>JARPMR010000017.1:14090956-19090956 GCA_029955525.1 Oeneis ivallda
TAAGACCTTTATCTTGCACTTTGTATGGTCTAACTAATACATATGCAATGTCTAATTTAGTCCATCAGTATATACTAAAGGCAAGACTTAGGCACACTTTAAAATAATTAGAATCGCAACTTTAATAATTTCACAGGCTACCTATTTATAATTATTAGGAACTCTTTCACCATTCGCTGACAAACAGCGAAGGAGAACATTTCCCATTCTGACATTTTTTTGTAAGTATTTAAAATCTGCCAAAATATCTAAAATAGGCCCTTATATAAATTAAGTTTAATAACAAATATCTTATTTGATGTTATACTAAACATCAAAACAAATAGGTACTTAATATATAAAAGATCTCTCGAGAAAAAAGCTTCCATAAAAAGGAGAACTACTACAGAGTTAAACAATAAAATATTTTAATTTAGATAACATTAACAAACAACTCACCTTCAGTGCTCTACAACTTAGTTCAATATGATGAGCTATTATGTTGCCACTTCTTTTTATACTATTATTAGGTTCGGGTCCTTGACTGCCAGCGTATAAACTGACGTGAGGATACAAAAAACGGCTAAATCAATTTTTGGAGACCGAATTCATACAGGTTTTTCCTAAAACACTCGGGGAGTTTTTATTCATATTATTATCTTGTACGTCATTGATTTCAACAATATTATGTTGTTTGTTGTTTTCAAAACATACCTGCTATATTTTATTATAATGCAAGCTGCAAGAGACGTGACAGCATACTGCAGAAGTCTAAAAAGACAACTCGAAAGTAAAGGATCTTAATATGTAATCAATAGTACATGTCCAGAAAGATGTGGAAAATTGTTAGTTATCGCTTCGATCTACGTTTAAGCAAAAATGTGGATGTAATTTATTTATATTTAAATTAAATACAACAAACAGTCAGTGATATCGAAATAACGTCTAATACTTAAAAGAATTAAATAAATTCAAAACAGACGCCTTTGATAAGAATTAAATGTGACGTCATCTTGTCATGTAATCGGGAGCGTTAGATTTTGATTTGGTACGTCAGTGAACACGTTATGAAAGGGAGCCAAGATGGCGGCGTTCATATTGTCACAATCGGATTGCAGATAGTGATAAATAAATAAATAATTGATTCTGTAATTGTTTAAATAAGTAAGTAGTGTATGCATCAGTTCTTAAGGGTTCCGTACCTCAAAAGGTAAAAAAAGGAACTCTTATAAGATCACTCTCTTGTCCGTCTGTATGTCTGTGTGTCACCACAATCAATCAATTTTCTCAGGAACGGGTGGATCTAGCAAGTTGAAATTTATATCAGATACTGAGGTCCCTATTAGGTGTATAAAAATTAAAGTCCTGAGTCAACACGATAAAAAGATATGGGCAAATTTTGATTTTCGCGAAAACTTGTAAGTACCAAAATTTATCTTAATTTTCAACTTTTTTACTTTTCGAAATTTTCTCCTTACTTGTGCTGTAAGACCTTGCATTTAACCAAAATTAACAATTCTAGGTCAACCGGAAGTACCCTTAGATAAGTTTTGGGTTGAAAACCTATATGGTAGTTCCCGTAGACCTAGAATCACGAAATTTGGCAAAAAGCAAGGTCTTACAGCACAAATAAAAGTAAAATTCCAAAAAATTAAAAAAAATGAAAATTATATATAAGTAATAATAATAATATAATGGCGGTATAATGAGTAGGCACGGAACCTTCGGCGCACGAGTTCGCCTCGCACTTTTACGACCGGTTTATAAAAAATTACATGCTCAACAGTGCTCAACCGAGGAAGAAGACATTTTTCTGTAAATTATAATTTCTACTTCCTACTAAGTAAGTACTATCCTACTTCCTATCCAACTATCCTACTTATTAATATAAATCCTACTTCCTAGTATCCTAATTCATACTAATAATATAAATGCGAAAGTTTGTAAGGGTGGATGGATGGATGGATGTTTGTTACTCTTTCATGTAAAAACTACTGAACGGATTTTTATGAAACTTCACAACTTAATAGCATATAATATATAAAAATAGCACATAGGCTAGATTTTATCCCATATTCAGGAAATTAAAGAGTTCCCGCGGGAATCAAAACCCTTAATCCACGCGAACGAAGTCGCGGTCATCATCTAGTAAGAAAATACACAATATAAAAAATACATGCATATAAAAAATATTTATACACAATATAAAAAATACACAATATAAAAAATACATGCATATAAAAAATATTTATAAATATATACCTACATACCTACGCTTTTATTTCGAGGATTGAAGATTCAAATCTAATGCATCATGCATCACAAATAGAAAACAAGTTCCCTAAAAACGTAAGTAAACAAGACTTGATTAATTGCAACCTACCTCCCAAATAATAATACTTGATGGAAATTTTTGAAACAAGTATATAATATCCTTCACCTTTTTTTCTTTTCGAGTAGAATTTTTTTATATTTATTACAAGACAACGCATTGGTACGATGTCTCGTAGTTTTTGTACTAACATATAATCAGACGCTATTGGGTCTAATGTACCTAGTGCTCTAGATGCAAAGTTGATAATAGTTTGCGACTTTAGAACAGAATGGAATGTAAAAAAAGTTTTTATTGAAGTTAAAATGTACTAAGTACTTACTTTTGAATAGTCCAGTGATACTACCACTGGTTAGGAATACAGTTCCAATAAGGAATAACCATTAAGAAAATCGTAGGTTGCTCGTTAGCCTTAAAGTAAATTTATAGATTGCGGTCCTCCGTCTCTCAGTTCATTTAATCAAGTTCTTTTGTACTTACCGCTTGTCTTAGCGATAAGGTCACATTTTGTGTAAAATTTTTCGTGTACCACATTAACTCTGTAATAATGTAATCAACAAAATTGTTTATTTTGAGCAAATCATTTTTGGGTCAAACTAAGTTTAAATACATACATTAACACATATTTTTTAAATTATGTTTTCGAAAATTGCCATTAATTTACAATTAATTAAAGTTTTTACTCTAAGTTTTCGCGACACACTGTAACATTACACCACACGGATGTGGCGCGTTGTTAAAATGGGTCCTATAGACCCAGCAGCGACACCTTGCGAAACAATACAGAATGCGACTGTTTGAGTGTTAAACGTTTTTACGTTGATGATGTAACAAATATGCCTCAGATTAATAATTATGCTATTTATAAAACAGCTATTGTTGTTTTCGAAGGAAGTGTAATAAAAAATTGACAAAAGCGTAAGCATGAGGAATGTACCTTCGATTTATAAATTCAAATAGGTATTTATAAGAATCAGTGATTTTGCAATAACTGCCTCTTATTACTTTATTGATTATATTATATAAATAAAAATTAATGTTGGTAAGCGCATAACTCAAGAATGGATGGACCAATTCGGTTATTTTTTTTTGTATGTTCCTTAAGTTCCACGGAAGGTTTTAATACAAAAAAAAAACAAAAAACTAAATTCACGCGGACGAAGTCGCGGGCATCAGCTAGTATTATATAATAATAATCATTATTATGATAGCATACACCCATATGTTTTAAAAATGTGTTTTTGTCTGTCTATAGTTCGTCCGAGCTGAACTTCGGAACAGCTGAATCGATTTTGACAAAATTGTCACAGTAAGGTGAAGAATTTACATGGAAGTCATCTAGGAAAATTTTTATCCTGTTTATATTTAGGGTTCTTGCATAAATAAATAAATAAATAAAAACTCGATACTAGGCATAATAATATAATTATTCATTCATAGCTTAATCGCTGAACTAATCTTTACGTTTGGCACAGATATAGTTTGCATTCCAGACACCAATATAGCCTTTTCCTTACTCCGGAGAATCAGAAGCCCGATGCCGATACCTGATGTCAGTGATTATTATTTACTGCATCAGGTAGTAAATAAATAAGTTTATTTTTAAGCTATTGCATAGCTTTTATCGCGGGCTTTGAACTAGGAGCGTTTGAGCGCGGCGACCGAATCAAGAAATTCCGTAAAGAAAATAAACCTAACACCGTCGTTCAGTAAGCGTTCAACATTTTAGAGGTACTCAAGTAGCTCTATTTGGCGCAGTGGGCGAGCGACCGCTTTCTTTACCGTATGGTGTATGATGTCGCAGGTTCGAATCTCACTCGCGAAGTAGTGACAGTTCCTTTTCTTGTTTGTTTGTTTTTTAATTTCTTTTATGCATAATTTTTACTATGCAAAAAAAAATTTGCATAAATATTATAATTGCATAAGTTGATAAAAAATGCTATGCAATAGCTTTACCGCGTTAGTCCCCGAGTTCCACTTAATTTTTTATTTTTTATGGTTGTTAGTGCAGGTCACTTTCAATGAGACTTTTACAGGCTGGAAGCTGATTTTGAGGAGAGCGATTATAGATAGGCTTTTATCTCGGAGTCGAAAGAAAGAGACTAGAGAGAAAATTAACACAAATTAATAAAATATTCTTACACAACCACTCAATAAAAGTGTAGGGAACATCAGCACATGTTTAGATTTTTAAAAAGGCTGTTGTGTTTTTAAATTATTTGATATAATTTTACTAGACGTAACAAGTTTTTCATACAATGGCTATTAAGATAACAATCCACCACACAATCCGCGATGGCCTTTTGACTATCTCAGAGTCACAAAAAGGGCCATCGCGGATTGTGTGACGGATGTTGACGACTAAAATGCAGTATTGTTTTTATAAAATACACTTAAAATCACATTCTACCCCCACAAATTCAACGTAACCTTACACTCTGTCCAATGTCCACTATCTACTTTTGGTTCCGCTCATCTGGAAAAACTATTAGCCCAGGATCGCACTGGTAAAGAGATTGCGATGCGAAAAAAAATTACCCTTGTTACTACTGGTGGTATTAAGTGGACTAAGTAGTTACAATTGAATATAATAATGTAATTAATATTATTTAGTTTTTTTTATTTAGGTTATTATTTCATTTACAATGATATTAAGTATACAAGATAAATTAGCTACACTACATATTTTATAACATGATTTATTATAACGTAAGATTTAAACATTTCACTCAACGATAAGTTAAGTGATTCACTTAGGAGAACCAGAGTAAGCAACGTAGCTTGAGTCGTGAAGTTGAAGTGGCAATGGGCGGCCATAGTTTGAAGAACCGACGGTCGTTACCCGTTGGACTCCCAAGATGCTGGAATGGCAACCTCACATCGGAAAGTGCAGTATTGGCTGACCCCCCACCCCACTTGCTAGACCGACGATATCAGATGAGTCGCTGGCAGCCGCCAGATACTGGTGGCGCAAGATCGAGACGAGTGGAAGTCCATACAAAGCTGACGCGAGTCGCGACCATACGTTTAAGTATTTGAGCTAGACATAACGGAATCGCTATCGCGTCGCATTCGCCTTGCCAGTACCCGACCTAAGTCCAACCGTACAACAAACAAGTTCGGACCAAGTCTGACATCTGCTAGTCAATACCTGGTTTAACATAATAATTATTATTATTTAAATAGATACAAAGCAACAGTTTGAACAGGTCGTTGTTAGGCTAATCTTTTATATTATACATTAAAAAAAATACATAAATGTAGATATGGTATGGAAGCTAAGCTACCATACCATATCTACATTTATGTATTTGAACTAGATTTAACGGAATCGCTATCGCGTCGTATTCGCCTTGCCAGTGCGTACCCGACCTAAGTCCAACCGTACAACAAACAAGTTCGGACCAAGTCTGACATCTGCTAGTCAATACCTGGTTTAACATAATAATTATTATTATTTAAATAGATACAAAGCAACTGTTTGAACAGGTCGTTGTTAGGCTAATCTTTTATATTATACATTAAAAAAATACATAAATGTAGATATAGTATGGAAGCTAAGCTACCATACCATATCTACATTTATGTATTTGAACTAGATTTAACGGAATCGCTATCGCGTCGCATTCGCCTTGCCAGTGCGTACCCGACCTAAGTCCAACCGTACAACAAACAAGTTCGGACCAAGTCTGACATCTGCTAGTCAATACCTGGTTTAACATAATAATTATTATTATTTAAATAGATACAAAGCAACCGTTTGAACAGGTCGTTGTTAGGCTAATCTTTTATATGTTGCCCTTTGAATAAATTGATCGATCCTTGACTTTGATTCCAGTTGTTAAATCTTAGACACACACAGCACGTGTGTCTGCGATCAGTAATAGTGCTGATCTACTATCGTTCGTCAACCACAACTACAAACTTATTTTCAGTAAACAAGAGTGTCAATTAATTATTTAAAACACCCCTGGCATGTGGACTTTATGACCGGACGATGTATCATTTATATACCAGACATCATAAATTACTCAGTTTTCTGCTCAATCATCAAATATTCCTTCTCGATCCTTAATCAATCCAATCAAGAGACCACTCTAGCTAATGAGCCCAAACAGGCTATATCTGCTGTAAGTTGCTGAGGGGTTGGGTATCCCGCAGACTACTTGATGCTGTAGCATCAGCTTACGGTTACCATTTCTTGGTAATAATCCGAAGTAAAAGTACACTAAATTTCAAATCAATCGCACCTGTGAAGTCTTTAATCAAGTAGGAAATGAGCTGATGATCTTCAGTTTTTCATAAATTATAGCTAAGAACAATCTCGATTACGTCAGCTTTCAAACAGAAAAACCGCATCAAAATCGGTCCATTCGTTAGGGAGCTACGAGGGAACAGACAGATAAACAGATACACACATAAACTTATAACATCCGTCTTTTTGCATCGGGGGCTAAACACTTAACCCAAGTGTGTGAAGTCGAGTAATTTAATAAGGTGTATAAAATCACCTTTTTTAGGTGTTTACGTTTTATCGAGAGATCCTTTACATATACCGTCTAGATGAACTTTACCTGTGTTTGTTACCTACATATACTAAGTACATAGACGACATAGTTGTTTGGCATTCTTTCAACGCTCACCTAACTTCAGAGCATCTCTATCTCACGTCATGAATATATATTACAGTGCTGAGAAAATAGAAATTGGACACCCACTTTGATAGTGAAATATCTTACAACTAAGTGTAAAAAGAAAGTAATATGGAAAACATAAACATGTAGGTATGTGATTTCGTTATTATTAAAATATTGTTATCCCATATAAATTATCCTTTATAATACGATAAGAATCAAGAAGAAGAAAAGTTTTATGTTAACATTATTTAAATAATATGATGACTGAGGCAAGGGAAGTGTGAATATGATAAATGATTCAAATATGTCATAAGGTATCAATCCCAAGAAACTTCGAAAGAAAGATTGATGACAAAGGGTCGTCTAAGACATTGGATGTAAAAATGTTAATACAATAATTTAAACCACTCAACTGCGATGATCCTTTGATCCCAGCTGGTAGGTAATAGGTATAGGACATCTACAATATTGACCTTAAAATATAATTCCGTCTTATCTTACTTTTCGCCCCAAAAAAAGGAAACTTAATTTATTGCGTATTTTGTTTTGGTCAAGCTTGATAACTGCTATAGTAGTATGCGCTAGATACATACAAACTAAGCTCTATATTTAATCTCTGATTAACACCTGACCTAATTGATTGACGCCATTTTTGCGCTGTAAGCCTAGATACGAGCGACCTCTACAATTTTATTAATCTATGACTGGTGAATGGTGGGCCATTTGCAATATATAATTAGTTCCAGAGACACTCGTAAGTCAAATGTGGCGCTTCAAACTGAATGCTGGAATTTGTATAGGGACAGATATCTGGTGTTAATCAAAGATAAATTCTAGAGATCAGGGAACGGACCTATAGGTCCCCTAAATAGAAATCTAAAGGAATGGAAACCAGAAGAAGAAAGAAGAAGTGATATAGGCTGTGATCTTATAATTGGAATGGTTTGATTTCTATAAAGAGCAATCTTCCTGTTTGGGTGTCTTCGCTAGAAGCGAAGGTTTGTTGTCAGCTGTTATTCGTGAGGCAAAAAGCTTGAATGTGCTCGCAAGTACCTACCAACGATTACAAGGCCGGGGTTTTTTCTACCTACGCCTCTTCTTCCGGCAAATTTTCCATCATAATGGTGGTCTAGTCTGGTGGATTTTGTCGGCAATGGCTGGTAAGTCGTCCTACCGGTAAATCGTTATTCGCGTTCCGATTATGCCGCGATGACGAATAGGATGGATAAGGGTAATAGTTTTATTAAAATACTAGCTTTTGCCCGCGACTTTCTTCGCTTGGAGTTAGGTTTTTAATATCCCTCGGGAACCTTTTGTTTTCCGGGATAAAAGTAGCCTATGCTACTCTCCATGTCCTCAACTATACTCTTACCAAAAATAACATCGATCCGTTGCGTGATTGAAGGACAAACCACATAATAATCACATTTATAATACCTATTAGTCAGGATACTACTCCCTATACTTACCTCTTTAAAGTTAGCCCGCTTTATCGGCCGATGTAATCGATCGTTATTGAATGTGGCATCTCTTTAGTGTCCATACATATTACTATATACTAGTAAGAAGAAACTTCATGAATATAATAATATTTTTTTGTACCGACTTCCTAGTTTCAAATAAATAGCTATATCCTTCAGAAGAAACCTTATCTGATTGCTCATTAGATATACATACCTACTATGTGGTATTCCTAATCTTTTTTAACAATGCAAATAAACGGTGTAAAATCTGGGTATTTTAATTGCATTTTAATTTTTAATTGAGCATAGGTTCCATGGCCGCCACACATAAAAGAACCGTTTTTATACGTTTTTATGTATTTTAACTTGAATCCGGATATAAGTGTTGGTCTATTAAAATTAATATAGTTCGTGAGTTTGTAGATTCTGCTTGATAACTACCACCGTACCTACTCAAATTATTGGAATTTTAAAATATTATTATTATAGTTAAGTAGCTCGCGAAAACTTAGAGCAGATTTTTTTAGTAAACGGTAGAAAATTATATTATTTTTTTATTGAGTTCAAAGCACTTTCTCATAACGACAGCTATTTCATGTACTTACACTAGCGGCACGCTATGATGGCCGGTTTGACGTTTGTCCGCTCATGAAGTTCCGTATTAATTGATAACGACTTTGAAGGAAATAATTGTATTACTTTATTGACGATAGTGATGTGCAGAGATTCATAAATTTTATCGAATGTAGTTTTAGGTTTAGGACTCAAAATTTATTTATTAAATTGATTTCTAAAATGTATACAAGTGTAGAAAAATCAGTTTGCACCATTTAAGGGGTGAATGTACTTGTGAATATGAACAATTTTCACTATGTGGACAAACCTCTGAAATCGCAAAAAAATATCAGCTGTTTCATACAAAAGGTAAAATTTTTATTTTTATATGATATATACCACAACTCGGCATTTGGTTTTCTAAATTGAAAATTTTTAAAAATGGAATCTAATACGATCGTCACATAGGATCGCTGGCTAGCACAACTACTACCTCCGGCAAACTCGCGTCAATGCTCAATGCAAAACAAAGCAGTTTCGAATTGACGTTGCTTCGAAAAGTATAAACTGTCAGTGCAATGCGATTGTGATATAGTTTTGACCTGGCTTTGGATTTCAAATATTGATACTGCATTACTGTTGACCCTTGCTCGTTAATTTAGACTCTGTTCAAGCCCTTTGTTGTGGATTTCGTCGATATGACCGAACGTACGCAGAGAACTGTTCTAAATAGTCAGACACGTGAGTTCGTAATACGCCTTCGTAACTATTTCGATCGTGAAGCTCAAAATGGAGGGCCAATTTTACCTATAACGTCAGTGGTTGAACGCGTAGCTGATGCGCTTAATATTGGACAACGAACTGTTAGACGGATAACTAAAAAAAAATATGGCGAGAATGGCACAGAAGAAAATAAACTTCACACACCAAAAAAGAGAAAACGAGCAAAACCAGTCGTAGGCATCGATAGCTTTGATGCCGATGCTATCCGAAGACATGTTTACGGCTACTATTTACAGAAGGAGTATCCAACAAGAAAAAAGTTGGTGCATTCACTGAAGGAAGCTGGATTATTCTTCGGTGGGGAAAGTTCTTTAACGAAGATTTTGAAGACCATTGGATTTCGATACAAAAAATGTAACAAACGCAAAATATTGATGGAAAGATTTGATATAGCGATGGCAAGGTATACTTTTTTACGGCAAGTGAAAGAAATCAAAAATTGGCAAAATGTTGTGTTCTTGGATGAAACATGGCTTAATGCTAACCATACTGTAGGCCGTTCTTGGAACGATGACACAGCAGCATCTACTTCCAAAGTTCCTGTAGGAAAAGGATCGCGACTTATAATTTGTCACGCCGGAACCATCAACGGGTTTGTCGAAGGTTCTCTCATGGCTTTTGCGTCAAAAACCACTGGAGACTATCATGAAGACATGAATGGAGAAAAGTTTACTGAATGGTTTACCTCAATGTTGTGTAGCCTCCCTGAACCATCTATTATAATTATGGACAACGCCCCATACCACTCGATGCAAATTGACAAGCCACCTGCCCAATCCCAAAAGAAAGCTGATATCGTCGCATGGCTTCGTAAAAATGGCGTAGATGCAAACATGAATATGTTAAAAGCGGAATTAGTACGTCTTTTAAAAGAAAACAAACCAACCAAGATCCGATACGTCATTGACGAAATAGCATTAGAACATGGGCACAGAGTTATACGGTTACCGCCTTACCATTGTGAGTATAATGCGATTGAGTTGGTGTGGGCTCAAATTAAGGGATATGCTGCAAGACACAATACAGAACCCCCATTTACCACAAAAAAAATGCTAAAATTATTAGAAGAAGCTTGTGAACATGTGACTAAAGGAGACTGGGAAAAGGTTGTGAATAGAACTGTTAAATTAATAAGGGAAGATTATGAAAGAGATGTGAAAATAGATAATATTATAGAAAACGAACATATAATTATTAATGTAGGTGATGATAGCAGTGACGACAGTGAAAATAGTAGTATGGACGAATCTGATTAATTATGGCCTTTTGTGGCACCTTTTTTGGTATCTTTTGTATTCATATGTTTCTTGTGTGCGTATAAAGTATGTATATTCATTTTCATTCAAATATTCAGTTCGTTCAAATAAATTAAATAAACATATACATTTTTGTTTTATTAAACCTATTTAATCAGGTACAAAAACAAAACTTAATTGTTTTTTGTTCGAGAATAAATTGACATTCCCCATCACTATTGTAATGTGTCAAACCGGCCATCATAGCGTGCCGCTAGTTTACATGATAACATGACACGTCAAGATTTTAGCACTGTATAATTTGGGGTTTCGTTAACTCATGTAAAAATAAAGTCTTCTTCTTCTTCTTTTCGAGCCTCATGTAATCCATCGTTGGACATAGGCCTCCTCATGTGCACGCCATTCTGCTCGATAAAAAATAAAGTATTTACATTAAAAAATCGTCTAAATATGATTTATATATATAGTAAAGTTTTAAGTAGGTATATGTATATACATATACTTAAAACTTTACTTTAAAGGGTATATATATATATATATATATATATATATATATATATATATATATATATATATATATATATATATATATATATATATATATATATACATATATACCCTTTTCTAAAACTTTTCACGAAACTTGGTAGTAAACAAAATCAAGATCGCGTGAACTATGCGATTTTACGATTAGCCTATAATATAGAGTATAGACCCCTCCTAATGACATTCATTGTCCTTAAGCTCCCACAAAATGTAATTACTGAGAGTCATTTAGATACTCGGTGGACTCCTTAATTAAGGGCATCACGATAGGTCGAGTTGATTCAGCGAAAACTTCCACGGCTCTACACTTATCCTACTTAACCTCTTTGTTGATGAGGGACTCGAATCTTGGAGGCGGCATGCATTTGCATTTATCTACATTTTCGTATTTAACAATAATACTAGCTTTTAGCATGACTTCATCTGTGCGGAGTTAGATTTCAAAATCCCGTGGGATGCGGGAACCCACTGTTTTTTCGGGATAAAAGGTCTATGTCAGTCTCCAAGGCGCCATGGTTCAGTACCTTTTGTCAATCCGTTGCTCCGTTGCGCTGCGTGATTGCATGACAAACCAACTAACACATGAACAAACATACTTTCGCATCCTTTCTTATATTATAAATGCGGAAGTGTGTTTTTTGTGGGGTTGTTGGTTTGTCCTTCAATCACGTCGCAACAGGGCTACGGATCGACATGATTTTTGCATGGGTAAGGGGGTCTGGAGAGTGACATAGGCTACTTTTTATCCCGGGAAATTAAAGAGTTCCCGAGGGATTTTAAAACTAAATCCACGCGGACAAGGTCACGGGCATCAGCTAGTTTATAATAAATAAATAATAATTAGTTTTGGTAAGGATAATTAGAAGTTTTCATCGCAAGTAGGTAGATACTTAGGCGTAGAAGTCCTTAAGCCCTTCAAATACTAGTAACATTCGTGAACTCGTTAGTTAATTACATTAAATGTCGAGATGATTTAGTGTAAGGTAACACAGTTCTGCACATTTACTTCAGTAGAAAATCGATTCACCCTTATCTTAAAATTAAAATCTTTGGTGATCCGATGCTAGTTGCGACTGGCAGCCATTTGCATTTGCCTTGAAGATAATAATTAAAGACTAGCAATAAAAATATTAAAAACATACTGAGGATTCCAAAAATAATAAACAACGCTAGTACTTAAATATTTATGTATTACAAGCTTTTACCCGCGGCTTTGCTCCCGCCATTTTCTATTAAAATCAGCCAAGTTTGAGTAGGTACAAGTGTAGTACCCGTTGGCACCCTTTGGGTTACGGAACCATAAAAAATTATCGGTTTTAATTTTTTCGATTTTTCAGCTGTTCTTTTGGGTTTTCTCTGTATATTTTTTGGTTTTAAACCACCCATGTATTACAACGAACAAACCAAAAAAGATATTTAAATCGGTCAAGCCATTTTTGAGTTTATAGCCAGACTAACGAACAGACGAACAGAAACACTTCGGATTACTGCGGGAACGAAGCCGCGGTTACAAGTTTCGAATTTCTATTCACGTACATAGAATAGGGTATTTGACTACTTTTAGAAAATCATCTTAAATTGTTAATAATGCTATGCTGAAGCTAACAAAACGTATATTTCGGCATAATTTTCTGTATTTTTCATAAAAATCGAGAAATAAATTCAAAAAAATAAATTGCCGCCGAAACGATCCATTTTTAACACTGCTCAACCTAATTCACTTATTGAGACTTGTTTTAGTTGTTGTAATTATTTTACTTACTGTTTTTAGCTGACCCACGGAATTTTTTTTTAATTTAATATTCACTCTGTGTAATAATTATATCACATTTAACATTGAATAAAAATTTTTTTCAAGTTTATTTTATTTTTTCAATAGCTATTTGACATCCAATACATGTTAATTTTCTCAAAAGAGCCACCGTAATTTGTATCGTTAGATGGCGCTGGGGTCACGAACCCAGCCAATAGTATACGTCTCGGCGAGCGTAAATAAACGAGGCCTCCACATAGTTCGAAAAATGGTTACACGTTAAGCTGGTCTCGTTGTATGGAACCTTCGATCAATGCGTTATTGGCTGAAATTTTATTTCTTATCACTTAACTACGACTTATTCGCGCCGGAATAACTGTTTGTGAATAAAAAATCACATCTTTCAACTTACATAAATCACCACTATAAGGGCCACTCACCATCGTCAAGTAAACTTTTAACCAACAAATAAACTAACAGGCCTAAATTCAAACATAATGCACAATAGAAATAACGATATCAATATTAATCAAATAATGTAGTCGCGTTAAGTATTTCTGCGAACAGAACCAATTTTCTTTACTCTAATTTTAGTCAAGGGTGGTCTGTAGATAAACAAGTAAGTATATTTTTTCAACGCTCTCTAGTGTTAGCACACATAAATAAATGTTTGCGTCTCATGGCACGTAATCAATCTCTCTTGAGATTCCATAACATGTCAGAAAAGCAATTCTGTGATGAATTTCGCGTTATTAATATAAATAAAAATGCGCTTCGAATTATGTTTATGTTATGCATAAAAAATCTTATACCATTCAAAGAAATGTGTCACATCGTAAACAAAACGATTAACTTAGCTTTATAACTTAAATATTCTGACTAAATCTGAAAGGTCAACGGTTCGATCCTCACCCTTTACATATTACTGTCGTACCCACTCCTAACATAATAGCTTTCCGCTTATTTGAAGGGGAAAGAGAATATTATTAGTCAAGTTCAGCCTACGTACGTAACATTCAAAAATATTATCAAAGTCAAATAAACACTAGCCAAAACAAAACATTTAAACATTTTGACAAGATGGCGTCTTATTTGCATAACTATGCGACATCTGGGCAGAAGCAATAAGCCCTCTCACATTTCAGGATAACGAAATAAAGGAAACCTTATGGCTGAAGGCACATTGAGAGAGAGTAGAGAATAGAATTTTAGCCTCATCATCTAATATAAATTGTTTAAAAGAATATTTTTAATCTTTTACATGAATTAGAACTATAGAAACTAGATTAGGTAGGTACTTACTTGAGTAAAAATTTCTCTAACACTACTAATAAATTAATTAAATTTAGTTTAAAGATGTAGTTTAGTTAATTGTAAATTAACAAAATTAATATACAATCATAGATTGGATAGGATTGGTAGTCGCTGTTTATTTGTTCATTTAATTGTATATATCCCACCTCCAGCCCTCCAGCACGTTGGACCGACGATATAAAGCGGGTGGCGGGAAGTGGCTGGATGAGGAAGGCTGAGGACCGGGTGTGGTGGCGTTCTCTGGGAAACGCCGCGGGCGCAAACCGCGCCGTGGAAATTGCTACTTCATTTTCCATACAAATCTGCATTATACGGAGGCCACGGGTCCGCAACCACTGCGGGCGCGGGCGCCGAACCGTGCCGTGGAAACTCAGTCTTAGCTTCTGTCCACAGCGATCGGCGTTTTTAACCCCCGACGCAAAAATAGGGGTGTTATAAGTTTAACGTCGATGTCTGTCTTTCTGTCTCTCTGTGTGTGTGTGTGTGTCTGTCTGTGGCATCGTAGCTTTCAAACGGATGGACCGATTTCGATGCGGTTTTTTTTCATTTGAAAGCCAGTTTCCTTGCGGTGGTTCTTAGCTATGTTTGGTTAATATCGGTCCAGCAGTGGAGTATCGGCTCTTTTCCAAAATGATGTAAGGCATTTTGGCGTATGATTACTCGATGAAGTGCTTCACGCGTGCCAGTATAATCGTTAAATGACAATTAATTGATAACTTCGACCTGATGCTGCAAAGAGAATGGTCTCCAGAGAACCCGACTCTTCGAAAACTCACAACAGACATATCTAATTAGGTTCAATGGATTAGTTTCAATGAGTAGGTACCTTGCAGGTTATGATCTTGGAATACGGTCACGATGACCTGGTGCTGGTATCTAGTTTGCGGGATACCCAATTCTTCATCAACTTACAGCAGATATAGTGTGTTTGGGTTCATTAGAATGGTCTCAATGAGTAGGTGCCAGATAGATGATAGAGGATTGAGGATCGAGGAGAAGTATCTGATGATGGAGCGTGGGTAACAGTTTAGTACAGTAGTCCGGCCGTAGATACACATGTCGGGGGTGATTTAAATTTTCAATTTACACTTGTTGCAGCTTCGTATTTTCGAGACCCAAAAGCGTTCGGATCGATGATAAAAGACGCGAAGGTCAGCGCTTAAAAATCACGCAATGCCGATGCTAAAACATGCAACTCAATCGCAATTGCGACTGGCATTTGTTGTGTGCCCACTGATATGAAGCGTTCTGACGCGCAATCGAGCTTGCGGACAGCGACTCAAAATCGCAAGAACGCCGATCACTGCCGCTAAAAGAAGCCAGTCTGTTCTCTCCCATAGGCAATTCCTGTTGTCTTAAAGAAGAAAATTTTGGCGGTCTACTATAAGAACATTTTCCTCTAAGTAGGTAGGTATATTGTTTTTTTTTTAATTATTTGATGACAAGCTAGTCCTTGACTGCGATCTCACCTGATGATAAGTGACGATGCAGTCTAAGATGGTAGCGGGCTAACTTGGAAGGGGTATGGCAGTGAACATTCAACCCATACCCCTAATTGGTTTCTACACGCTATCGTGCCGGGACGCTAAATCGCTAGGCTAATAAAAGGCGGCACGTCTTTTGACGGTAGGGTGGTAACTAGCCACGGCCAAAGCCTCCCACCAGACCAGACCAGAGACAATTCAGAAATTATAAATTCCCAAATTGACCCCACCGGGAATCGAACCCGGGACCTCCCAGTTATAAGACAGCAGCGCTCACCACTGAGCCAATGATTGATGATTAAAATGAATGAATGATTCTGAAACCATAGAAGTACTATCTTCCATTACCATGTTGAAGAAAATCTATACTTACTCATAAAAAAAACTTATCCTGACTGATTGACTGACTGATCTATCAACGCTCAGCCTAAACTATAGGAGAAAGAAACGTGAAATTTTGACAGTAGGTTCCTTTTATGACGAGATAGCCACTAAGCACGGATTTTTTGAAATTACACCCCCAAGGTGGTGATGATGGGATAGTAGGTGGTGGGATGAAAGTTTGTATGAGTCCGTCATCTTCCAAGATCATTTGGTGTTTGGGCTTTCAATTAAAAATTAAGAAATACACATAACAATATTCAGTTTTTAAAAATTCCACTCTCAAAGGGTATAAAAAGGGGATAAATGTTTGCATGAATGTTTGTCATTTTTCAAGTTATATCCATAAAACGTGGTATTTTGGCTTTCGATTAAAAATAAAGAAATACGTGTTTCACTGTTTTTGAAAATTCCACTCAAACCTAATTCCAAGCGGCCGATGTTGCGGGGCAAAGCTAGTATTGTATAAAATTACTGTAACGATTTATCTAACGTAAGGATATTTATTACTAAAATGTAAAAAAAGGATAACAAGGAGTGATGACGTATGAACGGCATACCTTTTCTTTGATGGATCATTAGGACGGATCCAATTTATTTACGGACGCTATATTTTTAAACAAAGACTTTTAGACTAATTAAGTACAAATATATAAAACTAAATTTTCTGTCAGTAATTGCAAAATAGCTGCCTTTTATTTAGCTCAAGTGCTTATTTGGATGAAAGTTGACGGGGTGACTAGGTACTTTATATTCCTGAATTATTAATAAATTGTTCCTGCGAAAAAAATAAGAACCAAGGGACAGTATTTCACGGGCCAATTGAAGCGAATAGTATAGTTTTTTATTTAAATCACCTACCGATAATTATTCGGAATGCCGTTCTTGATAAAATCATCCCGGAACCGTTTCCGGGGTGATTTTATCAAGAACGGCATTCCGAATAAAAGTAGCTCATGAGGTATAAGTATGAGCTACTTTTATTCCGGGAAATGTAAGTACCTATTTAGTAACTCATCCTTACTATCCGTATTTATCCATACGCATTTTCTTCGATGTCTATGACGATCTATGTAGTAAAGTTCATTAAAGGTTTAAAATCTTTAATAAAATACAAAATGGTAGAGTTTGTTCAATAATTTAGTTTCCAATGGGTAAGTTGTAAAATAGGTTGTACTGAACAACACTGAAAGAGTCATCGACACACATAGTTTACTTCACATTAAATAAAGAAATCTGATTTCCATAAAAAAAATATTCACATAAAATTTTTATTTAAAAAGCAACCTCAAATCAGCTGTTTGGTTTGGCGGCCATATTTTTAGGGTTCCGTACCAAAATGGTAAAAATGGAACCCTTATGGTGAGACTTTCTCCGTCCGTCCGTCCGTCCGTCTGTCACAGTCGATTATTTCAGTAACTATTAAAGCTATCGAGATGAAATTTGGAATAGTTGTGTATAATAGTGGCCCAACATCATTGGAATAAAGAAAAATCGAAAATTATTTTTAGTTTTATTAAAAAAGGGGGAAAATCGGGGGTTTGAAATTTCAAAGTAAGATAACTATACCGAGTGGGGTATCATATGAAAGGCCTTCACTTGTGCATTCTAAAACAGTTTTTTATTTATTTCTATATATAATAGTTTTTGATTAATCGGCCAAAATGTCGAAAAAAATACCATTCCCCCCCCCCCCCCCCCTTATCTCCGAAGTTTACCAATCGAAAAATCTGAAATAATTATGGTCAATAGAGGTTTATGTATATTTTACAGGAAAAATAAAATCATCTCGAAAATTATTTTAGTTTGATTAAAAAAGGGGGAAAATCAGGGGTTTGAAATTTCAAAGTAAGATAACTACTATACCAAGTGGGGTATCATATGAAAGGCCTTTGCTTGTGCATTCTAAAACAGTTTTTTATTTATTTCTATATATAATAGTTTTTGAGTAATCGGCCAAAATGTCGAAAAAAATACCGTTCCCCCCTCTTATCTCCGAAGTTTACCAATCGAAAAATCTGAAATAATTATGGTCAATAGAAGTTTATGTATATTTTACAGGAAAAATAAAACCAACGCTCTAACTAGCATAGTTTTTTTTTATATTAACAATAAACCTCTACAAACAAAGTTAACGATAAATAAGCAAATTAATTTAATATTATCGTTTTACTTTTACTTTTGGAGTACGGAACCCTCGGTGCGCGAGTCCGACTCGCACTTGGCCGGCTTTTTTAAATTATACAAACAGGCGCGGTTTTGTGTCTACTGTTACCTTATTATCTCCTTCGTTATGTTACGCATCTTGCTAGATTTCGAATTGCGTTTTTAAGTCAATTTGTGAGTCCAGTCGTGCCTGTTATAATGCAGTTTGCACACGTTGGCTAATTAGATTTATTTAGGTACAGTTTTGAAAACAATGCATTAAGAGCCACTTTACGAGAAAAATGTATTTAAAGTATAATATAACTATTAAGTAAGGAAGTTTTAGCTTAAAGTCAGCAAAGTCACAGACCTTGGCAAAGTGTACATATAGGTAGGTATATGAAATTTCAAGAATAATACTAGAATCATTTTTCGTACTCAATATCGTAATAATATTATGTTATGTTACCGCACGAGTTCATTTCATACATTGTAGGCAGTAATTCCATGATTGTAAAACGTTCTTGGCAATATTCTGGATCCATTTAAGGTAATGGCTTTTGTATTGTAGATTCTGGCTGAGTCTTATTATTGCTCCCATTGCTGAGTTCGTTCGTTCGTGTAAAATAAAATTTGGTCTCGAAATTTTCTCATGAGCAGGTGTTCCTTGAAATGTGCATTCAGCAAAAATATAGCTAAAATAAATATCAAAATATAGCATATTATTAAGCATTAATTTATATACCTGTCATTTTATCTCCAAATAGGTACGTGTAAACGGCGATTGGCAAAATGCTTCGGCGAATATGCCTACTCGGGCATGAAACTTACTGCATAGTGCATGCACGTGCATTTTTCTTTTTTATTATGAATTACTAGGTAGGTTAGGGGCAATTCTCCTAAATGTTGGCTAAGGCATGTCCCAGGCTGGAGAACGTAGGTTAAAACTAACTCAGGCTTATGTAGCTTTTTTCGTAGATACTAGATAGTGTCCTCTATATCGTCCATCAAGAAAAAGAAGATAAAAGAGGTGAGATCCAGCTTAAAAAAAATTTAAACCTCCATTTTCTAACCTCCATGACTGTCCCACTGCTTATGTTGTATGTAACAAACTTATTTATTTAAAAACATAGTCGATTGAAAATTCTCAAAAAAAATATATTTCTATAAGGAATAATTAATCTTTAAAATAACAACAAAAGCGTGAGGTTACGTCTTAGAATTAGTTTTTTATTAGTATTTAAAGTCTGTCCCACGACTTTTTAATCATTACCGTGCTCTTGTGCAAACACTATCGTAACTACCCACATATCCATACAATCCGCATCGTCGTCGCGTCTAACGTACAAAGTCAGTTGCCTTGAGCAATTCATGTCGAATGGAGGTGTGTACGTCGTCGGGTTACTGAAATATTTGGCATTCTCCAACGGAAATTTCATTTGGGCAACTTTAATCGCTCATTCATAGGTCTCTCACCATACCGTAAGTAATTATCACATTTATATGTTTGTATTTTTTATATATTTCAAATATGTTTTACTTTCTAACAAAGCACATAAAAAAAATTTACTATGTTTACTTATCAAGTAAAAATTTAATTACTAACCAATTCTAATTACCATGATCCTAATTACAATTATTACCAGGGCCATTTTACGTACTATGGTAATTGGGCATTAGCTAGGTAATTAGAGTAATGCTTGAATGTATGGGATCTTCTAGATTTTAACGACCTCCCTGGCCCTGTGGTGAGTACTTTGGTCTTTAAAACTGGATCTTCATGGGTTTGACTCCCGGCTGGTGCAGTTTTGGATGTTGTAAAATTGTCTCCAGTCTGGTCTGGCCGAGGCTAGTTACCATCCAATACTCTACCAGCAAAGATGTGCCGCGCCATGTGATTTAGCGTTCTGGTACGTATCAGCGTAGAAACCGGTAAGTTGTTTAAGTTTAATACCAGGTAAGCTCGAAACCGTCTTAGACTGCATTCACCACTTAACCCAGATTATCGCAGTCAAGGACCAACTTGTAGTAACATATAAAAAGTTATAAGTAATCTGTGTTGAATGATTATGGCTGTATTTTGATACTGTTTGGGTGTCGGTAATGACAACATCGTTATATTTACCAACAATAAAATTAACTAAACCGAAAAAGATGGGCAAAAAAGGCTCGAATGGTATGCGAAGATAAAAAAAAGATCCTATATTATACCGAAAAAAAGCAATGGATATCAAACTACATGATGGTAATAAAATAACTTCTACATATTTATATTAACTTAATGTACTCGTAATAAGCACTGAGCTATTAATGGACCTATAATATATATATTTAAAAAAAAATTAACTTACTGTCCGAATCACCAAACCTATTTTTAATATTTAAAGTGAATATATAGAAGTGTTGATTGTATGGTTTGTGTAATGTTTATTTCAAGGTATTCCAAAAAAAAAAAAAAACAAAGTAAAAATTAGGTCAATTGCATTAGAATTAAGTTGAAAGAAATGTAAATGATTATTTAAATCATACAATTAATTTAGCAAGTAAGTAAATAATGCTATCTATATGCATATAAGAATTTCATACATCTATGTACATTGTAAACTTGTGATTTGTGTTCTGTTTTCAGTAATAAAAGGCTTTATTATATATTATACCGAAAAAGATGGAGAATAAATCTTAATTATTTTTATAGCTCAATCGCAATCAAACTCGCAGCATTGCAGCGTTGTATGGCGATTGACGACCTTTGGACCAGGTAAACCCCAGAACGTGGATTGCAACCCCTTCACCTTTACCAACGGCCGATATCGTGCAACAATCGCTTAGCTTCCACACTCCAGCATTCCGTGGTCTCCACTGCCAGAGGGACAAAAAGGTAGCTGTCCAGAATAGGGGCATCTTTACTCCTTTTTTTACTGCAACGGACTCTGCAGCGTCTACCTGTGTTTTCCGGCTGAGATGACATGGTGCGAATGTACTCATGCACGTCGCGTCCCTCAGCATGCATTTGCTATTTTGCCATGGGACGAGTGTTAAGCCATCAGGATACTTGCCATCCCTGTGAACCAAACCGGGTGGCTCGAGTACACACTACGCAGGGTACGTTGACCGAGACGAGGGCTGTGCGGACGATATCGTTCAGAGAGTGGTGACGAGAGAATCTGGCCACACAACGACTGCAACTCAATGCGTGGTGGCCGTTGGCTTCCACCCGCATGTAACCGCAGATGCATCGATGGAATTCGCAAACAGGCATGCAACCATGTTGGGAAGTCCTCAGTAGATATGTAATCTTCGGTACAGCAAAATAGTTTTGCAAGAGCGTAAGCGTAACATGGGCCGAAAGATCTTTCCAATGCTCTTGAATGGCGGAGTGGCCTCCTTGCCTCAATGGCTTCCGGGATAGCAGAAAAAAAGATAGGAGACCCCAAGAGGAAAAAATTGTAAGCGTTAAACTCCTTGAGCCCAGGAACTAGGTCTTCAAAGTGAGGGAACAGAAGACGGGACTCTGGATTACAGGGGAAGAACTCTCACTTAGGCATGTTCACCTTCAACCCCAGCTCCTTCAAGCGAGGTATTAAAAGCAGTAGGTCACGTTCCACAACTTCAGGTTTGCCTCCTATAGTACCATCATCGAGTTACCAGATATTAAGTGGGGATTTGAGGTCGTGAAGAACTTTCTGAATGCTGAGACTGAAGATGAGAGATCTAAGTGGATCTCCCTGTTGGACATCAATCTGCGAAAGGATAGAGGTTTGGTTATAGAAGACATTGGAGGGGGAATGTTAAAATTGCTGAAGAAAAGGATACAGAGTAGGAATCATAACTTTGCTTCGCTCAGTAGAATGTCCTTTTCCAGTGTATTGAAAGCGTTATGTATGTCAAGCTCCATGATAACACAGTCCTTGTTGCTTGGGTCAATAGCGAACAAATGCGTTGCGTGGATAGCCTAGGTTAGTGTCAAGACCTAACAGGTGCGGTCGCAGGTAAGTCACTATTTCCTCCAAAGGCCCTAGACCCTTATTTGATTAGAAGATTACCGAATATATAGATCTCATCAACGACACTGACAATTCTGTATCAAATTTTATATTATAATAATTATTAATTATGTTTGCCATGTTATTTGAAGAATATTTTGTGTACATAGAGCTATCTTGTTTAGATAGAGCATACATATACACATAGAGCTATGTTAAGCTCATAATATAATTAGACGCTTTTTGTAGGTAAGCCTAGGTAAGTCTGATAGGAAAATAACTGAATTTATTGATCTCGTCAGCAAGGCAAACTTTTGTTATGAATCTTTGTACGATTATGATTGGCATGCCGTTTTTACGAGATTTACTTAGACGCTTCTTCTAGGTAACTAACTAACTATAATAATTAATCAATAAATAATCGGAATTGAATCAAGAAAATTTATGAGTGACATTTTTATCTATTTTGTAAATCGTGATTGATACATTTGATTTATCAATTTTGAGGACTATTAATAAGTACCTACTTACCTAAGCAGATTTTTTTTTATATTTAAAGAAATACTACGATATTTCTTTCAGCTTTATTACTGTATTTTTCCACATTTACAGATTAAATAGATTTTATTATCAAAAACACTTATGTTTTATTTTTGTTTCTCATTCACAAAATTTTAACAAATTACCATATAGCATATTCTAATCACCATATTCCGGACCTCATTACCATGTCTCAATTTATCCTTACCATGGACACCATAATTACCAAATACGGTATTTCTCCAAGAAAACTAGGTTCTGGTGGAGGCCTTCGTCATCACTGTGATAAATGAAGGCACCTCTCTGTCAAGGCATACTTAAAAAACCAATAACTCAAAAAAAAATTTTTTTTTTTCGTCGGACGTTTTAGCCAACAATTAGGAGAACTGCCCTTAGGTGATCCAGAGTTACCAACATAGCTCATCGAGTCGCGATAGTACTAAAGAACTGATTGGGGTCCCTAGGTGCTGATGTTGCGACTTCGCACAGGAACACGCAGTGCTGGCAGATGAACCGACGACATCAGAAGATTCGCAGAGTGCCGCTAGATACAGGTAGCGCGAAACCTCCTATCAAGGTCTCCTCTCAGAATGAAATGGGCTTAGGGCATAGCCCAACAAGCTAGTTATGCGCGGATTTTATAGAGACTCTATGGCCGGGTGTGGAAGTCGGTACGTGGAAAAAGCAAGACTAAGAAGATACCCAATAAGCAATCCACACAAAAAAATTTAAATATGCGTTGTACCGTATAGCAGAAAATCATTGGAGTTGAAATGCAAAATAACTTTCCAGTTGATTTGTTACGATGAAAATGTCGACATTTTTATGAAAAGGATCTCGTTTATTTTTCGTTTTTTTCCATTCGATCGGACATTGTTCATTATATTATTCAGATGTTCATTATATTATTTCGTTAATAAGGATGCCTATCAAAATGCATGTCAGATTATCGACCGAGCGAAGCGAAGGTCTTTGAGTTAACTAGGGCGATTTGCACTTGTCCGTCCGTCCGTCCGTCCGTCCGTCCGTCTGTCAGAGCCTTATAACTTTTGAATTACTGAACGTAATTACTTCAAATTTAGATATAATATGTAAACCGATGGCCTCCAGCCGAAAATGGCTTAAAAAGTTATAAAAATCTTTATTTCAGGGGGGCTCTCATAGAAGCGAATGCGAAGTAAAAAAAAAAAAATCGCGTTACATAAAATTGTTACGTATCATTTTAAAGATAATTTTGAACTGAGTACAAAAATATTTTTTTTTTAATTTTTCCCTTAAAATTGACGAAATGGGGGGCTTTCAAAGTGGCGATTTTATACGCTCGCTTGAAGACGCTCTCTAGAAAAATCCGCTATGGATTTTCAAACTGATTTTATGTTTTTAGGTCACTTATATCCTGTACTTGAACAACAAATACTAAAATTATATGAATATTATAAAGAAACGAGATTATTTAATTTTTAATGGGCGTCAGTAATTCATATAGCATCAACATAGCTTCACAATAATGCTAATAGATGGCGCAGTCAGTAACTATTCCCATGGAACTACGAGTTAAATTCAATGTTTGATAAATAATTCAATGTTTTCACTAACGTTCCCTAACCTTTACGGGCTACCTATAAGTTAGGTGATTGATGTTTTCTGTCAACTTATTTATCACGATCCTGTACGGGACACCTAAAAGGATATTGGGACGGATGTTAGGACTTAGGATTGTATTTAGGAGCTACCTACGTTAAGAGACTCCTACTTAGGGGATGATTTAGGTATGTTTGGTGAAAACGGGCATAATAATAATGTCAGTTTTGGTTATCATGTATCGATTGAATGAATAATCATGGGATACCGTTACCGCGAGGTCTCAGTTCGGGGCGAACCACTAGTTATTGATTAGGGTTAGTCCCGAAGGTGGTTCGCTGTATTGGGGATTTGATACTTAGATCTACAGAAATCGACGACGATACACTTCAATCACGCGTGAACAATAGTAGGTAGGTAAATCACGCGTGAACAGTGTAGGTATTCGTTTAGTAAAAAGTAAAGTAACTTTTTAGGGTTCCGTACCCAAAGGGTACCAACGGGACCCTATTACTAAGCCTACGCTGTCCGTCCGTCCGTCCGTCCGTCCGTCTGTCAGCGGGCTGTATCTCGTAAACCGTAATAGATAGACAGATGAAATTTTCACATATTATGTATTTCTAATGCCGCTATAACAACAAATAATAAAAATTAAATTAAATTAAAAAAATTAAATTAAAATATTTCCATGAGTACATGGAAATATTTTTATTTAATTTTTTTTAACGGGACCCTAAAAGAGCGAGGCCTGACTCGCACTTGGCTAATTTTTTAGTAAAACGTTTTTAGTACTATTATATTATATTCTGTGGTTTAGTGAACTACTTATTAGGCACGGGACTCCTAGAAGGGCTTAGAGCGTAGCCCACCACACTGGTTATGTGCGGATTGGCAAACTTCACAAAGGGGTTGTTTCATCTTGGGCCAGGTACTTGTACGCTATACCAAAAATTAATATTAAATCATAGAAATTGAAATAAAATATGCTTCTTTGTAGTATTACAGTGAATAAGAGGTACAAATATAAATTTCAAATGTCAATTGCTGTCAATTGTGGTTATTTTTATGTCAAATGTCATCATGACTCGTGTAAGTATGTGTCATCGTCAAAAAGATCGCCATGTTGGTGCACTTTTAATTTGCAAAATAATTTCGCATTGTACTTTGTAAAAGGACCTTTTAATGAGAAATAAAGAAAAAATAATCGCTATTTCATGACCCCAAACATTTTGAAAGACAGTACAAAGACGTGGCCCAGGCTCCATGTATATTTGAAACAACCCCTTTTTGAGAACTTTACCTATAGACTCTCAGGCATGTAGGATCCTTTACAATGCTTTTCTTCACTGTCAAAGCAAGTGATGTTTATCTTTAAGTAGCAAGAAAACTTAGAGCTGCGTGAGTGGGGTTCGAAGAACTCCCAAATAGGAGGCTGAAATTAACTACCAGGCCATCACTGCTGCAGTAATACTTTTCCATTAATACACTAGCGGCACGCTATGATGGCCGGTTTGACGTTTGTCCGCTCATGAAGTTCCGTATTAATTGATAACGACTTTGAAGGAAATAATTGTATTACTTTATTGACGATAGTGATGTGCAGAGATTCATAAATTTTATCGAATGTAGTTTTAGGTTTAGGACTCAAAATTTATTTATTAAATTGATTTCTAAAATGTATACAAGTGTAGAAAAATCAGTTTGCACCATTTAAGGGGTGAATGTACTTGTGAATATGAACAATTTTCACTATGTGGACAAACCTCTGAAATCGCAAAAAAATATCAGCTGTTTCATACAAAAGGTAAAATTTTTATTTTTATATGATATATACCACAACTCGGCATTTGGTTTTCTAAATTGAAAATTTTTAAAAATGGAATCTAATACGATCGTCACATAGGATCGCTGGCTAGCACAACTACTACCTCCGGCAAACTCGCGTCAATGCTCAATGCAAAACAAAGCAGTTTCGAATTGACGTTGCTTCGAAAAGTATAAACTGTCAGTGCAATGCGATTGTGATATAGTTTTGACCTGGCTTTGGATTTCAAATATTGATACTGCATTACTGTTGACCCTTGCTCGTTAATTTGGACTCTGTTCAAGCCCTTTGTTGTGGATTTCGTCGATATGACCGAACGTACGCAGAGAACTGTTCTAAATAGTCAGACACGTGAGTTCGTAATACGCCTTCGTAACTATTTCGATCGTGAAGCTCAAAATGGAGGGCCAATTTTACCTATAACGTCAGTGGTTGAACGCGTAGCTGATGCGCTTAATATTGGACAACGAACTGTTAGACGGATAACTAAAAAAAAATATGGCGAGACTGGCACAGAAGAAAATAAACTTCACACACCAAAAAAGAGAAAACGAGCAAAACCAGTCGTAGGCATCGATAGCTTTGATGCCGATGCTATCCGAAGACATGTTTACGGCTACTATTTACAGAAGGAGTATCCAACAAGAAAAAAGTTGGTGCATTCACTGAAGGAAGCTGGATTATTCTTCGGTGGGGAAAGTTCTTTAACGAAGATTTTGAAGACCATTGGATTTCGATACAAAAAATGTAACAAACGCAAAATATTGATGGAAAGATTTGATATAGCGATGGCAAGGTATACTTTTTTACGGCAAGTGAAAGAAATCAAAAATTGGCAAAATGTTGTGTTCTTGGATGAAACATGGCTTAATGCTAACCATACTGTAGGCCGTTCTTGGAACGATGACACAGCAGCATCTACTTCCAAAGTTCCTGTAGGAAAAGGATCGCGACTTATAATTTGTCACGCCGGAACCATCAACGGGTTTGTCGAAGGTTCTCTCATGGCTTTTGCGTCAAAAACCACTGGAGACTATCATGAAGACATGAATGGAGAAAAGTTTACTGAATGGTTTACCTCAATGTTGTGTAGCCTCCCTGAACCATCTATTATAATTATGGACAACGCCCCATACCACTCGATGCAAATTGACAAGCCACCTGCCCAATCCCAAAAGAAAGCTGATATCGTCGCATGGCTTCGTAAAAATGGCGTAGATGCAAACATGAATATGTTAAAAGCGGAATTAGTACGTCTTTTAAAAGAAAACAAACCAACCAAGATCCGATACGTCATTGACGAAATAGCATTAGAACATGGGCACAGAGTTATACGGTTACCGCCTTACCATTGTGAGTATAATGCGATTGAGTTGGTGTGGGCTCAAATTAAGGGATATGCTGCAAGACACAATACAGAACCCCCATTTACCACAAAAAAAATGCTAAAATTATTAGAAGAAGCTTGTGAACATGTGACTAAAGGAGACTGGGAAAAGGTTGTGAATAGAACTGTTAAATTAATAAGGGAAGATTATGAAAGAGATGTGAAAATAGATAATATTATAGAAAACGAACATATAATTATTAATGTAGGTGATGATAGCAGTGACGACAGTGAAAATAGTAGTATGGACGAATCTGATTAATTATGGCCTTTTGTGGCACCTTTTTTGGTATCTTTTGTATTCATATGTTTCTTGTGTGCATATAAAGTATGTATATTCATTTTCATTCAAATATTCAGTTCGTTCAAATAAATTAAATAAACATATACATTTTTGTTTTATTAAACCTATTTAATCAGGTACAAAAACAAAACTTAATTGTTTTTTGTTCGAGAATAAATTGACATTCCACATCACTATTGTAATGTGTCAAACCGGCCATCATAGCGTGCCGCTAGTGTAGTAGTGGGTATAACCGAACTCATTTTTTCTTCTTCCAGCGATTTTTAAACGGCTCCAACGATTTTTATGAAATTTAGTATGCATGGGGTTTGCAAGCAATGAAAAACCCCTAAAATATCATTAGAATACGAAGGTAAATTTCTATAAAGTTCCATAGCTCAGTTAGGAAATCGAGCGGTCCAAAAACCAGAAGACCTCGGTTCGAGTCCAGACGATTATTTCTTTCCCTATGAATTTTATTATTAAGTACTTATTTTATAATATTTTATTATTTTTTTTCTAAATATATAATTTCCAGAAACACGTATAACCAAAAAAGAAACGGGCAAAGCTCGTTCACCCAGGTACTACCTACTTATAACTTGAAAAGGTATTGTAATTCTATAACATAAAATCTTGTTTTCTTGGAAATTTTCTTTCGAAACTAACTGAAAATAGATAAAAGGTAAAAGCTAGCACGTACCGTGCACGTCTAATCTAATTTGCACCCTTCGAACGTTCAACCCTGGAGACACCAACATGACAAAGGTGAAAAACAAAATCGCAATCTGTCTGCATTTAATAATGATGATTTACTACTGAACTCAACACACGTAACTTAAACTTTGTCAAACAACCATAAGGCTGCCTATCTACTAGATGTACGAGCTTCTATTAATTTTATTCAATAACTAGACCCGCCCGCGGGTCTCTACGTTGTCCGCGTGGATTAATGTTTTTTAATTCCCGCGGGAATTCTGCAATTTTCCGGGATAAAAAGAGCCTATGTGTACATCCTAGATATGAGCTATCTCCATACCAAATTTCAGCCAAATCGGTTTATTCGTTGTAGCGTGAAAGAGTAACAAACATCCATCCATCCATCCATCCTCACAAACTTTCACATATTTTATAATACTAGAAGAGTACATAGATATTATTATAAGGATTAGTAGGATAGGAAAGTAGGATAGGTACACGAAATATCTAAGTATTATCGATCAAGTGTAACAAAAATCACAGTAAGTTAATAGTTTAACTGTCTATCTATATCATCTATCTGCATCTGTCACTATCATCTCTGACTTTTCAGAGCTATGTGCGTTTTAAACAATTTAAACACTAATTGTTCTAACGGCGAAGGAAAACGTCGTGAGGAAACCATGCATGATTGAAAAGACTCACTAATATTCCTAAATGCGAATGAAGTCTGCTAATCCGCGCTTATCCAGTGTGTTGGACTATGGCCTACACCCTTCTCGTTCGAGAGGAGACCTGCCCTACCAATTGTATAAAATTTATTCCATTGATCGTAATCGTATTCGATGACATTAGCGTCAAAGCATTGTATTGATTTAAAGTCACAAATTCAGTACAACCGGTTCGTTCGTTCGTACGTAAACGTATAAGAATGCATACACGAAATTGAGCTCTAATTTAATGCGGTTATGGTTTATTTTAATTTGACGCTAATGTCATCGAATACGATTACGATCAATCTAATAAATTTAGACAATCGCACCTTTGAAGTGTAGTGGGCCGGCGATGGGTGCAGATGAATCAATGAATGAAAATAAATACTACGAGCACTTCCCGTGACATATTGTGTAATAATTGCTTTGAGTATTTAACCAATATCCAAAGTTTTTCAACAAAGCAATAAAACTTCTTATCTAATCAATTCGTTTATGCACACGCGGCGCCCGTCGCGGTGCCCGCCGCGTGCGCCGCCGCGTTCAACGCAAACGCTTCTGCATGAACGCTCTCATACTAGGCCATTTATATTGTTTGAGTTTACCGCGCCACACGACGCACCACGCGCCGCGTAACGCCCCGCGTGCGCATAAACGTACCCTTATCTGATAAGCTTCATATATTCTATTTTTATTTAAAGACTTTTATCTACTCCAGCATCGAAAAGTTCCAATTTCGAGTTTGACAGCTGAATCGAAATGAACCCTCTTTCGGTTTTGCTTCTCATTTCGATGCAGCTCGTTGTATGGGAGCTGAATCGAAATGGTTATCTTCTTAAAATAGGATACCTAAAGCTAAGGCTCTGAGTTCTGGCACTTTTGTACCGTTCATATGACAGAGGCGCCACAGGCGGCTGGTGGCGGCTTACGGAGTTACTTTTTGTTGACAGAGGCGCCACAGGCGGATGGTGGCGACTTACGGAGTTACTTTTTGTTACTTTATTGAGCCTACGGCGTATTTTGTTAATGATTTTACTTCCTTGTCGTAGATAAAATCTTGTATGCAACTGAACGTAATTAGTCATTTTAATTCTCGTACTATCCTATTTTGATACTCGGCCAGCCTCGTATCAAAAAACAGCACTCGAATTAAAATGACCCTCATTACGATGCAGTTGCATAAATAGCTTTTATCTACTCCAGCATCGAAAAGTTCCAATTTCGAATTTGGCAGCTGAATCGAAATGAACCCTCTTTCGGTTTTGCTTCTCATTTCGATGCAGCTCGTTGTATGGGAGCTGAATCGAAATGGTTATCTTCTTAAAATAGGATACCTAAAGCTAAGGCTCTGAGTTCTGGCACTTTTGTACCGTTCATACGACAGAGGCGCCATTGGCGGCTGGTGGCGCCTTACGGAGTTACTTTTTGTTACTTTATTGAGCCTACTACGGCGTATTTTGTTTTGTTAATGATTTTATTTTCCTTGTCGTAGATAAAATCTTGTATGCAACTTATCGTAATTAGTCATTTTAATTCTCGTACTATCCTATTTTGATACTCGGCAAGCCTCGTATCAAAAAACAGCACTTGAATTAAAATGACCCTCATTACGATGCAGTTGCAGAAATAGCTATTATCTACTCCAGCATCGAAAAGTTCCAATTTCGAATTTGACAGCTGAATCGAAATGAACCCTCTTTCGGTTTTGCTTCTCATTTCGATGCAGCTCGTTGTATGGGAGCTGAATCGAAATGGTTATCTTCTTAAAATAGGATACCTAAAGCTAAGGCTCTGAGTTCTGGCACTTTTGTACCGTTCATATGACAGAGGCGCCACAGGCGGCTGGTGGCGGCTTACGGAGTTACTTTTTGTTGACAGAGGCGCCACAGGCAGCTGGTAGCGGCTTACGGAGTTACTTTTTGTTACTTTATTGAGCCTACGGCGTATTTTGTTAATGATTTTATTTTCCTTGTCATAGATAAAATCTTGTATACAACTGAACGTAATTAGTCATTTTAATTCTCGTACTATCCTATTTTGATACTCGGCAAGCCTCGTATCAAAAAACAGCACTCGAATTAAAATGACCCTCATTACGATGCAGTTGCATAAATAGCTATTGTGATGCTGTTTTTATACCTATCCTATTGTTTTTAATGTCGAGATAATAATTATGTATGACTCATTACCATTATTTTCCGAAGCATTGTAATAAAAAACTTTGTCTTGCCAAAAAAATTCCGAAAAATGTATGCTTAATTATAAACTTATGTACTTGTGTGAATTTTACTACTACTACTAGTACCTATAATTAAATCAAAGTACGGTGGCGATTACCTAATAGGGTTCGAATCTTATGAACAAACCTAAAAAATATAGATAGAAGGCGTCCTTAAACAGCTAAACAGATTTTCATTCAACGAAGCTAAGAATCGTCCAATTAATCCCGTTTTCTTTAAAAATAAAACGAAAAAAATGATTAATCTTATTACAATCTACACACATCAAAAGTGTCTAGGGATCAACATATATTTTTGCAATAACTTTTCTCCTGATTGATATTAATTAAAATTTTCTTTAAGGATTCATCAAATAAAGTGTTTTCGTTTGTCACAGTAACGATAAACCAAGTCACCTTTGCATTAATAAAGAAATTTGCCATTTTCCTAATAAAGGGATTTTTGACATTTGAACCACTAACATTAAAGTTCGAAAAAAAGACTGAAATAACAGTTTTCTTAAAAATTTTATTGGGTAACTTAAACAATTAATAATCCGTGTTTCTACCGCGAACACTAACAACACAAGAACATCGGTTTGGCATACTCAAAATGAGTTCATCCAAATCACGCTGTGGAATGGCCGCCCATGTTCGTTGCAACAACAAAAAAAGGTCTTCTTGCCACTGGATACCCTCCATATTCGGCAGAGCTCTTCTCTGTAGCATATCCCATGCATGCTCAATCGGGTTCAAGTCTGGCGACTGAGCAGGCCAGGGCAGGACATTGATGTTAGCTGCGGCGAGAGTCTGTCTTACAACTCTTGCGGTGTGCGGTCGTGCATTATCATGCATTAACTGAAATAAGGGACCGATTTGCACTTGTAGAGGAACGATGACGTCTGATACAATCGTCTCAGCATAAATTTGAGCGTTGAGGTTGCCTCTGATCCAAATCAACTCATTTCTTCCGCCGATCCAAATACCCGCCCATACCATGATGGTTCCACCACTATAAGGATGGACTTCCTGGCAGGATTTTAATCGCTGTTGGCGTCCAGGGGTTCTCCAGTGTCGTATACGTCTTGTATCCGGTCTCATACCAAAACGAGACTCATCAGAAAAGCACACGAAACGCCATTGTTCTTCTGCCCAATTTCTGTATTCAAGAGCCCATTGATATCGAATCCTACGATTGTGCATTGCTATAGGTGGTACCCGTAGCGGTCTTCGGGAATGAAGGTTCACTTCATGCAAGCGGTTTCTGACTGTTTGGTCGCTAATTAAGTTCCCTGAAGAGTGATGAAGCCTCACGGCTAACATCATGGCGGTTATTGTTGGAGCTCTTCGAGTTAAGATTTGAATGTATCGGTCTTGTCTCCGTGTGGTGCAGCGATACCGTCCTCCATGGCGCTCAGCCACGGTACCAGTGCTTCGGTAACGTGTCCAAAGTCGACTGATAACACTCTGACTTGTATTCAGAGCTAAAGCCACAGTACGTTGCCGGGAACCAGCTTCTATCATTCCCATAGAGGCTCTGAGCATTTCTTTCCTGCTTAAATGACGTCGCCGCTCCATAATAACGTTGGTTTTAATCAGTAGTAGGGAAACAGTAGCACTAATAATGTCTTCAATGCGTTGTATGTTTTTATAGGGAAAATATTGACAGCTGATTTTCATCTTTTACTCGAATTTGATTGACAGTTCCTGATTCAAATTATGAAATGCACCAAAAAGGATCCATATAAATTTATAAAATCATAAATTTATTACAAAGCCACATCTCAATCTCAAGAAATCCGCATAAAAATGCTTGATCCCTAGACACTTTTGATGTGTGTATTTGAGTGCTATAATGACACACACTGACAGACAGATAGACACAGCCAAAGCGGTCGATAACTTACAAGACATCTTTGTTCTCTTCTCTTTGTTCCTAATCTGTGACCTTTGAGTATTAAACGTGTTGGTTAATACTCAAAGTCTGTGACACCTCTACTTATGTCGGGGTTTAACTTAAAATGCGACCTATTCTTTTATTACGAGTATAATATTATATATGTGGAATCTTTTTACATCAATATTTTTTTATTGCGAATAGGCTTGGGCTTGACGACAATGATGGAAAGCACTGATGAGGTCTAGGTTGGGGCGCATTTGCCTAGAAGGTAGGTACTTAGACGTAGTCGCAAATCCTAGTTCCATGGTAGAAACCTATTGCGTTGACGGTACTCAAGTTATAGGCAAAGACTTCTATGTATATGCTACTACAAGTCTTTGGTTACAGGTGGCAGGAAACACGGATACTGGCATTCCACACGTTAAGCGGTTCGTTTTAGAAACGTCGACAAGCGTTTCGTGCGCGTAGGTTGGATATCATCATCATTGTCTCAATCAATAAACGTTCACTGCTGGACGTAGGTCTCTGGAAATGATCACATGACCCTGTGCGGCCTAAAGGTAGTCTCTGGAAACTGCTGAAACCAACCTGCTGCTGAAACAAGACCTGATGGAGATCCTTGCAAGGGGCCCATGACACCTTCCTGATGATCTACCTCCAGCAGAAGGCACTTAAGTATACTTTAAAACGACGACGGTACATCTGATTCATGTAATGGCAAATCATTATTATGTTTGGGACACGATCCCAACAAATGGATTCGCAATAGCTGCAATAACAATTACCTCACAATAGAGATCCCAGACATACCTGTTAAGGGATACCACTACTAAGGGTTAGTATTTTATTTTATCACATTAAAAGAACCATTTTGCTAAGAGATAAATACCTATTATATAATATTGATATCTTTGTAATATTATAGAGGCCTTAGTATTTGTCTTCAAACACTCAGCAATGGAGCAATTAGCCTTAAGACTTTGTTTTTAGCTGGGGTACAATTAAGGACCTGGAGAGTAACTTATGCTACCTACTTTTATTTCGAAAGAAGAAATAATAATTTCGTAATAAGAATTAAAAATCTAACTACACGAACACGGATGAAGTGGCGGGCAAAAGTTATTAAAATATTTTTTACTTCGGGCAGAGCAAATGTATGACAAAAACTGCTGGTAAGATGAGCTTGGCGTCTTCAATAAGTTCAGTGGAACTTTACATCGAATCAGCTTCTTAGCTCGTATCAAGATCAATTGCGATTGATATTGCAGCCATTTTTAATCGCTAAGTTTTTTTTTGCACGTATAATATTATCTATGGATAATAATTATGTGGTGGACAAAAATATGAGCATTTGTGGCAAGGCAAGGTTGTGCCAATACTTCGCAATAGATTTGGGGAACGATGGCAATGAAGTGCTGATGGTAATTTCCAGACTTCAAAGTTTTGAACATGACCGGTCTATGGGTTAATAAGTTATTTCGGAGTCTCTTCCATGAACTTTTCGTCTTACTTCCACCGTCACCTGAAATCTACCCATCTTCCTACCTTCGAACTGAAAGGCAGTGTAAGAGTCTATATTCCACAGGTTTTTAATACCTATCTAAGGCTTTGGCTTTTCTTTTTCCGGCAGCGCGGTTGATAAAACGAACTTCCGCGCTGTCTAGACTGAAAGATGCACGATTGATTCGCCTCTCGGTCGAAACGTGAGGTTCGTGGGGAGCAAGCTGAACGAGTTGGATGTTTTCTCCCTGTCCCGATGTTTGTCATCAAATCTTGCAAATTAAATTTGATCCACTTTCCGGTCACCGATTGAGCTGAAATTTTGCGTACATGTGTAAATCGCGTGACAATGCAATATTATGATGACATGGTGCTTATCTGATGATGGAGCTGAAAGGTAGCCATAGGAACTTCGCAATGAAACGACACAACCTCTTCGAGTTTGGGCTCATTTGAATCGTCTTGACGAGTAGTTTGTCTTTCAATGGTAACCAGGGTCTGATGATGGAGCTGGAAGGTGGTCATAGGAACACTGTAATGAAACGATGCAACCCCATCGAGTTTCGGCTCGTTTGATTCATCTTGAAGAGTACTTTGTTTTTAGATGGTTACCAGGGTCTGATCTGATGATGGAGCTGGAAGGTGGTCATAGGAACTCAGTAAAAAAATCGACGTGCTCTGGTCCTAGATGATATCCAGGTCTGACGATGTATCCAGCCACTAAAAGCTTGTTTTAAAAATAAAATTTGTAATTCCCTTCTAGTGCCAAATATGCATAAAGCTTGTTTTTGGAGTGGATATGACGATGCTACGGGTGAGGATCGAAACGTGGGACTTTTTAGTTTCAGTCTACATCTTTAACTGTTCGGCCATCGAGGCTTATTTGAATCGAGTTTCAACGGTACGTTGTAGAGGGCTGAGTGACATTCTTATCACGCAGCATATCGGCACCCAGGGCACGGGGCGATTTACATTTTCTCCAATTTAGTTAGCTCCGGCTGGAATTTCTTAACGCTTCACTTGATCGGAAGTAATGGCTAGGTGTTTATGAAACACTGAGTGAGATATCAGTGATTCTGATATCAATTTTTTCGTGTAGGTAAAACGCAACGTTATTGAGTTTAATTTATTATTATGTACCATAGCTAGATTCCCTCTTTATCTATCCTCTATTCTCTGACTTTCGTTTTTACCAAAGTTCCTAAGGCTATCTAAGCTAAGTTAGGTGACGCTCTCTGTCAATTTTGTTTTCACAAACTTTTAGAGAACACCTAAAAGTGGAAATGATATTGGGTAAGGGATTGTATTTAGGGGCTACCTACGTAAAGAGACTCCTACTTAGGGGTTGGCTAAGGTATGGTCGGTGAAAACGGGCATGAGTCCATTTACGAGTCTACTCTATTTTGTGTCTGATTAGTAATATATGTATATCTAATTATATAAAAGGAAAAGGTGACTAACTGATTAACTGACTGACTGACTAACTGATCTATCAACGCACAGCTCAAATCTCTGGACGAATCGGGTTGAAATGTGGTATGTATACTGATAGCTATTATGGCGTAGGCATCCGGTAAGAAAGGATTTTTGAAAATTCCCCGCCTAAGGAGTTAAAATAGGGGTTTGAAAAATCGAACTTAACGTGAGCGAAGCCGCGGGCAAAAGCTAGTACGTTATATAAAGTTACAGTCTTAGGTTACAGTCCAATAAAATATTCAAGTTTTTTCAGTCTTCGGATAATAATCCTCCCACTCAGGCTTCGCACGGTTGCAATTTAATCACGAAGTGTCACGAATTGCCCTGTTCGAAAATCGAAGGGCTTGTGCGTCAGAAGACACAATTACATCGTTTCAAATTGATTTTACACCTCAATAAAACTGTTCAAAACCTTTCCAAAAATAGACTCGTAAACTAAAATGCAAGGGCACTAAAAAACCCCGCAGTCGTTATTGAGTTATTTTCCAAACAGTTCAAAGCCAGGTTTACTAATGCTATTGGTACAGCAATAAAACTGCCGTGTTCTATCATGCTCCATTACTTCTGCCGAATAAATACGCTATTTAGGCACATTTATTGGTCGTTTCGTGGTATTTGATACCTACAGTGCACTGCGGTAACCATAACAATTAAAAATTCAAAATTGCTTATTTCATGTATGATGTAGGTACGCCAACCTGTGGCTCTTATAAGAAGTCGAGACTCTACCATTTAAATATGTAATAATAAAAGTATGACTAACGAGTATATAATATTACATTGACGCAACCACGGCGACTACAATAAGTGTGTGTTTCCATTTACCTCCGCACGAGACGATAGTACGCATGAGAAAACACATTGAACATGCACATATTTGGTTTGGACAATGGGCACCTTTGTATGAGTTGCGTCCCCAGACTGTATCAAGTTGTGATATATGTCATTTTAAAGGTCATGATAATAGCTTCATTTTATTATATGGCACCAAGTATGAGACACGTGCAGGAAAAGAACTAGAAATCATTTAATTTTTTTAAGCCCGTGAAAGTGTTTTTTAGATTATACGGTTTTTTCATTCCTTATCTCGACCAAGCGGCATAAATTCAGCTAGCTGATGCCCGTCACTTCGTCCGCGTGGATTTAGTTTTTAAAATCTCGCGGGAACTCTGATTTTCCGGGATAAAAAGTAGCCTATGTCACTCTCCAGGTCCTCAACTATACCCATGCAAAAAATCACGTCGATACGTAGCTCTGTTGCGGCGTGATTGAAGAACAAACACACTTTCGTGTTTAGAATGTTAGTATGATGATGTCCCTGTGATCAATAGGGTGAAAACCGGGAGCGATCACTGGATGGTAAGAGGCACGTTGAATTTTAATATAAAGCTGGAAAGGGAAGTCAGCTCTCTGACCTTCTCATGCTCATACCCAAAACCCCGAAATCTTCCAACTCGAACTGCAGAACCAATTCGATTGCCTAGCAGACTGCGTTTCTGGGGCCGATCTAAACAACAGGGTTATGGAAACTGTCCATAATCTGGGTCTTAATTCTTTAAGACCCATCGAACCGAAAAGTTCTCTGAGCATATTCTCAAGCTCATGGAGGAGAGACAAGAGATAAGACTGCAGTCATCGGCAGACGCGGCTGCTTACCAGAGGATTAAAAGGCAGATCTCTACAGTACAAAGTCGTGACCTTCGTGTCTTTAATACCAAGTGTATTAAAGATACCATCGAGCGAAACAGACGCTAAGTGTACGCGAGAGATCAGTTTATCGGACAGTCGTCTCGTCTCTTCTCGACCTGAGATCTTGGGAGAGGTTGAGAGGTTCTATGAACAGTTATATACTATGACACAAAAACCTGTCGAAGATTTGGCCAAAGATCCCAGAGCTAAACTGACCCGACACAATACCGAAGATATCCCGGACGTCAGCCTATACGAGATTAGTATGGTTCTCAAGCAGCTCAAGGAATCACTGCGGAACTCCTGAAAGCGGGTAGAAAACCAGTACAAGATTTTAAGCGATTGTTCAATTCCGTCATTCACGAGGGCATAACGGTTCTTCAAAAAAGTGATAATACCTTGTTGAAGAATTATAGACCCATCTCGTTGCTGAGTCAGGTTTATAAGTTGTTCTTGAGAGTCATTACGAATCGCCTTGCTCGTAGGTTTGAAGACTTCCAGTCTCCCGAACAAGCCAGATTCCGAAAAGGCTTTGGCATAATAGATCACATTCATACGCTGCGGTAGATTTTATATAAAAGACGGAAGAGCATAACCGGCCACTTTGCTTAGCGTTTGTGGACTATGAGAAAGCCTTCGATTTGGTGGAAACTTGGGCTGTATTGAGGTCGCTGCAGAGATGCCGGATTGACTGCCGGTATATCCAAGTGTTGAAGTGCTTGTATGAAAACGCAACTATGTCAGTACGTATACAGGACCAGACTACGAGGCCAATCCACTTACAGCGTGAAGTGCGACAGAGAGGTGATCTCCCCGAAGCTCTTTACCGCTGCGTTGGAGGACGTCTTTAAGATTCTGGATTGAAACGGACTTGACATCAACATAAACGGCGAGTACATCACTCACCTGCGATTTGCCGATGACATAGTAGTCATAGCAGAGACTCAGAGAAACCTCAATACAATGCTCAACGATCTAGGCAGGGTTTTTCAACAGGTGGGCCTGAAAATGAACATGAGCAAGACGAAAATCATGTCCAATGCTCATGCTCCACTCCACCCAGTATTCGTTGAGAATTCTGCAATCGAAATTGTGGACGAGTGTATATATACCTGGGACACACAGTCCAGCTAGGTAGGTGCAATTTCGAAAAAAAGGATCAACCGCCGAATCCAACTCGGCTGGGCAGCGTTGGGGAAGCTCCGAGATGTCTTCTAGTTCAAAATCCCTCAGTGCCTGAAGACTAAAGTCTTCGAACAGTACGTGTTGCCAGTGATGCCTTACGGATCAGAGATATGGTCGCTAACTGTGGCCTTCATAAGAAGGCTCAGGGTCACTCAGCGGGCGATGGAGAGAGCTATGATCGGAGTATCCTCGCTAGATTAAATCAGAAATGAGGAGATCCATAGGAGAACCAAAGTCACCGACATAGCACAGCGAGTCGCGAAACTGAAGTGCAAATGGGCGGAGCACATAGTTCGAAGAGCTGATGGTCGTTGGGGTCCCAAGGTGCTGGAGTGACGACCCCGCACCGGGTAGTGCAGTGTGGGCAAAATCCCATCAATTAGTCGTAGAGAGCCGCTGGATTCAGGCGGCGCTAGACCGAGGCCTGTGAAAGTCCATGCAAGAGACCTTTGTCCAGCAGTGGACGTCTATCGGTTGATAAAGAAGAAGATAATAAAAAATTAAAAAATAACATAGTTCTTTCCCTGCACGAGTCTCATAGTTGGTGCCATACAATAAAATGAAGCTATTATCATGACCTTTCAAATGACATATATCACAACTTGATACACCACTGGGGACGAAACCGCCCATTCTCCTTTGCTATTCCAACCCCCTCCCTCCTCTCTGTATCATATTCTTTAGTGCTCCCCATTATTCATATAATGGTACCTAGGAGTTTTCTTTGGAAGAAATGTGAGTACCTACCCATGATCCTTCCGCATACACCTTAACTAAGAGAACGAGATTTTGACTCTTAGGTTAGGACCGACGGCTTAACGCGCTCCTCGATGTATGGAGGAGTGAATTAATGCACATAAACATAATAAACACAATTTACTGATTAATTTGATGTTATTGATGATAACTGGGACCGACGGCTTAACGCGCTCCTCGATGTATGGAGGAGTGAATTATGTATGTATGTATGTATGTGACTATTTACGAATTTTCCGAATAAACTACTTACATCCAATGTTCCGTAGTCGGGTAACAGAAATTTTACCGTTATTGTAATTGCAGAGATTGGGCATCCTATTTCGATGATCTTAACCCTTTAACTGGTATGCGTTGCTATTTCTATAGATATACTTTAAAGGACAAACATGCAACAGTGTCGTATCTAAATCGTTCCAACACTGTCGCATCGGCAGTGGTCCGTGGAAAAGCGCCCTCAACTCAACATTTTTTATACAGCCAATTTTTTATCTAACTTGTGACGAATATCATGCGTCCCTAGGACAACAACCAGCAACCAATGAAACCTGATTTTAATATATTATGATTAGATCAGAGATCAATAAACTTAATAAAGCGCCGTGATCGTCTGTGAATATATTTTTATTTTGATAATTCCGATATGTATTATGAAGTAGGTGTTTTTATTGTAATTAAGTTCGTCGAAATTTATGTTTTTGTTTGTATTTTTAAGAATTCATAATCAATTCATGCATAAATGAATATTAATTAAAATCTTAGCGGTCATTTTCCGTCATTAGTCACAGTTAGCCAGTTATTATATAGTAAACACCCATCGCTGAATTTTTTCTGTCTGTGCGCTCTAATCTCAGCAACTAATTAGATATACAGGTAAAGATTTTTATCCGGTTTTCATCAAGCATGACTTTGCGAGAAGATTTAAAAGTACATAGGTGTATCATTTATAGGTACAGGTTTAGCTTAAATTGACTTAGCTAAAGCATTTTTTCTGCTCATCAAGCAGACCTTCGGGTCCTGATCATCTTTTGTCAAAAAACCACTCTTCCATCTTTAACTCTCCAAGATAGACACCGACGAAATTTGTATGGCCGCCATCTTGAATCCGTCATTTTGGAGTTTTTTTTCACCTCACTGCCAATTGGTTGAGGTTTCGAGTGAATTTTGTTCAAGCTCCCTCCACTTATCTTCAATATCCTGGCTGCTTTTCACCCGTCTCCGAAATCCGCAATCATCAGCTCTCTACATATTTATCCTTCGAATGAATATTTGTCCTCTTACGAAACCATCGGTGGAAAAAAAAATTCATACAAAATTCTACAGGAGAGGTGATCAATGAGTCATTCAGTTAGTCAGTCAGTGAGTGAATCAGCACGATCAGAGTTTTCACCTTTATACCTAATTCTCGCAGAATCAGGTTATTGCTTAAAATAAAGTTATTTATTTATTTATACATCATAATTAATCACAATAAAAATTAAAATTATGGAAAAATAAACTAAAAAAATACTACTAAACTAGCGGCACGCTATGAAGGCCGGTTTGACGTTTGTCCGCTCATGAAGTTCCGTATTAATTGATAACGACTTTGAAGGAAATAATTGTATTACTTTATTGACGATAGTGATGTGCAGAGATTCATAAATTTTATCGAATGTAGTTTTAGGTTTAGGACTCAAAATTTATTTATTAAATTGATTTCTAAAATGTATACAAGTGTAGAAAAATCAGTTTGCACCATTTAAGGGGTGAATGTACTTGTGAATATGAACAATTTTCACTATGTGGACAAACCTCTGAAATCGCAAAAAAATATCAGCTGTTTCATACAAAAGGTAAAATTTTTATTTTTATATGATATATACCACAACTCGGCATTTGGTTATGGCGTGAAATACGTTAAAAATGGCGTAGATGCAAACATGAATATGTTAAAAGCGGAATTAGTACGTCTTTTAAAAGAAAACAAACCAACCAAGATCCGATACGTCATTGACGAAATAGCATTAGAACATGGGCACAGAGTTATACGGTTACCGCCTTACCATTGTGAGTATAATGCGATTGAGTTGGTGTGGGCTCAAATTAAGGGATATGCTGCAAGACACAATACAGAACCCCCATTTACCACAAAAAAAATGCTAAAATTATTAGAAGAAGCTTGTGAACATGTGACTAAAGGAGACTGGGAAAAGGTTGTGAATAGAACTGTTAAATTAATAAGGGAAGATTATGAAAGAGATGTGAAAATAGATAATATTATAGAAAACGAACATATAATTATTAATGTAGGTGATGATAGCAGTGACGACAGTGAAAATAGTAGTATGGACGAATCTGATTAATTATGGCCTTTTGTGGCACCTTTTTTGGTATCTTTTGTATTCATATGTTTCTTGTGTGCATATAAAGTATGTATATTCATTTTCATTCAAATATTCAGTTCGTTCAAATAAATTAAATAAACATATACATTTTTGTTTTATTAAACCTATTTAATCAGGTACAAAAACAAAACTTAATTGTTTTTTGTTCGAGAATAAATTGACATTCCACATCACTATTGTAATGTGTCAAACCGGCCATCATAGCGTGCCGCTAGTGTAATCTATATATCTTCTATATATATAAAAGAAAGTGGTGTTAGTTACACTATTTATAACTCAAGAACGGATGAACCGATTTGGCTGAAAATTGGTGGAGAGCTAGCTTAGAACCAGGAGACGGACATAGGATACTTTTTATCCCGTTCGACCGCGTTTCCGTCAAGTCACTATAAAACGTGGTATAACAAAAACGCATCTGACATGGAATAACAAAACGCAAATGACAGTGGAATAACAAAATGTAGATGACAGCTAAACGTAATTTTGTCTTTGGTTAAGTATGGTAAAAAATTTGATAATTATAAAAAGTGTTATAATAAAGCACTACTGATATTATAAATGCGAAAGTGTGTTTGTTTGTTGGTTTGTCCTTCAATCACGTCACAACAGAACAGCGGATTGATGCGATTTTTTGCATGGGTATAGTAATGGATGTAGTAGTGGTTCCTCAGACCGGGAGAGCTACTATTTATCTCGGATACTGAAAGAGTTCCCGCGGGATTTTTAAAAACTAAATCAATGCGGACGAAGTCGCGGGCATCAGCTAGTTGTATATATCCAACAATTCCACATGGAATCATTCTAAATAGTATGAAGCCTATATCCTTGCCCAGTTGTAGGGCGGCAATGGGTTGAGCTGATGAGTATTAGTATCCAATATTTGGTCCTTTTTATAAGTTCGTCCAAATGTTAATATATAAAAGAAAGTGGTGTTAGTTACACTATTTATAACTCAAGAACGGATGAACCGATTTGGCTGAAAATTGGTGGAGAGCTAGCTTAGAACCAGGAGACGGACATAGGATACTTTTTATCCCGTTCGACCGCGTTTCCGTCAAGTCACTATAAAACGTGGTATAACAAAAACGCATCTGACATGGAATAACAAAACGCAAATGACAGTGGAATAACAAAACGTAGATGACAGCTAAACGTAATTTTGTCTTTGGTTAAGTATGGTAAAAAATTTGACAATTATAAAAAGTGTTATAATAAAGCACTACTGATATTATAAATGCGAAAGTGTGTTTGTTTGTTGGTATGTCCTTCAATCACGTCACAACAGAACAGCGGATTGATGCGATTTTTTGCATGGGTATAGTAATGGATGTAGTAGTGGTTCCTCAGACCGGGAGAGCTACTATTTATCTCGGATAATGAAAGAGTTCACGCGGGATTTTTAAAAACTAAATCCATGCGGACGAAGTCGCGGGCATCAGCTAGTATATATATAAAAGAAAGTGGTGTTAGTTACACTATTTATAACTCAAGAACGGATGAACCGATTTGGCTGAAAATTGGTGGAGAGGTAGCTTAGAACCAGGAGACGGACATAGGATACTTTTTATCCCGTTCAACCGCGTTTCCGTGTTGTCACTATAAAACGTGGTATAAGAAAAACGCATCTGACATGGAATAACAAAACGCAAATGACAGTGGAATAACAAAACGTAAATGACAGTTAAACGTAATTTTGTCTTTGGTTAAGTATGGTAAAAAATTTGACAATTATAAAAAGTGTTATAATAAAGCATTACTGATATTATAAATGCGAAAGTGTGTTTGTTTGTTGGTTTGTACTTCAATCACGTCGCAACAGAACAGCGGATTGATGGGATTTTTTGCATGGGTATAGTACTTAATGGATGTAGTAGTGGTTCCTCAGACCGGGAGAGCTACTTTTTATCTCGGATAATGAAAGAGTTCCCGCGGGATTTTTAAAAACTAAATCCATGCGGACGAAGTCGCGGGCATCAGCTAGTTATTATTAATTATTATTTACAAAAAATACACGCAGTCCAAGTAATCGCTAATGTGCATGGTGCCCAAAACACTGGCGCTATTACCTCTTTGAATAGCGAGGCTAAGCCTTTGGGCTAAATAAGCACCAGCTCTTTGGTCACCAGAGGCGTGGATCAGTTTTTGGGACACAACATTTATAAAATTCTTCGTGTTCGATGACTATGGACCCAGAGTCTCAAAAGCAAGCGCCACAAATACGTAATCCTTAGAAATGGCTGAGTATTTGCGGCGCATAAGCAATTGAGCAGATTCGGCAGCTGCACCCGCCTTTTGCCACGAGCCCGGTAGGTGGAACGCAGCCAACGTATCAACGCAGGTCACATCCCACACCAGTGCGTGACCCATCGCCCACGGTAATATAGTCATCCCATCCGGCCTCTTGCCGTCATCCCTGAACAAACAGGCGGGTCCCAATTGTGCAGGAATGGAGACAGTGACCAGAGCGCGACGGACTATATCATTGAGAGCACCGTGGCGATACGAGCGGCCCGCGCTCCGAATACAAATGAGTCCATGGTGACCAAAACGATCCACTTGGCTGCTACAAGGACAGCGATGAGGCTCACATACCTTAATCCCCAAGCGTAAGCAAACGGCCACACGAAGCGCTGTCCTGTCGAGAATCGTCCCCAGGCTATGAGATGGCAGAGCACGTAGCCAGTGACCTGACTCCTTTTCGGATACGGCTAAAATACGGGCTTTATCCGTATCCGAGATACACTGCGCTTTGAGATCCGCATGTGTCAAAACAACACGCGGTTTGTCCCAAAGACCCTGACATTCCATAGCCGAAGGAAAACTCTCACCAGAACAAGATGCACTCCATGTTAACTTCGCCTCTGCGAGACTCTCCACTACAACATCAGCCGGATTAGACAGATTAAGGATCTGACTGAGGAGAGTGATAGAGCCAAAAGCAGAAGATAAGAAAGCCGGAAGCGCTACGCTTGAAATGGAACGTATGCCTAAGCCACCGTATTTAACAGGTAGGCTCGCTTGAGTCCAGGTGCGGTCATCAAATTGTAAATTTAGAATTTTGCAAAGAGTATCTTCAAGAGACACATCTAGATTATAAGTTAAAATAGGATATTTCCAAATGGGACTGCACCGTAAAATAAAATGAAAATATCCGCAGAAGTTAAGCTTATCGCGCACACAAATATGAAGTCGATTACTCATTACATCCAAATCCCTAAAATATGAAGAGAAAAGAAAAGAAAAGCCCTCCCGTATACGAAATCAGAGCTGGTCAACATGTATTCATCTTTACTAATATTGTAAATACGAAAGTGTATGTGATGGTTTGTTCTTCAATCACGCAGCAACGGAGCAACGGATCGACGTGATTTTTAAAAATCTACGTAACTCCAGAACGCACGAAGACGCGGGCAAAAGTTATTTGTATTATTATTACCTATTCGAATGCAGAATTTCGTCTGGGTTCACGAGAAACCTGTTCGGAGAATTTTTGTTATTATTTATCCTTACTAATATTATAAATGCGAAAGTGTCTTTGTTTGTTGGTTTGTTGGTTTGTCCTTCAGTCACGCCGCAACAGGGCTAAAGATCGACGAGATTTTTTGCATGGGTATAGTTGTGGACCTGGAGAGTGACATAGGTAGGCTACTTTTTATCCCGGGAAATCAAAGAGTTTCGAGGGATTTTAAAAACTAAATCCACTCGGATGAAGTGGCGGGCATCAGCTAGTCAATAATGATTAGAAATTGATAATTACTTATCAAAAAAAAAAAAAATTAACTGACCGTCTGTGTTGTTAAATAACTGCCTTTTATTATAAAGTTCGAAAGGCTCCGAGTATCGTTGAAAAAACTTTTTTAAACAGAGCACAATAAAATATTTTTCTTTAGAGGTCTATCTCAAGAACGACTGAAACTTTCGTATAATATCAGATAAATAATTGCAATTTTAAGCTTGGCATGTGTTAATAAAAAGCCAAAAAAAATAAATAAATTTTTACATGCAAGAATGTTTTACCGTCATCGCGAATATTGAATATAAATTATTTATTACAGTGTATTCTTTTTACTCTTTCAGAATAATACTACGTAAACTTCCTTTTTTGGGCTAATAGATCACGTGTACCTAAATCAAGTGTGTGATAGGCATTGAAATTTTTCCATCACCTCTTGTATTCGAGTGTATATTATGTGAGTAATGTTTCTTTGTAAGTAGTGTATGTAATGTTTCTGAAAGGTACGTTTCCTATCGAATACACTGTGAATAATCAATATCCGCGAAAACGGTAAAACATTTTTGCATTTAAAAAAATATTTTTGGACACCATTTCGGCTTTTCGAATTAACGCATAACAAGCTTATTCAATTTTTTCGTCTCAGTTTTAAGTATTAATCCACATAAAAACATTTTCATCACGCATGACGGAGCTCATGTTCAATGTTACCGGTTCGCAGATCATTATCTTTAATCCCCACAAAAAAGAGGGGTTTTATAAGTTTGACGTCTGTATCTGTGTGTCTGTACTCTCATAGCTCGCTAACGAAAGGTCCAAATATTAGGTTTTTTTGTTTAAAGCTGAAAAGCCGACGTCATCGAGATGGATTTTAGCTATATGTTATACAGATCTGTTCAGTTGTTTGAAAATCATCAGCTCGATTCTTAGTTGATTGAAGGGTCTTACAAAATTGTACAGGTGCTATTGATTTGGAATTTGGTGTACTGTTACTTTGGATTATTTCCAAGACAAAGTATCCTATCCTATGAGCTGATGCTGCAGCATCAAGTAGTCTGCGGGATCCCAACACCTCAGCAACTAACAGCAAATATAATTTTGGCAGTGTTTGGGCTCATTAGAATGGTTTCAGTGAATAGATGTTACATAGATGATGATTGAGGAGAAGGATCTAATGATGGAAACAAAATGTTGGGTATGTTGGGTATTATATAAGTAATTACCTATATACCTACATAGTCTTTTTTTTATAGTCTTTTGGCTTTTCCGTTATCAGGTAATAACTGAGTTTTATAATTTACGCGTTTCAAACACGAAAGCCATTCACCATACATACAGCACATCATTGAATATTTTATTTACTTTTATAAATAATTAAAAGAAGCATACAAAAATACAGAATTGTTGAATAAAATAAGTGGAAGTACATTATTTGTTTACCGTTTGTTCCTACTCTATGAAACAGTTGAACCGATTTTGAAAAGACTTTCACAATCAAGTGGAAGACTAAAGCAACTCAATATCAGATAATACAGGTGTAAAAAAAATTAAAACATCCTTGTGAATCTATACCAAAGATCAGCCAAGTTGAACTTGACTCATCCCCTCTCCCCTCCAAATAAGTGTAAGTAAAGTTTGTGTCACAAGTGAGCACGACAATGGTGATTGGGCAATACAAGTGATGCAACGGGTGGGGATTGATCCATCGATCTTTCAGTTGTCAGTCCGCACCTTTAACACTTGGGCTATTGGGGCTATAATTTGATCCAGTAAACAGTTGATTCACTCACAGTGTTTATTATTCTTATTTATTTCGCATATTTGCTTGCTAACTAACGTTTGTAAATATACGGCCAGACAGATTGTCATAATCCATCTTCGTTCGGGTTAAATGGCTGCCATTATTCGGATTTATAACCTTAAAAGTGAAAAACGATGTGCATTGGAAGCAGAATTTCGACTTATTAGTAGGTCAAATCTTAATGTAGGTGTATTAATTGTGGGTCAGACATGGATTAAGGTATCTTTTTGTTATAGTACGATACTATAACTGGTAATTCAGTACTGCTACATGAGTATAGAATCACACTACCACATACATTTATTGAACTTAAAAACAAAATTAGCACATTTTTCAATTATGTGGCACTACTACACCTGAAATCAAAGTAACCACTCGCTTTCCACGCACCGACAACTACGAAAGCTTGCTGTCCACGCGCCGACAGCTAGCAGTAAGCTCACTGTCCACACGCGGTTGGTGAAGAGGTCGCTTGTATCCTCTCAACGACTTATAGAGTACTGCTACAGATAGGTACATTCATATCTACATCGTGAAGGCCGCTTGATTGAAGTGATGAGAAAATCCGAACCGAACCATAAAAGAACAAAAAGGGCAAGCGAAGAGTAAAATCCCGAATGAAAATCTACGCGTGGATTAAACGGGGCTCAGACATTTGTATAATCAGTTTTAGCTTATCTTACTAATCTTACTAATAGATAATATTATTGGAAATTTGGAACGTACTTCCTTATCGCGCGACGCGTAAGGGGGCTAGACGGAAAAAATTAAGACTAAATTGAACCGACACTTTTTTGAATGTGAATTTGGCATTGACAGTAGCATAAAGGTCGATGGTTCGAATCCCAGCTCGACAGACTGAATTTTCTATTTTCAATTTTATTTTAAATAATTTCTACATGTGGAGTTTTTCCCTAATTTTTTTATTTTTATTATTAATTTATTATTAAAAGGAACTTCGTTCCAACCGAGTGTTCCACCACACTCACGCATTTTTTTTATTATGAATCTTAATCATATTAATATCATAAATGCGAAATTGTGTTTGTTTGTTCATTCACACCACAACAAAAGCCTCAGATCAACGTCAATTGCACGGGTATAGTTGAGGACCTGGAGAGTGACATAGCCTACTTTTATCCCGGAAAATCAAAGAGTTCCCGAGGGAATTCAAACCTAAATCCAGGCGGACGAAGTTACGGGCATCAGCTAGAAGTTATATAAAGGACTTTTGTACAACTGTTTGAGAGGAACAAAGAGCGTAGAAAGTATAAGATTTCATCTTCATGATAAGTACGGAATAACTAAAAAACAATTATGAAATTGCAGCAAAAGTTTCGAACAATTTCAATTGAACCTGGCTACAATTATCGAGTCTTGGTTCAATGAAAATGGCGCAAACGTGCAATCTGAGGTCAATTTGATAACCTTTTAGGATGTAGAGGGTCCTAATAAAATGCGTAGTCCACGATAAGGCATATATTATTATGTAACAGGTACACTGGTTGTGGTTACATTAGGTGCACAATTAATAATTAATAATAAGTTAGGTATCGCGTTATAGTCCGTCTCCTACGAGCGTGTGGAGTGTACCGTGGACTGTGTCTGCGTGTGTACTACTGCCTGTGTTATGTTTTACTCCAAGCTACAAGCTTGGGTCGTAGGGTCACAGCAGGGTGCCGGCTTGGCAGGGCGCGTTGCCGAAATCTTGCAAGCCGCCACAACCACCCCCCTACGGAGAATGATAAGTTAATGAAAGAAAAACAATACTATACAAAATTGACTTGAAATTGTATGGAAAATAAAAATATTAAAATTGGTAAACTAAGTAAGTAAGTATTGATTTGTGTAAGTGTAAATAAAATGTGTGCTTATTAATTAATTACAAGTACTTAGGTAGGTAAGTAAATTATTAGGTATTAATTGTAAAAAAACAAAAACAAACAAACAATTCTAAACTACTTGTGAAAACACATTTGACTTAATGATACCCGTACGCTAGGATCTAACAGCGTAAGTTTTGTAAAAAAACTCAAGAAATACAAGATCTAATAGTAAGGTGTACAAGGGAAATAGAAACGAGACAAGAAAATAGTTTTACCTTAAATAAAATTTACCTAAGTTGTAAAACTAAATTACATATCTAATATTTTCTTAAATCTAACAGTGCGACCTGCCCGAGTAGTAACAGGTTTCGGAATGTTTGCATTCAGAGCAGAGGGTTGTGAGGATTGATTTTCCGCTTGCGCTTGTGAATTAGGCATGGGTGCAGCTGTTTTTATCTCGGGGTCGGAAGTTATATAGGCTGGTTTAACGCGGTCAATACTTACCGTGATCTTCTTCCCTCCCATGTCGATAGCAAGAGTTTTACCGTCACGAGCCAGTACCCTGTAAGGACCCGTGTACGGTGGTTGCAGAGGCCGTCGAACAGTATCGTCGCGCAGCATGATATGAGATGCGTCTGCTAAATCTTTAAAAATAAACGTTCTAGGCTGCGCGTGACGAGAAGCTGGGATTGGGCGAAGATTAGACATTTTTGATTTTAAATTTTTTATAAATTCATGAGTGTTGGTGTCTTGGGAATCGCTAGGTACCAGGAGTTCTCCAGGTAACCGTAGTGGTTCTCCATACACCAGCTCTGCTGAAGAGCATTTTAAATCCTCTTTAAGGGCCGAACGGATGCCAAGGAGAACTAAAGGCAGAGCTCGGTGCCATGTGTCATTATGACACATCAAGGCGGCCTTTAGTTGGCGATGGAATCGTTCAATCATTCCGTTGGCTTGAGGATGATAGCTGGTGGTTCGTACATGTTTTGTGGCACCAATGTTCATGAGTCTATTAAATAAATGGGACTCGAACTGGCGACCCTGATCTGTTGTAACCGTGACGGGGACACCAAAGCGTGAGGTCCAACCGTCTACGAACCTGTCGGTTACCCCTTCAGCGGTTATCGACGTCATGGGCCATACTTCTGGCCACCTAGTAAACCTGTAGATCGCTGTTAGGCAATAGGTAAAACCGCCTGATGTTGGCATGGGACCAATGATGTCCAAATGCACATGTTGGAATCTCGCTGAAGGTGCGACGAAGTTTCCAAGAGGTGCAGAGACATGGCTTGATACCTTACTCCGTTGACACGGCACACATTCGCGAGACCAAGTGCGACAATCTTTGTTGATGCCGGGCCAGACATACCGATCGGCAACCAGGCGCGCTGTAGCGCGGGCACCAGGGTGACTGAGGCTGTGCAGTCGGTCAAACGCTGGTCGTCGTAGCTGTATCGGAAGGTAGGGTCTCGATTTTCCCGAGGAAACATCGCACAGAATCGAGATGTCAGTGCCAGGTATTGTTGTGGGCACTAATTTCAATGAAGACTTGTCTTGAATAGTCTTTAGTTCATCATCCGCATCCTGAGCTTTTTTTTTTTTTTATTGCAGGATAGGCATGCGCTTGACGACAATCAATGCTGGACAGCACTGATGAGGTCTAGGTTGGAGCGCGCTTGCCTAGAAAATGCCTATTCACTCTTGCCTTGAAGGTACTGAGGTTATACGTGGCCGGAAACACAGAAGTTGGAAGTGCGTTCCACACCTTAGCGGTTCGATTCAGAAACGTTGAACAGAAGCGTTTCGTGCGAGCAGGTTGGATTTCAACCACGTAAGGATGCCAACGCTCACGATTTCTCGAAGTTCTGTGGTAAAACGGTGAAGGGGGCACAAGGTTGTGAAGTTCTTGAGCGCACTCTCCAAAGTATATCCGATAGAAGACCGATAGACAGGCAACATTGCGACGGTGCTGCAGACTGAGCATTTTTGCCTGCGTTAGTGACTGATCACCTATAATTCGGCGGGCACGGCGATCTACCGAGTCTAATGCATCGAGTTGGTACTTGGCAGAGCCATCCCATAGGTGGCAGCAGTACTCCATGGCCGAGCGCACCTGAGCCTGATAGAGAGTCAGGCGCTGCTCAGGCGTGAAGCACCGCTTCACCTTGTTCAGGATACCAAGTTTTTTGGCTGCTGTTTTTGCCTTTGACTCGATGCATTTCCCGAAATTGAGGTTGGGCGAGATGTCTATGCCCAGGAGCTCAATATGGTCACTAATCGGTATGGACACACTTTGGAAAGTTGGAGTCAAGGTAAAGGGACTCCTTTTGGCAGTGAATAAACACGCTTGAGTTTTGGTGGCATTAAACTTAACTAAATTGGCGTCGCCCCAATCGGACACCTCCTTCAGAGTTAAGTTAATGCGATTCACCATGGCCTCTCTATACTCATGGATCTCAGTAGCACTGGCTCGAGAGCTGGACATGTATCTGTCCGTAACAGTGCTGTCATCAGCGTACCCAAAGATACCGGGCTTTAGAAGATCGTTGATGTGCAGCAGGAAAAGTGTTGCGGACAGAACAGATCCCTGAGGAACACCGGCGTTGACAGCCATTAGGTCAGATGAGCAGCCGTTAACGACAACTCTAAATGACCTCTCACTCAGGAAATCAGATATCCAGCTACATAAGCCAGTGGGTAACCCGTATGACGGAAGCTTACTGAGAAGACTGTCATGCCAAACCCGGTCAAAAGCCTTTGAAATATCAAGAGACACGGCGAGTGCCTCACCCTGTTTCTCAATGGCTTCGCCCCAAGTATGTGTGGCATACACTAGAAGATCACCCGTGGACCGGTTTTTCCGAAAGCCGTACTGGTGGTCAGACAGAAGATCGTTTTCTTCCAGGTATGCCAGGAGCTTATTGTTAAGCACACGTTCCATAGCTTTACAAAGGATGGACGTGATTGCTATCGGTCTATAATTGGCCGGGTCAACACGACTCCCCTTTTTCGGTACTGGCTGCACGTTTGCAACTTTCCACGACTTGGGGACATGAGCAGTTTCAAGAGAGAGACGAAACAAGCGTGTTAATACAGGAGACAACTCAGGGGCGCAACTCCTCAGGACAACTGCAGGTATACCATCAGGGCCACTGGCCTTGCTCACGTCGAGGTTACGAAGAGTTTTTAGAACCTCTTGCTGGTGTATGCGTATCTCCGGCATAACGGAGTCACAAGTTGGAAGGGTGGGCGTGCATTTGTTTCCAGCAATAAAACGTGAGTTTTCAGCAAACAGAGATGCTAGAAGATTAGCCTTGTCTGTTGCAGAAACAGCCAGTGATCCATCTGGTTTCTGCAGAGGCGGCAGCGAAGGACGGCAAAAGCTCGCTTCAACCGACTTCGCGAGGGACCAGAAAGCTTTGCTACCACTGGGGTGAGAGGCTAGCTTACGCCCGATGCGGTTAGTTCGACTGAAGCGAGCCAGGGTAGCGAAATCTGCATTTAAGTTGATTGATTCAACGCGGGACATAGTGTCCGCTACCACGTTTTCACTCCCCTTGACATGTCTGATGTCTGTTGTAAATTGGGATATAAAAGTTACTTGGTTTAATTGTGCAGAAGGAAGTTTCTCTCTACGCTGCTTAAATGCATACACAAGAGGCTTGTGGTCAGTGTATATGGTGGTACTTTGTGCTTCCAAGAGATGCCTGAAATGCTGTACCACCGAATACACTGCTAATAATTCTCTGTAGTAGGCAGGCCATTGGGACTGTGAAGAGGTTAGCTTTTTACTAAAAAAAGCAAGTGGTTGCCAACCTTTTTCGGTCCATTGCTGGAGACACGCACTAACGTGTGTGCTGGAGGCGTCTGTGTAAAGGCCTAAGCGGGCACCTTGTATAGGGTGTGTCAGCTTAGTTGCCTGCAAGAGACCGTCTTTACATGTGTTGAAAGCTTGTTCAAGCTCAGGAGTCCAGGGCATCGCTTTTTGTTCCTTAAGACCTGTGGCTGTAAGGAAGTCAATGAGCGGTGCTTGGACCTCAGCTGCTTTAAGTATGAACTGGCGATAATAATTAAGCATGCCGAGAAACCTTCTCAAACCTTGAGCTGTCTTGGGAAGGGGAAAATCACGTCGGGGTCACCAATTTAGGATGTAGAGGGTCCTAATAAAATGCGTAGTCCACGATAAGGCATATATTATTATGTAACAGGTACACTGGTTGTGGTTACATTAGGTGCACAATTAATAATTAATAATAAGTTAGGTATCGCGTTATAGTCCGTCTCCTACGAGCGTGTGGAGTGTACCGTGGACTGTGTCTGCGTGTGTACTACTGCCTGTGTTATGTTTTACTCCAAGCTACAAGCTTGGGTCGTAGGGTCACAGCAGGGTGCCGGCTTGGCAGGGCGCGTTGCCGAAATCTTGCAAGCCGCCACAGCCTTGTTCTTCTACTTTTATTATAATTTACTGTCAGTGTGGGCAACTATAGGTTCTCATTTAAAATTGAGAATGGACAGATGGAATTCCAATTAGTGACATGCCAGTGCAATGGTTAAGACTGTGGTCTTATATTCGGGGTTCGCAGAGTAGATCCCGGGTCGCGCCTCTAGACTTTTCGGAATTATGTTCGTTAAATAGCACATGCTTCAGCGGTGAAGATAAACATCATGAGGAAACCTGCACGCCTGAGAGTTCTCCATAATGTTCTCAAGAGGAGAATCGCACTAGTAGTAAGTCCGTCCGTCGATGGGTTGCTGATGATGATGATCTTAATTAATAAATGACTATGCAAAAAATCGTCCTCGCCCAGGCACCCACTAATAGATTTCAAACGTATCTTAGTTATTATGGGCAACCTGATAATTGAAGTGAAATCTTCTTTAGGCGCGTTGAGCACTTTTTTGGGTGAGCCAAAAACATTGATTTCGCGTCATCGTGACCGTCACGCGTCACGCGTCACGCTTTCCATGAGCTATATATATTGTGTATATAATATGTACATAGATATACCTCCGTGCGTTATTAGTATACAAACTTGTCTTGTATGAGTTGTATGAGGACTCAAGGCACAGGCACAGGCACAGGCACAGACACATGCACTTAGCTACTTAGGTACTTAGTTTCACTTCTATCGGCAGTCCCTATGACTGCCAATTTTTTTTTTGAATTGTTTTGGATAAGTACCAGCTTAGTAGTTTACAATAATTATAAAACGAACATACAGGAGCATTAACCAACTAGAAAAAAGCTTTCGTAAGACGCAGACGCGTTTCTGAGACGAATGCAACGTGCATTCTTCTATATTTATTTTTAAAAACCCCCATCGATCTTTGGATTGAAAATTGTCTTTTTTTTATTTTACAAGCTTTTATTTAGCTTGACCAGTTTATTTATTTGTTGTTTGGGTCAAATCTTGCAAGATGAATAATTCATCTTGCAAGATTTGACCCAAAGTGGTTCTAATTATTAGAATCACTTCCCGGTTTCCGATTGAGCTGAAATTTTGCATGTATGTGAAAATCTGATGACAATGCAATATTATTGTTACATGGAGCTGATCTGATGATGGAGACGGAAGATGGATGTCGGAACTCTGTAATAAAACAATGTAACCCCATCGAGTTTGGGCTCGTTTGATTCGTCATGACAAGAACTCTGATCCTAGATGATATCTAGAGTCTAATGATGTAGCTACTAAAAGCTAATATTTAAAAATAAAAATTCAAATTTACACTTGTTATTAGCAATTCCATGAGACGTCACAATATTGAAAATAGTGCCACTGCCACGTCTGTTGTGACGTCACTGTCACACGTCACTGTGAGGACAGTGCCCATACCGTTTTTTGCATGGTACTTTGTAGTAAATATAATACGTCTAATGTTTCTATGACTGGACATACGATCTCTCACAAGGATCGCTGCTGAACACGATCATGTACTCCCTACTTCTCACTAGTTCTGAATACCTACTCAGAACTAAGAAGTAAGAAACTGTCACTTTTAAATCGATAAGGAAAATAAAACCAAACGTTATCTTTAACTTTTGCATTGATTTAATCCGTTGAAAATTATGTTTTTATTTTAATACATAATATAAAATTGAATAGTTTAAATGAACATTAATACAAAATTACTTAGGAATAATTATTATAATACATTAGTTTATTTAATTACTCAGGTAAAACACAATTTGCATACTTAGTTTAATTTGGTAAAACAGCTTTAGACCGCTAAGATGTCTTACCAGTAGATAGTTACATATAACAATTAGATACATACCTACATATAACTTAAGCTAAATTCATAATTTAATTTAAAACATGTGGCGGGTGCAGCGGCTACTAGCGCCGAACAGGCTAAGAGGCGCAAATATGAAAAACTTGACAGTGGTTTCATATTTGTGCCTTTTGGTGTAGAGACCCTGGGGCCGTGGGGCCCGGAGGCTCGAGCGCTTTTTGTAGAGCTAACTAAAAAGGTGATCGAGTCTACCGGGGATCCAAGAGCTGGCAGCTACCTTGCCCAAAGGATTAGCTTGGCCATCCAAAGGGGTAATGCTGCCAGCATCTTGGGTACCATGCCACACTGCAGTGGCTTCGATGGGGTTTTAGATTTTATTTAATTTTTTATTTTAGTTTTAATTTTAGAATAATTTTAATTTTAATGTAGTAGGTAGTTTTAATTTTAGAGTAAATTTAGGTTTAATGCAATAATTATAATTATACTTTGTACGCCAAAGATTTGCAACAATAATAAAGTTAACATTTAAAACATTATAATTATACACTCTACTTCTCTATTAAAATTATAAATGTGAACATTTTTCTTTGTTTCTTTGATGGTTTGTCCGCCAATCACGCAACTACAGAGCTAGATTTTTTGCATGTGTATAGTTGAGGATTACTGTTAACACAAAGGGTACTATTTCGTCTTTCTAATCTCTGCCTGTGCCATAAGATTCATTACAAAAAAATATGAATTATCGAGTAAATCGTCCTCTTACGCTTTTTTAAAATTTAGGTACCTACCTATTACCTACACATGAATAAAATGTAAGTTAAATATATCTTTGTCTATCTTTGGCATTTATTTTAACATTAGTAAACATACCTAATATTCCGATATACACTGTGACCACTATAAGGTGTGACGTCAATCCAGTATACTGTGAAGCCGTTCCTTTTTAGTTTGCTATACAGTCTACACTATACTGGTTACTGTTTAAAACGGAACGCAGTCCAGTATACTGTCATCCCCATTTTTGGACACTGTTTTTTAATGAAAATATTTATCATGGACACGTTTTCTGTTCAATAAGATAAATTATTATTTGAATGTTGTTGCTTTTAAAAAATAACAATCATTCATGGAAGCTATTAAATCTCTAGGCGCTGTTATGTTTTTTGATCACGTGATCAAAGTACAGAGAGCACCTTACCTCGAAAGCGCCAGTGCTCACAGTACAAAAATGACGGCGATTTATGACGTCATAATATAGCCCTAGGGTAGTGGTCTGGCAGTCCATAAAGGAACGAATTTTTCACCAGTAATGCTCTTCTTCTTCTTCTTTATCAACGGATAGACGTCCACTGCTGGACAAAGGTCTCTTGCATGGACTTCCACAGGTCTCGGTCTTGCGCCTCGGTCTTATCTAGGTTTGTAAATAAAATAAGGTATAATACATAAACTATCTTCCAATTGAAAATCTACATAGGTTCTGATTTTATTTTTAACGTATAATATAAATAATGTTTTCTATGTAATGAAGTATTGAAATTCAATTTTTCTATCTGTAAATAGTTTTAGGAACATTTACATGAAAAAATAAAACTATTTTTACAGTAAAGTCTTAATTATACTGAAACCTGTCTAAATTACTCGTTCCAGTGCTTTCTTGTGCGCGATATTATTGTATAAATTGTATTATTTCTGTACAGGGCCTATTTTTCTATTTATGATATCCTATTCCTCCGTTAAACATATTAGTCTAGGCAATGAAGCTAGTGGACCCCAACATCAATTCCTCAGGCGACGAAACTTTACAGAATGATAAAGTATCAGTAGTTAAACGTATTTTATAAATATCCAAAAAAAAATTAGAACGGAAATTAGGTATTTTTACCTAAACTCTTTTATGCTTAATATCTCAGTTCGGCAAAATGCTCGGTCAAAACTTTCTTCACCTGAAACATTCATGTAAAGTCTAGAAACAAAATATAAAATATCCAAAATATACTCCTAGTCGAAACCACCAAATTTTGAAAAATACGTTTTTTCAATGTAACTTGCAGCGAAAAATTGCTCTGTGAATTTTTTTCACTGGAATGTCCTTTTATAGCCGTTTTGTACCTACAACTTGAAAATCCAAAATTTGTGCAAAATTTCTCCATCCATTTTTTTTATTGATATGATTACAATTATTTTTTTTGTATCAAGTATCAAAATATCCAAAAAAATAATCAAGCGCATTAAAAACTATAAAATTTTAGAAAGAAATATTTTATATATTTTAATCCATCAAGGGAAGCAGGAGCGTGGTGAGTTGACGTAATGGTCCGGGAGCCAGTGACAGATTTTCATGACCAAGTCCCTCCCAATTAAAACTTCGTGAAATGCATTAGGGATTTATATTATGAATATTCGCGACCGTCAGCTGCGACTCCGTGGGTGGGGCGGGCAGTGGCAGCCTCCAACGCATGGAGAAAAAAAAAGTTTTTTAGTCATTTCCTCCCATTTGAAAATTTGTCAGATATATAGAAAAGAAATAAAGTCAGCTGACCATAGCATGGTCCACCATGTTATGGTTAGTTTTCCTTCAAAATATTAGGTAAACTATAATCTGTCAAATTTTCAAATGGGAGGAAATGACTAAAAAACTTTTTTTTTCTCCATGCGTTGGAGGCTGCCACTGCCCGCCCCACCCACGGAGTCGCAGCTGACGGTCGCGAATATTCATAATATAAATCCCTAATGCGTTTCACGAAGTTTCGCTCGAGAGGAAATAATTGACCGAATTTGTACCTGGCTCCCGGACTATAACGAGACTTTATCTATTCAGTGACGAGACTGACATTAGTATCTGCCTTTTGTGACGCGAGCCAGTACTCGATAATCGAATGTATGTCGTAGAGTCGACAGTTCAATTTTCAATCAAAAACTGTTGACAACTACAGTGACTGTGTCGGTCAAATGGTTCTGAACCATATTGTCATGGTATTAAAGCGAAAAATCGCACGCAGATCTAAAACTAGTTTAAATGCTGAGACAAAAACTGCTTTAAGAGTGTATAATAATTTGCAATTTTGTATTTTAAGTTATTTGTAATTAGGTAAAAAATAGTAAGTCGTCAAAAGTACGTCGCGCGTCTATCACTCTATTTCTCACTCACGAGAACACAATAATTTGCCATCCCGCTCAAAAAGGGGCACGAAATCCATATCATAGCGACATTACTGCACAATTTTAAGGGCGCTAATGCAAATCCGTTAAACTATTGGAGTTTTCGGATCATTTTGTAACTAATTCGAACAAAATACAATGGAACTAAAAACTACTACACAGAGATTGGTCCTTTATCTCCAATTTTTGGTTTTGGTTTGGTGAAAAATCTTTCTTTTTAGTACTATAAAAATGATTTTTCGTCACCTCTTCACACCGAAAATTGATGATTTAGGAGCGAGTTTAGTTAGGTTTAGGTACATTTTTTCTGCATAACATACCAATTTTGAAAAGAGCTGACTTTCTTGCCGGCTCTTCTCAGCAGAATCTACTTTCCGAACCAGTGGTAGAATCATGACGTGTCATAAGAGCCACAGGTTGGCCTACGTGAAATAAATTTGAATTTGAAAGAAATGGATATTATTATTTTATAAGTTGTTATGGCTATTTTTAACTGACTCCAAAAAAAGGAGCAGGTAATCAATTCGACGTTATTTTTGTGCCGATGTTACTCCATAACAAGGAGTGAGCAGGAGCGTGATGACGTCACGAGACCCGACTTTGTCTGCCCACGGCGACGTGAGCCTGTAGATGTCCAACGAGCGCAATCTCTGCGCGCGCAGTTCGTCCGAACCAACCGAGTATGACCGAGTATACTTACTCGTGGTTACTCGTATTTCGTTCGACTAAGAAATTAGAGACGGCCATTAGTGACCAAGGCGACCATTGTTATTAGCAAATTTGTTTGTTGTACGCGTAATCGTTATGGAAAAATTTTGTATTTTGTGCAATAAGAGCTTTGCCGGCTTAGAGAAAGTTACAGTGAAAAAAAAAGGAGTTGAAACGATTAAAAAATGCAGCATAAAAAAAGGGGCGACGGATTAGAGCATAAGCTTCACGGATTAGAAGAATTAGACTTACACGTCTCTTGCAGAAAAGCATACATAAACGATAATATGATCAAATCATTTTTAAAAAAGAAAAGACTTAATTCACAAGAACCATCTTCAGAGTTTGATTACAATTCCAAATGTATTTTCTGTAATGAGAATGCCGATGTGAACAAATCAAATAAAGAAGTTGTACATAAATATAATTGAAATTTTTTACGACAATTATTTAAACATTTTTTGGAGTTTACTCCTTAAGAATCGATTTTAGCAGCCCGGTATGAGAAAAATCCGGACAGTAAAATCAATTTATCAATGACCTTGTTACGTTTTTCACAACGTTGAAATTTCTACCCTAACGTTGAGTAAATAAGGTTGGTTTTCGCTTGAGTTGTCGAATGCCCGTGTCACGTTTTTCACAACGATGCAAATTTCTACCCTAACGTTGAGTAAATAAGGTTGGTTTTCGTTCACAACACCGTACGGAGTACAACACCGTGGCTATTCAAATAGTTTACACATAAGCCGAAAGATGGCGCTAATCTACACGTGAACGAAAGCCAACCTTGTTTACTCAACGTTAGGGGTGGAGATTTGCAACGTTGTGAAAGGCGTAGCGCGGGCATTCGACAACTCAAGCGAAGACCAACCTTATTTACTCAACGTTAGGGTAGAAATTTCAACGTTGAGTATGAAGTAAACTCCAGTTGTGCGTCGTGAGCTGACTCACACAATTTTTTTTCACTTACAATTAAGACGGAAGTTCGAGAAAATTTTGTTAGTTAACAATTGTTTAACTTGTTGAAAAATTAACTTTAAGTAAAATTTCCAACGAGAATAAATTATTTATAGTGTTCAAAACACACCATAATTTTTTCAAATTTTTAAATAAATATTCAATACCTTAAATAAATTAATTAATGTGCCGTACTCGCTTTTGACGCCGCGCGCGCAACCTAAAAATGTCGCGCGCAGACCTATTTTCAGCGTTAAATTAAAATTATAAATAATGGAGATAGAGTTCCGGGAGTTCGGAGTTTTTTATTGAAAATTTCCTCTTCTTTTAGAATCTTTTCTTGAAAATTCTTAAATATTAATAGTTTATGAAATATTGGCAAAAAACGAAATGCCATTTTTTTTTTATCTTTAATTGTTTATAACTTTTGCAATTTTTTATGTGCTAATACACGCTTTTGGAACATTTTTCTAGGCGTCATTCCGGATCCAATGAGCTATCGCACATAATTTTAAGATCAGTATCTCTATTTTGTACCATTTTGAACTTGTCAACTAGACTATTAGAGCCACTTTATGAGCAAGTGTGTTGAAAAAAAAGTTTTTAGTTTCTACACATTATGTTGACATTGGGCGTGTTTTTATGCTCGCCCGACTTCAGAATGAGGCATTAGAATTGAAAAGTTGGATCCAGAAAGTATTGGGGAACCATCTCGCGAATTTCTTCTAGCAAGTGAAATAAAAATTATCCAAATCGGTTCAGAAATCTCGAAGAAACCGCTGTACATACAACACACGGTGTTTGAGGATCCCTAAAAAGTGTCATGCTCTTTTTATTTATTGTATTGTATTCATTCATAATACAGGAATCTTGAATAAAAACAGTATGTCACTTTTTTAGGGTTTTCCTTAAATACCGTGCATAAGTTAAAAAAATAAGTGCTGAATTGAGAGCCACTTCCTTTTTGGAAGTCGGTTAAAAAGGTTTTGGTAACAAAGTAATCAATGAAGCTTTTGCCAAAAAACAATTGTTTTTAAACATTATAGAGCTTCATAATTTTTTATACTTTTTCAAAATAAAGATGTTATTTTTTGGTTGTTTGAAGCAGATACATACCTATTATTTTATTTTCAGTGAAGGAAATGAATATTAGTTAATATAAGCTGTTATGGCAATTTTATGTTGTTTTTGTTTAAATTTTCCCAAAATAAACTAATTCGGAGAAACAAATTATGTTTAAGGGCCCTTAATTAAACTATTGAAAAGCTCATTCATTATCTGGAAGCTAAGTCGCTACAATTAGTGGTTGTATAAATAAATTAATGTTGAGGTACACATTTATGTTTATTATTTAGCATCGTAGAAGTCATGTAGTAATATATTATTTGTGAAGTCGCTTCGCTCGCGCACGCTAAACTATACCCAATGATTCAAGCATTAAGGTACATTATCGCGAAAACGCAGTTTAGATTTCAAAAAATTCTGTTTCAATATCGATGTTCTTCGTGATATTTTTTTTGGATATTTAGGATAAGTGTGTAAATGTGACTACCTACTATGTTAAAAAAAAGAAATTGGATAGAGAAATTTTTCATTCCGAGTTATAAACAATTTTCAGTTGAAGTAAGATAAATAGATTTTGGTATGGATTTTTTTTTGGATTTTCTTACACGTTATGCTAAATTACATTTTAAGGACATTTGAAAATAAAAAATTGACTGAGCAATTTTCTGGTCGAAATTACGGACAAAAAAAGGAAACCTCTTTAAAAAATGACAGTTCCGTTTGAAAAAAGTTTTGGATTTTTATCAAGTACCTCTTATTAAGGCTAATAATTAGTTTGGTAAAAAAAAATTGGACGGAGAAATTATTCTGTTCAAAATATTAAGCTATTTGTACTTTTAGGTATAAATACCCAACTTCCGCATGGATTTTTTTTTGGATATTTTTGTGTAAATTTTGGGTCATCCCATACTACAACCTCGCCAAATTTCATCGACTGAGGATTTGATGTGGGGGTCTCCATACAACAGACCGCCCCATTGCCTAGGCTATATTTCCATTTGTTTGTATCAATTGAGCATAATTTCTTTTGCGCAAAAATAAGAAATGAATATCATATTATTATAAACAAAGTTCATGTTATTTATAAATTAAGTCTATGTTATAATAATAAGTATATGTTATATAATAGTATAAGTATATGTTAGTTATTCATAATTTAAGTATGTACTTATCTATATATTAAGTTATTTTCATTTGTTTGTTTTTATACCTTGTTCAGTATTTTGAAAATAAAGTATCTACAATCTATGTAGGTACTCGTACTATAATATAATGGCCAAATTAATTTTCCTAAGGTATGTTATAAAAATATGAATGTAACCTTTATCAAATATTATGAAATTAATATGAAATAATAGCTAATATCACTGAGTAAGGAACTAATATATACATACACATAATTTATATAAAATACACATTTACGAAGTTAGTTTTACTTTTAAGTACATGGACATTTTACTTATTAAGAATAGATTTAACAATATCAATATTTTCCACAGTAAAGATTTAAGAGTACCTAGTTTACTAGATAATATTATATTTTGTAGAATGAATTAAAAAAATACAAATACAATAGTAAAAAATAATAAATTACTTATCTCAAAAATACAAAACCAAAAGAAAATGCTTTAAATAGGTAGCTTAATTTTTTTACGAATTAAATTAAAATACGTAAAATCATGCGTAACCGCACAAAATCATTAAATGATATCTTTAAAAAAATATACTTAGACCATAATGATACACTAAAAATATATTCGCGTAATTTTTTGACAGATTTCAATATTTTTTGCACAAATGCATTATAATTGTAAGTATATACAAATCAATCAATAGTATAAGTTATTATATATGTTTAGACATATAGGGTTATAATTCGATAGTACCATACAATCTCGGCAAACCTTACTAGCAACGTCAATTTTGTGGGTAGGATTTTATCGATCCACCCTACCTTTTCGATATTTTTTCGTCTTGTCAATTCGCAAGTGAGACAAGCGAAGCATCGTCGTTGTCATTGCTCGGACGTCTAAAGTGCCGCTGATAAAACTGTTCAGAACCTTTTAGCTTTTCCATCGTGTCATCAAGTGTCGTGTTCCTCGAACTTGGATTCTCCATAACAGCAGCTGCTGCAGTGTTGTGTTATTCGTTCGAAACAAACAGAGAAGTCTAGCAGAACAAAAGCCGATCCTACCACCTGCATCGGCGTGGCGGATCTACGACATCGAAAGGTTAGTGGAATCCTTAATTTCCTGCTTGCTTATTGATGTTGGAGGTTTGTCCAGAAATAGGAACTATCGAATTAAATCTCAATACAGTCCGCTAATTCCTATTCTAACCAGTGATCGCGTGGACCTTACAACCCCACAAACATTTCATCTAAAATCATTCGGGTGGAATAAAACCCACCAATCTCTTTTTGGCCCTTCTCGCTCGGATATTTACGTTCCTATTATATCCCGCTAGATAACTCATTTCGTAAATTTCTTCAAGTTAAAATCATTAGATGACGATTTTCGAATGACGCCTTGAATGACGCCATCTTGTCTAATTTTCGTATTCGTAATTCAATTGTCAAAGTTCAAATATTTCGTTCGACTTCGCTGATTCATTTCGTAAAAGTGATATCAATAATCAATTTAATTATTAATTAGTTTTATGTCGTACGTGTCGAAAAGCATTGTTTGTAATTATACGTAAATTAAAAATCTATTCGTAATTCTCATTAACCACTTACGGTAATGTACCTACTGAATAAGACGGTGTCGGTAAAGCAGTTTCAAAACTTGTAGGAATCTTTGAATAGTGTTAATTATCCAATTTTTATTGTTCGTTATTTCGTTTTCAGGAATAGTTATTTATATTTTATTCGTTTCGTTATTCGCATAAATACCTATTCCCCTCAATTAAAGCATTGTGAGATTTTTCGTAGATAGATTAGCTCACATATTTTTTCGTATTTCGTCCAAAATCCGTAGGTCAAACATAAAGTTTTCGTCGTTATATTTTGTGTTTGTCCATTCGCATATTCGTATTTTCATATCGCAATAATTAACGGTTATTTAAATAAGAGTAAGATCAAGTTTTATTGTTAAATTGCACTAGACAACAAGTAGGTAGTTACAATTTACAAATTCATCGAGTCAAGCAAGCGGCACTTTTAGCATTTATACCTCACGACTACGACACGACTTTCGACTTGAGTGTAAAAAATATTTTTTTTGTTTTCGTTCGTTTTTCTTTTTAGTTTAAATATTTATTCGTTAGCACGGCAGTGGTTAGGCCAAGTTACTTTTTTTTTAATTTTTTTTTATTTGTTATTTTTAATTTTTTTTAAATTCGTTTTTCGGTTTAATTGGTTTTAATTCGTTCACATCATGACTGAATCAACTGAATATACCAGTTTGATGCACAGGAGAGGTTGCATCGAACAGGAATTAGACACAATCATTCAGTTAGGTACTGAAGCGGATTCAAATACTGATTGCTATCGTAAATTTATGGTTTCTTGTATGGGACTCGCCCGGCTGCAAGATCAATTTGAACAAATTCAGTCATCGTTAGAGACCTTAGAACTTGAAAGTACGAAGATTCTGAGTCCGGGACACAGCAACACTCGTTCGGCTTTTAATGATTTGATTCGGGAAATCATGAGCATTAAGTTCGGTTTAGATGAACCAACTGCTAAATCCGAAATTCATGATACGGAGAAAAAACCCGTGAAGTTGCCATCGTTAACAGTACCTACTTTTTCGGGCGACTATAAACAATGGCATTCGTTCCGTGATATGTTCATTTCATTAATCGACGATAATAAGGACCTTTCAGACGTAGCGAAATTTCAGTATTTATTATCGTATGTTCGTGGTGATGCAAGTAAATTATTGAAAGGAATGGCGATAACCGGTAGTAATTATAAAAAGGCATGGGGCATTTTAGAATATAATTATAAAAATGAGCGCCTTATAGCCATGCAACATATGGATGCTTTGTATAAGCTACCTAATTTAAATTCGCCGTCCGCTTCGGGACTTCGCATCATTCTTAGTGGATTTTTAGAAAATATCGGCGCGTTAGAGTCTATGGGTTTCCCAATCGAAGAATGGGACTTTATCTTATACCACATGCTTTATCGAAAATTAGATCAAACCACGCGTCGAGAGTTCGATAAATCGATTTTAACGACAAAAATCCCGAAATTTTGTGAACTTCAAGAATTTTTAAATCGTGAAATCGTTGCCTGGGAAAGTTCACGTCCCACACCTCGTTCCGATTCATCTCGCATCTCTATGCAAAAGGATAGATCTCGTGCTACCTCATCATATGTTACTTCTCCAGATTCAAGTAGCACATCGAAATTATATTCAAATTTTGATAATTCAGCCAAAGTGAATACCACTTGCGTGTTATGTAATCGTAGTTCGCATTCATTATATTCGTGTCCTTCGTTCAAAAAGAAAAAACCTTATGATCGGTTTATATTCGCGAAAGAAAATAAGATTTGTCTTAAATGCCTAAAGCCCATGCACGGTCTTAGTGAAACCTGTGCGAAGATTCGTTGTACGGTTTGTAATGCTTCTCATCACTGTACTATGTTGCATTTCGTGAATACTACTAAAGAATCAGAAGTCCCATCAAAATCGGTTCAGCATTCGCAAGATTCGAGCAATGTTGTTCATTATATTCAACTGATGTTACTTCTAATTCAAATACAGTTCTGCTTTCGACAGCTACCGTTTTAATACGTGATTCTTCAAATAAATTTATTCGCGCTCGAGCTCTTATCGATCCGGGCTCGGAAGCTTCCTTTATTACTGAGAATTTAGTAACTCGTCTAAGCTTAACTCGTCGTAAGTTAGGTACACCTATACAAGGTATTGGTGATCTAACTACCTGTTCAAAGGGATTCGTAACTACAGCAATTAAGCCACATAGCGGTTCAGGATCGGAATTGGCTCTTCGCGCGTTGATTCTTAAAAGCATAACGTCCATCAAGCCTTCCGTTTGTATAGACTCAAAATCATGGTCTCACATTAAGGATTTGCATCTTGCAGATCCGAATTTTAATTCGCCATCATCCGTAGATATTCTCCTGGGAGGAGACGTCTATGATGATATTCTCATTGGAGAAACTATTCGTGGGCCTATTGGAACTCCAATGGCTATTTCCAGTTCGCTAGGTTGGCTTCTCATCGGAAAAGTTGATCTAAGATATGTTCGTAATCAGGATCCGAAACCAACGATTTCCTCGTTCGTAGTTTCGGATCAAGAGAGCAGTCTCGATATCATCATTCGTAAATTCTGGGAAATAGAATCGATTCCAGATAAACCAGTTCTGTCTGCTGATGATCAACTGTGTGAAGAAATATTCGTTCGAACACACAAACGGTTGGAGTCTGGCAGATTCGTTGTCTCACTTCCATTTCGGGAAGCTGAGCCCTCACTCGGTGAGTCGCGTTCATTAGCACTCAAACGCTTACTTTCAATGGAGCGTCGTTTTGCTCGGGATGAGCAGTTTCGTAATTCGTATTTTGATTTCATGGCTGACTATCTTAAGTCTGGTCATATGGAACTTATTTCAAGTGATGTTCGAGATCCTCACTACTTTATTCCACATCACGGAGTGCGTCGGCCTTCTAGTGTGACGACCAAATTGAGAGTCGTATTCGATGCCTCAGCGCAAACATGCCTAGGATCGTTAAATGACACTCAACTCATTGGTCCGAAATTGCAAAAAGATGTCGGAGAACTTCTTTGCAGCTTTCGCTTTCATAAAGTCGCTTTTATTGCAGACATTCGTCAAATGTATAGACAAATTCTCGTGGATGAAGGACATCAGAACTACCAGCTGATATTATGGCGTACTGACCCTTCTGATGAGCCTCAAGTCTTTAGATTGAAAACTGTTACTTACGGTCTCTCGTCGTCTCCATTAATATAAACTCGCCGGCATATTTAGCGGAACATAAAAAAAAGGTTTGTTATCAGTATCATATAAGGTTGCTGGCTGGTTTATACGTCATTTAATTTAAAAAGAAATATTTTCAAACTAATAAAACAACTGAACATCACATTTTATGCAATTGTTTTAATTTTATTCAAATACACCTTATCTGGAGCGAACTTCGAGTATTTCTTCCTTCTGAGTTTGATTTAAAATTTCATTGAAATACTGTTTTTTGTTAGTTTTTTTTTAATCGCGTATCTTTCTGGAGTTGATGACTGAATTATGCCTGACTTAGCCCCAACGGAGATTGCCAGGGCACTCGAAATGCGAAGAAATGGTCAAACCTACAGAGTGATATCCAGAGATCTTCGTCGACCAGTTTCAATGATCCATCGCAGTATCCAACGGTTCAGGGAGACCGGTACTTATGTGAGAAGAGCAGGACAAGGCAGAAAAAGACGCACTTCGAGTAGGGATGATCGTTTCATTCGGCTTCGTGTACGTAGGAACCCCCGTTTGACGGCCGTCCAAGCCCGACATGAGTTAGAAGCAGTGCGGGGTGTAACCGTGAGTGAGCGTACGGTACGAAGAAGGCTCGAAGAAGCTGGTTTGGGTTCATTTGTGCCCGCCAAGGCTCCAAGGCTCGAGGTAAATCATCGTAGAAACAGGTTAACTTTTGCTCAGGAACATCGACTTTGGAACGCGGACCAATGGAGTAAGGTATTGTTTAGTGATGGGTGCAGAATTCTCTTAAATCAAATAGACGGCAGGCAAAAAATATACAGACGCAAAGGAGAACGATACATTCAGACAAATTTTGAAACTACAGTTGCATACAGTGGTGGATCAATAATGGTTTGGGCGGGCATTTGTTTGGGAGCTCGCACAGACTTGGTAGTGATTGACAGAGGGAGTCTGACTGCAGACCGCTATATCAGAGAAGTTTTAGAAGAAAATGTCGTACCGTTTGCCCCATATATCGGTGACGATTTTGTTTTTATGCAGGATAATGCTCGGCCGCATACCGCTCGGGTAACTCAAGCTTATCTTAATGATATGAATATCACTGTTATGGAGTGGCCGGCGAGATCACCGGATATGAACCCAATAGAGCACGTTTGGGACTTGCTGAAAAGAAAAGTTAAGTCCAGAATTCCAGCTCCTGCCAACGTGGGAGAACTGCGAATCGCCGTAGTTGAGGAATGGCGGAGACTATCCCAGGAGACCATCGATAACATAATTCTCAGTATGCCTAGACGGGTAGAAACTTTAATAAGAGCACGTGGAGGAAATACGCGATATTAATCACCATTTTTCTAATTTAATTAATTGTTATTTTAATATAAAATTTCACTTTTCCCGGTTACATGAAAAGTACAAAAATGTAAAATTTTTCACAAATAGCCTTTACTCGCAAAATCTGTTCTTAATGTGATCTCATTTTAAGTAAAACAAATGAAACTTTAAATAACAAAAGAAGTGTAGTAAGTAGATTTTAAAATAAAACCATATTTTTTAAATTATGGACCTTTTCTTTATGTTCCGCTAAATATGCCGGCGAGTTTATATATAGCTGTTCGTGCTGATTGACTGATTCACTGATTCACTCACTGATTGATCACCTCTCCTGTAAAATTTTGTATGAAAATTTTTTTTTTCACCGATGGTTTCGTATAGAGGACAAAAATTCATTCGGAGGAAAAATATGGAGAGAGCTGATGATTGAGGATTTCGGAGACTGGTGAAGAGCACGGCCAGGGTATTGAAGATAGGTGGGGTGTGCTCGAACAAAAGTCACTCGAAACCTCATCCAATTGCCAGTGAGTTGAAAAAAAATTCCAAAATGGCGGATTCAAGATGGCGGCCATACAAATTTCGACGGTGTCTATCTCGGGGAGTATAAAAGATGGAAGAGTGGTTTTGTGGCAAAAGATAATCAGGACCCGAAGGTCTACTTGATGAACAGAAAAAAAATTAAGATGGCGGATGATTTTTTTTTCCATACAAAATATATGTCGAATATTGAAGAGACTAGAAGTTGGGAACTATGCAAGACTTTGATAGGGTTCCTTTTGAAAATTGGTTTTTATAGAAGAATTCTTATTCTGACAAATGATGAGATATGATGATCGAGGGTTTGGAAGGTGGGTGAGGAGCACGACCAGGGTATTGAAGATAGGTGGGAGGTGCTCAAATAAAAATTACTCGTAACCTCATCCAATTGGCAATGAGCTGAAAAAAATTCAAAATGGCGGATTCAAGATGGCGGCTATACCAATTTCATAGGCATCTATCTCGGAGAGTATAAAAGATGGAAGAGTGGTTATTTGATAGAAAATGATCAGGACCTGAAAGTCCACTTGACGATAGAAAAACCGCGGTCCGCTTGCGGGCCGCGCACCCACGCGCCCTACTAGTTTTTAGCTATTCGTGTTCTGCAACAGTTAGCTTCAGACCATCAATTTGAGTATCCTGAAGCTGCTGAAGTCATTCGTCGTTCTACCTACATGGATGATATTCTAAGCGGTTCTGATTCGGTTGAGTCCGCTACTCGCCTCCAAAATCAACTTTTTGCTCTTCTAAAAAGAGGTGGATTCGAACTTCGAAAGTGGTGCTCGAACAGCCCCACATTTTTACAGCATCTTCCAGACGAAATAAAGACCCTCGAGTCTTCTACAGTATCGCTGGACGAAGACAGTTCGATTAAAGTCCTGGGTTTGGCTTGGCAGCCACTAAAGGAAGTCTTTTCGTTTCACGTCGAATCTCTGCACGATGGGGTAACAAAACGCATAATTTTGTCAGAAATTGCGCGCATTTTTGATCCTGTCGGTTTTCTATGTCCAGTTATTATCGCTGCCAAGATTCTCATTCAAGAACTTTGGTTAGCCGGCGTCAACTGGGACGCAGAGGTCCCAAGTGAAATTGAAAAGAAGTGGCTTCGAATAGCCTCAGAATTTCCAACTTTGTCATCGATACAAATTCCTCGCTTCGTTCCGTCTTCGAATACTGAGTCTATCGAGCTTCACGGTTTCTGTGATAGCTCTGAGTCGGCATATGCAGCGGTCGCATACCTTAGGGTTGTACACCCAGACCAAAATGTTACTGTACAAATTTTAGTAGCCAAGTCTCGCGTAGCTCCGCTGAAGAAATTATCCTTGCCAAGGTTAGAGCTATGCGCTGCCACTCTTTTGGCTTCTTTATTCGCTTTCATTCAAAGATCGATTGGTTCCAAAGTGACCATCAGTAAGGAGGTCGCTTGGACAGACTCAAGCATCGTTTTATGCTGGTTACGTGCTGCTCCACATAACTGGTCTACTTATGTCGCAAATCGAGTTGTCGAAATTTTAAATATCCTTTCTCCTGATAACTGGAGACATGTTCGTTCGTCTGATAATCCTGCAGACTGCGCATCTCGGGGAATATCCCCTTCGCAAATTGGCAGTCATAACCTTTGGTGGTCCGGACCATCATGGTTGTCACTAGCGGAAGATCAATGGCCGGTTAGTTCGGTTGATGTTAACAGTTTTCCTATTCCAGAACGTCGTCATGCTCCAAAGGTAGCTGCATTACCCGTTGAGAGCATAGAAGAACCTTCGTTTCTTAATCGTTTTTCATCATTTCACAAATTGACAATGGTCGTCTCTTATTGCCTCCGTTTCGCAAATAATTGCAGAGCTAAGAGGACCAAATTAACGGGCCCTATGTCCGTTTCGGAACTACAAGCTACGAAATTGCGTCTTGTCAGCATAGTTCAAAAACTTTGGTTCAATTCAGATTTGCGTAAATTAGAGTCTGGAACGACCGTTTCTACTCGACTTCAACGCCTGAACCCATTCGTTGACAAGCAGGGTCTCATCAGGGTGGGCGGTCGATTATCTAATTCGGATTTGAGTTATCGGAAAAAACATCCACTATTACTTCCCCCTGAAAGTCATTTTACAAAATCAATCGTCACTGATATTCATGAAATTAATTTACATTCGGGCCTGCAAGCCACCTTAGCCTCGGTCGCAAGAGACTATTGGATTCTTTCTGCAAAAAGAGTTGTCAAGAAGATAATTTTTCGCTGCATAAAATGTTATAGACATCGTGCGAGTTTCTTAAAGCCTAAAATGGCTGACTTGCCTTCGGCTCGCGTACCGCAAGTCAGACCTTTCGTTAAAGTCGCAGTAGACTACGCCGGACCGATCTTGACGAAATCTGGCAATATTCGTAAATCTAAAATTGACGTCAGGTACATCTGGCGTCTGCTTCAAAATTTCGTCCAAAGTTTTTGGAAACGTTCGTATAATAAATATTTGCATACACTGCAACAGCGAAATAAATGGACTAAGTCGATCAAAAACATTTCAGTCGGTACGTTAGTTCTCATCAATGATCCTAACTTACCTCCTTTACAATGGAAGTTAGGTCGGGTTGCGGAAGTACACCCTTCAAAAGATGGAGTCATTCGTTCAGTCACTCTGAAAACTCAGCAAGGTCTTTTGAAACGATCAGTTCATCGGTTATCTCCGTTACCTCTTTCTGCTTAATTCGAATTTAGTTACAAAATTCCCTTTGTTTTTTAAGTCTATTCGTTACGAATTTTTTTCTTTTCTTTAATCTTATAAGTTTTACAAATTCAGTTTGTATGTTATTTAGTTCGTCATTTATTTGTTTAAAATTTTGAACTCGGTTAAAATTACATTTTAACGGTGGGCGGTGTTTAGACATATAGGGTTATAATTCGATAGTACCATACAATCTCGGCAAACCTTACTAGCAACGTCAATTTTGTGGGTAGGATTTTATCGATCCACCCTACCTTTTCGATATTTTTTCGTCTTGTCAATTCGCAAGTGAGACAAGCGAAGCATCGTCGTTGTCATTGCTCGGACGTCTAAAGTGCCGCTGATAAAACTGTTCAGAACCTTTTAGCTTTTCCATCGTGTCATCAAGTGTCGTATTCCTCGAACTTGGATTCTCCATAACAGCAGCTGCTGCAGTGTTGTGTTATTCGTTCGAAACAAACAGAGAAGTCTAGCAGAACAAAAGCCGATCCTACCACCTGCATCGGCGTGGCGGATCTACGACATTGAAAGGTTAGTGGAATCCTTAATTTCCTGCTTGCTTATTGATGTTGGAGGTTTGTCCAGAAATAGGAACTATCGAATTAAATCTCAATACAGTCCGCTAATTCCTATTCTAACCAGTGATCGCGTGGACCTTACAACCCCACAAACATTTCATCTAAAATCATTCGGGTGGAATAAAACCCACCAATATATTTTGTACAAATGGGTACATCAACACCATGAAACTTCTCCATTTACTAACACGTCTCATTATAACATTTATAACACCTAAATTCATTATCACTCCACTTATGCTTGGCGAACATGCAAAAACTAAACATGCAACAAACAAAATTCGCGAAGCATAGACGCACATTGTGATTAATTCTGTTGTACAAATTCACTAAACTAAATGGTCAGGTCTAAATCTAGCTTGCTATCCTTTCCACTGGGAACATTATGAAAAGGATAGCATGCCTTGTCAATTTAGTTTAGTTTAGAGATTGTATTTAACAGAATCAGCCACATTGTTGCACTTTATTATAAAAATTCTATTGACAGGGAGTTTCGTATTTAATATCATACGAATTGTTGCAGAACAAATTCTTGTCGCTGTCTCGCCATCCTATTTCAAGGAAGCGATGTTTTAGCCCTGAAAGCAGAAGAAAGCACTATAATTATGAATTAAGAAACGTCTACGATGATTAGGGATCTTGTACACACTACACAGTTACGATAAGTACAGCCAGTGGCCGTAGCGTCCAGGTATTCGACCAACTGTTCGTAGGTTAGGTACTCCTATTAGTTTTACAGTACTATGGGAAAAGTCAAATCTTAGGTACATATTATTTTCTGTCTAATAGCCAATAGTATAAGTGACCATGCCCTTTAAGGTCTCGTTGATCATACTAAAATCAAAACTCATAAAAATGAAACAAAAAACAAGCTTTTTTAAATATGAACACATTTAAATTTTGTAATATAATAATAATTATTATTATGGTTCTGAACGTGACGTTGGCGTTGCACAAAATATATCTCTTAAACACTAAACATTAATAAAAAGCGAATTAGTGTTGGTTGGTTACCCTAATCACAAGTCGCAACTCTCGTACTGTTGGTTTCCTTAAAATAGTTAAATAGAAACATACAATACATAATGCCATCGAGTCAACCGGGGATCGAAGAGCTGGCAGCTACCTTGGCCAAGGAATTAGTATGGCCATCGAAAGTGGCAATACTGCCAGCATCTTGAGTACCTACTATGCCACAATGCGATGACATCAATGAGGTTTTAGATTTATATTAGTTTCAATTTTTAACCGACTTCAAAAAAGGAGGAGGTTATCAATTCGTCGGAATCTTTTTGTTTTATGTATGTCCACCGATTACTCGAAGACGCCTGAACCGATTTGGAAAATTTCTTTGTTTTTTAATATTAATAATTATTAATCAATCAATCAATCAATCAATCAATCATTTTATTTAGCAAGAATATGGTACATGAAATATAGACATATTTACATAGATGTTAAGTTTACAATTATAAAGCGTCAACATATCCTGCCAAGCTTGGCGTGCAAAAAACAATCCTTAGTAATTGAAACCATGTCAGTAAAATACGGAAAATCAATTTAACTCTTCAATTAGGGTATACTTTCCAGGTGGTCCCATATAAATTTCATCGAAATCGGTCGAGCGGTTTCCAAATATCAACAATAAATTATAATATATTTTGTATAGTGTGTGTGTAATGTAGTAAAGCGGGAGTTTGAAGTCGGTTGTTTAAAAAGATTTTTTATATTAAGTTATAGATGTAATAGTAATTGTATGTAAATATATAATTAGGTAGGTATTTATACACAATACTCACGTATTCAAGACATCCGATTGTGAGGCCTGTGGTGGAGGCCATCGGTGCAAATGCGCTCGCCACATCAGCTGCCTGAACGTCATCCGAAACTGCCTCGACATAGAGCAGTACAGCACAAAATTAATAGCCCCGTTGAGTAATGCCAGCGCATCCATTAGTTCGCCAAACAAATCGTAGCAGCGTTTGAAGAAACATCGACCTAACGCCCCACTGAGAAGGCCCAATATCCCTTGAGGTAACTCTGTCACCAGAAATAGGAGTAACACTGCTACCAGCATTTTTGTTGTCCTATTCATCCTCTTGTCTCCCTTGCATTGGCGCTTTACTATCTTGTCGCTCGTCGGACAGGCGTTGTATACTCTTATTTTCTTCTGGTGCTCATTCGCGCTGTAAAGTTCTCTTATCAGCCATAGACTTATTACTGTCAGTATAAAACAGGGTAGGAGTTTGATCACTACTGCGTGCACCCAAAAGTTAATCTGATACAGTTGGCCTTCCTCATCCGAGTCCACGTGATACAGAATCATTGGCCCATTGGGCTCTAAAACGATGGCTGTGTGCACATCGAACACCTGCCGAAGAAAATAAAACTGTTAAAATAGATAAAAAACCGGCCAAGTGCGAGTCGGACTCGCGCACCGAGGGTTCCGTACTCCAGAAGTAAAAGTATTCAAATAAACGATAATATTTTATTATATTTATTTGCTTATGTATAATATTTTTTTGTTTTAGAGGTTTATTCTTAAAATATCAAAATAAATATTTTCTTTTATTTTCTTTCACACAGTAGCACAATTTTATTTATTTACCTTATTTGAGGTTGGTGCCACTTAAGCTAGACCTCTAAATTATATGAGCGCCCATACAACTCAGAGGACTATCTTAATTGGCGTTAAGTATGCATGTATGGGGATTGGGGAAACCCCTTTAATTTTCAACTTTTTTATTTTTTGGATTATTTTCTTTATTTGTGCTGTAAGACCTTGCTTTTATGCCAAATTTCGTGGTCCTAGGTCAACGGGAACTACCATATAGGTTTTTGACCCAAAACACTACAGGGTACTTCCGGTTGACCTAGAATTGTCAATTTTGGTTAAAAGCAAGGTCTTACAGTACAAGCAAAGGGAAAATTCCGAAAAATAAAAAAAGTTGAAAATTAAGGTAAGTTAAGGTACTTACAAGTTTTCGTGAAAATCTAAATTTGCCCATATCTTTTTATCGTGTTGACTCAGGACCTTGATTTTTATACACCTATAATAAGGACTCAGTATCTGGTATGAATTTTAAATTGCTTGGTCCACCCGTTCCTGAGAAAATCGGTGGTGACACACGGACAGACAGACGGACAGACGGACAAGAAAGTGATCTTATAAGGGTTCCTTTTTTACCTTTTGAGGTACGGAACCCTAAAAAAGCAATTTGCCCCAATTGTGTTAAAATGACAATTTAAATTAAAATATTTAGTGGGTATAGATAATTTTTTTACCCTGGATGCCGCGGTACCTATTTAAATTTTATATTTTAGTTTTTCAGTGCACACTACAATAATAATACGTACAAAGACGAACTTAATACCTAAAGGTTTACTCTTACAGTTAACCTTTATGTCAGAAAATAAAAATATATCTTAAAGAAATACCACAAAAACTCTCCACCTTAAATAGAAATAGGCAACTGGGCAAGGCATGTCCAGCGAGAACCAAAAGAAAGATTAAACTGTTAACTTTCCCGTAAATTTAAGTAGGTACTAACCAGAAGTATTAATTTGCGAAACGAGGCATTAAATTGTTACAATTTTGTCCCCGCCTCGTCCGGCCCTAACTCTAAGCACCTCTAAGTGCCCCAAATAAAACGGTTCCAAACGCGTTATCTTCTTACAACGCTTTAACATCAAGGAAGATTTTTTTATTACACAGTAACTTTTTGCCCTCAATTAAACCTTTTCACGATGTACATAGGTTCCTTTCGTCTTTATGGACCATTGAAGAGATACCCTTCCTAAAGAATGCCATTGTGGTTTTTAATCCCTTAGTACTTTGCGTGTAATAAAAACACAAAAGAGAGTTATAAAAGTAAACCGAGTGAAATCAGTAGAAGTGTTGCCATTATTCGAACATTCACCTTTTACGTCGTTTAATAGAGGGATGGAGGTGTAACTATCATGGGTTTCCATTACATAAATAGAACGCCTATACCCAAGGGTATCTATTTCATAGATAAAAAAGCGCTGTTTTTTAGGGTTCCGTACCCAAAGGGTGCCAACGGGACCCTATTACTAAGCCTCCGCTGTCCGTCTATCCGTCCGTCCGTCTGTCAGCGGGCTTTATCTCGTAAACCGTAATAGGTAGACTATTGCAGCAATAACAACAAATAATAACAATAAAATTAAATTCAAAAATAAATACATGAAAAATGAGTCGAAATAAAATTTTATTGTTTTACCCTAGTATGTGGGGTGTCACTGTTTAGAGCTCATTAAGTGGGGTTTCAAATATATTTTTAATTATTTTTTAGCTTCAAAAATGAAGCAATGGAGGCATTCAAAGTTGTGACCAAAACAAACGAGTATTTTTACCCATTATGCTAATTTAGTACTATCTAAGAACTAAGATATCTAAATATGTATCTAGTTTAAAAATAAGTGATTTGATCATATTATGTACGGAACCCTAAAAGAGCGAGGCCCGATTTGCACTTAGCCGATTTTTTACTGGGTGACGACTGACGAGGGAGACATTTTTCACGGCAGTGGGTATAGTGGTATAGTGTAGGGTATTTCGAGATGTTACTCTATTTTTTGTCGTCCGATTGATCATAAATCTCCAGGGCCCAGGGATAATAAATATGAGATATTATATTTGAGAAATCGTATCTAGTGTATCTTTTCATACTCGTATCAAGGGAATTCGTAAACACGCTGAAAATGGAATGTCATTTTAAAAGTTAATTTGAATGAAAACCTTTTCTATTTCTAGTTATAAAACTAAAATTAGTTTGTATGAGGCGCGCTAGAAGGAAACTCTTCAAAAAAAAATGTGGGGATCTCAAAGCATTACCTTTCCCAAAAAGTTACTTGACTTAGTTAGGATAATTATTCGAGCTTCAGAAATTGCACTATGAACAAAAATACAAGCGCTTAAGAATACTTTCTTACCAGCAACCCGAGCAAAATCAGTGAAAGGTTTCCCACTGATAATGTGTTGATAAAGCGTTAGCAAAACTCACGAAATCGTGGTCGTACTGATTTTGCTTAGGTGTGAAGGTACTATACGGCCCTTAGAAGACGAGCAAAACGAAGTAATAGCGCAGGCGAGCAATGCCTTCAGGCGGTGCGTCGCCGAGGGCGGTCCTGACGAAAACCGAACAAGAGCCGAACCGAAGGCTACATTTGATTCCAGAAAATCAAAGAATTCCCACGAGATTATTAAAGACTAGGTAAATCCAAGCGCGCGAAGTCACGGGCATCAGCTAATTAGTCTATTTATAAATAAGAAATTTTCAAATTGACTCGGTTGGTAATAATCGAACCCGAGCGCCACATTATGAGGACATAATATTATATTGCGAATTATTGCACGAAAGAGGTCGTTGATATTAATCATCATTATCAACATATTCTCAACCTATCGCCGGCCCATTGCTAGGCACGAGTCTCCTCTCAAAATGAGAAGAAGTTGCGCTGGCGAAGTGTGAATTGCCAGACTTCACACACCTATGGGAACATTATGGACGACTCTCGGGCATGATAGGATTCCTGACGATATTTTCCTTCAACGCTACAGCATTGAAACGCACATAGCTCGGAAAACCTCCCTGAAAAAGAGGCCGAAGTCTTAGCCCACATCTTGTCGCATCATCGGTATCGATAGAGTGTCTGAGTCACTGACCTGTATAATTAATCTATGATTAGGTAATATTGGACTGGCTGACCCTATTACAAAGGACAGCTTAAATTATGGATCAATGTTTACATAATATGAAGCGCCACATTTGACATACGTGTGTCTGTAGAACTAATATTATAAAGATGCTGCAAGTGCCAAAAAAAAGAAGTATGAAATATCATATAGATATGGTTGAGCGAAGCAAAGGCTGGGTCATGCGTCATACTTGTGAACGGGTGCCACCGGCGGGAATGGGGCTACTTTCTGTCTGCCCGTCTTAACATAATAATATATTGAATTATAATTAGGTATGCTTTTGTGGAACATCCCCTCATTGTGGAAACACTGCATGATGCTGCAAGTGCCAAAAAAAAGAAGTATGAAATATCATATAGATATGGTTGAGCGAAGCAAAGGCTGGGTCATGCGTCATACTTGTGAACGGGTGCCACCGGCGGGAATGGGGCTACTTTCTGTCTGCCCGTCTTAACATAATAATATATTGAATTATAATTAGGTATGCTTTTGTGGAACATCCCCTCATTGTGGAAACACTGCATGCATAGCATAAGTATCTATTGTATTGTAAACTTGTTTTGAAAAGAGCAACCGCCGAGTTTCTTGCTGGTTCTTCTCGGCAGGAAAGGTATTCCGAACCAGTGGTAGACTCATCAACGATTCAAAAGAACTTGTAAAAAAGTTTATTTGAATAAAAAATATTTCTATTCTAATCTATTCTATCAGTTGTCAACTACTGCCCTCACCAATTTTAGTTCCTCTCTTAACTGTTTAGAGTGCCAAAATGGCGTCAATCAAGTATGTCCAAAAAATATGACTACAGGCTGTCCAGTGCTAATCATAGATTATAGAGGTCAATGATATGAGTGCTTACCATAAAGGTGGGTATACAAAGTATAGGTGGTATTATAAAACTGCTGAGAATAGCCGCACTGCAACGCCTCTCCGTACACAGAACGTGGCTGCGGTCGGAATATCTGCGGACAATATTACTCTGGTTAGTCTGAACATAGGACACAGGTCACGTACGCTTTGCTGACAAATAATTGCAGCATTATTGGTGCACTATTATGAATTGATAGCAATTTTCTGTATTATTTAAAAGTACGCTACGATTGCAGCTTTTGTTGTGAAATACCTACAGCATTGTCATTTGTGGCATTAAAGAAATTTTGTGCACTTTATCTTAAAGCTTTTGTAAAGAATACAATTAACCGAGCCAAGTGAGAATTTTACTTGGGTTTTGCCTTTCTATCAGATTATATTACTGTATTTCTGTTAGATTCCTTATTCAGAGCCTAAATACCTCCTTACTCTAAATTCACAAAATACTATGTAAGTAAATAGGCCATAGGGCCATAGAGCCCAAAGCCAAATTTAACATACAAAGTTAATTCGGAGGGAGCGCCAATTTTGTACTTTACATAGGTTTGTAGGGTGTAGCTATCGTTGAAAAAAACTTTTGTAACAGAGCACAAAGCTATTTTTTTTAATTTTACTTCAAATATTGACGACTTGGGGGCTATCAAAATGGCCAAAAGATTATAGGATAGACCACGTCTATCTTGTAGTCTCTCTCAGTTTAACATTAAACGCTGAATCTTATGAAAAGTTCATATTAATATCCTGTAGTTAAACAAAAATTATTATAATCAATCCACAATTAAACAGAAATAAAATTAATACCATTTCTTTGCAATAAATTAACTTTTTAGGTGTGCAAAAGGGTTCTTAAAAGTTTTTAGGCATACCTACTTCGAGTACCTAAAAACGTAGGTAATGAATACCTTCAAAGTCTTAGTTGAGGCGAATCATGCCCAAGCCCATGTTGAACATGATTAATTTTCCTAGCTAAGTAGTGACAATGACAATCCAGCGGGTTGGATTTGAACCGACCATTTGGCGGATTAAGGAGTGATTTATGCTACACCCGCCTAGTCATGTTGCGGTCGGAAAACTGCCAGTGTCAATATTTGGGCCTGAGGCGACCGAGCAAAGGTGCTGTAAAACAAACAGCAAATAAAAATACCTTTGACTGTGGCCCTATTGCTTAAATTTTGTTTTACTTAAAGAATACTAGCACAGTATAAGGTATGAAGGGTTATGGCCTATGCTTACTCTTTGATACTAGATTTAGCCCGCGGCTCCGCTCACGTTAAGTTAGACATTTCAAACCCCTATTTTTACCCCCTTAGGGGTTGAATTAGCAAAAACCCTTTCTTATCGGATGCCTACGTCATACTACTTAATTGCTATCTGTGTGTAAAATTTCAGCCAGATCCGTCCATTGGTTTGAGCTGTGCGTTGATAGATCAGTCAGTCAGTCAGTCAGTCACCGTTCCCTTTTATACGTTAGAATTGTCTTCCAAATTACGCGTAATAAAGCTTGTGTAAAGAGTTGCTATACATAACGATTTTTTACGAAAAATCTTACAATATTCTGGAGCGTATCTTTGAAAATTCATCGAGCTTGAATAGGAATCAAACTTCGTGCACTGGGGTGAAAATTCTCCTTGGTACAGTAATTATTATATTATAAGCCAGACCATATCAAGGGGAAAACGTTATCATGTGACTAATGAGAACGCCTCTAATAGGCACGCCGCACGCCCCTCACACCTCAAAAATAAGCGTACATCGTATTATTTACCTATACTAGATGATGCCCGCGACTTCGTCCGCGTGTATTAAGGTTTCTGAATTCCCCGCGCGGAACTTTTAAATTTTTCGTATAATATATAGCGTGTTTATCCTGGATATAAGCTATCTTCATTCAAAATTTCAGCCAAATCGGTTCATTCGTCGTATCGTGAAGGAGTAAGATCCATACATCCGTCCATGATCCATCCATCCTCACAAACTTACGCATTTATAATATTAGTAAGCTTACTTACTTTATTGCCACGTATCTCCAGATGGCAAGCGACAGTGTGAGGCAAATCGAAGCGGTGTGGAAGATTTGAGTGAAGTGCATGTGGAAGAGAAGGTACGCCGCCCATTTGTATGGCATCTCGCGCTGACCGGGCAGTATCTGCAGGCAGAATAAATTGGTATGCAGGTAGAATGGAAAGTGGGCGGGACAGTTATTATTTTAAGCTTTTTAATATAGCTTCATAGAATCAATCTACACATTCTCTGCCCCCTAGCCAAATTACATATGTGTCGCATCTATTCTTTTTCTATGATCGTTAACGCACTAGAGCAGGGGTTCCCAAAGTATTTTTTATCACGCCTCCCTTCTGAAATTATAGGAGGCGTGATAAAAACTTTGGGAGCCCCTGCTTTAGAGGAAGCGTGTATTTGTGTGCGTGAGAGTGTAAGCGTGTATGTTACGAGTATATATTATATAAGCGTGTAGCGTGAATTCTATACCGTGGAGTGAATTAGCGATAATCGTTTCTATGATTGCTTCCTCTAAAGCACGCCTCCTATCCTTTGAGAGCCCCTGCTCTAAAGCTTTAACGATCATATTAAGAGAATAGATACGATAATAGATTTATGTAATTTGGCTAGGAGGGCAGTCGCGAGCGATTTGCTCATATTCATTGAGAAGTTCCGTTCTCCATCACTTAAGATATTCTTTTATCAGATCTTCACCAAATATAAATGTTATAATATAAATATATATTTATTATTGTAAGCACAGAAAGGAGTACCTACCTAATCCAACGAATATGAAAACTTACTACTAGGTACTACCAAGCTGCAAAAGACGTGACACCAAAAACTGACGCCTTTCATACTTCACTATGATTGGCTACATAAACAATTCTGCATAATATACATGATGTATTGTTATATAAATAAATGTAGTAAGAACTGTATTTAACTCTCTAGTCTTTTTCTCATTTTGAGCATATAGTCTACACCTGAGTTTGCATATTCAATTTTGGAAGTTTGTCAAACTTTCTAAATGGTTGTTTTATTATAATACTCTACATAATCAATAAACAAGTCTCAACCATTGTTTCGCCTTAATATAAATACATAAATCATCCCCTAGCCACGCAAATAGGTATCCTGCATGCGTATCTAATTGCTTTCCAAGAGCTCCAACAGCTGCTTATTTGTCTAACTTTGTGGTTAAATGCTCTTGAAAGTCAATTTCGACACGACCCAAATGATTGAAATTCACTAAATACGAGATGAAGTTTTTTTAGAATTTTTACAAATTAAAGTTTTTAAGAATTTTCACAAATCGGTCTAGAAATCTCGATGACCGTCTCTCGTAGACTTACGAGTATGTTTGAAAAAGTTTTCTCATACAAACTTTACCACTCCTTTTCACCCATTGACTGATGAATTTAAAATCAGCCCCCTTAGGTCAACTCTAGAGTAGGTATTTAAGGAATATTGATTTATTTATTTTGCTAGTTAAAAAGAGTATAGAGATAAGTACCTACAGAAGAAAATTACAATTAATTTTATTAATAATAAGTTTTCATAGATAGAATTATATTATACACCTACATAAGAAAGAAAAGCACACATGGGGGAAAAATTAACACAGACAAAAAGTATAGGTATAATATATTATTGTGCTAATAAAAATAAATTGAAAAATCTACAACCGACGAACAAGATAGCCGATAAAGAATTCGTTGGGTGGAGTAAGTACTACGAATAATGGTGGCACTGATTAATGATTATATTGGTAGTCGCTTCGCTACTAGATAACGTCGGCATACTAGTAATTCCGTCAGTTCTAATACGCCTGAACTGGCGCACGGTAGCAACCAATGTTGGATGTTTTCAAACTATGAAATTACGTTGCCGCACTTATAGGGCTATTGTTTGTAGGAAGGGCGGTATCTATATAAGTAGCGATTAAGGTACCAATCGTAAATCTATGATTATATATCCAATCCGTCACAGCTTAAATCGGTAGAATCACCGGTTTTAGGCGGTGCGTTGTCTGTCATTCAGCGAGTAACATATTTAGACACAGTTTGAAAGGTGTAGATGCTCCCGGTACTTACAAAGTATCTGTATACGGAAAATGGTACATATTCCATCATAACGAACACGTCGGCGACGGCCAGCCACTTGAGCAGGCGGTTGATAGGCGCGGCGGCCAGGTCGCGGCGAGTCAGCACGGCTACGTTCAGCGCGTTTGCCAAACTACCGAACAAACATACCTGCGTAAAGAAATCATTTGTTTTAATCTGTTTTAATTGCTTATCTTCTAAATATACAAAAGGAAAAGGTGATTGACCGACTGAGTTAGACTGATTGACTTATCTATCAACGCACAACTCAAACCAATCCACGGATCGGGCTGTTTGTCATACAGAAAGCTATTGTGACGGTGGCATCCTCTAAGAAAGGATTTTTGAAAAACCTCCAAAGGGGTGATAGGGGTTTGAAAAATCGAAGTTAACGTGAGCGAAACCGCGGGCAAAAGCTAGTAGTAGGTTTAAGTAGGTAGTAGGTATAAGAGATGTTACAATAAATTTTTCTTTAGCTGTCTGAAAAGGTAAACAAATCGCACAAAACATTTCAGACAAACGCGTAACCGACGAACCTAGCTGAGCGCTTACGACGTTCTTAACTTTGGTTTTTGCGTTGTAGCATAGTGTCAATGTCAGTGCGGTGGGAAAACCTACGCTGAATGCAGCGCGTAGGGTTTTATGGTTCCGTACCCAAAGGGTGCCAACGGGACCTGGTGCCTCGATGAAACGTGAAATCGGCACTAAGACAGCCAAGGAAAAGTACCTAAATTATTGGCAAATTGAGCATTCTACGTGTAGACGATTATGGTTCTCATTTGAATATCTACTAAACAAACTCTATGATTTGTAAAACAAGTTGGGAATGAAATCAATCTCTTGATTTTCAAACCGGCTCGTTCCTGGCTCCAACGCGCGCTTCAAAGCTTCATACAGTTTGTGGTATTAAATAAACTTAAGCTAGCTAACTGTGAACTATGAAGGCTAGTGGCTAAGACTAGCTTTACGCGAGATCCCTCGGTTTTAACAAGTTTTAAAAAATAAAATATAATTTTCTTTAACAGTGAATTAAAACATCATGAGGAAACTTGCATACCTGAGGTGGACTATGGCATAAGACTTTCTGAGAAGAAATGAATGATAATTATGAGACTACTACTAGTCTAGGTACCTAGGTACCTAAGGAAGTACCTAAGTAAGTACTAAGCTAAGTGCCTAGGTACCTATTGGAGTGCAGAGTTCCACTAGGTGGACAGTCTACATCAAACGATTCACAGCTAGGACCTAGAGGCTCCCTAGAGTCTAGGTAGTTGCGGGTTGATTGTAGTTGCGGCGGAAGACCGTGACATGTGAATTTCAGACGTATATGGGGCTGTGGTTGATGACGACGACGATTATATTTTTTAGCTTCGGCTACGCGAACTTTACTTTCGTCTATTGAGCCTACAAAGTTCAGCCATAAAAACTTTTGCCATACCAGTTGTGGATTTTAGTAGTAGTCTACAACATTTCTATCTTCTTATTATGATTGTTAATCGCGTGAAAATGATTTCATATTTTTATAACTAAATAGGTAGGGAGGTACATAGCTACTGCTGTAGGTGCCAACCTATGATTTGAATTAAATAGTCACACTCAATAATTATTTGTTTGGAACGAACAAAATATAGCCGAAGTTAAGTTAGTTCGCGAACTACAATCATGTATCAAAATACAAAGTGTAATCACAATGTTCAGAGCTCTGGTTTGAAAGTAAACACTAGTAGTTGTATTGGTAAGCCGTTATGACCATTACATATATACATAGGTAAATAGTGGCATACCCTTTCAGCGATAACGGTAATACAGCACCGCAACGCGGACGGCGGCCGTTGAACAGAGAAAAAATTAAAAAAAAAATAACTGGACTATATGCAGTGCGGTACCTACGACGGTAAGTTGTATCACACGACTCGTGTGACACGAGTAAATAGTCCGTACAGAGAGGAAGCTCCATACAAACGGCTCGCGGCGGGCTCACCCATACATAGCGCAGCGATAATGAAAATAAACAGACGAACAATTTCGTGATTGAATAAGTTTACTGATTTAATATTTAAAAATAAGACAATTTAGATTTATTTATATAAATAGTGTTCTGTTTCAACAAAATCCCCCCAACAATTGCACAGTATGCATGAAAAGATCCAAAGGAAATAAGGTTTTATTGATGTTTGATAATTTAAAAACATAATTAGTACTGTTATACAAAATAATATTTATCTAATTTTAGTATTTGTTGTTCAAGTTCAGGATATAACTGAAATTATACATAATTATACAAACTTTATTAAGGGTATTTTTTCCTTAAATTGTTGACATACATCAGGCGACAACCCTAGCAGAATAGGTATAAATTTTCGACGTTGTTAGGAAGCTCGGTTCAGTAGTAAAAGCTATGGTGGAACTGAGGTGGAATGGGGAGGCTCTTTTTCATCCATTCATTCTGTTGGTTTGGTTAACTAGTAACAAGGCGCGATGTTTTATTATGGCAGCAACAAGGTTACCCCTGAGTAAATTTACTTGTGTTGGACATAGACTCAGAAGTGGAACTTATAGCTCAAAACTAATCACGCCTTAAGAGAATACATCTCTTAAAACGCTAAAACCCTACCTATAGCCGTCTCCACCATCCCCAATAACGGCCCCTTTCCACTCAGCTAAACCACAGCACGACAGACAAACCACCGTCTGAACGTGAGGGTAATTATCAAAATGCACAAATCAACCAATGGACAATTAACATCAAAGTATTAATTTATCAATTACACTAAACTAAGCGTACAGGCAATATTTATTCGATAAGGGTGCGATTGCTATCGGAATCCCTCAATCAAATACTAAACGACCTAGACACGAAAGCATCTACTAGTCGGATGAGTCTCTGGGCAGAGACTGAAGTCGTATCGTCAAAACAGCCGTTTTATACTAATATTTCAAGATGGCGCGCAAGATGGCGCGCCCGCGCTGTCAAAGTCAAATGTCGTCAACATACGTCATGAAACGTATATTGACAAAGGTATGTTGACACTGTTACACTTATTGTTTCATGAGGTATACTGAAAAACACCAATAATATTTTTAAATTGCTAACACTTGCAGCGCTATTCAGTAAAATACAATCTCATTTCGAAAGCAAACTCACTTCACCAATAGGTAAAGAATACTAGAACCTGAAACGGATATGACACTCGTCCTAATACAAAATAGGGCGAATGCTTATCCATTCTCTTCTCATCTTATTATGTGCTACCAATTATGTCAAACATAACAATATATTTTTCACACTACATGCTCGACAATGCCGAATTATATGTCATGTAAACCTTACCGAAAGCAAGACATTATACCTCTTGGCTTTAGCCGGGTTATAATGTTCTATTGAATTTCATTATAACCCGCTGGTCAATAATGTGATTTTCACTTTCATAACTCTTATTGCTATGTGCATAAAGTCTAATTTCGCTAAACAGAATGTGCCCTCAGCGGGCGCGGCCAACTCGATTTTCGAAGACCGAAGCCGTGGCCTACTAGATTCGCACTGAGACGAACTTCATTTGTTTGTCAAATCGAGTAGGCCACGCCAGCTGAAAGAAGTTGCTATAGCCGTAGCTAGTAGTACCTTTAGAAGATTCTATAAATATTCCAAAAAAAATATCAAAAATGTCGAGTGATGAAAGTATTTTGACTCCAGAAGCTATTAAATTACATGCCATAGGCATTGTCAATGATCTACTCCCAGAAAAGTCAAAGGAAAAATACCTGAAAGCCTATAAAGATTTTGACACATGGAAAACTGCAAAAGGCGCAAAGTCTGTGTCTGAATCAGTGCTTCTGGTTTATTTTGAATATTTATCAGCTACAAAGAAGTCAAGCAGCCTGTGGTATATCTATTCGATGCTCAGAGCAACAATAAGTGTCAAACATGATATCCAAATTAATACATATACCAAGTTATTGGCATTTTTAAAAAGGAAATCGGATGGACATCGAGCAAAGAAGTCAAAAATACTTACAACACAAAACGTGGAAACTTTTTTGAATGCAGCTCCCGACCACAGCTTTCTTGCCATAAAAGTGAGTACAACCTATGAACCTACTTATTGATTGAATTTATACACTAGCTATTTCTCATTTTATGTCACACAGTTCATAAATTATTTATGTTTTAGTTTTCAATGTAAATATTTGACCGCAAATATTGTTATTAATAAATATACAGGGTGGAATTTTGTAATGCCACCTGAAGGGAAGGTACTCTTAATACTGTAGATAGAAAATTTTACTCAAAGAAAACATTCCTTTAGGAAAATTCCACCCTGTATAGTCGTAAACAACTGAAAATATACAATCATAATATATAAAAAAATTTTTGTTTAAGGTGGCGTTGATTTTTGGAGTGAATGGTGCTTGTCGTGGAATATAAAAGTCAATGATATCGAAAAACATTCAGAGTTATTACTAGTAAAATTGCCGGACACAAAAACAAATAGAGAACGGTCATTTGTAATTCGTGAAAACCATGCCACAATTGTCGAAAAGTACCAAGCCTTACGCCCTTCTAATTTAAACACAAACAGATTTTTTGTAGGCTACAACAATGGGAAATGTACAAAGCAAGTCATTGGCAAAAATAAAATTAGTGTCATGCCAAGAGAGATTGCTAAATACCTGAAATTGGAAAATCCCGAGCTTTACACAGGCCATTGTTTTAGACGAACATTTGCGAGTCTGTTGGCAGATTCAGGAGCAGATATGGCCCAAATAAAACGACACGGTGGCTGGAAGTCCGATGCAGTGGCAGAGGGCTACATTGAAAATTCTATAAAAAATAAAGAAAGAACGAGCTATCGTATTGGTGAAAAGATAAATATGAAAACATCGTCTACTATTGATGATCCTTGGACGCCTCTGCCACAGTCATCTTCCTCAAAACACGTCACATCCACATCAAGCCCACTGCATCAGAGACGACCTTCTCCAACCTTTACGGAACAACTCGACCCTCAGACACAAGTGTCCGAAGCCTTGAACACAACTCAAATAAACTCTAGCTCAACCTCGATAAACTTACCAAATAAAAATATAACGTTATCTTTCCATAATTGGACTAATGTCTCCAATATCAATTTGCACTTTTAATTTGCTGTAATAAACACTATCTACTAAGCCTGGTTTTTTATTGTCTCGCATAAAGTGAGAAAAGTAGAGTATACACCGCCGGAATAAAACTGATTTTTTCTTGGGCGCTTGAATCCCTCACTGCACTCAGGACTCAATCTTAATTCCCTCGCTTTGCTCGGGAATTAACTTATAACACCCTCGCTGCGCTCGGGAGTTAAATTTGGAGTCCTTCGTTACGTTCAGGATTCAATATAGGGCCCGTGACATAAAACAGTGCTTTATCCCCTTGGTGTATAATCTACTATACCATAATAGTACGAGATCCGGTATAAGTAATTTATATCCTCATCTGTTATTTATTAGAGATAAAAAATAAATGATAGATCATAATATACTCATCAACATATCTCGAATAGATTGCCTAGTTAAATTGCGTGCGGATAATATTAAACAAATATTTTTTTAATTAAATTTACTCCTCTCATTAGTTATTTAAAAAAATCGTACACTAGATAAGAGAATATACCCAACAGAATTGAAAAAGTAAAGGTTGCCCTCTTCCCTTTCTGCAAAACTGTGGAGTTGCCAGGTATAAGCAGGTGAGTAAAATTGATATACTCCCGTCAGTTATTTAATCGTACTTTATATCAAATTAAAGGTTATTTTATTCTGAATCTAATTATATTAGGTTGCCTTATTAAAAAATTGATCCAAGCCATGGTTGCCTAGATTTTAGATGTAAATATTATCCGCACGCAATTTAACTAGGCAACCTATTCGCGATAAGTCGATGAGTATATTATCTATCATTTATTTCATATCACTAATAAATAACAGATGAGGGTATAAATTTCTTATAGCGGATCTTAGAACATAATATTTACTACCGTAAATAGACCCTCTGACAGCCGCCAAACGCATAACGCGTTTGTTGATTTTGATATAAGTGCAACTTCTAGTGCTTTCTTCTTATAAATTGACAAATTGTGACGAATTGAAATCTAGTCATAGCGATATCATATTTGCTTTCCTTTTTTATCTTTAGGTATTGCCGTAAGAGATATTTAGCTCCTCACCCCATTTGTATGTCTTCTTACTTAGTAAGTTTGATGTAAAATTATGCCAAAATTGAAATAATTGACGTAATTGACAAGTAAGTTCGTTTTCGAAGTGAGTTTTATTTTAGTGAATACTCCTGCCGAACAGGTGCGAGCTCGATCCATTGCGAACTTTTCGAAGTTAACGTGAGCGAAACCGCGGGCAAAAGCTAGTAGTAGGTTTAAGTAGGTAGTAGGTATAAGAGATGTTACAATAAATTTTTCTTTAGCTGTCTGAAAAGGTAAACAAATCGCACAAAACATTTCAGACAAACGCGTAACCGACGAACCTAGCTGAGCGCTTACGACGTTCTTAACTTTGGTTTTTGCGTTGTAGCATAGTGTCAATGTCAGTGCGGTGGGAAAACCTACGCTGAATGCAGCGCGTAGGGTTTTATGGTTCCGTACCCAAAGGGTGCCAACGGGACCTGGTGCCTCGATGAAACGTGAAATCGGCACTAAGACAGCCAAGGAAAAGTACCTAAATTATTGGCAAATTGAGCATTCTACGTGTAGACGATTATGGTTCTCATTTGAATATCTACTAAACAAACTCTATGATTTGTAAAACAAGTTGGGAATGAAATCAATCTCTTGATTTTCAAACCGGCTCGTTCCTGGCTCCAACGCGCGCTTCAAAGCTTCATACAGTTTGTGGTATTAAATAAACTTAAGCTAGCTAACTGTGAACTATGAAGGCTAGTGGCTAAGACTAGCTTTACGCGAGATCCCTCGGTTTTAACAAGTTTTAAAAAATAAAATATAATTTTCTTTAACAGTGAATTAAAACATCATGAGGAAACTTGCATACCTGAGGTGGACTATGGCATAAGACTTTCTGAGAAGAAATGAATGATAATTATGAGACTACTACTAGTCTAGGTACCTAGGTACCTAAGGAAGTACCTAAGTAAGTACTAAGCTAAGTGCCTAGGTACCTATTGGAGTGCAGAGTTCCACTAGGTGGACAGTCTACATCAAACGATTCACAGCTAGGACCTAGAGGCTCCCTAGAGTCTAGGTAGTTGCGGGTTGATTGTAGTTGCGGCGGAAGACCGTGACATGTGAATTTCAGACGTATATGGGGCTGTGGTTGATGACGACGACGATTATATTTTTTAGCTTCGGCTACGCGAACTTTACTTTCGTCTATTGAGCCTACAAAGTTCAGCCATAAAAACTTTTGCCATACCAGTTGTGGATTTTAGTAGTAGTCTACAACATTTCTATCTTCTTATTATGATTGTTAATCGCGTGAAAATGATTTCATATTTTTATAACTAAATAGGTAGGGAGGTACATAGCTACTGCTGTAGGTGCCAACCTATGATTTGAATTAAATAGTCACACTCAATAATTATTTGTTTGGAACGAACAAAATATAGCCGAAGTTAAGTTAGTTCGCGAACTACAATCATGTATCAAAATACAAAGTGTAATCACAATGTTCAGAGCTCTGGTTTGAAAGTAAACACTAGTAGTTGTATTGGTAAGCCGTTATGACCATTACATATATACATAGGTAAATAGTGGCATACCCTTTCAGCGATAACGGTAATACAGCACCGCAACGCGGACGGCGGCCGTTGAACAGAGAAAAAATTAAAAAAAAAATAACTGGACTATATGCAGTGCGGTACCTACGACGGTAAGTTGTATCACACGACTCGTGTGACACGAGTAAATAGTCCGTACAGAGAGGAAGCTCCATACAAACGGCTCGCGGCGGGCTCACCCATACATAGCGCAGCGATAATGAAAATAAACAGACGAACAATTTCGTGATTGAATAAGTTTACTGATTTAATATTTAAAAATAAGACAATTTAGATTTATTTATATAAATAGTGTTCTGTTTCAACAAAATCCCCCCAACAATTGCACAGTATGCATGAAAAGATCCAAAGGAAATAAGGTTTTATTGATGTTTGATAATTTAAAAACATAATTAGTACTGTTATACAAAATAATATTTATCTAATTTTAGTATTTGTTGTTCAAGTTCAGGATATAACTGAAATTATACATAATTATACAAACTTTATTAAGGGTATTTTTTCCTTAAATTGTTGACATACATCAGGCGACAACCCTAGCAGAATAGGTATAAATTTTCGACGTTGTTAGGAAGCTCGGTTCAGTAGTAAAAGCTATGGTGGAACTGAGGTGGAATGGGGAGGCTCTTTTTCATCCATTCATTCTGTTGGTTTGGTTAACTAGTAACAAGGCGCGATGTTTTATTATGGCAGCAACAAGGTTACCCCTGAGTAAATTTACTTGTGTTGGACATAGACTCAGAAGTGGAACTTATAGCTCAAAACTAATCACGCCTTAAGAGAATACATCTCTTAAAACGCTAAAACCCTACCTATAGCCGTCTCCACCATCCCCAATAACGGCCCCTTTCCACTCAGCTAAACCACAGCACGACAGACAAACCACCGTCTGAACGTGAGGGTAATTATCAAAATGCACAAATCAACCAATGGACAATTAACATCAAAGTATTAATTTATCAATTACACTAAACTAAGCGTACAGGCAATATTTATTCGATAAGGGTGCGATTGCTATCGGAATCCCTCAATCAAATACTAAACGACCTAGACACGAAAGCATCTACTAGTCGGATGAGTCTCTGGGCAGAGACTGAAGTCGTATCGTCAAAACAGCCGTTTTATACTAATATTTCAAGATGGCGCGCAAGATGGCGCGCCCGCGCTGTCAAAGTCAAATGTCGTCAACATACGTCATGAAACGTATATTGACAAAGGTATGTTGACACTGTTACACTTATTGTTTCATGAGGTATACTGAAAAACACCAATAATATTTTTAAATTGCTAACACTTGCAGCGCTATTCAGTAAAATACAATCTCATTTCGAAAGCAAACTCACTTCACCAATAGGTAAAGAATACTAGAACCTGAAACGGATATGACACTCGTCCTAATACAAAATAGGGCGAATGCTTATCCATTCTCTTCTCATCTTATTACGTGCTACCAATTATGTCAAACATAACAATATATTTTTCACACTACATGCTCGACAATGCCGAATTATATGTCATGTAAACCTTACCGAAAGCAAGACATTATACCTCTTGGCTTTAGCCGGGTTATAATGTTCTATTGAATTTCATTATAACCCGCTGGTCAATAATGTGATTTTCACTTTCATAACTCTTATTGCTATGTGCATAAAGTCTAATTTCGCTAAACAGAATGTGCCCTCAGCGGGCGCGGCCAACTCGATTTTCGAAGACCGAAGCCGTGGCCTACTAGATTCGCACTGAGACGAACTTCATTTGTTTGTCAAATCGAGTAGGCCACGCCAGCTGAAAGAAGTTGCTATAGCCGTAGCTAGTAGTACCTTTAGAAGATTCTATAAATATTCCAAAAAAAATATCAAAAATGTCGAGTGATGAAAGTATTTTGACTCCAGAAGCTATTAAATTACATGCCATAGGCATTGTCAATGATCTACTCCCAGAAAAGTCAAAGGAAAAATACCTGAAAGCCTATAAAGATTTTGACACATGGAAAACTGCAAAAGGCGCAAAGTCTGTGTCTGAATCAGTGCTTCTGGTTTATTTTGAATATTTATCAGCTACAAAGAAGTCAAGCAGCCTGTGGTATATCTATTCGATGCTCAGAGCAACAATAAGTGTCAAACATGATATCCAAATTAATACATATACCAAGTTATTGGCATTTTTAAAAAGGAAATCGGATGGACATCGAGCAAAGAAGTCAAAAATACTTACAACACAAAACGTGGAAACTTTTTTGAATGCAGCTCCCGACCACAGCTTTCTTGCCATAAAAGTGAGTACAACCTATGAACCTACTTATTGATTGAATTTATACACTAGCTATTTCTCATTTTATGTCACACAGTTCATAAATTATTTATGTTTTAGTTTTCAATGTAAATATTTGACCGCAAATATTGTTATTAATAAATATACAGGGTGGAATTTTGTAATGCCACCTGAAGGGAAGGTACTCTTAATACTGTAGATAGAAAATTTTACTCAAAGAAAACATTCCTTTAGGAAAATTCCACCCTGTATAGTCGTAAACAACTGAAAATATACAATCATAATATATAAAAAAATTTTTGTTTAAGGTGGCGTTGATTTTTGGAGTGAATGGTGCTTGTCGTGGAATATAAAAGTCAATGATATCGAAAAACATTCAGAGTTATTACTAGTAAAATTGCCGGACACAAAAACAAATAGAGAACGGTCATTTGTAATTCGTGAAAACCATGCCACAATTGTCGAAAAGTACCAAGCCTTACGCCCTTCTAATTTAAACACAAACAGATTTTTTGTAGGCTACAACAATGGGAAATGTACAAAGCAAGTCATTGGCAAAAATAAAATTAGTGTCATGCCAAGAGAGATTGCTAAATACCTGAAATTGGAAAATCCCGAGCTTTACACAGGCCATTGTTTTAGACGAACATTTGCGAGTCTGTTGGCAGATTCAGGAGCAGATATGGCCCAAATAAAACGACACGGTGGCTGGAAGTCCGATGCAGTGGCAGAGGGCTACATTGAAAATTCTATAAAAAATAAAGAAAGAACGAGCTATCGTATTGGTGAAAAGATAAATATGAAAACATCGTCTACTATTGATGATCCTTGGACGCCTCTGCCACAGTCATCTTCCTCAAAACACGTCACATCCACATCAAGCCCACTGCATCAGAGACGACCTTCTCCAACCTTTACGGAACAACTCGACCCTCAGACACAAGTGTCCGAAGCCTTGAACACAACTCAAATAAACTCTAGCTCAACCTCGATAAACTTACCAAATAAAAATATAACGTTATCTTTCCATAATTGGACTAATGTCTCCAATATCAATTTGCACTTTTAATTTGCTGTAATAAACACTATCTACTAAGCCTGGTTTTTTATTGTCTCGCATAAAGTGAGAAAAGTAGAGTATACACCGCCGGAATAAAACTGATTTTTTCTTGGGCGCTTGAATCCCTCACTGCACTCAGGACTCAATCTTAATTCCCTCGCTTTGCTCGGGAATTAACTTATAACACCCTCGCTGCGCTCGGGAGTTAAATTTGGAGTCCTTCGTTACGTTCAGGATTCAATATAGGGCCCGTGACATAAAACAGTGCTTTATCCCCTTGGTGTATAATCTACTATACCATAATAGTACGAGATCCGGTATAAGTAATTTATATCCTCATCTGTTATTTATTAGAGATAAAAAATAAATGATAGATCATAATATACTCATCAACATATCTCGAATAGATTGCCTAGTTAAATTGCGTGCGGATAATATTAAACAAATATTTTTTTAATTAAATTTACTCCTCTCATTAGTTATTTAAAAAAATCGTACACTAGATAAGAGAATATACCCAACAGAATTGAAAAAGTAAAGGTTGCCCTCTTCCCTTTCTGCAAAACTGTGGAGTTGCCAGGTATAAGCAGGTGAGTAAAATTGATATACTCCCGTCAGTTATTTAATCGTACTTTATATCAAATTAAAGGTTATTTTATTCTGAATCTAATTATATTAGGTTGCCTTATTAAAAAATTGATCCAAGCCATGGTTGCCTAGATTTTAGATGTAAATATTATCCGCACGCAATTTAACTAGGCAACCTATTCGCGATAAGTCGATGAGTATATTATCTATCATTTATTTCATATCACTAATAAATAACAGATGAGGGTATAAATTTCTTATAGCGGATCTTAGAACATAATATTTACTACCGTAAATAGACCCTCTGACAGCCGCCAAACGCATAACGCGTTTGTTGATTTTGATATAAGTGCAACTTCTAGTGCTTTCTTCTTATAAATTGACAAATTGTGACGAATTGAAATCTAGTCATAGCGATATCATATTTGCTTTCCTTTTTTATCTTTAGGTATTGCCGTAAGAGATATTTAGCTCCTCACCCCATTTGTATGTCTTCTTACTTAGTAAGTTTGATGTAAAATTATGCCAAAATTGAAATAATTGACGTAATTGACAAGTAAGTTCGTTTTCGAAGTGAGTTTTATTTTAGTGAATACTCCTGCCGAACAGGTGCGAGCTCGATCCATTGCGAACTTTTCAAGTACTTATATTAACTTTCTTTCACGAGCGAAGTAATAATGATACTTACATTATTTTCCATCTTTTCCACCACTTCATTTGGAGTTTTATAATAAAAGAAGTAGACACCAGATAAGTAGATATTTCTTTCTTAAAATAATTCTATGAAAACGGTACCCTTCATTTTAATACTTACAAATAACGTAGTAGAAAGTTCGTAGAAGGTGTGATTTAGGCTGATATCATAGGTTCTACATCTATTTTGAGACGACTTACTAGCCCCCTCGCACGCAACGAAGATAATAGGTATGTGGTTTACATCAGGAGAGGTTCTTCGTCACCTTTTAAATGTACATAAAGGCTTCCCTTTATGCTCTCCACATCGCCTGTTGAAAGGCTCTGAGCTTTATCTTCTCCTTATTCCACTTTTTCAACCAATAAACGTCAATTGCTGGACATAGGTTTCTATCTATCTAAAATCATTTGGAAATCTATACAGATTTCCAAATGTCTTGCGCCGCTTGTATCAGCGGCTTCGTACAGCTCGTCTGATGAGATCGGTCCACCTAGTGGAAGACCTGTCAATACTGCGCTTTCCGATGGGAAGTCGCCATCTAGTACATTGAGACCCCAACAACCATCGGTTCTTTGAACTTTGTTTTTTTTAAATAAGATTAGCCTGTAGCCATGCTGAACATGACTAATAAGTCCGCACCTTTAATTGTTAAGCTGTGGAGGCTAATATTTTTACTGAGATCTATAACAAATACGAATTACTACTTACAATTAAGCAAACATATCCATGTATACTGTTGTACGCCACAACAACGTCCCTGATGCCACCATCGCAGTAGTTGCACACCCCTTCGGTAGGTTTAGTCAAATTCAACTTCGATCGCCATCCGTCAACCAACTTCACTAAAGTCCCAAAGTCTAGAGGGTCGTGGTTACTCTTGCTCGATTTGTCCTTCAAAGCCACTAAGAATTTCGACATGTCGACAGTTTTGTTTTCATTAGATTCCTCGGTAGCTAGTAGCATTTCTTCAAACAAGTTCGACAGAGTCTGAGTAATGTTAGAGGTACTATGTTCTTCGTACGCCATTTTTTTTTTTCGCCTGATGGAACAGCTTTAGTACCAAATCGTTGAACCCGAATGATCACTATTCATGCGCGAAGCGGCCGTGATCAAACTTTTCGGATGCCTGTAACAAGTCAAAAAATATATTGATAAACCAGTGGTGTAGACAGCAAAAACAGCCTAACTTTCCTCCTTTGTATTGAAAGAAACAACTTTATAGGAAGCATACTTTTATTCCTTTCTTGTTTGTTTTGTACTTGTTTTGTAGAGTCTGTTAAAACATGAAGTACTTACAATAATAAATTTATGTCTAACGAAATTCGGCCAAGGCGACCAATCTCAACGGAAACTAGCCAATTGTATAGAAGATATCATAGGACACGAGTATATGGTGCTATGAGATCTATGAGAGTGAGGAAATAGAGAGTCTATTTCCTCACTCTCATAGATGAAATTATTGGAAAAAAAAACTTCTTCGAGGCACAGAACATCTGCCCGGGTTACTTCTACATTTCTCGACAAAAAGCCATTGCGCTCTGATCTAAGATACACTAAACCGGATGTTCGAAGATGTACCTAGTATTATTATAGATCAATTTCTTTTATTTTATTGGTTTTTTATTTTGGTTCTTATTTTTTTTAATATAATTTTTATTTTAAATCTTTCCTTTCAAATTTAAAATAATAAATATAATTTGATACAATTAAATGAAAACCTTTATATACGATTTGTTGATCCAGCAGAATAAATCACCTTATCTAATGGAATATCTTGAAAGCTACTCGATCCCCTTGGAAGGTTCTTGTAAACAAGGTTAATTGTCTGAAAGAGATCTCAATGATAAGACAGTCTAAGCTTACCTCTTTTGTATCTGTAGTGTATTTAACCGACTGCGACAAGCCGAAAGGAAGAGCTATGATTTTAGCAGGCTATTATATGGATGTATGTATATTAATTTGTGTGTATATAATACATATATGTGTGTATGGAACTGTTTACGTGTGATTGATGAATGATGTTCCAGGTATCCATAGGCTACATTTTATACGAAGAAAATCAATATAACGGAAGTTACATCCAATTTTCCGTAATTTATTTACAGTTTTTAAACTTTTCTTGTATCCAACCAAAGAAAAAAGCAGGAGGTTCTAAAAACATCGCGTTTAGTAGATATTTTTGCATGTACTTTTTCGCCTTAGCTGTGAATGTGTAATGTGGGCGGAAAACATTGAAAAAGATGAAGGACTACGCCTGAAATTATGTTTATATTTTGTGAAGAGCGTTAACTTTACCCACACACGTACTTTAGTGATTTTTACGATGATCGATAAGTATACAGGTACAAGCGTAAGCTTTTTACTTTAGGCTTCAACTAGCAGGGTTCTTGATAATTACATTCAGGCCCCCAGTAACAATTGAGAGACGATAATGTATGTATGGATTATATTTTACTGGTTGTACTTAATGTACAAGTAGTAAAATAAAATCCATATATAGAAAATAATTTATTTCGCGAAAGTTCTAGAATTTTTATTTCTAGTTGTTATGAATCAGATTCGGTAGCGAAATATAATAAACTAGCTGATGCCCGCGACTTTGTCCGCGTGGATTTAGTTTTTAAAGTCCCTCGGGAACTCCTTGATTTTCCGGGATAAAAAGTAGCCTACATGTTGACCCGAGTAATAAGCTACCACGGTATAAAATTTTACAGAAATCTGTGCGGTAGTTTTTACGTGAAAGAAGGACAAACAAACAGACAAAAATTAAATAAAAATCTGTTTTGGGCTCAGTATCGATAGTAAAGCATCCCCCAATTAAAATTTTCAAAATATATTAAATGTACAGAAATCTTTCAGTTACAGTTTTATTATATGTATAGATATTTCATAGCAATCTGTATAAGTCTGTAAACAAACTCTATCGTTGGGAAAACTAGATGCTGAGTCCGCCAACATAAATTCGTAAAGAAGTAAGGAGTGTTTTAGGTATCCATACTAAATTATAAATGCGAAAGTGGGTTCGTCTGTTGATTTGTCCTTCAATTATGCAGCTATGGAGCAACAGATCGAACTGAGTTTTTGTACGAGCATAGTTCAGGTTGACTCAGCTACAACAAGGCAACAACATTTGCAGTATTATTTTGACACTAGCTGATGCCCGCGACTTTGTCCGCGTGGATTTAGTTTTTATAGTCTCTCGGGGACTCCTTGATTTTCCGGGATAAAAAGTAGCCTAGATGTTGACCCGAGTAATAAGCTACCACGGTATAAAATTTTACAGAAATCTGTGCGGTAGTTTTTACGTGAAAGAAGGACAAACAATCTGACAAAAATTAAATAAAAATCTGTTTTGGGCTCAGTATCGATAGTAAAGCATCCCCCAATTAAAATTTTCAAAATATATTAAATGTACAGAAATCTTCTAGTTACAGTTTTATTATATGTACAGATTCCATACAACGTCAACCTTAAATTATTTGAATTACTTTAAGGTTGTCATTCTATAGAGCGTGGCTCACGCTCCGTCTTGCATGTGCAGTTTTAACTGCGCAGTTTTGACCGAGAACTGCGCAGTCCAATCTTCCGCAAGTCAACGAACAAGTCGTCAAGTTAGTTTTTTAAATCGCTGCTGCTGGAAATCTTTGATTTTCCGGGATGACAAGCCGGGATAGCATTTAAGTCACTCTCCAGGTCTTCTACTACCCATGCAAAATATCAAGTTGATATGTTGAAACGTGATTGAAGGACAAACCAACAAAATAACAAATAAATACACTTTCGCATTTGTAACTCGCTGTTTTCTTTTAGACATTCAGCTAATTAGTACGTAGCAGCAGCATGCTAGCTGCGTTAAATAGATACCTACTCCATTATTATAAGACAGATTATATACCCATATAGATGCCTATATCAGAAACAGCCCTTTGAGCTTTTGTAGCTTCAGCCTATAGACAACATCGTACGTAGCATAACGCTGCGAGTAAATTGTTACCCATTAAGGCTTAGCCGAAAGGATCGTTACGCTCACAAGGTTTCATAGGAATCTCCTAAGCCCAGCCCGATTTATAAAACCCATCAGGTTGACCCCTAAAGTGAGTAAACAGGAAATTGAGCTCGGGGTCTCTTATTTCAGACTAGTTTTTGCCCGCGGCTTAGCTCACGTTAAGTTCGATTTTTCAAATCCCTGTTTTAACCCCATAGGGGTTGAATTTTCAAAATCCTTTCTTAGCGGATGCCTACTTTATTATAGAACAGAAACAGCATAGACATAATATAATATAAAAAAAATATTTTTTGACTTCAAACACCCGCGCTACTACAAAGTATACAGTGAATTGTTGTTTTTTTAAAAGCTCTCGACTGATTTCGATAAAATTTAAACGGGAGTTGGGTTTTCAAATCGGTTCAGGTGTCTTCGAGTAATCGGTAAGATCCCGACGGATTGAGAACCTCCTCCTTTTTTAAGTCAGTTAAAATATCACTATATCACCTTCTTCATTCTCCAGATACCCAGTTACTTGTTATATTTATACAATATGTTAATGTATTTTAATTACAAATCATCCCACTGCTGGGCAAAGCCCTCCTTCTTATCTTGTTTTGGGCTGAGCGGGACCATAGTTTTCCCTCATATGTTTCTAATTCATCTCTCCACCGTAGTACAGGTCTTCCTCGTTTCCTTTTTAGGGTTCCGTAGTAAACAAGGAACCCTCATAGTTTCGCCATGTCCGTCCGTCTGTCTGTCCGTCCATCCGCGGTTTAGCTCAGAGACTATTGGTACTAGAAATCTGTAATTTGGCAAGGGTACAAATATCAATCACGACTACAAAGTGGTGAAATGAAATTGTGAAAAATTTTTTTTTAGGGTACCTCCCCTACATGTCAAGTGGGGATGATTATTTTTTTCTCGTCTATCCCATAGTGTGGGGTGTCGTTGAATAAGTCTTTCAAAAATATTGTGGGTGTGGTAACTCCATTTTTCAATTCAGGGATCCGTTTGTGAAATATAATATTTTAAAGTGCTAAATTTTATTAGAGTCAAGTGTCCCCCCCTCTGCCAGCTAAATGGTTGTATAAAGAATACAAGAAAAAATCCACAGCAGTAGTATATATTATAATGAATTTTAAAGGAAAACTATCACGGCTAAGTAGGGTTCATTAGTTAAAGAGTTATATCTGTTTTTCCTAAGTTAGGTATTACACGTAGTGTAAGTTGCATATTTTGTAATATATTATAGTATTTAGACCATGGAACTCAAAATGTATTCAATATTCATAAATAAAATAAAAGCACTATCCTAGGTCAGCAATAATATTTGAGATTATATTAATTTTTAGTGTTGTGTGATTATATTAATGTTTAGGTTCCGTAGTTGAAAGAAACTACGGAACCCTACACTGCGCGTGGCCCGACACGCACTTGGCCGGGTTTTATTAAGTATCTTGGTAGCCAAGTTGTAGTGCTATTACTCCATTTCTCATTTCCTAGCCTTGCTACATGTCCCGCCCAGTTCCATTTTCCTGTTTTAGCTATCCTCACCACATCTTTGAGCCTACTCCTTTGTCTTATTTCTTTTTGTAATTTTGTCAATTAGTCTTATTTTTAGTAAGTTCCTCTCCATGTTCCTCTGCGTTACTTTAAATTTTTTAACTTGGTTCTTATTAAGTGCCCAGGTTTAGCAAACATATGTTAATGTTGGAAATATGCAACTGTTAAAAGCCTAGGTGTTTGGTATTTCTTTATTTTTAAATATATCTTTAACAAAACAAAAAATATTCACGATCAAGCCGTTATTGAGTTTTAGCTAGAGTAACAAATAGCAATTATTTATATATATATATATACATACTTACTTGATAGGTAGTAAAGTTTGTTGGTTTAAGTTGATCCGCCTTTCCTAGAGAACATAAATATTATACCTATACCTTTTCTGTGACCTATCCTGACTAACTCATATTATATTATTCTGAAGAAAATGACCCATTAAAAATGATGATAATCATATAAAAACAATGAATATTTTATAAGCGATCCTTTTATAAATATTTTTGCAGATTTTGAGAATTAATTTTATAGGTAATATAATAATTTATCACACTTAATTTAATTTGAATCTCGTGGTACATTTCTCGTGTAAAATATTTTACCACCGATTAGGTTTTCCTTCTGAGACACTGACTATGTAATTAAAACAAACCCAAACCGCGATTCCGTGATTTTGATTTTGTTCACTACAGAATGGTTGAACTTATTCACGAAGTTAGATTTCGAAGGAAAGTTTGAAAGAAACTGGGAGTACACACTTGTTCATAAAACACTCGTATTAATTATTCTGTAGTGAACAAAATCAAAATCACGGAATCGCGGTTTGGGTTCGTTTTCAAGAAATATTAAGTAGTAGCCCGAAGTAGTAGTAGAACCCAGAGTTAGCTGTTGCTTTGACAGATTTCGTATAAAGCTTCTGTCAAAATTACAAATTTATTGCTGGGTAGTACCTAACCCGGCGTCTCTGCAAGCGGGCCTTAATATACCTACTTTATTTCAAGTGAAAGTAAATGACAAGTATTAGTATGTTTTTCTTGTTCTCTTGTTTCAAGAGATCTTACAATTTGGTTTGTACAGTAGTATGCTTAACTGTCTACTCCCCAACCTCATCCAAACCAATATTTTTGTTAAAAAAAAAAAAGGTTTTAATGTGCTTCTATCAAGATGAAACAAAAAGGAAACCATCGCGAGGAAACCTGCATAGTCCTCATAATGTTCTCGAAGGTGTGAATTTTGCCGATCCGCATTAGGCCAGCGTGGTGCTCTGTAAGCCCTTCCTTTCTTTCTTCTATCTAATACGTTATAAAAAAACAATTAAATTTTTCGTAATTTTGCTAATTTAAGTGAAGTACTTGGAACTAATATGACTTGGAAAACTATATTAAGAAATGTCAAATGTAGTTTCCAATAGGATCGAAGTAGTATGTTGTATGGGCACGTGTCGGAAATTTTTTAATGAGCTTCCTGACTCGTATTTAACAGAGGTCAGTTGAAAAGTTTTACAAACAAAAAATGTATTCAACCTGAACTGCTACACAGCAGTTGAAAATGGTTTTGAGCTAGCTTTTACATGGAACAACTTGACAAATAACTATGTGAAACTCTGAAATTGAACAAAATACTGTAAAGGAAACAGCTGTTGCGAGCTTAGGTTGCGAGTTATTTCCACGAACCGTGTTATGTGAATGAAAAGTTGGATGAAAATTCAAAATAGGTGTTATATAGAGCAAGAATATTCAATTTAACGTTCCTGAGTTTGAATTTAAATAATTTCTGACACGTGTGAACCGGGAGGTTGAACGAATATGCAAATTTAAATAAGATACCACAATAGTAGGCTAATATAATAATAATTTTATTGGTAATGCATAGTAATAATTTAATAATGTGAATAAAAGTCTGTCTGTCAGTTTGTTAACAAAATTGCCACGGGATTTTCTAAAAAACCGGTGGTACTACCGGCATATTGGTAGTACCACGGGAAATCAGGTCTTGACCTTACTTATTTATAAAAATAACTATTAGTACTACGGGAGATTTTTGGACTAGGAAAACTCATAAATTCGCCTTGAGATAAGACTTTCACCTAAATGACTTAACATTAATACTTTTTAATTTTAATTACAGGGGAAAAATAATTATATACCTATAACCGTCTTAGAAAACTTTCGCTAACATGAAGGCGGGTAACAATGGTGATTTTTAGCATGCCGTTTGAAAAGATATGCGCAAATATAGTAGTGTAGTAGTTCCAAAATGTAGAAGACGAAATATGTCGTACTGATTTTGATTTGACTGCAGAAACACACTATAAATACCCTAAACACGTCCGTAAGCTGTAACATGAGATATACAGATTTCGCTTTAGAGAAGGTATAGCCTCTGAAAGCGCATATCTCTCCATGTGTTGTTTTGTTCTAGAATTCCTTTGTTCACACATCCAATCTGTCCCGAGGTGTTAATCTAAGTTTTCAAGTTAATAAAGGAGTTACCGCAGACCTGAGGTTCACCATTATTCTACTGATATGAAGATGCCAAGTTACGATTATACGATTTAACGGGGCATATTGAGAATTTATCTATGCGATTTTTGGTACACCCGTAACATAAACTAAAATAACTAAATATAGGGACAATTACTTTCATATTCAATTGTATGCTTTTCAGGTGAGATGATGATCGAGGATCGAGGAGGAATCCTTCTTCTGATGATAGCGCAGAAAACTGGGTAACAGGATGTCAGGTATATCGTACATAGTCCGGCCGTAGATTCACATGGGGTATTTTAAATCTTGTATTTACACTCGTTGAGTCTTTAATCTAAATCGCTTTGAAATAGAAAAATAATAATTGGAAACAATTTTATCGACAAAAGCTTTTCCCAATATTGCTCCAAAAGTTACTTTTAAGTTTTGATTGGATTCGATAATAGCAGTGGCGTAATTATAGGGTGGCATTTAGGCAAAATGGCACGGGCCCCCAGCCGAAATGGGCCCCCAACCCGAGAGGGCCGTGAGCACAGGAGGACCCTAAAGCCTCATCCGCACATTTGGCAAACCTCGGCAAGCCTTCACAAGTTCAAACGTGCGGATAGAGCGTTTGGCATGGCTTGCGTAGGTTTGGCATGGCTTGTTGCCGATCCGAAACGTTTGTAGAGGTTTGGAGTGGTTTGGAGTTTGCCGCAAACGCCAAACGTGCGGATGTTTAAATGGGTAGAAGGGTCCCCCTCCAATTCATTTGCCACGGGCCTCGAACAGTACAGTTACGCCACTGGATAATAGGTAACGTCTGCTGCTATCCAATTTAAAATATAAAATATAAATAGAAAGCGTGTGGCTTCGTAAACGCTATTTGTATAAAAGTTTTTAATAATACGAAGACCGAATTGTGATCGATTACAATAGAACCTTTCATCGAATGAATCCAAAAAATATTTGCAGCTTGAAATTCTCTGAACATAAAGACTGAAAATAATCAAGATAATTTCGAAAAATAAGACATTAAAATTCATCGAATTCATTACCTTAAATTAAGTAGGTACCTACAGTTAAAATACCTTTTGTTTATTTAAGTAGCACATATTATTTCGAGAATTAATAAAGACTGCAGTAGAACTCAAATAAAATAATACACCTAACTCGTGAACAGTATCGAGTATAAAGATAGAATATGAATAAAATAAACTGAACTAAAAACAAGAATATATTATTATTATATTATATTTAAATAACCGAACCGACAAACCGACTTCAAACGCACCAGTACAAAGTATACAACTTATTGTTGACTAGCTGATGCCCGCGACTTTGTCCGCGTGGATTTAGTTTTTAAAATCCCTCGGGAACTCCTTGATTTTCCGGGATAAAAAGTAGCCTAGATGTTGACCCAAGTAATAAGCTACCACGGTATAAAATTTTGTAGAAATCTGTGGGGTAGTTTTTACGTGAAAGAAGGACAAACAAACAGACAAAAATTAAATAAAAATCTGTTTTGGGCTCAGTATCGATAGTAAAGCATCTCCCAATTAAAATTTTCAAAATATATTAAATGTACAGAAATCTTCCAGTTACAGTCTTATTATATGTAATAGATTTTTTTTAAAACCGCTTAACTGATTTCGATAAAATTTAAATGGGACCACGGGAGAAGAATACCCTTTCAAAAAAAAAGAATTTTCCAAATCGGTTCAGGCGTCTTCAAATAATCGGTGCACATACATAAAAAAAAACATTTCGACGAATAAAGAACCTCCTCCTTTTTGAAGTCGGTTAAAAACAAATCTTATCCAAGCGCTTTGGCAGATTTTCAATACAAAAACTGTCAGAACGCTCAATTTATTCCTCGGTTAAACGTTACTCTACGTTCGTGAAATCGGCACATATACGATAAAAAATTACTTAAGTATTCAGCAAAATATACTATCACTACCACGAGTCATTAGTATTGCAAAATACTGCACACGCTGACTGTATTGTTTTTTACTACCTAGCTAAGCTGTTGACTATCACTTGGGGTAAAAACATCGTGAGATGTTTTTTTCACAGTCTAAGTGTTCTCCATAATATTCTGAAAAGTGAAGTGCCAGCGGCCAGTGGAGTTAACTATAGTTTAAAGACCTACATTCTGACAGGAGAACTGTGGCAAGTAGTGAACCGGAGGATAGGTTGCGATTGGGAAGAAGAAGCTTTTATGAGCTTTCGTCCGCGTAGAGTAAGGAGTTGAAAATTTTTCAAAATTTTCTACCCCTTACTCTAAATTGGGATACTCTTTATCTCACAAGAACAAAGTACTTTTATTTATAATAAAGAGTATCCCAATTTATTTGAAAAGATCAAGTCAATCCGTAACTCCATTGCTACGTGATTGAAAGACGAATGAATAAAACAAGATACAAACATGCTTTCGCATTTATAATGTTTAGTTTTAGTAATAAGTAGTCTGCGGGTCTACCCACGCTCCATCCATTCAACTATAAAAAGTGCTGATTAAACTTAAAGTGTTTTCTAAAATCATTCGATACCCTTATAAAAGTCATTTACCTATATAGTTTATTCATGCCAATGCGACCACTCAACGAAATTGAAACTATAGCCTTATTGCAAGAATTCTCAATGTTCCTTCGAAGTATCTTCTTTGTTGACAGGTTCCTTGAATAGCTAAGTTATTACTAGATGATGCCCGCGACTTCGTTCGCGCGGATTAAGGTTTTTTGATTACCGCAGGAATAATTCTCTATAATTTCCGGGATAAAAAGCAGCCTGTGTTAATCCTGGGTAGGTATGAGCTATCTCTATTCCAAATTTCAGCCAAATCCGTTCATTCGTTATGGCGTGAAAGAGTAATAAACATCCATCCATCCGTCCATTCATCCTCACAAACTTCCACATTTATAATATTAGTAGGAAATAGGATTTAGTTTTTCTTTGCTAAACATATAGGTGCCAAGGTGCTGGAGTGGCGACCCCGCACCGGGAAGCGCAGTGTTGGCAGACCCCCCACCAGGTGGACCGACGACATCAAACGAGTCGCAGGGAGCCGCTGGATTCAGGCGGCGCAAGACCGAGGCCTGTGGAAGTCCATGCAAGAGACCTTTGTCCAGCAGTGGACGTCTATCGGTTGATAAAGAAGAAAGAAGAAGAAACAAATAGTGATTACGCGCAAAATCTCAGCTCGCTCTCTTGAAAAAAATATAATGCCCGGGATATATGAATGCATTTCACCCTCATAATGGGCAGAGAAAAAAAAAAATAAAGACGTGATGAATGTATGGGGATTCACCGTACCCTGCTAAAATATATTGTATATTGTATATACCCTGCTATAACCAAATTGAGCCGTAATGAATTAGCAATATTCATAACTAGCTGATGCCCGCGACTTTGTCCGCGTGGATTTAGTTTTTAAAGTACCTCGGGAACTCCTTGATTTTCCGGGATAAAAAGTAGCCTAGATGTTGACCCGAGTAATAAGCTACCACGGTATAAAATTTTGTAGAAATCTGTGCGGTAGTTTTTATGTGAAAGATGGACAAACAAACAGACAAAAATTAAATAAAAATCTGTTTTGGGCTCAGTATCTATAGTAAAGCATCCCCCAATTAAAATTTTCAAAATATATTAAATGTACAGAAATCTTCCAGTTACAGTTTTATTATATGTATAGTTAGCAATATTCATAATGACTAAACACTGTCACTGATAAATTATGAAGATCAAATAATAATGGGCTGAAAACTGAAAGGTCGCAGGTTCGATCCCCGTCCGTTGCACTATTGTCGTACCTACCCACTCCCGACACAAGCTTTCCGCTTATTTGGAGAGAAGAATAATAATCAAGTTCAGCTTTTCTAATATTTTTTAAAAAATATGTATAAATTACATCGCCTGATTTGAATTGTTTTTATTCAAACTACCCGGGCATTGCAAAACTGCAAACTCGTGCTGTAAGTGCTCTATATACTCGAATGCAATAATTTAAAAAATAAGAATCAACAATGCCTCAGCAGAACACTCCTAAAACTATATACCTACTACTTATAGAAATATATCGTACGTCCATTCTCGGTATCGATGGATTGTCGAAATTTGTAGAAACCGGGTAGCCCTCTGATTTTAAGCTGCTCGCAAAGTGGTGCTTCGTCTTCGTCCGCGTGGGCAAAATTAGGCAAAATATTTCTTATACTACACACTTTTTGATTAAAGAAAGAATTATTAAAATCGGTTCATATTTGACTGAGTTATGGAGTAAAATCAACAAAAATTTTCATCCCCCTATCCTGGAGTAACCTTATGGTTTATCGGGATAAAACTATCCTATATGTTGATCCGGAGTATCAGCTACCAGTACACTAAATTTCATTTAAATCCGTTTAGTAGTTTTCGCGTGATGCCTGAACAGACAGACAGACAAAAATTAAATAAAATCTGTTTTGGCCTCAGTATCGATAATAAAGCATCCCCCGGTTAAAATTTTCAAAATATATCAATTGTACAGAAATCTTCCAGTTACAGTTTTATTATAAGTAAAGTATAGATATAGATATAGATATTATAGATAGATGTGAAACGTTTTTTGCATGCGCCAATTTTTGTAAAATTTTAGTAAAAACCACGTAACTTATTACAAACTCATTTTTATGCATGGAATGTAGAAATTATTCATTACTATGTTTTCCTTGAAACTTTGCTTTGTTTCTTTTTAATACTTTATTAATTTATTCATTCGGTCGGAAGCTAGAGCGGTCAACGACCTCAAAAAGTAATAAAACCGGCCAAGTGCGTGTCGGGCCACGCGCAGTGTAGGGTTCCGTAGTTTCAACTACGGAACCCTACACTCTCAAATATTATTGCTGACCTAGGATAGTGTTATTATTTTATTTATGAATATTGAATATATTTTGAGTTCCATGGTTTAAATACTTACAAAATATGCAACTTACACTACGTGTATGTGGGCGCTATTGATTTCCGTTTAATTTATATAAATTAAGATTATTGTTTCGACTTCCGTTTCCTTTAATCAAATTGACATTTGACTTTGTTTTGCTGTTTTGACGATATGAATTCAGTCTCTGCCCAGAGACTCATCCGACTAGTAGATGCTTTCGCGTCTAGGTCGTTCTATTCGATTGAGGGACTGCGATAGCAATCGCTCCCTAATCGAATAAATATTGTCTTTACGCTTAGATTGGTGTTAATGATTAATTCATACTTTGACAGTCTCTGCCCAGAGACTCATTCGACTAGTAGATGCCTTTGCGTCTAGGTCGTTCTATTCGATTGAGGGATTGCGATAGCAATTGCTCCCTAATCGAATAAATATTGTCTGTACGCTTAGATTACTGTAAATGATAAATTAATACTTTGATATTTTTGATAACTACCCTCACGTTTAGATGTTGGTTTGATTAATTAATATTTTGATATTTTTGATAGCTACCCTCAAGTTTAGATGTTGTTTTGATCAATTAATACTTAGATATTTTTGATAGTTACCCTCACGTTCAGATTGTGGTTTTGTCTGTCGTGCTGTGGTTATTAGCTGAGTGGTAAGGGGCCGTTATTGGGGATGGTGGAGACGGCTTTAGGTAGGGTTTCAGCGTTTTAAGAGACGCGTTTTCTTAAAGCCTGATTAGTTTTGAGTAATAATTCCCGCTTCTGGTCCATGGCTAATTAATGTAAATGAGGGGCTTTTGAGGGTACCTTGTTCGAAGAATAACCATCCTAAGTAATGAAATGATCATTCCACGCTACCTACCCTCGTTGCGCAACAAATATGTCTGGCTTTGTTGCCGACGAGGATCCCTGCTCCGACATGTAATACCTAACTTGGAAACAAGTGTAAATTACAAATTTTATTTTTAAATGCAAGTTTTTAGTAGCTACACCATTAGACTATGGATATCATCTAGGATCAGAGTACTTGTTATGACGAATCAAACGAGCCCAAACACGATGTGGTTACGTCGTTTTATTACAGATTTCCGATGGCCATCTTCCGTCTCTATCATGAGATCAGCTCCATATCACAATAATATTGCATTGTCATCCGATTTACACATACATGCAAAATTTTAGCTCAATCAGAAACCGGGAAGTGGGTCTAATTCATCTTGCAAGATTTGACCCAAACAAACATTGCAAGTTAAATAAAAGCTTGTAAAAAAATTTTAAAAACCCCCCGACACAAAAAATAATCTCTAAAACCTAACAAATATGTTATACCTATATATAATTATTATCGTCACATATATTATGTAAGTGTCGTCGTCGCGTCGCGGGACCGCTAAAGTTTATAAAGTTTTTCCAACAGCTAATTAATTATTACGAATTACATTTAAGTACGAGCGATCTTAAGTTTCATGCATATAATATAGTCTACGCTCTACGTAATGCCGCGCGCGACACGTGAGGGCAGACGACGTTGACGGTTGTGTTGATTTTGCGAATTTTTCGGAGTAAATTCTTTTGTTGCAATCTGCGACCACACCTGTTTTTCTCACTTAGCGGTCCCCCGACGTGACGACGACACTTGGAAAATAAAAATATTTGAACTTACATAATATATGTGACGATAATAATTATATATAGGTATAAAATATTATTTGTTAGTTTTTAGAGATTATTTTTTGTGTCGGGGGGTTTTTAAAATTTTTAATTTTACTTTTATTTAGTCCTTTTTAAAGTAGGTATAATTATTAGGAAGGTATTTATAGTGATTTGTTAGCGCAGTGGTAATTGAGCCTAATTGATCCCATTTAATTACCCAACTTCGAAATCTAAACCTTACTCTAACATGTCATATTTAAAGTCATGGTTACCTTACCATGTTCTTTCAATATCATTGAAGTAATACGGTACCTTTCGAATCGATAGGACATAAATGGAAGGTAGTCAGATCACCTCATCAACTATTAAAGAGCTGATGATCTTCAAACGGCTGATCAGGTCATGGTTACCTTACCATATACTTTCAATATTATCATCGAAGTAACACGGTACCAAATTTCGAATCGATAGGACATATGGAAGGTAGTCAGATCCCCTCATCAACTATTAAAGAGCTGATGATCTTCAAAGGGCTGATCAGGTCATGGTTACCTTACCATATACTTTCAATATCATTGAAGTAACAATGTACCAAATTTCGAATCGACAGGACCTATGGAAGGTAGTCAGATCCCCTCATCAACTATTAAAGAGTTGATGATCTTCAAACGGCTGATCAGGCCATGGTTACCTTACCATATACTTTCAATATCATTGAAGTAACACGGTACCAAATTTCGAATCGATAGGACATATGGAAGGTAGTCAGATCCCCTCATCAAATATTAAAGAGTTGATGATCTTCAAACGGCTGATCAGGTCATGGTTACCTTACCATATACTTTCAATATCATTGAAGTAACACGGTACCAAATTTCGAATCGATCGGACATAAGGAAGTTAGTCAGATCCCCTAATCAACTAGAAAAGAGCTGATAATCTTCAAACGGCTGAACAGATTTTCATGAAACATGGCTAAGAACACTCGGGATAAAATTATCTATGACACAAAAAAAACTAAACGAAAATCGGCTCATCCGTTTGGCGGCTACGCTACCACAGACAGATACACAGATACACAGATACACAGACATACACGTTAAACTTATAACACCCCTCCCTTTTTGCGTCGGGGGTTAAAAACACATATAACTCCTTAACTAATGAACCCTACTTAGCCGTGATAGTTTTCCTTTAAAATTCATTATATATTATTCATTATGCTGTGAATTTTTTCTTGTATCCTTCATACAACCATTTGGCTGGCAGAGGGGGGGGGGGGGGACACTTGACTCTAATAAAATTTAGCACTTTAAAATATCATATTTCACAAACGGACCCCTGAATTGAAAAATGATGTTGGATGGATGATGATCCCCCACTTTACATGTAGGGGAGGTACCCTAAAAAAAAATTATTTTTCACAATTTAATTTCACGACTTTGTCGGCGTGATTGATATTTATACCGTTGTCAAATTACAGATTTCTAGTACCAATAGTCTCTGAGCTAAACCGCGGACAGACAGACAGACAGACAGACAGACAGACGGACGGACGGACATGGCGAAACTATAAGGGTTCCTTGTTTACTACGGAACCCTAAAAAGAATCTTTTTTAACCGACCTCAAAAAGAAGGAGGTTCTCAATTATTCGTCGGAATCTTTTTTTTGTTCACCGGATTACTCGAAGACGCCTGAACCGATTTGGAAAATTCGTTTTGTGTTTCAAAGGGTATACTCCCCAGGTAGTCCCATTGGAATTTTGTCGAGGTTCGAGGATCGAGGAGGAGGATCTGATGATGGAGCAGAAAACTGGGTAACGGGATGTTAGGTTTATAATGCAGGGGTGTTTCAAATTTTTTAATTTACTTTAAACTTGATCTATCCCAGAAAAACAAAGTTTCTAGTTGATTTCCAGAAAATCAAACTTAACGCGGTTGGAGTCGCGGGAATCGGCTAATTTTAAACATAATGTAACATTTTGTTTGTGCTTCAACAAAGTGTCAAGTTATCAATAAAACTGATAACATCGCTAACAGATGTCATTAGTTATCCCGTCATATCGATCTGCCCTTAATGGATTATATACCAATTTTAGTAAATGAGGCACTCGATCGAACAATGGTAACGACTGTTTCTGAATACACATTGTCATTGTATTTTATGAGGATAGGTATTAAATACCTATTAATACCTAGTTGAATTTAACAGCTGTCATATTAGTTACAGCCTGTACCTTTGTTTATACGTGGATGATTTTGATAGAAATGGAAGTAATTAATGCTCGGAATAATAGCGCATTGAAATTTAGAGAACCATGAGGTATGTCGAATTTGAGTATCTGCGTACATAGGTGCGTAACGTACGAATCCTACTAAGTAATAATATTATAAATGCGAAATTTTGTGAACATGGATGGAAGGATGGGTTGATGGATGGTTGGATGTTTGTTACTTCTTCACGCCACAACGAATGAACCGATTTGGCTGAAAGAATTGGAGATAGCTATACCCAGGTTTAAACATAGGCTACATGTTATCCCAGAAAATTAAATAGTTACCGCGGGAATTAAAAACCTTAATCCAAGCGAACGAAGTCGTGGGCATTATCTAGTTTTTCATAAGGGGAATAATAAAGCATTCAAGAATTTTGTTACATAAGATGGTGATATGAAAAGCATACCCGACCGAGTAATAGGCCTATTTTCAGACCAGTAGGGTTAACATGAGAAAATGTCTTCCAGTTTTCTCGCGATAGCCCTTAGAGATTCAGTAAAAGAGTAAACAAAATTTTTTCGTGACGCGCACCTTGCCCTGCAGAGCGCGTTCAGGAACTCTCGTAGCAGTCGTAGTTTAAATAGTTGCAAAAAAACGGTTAAATCAGGCTTCAGCCTCCTTTTCATGGAAAGCCTCGCTACCTAGCGATCTCTTCCTGGCAACCAATTTTACAAAACGAAATTGATAGGTAGGTGGTGACTGGTGGTGGATGGTGATGATGATGCATAAGTTATGGTCTATGATGACTATTGCTTTTTGATTCTTCATATTGCATTCTTCGTAATTAAGTATTATTATTTCTCTAATTAACAGCTAAACAACTCTAAGATAAAACTATAATAGACAATTATCAAACGTCAACAAAACATTTTAAGAAAAACGTATTTCTTAATAAATATTTAATATGTATCTCTTAGGGCCGATTTCACCAACGAAGAGTGATATTTTACCGTGGAATAAAAAAGACGTTTTGACAGTTTTTGTATTGAAAATACTGTCAAAATATCAAATTTACGCTCGGATAAAACTTATTTTACGTTGGTGAAATCGGCCCTAAGAATTGTATTTTAATTGAATATGACACCACACAGGCCACAGCACATTAAGTCATCAGGTAGTGATATCTTAAAGTATATACCAGACTAGCTGATGTCCGCGACTTCGTCCGCGTGGATTTAGTCTCTTTGATTCTCCGGGATAAAAAGTAGATTATGTCACTCGCCAGAAACTCAACTATACCCATGCAAAAAATCACGTCAATCCGTAGCTCTGTTGCGGCGTGTTTGAAGGACAAACCAACAAACACACTTTCGCAATTATAACATTAGTATGATACCTAACTACCTAAACCTAGATCGGTGCCCACTTGTGGCCCACAAGTGGGGATCTCGGGTTGAGATGAATGAATGACTGAATATGACATATATTTTGAGTCTTCTCGATTGCTTCTCGAGTATAATATTTTAATTTATTTTATATTTTCAGTTACCAGATGCTAACTTTTTAACTCCACATGTTTGCGAAGTGATTTGTAGGTACTTATTCCTGTTTTATCTTTTACTATCTATATAACATAAACAAAATTAAAATCTCCGGAGAGCTCGTGAATGAGAGAATGTTTTCTGTCAATGTCTGATTTTATGGAAAACAAAATAGAGTACCTTAATGAATATAGTCAGAAGATTACGCCCTAATTAGCTAGGATAATAGTTTCATATTATCTTTGGCCCTACATATACTCGTACATAAATACTTCAAGTCTGAGAAAACTTTGGGGGTTAAGCCCACAGAGCAACGAACGCCAATGCTTTTGTAAACGAAAATTAAGCCATATCACTTCAGATTACTTTTTATTTAATTATATGAAATTGAATTGGATACTAGAATCACTTAGATAAAATAGACCAACATATTTTACCTAAATATAATGCTAACTTTGATGGTAATAATTAAGTTGGATCCCCTTGAAATAACAGACCCTGGCTATTAATAATTTACTATAATTAATTTTCTTTCAAAATGGCAATTGAATAAATATCCGATATTTAAGTAGCGAAATGTCAATGTCTACTTCCCTGCTAATATTATAAGACTTTGTTCACACCAAACGGATAATCAGCCGCCGATTGTTAGCGGGCTCACTGTGAGCCCCAGTGTGAACTTGAAGTCAGAATGCATTTTTCGTTCACAATTTATGCTTCCAATACGCCGTAACAATCAGCATTTGCAGTGCGTAGTAGCGTAGTATAATAATTAAATCGGTCGCCGAGAGTCAGCGACTACGCATAGCGTAATAGCGTATTGTCGGTTTGGTGTGAACGAAGTTGAGTATGTATGGAAAAGCAGTAAACTACGTATCGCTCGCTCACAGTCGGTGGCTGAAAATACGTTAGGTGTGAACACAGCCTTACGCAAAAGTATGGTTTGGGGTTGCCTTATATCAATGACGCAGCAACAGATTGACGTAATTTTTCGCAACTCTTTGTTGAGGACCTGAAGAGTGACATACCTATATTATACTAGATAGAGCCCGCGACTTCGTCCAGGTGGACTAAGATTTTTTAATTCCCGCGGGAACTCTTTAATTTTCCGGGATAAAATGTAGCCTATGTGTTAATCCTGGGGATGAGCTATCTCCATTACAAATTTCAGACAAATCGGTTGATTCGTTGTGCCGCGAAAGAGCAACAAACATCCATCCATCCATAAATCCATCCATCCTCACAAACTTTCACATTAATTGGGTATAATATAGTTTATATTATTAGTTATATTAGTAGGATTTCTTTAATATTAGCCAAGCTAAAGCTTGTGTAGGATTGAGTATGTAATAGTGCTACGGGTTGGGGATCGAACCGTCTACCTTTCAGTCCGTACCCCTAACCATTGGGCTAACAAAGTTTTCTTTTTATGTCGAGATATCAAATTGCTCTCGCGGGATTCGAAGAAACCATCCACGTAGATGAAATCGCGGCCATAAGCTAGCAATTATATTAAAAACAAGTCTCTTTGCGGAGTTTAGCTGTTTGTGCGCGCTATTCTCAGAGACAGAGCAATGGAATAGCCTGGTTCTGCGTAATGGTTTACGAGTACCTGGATGTTTTATAAAGATTTAGTAGAGTACCTACTACCGAGTAGAGTTTGAGCAGCTTTCGCCTGCAAAGCTCTCAGAGAGATTGATTTTCGCTGGCTTTAAAGACAATTATTATCATCGGAGTATAGCCGATTTCAAACCTTTAAAACTGTTGGTAACTTGGAATGGATGCCAAAAAGTAGTAGGTACATTCTATTCGGTGCAGAAGCTTTTAAAATCTTAAAATGTATAAAGTAGTGATTTTATAATTTACTAGCAGATGCCCGCGACTTCGCCCGCGCGGATTAAGGTATTTTTAATTCCCACGGGGGATCTCTAATTTTCTGAAATAAAAAGTTGCCTATGTGTTAATCCAGGATATAATCTATCTCCATTCCAAATAGCCAAATCCGTTCAAAAGGTTTTGCGTGAAAGAGTACAAACATACACACATACAAACTTTATAATATTAGTGTGATTCTTAGTGCATAACTTTGTTAAGCTTTGTTAGCACAGGAATAGAAAGGCCGTTGGTAATACGAAGCATCGCACGAAGCGACGCAGCCAGCTGCCCACAAGATAGTATAAAAAACTTATTACAATGTAATAGCTTCATAATAATATTGTAAAATGATTATTTTGAAAAGAGCAACTGCTGAGTTTCTTGCCGGCTCTTCTCAGCAGAATCCGGTTTCCGAACCGGTGGTAGAGTCATGACTTGTCATAAGAGCCACAAGTTGGCCTACGTGAAATAAATAATTTTGAATTTTGAATTTTTTGAATTAGCACAGGAATAGAAAGGCCGTTGGTAATGCGAAGGTTTATGTAAATAAATATTTAAAAGTTTTCTGGCTGATTAATTTCATATCGTTTGGTACTTGTTCTTCCGTCAAAGACGTGCCGTGCCGCCAAGAGATTTAGCGTTCCGGTACAACTTGAAACTTACTTGAAACTGAAAAGAGGTATAGTTTCAGTTACATTGCTATATTCCTTCCAGGTAAGACTAAGTACTATCTTAGACTGCATCATCACTTCACGATCAGGGTGACACTACACCTTAGCCCTTAACTATTGTACTTATAAAAATTCAACCAAAAATAAAATCCGTGCATTACCGAGGTTGGTAGCTCGTTAAGAAATGATCCTACTTGATGAGCGGGCGACGAGATTTCCTCAAACTTGAAGTTACTTAAGAGTTTTAAGAATCATTGAAGCACCATATTGAAGTTTCAGAGTTTTAAGAATCATCGAAAAGTTCTTCGAAGTTTTTTTTTTCATACTTTTTAATAATTATGTCACGTGTTTAACTGTCTTAAGGAAAGGTGGATATATAGTCGTATTTTCATTCTTGTTTGTTGGTTTGTACTTCAGTTACAGAGCGACGGATCGACTTGATTTTTTGCGTGGATAATTTAGAAAATGACTTTTTACCCTGTTTAATGGATTTTCGAAAGACATAAATAAAAACTTTTATGAAAACTGACATGCTTTTGTTATAATAGGCTTTCAGGGTTTTAGAACATAATATAAAACCAGGTTTCACACTTTTCACACACCGTATGAATGTGAATAAGTCCTATAATATAATATATTAATTACTTTTCATGATAGGTACTAATTCAATAATTACGAATAAGTCACATTAAGAGCAAGTTGTAGCTTAAGGTGGAAGACACAGTTCTGCCCGCGAAATTCAAATTTAATTTGGTTTTTCGCAATTTGTAAACTAATACGACAAAGTAGGCTTATGGCATTCTAATTCCGACAATGGCAGTATCATATTCACAGGTTTATATAAAAATCTTTACTTGAAAATGTCCAGTTTAAAAAATTTATCAAAATAAGTATCGACTAATTTGTGAGTAACTCACGTCCAACTCAGTATTTTGATTAATTTCTTAAACTGGTCACTTTCAAGTAAAGATTTTTATGTAAACCTGTGAAGATGATAATTCTATTGGCGCAATTAGAATGCCATTAGCCTAGTTTGTCGTATTAGTTTACAGATTGCGCAAAACTAAATTAAATTTGAATTTCGCGGGCAGACTCGTATAATCATCCTTAATACAACCACTTCTCTATATTATGTTTTCATGAAATTAGATAACTCTTGAATGATTTTTCTTAATTAATGTCTGATACCAGGAGGTATAAGACATTAATTAAGATAAATCTAGGTAGGTACTAGCTTTTGCCTGCGAGTTCGTTGGAAATTTTTGTTTTTAAAAATCCCGCGAAAACCCTTTGTTTTTCTGAGACAAAAGGTAGCCTACATCACTCTCCAAGCCCTCAACTATACCCATGAATGAAGTCACGTCAATCCGTTGCTCCGTTGCTGCGTGATTGAAGGACAAGCCAAACACCCAACAGACAAACACATTTTCGCATTTAAAACATTATTAAGGATACGTACATTGTTTTCTCCTTCACACCACAGGGTCCACGTGTCACTTAACAAGTTATTTCACACAGAAAAGTACAAACAAGTAGCCGTCAACACCGGCTCGAGCCAGCGAACTAGGCGCGAGTCCGTGATCAACTGATCAACCCGGCCACTTCACATTGTGTACATTGTACGAGATCACGGGATGCCAGTGGCGCTGTAAAAACCCACATCGAATTTCCTTTTAACGATGTTTGCTTTCCCCTTTCCCTACCCTGTCGACGTGGTTTCACTGTTTACATTTTGGAATTCGGTCATAAATTAATGGCTCTATGTCTATTGACAGATACGTAGGTACTTTGATTCGATGAAATGGACTGAAAAGGGTTTTGGCCACCAGTTTGTTATTACATATATTTATATTTATATATTTATCTATATATATAAAAGAAAGTATAAGAAGAACACATAATGCGGATTGTTCTGGAAGACTGGGATAAAGGCATATCTGTTGGCGGGCAGAAGATGTGTAATCTCAGATATGCAGACGATACTACACTCTTTGCTCAAACAAAAGAGGATATTGAAGAGCTGCTAACACGTCTGGAGATAACTAGCTTAGAATTTGGACTGGCCATCAACAGGGATAAGACCAAGATGATGATAGTAGATCGCGCAAATCAAAACAGAACGGAAATCCAACGCATTGCCGATTGTGAGGTGGTGCCAACTTACATCTATCTAGGTTCAACTATCTCCAATACCGGGGGTTGTGAGCTAGAAATCCGAAGGCGATGTGCTATTACTAGGTCTGCGGTGGAGAAGCTCAACAAAATCTGGAAGGACAGAAGGATCACCAAAACCACTAAGGTTCGACTTATGAGGTGCCTTGTCTTCCCAATATTCCTCTACGGAGCTGAAACCTGGTCCCTTAGACTGCAGGACCGCCGTAAAATTGATGCCTTAGAGATGTGGTGCTGGAGGCGCCTTTTGAAGATCCCTTGGACGGCCTTCAGAACCAACAACTCCATCTTGAAAGAACTAAAGATAACAGAAAGGCTTTCGTCGACTGTGCAGTTGCGAATTCTGAAGTTCTTCGGTCACATCTCTAGAAATGAAGGGTCAATTGAACGGTTGGTGGTGCAGGGTCAGGTGGAAGGGAAAAGAATGAGAGGACGCTCACCAACGCGCTGGACGGACTTGATCAAAGCGGTGACCCGGACAACTGTGGTGGAGTGCTCCCGCAATGCAACTGACCGTCGCAAGTGGAGGAGCATCGCACGGGAGGCGGTGCGATCCAAAAACAATCAAGGAGACTGACAACTATCAACTAATGTCACATCATCCCAGCAGCCACGACCACTCTGACAAGAGTGACCGATAGAGAAGAAGAAGAATATAAAAGAAAGTGGTGTTAGTTACACTATTTATAACTCAAGAACGGATGAACCGATTTGGCTCAAAATTGGTGGAGAGGTAGCTTAGAACCAGGAGACGGACATAGGATACTTTTTATCCCGTTCGACCGCGTTTCCGTCAAGTCAATATAAAACCTGGTATAACAAAAATGCATCTGACATGGAATAAAAAAACGAAAATGACAGTGAAAGAACAAAACGTAGATAAATGACAGCTAAACGTAATTTTGTATTTGGTTAATTATGGTAGAAAATTATGGTAAAAACAATTATAAAAATTATAGTTTAACGTAATTGATAATACAAGTAATATGTTTTCTCTTTGAATCATCATTAACAATGCCGCGAGCAAGACGATCAAATGTTTCCTGCTACAAAGCTACGGATTGACGTGATTTATTGGATAGGTATAGTTGAGAATCTGGAGGGTGACAAAGATTTCCCGCGGGATGTTATGAACTAAATCCACGCAGACGAAGTCGCGGGCATCAGCTAGTTTATATATAAAAATCAATGTTTGTATGTTTGTCCTCTATGCGTTCCGAAACCATTGACCGTGATGAAACATTGGTAGGGTGTTCTGGGGATGCCCGCGAGGGTTCCTGGCTCAAAAAATCTATAATATAATTTCTTTATACTTTACTACTTTACGTGGCATTGCAACGCATGGCCTAGTGGACTATAAAATAAAACGTTTAAAAAACATTGGATATGAAACATTGGATAAACATCCATCATATTTGTTTTGTTCGTAGTCGATGTTACCCGGATATTAACGAAACGATCGACAACACGCTTATCAAAATCGGCTTAGTAGTTTAGGCGCTACGGTGGGACATACTTACGTAAATAGAGACATACTTACATGCATAATGGATGTTACACCCAATTTTCCGTAGTCCAACGATATTACTTTATTAAACAACTTGTCCGTTATTCGAAGCCTAATAATATTATGAGATATGCCATCGCTTCCGTTTCCTTTTTCTGTCCCTTTTCTTTGCTGTATACCTGTCTCTTTCTATTTCCGTCCCCACCACCAGCAGTGAGCGCCATGATTGTGGGCGCACAATTTCTCGTCATTGACGTCGTCGTTGCCGTTCCGTCAACACGTGCACTCAGCTGCATAGTTAATTTTCTGTCTAAGTACGTATGGTATGTACACTTTTGTTTTTAATTAGATATCAGTTTTCTTTTGAGAATTTAAAATATAAATGAAATTTAACACTATATATTTACTACTTGCATAATTTTTATTTTTATTTCGAACTACTTATGGTCATTTTTAACGGTGTTACCGTTCGTTAAGAGTTTGAATCTTTTAACGTGTTCACTATTTTAATTCTATTTCTAGCTGATTATAACGGATATATTTAAAATGAGTGATTTTCCTGAAAGTGTTCCGGGACCGAGTAAAGCTACTGGAACTGATGAGTGTCATAAAAATAAACGTAAAAGAACAAGGGAGAACAGTGTGAGTTCTGACTCGTCTTCTTCCGGTTCAGGTAGCTCGACTTCTTGTAGCTCAGATTCGGATCAGCCTCGTAAACGTTCTAAGCGTTCTTCGAAATCAAAGCGGTCTCGTCGTAGTAAAGATAAAAAGTTTAATAAATTACTTGCTGAAATCTCTCAGATTAAAAAACAGCTTGCAGAAAACAATACACCTAGTGGAACTAACCTACCCCAGGAGATCGAGGGAGACTGGGTTGATGATAATGTCAGTGGTCACCTGTATGATAGTGATCATATTGAAGACGAGTCGGAACCACAATTTTCATTAGCTATCGGGACTAAAGTCAAAGATCCAGATGTTTTAAAAACACCCGCGTTGTTTTTGGACATTTTGAAAAATATTCAACGTTTGGGCGATTCGGACTGGCGAAATGTGAGATATTCAGACGTGCAGAAAAGTTATCTTCATACTCCCGGATTTGCGGATCTAGAAGCGAATGACGAAGTTAAACGGTTTGATAGCTCTCGAAACATCATAAATACCGAAAAAGCGTTCGCTTCTATATGCTTTGCTCTGGTTAAACAGCGCGATCAACTGGAAAAAGAATTACGAAGTTTTTTGTTATGGGCTAAGGATTCTCCTACCCTTACTTTTAGTGATGTAAATGAGAAGATCCAGGATATATTTGTTACGGGTGATTTTTCAAAAATATCAAATGATGCCCTGCAGTTGGTTTGCGGCCATAGGGCGGAAGTTATTCAGCAACGACGCGAGACTATTCTTGCATCCGTGAAGGATCCGCTTCACAAAAGCACGTTGCGCAAAATTCCGCCAACGTGTCAAAACTTATTTGAAGCCGAAAAGTTTACGGCTGCCCTTGAAAAGGCAGGTGGAGTACGAAAGGTGTTCTGGCCTCGACAAAAAGATCGCGCACCTGCACCGCAGTCCGATCAAGGTAATTCTGTGCCAGATCGTAGGAATCCACTACCGACTACAAAGACGATGAACAAAGGTCAGCCTTACAATAATAAGTTCAACAACTCTGGAGCGCATTACAACAACTCCAAGTCCTTTCGTGGTAGAGGAGGTAAAGCAGCCACAAGTCGCACAGATAAGGAGACCTACGACCATACACGCAGAAGCTCTCCCTCATCCCACCGGGATAGGAGAGGCAGAACTCGAAGATACTGACTCACCGAGTCACTTCGTAGCCGGTCAGCTGGTATACTACTATCGGAGGTGGAAGATAATCGGAGCTCCAGGTTATATCCTCAAGGTTATTTCCGGATACCGTATACCATTTTTGGAAAAACCTCCACTACACGTACCCATTCTCGCCCAGAGTCAGCTGGAAACTCCAGTTTCAAACGAAATGACGCTTGCAATAGAAAAGATGTCAACGGAAGGCGTGTTGACAACAGTTCCAATATCTCCAAGTTTCGTTTCATCAATGTTTCTGGTCCCGAAGACAAACGGAACCATGAGACCTATTTTCAACCTCAAGGCGCTCAATTATTATGTCCATTCACCTCCGTTCAGGTTGATAAACAATCACAAAATTCCCGATTTCTTACAACCACAGGATTATCTAACAAAAATCGATTTGTCTCAAGCATATTTCCATGTGCCGATATCCCACTCACACAGACGCTTTTTACGCCTGTTATACAAAGGAGACCTGCTCCAAATGAACTGTCTGCCCTTCGGGCTAAGTTCAGCGCCCAAAGCTTTCGCGTCAGTAAGCAACTGGATTGCACAGTTACTTCGAAAACAGGGTATGAGGATCTTAGTTTACCTCGACGACTTTTTATTGGCCAATCAAAATGCCGACAACTTGGAAATTCAGACAAAAACCGCACTGAATCTATTGAAGTTTCTAGGGTGGAAGGTGAACTACGAGAAATCAACCCTTGCCCCATGTCAAACCGTAGAATATCTCGGCATATTATGGGACCCCTGGTTGAATCGCAAGTCGCTACCAGCGAAGAAATGCGCGAAATTAAGAATGTTAGTCACAAAAATTTTAATAACAAAAGCAGCAGCCGTAAAACAACTACAGAGCTTAATCGGCTTTCTGAATTTTGCGAGTTTCGTTATACCACGGGGCAGACTGAATTATCGTCATCTCCAAAGATTGTGTTTAAACAATTTGAAACAGGATCCTTATCAAGCCCTGTCGCTGCCCGAGTCTGTAATAGACGAACTGAAATGGTGGCAGACTCACCACACAGATTGGTCAATGATACATGCACCATACCCGACACACTATATTGTAACGGACGCATCAAATCAAGCTTGGGGAGCACGTATAAACAATACGGTCTTATCCGGAGTATGGTCAAGTATAGAGAGGAAGTTGCACTGCAACCACAAAGAGCTTCTTGCTATCCTCAGAGCCTTAGAAGAACAAAGTCCGAACCTACAATATGCAACGATACACCTTCAGTGCGACAACAAGACTGCCGTATCATATCTTCGGAACGAGGGTGGTACCAAATCTCAAGCTCTTCTGGACCTGACATACAAGATCATGAGTTTAGTCGACCATCTCCATGTCAATTTAACTGTGCATCATATTCCGGGCAATTACAATGTGGAAGCAGATCGACTGTCGAGGCTTCGAGTTGCCCCAGAATGGCACCTACTACCGCAAGCCACGATTCCAATATTTTCCAAGTGGGGAGTTCCTGTCATAGATCTGTTTGCTTCAAAAATAGCGCGTGTAGTCCCCAGATATTGTTCACTGGATTGCCAAGATACTCAAGCAGACTTTCACGACGCTCTGTCTCGTGTATGGAATTATCCCTTGGCGTGGGTATTTCCTCCCCCCTTTTTGATGCCAAAAATTCTGCAACATCTGAACCAATGTCGTGGAACGTATTTGATAGTGGCACCAAGATGGGAACAAGTTTTTTGGCGACCGGATCTAAAGAACCGAGCGACAGCACCGCCCTGGACAATCCACAATCTTCCACGGGTATTGATATGTCATCAACCGGTCTAGCTCCCCACAAGATATCGGAAATGACACTCGAAGTGTGGAAATGTGGGGGAGGAATGAAGTACTAAATAACTGGACAGATCAACAAAGGAACCTACTTATGTCCAGTTGGCGACCTTCCACCGTTAGATCTTATAAGCCTGCTTGGTCGCGTTGGCTTTCATGGGCGTGTTTGAATAATATCCCTGAAAATAAACCTAGTGGTTCTGATTTGGCGAGGTTTTTAGCAGACTTACATATCAAAGAAGGCTTGTCTTATAATACTATACTATGTTATAAATCTGTAGTGTCTACTCTAAGTAATTTAGAAGCTACGGAGCCACTTAGTAACCATCCTCTCGTCAAGCGAATTTTAAAAGCTATTGCTGCAGCAAGACCTAAAATTTTGAAACCACCAATATGGGACGTTGATTTAGTCATAAATTGCTTAGCTCGAGCGATTCCAGATACTAGTAATTTGTATGAAATATCTAAATATACAGCAATAAATTCTGTTATGCTCTGGTCGGAGAGTACATGATTTGACACTTTTGCGTACAAACTCATGTAACTGTATTGTAGCCGATGATTGTATAGTCTTAGTACCTGCCTTCGGTTCAAAAACTGACTCAATTGATTACCGCCAGTCAGGATGGAAATTGAAAAATAATCCATGTAATAAAAGTCTAAGCCCAGTACATTGGATCAAGCGATTGATTGAAGTGGGCCAACAAAGACGCCAAGATGCAAAGTGCGAAAATTTGTTTGTTTCTACATGTGGTCAGCCAAAACCGGCTTCAAAATGTGTAATTGCTAGCTGGGTTAAAAATATGTTGAAAGAATCTGGAGTCGAAGCATCGGCTGGTAGTTTTAGAGCCGCGGTTGCCTCGAAAAGTTGGGTAGAAAATGCGCCTCTTGACGAAATTCTCACAAGAGGCAATTGGAGGTCTGAAAAAACCTTTAGACGTTTCTATTGCCGCCAAGTTTTAGGTTCCAACAAGAACACTAGCAAAGTCACACAACTATTTAGTGCAGTTGATTAACTTTTTATTTGTGTTTTGCTATTCATGATAATTTTTCATTCATTCATTTTTCATGATAATGATAATTTTGAGGATTATTGTACTTCATACTTGTTTGTTAATAAATTTCATACTCGATTGCATCTTTGTTTTAAATATAAATACAAACACAATCTGATGTTTATCGTGTCGATGTGTCCCTAACAGTTTCTTAGTCACATTGACGCCGTTCACCACCACCAGGCGATAACAAACACGTCTCATAATATTATTAGGCTTCGAATAACGGTCAAGTTGTTTAATGAAGACGTTTTACCTGAAAATAAAACGTGTATTAAACATACTTACCTTATTCGAAGCCTAATAAATTTGAATTCTGCCTGCTGTTATTCGAATTAATGACGAGAAATTGTGCGCCCACAATCATGGCGCTCACTGCTGGTGGTGGGGACGGAAATAGAAAGAGACAGGTATACAGCAAAGAAAAGGGACAGAAAAAGGAAACGGAAGCGATGGCATATCTCATAATATTAGGCTTCGAATAAGGTAAGTATGTTTAATACACGTTTTATTTTCAGGTAAAACGTCTTCAATAATAAAGTTATGACTTATGACGCTTACCAATTAGTACATGAAGATATTTTATACGCCAACAACTCGGTAATAGCACCATGCCAAATAAAAAATACAAAAATATTTTCGTAATGGTATAATACAACATTTTTGTCGTCATAAACACTAGAATTTCCGTACAATAAAAGTGTCATCATTGATATTTCCGAAAATGTTAATAGAAAAAATCTGAATTAAATTTCATAAATGTATCCCAACTCGTATATATTCGAAATTTGACGAAACATAAAAAAGTTCATAATAGCACTTTACTGGTTTGTTGTACGGGGGTGTCGAATTGTTTAATGAACTGATAGAATTAAGAATAATATGTATTATAAGTAACGATCCTAGCTCATGTGTCATTATATTATTATTTACACTGGTTTTGAATCCAGCTGATGTCTGAGGTAAGTAACTTCCTCCAACGTCTAACGCGATATAGCTTATATTCATGCCTGAAAACTAGAAGGGCGTGATATATTTTGAATTTCATGATTTCCCGATACCGAAAATCTTTCAGCTATTCAATACAAATGCTATCAAAGGCTTATTGTACTCGTACAAACGCCAAGCTTTCGAAAGTTCCTGATAGCTTCGACACTGGCAACAGTTCCAAGAAGGTTCGATTATTTCGGGAAAGAGATAAATTGCCGAATCCAATGCAAATGGGCAGCTTTCGGGAAGCTTCATATTTTCTCTAATCCTTCAGTGCTTGAGGACCAAAGTCTTGGATGTTGGAATAGTAGTACTGGTTGCCAGTGATGGAAGCGCAATATGGTTGTTCGTATCTCATAACGCGTATCACCTCTTATGAAGGCTCAGAATCACTCAGCGGACGAATGAGCGAGCTACGTTTGGACTTTGGAGTATAATTATCATTAGGAGATAAAAAAAATTAAGTGGCACTCGGGGACTGCCGCGGTAAAGCTATTGCATAGCATTTTTTATCAACTTATGCAATTATAATATTTATGCTATATTTTTTTTTGCATGATAAAAATTATGCAAAAAAAATTAAAAAACAAACAAACAAGAAAAGCGCACTGTCACTACTTCGCGAGTGAGATTCGAACCTGCGACATCATACACCATACGGTAAAGAAAGCGGTCGCTCGCCCACTGCGCCAAACAGAGCTACTTAAGAACCTCTAAAATGTTGAACGCTTACTGAACGACGGTGTTAGGTTTATTTTCGTTACGGAATTTCTTGATAAGGTCGCCGCGCTCAAACTGTTTGTCCTAGTTCAAAGCCCGCGATAAAAGCTATGCAATATCTTAAAAAAAAAATGAGGATATCCTTTGGAGAATCAGAATAATTGATACAGCTTGTCAAATACAGTGGGATACATAGCTGGGAGAATCGATGAACGTTGGGGTTTGGGGGCGCACTCCTGGAAAACCACCACTGTCGGACGGACGATGTCAAGCAAGTTTGGCAGCCGCTAATGGCGGAAGCCATCGTGTTTTGTTGCGATCCTTGAAATAAAACTAGGTAGGTATGTCCAGCAGTGGACGTCAATTGGTTGATTTGATGATGATTTTCCCTCATAAATTTAATAATAAGTTTTTAATTAATTATAATCTGAAGAATCTTTATTTTACAAAGAATTCCTTGTTGTTATCTTATGAAGCAAAAAATAATAATGAATATTATATTGCCGTCTTGTTAGAGAATTTGAAAATGTAATATTACTTTGTATTATTAAAAAGAATATAATAATAATTATTATGAAGGTCTTCATAACATTAATTTAATTAACTTTAACGTCAGATCTATTCCTATATATACGAATTCAATCAAGGTTTTCACTTTTCATCTAACTATAAATTTTTGTTAATGTAATTTTCGTGTTCTAATGTTGTGAAGTTTTGTTGATAATGATGTGTGAGTAAAAAGATAATGTTAATTTTAGTATGTTATTTCAAAGAGTGATGTGAGAGATAATATCCATATTTCGTTGTGATTTAAATTTCCCAAGAAAAGCTAAACCGAAGTGGTTAAATTATTCAATATCTCTCTAAATTATGGACCACTATCTAAGCAGTTTTGAAAGAAAATATAAATGTAGGTAAAATTCAATTTCCCACTCTAGACAGTGGATGAGTAAACAGTTTTGAAAGAATTGATAAATACATATACCTTAGTAGGTACATAAAATTATTATATTTAGGGTTCCGTACCTAATTGATAAAAAATGGAACCCTGGTGAGACTTTCTCCGTCCGTCCGTCCGTCTGTCACAGTCGATTATTTCAGTAACTATTAAAGCTATCGACAGGAAATTTGGGGGAAAAAAAGGGGGAAAATCGGGGTTTGAAATTTCAAAGTAAAATAACTATACCGAGTGGGGTATCATATGAAAGGCCTTTACCTGTACAGTCTAAAACAGATTTTTATTAATTTTTATCTATAATAGTTTTTGATTAATCGGGCTAAATGTCGAAAAAAAATACCTTTCCTTCCCCCCCTTTTCTCCGAAGTTTACCAATTGAAAAATCAGAAATAATTATGGTCAATAGAGGTTTATGTATATTTTACAGGAAAAATAAAAGCAACGCTCTAACTAGCATAGTTTTTTTTATATTAACAATAAACCTCTACAAACAAAGTTAACGATAAATAAGCAAATTAATATAATATTATCGTTTTACTTTTACTTTTGGAGTACGGAACCCTCGGTGCGCGAGTCCGACTCGCACTTGGCCGGTTTTATTTTATTTATGGCAACCATTTTTCATAGCCGTTAATCCTCCATCATTCTTGCGGACGATCGTACAGCATTGTCGACTGTTATTAATGGCTCATAAACCCGACAGCACGTTCGCAATATGTTTCTATTTCTCAATTCACAACGCTTCTCTTAAAAGCGTTTTATTGTGTATACCTTGACTTTTATCGCCGAATTTATGCTTATTATTATTCAGGATAATATACTTACAAGAAAAAAGTATAAAATGTATACTATGTAAAATGTACCCGGTCTAAACGGAATCGATTGACACCAAATCATCAAAATCGTACGTAATTAAAAACATTATATACATACATACATAACCTGCTGAAATTAGAACCCTCTCTTCTGGTTTTAGTCGGTTAAAAAGACTAGCTTTTATCCGCGACTTCGTCCGCGTGGAATTAGGTCTTTGAAAATCCCGGATATAACTTTTGTTTTTTTCGGGATAACAAGTAGCAAGCATACGCAAAAAATCACGTCAACAAACACACCTTTTTATAAAGTATCCTTGAATTTTCTCTTATAAATGGGATGGGTCCACCACTGACTTTAGTACTAATTGACAGACTTCACACAACTTTGAGGACTCTTAAGCAGGCTTCCTCACGATGATATGCGTTAGAGCCAGTGATGTTTCATTGCTTAAAACGCACTTAACATCGAAGATTTAAAGGTGCCTGTGATTCGAACCTCGGACTCTTGGCAAAAAATCTTAACCTTTGTAGTAAGCTTATTCAGACGGTATTTGATTACCCTGCGCTAAAACATAATAAAACTCAGGCTATGACGGCATTAATTCTCGTCTAAAGTAACTTGCGTGCCTACTGCCTACAGTAATAAGTAATAAAAAATAAACCGGCCAAGTGCGAGTCGGACTCGCGCACCGAGGGTTCCACACTCCAGAAGTAAAAGTAAAACGATAAAAATAATTTTTTCATCATACCTATTCGAAAAACGAATATTGGCTTCAGAGGATAGCGGGAGCAAAATTTAATTTTAACCCCATGGGACTTTTCATTTATCTCTTCTGATTGGTCCGCGTTAGTGCTTTAGCATACTGAAGCACTAACGCGGACCAATCAGAAGAGAGAATTCAAAAATGTGTCGAAATTCAAAAATGTTTGAGAAGCTGTTGTCTTCGATATGTCACCTGATCAAATTTGTCGATTAGATATATACGCCCATACTTTCAACATAAATATTAACGTTTAATTATTTCATAAAAATTTATTTGTGTTTTATTTAAACTTTCAATATACGTATTGATAATGTCTATACTCTATACATAGTAGGTCGATACTCCTAGCTTTTTCTCATAGGTAATGATGAAAAATAGTGTGTGTCATTCGGGGCCAAAATTTTTTGTTCTCGGGCGGCGTATATTGAATTCCTCGCTACGCTCAGGATTCTACTTTAGAATCCCTTGCTGCGCTCGGGAGTCTACTATAGAATCCTTCACTACGCTCTGAATTCAAAATAAAGCCCTCGGGGAACAAAAAATTCCTTTGTCCCCATATAACACAAATAACTATTTCATCATACCTATTCGAAAAACGAATATTGGCTTCAGAGGACAGCGGGAGCAAAATTTCATTTTAACCCCATGGGACTCTTCACTTCTCTCTTCTGATTGGTCCGCGTTATAGTGCTTTAGCATACTAAAGCACTAACGCGGACCAATCAGAAGAGAGAATTCAAAAATGTGTCGAAATTCAAAAATGTTTGAGAAGCTGTTGTCTACGATAAGTCATGTGATCAAATTTGTCGATTAGACATATACGCCCATACTTCCAACATAAATATTAATGTTTAATTATTTCATAAAAATTTATTTGTGTTTTATTTAAACTCTCAATATACGTATTGATAATGTCTATACTCTATACATAGTAGGTCGATACTCCTAGCTTTTTCTCATAGGTAATGATGAAAAATAGTGTGTGTCATTCGGGGCCAAAATTTTTTGTTCTCGGGCGGCGTATATTGAATTCCTCGCTACGCTCAGGATTCTACTTTAGAATCCCGAGCTGCGCTCGGGAGTCTACTATAGAATCCTTCACTTCGCTCTGAATTCAAAATAACGCCCTCGGGGAACGAAAAATTCCTTTGGCCCCATATAACACAAATAACTAGTGGTTCGCCCCGAACTGAGACCTCGCGGTATCCCATAATTCCCATAAGGTAGTTTTAACTATATTACTTATATTGTAATTAAAACGCGCCGATTCTGATGACGTCAATCGTCATCTGCTTTCGTGGATGGGATGCGTATGCTTACAGTATTTTACTAAAATTCAGCTGGTTCGCTGAACGGGTGTTACGTAGTATACGATTTCATAATAAAAAAAATTATAAACTGCCATGACTGCGCGCTTGCGGCTTCTGCGGCGAGCATGTCTAGATGCGCGCTCATCTTTACATTCATAGACACAGTACCAACTACCATCAGAGATCATCATCATCATACGGACCGGTATCATACGGTAGTAAATAGGTGCTAACGTCCAATTATTGTAAATAGAAACGGATTTACTTTTGCAAAAACAACGTGATACTTTTATTGATAATAATTTGCTAATTGAATAACATAATTAGTAATAGACAAAATAAGAATAGCTGACGCAAAACTGTATTTACAATATTAAAGACAGCGCCATCTATTAACAGTATAGTGAAGTTTTGTTAAAAACATTGATGCCCATTAAAACTTAAATAATTTCGTTTCTTTATAATATTTATCTAATCTTAGTATTTGTTGTTCAAGTACAGAATATAACTCAAATTATGTGTAAGTTTCAATTTTTAAAATAAAGTGGTTTTAGAGATCTAGCCTCAAATAAAATCTCCACTTTGAAAGCCCCCCATTTCGTCAATTTTAGGAAAAAAAATAAAAAAAAATACTTTTGTACTCTGTTCCAAATTATCTTTAAAATGAGGTACTGCAACCCTATGAAATGCAAAAAAATATATTTTACTTCGCATTCGCTTCTATGAGAGCCCCCCTGAAATAAAGATTTTTATAATTTTTTAAGCCATTTTCGGCTGGAGGCCATCGGTTTACATATCATATCTAAAATTGAAGTAATTACGTTCAGTAATTCAGAAGTTATAAGGCTCTGACAGACGGACGGATGGACAAGTGCAAATTCACTCAAGTAAACTCAGAGACCTTCGCTTCGCTCGGTCGACTATTGTTTTTTTTTTATTCCAATGATGTTGGGTCACTATTTTATACAAATATTCCAAATTTCATGTCGAAAGCTTTAATAGTTACGTTAGTTTAGTAGTTCCCTTACTAAAATAATTAACTGTGACAGACGGACGGACGGAGAAAGTCTCACCATAAGGGTTCCATTTTTATAATTTTGGTACGGAACCCTAAAAATATGCTCCGTTTCTTGGAACATAAAGATAAAAATAATATACATAGGCACATTATAATAAACGTCAAAAAGTAAGTGAAATATAATAGTACCTATGCGAGTACTACTTACCTATCTCTGTTACGAAGGCGGAAAAATTAAAATCCACCCACCATTTTCCTTCCAGACTAAAATATTTCATTCTGTCATTTCTATGTGAAATATTGTTTTTACAGAGCAAGTATAGTTTAATTCTTGTACATACTATTTTATCCTTTGAGTATTAAAAATTTTATCTGAAGAAAATCCAATAAAAAAATCCACATTTCAAAGGGTGATCAATTTCATTGAAGCTATCTTTGATTTGGGTTGTTTACTCCCTGAAAGTATTGAGCGTAAAGTGATGAAAACGTATTGAAAACATGAGCTTTGATCATATCATGAACCCTTTTGCAGATATCTGTCGGCCAATAGTGAAAGAAAAACCTTTTGAAGTGCTACAAAACAATATCCTCTTTCTCTTATTTCTTACCGAATTATTATAATAGGGTCTTCCAAAATAAGTAAAATCCAATAATATGTATGCGCATAGGCGTACATACTATGGGAGCTTGTATGAATATTGGTATTTGATAAACAGATGTTAGTTTGGTTGGCACTTAGAGTATGTATCAAGGAATACATACTCTAGATTCCTTTGGTAACATTCCTGTTATACAAAGTAGATGATTTTTTTAGTTAGTCCCGACTACTTCAATACATATAATTATTTCTATGTAGATATAAAATACAAATTCAATATTTTCGGAACCTACACGGAATCTTTTATTAAAATAACAAACTGAATGGATTTATCTCTACTTTATTTTTTTGATGAAAGATTCTGTCAAGTCTGTCATGTACACACTAATATTGTATAACTGTACATTATATTTTCAGCTTTTACCAATAAGACTTCATTTTATAGGAACTTGTTTGATACCACGATCGATTTATCTGAACTATTTTTCTTCTTGACGTATTTTTATTTTTCATAATATTATATTATGTCGTATCTATTATATTATTTATCATGACGTCATAATTATTATTCAAAAATATTTCACTTATCTTGTCGTTCTTATGAAATATCAAGACTACCTGCAGGGCCTGCAAGTTACTCTTACCAAAGCTAAGCTAGTGCTCTTACCAAAACAAAAGGTTTTACAATAATTCGATAGTAACATATCCTTATCTATCGATCTATCTAATACCTTTAAACGAGCAATTCTTGTATATATATGTAAATATATATATAATCTGAATCTCGGAAGCACCTCCAACGATTTTCATGAAATTTAGTACGTAGGGGGTTTCGGGGGCGATAAATCGATCTAGCTAGGTTTCATTTTTAGAAAAGGTCATTTTATCCGTGTTTTCAGGCAATGAAAAACCCCTTACAATATAATTAGAATACGAAGGTAAATTTCGCCATCATCTACGAATTTTCGATAGCTCCGTTAGGAAATCGGGCGGTCCCGAAACCAGAAGATCCCGGTTCGAGTCCAGACGATTATATTTTCCCCTATGAATTTTATTATTATAATTTTTTTTTCTAAATATATAATTTCCAAAAAACTCGATTTACCAAAAAAAAATTCACCCAGATATTTTATATATAATGCTTAGATGATTTAAGTTTTAATTTAGGCTTAATGATACATAATTCAAGATAGAGATAGTTGAATTTAATCCTACTTCCTACTAATATTACTAGTGGTTCGCCCCGAACTGAGACCTCGCGGTAACGATATCCCATGATTATTCATTCAATCGATACATGACGACCAAACCTGACATTATTATTATGCCCGTTTTCACCAAACATACCTAAATCATCAAATTATTGTTTAGTTAAATATCAAACTTCAATAAGTTTGATATTTAACTAAATATCAAACTTCAATAAGTTTGATATTTAACTAAAAAATAATTTTAATTGAATAATATGGTATTATATTATTATGTAACTAAATAATAATGGTCGACGCAAAACTGTTTTTGGGATAGGTCGTAGTCGTAATCTCCTAGTTCCATGGAATAGTGCCTAATGTAATGACTGCGCCATCTATTAGCATTATTGTGAAGCTATGTTGATGCTATATGAATTACTGATGCCCATTAAAAATTAAATAATCTCGTTTCTTTATAATATTCATATAATTTTAGTATTTGTTGTTCAAGTACAGGATATAAGTGAAATAATAAAAATAAAACAGGTTGAAAATACGTAGCGGATTTTGCTAGAGAGCGTCTTCAAGCGAGCGTATAAAATCGCCACTTTGAAAGCCCCCCATTTCGTCAATTTTAAAGGAAAAAATAAAAAAAAAAATATTTTTGTACTCGGTTCGAAATTATCTTTAATATGATATGTTACAATTTTATATAACGCGATAATTTTTTTTTACTTCGCATTCACTTCTATGAGAGCCCCCCTGAAATAAAGGTTTTTATAATTTTTTATGCAATATTCGGCTGAAGGCCATCAGTTCACATATTATATCTAAATTTGAAGTAATTACGTTCAGTAATTCAAAAGTTATAAGGTTCTGACAGACGGACGGACGGACGGACGGACAAGAGCAAATTCACCTAGTAGACTCAGAGACCTCGCTTCGCTCGGTCAATAAATGCGAAAGTTTGTGAGGATGGATGTATGGATGTTTGGATGGATGGATGGATGGATGGATGTTTGTTACTCTTTAAAGCGACAACGAATGAACCGATTTTGCTGAAATTTGGCACAGACATAGATTATAGTCTGGAATAGCACATAGGCTACTTTTTATCCCGGAAAAGCAAACAGTTCCTGCGGGATAGCATCGCTATTTTTTACGCATTTGTCCTTCAAAATACGCGCAATGGAGTTTTAGATTTACGTGATTTTTTTGCACAGGCGAAGTTAAGGGCCTGAAAAATGACAAAGGCTACTTTTTATCCCGGGAAAACAAACGGTTCCTGCGTGATATTAGTATGCTACTTTTCACATATTTATCTTTTAATTACGCGGCATTTATATATGTATGTATGTATGTATGTATGTATGTATGTATGTATGTATGTATGTATGTATGTATGTATGTATGTGTCCATCCAAACATCCATACATCCATCCTCACAAACTTTCGCATTTATAATATTAGTAGGATGTATGTATGTATGTATGTATGTATGTATGTATGTATGTATGTTCCTACTACCTATCCTACTATCCTACTTCCTCCTACTTATATTATATAGAGTACACATGTACACATGCACTCTATAGTACGTAATAGCGCACACACACACTTCACTTGCGTACTACTCTGTCCGTGGCTTACACACGACTGAGTCCCCCCACCTAGTGGTGCCCGTATTTATGCGCCTCTATGTTTTGCTTCTACCCACTATTTGCTGTATGAGCAATGTAGACATTATGATGTCTACTGCCTATATACTACATCCCTTCCTTGTTTAAATAATTTTTACTTGTCATGTCAGTGGCTTATTAACAATGTCACTAATATGAATATACTCGTAGTAGGTCTTAACTTAACCATAGTCGCCAGAAAGTTCCTTCCTTTCTTTCCCCTTTTTTTTTTGAACTGGAATTTTCCATAACAACGATCACATGATTAGTAAGTACCTGGTCTCAACCAATGAAAATATATCAGAAAGATGAGAAAACTAAAGGCTTTGAAATTGAATATGAATTTTCTGATCACTAATGAATGCCTGTAATTGCACTGCTACAAAATGTCATAACCTGAACCCGGAAAGTAAAGTTATTACGCCCTATGTTTTCTGATATCACTTTAAGATTGACCATTTGTAAATAAAGAAGATGTCGCAGAATGATATTGTAAAATGAAGGATTAATGAATGTTATAATATAAGGATGGAGATCCCTTAACATCATAGTTAAATAATGAATAAAGTTATTTTAAATTCTTGCCTCTCAGACTGAAACTTAAGTTGACACCTGTCACTCTTGTCAAAGAAACTTGTCAATGCCAATTATGTCAATAAGTGATTGTCACCAGTTAGTGCTACTCCAATAACTAAGAATTAGAATACGAAAACTTTCCATCTATAACCATGCATCAGAAGCTTAACAGTGGCATTTGTCTACTGACTGATTCTGAAGTTAAAAGATTCGAGTAGCTATTTGGAATTATATTATTATATTCCAATCAATAAATACATCAAATACTAGCCACTATACTGAGCTGGGACATATCCTTTCAATAAAGATCCACAAAACTACTTTAAATAATCGAGGTGTGAATAACTGGTTCGCAATTTCTCAAACCCACGACTAATTAAATTTTAATCTAAGCACATGAAATCAATAGAACAACGAATTCATGTTGACCTGGTCATTATACAAGACAAATCCGTATTCAAATACCCACCTGTTTGAATGGGATACACGACCAAAATGGGTATAATTATTATGATAACGAATTTCTCATTTTCTTTACAATACTAATAGTTAATGAAAAATGTTCATTTTGAAACGTCAATTAAGTTAATAGATTACTGCTGATACTTTGTGTAGTGGGTTCTCTAAAAACTTTTCGAATTGATATTATTACCAAGATAAACAAAACTTAAGGTAATGATTTAAAACCTTTACTGAAACTAAAAATCAGAATAAACCTTGATCTACATTATGTTGATAAAATATGAAGATTTTTTAAAACTTCGAAGCAATCTTTTAAGGGTTTAACTGAAGGTCCCGCCTATTTGGGAAAAGTATTTAAATGATACCAGGTGATACTTGAAGATTAATGTTTGAATCAGGTCAACATGTATATAGCAGCATTCCTTAGCTGTTTCTCTCATCAGGCCACTCATATTCAATCATCAATCGTTTAAAGATTGCAATGTTAAATCCCTACCATACCTTTGTGAATTACCTGCAGAGTTTGCACCCAACGTTTCAGGAACACATCAGAATTCTCTCCAGATTTTGTGCTGAGAAGGACTTTTAGAAACTCGTAAAAATACTCACGACTATCAGCTGCCTTTTCTCCTTTTCTTCTTTTGCTTGTCCATGATAGGAGGAAAAATCTAAACAATACTTACAGAGCACCTTTCCTCGTTCTCCTCGCGAACACTCCTTGTGGTCTATTATTACTACTATACTTAACTGTGAATCTTCAGTAAAACCTAGATGACCAATCGCACTGTTTCAGCTTCAGTCTTTGTTTACAATCATTGTTTGTCTTCTCTTGCAGATTCTAAGACTACACCAATAACTTTAAAATCGGTTAGATTATGTTTAACAAAGCTCAATTTTTTTTTTCATTGAGTCCTTGTTATCATTTGTATGTACCAACTAATTCTCGATACCAAATTTGTGAGCTCAATATTCCCAATATACTATAAGTACCTCAATTAGAAGCTAACTAAGAAATTGATAACTCCTTAGGCTGTCCTGATTATAACCATATGCTGGCCAATAGCTCATAAGTATTGTATTACGAATATCGGGCGGTCTGATAATAGTGAGCATGATTAGGGTAGGTTGTATCAATAAATTTTTTTGATAAACATAACGCAACCATTAAACATGGCGCTAATTAGCCAAAAATGCTTTGGACATTGCAATTCACCATCTGCTAGCGCTTACTTTTGAGCTAAATTAACAAACATTGAAGTTCGTACGTCTCTTAATTTTGATGAACTTAAGATGAACAATGTTTTAAAAAATGTAGGACAGATTTTCATATAAACTATAAAAGAGACAGTACTGAATAGCAGAAATTATTTAAACTTGGAGCTGCATTAAATCAGTCCAATTTTGTTAATTTGTATATGTTAATCATAAACGAGAAGAAAAACTGGTTTCCCCGGGATAAGGCATTTTCCAACCCTTACTTTAGGATTAATCTTTTCAAATTATATGTCTAACTTTGTTGTAGCCCCTGTCACATTTCCATTTGTCTTTTCGAATTTATGAATTTATTTGACTGTGGTAAATTTAACCTAACTAAAGAAAGTTTGTGGTCTCTAAGGGCACTCTAACAATTAACAACAAAGGCAATGTAAACATTTCTATATGGAAGTTTTTTATTTTTATTTTTAATTATGTAATTTTGTGATTTGAGACGAATTAATAATAAAACTTTATGAAATGTAAAACTATTACAACTCATTAATGCAATCTAGTGATGTTTATATAACTTCGATACTTGATTTATATTTCAGAAAGCAACTGGCAACTTGTTAATATATTCCTTTCAAATAATATGACCGTTTACAAATTTTTATCATACATAAACTTTTATATCAATTATGCTACCTGGGAGTTAACAGGAATTCAAACTAGCATTAAATGTGAAATATTGACAACAAACGAGTTGAACTATAATAATATTTTTATATTTGAATTGCTAAGATTATGTTTATTCGATTGGTGTGGGATTGCTATCGTTACTACTTGACCATACGTCACAACTAGCATGAAAGCTACTACTATTCACGTGATTCAATATAGCAGTTAAATGTTCAGATAGTAGTGAGCCATATATGTATATTTAATTTAATTTCCGAAAAAGTCTTTATATTATGACACAATACATAATATTATCTTCCTGTTTGGTAGGAGTTTATTTTAATATTCTTTTAACTCAATTTAATAAATAAATAAATATGGTTACGATAGCAACTCCCTATAGAAACTAATCAACTACGTTAGAGGTGTCAGTGCACACGCGTGCGCGTAAACACTACGCACTCTTTTGTAAATAAGGCGCAGGGCCTGAATAGGCAGCACGCTTGTCTGCTTATTCAGTCTTAACTTAGGCCAAATTCACATTCAAACTTCAACATTCACATCTTTGGGCTATTAATAAGAATTAATTGATCAAAAAGCTCATTAATTTCACCCACATCGGGACTTGAAACCGGAACGTCATTAATTCACAATCGAACAATTCATCCACTAGGTTCAGTAAGTAAATACAGGGAGAACAGGAATCCCAAGCAAGTAATGCACAATACGCAGCAAGTAGATCGTCACTTCCAGCAGGCAGACCGTCACTTCCAGCCGCGGATCGTCACTTCCAGCTGGCGAATCGTCACTTCCAGCAGGCGCCTCGTCACTTCCAGCAGGCAAATCGTCCCTTCCAGCAGGCAGATCGTCCCTTCCAGCGCAACGCTCGACGGATCGCACTTACGCTCGACGGATTGCACTTACGCTCGACAGATCGCACTTACGCTCGACAGACCGCCCTTCCGCTCGACAGATCGCCCTTACGCTCGACAGATCTCACTTGCGCCACGACTGCACTTCCGCGTTGACAATGATAGATCGCCCTTCCGCACTGACTCTTCCATCGCCACTTCCAGCTTTGTCTGATTGCCACTTCCAGCTATGACCGGGTATTAGCCGAATTGCACTTCCAGCTACATATTACCCCTTCCAGCTTTGACAAATTGCCATTCCACTTGGCTACATTGCACTTCCAGCCTTTGACGCATCACACATTCCAATTTGATGGATCACCATTCCATTTACCTTATCAATCGGAACGCAGATCATCATCGGCTCGCAAACAGTCTAAGCTGGGCAGATCGTTATTAGCTCGCAAACATCATAGCTCGGCGCAGTCAAAGCTCGACGATCGTCTTGCCGCGAATCGTACCATTATCAAATTCCGCCGCAAGTCATTTATGTGGCTGACTGTGTATTGTGCTTCCAGAGTTATAATTTACTACACTTTACCCTCTAGGGCTCATTAAAATCCATTAAAACAGCAAATGTAAATGTAATTATTAAAATATTATTTTTTCTTCTCTTTAACATTCATTGTTAAAGAGTGAGTAGAAAGAATTTCTACAGGAGGCGGTAACGATATCCCATGATTATTCATTCAATCGATACATGACGACCAAACCTGACATTATTATTATGCCCGTTTTCACCAAACATACCTAAATCATCAAATTATTGTTTAGTTAAATATCAAACTTCAATAAGTTTGATATTTAACTAAATATCAAACTTCAATAAGTTTGATATTTAACTAAAAAATAATTTTAATTGAATAATATGGTATTATATTATTATGTAACTAAATAATAATGGTCGACGCAAAACTGTTTTTGGGATAGGTCGTAGTCGTAATCTCCTAGTTCCATGGAATAGTGCCTAATGTAATGACTGCGCCATCTATTAGCATTATTGTGAAGCTATGTTGATGCTATATGAATTACTGATGCCCATTAAAAATTAAATAATCTCGTTTCTTTATAATATTCATATAATTTTAGTATTTGTTGTTCAAGTACAGGATATAAGTGAAATAATAAAAATAAAACAGGTTGAAAATACGTAGCGGATTTTGCTAGAGAGCGTCTTCAAGCGAGCGTATAAAATCGCCACTTTGAAAGCCCCCCATTTCGTCAATTTTAAAGGAAAAAATAAAAAAAAAAATATTTTTGTACTCGGTTCGAAATTATCTTTAATATGATATGTTACAATTTTATATAACGCGATAATTTTTTTTTTACTTCGCATTCACTTCTATGAGAGCCCCCCTGAAATAAAGGTTTTTATAATTTTTTATGCAATATTCGGCTGAAGGCCATCAGTTCACATATTATATCTAAATTTGAAGTAATTACGTTCAGTAATTCAAAAGTTATAAGGTTCTGACAGACGGACGGACGGACGGACGGACAAGAGCAAATTCACCTAGTAGACTCAGAGACCTCGCTTCGCTCGGTCAATAAATGCGAAAGTTTGTGAGGATGGATGTATGGATGTTTGGATGGATGGATGGATGGATGGATGTTTGTTACTCTTTAAAGCGACAACGAATGAACCGATTTTGCTGAAATTTGGCACAGACATAGATTATAGTCTGGAATAGCACATAGGCTACTTTTTATCCCGGAAAAGCAAACAGTTCCTGCGGGATAGCATCGCTATTTTTTACGCATTTGTCCTTCAAAATACGCGCAATGGAGTTTTAGATTTACGTGATTTTTTTGCACAGGCGAAGTTAAGGGCCTGAAAAATGACAAAGGCTACTTTTTATCCCGGGAAAACAAACGGTTCCTGCGTGATATTAGTATGCTACTTTTCACATATTTATCTTTTAATTACGCGGCATTTATATATGTATGTATGTATGTATGTATGTATGTATGTATGTATGTATGTATGTATGTATGTATGTATGTATGTATGTATGTATGTATGTATGTGTCCATCCAAACATCCATACATCCATCCTCACAAACTTTCGCATTTATAATATTAGTAGGATGTATGTATGTATGTATGTATGTATGTATGTATGTATGTATGTATGTTCCTACTACCTATCCTACTATCCTACTTCCTCCTACTTATATTATATAGAGTACACATGTACACATGCACTCTATAGTACGTAATAGCGCACACACACACACTTCACTTGCGTACTACTCTGTCCGTGGCTTACACACGACTGAGTCCCCCCACCTAGTGGTGCCCGTATTTATGCGCCTCTATGTTTTGCTTCTACCCACTATTTGCTGTATGAGCAATGTAGACATTATGATGTCTACTGCCTATATACTACATATTATAAATGCGAAAGTTTGTGAGGATGGATATATGGATGGATGGATGAATGGATGGATGAATGGATGTTTGTTACTCTTTAACGCGACAACGAATGAACCGATTTGGCTAAAATTTGGCACAGACATAGATTATAGTCTGGAATAGCACATAGGCTACTTTTTTATCCCGGAAAATCAAACAGTTCCTGCGGGATAGCATCGCTATTTTTTACGCATTTGTCCTTCAAAATACGCGCAATGGAGTTTTAGATTGACGTGATTATTTTGCACAGGTGAAGTAAAGGGCCTGAAAAATGACAAAGGCTACTTTTTATCCCGGGAAAACAAACGGTTCCTGCGGGATATTAATATGCTACTTTTCACATATTTATCCTTCAAAACGGAGTTACAGATTGACGTGGTTTATTGGATAGGCATAGTTGAGGACTTGAAAGGTGACAAAGTCTACTTATAATCCCGGAAAAACAAACAGTTCCCGCGGGATATTCGTATGCTACTTTTCACATATTAATCCTTCAATTATGCGCCAACGAAGTTACAGATTGACATGGTTTTTTTGATAGTCATAGTTGAGGACCTGAAAAGTGACAAAGGCTGCTTTATATCCCGGTAAACCAAACAGTTCCTGCGGGATTTCCGCATGCTACTTTACACGTATTTATCTTTTAATTACGCGGCTATTATGTATGTATGTATGTATGCATGTATGTATGTATGTATGTATGTATGTCGCTATCAACGATGTTATATTTCCATATAATATGCTATAATAGTTCCATGGTCGCTATTATTAAACTATACTTATAATAAAACTCTAACTGGACGAATTCTGCTGGTGCTGGGTCCTGCTCACCTAAATGGGTAATGGGTACCAAGTATGAACTAAGCAGTGGCAAGCTGCCGTAAAAAAAATTCGAGCTTCCGTTTTGCTTTTACAAAAACTTCGTACAGTAGCTTCGTATTCTTAGATGACATCAATCTATTCACCTAATTTCACAATCGTTCGATTTGGTTTAGGAATCACCCTCCCCCCATTGTTACACCACTGGGCTACATCATTGAACTCCAAGTAGGTACCAATTCCTCATTCTTTATGCTGCTGGGTACCGGCTGAAGAAAATGTCGATTGTGGGTTGCTATTGTAGCTCTATACCACGTAGTACGGACTAGATACTGGCGTAGTGCAACGAAAAAGCAATTTTTAAAACTTTTTCCACGCGGACGAAGTCGCGGGCATCAGCTAGTAATAAAATATTACTCTAGGTATCCGGAATGCGACAAGCCGATTGCAATATTTTCATGCTACTTTATTATTTCACATTTCTTTCGGAATCATATTCTCTTGATAGAGGTTTATTTTTTACAAAAGTTAAATAAAGAGAGACCCAAGTATGAGTTCGGAGGCTAGAACCATTTATGCTCCAAAAGCTTGATCGACCACTGCATCAGATCAGTACTTCCGTGTAACCACGCACCTAATCAGGTTATTACTAGACCTTACCTGTCAAAAACAAACGTATTTACGTTGGGTTTACGTAATTCAATGCGTCAGTAGCCCAACCTGCAATTGATAATAAGATAATGTGATAATGCGCTCAATCGAAATCCGGTCTAAAATGGCCCTATACCTATGCAAAATAATTGACTGTTTGTAATGAATTCTCTCGATGTGTCACATACAGACCTATTAGTTGAATATCTTTGCATTCAGGTATTCGTATTATACATACCGGTAATGAGCTCGTGGAAAATTTTGAGTAGGTACTTGATAAAACTAGGCTACTGAAAGTTTGTGAGATATTTTTTGTTCGCTAACTGAAAATAGTAATTCATATCCACCAGTTGATCCATCATGGATCACTCCTCATTTATCATACTCATCATCACTATTTTTTTAAGAAGTATTCTAAAGTACAATGTAGTTTAATTACATTAGAATTATTTCATACAAGGCTATACCGCACCTGTGATTCGGCTAGCTACTATTGTCAATTTCCCAGCAGCAACCTATAAATTCCTGACTGATAACAACAAATATACAATAAGTTGCTGTATTGTTGCTGTTATGGTACAATAATATAATTTATCAAGTATTTATTATGCCATGTTTTTAAAACTTACCACCTAGAAGCTTGCCTGCGACTTAATCCTATACATATCCTGGCGGATTTGAAATTTGGGATTAAAACCTTTCCGTTCATCTCTGACTCTATGACTCCCTGACCACATGTTGTGGCGACAAATATATTTTCATATTATTATTATTTCATAGTACATATAAGTATATTTTCTTAGTAAGAGCACGGTAACAATAGTTGCTGTCTGAAGTTATGAGGATAGATAATAACAAAGTCGTGGTGCGATTCTCTAAAAATGATTGCTAGAGTGTGATGGTTGCATACTCGCTCGCTATTGGCTAAAATGCATTTTTGCAGAAATATCACAATTGCAATTGTAGCAATTAATTGATGCAGCTTTTACAGAATCCGCCTGCTGATTACTCAAACTCAGTCCCTATCAAGCACTGCCTTAAAATTTCCCACAACCTCTCGGACCATAATAAGTATCGCTCGGTATTGCGTAATTTCACTATAAATGTTTTATTAATCGATGGACACATATTTCAACGCTTCAGTAATTCATTGAGGCATCGTTGGTGATTATACAATTATCAATCTTGAATTGATACCTATGTATACCGAGTGCTTTAATATAGGTATACCTCAATATTGTAAGTGAATCGTACAGTACTAATCTCTCTGCATCGTATTCCTCATTGCTGATGATTGTGGCCTCTTTTCATTATTCATATAGGTAGCAGTTTCCTAATTCCTTGGAATATTAATGCGGAGGGTACCCATACTCTTACGCATATAAACTGGACCGCAAAGAAAAAGGGTCGGTTAGAAAATATTCAAAATAAAAAACTACGCATTTTCATTTATTTTACATTTATTAAAAATAAAAAGCTAAAATTCGTGTATTTTTATTTTCATTTAAGCACATTAAAATATTCTTTAATTTATTCTTTATTTTATTAAGCTAGGTCAGGTACTTTTGAAGATATTGAAGATTATCTAACCGACCCATTTTCTTTGCGGTCCAGTTTATTAAAATGCAATAATGTTCTCCCAACCGGATCCAGCTGCCAACATCCTCAGAGATTAGTCATCTGAAATCACAAATGTGTGCGCAAACACAGCTGCACTCTCTATTCCCTCACTCTCATAGTCCAATGGAACTGAAATCCGTAACAACTGGAAAGAGATCAGACGCAGGACCGACGGCTTTACATTTTCTCAAACATCCTAACTCCAGTTTAGTAGGTACCTACTGAAAATTTCTTGACAGAAAAACCCAATACAGATTTGGCCCGTCCTGGGAATCGAGCCCGGGACCTCAACCGTAGTCGAACGCTAACCACTGGTTACTGGACCAACGAGGTGGATATTATACTACTAAACTAGCGGCACGCTATGATGGCCGGTTTGACGTTTGTCCGCTCATGAAGTTCCGTATTAATTGATAACGACTTTGAAGGAAATAATTGTATTACTTTATTGACGATAGTGATGTGCAGAGATTCATAAATTTTATCGAATGTAGTTTTAGGTTTAGGACTCAAAATTTATTTATTAAATTGATTTCTAAAATGTATACAAGTGTAGAAAAATCAGTTTGCACCATTTAAGGGGTGAATGTACTTGTGAATATGAACAATTTTCACTATGTGGACAAACCTCTGGAATCGCAAAAAAATATCAGCTGTTTCATACAAAAGGTAAAATTTTTATTTTTATATGATATATACCACCACTCGGCATTTGGTTTTCTAAATTGAAAATTTTTAAAAATGGAATCTAATACGATCGTCACATAGGATCGCTGGCTAGCACAACTACTACCTCCGGCAAACTCGCGTCAATGCTCAATGCAAAACAAAGCAGTTTCGAATTGACGTTGCTTCGAAAAGTATAAACTGTCAGTGCAATGCGATTGTGATATAGTTTTGACCTGGCTTTGGATTTCAAATATTGATACTGCGTTACTGTTGACCCTTGCTCGTGATAGCAGTGACGACAGTGAAAATAGTAGTATGGACGAATCTGATTAATTATGGCCTTTTGTGGCACCTTTTTTGGTATCTTTTGTATTCATATGTTTCTTGTGTGCATATAAAGTATGTATATTCATTTTCATTCAAATATTCAGTTCGTTCAAATAAATTAAATAAACATATACATTTTTGTTTTATTAAACCTATTTAATCAGGTACAAAAACAAAACTTAATTGTTTTTTGTTCGAGAATAAATTGACATTCCACATCACTATTGTAATGTGTCAAACCGGCCATCATAGCGTGCCGCTAGTGTAGCAGTACGATTGTATATGTTACTAATATTTAAGCTAATATTTAGGTAAGATATATTAATATCTTAACTAAATATTATTTAGCAACATATACCTACAATCGTTGTGGTTGAAACGGAAAAAAGAATATACTACCCAGTACCTACTCGCTTTAAATCAATGGTGTTGCTCGTGAATTTTTCCGCAATTTCGTACCGCGTACTTTTCTACGTCCATTTTCCAAACCGTATTAGTTTTATTAAGTAAATAAAACCCCGAAAAATATACAAAAAACATATTATTATACCTACAAACATTTCATTTTTTAGTGTTTTCCGTCCGTTTATTTTTAATCAAAGTACCTACGAGTAAACATGTATATTCAGAGAGTTGAGAACTCATCACAAGCGAGTCTTTTTACAATATGTCAAGGTTACTATTTAATTGCCCTTTTGATGTCAGCCAATTCTGAAAATAAAATCAAATATTATTTGATTCATAAGATGCCGTCAGAAGAGTTTTCGAAGAATCTTACTTCCTACGCATAATATTTAAGAAACCATTATATTTATCTCTTCACACATAAAGAAAAATATCTTTACTAATATTATAAACGCGAAAGTATGTTTGTTTGTTGGTATATCCTTCAAACACGCAACAACGGATCAACGGACCGACATGATCTATTGTACGAGTATGAGTATAGTTGAGGACTTCCAGGAGAGTGACATAGTCTATCTTTGAACGCGGAAAAACAGAGGGTTCCCATGGCAACTTTAAAAACCTAACTACACCCTGACGAATTCGGGGGAAAAAATTGGTTTATCATAATACAGAACAATTTTACCTAATAACTCGTAATGGACGCCAGAAGCGAGTGTTGTTTGTACAAAGCTATTAATATCCCTAAAGTGCTTTTCTCCTGAGTCGCCCAATGGTTTCTCTCTGTTAATTACGAAATGTTGTTGTGTAAGAAATTATTGCTAATAGGTAGGTAAATAATATAATTATAGGTAATTTCATATTCTTCTTCTTCTTTATCAACCTATAGACGTCCACAGCTAGACAAGGGTCTCCTACATGGACTTCCACAGGCTTCGGTCTTGCGCTGCTTGGATCTAGCGGCTCCCTGCGACTCGTTTGATGTCGTCGGTCCACCTAGTGGGGGGTCTGCCAGCATTGCGTTTCCCGGTGCAGGGTCGCCCCTCCAGCACCTTGGGACCCCAATGACCATCAGCTCTTCGAACTATGTGCCCCGCCCATTTCCACTTCAGTTTCGCGACACGCTGAGCTATGTCGGTGACTTTGGTTCTCCTACGGATCTCCTCACTCCTGATTTGATCTCGCAAGGATATTCCGAGCATAGCTCTCTCCATTGCTCGCTGAGTGACCCTGAGCGTTCTTATTAGGCCCATAGTTAGCGACCATGTCTCGCATCCGTAAGTCATCACTGGCAACACGCACTGTTTGAAGTCTTCAGGTACTGAGGGATTTTGGACGAGAAGACATCTCGGAGCTTCCCGAACGCTGCCCAGCCGAGTTGGATTCGGCGGTTGATCTCTTTCTCGAAATTGGACCTACCTAGCTGGACTGTATGCCCCAGGTATATATACTCGTTTTACAATTTCGAGTACAGAGTTCTCAACGATTACTGGGTGGAGCAGAGCATGAGCATTGGACATGATTTTCATCTTGCTCATGTTCATTTTCAGGTCCACATGTTGAGAAACCCTGCTGAGATCATTGAGCATTGTATTGAGATCTCTCAGAGTTTCTGCCATGAATACTATATCATCGGCAAATCGCAGGTGAGTGATTTACTCGCCGTTTATGTTGATGCCAAGTCCGTTCCAATCCAGAAGCTTAAAGACGTTCACCAACGCCATTTTATATTTACCAGGGCTTAAAATTTTCAATGTGTTTGTATCGGTGTAGCTATCTAATTTAAAACTACCTATGTATTTTTACGGAAAACTGAAAAATCACAAACAGATATTAGTTTCTAGAAAATTTCATCGAGTTTTATTGCTTGTATTCAAATAAGATTCTTATTGTGAACCACATACGATATTTTTATATTCATCTATACTAATATTATAAAGAGGAAAGATTTTTTTGTTTGTTTGTTTGTTTGTACCGAATAGGCTCTGAATCTACTGGACCGATTTTAACCATTTTTTCACCAATGGAAAGCTAAATTATCAGGAAGTAACATAAGCTATAATTGATTTAAAAAAAAATTAGAGATCCTTAAGAAAATTGCAATAATGTACCCCAAAGTAGCAAAATTTTGCCTATAAAATTCATTATTTGGCGTGCACTGAGAAAACTATTGATGATACACAAAAATGATGTACTACATGTTTAAAGTACTCATTATTACCTACAAAAAAGTCCGCGAGGGAACATATCTAACTATGATACTTAAGGCACTATAATAGCTTTTGTGTTCTTTTTAATTAGATCGTCGATAGAAAAAAAAAAGTGTGTGTGTCAGCTCCGACGCACGACTGGAGTTTACTCCTTAAATACGATTGTCTAACAACGGTCGTAATACATTCGCGGCGCTCGCTGCGTCTCGGCGCCGCTCGGACCCGATCGGTACGCGCTCGGCTTCCCGAAGCGAAAGCTCTTTCGCATTCGGACCATAGACACAACTCAAGCGAAAACCAACCTTATTTACTCAACGTTAGGGTAGAAATTTGCATCGTTGTGAAAAACGTAACGAGGTCATTCATAAGTAGATTTTACTCCTCGAATTTTTCTCATACCGGGCGCCTTATATATGAAAATCGATTCTTAAGGAGTAAACTCCAAAAATTGGTTACATTCGTATCGTAGTATTAATTCTTATTCAAATAAATAGTTTTATCATCAAGGGTATTTATCTAGCAGTAAAATACTTTTTAATTCATTCGAATCGGATATTTAATTTCGAGTATAAAAAATTTTGAAAGTTTGTTTTAAGTAAGTATGGAGGTACAAAATTACGTTTTGTATTCACGCAAATACTAATGAACCGATTGCGATGAAACTTGATCGGTAGACAGCTTTTACAGCAGCGTTACCTATAGCTCTGTTACATTTCATCCCCTTCCCGTCATTTAGCGGCATTTGGTAAACTCCGAGAGAAGGTGTTCTGTCTGCATGGAATTAAGCTAAACACAAAAATCAAGGTATATGGCTATTGTATTGCCAAATCTACTTTATTCCGCTGAGACTTCGACACTTTATCGCAAGCATATTCGTGCTTTGGATAGATTCCACCTCCACCAAGTGTCTCCGTGAAATACAGAACATGAGGTTGTCCGACCGCAATAAAAGCACAGACGTGTTGCGGCGGGCGAAAGTCAGTGGCATTGAGGCATACCTTATGCGGCGTCAATTGCGTTGGTGCAGACATGTTGTGAGAATGTCCAACGAAAGGATAGCCAAGCGCATCTTTTATTCTGAGCTTAAGGATGGAAAGCGGAAACAAGGCAGTCAGTTCCTTAGGTATAAAGATGTGCTAAAGAGATCATATGACCAGATGTTACATCAACTCCTTTCGTTGGGAAAGTCTCGCTGAAAACCGAGGGGAGTGGAGGCAGGCTGTCACGGATTTTGAAGATAAAAGGAGGATGGATCTGGATGTTTACCGAGATCAACTGAAAAGTAGACAACCATCCAATATTATCTACTAGCTGTTACCCGCGACTTCGTCCGCGTTTGTTTCGGCTTTTTTTAATCCTGCAAGCAAGCATGCAAAATAATGTATCACCTATGTTACTTACTCTCCGGCCCATAAACTATCTATATGCAAAAAATCATGTCAATCCGTTGCTCTGTTGCTGCGTGATTGAAGGACAAACCAACAAACAAACAATCAAATACACTTTCGCATTTATAATAATATTAGTAGGGATAATTACGTCGATGGTGCCCTATCAAGTCCTCACTGCGCACGGTTATTTCGTGCAATAATAGGGTAGGTACATCAGCCACATCAGGGCACACGAGCGAAGCCCAGAAGTCTTCAAAGTTTACAGAGATCCAGTGGCTGTTGCTGAAATCGGCAATGAAGTAATGAAATGGAATGAATGACTTTTCATCCCGATATTCCAACGGAATCGAAACTTACGCGGGTAAAACCACGGGGCGCAGCTAGTGAATTATAATATTAGTAGGATATAGCATCGTATAGCCACTGGAGCTTCACTTGAGTTTGAAAATCTTAAATTCGTAGCAAGTCCGAGATTTACTATTCATCAGACTACGGACAGCATATTTAAATTTTAAATGAATTCCAAAAGATGGGACTTAAAATACTGAAGTTAGACTGAAAGATTCTCGCAAAATGAATGGCAAAATTGCAAGTGCTTTGAAATAAAATATTGAAAGTGTTAGAGGTAGGTACTTCAGAAAAATAGCGTTTTAAAGCATAAAGAGAATAAAGTACTAAAGAACTCCTCGAAATGAATAAATTAACAGACTAAGTTGGTGTAACAGATGCAGAGGTTCATCCTGCCAGCTAACCGTAAAATGTTTTAAGTAGGTTTTATACAATCGTCTGGTAACGTATTCTAATAGCTAAAAGGATTATTGTTATGTTCCCATAAATTTTTAATTTTAGGTTTTATACAATCGTCTGGTAAGTGGTAACCTATTATAATAGCTAAAAGGATTACTGTTATTTTCCCATATATTTTTAATTTTCCTTATATTATCCTACTAGCTGATGCGCGCGACCTCGTTCGCGTGGATTTAGTTTCAAAAATATCGTGGGAACTCTTTTGTTTTTAAAAGTCTTGTGTCAATTTCCAGGTTCTCAACTCAGATAACCATGCAAATATCAAGTAAATTCGTTGCGTTGCTGCGTGAATAAAGGGCTAACTAACAAACACACTTTCGTATTTATAATAATTATTTTTTATTGTTAGAATTATAATACAGGCTTTTCGATGCTTACGCACTTCTCAAGACTTAATAATTGAATAATCATAATGTATATAATGTATATAAATAACATAATGTAGTAGGTATAATAAACTTAAGTCTTAGTTTTGGAAAGGCGTTAAAGTTTCAAGTATAGTTCGAATAGGTAGATGTGTCCAGTGGTTCATTAAGTCTGGAGTTAGAAACAAAGTGTCACCTGGAACAATTTAAGGAAGTCACCTCCGGCAAGTCACATTGCACTGAGTAAGCAATCGCAAGGCAACTTCTGTTCGAAATTGTGAAAGTTTCTTACCAGTGGACACTTCACTATAATATTATTCTCAGTAGCATTGATTTTAGTTTCACATCGAACCCACAGATTGGATTTGGTAACCTAAATCGTAAGGAAACTCATTTTCAGAGAAATAATAATCAATTACAAAATAGGTATATCAGTGATTTCAAGATAACTGCAAAATCATATTATTACATAGACTTATCATGTTTACTACTGTAAGTATTTTATTAGGTATTTTTAGGGTTCCATACCAAAATGGTAAAAATGGAACCCTTATGGTGAGACTTTCTCCGTCCGTCTGTCCGTCCGTCTGTCACAGTCGATTATTATTACAAGATAGGCTTTTATCTGGGGTGTGGTGGCGAATAACCTAATTATTCCTCTTTGAGGGGCGCCACGTAATTCTAGCAAAAGTGACCACTTTAATATTTCGCAAAATCTCTGCATTAAAAAATGTTCATAACACTAGCTAACATACCCCCAACATTTTTAGATTTTAGTTTAAGTGGTGGTGGATGTACTTAATTAAAACCGGCTGTAAGAAGATGACATAAAATTGAACCCCTTCTTCATATCTCTGATGTAAACAGAGGTGCTAATATTAATTTACATTAACAAACTTGAGTTTTACAGTACAACGTAGATTACATACTATGATATTATGTTTATTATTCAGTCCCTCCTGACTCTGTTCGCTTCAAATTATAAGGACAGATGTTTAAAACCCGACTACGGAAAATTGGATATAACATCCGTCATTATTGATTTTGTTTGTATAAAATATTGTTACCGATATGTCACCCGGACCCTAACAATATGAAATTGATTGACACCTCACATGTTGTTTAGTACAAATGCACGTACGGAAAGCGCAGACCCCCACTAGGTAGACCGAAAACCTCAGACGAAGACAGATTGCATCTCAAAGATGCAATCTGTCTTCGTCTGAGGTTTTCGGTCTACCTAGTGGGGGTCTTGCAAGATACCTAATCAGAAAACTACATTAAATAAAGTTCCCATTGTCGAAGCTACTATTATTATCCTCCTATCCTACTAATATTATAAATGTGAAAGTTTGTGAGGATGTATGGATGGATATTTGGATGGATGGATGTTTGGATGGATGTATGTTACTGTTTAACGCCGCAACTAATGAATCGATTTGGCTGAAATTTGGAATTTAGATAGCTCATACCCAGGATTAACGCATAGGCTTTTTATGCCGGAAAATTACGGACTTTAAAAATCTTAATCCACGCTGACGAATCATCTAGTATAATAATAGTATAATTAATCGCAAACAAGGGTTTTGTTCGCGCCATAATTCCTTGTTCCATGGTCGTGGCGCTAGCAACCTCTTTGGCTCGCAATGAAATTGACAGATGACACTTGAAAGGTAAAACTTGCCGCGTTTTTTGGGCGTGGTTTTTGCAAGTTCCCTTTTTCCTTTTGACAGCTAACACGTATTCACGAAAATCCGGGTCGCGCGCGGACGGTTTTGCTGTTTTAAGTGTCTAGAATTAGTTTATTTTACGGTTTTGTTGCGCCGTTGAGCGGTCTATGTGTCGACCTAGCTATAAGCATCATTGTTAACGTGCTGACCGTAACAAAAGAACATTTTTTGCAACCCGCCGATTGTGCTCGCCACGCGCTCGGCGAAGTGTGTGTGTGATCAGGGTTTTGGACCTTAACTAGTGACAAGCCGAGTGTACAGTGCCACGCCAGCCCAGCGTCTTCAGCAGGCCATAGCTGGCTGCCTGCCTGCTGCGCCTAGCGGCCTGAGAAGTTCACCTTACACTCCCTCACAACACACCCCACATACACCACTCTCATACCAATCTCAGGCCGTACAAGGATTGAATGCTGCAAGGAAGGTTAGTGCAACCATACCATCATTAAGTCCACACTTAGACGAGAACAAATCTGACCGTGGTTAAAGGCCGCTTTGGGCAGCGACCCTGGACTCAGGTTATAGCTGATGGGCCCCTATACTTCGTGTTCCAGGCCTTGACTCGTTGGCCAAGCCGTTGGCCTCAACATTTGGTAACCAGAGCGCGGTTAAATTGATTCCGCGGACAGATTTGGCATTACTGTGACTTAACTTGGCCGTTCTAGGGTTAACTCATTAATTGTAAACTGATTGATTTATAACTTGTTAATACACAGGCTTATTGAGTTACTAGTACATAGCCTACCTTGTCACATGTAGGCCTGTATAATGATTGCAATTATTGAGATTTTGTTTTGTTAATTTTTGTTGATTAATAATTAATAGTACCTAATTGTTGTTTGTTAGATGTAGATTGTAATAAATAAACTTAATATTGGTATAATTTGATAATTGTAGGTTCCAAGCCAATTTGTAATTTGCAGTGCCTAGTATGAGTCTAGTGGCTTAGTACGGGTAATTAAAAACTTAATTTTTCTTTTATCTTAATTTATGTTATTGATTGACTTAACATAGATTGTTGATAGCTTAATTTGTATCTTTTGGAACTTTTAACCAACAAATACTTTGTTTGTTTACTAAAACCCCTCGTGGTTAGGTAACAGAGTAGTTTGTTTGATGTATTTAAAATAAATAATTCTTGTTTTAAAGTAAATAATTCTAATTAATAAATAGTATTTAAGTAGTAATTTGTTTGTGTTTAAAGTGGGTAATTCTTGTTTGATTATTAATTTGTTTGGTTAAAGTTGAAACATAACTTGTAACAAATAACTTTGTTTTGATTTTGTTACCTATTTGTTGTGACTACCTTTATTTAAGTTGTTTTGTACCTACCTAAGATGGCAGCCCACAAAAAATTGAGCGTGCAAATTCAATCAGAGCTGCGTTGGGCTGCTACAGCCAACGCCTTGGTAGGCCGGGAGGACCGGGCATCCGCACTGCTCCAGCGGTGCGAGCAGGTGCGGACCAGGCAGGCGGTCGTCGAAGGGGCCTTCCGAGACCTCATGGCATTGGAGCTACCTCCGGAATCGCTGGAGTCCTCAGTGCGGGACTACGAACAGTTTTTTGAGCTGACAGACGGTCTGGTGGAGGAGGCCGCGAGGCTCAAGAAGGAGGCGAGAATGAGCTCTATTCTTGAGTCTCCCACCAGACCCACCACGCAGCCTGCGTTACAGGGCAAGTTGCCAACAATAAACTTGCCCCACTTTTCTGGCAACCTGACCGAGTGGCTAGGCTTTCTCAGCCTCTTTGATAGCCTGGTGGACGCGAGAAGAGACCTGTCTCCCTGCCAGAAACTGGCCTATCTACTCTCTTCCCTGTAGGGAGAGGCTCTGGGTTTAGTTAGCCACCTAGACCTCTCCGAGGAGAGTTATACCACCGCGCGGGAACTACTGACTCGGCGGTATGCCAACGTGCGCCGGTTAGCAGACACACACGTGGCACAAATTCTAGCGCTGCCACGTGTCTATGGGGTGTCTCATTTAAGAGAATCGCTCTTAAATCCACTGATTGTAGCCTGCAACGCTCTTAAGCGTTTAGAGCTTCCCGTGGACCAGTGGTCCTTCCTTTTATTACACATTGTGTTGTCCCGCCTACCTCCCGAGTTGAAACTGCGTTTTGAGCAAAGGTATGGTGGGGACGGGGCCAGCTACCTGCCCCCCTTTTCGGACCTTTTAAAGTTCCTTGAGGAAGAGTGCCGGCAGGCTGATAACTCCGGGATTGCTGGTCCTTCAAGGACCCCAGAGCGGCCTGCCCAGCTGAGGAAGGAAAGGGGTCACACTGGCGTCCCTGGTAAAAGGACCTCCGACCGGAGACCAATGCCCGTTTACACTGGACTTGCTGCCACTGAACCCGCCCCCTGTAACTATTGCAGGCGTCCAGGCCACCGGGTGCTTTCTTGCCCCCAGTTTCTCTCTAAGCGGATCAAGGATCGGAGGGGCGTTGCAAGAGACCGCCACTGGTGCTATAGCTGTCTGGGAGCTCACATGCAACGGGACTGCCAACAGCAACGGCCATGCCCAATTTGTAGGGGTAACCACCTGGAGATTTTGTGCGCCAACAAGAATGGTGTTGGTCGCCAGGTGGAGAGTGAGGGCGCGCCCCGCACGGGCGGGGGCGCTCTTACCAATCGCTCCCCGGATTATTTGCGTCGGTCCCCTGATCAGGGCCATGAATTCCGACGCGTCCGGATTTCGACCCCGCCTATGGGGGCTTCACCCCCCCGTGAGGGGGGCGCCAACCCCCCTCGACGTTCTGATGGGAGATTTGTGGCGGCCCCGTCTACGGTTCGACCTACCCGCTATTCACCTCCGCTTCATGAGTGGCCACGCCTCGAACGCCGCCCACCTCGAGCGGGTCGACAGCAGTACTACGACCTACCGACCTCAGCCCGTATGACTAGGCCCGTGCTGCCGCCACGAGATGACGCATGGGTTTACCCAAATGGAGGTCCGTCCCCCTCACCTTTGGAGGTCTCCCCTGAGTCTCAATATGAGATTCCCCGGTTAGAGGACGGGTTTGATGAGGACGACCACCAATAGGTAGTTGCCGCCCTAGCCCTCACCACAGCAACTTCTCCTGAGACCTTGAATCTCCGGCAGTCTGTCTGTCAGACCATTCTTTTGCCGACTGTCTCAGTGAAGATATTCAACCCGAAGGGTGAATTTTTAATCGTTCGCGCCCTTTTGGATTCGGGTTCACAGCGCTGTATTGCTTCTTCTCGTTTGGTGGGTGAGCTAGGGCTCCCTTGGAGTCCTCGAACAGGACGGGTGATAGGTATCGGGGGTATAGAGCCCTCGACTCCTACCGGGGAAGCGGAATTAATGTTTGGCCCCGTTACGGGCAATTTTAGGGTCTTGGTCAAGGTGTCAGTCCTTGACAATATCTTAGGTCCCCTACCGCAGGTCCGAATAGCTGACGCTGCGGTGTCCTGTGCATCAGGCCTAAACCCAGCTGACCCCCACTGGACTGAACCCGGTCCTACGGACCTTTTGTTGGGTTCCGACGTGTTGGGCCTGGTCTTGTCAGGGGAAATTAGGGTTTTGCAGAAGGACGGCCTATGTGCCATGTCCACTATATTCGGTTCTAGCTTTTTTGGACCCGTGCTATGGTCTTCGGACCTACCGGTGCTGGACCAATTGCAAGCAGCCGGCTTGACGCTGTCGGACGTGGTCCAGCGCTTTTGGGAAGTTGAGGAGCCGCCGCATGCCGCACGAGTTGACCCTCTTGACCTTGAATGTGAGTTGTTTTATCAAAACAACACAGGCCGCCGTGTTGATGGGCGATTTGTAACTCGCTTGCCCTTTCTCGCTTCTCGCCCCCCGCTTGGTCAATCGCGGGCCTTGGCGGAAAAGAGGCTCTTGTCTATGGAACGGCGCATGCGGCGCGACTCCACCTTCCGCTCCAAGTACGTTGAATTTATGCGCGAGTACGAGGGCCTGGGGCATATGTCACCATCCAATTTTGATTGGCGCGCACACGAGCACTACTTCTTACCCCACCATGCCGTCTTGAAGACCCCTGGGGGAAAGATTCGAGTGGTTTTTGACGGCTCCGCGGCCACATCCAACGGGGTGACATTGAACCAATGCTTGCACTCCGGTCCTAAGCTGATCAAGGATATCTCCGATATCCTCACGCATTTCCGCCGGCATCAAATTGTTTTCGTAGCTGACATCAAGATGATGTTTAGACAGTCGATGGTACATCGCGATGATCGGAGATACCAAATGATTCTGTGGCGCGAAAATCCTAATGAGCCAATGCGTGTCTTTGAATTGAACACCACGACCTATGGACTCAAGTCAAGCCCCTATATTGCTATCAGGACCTTGTTAGAACTAGCTAACCGGGAGCGACTGAATTACCCTCGCGCATCAGCCACCTTGGAATCGTCAGTCTATATGGACGATATTTGCACGGGAGCCTCGAGCGTTGAGGAAGCTCTGACTCTTCGCGATGAGTTGATTGCAATACTGAAGTCCGGAGGTTATGAGTTGGGCAAGTGGCTGTCCAACTCCCCTCACGTCTTGAAGGATCTTCCGGGAAAGGATAAGCAGGATCCTCATATTTTTGAAAATCCCGAAAATCCCAATTTGCTGACGGTCCTTGGAATACAGTACCAGCCCGTCCAAGACGTTTTCACCTACCGGGTCAAATTAGACCCACCTCCTAAGGTCTGGACTAAGCGTTCCATATTGTCTAATGTTGCTCGCACCTTCGATCCCAATGGATGGATCACTCCCGTAATATTTTTGGCTAAATGTTTCCTCCAGAAGCTTTGGATTGCTGAACTCGGTTGGGACGAACCAGTCCCTGGGAAGTTATTGAAGGAGTGGAACTCCCTTGTGTCTTCACTTCCTGAAGTTAACCGAATTTCCATGCCTCGACGCTTCCTACCAACAGGAAGGTGTCATGCCAGTCTCCACGGGTTTTGCGACGCCTCCGAACGAGGATACGCCGCCGTGGTATATTTGAGGACTGTCGATGTCGCCGGTGAGGTCGCGACGCATCTCGTCTTGGCAAAAAGCAAGGTGGCCCCTATTCGGTCACGGTTAACTATCCCGAAATTAGAATTGTCTGGCGCCGCCCTTCTGGTACGTCTCTTGAACCACGTCCGCTCCTCTTTGGCATCTGCGGTCGATCTGACCGACGTTTATGCTTGGACGGACAGTGAGATTGTCCTTTGCTGGCTACGAGCCGCGCCTCACAACTTAGAGGTCTTTGTTGCGAATCGGGTCTCCCAAATTCAGAGCTCTGCAGTACCGGTGATTTGGAGACACGTACCCGGAGAACTGAACCCGGCCGATTGCGCCTCCCGCGGCTGTGAGGCCTCTTCACTGGTCCACCATCACCTTTGGTGGGATCCAAGTTGGCTATCCCAATCCGAGACGACTTGGCCTCAAAATAGGTTTTCCGCTCCCGAAGTATTGCCGGGCTTAAGAGTCGGAGTGGTTGAGGATAAACAGATTCCCGACTTGAACTTTCTTTTGAACCGTTACAGTTCCCTTGATAAACTAATTGGTGTTACCGGTTGGATTCGACGTTTCATCCATAATGGGCGGAATTCAGAAAATAAAAATTTGAGTCCTGTGCTTTCCCCTCTTGAACGCCAAGACGCCCGGAACTACTGGGTGCGTGTGGTTCAGGTGGAGCATTTTTCATCCGTGATTGACACTCTAAAGAGAGGTTTAGTTTTGAAGGGCCCCCTTGCTCGCCTAAGCCCTTTTTTGGACAATAACGGAATGCTACGCGTTGGAGGACGCCTCAAGAATTCCAATCTGCCCTATGGTGCTCGCCACCCCCTTTTGCTACCTAAGGACGGCACCTTTGTCAAATTGCTAGTGACACACTACCATCTTAAAAATGCCCACGCTGGTTGTAATGCACTCTCGGCTATTTTACAGCGCGAGTTTTGGATTCTGGCAGGGAGACGCACCATCCGGAACGTCACTTTCAAATGTATTCCGTGTTACCGCTTGAAGGCTAATACTTCACAGCCGATGATGGGTGATCTGCCCTCCGACCGCGTTCTAGCCACTCGACCCTTTGCTGGGGTTGGCACTGATTTTGCTGGCCCGTTTGCCATCAAGAGCTCTAACCTCCGCAACGCCAGATCGCTCAAGGCCTACCTCTGCGTTTTTGTATGTCTCGCTACCAAGGCGGTACATTTAGAACTTGTGAGTGCCTTAAGCACTGAAGCTTTTGTAGCCACGCTAGGTAGATTTGTCTCTCGTCGAGGATTGCCTGACCTGATTCGCACTGATTGCGGCACCAATTATAAGGGCACTGATAGATATTTAAAAGAGATTGTCGAATTCCTGTCTAGCAATAAGATTAGATTAAGTACAGCATTGTCCAAGATGGGGGTAACCTGGAAGTTTGACCCCCCAGCTTGCCCTCATTGGTGTGGAATATTCGAAGCTGTGGTTAAGGTGGCCAAGACTCATCTCCGGCGCGTTATAGGCGAAACTGTTTTAACCTTTGAAGAACTCGCCACCGTGTTTTGCAAAATTGAGGCTGTACTCAATTCTCGGCCACTCTGTCCCCTCTCATCTGACCCAAATGACCTGGAGGTCTTAACTCCCGGTCATTTTCTGATTGGTCAGCCCCTTAACGCTCTACCCGAATACCCCTTCAGGGACGTGAAGGTCTCACGTTTGTCCCGGTTTGAGCTGCTGCAACAGATGACTCAGAGTTTTTGGCACCGTTGGTCACTAGAGTATTTGCATCTTTTGCAGCAGCGGGTTAAGTGGGCTGACAAATCTGATCCACCCAAAGTTGGTGACCTAGTGCTGATTAAGGAACCTAATTTGTTGCCTTTATACTGGCGCCGTGGGCGCATTCTTAAGCTGATCTACGGGTCTGATGGGGTTCCCAGGGTTGCCGAGGTAATGGTCGGAGACTCTGTCTTGCAGCGAGCCGTTTGCTCCTTATCACGTTTACCTATTTACTAGTAAGTGGACGTAAATCCTTACGCCCACGGGCGGGGGGATTGTTCGCGCCATAATTCCTTGTTCCATGGTCGTGGCGCTAGCAACCTCTTTGGCTCGCAATGAAATTGACAGATGACACTTGAAAGGTAAAACTTGCCGCGTTTTTTGGGCGTGGTTTTTGCAAGTTCCCTTTTTCCTTTTGACAGCTAACACGTATTCACGAAAATCCGGGTCGCGCGCGGACGGTTTTGCTGTTTTAAGTGTCTAGAATTAGTTTATTTTACGGTTTTGTTGCGCCGTTGAGCGGTCTATGTGTCGACCTAGCTATAAGCATCATTGTTAACGTGCTGTCCGTAACAAAAGAACATTTTTTGCAACCCGCCGATTGTGCTCGCCACGCGCTCGGCGAAGTGTGTGTGTGATCAGGGTTTTGGACCTTAACTAGTGACAAGCCGAGTGTACAGTGCCACGCCAGCCCAGCGTCTTCAGCAGGCCATAGCTGGCTGCCTGCCTGCTGCGCCTAGCGGCCTGAGAAGTTCACCTTACACTCCCTCACAACACACCCCACATACACCACTCTCATACCAATCTCAGGCCGTACAAGGATTGAATGCTGCAAGGAAGGTCAGTGCAACCCTACCATCATTAAGTCCACACTTAGACGAGAACAAATCTGACCGCGGTTAAAGGCCGCTTTGGGCAGCGACCCTGGACTCAGGTTATATCTGATGGGCCCCTATACTTCGTGTTCCAGGCCTTGACTCGTTGGCCAAGCCGTTGGCCTCAACAGGTTTATTTAACGGACATCCCAAAGGCTAAATATAAACTGTGTGATGTATCCCTTGGGATCCTTTGTCGTCGACACGTCATGTCTCATCAACTAACTCCGTAGCTGGCATGTATGGTTGAAAATATTATACACCCTTTGGCATAAATTACACGGCTTCGAATGGCCCTTTTGCCATCAGATGAAATACCTTTTGGCCCGCATTTCTCAGGTGACGAGGGTGAGGGTGTTTGACAGCTTTATCAATTCACAACTCAAAAAACTGGCCAAGTGCGAGTCGGACTCGCGCACCGAGGGTTCCGTGCTCCAGAAGTAAGTATTCAAGTAAAACGATAATATTATTATATTATATTAATTTGCTTATTCATATCTTTTTTTTGTTTTTATTATTCGTTAGCTTTGTTTGTAGAGGTTTATCTATATATATAAAAGAAAGTGGTGTTAGTTACACTATTTATAACTCAAGAACGGATGAACCGATTTAGCTGAAAATTGGTGGAGAGGTAGCTTAGAACTAGGAAACGGACATAGGATACTTTTTGGGTGGATTTCCCAACAGCAAAATTTACGCGGCATGTATGAAATCGGTAGTGCAGACCGTTACTTTACAGTGCTTATATTTTTTTCTAGGCAGAAGAGTATGTTATCTTTATGGAGCCAGTAAATATTTCTCGATAAAGATTGCAGTTTAGGAATAAAGAAAATTTTAAACCCCTAATTTTTCATTTCGGTGGCTTTCCTCACAACATTTTTCAGTGTAATTTCCCTCATAAAACAAAACTATTGGTTGTTTTGGCTTATGGCTACTTTTATTTAAATCGTTAATAGTGTTAGTATTATCACAAAGTAATTTTATAATAATATCTACCCAGATTAAGAACTGGTAAGTAAAAATGCATGTGTCCCAGAAAGTCCTTTCATTTCGGTGGCTTGAAGTTAATCAAGAATATTTTTGCATAGAACAACTCTAGCTCCCCCCTTATGCGTTTAGAACATACGTAATAGTGGCCTCTAGGTGTTTATCGTGTATGGAAGTGCGCCAATTGCCTGCTTGTTCCCCAAAAAAACGTTCGTATGTCATTTCGGTGACGTGCGACACATTTCTTTTCATTTCCGTGTACAGGTATAACTTTTCTTGCAATAAGCTAGTATATTTAATTAAATACTAATGAATGAGCTAGTGGTAATATGTTTATTTGTGTAGTATTCCTTATATCCTATAGAAAGTACTTTTTTAGTTATGCTAATTTTTACCCTTGGTTTTCATTTCGGTGTTTTCATTTCGGTGGATTCTGTGGCCTAAACTGGCCACCGAAATGATAAAAGACCCACCGAAATGATAAAAATTCTCATTTTGGTGAGGTTTTATCATTTCGGTGTATAATAGTTTCATTTCGGTGGATTGTTTTATCATTTCGGTGGATTATTATTTCATTTCGGTGAAAATTCGGATGAACACGTGAATTTTTCAAAATATTTGTTTAATTTTATAGTATGTATATATATGAAAATTTTAATAGGAGGATGCTTTATTTCCAATACTGTAAAACAATTTTTTTTGTTATTTTAGTCTGTCTGTCTGACTGTCTGTACGCTCATCACGTGAAAACTACTCAATGGATTTAAATATAATTTGATATACAGTTAAAACCGTTTACGACGATATCGTTTAGAACAACATATTGGTTATATTGACCAAAATCAAAGGTCCCGGATGAATGCTATATGACCGCCTTATCAAAAATATCGCTTTTTACGACATCGCTTACTACGACTTATCTGATTAAGCGACTACATTTCACTAATATCTGTTAGAGAATGATATCTGTTAGAACGACCAGCTGTATTGTAAACAATTTGAATAGGTAACAATATCCACATCTGGGGCACAATATAATGGTCAATGGCTATTAAGATCGCAAAGTAAACAAAAACGCTTCGAGTTTAGGGTCTTTTGTAATTCTTAGAAACAAATTACACGTGCATGCAGTATAATCAAAGCCCGCTTCTTCATATCCCTCCAGTCAGTCTGTTACTTATCTGTACACAAGACGCACTAAAACTTATTGTCGAGTTATTGTCTTACAGAATGTAATCTTATTTATTTTATACAATATGAATATATTTTTCCTATTAATATCTATAGATTTATATATATATATTATATACCCACACATTCAATATTACCACTTCATAAAAAAATACTTTGTACCTCGAAAACATCACAGGCTTTTACGACTATCGGTTTTTACGACCAAATATGACTGGTCCCTTCGATGTCGTTGTAACAGGTTTTTACTGTAGTTAATAGGTAGCTGATACTCCGAGTCAAAATGCAACATATTATAAGATAAAAGATTTTATCCTTATAACCAATAAGGTTCCTCCGGGATGTGAGATGAAAATTTTTGTTTATTTTCTCCATACTCCGTCAAATCTAATCCGATTAAAAGTTTATTTATATGGTTCTTCTTCTTCTTCTTTATCAACCGATAGACGTCCACTGCTGCACAAAGGTCTCTTGCATGGACTTCCACAGGCCTCCTTCTTACGAAGCCTAAATCCAGCGGCTCCCTGCGACTTGTTTGATGTCATCGGTCCACCTGGTGGTCTGCCAACACTGCGCTTCCCGGTGCGGGGTCGCTATTCCAGCGCCTTGGGACCCAACGACCATCAACTCTTCGAACTATGTGCCCGCCCATTTCCACTTCAGTTTCATTACATTCTGTTAGTCTTGTGTACAGATAAGTAACAGACTGACTGGAGGGATATGAAGATGCGGGCTTTGATTATACTGCATGCACGTGTATTTTGTTTCTAAGAATTACAAAAGACCCTAAACTCGACAAGTTTTTGTTTACTTTGCGCTCTTAATAGCCATTGACCATTATATTGTGCCCCAGATGTGGATATTGTTACCTATTCAAATTGTTTACAATACAGCTGGTCGTTCTAACAGATATCATTCTCCGAAGATATTAGTGAAATGTAGTCGCTTAATCAGGTATGTCGTAGTAAGCGATGTCGTAAAAAGCGATATTTTTAATAAGGTGGTCATATAGAATTCAGCCGGGACCTTTGATGTTGGTCAATTCCGATGTTGTTCTAAACGAAACGTCGTAAACGGTTTTAACTATATTTTGTCTGTCTGTATACGTTTTCGGTGCATTTTCATTTCGGTGGACACATTCTTTCATTTCGGTGGCTAGTTATTTCATTTCGGTGGTTAGTTATTTCATTTCGGTGAACGAATGTTTCATTTCGGTGGCATCCAAATTTCAAACACGAATTTACATAGGTTTAATCTATATATATAAAAAAAAGTGGTGTTAGTTACACTATTTATAACTCAAGAACGGATGAACCGATTTGGCTGAAAATTGGTGGAGAGGTAGCTTAGAACCAGGAGACGGACATAGGATACTTTAAAAAAAAAAACAGAACAGCGGATTGATGTGATTTTTTGCATGGGTATAGTAATGGATTTAGTAGTGGTTCCTCAGACCGGGAGAGCTACTTTTTATCTCGGATAATGAAAGAGTTCCCGCGGGATTTTTAAAAACTTATTCCATGCGGACGAAGTCGCGGGCATCAGCTAGTAGGATATATTTTGATGGCATTACATAAGAGCATAACCTATATCAAGAAGTATAATATACTACAGCTTAAATTTAAAAAAAACTTATAATACGAAAGTTCGCCGAAATGAAAGAAAAATACCACTTTGTTGAAATTGACCCTTTTATTCCGTTCGACCGCGTTTCCGTCAAGTCACTATAAAACGTGGTATAACAAAAACGCATCTGACATGGAATAACAAAACGCAAATGACAGTGGAATAACAAAACGTAAATGACAGCTAAACGTAATTTTGTCTTTGGTTAAGTATGGTAAAAAATTTGACAATTATAAAAATGATAGCTATACGTAATTGATAATATCATCAGTCATATGATTTCTCTTTGAATCATCATTAACAATGCCGCGAGCAAGACGATCAAATGTTTCCTGCTACAAAGCTACGGATTGACGTGATTTATTGGATAGGTTTAGTTGATAACCTGGAGGGTGACAAAGATTTCCCGCGGGATGTTATGAACTAAATCCACGCAGACGAAGTCGCGGGCATCAGCTAGTAGTTACTAAAATAATCGACTGTGACAGATGGATGGACGGACGGAAAAAGTCGCACCATAAGGGTTTCATTTTTACCATGTTGGTACGGAATCCTAAAAGGTCTCTGGTTCCTAGACGCGTAAAATGTCTTTCTGAATGTTTTGTTAGTAAAGTATTGAATGAATAATTTTATTTTGTCGTAAACTAGCGACCCGCCCCAGCTTCGCACGGGTAGTAGAGCATAATTATTATGCCTACTTATGCCTACATGTTTTTTCTGTCGTGGGGTCGCAATCAGCGTATGTAGATTTATTTTCGCGCGCGTTCGTTTTTATTTTGCGATTAGTCCTGATATTCATTTACATTATGTAGTGTAAAGGATTATCATAAATATTTGCTCAAACATGGATAGTATCAACAGCATCACGTCATAGGAAGAAATTTCAAACATGTTTTGCCTCAATTGAAGCGCTTAAAATATTGAAAAGTTGCTAAAGTTACTATATTTAATGAGTTAAGAATTATAACATTTGGATGGATGTTTTGATGTATGTTTGTTACTCTATAACTCCACAACGAATGAACCGATGTGGCTGAAATTTATAATGGAGATAGCTCATACCCAGGATTAACACATTAACAATTTTTTTATCTCGGAAAATTACAGAGTTCCCGTAGGAATCAAAAAACCTTAATCCACGCGGACGATGTCGCGGGCATCATCTAGTCACTAGTGTATCTATAAATAACGTTTATGTTAAGTATAGATTAATCTTTTAAAATTAAACACGGTGAATATTTATGTACAACAAACCCGTTACAATTAGAACGGAGATTTACTGCTCGAATTTTCAGAGTTAACGAAGAAAAACTGCGGTTGGAAACTCAGCTACTAATTACTTACAGAGCGTAGGTAGGTAGTGATAGGTAAAGAAATTCGGTTCCTAAGTTCACCTACGAAAATACTAGGGGGGGCTGGTTCAACATTTTTTAAAAGACATGTTAAACTTGTAAAATTATGTTAACCGAAGTTTAGTAAAACTTACATTTTCTCCATCTGCTATTAGCGCTAACAGTTTTACGTTTACGTTACATTACATTTACATTACATTTACATTACATTTACATTTACGTTACATTACATTTACATTTTCAGCCGAAAAAAGGTTTTTTTATGTATGTCCACCGATTACTCGAAGACGCCTGAACTGATTTAGGAAATTCTCTTTTTGTTTGAAAGGGTATACAGATACAGCCCAGGTGGTCCCATATCAATTTTATCCAAATTGGTCAAGCGGTTTTTAAAATATCAACAATAAAATATATACTTTGTATAGTGTGTGTGTGATGTAGTAAAGCGGGAGTTTGAATTCGGTTGTTTAAAAAAGAATTTTTTATATTATAGGTCTAGTCTAATGTTGGGCCGAGGACACACTAGTAGTAAAGTAAAACCTCAAAACGCGATTGGAGTGCCTATTAATGGCCTATAGACGTTAAATATGTCTAAAAACCTGCCCAAAAGTTGTGCGTATTTCATTCAAAAAACCTCATTAAAATCGGCCTAGTAATTATTCAGACGATGGTAACAAAACACGCAAACACAATTAATAAACTCCAAAGAGAATCACATCTACGGTCGGTCTTTTCGGTCTTTTGTGGGTAAAATAAACATCGTTCGTCCAAACACATCAGATCAAAGCGATCAACAATTACCGTATTCTGCAATAGTTGATGCACATGTCCATGAATAAATTCATACCATTAATGTATCACCCAAGGCCGGATTAAGCCTACTGAGGCCCCTAGGCAAAATTATCACTTACTTTAACGATGAAGGAAAACCTGAATTCTCCATAAACTTCTCAAAGGTAAGGCTGCCAACCCGCACTTGCCAGCGTGATAGACTATAGCCAAAATTATTCGAGAGGAGACTCAGTTCAGTTGGCAGGCAATAAGTTCTTATGAGTAGTTGAAGAAGCTATGTAGGTGGTCACAGAAACTCAGCTCGATTAAACGTAGTCCCATCGAGCTTGACGAGTACTTGGTAGGCAAATTGATGATTGAACAGGAAGGTGGTCTGTAGACGATGTTTGTAATGATAATACCAACTATAGATTGATAACACATGTCGGGGGTGAATTAATATTTTTACACAAAATAAAAACAGAAGTTTCTTGTTACCACATAATAATATATTTTGTTGCCTCTCACAACAATAGATTTCATTGACAAAATATCATTGACATTATATGTTTTACAATTACAATATTAGAGGTAGGAGCTACCTTAATTAATACCATAATGTTAATCCATCAAATAAACAAAAATGTATGGTACAAAATCTTACAAAAAATTCAATGCACGTAATCTCATTAATGCAAAGTAGGTATAATAAAATACATTACATCTGAAATATTAGGGTGGGTACAGGCACGCGATACTTGATTCCACAGAACACATTAGAATAAAATCTTCATGCATATTTTCTTTGACAAAATCACACAAAACACATTTTACCGCCCCTCTTCGGGTGTTTAAAGTGTGATTCTGCCCTACGATTTTCTAAAGTTATTCCATTGATCGTTATCGTATTCGATGACATTAGCGTCAAAGTAAAATAGAATAGAATAGAATAGAATAGAATAGAATAGAATAGAATAGAATAGAATAGAATAGAATAGAATAGAATAGAATAGAATAGAATAGAATAGAATAGAATAGAATAGAAATGTTTTTTATTCAAATAAACTTTTACAAGTACTTTTGAATCGTCAATGAGTCTACCACTGGTTCGGAATGCCGTTCCTGCCGAGAAGAACCAGCAAGAAACTCGGCAGTTGCTCTTTTCAAAATACTTTTACAATATACTTGTCATGATTTTATAAGAATGACGGTGTTAAATGAATTTTTCAAGTGGCAATTCTTTCAGTGTGGCAACACTTGTTTTATGTCGGTAATTTGTTAGTTGTTGGCTAACATGGTTGCGTTGGCCAATCAGGAATAAGCACGCGTAGCCCCTACAAACAACCTATGCACGGCACCTACCAACAACGGTCTCATGTGAATCGACCCTTATAAGTATGTATGTTAAGGTAATAATTTAAAACATGTACATATACTTCGACTAACACCTGTAGGTACATATTTATTCGACCTAATAAGAAATCTTTTTCAATACTTATTTTATTTTACATAGAAGTTAAACTCCCAAGCAAAGAATTCGGGTTGGTTATTGAAGCAAATTTTTTTTTGTGGCGGACCCAGATTCTTTGCTCGCAAGTAGCGCGGTTTATCCCATTTTATCACCCCGCCTCCAAAAGTCATCCAGCCAATAAAAGTTCCATGGAAATCCCACACAATCTCGCTGATATCCAAGAATTAATAAAATCCTCGACTAAATTCGGTGAACTTCTATGAAACCCTACTAATAAAGTCCTCTTTGAATGAATTATTTATAACTCCTAAATCGAAATAAAAAAGTTATATGGATTTACGAGTAATATTAACAATATTTACAAATTATGTAATAAAATTATAGTAGGTAGATTATATTTTCATTTTCAGACATCTTTATTTTTGTGTTATTTTGGTGTGTAAGAATGAGAGAAAAATAAAATATTCGTTATACTTAATAATATAAAAAAGTTAAATAATTGAAAACGTGGAGCGAAATGAAATGAACTTATTTATTTTGCCAAATATGAGTAATAAAAGTACACACAATTGTCTACACAATTTACTCATTATAGTATATTATTTCTTTTATCCATAGTCCGGTTGACCGGACAACTGAACTGAGTATACGGGTAAAGCACCAAAAAATTAAGGTAGCCATATGCTTGTCTCAAAGATCAAACCGTGAATGTCTCATATTGTTTATTTCATATTTTTAGCATTATTCACAGAATATCCTTATAGATTTTCACCTGCATCTCATTCAGCTTGTCTTTTGCTTCAAATAATTTAATCACATCCTCTTGGACATCTCCGCCTTCGTTCAACTTTTGTAGCTGCTTGAGCAACGTAGCTTTTCTTGACGGTCCTTTTGAAGCATATTAGCATTTAGCTTTCTGAGTCACTCAGCGGGCGATGGAGAGACCTATGTTCGGAGTATCCCTGCGAGATCAAATCAGAAATGAGGAGATCCATAGGAGAACCAAAGTCACCGATATAGCTCAGCGAGTCGCGAAATTGAAGTGGAAATGAGCGGGGCACATAGTTCGAAGAGCTGATGGTCGCTGGGGTCTCAAGGTACTGGAGCGGCGACCGCGCGCCGGGAAGCGCAGTGTTGGCAGACCCCTACACCTAGGTCGACCGACGAAATCAAACGAGTCGCAGGGAGCCGCTGGATTCAGGCGGCGCAAGACTAAAATCTAAAGTTAGGTTAGGTTGGGTTATGCGGCCGAGCACTTAGGTTCTATTGGTTTGAAAGGAAAAATTAAATTAGAGGGGGTTCTAAGCTCCCTCTACTCCTTTTCCTCTCCCTCACACTCTTTTTTTACCTTCACGCCTTCACTAAGCGAAGTTTTGCTCGATTTTCGGCAAGACTAACCTAAAAAATTACACAAAAAAAATATTTCGAAAACTATCAGGATTCGACGGATTTCCCTTGCAGGGGGGGGGGGGGTCACCCCCCTTCCCCGACCCCCCTCCCTCCCTTCTCACGAATATTTTTCAATATTTATATTCCAATTACGAATAAAAATTAACAAGGAGTTAAGCTATGTCTTCACAACCGGGTATCAGAGATGAAAAAATCGCTAATCCTGAGGATCCTGGCAAGTATGATGGGACAAACTATTTAAATTATTGCATCGTCATCAGTCCTTGATAAGTGTGCGAAGTTTCAAATCAATCCGAGAAGGGGATGAAAATTGAGTTCAAAAGTTGTGTTACATAGATACGAACCAAGCTAAGCGTGTACGCGTACTCGAGTTCTGGATATGTGTAAGCACAAATAAATCGCACAGCAGTCCCCTGTCAATCTTATCCAGTAGCAGCCAGCAAATACACAACTGTTTATTTTAAGGCGGTCCCCAGAGCAAATTTTGCTCTAGCACGTTTTTCTTCGCTATCTCTTCAATAAACAAGAGATGAATAACTTCTTAATTAATTTTATTAATGTCAGATATTTTATTTACCAATTCGGTCTATTCTTTTTATTTTTTAGATATATTTTTTATAAGAGAACGTCTGAAAACTAATAGATAATGATAAATAAAAGTTATTGTTTCATGCATTTCCTCATTCAATATTTGATTAAATTGATTTACTATTTATTAATCTTAAATATTGCACTTTTAAAAAAATGCCTCGATGAAAGGTGAGAGTCAAAAATATATTAGAACATTTCGAACAAAAATTTCAAGCTTCATACCAAACTCCCGCTTTCCGAGAACTAATCCTTACCCAGTGTTAATTTATTCATAATCTTATCCGTTTTCAGAAAAGATACCTCGGCAACAGACATTAATTTTATACTCTAGGCAAAAAAAAATCTTTCAAATTCTGTTATGAAATATGTATTAACTCTAACTAAAAGTAGGTAAGTTACCCACTGTAGATAGTATTATAATAAAATGTTTCTTCCAATTACTGAGACCAGTTCAATACTTGTTCAGATCTAATTGAGCATGACTCACTTAATTGAAAACTTCTTTAACAACCGTAAAGCTCGATCTATTAAGTGAATTTTTTTTATTTTTCTCGTACGTTTCATTTTTCTATTACTTGAAGATGTTTTCATACTCTTTATTAATATTTGTATTTTTTCGTAGTAGGCATGAGTATATACATATATTATAATATGTATTTATAATAGGTAACCAAACCTTAGGGAGAGGGCAAACTGCGATTTTTAGCGGCAGTGATCAAGGCGTTTTTATTACCATTAGCGTTTTTATGGCCTTTTGCATCTGCCGTGCGATTCCGCGATCGAACGCAAAAGGCAATAAAAATGCTAATGGCAATAAAAATGCGAACGCGTTCGAGTTACGAAGACGCAATGCAGTCGCAAAAGGCCATAAAAACGCTAATTGCCATAAAAACGTGCGAATCGTGCAGCAGACGCAAGAGGTCATAAAAACGCTAAAAGCCATAACAACGCGCGATCGCTGCAGCTAAAAGTAGCCAGTGTGCTCTCTCCCTAAGAACGTAGCCAGCGGCTACGTTCATCGTTTACGTTCATCAATCATCATCAAGACAAAACACATTAAGTTAATAAATACCTTGTACGCCTCATTTAACCCACATTTTATTATTAACAAATAAACATACTTTCGCATGTATATACATGTTTGTAAGGATTATGGAAAAAGTAAAACTATGTCTTTAACTAGCACATTTTTTAAAAACTTTAATCTTAATAACTAGTCATGATAGGTTGGCTTTCAACGTACGAAACACCCTTATGCGTGAGTCCAACTTGGATTCATCCAGCCTATTCTATAGGTATCTTTTTACTGTCCATCATATTAAACAAATACCGCCTCGGGCTGGTGTAATTTTCATACATAAGTGGTCTGTAGTTCAGTGTGCGAGGTTGCTCGCAAGGTCGGCGTACATCGGTTCCACATGATCTGACGGAAGGTAGTCCTGAACTGCTTGGACATAGCGCAGTAGAGGACGAAGTTGATTGCTCCGTTCAGAAGAGCGAGTGCATCCATCAACTCGCCGAAAAGGTCGTAGCAGCGCTTGAAGAAACACCGACCCAGTATGCCGCTCATCAGACCTGCATTAACAAGAGAATACATTGAACGTAATATTGCTATTGTCGTTAGCTATAGCTCGAACTTTACTCGACTAACAGTCGTTCTCATAGCATCATTCGCCTCGGCTGTCAAGACCCTATGCTAGCCAGAACCGCCTGTCATTATATCCACTTTTTAGGGTTCCGTAGTAAACAAGGAACCCTTATAGTTTCGCCATGTCCGTCCGTCTGTCTGTCTGTCTGTCTGTCCGTCCGCGGTTTAGCTCAGAGACTATTGGTACTAGAAATCTGTAATTTGACAAAGGTATAAATATCAATCACGCCGACAAAGTGGTTAAATTAAATTGTGAAAAATATTTTTTTTTAGGGTACCTCCCCTACATGTAAAGTGGGTTTTTTTCTCTCGTCTATCCCATAGTGTGGGGTGTCGTTAAATAGGTCTTTCAAAAATATTGTGGGTGTGCGAACACCATTTTTCAATTCAGGGATCCGTTTGTGAAATATGATATTTTAAAGTCCTAAATTTTTTAGAGTCAAGTGTCCCCCCCTCTGCCAGCTAAATGGTTGTATAAAGGATACAAGAAAAAATTCACAGCAGTAGTATATATATAATGAATTTTAAAGGAAAACTATCACGGCTGAGTAGGGTTTATTAGTTAAGTTAGGTATTACACGTAGTGGAAGTTGCATATTTGGTAGTATATTATAGTATTCAAACCATGGAACTCAAAATGTATTCAATATTCATAAATAAAATAAAAGCACTATCCTAGGTCAGCAATAATATTTGAGACTTTCAACTACGGAACCCTACACTGCGCGTGGCCCGACACGCACTTGGCCGTTTTTATTCTAAATCGCGTACTCAACATACATTAGTGTATTTTTAGTCCGCATACACCTAGCGCTCTAATTGCCTTACAATATGTTGGAGTCTTGAATTTTTGACTCTACTCTCATGACAAAAAGAGGGTGGATTTGATTCGCTCCAGAAATGCTCGAGAGGGCAATTAATTATGCATACAAGGCATGATAATATTGTAATTTGAAAAGCAAGTTTCTGGAACCAACCAGTGGTGTATTTATATGTAGAGTAGGTATTATTATACACTACATAAAGATAATAATCTACACTACAAACATACGGTTACCATATGAGTCAAACGTTTGTACTATAAATTAGGTACATTTAGATTCCCATACAAAATCTCGAAATGATAGGTAGGTACTTAACTTAATACAAATCTCATGCCAGCGGCTGACACTCTCGAAGGTTGTTACGAAATTGCCTCAATTGAAAGCAAAGGCTTGTTCCCACTTCACCCTCCAATTTATATCAATATTATATTTTGAATAAATTGCTTACAAACCTTATTATTATTATTGCTGAGTTGATCCATATTTTCTATATTACAATAAAATTATTCTTTAGGAAGGTACGTAGGTACAGAACAAAACCTCAAAAGTTGCGGACTGAACTGAAAGGTACCTACTGTCGTACCCACGCCTAACACACACGCTTTACGCTTATTTGGAGGGGCGGGCGAGGGGAATAATAATCAAGTTAGAATGGCTACTAAAAGCTTTTAAAAAGCTTCGACAAAATATATACTTATTTTAGTATGACATCTAACAAAACTTTTACGAAATATTGGATATATGCATCATGCATCTTTACTGAATGCTGAAAGTGATACTGAACTGAATTGATGATATTTTTAATGCAACTGCAATTACTGCAGTAGTAGTAGGTACTAATTGAATTTACTTCCAGACCATTATCTTAGAAGGTAGCTTAGTAATAATTGCATTCACTAAGGAATCTAACTACGAGCAATTGAAAAGAAAATACTAGAAAATGTAGCATTTTCTTTTTTTTATATTCGGGCAAATAAATGAGGTTAAACCATCAGTCAGACCAATATTGAATCATAATAGGATATAATTATGATTTTAATTTTTTTTGTCTGTCTGTCTGTTTGATCCAGCTAATCTTCGAAACGGAAGAACTGAATAGGTAAGTATAACCGGATTTTGACAGGGAAAACAAAATTTTCCCTCACTATTTTCTTTGCAAGGACGCATACACAGACAACAACTATGAAAATTAAGATATTAGAATCGAAACGTTTTGGACCTTATCAGAAAAGATCGATCCCCAACCAGTAACTTTATCAGTGACCTCATATTTGTGGCACATAAGTTCTACGAAAAATTCGAGGACTTTTGGAAGAAAATCTTTTCCTTAGATACGTGCGTAGTGAACGTCCATAGGTATAATAATAATATTTAAGTTTAAGTTTTCAGTTTCTGGTAAGAAATAAATAAATGCATCATCTAAGTCAGACAAACCTGATACATACCTAATATTCCTTGCGGGAACTCTGTCAAAAGGAACAGCAAGAGAACTGCGACAAGCATCCTCGTAGTCCGGTCTGTTCTACGTTCCGCCTTAGATCGTTTTGTGGACTTCCTTGTAAATATGTTCCCGTTCCCATTCACGACCGTAGGTGCCGGACAAGCACTGTATCCTTTCAGGGCTTTCTTCCTGCTGTTCGCCCGGTACAGCACCCGGATCAACCAGGCACTGATAACGGTCAAAATGACGCAGGGAAGGAGTTTTATAACAACTGCATGCACCCAGAAGTTGGTTTGGTACAGTCGTCCGTCGTAGTTTGAGTCGACGTAGTACACTTTTGTTGGGCCGTTGTCCAGTGCGTAGTCTTTGTGTATTGTGAATACCTGGAAATCAAACATTAGCTGAAATTAATGAAGAACGAGGCGAGTCTTTGTGGCTAGTTTTCGTTTGGTTAGTACCGTTCAAGACATGCCGCCAAGCGATTAAGCGTTCAGACTTCCGGCTTAATGGCCTGTAGAAACCAATTGTAGGTGTAAAACCCATTAATAGTTAGCCCGCTGGCATCTTAGACTGCATCATCAGTCATCAATTATCATCAAATAAGATCGCAGTCAAGCACCATCTTGTCATAAAATAAAATAAGGTTTAAAATAAGCGGATGAGCGCTAGGGAGGTCAGTGCCTCAATTCAATTTCGGAATTCGAATTTTTTTATGTTATGTAAAAATGATAACAAATATAATATAAAATAATGATAAGGCACACCAAGGGTTCCGTGCCATTGTGCCATCTAGTACTAGATTTAACAGCAGCTACAAAAACAAAACTTTATTGTCTAGAGAGGGGTCCTCTTGAATTTCTTACTTAATTTATTGGAACGTAGTTCCTTATCGCGCGGTGCGGAAGGGGGCTAGACGGAAAAAATTAAGACAAAATTGAACAGACACTTTTTTGAAACCGACACTTTTTTGAATGTGAATTTGGCATTGTGTTCAATATTTTCACAGTACAATATTAGATCTCCGTAGCCTTGTGGTTTCTACAGTCGCATAAAGGTCGATAAGGGTCGATGGTTCGAATCCCAGCTCGACAGATTGAATTTTCTATTTTCAATTTTATTTTAAACTAGCTGATGCCCGCGACTTCGTCCGCGTGGAAAAAGTTTTTAAAAATTGCTTTTTCGTTGCACTACGCCAGAATCTAGTCCGTACTACGTGGTATAGAGCTACAATAGCAACCCACAATCGACATTTTCTTCAGCCGGTACCCAGCAGCATAAAGAATGAGGAATTGGTACTTGGAGTTCAATGATGTAGCCCAGGTGTAACAATGGGGGGAGGGTGATTCCTAAACCAAATCGAACGATTGTGAAATTAGGTGAATAGATTGATGTCATCTAAGAATACAAAGCTACTGTACGAAGTTTTTGTAAAAACAAAACGGAAGCTCGAATTTTTTTACGGCAGCTTGCCACTGCGTAGTTCATACTTGGTACCCATTACCCATTTAGGTGAGCAGGACCCAGCACCAGCAGAATTCGTCCAGTTACAGTTTTATTATAAGTATAGTTAGATGGATGAGTTAGGATTCTGTTTGTTTGTTGTTTTTACATTGTTTTTTTTTTTTTGAATATATTATTAAACGTTTTGCTTTTTTACTTTATTTTTTATTTAAAATATGTAGTTAATAATTAATTAATTAAGACTAATTAAGATTAATTAATTAAGACTAATGTATATTATTTTATTCTTATTTGTTAATCATAATTATTTTTTATTGTTAGTTAATTTATTGTTATTTATATTTATCTTTTTTAATATCGTTTTAAACGTTTTATATTTAAATTTATTTTTTATAAAATATTCCTTAAAGCATAATTATATTTTATATCGTTTTTTAAATATATTTTTTGAACGTTTTATTTTTTACTATATTTTTTGTGTATAATATGTAGTTAATAATTATTTTTATTTATGTATTAGTTTTAATTAATTTAATTTATAATTAATTAAGGCTTATTAATGTTTATTATTTTATTCTTTTTCGTTCGGATGGATGGATGGATGAATGTATGGTTGTTACTACGACTTGTACTTGGTTGTGACTTCAAAAGGAGGAGGTTCCCAATTCGTAGGAATCTTTTTTATGTATGTTCACCGATTACTCCTCCTCCGAAGACGCCTGAACCGATTTGGAAAATTCTTTTTTGTTTCAAAGGGAATACTTCCCGGGTGGTCTCATTTAAATTTTATCGAAATCAGTCGAGCGGTTTTTTAAAAAATAACAATAAATTAGATACTTTGCATTAGCGCGGGCGATTGAAGTCGGTTTTAAAAATAGAATTTTTTATTATAGATTTCTTTTCAAATGTTTGTTCCCGAGACAAAAGTAGCCTTTGTCACTTTCCAGGTCCTCAACATTACCTGTGTAAAAAACCACGTCAATCTAAACTCAACAAATGCGTAAAAAATGGGACGCATACAAACATACATACATACATACATACATACATACATACATACATACATACATACATACATACATACATACATACATACATACATACATACATACATACATACATACATACATACATACATACATACATACATACATACATACATACATACATACATACATACATACATACATACATACATACATACATACATACATACATACATACATACATACATACATACATACATAAATGCCGCGTAATTAAAAGATAAATATGTGAAAAGTAGCATACTAATATCCCGCAGGAACCGTTTGTTTTCCCGAGATAAAAAGTAGCCTTTGTTATTTTTCAGGCCCTTAACTTTACCTGTGCAAAAAAATCACGTAAATCTAAAACTCCATTGCGCGTATTTTGAAGGACAAATGCGTAAAAAATAGCGATGCTATCCCGCAGGAACTGTTTGCTTTTCCGGGATAAAAAATAGCCTATGTGCTATTCCAGACTATAATCTATGTCTGTGCCAAATTTCAGCAAAATCGGTTCATTCGTTGTCGCGTTAAAGAGTAACAAACATCCATCCATCCATCCATCCAAACATCCATACATCCATCCTCACAAACTTTCGCATTTATAATATTAGTAGGATAATTTCTACATGTGGAATTTTTCCCAAATTTTTTTATTTTTATTATTAATTTATTATTTAATAAATTAATAATTAATTATTTAATAAATTAATAATAAAAATAATAAAATTAGGGAAAAATTCCAAATGTAGAAATTATTTAAAATAAAATTGAAAATAGAAAATTCAGTCTGTCGAGCTGGCATTCGAACCATCGACCTTTAACTGTTAAGCGACTGTAGAAACCACAAGGCTAAGGAGATCTAATATTGTAGTGTGAAAATATTGAACACAATGCTAAATCAATTAATCGAAAGGAACTTCGTTCCATCCGGGTGTCCCTTGACACGTCCTCTCAAGTTTTCTTTTTATTAAGTAGGTATTTGTTGTTAAAGCGGCAATAGAAATCACATTCTGTGAAAACAAGAATCTATTACGGTTCGTGAGATACTGACAACATCAAACAATTGTCTAGAAATAGCACGAAAACAGCGTCGGTTGGAATTGATTAATTTAAGGTGGGACAGAGCATGAACAGAAACCTTGACCGCCGACCTGAATGCCATTTATTCTTTCCCTGTCTCACCGTTCGTTTACAAAATCAATCAAGTGGCGTCAATCTATTTCTGTGTCGAATCATTTCAATTTATGTTGGGGAAATTTTGGCTCTCGCTGCTTTTAAGGCGTAGTCACTAAGGATTTTTGCTAATTCTACCACTGCGCCGATTTCACCAACGTAAAATAAGTCTTAACCGAGCGTTTTGGTACTTTGACAGTATTTTCAATACAAAAACTGTCAGAACACCCTATATAATCCTCGGTTAAACGTCACTCGACGTAGGTGTAATCGGCACTTAGGGGGAATATTTTCACCCATATTTCACCAACGCGACGTCGAGTGACGTTTATCCGAGGAATAAATTGGGTGGTCTGACAGTTTTTGAAAATACTGTCAAAATATGAAATTTACGCTCGTATAAGACTTATTTTATGTTGGTGAAATCGGCCCGCCGAGTTAAGACCCTTTCATCATAGAATAGAATAGAAATGTTTTTTATTCAAATAAACTTTTTTACAAGTGCTTTTGAATCGTCGATGAGTCTACCACTGGTTCGGAATGCCCTTCCTGCCGAGAAGAACCAGCAAGAAACTCAGCGGTTGCTCTTTTCAAAACAAGTTACAATTCAGCGTTTCTACAATGAGTTCCACAAAAGCCTAATTATAATTCAACACATGTTAAGAGGGGTAGGCAGAAAGTAGCCCCATTCCCGCTGGTGGCACCCGTGGCATTGACATAGACACGTAGTAAATACTAGTTGAGTTAGATTTTAGGTAAGATTTTAGGTAAGTATAGTGTATTTATTATGTGTTTGTGTTTAATGTATGTGTTAGCGAATAAACTTATTTTATTCATTATATTCAATCATTCAGTCATTAATCTCTAGCACTGGCGTACACAGCTCTCCTCTCAAGGGAATCTCGCGGGAAATGGGAAGGATTAAATTATTTCAATAGTTTGAAGTCATTTCTCAGGTTTATCCATGAACATTTGTACATTTGAATTCGTTTAGAAAATCTCACGATTTTTGAAAATTTCTCACCCAAGGGTTATAATCCCGACTCATCGTCTTCGTCATCCGATAGACGTCCACTGCTAGACATCTAGGTTTCTTGTTGGATCTGACACAGTCTACATGCCGCAGTATTGCGCTCATTATTATTTTCAGCGGGTCCATACGACTACGCGTTGATGTTTAGGACCAAATTGTTCTATCTCTAATAAGTAGTTAAAATTTCCGTCTCACTGACCATACCGCTCTCAAAATAACACCCTGTATACGTATATTATGCTTATTTCAATCGGCTCACCTACAAACTGTCCTTCTATATTTACTATTTTCCAGCCGAGTAGATACAGTCCAAAACAACGTGGCACTGTAATCGAATCGGGAACGATCAATTTAAGGTGTGAACGGAGCTAAAGCGGGACCCACCCGTGAAGTCAAGCGCCATTAATTGTCCATGCGGCATGCCACAAGTTCATTCCCTGCACAATCAATCTGCTGACTTGGACGTGTTTGTTTTCAATTATTTCGCTACAAGTAACTTTGTTTTAATTAAATCTTTGTTAAAAGCTAAATAAACACATCAAAAGTGTCTAGGGATCAACATATATTTTTGCAATAACTTTTCTCCTGATTGATATTAATTAAAATTTTCTTTAAGGATTCATCAAATAAAGTGTTTTCGTTTGTCACAGTAACGATAAACCAAGTCACCTTTGCATTAATAAAGAAATTTGCCATTTTCCTAATAAAGGGATTTTTGACATTTGAACCACTAACATTAAAGTTCGAAAAAAAGACTGAAATAACAGTTTTCTTTAAAATTTTATTGGGTAACTTAAACAATTAATAATCCGTGTTTCTACCGCGAACACTAACAACACAAGAACATCGGTTTGGCATACTCAAAATGAGTTCATCCAAATCACGCTGTGGAATGGCCGCCCATGTTCGTTGCAACAACAAAAAAAGGTCTTCTTGCCACTGGATACCCTCCATATTCGGCAGAGCTCTTCTCTGTAGCATATCCCATGCATGCTCAATCGGGTTCAAGTCTGGCGACTGAGCAGGCCAGGGCAGGACATTGATAGCTGCGGCGAGAGTCTGTCTTACAACTCTTGCGGTGTGCGGTCGTGCATTATCATGCATTAACTGAAATAAGGGACCGATTTGCACTTGTAGAGGAACGATGACGTCTGATACAATCGTCTCAGCATAAATTTGAGCGTTGAGGTTGCCTCTGATCCAAATCAACTCAGTTCTTCCGCCGATCCAAATACCCGCCCATACCATGATGGTTCCACCACTATAAGGATGGACTTCCTGGCAGGATTTTAATCGCTGATTATGAAATTATGAAATGCACCAAAAAGGATCCATATAAATTTATAAAATCATAAATTTATTACAAAGCCACATCTCAATCTCAAGAAATCCGCATAAAAATGCTTGATCCCTAGACACTTTTGATGTGTGTATATAGTAAAAATTTTGGATCTCCCTGCATATTATAACCGATACCTCATACATTAGAACATAGTTCGCGTGATCTTTTCTAATGTATGAATTACATATTATATCCTATTACCTGTAATAATTACCTTTCATGAAATTCAATCCTTACTAGGTATTTTATGGAGCTCGAAAACCGAAACTATCGGATATCCGAAATAAAAACTATCCTTAACCAAACATAACGTATAATTTCGGATAGGGGCGGAGCCTAAATGAGACGTTATGACAGGTTTTTGATTATGCCCGGCCGAGCCGACAGTCGACACACTAGCGCTTTCATCATATCCGTAACATCCCTGATCCTTACTAGATCCTCATCCTTTCTAATCCTTACTAATATTATATTATAAATCCAAAAGTGTGTTTGTTTGTTGGTTTATTAGTTTGTCCTTCAATCAAGTTACTGTTGTACTGAGCAACGGATTGACGTTGCTTTTTGCATTTGCATAGTTGAGGATCTGGGGAGTCACATAGGCTACTTTTGATCCCAGGAAATCAAAGAGTTCCCGCGGGATTTTAAAAACTAAACCCATGCGAATGAAGTCACGGGCATCAGCTAGTATCTAGTCTATACATATAATAATATCCTCGGTGCGACGTAATTATTTACATGAGCATGTATAAACATGTAAGAAAAAAAGAAGTAAGAGGAAAAATTTAATTTTGGGATAACAAGCGGCGCAAGATCGACGCCGGTGGAAGTCCATGCAAGAGACCTTTGTAGCAGTGGACGTTTATCGGTTGACAAAGAAGAAAGAAGAAGAACAAAGGCTTTCCACAGAATAAAAAAATTCTTCAGACAGACGAAATCGCTGGCAAAAAGTTAGTCATGATTTAAAAGCTACCTATTCTTATTTCGGATAATCCACCAAATTCCACAGAAAGTCGCATGTTCCCGAGGGAATATCGCAAGTGATTCTACTAAAAACGTTTCACCCATAAGGATTCCCTTGTACAAGTATACAAGTGGGTATTTGTAGGATCTCTTTTCTTTCTAACAAAGAAAAGATAATATTCATTTTGTTTATCGACAAAACGTGGTACCGTGAACGTGCTCAGTGATTTGATTATTTAATCTATGGCGTTGAATCTCTGTTTTTTTTTTTTCAGATTTCCTTGGCTGCGATCTCACGTGATGGTAAGTGGTTTAACCAAGCCAAATCGGAACGCTAAGTCAGTTTTACTGTTGAGACTATTTCTTACTGTAGGTACTATTTCCTACTAATATTATAAATGCGAAAGTTTGTGGAGATAGATGGATGGATGTTTGTTACTTCACGCGATAACGAACTACTTACCTGATTTGCCTGAAATTTGGATTGGAGATAGCTCATACCCAGGAATAGGATTAACACATAGGCTACATAAATTTATCCCAGAAAATTAAAGAGTTCCTGTGGGAATTAAAAATCCTTAATCCACGCGGATGAAGTCGCGGGCAACATCATGCGTTTCCATAAATAAACAAAAAATAAAATAAAACCTACCAACTTTTTGTAATTAAAATCAGCTACTTTGCTCTTCGCTGCTCGAGTTCAAAAGGCGGACTTAACATTGATGTGCGCAGTCCTCGTTAGAAATCGGAGTCATGCGAAAAATTTAATTTGGCGTAATAATGAAAAAGAAAGACAAAGAATATGAAAATAAAGTAAAAAAAGCTTCAATAGCCCAACGGTTAAAGATATCTACGGACTGAAAACTAAAAGGTCGCTGGTTCGATCCCCACCCGTTGCACTATTGTCGTACCCACTCCTAATATGAGCTTTCCGTTTATTTCGAGGACAGAGCGGAATATAAGTGAAGCTCAGCTCGCCTGATATTATTAATAAAAAACCGGCCAAGTGCGTGTCGGGCCACGCGCAGTGTAGGGTTCCGTAGTTTAAAGTCTCAACATACATTTTGAGTTCCATGGTTTAAATACTATATTAATATACTACAAAATATGCAACTTACACTACGTGTAATATCTAACTTAGGAAAACCGATATAACTCTTTCACTAATGAACCCTACTTAGCCGTGATAGTTTTCTTTTAAAATTCATTATATATACTACCTACTGCTGTGAATTTTTTCTTGTATCATATATACAACCATTTAGCTGGCAGAGGGGGGGGACACTTGACTCTAATAAAATATAGCACTTTAAAATATCATATTTCACAAACGGATCCCTGAATTGAAAAATGGTGTTCCCACACCCACAACGTTTTTGAAAGACCTATTCAACGACACCCCACACTATGGGATAGATGAGAAAAAAAAATCATCCCCACTTTACATGTAGGGGAGGTACCCAAAAAAAAAATATTTTTCACAATTTTATTTCACCACTTTGTCGGCGTGATTGATATTTATACCCTTGTAAAATTACAGATTTCTAGTACCAATAGTCTCTGAGCTAAACCGCGGACAGACAGACAGACAGACAGACAGACGGACGGACATGGCGAAACTATAAGGGTTCCTTGTTTACTACGGAACCCTTAAAAAAGAAGATATTATAGATTTTATAATTATTATATTTACGAGTAAACAAAAAAATTTAATTAAAGTGTGTGTGATTTGAAATAACTGTCCCGTGCTACACAAGTATTGCTATGATTTATTTAAAAGGCAGCATACCCAAACAAAAATGTATTCTTAGTTTGTCTGTCTATTTGTTTTAAGAATGGTTGAACCAATTTTTCTCAAGGAAATCTTTAGGAAGCAAAGGATGGAATTGGGTTAAAAAAAAAATCTACGCGTATGAAAACGCGGGCGAAAATTGGTTACTTAATAGGATGTATGCTCTCAAGAAACGGGAAAAAGAAGTACGTAGAGCGCGACATTTTAATTTGGAATAGGTAGACTATAGGTACCTATAGGCTATAATATTTATAGCAAAGTTTACAGTACAGTATTTTTAAATGACTAATTCCCCTTTTGTTACTGCTTATATCTTGTGCAAGGAACACAATACTAGGAAAGTAACCTTAAAGTTTAAATCGAATAATTTTATTGTTTTGATTAGGTAGTCCCTACTATGGACTAATACACGTGTCTGTTTATTATTGTATCTTAATTCATGTAAGCTAAGGTCAAACGGCCAGATTCCGCACGAAATGCGGAACGCGAATAGTCAATCATTCAAGGAATTAATTAGCAATACCACAATCGCGTGATGCGGCGCCGCAAAGTATATTGATTTGCGGAATCTTATGCCACACCGTGTTTAGTGGCATCGCAAGTGGAATAGCTGCGGAGTTGGTGGCAATTTTGGTTTACGATTAACTTGTCGATGAGAATGATAGAGTACCTATTGCATCTTGTACTACACAAGGTCTTTTCAAAAAAAAATTACAATTAAAGCTGTCCTATATTTGTTGATATCTGGTATTTATTTGAGTTATTGCAGAAGTAATATTGCAGCGCCAAACCGTGACATGTGGAATCGCTCCAAAGCCAATTCTTACACGAACCACACAAGTTTGTAGTTGGAATATGCGCGAGGAACTGTTACCTTATCCCGCGTGGGATTCGACACAATTTGACCAAAGCTTTATGCTTTGTTTACAGAGTCGATGATTAATATATACTAAGGCAGGCTTATCAGGCTAATAGCCAAAGGCATTTCCTACCAAGCGACCTTCAGGATTAACATAACTTATTGTTATTTGCTACTACATAATATTTGGATTACTAAGGTTAAAACTAATTTTATCAGTTTGTGAACAGTTTTAGTGACTCTTTCTACTAGTGGTGACCTACGCCTTCGTCCGCTTTAATTATTTTTAATTCTTTGTTTAAAGGAGATTGGCGAATTCCATAGAGCTTCTGACCCAGATGAACTGAACTGAACACTGAACGCCCACGTTCACAAATCAAACTTCTCATACTTGTTCTAGTAAACCAGACTAACAAAAAATTTACCAAAGTCTATCAAATAAAGTTGGGAGAAAAAAGATATTCACTTGTTTTTTGTTTATAATGTGTAGGTACCTACTTGTGAATAATTATATTTTTGATCCCCATCTTCTAAAAATATGGGGTTTACACAGACATACTCTGAAAAATATTAATTAAAATTAAATGTTATCTGAATCTGAACGTTTTTTAAAAATGCTGGGTCAAAATTCGCCAACCTCCTTTCAGTTCCGATTTATGTGATCCATTCAATAAAAATCCGCTCAAAATTTGCTAAGCCGAGTCATAGATTTGTCGAGATAAACATAAAGACGCACAAAAATTTTAAAATTGGATGATTATTTAGTAGGTTTTGACAAGTTGGAGGAAACGTGGAAAATTCATTTTTTATTATTTCACAATTAACACTTTGAAATGCATTTAACTAAATAATCAAATAGCAGTTTTGTCAAAAAATATACTGTTCGAAATTGTTTATAAGTGGAGATTGTTCACTCGTGAACTTTTTACCATAACTACCCGCATCAACAGAGATTTCGTTATAAAATAATAGAGCTAAGGAAACTTTTATACGTACCTACATTTTGCCAAGTCAAAACTTGTATAAACGATGAATTTCTTAGGATACTCGTATCTAGAAGTTTCCTTTCTGACGATCAAAATTCTAATTTAATAGAAATATTTAACTTATCATATCATTCCATTGTGTACCTACTTGAAAGTTTCTTTCGGTTACTTATCGTCTGAAGCTTTTCTAACAAACTATTGGAAAACTAAAAGTTCCTTTCGATTAATTAGTGAAGGAATTGTAATAAACTAGTGGTGTCATCTAGTATTAAATTGATTAACTACGATGAATTATATTTAGTTTATTTCTATTGCAGCAATGTTACAAAACCAAAGAGTTACTCTGGTTTTTTAACAGATGGCGTTAGTAGTACAATAAAATTTTATCCAATTTATACAATAAAAAATTAGGGAAAAATTCCACATGTAGAAATTATTTAAAATAAAATAGAAAAAAACTTGAGAGGTGTCAAGGGACACCCGGGTGGAACTTAGTTCCTTTCGATTAATTTTAGTGAAGGAATTGTAATAAACTAGTGGTGTCATCTAGTATTAAATTGATTAACTACGATGAATTATGTTCAGTTTATTTCTATTGCACTGTTACAAAACCAAGAGTTACTCTGGTTTTTTAACAGATGGCGTTAGTAGTACAATAAGATTTTATCCAATTTATACTATAAAAAATTAGGGAAAAATTCCACATGTAGGAATTATTTAAAATAAAATAGAAAATAGAAAATTCAGTCTGTTGAGCTGGGATTCGAACCATCGACTTGTAACTGTTAGGCGACTGCCGAAGCCACTAGGCTACGGAGACTCAATATTTTACCGCGAAAATACCGAATACAATGCTAAATTCACATTCAACAAAAAAGTGTCGGTTTCAAAAATGTGTCGAGTGTCGGTTCCTTAATTTTTTCCGTCTAGCCCCCTTCCGCACCGCGCGATAAGGAACTTACGTTCCAATATTAAAGTGTTTGTCTGTCTATTTGTCTGTCTCTAGGAGAGATGTTGGTCTCTGCTCTGTGCCTTTCATCAATATCGTTTCAGCGGTAGATTCATGAAGAAAGTCTTTATAAGTTTTGCCGCTATGGGTGGCCTGCTTAGATTCTGAAGTGAGCTCAGCTGGCCGGAGTAAATAGTATTCATACGTAGGTATAACACGCGATCCAAAACAGATATTGTTTTGTATACTTTAACGTATTTTTAAGCTATTGCATAGCTTTTATCGCGGGCTTGATAGCGGCGACCGAATCAAGAAATTCCGTAACGAAAATAAACCTAACACCCCGTCGTTTCAGTTCGGCAGACTTCGGCACGGTGTTTGTGTGCGTGCGACTAGAAAATGCTATGCAATAGCTTTACCGCGGCAGTCCCCGAGTGCCACACGTATTTTTTATTTTTTATTAGTGTTAACCTACTTATAATAGGAAATATCAGAATAAAATAAACACGTATCACATCCTACTTCCTACTAATATTATAAAGGCGAAAGTTTGTGTGTATGTTTGTTCCTCCTTCACGCAAAAACTACAGGATGGATTTGGCTGAAATTTGGAATGGAGATAGATTATACCCTGGAATAACACATAGGCTACAAATTATCCCGGAAAAATCCAAGGTTCCCGCGGAATTTTGAAAAACCACTGATAGATGGCGCTGATTGTACTTAAATCACGCTTACATTATCCGCAGCATCGAGAATAAGTAAAAAATTCCAATTCAACAATCAAGTAGGATAAACACAGTTATTGAAGTTTTTCATTATCAATAGAAAATTTCTTAGGGATTAGGGATGGATTACGAAATAAATTATACAAATAGTACAAGGTATCGATTTGTCCAGTCATAGTGAATGCTATGCATTGCTAGATATTATAATGACTGATCATGTGTAGATCCTATCCTATCCTATTATTCCTATTAATATTATAAATGCGAAAGTTTGTGAGGATGGATGTTTGGATCGATGGATGGATGTATGTTACTCTTTAACGCGACAATGAATGAACCGATTTTGCTGAAATTTGGCACAGACATAGAATATAGTCTGGAATAGCACATAGGCTACTTTTCATCCCGGAAAAGCAAACAGTTCCTGCGGGATAGCATCGCTATTTTTTACGCATTTGTCCTTCAAAATACGCGCAATGAAGTTTTAGATTAACGTGATTTTTTTGCACAGGTAAAGTTAAGAGCCTGAAAAATGACAAAGGCTACTTTTTATCTCGGGAAAACAAACGGTTCCTGCGGCATATTAGTATACTACTTTTCACACATTTATCTTTCAATTATGCGCCAATCGAGTAACAGATTGACGTGGTTTTTTGGATTGGCATAGTTGATGACTTGAAAAGTGACAAAGGCTACTTTTTATCCTGGGAAAGCAAACAGTTCCCGCGGGATATTAGTGTTCTACTTTTCACATATTTATCCTTAAATTAGGCGCCAACGAAGTTACAGATTGACGTGGTTTATTGGATAGGCATAGTTGAGGACTTGAAAAGTGACAAAGGCTACTTTTAATCCCAGAAAAACAAACAGTTCCCGCGGGATATTCGTATGCTACTTTTCACATATTAATCCTTCAATTATGCGCCAACGAAGTTACAGATTAACGTGGTTTTTTTGATAGGCATAGTTGAAGACCTGAAAAGTGAAAAGGCTACTTTTTATCCCGGGAAAACAAACAGTTCCCGCGGGATATTCGTATGTTACTTTCACATACTTATCCTTCAATTATGCGCCAACGGAGTTTTAGATTGAAGTTTTAGATTATTTTTTAACGCAGGTAAAATTAAGGGCCTGAAAAGTGACATACATACACACATACTGTAGTAGTAGGTATGTATGAATGTATGTATGTATGTGTGTATGTATGGAATGCATGTATGTATGTATGTATGCATGTATACATGTGTGCATGTTTGCATGTATGCATGTATGAATGTATGTATGTATGTATGTAGGCATGCATGTATGCGAACATACATACACATATATCTACTACTACTGTATGTGTGTATGTATGTATGTATGCATGCATGCATGTATAAGTGTATGCATGTATTTATGTATGTTTGTATCCTCCTCCTACTAACAATAAATACTTTAATTATATCCTATCCAACTTATTATTACTCATATTATCCCACTAATATTATTAATGTGAAAGTTTGTGATGGATGTATACGGATGTATGTTTGTATACCTAGATGTCGTATACGGATGGATGGATGTATGTTCTCTGAGATAGGGGTTGAACTATTTAGACTGTTATACTCCATAACTTCGTTAAATTTGAACTAATTTTTATTATTACTTTAACCGACTTCAAAAAAGGGAGGAGGATCTCAATTCAACGGAAACTTTTTTATGTATGTTCACCGATTACTCGAAGACGCCTGCACCGATTTGGAAAATTCTTTTTTTGTTTCAAAGGGTGGTTTCACTTCCCAGGTGGTCCCATTTAAATTTTATAGAAATCAGTCGAGCGTTTTTAAAAAAATCTATAATAAATTATATACTTTGTAGTGGCGCGGGCGTTTAAATGTATGCTCCCGGGACAAAAAGTAGCCTGTGTTATTTTCCAGGTCGTCAACTTTACCTGTGTAAAAAAAATCAGCCAATTGCGAGTCGGTCCTCGCTCTTTTAGGGTTCCGTTAAAAAAAGAAATTAAAATATTTCCATGGGTACATGGAAATATTTTAATTTAATTTTATTTTTTTAATTTAATTTAATTTTTATTATTTGTTGTTATAGCGGCAATAGAAATACAAAATATGTGAAAATTTCAACTGTCTATTACGGTTTACGAGATACAGGCCGCTGACAGACGGACGGACGGACAGCGGAGGCTTAGTAATAGAGTCCCGTTGGAACCCTAAAAACCACGTTGACTATATGCACTTATACTTTATATGGTGAAATATTAAAACTGCGAAAGTGCGTTGGTTTGTCCTTCAATCACGCCCCAACAGAGCTACGGATCGACGTGATTTTTTGCAGTGTACCTATAGTTGAGGACGGAGAGTGACAGGCTACTTTTTATCCCGCAAAGTCAGAGTTCCCAAGGCATTTTAAAGGCTAAGTTCACGCAGACGAAGTCGCGGGCATCAGCTAGTTTTGATATATGTTTATAAATTTATTCTGATACGTTTACGTATGTTAACTACTCGTATTCATTACAATTTTTACCCGAATACTACAAAGCCGATCGAAATACTTCTTGTTAAGAAATACTTACGAAATACGATGGGATGCAGAGTATAGGAGGCAAGAGGAAGCTGGTTACTATGGCGATGGTACATCGGCGTTCTGTGCACAAGGACGGCCCGTGAGATGGGTACCTGTTAAAGGAAAATTAATTAAATTTAACATATATAACATATATAAATCATGAGCGCTCTCTTATCTGTGAGCAATTTAGGTATGACCAAATAGCCTTGTGTGTCGTAAGTTTTAATTAATTCAAATAAGGGTCATTCTACTTGCGCGATTGTTTATAAACGTATTACGCTCACAAAGTTCTAGTTCTACTCGACTTATCTCAGCTTTCTACTCGATCAATCGAAACTCTATCATTTCGATTGTGTATTAATAATTATTAGGTATCTTTATTGAAGACTAGCTGACACGGCGAACTTCGTACCGCCAACTTTTTTTTGTTTGTTTTTTTTTTATTAAGTATTAAAACCTTCCGTGGACCTTAAGGAACATACAAAAAATAAATCAACCGAATTGGTCCATCCATTCTTGAGTTATGCGCTTACCAACATTCATTTTTATTTATATAGATAGATGTTTGCCATTTAATTTATTATAATAATCAATACAATTAAATTAAATTAAATTAAATTAATGTGGTCTGTGTTTTTTAATAGGAGTAAATATTTTTAGGGTAGAACATTCTTTTTTGTGAGTTTGTGACATTCACTTCTTCAATTGTTACTATTTTTTAGTGTTTCCATTTTTCCATCTGTTTTCTTATATTCTGATTTTTTAATCTTAATACCAATGTTAAATATGTTACATATATCATATTCTAGCAAAATATCTAACAGGTCGCAGGTTCGATCCCCACCCGTTGCACTTTTGTCGTACCCACTCCTAGCACAAGCTTTCCGTTCAACCGCAAAGAATCTTTACTATTGTGAATTTTAGAATCGACCTCTCCCAAGCATATTCCGGTGTCAGAGTGTTACGTGCTTAGAATGTGTTTGTGTGGTGTTGCATATAACAGGCGATGCATAGCGCATGCTACACGTTTGGCGAAAATAATATAAATATTTAGAACATCAATGCTCAGCGCGTCCGCACGAGAGATTTGCGAGCGAATGAACTACCTTGTAAAAAATACAAGCTCATATTTTGCCCCGTATACGATACGAGGTACACTTGGCGTTGTGCCCGCAACCTATTATCCATTCACACTCGCGTACTGAGATATTTTGTAGTCTATAAAAGTTGTTTTTACTCATTTACAAAACAAATAAATAAAACTGAAGTGTCTGTCTGTAATTTCGAAATATTGCAAATTCAAATTTATTTATTTTACGTAGGCCAACCTGTGGCTCTTATTGACACATCGTGACTATACCACCGGTTCGAAAAGCTGATTCTGCTGAGAAGAGTCGGCAAGAAACTCAGCAGTTGTTGCTCTTTTCGAAATAATCATTTTACAATACTATTATGTAGCTATTACATTGTAATGAGATTTTTATACTATCTTGTGGGCAGTGGTGGTGGCCTCAAACTAACTTCGTATGATTATTTGAATGATAAGCATAACCCAAATTATCATCATCATTCATCAGCAACCCATAAATTAAGCACTACTGAGCTTAGGTCGCCTCATAGAGAAGGTTTATAGGCCACAGTAGTAGTCCATGAAAATAACTCCGTAAAGTCAAATGCCTGGGATCGAATCCGCGACCCCCATAGAAGATCGTATTAGACCCCACTTACAACTAAACAGTACAGAGATTGATGAGTTATTACGAGTACGAGACATCTGTGCCACTGCAGTAGGTAGCTATACGTAGTTAAGTTCGCAAATTAATCAATACTAAATACATATTAAATTAGATATCTAATTACCAGCACTTGAACATTTGCTTAACATCAAGTCGAGTTGACACAGACAAAAAGCAAGAATTCACTGCACCGTATAACTAGTACCTACTACGAATGATCAATGAAAATATCTGATATTTTCATTGATGATACTTATCTATATATCTTCTATCTATCTTCTATCTTCTGTCTATCTATCTATATAAATAAAAATGAATGTTGGTAAGCGCATAACTCAAGAATGGATGGACCAATTCGGTTAATTTATTTTTTTGTATGTTCCTTAAGGTCCACGGAAGGTTTTAATAATAAAAAAAAAACAAAAAACAAAAAAAAATTTTACTTTTAACTTTTGACAGAACGAAGTCTGTCCGGGCAGCTAGTACTTTATAAATTTAGGTTGTATTTAGGTGTGTGAATGTTGGTTTTTCCTCATAAACTTGCTTTCTCTTTGATCATTATATCCTTTGCAACGTGCCTGGTTGAGGTCGCTTTTTAGGGTTTCGTAGTAAACAAGGAACCCTTATAGTTTCGCCATGTCCGTCCGTCTGTCTGTCTGTCTGTCTGTCTGTCTGTCCGCGGTTTAGCTCAGAGATTATTGGTAATTTGATTAGGGTATAAATATCAATCACGCCGACAAAGTGGTGAAATAAAATTTTGAAAAATAATTGTTTTTAGGGTACCTCCCCTACATATAAAGTGGGGATGAATTTTTTTTTTACTATCCCATAGTATGGGAAAAGGAAAACTATCACGGCTAAGTAGGGTTCATTAGTTAAGGAGTTATATCTGTTTTTTCTAAGTTAGGTATTACACGTAGTGTAAGTTCCATATTTTGTAGTATATTATAGTATTTAAACCATGGAACTCAAAATGTATTCAATATTCATAAATAAAATAAAAGCACTATCCTAGGTCAGCAATAATATTTGCGTCTTTCAGCTACGGAACCCTACACTGCGCGTGGCCCGACGCGCACTTGGCCGGTTATTAGCGATAAGGCCGCTATTTGTACTACCATGACATGTTATTTTTAAGTTTATTTTTAGTTTTATTTCTTTTATTTCTTTTTAGGGTTCCGTACCCAAAGGGTGCCAACGGGACGCTATTACTAAGCCTCCGCTGTCCGTCCGTCCGTCCGTCTGTCAGCGGGCTGTATCTCGCAAACCGTAATAGATAGAGAGTTGAAATTTACACATATTGTGTATTTCTATTGCCGCTATAACAACAAATAATAAAAATAAAATTTAATTAAAATATAAAGGGGCTTCCATAATGGAAATGGATTCGAAATAAAATTTTATTTTTTTATCCTGGCATGTGGGGTGTCATTGTCTAGAACTCATTAAGTGGAGTTCAAATATATTTTTTATTATTTTTTAGCTACAAAAATGAAGAAATGGGGGGCCGTCAAAGTTTTCTGTTTTAGACCACTTTTGTTAGGGGGTGTATCCCAAAAACTAAACTACTTAGGTATTTGAAATTTCTGTTTATTATGTACTATATAGTGTAAACACCGATTTATGATACTGTTTATAAGTAATTATGGCCAAAACAAACGAGCATTTTTCCCCATAAATGCTAATTTAGTACTATCTAAGAACTACGATAAGATATTTAAATATCTAGTTAGATATTTAAATATCTTAGAAAAGTGATTTGGTCATATGTACGGAACCCTAACATAGCGATGCCCGACTCGCACTTGGCCGATTTTTTAATGTGGTGTGCAATAAAGTGTATTCATTTAATTTCATAAAGTCCCGCTCGCGCTGTACACTGCTGCTTTTCCAGTAGAAGACTATAGAACAAATACAGGAACAACGCAACACCACAAAAATCCTCCAAAATGCACTCCGTATGTTATTACCGTACCGTTATTGTGTTAGTCCGTGCACATTTATGCACACGCGGGACGTTGCGCGGCGCGTAGTGCGTCACGTCGCGCGCTAAACTCAAACATATTATGGCCAAGTATGAGAGCGTACGTTCACGCGGGTTCACGCGAGCACGTGAACGCTCTCATACTTGGCCATAATATGTTTGAGTTAAGGTTGATTACACGGGTCTGCCCGCGAAGTTCAAATTTAATTTGGTTTTTTGCAATTTTTAAACGACAAGTAGGCTTATGGCATTCTAATTGCGCCAATGGCAGTGCCATCTTCACAGGTTTATATAAAAATCTTTACTTAAAAGTGTCCAGTTTAAGAAATTAGTCAGAATATCGAGTTGGACGTGAGTCTACTCACAAATTAGTCGATATTCTGACTAATTTCTTGAACTGGACACTTTCAAGTAAAGATTTTTATATAAACCTGTGAAGATGATACTACCTCTGGCGCAATTAGAATGCCATAAGCCTACTTTGCCGTATTAGTTTACAAATTGCGAAAAACCACATTAAATTTGAATTTCGCGGGCAGACCCGTATACTCCACCTTAACCGCGCGACGCACCACGCGCAGCGCTTCGCCCCGCGTGTGCATGCGTACCCTCACTCCGACACCAGTGATAGCAGCTTCAAATTATGTTAACTCCACAATGCACAATAATAGTAAAGTATCGGCGTCGTTTTATTTCCTGGTTTGGCAGTTTATAGCAAGAGAATTTTATTTGCCAATTACTTGCCTAATCTTCTAACTGCCTGTGAATGTTTCGTCAAAATCTGTACAATCGTTCTGAAGTTTAGACCATAAACATAGACAGGCTGACAAAATATATTTGAGAAACCGTATCTTTAATAACAGTGCAGTTATTTTGAAATCACAAACAGAACTTCCGTTTTATTTAATTCTCATATAATTTTTGTATGAAAATATTCATTTTCTAGAAGTTCTTTGCCAGCTTTAAGTTATTTCTTTCTTTACCGACGACGGGACGGACGTGATATTATGAGTTTAAAAGTTACCTATTTATTAAAGCGTTTTTTTATGTTACTCATTTCCTGGAAATGATCCCAATTTTAATACGTTGTTTGTGAATAGGTAAGAAGGTTTTTAGATATTATAGAGTACATAATAATTCAATGATGCCACAAGGGGGCGTTGCAATCAAGTTTGAAAAGTACCTACCATTTTCCTGAACAGTTAATAGGCAGTATGATGGGATTATTTGTTTCATCGGGTATCACCTTAGAGCAGGTTCTTGGATATTATATATGGAAGGTTTTTAGATATTATGAATACATAGTAATACATTGATGCCACAAGGGGGCGTTGCAATCAAGTTTGAAAAGTACCTACCATTTTCCTGAACAGTTATTAGGCAGTATGATGGGATTATTTGTTTCATCCGGTATCACCTTAGAGCAGGTTATTAGATATTATATGTTTTAACGTTATAGGTAACCTGGAGACACTACGTTCGTTGCGGGATTTTAAAATTCATCCGCTCCATTTCATCGGGGAAGGGCTGGAAATAAACATTACTCACAATATGATAAAATAACATCCCAATTCCCACGTGCTCTTGGAGTGCACGGGCGTGGAAGACCAACGAAAAAACATCTCAGGTCCCCATCATCACTTTAGGAAGTTCTCGTCAACCTGGGTGGCCTTCTATGCTTCTGGAATGAGCTTGGATGGCTGAAGTGGTGACATCAGCGAGAGGTGTACATCACAAACTACCAGAGGTGCGATTGTCTAGAGTTAATCCATTTATCGTATTCGTAATCGATGAAATGATTGAATTGATGAAAGCGTCAAAGTAAAATAAACCATAACAACATTGAATTAGAGCTCAATTTCGTGTATGCATTCTTATAAGTTTAGGTATGTACGATACGCTCCATAACGCTCCATATTAAAATCGGTTGAACTGAATTTGTGACTTTAAATCAATACAATCAAGGATTATTTTACTTGGACGCTAATGTCAACGGTCAATGGAATAATTCTTAGACAATTGGTACCCAGATCTTGTCGTTGGGTGCTGATTTTTATGCAATTAAAATATAGATGCACTTGGATTATTGTTTTATTCTCAGATATACTACCATGGAACGTGCAATTAATTAATTTTTTTTTATACAACACAGTAAATTATCCAACCGTACAGAGCAGAGTTGACCACAGACAAAGTAATCACTCCGTTTTTACCACAGAGACTGATACATAGACAAAGACTATAAAATCTTACGTTTATAAATCTAACACCACCCCTTAAACTAAGATAATACAAGTCTTTGAATATCTTAAGACAAAAAAAAAATTAGAACTTTAATAATTCTGAGATACATTTATAATGTTTATCTCTAGGTAGAGACTTAGTACAAACATCTGCTATCATGTTTTCAGTACATACATAACTTAAACTAATTATCTTCTTATCTATTAAATCTCTCACATAATGGTGTCTTATATCAATGTGTTTTGTTCTTGAGTGACAAATAGATTTACTGCATATCTTTTGCGCAGACTGATTATCATTAAATAATTGAATTGAACAATTAATTCCTAAACATTCTTTAACAAAGGCTTGTAAAAACAAAGCTTCCCTACATGAATCAGAGATTGCCATGTACTCAGCTTCAGTGCTGGAGAGTGCTACGGTTCGCTGCTTGCGACTTTCCCAAGACACTAATGAATTGCCAAGACTGAATACATACCCAGTATATGATCGACGATCCAACTGATTAGCCCCCCAATCTGCATCTGTAAAACCTTTAATTAACATGTCACCCTTTTTGAAAGTTAAACAATAGTGTACAGTACCTTTCAAATATCTTAGTATTCGTTTTGCAGCCTTCCAATGTTCTTCTGAATAACAATTATTAAATTGACTAAGATAATTCACACTATGAGAAATGTCTGGCCTAGTACATACTGCCAGGTACATTAAGTAACCTATTAAACTTCTATAATTTAAATTACTGTTTTTACTATCTCCCTTCTGAAGATTTAGTCCTACTTCCATGGGAGTAGCTGCTGGTTTACAATTTGACATTTGGAATTTATTCAAAATTTTCTCAATATAACTAGATTGATTTAATGTAATTTCTCCATTTTGCCTTGAAATTTTCATTCCCAAAACACAATCAGCTGGCCCCAAATCTGTCACATCAAACTCATCCATTAATTTTTTCTTAATTAGAGCTTTGTTCTGTGATGATTTAGATGAGAATAACATTATGTCATCGACATACAATGCTATAATGAGTAATTCACTATTATGATTATAAACATAAACGCATGGTTCAGAAGATAACCTCCTAAATCCTAATTTATTGATTAATACATTGTTTATCTTTTCATTCCAGGCTTTTGCCGCCTGTTTTAATCCATAAATCGCTTTATTAAGCTTATAGACTTTACTTTCTTCTCCTTTCTTAATAAAACCTTCTGGTTGCACCATATACACATTTTCTGCTAGATCCCCATTTAAGAATGCTGTTTTTACGTCTAGATGCTCGACTGTCAGATCGTGCATTGCAGCTATGGCTAGTAAAATTCTCAAACTCGAATAGCGAACCACAGGTGAAAATGTTTCATAGTAATCGATACCATACCGTTGACTATAGCCTTTAGCTACAAGGCGTGCCTTATATTTCTCTAATGCACCACTGGGGTCTCTCTTTTTGCAAAACACCCATTTACATTTTACTGCCTTCTGGCCTTTGGGCAAATCAACTAAAGTCCAGCATTTATTAGATAGAAATGAATTATACTCATCTAATATTGCCTTCTCCCATTCTGAGGCTTCACTGCTCTGCCTTGCCTCCGCTATGGAAGTTGGGATGTCCTTCTCCTGCATGATCTCCGCTAGTCCTGCATACTCTATAGCGTCTTCATAGGTTATGTTCGAGCTCGTTGATGTACTCTGTAGGTCAGAGGTATCTGGAACGTAAGTAGAATCCAAGCAAGTATCTGTTTCAAATGAATCCTCCGAGTCATCCAGACAAAATATAGTTTGTCTGTGGAGGTTTCTGTCATCAGAGCGCGGGTTATCATCTATAAAATAGTCTGACTGATTAGATGGCTGTACACCAGTGATTTCTATTGAAGAATTCAATGGTTCAGTACTACCATGATTATTATTAGTCAAACCAGATGAACTATCTAAGAACACCACTGTGTTTTCGCACTTAGTATCATCATGTGACATATCTCCTTTTATAAATTGATTTTCTAAGAATGTAACATGCCTTACTCTTATACATTTGCTCGGACATGTAGGATCTATCAGCCTGTAGCCCTTTGTTTCATCACAATATCCTACAAATATGTAACGTTTGCTTCTTGGTTCCAGTTTTCTACTATTATTTACCATAGCATAAGCTATACAACCAAAAATACGTAAATGTTTAACATTTACCTTTTTCGAAGACCATTTTTCTTCCGGAGTAGTCCCCATAACGGCTTTTGTTGGTGTACGATTTTTCAAATATACAGCTGTATTAGCTGCCTCAGCCCAATACTGCTTGCTCAACCCAGCATCTTCAAGCATAGAGCGAGTCTTGTCCATAATGGTCCTGTTGGCCCTCTCTGCCACTCCATTTTGCTTACTGCAATGTGGAACCGTAGTTTGGTGTTTGATCCCACAGCTGCTCAGGTACTTCTGAAATTCAGTACTCATGTATTCACCGCCGTTATCACTTCTAATCATTTTTATTTTCTTACCAGTTTCATTTTCCACAAGAACTTTGAATAATTTAAATTTTTCAAAAACTTCAGACTTCGCCTTAAGAAAATAAATGAATGTTTTTCTAGTGAAGTCATCTATGAAAATTAGAAAATATAGCGCACCATTCAAAGATGGTACTTGCATGGGACCACACACATCTGTATGAATTAATCCTAAAACCTCACGTGCTCTATTATAACTTTTCTTAGGAAATGGTAATTTTGTTTGTTTTCCTTTAATACAAGCAATACAAGGATTAAAACAAGAATTATCAAAATCCATACCTGTTACCAATCCATCCTTCATTAGGTGCATACTTCTCAAGTTGAGATGGCCGAGCCTTTTGTGCCAAACCTCCTGTGAAGCCTTGCTGTCATCAGATCCATGTGACATCTCATTTCCTGACTCACACTCCTCAGACAACCTACTCACCAAGTTCATGGCAACCTTTGACCTTACCTCACAGCTTGATTCCCTATTCATAATGTCAAGTACATACACTCCATTATGATTAGTAGCAGTAGCAATTAATTCCCTACCATCTAGTATCTTACACCCTTTTGGACTAAATGTAACACTATAACCTTTCCTATTTAATTCACTAACTGATAATAAACTTGCAGAAAGCTTAGGAATATAGTAAACATTACTTATTGTCTTTAAACCATTTTTCAAATGTACTTTAACACTGCCAAATCCTTCAGTTTTTATTACTTCACCATTTGCAATATTCACTTCCATTGACTTTGTATACTGAAAATCAAACATATGTTCCTTGTTATTCGACATATGGTTTGTAGCGCCTGAGTCCACTATCCAGACATCATTTTTCACGCTCACTGACAAAGCAGCCAATAAAGATCTATCCTTTTGTGATGATGAAGTTTTCTTATTCTTCTGTGAGCTATTGTTAAAACTATTAGAGTTCATCGGACAGTCCTTTTTCATGTGGTATGGCTGTTTACATCGAAAACACCTATAAAACTTCTTTGCCGCTAGAGCATTAATACTACTACTAGGCTCTGATTTTTCATTTCGCCTTTGTTGCTCCTGTAAAAGTTTTGATTTCACAATTTCACTTGTAAGTTTCACATTAGAGTTTTCTAAAGCCATAATCATGGGGTCATAATCACTTGTCAAACCACTCAACATTATAACTGCCATAAATTCATCATCCAAAGGTGAACCTATATCCGCAAGCTGCTGTTCAAGCTCTGTAATTTTATTCAAGTAGCTTGCCATGTCCGCTCCCAACTTCATGCCAAACAAAGACCGTAATAATCCAAGCTTACGACATAAGCCTTTATCTTCATAAGCCATTTGTAATCGTGTCCAAGCTTGATATGGGGTTTCTGCTGTCCTCACATGCGCCAACGCCGACGGACCTACCGATAGGCATATTTTCGCCAAAGCCTTTGCATTCTTCTTTGCATCCTTGCACCCTTCCTCCGATAAGATGCTATCATAAAGATCTTCGTGCATTAATGTCATCTTCATTGTAAATTTCCAATTATTATAATCTTCGATCCCCTTCAACTTTTCAATAGGGATTCCGCCATTTACCAAAGACGACGACGACGCCATATTTTCTCAAAAATATGTATTTCTCGCAGTGGAAGCGTGCTGGGCCCATAACCTGTCGTTGGGTGCTGGTTTTTATGCAATTAAAATATAGATGCACTTGGATTATTGTTTTATTCTCAGATATACTACCATGGAACGTGCAATTAATTTTTTTTTTTTTATACAACACAGTAAATTATCCAACCGTACAGAGCAGAGTTGACCACAGACAAAGTAATCACTCCGTTTTTACCACAGAGACTGATACATAGACAAAGACTATAAAATCTTACGTTTATAAATCTAACAGATCTAACGGTGGGATATAATGGGTGGAGACCTGCCCAACAATTTTAAAAAAAGTTGGCAGTCATAGGGACTGCCGATAAAAGTGAAAACTAGATTTGCTAATAATTAAAAACAAATATAAAATAAAAATTAAAAAATAAAATAAAATAAATATAAAAATAAAAATAGTATAAAAAAATATAATATAAAAATAAATAAAGTTTCGTGAGTGAGATTCGAACCTGCGACATTATACATTAAACGGTAAGGAAGGCGGCTGCTGGCCGACCGCGCTGTACAAGGTTGCTTGAGAACCTCTAAAATGTTGAACGCTTACTAAAATCTCCAGATGACGATGGTGACGGTGACGATTTCGCGAAATCCATGTTTTTGCTCACCCAAAAAAGTGCTCAACTTTTCACTTCAAAAGAAAGAAACATCACTCACTTGATAGCGATATACCGCCAGATGGCCAGCGACAGCGTGAGCAGGATGGACGCGGTGTGCAGGAGCTGCGTGAAGTGCATGTGGAACAGCATGTACACCGCCCAGGAGTGGGGCCGCTCCACTTGGCCGGGAAACAGCTGTGAATAAACAAGCTGTTAATTCAAATTCAAATTCAAAAATAAAAATCAAATTGAAAATAAGATTTATAATTCATGTAGGCCAACCTGTGGCTCTTATGACACGTCATGACTCTACCACCGGTTCGGAAAGCGGATTCTGCTGAGAAAAGCCGGCAAGAAACTCAGCAGTTGCTCTTTTCAAAATAATCATTTTTACAATATTACGAGTATTATACAGCTATTACATTGTAATAAGTTTTTTATACTATCTTGTGGGCAGCCGGATGCCATGCTATTTGTTAGAATAGAATAGAATAAATAATATTACCACAATGAGGTGAGGTTCCAAAGAAATCGTAAGTACTACAATTCAATTAATGTTAAGGTGGATTATATATGGTGTATTTATGATTATATTGTGTGAAATTCAAATTTAATTTGGTTTTTCGCAATTTGTAAACTAATACGACAAAGATGAAAATGTCCAGTTTAAGAAATTAGTCAGAATATCGAGTTGGACCTGAGTCACTCACAAATTAGTTGATATTCTGACTAATTTCTTAAACTGGACACTTTCAAGTAAAGATTTTTATATCTGTGAAGATGATACTGCCATTGGCGCAATTAGAATGTCATAAGCCTACTTTGTCGTATTAGTTTGCAAATTGCGAAAAACCAAATTTTTGAATTACCTTAATAACAATATTCTTTATCATCATACCTACTCGAATACCTATTCGAAAAACGAATATTGGCTTCAGAGGATAGCGGGAAAAAAATTTAATTTTAACCCCATGGGACTTTTCATCATTTCTTTCTTATGATTGGTCCGCGTTCGTGCTTTAGTATTTTATTACTACTGCGTTCGTTGCAGAACCCTGTCAATCGCTCATTCCGTTCGAAATTCAAAAATGTTTGAAAAGCTGTTGTCTTCGATGAGTCACTTGATCAAATTGTCGATCGGATATACGCCCATAATGTATTTGTGTTTTAATGTAACTTTCAATATAGAATATAGTATAGAATGTTTATACATAGTAGGTTGATACACCTAGCTTTTTCTCTTAGAATAAGATAGAATCTTTCACTTCGCTCTGAATTCAAAATAACGCCCTCGGGGAACAAAAACTTTTTTGGCCCCATCACAAATAACTATTATTTACATCTCTCATATTCGGTAAGTAGGTCCTTATTACCCCCAAATGGGGCTTGTAAGTGACCAATTAGCGCTCTAGGGTAATAATGTAGCTAGAAAAGCCCTAGGGCGGTAAGTAATTAAAAAAAAACTCTTCACTCTTTCAAAAAGTTCGCGTACATCTAACCATCATACTGGTACATATAATCATCATGCATTCAGCCCAATGACAAAAGAGGTCGCTTCGCTATTCAGCCTTGTCTTTGTATGAGTATAATAGTCATCAATTTTAAATATCGAACGGCGAAGCTCAATTTCGTTCTTGAAAAAAAAATTAAAAAAAAAAGATGAAAAAAGGCAGTAATAGAAAACTTTTACTTTAAATATTGTTTGCTTTTGGGATTTTTTTATAATTACGTGCTAATTAGGAAAAAACATGAGTTCTGCAAGTGATGAAGATATAAGCTGCACTCCCGATTCAATGAAAATGGAAGCTGAAGCAGCAATTAACAATATTTTGCCTGAAAGTTCTAAGGAGAGATATTTGAAAACTTACGACGAGTTCATGAAGTGGCGAAAAGAAAAACGAGTAAAGTCTTTATCTGAGACTGTATTCTTAACATACTTTAGTGAGCTATCAAAAAAGCTGCAGCCATCTAGTTTGTGGTGCATTTTTTCAATGTTAAAAGCAACTATGAGTACTAAACACGACATCAATATCAAGAACTTTTCAAAATTATCATCTTTTCTAAAAAGACAATCAGCTGTCCCTAAAATTTGAAAATTGTTCTCATTTCACTATAAATTTTAACTAATAAAATGTTTTATTCTTGTAATGCCGGTTTTTTCTACTTACCTCACAATTGAGATGTAAAGCAGAGTAGTTAGCTCGGGTGTAAACATCAATTGCACCCTCGAACTATAGGCGCCCTCGCTGCGCTCGTGCGCCTAAATATCTCGGGCTGCAATTGATGCCTTACAGCCCTTGGCTACTAATCTACTATTAATAGCCCAAGGTATGCGGAAACCACAATAAAATGGCTCATTCTCACCAGTACACTGATTAGGAATTTAATGAAAAAGTTCTTTGAAGACTGTTGATATCTCGCTCAAGAAAATTAATTCACAATTCCGATGCTCTCGTTGGTAGTAGAAAAATCTACTAATATATCTAATAATATTATAAACTAGCTGATGCCCGCGACTTCGTCCGCATGGATTTAGTTTTTAAAAATCGCGCGGGAACTCTTTCATTATCCGAGATAAATAGTAGCTCTCCCGGTCTGAGGAACCACTACTACATCCATTACTATACCCATGAAAAAAATCGCACCAATCCGCTGTTCTGTTGCGACGTGATTGAAGGACAAACCAAAAAACAAACACAATTTCGCATTTATAATATCAGTACCTAAACTAGCGGCACGCTATGATGGCCGGTTTGACGTTTGTCCGCTCATGAAGTTCCGTATTAATTGATAACGACTTTGAAGGAAATAATTGTATTACTTTATTGACGATAGTGATGTGCAGAGATTCATAAATTTTATCGAATGTAGTTTTAGGTTTAGGACTCAAAATTTATTTATTAAATTGATTTCTAAAATGTATACAAGTGTAGAAAAATCAGTTTGCACCATTTAAGGGGTGAATGTACTTGTGAATATGAACAATTTTCACTATGTGGACAAACCTCTGAAATCGCAAAAAAATATCAGCTGTTTCATACAAAAGGTAAAATTTTTATTTTTATATGATATATACCACAACTCGGCATTTGGTTTTCTAAATTGAAAATTTTTAAAAATGGAATCTAATACGATCGTCACATAGGATCGCTGGCTAGCACAACTACTACCTCCGGCAAACTCGCGTCAATGCTCAATGCAAAACAAAGCAGTTTCGAATTGACGTTGCTTCGAAAAGTATAAACTGTCAGTGCAATGCGATTGTGATATAGTTTTGACCTGGCTTTGGATTTCAAATATTGATACTGCATTACTGTTGACCCTTGCTCGTTAATTTGGACTCTGTTCAAGCCCTTTGTTGTGGATTTCGTCGATATGACCGAACGTACGCAGAGAACTGTTCTAAATAGTCAGACACGTGAGTTCGTAATACGCCTTCGTAACTATTTCGATCGTGAAGCTCAAAATGGAGGGCCAATTTTACCTATAACGTCAGTGGTTGAACGCGTAGCTGATGCGCTTAATATTGGACAACGAACTGTTAGACGGATAACTAAAAAAAAAATATGGCGAGACTGGCACAGAAGAAAATAAACTTCACACACCAAAAAAGAGAAAACGAGCAAAACCAGTCGTAGGCATCGATAGCTTTGATGCCGATGCTATCCGAAGACATGTTTACGGCTACTATTTACAGAAGGAGTATCCAACAAGAAAAAAGTTGGTGCATTCACTGAAGGAAGCTGGATTATTCTTCGGTGGGGAAAGTTCTTTAACGAAGATTTTGAAGACCATTGGATTTCGATACAAAAAATGTAACAAACGCAAAATATTGATGGAAAGATTTGATATAGCGATGGCAAGGTATACTTTTTTACGGCAAGTGAAAGAAATCAAAAATTGGCAAAATGTTGTGTTCTTGGATGAAACATGGCTTAATGCTAACCATACTGTAGGCCGTTCTTGGAACGATGACACAGCAGCATCTACTTCCAAAGTTCCTGTAGGAAAAGGATCGCGACTTATAATTTGTCACGCCGGAACCATCAACGGGTTTGTCGAAGGTTCTCTCATGGCTTTTGCGTCAAAAACCACTGGAGACTATCATGAAGACATGAATGGAGAAAAGTTTACTGAATGGTTTACCTCAATGTTGTGTAGCCTCCCTGAACCATCTATTATAATTATGGACAACGCCCCATACCACTCGATGCAAATTGACAAGCCACCTGCCCAATCCCAAAAGAAAGCTGATATCGTCGCATGGCTTCGTAAAAATGGCGTAGATGCAAACATGAATATGTTAAAAGCGGAATTAGTACGTCTTTTAAAAGAAAACAAACCAACCAAGATCCGATACGTCATTGACGAAATAGCATTAGAACATGGGCACAGAGTTATACGGTTACCGCCTTACCATTGTGAGTATAATGCGATTGAGTTGGTGTGGGCTCAAATTAAGGGATATGCTGCAAGACACAATACAGAACCCCCATTTACCACAAAAAAAAATGCTAAAATGATTAGAAGAAGCTTGTGAACATGTGACTAAAGGAGACTGGGAAAAGGTTGTGAATAGAACTGTTAAATTAATAAGGGAAGATTATGAAAGAGATGTGAAAATAGATAATATTATAGAAAACGAACATATAATTATTAATGTAGGTGATGATAGCAGTGACGACAGTGAAAATAGTAGTATGGACGAATCTGATTAATTATGGCCTTTTGTGGCACCTTTTTTGGTATCTTTTGTATTCATATGTTTCTTGTGTGCATATAAAGTATGTATATTCATTTTCATTCAAATATTCAGTTCGTTCAAATAAATTAAATAAACATATACATTTTTGTTTTATTAAACCTATTTAATCAGGTACAAAAACAAAACTTAATTGTTTTTTGTTCGAGAATAAATTGACATTCCACATCACTATTGTAATGTGTCAAACCGGCCATCATAGCGTGCCGCTAGTTTAGTGCTTTATCATAACACTTTTTATAATTGTCAAATTTTTTACCATACTTAACCAAAGACAAAATTACGTTTAGCTGTCATTTACGTTTTGTTATTCCACTGTCATTTGCGTTTTGTTATTCCATGTCAGATGCGTTTTTGTTATACCACGTTTTATAGTGACTTGACTGAAACGCGGTTGAACGGGATAAAAAGTATCCTATGTCCGTCTCCTGGTTCTAAGTTACCTCTCCACCAATTTTCAGCCAAATTGGTTCATCCGTTCTTTAGTTATAAATAGTGTAACTAACACCACTTTCTTTTATATTATAATATAAGATTGGAAAGTGTCTTTATTTTTCCTTCAAGCACGCAGCACCTAAGAAATGGTTTGACGAGATATTATGTTGTTGACCTAAATATAGAGTGGCAAGGCTACCTACTTTTCTTTCTGAAGAAAGACGATTTTTAAAACCCTTAGGTAAGTACCTACTCCACGTGGCACCGTACTAAACTTCATGACAGATAACACAAAACCTAAACCGGTAAGCCTACAGATATGAAACTTGTACAAAATATTGCTTCGAGTTACTCAAGCGATACTTCCTCTTTATCAAGTTGAGCACCCTAGAGATTCACTAAGGACGGATTTTTTAAGTTCCATCCCTAAATGGTGGTAAAGTTTGAATAGGAAGAAACATTTTTTAAGTTACGGTTAAGCCAATTTGTTATATACTTGCTTGCTCTTCAAAAGAAATAAAATATTATGTGTTTTATAATATGTTTTTACTTCATCTCCTTGCAGAGTTAACTAGGATCAAGTTTGTGCGAAATCTTCGTAACAACTGAGAACTGTTTTTGACGAAAGTTTCACCTTATAGGTGAAACTTACTAATATTAGAAAAGTGAAAGTGTGTTTGTTAAAGTTTTATCAGCTACATAAATACATAATACATTATTGTTTATTGTAACCCTTTTTGTTTTTAAAAGAGCAACTGATGAGTTTTTTGCCGGCTCTTCTTTCCAAAATCGGCTTTCCGAACCTGTGGGTGGTATAATATATGGTGGTAATCTTGTCTTGTTCAATAAATAATTAATTTGAATTTGAACTATGCGTTGGCCCTAAGGCGCTGAATGAACTTACATCGAAAAGCTCGTTTAGCTGCCAAAGATCACATTTCCCAGACTTTTATACAAGTTTGACTTTGAAAATGGCAGGGGTAGTGTACGCTTGAGGCCACTAACTTTAAGGATAAGGGATATAAACTATCAGCAATCAATAAATAAACCTTGTGCCAACGCAATTAAAGTTCGAATAATTTTTAAGTTGTATCACCATATTTTTATTCCATTCCATATTCGTTAAAATATTTTATTGTTGTTACTCGCTGCATGCATACCTACTAGCCTCAAAGCTACTAGCCTATGTCACTCTCTAGGTCCTCAACTATACCCATGCAAAAAATCATTGCAGCGTTGCAGCGTGCAGCGTGATTGAAGGACAAACAAACACACTTTCACACACACTAACTCAACGCATGAGTTTTATTTATTCATACTTTGCCGTCCTCCATAATAATATCAACTTGCCCCCCCCCCCCCCCCCATGACCATCGGCTGGCGACGCTCTTGGTTTCGTGGCTTAGTACGAAGGAGCAACACTCGATGGCGACGATGCGCTTCCAAAACTTTGTGAATATTTAGCGCCAGGAACAATAGCTACTTACGGTAATGTGTGAAGAAGTCCAAACGCAACTTTTAGTTTCCGAAAAGCAATCAAACTACCTATTGCTGTTACTACAACTTTCATGAGTGCTTTCCTAAATTCTAAGCTTTTGACTAACAAAACTGGTTCTCGTTTGAATAGCCAAAGTTTGTGAAACAGTCAGCTACGAGTAGGTGGTTCAATTCCTATAACGCTGTAGTTTTTATTTGCACGTGAACCAGTTTTTATACAAAAAGAACCTCAGAATAATATACTACAGCAATAGGTTCATCGATTCAAATAATAATAATTGTAGCTACGTTTTCTAATAATATAGAATTTACAATCTCTTCAGTGCAGTGCCTGAAGACCAAAATACTTCGAACATGAGACGTAGTAGAAACCTATGTAAGCTATCTATGCTTATAATAAAACTGTAACTGGAAGATTTCTGTATATTTAATATATTTTGAAAATTTTAACCGGGGGTTGTAAAAGCAGTATACTTATTTCTAAGTATAACTTGGTCATACTCACGAGGTATCTGTAAACCGCAAAGGGCACGTACTCCAACATAACGAACACGTCTGCGACGGCCAGCCACTTGAGCAGGCGGTTGATAGGCGCGGCGGCCAGGTCCCGCCGCGTCAGCACAACTACGTTCAGCGCATTGGCTAGACTGCCGAATAGGCAGATCTGTAGAACAGAATAATATGGAATATTAACAAGCTACAAGACATTTACAATGATAACCTTCCTGGAGCAAATGTTGAGAGGCTTTTGTGATTGCTCTAAAAAATTAGATGAATAATTCTCTCAAAACAGGGTTTTGTGCGACATTTATTCCGACTTATAAAGCAAGATTTCATTGGAAAATTGAAAATGTCAGTTAGTGTCAAAGAAACTTTAGGGCGATAGAGTGAAAACTCAAGTTGTACACAGGCTTACATGAAAATGTCAGTTGTGTAAAAGAAAAATTAGGGCGAATGAGTGAAAACTCAAGTTGTACACAGGCTTACATGAAAATGTTAGTTGTGTAAAAGAAAAATTAGGGCGAATGAGTGAAAACTCAAGTTGTACACAGGCTTACATGAAAATGTCAGTTGTGTAAAAGAAAAATTAGGGCGAATGAGTGAAAACTCAAGTTGTACACAGGCTTACATGAAAATGTCAGTTGTGTAAAAGAAAAATTAGGGCGAACGAGAGAAAACTCAAGTGGTATACAAGTTTTCATGAAACTGTTATTTGTTAAAAAAAAAAACTTAGGGCGAATGAGTGAAAACTTGTATACCACTTGAGTTTTCTCTCGTTCGCCCTAATTTTTCTTTTACACAACTGACATTTTCATGCCAGCCTATGCACAACTTGAGTTTTCACTCCATCGCCCTAAATTTTCTTTGACACAAACTGACATTTTCATGCCAGCCTATGCACAACTTGAGTTTTCACTCCATCGCCCTAAATTTTCTTTTACACAAACTGACATTTTCATGGCAGCCTATGCACAACTTGAGTTTTTACTCTATCGAAGGGATGTAGTGTTTGTGGATACCTACACTAGCGGCACGCTATGATGGCCGGTTTGACGTTTGTCCGCTCATGAAGTTCCGTATTAATTGATAACGACTTTGAAGGAAATAATTGTATTACTTTATTGACGATAGTGATGTGCAGAGATTCATAAATTTTATCGAATGTAGTTTTAGGTTTAGGACTCAAAATTTATTTATTAAATTGATTTCTAAAATGTATACAAGTGTAGAAAAATCAGTTTGCACCATTTAAGGGGTGAATGTACTTGTGAATATGAACAATTTTCACTATGTGGACAAACCTCTGAAATCGCAAAAAAATATCAGCTGTTTCATACAAAAGGTAAAATTTTTATTTTTATATGATATATACCACAACTCGGCATTTGGTTTTCTAAATTGAAAATTTTTAAAAACCTTTTTTGGTATCTTTTGTATTCATATGTTTCTTGTGTGCATATAAAGTATGTATATTCATTTTCATTCAAATATTCAGTTCGTTCAAATAAATTAAATAAACATATACATTTTTGTTTTATTAAACCTATTTAATCAGGTACAAAAACAAAACTTAATTGTTTTTTGTTCGAGAATAAATTGACATTCCACATCACTATTGTAATGTGTCAAACCGGCTATCATAGCGTGCCGCTAGTTTACGTATAATATGCATTATTATGTAAGTTAACATATCTCTTTATATACAGGGTGGGCCAGACCAGGTGGATATAAAATTTTTTTAGATTGTTGACTTAGGGGCCTACCAGGACCCGCAAGGAAAAAAATCGGTTCCCAGCCGATTACGAGAAAAAAATTTTTATTTGAAATTTTGGAATATCATTACCTTGACGAACTTTTAATTTTTTTTTAATTTTTCCAGTGACAATTTCCGCAATTTTTTTATGGAATATCTTTATCTAATAACTGTGCTCTCTTAAGAAAAAATTCCAGTCTGATTAGCTGTTTTTAAGAGCATTAAATTTTAAATTATTTCAAGAAAATTAAGTTCATACAAAATCTACAGAAAACTTTAAAATTCGATTAAAAATAAAAGAAGAGGTTCATAGCACTGGTGATTTTTTAAAAACTGTAGCAACTTATGTTCTTTCGATTGCCAAAAGAAAAATTGTATGTCAATGTGCCGGATAAAAAGTTATGATTTTTCAAGTCTTCGTTCCTCATTCGTCTAAATAATGACCTTATTGAAAAAAATTTTAATTGTTTGTGGAGACTGCAGTATGTCCTTTAATTTTAACTGCCTCGTAGGTCTAGTGATAAGCGTGTTCGACTGCGGTCGACGAGGTCCCGGGTTTGAGTCTCGGGTCGGACCAAACCAAGTATTGGGGTTTTCCGATAAGAAATTCTCAGTACTAGCCCGGAGTTTGGAAGTTGGCGTTGTTTCACCCCGTGCCTTGGAGAGCACGTTAAGCCGTTGGTCCTGTGCCTAATTTCTCTCCGGTCGTGTCGAATTTTCCGTCCCATCGGGCTATGAGAGTAATGAAACAGAGAGTGCACCTGTGTTCGCGCACACACTTGTGCACTTTAATATCTCCCGCACAGATGGCTAATCTTTCTGGAGATAGGCTTCTGCTGTGGCCGAAATTCGGAATAATATAACATTGTTTTATTATTCTTTCTCTTAAAAAGTAGATACCGTCATTCATCATTAAAGGATTAATGTCCTCCCTTCCAAATTTCGGCCACGGTGGCAGCCTATCTCCAGAAAGATTAGCCATCTGTGTGGGAGATATTAAAGTGCACAAGTGTGTGCGCGAACACAGGTGCACTCTCTGTTTCATTACTCTCATAGCCCGATGGGACGGAAAATTCAACACGACCGGAGAGAAATTAGACACAGGACCAACGGCTTTACGTGCTCTCCAAGGAACGGGGTGAAACAACGCCAACTTCCGAACTCCGGGCTAGTACTGAGAATTTCTTATCGGAAAACCCCAATACTTGGTTTGGTTCGACCCGAGACTCAAACCCGGGACCTCGTCGGCCGCAGTCGAACACGCTTATCACTAGACCTACGAGGCAGTTAAAATTAAAGGACATACTGCAGCAGTCTCCACAAACAATTAACATTTTTTTCAATAAGGGCGTTATTTAGACGAATGAGGAACGAAGACTTTTGAAAAATTATAACTTTTTATCCGGCACATTGACATACAATTTTTCTTTTGGCAATCGAAAGAACATAAGTTGCTACAGTTGTAAAAAAATCACCAGTGCTATGAACCTCTTCTTTTATTTTTAATGGAATTTTAAAGTTTTCTGTAGATTTTGTATGAACTTAATTTTCTTGAAATAATTTAAAATTTAATGCTCTTAAAAACAGCTAATCAGACTGGAATTTTTTCTTAAGAGAGCACAGTTATTAGATAAAGATATTCCATAAAAAAATTGCGGAAATTGTCACTGGAAAAATTAAAAAAAAATTAAAAGTTCGTCAAGGTAATGATATTCCAAAATTTCAAATAAAATTTTTTTTCTCGTAATCGGCTGGGAACCGATTTTTTTCCTTGCGTGTCCTGGTAGGCCCCTAAGTCAACAATCTAAAAAAAATTTTATATCCACCTGGTCTGGCCCACCCTGTATACCAACATACACAGACATCATAGTATAAACCATACACTGTCTTAGCCAGTCTTGGAGCACCACGTGAGTATACCAGAGCTGCAAGGCGAGTGTAGACGTGATTAATGTAATTAATTAAAGTGCGTGCCAAGCCTGTGCAACTTACGACATATCGGGAGACACTACTATAATCACATCACTTAATATAATAAATTAAGTGGCACTCGGGGACTGCCGCGGTAAAGCTATTGCATAGCATTTTTTTTTCAACTTATGCAATTATTATATTTATGCAATATTTTTTTGCATAATTAAAAATATGCAATAAAATGATTAAAAAACAAACAAACAATAAAAGCGCACTGTCACTACTTCGCGAGTGAGATTCGAACCTGCGACATCTAAAGAAAGCTGTCGCTCGCCCACTGCGCCAAACAGAGCTAAATGTGAACCTCTAAAATGTTGAACGCTTACATAACGACGGTGTTAGGTTTTTTTCGTTACGGAATTTCTTGATTCGGTCGCCGCGCTCATACTGTTTGTCCTAGTTCAAAGCCCGCGATAAAAGCTATGCAATAGCTTAAAAGGCGAAAGTTTGTGTGTGTGTATTATTGTTACTCTTTCACGCAAAAAATACTGGACGAATTTGGCTGAAATTTGGAATCGAGATAGCTCACTCCCAGGATTAATACATAGGCCACAATTTATCCCGGAAAATTGTATGTCCACCCCACTTTTAACCAACTGGTGGACTATGGCCTAAACCCTACTCATTTGGAGGAGACTTATGCCCAGTTCTGGGTCGGGATGGTTTGAGATCCGTCAAGAAATTAGATACCAGTCAAGCAAAGTGAAAAATTTCAATAGGCTTTTTGTTACTAGCTCATTATTGCTTACTTTGAGAAAAACACTGCTTACGCTAAGGAAATCACTCTTGTTAAGTGCTCTAGTGTAAATATTCATTTTAGAGTCTATTCTATTGAGTCATCGATGCATCAAAAATTTTGATAATTTACATAAATCTGATTTTTATTCAAAATAAAATATGCACACATTAATGTGGAAAGGTGGACTAAATGGAAAAGTCACCCATGTAAGTAAACTGACTTATTAAACAGACTATACCCTGGCTTCGGGCCCTTAGCGCGGCCTCTAGAAATAACTTATGACACCTCTCTGTTTCAACAAGGGTTTTCGCTTCATTAGTTATTCATTGCACCGACTATGTACCTAACTACAAATCTCATCGGACGGACATTTCCCTCTCCGTTATTGGAATTTGGCTGCAATTGCGATTCGCTAACCGTAATCGAAATCAATCGCTTTGTTGAACAATGGAAGGGTGCCCATTAAGCAACTTGTACCTAAACTTTGCTATCTTCCTGATGAAATGCTTACAGTACCAGGAAGATATTGTGAGGTTTATAGAAGGGCACTTTGTAAGTACTACCCGCAGTGTTACAGCGGTTGAGTCATATATTATGGCAGCTGATGGTGTAACTATTAGGTATTTCCTCCGGCAAAGAAAAGAAAACCTTTTTCCGGCAGAGTGGTGGATGTAGGCAAGCCACCATTTTTTTTTGCCAAACTGTAGGCAAGTGCTGTACCTACGCTTGTACCTGTGGAAACAATCGATTCCGTCGAAACTAGCACCCCTGAAATTTTAATTTGAACGCGAACTGTCAACCATAAACAAAGCTTTACGGTTGCCTTAGATCACAGCGCACACCTAGATCAAAAATGAGACAACTCAAAAAAGGTCTGTGTTCGATATAGAAATAAAAGTCTTTCTGAATCTTTTATTAGTAAAGTTATGAAATTCAATTTTATTTTTTCACATTTCACAACATTATGTATTTTATGGCATAAAATAAAAAGTTTCATATCTTTACTAACAAAAGATACAAAGAGACTTTTTTTCGCTTTAGGGAACAGTGACCTTTTTAGGGTTCCGTACCCAAAGGGTACCAACGGGACCCTATTACTAAGCCTACGCTGTCCGTCCGTCCGTCCGTCCGTCCGTTCGTCTGTCAGCGGGCTGTATCTCGTAAACCGTAATAGACAGATGAAATTTTCACAAATTATGTATTTCTATTGCCGCTATAACAACAAATAATAAAAATTAAATTAAATTAAAAAAATTAAATTAAAATCTTTCCATGGGTACATGGAAATATTTTTATTTAATTTTTTTTTAACGGAACCCTAAAAGAGCGAGGCCCGACTCGTACTTGGACGATTTTTTTTGAGTTGTCTCACTTTTGATCTGTAGTCGCAAATCTTAGTTCCATGGACACTAGGTGTGCGACAGATTTCAAATTAGAATTTTAGGGTTGCTAGTTTCGACGGAATCGATTGTGTCCACAGGTACAAGCGTCAATAGGTGCAACACTTGCCCATATAATAAGTATATTTGTACAGAAATCTGACAAACCACGGTCACAGATACTAGTTCCTAGGGGGTTTCGTGTGCTATGCGTTATGATTAGTTATATTATTTTAACAAGAATTCCATCAATAAAAAAAATGTTCAAACTCAGCACTAATCAAACAGCCATCAGAATTCAATTAACTTCTAGGAACTCCCAGCATCGCAGATTTGATTCCGATTGACAAATAACAATAATACAAATTCTCAGCTAAATTGAAAACTGTCGTGTTTCCCGCATTCTCTAAAGGTTTAATTTAAATATTTAAATAAATCCCCTGCTCTGCGGGCGAAAACTCGGGGTTGGTTGTTTCAATGTTTGGATTGCCGTCACATTGGATTATATAAAAGAAAGGAAATAGACTTGTGCTTACTAGTACCCCTTAAGAGCTTTAATAAAACCCGAGTGGAATACTAGTTTGTGTTGAGATAGGCTGCCATGGCGAAAATTCGTTCAGAAAATCATTACAATAGTCAATCCAGATAAAAACTCATATAATACGTTTTCTAGAACAAGCTTAGAAAATTTTTCCAGTGACATTAACCCAACATACAATCCATCGCCGGTTCACAACTGGGCAAAGATCTTCCTCTCTCGAATGAGCAGGGTTTAAGCCACAAGGTGGCCGATATTTGCGGATTGATACACTTCACACACTTTTGAGAACTTTATGGAGTACTATCAGGCATTCAAATTTCCTCGCGATGTTTTCCTTCATCGTTAAAGCAAATGGTATTTAATGGCTTAAAATGCACATAGGTAGCTCCGATAGATAAGTCGTGAGATGCGTACCTGAGATCGAACCCCGGGCTCTCCAAAAGGTAGGCAAAAGTCTTAACCACTATGCTATCACTGCTATATAAATATTATTGTAACGTTTTCATAAAAAAAAGCCGGTCAAGTGCGAGTCGGACTCGCGCACCGAGGGTTCCGTACTCCAAAAGTAAAAGTAAAACGATAATATTATATTAATTTTCTTATTTATCGTTAACTTTGTTTGTAGAGGTTTATTGTTAATATAAAAAAAACTATGCTAGTTAGAGTGTTGGTTTTATTTTTCCTGTAAAATATACATAAACCTTTATTGACCATAATTATTTCAGATTTTTCGATTGGTAAACTTCGGAGATAAGGGGGGGGGGGGGGGGGGGGTATTTTTTTCGACATTTTGGCCGATTACCCAAAACCTATTATATATAGAAATAAATAAAAAACTGTTTTAGAATGCACAAGTAAAGACCTTTCATATGATACCCCACTCGGTAAAACTAAAAATAATTTTCGTTAATAAAACTAAAAATAATTTTCGATTTTTCTTTATTCCAATGATGTTGGGCCACTACTATACACAACTATGCCAAATTTCATGTCGATAGCTTTAATAGTTACTGAAATAATCGACTGTGACAGACGGACGGACGGACGGACGGACGGACGGACGGAGAAAGTCTCACCATAAGGGTTCCATTTTCACCATTTTGGTACGGAACCCTAAAAACTTGTAATGGAAAACACTTACCAATAAACTGATGTATCCGTGTATACTATTGTACGCGAGGATTAAGTCCCGAAATTCTCCAGAGCAATAGTCGAAGCGATCGCATTCCTTTGTAACGGAAATATTGTATTTGTTCCTTAAATCTTCGAGCGCCTTCAGCCATTCTTCTATAGGAGTGTGGTTCCCACCCCTCTTGTGCAGCAGAGATATCAGTCTTGTGTCTTCTAAGAAGTTGTAGGTGTCATTTGATCCAATGTAGCTGGAATTATGGCGATGTCGGGTTTCATCGTCCGCGAGCATTGTCACTGGAGAGTCTACCTTTGTACATCACTTAGTAACATCACTTAGTACTGTAACAGTAGACTCGCCTTCCATCTAATGCGTGTAGTACGTCGGAGCTCTTGAATAGAAAATTACTTGTGCGCTTCGGTAGGGTTGCGCGTCATTGTATCTGCACAAAAGTAAAGAATATTGTGTTATCAGTTTTATTTATAGTTATAATATTGCGGGCCACCACTAGTGCATATTGGCAATCGAAAATACATAATATTATTATCACATCGGAGGATTGAGGGACGTGGTGTAACGGTGAACACGCTCAGGGCACTACACCCGGATAGATATGGGTTCGAATCCCAGTTTATTTATTATTCATCATTCATCATCATTAGCAACCCATCAATGGCTAACTACTGAGCGCAGGTCTCCTCTCAGAGAAGGGTTATAGGCCATATAGTCCACCACGCTGGCCCAATGCGAATTGGCGGACTTCACACACCTTCAAGAACATTATGACGAACTCTCAGGTGTGCAGTCCTCACGATGTTTTCCTTCACCGTTGAAGCAAGTGATATTTAATTGCTTAAACGCACTTAACTCCGAAAAGTCAGAGGTCCCGGGATCGAACCTGCGACCCCCCGAATAGGAGACCACAGTCCTAACCACGAGGCTATCACTGCTTCAATGTCACAGTGGCAATCGAAAATATATTATCACATTGAAGAATTGAGGGACGTTGTGTAACGGTGAACACGCTCAGGGCACTACACTCGGATAGATATGGGTTCGAATCCTAGTTTATTCATTATTATTTGTTCCAATTTCTATTAGAACCGGTTCAGGAGTAGTTATTTAACTGAAAATTTAACACAAGTCTTTAATGAAATATTAGGCATGCCAAATCTTTTTAGATAGACATCGGTACATACAGATATCCTGTAGAGCAGCGATTCCTAAATGGTGGTCCGCGGAAGCCCGGAGTTCTGTTCCGGGATCTCCAACTTATAATACAACAGCGCACGCATTGCGCCACGGAGGTAAACATTGTATTTCTTTGTCACAATAAATATTTGACGACACCTGTCCTCTGGCCGAGCGTCTAATAAGGGCAATCACACACTATCTCAGAACAGAACATCATTCTCAGCAATCATCTTCTCTCAATGATAATAATTATCCACAAAGGAGGTACATTGTAATCTTTACATGACAAGCATGGAACCCAACATCTCCATGTCTAACTAGACAAACCCGGCTAACTACTCTAGCCTAGGTGCAGCCTCCACCATCCCCAAATAGCTGCCCATCTCCACCAAGAGAAGACCCTAAGCAAAACTCCTGTCTAACTCGCTGATGGCCCATCAATAGGCAAAGAGATTCTATTACCAATTAACCAATTCACAAACAGTCATTCCACAACGACTAATTCACTAATCAATCTTTCCGCAACATCACCAATTATACAATCAATCACTTCAGATCACAAACGCATCGCAACCAGAACCAACCATGGCACCAACGCGGCCATAACCAAAAGCCTACAACCATATCGGCGAACCTAGAAACCACTATGCAGCCAGCAACACTCCGACAACAATCGCATAATCACTCTACACCAACATTTTATCACAATTAAATCACGAATCCTATAATAATCCTCAATCCAACCAAAATAGCCTGCAACCTAAACGAACCGAACAATCTACGTCGCAGAAATCCCCAAAAACATAGACCATGAACATAGACACTAGAATATCTGACCATAGACTACAAACATTAAGGAATGCTACTTGATACAAACCATCCACAGAGCAATCGATAACACATGGAACTAGGAATTACGACTACGTTAACAGATTGCACCTGACCAATATCCTACACGGCCAACCTGACATTCGCACGTCCCCGTGCGTCCGCCTGCCTTCGTGCATCCGCGAGCACCTAGAGATTTCCGCACAGAAACACAAAGTCGAGTACACCTCTAGACCCGCTCGTCCATCCCTGACCTCTGGACCCGCTCGTCCATCCCTGACACTGCACTTCATCCAAGGCCACCAGTCAAAGTCATAATAATATCATCTGTCCATTGCGTCAATTATCCACACACTTCAACCAGTTAACGTCATTGTAAACTTCAACATCATCTGGCAAGAGTGTGTCCCTTCAACCAACTCCCACGAGTCTGGCCCGGACTGCACTCTCCACCAGGATAAACTCCGGAGCTCATCTGGGAGGCACCAGTGAATCCCTTCAATCAACACAAACAATGCGTATGACCCGGATTGCACCACCAAAGCCCAGGATAGACAGGAAATCATCTGGGAGGCACTAGTGAATCCCTTCAATCAACACAAACAATGCGTATGACCCGGATTGCACCACCAAAGCCCAGGATAGACAGGAAATCATCTGGGAGGCACTAGTGAATCCCTTCAATCAACACAAACAATGCGTATGACCCGGATTGCACCACCAAAGCCCAGGATAGACAGGAAATCATCTGGGAGGCACTAGTGAATCCCTTCAATCAACACAAACAATGCGTATGACCCGGATTGCACCACCAAAGCCCAGGATAGACAGGAAATGAAACACATACACTAGAACATTCACTTGTCACTCAGTCAAAAAGGTCAAGGTCATTGTCATAGTCATTCTCACCTTGATCTAGACTGACAAGTATGTCCTCTCGACCAACCCAGCTCTCCAGGGTCTGGTCCGGACTATACTAGGTCTGATCAACGTCATTGTCATAGTCATGGTCAAATGTAGTCTGTTTGAGAACGTCGACCCATATAGGCCAGTCCTCCAGTCCTTTCAATCAACTGTCTGTAAGTCTGGCCTGGACGATTACAGTCCCTCATTGATATTCTTAACATAGCTCAACATTAATCTCAACTTTATTTACCAAGAAGTCTACCAAAGATCATTGACAAAGAATAATAAACACGGATCCTCTCAAAGAATCATTGCATTGACATACGTCAATCAAAATCATGTCAAATAACTTCATTTTTAATCACAAATATCGCAATAGCTTTACCTTCTCAAGTCTCACACATCGACAAACTGAATCGCCATAGTCATCGTGCATCCCTACAGGATCGCCCCGACACCATGCATCCAAGTATGCAATTTCCACCAATCACCGTGTATCCACACAAGGATCACACAACACCTGGTTTCCACGAAACCACAAGAATGCAAGCTATTCGATCACACAGGAATCTAATTATCCCTTTATCTTAACTCTACACAATAGTCATCAATGATTCTTTGTTCACCTCATTGCATTGACATTCATCATTCAATCAAAAAAAATTTTTGTTCTTGGTCTTTTTTCTTTTCTTTCTTTTCTTTGTTTTAAGGAATATCATCTAAGCCGATACTTGACATATATTCCCCCTTCCCCTCCAAAAAAAAAAAAGAAAAAAAAAGAAAGAAAGCTAGTGATTCAACCACACAAGAAACTTACTGTCCCATTTATCTCAACTTTACAACTTCTTACAAAAATATTCAGAGAAACAACTTACAAGAGACATGAAATTCTAACGTGGGCATGGAATTCTAACGTGGGCATGAAGTACTTTATCGTGGGCATGAAGTTCTTTATCGTGGGCATGAAGTTCTAAAGTGGGCATGAAGTTCTATATCGTGGGCATGAAGTTCTTTATCGTGGGCATGAAGTTCATAAGTGGGCATGAAGTTCTATATCATGGGCATGAAGTTCTTTATCGTGGGCATAAGGTTCATCCCACTTCTGATGACGACACCTGTCCTCTGGCCGAGCGTCTAATAAGGGCAATCACACACTATCTCAGAACAGAACATCATTCTCAGCAATCATCTTCTCTCAATGATAATAATTATCCACAAAGGAGGTACATTGTAATCTTTACATGACAAGCATGGAACCCAACATCTCCATGTCTAACTAGACAAACCCGGCTAACTACTCTAGCCTAGGTGCAGCCTCCACCATCCCCAAATAGCTGCCCATCTCCACCAAGAGAAGACCCTAAGCAAAACTCCTGTCTAACTCGCTGATGGCCCATCAATAGGCAAAGAGATTCTATTACCAATTAACCAATTCACAAACAGTCATTCCACAACGACTAATTCACTAATCAATCTTTCCGCAACATCACCAATTATACAATCAATCACTTCAGATCACAAACGCATCGCAACCAGAACCAACCATGGCACCAACGCGGCCATAACCAAAAGCCTACAACCATATCGGCGAACCTAGAAACCACTATGCAGCCAGCAACACTCCGACAACAATCGCATAATCACTCTACACCAACATTTTATCACAATTAAATCACGAATCCTATAATAATCCTCAATCCAACCAAAATAGCCTGCAACCTAAACGAACCGAACAATCTACGTCGCAGAAATCCCCAAAAACATAGACCATGAACATAGACACTAGAATATCTGACCATAGACTACAAACATTAAGGAATGCTACTTGATACAAACCATCCACAGAGCAATCGATAACACATGGAACTAGGAATTACGACTACGTTAACAGATTGCACCTGACCAATATCCTACATATTTTACAATACGTATTATAATTATTTTTTATTTATAGTTTGTTCCTTCTTCGAGTCTCGATAACATGAATAATTCAAACAACAAGGTTAACACTTTAGTTATCAAAATAGCCGGCAAGGGTTCCGCCAAAAAGTATGATCAATTAGGATTGCCATGGCCAAAAAAAATTGGGAACCTCTGCTGTAACGTGTGGGGATTTTTAAAATAGTTTCTATATGCCTCGGTTGTGCGAAGCGTTCAGCGTTCCATGAACCGTCAAAAAATTCCAGAGTGCCTAAAGTCTTCGAACAGTGCGTTTTCTAGCGATGACCTACAGCTCCGCAATATTATGGTCGCTAGACGCCAACTTTTCGAGAGAGTCTGATATTTTTTATTTGATTAGTATTATAGACTATTATAGATTATTAGTAAGACATTTGTGGGAATGGGCGTGACGTTTTATAATAAAATTCCACAGTTGATCTTAGACTTGCCTTTACACAAGTTTAAGAAATCAGTTAAAACTTTTTTTTTTTTATTGCGGGATAGGCTTGCGCTTGACGGCAATCAATGGTGGACAGCACTGACGAGGTCTAGGTTGGAGCGCGCTTGCCTAGAAAATGCCTATTCACTCTTGCCTTGAAGGTACTGAGGTTATACGTGGCCGGAAACACAGATGTTGGAAGTGCGTTCCACACCTTAGCGGTTCGATTCAGAAACGGTGAACTGAAGCGTTTTGTGCGGGCAGGTTGGATTTCAACCACGTAAGGCTGCCAACGCTCACGATTTCTCGAAGTTCTGTGGTAAAACGGTGAAGGGGGCACAAGGTTGTGAAGTTCTTGAGCGCACTCTCCAAAGTATATCCGATAGAAGACCGATAGACAGGCAACATTGCGACGGTGCTGCAGACTGAGCATTTTTGCCTGCGTTAGTGACTGATCACCTATAATTCGGCGGGCACGGCGATCTACCGAGTCTAATGCATCGAGTTGGTACTTGGCAGAGCCGTCCCAGAGGTGGCAGCAGTACTCCAAAGCCGAGCGCACCTGAGCCTGATAGAGAGTCAAAACTAATCTCATGAAAAAAGTTAAAACTAATCTCATGAAAAAAGCATATTATTATGCAATTGAAGACTATTTAGATGATAAAAAAGCGTGAACATAATTCGTTCCAGCGATTCATGAGACAGTAGGTGGTAATTAAACTGTATAACTATTCTATTGAATTGTAAACTTGTTTTGAAAAGAGCAACCGCCGAGTTTCTTGCTGGTTCTTCTCGGCAGGAAGGGCATTCCGAACCAGTGGTAGACTCATCGACGATTCAAAAGCACTTGTAAAAAAGTTTATTTGAATAAAAAACATTTCTATTCTATTCTATTCTAATAAATCAGAAATATGGAGATTCCTAAAAGATACAGAGTAATCAGTAACAGCTCGCGAAGCTGAAGTGGCAATGGGCAGCCATAGTTCAAAGAACCGATGACTGTTGGGGGCTGAAATGGCGACCACCGTCGTATTACAGACCCTCTATATCTATAGCAAGGTATGCTTCATAATAAAAAAAATTCAGTGGCACTCGGGGACTGCCGCGGTAAAGCTATTGCATAGGATTTTTTATCAACTTATGCAACTATAATTTTTATGCAATATTTTCTTTGCATAGTAAAAATTATGCAAAAAAATAATTAAAAAACAAACAAACAAGAAAAGCGCACTGTCACTACTTCGCGAGTGAGATTGAGTGCAAGATTTGAGAGTGAACCTGCGACATCATACACCATACAGTAAAGAGGGCCGCTCGCCCACTGCGCCAAACAGAGCTACTTATGAACCTCTAAAATGTTGAACGCTAACTGAACGACGGTGTTAGGTTTATTTTTGTTACGGAATTTCTTGATTTCGTCGCCGCGCTCAAACTGTTTGTCCTAGTTCAAAGCCCGCGATAAAAACTATGCAATAGCTTAATAATAAAAACATTTAAAAAAAACACGTTGGAAATTTTACCACCTAAAACGCTAAAACTCTTGGCAAAGCTATAAAATAGTCGATGGCTCAGCGAAGTATCATATTTCTAAAACCCTAATGACTTGGGTTGATGATGTCCGGTCAATGCCTCCCATTAGAAAACGTAACCAGACCTGAGCCAATTAAGAGAAGGATAAATTTTACAAAATGTAGTAATCCGTCCTAATGATTTCGTTAGTAATAAATGTAGCCTATGTAACCCCGACCATCATAGCGAATTGATTGACACGTCATTTGTCAAAATCGGCTCAGTAGTTTATTCGCTACGGTGGAACATTCGTAAACAGTCACATACATACATAGATACAAATACTGCTAAAATCATAACACTTCTTTTGCCGTAGTCCGGTAAAAATATATCGGCTTAAGTACGCCTCAAGTTAGGGCTGCTCAGTCTGGGGCTGCTCAAATACCTACTTATAGCTTTTGTATTCACTACGTTGCGTCGGGTTGCCTTAATATTATATCAAAGTAAAGGTAAAACAGTTGGAGGAAAATTCTTTTATTATTGTAACAAGTCATTAAAATAGGGTTTGTGAACTTGACCTGTCTAAGGGACCTCACGCACTACGCGGTACTACCGCACTGCGGCCATGATCGCAACCTATGGTCGAGGATGCCTAAACGTTCAAGTTCATTCATAAAGTAAAGCTGTGCTGCGCTCCGACTCTCCACTAGTGAGAATAAACGATTTTTTTAAGCTATTGCATAGCTTTTATCGCGGGCTTTGAACTAGGACAAACAGTTTGAGCGCGGCGACCGAATCAAGAAATTCCGTAACGAAAATAAACCTAACACCGTCGTTCAGTAAGCGTATAGCTTTACCGCGGCAGTCCCCGAGTGCCACTTAATTTTTTGTTTGGGTTTCGTAGTTAAACAAGGAACCCTTACAATTCGTTCAGTCCATATATATGTATGTACGAACGTGTGCATTAAGACACACGGAAAGTTGAAATTTGGCATAGGTATATAATGTTGTTACCGCTACGAAGGCATACACTTAAAAACAATAATTTTCCTACCAAAAATTAATATCAAAGTGGCTGTTTTGTCTGAGTTGCTTGCCCTCCTCTGTACGCAACGAGTATTGTATCAGGGTACCTTTGGACGCTGCGGTCACTGGCTGCGGTTGAAACCGTGTAGTGTGAGGTCCCTTAGTAAGCGGTAGAAAAATTATAATTTATATACAAAAGTTTGTACACGTGAAGGACCGGGAATATAGAAAGGTGGAATAATATATTTTTAACAAAAGAACGAAATACAGGCAATTTTCTTTGACTTCAATGAAACGATTGAATTTGTTCCTGCTCACTGCACTTTCTCGATTACACATGATATTTCAACGTGAAGGAAACCTATCCATATTTTGTTTTGATTTTAGCAATCTATGTATGTATGAAGCAATGATAGCCTAGTGGTTAGGATTGTGGTCTCCTATTCGGAGGGTCGCAGGTTCGATCCCAGGTACTTACAGGTCTCTTACTACAGGTCTCTTGACTTTTCGGAGTCAAGTGCGTTTTTTTTTTAAATATATAGACTAGCGCTTGACTGCAATCTCACCTGAATACCTGAAACCTGCGTTTAAGCAATATCACTTGCTTCAACGGTGAAGGAAAACATCGTGAGGAAACCTGCACATCTGAGAGTTCTTCATAATGTTCTCGAAGGTGTGTGAAGTCCGCCAATTCGCATTGGGCCAGCGTGGTGGACTATGGCCTATAATCCTTCTCTGAGAGGAGACCTGCGCTCAGTAGTGAGCCGTTGATGGGTTGCTAATGATGATGATGATGTATGTATGAATATGAAAGTTTGTATTCTTCTTTAATGGCTACGCTGGAGCATACGTATAACGTATGCTCCAGCGTAGCCATTAAAGAAGCGCTGGCAGAGTTAAAATTTATTTTATGGTCCGAGTGACATATTATTATATGTATGTATGTATGTATATACTTTATTGCACCACAAAACACAAATGAATTATAGGTTACAAAAAAGAAAACTTAAAATGTAAGTACAAAAAGGCGGTCTTATCGCTATTATACTACTTTTTCACCCAACTGCGCGACGCTAAGGAGTGGTAATGTGTATATCAGTCTATGTACTTAAGTATGTATATTTGTTTGTTCCTTTGTGGCACTCTAGAGGCCAAACGCGTGGGCCGATTTTGATGAATTGCACTTCTTTAGATTCGCCACGCCAGCACGAGTGTCAACAAGAATATAAAATTTTGAAAAATTCAAAATACGCCATAGGACGCCATAATGTGGGGTACGAGTTCACAACGCAGCAACAACGGATCGACGCGATTTTTGCATCGGTATAGTTGAGGACCTGGAGAAGGAAATCTAGGCCATATGAATAGCCTGCCGATTCGCACATGGTCAGCGTCGTGGACTATGGCCTAAACCGTTCTCATTCTGAGTGGAGAGTCTCTTCTGTGAGATCCATGTCCAGTTGTGGCCCTGCGATGGAGTGAGATGTTTGATTAGATATCCTTCTCTGTAACTCTATAAAGTACCTATTAAACTGTATCATCATCATCATCAACCCATCAAAGGCTCACCACTGAGCACAGGTCTCCTCTCAGAGAAGGGTTATAGGTCATAGTCCACCACGCTGGGCCAATGCGTATTGGCGGACTTCACACATCTTCGAGAATATTGGAGAACTCTCAAGTGTCCAGGTTTTTCACGATGTTTTTCCTTCACCATTGAAGCACCCATGTGATATTCAATTGCTTAAACGCACATGACTCTGAAATGTCAGAGGACGCCCGAGATCGAAGCTGCGACCCCCCCAAATAGGAGAGCACAGTCCTAGCCACTAAGCTACTGCTTAAAAACTGTATAATATTAATTGTTAAATGAACTCTAATGAAATAATTATAATGTATGGAAATCCAATTTCAAGAAATATATCAACCGCCGAATCCAACTCGGATGTGCAGCGTTCGGATAGCTTCGAGAAAACTTGTTAAAATTCCTAACTCACTTTTTCACGTAAAATGCAAAATGCAACTCTTTGATAACTTCAAACATAATTCAAAGGAACTTCAAAAGCTGCTTTAAAATGAAATCATTCATTTTCAGTACTTGGAAGTGTTATGACAATATCATTATGTGAAACCGATCGGGTGTGCAGTAGGAGACTGTGTACATAACAATCACGTTGTTTTAAAAACGATGGAACACTTGTTACCTAGCTGAGCTTGTTGTGGATTCTTCTCCCTAGCATGCACGTTGAAGTGATATCTCGCGAAGAGAGAGAGAGATATTGTCGATGTAGACTGATTTCTCGTTTACTCTTTTAAACTTCAAAATTCGAGAAAACGACGTCCCCACTCGCCATGTTAGAGTTCGTAGAGAAAATAGGGAAAATAATCTCTAGTTTTGACGTAACGAGACGAATCATGGTGTGCAACCATGTTAGTTTCGATAGAGATATAGAGATAATACGAGAAAAAGGGTAGACAAAATTTTCTCGCGCGTGCTTGCTGGGTGAGTTATGAACTCTCGATGCTTTATAACTTAAGTACCTAAGGTATAAATATCACCATTACTTCACTTGCAATGATACTTTTTTAGTTGTCATTCAAGAAGACTAAGTACAATTAATAGGTACCAACTTTGAAAGGAGAATTTGAACTTTAACCTATGATTGTTAGCTACATAACTTTTGCTGTATAACGATTTTTTCCATAGGTATTCTTAACACAGATGCACTCTCTATTCCCTTACTCTCATAGTACGGAGAGATTAGGCGCAGGACAAACATTATTTAAGTATTCTCCGAGGCGCAGGAGGTATTAGGAGTAACACCGCTAATTTCTCAATTCTAGGCTTTTAGCAACTTAGAACTTCTAGGCAAGTTATTTATTTATTGAAATTAAGAAGAAAATAACAATATATTACAAAGTGAGAGTGAAAGCCGTGATTTCCACATTAGGATTCCCTGAATTGAAAGACCAATAATTTTATTTTACTTCAGGATTAGCAGTCGACTAAGCTAACTTCTAGACCAGGGGTCTTCAAACTGGGATCCCCGGGTCGGGTCGCAAGCACAACCAAACCTGAACGCAGCGCAGTCGCTGTATCACGATTATTTTTTGTATATTTTGGAGAATGTTTTTCACACAAGTCGTGCAGCAGTTTCTAAAGCAGAAAAATCCTACGAACAAAATGCAACTGCGTAAAGCAAACTGTGAGTGGAAGCTTTAAAAAAACTTTACGAGACATATTTAGAATATTGGAACGTAGTTCCTTATCGCGCGGTACGGAAGAGGGTTAGACGGAAAAAATTAAGGAACGACACTCGACCTCGACACATTTTTGAAATCAACACTTTTTTGTTGAATGTGAATTTTGCATTGTATTCTGTATTTTCGCCTTAGAACACGGCGTCTGCATGGCCTAGTTGTTAGGGCAGTCGCCTATAAATTCAACGTCGATGGTTCGAATCCCAGCTCGAGAGACTGAATTTTCTATTTTCAATTTTATTTTAAATAATTTCTAAATGTGGAATTTTTCCCTAATTTTTTATTGTATAAATTGGATAAAATGCTAACGCCATCTGTGAAAAAACAGTAACGCCACCAGAGTAACTCTTTGGTTTTGTAACAGTGCAATAGAAATAAACAAAATAATATAATTCATCGTAGTTAATCAATTTAATACTAGATGACACCACTAGTTTATTACAATTCCTTCACTATTATAAAATTAATCGGAAGGAGCTACGTTCCATCCGGGTGTCCTTTGACACCTCTCAAGTTTTTTTTTCTTTAAATGTATCGCTTCTCTACATTCACTCGTTCACCAAGGCTATGGAAATTAAGCGATATACTATTGGTGCTTCATGAAACATCTCTGTATGCAAGCCTTGGTGTCGTAGTGTAAGATCGACGCAGGGCGCAATTCCCGTACGATGCAGGTTCGATCGCCACCGACATCTCAATTTTTGATACCTATTTAAAAATTTATACCTTTTGGCTATTTATCAAAAAAACTGACCAAGTGCGAGTCGGACCAGCACACGAATTATTCCGTGCCATCGTACAAGATTTAACACCCTCTGTTATTATGGAACTTTCTATAATTATCTAACTTATTTTTTTTTATTATTAGGGCGAGCGGAACGAGACCTAAACACTATCCCACAATATTTTGTGGTATACTTTACACTGAAAAACTATCACGCCTATAGATTTATGATTTAACATAGCAATTTAAGTTCATATCCAGATGTGATATCTGTCAAAAATAAATATAATTTTATAACCATTAACTTAAAAATTATTACCCGTTAGAAAAACTACGCGATCCCTCACAAAGCTCCGCTTTTTGCTATTTTATCGTTATAGCGGCAATAGAAATATACATTCTATGAAATATCCAAGGTATTTACCTATTACGGTTCATAAGATATAACCTACTGACAGACAGACGAACGGACGGATGGACAGGGGAGGCATAATATCAACTTTTCAACTTTCATTTATTTTCAAATTGTTCTTTAATCTGTATTCTTTTGTCAGTATGTACGTGTCGATTACTTTTATAACGAATGGATTTTTATACTTTTGTCGGTAAGTACCTGTACTTATTCTTTAATGTAAGTGTTAATGGCTGCGTTTTCAAAATTCTAAATTATTTATTTTACGTAGGCCAACCTGTGGATCTTATGACACGTCATGACTCTACCACCGGTTCCAAAAGCGGATTCTGCTGAGAAGAGCCGGCAAAGCAGTTGCTCTTTTCAAAATAATCATTTTACGATATTATTTATTTATGTATTATGTAGCTATGTATTTACATTGTAATAAGTTTTTTATACTATCTTGTGGGCAGCTGGATGCCAAGCCGATTTATTTCATGCAACTTGATAGAATAGAATAGAATATTTCCACAATGAGCGAAAGTTCCAAAAATGCGCACTACAATTTAATACATGTTAGGACGGGCAGACAGAAAACAGCCCCATTCCCGCCGGTGGAATCCGTTCACGATCATGACACATGATCCAGCAGTTGCTTATCTCAACCATATCGTGACAGTTTTACTGAAGTATTACTGATGTAACCATTATAGTTTTATATTGAACATTAATTATGTTTCACATTTTTAAATTAAAATTAATTAAATTAAATTAATAATATTGTCTCTTTGGCACCCTGATGGGTGTGGAATCATAATAAGTATTATAGAATACACATGTACACATGTATTCTATAATAAGTAATAGCACACACACACTTCACTTGCGTACTACTCTGTCCGTGGCTTACACACGACTGAGGCCCCCCACCTAGTGGTGCCCGTATTTATGCGCCTCTATGTTTTGCTTCTACCCACTATTTGCTGTATGAGCAATGTAGACATTATGATGTCTACTGCCGTCTGCCTATATACTACAAGTATACAAAAACTTGTTTGTTTCGAAAGATGTTGTTGACAACGAAATTAATATTGTCGCCCACTACAGATATAAAATAAAACATAATAACAAGCCTTCTAGGCTTGTTATTTTGTTTTCCAACTGTAAATTCAATTCTCATTTCTGTTACAGTGTCAGAAAATTATGGGGGCGAGGAAAAGTCGGTGCTTATGATTTATTTACTTCACCGGCAAAATATGTGAACTTGTTTGACTTTTTGCGACGAGACGAAGTAATAACGTATTTCGGAATGTCACGATTTAACTACATATGTATGTATAACTATATAGTATAATAATAGGCTCTGTAACCTAATAGGTATATTCTGTTATTCTATAATTATTAAGTAACTGGCTGACCCAGCGAAATTCGTACCGCCACTACTTATAAGTGAAAAATTAGTTAAATAAACATTTTCCAGTGGACCAAATTGTGAATCTAAACTATCCTCGAATCCCCTTGAACTCACACAAAAAATTTCATCAAAATCTATCCACCCGTCTAGGAGGAGTTCAGTGACACGCACACAAGAAATATATATATTAAGATAGTGATCTAATGAATGAATTTACTTAACATTTGCCATTCCCATCAATGTTCATGAGATACAGCCCGCTGACAGACAGACGAACTCGGACGGACGGACGGACAGCGAAGGCTTAGCTAAAGGGTCTCGTTGGCACACTTTGGGTACGGAATCCTAAAAAGGCACCTTTCCTTGTAGCCCGGTCAATTTAGACCAAAAAATAGGGGTGAGGTTACAATAATTCCCACTTGGTTGAAAATATTGTAACCTTGTATGTCTAAATTGACCGGGCTATTGGCTGAACTTGTTATTTGGAACACGTTTCTAGACTGAAAAAATCTATACACATTGAAAAAAAAAAACATCTACAATAAGCGTGCAATTTCCCTTTAGAATTATGATAAAGTTCATTCATATCAGTATATTAGCTGTATACCATCTGTATACAGATAACAGTGATAAGGGAAGCAATTAAAATCGGCCCGTTATTGGAAACAGACAGAATGTTGTGCAAAGTTGCCGACATTTAGAGTTCTGTCTACTTTTGTTTACTGCAAATCTTTGTGCTTGTATAAGCGATATTGAGTTGCACCGAGAGACTTAATTAAATAGGTCTCTCTCTTTTCGAACGTGCCTAGGAAGTGCCTAGGCATTAATTCCTTTGACTATTTTGACCATCTACAGACTTGAAATACTAGCCAATTAAGAAGTTAACTTCTCTGGGAAATGTATACGAGCTCTAAGAAAGCGTTCAGATCCTACTGAAAAGCAAAAAACTTGCATAGAACTCGATTTTCAAATCAAATTCAATTCGTTTATATTATTTTGGACTTTGGTGTAGTCTCAACTGATACACTACTAAAAGTATACCTACTTAGACTAAATACTCCTAGAAACGCAATAGTCTACGCGGGGATAAGCCATTTTTAGGGTTCCGTAGTAAACAACAACCCTTATAGTTTCGCCATGTCCGTCCGTCTGTCCCTCCGCGGCTTACCTCAGAGACTATTGATACTAGAAAACTGTAATTTGACAAGGGTATAAATATTAATCACGCCAACAAAGTGGTGAAATAAAATTTGTGAAAAATACTTTTTTTTAGGGTAGCTCCCCTATATGTAAAGTGGGGATGATTTTTTGTCGTCTATCCCATAGTGTGGGGTGACGTTGAATAGGTCTTTCAAAAATATTGTGGGTGCGGGAACAGCATTTTTCGATTCAGGGATCTGTTTGTGAAATATGGTATTTAAGTCCTAAATTTTATTAGAGTCAAGTGTCCCGTTCCGGGGGGAACGAGAGGGGTCTCTAAATGGTTGTTTATAGGATACATGAAAAAATTCACAGCAGTAGTATATTTATAAAAAAAATTCTAGGAAAACTATCACGGCTATGTAGGGTTAGTAAGTTAAGGAGTTATATCTGTTTTTACTAGGTTAGGTATTACACGTAGTGTAAGTTGCATATTTTGTAGTATTTAAACAATGGAACTCAAAATATATTCAATATTCATAAATAAAATAAAAGCACTATCCTAGGTCAGCAATAATAAATTTGTGACTTGCAACTACGGAACCCTACACTGCGCGTGGCCCGACACGCACTTGGCCGGTTTTTTAGGAAGCCGAAAGCATATTCCTATGCAGTATCGTCGCGTCAGTACGACGAGCTCGCAGAAAATTATTAAAAAATAACGTACTCTGCTGTGAAAGGGTGCCATAATTCATCACAAAACCATCAAAAATGTAATAGCACCAGTACAGAAAATACACACATCAAAAGTGTCTAGGGATCAAGCATTTTTATGCGGATTTCTTGAGATTGAGATGTGGCTTTGTAATAAATTTATGATTTTATTAATTTATATGGATCCTTTTTGGTGCATTTCATAATTTGAATCAGGAACTGTCAATCAAATTCGAGTAAAAGATGAAAATCAGCTGTCAATATTTTCCCTATAAAAACATACAACGCATTGAAGACATTATTAGTGCTACTGTTTCCCTACTACTGATGAACTAAAACCAACGTTATTATGGAGCGGCGACGTCATTTAAGCAGGGAAGAAATGCTCAGAGCCGTGGGAATGATAGAAGCTGGTTCCCGGCAACGTACTGTGGCTTTAGCTCTGAATACAAGTCAGAGTGTTATCAGTCGACTTTGGACACGTTACCGAAGCACTGGTACCGTGGCTGAGCGCCATGGAGGACGGTATCGCTGCACCACACGGAGACAAGACCGATACATTCAAATCTTAACTCGAAGAGCTCCAACAATAACCGCCATGATGTTAGCCGTGAGGCTTCATCACTCTTCAGGGAACTTAATTAGCGACCAAACAGTCAGAAACCGCTTGCATGAAGTGAACCTTCATTCCCGAAGACCGCTACGGGTACCACCTATAGCAATGCACAATCGTAGGATTCGATATCAATGGGCTCTTGAACACAGAAATTGGGCAGAAGAACAATGGCGTTTCGTGTGCTTTTCTGATGAGTCTCGTTTTGGTATGAGACCGGATACAAGACGTATACGACACTGGAGAACCCCTGGACGCCAACAGCGATTAAAATCCTGCCAGGAAGTCCATCCTTATAGTGGTGGAACCATCATGGTATGGGCGGGTATTTGGATCGGCGGAAGAACTGAGTTGATTTGGATCAGAGGCAACCTCAACGCTCAAATTTATGCTGAGACGATTGTATCAGACGTCATCGTTCCTCTACAAGTGCAAATCGGTCCCTTATTTCAGTTAATGCATGATAATGCACGACCGCACACCGCAAGAGTTGTAAGACAGACTCTCGCCGCAGCTAACATCAATGTCCTGCCCTGGCCTGCTCAGTCGCCAGACTTGAACCCGATTGAGCATGCATGGGATATGCTACAGAGAAGAGCTCTGCCGAATATGGAGGGTATCCAGTGGCAAGAAGACCTTTTTTTGTTGTTGCAACGAACATGGGCGGCCATTCCACAGCGTGATTTGGATGAACTCATTTTGAGTATGCCAAACCGATGTTCTTGTGTTGTTAGTGTTCGCGGTAGAAACACGGATTATTAATTGTTTAAGTTACCCAATAAAATTTTAAAGAAAACTGTTATTTCAGTCTTTTTTTCGAACTTTAATGTTAGTGGTTCAAATGTAAAAAATCCCTTTATTAGGAAAATGGCAAATTTCTTTATTAATGCAAAGGTGACTTGGTTTATCGTTACTGTGACAAACGAAAACACTTTATTTGATGAATCCTTAAAGAAAATTTTAATTAATATCAATCAGGAGAAAAGTTATTGCAAAAATATATGTTGATCCCTAGACACTTTTGATGTGTGTACAATAATTATGGCACTCACACAATTATGCTTGTTTTAAGACTACGTTTGTTACGGAACTTTGTTAGAAACTTCCGATCTATATATTTTAATCTAAGCTAGTATACTAATAAATTACTGTACTGTACTGTACTGTACTGATGGGTGCTCCAGTACCAACCTTCCTCTTGTATTCGTTTATAAAGATTGTGACAGGAAACCACATGTGGTTTATTTAATGGACCATTATTATATAACAATGTTACGTATCATGCGGCCCGACATGACAAACAAATGACATATATCTCGGGCCAATATGACATTTGGGTTTACGCAGCTATAATTGAATAATCTTAGCACACCTGTTTTTCTATCAAGAAATATAAGCTTTTACCCGCGGCTTCGTTCCCGCGTGTTCCGAAGTGGTGATTCCTATACATATAAATAGCAAGCAGTGATAGCCTAGTGGTTAGGATTGTGGTCTCCTATTCGGGGGGTCGCAGGTTCGATCCCGGGTACCTCTGACTTTTCGGAGTCAAGTGCGTTTAAGCAATTTAATATCACGTGCTTCAACGGTGAAGGAAAACATCGTGAGGAAACCTGCACATCTGAGAGTTCTTCATAATGTTGATGGGTTGCTTATGATGATGATGATGATACATAGGCATAAATTAGCGGAGCCGTGACGAGACTTATATGAAAAATACCCAAACTAATAGAGCAAAGCCACCAATATTGATTCGCTCTATTTTCGTAGCAAAGCTGAAATAGGCCAGTGAAATTGGAACAAGAAACCCAAAACCAAAATTAAGCTTCGTATTCACTGTAGGTAAACGCGCGTTGTAACCTGTAAGAAAACAGAAACTCAAGTAGATGCTGTCTCGGCCTAGGAACGATCCGCCATGAGGTTATTGCAGCGCTATACATATTTTGTCGTACTCAAAGGAGCAATCAAAGCAAGGAAAGGACACATCCATTGAACCTGTGTAGTGCCTCGAATATAGCCTGTTCCCCACATTAACATAGTACCTACCTATTCCTTACTACCGTAGTAAGGAATACTATCTTTATGGTTCCCCACAAGATAGATACAGTGAATACATCTCGCTACAATGAATACGATGCCTTAGACGTCACGTACCTATTATTTTAGGGTTCCGTAGAATGAAATCTTGTTATGTTATGTGTTACCGCTACAGAGATGTTGTACTTAGGTAATCAGGAATATTTCTTAACAATTACGGTCCTACTAGCAAAGTGGCAGGTTTAAGAGTTGTTGAAATAAATCTGTCTCCGAAATTTATTATTCCTCCGAAGCTTATTATTCCTACGGTAGTTACATAATCTAAATTGACCCGAAATTTCTTGGATCAGGATAAGAAACAGCTATTTGACGCAGTCGTGGTGCGATGGTCACCAAAAACTATTTGCTAGATAACTCCCTCTCTATATCGACGATCGTTCCTATACAGCCGTTGCCTTTGAAAATGCCACTCTTTATATTGACGCACGGTCTATCCTATGAATATTAAGTAAGAGTATCTTTGCTGTTTTGTTATTCTACCTTTTATTTATTTATTTTGCTCGAGAAAACATAGAGAAATAAAACAAACATTTAAAGGACGTGCACAAGGACATCTTATGTCTAAGGATGAGATTTCTTTCAGGAGCCCTCGAATGCAAGAACAGTGAGTTTTGATTCAGAATAAAAAGTTGTTTTACTAGCATCTCTACGGAACTTTTTTGATGGTTCTGACACGCACTTGACCAGTTATTTTCGTATAAATCTTGGCAAAGAGAATATTACAACGATTAGTTTTTTTTTGTAACAGAATGTATGTAGGCACGTATTTGAGGAGCTCAGAAATAAATTACGTTTATTCTGTCCGTGACCCATTAATCCAATTTACAGCAAACCCTTGATGACTTCATTAGCGTAACAGGAGGCCGTAAAACACTGCTCCTCGTTGGTAGAGTGCCGTAGGAACGCTAAGCGCATTGTAATTGCGAGTGCTTTACGCGATTAACCTCCTGATGACAATTAGCAATGAAATAAGCCGCAATATCCGGGAACAAGTCTTTGTAGGAAATATGCTATAGGGAATATGATTTCAGTGAAAATATAATCATGTTCATAGACTCTACTAGTTTCTTATATTCTAAAAGAAGACAATCATACAACAAACAGTGGGTAAAGTAGCTATGTGTTGGAGGTTTGTGTTGGTTTGCGTGGTGGTGGTGCAGCATATTGCTTTCTTGCTTTCTTACTTTTTCTGTATGCCTAGTAATGAGAAGGCGAGTGATGTATAGCGCTTAATTGCATGTTGTGCCATTTGGACCTTTAAATAACTACTACAGACTACTCACCTCTTTTACATTCCTATATACACACTCACACAAACATACAATCACGTAAACACACCAACGTACGCGTACGTACATTCTCTGTATTCTTCATGGAAGTAGGAGTAGTATGGTATTCTTACATAAATTGTCAACTGGGAGAGAGAGCAGACTGGTTACTTTTAGCAGAAGCGATCCGAGTTTTTATAAAAACGCCGATCGCTGCCATCAAAAGTACCTAGCCAGTATGCCCGGGCCCTCTCCCTTAAGTAGCTTTAGCTTAAAATCTAACAAATAATCTTTTAAAGCAAATAGATCTCTTTGTTTTCTCTATGGATCTAAAGGCTTATACAGCACTCGTAATACAGAATTTCCTAGTGCGCGTGCTAAAGCACTCCTTCAGCCTTTAAATTTTTTAGACTGCCTATTTCTTGTTATTTATTTATCTGCTTTAACGATAGCAAAATAAAGATTTTCCTTGGATATTAATTATTTATCATAGACTAACGTGAACGCTTGCTTTCATCCAACAGTAGGTAAACTATGTGCCTCAATAGCTCAACGGTTAAAAATGCGACTGAAACTGAAAGGTCCGATTGTTAAATCACCACCTGTTGCACTATTGTCGTATACCGGCCAGTTAGGCATGTCTTACTTAAGCTTGACGCTTATTTGGAGGAGAAGATTAGTCAAGTAATAGGTACATGGTGTGGTTAAACTAAGAGTTCTAGAGTTCTGAGAGTTTACAACTTGTGAACCTAGGGTACCTAAATGAAAACTTCTATAAGTGCATTGAGCAATTTTTGGTATGGGAAAATCTTGTGGATTCACGTCACCCACATGTAATGCAGACTACTATCAGTATATATCTCTAGCTTAATAGCTTTGAATAAGAATTGTTTTTACTTCTGTCAGCAGTCCCTTTAACTGCTTATGTTTTTTTTATTTAAACGGCAGATGAACGTAACTCGGAAAAGAATAATGGCAGAATTGTACCTGAATGTTTTAGGAGGTGTCTAAGAATATGATAAATATAAAATAAAGTACTTATTTAAATTAGTTCGTTTTTTATATGAAATTAGTTATACATCTTTTGCCTTGGTTAAATAATTATTAAATAATGAACCATCATCTGACTATTTCGCGCTTTGAGTTTGGATTGGTTTGGACCGTTTCTCGATGATATTGCTCGCCCGGGAATTCAAGAGTTTGTCTATGTAGACAGTTCTATAGACTACTAGTAAGACATCCCAATGTCAAATTAGAACTTAAAATAACATGGAAGTAGGAATTACGACTACGTCTTTATACCTATCTACATATTTTTATAACCTCAAAATACATATAAATTTGTTAATAATAATACTTTATTTTGTGAGTTCCTCAAACGAAAAATCTCAGTGATTATGTTTTAGTAATGGATCCTCTACGGTTTTAACAATTTTTCATGTTTAGACGCTTCGAATCGATTTCAGGTAAACTGAAGTATGGACTACAACTAGCGGCACGCTATGATGGCCGGTTTGACGTTTGTCCGCTCATGAAGTTCCGTATTAATTGATAACGACTTTGAAGGAAATAATTGTATTACTTTATTGACGATAGTGATGTGCAGAGATTCATAAATTTTATCGAATGTAGTTTTAGGTTTAGGACTCAAAATTTATTTATTAAATTGATTTCTAAAATGTATACAAGTGTAGAAAAATCAGTTTGCACCATTTAAGGGGTGAATGTACTTGTGAATATGAACAATTTTCACTATGTGGACAAACCTCTGAAATCGCAAAAAAATATCAGCTGTTTCATACAAAAGGTAAAATTTTTATTTTTATATGATATATACCACAACTCGGCATTTGGTTTTCTAAATTGAAAATTTTTAAAAATGGAATCTAATACGATCGTCACATAGGATCGCTGGCTAGCACAACTACTACCTCCGGCAAACTCGCGTCAATGCTCAATGCAAAACAAAGCAGTTTCGAATTGACGTTGCTTCGAAAAGTATATCGTCGCATGGCTTCGTAAAAATGGCGTAGATGCAAACATGAATATGTTAAAAGCGGAATTAGTACGTCTTTTAAAAGAAAACAAACCAACCAAGATCCGATACGTCATTGACGAAATAGCATTAGAACATGGGCACAGAGTTATACGGTTACCGCCTTACCATTGTGAGTATAATGCGATTGAGTTGGTGTGGGCTCAAATTAAGGGATATGCTGCAAGACACAATACAGAACCCCCATTTACCACAAAAAAAATGCTAAAATTATTAGAAGAAGCTTGTGAACATGTGACTAAAGGAGACTGGGAAAAGGTTGTGAATAGAACTGTTAAATTAATAAGGGAAGATTATGAAAGAGATGTGAAAATAGATATTATAGAAAACGAACATATAATTATTAATGTAGGTGATGATAGCAGTGACGACAGTGAAAATAGTAGTATGGACGAATCTGATTAATTATGGCCTTTTGTGGCACCTTTTTTGGTATCTTTTGTATTCATATGTTTCTTGTGTGCATATAAAGTATGTATATTCATTTTCATTCAAATATTCAGTTCGTTCAAATAAATTAAATAAACATATACATTTTTGTTTTATTAAACCTATTTAATCAGGTACAAAAACAAAACTTAATTGTTTTTTGTTCGAGAATAAATTGACATTCCACATCACTATTGTAATGTGTCAAACCGGCCATCATAGCGTGCCGCTAGTGTATTGTTCTTTACATTCAAGGCACTTTTTAAGCAAAACACTACCTACTTGATAGTACCTTGTACCTACATATAACACGGGTCTGGTTTTGTGTCGTCACCGTCATAAGTAGGTATAATCATTTTCTACCCTTTTATTGTATAATACGATCTACTAATGACATGAAAAGTTTTCTCGTTTCTACTCATAACCCAATTATTATCTATATTCTGTTTGCTCTTGCATCTTGAAGCATAACGAATTACTCGAGGTAAGTGGGTACTTACCCGCAATATTGTAGTAAGTACCTAGTCCTTTTAGTAAGGGTACACAATGAAGCAATATAAATTCCTGTTAGCTAAAAACCGGCCAAGTGCGTGTCGGGCCACGCGCAGTGTAGGGTTCCGTAGTTGCAAGTCACTTATATAGTATATTTTGATTTCCATGGTTTAAATACTATAATATACTACAAAATATGCAACTTACACTACGTGTAATACCTAACTTAGAAAAAACAGATATAACTCCATAACTAATGTACCATACTTAGCCGTGATAGATTTCCTTTAAAATTAATTATGTATGCTACTGCTGTGAATTTTTTCATGTATCCTTTATACAACCATTTAGCTGGCAGAGGGCACTTGACTCTAATAAAATTTAGCACTTATAATATTTCACAAACGGATCTCTGAATTGAAAAATGGTATTCCCACACCCACAATATTTTTGAAAGACCTATTCAACGACACCCCACACTATGGGATAGACGAGAAAAAAAAAATTCATCCCGACTTTACATGTAGGGGAGGTACCCTAAAAAAAATTATTTTTCACAATTTTATTTCACAACTTTGTCGGCGTGATTGATATTTATACCCTTGTCAAATTACAGATTTCTGGCACCAATAGTCTAGAATAGAATAGAATAGAAATGTTTTTTATTCAAATAAACTTTTTTACAAGTGCTTTTGAATCGTCGATGAGTCTACCAAGTACCACTGGTTCGGAATGCCGTTCCTGCCGAGAAGAACCAGCAAGAAACTCGGCAGTTGCTCTTTTCAAAATAAGTTTACAATTCAATAGAATAGTTATACAGTTCAATTACCACCTGCTGTCTCATGAATCGCTGGAACGAATTATGTCCACGCTTTTTTATCATCTAAATAGTCTCCAATTGCATAATATGCTTTTTTCATGAGAATAGTTTTAACTGATTTCTTAAACTTGTGTAAAGGCAAGTCTAAGATCGACTGTGGAATTTTATTATAAAACGTCACGCCCATTCCCACAAATGTCTTTCGGACCCTCTTGAGGCGACATCGAGGAATCACGAGCCTGTTTGGATTTCTAATTTGCCTATCGTGTAAATCACCTTTTTTTTGTAATTCACAATGTTTTGTCTGACAAATATTATATTGTGAAGCTACTGTATGAATGCCTATTTCTTTAAATTTTTCTCGAAGGGAATCCCGCGGTTTTAAATTATATATTGCGCGAATTGCCCTCTTCTGCAATACAAAAATTTTTCCAATATCGGCTGCTTTACCCCATAATAAGATTCCGTATGACAGAATACTATGGAAATATGCAAAATAAACAATTTTTGCAGTTTCTATGTCAGTTAACTGTCGAATCTTCCTAACAGCGTAAGCAGCAGAGCTAAGCTTGCCAGCAAGTGTTGCTATATGGGTGCCCCATTGCAGCTTTGAGTCCAGGGTTAGTCCCAAAAACACTTTTCAAGGGTTCATTATAACTTAGCTTTAAATTTTTACTGACAGTTCTGGTGTTGGGCAATAAAAACTCAACACACTTGGTTTTTTTAGCATTTAAAAATAGATTATTTGCCGTAAACCATTCAGAAACTTGAGATAATGCAATATTTACATCGTCAAAATTGTTTTTCGTCCTATCGACTTTAAAAATCAAAGACGTATCATCAGCAAATAGTACAATATCGCAAGTATTTTGGACAAAATGTGGTAAATCATTTATGTAAATCAAAAACATGAATGGACCTAGAATAGAACCCTGGGGTACACCCATTACCAAGGCTGATCCGGATGATTTTACATCATTGACACACACTGTTTGAACACGATCACTAAGATAAGAAGCAATGAGGCTAAGCGCAAAATCTTTAATACCATAGTGGCTCAGTTTAAGCAAAAGGGTCTCGTGATCAACGCAGTCGAATGCTTTTGATAAATCACAGAAAATACCAATGGCATTCTGTGAGTTATTCCATGCATCGAATATGTGTTGCAACAGCGTTGCGGCTGCATCGGTTGTTGATCGACCCTTAGTAAAACCGTACTGCTCAGGGTGAAGAAGTTTTTTAAATTAAAGTCTAGAAGCAGTTGGTTGAGCATTATTTTTTCAAATATCTTGCTGAGATTTGGCAAAATTGAAATTGGTCTGTAGTTATTCGGGTCACATTTGCTTCCCGGTTTAAAAAGAGGTATTAATTTACTACATTTCATCAAGTCTGGAAAAGATCCAGAATCTACAGACTTATTAAAAATTAAAGCAAGATAGGGCGCAATAATATCAATGATGCTATGAATTATTTTAATTGATATTCCCCATAGATCTCCTGTTTTTTTATTTTGCAATGATTTAAATGTTTTGTTAATATCATATGGGGTAACGTGTTTAAACCTAAATAATTTATTGCACTCAGAGACATTGCTTCTTAGAAGATAATAGGCTTCTGGTGGCGAGGAATTTAGAGAACTGGTCGTGGTTACTGGTATATTTTTGAAAAAGTTCTCAAATGTATTTGCAATTTCTATATCGGAGTCAATTACACGGTTGTTAATTTTAAGCTCCAGTTTATTATAATGTACCTTATTCTTACCCATTTCATTACCAATGATGTCCCATACTGCTTTTATTTTACTATCCGAATTGACAATTTTTTGTTTTATGTGAAGTGACTTTGCTTGTATGCACACGATTCTAAACAATTTGGAATAATTTCTTACATATTCTATAAACGCGGGGGCATTATTATATTGTTTTTCTGCATACAAGTCAAACAGCCTATTTCTACTTTTATAGATGCCAACAGTTGCCCAATCACTAAATTTAAGATTTTTAAATAATCTTTTTTCTATTACCTTAAAGACAGAGTTAAATTGAGAGTTTAATAGATCAAAAAACTCTCTATAAATTTCATCCGGACCACCCTGTGCAACATCGAGCGTCGGCATTGCAGCTGCGATATTTTGTTTAAATTGCCTTACTTTTTTGGTGGTAACTGGCCTATATTTTTCTACTTTTGTTACATTCTGCTCACTGCTCGGAATAGATATCATTTGCCCGCAATGGTCAGATCTTAAATAAGTGATAATCGATTTTTTGATAATTTTACAATCAGAGAAAATGTTATCAATACAAGTTGCCGTATTCGCTGTTATTCTTGTAGCTTCAACAAAAATATTTTCCAGGTTGAAACTTTTAAATAAGTTTAGTAATCTTCCTGTGAAAGGAGTGTAATGCAAAATATCTATATTAAAATCTCCACAAATTACTATTTTCTTTGATGACATAAATAGCCGCCCTAAGGCGTCCTCCATGACCTCCTCAAAATGAACAAAATCGCCCGAGGGGGGTCGGTACACGCAGACTATAATATATCGGTCCAGCTCGACACAAGACAGATCAATAATGCGTTCCATAGAAAGACTAACAATGTCCTTTCGCTCCTTGCAATTAATGTTATTGCGCGTTATTATTAAAGAACCCCCGCGTATAGCAGTCCTTCTGGAGAACGCACTTGACAGTAAATAACTATCAAAATGTATAATTAACTGATGAGAATTGAGCCAATACTCGGTGAGGCATAAGATGTCAATATCGAATTCTTTAATAAATAGCTCAATCTCGTGTTCTTTGCCAGATAAGCCCTGTATATTTTGGTGTACAAGATTAATCTTATATTGCTCATCTGTTGTCTTATTGGTTAGTTTAAAACAATATTAGAATTATTCCTATTGGAGTCTAATGTCGAAAAACTTGGATTAGTACTACTACTCATTATGTCTATATTGTTAGTACAACATGTACTTTTGTCAACTAAAATTGAATCATTAGATTTTATTGTGTTATGTTGGAAATACTTGAATTAGTAATATTACTAACTATAAGTCAATATTATTTGTACAACATGTACCATCGCCATTCAAGCTAAAAATAGCTGAATCTTGTATATTGTAAGCTACTAATGTAGCTATTTGTTTCCTATATCTAAAGGGTAGATGCATAGTATCCCTTGTCAATTGAAATTTTTTAATAAACTTATTGGTATTAAAGAAATGATAAACTTATTGGTATTAAAGAAATGAAAATCTATAATATAATAAAACTGTAACAGGTCCAATTCTGTACATTGAAGATATTTTGAAAATTTTTGTTTGAGGGCACTCTATAATCGATACTGAAGCCAAAACAATTTTTTTTTAATTTTTTGTCTGTCTGTCTGTCTGTCTGTCTGTCTGTCTGTATCTTGGCCGCGCATCACGCCGAAACTACTGGACGGATTTAAATGAAACTTGGCACGATTTAAGTTAATACTACGAGGTATAATATAGGATACTTTTTATCCCGAAATTCAGCACCGTTCCCTTGGGAGAGGGGATGAAAGTCAAAATGTGTATTTCGCTGTAATTCATTAAGGCGTATTCCGATTTAATCCATTCTTTTTTTGTTAGAAAGCAGGTTCTTTAGAGATTGTCCTGTAATTATTTCAAGGTCGTCAATTTCGTAGTTCAGAAATTATAGACATCACAATCTTCAGTATAGGTCCAAATAACTTGAACCCCGGAATCTACAGGATACTTTGAATGAACGGCTCATCTTAAGCTGGCATGTGTAATTTATCGTATATAGCCATCGTGGATACTATTTTGTCAAAGTCAAACTACTCCAAAGGCGTCAGATTTTGCCAAACGATCATTATACCTACATACTACATAGTAGGTATGGATGTAATACATCGTATGGACGTAATATTACAGTGTTTTCCTATGTAATTTAATATCCTAATCATAATTACTAATATTATAAATGCAAAAGTGTGTTTGTTTGTTGGTTTGTCCTTCAATCACGCCGCAACAGAGCCACGGATCTACGTGATTTTTTTACATGGGTATAATTGAGGACCTGGAGAGTGACATAGGCTACTTTTATCCCGGAAAATCAAAGTGTTCCCGAGGGATTTTAAAAACTAAATCCACGCGGACGAAGTCGCGGGCATCAGCTAGTATTCTCTATGACCATAAGTTAGGTTATGTAAAAGCGAGTTAAGCTTATAGATATGGTTATTCTGCGCTGGGGTCAATGTGACAGAGTAGGGAAAAGCACAAAGTATAAACTTGCAACCTGACTTTTTTTGTAGATGTAATAAATATTCAAAGTCTCTGAGCTAAACCGCGGACGGACAGACACACAGACAGACAGACGGACGGACATGGCGAAACTATAATGGGGTGGGTTTTTTATTACTATTATTATTAGTAGTAGTAGTATTGTTAACAATCTATTTTGTTGATATAAATTTCAATTATAAATTCGGTGCAAGTTAAATTAGATTCAGAATTCATTTTAAAAAATCATTCAATTATTTAAAAGCATGTTTTAAATAATTTTGTACAAAAATTAATTATAAGACGATTTATTTATCAAAATATGTAGAAAATAATTGTATTAATTAATTTCATCGCGAGAAATGAGGAACTTTTCTTATTAAAGTAAAAGTCGATCGCATTGTATGTACTTACCTGACATCTTTCAACTACACGGAATATGCTATTACAATGTTTATAGCAGTATTGTACAAAAATAAAAAATGTATTTAAATAGTAAAACATATGTTTCTTCGTGTTTTTTCCCGTACAATTCAATGGTCTTATTAGTTTTTGAATTTTTTTTTTATTCATAACAAATTATTAACAATAACCAAAAAATTTGTTTTTGCTAAATTAAATTTTTTATATTTTTCAATTTTTAGACATGTTTTTAAATGGAAGCTGTATTGTTTTATTATTTCATTGAAAAGTAGATGTCAAAACGAAAAAAAAATAGCCCTGTATGACCTCTCTACGATGATTGTAAGTAGTAAAATGTAACTTTGAAAACAACGTGTTTCGGACCGAAAAAAATGAATCTTTCAAACAGTTTTTAATATTTCAATCTAAAAAATTTTTTTGTTGTTAGGGACACAAAAAGGAGTACTTTCAGCAATTTTGGTTAAAAAATATTTATTTTTGAGAAATTGACAAGTAAAAAACAAAAAAAAATTTTTTTTTGATTCTTTGCATTTTTTTCTGAAATTTTGAGGTTATATTAAAAAATGACCCATACAAAAGTTGTAGATTTTTCCAAGATCTACAACTTTTGTATTTAACATTTTTCAGTAGGACATCAAATTTCGCGTGAAATTGCAAAAAACACGAGATGTATCCATTTTCACCCCTTTTCAACCCCTAAAACCATCCCCTAACCTTCTTGGGCACATAACTAATTTTCCTTATGTTGACTTTAACCCTTTTAACCATTTAAAAACGTAGGTTTCTGGATAACATTTTTTTGTTCTCCATATTCAATTTGCCTGGACTATATTTAGGGTTATCTCGTTCAATTTACCTGATGTTTTATTTTAATGATGCATGTACTTAACGTGTTAATTAGAGGAGGCTCATACTTGTTACATATTAGAAAGTTTGAAACTTTGTTAAATATCTCAATACCGTTGAGCCTGAGTTAACCTTGCAGTTCAGAACTCTTATAAATTGAAACTTAGCTGAAATTAAAATGTAGGAAAGTTTTAAATTACCTGTTGGTTAAATAAATAAACATTGAGCACTATGATTCATTTAGTAAACATCATCATCATTAGCAACCCATCAACAGCTCACTACTGAGCGCAGGGCTCCTCTCAGAGAAGGGTTTATAGGCCATAGTCCACCACGCTGGCCTGGTAAATACTAAAATTATTTTATACTTTGTAGTGGCATTTGAAGTCAGTTTTATTTAAAAGAATTTTTAAATATTATTATTTTAAGGTGTTGGTTTAATACTCAAAGATTTTAAGTATCATAGCATAGCATGGTACTGTCCGTCTGTCACAGTTGATTATTTTAGTAACTATTAAAGCTATCGATATGAAATTTGGAATACTTGTATATAATAGTGGCCCAATATCATTGGAATAAAAAAATCGAAAATTATTTTTAGTTTAATTTAAAAAGGGGGAAAATCCGGGGTTTGTTTCCGATTATACCGAGTGGAGTATCACATGAAAGGCCTTTACCTGAACATTCTAAAACAGATTTTTTATTTATTTTTATAGATAAAAGTTTTTGAGTAATCGCGCATAATGTCGAAAAAAATACCGTCCCTTATCTCCAAAGTTCGAAAATCGAAAAATCAGAAATAATTATGGTCAATAGAGGTTTATGTAAATTTTACAGGAAAAATAAAACCAACGTGAAAATTATTTAAGTTTAATTAAAAAAGAGGGAAAATCGGTTGTTTGAAATTTCAATAAAAAAATACCCAATAATAGAGGTAATTGTGGTCGTCACGCGCGCTGCAGCAATCATTTTTAGACAATCCCAAATATAAGTGAAGATTGAAACTTTGTTTTATACTAGTTACTAGTGCCAATTTCACCATCGAGTGACGTTTATCCGTAGGATAAATTGGTCTTTCCGACAGTTAATGTATTGAAAATACTGTTAAAATATAAAATTTACGCTCGGATAAGGCATTATTTACGTTGGTGAAAACGGCCCTAAGTGAGTTTATTTAAATTATTTTAAGTCTTTATACAAAATACTACATTAAACCTAAATTTATTCTAAAATTAAAACTAAAATAAAAACTAAATAAAATCTAAAACCCCATCCAAGTCATTGTATCTATACTACTAAGTATAGAATAGAATAGAAATATTTTTATATTCAAATAAACTTTTTTATTTTGAATCGTCAATGAGCCTACCACACTGGTTCGGAATGCCCTTCCTGCCGAGAAGAACCAGCAAGAAACTCGGCGGTTGCTCTTTTTAAAACAAGTTTACAATACAATAGATACTATGCTATGTATGCAGTGTTTCCACAATCAGGGGAAGTTCCAAAAATGCATACTACTTACAATAATTATTCAACCATGTTATGATGTTATTTAGAGAGGAGAGAAAAGATTGTGTATGTACACAGTCTTTTCTCTCCTTGACGTGACGTTAGAATTGATCTGGAAGCATAAAATGTAGAATTATTATAGAAGAACTGACGAGATTTTCGATCTCGTCTTGTCAAAAGAATTTGAGCAAGGCAATTTTTACTTTTTTGGACTTGGAAACAAGAGATCTTTAAGGTAGGTTTTTAAATTCTATCGACCCTGAACCCAAAGGTTTGTCAATATCAGTAATTATTTAACTATAATAGATTATTGTAAAATTGTAAATACTTATTATGATATAATAAAAACAAAATTGAAATACATCCAGATTTACTTCCACGGCTTTCCAGTTTCGACCGTTAAAGTTTCGTTAAATTTTATTAAATGGTGACGCGTTCTTTGATTTCCGATAAATTCGTTTGTGAAAATTTACAAGTTTTCGTTTTGTTATGATTTTAATTAAACTGAAAACACTTGTACCCAAAAGCCTTTTATCTGAACTTTCAAGTGACTATTAGTTCATTAAAAGTTATTTAAAGCCTCAGCTTGAAGTAGTGTGAAGTGGAGCAACTGCTAAGACTATCTAATACCTGATTCCCGTGACTTCGTCCGTGTAGATTTATTTATCCTTACTAATATTATAAATTCGAAAGTGTGTTAGAAAGAAACACAGGAAAGCATCGGAATCGGATTGACGTGCATTTTTGCATGGGTGTAGTTTACGACCGAAGAAATTTGCAAAATAGACAAAGAAAAACTCCAAGTAATTCATCCTGTTTAAATCCTCGATATTATAGGATAAAGAGTAGTATTTGTCCTTCCAAAGAATCCAAGATATATCCTCGTCAAATATTGTTGAAATTGGTGCAGTGGTTTAGGCGTGCTAATCAGACAGTGAGAATTAATTTCATTCACCGCCCACTGGCTACAGGCACAGTATAAGTATGTCCTTACTCTGTGGGGCATGTCTCCTCTCGAATGAGATTAGAGATACATTTATGGGATCGAACCCCGGACCTCCCAAAAATAAAGCCGATATCTAGGTTTAGTATTATACAAAGTACTCTAGGATCTAGGCTACCACTGCATATTTATGAATTGATTTCGCATTTAAACACTATAGAGATCAATGTGTTACCCTTTGTAAATTTTGCAGATTTGACGTCAGATATTGACGATATGAAGACATATGAGGCGCCTACCAGGCGCACCGCAGATAATATTAACGCGAAGTTAACGTGTCATTTACCAAACTCCATTTACATACTACGTAAAATTCAATACAATATATTGATCCCTACAGTGACAAGGTTAGAATATTTTACGAAAACATAATGGTATTTTTCAAATGCTGTCGCTTCTCTAATAGTGACGTTCGGTAGTAAACAAGGCATTGTATTTGCGTCAGAGAATTGGATTCGAATTTCACACCTAATACTTAAGTAATCCACCATGGGTTGTGCCTGATTTAGCTTAATTTCATGGCGTATCTACCGGTAGCTATATAAGTTCTTAAAGATGAGCAGCCCAGAGTTAAGAGTTGGTAATTATACACTATTGGATAATACAGATCGAAAGCCGTCGGTCCTGAGCTTAATCACTCTCTGGCACCCGTAGTGCCAGAGAGTGAGACAATTAGAGTGTCTCAGATTAGAGTGCCAATGTTGGCGCAACATTTAGCTCCTTGAATTGTAAGTTTGTAGGCTTTCACTTAGTCAGAAATCAGAATTGAGGAGATCCGTAAGAGAACCATAGTTACCGACATAGCTCAACGATTCGCGAAGCTGAAGCGAAAATACACATAGTAAGAAAAACTTAATAGTCGTTGGGTCCCATGGTGCTCGAGTAGCTACCCCGTACCAGAAAGCGCAGTGTTGGTAGATCCCCCAACTAGGTGGACCGACGTCATCAGACGAATCCCAGGGAGCCGCTGGATACAGGCAGCGCGAAAAGGAGGCCTATGAAAGTCAATGCAAAAGATTTTTCTGCAGCAGTGGACGTCTATCGGTTGATAAAAAATAAGAAGTGAACTTAATGACTGTCCAGTCCGGCAATTTAGTGCCTCTGCCTCTCTCTTTTCCAATATAACCATGATTACAGTAGATAAAGTTCTACCTTTCTTCTTCTTCTTCTTTATCAACCGATAGACGTCCACTGCTGGACAAAGGTCTCTTGCATGGATTTCCACAGGCCTCGGTCTTGCGCCGCCTGAATCCAGCGGCTCCCTGCGACTCGCTTGATGTCGTCGGTCCACCTGGTGGGGGGTCTGCCAACACTGCGCTTCCCGGTGCGGGGTCGCCACTCCAGCACCTTGGGACCCCAACGACCATCAGCTCTTCGAACTATGTGCCCCGCCCATTTCCACTTCAGTATCGCGACTCGCTGAGCTATGTCGGTGACTCTGGTTCTCCTACGGATCTCCTCATTTCTGATTCTACCTTTAATTGAAACTACTTAATGCAAAGTTACTGTCCTAATTCACTTTGGATTAGGTAACTTGATCAAGAAAATACGGGTTTGTATCAAAAAGTTGTCCTTAAAGCTCAAACTACATTGTGGCAGAGTCAAAACTGCAAAATACAAACAGCGATTGCGCTTTCCGGAGCGAAGAGGGTGCGGTGTGACTCCGTCATTATGGGGCTTAAATAGAGGATGTTTGTATGAAAATATGTTTGGAAATCCATTATTTTTCATACTTGATAATTTATACTGTTTGTAGTTTTTGTTTTTGGGTTTTAGTTACTTAATCTATACTTATAAAAAGATGTCCGCGTCTTGACTGACTGATCTATGAACGCACAGCCTAAACATTACAGTTAGAAACTTGATGATATTAGATTTTACCCACCCACTAACAAAGAAATTTTTGAAATTCCACCCCCAAATATAAATATATTAAATAGGGGGTGAAAGATTGTATGAAAGTCTGTAAAATTTTAAGTTAAATCTATGAGAAATAGTATTTTAACTTACGATTAGAAATAAAGAAGTATGTGTTTCACAGCGTTTTTAATTCCACCCCAAAACTTGATGCCACGCCGACGAAGTCACGGGGGCACGGGGGCACAGTCCCTAATCCACGCGGCCAAAATCGTGGACACCAGCTGTTTTCCTGTGACTGATCGCATACTCATCAGCATAATACGTCGCGTCTGTTTGAAAAATCGCATGAGTAGCGTGGCCTTAATACCTTGAAAAATTGCCTTTGCATCGAAATCGATTTGTCATCGCTTATTGAACAGTTAGACGCATGGACTTCATTTTACGAAGGTAGGTAAATTATACTCTTAAACTGACCTACTTACATACATGGCATATCCACGTTTGTTTGATTTACTGTGGATTTACCTACTTCTCTTGAACGACATAATGTATCAAGCAGCACTAAAAATACCCACTTTGCAAGCTTATGCAAAGAACTTTGCAAATACTCTTTGCAATTGTGCACTGAGAGTCAACATCGCGATGGACATGTGATGCAACGTGATAGTGATCTTTAAAAACACTATGTATATAAAAATACGAAAGTATGTTTGTTGGTTTTTCCGTCAATCGCACCGCAATACCGCTAAGAATTGAGGTGATTTATTTCCATGGGTAGGTATAGTCGAAGACCTGGAGAGTGGCAAAGGGTACATTTATTAACCGACTTCAAAAAAGGAGGAGGTTATCAATTCGTCGGAATCTTTGTATTTTAATTTTTTTTAACCCCCGACGCAAAAAGAGAGGGGTGTTATAAGTTTAACGTGTCTGTCTGTGTATCTGTGTATCTGTGTATCTGTGTATCTGTGTATCTGTGTATCTGTGTATCTGTCTGTGGTAGTGTAGCTGCCAAACGGATGAACCGATTTTCGTTTAGTTTTTTTTGTGTCATAGATAATTTTATCCCGAGTGTTCTTAGCCATGTTTCATGAAAATCTGTTCAGCCGTTTGAGAATTATCAGCTCTTTTCTAGTTGATGAGGGGATCTGACTAACTTCCATATGTCCGATCAATTCGAAATTTGGTACCGTGTTTCTTCAATGATATTGAAAGTATATGGTAAGGTAACCATGACCTGATCAGCAGTTTGAAGATCATCAGCTCTTTAATAGCAGTTGATGAGGGGATCTGAGTATATATACTTCCTAGGTGGTCCTATTGAAATTTCATCGAAATCGGTCGAGCAGTTTTTAAAATATCAACAATAAATTATATTCTTTGTACTGGTGCGGGCGTTTGAAGTCGGTTTTTTTTTAAATATTTTTATTATATTAAATTATTTTGGAAAATAAAATTCATGCAGCACAATTTGTTTTGTGAGCAACGGAACACCAAGATTTGCGAGATTTTTTTACATAGGTAGGTATAGTTGAAGACATAGACAGTGTCATAGGATAATTTTTATTCCAGACTAGCTGACACGGCGAACTTCGTACCGCCAACTTATCTATTATAATTTTTTTTTGTTTATTTTTTTATTTTTTATTAAGTATTAAAACCGTGGACCTTAAGGAATATACAAAAAAATAAATTAACCGAATTGGTCCATCCATTCTTATGCGCTTACCAACATTCATTTTTATTTATATAGATAAATAGGTATAAGATTTCAAAACTTAAGTCCACGAGGACTTGAACAAAGAAACTTGAGGTTTACTTGGAGTTTTCGTTCTAAGACCCTAAATCATAAGCTGGATCCAGTCGGAAACTTAGTCGAAAATTTTACTAAAAGTGAATTCTCATAACCTCATAATATTATAATGTGCTTCATGGGCTAACCGTTTTAAGCACATTTAAAAACCACGTTATAATTTTGAACTATTTAGATCAGAAATATTACTCGTACAAAAAACATCCATGAAAACCAGAACACCCAAGTAGCTGTCAAGTGTCAACTTGTTGACCTATATATAAATGTTGTCGTCTTGGGTAGGTAGGTATTTAAGCTTCTTGATGTTGTCTGTATCCCCGGTGTTAGTTAGAATTCTTCAAAGGCAGTAATCATTCTGATGAGCTAGGATCAAATCATAGATCGTAGTAGACCTTTGTGATAGAATGTGATTCCTTTTGCTATACGAATAATCAACTGAGACCCTAGTGCGACTTTTCAAACTTACGTTAACTGTGCGTAAATACGTCTAAAAACAGTAATATCTCTAAAAACAGTGCCCTGTCGTATTTAATATACATATAAATTCTTGTACCTAGTTAGTGATTTTAGTGTACCTAAACTGATCACCAATTTATTCAGGTTGTATTTTTTTTTCTTTTTTTAACGAGTAGCAATAGATACGAATGCTAACATACTGTCTCCTGAATAATTAATTGAGTATTTGGTTAAAATTAAATACTCAAAGCTGTCAATAAAGTATGTGGATGTTGCATTTAGTTAGCACGTGACTGTCAAGCTATATCTCAGTGGTAATAAATTACCTATATTGATTTCGTCTAGTAACAATAGTTCGGTTGTTACAAACTAACTAGAGCTACTTATCAGTGGCAGTAGTCCGGTTGATAAAAAGCACTGAATTATTACTACCTTTTAGTAGCAATTAGTTCGGTTGAAAGTTAATTATTTTATATGCCGACTCGCAAGTCGCAACCCTATTTTCTATTTTTTAGTATCCAATTTGCAGGCTCATTCACTACATTATTCGTATAAATCAATTCAATTCATTTATTTCCAAAGATTAAATAGCAAGACGTATTTCATATTAATAATGACTTTTTCATATTTTGTACTTTGTATATTCTGTTTTGAATGTGATTTATAAGACTATTTTTTACTATATTGCGAGTTGCGACCATGACATCGTCCGTTAGGTTTTTACAAAATCTCGCGAGAATCCTTTGTTTTTCCGAGATAAAAAGTAACCTATGTCACTCAATGTCCTCAGTTTTTACTCCCACAAAAAATCAAAGCGATCCGAAATTGCACCTTAGGGTTTCTTTTTTTACCCGACTACTTACGCCAAAGCAAAAGGAAAGGTAATTATTTTAGCAGTCTGTGTATGTATGTATGTGACTATTTACGAATGTTCCACCGTAACAAAAAAACTACTGCGCCGATTTTGATGAATGAGGTGTCAATTGATTCGTTATGATAATCCAAGTGACACAGGCTACATTTTATATGAACAAAATCAATATGACAACTATTAAATCCAATTTTCTATAGTCGGGTTACAGTTTTTATACCTTTATCCTTGTTTACCATTTTGGTACGAAACTCTTGATGAATTGTTTTCGAAATGTATTTTCTTATTTTATACAACAAACGTGTTCTAATTCAAGTATACTTAACATGTGCGTTTATAATCGTATTAAATGTCATTTTCATGTAAACCGTCAAACGATCGACCTTATTACTAACGCGGTCAATAGCAAGGTAAACAAGCACTTGTTTTACTTTGTCATGCATTAATGATTCATACAATCTTTTAACATAATTTAACCAATCCTCAATAGCGCAACGCAATTGTCAGGACAAGGATTGAATATCGAAAGGTCGAAGGTTCCAATCCCAGCCGTTGCACTTTTTTCATACTCTCTCTTAGCACAAGGTTAACGCTTATTTGGAAAGGGGAATGTTAGTCAAGTTTAACATGGCTAACATTCTTGATAAAAGACCAGACAGTAAGTGTTAGATTATATTATACATGTATTAGCTGAGGGTAGATTTTTATAATAACTACCGAGTGCGCCGTTCGTCAATTCCATAAAAGCCAACGAGTATCGATGCCAGGCGCCATTCTGCTTCGGGTTGTCACGACGTTCACGTCTCCCTATACCTACCTACTTGTTTTAATCATTTAATTATTGAGTAATGGATATTTGAATTATTAAATGAAGAATTATTTACTTTGTGTCTTTGTAGTAAAAATAATAAGGGTCCGCCAAAACATGTCAAATATTCTAAGCAGTATGCACAAAAATAATACAATCATCATCAATAATAGCCTATAACAGTCCACAGCTGGACTAAAGGTCCCAACGGGAGGGTTTGCCCATAATCACCACACTTGCGCTGCGCAGACGGGTTGGTGATCGCAGTAGATGGTAGTAGAAGCACAGAGGACGTGCATGATTTTACGTTCGAGTGGTGCAGGTTGTTACGTTTGCTCAAAATATGGTTGAGCGATGCAATGGCTGGATAATAATATGTCATGCTCGTGAACGGCTGCCACCGGCGGAAATAGGGCTACTTTCTGTCCTTACCGTTTTAACATGTCAATACATGTTAAGACGGGCAGACACGTAATTGTATACGTAGTACGCATTTTTGGAACTTCCCCTCATTGTGGAAATATATCTAGCTACCCATAAGATAGTATAAAAACTTATTACAATGTAATAGCTACATAATAATGTTGTACAATGACTATTTTCAAAAGAGCAACTGCTGAGTTTCTTGCCGGCCCTTCTCAGCAGAATCCGCTTTCTGAACCGGTCGTAGAGTCATGACGTGTCGTAAGAGCCACAGGTTGGCCTACGTGAAATAAATAATTTTGAATTTTGACGCTGCTGCCCTTTCTCCATCATATGTATTCCCTTAGTCGCCTCGTGCGACACCAGCGGGAAGATCAATGGCAGATCAGAATACAGTTGTCACCACCCCTCCGGTGGTGGTGGTGTATTCTGATCTGCAGTCACCACACGGCACATATAAAATAATAACTTTTGGCTCTGCCGAAGTCGAATCAAAAGACCTGGCTTCCATTTTGAAATCCGAATCGATATTAGGTAGGTATTCATTATCGAAATTTAACCATTCAAAGGATATTATAAAAGCCTACATGAAAGCTTTATTAATGTTTATACGAGAGCTATTAAATAAAAATGAGTCGAGGAGTGCTTTTATTTATTGGAAAAATCAAAATGTTCACGATAAAAGTAGGTAATTATGCTATATTCCCAAAAGAAATATTAAATATTCGTTAAGTCTGTTTACATAATTTATATTTATTATTATTATAGAAGCAGTGATAGTCTAGTGGTTAGGACTGTGGTCTCCTATTCGGGGGGTCGCAGGTTCGATCCCGGGTACGCACCTCTGTCTTTTCGGAGTCAAGTGCGTTTAAGCAATTAAATATCACTTGCTTCAACGGTGAAGGAAAACATCGTGAGGAAACCTGCACACCTGAGAGTTCTTCATAATGTTCTCGAAGGTGTGTGAAGTCCGCCAATTTGCATTGGGACAGTGTAGTGGACTGTGACTTTTAACCCTTCTCTGAGAGGAGACCTGCGCTCAGTAGTGAGCCGTTGATGGGTTGCTAATGATGATGATGATATACATAGTAAGCGTAAACCGCAAAATAACCAGCTGACTATTGTAGGGAATTTCGAATAGGTATAAATATTTTTTTTTTGCAAATCATCAATCTCCAACTCACGTTAATAATAATTGTTATAAGTGAGTAAGTGAAAACTTTGTATTACCCACACAAACATAAAATCATAAATGCATGAGTTACCTACCTAAAGTGTAAAGCGGCCTTATATAAAGCGGAGTTTCCATTGCAACAGGGTAATGAGCGGGAAATGGCTAACCGGGATGGACTCTATGTATACAAAATACAAATAGGTTAACACTTCCACATAACTTTAACAAGGAGTTTTGACGGTTGCCTTAATGCCACTTAAACTCAACGCAAGATCCTTTGTTGGTGAGAGTGCAGTAGGCAGTTTTAGATTGAGTCCATGCGGAGTTTTCTCAGCTCGCGGTTTGAATCCCGCTAAAAGAGTAACTAACTATTAAAAGTAAAAATAATTTAATCAGATTATAATCGAAGATTGCAAGGGTTGTATTTGGTTTACAGTGAAAAGAAAAAGTAGGCAACAAACTGATTGCTTTTCCTTACCTGTTTTAGCTTTCTTATCAGTATTTTAATCTTATTAATGAATTACGGCCTTCGGCTGACCGCCAGAAAGGGATTCTGTAGCAACAGTAAGATTGATGAAAGAGATTTTTTGTACAGATAAACTTAATTTACCTGAAAGTATCTAACGATCTCCCAGACGTAGTGTTAACGTATTAAGTGGGAGGTCTCCGGTTCGATCCGGGATAGGGGAGACGACGGGGATAGATCTCTCCATCGCCCGCTGAAATACCCTGAGCCTTCAATGATTTGTTTATGAACTCCGATATAACAGGTATGTGTCAGAATTTCAATTTCAGATTTTTAGATATAGTCAAATAGTTATTATAAACCAATATCCAAATCCAAATTCCCAGTCTGCTGACATACTCAAATGGGAGGTCTACAGCTCTGCATAGAGCCTATTCTGCGAGCTAACTCATCAAAAAGCTCTACATAGAGCCTATTCCGTGAGCTAACTCATCGAAAAGCTCTGCATAGAGCCTATTCCGTGAGCTAACCCATTAAAAAGTTCTGCATATGTAGAGCCTATTCCGTGAGCTAACTCATCAAAAAGTTCTGCATATATAGAGCCTATTCCGTGAGCTAACTCATCAAAAAGCTCTGCATAGAGCCTATTCCGTGAGCTAACTTTTTAAAAAGTTCTGCATTTATAGAGCCTATTCCGTGAGCTAACTCATTAAGGTTGAAGACAAGGGTCTGCCTGAGGTGGTCCGCCCATACCTACAACGTATATTTTTTTCTTTCTTCGCCGAATAGATTCATAAATAAATTTTTCGAACATAACAACACCTCAACATTAAAAGCTACTCGTAAAATAAACATTTAGACCTATAAATTTAACAATTTAGACAAGTTAAATTGTGTGCGCGCATGTGGAAGGCAATTAAGCCAAAATAAGACAAAAGGCACAAAACTTCGAAACCACTTTGAAAGCAATAAACTATAGAAATTAGGAGAAATCTGAGTAAAGGCACGATAAGAAATTTTAACTAGGAAATGCATCGTAAACTATATTTTTTGTGGCCTTTACAAGCCGTGCGAAGCTTGGACATTAAAAATGCCAGATGTATGGAAACAGACAAAAAATAGAAACTTGGCTAGGCACGCACTGACGACGTGATCGGTTTGGGAGGCGTGACATTGAGTGATGCGACAGGATTGGTCGAGAACAACGGGTGACGGATACAATTAGACCAATTATATCTTGTACAGTTGACTTTGGGCGTGTTTTAAATCCACAGAGGCTGAAGTCTGGAGAAGGGATGGGAAGGCGCGAGCGCAGAGCTGGCGAGAGACGTAGGCAGTTGACCTCTGAGGCCTCCGGGTGGCGGTCCAGTGGCTCTCACTAGAGGGTCCTTTACAAGCTGATTGGCAGTGCGCGTATATCTAAGCCAGCAGCCCTAATTTAGTAAAAATTTGAGTATTTTTTTTTGTAAACCTTTTAAGAAAGAAATTGTAATAAAATTACTCAGGGTAGAGAATATAATTTAATAAATTAAAAGCTACAGTGATTAAGTGAGGCGTATGCAGTAAATTGGTAATGTACTCTATTCAATTTCGTAATTAATTAATAGGCTGCTAAGATCCACAGAGACTCGAGTTAATTGTAAGACTTAAATTGAGAGTTTTGGGTCTCAAAGGCTATTGGTAATGGACGCAGACAGTTCGCTTGAGCTTATGAGTCGAACAATACAGAGAGATAGGAATATGACATGGAACCCAGTAGATTGGGTAATTCTTTTCACAGGGGTGGTCTATATTTTGTACCTGTTAATACTATTTTACAGACTAGTGTGGCGTGGATAATAGAGGGAGAAAGTCTGACATAAACCCGCCGATAATCTAGCACACCAGTAGACCACCTGTTCAATTATGTAAAATTATTTATCCTAAAAGGAAAAATCGAATTAAATTGAATTAACTATCTGTGAATCTTAGCACAATATTATGTAAATATATGTTTGTTCCTACTGTAAAATTAAGGTGTGTGTGTGTCTTTTCTCTTCGAGGCAGTTTAGCTAGTATTTTGCATTATAACCAACTCAGTATGTCTGACTATCTTAAGATAGAAGTAAGTCTGTATATATTCTCGAATTTTCCTCATTGTGGAAATACTGCATATTTAACATAGTAATTACTGTATTGTAACTGTTTTGAAAAGAGCAACCGCCGAGTTTCTTACTGGCTCTTCTCGGTTGGAATGGCATTCCGAACCAGTGGTAGATTCATTAATTATTCAAAAGTACTTGTAAAAATTTAAATGAATAACAAATAATTCTATTCTATTCTATTAATGGCTTAAGGTAATTTAGCGCCTTAAACATGAATTAAATGATCAAACAGTTTCTTTCTAATAATCTTTAAGAGACTGATAATAAATCTCATTCTTTTATCCATAAACACTTCTTTTATTAATATAGTCTATAAATTCCCTCATGTTACCTATGTACGATCATGGATTTCATTTCAGAGAGCTAAGCTCAGATAACTATTAGGTGTAGATATACGAATATTTAAGCTTCCGAGATGGGTTCGATTCCCACAGATTACGGAAGTTCAGACTAAAGGTCAATAACTTTATTTCAGGCTGATTACATACTCCGATATTACAAATTAAGTCAGGTCAAATATAGCTATGATATTTCTACGTTTCTCGACGGGTTCGACTCCCAGACGAGAGAAGTTCTGTGTTGTGAGTAATTAATTATTTCCAACTTAAACAATTACCGTAAGCTACTTTGATTTAGGCAGACAAATCCCTTTCATAGTGAACTAAACAGGTCTAGTTCGAAGAGCTACGTGACTATTTCAGAATCAAAGATTAAGCCTATAGTCTCTGAATTACTGTGCAGTCTATGAAGGCTAGACTCCATCTAGCTCAATACGATGGACCGATTAGGGCATTTAATTAGGTATTAAAAGAAGCCGCAGTTACATCGAGTCTTCGTACACATCCTACGGGTAACGACTCAAAAGCAGGTAGGGGATTTGAACCTTTTTTGTGTCCTATTGTTATGCAGTTGCCAGGCACTAGGGTGACCGTAGGGTATTGTGAAAAGGAGAGACTTTACTGGAGATGGCTAGGGTGACCACGATATTGTGGAATGAGAGACATTAAGGTTGATGTGGGCTTTTAAATATTAACTTGTTGACTTTCATAGTCAAAGATTGATACAATATCAGTACATGGCTACCAGTGTGGCGCACCGGCGGCGATTCTCCTACACCACAATTACACGCCCTCTGAAATACGGACCAGCCCCGATCTGGTTTGGCCAAACCAAATATCAAATATAACAAATGAATATATCAATAAAACCATGGTAATGGGGCGAGCTACGGCTCTCAAAAGAACCCGTCTCTCGAAGACAAGGGCAATACACGCTTCGCAGCGCAAAAGGGTGATCTGGTCCGTGCCCCAATAACAATGTTCAAAGACCCCTGTGCTGGGTGTAGGGTTCCCCAGTGTTCGAGAGAATCGGTCGGATTGCGATGGCCCAAAGAAGGCATTCATACATTCACCAGCTTATCATGCATTCTATACTGATCGTTAGCTTATACCTTTTAACTGAGTCCTTCTGGACTTCCGAGTGTCGAAGTGACGCTATTCCACTGTTCTACTAAGGTAGGTCCATACAATACAAATGGGCCTCGCGTATCCAGATAGAATGGAATGATAGCCTGAATTGTCCACCCGCAAATGTATTGCCCAGGTGAGCGATGCGTCTCCGTTCATTTTGGGAAATCCGCGAAGTTACAGATAACATGCCAACTACCAACGTGTCTCTTATTCCTGAAATATTGTTTTTTATGAACTTTTCTTCAAGTATACTTAATCACAAATCATCAATCTTAGACGATCACAGCCGTACCACCACAGAATTTGGTGCCGTGACCAGGATGCGTGTATCATCCTGTGTCACATCTGTGACCCTCTTAGGTCACAGAATTTGTTGCCGATTGACCAGAGGTCTATGTACGTATTCGAAATAACGGTATGACTAGATCTATAATAGTATAAAAATAGAACACAACGTAGGAATCGTGACTAGGTATATGAGGGGAGTAGTCATTAAAGAGAAAAAACGGAGTTAAGACACACACTGTGCATGTTATTATTATGTTATAAAATTATTCCATATATAGGTGGAGCAGAAATAGCACTGTGCATGTTATTATTATGTTGTACATTTATTCCGTGTATAGAGGGAGCAGAAATAAGCAGTATGTCTTATAAATGTACAATTTACAGGTTTCTAAGGAGGAGATTGCAGTATCGGAGATATTACTTTTGCTTATTTCTTAGATTTATTTCTCTGCCCTTGTTTTATTTCCTAGAATTTATTTTGAACCCAGAGACTTCACATAAAACAAGACACATCCCGAGCGTTTCCAAACATCTGGTATCGGAATTGTTCTATTATCTAAAAGGTTTTGTTCAAGTTTCGTGAAAGCGGCACGGTAATAAACAGCTTATTTTAGCACTTGGCGAAGTTAGGCGGTAAAGTAAAAGGGGTTTAAGACGAAATAAAAATATGTCGACAGGTAGAAGGGGACGTAAGGCGAAGCAGGTAGCGATAGACAGTACAGAAAGGGATTGTGAGCAAACGGTAACCGTAGGTAGCTCGACTTTAGAGTTGATTTTGGAGAAAATCAGCGAGTTCGAAGGAAAGTTACAACAAATTAGTTCGAAAGTGAATCCGGTACCAAACGAAAACGTGAGTGTTACGTCACACGCATCGGTTGGGTTGACGAGTAGTGAGGGTGATCGAGATGTTAGACAGGGGTCTAGTCATGAGTCTGCGAGTCACAGCATAGCGTCTTCTGAAACTCGAAACCTATATGTGGTACAGCCGTCGGTTAGCAAACCGAATTTCGATGGAAAACCATTCACGAACCCTATTTCATTTTTAAAACGGTTAAAGAAGTATATTAGGGCGGTAAATGGATTTGATCGCGAGATCGACATAGCGCTTGGGTGCATTACAGGTCACGCGCGACAGGTTATGGAATTATATTCAAAAGGTTGGACTACTTTCGCTGATTTTGAAGTTGATTTTAGACGCACGTATTGGACCGAACAGATCCAGGAGTCTGTGAGGTATCGATTGATTAATGCCGTATATACGAGTAGTTCAGGAATGACGATGTCTGAACATTTTGCCGAGCAGGTTGAGTCGATGCAATCGTTAACTATTGCGTTTAGCGAACATGATTTAGTAAACGCTATTATGCGTCACTATGCTATAGATATACAACGGTTATGGTTTACTAGGACCGAGGAAGTTAGCATTATGAGTGGGGCAAAGTTTCTAAGAAGTATAGAGCAAAATATTGTTGAGAAGCCTAGAGGAATTGCGAGAGAGGTAGCAGGTAGTAGTTTTAGAGGGAAAAGGTATAACGGACCACCGCTGGCGCGTCCCACTGTTGCTACTATGAATGCTAGGAAGTGGAGTACTAGAGACTCGAACAGAGGTCGGAGTTATCGACGAGGTCGGTCAGGCTATAGGGGAAATTCTAACAGGCCAGCATTGCCTGAAACCGAACGAACCAGACAGGCTATCACTTTTGTGAAAGAGGGCGAAAGCCTTACTTCATCGGAAAATGCGGGGGAGGGAACGTCAAAAAACTAGGTTCCCCTACACAAGCGAGGTCGGGTAAATTAAATTTGTGTAAATCAGGGAATATAGAGATCTCGGAGAGCGAACGGGCAGGTGTAGCTTATAATATTTTAACTAGGAGCGGATGGAAACCAGGACAGAGTTTAGGAGTCGGTGGAAAGGGTCTGAAGCGAGCACTAAAAGGCGGCGTAAATGACGTCAATTACAGTTGTCAGTCGGAAATTAGAGGCATATGAATCTTATTGGAAAACCAGTTTAGCAACGTAATAGAGTGTAGCGAACGGGGCGTTACGTGCGAGTATTGTGTTAAGCGAGGAGTGAGTTCAAATACGATGTTCCACGAACTCGATGAATCAATTGACGAAGAGGTTGGTTATTCTTTACCTAAGTTACCTGAAGTATGCGTGTCATTGTACGGGAGAAGCATGAATGTACTTATCGATACGGGAAGTCAAATTAGCGGAATGACTAGAGAATTGTACGACTCTATTCTCAGTGAAAGCGGGTCTCTACCTGAGATCGCTATTCCGGCAATTCGAATACAGGGAGCATTTGGATCGCGAAGCGAGAGCGCGAATCGATTGGTGTTAATAGAGTTCCAATTAGGTAGCACATTAGTTGAAGCACCTGTGCTAGTCATGCGACGCCTACCTAGATCATTAATATTAGGGTATGATTGGTTGGAAAGGGTGAAAGGTGTAGTGAACTGCGGTAGCGAGCGAACGTTGACAATTGAACACTTGGGAGTTAGGTCTTGCGTTAAGCTAAACTCCGATTGTAAGGTCGAAAGGTTAGGGGGAGAGACGAATGCAATCACGATTAATTCTATATTGAGTCATAATCCTAGATCGGTGGGACATTGCTTATCGATTGAAGAATCGAGCGGTAAACTCAACAGGGAATACCATCTGGACGAGTCAGGTATAAGCTCAGAACAAAGGGAGATGTTATTGCCTATACTAGACAAGCATTGTAAGGTATTTACGGACAAGTTAGGGTTGGCTAGCAGGTACGAGCACGTTATCGAGTTAATCGATGAAATCCCTTTTGTGAAGCACAGCTATCCGGTACCTTTAGCGTATAGGGAACAAGTTAAGGAGGAATTAGAGAAGTTGGAGAGATTAGGCGTAATCAGACAGGAGGCGACACCGTACTGTAGTCCTCTCACATTCACAAAAAAACGAGATGGGTCAATAAGACTCTTATTAGATGCACGCGAGCTTAATAAGAAAATGATAGGTGATGCGGGATCACCTCCACTCACATCTGAGATTTTACAATCCTTTCATGGAGTGAATTATATCAGTTTGATTGATTTGAATAATGCATATTTTCAAATACCTTTACACCGGGATTCTAGAAAGTATACAGGTTTCTCTTTTATGGGGAGAACTTATACCTATTGTGTCTTGCCTCAAGGATTAAAGACATCTGTGGCAGGGTTTTCTAGAACAATGGATTCTATATTAAAGGAAGTACGCGAGTTTTGCGTGAATTATTTAGATGACATTGTCATATTTACTACAGGGGATATAAAGTTACATTTAGAACACTTAGATCGAGTACTAGATAAGTTAGAGACTGCAGGGTTGACCGGCAGGCTAGAGAAGTGTCGATTCTTATGTGTAGAGGTGAAATTACTAGGTCACATAGTGAATACTAACGGATTGCGTATGGATCCTGAGCGAGTAGAAGCCATACAGGAGTTCCCCAAACCTCGAACAATAAAACAGTTACGAGGATTTTTAGGATTAATAAACTATTTCAGGAGGTTTATCGCGAAGTATAGTGAGGAGGTTAGGCCACTCTGCGATTTATTGAAACAAAATACCAAATGGCGTTGGACACAGGCAGCGAACGATTGTTTCGAAAGGGTCAAGAAACTATTTTTAGACACAATGCTTCTTGTACACCCTAATCCGAAGGAAACTTATTACCTGCAAACCGATAGTAGTAATTTAGGGGTTTCCGGGTATGTTTATCAGTTAGACGATGTAGGTGAAGAACGAATAATAGGATTTTGTAGTAAGGCTTTAACGGAAACGGAAAGGAAATGGACAGTCACAGAACAGGAACTGTGGGCAATTATCTTTAGTCTATCAAAGTTTGAAACGTACTTAAGAGGAGCACGTTTAGTGATTAGGACTGATCACAAGAGCTTGATATTCCTACAAACGTGTAAGTTATTAAGCGCACGGATGATACGATGGGTACACTACATAGGACGGTTCGATTATACAGTTGAGCATGTGAAAGGTAACCTAAACACGGTAGCGGATGTATTATCCCGCCATATAAAGGGGACAACGGACGTGTTAACTAATAAGGTTACGGGACCAGAGATGTATCTATTTAAAACGTCGTTAGGACGAGTAGTACAGGCGAAATGGAAGGAAATAGGTAGTTATCAAGAGCGTGACAAGGTCGCCAACGAAATAATTAAGCGTATGAAAGTAACGGGCACGTCTGAATCTAGGTATTATACGCTTAAGGAGGGTGTTCTTTATAGGACCGACGGGAAGACGAATACTTTACGGCTATACATTCCCGAGGACATACAGAGAGACTTGATTGTTAGTATACATGAAGAGATAGGTCATTTCGGACGATATAAGGTTTATGCTTTGATGAAGCACCGTTATTATTTTTCGAATATGTCTCGTATAATAGGTCGGATTGTGAGAGCTTGTGAGATATGTCAGAGGTCAAAACACGCGTTAGAAACACATACGGGGCCGATTAAGACTGTGGTAGCGAGAGTAATAGGAGAACGGGTCTTTTGTGACATTTATGGCCCTTTGCCAGCGGGTCGTTTCGGATACAAGTACATATTCGTAATGCAAGACGCGTATAGCAAATTAATCAGGCTATACCCACTACGTGCGGCAAGTGGAAAGGCAACGTTAACATGTGTAAGAAAGTTCCATAATCAAATCAAGATTAGGACATTATGTTCGGATCGAGGCGCGAATTTCACTTCGAGAGTTTTCGAGGCAGGCGTTCGTCAGTTAGGTATCGAACTAACGCACACATCTGTCAGAAATCCGCGGCCGAACTCTACAGAGAGAGTTAATAAAGAGTTAGGGAGACTGTTTAGAACATATTGCGAGAAGGCTCATCAATCTTGGGTAGATGCATTACCTAGTATAGAGGATTGTTATAATCAAGTGGTACACACCACGACAGGCTATACACCAAATGAGGTAGTGTGGGGAAAACGGACTTCATTATCAACTGACTTTGACAGAGGCATGGTGAAGGAAAACGAACTACAGCGGGAAATGCTAGAACAAATTAGGCAGCAGGTGCGACGGAACATAGTTAAAGCGGCGGAAAGTAGAGAGTCTTACTATAATAAAACGCATAAGCTAGTGCATTTCGAAATAGGAGACTTAGTAAAACTTAAGGTCTTTGCGAAGTCGGATGCCGACAAAAAGTTGACAAAGAAATTCATGCGGCTATATGAAGGGCCCTACATAATAGGAGCAGTCCCATATAATAACGTATACACCTTGATCGACGCTCGTACTAATAAGACAAAAGGAAATTATAACGCTATTCACCTATTCCGTTACTATAAGAACGTGTAAACATTAGGGTTCTATTAGGAACTTAGTGAGTGATTACAGAGGAGAAATAGATTTCCAAACGACTAGTCCAAAATGCTGAGGCATTAGGGAAGACTAGGTGTATTAAAAATCTATTTGGGGGAGTGTGAGGTGGTCCGCCCATACCTACAACGTATATTTTTTTCTTTCTTCGCCGAATAGATTCATAAATAAATTTTTCGAACATAACAACACCTCAACATTAAAAGCTACTCGTAAAATAAACATTTAGACCTATAAATTTAACAATTTAGACAAGTTAAATTGTGTGCGCGCATGTGGAAGGCAATTAAGCCAAAATAAGACAAAAGGCACAAAACTTCGAAACCACTTTGAAAGCAATAAACTATAGAAATTAGGAGAAATCTGAGTAAAGGCACGATAAGAAATTTTAACTAGGAAATGCATCGTAAACTATATTTTTTGTGGCCTTTACAAGCCGTGCGAAGCTTGGACATTAAAAATGCCAGATGTATGGAAACAGACAAAAAATAGAAACTTGGCTAGGCACGCACTGACGACGTGATCGGTTTGGGAGGCGTGACATTGAGTGATGCGACAGGATTGGTCGAGAACAACGGGTGACGGATACAATTAGACCAATTATATCTTGTACAGTTGACTTTGGGCGTGTTTTAAATCCACAGAGGCTGAAGTCTGGAGAAGGGATGGGAAGGCGCGAGCGCAGAGCTGGCGAGAGACGTAGGCAGTTGACCTCTGAGGCCTCCGGGTGGCGGTCCAGTGGCTCTCACTAGAGGGTCCTTTACAAGCTGATTGGCAGTGCGCGTATATCTAAGCCAGCAGCCCTAATTTAGTAAAAATTTGAGTATTTTTTTTTGTAAACCTTTTAAGAAAGAAATTGTAATAAAATTACTCAGGGTAGAGAATATAATTTAATAAATTAAAAGCTACAGTGATTAAGTGAGGCGTATGCAGTAAATTGGTAATGTACTCTATTCAATTTCGTAATTAATTAATAGGCTGCTAAGATCCACAGAGACTCGAGTTAATTGTAAGACTTAAATTGAGAGTTTTGGGTCTCAAAGGCTATTGGTAATGGACGCAGACAGTTCGCTTGAGCTTATGAGTCGAACAATACAGAGAGATAGGAATATGACATGGAACCCAGTAGATTGGGTAATTCTTTTCACAGGGGTGGTCTATATTTTGTACCTGTTAATACTATTTTACAGACTAGTGTGGCGTGGATAATAGAGGGAGAAAGTCTGACATAAACCCGCCGATAATCTAGCACACCAGTAGACCACCTGTTCAATTATGTAAAATTATTTATCCTAAAAGGAAAAATCGAATTAAATTGAATTAACTATCTGTGAATCTTAGCACAATATTATGTAAATATATGTTTGTTCCTACTGTAAAATTAAGGTGTGTGTGTGTCTTTTCTCTTCGAGGCAGTTTAGCTAGCATTTTGCATTATAACCAACTCAGTATGTCTGACTATCTTAAGATAGAAGTAAGTCTGTATATATTCTCGAATTTTCCTCATTGTGGAAATACTGCATATTTAACATAGTAATTACTGTATTGTAACTGTTTTGAAAAGAGCAACCGCCGAGTTTCTTACTGGCTCTTCTCGGTTGGAATGGCATTCCGAACCAGTGGTAGATTCATTAATTATTCAAAAGTACTTGTAAAAATTTAAATGAATAACAAATAATTCTATTCTATTCTATTAATGGCTTAAGGTAATTTAGCGCCTTAAACATGAATTAAATGATCAAACAGTTTCTTTCTAATAATCTTTAAGAGACTGATAATAAATCTCATTCTTTTATCCATAAACACTTCTTTTATTAATATAGTCTATAAATTCCCTCATGTTACCTATGTACGATCATGGATTTCATTTCAGAGAGCTAAGCTCAGATAACTATTAGGTGTAGATATACGAATATTTAAGCTTCCGAGATGGGTTCGATTCCCACAGATTACGGAAGTTCAGACTAAAGGTCAATAACTTTATTTCAGGCTGATTACATACTCCGATATTACAAATTAAGTCAGGTCAAATATAGCTATGATATTTCTACGTTTCTCGACGGGTTCGACTCCCAGACGAGAGAAGTTCTGTGTTGTGAGTAATTAATTATTTCCAACTTAAACAATTACCGTAAGCTACTTTGATTTAGGCAGACAAATCCCTTTCATAGTGAACTAAACAGGTCTAGTTCGAAGAGCTACGTGACTATTTCAGAATCAAAGATTAATCCTATAGTCTCTGAATTACTGTGCAGTCTATGAAGGCTAGACTCCATCTAGCTCAATACGATGGACCGATTAGGGCATTTAATTAGGTATTAAAAGAAGCCGCAGTTACATCGAGTCTTCGTACACATCCTACGGGTAACGACTCAAAAGCAGGTAGGGGATTTGAACCTTTTTTGTGTCCTATTGTTATGCAGTTGCCAGGCACTAGGGTGACCGTAGGGTATTGTGAAAAGGAGAGACTTTACTGGAGATGGCTAGGGTGACCACGATATTGTGGAATGAGAGACATTAAGGTTGATGTGGGCTTTTAAATATTAACTTGTTGACTTTCATAGTCAAAGATTGATACAATATCAGTACATGGCTACCAGTGTGGCGCACCGGCGGCGATTCTCCTACACCACAATTACACGCCCTCTTAAATACGGACCAGCCCCGATCTGGTTTGGCCAAACCAAATATCAAATATAACAAATGAATATATCAATAAAACCATGGTAATGGGGCGAGCTACGGCTCTCAAAAGAACCCGTCTCTCGAAGACAAGGGCAATACACGCTTCGCAGCGCAAAAGGGTGATCTGGTCCGTGCCCCAATAACAATGTTCAAAGACCCCTGTGCTGGGTGTAGGGTTCCCCAGTGTTCGAGAGAATCGGTCGGATTGCGATGGCCCAAAGAAGGCATTCATACATTCACCAGCTTATCATGCATTCTATACTGATCGTTAGCTTATACCTTTTAACTGAGTCCTTCTGGACTTCCGAGTGTCGAAGTGACGCTATTCCACTGTTCTACTAAGGTAGGTCCATACAATACAAATGGGCCTCGCGTATCCAGATAGAATGGAATGATAGCCTGAATTGTCCACTCGCAAATGTATTGCCCAGGTGAGCGATGCGTCTCCGTTCATTTTGGGAAATCCGCGAAGTTACAGATAACATGCCAACTACCAACGTGTCTCTTATTCCTGAAATATTGTTTTTTATGAACTTTTCTTCAAGTATACTTAATCACAAATCATCAATCTTAGACGATCACAGCCGTACCACCACATGCCCGCGAAATTCAAATTTAGTTTGGTTTTTCGCAATTTGTAAACTAATACGACAAAGGCTTATGGCCTTCTAATTGCGCCAGTGGAATTATCATCTTCATAGGTTTACATAAAAATCTTTATTTGAAAGTGACCAGTTTAAGAAATTAATCAAAATACTGAGTTGGACGTGAGTTACTCACAAATTAGTCGATATTTCGATTAATAAGAAATTAATAAGAAACTGGACACTTTCAAGTAAAAATTTTTATATAAACCTGTGAAGATGATACTGCCATTGTCGCAATTAGAATGCCATAAGCCTACTTTGTCGTATTAGTTTACAAATTGCGAAAAACCAAATTAAATTTGAATTTCGGGAGCAGACCCTTGTCTTCAACCTTAAAAAGTTCTGCATATATAGAGCCCATTCCGTGAGCTAACTCATCAAAATTACCAACTCTTTCTCTAACGTCAATATTCCTATAGAATTATAGATCCTATAGATGCTTGTATGAAATGATAATAAAATTGAAGGGCTTATATTTCACTATCGCCAAGTAAACTTTAACCGACGAACAACTTTGACCTATTGAAGGATTGCCACTTTAAAACTGTCACACTGTCAACTATACTCGTAAGGATTGCCACTTTAAAACTGTCACACTGTCAACTATACTCGTAAGGATTGCCATTGTAAAACTGTCACACTATTAACTATACTCGTGGGTTAAACACTATTCGATGATTGTGAATCAGGCCCTAAGATTAACAGAGGATTTTGGAAAATCCTCTAATCAGATTTTTTGACATAATATTATGTAGGTATAGGCAACATTATTGTCCCTATTAAACAATCGGCGGTTTGGTAGAGCTAATTTAAGATAAAAAGATTAAAAATCGGCCAAGTGCGAGTCGGGCCTCGCTCTTTTAGGGTTCCGTTAAAAAAATTAAATAAAAATATTTCCATGTACCCATGGAAATATTTTAATTTCATTTTTTTAATTTAATTTAATTTTTATTATTTGTTGTTATAGCGGCAATAGAAATACATAATATGTGAAAATTTCATCTGTCTATCTATTACGGTTTACGAGATACAGCCCGCTGACAGACGGACGGACGGACGGACGGACGGACGGACAGCGTAGGCTTAGTAATAGGGTCCCGTTGGTACCCTTTGGGTACGGAACCCTAAAAACGTGAAACAAATTAAAACGTACTACGGAACATTGCCAAACCCTCTTGAATCGAAGGTTTCGGCATTTTGCCAGTCCTACCACACTGTTGCTCCGAAAAACTTTTCACACCTAGATGAAGGTTTTAAATATTTTTGGATTTTAACCAGGCAGCGCTGTCCAACATTTAATTTTTCCCTTAGACTTTCAGAAAAGTTTTGCGAAATTCCTATCGTTATTGAATGTTTTTAACATTTTATAATACATAGGTATATCATTGTAATTGGTCAAGTTATTCTATTCATTCATATTCGAGATCATAATTATTGTAATAAATCGACAATAATTTTTTTAATCTTATTTTAAAGAGATTTTGTTTTTTATTTAAAACTACCTGAAATTTTTGTTTTTCATTATTTTGTTTCTTATTTATCACAAGTCAATCATATTCATAATATTCAAAGATTGCTCTCACGTAGGTACTAGATTTACAAAACAAAGAAATGGCTAGACTTACATTTTAAGCCCAATGTTTTGCGTTTCACGTAACCTAAAAGGTTGAAGTTGCAGTTAAATAAATATTCAGAAAACATAAAATAAATAAAATGTTGTAGTTTATACTGGCAGTAAAGTTCTAGCGCCGCATCGCTTAGCTTTAAACTGGTATAAAAGCAAAAATAGTTAACTAGAACACCTCTGAAAATCCTGGCCAACACAAAAACTATTTTATGTACCTGCTTACCTTACTTGTAAAAAACGAAAATTTGGGGACGCGGGAAGCTTAATATTTATAATACCACTGGTAGGTAAATTCTATTATAAACAGAAGTTGTATACAGTTGTATAATAACTTGTATACAGTTGTATAGTAACTGTGTACAATTACTAAGTGCCGATTTCACCAACGTCGTTGACGTTTTACCGGGGAATAAATTGGGCGTTCTGACAGTTTTTGTATTGAAAATACTGTCAAAATATCATGCGCGGATAAGACTTACTTTACGATGGTGAAATCGGCCCTACATAGTTTAAACCTAACTACGGAAAATTGGATGCAGTATCCATCATATAAAATACTAGTTGATGCCCGCGACTTCGTCCGCGTGGATGTAGTTTTTAAAATCCCTCGAGAACTCTTTGATTTTTCGGGATAAAAAGGAGCCTATGTCACTCTCCAGGTCCACAGCTATACCCATGCAAAAAATCCCGTCGATCCGTAGCTCTATTGCGGCGTGATTGAAAGACAAACCAACAAACCAACAAACAAACAAACACTTTCGCATTTATAATATTAGTATGACGCATTAGTAAGGAAGAATTATTTATTAATACCACGATAATAAAAGCGATCTAATTAAATTTTTGAACACAAAAGCTACTATTGTGACTTAAATATTTTGATAGATATATTCCCTCGGGGACTTTATTGTAGGGAATAATGAGTACTTTGATCATGTAGCACATCATTTTTATGTATCATCAATAATTTTCTCAGCACACGCCAAATAATGCATTTTATAGACAAAATTTTCCTACTTTGGGTTATATTATTGCAAGTTTCTTAAGGATCTCTAACTTTTTAACAATAAATTATAGCCTAAGTTACTTCCTGATAACTTAGCTTTTCTATTGGTGAAAAAATGGTTAAAATCGGTCCAGTAGTTACAGAGCCTATTCGGTACAAACAAACAAACAAACAAAAAATCTTTCCTCTTTATAATATTAGTATAGAAGTACAGATGTACCTACTTAGAGAAGTAGCCCATGTCACCCGGGCTGTTTGAGTATTAAACCAACTGGCTATAATAACAATACGATTGACACCTCATTTTTCAAAATCGGCCCAGTAGTTTAGGCACCACCGTGGAACATAATTCATGACACGGCAATGTAAACTGTACAAAACATAATATTGGATTTTTGGAGTTTACTCCTTAAGAATCGATTTTAGGCGCCCGGTATGAGAAAAATTCGAGGAGTAAAATCTACTTATGAATGACCTCGTTACGTTTTTACAAGGATGCAAATTTCTACCCTAACGTTGAGTAAATAAGGTTGGTTTTCGCTTGAGTTGTCGAATGCCCGCGTTACGTTTTTCACAACGATGCAAATTTCTACCCTAACGTTGAGTAAATAAGGTTGGTTTTCGCTTGAGTTGTCGAATGCGAAAGAGCTTTCGCTTCGGGTAGCCGAGCGCGTACCGATCGGGTCCGAGCGCCGCGAATGCATTACGACGTTTTAAGGAGTAAACTCCAGTCGTGCGTCGGAGCTGACACACACACTTTTTTTTTTAAATAAGAGCAACCGCCTACTTTCCTGCTGGCTCTTCGCGGAACGCCATGCCTACCGACCCAGTGGTGGATTTAGGTAGGTACCGGATGATCCAATTCCAAAAGCACTGTGTAAAAGTTTATTTGAATACCTAACACTTACACAGTTTTATATTCTACTAGCTTTTGCCCGCGGCTTCGCTCACATTAAGTTCGATTTTTCAAATCCCTTTTTTACCCCCTTAGGGATTAACCCTAACCTATCAAAAATCCTTTCTTGGATGCAGGCTACGTCATAATGCTATCTGTATACCAAACAGCCCGATCCGTCCAGTGATTTGAGCTGAGCGTATATACGGTGATAGATCATAGATCAGTTACTCAGTCAGTCACATATTCCTTTTATATATTATATATATTTAGATATAAATACAGCTTCGTGGGTTAGAAATAATAAAAAACTTGAGAGGTGTCAAGGGACACCCGGATGGAACGAAGTTCCTTTCGACATGTAGAAATTGTTTAAAATAAAATTGAAAATGGAAAATTCAGTCTGTCGAGCTGGGATTCGAACCATCGACTTTTAACTGTTAGGCGACTGCAGAAGCCACAAGGCTACGGAGACCCAATATTGTACCGCGAAAATACCGAACACAATGCCAAATTCACATTCAAAAAAGTGTCGGTTTCAAAAAAGTGTCGATCCGTCTAGCCCCCTTCCGCACCGCGCGATAAGGAACTACGTTCCAATACAACTGGAATTATTCCTTTTTCCCGAGACCCGCGATGCAGCAATACGAGATATGCTCGGCGCGAGCTATACCTTGGCATTTTCAATAAAATACGGTCCTATTTATGAACTAAAAGAAATTTTATTAACGTGTATATTTCGTTATTTAGATATTTCCTTCAATGTGAACTGAAACGAAGCTTTTAAATAGTTGATATTACTAGGTATATGTCACCCGGGCTATAATAACGAATCGATCGAAACCTCATTTTTCAAAAACGGTTTAGTAGGTAGTTTAGGCGTTATGTTGGAACATAATTGATGACACGGCAATCACAATAACTGATAGTATTATAAAACTAATGAGAATTTTAATATTTTTGCATCATAAAAATAAACTGTCCATTACATACGTATTATATAGGCTCTTAACCTGTAATAATTTTGCAATGATTTGGTTGCTGTTGTCAAACATAGGCGAAACTTATATTATGTTTGTTGTAACTTGTAAGCCAGATATGTGAGTATGCATCTGCCTCTTCGTTGCGTAAATACTTTTTATTTCACTTCACTAAGCAGTAAGTCACTTAACCAGCTTTTGCTTATAAAATCCATGCCCTGAACGATAACAATTACTTAAATAATTCTGCTATACCTACATACTCCCTTAAATAAATCAAATAGATCCAAAAATAATAAAAAATACGTGTGGCACTCGGGGACTGCCGCGGTAAAGCTATTGCACGGCATTTTCTAGTCGCACGCACCCAAACACCGTGCCGAAGTCTACCGAACTGAAACGACGGGGTGTTAGGTTTATTTTCGTTACAGAATTTCTTGATTCGGTCGCCGCGCTCAAAGCCCGCGATTAAAAATCTATGTAATAGCTTAAAATACCTATCTTCATCGAACTAAGCGTTGTAGTTTGATGGTCTATCGTATTAAAACTTTCCCTGCTTTAAAGGATAATTTAGCTTACTTTGTCTACCTACAAAACAATTAAAATATTATGTGTATTTAATTTCAGCATATCAAAATAGCAAACAGGAGATTTTTTTTATTCGATGGCAAGCTAGTCTTTGACTGCGATCTCACCTGATGGTAAGTGACGATGCAGTCTAAGATGGTAGCGGGCTAACTTGGAAGGGGTATGGCAGTGAACATTCAACCCATACCCCTAATTGGTTTCTACACGCCATCGTGCCGGAACTTCAAATCGCTTGGCGGCATGTCTTTGACGGTAGGGTGGTAACTAGCCACGGCCAAAGCCTCCCACCAGACCAGACCAGAGACAGTTTAGAAATTATAAATTCCCAAATTGACCCCGCCGGGAATCGAACCCGGGAGCTCCCAGTTATAAAACACAAGCGCTCACTACTGAGCCAGGGAGGTCGTCAGATGTATAAATGCGTGGGAAATCACGAATGGCGACTCATTATTGAATTCAAGAACCTAAGCCCCGGACAAGTGCAGGAATACTAGTTATTCCTGTACAGACTATTAAACTATAAACATACAACATAAACTATAAACATACTATTATTATTATTATTATTATAATATATATAGCTCGATTACCACTGACTCACTCACTGACTCATTGACATAATTGTTCTCCTAGAAGGAGACGGAAATCGATACAATGATGTTCGGGAGATGTGTTTGGGGGGGGATTCGAGTTGGGGAAAATTATGAGATTTCGGAAAAACAAGATGGCGGCCGACGTGAATCTTGCAACTCTTTTGTTTTCCAACCGATTTCTTTGAAGTTTTGGATTATTGTAGAAATTAGTAAACGATTAACAGAAAAAGTGAAAAAAATTAAAAAAACAAGATGGCGGCCGAGCTGTGACGTCTCAAATTTCCGACCCTCTCCTGTAAAATTTTGTATGAAAAAAATTTTTTTCACCCATGGTGTCGTATAGAGCTCAAAGAATGTGACTCGGAGAAAGGTGGAGAGAGCTGATGAGTGAGGAGTTCGGAGACGGGCGAGGGGCACGGCCAGGGTATAGAAGATAGGTGGAGGGTGCTCGACCAAATGTCATTCGAAACCTCGAGCAGTTGCCAGTGAGTTGAAAAAAAATTCCAAAATGGCGGAAAAAAAATGGCGGCAAATTTTGTCCGTCTCTCTCTCGGAGACTATAAAAGATGGAGGAGCGGTTTCTCGACAAAAGATGATCAAAACCCAGAGGTCTACCTGGTGAGTAGGAAAAAAATTCAAGATGGCGGATTTTTTTTTTCCCCCATACAAAATGTATGGGGAATATTGAAGGGACTAGAAGTTGGGAACTATGCAAGACATTGATTTTGATAGGTTCATAGGGCTTTTTTCTTTTTCTTTTTTTTTCATTTTACATTTGCTTTTTTTCTTTTTTTTCTTTTTTTTTCTTTTTCTTTTGTGAATGAGGAGCACGGCCAGGTTATTGCAGATAGGTGGGGTGTGCTCGAACAAATTTTTTGGCAAAATATGACCAGAATCCGAAGGTCTACTTGATGAGTAAAAAAATCGCGGTCCGCTTTAGCGGGCCGCGCACCCACGCGCCCTACTTGTAGTAATAACACTTCCCGCGAGCTGCTTTAGCAGCTCCGACGTGAATCTTGCAACTCTTTTGTTTTCCAACCGATTTCTTTGAAATTTTGGATTATTGTAGAAATTAGTAAACGATTAACAGAAAAAGTGAAAAAAATTAAAAAAACAAGATGGCGGCCGAGCTGTGACGTCTCAAATTTCCACCCCTCTCCTGTAAAATTTTGTATGAAAAAAATTTTTTCACCCATGGTGTCGTATAGAGCTCAAAGAATGTGACTCGGAGAAAGGTGGAGAGAGCTGATGAGTGAGGAGTTCGGAGACGGGCGAGGGGCACGGCCAGGGTATAGAAGATAGGTGGAGGGTGCTCGACCAAATGTCATTCGAAACCTCGAGCAGTTGCCAGTGAGTTGAAAAAAAATCCAAAATGGCGGAAAAAAAAGTGGCAAATTTTGTCTGTCTCTCTCTCGGAGACTATAAGAGATGGAGGAGCGGTTTCTCGACAAAAGATGATCACAACCCGGAGGTCTACCTGGTGAGTAGGAAAAAAATTCAAGATGGCGGATTTTTTTTCCCCCCCATACAAAATGTATGGGGAATATTGAAGGGACTAGAAGTTGGGAACTATGCAAGACATTGATTTTGATAGGTTCATAGGGCTTTTTTCTTTTTCTTTTTTTTCATTTTACATTTGCTTTTTTTATTTTTTTCTTTTTTTTTTCTTTTTTTTTCTTTTTCTTTTGTGAATGAGGAGCACGGCCAGGTTATTGCAGATAGGTGGGGTGTGCTCGAACAAATTTTTTGGCAAAAGATGACCAGAATCCGAAGGTCTACTTGATGAGTAAAAAAATCGCGGTCCGCTTTAGCGGGCCGCGCACCCACGCGCCCTACTTGTAGTAATAACACTTCCCGCGAGCTGCTTTAGCAGCTGAAGGGACTAGAAGTTGGGAACTATGCAAGACATTGATTTTCAACCAACAAAAATTACTCGAAACCACATCCAATTAGCAGGGACTTGAAAAAAAAACTCCAAAATGGCGGATTCAAGATGACGGCCATAGAAACTTTCTCTGGTGTCTATCTCGGAGAGTATAAAAGATGGAAGAGTGGTTTCTTGGCGAAAGATGATAAAGAACCGAAGGTCTACCTGATGAATAGATAAAATTCAAGATGGCGGATTTTTTTCCCATGCGAAATATATGGCAAATATTGATTTTTCTTTTTTTTTTCTTCTTTTTGTTTCTTTTTTCTTTTTCTTTTTTCTTTATTTTTCTTTTTTTTCTTTTTTTCTCTCTTTTCTTTTTTTCTTTTTCTTTTGCATTTACTTTTTTCTTTTCTTTTTCGTTTTTCCTTTTTTCATTTTCTTTTCCTTTTTTTCATTTTTCATGTTCTTTTTCCTTTTCTTTTTTACTTTTTTTTTTCTTTTCATTTTTCATTTTCTTTTTTTCTTTTTTTTTTTCTTTGTTTTTTTCATTTTTCATTTATTTGCTTTTTTTCTTTTTCTTTTTTTTTCTTTTTTCTTTTCTTTTTTCCTTTTTTTATTTATTTTTATGTTTTTTCATTTTTCATTTTCTTTTTTTTTTCTTTTTTTTCTTTTTTCTTTTTTTCTTTTTTTTCATTTTTCATTTTTTTGCTTTTTTCTTTTTCTTTTTTTTCTTTTTTTCTTTCTTTTTTCCTTTTTTTTATATTTTTCTTTTTTTCATTTTTCATTTTCTTTTTTCTCTCCTTTTTTCTTTTCGTTGTTTCTTTTTTTTTCTTTTTCTTTTGTGAATGAGGAGCACGGCCAGGTTATTGCAGATAGGTGGGATGTGCTCGAACAAATTTTTTGGCAAAAGATGTCCAGAATCCGCTTGATGAGTAAAAAAATCGCGGTCCGGGCCGCGCACCCACGCGCCTTACTTTTAGTAATAACACTTCCCGCGAGCTGCTTTAGCAGCTCGCGCACCGAGCAAACGTTAGTTATTATAATATATATAGCTCGATTACCACTGACTCACTGATTCACTCACTGACTCATTGACATAATTGTTCTCCTAGAAAGAGACAAAAAACGATAAAATGATGTAGGGGAGATATGTTCGGGTGGGGGATTCGAGTGGGCAAAAATTATGACATTTCGGAAAAACAAGATGGCGGCCGACGTGATTCTTGCAACTCTTTTGTTTTCCAACCGATTTCTTTGAAATTTTGGATTATTGTAGAAATTAGTAAACGATTAACAGAAAAAGTGAAAAAAATTAAAAAAACAAGATGGCGGCCGAGCTGTGACGTCTCAAATTTCCGACCCCTCTCCTGTAAAATTTTGTATGAAAAAAATTTTTTTCACCCATGGTGTCGTATAGAGCTCAAAGAATGTGACCCGGAGAAAGGTGGAGAGAGCTGATGAGTGAGGAGTTCGGAGACGGGCGAGGGGCACGGCCAGGGTATAGAAGATAGGTGGAGGGTGCTCGACCAAATGTCATTCGAAACCTCGAGCAGTTGCCAGTGAGTTGAAAAAAAAATCCAAAATGGCGGAACAAAATGGCGGCAAATTTTGTCCGTCTCTCTCTCGGAGACTATAAAAGATGGAGGAGCGGTTTCTCGACAAAAGATGATCAAAACCCGGAGGTCTACCTGGTGAGTAGGAAAAAAAAATTCAAGATGGCGGATTTTTTTTTTCATACATTATGTATGGGGAATATTGAAGGGACTAGAAGTTGGGAACTATGCAAGACATTGATTTTGATAGGTTCATAGGGCTTTTTTTCTTTTTCTTTTTTTTCATTTTACGCTTTTTTTTCTTTTTTTTCTTTTTTTTTCTTTTTCTTTTGTGAATGAGGAGCACGGCCAGGTTATTGCAGATAGGTGGGGTGTGCTCGAACAAATTTTTTGGCAAAAGATGACCAGAATCCGAATGTCTACTTGATGAGTAAAAAAATCGCGGTCCGCTTTAGCGGGCCGCGCACCCACGCGCCCTACTTGCAGTAATAACACTTCCCGCGAGCTGCTTTAGCAGCTCGCGCACCGAGCGAAATAAATAAAGCCGAACAATCGCGGTCCGCTTTAGCGGGCCGCGCACCCACGCGCCTTACTTTTAGTAAAACACTTCCCGCGAGCTGCTTTAGCAGCTCGCGCACCGAGCAAACGCTAGTTATTATAATATATATAGCTCGATTACCACTCACTCACTCACTGACTCACTCATTGACAGGGTTGTTCTCCTAGAAGGAGACGGAAATCGATATAATGATGTTGGGGAGATATGTTCGGGTGGGGGATTCGAGTTGGGGAAAATTATGACATTTCGGAAAAACAAGATGGCGGCCGACGTGAATCTTGCAACTCTTTTGTTTTCCAACCGATTTCTTTGAAGTTTTGGATTATTGTAGAAATTAGTAAACGATTAACAGAAAAAGTGAAAAAAAATAAAAAAACAAGATGGCGGCCGAGCTGTGACGTCTCAAATTTCCGACCCTCTCCTGTAAAATTTTGTATGAAAAAAATTTTTTTCACCCATGGTGTCGTATAGAGCTCAAAGAATGTGACTCGGAGAAAGGTGGAGAGAGCTGATGAGTGAGGAGTTCGGAGACGGGCGAGGGGCACGGCCAGGGTATAGAAGATAGGTGGAGGGTGCTCGACCAAATGTCATTCGAAACCTCGAGCAGTTGCCAGTGAGTTGAAAAAAAATTCCAAAATGGCGGAAAAAAAATGGCGGCAAATTTTGTCCGTCTCTCTCTCGGAGACTATAAAAGATGGAGGAGCGGTTTCTCGACAAAAGATGATCAAAACCCAGAGGTCTACCTGGTGAGTAGGAAAAAAATTCAAGATGGCGGATTTTTTTTTTCCCCCATACAAAATGTATGGGGAATATTGAAGGGACTAGAAGTTGGGAACTATGCAAGACATTGATTTTGATAGGTTCATAGGGCTTTTTTCTTTTTCTTTTTTTTTCATTTTACATTTGCTTTTTTTCTTTTTTTTCTTTTTTTTTCTTTTTCTTTTGTGAATGAGGAGCACGGCCAGGTTATTGCAGATAGGTGGGGTGTGCTCGAACAAATTTTTTGGCAAAATATGACCAGAATCCGAAGGTCTACTTGATGAGTAAAAAAATCGCGGTCCGCTTTAGCGGGCCGCGCACCCACGCGCCCTACTTGTAGTAATAACACTTCCCGCGAGCTGCTTTAGCAGCTCCGACGTGAATCTTGCAACTCTTTTGTTTTCCAACCGATTTCTTTGAAATTTTGGATTATTGTAGAAATTAGTAAACGATTAACAGAAAAAGTGAAAAAAATTAAAAAAACAAGATGGCGGCCGAGCTGTGACGTCTCAAATTTCCACCCCTCTCCTGTAAAATTTTGTATGAAAAAAATTTTTTCACCCATGGTGTCGTATAGAGCTCAAAGAATGTGACTCGGAGAAAGGTGGAGAGAGCTGATGAGTGAGGAGTTCGGAGACGGGCGAGGGGCACGGCCAGGGTATAGAAGATAGGTGGAGGGTGCTCGACCAAATGTCATTCGAAACCTCGAGCAGTTGCCAGTGAGTTGAAAAAAAATCCAAAATGGCGGAAAAAAATGGTGGCAAATTTTGTCTGTCTCTCTCTCGGAGACTATAAGAGATGGAGGAGCGGTTTCTCGACAAAAGATGATCACAACCCGGAGGTCTACCTGGTGAGTAGGAAAAAAATTCAAGATGGCGGATTTTTTTTTCCCCCCATACAAAATGTATGGGGAATATTGAAGGGACTAGAAGTTGGGAACTATGCAAGACATTGATTTTGATAGGTTCATAGGGCTTTTTTCTTTTTCTTTTTTTTCATTTTACATTTGCTTTTTTTATTTTTTTTCTTTTTTTTTTCTTTTTTTTTCTTTTTCTTTTGTGAATGAGGAGCACGGCCAGGTTATTGCAGATAGGTGGGGTGTGCTCGAACAAATTTTTTGGCAAAAGATGACCAGAATCCGAAGGTCTACTTGATGAGTAAAAAAATCGCGGTCCGCTTTAGCGGGCCGCGCACCCACGCGCCCTACTTGTAGTAATAACACTTCCCGCGAGCTGCTTTAGCAGCTGAAGGGACTAGAAGTTGGGAACTATGCAAGACATTGATTTTCAACCAACAAAAATTACTCGAAACCACATCCAATTAGCAGGGACTTGAAAAAAAAACTCCAAAATGGCGGATTCAAGATGACGGCCATAGAAACTTTCTCTGGTGTCTATCTCGGAGAGTATAAAAGATGGAAGAGTGGTTTCTTGGCGAAAGATGATAAAGAACCGAAGGTCTACCTGATGAATAGATAAAATTCAAGATGGCGGATTTTTTTCCCATGCGAAATATATGGCAAATATTGATTTTTCTTTTTTTTTTCTTCTTTTTGTTTCTTTTTTCTTTTTCTTTTTTCTTTATTTTTCTTTTTTTTCTTTTTTTCTCTCTTTTCTTTTTTTCTTTTTCTTTTGCATTTACTTTTTTCTTTTCTTTTTCGTTTTTCCTTTTTTCATTTTCTTTTCCTTTTTTTCATTTTTCATGTTCTTTTTCCTTTTCTTTTTTACTTTTTTTTTCTTTTCATTTTTCATTTTCTTTTTTTCTTTTTTTTTTTCTTTGTTTTTTTTCATTTTTCATTTATTTGCTTTTTTTCTTTTTCTTTTTTTTTCTTTTTTCTTTTCTTTTTTCCTTTTTTTATTTATTTTTATGTTTTTTCATTTTTCATTTTCTTTTTTTTTTCTTTTTTTTCTTTTTTCTTTTTTTCTTTTTTTTCATTTTTCATTTTTTTGCTTTTTTCTTTTTCTTTTTTTTCTTTTTTTCTTTCTTTTTTCCTTTTTTTTATATTTTTCTTTTTTTCATTTTTCATTTTCTTTTTTCTCTCCTTTTTTCTTTTCGTTGTTTCTTTTTTTTTCTTTTTCTTTTGTGAATGAGGAGCACGGCCAGGTTATTGCAGATAGGTGGGATGTGCTCGAACAAATTTTTTGGCAAAAGATGTCCAGAATCCGCTTGATGAGTAAAAAAATCGCGGTCCGGGCCGCGCACCCACGCGCCTTACTTTTAGTAATAACACTTCCCGCGAGCTGCTTTAGCAGCTCGCGCACCGAGCAAACGTTAGTTATTATAATATATATAGCTCGATTACCACTGACTCACTGATTCACTCACTGACTCATTGACATAATTGTTCTCCTAGAAAGAGACAAAAAACGATAAAATGATGTAGGGGAGATATGTTCGGGTGGGGGATTCGAGTGGGCAAAAATTATGACATTTCGGAAAAACAAGATGGCGGCCGACGTGATTCTTGCAACTCTTTTGTTTTCCAACCGATTTCTTTGAAATTTTGGATTATTGTAGAAATTAGTAAACGATTAACAGAAAAAGTGAAAAAAATTAAAAAAACAAGATGGCGGCCGAGCTGTGACGTCTCAAATTTCCGACCCCTCTCCTGTAAAATTTTGTATGAAAAAAATTTTTTTCACCCATGGTGTCGTATAGAGCTCAAAGAATGTGACCCGGAGAAAGGTGGAGAGAGCTGATGAGTGAGGAGTTCGGAGACGGGCGAGGGGCACGGCCAGGGTATAGAAGATAGGTGGAGGGTGCTCGACCAAATGTCATTCGAAACCTCGAGCAGTTGCCAGTGAGTTGAAAAAAAAATTCAAAATGGCGGAAAAAAATGGCGGCAAATTTTGTCCGTCTCTCTCTCGGAGACTATAAAAGATGGAGGAGCGGTTTCTCGACAAAAGATGATCAAAACCCGGAGGTCTACCTGGTGAGTAGGAAAAAAAAATTCAAGATGGCGGATTTTTTTTTTCATACATTATGTATGGGGAATATTGAAGGGACTAGAAGTTGGGAACTATGCAAGACATTGATTTTGATAGGTTCATAGGGCTTTTTTTCTTTTTCTTTTTTTTCATTTTACGCTTTTTTTCTTTTTTTTCTTTTTTTTTCTTTTTCTTTTGTGAATGAGGAGCACGGCCAGGTTATTGCAGATAGGTGGGGTGTGCTCGAACAAATTTTTTGGCAAAAGATGACCAGAATCCGAATGTCTACTTGATGAGTAAAAAAATCGCGGTCCGCTTTAGCGGGCCGCGCACCCACGCGCCCTACTTGCAGTAATAACACTTCCCGCGAGCTGCTTTAGCAGCTCGCGCACCGAGCGAAATAAATAAAGCCGAACAATCGCGGTCCGCTTTAGCGGGCCGCGCACCCACGCGCCTTACTTTTAGTAGAACACTTCCCGCGAGCTGCTTTAGCAGCTCGCGCACCGAGCAAACGCTAGTTATAATATATATAGCTCGATTACCACTCACTCACTCACTGACTCACTCATTGACAGGGTTGTTCTCCTAGAAGGAGACGGAAATCGATATAATGATGTTGGGGAGATATGTTCGGGTGGGGGATTCGAGTTGGGGAAAATTATGACATTTCGGAAAAACAAGATGGCGGCCGACGTGAATCTTGCAACTCTTTTGTTTTCCAACCGATTTCTTTGAAATTTTGGATTATTGTAGAAATTAGTAAACGATTAACAGAAAAAGTGAAAAAAATTAAAAAAACAAGATGGCGGCCGAGCTGTGACGTCTCAAATTTCCGACCCCTCTCCTGTAAAATTTTGTATGAAAAAATTTTTTTTCACCCATGGTGTCGTATAGAGCTCAAAGAATGTGACTCGGAGAAAGGTGGAGAGAGCTGATGAAAGAGGAGTTCGGAGACGGGCGAGGGGCACGGCCAGGGTATAGAAGATAGGTGGAGGGTGCTCGACCAAATGTCATTCGAAACCTCGAGCAGTTGCCAGTGAGTTGAAAAAAAATTTCAAAATGGCGGAAAAAAAATGGCGGCAAATTTTGTCCGTCTCTCTCTCGGAGACTATAAAAGATGGAGGAGCGGTTTCTCGACAAAAGATGATCAAAACCCGGAGGTCTACCTGGTGAGTAGGAAAAAAATTCAAGATGGCGGATTTTTTTTTTCCATACAAAATGTATGGGGAATATTGAAGGGACTAGAAGTTGGGAACTATGCAAGACATTGATTTTGATAGGTTCATAGGTGTCTTAGATCTCGGAGAATTAAAAAAGAAAAATATACTGGCCGAATTGAGAACCTCCTCCTTTTTGGAAATGGATTAAAAAAGGTGAAAGAGTGGTTTTTTTGCCAACTATCCACGCGACCAACTAGGTGGGGTGTGCTCCAACAAAAATTACTCGAAACCACATCCAATTATCAGGGAGTTGAAAAAAAAGCTCCAAAATGGCGGATTCAAGATGGCGGCCATAGAAACTTTCTCTGGTGTCTATCTCGGAGAGTATAAAAGATGGAAGAGTAGTTTCTTGGCAACAGATGATCAAGACCCAAAGGTCTACTTGATGATCAGGAAAAAAAACAAGATGGCGGATTTTTTTTCCATGCGAAATATATGGCGAATATTGATTTTTCTTTTCTTTTTTTTTTGTTTCTTTTTTCTTTTTTTTTTCTTTTCTTAATTTTTCTTTTTTTTTTTCTTTTTTTCTTTTTCTTTTGCTTTTACTTTTTTCTTTTCTTTTTCGTTATTCCTTTTTTCTTTTTCTTTTCCTTTTTTTTCATTTTTCATTTTCATTTTTTTTCTTTTTCCTTTTCTTTTTTCCTTTTTTTATTTTTTTTTTTCATTTTTTTACATTTTAATTTTTTTTCTTTTTTTTTCTTTTCTTTTTTTTTTTTCTTTTTTTTCATTTTTCATTTATTTGCTTTTTTTTTTCTTTTTTCTTTTTTTTCTTTTTTTCTTTCTTTTTTTTATTATTTTTCTTTTTTTTCATTTTCTTTTTTTCTTCTTTTCTTTTTTTCTTTTTTTTTTCTTTTTCTTTTGTGAATGAGGAGCACGGCCAGGTTATTGCAGATAGGTGGGGTGTGCTCGAACAAATTTTTTGGCAAAAGATGACCAGAATCCGAAGGTCTACATGATGAGAAAAAAAATCGCGGTCCGCTTTAGCGGGCCGCGCACCCACGCGCCTTACTTTTAGTAGTAACACTTCCCGCGAGCTGCTTTAGCAGCTCGCGCACCGAGCAAACGCTAGTAATATATATAGCTCGATTACCACTGACTCACTGATTCACTGATTCACTCACTCATTGACAGGGTTGTTCTCCTAGAAGGAGACGGAAATCGATATAATGATGTACGGGAGATATGTCCGGGTGGGGGATTCGAGTAGGGAAAAATTATGACATTTCGGAAAAACAAGATGGCGGCCGACGTGAATCTTGCAACTCTTTTGTTTTCCAACCGATTTCTTTGAAATTTTGGATTATTGTAGAAATTAGTAAACGATTAACAGAAAAAGTGAAAAAAATTAAAAAAACAAGATGGCGGCCGAGCTGTGATGTCACAAATTTCCAACCCCTCTCCTGTAAAATTTTGTATGAAGAAAATTTTTTTCACCCATGGTGTCGTATAGAGCTCAAAGAATGTGACTCGGAGAAAGGTGGAGAGAGCTGATGAGTGAGGAGTTAGGAGACGGGCGAGGGGCACGGCCAGGGTATAGAAGATAGGTGGAGGGTGCTCGACCAAATGTCATTCGAAACCTCGAGCAGTTGCCAGTGAGTTGAAAAAAAATTCCAAAATGGCGGAAAAAAAATGGCGGCAAATTTTGTCCGTCTCTCTCTCGGAGACTATAAAAGATGGAGGTGCGGTTTCTCGACAAAAGATGATCAAAACCCGGAGGTCTACCTGGTGAGTAGGAAAAAAATTCAAGATGGCGGATTATTTTTTTTTCCATACAAAATGTATGGGGAATATTGAAGGGACTAGAAGTTGGGAACTAGGCAAGACATTGATTTTGATAGGTTCATAGGGCTTTTTTTCTTTTTCTTTTTTTTCATTTTACATTTGCTTTTTTTCTTTTTTTTTTTTTTTCTTTTTTTTCTTTTTTTTTTTCTTTTTTTTTTTTTTCTTTTTTTTCTTTTTCTTTTGTGAATGAGGAGCACGGCCAGGTTATTGCAGATAGGTGGGGTGTGCTCGAACAAATTTTTTGGTAAAAGATGACCAGAATCCGAAGGTCTACTTGATGAGTAAAAATGTCGCGGTCCGCTTTAGCGGGCCGCGCACCCACGCGCCCTACTTGTAGCAATAACACTTCCCGCGAGCTGCTTTAGCAGCTCGCGCACCGAGCGAAATAAATAAAGCCGAACAATCGCGGTCCGCTTTAGCGGGCCGCGCACCCACGCGCCCTACGTTTAGTAATAACACTTCCCGCGAGCTGCTTTAGCAGCTCGCGCACCGAGCAAACGCTAGTAATATATATAGCTCGATTACCACTCACTGACTCATTGACATAATTGTTCTCCTAGAAAGAGACAAAAAACGATAGAATGATGTACGAAGGATATGTTCGGGTGGGGGATTCGAGTGGGGAAAAATTATGACATTTCGGAAAAACAAGATGGCGGCCGACGTGATTCTTGCAACTCTTTTGTTTTCCAACCGAATTCTTTGAAATTTTGGATTATTGTAGAAATTAGTAAACGATTAACAGAAAAAGTGAAAAAAATTAAAAAAACAAGATGGCGGCCGAGCTGTGACGTCTCATATTTCCGACCCCTCTCCTGTAAAATTTTGTACGAAAAAAATTTTTTCACCCATGGTGTCGTATAGAGCTCAAAGAATGTGACTCGGAGAAAGGTGGAGAGAGCTGATGAGTGAGGAGTTCGGAGACGGGCGAGGGGCACGGCCAGGGTATAGAAGATAGGTGGAGGGTGCTCGACTAAATGTCATTCGAAACCTCGAGCAGTTGCCAGTGAGTTGAAAAAAAATTCCAAAATGGCGGAAAAAAAATGGCGGCAAATTTTGTCCGTCTCTCTCTCGGAGACTATAAAAGATGGAGGAGCGGTTTCTCGTCAAAAGATGATCAAAACCCGGAGGTCTACCTGGTGAGTAGGAAAAAAATTCAAGATGGCGGATTTTTTTTTTCTATACAAAATGTGTGGGGAATATTGAAGGGACTAGAAGTTGGGAACTATGCAAGACATTGATTTTCAACCAACAAAAATTACTCGAAACCACATCCAGTTAGCAGGGACTTGAAAAAAAAACTCCAAAATGGCGGATTCAAGATGACGGCCATAGAAACTTTCTCTGGTGTCTATCTCGGAGAGTATAAAAGATGGAAGAGTGGTTTCTTGGCGAAAGATGATAAAGAACCGAAGGTCTACCTGATGAATAGATAAAATTCAAGATGGCGGATTTTTTTCCCATGCGAAATATATGGCAAATATTGATTTTTCTTTTTTTTTTTCTTCTTTTTGTTTCTTTTTTCTTTTTCTTTTTTCTTTATTTTTCTTTTTTTTCTTTTTTTTTCTCTTTTCTTTTTTTCTTTTTCTTTTGCATTTACTTTTTTCTTTTCTTTTTCGTTTTTCCTTTTTTCATTTTCTTTTCCTTTTTTTCATTTTTCATGTTCTTTTTCCTTTTCTTTTTTACTTTTTTTTTTCTTTTCATTTTTCATTTTCTTTTTTTCTTTTTTTTTTTTTCTTTGTTTTTTTCATTTTTCATTTATTTGCTTTTTTTCTTTTTCTTTTTTTTTCTTTTTTCTTTTCTTTTTTCCTTTTTTTATTTATTTTTATGTTTTTTCATTTTTCATTTTCTTTTTTTTTTCTTTTTTTTCTTTTTTCTTTTTTTCTTTTTTTTCATTTTTCATTTTTTTGCTTTTTTCTTTTTCTTTTTTTTCTTTTTTTCTTTCTTTTTTCCTTTTTTTTATATTTTTCTTTTTTTCATTTTTCATTTTCTTTTTTCTCTCCTTTTTTCTTTTCGTTGTTTCTTTTTTTTTCTTTTTCTTTTGTGAATGAGGAGCACGGCCAGGTTATTGCAGATAGGTGGGATGTGCTCGAACAAATTTTTTGGCAAAAGATGTCCAGAATCCGCTTGATGAGTAAAAAAATCGCGGTCCGCTTTAGCGGGCCGCGCACCCACGCGCCTTACTTTTAGTAATAACACTTCCCGCGAGCTGCTTTAGCAGCTCGCGCACCGAGCAAACGTTAGTTATTATAATATATATAGCTCGATTACCACTGACTCACTGATTCACTCACTGACTCATTGACATAATTGTTCTCCTAGAAAGAGACAAAAAATGATAAAATGATGTAGGGGAGATATGTTCGGGTGGGGGATTCGAGTGGGCAAAAATTATGACATTTCGGAAAAACAAGATGGCGGCCGACGTGATTCTTGCAACTCTTTTGTTTTCCAACCGATTTCTTTGAAATTTTGGATTATTGTAGAAATTAGTAAACGATTAACAGAAAAAGTGAAAAAAATTAAAAAAACAAGATGGCGGCCGAGCTGTGACGTCTCAAATTTCCGACCCCTCTCCTGTAAAATTTTGTATGAAAAAAATTTTTTTCACCCATGGTGTCGTATAGAGCTCAAAGAATGTGACCCGGAGAAAGGTGGAGAGAGCTGATGAGTGAGGAGTTCGGAGACGGGCGAGGGGCACGGCCAGGGTATAGAAGATAGGTGGAGGGTGCTCGACCAAATGTCATTCGAAACCTCGAGCAGTTGCCAGTGAGTTGAAAAAAAAATCCAAAATGGCGGAAAAAAATGGCGGCAAATTTTGTCCGTCTCTCTCTCGGAGACTATAAAAGATGGAGGAGCGGTTTCTCGACAAAAGATGATCAAAACCCGGAGGTCTACCTGGTGAGTAGGAAAAAAAAATTCAAGATGGCGGATTTTTTTTTTTCATACATTATGTATGGGGAATATTGAAGGGACTAGAAGTTGGGAACTATGCAAGACATTGATTTTGATAGGTTCATAGGGCTTTTTTTCTTTTTCTTTTTTTTCAATTTACGCTTTTTTTCTTTTTTTTCTTTTTTTTTTCTTTTTCTTTTGTGAATGAGGAGCACGGCCAGGTTATTGCAGATAGGTGGGGTGTGCTCGAACAAATTTTTTGGCAAAAGATGACCAGAATCCGAATGTCTACTTGATGAGTAAAAAAATCGCGGTCCGCTTTAGCGGGCCGCGCACCCACGCGCCCTACTTGCAGTAATAACACTTCCCGCGAGCTGCTTTAGCAGCTCGCGCACCGAGCGAAATAAATAAAGCCGAACAATCGCGGTCCGCTTTAGCGGGCCGCGCACCCACGCGCCTTACTTTTAGTAAAACACTTCCCGCGAGCTGCTTTAGCAGCTCGCGGGAAGTGTTGTGCTCGTATGTTGGGGTGGGGGATTCGAGTTGGGGAAAATTATGACATTTCGGAAAAACAAGATGGCGGCCGACGTGAATCTTGCAACTCTTTTGTTTTCCAACCGATTTCTTTGAAATTTTGGATTATTGTAGAAATTAGTAAACGATTAACAGAAAAAGTGAAAAAAATTAAAAAAACAAGATGGCGGCCGAGCTGTGACGTCTCAAATTTCCGACCCCTCTCCTGTAAAATTTTGTATGAAAAAATTTTTTTTCACCCATGGTGTCGTATAGAGCTCAAAGTGTGTGACTCGGACAGAGATGTAGAGAGCTAATGAGTGAGGAGTTCGGAGACGGGCGAGGGGCACGGCCAGGGTATAGAAGATAGGTGGAGGGTGCTCGACCAAATGTCATTCGAAACCTCGAGCAGTTGCCAGTGAGTTGAAAAAAAATTCCAAAATGGCGGATAAAAAATGGCGGCAAATTTTGTCCGTCTCTCTCTCGGAGACTATAATAGATGGAGGAGCGGTTTCGCGACAAAAGATGATCAAAACCCGGAGGTCTACCTGGTGAGTAGGAAAAAAATTCAAGATGGCGGATTTTTTTTTCCCCCCATACAAAATGTATGGGGAATATTGAAGGGACTAGAAGTTGGGAACTATGCAAGACATTGATTTTGATAGGTTCATAGGGCTTTTTTTCTTTTTCTTTTTTTTCATTTTACATTTGCTTTTTTCTTTTTTTTCTTTTTTTTTTTCTTTTTTTTTCTTTTTCTTTTGTGAATGAGGAGCACGGCCAGGTTATTGCAGATAGGTGGGGTGTGCTCGAACAAATTTTTTGGCAAAAGATGACCAGAATCCGAAGGTCTACTTGATGAGTAAAAAAATCGAGGTCCGCTTTAGCGGGCCGCGCACCCACGCGCCCTACTTGTAGTAATAACACTTCCCGCGAGCTGCTTTAGCAGCTCGCGCACCGAGCGAAATAAATAAAGCCGAACAATCGCGGTCCGCTTTAGCGGGCCGCGCACCCACGCGCCTTACTTTTAGTAAAACACTTCCCGCGAGCTGCTTTAGCAGCTCGCGCACCGAGCAAACGCTAGTTATAATATATATAGCTCGATTACCACTCACTCACTGACACACTCACTCACTCATTGACAGGGTTGTTCTCCTAGAAGGAGACGGAAATCGATATAATGATGTAGGGGAGATATGTCAGGGTGGGGGATTCGAGTTGGGGAAAATTATGACATTTCGGAAAAACAAGATGGCGGCCGACGTGATTCTTGCAACTCTTTTGTTTTCCAACCGATTTCTTTGAAATTTTGGATTATTGTAGAAATTAGTAAACGATTAACAGAAAAAGTGAAAAAAATTAAAAAAACAAGATGGCGGCCGAGCTGTGACGTCTCAAATTTCCGACCCCTCTCCTGTAAAATTTTGTATGAAAAAATTTTTTTTCACCCATGGCGTCGTATAGAGCTCAAAGAATGTGACTCGGAGAAAGGTGGAGAGAGCTGATGAGTGAGGAGTTCGGAGACGGGCGAGGGGCACGGCCAGGGTATAGAAGATAGGTGGAGGGTGCTCGACCAAATGTCATTCGAAACCTCGAGCAGTTGCCAGTGAGTTGAAAAAAAATTCCAAAATGGCGGATAAAAAATGGCGGCAAATTTTGTCCGTCTCTCTCTCGGAGACTATAAAAGATGGAGGAGCGGTTTCTCGACAAAAGATGATCAAAACCCGGACGTCTACCTGGTGAGTAGGAAAAAAATTCAAGATGGCGGATTTTTTTTTTTCATACTAAATGTATGGGGAATATTGAAGGGACTAGAAGTTGGGAACTATGCAAGACATTGATTTTGATAGGTTCATAGGGCTTTTATCTTTTTCTTTTTTTTCATTTTACATTTGCTTTTTTTCTTTTTTTTTTCTTTTTTTTTCTTTTTCATTTGTGAATGAGGAGCACGGCCAGGTTATTGCTGATAGGTGGGGTGTGCTCGAACAAATTTTTTGGCAAAAGATGACCAGAATCACAAGGTCTACTCGAGGAGTAAAAAAATCGCGGTCCGCTTTAGCGGGCCGCGCACCCACGCGCCCTACTTGTAGTAGTAACACTTCCCGCGAGCTGCTTTAGCAGCTCGCGCACCGAGCGAAATAAATAAAGCCGAACAATCGCGGTCCGCTTTAGCGGGCCGCGCACCCACGCGCCCTACTTGTAGCAATAACACTTCCCGCGAGCTGCTTTAGCAGCTCGCGCACCAAGCAAATGCTAGTTATAATATATATAGCTCGATTACCACTGACTCACTCACTCACTCATTGACACGATTGTTCTCCTAGAAAGAGACAGAAAACGATACAATGATGTAGGGGAGATATGTCCGGGTGGGGGATTCGAGTGGGGAAAAATTATGACATTTCGGAAAAACAAGATGGCGGCCGACGCGATTCTTGCAACTCTTTTGTTTTCTAACCGATTTCTTTGAAATTTTGGATTATTGTAGAAATTAGTAAACGATTAACAGAAAAAGTGAAAAAAATTAAAAAACAAGATGGCGGCCGAGCTGTGTCGTCTCAAATTTCCACCCCTCTCCTGTAAAATTTTGTATGAAAAAAATTTTTTTCACCCATGGTGTCGTATAGAGCTCAAAGAATGTGACTGGGAGAAAGGTGGAGAGAGCTGACGAGTGAGGAGTTCGGAGACGGGCGAGGGGCACGGCCAGGGTATAGAAGATAGGTGGAGGGTGCTCGACCAAATGTCATTCGAAACCTCGAGCAGTTGCCAGTGAGTTGAAAAAAAATTCCAAAATGGCGGAAAAAAAATGGCGGCAAATTTTCTCCGTCTCTCTCTCGGAGACTATAAAAGATGGAGGAGCTGTTTCTCGACAAAAGATGATCAAAACCCGGAGGTCTACTTGGTGAGTAGGAAAAAAATTCAAGATGGCGGATTTTTTTTTCATACAAAATGTATGGGGAATATTGAAGGGACTAGAAGTTGGGAACTATACAAGACATTGTCTTTTGTGAATGAGGAGCACGGCCAGGTCATTGCAGATAGGTGGGGTGTGCTCGAACAAATTTTTTGGCAAAAGATGACCAGAATCCGAAGGTCTACTTGATGAGTAAAAAAATCGCGGTCCGCTTTAGCGGGCCGCGCACCCACGCGCCCTACTTGTAGTAATAACACTTCCCGCGAGCTGCTTTAGCAGCTCGCGCACCGAGCGAAATAAATAAAGCCGAACAATCGCGGTCCGCTTTAGCGGGCCGCGCACCCACGCGCCTTACTTTTAGTAAAACACTTCCCGCGAGCTGCTTTAGCAGCTCGCGCACCGAGCAAACGCTAGTTATTATAATATATATAGCTCGATTACCACTGACACACTCACTGACTCACTCACTGATTGACAGGGTTGTTCTCCTAGAAGGAGACGGAAATCGATATAATGATGTAGGGGAGATATGTTGGGGTGGGGGATTCGAGTTGGGGAAAATTATGACATTTCGGAAAAACAAGATGGCGGCCGACGTGAATCTTGCAACTCTTTTGTTTTCCGACCGATTTCTTTGAAATTTTGGATTGTTGTAGAAATTAGTAAACGATTAACAGAAAAAGTGAAAAAAATTAAAAAAACAAGATGGCGGCTGAGCTGTGACGTCTCAAATTTCCCACCCCTCTACTGTAAAATTTTGTATGAAAAAAATTTTTTTCACCCATGGTGTCGTATAGAGCTCAAAGAATGTGACTCGGAGAAAGGTGGAGAGAGCTGATGAGTGAGGAGTTCGGAGACGGGCGAGGGGCACGGCCAGGGTATAGAAGATAGGTGGAGGGTGCTCGACCAAATGTCATTCGAAACCTCGAGCAGTTGCCAGTGAGTTGAAAAAAAAATCCAAAATGGCGGAAAAAAAATGGCGGCAAATTTTGTCCGTCTCTCTCTCGGAGACTATAAAAGATGGAGGAGCGGTTTCTCGACAAAAGATGATCACAACCCGGAGGTCTACCTGGTGAGTAGGAAAAAAATTCAAGATGGCGGATTTTTTTTCCCCCCCATACAAAATGTATGGGGAATATTGAAGGGACTAGAAGTTGGGAACTATGCAAGACAATGAGTTTGATAGGTTCATAGGGCTTTTTTTCTTTTTCTTTTTTTCATTTTACATTTGTTTTTTTTTCATTTTTTTTTTTCTTTTTTTTCTTTTTCTTTTGTGAATGAGGAGCACGGCCAGGTTATTGCAGATAGGTGGGGTGTGCTCGAACAAATTTTTTGGCAAAAGATGACCAGAATCCGAAGGTCTACTTGATGAGTAAAAAAATCGCGGTCCGCTTTAGCGGGCCGCGCACCCACGCGCCCTACTTGTAGTTACAACACTTCCCGCGAGCTGCTTTAGCAGCTCGCGCACCGAGCGAAATAAATAAAGCCGAACAATCGCGGTCCGCTTTAGCGGGCCGCGCACCCACGCTCCTTACTTTTAGTAAAACACTTCCCGCGAGCTGCTTTAGCAGCTCGCGCACCGAGCAAATGCTAGTTATTATAATATATATAGCTCGATTACCACTGACTGACATACTCACTCACTCACTCACTCACTCACTGATTGACAGGGTTGTTCTCCTAGAAGGAGACGGAAATCGATATAATGATGTTCGGGAGATGTGTTTGGGGGGGGGATTCGAGTTTGGGAAAATTATGACATTTCGGAAAAACAAGATGGCGGCCGACGTGAATCTTGCAACTCTTTTGTTTTCCGACCGATTTCTTTGAAATTTTGGATTATTGTAGAAATTAGTAAACGATTAACAGAAAAAGTGAAAAAAAATAAAAAAACAAGATGGCGGCCGAGCTGTGACGTCTCAAATTTCCAACCCCTCTCCTGTAAAATTTTGTATGAAAAAAATTTTTTTCACCCATGGTGTCGTACAGAGCTCAAAGAATGTGACTCGGAGAAAGGTGGCGAGAGCTGATGAGTGAGGAGTTCGGAGACGGGCGAGGGGCACGGCCAGGGTATAGAAGATAGGTGGAGGGTGCTCGACCAAATGTCATTCGGAACCTCGAGCAGTTGCCAGTGAGTTGAAAAAAAATTCCAAAATGGCGGAAAAAAAATGGCGGCAAATTTTGTCCGTCTCTCTCTCGGAGACTATAAAAGATGGAGGAGCGGTTTCTCGACAAAAGATGATCACAACCCGGAGGTCTACCTGGTGAGTAGGAAAAAAATTCAAGATGGCGGATTTTTTTTTTCCCATACAAAATGTATGGGGAATATTGAAGGGACTAGAAGTTGGGAACTATGCAAGACATTGATTTTGATAGGTTCATAGGGCTTTTTTTCTTTTTCTTTTTTTTCATTTTACATTTGTTTTTTTTTGTTTTTTTTCATTTTTTTTTCTTTTTCTTTTGTGAATGAGGAGCACGACCAGGTTATTGCAGATAGGTGGGGTGTGCTCGAACAAATTTTTTGGCAAAAGATGACCAGAATCCGAAGGGCTACTTGAAGAGTAAAAAAATCGCGGTCCGCTTTAGCGGGCCGCGCACCCACGCGCCCTACTTGTAGCAATAACACTTCCCGCGAGCTGCTTTAGCAGCTCGCGCACCGAGCGAAATAAATAAAGCCGAACAATCGCGGTCCGCTTTAGCGGGCCGCGCACCCACGCGCCCTACTTGTAGTAATAACACTTCCCGCGAGCTGCTTTAGCAGCTCGCGCACCGAGCGAAATAAATAAAGCCGAACAATCGCGGTCCGCTTTAGCGGGCCGCGCACCCACGCGCCTTACTTTTGGTAAAACACTTCCCGCGAGCTGCTTTAGCAGCTCGCGCACCGAGCGAAATACTAGTTATAATATATATAGCTCGATTACCACTGACACACTCACTGACTCACTCACTGATTGACAGGGTTGTTCTCCTAGAAGGAGACGGAAATCGATATAATGATGTTCGGGAGATGTGTTTGGGGGGGGGGATTCGAGTTGGGGAAAATTATGACATTTCGGAAAAACAAGATGGCGGCCGACGTGAATCTTGCATCTCTTTTGTTTTCCGACCGATTTCTTTGAAATTTTGGATTATTGTAGAAATTAGTAAACGATTAACAGAAAAAGTGAAAAAAATTAAAAAAACAAGATGGCGGCCGAGCTGTGACGTCTCAAATTTCCACCCCTCTCCTGTAAAATTTTGTATGAAAAAAATTTTTTTTCACCCATGGTGTCGTATAGAGCTCAAAGAATGTGATTCGGAGAAAGGTGGAGAGAGCTGATGAGTGAGGAGTTCGGAGACGGGCGAGGGGCACGGCCAGGGTATAGAAGATAGGTGGAGGGTGCTCGACCAAATGTCATTCGAAACCTCGAGCAGTTGCTAGTGAGCTGAAAAAAAATTCCAAAATGGCGGAAAAAAAATGGCGGCAAATTTTGTCCGTCTCTCTCTCGGAGACTATAAAAGATGGAGGAGCGGTTTCTCGACAAAAGATGATCACAACCTTGAGGTCTACCTGGTGAGTAGGAACAAAATTCAAGATGGCGGATTTTTTTCCCCCCATACAAAATGTATGGGGAATATTGAAGGGACTAGAAGTTGGGAACTATGCAAGACATTGATTTTGATAGGTTCATAGGGCTTTTTTTCTTTTTCTTTTTTTTCATTTTACATTTGTTTTTTTTCTTTTTTTTCATTTTTTTTTCTTTTTTTTTTCTTTTTCTTTTGTGAATGAGGAGCACGGCCAGGTTATTGCAGATAGGTGGGGTGTGCTCGAACAAATTTTTTGGCAAAAGATGACCAGAATCCGAAGGGCTACTTGATGAGTAAAAAAATCGCGGTCCGCTTTAGCGGGCCGCGCACCCACGCGCCCTACTTGTAGCAATAACACTTCCCGCGAGCTGCTTTAGCAGCTCGCGCACCGAGCGAAATAAATAAAGCCGAACAATCGCGGTCCGCTTTAGCGGGCCGCGCACCCACGCGCCCTACTTGTAGCAATAACACTTCCCGCGAGCTGCTTTAGCAGCTTCGGGAGTAGCACACTAGTATTTCGCTCGGTGCGCGAGCTGCTAAAGCAGCTCGCGCACCGAGCGAAATACTAGTTATTATAATATATATAGCTCGATTACCACTGACTGACTGACTCACTGATTGACACGATTGTTCTCCTAGAAAGAGACAGAAAACGATATAATGATGTAGGGGAGATATATTGGGGTGGGGGATTCGAGTGGGGAAAAATTATGACATTTCGGAAAAACAAGATGGCGGCCGACGTGATTCTTGCAACTCTTTTGTTTTCCAACCGATTTCTTTGAAATTTTGGATTATTGTAGAAATTAGTAAACGATTAACAGAAAAAGTGAAAAAAATTAAAAAAACAAGATGGCGGCCGAGCTGTGACGTCTCAAATTTCCGACCCCTCTCCTGTAAAATTTTGTATGAAATAAATTTTTTTCACCCATGGTGTCGTATAGAGCTCAAAGAATGTGACTCGGAGAAAGGTGGAGAGAGCTGATGAGTGAGGAGTTCGGAGACGGGCGAGGGGCACGGCCAGGGTATAGAAGATAGGTGGAGGGTGCTCGACCAAATGTCATTCGAAACCTCGAGCAGTTGCCAGTGAGTTGAAAAAAAATTCCAAAATGGCGGAAAAAAAATGGCGGCAAATTTTGTCCGTCTCTCTCTCGGAGACTATAAAAGATGGAGGAGCGGTTTCTCGACAAAAGATGATCAAAACCCGGAGGTCTATCTGGTGAGTAGGAAAAAAATTCAAGATGGCGGATTTTTTTTTTCTCCATACAAAATGTATGGGGAATATTGAAGGGACTAGAAGTTGGGAACTATGCAAGACATTGATTTTGATAGGTTCATAGGGCTTTTTTCTTTTTCTTTTTTTTCATTTTACATTTGTTTTTTTTTCTTTTTTTTCATTTTTTTTTCATTTTTTTTCTTTTTCTTTTGTGAATGAGGAGCACGGCCAGGTTATTGCAGATAGGTGGGGTGTGCTCGAACAAATATTTTGGCAAAAGATGACCAGAATCCGAAGGGCTACTTGATGAGTAAAAAAATCGCGGTCCGCTTTAGCGGACCGCGCACCCACGCGCCCTACTTGTAGTAATAACACTTCCCGCGAGCTGCTTTAGCAGCTCGCGCACCGAGCGAAATAAATAAAGCCGAACAATCGCGGTCCGCTTTAGCGGGCCGCGCACCCACGCGCCCTACTTGTAGTAATAACACTTCCCGCGAGCTGCTTTAGCAGCTCGCGCACCGAGCGAAATAAATAAAGCCGAACAATCGCGGTCCGCTTTAGCGGGCCGCGCACCCACGCGCCTTACTTTTAGTAAAACACTTCCCGCGAGCTGCTTTAGCAGCTCGCGCACCGAGCGAAATACTAGTTATAATATATATAGCTCGATTACCACTCACTCACTCACTCACTCACTCATTGACATAATTGTTCTCCTAGAAGGAGACGGAAATCGATATAATGATGTTCCGGAGATATGTTCGGGTGGGGGATTCGAGTGGGGAAAAATTATGACATTTCGGAAAAACAAGATGGCGGCCGACGTGAATCTTGCAACTCTTTTGTTTTCCAACCGATTTCTTTGAAATTTTGGATTATTGTAGAAATTAGTAAACGATTAACAGAAAAAGTGAAAAAAATTAAAAAAACAAGATGGCGGCCGAGCTGTGACGTCTTAAATTTCCACCCCTCTCCTGTAAAATTTTGTATGAAAAAAATTTTTTTCACCCATGGTGTCGTATAGAGCTCAAAGAATGTGACTCGGAGAAAGATGGAGAGAGCTGATGAGTGAGGAGTTCGGAGACGGGCGAGGGGCACGGCCAGGGTATAGAAGATAGGTGGAGGGTGCTCGACCAAATGTCATTCGAAACCTCGAGCAGTTGCCAGTGAGTTGAAAAAAAATTCCAAAATGGCGGAAAAAAAATGGCGGCAAATTTTGTCCGTCTCTCTCTCGGAGACTATAAAAGATGGAGGAGCGGTTTCTCGACAAAAGATGATCACAACCCGGAGGTCTACCTGGTGAGTAGGAAAAAAATTCAAGATGGCGGATTTTTTTTTCCCCCCATACAAAATGTATGGGGAATATTGAAGGGACTAGAAGTTGGGAACTATGCAAGACATTGATTTTGATAAAGTCATAGGGCTTTTTTTCTTTTTCTTTTTTTTCATTTTACATTTGCTTTTTTTCTTTTTTTTCTTTTTTTTTTCTTTTTTTTTCTTTTTCTTTTGTGAATGAGGAGCACGGCCAGGTTATTGCAGATAGGTGGGGTGTGCTCGAACAAATTTTTTGGCAAAAGATGACCAGAATCTGAAGGTCTACTTGATGAGTAAATAAATCGCGGTCCGCTTTAGCGGGCCGCGCACCCACGCGCCCTACTTGTGGCAACAACACTTCCCGCGAGCTGCTTTAGCAGCTCGCGCACCGAGCGAAATAAATAAAGCCGAACAATCGCGGTCCGCTTTAGCGGGCCGCGCACCCACGCGCCCTTCTTGTAGCAATAACACTTCCCGCGAGCTGCTTTAGCAGCTCGCGCACCGAGCAAATGCTAGTAATATATATAGCTCGATTACCACTCACTGACTCACTCACTGATTGACACGATTGTTCTCCTAGAAAGAGACAGAAAACGATACAATGATGTACGGGAGATATGTCCGGGTGGGGGATTCGAGTAGGGAAAAATTATGACATTTCGGAAAAACAAGATGGCGGCCGACGTGAATCTTGCAACTCTTTTGTTTTCCAACCGATTTCGTTGAAATTTTGGATTATTGTAGAAATTAGTAAACGATTAACAGAAAAAGTGAAAAAAATTAAAAAAACAAGATGGCGGCCGAGCTGGGACGTCTCAAATTTCCGACCCCTCTCCTGTAAAATTTTGTATGAAAAAAATTTTTTTTACCCATGGTGTCGTGTAGAGCTCAAAGAATGTGACTCGGAGAAAGGTGGCGAGAGCTGATGAGTGAGGAGTTCGGAGACGGGCGAGGGGCACGGCCAGGGTATAGTAGATAGGTGGAGGGTGCTCGACCAAATGTCATTCGAAACCTCGAGCAGTTGCCAGTGAGTTGAAAAAAAATTCCAAAATGGCGGAAAAAAATGGCGGCAAATTTTGTCCGTCTCTCTCTCGGAGACTATAAAAGATGGAGGAGCGGTTTCTCGACAAAAGATGATCAAAACCCGGAGGTCTACCTGGTGAGTAGGAAAAAAATTCAAGATGGCGGATTTTTTTTTCCCATACTAAATGTATGGGAAATATTGAAGGGACTAGAAGTTGGGAACTATGCAAGACATTGATTTTGATAGGTTCATAGGGCTTTTTTTCTTTTTCTTTTTTTTCATTTTACATTTGTTTTTTTTTTTGTTTTTTTTTCATTTTTTTTTCTTTTTCTTTTGTGAATGAGGAGCACGACCAGGTTATTGCAGATAGGTGGGGTGTGCTCGAACAAATTTTTTGGCAAAAGATGACCAGAATCCGAAGGGCTACTTGAAGAGTAAAAAAATCGCGGTCCGCTTTAGCGGGCCGCGCACCCACGCGCCCTACTTGTAGCAATAACACTTCCCGCGAGCTGCTTTAGCAGCTCGCGCACCGAGCGAAATAAATAAAGCTGAACAATCGCGGTCCGCTTTAGCGGGCCGCGCACCCACGCGCCCTACTTGTAGTAATAACACTTCCCGCGAGCTGCTTTAGCAGCTCGCGCACCGAGCGAAATAAATAAAGCCGAACAATCGCGGTCCGCTTTAGCGGGCCGCGCACCCACGCGCCTTACTTTTAGTAAAACACTTCCCACGAGCTGCTTTGGCAGCTCGCGCACCGAGCGAAATACTAGTTATAATATATATAGCTCGATTACCACTCACTCACTGACTCACTGACTGATTGACACGATTGTTCTCCTAGAAGGAGACGGAAAACGATACAATGATGTAGGGGAGATATGTCCGGGTGGGGGATTCGAGTGGGGAAAAATTATGACATTTCGGAAAAACAAGATGGCGGCCAACGTGATTCTTGCAACTCTTTTGTTTTCCGACCGATTTCTTTGAAATTTTGGATTATTGTAGAAATTAGTAAACGATTAACAGAAAAAGTGAAAAAAATTAAAAAAACAAGATGGCGGCCGAGCTGTGACGTCTCAAATTTCCGACCCCTCTCCTGTAAAATTTTGTATGAAAAAAATGTTTTTCATCCATGGTGTCGTATATAGCTCAAAGAATGTGTTTCGCAGAAAGGTGGAGAGAGCTGATGAGTGAGGAGTTCGGAGACGGGCGAGGGGCACGGCCAGGGTATAGAAGATAGGTGGAGGGTGCTCGACCAAATGTCATTCGAAACCTCGAGCAGTTGCCAGTGAGTTGAAAAAAAATTCCAAAATGGCGGAAAAAAAATGGCGGCAAATTTTGTCCGTCTCTCTCTCGGAGACTATAAAAGATGGAGGAGCGGTTTCTCGACAAAAGATGATCACAACCTGGAGGTCTACCTGGTGAGTAGGAAAAAAATTCAAAATGGCGGATTTTTTTTCCCCCCCATACAAAATGTATGGGGAATATTGAAGGGACTAGAAGTTGGGAACTATGCAAGACATTGATTTTGATAGGTTCATAGGGCTTTTTTTCTTTTTCTTTTTTCATTTTACATTTGTTTTTTTTTCTTTTTTTTCATTTTTTTTTCTTTTTTTTCTTTTTCTTTTGTGAATGAGGAGCACGGCCAGGTTATTGCAGATAGGTGGGGTGTGCTCGAACAAATTTTTTGGCAAAAGATGACCAGAATCCGAAGGTCTACTTGATGAGTAAAAAAATCGCGGTCCGCTTTAGCGGGCCGCGCACCCACGCGCCCTACTTGTAGTAATAACACTTCCCGCGAGCTGCTTTAGCAGCTCGCGCACCGAGCGAAATAAATAAAGCCGAACAATCGCGGTCCGCTTTAGCGGGCCGCGCACCCACGCGCCCTACTTGCAGCAATAACACTTCCCGCGAGCTGCTTTAGCAGCTCGCGCACCGAGCAAATGCTAGTTATAATATATATAGCTCGATTACCACTGACTGACTGACTGACTGATTGACATAATTGTTCTCCTAGAAAGAGACAAAAAACGATAGAATGATGTAGGGGACATATGTTGGGGTGGGGGATTCGAGTTGGGGAAAATTATGACATTTCGGAAAAACAAGATGGCGGCCGACGTGAATCTTGCAACTCTTTTGTTTTCCAACCGATTTCTTTGAAATTTTGGATTATTGTAGAAATTAGTAAACGATTAACAGAAAAAGTGAAAAAAATAAAAAAAACAAGATGGCGGCCGAGCTGTGACGTCTCAAATTTCCGACCCCTCTCCTGTAAAATTTTGTATGAAAAAAATTTTTTTCACCCATGGTGTCGTGTAGAGCTCAAAGAATGTGACTCGGAGAAAGGTGGAGAGAGCTGATGAGTGAGGAGTTCGGAGACGGGCGAGGGTCACGGCCAGGGTATAGAAGATAGGTGGAGGGTGCTCGACCAAATGTCATTCGAAACCTCGAGCAGTTGCCAGTGAGTTGAAAAAAAATTCCAAAATGGCGGAAAAAAAATGGCGGCAAATTTTGTCCGTCTCTCTCTCGGAGACTATAAAAGATGGAGGAGCGGTTTCTCGACAAAAGATGATCAAAACCCGGAGGTCTACCTGGTGAGTAGGAAAAAAATTCAAGATGGCGGATTTTTTTTTCTCCATACAAAATGTATGGGGAATATTGATGGGACTAGAAGTTGGGAACTATGCAAGACATTGATTTTGATAGGTTCATAGGGCTTTTTTTCTTTTTCTTTTTTTCATTTGACATTTGTTTTTTTCTTTTTTTTTCATTTTTTTTATTTTTTTTTCTTTTTATTTTGTGAATGAGGAGCACGGCCAGGTTATTGCAGATAGGTGGGGTGTGCTCGAACAAATTTTTTGGCAAAAGATGACCAGAATCCGAAGGTCTACTCGGTGAGTAAAACAATCGCGGTCCGCTTTAGCGGGCCGCTCACCCACGCGCCCTACTTGTAGTAATAACACTTCCCGCGAGCTGCTTTAGCAGCTCGCGCACCGAGCGAAATAACTAAAGCCGAACTATCGCGGTCCGCTTTAGCGGGCCGCGCACCCACGCGCCCTACTTGTAGTAATAACACTTCCCGCGAGCTGCTTTAGCAGCTCGCGCACCGAGCGAAATAAATAAAGCCGAACAATCGCGGTCCGCTTTAGCGGGCCGCGCACCCACGCGCCTTACTTTTAGTAAAACACTTCCCGCGAGCTGCTTTAGCAGCTCGCGCACCGAGCGAAATACTAGTTATTATAATATATATAGCTCGATTACCACTCACTCACTGATTCACTGACTCATTGACACAATTGTTCTCCTAGAAAGAGACAAAAAACGATAAAATGATGTACGGGAGATATGTTCGGGTGGGGGATTCGAGTGGGGAAAAATTATGACATTTCGGAAAAACAAGATGGCGGCCGACGTGAATCTTGCAACTCTTTTGTTTTCCAACCGATTTCTTTAAAATTTTGGATTATCGTAGAAATTAGTAAACGATTAACAGAAAAAGTGAAAAAAATTAAAAAAACAAGATGGCGGCCTAGCTGTGACGTCTCAAATTTCCACCCCTCTCCTGTAAAATTTTGTATGAAAAAAATTTTTTTCACCCATGGTGTCGTATAGAGCTCAAAGAATGTGACTCGGAGAAAGGTGGAGAGAGCTGATGAGTGAGGAGTTCGGAGACGGGCGAGGGGCACGGCCAGGGTATAGAAGATAGGTGGAGGGTGCTCGACCAAATGTCATTCGAAACCTCGAGCAGTTGCCAGTGAGTTGAAAAAAAATTCCAAAATGGCGGAAAAAAAATGGCGGCAAATTTTGTCCGTCTCTCTCTCGGAGACTATAAAAGATGGAGGAGCGGTTTCTCGATAAAAGATGATCACAACCCGGAGGTCTACCTGGTGAGTAGGAAAAAAATTCAAGATGGCGGATTTTTTTTTCCCCCCATACAAAATGTATGGGGAATATTGAAGGGATTAGAAGTTGGGAACTATGCAAGACATTGATTTTGATAGGTTCATAGGGCTTTTTTTCTTTTTCTTTTTTTCATTTTACATTTGTTTTTTTTCTTTTTTTTTTTTTTTTTTTTCTTTTTTTTTCTTTCTCATTTGTGAATGAGGAGCACGGCCAGGTTATTGCAGATAGGTGGGGTGTGCTCGAACAAATTTTTTGGCAAAAGATGACTAGAATCCGAAGGTCTACTTGATGAGTAAAAAAATCGCGGTCCGCTTTAGCGGGCCGCGCACCCACGCGCCTTACTTTTACTAATAACACTTCCCGCGAGCTGCTTTAGCAGCTCGCGCACCGAGCGAAATAAATAAAGCCGAACAATCGCGGTCCGCTTTAGCGGGCCGCGCACCCACGCGCCCTACTTGTAGCAATAACACTTCCCGCGAGCTGCTTTAGCAGCTCGCGCACCGAGCAAATGCTAGTTATAATATATATAGCTCGATTACCACTGACTGACTGATTCACTGACTGATTGACACGATTGTTCTCCTAGAAAGAGACAGAAAACGATACAATGATGTAGGGGAGATATGTCCGGGTGGGGGATTCGAGTGGGGAAAAATTATGACATTTCGGAAAAACAAGATGGCGGCCGACGTGAATCTTGCAACTCTTTTGTTTTCCAACCGATTTCTTTGAAATTTTGGGTTATTGTAGAAATTAGTAAACGATTAACAGAAAATGAGAAAAAAATTAAAAAAACAAGATGGCGGCCGAGCTGTGACGTCCCAAATTTCCGACCCCTCTCCTGTAAAATTTTGTATGAAAAAATTTTTTTCCACCCATGGTGTCGTGTAGAGCTCAAAGAATGTGACTCGGAGAAAGGTGGAGAGAGCTGATGAGTGAGGAGTTCGGAGACGGGCGAGGGGCACGGCCAGGGTATAGAAGATAGGTGGAGGGTGCTCGACCAAATGTCATTCAAAACCTCGAGCAGTTGCCAGAGAGTTGAAAAAAAATTTCAAAATGGCGGAAAAAAAATGGCGGCAAATTTTGTCCGTCTCTCTCTCGGAGACTATAAAAGATGGAGGAGCGGTTTCTCGACAAAAGATGATCAAAACCCGGAGGTCTACCTAGTGAGTAGGAAAAAAATTCAAGATGGCGGATTTTTTTTTTCTCCATACAAAATGTATGGGGAATATTGAAGGGACTAGAAGTTGGGAACTATGCAAGACATTGATTTTGATAGGTTCATAGGGCTTTTTTTCTTTTTCTTTTTTTTCATTTTACATTTGTTATTTTTTCTTTTTTTTCATTATTTTTTCTTTTTTTTTCTTTTTCTTTTGTGAATGAGGAGCACGGCCAGGTTATTGCAGTTAGGTGGGGTGTGCTCGAACAAATTTTTTGGCAAAAGATGACCAGAATCCGAAGGGCTACTTGATGAGTAAAAAAATCGCGGTCCGCTTTAGCTGGCCGCGCACCCACGCGCCCTACTTGTAGTAACAACACTTCCCGCGAGCTGCTTTAGCAGCTCGCGCACCGAGCGAAATAAATAAAGCCGAACAATCGCGGTCCGCTTTAGCGGGCCGCGCACCCACGCGCCCTACTTGTAGTAACAACACTTCCCGCGAGCTGCTTTAGCAGCTCGCGCACCGAGCGAAATAAATAAAGCCGAACAATCGCGGTCCGCTTTAGCGGGCCGCGCACCCACGCGCCCTACTTGTAGTAACAACACTTCCCGCGAGCTGCTTTAGCAGCTCGCGCACCGAGCGAAATAAATAAAGCCGAACAATCGCGGTCCGCTTTAGCGGGCCGCGCACCCACGCGCCCTACTTGTAGCAATAACACTTCCCGCGAGCTGCTTTAGCAGCTCGCGCACCGAGCGAAATAAATAAAGCCGAACAATCGCGGTCCGCTTTAGCGGGCCGCGCACCCACGCGCCCCACTTGTAGCAATAACACTTCCCGCGAGCTGCTTTAGCAGCTCGCGCACCGAGCAAACGCTAGTTATAATATATATAGCTCGATTACCACTCACTCACTGACTCACTCATTGACAGGGTTGTTCTCCTAGAAGGAGACGGAAATCGATATAATGATGTAGGGGAGATATGTCCGGGTGGGGGATTCGAGTTGGGGAAAATTATGACATTTCGGAAAAACAAGATGGCGGCCGACGTGATTCTTGCAACTCTTTTGTTTTCCAACCGATTTCTTTGAAATTTTGGATTATTATAGAAATTAGTAAACGATTAACAGAAAAAGTGAAAAAAATTAAAAAAACAAGATGGCGGCCGAGCTGTGACGTCTCAAATTTCAGACCCCTCTCCTGTAAAATTTTGTATGAAAAAAATTTTTTTCACCCATGGTGTCGTATAGAGCTCAAAGAATGTGACTCTGAGAAAGGTGGCGAGAGCTGATGAGTGAGGAGTTCGGAGACGGGCGAGGGGCACGGCCAGGGTATAGAAGATAGGTGGAGGGTGCTCGACCAAATGTCATTCGAAACCTCGAGCAGTTGCCAGTGAGTTGAAAAAAAATTCCAAAATGGCGGAAAAAAAATGGCGGCAAATTTTGTCCGTCTCTCTCTCGGAGACTATAAAAGATGGAGGAGCGGTTTCTCGACAAAAGATGATCACAACCCGGAGGTCTACCTGGTGAGTAGGAAAAAAATTCAAGATGGCGGATTTTTTTTTCCATACAAAATGTATGGGGAATATTGAAGGGACTAGAAGTTGGGAACTATGCAAGACATTGATTTTGATAGGTTCATAGGTGTCTTAGATTTCGGAGAATTAAAAAAGAAAAATATACTGGCCGAATTGAGAACCTCCTCCTTTTTGGAAATGGGTTAAAAAAGGTGAAAGAGTGTTTTTTTGCCAACTATCCACGCGTCCAACTAGGTGGGGTGTGCTCCAACAAATATTACTCGAAACCACATCCAATTAGCAGGGAGTTGAAAAAAAAACTCCAAAATGGCGGATTCAAGATGGCGGCCATAGAAACTTTCTCTGGTGTCTATCTCGGAGAGTATAAAAGATGGAAGAGTAGTTTCTTGGCAACAGATGATCAAGACCCAAAGGTCTACTTGATGATCAAGAAAAAAAACAAGATGGCGGATTTTTTTTATGCGAAAAATATGGTAAATATTGATTTTTCTTTTTTTATCTCCTTTTTGTTTCTTTTTTTTTCTTTTTCTTCTGTTTTCTTTTTTTTTTCTTTTTTTCTCTTTTCCTTTTTCTTTTTCTTTTGCTTTTACTTTTTTTTTCTTTTTCGTTTTCCTTTTTTCTTTTCATTTTTTTTTTTATTTTTCATTTTCTTTTTTTTCTTTTTTCTTTCTTTTTTCCTTTTTTTTATTATTTTTCTTTTTTTCATTTTCTTTTTTTCTTTCTTCTTTTTTCTTTTCTTATTTTCTTTTTTTTTCTTTTTCTTTTGTGAATGAGGAACACGGCCAGGTTATTGCAGATAGGTGGGGTGTGCGCGAACAAATTTTTTGGCAAAAGATGACCAGAATCCGAAGGTCTATTTGATGAGTAAAAAAATCGCGGTCCGCTTTAGCGGGCCGCGCACCCACGCGCCTTACTTTTATTAATAACACTTCCCGCGAGCTGCTTTAGCAGCTCGCGCACCGAGCAAACGCTAGTATTACTATATATATAGCTGCTGGGGCTGATTCACTGACTGATTGACTGATTGATCACCTCTCCTGTAAAATTTTGTATGAAAAAGTTTTTTTTCACTAATGGTTTCGTATAGAAGACAAAAATTCATTCGGAGGAAAATTATGGAGAGAACTGATGATTGAGGATTTCGGAGACGGGTGAGGAGCACGGCCAGGGTATTAAAGATAGGGGGGGGGTGCTCGAACAAATGTCATTCGAAACCTTATCCAATTGGCAGTGAGCTAAAAAAAATTCAAAATGGCGGAAAAAAGATGGCGGCCATACAAACTTCGTCGGTGTCTATCTCGGAGAGGATAAAAGATGGAAGAGTGGATTCTTGACAAAAGTTGATCGGGACCTAGAGGTCTATTTAATGAATAGAAAAAAATCCAAGATGGCGGATTTTTTTTCTCCATACAAAATATATGGCGAATATTGAAGAGGCTAGAAGCTGAGAACTATGCAAGACTTTGATACGGTTCCTTTTCAAATTTTGTTTTTATAGAAGAATTCTCATTCTGACAAATGATGAGATATGATGATCGAGGGTTTGGAAGGTGGGTGAGGAGCACGGCCAGGGTATTGAACATAGCTGGGAGGTGCTCGAACAAACAATACACGAAACCTCATCCTTTCGGCAGTGAGCTGAAAAAAAATTCAAAATGGCGGATTCAAGATGGCGGCCATACAAATTTCGTCATGGTCTATCTCGGAGAGTATAAAAGATGGAAGAGTGGTGTTCAGGTAAAAAATGATCAAGACCTGAAACTCTAATTGATGAACAGAAAAACCGCGGTCCACTTTAGTGGGCCGCGTACCCACGCGCCCTACTAGTTATAATATATATAGCTCGATTACCACTCACTGACTCACTCAATCATTGACAGGGTTGTTCTCCTAGAAGGAGACGGAAATCGATATAATGATGTTCGGGAGATGTGTTTGGGGGGGGGGATTCGAGTTGGGGAAAATTATGTCATTTCGGAAAAACAAGATGGCGGCCGACGTGAATCTTGCAACTCTTTTTTTTTCCAACCGATTTCTTTGAAATTTTGGATTATTGTAGATATTAGTAAACGATTAACAGAAAAAGTGAAAAAAATTAAAAAAACAAGATGGCGGCCGAGCTGTGACGTCTCAAATTTCCGACCCCTCTCCTGTAAAATTTTGTATGAAAAAAATATTTTTCACCCATGGTGTCGTATAGAGCTCAAAGAATGTGACTCGGAGAAAGGTGGAGAGAGCTGATGAGTGAGGAGTTCGGAGACGGGCGAGGGGCACGGCCAGGGTATAGAAGATAGGTGGATGGTGCTCGACCAAATGTCATTCGAAACCTCGAGCAGTTGCCAGTGAGTTGAAAAAAAATTCCAAAATGGCGGAAAAAAAATGGCGGCAAATTTTGTCCGTCTCTCTCTCGGAGACTATAAAAGATGGAGGAGCGGTTTCTCGACAAAAGATGATCAAAACCCGGAGGTCTACCTGGTGAGTAGGAAAAAAATTCAAGATGGCGGATTTTTTTTTCCTTACAAAATGTATGGGGAATATTGAAGGGACTAGAAGTTGGGAACTATGCAAGACATTGATTTTGATAGGTTCATAGGGCTTTTTTTCTTTTTCTTTTTTTTCATTTTACATTTGCTTTTTTTCTTTTTTTTTTTCTTTTTTTTTCTTTTTCTTTTGTGAATGAGGAGCACGGCCAGGTTATTGCAGATAGGTGGGGTGTGCTCGAACAAATTTTTTGGCAAAAGATGACCAGAATCCGAAGGTCTACTTGATGAGTAAAAAAATCGCGGTCCGCTTTAGCGGGCCGCGCACCAACGCGCCCTACTTGTAGTAATACCACTTCCCGCGAGCTGCTTTAGTAGCTCGCGCACCGAGCGAAATAAATAAAGCCGAACAATCGCGGTCCGCTTTAGCGGGCCGCGCACCCACGCGCTCTACTTGTAGCAATAACACTTCCCGCGAGCTGCTTTAGCAGCTCGCGCACCGAGCAAAATAAATAAAGCCGAACAATCGCGGTCCGCTTTAGCGGGCCGCGCACCCACGCGCCTTACTTTTAGTAAAACACTTCCCGCGAGCTGCTTTAGCAGCTCGCGCACCGAGCAAATGCTAGTAATATATATAGCTCGATTACCACTGACTGACTGACTGACTGATTGACATAATTGTTCTCCTAGAAAGAGACAAAAAACGATAGAATGATGTAGGGGACATATGTTGGGGTGGGGGATTCGAGTTGGGGAAAATTATGACATTTCGGAAAAACAAGATGGCGGCCGACGTGAATCTTGCAACTCTTTTGTTTTCCAACCGATTTCTTTGAAATTTTGGATTATTGTAGAAATTAGTAAACGATTAACAGAAAAAGTGAAAAAAATAAAAAAAACAAGATGGCGGCCGAGCTGTGACGTCTCAAATTTCCGACCCCTCTCCTGTAAAATTTTGTATGAAAAAAATTTTTTTCACCCATGGTGTCGTGTAGAGCTCAAAGAATGTGACTCGGAGAAAGGTGGAGAGAGCTGATGAGTGAGGAGTTCGGAGACGGGCGAGGGGCACGGCCAGGGTATAGAAGATAGGTGGAGGGTGCTCGACCAAATGTCATTCGAAACCTCGAGCAGTTGCCAGTGAGTTGAAAAAAAATTCCAAAATGGCGGAAAAAAAATGGCGGCAAATTTTGTCCGTCTCTCTCTCGGAGACTATAAAAGATGGAGGAGCGGTTTCTCGACAAAAGATGATCAAAACCCGGAGGTCTACCTGGTGAGTAGGAAAAAAATTCAAGATGGCGGATTTTTTTTTCTCCATACAAAATGTATGGGGAATATTGATGGGACTAGAAGTTGGGAACTATGCAAGACATTGATTTTGATAGGTTCATAGGGCTTTTTTTCTTTATCTTTTTTTCATTTGACATTTGTTTTTTTCTTTTTTTTTCATTTTTTTTTCTTTTTATTTTGTGAATGAGGAGCACGGCCAGGTTATTGCAGATAGGTGGGGTGTGCTCGAACAAATTTTTTGGCAAAAGATGACCAGAATCCGAAGGTCTACTCGGTGAGTAAAAAAATCGCGGTCCGCTTTAGCGGGCCGCTCACCCACGCGCCCTACTTGTAGTAATAACACTTCCCGCGAGCTGCTTTAGCAGCTCGCGCACCGAGCGAAATAACTAAAGCCGAACTATCGCGGTCCGCTTTAGCGGGCCGCGCACCCACGCGCCCTACTTGTAGTAATAACACTTCCCGCGAGCTGCTTTAGCAGCTCGCGCACCGAGCGAAATAAATAAAGCCGAACAATCGCGGTCCGCTTTAGCGGGCCGCGCACCCACGCGCCTTACTTTTAGTAAAACACTTCCCGCGAGCTGCTTTAGCAGCTCGCGCACCGAGCAAACGCTAGTTATTATATTATTATTATAATATATATAGCTCGATTACCACTGACTCACTCACTCACTCATTGACACGATTGTTCTCCTAGAAAGAGACAGAAAACGATACAATGATGTAGGGGAGATATGTCCGGGTGGGGGATTCGAGTGGGGAAAAATTATGACATTTCGGAAAAACAAGATGGCGGCCGACGCGATTCTTGCAACTCTTTTGTTTTCTAACCGATTTCTTTGAAATTTTGGATTATTGTAGAAATTAGTAAACGATTAACAGAAAAAGTGAAAAAAATTAAAAAAACAAGATGGCGGCCGAGCTGTGTCGTCTCAAATTTCCACCCCTCTCCTGTAAAATTTTGTATGAAAAAAATTTTTTTCACCCATGGTGTCGTATAGAGCTCAAAGAATGTGACTGGGAGAAAGGTGGCGAGAGCTGATGAGTGAGGAGTTCGGAGACGGGCGAGGGGCACGGCCAGGGTATAGAAGATAGGTGGAGGGTGCTCGACCAAATGTCATTCGAAACCTCGAGCAGTTGCCAGTGAGTTGAAAAAAAATTCCAAAATGGCGGAAAAAAAATGGCGGCAAATTTTGTCCGTCTCTCTCTCGGAGACTATAAAAGATGGAGGAGCTGTTTCTCGACAAAAGAAGATCAAAACCCGGAGGTCTACCTGGTGAGTAGGAAAAAAATTCAAGATGGCGGATTTTTTTTTTCATACAAAATGTATGGGGAATATTGAAGGGACTAGAAGTTGGGAACTATACAAGACATTGATTTTGATAGGTTCATAGGGCTTTTTTTCTTTTTCTTTTTTTTCATTTTACATTTGCTTTTTTCTTTTTTTTTTTTTTCTTCTTTTTTTTCTTTTTCTTTTGTGAATGAGGAGCACGGCCAGGTCATTGCAGATAGGTGGGGTGTGCTCGAACAAATTTTTTGGCAAAAGATGACCAGAATCCGAAGGTCTACTTGATGAGTAAAAAAATCGCGGTCCGCTTTAGCGGGCCGCGCACCCACGCGCCCTACTTGTAGTAATAACACTTCCCGCGAGCTGCTTTAGCAGCTCGCGCACCGAGCGAAATAAATAAAGCCGAACAATCGCGGTCCGCTTTAGCGGGCCGCGCACCCACGCGCCTTACTTTTAGTAAAACACTTCCCGCGAGCTGCTTTAGCAGCTCGCGCACCGAGCAAACGCTAGTTATTATAATATAATTATATAGCTCGATTACCACTGACACACTCACTGACTCACTCACTGATTGACAGGGTTGTTCTCCTAGAAGGAGACGGAAATCGATATAATGATGTAGGGGAGATATGTTGGGGTGGGGGATTCGAGTTGGGGAAAATTATGACATTTCGGAAAAACAAGATGGCGGCCGACGTGAATCTTGCAACTCTTTTGTTTTCCGACCGATTTCTTTGAAATTTTGGATTGTTGTAGAAATTAGTAAACGATTAACAGAAAAAGTGAAAAAAATTAAAAAAACAAGATGGCGGCTGAGCTGTGACGTCTCAAATTTCCCACCCCTCTCCTGTAAAATTTTGTATGAAAAAAATTTTTTTCACCCATGGTGTCGTATAGAGCTCAAAGAATGTGACTCGGAGAAAGGTGGAGAGAGCTGATGAGTGAGGAGTTCGGAGACGGGCGAGGGGCACGGCCAGGGTATAGAAGATAGGTGGAGGGTGCTCGACCAAATGTCATTCGAAACCTCGAGCAGTTGCCAGTGAGTTGAAAAAAAAATCCAAAATGGCGGAAAAAAAATGGCGGCAAATTTTGTCCGTCTCTCTCTCGGAGACTATAAAAGATGGAGGAGCGGTTTCTCGACAAAAGATGATCACAACCCGGAGGTCTACCTGGTGAGTAGGAAAAAAATTCAAGATGGCGGATTTTTTTTCCCCCCCATACAAAATGTATGGGGAATATTGAAGGGACTAGAAGTTGGGAACTATGCAAGACAATGAGTTTGATAGGTTCATAGGGCTTTTTTTCTTTTTCTTTTTTTCATTTTACATTTGTTTTTTTTTCATTTTTTTTTTTCTTTTTTATCTTTTTCTTTTGTGAATGAGGAGCACGGCCAGGTTATTGCAGATAGGTGGGGTGTGCTCGAACAAATTTTTTGGCAAAAGATGACCAGAATCCGAAGGTCTACTTGATGAGTAAAAAAATCGCGGTCCGCTTTAGCGGGCCGCGCACCCACGCGCCCTACTTGTAGTTACAACACTTCCCGCGAGCTGCTTTAGCAGCTCGCACACCGAGCGAAATAAATAAAGCCGAACAATCGCGGTCCGCTTTAGCGGGCCGCGCACCCACGCTCCTTACTTTTAGTAAAACACTTCCCGCGAGCTGCTTTAGCAGCTCGCGCACCGAGCAAATGCTAGTTATTATAATATATATAGCTCGATTACCACTGACACACTCACTGACTCACTCACTGATTGACAGGGTTGTTCTCCTAGAAGGAGACGGAAATCGATATAATGATGTTCGGGAGATGTGTTTGGGGGGGGATTCGAGTTGGGGAAAATTATGACATTTCGGAAAAACAAGATGGCGGCCGACGTGAATCTTGCATCTCTTTTGTTTTCCGACCGATTTCTTTGAAATTTTGGATTATTGTAGAAATTAGTAAACGATTAACAGAAAAAGTGAAAAAAATTATAAAAACAAGATGGCGGCCGAGCTGTGACGTCTCAAATTTCCACCACTCTCCTGTAAAATTTTGTATGAAAAAAATTTTTTTCACCCATGGTGTCGTATAGAGCTCAAAGAATGTGATTCGGAGAAAGGTGGAGAGAGCTGATGAGTGAGGAGTTCGGAGACGGGCGAGGGGCACGGCCAGGGTATAGAAGATAGGTGGAGGGTGCTCGACCAAATGTCATTCGAAACCTCGAGCAGTTGCTAGTGAGCTGAAAAAAAATTCCAAAATGGCGGAAAAAAAATGGCGGCAAATTTTGTCCGTCTCTCTCTCGGAGACTATAAAAGATGGAGGAGCGGTTTCTCGACAAAAGATGATCACAACCTTGAGTTCTACCTGGTGAGTAGGAAAAAAATTCAAGATGGCGGATTTTTTTTTCCCCCCATACAAAATGTATGGGGAATATTGAAGGGACTAGAAGTTGGGAACTATGCAAGACATTGATTTTGATAGGTTCATAGGGCTTTTTTTCTTTTTCTTTTTTTTCATTTTACATTTGTTTTTTTTCTTTTTTTTCATTTTTTTTTCTTTTTTTTTCTTTTTCTTTTGTGAATGAGGAGCACGGCCAGGTTATTGCAGATAGGTGGGGTGTGCTCGAACAAATTTTTTGGCAAAAGATGACCAGAATCCGAAGGGCTACTCTATGAGTAAAAAAATCGCGGTCCGCTTTAGCGGGCCGCGCACCCACGCGCCCTACTTGTAGCAATAACACTTCCCGCGAGCTGCTTTAGCAGCTCGCGCACCGAGCGAAATAAATAAAGCCGAACAATCGCGGTCCGCTTTAGCGGGCCGCGCACCCACGCGCCCTACTTGTAGCAATAACACTTCCCGCGAGCTGCTTTAGCAGCTCGCGCACCGAGCGAAATAAATAAAGCCGAACAATCGCGGTCCGCTTTAGCGGGCCGCGCACCCACGCGCCCTACTTGTAGCAATAACACTCCCCGCGAGCTGCTTTAGCAGCTCGCGCACCGAGCAAACGCTAGTATTACTATATATATAGCTGCTGGGGCTGATTCACTGACTGATTGACTGATTGATCACCTCTCCTGTAAAATTTTGTATGAAAAAGTTTTTTTTTCACTAATGGTTTCCCGCGAGCTGCTTTAGCAGCTCGCGCACCGAGCAAACGCTAGTTATTATATTATTATTATAATTATAATATATATAGCTCGATTACCACTCACTCACTGATTCACTGACTCATTGACACAATTGTTCTCCTAGAAAGAGACAAAAAACGATAAAATGATGTACGGGAGATATGTTCGGGTGGGGGATTCGAGTGGGGAAAAATTATGACATTTCGGAAAAACAAGATGGCGGCCGACGTGAATCTTGCAACTCTTTTGTTTTCCAACCGATTTCTTTAAAATTTTGGATTATCGTAGAAATTAGTAAACGATTAACAGAAAAAGTAAAAAAAATTAAAAAAACAAGATGGCGGCCTAGCTGTGACGTCTCAAATTTCCACCCCTCTCCTGTAAAATTTTGTATGAAAAAAATTTTTTTCACCCATGGTGTCGTATAGAGCTCAAAGAATGTGACTCGGAGAAAGGTGGAGAGAGCTGATGAGTGAGGAGTTCGGAGACGGGCGAGGGGCACGGCCAGGGTATAGAAGATAGGTGGAGGGTGCTCGACCAAATGTCATTCGAAACCTCGAGCAGTTGCCAGTGAGTTGAAAAAAAATTCCAAAATGGCGGAAAAAAAATGGCGGCAAATTTTGTCCGTCTCTCTCTCGGAGACTATAAAAGATGGAGGAGCGGTTTCTCGATAAAAGATGATCACAACCCGGAGGTCTACCTGGTGAGTAGGAAAAAAATTCAAGATGGCGGATTTTTTTTTCCCCCCATACAAAATGTATGGGGAATATTGAAGGGATTAGAAGTTGGGAACTATGCAAGACATTGATTTTGATAGGTTCATAGGGCTTTTTTTCTTTTTCTTTTTTTCATTTTACATTTGTTTTTTTTCTTTTTTTTTTTTTTTTTTTTCTTTTTTTTTCTTTCTCATTTGTGAATGAGGAGCACGGCCAGGTTATTGCAGATAGGTGGGGTGTGCTCGAACAAATTTTTTGGCAAAAGATGACTAGAATCCGAAGGTCTACTTGATGAGTAAAAAAATCGCGGTCCGCTTTAGCGGGCCGCGCACCCACGCGCCTTACTTTTACTAATAACACTTCCCGCGAGCTGCTTTAGCAGCTCGCGCACCGAGCGAAATAAATAAAGCCGAACAATCGCGGTCCGCTTTAGCGGGCCGCGCACCCACGCGCCCTACTTGTAGCAATAACACTTCCCGCGAGCTGCTTTAGCAGCTCGCGCACCGAGCAAATGCTAGTTATAATATATATAGCTCGATTACCACTGACTGACTGATTCACTGACTGATTGACACGATTGTTCTCCTAGAAAGAGACAGAAAACGATACAATGATGTAGGGGAGATATGTCCGGGTGGGGGATTCGAGTGGGGAAAAATTATGACATTTCGGAAAAACAAGATGGCGGCCGACGTGAATCTTGCAACTCTTTTGTTTTCCAACCGATTTCTTTGAAATTTTGGGTTATTGTAGAAATTAGTAAACGATTAACAGAAAATGAGAAAAAAATTAAAAAAACAAGATGGCGGCCGAGCTGTGACGTCCCAAATTTCCGACCCCTCTCCTGTAAAATTTTGTATGAAAAAATTTTTTTCCACCCATGGTGTCGTGTAGAGCTCAAAGAATGTGACTCGGAGAAAGGTGGAGAGAGCTGATGAGTGAGGAGTTCGGAGACGGGCGAGGGGCACGGCCAGGGTATAGAAGATAGGTGGAGGGTGCTCGACCAAATGTCATTCAAAACCTCGAGCAGTTGCCAGAGAGTTGAAAAAAAATTTCAAAATGGCGGAAAAAAAATGGCGGCAAATTTTGTCCGTCTCTCTCTCGGAGACTATAAAAGATGGAGGAGCGGTTTCTCGACAAAAGATGATCAAAACCCGGAGGTCTACCTAGTGAGTAGGAAAAAAATTCAAGATGGCGGATTTTTTTTTTCTCCATACAAAATGTATGGGGAATATTGAAGGGACTAGAAGTTGGGAACTATGCAAGACATTGATTTTGATAGGTTCATAGGGCTTTTTTTCTTTTTCTTTTTTTTCATTTTACATTTGTTATTTTTTCTTTTTTTTCATTATTTTTTCTTTTTTTTTCTTTTTCTTTTGTGAATGAGGAGCACGGCCAGGTTATTGCAGTTAGGTGGGGTGTGCTCGAACAAATTTTTTGGCAAAAGATGACCAGAATCCGAAGGGCTACTTGATGAGTAAAAAAATCGCGGTCCGCTTTAGCTGGCCGCGCACCCACGCGCCCTACTTGTAGTAACAACACTTCCCGCGAGCTGCTTTAGCAGCTCGCGCACCGAGCGAAATAAATAAAGCCGAACAATCGCGGTCCGCTTTAGCGGGCCGCGCACCCACGCGCCCTACTTGTAGTAACAACACTTCCCGCGAGCTGCTTTAGCAGCTCGCGCACCGAGCGAAATAAATAAAGCCGAACAATCGCGGTCCGCTTTAGCGGGCCGCGCACCCACGCGCCCTACTTGTAGCAATAACACTTCCCGCGAGCTGCTTTAGCAGCTCGCGCACCGAGCGAAATAAATAAAGCCGAACAATCGCGGTCCGCTTTAGCGGGCCGCGCACCCACGCGCCCCACTTGTAGCAATAACACTTTCCGCGAGCTGCTTTAGCAGCTCGCGCACCGAGCAAACGCTAGTTATTATAATATATATAGCTCGATTACCACTCACTCACTGACTCACTCATTGACAGGGTTGTTCTCCTAGAAGGAGACGGAAATCGATATAATGATGTAGGGGAGATATGTCCGGGTGGGGGATTCGAGTTGGGGAAAATTATGACATTTCGGAAAAACAAGATGGCGGCCGACGTGATTCTTGCAACTCTTTTGTTTTCCAACCGATTTCTTTGAAATTTTGGATTATTATAGAAATTAGTAAACGATTAACAGAAAAAGTGAAAAAAATTAAAAAAACAAGATGGCGGCCGAGCTGTGACGTCTCAAATTTCAGACCCCTCTCCTGTAAAATTTTGTATGAAAAAAATTTTTTTCACCCATGGTGTCGTATAGAGCTCAAAGAATGTGACTCTGAGAAAGGTGGCGAGAGCTGATGAGTGAGGAGTTCGGAGACGGGCGAGGGGCACGGCCAGGGTATAGAAGATAGGTGGAGGGTGCTCGACCAAATGTCATTCGAAACCTCGAGCAGTTGCCAGTGAGTTGAAAAAAAATTCCAAAATGGCGGAAAAAAAATGGCGGCAAATTTTGTCCGTCTCTCTCTCGGAGACTATAAAAGATGGAGGAGCGGTTTCTCGACAAAAGATGATCACAACCCGGAGGTCTACCTGGTGAGTAGGAAAAAAATTCAAGATGGCGGATTTTTTTTTCCATACAAAATGTATGGGGAATATTGAAGGGACTAGAAGTTGGGAACTATGCAAGACATTGATTTTGATAGGTTCATAGGTGTCTTAGATTTCGGAGAATTAAAAAAGAAAAATATACTGGCCGAATTGAGAACCTCCTCCTTTTTGGAAATGGGTTAAAAAAGGTGAAAGAGTGTTTTTTTGCCAACTATCCACGCGTCCAACTAGGTGGGGTGTGCTCCAACAAATATTACTCGAAACCACATCCAATTAGCAGGGAGTTGAAAAAAAAACTCCAAAATGGCGGATTCAAGATGGCGGCCATAGAAACTTTCTCTGGTGTCTATCTCGGAGAGTATAAAAGATGGAAGAGTAGTTTCTTGGCAACAGATGATCAAGACCCAAAGGTCTACTTGATGATCAAGAAAAAAAACAAGATGGCGGATTTTTTTTATGCGAAAAATATGGTAAATATTGATTTTTCTTTTTTTATCTCCTTTTTGTTTCTTTTTTTTTCTTTTTCTTCTGTTTTCTTTTTTTTTTCTTTTTTTCTCTTTTCCTTTTTCTTTTTCTTTTGCTTTTACTTTTTTTTTCTTTTTCGTTTTCCTTTTTTCTTTTCATTTTTTTTTTTATTTTTCATTTTCTTTTTTTTCTTTTTTCTTTCTTTTTTCCTTTTTTTTATTATTTTTCTTTTTTTCATTTTCTTTTTTTCTTTCTTCTTTTTTCTTTTCTTATTTTCTTTTTTTTTCTTTTTCTTTTGTGAATGAGGAACACGGCCAGGTTATTGCAGATAGGTGGGGTGTGCGCGAACAAATTTTTTGGCAAAAGATGACCAGAATCCGAAGGTCTATTTGATGAGTAAAAAAATCGCGGTCCGCTTTAGCGGGCCGCGCACCCACGCGCCTTACTTTTATTAATAACACTTCCCGCGAGCTGCTTTAGCAGCTCGCGCACCGAGCAAACGCTAGTATTACTATATATATAGCTGCTGGGGCTGATTCACTGACTGATTGACTGATTGATCACCTCTCCTGTAAAATTTTGTATGAAAAAGTTTTTTTTCACTAATGGTTTCGTATAGAAGACAAAAATTCATTCGGAGGAAAATTATGGAGAGAACTGATGATTGAGGATTTCGGAGACGGGTGAGGAGCACGGCCAGGGTATTAAAGATAGGGGGGGGGTGCTCGAACAAATGTCATTCGAAACCTTATCCAATTGGCAGTGAGCTAAAAAAAATTCAAAATGGCGGAAAAAAGATGGCGGCCATACAAACTTCGTCGGTGTCTATCTCGGAGAGGATAAATGATGGAAGAGTGGATTCTTGACAAAAGTTGATCGGGACCTAGAGGTCTATTTAATGAATAGAAAAAAATCCAAGATGGCGGATTTTTTTTCTCCATACAAAATATATGGCGAATATTGAAGAGGCTAGAAGCTGAGAACTATGCAAGACTTTGATACGGTTCCTTTTCAAATTTTGTTTTTATAGAAGAATTCTCATTCTGACAAATGATGAGATATGATGATCGAGGGTTTGGAAGGTGGGTGAGGAGCACGGCCAGGGTATTGAACATAGCTGGGAGGTGCTCGAACAAACAATACACGAAACCTCATCCTTTCGGCAGTGAGCTGAAAAAAAATTCAAAATGGCGGATTCAAGATGGCGGCCATACAAATTTCGTCATGGTCTATCTCGGAGAGTATAAAAGATGGAAGAGTGGTGTTCAGGTAAAAAATGATCAAGACCTGAAACTCTAATTGATGAACAGAAAAACCGCGGTCCACTTTAGTGGGCCGCGTACCCACGCGCCCTACTAGTTATAATATATATAGCTCGATTACCACTCACTGACTCACTCAATCATTGACAGGGTTGTTCTCCTAGAAGGAGACGGAAATCGATATAATGATGTTCGGGAGATGTGTTTGGGGGGGGGATTCGAGTTGGGGAAAATTATGTCATTTCGGAAAAACAAGATGGCGGCCGACGTGAATCTTGCAACTCTTTTTTTTTCCAACCGATTTCTTTGAAATTTTGGATTATTGTAGATATTAGTAAACGATTAACAGAAAAAGTGAAAAAAATTAAAAAAACAAGATGGCGGCCGAGCTGTGACGTCTCAAATTTCCGACCCCTCTCCTGTAAAATTTTGTATGAAAAAAATATTTTTCACCCATGGTGTCGTATAGAGCTCAAAGAATGTGACTCGGAGAAAGGTGGAGAGAGCTGATGAGTGAGGAGTTCGGAGACGGGCGAGGGGCACGGCCAGGGTATAGAAGATAGGTGGATGGTGCTCGACCAAATGTCATTCGAAACCTCGAGCAGTTGCCAGTGAGTTGAAAAAAAATTCCAAAATGGCGGAAAAAAAATGGCGGCAAATTTTGTCCGTCTCTCTCTCGGAGACTATAAAAGATGGAGGAGCGGTTTCTCGACAAAAGATGATCAAAACCCGGAGGTCTACCTGGTGAGTAGGAAAAAAATTCAAGATGGCGGATTTTTTTTTCCTTACAAAATGTATGGGGAATATTGAAGGGACTAGAAGTTGGGAACTATGCAAGACATTGATTTTGATAGGTTCATAGGGCTTTTTTTCTTTTTCTTTTTTTTCATTTTACATTTGCTTTTTTTCTTTTTTTTTTTCTTTTTTTTTCTTTTTCTTTTGTGAATGAGGAGCACGGCCAGGTTATTGCAGATAGGTGGGGTGTGCTCGAACAAATTTTTTGGCAAAAGATGACCAGAATCCGAAGGTCTACTTGATGAGTAAAAAAATCGCGGTCCGCTTTAGCGGGCCGCGCACCAACGCGCCCTACTTGTAGTAATACCACTTCCCGCGAGCTGCTTTAGTAGCTCGCGCACCGAGCGAAATAAATAAAGCCGAACAATCGCGGTCCGCTTTAGCGGGCCGCGCACCCACGCGCTCTACTTGTAGCAATAACACTTCCCGCGAGCTGCTTTAGCAGCTCGCGCACCGAGCAAAATAAATAAAGCCGAACAATCGCGGTCCGCTTTAGCGGGCCGCGCACCCACGCGCCTTACTTTTAGTAAAACACTTCCCGCGAGCTGCTTTAGCAGCTCGCGCACCGAGCAAATGCTAGTTATAATATATATAGCTCGATTACCACTCACTGACTGACTGACTGACTCATTGACACGATTGTTCTCCTAGAAAGAGACGGAAAACGATATAATGATGTATGGGAGATATGTCCGGGTGGGGGATTCGAGTGGGGAAAAATTATGACATTTCGGAAAAACAAGATGGCGGCCGACGTGATTCTTGCAACTCTTTTGTTTTCCAACCGATTTCTTTGAAATTTTGGATTATTGTAGAAATTAGTAAACGATTAAGAGAAAAAGTGAAAAAAATTAAAAAAACAAGATGGCGGCCGAGCTGTGACGTCTCAAATTTCCGACCCCTCTCCTGTAAAATTTTGAATGAAAAAAATTTTTTTCTCCCATGGTGTCGTATATAGCTCAAAGAATATGACTCGGAGAAAGATGGAGAGAGCTGATGATTGAGGATTTCGGAGACGGGCGAGGGGCACGGCCAGGGTATAGAAGATAGGTGGAGGGTGCTCGACCAAATGTCATTCGAAACCTCGAGCAGTTGCCAGTGAGTTAAAAAAAAAATCCAAAATGGCGGAAAAAAAATGGCGGCAAATTATGTCCGTCTCTCTCTCGGAGACTATAAAAGATGGAGGAGCGGTTTCTCGACAAAAGATGATCACAACCCGGAGGTCTACCTGGTGAGTAGGAAAAAAATTCAAGATGGCGGTTTTTTTTTTTCCATACAGAATGTATGGGGAATATTGAAGGGACTAGAAATTGGGAACTATGCAAGACATTGATTTTGATAGGTTCATAGGTGTCTTAGATCTCGGAGAATTAAAAAAGAAAAATATACTGGCCGAATTGAGAACCTCCTCCTTTTTGGAAATGGGTTAAAAAAGGTGAAAGAGTGGTTTTTTGCCAACTATCCACGCGACCAACTAGGTGGGGTGTGCTCCAACAAAAATTACTCGAAACCACATCCAATTAGCAGGGAGTTGAAAAAAAAACTCCAAAATGGCGGATTCAAGATGGCGGCCATAGAAACTTTCTCTGGTGTCTATCTCGGAGAGTATAAAAGATGGAAGAGTAGTTTCTTGGCAACAGATGATCAAGACCCAAAGGTCTACTTGATGATAAGGAAAAAAAACAAGATGGCGGATTTTTTTCCCATGCGAAATATATGGCGAATATTGATTTTTCTTTTTTTTTCTTCTTTTTGTTTCTTTCTTCTTTTTTTTTCTTTTTGTTCATTGTTCTTTTTTTTCTTTTTTTTCTCTTTTCTCTTTTTCTTTTTCTTTTGCTTTTACTTTTTTCTTTTCTTTTTCGTTTTTCCATTTTTCTTTTTCTTTTTTTCATTTTTCATTTTCTTTTTTTTTCTTTTTTCCTTTTTTTTTTATTTTTTTTTATTTTTCATTTATTTGGTTTTTTTCTTTTTCTTTCTTTTTTCTTTTTTTTCTTTTTTTCTTTCTTTTTTCCTTTTTTTTATTACATTTCTTTTTTTTCATTTTCTTTTATTCTTTCTTCTTTTTTCTTTTCTTTTTTTGTCTTTTTCTTTTTTTTTCTTTTTCTTTTGTGAATGAGGAGCACGGCCAGGTTATTGCAGATAGGTGGGGTGTGCTCGAACAAATTTTTTGGCAAAAGATGACCAGAATCCGAAGGTCTACTAGATGAGCAAAAAAATCGCGGTCCGCTTTAGCGGGCCGCGCACCCACGCGCCTTACTTTTAGTAATAACACTTCCCGCGAGCTGCTTTAGCAGCTCGCGCACCGAGCAAACGCTAGTTATTATAATATATATAGCTCGATTACCACTCACTGATTCACTGACTGATTGACTCATTGACAGGGTTGTTCTCCTAGAAGGAGACGGAAATCGATATAATGATGTTCGGGAGATATGTTGGGGTGGGGGATTCGAGTTGGGGAAAATTATGACATTTCGGAAAAACAAGATGGCGGCCGACGTGAATCTTGCAACTCTTTTGTTTTCCAACCGATTTCTTTGAAATTTTGGATTATTGTAGAAATTAGTAAACGATTAACAGAAAAAGTGAAAAAAATTAAAAAAACAAGATGGCGGCCGAGCTGTGACGTCTCAAATTTCCGACCCCTCTCCTGTAAAATTTTGTATGAAAAAAATTTTTTATATATATAATGCCGTATAGAGCTCAAAGAATGTGACTAGGAGAAAGGTGGAGAGAGCATATGAGTGAGGAGTTCGGAGACGGGCGAGGGGCACGGCCAGGGTATAGTAGATAGGTGGAGGGTGCTCGACCAAATGTCATTCGAAACCTCGAGCAGTTGCCAGTGAGTTGAAAAAAAATTCCAAAATGGCGGAAAAAAAATGGCGGCAAATTTTGTCCGTCTATCTCTCGGAGACTATAAAAGATGGAGGAGAGGTTTCTCGACAAAAGATGATCAAAACCCGGAGGTCTACCTGGTGAGTAGGAAAAAAATTCAAGATGGCGGATTTTTTTTTTCCATACTAAATGTATGGGGAATATTGAAGGGACTAGAAGTTGGGAACTATGCAAGACATTGATTTTGATAGGTTCATAGGGCTTTTTTTCTTTTTCTTTTTTTTTTCATTTTACATTTGCTTTTTTTCTTTTTTTTTCTTTTTTTTTCTTTTTCTTTTGTGAATGAGGAGCACGGCCAGGTTATTGCAGATAGGTGGGGTGTGATCGAACAAATTTTTTGGCAAAAGATGACCAGAATCCGAAGGTCTACTTGATGAGTAAAAAAATCGCGGTCCGCTTTAGCGGGCCGCGCACCCACGCGCCCTACTTGTAGTAATAACACTTCCCGCGAGCTGCTTTAGCAGCTCGCGCACCGAGCGAAATAAATAAAGCCGAACAATCGCGGTCCGCTTTAGCGGGCCGCGCACTTCCCGCGAGCTGCTCTAGCAGCTCGCGCTCCGAGCAAACGCTAGTTAATATAATTATAGCTGCTGGGGCTGATTGACTGATTCACTGATTCACTGACTCATTGATCACCTCTCCTGTAAAATTTTGTATGAAAAAATTTTTTTTCACTGATGGTTTCGTATAGAGGAAAAAAATTCATTCGGAGGAAAAATATGGAGAGAGCTGATGATTGAGGATTTCGGAGACGGGTGAGGAGCACGGCCAGGGTATTGAAGATAGGTGGGGTGTGCTCGAACAAAAGTCACTCGAAACCTCATCTAATTCGCAGTGAGCTGAAAAAAAATTCAAAATGGCGGAAAAAAGATGGCCGCCATACAAATTTCGTCGGTGTCTATCTCGGGGAGTATAGAAGATGGAAGAGTGGTTTCTTGGCAAAAGATGATCAGGACCCAAAGGTCTATTTGATGAATAGAAAAAAATCCAAGATGGCGGATTTTTTTTTCTCCATACAAAATATATGGCGAATATTGAATAGACTAGAAGCTGAGAACTATGCAAGACTTTGATACGGTTCCTTTTCAAAATATGTTTTTATAAAAGAATTATCATTCTGACAAATGATGAGTTATGATGATCGAGGGTTTGGAAGGTGGGCGAGGAGCACGGGCAGGGTATTGAAGATAGGTGGGAGGTGCTCAAACAAAAAATACTCGAAACCTCATCCAATTGGCAATGAGGTGAAAAAAAATTCAAAATGGCGGATTCAAGATGGCGGCCATAAAAATTTCATAGGCATCTATCTCGGAGAGTATAAAAGATGGAAGAGTGGTTATTTGATAGAAAATGATCAGGACCTGAAAGTCCACTTGACGATAGAAAAACCGCGGTCCGCTTGCGGGCCGCGCACCCACGCGCCCTACTAGTTATTATTATATATATAGCTCGATTACCACTGACTCACTCACTCACTGATTGACATAATTGTTCTCCTAGAAAGAGACAAAAAACGATAAAATGATGTTCGGGGGATATGTTCGGGTGGGGGATTCGAGTAGGGAAAAATTATGACATTTCGGAAAAACAAGATGGCGGCCGACGTGAATCTTGCAACTCTTTTGTTTTCCAACCGATTTCTTTGAAGTTTTGGATTATTGTAGAAATTAGTAAACGATTAACAGAAAAAGTGAAAAAAATTAAAAAAACAAGATGGCGGCCGAGCTGTGACGTCTCAAATTTCCACCCCTCTCCTGTAAAATTTTGTATGAAAAAAATTTTTTTCACCCATGGTGTCGTATAGAACTCAAAGAATATGACTCGGAGAAAGGTGGAGAGAGCTGATGAGTGAGGAGTTCGGAGACAGGCGAGGGGCACGGCCAGGGTATAGAAGATAGGTGGAGGGTGCTCGACCAAATGTCATTCGAAACCTCGAGCAGTTGCCAGTGAGTTGAAAAAAAATTCCAAAATGGCGGAAAAAAAATGGCGGCAAATTTTGTCCATCTCTCTCTCGGAGACTATAAAAGATGGAGGAGCGGTTTCTCGACAAAAGATGATCACAACCCGGAGGTCTACCTGGTGAGTAGGAAAAAAATTCAAGATGGCGGATTTTTTTTTCCCCCCATACAAAATGTATGGGGAATATTGAAGGGACTAGAAGTTGGGAACTATGCAAGACATTGATTTTGATAGGTTCATAGGGCTTTTTTTCTTTTTCTTTTTTTTCATTTTACATTTGCCTTTTTTCTTTTTTTTCCTTTTTTTTCTTTTTCTTTTGTGAATGAGGAGCACGGCCAGGTTATTGCAGATAGGTGGGGTGTGCTCGAACAAATTTTTTGGCAAAAGATGGCCAGAATCCGAAGGTCTACTTGATGAGTAAAAAAATCGCGGTCCGCTTTAGCGGGCCGCGCACCCACGCGCCCTACTTGTAGTAACAACACTTCCCGCGAGCTGCTTTAGCAGCTCGCGCACCGAGCGAAATAAATAAAGCCGAACAATCGCGGTCCGCTTTAGCGGGCCGCGCACCCACGCGCCCTACTTGTAGCAATAACACTTCCCGCGAGCTGCTTTAGCAGCTCGCGCACCGAGCAAATGCTAGTTATAATATATATAGCTCGATTACCACTGACACACTCACTGACTCACTCATTGACAGGGTTGTTCTCCTAGAAGGAGACGGAAAACGATACAATGATGTAGGGGAGATATGTCCGGGTGGGGGATTCGAGTTGGGGAAAATTATGACATTTCGGAAAAACAAGATGGCGGCCGACGTGAATCTTGCAACTCTTTTGTTTTCCAACCGATTTCTTTGAAATTTTGGATTATTGTAGAAATTAGTAAACGATTAACAGAAAAAGTGAAAAAAATTAAAAAAACAAGATGGCGGCCGAGCTGTGACGTCTCAAATTTCCGACCCCTCTCCTGTAAAATTTTGAAGGGACTAGAAGTTGGGAACTATGCAAGACATTGATTTTGATAGGTTCATAGGGCTTTTTTTCTTTTTCTTTTTTTTTTCATTTTACATTTGCTTTTTTTCTTTTTTTTTCTTTTTTTTTCTTTTTCTTTTGTGAATGAGGAGCACGGCCAGGTTATTGCAGATAGGTGGGGTGTGATCGAACAAATTTTTTGGCAAAAGATGACCAGAATCCGAAGGTCTACTTGATGAGTAAAAAAATCGCGGTCCGCTTTAGCGGGCCGCGCACCCACGCGCCCTACTTGTAGTAATAACACTTCCCGCGAGCTGCTTTAGCAGCTCGCGCACCGAGCGAAATAAATAAAGCCGAACAATCGCGGTCCGCTTTAGCGGGCCGCGCACTTCCCGCGAGCTGCTTTAGCAGCTCGCGCTCCGAGCAAACGCTAGTTAATATAATTATAGCTGCTGGGGCTGATTGACTGATTCACTGATTCACTGACTCATTGATCACCTCTCCTGTAAAATTTTGTATGAAAAAATTTTTTTTCACTGATGGTTTCGTATAGAGGAAAAAAATTCATTCGGAGGAAAAATATGGAGAGAGCTGATGATTGAGGATTTCGGAGACGGGTGAGGAGCACGGCCAGGGTATTGAAGATAGGTGGGGTGTGCTCGAACAAAAGTCACTCGAAACCTCATCTAATTCGCAGTGAGCTGAAAAAAAATTCAAAATGGCGGAAAAAAGATGGCCGCCATACAAATTTCGTCGGTGTCTATCTCGGGGAGTATAGAAGATGGAAGAGTGGTTTCTTGGCAAAAGATGATCAGGACCCAAAGGTCTATTTGATGAATAGAAAAAAATCCAAGATGGCGGATTTTTTTTTCTCCATACAAAATATATGGCGAATATTGAATAGACTAGAAGCTGAGAACTATGCAAGACTTTGATACGGTTCCTTTTCAAAATATGTTTTTATAAAAGAATTATCATTCTGACAAATGATGAGTTATGATGATCGAGGGTTTGGAAGGTGGGCGAGGAGCACGGGCAGGGTATTGAAGATAGGTGGGAGGTGCTCAAACAAAAAATACTCGAAACCTCATCCAATTGGCAATGAGGTGAAAAAAAATTCAAAATGGCGGATTCAAGATGGCGGCCATAAAAATTTCATAGGCATCTATCTCGGAGAGTATAAAAGATGGAAGAGTGGTTATTTGATAGAAAATGATCAGGACCTGAAAGTCCACTTGACGATAGAAAAACCGCGGTCCGCTTGCGGGCCGCGCACCCACGCGCCCTACTAGTTATTATTATATATATAGCTCGATTACCACTGACTCACTCACTCACTGATTGACATAATTGTTCTCCTAGAAAGAGACAAAAAACGATAAAATGATGTTCGGGGGATATGTTCGGGTGGGGGATTCGAGTAGGGAAAAATTATGACATTTCGGAAAAACAAGATGGCGGCCGACGTGAATCTTGCAACTCTTTTGTTTTCCAACCGATTTCTTTGAAGTTTTGGATTATTGTAGAAATTAGTAAACGATTAACAGAAAAAGTGAAAAAAATTAAAAAAACAAGATGGCGGCCGAGCTGTGACGTCTCAAATTTCCACCCCTCTCCTGTAAAATTTTGTATGAAAAAAATTTTTTTCACCCATGGTGTCGTATAGAACTCAAAGAATATGACTCGGAGAAAGGTGGAGAGAGCTGATGAGTGAGGAGTTCGGAGACAGGCGAGGGGCACGGCCAGGGTATAGAAGATAGGTGGAGGGTGCTCGACCAAATGTCATTCGAAACCTCGAGCAGTTGCCAGTGAGTTGAAAAAAAATTCCAAAATGGCGGAAAAAAAATGGCGGCAAATTTTGTCCATCTCTCTCTCGGAGACTATAAAAGATGGAGGAGCGGTTTCTCGACAAAAGATGATCACAACCCGGAGGTCTACCTGGTGAGTAGGAAAAAAATTCAAGATGGCGGATTTTTTTTTCCCCCCATACAAAATGTATGGGGAATATTGAAGGGACTAGAAGTTGGGAACTATGCAAGACATTGATTTTGATAGGTTCATAGGGCTTTTTTTCTTTTTCTTTTTTTTCATTTTACATTTGCCTTTTTTCTTTTTTTTCCTTTTTTTTCTTTTTCTTTTGTGAATGAGGAGCACGGCCAGGTTATTGCAGATAGGTGGGGTGTGCTCGAACAAATTTTTTGGCAAAAGATGGCCAGAATCCGAAGGTCTACTTGATGAGTAAAAAAATCGCGGTCCGCTTTAGCGGGCCGCGCACCCACGCGCCCTACTTGTAGTAACAACACTTCCCGCGAGCTGCTTTAGCAGCTCGCGCACCGAGCGAAATAAATAAAGCCGAACAATCGCGGTCCGCTTTAGCGGGCCGCGCACCCACGCGCCCTACTTGTAGCAATAACACTTCCCGCGAGCTGCTTTAGCAGCTCGCGCACCGAGCAAATGCTAGTTATAATATATATAGCTCGATTACCACTGACACACTCACTGACTCACTCATTGACAGGGTTGTTCTCCTAGAAGGAGACGGAAAACGATACAATGATGTAGGGGAGATATGTCCGGGTGGGGGATTCGAGTTGGGGAAAATTATGACATTTCGGAAAAACAAGATGGCGGCCGACGTGAATCTTGCAACTCTTTTGTTTTCCAACCGATTTCTTTGAAATTTTGGATTATTGTAGAAATTAGTAAACGATTAACAGAAAAAGTGAAAAAAATTAAAAAAACAAGATGGCGGCCGAGCTGTGACGTCTCAAATTTCCGACCCCTCTCCTGTAAAATTTTGTATGAAAAAAATTTCTTTCACCCATGGTGTCGTATAGAGCTCAAAGAATGTGACTCGGAGAAAGGTGGAGAGAGCTGATGAGTGAGGAGTTCGGAGACGGGCGAGGGGCACGGCCAGGGTATAGAAGATAGGTGGAGGGTGCTCGACCAAATGTCATTTGAAACCTCGAGCAGTTGCCAGTGCGTTGAAAAAAAATTCCAAAATGGCGGAAAAAAATGGCGGCAAATTTTGTCCGTCTCTCTCTCGGAGACTATAAGAGATGGAGGAGCGGTTTCTCGACAAAAGATGATCAAAACCCGGAGGTCTACCTGGTGAGTAGGAAAAAGATTCAAGATGGCGGATTTTTTTTTCCATACAAAATGTATATGGGGAATATTGAAGGGACTAGAAGTTGGGAACTATGCAAGACAATGAGTTTGATAGGTTCATAGGGCTTTTTTCTTTTTCTTTTTTTTCATTTTACATTTGCTTTTTTTCTTTTTTTTCTTTTTTTTTTTCTTTTTTTTTCTTTTTCATTTGTGAATGAGGAGCACGGCCAGGTTATTGCAGATAGGTGGGGTGTGCTCGAACAAATTTTTTGGCAAAAGATGACCAGAATCCGAAGGTCTACTTGATGAGTAAAAAAATCGCGGTCCGCTTTAGCGGGCCGCGCACCCACGCGCCCTACTTGTAGTTATAACACTTCCCGCGAGCTGCTTTAGCAGCTCGCGCACCGAGCGAAATAAATAAAGCCGAACAATCGCGGTCCGCTTTAGCGGGCCGCGCACCCACGCGCCCTACTTGTAGCAATAACACTTCCCGCGAGCTGCTTAAGCAGCTCGCGCACCGAGCAAATGCTAGTTATTATAATATATATAGCTCGATAACCACTCACTGACTGACTCACTCATTGACACGATTGTTCTCCTAGAAAGAGACAGAAAACGATACAATGATGTAGGGGAGATATGTCTGGGTAGGGGATTCGAGTGGGGAAAAATTATAACATTTCGGAAAAACAAGATGGCGGCCGACGTGATTCTTGCAACTCTTTTGTTTTCCAACGAATTTCTTTGAAATTTTGGATTATTGTAGAAATTAGTAAACGATGAACAGAAAAAGTGAAAAAAATTAAAAAACAAGATGGCGGCCGAGCTGTGACGTCTCAAATTTCCGACCCCTCTCCTGTAAAATTTTGTATGAAAAAAATTTTTTTCACCCATGGTGTCGTATAGAGCTCAAAGAATGTTACTCGGAAAAAGGTGGAGAGAGCTGATAAGTGAGGAGTTCGGAGACGGGCGAGGGGCACGGCCAGGGTATAGAAGATAGGTGGAGGGTGCTCGACCAAATGTCATTCAAAACCTCGAGCAGTTGCCAGTGAGTTGAAAAAAAAATCCAAAATGGCGGAAAAAAATGGCGGCAAATTTTGTCTGTCTCTCTCTCGGAGACTATAAAAGATGGAGGAGCGGTTTCTCGACAAAAGATGATCACAACCCGGAGGTCTACCTGGTGAGTAGGAAAAAAATTCAAGATGGCGGATTTTTTTTCCCCCCGATACAAAATGTATGGGGAATATTGAAGGGACTAGAAGTTGGGAACTATGCAAGACATTGATTTTGATAGGTTCATAGGTGTCTTAGATCTCGGAGAATTAAAAAAGAAAAATATACTGGCCGAATTGAGAACCTCCTCCTTTTTGGAAATGGGTTAAAAATGGTGAAAGAGAGGTTTTTTTGCCAACTATCCACGCGACCAACTAGGTGGGGTGTGCTCCAACAAAAATTACTCGAAACCACATCCAATTAGCAGGGAGTTGAAAAAAAAACTCCAAAATGGCGGATTCAAGATGGCGGCCATAGAAACTTTCTCTGGTGTCTATCTCGGAGAGTATAAAAGATGGAAGAGTAGTTTCTTGGCAACAGATGATCAAAACCCAAAGGTCTACTTGATGATCAGGAAAAAAAAACAAGATGGCGGATTTTTTTCCATGCGAAATATATGGCGAATATTGATTTTTCTATTTTTTTTCTCTTTTCTTTTTTCTTTTTCTTTTGCTTTTACTTTTTTCTTTTCTTTTTCGTTTTTCCTTTTTTCTTTTTTATTTCCTTTTTTTTCATTTTTCATGTTTGTTTTTCTTTTTTCTTTTCTTTTTTCCTTTTTTCAATTTTTTTTTTTTTTTTCATTTTTCATTTTCTTTTTTTTTTCTTTTTTTTTCTTTTTTTCTTTTTTTCTTTTTTTTCATTTATTAGCTTTTTTTCTTTTTCTTTTTTTTTCTTTCTTTTTCTTCTTTTTCTTTTTTCTTTCTTTTTCCTTTTTTTATTATTTTTCTTTTTTTTTCATTTTCTTTTTTTTTCTTCTTTTTTCTTTTCTTTTTTCTTTTTTTTTCTTTTTCTTTTGTGAATGAGGAGCACGGCCAGGTTATTGCAGATAGGTGGGGTGTGCTCGAACAAATTTTTTGGCAAAAGTTGACCAGAATCCGAAGGTCTACTTGATGAGTAAAAAAATCGCGGTCCGCTTTAGCGGGCCGCGCACCCACGCGCCTTACTTTTAGTAATAACACTTCCCGCGAGCTGCTTTAGCAGCTCGCGCACCGAGCAAACGCTAGTTATTATAATATATATAGCTCGATTACCACTCACTCACTCACTGACTCACTCATTGACAGGGTTGTTCTCCTAGAAGGAGACGGAAATCGATATAATGATGTTCGGGAGATGTGTTTGGGGGGGGGATTCGAGTTGGGGAAAATTATGACATTTCGGAAAAACAAGATGGCGGCCGACGTGAATCTTGCAACTCTTTTGTTTTCCGACCGATTTCTTTGAAATTTTGGATTATTGTAGAAATTAGTGAACGATTAACAGAAAAAGTGAAAAAAATTAAAAAAACAAGATGGCGGCCGAGCTGTGACGTCTCAAATTTCCGACGCCTCTCCTGTAAAATTTTGTATGGAAAAAATTTTTTTCACCCATGGTGTCGTATAGAGCTCAAAGAATGTGACTCGGAGAAAGGTGGAGAGAGCTGATGAGTGAGGAGATCGGAGACGGGCGAGGGGCACGGCCAGGGTATAGAAGATAGGTGGAGGGTGCTCGACCAAATGTCATTCAAAACCTCGAGCAGTTGCCAGTGAGTTGAAAAAGAATTCCAAAATGGCGGAAAAAAAATGGCGGCAAAACTTGTCCGTCTCTCTCTCGGAGACTATAAAAGATGGAGGAGCGGTTTCTCGACAAAAGATGATCAAAACCCGGAGGTCTACCTGGTGAGTAGGAAAAAAATTCAAGATGGCGGATTTTTTTTTTCTATACAAAATGTATGGGGAATATTGAAGGGACTAGAAGTTGGGAACTATGCAAAAATACTCGAAACCACATCCAATTAGCAGGGACTTGAAAAAAAAAACTCCAAAATGGCGGATTCAAGATGGCGGCCATAGAAACTTTCTCTGGTGTCTATCTCGGAGAGTATAAAAGATGGAAGAGTGGTTTCGTGGCGAAAGATGATAAAGATTCGAAGGTCTACCTGATGAACAGATAAAAATTCAAGATGGCGGATTTTTTTTCCATGCGAAATATATGGCAAATATTGATTTTTCTTTTTTTTTCTTCTTTTGGTTTCTTTTTCTTTTTTCTTTTTTTTTCTTTATTTTTCTTTTTTTTCTTTTTTTTTCTCTCTTTTCTTTTTCTTTTTCTTTTACTTTTTTCTTTTCTTTTTCGTTTTTCTTTTCATTTTCTTTTCCTTTTTTTCATTTTTCATTTTCTTTTTTTCTTTTTTCTTTTTTTTTCTTTTTTTTCATTTTTCATTTATTTCCTTTTTTTTTTTTCTTTTTTCCTTTTTTTTCTTTTTCTTTTCTTTTTTCCTTTTTCTATTTATTTTTATTTTTTTTTCATTTTTCATTTATTTGCTTTTTTCTTTTTATTTTTTTCCTTTTTTTCTTTCTTTTTTCCTTTTTTTTTATATTTTTCTTTTTTTCATTTTTCATTTTCTTTTTTTTTTCTTCTTTTTTTCTTTTCTTTTTTTCTTTTTTCTTTTTCTTTTGTGAATGAGGAGCACGGCCAGGTTATTGCAGATAGGTGGGATGTACTCGAACAAATTTTTTGGCAAAAGATGTCCAGAATCCGCTTGATGAGTAAAAAAATCGCGGTCCGCTTTAGCGGGCCGCGCACCCACGCGCCTTACTTTTAGTAATAACACTTCCCGCGAGCTGCTTTAGCAGCTCGCGCACCGAGCAAACGCTAGTTATTATTATAATATATATAGCTCGATTACCACTGACTGACATACTCACTCACTCACTCACTGATTGACAGGGTTGTTCTCCTAGAAGGAGACGGAAATCGATATAATGATGTTCGGGAGATGTGTTTGGGGGGGGATTCGAGTTGGGGAAAATTATGACATTTCGGAAAAACAAGATGGCGGCCGACGTGAATCTTGCAACTCTTTTGTTTTCCGACCGATTTCTTTGAAATTTTGGATTATTGTAGAAATTAGTAAACGATTAACAGAAATAGTGAAAAAAATTAAAAAAACAAGATGGCGGCCGAGCTGTGACGTCTCAAATTTCCGACCCCTCTCCTGTAAAATTTTGTATGAAAAAAATTTTTTTCACCCATGGTGTCGTATAGAGCTCAAAGAATGTGACTCGGAGAAAGGTGGAGAGAGCTGATGAGTGAGGAGTTCGGAGACGGGCGAGGGGCACGGCCAGGGTATAGAAGATAGGTGGAGGGTGCTCGACCAAATGTCATTCGAAACCTCGAGCAGTTGCGAGTGAGTTGAAAAAAAATTCCAAAATGGCGGAAAAAAAATGGCGGCAAATTTTGTCCGTCTCTCTCTCGGAGACTATAAAAGATGGAGGAGCGGTTTCTCGACAAAAGATGATCAAAACACGGAGGTCTACCTGGTGAGTAGGAAAAAAATTCAAGATGGCGGATTTTTTTTTTCCATACTAAATGTATGGGGAATATTGAAGGGACTAGAAGTTGGGAACTATGCAAGACATTGATTTTGATAGGTTCATAGGGCTTATTTTCTTTTTCTTTTTTTTCATTTTACATTTGTTTTTTTTTTTGTTTTTTTTTCATTTTTTTTTTTTCATTTTTTTTCTTTTTTTTTCTTTTTCATTTGTGAATGAGGAGCACGGCCAGGTTATTGCAGATAGGTGGGGTGTGCTCGAACAAATTTTTTGGCAAAAGATGAGCAGAATCCGAAGGTCTACTTGATGAGTAAAAAAATCGCGGTCCGCTTTAGCGGGCCGCGCACCCACGCGCCCTACTTGTAGTAATAACACTTCCTGCGAGCTGCTTTAGCAGCTCGCGCACCGAGCGAAATAAATAAAGCTGAACAATCGCGGTCCGCTTTAGCGGGCCGCGCACCCACGCGCCCTACTTGTAGCAATAACACTTCCCGCGAGCTGCTTTAGCAGCTCGCGCACCGAGCGAAATAAATACAGCCGAACAATCGCGGTCCGCTTTAGCGGGCCGCGCACCCACGCGCCTTACTTTTAGTAAAACACTTCCCGCGAGCTGCTTTAGCAGCTCGCGCACCGAGCAAACGCTAGTTATTATAATATATATAGCTCGATTACCACTGACTCACTCACTCACTCACTGATTGACATAATTGTTCTCCTAGAAAGAGACAAAAAACGATAAAATGATGTACGGGAGATATGTTCGGGTGGGGGATTCGAGTGGGGAAAAATTATGACATTTCGGAAAAACAAGATGGCGGCCGACGTGAATCTTGCAACTCTTTTGTTTTCCAACGGATTTCTTTGAAATTTTGGATTATTGTAAAAATTAGTAAACGATTAACAGAAAAAGTGAAAAAAATTAAAAAAACAAGATGGCGGCCGAGCTGTGACGTCTCAAATTTCCACCCCTCTCCTGTATAATTTTGTATGAAAAAAATTTTTTTCACCCATGGTGTCGTATAGAGCTCAAAGAATGTGACTCGGAGAAAGGTGGAGAGAGCTGATGAGTGAGGAGTTCGGAGACGGGCGAGGGGCACGGCCAGGGTATAGAAGATAGGTGGAGGGTGCTCGACCAAATGTCATTCGGAACCTCGAGCAGTTGCCAGTGAGTTGAAAAAAAATTCCAAAATGGCGGAAAAAAAATGGCGGCAAATTTTGTCCGTCTCTCTCTCGGAGACTATAAAAGATGGAGGAGCGGTTTCTCGACAAAAGATGATCTCAACCCGGAGGTCTACCTGGTGAGTAGGAAAAAAATTCAAGATGGCGGATTTTTTTTTTCCCCCATACAAAATGTATGGGGAATATTGAAGGGACTAGAAGTTGGGAACTATGCAAGACATTGATTTTGATAAAGTCATAGGGCTTTTTTTCTTTTTCTTTTTTTTCATTTTACATTTGCAATTTTTCTTTTTTTTCTTTTTTTTTCTTTTTTTTTTTCTTTTTCTTTTGTGAATGAGGAGCACGGCCAGGTTATTGCAGATAGGTGGGGTGTGCTCGAACAAATTTTTTGGCAAAAGATGACCAGAATCCGAAGGTCTACTTGATGAGTAAAAAAATCGCGGTCCGCTTTAGCGGGCCGCGCACCCACGCGCCCTACTTGTAGTAAGAACACTTCCCGCGAGCTGCTTTAGCAGCTCGCGCACCGAGCGAAATAAATAAAGCCGAACAATCGCGGTCCGCTTTAGCGGGCCGCGCACCCACGCGCCCTACTTGTAGCAATAACACTTCCCGCGAGCTGCTTTAGCAGCTCGCGCACCGAGCGAAATAAATAAAGCCGAACAATCGCGGTCCGCTTTAGCGGGCCGCGCACCCACGCGCCCTACTTGTAGCAATAACACTTCCCGCGAGCTGCTTTAGCAGCTCGCGCACCGAGCGAAATAAATAAAGACGAACAATCGCGGTCCGCTTTAGCGGGCCGCGCACCCACGCGCCCTACTTGTAGCAATAACACTTCCCGCGAGCTGCTTTAGCAGCTCGCGCACCGAGCGAAATAAATAAAGCCGAACAATCGCGGTCCGCTTTAGCGGGCCGCGCACCCACGCGCCTTACTTTTAGTAAAACACTTCCCGCGAGCTGCTTTAGCAGCTCGCGCACCGAGCAAATGCTAGTTATTATTATAATATATATAGCTCGATTACCACTGACTGACTCACTCATTGACATAATTGTTCTCCTAGAAAGAGACGGAAAACGATACAATGATGTATGGGAGATATGTCCGGGTCATGATTCGAGTGGGGAAAAATTATGACATTTCGGAAAAACAAGATGGCGGCCGACGTGATTCTTGCAACTCTTTTGTTTTCCAACCGATTTCTTTGAAATTTTGGATTATTGTAGGAATTAGTAAACGATTAACAGAAAAAGTGAAAAAATTTAAAAAAACAAGATGGCGGCCGAGCTGTGACGTCTCAAATTTCCGACCCCTCTCCTGTAAAATTTTGTATGAAAAAAATTTTTTTCACCCATGGTGTCGTATAGAGCTCAAAGAATGTGACTCGGAGAAAGGTGGAGAGAGCTGATGAGTGAGGAGTTCGGAGACGGGCGAGGGGCACGGCCAGGGTATACAAGATAGGTGGAGGGTGCTCGACCAAATGTCATTCGAAACCTCGAGCAGTTGCCAGTGAGTTGAAAAAAAATTCCAAAATGGCGGAAAAAAAAAGGCGGCAAATTTTGTCCGTCTCTCTCTCGGAGACTATAAAAGATGGAGGAGCGGTTTCTCGACAAAAGATGATCACAACCCGGAGGTCTACCTGGTGAGTAGGAAAAAAATTCAAGATGGCGGATTTTTTTTTCCCCCCCATACAAAATGTATGGGGAATATTGAAGGGACTAGAAGTTGGGAACTATGCAAGACATTGATTTTGATAGGTTCATAGGGCTTTTTTTCTTTTTCTTTTTTTTCATTTTACATTTGTTTTTTTTTGTTTTTTTCATTTGTTTTTCTTTTTTTTTCTTTTTCTTTTGTGAATGAGGAGCACGGCCAGGTTATTGCAGATAGGTGGGGTGTGCTCGAACAAATTTTTTGGCAAAAGATGACCAGAATCCGAAGGTCTACTTGATGAGTAAAAAAATCGCGGTCCGCTTTAGCGGGCCGCGCACCCACGCGCCCTACTTGTAGTAATAACACTTCCCGCGAGCTGCTTTAGCAGCTCGCGCACCGAGCGAAATAAATAAAGCCGAACAATCGCGGTCCGCTTTAGCGGGCCGCGCACCCACGCGCCCTACTTGTAGTAATAACACTTCCCGCGAGCTGCTTTAGCAGCTCGCGCACCGAGCGAAATAAATAAAGCCGAACAATCGCGGTCCGCTTTAGCGGGCCGCGCACCCACGCGCCTTACTTTTAGTAAAACACTTCCCGCGAGCTGCTTTAGCAGCTCGCGCACCTAGCAAACGCTAGTTATTATAATATATATAGCTCGATTACCACTGACTGATTCACTGACTGATTCACTCATTGACATAATTGTTCTCCTAGAAAGAGACAAAAAACGATATAATGATGTACGGGAGATATGTCCGGGTGGGGGATTCGAGTGGGGAAAAATTATGACATTTCGGAAAAACAAGATGGCGGCCGACGTGATTCTTGCAACTCTTTTGTTTTCCAACCGATTTCTTTGAAATTTTGGATTATTGTAGAAATTAGTAAACGATTAACAGAAAAAGTGAAAAAAATTTAAAAATCAAGATGGCGGCCGAGCTGTGACGTCTCAAATTTCCGACCCTCTCCTGTAAAATTTTGTATGAAAAAATTTTTTTTCACCCACGGTGTCGTATAGAACTCAAAGAATGTGACTCGGAGAAAGGTGGAGAGAGCTGATGATTGAGGAGTTCGGAGACGGGCGAGGGGCACGGCCAGGGTATAGAAGATAGGTGGAGGGTGCTCGACCAAATGTCATTCGAAACCTCGAGCAGTTGCCAGTGAGTTGAAAAAAAATTCCAAAATGGCGGAAAAAAAATGGCGGCAAATTTTGTCCGTCTCTCTCTCGGAGACTATAAAAGATGGAGGAGCGGTTTCTCGACAAAAGATGATCACAACCCGGAGGTCTACCTGGTGAGTAGGAAAAAAATTCAAGATGGCGGATTTTTTTTTCCCCCCATACAAAATGTATGGGGAATATTGAAGGGACTAGAAGTTGGGAACTATGCAAGACATTAATTTTGCTCCAACAAAAATTACTCGAAACCACATCCAATTAGCAGGGAGTTGAAAAAAAAACTCCAAAATGGCGGATTCAAGATGGCGGCCATAGAAACTTTCTCTGGTGTCTATCTCGGAGAGTATAAAATATGGAAGAGTAGTTTCTTGGCAACAGATGATCAAGACCCAAAGCTCTACTTGATGATCATGAAAAAAAACAAGATGGCGGATTTTTTTCCCATGCGAAATATATGGCGAATATTGATTTTTCTTTTTTTCTTTCTTCTTTTTTTCTTTTCTTTTTTTTCTTTTTCTTTTGTGAATGAGGAGCACGGCCAGGTTATTGCAGATAGGTGGGGTGTGCTCGAACAAACTTTTTGGCAAAAGATGACCAGAATCCGAAGGTCTACTTGATGAGAAAAAAAATTCGCGGTCCGCTTTAGCGGGCCGCGCACCCACGCGCCTTACCTTTAGTAATAACACTTCCCGCGAGCTGCTTTAGCAGCTCGCGCACCGAGCAAACACTAGTAATATATATAGCTCGATTACCACTGATTCACTCACTGACTCATTGACATAATTGTTCTCCTAGAAAGAGACAAAAAACGATAAAATGATGTAGGGGAGATATGTTCGGGTGGGGGATTCGAGTGGGCAAAAATTATGACATTTCGGAAAAACAAGATGGCGGCCGACGTGAATCTTGCAACTCTTTTGTTTTCCAACCGATTTCTTTGAAATTTTGGATTATTGTAGAAATTAGTAAACGATTAACAGAAAAAGTGAAAAAAATTAAAAAAACAAGATGGCGGCCGAGCTGTGACGTCTCAAATTTCCACCCCTCTCCTGTAAAATTTTGTATGAAAAAAATTTTTTTCACCCATGGTGTCGTATAGAGCTCAAAGAATGTGACTCGGAGAAAGGTGGAGAGAGCTGATGAGTGAGGAGTTCGGAGACGGGCGAGGGGCACGGCCAGGTTATAGAAGATAGGTGGAGGGTGCTCGACCAAATGTCATTCGAAACCTCGAGCAGTTGCCAGTGAGTTGAAAAAAAAATCCAAAATGGCGGAAAAAAAATGGCGGCCAATTTTGTCCGTCTCTCTCTCGGAGACTATAAAAGATGGAGGAGCGGTTTCTCGACAAAAGATGATCAAAACCCAGAGGTCTACCTGGTGAGTAGGAAAAAAAAATTCAAGATGGCGGATTTTTTTTTCATACATTATGTATGGGGAATATTGAAGGGACTAGAAGTTGGGAACTATGCAAGACATTGATTTTGATAGGTTCATAGGGCTTTTTTTCTTTTTCTTTTTTTTCATTTTACGCTTTTTTTCTTTTTTTTTTCTTTTTTTTTCTTTTTCTTTTGTGAATGAGGAGCACGGCCAGGTTATTGCAGATAGGTGGGGTGTGCTCGAACAAATTTTTTGGCAAAAGATGACCAGAATCCGAAGGTCTACTTGATGAGTAAAAAAATCGCGGTCCGCTTTAGCGGGCCGCGCACCCACGCGCCCTACTTGTAGTAATAACACTTCCCGCGAGCTGCTTTAGCAGCTCGCGCACCGAGCGAAATAAATAAAGCCGAACAATCGCGGTCCGCTTTAGCGGGCCGCGCACCCACGCGCCCTACTTGTAGCAATAACACTTCCCGCGAGCTGCTTTAGCAGCTCGCGCACCGAGCAAATGCTAGTTATTATAATATATATAGCTCGATTACCACTCACTGACTGACTGACTGATTGACACGATTGTTCTCCTAGAAAGAGACGGAAAACGATACAATGATGTAGGGGACATATGTTCGGGTGGGGGATTCGAGTGGGGAAAAATTATGACATTTCGGAAAAACAAGATGGCGGCCGACGTGAATCTTGCAACTCTTTTGTTTTCCAACCGATTTCTTTGAAATTTTGGATTATTGTAGAAATTAGTAAACGATTAACAGAAAAAGTGAAAAAAATTAAAAAAACAAGATGGCGGCCGAGCTGTGACGTCTCAAATTTCCACCCCTCTCCTGTAAAATTTTGTATGAAAAAATTTTTTTTCACCCATGGTGTCGTATAGAGCTCAAAGAATGTGACTCGGAGAAAGGTGGAGAGAGCTGATGAGTGAGGAGTTCGGAGACGGGCGAGGGGCACGGCCAGGGTATAGAAGATAGGTGGAGGGTGCTCCACCAAATGTCATTCGAAACCTCGAGCAGTTGCCAGTGAGTTGAAAAAAAATTCCAAAATGGCGGAAAAAAAATGGCGGCAAATTTTGTCCGTCTCGCTCTCGGAGACTATAAAAGATGGAGGAGCGGTTTCTCGACAAAAGATGATCAAAACCCGGAGGTCTACCTGGTGAGTAGGAAAAAAATTCAAGATGGCGGATTTTTTTTTTCCATACAAAATGTATGGGGAATATTGAAGGGACTAGAAGTTGGGAACTATGCAAGACATTGATTTTGATAGGTTCATAGGGCTTTTTTTCTTTTTCTTTTTTTTCATTTTACATTTGTTTTTTTTTTTTGTTTTTTTTTCATTTTTTTTTCTTTTTCTTTTGTGAATGAGGAGCACGACCAGGTTATTGCAGATAGGTGGGGTGTGCTCAAACAAATTTTTTGGCAAAAGATGACCAGAATCCGAAGGGCTACTTGAAGAGTAAAAAAATCGCGGTCCGCTTTAGCGGGCCGCGCACCCACGCGCCCTACTTGTAGCAATAACACTTCCCGCGAGCTGCTTTAGCAGCTCGCGCACCGAGCGAAATAAATAAAGCCGAACAATCGCGGTCCGCTTTAGCGGGCCGCGCACCCACGCGCCCTACTTGTAGTAATAACACTTCCCGCGAGCTGCTTTAGCAGCTCGCGCACCGAGCGAAATAAATAAAGCCGAACAATCGCGGTCCGCTTTAGCGGGCCGCGCACCCACGCGCCTTACTTTTAGTAAAACACTTCCCGCGAGCTGCTTTAGCAGCTCGCGCACCGAGCAAATGCTAGTTATTATTATAATATATATAGCTCGATTACCACTGACTGACTGACACACTCACTGATTGACATAATTGTTCTCCTAGAAAGAGACAAAAAACGATAGAATGATGTAGGGGAGATATGTCCGGGTGGGGGATTCGAGTGGGGAAAAATTATGACATTTCGGAAAAACAAGATGGCGGCCGACGTGAATCTTGCAACTCTTTTGTTTTCCAACCGATTTCTTTGAAATTTTGGATTATTGTAGAAATTAGTAAACGATTAACAGAAAAAGTGAAAAAAATTAAAAAAACAAGATGGCGGCCGAGCTGTGACGTCTCAAATTTCCACCCCTCTCCTGTAAAATTTTGTATGAAAAAAATTTTTTTCACCCATGGTGTCGTATAGAGCTCAAAGAATGTGACTCGGAGAAAGGTGGAGAGAGCTGATGAGTGAGGAGTTCGGAGACGGGCGAGGGGCACGGCCAGGGTATAGAAGATAGGTGGAGGGTGCTCGACCAAATGTCATTCGAAACCTCGAGCAGTTGCCAGTGAGTTGAAAAAAAATTCCAAAATGGCGGAAAAAAAATGGCGGCAAATTTTGTCCGTCTCTCTCTCGGAGACTATAAAAGATGGAGGAGCGGTTTCTCGACAAAAGATGATCAAAACCTGGAGGTCTACCTGGTGAGTAGGAAAAAAATTCAAGATGGCGGATTTTTTTTTTCCCATACAAAATGTATGGGGAATATGGAAGGGACTAGAAGTTGGGAACTATGCAAGACATTGATTTTGATAGGTTCATAGAGCTTTTTTTCTTTTTCTTTTTTTTTCATTTTACATTTGCTTTTTTTTTTCTTTTTTTTTTTTTCTTTTTCTTTTGTGAATGAGGAGCACGGCCAGGTTATTGCAGATAGGTGGGGTGTGCTCGAACAAATTTTTTGGCAAAAGATGACCAGAATCCGAAGGTCTACTTGATGAGTAAAAAAATCGCGGTCCGCTTTAGCGGGCCGCGCACCCACGCGCCCTACTTGTAGTAATAACACTTCCCGCGAGCTGCTTTAGCAGCTCGCGCACCGAGCGAAATAAATAAAGCCGAACAATCGCGGTCCGCTTTAGCGGGCCGCGCACCCACGCGCCCTACTTGTAGCAATAACACTTCCCGCGAGCTGCTTTAGCAGCTCGCGCACCGAGCAAACGCTAGTTATAATATATATAGCTCGATTACCACTGACTGACACACTCACTCACTCACTCACTCACTCATTGACAGGGTTGTTCTCCTAGAAGGAGACGGAAATCGATATAATGATGTAGGGGAGATATGTCCAGGTGGGGGATTCGAGCTGGGGAAAATTATGACATTTCGGAAAAACAAGATGGCGGCCGACGTGAATCTTGCAACTCTTTTGTTTTCCAACCGATTTCTTTGAAATTTTGGATTATTGTAGAAATTAGTAAACGATTAACAGAAAAAGTGAAAAAAATTAAAAAAACAAGATGGCGGCCGAGCTGTGACGTCTCAAATTTCCACCCCTCTCCTGTAAAATTTTGTATGAAAAAATTTTTTTTCACCCATGGTGTCGTATAGAGCTCAAAGAATGTGACTCGGAGAAAGGTGGAGAGAGCTGATGAGTGAGGAGTTCGGAGACGGGCGAGGGGCACGGCCAGGGTATAGAAGATAGGTGGAGGGTGCTCCACCAAATGTCATTCGAAACCTCGAGCAGTTGCCAGTGAGTTGAAAAAAAATTCCAAAATGGCGGAAAAAAAATGGCGGCAAATTTTGTCCGTCTCGCTCTCGGAGACTATAAAAGATGGAGGAGCGGTTTCTCGACAAAAGATGATCAAAACCCGGAGGTCTACCTGGTGAGTAGGAAAAAAATTCAAGATGGCGGATTTTTTTTTTCCATACAAAATGTATGGGGAATATTGAAGGGACTAGAAGTTGGGAACTATGCAAGACATTGATTTTGATAGGTTCATAGGGCTTTTTTTCTTTTTCTTTTTTTTCATTTTACATTTGTTTTTTTTTTTTGTTTTTTTTTCATTTTTTTTTCTTTTTCTTTTGTGAATGAGGAGCACGACCAGGTTATTGCAGATAGGTGGGGTGTGCTCGAACAAATTTTTTGGCAAAAGATGACCAGAATCCGAAGGGCTACTTGAAGAGTAAAAAAATCGCGGTCCGCTTTAGCGGGCCGCGCACCCACGCGCCCTACTTGTAGCAATAACACTTCCCGCGAGCTGCTTTAGCAGCTCGCGCACCGAGCGAAATAAATAAAGCCGAACAATCGCGGTCCGCTTTAGCGGGCCGCGCACCCACGCGCCCTACTTGTAGTAATAACACTTCCCGCGAGCTGCTTTAGCAGCTCGCGCACCGAGCGAAATAAATAAAGCCGAACAATCGCGGTCCGCTTTAGCGGGCCGCGCACCCACGCGCCTTACTTTTAGTAAAACACTTCCCGCGAGCTGCTTTAGCAGCTCGCGCACCGAGCAAATGCTAGTTATTATTATTTATAATATATATAGCTCGATTACCACTGACTGACTGATTCACTGACTCATTGACAGGGTTGTTCTCCTAGAAGGAGACGGAAATCGATATAATGATGTTCGGGAGATGTGTTTGGGGGGGGGATTCGAGTTGGGGAAAATTATGACATTTCGGAAAAACAAGATGGCGGCCGACGTGAATCTTGCAACTCTTTTGTTTTCCGACCGATTTCTTTGAAATTTTGGATTATTGTAGAAATTAGTAAACGATTAACAGAAAAAGTAAAAAAAATTAAAAAAACAAGATGGCGGCCGAGCTGTGACGTCTCAAACTTCCACCCCTCTCCTGTAAAATTTTGTATGAAAAAAATTTTTTTCACCCAAGGTGTCGTATAGAGCTCAAAGAATGTGACTCGGAGAAAGGTGGAGAGAGCTGATGAGTGAGGAGTTCGGAGACGGGCGAGGGGCACGGCCAGGGTATAGAAGATAGGTGGAGGGTGCTCGACCAAATGTCATTCGAAACCTCGAGCAGTTGCCAGTGAGTTGAAAAAAAAATCCAAAATGGCGGAAAAAAAATGGCGGCAAATTTTGTCCGTCTCTCTCTCGGAGACTATGAAAGATGGAGGAGCGGTTTCTCGACAAAAGGTGATCACAACCCGGAGGTCTACCTGGTGAGTAGGAAAAAAATTCAAGATGGCGGATTTTTTTTTCCCCCCATACAAAATGTATGGGGAATATTGAAGGGACTAGAAGTTGGGAACTATGCAAGACATTGATTTTGATAGGTTCATAGGGCTTTTTTTCTTTTTCTTTTTTTTCATTTTTCATTTTTTTTTTTTTTTCTTTTTTTTCATTTTTTTTTCTTTTTCTTTTGTGAATGAGGAGCACGGCCAGGTTATTGCAGATAGGTGGGGTGTGCTCGAACAAATTTTTTGGCAAAAGATGACCAGAATCCGAAGGGCTACTTGATGAGTAAAAAAATCGCGGTCCGCTTTAGCGGGCCGCGCACCCACGCGCCCTACTTGTAGTAATAACACTTCCCGCGAGCTGCTTTAGCAGCTCGCGCACCGAGCGAAATAAATAAAGCCGAACAATCGCGGTCCGCTTTAGCGGGCCGCGCACCCACGCGCCCTACTTGGAGCAATAACACTTCCCGCGAGCTGCTTTAGCAGCTCGCGCACCGAGCAAACGCTAGTTATAATATATATAGCTCGATTACCACTCACTCACTGATTCACTGACTCATTGACACAATTGTTCTCCTAGAAAGAGACAAAAAACGATAAAATGATGTACGGGAGATATGTTCGGGTGGGGGATTCGAGTGGGGAAAAATTATGACATTTCGGAAAAACAAGATGGCGGCCGACGTGAATCTTGCAACTCTTTTGTTTTCCAACCGATTTCTTTAAAATTTTGGATTATCGTAGAAATTAGTAAACGATTAACAGAAAAAGTGAAAAAAATTAAAAAAACAAGATGGCGGCCTAGCTGTGACGTCTCAAATTTCCACCCCTCTCCTGTAAAATTTTGTATGAAAAAAATTTTTTTCACCCATGGTGTCGTATAGAGCTCAAAGAATGTGACTCGGAGAAAGGTGGAGAGAGCTGATGAGTGAGGAGTTCGGAGACGGGCGAGGGGCACGGCCAGGGTATAGAAGATAGGTGGAGGGTGCTCGACCAAATGTCATTCGAAACCTCGAGCAGTTGCCAGTGAGTTGAAAAAAAATTCCAAAATGGCGGAAAAAAAATGGCGGCAAATTTTGTCCGTCTCTCTCTCGGAGACTATAAAAGATGGAGGAGCGGTTTCTCGATAAAAGATGATCACAACCCGGAGGTCTACCTGGTGAGTAGGAAAAAAATTCAAGATGGCGGATTTTTTTTTCCCCCCATACAAAATGTATGGGGAATATTGAAGGGATTAGAAGTTGGGAACTATGCAAGACATTGATTTTGATAGGTTCATAGGGCTTTTTTTCTTTTTCTTTTTTTCATTTTACATTTGTTTTTTTTCTTTTTTTTTTTTTTTTTTTTCTTTTTTTTTCTTTCTCATTTGTGAATGAGGAGCACGGCCAGGTTATTGCAGATAGGTGGGGTGTGCTCGAACAAATTTTTTGGCAAAAGATGACTAGAATCCGAAGGTCTACTTGATGAGTAAAAAAATCGCGGTCCGCTTTAGCGGGCCGCGCACCCACGCGCCTTACTTTTACTAATAACACTTCCCGCGAGCTGCTTTAGCAGCTCGCGCACCGAGCGAAATAAATAAAGCCGAACAATCGCGGTCCGCTTTAGCGGGCCGCGCACCCACGCGCCCTACTTGTAGCAATAACACTTCCCGCGAGCTGCTTTAGCAGCTCGCGCACCGAGCAAATGCTAGTTATAATATATATAGCTCGATTACCACTGACTGACTGACACACTCACTGATTGACATAATTGTTCTCCTAGAAAGAGACAAAAAACGATAGAATGATGTAGGGGAGATATGTCCGGGTGGGGGATTCGAGTGGGGAAAAATTATGACATTTCGGAAAAACAAGATGGCGGCCGACGTGAATCTTGCAACTCTTTTGTTTTCCAACCGATTTCTTTGAAATTTTGGATTATTGTAGAAATTAGTAAACGATTAACAGAAAAAGTGAAAAAAATTAAAAAAACAAGATGGCGGCCGAGCTGTGACGTCTCAAATTTCCACCCCTCTCCTGTAAAATTTTGTATGAAAAAAATTTTTTTCACCCATGGTGTCGTATAGAGCTCAAAGAATGTGACTCGGAGAAAGGTGGAGAGAGCTGATGAGTGAGGAGTTCGGAGACGGGCGAGGGGCACGGCCAGGGTATAGAAGATAGGTGGAGGGTGCTCGACCAAATGTCATTCGAAACCTCGAGCAGTTGCCAGTGAGTTGAAAAAAAATTCCAAAATGGCGGAAAAAAAATGGCGGCAAATTTTGTCCGTCTCTCTCTCGGAGACTATAAAAGATGGAGGAGCGGTTTCTCGACAAAAGATGATCAAAACCTGGAGGTCTACCTGGTGAGTAGGAAAAAAATTCAAGATGGCGGATTTTTTTTTTCCCATACAAAATGTATGGGGAATATGGAAGGGACTAGAAGTTGGGAACTATGCAAGACATTGATTTTGATAGGTTCATAGAGCTTTTTTTCTTTTTCTTTTTTTTTCATTTTACATTTGCTTTTTTTTTTCTTTTTTTTTTTTCTTTTTCTTTTGTGAATGAGGAGCACGGCCAGGTTATTGCAGATAGGTGGGGTGTGCTCGAACAAATTTTTTGGCAAAAGATGACCAGAATCCGAAGGTCTACTTGATGAGTAAAAAAATCGCGGTCCGCTTTAGCGGGCCGCGCACCCACGCGCCCTACTTGTAGTAATAACACTTCCCGCGAGCTGCTTTAGCAGCTCGCGCACCGAGCGAAATAAATAAAGCCGAACAATCGCGGTCCGCTTTAGCGGGCCGCGCACCCACGCGCCCTACTTGTAGCAATAACACTTCCCGCGAGCTGCTTCAGCAGCTCGCGCACCGAGCAAACGCTAGTTATAATATATATAGCTCGATTACCACTGACTGACACACTCACTCACTCACTCACTCACTCATTGACAGGGTTGTTCTCCTAGAAGGAGACGGAAATCGATATAATGATGTAGGGGAGATATGTCCAGGTGGGGGATTCGAGCTGGGGAAAATTATGACATTTCGGAAAAACAAGATGGCGGCCGACGTGAATCTTGCAACTCTTTTGTTTTCCAACCGATTTCTTTGAAATTTTGGATTATTGTAGAAATTAGTAAACGATTAACAGAAAAAGTGAAAAAAATTAAAAAAACTAGATGGCGGCCTAGCTGTGACGTCTCAAATTTCCACCCCTCTCCTGTAAAATTTTGTATGAAAAAAATTTTTTTCACCCATGGTGTCGTATAGAGCTCAAAGAATGTGACTCGGAGAAAGGTGGAGAGAGCTGATGAGTGAGGAGTTCGGAGACGGGCGAGGGGCACGGCCAGGGTATAGAAGATAGGTGGAGGGTGCTCGACCAAATGTCATTCGAAACCTCGAGCAGTTGCCAGTGAGTTGAAAAAAAATTCCAAAATGGCGGAAAAAAAATGGCGGCAAATTTTGTCCGTCTCTCTCTCGGAGACTATAAAAGATGGAGGAGCGGTTTCTCGATAAAAGATGATCACAACCCGGAGGTCTACCTGGTGAGTAGGAAAAAAATTCAAGATGGCGGATTTTTTTTTCCCCCCATACAAAATGTATGGGGAATATTGAAGGGATTAGAAGTTGGGAACTATGCAAGACATTGATTTTGATAGGTTCATAGGGCTTTTTTTCTTTTTCTTTTTTTCATTTTACATTTGTTTTTTTTCTTTTTTTTTTTTTTTTTTTTCTTTTTTTTTCTTTCTCATTTGTGAATGAGGAGCACGGCCAGGTTATTGCAGATAGGTGGGGTGTGCTCGAACAAATTTTTTGGCAAAAGATGACTAGAATCCGAAGGTCTACTTGATGAGTAAAAAAATCGCGGTCCGCTTTAGCGGGCCGCGCACCCACGCGCCTTACTTTTACTAATAACACTTCCCGCGAGCTGCTTTAGCAGCTCGCGCACCGAGCGAAATAAATAAAGCCGAACAATCGCGGTCCGCTTTAGCGGGCCGCGCACCCACGCGCCCTACTTGTAGCAATAACACTTCCCGCGAGCTGCTTTAGCAGCTCGCGCACCGAGCAAATGCTAGTTATAATATATATAGCTCGATTACCACTGACTGACTGACACACTCACTGATTGACATAATTGTTCTCCTAGAAAGAGACAAAAAACGATAGAATGATGTAGGGGAGATATGTCCGGGTGGGGGATTCGAGTGGGGAAAAATTATGACATTTCGGAAAAACAAGATGGCGGCCGACGTGAATCTTGCAACTCTTTTGTTTTCCAACCGATTTCTTTGAAATTTTGGATTATTGTAGAAATTAGTAAACGATTAACAGAAAAAGTGAAAAAAATTAAAAAAACAAGATGGCGGCCGAGCTGTGACGTCTCAAATTTCCACCCCTCTCCTGTAAAATTTTGTATGAAAAAAATTTTTTTCACCCATGGTGTCGTATAGAGCTCAAAGAATGTGACTCGGAGAAAGGTGGAGAGAGCTGATGAGTGAGGAGTTCGGAGACGGGCGAGGGGCACGGCCAGGGTATAGAAGATAGGTGGAGGGTGCTCGACCAAATGTCATTCGAAACCTCGAGCAGTTGCCAGTGAGTTGAAAAAAAATTCCAAAATGGCGGAAAAAAAATGGCGGCAAATTTTGTCCGTCTCTCTCTCGGAGACTATAAAAGATGGAGGAGCGGTTTCTCGACAAAAGATGATCAAAACCTGGAGGTCTACCTGGTGAGTAGGAAAAAAATTCAAGATGGCGGATTTTTTTTTCCCATACAAAATGTATGGGGAATATGGAAGGGACTAGAAGTTGGGAACTATGCAAGACATTGATTTTGATAGGTTCATAGAGCTTTTTTTCTTTTTCTTTTTTTTTCATTTTACATTTGCTTTTTTTTTTCTTTTTTTTTTTTCTTTTTCTTTTGTGAATGAGGAGCACGGCCAGGTTATTGCAGATAGGTGGGGTGTGCTCGAACAAATTTTTTGGCAAAAGATGACCAGAATCCGAAGGTCTACTTGATGAGTAAAAAAATCGCGGTCCGCTTTAGCGGGCCGCGCACCCACGCGCCCTACTTGTAGTAATAACACTTCCCGCGAGCTGCTTTAGCAGCTCGCGCACCGAGCGAAATAAATAAAGCCGAACAATCGCGGTCCGCTTTAGCGGGCCGCGCACCCACGCGCCCTACTTGTAGCAATAACACTTCCCGCGAGCTGCTTCAGCAGCTCGCGCACCGAGCAAACGCTAGTTATAATATATATAGCTCGATTACCACTGACTGACACACTCACTCACTCACTCACTCACTCATTGACAGGGTTGTTCTCCTAGAAGGAGACGGAAATCGATATAATGATGTAGGGGAGATATGTCCAGGTGGGGGATTCGAGCTGGGGAAAATTATGACATTTCGGAAAAACAAGATGGCGGCCGACGTGAATCTTGCAACTCTTTTGTTTTCCAACCGATTTCTTTGAAATTTTGGATTATTGTAGAAATTAGTAAACGATTAACAGAAAAAGTGAAAAAAATTAAAAAAACTAGATGGCGGCCGAGCTGTGACGTCTCAAATTTCAGACCCCTCTCCTGTAAAATTTTGTATGAAAAAAATTTTTTCACCCATGGTGTCGTATAGAGCTCAAAGAATGTGACTCGGAGAAAGGTGGCGAGAGCTGATGAGTGAGGAGTTCGGAGACGGGCGAGGGGCACGGCCAGGGTATAGTAGATAGGTGGAGGGTTCTCGACCAAATGTCATTCGAAATCTCGAGCAGTTGCCAGTGAGTTGAAAAAAAATTCCAAAATGGCGGAAAAAAAATGGCGGCAAATTTTGTCCGTCTCTCTCTCGGAGACTATAAAAGATGGAGGAGCGGTTTCTCGACAAAAGATGATCGAAACCCGGAGGTCTACCTGGTGAGTAGGAAAAAAATTCAAGATGGCGGACTTTTTTTTTCCATACTAAATGTATGGGGAATATTGAAGGGACTAGAAGTTGGGAACTATGCAAGACATTGGTTTTGATAGGTTCATAGGGCTTTTTTCCTTTTTCTTTTTTTTCATTTTACATTTGTTTTTTTTTTCTTTTTTTTCATTTTTTTTCTTTTTTTTTCTTTTTCTTTTGTGAATGAGGAGCACGGCCAGGTTATTACAGATAGGTGGGGTGTGCTCGAACAAATTTTTTGGCAAAAGATGACCAGAATCCGAAGGGCTACTTGATGAGTAAAAAAATCGCGGTCCGCTTTAGCGGGCCGCGCACCCACGCGCCTTACTTTTAGTAAAACACTTCCCGCGAGCTGCTTTAGCAGCTCGCGCACCGAGCGAAATACTAGTTATAATATATATAGCTCGATTACCACTGACTGACTGACACACTCACTGATTGACATAATTGTTCTCCTAGAAAGAGACAAAAAACGATAAAATGATGTACGGGAGATATGTTCGGGTGGGGGATTCGAGTGGGGAAAAATTATGACATTTCGGAAAAACAAGATGGCGGCCGACGTGAATCTTGCAACTCTTTTGTTTTCCAACGGATTTCTTTGAAATTTTGGATTATTGTAAAAATTAGTAAACGATTAACAGAAAAAGTGAAAAAAATTAAAAAAACAAGATGGCGGCCGAGCTGTGACGTCTCAAATTTCCACCCCTCTCCTGTATAATTTTGTATGAAAAAAATTTTTTTCACCCATGGTGTCGTATAGAGCTCAAAGAATGTGACTCGGAGAAAGGTGGAGAGAGCTGATGAGTGAGGAGTTCGGAGACGGGCGAGGGGCACGGCCAGGGTATAGAAGATAGGTGGAGGGTGCTCGACCAAATGTCATTCGGAACCTCGAGCAGTTGCCAGTGAGTTGAAAAAAAATTCCAAAATGGCGGAAAAAAAATGGCGGCAAATTTTGTCCGTCTCTCTCTCGGAGACTATAAAAGATGGAGGAGCGGTTTCTCGACAAAAAATGATCAAAACCCGGAGGTCTACCTGGTGAGTAGGAAAAAAATTCAAGATGGCGGATTTTTTTTTTTTCATACAAAATGTACGGGGAATATTGAAGGGACTAGAAGTTGGGAACTATGCAAGACATTGATTTTGATAGGTTCAAAGGGCTTTTTTTCTTTTTTTTCATTTTTCATTTTTTTTTTTTCTTTTTTTTCATTTTTTTTTCTTTTTCTTTTGTGAATGAGGAGCACGGCCAGGTTATTGCAGATAGGTGAGGTGTGCTCGAACAAATTTTTTGGCAAAAGATGACCAGAATCCGAAGGGCTACTTGATGAGAAAAAAAATCGCGGTCCGCTTTAGCGGGCCGCGCACCCACGCGCCCTACTTGTAGTAATAACACTTCCCGCGAGCTGCTTTAGCAGCTCGCGCACCGAGCGAAATAAATAAAGCCGAACAATCGCGGTCCGCTTTAGCGGGCCGCGCACCCACGCGCCCTACTTGGAGCAACAACACTTCCCGCGAGCTGCTTTAGCAGCTCGCGCACCGAGCAAACGCTAGTAATAATATATATAGCTCGATTACCACTCACTGATTCACTGACTGACTCATTGACATAATTGTTCTCCTAGAAGGAGACGGAAATCGATGTAATAATGTTCGGGAGATATGTTTGGGTGGGGGATTCGAGTGGGGAAAAATTATGACATTTCGGAAAAACAAGATGGCGGCCGACGTGAATCTTGCAACTCTTTTGTTTTCCAACCGATTTCTTTGAAATTTTGGATTATCGTAGAAATTAGTAAACGATTAACAGAAAAAGTGAAAAAAATTAAAAAAACAAGATGGCGGCCGAGCTGTGACGTCTCAAATTTTCACCCCTCTCCTGTAAAATTTTGTATGAAAAAAATTTTTTTCACCCATGGTGTCGTATAGAACTCAAAGAATGTGACTCGGAGAAAGGTGGAGAGAGCTGATGAGTGAGGAGTTCGGAGACATGCGAGGGGCACGGCCAGGGTATAGAAGATAGGTGGAGGGTGCTCGACCAAATGTCATTCGAAACCTCGAGCAGTTGCCAGTGAGTTGAAAAAAAATTCCAAAATGGCGGAAAAAAAATGGCGGCAAATTTTGTCCGTCTCTCGCTCGGAGACTATAAAAGATGGAGGAGCGGTTTCTCGACAAAAGATGATCAAGACCCGGAGGTCTACCTGGTGAGTAAGAAAAAAATTCAAGATGGCGGATTTTATTTTTCCCCATACAAAATGTATGGGGAATATTGAAGGGACTAGAAGTTGGGAACTATGCAAGACATTAATTTTGATAGGTTCATAGGGCTTTTTTTCTTTTTCTTTTTTTTCATTTTACATTTGCTTTTTTCTTTTTTTTCTTTTTTTTTTTCTTTTTTTTCTTTTTCTTTTGTGAATGAGGAGCACGGCCAAGTTATTGCAGATAGGTGGGGTGTGCTCGAACAAATTTTGACGTGACAACGTCTTATAAATTGGTTTGCCGGGTGACACTTCAAGAAACTGCGTTACGCTCCGCTCACGTTATGCGCTCACAATGAGAGCGAGTGAGAGGCACGCGTCCCTTCCACTCGGGCATGGTTAGGCACATTAAAATTATTTTACCACTCAAAGTCGTTGTCACGTAAAACTTTCGCCCGTATACCGACTTTACAGGCAACCAAATTTTTTTTGGCAAAAGATGACCAGAATCCGAAGGTCTACTTGAGTAAAAAAATCGCGGTCCGCTTTAGCGGGCCGCGCACCCACGCGCCCTACTTGTAGTATTAACACTTCCCGCGAGCTGCTTTAGCAGCTCGCGCACAGAGCGAAATAAATAAAGCCGAACAATCGCGGTCCGCTTTAGCGGGCCGCGCACCCACGCGCCTTACTTTTAGTAAAACACTTCCCGCGAGCTGCTTTAGCAGCTCGCGCACCGAGCAAACGCTAGTTATTATTATAATATATATAGCTCGATTACCACTCACTCACTGATTCACTGACTCATTGACACAATTGTTCTCCTAGAAAGAGACAAAAAACGATAAAATGATGTACGGGAGATATGTTCGGGTGGGGGATTCGAGTGGGGAAAAATTATGACATTTCGGAAAAACAAGATGGCGGCCGACGTGAATCTTGCAACTCTTTTGTTTTCCAACCGATTTCTTTAAAATTTTGGATTATCGTAGAAATTAGTAAACGATTAACAGAAAAAGTGAAAAAAATTAAAAAAACAAGATGGCGGCCTAGCTGTGACGTCTCAAATTTCCACCCCTCTCCTGTAAAATTTTGTATGAAAAAAATTTTTTTCACCCATGGTGTCGTATAGAGCTCAAAGAATGTGACTCGGAGAAAGGTGGAGAGAGCTGATGAGTGAGGAGTTCGGAGACGGGCGAGGGGCACGGCCAGGGTATAGAAGATAGGTGGAGGGTGCTCGACCAAATGTCATTCGAAACCTCGAGCAGTTGCCAGTGAGTTGAAAAAAAATTCCAAAATGGCGGAAAAAAAATGGCGGCAAATTTTGTCCGTCTCTCTCTCGGAGACTATAAAAGATGGAGGAGCGGTTTCTCGATAAAAGATGATCACAACCCGGAGGTCTACCTGGTGAGTAGGAAAAAAATTCAAGATGGCGGATTTTTTTTTCCCCCCATACAAAATGTATGGGGAATATTGAAGGGATTAGAAGTTGGGAACTATGCAAGACATTGATTTTGATAGGTTCATAGGGCTTTTTTTCTTTTTCTTTTTTTCATTTTACATTTGTTTTTTTTCTTTTTTTTTTTTTTTTCTTTTTTTTTCTTTCTCATTTGTGAATGAGGAGCACGGCCAGGTTATTGCAGATAGGTGGGGTGTGCTCGAACAAATTTTTTGGCAAAAGATGACTAGAATCCGAAGGTCTACTTGATGAGTAAAAAAATCGCGGTCCGCTTTAGCGGGCCGCGCACCCACGCGCCTTACTTTTACTAATAACACTTCCCGCGAGCTGCTTTAGCAGCTCGCGCACCGAGCGAAATAAATAAAGCCGAACAATCGCGGTCCGCTTTAGCGGGCCGCGCACCCACGCGCCCTACTTGTAGCAATAACACTTCCCGCGAGCTGCTTTAGCAGCTCGCGCACCGAGCAAATGCTAGTTATAATATATATAGCTCGATTACCACTGACTCACTGACACACTCACTCACTCACTGATTGACAGGGTTGTTCTCCTAGAAGGAGACGGAAATCGATATAATGATGTTCGGGAGATGTGTTTGGGAGGGGGATTCGAGTTGGGGAAAATTATGACATTTCAGAAAAACAAGATGGCGGCCGACGTGAATCTTGCAACTCTTTTGTTTTCCAACCGATTTCTTTGAAATTTTGGATTATTGTAGAAATTAGTAAACGATTAACAGAAAAAGTGAAAAAAATTAAAAAAACAAGATGGCGGCCGAGCTGTGACGTCTCAAATTTCCTGTAAAATTTTGTATGAAAAAAATTTTTTTCACCCATGGTGTCGTATAGAGCTCAAAGAATGTGACTCGGAGAAAGGTGGAGAGAGCTGATGAGTGAGGAGTTCGGAGACGGGCGAGGGGCACGGCCAGGGTATAGAAGATAGGTGGAGGGTGCTCGACCAAATGTCATTCGAAACCTCGAGCAGTTGCCAGTGAGTTGAAAAAAAATTCCAAAATGGCGGAAAAAAAATGGCGGCAAATTTTGTCCGTCTCTCTCTCGGAGACTATAAAAGATGGAGGAGCGGTTTCTCGACAAAAGATGATCACAACCCGGAGGTCTACCTGGTGAGTAGGAAAAAAATTCAAGATGGCGGATTTTTTTTTCCCCCCATACAAAATGTATGGGGAATATTGAAGGGACTAGAAGTTGGGAACTATGCAAGACATTGATTTTGATAGGTTCATAGGGCTTTTTTTCTTTTTCTTTTTTTTCATTTTACATTTGCTTTTTTTCTTTTTTTTCTTTTTTTTTCTTTTTCTTTTGTCAATGAGGAGCACGGCCAGGTTATTGCAGATAGGTGGGGTGTGCTCGAACAAATTTTTTGGCAAAAGATGACCAGAATCCGAAGGTCTACTTGATGAGTAAAAAAATCGCGGTCCGCTTTAGCGGGCCGCGCACCCACGCGCCCTACTTGTAGTAATAACACTTCCCGCGAGCTGCTTTAGCACCGAGCGAAATAAATAAAGCCGAACAATCGCGGTCCGCTTTAGCGGGCCGCGCACCCACGCGCCTTACTTTTAGTAAAACACTTCCCGCGAGCTGCTTTAGCAGCTCGCGCACCGAGCAAACGCTAGTTATAATATATATAGCTCGATTACCACTGACTCACTCACTCACTCACTGATTGACAGGGTTGTTCTCCTAGAAGGAGACGGAAATCGATATAATGATGTAGGGGAGATATGTCCGGGTGGGGGATTCGAGTGGGGGAAAATTATGACATTTCGGAAAAACAAGATGGCGGCCGACGTGATTCTTGCAACTCTTTTGTTTTCCGACCGATTTCTTTGAAATTTTGGATTATTGTAGAAATTAGTAAACGATTAACAGAAAAAGTGAAAAAAAATAAAAAAACAAGATGGCGGCCGAGCTGTGACGTCTCAAATTTCCAACCCCTCTCCTGTAAAATTTTGTATGAAAAAAATTTTTTTCACCCATGGTGTCGTATAGAGCTCAAAGAATGTGACTCGGAGAAAGGTGGCGAGAGCTGATGAGTGAGGAGTTCGGAGACGGGCGAGGGGCACGGCCAGGGTATAGTAGATAGGTGGAGGGTGCTCGACCAAATGTCATTCGAAATCTCGAGCAGTTGCCAGTGAAATGAAAAAAAATTCCAAAATGGCGGAAAAAAAATGGCGGCAAATTTTGTCCGTCTCTCTCTCGGAGACTATAAAAGATGGAGGAGCGGTTTCTCGACAAAAGATGATCAAAACCCGGAGGTCTACCTGGTGAGTAGGAAAAAAATTCAAGATGGCGGATTTTTTTTTTTCCCATACTAAATGTATGGGGAATATTGAAGGGACTAGAAGTTGGGAACTATGCAAGACATTGATTTTGATAGGTTCATAGGGCTTTTTTTCTTTTTCTTTTTTTTCATTTTACATTTGTTTTTTTTTTTTTGTTTTTTTTCATTTTTTTTTCTTTTTCTTTTGTGAATGAGGAGCACGACCAGGTTATTGCAGATAGGTGGGGTGTGCTCGAACAAATTTTTTGGCAAAAGATGACCAGAATCCGAAGGGCTACTTGAAGAGTAAAAAAATCGCGGTCCGCTTTAGCGGGCCGCGCACCCACGCGCCCTACTTGTAGCAATAACACTTCCCGCGAGCTGTTTTAGCAGCTCGCGCACCGAGCGAAATAAATAAAGCCGAACAATCGCGGTCCGCTTTAGCGGGCCGCGCACCCACGCGCCCTACTTGTAGTAATAAAACTTCCCGCGAGCTGCTTTAGCAGCTCGCGCACCGAGCGAAATAAATAAAGCCGAACAATCGCGGTCCCCTTTAGCGGGCCGCGCACCCACGCGCCTTACTTTTAGTAAAACACTTCCCGCGAGCTGCTTTAGCAGCTCGCGCACCGAGCGAAATACTAGTTATAATATATATAGCTCGATTACCACTCACTCACTGATTCACTGACTCATTGACACAATTGTTCTCCTAGAAAGAGACAAAAAACGATAAAATGATGTACGGGAGATATGTTCGGGTGGGGGATTCGAGTGGGGAAAAATTATGACATTTCGGAAAAACAAGATGGCGGCCGACGTGAATCTTGCAACTCTTTTGTTTTCCAACCGATTTCTTTAAAATTTTGGATTATCGTAGAAATTAGTAAACGATTAACAGAAAAAGTGAAAAAAATTAAAAAAACAAGATGGCGGCCGAGCTGTGACGTCTCAAATTTCCACCCCTCTCCTGTAAAATTTTGTATGAAAAAAATTTTTTTCACCCATGGTGTCGTATAGAGCTCAAAGAATGTGACTCGGAGAAAGGTGGAGAGAGCTGATGAGTGAGGAGTTCGGAGACGGGCGAGGGGCACGGCCAGGGTATAGAAGATAGGTGGAGGGTGCTCGACCAAATGTCATTCGAAACCTCGAGCAGTTGCCAGTGAGTTGAAAAAAAATTCCAAAATGGCGGAAAAAAAATGGCGGCAAATTTTGTCCGTCTCTCTCTCGGAGACTATAAAAGATGGAGGAGCGGTTTCTCGATAAAAGATGATCACAACCCGGAGGTCTACCTGGTGAGTAGGAAAAAAATTCAAGATGGCGGATTTTTTTTTCCCCCCATACAAAATGTATGGGGAATATTGAAGGGATTAGAAGTTGGGAACTATGCAAGACATTGATTTTGATAGGTTCATAGGGCTTTTTTTCTTTTTCTTTTTTTCATTTTACATTTGTTTTTTTTCTTTTTTTTTTTTTTTTCTTTTTTTTTTCTTTTTCATTTGTGAATGAGGAGCACGGCCAGGTTATTGCAGATAGGTGGGATGTGCTCGAACAAATTTTTTGGCAAAAGATGACTAGAATCCGAAGGTCTACTTGATGAGTAAAAAAATCGCGGTCCGCTTTAGCGGGCCGCGCACCCACGCGCCCTACTTGTAGTAATAACACTTCCCGCGAGCTGCTTTAGCAGCTCGCGCACCGAGCGAAATAAATAAAGCCGAACAATCGCGGTCCGCTTTAGCGGGCCGCGCACCCACGCGCCTTACTTTTACTAATAACACTTCCCGCGAGCTGCTTTAGCAGCTCGCGCACCGAGCGAAATAAATAAAGCCGAACAATCGCGGTCCGCTTTAGCGGGCCGCGCACCCACGCGCCCTACTTGTAGCAATAACACTTCCCGCGAGCTGCTTTAGCAGCTCGCGCACCGAGCGAAATAAATAAAGCCGAACAATCGCAGTCCGCTTTAGCGGGCCGCGCACCCACGCGCCCTACTTGTAGCAATAACACTTCCCGCGAGCTGCTTTAGCAGCTCGCGCACCGAGCGAAATAAATAAAGCCGAACAATCGCGGTCCGCTTTAGCGGGCCGCGCACCCACGCGCCTTACTTTTAGTAAAACACTTCCCGCGGGCTGCTTTAGCAGCTCGCGCACCGAGCGAAGTACTAGTTAATATATATATAGCTGCTGGGGCTGATTCACTGACTGATTCACTGATTCACTGACTCATTGATCACCTCTCCTGTAAAATTTTGTATGAAAAATTTTTTTTTCACTGATGGTTTCGTATAGAGGAAAAAAATTCATTCGGAGGAAAAATATGGAGAGAGCTGATGATTGAGGATTTCGGAGACGGGTGAAGAGCACGGCCAGGGTATCGAAGATAGGTGGAAGGTGCTCAAACAAAAAATACTCGAAACCTCATCCAATTGGCAATGAGCTGAAAAAAAATTCAAAATGGCGGATTCAAGATGGCGGCCATACCAATTTCATAGGCATCTATCTCGGAAAGTATAAAAGATGGAACAGTGGTTATTTGATAGAAAATGATCAGGACCTGAAAGTCCACTTGACGATGGAAAAACCGCGGTCCGCTTGCGGGCCGCGCACCCACGCGCCCTACTAGTAATATATATAGCTCGATTACCACTGATTCACTGACTGACTGACTCATTGACAGGGTTGTTCTCCTAGAAGGAGACGGAAATCGATATAATGATGTTCGGGAGATGTGTTCGGGGGGGGGGATTCGAGTTGGGGAAAATTATGACATTTCGGAAAAACAAGATGGCAGCCGACGTGAATCTTGCAACTCTTTTGTTTTCCGACCGATTTCTTTGAAATTTTGGATTATTGTAGAAATTAGTAAACGATTAACAGAAAAAGTGAAAAAAATTAAAAAAACAAGATGGCGGCCGAGCTGTGACGTCTCAAATTTCCAACCCCTCTCCTGTAAAATTTTGTATGAAAAAAATTTTTCTCACCCATGGTGTCGTATAGAGCTCAAAGAATGTGACTCGGAGAAAGGTGGAGAGAGCTGATGAGTGAGGAGTTCGGAGACGGGCGAGGGGCACGGCCAGGGTATAGAAGATAGGTGGAGGGTGCTCGACCAAATGTCATTCGAAACCTCGAGCAGTTGCCAGTGAGTTGAAAAAAAATTCCAAAATGGCGGAAAAAAAATGGCGGCAAATTTTGTCCGTCTCTCTCTCGGAGACTATAAAAGATGGAGGAGCGGTTTCTCGACAAAAGATGATCAAAACCCGGAGGTCTACCCGGTGAGTAGGAAAAAAATTCAAGATGGCGGATTTTTTTTCCATACTAAATGTATGGGGAATATTGAAGGGACTAGAAGTTGGGAACTATGCAAGACATTGATTTTGATAGGTTCATAGGGCTTTTTTTCTTTTTCTTTTTTTTCATTTTACATTTGTTTTTTTGTTTTTTTTCATTTTTTTTTCTTTTTTTTTCATTTTTTTTTGTGAATGAGGAGCACGGCCAGGTTATTGCAGATAGGTGGGGTGTGCTCGAACAAATTTTTTGGCAAAAGATGACCAGAATCCGAAGGTCTACTTGATGAGTAAAAAAATCGCGGTCCGCTTTAGCGGGCCGCGCACCCACGCACCTTACTTTTAGTAATAACACTTCCCGCGAGCTGCTTTAGCAGCTCGCGCACCGAGCGAAAAAAATAAAGCCGAACAATCGCGGTCCGCTTTAGCGGGCCGCGCACCCACACGCCCTACTTGTAGTAACAACACTTCCCGCGAGCTGCTTTAGCAGCTCGCGCACCGAGCAAATGCTAGTTATAATATATATAGCTCGATTACCACTGACTGACTGATTCACTGACTGATTGACACGATTGTTCTCCTAGAAAGAGACAGAAAATGATACAATGATGTAGGGGAGATATGTCCGGGTGGGGGATTCGAGTGGGGAAAAATTATGACATTTCGGAAAAACAAGATGGCGGCCGACGTGAATCTTGCAACTCTTTTGTTTTCCAACCGATTTCTTTGAAATTTTGGGTTATTGTAGAAATTAGTAAACGATTAACAGAAAATGAGAAAAAAATTAAAAAAACAAGATGGCGGCCGAGCTGTGACGTCCCAAATTTCCGACCCCTCTCCTGTAAAATTTTGTATGAAAAAATTTTTTTCCACCCATGGTGTCGTGTAGAGCTCAAAGAATGTGACTCGGAGAAAGGTGGAGAGAGCTGATGAGTGAGGAGTTCGGAGACGGGCGAGGGGCACGGCCAGGGTATAGAAGATAGGTGGAGGGTGCTCGACCAAATGTCATTCAAAACCTCGAGCAGTTGCCAGAGAGTTGAAAAAAAATTTCAAAATGGCGGAAAAAAAATGGCGGCAAATTTTGTCCGTCTCTCTCTCGGAGACTATAAAAGATGGAGGAGCGGTTTCTCGACAAAAGATGATCAAAACCCGGAGGTCTACCTAGTGAGTAGGAAAAAAATTCAAGATGGCGGATTTTTTTTTTCTCCATACAAAATGTATGGGGAATATTGAAGGGACTAGAAGTTGGGAACTATGCAAGACATTGATTTTGATAGGTTCATAGGGCTTTTTTTCTTTTTCTTTTTTTTCATTTTACATTTGTTATTTTTTCTTTTTTTTCATTATTTTTTCTTTTTTTTTCTTTTTCTTTTGTGAATGAGGAGCACGGCCAGGTTATTGCAGTTAGGTGGGGTGTGCTCGAACAAATTTTTTGGCAAAATATGACCAGAATCCGAAGGGCTACTTGATGAGTAAAAAAATCGCGGTCCGCTTTAGCTGGCCGCGCACCCACGCGCCCTACTTGTAGTAACAACACTTCCCGCGAGCTGCTTTAGCAGCTCGCGCACCGAGCGAAATAAATAAAGCCGAACAATCGCGGTCCGCTTTAGCGGGCCGCGCACCCACGCGCCCTACTTGTAGTAACAACACTTCCCGCGAGCTGCTTTAGCAGCTCGCGCACCGAGCGAAATAAATAAAGCCGAACAATCGCGGTCCGCTTTAGCGGGCCGCGCACCCACGCGCCCTACTTGTAGCAATAACACTTCCCGCGAGCTGCTTTAGCAGCTCGCGCACCGAGCGAAATAAATAAAGCCGAACAATCGCGGTCCGCTTTAGCGGGCCGCGCACCCACGCGCCCCACTTGTAGCAATAACACTTCCCGCGAGCTGCTTTAGCAGCTCGCGCACCGAGCAAACGCTAGTTATTATAATATATATAGCTCGATTACCACTCACTCACTGATTCACTGACTCATTGACATAATTGTTCTCCTAGAAAGAGACAAAAAACGATAAAATGATGTACGGGAGATATGTTCGGGTGGGGGATTCGAGTGGGGAAAAATTATGACATTTCGGAAAAACAAGATGGCGGCCGACGTGAATCTTGCAACTCTTTTGTTTTCTAACCGATTTCTTTGAAATTTTGGATTATTGTAGATATTAGTAAACGATTAACAGAAAAAGTGAAAAAAATTCAAAAAACAAGATGGCGGCCGAGCTGTGACGTCTCAAATTTCCACCCCTCTCCTGTAAAATTTTGTATGAAAAAATTTTTTTTCACCCATGGTGTCGTATAGAGCTCAAAGAATGTTACTCGGAGAAAGGTGGAGAGAGCTGATGAGTGAGGAGTTCGGAGACGGGCGAGGGGCACGGCCAGGGTATAGAAGATAGGTGGAGGGTGCTCGACCAAATGTCATTCGAAACCTCGAGCAGTTGCCAGTGAGTTGAAAAAAAATTCCAAAATGGCGGAAAAAAAATGGCGGCAAATTTTGTTCGTCTCTCTCTCGGAGACTATAAAAGATGGAGGAGCGGTTTCTCGACAAAAGATGATCACAACCCGGAGGTCTACCTGGTGAGTAGGAAAAAAATTCAAGATGGCGGATTTTTTTTTTTTTCATACAAAATGTATGGGGAATATTTAAGGGACTAGAAGTTGGGAACTATGCAAGACATTGATTTTGATAGGTTCATAGGGCTTTTTTCTTTTTCTTTTTTTTTCATTTTACATTTGCTTTTTTTCTTTTTTTTCTTTTTTTTTTCTTTTTTTTTATGAGGAGCACGGCCAGGTTATTGCAGATAGGTGGGGTGTGCTCGAACAAATTTTTTGGCAAAAGATGACCAGAATCCGAAGGTCTACTTGATGAGTAAAAAAATCGCGGTCCGCTTTAGCGGGCCGCGCACCCACGCGCCCTACTTGTAGTAATAACACTTCCCGCGAGCTGCTTTAGCAGCTCGCGCACCGAGCGAAATAAATAAAGCCGAACAATCGCGGTCCGCTTTAGCGGGCCGCGCACCCACGCGCCCTACTTGTAGCAATAACACTTCCCGCGAGCTGCTTTAGCAGCTCGCGCACCGAGCAAATGCTAGTTATAATATATATAGCTCGATTACCACTCACTGATTCACTGACTGACTCATTGACATAATTGTTCTCCTAGAAGGAGACGGAAATCGATATAATAATGTTCGGGAGATATGTTCGGGTGGGGGATTCGAGTGGGGAAAAATTATGATATTTCGGAAAAACAAGATGGCGGCCGACGTGAATCTTGCAACTCTTTTGTTTTCCAAGCGATTTCTTTGAAATTTTGGATTATTGTAGAAATTAGTAAACGATTAACAGAAAAAGTGAAAATGATTAAAAAAACAAGATGGCGGCCGAGCTGTGACGTCCCAAATTTCCGACCCCTCTCCTGTACAATTTTGTATGAAAAAAATTTTTTTCACCCATGGTGTCGTATAGAGCTCAAAGAATGTGACTCGGATAAAGGTGGAGAGAGCTGATGAGTGAGGAGTTCGGAGACGGGCGAGGGGCACGGCCAGGGTATAGAAGATAGGTGGAGGGTGCTCGACCAAATGTCATTCGAAACCTCGAGCAGTTGCCAGTGAGTTGAAAAAAATTCCAAAATGGCGGAAAAGAAATGGCGGCAAATTTTGTCCGTCTCTCTCTCGGAGACTATAAAAGATGGAGGAGCGGTTTCTCGACAAAAGATGATCAAAACCCGGAGGTCTACCTGGTGAGTAGGAAAAAAATTCAAGATGGCGGATTTTTTTTTTCCATACAAAATGTATGGGGAATATTGAAGGGACTAGAAGTTGGGAACTATGCAAGACATTGATTTTGATAGGTTCATAGGGCTTTTTTTCTTTTTTTTCTTTTTTTTTTCTTTTTTTTTTTTTCTTTTGTGAATGAGGAGCACGGCCAGGTTATTGCAGATAGGTGGGGTGTGCTCGAACAAATTTTTTGGCAAAAGATGACCAGAATCCGAAGGGCTACTTGAAGAGTAAAAAAATCGCGGTCCGCTTTAGCGGGCCGCGCACCCACGCGCCCTACTTGTAGCAATAACACTTCCCGCGAGCTGCTTTAGCAGCTCGCGCACCGAGCGAAATAAATAAAGCCGAACAATCGCGGTCCGCTTTAGCGGGCCGCGCACCCACGCGCCCTACTTGTAGTAATAACACTTCCCGCGAGCTGCTTTAGCAGCTCGCGCACCGAGCGAAATAAATAAAGCCGAACAATCGCGGTCCGCTTTAGCGGGCCGCGCACCCACGCGCCTTACTTTTAGTAAAACACTTCCCGCGAGCTGCTTTAGCAGCTCGCGCACCGAGCAAATGCTAGTTATTATAATATATATAGCTCGATTACCACTCACTCACTGATTCACTGACTCATTGACATAATTGTTCTCCTAGAAAGAGACAAAAAACGATAAAATGATGTACGGGAGATATGTTCGGGTGGGGGATTCGAGTGGGGAAAAATTATGACATTTCGGAAAAACAAGATGGCGGCCGACGTGAATCTTGCAACTCTTTTGTTTTCTAACCGATTTCTTTGAAATTTTGGATTATTGTAGATATTAGTAAACGATTAACAGAAAAAGTGAAAAAAATTCAAAAAACAAGATGGCGGCCGAGCTGTGACGTCTCAAATTTCCACCCCTCTCCTGTAAAATTTTGTATGAAAAAATTTTTTTTCACCCATGGTGTCGTATAGAGCTCAAAGAATGTGACTCGGAGAAAGGTGGAGAGAGCTGATGAGTGAGGAGTTCGGAGACGGGCGAGGGGCACGGCCAGGGTATAGAAGATAGGTGGAGGGTGCTCGACCAAATGTCATTCGAAACCTCGAGCAGTTGCCAGTGAGTTGAAAAAAAATTCCAAAATGGCGGAAAAAAAATGGCGGCAAATTTTGTTCGTCTCTCTCTCGGAGACTATAAAAGATGGAGGAGCGGTTTCTCGACAAAAGATGATCACAACCCGGAGGTCTACCTGGTGAGTAGGAAAAAAATTCAAGATGGCGGATTTTTTTTTTTTCATACAAAATGTATGGGGAATATTTAAGGGACTAGAAGTTGGGAACTATGCAAGACATTGATTTTGATAGGTTCATAGGGCTTTTTTCTTTTTCTTTTTTTTCATTTTACATTTGCTTTTTTTCTTTTTTTTCTTTTTTTTTCTTTTTTTTTATGAGGAGCACGGCCAGGTTATTGCAGATAGGTGGGGTGTGCTCGAACAAATTTTTTGGCAAAAGATGACCAGAATCCGAAGGTCTACTTGATGAGTAAAAAAATCGCGGTCCGCTTTAGCGGGCCGCGCACCCACGCGCCCTACTTGTAGTAATAACACTTCCCGCGAGCTGCTTTAGCAGCTCGCGCACCGAGCGAAATAAATAAAGCCGAACAATCGCGGTCCGCTTTAGCGGGCCGCGCACCCACGCGCCCTACTTGTAGCAATAACACTTCCCGCGAGCTGCTTTAGCAGCTCGCGCACCGAGCAAATGCTAGTTATAATATATATAGCTCGATTACCACTGACTGACTGATTCACTGATTGACATAATTGTTCTCCTAGAAAGAGACAAAAAACGATAAAATGATGTACGGGAGATATGTTCGGGTGGGGGATTCGAGTGGGGAAAAATTATGACATTTCGGAAAAACAAGATGGCGGCCGACGTGAATCTTGCAACTCTTTTGTTTTCCAACCGATTTCTTTGAAATTTTGGATTATTGTAGAAATTTGTAAACGATTAACAGAAAAAGTGAAAAAAATTAAAAAAACAAGATGGCGGCCGAGCTGTGACGTCTCAAATTTCCACCCCTCTCCTGTAAAATTTTGTATGAAAAAAATTTTTTTCACCCATGGTGTCGTATAGAGCTCAAAGAATGTGACTCGGAGAAAGGTGGAGAGAGCTGATGAGTGAGGAGTTCGGAGACGGGCGAGGGGCACGGCCAGGGTATAGAAGATAGGTGGAGGGTGCTCGACCAAATGTCATTCAAAACCTCGAGCAGTTGCCAGTGAGTTGAAAAAAAATTCCAAAATGGCGGAAAAAAAATGGCGGCAAATTTTGTCCGTCTCTCTCTCGGAGACTATAAAAGATGGAGGAGCGGTTTCTCGACAAAAGATGATCACAACCCGGAGGTCTACCTGGTGAGTAGGAAAAAAATTCAAGATGGCGGATTTTTTTTTCCCCCATACAAAATGTATGGGGAATATTGAAGGGACTAGAAGTTGGGAACTATGCAAGACATTGATCTTGATAGGTTCATAGGGCTTTTTTTCTTTTTCTTTTTTTTCATTTTTCATTTTTTTTTTTTTTCTTTTTTTTCATTTTTTTTTCTTTTTCTTTTGTGAATGAGGAGCACGGCCAGGTTATTGCAGATAGGTGGGGTGTGCTCGAACAAATTTTTTGGCAAAAGATGACCAGAATCCGAAGGTCTACTTGATGAGTAAAAAAAATCGCGGTCCGCTTTAGCGGGCCGCGCACCCACGCGCCTTACTTGTAGTAATAACCCTTCCCGCGAGCTGCTTTAGCAGCTCGCGCACCGAGCGAATTAAATAAAGCCGAACAATCGCGGTCCGCTTTAGCGGGCCGCGCACCCACGCGCCCTACTTGTAGCAATAACACTTCCCGCGAGCTGCTTTAGCAGCTCGCGCACCGAGCGAAATACATGAAGCCGAACAATCGCGGTCCGCTTTAGCGGGCCGCGCACCCACGCGCCCTACTTGTAGTAATAACACTTCCCGCGAGCTGCTTTAGCAGTTCGCGCACCGAGCGAAATAAATATAGCCGAACAATCGCGGTCCGCTTTAGCGGGCCGCGCACCCACGCGCCCTACTTGTAGTAACAACACTTCCCGCGAGCTGCTTTAGCAGCTCGCGCACCGAGCAAACGCTAGTTATTATATTATAATATATATAGCTCGATTACCACTCACTCACTGATTCACTGACTCATTGACATAATTGTTCTCCTAGAAAGAGACAAAAAACGATAAAATGATGTACGGGAGATATGTTCGGGTGGGGGATTCGAGTGGGGAAAAATTATGACATTTCGGAAAAACAAGATGGCGGCCGACGTGAATCTTGCAACTCTTTTGTTTTCTAACCGATTTCTTTGAAATTTTGGATTATTGTAGATATTAGTAAACGATTAACAGAAAAAGTGAAAAAAATTCAAAAAACAAGATGGCGGCCGAGCTGTGACGTCTCAAATTTCCACCCCTCTCCTGTAAAATTTTGTATGAAAAAATTTTTTTTCACCCATGGTGTCGTATAGAGCTCAAAGAATGTGACTCGGAGAAAGGTGGAGAGAGCTGATGAGTGAGGAGTTCGGAGACGGGCGAGGGGCACGGCCAGGGTATAGAAGATAGGTGGAGGGTGCTCGACCAAATGTCATTCGAAACCTCGAGCAGTTGCCAGTGAGTTGAAAAAAAATTCCAAAATGGCGGAAAAAAAATGGCGGCAAATTTTGTTCGTCTCTCTCTCGGAGACTATAAAAGATGGAGGAGCGGTTTCTCGACAAAAGATGATCACAACCCGGAGGTCTACCTGGTGAGTAGGAAAAAAATTCAAGATGGCGGATTTTTTTTTTTTCATACAAAATGTATGGGGAATATTTAAGGGACTAGAAGTTGGGAACTATGCAAGACATTGATTTTGATAGGTTCATAGGGCTTTTTTCTTTTTCTTTTTTTTCATTTTACATTTGCTTTTTTTCTTTTTTTTCTTTTTTTTTTCTTTTTTTTTATGAGGAGCACGGCCAGGTTATTGCAGATAGGTGGGGTGTGCTCGAACAAATTTTTTGGCAAAAGATGACCAGAATCCGAAGGTCTACTTGATGAGTAAAAAAATCGCGGTCCGCTTTAGCGGGCCGCGCACCCACGCGCCCTACTTGTAGTAATAACACTTCCCGCGAGCTGCTTTAGCAGCTCGCGCACCGAGCGAAATAAATAAAGCCGAACAATCGCGGTCCGCTTTAGCGGGCCGCGCACCCACGCGCCCTACTTGTAGCAATAACACTTCCCGCGAGCTGCTTTAGCAGCTCGCGCACCGAGCAAATGCTAGTTATAATATATATAGCTCGATTACCACTGACTGACTGATTCACTGATTGACATAATTGTTCTCCTAGAAAGAGACAAAAAACGATAAAATGATGTACGGGAGATATGTTCGGGTGGGGGATTCGAGTGGGGAAAAATTATGACATTTCGGAAAAACAAGATGGCGGCCGACGTGAATCTTGCAACTCTTTTGTTTTCCAACCGATTTCTTTGAAATTTTGGATTATTGTAGAAATTTGTAAACGATTAACAGAAAAAGTGAAAAAAATTAAAAAAACAAGATGGCGGCCGAGCTGTGACGTCTCAAATTTCCACCCCTCTCCTGTAAAATTTTGTATGAAAAAAATTTTTTTCACCCATGGTGTCGTATAGAGCTCAAAGAATGTGACTCGGAGAAAGGTGGAGAGAGCTGATGAGTGAGGAGTTCGGAGACGGGCGAGGGGCACGGCCAGGGTATAGAAGATAGGTGGAGGGTGCTCGACCAAATGTCATTCAAAACCTCGAGCAGTTGCCAGTGAGTTGAAAAAAAATTCCAAAATGGCGGAAAAAAAATGGCGGCAAATTTTGTCCGTCTCTCTCTCGGAGACTATAAAAGATGGAGGAGCGGTTTCTCGACAAAAGATGATCACAACCCGGAGGTCTACCTGGTGAGTAGGAAAAAAATTCAAGATGGCGGATTTTTTTTTCCCCCATACAAAATGTATGGGGAATATTGAAGGGACTAGAAGTTGGGAACTATGCAAGACATTGATCTTGATAGGTTCATAGGGCTTTTTTTCTTTTTCTTTTTTTTCATTTTTCATTTTTTTTTTTTTTCTTTTTTTTCATTTTTTTTTCTTTTTCTTTTGTGAATGAGGAGCACGGCCAGGTTATTGCAGATAGGTGGGGTGTGCTAGAACAAATTTTTTGGCAAAAGATGAAATCGATATAATAATGTTCGGGAGATATGTTCGGGTGGGGGATTCGAGTGGGGAAAAATTATGATATTTCGGAAAAACAAGATGGCGGCCGACGTGAATCTTGCAACTCTTTTGTTTTCCAACCGATTTCTTTGAAATTTTGGATTATTGTAGAAATTAGTAAACGATTAACAGAAAAAGTGAAAATAATTAAAAAAACAAGATGGCGGCCGAGCTGTGACGTCCCAAATTTCCGACCCCTCTCCTGTACAATTTTGTATGAAAAAAATTTTTTTCACCCATGGTGTCGTATAGAGCTCAAAGAATGTGACTCGGAGAAAGGTGGAGAGAGCTGATGAGTGAGGAGTTCGGAGACGGGCGAGGGGCACGGCCAGGGTATAGAAGATAGGTGGAGGGTGCTCGACCAAATGTCATTCGAAACCTCGAGCAGTTGCCAGTGAGTTGAAAAAAATTCCAAAATGGCGGAAAAGAAATGGCGGCAAATTTTGTCCGTCTCTCTCTCGGAGACTATAAAAGATGGAGGAGCGGTTTCTCGACAAAAGATGATCAAAACCCGGAGGTCTACCTGGTGAGTAGGAAAAAAATTCAAGATGGCGGATTTTTTTTTTCCATACAAAATGTATGGGGAATATTGAAGGGACTAGAAGTTGGGAACTATGCAAGACATTGATTTTGATAGGTTCATAGGGCTTTTTTTCTTTTTCTTTTTTTTCATTTTACATTTGCTTTTTTTCTTTTTTTTTCTTTTTTTTTTTTTTCTTTTGTGAATGAGGAGCACGGCCAGGTTATTGCAGATAGGTGGGGTGTGCTCGAACAAATTTTTTGGCAAAAGATGACCAGAATCCGAAGGTCTACTTGATGTGTAAAAAAATCGCGGTCCGCTTTAGCGGGCCACGCACCCACGCGCCCTACTTGTAGTAATAACACTTCCCGCGAGCTGCTTTAGCAGCTCGCGCACCGAGCGAAATAAACAAAGCCGAACAATCGCTGTCCGCTTTAGCGGGCCGCGCACCCACGCGCCTTACTTTTAGTAAAACACTTCCCGCGAGCTGCTTTAGCAGCTCGCGCACCGAGCAAATGCTAGTTAATATATATATAGCTGTTCGTGCTGATTCACTGATTCACTCACTCATTCACTCACTGATTGATCACCTCTCCTGTAAAATTTTGTATGAAAAATTTTTTTTTCACTAATGGTTTCGTATAGAAGACAAAAATTCATTCGGAGGAAAATTATGGAGAGAGCTGATGATTGAGGATGTCGGAGACGGGTGAGGGAGGAGCACGGCCAGGGTATTGTAGATAGGTGGGGGGTGTTCGAAGAAATGTCATTCGAAACCTCATCCAATTGGCAGTGAGCTGAAAAAAAATTCAAAATGGCGGAAAAAAGATGGCCGCCATACAAATTTCGTCGGTGTCTATCTCGGGGAGTATAAAAGATGGAAGAGTGGTTTCTTGGCAAAAGATGATCAGGACCCAAAGGTCTATTTGATGAATAGAAAAAAAATCCAAGATGGCGGATTTTTTTTTCTTCATACAAAATATATGGCGAATATTGAAGAGACTAGAAGCTGAGAACTATGCAAGACTTTGATACGGTTCCTTTTCAAAATTTGTTTTTATAGAAGAATTCTCATTCTGAAAATGATGAGATATGATGATCGAGGGTTTGGAAGGTGGGTGAGGAGCATGGCCAGGGTATTGAAAATAGGCGGGAGGTGCTCAAACAAAAAATACTCGAAATCTCATCCAATTGGCAGTGAGTTGAAAAAAATTCAAAATGGCGGATTCAAGATGGCGGCCATACCAATTTCATCGGCATCTATCTCGGATAGTATAAAAGATGGAAGAGTGGTTTCTTGGAAAAAGATGATCAAAACCCGAAGGTCTACGTCTTGGTGAATAGAAAAAAAATTCAAGATGGCGGAATTTATTTTTCCATACAAACTATGCAAGACTTTGATATGGTTTCTTTTCAAAATTTGTTTTTATGGAAGAATTCTCATCCTGACAAATGATTCGGAGAAAAAATATGGAAAGTAATGCTGATCGAAGATTTGGAAGGTGGGTGAGGAGCACAGCCAGGTTATTAAAGATAGACGAGGGCCGCTAAAAGAAAAAATACTGGAAACCTCATCCAATTGGCAGTGAGCCGAAAAAAAACCAAGATGGCGGATTCAAGATGGAGGCTTTACAAATCTCATAGGTATCTCGGAGAGTATAGAAGATGAAAGAGTGGTGTTTGGGTACAAAATGATCAAGACCTGAAACTCTAATTGATGAACAGAAAAACCGCGGTCCACTTTAGTGGGCCGCGCACCCACGCGCCCTACTAGTATACTATAAACATACTCTAAACTTAGGCTATATTTGAATACTTCCTAAACAGATTGTAAATAGCATTACCATATTTTTAGGGTTCCGAGAAAAACGGAATTCTTATAAGCTCACTATTTTAAAAAAAAACGGCCAAGTGCGTGTCGGGCCACGCGCAATGTAGGGTTCCGTAGTTGAAAGTCTGAAATATTATTGCTGACCTAGGATAGTGATTTTGTTTTATTTATGAATATTGAATAAATTTTGAGTTCCATGGTTTAAATAGTTAGTTTTATTTATAATTTAGAAATTTCAATGTATATTTTATGATAAGTACCAATAAGTTAACATTGTTATAGAAGAGCGAGACCACCTGATACAGGTATTTCAATATACTTAAAAGGTGGTCTCGGCCCCTAAAAACCTGATGTGTAAATTTTTTAAAGAAATAAAATTATTATTATTATTATATAGTATAATATTCTATAAAATATGTAACTTACACTACGTGTAATACCTAACTTAGAAAAAACAGATATTACTCCTTAACTAATGAACCCTACTTAGCCGTGATAGTTTTCCTTTAAAATTCATTATATATACTACTGCTGTGAATTTTTTCTTGTATCCTATATACAACCATTTAGCTGGCAGAGGGGGGGGACACTTGACTTATAAAATTTAGCACTTTAAAATATCATATTTCACAAACGGATCCCTGAATTGAAAAATGATGTTCCCACAATATTTTTGAAAGACCTATTCAACGACACCCCACACTATGGGATAGACGAGAAAAAAAAAATTCATCGCCACTTTACATGTAGGGGAGGTACTCTAAAAAAAATTATTTTTCACAATTTTATTTCACGACTTTGTCGGCGTGATTAATATTTATACCCTTGTCAAATTACAGATTTCTAGTACCAATAGTCTCTGAGCTAAACCGCGGACAGACAGACAGACAGACAGACAGACAGACGGACGGACATGGCGAAACTATAAGGATTCCTTGTTTACTACGGAACCCTAAAAAGAAAGTGGGCTGTGGGCTATTGAGGCTTCAAAACTTTTTAGATACCTACCTATTCTTTTTGTGATAGGGTTTTAGTGAGATAAACTACAGTTTTAAGTTTTATAATTTTATTATTTTAACTAAGTAGTTTTTCTCTGAAGCCCAGTGACGTTTTTTTTTTTAGTGAATAAAGGTCTTTTTTCCATGCCACATAAAAATAGTCGGTTTTTCTCATTTGCCTATCCTATGCAACCTCCGTGCACGTTTCTAAGCGTGAAACGGAAGAGAAAATTCCAGTGGATCGTTTGCAATAAATTATTCATTACTCTAGAGTTACTTTGAACGCTAGAGTGTGTTTTAATCATAGTCTAAGAGCGTTGCCACACGTGATTCAGCATCACATCTTAGTGATTTTGCTGGATTATGATATGCCACAAGACAGGTGCGATGTTGCAAGGAACATAATATTTTGGCACGCGCACTCACACCGCTCTTCAGGCGGTGCGAGTTGCGGCCCGAGGAGGCTGACGAAGACTCACCTAACTTATATCACATCATCCCGGTGGTCACGGCCACTCTGACAACAGTGACCGATTTAGAAGTATATTTAACGACGCACCATGCTGCACTGCACGTATTGCAGATGTAACTTTGAGGGACGTTAAAAGCAAAATTAAATCCACGAAGCGAAAATTTGCCACAACGTCGCACCATGTGGAATACCAGATTTTCCTACGTAGGACACATCAAAGCAGTACGGCGACGCCGCAACGCAATGTATGGTACTTACCGCTCTATCACCCACTTTCTGAAACGCTGACGCGTGAAATCAAGATTGGTGAGTGACGAATCGGTCTCCGCTAAAAACCTAAGTTTCTGAAGGACGAATGTTTTTTGTAAATTGTCTTTTGCCCAAAAATTCGTCCCCGTGGAAATGGGGATTTTAAAAATCCTGTGTGAACCCTTTGTTTCCCGAGATAAAACGTAGACTATGTCTTATCTTATGAGAGGTTTGACGTACGTAAGTTATAATGTTACCACCCTTCCGGCCAAGCCGTGCCGTCAAGCTATTTCGGCGTCAAGCTATTTATGCCGCGTTGAGATAAGGATTTCATAAAGAATCATCAAACTATAGAAGAATCATCATAATCATCAAAATCAGGTAGTTCATGTATTTTGTCTCGACTCTCGAGAGTACCTATCACAAACAAACATACATAGATCAACATGACATAAACACTCCTCTGCTTTGCGCAGTTGGGTAAAAAGAAAAAGCACGTCTAATTGAAAGATACAGCACTGACACAATTTTCTATTAATCGGATAGCCTTCCTAATGCCCTTAGACGCCATTTGTCTCAACGAATAAAGAAGCGTTGTAAAAATTCTACCCCTCGTTGGCCATAATGCCTTTTACTAAGTGAAAACGGTCGCGAATAGGGGTTGAATGGCTTCATTCGAATAACTCGCTTATCGAATAATTTTATTCGATTATTAAAATGGAGAATTAGAATACACAATTTATTATAAAGTTAATGAATTGAATGAATAAATTGTTGCAAGGGAGACGGGAAAAATTAGCTTGGCATCCAGCGCCCACAAAATAGTATAACAACTTATTACAATCTAATAGCTACAATATAATAATATTATAACGTTTTGTTTTGAAAAGCTGCTGAGTTTCTTGCTGGCTCTTCTCAGCAGAATTTGGTCTCCGAACTGGTTGTAGAGTCATGACGTTTCACAAGAGCCACAGGTTGGCCTACGTGAAATAAATAGTTTTTAATGTAGAATTTTCTTTGAATAAAAGTTCCTACTGTTTGAATTAAAAAAAAATGGCAGTCATACAGGCAGGGACTGCCGATAGAAGTGAAATCTAGATTTGCTAATATATTAAAAATAATTAAGAAATGCGCACTGTCACGATTTCGTGAGTGAGAGTCGAACCTGCGACATCATATATCACAACGGTAAGGAAGGCGGCTGCTTGCCCGATGCGCTGTACAAGGTTGCTTGGGATCTTCTAAAATGTTGAACGCTTACTGAAATCTTCACGTAACGATTGTGAAGGTGACGATGTGCTCAACGCGCCTAAAGAAGTTTTCACTTCAAAAATAAAATCATTCGAAAGAACCAAACATTATCCTGTATTGGCTTTTAAATACCTATTTGTATTAATATGAAAAAAAAAAGAAATTTCTCTCAATAGAGGTTCCCACGCATGGACTGCACAGCCTATGAACACAATGTTGTCCATAATATAATTTCACAGACACTGCCTCTGCTTGTTTTCATTCTAATGAATATTCGATAATTCGTCATTCGCATTACTAGATGACCATTTGAACGAAAAATTATTCGAATACCTAATTTTTTTTTTTTTAAGAATATATATTAGTCAAATTGAAGTTGACTAATATCCTACTATCCCCTCCAATTAAGCGGAAAGCTTGTGCTAGGAGTAGGGTACGACAATAGTGCAAAGTGGGATTCGAACCTGCGACCTTTCAGTTTTCAGTCCGCACCTTTAACCGTTGGGCTATTGAGGTTGAGCTATAATTGAATCAAATGTCATTCGAATGATGAAAGACCATTCGATAGCAGACTAAGCAATAATTCGAATGAAATTTTTCGCATCTCCAGTGTAGAGTACCAACGCTACGCTCGGCAATATTCCTTCATTCTCAAGAGAAATAGAGTTTGCCCCAAATTCCTCAACGATTTGATTTTACATGGTGGGAATACCTCATTTAAATCTTCCCCTATGGTTCATCTTTTATGCAACGGTTTACTTATAGTGATAATTCTTCAGCTTATTTCCTCGCAAATATAGGTTTTTGGAAGTCCCGTGAGAGTTCTTTGATTTCTTGAGATGAAAAGTAGTAGTGTGCCGAAATACGTCAAGCTTAGCGAGGCTTTCAAAATTAATGAATCTATAATACAATAAGGTTAAGAAGTATGGCATCACATTTCAAGCTTAGAGTGGGCACGAAAATGTTGCAACGGGTGGCGAATAGCGATTGAACCGTCGAGCTTTCGAGTTTCAGTCCGGCTCTTTACCTATTAGGCTATTGAGGTACCCCTCTATGTGAGCTTTATTAAGACCTCTATGTAATATGAGCTTAATGAGACACAACAACACAAATAAACCCTTCATTTACACCTGTGTACCTATATTATAGAATCTGTACAAATTTCTCTATCTATGTAGATAGGTATATTATGTAGGTAACAATTAACATCTAATACTTAACTACGAATACCGCTTGTACTTACACTTTTGAAAGCTGTATCATCATCATAAACCCATCAACTGCTCACTTCTGAGCGCACGTCTCCTCTAAGAGAAGGGTATAGCTATAGGCCATAGTTCACCACGCTGGCCCAATGCGAATTGGCGAATTACACATACCTTCGAGAACAGTATGGTGAACTCTCAGGTGTGCAGGTTTCCTCACGATGTTTTCCATCACCGTTAATTAATCATGTGATATTTAATTTCTTAAACGCACATAACTTCGAAAAGTCAGATGTGCGTCCCGTGATCGAACTTGCGACCCCGGAAAAGGAGACCACAGCCCTAACCACTAGGCTATCACTGCTTCTCGGGATCAGAGATGTATGTACCTACCTAACTAAAGCACGGTAGGTAGGGACAAAATAAACTTTTACTGCGTAAATTAAACATTTAAACACCCCCGACATGTGAATGTATGGCCGAAGAATACCTGACATCCTGTTACCCAGTTTCTACTTCATCTTCAGACCATTCTCCTCGATCATCATCTATCTAACACCTTCTCATTGTGACCTTTCTAATGAGCACAAACACACTATGTCTGCTATAAGTTGCCGAGGAGTTGGATATCCCGCAGACTACTTGATGCTGCAGTTTCATCTTAAAGCTACTATTTCTTGGAAATAATCTGAAGTAACAGTACACCTATTTCAAATTAATCACACAAATGAAAGTTTGTAAGAACCTTTAATCATGTAGGAAATGAGCTGATGGTCTTCAAACGCCTGAGCAGATCTTCATAATTATCTAAAGCTAAGAACTATCTCGATCACGTCAACTTTCAAACAGAAAAAACCGCATCAAAATCAGTCTATTCCTTAGGGAGCTACGAGGGAACAGACAGACACAAAGATACACAGATACACACGTCAAACATAATATAACATCCCTCTTCGCGTCGCGGGTTAAAAAAAAATTAAGCAAAGCCTATTTTGGTGTTTACCTACACAGTGCTCTGCTGTCTCTGTAAATGTTTAATTTTTTTATCAAAGCAAATTAAAATGATAAAAATTGAATCCTAATTAAGTGCCTTGCTACTTAAGTATTAGGTAATCATTTATTTTATGACTAGATGCTGCCCTCGTCGTCATCCGCGAGTATTTTTTTGAATATCCTGTGGGAAAAGAAACAGCTCCAAAACATCCAATCCTAAACCCATCACCAATCAATCACCACTGCAGACATTAAGTAATATTAATACCTAGTTAGGCACCTAGATTTTAATTAGTTACTGTTAAAGCTCTAACAACCATTCGACAAGTTATTACTAAGTAGGATTTAAGTTTAATTTTTTTTTAGAACCATCAATTATTAAAAACAAAATAGTAGGTACTATTCCTGTTACCGTGACTTCAGTAAACTTAAGTCAAAAATCTAGTGTTTGATCAGATCATGATTAAAATAAACTTTTCTAGTTGAGAACATCAAACATTTTCTGTAATGTAAACAATATTAGTTCACGAACGCTCTTGTATTTCCACAGGCACTAAACATTACATTTTATCATAGTAGGTACCTACCTACTACAAATGTTTATTTATCATAATCATCATACATGTACCTAAACAACGTAAACAACCGAAAATTTAAATGTTTACACCGTAAACAAGAGAAGATAAAAAGGTTTTACTCACAGGTTGTTTCTCTCGAACAAAAGAACACTATTTATTAACAGCTTAACTGCTTAAACATTTATTTCTTATGCGATTATAGTTCGCAAAATTCGAGTTGCACCTATTTTTTTCAATTGAGCGTAAGAGCGGGGCGTCCGAACCGAACGGTGTCTTAACAGTCAACTAGTAACTGTGTTTCGATACTTTACTACACGAGTTGTCTACGGCCTGTTGCTTCATTCGATACGAGTGGAAACACAAAATTTTCTTTATCAGCCGTCCTGAATTACTGTTTATAAGAAGCTTATTGAAAAGCTGACAGATTTGGTGACGCGAAATTCGCAAACAGGAAAATGCAGGGAACGCCGCAATAGGTAGGTATTTGTGATTCTGGGACAATTAATTATTTATTTATGTCATAGTATCTAGTATAATACTATATTTATATTAAATGGCTGTAAGAATGACGTAAGTGTGTTAGAAATACGAATTTCCCAAACTTAAATAGAAAAATAACCTATTATTTAATTATTTGAATGAAAAAGCAGGTTTAATTATTTTGAATCTTATTTGAATAGTTTTACCTTATTACCCTTAGACCTTATTAATAATTATATAAAGTTATATAAATTCATATACTAGTGGTTCGCCCCGAACTGAGACCTCGCGGTAACGGTATCCCATGATTATTCATTCAATCGATACATGATAACCAAAACTGACATTATTATTATGCCCGTTTTCACCAAACATACCTAAATCATCCCCTAAGTAGGAGTCTCTTAACGTAGGTAGCTCCTAAATACAATCCTAAGTCCTAACATCCGTCCCAATATCCTTTTAGGTCTCCCGTACAGGATCGTGATAAATAAGTTGACAGAAAACATCAATCACCTAACTTATAGGTAGCCCGTAAAGGTTAGGGAACGTTAGTGAAAACATTGAATTATTTATCAAACATTGAATTTAACTCGTAGTTCCATGGGAATAGTTACTGACTGCGCCATCTATTAGCATTATTGTGAAGCTATGTTGATGCTATATGAATTACTGACGCCCATTAAAAATTAAATAATCTCGTTTCTTTATAATATTCATATAATTTTAGTATTTGTTGTTCAAGTACAGGATATAAGTGACCTAAAAACATAAAATCAGTTTGAAAATCCATAGCGGATTTTTCTAGAGAGCGTCTTCAAGCGAGCGTATAAAATCGCCACTTTGAAAGCCCCCCATTTCGTCAATTTTAAGGGAAAAATTAAAAAAAAAATATTTTTGTACTCAGTTCAAAATTATCTTTAAAATGATACGTAACAATTTTATGTAACGCGATTTTTTTTTTTTACTTCGCATTCGCTTCTATGAGAGCCCCCCTGAAATAAAGATTTTTATAACTTTTTAAGCCATTTTCGGCTGGAGGCCATCGGTTTACATATTATATCTAAATTTGAAGTAATTACGTTCAGTAATTCAAAAGTTATAAGGCTCTGACAGACGGACGGACGGACGGACGGACGGACGGACAAGTGCAAATCGCCCTAGTTAACTCAAAGACCTTCGCTTCGCTCGGTCGATAAAGCTATGTAGTTATATATATCAAGCTTATTCAAAAGCTGAGATTTGGTGAAAATAGCAAACAGAAAGATTTAAGAAACTGAAACGACGCGCCGCGCGCTGTACCTATTGCAAAAGTGACCTAAGTACTCGTATATTAGATATTCGGAAGATTGTTCCTAAAACTAAATAAGTCAAGTGCTATTGGTTTCATTGCTCTGAATAATTTACCTATTGTTTGTTATCTAAATGAAGCTTATTTAAAAGCTGAGATTTGGAAAATTGAAAACTGGAAAATGCAATAAACGGAAAGGCGAAAGTACGAAAATTATGTAATCTGTATTATCTGACTGCTTATAGGGTTACGTAATTAAACACAGTGTAGGGTGCCCCCGGCTAGATAAAGCGATGACATCCGGAAAGTGGCAGGTATCGATTGGACGCGAAAGGCTGTCCCCGCAACGGCGACGTACTAGATCTACTTGAAAGAGGTCTATGTCCAACAGCGGATACATATTGGCTAACGTTGGAGCTACCTGATAGAGTCCTATCCTATATCCAACAGTGGACACATTCACTAATGATGATTATTATTTGGGTGCACTTTTTATTTAAGGAGACGTAATTGTGTAAGAGTTTTTAGTTCTTCGAATTTCTTAGATGAAGTGAAAAGTCTTTTTCTTATTTAATATTTAATTATAATAAAAATAAAAATTATTTATGGATAATTTCTTATTTTGTATTTAAATATATTTAGTTCAACAATCTATGATATTTTCACCTCACTATTAAGATTAATACTTCAGTAGATTTCTTAATTAGGGTTCCGTACCAAAATGGTAAAAATGGAACCCTTATGGTGAGAGTTTCTCCGTCCGTCCGTCCGTCCGTCCGTCCGTCCGTCTGTCACAGTCGATTATTTCAGTAACTATTGAAGCTATCAACATGAAATTTGGCATAGTTGTGTATAATAGTGGCCCAACATCATTGGAATGAAGAAAAATCGAAAATTATTTTTAGTTTTATTAAAAAAGGGTGAAAATCGGGGGTTTGAAATTTGAAAGTAAAATAACTTTACCAAGTGGGGTATCATATGAAAGGCCTTTACTTGTGCATTCTAAAACAGTTTTTTATTTATTTATATATGTAATAGTTTTTGAGTAATCGGCCAAAATGTCGAAAAAAATACTGTCCCGTCCCCCCCTTATCTCCGAAGTTTACCAATCTAAAAATCTGAAATAATTATGGTCAATAGAGGTTTATGTATATTTTACAGGAAAAATAAAATCAACGCGAAAATTATTTTAGTTTTATTAAAAAAGGTGGAAAATCAGGGGTTTGAAATTTCAAAGTAAGATAATTATACCGAATGGGGTATCATATGAAAGGCCTTTACTTGTGCATTCTAAAACAGTTTTTATTTATTTCTATATATAATAGTTTTTGAGTAATCGGCCAAAATGTCGAAAAAAATACCGTTCCCCCCCCCCCCCCCTTATCTCCGAAGTTTACCAATCGAAAAATCTGAAATAATTAGGGTCAATAGAGGTTTATGTATATTTTACAGGAAAAATAAAACCAATGCTCTAACTAGCATAGTTTTTTTTATATTAACAATAAACCTCTACAAATAAAGTTAACGATAAATAAGCAAATTAATATAATATATTTTATCGTTTTACTTTTACTTTTGGAGTACGGAACCCTCGGTGCGCGAGTCCGACTCGCACTTGGCCGGCTTTTTTTGTTTTAATGCTTGTTTGCCAGGCGGGCAGTTGTACCTAGGTACTGTGTAAACTCAGTCTGAGTTTTCACGGCGCGGTCCTCACCCGCGCCCGCAGCGGTTGGGGTACCGCTGTTTTATTTCAATACTTACGACACCGCAGGTTTATGCGGTCGACCGCAATCGCCGCGGTTGCGGAAAAGGACCGCTAAAATGGCATCGGAAGGAGAGAACACTTCCCGCAACGTCGCGTCGCCCTGCGTCCGCGCGACCGATCACAGAGACCGCGGGCGACGGCCGACACGACAAGCTCGCGTACGACAGGACCCGCGCGGTTCTACAGCGGGCGCCGCGAGCAACCGCGCCCGCTGCGGCCGGGCGCAAACTGCGCCGTGGGTACGGGGGCTGAACTACCCCAAGCCACGGCTTGAGTTCCATTATTCTTTTTTTCATTTTAATAAGTAGCCCCTTGTGATTTCTTTATTTTCAAATTAATAAACAAATAGCACAAGACGTTGTGCTATAATACCGAGCGGGAACGACGGTTCCCGCTCGGTATTATAGCGCAATCACACCTCACATTGCGGTTCTGTAATGTAAATAGATAGATAAAGACTAGGTATATTGCACACAAAAAGAGAAAACAAAGATATACGCAACCAGTACGCATGCATAGGCAGCTTTATTGCTTACAGTGCAATCTCTACCAGGCAACTTTCGGTGAAAGGGGTGAATGAGGAGTGAACTTTTTATCAATTTTAAGCCGCTAATGTAATGTGATTTTATTTAATAAAATTATAATAATAATGTACTCCCGGTGCACTCTATATTCCCTCACTCTCATAGTACGATGGACGAGAATCCGACCCGACCGGAGAAAAATCAGGCGCAGCACCGATGGCTTAACGTTTTACCGAAGCACATGGATGACACACCTCCAACTTCCAAATTACTCCGGTCTAATACTGATAATTTCTTGAAGGGAAAACCGAAAACCTAAATATTTTCGACACAAGTGACATCCATAGTTGGACATGCTTCCATTAGACCAACAAGGCAGTCTGGATCTAGATTTTATTGGGCACATGTCTAATATTCTCGAATGAGAAGCGTTAAAGTCTTAAGCACTAGGCTATCACCGTTCCTAAAGCTAGTAAGTATTAAATAAAATTATGTTCTATCTTTTACTTATTAATGCATAGCTTTTATCGCGGGCTTTGAACTAGGACAAACAGTTTGAGCGCGGCGACCGAATCAAGAAATTCCGTAACGAAAAAAACCTAACGTCGTCGTTCAGTAAGCGTTCAACATTTTAGAGGTTCTCAAGTAGCTCTATTTGGCGCAGTGGGCGAGCGGCCGCTTTCTTTACTGTATGGTGTATGAAGTCGCAGGTTCGAATCTCACTCGCGAAGTAGTGACAGTTCGCTTTTCTTGTTTGTTTGTTTTTAATTTTTTTTATTATTATATAATTTAGTAATAGTATCCATAGGTTGATCTTTAAGTATCAAACCAACCAGTAATTAATTAAACCATTTAAGTATTTGAGTGTTGGTTTAATACCTACTCAAAGATCTAAAGCGATCTCAAAAATCCCAAATTTGATTTGATCCCAAAATTGTGGGGCCTCGAAAGTGGCCCGTCATGGTTTTGTGTGAAATAAAATAACACACTGCCGATGTGTCGCCCTTTTGCTTGAACTTGGCCGACACTACTGATTGATATATATTAGGGTTCCGTAGTAAACAAGGAATCCTTATAGTTTCCCCATGTCCGTCCGTCCGTCCGTCCACGGTTTAAATCAGAGACTATTGGCACAGAATATATAATAGTACTACGCTATTGGTACTAGAAAACTGTAATTTGACAAGGGTACCCACCAAAAACATTTTCATGAAAATGTTGCCACGACGCGCGAGACCAATGGTTCGCACTGTCAAAAAAATATCAAATCTCATGTAGAGCCAAGCTTCTAACTCTACACGCCCTAAATCTACAAGCCCTAACTTCACAAACTCTACACGTTAGTCAAAATATGTGGCTTGGCCATTTCGCTCGCTCGCTTGGCTCTTCATGATTTCTTTCAGACTCCAGTATTTGTTCCATGCTAGAGCAATTCTTCTTTGAATTTCATTTTCTGGTTGGTTTTCAAAGAAAACTAATTGGGCGAGATTTATTATACTGACATTAAAATCGATATGGAATGTTTACAAATAAAGCGTTGCCTAGTAATCAATGACAGGAAATTTCTATGAACCTATTGGAAAATTAGAAACAAGGAGTCCCTATATAAACTTTTAAAATATGTTCGGAAGGTACCCTAAGAATTTTCAATCAGTGAGTGAGTCAGTGTCGAAATCGGGGGTTTTTAGATATCAATAAAATTTTAAGTATAACAGCTATGCAATTGAAACTTTATATGTTGAATAAGGTCACTATTTTTTTATCTGTTATAATCCAAACCCAAGTTATGAGGATTCAAAAAAACGACGAAGCGCTTCGAGAAAAGGTAGGTAGTGCCCTTGCGCTTCGCTTGGCTCGTCGTGGCGGGAACACTGCCGTGTCCCCCAACAAACAACAAAGTGGTGAAATGCGCGTGGCCCGACACGCACTTGGCCGGTTTTTATAGATACTGACGCTATTATTGACACTGGATATAGTCCTTTTGACTATGAATATTCAACCTGCGTCGTGTACGGCGTCGTGTGACCACTACAGCCGGCGCCGCAGGTTAATCACGCTGCTATTAACATATAATACGCTGCTGTATCCATAAGTTGATTTAAGTCATACTATCGCAAATTATTAGATTCGATTGTATTGAAATGGATCTATTTTTAACGCCTATACGTAAACGGAAAATCTTTGTTTGTATGTTATTTTTATTTGAAGAATATTAAACCTATCGAAAGAATCATGGGAAGAATGTGGAAGAACATGGAACAAGACGACCTGCTAATGGAAACTTGGCAAATTGGAAAGACTTGGAGGAGGTCTTTGCCAAAGGGCACATGGACTAGTAGTACCTTAAAAAATAAGCATTGTTTAAAAATGTATATTTTCCGATAGTGGCTTTTAATAAATCTTTAATAAGTAAATACTTAAATTAAAAAAAAGGTTTTTGACGATGTGAAAAGGATAGCACTATTTTTAAGACCTGTCTTTTAGCTAAGTTTAGAAATTAAGTAGATACAACAGAATTAGTTTATTAACCGACTTCAAAAAAAGGAGGAGGTTCTCAATTCGTCGGAATCTTTTTTTATGTATGTTCACCAATTACTCGAAGACGTGTGAACCGACCTGAAAAAGTATTTTTTTGTTTCAAAGGGCATACTTCCCAGGTGGTCCCATATAAATTTCATCGAAATCGGTCGTGGTTTTTAAAATATCAACAACAAATTATATACTTTGTATAGCGTGTGTGTGTGTGTGTGTAATGTAGTAAAGTGGGAATTTGAAGTCGGTTGTTTTAAAAGATTTTTTTATATTAAATTATCTATATCTACTTACTAATAACTCAGCTTAGGTACAACAATAAATTTCAACCAGGAGTTTAAGTCCCTACAAGTTCTCTTGCAGGTTTTCTCTTTCGTCGTCGATAAAACCATCTCTTGTCACTACTTAATATAACTTTGGCTAATTATCTATAGAAACGTGTTATAAGCTCTGCTTAAGAAATATAAATATATAAATAAGAATTAGACAATCAGAAAGACGTGTAGGATTTAAGGTGGAAGATACGGGTCTGCCCGCGAAATTCAAATTTAATTTGGTTTTTCGCAATTTGTAAACTAATTCGACAAAGTAGGCTTATGGCATTCTGATTGCGACAATGGCAGTATCATCTTCACAGGTTTATATAAAAATCTTTACTTGAAAGTGTCCTGTTTAAGAAATTAATCAAAATATCGACTAATTTGTCAGTAACTCACGTCCAACTCAGTATTTTGATTAATTTCTTAAACTGGTCTTAAACTTTGTCGTATTAGTTTACTAATTGCGAAAAACCAAATTAAATTTGAATTTCGCGGGCAGACCCTTCTCTTCCACCTTAAGTGCATATTTCTTCATAATAATATTTCTGCGCTCGGGTTTTGTCTTTAGGGTTCCGAAATAAAAACGGAACCCTTGCAGGATCACTTCGTTTTCCGTTTGTCTGTGTGAAGTACGTTTTTCTCAGAAACGGTTTGAGGTAGGCACTTACTAAGTTGAAAATAATGAATACAAAATAAATCAATGGTCCCTTAGTGCTGTAAAAATTTCCAGTTCAACTCAATAAAAAGTTACAGCTTTCAAAGAGCATTTTCATACATAAGTTCTAGTGATATCGCGTCTCCAGTAATATTTATATTGCATTTCGCCACTAAGTTGGTCATCTAGTAATTAATATAATCCTCAGAAGGCGCAGAACCCTCAGTACAATAGAATATTAGAAGTGCGGACAAGATCCGCACTTGGCCGGTTTTTTTTAATAAGTTTGTACTTATAATACTGCCCCAGCCGGGAATCGAACTAAGACCGCGCAGACCGAAGACTGAACGCTCACCACACAGAGCCATGGTGGACGTCTGACTCTGTCGTACAAAAAATTATATTCCCTAGGTACTTTAGAATAGAATAGAATAGAATAGAATAGAAATGTTTTTTATTCAAATGAACTTTTTTACAAGTGCTTTCGAATCGTCGATGAGTCTACCACTGGTTCGGAATGCCGTTCCTGCCGAGAAGAACCAGCAAGAAACTCGGCAGTTGCTCTTTTCAAAATAAGTTTACATTCAATAGAATAGTTAAACAGTTCAATTACCACCTGCTGTCTCATGAATCGCTGGAAAGAATTATGTCCACGCTTTTTTATCATCTAAATAGTCTTCAATTGCATAGTATGCTTTTTTCATGAGATTAGTTTTTACTGATTTCTTAAACTTGTGTAAAGGCAAGTCTAAGATCGACTGTGGAATTTTATTATAAAACGTTACGCCCATTCCCACAAATGTCTTTCGGACCCTCTTGAGGCGACATCGAGGAATCACGAGCCTGTTTGGATTTCTAACTTGCTTGCTTGCTTTCTAAGCATAAATGGTTAATGTGAATATGCATAAAAAAAGCCGGCCAAGTGCAAGTCGGACTCGCGCACCGAGGGTTCCGTACTCCAAAAGTAAAAGTAAAACGATAATATTATATTAATTTGCTTATTTATCATTAACTTTGTTTGTAGAGGTTTATTATTAATATAAAATAATATAAAAATCGGCCAAGTGCGTGTCGGGCCACGCGCAGTGTAGGGTTCCGTAGTTGAAAGTCTCAAATATTATTGCTGACCTAGGATAGAGCTTTTACTTTATTTATGAATATTGAATACATTTTGAGTTCCATGTTTTAAATACTATATTATACTACAAAATATGCTACTTACACTACGTGTAATATCTTACTTAGAAAAACCGATATAACTCCTTCACTAATGAACCCTACTTAGCCGTGATAGTTTTCCTATAAAATTCATATAACTACTGCTGTGAATTTTTTCTTGAATCCTATATACAAGCATTTAGCTGGCAGAGGGGGGGAACACTTGACTCTAATAAAATTTCTTCTTCTTCTTCTTCTTTATCAACCGATAGACGTCCACTGCTGGACAAAGGTCTCTTGCATGGACTTCCACAGGCCTCGGTCTTGCGCCGCCTGAATCCAGCGGCTCCCTGCGACTCGTTTGATGTCGTCGGTCAACCTGGGGGGGGGTCTGCCAACACTGCGCTTCCCGGTGCGGGGTCGCCATTCCAGCACCTTGGGATTAACCTAATAATATTTAGCACTTTAAAATATCATATTTCACAAACCGATCCCTGAATTGAAAAATGGTGTTCCCACACCCAAAACGTTTTTGAAAGACGTATTCAACGACACCCCACGCTATCGGATAGACGGGAAAAAAAAATTCATCCCCACTTTACATGTAGGGGAGGTACCCTAAAAAAAATTATTTTTCAAAATTTTATTTCACCACTTTGTCGACGTGATTGATATTTATACCATTGTCAATTTACAGATTTCTAGTACCAATAGTCTCCGAGCTAAACCGCGGACGGACAGACGGACGGTATTTTTTTCGACATTTTGGCCGATTAATCAAAAACTATTATATATATAAATAAATAAAAACCTGTTTTAGAATGCACAAGTAAAGGCCTTTCATATGATACCCCACTCGGTATAGTTATCTTACTTTGAAATTTCAAACCCCCGATTTTCCCCCTTTTTTAATCAAACTAAAATAATTTTCGCGTTGCTTTTATTTTTCCTGTAAAATATACATAAACCTCTATTGACCATAATGATTTCAGATTTTTCGATTGGTAAACTTCGGAGATAAGGGGGGGAGGAACGGTATTTTTTTCGACGTTTTGGCCGATTACTCAAAAACTGTTATAAATAGAAATAAATAAAAAACTTTTTTAGAATGCACAAGTAAAGGCCTTTCATATGATACCCCACTCGGTATAATAATTATCTTACTTTGAAATTTCAAACCCCTGATTTTCCCCCTTTTTTAATTTTTCCTGTAAAATATACATAAACCTCTATTGACCATAATTATTTCAGATTTTTCGATTGGTAAACTTCGGAGATAAGGGGGGGGGGGGGGGTGTATTTTTTTCGACATTTTGGCCGATTAATCAAAAACTATTATATATAGAAATAAATAAAAAACTGTTTTAGAATGCACAAGTAAAGGCCTTTCATATGATACCCCACTCGGTATAGTTATCTTACTTTGAAATTTCAAACCCCCGATTTTCCCCCTTTTTTAATCAAACTAAAATAATTTTCGCGTTGCTTTTATTTTTCCTGTAAAATATACATAAACCTCTATTGACCATAATGATTTCAGATTTTTCGATTGGTAAACTTCGGAGATAAGGGGGGGAGGAACGGTATTTTTTTCGACGTTTTGGCCGATTACTCAAAAACTGTTATAAATAGAAATAAATAAAAAACTTTTTTAGAATGCACAAGTAAAGGCCTTTCATATGATACCCCACTCGGTATAATAATTATCTTACTTTGAAATTTCAAACCCCCGATTTTCCCCCTTTTTTAATCAAACTAAAATAATTTTCGCGTTGCTTTTATTTTTCCTGTAAAATATACATAAACCTCTATTGACCATAATGATTTCAGATTTTTCGATTGGTAAACTTCGGAGATAAGGGGTGGGGGGGGGGGGGGGGAACGGTATTTTTTTCGACGTTTTGGCCGATTACTCAAAAACTGTTATAAATATAAATAAATAAAAAACTGTTTTAGAATGCACAAGTAAAGGCCTTTCATATTATGATACCCCACTCAGTATAGTTATTTTACTTTGAAATTTCAAACCCCCGATTTTCCCCTTTTTTTAATAAAACTAAAAATAATTTTCGATTTTTCTTTATTCCAATGATGTTAGGCCACTATTATACACAACTATGCCAAATTTCATGTCGATAGCTTTAATAGTTACTGAAATAATCGACTGTGACAGACGGACGGACGGACGGAGAGTATCACCTTAAGGGTTCTATTTTTACCATTTTGGTACGGAACCCTAAAAACTCCTTTCAGTAATTTTTTTCATAATAGTTAAAAACTACATAGTCGAAAACTAAACACTAAACTTAAAACTACATAGTCGAAACATTGCAGTAAAATCGAGTCAACTGCATATCGTGCGCTTTCTGATAATAATTGGAACAATTTCTAATTGCTGGTGTCCTATTACTAGAACTAACTTGGCAAGTTTGACTTTATCTAATATCCTCCATAATTGAGAGAGCACGTTAATCCGACCCCGGTTATTATATTTTAAATCAAAGTTGATTATTATCGTTAACCCCAAGTGAAAATTACTATGAGCCTCAGATGGCAATCGTTTCACATCATATGCTGCCAATTACCTACACAACCAAACTCTCTGCGTCATAATCCTTATAACTGAGGGTTATGACCCCTACTATTATGTGCTTAGGAAAGGGGACGCGATGCCCCTTTCTAATAAGCCCTTTTTAGGGTTCCGTAGTAAACAAGGAACCCTTATAGTGAGGTGGTCCGCTCTCATACCTACAACGTATATTTTTTTCTTTCTTCGCCGAATAGACTCATAAATAAATTTTTCGAACATAACAAGGCTCTAACATTAAAAGCGACTTGTAAAATAAACATTTAGACCTATAAATTTAACAATTTAGACAAGTTAAATTGTGTGCTCGCATGTGGAAGGCAATTAAGCCAAAATAAGACAAAAGGCACAAAACTTCGAAACCACTTTGAAAGCAATAAACTATAGAAATTAGGAGAAATCTGAGTAAATGCACGATAAGAAATTTTAACTAGGAAATGCATCGTAAACTATATTTTTTTGTGGCCTTACAAGCCGTGCGAAACTTGGACATTAAAACTACCAGATGTATGGGAACAAACAAAAAATAGAAACTTAACCAATCACTCAATGACGAGGCTTGGCTTGGGAGGTGACATTTAGTAACGCGACAGGATTGGTCGAGAACAACGGGTGACGGATACAATTAGACCAATTATATCTTGTACAGTTGACTTTGGGCGTGTTTTAAATCCACAGAGGCTGAAGTCTGGAGAAGGGATGCGAAGGCGCGAGCGCATAGCTGGCGAGAGACGGGAGACAGTCGATCTCTGAGGCCTCCGGGTGACGGTCCAGTGGCTCACACTCGAGGGTCCTTTACAAGCTGATTGGCAGTGCGCGTATTATCTAAGCCAACAGCCCTAATTTAAGATAAACTTGATTATCTTTGTTAAACCTTTTAAGAAAGAAATTTTAATAAAATAACTCAGGGTAGAGAATATAATTTAATAAATTAAGAGCTACAGTGATTAAGTGAGGCGATGCAGTAAATTGGTAATGTACTCTATTCAATTTCGTAATTAATTAATAGACTGCTAAGATCCACAGAGACTCGAGTTAATTGTAAGACTTGAATTGAGAGGCCTAGGTCTCAAAGGCTAATGGTAATGGACGCAGACAGTTCGCTGGAACTTATGAGCCGAACAATACAGAGAGATAGGAATATGGCATGGAACCCAGTAGATTGGGTAATTCTTTTCACAGGGGTGGTCTATATCTTGTACCTATTAATACTACTTTACAGACTAGTGTGGCGTGGATAATAGAGGGAGAAAACCTGACATAAACCCGCCGATAACCTAGCACACCAGTAGACCACCTGTTCAATTATGTAAAATTATTTATCCTAAGGGAAAGATTGAATTAAATTGAATTAACTATCTGTGAATCTTAGCACAATATTATGTAAATATATGTTTGTTCCTACTGTAAAGTTAAGGTGTGTGTGTGTCTTTTCTCTTCGAGACAGTTTAGCTAGCATTTTGCATTATAACCAACTCAGTATGTCTGACTATCTTAAGATAGAAGTAAGTCTGTATATATTCTTGAATTTTCCTCATAGTGGAAATACTACATATTTAACATAGTAATTACTGTATTGTAACTGTTTTGAAAAGAGCAACCGCCGAGTTTCTTACTGGTTCTTCTCGGTTGGAGGGCATTCCGAACCAGTGGTAGATTCATTAATTATTCAAAAGTACTTGTAAAAATTTAATTGAATAACGAATAATTCTATTCTATTCTATTAATGGCTTAAGGTAATTTAGCGCCTTAAACATGAATTAAATGATCAAACAGTTTCTTTCCTAATAATCTTTAAGAAACTGATAATAAATCTCATTCTTTTATCCATAAACACTTCTTTTATTAATATAGTCTATAAATTCCCTCATGTTACCTATGTACGATCATGGATTTCATTTCAGAGAGCTAAGCTCAGATAACTATTAGGTGTAGATATACGAATATTTAAGCTTCCGAGATGGGTTCGATTCCCACAGATTACGGAGGTTCAGACTAAGGTCAATAACTTTATTTCAGGCTGATTTCATACTCCGATATTATAAATTAAGTCAGGTCAAATATAGCTATGATATTTCTACGTTTCTCGACGGGTTCGACTCCCAGACGAGAGAAATTCTGTGTTGTGAGTAATTAATTATTTCCAACTTGGACAATTACCGTAAGCTACTTTGATTTAAACAGATAAATACCTTTCATAGTGAACTAAACGGGTCTAGTTCGAAGAGCTACGTGACTATTTCAGAATCAAAGATTAAGCCTATGGTCTCTGAATTAATGTGCAGTCTATGAAAGCTAGACTTCATCTAGCTTAATACGATGGACTGATTAGGGCATTTAATTAGGTATTTCAACACTAGTAAATACTCGAGAGAAGCCGCAGTTTCGTCGAGTGTTTGTACACATTCTACGGGCAGCGACTCGACGCAGGTAGGGGATTTGAACCTTTTTTTTGTGTCCTATTGTTAAGCAGTTGCAAGGCACTAGGGTGACCATAGGGTATTGTGTAAAGGAGAGACTTTATTGGAGATGACTAGGGTGACCACGATATTGTGGAATGAGAGACATTAAGGTTGATGTGGGCTCTTAAATATTAACTTGTTGACTTTAATAGTCAAAGATTGGTACAATATCAGTACATGGCTACCAGTGTGGCGCACCGGCGGCGATTCTCCAACACAACAATTACACGCCCTCTGAAATACGGACCAGCCCCGCTCTGGTTTGGCCAAACCACATATCAAATATAACAAATGAATATATCAATAAAACCATGGTAATGGGGCGAGCTACGGCTCTCAAAAGAACCTGTCTCTCGAAGACAAAGGCAATACACGCTTCGCAGCGAAAAAAGGGTGACCTGGTCCGTGCCCCAATAACAATGTTCAAAGACCCCTGTGCTGGGTGTAGGGTTCCCCGGTGTTCGAGAGAATCGGTCGGATTGCGATGGCCCAAAGAAGGCACTCATACATTCACCAGCTTATCATGCATTCTATACTGATCGTTAGCTTATAATTTTAATTAAGTCCTTCTGGACTTCCGAGTGTCGAAGTGACGCTATCCCACTGCTCTACTAAGGTAGGCCCATACAATACAAATGTGCCTCGCGTATCCAGATAGAATGGAATGATAGCCTGAATTGTCCACCCGCAAATGTATTGCCCAGGTGAGCGATGCGTCTCCGTTCACTTTGGGAAATCCGCGAAGTTACAGATAACATGCCAACTACCAACGTGTCTCTTATTCCTGAAATATTGGTTTTTATGAACTTTTCTTCAAGTATACTTAATCACAAATCATCAAGCTTAGACGATCACAGCCGTACCACCACAGAATTTGGTGCCGTGACCAGGATGCGTGTATCATCCTGTGTCACATCTGTGACCCTGTTAGGTCACAGAATTTGTTGCCGATTGACCAGAGGTCTATGTACGTATTCGAAATAACGGTATGACTAGATCTATAATAGTATAAAATTAGAACACAACGTAGGAATCGTGACTAGGTATATGAGGAGAGTAGTCATGAAAAAAAAAACGGAGTTAAGACACACACTGTGCATGTTATTATTATGTTATAAAATTATTCCATATATAGGTAGAGCAGAAATAACACTGTGCATGTTTTCATTATGTTGTACATTTATTCTGTGTATAGAGGGAGCAGAAATAAGCAGTATGTCTTATAAATGTGCAATTCACAGGATTTCAAGGAGGAGATTGCAGTATCGGAGATATTACTTTTGCTTATTTCTTAGATTTATTTCTCTGCCCTTGTTTTATTTCCTAGAATTTATTTTGAACCCAGAGACTTCACATAAAACAAGACACATCCCGAGCGTTTCCAAACATCTGGTATCGGAATTGTTCTATTGTCTAAAGATTTTGTTCAAGTTTCGTGAAAGCGGCACGGTAATAAACAGCTTACCTTAGCACTTGGCGAAGTTAGGCGGTAAAGTAAAAGGGGTTTAAGACGAAATAAAATATGTCGACAGGTAGAAAGGGACGTAAGGCGAAGCAGGTAGCGATAGACTTACCAAGCGGCAGTGCAGAAAGGGATAGTGAGCAAACGGGAACCGTAGGTAGCTCGACTTTAGAGTTGATTTTGGAGAAAATCAGCGAGTTCGAAGGAAAGTTACAACAAATTAGTTCGAAGGTGAATCCGGTACCAAACGAAAACGTGAGTGTTACGTCACACACATCGGTTGGTTTGACGAGTAGTGAGGGTGATCGAGATGTTAGACAGGGGTCTAGTTATGAGTCCGCGAGTCACAGCATAGCGTCTTCTGAAACTCGAAACTTATATGTGGTACAGCCGTCGGTTAGCAAACCGAATTTCGATGGAAAACCATTCACGAACCCTATTTCATTTTTAAAACGGTTAAAGAAGTATATTAGGGCGGTAAATGGATTTGATCGCGAGATCGACATAGCGCTTGGGTGCATTACAGGTCACGCGCGACAGGTTATGGAATTATATTCAAAAGATTGGACTACTTTCGCTGATTTTGAAGTTGATTTTAGACGCACGTATTGGACCGAACAGATCCAGGAGTCTGTGAGGTATCGATTGATTAATGCCGTATATACGAGTAGTTCAGGAATGACGATGTCTGAACATTTTGCCGAGCAGGTTGAGTCGATGCAATCGTTAACTATTGCGTTTAGCGAACATGACTTAGTAAACGCTATTATGCGGCACTATGCTATAGATATACAACGGTTATGGTTTACTAGGACCGAGGAAGTTAGCATTATGAACGGGGCAAGGTTTCTAAGAAGTATAGAGCAAAATATTGTTGAGAAGCCTAGAGGAATTGCGAGAGAGGTAGCAGGTAGTAGTTTTAGAGGAAAAGGGTATAACGGGCCACCGCTGGCGCGTCCCATTGTCGCTACTATGAATGCTAGGAAGTGGAGTACTAGAGACTCGAACAGAGGTCGGGGTTATCGACGAGGTCGGTCAGGCTATAGGGGAAATTCTAACAGGCCAGCCTTGCCTGAAACCGAACGAACCAGACAGGCTATCACTTTTGTGAAAGAGGGCGAAAGCCTTATTTCATCGGAAAATGCGGGGGAGGGAACGTCAAAAAACTAGGTTCCCCTACACAAGCGAGGTCGGGTAAATTAAATTTGTGTAAATCAGGGAATATAGAGATCTCGGAGAGCGAACGAGCAGGTGTAGCTTATAATATTTTAACTAGGAGCGGATGGAAACCAGGACAAAGTTTAGGAGTCGGTGGAAAGGGCCTGAAACGAGCACTAAAAGGTGGCGTAAATGACGTCAATTACAGTTGTCAGTCGGAAATTAGAGGCATAGGAATCTTGTTGGAAAACCAGTTTAGCAACGTAATAGAGTGTAGCGAACGGGGCGTTACGTGCGAGTATTGTGTTAAACGAGGAGTGAGTTCAAATACGATGTTCCACGAACTCGATGAATCAATTGACGAAGAGGTTGGTTATTCTTTACCTAAGTTACCTGAAGTATGCGTGTCATTGTACGGGAGAAGCATGAATGTACTTATCGATACGGGAAGTCAAATTAGCGGAATGACTAGAGAATTGTACGACTCTATTCTCAGTGAAAGCGGGTCTCTACCTGAGATCGCTATTCCGGCAATTCGGATACAGGGAGCATTTGGATCGCGAAGCGAGAACGCGAATCGATTGGTGTTAATAGAGTTCCAATTAGGTAGCACATTAGTTGAAGCACCTGTGTTAGTCATGCGACGCCTACCTAGATCGTTAATATTAGGGTATGATTGGTTGGAAAGGGTGAAAGGAGTAGTGAACTGCGGTAGTGAGCGAACGTTGACAATTGAACACTTGGGAGTTAAATCTTGCGTTAAGCTAAACTCCGATTGTAAGGTCGAAAGGTTAGGGGGAGAGGCGAATGCAATCACGATTAATTCTATATTGAGTCATAACCCTAGATCGGTGGGACATTGCTTATCGATTGAAGAATCGGGCGGTAAACTCAACAAGGAATACCATCTGGACGAATTAGGCATAAGCACAGAACAAAGGGAGATGTTATTGCCTATACTAGACAAGCATTGTAAGGTATTTACGGACAAGTTAGGGTTTACTAGCAGGTATGAGCACGTTATCAAGTTAACCGATGAAATCCCTTTTGTAAAGCACAGCTATCCGGTACCTTTAGCGTATAGGGAACAGGTTAAGGAGGAGTTAGAGAAGTTGGAGAGATTAGGCGTAATCAGACAGGAGGCGACACCGTACTGTAGTCCTCTCACATTCACAAAGAAACGAGATGGATCAATAAGACTTTTATTGGATGCACGCGAGCTTAATAAGAAAATGATAGGTGATGCGGGATCACCTCCACTCACATCTGAGATTTTACAATCCTTTCACGGAGTGAATTATATCAGTTTGATTGATTTGAATAATGCATATTTTCAAATACCTTTGCACCGGGATTCTAGGAAGTATACAGGTTTCTCTTTTATAGAACTTATACCTATTGTGTCTTGCCTCAAGGATTAAAGACATCTGTGGCAGGGTTTTCTAGAACAATGGATTCTATATTAAAAGAAGTACGCGAGTTTTGCGTGAATTATTTAGATGACATTGTCATATTTACTACAGGGGATATAAAGTTACATTTAGAGCACTTAGATCGAGTACTAGATAAGTTAGAGACTGCAGGGTTGACCGGTAGGCTAGAGAAGTGTCGATTCTTATGTGTAGAGGTGAAGTTATTAGGTCACATAGTGAATACTAACGGATTGCGTATGGATCCTGAGCGAGTAGAAGCCATACAAGAGTTCCCCATACCTCGAACAATAAAACAATTACGAGGATTTTTAGGATTAATAAACTATTTCAGGAGATTTATCGCGAAGTATAGCGAGGAGGTTAGGCCACTCTGCGATTTATTGAAACAAAATACCAAATGGCGTTGGACACAGGCAGCGAACGATTGTTTCGAAAGGGTCAAGAAACTATTTTTAGACACAATGCTTCTTGTACACCCTAATCCGAAGGAAACTTATTACCTGCAAACCGATAGCAGTAATTTGGGGGTTTCCGGATATGTTTATCAGTTAGACGAAGTAGGCGAAGAACGAATAATAGGATTTTGTAGTAAGGCATTAACGGAAACGGAAAGGAAATGGACAGTCACAGAACAGGAACTGTGGGCAATTATCTTTAGTCTATCAAAGTTTGAAACGTACTTAAGAGGAGCACGTTTAGTGATTAGGACTGATCACAAGAGCTTGATATTCCTACAAACGTGTAAGTTATTAAGCGCACGGATGATACGATGGGTACATTACATAGGACGGTTCGATTATACAGTTGAGCATGTGAAAGGTAACCTAAACAAGGTAGCGGATGTATTATCCCGCCATATAAAGGGGACAACGGACGTGTTAACTAATAAGGTTACGGGACCAGAGATGTATCTATTTAAAACGTCGTTAGGACGAGTAGTACAGGCGAAATGGAAGGAAATAGGTAGTTATCAAGAGCGCGACAAGGTCGTCAGCGAAATAATTAGGCGTATGAAAGTAACGGGCACGTCTGAATCTAGGTATTATACGCTTAAGGAGGGTGTTCTTTATAGGACCGACGGGAAGACGAATACTTTACGGCTATACATTCCCGAGGACATACAGAGAGACTTGATTGTTAGTATACATGAAGAGATAGGTCATTTCGGACGATATAAGGTTTATGCTTTGATGAAGCACCGTTATTATTTTTCAAATATGTCTCGTATAATAGGTCGAATTGTGAGAGCTTGTGAGATATGTCAGAGGTCAAAACACGCGTTAGAAACACATACGGGGCCGATTAAGACTGTGGTGGCGAGAGAAATAGGAGAACGGGTCTTTTGTGACATTTATGGCCCTTTGCCAGCGGGTCGTTTCGGATACAAATACATATTCGTAATGCAGGACGCGTATAGCAAATTAATCAGGCTATACCCACTAAGTGCGGCAAGTGGAAAGGCTACGTTAACATGTATAAGGAAGTTCCATAATCAAATCGAGATTAGGACATTATGTTCGGATAGAGGCGCGAATTTCACTTCGAGAGTTTTCGAGGCAGGCGTTCGTCAGTTAGGTATCGAACTAACGCACACATCTGTCAGAAATCCGCGGCCGAACTCTACAGAGAGAGTTAATAAAGAGTTAGGGAGGTTGTTTAGAACATATTGTGAGAAGGCTCATCAATCTTGGGTAGATGCATTACCTAGTATAGAGGATTGTTACAATCAAGTGGTACACACTACGACAGGCTATACACCAAATGAGGTAGTGTGGGGAAAACGGACTTCATTATCAACTGACTTTGACAGAGGCATGGTGAAGGAAAACGAACTACCGCGAGAAATGCTAGAACAAATTAGGCAGCAGGTGCGACGGAACATAGTTAAAGCGGCAGAGAGTAGAGAGTCTTACTATAATAAAACGCATAAGCTAGTGCATTTCGAAATAGGAGACTTAGTAAAACTTAAGGCCTTTGCGAAGTCGGATGCCGACAAAAAGTTGACAAAGAAATTCATGCGGCTATATGAAGGGCCCTACATAATAGGAGCAGTCCCATATAATAACGTATACACCTTGATCGACGCTCGTACTAATAAGACAAAAGGAAATTATAACGCTATTCACCTATTCCGTTACCATAAGAACGTGTAAACATTAGGGTTCTATTAGGAACTTAGTGAGTGATTACAGAGGAGAAATAGATTTCCAAACGACTAGTCCAAAATGCTGAGGCATTAGGGAAGACTAGGTGTATTAAAAATCTATTTGGGGGAGTGTGAGGTGGTCCGCTCTCATACCTACAACGTATATTTTTTTCTTTCTTCGCCGAATAGACTCATAAATAAATTTTTCGAACATAACAAGGCTCTAACATTAAAAGCGACTTGTAAAATAAACATTTAGACCTATAAATTTAACAATTTAGACAAGTTAAATTGTGTGCTCGCATGTGGAAGGCAATTAAGCCAAAATAAGACAAAAGGCACAAAACTTCGAAACCACTTTGAAAGCAATAAACTATAGAAATTAGGAGAAATCTGAGTAAAGGCACGATAAGAAATTTTAACTAGGAAATGCATCGTAAACTATATTTTTTTGTGGCCTTACAAGCCGTGCGAAACTTGGACATTAAAACTACCAGATGTATGGGAACAAACAAAAAATAGAAACTTAACCAATCACTCAATGACGAGGCTTGGCTTGGGAGGTGACATTTAGTAACGCGACAGGATTGGTCGAGAACAACGGGTGACGGATACAATTAGACCAATTATATCTTGTACAGTTGACTTTGGGCGTGTTTTAAATCCACAGAGGCTGAAGTCTGGAGAAGGGATGCGAAGGCGCGAGCGCATAGCTGGCGAGAGACGGGAGACAGTCGATCTCTGAGGCCTCCGGGTGACGGTCCAGTGGCTCACACTCGAGGGTCCTTTACAAGCTGATTGGCAGTGCGCGTATTATCTAAGCCAACAGCCCTAATTTAAGATAAACTTGATTATCTTTGTTAAACCTTTTAAGAAAGAAATTGTAATAAAATAACTCAGGGTAGAGAATATAATTTAATAAATTAAGAGCTACAGTGATTAAGTGAGGCGATGCAGTAAATTGGTAATGTACTCTATTCAATTTCGTAATTAATTAATAGACTGCTAAGATCCACAGAGACTCGAGTTAATTGTAAGACTTGAATTGAGAGGCCTAGGTCTCAAAGGCTAATGGTAATGGAAGCAGACAGTTCGCTGGAACTTATGAGCCGAACAATACAGAGAGATAGGAATATGGCATGGAACCCAGTAGATTGGGTAATTCTTTTCACAGGGGTGGTCTATATCTTGTACCTATTAATACTACTTTACAGACTAGTGTGGCGTGGATAATAGAGGGAGAAAGTCTGACATAAACCCGCCGATAACCTAGCACACCAGTAGACCACCTGTTCAATTATGTAAAATTATTTATCCTAAGGGAAAGATTGAATTAAATTGAATTAACTATCTGTGAATCTTAGCACAATATTATGTAAATATATGTTTGTTCCTACTGTAAAGTTAAGGTGTGTGTGTGTCTTTTCTCTTCGAGACAGTTTAGCTAGCATTTTGCATTATAACCAACTCAGTATGTCTGACTATCTTAAGATAGAAGTAAGTCTGTATATATTCTTGAATTTTCCTCATAGTGGAAATACTACATATTTAACATAGTAATTACTGTATTGTAACTGTTTTGAAAAGAGCAACCGCCGAGTTTCTTACTGGTTCTTCTCGGTTGGAGGGCATTCCGAACCAGTGGTAGATTCATTAATTATTCAAAAGTACTTGTAAAAATTTAATTGAATAACGAATAATTCTATTCTATTCTATTAATGGCTTAAGGTAATTTAGCGCCTTAAACATGAATTAAATGATCAAACAGTTTCTTTCCTAATAATCTTTAAGAAACTGATAATAAATCTCATTCTTTTATCCATAAACACTTCTTTTATTAATATAGTCTATAAATTCCCTCATGTTACCTATGTACGATCATGGATTTCATTTCAGAGAGCTAAGCTCAGATAACTATTAGGTGTAGATATACGAATATTTAAGCTTCCGAGATGGGTTCGATTCCCACAGATTACGGAGGTTCAGACTAAGGTCAATAACTTTATTTCAGGCTGATTTCATACTCCGATATTATAAATTAAGTCAGGTCAAATATAGCTATGATATTTCTACGTTTCTCGACGGGTTCGACTCCCAGACGAGAGAAATTCTGTGTTGTGAGTAATTAATTATTTCCAACTTGGACAATTACCGTAAGCTACTTTGATTTAAACAGATAAATACCTTTCATAGTGAACTAAACGGGTCTAGTTCGAAGAGCTACGTGACTATTTCAGAATCAAAGATTAAGCCTATAGTCTGTGAATTAATGTGCAGTCTATGAAAGCTAGACTTCATCTAGCTTAATACGATGGACTGATTAGGGCATTTAATTAGGTATTTCAACACTAGTAAATACTCGAGAGAAGCCGCAGTTTCGTCGAGTGTTTGTACACATTCTACGGGCAGCGACTCGACGCAGGTAGGGGATTTGAACCTTTTTTTGTGTCCTATTGTTAAGCAGTTGCAAGGCACTAGGGTGACCATAGGGTATTGTGTAAAGGAGAGACTTTATTGGAGATGACTAGGGTGACCACGATATTGTGGAATGAGAGACATTAAGGTTGATGTGGGCTCTTAAATATTAACTTGTTGACTTTAATAGTCAAAGATTGGTACAATATCAGTACATGGCTACCAGTGTGGCGCACCGGCGGCGATTCTCCAACACAACAATTACACGCCCTCTGAAATACGGACCAGCCCCGCTCTGGTTTGGCCAAACCACATATCAAATATAACAAATGAATATATCAATAAAACCATGGTAATGGGGCGAGCTACGGCTCTCAAAAGAACCTGTCTCTCGAAGACAAAGGCAATACACGCTTCGCAGCGAAAAAAGGGTGACCTGGTCCGTGCCCCAATAACAATGTTCAAAGACCCCTGTGCTGGGTGTAGGGTTCCCCGGTGTTCGAGAGAATCGGTCGGATTGCGATGGCCCAAAGAAGGCACTCATACATTCACCAGCTTATCATGCATTCTATACTGATCGTTAGCTTATAATTTTAATTAAGTCCTTCTGGACTTCCGAGTGTCGAAGTGACGCTATCCCACTGCTCTACTAAGGTAGGCCCATACAATACAAATGTGCCTCGCGTATCCAGATAGAATGGAATGATAGCCTGAATTGTCCACCCGCAAATGTATTGCCCAGGTGAGCGATGCGTCTCCGTTCACTTTGGGAAATCCGCGAAGTTACAGATAATATGCCAACTACCAACGTGTCTCTTATTCCTGAAATATTGGTTTTTATGAACTTTTCTTCAAGTATACTTAATCACAAATCATCAAGCTTAGACGATCACAGCCGTACCACCACAATAGTTTCGCCATGTCCGTCCGTCTGTCTGTCTGTCTGTCTGTCCGCAGTTTAACTCAGAGGCTATTGGTACTAGAAATCTGTAATTTCACAAGGGTATAAATATCTATAACGCCGACAAAGTGGTGAAATAAAATTTTGAAAAATAATTTTTTTTAGGGTACCTCCCCTACATGTAAAGTGGGGATGAATTTTTTTTTTCTCGACTATCCCATAGTGTAGGGTGTCGTTGAATAGGTCCTTCGAAAATATTGTGGGTGTGTGAACACCATTTTTCAATTCAGGGATCCGTTTGTGAAATATGATATTTTAAAATGCTAAATTTTATTAGAGTCAAGTGTCCCCCCCCCCTCTGCCAGCTAATTACTTGTATATAGGATACAAGAAAAAATTCACAGCAGTAGTATATATAATGAATTTTAAAGGAAAACTATCACGGCTAAATACGGTTCATTAGTTAAGGAGTTATATCTGTTTTTTCTAAGTTAGGTATTACACGTAGTGTAAGTTGCATATTTTGTAGTATATTATAGTATTTAAACCATGGAACTCAAAATGTATTCAATATTCATAAATAAAATAAAATCACTATCCTAGGTCAGCAATAATATTTGAGACTTTCAACTACTGGTCCAAGATCCCAGTGCCGCCAGACCTAAGTTATTTTCTCAGCAATTATTTGTGTACGATAGAGTACTGTTCGAATGTCCTTTCAGTATATGCGTACCAGCTAGATTGTGCCGACGGCCAATTTCCAGATACCAGGTGCTAAAGGTTGGTAAAAACTAGAATAACTTATCTTAAATTCTCAGGGCTGATTTTCATATATGTTTTAAAGAATATTGTAAAAATTAATAAGTTAATACTGCCAGACGCTTACCGCCGGCGGTTACTTTAGCCAGACGCTTTGAAGCTCCCAAAAAAATATGTAATTTAAGTTAACTTATATTCTCAGTTCTGATTTTTATACATGATACTCAGGGAACTATTGCGATATTATCTGTAAGCTGCCAGACCTATTGGAAGGGTCAAACATCCCCCCAGACACACATTATGCGTCCCCATATGTATGAGCGCTAGAACATGATTCACTTGTTTAAGTGTGTGAGAGATAATATCATCATACTATAATATTATAAATGCGAAAGTGTCTTTGTTGGTTTGTCCTTCAATCACTCTGCAACAGAGCTATGGATCGACGTGATTTTTTGCCTGGGTATAGCTTAGGATCTAGAGAGAGAGAACTATTGCAATATCTTCTGCAAGCTATACCCAGGCAAAAAATCACGTCGATCCGTAGCTCTGTTGCAGAGTGATTGAAGGACAAACCAACAAACACACTTTCGCATTTATAATATTATAGTATGATGATATTATCTCTCACACACTTAAACAAGTGAATCATGTTCTAGCGCTCATACATATGGGGACGCATAATGTGTGTCTGGGGGGATGTTTGACCCTTCCAATAGGTCTGGCAGCTTACAGATAATATCGCAATAGTTCCCTGAGTATCATGTATAAAAATCAGAACTGAGAATATAAGTTACCTTAAATTATATATTTTTTTGGGAGCTTCAAAGCGTCTGGCTAAAGTAACCGCCGGCGGTAAGCGTCTGGCAGTATTAATTTATTAATTTTTACAATATTCTTTAAAACATATATGACAATCAGCCCTGAGAATTTAAGATAAGTTATTCTAGTTTTTACCTACCTTTAGCACCTGGTATCTAGAAATTGGCCGTCGGCACAATCTAGCTGGTACGCATATACTGAAAGGACATTCGAACAGTACTCTATCGTACACAATTAATTGCTGAGAAAATAACTTAGGTCTGGCGGCACTGGGATCTTGCTCTATACGGAACCCTACACTGCGCGTGGCCCAACACGCACTTGGCCGGTTTTTAGGGATGATCTTATATTATATTGGCTTCCAGATTCTTCCGCTTACGGATACAAAAGTGGGTTTTACAGTTTTTATCATCAGATAAGATGAAGTATAAAAACTTTAATCAACAGCAGATCGTGCTTTCTACACTTCTACAGTAAGGAGGGAACCAAAAGGTTTATTAATTAGATCTGCTAGATTTATATTTATAGATAAGGAATATAATATTTTTAGTTTTTTTTTTTTGGATTTCAAAAAATTCAAATATGTAAGTAAATCACGCCTTTCTTACCTCCAGCGTTCTGGGCATATTTCTTCTTCCCAGTGGTTTAGACTATATTTTTTATATTTTAAGAGTAATTTAGATTAAATTTAGTAATAGGTACTAATAGTATTTGGTGTCATAATAATAAGTTTTTGCCATCCATTGACTTACCTAATAAAATGCTATCTAATCATTGCAATTTTGACGGAGATTAGATACTAAACCAAACAAGAAAATAAATAATTTGCTTCTTTGGTTTGACTTGATTTAGGTACAATATTGGAATTCTTTGGTAGAGATATGCCACTACTATTTGTGGAATAAGCTCAGTTAAGAAAATTCTCTACCCACCCACCTACCTAATTTAGTATTTAGTAGGTATAACATTATTAGGTATAACATTAACCCCGACGACTGGACCTGGCGACATATAACGCATGCACTTTGAGGACCGACGAGAAGATCACCGAGCTGGAAGAAGCAGTGAGCAAGTTGCCCTGGAATATTATGGGATTGTCTGAAGACCTTCTTGTGCTCATATCCAAAACCCGAAAACTTCCAAATCGAACTGCAGAAATGATTCGATTGCCTAGCAGACTGCGTTTCCGTGGAACATTTATACAGGTTCGTGTAAACTGTCCATACTGTGGGGTCAAAATTCTTTAAGACCCATCGCAGGAAACGAACCGAAAAGTTCTCTGACCATACACCCAAGCTCATGGAGGAGACTGGAGAGACAAGAGATGCGGGTACAGTCATCGGCAGACGCAGCTGCCTAGGCAGATTAATAAGGCATAAACTCGTAACCTTCGGATCTTTAATATCAAGTGTTTTAAAGTTACTATCGAGCTGAACAAAGGCTCAAAAGTGTTCGCGAGAGATCTGTCTATCGGACAGAGCCAGCTGACGCGGCTGAGGACTGATGACGGTCGTCTCGTCTCTTCTCGACCTGAGATCTTGGGAGAGGTCGAGAATCTATGGACAGTTATATACCACGACATAAAAACCTGTTGCAGATTTGGTCAAAGATCCCAGAGCCAAACTGATCCGACATAATACCGAAGATATCCCGGACGTCAGCCTATACGAGATTAGTATGGCTCTCAAGCAGCTCAAGAACAATAAGGCGCCTGGTGATGACGGAATCACTGCGGAACTCCTGAAAGCGGGTGGGAAACCTGTAAACTTACTAAAGATCTTTCAGCGATTGTTCAATTCCGTCATTCACGAGGGTATAACGCCGCAAGCATGGCACAGAAGCGTGGTGGTTCTGTTCTTCAAAAAGGGTGATGTTTATAAGTTGTATTACGAATCGTATCGTTCATAGGTTCAACGACTTCCAGCCTCCCGAACAAGCCGGATTCCGAAAAGGCTTAGGCACCATAGATCACATTGCGCTACGCTACGCTATACGCTATACGCTGTGGCAGGTTAGACTAGGCAAAAGACGGAAGAGTATTTAACCGGCCACTTAGTGTTTGTGGCTTAGTGTTTGTGGACTATGAGAAAGCCTTAATGTGAGTACCTACCTAGCTACGGTTAGCTAGTAATGGTAAGTGCGTACTCGTTAAAGAAAAAAAAATGTTACGACTCCCAATAAGTAGGTTAGGACTACAATCCAAAGTTCATTTCGTCTTTGTCAAATAGATTTAATTAAAGTTTTGTCATCAAGACGCTAGATAATGGCAGTATTTACCAAGGCATCTAAAACTTTATAGAGCAAGATCCCAGTGCCGCCAGACCTAAGTTATTTTCTCAGCAATTATTTGTGTACGATAGAGTACTGTTCGAATGTCCTTTCAGCATATGCGTACCAGTTAGATTGTGCCGACGGCCAATTTCCAGATACCAGGTGCTAAAGGTGGGTAAAAACTAGAATAACTTATCTTAAATTCTCAGGGCTGATTTTCATATATGTTTTAAAGAATATTGTAAAAATTAATAAATGAATACTGCCAGACGCTTACCGCCGGCGGTTACTTTAGCCAGACGCTTTGAAGCTCCCAAAAAAATATATAATTTAAGTTAACTTATATTCTCAGTTCTGATTTTTATACATGATACTCAGGGAACTATGGCGATATTATCTGTAAGCTGCCAGACCTATTGGAAGGGTCAAACATCCCCCCAGACACACATTATGCGTCCCCATATGTATGAGCGCTAGAACATGATTCACTTGTTTAAGTGTGTGAGAGATAATATCATCATACTATAATATTATAAATGCGAAAGTGTGTTTGTTGGTTTGTCCTTCAATCACTCTGCAACAGAGCTACGGATCGACATGATTTTTTGCCTGGGTATAGCTTGCAGAAGATATTGCAATAGTTCTCTCTCTCTAGATCCTAAGCTATACCCAGACAAAAAATCACGTCGATCCATAGCTCTGTTGCAGAGTGATTGAAGGACAAACCAACAAACACACTTTCGCATTTATAATATTATAGTATGATGATATTATCTCTCACACACTTAAACAAGTGAATCATGTTCTAGCGCTCATACATATGGGGACGCATAATGTGTGTCTGGGGGGATGTTTGACCCTTCCAATAGGTCTGGCAGCTTACAGATAATATCGCCATAGTTCCCTGAGTATCATGTATAAAAATCAGAACTGAGAATATAAGTTAACTTAAATTATATATTTTTTTGGGAGCTTCAAAGCGTCTGGCTAAAGTAACCGCCGGCGGTAAGCGTCTGGCAGTATTAATTTATTAATTTTCACAATATTCTTTAAAACATATATGAAAATCAGCCCTGAGAATTTAAGATAAGTTATTCTAGTTTTTACCTACCTTTAGCACCTGGTATCTGGAAATTGGCCGTCGGCACAATCTAACTGGTACGCATATACTGAACGGACATTCGAACAGTACTCTATCGTACACAAATAATTGCTGAGAAAATAACTTAGGTCTGGCGGCACTGGGATCTTGGACCATTAAGATCTAATAAACTTCAAATGGCTCTCAACCTAAAGCGCCGTATTACATACTTACCTACATTTCAAAACATAATTTCCTAGGTACAATATTAGTCACAACCTTATGGGCGCCAATCTATAGTCTCCAATCTTATGGGCGCTGTGAATAGATACGTTCGATGCAGAGAACGTAGGCATAGATAAATTATATAAAGGAAAGATCGTCAACTCCCTTATAAAAACTGAACTAGGCTTATACCATCGCTAGGTGTCGCTACTAGGCTCGCTCGACATTTGATTAAACTAAAATCTGTAGGCTATCGTATTTTATTGGTACAATAGGTACTATTTATATAAAATATAGTATCAAAATACAAAAATTTCATAAAATCAGACATGTAAAGAGCAAATTTACAATCAATTATTTTAACGAAACCAACTGACCTGCAACAGTAATGAAATTTGTTTTCAAGTGATAAGGTTCTGGTTTTTTATTTCGTTATCGAACAAGTTTTGCTGAATCTCGATAGATGGCATAACAAAGCAATTACTATGGACATTTGAAAATACCTTTATCTTTCTCTTTTGTTTTGTTTTGATGCCGGCTGAGCACGGAATAGAAAAAACCAGCGGCTGAGTGTGAGTAAACGTCTAAGAATGCATACACGAAATTGAGCTCTAATTCAATGGCGCTATGGAGCCTGGCCGCTTCCGCGGCCAGGCTCGCAGTCGCAGAGGCGGAACGGTGTGCGGGGCGCTGGAGGCATATTAGGTATAATATTATGAATATCGAGTTATCGCAAAATAAAAAATCGGCCAAGTGTGAGTCGGGCATCGCTCTTTTAGGGTTCCGTTAAAAAAAATTAAATTAAAATATTTTCATGTACCCATGGAAATATTTTTATTTAATTTTTTTAATTTAATTTAATTTTTATTATTTGTTGTTATAGCAGCAATAGAAATACATAATATGTGAAAATTTCATCTGTCTATCTATTACGGCTTTCGAGATACAGCCCGCTGACAGACGGACGGACGGACGGACGGACGGACGGACGGACAGCGTAGGCTTAGTAATAAATAGGGTTCCGTTGGTACCCTTTGGGTACGGAACCCTAAAAACGAACGCAGTCCAAAATAAATTCAAGTGCCGTGGGTTCGATCTGAATGGTGATGACGGGACTCGCTGCTGCTATAATGAGCCGAGCGGTACTTCTTTATAAGCCTATTAGTCCAGGGTAGATAATTTTTGAAAACAAAAAAAATTATAGTAGGATGAAACCCATTGGAAAAGGAAGAGAATGCAACAAAAATGAAAGGAAAAATAAATTACGGGCGATCTGAGGTCGGGAAGTGGGGGGAGGGGGGGGGTTCAAGGGTAAAAAACGGTTTATCTCAATTTCCGGAAAAACTACAAGTCCTATGGAAAAAAGTTGAATGGCAAAGTTGTAGGTAATAAAAAGATCTACAACTTTTGTATTACGACTTTTTCAGATAACCTCAAAATGTAAGTGTAAAATTCAAATAACCAAGTTTTTGGTTTTTTATTTATATCTTTTACAAAAAAAAATATTTTTTCACGAAATTTGGTGAAAACTTATCTTTTTATGTCCCAAACACATTGTAATTTTTCTGATTTAAAATATTTATTTTTTCACCTTTATTTTTGACTTAATATTGAAAAAGCACCTAATTTTCAATCGAAAATTCTCCCGTCAAAATATCTGCTTTTTTAAAAAAGTCGGTGAGCTTTTTGTTCGTTGAAATCTCTACTTTCTGATGGTGTAAAAAAAAATATACTTTACTATGGTAAATGCTCTCAAAAAATGCAGAAACGAAATACGAAATAACAGGTAGTAAGGCCCAGACCCTCCTAGCCCCTATGAAATACCTTTTAAATTACATGCGTTGATGGCTATTTATTGCTATTTTAAGATAACTTATATACCTGAGTGACCTACGGAAAATTTTAGCCCATCAAAAGGTATTTCATAGAGAAGTGGGGAAGGGGCTAGGAGGGTCTGGGCCTTACTACCTGTTATTTCGTATTTCGTTTCTGCATTTTCTGAGAGCATTTACCATAGTAATGTATATTTTTTTTACACCATCAGAAAGTAGAGATTTCAATGAACAAAAAGCTCACCGACTTTTTTAAAAAAGCAGATATTTTGACGGGAGAATTTTCGATTGAAAATTAGGTGCGTTTTCAATATTAAGTCAAAAAAAAGGTGAAAAAATAAATATTTTAAATCAGAAAAATTACAGTGTGTTTGGGACATAAAAAGATAAGTTTTCACCAAATTTCGTGAAAAAATATTTTTTTTGTTAAATATAAAAATAAAAACCAAAAACTTGGTTATTTGAATTTTTCACATACATTTTGAGGTTATGTGAAAAAAGTTTCAATACAAAAGTTGTAGATCTTTTTATTACCTACAACTTTGCCATTTAACTTTTTTCCATAGGACTTGTAGTTTTTCCGGAAATCGAGATAAACCGTTTTTTACCCTTAAACCCCCCCTCCCCCCACTTCCCGACCTCAGATCGCCCGTAATTTATTTTTCCTTTCATTTTTGTTGCATTCTCTTCCTTTTCCAATGAGTTTCATCCTACTATTATTTTTTTTCACTTTTTATCATTTTTTAAGGCTTCTACCCTGGTCTATATGTAATATTCAAGCTGTTAAAGGTATAACTTATTGAAAACTAGCTGATACCCTCGACTTCCTCCGCGTGGATTTAGTTTTTAAAATCCCTCGGGAACTTTTTGATTAAAAAGTAGCCTATGTCACTCTCCAGGTCCTCAACTATATCATGTAAAAATCACGTTCTGTCCGTAGCTCTGTTGCGGCATGATTGAAGGACAAACCAACAAACAAACATTTTCGCATTTATAGTAGGTATTTATTTATTATTATTATTTAATATTTATTAGTATTTATTATTAGTATGATTACAAGGAGTTTTGCATAGGTGTAAATTAATATGCTCTACTAGCAGTGGCTAGTATGCGATAAAACTTTCTAGCTAAAATACCTAATTGTGAATTGAAAAGCCAACTATGCCTATATTCAAGTATGTACCTAACAAAAAAGTATAGTTATTACAGTGAATAATTAATTAATTAGATAACAACATCGTAAATCGTAACACCTGGATACGAAATAAAAATTATTTCTTGATTTATTCAAATACTTTTAGGTATAATACGAACGAGCGCCCGAGCGTTATAATAATAAAGATTTTAATTTCGTTAAATATTTTTGTCTACCATTCGTTAGATGGCACTAGATAAGTTTGATGATGTTGGTGATTCAACAACTACTCGTAAGATGGCAATAGCTACGTTCGATTATTTTATTTTTTAGCTTGCACAGTAACGCCGCCACAGATAATGCGCGGAACTACAAGGTACCGGCGACTTTAATGCGCATTACAGGAGCTTTGATTGAATGTATGGAGTGAGCAATCTTACCTTTTTTATTTTATCTATGACGTAGGTAAAGGCGCTTAATTCTACCGGCACACGCGCTTAATTGCACCATAATTCAAAATCAAATTCAAAATTATTTATTTCATGTGGGCCAACTTGTGCCTCTTATGACAAGTCAAGAATCTACCACCGGTTCTTGATTCTGCTGAGAAGAACCGGCAAGAAACTCAGCACGTTGCTCTTTTCAAAACAAAAATGTTACAAAATGTAGCTTATCTATCTTGTGAACCTGCCAACCGTGCAACCAAAGCAACCTTGCCATTAAGAAATTCACTAATGTATGATAGCCTCAACTTATTAATATGTTTTTAATTTTTATAAGTACACTGTCTAAAGTGCACTTAGTGGCAAATCTATCAACGCTTTCGGAATCAAGTTATAGAAGCGTATATAGACACTCAACCCCACAAAGGACTTCTGTACTTTACGCAGACGACATAAAAGACGACAGAATGGTGTTACTAGTTTATGACGGTGTCTATTTTTCTCAAATCGGGGCGAACCACTAGTTTATATATAGAACCGAATAACGATGTCTGGAGATGCATAGACTTGGTAAGTGGAGATGTGAAATCCATAAAAAATAAATGACAGCGACAAAAAGTCTACATTTTCCGTAGACACGCTACGTGTTTCATGCCTATACGCTACGACAATTTTCACCATTCATTGGGCGAACTTCTCTTCCGTTCTAAATTAGTATTAATATTCGTACAAAAGTTCGTTCGTATGAAGTGTCGACAGTGTGACTGAATGACTGAAGTAAGTGGCCTATGTGTAGAGACCACAAAAAAGTTTAAGGTGACACAATTACACAAATTAGGTAGCATTGACACCTAAATCTAAATCTATATCTATCTATATCTATACTTATGATAAAATGTAACTGGAAGATTTCTGTACATTTAAATCTATTTTGAAAATTTTAACCGGGGTTAGTTAGTTAGTTATTATAGATACTGAACCCAAAAACAGATTTTTATTTTATTTTTGTCTGTCTGTCTGTCTGTTTTTCTGTCCGGGCATCACGCAAAAACTACTGAACGGATTTGAATTACATTTGGTATAGTGGTAGGAGATACTCCGGGTCAACATATAGGATAGTTTTCATCCTGTTAAACAATAAGGTTTCTCCAGGATAGCGGATGAAAGTTTTCACCGGTTTTTCTTCATAACTCCGTCAAATTTGAATCGATTTTATAATAATTCTATTTTTATTTAAAAGTGTATACTATCATTAGTAGGGATTTAAAGTTTGTGTGAAAGTCCGTGATCTTTCAAGATAATGAATGAAACTTGGTATTTGGGCTTTCATTTAAAAATCAAGCAATACAGTTTCACAATTTTTAAAAATTCCACCCCCAAAGTCCGTCGTTTTTTTCAAGTTATAGCCATGAATCTTGGTAAGTATTTGTCAGTATAGTTTCTTCAGTAAGGTCTGGTCCCGGTTATGTTAGGTTAAGTTATCTATGTATTTAAACCGCTTTGAAATCAATAATCAAGATATTTCAACCATCTTATTAGTTAGGTACCATATAGATAAATGCGAAAGTGTGTTTGTTTGTTAGTTTGTCCTTCAATCATGCCGCAACAGATTTACGGATCGACGTTATTTTTTGCATGGGTAGGTACCTATAGTTGAGGAGCTGGAGAGTGACATAGGCTACTTTTTATCCCGGAAAGTCAAAGAGTTCCCGATGAATTTTAAAAACTAAATCCACGCGGACAAAGTCGCTGGCATCAGCTAGTACCCAATATAATCGCAAATTTAAATATTTTACCTATTAAATCGCAACAAAAATAACGATTCATCTTGCTAACTCGTCATAAGTATATACTTAGTACCTAAGCTGTAGCACAGAATAGATAATAAGCACAGAATATTGAGCTGAACTAATAAAGTACAGCTTCAGCCTTCAGCCTTCAGGCTCATGTGAATTTAGGAAAGTAGGAACCTAGAACAAACGCGTTCAACAAATACCCGGTTAAACTCGTAATTTTTATTGGGTAACTTCAGTGACCAACTGAAATGTCGTCATAAACACTGAATCCCGGCGATAAACAGCGATAATAAAATTTGATAAATTCATGGACAGTAGAAAATGTAGGTACAATTCATTTACATAACACTAGCGACCCGGTCCGGCTTCGCACGGATAGTAGAGCATATTACGCCTCTGCTTTGCAAACTCCTTGAAATGTTCCATAAGTTATATTGAACAGCATATTGAACAGTACGTAGGCTTATAAAAGAAGTATCGCTCGGCTTATACTAGTGGTTCGCCCCGAACTGAGACCTCCCGGTAACGGTTTCCCATAATTACTTATTCATTCAATAGATACATGACGATCAAAATTGTCATTATTATTATGCCCGTTTTCACCAACCATACCTAAATCATCCCCTAAGTAGAAGTCTCTTTGCGTAGGTAGCCCCTAAATACAATCCTAACATCCCAATGTCATTTTCACCTTTAGTTGTCCCTTGGAGGTTCGTAATAACAAAGTTGACAGAAAGCGTCACCTAACTTAACATAGATAGTCCGTAAAGGTAAGGGAACTGTAGTGAAATCAGGCATCAATAGGTACCTAGGTATAGTTTTTGGAACATTCAAATTATTTGTTCACAACGTCGTCTATCGACACGATCAGAAAACATGCAAAAACAACAATGCATAAAACTTCACGTCGCGACGTGAAGTTTTATTGATGTTTGATATTTAAATATATAATAATTTTAATTAATTGAATAATATGTTTTATATGTATTAGTACTTCTGCTGCTTTTGCAATATGAGATGAGAGCGCCATCTTTTGACATCATTGTGAAGTTTTGTTAAAAATACTGAAGCTCATTAAAAATTAAATAATTTAGTTTCCTTATATATTTATCAAATTTTAGTATTTGTTGTTCAAGTACATGATATAACGCTAATAATTATAAAAGTTTCAAGCCCGGCCGTTCAAGCGATCATGACTTCTGAGTTCAAATAATTATAATCTCCACTTTGAGAGCCCCTAAAATTTAAAAAAAAACTATGCTAGTTAGAGCGTTGATTTTATTTTCCTGTAAAATATACATAAAGCTCTATTGACCATAATTATTTCAGATTTTTCGATTGGTAAACTTCGGAGATAAGGGGGGGGGGGGGGGGGGAACGGTACTATACTGTAAAATATACATAAACCTGTATATTTTACAGGAAAAATAAAATCAACGCTCTAACTAGCATACTTTTTTTTTATATTAACAATAAACCTCTACAAACAAAGTTAACGATAAATAAGCAAATTAATATAATATTATCGTTTTACTTTAATTTCGGAGTACGGAACCCTCGGTGCGCGAGTCCGACTCGCACTTGGCCGGCTTTTTTAATATTATTTTATTTTTATTATTTGTTGTTATAGCGGCAATAGAAATACACAATATGTGAAAATTTCAACTGTCTATCTATTACGGTTTACGAGATACAGCCCACTGACAGACGGACGGACGGACGAACGGACGGAGAAAGTCTCACCATAAGGGTTCCATTTTTACCATTTTGGTACGGAACCCTAAAAATAAAGGGGGCTCCCATACATGGAAAAGGAGTTGAAATAAAATTTTATTTTTTTACCCTGGCATGTAATGTTTGTCATCGTCTAAAACTCATTAAGTAGAGTTCAAATATATTTTTTACTAGCTGACCGGACAGACTTCGTTCTGTCAAAAGTTAAAAGTAAAAATTAATTTTTTGTTTGTTTTTTTTTTTTATTAAAACCTTCCGTGGACCTTAGGAACATACAAAAACTAAACCAACCGAATTGGTACATCCATTCTTGAGTTATGCGCTTACCAACATTCATTTTTATTTATATAGATATAGATATAGATATAGATTAATTTTTAGCTACAATAAAAACGGCCAAGTGCGTGTCGGGCCACGCGCAGTGTAGGGTTCCGTAGCTGAAAGTCTCAAATATTATTGCTGACCTAGGATAGTGCTTTTATTTTATTTATGAATATTGAATAAATTTTGAGTTTATGGTTTAAATACTATAATATTCTACAAAATATGCAACTTACACTACGTGTAATACCTAACTTAGAAAAAATAGATATAACTCCTTAACTAATGAACCCTACTTAGCCGAGATAGTTTTCCTTTAAAATTCATTATATATACTACTGCTGTGAATTTTTTCTTGTATCCTTTATACAACCATTTAGCTGGCAGAGGGGGGGGACACTTGACTCTAATACAATTTAGCACTTTAAAATATATTTCACAAACGGATTCCTGAATTGAAAAATGATGTTCCCACACCCACAATATTTTTGAAAGACCTATTCAACGACACCCCACACTATGGGATAGACGTGAAAAAAAAATTCATCCCCACTTTACATGTAGGGGAGGTACCCTAAAAAAAATATTTTTCACAATTTTATTTCACGACTTTGTCCGCATGATTGATCTTTATACCCTTGTCAAATTACAGATTTCTAGTACCAATAGTCTCTAAGCTAAACCGCGGACGGACGGACAGACGGACAGACGGACGGACATGGCGAAACTATAAGGGTTCCTTGTTTACTACGGAACCCTAAAAATGAAGAAATGGGGGCCGTCAAAGTTTTCGGTTTTAGACCACTTTTGTTAGGGGGTCTATCTCAAAAACTAAACTAGTTAGGAATTTAAAATTTTGGTATATTATGTATTATATAGTGTATTTAAACAACAAATACTGAAAACACCGATTTATAATACGGTTTGTAAGTTGTGACCAAAACAAACGAGCATTTTTCCCATATGCTAATTTAGTACTTTCTAAGAACTAAAACATTTAAATATGTATCTAGTTTTACAAAAATGATTTGGTCACGTGTACGGAACCCTAAAAGAGCGAGGCCCGACTCGCACTTGGCCGATTTTTTATTCAAATAAACTTTTTTGCAAGTGAGGTTGGAGAAAGACAAGCTAATTGCACACTTTTTTAAATTACGAGTAAGTTTGAGCCTCCAATGGTTATCATGCATATTATGGGGAATACAACTTTAGTAAATTTTAGAATCGCCTTTTCTCCGAAATCATGAATCTTAGGGGACAAAAAGCAAGGACAATTTTGTCGATTGAATTGGAGGCACATTGGAGGTGACGCGATTCGCGAGCGGCGCTCGACACTGCGCGGCGCCCTCAACACGTCCCTGCGCCACCATAGGTAAAGCCGCCGCTGTTTAATTTAGGTACTGAAATAAAAGCTAATTAGGAAAATAGTCGGTTAAGTAGGTAATCTTAATTTATATAAATTACGTGTCACGTTGTTTGTCCGCGATGGACTCCTAAACTACTTAACCGATTTTGATCAAACTTCGTAACTATCTGTAATTTGGTCTACTTTGAAAGATAGGATAGTTGTTTTGGATTAGGATAGTTTATTTGTTTTATTTATATAAATAAGTTGGCGGTACGAAGTTCGCCGGGTCAGCTAGTATTATTTAAGTGATACAAACATAAAGGATTAAATACTTTAATATTTATATAAAGGTACCGACCTAATTTGAATAACCTTTACATAAATATAATATTTAGGTAATTTTGTTAAAAGTTAGGTAAGTAATTATAGGTAGGTAGGAATTTATTTGAAAATTCTTGTCATCATAAAACTTTATTATTAACACCATAATGACAAATTTAAAGGGTAGATGAATATTATAATAATAAATAAACTTTGAATAAATTAATCCTGTGTACTCGTATGTGACCATAAGATAAGAGGTTGGTGAAATTTCTACGCATATTATTGTGATTCGTGATTAAGGACCTGCGCCCTTCGCAGACGAGGGACTTTTGTTGACTTTTGTTGTTGTGACTTGTGACATTCAACCCATAGGTACCCCTAATCAGTTTCTGCACGCCATCGTGCCGGAACGCTAAATCGCTTGGCAACTATACCTAATTGATGTAATATAAACTGCGGAGTCGATTATAGTGCGGTTTTTGTATTAAGTTCACTTCTAGCTTCTAGCCAGGTTGTTAGAAAGAAACATAGGTATATATCTTTACGGACCGCAAGAACGCCTTCTATTCGCGATGCTCGCTCGACATCAACAGAAGTTTTAAGGGTAAAAAACGGTTTACCTACTTATCTCGATTTCCGGTAAAACTACAAGTCCTATGGGGAAAAGTTAAATGACAAAGTTGTAGGTAATAAAAAGATCTACAACTTTTGTATTTACACATAACCTCAAAATTTATGTGAAAAATTCAAATAAGTAACCGTTTTTGGTTTTTTATTTTTATCTTTTACAAAAAATTAATTAATTATCTTATCTATTAATATAATATAGTAATTATATTATTATAGTTTTTTTATTCTTAACCCCTTTAATTTTTACTATGCAAACAAAAATATTGCATAAATATTATAAAATGCATAAGTTGATTAAAAAATGCTAGGTATGCAATAGCTTTACCGCGGCAGTCCCCGAGTGCGACTTAATTATTTTTTTCACTTTTTACTGCAACTGCAAAACAACTGAACTGAAAGTGAAACTAGACACTACACTAGCGGCACGCTATGATGGCCGGTTTGACGTTTGTCCGCTCATGAAGTTCCGTATTAATTGATAACGACTTTGAAGGAAATAATTGTATTACTTTATTGACGATAGTGATGTGCAGAGATTCATAAATTTTATCGAATGTAGTTTTAGGTTTAGGACTCAAAATTTATTTATTTAATTGATTTCTAAAATGTATACATGTGTAGAAAAATCAGTTTGCACCATTTAAGGGGTGAATGTACTTGTGAATATGAACAATTTTCACTATGTGGACAAACCTCTGAAATCGCAAAAAAATATCAGCTGTTTCATACAAAAGGTAAAATTTTTATTTTTATATGATATATACCACAACTCGGCATTTGGTTTTCTAAATTGAAAATTTTTAAAAATGGAATCTAATACGATCGTCACATAGGATCGCTGGCTAGCACAACTACTACCTCCGGCAAACTCGCGTCAATGCTCAATGCAAAACAAAGCAGTTTCGAATTGACGTTGCTTCGAAAAGTATAAACTGTCAGTGCAATGCGATTGTGATATAGTTTTGACCTGGCTTTGGATTTCAAATATTGATACTGCATTACTGTTGACCCTTGCTCGTGATAGCAGTGACGACAGTGAAAATAGTAGTATGGACGAATCTGATTAATTATGGCCTTTTGTGGCACCTTTTTTGGTATCTTTTGTATTCATATGTTTCTTGTGTGCATATAAAGTATGTATATTCATTTTCATTCAAATATTCAGTTCGTTCAAATAAATTAAATAAACATATACATTTTTGTTTTATTAAACCTATTTAATCAGGTACAAAAACAAAACTTAATTGTTTTTTGTTCGAGAATAAATTGACATTCCACATCACTATTGTAATGTGTCAAACCGGCCATCATAGCGTGCCGCTAGTGTAGTGTCTAAATACTAAATACCAAATAAGTAATACGACTAGACTTCGAGATAAATCTCGAAGTCTAGTCCTATTACATAATTGGTATTCGGTACTGAACGCAGAACGATCTCTATTGGAAAACTGAGAAACTACTAAAGAATTAAGAAACACTATGTGGCTACGAAGTAGTAATGCTATATTTAAATAGATGGCGCATGTGAGTTAAGCAAAATAATTAATCTCTGAACGCTTAGAATAAAAGCTAAGTTATATAATATTACTTATTATTATTAACAATCTCATTAATCTACTTTTATCGTTTATTTATTTTTAATATTATTTCTTAAAAAATCTTTTAAGAAATTCATAGCCAATCAAAAATAATAATTTTTATCTGTATACTGTAAAATCTTGTCTATGGTATATTAAAATGGCTGCCCGTAGTCATGTTGTCTCGGGGTTTTGTATTATTCTTTGTTTACTATAAAAATATGTTTCTAGCTTTTATTTACTGACTTATAAGTGGCACAATAAAATGTTATTGGACATTAAAGACTTGAACAGTGCTTTAGATTTATACAAGTGTGTGATTTGATAAAAAAACAAGTGATACCAGTCTCACCTTGTAAAGAGAAAATGGGGAACTGTTTTAGTAGCACAGGCGAAAAAGATTCCAAAAACAAGAATGAGCGTGTGAACCCTCATGAAGAGCACTCTCGGGAGTTTGAGCCTTCAGTGCCAACACCGCCTCCTGATCCAATAAGATCTACGGTGATACAAGGCCCAGATACAAACGAGGTCCCTCCCACCCGAATATTTGTTGCCCTGTATGATTACGATGCTAGAACAGATGAGGACCTTAGTTTTAGAAAGGGGGAGCATTTAGAGATCCTGAACGACACTCAGGGAGACTGGTGGCTAGCTAGAAGCAAGAAAACAAAACAAGAAGGCTACATTCCATCAAACTATGTCGCCCGCTTGCAATCTATAGAGGCCGAACCGTAAGTAGACGAATGTTTTTATGCAATCGCTACAATAGTGAGCGGTTCCTGTCCGATTTCTTTTCCTTCGCATTCTTTAATAGCACTGTATTTCAAAGTGTTTCTCGGAGGTTATATTTGATTGCTGATGTAAAAACTAGGCATAGCATTCAATCTATTTTATTGATAGGTCTCTGATATTTGAAGAATAGGAAATGATGTTTGACTTTCTTATTAAAAAAAATATAATATAGTCTATGATATGTACATTTTAACTGCATAGTTAAATGCATTAAAATACAGGTTAATGGTGTAATCCAAGTAGGTACTAAAATAACAACAATCTTTATGTCTGTCTCCAATACTCTAGCAATATGCATGGAAACCACACACAAGCTTGCATGTCAGAGACATTATAAATCACTTATAATCCTGGGAAAACAATTCTTAGTGATTTATAGGAAACCTAAATCTATCCAGATAAAGTTGCAGCCAATAGATTGTAATGAAACAAACTAATAAATATTACATTTAACTTAAATAACTTAAATGTTATTAAAAAATTATAAATGAATATTAAAGTGTTGTGTGCTCTGATATATTAAAAGTAAGTACCTAAGCATCTATGATTCATCGGGTATGAAGTGAAAGCTTCAGTGTGCGGACATCACACCATGCACTAACTCTGATAGTGTGAACACAAATAGAAAGGTGCTCCCCATTTTCCAAATACATTATTACTGTCACTTTCTTATGTGTACAGTCTCCTTACCCAATAACAATCTTAATAAATATAAATTACATGTCACGTTGTTTGTCCGCGATGGACTCCTAAACTACTTAACCGATTTTGCTCAAACTTTTTGGATTAGGATAGTTTATTTGTTTTATTTATATAAATAACTTGGCGGTACGAAGTTCGCCGGGTCAGCTAGTAAAATATAAATATCTCAAGTAAATTGGTAGTAACAAAGTTTAGAAAACTTTTTACTTGTTTTCTAAATACGTACTTAGGAATGAAAAGAATATTTGCCATGTTAAAATTGACTAATATTCCTCTTTCCCCTCCAAATTAAGGGTTTAGAACTGGATAAACAGTGCAAAAAACCTCAATAGCTTATCAGTTAAAGGTTTGGACTGAAAACTGAAAGGTTGCAGGTTCAATCCACACCTGTGCAGTATTGTCATACCCACTCCTAACACAAACCTTACGCTTATTTAGTGGGGAGAGGAGAATATAAGTCAAGTTCAGCTTGGCAAATATTCTTTAAAAAACTATCAATTCAGATTTCAGACCTCCCCCTTACCTGTTAAGCTATTGAAACTTGAAAGATTAGTTAATCTGTGAATTCTGCTGCCAGATTTTTCAAAATTGATTGTTACAGTGTGACAATATTGCACTCAGATCTCTGGCTGAGATTCGCTCGCTGTTGGTTAAAATGCATTGATGCAGCAAGAACATCGTAAATTCTGCCAACCAGAGATGATAGCATCGTCACATTAGCAATTATTTTTGGACAATCCCACACCTGACTAAAACAGTAGTTATTTGTTCAACAAGATAGCAAAAATGTTTTTGTTGCGAGTGCCTAGTTTGAATCCCGAGCAAGTGAAGGATTCTAATTTAGAATCATGAGTGTAGTGAGGGATTCAAAGGCACAAGTAACAAAAAACTTTGCTATTGTGTGATACATACAACTTTTCACCTCAATATCAAAAAAAAACGATGTAAGAAAAATAATAATTGAAACACTAAGGAATTTTTACATTCACATATAATACATACTTAAATATGATAAAACCACAGTTTCTGAGCAGGCAGCAGGTTTAATTCAGCATTAGACATTGTTTCCTTTAATTCTGATAGTGTTAAATTATCACTAGAATCACACATTTTGTTTCTTTTAAAACTTTTATAAAAATGAAATTACTTAGGTACGTAATTATTAAGTTATAGATCACATAGACAATTTTTCTTTAGTTTTATTCCTTTTTTGTCTGGGTTCGGAATTGTGTCATTCATAAAATAAATAATCAGTAATTAATTAATTTTAATTTTCTTTTATGTTTCATGTTGTTTTACAGAACTCTAAAGTCTAAAACATATTTTAACAAAAACTCAATAGTTAAAATAAAAAATTTTGATCAAATAAAATGTTGGGGTACCTATACAATATTATATACTTACACCGAACTTTTCTTGAGACAATGAACTCATAGTCCGGGAGGAATCGGCGCATGCGTATCGAAAACTATTCCACCTCAATTTTTTTATGCGATCCTCTTCAAATGGCCCTCCTAATTATATAAATGCATGTTGCCAGGGCGCCACCTGGTGCCATATTGTTTAAACCGAAATTGTTTAAACAATTGCAAGGAATTGTTATTTTTCAACCGGACAATTTTTTTTTATATTTTTTATTGAAATACCAATAAAAAAGGTCCTATGACTTTTCACGATAAAGTTAATATTTTTAAAGATATGAATTTTTAAAGGTTCGAAAAATCTCAAATTTGGGTACTTTCGACCTATGAAAAATATATTTAAAAAAAAACATAATGCTTTAGTAATATTTTTTTTTAATTCTCTATACAATAGTTAATAATATTGTTAATAGAGATTTAAAAAAATTTCATTGTTTATATCTTTTTTTTAATTGTTAATTTCGCGCGCTCACAAGTATGCGTCGCTTATAGTCTAGATTTCCTTACTTGAGTATTCAGGTAAACAAACACCTCTTGATATAAATATCACTTATTTACACTCCAACCACACATTTTGAACTATGTTTAACTGTATAGATCTGTTCATTAAACACATTCGTTACGATTTACACTTGAATGTTTAGAAAAAACATTCAAATGAATTGAATAATAGTTATTTATGCAACTGTTGTATAATAAGGGGTATTAAAACACGAATGCGGGTATATCACACGAGGCGTAGCCGAGTGTGATAATAGTATCACACATGTGAATCATATGTGTGTCATATTATCACATGAGTGTGATACTATTATCACACTCGGCTACGCCTCGTGTGATAAACCCACATTTGTGTTTTAATAGTATTTACTGTATTGTAAATTTGTTTTGAAAAGTTGAAAAGAGCAACCGCCGAGTTTCTTGCTGGTTCTTCTCGGCAGGAAAGGCATTCCGAACCAGTGGTAGATTCCTTGACTATTCAAAAGCACTTGTAAAAGTTTATTTGAATAAAAAATATTTCTATTCTATTCTATTCTATTCTATAATACCCCTTATTATACAACAGTTGCATAAATAACTATAATTCAATTCATTTGAATGTTTTTTCTAAACATTCAAGTGTAAATCGTAACGAATGTGTTTAATGAACAGATCTAGACAGTTAAACATAGTTCAAAATGTGTGGTTGGTGTGTAAATAAGTGATATTTATATCAAGAGGTGTTTGTTTACCCGAATACTCAAGTAAGGAAATCTAGACTATAAGCGACGCATACTTGTGAGCGCGCGAAATTAACAATTAAAAAAAAGATATAAACAATGAAATTTTTTTAAATCTCTATTAACAATATTATTAACTATCGTATAGAGAATTAAAAAAAATATTACTAAAACATTATGTTTTTTTTTTAAATATATTTTTCATAGGTCGAAAGTACCCAAATTTGAGGTATTTCGAACCTTTAAAAATTCATATCTTTAAAAATATTAACTTTATCGTAAAAAGTCATAGGACCTTTTTTATTGGTATTTTAATAAAGAATATAAAAAAAATTTGTCCGGTTGAAAAATAATAATTCCTTGCAATTGTTTAAACAATTTCGGTTTAAATAATATGGCACCAGGTGGCGCCCTGGCAACATGCATTTATATAATTAGGAGGGCCATTGGGAGAGGATCGCATAAAAAAATTGAGGTGGAATAGTTTTCGGTACGCATGCGCCGATTCCTCCCGGACTATCAAGAATGACTTGAAGAAATACCAAAGCGTTCTAAATTCAAAAGACTTTTTCTCACTGGGTAAGCAAAAACAACTTATTTTCACTGGTTTAGGGGCCCTTTTTGAGCTAGAGAGGTGAAAATAAATTTTTTGCACAGGTTTTGAAAAGTAAATTTAGTAAATGTTAATGCACTCATATTGAAAATTTTAACACTGGTGAATCTGTTTCTCTGGCATAAAGGGTAGTCTGTGTCACTAAAACTCACAATCACATCATCATTCCATTACTGTTTGATTCAAGGATAAACCAACAAAAAACACACTTTCACATTTATAATATCAGTAAGGATGTATAATTATGACTAATATATTGCATAGTTATAGTGACAAAAATAGTATTACTAGTAATGGCAGTTGTCCTTACATAACTCTTTTAGTAATTCCAGCACTGGAACTTTAGAACTGGTTACCTCAACAGGTAAATAATAATCTGTGTTCTTATAGCAGATTCTCCGATATTTTTATTAACATACACCACAGTTAGGTGAGACAGAACTAGTTTTGCAATGAACTTACTATTTTAATTTTTGGAGTTTACTCCTTAAGAATCGATTTTAGGCGCACGGTATGAGAAAAATCCGAGCAGTAAAATCAATTTATCAATGACCTCGTTACGTTTTTCACAACGTTGAAATTTCTACCCTAACGTTGAGTAAATAAGGTTGGTTTTCGTGCGAAAGAGCTTTCGCTTCGGGTAGCTGAGCGCGTAGCGATCGGGTCCCCGAAGCGAAAGTCGGTCGGGGCGCGCTCGGACCCGAGTCGCGCGCATAGAGAAGGATATAGCGTCGCGCGTAAACTCCAGTCGTGCGTCGGAGCTGACACACACTTTTTTTTTATCCTTACATCTTTCTGTGATCTTATTTAAAATTTTAAATTCCATTAAGTATTCTAAGGGCCGATTTACCAACTTAAAATAAGTCTTATCTGAGCGTTTCAGTACAAAAACTGTCAGAATGCCCAATTTATTCCTCTGTAAAATGTCACTCTCTGTTGGTGAAATCAGCAATTAGAGCTTTTTTTAAGCATGCCAGTCATCCCACATCCTGGTATGACTGACATGCTTTTTTTGATCTACTATAGAGATGGAATGCTACATTTTCAACTAATCAATTAAATATATTGAAAATCAGATAAAAAAAGGCTTAAGAATTTTAAGCTGCATCTATACTTTGCGAGCCCAGATATTGTGAGTGCAGTTTATTTTTCAGTCACAATTTTTTTTCCCAAAACCTAATTTTGCTTTTAATTAAAAAAAAATGCGTTGCACTATTGTCGTACCCACTCCTGACACAAGCTTTCCGCTTATTTGTAGGGGAGAGGAGAATATTAGTTAAGTTGAACTTGACTGAATTCTTTATAAAAAAAAAATACGATCAATGGAATAACTTTTAGACAATTGGTACCCAGATTGCGGACCGAAAACCGAAAGGTCTTTAAATACCACCCATACCCATTCCACTGATTCCACTATTAAAAATTATTATTATGTTATTATTGTGGCATAATTTTTTTTTTCTCAATTGTTTTTTATGTTTGGAAATTACAATCACCTAATTACAATTTTTTATTTTACTGTGTAATTTGTTTGATTAATGTTATTTTATAAAAAAAAAAATGCATGCAATGAATCGATTTGTTAAAAATTTATTTTTAAGGATGAATAAAAGGCTTTTTATTTTTATTTATTTTATATTACTATCGTATCGTCGCCTAATGCTAGGACTAGCTTTAGTTGGAGCCTAAAGGGGAATCCTTACTACTATTATAAATGCGATAGTCCTTCAATCATGCAGCAACGCAGCCGATCGACGTGGTTTTGCATGGGTTTTGAGTGAGGACTTGGAGTGTGACGACTTGAGAACTTCCTCCATTTTTTTAGTAGGTTGAAAAATCAGCCTTATCTAGTAATTTTACTTATACTTTATGATATCAAAACAAAGAATTACATCAAGCTGTTGAACTATGTATTTAGCAAATATTCATCATCATCATCATCATTAGCAACCCATCAACGGCTCACTACTGAGCGCAGGTCTCCTCTCAGAGAAGCGTTATAAGGCCATAGTCCACCACGCTGGCCCACTGCGAATTGGCGGACTTCACACACCTTCAAGAACATTATAGAGAACTCTCAGATGTGCAGGTTTCCTCACGATGTTTTCCTTTACCGTTGAAGCATCACCATATACACCAAGCATATTTAATTGCACAAACGCACATGACACCGAAAAGTCAGAGGTGCGTACCCGGGATCGAACCTGCGACCCCCCGAATAGGAGACCACAGTCCTAAACACTAGGCTATCACTGCTCCTAGTAAATATGCTAAAGTTAAAATATGTGGGTCATTCTAAAATCTAAATTAGTAAGTATTTTCGTTGTCCTATAAGATTTTTATTTCCCCTTCCCTAACATAATCTCCACAAGCATGCTAGATTATTTATAGGTCACGCTCTCATTGCTCTCAAAAGCGGAAATAAAGAACCACGAATCACGATTAAACATCCCGATAACCGGACATAAGCTGGTTTTCCCAATTAAAATTAACTATAATTAATTACAATAATTAAATTCCACATCGGATTAGTTACGCAACCATATGACTAAACGTTGTCACATGTACAATGTATTAGAATTCGCAAGCGAAAGTAGGTAGCTGAGACAGTTGACAGATTATTGAAAACAAGTCGAAAACACTTGAGCTTGTTAAAAATAATAATATATTAGTACGAGATCCGAACATAACATCGACCTTCACCCATCTGTTTACCGAATGAAACATTTTTTTTATAAAATTCCATACATAGACAAATACGTCTTGTATGTATTGCCTATCAAAATATGTTCATGACTATCATTAATTAAAAAAAAAAATTATTAAATTTTTTAAGCGAGTTTCACCCACTTGTTTACCAATCAAAATATATATCAAAAAACAGATTATTTAATAACAAACGCGATGGTATAGTATTGCCTGCAATAAACCGTTCATGAAACACTATTGCCAGGATTTAAAGTTTAAAAATCAAAGCAAGTAAAGTTGCGCAAGAGAGAAATCCGAGCTTATTTAGTGTAATAAAGAAGGATAGAGCATAGTGGCTGCGAAGCGACGCCTTCGTTGAAACTCGCTAAAAAAATATTTAATTAATATTTTTTTAATAAATGATAGTCATGAACATATTTTGATAGGCAATACATACAAGACGTATTTGTCTATGTATGGAATTTTATAAAAAAAATGTTTCATTCGGTAAACAGATGGGTGAAGGTCGATGTTATGTTCGGATCTTAGACTATATGTAACGAATTAATAAAATCACTCATGTGCACTGTCCAAGTATAGATGAATGTCCAAAACTTTCTCGATGCATACCTAATTTGTATTATTAGGAATTACTATGAGCATATTTTTAAAATTGAAAGTTAAAGTGGTAGAAGTAGATATTTTCCTTAACAGAATGATATTCTCAGAAGTGGGATGCACGTGTCTGTAGTCCCATATCAAGCACAAGTCTTGAACATACTTATGAACAAAAGGTTCAATGGAAGCTATGAAGATGCATCGATCCTATCGGACGTAGTACTATTATATATTCTGTGCTATCGGTAGGTTCACATCCCTATTCACTAGTAGCGCATTCTTCCATAACTTTGGTTGAATTGGAAGCCTTAAATGATTTGAATATTTAAGAGAAAAATATCAAATTGAATATTTTTATAACACGTAACGAGGTAGCCGCGTAAATAATTGAATATTTTTATATAAAAATTTTTGTACTGATAAAATCTTCTTTTAGTCACGCTTACCTGTTACATTTCATTGTGTATCTACTCCTAGATATATTATAAAATAAAATAAGATTAAGTACTCGTTTTAATACTTATTTTCCTATTTGATAAGAGATTCTCGGTAAATTGATATTATTGTTTTCTTCCTAAACATTGAAATTAAGTTCATAATTTCTTACTTCACTCACTACTTAGTTATATAATAGTAGTAAAATAGTAATATTCCAATTAATAACTTAAGAATTCTATTAAAAAAAGATTAAAATTGTAGCAAGGCTAAAAAAAATTGGTTCAAGTCTAAATTAATTACATAATTTGAAGCGATTTTTTTTTTCATTTTGTTGTTTAATTGGCATTATTATTTATATAATATATTAATTCGAATTTCAACTAATGCCAAATGCGTATCCGCTCCTCGTTATTCATTTAGCCGGCGCCATAAGGCTGCTGAATCTCATGAATATTATAATAATATTCTTCGGATTTTTTTAAATGATAATATTATTACTTCCTTAGATGCTACGTCGATCTTTTTCCGATACTTTTAAATATCTTTATTTTGTTTGATCGGTAATATAAAATCTCGTTTAAGTCATAAGTAATCGATTGAGATTCGGCTTAGAAACTTTAGATTTAACCATCCGTTTAAGCAAGATTAATTTTATAAATGAATAGGCAATTTCGAAAAGGGCACACCTCGTATTTTTGAATAATACCACTTTTTTCCATAAATGTGATTGAAAATTTGAAGTATTATGTTCTCGCACCTATTTATTTCAAATAAAATACATAATGTATTAAAATTGCCACGAGCACCATGTTATTTATAGCAATAATTTCGGAAAATTTACAGTTCCATTTTTATGGAATCATTTAAGAGAAGAAACGGCGCTTTCAAAATAAACGACATGTCCCCTTATCGAAATTGCTTATTCAATTGAAAACTAATTTTCCTTCTCAAACCTCAATAGCCCAACGGTTAAAGGTGAAACGGATTAAAAACTGAAAGGTCGACGGTTCGATCCCAACCCGTTGCACTTTTGTCGTACCCACTCTTAAGTCTTAACACAAACTGCCTGCTTGTTTGTTAGTTTTGATGGATAAACAAAGCTTTTCGTAAAAAAACATACGCGACGAATTGAGAACCTCTTTTTTAGGGTTCCGTACCCAAAGGGTGCCAACGGGACCCTATTACTAAGCCTCCGCTGTCCGTCTGTCCGTCCGTCCGTCCGTCTGTCAGCGGGCTGTATCTCGTAGACCGTAACAGGTAGACTGTTGAAATTTTCACAGAGTGTGTAATTCTATTGCCGCTATAACAAGAAATAATAAAAATAAAATAAAATAAAAAAAAAGTGTGTGTCAGCTCCGGCCTCCGACGCACGACTGGAGTTTACGCGCGACGCTATATCCTTCTCTATGCGCGCGACTCGGGTCCGAGCGCGCCCCGACCGACTTTCGCTTCGGGGACCCGATCGCTACGCGCTCGGCTACCCGAAGCGAAAGCTCTTTCGCACGAAAACCAACCTTATTTACTCAACGTTAGGGTAGAAGTTTCAACGTTGTGAAAAACGTAACGAGGTCATTGATAAATTGATTTTACTGCCCGGATTTTTCTCATACCGGGCTGCTAAAATCGATTCTTAAGGAGTAAACTCCAATAAACTCCAAAAATAAAGGAAAAATGTATGAAAAAGGAGTGGAAATAAAATTTTATTTTTTTACCCTGGCATGTGGGGTGTCATTCTCTAGAGCTCATTAAGTGGAGTTCAGATATATTTTTTATTATTTTTTGGCTTCAAAAATGAAGATCCTTCAAAGTTGTGACCAAAACAAACGTGCATTTTTCCCCTATACGCTAATTTAGTAGACTATCTAAGAACCAAGATATCAGAATATGTATCTAGTTTTTAAAAAAGTGATTTGGTCATATGTCCGGAACCCTAAAAGCGCGAGGCCCGACTCGCACTTGGCCGATTTTTTTCGTCGGTTGAAGAATTAATAGCAGTTTCTTCGGTCTATAATAGATGGCGCTATTGACAACATTCCATATAATTACTCTATTGTAATGTAATTAATTAGTATTAGTAGTGTAATAATTATTGTGCTATTCAATTATTCATCCTCAATAATTTAATTACTGATACATTGTAAGTGTAGACCGACATTAGTGCTAATATTTCGGATGTCCATAAGCTCTAAATTAAAGGGTAAATTAAAGGTAAATTAAGTAAGGTAAAATAGTATTATACTGTTCATAATGTTTCCTGCGGAAACGGTTGGATCATTTATATCAGTGGTTGGACCCATTTATTTAATCTGAGTCAGAGAATTTGTTGTACATATATCCCAACTAACATAATTTTTTTTATTATACGAGTATCTTACTAAGGCTGAAATCACATCTGTGCGCATCGATTCGCATTTTGTCCATACAAAACTGACATTTTTCATAGGCGTGTACGCATCGAAAAGCCGGATTGTTGCGAAAGAGTGTTTGTTTGTTGATTAGTCTTTCAATCATGCAGCGATGGATTAGATTGCGTGGGTATAGTTTAGGACTTAGCGAGTGACGTAGTAGGCTACCTTTTATTCCGGAAAACCAGAGGGTTCCCCCGGGATTTTTGAAACCTAAACCTTTTATACCGGGAAAACAGAGGGTTCCCGCGGTATTTTTGAAACCTAAACCTTTTATTCCGGGAAAACAGAGGGTTCCCGCGGGATTATTGAAACCTAAACCTTTTATTCCGGGAAAACAGAGGGTTCCCGCGGGATTATTGAAACCTAAACCTTTTATTCCGGGAAAACAGAGGGTTCCCGCGGGATTATTGAAACCTAACTTCACGCATATGAAGTCGCAGGCAAAAACAATTTAATACTAGTGGTTCGCCCCGAACTGAGACCTCGCGGTAACGGTATCCCATGATTATTCATTCAATCGATACATGACGACCAAAACTGACATTATTATTATTATGCCCGTTTTCACCAAACATACCTAAATCATCCCCTATGTAAGAGTCTCTTTACGTAGGTAGCTCCAAAACACAATCCTAAGTCCTAACATCCGTCCCAATGTCCTTTTAGGTGTCCCGTATAGGATCGTGATAAAGAAGTTGACAGTAATCATCACATAACTTATCATAGGTAGCCCGTAAAGGTTAGGGAACGTCAGTGAAAACATTGAATTATTATGTAGGTACTAACGAGTGAAAACGGGTTAGGGGCATCTGTACAAATCGTCATCTATCGACGCGAATAGAAAATATACAAAATGATATTTAATTAAAGAATAATTTTAATTGAATAATATGTTATTATATTATGTACCTAAATAATAATGGTCGACGCAAAACTGTTTTTGGGTCGTAGTCGTAACTCCTAGTTCAATGGAATAGTTAATGACTGCGCCATCTCCAGCGCCATCATTATTGTGAAGCTATGTGAAATTTACTGATGCTCATTAAAAATTAAATAATCTCGTTTCTTTATAATATTCATATAATTTTAGTATTTGTTGTTCAAGTACAGGATACAAGTGAAGTAAGAAAATAAGTACAACTTGAAAATATCAAGCGAGCGTATTAAATCGCCACTTTGGAAGCCCCCCATTTCGTCAATTTTAGGAAAAAAATAAAAAAAAAATACGGTTGTACTCTGTTCCAAATTGTCTTTAAAATGATACACAGAAAACCTATGAATCGCAAATAAAAAAAAATTTCTTCGCATTCGCTTCTATGAGAGCCCCCCTGAAATAAAGATTTTTATAACTTTTTAAGCCATTTTCGGCTGGAGGCCATCGGTTTACATATTATATCTAAATTTGAAGTAATTACGTTCAGTAATTCAAAAGTTATAAGGCTCTGACAGACGGACGGACGGACGGACGGACGGACGGACAAGTGCAAATCGCTCTAGTAAACTCTGAGACCTCGCTTCGCTCGGTCAATAATGCCAACAAAATCGGTTCATCACATAGGTAGGTATCACCCGCGACAGTACAAAATTCAAAAGCACAACTTTTTCCTGGATTCAAAATCTCAATTTATTTTTTGATTGGATTTTAAATGAAGCGAATCATAAAAGCATTCAATTCGTGCAGTCTAAATTGTATTCGTCCGAAGGTTTTTGGGTCATTCGGTCGACACACTTATTCAAGGGTCGTTGGTAACGAAGTTTTTGATTATGATAAATGAAATTCTCCGTAAAGTTTTGTTGGTAAAATGAAACGATGTTGGCATTTGTAGTGCTTGTTTTGTGTTCATATTTTATTTTATTATATTATTAACATTATTTTATTCATGTGTGCTCAATTATTTTGTGACCTACATAACACAATCTTTACTCTTCATTTCATTTAAATGAGGAATTGTTTACTTAACTAATTGTACCTTGTACCTAGAGGTTTTTTATAGTTCTAGATATTTAAGTTACTTATACAATATTCTCCTTTCCTTTTCCATTTGAAATAATATTCATCGCACCAAAATTACCTAGTTGACACAATAAGTTTTTTATTGATATTGTTTGGTTTGTATGAGCGGTGATACCTGTGGTGACTCAAGCCTCCTTTTCCAAGGTTTCGGGATTTCATCCCAGGCGTGCATCTTCGACTTCTCAAAGTTAAATTTTAATGTCACATACTTTAACGGTGAAGGAAAACTTCGTGAGGGGAACCTGCATGCCTGAGATTTCTTCCTAAATCCTAATGTTATCAAAGGTGTGTGTGAAAGCTACCAATCCGTACGTGACCATCTTCTTCTTCTTTATCAACCTATAGACGTCCACTGCTGGACAAAGGTCTCCTACATGGACTTCCACAGGCTTCGGTCTTGCGCCGTTTGCATCCAGCGGCTCGCTGCGACTCGTTTGATGTATTCGGTCCACCTGGTGGGGGGTCTGCCAACACTGCGCTTCCCGGTGCGGGGTCGCAACTCCAGCACCTTGGGACCCCAACGACCATCGGCTCTTCGAACTTTGTGCTGTGTGTGTATCTACACGTGACCATCGTGGTTGCCTAAGTCCTTCTCATTCAAGTGGAGATCTGTACCCAGCAGTGGTTGAATCTAATACCTGTAAACGAGCAATTCTTGTATATGTATGTATAATATATATAATCTGAATCTCGGAAACGGCTCGGTTTCGGAGGCTATAAATCGACCTAGCTAGGTTTCATTTTTAGAAAACGTCGTTTTATCCGTGTTGTCAGGCAATGAAAAACTGCTACAATATCATTAAAATACGAAAGTAAATTTAGCCACCATCTATCTACAAGGTTATACTTAATAAGCTCAGGTAAGAAATCGGGTGGTCCCGAAACGAGAAGACCCCGGTTCGAGTCCAGATGATTACTTTTTCCCCTTTTTTTTTTCAAGTTCCTTCTTTTGTGAGAAAAACTATTATTGGGGGCCCTTTATCAACGCATCTTATTCGTCGTATTCATAAAAAAATAAAAAATGATTAAAAAATGATGATGATGATCTTTTCATATTTCATCATATTCGTATCTAAATATAATTTCCAAAAAACACGATTTACCAAGGAAAAACCGAGCAAAGCTCGGTCATCCAGGTACTTTGAGTTATAACGAACGATATACTTTTTGGTCCAAAAAAGTTAATATAAAGCAAGTTATAAGTAGGCATTGAAATATCAACGGCCTTCCAAAAAAACCAAATCAACCTACCTTGGTGTTTGCAGAACAATGAACCTTATCAGCAAAATGCTTTAAAATATGATGACAAAGAGAATTGTCCTCGCATAATAATCAAAACTGCCGTGTTCCGCATATCCCCGGTGACCGTGCAAACAAGGCCGAAAAACAATTATACTGTTGATCATCTTCGAATTATAAACAGCCTAAAAAATTATTTATTTCAACTTTTTGTATAGTTCGACTACATTATTGTACTTAACGCTGGCCTAGTGCATGAGCCAAATCATTATTGACTTAAACTGCTGTCCCTCTCGGTACACTGCTAGCAATTTATCTGTGATGGCGACGCTAGTGGAAATTTTGGTATTGCTACTTACGACGAGGAAATCGGTTCTGCATATTATATTCATAACATTGAACTGACAGCAATTTGATAGTGGAATTGAGCTAAAATAGCGGCCTTAGTTCGAATTTTACCCACCAGAACAGATAAATTGGTGGCACAACACTGAACAGTATATCAGTGCCCCAAGATTCATCTCATGTCTCTTACAATCCCTTCTATAAATTTCTGTCTTCAAAACTTCAGAATATAATACTTCGACATCATGACTTGACGCAAGAATTCCATAATAACCTATTGGTATTGAAACCACAGATAAATTTTATAAAAATGCAAGAAAGCATTAATGGTCATCTGTGAATGAATTAACTCACAATATTATTACAAAGAGATTAAATGTCAATCAATATTTTAGTCTATTACTCTGATAAGATAAAATTACACAATAAGTTACCACTTTCATGCTTTCAACTAACTTTGTATTATGTAAGATTGTTGATAAACAATGTTATAAAATTCTATAAATAGTTTTATGCGTTCGGAACATTGCTTCGCTTACGCACTCCTCGCAGAAGCTTCAATTTGTTTCACATTTTATGTTAGCTAAGAAAAAATAGTAGATAGGTAAGAAAGTTCCCTACTGTATATATGCAGTTTTAAATATTTAAACATTCCTAATCTCTGTTATTAAGACAAACAGCAGGTCTGCAGTCTCCGTAGAACTGATGTGCTTACAAGGAAACAGTTCCTAGACAAACAGGCAAATTGTAAGACAAATATTATAATGGCGGACGTGGTAGTGTTCCCACACTTTGTATGTAGCGTTCATGCCGCCTGGATACTTAACTAATAGCTATTCCTGCTGCAGCTTACTTAACGGTGTGCTTGATGACTTGAATAAAACTACCTATGGGCCAATAGCAAACATTTTATGGATCCTAAACATTGGAAAACATTCAGCTCTTAAACGGCAGGTGTTAAAACTTCCGCTCACACGCTTTTCCTTGTATATTTACTATTAAAATATTATTAAATAAATAGTAATATAAAATAACCACCGAGTTTGCTCTTTCTGAACTGAACGGAATTTACAATCCGTCGCCTATATAGTACATAACTTGGATAAATTTCTTTATTAGTTAATTAGTTAACTAAGTACCTCTAAGTTACTTGGTATAAGCACAGAGTAAGTAGTATAGTTTCATAGTATAAGGCAGCTTAGAGCTAGATCGTTTGCAGGTGATTATCCCATACCGTTAAGGTATGAAAGTTTGAAGTCGGTTTTAAAAATAATTTTTTTAAATTCGGTATTATTTTAAGATTTTTAGTTTAGCTTCATAGGATCAATCTATACATTCTCTGATCACGAGCGATTTGCTCTTATTCATTGAGGAGTTCCTTCGTCCATCACCGAAGATATTCATCAGATCTTCAATAAATTTAAATGGGACCAACCTGACGGTAGATATGAAAATGAGCCGTATACCTTTCAAATAAAAAAAAATTATTGAAATTGGTTCAGATTTGACGGAGCTATGGACCAACATCGCCAAAAAAAAATACGCGTCGAATTGAGAACCTCAGTCCTTCTTTTTTGAGTCGGTTAAAAGGTTTTGATTTAGGTAGGTAGGTACCTATAAGGTAGCGCATCTAATTTTGGTTTACAAAAATCCTGAGGGTTCCTAAAATTCTGAATTTCATTCTGGACATCAGAAATACTTGGGTCTTTTTTCCTCATACTACCTTGAAGTAAACACGTTAAGTATATTTTCTCGGTGTAAATCAAGTATGTTATTTGATACTGCAGCTGCAGGTTATATATATAAAATTGTGTGTGAAAAAATATAATAATAGTCGCCTCTCGCCCTCCTATCGTGTTGCACCCGGAAGGACAACTGGACAATCTGCTTTGTTTTATTGCGTTTGTTTAAATACATATTTTGTATATGAAGGTACACAAAAAGTGTTTCTATTCAGAAGAAATGTTTGATTGAAATTGACCTATTACAAACTTTTGGCCAACTCTACTATAGCAGTTCTGAAGTTCTTCGGCCACATCTTCAGAATTTAAGGGTCAATGGAGAGTGGTCGCGTTAGGTCAGGTGGAGGGGAAAAGAGCTAGAGGTCGTGCATCTACTCTACGGACAGATTTGGAACAGGATCAACACAGGATAGGAAACAGGAACATTATTAGTCAAGCTAAAACCTGGCTAATATTATTAAAGAAAATAGTTCTTTTGTTGTCTGGTATGTGTCCAGTTAGCCGGATACTCGTCTTGTGTGGTGATTCATTGCTTTTTTTTTCATAAAAACCAGTACTAATCATCATTGAGTGTATACACATTGGGTGTTTATTCATGGCATGCGCGCGTGCAATCCTGGAGGGGCAGGAAGTCGGCCGCTTCGCTGAATCGCACGACCGCCGCGCCAACCGACATACGATCACTTTACAACGCATTCTGATCAACCATTAGCAATAAATATTTGCATTCTGGGAGGCCGTGATAGCCTAGTAGTTAGGACTGCGGTCGCACATTCGTGGGTCGCGGGTTCGATCCCGGGCACGCACCTCTGTCTTAGAATAGAATAGAATGGTTTTTATTCAAATCAATTTCTACAAAGTGCTTTTGAATCGTCATGTGAATCTACAACTGGTTCCGAAGTTTTCTACGTTTAAGCAATTAAATATAATGGACCAGCATAATAGGCTATGACCTATAGGCTATAACGCTTCTCTGAGAGGAGCACTGCGCTCAGTACTGAGCTATTGATGATGAGGATGATGATTTGTATTCTCTGGTCACTTCAGTGGAAACTTATTTATTGGTGAACCTCGAAATTTGTCTTGACCTACTTAATAACATGACTCCTACCTATAAAGGATAATTTAAAGCTATAGATACAAGTCATATTGATCTATGAAAGAGGAAAATGATTGGTTTTTCACGTATTAGAAGGTTGAAGGTGAAACTGTCAATTAGAATTTTCTAGACTGTTTTATTTGTAATTTATGACAAGAAGCAGTCATTGATGACTTAGTGCCGATTTTATCAACGCTGAGTGACGTTCTCTCGAGGACGTTTTGGGCGTTTTGACAGTTTTTGTATTGAAAATAGTGTCAAAATATCCAATTTACGCTCGGATAAGACTTATTTTATGTTGGTGAAATCGGCCCTTATTCGGCTGTACAAACTCTTAGCTGGAGTTAATTGACTGTACCTACTAGGTACAGTTAAGTACCTAAGGAGATTAATGTAAAACTGGATTAGCTTTTACATGAACCTCCCAACTTAACTGTCACAATGTACATAATTCTTATGACTCTGTCACATTCCAGGTCCTCAACTATACCCATGAAAAGAATCACGGCGATCCGTTGCTTCGTTGCTGCGTGATTGAAAGACAAACCAACAAACAAATACACTTTCGCAAGTATGATATTTGTAGGATGGCGCTTGACTAGAGTAGAACTATCTACTATAATAGTATAAGATAGAAGAAAATAGAAAATAGATAAGGTTTTCAATGATGTAATTATAAAAGTATTTAAGTGGATACAAAAATAACCCTGTCTATCGTTACTATGCATATTTTTAGCAGATTCTAGTAATATGTCCTCGCATATTGCACTTATTGCATGCGGGCCCGATTAAAGACCAATTCACCCGCAGATTACGCTAATTTCATACACTTTATCAGTGAATGCAAAAACACCATGTACGATAGGTACAAAGTTGTACCTTTTGAAAATTAAATCTTTGATTACTTGTTAAGGAGGGTTGAACAAGTAAGTTCCTTACTAATATTATAAATGCGAAAGTGTGTCTTTAGTCTTATTTGTGGGTTTCGTGGTCTGTCCTTCAGTCACGACGCAACAGAGCTACGCATCGACGTGATTTTGGCATGGGTATATATATATTTTGAGAGCTTGGAAAGTGACAAGCTACTTTATATCCTAGAAAAATAGAGGGTTCTCGCGGGATATTTAAAAACGGGCGAAGTTGCGGTCAAAAGCTAGTTTAATTATATAACTTTCAGAACTGCATCTGTCCTTTTAAGCCCTTATCATTCCTTATTGATTCTTAAAGAAAATAATTTTCTTTATTAAGAATCAATAAGAAGAGAAAAAGAATCAATCAGGTTTCTTAAAGAAATATATATACCTACTAGCTGATACCCGCGACTTCGTCTGCGTGGATTTAGTTCATAACATCCCGCGGGAAATCTTTGTCACCCTCCTGGTTCTCAACTATACCTATCCAATAAATCACGTCAATCCGTAGCTTTGTAGCAGGAAACATTTGATCGTCTTGCTCGCGGCATTGTTAATGATGATTCAAAGAGAAAACATATTACTGATGATATTATCAATTACGTTAAACTAAAATTTTTATAATTGTTTTTACCATAATTAACCAAATACAAAATTACGTTTAGCTGTCATTTACGTTTTGTTCTTCCACTGTCATTTTCGTTTTTTTATTCCATGTCAGATGCATTTTTGTTATACCAGGTTTTATATTGACTTGACGGAAACGCGGTCGAACGGGATAAAAAGTATCCTATGTCCGTCTCCTGGTTCTAAGCTACCTCTCCACCAATTTTGAGCCAAATCGGTTCATCCGTTCTTGAGTTATAAATAGTGTAACTAACACCACTTTCTTTTATATATATAGATTACCTACCTACTTATCGAATCGAAGGTTTGATTTGGATGTGCTAGAAGTTCTAAAATTTTAAAAACACAAAATGGTAAAAAAGGTCGAGGTTCTTTGGAAAGGCACTCGGATCCTTATTTGGACGTCGAAACGGATAAGCCAACTGGTGCAACTGACCAAGAGTTGATGCGTTGAACGTGCCACTAACGGCTTCCTGAAACCCAGATTTCCTAGTAAAGATGTGTTGCAGACATCTTTGAGTAAAAACAGGATACGTAAGTTTACCGTCCTCTAAAGAGATATAAACCTATTTATTCCATAGAAAACGTGAATTTGATTAGTCCATATCTTACCTTAAGCCAATAACACCAGTGGTATCAACAGAAATTGTTTCCAAATTAGAGATCCCTTAGCGTAAGACCAGCGCTAAGCATTTGTGAAGCGTATTCAAAATTCAAAATCATTTATTTCATGTCTTGGCTAAATTTTCGCACAAGTTTATGACAAGTCGTGAATCTACCACCGCGCACCGGTATGAGAAGAGCCGGCAAGAAACTCAACAGTTGCTCTTTTCAAAACAAACTAATCAATATATAAAATAATAATAATAATAAAATACCTAACATAAAAAATTAAATTTTACAGTTACACTCTATTGTTTTCAGCTGGATGCCAAGCCGATTGTTTCCATGCAACTTTGTCATAAGAAATTCACTAACTTTGTAATAACCTCGACTTAACAAATGTGTTCTTACTTCTTACACATTGTTTAAATTTGTGTAATGCCAAATCTATTAATGACTTGGGTGTTCTCTACAATTTAGAGATTAGAGATGAAAACGGGTATTACAGTATAAAGTAATTGCAGTATAAAGTACAGTACCTGGATGACCGAACTATGCTCGTTTTTTTTTGGTAAATGGTGTTTTTGGAAATTATATTGTTGCTTAACAACGCCATCTATTGTCAAGTAGCTTCATTGTTACTGTTATCGGTAAAACGTTTCGCCAATAGTATAAAAATATTCGCACAATGTCGGTTTCTTTACTAATGTAATTACTACCGTATTCTTTTTTTAAATGAAACATGTGTAAATTTTATTTTCTAGTCTAAATTTCTTGTAATTAACAAAGCATTTAAATAGTATTTTTGTGCAGAAATGCATGTAGGTATTGTTTTTATCTAGACGCATAATAAAAACATACCACGATGGCGGACAAGTGCGAATCAAATACCAGTGATGGAGCCAGTTGCCCATTCCGCTAAAACAAAGTCAGCCGAAGGGTACACAATGGTGAAGAAGCGTCTTGATGAAATAGGTGTCGCCGCTGTAAAGAATGTGGCCAGTCAGGTTTTCAGCTCTACTTCTAAAGTCATTGGATAAACGCTGAAGTTGGACAGTTCTGAATCAGCTGCTAATGTTATGAAGAAAAATTTCAGCCCCTTAATAGGTCAAGTGAGCACAATTTTGAACCCAGAACCTGATGATGAAGATGATACTGAAGTTATTCTGTCTTCAGGGAACACCACATTGCTATCCACGTATGAAAAAGAAGTGGAAGCTCTCCAATGCGTGGACGCTACATACATAGTGCCCGCGTACAGTCCATAGTTCGAGGCCTAGCGCTCGAATCTGGAGATAAAAAAAAAAGGGGATTCCAGTATAAACCGATTTCTTAATAAGCCGAAAGGTGGCGGTTCTATCCTTTCCACCAACAAAAGCATTCCCAAAGGGGGTTGACGTCAGGCAGGCGGCCGGTCGTAAAATATCATGCCGAACCACCAACATGGCTTACATGACATGTTGGCCAACCCCACATAGCGTGGGACAAGGACAAGGAGATGATGATGATTCATTTTTTAAAGCACGGTCATATATACCTAGATACGAATTAGATGCGTTGATAAAGGGCCCCCAATAATAGTTTTTCTCACAAAAGAAGGAACCTGAAAAAAGGGCAAAAACCTGGACTCGAACCGGGGTCTTCTGGTTTCGGGACTGCCCGATTTCCCACCTGAGCTATTATAACCTTGTAGATGGTGGCGAAATTTACCTTCGTATTCTATTTCTAAACTAGCGGCACGCTATGATGGCCGGTTTGACACATTACAATAGTGATGTGGAATGTCAATTTATTCTCGAACAAAAAACAATTAAGTTTTGTTTTTGTACCTGATTAAATAGGTTTAATAAAACAAAAATGTATATGTTTATTTAATTTATTTGAACGAACTGAATATTTGAATGAAAATGAATATACATACTTTATATGCACACAAGAAACATATGAATACAAAAGATACCAAAAAAGGTGCCACAAAAGGCCATAATTAATCAGATTCGTCCATACTACTATTTTCACTGTCGTCACTGCTATCATCACCTACATTAATAATTATATGTTCGTTTTCTATAATATTATCTATTTTCACATCTCTTTCATAATCTTCCCTTATTAATTTAACAGTTCTATTCACAACCTTTTCCCAGTCTCCTTTAGTCACATGTTCACAAGCTTCTTCTAATAATTTTAGCATTTTTTTTGTGGTAAATGGGGGTTCTGTATTGTGTCTTGCAGCATATCCCTTAATTTGAGCCCACACCAACTCAATCGCATTATACTCACAATGGTAAGGCGGTAACCGTATAACTCTGTGCCCATGTTCTAATGCTATTTCGTCAATGACGTATCGGATCTTGGTTGGTTTGTTTTCTTTTAAAAGACGTACTAATTCCGCTTTTAACATATTCATGTTTGCATCTACGCCATTTTTACGAAGCCATGCGACGATATCAGCTTTCTTTTGGGATTGGGCAGGTGGCTTGTCAATTTGCATCGAGTGGTATGGGGCGTTGTCCATAATTATAATAGATGGTTCAGGGAGGCTACACAACATTGAGGTAAACCATTCAGTAAACTTTTCTCCATTCATGTCTTCATGATAGTCTCCAGTGGTTTTTGACGCAAAAGCCATGAGAGAACCTTCGACAAACACGTTGATGGTTCCGGCGTGACAAATTATAAGTCGCGATCCTTTTCCTACAGGAACTTTGGAAGTAGATGCTGCTGTGTCATCGTTCCAAGAACGGCCTACAGTATGGTTAGCATTAAGCCATGTTTCATCCAAGAACACAACATTTTGCCAATTTTTGATTTCTTTCACTTGCCGTAAAAAAGTATACCTTGCCATCGCTATATCAAATCTTTCCATCAATATTTTGCGTTTGTTACATTTTTTGTATCGAAATCCAATGGTCTTCAAAATCTTCGTTAAAGAACTTTCCCCACCGAAGAATAATCCAGCTTCCTTCAGTGAATGCACCAACTTTTTTCTTGTTGGATACTCCTTCTGTAAATAGTAGCCGTAAACATGTCTTCGGATAGCATCGGCATCAAAGCTATCGATGCCTACGACTGGTTTTGCTCGTTTTCTCTTTTTTGGTGTGTGAAGTTTATTTTCTTCTGTGCCAGTCTCGCCATATTTTTTTTTAGTTATCCGTCTAACAGTTCGTTGTCCAATATTAAGCGCATCAGCTACGCGTTCAACCACTGACGTTATAGGTAAAATTGGCCCTCCATTTTGAGCTTCACGATCGAAATAGTTACGAAGGCGTATTACGAACTCACGTGTCTGACTATTTAGAACAGTTCTCTGCGTACGTTCGGTCATATCGACGAAATCCACAACAAAGGGCTTGAACAGAGTCCAAATTAACGAGCAAGGGTCAACAGTAATGCAGTATCAATATTTGAAATCCAAAGCCAGGTCAAAACTATATCACAATCGCATTGCACTGACAGTTTATACTTTTCGAAGCAACGTCAATTCGAAACTGCTTTGTTTTGCATTGAGCATTGACGCGAGTTTGCCGGAGGTAGTAGTTGTGCTAGCCAGCGATCCTATGTGACGATCGTATTAGATTCCATTTTTAAAAATTTTCAATTTAGAAAACCAAATGCCGAGTTGTGGTATATATCATATAAAAATAAAAATTTTACCTTTTGTATGAAACAGCTGATATTTTTTTGCGATTTCAGAGGTTTGTCCACATAGTGAAAATTGTTCATATTCACAAGTACATTCACCCCTTAAATGGTGCAAACTGATTTTTCTACACTTGTATACATTTTAGAAATCAATTTAATAAATAAATTTTGAGTCCTAAACCTAAAACTACATTCGATAAAATTTATGAATCTCTGCACATCACTATCGTCAATAAAGTAATACAATTATTTCCTTCAAAGTCGTTATCAATTAATACGGAACTTCATGAGCGGACAAACGTCAAACCGGCCATCATAGCGTGCCGCTAGTGTAATGATATTGTAGCAGTTTTTCATTGCCTGAAAACCTGAAAAAATGAAACCTAGCTAAATCGATTTATCGCCCCCGAAACCCACTGCATACTTAATTTCAAGAAAATCGTTGGAGCCGTTTCCGAGATTCAGAAAATATAATATAAATAGAATTGCTCGTTTAAAGGTATTAGGTAGAGTATAAGCAAAGTACAGTACCTAAATACAGTGTTGTTCACATGTACACATAGAGTACAGAACAGTCCTTCAAAATGGACCTCGAATAATGATATTATTATTGTGCGTCAATTTTTACATTGACAAATTCGTGTCACACTTGTGTACATTTAATATACTGAAAGTAGGCGTTATTGTTCAATTTGTAATTAATGTGTAATCAAAATATTTGCAAGAATTTCGATATTATATACCTCTTATTCAACTTTGCAGTGCAAATGTGTTTTGTTTATGTGCTTATAATAAATAAACAATAATTGAGGTGCAAATTGTATTATACTTCATGAATAATTGCTATTTTATGTCTTCTTGAAGTGCCATCTTCTGTCCGACGCTAGCATAATTAAGGCTATTATTTTATGCGATTATGTTTTATTATCTGTTGGCATAAAATGTATTGTTTGTAAAACATAATAAGAGTTATGTATAATTAATTGCACTATTGTACCTACTTATCAGCTCATTCAGACAGTTCAAATTATCTACTCGTATTAGCTGTATTTGTTTACATACGATCCAACTGCATTGGTTACGTAACATACATAATATAAAATCATAGTACTGAAAGCCTTTCACAAAACATTCGATATTTAAGAATAAGACTTAAATAAACTGCTTAGATATGTTCTATAGATCCTATCAACTGTGGGTGCAAGTACTTAAGCCTGAGACACACACAACCCTCGGCGGAATGTGTCCAACACGGTTCCCCTTAAAACAAAACGCTTCCTTCCATGCTTCTATCGTCATCGCCGTGCGCTGCTGTGTGACGTCGATACATAATTATAATATACAACGGTTTATGACGAATTCCCATAACTTCGAGGTATTGAACAGACCACTTATAAAAATCGAACTGCATAAGAAAGCATTTTATTTTTTTTCAGTTTTCATACCAAGTACTTATTCAAATATTTCCAACTCTCCATGTTACACACACCTTTGTGTAAAAACCGACAACGTCGCATTTTAAAATATAAATTGTGAGTGGTCTTAATTTTACTGATCAATACACTAGCGGCACGCTATGATGGCCGGTTTGACACATTACAATAGTGATGTGGAATGTCAATTTATTCTCGAACAAAAAACAATTAAGTTTTGTTTTTGTACCTGATTAAATAGGTTTAATAAAAACAAAATGTATATGTTTATTTAATTTATTTGAACGAACTGAATATTTGAATGAAAATGAATATACATACTTTATATGCACACAAGAAACATATGAATACAAAAGATACCAAAAAAGGTGCCACAAAAGGCCATAATTAATCAGATTCGTCCATACTACTATTTTCACTGTCGTCACTGCTATCATCACCTACATTAATAATTATATGTTCGTTTTCTATAATATTATCTATTTTCACATCTCTTTCATAATCTTCCCTTATTAATTTAACAGTTCTATTCACAACCTTTTCCCAGTCTCCTTTAGTCACATGTTCACAAGCTTCTTCTAATAATTTTAGCATTTTTTTTGTGGTAAATGGGGGTTCTGTATTGTGTCTTGCAGCATATCCCTTAATTTGAGCCCACACCAACTCAATCGCATTATACTCACAATGGTAAGGCGGTAACCGTATAACTCTGTGCCCATGTTCTAATGCTATTTCGTCAATGACGTATCGGATCTTGGTTGGTTTGTTTTCTTTTAAAAGACGTACTAATTCCGCTTTTAACATATTCACGTTTGCATCTACGCCATTTTTACGAAGCCATGCGACGATATCAGCTTTCTTTTGGGATTGGGCAGGTGGCTTGTCAATTTGCATCGAGTGGTATGGGGCGTTGTCCATAATTATAATAGATGGTTCAGGGAGGCTACACAACATTGAGGTAAACCATTCAGTAAACTTTTCTCCATTCATGTCTTCATGATAGTCTCCAGTGGTTTTTGACGCAAAAGCCATGAGAGAACCTTCGACAAACCCGTTGATGGTTCCGGCGTGACAAATTATAAGTCGCGATCCTTTTCCTACAGGAACTTTGGAAGTAGATGCTGCTGTGTCATCGTTCCAAGAACGGCCTACAGTATGGTTAGCATTAAGCCATGTTTCATCCAAGAACACAACATTTTGCCAATTTTTGATTTCTTTCACTTGCCGTAAAAAAGTATACCTTGCCATCGCTATATCAAATCTTTCCATCAATATTTTGCGTTTGTTACATTTTTTGTATCGAAATCCAATGGTCTTCAAAATCTTCGTTAAAGAACTTTCCCCACCGAAGAATAATCCAGCTTCCTTCAGTGAATGCACCAACTTTTTTCTTGTTGGATACTCCTTCTGTAAATAGTAGCCGTAAACATGTCTTCGGATAGCATCGGCATCAAAGCTATCGATGCCTACGACTGGTTTTGCTCGTTTTCTCTTTTTTGGTGTGTGAAGTTTATTTTCTTCTGTGCCAGTCTCGCCATATTTTTTTTTAGTTATCCGTCTAACAGTTCGTTGTCCAATATTAAGCGCATCAGCTACGCGTTCAACCACTGACGTTATAGGTAAAATTGGCCCTCCATTTTGAGCTTCACGATCGAAATAGTTACGAAGGCGTATTACGAACTCACGTGTCTGACTATTTAGAACAGTTCTCTGCGTACGTTCGGTCATATCGACGAAATCCACAACAAAGGGCTTGAACAGAGTCCAAATTAACGAGCAAGGGTCAACAGTAATGCAGTATCAATATTTGAAATCCAAAGCCAGGTCAAAACTATATCACAATCGCATTGCACTGACAGTTTATACTTTTCGAAGCAACGTCAATTCGAAACTGCTTTGTTTTGCATTGAGCATTGACGCGAGTTTGCCGGAGGTAGTAGTTGTGCTAGCCAGCGATCCTATGTGACGATCGTATTAGATTCCATTTTTAAAAATTTTCAATTTAGAAAACCAAATGCCGAGTTGTGGTATATATCATATAAAAATAAAAATTTTACCTTTTGTATGAAACAGCTGATATTTTTTTGCGATTTCAGAGGTTTGTCCACATAGTGAAAATTGTTCATATTCACAAGTACATTCACCCCTTAAATGGTGCAAACTGATTTTTCTACACTTGTATACATTTTAGAAATCAATTTAATAAATAAATTTTGAGTCCTAAACCTAAAACTACATTCGATAAAATTTATGAATCTCTGCACATCACTATCGTCAATAAAGTAATACAATTATTTCCTTCAAAGTCGTTATCAATTAATACGGAACTTCATGAGCGGACAAACGTCAAACCGGCCATCATAGCGTGCCGCTAGTGTAGCAGTGTTTGCACGGTCAGCAAAAACATTAAGTTTGGCAGCGTCGCAAAAATAAGGATGCGGCATATGGGAAGCAATTTTGGATCTATTTACAAAAGAAAAATGATTTTCTCCGAAAATATCCATTTTAGAACACATATTGTGTTCTCCTTAGCCATTTTTGATTACTTTTCATTAAGGAATCTAACCCTGGATAAAAAGATAAAAAAAACTTGAGAGGTGTCAAGGGACACCCGGGTTGAACGTAGTTCCTTTCGATTAATTTTAGTGAAGGAATTGTAATAAACTAGTGGTGTCATCTAGTATTAAATTGATTAACTACGATGAATTATATTATTTAGTTTATTTCTATTGCACTGTTACAAAACCAAAGAGTTACTCTGGTGGAGTTACTGTTTTTTCACAGATGGCGTTAGTAGTACAATAACATTTTATCCAATTTATACAATAAAAATTAGGGAAAAATTCCACATTTAGAAATTATTTAAAATAAAATTGAAAATAGAAAATTCAGTCTGTCGAGCTGGGATTCGAACCAGCGACGTTGAACTTTTAGGCGACTGCCCTAACCACTAGGCCATGCAGACGCCGTGTTCTAAGGCGAAAATACCGAACACAATGCAAAATTCACATTCAACAAAAAAGTGTCGGTTTCAAAAATGTGTCGAGTGTCGGTTCCTTAATTGTTCCGTCTAGCCCCCTTCCGTACCGCGCGATAAGGAACTACGTTCCAATAAACCCGTTGTATATTATGGGAATTCGTCATAAACACGTTGTATTATGTATTAAATTTTGTAATACGCAGACACATTGGCGCTTTTTTATACCCTTAGTATAAGTTTACACATCTTGACAACGTTGATAGATTTCTTAATACAATGGACATCAGACTAAAAAGTAAAATGAGCCTAAGTCTTCATTTTAAAATCGTGCTCTTCCAGATTTCACGTTACAGTTACAATACTCGAAATCCATCAGTCTTCGAGACTAACCTGAGTTCCAGCTCTTCAAGAAACGCTAAATGTACATTGTATTCTATCATTTAGGGTAATTTTATGTCAAGCGGTTAGGATAAGATTACATTTAAGGTTAGACCCTCAACTTTAACTATAGAACTCTATAAGAATATAAGAATACCGATTTATGCAACCCACTTTGCTCCTGTTTTGACTTTTGGTATCATCTTTAACTTTACCTTAACGGTATCTTTATTTTAACCTTTATGGAAATATAGATTTAAGAAAGCGTGATTTGCTATCCAAAATTTTCAAAAAAATGGGTGTTCTACTCGTTCTACTCTTTCATTTCTAATGAAATGATGATTAGAAATATTCAATAAAAAGCGGATGTCTCTTTTATGGGTCAAAAAAAAAACACTGTGTAAAGCCTTTTGCACAGTGCTGCCGCGTCGCGTTTCCGTCGCGCGTTGTTTGTCTCTGCCTTTAATACAAACGAGTTGAGGCGGTCATTGGCTTGTTGCATAAGCCACGCGTTCACGCGTTAGGGCGGATGATCTTCACGTCTGCTGATAAGTAGGGTTCTAGGGCCCTCAAGTTTGATTTGAGAGAGAGCAGCGGCCGAGATTGCGCGCAATTAAGGTCACTGCAGACGACTGTCGCGTGCGAACGTTGCCCCTGTTCACACCGGCTAGACAAACTGCATCTACGCTGTGACTTCACCGCATTTACATATCCGAAATTAAACTCTATAACGACTCCTCCTAACCATTTCGATAATCCAGATTTTCTATTCTGGAAATGACTGACGAAAAAAGATAGTAGTATCCTGAAGAAAATGTATATAAAAAAGAGAAAAATGTAAATATATTTGAAGAAAATGTAAGTATATAAAAAAAGAAAAATGTAAATATATTAAACTAACTGATTTGATAGGCAGTGATAAAGCATGAAGGAAAATCATTATACAAGAGACAAATTAATACTAATTTTATTTACATAATTTAATTAAAGGGTACCCGAGCTGAGTTGAGACTTGTATCAACAGAATTAAATACTTAAATGGTTCTCGAATTTCATTTACTTAGTACTTAATTAGTGCTTGAAGTCTTACAAGTAGTAAGTAATCCGGTCGGTCCATGGATCCGCCCCGTCGCCACGCAAATGACAGCTTCCCCCAGCCAGAGATAAGTTACTTAAAAAGAGTATAGATTGCTAAAGTCATACATTAAAACAAAGCTCGCGTAAATCCTTACTTACTACAATAAATGCGTATGTGTTTCTTTGTAGTTTTGTTGGTTTTTCCTTCAATCACGCACCAACGCAGCAGCAGTGATTTTTTGCATGAGTATAGTTGAGTACTTGGAGTGTCATGGGCTACCTTTTATCCCGGAAAATAGAGGGTTCCCGCGGGATTTTTAAAAACCTGACACCACGCGCACGAAGTCGCGGTTAAAAGCTAGATTAGTTTTGTATTGTCTTTCTGATGTTATTTATGTTGAACTACGCGAAGAACACTAAAAACACCCAAAATTTACTATTTTTATATGGTTTTCAAGCAAAGCGTAGCAATCCTTCTAACGCCATCTAGGATCAGTTTTAGCGTATATTATACGCTTATACAAATTTAACTAGACTTAGGGCCGATTTCACCTTTTTCACCACCAACATTTAAAATAAATCCGGGCGTAAATTTGATATTTTGACAGTATTTTCAATGCAAAAACTGTCAGAACGCCCAATTTATTCCTCGGTAAAATGTTCGACGTTGGTGAAATCGGCACTTACTCGTATATAATTAGACTTATACAAGGAGTTAGCAATCTATTCCTAATCTTCTTACTAATCTGTGCCCCGGCTAATGGTGTAAGTGTAGAGGAAAATTCACATCGCACGCGCAGACGAACGATTAAGCACCGCTGGCGCCACTGATGTATTGCCCACTTTGAGTTACGGATATGTTTGCAGTAGAATTATGTTATCAATCTATTCTACAATGTTGGTTATGCCCATAAAGATAAGCTAGGACTGGAGTAAGTGCGTAATAATGTTATGGAAGTATCAATAAAATCCTCAAAGCTTAGTGGTTAAGACCCGTTGCACTATTGTCGTACCCACTCCTGGCACAAGTTTTCCGCTTATTTGGAGGGGAGAGGAGAATATTAGTCACATTCAATACGGTTGATATTCTTTTTTAAAAGAAAAAAAAAAGAAAAGAAGACCTCGCCCTCCTCCAGTTGGAGGATACATAATGAACTATGGCCTTAATCCTTCTCGCTCGAGAGGAGACATTTTTCCAGTTGTTGGGGCTATGGGTTTGGTTTTAAAACAATAAAACCTATAACTCATGCAGTATCTCTTTTTAACTTAATTGTTAATTCGCTTCGGCCCGCTTGCAGAAACGCCGGGTTATCCTTTTGACCCAGAGTTAGCTGCTGCTTTGACAGATTTCGTATAAAGCTTATTTCAAAATTACAGATTCATTCCTGGGTTTAACCTAACCCGGCGTCTCTGCAAGCGGGCCCTATCAATTTTAGTAATGTCAATAGGTACTTAAAAAAATTCTATTGCACACCTTAACTATCTAAACTAAAATATTATCTTCTCTTCGTCAGTCACAATAGTCAATTTATTTAATGAGTTTTACTTTAATGTAAAATATAGGTATCTCACCATTGCTCATCTTTAATACTTAATGAGTAATGACAGAAACTGATATCGTTGAGAAAATAACGTATTATTTGTTAAAATTAACACGAAAACGTGATCGTAAAGTAGATGGAACGTGACTGGAAAAACAATAGGGCGCAAATATTTGCTTTTGCTATATAATACCATATACCTGTCTACAGATATTATCAGGTTTTAACTGTATTAATTAATAATATTTTTATGTACATGTACCTACTATAATGTTTATGTATGAAGTCTACTTGAACTTATTTTGTCTCATGGTCTGTGCTATCCTACATAAACCAAAATCTTAAATCAAGCAAAAATCATAAAGTGTACCTAGTTTAAAAGGGCGTTATCTCTTTAATTCGTTAGTACATTAGTTCTTCTTCTTGGTCGCATATTCTATTGCTATTATGGTATGTCCGTATTGTAGTTAAATAGAACTTGCTGGCGAAATAAGCGTTTCTTTAAAACATAACAAACTTAATAACAGTCTGCGAAATGGTTTCACACGCCAAACACAAAGGCTCTTCTAAGAGCCCTTTGACTAAGGATGTCGGACCTTCAGTCCGCATCATGCAACTTAATATTGAAGGCATAAGTGCCGCTAAATCTGACTACCTACAAAAAATCTTACACGATAATAATATCGACATATTGAACGTCCAGGAAACCCATACTAATGATGATGCAGACATTACCAACCGAGGGAATATTCCGGGATACACGCTGGTTAAAGCCTTACACCACCCCAAATATGGCATAGCCACATATGCGAGGTCTTCTCTTAGACAAGTTCAGTTAATTTACTCACGCGATGAAAACAACATCTTCATAATCGCTATACAGGTCACCAACCTGACAATAGTAAATGTGTACAAGCCACCAAGCACCTCATGGTCACCAGAGGTCTTACCAACATACGATCATCCAAGCCTTTATACTGGGGATTTTAATAGCCACCACACTGACTGGAAATACGAGATCACAGATCAAAATGGATCAGCACTGTCTCAATGGGCCGAGTTCTCCAACCTACACTTAGTGTTTGACGCTAAAGATAAAGGCACTTTCCACTCTGCGAGGTGGAATAAAGACTTCAATACAGATCTAACCTTTGTCTCTAAAGACGCTCTGGAACAACCTTTTCCTGTAGCCCGCAGAGTTCTGTCAGATTTTCCGCGCAGCCAACACCGGCCAGTTTTACTAGAGATCGGTATTAAAATACCCCTATCCTATTCAATGCCGCTGCCCAGATGGAACTTTAAGCGAACAAACTGGAATGGGTTCCGAGAAGACCTGGATTCTGACTTGACCATTGAAAATCTGGAACCTACTCCTTCTAACTACCACAGATTCACTGAGCTCATAGTAAAAGCCGCAAAGAGAAATATACCCAGGGGCTACAGAAAGGAATATGTACCTGGCTGGAGCCAAGAAAGCGAAAACCTATTTAAGGAGTACCAATCATCTTAGGATCACGCCACTGGAACCAAACTACTCCAGTCCCTTGATAAGAACCGTAGAGACAAATGGGATTCAATAGTATCCAGCATGGATTTTACCAGGTCCAGCAGAAAAGCCTGGAGGACGCTTCACAATCTGACTGGAAAACACCACCCTCCCAAACTGAACACGTTGATAAAACCTGATGCTATTGCCGCTCGCATGATTGAGGTAACAAGAGTAAAGCGGGACAAACTATTTACCAAAAGCGTGAAAAAAGAACTTAGAGCTTTGAAGCGCAATCCAGTTTGTAACCCAGAGCTATCTAGACCATTTAGCATTAAAGAAACCATGGAGGCTATCAAGATCTTGAAAAATAATAAAGCCGCTGGGCCAGACAACATCTTTAACGAGTTCCTGCGTCACATGGGTCCCTGCTGTGTCAATTGGTTGGCCACATTTTTCACAAATATTTTACTTCAAAACAGGCTGCCCAGAGCATTCAAACTAGCCAAAGTAGTTGCCATTCTGAAGCCAGGAAAGCCAGAAGATATGGCCGAAAGCTATAGACCTATTGCTCTCCTTAGCTGCACTTTGAAGCTGCTTGAACGCATGATCCTCACAAGGATCTCTCCTTATATTGAGGCAGTTATTCCACCGGAACAAGCTGGCTTCAGGAGTGGACGGAGTTGCACTGACCAGGTTCTCGCTCTAACGTCACATATTGAAGTGGGATTTCAGACCCAAATGAAATCGATCGCCGTATTCATCGATCTTACAGCAGCATACGACACGGTGTGGAGACAAGGCTTAATTTATAAACTCATGAAAGTCATCCCGAGCATGGAGATAGTTAATCTTATTTCTAGTATGCTTAGCGAAAGAGAATTTGAAGTTTTCCTGGGGGACTGCAAAAGCAAAAAAAGAAAACTTAACAATGGCTTACCTCAGGGATCCGTACTAGCTCCGACTCTCTTCAACACTTACATCTACGATCTACCGCCCACTTCAGCCACCAAGTTTATATACGCTGATGACATAGCAGTGGTGGCCCAAAGTAAAGATTTTGTGACCGGAGAAAACATCCTAAAGAATGATCTCGTCAATCTCGAAAACTATTTTAAATCCTGGCGGCTTATTCCCAGTGCGAGCAAGACGGAGGTATGCTGTTTCCATCTTCATAACCAGCTCGCTAGCTACCAGCCAAATATCATATTTATGGGTAAAAGGCTCAGATACAGCGCATCCCCAAAGTATCTCGGAGTTACACTCGACAGAACCCTAACATACAAAGAACACTTGCACAAACTATCCTTGAAGATCGGATCGAGGAATAATATTATACAAAAGCTTTGTGGAACGACATGGGGAGCGTCCGCCGACTGCTTGCGGACATCCACTCTGGCGCTCACCTTCTCTGCCGCTGAATACTGTGCCCCTGTATGGTTGCAAAGCGCTCACGTGCAAAAAGTGGACACAAAACTAAATGACGCAATGCGCTGTGTCTCTGGCACTGTGAAGTCAACGCCACGTCACTGGTTACCAGTATTATCTCACATTGCTCCCCCTCACCTGCGCAGAAAATTTGCTTTACGGAGGGAAATAGAAAAGATCCTTGCTAACCCCCAGCTCCATGCAAATAAGGCCTTCTACAACCCGCCACCAAAACGACTAAAATCTCGTCGCCCTGCCTATGCAGAGGCTACCGAGCTAAAGCACTTTAACCTGGGCGAGAGCTGGAGAAAGGAATGGAGTGAATCTGGTGGACCAGTGGCCTATGTACCCGACCCGACAGTCAAACCTAAAGGTTTCCAGCTTCCCCGCAACTTGTGGTGTCGGTTGAACCGGCTGAGAACAGGACACGGACGCTGCAACTACCTCCTGCACAAATGGGGCTGGAAACCCTCTCCAATGTGTGAGTGCGGCAAGGAAGAGCAGACGATGGAGCACATCATCCAGCGCTGCCCTACTCACGCCTACCAGGGTTCACTTAGGGATCTTTTTGACCTCCCTGACCCGGCTGTCACGTGGTTGGGAAAACTGGACGTCAAGGTATAATTTATCTATTTTGTAGGTACTACTTTTTGACATAATATTTTAAATCTAATATTATAAAAACGCTTACGTATATAACGCCATACGATTAAAAAAAAGAGCCTTTGGGGCGTTGATATTTTTGGTAAAATATTTACTTAATTTGATTGAAGTCTACATTTGTTCATATTAAATCTTTACGAAAGGAAACAAGATTTCATTGACCTTTCAAGAACATCGTTAGCCGTTTTAGTGTCTTACTATGTAGTAAACTAATTAGGTAAATAGTTTATTTTATTATATCGACTACCTATAGGATTAAACATAATTGTCTTTACTTTCACGTACGATCTTAGTGGCGCCGACGTCTGTACAACCTACGATTATTTTTAGATTAGAAATGGGCTCAACCGCTTTACGTAATTGAACAAGTCGCATACGCGGCCAGATCCTGAGTGTTCGCTTCTAAATATAGGCGCAGAGGTGGTGTGCAATTATACCTTATTATCGCATGTTTCCACTGGAAGCCGAGCCGCTTCTTGCCACAGTTATTATTTGTTGCATTTTCTTTAGAAAGTGTCCAGATGTGACGAAACTGAAATGAGCATGTTGAGCTGTTTGCAGAATGACCGGAGAGCAATTTCCCTTGCATTGACGACTTTGTAATGTCGCGTGCGTGCCGTAGGTAACTCCTAGACAGCATTCAATGACCCTCATTGTAAACTCCTGAAAATTGGGTCAAACCCTCCTCACTCCGCAGTGCAACGAGACGTGTTGTAATGTTCCAACTTCTAGTTAGGTTTGAATATGTTAATATCTGTATTTATTCATTTATTTCTTTTTCTTATTACTTATCTTGTATAACAGCTGTCTAGTGGTTGGCTCGCGATTTCATTTGAGGCTATGCCTGAAAATCAGCGCTTAACATTTTAATGTTGCAGCATTATGCTGAGGCAGTAGCCTTTTCAGCTTTAACATGTAGGAACAATTTATTATTAAATTATTTAGTGATAAAGTTTTTGTCTGTTTATTCTTAAAAACCTTTTTGTTAAAAGCTGAATAAATGTTTATTTATTTATTTAATGTTGCAGAGGTTTGGGCATGGCTTAATCCGGCCACATAGTATATCTTCGAATATAAATTACTTATACTCATATCCAACAAGGATAAAAGTTTAACTGTAATCCGTCTACGGATTTTACGGTTTTGTTCGTATAAAATGTGGCCTATTGTCACCCGGACGATAATAACGAATCGATTGACACCTCCCATCACATTCATCAAAATCAGCTCAGTGGTTTAGGCGCTATGGTGGAACATAGAATAGAATAGAATAGAAAATACTTTATTGCACAACAAGAAACAATGGTTGAAATACAACAAAAGAAAATAAGTACAAGGTGCAAAGGCGGCCTTATTGCAAAACATACGTAAAGACACATACATACATGCATCACACTAATATTATAACGGCGGAAGTTTGTGTGTATGTTTGTTACTTTATCACGCAAAAACTGCTGGACGGATTTGGCTGAAATTTGGAATGGAGATAGATTCGTCTACCCTGGATTAACACATAGGCTACATTTTATCCCGGAAAATTAAATGGTTCCCGCGGGAATGAAAAACCTTAATCCACGCGGACGAAGTCGCGGGCATCATCTAGTATTACATAGGTACCTACATTTTAAAAATAATCATATTTTAATAAATAACTCGGATTACTGTATGACGCCGAGTGCCTAATATTTTAATGAGTTAAATATAAGCAATGATAGCCTAGTGGTTACGACTGTGGTCTCCTATTCGGGGGGTCGCAGGTTGGATCCCGGGTACGCACCTCTGACTTTTCGGAGTCAAGTGCGTTTAAGCCATTAAATATCACTTGCTTCAACGGTGAAGGAAAATATCGTGAGGAAACCTGCACATCTGAGAGTTCTTCATAATGTTCTTGAAGGTGTGTGAAGTCCGCCATTTCGCATTGGGCCAGCGTGGTGGACTATGGCCTATAACTCTTCTCTGAGAGGAGACCTGCGCTCAGTAGTGAGCCGTTGATGGGTTGATAATGATAAGTTAAATATATTAAAGTAACTAATTTGATAGGCAGTGAGTGATAAGGCATGAAGGGAAGTCAATTATTATGTTACCATGTATCTATTGCTCAAAGGTTCGGCAGATCTGTCCCAGGCTTGTATTGAAACTCTCAGAATTAACAGATATCTATCCCACCTCCATCAGTGGAATTATTTCGAAGTGACGAGTTATACCTATCTAGGAAAAAATTGCGCTTCGTATCATAATATTATCATTGGATAGGCTAATCGGAACTATATCTCTACTTGAAATGATTTAAATAACATAATATGAAATTATTATTTACCAGATCTAGCTAGGTTTAGCCCATGCCTAATAAGTTTTATACCATCGATTAACAATGTTAACACCTGTTACTTAAATAAGTAAATAAATAAATAAACATTTATTCAGCTTTTAACAAGAAGGTGTTTAAGAACAAACAAAATAAACAGACAAAAACTTAATCACTAAATAATATTATTGTTCCTAAATGTTAAAGTTGAAAAGACTGCCTCAGCATAATGCTGCAACATTAAAATGCTGAGCGCTGATTTTCAGACATAGCCTATGATAGACTTCTATGATAACAAGTAAGTAAGTAGCAAAATTTTGCCTATACAATGCATTATTTGACGTGTGCTGAGAAAACTATTGATGATACATAAAAATTATGTAAAGTACCTACTCACTATTTTCTACATAAAAGTCCTCAAGGGAATTATCTACTCTCATATTTAAGTCACAATAGTAGCTTTTGTGTTCTAAAATTTAATTAGACTGACTTTACTATCGTAGTATTAATTCTTCCTTACTAATACATATTATAAATGCGAAAGTGTGTTTGTTTGTCCGTCAATCACGCTGTAACAAAGCTACGGATTGACGTGATTTTTTAGATACTGTATAGTTGAGAACCTGGAGGGTGACAAACAGTTCCCGCGGGGTGTTAAAAACTAAATCCACGTGGGCGAAGTCGCGGCCATCAGCTAGTATTTAATAAAGAGATTGGTACACAACCACCCACGCACCCAAGTTCCGAACCGCACGCGCCCATGTCACGGTCGATTTTGTATAGACGAACGCCAAGACCGTGAAAACGTATTGACACACATTTTATGTGGTACAGACTGCGGCTGAAGTGCCTGCAGTGATGGCACTTTCAATTATCACTGCACTGGCAACCGCCCACGTCCAAATTATTATTGAACATTTTTAACTGCAGCTTTTTTTCACTATGTCATTTAACGAACACTTTCTCTTATTCCCTGCATGTAATACCTCTATATACAATCTCCACTGCGGCTGTCATTCAACAGATTTTCACTGTCTTATTATGATATGTCAGTACATGGACATAGCTAATCCTAATTAAACATTCAAATATTACTTGACGTCGCATTGCAAATTAATAACCGATCAGTAAATCGTATGATTCTAGTTGGCAGGTACATAATGCAAAAAATCCCAGCGATCACCTCGGGCTGATCAGATCCTGGTACCACCAGTCGCCCATCGGAGGTGTGATGTAAAACGCTTTCAGTGAATCGCAAGCTTGTATGTTTCCGTTGACCCAGTTATGATTAGAAACCTCCGCGGTGAAAATTATATTTTTTGCGAGCTGCCAATTTTATTGGTAATGAACCGTCGCGTACACGAGATGCGAATGCGACATCCGCGAGTGAGAGTTTTGCTGCCTCCCAAACTGGAATGTGTACCGCGAAACACTCGTGTGTAATTAACTTTTTTTTTAGTTAGACATTGACACCTCCGCTGTTACTTGCTAATGTAACAAATACACGCTTCAATTTTTATTAGTAAGTACTAAGTAATAGGTGGTAGGTAGTAGTATCTATTACATCTATTGATTACATCTTGTAATATGCAAAATGAGAAAAACATGGAAATTACAATAATGTATTTCTTAGAACGATGTTGCGTACTTAATTTGACTCCTTCATCACGGCCTTGTATTTATGTTCTCAGCCTAATCTACCAGCACGGTGGCACGGATTTCCCTTTAAAATGAGGGTACATGTTATATTATTGGAACTGCAAAATATTCACATAATATGATAAACTATTACGGCTTCCAAACAAATATACATATAGGTGTATGTATGTATGTTTGTCCACGCATTTCTCTGAAACTTTTAATCGGATTGTGAGTATTCTTTTTTTTATTTTTTATTGCGTACATTCACTTTAACTTAGGGTACAGTAAAGGTTTCATCAAAATTGGTTACCTATGTAGTTTTCAAGATATGGACACGTTTCCCTTTTCAGTTATTCTTTATTTCAGTACTAGATGATGCCCGTGACATCGTCCGCATGGATTAAGGTTTTTAATTCCCGCGGGAACTCTAATTTTCCTATGTGTTTCCTATCAGCCAAATAGGTTCATTCGTTGTGGCGTGAAGGAGTAACAGACATTCATCCATACATCCTCACAAACTTTCGCATTTATAATGTTAGTGGGATATTGAAGTCGGTTTAATTTTTCCTAAATTACTTATGGCTTGATCACTTGTAGCACGGCTTCCTTGCGCAGTCACTTACGCATTTCTGCGAGGAACCACTTCTTTACCTTTAAGAACAGCTTAAGAAAAATAGATTATTATACATTGCATCCGAGGCGATCCTCGGAGGAAACGCCTCGCGCGAGCTAGGTCGTTCATCGACCCGCGCGCTCCGCGGTTAGCGATTGTTTATACACCTCCATTATCCAAACAATGTTTTTGCTACTTCGTGACATTCCTTTGTTGTAATCATTTTCAAATGTAGGTTAAGGCTCGTCTTTCATGAAATCTTTTTGAACGAATTATTGTTTTCGCTCTCCATGGTTTGGGATTACCTTATCCTTTGCCGCGATGCAAGGCAGATGTTCTCTTAAGTTATTCTAGGACTGTATGGTTGCAAATCGATAGGTACGGTTTATATTTCCATGAAATTCGTTTGAAAGATATTTGTTGTTTAAAACTGTGCCCGTTTTAAATGCATTTTAAAACGGGCACAATAATATATTTTATACTGAAAGCGTAATTATTTCATTATGCTTTCAGTTTTTTACCCGTACATGTATTATCATGCATGTTTCAATTGGGTATTTAACTGATATTTTTTATTTATTTAAAATAACGGATTTAAATATTATAATACAATGTCATTTTTCTTTTTTAAATATCTCAACTAGGCTCGAAAATATAGAGCTTTAAAGTTACCTGATAAATAAAGACGTTTAACACATAAAGTGTGACGTCAAAACTCAAAAGAGTAAAAGCTCCATACACTTCATAGAAAATTTCGTTTTAGAAAGAGGCAGATACAGTCGTAGTAAAACCGCTAAACTTCTTTGTTTTTTGACCGATTTATTTTCTGTTTTTACAAGCTTTTATATAACTTGCAATGTATGTGTGTATGTATGTTTAGGTCAAATCTTGCAAGATGAATTAGAACCACTTCCCGGTTTCCGATTGAGCTGAAGTTTTGCACATCGAGTTTGGGCTCGTTTGATTGATCTTGACAAGTACTCTGGTCCTATATGATATCCAAGGTGTGATGATGTACTACTAAAAGCTTGTATTTTAAAAATATTTATTTTTATTTATTTGAATAACATTTGTAATGTTATACTTACATGTTACATTTTCAATTATAAATATGAATATTAACATTTTGACAACAGTCCATTACCCAATTAATTTTTTTAATGACTATTATTATTTTCTATAGAGCAAGTCCAATTTCCTAAGTCATAAACATTAGAAATGCCGGGAAAAAACACCAAATTGACCTTAATTTGACACTAATTGATAAAAGGTAAACGATGAAAGTAAATTAAAATGCCGTTGTCAGTTTAAATGTATTATTTGAGGAATATAATATTGTTATCACTTAAATAAAGCTAATTTTATCTGTAATAACTAATAATGTAATGACTTAATTTATGACAATGACCCGATTATAAATGACTAGATGATGTCCATATAGTTCGAAGAGCTGATGGTCGTTGGGGTCCCAAGGTGTTGGAGTGGCGACCACGCACCGGGAAACGCAGTGTTGGCAGACCCCCAACCAGGTGGACCGACGACATCAAACGAGTCGCAGGGAGCCGCTGGATTCAAGCGGCGCAAGACCGAAGCCTGTGGAAATCCATGCAGGAGACCTTTGTCCAGCAGTGGACGTCTATAGGTTGATAAAGAAGAAGAAGAAGAGATGATGCACGCGACTTCGTTCGCGTGGATTAAGGTTTTTAATTCCCGCGGGAACTCTGTAATTTTCCGGGATAAAAGTAGTGAAGCCTATGTGTTAATCCTGGGTATAAGCTATCTCCATTCCAAATTTTAGCAAAATCGGTTCATTAGTTGTGACGTTAAAGAGTAACAAAACATCCATCCGTCCAAACATTCATCCATCCATACATCCTCACAAACTTGCGCATTTATAATATTAGTAGGATTTTTAACAGAAGTTAAGCTACATTGAATAAAGAAACAAACAATGCACAATGTTACAACTTGGTTATTAACTAAAAATAAAATTAAAAGTTTTATTTAAACATAAAACTTAACTGCATATTATTTCATATAGCTATTAACTTATAGAGATCATAATTACCTGTGAACCATTACAACGTAACGAAGAATCAGCCCCATCAGTACAAAACAAAATAAACTGACGCATTCCCTCTTCTATAGCCTATTTTATGAAGCGTTTGGGTGCAACAAACTATTCATTAGCGTTTTATTCTTAGAACGGATAGCCTTGGTTGTGTTCAATAATTGTCTATTTTCTCTATCTTCTAAAGGCTCTAGCGAGTTATACTTTGTTTTAGTTTAGTCACAGATTAGCAAGAAGAAATAGATAGTCAACTCTTTGAATAATTACGCTAAAGATGAGCCTAGATGGAGGAATGTAAGTCACCGATTTCAGCGATAAAATATACTTACCTAATATTTCTTTGTTGAAATCAATGACATTTTGTATTTGAATGCTCTGGTAATATTAAATATGACAATATTTATTTATTTCTAGGAGCAAAATTTTCATTGAGGGCCGATTTCACCAACGTAAAATATGTCTTATTATCCGAGCGTAACTTTGTTATTTTGACAGTTTTTCAATACAAAAACTGTCAGAACGCCCAATTTATTCCTCGGTTAAACGTCACTTGAAGTTGGTGAAATCGGCATTTAATCATATAACAAGTGTAAATTAAAAATGTTATTTTTAAAAAACAAGCTTTTAGTAGCTGGCTACATCGTCAGACCCTGGCTATCATCTAGATCCAGACTACTTGTCAAGACGAATCAAACGAGCCCAAACTCGATGCGGTTACGTCGTTTTATTACAGAGATGTCAAAACCACCTTCCGGCTCCATCATGAGACCCTGAATATCATCTAGGACCAGACTACTTGTCTGAAACAACTCTCAACTCGATGATATTACCTACGTCATTTTATTACAGAGTTACCAAAACCACCTTCCGGTTTCATCATCAGACCCTGATCAGATCAGACCATGGTAACAATCTAAAAACAAAGTACTCGTCAAGACGAATCAAACGAGCCGAAACTCGGTTGCGTCGTATCATTACAGAGTTCCTATGACCACCTTCCAGCCCCATCATCAGACCCCGGTTACCACTGAAAGACAAACTACTCGTCAAGACAATTCAAAGAAGCCCAAGCTCGATGAGGTTCGAAATTTGTTCAAGGTTTCAAATTTGTTCGTTTTGTATTATATTTCGGTAGATGGCGTAACATTACGTATGACATTAACCATCTATTCTTCTTTGACTATCTCCGGTTCAGTGGAGACATTTTAACTTTTTAGTCGAGTTTAAAGCTTCAGCCTGGAGAATTCTAGATTTAAGTCAGCTTCGTTCGTTCGATCGTTAGTACGTGTGACGCTAGCCATCTATTCTTCTTTGGCTAATCTCTGGTTCAGTGGAGACAATTTTTGCTTTTTAGTTGTGTTTTAAAGCTTCAGCCTGGAGAATGCGGATCGCAGGACATACGCAGGCGCCGACCAGTCGCGCCGCAACTTTCTACGCTCGCGTCTAGAACACTCTTAAACCGTAATCTGCGGATTGACGTACTTCGAGAACGTTACGACAGGCAAATTAAATTGCACATTACCTTGCTAATAATTTCCAATTCGCAAGTTTATTGGAACCCACAACGGGCCGATGATTTCGAAGGGTTTGTCGGTGATGGTCGAACAAAGCAAGCGAATGCCTTAAGTGAGAGGTTTGCGTAGAGGTATTGTAGAGCTTCCAGTTTGGATGCAGAACAGACTTGTACACTGTTAAAACAAGTATTATATTACTAGCTTTTGCCTGCGGCTACGCTTACGTCAAGTTCGATTTTTTAACCCCTATTTTACCCCTTTAGGGGTTGAATTTTCAAAAATCCTTTCTTAGCCGATGCCTACGTCATCCGCCTTTCAGCCAGATCCAACCAGTTGTTTGCGTTAGTAGATCAGTCAATCTGCCACCTTTTCCTTTTATCTATTTAGATGATTACAAGTTTGGTTATAGTGAGATGACACTAAGTATAACCTATGTCATTTCTCCGGGCAAAGGCCTCCCCTAGTTTCTGCCATGATTTAAATAATATTACACCAAAGTATTTTATGCCAAAGAGGGCCTGTAAACTCTTTAAGTTAAAGCAATATTGAACTAAATATAAATTCTACAAATTCTAGCTAAAAAAACTTAGCTGGAGACAGTAGGAACCACTGGACACAAGCGGCGCAATATCGGGGCGATCCTTGCAAGGGACCTCTGTCCAGACTCCAGTACAATCGTTATTGTAGTGTGCGGAACGGGTACGTTATATACCACAACGGTCTAATTCCAAGAATATTCATTTTTTTAATAATAATAGCCAAGCTAAACCTAACTATTGTTTTCCCCTCCAAATAAGCGGAAAGCTTGCGTTATGAGTGTGTTTGACAATAACATTCAGTTTTCAATCCGCACCTTTAACTATTGAGCTTAATGGTGATGATTTTTTTTAATTCGATGACAAGCTAGTCCTTGACTGCGATCTCACCTGATGGTAAGTGACGATGCAGTCTAAGATGGTAGCGGGCTAACTTGAAAGGGGTATGGCAGTGAACATTCAACCCATACCCCTAATTGGTTTCTACACGTCATCGTGCCGGAACGCTAAATCGCTTGGCGGCACGTCTTTGGCGGTAGGGTGGTAACTAACCACGGCCAAAGCCTCCCACTAGACCAGACCAGACCAGAGACAATTCAGAAATTAAAAATTTCCAAATTGACCCCGCCGTCGTTATTGAGGCTTTGTAGTAAATAATAATATGTCTGTTACCTTTTATTCAAGGAACCTCCAACCCCTGAATTTATTTAGAACTGTTTTGCTGAACGTTAAGTGACGTCCCTTCAAAAAGACCAAGAAGGCGTTAACTTTTACCTGACGCCTAGCCCCGGAGTGCCGGTGACTAAGCTGTCCATATAACTGGATCGAAGAATCGACAGTTCTAACTGAAACATTTAACTTGGTAGGTATCTACGTTTTGGCACATTATGATCATGTCGTTAAACCACGATATAAGTATAAAATCTGGGTCCAGAGCAGCGCTATTCAGTAAAATATAAACTCACTTCGAAAGCAAACTTGCTGCACTAATCAAGTAAGGCCCGCTTTCAGAGACGCCGGGTTAGGTCTAACCCAGGAATAAATTTGTAATTTTGACAGAAGCTTTATACGAAATCTATCAAAGCAGCAGCTAACTCTGGGTTAAAAGAATAACCCGGCGCGGCGTTTCGGCAAGCGGGCCTTATAGGTATAATAAAAAAACTATATCTATCAGTTATGAGTATGACACTCGTCCTAACACAAAAAAGGAGGCTATCCATTCTCTATCTTCTAATTCTGTGTTATCAATTTGTCAAATTAATTTATCCCTTATAACTAGTGGTTCGCCCCGAACTGAGACCTCGCGGTAACGGTATCCCATGATTATTCATTCAATCGATACATGACGACCAAAGCTGACATTATTATTATGCCCGTTTTCACCAAACATACGTAAATCATCCCCTATGTAGGAGTCTCTTTAAGTAGGTAGCTCCAAAACACAATCCTAAGTCCCAACATCCGTCCCAATGTCCTTTTAGGTGTCCCGTACAGGATCGTGATAAAGAAGTTGACAGTAATCATCACCTAACTTATCATAGGTAGCCCGTAAAGGTTAGGGAACGTCAGTGAAAACATTGAATTATTATGTAGGTACTAACGAGTGAAAACGGGTTAGGGGCATCTGTACAAATCGTCATCTATCGACGCGAATAGAAAATATACAAAATGCAGCAATTAATAGTTTATTGAAGTTTGATATTTAACTAAAGAATAATTTTAATTGAATAATATGTTATTATATTATGTACCTAAATAATAATGGTCGACGCAAAACTGTTTTTGGGATAGATCGTAGTCGTAACTCCTAGTTCCATGGAATAGTTAATGACTGCGCCATCTATTAGCATTATTGTGAAGCTATGTGAAAATTACTGATGCTCATTAAAAATCTCGTTTCTTTATAATATTCATATAATTTTAGTATTTGTTGTTCAAGTACAGGATACAAGTGAAATAAAAAAATAAGTACAGCTTGAAAATATATAGCCGATTTTCCAGAGAGCGTCTTCAAGCGAGCGTATTAAATCGCCACTTTGAAAGCCCCCCATTTCGTCAATTTTAGGAAAAAAAAAATATGTTTGTACTCTGTTCCAAATTGTCTTTAAAATGATACACAGAAACCCTATGAATCGAAAAAAAATTTTACTTCGCATTCGCTTCTATGAGAGCCCCCCTGAAATAAAGATTTTTATAACTTTTTAAGCCATTTTCGGCTGGAGGCCATCGGTTTACATATTATATCTAAATTTGAAGTAATTACGTTCAGTAATTCAAATGTTATAAGGCTCTGACAGACGGACGGACGGACAAGTGCAAATCGCTCTAGTAAACTCAGAGACTTCGCTTCGCTCGGTCAATTATACCGGGAGCCGGTAACACTAAAATTCCCGTCATGTGGAATCGAAAACTTTTGAATTATTAGTTAACAGTTATACGATTAAATTAAGATTTGTATGTGTTAATTTAAAAAAAAAAAATTTTTTTCAATGCAAAAATGGGTAACCGTTATCGCGGTTATTGATTTTTTGCATTGTATTCGATAGGCGTAATCTTTCAGAAGAACATTGCGCAAACAATTATTTTTGGCCGGAACTAACTCGCGTAACTACCTACGTTTAAGATATGGGATAAAATTTCTCCGTCATCTTATGCATTTGCATAATGTTTTTTGAAAAGTAAGAATATTTCTATAGAATACAATGCAAACAATTAAAATCCGCGATGACGGTAATACATACTTGCATTAAAAAAAATCTTAACATTTTTAGGCTATTTAAATTAACGCCTACCAAGCTTAATTTAATCGTATCATCATCATCATTAGCAACCCATCAACGGCTCACTACTGAGCGCAGGTCTCCTCTCAGAGAAGGGTTATAGGCCATAGTCCACCACGCTGGCCCAATGCGAATTGGCGGACTAATTTAATCGTATAGTAATTGTTAACTTCTAATTCCCTTAAAGAGTTTTCGATTCCGCATGACGGGAAAAGTGCTACCGGCTGCCGGACCATAATAATTGATAAGTTTGTTCGCTTTCGAAGTGAGTTTTATTTTATGAATACCCCTACAGCATTTGACATGTCGATCAGTTGACACGGCGAATTTGTTTAAATAAATCTGTAATTTCAAAGTTTATCGCTTAAAGACAGGTTAACTAATGAATGCATCGTCGGTCAGAGAGCTATAATAAGAGAGATATTTAAATAGGAAAAGTTTCACTGTATAAAACTTAAAACTAAACTAAACTGTAAATAATCAAATAAAACTACTAATAATAACAAATTAAACTATAAATAATCTTCACATTGCATGTTCGTAAAATTTTGATGCCAATTTATATATTAGAATATTATAAATCGAGCGATAAAAGTAATGAGTGGGCGACTATAATATTATGTAATCGACTATATAAATTGAGTAAATACATTAATTGCTTTGAAATGAGCTGCGGTATTAATATTTTTAGGTACTGTTATATTACTTGAGATTTTTTTTCTATTTTAGCATATTATTATTCTTAAGAAAACAGGAGATGATATTAATTCGGCTCGTACAAACAGTTGAGGGGGGGAACTAAAGTTTCTACTAAACTAGCTCGGTTTTTCCTGTAGTCACTGCACGATCGGTAAAATCAAAATCTTAGGTTAGGTTGGGGTTGTATATAAATATGCAAGTGGAACCCGGACGGGTTCCACTTAGGTTCTGTTGGGTTAATATTTCTAACTTAAGTTAAAAAAAATAATAATAACGTCCATAATCATAGGGAATCACTATTCCCTAATCCCTATGACGAGAACCTCGCTTGATGCTAGTTTAAATTAAAACGGAGCTTATAACTGATATATTCATTTAATACTCCTTATTAGCTGCCAACCCATTATATTATATGGTACCCACTCAATTTTTTTTTAAAACTCATGTTCGTTTTACTTAGTCGCCCCATTAAATACATGCCGTGAAATTTATTTATTGTTATTAATTTACCTTATCTTGTCATTAAGTTATGCGCGGAAAACCCTAAAAACGAAAACGAGCTAAACCACGCTGTTTCCTAAGAACTTTAGAGTTTATGGTCTGAATAATGAGTTTTGCTTTTAATAGTCGGTAATAATAATAATTATTATTACTTGGGCAGTAATAATAATTGTTGATTTACTGCTTTAAGCCGCCCAATGTGTTTATAGTTTATACACCATATAAAAAGGTTTTGAGTCATTCGCTTCAGTAGTACTGTAATAACTTTAGAGAAAGTGCAAATTCGATTTACTCCATTGCATTACCAAGAACGCGAAAATGTTAAATGGTTGAAAAAGTGATAATGTGCATTCATTTACAGTACTCCTTTCTTAGTAGCTGCTTGATTGTATGAGTTTTCGTGGCAGAACGAAATCTTTAGTTATGTTGGTGAACCATCTTATCATCATCATCATTAGCAACCCATCAACGGCTCACTACTGAGCGCAGGTCCTCCTCCCAGAGAAGGGTTATAGGCCATAGTCCACCACGCTGGCCCCATGCGAATTGGCAGACTTCACACACCTTCGAGAACATTATGAAGAACTCTCAGCTGATGTGCAGGAAAAGCCAGAGGTGCGTACCCGGAATCGAACCTGCGACCCCCCGAACAGGAGACCACCGTCCTAACTACTAGGTTATCACTGCTTGTACCATCTTATAAGTATTTGTAAAAGGCTTATAAGGTTGGTTATGTTTAGAAATTTTCTTCGAAAAAAGTTTATATATCATACTACTACTAGGACCTACTGCTACTAACGGTAACTGCTACCAGTTGCTATTAAGTCTACTACCTACTCGTAGCTAGCTATCTTAGTTACTTAATTCTTTTGCGTGGGTGTAGGTTTATGAAAGGTCCCGTGGAGGCTCCTTAATTTTCCGGTATGAATATATATTTTCCGGCCTTTCTAAATGGATTTTGCGGTTGATGCGTGATAAGATGACAGACAGAGTTGCTATCATTAATCATCATCAGCAACCTATGTGCAGGTCTCCTTCTCAGAGAAGGATTATAGGCCATAGTCCACCACACTGGCCCAATTGGCAGACTTCACAAACTTTATGGAGAATGGAATATTATGGAGAACTCAGGCTAGGTAGTAGGTTTCCTCACGATGTTTTTCTTCACCGTTGAAGGATGTGATATTTTATACACATAGCTTCAAATATCCCATGACTCCACGTTTTCGTGTGTTACTAATAGAGAATATGGTATGAAATACTCATAATGTACCTAGGTACACTATTGATGAACTAAAGAAAGACTGCATCTTCTTCCGGTACACTACTTTTAGTAAATATATTTTGTATAGACTATATCTTTATATTTTTATCTATTTAATGAAACACCGAATCTACGTACCAGTGATTGTATAACATCGTCATTTTTAAATATCTATAAATGATCAATGTACAGATAACGGAATTCTAGCTCGCGAATCAATTTATGCTTCATTGGTTTTGAATATTATGAATGAATATAATAATCGTCACCCATCATCGGTTACAGAGTGGTCTAACAAGATCCAAATTATGTAATACGCCGTTTCTAACATATTCGCTAAATATTTGCTAAGACTTCATTAGCCCGCTAAATTCCTTGATGCGTTGGATGTGCTACTTTGTATATTTGTGTTCTTGTTGTTTGTTTGTAAAATCGGCATATCTTTAATTACCCCTAAAAGCAATAAAGTAGGTTTATATATACCTACAGTTGGCTAGATATAAATGTGATAACTATGTAAGAATACATTGCCTCCGAATGTAATCTATCCAAAGTTCAACAAAAGCGGACCTAACATTGCTGTAGCCGTCTCACGTGTAATTAGGAGTACTTTTTGCTTTAGCATTATGAAGAACCTCCTCCTTTTTAATCCATTCTAAATACTAGGTTCCTCCAGTATGAGGCACTAATCGATTAGAAAACAAACATCCCTTTGCAAAATAAGAAATATATAGAAATGTGTTAATTGATACAAGCTACGGTAACATCATCAATCCATACACGACAGGGCCGTATTAATTGAATGTGATGCGTTATTATATATGAAGAGAAAAAAAGGGTCGTGAATCGGCGCCGGTCCCTGGCGCCAACGTCGCGGCGTTGGCGGTTTCCACGAAATGACTGCTAGCGCAGCGCACCGACCGACATGAATATGCGCTGACCGATCAAGAGCCATTAATTCGTTACCCTTACCCACTGCCTGTCAAAAATGTTTCCATTTGTAGAAATTGTTTTAGCGGAAGAATATTCAGGGCCTGTTTCACCGCTTACTGATAAAGGTCTCATAGCCTATCCACAATTTATCTGACGGATAGCATTTAAATTTAAAAAAAAAATTCGTATAAGTTAAACTCAAAAGATATCACACAGATTTTTCCAGTAGATATTATCTGTTAGATATATATATATATATATATATATATATCATGCACTTTATCAGCAAGTTGTGAAACAGGCCATCAGTAGGCTTACGAATATCTCGCACCGCGCCGATGTGAAACGGGAAGCGCAAGGTGGCGATCCTATGTGCCGCAGTGGACGTCTATCGGTTGAGATGATGATAATCATCTATCGATACTTAATATTATAACAACAAGGAAAATGTTTAATAACTGTAAGAGCCAAGCTTCTAGTAGCTGGCTACATCGTCAGACCCTGGCTATCATCTAGAACCAGACTACTTGTCAAGACGAATCAAACGAGCCCAAACTCGATGGGGTTACGTCGTTTTATTACATATAGTTGCCAAAACCACCTTCCGGCTTCATTATGAGACCCTGTATATCGTCTAGGAACAGGCTACTTGTCAACACTAACCAAACGAGTCTAAACTCGATGGTATTACGCCATTTTATTTCAGAGTTACCAATACCACCTTCGGTTTCATCATCAGACCCTGATCAGATCAGACCCTGGTAACCATCTAAAAACATAGTACTCGTCAAGATGAATCAAACGAGCCCAAACTCGATGAGGTTATGTCGTTTCATTGCGAAGTTCCTATGGCCACCTTCCAGGTCCATCATCAGATCAGCGCCATGTCATCATAATATTGCATTGTCACGCGATTTACACATGTATGCAAAATTTCAGCTCAATAGGTAACCAGGAAGTGGATCAAATTTAATTTGCAAGATTTGATGATAAACATCGTTGATGACAAACATCGGGACAGGTAAAACTAAATAAAAGCTTGTACAAGTACTTGTAAACAACAAGCTTGTACTTGTAAACAAGTGTAAATTAAAAATTTTATTTTTAAATACAAGCTTTTAGTAGCTCACAAAAAGGGTGACAAGACCGAAATAAATAACTATAGACCGATTAGTCTAATGTCCAACATTTATAAAATCTTTGCTAAAATAATTTTAGCCCGAATAACGAGAACCCTAGACGAAAACCAACCTAGGGAACAGGCCGGTTTTAGGGCGGGCTATTCCACATTAGACCATATTATACACACTGTGAGGCAAATTATCGAGAAGAATAAGGAGTTTAATGTGTCATTCTATTGCTGTTTTATTGACTACAACAAGGCATTTGACTCCATTGAGCATGAATATATCTGGTACTGTCTAAAGAACCAAGGAGTCGAACAAAAGTACATCAGAATAATAAAAAACGTATATACTAACAGTACAGCCAAAATCAAGTTAGAAAAAGAAGGGAAGGAAATAAAAATAAACAGAGGTGTAAGACAAGGGGACCCGTTATCGCCCAAACTATTCACAGCTGTCTTAGAAGAAATTTTTCGGAAATTAAATTGGGATCATTATGGGCTAAACATAAACGGGGAAAGACTATCCCACTTATGGTTCGCTGACGATATTATATTATTCGCCGAAACAAAGGAGCACCTACAAAACATGCTTATAGACTTGGAAAGAGGAAGCCGCAAGGCAGGCCTAACGATGAATGCCTCAAAAACTAAAGCACTGACAAACGCGTCCGAAGACCCCATTATCATAAACGGCGTACCAATTGAATATGTCAAAGAGTACACTTACTTAGGCCAACAAATTTCAACGACTGATATAATGTCAAAGGAAATAGACACTAGAATTGGAAATGCATGGTAGTGCTACTGGCGACTAAAAGAAATTATGAAGAACAAAGAAATCAAAATGTCTGTCAAATCAAAACTGTACAACACCTGCGTGCTACCAGTTCTAACCTATGGCTGTCAAACTTGGGCTCTCACCAAAGCGCAAAGCAAAAAACTAGAAACTTGCCAGACAGCAATGGAGAGAAGCATGCTGAATTTAAGAAAGTCAGACAGAATACGAAACAAAACCATTAGGAATAGCACTAAAATACAAAATCTTACAACTAGAATACGGAAATTCAAATGGCAATGGACAGGACACACAATAAGAGGCATCGAAAAGTGGAATAGAAGCATAGTGTTTTGGTACCCTAGAAATAGGAAAAGGAAACGAGGCAGACAGATTCGAAGGTGGGAAGACGAGTTAAAGGCGATAGCAGGAAAACTATGGACAAGGAAAGCTATAAACCGAGTAGAGTGGAAAGAAATGGAGGAGGCCTTTGCCAAAGTTGGGCAAACAGACGAAGTTGTCGATGTCATCGACTCAGCAGAGTCAACTTAAGATTATTATTTTGTAAATATTCTTTTGTCTGAATAAAGGCTATTATTATTATTATATTTTAGTAGCTACATCATTAGACTATATAATATATATCATCTAGGATCAGAGTTCTTGTCATGACGAATAAAACATTTTACAGTAACATCGTTTTATTACAGAGTTCCGATAGCCATCTTCCGTCTCCATCATCAGATCAGCTCCATGTCACAATAATATTGCATTGTCATCCGATTTACACATACATGCAAAATTTCAGCTCAATCGGAATCGGAAGTGGTTCTAATTCATCTTGCAAGATTTGACCCAAACAAACAAATAAATAAACTGGTCAAGCTAAATAAAAGCTTGTAAAAAACTACAATTTTATGCTACGTTTCAAGAAGTTGTCTGTGCTTAGCTACTGTTTATAATTTATTTATTTCATTAAATATTCGCAGAACCTATAAAATTCTATCACACTAATATAAAGTTTGTATGTGCGTGTATGTGTGTTAGTTACTCTTTCACGCAAAAACTACTGGACAGATTTGGCTGAAATTGGGAATGGAGATAGATTTTACCCTCTGCCACTGACACATGACACATCTAGGCTACCTTTTTTTCCGGAAAATTAAGATTTCCTGCGGGAATCAAAACCTTAATCCACGCGGACGAAGTCGCGGGTAAGTAAAAGGTTCACTTCTATGGTCATCATTTTTAATGCATTTTCCTTATGTTAACTTTGAGAAGTTACCCGCCTGTTTGTTTACGGTCAGAACATTTCGTAGGACCTTGTCAAAAATATTCGCAGAATCTATGTATTAAATTATTTATTTATAAAAGATGCCTGACGTAAATCTAACAACAATATAAAAGCCGTGACTAAAAAAAAACGTTCAAATATAGCTGATATATACAGGGTGTAAGAAACATGTTGGCGAATCCTTTGTGAATAAATTACACTTAGGGTCTGTTTCACCACCGTCATGTAAACTTTAACCGATGAATAAAGATGATGTTTTGACAATTTTATGTATGCGCAATCTGTCAAAACGTGAAATTTGTTTATCTGTTAAAGTTTACTTGAAGGTGGTGAAACAGGGCCTTAATGAAATTAGAAATGCCACTCATCTCGGAAATGATAGGTTACCAATTGTAATTTTTGAGCACGCAATGCAGGTAATGCACGTTGCAAGCGGCGGTTTGTAGGTACTTACGCCGAGTAAGTATTACATCGCTGTTTTGTTTTAAATATTGCAATACTTTGTTTAAATTATGATTAAATTAAGATACGTTTCATATCTACACGATTCCGTTTTGTAATTAATTAAAAAAACTGAAAAAGAATCTAAATCACGAAAAAACCCATAAAAAATTCCAACGCTGAGCGACTCAGAATCTCTCAGAATCAGTCTCTTGTCTAACGCTTATAAATACATATTTCACTTCAAGCAAAATAACAAGTGAAGTAGTAGACAATAGTGTTACAACCATTTTAATAATAGTAGACGTGCTCTTTTGTACACAGTCTCTAAACTAAATTACAAGGTCTAATAAAAAGGTGCTATTCTTTCCAAGCAGCAAAAGAAAGCTTTACTTCAAAAGATAAGCGTTAAAATCGCAACAAGCATTCGTACAACAGAGCTTGCAATTTTATATTAGTGCCCCAAGAGTCTGTGCCAGTGTCGTTTTCTAATCGTTTGAAAAGTTAGCAATATTGAGCATAATCTGATTAACTTTTATGTAGTTCAAGTAGCAATATCTTTCTACTTTTACCATAATATAAACTTTGCCAGTTTGAAAAATGATCCGAAATCAAAGATTAATAAAAATTTTGCTTGTAGGTGGTATCCGACTGTCCATGAAAACTTTGTACACGGTCATTGACAACGAAAATTCTAATTTGGAATCAATGTAAAGGAACTTGTCAAGAACTTGACCTACAAGCAAGGTTGTTGGAACGTCTTACACTCTACTTAAACAAAAATGGAGTCATACCTTGGTGTAGTTTCAGTAGCGCCATCTTGCCGCTTTTCCTACATAATATAATATTATTAAACTCTAACGAAGTCTCCAATTTAAGAAATTCAAAATCATTTATTCCATGTACGTAGGCCAAACTATGGCTTATGGCAACTTAAAACTCTACCACAGGTTCGGAAAGCGGATTGTGAAATGTTCAAAAGTCAACGATTACCTAATGTTTTGCTTGTGGATGGTTGTCCATGAAAACGTCGTACACGGTCATTGACAACGAAAATTCCAATTCGTAATCAATATAAGGAACTAGATAAGAACTTGACCTACAAGCGAGGTTGGATTTGTAAGACTTAACACACTGTAAACAAAATTGAATCATTTTTAATCGCATTTCACAATTTTTTAGTTTCGAAATCAGATTCTAGGTAATCATAATGTAAATTAACAAGTGAAACGGAGTCATTTTTGATTCATGCATCGATAACGATTGAATATGCTTCCGATGTATCTCTGTCAAGCTGTCACGGTGGCATTAAAGCTTTATCATAATGACCTACAAAATTTTGGTATTCGGATTTTCGCAGGTAAATCAGATAATTTTGGTGTTTCAACAATAAAGAATAAATCAATATGCGCAAGTTATTTTGGTCAATGGTTGGGCTGAAATTAAAATCAATGCAAGTTCGAAAGAAATTTTTATCGGCAGGCGTTCCTGAAAACAGCTAAAAGGGAAAACTGTATGGTACACATAGCAACCAGAGTGCAACACACTCTTCTTTAGTTTTTTGCAGAGTTAATATTACACTTTAAAACACTCATTAACACAGTTAATTAGGTATAGCTTGTCCTGTTGAATTACCGCAACAAAACATTCTACCAGAAGCTTTTAATAAAAAGATATCTTATTCGATCTAAACTATTGTCTCCTCAACTCCCTATTTTGTGCCTCTTCAGGCCACTGCTTCGGCTGCTGTCCTTAATCCTGTGTATTGAAGTTAATTGATACTTGACGTGTTTTTCCTGCGGCCGGGTCTTACCAAAATTCCGCTAAACAGAAAGCTGTTCTTCGAAGTCGCTCGCTCGGATCTTGTTAGCACCCACATGCAACGACGTCAATAATATTACGCATTGTGTTCCGTTGCTTAGTGCTTGCTTTAATCCAACCTGCTTGTCGCCCATTATGTTTGTGGACTTGACCTTTTTTATTTACCTACGTCCCTTCACTATGAGCTAAGCTTTTGTTGTCGTAAGTCGAAATGTGTTGTACAAAGTCAGATAGGCCACCCTTTCGAATCCAACTCTCTTTATCAGCATTTCCATGTAACAGCGTGATTGTATATGAACTATAATCCTCCTCATCACTTTAATTCACTTTCTTCTTTGTTCTCACATCAGTCTTTAAATCAAACTCACATTTATTTATCTTACGCTATTACGAATGAGTTTTGTAATATTCGCGCACGGTTTTTCCCAATAGCTTAGTTCTGTAGTATAGCAGCTTGATGGAATGTGACAACATTTCTATTTTTCCATGAACATGATTAATATAACTTTTCAAATAAGGAGAAAAATCTGGATCTTGGATGGGACGTAATTTTCAAGAACAGATTTTTCAGATTTCATAATATATTACCCGAATTAAGAAAAGTTGTCCTGTTATCATCTACTAGTTGATGCCCGCGACTTCGTCTGCGTGGATTTAGTTTTTAAAATCCCGCGGGAACTCTGATTTTCCGGGATGCCTATGTCACCCTCCAGGTTCTGAACTATACCCCGTCCCCTATCCAAAAAAATCACGTCAAGCCGTAGCTTTGTTGCAGCGTGATTGACGGACAAACCAATAAACGAACAAACAAGCACACTTTCGCATTTATAATTATGTATTAGTAAGGAAGAATTATAATACTATACGATAATAAAGGCGATCTAATCAAATTTTAGAACACGAAAGCTATTATTGTGACTTAAATATGATAGTTAGCTATATTTCCTCGAGGATTTTTTTGTAGAGAATAATGAGTACTTTAATCATGTAGTACATAATTTTTATGTATCATCAATAGTTTTCTCAGCACACACCAAATAATGCATTTTATAGGCAAAATTTTGCTACTTTGGTTTACATTATATATAGTATTTTACTACTGGATTAATTGGGTAGGTATTTGACTGTAGTCAAAATGTTGATATTCATTATTTACAATTGAAAATGTAACATGCAGGGTTCGAGGATATATATCAATGGATATATATCATGATATATATCCGATATATATCAAACTGGGTTCGATGATACATATCAATGGATTTTTTTAATTTGTTTTGTTACATAAGTGTAGGTATGACCATTGACTGATTAGAATTTATAAAAATAGGTTTTATGTTTTTGAGTTGCGTTTTTGATATACACGTATAAGATTTTATGTTTTTAGTTGATTTTGCCTGATCTAAAATAAAATTTTATGTTTTGGTTTCATTTGTCTGATTTTAAGTACCTAAATAAATAAAACATTAAAACATTTTAGTTTTTTTTCATAATTTTAGTATGTTTATGCACATATGCAAATAGTATTCATAAATAATACAATAAAATATTAATATGGCTTTCATACAAAATTGATGTATATCAAACTTGATATATATCGGATATATATCATAAATATCCGATATTTTGATATCTATATATATAAAAGAAAGTGGTGTTAGTTACACTATTTATAACTCAAGAACGGATGAACCGATTTGGCTGAAAATTGGTGGAGAGGTAGCTTAAAACCAGGAGACGGACATAGGATACTTTAAAAAAAAAAACAGAACAGCGGATTGATGTGATTTTTTGCATGGGTATAGTAATGGATGTAGTAGTGGTTCCTCAGACCGGGAGAGCTACTTTTTATCTCGGATAATGAAAGAGTTCCCGCGGGATTTTTAAAAACTTATTCAATGCGGACGAAGTCGCGGGCATCAGCTAGTTTATAATAAATATCGGATATTTTCGAACCCTGGTAACATGTAAGAATAACATTTGAAAAAACAAAAAATAAATCGATTCAAAACAAATAAGTTAAAAAGCTTTAAAGTTTCCTGTTACACAGAGAAAGCGCTACTGAAGTGTGATGTTACAATTCAGCAGCTCCATACTCGCTCCATAGAAAATTCCGTTTTAGAAAGAGACACACAGTCACAGTAAAACAGTAATATGGTATAACTATTACACTTCAAGTGCCCTTTTAAGACAAAAATTAAAGCCTTATGTTACGTTACTTATGTTGTAAATTTTAAAAATTTCACCAAAATAAAAACAATTTCTAATAATTTCATTTTAGAAAACATTTTTAAATTGGCCGAAACAAGGAAACCATTTTACGAGTAACACTAGTCCCTTCTTGTTGAGAATTGAGAGAGAGACATTGGAGTTATGCCCGTTTTTCCGATCCCAAAATTTTTGGGTATAAGTAATTTTATAGGCTGTAAGTGACCTTACTGAAGGTTTCAACAGCAACCTTTGGGGAATATCTAAAGGTGAATATAATATTATGTCAAGGGTTGTATTAGGGGATGTCCACGTCAAGACTTTTAAGAGACTTCTACATAGAGGTGATTGAGAGGAATGGTTGGTGAAAACCGGTATTAGTCAAATAACTATCTGTTAACCTCAAGTAATAAATAGCATATACAAAGATGACATTCCTTGTCGCTGACCCACACAAAGGTTGATTAGTCGCTGTGTGGATAATTAATACCTGATTTGTCTGTCCTAGATACGGGAGTCGCATCACAAAATGCGCCGGCGCCGATACTAACTGTTGATTGGCATTTGCGCATGTAATTGCGTTTAGCTTATACGTTGCCTCCTTCAAGTTTAACTGCTAATTATTATGAGCTTTGCCCGTCGTTATGAACGTATTATCTAGCTATTGTAACTTTTTGTGTCGTTGAATTTGAAGATTTTGATTGACATTAGACTTTTAACCCATGAGGCTATCTATGGACATTGGACGTGTCTTGGACGTGTTGTGAATTCTTTTGTTCAAAATATCAGGTATGAAGGATCTTCTCAGCGAATTCTGCTGTTCGAAGTGGTGGACTTGGCCTTTTTGGCCTTGGCCCAGAAAAAGAGTGTATCTGTGTGTCTTTCTGATCCCTCGTAGCAGCCTACCCAATGGACCGATTATGATGCGGTTTTTTTCTGTTTGAAAGCTCGTTAGATTTCAATCGAGGTGAATCTTAGCCATAATTTATGAAGATCTGCTCAAACGTTTGAAGATCACCAGCTCATTTAATCAGTAGGGAACTACTTGATTATTATCTAGCTATTGTAACTTTTTGTGTCGTTGGATTTGAAGATTTTGATTGACATTGACTTTTAACCCTTGAGGCTATCTATGGACGCGTCAAAATTATTTTGTTAAAATCAAAAATTCATGAAATATCAGGTATGTTCTGAAGGATCTTTTCAGCGAATTCTGCTGTTCGAAGTGCCACGACTTGGCCTTTTTTAACCCCCGACGCAAAAAGAGAGGGGTGTTATAAGTTTAACGTGTCTGTGTATCTGTGTATCTGTCTGTGGTAGCGTAGCCGCCAAACGGATGAACCGATTTTCGTTTAGTTTTTTTTGTGTCATAGATAATTTTATCCCGAGTGTTCTTAGCCATGTTTCATGAAAATCTGTTCAGCCGTTTGAAGATTATCAGCTCTTTTCTAGTTGATTAGGGGATCTGACTAACTTCCTTATGTCTGATCGATTCGAAATTTGGTACCGTGTTACTTCAATGACATTGAAAGTATATGGTAAGGTAACCATGACCTGATCAGCCGTTTGAAGATCATCAACTCTTTAATAGTTGATGAGGGGATCTGACTACGTTTCATATGTCCTATCGATTCGAAATTTGGTACCGTGTTACTTCAATGATATTGAAAGTATATGGTAAGGTAACCATGACCTGATCAGCCGTTTGAAGATCATCAACTCTTTAATAGTTGATGAGGGGATCTGACTACCTTCCATATGTCCTGTCGATTCGAAATTTGGTACCTTGTTACTTCAATGATATTGAAAGTATATGGTAAGGTAACCATGACCTGATCAGCCGTTTGAAGATCATCAACTCTTTAATAGTTGATGAGGGGATCTGACTACCTTCCATATGTCCTGTCGATTCGAAATTTGGTACCTTGTTACTTCAATGATATTGAAAGTATATGGTAAGGTAACCATGACCTGATCAGCCCTTTGAACATCATCAGCTCTTTAATAGTTGATGAGGGGATCTGACTACCTTCCATATGTCCTATCGATTCGAAATTTGGTACCGTGTTACTTCAATGATATTGAAAGTATATGGTAAGGTAACCATGACCTGATCAGCCGTTTGAAGATCATCAGCTCTTTAATAGTAATTGATGAGGTGATCTGACTACCTTCCATATGTCCTATCGATTCGAAAGGTACCGTATTACTTCAATGATATTGAAAGAACATGGTAAGGTAACCATGACTTTAAATATGACATGTTAGAGTAAGGTTTAGATTTCGAAGGTGGGTAATTGAATGGGATCAATTAGGCTCAATTACCACTGCGCTAACAAATCACTATAAATACCTTCCTAATATTTATACCTACTTTAAAAAGGACTAAATAAAATTAAAATTAAAAATTTAAAAAACCCCCCGACACAAAAACTAATCTCTAAAAACTAACAAATAATATTTTATACCTATATATAATTATTATCGTCACATATATTATGTAAGTTCAAATATTTTTATTTTCCAAGTGTCGTCGTCGCGTCGGGGGACCGCTAAGTGAGAAAAACAGGTGTAGTCGCAGATTGCAACAAAAGAATTTACTCAAAATCGACACAACCGTCAACGTCGTCTGCCCTCACGTGTCGCGCGCGGCATTACGTAGAGCGTAGACTATACATGCATGAAACTTAAGATCGCTCGTACCTAAATGTAATTCTTAATAATTAATTAATTAGCTGTTGGAAAAATACTTTATAAACTTTAGCGGTCCCGCGACGCGACGACGACACTTGGAAAATAAAAATATTTGAACTTACATAATATATGTGACGATAATAATTATATATAGGTATAAAATATTATTTGTTAGTTTTTAGAGATTATTTTTTGTGTCGGGGGGTTTTTAAAATTTTTAATTTTACTTTTTAATCCCCCACAAAAAGAGTGTATCTGTGTGTCTTTCTGATCCCTCGTAGCAGCCTACCCAATGGACCGATTATAATGCGGTTTTTTTCTGCTCGAAAGCTAGTTAGATTTCAATCGAGGTGAATCTTAGCTATAATTTATGAAGATCTGCTCAGGCGTTTGAAGATCATCAGCTCATTTAATCAGTAGGGAACTACTTGATTAAATCGTTTTACAAGCTTGGTGCGATTGATTTGAAATTAGTGTACGTTACTTTGGATTATTTCCAAGGCATGGTAACCTTGAGCTGACGCTGCAGCATCAAGAAGTCTGCGGGATACCCAACTCCTCAGCAACTTACAGCAGATATAGTGTGTTTGGACCCATTAGAATGGTCTCAATGAGTAGGTCTTAGACTTAGATAGATGATAATTGAGGATCGAGGAGAAGGATCCGATGATGAAGCAGAAAACTGGGTAACAGGATATCAGGTATATCGTGCATAGTCCGGCCATAGATACACATGTAGGGGGTATTTTTTTTATCGCGTTTTAAAATTTATCTTCAGCGAAGTGAAAGTATGCATGAAATAATGTTCACACACATAGAGCTTTTGGTAAGTATCACTTGATAAACTGCTCTTTCTATTCCACTACGATACAAAGACATGTAATAGTTGCACATCGATGTTTAAGACTGGCACAACACCAATAGGGCCATCACAATGCGGTGTAACAGTACATACTTGACAGGATGACCGGAGATAGGTAGGATGACATACGACCCAACTTTCAATAAACAGCTCATCTTTAATGGACCAACGGAACATATGGACATTTTAAAATATTTCATAGATTTAAAGCAATGAATTGTAATGAGCGATTACTGACGATGAATGTAAATGTCTGTTAATCGTTCGAGTTACAATAAACGATGTCTACGGTAGACGAATGTTTTACTAATTTCAGTTCGCAGCCGTTGCGTCAGTAGCGCGAATCTTGAATTGGTATGCCTGCATATTTTATGCTAATAATGAAATTTGTGGAAATCGTAACATTGTTAATTTTCTAGTGATCGTGTTACCATTTGTATAATATTTAAATAGTTGGCCTAGAAATGTCTGTAGATTGTCATTCTATGTATCGTCAGTAAAGTGGTATTTTATGAAAATAAAAATGATAAAACTCTAGTGCTCTTTGCTGTTTAATATGCATAGAATATCATAATACTGTTTGAAAATAATACTGTTAGCACTGCAGTATTATTTATTATGCAGTGTTATTTAATGAAAAATTGTCTTAATGCGCTTCTTTAGACTATGAACCTAAGGAATTCCTATGATAATTAATTCAAAGAGCTGAAATAGGTCATTTATACCGTTACTTATATAATTCACCGGAGTGCATTGGATAAAAATTGATGTATGATCATAAGAGATGGCACGCTGGTGCGGCGGGGCGGCGCGGGCGACGCCTGTGCGCGTGCGACTCTCACCGCCTTATCTCTCGCGACCTCCGCCGCGCCCGGACGCGCACGCCCGCCGCGCTCCGCAACGCTTGCACTCGCTGCGTCCGCGCTATGTCGCCTCATAGACGTCACACTTACGTGTTTGAAGTTTCTTATTGTTTTTGTTTTATGAAAGACCGTAGCCCGTAAATGTAACCAGTGATCTTGAGTACCATTGTGATAATTTATCAAACTGTTAATTAGTATCTAGTGTTTTAGTCTTTTTAACTCGGACCACGACGATGGTGTCGGAAGGGGCTCTGCCCGTTGTTTGGTGTATGCGTGATAATCAGTTAGTACCTCACCAAGTATCCGGTGTTAAATTACAAGGGGCTGTCACTGGAGCCCATATAGCTGCTGTTACGGACTTTTTGCGTATGGTAGCTGGAACACCGATTATTTTACCTCCTACGGCGGTGGCCGAGAGTTTAGAAAATGATATTAACAAAGAGAAGGAAAACACGACTCGACGTCGCAAGATGTCCATGCAGGTGGAGGTTCCTTGTGTTTTCCTTTCTGAAAGTGCACTACAAAAAGCAAAAAGCCGGCACAATTCTTTAGAAGAAAACTCCAGTCCATTTACCACGAAATTTCCCGAATTAGATAGTCAATTTTGTATAAGTAAAACCAAAAATCCGAAATACGAACAGGGGACCGAAAAAGACAGTTTCTCCCAAAGAATAACAAGAATTATCGAATTAGATGATTTTAATTCAGAAACTATGAATGAAACCGAAAAAGAACCTTTACAAAGGATAACTAGGATAATAGAATTTGAAAACGATAAACTTTCCTCGCCTGTGACAATAGACGAAGAAATGCCTCAAAAAATTACTAGGATTATAGAATTTAATGAAGGTAATTCAGTCTCTACTCCTGCAAATAGCAATGAAAATATTGAAGAAGAATCTCTATCTCAAATTTCAGCTAAATTAATTGAACCTACTAATAATTTTCCTAGTATGGCTAAAATAATAGAAATGGAAAATGAAAAATCAAATGAAAGGAAAATATCCTTGACTAGCGAACGTGACATAGGTTGTGGGATAAATGAGAATAATTTTAGCTCAAATGTAACACCTAGAGCTAAGCCGATACAAAGAGGTAGATTTAGTGTTGACTCTTCTTGCTCCGAAAACTCTTACGCCAACATAGAAACTATAAATAGTACTCTTAAGAGTTTACAGGATGTAAGAAAAGAAGATACCACTGATTTCGTGACGAATACCGAGTCATTTACATCTTGTAAACCGATTGTTCGGTCACGGTTTCGAAGAAAAAAGACCTCTGTTTGTTCGATTGGCTCGTCGGACTGTGATGATGAAATAGACGTAATTTTTAAATCTAAACCAAAATCTAGTCAGTGGGTTAGCTTGGATTGGATACCACCACATCCCAAAGAAGAGCCAGTAATTACGCAAGTCTGTGATAAAAATGATTTTATTTCAAAGTGGATAGCCGAACAGAATTCCCAAGAATCGTGCATAATCCACGAAGAACGAAGAAGAAGCCTTCCTCCGAAATCAAATGAAATTTATTTACAAAATATGCGAAGATTTAGCGACGGCTTGCAAATTTGCAAAGAGGATGCAGCTAGTGATTCACCAGCGACAGTAAAATGGAAATGGCATGACATTGTCAAAAGGCATATTCAGTTATTAAAAAACGACAAAGGCTTCCGAAGACAAAGAGGTAGCTGGATACGCACAGCACGACGACCCTCGGGAGCAAACGAAATTTCTAAAAGTTTGGAACCTCTGCCCCTAGATACATACATGAAGCTAAACACTATGCCGTAAGTAAACCCTTACTTAAATAAAAATGCAAAAGTAACGCTGTCTGTTTCTTACATTATCACGGCTTAGCCGAAAATCACAAGTGTAATAGATATACTACAAATATATTTTGCATTCTGAGACAAACGTAGATAATTGTTAACCCGAATAATCAATGATTTTCCACGGAATTAAAAAAATCCTATAGACGCAAAGTCGCAGGTAACAGCCAGTAAGTAGCTTATAAATATATAGCATGTACATTAAACATTGAAGTACGAAACCATTGCCAAAATAGTTAAGAGGTGCTGATGCGTATCCACACTAACATCATTGACCACATCGCTCTATTTAACTTAAACATAACATACTAAACGAGTTATATATATATATTTTTTTGGTTAGTGGAAATATAATAAACTGCTATTTTAAAACTTCACACTCTCGATTAGGTATTAATGCTTGTCTGACGGTGTAGTTATTCGTCGAATTTTCTTAACCGACTTTAAAAAAGGGGGAGGTTTTCAATTCGACGCGTATTTTTTTTATTTTTTTTTTTTGGCGATGTTACTCCATAACTCCGTCAATACTGAACCGATTTCAATAATTTTTTTTGTTATTTGAAAGGAGCTACAGTCAAGTTGGTCCGATTTAAATTTGGTGAAGATTTGATGAATATCTTCGGTGATGGAGGACGGAACTCCTCAATTTGTGTTGATGTTACTCCATAACTTCGTCAAATCTGAACTGTTGTCAATCATTTTTTTTTTTTATTTGAAAGGACATACCGGCAGTTTGGTCCCATTTAAATTTAGTGAAGATCTGATGGAATATCTTTGGTGATGGAGGGCGGAACTCTTCAATGAATAGAAGCAAATCGCTCGCAATCAGAGAATGTGTAGATTTATCCTATGAAGCTACACTAAAAAGCTTAAAATAATAATATATAAAAATTCCTTTAAAAAACGATTTCAAACGTCACTGCAAAGTATATAATTTAATATAGGTAAAAAATTATTTTTAAAAAACCGACTTCAAACTCCCGCGTCACTATACAAAGTATATAATTATTTATTGTTGATATTTTAAAAACCGCTATTTCGCGATTTCAATAAAACTTATATGGGGCCACCTGGGGAGCATACCTACCCTTTCAAACAAAAAAGAATTTTCCAAATCGGTTCAAGCGTCTTCGAGTTATCGGTGGACATAGGTACATAAAAAAAATATTCCGAATTGATAACCTCCTCGTTTTTTGTAGTAGGTTAAAAATAATATTAGTTTGTACACGTATGTGGTCGGGCTTGCTTCGCGCATCGGTTTCATCGTTTCTATTTCGCCCCGCCCGACTTCAACATACTTGTACAAACTAAAATTATTTTATACTTTGTAGTGGCGTTTGAAGTCGGTTTTTAAAAGAATTTTTATATATTATTATTTTTTTAATTACCAACAGGTTAAATAAATGCCTTTTCTAAATTACAAGGCCCTTATTTACTTAACAGTTTAGCATCCAGTTTGGCTTTCTTAGTAACACCTACTTGTTTGTAATAGTTACGTGTAGCCGATTCTGATCGATCGGTGGACGGATCTTTTGATAATACGCCGATCAAGAAGTGCATGTTACGAGAGCTGTCCGGCGCACGCGCTTCCGCAAGGCCGGTCGATTAGAATGCAGGGAGCTCGCGTCCAAGGCTACGTTAGCGCGGTCGGTCGCTGCTCCTACAGCAATCTTCCTCTCAGTAGCATGACGATTGGAAGTCCGTTCAGGAAGTAACCTATGAAGGTGACGCTCACGAAATCTGCCGCCGAAACCAGCCGATCGGAAGTGGCTGTGATTTGAATTTTGTTCCTATTGTTCATGATTTCATTTTAAATTGCTCTTCCTATATCTAATTTTAGAATTGTAGGAACTGCGATCTTAGAACTATTACAAACATTCCCATTGACTTTTGATATATTTATATATTTTATGAGTTAGGATAATGAGAAAAATCTATACTAATATTATAAAGAGGAAAGATTTTTTTGATGGAGATGCATTATTTGGCGTGTGCTGAGAAAACTATTGATACATAAAATTATGTTCTATATGATAGTACTCATTATTTTCTACAAAAAAGTGCCGGAGGAAATATATCTAACTATCATATTTAAGTCACAATAGTAGCTTTTGTGTTCTAAAATTTATTTAGATTGCCTTTACTATCGTAGTATTAATTCTTCCTTACTAATACATATTATAAATAGTGTGTTTGTTTGTTGGTTTGTCCGTCAATCACGCTGCAACAAAGCTACGGATTGACGTGATTTTTGGATAGGTATAGGTGAGAACCTGGAGGGTGACATAGGCATCCCGGAAAATCAATGAATGTTCCCGCGGGATTTTAAAAACCAAATCCACGCGGACGAAGTCGCGGGCATCAGCTAGTAATTATATAAAATGCAAACCTCAAAGTCATTTTGCGGATAACAATGTAAACAGCGGTAGGCTATAAATATCGTTGGACATCCCAACCGCTAGAGAGCGCGGAAAGTAGCGGCGGTGAGGCAAACTATACGGACGTGTCGGTATCGGTTTCACCCATCAGCCTTGAGGGTTACTCTGGTTGCTCAATAATTATTCCTACTATTCCTACTACTATGTAGAGGAAACCACCAAATTATTTATTGACACTATAAGGTACGATACAAAAAAAAACTCCCCAAATGTCAGATATTTAATAAATACAGACAATTTTAATTATCCGTTCAGATAAATTATGAAATTGGAGAAACTACGTAATTTTATGCTTTAATCAGTATGTTCAGTTGCAACATGCCGTTAAACTCGTTTTTTTTAAATAAACAGAAATAGACCAATAAATAACTAATGGCACCTTTTGGAGCAACACAGTAAATAGAATAATGTTTTATTTATTTAGTGCTAACATTAAATTCAAAAAAAAAAATCAAAATTCAAAATTATTTATTTCATGTAGGCCAACCTGTGGCTCTTATGACACGTCAAGATTCTACCACCGGTTCGGAAAGCGGATTCTGCTGAGAAGAGCCGGCAAGAAACTCAGCAGTTGCTCTTTTCAAAATAATAATTTTACAATATTAATAAGTAGCTATTACATTGTAATAAGTTTTTATACTATCTTGTGGGCAGCTAGATGCCAAGCTGATTTAACCCGTGCATCTTTGTTAGAATAGAATATGACATTTCCACAAAACGTACTACAATTCAATTCATGTCAAAGACGGGCAGACAGAAAGTAGCCCCATTCCCGCCGGCGGCACCCGTTCACGAGCATGACGCATGATCCAGCCATTGCTTCGCTCGACCATATTTGAGGGAACGTAACAACCCGCACCACACGACACCACCACAGAAATGTTTAAAGAGAGCGTGACATACTTAGTCTACCCGTATTAAAGCATCGAATTGAATAATATTATTCAAACACTAATTTTAAGATCCCATGCAACTTTGTCATTAAGAAAGTCATTAACTTTGTAATAAGCGCGACTCAGTGCAAGTTCCTTAGTTATATGAGCTTTATTAATCTTGAACCGTAGATGATTTGACGTTCAGTTTATGGACAAAGTCAATGTCAAAATCTTTAGAAATTACTTTTCGTTAAAAATTAGAATTCGTTTCACAACGAATAATAACATTTTATAGGTCACTTCGGACTTTTGTGTTATGTTTACCAGTTGTTTTAATGTTGATCCATGTTTCTTATTCGAAAAACGCCTTTGTTATACCTTCCAATCGTCAACATGACCATTGTGCTAAATGCTTATTGGCAGATTTTGCAACAAACGTATGCATTCACATGAAAATATTTGTTTACAGAATTGAGGCAAAAACTTTTGATATTGAAATGTCAGTCAAATTAACCAATTTAAATGATAATATACATAATCTGTTTATTTCCGGTTTTATTTATGCAAAGCGCTAAGTCTAAACCGTTTTAAAAGACTACAATTTTTAACGGAACTTTAAGGCGCTGCGCAATCGTGGACACTTTTGTGTCCTGTGTCGAATACAAGCCACTTATTTTCATACAATAAGTGGCTTGTATCCGACACAGGACACAAAAAGTGTCTAGGTACGTTTGCGCAGTTGCTGGTTGAGTTCATGTTTTTTTGTATGAAAATACAATATTCAATGGTGGCTTGTTTCCGACACAAGACACACGTTTGCGCAGCGATTTATGCTCCACAACTCTAATTAATACCTATTAATAATTAGTGTGTGAATCTTAAGCAAGTGTGTGAGTTTAAGCAGTTAAATATTACTTGCTTCAACGGTGAAGGAAAACATCATGAGGAAACCTGCACACCTGAGTGTTCTTCATTTATAATGTTCTTGAAGGTGTGTGAAGTCCGCTAATTCGCATTGGGCCAGCGTGGTGGACTATGGCCTATAACCCTTCTCTGAGAATAGACCTGCGCTCAGTAGTGAGCCGTTGATGGGTTGCTAATGATGATGATGATGATGATGATGTGTGTGAATCTTAAAATATAAAATGTTATTAATCCATTTTATGATGCTGTTATTTGAAAGTAATTAAATTTTCTTGATCCCCTTAAAACAAAACGCGCGTTAATTTCAGTTGACTTGTGTATTCCAAAAGATTATATGATAGTGTATGATAAAATTGATATCATTATCAGTTTATATTTGATAATAATATATTAAAAAATATCACTTTCATGTAATGTCTCTAAGAAACACAATGTAACTATCGAAAATTTTATTTAAAGTGTGGTGGTAGAATAAAATAGTACATAATTATTGTAGACTTGCTGTTTTATAAAGAAAATAGACAAAATAATTTTCAATTTACTATGTTATTAAAAGAGGTGATATTTCGTAATACCATGAGGCTGACAAAACTAATTTGTGCTACAAACCATGAATACGAATTTTTTATTCGAAACTGAAAGAAAACGCATCTGGAATAGAAAGTAAATACTTTTCGTCCTTTTTTATCACTATGAAAAGACGCAAAACATCAACATTGTCTAATAACATTAATTGCTTTTGCATCACTTTCACTCTGTCTAACACTATCTGTGATTTTGGTAACGCTTCGTGACGTCTCTGAGCTCTGTAATGTTGAATTAGGTTTTTTAGTGAAGTCGAAATCTGGCTTTCTAGTAGTATATAATATATATTATGTTTTGTCGGTTCTTACTTATTACCGCTTACAAGATTCATTTGAATGTCGCTTAAGTGTAATAACCACTTTAATTTTAATTATTAACGGTTGTATTTTATTACTATATCATCAAAATATTTCATTGTTAAAATATGAGACACTCGTGTTAGAAAATGATTTTGCCTGAATCACGACGGTCGGTGGAGATCTCTTGTGAACGAACAATACAACAGGTTTTACGATTTGTTTTTGCTTTTTATGCGTGCTGTTTCGACGGACGGACGGTGCTGCTAAACTTCGTCGATAATAATCATTACTGCTACACGCGGATGTTTTCATAAAATACCAACAAATTTCTAGCATTTCATATGAGTCGCTATACCGATTCAAAAAAACATTAATGCTGCTGTGTTACGTAGTATAAGCTAATACTACAATGTGCATTGTTTATTTTTCTAGAAATATGGCTACTCCTTGTTTTGTCTTATCATTATTATATATCACGATGATATTGTCTTATATTTTTGCAGTAGTCTTCAATTATGCTTTTGCGTTCCGCATCATCATGTCCTTTTCTGATCAACAAATGGCACTAACAGTTAACGACTCATTGTCAATTTTGCTAAGTGCTTTTTTACGTTTCTAGATTGCCAAACTACATTTTAACGAGTCTCCTAGTTGGTGTACTATTGTAAATATTGATTGGCGAATAAAAAACTTTTAGTATGATACCAGCTACTTTATTTTTCAGGTAGCTTTGTCGTAAAATCCTATTGAAAATTCATACTATGTCTTGATACGTATGACTGTTATCCTTATCCGTCACTTCTGTGAATAAGTAACGGACGAACCTATATTGTTCGTGAAAATACCGTTTATTTTATTATGTTTATTGGGGTTTTTAGCTCTACGCGTACCTCTTATTTTGGTAAAGATTATCTGCACTAAATAAAATTAGGAGTTAGGTGCAAATTAAGTGTAAAAGCAAAACTTCATTTTTTTCCTGATTCTGAGTACCAAAGTGGTGCTCAATCCGATTACAATCTAGCCTAACAACTACATGAACTAACTTTTTATCCACTTTTTTAGAACGATATAATTTTTATTATATTTATATTTTTACTAGCTGGTGCCCGTGACTTCGTCCGCGTGGATTTAGTTTTTAAAATTCCGCGGGAACTCTTTGATTTTCCCGGATAAAATGTAGCCTATGTCACCGTCCAGTTTCTCAAGTATATTATTACTTTTTCAGAAAAAGTTTCTTCAAAAAGATTTTTCGTAAACATTATTATGTAACTTTAGTTCAATAGCAGAAATTTCAAAGTCATTAACGTAACTTGAATAAAATACTCTATTAGAGTAGCTATTACAGTAGCTACATAGTTGACGGCTTTGAGACGATTAAATACCCATTGTCTTCATATTTTTCTATCAATCAATTACACACACTAGTAACTAGTTTGTATGGATAATTGGAGACGTTTTAATCAATTCCACGTGAACTTCCTCGTTGCCATTTTCACGGTTTGTAGCATGTGACAAACTGCGTTTTAATTCTTTGATAATATCAATTACATTTTACTTTATTTTATTTTAATGCATGATATAGATACGTTATTTACTGCGTCTTTTAACTTCCTTCATCTTTTCTCCATGAAAAATGTCATTCAGGTGAGATGCTTACTTCTATTTATATTCAAACAACAATTGTTATCCTGTAACCTGTTACACGGTAATTAGAGTATTTGAATTGATAGCTTTCGAAAGGCAAGAATAATTAGAAATAATAAAATACCTTTTAAAATAATTTAAATTTTTGTTGAAAGTTTCACATCACACGCAACGGTGATGAATGTTAAGTTAGTTCATATCGATGATTCAAAATAGCGTTCAGAAAAAATGTTTAAAGCTAAATATCCTTGGTCGTTAAGGACAAGTTAGATTTCCCTAAAAAAACTAGCATTGAGACGAGTACTAAGATAGGGAGTCCTATAATTAGATTACCCATCTAGCGAGTAACCTGGAGCGGGCAAGACTGGCTTAGCAAAAAAACGTGGTAGCATCGGCACGCACGGGTTCAACGATCGGCAATCCACCCATAGGATAGGCCATTGTAAAATTCTCATTTCTCTCATTGTGGCGGAAAGCGCAGCGTTCATCTTCAGTGTAAGGCTTACATTGAGTCAAAGTACTCGCATAAATAGTAATTGATTATTACAAGCTTTTTTTTAATTTACAATGTATGTATGTAGGTATGTATGTTTAGGTCAAATCTTGCAAGATGAATTACAACCACTTCCCTGTTTCTGATTGAGCTGAAATTTTGCATGTACATGTTAACCTGATGACAAATGACAATGCAATATTATTGTGACTTGGAGCTGATCTGATGATGGAGCTGAAAGATGGCTATGGAAACTCTGTAATAAAGCGACGTAAGCCCATCGAATTCGGGCTCGTTTGATTGATCTTGACAAGTACTCTGGTCCTAGATGATATCCAGGGTCTGATGATGTAGGTAGCTACAAAAAGCTTGTATTTTAAAAATATTTTTTTAATTTACACTTGTTATTATTTTCGATATATTTAGGCTCTCACACCCGCATGCAAACACATATTTATAATATGGGGCCTATTAATAAGCCTCTATTTCCCTTTTATTTTATCTCAAATTTTAACCTTTAATCATACTTGTTTAACCTGTTGTTAGTATGTACTTAATCGTTTCTTATATTTCTTATTTTATAATAAGGACCCCTTTCATTGTTTATAGGCTTCCCCCAATTTCTGTCATTTAAGTCAATACCTATATTGAATGTGAAAAAGTTCTGTAGCTAATAGAAGACTTTGATCCGTGAGATTTCACGCAATTCAGAATAAATAATAAGACAAAGTTCAGTGTAATAACTTTGTACGCTATTTTTCAATTTTTTTTGAATGTAAAAAAAAATTTTTAGATGCCAAACTGAAACCGGAAAAAATTTCGAACGGCCCATATTATCAGTTAATATTTCTCTAGCGAGTCTAGGCAATAAATGATGCTAGTCATATTTGCTGTTTGAACTTTCGAATATCTCGATTTGAAACAAGTAGAATAAATATGTCAAGTGGCAATACGCCTGTTTAAATAAGTTTCGTGTGTTAGAAACTTGTTAAAATATTGTTGGCCGTTTTGAATGACTATTGTTTTAATTAGTGGTCACACTCTTTGATAACTCTTAATCAATTAAATAGTTTATCTTTGAAAAATGATTGTTGCTACAATCGTAGGATTTTCTCCCTTATCGTTTGTTGTCTGCACTAACGATTTTTTAATAAGGTTCTCAAATTAAAGCCAATTAAAATTGATTGAAGGAAAATAAAACTAAGAATCTATGTAAGTACAACAAACTATGCAAGATCATATCAATTGAGAACGGCTCAGTTGATTGAACTGATATATTGTTTATTTTCGTAATTGTTTGGACCATGCTTGAATGTAAAAGAAAATTTTTAGCCACCGGAAAAGTCGTAAATTTGGATGGCATTGTTGTATGAAAATCTCAAAAAGAACTTCTCATTTTCTATATAGTAAATTGCGCCCGTGTGAAGCCGGGGCTAGTCGCTAGTATAAAAAAAATTCAATAGGCGTGCAAAGCCTAAATGTAAAAGAAGTATAAGTTGATTACGATCTTTTTTTATTGGAAGTGGTCTGTTAGAAGACAAGCGTATCGAAAACTACTCGTATAAAACACTCTTAAATGTTTACGAGTATAATAAATGTCGGAATTATAATACATATGTAAATCAAGCCATGTAGAAGACATTAAAAGTCTCATTCTATCATTATTATTCACCGAAAATGTATATTCACGATTTCTCCACAGTATCCGGGTCAAGGTCGTTCTATCGCCCGGTCCGGTAACAGCTTCGTAGGTAACTGTTCCGTTCTGCTTTAATATCGAGCTACGAGTTTAATAACCGCGTTATTCTAAAAGGCATGTGGAAATAGAAGAAACTTGGTTCGAGTCACTTTTTGTCCTCGGACTTTTCGATGGATACAAAACGATGAGTCATCCAACTTGTACTATTAGCCGCACCGTGTTATAGTTTTGTTTTAATTATTTTAATTAGATACACTTTGAAGGGTTTAATATTATAATCATTATATTCTTTACGAACACGGAATGTCTCTAGACGGGACATTCATTGTACATTCATGAACTATCTATTTAATATTGTAGTAGCATTATCATTGTCGAACTAAAATCACATCATGTTATGTTTTTAGTGTTGTTCTCTATCTAACGTTACAATTCATTCATCATTTATTTCATGTAGGCCTGCTTTAAAGGCGCTTTTATATAGGCCTGGTGCGGTCCGTCAAAGACGCGTCGCCAAGCGATTTAGCGGTCCACTTTTCTAGCGGTCCATTTAACATCTTGTGAGAACACAGTCAAGGACAACACTTGTTATAGAAAAAGTTAAAAGGTACATCTAAACAAGAGCCTGCCTTCAACATTACTTATGTTTCCATGTCTCGAACGATATGTGTGGATGAGGATGATGGTTGCAGTAGATTTGAATCAATCAATTCCGATTGCGTTTTCCATGTTCAGGCCTTCACTCGGGCATTCCTAGTAATCGCTGTATGACCCTTAGTTGTGCCCTTAGCACGTGACAAGGTCTCACCCGTATGTAGTAAAAGTGAAATAATAAACGCAGAATACTAAACCATTTTATTATTATAGTGGCATTGTTATTAACAGCTATTATCCTCTCCTTCATATTTACTATCCAAATGCGCCCATGAAAATTAAATAGAATAGAAAATATCAAGCACAGTTCAGTACACTATACTGTTCTTCTATATTCAGTATAGCTTAATGCGACAGCATTTCAAATGTAATCATGTTTGCTATTTAAAGCGTAGTCTGAACTGCCCTTTAGTGTGGTGTTTAATGTGTGACATCATGATTCATGGGAAAGAATTGTGTAATTAAAAAAAATATATAATATAAAATTATTCGTTAAAATTCATGAATAAAGACGATGCTTGTCAGTGAAAAACAAAGTTATCCATTGTTATTTATAATCGTTAAAAATGAATGCGTTTAAGAGAAATTTTACGATAGTTTCCATTTATTTTAAAACTTGCTGACCCGACAGACGTTCTCCTTAGTTAAGAATCATTGAATATTCAACTGGAACTGGAATAAATCATCTGTCAATTTTTAAAAATATCATAGAGAATTCTTTTGTTACAATAAATAAAACAGCTGTCTGCTAAATTCACATTCATCAAACGCGCTAACTGTCAAACTCGCGAAGTTAAAATAGTCGATAAGTTTTCTGAAATTATCCAATTTTCTTAACTTTTCTCTTTCTTTAAGAACCTTCTACAAAGCAAGTATTAGAAAACTAAAAAAAAGATGAATGAAATTGAAGTCGTTATTAAGTTACGGCATGACCAAGGAAAACAGAGATTCATTTATGATAGATCTGCATTCACCATAAATAATATTAATAATAATTAGAAATTCTACAAGTGATTTCATAAATGCGTTATCTCAAATCTCAATAATCCCGATAATTTCAAAAAAATTCAAAATATTAGTTTTGATAATTTTATATCAAAGGCTTCTGTGCGTTTACTTTTCAACGAATGTTCTTTTCATAGAGCATGAAAGGCGAATTTTTTTCTACATTGCTAATTATAGAAGTGATTTTAATCAATGTTTTGCTAACTAAAGCTGTAATTTTTTTGGTAGGTAATGACTTATTTTGGTGCAAATGAAAACTTTTTCGTATTTTATTTATGTCTGTTCTGTAATCATTTCTTTTCCTGTTCCACAAGGCGTTTACATATAAACTTATAAAGTGGAATACGTCTTCGCGAGATGCTCAATCGTGATAAGCATCTTATGGCGCTGAGCCGTTTCCTTAATTAGAATCCAAAGGTTTATACTTTATTTATTCGTGCTTCTTCTGTATAATTCCAATGAATAATAATTATTATAATTACCACGCGATCCGTACCATGCTGTCCTGAATACGGTAAAAATAAAATAAATAAGTAGTGGTTGCCGGCGTCTTCGTCCTCTTATATTTAGCTATCAAAGTTTGAAGATTTATGCTGCATGGTCTGGCCAGATTTCTTAAGTATTATACTGCAACACTTTAGTTTAAACCTGAATAAATAAGTATCAAATAGTTTTGGCCACAATCTAAGACAGAAAAAATTCCTGTTCTGAATTCTGATGTCTGCTTTGACTTTGGCGTCCATTTTGGCTATTAAATTGTAGCATGGGTAACTCTTTCTACGGAATTAGGTTTTCCTTGACCAATAGAAGCAAGTTAGTGCAAGAACTGCACATGATCTATATCTACCTAAATAATTATATTACTTTGTGTCCTCATCTCTTATTTGCAATCATCCATTACTTATCGTCCAAATACTGAGGGACTCTTAATTGCTCGCATACGTTTCAGTAATGGGCCTTTAAAGTTATAAGTTATTACTTAATAATTTTAAATCCAGTGCCCTACATGCCCATAAGTTATTAAACTTGTATTAAGTAAAAAAGTAGTGCTGATCTGTCTCAAGGTCTCTTGTTCTCAAAAGTGCCGACCCCGCACTAGGAAACGTAGAGTACCTAGAGACCACTAAGGCACCCCGCACACAGTCAATATTATTGTCAATATTTACGAATATTGACAATATTATTGACTGTGTGCGGGGTTTCATCAATATTATTGTCGAAGTCCGGAAATTTCGTCAATATCGGGGGGAGGCAGGGATATTGACAATAATATTGACAGTGTGCGGGCGCGCGTCAATATTTTAGTTGAAAAAAGATTTCAAGGCAGGAGGACGTGCGCTCGCAACCAAACATGGAGGACATCCCCAGTGCTACAAGCAATGAAAAAGAATATTTAATAGAATTTATTAGAATGTGGGAGACGTAACGATTTTCGCATCAGTATATCTTGTTTTTTTAAGTATGGGGTTACTAAAGATAGTATTTTTTGAAAGCTAACCTTTTATTCTCATGTAATTTTTAAAATCATCTTTTTCTGTACTTCGAAGTTCTTTTATTAGATTTAAATGATTTAATTCCACTTTTCCACTTTGTCATCCATATAAAAGGCATCGTTTCTTTCTTTTTAAGGGTTCCGTACCAAAATGGTAAAAATGGAACCCTTATGGTGAGACTTTCTCCGTCCGTCCGTCCGTCCGTCCGTCCGTCTGTCACAGTCGATTATTTCAGTAACTATTAAAGCTATCGACATGAAATTGGGCATTGTATATAATAATATATAATATAAAATATATGGGTTGGGTATAGATATACTGGTACTCGCGTACGAGGTTGGGGGTGGGGGAGGGGGGTGGAGGGGGGAGAGGGGAAGCCCTCCCCACCTTTCCCCTTTGGCGGAAATGTATAGTTTTTGAGTAATGATTTTTTTTATAAATCATAACCTCACTTCTTTTACACAGGAATATTGACCTATATATTAATTATCCTGTGTTAAATATACTGTTAAAACATAATATCCCTTAGCACGAGGGGGGATGGAGGTAGAGGGAGGGGAGGGGGTGATACTCAATGCTCAAGTTTTTCTAAGCGGTAGAAAATAATAAACATGAAGGCTGTGGCCTGAGTTGCGTTTTGTTCAAGCTACAAATCAAATGGGCTACGCCAGAAGACTCGCTCCGTCGCCCCTTCATTCAGCTTCGTTAGGTTGGGTTAGAACATAAGGAGGGGAAAAGGAGTAGAGTAGATGGGAGCTCATGTTTATAAAATACTAGCTGATGCCCACGACTTCGTCCGCGTGGATTTAGTTATTAAATTCCCTCGGGAACTCTTTGATTTTCCAGGATAAAAAGTAGCCTACGTCACTCTCCAGGTCCTCAACTATACCCGTGCAAAAAATCACGTCGATCCGAGGCTCTGTTGCGGCGTGATTAAAGGACAAATCAACAAACAAACACACTCGCATTTATAATATTAGAATGATTAGATAATTAAATTGCATAGGAAAACACTGTAACATTACGTCCATACGATATGTATTACATCCATACCTACTATGTAGTATGTAGGTATAATGGTCGTTTGGCAAAATCTGACGCCTTTGGAGTAGTAGTAGTAGTTTGAATTTGACAAAAGGGCTATCCACGATGGCTATATACGATAAAGTACGATTGCCAGCTTAAGATGAGCCGTACATTCAAAGTATCCTGTAGATTCCGGGTTCAAGTTGTTTGGACCTTATACTGAAGATTGTGATGTCTATAATTTCTGAACTACTAAATGGACGACCTTGAAATAATTACAGGATAATCTCTAAAGAACCTGCTTTCTAACAAAAAAAGAATGAATGAAATCGGAATATGCCTTAATGAATTACAGCTAAATACACCTTTTGACTTTCATCCCCTCTCCCAAGGGAACCGTGCTGAATTTCGGGATAAAAAGTATCCTATATTATACCTCGTAGTATGAACTTAAATCGTGCCAAGTTTCATTTAAATCCGTCCAGTAGTTTCGGCGTGATGCGCGGCCAAGATACAGACAGACAGACAGACAGACAGACAGACAGACAGACAGACAAAAAATTAAAAAAAAATTGTTTTGGCTTCAGTATCGATTATAGAGTGCCCTCAAACAAAAATTTTCAAAATATCTTCAATGTACAGAATTGGACCTGTTACAGTTTTATTATAATATAGATAAAGAATGACAAACATGGACTGATATAGGTCGAACAGTGTGACAGAACCGAATTGGCCAACCCCGACTCCACGTAGTCTTGTCTGTCCTACCCCTAGAGTGTTTTTATGAAGCGCGAAGCCAGAAGCTCGTGAAGGAGGTCCTGAATGAAGCGAGCCTACGAGGCTGAGTGGTGCGAAGGGGGGAGGTGGCGAGCGAAGCGAGCCGGCGACCTCCGTAGCGAAACGAAGGTCGAGTAGGTGAAGCTGAATGAAGGGGCGACGGAGCGAGTCTTCTGGCGTAGCCCATTTGATTTGTAGCTTGAACAAAATGCAACTCACGCCACAGCCTTCGTGTTTGTTATAAAATATAAAGAATGACAGACATGGACTGATATAGGTCGAACAGTGTGACAGAACCGAATTGGCCAACCCCGACTCCACGTAGTCTTGTCTGTCCTACCCCTAGAGTGTTTTTATGAAGCGCGAAGCCAGAAGCTCGCGAAGGAGGTCCTGAATGAAGCGAGCCTACGAGGCCGAGTGGAGCGAAGGGGGGAGGTGGCGAGCGAAGCGAGCCGGCGACCTCCGTAGCGAAACGAAGGTCGAGTAGGTGAAGCTGAATGAAGGGGCGACGGAGCGAGTCTTCTGGCGTAGCCCATTTGATTTGTAGCTTGAACAAAACGCAACTCACGCCACAGCCTTCGTGTTTATTATTTTCTACCGCCTAGAAAAACTTGAGCATTGAGTTCTATCACCCCTTCCCCTCCTTCCACCTCCATCCCCCCTCGTCCCCCTCATGCTAAGGGATATTATGTTTTAACAGAATATTTAACACAGGATAAGTAATATATAGGTCAATATTCCTGTGTAAAAGAAGTGAGGTTATGATTTATAAAAAAAATCATTACTCAAAAACTATACATTTCCGCCAAAGGGGAAAGGTGGGGGGGACTTCCCCTCTCCCCCCCACCCCCCCTCCCCCACCCCCAACCTCGTACGTGAGTACCAGTATATCTATACTTTACCCAAATATATAATATATTGGGCATTGTATATAATAATATATAATTTAAAATAATGTATAATAGTGGCCCAACATCATTGGAATAAAGAAAAATCGAAAATTATTTTTAGGGTTCCGTACCCAAAGGGTACCAACGGAACCCTATTACTAAGCCTACGCTGTCCGTCCGTCCGTCCGTCCGTCCGTCTGTCAGCGGGCTGTATCTCGTAAACCGTAATAGATAGACAGATGAAATTTTCACATATTATGTATTTCTATTGCCGCTATAACAACAAATAATGAAAATTAAATTAAATTAAAAAAATTAAATTAAAATATTTCCATGGGTACATGGAAATATAATAATTTAATTTTTTTAAACGGAACCCTAAAAGAGCGAGGCCCAACTCGCACTTGGCCAATTTTGGTTTTATTAAAAATTTTCAATTTTGGTTTTATTATTTTGGTTTGGTTGGTTTTATTAAAAAGGGGGAAAATCGGGGGTCAATAGAGGTTTATGTATATTTTACAGGAAAAATAAAAGCAACGCGAAAATTATTTTAGTTTGATTAAAAAAGGGGGAAAATCGGGGGTTTGAAATTTCAAAGTAAGATAACTATACCGAGTGGGGTATCATATGAAAGGCCTTTACTTGTGCATTTCAAAACAGTTTTTATTTATTTCTATATATAATAGTTTTTGATAGATCGGCCAAAATGTCGAAAAAATACCGTTCCCCCCCTTATCTCCGAAGTTTACCAATCGAAAAATCTGAAATAATTATGGTCAATAGGTTTATGTATATTTTACAGGAAAAATAAAATCAATGCGAAAATTTTTTTGTCATCCAGTATTTAAGCCATCGTTTCTTTCTTTTTTTATTCAATAAAGTTAATGCAATAACCAATGCAATGGTTTTTTTCTTTGTATCCATTTTAGCACACGTGCATGCAAATCAAGCTTCTACGCCTTACTGAATCACTTTTTGTTAGAAATATTGACAATATTATTTGCGTAGTGTGCGGGGTCTAAATATTGACGAAAATATTGTCAATATTTTCGTCAATATTTTCGTCAATATTATTGACTGTGTGCGGGCTGCTTTAGAGTAACACTGCGTTTCCTGCGACTCGTAGATGTCGTTGATCCTCATCAACGACATCGGTCGCAGGGAGACACTGGATACAGCCGGTGCAAGACCGAGCCCTGTGGTAGTCCTTGTAAAAGACATTTGTTCAGCAGTGGACGTTATGATAATTTTTGATATTTATTTATTTACAAATAACTTAATCTGTCATTACTCATTACAGGAAACCTAATGCGACAGATAAGTTATAAATGACTTAGAACTTCCTAATATGTATAAATAACAGCTACCTTATATTAACTACTTACAACCAACTTATTACCTAATATTATGTACATAGAATATACATACTTAGTGACTTTTGCGAACTCGGTCAACGAGCAACTGAACAAATCAATTTGCTCCGAGACGATGTTGAGCGTGCGGATCGCGCTTGTGATCGGCTATCGGTTGACAAAGAAGAAGAAGACGTAAAAAATGATAGTTTTTATTAATTAAATTATATATGCCACATAATGACTTTTCTGCACATGGTCTTTGAGTAGGCATCTTCTTCTTCTTCTTCTTTATCAACCGATAGACGTCCACTGCTGGACAAAGGTCTCTTGCATGGACTTCCACAGGCCTCGGTCTTGCGCCGCCTGAATCCAGCGGCTCCCTGCGACTCGTTTGATGTCGTCGGTCCACCTGGTGGGGGGTCTGCCTACACTGCGCTTCCCGGTGCGGGGTCGCCACTCCAGCACCTTGGGACCCCAACGACCATCAGCTCTTCGAACTATGTGCCCCGCCCATTTCCACTTCAGTATCGCGACTCGCTTAGCTATGTCGGTGACTCTGGTTCTCCTACGGATCTCCTCATTTCTGATTCGATCCCGCAGGGACACTCCGAGCATAGCTCTCTCCATCGCCCGCTGAGCGGTCCTGAGCCTACTTATGAGGCCCTTAGTTAGCGACCATGTCTCGGATCCGTAAGTCATCACTGGCAACACGCACTGTTCGAAGACTTTAGTCTTCAGGCACTGAGGAATTTTGGACGAGAAGACATCTCGGAGCTTCCCGAACGCTGCCCAGCCGAGTTGGATTCGGCGGTTGATCTCTTTCTCGAAATTGGACCTACCTAGCTGGACTGTGTGTCCCAGGTAAATATACTCGTCGACAATTTCGAGTGCAGAGTTCTCAACAATTACTGGGTGGAGCGGTGCATGAGCATTGGACATGATTTTCGTCTTGCTCATGTTCATTTTCAGGCCCACCTGTTGAGAAACCCTGCTGAGATCGTTGAGCATTGTATTGAGGAGTAGGCATACACGAACATAAAGGCAAATGACGGTTCCCTTATAATATCCTTTGAAGCAATATTGTTCGTTATCAGTAATTTGCAATTCAAACCTCGCCTTGTGACACATGCTAGTACACGTGCATCATTAACAAATCTGAGTTCATTGAAGTAGCTATTTGAAAATTACTTTGCGAAGTTTAAGTATGTTCCATCATACTGAATGTAATGACCTCAGTTTCTATAGACAAAACGTGTCCATGGTGTAGTACTGTTTTTATCTTAAATTTAAGTTTAAGGTGGTAGTTTTTTTTTTCGAAATATTTTCGAATAAGCTACCTACCGGTTTAAGCATTGGAAGCCAGACGACCTTGCCTGTATCGCGGCTTATCCAGCAATATTTGGCACACCATTGTTTGGTACGATTCTTTCCAAAAAGTGTAAAACAAAGTCGTTTTCCGCGTCTGTCCGCTTGTGCGCTTATTTCGTCTTAACCACGCGTCCGTCCTACCAACTACTACTATCTACCATTATATTCAAAGAAATATTTTCTTTTATCGGTAAAAATAACGAGAAACAATTGAAGTAAACGCTTCTTCTTCTTCTTTATCAACCTATAGACGTCCACTGCTGGACAAAGGTCTCCTGCATGGACTTCCACAGACTTCGGTCTTGCGCCGCTTGAATCCAGCGGCTCCCTGCGACTCGTTTGATGTCGTCGGTCCACCTAGCGCCATCAAACGTGTCGTTTACTCCATTAAAAAAAATGGAGTAAACGCTTACTCCATTTTTTTTTAGTTTTAAAAACTGCTAAGTATTTGTTTTTTTTTTCTACATCACTAATACTTCTTACGAACATAATAGTTAGGACCAATAAACAAAAGCTAGTTAGAACGAAATTTCATACAGTAAACTCGAGCTTGTTTCCATGTTAAAAGCGTTTATACAAAAGGTCCTCTCGTCGGCGGGCTCACGCCAATTGAATGCAAAACACTCATTCATTGGCGTTGACTCATTGTCGCCCTGCTTTCTGGACGGTGTTATCAGACAGATACCCTTGTATACCTACAAAGGTTTTATTATTTGTCACGAGATCGTAAATGAAGTTCCTTGACATATTATTATGCCATCTGTTTTCTAAAAGACAGTAAAGTGGCACTAAAGTTTTTGAGTTTCCATGACTTATCGAGTCACAAAGCTGAAGTGGTAATGGGTGGGATCCATGGCTCAAAGAAATAATCCATGTTGAGGCTCCGAGGGGCTGTAATGGTGACACAACACCGGTAGGTGCAGCGTAGGGAGACCCCACAGGCCACAAGGAGGAAGTACGATATCAAGCGAGTCGCTGGCAGCCGTTAAATGCAGATGGCACAAGGTTGTGTCCTGTGGCTAACCTTTCATGAGACCCCACTCCCCAGCAATGAACGTCTAACGGTTGAGGTGATGTTATCCCAATGCTGACTGGTCTACCCTATTAAGCTAATAAAAGAGCTTAATAGACACGACCCATAAGCATAATAATTTTATTTTTCCGTTGAATCTTCTAAAGTAGGTACTAATGCATTGCCGATCGTAGTTTCTAAAGAACTTTTCCTTTACTTATACGAATAAATAAAATTAAAGTCTCGTATCTGTACTTGATTATGCTTAATTTATGATTATTTGAACGATACCGTAGTCCTCGCCCATTTTATTTCCTGTCTTAATACCGTGATTGAGGTTATCTTTCGACTATGTATGCTCTGCCAAATACTATAATATCAATTTATTATCATATTCTTGTTGCAGATGGTACTTCCGCAAAATTAAACGGATCGAAGCTGAAAAGAAATTGCTTCTACCAGAGAATGAACACGGTGCTTTCCTTATTCGAGACTCAGAGAGCCGTCATAACGATTTTTCACTATCAGGTAAATATTCAGTAAAGTTTTTTTACCAAAGATCTATTCCGGTGTTGTTTTCTTAAGACTCCCATAGCAATTTTCGAAACGGTCTATCGAATTTTACTTTTTCTTATTTTATTACAAATGCAATGTTTTGCATTTTTGAAAATTAGAAATTATTTACTGAAATAACTGATTAGAAGAATTTGAACCACGTAAAAATTAAACGAGTTGCAAAAGTCATAAGATAATCGACGGAAACTAACAATGTAAGAGATGTCAAAAACTGCTTCTACTACTTTACACATTTTATTTTTATTGTTAACTTGTTATTACTTGTTTAAGTGTGCAATAAAATATATTCTCTATTCTATTCTACTATAACATCATCATCCTGTGGATCTTTTTGGCTGTTAGCCTCCTCCACAGTTAATTTTCCATTTATGGTAGTCCTTATGGTGCCTTCTCAGCTTTGTGATTTTCCATGCCCCTCAGGTCTATCTAGGCGATATAATCTCATTATTATTATGGCAAACTCTGAAAATTATCTTCAACAAACCTTTGTAGACATAAAAAACTGACCCGACGCGCATACTTATTTTTTAAGAAAGTAGTGCAGTAGGAAAAAAGACTTAAAAATGCAAACATTTACGTGACCGAAACCGAGGGCAGCTGCTAGTTGCACACACTGTGCTTGCCGATTTAAGTGCACAGCCCGTCTTCGACAAAGTCTCGGTGATTCAGTGCCGATAGCAAACCGGTTGATGTTTTTCTAAGACCCTATGATACGTCGTCGTTGAGAATCGCTTAAGCATCGCCAATGGCGGACATTTTGAAGTATTCACTAATTTACCGTTAGTATATTTATTAGAACTTGACTTTTGATCTGGATAGAGCAAAACATCTATACTAATATTATAAATAAAAGATTTTTTGTTTGTTTGTTTGTACCGAAACGGCTCTGAAACTACTGGACCGATTTTAATCATTTTTTCACCAATAGAAAGCTAAGTTATCAGGAAGTAACATAGGCTATAATTTATTTTCAAAAGAATTAGAGATACTTAAGTAAATTGCAATAATGTATTATGTAACTCAAAGTAGCAAAATTTTGCCTATAAAATTCATTACTTGGCGTGCGCTAGGAAAACTATTGATGATAAATAAAAACTTGAGAGGTGTTGGAACGTAGTTCCTTTCGATTACATTGTGTTCGGTATTTTCGCGGTACAACATTGAGTCTCCGTAGCCTAGTGGCTCCGGCAGTCGCCTAAAAGTTCAACGTCGATGGTTCGAATCCCAGCTCGATAGACCGAATTTTCCATTTTCAATTTTATTTTAAACAATTTCTACATGTGGAACCTTTCCCTAATTTTTTTATAACTTTTAAGTTATAAAAAAAAGCCGGCCAAGTGCGAGTCGGACTCGCGCACCGAGGGTTCCATACTCCAAAAGTAAAAGTAAAACGATAATATTATATTAATTTGCTTATTTATCGTTAACTTTGTTCGTAGAGGTTTATTGTTAACTAGCTGATGCCCGCGACTTCGTCCGCATGGATTTAGTTTTTAAAAATCCCGCGGGAACTCTTGCATTATCCGAGATAAAAAGTAGCTCTCCCGGTCTGAGGAACCACTACTACATCCATTACTATACCCATGCAAAAAATCGCATCAATCCGCTGTTCTGTTGCGACGTGATTGAAGGACAAACCAACAAACAAACACACTTTCGCATTTATAATAGGTATCAGTAATGCTTTATTATAACACTTTTTATAATTGTCAAATTTTTTACCATACTTAACCAAAGACAAAATTACGTTTAGCTGTCATTTACGTTTTGTTATTCCACTGTCATTTGCGTTTTGTTATTCCATGTCAGATGCGTTTTTGCTATACCACGTTTTATAGTGACTTGACGGAAACGCGGTCGAACGGGATAAAAAGTATCCTATGTCCGTCTCCTGGTTCTAAGCTACCTCTCCACCAATTTTCAGCCAAATCGGTTCATCCGTTCTTGAGTTATAAATAGTGTAACTAACACCACTTTCTTTTATATATATAGATATAAAAAAAACTATGCTAGTTAGAGCGTTGGTTTTATTTTTCCTGTAAAATATACATAAACCTCTATTGACCATAATTATTTCAGATTTTTCGATTGGTAAACTTCGGAGATAAGGGGGGGGGGGGGAACGGTATTTTTTTCGACATTTTGGCCGATTACTCAAAAACTATTATATATAGAAATAAATAAAAAACTGTTTTAGAATGCACAAGTAAAGGCCTTTCATAATATGATACCCCACTCGGTATAGTTATCTTACTTTGAAATTTCAAGCCCCCGATTTTCCCCCTTTTTTAATCAAACTAAAATAATTTTCGCGTTGCTTTTATTTTTCCTGTAAAATATACATAAACTTCTATTGACCATAATTATTTCAGATTTTTCGATTGGTAAACTTCGGAGATAAGGGGGGGGGGGGGGGGGGACGGTATTTTTTTCGACATTTTGGCCGATTAATCAAAAACTATTATATATAGAAATACATAAAAAACTGTTTTATAATGCACAAGTAAAGGCCTTTCATATGATACCCCACTCGATATAGTTATTTTACTTTGAAATTTCAAACCCCCGATTTTCCCCCTTTTTTTATTAAAACTAAAAATAATTTTCGACTTTTCTTTATTCCAATGATTTTGGGCCACTATTATACAGAACTATGCCAAATTTCATGTCGATAGCTTTAATAGTTACTGAAATAATCGACTGTGACAGACGGACGGACAGACGGACGGAGAAAGTCTCACCATAAGGGTTCCATTTTTACCATTTTGGTATGGAACCCTAAAAATTAGGGTATAGTTGAGAACCTGGAGGGTGACATATTCTACATTTTTTCCCGGAAAATCAAAGAGTTCCTTTGAGAGAAAGAGATTATAAAAAGTAATCCACGCGGACGAAGTCGCGGGCATCAGCTAGTTCTATATAATTTTGATTAAACTAGCGGCACGCTATGATGGCCGGTTTGACACATTACAATAGTGATGTGGAATGTCAATTTATTCTCGAACAAAAAACAATTAAGTTTTGTTTTTGTACCTGATTAAATAGGTTTAATAAAACAAAAATGTATATGTTTATTTAATTTATTTGAACGAACTGAATATTTGAATGAAAATGAATATACATACTTTATATGCACACAAGAAACATATGAATACAAAAGATACCAAAAAAGGTGCCACAAAAGGCCATAATTAATCAGATTCGTCCATACTACTATTTTCACTGTCGTCACTGCTATCATCACCTACATTAATAATTATATGTTCGTTTTCTATAATATTATCTATTTTCACATCTCTTTCATAATCTTCCCTTATTAATTTAACAGTTCTATTCACAACCTTTTCCCAGTCTCCTTTAGTCACATGTTCACAAGCTTCTTCTAATAATTTTAGCATTTTTTTTGTGGTAAATGGGGATTCTGTATTGTGTCTTGCAGCATATCCCTTAATTTGAGCCCACACCAACTCAATCGCATTATACTCACAATGGTAAGGCGGTAACCGTATAACTCTGTGCCCATGTTCTAATGCTATTTCGTCAATGACGTATCGGATCTTGGTTGGTTTGTTTTCTTTTAAAAGACGTACTAATTCCGCTTTTAACATATTCATGTTTGCATCTACGCCATTTTTACGAAGCCATGCGACGATATCAGCTTTCTTTTGGGATTGGGCAGGTGGCTTGTCAATTTGCATCGAGTGGTATGGGGCGTTGTCCATAATTATAATAGATGGTTCAGGGAGGCTACACAACATTGAGGTAAACCATTCAGTAAACTTTTCTCCATTCATGTCTTCATGATAGTCTCCAGTGGTTTTTGACGCAAAAGCCATGAGAGAACCTTCGACAAACCCGTTGATGGTTCCGGCGTGACAAATTATAAGTCGCGATCCTTTTCCTACAGGAACTTTGGAAGTAGATGCTGCTGTGTCATCGTTCCAAGAACGGCCTACAGTATGGTTAGCATTAAGCCATGTTTCATCCAAGAACACAACATTTTGCCAATTTTTGATTTCTTTCACTTGCCGTAAAAAAGTATACCTTGCCATCGCTATATCAAATCTTTCCATCAATATTTTGCGTTTGTTACATTTTTTGTATCGAAATCCAATGGTCTTCAAAATCTTCGTTAAAGAACTTTCCCCACCGAAGAATAATCCAGCTTCCTTCAGTGAATGCACCAACTTTTTTCTTGTTGGATACTCCTTCTGTAAATAGTAGCCGTAAACATGTCTTCGGATAGCATCGGCATCAAAGCTATCGATGCCTACGACTGGTTTTGCTCGTTTTCTCTTTTTTGGTGTGTGAAGTTTATTTTCTTCTGTGCCAGTCTCGCCATATTTTTTTTTAGTTATCCGTCTAACAGTTCGTTGTCCAATATTAAGCGCATCAGCTACGCGTTCAACCACTGACGTTATAGGTAAAATTGGCCCTCCATTTTGAGCTTCACGATCGAAATAGTTACGAAGGCGTATTACGAACTCACGTGTCTGACTATTTAGAACAGTTCTCTGCGTACGTTCGGTCATATCGACGAAATCCACAACAAAGGGCTTGAACAGAGTCCAAATTAACGAGCAAGGGTCAACAGTAATGCAGTATCAATATTTGAAATCCAAAGCCAGGTCAAAACTATATCACAATCGCATTGCACTGACAGTTTATACTTTTCGAAGCAACGTCAATTCGAAACTGCTTTGTTTTGCATTGAGCATTGACGCGAGTTTGCCGGAGGTAGTAGTTGTGCTAGCCAGCGATCCTATGTGACGATCGTATTAGATTCCATTTTTAAAAATTTTCAATTTAGAAAACCAAATGCCGAGTTGTGGTATATATCATATAAAAATAAAAATTTTACCTTTTGTATGAAACAGCTGATATTTTTTTGCGATTTCAGAGGTTTGTCCACATAGTGAAAATTGTTCATATTCACAAGTACATTCACCCCTTAAATGGTGCAAACTGATTTTTCTACACTTGTATACATTTTAGAAATCAATTTAATAAATAAATTTTGAGTCCTAAACCTAAAACTACATTCGATAAAATTTATGAATCTCTGCACATCACTATCGTCAATAAAGTAATACAATTATTTCCTTCAAAGTCGTTATCAATTAATACGGAACTTCATGAGCGGACAAACGTCAAACCGGCCATCATAGCGTGCCGCTAGTGTAAGGTAGTGTTAGATTCTGTCGTTACATTAATTCTTATTCTTACTGCACCTTACGATGTTTTGGGTTCCCTTTGAGCGTAAACAAATAAATGTTGATGTGATCTTTCAACTGAGATAAAAATAAAAATAAATCTTAAAAGGGAGTTTTAAAATGATATTTTGTAGACATAATTTAGATGCTATCAGTTCTTAATATTAGTTTCTGATTAGAAGTTCTTTAACTAGCATTACTACAATATCACTGTAGCATTAACATTACGAAACACTACCATTGGACTGACACGCACTAGATTTATTATTCGTTGTTCGAATTGTTGTCCGTTGTAATAAGAAGTTTTCGCAGAGACCTTTGTACATTTAAATATCAAGATTTCAAAAAACCCACGAGATGTTAATTTTTTGAAATGAGTTTTATATTAAACAGGTTTACTATTTATATTACAACTAGCTGATGCCCGCGACTTCGTCCGCATGGATTTAGTTTTTAAAAATCCCGCGGGAACTCTTTCATTATCCGAGATAAAAAGTAGCTCTCCCGGTCTGAGGAACCACTACTACATCCATTACTATACCCATGCAAAAAATCGCATTAATCCGCTGTTCTGTTGCGACGTGATTGAAGGATAAACCATATTATAATATCAGTAATGCTTTATTATACTTTTTATAATTGTCAAATTTTTTACCATACTTAACCAAAGACAAAATTACGTTTAGCTGTCATTTACGTTTTGTTATTCCACTGTCATTTGCGTTTTGTTATTCCACTGTCATTTGCGTTTTGTTATTCCATGTCAGATGCGTTTTTCTTATACCACGTTTTATAGTGACATGACGGAAACGCGGTCGAACGGGATAAAAAGTATCCTATGTCCGTCTCCTGGTTCTAAGCTACCTCTCCACCAATTTTCAGCCAAATCGGTTCATCCGTTCTTGAGTTATAAATAGTGTAACTAACACCACTTTCTTTTATATAATACTAGCTGATGCCCGCGACTTCGTCCGCGTGGATTCAGTTTTTAAAATCCCGAGGGTACTCTTTGATTTTCTGTGGGATTGATTTGAGTGGGATGCTTTACACTCTACAGGTTCTCAACTATACCTATCCAAAAAAATCACGTCAATCCGTAGGTTTTTTGCAGCGTGATTGACGGACAAACCAACAAAGACAAAATTACGTTTAGCTGTCATTTACGTTTTGTTATTCCACTGTCATTTACGTTTCGTTATTCCATGTCAGATGCGTTTTTGTTATACCACGTTTTATAGTGACTTGACGGAAATGGGATAAAAAGTATCCTATGTCCGTCTCCTGGTTCTAAGCTACCTCTCCACCAATTTTCAGCCAAATCGGTTCATCCGTTCTTGAGTTATAAATAGTGTAACTAACACCACTTTCTTTTATATATATAGATATTACAATATTAATGCCATCATAATATACACACATCAAAAGTGTCTAGGGATCAAGCATTTTTATGCGGATTTCTTGAGATTGAGATGTGGCTTTGTAATAAATTTATGATTTTATAAATTTATATGGATCCTTTTTGGTGCATTTCATAATTTGAATCAGGAACTGTCAATCAAATTCGAGTAAAAGATGAAAATCAGCTGTCAATATTTTCCCTATAAAAACATACAACGCATTGAAGACATTATTAGTGCTACTGTTTCCCTACTACTGATTAAAACCAACGTTATTATGGAGCGGCGACGTCATTTAAGCAGGGAAGAAATGCTCAGAGCCGTGGGAATGATAGAAGCTGGTTCCCGGCAACGTACTGTGGCTTTAGCTCTGAATACAAGTCAGAGTGTTATCAGTCGACTTTGGACACGTTACCGAAGCACTGGTACCGTGGCTGAGCGCCATGGAGAACGGTATCGCTGCACCACACGGAGACAAGACCGATACATTCAAATCTTAACTCGAAGAGCTCCAACAATAACCGCCATGATGTTAGCCGTGAGGCTTCATCACTCTTCAGGGAACTTAATTAGCGACCAAACAGTCAGAAACCGCTTGCATGAAGTGAACCTTCATTCCCGAAGACCGCTACGGGTACCACCTATAGCAATGCACAATCGTAGGATTCGATATCAATGGGCTCTTGAACACAGAAATTGGGCAGAAGAAAAATGGCGTTTCGTGTGCTTTTCTGATGAATCTCGTTTTGGTATGAGACCGGATACAAGACGTATACGACACTGGAGAACCCCTGGACGCCAACAGCGATTAAAATCCTGCCAGGAAGTCCATCCTTATAGTGGTGGAACCATCATGGTATGGGCGGGTATTTGGATCGGCGGAAGAACTGAGTTGATTTGGATCAGAGGCAACCTCAACGCTCAAATTTATGCTGAGACGATTGTATCAGACGTCATTGTTCCTCTACAAGTGCAAATCGGTCCCTTATTTCAGTTAATGCATGATAATGCACGACCGCACACCGCAAGAGTTGTAAGACAGACTCTCGCCGCAGCTAACATCAATGTCCTGCCCTGGCCTGCTCAGTCGCCAGACTTGAACCCGATTGAGCATGCATGGGATATGCTACAGAGAAGAGCTCTGCCGAATATGGAGGGTATCCAGTGGCAAGAAGACCTTTTTTTGTTGTTGCAACGAACATGGGCGGCCATTCCACAGCGTGATTTGGATGAACTCATTTTGAGTATGCCAAACCGATGTTCTTGTGTTGTTAGTGTTCGCGGTAGAAACACGGATTATTAATTGTTTAAGTTACCCAATAAAATTTTAAAGAAAACTGTTATTTCAGTCTTTTTTTCGAACTTTAATGTTAGTGGTTCAAATGTCAAAAATCCCTTTATTAGGAAAATGGCAAATTTCTTTATTAATGCAAAGGTGACTTGGTTTATCGTTACTGTGACAAACGAAAACACTTTATTTGATGAATCCTTAAAGAAAATTTTAATTAATATCAATCAGGAGAAAAGTTATTGCAAAAATATATGTTGATCCCTAGACACTTTTGATGTGTGTATTATGAAATTACTGTCCATGGATGTTGCGCATTTTTTTTGTGTTTTCCGCCTGGAGATTCTTAGCACCCCTGTACCATCTAAGATCTAAGCACAGATAACCTCCCTGTGGATCTAAGGGACGCCAGGAACTCGGGGCCATCACTTTCCTTGACCTTTCCATATTACTGAGCCGACGACTAGGGAATATATATTGTGCAGTGGTCTCCCGTTGCCTTCTGCACCAGACATTTTGGAGATTATTTATGTCTCAAGGCCGCTGCCTGCCTCCTCCCTCCTCCGACTAGAAGTCTAGTCGGGTGTGTATGGTTACATATATACCGCCATTGCTCGGTCGCCAGAGCCTTGTCAGTTCTTCAGCAGGGCGCACCACGATATTGGGCATCGTCGCCAGCTTTTCGTACAAACCACTGACGCGTGCAGGTGAGGTTGACATATGGGTCAGTTTAGATGGTAGGCACCGTTCTCCCCCCATTAGGTATTATTATTATTATTTTAGGTATTATATGTAATTTATCAACAAAAACCAAATAATTTACTAAATTGTTTCGGTTTTGTTGCGGCGGTTAAATATTTAATGCCAAAAGTTAAATAGCCCCAAATCGAGGCTCACGTCTGCAGTGTTGAATTTTAAGTAAATCCTACATTTCAGCCAGTGGCTCTCACTTAATTTGTAACAGATACCTACCGATGTCAGAGACGCATCAAATAATTGCATTCTTAACAAAAGCCAATTGTGTCGCAGACAGCGAACTCGATGCATTACATCATTGCGGAAAATTGGTAATAAGTATGTAATTGTAAAGTAAATTTTCTCGTTCTCTACTTGGAAATTTATTTTCATACATATGGATAACTTTGAAACGTTTATCCTTTGAAGCCTTTATTGTTTTATTCATGTGGAAAATATGTATTGTTTACTTTTATGAGAAATTGAATGTTCTCATTAATAACGATGCATTTTTAGGTTAGTATGTCACAAAGCTAATATTATTTAACGCGAAAAATAGAAAACTTTATTGCTTCAAAACACAGAAAACAAAAATTACATAAGATTCGAGTCATAAGACATTATTGTTGAGAATTGTGAAAGACCGCCTATGCGCCCTGCAGGGCGGTCTTTCTTACCACTATAATGACTGATCTCTATACAATCTGTGTAGGTATATAAAGCTAGATGAGAAATTGTTTTCTAAATATTTGCTTCTGTACCTATCTATTACTTCTTTTTCTTCCTCCTAGCGATTGTCCGGCTTGTGCCAGGATTCGCTGTCTTGCTGAGTCTCTTCCACTTAACACGGTCATTCTCCTGTAGAGTGTAGCATCCTCCCGTCGAACACTTGTATTTTTGATTTACTTTTTAAGCCCCGACAAAAAAGAGGGGTGTTATGAGTTTGACGTGTGTATCTGTGTATCTGTCTGTTCCCTCGTAGCTCCCTAACGAATGGACCGATTTTGATGTGGTTTCCTGTTTGAAAGCTAACGTAATCGAGGTGTATCTTAGTTATCATTTATGAAGATCTGCTCAGGCATTTGAAGATTATCAGCTCATTTCTTACGTCTTAATAAAAGGGTCTTAAAAACTTTCAATGGTGCGATTGATTTGAATTTTGGTGTACTGTTACTTTCGATTATTTCCTAGTCATGGTAAACCTTGAGCTGATGCTGCAGCATCAAGTAGTCTGCGGGATACCCAACTCCTCAGCAACTTACAGCAGATACTCGTATATATATAGTATATTTGGGCTCATTAGAATGATCTCAATGAGCAGGTGTTAAATGGATGATGATCGAGGATCAAGGAGGAGGATTTGATGATGGAGCAGCAGACAAGCGTAATATTCTCGTTATATTGGTTATAATATCATACATAGTCCGGGAGTGTTTAAAATTTTTAATTTACACTTGTATGACATACTTATTTAAATTGTCGTTATATTTCTATTAAATTCAATAAAAATTGCGTTTGCGTTGGTTTTCCGTCAGATATCTATACGTAGAGAAGATGCAAAGATTCTTCGTGTTTAGAACAATTAAGTATTATCAAGTAGGTATATAATTATTATTTATGATTGTATTGTTTGACCCTTATACTTGTCTTCGCCTTACTTGTTGTTAATGGGCAATAATTATATTATTATAAGTTGTTTCTCGACAAGCTTACCTACTTGTAACTAAACCATATTATTTTCCTATTTGGCTTAAGTCTAATTAATAAAATTTATAAATTATTATAATAATATTATATCTGTAAAGTGATTTGGCGTCCCGGAGTAATGCAAAGTAATGTATAATTTAATTTTAAAGTTTAGCGGGGCTTTAAAACCGGTTTCTAATTACTGGAAAAGAATAATTGCAGAATTGTACCTGAATGTTTTAGGAGGCGTCTACGAATATGATTTATACATAACAAAGTATTTAAATGAGTTCGTTTTTTTTATAAGAAATTAGTTTTACATCTTTTGCCTTGGTTAAATAATTATTAAATAATGAACCATTATCTGACTAATTCATATATCGCGCTTTGAATTTGGATTGGTTTGGATCGTTTCTCGATGACATTGCTCGCCGGAAATTCAAGAGTTTGTCTATGTAGACTCTACATAGACAAACTCTTGAATTTCCGTTTTCTCTACATTGTTGAGAGTTCTATAGACTACTAAGTAACACATCCCATTGTCAAATTAGTACTTAAAATAACATGGAAGTAGGAATTACGACTGCGTCTTTACACCTATCTACATATTTTTATAACCTCAAAATACAAATAAAGTTGTTAATATCTTTTTTTTGTGAGTTCCTCAAACGAAAAATCTCAGTGATTATGTGTTAGTAATGGAACATCTACGGTTTTAACAATTTTTCATGTATAGACGCTTCAAATAGATTTCCGGTAAAGTGATATATGAACCCCTGCCAATGTTCTTTTGGTTAATTAATAATTACCGGCTAAAAATGTTGTTTTTCAATTTACCGAGACAGACACTTTATCATGATAATTATTATTTTGAATTAGGAACTTCCAGCCGTAAATATTTTTTTATAGAATCGTGGACAATAACAATCCTTCCAAGAAGTTTCCACGGCAATTCTAAATAATATTTTTTAATTTTATTTCTGACTAACTAGGTATAAATCTATTCGCAGATCTATGCGAGCATTCCAATAATAAATACATAGTTGTAAATTATAATTAATGTTTAATTCCAATACTTCAGCTGTTAATAATGTCGTTATTAACCATATAATATATTATTATTGTTATTATGTAAGTATTATACATCGATACCTATTATGTTTATAAGAGACATTCTGAAACAATACCTAATACTCTTTCTTGTACCTTCTAAACATTTATATGTTTGTATTCTACTTTGTGTTGTAGTGTACAAATATGGTGTTATACTAGCGGCACGCTATGATGGCCGGTTTAAAATTTATAAATTAATAAATTTTGAGTCCTAAACCTAAAACTACATTCGATAAAATTTATGAATCTCTGCACATCACTATCGTCAATAACGTAATACAATTATTTCCTTCAAAGTCGTTATCAATTAACGGAACTTCATGAGCGGACAAACGTCAAACCGGCCATCATAGCGTGCCGCTAGTATAAATAAACAAATAAATACTCAACTTACAACATACATATTTATTTTAATCGTAACATTAGAACGCGAAATCGTCACGGATGGGACATAATTATGTCCCATGATAATCTTATCATAAACTTCAATCCAATGATAAAATCTTGACTAGCTAGTCTTGCTACCCATAATGTCAATTAGCAGATTGTTTGCTCTCGCAGTGTTCGTGGGCAGTGCTTCGTACACTGTGACATTGCCCTTGCAGCATCCGTATCGTGTTTCAGGATTCGAAATAGTGTCGTATCGTATTCATGTGAAAAAGTTGCGTTGTAAGATGTAAAACAACTTTTAAAAGTCTACGGTCAATAAAATATATAGTAGATTTGCTGCCGGCCAGGATTGAGAACTTATTGTCATTTGTCAGTGAGAAAACCAATGTAAAACGTCCCATTTTTCTGCAGTTGAAAAAATATATTTTTTTTTGCATTGTTCTCGTCGTAGGTGAGAACTTATTTTGACGGACACTTTAAATTAAATTTTGTTAAGAGTGGGTGTGCGCTCGTTAACAGTAAACAGATTTGATTTTTACAGTAGTAGATCAAGTTTCAAGTATCCGAAAAAAAACACGCAAGAATGACATCATAGTGCCAAGGGACGTGTTTGGGCAAAAACATAAAATGATGAAATTTGTTCGATAATAAAAAATCGCGAAGTTAGGTCTAATTTTTAACCAATATTCATTTATTTTCAATGTGTTGCATATTACAGAGCCAAAATTTTTACATTAAATTCCGATTGATATTATCAAGAGCGTAGCCTAGTGAATTGAAAAGAAAATGAATATTTTACGAGTTACAAAGTATTTGGCGCTTACTACACTCCTATTCCGCGCAAAACGCTTTCTTTTGTCGCGCCTCACATGAGGTTGTGGCTATGTTTTATCTCATCGCGAATTCTGATTTTTTTTGGGGTTACACGCGCTCTTAAGGACTGTATGTATAACTTTTACATTAATGGTCGAAGGCTGAAGGTTACAAAACTGTATAAAAAATTCAGTAAATTCTTTAGTGTATTGAGTCATTGACACGATACCCCTTTACCGCCATATTTAGACAGGAAATACCGCACTTGGCATTCTAAGTATCACTTTGAGCTTAATGTTTTTTGGGAATCGAAGATAAACAATTCCTTATATCTTCATTCATACAAATAAATAATCGGGAAATGCGTTGAATATTTATTGTAAGTTAAGGCGGACGCACAATGGCGATAATAAGGAATGGTCCAAATTTTTTAGTTTTATTCTTGCAGTTTCTGCTCAAAATTGTTACTTAATAGATACCGTCATAGAACATAGGTAATACTCCGGAGACGATGGTTCCCATCTTCACCATACCTATTGTCAAGGAATTGTTATCTGTCGAGACACGAATATTTTCAATACTACGTATATAATTTCGACTTTTATAGTTTTACTATTTTTACTTTTTTACATTATGAACTATGGTAATGTTTCTCTTTTTTTGGTGACACATATGCATCGATGACTTAATTTGCGACGCGTGTCGGACAGCAACGCCTCGTTGTGCCTCGAATTTGCAAACTCGTATAGAGGCCATACTCTAAGGCTGATATCTATAGATCGTACTCTGGCTCTGCTCAAGACTCAATATGGAGTTCAAATGAGACACAAATATATCCTGACATAATTCTGTCTCGTTTTAACTCAGTCTTGAGTCTGAGCTGAGTGAGAGTGCCATCTATAGATCTCAGCCTAATTCTCTTTGCGTCACAAAGTGGACACGTGGCTAGTGTACTCACAATCTCGAAACTCTTATTTGAGGGTAATGTAATTATGATTTGTGAGGCTAACGTGTCGCGATACTCTCGCTAGTGTGAACGGCGCCTTACTCAAGTCTTGCACCGCTGGGTGTGAAATATTTGGGATGCGCATTTTTGCTTAGAATTACCTACATCTTTTACTAACAAGGAGTTCCCACGGCCATCGCGCATTGTTTTACAATTGATTCACATTAAATATACCTATCAAATTGCAGAAGGAAACCATTAACTGAATGCGTGGTATGATATATTTCATCAAATTTTACTTTTGAGGTTCAGAAATAGATTTTCAGTTTTCATAAAAAGCTCTACAAACTATTTTACAGGGTAATTCGTACAGCAAGTGTTTACGTCATCTACGCAAGTTGAAAACGCATCCGTGTAGTTAAATATAGTAATATCACTTTAATATTTACAAGAAATTTACATTTTAGCGTAGGTTATTATTGTAGGACAGATATTTTCAAAGGTGGCACAACGTAAGAACATTCATTTAAAATTAGGGCGTGAATCTATTCTACTGCCAACTCTCAACAAGTGTAAATTAAAAAAAAAACTTAAATTTTGTTTTATTTTATTTTTAAAAACAAAGAAGGCCGCGATGCAGATGCGCCACAGTTGAATCGTCAACAGTCTACCTTTCCGTTTGCAGCCCGCGCCCTTAACCGTTGAGATATTGAGGCTTTCGTATAAACCTGTATATATGTATTAAATCTGCCTGTTTTCCGCAGTTCGAGACGGCGATACGGTAAAGCACTACCGTATCCGACAGTTGGACGAGGGCGGGTTCTTCATCGCTCGACGCACCACCTTCCGGACTCTGCAGGAGCTGGTCGAGCATTACAGCAAGGACGCTGATGGCTTGTGCGTCTCGCTAAGCAAGCCTTGTGTACAGGTCAGTGAGTCTTGTTTTTGCTTTACTCTCCCTGCTGGTAGACACTATTACAACCTCAGTTGCCGTGAAGCCACATCGCGGTTCAGACTTGCTTAGCTTAGATCTCTTATCTTCGGTAACTTTTTTACACAGTAGCGAAGTACAGAGCTTAGCTAATCTAATAGAACTGTGGGCTAGGCGCAATTTAGACGGTGCCTCTAACGGCACTCTCTCTGCTCTGCCGCTCTCTCTGTCTCTCCGGTGACTCTGGCGGTCGTTCATCGTTGCAAAAAATTTTGTGAAAAAGAACTGTCTTAATTCAATTTAGCTGTCGAGATTTTTGCTTTCATTTTCAAGGCTTCATCGATAGTCATCGAAAATGAACCGTCTAAATTTGCCCTTAGGGCAAAGGGCCTTAAGTGCATTTTCGCAAAACATGTTCGCAAAAATGAACGATGAACTAATTTCGGCCTTAGCTCTGGTATTTCATATTTCAGCTTATTATTTCACCCCTGCGACTTTTGGCTGTCCCTCACTTCATCCTTTAGTTTTGGGTCTGATTATATTTTAGCACTAGAAATTCGCTTTGCTTGGTTGTTAGCTGAGTTAGTTAAATCTATGATGTGGCGTGCGTACCTTTATGTGTTTAGGTTAGCATTATTTTTGTACCGAGACGATTAATCGCAATCAGCGAAGGGCACAAAGATACTGTAATAAACCCTGAGGGATGTGCATTGTGCAAGAATGCGAATAGAGTGGGTTGTGTGTCGCACCCACTACATAGTTCTGATGAGCAAGGTTAATAAAACACTGAAAGGGTTAGTGTCGGACTCATGCGTCCTTTTATTTTAAAATTATTTTGATTACATACCTATTTGCTACTTAGATGTAAAGGTATACACCTACGTCATGATCCTTTGCCTGATAATTTAGATTAAAAAAATAGAAATTGCTAAAGATAATTTAAAACAAAGTTTTTTTTTGGAAATAATTGTAGATAGTTTAATTGATAGCTTGATAATGTTCTTTTAATTATATTTGTGTATGTATAAGAAGATGAAATCGGATTATGGCACGCAATTCAAACTTATGATTTATCGTGAGCTAACAAGATACCTTTATGTATTTTTTGTGTGTTGGTGATAATAAAAAAAAGATACGCCTACTTACACCTTTTATCTAAATCTACCTTCACTGTTGATAACAATAGCAGATGGAATCAGGAATATAGGTAAGAAGCGATGAGGCATGACGTTTGTTTTATTAGGTAGGTATTTCTATTGCAACAAAATATATTTTACAACACATACTATTACACACAAGTATCCGGTTTCCACAGGTAATAGGTTTTTTAGATCAATCTTTCCTCTATTATAATGTTGTATTGTTTATTTATGTTTCAACATTGGCATAGTCGCAATAAGGTTAAATTCACTAACAAAATACGATGTTAACACTTGATGCATAATATGAAAGATTTTAGTTAAACCAATAATTCGTACTAATATTAACGAACACATCGTTGTTTTTGGTTTGCTGGAAACGTACCAGTACCTAGCACCTGGAGACTAAGGGACGATTACTAATGCCTATGGCTTGAGCAATACATTCCTTACATATTATTCTGCGTGCATCGTATGTTAGGTATTATACGAACACAGCTGTCGTCACACAGTTCGAAAATAAGTTGCCCGTTATGGATGTATTTTCTTCAATCACTCGCTATTATATAGCCTGTGGCTATACTAAATATAAAGCAAACAAAAAACTCACAACTATGTAAATAGATGGCACGAACCACAAGGATGTCCAAAAGCAAAACCTGCACACTACAAGAAGCGATCCTACCCAAGTACCCTAGACAACAGTCAGCATGCTTCTTTCGTAGGTAAGGAATTTAACTCTTGTTCGGCGTACACGTCCTGTTAAAAATGCACATCTTACAAGATAATTTCTTCCACGTAGCTTTGATATGGGGTATTCAAGGGGGATGGATAGACAGAATTCTTATAAGACGTTGATGCATTATCAGTCACGGTCCTTCTGGGACTAACCCTGGACTGTTCCAACGCAGAATATGACTATGCATCTATCGTTCTATCCCTTTCGTTTCGCTGCTAGTGGAGATGTGCTAAAGGCCTAAATGTGACATCGTAAACGTAAAACTCTCGCTGTTCATTAGGTTCCTATAGTATAATGAACGCCCATAAATCAAAACTCAATATCAGGTCCGCTATAAAATTTCTCGTTTGTGTCGTATACCTTTGTGTCTGCATGACAAAATTAATATTTAACGAGCTTTGGGTATTCAAATAATAAATTCTCTAAAGTTCATGATCTCAGTCTTCTCAGTCAGTCGAGGTTGCTTTAAATTATTCTATTGAAGGATTATCGTACTAAACTTGTAGGGGTAATAAATAAATGGAATCATCATTCGAGTAAATATTACTTTTTGACAAGAGATTCCAAAGATCAATTATTAAATTAAATTTGGTTTATTTTGTTCATGGTAGACAACTTTTTTATAAATAGGTAAAGGTCAGTAGCAATAACTATATACTTGAATCAGTGATTATGTTGAGTGTTAAAACTATAATAATATAAGAATGTGCACGTGCTACAGCGATATTACATTGCATATTGTCGAATCGATTCATGATATTACATGACCGAACAAAGGTGTCGTAAAATATACATAATGAAGTCTAATATTAGTACAATAATTTATACCATGCTCGTAAAAGTGAGAATTTGAAAGAGATTTCTACTTTATTATTGTACTATCTCCCTCGTATAATTGATTTGATATTTATGATCGATCTATCAGAATCTATCTTATCTTAATTTATAGATATAGATAACTAGACTTTTGATCACTTTTTTCTATATTTGTATTTATCGATTTACAAAAAGCTAAATCGATGATTTTTACCTATTAAGTACATAAAATCTTAAGTACCATTCCAGCAAAACAATTTATACCTAAGTATTGAATTTCATTGGCGTTTTTGTTCCAATATTTAAATAATTTTATGTAATACCTACACATCAACAATATGAGATATACAAGGATTTTCAGATAAAAAATATAAAACTTGAATAATTAAGTGATTATTTTCATATGCGTGTGATTAAATGTTATATTATAAAGATTACACTAGATCAGATTTCTAGCATTATTTATTATTTAAAATATTTACACGTATTCAACTATATCACAAACGAATGGACGCATGAACAAAGGTAGGTATCGTAATAACGTTGTGGAATACAAAGAGCATATCGGTGTCATGAATGAAACCTATCCCTCTTCTTTATTAAATACAGTTAGCCTGTCCACGAGAGACTGATCTAACTAGGTCTAATTATGTCAATCTATACCTAATAAGAATTCAAAAACTAAAAATGATTTTTTTATTTCATGTAGACCAAATTGCTACACTTATAGGCCCTCCAGACTAAATTCGCGAAATTGGACGAGCCAAATAGTGTGGACAAACCCTCCGATTCGTCCTCAACTCATTAGAAATGTTACAAGAATACGGCACGAATGTCCTGGCTATTTAGTAGACAGTGTTCAATTTTATTATAATTATGTCACAACGGAAATACCGATTTCTTATGTAATCGATAAATTATAATATGTATAATATGGTTATTATTGCTGGTATATGTTTATTGGAGACCTTTTATGGTAGTATAAGATCGATTATGTGTATATAACGATATATCGATACCAGAAGTATCAATTAACGTAAGGGACATTTTGCCGAAAATGAGTTATATATATCATTGGATTCGGAATTTTGCGCTCTATCGACTGGTATACTTGAGATTTCGATATCGTTCAAAAAAATGTCCCTTACAGTAACATTTTCGGACATTCTAGACCAATTTTTGGTAGAAAATTTAATTTAAGGGACTTTATTTTTTATTGTAAAATGAGAATTAAAGTAAATCTCATTGATAAATTTTTTTGTTCATTACATGTCCCTTACTTTACTTAATAATTAGAGCTTTTTCAGGATTAGTCCCTTACATTATTCTGTTATAAAAAAAGGTATAGAATGCGCTCTTTTCTCTAATGGTATATGCATATAAAATATCCCAATTAATAGGTCCCTCATACTATTCTACTTTCAGATTAACAAAATGTAAATTAAATCTAAAAAAATTGGTTGTCTGTAAAGTCGGTTTAAGGACGATAGTTTTACGTGATAAAGTCATAAAGAAACATTGATGAATAAATGTGTCACAGCAAGCTAATACTTGGGCCAATCGTGCCTCTCTATCGCTTGTTCCGCGCTCTTGCCTGCACGCACAGGCTCAGCTCAGGCAGAACGTGACACTCTTTCGTGCGTGCAGCCGGTGTTCATCGATTTATAAGACGTTATCACGTCAAAATTGATTGATTAACAAATTAAAATGTTCTATAATAATAACAACAAAATTAAGTCTGTAGGAATCAACGTTACAACTACCCTAGTAAACAAAAATTACTAGGATAGTTGTAATGCTGATTATAATAGGCGTTGAACTAGTATGGCCCAAGAATCCAGGACAATCAGTCCTTCGTCATTTTATAAAAGCTGAAAGTTTCTCTGCGTATGTCCCCAGTACAGTTAAGAACGATCCCCGACTATGAAGTTTGGATCATGGTGGCTTTGGGAGATATCAGGTAGGTACTTGATTTGGTGAACCATGGATTTTACGGCATAAAAAGTAGCCTATGTACTAATCCAGTATATAATTTATCTCCATTCCCAATTTCAGTCAAATCGGTTCAAGAGTTGTGGCGTGCAGAAGTAACACGTGAATTTCCGTGTTTACAAAATCCTGCGGGAGTCTAGAAATTTTTCGGGATGAAAAGTAATTTTGTATTAATCCAAGGTATAATCTATCTACATTTCAAATTTCAGCCAAATCCGTTCAGAAGTTTTTGCGTGAAAGAGTTACAAAGATAAACACACACACACACATATATTATATGTAACTAAATTTTAATAATTAATTGGACAGATTTTACTGAAATTTGGAATGGAGATAGATTAAAGCTTGGATTAACACCTGGGCTAATTTATATTTCGTAAAAATTCTTGGTTCCCGCAGGATTTTGAAAAACCGAAATTCACTTATTACTTTTTCATGCCGCAACTAATGCAGCGATTTGGCTGAAATTTGGAATGAAGATACATTATACCCTGGACTAACATATGCTACTTTTTACTATCCCCTAAAAATCCATAGTTTACCAAATCAGGTAACAAAGGTGTATAAACATTAGCAACCTGATATCTCTCAAAGCTACCATGATCTAAACTTCATAGTCGGGGATCTTTCTTACCTGTGCTGGGGACATATTACGCAGAGAAGCTTTCAACTTTTATAAAATAACGAAGGTCTGATTGTCCTGGGCTCTTTCGCTGACTATGTGTGACAGAGTTAGCCACTTAATTTAGTTAGTTAGTAAATTTATTAATATACGTCTAAATAATATGTTTATCTTTATATAACAATGTAGCCTGAGGGTCTATCTATGTCTATCAATTTTCATCAAAATTTATTTCCTGGCTTAGCCGTAAAAACATTACAGACACACACATTTATTTGGAATTAAAAATATTAGTGTGAATCAAACATAGACTTTAGCTCCTATATTAATAAGGTTCTAAATAACATTTATTTAGGTAAATATAGGCATGCTTACATCAAATTGCAACACTAAAAGAGTCCGTCACCTATGTCCGTTACCATAAAATGTTCTATTTTTCTTGCTGCTTACATTATTTCCCACGGTTTACATATAAAATTTGAGTAGGGTAAGGTACAACTCAACATTTTTTTTTAATGTAACGGACATGCTATCTTCTAAACTACTAAGTTTTCATCAATTTTGCAATTATGATATGAAAGAATGGAAAAAACTAAGAAACTTTGCCCTAGACACCATTAAAATTGAAAAATTATTACAAAAGATACAGACAGATTTCGAAAAAAGAAACAGTTTTTCGGCTCTCCTGAAAAACCGTGGTTTGTCCCTTACGTTAATTGATACTTCTGGTATCGATATATTTGTTATATTATAGATCAGCTGTGATAGCCTAGTGGTTAGAACTGCGGTTTCCTATTCGGGGGTCATGGGTTCGATCTCGGGCAAGCATCTCTGACTATTCGCAGTTATGTGAATAACATGCTTCAACGGTATAGAATAAACATCGTCTAAAAACATGAAAATCTGAGTGTTCTCTTTAAAGCTATCAAAGGTATGAGAAGTCCGCCATCCAATTCGCATTGGGTCATCGTGGTGGATTATGAGTTATGACCTACATACACATAACTCTTCTCTGAGAGGAAACCTGCGCTCAGCAGTGAGCCGTTTATGGCTTGTTAATGATGATGATTACCTATGCAACGTTTTTATGACGAATTCCCTTAACTCTAGGGTTAGATTCCTTAACGAAAAGTAATCAAAAATGGCTAAGGTACATGGACTATAAGCTAAAATGGATATTTTCGGAGAAAATAATTTTGCTTTTGTAAATAGATCCAAAATTGTTTCCCATATGCCGCATCCTTGTTTTTGCGACTCTGCCAAACTTAATGTTTTTGCTGACCGTGCAAACACTGCTAAGCATAGATTTTATCAATTGACCTCAGAAAGGGACAGCGTTCATTGATTAGTAAAATTAAGACCATTCATAATATATGTTTTAAAATGCGACGTTGTCGGTTTTTACACAAAGGTGTGTGTAACATCATCATCATCATCATCATCATCATCATCATCATCATTATCATCATAGCAACTCATCAACGGCTCACTACAGAGCGCAGGTCTCCTCTCAGAGAAGGGTTATAGGCCATAGTCCACCACTTCCGTCCACTACTGAAGTCCGCCAATTCGCATTAGGCCAGTAATGCGAATTGGCGGACTTCACACACACCTTCAAGAACATTATGAAGAACTCTCAGGTGTGCAGGTTTCCTCACGATGTTTTCCTTCACCGTTGAAGCAAGTGATAAAAGTCAGAGGTGCGTACCCGGGATCGGACCTGCGACCCCCCTAATAGGAGCCCACAGTCTTAACCACTAGGCTATCACTGCTAGTGTGTAACATGGATAGTCGGAAATGTTTGAATTACTTTGTACGAAACTGGAAAAAAAAAAAAAATTTTGTTAAAAAAATATTTCTTATGGAGTTCGTATCTTATAAGTGGTCTGTTCAATACCTCGAAGTTATGGGAATTCGTCATAAACACGTACGTACATATAGCATAGAGTGAATGATGGTATGAAACATGCCCCTAAACTATATTGTGTACACTGAACACTAAAGCCCGAGAGTAATACAAGGAGGCATAGTTATTTAACACAGTTTACATTAATTAAATAATTGTATTTCCCGATACCTAATAAAACCACTATCATTCTATTCACGCGTAATTGGTTGCGAGAAGTCGTCACAAATCACAATGCGACATGTATATTGTATATGTATATAGGTATATCAATAAAAATAATGTCCGTGCCATTAGCAACATTGGTTCTGGATACCTAAAAATTAACTGGATATACATGATAAGTGACTTATAGTGTCTTTAACGATAGGTCCTGGTTCAGCTTCTTCAGCAGGTGTTTCCAGCCGTCAGCAACCAACACTTACACTACTTATTTGGAGACTTCCACAGGCCATGACAGTCTTTTGCCTCCCGAATCTAACGGCTCCTGCGACTCGTTTGATGTCGTCAGTCCACTACAGCATCCAGTTCTGCATGAGAATTGCGTTGCTCTAGGGTTCGTCTAATGTGCAATTATGTAATATATGTATGTATGTGTAATATGTACGTATTATATATATACTTTTTGCCCGCGACTTCCTAAAGGAAGCCTTTATTAGTACTCTCAACAAGTACTCAACTATAGACATGCAAAAATAAAAATCAATAAAAATCTGTTTTAGAATGCACAGTAAAGCCCTTTCATATGGTACTCCACTCGGTATAAGTAGTTATTTTACTTTGAAATTTCAAACATCCCGATTTTCCCCCTTTTTAAATTAAACTAAAAATAATTTTCGTTTTTTTTTTATTTCCAATGATGTTGGGCCACATTTATATAAAACGATTCCAAATTTCATGTCGATATTATTATTAGTTACTTGTTTACTATTAATATCGACATGAAAAATTGATTTAATATATGAATTAATTTAATGTAAAAAAATATTTTTAAAAAACCGACTTCAATTGCCCGCACCAGTACAAAAAATTATATACTTTATATAGTTTTTTGTTGATATTTTAAAAACCGCTCGACCGATTTCGATAAAATTTCAATGGGACCACCTGGGAAGTATATATACCCTTTGAAACGAAAAAAGAATTTTCCAAAAACAGTTCAGGCGTCTTCGAGTAATCGGTGAACATACATAAAAAAATTAAAAAAAAGATTCCGATGAATTGAGAACCTCCTTTTTTGAAGTCGTTTAAAAAATAATCGACTGTGACAGACGGACCGACGTACGGACGGACGGACGGAGAAAGTCGCACCATAAGGGTTCCATTTTACCATTTGGTACGGAACCCTAATTAACGAACTAACAAACAAATACGGGTCGGGTTACAATTTTTTAAAATTTTTATATCAATTTAACTTGTATGGCGAACAAAGCATAATACACTAGCGGCACGCTATGATGGCCGGTTTGACACATTACAATAGTGATGTGGAATGTCAATTTATTCTCGAACAAAAAACAATTAAGTTTTGTTTTTGTACCTGATTAAATAGGTTTAATAAAACAAAAATGTATATGTTTATTTAATTTATTTGAACGAACTGAATATTTGAATGAAAATGAATATACATACTTTATATGCACACAAGAAACATATGAATACAAAAGATACCAAAAAAGGTGCCACAAAAGGCCATAATTAATCAGATTCGTCCATACTACTATTTTCACTGTCGTCACTGCTATCATCACCTACATTAATAATTATATGTTCGTTTTCTATAATATTATCTATTTTCACATCTCTTTCATAATCTTCCCTTATTAATTTAACAGTTCTATTCACAACCTTTTCCCAGTCTCCTTTAGTCACATGTTCACAAGCTTCTTCTAATAATTTTAGCATTTTTTTTGTGGTAAATGGGGGTTCTGTATTGTGTCTTGCAGCATATCCCTTAATTTGAGCCCACACCAACTCAATCGCATTATACTCACAATGGTAAGGCGGTAACCGTATAACTCTGTGCCCATGTTCTAATGCTATTTCGTCAATGACGTATCGGATCTTGGTTGGTTTGTTTTCTTTTAAAAGACGTACTAATTCCGCTTTTAACATATTCATGTTTGCATCTACGCCATTTTTACGAAGCCATGCGACGATATCAGCTTTCTTTTGGGATTGGGCAGGTGGCTTGTCAATTTGCATCGAGTGGTATGGGGCGTTGTCCATAATTATAATAGATGGTTCAGGGAGGCTACACAACATTGAGGTAAACCATTCAGTAAACTTTTCTCCATTCATGTCTTCATGATAGTCTCCAGTGGTTTTTGACGCAAAAGCCATGAGAGAACCTTCGACAAACCCGTTGATGGTTTCGGCGTGACAAATTATAAGTCGCGATCCTTTTCCTACAGGAACTTTGGAAGTAGATGCTGCTGTGTCATCGTTCCAAGAACGGCCTACAGTATGGTTAGCATTAAGCCATGTTTCATCCAAGAACACAACATTTTGCCAATTTTTGATTTCTTTCACTTGCCGTAAAAAAGTATACCTTGCCATCGCTATATCAAATCTTTCCATCAATATTTTGCGTTTGTTACATTTTTTGTATTAGAGCAAGATCCCAGTGCCGCCAGACCTAAGTTATTTTCTCAGCAATTATTTGTGTACGATAGAGTACTGTTCGAATGTCCTTTCAGTATATGCGTACTAGCTAGATTGTGCCGACGGCCAATTTCCAGATACCAGGTGCTAAAGGTAGGTAAAAACTAGAATAACTTATCTTAAATTCTCAGGGCTGATTTTCATATATGTTTTAAAGAATATTGTAAAAATTAATAAATTAATACTGCCAGACGCTTACCGCCGGCGGTTACTTTAGCCAGACGCTTTGAAGCTCCCAAAAATATATATAATTTAAGTTAACTTATATTCTCAGTTCTGATTTTTATACATGATACTCAGGGAACTATTGCGATATTATCTGTAAGCTGCCAGACCTATTGGAAGGGTCAAACATCCCCCAGACACACATTATGCGTCCCCATATGTATGAGCGCTAGAACATGATTCACTTGTTTAAGTGTGTGAGAGATAATATCATCATACTATAATATTATAAATGCGAAAGTGTGTTTGTTGGTTTGTCCTTCAATCACTCTGCAACAGAGCTACGGATCGACGTGATTTTTTGCCTGGGTATAGCTTGCAGAAGATATTGCAATAGTTCTCTCTCTCTAGATCAGTAATTCCCAAAGTGGTCCAGGTGGACCCCCAGGGGTCCACGGGAGACTCGACGGGGGTCTACGTTGGCGTGACAGAAAAATGGGGGTCCACAATTCGTAAGCGGGGGTCCACGAAAATTTATCTGGTTTCGATTAATTACGATTCGATTACGTTCAACATTTAATCGCCCTGCATGATGACTTCAAAATAAGATTTGAAGATATTCTGTTAATGGAAATACCACCATGGATCATAAATCCATTTGATGAAACGGAAGTGGAGAATGTGATATTACAAGAGGAGCTAGTCGAGCTTAGCACTAATGAGGAGCTGAAGGTGAAATTTAAAAGAGGGTATCAAACATTTTGGCTGCAGGCAGAAATACCCGAAAAATATCCTGGACTGTGGGGAATTGCGAGAAAGCTTTTGATAGCGTTTCCCTCGTCGTATCTTGTCGAAAAAAGTTTTAGTGCCGTAACAAACCTTTTAACAAAAAAAAGGAGCAGATTGAATATCACAGAACGGGGAGATTTGCGGTTATTACTAACAAAACTAAAGCCAAATATTGATAATTTGCTGTCAATACATCAAGTACATCCCTCCCATTGAGTTAGTAGTAGGTACAATTATATTTTGATTTACTATACTTACTTAATATAATATTGTAAAATATGATAACAATAATAATAATTAATAGTTACTTACATAGTATTTGAATAAATACAACACAAGAAAATATACTATTTTTTTATTTTTACCACTCCGAGTTTTCTAAATAAAATAAGTGAGAATTGATTGGTTTTTGTGCTGTGAGTAGATGTCAAAAATGTAAGCTTGAGATGGAATCACTTCTTTTTGAATGGTCAACTTTACTTTTGACATCCACTCACAGCACAATCAATTAATTAATTTACCAATCAATTCTCTTTTTTTTCAAAGAATGTTGTTTTCTTGGTTGGAACTCACTCGCAACGCCAATTTTCATAATTTATCTTCACATTTTTTGTCGACTGGAAATATGATAGAAATTTAGCTGCAGGGGGTCCACTGGAACCAGCAAACTTTTGAAAGGGGTCTATGAGCAAAAAAAGTTTGGGAACCTCTGGGCTAAAGTAACCGCCGGCGGTAAGCGTCTGGCAGTATTAATTTATTAATTTTTACAATATTCTTTAAAACATATATGAAAATTAGCCCTGAGAATTTAAGATAAGTTATTCTAGTTTTTACCTACCTTTAGCACCTGGTATCTGGAAATTGGCCGTCGGCACAATCTAGCTAGTACGCATATACTGAAAGGACATTCGAACAGTACTCTATCGTACACAAATAATTGCTGAGAAAATAACTTAGGTCTGGCGGCACTGGGATCTTGGACCATATCGAAATCCAATGGTCTTCAAAATCTTCGTTAAAGAACTTTCCCCACCGAAGAATAATCCAGCTTCCTTCAGTGAATGCACCAACTTTTTTCTTGTTGGATACTCCTTCTGTAAATAGTAGCCGTAAACATGTCTTCGGATAGCATCGGCATCAAAGCTATCGATGCCTACGACTGGTTTTGCTCGTTTTCTCTTTTTTGGTGTGTGAAGTTTATTTTCTTCTGTGCCAGTCTCGCCATATTTTTTTTTAGTTATCCGTCTAACAGTTCGTTGTCCAATATTAAGCGCATCAGCTACGCGTTCAACCACTGACGTTATAGGTAAAATTGGCCCTCCATTTTGAGCTTCACGATCGAAATAGTTACGAAGGCGTATTACGAACTCACGTGTCTGACTATTTAGAACAGTTCTCTGCGTACGTTCGGTCATATCGACGAAATCCACAACAAAGGGCTTGAACAGAGTCCAAATTAACGAGCAAGGGTCAACAGTAATGCAGTATCAATATTTGAAATCCAAAGCCAGGTCAAAACTATATCACAATCGCATTGCACTGACAGTTTATACTTTTCGAAGCAACGTCAATTCGAAACTGCTTTGTTTTGCATTGAGCATTGACGCGAGTTTGCCGGAGGTAGTAGTTGTGCTAGCCAGCGATCCTATGTGACGATCGTATTAGATTCCATTTTTAAAAATTTTCAATTTAGAAAACCAAATGCCGAGTTGTGGTATATATCATATAAAAATAAAAATTTTACCTTTTGTATGAAACAGCTGATATTTTTTTGCGATTTCAGAGGTTTGTCCACATAGTGAAAATTGTTCATATTCACAAGTACATTCACCCCTTAAATGGTGCAAACTGATTTTTCTACACTTGTATACATTTTAGAAATCAATTTAATAAATAAATTTTGAGTCCTAAACCTAAAACTACATTCGATAAAATTTATGAATCTCTGCACATCACTATCGTCAATAAAGTAATACAATTATTTCCTTCAAAGTCGTTATCAATTAATACGGAACTTCATGAGCGGACAAACGTCAAACCGGCCATCATAGCGTGCCGCTAGTTTAGTAGTTTATGCAACTGTCATATAATGAAGGAACACTCGTTACTATTATGAAACTCGCTGCGCTCGTTTCATAAACTCACACTCGTGTTTTAATACCCGTGTTATATGCAGTTGCATACACTACTTTATCTTCACTAATGCAATTTATCAAACAACAAGAGTAAAAGCTGACAATAGTTTATTTATAATAATACGTGTATTGTCACAGTGAACTTGCCGCCATTAAAATCTAACCAATGAGAGCGCAGCTGCGCGCGCAGGGCCAATCAGGAGCGAGCGCGCGCTGTTCGTTTTTTATTTAATTGGCACAATATCTTACCAAAGAGTTTTGTGTATGTAAGTTTAGTAGTTTCGACGAAGTTTTCACGTATAACCCAACTGTTTTCAAAAGCCAGCCTAATATCAAAATTTTATACAACTTGTATGAGGATTTTGACATAAGGCTCGCCAGGTTAATTGGTCGCGTTTTATTGATGTTATAATGAGATTTTACGATATCGATGTGGATATTATACCATCATGTGAAATTGCTTAAATTGAGTGTTTTGTTATCTGCTCTATAACAGTAGTAATTATAAGTCAAGTATTGGAAACATAAGTAGAATGTTATAACATTAGTGTAGATAAATATTTTACTGATGTCACCTTCACAATTATTCTTCGTTTCAATCGATCAGCTTTTATCTCGTGTGGGAGGGGTTTCTTCGAACTGTCTAGTCTAACAGGTCTTTGAGCATCTTTGTATCTATTCAGCAACACAGTTTCACTGTTTACCATTTAAATACTTGTAGTAGTATCATAAAACAAATTACCTAACGTTATATAGTAAATCGTAAAACCTGATAATTTTGCATATCTAAGCGCCATATGAATGATGAGAGTCTAGCACGAGTAATAATAATTATTACACGATTATTACTCGTGTGGTCTAAAGTAAAATATCAACAATAAGTTATAATAATACTTTGTAGTGGCGCGGGCGTTTGAAGTCGGTTTTTAGGGTTCCGTACCCAAAGGGTACCAACGGGACCCTATTACTAAGCCTACGCTGTCCGTCCGTCCGTCCGTCCGTCCGTCCGTCAGCGGGCTGTATCTCGTAAACCGTAATAGATAGACAGATGAAATTTTCACATATTATGTATTTCTATTGCCGCTATAACAACAAATAATAAAAATTAAATTAAATTAAAAAAATTAAATTAAAATATTTCCATGGGTACATGGAAATATTTTTATTTAATTTTTTTTTAACGGAACCCTAACAGAGCGAGGCCCGACTCGCACTTGGCCGATTTTTTAAAAAGATTTTTTTAGTAGAATTACCACATCAAATCGTTATTTAAAATTTTATAAAATGTTATTATTATTCGTTGTTGTTATGTTGCCAACGAATAAACGTTATTGTATTCTATTTAAATATTTATATCAGGAAAGTATTTCTTTTTTAAAGTGTAATGGGAAATCTCATAATCGTAGCAACAGCTTGGTAGGCGGAAAATTGCGCACCTTATACATGAATGACCGAGTGACCACATAAGTGGATATTACCTATCAAAGGTTTCATTCGAATAAGTATCATGTATTATGATGTAATTAATACCTACTCATGTTTTTCCTATGTGTAAATGTAGGTAACTACTTAGCTGAATAATTGAACCTCTTTTTAACGCGAAAAGTAAATTCGTGACTGAAACTTTTTATATCTCTTATACGTCAGATAATTTTCAGGAATTACCTACTAATAATACCTTTATTATATAATAAATGACTACATTGCTCTACTCGTTCCGTATCTCAATAGCCCAACGGTTAAAAGTGCGGACTGAAAACTGAAAGATCGATGATTCAAACCCCACCTACTGACTATTGTTGTACCCACTCCTATCACAAACTTTGTGATAGGAGTGCGGAAAGTTTGTGATAGGATAGGTTTGTGATAAAAGGAATATTAATCAATTTCAGCTTGGCTAATATAGTGTGGCTTGGCACTATTCTTTTATAAAATGTAATGACTTGAAATAACAACGCATTGATCCTCCAATAGATAAGCAATGTATTCAATACTTTATTCATATTGCTCTTAACTCTTTACAACCACTTTTACTGAATAAAAGAGTAGATTAGTTGATATATGATACACCTGCAGATAATTTTTGTTCGTCTCGACAACTTGCTTTAGAAAAAATCGTACCGTGTGATTTATTAAAAATCACGAGAATTGTCTAATGTGATTACTACCTACTTTGTCATTACTACCAAGTACAATTAATTAATACAGCGACAGTCGTACTTATAATATTTCCAGTAATCGTTGAAAATTATTGTTATTTTATTTTATACTTCGTTGGAAATGCCGTCTCAACATTATCCGATTACGAAACGTATAACTCTGATCGAGTGTTACAATTATGCTATGTATGTATAAATTAAAATTATATAAATCCCCTACACTGACGTGACTATGTTGTTCACGTCATGAAAATAATATGTGATGATGATGATGATTGCGTCCTATCGTTCTTCTGTGAAATATAATATAGGAAAGAATAGTTTAGTTGTAGTAAATTCTGAGCATAGCCGAGAGTTTGTCAAGGAAGTCTTTTATCCCTTAGAAAACATTTATCTCTGTGACTACATTGCATAGTTAAAAAAATCGACGTTAAATAAAGTTTAGTGCCCCTTACCTTAGCAGTTCTCTACCAATATTAGTCCAGGGTAGATAATTGTTGAAAACAAAAAATTATAGTAGGATGAAACTTTTCTATATTAAGTCAAAAAAAAAGGTGAAAAAATAAATATTTTTAATCAGAAAAATTAGTGTGTTCGGGACATAAAAAGGTAAGTTTTCACCAAATTTCGTGAAAAAATATTTTTTTTTTGTAAAAGACAAAAATAAAAAACCAAAAACTTGGTTATTTGAATTTTTCACATACATTTTGAGGTTATGTGAAAAAAGTCTAAATGAAAAAGTTGTACTTAGATCTTTTTATTACCTACAACTTTGCTATTTAACTTTTTTCCATAGGACTTGTAGTTTTTCCAGAAATTGAGATAAACCGTTTTTTACCCTTAAACCCCCCCTCCCCCCATTTCCCGACCTCAGATCGCCCGTAATTTATTTTTCCTTTCATTTTTGTTGCATTCTCTTCCTTTTCCAATGGGTTTCATCCTACTATTATTATTTTTCACTTTTTATTATTTTTTAAGGCTTCTACCTTGGTCTATATATCCTACACATGTATTTGCAGTTGGTACATAATAGTCTTTCGTTGAAAATGAATGAGTAGGTATGTAACCGCGAAGAAGTAAATCTTATTTCTCTTGGGAGTTTTTACGCAGGAATCCTTATTATAATAACTTCGCTTGTATGAACGTTTTTGCAAAAAGTTAATAACTAGCGTTGGACCTCGCCAGCCACAAAATACTGCAAAACAAAATCAAAAGTTACAAGAAGGTTGAAGTCCGCAAAATGTTAGTGTCCAAGTCGGTTTTGGTGGAATCTCAATTCTCAACCTGATACAAATTGAATTTTAAAATACCAACATCTTTCGACAGCACACTTTTTGTTAAACGACTCTTTAGAATTCTTGAATTTTTTTCTTAGTCAAAAATAAAAATGTAATTATATGTATTTTGTAAAAATAAAAACTTAAGTATAAGTTTCGTCAGTGTCAAATTAAGAACTTAGAAGCTCAAAAAAATACGAACGGAACCAGTAACTCTTATTTAGCAAAGTAAAATTAACGCATGTCATATGCGATCAACATGTCACATTATCATACTAATATTATAAATGCGAAAGTGTGTTTGTTGGTTGGTTAGTTGGTTTGTCCTTCAATCACGCTGCAACAGAGTCACGGATGGACGTGATTTTTTGCATGGGTATAGTTGAGGACCTGGAGAGTGACAATAAGCTACTTTTTATCCCGGAAAATCAAAGAATTCCCGAGGGATTTTAAAAATTAAATTCACGCGGACGAAGTCGCGGGCTTCAGCTAGTATATACTATATTATAGCAGTATAAATACAAAAAAAAAAAATATATACAATATACATTTTGAGTAGGTATTTCCCAATACCTAAATGAAAACTAAATGTTTTAATTTTTATGGACATAAAAAGTAGACTAACATTAATATAATTATGAATAATAAATAATATATCAACCTTAAGTGTCAGCACTCAGAAATGTTACTTTTCAACAGTTGTCATTATACAAAAACATCGTGATAAGAGAAATTGTATGAGAATCTCGTGATAGAGCTATGTATATTTTTTCGTCGTATCTTAATCGGCTGATCTTTTCAATATTACGTTGTTTGGCGAGCCGCCATTCGAAATGAATTGTATCGAAAAAAGCAAAAATTTTATTCAATAGATTGATTCTCGCTGTATTTTTTTATCTCTAATTGTGCGAAACTGCATAACAAGTTATGTAATATGATTTTTAATGATGTTATACTTGATTTCGTGGGTTGTTGACATCATTGAATGTTGAGATTTGAGAAGTATTTTAAGAATTAGAAGTTCAAAAACTTTGTTTGAAATTCCTTTTGATTTTTTTATTTGACGACAAGCCCTTGACTGTGATCTCACCTGATGGCAAGTGATGCGATCTAAAGTGGTGGCGGGATAACTCTGAAAGAGTACGGAAGTATAAATTAGACCCATGCTTCTAATAATCTGTTTCTACACGCCATCGTGCTGGAACGCTCAATGGCTTGGCGGCACGTCTTTGACGGTAGGGTGGTAACTAGACACGGCTAAAGCCTCCCATTGTACCAGAGCAATTATTTAGAAATAAAATCCTAAATTGTCTCCGCCAAGACCTTCCACTTTTAAGGATACAGCGCTCAACACTGTGCCAGGCAGATCGTCAGGTATGAAAATATTTCTTGTGCATCCATTTCAAGGCTCGCTAAACACCACGTCTTCTTGATGTGTGTGCTCCTTTTTGTGCTCTATCGTTTTAACATAACACACACTAAGGCCCGCTTGCAGAGACGCCGGGTTAGGTTTAAACCAGGAATAAATTTGTAATTTTGACGGAAGCTTCATACGAAATCTGTCAAAGCAGCAGCTAACTCTGGGTTAAAAGGATAACCCGGCGTTTCTGCAAGCTTGCCTAAACTTCTAATTTTCACAGTCATCATCAGCAACCCATCAACGGCTAAATAATACTGAGCGAAATTCTCCTGTCAGAAAAGGGTTGACCACAATTTTTCACAATTAGGATCAATGCAAATTAGCAGCCTTCACCCTCCTTTGAGTACATTGCAGGTTTCCTTACGATATACTTTGCCCCATTTATATTTTTATATTTTGTTTGTTTATATTTTGCCCCATTTTCATTATTAAACAACAACTAAAACTAAAGCCCTCAAGGAGTCATCGAAGAATGTCGTTTGATGGATGGCGCGAATATGCAAATATCGACATAGTTATGCGATATCGCGACGTTTTATATGACGCGCTGTTATGGTAATGTAATATGTTAAATGTTGATATATATATATGCTTCTGTTCGTATTAAAGACTTGACGTCTACCCTTGAATTTACAGCGTATAGGAATTTATTTAAACAATTTGTCATGTTCATGTTAATAGAGTAGTTGACTAAGCTTGCGTTATTTTAGAACGGTATTTTAACCGGGTAAGCGAACGAAACCGAAACCTTAGATAACCGATATTATTCAGATACCGGGGTCAATGAACGAAACCGGTTTGAAATTTTCCAGTTTCCAAGCAAATTCGTGGACTCTTTGTCTATATTTTCAATAGATTTACGTACACTGCAGGGCAATAAAATTTGATAGTCGTTCGTGTTTATTCAGATTCACATTTCTCAACCCAGTGTGCGGTTTCGAAGAGAATCGCGATTGCACCATATTGTGTTTAGTGATGCAATGCGAATTAGACCTAAGGATGAAAATAAGCTAAACTATTGTCCTTAGAAAATTGGAACCGATACAACTCTTTGTACATAAAACTGCTTATTAGATAAACTCCTCCACAGCTAGGTAACTGTTTTCTACATGCCTACAAAATAATGTTATATGTTATTGAAAATGTTGTCTAAAACGTTCTACGCAAACACGAAGCAACCTTTTGCCGAGAATTGTTTGTATTTTTTTTTTTTGGAACGAAAACTCCAAAAGTTCGCGAACTGAACATTGCTAAAATGATGGTTGGAGGTTAAAAAGTGAAGGCATGTTATAAAAATCGAGGGCATAGGACATAAAGCGAAGGCACATAATAACAAGCAAATGATTAAAAGAAAGCCTGCCTGTGAGCCAAAAAATTACAACATTACAAAAATTGACATTAAAAAAATTAAACATTCGATAGTTTCTGTATTCTGTCAATTAACATGGACGGAAAAGGGATGGAAAATAATCTCCGTTCCTTTCCTATCCACACAGTTAAAGTTAACATGAAAAGTTACACGAGACACTCAGAAGAGTGCCAGAGAAATAAACTTACATGCTTAAGCTCGAAAAACTTTATCCGCGGGTTAGGAACCCGGATGAAAAGCGCAGGCATAAATGAAAAAGCTTATATCTCTTGAACATGATAGCATGCTACGAGACGACTGCGTGGCGACCAAACGTGACGTCAAGCTCGATTTTCTTAATGCTTATTGTTGTACTTCAAATGAGTGTGACGTCAGCAACAAGAGTCAACCGCATCCAAGAAATGTTGCAACCACGTCAGCAGAGGTCGTTCGAAGCTGTCGTGACTTCTACTCACGTAATGCTATGGCGCATAATGTTGCTGACGTCACTTGCCTTTTCATTAGCTACGGAAAAATGCGATTCTTGCGACCCATGTGCTTCCTTACAAGAAAAGAATAATTTTCCTAAGAACTAATGCCCGTTTTAACCAGTGAAAACTTAACATTCATTCATAAGGATTCCTTTAGTATAAAACATCACCTAAATCTAGACATCATCCTTAACGATTACTAACCTATAGGTATCCCTTAAAACTTGGTGTAAACCTAACCATTTTACAACAATTGTTGTCAAATGTCAACTAATTGGGCTTTATATGTTCCCAGAGATTTTCGGTGAAAACGGGAATGAGTTTGACGTTATTTATGATAGTTTTGTGTTGAAAATCGGCCAAAACGTCAAAATTCCTCAGTTAAAAATTATCCGGCGATGGTGAAATTGTGCCAAACGTCGAGTGACGTTTATCCAATGAATAGTGACGTTTAAATAAATTGGATAGTTTGACAGTTTTTGCATTTAAAATCTGTCAAAACATCAAAACGCTCGGATATGACTTATTTTACGTTGGTGAAATCGGCCCTTAAAAAGTTAATCTTGAGAGATTGAGATATTTAGAGAAAAACAATATTTAGAGAGTTACTTTTCAAGGACTGTTTAAAGGAAACCTTAATAAGTTAGGTAAGTACTAAACTTCCTATATTATCCCGTAGTAGGACAAAGCCCTCGACTCGAGCAACGGATGATTTCAATTAATGTTTTAAGACACGTAGTGATTTAGTAACATGTCTTTTAAGTTTTAACTCGTATTTCGTATGTCGGTGTTCTTCTTTGTATTGTTAGAAGATATCATCATCATCCGCTCACTACTGAGCGCAGGTCTCCTCTCAGAGAAGGGTTATAGGCCATAGTCCACCGTGTTGGCCCAACGCGAATTGGCAGACTTCACACGCCTTTGAGAACATTATGGAGAACACTCAGGCGTACAGGTTTCCTCACGATGTTATCCTTCACCGTTGAAGCAAGTGATATTAAAACGCACATAACTTAGAAAAGCCACAGATGCGTGTCGGGGATTAAATCTGCGACCCCCGACTAGGACACGTCGCAGTTCTAACCACTAGGCTATCACTGCTCGTTAGAAAAAATAGTACCTGGGTGACCGGGTTTTTTTTTGGTAAATCGTGTTTTTTTTTAAGTTACATATTTAGAAAATAATAATAATTAATAATAATAAAAATAAAATTCATAAGGAAAAAAAATAATCGTCTGGACTCGAACCAGGGTCTTCTGGTTTCTGGACCGCCGATTTCCTAACTGAGCTACTGGGACTTTATAGTTAACGGTGAAATTTACCTTCGTATTTAATGACATTGTAGGGGGATTTTTATTGCCAGAAAACATGGATAAAACGACGTTTTCTAAAAATGAAACCTTACTAGATCGATTTATCACCCCCGAAACTCCCTGCATACTAAATTTCATGATAATATTCAGAGACTGAAATTTACAGATCAAACGGCCTGGGTCTTAGGAACTTATATTTTCTGTCTTGAAATCTCAGTAAATGTCTTCCCTGAAAATAGTCTAAGGTCAGCTATAGGGCTGGGTTGAAGTTCAGATATCACTACGAAATAATGAAACCAGAGCCCTCTACCGAGTTTTTCCGTCTACGCACGCTAATTTCAAAAACGACGGTACGAATTTTCATAAGGTTTTCATCACAGTGAATAGAATAGGTGAAATCGAATGAAAATTAAATACTAATGATTTCTCAAGAAAGCAGCATGAACCTTGTTAACCTTAAAAAGTATTATTGAATATTAATTAAGTTAGAGGAAAAGTGCATATGATTTAACCAAAAAATTATAAATTTGTTACGCAATGCAACACATTATTTAGAGCAAACATATTTTTAGAAATCAATATCACGCTGCTTCCGTGGCAGATTCAATGGCAAGTAAAATGAATCGACACGATCAGATGGCTGGTATGCCATTTAGGGTTGTCAAAATGTTTAAATCTCCTTCTATTGGTGGGTTGATTTCTTTGACCTTATTTTTTGACCCATTCCCTACATCCCTGAGTGGGTTTTGACTTGAGCAAGTAAAGTCTGACACTTCTGACTCCAGTCGAAGTCTTCTCGGTCTTTACGACTGCATCGGTCCAGTTTGGTTTAAAAAAACAAGCAGAAGATTGGTAGAGTTACTTCAAAAATGATTTCTAAATTATGTCGAGATTACTTCGATTATTCGTGATTTAGGTAGCGCTACTTATAAATGTGAATCTGTGTTTGTTTGATGGTTTGTCGGTTTATACTTCAATAACACGCTAACAAATTGACGTGATTTTTTTGCATGGGTATAGTTGAGGACCTGGAGAGTAACGTTGGCTAATTTTGATCACGAAAACATCAAATTGCTCTCGTGGGATTTCTAAGCGCTTTTCCTAGCGGATGAAATTGCGAGCAAAAGCTAATAAGTAATAGTATACTTTACCACATGAGGATATTTTTGCTATAACACTTTAAAGTTGTCTGGTTTCTCTCAGTTTGGCGGTGGCTAGTTACCACCCTACCGTCAAAGTTAGCCTGTTACGAGTATCATCTTAGATTGCATCGATACTTACTATCAGGTGAAGAGTTATTTCGTCATAAAAAAATGGTTCAAACTGCATTATGAATGGAACGACAACCCTGATATCATTCTACATAATATTCTATGCATTAACTGGTTTGCCCGCTATGTCCGCTGAGGAAAGTAAATATTTAACTTCCAAGAAATTTTGGATACCACGTATCTTTAAACCAGTTACGAAGTGCATATTCTTGATCCAACTTTATGAAACAAAGGATTTGGATTATAAAATGGATTCATATGGTTATTTATGACAGGCTTTCGCTTGACGACAATCATGTCTAAATATGAGGTCTAGGTTGGAGCGCGCTTGCCTAGAAGACTCTTATTCACTCTAACCTTGAAGGCCATAAAATGGAAACAATAGTACGTACATTACGTAATAAGTACATTAAGTTTATTGCAAAAAAAATTATAAATAAACTTTCCTAGATAGTTTTCACTTTTCTGTTAGCCTTGTATTACCTGTATAAAATAGTTGCATTAATGGCGACTCAAATTTTCCTGCTTACTTTAACATTTTCCTTATTTGTGTAACTAGGTCAGTTTCGTTTATATTAACTACCCCTGACGAAATGGAGGAGACGTATTATTTTGGATCAGCAGTCTTTGAGCCCTTGAAAATAATATTAGAATACAAATTGCCTTTTGGCGTTTTTGACCGTATGCATTCATAGTTTTCTCGATATCCAATACGACATACTACCAAACAAAATTACTCTTGTAAAATCTAAATTACAGAATAATGCTGAATTGCACGTCAGGCGGTTAAAGTTACGTTATCTTTAAGGTTGAACTTGTCCACCAAAACGCTAGTCGAGGGAATTGCACTAACCAGTATTCTTACCTCCGTGTATATGGTTGAGGGTGAAATGGTAAACAGTTAAAATAAGCCTAAATTGTTAGCATTTTTAATACCTTAACCAACCGTGACACCTGTCATTCACCCTTAATAGAATTTATCAGAAATTATTTCTGTTATAAGATAAATAGATAAAATTAGTATCTTGTTTTATCAGAAAGTAGGGCTTTCGCATTTTTATGCATAATAATTAATAATTATGCAAAAAGACGTGATGGAATCCGAATATAAATACATAATAAAATCACATTTGAAGGTCATTGAACTTTTGTTACGGTAGCTTCGCATTTAAATATTTAGTGCAAAAGTGCGTTGCACTGATTTGGAAATACTGAAGGCTGTCCATCAATGTGACATGTTGTATAACGTTTGCCAGTTTTTCGCATCAAACCAAGTTACCATGCGCCGGGCTTGATTACATCAACTATGGCTGGGTGCACATTTGTATTGGTGTATCTTGGAATGTATCATTTTACGGGATTGCATCAAACCGAGTTACCATGCGCCTGGCGTGATTAGATATATCATCTATTCTTTGGTTCATATTTCAAGTATCATTTTGTTCATTTTTTTGACAAGAATAAGTAAGGTATGAGTGAAAGAAGCGACGTTCTACGAAGCCAAGGCTTGCCGATTAAATAATCTGTTTCTGGAGCTTCGCGTTGACTATTAACAATAACCACTCCTGCTATCTAACCTTTAACCCTGAAAACGTCTCAATTAAATTGAAGGTAGAAGTAATAAATCATGGCTGTTATGATACACGTCGAGACGTGTTACGATGACGTAGTTACGATACCAAAAAGATACAAATGTGTACCCAGCCTTACCGAGCTCGCGGGCGTGATTACATCAACTATGCTGCTTACGATGCCTATTTACATATTGCTATTTCTGTCTGCAGCTCTAAATGAACTTTTATTGGCCAAGCTAAAAATAGCTAACAGATTAACTTTGATTAGGTTCTATTTTAGTTAAGTACATTAAATTCTCTCGAGTCATTCTGATTAATAAGTTAAATTACCTCAGTTTATGATCGTGGCCAATTATTCGAACCTCAGTAAAGGAAAAGTGGCTGCAAATGGTCAAGAAATAATAAAATTTATTTTGCTGGCGGGCCATTTGATGTTCGCGTAAGTTTTTTTAGAATTCTGAAGAAACTTTACTTTTAGAAATAAAAAATATCCTACGACTCCAGGAGTCCAGGAAACATACACCTTCTTTTTTGAACAGGTAAAGATTGAAAAAGGTAAAAGGAACCGATGGTCATAATTTTAGTAAATGATTATCCCGTCAATCAGATATGAGGAGATCCTTAGAAGAACTAAAGTTATCGACATAGCACACCGAGTCGCGAAGCAGAAGAGGATATGGGTGGAGCACATAGACCGAAGAACTGATTGATGGTCGTTGGAGTCCCAATGTGCTGAAGTGGCAACCGCGCACCGGAAAGTATTGGCAGACATGGTGGCACAGGTGGAAGAAATAAGAGCCGCTGGATACAGGAGCATTTGTCTTTACTCTTTACGCATTGTCGTTGGGATGAATGATGATTGATGACTGAAAATTTTTAAATACATATAATCTGGGATTAGTACTCGTACATTGAATAGTGCAGACGGATAGGCGACAAGTCAGAGCTGCAAGTTGCAACCCGAGATGTGTCGAGTAATTTTTATTAATTCACAACGCGTAAGTTGAAACCGACGCGGGCGGTTGCGGGCCGCATGCGACGCGAGTACCTATAAAATTATCACGACATAAAAGCTAACAACAGAGCCAGAGTAGGTATTAGTGTTGCAAAGAACTCGAGTCTTCGAGTCTTAATTTTGAAGACTCAACTTATTACTAAAAGTCAGTTGGCTAAAAGACTCAGTTTCTCTCAAGCTGACTGAGTCATTTCATCGACTCGAGCCTTACAAAGGACTCGAGTCCTAAAAAGTAATTTAACTTTATGTTTCGAGGTACTAAATTATACCTCTAAGGGCCGATTTCAGGAAAAATATTTCTTATGTATCCGAGCATAAATTTTATATTTTGACAGTATTTTCAATACCAAATCTGTTAAAACGCCCAATATTTATCCCTCAGATAAACTTCACTCGACGTTGGTGAAATCGGCACTTAGTTGTTAATATTTTCGATACTATTAAGTAAATGGAAGGAAATGTGTTAGTAAGTATTTTTAGATTACCTACCTAAGCATTTGTAGACTTTTCTGAAGACTCGAGATTTATTTAAGACTCGAGAGTTTTGAAAAGCTCTAGTCCATATTAAGTGACTCAGGCTCCGCTTGTAAAAATGAATTTAGTCTTCAGAATTAAGATTCGAAGACTCGAGTTCTTTGCAACACTAATACCTACCTACCCCGGTTCTGTTGTTTGCCATCATGTCGTGATGAGTCATTTGACAGAACTATGTATTAATAAATATTTATTTATCTTTAGCCATACAAGTCATACAACGCGTCCCTTTAATTTATTGAATGACGTGAATGAACTTTTCGCACGCGTCTTTTTTACTTACTATTCATATTAGGTATAAATAACACAGGACGGACTAGTCTTCTTGTCGGAGTTTAGTTTAGTTTCGCGGCACTCTGAGCTACAACTACCTAAACACGTAAAAATCATCCAGAGACAACGAGACTGAGGAGATTTAGGAGGCGTTCTGATCACAGCTCTTTCTCAGCATTACGTAACAATAAATTACATGCAATCACTAACTTGATATTTCTAACAATTCAGCAAATGATGGGCTCTGAATACATGTTTAATTGCAAGTAAAAGTAATTAGGTACCCACACAATTTGCTAGTCAACTATTACTATTCACATAAGGAGGCATGACAATTACAATTATACGGCCCATTGTTCCGCCATATTATTACTAAGACTATTAACGGAAAAACTGACTGGCCAATAGTCATTCTTTATTTTTATACTACTATAGAAAGAAAGAAAACACATTTTTTCAGTAAAGGTGCCACAGACAAATAAGTATACTAACATTAATTTCCCGTGACACCCAGAAAGGGTGTACCTACGGCTCAGCCTAAATCCTAATGCCCCACATCACATGCGCAAACACGCTTACAAAGTAGGGCGCTGATTTTCAGCTGTGACCCAGTAACAACAGCTGTATATTATAAACTAGTTCAAATTCTATTGAATATCGATATATCTAAAAGCTTGATGAAATTAAATAAAAATTCTCTCTTTCTACGTCGTACTTATATTCCTCATTGCAGAGGGTAGCGAACTCCTTCCATTACTCATAATGTTACGAGTCTTATATCTTTCCGCATAGGACTCGACTAAGTAAACGAGATTTCGACTCGTTTATTATCAGATGTAAGATGTTAGTACTAATAACCGGAACCGACGTGCTATCCGAAGTCCGAGGCACGGAAACATCCAAAGTTAGTCACCCATCCCATTACTGACCCAAGTGAACGTTGCTTAACCAGCGTGATTGTTTGATATGTGACAATTAGACCACACGAAATTAAAAATAAGTGCTTAGTAAAAATACTGATACGTATTTTTCAGGTGGAGAAACCGGTTACTGAAGGTCTCTCACATCGAACAAGAGATCAATGGGAAATCGACCGCTCGTCACTTAAATTCGTCCGCAAACTCGGCCATGGACAGTTCGGCGAAGTGTGGGAAGGGTTATGGAACAACACTACACCGGTCGCCATCAAAACTCTCAAATCCGGTACAATGGACCCTAAGGACTTCCTCGCAGAGGCCCAGATAATGAAGAAGCTTCGACATTGCAAACTTATCCAACTATACGCTGTGTGCACGCTCGAGGAGCCCATCTATATCATCACAGAGTTGATGAAGAACGGCTCGCTTTTGGAATATTTACAAGGTAAGAATACTTTTAAAGCAGAGCAGTGATAGCTTAGGGTTAGTACTGCGGTAGGTATACTTTATAGGAGCGAGCGGCTTCGAAGAACAGCTTTCTGTTTAGCGGAATTGTGGTAAGACCCGGCCGCAGAAAAAATGCCTCCAGTGTTAATTCCCTATGACATATGATTGAAGACAGCAAAAGCAGTGGTTAGGGCTTCGGTTCGCGCGGGTTCAAATCCGGGCTCGCAACTCTGACTTTTCAGAGTCAAGCAAAGGAGTGGGTTTAAGCAATTAAAAATCACATGCTTCAACGGAAAAGGAAAACGTGAGGAAACCTGCACGCCTGAGATTTCTGCATAATGTTCACAAAGTTGTGAAGACTGCCAATTTGAATTGGGTCACCGCGGTGGACTATGGCCTATAACCCTTCTCTGAGAGGAAACCTGTGCTCAGTAGTGAGCCGTTTTGGTTTGCTGATGATGATGAAGAGTATAAGTACTTTTGCCTGAGAGGCTTTCGCCGTGGCTAGTTACCACTCTACCATCAAATACGTGCCGCCAAGTGAGTTAGCGTACTGTACCTACCCATAAGGATAGTAAGGAATATAATGCAATGGGTTTAATATAAAATTGCCACACCCTTTCCAAGTTAGCCCGCCTCGATCTTAGACTGCATCGTCACTTACCTCCAAGTGAGATGGCAATCAAAGGCTTTCTTGTTATCAATTTAACAAAAAAGGTGAACATTTTCCTCGCGGCGCACTAACACAATGTTACGAATTAATTTCTGTTGTAAATTAGCCTCGCCGACAATAGGTACATATTAGACACGCCAGCACGCAATAGTAAAGAGCGGATGATTTTTCTTTCTGAAGACATCGCAAAATTGGGTTAAATGAAACAATAACCTTCTATTACAGGTTGAAAATAACTTTCAAAAATGGTCTATGGTAAAATAGATTCTATATTTTTATTTATTTTTCAATTTTATAATCATCTATTTTGTTTCAATACTGACTTTATTTTCTTGTACGCGGAGCTGTCGAAATAGTTAAGTACTTATTTTTTTAAAGAATCAGCCATGCCTAATTCGTTACTATTAGCGATGCCGATGTCAACAATGTTTTTTTAAAAGGAATATTAGCCAAGTTGAACTTGACTAATATTCTCCCCTACACAATGGGAGGGGGGTACAAGTACCTACAACAATAATGGGAATCGAACCGTCGACATTTCAGTTTTCACTCCGCACCTTTAACCTTAAGCGATAGACGTCCACTGCTGAACAAAAGTCGTGCATGTTCTTTCACATGTCTCGCGGGTTGCGACTCGCCTAATGACATCGGTCTATTTAGTGAAGGGGGAGGGGGGCTCTGCCAAGACTGCACTTCCCGCATCGCTACTCCAGCACCACGGGACCCAACGCCCATCAGTTCTTCGAACTATGTGCCGTATGTATTGAGGTAATCAGGATGGAAATAAAGTGACTTGTCTCGCGCCACAGGTAAAGGCCGCGGTCTGAAGCTGCAACAGCTGATCGACATGGCGGCACAAATCGCCGCCGGCATGGCGTACCTGGAGTCCCAGAACTACATTCACCGCGATCTGGCCGCGAGGAACGTGCTCGTCGCCGAGGGTTGCCTCGTCAAGATCGCAGACTTTGGCCTGGCCAGACTCATCAAGGTAAGTTGTCGTGCAGAACCAACTTCAGTTGGTTTCCATTGGGGTATCGGTAAGTACTAGATGTCCCTTTGCAAAAATACTTCTAGCGTTGACTTTCACGCCTATATTTTGGTAAACTTTTGTAACTATACTCATACTTTTTTTTAATCTTTCTTATTCTTACTCTTAGTGCTGATTTCACCAACGTCGAGTGACGTTTATCCGAAGCATAAATTGGGCGTTCTGACAGTTTTTGTATTGAAAACTCAAAATATAAAATTTACGCTCGGATAAAACTTATTTTACGTTGGTGAAATCGGTTCTTAATCAACCAACTTCAATCAGGTTCTCTGAACTGATAAAACTAATTTTATATGGAATTCGAACTTAAGGGAGATAATTTAGAGTTACATATTTTGCATAGTGGTAAAGATAGTGTCATATATTTTTATGGCTTCTAAATCAATTTGTGACCTTCACACATTTTCCATTGTCTTCAATTATTTATCTTTATTACGATCGCCTTTGTAATTATTATCTATTCAATATACGCAAGGCGCATTAATTGCAATGGAAAAATGGATAGAGACGACTTAATTATTGTTAACAAGGCAAAGAAAACTTAGTAAAAGCCGTTTTGCACACAACATTCTAGCTCACTTCATTTCACTTTGAGGTTAATCGCAGTGGGTGGCAAAACCCATACCGCAATGTTTTGTGCCGTTAATAGATACCACAGGTTTTCTACATAGTTGTCCATAACTCAGCTATTCGCTTACCTATTTAAAATACTGAAATGACAACGATGTCAATACGCTACTATAGACTATACGAAATTAATTGTTCCAAATCCACACTGATCAGTTAAAATTAATAGTTAAAATATTATTAGGTATACAAAACAATTTTTCTCTCTTGAAAAGAATATTAACGTAAAGCTTGTGCTAGGTGATCATAGTTTTAAGCAAATAAATATCACTTTGTTTAACGGCGAAGGAAAACATCGTGTTGAAACCTACATGCCTGAGAGTTCTCAAGAGATAACCTTCTACAAGTGAGCGAAGTCAGCCAATTCGCACTTGGTCAGGGTAGTGCACTACGGCCTAAATCCTTCCCATTTGAAAAGCCTGTGATCATTAATGTGGGCCGGCGATGGGTTGAAATGAAGGAAGTACTTTTATGTCCATAAATATTTATTTATAATTTTTGAAGTAAATCTTCTTTACGCACGTTTGACTTGGGCAGTAAGCTGGTGAATGCGTTACGAAAAGTGTGATCGGGCAAGGCGAACGGAAGTTGAAAGGGAGATGTAAGTTAGTGAAGATAGAAAGAGAGAGAGTTACGTTTCTTATATTACTGTAGGAGCAAGAGCTCTCTCTCTTGCGTGCGAGTACACATTTTCTTTCTCTCTTTCTCTCATAGCCAGTTGCGTTTGTACGTTTTACTTCAGTCGTGTGGTTTAAAGCACACTCGTTTTTTTTTTTGTATCAGGAGGATGAATACGAGGCCCGCGTCGGTGCGAGGTTCCCCATCAAGTGGACGGCGCCCGAGGCGGCCAACTACAGCAAGTTCTCCATCAAATCTGACGTCTGGTCCTTCGGCATCCTTCTCACCGAGCTCGTCACATACGGCCGCATACCTTACCCAGGTGACAAAGAAATAACTTTACACAGAATATATAAGATTGTCTAATAAAATTTTATTGAAAGAAAGAAAGACAGAAAATATCTTTTTTCACTAATGGTGACACAGACAAAACTAGATACAAAAGTATAATTTCGTCTGTGACACCACCCAGAAAGGGTGTACAGCTCAGCACTATGCCCTGTGTTATATTCAAAAAATGCATACAATGCCAGGTGCTGATTTTCAGCTGTGACCCAGGTGACGTCACATTTACAAGTTTCAACAGTAAATTCAATCTATGGCAAAGTTCGAAGGAAAGTATTGCATTAGTGTGACGATCGCAATCACCTCTGAATGGCTGGTACTCTCTCGCTATTGGTTAAAATGCATTGATGCAGCAAGAACGCCATAAAAGTAATCAGAGCTTGAGCTCCGATCGACTGAATCATTATAAACTGATTGCAGTGTAACGCATTCACCTCAGTGTAACGCGTTTACCTCAGTGTAAGGCATTTACCTCAGTGTAACGCATTTACCTCAGTAAACGCATTTACCTCAGTGTAACGCATTTACCTCAGTGTAACGCATTTACCTCAGTGTAACGCATTTACCTCAGTGTAACGCATTTACCTCAGTAAACGCATTTACCTCAGTGTAACGCATTTACCTCAGTGTAACGCATTTACCTCAGTAAACGCATTTACCTCAGTGTAACGCATTTACCTCAGTGTACCGCATTTACCTCAGTAAACGCATTTACCTCAGTGTAACGCATTTACCTCAGTAAACGCATTTACCTCAGTGTTACGCATTTACCTCCAGAGTTAAATGCGTAACACTGAGGTAAATGCGTTACGTAATCAGTTTTAGAAAATCTCACGGCTAATTTAGTTGGGCTTTCCAGATCGAACTAAACAAAAGATTAGTATTGGCCTATAAACGTGATTGCATGCATTATCAGGCACATAGTGCGAAGAATCGGTTGACTTTGTTATCCAAGGTGCGAGAGACACCTGGAATTACCAACTTTGGAAGACTCCTCTAGTGGGCAGACGATTTCTAGGGGGTCACTGCCAGGCGCTGATTTCAGGCAGCATAAGATAGTGTTCTGTGCGCGATCCTTGTCCAGCTATGGGATTTCAGTCGGTTGAAACAGAAACATTATTTGGATTGAGAGGGTAAACGCGCTGCTATGTTGGACAGTGGACTGCATCAGTCGTCACATAATCAGATGAGATACCAGACAAATGCTAAATTATCTTCACAAGAAAATAACAACAACACAGTATTTTCGTCTTGTTTTGTTTGGCTCTATTTTTTACTTGAACTAATCGGCGCCTATTGTCGTACACACGTACGTGATTTACATGAAATCTGCGTTTCAAGTACAGCAAGCTTAGTACGAGTTTTCTTTTTCATAACAACGAAATTTTTCGATATAAAACTTAAACGTAAAGTCATAAAATAGTCTGATTTAAATTTCGTGTTCATTCCAAACGGAAACTGATGCCCGTTTTCACCAATGCTATCTTATGAAGTTATGTTCTTATAATTTCACTTATGAAGTTAGGTGACGCTTTCTGTCACTTTCGTTTTTACGAGCCTTTAACACCTAAAGATGAAAACGTCGTTGGGTAAGGGATTGTATTTCGGGGCTACCTGCGTCAAGAGACTCCTACTCAGGGGATGATTGTTGAAAACGTCATTAAACAAGTAAAAATCAGATATTACCCATATCAATTTTACTTTAAAGTTACAGCGTTTCAATATGCGAAGTCGACGAACGTCGAACGAAATGTGCAAACTCGTACTAAGAGTAAAGAACTGAAACGTTGCAATTCAGTGGAAAAATATAACGAGACAATACAAACTTTGTTCATTACAAAAGGACACCAGTTCCATTGTTCAAGCAAATTGTTAACCGATTTTCCAAGGATTTTAAAAGTTGACCAGTTATATTTGAAGATTTGTTGCTCGGAACGTAACTTAAATCTTGTGCTAAGGAAATAATGGCGCAATCTTGTTTAACCATAAAACTGACTTGGATCGCTCCACCTTTGAGCCGTAACTTGTCCCATAATTCACAGAGTAAGGTTTAGTTAGGTTTCAGTTGAGGTTTTCCTACGAGTAACTTTTGAGAATCGAAACAATGGCCGGAGTAAAATGGACCTACAGTTTCTAAAAAGGTGGCTTATTTTAGAATACACGGTTACGGCGAGTGAGTAGCCTGTATATATTGTACCTAATATTATTTTTCTAATAGCTGTTTTTCTGTCACCTTAGGCATGTCGAACGCGGAGGTGCTGCACCAGGTGGAGCACGGCTACCGCATGCCGTGCCCGCCCAACTGCCCCGCCGCGCTCTACGAGATCATGCTGGAGTGCTGGCACAAGGACGCGCTCAAGCGGCCCACCTTCGAGACGCTGCAGTGGAAGCTCGAGGACTTCTTCACCATGGACAACTCCGAGTACAAGGAGGCGTCGGCCTACTGAGCCCGGCCCTCCCTGCCGCCCCACCGACACGCACACGCGCACCACGTGAGTACACCGCGCCATACTGGATATGTTGTGACGTCACAGGCAGCCTACTGAGCCCGGCCCTCCCTGCCGCCCCACCGACACGCACACGCGCACCACGTGAGTACACCGCGCCATACTGGATATGTTGTGACGTCACAGGCTGCCTACGAGCCCGGCCCTCCCTGCCGCCCCACCGACACGCACACGCGCACCACGTGAGTACACCGCGCCATACTGGATATGTTGTGACGTCACAGGCAGCCTACTGAGCCCGGCCCTCCCTGCCGCCCCACCGACACGCACACGCGCACCACGTGAGTACACCGCGCCATACTGGATATGTTGTGACGTCACAGGCAGCCTACTGAGCCCGGCCCTCCCTGCCGCCCCACCGACACGCACACGCGCACCACGTGAGTACACCGCGCCATACTGGATATGTTGTGACGTCACAGGCGGCCTACTGAGCCCGGCCCTCCCTGCCGCCCCACCGACACGCACACGCGCACCACGTGAGTACACCGCGCCATACTGGATATGTTGTGACGTCACAGGCGGCCTACGAGCCCGGCCCTCCCTGCCGCCCCACCGACACGCACACGCGCACCACGTGAGTACACCGCGCCATACTGGATATGTTGTGACGTCACAGGCGGCCTACTGAGCCCGGCCCTCCCTGCCGCCCCACCGACACGCATACGCGCACCACGTGAGTACACCGCGCCATACTGGATATGTTGTGACGTCACAGGCGGCCTACTGAGCCCGGCCCTCCCTGCCGCCCCACCGACACGCACACGCGCACCACGTGAGTACACCGCGCCATACTGGATATGTTGTGACGTCACAGGCGGCCTACTGAGCCCGGCCCTCCCTGCCGCCCCACCGACACGCACACGCGCACCACGTGAGTACACCGCGCCATACTGGATATGTTGTGACGTCACAGGCGGCCTACGAGCCCGGCCCTCCCTGCCGCCCCACCGACACGCACACGCGCACCACGTGAGTACACCGCGCCCTACTGGATATGTTGTGACGTCACAGGCGGCCTACTGAGCCCGGCCCTCCCTGCCGCCCCACCGACACGCACACGCGCACCACGTGAGTACACCACACCGCCATACTGGACATGTTGTGACGTCACAGGCGGCCTACTGAGCCCGGCCCTCCCTGCCGCCCCACCGACACGCACACGCGCACCACGTGAGTACACCGCGCCATACTGGATATGTTGTGACGTCACAGGCGGCCTACTGAGCCCGGCCCTCCCTGCCACCCCACCGACACGCACACGCGCACCACGTGAGTACACCACACCACCATACTGGATATGTTGTGACGTCACAGGCGGCCTACTGACCCCGGCCCTCCCTGCCGCCCCACCGACACGCACACGCGCACCACGTGAGTACACCACACCGCCATACTGGATATGTTGTGACGTCACAGGCGGCCTACTGAGCCCGGCCCTCCCTGCCGCCCCACCGACACGCACACGCGCACCACGTGAGTACACCACACCGCCATACTGGATATGTTGTGACGTCACAGGCGGCCTACTGAGCCCGGCCCTCCCTGCCGCCCCACCGACACGCACGATTTTAATAAGAATCGCTCATTAGATCATGTGCGTATAGAGTTCTTTTCATCACACATATTATAATTTTATTTGGCAGACCCCCGGCCTGTATCACATGCCGCCCGAGCTGCACATGCTGCACAGCAGCGCGTCCATGCAGCACCTGCAGGTGCACCACGCGCTGCACGCGCACGGGCACGCGGCGCACGGCACGCTGGGCCACGCGCACGGCGCCATGCCGCACGCCGCCACGCTCGCGCAGCTGCAGCAGGCGACGCTGGGGCCGCTGTGCCACCGCCACAACGCGCACACGCTCTACCGCGCGCCCTGAACCGCGAACACAACCTACACCGGTTCTTTTATACACATAGAACTATAGCTTTACTCAGTTAATAGGACTAAGGGTGGATTCACATAGAACACAAGTGCACCGAAGCGATCTAAAACTCTACTAAGCATGCTGACCTTTACACAGCATAATGCAAGAAGCTATTTAAGGATTTTGCAGCCTAAGATCCAGCCAACACTTTGATTTTCACAAAAGACTCACCATTGTGTCGCAGTTTTATTTGATTATGTTTTTAAATTAACCCATCTAATGTTAAGTTGAATTTAATGCCACAATAGTAGGCTATTTAGGCATTTAACGGTTAAAGGCTGATAGAAAGTTAAAAGGTTCATTTAATCCACACTCGGTGCACTATCTAACTTATTTTCAGCCCTTGTAACACAATATTATTTGTATTATTGTTTTTACCTGAGTGTCTTCTACCGATTTAAAGAAGATTGGAAATACAAATAGAAAATATTTTCAAACAAATAAACTTTTAAGAAGTGCTTTTGATTTGAAACGTAATTCGCGATAGACCATGAAAAAATAAGATAAAGGCTGGATCATGGGCCCCATTTCTACCTCTTACCTCATCTCAGTTAGTATGAACTTTTTACATAACATTGTGGAGATTTCAATGTTGTATCGTCGCTTAAATACGTTTCAACTTCATTGTGAATCGACCCTTATTATATATCTGTCCTTTTCTACTTGGAACATTTTGAAAGGGATGGTATTACTTTTACTGTCAATTGAGTTTAACTTTAGCTGTATGTGCAACGGAATTGGTATCAATATGACTAAAGCGAAAAATGTTTTCTCTATTATTATTATTATTACTAAATTATCGCAATTTGCTGCCGTAGCTTTTTGACAACCAAATCTACTATCTTTGTCTTTGAAACCTAAAAAAGTAACGATAAACCATCATTCGGGATCAGCTGCGGTACTGTCGAAAACCCATCGCAATCATCTCTGATTGGCCGATACTTTCTTCTTCTTCTTCTTGCCCTGTGCCCTGTAGCACGTCGACCTTTCTTGCTATTGGCTTTTAAAATATTTCGTTGTAGAAAGTGCGCCAAGCATTCAGCATTAGAGGTGATTACGATCGTTAATCTGACAGCTGCAGGCCTAGCATGCACGTCGAAGTGATATCTCGCGAAGAGAGAGAGGGATATTGTCTTGTGTTTAGGTTTACTCTTTTAAACTTTAAAATTCGAGAAAATGACTCGCCATGCTAGAGTTCGTAGAGAAGAATAGAAAAAATAAATTGATCTCTATTTTTGACGTAACGAGACGAATCATGGTGTGCAACCATGTTAGTGTCGATAGAGATATAGAGATAATACTAGAAAAGGGGTACCTAGACAAAATTTTCTCACGCGTGCATGCTAGGCGTGCTGGTCGTGAATAGAGATGGCAGCAGTAAGTCGTATTTTAATCGTTCTATGCCCATATTTTAGTTTCCTCAAATATGTTTTTTTTTTAAAGTTTAACGTTCTGAATAATCTCTGAGAGCTGGTATTTTCAAAGGGCTACCTGATGGAAAATATTTTCGGCAGAAATAATAAATTTTGTTATGCAAATACGCTATATTTGAGGAAGTTAATTAAGAAATACTACAACGCTTTAGTTATATTGTATCGCGAAGCACGTCACTCCACATCGCCCCATTCATTCTCCCACACCTTCCCCACATTACATTGAATCATATCCATTGGGTTTTAAAGAACTCGCGTTTTCACACAATCCAAGCTCTGATTTCCTGGGTAACAGCGAGGGCGAGAGCTATTTTAAAACCTAACGTCGGTTTCAAATGAATGGCCCAGTTCAGTCCCTAAGTCCATTTTTCCAAAACTAAAAATGGACATAGATAGGACAACTTGAACTGGGCCATTATTGACTTTAGGGTTCTTGAATTGGGCCATTCAAATGCTTTCTGCCTAATTTTGGCCCCCAGCTGCCGTCTTCTCTATATATGACATTTCGAGTCACTATGGAAAACTTTGAAAAGTTGCTAAGAACTGTCACTCCCGCTTTTCGTCATACGGGTAAAATGCGGGTGTGACAGTTGTTAGAAACTTTTGATAGTTAACTTAATGCCATCTTATTTCAATAGACGTTTCTGTGACGTCATTTGACAGCTTCATTGCATAGCCGCGCCATTGACCTAGGAATTTAGAGCTTTATGAATTTGTTAAGTTTATTTTACATATTAAGACATTGCAACGATTGTAGTAACTATACAATTTTCTAATTTCGATTTTATGCAATTAAAAAAAAACTTGAAACATTTCATAATCGCTAAGATCATTTCCATCATAAAATCGTGTTAAACAATTTAAAAGAATAAAGTAACAAAGAATATTTTATGCACTAAATAGTGTTCTCTCGCTCGCACTTATAATAAGAATATCTACGAGCGACAGAGATAATAAATATGTATACCTATTTCTCTCTATTTAGTGCTTAGAATAGTGTCCATCAAATATCACTCATTATTTAAACATAAATTGAGTATTAACATTTCAATGTGACGTTATTTCATGACTTAAAAATTTCAATTAAATTGTACTCAATGTATTATTAGAATGTTGGCATGTTTACTGAACCACTATGTGAACGCGGTATTTAACGCGGTATTTTATGTAATTAACCTCGTGATGCACGCAATCTTATATTTTAAATATTTATTTTATATGACGTATACATACGTTAATTGCAATAATAATTATAAAGCAAAAAAAATATTCTGGCACAAGATCCTTCAATAGTAAAATTATTGGTATTTTTCATGTTTTCTTATAGTTTATGTCATTGTGTATTATTTATAATTTTTATAAACGCTCAATATTAATGTATGAATTATAATATTCTATAATATGATTTGATTGCGTGTACGAAGTTCGTATTAAAATTTTGGTAACGCGGACTTGACACCTTACCCCAATGTTGATGCAGCCGCAAGTTTAGTGGCTCATATTGATTCAAGGGAAATAAAATTGTAGAAGACAGCGAATAATCGTCGTTCGAAACAAAATATACGTATATTATAAATTAAGGACCTATTTCACAATACCAACCAATGAATAATTTTGACTTATGTTTTGGCAGTCAATACGTCAAATAGTTCTTCGGCAGTTTTCTTGGCGATATCGAAATAGGCCCTTAGTAAACTTACTAGTTTTAACTTTTGATAGCTTAAATAATTCTCACAAGGCAAGGAATTGTTGCGAGTCCGTATTATGTACGCTCTGCGACGATATCTCACTGCCGTTTACACAATTTTATTGCTCTTCGATATCGATAGTAAGTTAGACAGCCTACAATTTTTGTAAATGTATTTAGCGTACGGATAGGTTAACTACTTAACTTACAGTTATATCGAATAAGTCGTTGATGTTCGCCGAAAATACGATTCAATTTAATTAGACGTTAATACCGGTATTGGATATAATTATTGTTATAAAGTTGTGCTTTTTATCCGTCGGCTGTTATAACGAATTGAGTTTAAAATGTCCTGGCTTTCTGAAATAGTAGATTTAGTTGAGGCTAGAAGCTGTTGTGTGTGTAACCTTAGTACAAGTTCCATGTCTCGACAAAGTCAATAAATTTCGAATATCGCAAAACTAATCTACACAAAATAAAATTCAACCTCTAACTTGTACCTACTAATACTACTATAATGTGTTTGGTAATACAAATTATTTCATAATGTACCTAGACTTTATTTTTACGTCAGATAAAGTTGTGTCCACGTGTTTTGTTCTCAATTTTAACAAGGTTTGCCTAGTACCACAAATTGGTAATTTTAAATGTACGTTTTAATTAAAACATATTATGATTATTAAAACATATTATGATTATTAGATCTCAGCAGGGTTTCTCAACAGGTGGGCCTGAAAATGAACATGAGCAAGACGAAAATCATGTCCAATGCTCATGCTCCGCTCCACCCAGTAATCGTTGAGAACTCTGCGCTCGAAATTGTAGACGAGTATATATATACCTGGGACATACAGTCCAGCTAGGTAGGTCCAATTTCGAGAAAGAGATTAACCGCCGAATCCAACTCGGCTGGGCAGCGTTCGGGAAGCTCCGAGATGTCTTCTCGTCCAAAATCCCTCAGTGCCTGAAGACTCAAGTCTTCGAACAGTGCGTGTTGCCAGTGATGACTTACGGATCCGAGACATGGTCGCTAACTATGGGCCTCATAAGAAGGCTCAGGGTCACCCAGCGAGCGATGGAGAGAGCAATGCTCGGTATATCTCTGCGAGATCAAATCAGAAATGAGGAGATTCGTAGGAGAACCAAAGTCACCGACATAGCTCAGCGTGTCGCGAAACTGAAGTGGAAATGGGCGGGGCACATAGTTCGAAGAACTGATGGTCGTTGGGGTCCCAAGGTGTTGGAGTGGCGACCCCGCACCGGGAAGCGCAGTGTTGGCAGACCCCCCACCAGGTGGACCGACGACATCAAACGAGTCGCAGGGAGCCGCTGGATTCAAGCGGCGCAAGACCGAAGCCTGTGGAAGTCCATGCAGGAGACCTTTGTCCAGCAGTGGACGTCTATAGGTTGATAAAGAAGAAGAAGAAGATGATTATTATATTATGTAACTAGCTGACACGGCGAACTTCGTACCTCCAACTTATCTATTATTTTTTTTTGTTTGTTTTTTTTTATTAAGTATTAACCTTCCGTGGACCTTAAGGAACATACAAAAAATAAATTAACCGAATTAGTCCATCCATTCTTGAGTTATGCGATTATCAACATTCATTTTTATTTATATAGATTTCGATACTCAAATCTGTCAACGTTCGCGAGACTTGAAGACTCGTACTAAGGATACTAAATAGCTTCGTATTAGTTTGGTCCACTTAGTTTAAGGGACGTTGTGGGGTGCGGTAGCGAGCGCGGACGTACGGACTACGGAGATGGGCGCGGGGCGCGGGACCGCGGATGTGTGTGTGATTAGGAGGAAATTTAGGTTCGGCAGGGATTTTTATTACTCATGCGTTTCGCATGACACTCGTGAGGGTTTATGTTTGGAGAGAATCAGCCCTCGTAGCAAAGTTACACTTACGATTGTCTATTCTCTTTCTACGATCGCAAAGGTTTGGCTAGGGCTAGCTGATCAAAGACAGAAGTGTATTAAGCGCCATCTAGTTTGCGATTTCGAAACTTGAACCTTTCAAAATTGCAAACTAGATGGCGCTTAAATTATCTAATTATTTTAATGTGCATTTTAAATGGACACTACAGTGAATAATTTATGCAGTTTAAATGCTAAAAAAAAACATTTATAATACAAAATGCCGCGAAATATTATCAAGACACTTCTGCCTTTGATCAGCTGCTGCGCCATCTAGTCTAGCCCTGGCCAAACCTTCAAGCGTTTGCGATCGTAGAAAGAGAATATACAATTATCGTAAGTGTAACTTGGCTACGGGGGCAGGTCTAACTACACTCGTGCCCTTTCAACATGCGTTAGAAGTATGCGCTGACTACCCAGACGCTTGCCTTACGTCCGCTGGCAATATAGCTCATGTTGGCTCGCACACGTCAGCGCATGGGTAGATGACATGACTCATACCTCTACGCTAGTTGAAAGCGCACCAGTTTAGTTATACCTATAATCGGATTAGGTATTTTTCACCTTCGTATACCGTGTTTAAAGTAGAATAAACGATATTGGTGATAGATGCCAAATAATCCTATTAAAGAACTGAATTTTATATAAATACATATTATTAACTGTTCTGAGGGTATTTAGACTTAGGAATTTATTTATGTAATTTATATACGCTTTCGGCACGTTTGTCTAGAGGCGTGCCGTTTTATTTATATGCATAATTGCGGTGTTTTTATTTAATTAAGCGTGTGCTCCGCTTGAGTTTCCTACGTATTTTATTAACGTAACTGTCGTCGTGTAGTCTATATTATCTAATATGTAATATCAATTGTAACGCAATACGTATTTCCGATTGATATTTTATTTGTGCCAAGACTTACGTTTAAGGGAAAGTTCAATGTTGCCACAAATAATAATCTTGCAACGTTAATTTTGAAGACACGCTAGGTGACGTAATTTTTATTTAAAAATTAAAGATAAGACATAATTAATTGGCCTAAGGAGTACCTATTTTTGAAATCGCGTAGGTTTTGTATCCTAACATTTTTAGGTTTAAAATATTGTATTTTATAGCTTTCGTCGGTACATGTAAAATGCAGACATCGTTTTACTCGTTCGTTAAAAAATGCACTGTATTAAAAATGTGCAATATTTATACATCCCGGTGCTTAGTGATTACTTATTTTCGCGGCAACTTGCGACATTTCCTAGGACATTATTTGAATCCTCAGAACAATTAAACGCAATGGCGTAATATGTGTCATATTAATTGTACAATCCATTGTTCCTTAGCTGTGTTCAAAGTTCAAAGGTAAACAAAATATGATTTCTCGCAGAACGGCGTAAGCGACGCTCTAAGCACAATACGTGACAATGTTCTGTGCTAAAAGTGGAAATCCAAACAACGTCGTAAGCGCCTGGCTACGTTCGTCGGTTAAGCGTTTCTCGATTTGTTTACCATTTAAGACAGGTATGGAAAAATAGATTATATTGAAGAATATTCCAAACTGTTGGTAACAATGCAAAATTGGTTCTGTGAATTTCTCTCACACTTGTAAATAAATAGTAAAGAATGTAGTTTTGCTTATTGAAGTTTTGAATGTTTATGTGAACAGAGTACTGCCGATAAAAATAGTCCACTTTCTCTACCATTCCAATAGGATCCCAATGATTTGAACGGTTCAAATTTTTGCGAGAACGGTTTTAGTGTAATACTGCGAATCACGGTTACTATTAAGACAGAGAAGTATGGCGCACAAAAAAGTAGTTTTCTAATTACGTATTTCAATAAGGTGCCTCGATAAATTCTATACATTTTTACGTCATAAAATTAAAACCTGAGTTCGTCAGTTTGTAATTTTTTGCACGTAAGCGAGTTATAGTACGAAACAAATGTGTAATTCGATTGATATTTTTGATTCAAATAAATGTTATTATAATACTTATTTTTGGAATTATAGACGATACTTCAAAGTTATATTCACCTCTGATGTACCTAAATAGTTATTTTATTTAAACAATTAATGTATATATTTCGCTTACGTGTAGCGTAATTTTTTGCACCGAATTATTGATACTCGTGGAAATGGAATCTGAGGCGATACGACCATACAATTATTATTGTTTTTATTCTATTTGATAAGTTTTATTCCTGTCACATTATTATGATTTTATTAGAAATCGGATCCGAAATCGATTTAATAATCTGTATTATTTGAATAATTTATTAAGATTTTTTATTAAGTTATAATATACGGCTGTATAAAAATGCTTTAGGCTTTGCTTTGGCAGTGGCTAAGTTCTCTATTTACAAGGCAATAATATAATGTATTTTATAATTTAGTTAGCCCAATATTAAGTATATTGCGTATAGAATGACGCCATCACAATTATTAGGTACGGGAGCGATAAGAGAGCGTAGAATAAGCTATGTGAATTGTGAAGGATGCGTTAGATACAATGTAACTAGTAATGTTTGCTGTAAGCGCAACATCGCGTGGTTTTTAATACTGTACAGCGGTAGGATGTGACTTATCAGCGATTGGTTGAAATCGTTTAGTTAGAGCGACTGATGTTATTTGATACTGTTCGATGCGAACTAAGGTCTTATTACCTCCGAGTATCAATTTAATCTATTTTAAGTTTCCCTGTGCCGATATTACACTGTTGATAGATAGTTCCGCTATTTAATTCAATTCCTTCATTATCTCATGTCATTTTTTATTTTATTGTGATTCGATTGTAGTCGATCGACAGTGTAATGTTAGCAACGTATGGTTATGATTTATTTTATCACTTATTTGTAAAGATTTTTTAACACAACAATAAATATAAATGTGAAATATACTTTGTTTTATTATAAGCCCTTAGCCCATTTCACAAAACTTAAAAACTAACAGATACCTAATCTGGCAAGAAAGAAGCATAAATACCTAAATACAACACAAATGTTGTAGGCTACGACATGTGCTGTAGGTATATAAGCTTGTACATAAAGCCGTGTTTGAGTTTTACAGTAGTACAGTTCAATTCAAACTTAATATGGACTTCTCGGACTTCGTGCGTTTCGATGCGCAGAATTCATTTTTCGGTACCTACACTCGCGGCTAACATCCGTGTGGACATAAAGTTTGAATCGAACTGTAAGCAACTTAATGGAGATAGAGAATAATGACCCTTGCGTTTTTATCTAAATTCAAAATTTCTTGTGTTTAGAAATGTTAATCGTATGTTGATTTTTTTCTGTCGCATTCACATTGAGCTTATACGACACATGAGAAGTAAATGAAACAATTGTTGGTATCAAAATTAAGAAACTATATTTTTCAACTTATCACATATGCCATTAATTCTACCCTTATATTCACTAGTTATGTTCTCTTTGCTTTGGCACAGCTGTTCTACATCTGATTCAATTTTTGCAATAAGGTTATCAACATCAAAATCCAATTTCGCCTTCTTGCTCGCAGGTTCTTCTCCATCACTTTCATCGAACAACGAGTCTAAATCTCCTACGTCGAAGTTACTTTTAGATTTCCTCAGTTCATTTATATCATCATTAATTTCCATGTATTTATGTTCCTGTACATCTACAGTTGTTTCGATACATTTATGTATGCACTTATTATCAGCGGCAATTTCTATTTGTTTGTGCCATTCTTGTGTGTTCATTATGTTTTTATAATCAATAAACTTAGTCCATGTATCTTTCGAATCTTTAAACACTGGTATGGTTATTCCACTGATATCATCATGAGAAACTACTATACTGAAAATGTGTTGTTGGAAGTCATCGTTGCCTTGCGAAAGATACCATATGGTGTTCGTTAATAGAGTCGCAATTTCTTTATCATTTTGGTTTTCAATTAGAGAATTTGAAAGTTTGCAAAATAATTTAAATAAAAGATGAACAGTCTCTACATTTCTTATTTGTAGGATATTTGAAATAATATTCAATATCTGAAATGATAATTAAAACATACATTCTGCCCTGGTAATTGAAAACACAGTAACTTATGTGTTTTCTATTGAAGTTACTGTGTTTTTAATTACGAGGGCAGCATGAGAGAGTGATTTTATTCGGAGAGCAGCACTGACACAACTTTGTGCCCTCTCTCCACAGATTATCCATAAAATATACTTTCCACAGACAAAATCTTGAGTTGCTTAGTTGCAATTTAACTAACTCACACAGAACACGATCATGTGCCGCTTGTAACCCACGATTTTGTTTGTTAGAAGCAGCGACTCGCTTGCGCTCAAACATCCGCCTAGAGGGTAGTTTTTTTAACGCTGCAAGAACCTGCAGGTAACAGAATGCCCTTCACTATGTTTTCCTTCACCGTTAAAGGAAGTAATCGGTAAAAACGCACATAATTCCAATAAGTTAGAGTTGCGAACCTAAGACACCTCCGAAAAGGAAACTGAAGTTTAAACCACTAGTCTTTACCGCTAAGAACTAATTCATCATCATCATCATTAGCAACCCATCAACGGCTCACTAATGAGCGCAGGTCTCCTCTCAGAGAAGGGTTATAGGCCATAGACCACCACGCTGGCCCAATGCGAATTGGCGGACTTCACACACCTTCAAGAACATTATGAAGAACTCTCAGGTGTGCAGGTTTCCTCACGATGTTTTCCTTCGCCGTTGAAGCAAGTGATATTTAATAGCTTAAACGCACTTCACTCCGAAAATTCAGAGGTGCGTACCCGGAATCGAACCTGCGACCCCCCGAATAGGAGACCACAGTCCTAACCACTAGGCTATCACTACTTGTAAGAACTAATTACCTTAACTAAACTTGTTCTTTGTTCAAACTTATCCATATAACTTTCGGTCAAAGAAGCCAAACCTTCCAAATACCTAAAGAGCCACATAGAACGGTCACTGAGAAGCGTTTGCGATACTCCATTGCAAAGTGGACAAGCTTTGAGCCATGCTCTTGACAATAAGTCTTCTACCCTTGAATCTCTTTCCACAAATGCACAAGTTGATGCCAATTTTAAATGCTTAATCTGTAAAATTAATATTATTTTAATTAATAAATATATAAATAATAAATATTATCCTTTTAACCTGAGATAGCTGCTGCTTTGACAGATTTCGTATAAAACTTCTGTCAAAATTACAAAATTCCTGGGTTAAACCTAACCCGGAGTCTTTGCAAGCGGGCCTTAAACTGTTATAACAGCCCAAGCTAGAAAAATATACTGTAACGCCAAATTGTTACTTTTTTATTCGCTGAAAAGATAGTCTGTTGTGCTGATGGTAAGTGTAGTCCAAGATGGTAGCGGGCTAACTTGGAAGGGCGGCAGTGAACATTCAACCCATACCCCTAATCGGTCTCTACACGCCATCGTACCAGAACGCTAAATCGCTAGGTGGCACGTCTTTGACGGTAGGGAGGTAACTAGCCACGGCCAAAGCCTCCCACCAGACCAGACCAAAGACAATTCAGAAATTATAAATTCCCAAATTGACCCCGCCGGGAATTCAAAATACTTGGATGCTAATAATATATAATAAAAAATTATTTAAAAAAACCTACTTCAAACGCCCGCGCCACAACAAAGTATATAATTTACTTAAAATCTTCTTCTATATAAATAAAAATGAATGTTGCCTGTTGGTAAGCGCATAACTCAAGAATGGATGGACCAATTCGGTTAATTTATTTTTTTGTATGTTCCTTAAGGTCCACGGAAGGTTTTTATAAAAAAAAAAACAAAAAAAAATTTAATTTTTACTTTTAACTTTTGACAGAACGAAGTCTGTCCGGGCAGCTAGTATTTTATAAATATTTTCAAAGGTGAAACAAAAAAAAAGTTTCCAAATCGGACTAAAAACACATATAAAAAAAGAATCTTTCGAATTGAGAACCTCCTCCTCTTTTGAAGTCGGTTAAAACGTTCAACAACTCACCAAATCCTCTAAAGCATCTTCATTATCCTTCAAATCTTCATTCAACTTCGAATACAAGTCACATACGACGTCTTTCACAAATGGCACATTGTGTAAATTCCTTAATTTCATCGCAGACCAAATTCCGAAGTTTTTTACATCCTTTACACTAAACTGTTTATAAATTTGCATTTTTTCGTTATAGTGCAGTGTTTGGAACAGTTTCTCTATAGTGTAACTCAAGTAGATTCGTTGAGGTGATGTGAGAAACAACGCGTTAGGTTCAAGTCTCTGGTAAACGTTGATTAATCCTAACAAAACATCTAACTGTACTTGGTTATTACTGAGCCTGGAAAAGAAACAATAGATAAAATGCTTACTAATATATTTATATATATTAGTAAGCAGTGATAGCCTAGTAGTTAGGACTGTGGTTTCCTATTCGGGGGGGTCGCAGGTTCGATCCCGGGTACGCACCTCTGACTTTTCGGAGTCAAGTGCGTTTAAGTAATTAAATATCATTTGCTTCAACGGTGAAGGAAAACAACGTGAGGAAACCTGCACACCTGAGAGTTCTTCATAATGTTCTTGAAGGTGTGTGAAGTTCGCCAATTCGCATTGGGCCAGCGTGGTGGACTATGGCCTATAACCATTCTCTAAGAGGAGACCTGCGCTCAGTAGTGAGCCGTTGATGGGTTGCTAATGAATCTATATATAATTACTAGTAATAATAATTATACAAAATGAATCTCTATTTCCCTTGGACACGGCATTACGCGGGAACAGCTGGACCAATTTTGACGCGACTTTCACTGACAGATAGCTGATGTTTTAAGGAGTAACATAGGCTACTTTTTTAACCAACAATCAAAAAATCGGCCAAGTGCGAGTCGGGCCTCGCTCTTTTAGGGTTCCGTTAAAAAAATTAAATTAAAAAATTTCCATCTACCCACCTACCCATTTTAATTTAATTTTTTTAATTTAATTTAATTTAGGGGTCTAATAACAAAGGCGGCAAAGTCCAGTTTACTCGAACTGGACTTTGCCGCCTTTGTTATTAGACTACTCAATTTTTATCGACCGAGCGAAGCGAAGGTCTTTGAGTCTACTTGAGTGAATTTGCACTTGTCCGTCCGTCCGTCCGTCCGTCTGTCAGAGCCTTATAACTTCTGAATTACTGAACGTAATTACTTCAATTTTAGATATAATATGTTAACCGATGGCCTCCAGCCGAAAATGGCTTAAAAAGTTATAAAAATCTTTATTTCAGGGGGGGCTCTCATAGAAGCGAATGCGAAGAAAAAAAAATTTTTGCGTTTCATAGGGTTACAGTACCTCATTTTAAAGGTAATTTGACACAGAGTACAAAAGTATTTTTTTTTTAATTTTTTTCCTAAAATTGACGAAATGGGGGGCTTTCAAAGTGGAGATTATATTTGACCTCACAACGGAATAACCATTGAAAGCTGGGGCTTGAAAGTTTTATAACTTTAGCGTAATATCATGTACTTGAACAACAAATACTAAAATTAGATAAATGTAATAAGGAAACTAAATTATTTAACTTTTAATGAGCAGCAACAACTGAACTTCACAATGATGTCAATAGATGGCGCTCTCATCTCATATAGCAAATGCAGCTATATGTAACATAATATTATTCAATTAAAATTATTACTTAGTCATTTAGCAAACATCAATAAAACTTCACGTTGCAATTTGTTTTTACATGTTTTCTGATCGTGTCGATAGTTGACGCTGTGTACAAGTTATTTAATTTGAATGTTCCAAAAAACTATACCTAAGTTTGATTGAGGCCTTGAGAATTTCACTATAACAGTTCCCTAACCTTTACGGGCTACCTATGTTAAGTTAGTTGTGAAAATTTCACATAATATGTGAAAATTTCATCTGTCTATCTATTACGGTTTACCAGATACAGCCCTCTGACAGACGGACGGACGGACGGACAGCGTAGGCTTAGTAATAGGGTCCCGTTGGTACCCTTTGGGTACGGAACCCTAAAAAGGTTGTGTTTTTCTACCTTTGTATATCGATACCTCCTTGATTTCTAAACCGATTTGCGTGAATCTTTTTTGAATCGATACAGAAACTTTGCGAGATCATCAAAAACTTCGGGTTCTAACTCCTCAATCCTGATGCTGCAGGGTTACTGCCCCAGTGCCCACCTAAACTGTGGTGATTTGTTAACTGTCGATTATGAAGAGTTGTTGTAGGTACTAAGCAAAGACTAGATAATTACATTCCAGGCCCCAACTCCTCAATCCTGATGGTGCAGGGGTATTCCTCACGCAAACGAAGTCGCGGGCATCAGCTAATATTGTATATTATAAATACGAAAATTATTTGTTTGTCCTTCAATCACGCAACAACGGAGCAACGGATCGAGGTGATTTTTTGCATGAATGTAGTTGAGGGCTTGGAAAGTGACACATAGCTTTTTATTTTTATCACATAGGTATCATTTTTTAAAAACTAAATCCACGCGGACAAAAGCTATAAGGCCACTGTAACTATTTTGATTTGATTTGAAATGAGTATTTGATTTGAATATTAGTTTCAATTCGATGCCTTAAGATGGGTAGCCTAAGTATGTCACACTCTCAACATTTCTGCGGTGGTGTAGTGTGATGCGGGTTGTTACGTTCCCTCAAATATGGTTGAGCGAGGCAATGGCTGGGTCATGCGTCATGCTCGTGAACGGGTGCCACCAGCGGCAATGGGGCTACTTTCTGTCTGCCCGTCTTAACATGTGTTGAATTATAATTAGAAATAATTACGTATGCTTTTGTGGAACTTCCCCTCATTGTGGAAACTCTGCATACATAGAATAATATATATTAAGTATATTGTAAAAGTATTTTGAAAAGAGCAGCTGCCGAGTTTCTTGCTGGTTCTTCTCGGCAGGAACGGCATTCCGAACCAGTGGTAGACTCATTGACGATTCAAAAGTACTTGTAAAAGTTTATTTGAATAAAAAACATTTCTATTCTATTCTATTAATTACTAGATTTCGAACGCGTAGTTAGGATCTAGGGGGGTAAGGGAGCGCACCTCCATCTAGCGCTCCAAACGTCAACCTCACCTGCCCGCGGTGCCCCCTGCTAGTCTACTGACGAGGCTATGACGACCGACAAATGGCGGTATAACCATTTCATACTGGCTAAACTGAGCAAATGGCACAGGCTTGTGTTGGGCAGCAGCGACACGGGTGCGATCAGTTTAGCCCTGCGATGACCAACACGCCTGCCCAGCGTGGTCATTATGGGCAAAACCTTGTAATGGATACTTGCACAAGACCATGGCCCCTAGTTCCCGGCGGCCTCGCTATTCCTGACCCTGGCAGCGGTCACGGTAATGGCGGGGCAGGGGGTGCTAAGAATCTCCGGACGAGATTCCGCTGCCAACCCCGACGACTGGACCTGGTGACATATAACGCACGCACTTTGAGGACCGACGAAAAGATCATCGAGCTGGAAGAAGCAGTGAGCAAGTTGCGCTGGAATATTATAGGATTGTCTGAAGTCCGTAGAGAGGGGGAGGACTCGATAATCCTCAATTCCGGCAACTTGTTTTACTACCGGGAGGGCGATCAACAGTCCCAGGGTGGTGTCGGGTTCATCGTCCACAAGTCCCTCGTCAACAACATTGTACAAGTCAAGAGTGTGTCGAGTAGGGTAGCGTACCTTATACTCAGAATCACCAAACGGTATTCGCTGAAGGTTATACAGGTCTACGCACCGACATCGACACATTCTGACGAGGAGGTAGAGGCGCTGTATGAGGATATATCAAAAGCCATACACGCCTCTACCACTCATTACAGTGTTGTGATGGGGGATTTCAATGCAAGGCTGGGCGAACGAAGCGGTGCAGAGACGAGAGTGGGGCATTTTGGGTATGGGCGAAGGAACCAAAGGGGCCAAATGTTGGCCGACTTCATGGAGAAGGAGGGCCTCTTTATGATGAACTCCTTCTTCAGGAAGCGGCCACACAGAAAATGGACATGGTTGAGTCCCGATGGTTCCACGAGAAATGAGATCGACTTCATTATGTCGACCAAGCGGCATATATTCAATGATGTCTCTGTGATCAATAGGGTGAAAACCGGTAGCGATCACCGGATGGTAAGAGGCACGTTGAATATTAATGTAAAGCTGGAAAGGGCCAGACTGGTGAAGTCCACTCTCCGACCTTCTCGTGCTCATATCCAAAATCCCGAAAACTTCCAACTCGAACTGCAGAACCGATTCGAGTGCCTAGCAGACTGCGTTTCTGTGGACGATCTAAACAACAGGTTCGTGGAAACTGTCCATACTGTGGGGTCTAAATTCTTTAAGACCCATCGCAGGAAAAGAACCGAAAAGTTCTCTGACCATACTCTCAAGCTAATGAAGGAGAGACAAGAGATGAGGCTGCAGTCATCGGCAGACGCGGCTGCCTACCGGCGGATTAATAGGCAGATCTCTAAGGCACAAACTCGCGACCTCCGTGTCTTTAATACCAAGTGTATTAAAGATACCATTGAGCGGAACAAAGGCTCAAAAGTGTTCGCGAGAGATCTGTCTATCGGACAGAGCCAGCTGACGCGGTTGAAAACTGATGACGGCCGTCTCGTCTCTTCTCGACCTGAGGTCTTGGGAGAGGTTGAGAAGTTCTATGGACAGTTATATACCACGACACAAAAACCTGTTGAAGATTTGGCGAAAGATCCCAGAGCCAAACTGACCCGACACTATACCGAAGATATCCCGGACGTCAGCCTATACGAGATTAGAATGGCTCTCAAACAGCTCAAGGACAACAAGGCACCAGGTGATGACGGAATCACTGCGGAACTCCTGAAAGCGGGTGGAAAACCGGTACTTAAGATCTTTCAGCGATTGTTCAATTCCGTCATCCACGAGGGCACAACGCCGGAAGCATGGCACAGGAGCGTGGTGGTTCTGTTCTTCAAAAAGGGTGATAATACCTTGTTGAAGAATTATAGACCCATCTCGTTGTTGAGTCATGTTTATAAGTTGTTCTCGAGAGTCATTACGAATCGTCTCGCTCGTAGGTTCGACGACTTCCAGCCTCCCGAACAAGCCGGATTCCGAAAAGGCTTTGGTACCATAGATCACATCCATACGCTGCGGCAGGTTGTACAAAAGACGGAAGAGTATAACCAGCCACTTTGCTTAGCGTTTGTGGACTATGAGAAAGCCTTCGATTCGGTGGAAACTTGGGCTGTGTTGAGGTCGCTGCAGAGATGCCGGATTGACTACCGGTATATCCAAGTGTTGAAGTGCTTGTATGAAAACGCCACAATGTGAGTACGTATACAGGACCAGACTACGAGGCCAATCCACTTGCAGCGTGGAGTGCGACAGGGAGACGTTATCTCCCCGAAGCTCTTTACCGCTGCGTTGGAGGACGTCTTTAAGCTTCTGGATTGGAACGGGCTTGGCATCAACATAAACGGCGAGTACATCACTCACCTGCGATTTGCCGATGACATAGTAGTCATGGCAGAGACTCTGAGAGACCTCAATACAATGCTCAACGATCTCAGCAGGGTTTCTCAACAGGTGGGCCTGAAAATGAACATGAGCAAGACGAAAATCATGTCCAATGCTCATGCACCGCTCCACCCAGTAATTGTTGAGAACTCTGCACTCGAAATTGTCGACGAGTATATTTACCTGGGACACACAGTCCAGCTAGGTAGGTCCAATTTCGAGAAAGAGATCAGCCGCCGAATCCAACTCGGCTGGGCTGCGTTCGGGAAGCTCCGAGATGTCTTCTCGTCCAAAATTCCTCAGTGCCTGAAGACTCAAGTCTTCGAACAGTGCGTGTTGCCAGTGATGACTTACGGATCCGAGACATGGTCGCTAACTAAGGGCCTCATAAGTAGGCTCAGGACCGCTCAGCGGGCGATGGAGAGAGCTATGCTCGGAGTGTCCCTGCGGGATCGAATCAGAAATGAGGAGATCCGTAGGAGAACCAGAGTCACCGACATAGCTAAGCGAGTCGCGATACTGAAGTGGAAATGGGCGGGGCACATAGTTCGAAGAGCTGATGGTCGTTGGGGTCCCAAGGTGCTGGAGTGGCGACCCCGCACCGGGAAGCGCAGTGTTGGCAGACCCCCCACCAGGTGGACCGACGACATCAAACGAGTCGCAGGGAGCCGCTGGATTCAGGCGGCGCAAGACCGAGGCCTGTGGAAGTCCATGCAAGAGACCTTTGTCCAGCAGTGGACGTCTATCGGTTGATAAAGAAGAAGAAGAAGAAGAAGTTAGGATCTTAAAAATACCGTAGGACATTTTGTTTTCCGGGATAAAAAGTAGCCTATGTTCCTGATATGTAATGCGGGTTGTTACATTCCCTCAAATATGGTTGAGCGAAGCAACGGCTGGGTCATGAGTCTCGTGAACGGGTTCCACCAGCGGGAATGGGGCTGCTTTCTGTCTGCCCGTCTTAACATGTATTGAATTGTAAGTAGGTTTGCTTTTGTAGAACTTCCCCTCATTGTTGAAACACTGCATACATAGCATAGCACTGCAATCTATTGTATTGTAAACTTGTTTTGAAAAGAGCAACCGCCGAGTTTCTTGCTGGTTCTTCTCGGCAGGAAGGGCATTCCGAACCAGTGGTAGACTCATCGACCATTCAAAAGCACTTGTAAAAAAGTTTATTTGATTAAAAAATATTTCTATTCTATTCTATTCTCTATTCTGTGACCCTCAACTATACCCATGATTTATTCGCATTCATGTATAGTAAGAAAGATTATTTGATTACAGTATAGAGACTAACCTACAAAGTAGAACCCACAAATTGGAAGCAAAAATCGCACTATAATATTCGGTTCCAAGGAGGGCTTCATATAGATATTTCTCTAATCTTTTATACTGTCGGCAACTGAACGTGGTCGTGAGAGCTACAGTATGGAGCAGCAAATGTTCGTACAGCCCGTAGTAATAAGTTCTGCCTTCTTTTGTGTGCTTCAATTTTAGGCTAATATTAAACCACTTATGACCTGTAAGATTTTTTATTCAATATAATGTCAGTATTCAATTACCAAATTGCAATCATCATCATCATCATCATCATCATCATTAGCAACCCATCAACGGCTCACTACTGAGCGCAGGTCTCCTCTCAGAGAAGGGTTATAGGCCATAGTCCACCACCCTGGCCCAATGCGAATTGGCGGACTTCACACACCTTCGAGAACATTATGAAGAACTCTCAGATGTGCAGGTTTGTTTTCCTTCACCGTTGAAGCAAGTGATACTTAATTGCTTAAACGCACTTTGCAATTTGACGCAACGCAAATTGCAATGCAATATGGCAATTAATTCATCAAGATAAACTGTTTCAAACTGTACATATATCCAGACCATCTTATATTATCACTTTAGAATTCACAAAGTTCACTCGTTATTCACAGGAATATTTGTAGAATTTTTTCGGGTGCGTGCTCTTTTTCATCTAAAACTAAATGACGCAACAAGATTGCGTTGAGAAAATCACGTGACTTGTAGCAAAGGATTGCTAGAATAAAATAGAACTGCAAAATAGTAGAATTTCTTTGAATAGTGTCCACAATCACCGTTACCTACCTGGAGTTATTCACAGGAACGATTTGTGGCACATTAGTTTATAATTAATTAATTAAATAAATATAGACGTTATAATGACAAGATAAAATAATAAATGAATAGTTTCGTTGTGGCTTTATAGTCGTATTAAATCAATATAGCGAGAAATGTCACCATGTAGATTATTTTATCTAATATCTTTAAACGAGCAATCCTTGTATATATTAATATATATATAGCTGTTGGGGCTGATTCACTCACTGACTCACTCATTGATCACCTCTCCTGTAAAATTTTGTATGAAAAAATTTTTTTTCACCGATGGTTTCGTATAGAGGAAAAAAATTCATTCGGAGGAAAAATATGGAGAGAGCTGATGATTGAGGATTTCGGAGACGGGTGAGGAGCACGGCCAGGGTATCAAAGATAGGTGGGGGGTACTCGAACAAATGTCACTCGAAACCTCATCCAATTCGCAGTGAGCTGAAAAAAAATTCAAAATGGTGGAAAAAAGATGGCCGCCATACAAATTTCGTTGGTGTCTATCTCGGGGAGTATAAAAGATGGAAGAGTGGTTTCTTGGCAAAAGATGATCAGGACCCAAAGGTCTATTTGATGAATAGAAAAAAAATCAAGATGGCGGAATTTTTTTTTCCATACAAAATATATGGCGAATATTGAAGAAGGCTAGAAGCTGAGAACTACGCAAGACTTTGATACGGTTCCTTTTCAAAATTTGTTTTTATAGAAGAATTCTCATTCTGAAAAATGATGAGATATGATGATCGAGGGTTTGGAAGGTGGGTGAGGAGCACGGCCAGGTTATTGAAGACAGGTGGGAGGTGCTCAAACAAAATATACTTAAAACCTCATCCAATTGGCAGTGAGCTGAAAAATAATTCCAAAATGACAGATTCAAGATGGCGGCCATACAAACTTCAACGGTGTCTATCTCGGAGAGGATAAAAGATGGAAGAGTGGTTTTTTGATAGAAAATGATCAAGACCTAAAAGTATACTTGCCGAGTAGAAAAACCGCGGTCCGCTTGCGGGCCGCGCACCCACGCGCCCTACTAGTATATATATATATATATATATATATATATATATATATATATATATATATATATATAATCTGAATCTCGGAAACGGCTCCAAGGATTTTCATGAAATTTGGTATGCAGGGGGGTTTCGGGGGCGATAAATCGATCTAGCTAGGTTTCATTTTTAGAAAAGGTCGTTTTATCCGTGTTTTCAGGCAATGAAAAACCCCTTACAATATCATTAGAATACGAAGGTAAATTTCGCCGTCATCTACAAATTCCCGATAGCTCGACGGTAAATCGGACGGTCCCGAAACCAGAAGACTAGCTCCGGTTCGAGTCCAAGACAATTATATTTTCCCCTATGAATTTTATTATTATTTTTTTATTTATTATTTTTTTTTAATATATAATTTCCAAAAAAACACGATTTACCAAAAAAAAAAAAACCACCCAGGTCACCCAGATATTAATTTTTAAATTTGCAAGCGCAAGAGGACACTTTCATTTTGTATGGAGCTGAAATAGGTGGCTTTGGTTTAATTAGATTTTGTCGGTATAATTACATTCCTAACATAAATGAAATGCTTTATTTCTACTGAATATTAAATGTGCGTAAACAAAAATCAATTAATATCCATTGATTACCTGAATTAATCGGTACAGAAGCAAAATAAAGTAGAGGACATCTATTTTTTAACCCATGTACGATTATTTTGACTTCTAGCCGGGTATGTTTAATTAAACCCATACACCTAAACGGTTTCTAAACGCCGTCGTGCCGGAACGCCAATTCGCTTGGCGGCACGTCTCTGACGTTAGGGTGAAAACTAGCCACAGCCAAAGCCTCCCATCACGACCAGTCACCAGATTAGAGACATTTCAGAAATTATAATTTTCGAAATTGTCCCCATCGGGATCGAATCCGAGACCTAACGCTTTAAGACCACAGCACTCTCCACTGTGCCAGAGCGGTCGTAGAACTGTATAAAGAAGGTTATATGCAAACATTGTGAATTAGGTGCTTTAATAAAAATTACTTCAGCATTAAGATATTTGTAATATTAGAATAGACTAAGATATGGTGTGTCTGTAAGTACTTACAATATGGTAGTAATGAAAACACACAATCAATAACTTTGTCCGCAATATGAGTTGATACATCTTTCTTCTGCAGAAGAGCTTTCATAATCATTATAATAAGCAGCATATATCCCAGCAACGCACTCTCTTTCAATTCACTGCTCTTGGTTAGTAATATTAACTGAAAATAAACATATTTTGAGCCCCTTTACTAATTGTGTAATAGATTTGTGTAGTGGCTTCAATATTATTTATATTATAATTCATAGTTAGAGGAGCTGATGGTCGTTGGGGTTCCAAGGTGCTGGAGTAGCGACCTCGCAACTCGGTGCGGGGTGCGGTGGGGGTCTCCCCCACTAGGTGGACCGACGACATCAAACAAATCGCAGGGAGCTGCTGGATTCAGGCGGCGCAAGACCGAGGCTTGTGGAAGTCCATGCAGGAGACCTTTGTCCAGCAGTGGACGTATGGTGGACAACGTGGAGTGGTATTGATAAAGATGAGGCTTCAATACACAATGCTTTGCCTTTATATGTTAAATTATGGATGACATAGAAAAAAAACAATGTATTAGAGGTAGACCACTTCTATAAGTTATATCCTACCTCATTGTGGAAAAACTGTATACATAGCATAGTATCTATTGTATTGTAAACTTGTCTTGAAAAGATCAACCGCCGAGTTTCTTGCTGGTTCTTCTCGGCAGGAAGGGCATTCCGAACCAGTGGGAGACTCATCGACGATTCAAAAGCACTTGTAAAAGTTTATTTGAATAAAAATATTTCTATTCTATTCATAAAAACAAAGCAGACGGCACCGGTACGCGTGCGGAAAACCAATAACGCTGGCCTGCATTATTACATCTACGCAAGTTACATCGTTGTAACTAGTCTTGTGTAGTACATGTACTAAGTACTAATAGGAATGAATTCCCGGCACTGAACGAGCATGATTTATTCCGTATGCTAATACATCGTTCTTTTAGTACATCGATCTTTGAGGACCTATTTAGTCTGATTCTGTCGCTTGAATCGGAACTACTGTACTAAGGCCCGCTTGCAGAAACGCAGGGTTATCCTTTTAACCCAGAGTTAGCTGCTGCTTTGCCAGATTTCGTATGGAGCTTTTGTCAAAATTACAAATTTATTTCTGGGTTAAGGGGCTATAACGATCCTAAATTGTTTGGGTCGTACGAGTGGGATAGAGCTATATATTTTGCAGTGCTAGGAAAGAGATGGAAATTATGGATTCAGGGGTCGGGAATTGAAAAAAATCTTTAAAATTGATTTAAAAAATTATGAATGCCAATAATCAAAGAATTTTTCTCACCGCTTTTAGTAAATATTTATATCAACACAAATAAAAAAAATAGCAGGAAATAAACCTACCGTTTCTGTTTAAACAAGGTTTAAACCTAAAAAAGGAGATTATTGGATCAAAGTTTGGGAAAACTTTCTATCGAGAATTTTTTTTCCAATCGTGTTTCTATCTCCAAGCGAATTTAGTTAAGATACCTAAATTACATATTGCATTGAAATTATTCAAATTGTAATTATAGTTTTCAATTTGTAAACCTCACAGAGCTCACCGAAAATCGCCTGTCGCATGCTTTTACCACCTTAAGCCTAACCCGGCGTCTCTGCAAGCAAGCCTAATAGTGTAAACCTTCTCCCTGTAAGCTTCTTTGAGAGGAGACCTGCGCTCAGTAGTGAGCCGTTAATGGGTTGCTCATGATGATGATGATGATGATGATGTACTAATAGTATTAGAAGTTCCAGTCTTTTGAATGTACTAGCACGGAGCGAGCCTTTTAGAGACCCAGCAACAACAAGCCTAGTTTTACTCGTAACTTATTAAAGTGGTTGATCAGTGCTCACTTTTAGAAAATTGTCTTCATTGACAAGTGCAGCAATCAACATCTCTGAAGGCTCTGATATGTGCGTGTCCACAAGCGCTGTAAATTCCGATGATTTATTTGCGGCCACTTCATGGTATGAACTGTTGCATCTGGAATTGATAACAGTAGGAAAATTTTAGAATAGAATAGAAATATTTTTTATTCAAATAAATTTTTACAAGTGCTTTTGAATAGTCAAATGAATCTACCACTGGTTCAGAATGCCCTTCCTGCCGAGAAGAACCAGCAAGAAACTCGGCGGTTGCTCTTTTTCATTAGATATAGTTCACAATAGGTACTATGCTATGTATGCAGTGTTTCCACAATGAGTGGAAGTTCCACAAAATGCATAAGTATTTACAATTCAATACAATTGTTGAGTTGGGCAGGCAAAAAGTAGCCCCATTCCCGCCGGTGGCACCCGTTCACGGGCGTGACACATGATGCAGCCGTTGCTTCGCTCAACCATATTTGAGGGAACGTAACAGCCCGCACCACACGACATCACCAGAAATGTTTAGAGAGTATGACATACTTAGGCTACCAATTGGTACTGTAGGTAATTACACTAACGCTCTTGTAATAGTAGAACAAATACCAGAAAAACCTCACAAACCCTCCAAAATACACTCTATATGTACGTTTCGCTTCGAGACTAGAGCATCTATTGTCTCAATACACAAATTAATGCAATAATTAAAGTAAACAGTCGATGGGGTTAGGAGGTAACAAATACGGGTTTAAGCGCTCTGGAGATTAAAGCCAAATAAAATAATATACAAAGAACACAAACACAAGAGGTCTACTTAAATAGATACAACTACAAGCAGACTGATTATAGGTAGCATTTTAATTTAAAATCTATTTTTCATTTGCAGTGGAACTGCATCCTGGCTGCTAAGTATAATAAGTAAGTAGTAAGTAGAAAAAGATTTCTAACTCGTTGTATAAATCAATTTACGCAAAATTTGACACAAGATGGCGTTACTAGGATCTCAATTTATATTTTTTTGTTGATCGACAAAACAGCGGTGCGCAACAGAATTAACACCAATTAACTAATTTAAAAACTAATAAAACACTTACAAACTCAAGTGCAACAGTAGTTTTATAATATTTTCGTAATTATTGCTGATGGAACATTTGAATATGTTGCATATACGCAACAGTATTTTTAATGTAAAGTTTGCTACTTTCAAGGATCTCAGCACCATCTTATCTTCCTCAGGTGCCTGGAATAAAAAAATGTTTTAAATTATTAAGCTATATTGCATAGCTTTTATCGCGGGCTTTGAACTAGGACAAACAGTTTGAGCGCGGCGACCGAATCAAGAAATTCCGTAACGAAAATAAACCTAACACCGTCGTTCAGTAAGCGTTCAACATTTTAGAGGTTCACAAGTAGCTCTGTTTGGCGCAGTGGGCAAGCGGCCGCTCTCTTTACCGTATGGTGTATGATGTCGCAGGTTCGAATCTCACTCGCGAAGTAGTGACAGTGCGCTTTTCTTGTTTGTTTGTTTTTTAATTATTTTTTTGCATAATTTTTATTATGCAAAAAATAAATACTTATGCAATTTTTTTTGCAAAAAAAATAGTTGCATAAATATTATAATTGCATAAGTTGATAAAAAATGCTATGCAATAGCTTTACCGCGTCAGTCCCCGAGTGCACTTAATTTTTTTTATTTTATACCAGGTTTAGCCGCGACCTCGTCTGCGTGGAGTTGGTTTTTCCCGTGGAAACCGTTTTTCGGGGATAAAACGTAGCCTGTCACTCTTCAAGTCCTCAACCATACCAACAACAAACACACTTTCGCATTTATAAATCACTAACTGATGCCCGCGACTTCGTCCGCGTGATTTTAGTTTTTAAAATCCCTCGAAAAATCTTTGATTTCCCGGGATAAAGAGTAGCCTATGTCACTTTCCAGGTCAACTATACCCATGCAAATCACGTCTATCCGTTGGTCCGTTGCGGCGTGATTGAAGGACAAACCAACAAACTTTTATAATATTAGTAAGGATAGTCATTTTCATCTCATTTTTCCCTTGTTTTCCTTAGCCACAGGAAATGTCAAATTAGAGAATACAGCAGCTAGAACTAAATATTATTCTTCAACCCCCAGAGACAACCTCTGCTTCATTGAGGGTCTTCTCTGTCAGTCATACCTATGTAAACGTTTTTCGCTTAATGTGACAGATGTGACACTCTACGAATCCAAAACCATGGCAATACAATACTATGGCTTTCCAAAGATTTTAACGGATTTTAAAATTTATAACTCGTATAAATCAATTTACGCAAAATTTGACACAAGATGGCGTTACTAGGATATCAATTTATATTTTTTGTTGATCGACAAAAAAGTGGTCTGCAAAAGAATTAACACCAATTAACTAATTTAAAACTAATAAAACACTTACAAACTCAAGTGCAACAGTAGTTTTATAATATTTTCGTAATTATTGCTGACGGAACTTTTGAATATGGTGCAACTTCAACGGTAAATAAATTAATTACCTACCTCCAAAGCAGTTGTTATATTCCTTTCTATTGTAGAGGCTAGTAGATCTAGACTCGCGCTAAAAATGTTTTTGTCACGGAGAAAACTGGAATATTTCTCACAAATCATCGTGTAGGCCTTCCACTGCTCCGCCATAGTTTTGACGTCCAGTGATTGTACCACGTCGCCGATTTTCAAGTTTATTTCTAAAGCTTTGAAATAAGAAACCTTATATAAAAAAAACTTGAGAGGTGTCAAGGGACACCCGGAAGGAACGAAGTTCCTTTCGATTAATTAATTTGGCATTGTGTTCAATATTTTCACACTACAATATTAGATCTCGTAGCCTTGCGGTTTCTACAGTCGCTAAACAGTTAAAGGTCGATGGTTCGAATCCCAGCTCGACAGACTGAATTTTCTATTTTTAATTTTATTTTAAATAATTTCTAGATGTGGAATTTTTCCCTAATTTTTTTATTTTTATTGAGAGCTGGGATTCGAACCATCGACCCTTATCGACCCTTATGCGACTGTAAAAACCACAAGGCTACGGAGATCTAATATTGTACTGTGAAAATATTGAACACAATGCCAAATTCACATTCAAAAAAGTGTCAGTTTCAAAAAAGTGTCGGTTCAATTTAATGTTTTGAATTTTGACTTTCTGAGATTTGACGTGATAACCATTTTATACGACCACAAATATGGGTTTTGACATCCCCCTGACACCCACCCCCCCGTACTTGACACTTGTGAAACCCCCTCCCCAATGGTGAGATGTCACATATTTTTCACAGAAGTCATTCACTTAAGACGGCAGTTTTTCCAACTTTTTTCTTTATTGAAATTAAAAATAATCTTTGATAAAATTAAAATTAAGTTGGAACGGTTGGATAGCAAGTGTGCAATCATACATAAGCCTTAAATATAGATTGAGTTACTAGTTTACTACTACGTTACGGTTACGAGTTATTAGTTTACTACTTTAAAGTTTTTGGTTTACATAATATAAAGCCGTTTTTATAAAGCCGTTAAAGTTTTAGGGCCGAGATTTCACCAACATAAAATAAGCTTTATCCGAGCGTAAGTTTTATATTTTGACAGTATTTTTGATACATTAACTGTCACAACGTCAATTTATCCCTCGGATAAACGTTACTCGACGTTGGTGAAATCAGCACTTAGAATTTTAGATGTTAACAACTTAAACTCAAAAAATAAACTTACTCTCAACAAGAATATCCTGGTGCTCCTTTTCAGTCAAATCAAATATCAAATGCTTCTCTAAAGTCCTTAAATAGGTCAACTGTAATTCATGGCAGTTTCTAAACAAATCCTTTAGTTGTTTTTCCACTTTACATAGGTGGTTACCATAAATAAATTCACTGAAATATTATAAGCATTTTAAATTAACTATTTACTATAGAACATGTACAAAATTTGTAGTTATTTATCTAATACCATCTTGAAAACAGCTTCAACGATTTTCATGAAATTTAGTATTCAGGGGGTTTCGGGGGCGATAAATCGATCTAGCTAGGTTTTATTTTTAGAAAACGTAGTTTTATCCGAGTTTTCAGGCAATGAAAAACCCCTACAATATCATTAGAATAAGAAGGTTTTCACCACCATCTACAAGGTTATAACTCAGGTGGGAAATCGGATGGTCCCAAAACCAGAAGACCCCGGTTCAAGTCTAGATGATTATATTTTTTCCTTTTTTTTCAAGTTCCTTCTTTTGTGAAAAACTAATATTGGGGGCCCTTTATCAACGCATCTAATTCGTAATTACACTCGTGATTTTTTATTTAAATAACTAGTTCATATTTTCTTATTATTATGTAGGTAAGATCGAAAAATATTATTCATATTTCATCAGTAAGTAATTCGTATAATTTCCAAAAAACATGATTTACCAAAAAAAAAAACCAGCAAAGCTTGGTCAGCTAGGTACTAGTTAAAATGTAAAGTTATTTAGTTGAATAGGGATCTAAGCTGACAGACATAAGAAATCTTGGGTACCATGCCTGAATCCTGATGCAGTGGATTTGGTAAGGTTTTACATAAATTTAATTTTGTGTATGATATCAACATTATCCTACATAAGTCCACTGCATGTCACAGGTCTCATCTTATCAAACTTTTACAATAATTGATCCAAACTAAGTAATCATCATGTATTTTGGGTGCCGATGCCGATTTAGTAATTAAAAATTCATATTATAGTTCTTGCTCTGATAAATTTGAACAATAAATTATGGAGTTAGAAACGTTGTGTGCAATTTGAATTAATATTTAATTATAAGTAAATAATAAAACTAAATAGTAAAAATATATATTATACATAAATAGTAATTTATTAGTTTTTAAGTTACCTGTCTTTACAATGAGTGAATACAGATAATATGATGTCTCCAGTACAAGTGCTAAAATTCTTTACTGCACTAATTGTGGTGACAACAGATTCAATGTTTGTCTTGATGCAATTAGATAATATCTGCATAGTGCTCACAGCATCGTCTAAGTATTTACACAATTTATCTATTTCTGTGTTTTCATCTTCCAGTAATATATGAATAAGGTCATGGCTCTGAAAAAAATTGACAAAACATGATATGAGTTATGTTATTTAGTAAAATTATAATGTCACAATTTTTTAATAGTGACAAGCAAGTGTAACAAGCAGTGATAGCCTAGTGGTTACGACTGTGGTCTCCTATTCGGAGGGTTGCAGGTTCGATCCCAGGTACACACCTCTGACTTTTCAAAGTTAATTTCATTTAAGAAATTAAATATCACATGCTTTAACGGCGAAGGAAAACTTCGTGAGGAAACCTGCACGCCTGAGAGTTAACCATAATGTTCTCGAAGGTGTGTGAAGTCTGCCAATTCGCATTGGGCCAGCGTGGTGGACTATAGCCTATAACCCTTCTCTGAGAGACCTCGCTCAGTAGTGAGCTGATGATGGGTTGATAATGATGATGATGATGATGATGATGATGATTTTTTTAATTATAATAAGTATTTTTGGGGCCTTGTTGCAACTGAGCTTATTAGTCTACTACTGCACTAGTTAAATATTGAAAATCAATAGCAATTGGGAAGTTGGTGAGAATTTCCACTAGAAAAACTGTAGACTTTTCTTAAGAGTTCTGTGATTGTCCACATAATCTTCCAAATTTCAATGCTGTGAGGCATTCAAGTATCTTGAGACGCCAATTTCCATCAGTTCTTCGAGCAATGTGTTATATGCAGTGGTGTCGTAACTAAAGGGTGGCATTTAGGCAAAATGCCATGGGCCCTAGCCGGAAGGGGCCACCAGCCTGAGGGCTGTGAGCATTTTGTAAAATATTTTTTTTTAATGTTGGTTGAGCTTCTTTATATGGTTGGAAGAGGGCCCCATCTGATTCGTTTGCCACGGGCCTTGAACGGTATTGTTATGCTACTGCTTATGTGTATTCAACATTTGTATATTCAACCCAATGAGCTAACTCTGGTTCTCTTTAAAGATCGGAATGTTCTGTATACTGTTCTTAACACGGAAATTTTCAAACATAAATAAAACTTTTCTGGGCGGGACATTATAAGAATACTGGAAGTCGGAAAAAACTAGCTATAGCTATATTATGTAACATGTGTTTACAATAAAGATAAAGTAAGGCTTTGAGAAATATCACCAGAAGTATATGTGATCTGCAATCTTCTATTAATACATTTATACGTTCCCGAAGTACCGCGGACGCCTTAATTTTCGAAACAAGCGTTGCATACTTTTCTATTTCAATCTGGGTTTCTTTTGTAAGAAAAATACATTTTTTTGAATATAAGCGCACTTTTAGTACTTGACTCATTAGAAAAGGATACTGTTAAGTTTAGACGGCTAGCACTTGTTTCCGAAAAGATATCTGAATTTTGTGAGTCATCCATACTACTATACTAGTCACTCTTAATAGTTATTACAGCTGCTCCACCATTACTTCTATAAAATAAACGCTCGAAAGTTAGGTAAATCAATGAAATCATATAGATATGGTCTATCTTCCCTTATATATAAATAGTACTCTGTGCATAGATAATACACTATATACCATGAAGCAGTGAAGCTAACAAAACGTATATTTCGCCCATGGTAGGTTATTTGCTACCTTCATGATTTCGCCCATGGTAGGTAGGAAATAGATTTCGCCACAGGCATAGATGGGCATAGACCACGAACATTAGGATAGTCACAGGGCACAGCACAGAGTACTTTGATATATATGGGCACAGGCCAGGCCGGCCGGCCCACAGGTGGAGGTGTATCCTACATGGACATAGTAAACAAACAGGACCGAGTACTCGCAGCTGAAAAGCGAGCCGAGCGAGATAGCTAGTACAGAGGCCGTGTGTCCCTTTCTAACAGGGTGACAATAAGATTTTCGTTATGTGAGACAAATTCAATCTTGCAATCTTCCTACTAATTAGTTTATTATAAACACAGTTATTGAAGTTTTTCATAAGCAATGAAATATTTCTTAGGGATTAGGGATGGATTACGAAATAAATAATACAAATAGTACAAGGTATCGATCGTTCCAGTCATAGTGAGTACATTGCTAGATATTATAATGACTGGTCATGTGTAGATAATGTGATAAATTAATCATTTTCTCTAGATATAAATCATAATAGCTGGTCAAAGGCACCCAAAGTAATAAATACAGCCCCACTTCCCCTCCCGCGCCTTATTCTGTTGCCGCACGATCGGTATACTATTTACCAACATCTTAGGTTAGGTCAGGGTTGTACAGAAATATTCAGGTGCCCACTTGGCAGGGCACTTAGGTTCTATTGATTTGAAATGAAAAATTAAAATAATGAAAATTGTAATAATAATAATAATAATAGGTATAACCTGGCAACCCTAAATGTCAGCATACGATATATTTTTTCTCCGTTACATTTTCGCCGAAATAATTATTATACAACCGATCTCAACAGAATTTTAGATTTAATTTAATAAATTTACCATACTAAAAACTAATTAGAAGAACAAAAACCTAATTAGAAGAAGCAGAAACCATGAAGAAAATTAAAATAGCCCGAAATATAACTGACACAAGCTGTCAATAGATGCCATATGATGAATACAAAAGAAATTAATAATGTAGAATGCCGACACGATCCAGGGCACGGAACGCACAAACACCATCCCCGGACTCGTCACTCAACCCCGCCTCGCAGCCACCCGGGACCACGCCCAATGCTGCAGTTGCGTCGAGTTCGAGCGACGAGTTTTTCTCCCCGCCGACGTCGCCACCACCAGTACATCGTCGTGGGAGAGGCCGGCCGCCGACTTGCTTGGGATCCCGAGGCCCACCGGCTTCTGATAGGGTCCCCGCTTCCGGCGGTAGTGTGTCGCGCATGAGATGGACAACATCCATCAATGGAAATGTCATGCGCGCATACTTAGGGGCTACTGAGGGTGGAACCAACATGACCGCGTACCGTGCTAGGATGCATGCTTTGTTTCAGGTCCTTGAACCAGCTCTCAATGTGTCGGCTCAGCGACTGTCGGACCAGGTGCGGGTTATTCAGCGTAATCACATGCTGGACAACGCCGTGCTTGATCGGCTTCGCTCTGAACTGCAATGTAACCGCGCTACGCCCTCCTCACCGCAAGCTCCAGCACAATCGCAAACTGCTCATGCGATTTCGCTGCAGCCCACTCAAGCTGGTGAGGGACAGGATAGCGGGGCTGCACATGTAAGTACCCAGTGTAGTGAACAATTGAGGAGTGCTTTGGAGAGTGCTATTCGGGAATATAGATCTTCACCACCCGAGTTTAGACCGCGGTTACCTCGGTTGCCCATGAAAAATAAGAACAAAGCGCTAATGGGTGCCCTGGATTCGCTGCTGCCGAGTTATTTTGACAGCAGCGAAGACCTTTCCGACACACATTCGATTCTGTACTGCGCGGCTGTTGCGGCATGTCGTGTTGCTAATGTAAAGTTTATTAATAATGATACAGCAACACGACCGAAGCCTGCCGCACCAGCCTGGCAGTGCAGGATCGAACGTCGTATTGATGGGGCTAGGGCACTCATTGGAAAACTACTCTGCTTCAGGGAGGGCAACACTCGCCCTAGAGTCATGCGCTATGTGAGGCGCGCTTTCTTGGGGACTGATATCAGCCCTCAAGATTATATGGCGCGCGTCACTGAGCGCATTGACTTCCTGAAACAGAAGGTCTCGGCATGGGCTAGCCGTATTCGTAGATACAAGAGCCGGGTCGAGAGATATACCCTGAATCGCACTTTCCAAAGCGATCAGAGGCGGGTATATCGAGGTTGGGAACACCCTGACCAAGGTGTCACCGATGCGCGCCTACCAGATGATGAAGCCATGACCTCATTCTGGTGCAACATCTGGTCGGCACCTGTCGCTCACACTGAGGGTGGTTGGACGTGGGATGTAGAAAGAGCCTGCGATCAAATTCCAGAAATGGACCTAGTTACTATCACCCCTGAAGACGTGACCACTGCAGCCCGTCCCCTACCCAATTGGAAATCCCCTGGGCCGGACGGGCTGCACAACTTTTGGATAAAGTGGCTACGCAGCTCGCACGCTCGTTTGGCATCCCAATTCCAATCATCTCTAGAGTCAGAGTCGCTACCCCAGTTTCTGACAACAGGTATTACCCTCCTGCTCCATAAGTCAGGTAGTACCACGGAGCCCAAAAATTATAGGCCGATTACGTGCCTACCAACATTGTATAAACTTCTTACATCCATTCTGAGAACAAAAATTAACGATCATATCGATACAAAATCCATCATGTCTATTTCTCAGAACGGATGTAGGAATGGCTCCCGTAGTACTAAGGAGCTTCTCCTCATTGATATGGCCATTTGTCAACAGGTTCGGCGCTCCCGAAGGGATCTGTCGACATGTTGGATAGACTATAAGAAGGCCTACGACTCTGTGCCCCATACATGGCTCATGAAGGTGCTGGAACTGTACAAAGTAAACTCAGTACTACGCGCCTTCCTACAGACGTGTATGGGGCAGTGGAGGACAGTCCTTCACTATCCAGGGTGTCGCCGGACCCTGGGGAGCGCGGAACCTATAAGGATTGAGCGAGGCATATTCCAGGGCGATAGTTTGAGTCCTTTGTGGTTTTGCCTGGCTCTGAATCCTCTGAGTACTCTCTTGGAGAATTCAGGGCTAGGTTACCGGTTGAGGAGAGGTGGTCAGGTTATATCACACCTCCTTTACATGGATGACCTAAAACTCATTGCCCCCAACAAATCACATCTACTAGAGTTACTAAAGGTAACTAAAGCCTTTAGTGATTCCATTAGGATGGAATTTGGTGTGGACAAATGTGCGGTCATGCATGTAAAGCGAGGGAGGATTGTGGAATCTGAGGGGGTTGAGCTCTCAGATTCCATATACCTCAGATCGCTCTCCCCAACTGAAACCTACAAATACTTGGGCATGGCGGAGGCGTTAGGTATCAGAGAGGCCGACATGAGGCAGTCGGTGAGGGAGCGTTTCCTTGGCCGTCTGAAGAAAGTGCTGTAAAGCCTTTTGTCGGGCGGCAATAAGGTGCGCGCCTTCAACGGTTGGGTCATGCCGGTCTTGATGTATTCCTTCGGCATAATCAGGTGGACTCAGACTGAGCTTGACGCCCTGGACAGACAAGTTCGTGCGCTGCTGACCGCATATCGGATGCATCACCCGCGCTCCTCGGTGATGAGGCTGTACATTCCGCGGAAGTGTGGGGGAAGAGGCCTTTTGAATGCCAAAACCCTCCACAACCGCGAGGTGTGCAGTCTCAGGGAGTACTTTCTCCACGCCAAGACGGAGATGCACCGCGATGTGGTCACAGTGGACAGGGGTCTGACGCCGCTCTCCTTGGCTAACGAGAACTGGCGCATACCTGTGGTGCTCAGTACCAATGACCGCAGGGTTGTATGGCAAGGTAAGGAGCTTCACGGACGCTTTTATCGGGCCCTCCACGGGCCTGATGTTGACTTTGAAGCGTCCGTGGCCTGGCTGCGCTTTGGTGACCTCTTTGGGGAAACCGAAGGGTTTGTATGTGCAATTATGGACGAGGTCATGATGACAAACAATTACAGAAAATACATTGTGAAGGATGGAACGGTAGACGTATGTCGGGCATGTCGCCGTCCTGGAGAAACTATCCGTCACATTGTCTCTGGTTGTTCTCATCTGGCTAACGGCGAATACTTACACAGACATAACCAAGTGGCCAGGATTATCCACCAGCAACTTGCCTTGAAATACAATCTTGTGGAATCGGAGGTACTGTACTACAAGTATGTGCCCGACCCAGTTCTTGAAAATGGTCATATCACACTGTACTGGGATCGATCTATCATTACAGACAGGACTATTGTAGCCAATAAGCCTGACATAGTGGTGATAGATCGATCAGAGCGCCGTGCAATGATTGTTGATGTTGCTGTCCCGCATGACGAGAACCTCGTGAAAGCCGAGAAAGAGAAACTCACCAAGTATCTCGACTTGGCGCACGAGGTTGTCGCCATGTGGAATGTAGACTCAGCAATCATTGTACCGATAGTCGTCACCGCTAATGGTCTTATAGCCAAGAGCCTCGACCAACATCTTTCGAGGCTCTCGTTGGGTAGCTGGGTCAAGGGCCAGATCCAGAAGGCTGTTCTCCTGGACACGGCTCGCATAGTCAGGAGGTTCCTCTCTCTGGGGCCCTGACCGCCGGTTGCTTGGACCCTGTTCCCGAGGCCGGTGGACCGCTATTTTTTATATTTTTAAATGTTTTTTTTTTATAATCAAATATTTAAAAATGTAAATTATATGATATTTAAATGAAATAAATGAAATAATAATAGTACAAAAGTAAGGAGTAAGGAACCATCGTAATCGACATCGGCATCGTACGTATTCGACCCATCACACAATACAAGAATTTAAAAATTCATGGTCAACATAGTTGTAGATTTAGCTTTCACGTTTTAACGGGTTGCCGCTCGAAAAAAATAGACGATATTTTCTTTTTTAACCCCCGACGCAAAAAGAGAGGGGTGTTATAATTGTTAAGGAATATATCTATCGAAATTAATGCAATTAAATACGGTGACTTAAAAATGTTAAAATAAAATTAAAACATAAGTGTCTCAACTGAGTTTTTTGAACCAAAATCTTTGATTAAAATCATTTTTAGGGTTCCGTACCCAAAGGGTACCAACGGGACCCTATTACTAAGCCTACGCTGTCCGTCCGTCCGTCCGTCCGTCCGTCCGTCCGTCTGTCAGCGGGCTGTATCTCGTAAACCGTAATAGATAGACAGATGAAATTTTCACATATAATGTATTTCTATTGCCGCCATGACAACAAATAATAAAAATTAAATTAAAATATTTCCATGGGTAGGTACATGAAAATATTTTAATTTAATTTTTTTTAACGGAACCCTAAAAGAGCGAGGCCCGACTCGCACTTGGCCGATTTTTTTTTAGGCTGGCAAGATGAAAGAACCAGACACACGGCCTCCGTTATTACTATCCCTCTCGGCTCGGACTAGCCACTGAGTAATGTGCAACAGGAAATATACTTTATGTACTTGTTATAAGGTTCATTTTCGTAAATACAAATTTTCCGATTTATCAGTCCTGTTTGTATATTAAGTTCATGGTATCCTCCTAGTGTTCGTGGTCTATGGGTGGAGGCAGGAGGTGACCATTGACAGCCGACACCGACAGGTCCATGAAGGTACCAAAGGTACCAAATACATGGAGATGAAGTATATAAAGTAAATAGTAGTCAAGCCGGGTGCCGTCCGCCATTTTACGTGCTTTATGTACAATACATTATGTATTCACTTTTTGGTTGTACTTCAGCTGTCAAGTAATTGCGTGTTGCGGATTATTGTTGATTAACTTTAAAAATAACAAATAATAGCATAAATTATCATCAAGTTCGTGTGTAGGAACATAATTTCAATATGCCTATGTGTAGCATCAGGCATTGTGGTTCCCAGAAGAACAAAAAGTGGCCTGGATTGTTTTTTCATAGGTTAGTAACTATTTTTGTTGTAAAAGTTATAAATTTATTTGATATCTTTCCAATAATGTTAATATAGTGAACGTGTAGGCATTTAACTGTCCATATCAATTTGTAACTAACACTAATATATATTATTTACGTTGCAATAGGTACATGCATGTAATGTAAACATGAGCCTTAGGGATGTCCATTGTTCATGTGTGAATCGACTTGTCGATATTAATATAGCTGACACTAAACTGACTTAACGTTTTGAATAAGTTCTATTCATCACCATATCAGATAATTCAAGTTTGGTGTTTATAAATGGTTTTAATTGAAATTTCTAACCATTTGTCTACTTATTTTAATATACTTCTTATAAATTCTATACATATAAATAGATGACGGACGTCCACTATCATCACATTGAATGTGATGTGTGATGTTGGTTAAGATTTTTTGCTTCCCACGGGAACACCTTAATTTTCCGGGATGTTTAGTAGACTGGCAGACAGACACATTTTCGCATTTATAATATTAGTATGGATTCAAGTAATATAATATGTAGTTCTTATCTTCAGGTTTCCAGCTAATGAAAAGTTAAAGAAAAAATGGATTGATGCTATTGGTGTGGAAAATATAAATCTTCATCATAAAATTCTTTGGGTTTGTTCAAAACATTTTGATGAGAGAAATTTCAATAGAACTCTTGATGTGAGATTGCGAGATAATTCAGTACCCTCGCTTTTTATGGTGGTAAATATTGATTTTTTTATTTGGAATTTGAGAGTAATTTTTAGACTTCTATCATAGATTCTTTTATTAGTATGGTATTGAACAGTTAGCATAACTACTTTAAAAGATTTTTATAGATTTTGGCAGAATTTTTCTTTTATTTACTGTAATAATGTAATAATTATTATTAAATTAAGAATAGGATTAAAAGACAGGATAAATAATTTATAAAAGTCCTATGCTTACAAGTTAGAGACTTTAACTAAAACTACTTGTATAGCCTGTCTTGCAAATTATCACTTAAGTGTGTAAAAGGGGGATGAAAATTTGAATATAATTGTAGTCCACGTAAACAAATCGCGCGCTTAAGCTTGTTTCCAATAAGTATATTTACAAAATATAATATTCTTTTACAGACATCAAATTCACCGAATACATCTGTTCTAACTGAACATGAAAATGTTCAAGAATTTGCTGGAACATTGTCACAGGCACAGAATATTAGTCAAGATGTAGCTTGTAGAGAGGTAATTCTTTTTGCTTATCATATTATACTAAAGTGACTACCAAGCTACATACAGTAATATGTTGATGGTACTGTGACAGAAAATCTAATATAAGCACCAATAATGAAAAATGTACAGGCACTAAGTCACTAACACAAAATCTGAAACCATTTTTTTTCAATGTGTATGGATTAATATATATAACCTGGATAACTCAACCATATGGATTGAACTTTTTAGTTTCGAAATTTTATGGTTTTATAAAATACTAGCTGTTGCCCGTAACTTTGTCCATCTGGTTTTTTAGTTCCTGGGAGATCTCTTTAATTTTCTGGGATAAAAATAGCCTTAAAGGAAAGAGTAAGAGACATCCTTCCATCCATCCATCCTCACAAACTTTCACATTCATAATATTAGTAGAATAACAAGATTAGTAGGATATTCAATTTAATTTCTCATCTTTGTGAAAAAATGTTAAACAAGCAAGATATAAAATCTTTTACAGACATCAAATTTATCGGCTCTATCCTATTCAATTTGTAAAGGACAATGGCGAAGAACTATATAATATGGATACTGGAACATTGCCACAGTCACAGAATGTTACTCAGGACATGGCTTGCGCAGAGGTAATTCTTTACAAAAATATATAATATGGTAAATGGTAAAAGCTGGATATCTGGAATCACAAGAATTTATCACTTAAAGTCTATAATCTATATTATGATTCCACCAGTCATCAGAATATTATCAGAATATGTTGTGTGTAACATTATTATTATAAATAGAGATATTGCAGTATTAATAATGACCATAATATATGTTATGATAAAACTGGATAATTTGAATCTATATGTTATTTTTGAAATATTTAGGGGTTTATAAAATATATTATTTGATTATAATTTCGCATCTTCGCATCTTGAAAATAAATAAATGTTACCCAGTTTTTTTAATGAGTTGATTTTGATTTTTTGATTTCGAATTAATTTCACTTAATATTTTATTACAGATATCAAATACAACCACCACATCTATGCTAATTGAGAAGGAACATGCGCAACAATTGCATCTTTTTGCCGGAACATCGACACAGTCACAGAATATTACTCAAAATTTGGCTTGTGCAGAGGTAGTTAGTTTTATATGTCTATACTAATATTATAAAGAGGAAAGATTTTTTTGTTTGTTTGTACCGAATAGGCTCTGTAACTACTGGTCCGATTTTAACCATTTTTTCGCAAATAGAAAGCTAAGTTATCAGGAAGTAACATAGGCTATAATTTATTTTCAAAAAAAAAAGAGTTCCTTAAGAAAATTGCAATAGTGTAACCCAAAGTAGCAAAATTTTGCCTATAAAATGCATTATTTGACGTGTGCTGAGAAAACTATTAATGATTCATAAAAATTATATACTACATGATTAAAGTACTTATTATTATCTACAAAAAAGTCCCTGAGTGAATATATCTAACTATCATATTTAGAATAGAATAGAATATTATTTATTCATTGACATGAAAACAAAATATAACAAACAAAATGGAAATACACATGAAAATGGAAAAACAGAAAGTAATTACAATCTAACTTAACTAGTGTCTACTATGTGTCATGCCAATGAAAGGGTTCTAGCTCAGCTAAATGCTGTGGATACATATGTTACCACAGCGCTGATATTCTGCTAGGGCCCGAATAAGAGTCAGTATTTAGTCACAATAGTAGCTTTTGCGTTTTAAAATTTATCGTTATCGTATAGTATTAATTCTTCCTTCATCATCATCATTAGCAACCCATCAACGGCTCACTACTGAGCGCAGGTCTCAGAGAAGGGTTAAAGGCCATAGTCCACCACGCTGGCCCAATGCGAATTGGTGGACTTCACACACCTTCGAGAACATTACGGAGAACTCTCAGATGTGCAGGTTTCCTCAGGATGTTTTTCTTCACAGTTGAAGCAAGTGATAGTTAATTGCTTAAACGCACTTGACTCCGAAAAGTCAGAGGTGCGTACCCGCGATCGAACCTGCGACCCCCCAAATATGAGACCACAGTCCTAACCACTAGGCTATCACTGCTTCTATCAATTCTTCCTTACTAATACATAATTATAATTGCGAAAGTGTGTTTGTTTGTTGATTTGTCCGTCAATCACGCTGCAACAAAGTTACGAATTGACGTGATTTCTTGGATAGGCCAGAACCTGGAAGGTAATATAGGCATCCCGGAAAATTAAAGAGTTCCCGCGAGATTTTAAAACTAAATCCACGCGGACGAAGTCGCGGGCATCAGTTAGTATAATATAAATGCGAAAATGTTTATTGGTTTGTCCTTCAATCACGCCACAACAGAGCTACGGATCGACGAGATTTTTGCATGGGTATAGTTGAGGACCTGGAGAGTGACATAAGCTACTTTTTATCCCGGTAAATCAAAGAGTTCCCGAAGGACTTTAAAAACTATATCCACGCGGACGAAGTCGCGGGCAACTGCTAGTATACTATATGATGCTAGTGACTTCGTCCGCGCTGATCAAGTTTTTTAATTCCCGGGGGAACTATTTAATCTGTCGGGATAACCTATGTCCTTTCCTGGGATGTACCTACCTCTATACCAAATTTCAACAAAATCAGTTGAATAGATGGGCCATTAAAGCATTACAAACAGACAGACAAAAACACTTCAAATTTATACCTAATATTGTACTTTTGATTAGTGCTTAACATGCGTTATAATTATTATGCGACTCGCGCGTATCGTCGCTATGGCTAGATAATACCCACGGGCAGTTCACGCCCCTACAAATTTCCATACCCCTACAAAATCCGTAGCAAAATGATGTTTGACAATTCTGAACACCACGTGACCATCTGTGACATCCATTTTATCATGGAACTAGGAACTAAGACTACGTATTTTATTATGTGATCTCAACATTTTACCCGACGGCATTTTAGTTTGGAGTTGAGTTGATATTGAGATGTATATTTGCAAGTGTTGTGTGCCTGGTTGTAATAATTCGCGAGAGGACGCTATTACATATGTTTCCACAGTGTTGAAAGGACTCCAAAAGTTATAGGTTAATTAATTGTGACGATTTGCGACATAAACGTGTTACCGAACTTAGGCTTTTGCAAGTGTGTCATAAGCACTTTGAAATACGTTTCGTGACACAAAAATCAACGTATTATTGGAACAGCATTTCCTACATTATTCTTGGAATCTGAGATCCTTAGTGGCACTCCATCCACTCTTCTGGAGGATCCTGAAGACACTAGTAAGTTGAAATTTAGTTTTTTTGTATATATGCTTAGGTAGATATGTAATGCCTTGATTCAGAATCAGCAAGGTGAATAATCTATTTAAAGCATAGGTAGTTTAGAACCTTTGTTAATAAGTTCTTAGGCTTATAAATGACTCCCTTTTATTTTCAGGACCAGAGAATCAAAATCATTGCTATGCTCGTATGATACATTATGATTATAACAAGACCGATAGGATTCTAAACAAGACCTGCAAATATCACGTTCATCAAGTAATAAGGGGCTTTTAGGTGAGAAAATATTTTTAACTGTTATTTGAGAAAGTTATTTAGTAACTGACTTCGATTGAAACTGGGTTGAAAATTGGTTAATAATATACAATATATTACTTAAATTATCTTACATATAACCAGCAACCTTGCGGATAAACATTATTTAAATTTCCCATGGGTACTGATTGTCCACACTCAAAATTATAGTTTTAGTTTTAATAATATAATGTTGATGATATATATTTATGATAAACAAACTGTTGTTTTTTAGAAGCAGTGCCATCTACTTCCAAAAGAAGATTGGTGGAACACTGTACTACAGTAGGTCAACAGAATATTTCATCGGGTAATAATCTTTATTTTCATCTCTTTGCTCGTAAGTTCTATACAAACTTAGGTCCAAACAATTATTTCATAAAAAATATGAATATTTAATTATACATAAGTAACTTTTATTTTCAGAGAAACTTTTGTCCACTCCTCAAAGTTTTGACTGTATGTAATACAGTGAAGGACAAAAGAATGTTAAAAGGAAATTGATAGATAACTCTACTGCAGAATGTCAACAAACTAAGTAGGTATTTCATCAGGTAGTCAATACATATAACTTTTTATTTCTTACATATTACCAGCAACCTTGCAGATTGACATTTGGTATTTAAATTACCTATAAGTACTGATTTTTCAGACTCTAATTTATAATATTACTTTAATTTATTATTATTTATTATACTATTATTATTAATAATATGAAACGTATTGGATAGTAATATAATATTGATAATTTATTATAAACAAATTGTTATTTTTCAGATGCATTGCCATCAACTCTAAACAATTAGCACGGACATTAAAATTAATAATGACGAATTAATAAGTTGTCAAACTCATAAAAAAAAGTACTTCACACCTTGCGTTCATACACAATAAAAATGTGTATTTTAAATTGGTGCAATACTATAAATAAAATTTTATCAGATATTGCTTGACTAGATGGCAAAGAAATGCAACAGTATGTTTTTATCTTAAAAAGAAATTGAAAAAGAGAAATAAATAAATACCTGAAGAAAACTTTTTTATTACTTACATACAAGTTTTAGTTTTACAACTATTTTGTTGTTTTTGAGCGCATTAATATACTGCAATACAAATTGAGCGTTTGATTGATATTTGTCCAAATGTTAATCAAAAGCCTCGATGTAAGAGTTGTATGTATGCTCTAGACATAATTTGAACCTATAGTACCTACAGGGGGAGGTAAATATATATATAGGTACCTATAGTAGGGGGGTGCCGGGACAGACGTAGTCGTAATTCCTAGTTCCATGACCGGGACTGTAAAAGAGTCCAAAATGCAAGTATCCAAAGCTTCTTTTCACAAAAAATAAGAACCCAGAGCACCAATCTTAAAAAAAAAACAAATGCTATGCTATTGGTTATAGCAAAATGATGCAGCCAGCCAATCACTGGCTTTGATTATAAGGGATAAAAATTTGTATGGCCGTGAGCCATCTGATACGTAGTATCCTCTAATCTGTGATAATACCACGTGACGTGCCACCGACAACTGTCATCACTTTATTGCCCATAAATATTACAATATCATTTACTTAAAGGTTTATCGTCTGATACCTCGGGTTAATGCTTTCCCCTTAAAATCTTCTCTTAATATAATATAGACAACAAACAAATCTTAAAATATATTTAAAAGGAAAAGGTGACTGACTGTTCTACGGACGCACAGCTCAAAGGACTGGACGGATCAGGCTGAAATTTGGCATTCAAATAGCTGTTATGGCATAGACATCTGCTAAGAAAGATTCTTGAAAATTCAACTCCTAAGGTGGTAAAATAGGGCTTTCAAATTTGTGTGAAAATTGAACCTATAACGTGAGCGAAGCCGCGGGCAAAAGGTAGTTAAACATATTATATGAATACAAATATTATACAATATACATAGTGCACATCCAAGCGTGTGTGTGTCAAACTTAATTGGTTGCCGAACGATGCCTTATCCAATCCCATTTTTCCAGGTACTGTTAAATTCAAAAAATTCTAAACATTTAATTGTCATTAATTTCAGATGCAGCGAAATATGAATAAAATAAAAGAACTCACAAAAACATGTATGATTCAACGCAACAAAATAAAACGGCTCAACGAAAAAGTGAAAGAAAATAGCAGTTTTAAATGATATCATAAAACATTTAAAGGAGACAAATAAAATTAACACTGAAGAGTCTCTGATTTTAAAAGAATGTGCAGGGCCAGAAGATTATTTAAACGCCAAGTAGCCAAATCAAAAGGGCTGCCTCTTAATAGAAAATATTCTGAAGAAATCAGAAAGTTTGCACTGACTTTGCATTTCCTGTCTCCAAAAGCATATAATTTTGTTAGAAACACATATAATACCTGCTTGCCACATACCCGAACATTGTGCAAGTGGTATGAGCACATTGATTGTGAGGCGGGCTTCACAAAAGAAGCGTTTGATTTCTTAAAACAAAAGGTAGCAGATAATCCTCACCCAGTGGTATGTAGCTTAATTTTTGATGAGATGGCGATTAGAAAGTCACTCACTTGGGACCCAAAAGCGCTAAAATATTACGGGCACGTAGATTACGGCCACAACCTCGACAGTGACAGTCTCGAAGAAGCAAACCAAAGCCTCGTGATTCTTTTAAATTGTGTCAACGGTACTTGGAAGTTACCAATTGGTTATTTTTTTATAACAACACTAACAGGTGAACAAAAAAGTATTATTGTCAAGACGGCCATCCAGTTATGTGAAAATGTAGGAGTGAAAGTTGTGAGTATCACATGTGATGGTCCGGCTCCCAATTTTAGCATGTTTGAATGTTTGGGTAAAAACATTATGACTAATCCAAATTCTACAAGCTTTCAATGTAGTCATAGCCATATTCAAGCTTTCATCGACCCTTGCCACGCAATAAAATTAGTTCCTTATGCTTTTGGAGAGTTAAAAGTATTTATTGACCACAAGGGTCGAGGAATTGATTTTAAATACTTGGAACTTTTACTGGAATTACAAGAAAAAAAAGGATTACACCTCGCTAATAAAAACTGACTAATTTTAATATCCTAAGTTCTGCATATTTGAAGTCTGAAAATGGGTACCTTTCGACCGGAGATGTGCTACGTTGCTAAGCTAGAGTTCGTGCCACGAAAAAGTCCCGCGGCAATTAGTGGAACTAATAGATTTTACATATAAGGGCATTCCGAACCAGTCAATTCAACGATCGAATTCAAGACGATTCAAAAGCACTTGTAAAAAGTTTATTTGAATAAAAAAACATTTCTATTCTATTCGATGTAATAATTATTGCACATATATACGACTACTAGCGCCACCTGTACGGGACTTATTTCGTGGCGCGGTCTAGAATAGAATAGAATTATTTTTATTCAAATAAACTTTTTCAAGTGCTTTTGAATTGTCGGTGACTAAACTACTCTCTATGTGTAGATGTAGATGTGTCCACAAATAGAAGCGTTTAATTTAAGATCTGGCGATCTGAGCTTATCATATAGCTTAAATTTTGGATTAATTTGTAACAAAGACTTGTTTTTTCTTGCTAATAATGTAAATAGTTGAGTGTTAGACACCATAGAATATAATAGAGTAGTTTTTATTCAAATAAACCTTTACAAAGTGATTTCGATTCAAAGCACTAATTTTATTTTTAACTAGCTGATGCCCGCGACTTCGTCCGCGTGTATTTAGTTTTTGTTTTTTTTTTGTATTAAAACCTTCCGTGGAACTTAAGGAACATACAAAAAAATAAATTAACTGAATTGGTCCATCCATTCTTAAGTTATGCGCTTACCAACATTCATTTTTATTTATATAGATTGTGCCTTTGGATCCCTCATGCCTGTCTTCGTACTTACTAAGAATCAAAATGCTTTGAATCGCTTGATAAATAATTGTCCCACTGAATTTGGTAAGTTTTAATATTCATAAAATATGTCTGCTTACACTATTTTCAATTAAATACATATCCAAACACTAACTGTGTTTTATTTAATTTATTTATTTAACGCGAATAATAGCTACGTGAAGTACCTATGTGTTTATAAAAATACGTAATTAGTATTACCTAAAACCTATAAATATCACGTACCTACTAGATGATGCTCGCGACTTGTCTGCGCGTTTTTTATTTGCGCGGGAACTGATTTTCCGGGACATAATGTAAGTAGCCTGTGTCCTTCCCCGGGATGCAACTTATCACTATCTTTTATCGAAATCTGAAGAAAAGTTGCCGTGAAAGCGTAGCAGACACACTTTCGTGTTTAAATATTATTATGTGCCGATTTCTCGAACGTCGAGTGACGTTTATCCGAGGAATAAATTGAGCGTTCTGAAAGTTTTTGTATTGAACATACTGTTAAAATATCGCTCAGTTAAGACATATTTTACGTTGGTGAAATCGGCTCTAAGGACTCTTAATTAATACTTGAACGTTTCAATCTTTATCGATGTCGATAGTTTTGAAGCTCACTCCCTAATGGGCCGGCGGCCATCTTCTGAGATATTTGTAGGTATGCACCCGATTTTTGTAGGTAGGGCACCTCCATGTATTTGGTACCTTCATGGACAGGTCAGTGGTCTATGATCACAGATTATGTACTAGTTATTAAGTAATCTATGATCTTAGGGTGGAACCACATTTGTGAGGATCGATTCGGATTTTGCCTGTCATTTTCCATATATTCGTGTACGCATCGAAAAGCCGATTTGATCCGTACACGTTTCTATGGAATTTGACAGTTTTGTATGGGCGAAATCCGAAACGATCCTCACAAATGTGGTTCCACCCTAGTCGTTTTCCTCGTTCCATGGTCTCATACCATGGAAATAGGAGGTAGGATTAAGGGACAGTCTATGGGCATCACAGACGAATATTGTGTTTGGCACTAAGCACTAGGTTCCGAATCTTGTTGTTCCTGGTCTGTGGTTCCGAAGTAGTCGTAACGTAATTCCTAGTTCCATGGTTCTGAACATGGAACTAGGAATAGAGTATTTTTTACTCCAAATAATAAAAAAATACCTAAACTAGCGGCACGCTATGATGGCCGGTTTGACACATTACAATAGTGATGTGGAATGTCAATTTATTCTCGAACAAAAAACAATTTAGTTTTGTTTTTGTACCTGATTAAATAGGTTTAATAAAACAAAAATGTATATGTTTATTTAATTTATTTGAACGAACTGAATATTTGAATGAAAATGAATATACATACTTTATATGCACACAAGAAACATATGAATACAAAAGATACCAAAAAAGGTGCCACAAAAGGCCATAATTAATCAGATTCGTCCATACTACTATTTTCACTGTCGTCACTGCTATCATCACCTACATTAATAATTATATGTTCGTTTTCTATAATATTATCTATTTTCACATCTCTTTCATAATCTTCCCTTATTAATTTAACAGTTCTATTCACAACCTTTTCCCAGTCTCCTTTAGTCACATGTTCACAAGCTTCTTCTAATAATTTTAGCATTTTTTTTGTGGTAAATGGGGGTTCTGTATTGTGTCTTGCAGCATATCCCTTAATTTGAGCCCACACCAACTCAATCGCATTATACTCACAATGGTAAGGCGGTAACCGTATAACTCTGTGCCCATGTTCTAATGCTATTTCGTCAATGACGTATCGGATCTTGGTTGGTTTGTTTTCTTTTAAAAGACGTACTAATTCCGCTTTTAACATATTCATGTTTGCATCTACGCCATTTTTACGAAGCCATGCGACGATATCAGCTTTCTTTTGGGATTGGGCAGGTGGCTTGTCAATTTGCATCGAGTGGTATGGGGCGTTGTCCATAATTATAATAGATGGTTCAGGGAGGCTACACAACATTGAGGTAAACCATTCAGTAAACTTTTCTCCATTCATGTCTTCATGATAGTCTCCAGTGGTTTTTGACGCAAAAGCCATGAGAGAACCTTCGACAAACCCGTTGATGGTTCCGGCGTGACAAATTATAAGTCGCGATCCTTTTCCTACAGGAACTTTGGAAGTAGATGCTGCTGTGTCATCGTTCCAAGAACGGCCTACAGTATGGTTAGCATTAAGCCATGTTTCATCCAAGAACACAACATTTTGCCAATTTTTGATTTCTTTCACTTGCCGTAAAAAAGTATACCTTGCCATCGCTATATCAAATCTTTCCATCAATATTTTGCATTTGTTACATTTTTTGTATCGAAATCCAATGGTCTTCAAAATCTTCGTTAAAGAACTTTCCCCACCGAAGAATAATCCAGCTTCCTTCAGTGAATGCACCAACTTTTTTCTTGTTGGATACTCCTTCTGTAAATAGTAGCCGTAAACATGTCTTCGGATAGCATCGGCATCAAAGCTATCGATGCCTACGACTGGTTTTGCTCGTTTTCTCTTTTTTGGTGTGTGAAGTTTATTTTCTTCTGTGCCAGTCTCGCCATATTTTTTTTTAGTTATCCGTCTAACAGTTCGTTGTCCAATATTAAGCGCATCAGCTACGCGTTCAACCACTGACGTAATAGGTAAAATTGGCCCTCCATTTTGAGCTTCACGATCGAAATAGTTACGAAGGCGTATTACGAACTCACGTGTCTGACTATTTAGAACAGTTCTCTGCGTACGTTCGGTCATATCGACGAAATCCACAACAAAGGGCTTGAACAGAGTCCAAATTAACGAGCAAGGGTCAACAGTAATGCAGTATCAATATTTGAAATCCAAAGCCAGGTCAAAACTATATCACAATCGCATTGCACTGACAGTTTATACTTTTCGAAGCAACGTCAATTCGAAACTGCTTTGTTTTGCATTGAGCATTGACGCGAGTTTGCCGGAGGTAGTAGTTGTGCTAGCCAGCGATCCTATGTGACGATCGTATTAGATTCCATTTTTAAAAATTTTCAATTTAGAAAACCAAATGCCGAGTTGTGGTATATATCATATAAAAATAAAAATTTTACCTTTTGTATGAAACAGCTGATATTTTTTTGCGATTTCAGAGGTTTGTCCACATAGTGAAAATTGTTCATATTCACAAGTACATTCACCCCTTAAATGGTGCAAACTGATTTTTCTACACTTGTATACATTTTAGAAATCAATTTAATAAATAAATTTTGAGTCCTAAACCTAAAACTACATTCGATAAAATTTATGAATCTCTGCACATCACTATCGTCAATAAAGTAATACAATTATTTCCTTCAAAGTCGTTATCAATTAATACGGAACTTCATGAGCGGACAAACGTCAAACCGGCCATCATAGCGTGCCGCTAGTTTAGAGTGAAAGAGTGAAATTGAGTGCATTGTGGGCAGTGATGCCAACTTGGCAACTTTATAGCTAGATCTAGCTATTTTTTGGTGACGGACAGCTACAATTTCATGAAACTTGTAGCTAAACTTTTTAGCTACCTATTCTAGCAACTTTTCATCATGAGACGTATGGCTATCGAGAATCGAGATTCGTATAGTAGAGTAGTAGATCTATGGTATGGTCATAGATGCTATGGTTGGTACAGGTTGGCGTTGGTTGCGAATTCTCAATTCCCCGTTTCCTGCTATGCTACAAGTTACAACCAATGAATACAGTATAATACACTACTATAATATTTTAAATCAGTGCAAGATACTAAACCCCAGCCATGGACATTGAATAAAACCCTAAATTAAATATTAATCAATTAAAGAGGAAGATATTTAATTGATTAATTCTTAATTTATTTTTTTATTTAATGACGTACACCGGTACACAAGACATTTTTAATTCTCTTGCATGATTATACAAATCATCGTAGTCGCAAATCCTAGTTCCATAATACAAATGATTGTCAGAAATTAACATTTTATTGTAACCTACCTACCTACTGTAACATTTTGATAATCTAGCAACTTTTTGGGGTAAAACTGGCAATCTAGCAACATTTTGAAAAATGTCTAGCAACTGTGTAAAGCTAGCAGTTGGCAACACTGATTGTGGGGAATCTGGACTTGACAAATGGCCGCCGCCAGACTTTTGGAAATTTTTTACAATGTTTTGTTAGAAATAATTATTTATTGAAATATTCTTTTTGATTGAAATTTTAAAAAAACTTGAATGGCTCAAACGCTACATAATTTTGTTTGGAAGGACAGTGAAGAGGATCATTTTGTGAAAACCATACTACTCAGTACTCAATGAATTTGACTATGGAAAATGGCCGCCGCCAGAGCTTTGGAAATTTTTTACAATGTTTTTGAAGAGGATCATTTTGTGAAAAACCGAAAACTCATCAATACAATGCACTAATTATAATAATTGTAAAATTAATAAACACTTTGGACTATGGCTCAAACGCTCGACGCGAGGAGCCACTGAGCAGAAGAAGAAGAAGAAGAGTGAAATTGATGTGTGCAGAACACCCTGTGAGTAATATTGTATTCTGTGGCAGAATAGCAGAAATAGGAAGGAAGTGTAAGTTTCAGTTCACAAAAATTTTTGCATAGTATTTACCATGGACATTTTTTTTTCAGGTTGAATTTGACCATCCTTCTTTGGGAAAAAACAAATCAAGTGGCACTCGGGGACTGCCGCGGTTAAGCTATTGCATAGCATTTTTTATCAACTTATGCAATTATAATGTTTATGCAATTTTTTTGCATAATTTTTAATATAATAATAATAATTTTGCAAAATAATATATAAATAAAAAAATAATAACAAATAAAAAACAAACAAACAAGAAAAGCGAACTATCACTACTGCGCGAATGAGATTCGAACCTGCGACATCATACACCCTACGGTAAAGAAAGCGGCCGCTCGCCCGCTGCGCCAAATAGAGCTACTTGAGAACCTCTAAAATGTTGAACGCTTACTGAACGACGGTGTTAGGTTTTTTTTCGTTATGGAATTTCTTGATTCGGTTTGAACTGTTCTCTCGCTCAAACTGTTTGTCCTAGTTCAAAGCCCGCGATAAAAGCTATGTAATAGCTTAAAAATATTTTTTAAATATTTAACACCATAGCACTCGAGATCCAATAGTGACTTTCAAGATGGCCATGGACAAATAGTATAAAAATTGGATGACCGAATCATAGACTTGGGACCGAATGACCGAATAGGGTATTTGATTATACTAAAAATATCGTTTCATCGGTGTCATCCTAAAAGATTATTATCTAAAAACATTATGCCATACGACAAGACTAAAAAATAAAGCTTTATTTAATTAGAAAACATTAATTAAATTTGCTATATTATTTCTGGCCATGTTCACGAGATCGAAAACGTTCTTGAATCTCGAATGACGTCACAAAGATATCGGAGGGTTTTGTAAACTGTTATAGAAACGATACAATGGGATCGCTTTGAAATGACCCTCCGAGCGTCAGCCAATCCGGGCTCGTCTCCCGTTAATTCGGATCGGCTCCGCCGCGCGTCCTCGCGGCGCGCTGTTCGCATTCCCTTTCTGACGGAGGCAGGGACGCGCGCGCCGTTTGCTTGTTAGAACGCGTGGTTGTAAAATCGCTATAAGTTGTGCTCCCTTTGTTGTTCGGCGGTTTTACCGATATCGCAGTCCGGGTAGACCATTGTACGTGCGGAATTCGCGATCGTTACGGAGTCGGCGCTCTTAATAGTTTGCGTGTTCACGCGCGCCTGGAAATAATTTATTCGAACAGTATCGTTTCCGCCATCTTGAAGCGGCCCACCTTTTAGCTAGTTTCGCGTCGTCGCGAGTGCCCCTTTTTGAAGACGGATTGTTTGTCGAACGAACTATTGAACGATTCCTCTTAGAAAACTGTGCTTTGTAAATAACATTGTTCAGTGCGTCCAACTTGAATCATCGCGTGTTTCGAGTCAGTGCAGTAGTAGTGGATCGTCGAATTCTTGACGGACGAAACGCAACCGTTTTCCCGACGACGAAAACAATTGCAGAAAACGGTCTTCGTCGCAACTGGGTTGAGAGTTGATAACGTAAAACGGTTTCATCGTCGCAGTACATAAAACGGTCTTTGAAAACCGAAAAATGTTTAAGTGTGTTCTACAATTACGCGAAAATTATAACTAGACCATTTTCCATCGACCACTTTGGGCCCGACCCTCCTGTTGCTCGTCGAGGGGCTACTGATGGGCCCTAGCCCTCTCAACTTTTGTCGGGGCAACTGAGGGCCGTAACATTCTTGTAGCAGAGCGTGGTTGCGCGATTAGCCCTTCAATCACGCGCGGCCGTGAAAAAAGTATTTTTTTTTTGTTTTTATTTTTTTTGTTTTTTGCTTGCGTATCTGTAGTCGAACCACGCCTGTAGGGTTAGGTGCCTACGCGTCTGTTTTTTAGGGTAAGTAGATTAGTTTGAAGAGTCGGTCGCCTTAGTGAGGCATCTTTGCGGACCTGTTGTGGTGTATTTGGCTTAGATTTAATTTAATTGCGTCGTGATGCCACCGCAAAAGCCACCGGCGCTTCGCCTGCAAGCGGAGCTGTGTTGGGCCGCGAATGCCCATTTGTTGGTAGCGCGACCCGACCGGGTCCATTGTCTCCAGAAGCGGCTCGAGCAGGTCGCGGCTCGTAGGGTCGTGGTGGAGGAGGCGTATATGGACCTCGAGGCCTCGGAGGTAGAAAAGAGTGTCTTGGACTCCTGCCTCGCGGATTACAACCAATTTTTCGCGCTTACGGAGAGATGATCGAGGCGGGGGCGAAATACGCCAAGGAAGCTCGGGAAGAGCGGCTGAGTGGCCTGCCGGAGTCCCCCCGGAAGCAGCCTACTCAGCCGGAGCTGCTGGGGCGACTCCCCACGCTGGATCTCCCACGCTTCTCCGGGGTCCTGTCGGAGTGGCTGTCCTTTTTAGGACTGTTTGACGGCCTAGTGGACGCCCGGAGGGATTTAACGCCGAGCCAGAAGATGGCATACCGTCTGGCTTCCTTGGAAGGGGAGGCCTTGGGCGTCGTCAGCCATTTAAAATTGGCTGACGACTCGTACCAGACCGCCCGAGACCTCCTCGCCGGAAGGTACGCCAATGTCCGACGCATAGCGGACGAGCACGTAAGGGGGCTCCTCAACCTCCCGCTGCTAAAGGACAGGCCGAGGCTACGAGGGGACATCCTAAAACCCCGTCCTGGTAGCCTGCAATGCCTTGCGGCGTCTCGATTTGTCGGTGGACCAGTGGTCCTTCCTGCTGCTTCATATTGTGCTGTCCCGCCTGCCTCTCGATCTTCGGATCCATTTCGAAGAAAGGTACGGCGGGGACGGCGTATCGCACATTCCGCCCTTCAAGGACCTGATTAGGTTCTTGGAGGACCAGAGCCGGCAAACCGAGAATGCAGCAGGCACCATGGACGATGCCGGGGTTGCCAACCGGGCCGCGCCCAAGGAAAGGCGCCAGCCGCCGGGCAAGATGTCGCCCACCCCCCTTAGGCCTAGCGGAGCTCCCGCGGTAGGGCGTCGGCCCTTACCTTCTTTTAGTGGCCTAGCGGCCAAGGAGGCTCCCCCCTGCTCCTATTGTCGAGCACTGCATCGGGTGACGTCTTGCCCGAAACTGTGGAGTAAGGCAAGGCGAACCATTGCCAAGGAGCGCCGCTGGTGCTATTCTTGTTTGGAGCGGCATCTCCAACGAGACTGCCCGCACCGGTGGCCCTGTCCCCACTGCCAGGGCATGCAACATGCGATTTTGTGCCTGGGTGCGAACGGTGCTTCCTCTAGGGGCTCTGTCGGGCCCCCATCTCCCACGGGCGGGGGCGTTCAGCCACGCCCTCTGCCGGCCAACGCTCGGCGTTCGCCTGCCAGCCACCGTGCCCCTGGTTTTGAAGGGGGTCCCCCTCCCGACCAGTCGGGGGGTCGTTCCCCCAGGGGCGGGGGGGTCATCACCCCCCCTCAGCGTGTTGAGAGGAACTTCACGGCCACTCAGCGGTCAGCTCGACCTTTCTCACCCCTGTTAGCTGAGGGGCCGCGCCTGGAGTACCACCGTTCTCCCTTTGATCAGTACCGGTATTACTCGGATCCGACCAATTTTAACATGGCGCGGGCCTCTAATCTAAGGTTCCCCGAAGTTCCGCAGGTCGGCCCGTACGATAATTTCCGACCTCAGTTGATTGAGGTGCCGCAGGTATGCCGCTTTCCGGACCCCCGGTTCACCTGCGGGTCCAATAGAGGCAGCTCCCGCTAGGTAGCTGCCGCCCTTGCTCCCACCACGGCCACCTCCACTGATCTTTTGAGCCGTCAACAGTCCGTTTGCCAAACTGTTCTATTGCCGACGGCCTCAGTGAAGGTGTCCAACCCGAGGGGCGACTGTTTAACAGTTCGCCCTCTATTGGATTTGGGTTCGCAACGCTGTGTTGCCTCAATTTGGTTGGTGGGAAGACTAGGGCTCCCCTGGAGCTCTTTCACGTATCAAATCAAGCTCGATCCTTCTCCTAAAGCATGGACCAAGCGCTCCGTGCTTTCTACAGTAGCCCGCACCTTCGATCCTAATGGATGGATCACTCCGGTCATTTTCTTGGCTAAGTGCTTTCTTCAAAAGCTCTGGATATCTGGGGTGGGTTGGGACGAGCCTCTTAGCGGTGCTCTCTTGCGAGAGTGGCTCGCCATTGTGTCTTCCCTCCCGGACATCAACCGGGTCTCCATGCCAAGGTGCCTCTGAGAAAGGCTATGCGGCTGTCGTATATTTGCGGACTGTGAGCTCTTCTGGACATACTTCTGTCCATCTCGTACTTGCTAAAAGCAAGGTTGCTCCCATTAGGTCCCGCTTAACTATCCCTAAATTGGAGTTGTCCGGAGCCGCTCTTCTCACGCGACTCCTCAACCACGTACACTCGTCCTTGAATTCGGTAATCGACATTACGGACGTCTACGCTTGGTCGGACAGTGAGATAGTACTTTGTTGGCTCAGAGCTGCACCTCACAATCTTGAGGTGTTCGTAGCAAATCGCGTGTCTCAAATCCAGAGTTCTGGGACTCCTCTAAACTGGAGACATGTCCCAGGGGAGTTGAATCCCGCAGACTGCGCTTCTCGCGGCTGTGAAGCCCCTTCTTTGGTTGACCACCCGCTGTGGTGGGGGCCCAGTTGGCTGACTGAGTCTCCGTCATCCTGGCCCCAGAATAAATACTCCGAGCCGATTGAATTGCCTGGCCTGCGAGCCCGAGTAGGAGTGGGCAAGGATAAACCCACTCGGGACTTCTCCCTGTTGGAACGGTACAGCTCTCTCGATAAGCTCTTAGGAGTGACTGCTTGGTTGCGTCGATTTCTCCGTAATTCGAGGGACCCTTCCAACCGAATCTCGGATTCAGTTTTGTCCCCTAGCGAGCGTCGCGAAGCCTTGATGTATTGGACCCGTATGGTCCAAGCGGAGCATTTTGAGCCCGTGATTGAAAGCTTGAAGCGGGGCTCCGTTGTCAAGGGCGCACTGGCCCGTCTGAACCTGTTCCTGGACGACTCTGGTATGCTTGGCGTCGGCGGAAGATTAAAAAATTCACAACTGCCGTACGGGGCTCGACACCCGTTACTACTCCCCAAGGACGGCGCCTTTGTTCGGTTGCTGGTGACTCACCATCATGTCAAGAATGCCCACGCTGGGTGCAATACACTCTCGGCTATTTTGCAGCGGGAGTTTTGGCTGGCCGACGCACCATTCGGAGCGTCATTTTTAAATGCATACCTTGCTACAAATTGAAGGCCAACATCTCTCAGCCCATGATGGGTGACTTGCCACCCGACCGCGTCAGGGCCATCCGATCATTTGCTGGAGTCGGAACAGACTTCGCTGGCCCCTTCCTCGTCAAGGCATCCAACCTTCGTAATGCGCGCTCACATAAGGCTTACTTGTGCGTTTTCGTGTGCCTCACCACTAAGGCCGTTCACTTGGAACTTGTAAGTGCCCTCAGCACTGAAGCCTTTGTGGCCGCCCTGGGCCGCTTCGTGTCACGTCGTGGTTTGCCTGACCTGATCCGGTCCGATTGCGGGACGAACTATAAGGGCACGGACAGGTATTTGCGAGAGGTCGTCGAATTTCTGTACAACAACAGGACTTATTTAGGTACTGTGATGGCCAAGAAGGGCATCCAGTGGAAATTCGACCCTCCGGCTTGCCCACATTGGGGCGGTATTTTCGAGGCGGTGGTCAAGGTTGCAAAAACGCATCTCCGTCGCGTTATTGGCGAAACGATTTTGACATTTGAGGAGCTCGCCACTGCTTTTTTTTTTAAATTGAGGCGGTGCTCAACTCTCGGCCCCTCTGTCCCCTTTCGTCCGATCCAAATGATTTGGAGGTCCTCACCCCGGGCCACTTCCTGATTGGCCAGCCGCTTAACGCACTGCCTGAGTATCCCTTCAAGGAGGTAACCACTTCCCGTTTGAGCAGATTTGAACTGCTGCAACAGATGACTCAGAGTTTTTGGCACCGATGGTCACTGGAGTACTTACATCTTTTGCAGCAGCGCGTTAAGTGGTCTGACAAGACGGACCCTCCTCAGGTTGGAGACCTCGTGTTGGTGAAGGAACCCAACGCTTTGCCTTTGTACTGGCGCCGTGGGCGCATTGTTAAGTTGCTTTATGGATCGGATGGAGTGCCTAGGGTGGCCGAGGTTTTGGTCGGAGATTCGGTCATGCAACGTGCCGTCGCGACCCTGTCCCGTTTACCAATTTGCTCGCGGACATAATGTCCTTATGTCCGGGACGGGGGTTTGTTTGCGCCAAAGATATCGGAGGGTTTTGTAAACTGTTATAGAAACGAAATTTGTTTAATACAATTGGATCGTCACAGTTCACGCCACCTTTGGGCTTTGGAATTGTCATTGAACTGTGTGTGAATTGTGACGTCATGTAAACAAATGGAACGTTTCCGCGGCATTTTATTTTTTTGAATTTATTTCTCGATTTTTATGAAAAATACTGAAAATTATGTCGAAATATACGTTTTGTTAGCTGAAGCATAGCATTATTAACAATTTAATATGATTTTCTAAAAGTAGTCTAATGCCCTATTATTTCCTGAAAACGCCACCGCCAGCCAACTTACTTGTGCGAGAAAATTTGTCTACGCCTTTTCTCGTAGGCGGTAGGCTTTGAGTATATAACCAACTATATACTCAAGGCGGTAGGTAGGTAGAAAATAATATCTCTAGATCTATGTTTGGATCATGTTTGGTTGGTCTATAATGGTTGCACATGAGCAAGACGAAAATCATGTCCAATGCTCATGCTCCGCTCCACCCAGTAATCGTTGAGAACTCTGCGCTCGAAATTGTAGACGAGTATATATACCTGGGACATACAGTCCAGCTAGGTAGGTCCAATTTCGAGAAAGAGATTAACCGCCGAATCCAACTCGGCTGGGCAGCGTTCGGGAAGCTCCGAGATGTCTTCTCGTCCAAAATCCCTCAGTGCCTGAAGACTCAATTCTTCGAACAGTGCGTGTTGCCAGTGATGACTTACTTACGGATCCGAGACATGGTCGCTAACTATGGGCCTCATAAGAAGGCTCAGGGTCACCCAGCGAGCGATGGAGAGAGCAATGCTCGGTATATCTCTGCGAGATCAAATCAGAAATGAGAAGATTCGTAGGAGAACCAAAGTCACCGACATAGCTCAGCGTGTCGCGAAACTGAAGTGGAAATGGGCGGGGCACATAGTTCGAAGAACTGATGGTCGTTGGGGTCCCAAGGTGTTGGAGTGGCGACCCCGCACCGGGAAACGCAGTGTTGGCAGACCCCCCACCAGGTGGACCGACGACATCAAACGAGTCGCAGGGACCCGCTGGATTCAAGCGGCGCAAGACCGAAGCCTGTGGAAGTCCATGCAGGAGACCTTTGTCCAGCAGTGGACGTCTATAGGTTGATAAAGAAGAAGAAGAAGAAGGTTGCACATGGAACTAGGAATTGCGACTACGTCTAACACATGATTCGTCTTGTTACGTCAAAAGTAGAGATAAAATTATTTTCTCTATTTTTCTCTACGAACTCTAACAATTGACATGGGGGGGGTGAATTGGGGTCAAAAAAAATTGTTTAAAAGTCGATACCATGGATGTAGCTATATGTAGGTCAACCATCGGCAAATGGCCTGTAAGGGTGGAACCACATCTGTGAGGATCGATTCGCATTTATGCCGATGCTATAAGACACACTTGTAAGGATCGCGTCCTTACGGATACGTAAGGATGCGTACGCATCCTTTCGGATCCGTAAGGAGGCGAAACCTAAAAGTACCTAAAAGTCGTGGCGCCACTGTCGTCATAAAAACATTAGCTCAGAGTAAAATTACGAAATAAAAATAGTATCAGTGCTTTTCCTCCAATAAAGAGTTATATTTTTGAAGGAAACAGTGCAAATTTTAAGTGGAAGTGTTATCTCAACTCAAAAAGTGCAAATCAAGGAATAAACCAAAATAAACCGTACGAAGGCATATCGAAAGCAATTAAGCACAAAACTTTCTAAATTCAAAGTTTTAGAAGATTATGAAGTGTTCGAATTGATGTAAGAACCTAAATAAATCGTAATCAGTGCAAACTCAGTGCAATCATCACAATATTGAGAAAAAAGCAAAATCAGTACAAAAAATTCTTCTTTTTGAATAAAGGGTACCGATCTAACGGTTTTGTTTATAGGAAGAGCTACCCTAACAATCGGCAACACCAAACACCCACAAAATTGATGTTCCGTGATAACGCTCAAGGTTTGCAAGAGATGGCGCTAACATACGATAGCAATTTACATCACTAGATGGCTCTAGATGTCATTAATTTCAGATACGAACTGAATTTAATAATTACTGCACTCATTATACTGTGGCAAGCAAGTGATTAGTGAATCACAATTATTATTGGATTCAATCGTAAGCAACGCATACGTACGCAATTATAACTGATACTAGATAAGCATGGCTTCAGATCTACAGAAAATTCTGCATGATTTAAGACTTCAAATAAGAAGTGATATGAATATCACTCTGACCCAGCAAGAAGAACGAATCACCTCGAAAATAAACGAAAATATCGATCAAAAATTTACCCACATCAAAAATGAAATAGAAAAAATTAAACAAACTAATGAAAATCAAGAAAAAAGAATTTCGCTAATAGAAAAACAATTAAGGGTAAGAAATTTAATTTTTTTCGGCATAGAAGAGGGAGAAAAATCTTACGAAGGCCTAGAAGAGAAAGTTCTGAGTATTATTAGCACTATGGGAGTAAATTTTACCAAAAACGATCTGGAAATTGCTACAAGAATGGGTAGACTTACAGAAGGGAAAATAAGACCTATATGCATTACATTAAGCACGTACGGGAAAAAGATATCCATCCTAAAAAATAAAAATAAACTTAATAATACAAAAATATATATAAAAGAGGATTTCCCTCCACATGTGCTGGAAGTCAGAAAATCATTGCAAGAGCAACTTCAAAAAGAAAGAAGTGAGGGAAAAATTGCACACCTAAAATATGACAGGCTAGTAATAATAGAACACCCTAAAACCGGTGAAAGTTCTACGCAGAAGCCTACACCAAATCAGCACTCCAACAAAAGAGGGCTAGAAATGACACCGCCTCATCCAGTGGGAAACCCATCATCTTCGAGCTCCGAGTCAACAGTGAAGCACCGAACAGCGAAAAAGAATAAAATAATACGAGGTGAACAAGGCTCTATAGTAAATTTTGTACAAAGAAGAGACGCCAGTTACAAGCCGCCTTCGGTTGCCTCAGATGACGACCTCGTCCAATAGCAACCAGCGAAACCGTGCAACACCCACGACTATCACACACTCTACCGAAAGACAAATTAACAAATACAGTACAAAACAACCTCCCCCAATATGGCCGGTCACCACGGGGGCAGTACGACTGCAACCCTCCAAAACGTTCGAACGAATTATACATCGCAACTTTCAACGTGATATCTTTGGCAAACGAGATGGAGGAGGCTTTCACCGCGCGGAAGGCGGTCCTCTTACATGAGCAAAAAAAAAATTGTATTTGTATTTAAACCTTAAAATTCAGTAAAACTAGTATTAACATAGGAAAACTAGTATTAACTTATTATTAACTCAGCAAAACTAGTATTAGAACAATAATTATTGTAAGAGGAAAATAAAGCTATTTTTATTTTTATTTTATTTTATAAGGAGGCGAAAGCCTATAAACATTGTTGTCTGCGTAGGGATGGTCGATGATGGCATCGATATTTTAATTGCTAGCTCAACCTCGATATTAATCTTCTTTTAGACAGAGTAAATGGATGCCAAAAATTAAAAAAGTCGCCACCATATTGAAATTCTTTGTTATTCGACCGATTTCGTTTTGCCAACCATTTCCTCTTTCTTGACTCCAGGGAAGCCTAATTATCGAATTTGAACGAAATCGGTAGAATAACTTAAAATTTCAATATGGTGGCGACTTCTTCAATTTTTGGCATCCATTTCCCCTTTCTTGACCCCAGGGAAGCCCAAATATCGATTTTGAATGAAATCGGTCGAATTACAAAGAACTTCAATATGGCGGCGACTTTTTCAAATTTTGGCAACCATTTCCTCTTTTTTGACCCTAGGGAAGCCCAATTATCGATTTTGAACGAAATCGGTCGAAAAACAAAGATCTTCAATATGGCGGCGAATTTTTCAAATTTTGGCAACCATTTCCTCTTTCTTGACTCTAGGGAAGCCCAAATATAGATTTTGAACCAAATCGGTCGAATAACAAAGAATTTCAATAGGGCGGTGACTTTTTAAAATTTTGACAACCATTTCCTCTTTTTTGACCCTAGGGAAGCCTAATTATCGATTTTGAACGAAATCGGTCGAAAAACAAAGAATTTCAATATGGCGGTGACTTTTCAATTTTTGGCATCCGTTTCCTCTTTCTTGACCCCAGGGAAGCCCAAATATCGATTTTGAACGAAATTGGTCGAATAACAAAGAATTTCAATATGGCGGCAACTTTTTTAATATTTGGCATCCATTTCCTCTTTCTTGACCCTAGGGAAGCCTAATTATCGATTTTGAACGAAATCGGTCGAATAACCAAGAATTTCAATATGGCGGCGACTTTTTCAATTTTTGACATCCATTTCCTCTTTCTTGACCCCAAGGAATCACAAATATCGACTTTGAACGAAATCGGTCGAAAAACAAAGAATTTCAATATGGCGGGAACTTTTTAAAATTTTGGCAACCATTTCCTCTTTCTTGACCCCAGGGAAGCCTAAATATCGATTTTGAACGAAATCGGTCGAATAAGGGTGGAACCACATTTGTGAGGATCGTTTCGGATTTCGCCCATACAAAAATGTCAAATTCCATAGAAACGTGTACGGATCAAATCGGCTTTTCGCTTTCGCATCGATTCGGCTATTATTATTATTATCATTTACATTTATTTCATTTATATCATATAATTTACATTTTTAAATATTTGATTATAAAAAAACATTTAAAAATATAAAAAATAGCGGTCCACCGGCCTCGGGAACAGGGTCCAAGCAACCGGCGGTCAGGGCCCCAGAGAGAGGAACCTCCTGACTTGCGAGCCGTGTCCAGGAGAACAGCCTTCTGGATCTGGCCCTTGACCCAGCTACCCAACGAGAGCCTCGAAAGATGTTGGTCGAGGCTCTTGGCTATAAGACCATTAGCGGTGACGACTATCGGTACAATGATTGCTGAGTCTACATTCCACATGGCGACAACCTCGTGCGCCAAGTCGAGATACTTGGTGAGTTTCTCTTTCTCGGCTTTCACGAGGTTCTCGTCATGCGGGACAGCAACATCAACAATCATTGCACGGCGCTCTGATCGATCTATCACCACTATGTCAGGCTTATTGGCTACAATAGTCCTGTCTGTAATGATAGATCGATCCCAGTACAGTGTGATATGACCATTTTCAAGAACTGGGTCGGGCACATACCTGTAGTACGGTACCTCCGATTCCACAAGATTGTATTTCAAGGCAAGTTGCTGGTGGATAATCCTGTTTAATCAAAATTGTAATAATAATAATAATTATTATTATTATTATTATTACAATTTTCATTATTTTAATTTTTCATTTCAAACCAATAGAACCTAAGTGCCCTGCCAAGTGGACACCTGAATATTTCTGTACAACCCTGACCTAACCCAAGATTTTGGTAAATATACCGATCGTGCGGAAACGGAATAAGGCGCGGGAGGGAAAGTGGGGCTGTATTTATTACTTTGGGTGCCTTTGGCCAGCTATTATGATTAACATCCAGAGAAAGTGATGAATTTATCACATTATCTACACATGATTACAATATCTGTGTTTTCACTACACTAGCGGCACGCTATGATGGCCGGTTTGACACATTACAATAGTGATGTGGAATGTCAATTTATTCTCGAACAAAAAACAATTAAGTTTTGTTTTTGTACCTGATTAAATAGGTTTAATAAAACAAAAATGTATATGTTTATTTAATTTATTTGAACGAACTGAATATTTGAATGAAAATGAATATACATACTTTATATGCACACAAGAAACATATGAATACAAAAGATACCAAAAAAGGTGCCACAAAAGGCCATAATTAATCAGATTCGTCCATACTACTATTTTCACTGTCGTCACTGCTATCATCACCTACATTAATAATTATATGTTCGTTTTCTATAATATTATCTATTTTCACATCTCTTTCATAATCTTCCCTTATTAATTTAACAGTTCTATTCACAACCTTTTCCCAGTCTCCTTTAGTCACATGTTCACAAGCTTCTTCTAATAATTTTAGCATTTTTTTTGTGGTAAATGGCGGTTCTGTATTGTGTCTTGCAGCATATCCCTTAATTTGAGCCCACACCAACTCAATCGCATTATACTCACAATGGTAAGGCGGTAACCGTATAACTCTGTGCCCATGTTCTAATGCTATTTCGTCAATGACGTATCGGATCTTGGTTGGTTTGTTTTCTTTTAAAAGACGTACTAATTCCGCTTTTAACATATTCATGTTTGCATCTACGCCATTTTTACGAAGCCATGCGACGATATACTTTTCGAAGCAACGTCAATTCGAAACTGCTTTGTTTTGCATTGAGCATTGACGCGAGTTTGCCGGAGGTAGTAGTTGTGCTAGCCAGCGATCCTATGTGACGATCGTATTAGATTCCATTTTTAAAAATTTTCAATTTAGAAAACCAAATGCCGAGTTGTGGTATATATCATATAAAAATAAAAATTTTACCTTTTGTATGAAACAGCTGATATTTTTTTGCGATTTCATAGGTTTGTCCACATAGTGAAAATTGTTCATATTCACAAGTACACCCCTTAAATGGTGCAAACTGATTTTTCTACACTTGTATACATTTTAGAAATCAATTTAATAAATAAATTTTGAGTCCTAAACCTAAGACTACATTCGATAAAATTTATGAATCTCTGCACATCACTATCGTCAATAAAGTAATACAATTATTTCCTTCAAAGTCGTTATCAATTAATACGGAACTTCATGAGCGGACAAACGTCAAACCGGCCATCATAGCGTGCCGCTAGTGTACTTCAATAACTGTGTTTATTTTATACACTTGCAATCTTCCTATTATCAGTTTATTATAAACTAATTAGTAGGAAGATTGCAAGATTGAATTTGTCTCACATATCGAAAAACTTATTGTCACCCTGTTAGAAAGGGACACACGGCCTCTGTACTTGCTATCTCGGTCGGCTCGCTTTTCAGCTGCGAATGTCCATGGCGTTACTTAGATCATAGATATACAAAGTCTACGGGGCGTTATCCTAATATTCGTGGTCTACAGTAGTGTGTGTTGTAGGTAAGTATTTCCACGTATTTCAGTTCAACTTAGGAAAAATAAATTAGAATTTTTTTTTGTAAGCGACTGTCGCAAAATTACAAGGCAGTCATCGTTACCCGCAGCAAACCTGATTAAGTCCAAATTACCCGAAATAACGTAAAAATACCCGTACTGGCAACACTGCGCCAATCTCTATTTTTGACATTGACATTTCCATTAAAGCGGCAAAAAAGAGTAGAAATTAATAGGGGCGCAACTGTTGCATCTAGCAAACCGAAGTAGCCCGAATAGTACGACAGATTAGTTTTGATACTAAACTACTTTACTGAAATCATAGTAAGTATATGACGGAGCAGGTATCCTCGTCGGCAGCAACGCCAGACATATTTGTTGCGCAACGAGGAAAGGTAGCGTTGTAAGATCAATTAATTACTTAAGATGGTTATTGTTAGAACAAAGTACTCTCAAAAGCCCTTCTTTTACATTTATTAGCCATGGACCAGAAGCGGGAATTATTACTCAAAACTAATCAGGCTTTAAGAGAACGCGTCTCTTAAAACGCTGAAACCCTACCTAAAGCCGTCTCCACCATCCCCAATAACGGCCCCTTTCCACTCAGCTAATAACCACAGCACGACAGACAAACCACCATCTGAACGTGAGGGTAGTTATCAAAACATCAAAATATTAATTAATCAAACCAATATCTGAACATGAGGGTAGTTATTAAAACTATCAAAGTATTAATATTACGGTTTTACATAACAATAAAACCGATATTATGTGCCGAGAGGGAAAACATACAGCATTATTGAAGAAGCTGTTTGTATTTCACCGGATATCCGCGATCGATCTATATACAAAGTAGTTCATCTTACCGGATATAGGGGGCGCTAGTGTCTCACCCAGCAAGGAAGTTGGAAACAGCTGCCATTTTGAGTCATAGTCTTTACCAGGAAGAACTTCCTGCAATGCTGTATGTTTTCCCTCTCGGCACATAATATCGGTTTTATTGTTATGTAAAACCGTAATATTGATGTGCCTCCGGAAAACATACAGCATTATTGAAGACGTGTTTGTTATCTGCTGGTGAAAAGTATTAAACAACGCTATGATGAATCACAGGGAGTTAATCTGTGAAATAAATTTTCTTTTGATCATGCATATTGCAAATAATGTTATTTTCAACCAAAATTAGTAATTTCATAGTAATGTTTTAAGGTAAATCTTTTTATACTTTTGAAGAGGAAAAAATTAAATAATTAAAAATTTAGTAATTTTTAATTTAATTGTCTTGACAATTAAGGAACTTTAGTATGGATTGAAAATCAAACCGGACTAAATGAATAAATTTATCGGGATATAAGCTTCGGTTATTTGTAGATATCTTAGGACAGTAGTATTAAAATATATATAATATGTCACGATTTTCTGTTATCATGAGATAATAATATTGATGGTCTAATGGTTGGTTATCTGACCATAGTGAAGACTACTGCTGATCTGCAACACCCTGGGTATGCACAACTTTACCGAAGAAAATTAAATTTACTCATGTATTTTGGGAGTCTAATGTTATAAAGGAAAATTTGTTATAGACAATCATAATGATTTCTATATTCAGATCTCTTTGACCTATTTTCCTCTCATGAAACCCTAACTAATGTTACTGATCATAATATCCCAGCGATCGTATTTTATTATTATTTTTAAAGTTTAGATTTCCCCTAAGAGTGATTAGTGTTTGAGTCAAATGCCTGTATCAGATACTAATATATTTTTCCCTATATTACAGGAATAATCATTAGCTTTAGGTCATGACCCCTACGTTCCGAGGCTTATAGAAGCCTTTTTAGGTTTGTCTAGATATTTTATCATTTAATCATTTAGATTGCAAAGTGTGTCTTAAGCACGTATAGGTTAGACGAAAACGATTGTTGTCCTAGGTGGGGACCACAGAAAGCATAGAAACTGCAAATTTACTTGTATGTACAAGAATGATTTGTCAAAAAATTTTCTTTGCAAGAAGAGAAGATTTTGAATTTATTTGGGAAATTTCGCGCCAGTTTAGTCATCTTTTGATGGCTGGTAAGTACAGACAAGTTTGATAGTATATTTTTTATATTTTCCCAAACTTTCAGTATCAAATTTCTGCACCTGAGGTGAACGCTTTTACATCGTGGCATCTGTCAGAGTCACTGATAGGTTCTGTATTTAATGTGGGTGATCCATTCAGATCTTAACACCAAAAAATAAACGCTCGAGGCCATTTGGGCTTCACTATAAGGTATGCTCCTGTCGCACTGTTTTAATGTGTCAGTTGAGGAAATCCCAAAGCTATGAGGGCATCATTGGCCCTCATAGTCTGCTGAAGGCATCTATATGACTTATTGATTGATTCTTTCAATTTATCGAGACATAGTACTTTACTACACCGGTTTGATGTGTCTCAAACAAGTTAATGTCAAATTGTTCCATCCCATAAAACAAACTCTGACGTCATTTGAGGGAGAAGATGCCACTCTATGGGAGGTTTTTCTCATGACCATCTGTCCCAACTATGTTGTATCGCCCTGAAAACTATTTGAGCAGATTATAAAAATCCAGTCTGGTGTAGGAATTCGGTCAGAGTTAGTAAAGTCACTACTTTACTCCCATTTCGAATGTACGCAATGAGTGTTGCATTGTTGTCCAATTGAGCCAGGACGTGATTTTCGCAGTTTGTTTTATTTGTGATTACCAATAAAACTTGTTACTGTGCCATCATTTTAGCTGAACGGTCAGTTACTAACATTAGTTTGTCGTCTAAATATTTGCACGAGGACCCGTGTGTTCAACATAGTATGGATGTTGGCTCTCATTGGACATTCTTAAATTTTAGATTTATTGGGACATGAGGCTCTCGCCACCCTCAATTCCTGTTCCACGCTCCTGGAGCGAGATACAGATGTTTCCTATCGAAACTTTTCTGAATATTTGAGGAATCCCCAGGGAATCACAAAGTCCTCTGAGGGTTGAAGCCTCAGTAGTCCAAAGGTTAAGGGCGCGGGATAGAAACTGTACTGTGCTTAATATACTCGTCATAGACAAGTTTTACGTTTATTTGAAGAGGGGTGGGGGAGAGTTAATAAGGTTCAGCATGGCTAATATTACTTATTACTTAACTGTCCCAGCAACCCTTGCAATTCACAAGAGCTAATGCTACTTTACAGCAATTATTATCTCAAGGACTCGATGAGAATATTTATCCTTTTTAAGGGAAAGGAAATTGAATTTGCTGTAGTTGGCAACGATTACCCCTTCATGGGTGTTATTGATTTAGCAGCTTAGATGTTCCAAGTGTCTCGTGGCTTCCGCAGCCCAAAGACATAACTTGGATTGGTCGTGATTGACCAGAAGGAGATGTTCCAAGTGCCTCTCGGCATCCGCAGCCTAAAGACTACTTGGATTGGTCGTGATTGACCCGAAGGAAGTCGTCTAGGTTAGACTAGCACTCGACTTACCTTCGCACGGAGGGTTTCCGCAACCCAGCGTGTTACATGAGAAAAAAGGCGCCAGACCAATAGATTAGGCCGTTACTCGATTGATCCTGCTTGGCCAGAAGGAGGTCGTCTAGGTAAACTAGCACTCGACATCCCTTCACATAGAAGGTTTACGCAACCCAGTATGTACACCGAAAGGTAGAAAAGAGGCGCCAGACCGAAAGATTAGGCCATCACTCGAGTGATCTTGCTTGGCCAGAAAGAAGTCGTCTAGGTAAACAAGCATTCGACATCCTTTCGCACAGAGGGTTTCCGCAACCCAGTATGTGCACCGAAAGGTAGGTCATCTAGTAAGATTGATCTTTGCATTAGATTCTCAGGCATGGTTGATGAGATTTTGTGGTCGAGCTGAGGAATAATTCTGAGAAAATTCCAGTTTTATCATCCAGTCTCTGGTTATAGAGAGCTGGAAACTGAAATATCAGACGGAACTCTTATTTTCACAAATTCAATTTGTTTTCGAAAGTTGAAAATGGAACGCATATCCATTGTAATATACTGCCGTATACTCGTATATATCGATATCTACTATATGTAGATATCACACACCCACACACACGCACGCACACACACACACACACACACACACACACACATTTCACTGGTGGCCGGCTCGGTAGCCTGTACACGACTGGTGACGCGTGCAGTTGTTTCTTGTATTTATGCCCTGTATGATTTATATGTACTTATTAATGAAACATTATTGGTACCAGAGATTTCTTGCGTGAGGGTAATCGAAATCCCGTTATCATAGATTCACTACAGAAATCTTTTATATAATAGAAAAGTTTATTCCAAGGAACTTTTACAAAGTGCTTTTGAAACATCAAGTGAATCTCTGGTTCCGAACCAGAGTGCTGTTGGTAACCAAAACTGCCTATGTACCAAAATTTCTATATCACTTTTTTGTTCGACTGTTGCAAAGTCAAAAGGAAGAACTACACTCTAGAGTGTCCGGGTGACAAGGCTACATTTTACACGATCGATACATACGATGGATGTTACAATATCCAATTTCCGCAGTCAAGTCTCAGTTTCGAAAATACAAACGGACTTAATAAAAGCGGTGAATGTTGCTTTGACAATTAATTCTTTACTGGGAGATACATTGTTTATGGGTAGCTTGAAACTTTATGTGTTGTTAGTTGCTACTGACATTTTAATTCAATAAGTTCAACCCTTTTTAACGAAAACGATTAGTTAAGTTTGTTCTGATAACTATCGTTACACATATTATATGAAATAGACAAAGGCGATTTACCGAAAGCTTCAGTAATTTATTAGAGAGGGTATTTGGAATTTGCTCAGCTTTTTATGTGGGTCGAACCCACTGCAATGCCGAGCCTACCTACCCCTGACGAGAGTGGAGCCAGCCCCGAATATCCCGTCAAGTCGCAAAAATCAGCTTAATATATTCGTCCCGCAGTGTGGGAACTTTCAAATATTACGCTAAAAAGAACAGATACTGCACTTTGTTCTTAGGATAAATTGTCGAGAAGCGATGCAATAAAAATGTGAGAAAACTCACCTGGTGGTAACGTGTCGATCCGAGGATCGACCGTTACCTGTGAACCTTGTTAGAGTTTCTTTCGTCGAAGTCCCTCTCGCTGCTCGAAACCGCTGCTGGAACTTGTCCTCCCGTTCATTGTACCTCTCAGGCACACACAACATCAGATCGATTGACTTTTGAAGCCGAATCGACATTGTTCGTACACGTGGTTTTTACATTACGCGATTTTCCCGATCCGCGATCGGTTCGTACACGTGGTTTTTACATTACGCGATTTTCGCGATCCGCGATCGAAAATATGGATTATAATCATTGTATCACTATATTTAATAACAGCCTTTGATAATATTTTTTTCCAAAGGAAGACGGATTAACGATATAATTTTAGATTCGATGCGCACGCGGCGAAAATACACAACGCTATGACTCAAAATGGCAGCTGTTTCCAACTTCCTTGCTGGGTGAGACACTAGCGCCCCCTATATCCGGTAAGATGAACTACTTTGTATATAGATCGATCGCGGATATCCGGTGAAATACAAACAGCTTCTTCAATAATGCTGTATGTTTTCCGGAGGCACATCAATTTATCATTTACAGTAATTTAAGCGTACAGACAATATTTATTCGATTAGGGAGCGATTGCTATCGCAAACCCTCAATCGAATAGAACGACCTAGACGCGAAAGCATCTACTAGTCGGATGAGTCTCTGGGCAGAGACTGAATTCGTATCGTCGAAACAGTCGTTTTATACTAATATTTCAAGATGGCGCGCAATATGGAGTACCCGCGCTGTCAAAGTCAAATGTCAATTTGATTAAACTAATTTCATTAAATAAACGGATAAGGAAATCAAAACAATACTTTTAAATAATTAATACCTATAATTTAGACGGAAATCAATTGCGCCCACATATATTTATTCATCCCAAATTTCTTGTTCTTTATTTCTTGACATACCATTTACTAAAACTTATAGTAGATAACCTAATTTAAACCCAAACAGTAACTAAATAATTTATAAAAGAAGCTAAATACTATATTACTACTAAATTAATCAAAACTAAATTAAATCTTTATGTGGTTGTCACCACACCTACATTTTATATTAATACTAATTGCGCACGGGGTTGTTGATTAAAATGCAGTTTGGGTAGTAAGTTTCATTATATTTTATTTTATTAACATAATACAATGAATATCATTCGCCGAAAATATCGTCTTCCAAATATCCCATTTTCGGAAAATCGGCATCCATGACTTGATTTGAGGTTCCCATATCATCAACTTCAATTTCAATCAACCAGCGCGTGCGGGCTCTGCGCCGCCTGGGGGCTGCCGGGCTGCTGCCAGTAGCGCCAGTGCGCATCGTCGCCGCCATGACTGCTGCAAACAAAAACAAAAGTTAAGAGCTGAAACCCAACATGAGCAAGCTACAATTATGCTTCAATTTATGGTTGAAAATTACCAATCGTCCTTAAAAATGGGAAAGTTTTTGTCGAGTTTTCCTTCAACGACGCAGCAAAGGAACGACGCATTAACGGATCGATGCGATTTTTGCATGGGTGTAGTCGAATACTTAACTTAACCCAAGCGCATGAAAAAGCAAGCGTGCGCTAGTAAGTTGTTGATTTGGAATGTAGAGTATGACTGCCGGGCTGCTGCCAGCATGGCCAGTGCGCCTCGTCACCGCCCTGACCAAGAATGTAGAGAATGTCTGCACTCACCTGTAGCTGGCGTAGGCGGCGGGGTTCTCCTGGACCAGGAAGCAGGTGGTGGGCACCAGCGCGCACGGGCTCTGCGCCGCCTGGGGGCTGCCGGGCTGCTGCCAGTAGCACCAGTGCGCCTCGTCACCGCCATGATCGCTACAAACAATAACAAAAGCTTAGAGCTGAAACCCAACAATAGCAACCCATGAACGTCTCGCTACTGAGCGCAGGTCTCCTATCAGAAAAGAACGAGAATCCCATGTTCCCATGCAAGCAATGCCACCACCACTCACATGTACCACAACTCACTGACACCGGAGCATCCTCAGGATGATGTCGACTTTCCAATGAGTATTGTAAGTCGACTTTACAATACTCATTGAAAAGTCGTCGTCTCCTGAGGATGCTCCCACCCACCCTCTGTCGCTTGCAGCGCGTCGCTGGCCGTTGGCTCCGTCGATCTGCAACATAAAAACAACAGTTAAGATTTGCACAAAAAGGTTAAAATAGATAATTTGTTATATTTATTCCTGAATTACCTAATGAAGTTAAAAGTAAATGACCTGCAATTATAGTAGCTGTTAAATGAACTGCATGAAGTAGCAAGCACCGCTAGCAAGTTGTTGATTTGGAATGTAGAGTATTTGACTGCCGGGCAGCTGCCAGTAGTGCCAGTGCATCTCGTCGTCGCCCTGATCGCGAATGAAGTGGATGGCAGCACTCACCTGTAGCTGGCGTAGGCGGCGTGGTTCACCTGGGGCGGGAAGCAGGCAGTGGGCACCAGCACGCAAGGGCTCTGCGCCGCCTGGGGGCTGCCGGGCTTCTGCCAGTAGCACCAGTGCGCCTCGTCGCCGCCATGATTGCTACAAACAAGAACAAAAGTTTAAAACTGAAACCCAACATTAGCAATCCATTAACGTCTCGCTACTGAGCGCAGGTATCCCATCAGAAAAGAACGAGAAAGCCGAGTTAACAAGCAAGATACAATTATGCTACTATTACGGTTGAAAGTTACCAATCGTCATTAAAAATGCGAAAGTATTTGTCGAGTTTTCCTTCAACGACGCAGCAGCGAAACGACGCGATTTTTTGCATGGGGTGTACTCGAAGACTTAACTAAATCCACGCGCATGAAGTAGCCAGCATCCGCCAGTAAGTTGTTGATTTGGAATGTAGAGTATGACTAACAGGCTGCTGCCAGTAGCGCCAGTGCGCCTCGTCGCCGTCCTGAACAAAAATGTAAAGGATGTCTACACTCACCTGTAGCTGGCGTAGGCGGTGGGGTTCTCCTGGAGCAGGAAGCAGGTGGTGGGCACCAGCGCGCACAGGCTCTGCGCCGCCTGGGGGCTGCCGGGCTGCTGCCAGGAGCACCAGTGCGCCTCGTCACCGCCATGACCGCTACAAAAAATAACAAAGTTTAGAGCTGAAACCCAATATTAGCAACCCATTAACCTCTCGCTACTGAGCGCAGGTCTATCAGAAAAAAACGAGAAAGCCAAGTTCCCAAGCAAGCAATGCCACCACCACTCACATGCACCACAACTCACCGACACCGGAGCATCCTCAGGATGATGTCGACTTTCCAATGAGTATTGTAAGTAGACTTTACAATACTCATTGAAAAGTCGTCCTCCTCTCCTGAGGATGCTCCTACCCACCCTCTGTCGCTTGCAGCGCGTCGCTGGCCGTCAGCTCCGTCGATCTGCAACATAAAAACAACAGTTTAGATTTGCAAGAAAAGTTTAAAATAGATAATTTGTTATATTTATTCTTGAATTACCTCATGAAGTAAAAAGTAAATGAACTGCAATTATAGTAGCTGTTTAACGAACTGCATGAAGTAGCAAGTTGTTGATTTAGAATGTAGAGTATTTGACTGCCGGGCTGCTGCCAGTAGTGCCAGTGCACCTCGTCGCCGCCCTGATCGCGAATGTAGTGGATGGCTGCGCTCACCTGTAGCTGGCGTAGGCGGTGGGGTTCTCCTGGAGCAGGAAGCAGGCGGTGGGCACCAGCACGCAAGGGCTCTGCGCCGCCTGGGGGCTGCCGGGCTTCTGCCAGTAGCACGAGTGCGCCTCGTCACCGCCATTATTGCTACAACAAAGAACAAAAGTTTAAAGCTGACAACCAACATGAGCAATCCATGAACGTCTCGCTAGTGAGCGCAGGTCTCCTATCAGAAAAGAACAAGAAAGCCAATTTCCCAAGCAATTAATGCCACCACCACTCACATGCACCACAACTCACCGACACCGGAGCATCCTCAGGATGATGTCGACTTTCCAATGAGTATTGTATGTCGACTTTACAATACTCATTGAAAAGTCGTCATCTCCTGAGGATGCTCCCACCCACCCTCTGTTGCTTGCAGCGCGTCGCTGGCCGTCAGCTCCATCGATCTGCAACATAAAAACAACAGTTTAGATTTGCAAGAAAAGTCTAAAATAGATACCTAATAAAGTTAAAAGTAAATGACCTGCAATTATAGTAGCTGTTAAACGAACTGCATGAAGTAGCAAGCATCCACTAGCAAGTTGTTGATTTGGAATGTAGAGTATTTGACTGCCGGGCAGCTGCCGGTAGTGCCAGTGCATCTCGTCGCCGCCCTGATCGCGAATGTAGTGGATGGCAGCACTCACCTGTAGCTGGCGTAGGCGGCGTGGTTCACCCGGGGCGGGAAGCAGGCAGTGGGCACGAGCACGCAAGGGCTCTGCGCCGCCTGGGGGCTACCGGGCTTCTGCCAGTAGCACCAGTGCGCCTGGTCGCCGCCATGATCGCTACAAACAATAACAATAGTTAAGAGCTGAAACCCAACATGAGCAAGCTACAATTATGCTTCAATTTATGGTTGAAAATTACCAATCGTCCTTAAAAATGGGAAAGTTTTTGTCGAGTTTTCCTTCAACGACGCAGCAAAGGAACGACGCATCAACGGATCGATGCGATTTTTGCATGGGTGTAGTCGAATACTTAACTTAACCCAAGCGCATGAAAAAGCAAGCGTGCGCTAGTAAGTTGTTGATTTGGAATGTAGAGTATGACTGCCGGGCTGCTGCCAGTATGGCCAGTGCGCCTCGTCACCGCCCTGACCAAGAATGTAGAGAATGTCTGCACTCACCTGTAGCTGGCGTAAGCGGCGGGCTTCTCCTGGAGCAGGAAGCAGGTGGTGGGCACCAGCGCGCACGGGCTCTGCGCCGCCTGGGGGCTGCCGGGCTTCTGCCAGTAGCGCCAGTGCGCCTCGTCACCGCCATGATTGCTACACACAAGAACAAAAGTTTAAAGCTGAAACCCAACATGAGCAATCGATTAACGTCTCGCTACTGAGCGCAGGTCTCCCATCAGAAAAGAACGAGAAAGATAAGTTCCCAAGCGAGATACAATTATGCTACAATTTATGGTTGAAAATTACCAATCGTCATTAAAAATGCGAAAGTTTTTATCGAGTTTTCCTTCAACGACGCAGCAGCGGAACGACGCGATTTTTTGCATGGGTGTAGTCGAAGACGTAACTAAATCCACGCACATGAAGTAGCGAGCATCCGCTAGCAAGTTGTTGATTTGGAATGCAGAGTATGACTGCCGGGCTGCTGCCAGTAGCGCCAGTACGCCTTGTCGCCACCCTGACCAAAAATGTAGATGTCTGCACTCACCTGTAGCTGGCGTAGGCGGCGGGGTTCTCCTGGAGCAGAAAGCAGGTGGTGGGCACCAGCGCGCACGGGCTCTGCGCCGCCTGGGGGCTGCCGGGCTGCTGCCAGTAGCACCAGTGCGCCTCGTCACCGCCATGATCGCTACAAACAATAACAAAAGTTTAGAGCTGAAACCCAACAATAGCAACCCATGAACGTCTCGCTACTGAGCGCAGGTCTCCTATCAGAAAAGAACGAGAAAGCCAATTTCCCAAGCAAGCAATGCCACCACCACTCACATGCACCACAACTCACAGACACCGGAGCATCCTCAGGATGATGTCGACTTTCCAATGAGTATTGTAAGTCGACTTTACAATACTCATTGAAAAGTCGTCATCTCCTGAGGATGCTCCCACCCACCCTCTGTCGCTTGCAGCGCGTCGCTGGCCGTCGGCTCCGTCGATCTGCAACATAAAAACAACAGTTAAGATTTGCACAAAAAGGTTAAAATAGATAATTTGTTATATTTATTCCTGAATTACCTAATGAAGTTAAAAGTAAATGACCTGCAATTATAGTAGCTGTTAAATGAGCTGCATGAAGTAGCAAGCACCGCTAGCAAGTTGTTGATTTGGAATGTAGAGTATTTGACTGCCGGGCAGCTGCCAGTAGTACGAGTGCATCTCGTCGCCGCCCTGATCGCGAATGTAGTGGATGGCAGCACTTACCTGTAGCTGGCGTAGGCGGCGTGGTTCACCTGGGGCGGGAAGCAGGCAGTGGGCACCAGCACGCAAGGGCTCTGCGCCGCCTGGGGCTACCGGGCTTCTGCCAGTAGCACCAGTGCGCCTCGTCGCCGCCATGATCGCTACAAACAATAACAATAGTTAAGAGCTGAAACCCAACATGAGCAAGCTACAATTATGCTTCAATTTATGGTTGAAAATTACCAATAGTCCTTAAAAATGGGAAAGTTTTTGTCGAGTTTCCCTTCAACGACGCAGCAAAGGAACGACGCATCAACGGATCGATGCGATTTTTGCATGGGTGTAGTCGAATACTTAACTTAACCCAAGCGCATGAAAAAGCAAGCGTGCGCTAGTAAGTTGTTGATTTGGAATGTAGAGTATGACTGCCGGGCTGCTGCCAGTATGGCCAGTGCGCCTCGTCACCGGCCTGACCAAGAATGTAGAGAAAGTCTGCACTCATCTGTAGCTGGCGTAGGCGGCGGGCTTCTCCTGGAGCAGGAAGCAGGTGGTGGGCACCAGCGCGCACGGGCTCTGCGCCGCCTGGGGGCTGCCGGGTTTCTGCCAGTAGCGCCAGTGCGCCTCGTCACCGCCATGATTGCTACACACAAGAACAAAAGTTTAAAGCTGAAACCCAACATGAGCAATCGATTAACGTCTCGCTACTGAGCGCAGGTCTCCCATCAGAAAAGAACGAGAAAGATAAGTTCCCAAGCAAGATACAATTATGCTACAATTTATGGTTGAAAATTACCAATCGTCATTAAAAATGCGAAAGTTTTTATCGAGTTTTCCTTCAACGACGCAGCAGCGGAACGACGCGATTTTTTGCATGGGTGTAGTCGAAGACGTAACTAAATCCACGCACATGAAGTAGCGAGCATCCGCTAGTAAGTTGTTGATTTGGAATGCAGAGTATGACTGCCGGGCTGCTGCCAGTAGCGCCAGTACGCCTTGTCGCCGCCCTGACCAAAAATGTAGAGGATGTCTGCACTCACCTGTAGCTGGCGTAGGCGGCGGGGTTCTCCTGGAGCAGAAAGCAGGTGGTGGGCACCAGTGCGCACGGGCTCTGCGCCGCCTGGGGGCTGCCGGACTGCTGCCAGTAGCACCAGTGCGCCTCGTCACCGCCATGATCGCTACAAACAATAACAAAAGTTTAGAGCTGAAATCCAACAATAGCAACCCATGAACGTCTCGCTACTGAGCGCAGGTCTCCTATCAGAAAAGAACGAGAAAGCCAATTTCCCAAGCAAGCAATGCCACCACCACTCACATGCACCACAACTCACCGACACCGGAGCATCCTCAGGATGATGTCGACTTTCAAATGAGTATTGTAAGTCGACTTTACAATACTCATTGAAAAGTCGTCATCTCCTGAGGATGCTCCCACCCAACCTCTGTCGCTTGCAGCGCGTCGCTGGCCGTCAGCTCCGTCGATCTGCAACATAAAAACAACAGTTTAGATTTGCAAGAAAAGTTTAAAACAGATTATTTGTTATATTTATTCCTGAATTACCTCATGAAATTAAAAGTAAATGACCTGCAATTATAGTAGCTGTTTAACGAACTGCATGAAGTAGCAAGTTGTTGATTTGGAATGTAGAGTATTTAACTGCCGGGCTGCTGCCAGTAGTGCCAGTGCACCACATCGCCGCCCTGATCGCGAATGTAGTGGATGGCTGCGCTCACCTGTAGCTGGCGTAGGCGGCGTGGTTCACCTGGGGCGGGAAGCAGGCGGTGGGCACCAGCCCGCAAGGGCTCTGCGCCGCCTGGGGGCTGCCGGGCTTCTGCCAGTAGCACGAGTGCGCCTCGTCACCGCCATTATTGCTACAACAAAGAACAAAAGTTTAAAGCTGACACCCAACATGAGCAATCCATGAACGTCTCGCTACTGAGCGCAGGTCTCCTATCAGAAAAGAACAAGAAAGCCAATTTCCCAAGCAATTAATGCCACCACCACTCACATGCACCACAACTCACCGACACCGGAGCATGCTCTTCCAATGAGTATTGTATGTCGACTTTACAATACTCATTGAAAAGTCGTCATCTCCTGAGGATGCTCCCACCCACCCTCTGTTGCTTGCAGCGCTTCGCTGGCCGTCAGCTCCATCGATCTGCAACATAAAAACAACAGTTTAGATTTGCAAGAAAAGTCTAAAATAGATAATTTGTTATACTTATTCCTATTACCTAATAAAGTTAAAAGTAAATGACCTGCAATTATAGTAGCTGTTAAACGAACTGCATGAAGAAGCAAGCATCCACTAGCAAGTTGTTGATTTGGAATGTAGAGTATTTGACTGCCGGGCTTCTACCAGTAGGCACTGCACCTCGTCGCCGCCCTTATCGAAAATGTAGTGGATGGCTACACTCACCTGTAGCTGGCGTAGGCCGCGTGGTTCATCTGGGGCGGGAAGCAGGCGGTGGGCACCAGCACGCAATGCTCTGCGCCGCCTGGGGGCTGCCGGGCTTCTGCCAGTAGCACCAGTGCGCCTCGTCGCCGCCATGATTGCTACAAACAAGAACAAATATTTAAAACTGAAACCCAACATGAGCAACCCATTAAGGTCTCGCTACTGAGCGCAGGTATCCCATCAGAAAAGAACAAGAAAGCCAAGTTCCCAAGCAAGATACAATTATGCTACAATTTATGGTTGAAAATTACCAATCGTCATTAAGAACGCGAAAGTTTTTGTCGAGTTTTCCTTCAACGACGCAGCAGCGAAACGACGCGATTTTTTGCATGGGGTGTACTCAAAGACTTAACTAAATCCACGCGCATGAAGTAGCCAGCATCCGCTAGTAAGTTGTTGATTTGGAATGTAGAGTATGACTAACAGGCTGCTGCGGTGCTGCCAGTAGCGCCAGTGCGCCTCCTCGCCGCCCTGAACAAAAATGTAAAGGATGTCTGCACTCACCTGTAGCTAGCGTAGGCGGCGGGGTTCTCCTGGACCAGGAAGCAGGAGGTGGGCATCAGCGCGCACGGGCTCTGCGCCGCCTGGGGGCTGCCGGGCTGCTGCCAGTAGCACCAGTGCGCCTCATCACCGCCATGATCGCTACAAACAATAACAAAAGCTTAGAGCTGAAACCCAACAATAGCAACCCATGAACGTCTCGCTACTGAGCGCAGGTCTCCTATCAGAAAAGAACGAGAATCCCATGTTCCCATGCAAGCAATGCCACCACCACTCACATGTACCACAACTTACTGACACCGGAGCATCCTCAGGATGATGTCGACTTTCCAATGAGTATTGTAAGTCGACTTTACAATACTCATTGAAAAGTCGTCGTCTCCTGAGAATGCTCCCACCCACCCTCTGTCGCTGCAGCGCGTCGCTGGCCGTCGGCTCCATCGATCTGCAACAAAAAACAACAGTTTAGATTTGCACGAAAATGTTAAAAAAGATAATTTGTTATATTTATTCCTGAATTACCTAATAAAGTTAAAAGTAAATGACCTGCAATTATAGTAGCTGCTAAACGAACTGCATGAAGTAGCAAGCATCCACTAGAAAGTTGTTGACTTTGAATGTAGAGTATTTGACTGCCGGGCTGCTGCCAGTAGTACCAGTGCACCTCGTCGCCGCCCTTATCGAAAATGTAGTGGATGTCTGCACTCACCTGTAGCTATCGTAGGCGGCGTGGTTCACCTGGGGCGGGCAGCAGGCGGTGGGCACCAGCACGCAAGGGCTCTTCGCCGCCTGGGGGCTGCCGGGCTTCTGCCAGTAGCACCAGTGCGCCTCATCACCGCCATGATCGCTACAAACAAAAACAAAAGTTTAGAGCTGAAACCCAACAATAGCAACCCATGAACATCTCGCTACTGAGCGCAGGACTCCTATCAGAAAAGAACGAGAATCCCAAATTCCCATGCAAGCAATGCCACCACCACTCACATGTACCACAACTCACTGACACCGGAGCATCCTCAGGATGATGTCGACTTTCCAATGAGTATTGTAAGTCGACTTTACAATACTCATTGAAAAGTCGTCGCCTCCTGAGGATGCTCCCACCCACCCTCTGTCGCTTGCAGCGCGTCCCTGGCCGTCGGCTCCGTCGATCTGCAACATAAAAACAACAGTTAAGATTTGCACAAAAAGGTTAAAGTAGATAATTTGTTATATTTATTCCTGAATTACCTAATAAAGTTGAAAGTAAATGACCTGCAATTATAGTAGCTGTTAAATGAACTGCATGAAGTAGCAAGCACCGCTAGCATGTTGTTGATTTGGAATGTAGAGTATTTCCTTCAACGACGCAGCAAAAGATCGACACGATTTTTTGCATGGGTGTTGTCGAAGACTTAACTAAATCCACGCGCATGAAGTAGCCAGCATCCGCTAGTAAGTTGTTGATTTGGAATGTAGAGTATGACTAACAGGCTGCTGCCAGTAGCGTCAGTGCGCCTCCTCGCCGCCCTGAACAAAAATGTAAAGGTTGTCTGCACTCACCTGTAGCTGGCGTAGGCGGCGGGGTTCTCCTGGACCAGGAAGCAGGTGGTGGGCACCAGCGCGCACGGGCTCTGCGCCGCCTGGGGGCTGCCGGGCTGCTGCCAGTAGCACCAGTGCGCCTCATCACCGCCATGATCGCTACAAACAATAACAAAAGCTTAGAGCTGAAACCCAACAATAGCAACCCATGAACGTCTCGCTACTGAGCGCAGGTTTCCTATCAGAAAAGAACGAGAATCCCATGTTCCCATGCAAGCAATGCCACCACCACTCACAAGTACCACAACTCACTGACACCGGAGCATCCTCAGGATGATGTCGACTTTCCAATGAGTATTGTAAGTCGACTTTACAATACTCATTGAAAAGTCGTCGTCTCCTGAGGATGCTCCCACCCACCCTCTGTCGCTTGCAGCGCGTCGCTGGCCGTCGGCTCCATCGATCTGCAACATAAAAACAACAGTTTAGATTTGCACGAAAATGTTAAAATAGATAATTTGTTATATTTATTCCTGAATTACCTTATAAAGTTAAAATAAATGACCTGCAATTATAGTAGCTGTTAAACGAACTGCATGAAGTAGCAAGCATCCACTAGAAAGTTGTTGATTTTGAATGTAGAGTATTTGACTGCCGGGCTGCTGCCAGTAGTACCAGTGCACCTCGTCGCCGCCCTTATCGAAAATGTAGTGGATATCTGCACTCACCTGTAGCTATCGTAGGCGGCGTGGTTCACCTGGGGCGGGCAGCAGGCGGTGGGCACCAGCACGCAAGGGCTCTTCGCCGCCTGGGGGCTGCTGGGCTTCTGACAGTAGCACCAGTGCGCCTCATCACCGCCATGATAGCTACAAACAATAACAAAAGTTTAGAGCTGAAACCCAACAATAGCAACCCATGAACATCTCGCTACTGAGCGCAGGTCTCCTATCAGAAAAGAACGAGAATCCCAAGTTCCCATGCAAGCAATGCCACCACCACTCACATGTACCACATCTCACTGAAACCGGAGCATCCTCAGGATGATGTCGACTTTCCAATGAGTATTGTAAGTCGACTTTACAATACTCATTGAAAAGTCGTCGTCTCCTGAGGATGCTCCCACCCACCCTCTGTCGCTTGCAGCGCGTCCCTGGCCGTCGGCTCCGTCGATCTGCAACATAAAAACAACAGTTAAGATTTGCACAAAAAGGTTAAAGTAGATAATTTGTTATATTTATTCCTGAATTACCTAATAAAGTTAAAAGTAAATGACCTGCAATTATAGTAGCTGTTAAATGAACTGCATGAAGTAGCAAGCACCGCTAGCAAGTTGTTGATTTGGAATGTAGAGTATTTCCTTCAACGACGCAGCAAAAGATCGACACGATTTTTTGCATGGGTGTAGTCGAAGACTTAACTAAATCCACGCGCATAAAGTAGCAAGCATCCGCTAGTAAGTTGTTGATTTGGAAAGTAGAGTATGACTGCCGGGCTGCTGCCAGTAGCGCCAATGCGCCTCGTCACCGCCCTGACCAAGAATGTAGAGGATGTCTGCACTCACCCGTAGCTGGCGTAGGCGGCAGGGTTCTCCTGGGGCGAGAAACAGGCGGTGGGCACCAGCGCGCACGGGTTCTGCGCCGCCTAGGGGCTGCCGGGCTGCTGCCAGTAGCACCAGTGCGCCTCGTCACCGCCATGATCGCTACAAACAATAACAAAAGTTAAGAGCTGAAACCCAACATGAGCAAGCTACAATTATGCTTCAATTTATGGTTGAAAATTACCAACCGTCCTTAAAAATGGGAAAGTTTTTGTCGAGTTTTCCTTCAACGACGCAGCAAAGGAACGACGCATCAAAGGATCGATGCGATTTTTGCATGGGTGTAGTCGAATACTTAACTTAACCCAAGCGCATGAAAAAGCAAGCGTGCGCTAGTAATTTGTTGATTTGGAATGTAGAGTATGACTGCCGGGCTACTGCCAGTATGGCCAGTGCGCCTCGTCACCGCCCTGACCAAGAATGTAGAGAATGTCTGCACTCACCTGTAGCTGGCGTAGGCGGCGGGCTTCTCCTGGAGCAGGAAGCAGGTGGTGGGCACCAGCGCGCACGGGCTCTGCGCCGCCTGGGGGCTGCCGGGCTTCTGCCAGTAGCGCCAGTGCGCCTCGTCGCCACCATGATTGCTACACACAAGAACAAAAGTTTAAAGCTGAAACCCAACATGAGCAATCGATTAACGTCTCGCTACTGAGCGCAGGTCTCCCATCAGAAAAGAACGAGAAAGATAAGTTCCCAAGCAAGATACAATTATGCTACAATTTATGGTTGAAAATTACCAATCGTCATTAAAAATGCGAAAGTTTTTATCAAGTTTTCCTTCAACGACGCAGCAGCGGAACGACGCGATTTTTTGCATGGGTGTAGTCGAAGACGTAACTAAATCCACGCGCATGAAGTAGCGAGCATCCGCTAGTAAGTTGTTGATTTGGAATGTAGAGTATGACTGCCGGGCTGCTGCCAGTAGCGCCAGTACACCTTGTCGCCGCCCTGACCAAAAATGTAGAGGATGTCTGCACTCACCTGTAGCTGGCGTAGGCGGCGGGGTTCTGGAGCAGAAAGCAGGTGGTGGGCACCAGCGCGCACGGGCTCTGCGCCGCCTGGGGGCTGCCGGGCTGCTGCCAGTAGCACCAGTGCGCCTCATCACCGCCATGATCGCTACAAACAATAACAAAAGCTAAGAACTGAAACCCAACAATAGCAACACATGAACGTCTCGCTACTGAGCGCAGGTCTCCTATCAGAAAAGAACGAGAAAGCCAATTTCCCAAGCAAGCAATGCCACCACCACTCACATGCACCACAACTCACATGCACCACAACTCACCGACACCGGAGCATCCTCAGGATGATGTCGACTTTCCAATGAGTATTGTAAGTCGACTTTACAATACTCATTGAAAAGTCGTCATCTCCTGAGGATGCTCCCACCCACCCTCTGTCGCTTGCAGGTCGTCGCTGGCCGTCGGCTCCGCCGATCTGCAACATAAAAACAACAGTTAAGATTTGCACAAAAAGGTTAAAATAGATAATTTGTTATATTTATTCCTGAATTACCTAATGAAGTTAAAAGTAAATGACCTGCAATAATTGCATATAATTATTATAGTAGCTGTTAAATGAACTGCATGAAGTAGCAAGCACCGCTGGCAAGTTGTTGATTTGGAATGTAGAGTATTTGACTGCCGGGCAGCTGCCAGTAGTGCCAGTGCATCTCGTCGCCGCCCTGATCGCGAATGTAGTGGATGGCAGCACTCACCTGTAGCTGGCGTAGGCGGCGTGGTTCACCTGGGGCGGGAAGCAGGCAGTGGGCACCAGCACGCAAGGTCTCTGCGCCGCCTGGGGGCTGCCGGGCTTCTGCCAGTAGCACCAGTGCGCCTCGTCGCCGCCATGATTGCTACAAACAAGAACAAAAGTTTAAAACTGAAACCCAAAATTAGCAATCCATTAACGTCTCGCTACTGAGCACAGGTGTCCCATCAGAAAAGAACGAGAAAGCCGAGTTAACAAGCAAGATACAATTATGCTACAATTGATGGTTGAAAGTTACCAATCGTCATTACAAATGCGAAAGTTTTTGTAGAGTTTTCCTTCAACGACACAGCAGCGAAACGACGCGATTTTTTGCATGGGGGTGTTCTCGAAGACTTAACTAAATCCACGCGCATGAAGTAGTCAGCATCCGCTAGTAAGTTATTGATTTGGAATGTAGAGTATGACTAACAGGCTCCTGCTAGTAGCGCCAGTGCGCCTCGTCGCCACCCTGAACAAAAATGTTAAGGATGTCTGCACTCACCTGTATCTGGCGTAGGCGGCGGGGTTCTCCTGGAGCAGGAAGAAGGCGGTGGGCACCAGCGCGCACAGGCTCAGCGCCGCCTGGGGGCTGCCGGGCTGCTGCCAGTAGCACCAGTGAGCCTCGTCACCGCCATGATCGCTACAAACAATAACAAAGTTTAGAGCTGAAACCCAATATTAGCAACCCATTAACGTCTCGCTACTGAGCGCAGGTCTATCAGAAAAAAACGAGAAAGCCAAGTTCCCAAGCAAGCAATGCCACCACCACTCACATGCACCACAACTCACCGACACCGGAGCATCCTCAGGATGATGTCGACTTTCCAATGAGTATTGTAAGTAGACTTTACAATACTCATTGAAAAGTCGTCCTCCTCTCCTGAGGATGCTCCTACCCACCCTCTGTCGCTTGCAGCGCGTCGCTGGCCGTCAGCTCCGTCGATCTGCAACATCAAAACAACAGTTTAGATTTGCAAGAAAAGTTTAAAATAGATAATTTGTTATATTTATTCTTGAATTACCTCATGAAGTAAAAAGTAAATGAACTGCAATTATAGTAGCTGTTTAACGAACTGCATGAAGTAGCAAGTTGTTGATTTAGAATGTAGAGTATTTGACTGCCGGGCTGCTGCCAGTAGTGCCAGTGCACCTCGTCGCCGCCCTGATCGCGAATGTAGTGGATGGCTGCGCTCACCTGTAGCTGGCGTAGGCGGCGTGGTTCACCTGGGGCGGGAAGCAGGCGGTGGGCACCAGCACGCAAGGGCTCTGCGCCGCCTGGGGGCTGCCGGGCTTCTGCCAGTAGCACGAGTGCGCCTCGTCACCGCCATTATTGCTACAACAAAGAACAAAAGTTTAAAGCTGACAACCAACATGAGCAATCCATGAACGTCTCGCTAGTGAGCGCAGGTCTCCTATCAGAAAAGAACAAGAAAGCCAATTTCCCAAGCAATTAATGCCACCACCACTCACATGCACCACAACTCACCGACACCGGAGCATCCTCAGGATGATGTCGACTTTCCAATGAGTATTGTATGTCGACTTTACAATACTCATTGAAAAGTCGTCATCTCCTGAGGATGCTCCCACCCACCCTCTGTTGCTTGCAGCGCGTCGCTGGCCGTCAGCTCCATCGATCTGCAACATAAAAACAACAGTTTAGATTTGCAAGAAAAGTCTAAAATAGATACCTAATAAAGTTAAAAGTAAATGACCTGCAATTATAGTAGCTGTTAAACGAACTGCATGAAGTAGCAAGCATCCACTAGCAAGTTAATGATTTGGAATGTAGAGTATTTGACTGCCGGGCTTCTAACAGTAGTGCCAGTGCACCTCGTCGCCGCCCTTATCGAAAATGTAGTGGATGGCTACACTCACCTGTAGCTGGCGTAGGCGGCGTGGTTCACCTGGGGCGGGAAGCAGGCGGTGGGCACCAGCACGCAATGCTCTGCGCCGCCCGGGGTCTGCCGGGCTTCTGCCAGTAGCACCAGTGCGCCTCGTCGCCGCCATGATTGCTACAAACAAGAACAAATATTTTTAACTGAAACCAAACATGAGCAACCCATTAAGGTCTCGCTACTGAGCGCAGATATCCCATCAGAAAAGAACAAGAAAGCCAAGTTCCCAAGCAAGATACAATTTTGCTACAATTTATGGTTGAAAATTACCAATCGTCATTAAGAACGCGAAAGTTTTTGTCGAGTTTTCCTTCAACGACGCAGCAAAGGAACGACAAATCAACGGATCGATGCGATTTTTGCATGGGTGTAGTCGAATACTTAACTTAACCCAAGCGCATGAAAAAGCAAGCGTGCGCTAGTAAGTTGTTGATTTGGAATGTAGAGTATGACTGCCGGGCTGCTGCCAGTATGGCCAGTGCGCCTCGTCACCGCCATTACCGCTACAAACAATAACAAAATGTTAGAGCTGAAACCCAACAATAGCAACCCATGAACGTCTCGCTACTGAGCGCAGGTCTCCTATCAGAAAAGAACGAGAAAGCCAATTTCCCAAGCAAGCAATGCCACCACCACTCACATGCACCACAACTCACAGACACCGGAGCATCCTCAGGATGATGTCGACTTTCCAATGAGTATTGTCGACTTTACAATACTCATTGAAAAGTCGTCATCTCCTGAGGATGCTCCCACCCACCCTCTGTCGCTTGCAGCGCGTCGCTGGCCGTCGGCTCCGTCGATCTGCAACATAAAAACAACAGTTAAGATTTGCACAAAAAGGTTAAAATAGATAATTTGTTATATTTATTCCTGAATTACCTAATGAAGTTAAAAGTAAATGACCTGCAATTATAGCAGCTGTTAAATGAACTGCATGAAGTAGCAAGCACCGCTAGCAAGTTGTTGATTTGGAATGTAGAGTATTTGACTGCCGGGCAGCTGCCAGTAGTGCCAGTGCATCTCGTCGCCGCCCTGATCGCGAATGTAGTGGATGGCAGCACTCACCTGTAGCTGGCGTAGGCGGCGTGGTTCACCTGGGGCGGGAAGCAGGCAGTGGGCACCAGCACGCAAGGGCTCTGCGCCGCCTGGGGGCTACCGGGCTTCTGCAAGTAGCACCAGTGCGCCTGGTCGCCGCCATGATCGCTACAAACAATAACAATAGTTAAGAGCTGAAACCCAACATGAGCAAGCTACAATTATGCTTCAATTTATGGTAGAAAATTACCAATCGTCCTTAAAAATGGGAAAGTTTTTGTCGAGTTTTCCTTCAACGACGCAGCAAAGGAACGACGCATCAACGGATCGATGCGATTTTTGCATGGGTGTAGTCGAATACTTAACTTAACCCAAGCGCATGAAAAAGCAAGCGTGCGCTAGTAAGTTGTTGATTTGGAATGTAGAGTATGACTGCCGGGCTGCTGCCAGTATGGCCAGTGCGCCTCGTCACCGCCCTGACCAAGAATGTAGAGAATGTCTGCACTCACCTGTAGCTGGCGTAAGCGGCGGGCTTCTCCTGGAGCAGGAAGCAGGTGGTGGGCACCAGCGCGCACGGGCTCTGCGCCGCCTGGGGGCTGCCGGGCTTCTGCCAGTAGCGCCAGTGCGCCTCGTCACCGCCATGATTGCTACACACAAGAACAAAAGTTTAAAGCTGAAACCCAACATGAGCAATCGATTAACGTCTCGCTACTGAGCGCAGGTCTCCCATCAGAAAAGAACGAGAAAGATAAGTTCCCAAGCGAGATACAATTATGCTACAATTTATGGTTGAAAATTACCAATTGTCATTAAAAATGCGAAAGTTTTTATCGAGTTTTCCTTCAACGACGCAGCAGCGGAACGACGCGATTTTTGGCATGGGTGTAGTCGAAGACGTAACTAAATCCAAGCACATGAAGTAGCGAGCATCCGCTAGTAAGTTGTTGATTTGGAATGCAGAGTATGACTGCCGGGCTGCTGCCAGTAGCGCCAGTACGCCTTGTCGCCGCCCTGACCAAAAATGTAGATGTCTGCACTCACCTGTAGCTGGCGTAGGCGGCGGGGTTCTCCTGGAGCAGAAAGCAGGTGGTGGGCACCAGCGCGCACGGGCTCTGCGCCGCCTGGGGGCTGCCGGGCTGCTGCCAGTAGCACCAGTGCGCCTCGTCACCGCCATGATCGCTACAAACAATAACAAAAGTTTAAAGCTGAAACCCAACATGAGCAATCGATTAACGTCTCGCTACTGAGCGCAGGTCTCCCATCAGAAAAGAACGAGAAAGATAAGTTCCCAAGCGAGATACAATTATGCTACAATTTATGGTTGAAAATTACCAATCGTCATTAAAAATGCGAAAGTTTTTATCGAGTTTTCCTTCAACGACGCAGCAGCGGAACGACGCGATTTTTTGCATGGGTGTAGTCGAAGACGTAACTAAATCCACGCGCATGAAGTAGCGAGCATCCGCTAGTAAGTTGTTGATTTGGAATGCAGAGTATGACTGCCGGGCTGCTGCCAGTAGCGCCAGTACGCCTTGTCGCCGCCCTGACCAAAAATGTAGAGGATGTCTGCACTCACCTGTAGCTGGCGTAGGCGGCGGGGTTCTCCTGGAGCAGAAAGCAGGTGGTGGGCACCAGTGCGCACGGGCTCTGCGCCGCCTGGGGGCTGCCGGGCTGCTGCCAGTAGCACCAGTGCGCCTCGTCACCGCCATGATCGCTACAAACAATAACAAAAGTTTAGAGCTGAAATCCAACAATAGCAACCCATGAACGTCTCGCTACTGAGCGCAGGTCTCCTATCAGAAAAGAACGAGAAAGCCAATTTCCCAAGCAAGCAATGCCACCACCACTCACATGCACCACAACTCACCGACACCGGAGCATCCTCAGGATGATGTCGACTTTCAAATGAGTATTGTAAGTCGACTTTACAATACTCATTGAAAAGTCGTCATCTCCTGAGGATGCACCCACCCACCCTCTGTCGCTTGCAGCGCGTCGCTGGCCGTCAGCTCCGTCGATCTGCAACATAAAAACAACACTTTAGATTTGCAAGAAAAGTTTAAAACAGATTATTTGTTATATTTATTCCTGAATTACCTCATGAAATTAAAAGTAAATGACCTGCAATTATAGTAGCTGTTTAACGAACTGCATGAAGTAGCAAGTTGTTGATTTGGAATGTAGAGTATTTGACTGCCGGGCTGCTGCCAGTAGTGCCAGTGCACCACATCGCCGCCCTGATCGCGAATGTAGTGGATGGCTGCGCTCACCTGTAGCTGGCGTAGGCGGCGTGGTTCACCTGGGGCGGGAAGCAGGCGGTGGGCACCAGCCCGCAAGGGCTCTGCGCCGCCTGGGGGCTGCCGGGCTTCTGCCAGTAGCACGAGTGCGCCTCGTCACCGCCATTATTGCTACAACAAAGAACAAAAGTTTAAAGCTGACACCCAACATGAGCAATCCATGAACGTCTCGCTACTGAGCGCAGGTCTCCTATCAGAAAAGAACAAGAAAGCCAATTTCCCAAGCAATTAATGCCACCACCACTCACATGCACCACAACTCACCGACACCGGAGCATGCTCAGGATGATGTCGAGTGTCGACTTTCCAATGAGTATTGTATGTCGACTTTACAATACTCATTGAAAAGTCGTCATCTCCTGAGGATGCTCCCACCCACCCTCTGTTGCTTGCAGCGCTTCGCTGGCCGTCAGCTCCATCGATCTGCAACATAAAAACAACAGTTTAGATTTGCAAGAAAAGTCTAAAATAGATAATTTGTTATACTTATTCCTATTACCTAATAAAGTTAAAAGTAAATGACCTGCAATTATAGTAGCTGTTAAACGAACTGCATGAAGTAGCAAGCATCCACTAGCAAGTTGTTGATTTGGAAAGTAGAGTATTTGACTGCCGGGCTTCTACCAGTAGGCACTGCACCTCGTCGCCGCCCTTATCGAAAATGTAGTGGATGGCTACACTCACCTGTAGCTGGCGTAGGCGGCGTGGTTCACCTGGGGCGGGAAGCAGGCGGTGGGCACCAGCACGCAATGCTCTGCGCCGCCTGGGGGCTGCCGGGCTTCTGCCAGTAGCACCAGTGCGCCTCGTCGCCGCCATGATTGCTACAAACAAGAACAAATATTTAAAACTGAAACCCAACATGAGCAACCCATTAAGGTCTCGCTACTGAGCGCAGGTCTCCTATCAGAAAAGAACGAGAATCCCATGTTCCCATGCAAGCAATGCCACCACCACTCACATGTACCACAACTTACTGACACCGGAGCATCCTCAGGATGATGTCGACTTTCCAATGAGTATTGTAAGTCGACTTTACAATACTCATTGAAAAGTCGTCGTCTCCTGAGAATGCTCCCACCCACCCTCTGTCGCTGCAGCGCGTCGCTGGCCGTCGGCTCCATCGATCTGCAACAAAAAACAACAGTTTAGATTTGCACGAAAATGTTAAAAAAGATAATTTGTTATATTTATTCCTGAATTACCTAATAAAGTTAAAAGTAAATGACCTGCAATTATAGTAGCTGCTAAACGAACTGCATGAAGTAGCAAGCATCCACTAGAAAGTTGTTGACTTTGAATGTAGAGTATTTGACTGCCGGGCTGCTGCCAGTAGTACCAGTGCACCTCGTCGCCGCCCTTATCGAAAATGTAGTGGATGTCTGCACTCACCTGTAGCTATCGTAGGCGGCGTGGTTCACCTGGGGCGGGCAGCAGGCGGTGGGCACCAGCACGCAAGGGCTCTTCGCCGCCTGGGGGCTGCCGGGCTTCTGCCAGTAGCACCAGTGCGCCTCATCACCGCCATGATCGCTACAAACAAAAACAAAAGTTTAGAGCTGAAACCCAACAATAGCAACCCATGAACATCTCGCTACTGAGCGCAGGACTCCTATCAGAAAAGAACGAGGATCCCAAATTCCCATGCAAGCAATGCCACCACCACTCACATGTACCACATCTCACTGACACCGGAGCATCCTCAGGATGATGTCGACTTTCCAATGAGTATTGTAAGTCGACTTTACAATACTCATTGAAAAGTCGTCGCCTCCTGAGGATGCTCCCACCCACCCTCTGTCGCTTGCAGCGCGTCCCTGGCCGTCGGCTCCGTCGATCTGCAACATAAAAACAACAGTTAAGATTTGCACAAAAAGGTTAAAGTAGATAATTTGTTATATTTATTCCTGAATTACCTAATAAAGTTGAAAGTAAATGACCTGCAATTATAGTAGCTGTTAAATGAACTGCATGAAGTAGCAAGCACCGCTAGCAAGTTGTTGATTTGGAATGTAGAGTATTTCCTTCAACGACGCAGCAAAAGATCGACACGATTTTTTGCATGGGTGTTGTCGAAGACTTAACTAAATCCACGCGCATAAAGTAGCAAGCATCCGCTAGTAAGTTGTTGATTTGGAAAGTAGAGTATGACTGCCGGGCTGCTGCCAGTAGCGCCAATGCGCCTCGTCACCGCCCTGACCAAGAATGTAGAGGATGTCTGCACTCACCTGTAGCTGGCGTAGGCGGCAGGGTTCTCCTGGGGCGAGAAGCAGGCGGTGGGCACCAGCGCGCACGGGTTCTGCGCCGCCTAGGGACTGCCGAGCTGCTGCCAGTAGCACCAGTGCGCCTCGTCACCGCCATGATCGCTACAAACAATAACAAAAGTTAAGAGCTGAAAAACAACATGAGCAAGCTACAATTATGCTTCAATTTATGGTTGAAAATTACCAACCGTCCTTAAAAATGGGAAAGTTTTGTCGAGTTTTCCTTCAACGACGCAGCAAAGGAATGACGCATCAACGGATCAATGCGATTTTTGCATGGGTGTAGTCGAATACTTAACTTAACCCAAGCGCATGAAAAAGCAAGCGTGCGCTAGTAAGTTGTTGATTTGGAATATTGAGTATGACTGCCGGGCTGCTGCCAGTATGGCCAGTGCGCCTCGTCACCGCCCTGACCAAGAATGTAGAGAAAGTCTGCACTCATCTGTAGCTGGCGTAGGCGGCGGGCTTCTCCTGGAGCAGGAAGCAGGTGGTGGGCACCAGCGCGCACGGGCTCTGCGCCGCCTGGGGGCTGCCGGGCTTCTGCCAGTAGCGCCCGTGCGCCTCGTCGCCGCCATGATTGCTACACACAAGAACAAAAGTTTAAAGCTGAAACCCAACATGAGCAATCGATTATCGTCTCGCTACTGAGCGCAGGTCTCCCATCAGAAAAGAACGAGAAAGATAAGTTCCCAAGCGAGATACAATTATGCTACAATTTATGGTTGAAAATTACCAATCGTCATTAAAAATGCGAAAGTTTTTATCGAGTTTTCCTTTAACGACGCAGCAGCGGAACGACGCGATTTTTTGCATGGGTGTAGTCGAAGACGTAACTAAATCCACGCGCATGAAGTAGCGAGCATCCGCTAGTAAGTTGTTGATTTGGAATGCAGAGTATGACTGCCGGGCTGCTGCCAGTAGCGCCAGTACGCCTTGTCGCCGCCCTGACCAAAAATGTAGAGGATGTCTGCACTCACCTGTAGCTGGCGTAGGCGGCGGGGTTCTCCTGGAGCAGAAAGCAGGTGGTGGGCACCAGCGCGCACGGGCTCTGCGCCGCCTGGGGGCTGCCGGGCTGCTGCCAGTAGCACCAGTGCGCCTCGTCACCGCCATGATCACTACAAACAATAACAAAAGTTTAGAGCTGAAACCCAACAATAGCAACCCATGAACGTCTCGCTACTGAGCGCAGGTCTCCTGTCAGAAAAGAACGAGAAAGCCAATTTCCCAAGCAAGCAATGCCACCACCACTCACATGCACCACAACTCACCGACACCGGAGCATCCTCAGGATGATGTCGACTTTCCAATGAGTATTGTAAGTCGACTTTACAATACTCATTGAAAAGTCGTCATCTCCTGAGGATGCTCCCACCCACCCTCTGTCGCTTGCAGCGCGTCGCTGGCCGTCAGCTCCGTCGATCTGCAACATAAAAACAACAGTTTAGATTTGCAAGAAAAGTTTATAATAGATAATTTGTTATATTTATTCCTGAATTACCTCATGAAGTTAAAAGTAAATGACCTGATGAGCAAGCATCCACTAGCAAGTTGTTGATTTGGAATGTAGAGTATTTGACTGCCGGGCTTCTACCAGTAGTGCCAGTGCACCTCGTCGCCGCCCTTATCGAAAATGTAGTGGATGACTACACTCACCTGTAGCTGGCGCAGGCGGCGTGGTTCACCTGGGGCGGGAAGCAGGCGGTAGGCACCAGCACGCAAGGGCTCTGCGCCGCCTGGGGGCTGCCGGGCTTCTGCCAGTAGCACCAGTGCGCCTCGTCGCCGCCATGATTGCTACAAACAAGAACAAATATTTAAAACTGAAACCCAACATGAGCAACCCATTAAGGTCTCGCTACTGAGCGCAGGTATCCCATCAGAAAAGAACAAGAAAGCCAAGTTCCCAAGCAAGATACAATTATGCTACAATTTATGGTTGAAAATTACCAATCGTCATTAAGAACGCGAAAGTTTTTGTCGAGTTTTCCTTCAACGACGCAGCAGCGAAACGACGCGATTTTTTGCATGGGGTGTACTCGAAGACTTAACTAAATCCACGCGCATGAAGTAGCCAGCATCCGCTAGTAAGTTGTTGATTTGGAATGTAGAGTATGACTAACAGGCTGCTGCCAGTAGCGTCAGTGCGCCTCCTCGCCGCCCTGAACAAAAATGTAAAGGTTGTCTGCACTCACCTGTAGCTGGCGTAGGCGGCGGGGTTCTCCTGGACCAGGAAGCAGGTGGTGGGCACCAGCGCGCACGGGCTCTGCGCCGCCTGGGGGCTGCCGGGCTGCTGCCAGTAGCACCAGTGCGCCTCATCACCGCCATGATCGCTACAAACAATAACAAAAGCTTAGAGCTGAAACCCAACAATAGCAACCCATGAACGTCTCGCTACTGAGCGCAGGTTTCCTATCAGAAAAGAACGAGAATCCCATGTTCCCATGCAAGCAATGCCACCACCACTCACAAGTACCACAACTCACTGACACCGGAGCATCCTCAGGATGATGTCGACTTTCCAATGAGTATTGTAAGTCGACTTTACAATGCTCATTGAAAAGTCGTCGTCTCCTGAGGATGCTCCCACCCACCCTCTGTCGCTTGCAGCGCGTCGCTGGCCGTCGGCTCCATCGATCTGCAACATAAAAACAACAGTTTAGATTTGCACGAAAATGTTAAAATAGATAATTTGTTATATTTATTCCTGAATTACCTTATAAAGTTAAAAGTAAATGACCTGCAATTATAGTAGCTGTTAAACGAACTGCATGAAGTAGCAAGCATCCACTAGAAAGTTGTTGATTTTGAATGTAGAGTATTTGACTGCCGGGCTGCTGCCAGTAGTACCAGTGCACCTCGTCGCCGCCCTTATCGAAAATGTAGTGGATATCTGCACTCACCTGTAGCTATCGTAGGCGGCGTGGTTCACCTGGGGCGGGCAGCAGGCGGTGGGCACCAGCACGCAAGGGCTCTTCGCCGCCTGGGGGCTGCTGGGCTTCTGACAGTAGCACCAGTGCGCCTCATCACCGCCATGATAGCTACAAACAATAACAAAAGTTTAGAGCTGAAACCCAACAATAGCAACCCATGAACATCTCGCTACTGAGCGCAGGTCTCCTATCAGAAAAGAACGAGAATCCCAAGTTCCCATGCAAGCAATGCCACCACCACTCACATGTACCACATCTCACTGAAACCGGAGCATCCTCAGGATGATGTCGACTTTCCAATGAGTATTGTAAGTCGACTTTACAATACTCATTGAAAAGTCGTCGTCTCCTGAGGATGCTCCCACCCACCCTCTGTCGCTTGCAGCGCGTCCCTGGCCGTCGGCTCCGTCGATCTGCAACATAAAAACAACAGTTAAGATTTGCACAAAAAGGTTAAAGTAGATAATTTGTTATATTTATTCCTGAATTACCTAATAAAGTTAAAAGTAAATGACCTGCAATTATAGTAGCTGTTAAATGAACTGCATGAAGTAGCAAGCACCGCTAGCAAGTTGTTGATTTGGAATGTAGAGTATTTCCTTCAACGACGTAGCAAAAGATCGACACGATTTTTTGCATGGGTGTAGTCGAAGACTTAACTAAATCCACGCGCATAAAGTAGCAAGCATCCGCTAGTAAGTTGTTGATTTGGAAAGTAGAGTATGACTGCCGGGCTGCTGCCAGTAGCGCCAATGCGCCTCGTCACCGCCCTGACCAAGAATGTAGAGGATGTCTGCACTCACCCGTAGCTGGCGTAGGCGGCAGGGTTCTCCTGGGGCGAGAAACAGGCGGTGGGCACCAGCGCGCACGGGTTCTGCGCCGCCTAGGGGCTGCCGGGCTGCTGCCAGTAGCACCAGTGCGCCTCGTCACCGCCATGATCGCTACAAACAATAACAAAAGTTAAGAGCTGAAACCCAACATGAGCAAGCTACAATTATGCTTCAATTTATGGTTGAAAATTACCAACCGTCCTTAAAAATGGGAAAGTTTTTGTCGAGTTTTCCTTCAACGACGCAGCAAAGGAACGACGCATCAAAGGATCGATGCGATTTTTGCATGGGTGTAGTCGAATACTTAACTTAACCCAAGCGCATGAAAAAGCAAGCGTGCGCTAGTAATTTGTTGATTTGGAATGTAGAGTATGACTGCCGGGCTACTGCCAGTATGGCCAGTGCGCCTCGTCACCGCCCTGACCAAGAATGTTGAGAATGTCTGCACTCACCTGTAGCTGGCGTAGGCGGCGGGCTTCTCCTGGAGCAGGAAGCAGGTGGTGGGCACCAGCGCGCACGGGCTCTGCGCCGCCTGGGGGCTGCCGGGCTTCTGCCAGTAGCGCCAGTGCGCCTCGTCGCCACCATGATTGCTACACACAAGAACAAAAGTTTAAAGCTGAAACCCAACATGAGCAATCGATTAGCGTCTCGCTACTGAGCGCAGGTCTCCCATCAGAAAAGAACGAGAAAGATAAGTTCCCAAGCAAGATACAATTATGCTACAATTTATGGTTGAAAATTACCAATCGTCATTAAAAATGCGAAAGTTTTTATCAAGTTTTCCTTCAACGACGCAGCAGCGGAACGACGCGATTTTTTGCATGGGTGTAGTCGAAGACGTAACTAAATCCACGCGCATGAAGTAGCGAGCATCCGCTAGTAAGTTGTTGATTTGGAATGTAGAGTATGACTGCCGGGCTGCTGCCAGTAGCGCCAGTACACCTTGTCGCCGCCCTGACCAAAAATGTAGAGGATGTCTGCACTCACCTGTAGCTGGCGTAGGCGGCGGGGTTCTGGAGCAGAAAGCAGGTGGTGGGCACCAGCGCGCACGGGCTCTGCGCCGCCTGGGGGCTGCCGGGCTGCTGCCAGTAGCACCAGTGCGCCTCATCACCGCCATGATCGCTACAAACAATAACAAAAGCTAAGAGCTGAAACCCAACAATAGCAACCCATGAACGTCTCGCTACTGAGCGCAGGTCTCCTATCAGAAAAGAACGAGAAAGCCAATTTCCCAAGCAAGCAATGCCACCACCACTCACATGCACCACAACTCACATGCACCACAACTCACCGACACCGGAGCATCCTCAGGATGATGTCGACTTTCCAATGAGTATTGTAAGTCGACTTTACAATACTCATTGAAAAGTCGTCATCTCCTGAGGATGCTCCCACCCACCCTCTGTCGCTTGCAGGTCGTCGCTGGCCGTCGGCTCCGCCGATCTGCAACATAAAAACAACAGTTAAGATTTGCACAAAAAGGTTAAAATAGATAATTTGTTATATTTATTCCTGAATTACCTAATGAAGTTAAAAGTAAATGACCTGCAATAATTGCATATAATTATTATAGTAGCTGTTAAATGAACTGCATGAAGTAGCAAGCACCGCTGGCAAGTTGTTGATTTGGAATGTAGAGTATTTGACTGCCGGGCAGCTGCCAGTAGTGCCAGTGCATCTCGTCGCCGCCCTGATCGCGAATGTAGTGGATGGCAGCACTCACCTGTAGCTGGCGTAGGCGGCGTGGTTCACCTGGGGCGGGAAGCAGGCAGTGGGCACCAGCACGCAAGGTCTCTGCGCCGCCTGGGGGCTGCCGGGCTTCTGCCAGTAGCACCAGTGCGCCTCGTCGCCGCCATGATTGCTACAAACAAGAACAAAAGTTTAAAACTGAAACCCAACATGAGCAATCCATTAACGTCTCGCTACTGAGCGCAGGTGTCCCATCAGAAAAGAACGAGAAAGCCGAGTTAACAAGCAAGATACAATTATGCTACAATTGATGGTTGAAAGTTACCAATCGTCATTACAAATGCGAAAGTTTTTGTAGAGTTTTCCTACAACGACGCAGCAGCGAAACGACGCGATTTTTTGCATGGGGGTGTTCTCGAAGACTTAATTAATCCACGCGCATGAAGTAGTCAGCATCCGCTAGTAAGTTATTGATTTGGAATGTAGAGTATGACTAACAGGCTCCTGCCAGTAGCGCCAGTGCGCCTCGTCGCCACCCTGAACAAAAATGTTAAGGATGTCTGCACTCACCTGTATCTGGCGTAGGCGGCGGGGTTCTCCTGGAGCAGGAAGAAGGCGGTGGGCACCAGCGCGCACAGGCTCAGCGCCGCCTGGGGGCTGCCGGGCTGCTGCCAGTAGCACCAGTGAGCCTCGTCACCGCCATGATCGCTACAAACAATAACAAAAGTTTAGAGCTGAAACCCAATATTAGCAACCCATTAACGTCTCGCTACTGAGCGCAGGTCTCCTATCAGAAAAAAACGAGAAAGCCAAGTTTCCAAGCAAGCAATGCCGCCACCACTCACATGCACCACAACTCGCCGACACCGGAGCATCCTCAGGATGATGTCGACTTTCCAATGAGTATTGTAAGTCGACTTTACAATACTCATTGAAAAGTCGTCCTCCTCTCCTGAGGATGCTCCCACCCACCCTCTGTCGCTTGCAGGTCGTCGCTGGCCGTCGGCTCCGCCGATCTGCAACACAAAAACAACAGTTAAGATTTGCACAAAAAGGCTAAAATAGATAATTTGTTATATTTATTCCTGAATTACCTAATAAAGTTAAAAGTAAATGACCTGCAATTATAGTAGCTGTTTAACGAACTGCATGAAGTAGCAAGCATCCACTAGCAAGTTGTTGATTTGGAATACAGTAGAGTATTTGACTGCCAGTAGTGCCAGTGCACCTCGTCGCCGCCCTGATCGCGAATGTAGTGGATGGCTGCGCTCACCTGTAGCTGGCGTAGGCGGCGTGGTTCACCTGGGGCGGGAAGCAGGCGGTGGGCACCAGCACGCAAGGGCTCTGCACCGCCTGGGAGCTGCCGGGCTTCTGCCAGTAGCACGAGTGCGCCTCGTCGCCGCCATTATTGCTACAACAAAGAACAAAAGTTTAAAGCTGAAACCCAACATGAGCAATCCATGAACGTCTCGCTACTGAGCGCAGGTCTCCTATCAGAAACGAACGAGAAACCAAAGTTCCCATGCAAGTAATGCCACCACTCACATGCACCACAACTCACTGAAACCGGAGCATCCTCAGGATGATGTCGACTTTCCAATGAGTATTGTATGTCGACTTTACAATACTCATTGAAAAGTCGTCATCTCCTGAGGATGCTCCCTCCCACCCTCTGTCGCTTGCAGCGTGTCGCTGGCCGTCGGCTCCGTCGATCTACGACATAAAAACAACAGTTTAGATTTGCACGAAAATGTTAAAACTTAAAATAGATAATTTGTTATATTTATTCCTGAATTACCTAATAAAGTTAAAAGTAAATGACCTGCAATTATAGTAGCTGTTAAATGAACTGCATGAAGTAGCAAGCATCCGCTAGCAAGTTGTTGATTTGGAATGTAGAGTATGACTGCCGGGCTGCCAGCCGCGCCAGTGCGCTTCGTCGCCGCCCTGACCAAAAATGTAAAGGATGTCTGCACTCACCTGTAGCTGGCGTAGGCGGCGTGGTTCACCTGGGGCGGGAAGCAGGCGGTGGGCACCAGCACGCAAGGGCTCTGCGCCGCCTGGGGGCTGCCGGGTTTCTGCCAGTAGCGCCAGTGCGCCTCGTCGCCGCCATGATTGCTACAAACAAGAACAAAAGTTTAGAGCTGAAACCCAACATGAGCAACCCATTAACGTCTCGCTACTGAGCGCAGGTCTCCTATTAGAAAAAGAACGAGAAAGCCAAGTTCCCAAGCAAGCAATGCAACCACAACTCACATGCACCACAATTCACCGAGACCGGAGCATCCTCAGGATGATGTCGACTTTCCAATGAGTATTGTAAGTCGACTTTACAATACTCATTGAAAAGTCGTCATCTCCTGAGGATGCTCCCACCCACCCTCTGTTGCTTGCAGCGCGTCTCTGGCCGTCAGCTCCGCCGATCTGCAACATAAAAACAACAGTTTAGATTTGCAAGAAAAGTCTAAAATAGATAATTTGTTATATTTATTCCTGAATTACCTAATAAAGTTAAAAGTAATTGACTTGCAATTATAGTAGCTGTTAAACGAACTGCATGAAGAAGATGCAAGCAAGATACAATTATGCTACAATTCATGGTTGAAAATTACCAATCGTCATTAAAAATGTGAAAGTTTTTGTAGAGTTTTCCTTCAACTTAACTGATAGATAATTTATTATATTTATTCCTGAATTACCTAATTAAGTTAAAAGTAAATGACTTGCAATTATAGTAGCTGTTAAACGAACTGCATGAAGTGGCAAGCATCCACTAGGAAGTTTTTGATTTGGAATGTAGAGTATTTGACTGCCGGGCTGGTGCCAGTAGTGCCAGTGCACCTTATCGCCGCCCTGATCGAAAATGTAGTGGATGGGTGCGCTCACCTGTAGCTGGCGTAGGCGGCGTGGTTCACCTGGGGCGGGAAGCAGGCGGTGGGTACCAGCACGGAAGGGCTCTGCGCCGCCTGGGGGCTGCCGGGCTTCTGCCAGTAGCACCAGTGCGCCTCGTCGCCGCCATGATTGCTACAAACAAGAACAAAAGTTTCAAGCTGAAACCCAACATGAGCAATCCATTAACGTCTCGCTACTGAGCGCAGGTATCCCATCAGAAAAGAACGAGAAAGCCAAGTTCCCATGCAAGATACAATTATGCTACAATTTATGGTTGAAATTACCAATCGTCATTAAAAACGCGAAAGTTTTTGTCGAGTTTTCCTTCAACGACGCAGCAGCGAAACAACGCTATTTTTTGCATGGGGTGTACTCGAAGACTTAACTTAATCCACGCGCATGAAGTAGCAAGCATCCGCTAGTAAGTTGTTGATTTGGAATGTAGAGTATGACTGCCGGGCTGCTGCCAGTAGCACCAGTGCGCCTCGTAACCGCCCTGACCATGCATGTAGAGGATGTCTGCACTCACCTGTAGCTGGCGTAGGCGGCGTGGTTCACCTGGGGCGGGAAGCAGGCGGTGGGCACCAGCACGCAAGGGCTCTGCGCCGCCTGGGGGCTGCCGGGTTTCTGCCAGTAGCGCCAGTGCGCCTCGTCGCCGCCATGATTGCTACAAACAAGAACAAAAGTTTAGAGCTGAAACCCAACATGAGCAACCCATTAACGTCTCGCTACTGAGCGCAGGTCTCCTATTAGAAAAAGAACGAGAAAGCCAAGTTCCCAAGCAAGCAATGCAACCACAACTCACATGCACCACAATTCACCGAGACCGGAGCATCCTCAGGATGATGTCGACTTTCCAATGAGTATTGTAAGTCGACTTTACAATACTCATTGAAAAGTCGTCATCTCCTGAGGATGCTCCCACCTACCCTCTGTCGCTTGCAGCGCGTCGCTGGCCGTCGGCTCTGTCGATCTGCAACATAAAAACAATAGTTTAGATTTGCAAGAAAAGGTTAAAATAGATAATTTGTTATATTTATTCCTGAATTACCTAATAAAGTTAAAAGTAAATGACCTGCAATAATAGTAGCTGTTAAGTGAACTGCATGAAGAAGATGCAAGCAAGATACAATTATGCTACAATTCATGGTTGAAAATTACCAATCGTCATTAAAAATGTGAAAGTTTTTGTAGAGTTTTCCTTCAACTTAACTGATAGATAATTTATTATATTTATTCCTGAATTACCTAATTAAGTTAAAAGTAAATGACTTGCAATTATAGTAGCTGTTAAACGAACTGCATGAAGTGGCAAGCATCCACTAGCAAGTTGTTGAATTGGAATGTAGAGTATTTGACTGCCGGGCTGCTGCCAGTAGTGCCAGTGCACCTCGTCACCGCCCTGATCTAAAATGTAGTGGATGGCTGCGCTCACCTGTTGCTGGCGTAGGCGGCGTGGTTCACCTGGGGCGGGAAGCAGGCGGTGGGCACCAGCACGCAAGGGCTCTGCGCCGCCTGGGGGCTGCCGGGCTTCTGCCAGTAGCACCAGTGCGCCTCGTCGCCGCCATGATTGCTACAAACAAGAACAAATGTTTAAAGCTGAAACCCAACATGAGCAATCCATTAACGTCTCGCTACTGAGCGCAGGTATCCCATCAGAAAAGAACGAGAAAGCCAAGTTCCCAAGCAAGATACAAATAGGCTACAATTTATGGTTGAAAATTACCAATCGTCATTAAAAACGCGAAAGTTTTTGTCGAGTTTGCCTTCAACGACGCAGCAGCGAAACGACGCGATTTTTTGCATGGGGTGTACTCGAAGACTTAACTAAATCCACGCGCATGAAGTATCAAGCATCCGCTTGTAAGTTGTTGATTTGGAATGTAGAGTATGACTGCTGGGCTGCTGCCAGTAGTGCCAGTGCACCTCGTCACCGCCCTGATCTAAAATGTAGTGGATGGCTGCGCTCACCTGTAGCTGGCGTAGGCGGCGGGGTTCTCCTGAAGCAGGAAGCAGGCGGTGGACACCAGCGCGCACGGGCTCTGCGCCACCTGGGGGCTGCCGGGCTGCTGCCAGTAGCACCAGTGCGCCTCGTCGCCGCCATGATCGCTACAAACAATAACAAAAGTTTAGAGCTGAAACCCAACAATAGCAAGCCATGAACGTCTCGCTATTGAGCGCAGGTCTCCTATCAGAAAAGAACGAGAAAGACAATTTCCCAAGCATGCAATGCCACCACCACTCACATGCACCACAACTCATATGCACCACAACTCACCGACACCGGAGCATCCTCAGGATGATGTCGACTTTCCAATGAGTATTGTAAGTAGACTTTACAATACTCATTGGAAAGTCGTCATCTCCTGAGGATGCTCCCAACCACCCACTGTCACTTGCAGTGCGTCGCTGGCCGTCGGCTCTGTCGATCTGCAACATAAAAACAACAGTTTAGATTTGCAAGAAAAGGTTAAAATAGATAATTTATTCCTGAAGTACCTAATAAAATTAAAAGTAAATGACCTGCAATTATAGTAGCTGTTAAACGAACTGCATGAAGTAGCTAGCATCCGCTAGCAAGTTGTTGATTTGGAATGTAGAGTATTTGACTGCCAGGCTGCTGCCAATAGTGCCAGTGCACCTCGCCGCCCTGATCTCGAATGTAGTGGATGGCTGCACTCACCTGTAGCTGGCGTAGGCAATTCAACAAGACAAGAAAAGACGAGCCGAGCCGAGCCGAGCCGGCAGCACACCAGCAGGTTAAGCGCAGACGCGCCGTGGCCGGCACTGCGACGCGATCCAACGCGCTCGGCAGCGCACTGAGCCGCAGACGCGCCGTGCCCAATGCTGCGACACGCCCCTGCGTGCTCGATAGCGCAATGGCAGATAAGGCGAAGACGCACCGGGACTGGCACTGCGCTCCGACGCGCTCGGCAGGGCACCAGCAAGTGAGGCGCAGACGCGAAGTGGACAGCGCTGCGAGTTGCTCGGAAGCGCACCAGCAGGCAAGGGTCACACGCGCCGTGGCCAGCACTACGACACACCCCTGCGTGCTCAGCAGCGCACCGGCAAATGAGACGCAGACGTGCCGTGGCTGGGCGCTGCGACTTGCTCGGCAGCGCACCAGCAGGTGAGGCGCAGACGCGCCGTGGCCAGCGCTGCGACACGCTCCTGCGCACTGGTAGATGAGACGCGGAAGTGGAGTGTTCGGCAGCGCAGCGGCAGCCTAACCGTGCTACGCCGAGCTCCGAACGGTCCGACGTCTCGAGCGAGAATGACACGTAAGGCATCAGCCACCCGTATTTATACCAAAGCATGCTTGTAATCAATGCAACACAATACAACAACGAGACGAGACGAGACGAGCCGAGCCGAGCCGAGCCGAGCCGAACCGAGCCGAGCCGAGCCGAGCCGAGCCGTGCCGAGCCGAGCCGAACCGAGCCGAGCCTAGCCGAACCGAGCCGAGCCCAGCCGAGCCGAGCCGAGCCGTACCGAGCCAAGCCGAGCCGAACCGAGCCGAGCTGCTCCGAGCTGAGCCGATCCGAGCCGAGCCGAGCCGATCCGAGCCGAGCCGAGCGAGAGAGTACCCTTCCCGCTGGATTTTTAAAGCTGAAGTCGGGGGCAAAAGCTAGTTTAGTATTTTAGCATTGTGGTTGAAGAGTTGAGAGTGGCATCTGGATTTCAATGATGAAGTCTACCCGACTTTGAAGGTACCTATAATATCGACACATTCTAAATTGCCACTGCTTAGGAGTGTAGTTTTTGCAGCATCAGGTTTGAAAAGAAGAAGATAGGAGTTCGCAATGGATTTAAAAAAAGGGTTACGCAAATCAGTTGAGAAATCTCGGCGATATCCATGTTCGCAGGTATGCAACACAACTCCTTTATTGAAAGTCGGTTAAAAAAGTAGCCTTACTCCTTATAACATCAGCTATCTACCAGTGAAAGTTCCGTTAGAAAGTTCAGTTCAGCCGTTCCTGAGATTAGCCGGAACAAACAGACAGACATACATACAAAATAATGTACCAAAATTTCTGTATCACTTTTTTTTTTTTGTTCTACTGTTGCAAAGTCAAAAGGAAGACCTACACTCTAGAGTGTCCGGGTGACAAGGCTACATTTTACACGATCGATACATACGATGGATGTTACAATATCCAATTTCCGCAGTCAAGTCTCAGTTTCGAAAATACAAACGGACTTACACTAGCGGCACGCTATGATGGCCGGTTTGACGTTTGTCCGCTCATGAAGTTCCGTATTAATTGATAACGACTTTGAAGGAAATAATTGTATTACTTTATTGACGAAAGTGATGTGCAGAGATTCATAAATTTTATCGAATGTAGTTTTAGGTTTAGGACTCAAAATTTATTTATTAAATTGATTTCTAAAATGTATACAAGTGTAGAAAAATCAGTTTGCACCATTTAAGGGGTGAATTTACTTGTGAATATGAACAATTTTCACTATGTGGACAAACCTCTGAAATCGCAAAAAAATATCAGCTGTTTCATACAAAAGGTAAAATTTTTATTTTTATATGATATATACCACAACTCGGCATTTGGTTTTCTAAATTGAAAATTTTTAAAAATGGAATCTAATACGATCGTCACATAGGATCGCTGGCTAGCACAACTACTACACTAGCGGCACGCTATGATGGCCGGTTTGACACATTACAATAGTGATGTGGAATGTCAATTTATTCTCGAACAAAAAACAATTAAGTTTTGTTTTTGTACCTGATTAAATAGGTTTAATAAAACAAAAATGTATATGTTTATTTAATTTATTTGAACGAACTGAATATTTGAATGAAAATGAATATACATACTTTATATGCACACAAGAAACATATGAATACAAAAGATACCAAAAAAGGTGCCACAATTATTATTATTAGCCTTTATTTCCTTATTTCACTAATTACAGTTAAATTCTAAATCTAATGTTAGTAACAGTTACATATTTAATCGCTTAACCTAATGTTAGTACATAATATTATTGATTATTTACGAACTATTATGTAACTCTGTTTTTTTTTTTTTTATAAGGATCCCTCTAATTGGGTATAGGCCTCCCCCAGTTTCTGCCATTTTGGTCTATCCTTTGCAGACTCTAACCATTGTTTTCCAGCTATGGGTATTAAGTCATCACGCCAGCGTGAGTTTGGTCTACCGACTCGTCTCTTCCCTATAGGGCCAGACCATATAGTTACTGCGCGTGTCCATCTCTCGTCGTTCATTCTAGCGACATGTCCTGCCCATCTCCATTTTAGTTGTAATGCTCGTTGTAAAGCGTCCGTCAGTTTCGTCTTTTTTCTTATTTCTTCGTTTCTAACTTTGTATATCCGGCGTAGTTTTAAGATACTTCTCTCCATTGCTCTTTGGCAGACATTTATCTTATTCTTTATTTTATTTGTATAAACCCAAGTTTGACTAGCGTAAGTTAAAGTAGGAAGTATACAAGTGTCCATTAGCATCTTTTTTTATATTCATACTATAGTTTCCTTTCATAATTTCTTTATGTGCCCAGTACTTGTTCCAGCTTAATGTAATTCTTCTGTCAACTTCTTCTTCTGTATGTAATTCACTAAACGAGACTTGTTTTCCCAAGTATATGTAGGAGTTTACATATTCGATTTGTTTGTTATTTATATATATTTGCTTGGGGAAACTATTGGTTATTATTTTAGTTTTACTTATATTCATAGAAAGGCCGACTTTTTTACTTTCTGTGTCTAGGGATTGTATCATTCTTTCCAGACTGTTTCCGTTCTCAGCAAAAAGAGCAATATCATCTGCAAATCGGAGATGACTTAAGTTTTGTTTTGAGATCTTAATGCCCTCTTGCGTCCAGTCTAATTTTTTGAATATGTCTTCGAGTACTGCAATGAACAGCTTAGGAGAGAGCGGATCTCCTTGCCTGACTCCTCTTTCGATTTGTATTAAATCACCTCTGGTCTCTAACTTGATCCTACTTGTACTGTTATTGTAAATTGTTTTGAGAATCTCTATGTATTTTCTATTTATATGACATTCTTTTAATGCTTTCCAGATTGCCTCATGAGAGATACTGTCGAATGCTTTTGTATAATCGATAAAGGCAATATAGAGCGATTTATTAAATTCTTTATATTTTTCGATGACTTGTTCCATTGTGTGTATGTGGTCCATTGTACTGAAGCCTGTACGGAATCCAGCTTGTTCAATTGGTTGGTACTTATCGATTTGTGGGCCAATTCTGTCCAACAGAACAACAGTAAATAGTTTATAAATGCTCGAAAGGAGACTAATTGGTCGATAATTAGATATATTGTCTAGAGCATCGCCTTTTTTATACAGTAGTGTGATATCTGAGGAAGTCCATTGTTTGGGCACTGATCCGCTATTTAAAACCATATTAAATAAATTGGCCATAGGTGTTGCTAATTTGTGGGCTGCAATTTTTAATAGTTCATTAGGTATATTGTCTGGTCCTGTACTTTTTTCTGTCTTCAAAGTTTTAATACCTTTTAATATTTCGATTTCATCTATTGGTTTCCAATTATTTTCTTCTCTATAATCTCTTCCTGTATTATCTAATTCTTCATTTGTCTTTTCGGGTATTTTCTTGTATAGCTGTCGGTAAAATTCGGTAGCACAGTCTATTAAGTCTTTCCTTGTCCTTGTTTTTCTGTTTCCTGCATTCAAAGTCTGAATCCAATCTTTATGAGTATTTAATTCCTTGAAAGCTCTTTTACTACTTCTGAATTTATTTATATTCTTTTCTATTGTTAAATATCTGTACTGTTCATAGTCCTTTCGTATTGCTTTACTTGTCTTTTTAAATAGTTCGCTTAGTTGACGTTTTGAATCTCTATTTTTATTAGCAGTTTGTATTAGCTCAGTGCGTTGTTTTATAAGATTTTTGGTTTCATTGCTTAAAATATTATGGTCTTTATTTTTATTTTGGTTGAAGTTTGTTTTCAAGCTATTTTTAATTGAAGCTTCTAGTAAGTTATAGTAGTTTTGGATAGAGGTTTGTTCATTTGTGTTTTTGTATGTATGTAAATCCATAAGATTTGTTTCTAGGTTTTTCATATATGATTTGATTTCCAATTCACTCTTTGGTATATGTGGAGAAGATTTATAAGTATTCCTGCTTTTTTTCAGATGTTTTATTTCTACAGTGGCTCTAACTAGGCGATGATCAGATGGAAATTCAAATTTATTAATTACCTCTATATTTGTGACGTATTTAAGTAAGTTTGTCAAAACAAAGTCTATTTCGTTTTTAGTTTTTCGGTCGGGTGAGATCCAGGTCCATCTCCTACTAGCTTTTTTTCTGAAATAAGTGTTAATAATAGCTAGGTTGTATTCGTATGCATATGATATTAAGATTTCTCCTTTTTTATTTCTTGATCCATAGCCATATCTGCCCATTATAAGTCTTTCGTTGCTTTTTGGTTGCCCAATTTTTGCATTAAAATCGCCAATAACAATAACGTTCTTATCCGCTATTTCATGTGCTTTCTCTAAAGTTTTGTAGAAGTGGAGTATGTCTTCTTCAGTTGATGAATCTGTTGGTGCGTATACTTGTATTATAGAAATAGCTAGACAATTGAATTTTAATTGCAGGAGTGCAACTCTTTCTGAGAGCCCTGAAAAACTAATTATATTATTCTTGTACTCTTTTTTTACTATAAATCCTACTCCGTGTAGTCCTGGATTCTCTCCTTTATAGAATAAAATGAAGTCTGTATGTTCCTCTATATGACATCCTTCTCGTCTTACTTCAGCGAGGCCTATTATGTCATAGTTAATTTTATGTAAAGCATGTTTCAGTTCTAAAAGTCTCTCTGGAGAAGCAAGGGATCTAACATTGTATGTGCAAATTTTGATTGTTTTTTTCGTTTCGTATGATAATGTATTTGAAACTGGGGGGTTATAGTCATACTCCTCCACGGCGACCAACCGTGTTGGAGGAGGGGGAGGGTCCTTCAATGGTATTGGTAATTGCTATTTTGTTGCTGCTGTGTTGGACTTTGAAATTACATGTTTTTCGTTTCTGTTGTAGCTTGAGGGTTGTTTGTTGGTCCAGTAAGATGTTATAGTGTTCTTTTTCTGTGTTTGAGTCGTCTCATTGGTTTTCTTTGTAGTTCTATTATGATTTTCGGGTGGGGTTTCTGACAGATTGCGTTTATTTCCTCGGTTTATGTTGTCGTATGTCTCTTTTTGTGGAATAACAATTAGTTTATCGTACTTGATTACTACTTTTTTCCCCTTTTCCCTCTCTTCTTTCGCTTTTTCTTGGAGTTCTTTTCGTTTTTGTAAAATTTTTGGTGGGTAATCCTCTTTTATATAGCAGTTCAGTTGTTCTTCTAGCGATTTTTTATTTCGTAATATTTCGATTTTTCTTTTTAATGTAGAGAATGTTACTATTATCGGTCTGGATTTTTCGCTTTTTCTGCCAAGTCTTCTCAGAGATTGTATTTCCAAACTAGAACAATCTGTCTTCATAATATCGTTGAATATTGCAAGGACCTTGTCGTGCAGATCGTCGTAATTTTGTTCGGTTTCCTCTACACCGAAAATAATTATATTTCTCTCTCTAATTTGTTTCTCAAGATGGTCTATTCTCTTTTCTTGTGTGCTGACAGTGACCTCGAGGCATTGAAGTTTATTTTGGACGTTGTCGAATTTCTCGTTGATTTTGTTGAGTAAATTTATTTCGCTGTTTTTGACACTGTTTTTAGTTTCGTTCAAGTCCTCTTGTATTTTTCTTAAACATTCTAGAATTTCTTCCATTTTTGTCTCTGATCTTTAAATTTTGTTTATTTATTGGAAGAAAATCGAAAAATCAAATATATTTTTTTTTACTCCAAAGCCGGGCTCGAACTCGGTTTGCTTGGTATCAAGGCCTCTTAAATCCCAGTATTCTCTCCGCTAGGCCAACAACGGATCAGGGGAACGGAGGGCGCTGCAGTGCGCTGAGTGTACTGAGTCCGTTTTGAAAGTGAATTATAAAATCGTATATTGCAAATTTACGGTAATTTTTGTTAAATAAGTGCAAAACTTTATGAAACTCTTAAGTGGAAATGTTATCTAAGACGTAAAATGAAAGGGAACTGTGAATAAGTCCGAAAAATACATCGTCAGTTAAACGTTTGTGATTTCAAAACATAGTGGAAATAAAAGTGTTATTAGTGCATAAATAAACTGAAAATATGCAGTAAGTAATTAACAAACTGGTATCCAATACATTTACTACAAATAAACAACAACATTAACATTACAAAGTGTACAAAACAGTTTATTTCTTATCAAGATAATAATTATAATGATAAAAGTGAACTTTTCGAAGGTTGTTTTAAAATAAGTTTGACAAGTACCTACCTCATCGGCCTCGAAGATACCACTAACGTATTTCGTCATCAAACCTTAAAAGGTGCCACAAAAGGCCATAATTAATCAGATTCGTCCATACTACTATTTTCACTGTCGTCACTGCTATCATCACCTACATTAATAATTATATGTTCGTTTTCTATAATATTATCTATTTTCACATCTCTTTCATAATCTTCCCTTATTAATTTAACAGTTCTATTCACAACCTTTTCCCAGTCTCCTTTAGTCACATGTTCACAAGCTTCTTCTAATAATTTTAGCATTTTTTTTGTGGTAAATGGGGGTTCTGTATTGTGTCTTGCAGCATATCCCTTAATTTGAGCCCACACCAACTCAATCGCATTATACTCACAATGGTAAGGCGGTAACCGTATAACTCTGTGCCCATGTTCTAATGCTATTTCGTCAATGACGTATCGGATCTTGGTTGGTTTGTTTTCTTTTAAAAGACGTACTAATTCCGCTTTTAACATATTCATGTTTGCATCTACGCCATTTTTACGAAGCCATGCGACGATATCAGCTTTCTTTTGGGATTGGGCAGGTGGCTTGTCAATTTGCATCGAGTAGTATGGGGCGTTGTCCATAATTATAATAGATGGTTCAGGGAGGCTACACAACATTGAGGTAAACCATTCAGTAAACTTTTCTCCATTCATGTCTTCATGATAGTCTCCAGTGGTTTTTGACGCAAAAGCCATGAGAGAACCTTCGACAAACCCGTTGATGGTTCCGGCGTGACAAATTATAAGTCGCGATCCTTTTCCTAGAGGAACTTTGGAAGTAGATGCTGCTGTGTCATCGTTCCAAGAACGGCCTACAGTATGGTTAGCATTAAGCCATGTTTCATCCAAGAACACAACATTTTGCCAATTTTTGATTTCTTTCACTTGCCGTAAAAAAGTATACCTTGCCATCGCTATATCAAATCTTTCCATCAATATTTTGCGTTTGTTACATTTTTTGTATCGAAATACAATGGTCTTCAAAATCTTCGTTAAAGAACTTTCCCCACCGAAGAATAATCCAGCTTCCTTCAGTGAATGCGCCAACTTTTTTCTTGTTGGATACTCCTTCTGTAAATAGTAGCCGTAAACATGTCTTCGGATAGCATCGGCATCAAAGCTATCGATGCCTACGACTGGTTTTGCTCGTTTTCTCTTTTTTGGTGTGTGAAGTTTATTTTCTTCTGTGCCAGTCTCGCCATATTTTTTTTTAGTTATCCGTCTAACAGTTCGTTGTCCAATATTAAGCGCATCAGCTACGCGTTCAACCACTGACGTTATAGGTAAAATTGGCCCTCCATTTTGAGCTTCACGATCGAAATAGTTACGAAGGCGTATTACGAACTCACGTGTCTGACTATTTAGAACAGTTCTCTGCGTACGTTCGGTCATATCGACGAAATCCACAACAAAGGGCTTGAACAGAGTCCAAATTAACGAGCAAGGGTCAACAGTAATGCAGTATCAATATTTGAAATCCAAAGCCAGGTCAAAACTATATCACAATCGCATTGCACTGACAGTTTATACTTTTCGAAGCAACGTCAATTCGAAACTGCTTTGTTTTGCATTGAGCATTGACGCGAGTTTGCCGGAGGTAGTAGTTGTGCTAGCCAGCGATCCTATGTGACGATCGTATTAGATTCCATTTTTAAAAATTTTCAATTTAGAAAACCAAATGCCGAGTTGTGGTATATATCATATAAAAATAAAAATTTTACCTTTTGTATGAAACAGCTGATATTTTTTTGCGATTTCAGAGGTTTGTCCACATAGTGAAAATTGTTCATATTCACAAGTACATTCACCCCTTAAATGGTGCAAACTGATTTTTCTACACTTGTATACATTTTAGAAATCAATTTAATAAATAAATTTTGAGTCCTAAACCTAAAACTACATTCGATAAAATTTATGAATCTCTGCACATCACTATCGTCAATAAAGTAATACAATTATTTCCTTCAAAGTCGTTATCAATTAATACGGAACTTCATGAGCGGACAAACGTCAAACCGGCCATCATAGCGTGCCGCTAGTTTACCTCCGGCAAACTCGCGTCAATGCTCAATGCAAAACAAAGCAGTTTCGAATTGACGTTGCTTCGAAAAGTATAAACTGTCAGTGCAATGCGATTGTGATATAGTTTTGACCTGGCTTTGGATTTCAAATATTGATACTGCATTACTGTTGACCCTTGCTCGTTAATTTGGACTCTGTTCAAGCCCTTTGTTGTGGATTTCGTCGATATGACCGAACGTACGCAGAGAACTGTTCTAAATAGTCAGACACGTGAGTTCGTAATACGCCTTCGTAACTATTTCGATCGTGAAGCTCAAAATGGAGGGCCAATTTTACCTATAACGTCAGTGGTTGAACGCGTAGCTGATGCGCTTAATATTGGACAACGAACTGTTAGACGGATAACTAAAAAAAAATATGGCGAGACTGGCACAGAAGAAAATAAACTTCACACACCAAAAAAGAGAAAACGAGCAAAACCAGTCGTAGGCATCGATAGCTTTGATGCCGATGCTATCCGAAGACATGTTTACGGCTACTATTTACAGAAGGAGTATCCAACAAGAAAAAAGTTGGTGCATTCACTGAAGGAAGCTGGATTATTCTTCGGTGGGGAAAGTTCTTTAACGAAGATTTTGAAGACCATTGTATTTCGATACAAAAAATGTAACAAACGCAAAATATTGATGGAAAGATTTGATATAGCGATGGCAAGGTATACTTTTTTACGGCAAGTGAAAGAAATCAAAAATTGGCAAAATGTTGTGTTCTTGGATGAAACATGGCTTAATGCTAACCATACTGTAGGCCGTTCTTGGAACGATGACACAGCAGCATCTACTTCCAAAGTTCCTGTAGGAAAAGGATCGCGACTTATAATTTGTCACGCCGGAACCATCAACGGGTTTGTCGAAGGTTCTCTCATGGCTTTTGCGTCAAAAACCACTGGAGACTATCATGAAGACATGAATGGAGAAAAGTTTACTGAATGGTTTACCTCAATGTTGTGTAGCCTCCCTGAACCATCTATTATAATTATGGACAACGCCCCATACCACTCGATGCAAATTGACAAGCCACCTGCCCAATCCCAAAAGAAAGCTGATATCGTCGCATGGCTTCGTAAAAATGGCGTAGATGCAAACATGAATATGTTAAAAGCGGAATTAGTACGTCTTTTAAAAGAAAACAAACCAACCAAGATCCGATACGTCATTGACGAAATAGCATTAGAACATGGGCACAGAGTTATACGGTTACCGCCTTACCATTGTGAGTATAATGCGATTGAGTTGGTGTGGGCTCAAATTAAGGGATATGCTGCAAGACACAATACAGAACCCCCATTTACCACAAAAAAAATGCTAAAATTATTAGAAGAAGCTTGTGAACATGTGACTAAAGGAAACTGGGAAAAGGTTGTGAATAGAACTGTTAAATTAATAAGGGAAGATTATGAAAGAGATGTGAAAATAGATAATATTATAGAAAACGAACATATAATTATTAATGTAGGTGATGATAGCAGTGACGACAGTGAAAATAGTAGTATGGACGAATCTGATTAATTATGGCCTTTTGTGGCACCTTTTTTGGTATCTTTTGTATTCATATGTTTCTTGTGTGCATATAAAGTATGTATATTCATTTTCATTCAAATATTCAGTTCGTTCAAATAAATTAAATAAACATATACATTTTTGTTTTATTAAACCTATTTAATCAGGTACAAAAACAAAACTTAATTGTTTTTTGTTCGAGAATAAATTGACATTCCACATCACTATTGTAATGTGTCAAACCGGCCATCATAGCGTGCCGCTAGTGTAATAAATGCGGTGAATGTTGCTTTGACAATGAATTCTTTACTAGGAGATACATTGTTTATTTTACTATTATAGAATAAGTTTCTCCGTTTAAAAAAAAAACTTGACTATGGCTCAAACGCTCGACGTACGGAGCCATTATACAAACGAAGAAGAATAGCTTGAAACTTTATCTGTTGCTACTGACATTTTAATTCAATAAGTTCAACCCTTTTTAAAGAAAACGATTAGTTAAGTTTGTTCTGATAACTATCGTTACACATATTATATGAAATAGACAAAGGCGATTTACGTTGAACGCTTCAGTAATTTATTAGAGAGGGTATTTGGAATTAGCTCAGCTTTTTATTTGGGTCGAACCCACTGCAATGCCGAGCCTACCTACCCCTGACGAGAGTGGAGCCAGCCCCGAATATCCCGTCAAGTCGCAAAAATCAGCTTAATATATTGGTCCCGCAGTGTGGGAACTTTCTAATATTACGCTAAAAAGAAAAGATACTGCACTTTGTTCTTAGGAAAAAATGTCCAGAAGCGGTGCAATAAAAATGTGAGAAAACTCACCTGTGAACCTTGTTAGTTTCTTTCGTCGAAGTCCCTCTCGCTGCTCGAAACCGCTGCTGGAACTTGTCCTCCCGTTCATTGTACCTCTCAGGCACACACAACACTGATCGATTGACTTTTGAAGCCGAATCGACATTGTTCGTACACGTGGTTTTTACATTACGCGATTTTGCCGATCCGCGATCGAAAATATGGATTATAATCACTGTATCACTATATTTAATAACAGCCTTTGATAATATTTTTTTCAAAGGAAGACGGATTAACGATATAATTTTAGATTCGATGCGCACGCGGCGAAAGTACACAACGTTAAGACTCAAAATGGCAGCTATTTCCCATTACCACTGCCTTGCTGGGTGAGACACTAGCGCCACCTATATCCGGTAAGATGAACTACTTTATATATAGATCGATCGCGGATATCCGGTGAAGTACAGACTGCTTCTTCAAACAATGCTGTATGTTTTCCCTCTCGGCACATGTATAATATCAGTTTTATTGTTATGTAAAACCGTAATATTTTTGTTATGTCCCATATTTACTTTCATATACATTTAGTAGAAAGATGTTATTTTGACATTACAGACACTTCAATTTTATTTATTTGCATAGATTAATTTGCATCAGAGCAGAGCCATATCTAGAATTGAACAAAAAAGGTATTTGTATTTTAAGAAAGTATTTTGAAAAATATACCTATTTTTTTATTTATTTAAAACTAGCTGACCGGACAGACTTCGTTCTGTCAAAATTTAAAAGTAAAAATTATTTTTTTTTGTTTTTTTTTTATTAACCTTCCGTGGACCTTAAGGAACATACAAAAAAATAAATTAACAGAATTGGTCCATCCATTCTTGAGTTATGCGCTTACCAACATTCATTTTTATTTATATAGATACAAAACACAAAAAAAAAAATACGAGACATACCTCAATCAAAAAAGTATTGTATTTTATATTTTACATTTTTTGTTTTGCATTTTGTATTTTAGTACATTTCTTAAACTATTTTGTACAACTCTGCAAGCTAGGTAGGTCCAATTTCGAAAAAGAGATCAACCGCCAATCCAACTCGGCTGGGCAGCGTTCGGGAAGCTCCGAAATGTCTTCTCGTCCAAAATCCGTCAGTGCCTGAAGTCTTCCAACAGTGCGTGTTGCCAGTGATGACTTACGGATACGAGACATCCCCCGGACATCAAAGTAGAGAGAGAAAGTATTCGGTTTTAGTAAACGAAAACCAGTGTTTATCGGTTTTTACAAAAACCGGTTTCTTTTTAGGATTTTTTCTAAAACCGGTTCACATCACTAATTGTAGTACAGTAGTGAGTGACTGGAACGGAGAAACTTATTTTGTAATGGTGGAATCGGGATTTGAAGAAACGGAATTTTGGAAAGGATCAGAAAAACTTGACTATGGCTCAAACGCTCGACGCGCGGAGCCACTAAACAAACGAAGAAGAAGAAGACTAGCATAGACCACGAACACCAACGAACACTAGGATAGTGACTAGTGAGTGATTACTGCCTAGCGATCGCGTAACTTTTATCGCTGTCCTTAAGAGACTTTTTCAATGTCAAAACATGGTTTTGGCCAATAGGAGAAGCCCAAAATCACGTTTTGACATTGATATAGTCCTATAAGGACTGAGAAAAAGTTACGCGGTAGACCCCCTGATTACATTGAGAATGTGAATGATTAAATCATAGATTATACCAGAGATGATATTATTCTTTTAAAAACGGCGTTTGGTCTGTGGTTGTCTAAATGTTTTCTTTTGTATTAGGCCTTATGAGACCTATTATCCAGGGCTGTAAAATAAATTAAAAATTAAAAAAAAGTAGTAACTAGTACCTAATCTGTGTCAATGATTAAAAAAACAAATAAAAGTAGTAACTAGTACCTAATCTGTGTCAATAATTTTTGGCATCCATTTCCTCTTAATTGACCAGGAAAGCCCAAATATTGATTTTAAACGAAATCGGTGTAATAACTATTAACAAAGAATTCCAACATGGCTGAAAAGTGGCACCTGTGTTTGCAGTTTGCACACATACTTGAGATAAAAACTAATTTCATCGATATCGATACATTTTGGCACTTCATGCATTGCCCTAGTTGCCGAAGACGCTTTCGCACGCGTAAGGCGACGTTTTAGCATAGGCGTGACTTTGCGCGGCGGGCACCGAGGCGACGCACAGTGGGTCGAAACTGCTATAATACTAGTGGTTCGCCCCGAACTGAGACCTCTCGGTATCCCATAATTCCCATAAGGTAGTTTTAACTATATTATATTGTAATTAAAACGCGCCGAATCTGATGACGTCAATCGTAATCTGCTTTCGTGGATGGGATGCGTATTTACAATATTAAAGACAGCGCCATCTAGTAACAGTATAGTGAAGTTTTGTTAAAAACATTGATGCCCATTAAAACTCAAATAATTTCGTTTCTTTATAATATTTATCTAATCTTAGTATTTGTTGTTCAAGTACAGAATATAACTCAAATTATGTGTAAGTTTCAAGTTTTAAAACAAAGTGGTTTTAGAGATCTAGCCTCGAATACAATCTCCACTTTGAAAGCCCCCCATTTCGTATGGGAGCCCCCCTGAAATAAAGATTTTTATAACTTTTTAAGCCATTTTCGGCTGGAGGCCATCGGTTTACATATCTATATATATATAAAAGAAAGTGGTGTTAGTTACACTATTTATAACTCAAGAACGGATGAACCGATTTGGCTGAAAATTGGTGGAGAGGTAGCTTAGAACCAGGAGACGGACATAGGATACTTTTTATCCCGTTCGACCGCGTTTCTGTCAGGTCACTATAAAACGTGGTATAACAAAAACGCATCTGACATGGAATAACAAAACGCAAATGACAGTGGAATAACAAAACGTAAATGACAGCTAAACGTAATTTTGTCTTTGGTTAAGTATGGTAAAAAATTTGACAATTATGAAAAGTGTATAACAAAGCATTACTAATATTATAAATGCAAAAGTGTGTTTGTTCGTTGGTTTGTCCGTCAATCACGTCGCAACAGAACAGCAGATTGATGCGATTTTTGCATGGGTATAGTATTGATGATGGGATGTAGTAGTGGTTCCTCAGACCGGGAGAGCTACTTTTTATCTCGGATAATGAAAGTTCCCGCGGGATTTTTAAAAACTAAATCCATGCGGACGAAGTCGCGGGCATCAGCTAGTCATATCTAAAATTGAAGTAATTACGTTCAGTAATTCAGAAGTTATAAGGCTCTGACAGACGGACGGACGGACAAGTGCAAATCGCTCTAGTAAACTCAGAGACCTTCGCTTCGCTCGGTCGATGAGGTACATAGGATTTTTTGTTACAAATTCCATTAAGAAAAATACTTATCGAAAGACCTTGTCATTCTGATTAATAATTGTTATTAAACGTTTTTCTCTAAAACTGATAGTTTGCCCGGAAAAAAATATTTTCAGTTTTTGTTGTATGGAATGAAACAGAAACCGCTAAAATTTGCTAATAATAAGCTGATGCCCGCGACTTCGTCCGCGTGGGTTTAGTTTTTAAAGTACCTCGGGTCCTCAACTATACCCATGTAAAAAATCACGTCGATCCGTAGCTGTGTTGCGGCATGATTGAAGGACAAACCAACAAACACACTCTCGCATTTATAATATTAAGTATGATTACCTAATTTTTCACTTTTTGTAATTAGTTTCCAACAACAAAGACAGTTTAGCTAAGGAGATACATTAGATACATTATACATAATAAAATGAATTGTTAAAAAGAAATAAAGAAAGCTATATTTTGAAAGTTTTATTTTTGTAGATCCTTTGTTTGAATTCACGTTATTTTAATATAATTTACAGTTTTAATCTATGAAATATCCTTTTTTAAGTGCTTAGCTTATAAGTTTCTCTTCGATGAACTAGTGATTTAAAGTTAATTTCAATATTTATTCATAGAATTTTCATGCAGCACATTATTTTGGTCAAATATTTGATAATCCACGACATTATAAAGTCAATAATAATCATATTTTTTTAAAAATTTCGGATTCTTATAACTTTTAAACGGGCAAGTTTGGGTGCAAGCTGATAGCATAGAGTTATAGCCAACAAGCCAAAGAATAAGAATAAAGTAGTTTTAAAGCAAGACCTCTCAAGACTTGGCCAAATTTTAGCAGTTTCTGTTTCATTCCATACAACAAAAACTGAAAATATTTTTTTCCGGGCAAACTATCAGTTTTACAGAAAAACGTTTAATAACAATTATTAATCAGAATGACAAGGTCTTTCGATAAGTATTTTTCTTAATGGAATTTGTAACAAAAAATCCTATGTCCCTCATATAGCTGTTTCGAACCACTGTGCGTCGCCGCGGTGCCCGCCGCGGTACGCGCGTCGGCGCCCGCCGCGTGCGACGCCGCGTGCTCCGCCGCGTTCAACGCCGACGCCTTTCTGTAAACGCTCTCATACTTGGCGATATGTTTGAGTTTCACGCGCGACTCGACGCCGCACGCGCCGCGCAACGCCACACCTATGCTAAAACGTCGCCTTAGGGTGGAACCACATTTGTGAGGATCGTTACGGATTTCGCCCATACAAAACTATCAAATTCCATAGAAACGTGTACGGATCAAATCGGCTTTTCGATGCGTACACGAATGTATGGAAAATGACAGTTTTGTATAGGCAAAATCCGAATCGATCCTCACAAATGTGGTTCCACCCTTAGGATCATTACGGACCCGTAAGGATCCTTTCGGATCCGTTCGCGTCCGTAAGGATCCGTTCGCATGCGAAACTTGAGCTACACTTGTACGGATTTTAGGCACTTTTAGGCACAAAAAATGCGAAAGCCGAATCGATGCGAAAAGCCGAATTGATCCGTTCACGTTTCTATGGAATTTGACAGTTTTGTATGGGCGAAATCCGAAACGATCCTCACAAATGTGGTTCCACCCTAAAAAGTCGCGCTGACGGTCGGCAACATGTTAACAAATGGTCTACGATCTTACGAATGGCACGATACTGTGGTTTTAGGTAGTCGTTTTCCTAGTTCCATGGGTTTTAGGGTCCGAATGTCTGTCATTTTGTCAATCACAACAATCTGTCAAACTTCAGTACATTTTGTATTTGCTACCTTCATGTGTTCCACAGACCCAGGGAACAACTGTTCCTTGCTGTGCTTGCTGTCAAATTGAAATTCACACGTGCAGTGCGTTGCGGTTTGGCCGCTAACCTGTACCTTTGTTTGGTCCGTGGTTTGGTATGGTTGCGTTGCGGTACTTGCGGACTGCGGAACTTTTCGTGGTTTTAAGTTTTTCTTCACAATAGTTTTTAGCTTGTTTCGTCGACACCGGCTTAAAAGTTGTATTAATCGAAATGTATTCTTTTTTATTTAGTATAAATTACTAGTTTGAACCCAGTGGTAGAAAATAAAGTGGAGAAAATGGGTGATAAAATAATATCGGCGCTAAAGAATATTGAATTGGAGACCAAAAACACCGATCTAACAAAAACATGTCAGCATGTTGTGGTAAGTAAACATTTAAATATTAGTTGATTATTTTACTATTAATCATAAGTATGTGTAATGGTAGTCTTCAATCGTTAGACGCTCACCCCTGGACATAGATTTCTTGTAAGGAGGCCCGACACAATGTGGGCTTGCGCCGCTTGTTTACAGCGGTTCCCTAAAACTTGTCTGATGTCGGTCCACTTTCCAGGAAGTCTGCAAACTATGATTTCCTCCTAGCCTTGCACTTGGCTATATCTCTTCAACATTTCATTTCAGTCAAATAAAATAAATTTTGAAGTTGGGATAGCCCAGTGGTTAATGAGTAGAGCTGGGGGAGTCCAGGGTTTGATCCTGGGCATGCATATCACTTGCTCTGACAGTGAAGAAAAATATTGTGAGGAAAAATATGTTTTGGGAGCTCACACACACTTTATAATGTTTGTTTTGTGTGTATGTCAGCTTTCCAAACTGGTGGTAGATTCTCGACTTGTCATAAGAGCTACAATTTGGCCTACATCTAATAAAAATATTGAATATCTTATAAAAAGAATAAAAGTCTGCAAATCTGCATGTAGCCTGCTTGGTGGACGATGGCATAAATACTTCTCATTTGAGAGGAGAACTAATTCCAGTACAGGAAGGTATCTACCCATCTGGGTTGAGATGAATGAATGAATGAATGACTTAGAAATGGTTTGCTCTTATTAATGCCATATTGCATGAAATTGTATTTAGTGGCCCAATGTCTTTGTTGTTTGTAGATAAATAACCATCACTACTAAGAAGTATTTTATCATCATCGTCATTAGCAACCCATCAATGGCTCACTACTGAGCGGAGGTCTCCTCTCAGAGAAGGGTTATAGGCCATAGTCCACCACGCTGGCCCAATGCGAATTGGTGGACTTCACACACCTTCGAGAACATAATGAAGAACTCTCAGATGTGCAGGTTTCCTCACGATGTTTTCCTTCACTGTTGAAGCAAGTGATAGTTAATTGCTTAAACGCCCTTGACTCCGAAAAGTCAGAGGTGTGTACCCGGGATCGAACCTGCAACCCCTCGAATAGGAGACCACAGTCCTAACCACTAGGCTACCACTACTTTCCAAGTATTTTATGATTTAATCTAATTGCAGGACTCTTTAAAAAACAATTCTATGAAGATTGAGGACTTGATTGCAAAGCTATCACAATTTATTCTCAACTTTGAAGATGCAGTGTTATTTAAAAAGTATCTCTCAAATATACTACTGGCATTAGTGTCTACGCAAGTTCCGTTGAAGCCTGTGTTTTCCAATACAAACTTTGACCAGTGCACAGATTTGGAGAAGACACATCATTTGGAGTACTCTATAATCTTGGCACTTATGTGTGACCATCCGGACATTCTACAGTAAGTATCTACGAAGCTTGTGCTAGGAATAGAATGGAATAGAATTATTTTTTATTCAAATAAACTTTTATTGGAATTGGCGGTGAGTCCACCACTGGTTCGGAATGCCCTTCTTGCCGTTCTCGTAAACCAGCAAGTAACTCAGTAGTTGCTCTTTTCAAAACAAGTTTACAATAGTAACTAAGCAATATATGCAGTGTTTCCACAAGGAGGGAATTTTTTAAATGCAAAGGTGATGTCCAAAATTGGTTTTTTAAATTTGAATTAAATGAACTAGGATGATTTTAATGTAGTTGGATAGAGATCCAAAAACGCTTCTATCAGAATAATTTACAGATTTTTTTAAAGCCTCTGAAAATAAGAAAATATACTTTTTGTTTTTGAATCCATATTCCTAGTTCTATGTTTGCCTCATTTAACGACCTTTGCTTGTGATTACACACCGGTTTAAAAAAAAACTTGAAAATATCATTTGTCTATGTAAGTTGTCAATGTCAGGTGATTGTAAGGAATTGCAGGAATTTCATTTTCGACAATTTTCGTTTATCGAATGTCGATTATTTTAGATAGTAAAGCCCGTAGTCGTAATTCCTAGTTCCATCGTAAAGCCAAAAAAGACAAGATTACCTATTTCCTAGTGCCATGGTTCAAAATGACATTTAGGTGACAGTAACAGGTGCCAGATTTGATAGATCAATAGATTAGAAAAAGTTTTTAGTGTTGCCATCCATCAAAAAATATTTTTTACAAACGATATTTTTCAAAAATTAATTAAAAAAACCGAGGATTCTAAAATTATTATTTTTATGGCGTTTAATGTTTTTTTTTTTTTCACGTGATGGCAATTTGGTTCAAGTTCATGGACACTCGGAATAAAAAACCACCCCTCATACTGAACTGGGACATGTCTTTTACATTTCAATACATGATATGGGCAGGCAGAAAATTCTCGCCGGTGGCACCCATTCACAAGCACGACGCATGATCCAGCCATTGCTTCGCTCAACCATATTTGAGGGAACGTAACAACCCGCACCACCTCAGAAACCACCACAGAAATGTTCAAAGAGAGTATGACATTGAGTATGTCATACTCTCTTTGAACATTTCTGTGGTAGTTGGTGGTGGTGGTGGTCTACCCATGTTGAAATGGGTTAGTTCATGTGACAAAAGTGAAATGGGTGAGGTTTGAACCATCAACCTTTCCATTTTCTGTCCACTGCACTTACCGTTGCATTATTGAGGTCAATAAGTAACACTACAATTTTTTATTGGCAATAATTATTTTACAATTTACCTCTAAACAAGTGAGGGTACTTACGTAATGGTGATAATGATTGCTAATCTTAACGCTAAAGCTATGAGTGTTCCAAACATCTTGATTTAAGTAGAACCCAAAACAACTTAGCTAGCAAACTTATTGTAAAACTGTAAAAAAACTATTATATTTAGTTTCATCATCATCAACCCATCAACAGCTCACTACTGAGCGCAGGTCTCCTCTCAGAGAAGGGTTATAGGCCATAGTCAACCACGCTGGCCCAATGCAAATTGGCGAACTTCACACACCTTCAAGAACATTATGAAGAACTCTCAGGTGTGCAGGTTTCCTCACGATGTTTTCCTTCACTGTTGTAGCAAGTGATATGTAATTGCTTGCATTGCAATATTTAGTTTAAGTCTATGTAAAGTAAATGTATAATTAGTAATACTATAAACTATTCCATAATCCGTCTTTCAGTATGGGATGTATGCAATTTTGAAGATGACAAATATGTATCAGTGTATGTAATCAACAAAATTGTCTCTTTTTAGGTATGCCTTAAAATACTTTCAAATCAACTCAATACCCCCATATGAGGTATTCATACACCATGAAGATTCCTACAATGTTGCACCGAAGAAAAGAAGGCTTTTAGACTGTCGGCAGAAGATAACAGATCACCAAATGGTGTTGTGCTGTTATACATTGTTGAGTAAACTACCAAATGAACTAGCCACCAAATGGGATTGGACCAATTTTGTTAACAACTTTAGTAATCATGAAAATTCCCAAATAAGATGGTGAGTTAATCATTCTTACCAGTATTATAAAATAATGTGAAAGTGTGTTTGTTTGTCCTTTAATCATAGACAGTAGCATCAGGTTACATTTTATGTCCTGGAAAAGCAGACTGTTCGCACAGGTTTTAAGAACCTAACTCCATGCAAATAAAGTCACAGAGAAAACCTAGTATTTTTCCTTAGAATGCTATGTACAGTGCTTGCTTGTTTGAAAAGCAATGTTTAACCGATGAATAGTTTTGATATTTTGACAGATTTTGTACAGGTTTGTTAAGTTGGCAAAGTTATTCATCAATTAGATAGTTTAATAGGAAAAAACAGCCCTTTATGTGTTAATAATGTATATATTGATATTTTGTAGGATGGTAAAAGAATGTATGGCCATTCTGACAAACATGACAGAAGCTCAGTCAAAAATACTAGCCAGCAATCTTTGTATAACACAGGAAGATGCTCTCAAAAACATTCCGCAAACTAAAGAAGTATATATAATTGATGGGAATATAGATGAACTGGATTTAAATATGAGCAGTGTTGTAAACATTGATGGTATTTTATTGCCTATTTATGATAAGAGTAATGTGCAGCCCGGCAGTTTGGTACCTGTGAAGTCTACAACTAATAGTTTGAGAAGTTTAGCTTTGGCAGTAGCATCAGGTACGATTTTATTTTATATTAACTGATATATTTGATTTAAATTGTTTTAGAAAAGATGTCTGTTATTAAAATGTGTCCCCTTAAGATGTTAGACTAGATTTTGAGCCTGATAGTTTGATACTACAGACACTTGAATGGCTTATAAATTTCAAATCAAATCAAATCAAAACTAATTTAAATACTTTGTTTTGTATAAATCATATTTGTAGACACCTCCTAAAACATTCAGGTACAATTCTGCCATTGTTCTTTAAGTAACAACACGTGCTTAAGGTGGAAGACACAGTTCTGCCCGCGAAATTCAAATTTAATTTGGTTTTTCGCAATTTGTAAACTAATACGACAAAGTAGGTTTATGGCATTCTAATTGCGACAATGGCAGTATCATCTTCACAGGTTTATATAAAAAATTTTACTTGAAAGTGTCCAGTTTAAGAAATTAATCAAAATATCGACTAATTTGTGAGTAACTCACGTCCAACTCAGTATTCAGAATAATTTCTTAAACTGGTCACTTTCAAGTAAAGATTTTTATGTAAACCTGTGAAGATGATAATTCTACTGGCGCAATTAGAATTCCATTAGCCTAGTTTGTCGTATTAGTTTACAAATTGCGAAAAACCAAATTAAATTTGAATTTCGCGGGCAGACTAGTATAATCATCCTTAAGCTCTTGGGCCAGTAATAGTTTAAGTAAAACAAATTGATATGTTTGCATATTGGAGCTTGTTTACTATAAAACTGGCTTAAGAGCTAGTAACAGGCTTTCAAAAGGGAAAAGGAGCTGGTATTCCAATGACTCATTGGTACTGTTAATAAAGATTTAGCTAACAGAATATTATGTCTAATTAGTTAAATTATTTTTTAGGCTTTAATAAATTAGCTATTATGTAAACCATATGATTAATGCTAGTATGGGCAAGTGCTGTTCCTATGGACGCTTGTACCGGTGGACACAATGGATTTCGTCAAAACTAGCAACCCTAAAATTCCAATTTGAACACGATCGTAAAGCTTTGTCTATGGTTGACAGTTCACATTCAAATTAGAATTTAAACTTAAAATTTTTGAATAATCCATAGTAGCAGTACACCAAATTTCAAACCAATCATACCAGTGAAAGCTGGTAAGACTTTAATCAAGTACGAAATGAGCTGATGATCTAAGTCTAAGGCCTGAGCAGATCTTCATAAATTATAGCTAAGACCCACCTCGATTACATTAGCTTTCAATCAGAAAAAATCGCATCAAAATCGGTCCATTGGGGAGGTTGCTACGAGGCACAACAGACAGACACACAAATACACATGTTAAAAGTTATAACACCCCTCTTCATTGTTGGTTAATAAATGGACACTCAGCTAAGCATTTTATTATTTTGAACAGGCAAAGCAATATCACTAATGGGCCCAGTAGGATCAGGTAAGACAAGTCTGGTTGAACACTTGGCAGCTATAACTGGACGGAAAGGAGTAGCATTCAAAAAAGTGCAGCTTGGCGATCAAACTGACTCAAGAATGCTTTTGGGCTCTCATCAGTGCACAGATATACCAGGAGAGTTTGTTTGGGCCCCTGGTGTTTTAACAGAGGTACTTATTCTTTTAAGTTTTATGTGTTTCTATAATGTAACAGGCAACAGCTGTCTCTAAAGGAGACTTTTTTTCATTTGATGTCAAGATAGTCCTTGACTGCGATCTCACGTGATGGTAAGTGATGATGCAGTGCAGATGGCGAACTAGGAAGGGGTATGGCAGTGTACATTCAACCCATACCCTTAATCTGATTCTACTCGTGCCGGAACGTTAAATTGCTTGGCGGCACGTCTTTGACGGTAGGGTAGTAACTACCTAGCCGTGGCCAAAGCCTCTAAAGAAAATTGTTAGAGTAATTTGTGTGTATTGGCTCAGCTCTACCTAGGATGTTGAAGACTACGTATTGATCAATCTTCTTGAGTCTTCTTCTTCTTCGTGACACTCTTGGCAGAGCGGTCGTGGTCATCGCGAAGTGACGTCTGCGGCACAGATGTGATTCGCCTCACGAGCATTTGCCACTCTCCCTGCTGGCCGACAGCCTGGTACACTCGTGCAATGGACCGCCCACAGCAGATTTAAACTTCTTCTTGAGTAATAAAGTAATATTCAAGGGTTTAATACGCAGATTCCACTTCTGATCCCTTTTAGAAACTGACAATGAAAATATTCTGTAATTTTAAAATATCTAAGGACAAGTCACTCCAATCAAAAGGCATGCAAAAAAAATAGTTTTACTGTTTTTATCATTGGAACCTGTAGAATCCAGTGATTCCCAAAGTTATCCAGGTGGACCCCAGGGGTCCACGGAAGACTCAACGGGAGTCTACAAATTCAAAATCATTTATTTCATGTAGGCCAACCTGTGGCGCTTATGACAAGTCATGACTCTACCACCGGTTCGGAAAGCGGATTCTGCTGAGAAGAACCGGCAAGAAACTCAGCAGTTGCTCTTTTCAAAATTACACATTTTACAATATTTTTTTGTAGGTAATATGTATTTACATTTTAATAACTTTTTATAATATCTTGTGGGCAGCTGGATGCCATGCCGATTTACCCCATGCAACTTGTTAGAATAGAATATTTCCAACAATGCGATGATATAATATTTATAGAACTCCAAAAATACATAAGTACAATATTCAATACGTTGGCGTGACCGTCATTTTTTTTTCATGGTCTACGAGAAAAAATTTAAAGCCTCTGCCAGTGATTCCCAAAGTGGTCCAGGTGGACCCTCAGGTGTCCTCGGGACATTCGAAGGGTGTCTACGTTGGCGTGACCATAACGGTCTACGAGAAAAAATTTGGGAACCTCTGCTCTAGAATCTCATTTTGTTTTAGGCGGTCCAAAATGGCCATTGGCTGTTACTAGAAGATATTGACTGTGCAGCATTAGACGTGGCGTCTACTTTGAGTTCTCTATTGGAGAGAAATACATTGTGTGTGCCAGGATATAGAGATGCTTTGCCAGTTACACCTGGGTTTCAGTTGTTTGTCACACAAAGGTAAGAAATTTTCCATATGTGGGTTCACATTATTTCAGTCCATCTATATTACTTTGGAATAATTTACATGCACAATTTAATTTCTATTCAGTGAGTTAAGTTCTGAAATAAGAGAAATTCTCAGCTTAAGTCTAGTGCTAGAATAAACTTACTAAATTATTAGTTTTAATTTTTTTTCTAGGACAGTGATTACTAATTATGGCTTTCAAAAGAAAATGTCTAATTCGAGTACATTATTACAAAAGCACTTGACTCAAATAAACGTTGAGCCATTGTCAAGGTCAGAGCTTGCTGAAATTATTCACGCCAAATACCCAACCCTAGCGACAATATGTTCAAAAATGATTGAAGTGTTCATGATGTTTTCTGTAGGCAGCCATGACACTTCTCTTCAGACAACCGGTGTAGGCGAACAAGATACAAATGTTACTCTTATGAGAGGGTCAAGACTTATCTCAACGAGAGATTTAATGAAATGGTGTGCAAGAGCTGTTGTCGGATTCAATGTGTCAAGCCCGGAATCAGCTCTTAAAGTACTACAGGACGCTTTAGACATATTCACTTGTTCCATTTCATCACCAGAATACAGACTTGAATTAGCAAAGAAAGTTGGCACATGTCTAGGCATTGTTGAAACTAAATCTGAGTTTTATTGCAAGCATTACAAACCAAATGTTTCACTACATCCGAACTCATTAGAAGTAGGCAGAGCCAAAGTCCCGAGAGTTGAAAAAAGTTTGGATAGGATAGACTTTGATAACAAAGAAGTTATATTTTCTTTTACGCGCCAATCAGCTTGTTTGCTTGAAAAGATCGCATGCTGCGTCAGGTCAAATGAACCCGTCCTTCTTGTGGGAGAAACGGGAACTGGGAAAACTTCCTCTATACAGTATTTAGCCAAACAGACTGGTCATAAACTTGTAGTCATCAACATGAATCAACAATCAGACTCTGGCGACTTGCTTGGCGGTTACAAACCAGTAGATCTAAAATACGTTATACGACCGATAAAAACGGAGTATTTAGAAATGTTCAAAGGATTTTTCAATACAGAGAAAAACAAAAAGTTTATAGGGCATATAGAAACTTGCTATGAAACAGAAAATTGGACTTCATTGTTGGCATTAATGAAACAGAGCCACAAAGCTGCTGTTCATCGGCTAGTAAGCGAAAAGAAGGAAGATAAGTTAAAAATCTGGATAGCATTTGGTCATAAACTATTAAAATTAGAACAACAGGTAAAAGCCGAATCAAGATTGACCTTTGCATTTATCGAAGGATCGCTAGTAAAAGCAATGCAGCAAGGTTATTGGGTCTTACTAGACGAAATTAATTTGGCATCAGCAGAAATTTTAGAATGTCTGGCTGGATTACTAGAGGATAAAAATGAAAGTATAGAATTACTAGAGAAAGGTGATAAAGTTCCTATAAAGAGGCACCCAGATTTCACATTATTCGCTTGCATGAATCCAGCAACAGATGTTGGTAAAAAGGATCTGCCAGTAGGACTGAGAAACAGATTTACCGAGTTTTTCATAGACGAGCTAACTGAGAGGAATGATTTGATGTTGCTTATAGGTGACTATTTATATCACATGAATCTAAGTGGTGCCACATTGGAGGCTATTTATCACTTTTATGCTACAATAAAAAAAGAAGCGAGATTAAATTTAGTTGATGGTTCAGGTATGTTTTATATTGGTATCAAATAAACTTCATTATTTTTAAGTATTTTTTTATAAAAATTTCTTTACACGTATTTTAGGTAATGCACCACATTATTCACTGAGAACGCTATGTAGGGCGCTTACAGCCTCAGCTAAAGCAAAATGTGGCACAGTCGCCAGGTCGCTTTATGAAGCTTTCTGTCTTTCCTTCTTAACTCAACTAGACAGATCTTCACACCCAAAAGTAGAAGCCATGATTGCCAAGTAAGTAAAATGAATCCTGTTATTGCATTTCTATCTTGCCAAGTAACGTAAATCCTGTAGCATTTTAAAAATGAGAATAAAATGTTTCTGGTTATTATATAATTATATGTATATTTCTTTATTTCAGAGCGGTATTAGGAAAAAAGAATATAAAATCAGTTTTAAAACAATTGATTCCTGAGCCTAAAGTAGATGGTCAAAACTTTTTGCTTTTTGAAGGACATTGGATACCACAGGGCAATTTAGAAATCGAAATACCTGATGGATATATTTTGACACCAACAGTGCGTAAAAATCTTCGAGACATTGCACGTATTATTTCGTTAGGCAAATTACCTGTACTACTTCAAGGTGACACTTCCGTAGGGAAGACGTCTCTTATAACCTATATTGCTAAAGCATCAGGGAACTACTGCGTACGAATAAATAATCACGAACACACAGACCTACAAGAGTATATTGGTTCATATGCAACAGACTCTAAAGGTAACCTTATTTTTAAAGAAGGTGTTTTGGTCGAAGCTATGAAAAAAGGATACTGGATTATTCTTGATGAACTTAACTTAGCGCCGAGTGACGTTTTAGAAGCTCTAAATCGAGTTTTAGATGACAATCGCGAACTGTTCATTCCTGAAACGCAAGTAGTTGTCAAAGCTGATCCCAACTTTATGTTGTTTGCAACACAAAATCCACCCGGTTTGTATGGTGGGCGAAAAATGTTATCGAGAGCGTTTAGGAATCGTTTCGTCGAACTGCATTTTGATGAAATACCTAGACAGGAATTGGAAACTATTTTGCACCAGAGATGTCATATTCCCCCCACTTATTGTAAAAAGATGATTGAAGTGATGGCAGAGTTACAAGTGACACGACGTGGGTCGGCAGCTGTTCAAGGCAAAGATGGTTTTATTACTTTAAGAGATTTATTCAGATGGGGCCAGAGGTATAAACATGCTTCCAAAGAAATGCTAACAGCGGCAAAATTTTATGATTGGGACCAACATATTGCAGATGAGGGCTATCTTATTTTGGCTGGAAAAGTTCGTCAAACAGATGAAAGAAATATCATCGAAGAGGTTATAGAGAAACACATAAAAAGAAAAGTCAGCCCTGATAATCTCTTTAGCTTGCATTCAAATACATCACCTGTTACCAAACCTATTTTAGAGATGATTCTTAATAATCATCTTTCTGAATTTTCACATATCTTTTGGACTTATAATATGAGACGTCTAGCTATACTAATTGCAAAAGCTTTTAATTTTAACGAACCTGTATTATTAGTAGGAGAAACAGGTTGCGGTAAAACGACTATATGTCAAATTTTGGCAGCATTGAGTAATAGAGAATTATTGTCTGTGAACTGTCATATGCACACAGAGAGCTCCGATTTCCTTGGCGGACTTCGTCCTGTACGACAGTATAAAAACGACGGAAAATTGTTTGAATGGGTAGATGGCCCTCTAATTAAATCGATGGAAAATGGTAATTTGTTCTTAGCTGACGAAATTTCTCTGGCAGATGATAGCGTTTTAGAGAGGTTGAATTCTTTACTTGAACCGGAAAGACAGCTTGTGCTTTCGGAGCGAGGCATGGAAGATAATTCGGATATAGTAGTCATTACAGCTGATCAAAACTTTCACTTTATTGGAACTATGAATCCCGGAGGAGATTTCGGAAAAAAAGAACTTTCGCCAGCACTGCGTAATCGATTTACAGAAATATGGTGTGATCATGTAACTTCAAGAGAAGATCTACTACAAGTGCTTGAAAAAAGTGTGAACAAAGGCATCGCATTGGGCAACCAAGAGGACGGTTATTCTGGGATTGGTAACTGTATTCTGGACTTTACAGATTGGTTGAAAAATTCTGAAGTCACTAACAAATTCCCATTCAGCATACGTGACTTACTCTCATGGGTCCAATTTATTAATACAACAGTCTCGAAAGGTTTAATTGACGTACCTGAAGCATATGTACATGGGGCTTGCATGACCTTTTTAGACTGCTTTGGTACAACTCTGACAGGGCATATAAATACTGAAACACTTGTTCTTCTACGTAAAAATGCCATTAAATTGTTGTTGAATCAAATTAAATCTTTTGGAAACGAATATACGGAGAGTTTAAAAGAAATGCTTTATGATAGAGAGCTGATGTTTAAAGCCGAATGGAATGTGTCAAGGTTCGGGATTAAGCCATTTTTCATTGAATGTGGACCACATGGTAGCTCTGATGATATGCAAAACTTTACGTTTACTGCACCAACCACTGCATCTAATACTCTAAGGCTGCTACGAGGTCTACAGCTAAGTAAGCCTATTCTTTTAGAAGGCAGTGCTGGTGTAGGAAAGACAAGCTTAGTTACTGCTTTAGCCAAATCATCAGGGCACAGAGTTGTTCGTATTAATCTGAGTGATCAGACGGTAAGTTTAAACGCAGTGGAAATATTTCATAACAAAACATTTAAAATTACTTCTGACTAATATTTGCTTTTGCAGGATATTACAGATCTATTTGGAACAGACTTACCAACTGAAGACGGGTCATTTATGTTTAAAGAAGGAGCTTTTCTGAATGCCCTTCAAAATGGGGATTGGATACTACTGGATGAGCTTAATTTAGCTCCCCAACCGGTTCTAGAAGGCTTGAATGCTTGTCTAGATCATAGGAGTGAAATTTTTATTCCAGAATTAGGCAAAACCTTTAAAGTAAAACACCAAACAAAACTTTTTGCTTGTCAAAATCCTCTAAAACAAGGCGGGGCTAGAAGAGGTTTACCAGTATCATTTCTAAATAGATTTACGCAAGTATATATTGATACATTGACTAAAGAAGATCTCTTATACATTGTCAAAGCACAGTACTCACAGTTACCACTTGAAATTTTACACAAAATTGTAGAATTCAATTGTAAAGTGGCCCATGAAGTTACAGAAATGCAGTCCTGGGGTCACAAAGGTGGTCCTTGGGAAATGAATTTGAGGGATATACAGAGGTGGTGTGAAGCACTTATAGACGATAGCATATGTGGAAGAAATACATGTCCTGGGAAATATGTCGATATGTTGTACATTAATAGGATGAGAACTGAAGAAGATAAGGAACGTATGGCACAAATATATGACAGTATATTTTTGCCTGAATATCCTAGAAGCGATAATAATCCTCAAATAGCAATAAACGATGAAAACGTAACTATTGGAGATGTGAAAGTATGGAGAAATAAAGAATTGATGTTCAAAAGTAGGCGTACCGTAGAAACAAATTTGCTGGTTCTGAGAAATCAATTGCCAATTTTGAAATCTTTAGCTCAGAATGTCAAAATGAACTGGCTATCCATACTTGTTGGTCCAACAGCTACTGGCAAAAGCAGTATAATTCAAGTGTTAGCGGATTTGACCGGAAATGACCTGCACGTTGTGCCAGTAACATCTGCCATGGATGTTTCAGATCTTTTAGGTGGATTTGAGCAAGTTGATTATAACAGAAACCTTGAAGGCTTGTATGATGAAATTGAAACTATAACAATTCAAATTGTAAGAAATGTGTGGATTATACAGGAATCGAAACATTGGCGATGTAATAAATTGTTAAGTAACCTTTATCGTTATAAATCTTTCCAAAGCAACTTTTTGGATAAAAACTCTACAGATGAGGATATAAAAATTTTCGAGGAAAGATTACGGTTTCTTTTGGAACATTGTGAAAAGTTATTATATTGCGCAGTGTCCTGTAACCTGTTAACAGAAAACGTAAATAAGGCAACAAGTGATTTAATCAAATTAAAGAATAAAGTTTCTGCGTTAACTTCTGTGAACACCGGTGGTAAATTTGAATGGGTAGACTCATTACTCGTGAAAACGTTAGTAGAAGGTTCGTGGCTATTACTAGACAATGTAAACTTGACTTCAGCAGCTGTGCTGGATAGATTGAATGGTCTATTAGAACCGAATGGCGTACTGAGTATAGTAGAAAGAGGTGAAATAACCGAAATCAAACCACACCCGAATTTCAGAGTTTTCTTTACAATGGATCCTAAGTATGGAGAAATATCTCGTGCAATGAGAAATAGAGGAGTTGAAATATATTTACTAAGATCGGAGGACTTGGATTTGGGTTTATCGGAAACAATGAATTATATGGATTTAATCGCTTTGCTTTCATCTTGTGGTCTACCTAATGAATATCACGACATTTGCATACGTTGCCACGAATCGCTGACTGCGTTTGTACAAGGTGCGTATATATTTAATTAGCATTTAACTGAGCTTGATGAAGTTTTAGATTATTAAGTAGAGGTGTTTTTACAGGATTTGAAAGGCCAACAGTATCACATTTGCTTCAAGCGGCGCATCTAACTTGGCAACAACTGATTAGAGGAATCTCCAGTACGACAGCTTTACTAAGTAGTTTCTCCGACGTTTACATAAAGCCAAGAAATGGAAGTGATTTCGCTTGCTCTATTAACATGTCTCTAGCTGAAAAGAAAAATACAATGTTGAAAGCTTTAGAATTCGAGCTTGGAACTGAAGAATTTGAACCTGTAGTTTCTAATGACGTCGGTCATACATTAACCGTGAAAGGATTGTGTACTAATTACTCATATGAAATCGCTAAGCAAATAACGAATCTAGTAATAAAACAAACAGTAGATGCTGAAATGTCTTCGGAAAGTTCTGCTCATGCATTGTTTTGCACCTTGACCTCATATCAGAAATGTCCTCCAGAACTAATGGACATGTTTCACTGTATAGTTAAAGAAGGCATGAAAATAAACAACAACTCAAATAAAATCAAAGCATTTACTCTACAGTTAAATGATAAAGCGTTTGACCATTTTAAAAGCAGTGAAAAAGTTGAAGCGTATAAAAGATTTTTTCCTGAAGCATTCAAGATAGATCCTGAGATTGTTTCAAATATTAATATTGATTTTGGCCTGTTCTACTTTGAGTTGCAGAATATTGTTTTGCAATTATTCTTAGAGGACAGACATTGTTTTTCTGCTCTGGATTACTCAAATGCAGTGTGCGAAGGAAAGTTGACGGACGATTTTACAGAGTTTCCTATTTTGAAAAATTGTAGAATCTATCTTGAAATTATTGATCGCTATATCAAACATACAATAAAAGCAGCCCAAAATTGTTTTAATGACGGCTTATTATGTTTTGTTCTGCAACTTTTAAACTGGCGCGACAGATTTATTAAAGTTTGTGCTTTGCCAATTTTTGAAAAGTCAAAAAATAAAAGAGCTCCGATTTTAAAAGAAGAAATCATACCTCTATTGAATGTTCATAGAAAATGGGTTCAAAAACATTTACTCGGTGAATTGTTTAAATTACAATCGAATCAGGACAACTTGAAAATCTTCAGCAAAGAATTAAAAGCTTTAATGTTAAATACTGAAAAAGATATTTCTAAAATTGCCAAGGTAGGCAAAAAGCTGCGTAAATGTTACGGGCAGCCGAAATTATATCAAAATCAAAATGAATATGACTTGTCTATAGCGAGAACCGATTTATACAACAAAATACACATAGATATGAAGGAATCCATAGATCGGCAATTTTATAAAGTTTCTATAGAGCCAGGTTACTTATCAGACGTTACACTAGCTTTGGACGTGCCAGATAAAGAAGTCATTCAAGACATTGAAGATACTCTTGCAAAGTTAATGCAAAATACTTCAGACATTAATAAAATAAGAACGCAGTTGAAACTGCTTCCCATAAACTTATATGTGACACAAAGGATAATAAACATTCTGCAACCATATCTCCAGGAAGTTATGAATAAAATATCAAATTACGAATTCAATTTAGAAAGTAATCCAACAAATACTAACTGTGTTGAACTTTTAATAAGTTTGATTCAAACATCGAACGTCATGAAGGGATTCCCTGCAGCGCTTTTGGATCAGTTAAAAATTATTCGAAAATTTTTAGAGGGTAGTCCAGATATTCTCTCTCAAAGGTATATTTCCTTCCTCAGTAATATAGTAACACCATGCATGGGTTTATTTGATCTAATATTTTTTCTATGAACTGTTTCAGACTATCAGCTCTTCCAGCCTTGTTCTGGACTAATATCTATAACATGCTTGCTAGTTCGCCTGTTACATATCCAATACCTTTTTTGAATCAAAATTCCATGCAAATATCTGAGGAGGTTGTTGAAACGATTCCAGGCAATACCAAAAGAGTGTCAACCAATCTACCGCTGATGTCTTTTTACCTTCAGAATTTGACTACATTTATGGATCAATCAAGTGAGTACATTTAAAGAACAATGGGAAAATTTGTATAGACCCCGTCCCCAGTGTTGTAAAATCATGGGCCATGTCTGAAAAATAGATATTTGTCTGAATAACAAATAATTGAATGAGAAAAGTAATGGCTATTCTGCTATTTATGATTATTATTTTATGATTATTATCAAGTCCTTAGGTTTTTAATAAAAAAAACATCATTAGAGACTATATGAATGAATCTACGCGTGAAGGTTGAATCAGTAATTGAAATTAATAATATTACTTAGTTATAAGGACAATTATTAACTATGTAACTAATTATTTGCATGCTACTCTGTGGTGGATTGAAGCGCGTGTATTATAATTGTTTAAGATCTTAGATGTACTCAATCTGGCAAATAAATAATTTGAATTTGACAAAAAAAATGAGTTATACTACCGTGCTACGTCCTACCCAGTGCACTTGGGTAGGACGTACTTAGGACGATGACGCAACAGGCAGTCTGCGCTGCCGCATACGCACATAGTTTTCACGTTGGTCTGCCTCGTTTGTCTAGGGGTTAGCTTGTTCGACTGCGGATTACGAGGTCCCGGATTCGATTCCCGGGTCGGGCCGTTAAAAAAAATGTATTGTGTTTTTCTGCCAAAGAAATTCTCAGTACTAGCCCGGAGTTAGGAAGTTGGCGGTGTGTCACCCCTGTGCCTCGGAGAGCACGTAAAGCCGTCGGGCCTGCGCCTGATCTCTCCGGTCGTGTCGGACTTCCGTCCCATCGGACTATGAGAGTAAGGGAATAGAGAGTGCACCTGTGTTTGCGCACACACTTGTGCACTGTAATATCTCCCGCGCAGATGGCTGATCTCTAAGGAGGTTAGCCGCCGTGATCGGATTCGGTCGGGAGGACATTATTTATTAATTTTCACGTTGTTCTGTCTCAGAAACGCATACCGTGTTGGCTTTTCTTTATTATAGACTGGCACCATTCTATATCGTTATTATTATTTATTTAAGCTTGTATTGTGCACCTAAAAATATTTAATGATTCAAACAATTTATTAATTTTTTTTCTCTAGGCTAATAAGGAAAAAATAACTTTTTTCACCGATTATTTACAAATTTACTGCCAAACAATGAAATGGTGTATTTTTTATGCTCTTTCATTTCATAAGAAAAAGTGCTACAAGGGTGGGGTCGGGTTTCCCAATCTCCTTTATAGCTTAATTTATGATTTCAAGTAAAACTCATACTATCAACTTTTCAAAACTAGGTATTAATTTTAAAAAATGTTATAGGTCCTTATCCAGTATTGGCTTACGAAAAATTACCTTTAAAAGATCGCGTCGAATATTCGATGCAGTTAGGGTTAATATTGAATACTTTATGGAAAAATATTGGCACTTTAGACTCGACAGCGGAGTTGAAACTGTAAGTAGCAATTTACCGATTACGTTTATTTTCCATAAACAGAATCACACTTAAACTGAAATAAAGTATGCAGAACATTAGAAAAAAAGTAATAAATGTTACATTTCTATTGCAGAAGAGCAGATGCTAATTTCGAACAGCAAAGGTATACACAGCTTTGCAGCTATTTACATTATACTATATCCAACCAAATTGACGGTTGCAAAACTACACCAGAATCTTACGAAGGAATAACACAAACTTTGCAAGTTCACTTTGAAAACGATACACATTTCCTCGAGCTTTTTGACAAAGCAAGCAAAGTCCATAATACACTCTCAAGTGTTAAGCAACAAAATTTAAACGATACTCTTTCAAAAACAAAAGTTAAAATTTTGACTTCAGAACTGTCCCTTTTGACCAGTTTATTACTCATTCGGATAATGGCAGAAATAAGTCCTATGGATCATGTGGAAAAATATCGTCTCAAAGTGCAATACATAGAGGAAGATATAAATATGTTCAATAAATGGCTGAGCGCGTATTACGTACATGGCGTCATAACCGGTACTATAAGCGAAAATAGGAACATTGAAAAATCAGATCAAGTGACCACTGATTTTTACAAAGAGGGAACTGAAAATCGAGAGAGGTTGAAAAAGGTGCATCCTTATTGCAAAGTTATTATGGAATTGAAAGAAAAGACAGCACAAAACGTCCATAAATATGCATCGGGTAATACTTTTAGACCTAAGGAACCGTCCTATGGGAACTTTGTCAAGGTAAGATACAAAATTCCAAAGAAGTTTTACTAAACTTTTAATTCCAATCCAGGCTTGTTTGCTTTAATATAGTGACTTTCGTATTTCTTATGAAGAAACTTTTTGTTTGCAGGAATGCACGCACTTCATAAAATCCGTTCTATCCGATAGAACAATAACAACGATATCTTCAAACCTTATTTCAACTGCAAATAGATTGCATGAAATTCTTGAAAGGAACACGCACGACAAAACAGTAATAAAGTATGCCCAAACTGTTATAAAGGAAACCTCTACGTGGATGCATTCAGTAAAAGCTTTTAATAAGAAAGTGGAGAGTTTATTTTCCGTGGCATTTCCGGATCTGGCAAAACCACTACTGAGCTCCTTATCACAAATCGTATACAGTGTTGCATCAATTACCGACTTAATGCGGCAGCTTATCGCGAAAATAGAACATGGTCCAGTTTTGCAAAATGCACTAATATCTTTGCTGGAATACCCCAACACTATGCCAAATAAAGATGAAAGGGCAAATCACTTGAATAGATTTGTTTCGACGAATTTTATGCAACTTCTCAATAAAAATGTAACAGCGACAAATGAAGATGTCTTCCAAGCAGAATCGCAGTGTTTACAGTTAGTATTTCTTTTTTGTAATGCTCATTTCTGTAAGGGCTTTGATCTAAATTTTTGTCTATAGGTTTAAAATCGTGTTTAGTATGTGAAGGGTATTTTGAATTTTTATAAAATATTTTTGCAGAGTATTAAAAATGAACTTATTTGAAATTGGTATGAGCTGCATGGCATCACAACGTATCGATGAGGTCACAATAAATGCTGTATTGACAACGTTCAATGCGCTTACCAAAGCTTGGGAGAAGCAGAGACAAGACATTGAAAGGAAGAAACTAGATGAGGAGGCCTTATATGTTACCAAGTAAGTAACAGATGAAGCAGTGACAGCGGTTAGTACTGCGGTCTCCTATTCGGCAGGGTTCACATGTAGTGGTTAGTACTGCGGTCTCCTATTCGGCAGGGTTCACAGGTTCGGCCCCGGGAACGCACCTGTGGCTTTTCTAAATAAAATGTGTTTAAGAAATTAAATATCACAACCTTCAACGGTGAAGGAAAACATCGTGAGGAAACCTGCACACCCGAGAGTTCTTCGTAATGTTCTCAAAGGTGTGCGAAATCTGGCAATTTGCATTGGGCCAGCATGGTGGACTATGGCCTATAACCCTTCTCTAAGAGGAGACCTGCGCTCATTAGTAAGCCGTTGATGGGTTGCTGATGATGATGAAGTAACAGATGAACTTTTTGCATTTACACGAAAAGTTTTTTTGAAACCGCTTAGGTTTCGAGAAACTTCCAACTTAGATCACTTTATGCTATCCACTTGACATAAAATATTACAAACTGGACAAAAGCAGGCATGTAACTTACGATGTAGATTGTAGACAAACTGGTTTTGTCATAAAAAGAGCTCTTTACAGTTTTAACAGCGTGTAAATATAATAACTAATAAGAGACATTTAATGAAAAAATGTATTGAAACATATTTTAGTTAACCTGTTTAAAAATTCATATAGGTCAAAATGCGTAGACGAAGACGAGGAAGCCATTGCGTCCGAAGAAATTATGGAAATGTTCCCATCTTATTCCGAGTCCGATTTCGGAGAGTTCAAGCCGCCAACACTCGAACAGAGAAGAATCAAAGTACCCACAGAAAAGCCAAAACATTTGATCTCTTCTGATGATGTCTCGCTCATATACAAGTGGCATTCGACCTTTGTTCGTAACATGACAAATGCTGAATGGTTACCCAAGCAGAAGAAGGCGGCAGTGGCTGATGTACTCAGGCCGCTGTTGTTGCGGTATCCCATATTTAGCAGTGCTATTCAGGAGGCTTGGGAAGCTTTGGATGCTGACTTTGAGGGCAGACTATCGCCGAGTTTTTTGGTTCTAATCTCACATATAAAGTCGCAAGTTGATGGTGAATGTAAGTACTGCGCCTCGGTGCCACAGGCCACTACATTTTGTTAATGTGTCTTATGATTTTTAAAGCATATTCTGTAAGTTTTGAAACGATATGTACGATCAGCCTCCTTGCCTTTGCCTTCAGCCTGAAATTGGGTATTTGACTTAAGTCAAAATGTATATATTCATTATTTTCTATATAAATAAAAATGAATGTTGGTAAGCGCATAACTCAAGAATGGATGGACCAATTCGGTTAATTTATTTTTTTGTATGTTCCTTATAAGGTCCACGGAAGGTTTTAATACTTAATAAAAAAAAACAAACAAAAAAAAAAATGTATAATAGATAATTTGGCGGTACGAAGTTCGCCGTGTCAGCTATAGTCTGTTTCTAGAGCAGGCGGAAAAACGGACATTGACCCGAAGTATTATGTTAGCATCGCACGTAAACGATAGGTATTGCTTCCATACATTTCACTGTCGATTACGTATCGTTACGCGCTAAGCGCGTCTCATAGTACAGGGTGGGGTGAAACTTGCGGTTATTCAGAGATAAAAAACCTGTTTCGACATTTTTTATAGATAATCATCTGATCTACAATTTTTGTCAAGGCTAATTTTATGATAAAACTTACCGTTTTGCTGAAAATCACGAATAACCCGTTTTTGTGACCTTTGACCCCGAGTAATTTTTTTCCAGGTGTCAGATCAATGAGGACTTTCACATTTCATTTATAATAGTGTTTTGAACAATCCTACCAATTTTCAGCCAAGTGAGAATTATTGTAACCTCACCCCTATATTTTGGTCTAATTTGACCGGGCTAGTGTAGATATAGGTAGATATTAAATAAATTTAATGAATATTAAAAACATATTTATTGGTACCACTTCTATTACGTTACCTACTTATTAGACTATTTATATACTGTTAGCGGAATAACGAAAATTGTGATTTTTAAATAAAAATATTAAATTAATGTTAATTTGCTTTTTAATTCATATAAGTACTGGACAATCTTCATTCTTCATAATAATATATTAGACACAGGGCCTGCGAAGAACTTCACACTCGGCACTCTATCTTTCACTGATGATGTTTATTGATACAAAGATAAAAAAATAAAATCAAAAAAAAAGGTTGGCTACCCCGATTTTATCGTCAGAGGTCAATGTCCGTTTTTCCGCCTGCCCTAGAAACAGACTATAGTTATTTATAATCGAAAATGTAACATGTAAGAATAACATTTGTAAAAACAGAAAATAAATTGCTCCAAAAACAAATAAGTTATAGAACTTTAAAGTTTCCTGTTAGACAGAGAAAGCGCTACTGAAGTGTGATGTCACAATTCAGCAGCTTCATACACGCTCCATAGAAAATTTCGTTTTAGAAAGATACAGATACAGTCGCAGTAAAATAGCTAATAATTTCGACACTAGCAAAGATATTTAAAAAAGAGAAATAGCATTGTGTTATAATATTTAACAACGTTATTTTACATAAATATCAGTCAAATACCTTATTGTTACTATCGTTCAGGCCGATATCAGGCCAGGGTACTGGCTGGCTGCAACCATGACCATAGTGAAATATCGTTGAGGATCAATAAAGATGAGCATAATATTGTGTAGGTCAACGTCGGTTCTATTTGAACACGACTTATCATAAGATTGTGAAACAATTGAACACAATTTATATTTCTTTACACAGGTGCAACTAATGAGAAACCAGATTTCTACCGTTCACCGTGGGTTTCCGAGACAAGGGAATGTGTGCCGCTATTGCACAAAGTCAAGGAAAGTACTACTGAAATGCTCAAACAGTGGCCTGATTTTCCAACGCTCAAAGATGTAAGTACATACTTATAATATAGTTCTTGCAATTCACGAGGGCGACTGACTTATGGTTGTGTGTGTGTCGTATCTGTATATGTGTGAGCGAGCGCAATGCTCGCACCTGCCCGCTCCCACCTAGGCTTTTACAGGCACGCACACTTATGCAATGTGCATGTACACGAAGTAACCACAAGTAAAGCTCACTCGCCTTCGTGAATTGCAAAAACTGTAATAGAATAGAATAGAAATGTTTTTTATTCAAATAAACTTTTTACAAGTGCTTTTGAATTGTCGATGAGTCTACCACTGGTTCAGAATGCCCTTCCTGCCGAGAAGAACCAGCAAGAAACTCGGCGGTTGCTCTTTTCAAAACAGGTTTACAATTCAATAGATGCTATGCTATGTATGCAGTGTTTCCACAATGAGTTCCACAAAAGCATACCTAATTATAATTACAACATTGCTTCGCTCAATCATATTTGAGGGAACGTAATATAGCTTATCTTGAGCCTTTTAGGATCTTCAGGGTTCTGAGCCATGTTGGGTAGAAGCAGGTGTTACTTTGCGGAATTGCATGATGTACAATTTGATCCAATTCCGACGGAGAAAGAGAAGGAATCCCGAGACACAGGTTTATTTTATACTTAAATCGGGATTCCTAATAGTATAGTATAGGTACTATGTATCATCAATCATTTCATTTCATTTTAGAAGATGTTAGTGATGATAAATATTCAGTATTGACGCTTAACGAGCTCTCCGAGGCTTGGAAAGCGAAAGCTAATTCGGACCCAACGTCGGTCACCCATCTAGTTGCCGGCCGGGGTCAACGGTTAAATTTTTTTTTTTTATTTACATTAATTGTTATTTAGTGTCGATTTCACCAGTGTCGAGTGACCTTTATCCGAAGGATAAATTGGGCGTTTGACAGTTTTTGTATTGAAAACTCTGTCAAAATATAAAATTTACGCTCGGATAAGACATAATATTTAACGTTGGTAAAATCGGCCCCTGTTACAATAAATCTTATAATTTTCAGATTTTAGTGATAGTAGACAGGATCCTCAGCTTCCCAATCACTAGCCCCGTGTCCAGGTTTCTGACTGGCTTGGAACTGCTCCGGGATAAGTTAGAGGAATGGAACAAGTGTGCTCATAAAGGAAACAATATGATAGATATTTCTCTAGCCGTGGGCCAGCAAATTATTAACTGGAGGAAACTGGAAATGAGCAATTGGAAAGAGTGTCTAAATAATTTGTACCAGAGGTAATATATTTGTCTATGTTTATTTTATTTTACTCATCTTATGAGTATATATATCTTATGAGTATATTTTTACATTTATGTAGACATATAAATAAACAGTTATCAAAAATATTTTATTTTACTTATGTTAGAGATCTATTATGTCAAAACATATATAATGAATCAGTGTATTCAGTATCATTTATCAGTTAATCCTAGTAATATTATAATTAATGCGAAAGTTTGTGAGGATGGATGTATGGATAGATGAAGGGATGGATGTTTCTTACTCTTTCACGCCACAACAAATGAACCGATTTGGCTGAAAATATTTGGAATGGATATAGCTCATACCTAGGATTAACACGTAGGATACATTTTATCCCGCAAAATTAAAGAGCGGGAATTTAATTTACTCAACAATTTCTTAATGAACTTATTTTTCTAATATTTAAGTATCTGTATACTTATTGCAATTTGTATAATACATATCATGTTGATCAAAATATTTTATTTTTAAGTACATAATATAGAAGTATAACATAGACAACTGTTTGTAAATTAGTGGTGCTACTCCATTACTTGGATTGGGTCATTATAATATGAACGATTTATCTTCGTACTCAGTAACCTAGTATGAGTTTAATGGTTTACGAAAATGTTTACTATATTAAAACATTCTTGTTTTAATGTAGATTTTAGTTAATTCCAATTTTTAACCATTTTAGTAACAAAACTATTGAAATAAGAACGCAAAAATACATCGATGCACTATAAAATTTTCAAATGAATAATATAAATGACCGACTTATTTACTAGGAAACAATCAGAAGCGCACAAATACTGGTTCTACACGTACGGAGCAATCAATTCCTACTTGGAACCGAATCTAGAAGAATCTGTATCGCCTTCGAGGATCATCGCCGTGCTAAAAGACTTTATGGAGACATCCAACCTTGCTGAGTTTGAGGTCAGGTTGGACATAGTCTATGTGTACCATTGTCACTTGGTACATTTGGAACGAAGTGAGAGACGAGGTAGGATTTTGGTCTATTTTAAACTGACAGATTTTGACTATAATTTGGAATGAAGCAACTAATATAATATTGATCGAACTTCACTTGAGAAGTTCAGATTTTATATGCGTAACAGAATAAATGTTTTTATGAGAACTGATATTTTCGATATTTTGATCCAGTTTTATGGACTATGGTATGTATGTACCCATATAGTGCATTATAATCACAATAGTACATTATGACTATGTCGACAAAGAAAGTAGATAGATAGTTTTATTGTAATGTACAGCTACAAGATCCCGCTAACAGTTACAAAACTGAGTATTAAAAAAAAATTAATCGTAAAACTTGTGCTAGGATTGTACGACAATAGTCCGGACCTTTACCCATTGGACAATAATTGAGCAGTTAATTTGATTGCAAGTAAATACCTACGTACGTTTGTACAGCGAGCAACATATCACCAACATCGCTCAGTGAGTTGCGAAGCTGAAGTGGAAATGGGCGGGGCACGTAGTTCAAAAAGCTGATGGTCGTTGGGGTCCCAAGGTGTTGGAATGGCGACCACGCAGACCTCCCACTAGGTGGACCGACGACATCAAACAAGTCGCAGGGACTCGCTGGATGAAGGCGGCGCAAGACCGAGCCTTGTGGAATTCCACGCAAGAGACCTTTGTCCAGCTGTGGACGTCTATCGGTTGATGATGAAGAAGAAGAAATACGTACCACTAATTTTGGCGCTGACGGGTAGTTGGACCGTGGCAGTAGTGTAAAGCCTCATCCGCACGTTTGGCGTTTGCTCCAAACCACTACAAACGTTTCGGATTGGCCACAAGCCATGCCAAACCTACGCAAGCCATGCCAAACGCTCTATCCCCACGTTTGAACTTGTGAAGGCTTGCCGAGGTTTGCCAAACGTGCGGATGAGGCTAAAAGATCAAAACATTCAGGACGCGGGATTGTATACAACTAAAACTAATTTATCTTTTTAGATGAGCTTATATCCATTCTATGGAACACATATAACTACTACGCACAATTCTCAGCGCAAGTGGCTTCCCAAATCAAAGAGAAGCGATCGCCTATAGAGAAGAAACTAAAGGATTTCGTCAAGATTTGTACGTGGGACCGCGATCTTAGTTACTGGAGTGTTAAGGACACCGTGGAAAAAGCTCATAAGGCTCTTCATAAGCATACCAAGGAGTTTGAGGTTAGTACAATAGGAACGATGACAGTTACCAAGAATCAATGAAATTATGAATTTATCTAATGAAATAGGATTCATGGATTATAAAAAACTTATTTATTTTCCTATTTTGAGGGAGATATAGCCTTGCTATTTATTTTGATAAAATACAGCAATCCGCCATATTGGATTGAACACTAATCAGAGCGATACGTCACATCCATCTTCAAACTTTGACAAACTACTATGAAAAAACATAGAGGTGACGTCACGAACGACGCCATGACATCGTCGAGCGTTTTTGCGTGAAATAATAAGACATAAAATTGAAACGGCAATTTTATTTACCAAGCCTTTTTTTTTGCTGATATAAGATATTATTTTCGAAAAAATAGATACAAATAGAAGTACTTCCGAACATTATCCAACAGTTTTTCAAAATCCGTCATCATGCCTATTATTATAAGGTTAGAGAAAGTGTTTTGACACCGACATTACGGTGGCCAAAGTGGCTATTCGGAAAATTAATCTTGTTATAGGTAACGTTACATACTGTAAGGAGACCCATGCCCAGAGGTGCGATTGTCTAAAGTTATTCCATTGATCGTATCTGTAATCGATGACATTAGCATCAAAGTAAAATAAACCATAACAGCATTGTATTAGATTTCAATTTCGTGTATGCATTCTTATACGTTTAGGTATGTACTAAAATCGGTTGTACTGAATTTGTGACTTTATATCAATACAATCAAGGATTATTTTACTTTGTAGAAAATGTTTTGACGCTGAAATTATGATGTCAAAAAACGCTTTTTAGGAATCTTCGTCGATTTCATTTCATATCCTAGGACCTAGGATAAGATAGGCTTATCCTAGGATAAGCTTTGCATTGTACTGCACACTAAATACTACACAGCTACATACACATCGAGCCCCAGAAACATGAAATGAAATAAGGTGACAACAATTACCCCTAATTAATTAGGTTGAGACACTGATGCCTAAAATAAGTTCGGAACTCGTAATAACAAACAGTAGCCAGCCTAAGCTTCGTAGAGTGTAGTCTCTGTCGCTCATACTATGTGACATAGCTTCATTCGATGGTTAGGGCCAATTTCACCAACGTTAAGATAAGTCTTATCCGAGCGTAAATTTAATATTTTGGTTTAGAAAAACTGTTTTTCATTACAAAAAACTGCCCAATTTATTCCTCGGTAAATCGGCCATTAGTGTATTTGTAAGCCAAGAGGTATAGAGCTATAAAGGTGCGGTTAATTGTCGACAGAAAGTCCTAAAGGAAAGTGTGGTGAACTATCTAGTAGACAAAACGAGTGAAGTTGGCGCGGATCACGTGGGTATCTGGGACCGTCCGAAGAGAGCTACGAGTGCCAACGCCCCCGCTGGCGGTGCCTATATGATTGATCCTCTAATGCATATTGTATTGGCCAGGAATATTAAGGTAAAGCATCCGTATAGTGAAAGCTTAGTGCAGGGATCCCCAAATCGGTTTCCCAAGGGTCGACAATCGACATAAACGAAAACTGATTTGGGGGTCGACGAGGTCTAAAAATCGACCCCTATTAATTAACACAACTTCTTATTTGAAACGATGCTGTATAAGTTGTGTTACATGTACCAACTTGTTATAAGAATGACTAATATTTTAGTAGGAAGTATCATTGTTGTACTTTTTAGGGTTCCGTACCCAAAGGGTACCAACGGGACCCTATTACTAAGCCTACGCTGTCCGTCCGTCCGTCCGTCCGTCCGTCCGTCTGTCAGCGGGCTGTATCTCGTAAACCGTAACAGATAGACAGTTGAAATTTTCACATATTATGTATTTCCATTGCCGCTATAACAACAAATAATAAAAATTAAATTAAATTAAAAAAATTAAATTAAAATGGGTAGGTGGGTAGATGGAAATCTTTTAATTTAATTTTTTAACGGAACCCTAAAAGAGCGAGGCCCGACTCGCACTTGGCCGATTTTTACGTAATTTATATTAATAATTTATTAATAACACTTGATATTTACTTATTATGTATATTTATTTAATTTTGATGAGAAAATGATGTCAAGTTTAAGTTTTTAATTTGGTAAGTATTTTGTATCAATAGGAAAAAAACTAGAGATTTATTTATTTTATAGAGAAAAAATTAGAGAATGTTTAAAGTAATTTGGCTATGGGGGTCTGAAGTATCAGTTCATTTTGGAAAAGGGTTCTCATGCCCAAAATAGTTTGGGAATCCCTGGCTTAGTGGTTAGGACTGCAGGCTCCTATTCGAGGAGTCACTCACGCACGGCACGCGCCTCTGACTTTTTGAAGTTATGGCTGTTTAAGCAAATAAATGATAGCCTAGTGGTTAGGACTGTGGTCTCCTATTCGGGGGGTCGCAGGTTCGATCCCGGGTACGCACCTCTGACTTTTCGAAGTCAAGTGCGTTTAAGCAATTAAATATCACTTGCTTCAACGGTGAAGGAAAAACATCGTGAGGAAACCTGCACATCTGAGAGTTCTTTTCATAATGTTCTCGAAGGTGTGTGAAGTCCACCAATTCGCGTTGGGCCAGCGTGGTGGACTATGGCCTATATGGTGAGGGTTGTTCACGATGTTGTTTTCCAGTTTGTCTGTGTTTGAATGCCTGAGAGTTTCCCATAATGTTCTTGTCCTTGGTGAACTATGCCTATAACCAATTATCGAGAGGAGACTTGTGCTTAATAGTAAGACGTTTATGTGTTGCTGATGATGATGATACTTTTAGATGGTACACAATTAAACCAACTTTTACTAGCTTGTAATTTATAATTTTCCTTATTTGACGTTCTTATTCCAATAACCGAGAGGAGACTTGTGCTTAGTAGTAAGACGTTTATGTGTTGCTGATGATGATGATGATGATGATACTTTTAGATGATACACAATTAAACCAACTGTTACTAGCTTGTAATTTATAATTTTCCTTATTTGACCTATTGCATCATTGCCAAGTTGTCAGAATTGAATTGACAGATTGTCAATTCAAAACCTGACAAAATGTCATGTTTCTATACAAAGCTTGTTTCTTACACTTTTCTATCGTTTTTTTTTCTTTATATCTAAGTCGATTACCAATTCAAACTTTTTTTTTGTTATTATAAACATTAATTTATACCGTCCATTTTTCAGAAATACATTGACCAAATAGAACAGCCTTGTCCAGTAATATCAGACTGTAGTCTTTTATCCAAGATACCAAGTTTGCTGAACAAAGCAAAGACTCTTTGCAAGGATACCATTATAAATACTGGATACCCTTCCTTGGTACAAGCGTTAGATGACTTTGTTACTCTGGTGATCGAAACTAGTTCACATTTGGGCTCCTTAGAGGTAAGATCTAACTATACGAACAGCAACTTTAAATTAGATATAATCTAAATCGACTGTAGCATCCCTTTTAGGAAGGAGCTTTGAAATTCCTAAAATGTTGCTCAATCAAATCTACGAAAACTTCTCAAATAACCAGTCTCCTTTAGTTCAAATTCAAGAATATTTCTTTTCATGTAGCCCTATGACAAGTCAAGATTCTACCATCGGTTTGGAAAGCAGATTTCGCTGAGAATAGCGGGCTCTTTTCAAAACAAAATGTTACAATATTGTTATTTCAATACCAAGTTACTGAACTGTATTATCGGTTCATAAGATACGTGCCCTCAAATGTGGTTGAGCGAAGCAACGGCTGGGTCATGCGTCATGCTCGTGAACGGGTGACACCTGCGGGAATGGGGCTGCTTTCTGTCTGCCCGTCTTAACATGTATTGAATTGTATGTAGGTATGTTTTTCTAGAACTTCCCCTCATAGTGGAAACACTGCATACATAGCATAGCACTGCAATCTATTGTATTGTAAACTTGTTTTGGAAAGAGCAACCGCCGAGTTTCTTGCTGGTTCTTCTCGGCAGGAAGGGCATTCCGAACCAGTGGTAGATCATCGATGATTCAAAAGCACTTGTAATAAAGTTTATTTGAATAAAAAAATATTTCTATTCTATTCTAAGGTCGATACAACAGCGGCCAAAGAGAAACAAACTTCCCAAGCGAAGAACATTGTTCAACAAAAGCGAAAAGCCCTCGCGGACTTATTCAAATACCTGAGTAAAATGGGCCTCAACTATAGAACCGGATTAGTTATTCTATCCGCGTCTGAAGAGCTCTATGACTTTACAATACCACCAGTGGATTTGGATGCGGCTATTAATTGTTTGAAGAGCAGGTTTGTTAGAAACATTTACTACTTAGTTTTCTCTGTTTTATGTAGTTTTGAGAACTACTTGTGACGATTGCTAGAATGAATTATTGCATAATATTTATTACTAGCTTTTGCCCGCAGCTTCGCTCACATTAAGTTTTTCATACCCCCATTTTACCTACTTAAGGGATGAATTTTAAAAAATCTTTTCTTAGCGGATGCCTACATCATAACATCTACCTGTATGCCAAACAGCCCAATCCGTCCAGTAGTTTGTGCTGTGTGTAGCGGATGCTGAGCAAGCATTTTGCCGATTGAGTTTTGTTAAATCGTTTTGTACCGGCTTCAAGTCAGTTGCCCCTTACCGGCCGTACACATCACACTGTTCCACTGTAGGGTTTAGTAATTCTGTAATTTTATATTAATGTGTAATTAATTAAATATTTAAAGTCACGGAGTAACTTCTTTTAACAAGCCCTATAACCTTGATAGAGAACACGGCGCTACATACGGAGTAGTCCCGAAGCCTCTCCTTTAACAAGACCTTACATTAGTAAAGCATCCTCCTGTTCTCTAAACTATGCATTGATGGATCAGTCAGTCAGTCACCTTTTTCTTTTATATATATTTAAGATATTATGCTTTCTTCTGCATATTTTTATTTTATTATTTCCTTCCATATAGCAAAATAAAAATTAATCACTCACGGAAATCTAAAAAAAAATATTAATTCACATAAATAATATTTTATTTATAAAAATATAATTTAAAATTGCCATTCGATTAAAATGATTTGAATGCCGCCACAAAACATGTTAGCTGACTGCATGCATCATAATATAACGGTTGTGATTAGTTGACAACTGTTTACATTTTTGTCTTCATTATTTCATTCTAACCAATGGTTTTGATAGGTCTTGTTGTTGAAAAAAAAAAGTTGAGTGTCGTAGAACACTCGGTTGGAACGAAGTTCCAATCCTTTCAATAATAAAATAATAAAAAAATAAAAAAATAATAATAATCTGAAGTCAGGATTCGAACCCCGAACAGATAAACTTACCCCCGTTTTAAAAACCTTTAGTCGGCCTAAAGTGTGCGTGAACAAGTGTAAATTATTTTTAATTTTTTACCAAATATTCTTATTAAATTATAAATAATATTAAATTAATAATAAAATAAAATAAAAAATAATAATCTGAAGTCATGATTCGAACCCTCGAACGGATAGTTTCACACCTTCGTTGAACCGATACGCCACCAAAGTAATGATGCAATGTGTGTAATAAACGAAGGCAACCCACCGGTTTCAACTGATCCCATCAATCTATTCAGGGGGGGGGGGGGGGGGGGCGCTAGATTGAAGTACATCATCTGCTTTCCTGATTTTTATGCTGTTAGTAATCTGATTTTTGCTTTTGATTTTGTCTTTATAAAGCATCTTTGTTAATTTTCCGAAAGTGTTTTCAGACGGTGTGATCCAACACTGACACTTTTATGGTCTGGCTGCGAGAAATACTTCCAAAAGAATATCGCCAGACATAGATTGTTCACTGCAGCATTGCAGTCGCCACACAGTGATCTGGGCATGCAAAACATTGAACGATGCAAAGGCTTCGCTGCGCAATTAATGGTATGTATTTGAGAGCAGTCTAGTGGTTAAAACTGCGTTCCATACCATTCAGGGGGCTGCGGTATCAATCTCTGGCACACATCTGACTTTTCGTACTTAAGTGCGTTTAAACAAATATCATTTGCTTCAACGGAGAAGGAAAACATCGTGAGGAGACCTGCACATATGAGAGCTTTTCATAATGTTCTCAAAGGTGTGTGAAGTCTGCCAATTTGCATTGGGTCAGCGTGGTGACCTATAACTCTTCTCCGAGAGAAGACCTGCGCTCAGTAGTGAGCCGTTGATGGGTAGGTGATGACGATTTCGTTTGCTGACTATTCAAAAGTTCGCAGTTTGCAAGATTCGTATAAAGGTATTATATTACATTTCCGAAGTGTATATTCCGAAGAGTGTGAGGCTGATATTTTTGACGTGATAACGTCTTATAAATCGATGAACACCGGCTGCACGCACGAAAAAGTGTCATGTTCCGCCTAACGTGCAAGCGAGAACGCGGAACAAGTGATAGAGAGGCACGATCGGCCCAAGCGTTGGCTTGTGACTAGAGAAAATTGTAATTTTCAATTAACTTCTGGGTCATTCCACGGTGACGGGTGTGACATTTCTACTATTGTTTTGTGCTGTAATTCTCATATTTGATACAGGATATATTTGAGGTTTAAAGTAATCCGTTAGGGCTTAAAACGGTCTTTTAAACTATAAAAAATGTTGTTAAAATAAGTTTAATTTGTAGGAGATACAGACATTTTAGTCGGCGTGACGGGTGTGACCGGCACGCAAGCACGAATCAGTACCTCTTGAATGAAACGCAAAAATTCTGCTCTCTAAGATGCGTCAAATAGAAAAATCGGAAACTTTAGTTAGTAGAATAGTTTAATATTTTTTCTTTATGTTGGCAAGAATTCATATTAATTAAGTCTGATAATGCAGATTTTATGTCCAGTGTTATTTCGTGACGGGTGTGACTTGTCTTTGTGACGGATGTGACAAGAACATTATAATAATCAATAACATACAATTTTGATAAACTTTTAAAGTTTTATTTAATGTATCATTAAAGTTACACTCATATTTTAAGTTTTATTACACTTTTCTTGTAAATATCAAGGGAATTGCTTTGATATGATATTTTTCTTCTTTTCTCTCCTAATTTTATCTCTCTCCTTTTCTTTTTCTTAGAACAAACGCCATTTCTCTGGGTCGCTCTTTAATTTCTCCCTACTTTTCTTCTTCCTGGTAGCAGCATCCATTCTAAGTAGAAAATAAAAAGCCTTGCAATAACCATGCATGGCACAGGCAAACATTATCATTAAAACTCTTATTAAAGAAAGTTCAAGTCCGTAAACATTTCAGGACCCAATAATGAGCTGATTGACTCAATATGTAATAGAAATTTTCATAATATAAGTGAGCAAAAACAGTGACGAGTGTGACATGTGACGGGTGTGACCAAAATAATTAGCTTCCTAAATCTCAACAAAAGCTTAAAAGCAGTTAAAATCAATTTAGATAAATTCCCCTGTGACATAACCTTACTCTGGTCAGCTTTTTTACGGCATGCAAGTTAATTTGACGTTCTGACGAAAACATTTATACTAATTTTGTGGCGGGTGTGACACAAAAACATGATTCAGCATAATAATTAGTAAAAAACCAAGTATTTACCTTAGAAATTTCAAACTTTGCGGTGTTACAGCCAAAATATTAAGCACTTCAATGACAGTCCAAATGGCGCGCTGAAGGCCATAGATAACGAATACTAGTATTGCCAATTTCAATAATCTTTTTCTACTAAAGAGAGTTGGAGATTCAATCGAATGTAAAACAAAATTTTGCCGGTTTTTAGAAATAAATCGATTTTTTACATTTTGTATGTGAATAAAGAATATGAATGAATATGAATATGAAAGTTGGATAAATACGCTAATATAATCTAGTACTCAAATGCACATATTCTTAAATTAATTTATAGCTTATTTGGTATCACTTATCGTGGAATGACCCTTCTTTGTATTATACAAAATAATGAAAATTCAGTGATAATAATTCAATTCAATTCATAAAAGTATGCAATTTTTCATCAATGTTTCTTTATGACGTTATCACGTAAAACTATCGTCCGTAAACCGGCTTTTTTATTTTAATTTATTGAGTGTACCGTGTCTTCATTTATTGACCAGAATTTTAGATCTTATTTTGCAGATAAAACGAGATGAAATGTCCGGACATAAATCTGTCTCTTCATAACTCGTAATAAAGTCTGAGAAAAGTCAAAGAACGCTCTGTAAATATCAGGCATAATAATTAAATGAGATAGGGTACGAAGCAGAGTTATGTCCAAACATATATGTCTCGTTTTAACTCGAAATCAAAGTCGAAGTACGCTGTCTTAAGACTCTCTTAGTTTTTTGCCATCGTATACTCCGCCACCTATTGTTAAAACAAAAAATTGTGTATTATTTGTTTTGCCTCCAGAAAATCACAAATAGTCAGAAGAAATCTATATCCAAATACACAAGATACATTTGTGATTTACGCCAAGTTACCACAAATCTGACCAGTTCTCTTGAAGCTGACATAAGTGACACTAATATTTTGACGTTAAAAGAAAAACTCGATATCTTAATTGAATGTTACGCCTATACAAGCATTCTATTGGATCAACTTGGTATCGTATTCAAATCCATGCCAGAAAATGCCATGACCACAGATTCTGTACCAGAGTTTGATGTAGTGTTATCAGATTCACCTTTGGCGCGTTGTTTTCTAAACAGCGATGAGTGGCGTGACCTTAACAAGAAAATGAAAGTTATTATATCAGTCATTGATAAGCAAAAGGCGGCATTATATAAACTTGCTAATTCTACTCCTAAGAAAATAGGCGAAATGAAAAATTTGCCCAACGTGTCTCAAACTCATATCGACGTAATCAATGATGCTAAACAAAATTTGAATGTCCTAATTGAGAAATGCGAGGGCATTTTACAGGAATATCAATTCAAATTTAAAACAAATATAGTCGAGGATTTCAATCCTCAACATCCAGTTTTAAGGTGTGTTGAAAATTTGATCCAATATTTGAATAAAACTACTAAAGAACTGGATAAATTGGATGAGACTATAGACCAAGATATGGCCGAAGATTCGTCTGATACGATAATTGCACAAACAGAAGACATTGTAGCGACGATGTTGCTTATAATTCAATCTTTGTACAAAAAACATTTACCGAGCAATAAAAGCACGGACAATATAGATGTTTTGGATGCAATCGATGAAATTATCGATGAAGGAAATAAGGAAAAAGAAGAATCTAAAGAAATATTAGAAGACAAACACTTGAAAGAGTTGTTGCAAGAAAAGTTATCGATCGACTCTAAACTGTTGCAGTTAGATACTTTGATATTCAAAATCCGAACTTTATTAGCTGATTACGTGCAGTATATCGCTACGAGAAATGAAATGGAAAATATTAAAAATGCAGTTATGAGATTAGTGCCCATATTGGAGCAAACTGTATTATTTGTCCAATACTTCCTATCGCAGAAAGTTGCTGTGCATAGAATATCCTGCAAGATGCTTTCAGTTCTGTTGAAGATATTTTCAGATTTGGCTATAAAAGGGTGCGTGAACATTGCAATTCTTTATTTATGTATTTTATAGTTTGCTTGACCTCAAAACTACCAATTTATAGTCAACTCAGGCTGATGTATTGAAATTTTTCTTAATTTATTCTAGGTTTTACTTGTTATACAAGTTACGCAATATTTTAAAACTAACGATTATGACTTTATTTAGATTTTGCAAACCCTCCGATTTGGATATGGAAGAAGGCGAGGGTGACGGCGGTCCAGGCAAGCTTTCAAGTGGAATGGGACTTAGTGAAGGGGAAGGACAAAAGGATGTGTCGGAAAGGATTGAAAATCAGGTATTTACGTAATATAAATGTTTGCCTAGTTCTGCTGATAGTTAGGATTATTATCAGTATTAAGTTAGGACCTAACTTATCAGTTATCATCCATAATTGTCAGTAAGCTCTCTTCAAGCTTTCTGACTCAAGAGTTTTAATTTAATTGATCATTGATTGAATATAATTGAATTTATAGGATCAATTAGATGATGCACATCGTCCAGGGGAAGAGAAAAATCAAGAAGATAGAGATTGCAAAGAAGAAGAAAAGGGAGTCAATATGACTGATGATTTCGACTCTCACCTCCAAGACGTTGAACAAAAGGGTAATGCGAATTCAGATTTTAATATTATGTAATATATGACACTAGGTCTTGTATATTATAATTACAAAGCTTAAAGTTGAAAAACATTATGTATTTCAGAGGGTGAGGAATCAGACCAAGACAATGAAAATGATGATCCTGACAAGCAAATGGGTGAAACTGACAATGCTGCGGAAAAGTAAGTAAAAGCCAAAATCAGTAACGTTAATATAGGTGCTAAATCCTAAATTACAAATATAAACGATTAATGAGAACATTGTGAACAGTAATATTTCGTAGATCTAAATTACATTCCGTAATATGTAATACTCGTGTTGGTTTTGCAGGTTAGATCAACAAATATGGGGTTCTGATGACGAAGATGATTTAGAGGAAGACTCCGGCAAGAAAGAGAAGGAAGACCGTGGTAAGGGTGAGAGCACGGGTGAGAAAGAGATGGCTGCTAAAGAACAAGAACAGGGTCAGGATGATGGCACAGAAGGAAAGGAGAAACAAAAAAAGAAAGATATCAATGAAATGAACGAACCTGAAGTCGATGATGACCATGTAAGATGGCAATACTGCGAATTTTCAAAATTACTTCGTAAATATACAGACCAACTTTCTTATATAATATGTATTATAGAAAATATTTCCAGTTTTTTCAAGCACCCTGATATGTAAAAATCATTTTAAGTAAAAAATAAATACATAATATTAAATTAATGTCTGTAGGTTAACTAATTATGGTCTAGTTGTCATAAATCTAAGCGTAACGAGACGAAATAATATAAATAAGCTACTCTTATTGATTGTCAAAAAATTAGCGTTTTATACATATTTAGTAAAAGACACATTGCTAACGCATTAGCGCATTTAACGTAAAAATAAATTTCAGATCGATCCATATCACGGTAATCAACAACAACTGCCGGAACCAGAAGATTTTGAACTGCCCGATAATATGGATATTGACGGCGAAGAAGGAAATGATGACAAGGTAAATACTTTTTTTATTGTAAATTATTCCGTAGTAGTGTTCATTAAAATTTCAGTGATTCCACTCCAATTTTTCTAAAAAAAAATATAATATATTTAAAATAACTGAAATAAAACAACAAAAACCTCCCCCAGACAGTATAACTGCATACTTAATATTTTATGTTTTATGTAGGATGGTGAAACCGAAACTGAAAATCCCTTCGAAATTGATGCTATGAAAGAGGCTATACAAGAGGAGAATGACAAATCTAGTGAAAAAGAGGAAAAAGACAATAAAAATGGTCTTGAAGTGTCCAGTGATGAAGAAGATGGAGAAGGAAATGGAGATCTCAATGATGAACAGGTATAGTTTGTGGTGTAACTTTGGATTTTTTTAAGGATGATTTGACTCGTAAAAAGACTAAAACAATTAGACAAATTTCTTTTACTACACATTTTTTTACAGAACAACAAAGATACCGAACAAAAAGAGGATGACAAGGAAAAGGAAGGCAAAGAGAATCAAGATAATTCTCCCGAAGAAGAAACAGAGGATTCAAACGTTCAACTGGATCAAGATCATCCAGAAACTGAAAATCCTGAACCTGAATTGCAGGAAGAAAATGAATCAAAAGATGAAGAAAACTTACCTAATCCAGATAGTATAAACGAAGAAGAAAAAACGCAGGAGAAGGAACACGAAGCTAATCCTCAAGCGAATCCTTCCAACAATGACCCGACGGCAGAGGACAAAGTGGAAAATGCTGAGATGGAGAGAGGCACCAATGATAATGTTGAGACTAATACTGAACAGGTTAAGGATGAAGAAGCCGAGCCTTTCGTAAGTATTCAATACACTTGCTTTTACCGGCGATTATGAATGAGAAAGTGTGTGTGTCGGTTTGTTTTTCAATCACGTAGCAACGGAGAAATGGATAGACTTCATTTTTCATGGCTATAGTTGAGGACTTGGTGTATAAATATCCCGCAAAAAAGAGGGTAAAATATTTAACACATCATGCTTATTATGCACAAACAATATACCCTATTGTAAAATATATTTCCAAAACCTTTTCAAATATTTTCTCCAAAATCTTCAAAATTTATTTTCCTTCAGGAGCAAGCACAAGAGCAAGTGGGTGAGGACGTACAGTCAACTGGCAGGTCGGAGTTGGACAAAAGTGACAAAGGGCATCGCGGCAACAAGGACGCTACCCGAGCAGAGACCTCGCAAGACACAGAACAGAAGAGATTCCAGAATAAACCTGGGAGGACTGATCAAGAACGGACTTTGGGTATTTATTTGTCGGCTATTTATTTTTTGGGTATTTGTTTGTTGTTTAACGGCTAAATATATTATATCTTAGCAACTAAGGCCAGCCCAAATGCTAAGTGAGGTGTTTTTTGACATCGACAGATTTGTGTATGGATTATGACAAATATGACACGCGACTTAATAATGCACTACGTTTGCAAGATCTACCAAGTAAATAAGAATTTTTCTTTCATATTCTAAAACTTGAAAAATGAGGACTGAACATTTATCCTGGTAGCTAAACATTAGCATTACCTCAGCATTGGCAGCTGTGAATAAGTTTGACGCTGGTTATAAGTTACATCATGCATTATGACTTAATGTGGGTCACATTTTGTTATTAATATGAGCTGTAACACATGGCTAGTCTAGTTTAGCTTTAGAAGCAAAAAGACTTTATAAAAATTGTAATTAGCTAATTAAGTAGTGTTTAATTTTATGTTTTTGGTAATTATTTTCATAAAATAAAAAATAGTATATTATATAAACTCAACTCAAACAAAGTATAATTTTAAGTAAATATTTCTCTTTTAAATAAATTAGGTGACGTGAACGAAAGAAAACACAAGAAAGCACACACTCTTAATGTGGAACAAGAGGACGCAGACAAAGAAGGCGGCGGAGAGGAAAAGAACCAAGACAACGATTCGGATGCCTACCAACACGTCAAACAGGCCAAGAAAGATGATCTACAGGTACGAATTAATGAAATGAACGAATTAAATATCCTTTATGGTACACAAAGTTAACGAAAAAAAAGTAAAAACACCATAATATTAAAAGTAAACAAAGTGTAGTACAATCTTCTTCGACTAAGCGTTATCCCACTACGTGGGGTCCATTTTCCGGCATGCTCTTGCCCACTTTGCCCGATCTTCTGCATCCGATTTTCGTAATTTAATGGCTCTCAAATCGGCACTTGCAATATCCAGCCAGCGCTTTTTTGGACGGCCGCGAGATTTAGCTCCAGGGACGGACGGCGATGTTAAGACATCTATTACCGACGTAGCTTTGTCTTTTCCGTGCCACATGACCGTACTATCTTAGACGGGCTTCTTGCCTATCTCCGCTGTCACCGACACTGAGCCTACTGCGGTTGTGATCGTTTGCGTTGTCGATCGCAGCGTGTGACATTGCACATCCACCGCAGCATTTTCATCTCCGTGATAAGTTCTTGCACGTGCCTCGTTAAGGCTGGCCACGTTTCACTACCGTACAGGAGCACAGGTCGGATAATAGATTTGTAAAGGAGTCCCTTAAGCTTACAAAGCATAGTACAATAGGCGGCCTTATAGCTAGGAAGTAGCTTTGTCTTTTCCGTGCCACATGACCGTACTATCTTAGACGGGCTTCTTGCCTATCTCCGCTGTCACCGACACTGAGCCTACTGCGGTTGTGATCGTTTGCGTTGTCGATCGCAGCGTGTGACATTGCACATCCACCGCAGCATTTTCATCTCCGTGATAAGTTCTTGCACGTGCCTCGTTAAGGCTGGCCACGTTTCACTACCGTACAGGAGCACAGGTCGGATAATAGATTTGTAAAGGAGTCCCTTAAGCTTACAAAGCATAGTACAATAGGCGGCCTTATAGCTAGGAAGCGTCTTCCAGGCGAACTATGGTAAAAGAAAATTAAAACAAATATGTATGTGAATCCTTCCAGCCCACTACAGGTCGCGCGATGGTTTATGATCGCTCGGTGAAACTAGTGGGGGTAATCTGCGCATGTGTACAATCGCGCACAAAAATGCTAAGGGAAATAATTTATTATAATTTCGTATATTAGTAATTGAGCAAATAAAAACGCTAGTGTTTGCTTGCGATTTATCGTGCTAGTCTATACTTCTATATTAATATTATAAAGAGGAAAATATGGATTATTTATTCAGCAGAAACTAATGAACGGATTTAATAAATTCTCTTTCACCGTGGTAAAGGTTTTTTATCCCCGATTGACATAGGTTAATGCATGTACCACGGACAAAGCCAGGGCAGATGTTAGTATATCCAAAAAAATAAAGAACATAATTAAATTTAAGAAGATATATTTAAACATAATAAGAACAAGACATAAAATAGAAAAAAACAATTAATCATCCGACAATGTTGCTATTCCTTCCATTAAATCATCTTGCGATGTCGATGTTGATGGTTGAGGATGGAAGCACGAGGTTGAGGGCATAATAAGCAATCTGTGCGCAACTGTACTCAAGACACACCGAGACGCGCGAACACAGCGCGGGAAGTGAAGAGCGACTGACTAACCAATGACGTGGCGCCGCTCAGGCGCACCCGCCCCGCAAACTCCTCACCCCTCCGTTTAGACCTAAGAATTGAATACTGCGCATACCCCTTCTACTTTTACCGAGCGATCTTAAACCATCGCGCGACCTGTACACGGGTCGATCTTTAGTTGCACCCATTTAACCATAATAATTATGAGAATAAAGGATACTACCGTCCGCCCACCTATCAAAAATATAATGTCTGTAAAAACATATTAATAATCTTAAAATGGTATGCATACTTTTGGTACTATGTCGTCATTCCAATGACATTCCAATTAACAAATTAATATTTAATAAATAAAAATACATAGGTAAAACATAAAAACCTCAATAAAATGTAGCTAAAGTTAGTTCGAGTTTATAGATCTCGACAACGTTGATAGATTTCGAACATTGAAACACTAACATAACTAGTGGTTCGCCCCGAACTGAGACCTCGCGGTATCCCATAATTCCCATAAGGTAGTTTATAACTATATTATATTGTAATTAAAACGCGCCGAATCTGATGACGTCAATCGTCATCTGCTTTCGTGGATGGGATGCATATTTACAATATTAAAGACAGCGCCATCTAGTAACAGTATAGTGAAGTTTTGTTAAAAACATTGATGCCCATTAAAACTCAAATAATTTTGTTTCTTTATAATATTTATCTAATCTTAGTATTTGTTGTTCAAGTACAGAATATAACTCAAATTATGTGTAAGTTTCAAGTTTTAAAACAAAGTGGTTTTAGAAATCTAGCCTCGAATACAATCTCCACTTTGAAAGCCCCCCATTTCGTATGGGAGCCCCCCTGAAATAAAGATTTTTATAACTTTTTAAGCCATTTTCGGCTGGAGGCCATCGGTTTACATATCATATCTAAAATTGAAGTAATTACGTTCAGTAATTCAGAAGTTATAAGGCTGTGACAGACGGACGGACGGACAAGTGCAAATCGCTCTAGTAAACTCAGAGACCTTCGCTTCGCTCGGTCGAATATAAAATGTCTTTTGACATTGAATTGTAAGATTCTTTATTTTTGCAGGTGGTTGATGCCGCTACAAAAGAACAAGCAGACCAACAGCCGACTTTGCAAAAAGATGATGAAGAAGGGGACAAATTAAATGAAGATGAAGAAGTCGCGATGGATGTGGACGACGATGACATACAGGTATTTATGACTGGATGAATATACTTTGATTGTACTCCACAAAAAAGATACAAAAAAAAACCCATTAATAGAACAAGTTCAGCAATTTTTTAGCCGGCAAATAAAGTTTCCAAAGAGGATGATTTTGCGAAAAGATTCCTGAGAATTACGTCTCGGTAACCAACGGCCACCGACATAGCTCCGCGAGTTGCGAAACTGAAGTGGAAATGGGCGGGGCACATAGTTCTAAGAGCTTATGGTCGTTGGGGTCTCAAGGTGCTGGAGTGGCGACCCCGCACCGGGAAGCGCAGTGTTGGCAGAACAAACCCCCCCCCCCCCCCCCCCCCCCCCACTAGGTAGACCGACGACATCAAACGAGTCGTATGGAGCCGCTGGATCCAGGCGGTGCAAGGCTGAGGCCTGTGGAAGTCCATGCAAGAGATCTTTGTCCAACAGTGGACGTCTATCGGTTGATAAAGAGAAGAGAGAACCAACGGCCGATGGTCCTACCAGTGCCGGTGGACAGGCATTGCCACTTCTGCTTAACATAATGCTTGATTAGATCTCCTAAAAACTAAGAAATATACATCCCCTAGGTTGATAAGTCAGAAGAATTAAAATCCGAGAAGAGCAAAACCGGTCAAGATAAAGATCAAGACAAAACTGGTAACAAGAAAGAAGGCGGTGATGAAGCTACCGGTGAAACTGGTATCGAAGTGGAGGGTGACACTGTGGTGACAGCTAACGTGCCGCGGGGACGAGACACGACCTATCATACTAGGTAAGTACTACCTGGTAGTTAATTTTAACTTGTAGCTTTTTAAAAACAATTCGAAATGCTGTCGAGAACACGTACAATCTGCAAGCTATAAACAAATCCACCTAAAACTGCATGGTGAAACGTATGTTTCGGATGACGCCCGCGATTTTGTCAGCAAGATTTCCCGGAATAAAAAGTACAAAATGTTCTCTAAATATTCCCGGATAAAATGTAGCTCGAATCATTTTGTGAAAATCTCTTTAGTAATTCCTGTTAAAACAGACTGACAATAATTTTAGAACATGTGTTTTTGGTGCCATTCAAAGAATCTTAAAAGCTGAATAAAGAGTCCGTTATTTCTAAATAAATATACCTATTTCAATTTTATTTATTATTATGGATGGTTCCATTTTTTGATTTTTAGGCTCGAAGAATCGGGCCAGCAAGTCGACGATATATCGATGGAGCAGTACATCAGCCTCCGGCAGTGGCTGGAGCGCGGCGCGGCGCCCGGTAGCGGCGCGTCCGCTGCGGCGTGGCGCGCCGTGTGGAGCGACTGCGGCGCCGCAGCGCGCGCCCTGTGCGAGCGCCTGAGACTGGTGCTGGAGCCCACCGGACGAGCGAGGAGAGCGGGTGAGACTGACAGCTGAAGCTCCATATACGCTCCATAGAAAATATAGTTTTAGAAAGACACAGATACAGTCACAGTAAAACAGCTTAAAATTACAAGACTAATAAAGATATTTAAAAAAGAGAAATGGCATTAATAAGATATTTAAAAACGTTATTTTAAACAAATAAAAAAATATCAGTCAAATACCCAATTCCAACTGAAATATTTCTATTCCAGGCGACTTCCGCACCGGTCGCGCGATCAACATGCGTCGCGTGATCCCGTACATTGCGTCGCACTTCCGCAAGGACCGCATCTGGCTGCGACGCACCAAGCCCGCCAAGCGCGAGTACAAGATCGCCATCGCTATCGACGACTCCAGCTCTATGGCTGACAATAGGAGCAAGGAATTGGCTTTTGAGAGCTTGGCTTTAGTTTCTCAGGTGAGATTTTTAAAACTAGGTACGAGTTTTAAGTAGAATTAAACCCGAATCGGTTTCAAGACGTCATCGTATTGGAACACTAAATCGTTTGGCGGCACGTCTTTGACGGAAGCCATTTTGAAATCTACCATAACCACCACCAAACAGGACCAGAGACAATTCAGAAATGTCTGTTAGATTGCTCGGTAATTTTATGTTAAAAAAATGCGCCATATTGATTTCGCAGCTTGTGCTTCTGACAATTGTTGTTGACAAGTTTTTAAAGTAGTTACGTCGCGTCGTCTCTTACTCTCTTATGACTTTCTGAAAAATTCTCAAATCTAAAAACTGTAACAATCTTAGCATAAATACTCCTAGAAACGCAATAGTCGACGCGGTGGTAAGTCATTTTAAGGAAGCCGAAAGCATATTCCTACGCAGTATCGTCGCGTTAGTACGACGAGCTCGAAAATTATTAAAAAATAACGTACTGTGGTGTGAAAGGATGCCATAATTCATCACAATAACCATCAAAAACGTAATTAACAGTACCAGTACAGAATATAACTACATGGCACTCACACATTCATTGCTTGTTTTGAGCCTAAGTTTGAAGCGGAACTCTGTTAGAAACTTCCGATCTATGAGTAATTAATCTAAGATAACAATATTGCTTTTTTCCCTCCACAGGCACTGAATTTACTCGAATCAGGAGATCTGGCGGTACTAAGTTTCGGCGAGAAGCCGAACCTTTTGCATCCATTCACCGAGCAATTCTCCGAACATTCTGGTTCCAAAATACTTGAACAACTGCGATTTGATCAGACGAAAACGAAAATAGCCCAGTTGCTAGATTTCTGCACGGTCATGTTTGACCAACAGTCGATAAGGAGCGATGCGTTGAATGCCAAACTGTTAGTGATAGTCAGTGATGGAAGAGGGATATTCTCGGAGGGGGAAACCAGGGTGTTGCAAGCTGTGAGGAGGGCAAGGCAGCAAGGCATATTTTTGGTTTATGTCATCATTGACAACCCTGATAATAAGGTGAGTTTCACTATCTACAAGTGTGAATACATTTTGTTATCTAATAATGTAAAAGGAAAAGGTGACTGACTGATCTATTAACGCACAGCTCAAACCACTGGACGGATCGGGCTGTTTGGCATACAGATAGCTATTATGCAGAGGCATCCGCCAAGAAATGATCCCCTAAGGCGCGCTTGCAGAAACGTCTTAACCCAGAGTTAGCAGCTAACTCTGGGTTAAAAGGACAGATTTGACAGATTGCGTATACAGCTTCTGTCAAAATTACAAATTTATTCCTGGGTTAACTAACTCTGCGTCTCTGCAAGTGGGCCTAAGGGGGTCAAATAGGGGTTTGAAAAATCGAACTTAACATGAGAGAAACCGCGGGCAAAGCTTTTTAAATATAATGGGACTAGCGGATTCCCACGGGATTTTTGAGAAATAAATCCACGCGGGAAAACTTTCATTTTCTGGGATAAAAGGTAGACTGTCACCCTCCAGGTCCTCAACATCTTTACACATGGAAAAAATCACGTCGCTGTTACTGCTTGATTGAAGGACAAACCAACAAACACACTTTCGTATTTATAATTATAGTAAGGCTGAGATGTATCTAACAATGGTATTAGTACTGAAAAATATAATCAGTTAAGTTTCTCTAGTTCTAGTACAACAGAAGTTTCATACTGTATATTCACTTAAATGAAACTTACAAGCTAACTTGAGTGTGCACGACTTTATGGGAGACTGTTATGCAACTTTTGCAAAGCCCTTTATACCTATTACCTAACATATTTTTTTGTTTACAGGATTCCATAATGGACATAAGGCGGCCGGTTCTGGACTCAGTGGCAAATACGATAACAGGCTTTGTGCCATATTTAGACACGTTCCCGTTCCCATTTTATCTCATACTACGGGATATGAATGCGTTGCCGACCGTACTAGGCGATGCGTTGAGACAATGGTTTGAATTGGCTGCAAATACGAGTTAAAATTAGTGTAGTGTAGTGTAGTAGTAATAAGTACAAAAATTAGGTAGGTAGGTTAGAAAAAATTACTATTTTTGCAAGAGTGCATAGAAAATTATGAAGCATATGAAAATTTTTTTTATATTATTTTTTACACCAATGTTCTATAGAAAATTATAGAATCATAAAAAAATTTGATATTATGTTCAATTTTTTTTCTTAATGAGTATAACGATAGTATTATAAAATGTAATCAAAAGCTATGGTGTATTACCGTATAGTGTATACGTTCAACTTAAAATTATGTAAAGACATAGGACAAAATATTATTAGTATGTAAGTTATCATCCAAGCATACTAAGGAAATAAATTTATTATTTTTCTGCAAGTACCTATTGATTTTATTTACCATTAATTCTACTATATCATTAGCCTATAATATTTACATAATACGCTATACTTATAAAGAAATTATACTGGTCGATTTCTGTACATGGTAGGGGAGACCGGGGCTACAATTAAGAAAAATATATTTTTAGTTCTAGCTAAGAAATAATTCAACATTTAGACTTGATTTTTGAGATACATGATGCTTAAATCATTCAGGTACTAAGTAGTGATCTCAAAACAAACTTAATAGTAACGATGCCGTAGATAGAACGCTTTTTCCCAAAAATCGTGGTTGTTAATTGTTACCTCAGGTTTGGGGCTAGAATTAACAGGTATGGGGCAAGTATTAACAGAAGGTTTAAAAATTAACATAGGTTATGCTGACTAATATAAAGAAAAATAAATATATTTAGGACGTATTTTTTTTATTAATGAATGTGTAATTAATACAGCCTTGCATGGAACTCGTATTCTTATAAACTCACAATAACAAAATCACAAAATATCTGAACATAACCGAAATCTCAAAATACGTTTAAATATTTCAATGTAACAAAGTAAAATCTCTCTAAAATAACTATTTATCAGTCTTAAACAGGACATTTGAATTAGCGAAGTTAGTAACATTGCTAACAGTTGGTATGGCGGGTTCGGGAGCTGGTCGAGGCTCATGAATATGAAGTAGCGAAGAGTGCTTTTTTTTGCAATATTTGCAGGTGGTTAAGGGGCATTTCTCGGGACTGGCCTTAAGGCTTGGCACCGGAGGCTAAGCGGAGAAAACAGGTTTGCTAGATCAAATGGTTTAGGTATTTACTATTAAATAACGGACTTACAAAAAATATATGATATACCTTAAGATATTGTCTAAAGAATGTGCTAATTCGATACACGATACGATGTACTTCACTCGATCAAATAAAATCTTGAAAAAGGCTAAAATAAAATTCTAAAACGAATTGTTTAAATATAAAATTTCTGAATTTGCACATAATTTTTATATGGAGATATTTCCCTTTAAGTACTACAGAGAACCTGCTAAATTTTGGTTTTCAACTAGAGTTCTATATTTATTAAATTCACATTTAACCCAGAACTTGAACGTTGCCCAACGTTTTCAGAACACGCCACGCTGCCCGCTACCCCGTCAGTCTCAATCGAGCGCTTGCCGAGGTTGGGTCTGTGTCAATTTCTCCGTCCAATCTTACGTTTGCGCATCGCTAAAATGGCTAATAGAAAAACAAAATTATAAAGAAATCAGTTGTTAGATCTAAAAGAAGGATAGGAAAAGAGAACTGCATGAAAAGATATGGAAATTACTCTCTTTTTATGCCTAGTAAAATTATGTACATTTAATTGAGGCGCGCGCGGGCGGCACCCCACACCTCACCTCCTAAAATCTTGCCTCGCGTTGAAATGTATCGCCTTAAGCAGTTTGCACAAACGCGACTTTCCTTGGCTTTTTGGATACGACTCAATGGGTAAGGCACTGAATGTTTCACAGGAAAACAGATAATGTTGTTCATTGCACATGGGGCACGAGTATGGTTTTTTTATATTTTTAGACTGATTTTTATTATTATTATTCTGTTTGTTGTTTAAATTTTTATTTTCGGTAGCTATAAGTAAATTAGTATTAGGTTGTTCCGATTTTTGTGTTGAATTTTTACTTTCCTTTAAGGTTTCTAATAAGTCTGCTCTGTTGCTAAGAAATGTAATAAAAATATCTATAGTTGGGGAATCAGACAGAGTATTTCTATGTTCTTCCCATTTTCTATGAGAAACACTATCAAGTTTTCCAGCCATCATGTGAATTATTTCACTTTCATTTCCACTTTATTCTTTCGCTGTATGAAATCAGTGTAAGTACATGAATAACTCTACCTAATTCCGACCTCTGATTATTAACGTGTCCCAATGCTGAGTGGGCTGATCTAATGTAGACAAAGCACGTAGATTTTTATTCGTAATATCGATAAGACGGCGAATAGAATGGTAAGATTCGCTTTGGATCTGTTCAATGTTAAATAATGCACTAACGTGGTTATTGACAAGTAACGTTTTGTTGTCGAATCTACTGCATAATAACGACCATGCGGACTCGTAGTTCTCGGCTTTAAAATCTAATTTCTAAATAACAAGTGAACCACTGCCTTTAAGAGATGCACGAAGGTAATGTAACTTATTATTTATTAATGTTATCTATGTCTTGCCTTGAGTGAATCAACGATATGAAGGTTTCCCTATACTCGAGCCAGTGCTGATAGTGACCATGAAAAACGGGTATCTTAATTTTTGGCAATCTAACGCAACCAGATTTAAAGGAACCTGCCTGAGAATCCTCTTGACTCGTAAAGGAGCTTTCTCGACGTGTGGAGGCCTGGTTAGGCCGTGCGCCGAGCAAACTGCGTGCTGCCGCCACCAGTCTATGATACAGCCCTTCGAACTGCTCGCGTTCCTCAGTTTCATCGTCGAGTTTGTCCGCAATCATCTCGATCTCGCTCTGTAATTTGTCGAATTCCTCGTGTAAGGAATAAAATTTATTGAAACGGCTTTCTAAGTCTAAGAGTTGTAAATTGCTAGGTGTTTTGCCGCTTTGAAAAACTTTAATATAATTATTGAATATTGTCAGTTTAGCTTTCATGCAACTACGCCGTTTTGCTAGTTTTTCGTATTCGGACATGGTGATATTTGCCAATATAACGATTCAGTAATGCAAGCCGAAACTTGTTGTATCTAAAGTTATGAAAGGTAGGCAATAAATGTGCAAGCAAGAGGTATTGTACCTAAGGTTATGAAAAATATGTAATTATGATGCAAGCTCGTATGTGTTGTACCTGAAATTATGAAAATATGCAATAATAATGCAAGCGCGTATGTATTTTAGCTGAATAAATATAAAAGTAGATTGTGGAATTCGCTGTAGTGTAAGCTAGGTACAAGGTAAGTAACGTTATAACTTGAAAAGGGAAAACAGAAATTAAAACTTACAAGTCTAGCTTTTAAATCCCGCTTTCAGGGTTCACAGGGACATTCAGGGTTGTTAAATACTAATTCAAAATATATTTATTTATGAGAAGTAAAAAAGAAAAGTAGATTATAATATTTACTACCTACTTGTAGGCACATTACTTGCTATTCACTAAATAAAGCCGTTTTATAAAACAGGTATTTAAAGGGCGAATAGAAGAAAAGTATAAGGATATTGGAACGAACTCACTTTAAAAATCCAGGCTCCACATCGATAAGTATGATGATGATATGATAATTCTTGATTCTTCCTGAAGGACCACTGTTGGCGTCCTAACGGTGGTGGGTACGCCTTTCTGGGACTGTATCGTCGCTGGTTGATGAATTGAAAGACATCGACATTAGCATATCTACACTTTATTCGCTTGCACCAGTTTACAATAAGATATGTGTCTTTGATTGTCACGTGACGTAAGTAAGCGGAAAGTTACGAGCTACTGCGAGCGCGCGGGCCGCGAGCCGGTCGACACCCCCGGCCCCCGCCCGTCTCCTCCCGTGCGTGTTGACTGTTGGTGTTATCCCAACAAATTAGTACGATAAAAAGTGAGTAAAATTCGGATTGCATAAATAGTGAGGAGTCAAGATGCGTAGAAGCAGACATCTTTGAACAGTGTCCCGTCTAAGCAGCGCAGCCATCTGGTGGCGTCACAGGTACACAAGCACCGCCCAAATCGCAACTACTTGTACACAGTACACTCCGCAGCCATCGTTGCTGAAGGCGGTGAAGCTGCACAAGCGCCGCCCGTAACTCCGCGACGCCATTGAATAGTTTGCTGAACGTACCTCTAGAGTCTAGTGAATTCTATTGCCCTGGTACTGTGATGTCATAGATATATAAAAAATAGATCTTAAATTACTGATATTGAAAGATTTTCCTCCGATTCTGATGCCCTGGTACTGTGATGCCACAGATATATAAAAAATAGATAAACTATTCTGGTAGGAGGTACTGATATTGAAAGATTTTCCTCCGATATTCGACAACTCTTAGAAGCTATACACTCCTAGTAACGAGATTCACTGAGAAAAATATTTTCTACCACGACACTGGTTAACTGACTCTAAAATGTCACGTTTGGTTTACACCTGAGAAATGTATGTCTGACCCCAACTTAAATAAAGATAGCTCCTATGCCACGTCACATACTTCTGTCAATTCTAGATACCAGGGTAAAAGGCGCGAATCTTTTAAACCGGTATTCGATGCTTTTAAAGAGGAAATTAAGGAGCTTATCGAATCATGGATGAAACAGCATGACAACCGATTAAGCCAAGTAACTACTTCTTTATTGGTATATAGTAGATTATTTCTGGACCTGGCCAGGGCTTTTGACACCGTTTGTATTCCCTTGTTAGATAAACTGAATAGGATCGGCATCAGACGTACACCATTGCAACTGTTTTACCTTACAAATAGAAGGCAAAAAGTAAAAATTAGTGACTCCGTAAGCCAAGAAACATCAATTACGTATGGTGTACCGCAAGGTAGTTTTCTGGGACCTACCTTGTTAAGAAATTAGTCAGAATATCGAGTTGGACGTGAGTCTACTCACAAATTAGTCTGTGATTAAAGTACTTTGTAATATAAACAACCGATCAAACTATATGTCGTTTATAGACGCGATACTTTAGGGTCAGGTCATAGCTTGTATGAAGCTGACCGACCTTCTTTATGACCTTTTCGATTAGAACTCCAACACAACCCCCTGCTGACTTTACCATAAAATGTCATTCCTGTCGCTATTAGCTAGAAGACTCATGTGATTGTCCTAACTTTAATAATGTGACAGATTATAAATACTTAGAAGTGATAGTAGATCAATATCTAAATTGGTACAAACAATTAAATAGCATAATAAACATAACTAGAAATCTTTATGGATCTTTAAAAAACTTCGCCATGTTGTACCATCTGCATTATTAAAAACTATATATTATATAGCATTAGGACAGTCATATTGCATTCCTGCTTGGGGTCACAGGGTTGGTGCATGTAAGACACAACTTATACAGTTAGAAAGAGCTCAAAGGTCCCTTCTGAATACAGATACCCAACACCACAACACACATGTAGTTTATAGTACACTACAGCTAAAATACTAACAAGACAACTATACATTTTGCAATCAATAATTGGGGTACACCGTATGACATCATAAAACAGATAACTTCAAAATAAGCGACGTAACTATGCAGTCATAAAGAAAGACATTCCCCTGTAATACTAAATTTGCAAGCAGACAGTTCAAGATTAAAGCGCCCTATTTATATAATAAAATAAATAAAATTCTAACTATACATGACATGAAGCTTTTCGAATGTAAACAAAATTGATAAACTGGTTATATAACTTAAACTATAACGAAACAGAAAACCTTTTACAATTGCAATATTAAATGTTTCTAACTCTACACTGTTTTAACTTACCCTCATGTAGTGCCTACCTTCCATTATTTAAAACACACACTCACACGCGCGCGCGCACACACTACCTAAATTATTGTTTTGGATTAATTTTTTACTATTCATTAGTTTACAACATTGACGACAGAGGAAGAGCAGGAATCCCGAGATACAGGTTTATTTTAACTTAAAACATTTAGTTTAAATAAAATCATTTATCATTTATCAAAACATTTATAATTGTATACAGGGTTATTTTTAAAATGCCGGTCACTTCTCTGCGTCATACTAAACAACTTTTCACGACTTTTGATCATTCCCATTTGTTTGGTCTTGTGTTTGAGAATAGCTTGAAAGGTAAAATAAAAAATCGAGAGTAAAAAATATTATTGTATATTTGTCAACCGAGAATTAAACGATTATGTAATATTTTTCTTAGCTATTCTGCATATTAACAAAGACAAAAAACCGTACGTAATTAACCTTTTAACATTTGAGGCCTAATATGATTATGAATAACCTGACCTAACCAATAAAAATTCCAATTTTAATTTTGCGAAAATATTTTCATTTTGCAAACAAACTACACCTAAAAATGTATAATATAACTTAATTATAATGTATAATTGTGTTTTCAAACGAAACTTTATATACGCTAAATCAATGCACCTCTTAAAAACTATATATATTTTTTTCTAATATACATACAAAAATACAGAACGCGTTTACAATATTAAAATAGTCTTCTCATACTTTTTGTTGTAGACCATTCTGTATAATTACAACAATCTTAATAGCAAAATAGAAACTATGTTAAAGTTTACAATAATATTATAATAAGCTAACTCAATATGTAAAATATTAAATATGATAACATGACTAAGCCGAAACATTGTGTAAGAACCATGTGTGGATGTTTAGAGCCACCGATTCCAAGGGGGCGCCAAGGCACAGTGTTTTAAACTGATAATAATGTTTGAAAGTTAATGTCAAAGGACATAAAGCTGTTATTTACTTTGACACTAGGTTTAAATTGGCAAATCAAATCAAACGCGTGTGTAAAGTTGACAGGTTCATATAATTTACTACCGTAAGTAGACCAGCTGTAAAACGTGTAACCGATTTTGTAATGTAATGAAACAGTACTTATAATAAAGCCCATGGCATTTATTTTGGTGTGAACAAAGTGACGAATTTGTCTTTGAAATCTGGTCATAGCGATATCAGCCTCTCTAGCCAAGTTACACTTTTTTTGTATCTATTATCTTTCTACGATCGTTGTCACTTGAAGTTTTGGCTAGAGCTAGACTAGATGGCGCTGCAGCTGATCAAAGACAGTGTACTGATAAAATTTCGCGGCATTTTGTATTTTTTTTTAGCATTTAAAACATTTATAATACAAAATGCCGCGAAATATTATCAATACACTTCTGTTATTGATCAGCTGCAGCGCCATCTAGTCTAGCGCTCCTCACTTCTTTGTGTCTTCTTACGGTAGGTAGAAAATAAGTCTATGGTAGGGTTCATGTTTTGTTGTCAACCGTACACACAGCCTAGCAGCCTAGGTATGCAGTGCCACAAACTTATCAGGTCAGGTTCAGGTCGGCTGGACAAACTTCGAACTACGGCCCTTTACAATATGCCGCTCAAATCCGCTGTACAAGTGTACATGGTCTTTGCTATCAGGTCTTTCTAGTGCGAGTGCTGTGCATTGTTATGAAATTCAGTACCGATTTCCTCGTTTTCATTAAACTCGTTACTAGCGACTCCGTCATCTGAACAATATGGTTAGTCAGAGTTTTAATTCGTTTGATCGTAATACTGCCCTCGTAATTGAAAACACAGTAACTTCAATGGAAAACACATAAGTTTTGTATTGCAGAAGAGGACAATTCGCGCAATCTATAATTTAAAACCGCGGGATTCCCTTTGAGAAAAATTTAAAGAAATAGGCATTCTTACTATAGCTTCACAATATATTTACAACAATATAATATTTGTCAGACAAAACATTGAGAATTACAAAAAAAAAGGGTGATTTACACGATAGGCAAGTTAGAGATCCAAACAGGCTCGTGATTCCTCGATTGTGTCTCAAGAGGGTCCGAAAGACATTTGTGGGAATGGGCGTGACGTTTTATAATAAAATTCCACAGTCGATCTTAGACTTGCCTTTATACAAGTTTAAGAAATCAGTTAAAACTAATCTCATGAAAAAAGCATATTATGCAATTGAAGACTATTTAGATGATAAAAAAGCGTGGACATAATTCGTTCCAGCGATTCATGAGACAGCAGGTGGTAATTAAACTGTATAACTATTCTATTGAATTGTAAACTTGTTTTGAAAAGAGCAACTGCCGAGTTTCTTGCTGGTTCTTCTCGGCAGGAACGGCATTCCAAACCAGTGGTAGACTCATCGACGATTCAAAAGCACTTGGAAAAAAGTTTATTTGAATAAAAAACATTTCTATTCTATTCTCTACTGTGTTCTCAATTACGAGGGCAAAATAGTAAACTACACATCACATTAGCATCAAAGTAAAATGAACCATAATAGTATCGATTTAGTCACAAATTCAATACAGACGAATTTAATTTGGAGCGTTTTAGTTACGTAAAGAATACATAGGTACACGAAATTGAGCTCTTACTGAATAAAATTATGGTTTATTCATAGTTAACTATCAAATCTTGTACTAACCGCACTGATGAGTTGGTGGTTAACATTGAGATTAAGTCGTTATCACTAAAAGACTGCGCCACTGGGGCACTCCATTTCGTTGGTGTGCTTTGCGCTTTATCGATGCGTTGCAGCCTGGCGCAAAGAACAGTTTTAGTATATGTTCACTCCGAAAGAATGTTTAAATCCACCACACAAAATATTTAAGTCGAGGTTTTTGAAGTTGTAATTCTTAATGACAAAGTTCCATAGAAGGACCTACTCGACTTTGCATACAGCTGCCTTGTCGTTGCAGATGCTGTTCTTAGACTACTTGTACAGACATTTTGAATGGTCGATGATGATGATGATGATGATGAATTATACAAAAGGAAAAAAGCCCCAAGCTTAAATAAAGTTAAAATAAATAGTATGTAGTATAGTAGTATTAACTTAAAAACGTCCGTCGCCCGTTCTGAATACATTTGAGCGTTATTAAAGCTGTAAAGATTAAGCATTTTTCTTTTACATCTACCGTCTGTTCTCTATGTATTATGGTATTGGACTATTAAGGATTTTTAAAAAAGAGTTATTTTACAAGTCGTGTTCATATTAAGTGTAAATTTTCATAAGATAAAGATATGTTAAATATTGCTAGGTATTAGCAATTAATAACTTTTGGATACCTTTTATATTCGACAGATTTTCGCTCCTACAGTGAAAATATCTTTTCTTCTGTCTTTAGTTAAAAGATATTTTCATTCATTATGAAACAAAAAAAATAAGAAACAGTCGAATACCCTATATAAGTCATCAAAAATTCAAGTTTTATAAAAAATAGGGTTTTTAGGTAACTGGTAGATAGATAAAAGACTTATCAAATTCTATCATACGAAGGCCCTTATGGTGTTATGGCCGTTTCACATGATTCCAATCCCACGAAGTATTGCTACTGGCACCAAGTTGTAGACATTAAAACAATAACGGGCAGATGAGATGTAACAAATTCAGCTTAAGCTTTAACAAATTCATCTTAAGCTTGTTTTAGGAATAGGTAATACAATAGTGCAATGGGTTAAACTAGGGTTAAACCTATTGGTTTTCAATGTGGGCCTTCAACCGTTGCGCTACACGTAAAAAACCAATCTTAAGATCATTTAAATCTTCGGTTAAAACACGACACTGCGTTTTTTCTGAGATTTTTGACGAATGAAAAAAAATATAGATGCCCAATCCAGTATCAGTCTAGTATAATATTGCCTTTGGCTCATAAACTGCAGCTGGCTAGAATAATGTGAACCGGCCTTTTATTTTCAGTGACGATATCACATACTAATTGATAATTGATATTTTAATCTAGTTTAGTACAAAAAATATTAAGTTAGATAGATTTTAGAATGAATTTAAAATAAAGTTAAACTGTAAGGAAAGACAGTAATGTGTGTTTATGTTTGCACTTCACTATCACTTAGCGTTTTCTGCCAGTTGCGTTTACGAAAGAACGATAACACTAAGATATTTGCATTTTTTTTAAACAAATCATGACGTTATACTTATACGTTACGTTTGTATGGTCGGGTTCATAAGTAGAAATAGAGCAAATAAAGCATAAAGCAAATGGATGCCTACTTCTATAATCATTTCACTAGATTGGTCTAGCCAGATCGTGCTCGTACTTTAGGCTATAGCTATATTCCTGGTAAGATAGCTATGAAGCTTCTGTATAACTATTTACCTAGGGATATAACTGTATCACGGCTTCAACTATCCTACTACTACATAACACTAGGTGCAATTGGAAGTTCGTAAACGCAAAATCTCACCCTGCGCAGAAACCGCCAAATGTTACAACTTGGGTGCTGTGCAATATTGCTAATGCCCTTTGGAAATATAAATCAGGGGCGACATCATATCACTACTAAGTTGTAAAGTCATAATAATTTATATACCACGCGTGCACGATAGCATGAGACTTGGTCTGATGACGTCGAATATACAGCGCGTATCGAGAAATACGCAATATATTATATTGTGTATAAATCGAACTCTCCAAAAATACGCTGCTCGCTTAGTACCCAAGTTAACAAACGTGATTTCGAGTGTGAGACTGAAATCTACTTAGCGTGCTCTGGTAGTTAAAACAAGAGATTTTTTAGTATGGACGAAAAAATCGAGTCGTGATTACATTAAATCGTTAAATTTTGGCAGATTCATGTAACTATGAAGTCTCATTTCTTTAAATTGAAAAGATAAATTAGACTGAGATACATCATACTCTCATTCTGGCCATACTCACACTCATAACACGAAAGAGATAGAACGAGACCCAATTGGGTATTTGACTGATATTTTTTTATTTTTTTAAAATAACGTTTTTAAATATTATACCTATAACACAATGGCATTTCTCTTTTTTAAATATCTTTACTAGTCTCGGAATTATAAGCTGTTTTACTGTGACTATATCTGTCTCTCTCTTAAACGAATTTTTCTATGGAGCGTATGATTCTGGTGAATTGTGACATCACACTTCACTAGTGCTCACCCTGCCTAATAGGAAACTTAAAGCTTTATAGCTTATTTGTTTATAACAAATTTATTTTGTTTTTGTTTACAAATTTATTTTCTGTTTTTACAAATGTTATTCTTACAAGTTACATTTTCGATTATAAATAATGAATACTTTTTGACTACAGTCAAATACCCAATTAAGTATTCACTTAAATCTGTCTCGTTTTAACTGTAGGGGAGCATGTGTATAGGCTTGACTGTAACAATAGTAAGATCTCTCTCCGGGCTAATGTTGCGCCCGGAACCTGCTTTCCAGTCTTTTCATCTTGGAATGTCTTTTATACAGCGGTCTGAGATTAATATTTCACTATCGCGATGTAGGATCGCCTGTTGTAGTGCGTTTTGCTTTGGACATTATTCTGGTTCGTACAGCGCCATCTATTTTCATCCTTATGTATTTTTTTTTGCATTCAGGCAAGAAGAGAGTCTGAGCAGAGTGAGAGTGATCTGTTGATCCCGGACTCAGTGTTTTGGGTCTCATGATGTGCAGGCATAATAAATTACATAATAATTTTATTGGGATGTTTTCTGTTTCTTTTTTTTGTTTTACTTGTTTTCCTTGGACGAATGGTTATTGGTTTCTTCAGTCTTTTCGCCGTCACCGTAGAACTTTGGCTGCGGAAAAAGAGATAACAATTAATAAATAATTAAAAAAAATATGTAAATTAATGGAGTTCGCAAAAAAATCAAATTAGGTCACATTAATTACGTCACGCGTAAGCTAGACAGACGGAATGCTTTTAGACTGCAAGCCGAATGCTAAATTGAAGTTTGGATGTAGTTTACTTATAAAGTTTGTTTTTCATGCTATTTATTCCCTAACCCGATATTTTTTAACCGACTTAAAAAAATACAAAAAGAGGAGGTTCTCAATTCGACGCGTATTTTTTTTTGTCGATGATGATGTCCATATCTCCCTCAAATCTTAACCGATTTCAATAATTTTTTTTTATTTGAAAGGACGTATTTGCAGGTAGGTCCCATTTAAATTTGGTAAAGATCTGATGAATATCTTCGGATATGGAGGACGGAACTTCTCAATGAATGTGAGGAAATCGCTCGCGATCAGAGTATGTGTAGACTTTTAACCATGCCTATTATATAACATACATACATACATTAACTAAATTTCTATTTATCATCTTATTTTTACAAACTTTTATTTATCTTGCAATGTATATTTAAAGTCAAGTATGTATGTATAATTAAGTTCAAGTCTTGCAAGGTGTATTAGAACAATTCCCGGTTTCCGATTGAGCTGAAAATGTGCATGTACATGTAAATCGGATTACAATGCAATATTATTGTAACATGGAGCTGATCTGATGATGGAGACGGAAGATGGCTATGGGAATTCTGTAGTATAACGATGTAACACCACGGAGTTCGGGCTCGTTTGATTCGTCTTGAGAAGTACTCTGGTCCTAGATAATATCCAGGGTGTGATGATGAAGCTGAACGGTGGTTATGAGCACTCTGTAATGAAACTACGTAACCATATTTAGTTTGGCCTCATTTCATTCGTATTGATAAGTAGTCTTAAATGATATCCATGGAATGGCTCTGATGATGGAGCTGAAACTGCAGTCAGGATATGCAACACACTAGTATAGTCTTTAAAAATAATAGCAAATATGTCGTGTTTGGATTCGTTTTGATCAGTATATTTTGATTCTACATGGAATGCAATGGTGGCAACACAATGAGCTGATGCTGCAGCCAGGATATTTAGCATACTAGTTCACTCTTGAAAGAATAATAGCAGCTATGAAGTGTTTGGATTAGTTTTGGATTAATAGAAACAAATCGCTCGCGATCAGAGACTGTGTAGATTTATCCTATGAAGCTACACTAAAAAGCTTAAAATAATATTTAAAAATTCTTTTAAAAAAACCGACTTCAAACGCCACTGAAAAGTATAAAATAATTTCAGTTTGTACACGTATGTTGAAGTCGGGCGGGCCTCAATAGAACTATGAAACTGCAACGCTCGCCCGACTTCAACGTACCTGTACCAAGTACTTATATTCTCTGCCTGGACCGGACCTACAAACTAAAATTTTGGCTAGCGTGGCGCATTCGTTTCATTGTTTCTATTTAGGCCCGCCCGACTTCAACATACGTGTACAAACTGAAATTATTTTATACTTTTCAGTGGCGTTTGAAGTCGGTTTTTTTTTACAAGAATTTTTATATATTATTGTTTAAATTTTCTTTATTAGGTTTGTAGCTTCGCTATAGCGATAAGACCGCCTATTGTATGTTTTTATTATTACGTAGCTGTATTTTTTGACTCTGTTCCTGTGCCTACAATAGAGAATATATTTTCACTTCATTCACGCCGTTTTTGCGAAGCGTCGTCGTACCGCAGTGTTGTGGCCTCGCCCACAGTCAGTCGCCAGTTGCGATGCAGTTACGTCAAATGCAATAGAACTGCATCCAAACTGCAGTTTAGACCTAATGCAGTCCAGTCAAGGCAATTAATTAAGTTTTAATTAAACTTTAATAAGTCTGAAGTCGTAGTCATAAGATATGGGAGTCCAATCAACATGTTCACATCTGATCAAGCCTTAAGGAAACAGACAACTTTGTATGTTATCCTCACGCTAATGAAACGTAATTAATGTATGGACCCTTACACTAGAACGAAATAAAAATCCATGAGAGAACAATGTCACAAATGAATGATCACTAGGTACATAATTAAAAAAATCTCTGTTTGAAGCATCTAGGATGATAACTTTTCACCAAGATACGCTTGGCCGGGTTTACACCATCTTAGCACTTAAGTACGTTTTAGTCAAAACTTGAAGAGGATTTGTGTGAGCCTATAACATACTGGCTATTTCGCCATAATCAACCAAACAATCGCCACAATAATTGTTTCGTTCGACCAATCAAATAGCTTATTAAAGTACTTATTTACTAAAACTGTAAACCAGGCATTAGGTAAGTCCGATGCAATTTGTCAGGAACCAATAGCGTCAATTAGCTATTAAACACTTTGCAGAATGTGTGTCAGCCTTAAGAGAATGTTCGTCAAGGCACACATCATAAATAAACACACATCACATAGGCCAGACGTAGACGTATAACCCGTGTCAATAAAGAATGGAATTATAAATGGCGTCGCTAATCATTCCCTCTCACTCACACGTTATTGCTGTCTTTACTCACACACGTCGTTACAGCACGCAAAAAAATAATCAGTCTGTCTCTGTATCTGCTCGCACACTGTGTTTTTGTTACTGTTCTTTGTCTTGTTTTCTGTTAAGTTTTTTCGTTGTTATTGTCGTTCGTATGTTGTTTATTGATCACTAATTATTGTTAGTTACGTTTAAAAAATGAGCTCCCGTAAACGAGGAAAGATTCTTCGAAGTGATGAGCGTGAAATCGTATATAATGTTACAAAATACTTTGAATAAGAAATATAAAATACGTTGCGACCTGACCGCGAAACATACAAGATAAGACGTTAGAGGACTTAAAGATAACAAGAAATAAATAAATACCTAGAGATATTAAACATGTGCGTAGCTATATAAATCAATATTAATGTATATTCGTAGGTATATTTAATAACATAATATAGGTACATAAATGAATAAGGTATCAACACAAATACTAAATAAATAATATAAACATACAATGTGCGTCTGTATAGCTACATATACAGCAGCCCCGCTTCGCTTCGTTTTTTGCTGACGGTTCAACCTGTGCCTGTCATTACAAGTACGAGCCGCCATTTTAGATTCCATTCTTTATTGACACGGCTTATAATATTTACTACCGTAAGTATCTAGACCACCTGACAGCCGCAAAAGGCGTAATCGATTTTGTTTTATGTTTGATAAATCAAAGAAACAAATATATTAATCAAATATAGTACTTATAAGCTCATAGCATTTATTTGGGCGTGACCAATGTGACCACTCACATTAAGTTATGAATAAAGAATTATAGTACAAATAACAAAGCGCATAGCATTGATTTGGGCGTGACCAATGTGGCCACTCACTTCAAGTGTCTGGTCACAGCGATATTAGATTCGCTTTCCTTTTCTATCTTTAGGTATTGCCGTAAGAGATTTTTTCGCTTCTCCCTCCCTTGCATGTCTTCTTGCAGTAGTAAATATACTAAGTTTATGACATAGGCATCATGTATGAAGTCAACCGCCACATGTACATAAAAAATACTAGACACTCGCGCTTGGAGTGTTACGTACCTTAGAAGAAAATGTATAAATAACGCCCCAATAACCCTTTTGTTTGGGACCGCTTTTTAAGGTTCCGTAGTAAAAAGACAAGGAACTCTTATAGTTTCGGCTAGTCCGTCCGTCTGTCCGCGGCTTAGCGCAGAGACTATTAGTACTACAGAGCTGGAATTTGGCAAGGTTATACAAATTAATTACGCCTACAAAGTTGTACAATAAAATCTTGAAAAAAAAACTTTTATTTTGGGTACCTCCCCTACACGTAAAGCGGGGATATTTTTTTACTCGTATATTCAGTGGTGTGGGGGGGTGTTGTTGGATAGGTCTTTCAAATGTATCAGAGGCAAGCTATGAACATTTTTTCGATAGAGGGATCCTTTTGCGAAATATTAAGCATTAAAGTGGAAATTTTGTTAGTCTTGTCTCCTGCCCCCTCCCTCTACCAACTAAAACATGTACCATTTTAGGTATGTGAAAAGGTAAAAGGAAATTAGGTACGTATATATAACGAAGTTTAAAGGAAAACTATCACACCTATATGTACATAAGGCTTTACAAGTCAACGAGTAATAGTGGAATAAGTTTTACATTAAATATTAAAATAGAAGCAGGTGTTATTTTTACTTGAAAAAGCATTTGTTCTACAACTGGAGAAGCGGCAGTGTACGGCACGTTGTAACTTGTACCTGGAGTTGTTGCAATTAATTAATAATTTTAAGCTAGGGGCTGTAATGTATGGACAATAGTAGTGAGGTAGGAATATAATAAATCTATTTGAGGGTGGTATTCAAATAAGTTGTTACATCTTGTGTCAGATCATTAAATGGAGTTGCATAGACGCGTCGTCATTATTATTTACTATTCACAAATATCTCAGGGGCATAATAATTTTGGAATGCGATTTTAAAATGCAAGAAAAAATATGATGAATATTACATAAGTAACCCCTTCTACAATAAGTACGGATATTGTCACGGGCAACTACGGAACCCTGCATTTCGCGTGGTCTGACACGCGTTTGGCCGTTTATTATTATTTCAGTAAGTATAAAACCACTTCAAACATTAGTAACAAACTTAAGTGCACTGCACACATTGTTCTCATAATCTAGCTCTATTAGTAATATCTAGTTTAAGCCCGAATAATTATTTAAAAAAAAATTATGACTATCTTCACTAGACAGACTAGTATCAGAGTTTCATGCTTTACAAAACACTGGAGGGTAGGACAAAAGATTAGGGACGGGGTGGTCTGATATTCGAACTCATACAATGCATTCTAATGATGACATTTTATTCTAGTCAAGAAAGAACTTACTCTAACTAAAATTACTAGTCAGCTTGGGTGAGCACTAGAAATACTGAATTACAATTTACATTAATAAGTATTCAGACTCTACCCAAATGAACTTGGGTGATTCTGAATACACCTGTTTATACCTAGGTTTACTAATTTTTCTTTCTGACATTATCCATCATCATCTCAATTTATCATGGGCCCAGTATTGGGCACAGGTCACCTCTCAAAATGAGAAAGGGTGTGGACTATAGTCCACTACGCTGGCTAAGAGCAGATTGGCAGACTTCGCATGAGAACATTATGGAGAACTCTCATGCAGGTTTCCTCATGAAATCTTCCTTCACCGTTAATCCAAGTGATATTTAATTGCTTAAAACTCATATTTCTAAACCGACTCCCGAAAAGGAGGCCAAAGTCAACCATAGAGCTATCCACAGAGCTATCACTGCAGTAATTTAACTATTAACATTGCATTTAATGGCTAACATTGCTATACATTATACATTAGATGGGTGACAAAAACACACAGGGAAATTAAACCACAAAATCCAAATAAAAAAGCATGAAACATCCATTCATTTGACTCGACTTACACAATGTTAACATGTACTATACACTCGTGACTTTATTTCCGAATCCGTTGTTCACGGCGTTATAACTTGTAAAACCCTAGAAACATAGAATAAGTATGTAATAGAACCAGCGAGCATATGTGACGGAAACGGATTGTATTTGTATTTGTGGAGGGGACGCCTGCTAACGCCAGGCGGGTGATCAGTCCTCTGTCGGAACTATTCCACCCAATTCCCCGTGAATATAACAAAACGGATACAGAATAACCATAATCTACGGTTGCTATAGCTTTAATCATCTTAACCTCCTCTTGAATGAGGATTTAGACTATGGTCAACAATGCTGGCCTAATGAGGATTGGTAGACCTATGAAAACATTATGGACGATATTTGAAGCTATCGCCGCTAGACCAAACTCTAAAGTACTGTAATCACTGACCTGTAGAATTATTATTGAACTGGACAAGCTGTCATACTTTTTTAGACCTACTTGATTGTGTCCGTGAACTTAGCAGAGCAAGTGCCAGCAGATCAAAAATAAAATGGAGTTCTGTTCGCATGCAGATGAGTTCTATAGTTCCTGATACATTTTAGAGATAGTTCTGGCGAGATAACCGAAAAAACGTCTGTTGAAAAAATGATCTGCTAACTTCCGGTAGCAGATCATTTTCCAGAAAATCAAAAATTAAAGTGTGTTCTGTACGCATCTGGCTGAGTTCTAGAGTTCCCTATACTTTTCAGAGATAGTTCTAGCATTTTTACCTAAAAAAAAGTCGGTTAAAAAAAATGATCTGCTACGGGAAGTTAGCAGAGCATCTGGCAGAAAATAAAATAAAATTCACAGAAACGAGTACTTTCTCTAACGAGGCTAAAACTCTGCGTCTTAAGATAGAACAGTAATAAAACTATCACATCTAGCAAATAATTGATCTGAAACTCTCTTAAAACTTCCAGCAGAGCATAGCAGAAGATGACCATGAATCGTCGAAATGAAATAATAACTATAATTAAAAAATTCACTTACAACAGAACTCTCACCCTAGAGACTAGAACTCTTTGGAACTATTTAGACGAGTGACAGGTCTATAGTTTCCATCGCAAATCTAAACTAGAACTCTCTTAAAACTTCCAGCAGAGCATAGCAGAAGATGACTATGAATCGTCGAAATGAAATAATAACTATAAATAAAAAAATCACTTACAACAGAACTCTCACCCTAGAGACTAGAACTCTTTGGAACTATTTAGACGAGTGACAGGTCTATAGTTTCCATCACAAATCTAAACTAGAACTCTCTTAAAACTTCCAGCAGAACATAGCAGAAGATGACCATGAATCGTCGAAATGAAATAATAACTATAATTAAAAAATTCACTTACAACAGAACTCTCAAACTAGAGACTAGAACTCTTTGGAACTATTTAGACGAGTGACAGGTCTATAGTATCCGTCTCAAATCTAAACCAGAACTCTCTTAAAACTTCCAGCAGAGCATAGCAGAAGATGACCATGAATCGTCGAAATGAAATAATAACTATAATTAAAAAATTCACTTACAACAGAACTCTCACCCTAGAGACTAGAACTCTTTGGAACTATTTAGACGAGTGACAGGTCTATACTTTCCATCACAAATCTAAACTAGAACTCTCTTAAAACTTCCAGCAGAGCATAGCAGAAGATGACCATGAATCGTCGAAATGAAATAATAACTACAATTTAAAAATTTCGCTGACACCAGAACTCTTACCCTAGAGACTCCAACTCTTTGGAACCTTTTAGACGAGTGACAGGTCTATAGTTTCCATCACAAATCTAAACTAGAACTCTCTTAAAACTTCCAGCAGAGCATAGCAGAAGATGACCATGAATCGTCGAAATGAAATAATAACTACAATTTAAAAATTTCGCTGACACCAGAACTCTCACCCTAGAGACTAGAACTCTTTGGAACTATTTAGACGAGTGACAGGTCTATAGTTTCCATCACAAATCTAAACTAGAACTCTCTTAAAACTTCCAGCAGAGCATAGCAGAAGATGACCATGAATCGTCGAAATGAAATAATAACTACAATTTAAAAATTTCGCTGACACCAGAACTCTCACCCTAGAGACTAGAACTCTTTGGAACTATTTAGACGAGTGACAGGTCTATAGTTTCCATCACAAATCTAAACTAGAACTCTCTTAAAACTTCCAGCAGAGCATAGCAGAAGATGACCATGAATCGTCGAAATGAAATAATAACTATAATTAAAAAATTCACTTACAACAGAACTCTCACCCTAGAGACTAGAACTCTTTGGAACTATTTAGACGAGTGACAGGTCTATAGTTTCCATCACAAATCTAAACTAGAACTCTCTTAAAACTTCCAGCAGAGCATAGCAGAAGATGACCATGAATCGTCAAAATGAAATAATAACTATAATTAAAAAATTCACTTACAACAGAACTCTCACCTTAGAGACTAGAACTCTTTGGAACTATTTAGAAGAGTGACAAGTCTATAGTTTCCATCACAAATCTAAACTAGGACTCTCTTAAAACTTCCAGCAGAGCATAGCAGAAGATGACCATGAATCGTCGAAATGAAATAATAACTATAATTAAAAAATTCACTTACAACAGAACTCTCACCCTAGAGACTAGAACTCTTTGGAACTATTTAGACGAGTGACAGGTCTATAGTTTCCATCACAAATCTAAACTAGAACTCTCTTAAAACTTCCAGCAGAGCATAGCAGAAGATGACCATGAATCGTCGAAATGAAATAATAACTACAATTTAAAAATTTCGCTGACACCAGAACTCTCACCCTAGAGACTAGAACTCTTTGGAACTATTTAGACGAGTGACAGGTCTATAGTTTCCATCACAAATCTAAACTAGAACTCTCTTAAAACTTCCAGCAGAGCATAGCAGAAGATGACCATGAATCGTCGAAATGAAATAATAACTACAATTTAAAAATTTCGCTGACACCAGAACTCTCACCCTAGAGACTAGAACTCCTTGAAACTATTTAGACGAGTGACAGGTCTATACTTTCCATCACAAATCTAAACTAGAACTCTCTTAAAACTTCCAGCAGAGCATAGCAGAAGATGACCATGAATCGTCGAAATGAAATAATAACTACAATTTAAAAATTTCGCTGACACCAGAACTCTCACCCTAGAGACTAGAACTCTTTGGAACTATTTAGACGAGTGACAGGTCTATAGTTTCCATCACAAACCTAAACTAGAACTCTCTTAAAACTTCCAGCAGAGCATAGCAGAAGATGACCATGAATCGTCGAAATGAAATAATAACTACAATTTAAAAATTTCGCTGACACCAGAACTCTCACCCTAGAGACTAGATCTCTTTGGAACTATTTAGACGAGTGACAGTTCTATACTTTCCATCACAAATCTAAACTAGAACTCTCTTAAAACTTCCAGCAGAGCATAGCAGATGATGACCATGAATCGTCGAAATGAAATAATAACTACAATTTAAAAATTTCGCTGACACCAGAACTCTCACCCTAGAGACTAGAACTCTTTGGAACTATTTAGACGAGTGACAGGTCTATAGTTTCCATCACAAATCTTAACTAGAACTCTCCTAAAACTACCAGCAGAGCATAGCAGAAGATGACCATGAATCGTCGAAATGAAATAATAACTATAATTAAAAAATTCACTTACAACAGAACTCTCACCCTAGAGACTAGAACTCTTTGGAACTATTTAGACGAGTGAAAGGTCTATACTTTCCATTACAAATCTAAACTAGAACTCTCTTAAAACTTCTAGCAGAGCATAGCAGAAGATGACCATGAATCGTCGAAATGAAATAATAACTACAATTTAAAAATTTCGCTGACACCAGAACTCTCACCCTAGAGACTAGAACTCTTTGGAACTATTTAGACGAGTGACAGGTCTGTAGTTTCCATCACAAATCTAAACTAGAACTCTCTTAAAACTTCCAGCAGAGCATAGCAGAATATGACCATGAATCGTCGAAATGAAATAATAACTACAATTTAAAAATTTCGCTGACACCAGAACTCTTACCCTAAAGACTCCAACTCTTTGGAACTATTTAGAGGAGTGACAGGTCTAAAGTTTCCATCACAAATCTAAACTAGAACTCTCTTAAAACTTCCAGCAGAGCATAGCAAAGATGACCATGAATCGTCGAAATGAAATAATAACTATAATTAAAAAATTCACTTACAACAGAACTCTCACCCTAGAGACTAGAACTCTTTGGAACTATTTAGACGAGTGACAGATCTATACTTTCCATCACAAATCTAAACTAGAACTCTCTTAAAACTTCTAGCAGAGCATAGCAGAAGATGACCATGAATCGTCGAAATGAATTAATAACTACAATTTAAAAATTTCGCTGACACCAGAACTCTCGCTCTAGAAGCCATAACTCTTCGGAACTATTTAGACGAATTATAGGTCTATAGTATCCGATAGAATGCAAACCTATCCTACATGACCTAAAGCCAACATGACCTAACGCCGACATGACCCAACTTAAACATGATCTAACGCCAACATAACCCAACGCCAACATAAACCAACGCCAAGAATACTCAAAGCCTATGTTGGCTTTGAGTATTTTTATTAAAGATTTTTATATAAACCTGTGAAGATGATACTGCCATATTCGCAATTAGAATGCCATAAGCCTATTTTATCGTATTAGTTAACAAATTGCGAAATACGACCCGTATATTCAACCTGAAGCAGACGCTCGGCCGAGCTACATGGTAGGCGGAGTGAGGGGTGTTAGGTTTAATTTTCCTTACGGAATTTTCTGATTCGGTCGCCACGCTCAAAGCCCGCGATTAAAGCTATGCAATAGCTTAAAAATTTCAATATGGCGGCGACTTTTTAAAATTTTAACATCCATTTCCGCTTTCTTGACCGCAGGGAAGCCTAAATATCGATTTTGAACGAAATCGGTCCAATAACAAAGAAATTATATATGGCGGCGACTTTTTAAAATTTTAGCATCCATTTGCGCTTTCTTGACCGCAGGGAAGCCTAAATATCGATTTTGAACGAAATCGGTGCAATAACAAAGAATTTCAATATGGCGGCGACTTTTTAAAATTTTGGCATCGATTTCCGCTTTCTTGACCGCAGGGAAGCCTAAATATCGATTTTGAACGAAATCGGTCCAATAACAAAGAATTTCAATATGGCGGCGACTTCTTAAAATTTTAGCATCCATTTCCGCTTTCTTGACCGCAGGGAAGCCTAAATATCGATTTTGAACGAAATCGGTGCAATAACAAAGAATTTCAATATGGCGGCGACTTTTTAAAATTTTAGCATCCATTTCCGCTTTCTTGACCGCAGGGAAGCCTAAATATCAATTTAGAACGAAATCGGTCCAATAACAAAGAATTTCAATATGGCGGTGACTTTTTAAAATTTTGGCATCCATTTCCTCTTTCTTGACCGCAGGGAGGCCTAAATATCGATTTTGAAAGGAATCGGCCCAATAACAAAAAATTTCATCAAGGCGTCAACTTAAACTATAGATCTGAAACACATTAATGTTAGGATAGATTAGTTTATCTCAATTAAACTTTCCTACCTACTAAAGTAGTATTTATAGTAGGTTTTCGTGCTTTTTTACTAATTTTTACCTATTCCTACGAAAAAAACTTATCGACTTTTAAAGATTTATTTCATTTCGACGAGTAATGGTCATTTTCTGCTATGCTCTGCTGGAAGTTTTAAGAGAGTTCCAGTTTAGGTTTGGTGTGAATACTATTGACCTATTACACGTCTAAATAGTTCCGAAGAGTGATGGCTTCTAGAGCGAGAGTTCTGGTGTCAGCGAAATTTTTAAATTGTAGTTATTATTTCATTTCGACGATTCATGGTCATCTTCTGCTATGCTCTGCTGGAAGTTTTAAGAGAGTTCTAGTTTAGATTTGTGATGGAAACTATAGACCTGTCACTCGTCTAAATAGTTCCAAAGAGTTCTAGTCTCTAGGGTGAGAGTTCTGGTGTCAGCGAAATTTTTAAATTGTAGTTATTATTTCATTTCGACGATTCATGGTCATCTTCTGCTATGCTCTGCTGGAAGTCTTAAGAGAGTTCTAGTTTAGATTTGTGATGGAAACTATAGACCTGTTACTCGTCTAAATAGTTCCAAAGAGTTCTAGTCTCTAGGGTGAGAGTTCTGTTGTAAGTGATTTTTTTAATTATAGTTATTATTTCATTTCGACGATTCATGGTCATCTTCTGCTATGCTCTGCTGGAAGTTTTAAGAGAGTTCTAGTTTAGATTTGTGATGGAAAGTATAGACCTGTCACTCGTCTAAATAGTTCCAAGGAGTTCTAGTCTCTAGGGTGAGAGTTCTGGTGTCAGCGAAATTTTTAAATTGTAGTTAATATTTCATTTCGACGATTCATGGTCATCTTCTGCTATGCTCTGCTGGAAGTTTTAAGAGAGTTCTAGTTTAGATTTGTGATGGAAACTACAGACCTGTCACTCGTCTAAATAGTTCCAAAGAGTTCTAGTCTCTAGGGTGAGAGTTCTGGTGTCAGCGAAATTTTTAAATTGTAGTTATTATTTCATTTCGACGATTCATGGTCATCTTCTGCTATGCTCTGCTAGAAGTTTTAAGAGAGTTCTAGTTTAGATTTGTAATGGAAAGTATAGACCTTTCACTCGTCTAAATAGATCCAAAGAGTTCTAGTCTCTAGGGTGAGAGTTCTGTTGTAAGTGAATTTTTTAATTATAGTTATTATTTCATTTCGACTATTCATGGTCATCTTCTGCTATGCTCTGCTGGAAGTTTTAGGAGAGTTCTAGTTAAGATTTGTGATGGAAACTATAGACCTGTCACTCGTCTAAATAGTTCCAAAGAGTTCTAGTCTCTAGGGTGAGAGTTCTGGTGTCAGCGAAATTTTTAAATTGTAGTTATTATTTCATTTCGACGATTCATGGTCATCTTCTGCTATGCTCTGCTGGAAGTTTTAAGAGAGTTCTAGTTTAGATTTGTGATGGAAAGTATAGACCTGTCACTCGTCTAAATAGTTCCAAAGAGTTCTAGTCTCTAGGGTGAGAGTTCTGGTGTCAGCGAAATTTTTAAATTGTAGTTATTATTTCATTTCGACGATTCATGGTCATCTTCTGCTATGCTCTGCTGGAAGTTTTAAGAGAGTTCTAGTTTAGATTTGTGATGGAAAGTATAGACCTGTCACTCGTCTAAATAATTCCAAAGAGTTCTAGTCTCTAGGGTGAGAGTTCTGTTGTAAGTGAATTTTTTAATTATAGTTATTATTTCATTTCGACGATTCATGGTCATCTTCTGCTATGCTCTGCTGGAAGTTTTAAGAGAGTTCTAGTTTAGATTTGTGATGGAAACTATAGACCTGTCACTCGTTTAAATAGTTCCAAAGAGTTCTAGTCTCTAGGGTGAGAGTTCTGTTGTAAGTGATTTTTTTAATTATAGTTATTATTTCATTTCGACGATTCATAGTCATCATTTGCTATGCTCTGCTGGAAGTTTTAAGAGAGTTCTAGTTTAGAATTGTGATGGAAACTATAGACCTGTCACTCCTCTAAATATTTCCAAAGAGTTCTAGTCTCTAGGGTGAGAGTTCTGGTGTCAGCGAAATTTTTAAATTGTAGTTATTATTTCATTTCGACGATTCATGGTCATCTTCTGCTATGCTCTGCTGGAAGTTTTAAGAGAGTTCTAGTTTAGATTTGTGATGGAAAGTATAGACCTGTCACTCGTCTAAATAGTTCCAAAGAGTTCTAGTCTCTAGGGTGAGAGTTCTGTTGTAAGTGAATTTTTTAATTATAGTTATTATTTCATTTCGACGATTCATGGTCATCTTCTGCTATGCTCTGCTGGAAGTTTTAAGAGAGTTCTAGTTTAGATTTGTGATGGAAACTATAGACCTGTCACTCGTCTAAATAGTTCCAAAGAGTTCTAGTCTCTAGGGTGAGAGTTCTGTTGTAAGTGATTTTTTTAATTATAGTTATTATTTCATTTCGACGATTCATAGTCATCTTCTGCTATGCTTTGCTGGAAGTTTTAAGAGAGTTCTAGTTAAGATTTGTGATGGAAACTATAGACCTGTCACTCCTCTAAATATTTCCAAAGAGTTCTAGTCTCTAGGGTGAGAGTTCTGTTGTAAGTGAATTTTTTAATTATAGTTATTATTTCATTTCGACGATTCATGGTCATCTTCTGCTATGCTCTGCTGGAAGTTTTAAGAGAGTTCTAGTTTAGATTTGTGATGGAAACTATAGACCTGTCACTCGTCTAAATAGTTCCAAAGAGTTCTAGTCTCTAGGGTGAGAGTTCTGTTGTAAGTGAATTTTTTAATTATAGTTATTATTTCATTTCGACGATTCATGGTCATTTTCTGCTATGCTCTGCTGGAAGTTTTAAGAGAGTTCTAGTTTAGGTTTGTGATGGAAACTATAGACCTGTCACTCGTCTAAATAGTTCCAAAGAGTTCTAGTCTCTAGGGTGAGAGTTCTGTTGTAAGTGATTTTTTTAATTATAGTTATTATTTCATTTCGACGATTCATAGTCATCTTCTGCTATGCTCTGCTGGAAGTTTTAAGAGAGTTCTAGTTTAGATTTGTGATGGAAACTATAGACCTGTCACTCGTCTAAATAGTTCCAAAGAGTTCTAGTCTCTAGGGTGAGAGTTCTGTTGTAAGTGAATTTTTTAATTATAGTTATTATTTCATTTCGACGATTCATGGTCATCTTCTGATATGCTCTGCTGGAAGTTTTAAGAGAGTTCTAGTTTAGATTTGTAATGTAAACTATAGACCTGTCACTCATCTAAATAGTTCCAAAGAGTTCTAGTCTCTAGGGTGAGAGTTCTGGTGTCAGCGAAATTTTTAAATTGTAGTTATTATTTCATTTCGACGATTCATGGTCATCTTCTGCTATGCTCTGCTGGAAGTTTTAAGAGAGTTCTAGTTTAGATTTGTGATGGAAACTATAGACCTGTCACTCGTCTAAATAGTTCCAAAGAGTTCTAGTCTCTAGGGTGAGAGTTCTGGTGTCAGCGAAATTTTTAAATTGTAGTTATTATTTCATTTCGACGATTCATGGTCATATTCTGCTATGCTCTGCTGGAAGTTTTAAGAGAGTTCTAGTTTAGATTTGTGATGGAAACTATAGACCTGTCACTCGTCTAAATAGTTCCAAAGAGTTCTAGTCTCTAGGGTGAGAGTTCTGGTGTCAGCGAAATTTTTAAATTGTAGTTATTATTTCATTTCGACGATTCATGGTCATCTTCTGCTATGCTCTGCTGGAAGTCTTAAGAGAGTTCTAGTTTAGATTTGTGATGGAAACTATAGACCTGTTACTCGTCTAAATAGTTCCAAAGAGTTCTAGTCTCTAGGGTGAGAGTTCTGTTGTAAGTGATTTTTTTAATTATAGTTATTATTTCATTTCGACGATTCATGGTCATCTTCTGCTATGCTCTGCTGGAAGTTTTAAGAGAGTTCTAGTTTAGATTTGTGATGGAAAGTATAGACCTGTCACTCGTCTAAATAGTTCCAAGGAGTTCTAGTCTCTAGGGTGAGAGTTCTGGTGTCAGCGAAATTTTTAAATTGTAGTTAATATTTCATTTCGACGATTCATGGTCATCTTCTGCTATGCTCTGCTGGAAGTTTTAAGAGAGTTCTAGTTTAGATTTGTGATGGAAACTACAGACCTGTCACTCGTCTAAATAGTTCCAAAGAGTTCTAGTCTCTAGGGTGAGAGTTCTGGTGTCAGCGAAATTTTTAAATTGTAGTTATTATTTCATTTCGACGATTCATGGTCATCTTCTGCTATGCTCTGCTAGAAGTTTTAAGAGAGTTCTAGTTTAGATTTGTAATGGAAAGTATAGACCTTTCACTCGTCTAAATAGATCCAAAGAGTTCTAGTCTCTAGGGTGAGAGTTCTGTTGTAAGTGAATTTTTTAATTATAGTTATTATTTCATTTCGACTATTCATGGTCATCTTCTGCTATGCTCTGCTGGAAGTTTTAGGAGAGTTCTAGTTAAGATTTGTGATGGAAACTATAGACCTGTCACTCGTCTAAATAGTTCCAAAGAGTTCTAGTCTCTAGGGTGAGAGTTCTGGTGTCAGCGAAATTTTTAAATTGTAGTTATTATTTCATTTCGACGATTCATGGTCATCTTCTGCTATGCTCTGCTGGAAGTTTTAAGAGAGTTCTAGTTTAGATTTGTGATGGAAACTATAGACCTGTCACTCGTCTAAATAGTTCCAAAGAGTTCTAGTCTCTAGGGTGAGAGTTCTGGTGTCAGCGAAATTTTTAAATTGTAGTTATTATTTCATTTCGACGATTCATGGTCATCTTCTGCTATGCTCTGCTGGAAGTTTTAAGAGAGTTCTAGTTTAGATTTGTGATGGAAAGTATAGACCTGTCACTCGTCTAAATAGTTCCAAAGAGTTCTAGTCTCTAGGGTGAGAGTTCTGTTGTAAGTGATTTTTTTAATTATAGTTATTATTTCATTTCGACGATTCATAGTCATCATTTGCTATGCTCTGCTGGAAGTTTTAAGAGAGTTCTAGTTTAGATTTGTGATGGAAACTATAGACCTGTCACTCCTCTAAATATTTCCAAAGAGTTCTAGTCTCTAGGGTGAGAGTTCTGGTGTCAGCGAAATTTTTAAATTGTAGTTATTATTTCATTTCGACGATTCATGGTCATCTTCTGCTATGCTCTGCTGGAAGTTTTAAGAGAGTTCTAGTTTAGATTTGTGATGGAAAGTATAGACCTGTCACTCGTCTAAATAGTTCCAAAGAGTTCTAGTCTCTAGGGTGAGAGTTCTGTTGTAAGTGAATTTTTTAATTATAGTTATTATTTCATTTCGACGATTCATGGTCATCTTCTGCTATGCTCTGCTGGAAGTTTTAAGAGAGTTCTAGTTTAGATTTGTGATGGAAACTATAGACCTGTCACTCGTCTAAATAGTTCCAAAGAGTTCTAGTCTCTAGGGTGAGAGTTCTGTTGTAAGTGATTTTTTTAATTATAGTTATTATTTCATTTCGACGATTCATAGTCATCTTCTGCTATGCTCTGCTGGAAGTTTTAAGAGAGTTCTAGTTAAGATTTGTGATGGAAACTATAGACCTGTCACTCCTCTAAATATTTCCAAAGAGTTCTAGTCTCTAGGGTGAGAGTTCTGTTGTAAGTGAATTTTTTAATTATAGTTATTAATTCATTTCGACGATTCATGGTCATCTTCTGCTATGCTCTGCTGGAAGTTTTAAGAGAGTTCTAGTTTAGATTTGTGATGGAAACTATAGACCTGTCACTCTTCTAAATAGTTCCAAAGAGTTCTAGTCTCTAGGGTGAGAGTTCTGTTGTAAGTGAATTTTTAAATTATAGTTATTATTTCATTTCGACGATTCATGGTCATTTTCTGCTATGCTCTGCTGGAAGTTTTAAGAGAGTTCTAGTTTAGGTTTGTGATGGAAACTATAGACCTGTCACTCGTCTAAATAGTTCCAAAGAGTTCTAGTCTCTAGGGTGAGAGTTCTGTTGTAAGTGATTTTTTTAATTATAGTTATTATTTCATTTCGACGATTCATAGTCATCTTCTGCTATGCTCTGCTGGAAGTTTTTAGAGAGTTCTAGTTTAGATTTGTGATGGAAACTATAGACCTGTCACTCGTCTAAATAGTTCCAAAGAGTTCTAGTCTCTAGGGTGAGAGTTCTGTTGTTAGTGAATTTTTTAATTATAGTTATTATTTCATTTCGACGATTCATGGTCATCTTCTGCTATGCTCTGCTGGAAGTTTTAAGAGAGTTCTAGTTTAGATTTGTGATGGAAACTATAGACCTGTCACTCGTCTAAATAGTTCCAAAGAGTTCTAGTCTCTAGGGTGAGAGTTCTGGTGTCAGCGAAATTTTTAAATTGTAGTTATTATTTCATTTCGACGATTCATGGTCATCTTCTGCTATGCTCTGCTGGAAGTTTTAAGAGAGTTCTAGTTTAGATTTGTGATGGAAACTATAGACCTGTCACTCATCTAAATAGTTCCAAAGAGTTCTAGTCTCTAGGGTGAGAGTTCTGGTGTCAGCGAAATTTTTAAATTGTAGTTATTATTTCATTTCGACGATGCATGGTCATCTTCTGCTATGCTCTGCTGGAAGTTTTAAGAGAGTTCTAGTTTAGATTTGTGATGGAAAGTATAGACCTGTCACTCGTCTTAATAGTTCCAAAGAGTTCTAGTCTCTAGGGTGAGAGTTCTGTTGTAAGTGAATTTTTTAATTATAGTTATTATTTCATGTCGACGATGCATGGTCATCTTCTGCTATGCTCTGCTGGAAGTTTTAAGAGAGTTCTAGTTTAGATTTGTGATGGAAAGTATAGACCTGTCACTCGTCTAAATAGTTCCAAAGAGTTCTAGTCTCTAGGGTGAGAGTTCTGTTGTAAGTGAATTTTTTAATTATAGTTATTATTTCATTTCGACGATTCATGGTCATCTTCTGCTATGCTCTGCTGGAAGTTTTAAGAGAGTTCTAGTTTAGATTTGTGATGGAAAGTATAGACCTGTCACTCGTCTAAATAGTTCCAAAGAGTTCTAGTCTCTAGGGTGAGAGTTCTGTTGTAAGTGAATTTTTTAATTATAGTTATTATTTCATTTCGACGATTCATGGTCATCTTCTGCTATGCTCTGCTGGAAGTTTTAAGAGAGTTTCAGATCAATTATTTGCTAGATGTGATAGTTTTATTACTGTTCTATCTTAAGACGCAGAGTTTTAGCCTCGTTAGTACTCGTTTCTGTGAATTTTATTTTATTTTCTGCCAGATGCTCTGCTAACTTCCCGTAGCAGATCATTTTTTTTAACCGACTTTTTTTTAGGTAAAAATGCTAGAACTATCTCTGAAAAGTATAGGGAACTCTAGAACTCAGCCAGATGCGTACAGAACACACTTTAATTTTTGATTTTCTGGAAAATGATCTGCTACCGGAAGTTAGCAGATCATTTTTTCAACAGACGTTTTTTCGGTTATCTCGCCAGAACTATCTCTAAAATGTATCAGGAACTATAGAACTCATCTGCATGCGAACAGAACTCCATTTTATTTTTGATCTGCTGGCACTTGCTCTGCTAAGTTCACGGACACTACTTGATTGACGCCATTTTGGCGCTGTCAACAGTTACAATTGACCAAGGAACTAAAATTATTTATTAGTGAAGGCACTATTTGACAATTGATATAGTTCTTGCAATTCACGAGGGCGACTGACTTATGGTTGTGTGTGTGTCGTATCTGTATAAGTGTGAGCGAGCGCAATGCTCGCGCCTGCCGGCTCCCACCTAGGCTTTGCACGCACGCTTATGCAATGTGCATGTACACGAAGTAACCACAAGTAAAGCTCACTCGCCTTCGTGAATTGCAAAAACTGTAGTAGATACTGTTTGACACTTTCTGCGTCCCTATATCGCACACCTAGATCAAAAGTGAGACAATTCATAAAAGGTCTCTCCCTAGACGAAAAAAAAACATTCTGAATCTTTTGTTTGTAAAGTTATTGAACTCAATTTATTTATTGTCTTAAATAATGTTGTGAAATATGTGACCTAAAATAAAATTAACTTTACAAACAAAAGATTCAGAAGGACTTTTTTCGTCTAAGGAACAGAGACCTTTTTAGGGTTCCGTAGTAAACAAGGAACCCTTATAGTTTCGCCATGTGCGTCCGTCTGTCCGTCCGTCCGCGGTTCAGCTCAGAGACTATTGGTAGACTAGAAATCTGTAATTTGACAAGGGTATAAATATTAATCACGCCAACAAAGCGGTGAAATAAAATTGTGAAAAATATTTTTTTTTAGGGTACCTCCCCTACATGTAATATGGGGATGAATTTTATTTTCTCGTCTATCCCATAGTGTGGGGTGTCGTTGAATAGGTCTTTCAAAAATATTGTGGGTATGGGAACAAAATTTTTCGATTCAGGGATCTGTTTGTGAAATATGATATTTTAAAGTGCTAATTTTTATAAGTCAAATGTCCCCCCCCCCCCCCCCCCCCTGCCAGCTAAATGGTTGTATATAGGATACGTGAAAAAATTCACAGCAGTAATATATATAGAGAATTTTATAGGAAAACTATCACGGCTAAGTAGGGTTCACAAGTTAAGGAGTTAAAGCTATTTTTTAGAATTGAACCCCGAAAATCATGGAACTCAAAATATATTCAATATTCATAAACAAAATAAAAGCACTAACCCAGGTCAGCAATAGTAATAATTATGACTTGCAACTACGGAACCCTACACTTCGCGTGGCCCAACACGCACTTGGCCGGTTTTATTTATTTGAGTTGTGTCACTTCTGATCTAGGTGCGAGAATTATTATTAGTTCCAGAGACACTCGAATGCCATGTATTAACGTGGCGCTTCAAATGTATCCATGAATTAAGCTGCATTTATATAGGGACAGCCAGTTCATTGCAATGGTGACATAGACCCTGAGTCCTAAGAAAATTATGGTGGTAGACAAGTAGACAAATATATAACTATCATATAATATACCAAAAGAGACAAAAATTAGTATTGTTCGTTGTAACGTTTCTGTGTTTGCGTGTGTTTTTCTGAGTAACTTCGTAATTGTCTTTGTCTCACCTCGTCGTGACTCTGGTCAGGCTGGAGACGGTCGTCGTCGTCGTCGCTGTCGTCGTCGGCCGACGAGTCACCGCCCGACCCCGCTCCCTCCACGCCTTTTGCTGTTGAATGAACATACAAGGGTAGCTTTAAATTACGAACTCAGAAAAAGGTCTTTTCTGAGGTTGACTTTGGAAAGTATTTATTTATTTATTAAGCCACTATCCGACAATAATACAAGCTTTTAAACAATCATTGTTATTATTCTATTTATCTGATAAACTACTAGGACATCTGCCCCTTGGCAAAAGCCTCCTCAATTCCTTTCCAATCGTGGCTCGTCCATGTTCTTCCTGCTATCGACTCAATTCTTCTCGCCATCTCTAGGTTTGCCATTCCTTCCTTTCGCTTCTTGGAAAGTATAGTTCGACGTAAATAGAAAAATGGTTCTAAAATTTTAAAGTGTCACAGGTAGTCGAGCTTTGGAGGTTCATGCAAGAGACCTTTGACGTCTAACGGTTGATAAATTGAGACCAAAGATAGAGATTTACGCGCGCTTCTCGCTCTGGCCGCGCAGCACGAAGCGCTTCGACGAGCACGGCCCGCCCTTACGGAACAGCGCACAAGGCGGCGGTACTCACTGGGTAGAACGGCGGAGGCGGGCTGTATCTGCGCGGGGCGCGCGCGGTCGCGCGTGAGCTCGTCGTAGCACTGCAGACACACACGCAGCGGCTTCTCGCTCTGGCCGCGCAGCACGAAGCGCTTCGACGAGCACGGCCCGCCCTTACGGAACAGCGCACAAGGCGGCGGTACTCACTGGGTAGAACGGCGGAGGCGGGCTGTATCTGCGCGGGGCGCGCGCGGTCGCGCGTGAGCTCGTCGTAGCACTGCAGACACACACGCAGCGGCTTCTCGCTCTGGCCGCGCAGCACGAAGCGCTTCGACGAGCACGGCCCGCACACCACTGAGCCGCACTTACGGCAGTGATGCTGCAACAAACATGTTCATTGAGACTGGAAAAAATATCTTGGGATGTTCTTGAAGACAATTTTATCTTACGTGTGTGTGACTGACTTAATTCTTATCGCAGTCACATGGGATTATTTACAAGTCCGTTGAGAACGTAAGCATTCTCAAAGCATGCGGTGTGAGTCATCTACTGTGGCATGGATGGGTCCATGATGGCACAAATAAATACTAATCAAAAATTACATACATTGCTCGATCCATCTCAACCAGTCGCCAGTTCACTATTGGGCACAGGATTCAAATGAGAAAAAAAATTTAAGAAGTCAGCTTTGGGATGTTACATGCACGGTAAACACTCCCCGCAAGTCAAGTTCTAACTTACCGAAGAATACTACGTATTAGGAACTCACCCTTCTGTTGAGGACGGTAAACTGTGTCTTCTTGCAGTGCATGCAAATAGCTGCTTCATTGTCCGGCACCCACACCGCTGCGTGCTCTAACGGCGGTTGTTTGCCACCTGAAAAAAAATTGACAATAATCGTAATTTCTCTCAGCAACAACATCTTGACCTCCGATATCGGATTTTTAATACTCATTCTGTTCAGGTTCACCAACAGATAATTGGGTATTTGACTGTTTTTTTATTTATTCAAATAAAGTGCTTATATATATTATACTAAACTAGCGGCACGCTATGATGGCCGGTTTGACGTTTGTCCGCTCATGAAGTTCCGTATTAATTGATAACGACTTTGAAGGAAATAATTGTATTACTTTATTGACGATAGTGATGTGCAGAGATTCATAAATTTTATCGAATGTAGTTTTAGGTTTAGGACTCAAAATTTATTTATTAAATTGATTTCTAAAATGTATACAAGTGTAGAAAAATCAGTTTGCACCATTTAAGGGGTGAATGTACTTGTGAATATGAACAATTTTCACTATGTGGACAAACCTCTGAAATCGCAAAAAAATATCAGCTGTTTCATACAAAAGGTAAAATTTTTATTTTTATATGATATATACCACAACTCGGCATTTGGTTTTCTAAATTGAAAATTTTTAAAAATGGAATCTAATACGATCGTCACATAGGATCGCTGGCTAAACTAGCGGCACGCTATGATGGCCGGTTTGACACATTACAATAGTGATGTGGAATGTCAATTTATTCTCGAACAAAAAACAATTAAGTTTTGTTTTTGTACCTGATTAAATAGGTTTAATAAAACAAAAATGTATATGTTTATTTAATTTATTTGAACGAACTGAATATTTGAATGAAAATGAATATACATACTTTATATGCACACAAGAAACATATGAATACAAAAGATACCAAAAAAGGTGCCACAAAAGGCCATAATTAATCAGATTCGTCCATACTACTATTTTCACTGTCGTCACTGCTATCATCACCTACATTAATAATTATATGTTCGTTTTCTATAATATTATCTATTTTCACATCTCTTTCATAATCTTCCCTTATTAATTTAACAGTTCTATTCACAACCTTTTCCCAGTCTCCTTTAGTCACATGTTCACAAGCTTCTTCTAATAATTTTAGCATTTTTTTTGTGGTAAATGGGGGTTCTGTATTGTGTCTTGCAGCATATCCCTTAATTTGAGCCCACACCAACTCAATCGCATTATACTCACAATGGTAAGGCGGTAACCGTATAACTCTGTGCCCATGTTCTAATGCTATTTCGTCAATGACGTATCGGATCTTGGTTGGTTTGTTTTCTTTTAAAAGACGTACTAATTCCGCTTTTAACATATTCATGTTTGCATCTACGCCATTTTTACGAAGCCATGCGACGATATCAGCTTTCTTTTGGGATTGGGCAGGTGGCTTGTCAATTTGCATCGAGTGGTATGGGGCGTTGTCCATAATTATAATAGATGGTTCAGGGAGGCTACACAACATTGAGGTAAACCATTCAGTAAACTTTTCTCCATTCATGTCTTCATGATAGTCTCCAGTGGTTTTTGACGCAAAAGCCATGAGAGAACCTTCGACAAACCCGTTGATGGTTCCGGCGTGACAAATTATAAGTCGCGATCCTTTTCCTACAGGAACTTTGGAAGTAGATGCTGCTGTGTCATCGTTCCAAGAACGGCCTACAGTATGGTTAGCATTAAGCCATGTTTCATCCAAGAACACAACATTTTGCCAATTTTTGATTTCTTTCACTTGCCGTAAAAAAGTATACCTTGCCATCGCTATATCAAATCTTTCCATCAATATTTTGCGTTTGTTACATTTTTTGTATCGAAATCCAATGGTCTTCAAAATCTTCGTTAAAGAACTTTCCCCACCGAAGAATAATCCAGCTTCCTTCAGTGAATGCACCAACTTTTTTCTTGTTGGATACTCCTTCTGTAAATAGTAGCCGTAAACATGTCTTCGGATAGCATCGGCATCAAAGCTATCGATGCCTACGACTGGTTTTGCTCGTTTTCTCTTTTTTGGTGTGTGAAGTTTATTTTCTTCTGTGCCAGTCTCGCCATATTTTTTTTTAGTTATCCGTCTAACAGTTCGTTGTCCAATATTAAGCGCATCAGCTACGCGTTCAACCACTGACGTTTTAGGTAAAATTGGCCCTCCATTTTGAGCTTCACGATCGAAATAGTTACGAAGGCGTATTACGAACTCACGTGTCTGACTATTTAGAACAGTTCTCTGCGTACGTTCGGTCATATCGACGAAATCCACAACAAAGGGCTTGAACAGAGTCCAAATTAACGAGCAAGGGTCAACAGTAATGCAGTATCAATATTTGAAATCCAAAGCCAGGTCAAAACTATATCACAATCGCATTGCACTGACAGTTTATACTTTTCGAAGCAACGTCAATTCGAAACTGCTTTGTTTTGCATTGAGCATTGACGCGAGTTTGCCGGAGGTAGTAGTTGTGCTAGCCAGCGATCCTATGTGACGATCGTATTAGATTCCATTTTTAAAAATTTTCAATTTAGAAAACCAAATGCCGAGTTGTGGTATATATCATATAAAAATAAAAATTTTACCTTTTGTATGAAACAGCTGATATTTTTTTGCGATTTCAGAGGTTTGTCCACATAGTGAAAATTGTTCATATTCACAAGTACATTCACCCCTTAAATGGTGCAAACTGATTTTTCTACACTTGTATACATTTTAGAAATCAATTTAATAAATAAATTTTGAGTCCTAAACCTAAAACTACATTCGATAAAATTTATGAATCTCTGCACATCACTATCGTCAATAAAGTAATACAATTATTTCCTTCAAAGTCGTTATCAATTAATACGGAACTTCATGAGCGGACAAACGTCAAACCGGCCATCATAGCGTGCCGCTAGTGTAGCACAACTACTACCTCCGGCAAACTCGCGTCAATGCTCAATGCAAAACAAAGCAGTTTCGAATTGACGTTGCTTCGAAAAGTATAAACTGTCAGTGCAATGCGATTGTGATATAGTTTTGACCTGGCTTTGGATTTCAAATATTGATACTGCATTACTGTTGACCCTTGCTCGTTAATTTGGACTCTGTTCAAGCCCTTTGTTGTGGATTTCGTCGATATGACCGAACGTACGCAGAGAACTGTTCTAAATAGTCAGACACGTGAGTTCGTAATACGCCTTCGTAACTATTTCGATCGTCAAGCTCAAAATGGAGGGCCAATTTTACCTATAACGTCAGTGGTTGAACGCGTAGCTGATGCGCTTAATATTGGACAACGAACTGTTAGACGGATAACTAAAAAAAAATATGGCGAGACTGGCACAGAAGAAAATAAACTTCACACACCAAAAAAGAGAAAACGAGCAAAACCAGTCGTAGGCATCGATAGCTTTGATGCCGATGCTATCCGAAGACATGTTTACGGCTACTATTTACAGAAGGAGTATCCAACAAGAAAAAAGTTGGTGCATTCACTGAAGGAAGCTGGATTATTCTTCGGTGGGGAAAGTTCTTTAACGAAGATTTTGAAGACCATTGGATTTCGATACAAAAAATGTAACAAACGCAAAATATTGATGGAAAGATTTGATATAGCGATGGCAAGGTATACTTTTTTACGGCAAGTGAAAGAAATCAAAAATTGGCAAAATGTTGTGTTCTTGGATGAAACATGGCTTAATGCTAACCATACTGTAGGCCGTTCTTGGAACGATGACACAGCAGCATCTACTTCCAAAGTTCCTGTAGGAAAAGGATCGCGACTTATAATTTGTCACGCCGGAACCATCAACGGGTTTGTCGAAGGTTCTCTCATGGCTTTTGCGTCAAAAACCACTGGAGACTATCATGAAGACATGAATGGAGAAAAGTTTACTGAATGGTTTACCTCAATGTTGTGTAGCCTCCCTGAACCATCTATTATAATTATGGACAACGCCCCATACCACTCGATGCAAATTGACAAGCCACCTGCCCAATCCCAAAAGAAAGCTGATATCGTCGCATGGCTTCGTAAAAATGGCGTAGATGCAAACATGAATATGTTAAAAGCGGAATTAGTACGTCTTTTAAAAGAAAACAAACCAACCAAGATCCGATACGTCATTGACGAAATAGCATTAGAACATGGGCACAGAGTTATACGGTTACCGCCTTACCATTGTGAGTATAATGCGATTGAGTTGGTGTGGGCTCAAATTAAGGGATATGCTGCAAGACACAATACAGAACCCCCATTTACCACAAAAAAAATGCTAAAATTATTAGAAGAAGCTTGTGAACATGTGACTAAAGGAGACTGGGAAAAGGTTGTGAATAGAACTGTTAAATTAATAAGGGAAGATTATGAAAGAGATGTGAAAATAGATAATATTATAGAAAACGAACATATAATTATTAATGTAGGTGATGATAGCAGTGACGACAGTGAAAATAGTAGTATGGACGAATCTGATTAATTATGGCCTTTTGTGGCACCTTTTTTGGTATCTTTTGTATTCATATGTTTCTTGTGTGCATATAAAGTATGTATATTCATTTTCATTCAAATATTCAGTTCGTTCAAATAAATTAAATAAACATATACATTTTTGTTTTATTAAACCTATTTAATCAGGTACAAAAACAAAACTTAATTGTTTTTTGTTCGAGAATAAATTGACATTCCACATCACTATTGTAATGTGTCAAACCGGCCATCATAGCGTGCCGCTAGTGTAGCTGATGCCCGCCCAAAGTTTTTATAAATCCCGTGGGAACTCTTTGATTAACCGAGATAAAAAGTAGCTCTACTGGTCTGAGGATCCCGTACTACACCCATTACTATGCCCATGCAAAAAATCGCATCAATCCGTTGCTCTGTTGCGACGTGATTGAAGGACAAACCAACAAACTTAGCTTACAGAAAATTACACTAGACACAGAAAGTAGAAACATGTTAAGTGCAGATACACTGACAAACTACACAATAGGAATAAACATGCGAGTTGCTAGTAAACAAATACTTGCAGAAGAAATATCAGTTTGCTATGTAACTTGGCTGTTTGCAACATACATAATTTTTTTTTTTTTTTTTTTTAATATTAACATGGATCCCTCCGACGGGGGACGGAGACCGTGACTGCGTTAGTCATTTATAAGTCACTATTTCATATTTTACTATGTATTTTTAAGTTTTATTGTTATCTTTATTATCATTTTATCTGCAAACTATACAACTAACATTTTAATCCACATAATGTGATATATTCTGAAATATATACAATATATTGGATCTATATTTATGTTGCTGTATAATATGCTTATTTTATTTTTCATTTATTTCTTGCGATTACTTTATGTATTAATTTTGTGCTATATTCTACCAAAATATTTCTTTTATTTTTATCTATTATGATACTACTTAAGTTATCAGCAGTTAAATCAGTGTCTAATTTTATTTCAGCTTCATATCTTTGCCTGCTAAAAACTGGACACTCCAGCAGAATGTGTAAAACTGATTCCTTGACTCCGGGTTCGCAGATGCACGATGGGTCCTCTTTACACTTGAAGCGATTCAAGTATTCAGAGAACCCACCGTGACCCATCGACCATACAACCTAATAGACCCCGCATATAGGGCACTTTCAGACAACACATCTGACTAATAGGTCTTATATAATATCCCCGCCCACTAATGTCGAATTAGTAACGACCAGATCTGTGACCTGTTAACATCTCTGGGCTCGCTTACTACAATTATCGTAAAAATTTGTAATGGCTCCATGTACAATAAAGTGGTGTGGCCAAAAGAGTCAAACCTCAAATTTTAAAGCGGGTGGTATAACATTTCACCGGTAAGATACGTTAATTTTATTAGTCTTAAGATATTACACACTCGTTTTTGTATCACCGGAGTTCAACCTTAAACTGGTCGGTCAGTAGACGTTGTCAATGTCACGTATAAATAGTGATGGGCTCTTTGGATATGGATAATTGTTAGATTGTCGATATCAGTTCTAATGATAAATTGTTTTATGATTTGATTGGTATAATTATAATTATATTATGACTAGCTGATGCCCGCGACTTCGTCCGCGTGGAAAAAGTAAAAAAAAAGAATCGCTTTGTGTTAATCGCTAGGTTTTTACGATTGAACTACGCCACTATATTGTATTTTATACCTACTTGGTACCTACAATATCAATTCACTATCCAAACATAAATACCCACAATTTAGGTGGGCAGTACCCAGCAGCTTCAGGATTGAGGAGTTGGTAACTGGTCTTCAATGATGTAGTCCAGTGATGTAGCATGGGGGAGGGCGATTCCAAATACAAACCGAACGGTAGTCAAGTTATTTGAATATATTGGTGCTATCCAAAAAATATACATACATACATATATGCATACATACAACGTACATACATACATACATACATAATTGCCGCGTAATTAAAAGATAAATACGTGAAAAGTAGCATGTGGAAATCCCGCAGGAACTGTTTGTTTTACCGGGATATAAAGTAGCCTTTGTCACTTTTCAGGTCCTTAACTATGCCTATCAAAAAAACCACGTCAATCTGTAACTTACTTGGCGCATAATTGAAGGATTAATATGTGAAAAGTAGCATACGAATATCCCGCGGGAACCGTTTGTTTTCCCGGGATAAAAAGTAGCTATTGTCATTCTGCAGGCCCTTAACTTCAGCTGTGCAAAAAATCACGTCAATCTAAAACTACATTGCGCGTATTTTGAAGCACAAATGCGTAAAAAATAGCGATGCTATCCTGCAGGAACTGTTTGCTTTTCCGGGATAAAAGCTGTGCTATTCCAGACTATAATCTATGTCTGGGCCAAATTTCAGCAAAATCGGTTCATTCGTTGTCGCGTTAAAAAGTAACAAACATCCATCCATCCATTCATCCTCACAAACTTTCGCATTTATAATATTATATATTATATATTATGATTTAGATATGTTAATATACTTTATTATTTTAAATTTAAAAAAAGTCAGCGCCATTTTGAAGTTCTTTGTTATTGTACCGATTTCGTTCAAAATCGATATCAGAGGCTCCCTGGTATCACAAAACAGGAAACTGGTACCAAAATTTAAAAAATTCAACGCCATCTTGAAATTCTTTGTTAATTGACCGATTTCGTTCAAAATCGATATTTGGGGCTCCCTGGGATCACAAAACAGGTAACTGGTACATTTATACACCATGATATTAGTGTCAATACAAAAAAAGCTCAGCTTACTAAATGTGTAACAAAACCTACCGAGTTATTTAATGTTTAGAGTATATCGATAATTAATTATCGATAAATAATTATTAGGACCTCCCTATATTTGATTTAAGATTTTTTTGACCTTGAGTAGACCAATCGGCGTTTAGTACCCCGCGCCCGCTTACCTCAGTCATTTGACTGAATTGTTTGCATTACGAATGCATAGTAAATAGGCGTCTATAGGGTTGTATGGTCGATGCCGTGACCTGTAAACAGTTGGGTCTTAACCGCACTTATTTCTAACTTCCTTATAACTTTGTGGGCAAGGACAACATTCGGGAATTTTTTGGGCGAATCCTCTTTGTAAGGCGTTAAGTTTCTTGCGTACCCCGACCTTCTCTGCAGCCGGTGCCCACGCGCTAGCTGCATATAGAACCACTGGTTCAACTACCGCTAAGTAGATGGTCCTGGTTACCTCGGGATGGAGACCCCAACTGACTTTCGCAGCGCGAGACAGCTGTTTATAAATATTTTGCACCTTTTTACAGGTGTTAGCAACATGCGTATTAAATGTCAGCTTGTCGTCTACTGTCAGTCCCAAAATTTTTATTTCTCGTGACAGCTCGATGCCGATCCCTCCCATGGTCAGGAGTGGGCAGTCATATTTAAGTTTGTTTGTTACAACCATGGCCTTTGTTTTTTGTGGTGCAAATTTCAACTTATTTTGAACCCCCCACTCCCGAACGTAGGCGAGAGCGGCATTGGCCTGTCTCGAGACTTCCAGTCCAGAATCACCATCAAAAACGAGCACAACGTCGTCGGCAAAGGCTTGACAGTATTCACCTCGCCCTTCTAGGCCCTTCAACAATGGGTCCAGCAGCAAGTTCCACAGGGTTGGACCTCCTATGGATCCCTGTACGCACCCTTTTGTGGTCACTTTGGAGGCTTCTGCCCCTGCATACCTCACTCTTACTTTTCGATCCTGGAGATAACTGTCTACCACTCTCCTGATATTCACCGGACAATTTTCCTCAGCCAGACGGACTCTGATAGCGGGCCACCATGCGCTATCGAAGGCTCCCTCTATGTCCAGCGATATAACAACGGCAATCTTCTTTTGTTTGAGTTTGCCCCTGATATACCGCATTAACACATAGAGGGAGTCTTCTGTGCTTTTCTGTGGTATAAAGCCGTACTGGCGAGTACTGAGTCTGGGTAGGATGTGGTATTTTATCCGACACACTAACATCTTCTCCAGGACCTTCCCGAGCACTGGTAGCAACCCAATAGGTCGGTAAGCCTTAGGATTGGTGTAGTCTTCTCTAGATGGTTTCCGAAGAACTACAACCGTCGCTTCTTTCCAAATTTTGGGGAAGTAGCCCAGCTCGAGGCATTTATTTGCCAGGGTGCGGAATACCTCGGGGTCGAGGGTTATTGCACGCTGGCAAATGTCGGCTGTCAGTCCATCTAAACCTGGAGCTTTTTTGGGGTTAAAGCTAGTTATGGCACTATTTAGCTCCTCAGGGGTAAACGGTGGATCCAATATTTCATTTTGGGTCCCTCCGTTTACTTGTTCAGCTATACGCCGGACTCTTTGATGCTCTGCGTTGTCCTCGTTCATGTTGTCCTCCGGATAGAACGTCTCTGACTAACATTATGGCAGATTCTCCTGGGTTGTGAGTCTTCCCATCCTTTACAAGAGGTAAACCTTCCTGCCTTTTCCTTGTCCTGCTAAGGACCCTGTAGATGCCATCCCACACTCCTTCTCTGTCTTGTTTTTCACAGAATGACTTCCAGCTATTGACCTGTGCCTTTTTAGCGAGTGTCTCATACATTTCTTTCTTTTCCAGATACTCTTCAACGACCTTGTTCTTCTGATTGGAGCGGCGCATCGGATTCGACGTTTCTTCGTCACCACCTCCTGTTTCAACGCGGCGAGTTCATCGTTCCACCAAGGTAAGTTTATTTCTTCTTTTAGGCTCTTCTTAGTAGGTATAGTTTTCTTGCATGCTTCTATTATTATGTTTGTGTATTTTTCTGTTATAATATCAATTTCAATTTTATTATCTATTTGTTCTATTTCCATTTTATTTATTTTATTTTGCTGCATTAATTGTGCGAGTTTCACATGAAACTCGCTCCAATTTGCTTTCCTCTTGTTAAATTTTCTTGTTGTCCTGCTTATTACAATTGATTTTGATTTTGTTAGCCTAATTTTGAATTTTATTGTATTGTGGTCAGAACTCGTTATGCCGTCGTCCACTTCCCAGTCTTCAATTTTGTCTAGAAGGTCGTCCGAACAAGCCGTCACGTCAACATAGCTGGTAAGGCGTTTATTCCCCCTGATAGTGTCAAAGGTCGGGGTTGTTCCCGCGTTCAGCACCTGGAGGGCCATCTCATCAAAGGCGCTCACAGTTTCGTCTCCTCTGCGGTCGTCTTTCTCACTTCGCCACCAGGTACTTTCCGCGTTAGAATCGCCACCTACTATGACTGCTCTGGGTCCCATTTCATAAACCACGGTGTCCAACTGTTGTAGATATGGCCCTATGGGCAGATCTGGCTCGAAATAAAATGAAACCATGGTGATTTCCCAGGCTCTAGTTTTAATCCTTACAACTACTATGTTATTAGTTGTAAGTTTTGGACACAGAATGGCATCTATATTCGGGTCAAATACTACAATGGCAGCCTTAACTGTCCCATCCCCTTGGTTAATATTTTGAAAAACCCTAGCCCCCCTGTAATTTTTCATTCGCCCGACTCCACCCACGTATGGCTCCTGTAAGAGGGCGATCGCGATCTTGCTCTTGTTTGCCTCCAGCATGAGTTCATCTGTGGCAAGCTGTTTTCTTTGGAGGTTTGCCTGTGCAATTTTAAAAGCTTCTGTTGAATTAGCTGAGGGGCCCTTAGCAGTACGCTATGCTGCTTCTGGCCAATGCATCCCATTTGCGCCTCACTGGACACTCCTGACTAAATGCTCTGGTCCAGTTTGGCGCGAGTGCAGTTGCAACATGTAGGAGTGACATTCGCAAGCCAGTCAGTGCACTCAGCTTTCATATGCGGCCCTCCACAGTGGCTACATTTGGTGACGGTTTCTTTACAGAAACGTCTTCCATGTCCATAGCCGAGGCAGAGTGAGCATTGCACGAGCGGCGAGTAGTCCGCCACTCTGATCTTCTGCATATCAATGTGCACTGACTCCGCCTCAACCATTCGCCGCCACAGCTTGGGACACAGCCTCAGGACCACATGGCTTGTATGGGGGTTCCTGGCCTTTCTTCTAAACCTAATTTCAAGGCGGTCATCTTTATCGATGCCCTCAAACAGGCCCCGATTCTGGTTTCTCAAAGCGTTCTTTATGTCCTCATCGGTGTTGTATTGAAGAACGTCTTTGAGCACCAGATGGGGGTCCTTGTTTGAAATTTCCTCGACGTTTAGGCGATCACCCACACTTTTGAGTCTTTCTTTGACCTTTTTTCTCTCCTCCTCAGAGCTACACCCCACTATGACTTTTCTGTCTTTCGCCTTCCGCACTCTGTCGACTTTGACCCACCCATCTTTTGCGTTAATCGCTTCCCTAATTTGGGTCAGCACTTCCTCGCCTGTCTCAGTTTCGTTCTTGGACGAAACAACTATAGAGTGCAGAGCGGTGGTGTCTGGGCTCCGCCTCCTTGTCATGCCAACTGCAACATTGGCATAGGTAAGGGATCTCTCCTGGAGTTCCTGATGCTTTGAAATGCATTCTTGAAGCTTCTTCATCTCTTCTGTATTTTGCCTCATGAGTAAACTATGCTCCTTTATCCTATCCATTAATTCCTTATCTGTCTTATTTGTTTCACCTTCATTAGTTCCGCATTCTTTCTTTCCTAATTCTACCACTTGCTTGGCAATCTTTTTAGTTTTAACATTTGGCATCTCGGCCTCTTTGACTAATTGATACAGTCTCTCTATGATTTGTATCACCTCGGTTTTTATTTCACCTTTCAGGTTTCTGGAGCTATTTATTTGTAGTTTCGCCTTCATCAGGCAGGACTTAGCTTCCAGAGTTTTTGAGGTAAACCGCGAGGTGATATCTTGGCCGACTGCTCTATCAGGGCCAGAGGGGGCAGCCTTTGCTGGGGAATTCGAGGTAGTCGGAGAGTTGGGCTTGGATCCTGTTTTCCCCGTTTCCCACTCCCTTTTTCTCACCTTTGCGACGCCCTCTATTTCAACACGAGATGCTGAAGGTCCTGCCATCTCAGCTGCATGTTCTCCTTGAATCTCTGGCTTGTCCATTTCTGGCATGCCTTGGGTCGCCTTTGAAGGAATTCTGTATCCAACTCCAAACATTGTACTTGGGCAGTGTATAGAGCTGCCCAATAGTCACTACTTATTAATGGGAGGGTTCACGTGTCAGTTTGATTTAATTGATTGGGCGGTGAAAAGCCGCACAAGTTATATACTTAACCTACTGTTTGGGAGGTGTAAAAGGCCTCCCAAGTCAATAAATAATTAAAACGTTATAGAATGTTTGTACTTACAATTAATAAACAATTGGGAGGTGTAGAATGCCTCCCGATAGTCAAGATTAAACCTAAATATGTGTCACAGTACCTGGGAGGTGTAAGAAGCCTCCCACGGTCAATATTTTGACTTAACTAAGATTTTTAATAATAATTGGGGGTGTATATGGCCCCCAAAGTCAATAACAAACGTTTAGCACTCCCTGAAACTATTAACAACAAAGCAGAACAAAATGAAACAATTAACTAATAAATAAACTACCATTACAAATGCAATATTAAGGCGCTAAATAGTTGCCTATAGTAATAATTTTTGTTCGTTATACAATGCTATAATTAAACTAGCGGCACGTTATGATGGCCGGTTTGACACATTACAATAGTGATGTGGAATGTCAATTTATTCTCGAACAAAAAACAATTAAGTTTTGTTTTTGTACCTGATTAAATAGGTTTAATAAAACAAAAATGTATATGTTTATTTAATTTATTTGAACGAACTGAATATTTGAATGAAAATGAATATACATACTTTATATGCACACAAGAAACATATGAATACAAAAGATACCAAAAAAGGTGCCACAAAAGGCCATAATTAATCAGATTCGTCCATACTACTATTTTCACTGTCGTCACTGCTATCATCACCTACATTAATAATTATATGTTCGTTTTCTATAATATTATCTATTTTCACATCTCTTTCATAATCTTCCCTTATTAATTTAACAGTTCTATTCACAACCTTTTCCCAGTCTCCTTTAGTCACATGTTCACAAGCTTCTTCTAATAATTTTAGCATTTTTTTTGTGGTAAATGGGGGTTCTGTATTGTGTCTTGCAGCATATCCCTTAATTTGAGCCCACACCAACTCAATCGCATTATACTCACAATGGTAAGGCGGTAACCGTATAACTCTGTGCCCATGTTCTAATGCTATTTCGTCAATGACGTATCGGATCTTGGTTGGTTTGTTTTCTTTTAAAAGACGTACTAATTCCGCTTTTAACATATTCATGTTTGCATCTACGCCATTTTTAACGTATTTCACGCCATAACCAAATGCCGAGTTGTGGTATATATCATATAAAAATAAAAATTTTACCTTTTGTATGAAACAGCTGATATTTTTTTGCGATTTCAGAGGTTTGTCCACATAGTGAAAATTGTTCATATTCACAAGTACATTCACCCCTTAAATGGTGCAAACTGATTTTTCTACACTTGTATACATTTTAGAAATCAATTTAATAAATAAATTTTGAGTCCTAAACCTAAAACTACATTCGATAAAATTTATGAATCTCTGCACATCACTATCGTCAATAAAGTAATACAATTATTTCCTTCAAAGTCGTTATCAATTAATACGGAACTTCATGAGCGGACAAACGTCAAACCGGCCTTCATAGCGTGCCGCTAGTTTAGTTTACGAAACTAAATGTCAACTTGCCAGCAAAGTTGTCAAAATAAAATTATGTACAACAGTAAAAAATGCTACTGTAAGTCATAAACCAAACTAATATAATAACTTAAACTTTATACACAATGTTATGTTTATAATCTAATATTTAATGTCCCTAGTTTGTAGGTAGGAAGGTAGGCACTCTTCAAACGGTTATATTTTTTTAATTTTTTTATTTATATTTATTAATCATTAAGTACATGGTTTTTTTTTTTTTACATCTAGTGCCACAAAAACCACAGTCGGTTTTACTGTGCACAGTGTTATTAGTTTACAATATTAGTACCTTATCAAGCTACAATAATTCTATAGTTATTATAACAAATGTAGGTACGTAATAAAAGGCTATTAGGTATAAGCCGTGTCAATAAAGAAAGGAATCTGAAATGGCGGCTTGTACTTGTAATGACAGGCACAGGTTGGACCGTCAGCAAAAAACGAAGCGAAGCTGGGCTGCTATATGTGTAGCTATACAGACACGCATTGTATGTTTATATTATTTATTTAGTATTTGTGTTCCGTCATCGCAACGTAAATTTATCCATTTCAAACTTCGCGCTTTCGATGAACGATGTTTATTTTGTGCAATGACAACACGCAGCTCACATCGGCTGTCATGCACGACGTTCTCGTCCGAAGTTGGAGCGAACGACTCCGAAATGTCACTAAACGTCACTGCCAACGCATATCAATCAAGAAAGAACGGTTGCAACGTCCTTATCGCGCGCGAAGCCTCATCAAAACCAAAAGGCTCGAATTCAAGATCCAAATCCCTGACCCTGGTGGAAATCATCGAGTGCAAGTAGCAGTCCAAGGTACGTACGTGCATTGTATTGTTATTGCCAATTTCAAGTGTAAACATCGTCATCGCTAGACCCGCCCGCGGTCTGGATTCCCAATGTGGCACGGGCCACCAAGTTGCGAGTTGCTACATTTTTTGGTGCCGAAACCCGGGATTTTCCACCTATTTTAACGATCAATTTGTGTATGGTTTTTCTGGTTAAAAATATCGTCGTAACTTAGGTCATTCAAACCAACAATTTCTTTGTTCTCGCGATCTAAGTTGCTCCATTCCAACCAAATTGACCTACTTATCGATAGAACCTACATAGATTGGACCATATCGAACAGGGATTACATCGGATTTCGTAAAAAGTATTGTGTTACTCGTACTCCAAGATCAAAATAAACAATCGCTTTAACTACTCGGTGTTTATTTTCTAGTCGGCTTGCAGTAACTCAATCTTTTATCTCATTTAGTGATATTATTTATAATACAATCGTAACAACATAACATTAACGCTGTATATTTAACGTGATAATAGTTAAATTTCATATTAAAACGAAAATTTTGTTATAATTATTGCGTTGGTAAAAAAAGCGGGTAAGTTGATCGTGTTTCTCTCCGCGCGGCATCGTAAATTCATTACAGTGTGTACGGTTCACCCCACAAGTTCACGCATAGTTGGCGTACATTTCCATACAACTTACAGGAAAACTTTAGTGGTGTACTGTACACTACTAGCAATATTTCTTTGAGTACGGTTCACCCCACAAGTTTACACGTAACTTACATACATTCTGATACGAAGTGCAACGAAACTTGTGTGGTGCACTATACTTAATAGAAATTTAACTCGTAACGAACCTTTCTTTACGTACCTACTTTATAAATCGAATTGAACGCTCTTCTATCGTGGGTTTTCCATTACTTAAGCGTAACATTTATCAATAATGTCTCTATTAAGAAGGCATTCTAGTCGCAAATCGAGCATTCTTAAGAAGTCACGATCGAAATCTCAAGATGTTGAGTACACCGCACTCGATATACCGTCATTACGTAGGCGACGTACGATCGCATTTAAGCGGATGAGTAAAGCATTAGAGGTCGGTGTTTCGGCTGTCAATGATCACTCTCAGCGGGATATGTTCTTCTCATATCATCAGGAAATAAAGAAAATTGCTTCTGATTTTGAAGACGCGCACTTTGCGATTCTGGAAATACTAGACGATCCAGATAACGAGAATTCTGAAATGCAGGAACATTTTGATGAAATGTACTACAAGGTTATATCAATCTATCGCAGCCTAAATAAAATTGAATCTTGTACGCCTCAAACGCCGTCGAGTTCGCTGTCGAATGTTCGTTTACCGAAAATACAGCTTCCTACTTTTACTGGAGACATCAAACGTTTTCCTGAATACTTCGACACTTTTAACGCATTAATACACAATTCCATTTCTCTTAGCGATACTGAAAAGTTTCACTATTTGATCTCTTCTCTCAGCGGTGATGCTTTAACGGTAGTGAAAACTTTTCCGCTGAGCAGCGAGTATTACCGCGACGCGTATGCTGCCCTTGTTGCGCGCTATAAATGTAAACGAGAATTAGCTTTCACTTGCTGGAGGGAGATTCTAACTATGAACTTCAACTTCAAAGATGCCCACGAGTTCCGGAAATCACTTGACCTATTTGAAGAGAATATGTGTATTTTAAAATCAGTCAATTTACCGGTTAATCATTGGGATTTCGTACTGGTGTATCATCTTTTATCGAAATTAGACACAAACTTGCGCCGTGATTTTGAAGAGAAGCATTGTGATACCGAACTACCCTCATATTCACAACTCAAAAAATTTTTACATTCTAAATGCGAGGCTCTGTTACGCGATACACATTTCACCGAACAAGCTAAACAAAACAAGACTACACAGAAGGTGTCTTATCCGTCAGCTCAATCTAAGCGTGTACCTACATCGCACGCTCTTATAGCAGCGGATGGGGGTCAAAGTGAAGTAAGTAGTTCGATCGTCATGACACGTCCGGCAACCTGCTCCTTCTGTAACGATTCGCACAGCATTTCGTCATGTCCAGAATTTCTGAAAATGTCAATTGACGAGCGCATGAAAATCGCAACTGACAGGAACTGGTGCTTCAACTGCTTAAAATCTTCGCACAAGTTGAAGAATTGCACCAGTATTTTCTCTTGCCGTACTTGTAAGCGTATGCATCACTCGTTACTCCATCGCCAAACGTCAAATGAACCTAGCGAAACCGTATCGGCATTAGTATCAAGGTCACAGTCGAATACAACCGTACTGCTGGCGACTGCTATCGTGCAGGTCAGAGATGCCTCGGGAAAGATGCAATCGTTCCGTGCACTGTTTGACACTGGTAGCCAAGGTAACTTTATCACCGAATCGGCAGTTAAACGCTTAAATCTGAAACAGTCACGGACGGCTGCAACTATTAGTGGGCTTGGTGAAGCTGCAGCTTCAATTTTAGGCAATGTAACGTGTAGCATTGGGACTAGTGAAAAGCTATTATTCGACTTAGACTTGCACGTGTTGTCTAAAATATGTGGCGATCAACCTGTCGCAAATCTTAACACATCAGGATGGTCACATATTAAAACTTTACCGTTAGCTGACCCTAGTTTCGATATTACCGGACCTATCGATCTTCTGTTTGCCGCGGATGTATTTGCAGAGTGTTTGCTGAACGAACGTATAAAAGGAAGTTCAAATCAACCCACTGCATTCAAATCTGTTTTTGGTTGGCTTCTTTTAGGGAAAACAGGCTTAGCGACGACCACGCTGTTACAATCATCAGAAACGAAAACTGATTTGAGCTCACTACCGCAGCGCTTGTGGAATCTCAAGTCCTTACCAAGGGCTAGACCGCTGTCTCCAAACGAATCTTTATGTGAGCAAAAATTGATTTCTGATCACTCGCGTGACTACGGTGGACGATATATATTGCGCTTACCATTTAAGGAAGATTCAGAACCTTTCGTTGGATCACGTGATGTTGTGTTTCGACGATTTCACGCAATAGAACGTAGACTATCGCGGGATCTAAACTTGTACAGTCAATATACCAACGTCATGTCTGATTACCTAGACGCTGCACAGATGTCGCTTGTTCCAAGTGATGATCTGGAAAGCGAAAAACACTACATCCCTCACCACTGCCCTGAATCTGCCACCATTCATACACCCGTGATATTCGATGCGTCCGCCAAGGCTCTTAGTTCGTGCTCCTCAAACGATACGCAACTGATCGGTCTAAAACTGCAACCTAATATCGTTGAAATCATTATGCGATTTCGGGAACAGAACATCGTGTTTATGGCTGACGCCCGTCAAATATGTCGACAGATTTTAATTTCTCCGGAACATCGCGACTATCAACTCATCTTTTGGAGAGCTTCACCGCACGAACCTCTAAAGAAATATCGTTTTAATACCGTAACGCACAGTAAAGATTCTTTTCCCTTGCTGGCTTGTCGTATTTCACAACGACTTGCGGAAGTTGAAGGCTCGTCTTATCCGATCGCAAAGAAAACAATATTATCAGACGTTTCTATCGTCAACGCGGTTTACTTCTGGTCAGATTTGACAATCACTCTATGGTGCTCGCGTTCCCCCTTCACCCGACGGGCAACCTTCGTTGCTTATCGAATAAGTCGCATACAGGATATTACTCCTACCAAATCCTGGCACCCAACCTCGTCAGGTGATAATCGAGCAGATATTATATGTTCGCAAGAGCAGTTCCCATGTGAGTTTTTTCACAATGCGTTATGGTGGGCGGGGGCTCGTTCGCTTTCTGAGGATCACGACACTTTGCCGTCAAATCGAGGAATCATATCTTCCGAAGAAGAAGCAATCATAAACACGGAAACACGCAAAGCTGTTACTTTAGTTAAAGAACGGGCGCAGGACACTGAAGCATGTGAAGCTACCGTAATTGACGATTTGCAGAATTGTCACTCTTCGTTACAGAAATCTATTAACGCTCTGAACTACACCAACCGCTTCGTCAACAATTCGCGTAATCGACTTCATGTTAACCGGAACAATCTTTCAAGCGTTGAGCAACATAACGCGTTGATACAAACCTTAAAACATATCCGGAGCCAAGCATTTCCAGAAGAAATCTCTAACATAAAGCTTAACGAATCACTCAAACAATTTCGAAAACGTGATCCTTTTCTGGATAGTTGGGATATTAGGGTAGGTGGCAGGATTGCTCAATCAGGCTTAGAATTCGAACCAAACCATTCTACTTTCTTACCGTCTGACCATCGACTTACAGTATTGGTAATCGATTTCATACACCGTCATTATTACCACCCAGGCATAGATACTACACACTTCCTATTATTACAGCAATTTTGGATCATTTCCGCTAAACGTGCTATTCGTCGTAATCTAACTAAAGTCCTTCAATGCTATCGATTAAAGCCTCAACTGTTTCAACCGTTTAAGAGCGATCTACCGCCAGGCAATCGGACCAAGGATTCTAAATTGTTGAAGATCGAATCCATGGTAATCACCAAAATTGAAATTCGTGCTCCATTGCATTGGCCTCTCGATCGTGTTACAAGTCTTATCCCTGGTGTTGATGGAGTAACTCGGATAGCTGTTCTAAGAACAGCAACGAACAATCAAATACAACCTTTGGTTAAATTATGTCCTCTACCAACTGAGGACTAATTTAAATCTTTGTTTAATTTATTATCATAAACCGTATCGTAGTGTAATTTTAGCTTTAAGTATTAACATAGAATTATTTCATGCTTTATCGTTTTGCGTTTTATATCGATTTTTACTATTACATCGTTTTGTTTAACCAGAAAATGCCATAGACATTTTGGTGGGCGGGATGTTCCGTCATCGCAACGTAAATTTATCCATTTCAAACTTCGCGCTTTCGATGAACGATGTTTATTTTGTGCAATGACAACACGCAGCTCACATCGGCTGTCATGCACGACGTTCTCGTCCGAAGTTGGAGCGAACGACTCCGAAATGTCACTAAACGTCACTGCCAACGCATATCAATCAAGAAAGAACGGTTGCAACGTCCTTATCGCGCGCGAAGCCTCATCAAAACCAAAAGGCTCGAATTCAAGATCCAAATCCCTGACCCTGGTGGAAATCATCGAGTGCAAGTAGCAGTCCAAGGTACGTACGTGCATTGTATTGTTATTGCCAATTTCAAGTGTAAACATCGTCATCGCTAGACCCGCCCGCGGTCTGGATTCCCAATGTGGCACGGGCCACCAAGTTGCGAGTTGCTACAATTTGTGTTGATACCTTATTCATTTATGTACCTATATTATGTTATTAATTAATATACCTATATATTACTATTGATTTATATAGTTAGCACATGTTTAATATCTCTAGGTATTTATTTATTTCTTGTTATGTTTAAGTCCTCTAACTTATCTTGTATGTTTCGCGTCAGGTCGCAACATATTTTATATTTCTTCTTCAAAATATTTTGTAACATTATATACGATTTCACCCTCATCACTTCGAAGAATCTTTCCTCGTTTCGCGTAAACGCTCATTAAATTAAAGCTAATTTTTTAAACGTAAGATAATTATTGATCAATAAACAGCATACGAACGACAATAACAACGAAAAAACTTAACAGAAAACAAGACAAAGAACAGTAACAAAAACACATTGTGCAAGCAGATACAGACTGATAATTTTTTTGCGTGCTGTAACGACGTGTGCGAGTGAGAGGGAATGATTAGCGACGCCATTTACAATTCCTTTCTTTAATGACACGGGTTATAGATAGTAAAACTTTTAGCTCAACGTATGACCAATTGAACATCGTGACATCATTGCCAGCGAAACCGGTTGCAGTAATCCGTTGTGTATCGGTACCAAGTGTAAATATTACAGCAATTACTATACAGGTTGCTCCAAAAAATATTTTTTAAGTTTGTGTTTGTAATTTGTTCCGTTCATTTGTTCTTTAAAGTTTTTCGGAAGATTGTTTAATAACGAAGGAACAATATATAAGAGTCTTTGTTTGCCGTAGTTATTTAAACATTTCGGAGTTTGCAGTCTGGGATTTTTAGGATTTCTTAAGCTTTCATAACGTTTAACTTTTATTTGTAGACTTGTATTTAGGTATTGTTCACTTAGAATTAAATATTTTGTTTTTATATGTATTGGCATAATTTTACAGTACTTAAATAACAGATGGTACTCGTTTCTGTATTGCTCTTTAATTTTTTTGGGTACAATGGTTTTTAAAAGACGTAATTGCAGTTGGTATATTTGATTAATATGTGTTTCATATGTGAGACCATAGCTACTCAGTCCATATGATATTATTGTATATATGAAACAAGCTCGTAAGCAAAGACGCCAGCAGTCACTTATATCATGCAAAATGCAGAGAAAACGTCGCTGAATGATGAATGATGAAGAATTTCCTTGATTTCCAACGTTTATTCCAGTTTATTACGGGCATCGATCACGTGCATGTTATTGTTTCATCACCACAATAAGAGATAAACGCGTTATCACAATTTTTTTCTTTTTATATAATTTGTATCCTATTGCAGGTAGGTAGTTTGAGAAAACATTAGTAAATATCAGCAAATATCACTTATATCGACATTTCACCCGTTGCGAAAAAATCTCAATTATTAGTAATCACGTTTTACACATAACACTGAATAATCACTGCAATTCCGGTTGATTTACTATTTTTAATCAATTTTTAATACGGACAGGCGTACATTCACTGCGTTCGCAGCGGTTTGTTGTATTCTTGTTATACATAATTATTATTATGTACTAGATGATGCCTGTAACTTCGTACGCATGGATTAAGGTTTTTTTTATTCCCGCGGGAACTCTGTCACCTTCCGGGATAAGAAGTAGCCTGTGTTAATCCTGGGTATGAGCTATCTCCATTCCTTACAGCCAAATCGGTTCACTCGTTGTGGCGAGAAAGAGTAACAAACATCCATCCATCCATTCATCCATCCTCATAAACTTTCGCATTTATAATATTAGTAGGATAGGATAGGATAATGCCCTATATATAGGGCAAATTCAGGCAAACAGAAATCAGTATGTCTGAAGAAAGTTGCAGGCATCAAGCTATTGCATGATAATATTATAATCCACTTACTTTTTCTTAGCAAATCCTCTATGCATTTCTCTATATGTGCCATCCATTCCTCCTTTTCTGTGGCTGTTGCGGCGTACACAGCAAAAGATTTAGATGCAGTGCGGATCAACCAACCATTACGATACTCTAAAACATATAGAAATTATTTAAATTAACAACGTTTTGGGGCAAATTACATATTAAGTAAACTACAACTGTAGGTATTAAGCTAATTAAAATTTAGAGCTGTTGAAAAAACAGATTCATAGGAGTCAACCTCGGGTATGTTCCGATATACACTGGGAGCACTGCTCAGTGCTCTCACTGGTGAACATTCATTCCATTATGGACTGCCAGTACACTGCCACAGTACCCTAGGGAAATATATGACGTCATAAATCGCCGCCATTTTTGCACTGAGCACTGACGCTTTCGCGGTAAGGTGCTCTCAGTACTTTGATCATGTGATCAAAAAACATAATAGCGCCTAGGGATTTCAAAAAATGGGGATGACTATTAGTTATAGTATACTGGACTGAGTTCCGTTTTAAAGAGTAACCACTAACCAGTATAGCAAACTAAAAAGGAACGGCTTCACAGTATACTGGATTGACGTCACATCTTACAGTAGTCACAGTGTATATCGGAACATACCTCTAGACAAAGGGTATACTAAAGTGATTCCAAAAGAATCTTGGTAAGTAAGTCTTGGTTGGTAAGTAACAGGTCCAAAAGTAGAACTATACTTATACAGATGTCAGACACCTATGCATAGCAGGTTTGTACCAATTCCAAAAGGAAGGCCAAGTGCGAGTCGGACTCGCGCACCAAGGGTTTCGTACCAACTTTTAGGTCGTGGTTAGTTTACCAATATCAAATAAGTTTATAATTATTATATTTGATTTTTTCACTGCTGCAAGGGATTGCAATTTGCAGACCTGAGTATTTGATATCAATTTCAACTTGATACCTCCACATGTTCCTGCGAAAAAGGGTCTCGACAGACAGACAGACAGACAGACAGACAGACAGACAACAAAGTGAAAACCTTATAGGTTCCATTTTTAGTACGGAGTACGGAACCCTAAAAATTAAACAATGTTTCCTTGCATATTGTAGGTACTATTTAAACTCTTCAATTTAGAGAAATATTATGTAGTCTTAAGGTGCCTTCAAATTAGAGGCCTAATGAAGCACTACAGCGGAGCCACTGTGGTGTGCTAGCCAAGCAACTAATTTGTAATTTGTAGGTGCCCTAACTCTTACTGTTCATTTTCATTACTGTCAACAGTAAAACTGGCTTGTTTACCCTGATATGGTATACATTATATTGTGTGAACACTTTTTTTGCATTTCTGTTGCTTTCTGCTACTGTTAGATTGATTAGAACACTAGACAGTGTTCGCTGGCAACTGTGCTATTGATATAGTCAGTGGACAGTAAAAACCTTGCCTTTGATACAAAGGAGATAATTGGTTCATTGTATGGAGCAAATTAAACTATATTTGGTTGTCATTTTTTGTAAGAAATTTTATGAAAATGTTTTAAGTTTTTTGAAAAAGATACTATTTATTTACATTGTAATAACTTAATGTATAGTAATTGTATTTGATTCCACACTAACTATATTATTATGATTAGATAATAAATAATTAATAGATAGCAGAAGTTATGTGATATGATATATTTTAGGATTAAAATGGCTGCAATGAGTCATATGTATCGTTTATTGTGATGAGTCACAGTGTAAATCATTATAACTTATTCTGAATTTATATGATGCTGATAAAATTTTAAATGGTTGGATGACTCAACTTTAAACTTAACTATAAAATCATTAAGCACAATATTATTATAGTAGCAGAACTTATTTAGTAAGCTTATCAATTTCAATATTAATTCTTTCTTTGATTTCCCAAATATGTCAGTAATAAGCATTTGGTATTTGTAATTTTTAGCAAAACTAATACATATTTTCCAAAAAAATAAGATATTTGAAATAATTATCATCATCAATAGATAAAATGTGAATTAATGTATCCCAAGGTTCTTTTAACTCTGAATTTTTTAAACCACCCTAACAAAATAGCAAGTAAATAAAGTGAAATACATACGCCCTTCATCTTTCAATGATTCCAATTTGACTTCTTCAAGTGGTATTACATGTTGTTTATTATACTTTTTCTTGTTTATAACAATGTTGCCATATACAAGGATGTCATTGAAAAGAAAGAATTGCCGAGCTTTAGGTTTCTTGCGACACATTTTTGTCAAGACTCCCTCTCCAACCAGCACCCTCCCTTGTTCTGCCAGAGGCTAAAAATTAATCTCTCTAAATTAATATACAGTGTAAGCTCTAAGAAAAATTATAATAAATATTATAAAAACGCTTATATATTCAGGATCAAAATTATATTGAGTTTGTTAATAATTATACATAGAAGTATTTGACCGAGCGAAGCGAGGTCTCTGAGTCTACTAGAGTGAATTTGCACTTGTCCGTCCATCCGTCCGTCTGTCAGAGCCTTATAACTTTTGAATTACTGAACGAAATTACTTCAAATTTAGATATAATATGTAAACTGATGGCCTTCAGCCGAATATTGGATAAAAAATTACTAGTGGTTCGCCCCGAACTGAGACCTCGCGGTAACGGTATCCCATGATTATTCATTCAATCGATACATGATAACCAAAACTGACAATATTATTATGCCCGTTTTCACCAAACATACCTAAATCATCCCCTAAGTAGGAGTCTCTTAACGTAGGTAGCTCCTAAATACAATCCTAAGTCCTAACATCCGTCCCAATATCCTTTTAGGTGTCCCGTACAGGATCGTGATAAATAAGTTGACAGAAAACATCAATCACCTAACTTATAGGTAGCCCGTAAAGGTTAGGGAACGTTAGTGAAAACATTGAATTATTTATCAAACATTGAATTTAACTCGTAGTTCCATGGGAATAGTTACTGACTGCGCCATCTATTAGCATTATTGTGAAGCTATGTTGATGCTATATGAATTACTGACGCCCATTAAAAATTAAATAATCTCGTTTCTTTATAATATTCATATAATTTTAGTATTTGTTGTTCAAGTACAGGATATAAGTGACCTAAAAACATAAAATCAGTTTGAAAATCCATAGCGGATTTTTCTAGAGAGCGTCTTCAAGCGAGCGTATAAAATCGCCACTTTGAAAGCCCCCCATTTCGTCAATTTTAAGGGAAAAATTAAAAAAAAATTATTTTTGTACTCAGTTCAAAATTATCTTTAAAATGATACGTAACAATTTTATGTAACGCGATATTTTTTTTTTTTACTTCGCATTCGCTTCTATGAGAGCCCCCCTGAAATAAAGATTTTTATAACTTTTTAAGCCATTTTCGGCTGGAGGCCATCGGTTTACATATTATATCTAAATTTGAAGTAATTACGTTCAGTAATTCAAAAGTTATAAGGCTCTGACAGACGGACGGACGGACGGACGGACGGACGGACAAGTGCAAATCGCCCTAGTTAACTCAAAGACCTTCGCTTCGCTCGGTCGATAAAAACCTTTATTTCAGAGGGGCTCTCATAGAAGTCAATGCGAAGTAAAAAAAAAAAAATATAGCGTTACATAAAATTGTTACGTATCATTTTAAAGATAATTTTGAACCGAGTACAAAAATATTTTTTTTTAAATTTTTCCCTTAAAATTGACGAAATGGGGGGCTTTCAAAGTGGCGATTTTATACGCTCGCTTGAAGACGCTCTCTAGGAAAATCCGCTATGGATTTTCAAACTGATTTTATTTTTTTAGGTCACTTATATCCTGTACTTGAACAACAAATACTAAAATTATATGAATATTATAAAGAAACGAGATTATTTAATTTTTAATGGGCATCAGTAATTCATATAGCATCAACATAGCTTCACAATAATGCTAATAGATGGCGCAGTCAGTAACTATTCCCATGGAACTACGAGTTACGACTACGACCTATCCCAAAAACAGTTTTGCGTCGACCATTATTATTTAGTTACTTATTATAAATACAATAATTGTATTGTAATTTTTTTTGTACCATATTATACAATTAAAATTATTTTTTAGTTAAATTTTAGTTAAATATTGTATATTTTCTATTCGCGTCGATAGATGACGATTTGTACAGATGCACGTAACCCGGTTTCACTCGTTAGTACCTACATAATAATTCAATGTTTTCACTAACGTTCCCTAACCTTTACGGGCTACCTATAAGTTAGGTGATTGATGTTTTCTGTCAACTTATTTATCACGATCCTGTACGGGACACCTAAAAGGATATTGGGACGGATGTTAGGACTTAGGATTGTATTTAGGAGCTACCTATGTTAAGAGACTCCTACTTAGGGGATGATTTAGGTATGTTTGGTGAAAACGGGCATAATAATAATGTCAGTTTTGGTTATCATGTATCGATTGAATGAATAATCATGGGATACCGTTACCGCGAGGTCTCAGTTCGGGGCGAACCACTAGTTATTACATGATGCGTAGTGGTAAGAACTGTGGTCTCCTATTTGGGGGATCACAGGTTCGATCCTGAGAACACACCTCTGACTTTTCTTTGAGTTATTGGTGTTTAAGCAAAATTAAGCAAGAGTTTTCAAGCAGTGAAAACGTAAAAAGTATTTAAGTGGAAATCATCCAAATCCAAAAAGTGTTTCGCAGTTGTAGTTAGTACAACTTTGCCATTTATCAGCAAATACAAAATAATTTTTAAACTACACTAAACATATCAGACTGATAAAAATATGATATCTTTGGCCAAACCCACCAATCGTGCCTACCGAGAATTTATCTCTCGGTTTGTCGGTTGATAAAAGTATATACTATAGTAAAGTTCGAAAGTTTCACCCAAGTACTTTCTTAGCGATATAATTCACAAAATGCACACACCTGACCTGAACTGCCGAAGCAGTTCTCCACCATAGCAATTCTTCTAGCATTTGCCTCACTATTCACTGTAAAAAAGGAAAACAATCTTGTACAAATATGCAGTTCAGCATCAAAGTTTGACGTCAAAGGAAAGTGAGCTAACAAACAATGACACCAATATTTATCAGATTATTATCCACAACTTCACACAATGCGATGCCGTAGCCTAGCCGCTATAAATCCGGGATCAAGGAGCACAATTATTTATGTAAATATCCTACCTAAACGATCCACCATTATCACAAAATCTTAGATTTCAATTTACACAGTTCAAAGACACGAAAGATGAGAGCAAAATCAAAATGTGTCATTGGTCATTGGTGATTGGTGTCATTCATAATTTCAATAGTGTTGCCATATTTTATTAAATGAACCCGTCACTGCGTCAGGGGTAAAAATCTGGGCGGCCGGGGGCCCGGGGGCCTATTTACTAGCTAGTGGATATTGTTTTCGTGGTGCTATCATTCTCAGCCTGGCGATCGCGTAACTTTTATCGCTGTCCCTAGATATTATGACTATTTCAATTGAACTATTGAACTATTTCAATTGAAGCCTCAATAGCCCAACGGTTAAAGGTGCGGACTGAAAACTGAAAGGTCGCAGGTTCGAATCCCACCCGTTGCACTATTGTCGTACCCACTCCTAACACAAGCTTTCCGCTTATTTGGAGGGGAGAGGAGGATATTAGTCGTCTTCAATTTGACTGATATTCTTTTTTTATAAAAAAAAAAAAGTCAAAACATGGTTTTGGCCATGAGAAGACCATAATCATATTTTGACATTGATGCAGTCCTCTAAGAACTGAGAAAAATTACGCGATAGACCCCCAGTTGCAACTAGAACTGTCAAACTTGCAGTTTGTAACTTTGTAGACGTTGTTTTTAGGCTGAAACCATTAATGTGCGGATCGATAGCGGTCAATTCAGATCTTCTCAGAATTCTGTTCTCCATGATTCAGATACATTTCACAGTTCTTATTGTATTAATAACAACTTTCCATAGTTTAAAATATTTTCGACTTTCGTTAAAAATATACTATACATAAATGTATATATATATATATATGTAATATTTCCTCTACTACGTATAGAACGTTCAAGGTAATATTGTGGTGGCCACAGGTGTAGACTATAGTCGAAATTCCTAGTTCCATGTAGACTAGCTTTATATTCTACACCATAGACACAGATGATCATGTGAGTCTCCATTTTTTTCATTGTTTTTGATACTTTCTGACAGAGAGTGGTCGCTCGTAAAAATTCAGACTAATTCCTTTTTTGGTTTCTACAAAAGTAAAGGAAGAGCCCATCGAAATGGCTTGCAAATTCTGTGGCCCTAAACTTTCGCTTGTTGGAGTCGTGTTAAGTGTGTGGGGAATTATACAACTGGTAAGTAGGTACTTGATACTTGGTCTTATGACTACACTATACTTGTAGATAATCTAACGAATACTCATATCAGTAGAAAATCTAACGAATACTCATATCATTTCAGACTTTAATGGGCGTTTTCTACGCTATTAAAGCAGTAGCTCTCCTGGAGGACCTTCCACTTGGTGGAGATCATGAGAACCTCAGTGATTTTATAAGTGAAGTCGAAACTGGATACACACAGGCAAGTACATAATATTATTAAACACCTATCTGATGGAGCGTTGGTCTGTGCTGCAGGCAGAAAGAACTCGTTTTTGATGATGGCAGGCACTGAACCCTGACAGGCCTTCTAACTTAATTTCTGAATTTTCTGAATATAAATTGTCTCATTTTCCCTACAACTTCTGGTCTATCCTTGTAAACTAGGGTATGAAAATGTTGCTGACTACATCTATCAATTGTAACATTTAGTGATGCGAACCTATTTGAGTTAGAACAACAAATTGGCTAAGATATTATTTGTTCAGTTATACAGTAGTTACCTAATAATTAGGGCTTTTCTTAATTATTTAGAATCACATTCAAATTACTGTGAATTTGGTTAGTTCAATTATTGTATTTATGTGCTGCTAAACTATACCAATCTTAGTAACAATATCCAAAATAATATATTAATATTCAAATACTTTTATAGTTAAAACTTGTTACTATAAAATTGTATCACACTAATGTTATAAAGGCTAAAGTGTGTGTGTGTGTATGTTTGTTACTCTTTCACACAAAACTACTGCACAGATTTGGCTGAAATTTGGAATGGAGATAGATTATACCCTGGAATAACTCATGGGCTACATTTTATCTTGGAAAATTTAAGGATTCCTGCGGGAAGCAAAAAACCTTAATCCACACAGAAGTCATGGGCATTGTACCACATTCTTGCAAATATTCTATTCTATTCTATCATCTAGTTATTAATAAGTATAAAAACAGTAGATATAAAAATTTTGCATAATATTGCCCTTTAGTACTTTAATAGAAAATGAATTTTAAACCCATGTAAATCAATTCTAACCTGAACCTTTAAAGATCTGTGCCCAGTAGTAGTCCAGCAATAGGTTGAGATGAATTATAAATATTTAATTTAAAAATATTATTGCATAGAAGCAGCAGTGTTACTTTACAGAATTGCATGATATTCAAGGAAAAACTAAATTCTGCCAAAAGCAGGAAAAAATTGTATGGCAAAATGTGTGAAAAGGTATACAAACTCCTTTGTGTAGATTTGTAAACAAGCCACGTCATGTCAGCGAGAACGACTTGAGTTTCAAACATTATAAAGAAATAAATAGCAGTGCAAATGGTATGCGGTTATTTCAATTCATTATCAGACACCATTTAGGCCGGCCACTTTCAAAATGCTTGTTTAAGGTTGATTATACGGGTCTGCCTGCGAAATTCAAATTTAATTTGGTTTTTCACAATTTGTAAACTAATACGACAAAGTAGGTTTAAGAAATTAGTCAGAATGTCGAGTTGGACATGAGTTACTCACAAATTAGTCCTTAACCTTTAATCTTATGATACTATAATTTGTCCATTTTATTAATAGTTTTTTGACAGCTCAGTCTCACTCACTCTCACAATATAGTGAGAGTAAGTGAGACTGAGCTATCAAAAAACTATTAATAAAATGGGCAAAGTATAGTTTATTTTATTGTACAAAAGAAGAATACATTGTGAAACCCATCTACAGTGTTTTATTGCTGCTAGGAAGCAATTAATTAAGGGCCGATTCACACCGGGTGACACCGGGATGGCAGCGGCCGGCAGCGGTGCTGCGAGTGAAATAATTTTAAACTTTATCTACACTAATTAAAAGACCAGTATCACATGAAAAAGTCACGCGGCCGCCCGCAGTGAGCTAAGACTGAGGCCCTAGTAGCCTCAAAAACATGCATGTGTATGCTTTACACTATCTTTTCTCCAGGTTTAGAAGAAACATGGGATATTACATATTGTTTTTAAATTACAGAATTCACACAACTGCTGGATTGCTGCGTTGCTGTATGTGATCACACTGGTCATCTCTGGCCACCAGTTCTGGTTGAATAACCGCTCTTCAGTTAGCATGTAAAAACTAGGGTACATGTTACTGTTTACCTCCATTCCATTATTTTACTTGACCAGAAAAGTAAAGTATCTCTTTTAAATACACAATAAAAAATGCTGGTTTACGCTTACAACTCCTCCTCCTCACTGGGTTACCAAAATCATTGTGATGATTGTGTATTCCACTACATCACTACTAAGAGATTGCAATTTCATTTATTTTATTATTGTTAGAAGCTAATGCCTGCAGCTTTATAAAAGTGTATTCATGCTTGATAACACCAAAGCTCCCTTTCAAGGAGTTGCTTGAAAATTTTGTTTCACAAATATGAAATAACATTAGGTATGGGGTTACATTTGGAGGAGGTGCATAGATTCAGTGAAGTCTCAGGCGATGATTTAGGTATTAACATTTGGTGTAAACAGGCATTAAGTTTCTTAACTCCGACGTTAACTAAGTTCCTGGGGTGAAATTATCTTGTCTGCTGGATACAAGCTAAGCCCTGTGCCCAATTTCATCAAATCAGTGTAACACACAATCAACAATCAATGTAACAATCACAATGACCTTTGATTGGCTGGTACTCTCCAGCTATTGGTTAAAATGTATTGTTGCAGAAAGAACATGATAAATTCAACAAATCGCCACAATTGACACTGTAACAATGTTTGATGCAGCTTTACAGAATCACACTGCTAGTCATTGAGCCTTGAATAGAACAGACATACTAACATTTATAATGCAGTTTAAATTTATTTATAATAATTTGCAAGATTTGAGTGCACAAAATAGTCAACCTTTGAAGATACATTATTTTTCTGGACAAGAATTACTTATTAATATTGTGCTTGTGTTGCTAATATTACAGCACTATATTATTGTTTTAAGTGTGTAAAATACTGTTTTTGAATAGTTCTGAATTTTTAAACTCCTGCCGACCTTGATTGTTTAAGTATTAATAAAATATTTTGTTAATTTTCTCAAGGTTTACATTCACACATGAAAGTAGAATTTTATTTTTATAATCACCTTGTATTTCTCTCTCATTGTAATATTATTATTATACTCCTTCCTTAGTATAATCTTGTCCAGCAAATAAAAATATCACTTTATGTGAATGTATTGTTTACTTTAATATGTTGGCTATCAATAATTGTACATAAAATAAAATAACTTATTATTATAGTAGGTACATTGTAAAATGGTTCTTGAATTAAATAATGTTATACTTACTTACTTTATTTTCATTTTATTTTAATCCTGTTTTCTCTAAATATATAAAAGGCAAAGGTGACTGACTGACTGACTGACTGGTCTATCAACGCACAGCTCTAACCACTGGACGGATCGGGCTGAAATTTTGCACACAGATAGTTATTATGACGTAGACGTCCGCTAAGAAAGGATTTTTGAAAATTCCAACCCCAAGAGGGTTAAATGGGGGTTGAAAGTTTGTATAAAAGTCTGTCATTTATCAAATTATTTTTCATATAATATCCATGAAACTTTAATTTTTGGGCTTTCGATAAAAGACTAAGAAATACGTGTTTTGCAAATTTTGAAAATTCCACCCTCAAAGACTTCAAATAGGGGTTGAAAATTTGTATAAAAGTCCAGATTTCTAAGTTAATTTTCAAGAAATATCCATCAAACTTGGTATGTTGGCTTTTTACGGAGATACGAATCGCGATAAGTTGACCAATAAAAATCTAACTTAACGTGAGCTAACCAACCGCTAAGAAACCATTTTTGAAAATTCAACCTCTAAGGGGGTAATTTTCAAGTAATATCCACCAAACTTGGTATTTTGCCTTTCAATCTATACTTACATATAATAAAACTAACTGGAAGATTTCTGTACATTTAATATATTTTGAAAATTTTAATTGGGGGATGCTTTACTATCGATACTGAGCCCAAAACAGATTTTTATTTAATTTTTGTCTGTTTGTTTGTCCTTCTTTCACGTAAAAACTACCGCACAGATTTCTATAAAATTTTATACCGTGGTAGCTTATTACTCGGGTCAACATCTAGGCTACTTTTTATCCCGGAAAATCAAGGAGTTCCCGAGGGACTTTAAAAACTAAATCCACGCGGACAAAGTCGCGGGCATCAGCTAATTGAAAATAAAGAAGTACGCGTTTGACAGTTTTAAATGTTCAACTCCCAATGGAGTTAAATAGAGGGTCAATGATTATTATTAAGTCTGTCGTTTTTAGGGTTCCGTAGTAAACAAGGAACCCTTATAGTTTCACCATGTCCGTCCGTCTGTCTGTCTGTCTGTCCGCGGTTTAACTCAGAGACTGTTGGTACTAGAAATCTGGAATTTGACAAGGGTATAACTAGTGGTTCGCCCCGAACTGAGACCTCGCGGTAACAGTATCCCATGATTATTCATTCAATCGATACATGATGACCAAAACTGACATTATTATTATGCCCGTTTTCACCAAACATACCTAAATCATCCCCTATGTAGGAGTCTCTTTACGTAGGAAGCTCCAAAACACAATCCTAAGTCCTAACATCCGTCCCAATGTCCTTTTAGGTGTCCCGTACAGGATCGTGATAAAGAAGTTGACAGTAATCATCACCTAACTTATCATAGGTAGCCCGTAAAGGTTAGGGAACGTCAGTGAAAACATAGAATTATTATGTAGGTACTACCTAAATAATAGTAGTCGACGCAAAACTGTTTTTGGAATAGATCGTAGTCGTAACTCCTAGTAGTCCTAGTTCCATGGAATAGTTAATGAGTGCGCCATCTATTAGCATTATTTTGAAGCTATGTGAAATTTACTAATGCTCATTAAAAATTAAATAATCTCGTTTCTTTATAATATTCATATAATTTTAGTATTTGTTGTTCAAGTACAGGATACAAGTGAAGTAAAAAAATAAATATCAATCACGCCGACAAAGTGGTGAAATAAAATTTTAAAAAATAATTTTTTTAGGGTACTACTACATGTAAAGTGGGGATGAATTTTTTTTTCTCGACTATCCCTTAGTGTGGGGTGTCGTTGAATAGGTCTTTCAAAAGTATTGTGGGTGTGGGAACGCCATTTTTCAATTCAAGGATCCGTTTGTGAAATATGATATTTTAAAGTGCTAAATTTTATTAGTCAAGTGTCCCCCCCCTCTGCCAGCTAAATGGTGGTAAATAGGATACAAGAAAAAATTCACAGCAGTAGTATATATAATGAATTTAAAAGGAAAACTATCACGGCTGTTCATTAGTTAAGGAGTTATATCTGTTTCTTTCTAAGCTAGGTATCACACGTAGGTAGTGTAAGTTACATATTTTGTGGTATATTATAGTATTTAAACCATGAAACTCAAAATATATTCAATATTTATAAATAAAATAAAAGCACTATCCTACACTAGCGGCACGCTATGATGGCCGGTTTGACACATTACAATAGTGATGTGGAATGTCAATTTATTCTCGAACAAAAAACAATAAGTTTTGTTTTTGTACCTGATTAAATAGGTTTAATAAAACAAAAATGTATATGTTTATTTAATTTATTTGAACGAACTGAATATTTGAATGAAAATGAATATACATACTTTATATGCACACAAGAAACATATGAATACAAAAGATACCAAAAAAGGTGCCACAAAAGGCCATAATTAATCAGATTCGTCCATACTTACTACTATTTTCACTGTCGTCACTGCTATCATCACCTACATTAATAATTATATGTTCGTTTTCTATAATATTATCTATTTTCACATCTCTTTCATAATCTTCCCTTATTAATTTAACAGTTCTATTCACAACCTTTTCCCAGTCTCCTTTAGTCACATGTTCACAAGCTTCTTCTAATAATTTTAGCATTTTTTTTGTGGTAAATGGGGGTTCTGTATTGTGTCTTGCAGCATATCCCTTAATTTGAGCCCACACCAACTCAATCGCATTATACTCACAATGGTAAGGCGGTAACCGTATAACTCTGTGCCCATGTTCTAATGCTATTTCGTCAATGACGTATCGGATCTTGGTTGGTTTGTTTTCTTTAAAAGACGTACTAATTCCGCTTTTAACATATTCATGTTTGCATCTACGCCATTTTTACGAAGCCATGCGACGATATCAGCTTTCTTTTGGGATTGGGCAGGTGGCTTGTCAATTTGCATCGAGTGGTATGGGGCGTTGTCCATAATTATAATAGATGGTTCAGGGAGGCTACACAACATTGAGGTAAACCATTCAGTAAACTTTTCTCCATTCATGTCTTCATGATAGTCTCCAGTGGTTTTTGACGCAAAAGCCATGAGAGAACCTTCGACAAACCCGTTGATGGTTCCGGCGTGACAAATTATAAGTCGCGATCCTTTTCCTACAGGAACTTTGGAAGTAGATGCTGCTGTGTCATCGTTCCAAGAACGGCCTACAGTATGGTTAGCATTAAGCCATGTTTCATCCAAGAACACAACATTTTGCCAATTTTTGATTTCTTTCACTTGCCGTAAAAAAGTATACCTTGCCATCGCTATATCAAATCTTTCCATCAATATTTTGCGTTTGTTACATTTTTTGTATCGAAATCCAATGGTCTTCAAAATCTTCGTTAAAGAACTTTCCCCACCGAAGAATAATCCAGCTTCCTTCAGTGAATGCACCAACTTTTTTCTTGTTGGATACTCCTTCTGTAAATAGTAGCCGTAAACATGTCTTCGGATAGCATCGGCATCAAAGCTATCGATGCCTACGACTGGTTTTGCTCGTTTTCTCTTTTTTGGTGTGTGAAGTTTATTTTCTTCTGTGCCAGTCTCGCCATATTTTTTTTTAGTTATCCGTCTAACAGTTCGTTGTCCAATATTAAGCGCATCAGCTACGCGTTCAACCACTGACGTTATAGGTAAAATTGGCCCTCCATTTTGAGCTTCACGATCGAAATAGTTAAGAAGGCGTATTACGAACTCACGTGTCTGACTATTTAGAACAGTTCTCTGCGTACGTTCGGTCATATCGACGAAATCCACAACAAAGGGCTTGAACAGAGTCCAAATTAACGAGCAAGGGTCAACAGTAATGCAGTATCAATATTTGAAATCCAAAGCCAGGTCAAAACTATATCACAATCGCATTGCACTGACAGTTTATACTTTTCGAAGCAACGTCAATTCGAAACTGCTTTGTTTTGCATTGAGCATTGACGCGAGTTTGCCGGAGGTAGTAGTTGTGCTAGCCAGCGATCCTATGTGACGATCGTATTAGATTCCATTTTTAAAAATTTTCAATTTAGAAAACCAAATGCCGAGTTGTGGTATATATCATATAAAAATAAAAATTTTACCTTTTGTATGAAACAGCTGATATTTTTTTGCGATTTCAGAGGTTTGTCCACATAGTGAAAATTGTTCATATTCACAAGTACATTCACCCCTTAAATGGTGCAAACTGATTTTTCTACACTTGTATACATTTTAGAAATCAATTTAATAAATAAATTTTGAGTCCTAAACCTAAAACTACATTCGATAAAATTTATGAATCTCTGCACATCACTATCGTCAATAAAGTAATACAATTATTTCCTTCAAAGTCGTTATCAATTAATACGGAACTTCATGAGCGGACAAACGTCAAACCGGCCATCATAGCGTGCCGCTAGTGTAGGTCAGCATCAGCAATAATATTTGAGACTTTCAACTACGGAACCCTACACTGCGCGTGGCCCGATACTAGCTTGGCCGGTTTTTTTATTCAACTTATACAACCATGAATCTTGGTATGTTGGCTTTTTACGGAGATACGAATCGCGTTAAGTTGGATTTTAATTACCTGCAATAAAAATCTAACTTAAAGTGAGCTAACCAACCACTAAGAAACCATTTTTGAAAATTCAACCTCTAGGGGTGAAATCTTTGAGTAATAAAGGTGAAATAGGGGTTTGAAAAATCGAACTTAACGTGAGCGAAGCCGCGGGCAAAAGTTAGTATAGTGTAAGAGTAAACGGGCTCGACTAATTGGCTAGTCCTAAATAAAGCTGTATGAATAAACTATGACCAAGCCTTGTGAGGTCACCATAAATTTAGGGTTCCGTAGTAAAGCAACAAGGAACCTTTATAGCTTCGCCAAGTCCGTCCGTCTGTCCGTCACGAGACGAGACGTAACAGTGTACGGCAAGTTGCACCTTCGAGTTTTTGCTATTTAATGACTACGCGCATTGTGATCTAATCTTACAATATAAAAAAACTAAAAAGCCGGCCAAGTGCGAGTCGGACTCGCGCACCGAGGGTTCCGTACTCCAAAAGTAAAAGTAAAACGATAATATTATATTAATTTGCTTATTTATCGTTAACTTTGTTTGTAGAGGTTTATTGTTAATATAAAAAAACTATGCTAGTGAGAGCGTTGGTTTTATTTTTCCTGTAAAATATACATAAACTTCTATTGACCATAATTATTTCAGATTTTTCGGTTCGGTAAACTTCGGAGATAAGGGGGGGGGGGGGGGAACGGTATTTTTTTCGACATTTTGGCCGATTACTCCAAAACTATTATATATAGAAATAAATAAAAAAACTGTTTTAGAATGCACAAGTAAAGGCCTTTCATATGATACCCCACTCGGTATAATTATCTTACTTTGAAATTTCAAACCCCTGATTTTCCCCCTTTTTTAATTAAACTAAAATAACTTTCGCGTTGATTTTATTTTTCCTGTAAAATATACATAAACCTCTATTGACCATAATTATTTCAGATTTTTCGATTGGTAAACTTCGGAGATAAGGGGGGGGGGAACGGTATTTTTTTCGACATTTTGGCCGATTAATCAAAAACTTTTATATATAGAAATAAATAAAAAACTGTTTTAGAATGCACAAGTAAAGGCCTTTCATATGATACCCCATTTGGTATAATTATCTTACTTTGAAATTTCAAACCCCTGATTTTCCCCCTTTTTTAATTAAACTAAAATAATTTTCGCGCTGATTATATTTTTCCTGTAAAATATACATAAACCTCTATTGACCATAATTATTTCAGATTTTTCGATTGGTAAACTTCGGAGATAAGGGGGGGGGGGAACGGTATTTTTTTCGACATTTTGGCCGATTACTCAAAAACTATTATATATAGAAATAAATAAAAAACTGTTTTAGAATGCACAAGTAAAGGCCTTTCATATGATACCCCACTCGGTATAGTTATTTTACTTTGAAATTTCAAACCCCCGATTTTCCCCTTTTTTTAATAAAACTAAAATTAATTTTCGATTTTTCTTTATTCCAATGATGTTGGGCCACTATTATACACAACTATGCCAAATTTCATGTCGATAGCTTTAATAGTTACTGAAATAATCGACTGTGACAGACGGACGGACGGACGGAGAAAGTATCACCATAAGGGTTCCATTTTTACCATTTTGGTACGGAACCCTAAAAACATTTTTAACAGACTTCATAAAAGGAGGAGGTTCTCAATTATTCGTCGGAATCTTTTTTTTTTTATATTATGTTCACCGATTACTCGAAGACGCCTGAACCGATTTTAAAAATTATTTTTTTGTTTTAAAGGTTATTCTTCCCAGGTGGTTCCCATTTAAATTTCATCGAAATCGGTCGAGCGGTTTTTAAAATATCAACAATAAATTATTGACCGAGCGAAGCGAAGGTCTCTGAGTCTACTTCAGTGTGTGGCAACCAATCTACTTCGTGGTTGGCCGTTTTGTAGTTCCTGGCCACTGTCTCTACGAAGAAAACTACGATTATTTGAATTCGAATTAGGAACCCGATTTTTTGAATGTGGAAAGCTGTCAGGTTTATTATTGGTCTTTATTCGCGATCTTTCATTAGGTACAATTATTATTTTCGATTCGAAAGGCCGTCCTCAGTAATTATCTTGATTGAGTCGGTCAAGAGTCGGCTACGCACTTACGATGGCACAAGTCGCCTAAGCTTTTACCAAGAACGCGCAAGCAACTTGATACGTATTAATAAAAGAACCAAACAGCTTTCTTATAAATAACTACACATTGAAATTGTGAAAGTGATTCATTTTCTATTGTAATATATCTGAAGAACCAAGTCGTGTTTTAATTGATGAGGTCAGGAACCAAGATCAGGAGCTTATAGAAGAAGTCGCTGATTGCGGCTTCAAGTGAATTTGCACTTGTCCGTCCGTCCGTCTGGCCGTCCGTCAGAGCCTTATAACTTCTGAATTACTGAACGATTACTGAACTTCAATTTTAGATATAGGTAATATGTAAACCGATAGCCTCCAGCCGAAAATGGCTTAAAAAGTAATAAAAATCTTTATGTCAGGGGGGCTCTCATAGAAGCGAATGCGAAGTAAAATATTTTTTATAGCGTTTCATAGAATTGCAGTATATCATTTTAAAGATAATTTGGAACAGGGTACAAAAGTTTTTTTTTATTTTTTTCCTAAAATTGACGAAATGGGGGGCTTTCAAAGTGGAGATTATATTTGACCTCAGAACGGATTAACCATTGAAAGGCCGGGCTTGAAAGTTTTATGCCCGTAACGTAACCCGTTTTCACTCGTTAGTACATAATAATTCAATGTTTTCACTAACGTTCCCTAACCTTTACGGGCTACCTATGATAAGTTAGGTGATGATTTCTGTCAACTTCTTTATCACGATGTATCACGATGTACGGGACACCAAAAAGGACATTGGGACGGATGTTAGGACTTAGGATTGTATTTAGGAGCTACCTACGTAAAGAGACTCCTACTTAGGGGATGATTTAGGTATGTTTGGTGAAAACGGGCATAATAATAATGTTAGTTTTGGTCGTCATGTATCGATTGAATGAATAATCATGGGATACCGTTACCTCGAGGTCTCAGTTCGGGGCGAACCACTAGTATTGTGACAGACAACTACGGAACCCTATATACACTGCGTGTGGCCCGACACGCGGATTTTGATTTTATTTATGTGAGTGTTTAGGTTTTAGGATTTTTCTAACTTACTAATACATAGGTATACTTTTTTAACCTAATTATACATTATAAGTATTAAATATTGTGTGGCTCTGGCCTAAATAAGTTCGTTGTTTACCTGTAGTTGCCCGTTGGCCGTTGCGCAAAAGTTCATTAAAATCTCTTCGGACGCATAATTCAGTGACAAAAATGACTATTTTGAAGTCTTATCTTTCAAAAGATTTTCAAACCCCGTATAAATATTTTGGTGAAACTTAATATTTTGGTGAAACAGGGTAATATTCCTAACGAAAACCGATATGGGGTTACTTTTCGGTTGTGGATTATGCTGCATGCTTTTAAGTGTATGGGCAGTTTTACAGCTGGTAATTTTTAAGTCTTACCTAGTTATTTGACTACTTTTAGGTAAAAGTATTCAGTACACTATTGCCCTCATACCCACATTGAGGATGATATTCTGTTGTCCTTATATGTAACACATAAATACCTATATATCTATTTTTGGCATAAAGTGGTACCTACCTAGGTAACGAATAATATACCCACTTAAGTAAGATAAGTAGTAAGTACCTACCACATTCACTGCACTACCCTATCCTTTTCATCCTTTTCAACATGAACCAAGGAACATGGTTCATATGTATGATATATTGAATAAGTACCTACTGAAGAAAGGTCTCTTGTATCGATTTCCACAGGCCTGTCGGCAGCGGCTCCTTGCGGCTTGTCTGATATGTCGTCGGTCCACTTAGTGGGGGGTCTGCCAAGACTGCGTTTTTCGGTGCGGGGTCGCCACTCCAGCACTCCAACGACCATTATTTCGAACTACGAATAGGTTTTACCCCACCCATGGTGCGTAAGCATAACATGTTTAATTAAATATTTGAGTGTTGTGTTATGTTATGTCATATGTGTATGTGAAAATACAGGGATAGGAAGGAAACATTTGAAGGAAGGTCAAGCTACGTGAAGCTACGCGTCCATTCGAAGCTACACATGGGGAAGTGGGAACGATCCTACGTAGTATTAATATATAAAAAATTCTTTAAAAAAACCGGCTTCAAACGCCACTGAAAAGTATAATTTCAATTTGTAGACTTAGTTGAAGGCGAGCGGTCCTAAATAGAAACGATGAAACGAATGCGCCACGCTAGCCAAAATTTTAATTTGTAGGTCCTGGCACAGAATAAAATAGTACTTGGTACAGGTACGTTGAAGTCGGGCTAGCGTTTCAGTTTCATAGTTCTATTGAGGCCCACCCGCCTTCAACAAACGTGTACAAACTGAAATTATTTTATACTTTTGAGTGGCGTTTGAAGTCGGTTTTTTTAAAGAATTTTTATTTATTATTATTTTAAACTTTTTAATGTAGCTTCATAGGCTAAATCTACACATCCTCTGATCGCAAAGCGATTTGTTTCTATTCATTGATCGATACGAATCCAAACACTTCATAGCTGCTATTATTCTTTGAAGAGTGTACTAGTGTGCTAGATATCCTGGCTGCAGCATCAGCTCATCGTGTTGCCACCATTGCATTCTATGTAGAATCAAATACTGATCAAAATGAATCCAAACACGACATATCTGCTATTATTTTTAAAGACTGTACTAGTGTGCTGCATATCCTGGCTGGGGTTGTTCCAGACTCATCCCACAGAAACTCATCCCACTAATATTTTTTTCTTAACTCATCCCAAACTGATATTCTTATCTCAACCCACTACATTAATTGTATTTATTTTCTTAACTCAACCCAAATGTATTCTTTACTCATCCCAAAACAAAAATTACCTAAACATTCGAACATTCATGTATGGTTAGCATAAAAATGCATTTGAACTAAAATATTGTACACATTTATACCTTTAAAAAAACTTAAATAGATAAATATTAGCAACTTTTCCAATAATTGTTAAGATACTAAATTTAAATAAAAGAGATGGCAATAGCTTTCGATATAGCGGTTTTTAGGGTTCCGTACCCAAAGGGTACTAACGGGACCCTATTACTAAGCCTACGCTGTCCGTCCGTCCGTCCGTCCGTCCGTCCGTCCGTCCGTCTGTCAGCGGGCTGTATCTCTTAAACCGTAATAGATAGACAGATGAAATTTTCACATATTATGTATTTCTATTGCCGCTATAACAACAAATAATAAAAATTAAATTAAATTAAAAAAATTAAATTAAAATATTTCCATGGGTACATGAAAATATTTTAATTTAATTTTTTTAACGGAACCCTAAAAGAGCGAGGCCCGACTCGCACTTGGCCGATTTTTAATTTTGAAACTCAAACCTTTCAAAATGCTAACTAGATGGCGCTTAAATTACCTAATTATTTTAATGTGCATTTTAAATGGACACTACAGTGAATAATTTGTGCATTTTAAATGCTAAAAAAACATTTAATAAAATAAAAAGTGCTGCGAAATATTATCAATACACTTCTGTCTTTGATCAGCTGCTGCGCCATCTAGTCTAGCTCTAGCCAAACCTTCAAGCGTTTGCAATCGTAGAAAGAGAAATAGACAATCGTTACTGTATCATGGCTACGGGGGCAGAACTACCAAATACTGCAATCAAAGGTTGTTATTTTCACTTTTGTCAAGCACTTGTCAAACGTGCAAAAAAACTGAAAATGACAAAAGACACATACCTATAAGTTGAAACATCTCTCTCTTTGTTTAGCTTTGCCTCTGGTTCCAGAAGACCTGGTTGACGATGCTTTTTTGTATATAATGGAGGATTGTCCTCAAGGGGATAATGTTACTAAATTCAATGATTATCTTGTTGAAACTTGGCTATATGATGGCATATTTCCACCACATATGTGGAATGTATGTAATCTTACAACTAGAACAACTAATGCACTAGAAAGCTGGCATGCAACTTTAAACCGGCACATTTCAAACAAAAACATTAACATGATAAAGTTATTTTATATCTTTAAAAAAGATGCGCATCTGCAAATGCCAGGCTTAGCCAAAGTTCATCATGTTTTCCAAAATCAGTGAAAAAATATGAAGAAAATGAAGAAAAAATCAAAATTGCCATCCAGGAATTAGTTGAAGGGAGAATTGTAATAGGCCACTGTCTTGAAAAGTTGGCCCCATATGTTTTTTTAAAGATAAGTAGGGGTTTTGATTTTAAAATGAGTAATTATTAGTCTAGTCTAACGTTCCTTTTAAAAAAAATATAAATATGGTTTTTGTGACCTTGTTGATGAACTTTAAAGGTAAATTTTGTGTCATTTATCTTTTCGTTTTATAAAAGTAGCTCTTGTTTTATCATAATTATGTAGGTATGCTCTTTATTTTGCGAATGTTGATTTTTTTAACCTATCATTTCTTGTTGATTGTTTCATATTGTAAATGTTGTATAATCTAATTATTATTTTTTCGTTTTTCGCCAGCAAACCGCTGGTAAAGAAACAAACAGATGCAGAGTAAAGAATATTTTTATATGTTTTTTAAATAACTAGCTTTAGTTTTATGCTATGACTGTTATTCTGTGAAAGTTGATTTTTATAAATGTTTTTTTTTTATATATAATTACACATATTATATCCTTTTATTTTGTTTTTGTTTTATTTAGCAGTAATTTTGATGTTGATTTTTACATGTTTTTGATTTTAAAAATACAATTCATATTCAACATATTTTTTGTCGGACCGTACTCAAAATCACAGGTTTTAAATAATAATAATTACAGCGGGATGAGTTAAGAATACTCATGGAACAAAAATCCCAAAAAATTGCTGTGGGATGAATTAAGAATACAAATGGGATGAGTTAAGAAAAAAATATTAGTGGGATGAGTTTCTGTGGGATGAGTGAGGAACAACCCCCTGGCTGCAGTTTCAGCTCCATCATCAGAGCCATTCCATGAATATCACTTAAGACTACTTAACAATACGAATGAAACGAGCCCAAACTAAATATGGTTACGTAGTTTCATTACAGAGTGCTCATAACCACCGTTCAGCTTCATCATCAGACCCTGGATATTATCTAGGACCAGAGTACTTCTTAAGACGAATCAAACGAGCCCGAACTCCATGGTGTTACATCGTTTTACTACAGAATTCTCATAGCCGTCTTCCACCTCCATCATCAGATCAGCTCCATGTTACAATACTATTGCATTGTAATCTGTTTTACATCTACATGCACATTTTCAGCTCAATCGGAAACCGGGAATGGTTCTTATACATCCTGCAAGACTTGACCTAAACATACATTGCAAGATAAATAAAAGCTTGTAAAAATAAGGATGAATAGAAATTTAGTTTATGTATGTATGTTATGTACTAGGCATGGTTAAAAGTCTACACATACTCTGATCGCGAGCGATTTCCTCTCATTCATTGAGGAGTTCCGTCCTCCATCTCCGAAGATATTCATCAAATCTTCACCAAATTTAAATGGGACCTATCTGCACATACGCCCTTTCAAATAAAAAAAAATTATTGAAATCGGTTAAGATTTGAGGGAGTTAAGGAGTAACATCGACAAAAAAAAATACGCGTCGAATTGAGAACCTCCTCTTTTTGTATTTTTTGAAGTCTGTTAAAAATAGGTAATTTTCCTTGTACGGTTGAATAATTTTTTTTTTATTAACTATCAGAAATACTTTCAGTTTATAATGGGAATTTTCTTCAAAATGGAAGTTCTTGCTTTTATAGAAGAGGCCGAACCTGAGCATCACAGTTACGAAGATTACGACGATTTCATGAAACAGACAAAGGATAATTACCACAAAGTAGGTAAAATATATTTTATAATGATATTATGTATTCTTATTTTTGGGTTCGGCGGGGCGTACCTACTACTTAACGTGTGAGGTCGCTCTGGCCGGGCTATATGGCTTGTAGGTTTGGATCCTTTGTTTTATCTTTGTAAATAATATAAAGTACTAGGTCACAAATATCGACACTTTACTCTTTAAAACCGAGCCACTCAAAGCCTATTGCTCACAAACTAATCATGCCTTAGGAGAATACTTATTTATTCTCTTTAAACGCTTAAACCCTACCTATAGCCGTCTCCTCCATCCCCATAACAGCCCCTTTCCTCACATCTAATCTATTTAACCACCAACACGACAGACAAACACCATCTGAACGTGAGGGTGGTTATCAAAAACATCTGAACATTAATTAATCAATTACATTAATCTTAAGCGCACTGGCAATATTTATTCGATTAGGGCGCGATTGCTATCGCAATCCCTCAATCAAACACAACGACCTAGACACGAACGGATCTATTACTCGGATCAAAGACTGGCTGAGACTGCCCTCGCATCGTCAAAATAGCTGCATTTATACTAATATTCCAAGATGGCGCGCAAGATGGCGTGCCAACACTGTCAACATTGACAAATGTCGATTCAATTAAACTAATTTCAATAAACAAAATGACGACATCTTTATCATTTCTTAAAGTCTTTCAATTTTAAACATGAATCTGACAATTCAAACATGTTCCTGACAGTTCCTAGGTAAAAATAGGCATATTTTTTGTGCTAAACTGAAGAACACTTGTATGTTTTCTCTTGGGCGACGACGACGGTTGGGATCATTTCGGTTATGAAGATTATTTTATCCAGTTTTACATTTTTTCTCGAGAAATCCAACATGGCAAAAATGCTTTAGCGAAAATGTTTCCTTGTTTACAGATAGCGATTAACTGCTGGATTGCAGCTTTGATTTACATTATAACGTTGGGCTTGTCGTTTTTGTGCATGAAACACGCGAAGAAGAGGGCCATGAGGGCAGCAGAAAACTTGAAAGACGATGATGTTTTTTGTAAAGAAAAACCTAAGAAGTCTTAAGAGATGTTTTATACGGACCACTCCACAAGCGGCAAACAATATTTAATTAGGTAGTAGTCTTGTGTGGGTATTGGATGCAGCCAGCCACACATATAGGACGTTTCGAGTGAAACACCACGCGTGTTGATACAATTTTGTCCTTGGCACATTTTGTCACTTTCAGGCCAGAGACGTATCTACAAGTATGACGATTGCGACGAGAAGGTGTGTCACCATTGCAGAGCCGATAAATCATAGCAGACCCTTCCATTTAACTACAAACAATTTAACAATTGAAAACAAACAATTTAAACGAATTAAAGCTTCGGTAATACTAATAAGGCTACCGCCATGATTCCTCTAGCTAGCGTCTTCATCGCCTAACCAGTGCGGTCCTGGCCTAAGGCTCCATTCGCGCACATCATGCACATCATGATATACCTTTATTGTGGTTGTGGCACGTCCGAAAGTATCTTATATATTATCTTAAAATACTTTAAAAATATTTTTTACTCAACTTAAATAATATATGTAGGTATAATAAACCTAAGCTTCATTTCTGAATTGAACAGGTAGGTAATTAGGTCTTAGATTATTGTCTTAAGGTGTGGTCTAGTTATTAAAAAAGTGTTTTCTGAAATTTAGTTTTTATTAAAGAGGTCTGATTAAGTTTGAGAATACACCAGAAGGGTCGAGAAACGTGAATTTGGAGGGTAGGTAGATACATATATTTCTTGACTATTAGAATAGAATAGAATAGAAATATTTTTTATTCAAATAAACTTTTTACAAGTGCTTTTGAATCGTCTGGCTCTACCACTTTTTTACCACATTTTCGGGATTACTCAGTCAGTGGCAAGGGGTAAACAAATAAATAAATAAATAAATAAAAGGTTAGACTGCGTCAAATAAAATATTTATTGTACAGTTAAAAATTTTTTTGGTATGTTTTTGTAAAAAAATGTGTTAAAGTGCTATTTAACTTCTTCCAGTTTTCTATCGAATGTTACAGTTCCAATGTTTACGCTTTTTATTTCTTCTTTGCTAGCTTGAGAATTATCCTGAAACAAAGAACAAAATAATAAGCTTATGCATGTTGATAATTGACCTTTGCCTCTGCGCTCGACAAAATAAACCAAAATGGCTTTTGAATTATGTTTTCCCGCCATTCAATTGATGACTCTTACCGGATTGGCATCTAACTCTTCGTCTTTGGTCGGCTGACTGGGACACAGCCAAGCATCGGCAAGAATCTGCGGTATTTTAGCGCGCATTTTGAGAGGGGCCAAGATTTTAGTGATCAGCTTACGGCATTCTGCAGACACTTTGGGTTCGCGAGGAAAAGAAACCTTGTTTTGGACTTGCTGTAAAAAGTAATAAACTTTTAAGACATGTCTTTATAAAAAGTTCTGACGTGGTGCGCCAGAAGGCACTGTGCTTTTACACTTTGTACTACATCTCGCAAACCATCAGAATTGGTCGGTACCTACTCGGTATGCATGACACAGGGTTTCTATCAGTCAATTTCTTAGATAGCATGCGGCCGGCCTATAGTAAGTAAAACGAAATTAGACAATGTATATAATGATATACCTATGCTGGAATTAAACGGCTCATATGAGTTGAACTCTGGAGTGGATTATTTAAGTAGAAGATAAAATTAAACCAAAAATGAATTATCTAATTAAGAATAAATAGATACCTACCTACCCAAGTATCTACTCTAAAGAAATGTATTTCTTCTTTCTTTTCTTGGTCCGCAGTAATTTATACTGTACGTTTTTTGTCAGTCAGTCAATAGGTGTAGATATATTATTATCGTCTACCTATACTACCAAATAAACTAATACCTTCTTCACTACAAAACTTTACCTTCAATAATTGGGTGTAATTGGTATCGTCAAAGGGCAGTCTACCGTAAACGATGGCGTAAAGAACTACTCCCATGCTCCAAATATCAGAATCCTGTGGTCTGTAAGGAACTCCCTTCAATATTTCTGGAGACGCGTAAGCATAGCTCCCGCAAAAGGTTTCACTTAGGGAGTAAACTCCGTTCTTTGGCTTCATGTGACCCCTCGCGAATCCAAAGTCAGATAGTTTGATGTTTAGACCATGATCCATCAATAGATTTTCACATTTTATATCTCTGCAAGTAAAAGAACATATTTAAGAATCATCATCATCAGCAAGCCATCAACGACTCACTACTGATGGCAGGTCTCCTCTCAGAGAAGGGTTATAATGCGACAGTCCACCACGCTGTCCTAATGAAAATTGGCAGACTTCACACACCTTCGAGAACATTAGGTATGCAGATCTCTCAGATTTGCAGGTTTTCCTTCACAACGGTGAAGGAAAACCTGCAAATCTGCAACCTGCAAAAGCATTTATTATTTGATTACTTAAACGTACATAACTCGGAAAAGTCAAAGGAGTCAGAGCTCCTGATCAAACTCTCGACCCCCCGAATAGGAGACCGCAGTTCTAAAAACTAGGCAACTCTCATAGGCTGAAAGAGTATATTATGACGAGACTATCACAAATATTTAGATGTCATTCAAAATTGGGTATTTGACTGATATTTTTTTATTTATTTAAAATAAAGTTTTAAAATATTATTATAACACAATGCCATTTTTCTCTTATAAGGTGGATTATACGGGTCCGCATGCGAAATTCAAATTTAATTTGGTTTTTCGCAATTTGTAAACTAATACGATAAAGTAGGCTTATGGCATTCTATTTGCGACGACGGCAGTATCATCTTCACAGGTTTGTTTAAAAATCTTTACTTGAAAGTGTCTACTTTAAGAAATTAGCCAGAATATCGACTAATTTGTGAGTAACTCACGTCCAACTCGATATTCTGACTAATTTCTAAAACTGGACAATTTCAAGTAGATTTTTCTATAAACCTGTGAAGATGATACTGCCATCGTTGCAATTAGAATGCCTTATGCCTACTTTATCGTGTTAGTTTACGAATTGCGAAAAATTTGAATTTCGGGACTAGTCTCGGAAATATAAAGCTTTAAAGTTACCTGTTAGACAAAAGAGCGCTATTGAGGTGTGAAGTCACAACTCAAAAGCTCCATAAAAAAATTCGTTTTAGAAAGAGACAGATACAGTCGCAGTTAAACAGCTTATAACTTACTAGCTTCTGCCCGCGACTTCGTCCACGGGGAATAAAGAAGTTTATTTTCCAAGATGAAGAATAGAATACTTTTAACTTCACCTTCACCACCTTAAAAACACCTTCGCAAATAATCCATTATTTTAGAACAAATTTAGTAAGCATAAAAAATGTTATAGTGAGCCAACCTTAAAAGATAGACAAATATGCTGTCGCGGACTTTTTTTAGAACTTTTAAAGGGGAACAATTCTGTCATACATGATTTTTGCGAAACTTTAACCGTTTACGCAGCGCACGCAGCGGAAGCTCTCAAAAGGAAAAACACCCCCGATTTTGAAACATTCTTCATTGGTGCTCCGCTCCTATTGGTCTTAACGTGATGATATATAGCCTAATAGCCTTCCTCGATAAATGGGCTATCTAACACTGAAAGTATTTTTCAAATCGGACCAGTAGTTCCTGAGATTAGCGCGTTCAAGCAAACAAACAAACAAACTCTTCAGCTTTATATATTAAAAAAAAGTAATAAATATGAGTATAGATTTGTTTTTTTACCGATTTACCTATTTTCTGTTTTTATAAATCAAGAATAAGAATATCAATATTTTGAACAACAGTCAAGTACCCAATTAAAGCGTGAAATGTATCATCATTAGCAACCCATCAACGGCTCACTACTGAGCGCAGGTCTCCTCTCAGAGAAGGGTTATAGGCCATAGTCCACCACGCTGGCCCAATGCGAATTGGCGGACTTCACACACCTTCAAGAACATTATGAAGAACTCTCAGGCGTGCAGGTTTCCTCACGATGTTTTCCTTCACCGTGGAAGCAAGTGATATTTAATTGCTTAAACGCACTTGATCCCGAAAAGTCAGAGGTGCGTACCCGGGATCGAACCTGCGACCCCCCGAATAGGAGACCACAGTCCTAACCACTAGGCTATCACTGCTTAATGTATATGTGAAATGTATATAAGCGTCTAAAGCTAAATTGGGTCTTGGGAGAGATTTGCACTAACCGATGTACCACTCCGCGTTCATGGCAATAGTCTACCGCCTCGACGAGCTGCTTGAACCAGCGACGGCCGCGAGATTCGTCTATGTGTTGGTCTTTGCGTATAATGTCTAGGAGGCTGCCATTTTCAGCATATTCCATGACAATATATACTCTGTAATTAAATACATAGCTCCATAAGGCAGTGCGATTTAATCTTTCAATCTAGCATGTAGCTATTGATCTTTTTATCAGATTTTTTTATACAGTTAAGGATGATTATACGGGTCTGCCCGCGAAATTCAAATTTAATTTGGTTCCTCGCAATTTGTAAACTAATACGACAAACTAGGCTAATGCCATTCTAATTGCGCCAGTAGAATTATCATCTTCACAGGTTTACATAAAAATCTTTACTTGAAAGTGACCAGTTTAAGAAATTAATCAAAATACTGACTAATTTGTGAGTAACACGGCCAACTCGGTATTTTGATTAATTTCTTAAACTGGTCACTTTCAAGTAAAGATTTTTATGTAAACCTGTGAAGATGATAATTCTACTGGCGCAATTAGCCATATATAAGTGCCATAATGAATATATGTATATATGAATATGAATGCCATAAGCCTACTTTGTCGTATTAGTTTACAAAATGGGAAAAACCAAATTAAATTTGAATTTCGCGGGCAGACTCGTATAATCCACCTTAAAACGATTTTCATCACAATTTTCAAAGATACGAGTACCTAAGTACTTTACAGGTACTTTTGCTAAGTGAGTACTATGGGACCTCTGAGCTATGAATATTAGGTACACCTAATTAGTTGAATTTTCCATCATTATAGCCCGTAGACAGTCAAATCAGTGACATGAGTACATGACTAATAATTGATACACGAGAAAGTCATCTATAGCCAGAAGTAGAGAATAGCCCTACTAATTGGTACTTTGTTTTACCTATGAGTGGTTTCAATGGCCTGTAGGAAACGTATTAGGTTTTCATGCTTCAGTCCTTTGACAACTTCTATCTCTCTCGGAAGAAACTTCTTCAGGTAGTCGCCGGGTGCTTGGAATTTGCTTATTATTTTGACTGCCACGTGACAGTTATGGCGATCGCTCGTCGCTACCTAGGGAAATAACTCGATATTTAATGAAAGGGAATCTTCAAAATCTAGGTAAATAGTTACATATTAGGTATTAAAGTAAGTCATTCGTATTTTATCCGTAAAACAAGTATAGTAGAGAGCCACAGGATACAAGCGGCGCAAGTGGAGACTGCGGGTTGTTACGTTCCCTCAAATATGGTTGAGCGGGGCAGCGGCTGGGTCGTGCGTCATGCTCGTGAACGGGTGCCGCCAGCAGGAATGGGGCCTGCTTTCTGTCTACCCATCTTAATATGTATTGAATATTTGTAAGTAGTATGCATTTTTGGAACTTTCCCTCATTGTGGAAACACTGGATACATAGCATAATATCTATTGTATTGTAAACTTGTTTTAAAAGAGCAACCGCCGAGTTTCTTGCTGGTTCTTCTCGGCAGGAAGCGCATTCCGAATCTATTATCTATCTATTCTATTCTATTCTATAATAAAATAAAAATAAATATTCTATTCTTGGATAAAAAATAAAACCTCGTGGAGAGAGTCAATGGCATCAGTTAGTAAAGTAGTAAGTAAGTAAGGTACTTAATTAGCAAACACGATAATAATCGAACACTGTTTATCCCAGAAAAGTAAATTGATTCCAATGCGAATGCGAATGTTTCAACCTGTATAACAGTCAAAGGAACAAATCTAACCTTGACCGTGGCATATGAACCAGAACCTATTGTCCTTCCCAGAATATAGCCATGCGTTTCGAGAACAGTTAGTTTTCTTTCAGCTTTAGCTTCAACGCCATTGTGAACGGTTGCCGTGGGCTCCGTAGACATCTCGCCATGAACATGGTCGTCGGCTCTTACATCTGGCCCTGGCATATCATAGAAATAATATTTATTATGAAGTTTTACATTAGTATAAGTCACATTATAATTTATTTAGCCGCATTGTATTTATTTTCACATTAATTTTTGTGTTTTAAGCCATTACGGCGTCTTGTCAACTGATGGTGCTATAGTGACACAGGAACGAAGTTTGAATATGCCGCGATTTTTGTTTACCATAGACATTTTCATAGCCAGTATCACTGAATAGTGATTTAATAAAATAGGTAGGTATAGCCTGGCAAAAAAGAGTACCATAGCGGCGCAACTGTCGCAAAATTTTCTTGGCCCCAATAATAACGGCCTTTGAGTACGGCAGATTAGTTTTGATATTTAACTACTTTACTGAAATCATAGTAAGTACCTAGGTTAATTGATGCCAAATTTCATGTTATTTATCTCTAGACATACCATTTACTAAAAATATTTATAGATAACCTAATTTAAACCCAAATAGCAACTAAATAAATTATAATAGAAGGTAAAATTTAAACTATATAATACTAAATTAATTAAAACCAATTTCGATAAAATTTAAATGGAACCACCTGGGAAGTATACCCTTTGAAACAAAAAAAAGAATTTTCCAAATCGGTTCAGGCGTCTTCTATAATAGTAATCGATGAACATACATAAAAAGAGATTCCGTCGATTTGAGAATCTCCTCCTTTTTGAAGTCGGTTAAAATAATAATAAAAATTAGTTTAAAATTGACGGAGTTATAGAGTAAAACAGTCAAAATAGTTCAACCCCTATCTCAGAGAACATGCATAGGTACATATATCCATACATCCATACATCCTCACAAACTTTCACATTAATAGTATTAATTGTAGGATTAGTAGGATAGGATATAGTTATAGTTAGTAGGAGGAGGATAGAAACACATACATACATACATACATGCATACAAACATGCATATATACACACATACATACATACATTAGTCTGATGTCATATGGAATTTTGTTATGGGGTTCTGCTGCTGATTGGAAAACAATCTTTATACTCCAAAAAAGGGCTGTTCGTGCTATATACAAAATGAAACCCAGAGAGTCACTGAGAGACTTTTTTAAAGAAACCTCTATATTGACTATGCCTTCACTTTATATCTTTGAAAATATTATGTATGCTAGAAACTAGAAAAAATCTTCCATCTCTCAAAAAGAATCTCGTGTGTCAAAATTATAACTTACGACATAAACATGTCCAGTTGGCAGTGAAAAAATGCAGGTTATCTAAAACAAGAAAAACGTTTATAGGAAACTCTATACGCTTCTACAATAAAATTCCAAAGGACATTACAGATCTTTCTGATACACAATTTAAAGTTAAAATTAAAGATATCTTAATAAAAAAGGCATATTATAGAATAATAGATTATGTAGACGATAATAAAGCCTGGAAATTCTAACATTGCACATGCCATTAATGGTTAAGATTAAATTTTGTTTACGTTATGATATAAAAACTAAGTACGTGAGTACCTACCTATTACTTTTTAATTATTTGTTTATGACATTTTACATGACGATTTATGTTTGACACAATTTTTATTATTTTTTTAATTTTATTCTTTAACATACCTAGTAGGTACCTAATTTTTGTGACTTCTTATTTTATTTATTTGTGCTAGACTGAATATTTTTGTAGATATTGTAATTTAAATATTTAAATGATGTAACATTTTTGACATTCGTAAGCGCTTTTGTAAGCCTAAATCGAAGAAAAATAAACAATACAATACAATACAATACAATACATACATACATACATACATACATACATACAGACATACATGTATGCATACATGCATATTGGCGCATAATAGAAGGATAAATATGTGAAAAGTCAAAAGTAGCATACTAATATCCCGCGGGAACGGTTTGTCTTCCCAGGATAAAAAGTAGCGGTTGTTACTTTTCAGGTCCTCAACTATGCTCATCCAAAACACCACGTCAATATATTTTAATAACCGCTCGACTGATTTCGATAAAATTTAAATGGGACCACCTGGGAAGTATACCCTTTGAAACAAAAAAAGGAATTTTCCAAATCGGTTCAGGCGTCTTCGGACTTCGAGTAATTGTAATATAAAAATACATAATAAATACATACATAAAAAAAATCCGTCGAATTGACAACCTACTCCTTCTTTAAAGTTAAAATAATATTAAAAATTAGTTTAAATTGGACGGAGTTATGGAGTAAAATAGTCAAAATAGTTCAACCCCTTTCTCAGAGAACATACATACATCCATCTATAGTATATCCATACATTCATCCATCCATCCGTCCATCAGTAATCAGTATACTACATCCATCCATACATCCATCCTCACAAACTTTCACACTAATAATATTAGTAGGATCAGTAGGATAGGATATAGTTTATATAGTTAATTTAAATTTGACGGAGCTATGGAGTAAAACAGTCAAAATAGTTCAACCTCTATCTCAGAGAACATACATCCATCCATCCATCCGTATATTACATTCATCATCACAAACTTTCACATTAATAATATTAGTATGATCCTACTATAGGTAGGATAGGATATATTTAGTTAATATAGCTATAGTTAGTAGGAGGAAGATACAAACATACATACATGCATACATACATACATACATGCATGCATGCATACATACATACATGCATGCATGCATACATACATACATGTATGCATGCATATTGGCGCATAATTGAAGGATAAATATGTGAAAAGTAGCACACTAATATAATATATCTAATATCCCGCAGGAACCGTTTGTTTTCCTGGGATAAAAAGTAGCCTTTGTCATTTTCCTGGCCCATAACCTCTTGTGCAGAGTGGAAATATTAATTAAACACTTTTAGAAAAATCTTTATTTTATTATTAGTTTTATTTTACATACATAAAACATTTTTTTTACTAGTAAGAAGAACACAGTCATTTTTTTTTATAAGCGACCACAGAACATCAAAACCTCTGTACCAGTCACTTGTCATAGACTATTATAGTATCTAACACTACTTCCATGGCTTCTTCTTCTTTCCTTTGATTTTGGCTTTTTTTTACATGCTCATGCTACATTTTATGAATATACTACACTAGCGGCACGCTATGATGGCCGGTTTGACACATTACAATAGTGATGTGGAATGTCAATTTATTCTCGAACAAAAAACAATTAAGTTTTGTTTTTGTACCTGATTAAATAGGTTTAATAAAACAAAAATGTATATGTTTATTTAATTTATTTGAACGAACTGAATATTTGAATGAAAATGAATATACATACTTTATATGCACACAAGAAACATATGAATACAAAAGATACCAAAAAAGGTGCCACAAAAGGCCATAATTAATCAGATTCGTCCATACTACTATTTTCACTGTCGTCACTGCTATCATCACCTACATTAATAATTATATGTTCGTTTTCTATAATATTATCTATTTTCACATCTCTTTCATAATCTTCCCTTATTAATTTAACAGTTCTATTCACAACCTTTTCCCAGTCTCCTTTAGTCACATGTTCACAAGCTTCTTCTAATAATTTTAGCATTTTTTTTGTGGTAAATGGGGGTTCTGTATTGTGTCTTGCAGCATATCCCTTAATTTGAGCCCACACCAACTCAATCGCATTATACTCACAATGGTAAGGCGGTAACCGTATAACTCTGTGCCCATGTTCTAATGCTATTTCGTCAATGACGTATCGGATCTTGGTTGGTTTGTTTTCTTTTAAAAGACGTACTAATTCCGCTTTTAACATATTCATGTTTGCATCTACGCCATTTTTAACGTATTTCACGCCATAACCAAATGCCGAGTTGTGGTATATATCATATAAAAATAAAAATTTTACCTTTTGTATGAAACAGCTGATATTTTTTTGCGATTTCAGAGGTTTGTCCACATAGTGAAAATTGTTCATATTCACAAGTACATTCACCCCTTAAATGGTGCAAACTGATTTTTCTACACTTGTATACATTTTAGAAATCAATTTAATAAATAAATTTTGAGTCCTAAACCTAAAACTACATTCGATAAAATTTATGAATCTCTGCACATCACTATCGTCAATAAAGTAATACAATTATTTCCTTCAAAGTCGTTATCAATTAATACGGAACTTCATGAGCGGACAAACGTCAAACCGGCCTTCATAGCGTGCCGCTAGTTTATTTATTATGAATTTTATTTACTACCATGTACTGCTATGATACCATGGAACTAGGAATTACGACTACGTCTGATACAAACATAACTGTCAACGTCTCGTTGACTTTTCATTGAGATATCATTTGAAATCAATTGACAATGACAATGACATTTACAAATGGCGTTGGCGGGCGGCCCGCGGCAGCGTAAATAAAAATAAATAATAACTAATATGTAACCCTTATTAATTAAAGAAAAATTGTTTAAACATTTTTATTCAGATTCCAGGTGTAAAAACTTTAGTTTCAGTGACCTTAACGTGTACCCCGTTCTAAAAATAGTGTTGAAAATAAAGTATTTAGATTGTCTAAGAAAAAGACTATTATGTTTATGTAAACAGTGTTTTAATTAACTGAGTTTAAAGTGTTTAGGTAAGGAATGTTTAAATTATTTACTAATACACATTTACTAAGACATTTTAAAAGCTTAAACATAATTTTTTGTTATGCAGTATTTTCATAAAATTTTTATTTTTATTTCCTTACAAAATGTTTTTGGTGTAATATTTTACAAAGTGTTTGTACTTTGTTGTGTTTTGTTGTTTTGTTGCTATTTATTTTTGATTGTAGCAATAAGTTTCTCAGGCTTGCCTCATACTACCTATCAGAAATTCCTGTCAAAAATTTGGATAAACTTTGGAAGGCTCTCACTTTACTCTCATATTTTGAAGCAGACCACACACACATAATCAGAATTTTGCTGGATTGTCATCCACTGTAATGTTCACCACTTGCACTCAAAAAGTTTTCTGATTATGAAATTCAACTAATTCCTGATAATATGAAGCTAGCCTAACATCCTGTGTACTTTACTTTTAAATAAAATTATTAATTTACTTTATTTTGGTCTCTTTATTTTTTTGCTTGTCATAGTACAAAACAGTTTATTTTTAGAGCTTAGATGTTCACATGTCTCAGGTTTCACCTAGACCTTACCTACCTAGTACCTACTAAGTTTTGAATCAACCAACCCAGACAGATTCTTACAATAATTTACTTAAGTAAGTATTTAATTTTTTAATTATAGTGCAATAAAATTTTAATAATTTTATTTTTTAATACTGTTAGTATTATGAATAAGTAAAGTTTCAAATAATGCTTGCCAAATGTTGGATATAGTTAGGCCTCTTGTTTTGACTAGATCTGAACCAAACTCCATAATCTGTCATGTTTAGTGTTATGCTGTATGTGGTAAGGGTTTGTCACAGAAAATTGAACGTGAATATGTCTGTAGCTTTTCCAGTAACATATTATAAACCATCAAAAAGTTAAACTGAAAATATGGAGCCAATAGCTATTCTTTAAATCTTAAAGACTGTTGTAGGTACATTCTTATTTTTTGTATCTCAGTAGCTTACTTCATGTAGCTTGGAAAGCAAGTTAGTATTCATAATACAAGCTATAAAACATCTCAAAAATCCAGCAGTTAAAGGTGTGGACTGAAAACTGAAAAGTCAACAGTTAATTGCACTATTGTTGTACCTACTTCTAACACAAGCTTCACACTTAATTTTACTTTATTCAAGTTCAGCAATGATAACTTTTTTTCAAAGAAAACTAAACAAAAAAGCACTTTGCAAGTACCTATTCAACACATATGATTTATGATATGTGCTATTAGTTTGTATTACAAAAAAAATCAAGTGAATTAATTATTATTATTTCCTTGTGAAATGACTATTAGCTGAGCTACAAGTATATACTCAACAACTCAATATTGTAGCTATGATTAGTAAACTTATTTCAAACTTGGTACACATTTCTTCTCATTAGAAGGCACTCAGTAGGCAATATGGAGAACCATGCTCTGATTATTCGTCCAGGATTAAATCAGAAATGTAAGAGATTTTTCTCAAAACTACAGATGCGGTGTATGGAGAGACAGCAAGATAATTTCGACGCGGTGTATGGATAATAATAAACAATGCATATTAAACTTTGGATATAAGTAGAATTGGCCTTTCTTAGTCAACTGTATTGGTCTTTAGATTGTGCTACTAATATCGCCTCAGTATAAACAGTATAAATATTTTCTTCAAACTGAACATTTTCAATAGAATAATCTGAAAATTATTTGACATTCAATAATTTATTAAAAAAATGTGTGTGTCATGGAACACTCGGTTGGAACGAAGTGCCCTTTTAATAATAAATAAATAATAAAAATAAATAAAATAAAAATTAATAATCTGAAGTTAGGATTCGAACCCCCGAACCGATAGTTTCACTCTCCATGATGAATGTATGTATCCACTATGCCACCAAAGCTATAATGAAACATGTGTAATAAACGAAGGAAACAAGTGTTGTGATGGAAAATTCTTATACCTTTTTCCGCCTAGCCTCCATCTGCAAAACCATCTGAAAAGGAACTTCGTTCCAAAAACTACCTATTACCTTTATGCTATAGCTGCATCAAACGGCCGCCCTTTTATTCCTATACCTCTGGTCTTCCAAGTTTCCATTCGTTCTGTTAGGAACTAGGACACATCAGTAAACTTTGAATTATACTTTTCTGAAGCGGAGTAGGTACTGACGTGGGTCACTCTACTGGAAGTGTGCAATACTTTACTAGGTGTCCCATTTTCTGGCATTTGCCTCTTTTTTGTATGTTTTCATTTAGAAATCATATTTCTAGAGCTCGCTTGCTGCTTTTGTTATCATAATTATTGCGAATGCTACGTTCCGCACTTACGGTATGAATAGCTTATTTTCAGAAATATTCCGTTAATTACTTAAAATGCTGCTGCTGAATAATTTTTTATGTAGACCTTGCTGGATTAAATTTTTAGCAAACTATGCAAACTATGGATTATGTTACGATTTTTGAAGGGGACATTAAAAGCAAAATTGCAATGAATTGAAAGCAATAATATAATTTGAGAATAGGTTTGAAGTACCTCAAGTTCTAAAACTTATAAACCTATTTAAAAAGGTAAATAGTAACAACTGATAATGAGATATTAATAAGGTTTGGAATTCTTTTTTCAGAAATTCAATTCAGAGTTAAATAATTAATAATTGCCTATTTAACAAAATAGGAACGGATGAAATAAGTTCAATTCTATAAAAGTTAAGCATTGAAATGGTCTTTAATTATAGAGCTTGAGGCAACTTCAGTTATAATTTCTGAATACCTAAGTAGTTAAATCTTTTCCGCAAATGCATTAAAAACTTGTAGTTAATTTGTTGCTTAAGGCCTTAAGAAGCGTGAATGTCTAAATTCCATGGTTGTTTAATTCAACATATCAACATAATTGTTGATTTAAGCCGTAAATAAAAAATAAAGAATGAAAGATAAAGATTCAATAACTGTTTTGGCTATTAAAAATGTTTATTTTTGTCAACCCCCTCTTGTAAAAAAAACCCCAAAGAGTACCTATTTTTGACATAATTTGCATAACTTCTCCAAAAGCGCGCTAGCTTTTTAATTCGTTCTTGCACACAAAAAAAGGTATTAAAAATATGAATCTTTTCGCTATTTAACTTTATTTTTACGCCGCATTACAATCGTGTATAGTAATATTAACCTGAAATTCAACTAAATCCGAGCTGATAAACACTCGCGAGCCCCATCCACAGTCCCTGCCGAGACGTTGCGGAGGGAAGACCGCGCATCGGTTTTGCAGCGACTTCGTTGAAATTAATTTTAGCTTTTAAGGAGTTTATACCAATTTCTAAATATTTATATTAATAGATTTACTTAGTTTAGATAAAATCTTTAAGTCAGTAACTGTAAATATTTTTTTGTAAATACATAAACTTTTATAAACTTCTTAAATAATCAAAGAATAGTGAATTCGAAAATGCCAAACAGGTGGACAATTAAAAATGTATTGGTGAATATTTACCTACAATTTTTAGTTAGTGTAATATGTTATTTTTTCGATTATTACCTATGCTAGGCATAATAATGTAAGCAGTGATAGCCTAGCGGTTAGAACTGTGGTCTCCTATTCGGGAGGTCGCAGGTTCGATCCCGGGCACCATTGATTTTTCGGAGTAATGTGCATTTAAGCAATTAAAATCATCGTGAGGAATCCTGCACTCCTGCACACCTGAGAGTTCTCCATAATGTTCTCGAAGGTATGTGTAATCCACCAATTCGCATTGGGTGGATTATGGCCTGAAGCAATGCCTGGGTCATGCGTCATGCCCGTGAACGGGTGCCACCGGCGGGAATGGGGCTACTTTCTGTCTGCCCGTCTTAACATGTGTTGAATTATAGGAATGCTTTTGTGGAACTTCCCCTCATTGTGGAAACAGTGCAAACATAGCATAATATCTATTATATTGTAAACTTGTTTTGAAAAGAGCAACTGCCGAGTTTCTTGCTGGTTCTTCTCGGCAGGAAGGGCATTTCAAACCAGCGCGAGCGGTAGAATCATCGACGATTCAAAAATACTTGTATAAAAGTTTATTTGAATAAAAAGCATTTCTATTCTATTATTTAACCCTTATCTAAAAGGAGACCTGCGCTCAGTAGTGAGTCGTTGATGGGTTGCTGATGATGATGATGATGATGGTGATGATGATGATATGCATGTTGATAAAAATTGCTTGAGGTCTTAGACCATATTTTTTGAATGGTCTAAGTTTGAGGTAGATACAGCTACATAACAGTGGATAACAGCAAAACATCAAGTCAAGCCTGACAGTATGACTTTCAACGTGCCTTATTCCTATAACAATAGGGTTGACATTCGCAATTCACTCGTACCATTGAACAGCTGTCGACTGTAGGTACCGTAGATCTTGTGATTTAGTGGTTGTATAGGTCTGTATTATACAAGACGTGGTCTAGTGGTTAGCAAATTCGACTACAGATGACGAGGTCCCGGATTCGATTCCCGGGATTATACTAATGTGTACATATTTTTATATTCATAGATTTAATATGTTTAGTTTTATCTTTAAAATTGTGTGTTGTGTGTGTGTGTGTTTTGTAAATAAGTTAACTTTTGTAACGTATTTGGGTCGCTGGCTGTGTGAGTGATTGGATGTGTACTATGTCACTCTCAGTACACCAGATAAATTCTACTTGTGCGTTGCCGGCCAACAAATACGTCAACAGTGGGTTCTTTAGGCTGTGGTGAATAAATAAGTAACAAATCCCAACATTTGGATCTTTGTTTAATTGGAAATAGAAAATTACTAAAAGTTAGGCATGACAAAAAAATAGGTATCACTAAACAAGGTTTACACTATTTAAAATTATATTTAATCGGTCAAAGAATAGTGTAAAATTTACACTATAAATATTTACACTGTAAATAGTGAATAGTGCAGGTCAAAAATGCCAAAACATAAGAAAAAATATCTTGTTAAAAGAGCAAGAGAATTAAAAATGTATAATATGTGAGTATTTACTTACACTTTATATTTAGTACCTATATTTTATATTTGTTATTTTTCGATTACATAGGCATGTTGATAAAAATTGCTTGAGGTAAGTATAGATGATATACGTAGGTACCTACTGTGGACAACACGTACGTAGTACTATTATATATTCTGTGACGTCATGTAATAACTAACTGCCTCGTTGGTCTAGTGGTCAGCTTGTTCGAATGCGGATGACGAGGTCCCGGGTTCGATTCCCGGGTCGGGCTGCGGCCGTTAAAAAAAAGTATTGCGTTTTTCTGCCGAAGAAATTCTCAGTACTGGCCCGGAGTTAGGAAGTTGGTGGTTACTGGTTAGTCACCCCCGTGCCTCGGAGAGCACGTAAAACCGTCGGTCCTGCGCCTGATCTCTCTCCGATCGTGTCGGATTTCCGTACCATCGGACTATGAGAGTGAGGGAATAGAGAGGGGTACCTGTGGTTGCGCACACACTTCTGCACTATAATATCTCCCGCGCAGATGGCTGACCTCTAAGGCGACGTTTTAGCATAGGAGGTTGGCCGCCGTGATCGGATTCGGTCGGGAGGACATCATGTAATAACTAGCTTATATGTTCGCGACTTCGTCCGAGAAGTTGGACCAAATTACAGATAGTTACGAAGTTTGATCAAAATCGGCGTAGTAGTTTTCAAGTTTATCCCGAACATACTTCGTGACTCGAGATTTTTAATATAGATAGGGGTTGACATTCGCAATTCACTCTTATTAACATAAAATAACTAGTTTTTATAAATTAATCTATACATATATTATAATAAAACTGTAACTGGAAGATTTCTGTACATTTAATATATTTTGAAAATTTTAATTGGGGGATGCTTTACTATCGATACTGAGCCCAAAACAGATTTGTATTTAATTTTTGTCTGTTTGTTTTGTCCTTCTTTCACGTAAAAACTACCGCACAGATTTCTACAAAATTTTATACCGTGGTAACTTATTAATTGGGTCAACATCTAGGCTACTTTTTATCCCGGAAAATCAAGGAGTTCCCGAGGGACTTTAAAAACTAAATCCACGCGGACAAAGTCGCGGGCATCAGCTAGTATTATCTATACCTACTTATAATAAAACTGTAACAGGTCCAATTGTCTATAGTTAAGCGATTGATCGTAATCGTATTCGATGTCATTAGCGTCAAAGTAAAATAAACCATAACAGCATTGAATTAGAGCTCAATTTCGTGTATGCATTCTTATACATTTACCTATGTATGATACGCTCCATAACTCTCCATAATCGGTTGTACTTACTGAATTTGTGACTTTTTATCAATACAATCAAGGATTATTTTACTTTGACACTAAATGGATTATTAGAAGTATATATATAATTATTATTTAACTAGCTGATGCCCGCGACTTCGTCCGCGTGGATTTAGTTTTTGAACTCCCTTGGGAACCCTTTGATTTTCTGGGATAAAAAGTAGCCTATGTCACCCTCCAGGTCCTCAACTATACCCATACCATAGGTCTTACCTTGCTTTTAACCAAAATTGACAATTCTTGGTCAACCGGAAGTACCTACTCTATAGGTTTTGGGTCGAAAACCTATATGGTAGTTCCCGTTGACCTAGAATCACAAAATTTGACAAAATGCAAGGTCTACCAGCACAAATAAAGGAAAAATTACAAAAATAAAAAAGTTGAATTTTAAAGGGTGTCCCCATACATAAATAATACAAGCCAATTAAGATAGTCCTCCGAGTTGTATGGGCGCTCATACAATTTAGAGGTCTATCTTAATTGGCACTAACCTTAAATAAGGTAAATAAATAAAATTGTGCTATTTAGTCCAGTAAAAAGTTAAATGAAACCATGATCTGACCAGCTTTGGCGCAATGAGTAAAAATGTGTTCATTAATACTTAAATAATGATATTATAAAAGAAATTTTGATTTAAATTTAGGGGAAAGGGATGAAAAAAATAAAAAAAGGGTTGAAAAATGCCTTTTTTTTAAATAGCTTAATAACGGTAGGAAAAAGAAAAAACAGTTTCAAGTAAAAGTAGTAGAGAAAAAAATTTTACACCAAAAAGTTCCACTTCATTTTTAGGGTTCCGTACCCAAAGGGTACCAACGGGACCCTATTACTAAGCCTACGCTGTCCGTCAGTCCGTCCGTCCGTCCGTCCGTCTGTCAGCGGGCTGTATCTCGTAAACCGTAATAGATAGACAGATGAAATTTTCACATATTATGTATTTCTATTGCCGCTATAACAACAAATAATAAAAATTAAATTAAATTAAAAAAATTAAATTAAAATATTTCCATGGGTACATGGAAATATTTATTTTTAATTTTTTTTAACGGAACCCTAAAAGAGCGAGGCCCGACTCGCACTTGGCCGATTTTTTTTTGTTATCTGCTTTAGTTTAGCTGCAAAAAATAAAAATTAAATTTGCTTTGTAATTAATTATAAAGATGTATAAAGGCGGGAAACATAGTGCCTATCTCAATTAACTAAGCTTTGAATAACGGTAGTACAGTCAAATTAATAAGGTATTTTTAGGGTTCCGTACCCAAAGAGTACCAACGGGACCCTATTACTAAGCCTACGCTGTCCGTCCGTCCGTCCGTCTGTCAGCGGGCTGTATCTCGGTAACCGTAATAGGTAGACAGTTGAAATTTTCACAGATTGTGTATTTCTATTGCCGCTACAACAACAAATAATAAAAATTAAATTAAATTAAAAAAATTAAATAAAATATTTCCATGGGTACATGGAAATATTTTTATGTAATTTTTTTTTAACGGAACCTTAAAAGAGCGAGGCCCGACTCGCACTTGGCCGATTTTTTCGAAATAGAAGATACTTCCGAACATCATCCAACAGTTTTCAAAATCGGTCATCGTAGCTATTAAAACTCTAACCTGCGTGATGTCAGATTTCAGATTGAAACTTTTTCGCTTTCTATATTAAAAAGTTAGACTTTAGACTGTTTGACTTTAATTTGTTTTTAACCAATTAAAAAAAAGGAGGAGGTTCTCAATTCGTCGGAATCCTTTTTTTTGTGTATGTTCACCGATTACACGAAGACACCTGAACCGATTTTCAAAATTCTTTTTTTTTTGTTTCAAAGGGTATACTTCCCAGGTGGTCCCATTTAAATTTTATCGAAATCGGTCGAGCGCTTTTTACAATAACAACAATAAATTATATACTTTGTAGTGGCGCGGGCGTCTGAAGTCGGTTTTTTAAAAAGTATTTTTTAGTATAGATTATAGCGGCAGTGATCGGCCTAATTTTAGGCCTATATTTTACACACTTCTACTTAGAAGTGTGTACAATATAGGCCTAAAATTATACGCATAATATTGTGACTGGCAACTACGGAACCCTACACTGCGCGTGGCCCGACACGCAATTGGCCATTTATTATACTTTACAAATAAAACTACAAACATACTAGTTTCCAGAGCATACAAACAGAATTCGATAACATAATCAAATAAGAATCAAACTTCATTTGTGTGGGGCTCGCTCGCTGAGTCTTCTATTGCAAACTTCAAAAATCTAGATACTCTGTTACAAAAATATGATTGAGTTGCACAGCACAAAACCTGACAATAGTTTGATGAAACGCATGACTTTTGTATACTTAGTTTTAAGCATGGACACGTCTCATATACTTAAAGTATTTTGATATGGTATGAAATTCGTATTTTGTCATACCTCCGTATTTTTCAGGTATTTTTCTATTACAAGTCAACTGACTTGGGTTGACTACGGATCGAATTTTATATTACGCCTCATGCGTACTGCAAATTCACACTGCTGTGATTTTTAATTTCGTACAACTTGGCAAAAAAGTGTAGAAACTGAACTAATTGTTCTCTTTATTGACAGCACTATTATGTTGTCAAGTTTCTTCGCCGAAGTGTTTTTTTTATTCGATGACAAGCTAGTCCTTGACTGCGATCTCACCTGATGGTAAGTGACGATGCAGTCTAAGATGGTAGCGGGCTAACTTCGAAGGGGTATGGCAGTGAATATTCAACCCATACCCCTAATTGGTTTCTACACGCCATCGTGCCGGAACGCTAAATCGCTTGGCGGCACGTCTTTGACAGTAGGGTGGTAACTAGCCACGGCCAAAGCCTCCCGCCAGACCAGACCAGAGACAATTCAGAAATTATAAATTCCAAAATTGACCCCGCCGGGAATCGAACCCGAGACCTCCCAGTTATAAGACAACACAGCTCACCACTGAGCCAGGGAGGTCGTCAAATATTATGTCAATGTTATGTTTTGAAATTCGTCAATATTTATTTGAATTCGTAAATACATACCTACGTATTAGTCTAGTCAACAAGTTCAAAAACGTGAAAAATAGAGATAAAGGTCCTAAAAATATGAGCGATGGCTCATTCGAGTCGGAATCACCTCTAGAAAAATGTTTTTGAAGGATTTTGGTGCAGGTAAAAAATTGCAATTGTTATTAGAACAGAATAGAATAGAATAGAAATGTTTTTTATTCAAATAAACTTTTACAAGTACTTTTGAATCGTCAATGAGTCTACCACTGGTTCGGAATGCCGTTCCTGCCGAGAAGAACCAGCAAGAAACTCGGCAATTAACAAAATAAGATGAAAAAAAAATGATTTAATAAGAAATTGGTTTAATGTAGTATACTGTATAAAGTCAAAATGTCATAATAAAAAATATGTTATAATAAAAAAAAAAAAAAAAATGATATTTCGTTTTTTGTTAGTAACTCGAAAAATATTGACATTTAAGCAATTTTGAAAAAAGCTCGTTAAGAGGAGGAAATTTCCAATAAAAAAGTCCCAAGTCCCGGGATTCTATCTCCATTATTTATAATTTTAATTTGACGTTGAAAATAGGGCTCCGCGCGGCTGTTACAGCATGCGCGCGCCCCCGCTAAAGAGAGTTCAGCAATAAAACTAGTGGTTCGCCCCGAACTGAGACCTCGCGGTAACGGTATCCCATGATTATTCATTCAATCGATACATGATAACCAAAACTGACATTATTATTATGCCCGTTTTCACCAAACATACCTAAATCATCCCCTAAGTAGGAGTCTCTTAACGTAGGTAGCTCCTAAATACAATCCTAAGTCCTAACATCCGTCCCAATATCCTTTTAGGTGTCCCGTACAGGATCGTGATAAATAAGTTGACAGAAAACATCAATCACCTAACTTATAGGTAGCCCGTAAAGGTTAGGGAACGTTAGTGAAAACATTGAATTATTATGTAGGTACTAACGAGTGAAACCGGGTTACGGGCATCTGTACAAATCGTCATCTATCGACGCGAATGGAAAATATACAATATTTAACTAAAATTTAACTAAAAAATAATTTTAATTGAATAATATGGTACAAAAAAAATTACAATACGTACGATAGGCTTTGAGTAATAAACCAGCAATGGAGAGGACTTGACCCCTAATTTATTCGCAAAAAAGTCTGTCAATTACGGTGGGGGGCGAGGTAGCACACATGAAAACTTGCTTACTACAGTTGCATTTTTCCATCACGTCGCTATGCACGCACACAATATAATTAGCAAACACTACCTTAAAGTATATGCACACTATCACATTCACACACAGGGACGCTCTATCATTACATGAAACAATCGCATCATTTGTGTAAACATTTTAGGGATTTGACACTATCGATTATCGACTTTCGATAAGTTTTTCTAATAATTATTTACAACAGAGTTACTTTATTCAAGAGTAAATTTTTTTGTTCGAGATCTTTAACATGGTAGGTATATAGAAGCGCTAGGAAACGAGACTCTTGCCGTTATTTTAGTCATAATATGCCTTTGCTATTAGATTGACTCTTTGTAGGCTTTTAGTACTTGCGTAAAGATACAGCTAGAAACTTTGGACTATATTGACGCTGGAAAGCGATCTAGCTTATTTCGAAAAATAACAAAATGACTTTTTTATATATTTGGAAGAAAAAGATACTGCGTCGGATTGTCGGATTTTCGTTTTCCTATGACATTATTTTTCTAAGATACTATGTTGACCTTCTCTGCATGTTTATATTATATATCTTTTGTTATTCCACATCACACCACACCATCTATTTTTCAATATTATACAGATACTTCAAAAAAAGTTATCAATACTTTTTAGCAGTGCAGTGCACTTAGGCGAACCTACTGTAAGGACTTAGGATTATCTGATTATTAACAGATTTTGTAGATACCAAGGTATTTACTCCGTCACTATACTCTCAATCTCATGCTGAAAGCATGCTGTAGGTACCACAGTATATCAGCTTAGAGCAGCTGTTTAGTTATGATTTAAGGTTATAAGCCACCAGGGAGTGCTGTACTTTGTCATAGGTTTTTATAATTTTTAATAATATTGTTTATTAAGTTGAGAGACATTTAATTTTTATTTGAATACGTAGTGGGTATTAATATTGAACACATTGATTTTTTAAGTAATCTTGTTTAAATAAACATACAGCATTTTTAATGAAACATCATTTGTTTTATTTATGTTTAAAGCGAAATTTACGATGTATCTATTTCTAAAAAGTATATTAAGTACAAACTGTTAGGACTACATCATGTTTCCTTAAAAATAAATACAGCATAATTAGCATTTCAGAGTTTAGAGTTATTTCGTGGTTTCATATGTTTCAAATACCAAGTTACAGCAACATTGCTTCTTAAAATTGAAAAACTATTAGTCGAAATTGATATAAAACTAATGTATAAAACTAAAGTAATTCTACTTTAGAATTATATAATTAGTATCATCTGATGTGTTACTTTAAAAAATATGCTTTTTGAAAAAAATCTGCTCCTGATAGCTTATTATGAGCTGTTATGATTTTGACGTGACAACGTCTTATAAATTGGTTTGCCGGGTGACACTTCAAGAAACTGCGTTACGCTCCGCTCACGTTATGCGCTCACAATGAGAGCGAGTGAGAGGCACAGTTAGCCCGCCTAAGAGCGAGAGAGACAGAGCGAGAGAGAGAGAGTGAGAGAGATAGGCATACACACCGGTTCATGTCTTGCGCTTCTATTTCGGTTGTCACGTAAAACTTTCGCCCGTATACCGACTTTACAGGCAACCAATTTTTTTTTTAAAACGTTATTGGCTCTGGTTTAAAGTTCACTTTTTCGATTTACAAGATCGTTTTCCAGCGTTGAATAATATTCTCTCAGTCCAGTATGGAGGAAACATAAAAAGTAAAAACTAAACCCTAAAAAAAAAATGTATTTAAAGTTATGATTGGTAAGTTAAAACTTGTACCTACATACTTTACTTGGAAGGCTTATTTTTTTCATCTACTTCATCTGAACGAAGTGTATATTTGTTTGTAATGCTAGGCTGCCGCCATGGCTATAGTGGCCACCCCATCTGTAATAAAACACCGCCAAGCTATTTAGCTTTCCGGTAAACCTAGCGGGATGAATAAGAAGTATGGGTACTTTAATTCAATTGCCAAGTTTTAATGAACCAAATATGTATAGAATTTAAATATTTTTTTTCGTCAATGAACCATTAGTAAGACGATAAAAATATCTCGGTATAAATAATTTATACAATCCCCCCACCAATATCGACATATGAAATCTTGCTGTCCAGCCCTAATTTTATTGCGGTGTGGCCGACTTCATAAAATTAAAGTCCTTATTTTCGAGTATGAAAGAGTTACGTAGAACTTATCATTATTATTAAACAATTTTTTAGTCTCGTTTTCATTATTTTTTGTATTATATTTGTAAAAATCCTTTCTTAGCGGATGCCTACGTCATAGTAGATGTGCGTTGATAGTTCAGTGAGTCAGTCACCTTTTCATTTTATATATTTAGAAAATCATATCACACTGGTTATATGGAAATATATACCTATAACTTTTGAAATAATTGAGTAAAAAAACTAATTTTATGAATTCGCTGAGTTTATGGAGCTCTAGCTGCATCAATGCATTTTAAACAATAGTGGGAGAGTACCAGCCAATCAGACACCATTGCGATCGTTATAATAATGCAATCATTTTAACCGACTTCAAAAAAGGAGGAGGTTCTCAATTTGAATTTTTTGTATATTTGTTATCCAATTATTCCGCCAAATAATGAATGGAATTTGATAATTTTTTTTTGTTTAGTAGGGCATACTTCAGAGGTGGTTCCCATATAAATTTTTGTTGATATAATGTTAGATGTTACTCCATAACTACGTCAAATCTGAACCGATTTCAATTTTTTTTGAAAGAACGCATAATAAGGTTGGGCCTATTTAAAAGGTGAAAGATGATTCATATCTTCGGTGATGGAGGAAGGAACTCAATGATTAAGAGCAAATTGCTCGCAATCAGAGATATACACAAAAAAGCTTAAAATAATAATGTAAAAAAAAATATCTTTAAAAAACCGACTTCATACGCCGATCGGGCAAAGTTGGGCTAGCGTCGCGCATTAGTTTCATCATTTATATTTAGGCTCGCCCGACTTCAACATACATGTACAAATTAAAATTGTTTTATTCTTTGTAGTGGCGTTTAAAGTCGGTTTTATAGAAAGAATTTTTTATCATTATTTGATAATCCCACAGACGATCAAAGTTCGTATTTATATATCTAGTCATATTTTACTTTAAGCTTATAAATTAGTCGTTCACCCCTTCCTATTCTATCGTGATTTTAATTCTATGGGATCAATTTATAATGCAGTTCATGAAAAAGGTCTCTAAACGAATAGTAAGTAGGAAGATTAATTTTCAATATTTTCCCCAAATTATTTCATGTACGTTTAAGTAGCAACATTTTCAGATCGACAGTTTTCTTAAGTTTTCTGCATAAGTATTGCATTATTTGGATAAAATAATACATCAGAAGTAAATAAATGTTATCCTTTAGTAAACTGGATGTTTTAAATATTTTTTTTAGAAGAAAATACTCTCATATTCGGCATTTATAGCGGAGCTCATTCCCCGCTAACCATACGTAGTTGACAGGCGCGTGACTGGAGTCAAACAGTTTTATATAACGAGTATGAGCACTGCTCATACCCAACTTACAGAGGGGTACGCGCGTCAATTCTTCTCCTGTGTTGGTTTATTACTCAAAGACGATAGGTCGTAGTCGTAACTCGTAGTTCCATGGGAATAGTTACTGACTGTGCCATCTATTAGCATTATTGTGAAGCTATGTTGATGCTATATGAATTACTGATGCCCATTAAAAATTAAATAATCTCGTTTCTTTATAATATTCATATAATTTTAGTATTTGTTGTTCAAGTACAGGATATAAGTGACCTAAAAAAATAAAATCAGTTTGAAAATCCATAGCGGATTTTCCTAGAGAGCGTCTTCAAGCGAGCGTATAAAATCGCCACTTTGAAAGCCCCCCATTTCGTCAATTTTAAGGGAAAAATTAAAAAAAAAATATTTTTGTACTCAGTTCAAAATTATCTTTAAAATGATACGTAACAATTTTATGTAACGCGATATTTTTTTTTACTTCGCATTCGCTTCTATGAGAGCCCCCCTGAAATAAAGATTTTTATAACTTTTTAAGCCATTTTCGGCTGGAGGCTATCGGTTTACATATTATATCTAAAGGAGTTGTCCAAAATTGGTTTTTTAAATTTGAATTTAATTAACAAGGATGATTTTAATGTAGTTGGATATAGATCCCAAAAGGCTTCTATCAAAATAATTTACAGATTTTTTAAAGCCTCCGATATTAAAAATTTTTTTTTTGTTTTGACTCATTTTATTGCTTGTGATTTGTCGTAATTCCTTGTTCCATGTGATTTATACACCGGTAAAAACTGAAAATATTATTCTATGTAAGTTGTCAATGTCAGATGATTGTCAGGAACAAATAATTTCATTTTCGAATAGGCAGTTCAAAAGTACCTAGTCGTAATTCCTAGTTCCTGGTCTGTGATTCCTAGTTCCATGGTTCAAAATGACATGTATTTGGTTCAAAATGACATTTACGTGACATTAACCGGTGCCAGATTTGATAGTCTATAGATTATAAAAGTTTTTAGTGTTACCATCCATTGAAAAATATTTTCTACAAACGGTATTTTTCATAATTAATTTAAAAAAAACCGAGGACTCTAAAATTATTATTTTTGTGGCGTTTAATTTTTTTTTTTTTTTCTCTTTCACGTGATGACAGTTTGGTCCTGGTTAATGGACACTCAGAATAAAAAACCACCCTCCATACTAAACTGGGACATGTCTTTTGAAGTAATTACGTTCAGTAATTCAAAAGTTATAAGGCTCTGACAGACGGACGGACGGACGGACGGACGGACGGACGGACGGATGGACGGACAAGTGCAAATCGCTCTAGTTAACTCAGAGACCTCGCTTCGCTCGGTCAAATATTTTTTTTATAACATAAGATGTTATTTTAAAAATTTGAAAAACTTCTAGTATCTTCTTAACACTTGAAAGAATCGAGCCCTGGAGAAACAAAAGTTTAACCACCATTTTTCAAAAAGTTATTCAATTGTTAACTAACAAATTATTTCCCAATCTCCATTGTCATAAACAATGGGATGAAAGGTATAAATAATTGGCCTATATTTTTGTATCAGAGTATCTAGATTTTTGAAGTTTGCAATAGAAGACTCAGCGAGCGAATTGAGAACCTCCTCTTTTTTTAAATTGGTTAAAAACAAATTAAAGTCAAACAGTCTAAAGTCTAACTTTTTAATATAGAAAGCGAAAAAGTTTCAATCTGATATCTGACATCACGCAGGTTAGAGTTTTAATAGCTACGATGACCGATTTTGAAAACTGTTGGATAATGTTCGGAAGTATCTTCTATTTCGAAAAAATACCTTATTAATTTGACTGTACTACCGTTATTCAAAGCTTAATTAATTGAGATAGGCACTATGTTTCCCGCCTTTATAAATCTTTATAATTAATTATTACAAAGCAAATTTAATTTTTATTTTTTGCAGCTAAACTAAAGCAGATAACAAAAAAATGAAAAGGAACTTTTTTGTGTAGAATTTTTTTCTCTACAACTTTTACTTGAAACTTTTTTTTCTATTTCCTACCGTTATTAAGTTATTTAAAAAAAAGGCATTTTTCAACCCCTTTTTTTTCATCATTTTCCCCTAAATTTAAATCAAAATTTCTTTCATAATATCTTTATTTAAGTATGAATGAACACATTTTTACTCATTGCGCCAAAACTGGTCAGATCATGGTTTCATTTAACTTTTTACTGGACTATAATATCTCGTAAACAGTAATACATAGTTGAAATTTTCACAGTGTGTATTTTTATTTCCGCTATAACAACAAATAATAAAAATAAAATTAAATTAAAAAATAAAGGGGGCTCCCATGCATGGAAAAGATTCAAAAATGAAGAAATAGGGGCCTTCAAAGTTGTGACCAAAACCAACGAGCATTCTTTCCCCATATCCGAATTTAATCATCATCATCATTTCATCATTAGCAACCCATCAACGGCTCACTACTGAGCGCAGGTCTCCTCTCAGAGAAGGGTTATAGGCCATTGTCCACCACGCCGGCCCAATGCGAATTGGTGGACTTCACACACCTTCGAGAACATTATGAAGAACTCTCAGATGTGCAGGTTTCCTCACGATGTTTTCCTTCACCGTTGAAGCAAGTGATAGTTAATTGCTTAAACGCACTTGACTCCGAAAAGTCAGAGGTGCGTACCCGGGATCGAACCTGCGACCCCCCGAATAGGAGACCACAGTCCTAACCACTAGGCTAACACTGCTTCCTAATTTAATACTAACTCAGAACTAAGTTATCTAAATGTGTATCTAGTTTTATAAATCGGCCAAGTGCGAGTCGGGCCTCGCTCTTTTAGGGTTCCGTTAAATAAAATTAAATGAAAATATTTCCATGTACCCATGGAAATATTTTTATTTAATTTTTTTAATTTAATTTAATTTTTATTATTTGTTGTTATAGCGGCAATAGAAATACATAATATGTGAAAATTTCATCTCTCTATCTATTACGGTTTACGAGATACAGCCCGCTGACAGACGGACGGACGGACGGACGGACGGACGGACGGACGGACGGACGGACGGACAGCGTAGGCTTAGTAATAGGGTCCCGTTGGTACCCTTTGGGTATACGGAACCCTAAAAAAGTGATTTGGTCATATTATGTACGGAACCCTAAAAGAGCGAGGCCTGACTCGCACTTGGCCGATTTTTTGTTTATTACCTAAATAAATATTTTTGATAAAACAGGGTTGGCACCTTTTGGGTACGAAACCCTAAAAACTATCAAAGAATACAATGATTTTAAAAGACTTATTAAAAATAATTAAGGTAAGAATAACAACAAAAAGAATTAATTACCTCGAACTTATAAACTACTTGCAAGCTCGTTATGGTACATGGCGCCTACTAGGTGAAGCTAAAGCAATGGAGACTCTTAATACCTGCACGTGACATCAATCTCAGTGAGGCCCAAACATACTAGGTAGGATAACATAAAACACTGTTCCCTCTGCACATTTACTTTATCGTTGGTATATTTTGAGGTACTCTCATGTACTTGCTGAGTTCTCGAGCAAGTACCGAGCGTAGCCGCTAGATGGCGGTGACGTTGAAATAAGTCTACGCTGGCTCCGTTTCTCAAGGTTATTTCACGCATCTTAAAGCCTTAACAAGATAAAGAGGAAGCTTGTCTGGCGCACGTGACGTCACATCAAACAATTAAGAGTTATCTGGAGTTAGGTGTGCGATATATTGCAGACTTGATTACTTTTCCCACTACCAGGAACTAATAAAAGTTGACCAGCAAACCGAGAACTCGCGGGTCTCGTTTTTAATTGAAACATTGGAGTTTCCATACAGAATCAATCAATCGCATATTTCTCATTCTTTCATCCAACTTCCAACATTTAAAAACGAAATGTTTCATAACGATTGTTTTGCCGACGTTATATAACACAACGGTTTTTGTGCCTTTGAATTTATGCATTGTACCTACCTATATTCCCTATTCACTTTCATAGAAAAACGTTAAGTTTGTTCTTTTTTGTTCTTTCATCCTTCTTTCATTAGTTCGTGAATCTTTACGATCCAACGATTCGGATCGGTCCAACGGGTGGATTTGGCCAGTAGGATTTCAATCCCAGCTACTACAGCTACTCCCTACTAGCGACCCGCCCCGTATACCAGAATATAATAGCTTATTCTTAACTACGCCTTTTTTTACTTTTTAGTAATTGGGAGCTATTTCATAAACTACAAATTATTCTTTAGTTAGCTGTTTCTCTATATTTCGCTTTAAGTATGAATGGAGTTCTTTTTCGTCTTGTCAGTAGGCAGGGAAACTTAAAAATCGGCCAAGTGCGAGTCGGGCCTCGCTCTTTTAGGGTTCCGTTAAAAAAATTAAATAAAAATATTTCCATGTACCCATGGAAATATTTTAATTTAATTTTTTTAATTTAATTTAATTTTTATTATTTGTTGTTATAGCGGCAATAGAAATACATAATATGTGAAAATTTCATCTGTCTATCTATTACGGTTTACGAGATACAGCCCGCTGACAGACGGACGGACGGACGGACAGCGTAGGCTTAGTAATAGGGTCCCGTTGGTACCCTTTGGGTACGGAACCCTAAAAATGGTAAAGGAGCACTTTTATTTTACCATTTTTACATCTGACCTAACTTGTCAGCTTTGTCCGTAGGTGGATGGGCATTGGGCGTACTTACGCGTGATGCTTTGTCTTTGTTTTGGACGTCCATTTGCACATGGACCTATTTTCTATTGAAAATGCGCGTTTAAAAAAAATTTGTATTCCATTTTTCCGCTTTCTATGTTTCAGATTTTGAACGACACTCTTATAAATATAGTGGATTATAAATACCAGTGAGACATTAAACCTTAAAGGAATTGAACGAATAATGACAATTACCAACTTTCGTGAATTGTAATTATTTGTACCCTGTAGTTCAGCTCAAATTCATACACCGATTTTAAAAGTGAGTTTCAGATTCAGTCGTTTTCTGTTTTCTTACCCAATACAATTGGTCGAGGAATTCAACTTTATTAAACAGATGTTAAGCGATTCGTTTCTTGACAGTAGGTCCTCTATCAAGTCCTCTATCTATTTATGACAGGTAGAGCCTGTACAACTTGGTTACATCTTTTGAACTTTCGCGCCACGCAGGCAATCAAATAACCCAGAATTTAATTTGAGTATACCTTGAGTGACACTAAAGGGGTAAAGGCTACCAAGCATCCATTGTTTCTATAATCGTTTCTCTACAGACTTTTCACTATAATTTGTCCCTTGCCGTCGTGTTGGCAGCACTGCTTCACATAATGAAAACCCTACATGATAAGCAATGGTGCCAAAATGACGGCAAGGGACAAGTTATAGTGAACGGACTGTAGAACTTGCCTTACGAATAGGCACAGTGCTACAGACTGTCCGTTTCAATTAAAGTCTTAATAATTTAGTGGCCGCCCCAGATTTATAACTAAAATATACGTGACCCAGTTCAAGATACCCATTTTCAGTTGTCATGACTAAAATTTCCATAACGCGAAGTGTTCCACAGCAAACTTTCGTGTATTTCGTAGCAAATTAGAGTAGAGTAGGTATTTGTACATTTTTTGCGCTGCAAAACACATATTCGTAATTAGAGGAAATTTTTGCAATGTTTAATATCTGCATTTATATTTGGTTTTTGATTCGTAACTCGGAGCGAATGCTTTAACGCGAAGAATCTATTTCTATTTAGTATGTATGTATGTAGTGTAGGTACTTTCTAGGTAGATAGTTGTATAAAGAATACAAGAAAAATTTCACAGCAGTAGTATATATTATAATGAATTTTAAAGGGAAACTATCACGGCTAAGTAGGGTTCATTAGTTAAAGAGTTATATCTGTTTTTCCTAAGTTAGGTATTACACGTAGTGTTAGTTGCATATTTTGTAGTATAATAAAGTATTTAGACCATGGAACTCAAAATGTATTCAATATTCATAAATAAAATAAAAGCACTATCTTAGGTCAGCAATAATATTTGAGAATTTCAACTACGGAACCCTACACTGGCCCGACATATTCAGTAGTAAATTAGTCTATGTAGATTTGCCATGAATCCAGTGTAGGTGTAATAGAGGCAATGTGTTCTTGGATTGAAAAGCTAAAAGTTTGTCATACCGACAACAACGTACGCCTCTCTATTTGTTTTCCCGCCCACCAATTTACAGAGTAATGGAAATAACTGGCATTGTATCACATTCCTTTTTAAACACGGGACAGCAGGTAAGCAGACGAGGGAAGGCGACACTTTGCGTCCCTTTTGTTATTTGCAGAATTTTAATAGAACGGCCTCCGCTTCGGCCTTGTGAAACCCATTCATGTATTTCGCAAAAAGCTTTTTCATGGATCCCGTAGTAGTTACGGTTAATGGGGGGAGAAGGGGGAGTCATAACAACCGCAACGTTATGTTTACCGTCCGCGAATGATTAGGTATTTATATCGCTTGTTTTATAAGCCCTTGTCTAAGTAGATTTGAGGGGACAAACTTGTGGTTTAAATGTTCTACTTAGGCACTTTATACTTATACCTACATAAATTATTTCCAGCGTACTTTGGTTAGTTCTTTCAATACCTTTACCTCTTTAATTTATTATTTCTCAGTTAGTTCAATCTTAGAAATATTATGTTTATAGTTTTTTCACAGATTAAATTGGATGTTTAGGTTGCAGGTCTAAAGATTGTTCATGTTACACACAGCTGACCTTTAGACCTACAAATACCTACTACGGCGAAAATGGAACTGGATTTAACATGCACTGTGTTGAATGCTCGTTTATAATTTATACTTAAGCTGGCGTTCGATTGAAACTCGCAAGATCAAAGAAAGCGTGGCCAAAGCGAACATAGAAACAAAAATTTTCGCGTTCTATGGCGACATACTACTAAGTAAATTGAAAGCAGTTCGATAGGTCGAATATACTCTTGAGAGTACAGTCTGTCCTCTGAACCAAAAGGGATCATAAAATGTTTAACAAATTTATCAAGTTCAAATTAATTTTTAACGTTTTTGTCGAAACTCGTCTGAAATACATAGAAAGCATAATGTGCAAAACAAACTGAGAACAAACGGTTGAACAACTATTTAGTTTAAATTAGGCCAACAATTAAATCCGTGAGCGCGTTTTCAAAACAAATAGTTACCTTTTATGTACCGTGTCCTGTTGTCGCAAACTGCATTGTGTAATTACTAATTACCTTAAACGCTTTTAATTTGTACCCACTGGCACTGTTGGAAACGAAATGGTCTTCATTATAACACTGAAATCTTAATTGTGTGATTAGCAATGCAAGCAACATAACATTTATATTCCTGTGTTCATCGATTAGTCGCAGGGATTAGTCGAGATGATGGCAAGAGACCTGATGGATTGAAGCTGGTTCCCAGGGAACGGGAACGGGCTCTAATGTGGCACCCAACATGCGACGACACTGAATGAATCCTGTAATCTGAATCGACGGCTGAATCCTGTAAGCGGCGCAAGTATGCCTCTCTGATAGAGAGTTACATAATATTTGTTCCGTTTGCTGTGGAGACCCTAGGGCCATGGAGTCAAAGTGTAAAAAAAAATTACGAGACATTTCACATTGCCTCACGTGACAGAAGGGCTGGCTCATTTTTTGCACAAAGGATCAACCTGGCTGTCCAACGCGGAAATTCAGCCAGTATTCTTCGTACCATTCCACACGGGAATAATTTGTATAGTAACTAGATTAGTTTAGCTATAAGTTATATAGCGACAAATTGGTCCAATATGGTTGCGCAGAACCGCTTCGACTTTTCGCAATCATACGGAGGAAAATTAATGATGGAAGCGCAATAATAATATCTGGTCTGCACCCCGATTCAGAACATTTCGATAACTTCCCGTTTCGATACGATTAGATATCGATCTCGTATCGAAAATTTTTTGTCGTGCGATTCAGAACGTTCGGTTAGAGCAGTAATTCCCAAAGTGGTCCAGGTGGACCCCCAGGGGTCCACGGGAGACTCGACGGGGGTCTACGTTGGCGTGACAGAAAAATGGGGGTTCACAATTCGTAAGCGGGGGTCGATAGTGAAGCCGCCGCCGACGCGCCGTCTGCAACGCTTGTTCAGACGTGCAAAGGGACCAAATACGACTTGTGGGTGGTGTGTGTGCTTGCAATCTTGCATGAACTTGTTTGATTCTTCACCAATATAAATACGAATGCCAAGAATAAACGTTACTCATTTGTTCCCGGAATTTCGGAGAGAAAAGTACCTAAAGTGAATCGATCTTAGTGATTGCCAGCGACGGAAAAAGTAAGTAGGCTGCCTTTTGCTATACATACTTTTATTTTATTTATTACTTATTTATTTATTTAGAACAGAAATCCGAGAAAGGTAGAACTTTTTGTCCCTAATTTATTAGTAATTGTTTATTTCCCGACTGTGTGGTGTTTCACTAATATAAGTCATCTTTATTATCAACCCAGCGAGGTCTCCTCTAAGAGAAGGGTTACAGGCCATAGTCCACCATGCTGGCCCAATGCGAATTGGTGGACTTCACACACCTTCGAGAACATTATGGAGAACTCTCAGGTGTTACGTGTACGTTATTAATGTTTAATTTTGATTGCAGGTACAATTATATTTTGATTTACTATACTTACTTAATATAATATTGTAAAATATGATAACAATAATAATAATTAATAGTTACTTACATAGTATTTGAATAAATACAACACAAGAAAATATACTATTTTTTTATTTTTACCACTCCGAGTTTTCTAAATAAAATAAGTGAGAATTGATTGGTTTTTGTGCTGTGAGTAGATGTCAAAAATGTAAGCTTGAGATGGAATCACTTCTTTTTGAATGGTCAACTTTACTTTTGACATCCACTCACAGCACAATCAATTAATTAATTTACCAATCAATTCTCTTTTTTTTTCAAAGAATGTTGTTTTCGTGGTTGGAACTCACTCGCAACGCCAATTTTCATAATTTATCTTCACATTTTTTGTCGACTGGAAATATGATAGAAATTTAGCTGCAGGGGGTCCACCGGAACCAGCAAACTTTTGAAAGGGGTCTATGAGCAAAAAAAGTTTGGGAACCTCTGGGTTAGAGGATTCGATTCGATGTCGACTACGGAATCGGCTTCGTTATCGGTATCGACAAGTTACATTAAATTACATGTGGATTTACGAAGTTTGTTGTTTTACCAAAATTCCACTTGATAATAAATTCATGTTAACACTAAATAAATAGATTTTAATCATTTTCGAAGGTCATTGAAGTAATTATTTAAAATGATAACTTGTTAAATTATTGACGGCCAATTTTCAGCCTCTTCGATAGATGGCGCTAAGTTCATGTTTCATCCCTCTGGGTTCTTATTTTATTTTGTTGTGGTGTACATAATATGTTATTTTAATGTTAAAATACGTACAATATGGTAAGTAAACATTTACATACCAAAATCATTCATCATAATCATTTTATACGAAAAACCAGTAAACACAGTGCGTAAACAAAAGGATACCGGATGCCCTGTAGCTTTCGATAAGTTACCAACTAAAATTATCGGACGTTCGGAAAATCTTATTCGATAAGGTTGTTGTGAATAGCGTTTGATAGAAGATATCGAACGATATCTACGTCGGTTCGATTCGGTTTCGATTTCGACAACTTCTCTGTCTATACGAGTACTCTGAATTGAAAATTCATCTAATCGTACGATAGCAAACCGAATCGATCGATAATTATGTTATCGTAAGGTTCTGAATCGGGGTGCTGGTCTATCTTAATAATCGGCACATATAGACAGTGTATTCGATATGTATGTACGCGATCCAATCTGCTGAAGCATTTTCATCTTGGATTCCTACATGGAAAGCATACCATTGTCCGAATTTTCCTTCAATAGGTATTTCACCTATAGGCCGTGGTGTACACTGAGATATTGAACAAGTTAGGCAATAAACAGGCATAACGAAAAAATCTTTTTCTATACTTAGTGGTTTTAAAAATCTTCAAGTGCATTGTGTAATTATAAATATCGTGTACTGTGTAGTTCCATATTTGAAGTGTTTTAAATAACCTTTATTATGACCTTATTTACCATACAATTTCTCCAAACTAGTGATTAATTTTATTAAAATTTATATAAATATTTGCGCAACATACCGCAAAATGTTTAATATTGTAGAAGTAACGTAATACAATAATGCTCCGAAACGAAATTCTAAAATGCACGTTGCAGTGAAATAATAGCATAATAAATTAGCTTATTAATTATTAAGTAGGATTTAAAACATTTGTGGATAACAAATAAAAATGTTATAATTATATTATTTAAACTTGGTGGCTAAACTCAGCTAAACTCCCATAGGTATAGCACTTGTTTGTCTATTTAAATACCTATTGTATGTATAGTATTCAATAATAAATGTAGGTGGGTTCAGCGTTATGATGTTTATTTCCACGAGGCGATTCATGACCTAGTTTCTTATTAGGGGTTTTTAAGACGCTGGTGGTATGCCATTATATACATACAGAATGTTATTTTCAGAGCGGTGAGACGAAAATTATAAGGGTTAGAAGGGTTAGAAGAATTTGGTCTCAGTCTGGACTCTGGCGTCAATTTTAGAGAAAATAAATAAATACGCCTTAGAGAAACTCAATAGTTACGTGGAGACGGTCATTTTGGTAACAATGGTAAGGATTGATACCACTCGGGCACATTTTTTTGTAAGATATGGCCTAAGAGTCACTACGTTTTGAGATGGCTGGTTTTCCGTCAGAGTTCTCAAACCTGGCTATAAGGTTTCAGTGCCGTTAGCCGTGTAACATTTAATTGACTTGACAATTTTTTAATACAAAACTGTCAGAACATCAACTTCAAAAATGGCACTTTGATATATATTCTTTTCTTTCTTAATATAATCGACCGAGCGAAGCGAAGGTCTTTGAGTCTACTTGAGTGAATTTGCACTTGTCCGTCCGTCCGTCTGTCCGTCCGTCCGTCTGTCAGAGCCTTATAACTTCTGAATTACTGAACGTAATTACTTTAATTTTAGATATGATATGTAAACCGATGGCCTCCAGCCGAAAATGGCTTAAAAAGTTATAAAAATCTTTATTTCAGGGGGGCTCTCATAGAAGCGAATGCGAAGTAAAATAAAATTTTTTGCATTTCATAGGGTTGCAGTACCTCATTTTAAAGATAATTTGGAACAGAGTACAAAAGTATTTTTTTTTTTTTTTTTCCTAAAATTGACGAAATGGGGGGCTTTCAAAGTGGAGATTTTATTCGAGGCTAGATCTCTAAAACCACTTTATTTTAAAAATAACCACTTTATTTGAAATTCAAATTTTTCAAAGTGGAGATTATATTTGACCTCACAACGGAATAACTATTGAAAGCTGGGGCTTGAAAGTTTTATAATTTTAGCGTAGTATCATGTACTTGAACAACAAATACTAAAGTTAGATAAATGTAATATGGAAACTAAATTATTTAACTTTTAATGAGCAGCAACAACAGAACTTCACAATGATGTCAATAGATGGCGCTCTCATCTCATATAGCAAATGCAGCTATATGTAACATATTATTCAATTAAAATTATTATTTAGTCATTTAGCAAACATCAATAAAACTTCACGTTGCAGTTTGTTTTTACATGTTATCTGATCGTGTCGATAGTTGACCCTGTGTACAAGTAATTTAATTTGAATGTTCCAAAAAACTATACCTAAGTTTGATTGAGGCCTTGAGGATTTCACTATAACAGTTCCCTAACCTTTACGGGCTACCTATGTTAAGTTAGTTGACACTTTCTGTCAACTTTGTTATTACGAACCTCTACGGAACAACTAAAGGTGAAAATGACATTGGGATGTTAGGATTGTATTTAGGGGCTACCTACGTAAAGAGACTTCTACAAAGGGGATGATTTAGGTATGGTTGGTGAAAACGGGCATAATAATAATGTCAATTTTGATCGTCATGTATCTATTGAATGAATAAGTAATTATGGGAAACCGTTACCGCGAGGTCTCAGTTCGGGGCGAACCACTAGTATTACGTAGGTACGTAGACGTGCTGAAGAAACGGTTTTTGCCAATATTCTTTGTTGCAGTAAAAATTTGTGTTTGCTTTTTTTTTATAATATGAATAGCGAGCAAACGTGCAGGTGGGTTAAGTGATTACCGCCGCCCTCCTTATCCTTCATGCTTTAAAAAGTGATTGTAATAAACTATAATTTATGATTTAACTTTGAAATTGGAAATAACTAAAGCTAAGGGATATTTTCACTCGCTGATTCGATGATCAGTTTGATGAATCCAAGCGTATTTTAGGACTTGCTTGAAGGATAGTTAAATTATATACACCGGCATAATAAGGGCATCTGTTAGTGATAAAAGTATACCTATGTAATACAGTATGTAATATCGAATTATGTCCGAATTGAGTGGGGCAGTCACTTACAGCCTCAGCGATGTGGAAATCTCATTTTATGGTTTGTGAACATATCTCCCTTTATTAAATTGCATGAGGGTTGTAAAATTGTTTCTTTTAAAGTGTTGAAAATGGTAATTTTTTTCAGATACCTACTATTCATACTTCTTCAATAAGGTCAAGTCTCAGGTGTACTCTTTATAGATATCAGATCTCAGAACTCTAAATCCAAAAGAATGCATGGGCATCAGCTAGTAAACGACAAACTCGTATACCTCTGATTTTGTTCTATATTAGTACTTGAAGGATAAAATTAGGAATTTAGTGCTACATTTATAAATAAGCAACACTCGTAGCTGTATTCACGTCCATCTTACGACAGGAGTTATGATGATTGTAGTGGTTTTTTACGACGGCTCGTGGTTTTTACTTTATAAGGGACATAAGCCGGACAGTGTCTCGCTACCGTTATTTTATTTACAGTTACTTAAACTATAACGGGAATGGCTACAAAATTAAGACATTTAGGTATAGATTAGGTATAGTCGGGATATTATTGGAAGAGATGGCATTTGACAAACATATGAAGTTACCGATTGATCACTGTAATCAGTTCTTATATATCTATCTTATATGCAATTGTGTCTGTATTGGTCTGAGAAGATTATACTAACATCGATCTTTTGCCATGCTGCAAAAAATCGCCAATAGACGTCATAAATGGAGCTGCATTTGCCGCGAGTTGAAGTTGGGTGCGTTAAACAACTTAGACAGGCTCTGGATTGAAATACTCAGGAAAGTTGAGAGCGTAGCTGGCTTAAACAAACCTGGGAGCGTACGGTTCTGGCGGAGGTCGCGAGCATAGCAATAGCGTGGACTGAGTTCAAGAATATAGCTTAAACTAATTGAGATTTAAACACCCTCGGCGCCACAGACAAGCATAATTTCCACACATTTTCCAAAGATTTCTACGAGTGCTGCCACATTTATAAAGCGAAACCAACATTTATTTGATTTACTTTTTCTACAGGTCCTGCCTAACTGTTCAAGGGCAGGCAGTACTCAGCAGTAGGCACCAATTTCAATATAAATATTATTGCAAAGCCTCGCTAAACGCAGAATAACATTTGCATATTTATAACAGAGCCGCCCTCAGCAAACATAGAGGGAAATTGGAGGGGTAGGTTTGCTTCTGGTATAATGGTCCTTTGCTGACGATAGGTACTGGCAACTAATTCTTAGTCATCACTTTTGCTTCAGTTGCTTGATATAACAGAGAGGTAATAGTACCTATTAACACCCATAAACTTCAGAAGGAAGTAGGAGTACCTGCATATTTTACAAATTTAAACATTTTTTTTTTTTAATATATAGTTTAGATTATTTAGTAGGGATTTTAATATTAAGAGCGCGTGTAACCCCAAAAAAAATCAGATTTCGCGATGAGATAAAACATAGCCACAACCTCATGTGAGGCGCGACAAAAGAAAGCGTTTTGCGCGGAATAGGAGTGTAGTAAGCGCCAAAATACTTTGTAACTCGTAAAATATTCATTTTCTTTTCAATTCGCTAGGCTACTTTCTTGATAATATCAATCGGAATTTAATGTAAAAATTTTGGCTCTGTAATATGCAACACATTGAAAATAAATGAATATTGGTTAAAAATTAGACCTAACTTCGCAATTTTTTATTATCGAACAAATTTCATCATTTTATGTTTTTGCCCAAACACGTCCCTTGGCAGTATGATGTAATTCTTGCGTGTTTTTTTTCGGATAGTTGAAACTTGATCTACTACTGTAAAAATCAAATCTGTTTACTGTTAACGAGCGCACACCCCCTCTTAATTAATCTTGATTTCTTGACGTCATACCCAAAAATGCTACGTGGTGGGTTTGTATTTTGAACATCATTTACTCGAATAAAATTATTTAGGCGGGCAATTTAGGGTTAATCTGAAAGTCTTATTGAAACTTTAATTTTGGATAAGTATTTATTAAAAATAATTTTAAGTTAAATAAAGTTTCATTTGATGCTGAATTCCAAATGAGAGAAGTCATTTAACCTAAGTTATGCCCTCCTTTTGATCGGTTTCTGGTAGTATAGTACTATTATAATTATATTCTGTGGTAGTAGTGTGTAGGTTTCACGCTAACGTTAACTGTGTGAAAAATTAATTTCGTATGTAGATATGAAATCCCGTTATTTTCACATTACTGAATTTGTTGATTCGGACCTTAGTAATGTTTGCGTCAAATTGTATGAAATCTTACCAACGCTCGCAACCATTTGTCGCAATGCGTCTCAAGCAAAAATACTTGCGATGGATATTATATCAATCTTATATTACGACACTTAAAACAAACAGAATTACAAACTGTATCTTTTTATTATACGAGTCAATAAAAATACAGTTCAGTGTAACGAATCGCTGAATCCCTTCCCTTAGCGTGGGGTGTGTAAAATTTTATATTGTAATTTATTTTTATAGTCGTGGGGATATTGACTCCTGGGGATTGTATAATCACGTGCTTAACTAATTTTAATAAGTAGTTCGTACTTCGTTATTTAGGCGGAGGCGGAGGTGTGGCCAAGCAAGCCCTACATTTGTAAACGATGTATTTTTTAGGGTTCCGTAGTAAACAAGGAACCCTTATATTTTCGCCATGTCCGTCCGTCTGTCCGTCCGTCCGTCCGTCCGCGGTTTAGCTCAGAGACTACTGGTACTAGAAAACTGTAATTTGGTTGTTTATAGGATACATGAAAAAATTCACAGCAGTAGGTAGTATATATAAAGAATTTTCTCTCTGAAGAAATCTGTTTTTTCTAGGTTAGGTATTACGCGTAGCGTAAGTTGCATTTGTAGTATATTATAGTATTTAAACCATAGAACTCAAAAAATATTAAATATTCATAAATAAAATAAAAGTACTATCTTAGGTCCGCAATAATATTTGTGACTTGCAACTACGGAACCCTACACTGCGCGTGGTCCGACACGCAGTTGGCCGGTTTTTTTTAATAAAAAACAGTCATGCAAACATGTTATTAACATCGATATCAAAGTTTCCATACAGCTACATATTATTTCATAGTTTCCGATTGACTCGATTTTTATTTATAAGAATTAGAACTGTCTTCTTCTTTCTTCTTTATCAACCGATAGACGTCCGCTGCTGGACATAGGTCTCTTGCATGGACTTCTGAAGGCCTCGCTTTTGCGCTGAATAATATTATAATAGAACTGTCTATAATGTTTTTTTTTTTTTGATAATGATAGCTTAATCCTGAGATTTGATTGATCCTATAGATTGCACTCTCACTCTTCTTGGATTCGAAACAGAGTGAAAAGAATCGAGAGATTTGTACCGGATCCCAGTACGCTCTACCATAGATTACAGCCAAGAATCTGCATGAAATGCCATAAATCAATCCAAGAGAATGTATTTGCGTAGCATGTAAGTATGTATCCTAAGTATGTTCAACCTTTTGACTAGCAATCCAAAACGTTTTCATGAGATTAATGTAAGGCTTCAGTAACTCGATACTTGTAACTTTCAGCGCCGTTAGACTATACTTAATTGGAGTTGATGAGAGACCATTAAGCTTTCGTTGTGACTATGTTGTTGTCTGCTGTTTGTATCCTGTAGCAATTAAGTTATTCCTAACACAGATTTCTTCAAATGTTAGGTATAAAATAAGTATATTTTTCGTCTGCGTTCGCGTTCATCCTACCTATCGTTCATTTCTATTGAGCATTGAAATCATCCCGGAATATAATTTTCCTGGGTGTACACTACCGCACAAATAACTACACACTGCACTGTTTTCACAACAAAACTTTATTAGGTGCCATACAATTGCCTATATAACCGACGGTCTCACAACGACTTCGAGAAATAAAATACAGGTAACGCCGTCTAGTTCACGCAACCGACATTAAATTGACTTGGTGTAAACATTCCGGCCCCCAAAGGACGAATGGTCCTTTAAAGGCTAGTCTAAATACGCGTGAAACAATTCAGTTGCGATAGTGACAAAAATTACAAACAATTACAACAATGTTGAAAGATAATTAGAAAAACATTTTAAGAACTAACATACATAATGAACCATGATTTATAAGACTAGGAAAGTCTAAATAATTTTACTGTGTATCTAAAGGGCAAATTTTAGTAATTGGGCGTTTGAAAATATGACCTTTCATTTTTAAAGTTACGACACGTGTTAGACCATCCTTGCCAGGGTGCTTCTCAATAATTCTAGCTAAGAGCCATTTTCCGGGAGGAAGTCTCTCATCTTTTACAAGAACTACAGTACCAACGTCTGGTTCGGCCACCTTATCTGACCATTTATAACGATTTTGTAAAGTGGAGAGGTATTCTGCACTCCAGCGTGACCACAAATTTTGTAGCATTCTTTGTAGCAATTGCCAACGATTTAAATGAGAAAGAGAGATTTCCTCTAATTTGATCTCCGGAACAGCTATAGGAGCTTCCCCAATCAGGAAATGTCCAGGAGTAATTGGAGAAACATCCTCAATGGAACTTGACGGTAATGTTAAGGGTCTCGAATTAACACAAGCTTCGACTTGAGCTAATAAAGTAGCATACTCTTCAAAGGTAAGGAGAGTTTGACCGATTACGCGTTTGAGATGCGTCTTCACGGACTTGACGCCAGCCTCCCACAATCCACCGAAGTGTGGAGAGCCAGGTGGTATGAAATGCCAAGTCGTGTTATCATTAGCTAACAATTCAGCTATTTCTCCAACTACTTGAGATTTTCTATTTTTAAACATACAATCGAGCTCTCTAGAGGCTCCTGTGAAATTGGTGGCACAATCACTCCAGAGATCGCTGCAATGGCCGCGCCTTGACGTAAAACGGCGGAATGCCGCCACAAAGGCATTAGTAGAGAGATCACTGACCAGTTCGAGGTGAATCGCTTTAGTGACTGTGCAAACAAATAAACAGATATATGCCTTACTTGTTCTCTGACATCGTCCCGGATATAACTTTAAAGTGACTGGACCAGCATAGTCCACTCCACTACAGCGGAAAGGTTTACAAGGCCGGACCCGAGAAGTAGGTAACTGTCCCATCAATTGATGCAAAGGTGACGAGGAATGCTTAAAACAGGTAAGACATTTGCGAATAACCTTTTTAACTAAAGTTTTAGCGCCGATTATCCAATATTTACAGTTTAATATATTAAGAGTTAATTGAGGACCACCGTGTAATGCATGAAGATGAGCGTCTTGAACAATCAACGATGTGAAATGACAATGAGCAGAAAGTAAAATTGGTGTCTTTTGATCGATACTTATTGATGCATTATGTAGGCGTCCGGTTACACGTAAAATGTTATCCTTATCGAGAAAAGGTACAAGTTGTTTCAGAACACTACTTTTTGGAATCATGCCTCCTTTTCGCAGTATTTCTATTTCTTTTGCAAAATAGAGCTCCTGTGAGAGGTGAATGCAAATGATACGTGCCTTTCTCAATTCGGCCACAGTTAAATACTGAGGAAAAGAGTAAGTATTAATTGTATTTTTTCTCAAATTAATTTTATCTTTACATTTCTGAACAAATCTTAACACATAAGCTGTTACACGAATTAACTTAGATAGTTTGGAGTACCTGTTCAAATAACATTCTGAATAATTTTCAGTTAAATTTGTAGCAACTACTTTTACAGGTTGTAGTTTGCGTTCGAGAGTCACATCAGGTAAGTTACAATTTTTAAATTCGATGTTGACAGAGTTTCGCAAAAAGTCTGGGCCATTCCACCATAGTTCAAGATTCTGTAACTGTTCAGGAGTTAGTCCACGTGAAGCGCAATCCGCGGGATTGTCTTGAGAATTTATGTGATGCCACTGGTTACTATTAAGAACATTCAAAATTTCTGTGGTGCGATTAGCTACGAATGTTTTCCAAATGTTGGGTGACTTACGCAACCAGGCCAAAACTATGGTCGAATCTGTCCAGGCAAAGATACAATTATCAGGAATATTTAAACTAGATTTGACATCTGTCAATAATTTTGCTAATAAGACTGCCCCACAGAGTTCTAGGCGTGGTACTGAAATTTGTTTTACGGGTGCTACTTTCGTACGAGCAGAAACCAAACTGACTTTAATCTGATCCCCGTCTACAACTCTGAGGTACACGACTCCAGCGTATGCTGCACACGAGGCATCGCTAAATCCATGCAGCTCAATTTTTGAATTTGTATTTGTTATCCCTAGCCAACGCGGTAAATGGATAAAACTCATCGTGTTTAAACAATTCAGGTAAGAGAGCCATTCCAGTTTCAAATCATCTGGAATTTCCTGATCCCAGTCTAAGCCAGCTTGCCATAGTTTCTGCATGAAAATTTTTAAAACAATGATAATGGGTGCAAGCCAACCTAATGGATCGAACGTTTTAGCTATCACAGACAGAACTTTTCGTTTAGTAAAAGTCGAGTCAGATTTACAATCTACCAGAACCTTCAGTTCAAAAACATCCAGTTGTGGTTTCCAAGTGACTCCGAGAGCTTTAACAGATTCATCTAGTTTTATATTAACACTGTTCTGTGATACCTTAAGCATTTGTGGAATTTTACTCAAAACCAAATTACTATTGGAAGACCATTTATGTAACGGAAAACCGCCACGTGCGAATATTTCAGTAAGACGTTCTTGTAAATCTACAGCTTTCATTTCATCACATGTACCAGTGAGCAAATCATCCATGTAGACATCAGTTTTTAGAATGTGCGATTCATCAGGAAAGTTTTGGCTTTCATCTTCTGCCAACTGATGCAATGTTTTGATGGCAAGATACGGTGCACAAGATGTGCCATAGGTGACGGTGAGTAATCTATATTCACGTATCATGTCTTTGGGATCTTCTCTCCATAGAATTCTCTGGTAATCCGTGTCTTGAATTGCCACTTGTATTTGTCTGTACATGTTTTGAACATCAGCAACTAGACATATTTTGTGTCTTCGCCATCTAGTGACGAGATCTCTTAAATCTTGTTGAAGTGGAGGACCAATCAAAAGCTCATCATTTAGGGAATTTCCATTTACAGGGCGAGCGCTCCCGTCAAAAACAACTCTGAGCTTTGTACTAACACTGGATTCTCTAACCACGGCGTGATGAGGTAGGTAATATTTCTTTTTGTTTCTTTCTTTTTCATGTGTCTCAATTTTTTCTTTCTTTTCAGGTGTCGAGTCTTCTTCTTCAGGGATTATTTCCATGTGACCTAATGATTTATATTGTCTCATAAACTGGCAATATTTATCCTTAAAATCAGGATCACGTGCGAATTTCTTCTCCATCTGAAATAAGCGTCTGACAGCAAGAGGTTTGGAATCTCCGAGGTTTGGTGTATTTTCATCTTTGAACGGTAAGTGGACTTCATATCTACCATCTTCTTTACGTCTGTGTGTTTCTTTATAGTGATTTTCACATTTCTGATCTAGTAGTGTTAAAGGTTTATCTTTAGGTGAAAGTTCTTTGATCTCCCAAAATCTTCTAAGTAAATGATCTACCTCTACGAGTGAAGTGCTAACTGTGATATGGTAATCAGGAAGATCATCTGATGATTTAGTGCTGCCAGAGACTAGCCAGCCTAATCGTGTGTTTTGTGCAATGAGAGATCCGTGTCTGTGTAAACCTTCTAGTAAGATTGCAGCATATGCATCAGCTCCTAGTAACACGTCGATTTGTCCAGGTCGGTTGAAGTGAGGGTCAGATAGTGGGATACTAGTGATACCTGGCCATTTCTCTGTGTCAAATTTTCTTGTGGGTAACAATGTGGTTAACTTGGTGAGAACGTGGGCATTAATTTGCATAACATGTTGTGTATCAATCGGTGAATAAATATCTAAGAGGACTGTATTTTGTGATTTGACAGCGCTGTGTCCTATGCCAGTCACCTGTACTTCAAAGTGTTTCTTTGTCAAGCCTAGAAGTTGAACGGCTGATTCGGTTATGAAAGTGGCCATGGATCCTTGATCGACTAAAGCTCGAAGGTAAGTAATTTCTCCATTCTTATTCTTGATTCCCAAGCGAGCAGTAGCCAGAACCACGAGGTTATTGTCAACAGCTACTTTCATACTAGTAACTTTAGTTTCAGGGCCTGTTGATGATTCATCATTTTCTTCTTCAGCTGATTCAATTACTGGCTTTGCAACTAGCTCATTCTGATGTAAAACTGTGTGATGTTTTCTGGTACAGATGCGGCACCGTTTCCAATTTTGTCTGCAGTTCCTAACTGAGTGCCCCTTAACCATACAGTTAAAGCAAAGGTTATTGTTCTTGACAAAATCTCGACGCTGTTCAACATTGAGTTGTGTGAAAGTAGGACAGTGGCAGATGTAGTGGTGTTTTTTGCAATAGGTGCATTCAGCATTTAATTCACTAGTAAAACTCTTAATATGCTTGGCCTTTTGTGTTTGTGTCAAAGGAGAAGTAACTTCCTTTTTGTGGGTACTTTGAACCATCTCAATTGCTCTAAAGCGGCCTTCTAAATACGAGGACAGCTGTTCGTATGTGGGTAACACAGTCGAAGAGCCCAATGATTGTTCCCAAAACTTGTGAGTTTCTGTATCGAGTTTTGAGACTAGCAGGTGCACAATCAATGGATCCCAAGTAGTGGTATCTATTTCGAAATTGGCAAGACTGTTGAGGCATTCATTAGTTGTATCAAGAAGCTCCTTTAAGCCTTTAGAGCATTCCTTAGTGAGTTTTTTCTGACCAAGTAAACGATTTAATATAGTGTTCACGATAATTCTTGGGTTGCTGTATCGATTTAGTAAGCATTTCCATGCATTAGCGTAGTTAGAAGCTGTGATGTCAAAATGACGTAGAAGTTGCTCAGCTTCACCCTTTAAACTAGTGCGTAAATAATGGTGTTTCTGAATGTCGCTGAGGGTAGGATCATCATCAACGAGTGAGGTAAACATGTCTTTAAAATAAATCCATTCTCGGTAGTTTCCCGAAAAAGTAGGTATATTTATTTTTGGTAATTTTGATGATGAACTACTAGCTTGTGGTTGTGACGTCATAGTTGGCTTTTCTTGTACACTTAATGCATTTAACTTTTCTTTTAGTATGGTTTTAAATTCTAAATAGCAATCTTCAATTTTATCGTAAATTTCTTTAACACTAGTTCGTTCCTGTTTTGACAGATCTGAATGTGATAAAATATTTCTTTGTTCCTTCCGAACTTGCTTAAAATAATCCTCAAGTAAATCTTTCCTTGTTTCCAAATAGCTTGTCGAGTATCGTGATTGTGAAGTTTTCTTAAAATTTGTTTGAAGTCTCAAGATAGATTCACTAAGCTCGTTGATTACCGACATGGAAGTATTATTTTCTTCACTTTCAGAATCCGACATGTTTATTAATTATTTAAATCCAATTTTTTTCGAATTCTTTCAAAGTTTGTTCATTTATAATTTTAATGTAGGTACTTACAATTAATCCGGCTAACGATTAGGACCAATGTACACTACCGCACAAATAACTACACACTGCACTGTTTTCACAACAAAACTTTATTAGGTGCCATACAATTGCTTATATAACCGACGGTCTCACAACGACTTCGAGAACTAAAAGACAGGTAACGCCGTCTAGTTCACGCAACCTACATTAAATTGACTTGGTGTAAACACCTGGGAATGATTTCTTTGACATCCTAGTTTAAATGTTATCCATCGAATTTCAGCTACGACGGCCAATCTCAGGACTACCCAGGACATACTCGTGCAAGTGTGTGCGCATTGCGTAAATACACACATACTCTCTATTGACTCACTCTTATACTCCTATGGAATGGCAATCCGATAAAATTCGGAGAGAGATCACGCGAGTTTAAGTTCTTTCCGTGGGACGTATTAAGGAATGCAGTATTTTATCTCTTGCATTATCTTCAGCCTGTTGCAGTCCACTGCAGAAATAAGTTTCCTTTATAATATGCACGCCCTTCGCTCTGCTCTTGGCCATCTGGATCTACTTCTTTCCAGCTACCTTCACGAATGTCGTCGCGCTATCCTGACAACGCTTTTGGCTCTATAGTTGTGGGCAACATACAGCTCCACTAAGTCATCAGCATCACGCTTCGTGCGAAGTTAGTTACCCCGGGTCACTTCCTGATCACATTGGGAACACTAATTGAGATAGGCGTATTATCGCTCTTTCCATTGCTCTCTTGGAGTGATAAATAATTGGACGCTTAGCCTAAAACTATTTTAGTTGAATGGTCTAAGTTTAGATGGTGTATATTCTTTGTAAATATTGAGGTTATTTTTGTAAGAATACCTATCATTTAATGTTTGGCTCAATACTCGTAAAAATGGCCTAAATAAGTAAGTAGGTACCGTTCGACAATAGAGTCTGATATTATCGTGCTATCTTCAACAACGATTAGTTTTAACGGTACCGCAAAAGGCTTTCGCCAGTAGGTATTTATTATGCAAATTGGAACCAAGGGCTTAGTTATTTTGTTTTTCATTTTACTAAAGCATACTTTTGCTTTATTTTACGAAGGTTTTAAGAAATACTTACTTTGTTAATATCAGGTTTAAAATTTAAAGAGGAGTGCTTTTATAGAGTGTGCCATACAAATGAAGTTTGATTCTTATTCGAATAATATTATTTCCATATTATATGAAAATATCACCGAGATTCTATTGTATGGACCCTTTAAGTCAAAGCTTTAGGTACTGCTGGCTTCACTAAATAGTAGACATCTGTGCAGTATGCCAGCTATATTATAACAGACAAGTTGGTAGGTAGGTAGGTACCTACAACGTTGTAATAACATGTGCAGTTAACGTTTACTTGAAAAATTAACGTTAAATGTGCATTAATTAGTCTAAAAGTAACTTTAGGGGAAAACATTACATGATTTTACATCTTTATGTATATCAAACAAAATTGTTAAAACACTATAGAGCCGCAGAGCTCAGAAATAATAAAGGATAAGGCAAATCTTTGTCAATAAAAGTTTAATAAAAAAGAACTTTTCATTGAATCACTTTGAGCTTTTCACAATCAAGAGAGTAAACAAAGCGACACGTTTCAAGAGCTCAATTCCAACTGCCAATAGCTATACTGATAGAGTCGGCAATACAGACTCGAGTCGGCAAATCGTGCAGAATAGCGGCATAATGGGGCGAATGCAGCTAGCTCCTCTGAAAAAGAAGCACTGGAACCAATCAATCTACATTTACAATCGTATGACGAGAATGAGTATCGATCACGAGTCTCGACGCGAAGATAGGTTTGTATACTATGCAGTTAGATCTTGATAGAAAAATCAAACGATGATAGACTAATGGTTAGGTGAATGGTTAAAATGATTTATTCATAAAAAAAATTACGAAACATTAATCCGTTGTTGGAACATCCTCTAAAGTAAGTGTACCTACCTGTGACTGGATGTCCCGCTCTTCCGTAGGAATGGATCTCTGATAAAAACTACTGAAATAACTTTAACTTCAAACAAGTTTTGAAATAAAATTTAAATAGTCAAAAAGTTTGTGTTTTTGTGTGTTTGTGTGTGTGTGTGTGAATACGTTCAAGTGTATGTGTGTGCGTGTGTGTGTACTTGTGTGTGTATGTGTGTTGTGTACGAATGAGATTGGGTGTGTTAATTTGTTGTGTACATTTTTCAGGTGATATATTTGAACTAGGTACAACTTCGGTCTCTTTTTCGGTGTGTCCGGGTTGGGACTTGTGTACCTAATGCCTATATGACTTACTTTAATGTGAAGGATAACATTGTAAACTTGCATACCTACTTGAGAGTTCTACATAATGATAATATCAAGATTTGTAAAGTCTGATAATCTGAACTTGGCCAGCGTGATGAATAAATGCAATAATTAATTAGAAATATATCTATCTTGAAACGAGCCTAAAAGCATATATAAGTCTTATAGCACATATAAGTGGCAATTGTTTATATTGCAAATCATCATTTATTTCCCTTTTAGAAGCATGATTCCTACTTTCTACATCGAATTGGCGACCTACAATCTATTTCATAATTTTTATTACGTGGTAACTTAAACTTTTAAAAACAATATTTGTTGCTTGTAGGTAGAAATGCAGGTACAATGTGCATATATAGGAACTTGTATAGATTAAATTCTTTTCATGCAGGCAGTTTTATAGTTACTCGTAGATCAAATGGACTCAGTTACATAAAATGCATCCGAGAATAAATACGATTTTTAATGGCAAAAACAGTATATATCCGCATAAAAACGTCAATACTTCAAGTAATTTTGGCACAACTCCAGAAAAAGCGCGCCGAAATTGAAAAAAATCCATTAACTTCGGGTTATAACGTCAAAAGTATTTCATCGCAGTGCAGAGGATCGTCAATCGAATCGTTACGGCGAATAGTTTAGAATGACTTCATTTGATATACGTGGAGGGTGACTTCAATAATGGATAGCAATATGTTAGGCTAGTCTTTCTCTGTGCCCCTTTTCATAACTAGTAGTGTCCTGTAACTTTTTCTGCATGTAATAAAGGCTTTAAACAGACAGCTCAATGCGCCTTTAAAGCAGTGCTGAGCCAGATTTTAGGTCATAGCCGATCTTTACACTGTTGCTATCAATTTCAGAGAATACCACCGCTGTGACGGTGTGGCAACTCGCTGTAGTCGTAGGTATCTGCCTATTGCACGAGGTATTGTATAATCTGTAAATAGCCGTTTCAGGAATCAACCCCAAGAAACAAATTACTCAGCCAAGGAAATACTTGCAAACAACCATACGAATTCGAAAAATATAGTCATTTTGAAAACAGAAGTTTTCTATTACATTATTTAAATGTAGTTTAATTACGTGTAGGTACATTAGATGCCATCACGCTTTTTTGAAGTGGAATAATTTAATTCATCTTGCACTGAGTGTTTACATTGATTGAATAATTGGAAAAATTGAAGCTAATGGAATGATTTAATTCAGCTATTTTATTCGTTGGACATGAATGTATGGACATTGTCTGGAAAGTAAGTTTCTTTTGCCAACTGTCTAGCCTTAGTCTGGCTTTCCAAAGCGACAATCAAGTACTGGGCGTGGCTTAACCGGACCGAGCACATAGTGTGAAAATACACCTACGGCTACGTGTCTACTCGTGTCTACTCGTATATCATATTTTGCTACTAAATAACACTACTGATTTCGTGTTTAATTTTTTTTTTATTTATTAATCATGCTATTTGCAAAAGGAGTTCTTAATATATCTCGCCAGCGGCGGCCAGCTGGCGGGCCAGTTTGTTGGCGAGGTGGCGCTCTTACTAATTATTATTTACTTATTTTATGAAGTGAAAACTTCTTCAGGCGCGTTGAGCACTTTTTTTTGGGTGAGCAAAAATCATGGATTTCGCGTCATCGTCAACGAACGCTTTCCATGAGCTATGTGTTTACTGTGTATATAATATGTACATAGATATACCTCCGTGCGTTACAAACTTGTCTTTTATGAAGGACTTAAGTGCTGGTAAAAAAACAGGGTCATGTTTTATTGCAAAGGCACAGGCATTATTCCCTAATCATTCTTTGGCGACTGCAGATGAAAGTGAAAACTAAGTAGGTGACTTGTGAATTGTATCGTCGAGCTATTAGATTATTATTTTTGAATTATTTTTGGTTTGTAAAGAAGTGTTAATGACCAATTTAAACTTTAATCCTTGATCATAAACACTTCTTTATAAACCAAAAATAATTAAAAAATAATGATCTAATAGCTCGACGATACAATTCACAAGTTACTTAGTTTTCACTTCTATCGGCAGTCCCTATGACTGCCAATTTTTTTTTTGATTTATGACTTCGCAGTAACTCATTATCAGATTAGTATTTTAACGAGAAATTCCTCTTTTTTAGTGTCTTTCAATTTTTAATACGCATCGCATCGCATCGTAATTCGTGTGATATTACACGCTGCGTTGTGTCGCCGCATAGCCGGCAAAGCAGTGACATTGTACCTACTGCTGATTTAGCATAGCAAGTGACGAGTGATATTCGGCGTGCGTTTAAAAGTGTTTGGTATATCACGGATTTTTTATGAAGAGACATCGTAATGTATTCCCCGGGAAGCAAAGAAGCAACACCTCATGGAGCGTTGCGGCTTCCCAGCGTATAGATTTGGCCGGAATATAGGGACCTATACCTACTGCACTTCTGTTGTTGCATCGGAAGTTCACAATAAAACTGTTGTATTGACCAGTGGCATAACGCAGCTTAAAGGCATCAGACTGTTGTGACTGACCATTTTTAGAAGTTAAAATGGGTATATTGAGCTATCCTTAAAAGATACCTATATGCCATCGCGGACTTTTTGTAAAGAATTATCTCATCATACCACCACCATACTTGTCTTGTTAGGTATATCTCAAAGGGATTAGCCAGCGTTTTCGATGAAAGCTCCCAGGCGGCTTAAATTTTTCCGACACTTTCACCAATTATCGTCATATTTCAACCAATTTACACAAAATCTTAACAAATTATACTCTAAAACCCTCGTCATGAATCACCCTATCTATTGGTGAAAACCGCATTAAAATCCATTCAGCAGTTTTTGAGTTTATCGCGAACAGATAGACAGACAGACAGATGCGGTGGGGAACTTTGTTTTAAAATATGTAGTGACGGTGAACTGCGTTGCTCTTACGGTGATGCCACTCGCTGCGTTGCGTATTAAAATATTAGGTTTTATAAAATACAAACGATTATAAATTCTCCAATAAGGAAGCGTAACTCAAATTGAATCAATACTTAGTTCCCAACCAAAACTCGTAAGTATGAAATTGAATCGGTAGCTAACCGGCATACCGGCCTGACGTCGCGTCGACGGCGTGAAATTATCTCACCAATAGCTATCTCAGGACTAAGTGGCTTCCAACCATCCTTCCAACCTAGTGTTGAATAACTTATAACAAAATCGATCGCTATTCTCAGTACCAGCTAGCTAGGAAAATAACAAGTGAGCTGGAACTCATTAATAATAATAATGACCTCCCACCTGTCTCCACAGAGATTAGCTCTCTCTCTCTCTCTATTCCCTCACTCTTATTGTCCGATGGGACGGAAATCTGACACGACCGGCAATGAATCCAGGCGTATAGGATCGATGGCTTGTAAGATGATGATGCTTTCCGAGGCACGGGGGTGACACACCGCCAACTTCCTAACTCCGGGCTAGTTCTGAGAATTTCTCGACAGAAATTCCAGTAATTAGGTACTATTTTTAGGGTTCCGTACCTCAAAAGGTAAAAAAGGAACCCTTATAAGGTCACTCTCTTGTCCGTCTGTCCGTCTGTCGGTCCGTGTGCCACCACCGATTTTCTCAGGAACGGGTGAACTAGCAAAATTTATACCAGATACTGAGGTCTATAGTAAAATGTCATGCCGAACCACTTACAACATGGCTTACAAGACTTCTAGGTTTCCGATTGTGCTGAAACTTTGCATGTAAGTAGGTAATATGTAAATCGGATAACATTGCAATATTATTGTGACATGGAGCAAAGCATGGAGCTGATCTGATGGTGGAGCCGGAAGATGGCAATGGGAACTCTGTAGTAAAACGACGTAACCCCATCGAGTTTGGGCTCGTTTGATTCGTCTTGACAAGTACTCTAGACCTAGTTGATATCCAGGGTCTAATGATGTAGCCAGCTACAGCTACACTTGTTTAAGTTAAGATGACACCTCTTATAAATATTAAAAATATACTTTTCGAAAGAAATATCAACAGTAAAATAATAACTTAACAGATTTTTCACAGGCAGGTGGAGAATTACATAAGTAGATAGGTAGGTATATAGTTAGCATGGGTGTCACAAGAAAATATTGACTACCCATTTACTCGTGAATCTAAGGGTGAGTGAGATCTTTAGATGGCACTCTCACTCAGCTCAGACTCAAAACTGAGTTAAAACGACACAGCTTTATGTCAGGACATATTTGTGTCTCATTGTAACTCTATCTTGAGTCCTGAGTACGATCCAGATCCAGATCCAGCAGAGCCAGAGTACGATCTATAGATCTCAGCCTAAGAGATACCTATATTTAGTATAGATATATCTAGTATAGATTCTACGCCTTTATCTAAGCTAATTTTTATTCTAGAAAATAAAAGAGTTCCCAAGTGATTATAAAAACATCTTGTAAAAAAAATTTTTAATAAACAATTAATATCAATCGTATAATATTATATTGTGCCAAATCGTGTCCTCTATAAACCGAGATCCAATGGATGCAATAGTTTTCAATGCGATTTATATCATAGTTTATGCAACTAATGCCATTTTACATTTGTCCAGCGGCGCGTAAACAAACTGACAACTTTATTATAGCGTACTATTACAATGGCCTTACAATAAATATTGTTTTTGATTCAATCCTAAACGTTAATAACAGTAGATATATCAAATTTAAAACGATGCGATGTTTTCAATAAAAATAAAACAGGCTTATGTTTAACGTTTTAAGAATGAATTTATTTGTGTTTCGTTTTATTTAAAAGCTACAGATTAGGTACCTACCTGTAACGCTTTTATTGCTCATATAAATATATTTTAGTTTATTGAAACTTTAAATACTGTGTAGGTGTACTGTAAGGCTGAAATTAGACGATGCCTCGTTCATCGTTCATTTTTGCGAATATTTTTTGCGAAAATGAACCCTAAGGCCCTTTGCCCTAAGGGCGAATTTAGACGGATGGCTCACCGATGACCTTCGAAAATGAAAGCAAAAATCTCGAAAAAGTAACCGTAGAAGTTAGTAGTTAGTGCGAATTAAGACGGTTCATGCGAGCGTTCATTCATCGAGCGATGGTGCAATGAAAACGAACTCACGGTTAATCCGAAGAAAACAGAGATGGTTCTTTTTACCAACAAAAGGAAAATCGAACTTGGCAAACCACCAACTTTGGCTAACACAAAACTAACACTGTCTACCGAGGTAAAATACCTCGGTGTAATCCTTGACAGTAAACTCAACTGGAAGAAACATCTAGAGGACAAAATCAAAAAGTCCCTCATTATCTTAAACCAATGCAAACGCATGCTGGGGAAAACCTGGGGCTTAAAACCAAAAATCATGAAATGGTTATACCTATAGCAGTGGTAAGAAGCTCACTTACATATGCCGCATTAGTCTGGTGGCCAAGAACACTTCTTAGAACTGCCCAGCAAGACCTACAAAAATTTCAAAGACAAGCCTGTCTTTCCATCACAGGCTGCATGAGCACAACACCAACTCAAGCACTAGAAGTAATACTAGGGATTCCGCCCCTACAACTACACATTAGAGAAGAAGCAACACTGTCTGCCCTGAGGTTGAAAACTTCAGGTCTTTATGCACACCAAAATACTATTACAAGGATTCAAAAAAGAACCACGTCTGGAATGGAAATGTGACAGATCCAGCAAACAATACACACTTCACAGAAGCTATAAAGTAAATGCTGAAAGCAACACTTTTCATAAAGCATTTCAAGATACAATAGAAGTTTACACTGATGGATCGAAAACCAAACTTGGTACAGGAGCTGGAGCTTACTGCCAAGAACTCAACATGAAGATAAGTCACACACTTGGTAAGGATAACTCTGTTTTCCAAGCAGAGTGTGTGGGCATCTTAACAGCAACTACAGCTATAATTAACAAACAGGTAAAAAACTTTAAAATTAACATTAACTCGGACAGCCAAGCCGCTCTCAAGGCTTTGGCAAGAACATCGACAACATCTAAACTCGTACAGGACTGTCATAAAGCCCTGGCTACGCTCGCCGCCTCCAACGATATCACCTTAAGGTGGGTCAAGGGGCACGACGGTGACCGGGGCAACGAGGCAGCAGACGCACTAGCACGTAAGGCAGCGACGCTGAAGGTGGCAGGGCCGGAACCGATCGTTCCCATTCCCTTCAGTGAGTACAAGACATGGTTGCATGAACTAACACTCAGAGAGCATTCCCTACTTTGGTCGAATGCAACAGACTGCAGGAGAGACAAGAGATGAGGCTGCAGACATCGGCAGACGCGGCTGCCTACCGGCGGATTAATAGGCAGATCTCTAAGGCACAAACTCGCGACCTCCGTGTCTTTAATACCAAGTGTATTAAAGATACCATTGAGCGGAACAAAGGCTCAAAAGTGTTCGCGAGAGATCTGTCTATCGGACAGAGCCAGCTGACGCGGCTGAAAACTGATGACGGCCGTCTCGTCTCTTCTCGACCTGAGGTCTTGGGAGAGGTTGAGAAGTTCTATGGACAGTTATATACCACGACACAAAAACCTGTTGAAGATTTGGCGAAAGATCCCAGAGCCAAACTGACCCGACACTATACCGAAGATATCCCGGACGTCAGCCTATACGAGATTAGAATGGCTCTCAAACAGCTCAAGGACAACAAGGCGCCAGGTGATGACGGAATCACTGCGGAACTCCTGAAAGCGGGTGGAAAACCGGTACTTAAGATCTTTCAGCGATTGTTCAATTCCGTCATCCACGAGGGCACAACGCCGGAAGCATGGCACAGGAGCGTGGTGGTTCTGTTCTTCAAAAAGGGTGATAATACCTTGTTGAAGAATTATAGACCCATCTCGTTGTTGAGTCATGTTTATAAGTTGTTCTCGAGAGTCATTACGAATCGTCTCGCTCGTAGGTTCGACGACTTCCAGCCTCCCGAACAAGCCGGATTCCGAAAAGGCTTTGGTACCATAGATCACATTCATACGCTGCGGCAGGTTATACAAAAGACGGAAGAGTATAACCGGCCACTTTGCTTAGCGTTTGTGGACTATGAGAAAGCCTTCGATTCGGTGGAAACTTGGGCTGTGTCGAGGTCGCTGCAGAGATGCCGGATTGACTACCGGTATATCCAAGTGTTGAAGTGCTTGTATGAAAACGCCACAATGTCAGTACGTATACAGGACCAGACTACGAGGCCAATCCACTTGCAGCGTGGAGTGCGACAGGGAGACGTTATCTCCCCGAAGCTCTTTACCGCTGCGTTGGAGGACGTCTTTAAGCTTCTGGATTGGAACGGGCTTGGCATCAACATAAACGGCGAGTACATCACTCACCTGCGATTTGCCGATGACATAGTAGTCATGGCAGAGACTCTGAGAGACCTCAATACAATGCTCAACGATCTCAGCAGGGTTTCTCAACAGGTGGGCCTGAAAATGAACATGAGCAAGACGAAAATCATGTCCAATGCTCATGCACCGCTCCACCCAGTAATTGTTGAGAACTCTGCACTCGAAATTGTCGACGAGTATATTTACCTGGGACACACAGTCCAGCTAGGTAGGTCCAATTTCGAGAAAGAGATCAACCGCCGAATCCAACTCGGCTGGGCAGCGTTCGGGAAGCTCCGAGATGTCTTCTCGTCCAAAATTCCTCAGTGCCTGAAGACTAAAGTCTTCGAACAGTGCGTGTTGCCAGTGATGACTTACGGATCCGAGACATGGTCGCTAACTAAGGGCCTCATAAGTAGGCTCAGGACCGCTCAGCGGGCGATGGAGAGAGCTATGCTCGGAGTGTCCCTGCGGGATCGAATCAGAAATGAGGAGATCCGTAGGAGAACCAGAGTCACCGACATAGCTAAGCGAGTCGCGATACTGAAGTGGAAATGGGCGGGGCACATAGTTCGAAGAGCTGATGGTCGTTGGGGTCCCAAGGTGCTGGAGTGGCGACCCCGCACCGGGAAGCGCAGTGTTGGCAGACCCCCCACCAGGTGGACCGACGACATCAAACGAGTCGCAGGGAGCCGCTGGATTCAGGCGGCGCAAGACCGAGGCCTGTGGAAGTCCATGCAAGAGACCTTTGTCCAGCAGTGGACGTCTATCGGTTGATAAAGAAGAAGAAGAAGAACAGACTGCAAGCAGACTAAGGAAGCCTTTCCTTATCTAGACAAACAACTAACAAACAGACTACTCCGCCTGGACAGAGGTAAACTCAGGAAGGTGGTGGGAATCATAACGGGGCACAGCCCACTAAACAAACACCTTTTTATTATAGGTGTCACCGACAGTCCTCTGTGCAGGGCCTGCATGGAGGCAGATGAAACACCCACGCACGTTCTCTTGTCATGCACGGGCGTGGAAGAACAACGCAAGAACCACCTCGGATCTCCAGCTTCACTTCAAGAAGTCCTTGGCAACCTGGGCGGCCTGCTAGGCTTCTGGAGAGATCTGGGATGGTTGGAGTAACAACAATGGATGGATTGGTCACACACAACAGACCATCACGGTTTACGTGTGGAAACCAGCCCAGCAGCAGAAGAAGAAGAAGACGGTTCATTTACGCAAAAATTTTCAGAACGATGAACGAAGCACTGTCTAATTTGGGCCTTATAGGTATTTATAAATGCCGCGGGAAGTGAGAACCCATTGTTTTTCCGGATAAGTCTCATTTAGCCTTATAACCATGATCTATTAGGTATATGGATAAGATCATAGTATACGGCAGAATAATACACCCTGGGAAGTGCTTTTTATCCCGGAAAAACAATGGGTACCTAAGAAATAGGCAGAAATTAGTAAGAGGGAAAAGATTGCTAGCTCTTTGTATAAATTACGCTAGATTGCGTTACTATAATATTTTTTTCACCTCTCTAGCTCAAAAAGGTCGCCTTTGTTGCCCAAAACCAGTGAGCAAAAGTAGTTTTTGCTCACCCAGTGAGAAAAAGTGTTTTGAAATTAGAACTCTTTGGATTGACATTTCTTCAATTCATCGTCTCAAGAAAAGTTCGGAAATTTTGTTTATCAGAATTAAAGGAATCAGTGTCTAACGCTGAATTAAACTTTCTTCCGGAAAAGTCACGTGGAAAAGGAAAGTCACGTGGAAAATACATGAAAGCCTATGAATTATTTAAATATTTAATTACGTAATATACATGAATGTAAAAATTCCTTAGTGTTTCAATAATTAATTTTCTTACATCTTGTATTTTTTGGCTATTGAGGTGAAAAGTTGTATGTATCACACGATACATACAACTAGCAGTAGCCTAGTGGCTCCGGCAGTCACCTAAAAGTTCAACGTCGATGGTTCGAATCCCAGCTCGACAGACTGAATTTTCTATTTTCAATTTTATTTTAAATAATTTCTACATGTGGAATTTTTCCCTAATTTTTTATAACTATAATTATAAAAAATTAGGGAAAGGTTCCACATGTAGAAATTGTTTAAAATAAAATTGAAAATGGAAAATTCGGTCTGTCGAGCTGGGATTCGAACCCCATCGACTTTGAACTGTTATGCGACTGCCGGAGCCACTAGGCTACGGAGACACAATGTTGTATCGCGAAAATACCGAACACAATGTAATCGAAAGGAACTACGTTCCATCCGGGTGTCCCTTGACACCTCTCAAGTTTTTTTTTTGGTTGCGAGTGCCTAGTTTGAATCCTAGGTGTACTCAGGATTCAAACTAGGCACTCATATTGTTGAACAAATAACAATTTTTTGTTGAAATCATGAAATATAGAACTTAATTGGTTCTACTTCGCTATATTTATTTACTTCTCTATAAAATCACGTTATTAGTGTTTTTGTGTTCTTAGTTCTCGTATAGTTGCATTGAATTCCTGTAGATGGCTTTACATTTGAAAGACTTTACGCGCTTTGTTGTAATGCTCTCTATGCTGCTCGCGCTCTAATGTATGACGTTGGCGATCTAGACTATTAATTATTGTTACTAATCTCTGGTAATAGGTATATGTTTGTCATGTATGTAGGACCTACTCGTACGATAAACGTGTCTGATTCAATGTTATCATTCGCGCCACGATTTCCTTCACGTACTCCAAACCAGTTGTAATTCGACAGAATCAAATTAACGTGTCAGCTCGCTCGTTTTTCTTGCGAAACTTGTGTTTTAGCTCTCAGAGAACTTTGTTAATTTAATTTTGATTTTTTTCCCTACCACCAAGATTTTCCACCTGAGAGGAGTTAAGCTTTTTCATGGACTGCATGGAAGAGGATTATTAACAAAGTTAGCTTGCGGCTTATATTTTGCAATTTTCTATGTTTTGAGGAGCATCGGATATTGTTAGTACACAACGATCTCTATATTTTGCATACCTATGCTTTATATAAAGGCAACGAGCGCTGCAGCCTTATAAGTGGACGATCCCGGGTTCGATTCCAGTAGGGTAGATTTAAGGAATTTAATTTCCGAATTGGCTCTGGTCTGGTCTGCTGGGAGAAAGAGACTGTTGATGAATAAAAACACTAGGAGTTTTCGTTACTTTGGGGTGCAGTGTCACCAATTCCATACGCTAACTTTACACTCATTTAGTGTAAAATCTACAAAATTAGTGACGTAAAACGGTAGACGGTACCTAGTTCCCGAAATAGAGTCTGCTCGGCAAGGGTTAATAGGGGGATGTCGTTAATTCAGCTCCTTTAAGAGGCGCGCGATATCGCGTCGAGTTACAGCAGCCTTGCGGAATTACCTGCCTGCGGTGAACTGGGCGAGCTTTTAACCTAATTAGTGAAGGAAAATGACTCTTGACTTTGGTGATTGTGAAAAAATACACCCAGTCCAGTTGGTAGGGTTGTAGCATATTATTGTAGTAAATAACTCAACAGAAGCTTACAATAGCATGCCTTGAAACTGCCAAAACTCCTAAATTAGTTATTCTGTGATGACCTGTGACATTTAATATCTTGTGATATTATATATTAAGAGATTTTTGAAAAAGGGAAATAAAATTTTTTGACAGTAAAATTATTTTGGGGCTCATTGAATAATGTCGACTAATTTGTGAGTAACTCACGTCCAACTCGATATTTTGATTAATTTCTTAAACTTGTCAATTTCAAGTAAAGATTTTTATGTAAACCTGTGAAGATGATAATTCCATTGGCGCAATTAGAATGCCATTAGCCTACTTTGTTGTATTAGTTTACAAATTGCGAAAAACCAAATTAAATTTGAATTTTGCGGGCAGACCCGTATAATCAACCTTAAAGACTGTCTAGCCGTGTTTGTTTGCTTTACAAGGCTGACCCGATTTTGATGAAATTTGGCGCTGAGATAGTCCTGAGACGGCCATAGAATAAATTTTATCCCTGAAAATCAAGGAGTCAATCCATAAACTGGATTTTTTAAAAAATACATACATATAAACTGAATTAACCACGTGGATGAATTCGCGGGCGCCCACGCCAGTCGGCGGGGTAGTTTATGCAAATAAAGCCGTTATAACAAACGGCCAACCGATTCGACTATAGTAAATTAATCAACGAACGAGCACAATGATTTCACAGTACAAGGCAATAAATTAATTATCCAATAATTGAAGTCATTACAATCAGAAAAACGTTAAAATGTACGGTCGCGTCATGCTGACCACACGCAAATTGCGAACAGTGAAATTAAACCCCGACCATAAGCTCCACGGACCGCGATGCCTGGACTTATTTGCATTGCGGTTAGGGTCAGGACACATCACCACGTCACGGCGCCACACCGTAGGTCATGCAGTCGTTACAATTTTTTTTCGTTAGTTTTTCGCAACGTGCTGACCACGTTCATATTGTGACTTATGCAATTAAACCTAGACCAGCTGCTCGGGTCACGATGCCTGGACTTATTTGCATTCCGGTTAGGGTCAGGACACATCGCCACGTCATGTTACTGCGACGTGCCGTGCAGTTATTCAGAATAACGTTAAAATGCTTGTTCCCGCCATGCTGATCACACGCAACTTGCGAACAGAGAATTTAAACTTAGACTACTTGCCTGGACTTATGTGCAATGTGGTTAGGGTCAGGAGTCAGGACACATCATATTCGTTCAGCAATTTTTTTAAGAAAAGAATATCATCCAGGCTGAAGTTAACTAATATCCTCTTATTCCTTCAAATAAGCGGAAAGTTTGTGCTAGAAGTGGGTACGACAATGCTACGGGTGTGGTTCGAACCTGCAACCTTTCAGTTTTCAGTTCGCACCTTTAACCGTTGGGCTATTGAGGCAATAGCAGATAGATACAAATACTTCACATTGAAAATACATTGTAACCGGTTCATATCCGTAAAGACATTGCATCAATTACATCGTATAATGCATGTGATGTCTGCATTTCGTTTCGCCGCACAATGTATCGATGGAAACGCGTCGTCCCACGCCACACGGTGAATGACGGTTGCAAGCTGTAGCTGTAGATGTATTCTGACCCTTATGGCGTCGTGTGGCACTTTGAATTTTAGAATGCTGAAAGGCTGAAAGACAATAATTTAACATCGCCTATATACAGACCTACCTACGTCGTTAGAGGTTCCTTAGAGGTTCCTTTATCATCCTTCTCTTCTTAGTTCCGTAGATTAAAAAAAAAATTGGTTGTCTGTAAAGTCAGTTTACGGACGGTAGTTTTACGTGATAACGTCATTAAGAAACATTGATGAAAAATTGTATAGTACTTTTATGAATTTCATTGAATTTTATCACTGAATTATCATTATTTTGTATAGTACAAAGAAGGAGTTAATTGAAATTTTACATTTTTCTCTAGTCACAAGTCAATCCTTAGGCCGATCGTGCCTCTCTATCGCTTGTTCCGCGCTCTCGCTTGCACGCGCAGGCTCAGGCGGAACGTGACACTTTTTCGTGCGTGCAGCCAGTGTTTATCGATTTATAAGACGTTATCACGTCAAAAAATTAAAACATACTCATTTTAAAATTGACAGATTTCCAATATAAAAACTGTAAAAACGTCCATTTATTCCGCAGTTTTTTTTTTAGTAGGACAGGGTGGGTCTTTGCTTCTGGTGTGATGTTGTAACACAATTATTCATTACATCGCATTTTATTCAGAAACTAAGAAACTGCTAAGTACGGAAACTTGCAACCACTACAGGGTCATGTACTCTGAGTTTTACCTCTGTAGTTTTATCGCACGTCGCGTCGTTTTTTTGCAGACAGCTTTAAACTTAGGCTATATGTGAATGTATAGATTAGGAACCAGATATTGCCCGCGACTTGGTCAGTGTGTAGCATAGACGAATAATCTAGTGTGGAGTAGCCTACTGCCTATGTCACTCTCCAAGTCTATATAATATATTATACCCATGCAAAATCACATCCGTTGCTAGTTGGTGCGTGATTGAAGGACAAACCAACAAACAAACACGCTTTCACATTTATAATATTAGTAAGGGTGATAATACATAATATACGCAATCCTTGGCGCAAATTATTATTTATTTATTGTAGTTAGTGAGCGTATCTATGTTAGTGATGACGACAAAATAAAAAAGGTTCGGTTTGCTAAAAATCGAACAAGATTAAAACATGTCGAAAAATTCGGACCACACACATTTTGTGAAGTGTGCATTTATTGCTAAACCAGACCCCGAAGTTCGACGCACTGAGCGAGTATTGACGCAATGCTGTTACATTGCACCCATAAATTGAGTTATTTTTACAATTTTACCAATCAAGGCGTATGGCTAAACTGCGATATCTCCGCCAGATACTTATGCTGCCATCCTAACTTTCCATCAGGTGTGATCCCTACAAAAAACCTCTAAATAAAAAACCTCTTATTTCTACTGATATTTTAAGCGTGAAATTGTGTGTGTCTTTCAATCACGCAGCAACAGAGCTTTTCATTGACCTGGGATACTCTCCATCCCAGAAAAACCAAGGGTGCCTGCGGGGTTTTTAAAAAGCTGACTCTACACGGACAAAGTCACGGGCAACAGACCGTGTTATAAAAGTATCATTATAATTAGATGCGTGACGTGCACTTTATGAAGACATCACAAACCACAGTTACTACTACCGGGTCAAAAACGAACAAAATATGCTAAAAACTTTATTTTTAGTTTGTCCATGTTTTATTTTAGCCCACAAATAGGGCGGTTCGTGTTGTTCTCTGCCATCCCAGTTTTCAAGTCCGCCTTCGTTGTAAAAACGTGTCAAGTAGGTACTCTCGTAATATTGTGAAACGTGTCAGACACGCGTTGCTTTGCCACAAATCAAAAAGTATGACGTCAGTGTGATGAAACTTAGCGTGGATCCTTTACGCCCGTCATATTAACTCTTTTGTGTTTTTCTCGTTCCTTCCGCAAAGAGTTGAATATTTTATGTTAGAGAACTTTGGCTAAGTTTTCCGGAATCGCTACCGTGAGTAGGAATACTATCAAGTATAGTCTTGGAGTAGGCTGTCAGAATATCCAAATCGGCTTTACTATAGCTGTCCACAAGATAGATAAGCTACATTTTGTTACATTTTTGTTTTGAAAAGAGCAACTGCTGAGTTTCTTGCTGGCTCTTCTCAGCAGAATCAGCATTCCGAACCGGTGGTAGATTCCTGACTTGTCATAAGAGCCACAAGTTGGCCTACATGAAATAGATGATTTTAAATTTTCTAATTAATTTATGTGAAAACTTAAAAATTTAGTTTTCTTCTTCTTCTTCTTCTTAATCAACCTATAGTCGTCCACTGCTGGACGAAGGTCTCCTCAATGGATTTCCACAGGTTTCGGTCTTGCACCGCCTGAATCCAGCAGCTCCCTCCGACTCGTTTGATGTCGTCGGTCTACCTGGCTCTGCCTCAAATTTTGGTTGAAATTATGTAAATTTCAAGAATATTAGGTATCTATTAATGAAAATTATTAAGATCCATAGCGATATAAAAAATTAGAATTTTTGAGTTTTAAAATTAAATTAGGTAGCTACTATGCATTAACCTATTGAAACCTATATAAAACTATCATGATACTAGCAAGTAAACCCTAAACTGATATAAAAGTACATCACACGTGGGAGTAAAATTTTTCAAACTTGCATACCTATTTTCTCAACGAACTAGGACAAGATATCGATCTCAGTAAGGTTATTCTGCACTGAAGCTCGAACCTCGAAGCCACTTAATCTGAGATGTTGCACTTGCTGAGATAATTTCACGCCAGCCTACGTTACGACGGCATGTCGGTATGATATCAAATCAGCTTCATACCTAGGTTCGGTTGCGAACTATTCGTCCCTATCGACTTGAAACTTGTCGGGAATTATGGTTGGCATCTTGGATTTAATACCTTGTCCTGGGCACTGTCACTATTGATATCAGATTCTGTGGCAGCTACGAGTATTTACCAGTTTTCTTACCACCTTCCATCTCCCCTGTATCCTTGAGGCTGAGCACACACTAGTAAGTCGATGACGACTCTTAAAATAATCTTGAAATCGCCCATGATGGCGGTGGCCGCATTATCTAAGCGACTTGGAAAAGTTACCTAAGTATTTCTTTCAATCCTGAAGGATTGACATAACGAAATATTCAATTAGCATTTCACCTCTCACTTTTCTTAGCGATTGGCGCCAAAATGGCGATGACTGATGATTAACTTGCTTCATTATGTAAGTACCTATTTTTTTTAGACGTCAGTGGTAGGTTGGTATTTACGATAAAATGAGAGTTCTACGTCAGTATACTTACGTATAAAAAGTAACAAACAATCGCCCACTAATTCACCTCGACCTTTATGTACCTAGTAGACGTATTCGAGTGCTAAAAAGAGTAGCAGCGAGAATGTTGTATTAGATTATTTTTTCATGTTTATTTTATCAACGGAGTGCGAAAAGCGATCGATACTGCTAGTTTATTCTGGTTAAAGTTGGAAGTTACTTAATCTGCACTTGTCGAGATAATTTCACGCCAACCGACGCGATGTCAGGACGGTATGCCGGTTTACTCTCAACCCTATTCCATGAGTGGGTATACCTACTTATCTAGCTCCAGTTGCGAACTATTCGTGCATCTCGAGTTACACTAGTTTAGCTTTCTTATCGGGAATTTTGGAATGCTACATTTAGGTTGTCAGTTAGGAACTTGACTGTTGATGATAGATATACCTACTTACTTATTGAATTGATGCTGCTTTTAGAAGCACTCCAAGCACGCATCTTTTACTTTCAGATTTTTGTGCGTTTTAAGAAATTAAATATCACTTGCTTAAACGGTGAAGGAAAGCTTCATAATATGTTCCTATCCGTAGGATTTTTTATAAAAACTGACAGCACGTGGACGAAGTTCTGGGCATCCTCTATACCTACGTAGTAAGGACAAACGAAAAAAGGTGATTGTGCATCGAAACTGTAATGAAAACATGCCGCCTTAGATTAAAGGGCAGTTTGTTGTTCGGGATTCGATTTTATTTTATTCGAAGCTTGTAAGTTGCAGATTAAAACAATGATAGCCTTGTGGTTAGGACTGTGGTCTCCTATTCGGGGGGGTTCGCAGGGTCCGCACCTCTGACTTGCTTCAACGGTGAAGGAAAAACATCGTGAGGAAACCTGCACACCTGAGAGTTCTTCATAATATTCTGTGAAGTTACCCCTAGTCACCCTTATCATTTAGGGGTATGAAAAACAGATGTTGGCCGATTCTCAGACCTAACCGATATGCACACAAAATTTCATAAAAATTGGAACTTCCGAGAGATGTTCTGTCCTCTGTGTATAATATTTATGAGATATCCACCAAAATTGGACAATATATTTCGTATAGTACATACTTTCTAATAAAGAAAGAATTATTAAAATCGGTTCAGATTTGACTGAGTTATGGAGTAAAGTCAACAAAAATTTTCATCCCTTATCCTAAAGAAACCTTATGTTTTATCGGGATAAAAACTATCCTGTATGTTGAGCCGGAGTTTCAGCTACCAGTATACCAAAATTCATTGAAATCCGTTCAGTAGTTTTCGCGTGATGCCCGGACAGACAGACAGACAAAAATTTAATAAAAATCTGTTTTGGGCTCAGTATCGATAATAAAACATCCCCCGGTTAAAATTTTCAAAATATATTAAACTAGCTGTTGCCCTCGCGACTTCGTCCGCGTGGAATTCGCTTCTTTGAAAAACCCGTGGGAACTACTGGCTTTATCGGGATAAAAGTAAGCAGGAGCACTGCAGGTCTACAACCATACCCATGAAAGAATCACGTAGATCCGTTGCTCGATGTAACTAACTCGAAAATTTGGACTTTCATATAAACATTCAACCGCCTATTTAACCCCTTTGGGGATAGAATTTTCAAAAACTGTGAAATACGTAGTTCTTTGTTTTTAATCGAAAGCCCAAATACAAAGTTTCATCGATAAAATTTAAAAAATGACGGACTTTCATACAAACTAACAACCCCTTGTTTACCCCTTCGGGGGTAGAATTTTCAGAAAATGTAAAATACGTACTTCTTTATTTTTAATCAAGAGCCAAAATACTAAGTTTCGTGGATATAACTTGAAAAATAACTTGAAAAATGAAAAACTATCATACAAACATTCAACCCCTATTTAACCCCTTTGGGGGTTAGAATTTTCAAAAACTGTGAAACACGTAACTCTTTATTTTTAATGTAAAGCCCAAATACCGAGTTTCATGGGTATAACTTGAAAAATGACGGACTTTCATACAAACTTTAACCCCCATTTAACCCCCTTGGGGGTAGAATTTCAAAAAATCCTTTCTTAGTACTCACCTACGTCTTAAAAGGAACCTACTGTCAAAATTTCAAGTTTCTAGCTTCAGTGGTTTAGGCTGTGCGTTGATAGATCAGTCAGTCAGTCAGGACAAATCTTTCTATTCGAGGGGTCGCAGGTTCGATCCCGGGTACGCACCTCTGACTTTTCGGAATCAAGTGCGTTTAAGCAATTAAATATCACTTGTTTCAACGGTGAAGGAAAACATCGTGAGGAAACCTGCACATCTGAGAGTTCTTCATAATGTTCTTGAAGGTGTGTGAAGTCCACCAATTCGCATTGGGCCAGCGTGGTGGACTATGGCCTATAACCCTTCTCTGAGGGGAGACCTGCGCTCAGTAGTGAGCCGTAGATGAGTTGCTAATGATGAAAATGAATGATTTCGTATAACTAGTGGTTCGCCCCGAACTGAGACCTCGCGGTAACGGTATCCCATGATTATTCATTCAATCGATACATGATAACCAAAACTGACATTATTATTATGCCCGTTTTCACCAAACATACCCTAAGTAGAAATCATCCCCTAAGTAGGAGTCTCTTAACGTAGGTAGCTCCTAAATACAATCCTAAGTCCTAACATCCGTCCCAATATCCTTTTAGGTGTCCCGTACAGGATCGTGATAAATAAGTTGACAGAAAACATCACCTAACTTATAGGTAGCCCGTAAAGGTTAGGGAACGTTAGTGAAAACATTGAATTATTATGTAGGTACTAACGAGTGAAACCGGGTTACGGGCATCTGTACAAATCGTCATCTATCGACGCGAATAGAAAATATACAATATTTAACTAAAATTTAACTAAAAAATAATTTTAATTGAATAATATTATGGTACAAAAAAAAATACAATACAATTATTGTATTATATTGAGTAACTAAATAATAATGGTCGACGCAAAACTGTTTTTGGGATAGGTCGTAGTCGTAACTCGTAGTTCCATGGGAATAGTTACTGACTGCGCCATCTATTAGCATTATTGTGAAGCTATGTTGATGCTATATGAATTACTGATGCCCATTAAAAATTAAATAATCTCGTTTATTTATAATATTCATATAATTTTAGTATTTGTTGTTCAAGTACAGGATGTAAGTGACCTAAAAAAATAAAACCAGTTTGAAAATCCATAGCGGATTTTCCTAGAGAGCGTCTTCAAGCGAGCGTATAAAATTGCCACTTTGAAAGCCCCCCATTTCGTCAATTTTAAGGGAAAAATTAAAAAAAAAAATATTTTTGTACTCGGTTCAAAATTATCTTTAAAATGATACGTAACAATTTTATGTAACGCGATAATTTTTTTTTACTTCACATTCACTTCTATGAGAGCCCCCCTGAAATAAAGGTTTTTATAATTTTTTATCCAATATTCGGCTGAAGGCCATCAGTTTACATATTATATCTAAATTTGAAGTAATTACGTTTAGTAATTCAAAAGTTATAAGGCTCTGACAGACGGACGGACGGACGGACGGACGGACGGACGGACGGACGGACGGACAAGTGCAAATTCACTCTAGTAGACTCAGAGACCTCGCTTCGCTCGGTCAATAACATACTTTCAATTTTTTTTATGCATAGGAAATAATAGGTGTCTAAGTACTTACTCCGGAAAAACAAAGAGTTCCCACGGGATTTTCAAAAAGATCTAAGTCCACCCGGACGAAGTTGCAAGTAATATCTAGTTTTGAAATAAATTCACAAAGAGACAATCTATTTAATCCAAAATACCATATAAGGCATAAATACAGGTCGATTATTCCATGTAGCAACTGATTTGCTAAGTCATTTTTCAACGCCCAATGGAAAATACATTTTCACTTCACCATCATTCAGTCAGACAAATACATGTTAGTAATAGGTACACTGGGCTTTCGTCCTTGATGCCACTCGTTTCGTAATACTCTTACATATTTTAGTACATAAGTCTCAAGGGCTTAGAGCTGTAAAATAGGCACTGAAATTCGTTTCAATATTAATAGCAAGGTCTTACTTGATTATAGTCTCACTTACAAGGTAATGTTCGTATAAATACATAATTTTAGGTAGGCTTTGGATTATTTATTATTAGATAGAAGGAGGCGTTACCTTGCGTGGGTAATTTCCATGATAAACAAGAAAAACAAAATTATTTTGCTCTAATCCGCCAAACAATAACAATCTGTTTGATACAACCAACGTGCCGCTTGCGCTATATTTTGCCGCTATTCCAGTACATAGAAACACTTTACTGCACGTAAGAGAGAAAACAAAGAATATTCATTATTTAAAAGTATGTACATACGCAAAAGCACGCTCGAGGGTTGATTATAGAGATGGTTCTGGAACAGGCCCGGGCCTATAAGGGGCTAAAACGCCTTTGATATTGATGCAAAGGCGGCTTTATCGCTTACCTTCGATGAAAGGTGTGAAGGCGCAAAGCTTGACAAGGTTCTCGCCTTCGAACCACTACAGTTTTGCGTTTTAAATTCCTTATAATAAATCCCACAAAACATCGCACAAAATATAAAGAAATTTTAAAATGTAGGTACACACGGTTTATTTCCCCGACTCTCGAGTTTTTCTCAAGACGCTGCTCGGAGACGGCAGAACACGTGTCGAGCGTTTTTTGATATCCAAGCCCGAGGAATTTAGATCTCCCTCCGCTGACCATTTATCCGTCTGTGACAAAATAACAAAACAGCTTTTTGCTAGTATTTAAGTAGTTCAACTTTTATTCTGATGCTTTTTATGTTTTTACACCTACCTTACCAACGCGACATATTTATTAATAAATATTATTTTCCACGTATAGCATTTGGATAACTAATTTACTGCTGCCACGCGTTTCATGGGGCTGTGTAATAGGAATAATCAGTTATAATCGTGTCAGAAATACATTCCAATTAAAGATTTGTACTTATTCAAAGTTATTCCGAATAAGTTCACCGTCTATTTTACTGAATGCACGCAAGCCGCGAGAGGGGTGTGTGCTGTAGGGGGCAGGAATAGCTATTATTTATAATTTATACCCTCAATTAATACGTCTCGTTAAATTTTCGACCTTTTACAACAAAAATCTAGCATCACAATTAACGGATTCGAACAAAATAGGTATCCTTTTAGATTTTATTTATCTATGAAAGAATGAAGTTTTTTGGTATCTCACAAAATAAATAAGATATACCTACCTAGAGTAAGTGAGGTCATCATCATCATTAGCAACCCATCAACGGCTCACTACTGAGCGCAGATCTCCTCTCAGAAAGGTTATAGGCCATAGTCCACCACGCTGGCCCAATGCGAATTGGCGGATTTCACACACCTTTGAGAACATTATAAAGAATTCTCAGATTTGCAGGTTTCCTCACGATATTTTCCTTCACCGTTGAAGCAAGTGATATTTAATTGCTCAAACGCACTTGACTCTGAAAAGTCAGAGGTGCGTACCCGGGATTGAACCTGTGACCCCCCGAATAGGAGACCACAGTCCTAACCACTAGGCTATCACTGTAAGTGAGGTAAGTAGAAGGTTCAATTTGGCGGTCTAATCGCTTATCGTTCATAGGCATTAATTTTATTTAACATTAAGCCTACATTAAACATTTAGGCCAGGGCTTCCCAAACTTATTTGTACTGTGACGCCCTTGAGACTTTGCCATTTTTTTACGACGCCCCTCTACCCAGCCTCCAAAAATACTTACCAATTTCAGTAACTAGCCTAGTAACAGGTTATCAGAAAAACACTATTTTGACATTTATAATTTTTTCAGAAAATAAGAACGAAATCAAAACATATAAGCATGATCTTCTAATTTTCTCTTCCATAAGAGGTCTGAAACCCAGTAACTTTATCTGCCTATTGCACGGCGCTCACTCGACCCGGTCGCATGAAGTTGCATCGACATGCGACGCCCTTGGGACGATGCCGCGACGCCCCAGGGCGTCGCGACGCACAGTTTGGGAAGCCCTGATTTAGGCAATCCTTATCATCCTTAGGCAAACCTTCGCTGGTAGTTCAACATGAGCTCCAGGTCCCAAGTTCGGCGCTAGCCTTCGCTGGGAGATGGCAATAGAAGAAGAAGATGAGGCCAATAAATCCGTTAAAATTCAAATTTTATTGGAAACGTTGACCGACACTTTTTTAACATACATTAGAGCGATACTACTCGGTGTTTGTACTTACTTCTACTGTATAAGATTATTGCGCATTAACAAAATAATGTTAATGTTTTTAGGAATCTATAACGATATCAGATGTATAAATTTTATTGATATCTAAAAGAACATTACCATCAGATATGAGTTTCACGGAAAATCTTTCATTTTCTTAAAACATCATAAAAGTATAACTTTAACTTCTTTACATCTATCAAAACTCCTTTAAGTATTGCAAATGAGAAGTTAGTCCGGAGATTTTATTAAATTTCTGTAAGATAGAGATTTCTCGAACTTTTTATTGGCCTATTAATGTTGGCTGAATAAGACTCGGCAGAACTGATATGTCTGAAAACTTTACACTCGATGATAATATTATGAAAATGAATCAAGAGATCTTACCTTAAAGTACTATAATTTTTATTTGTTAAGAAAATACTTTGGAATTCGTTCTTCCACTCCTTTAAATAGCACGATTTCTATTGGCCGTTCATTTCAGTTATACCTACTAGGGAGAGAGAAATGTCTTGAGGACGACTTACTTATTTTATGCAGATAATATGTTCTCTCTTTTCTGACATCTTACAACTACTAAGCTTGCATTTCTTTTTAACATCAACGTTCAGATTTTTATGTATTTGTTCAATACCTTGCAGTTTGAAATTCTAGGAATAATGCTCTATAGAGCACGTAGAGTTGATCTTGCGTCTTATCTTTCATCGGTTCTGTTAGATTTCCATATCATCTAACTGCGAAAGTGAGGGAATAGAGTGTTGTTTTTTGATGTCCGTTTACATCGGTTGTCGTTGCCGATATTTCGTTAGGAGAGTACTATCTTAAAGTCAGTTTTCATCTCACGAACTGACGTGATCGATCAAAACTTCTGAATTTGCCTCTTCTCAGCAGAATCTGCCTTCCGAACCACTGCAAGTGGTAGAGTCTTGATTTGTCCAAATAGCCTATAGGCTTAATAAATGTAAATAAAGCTGCACCTGAACTTGAAAATATTTGGTAATTTTTTTATCTACGTATCATTAATAGTCAAATATGACCAAGCCACCTTTAAAATTTTTACTTAGTTCAGGTTCTTAATCATACAGAAACGCGATAGATGTAATAAGCTGACTTTATAAAAGCTTGCAATAAAGTCAGCTTATTACATCTACCATTTCGGAACTTATCTTTACATCGTATACACCTATAAGCAACATCCGTACTGCTTAGCCAAAAGAGTGATCCAAAAAGAGCTTAAGTATTTAGTATCATTACAGATATCCGTATTTGTACACTAAACGTGCCAAGTAAATGTTTGTTTGCTTACTGTTCACTAGAGGAAGTTAATTCCTCATAGATTTATGCATAGAGGGCATCCGAGTCATGCACTATAAATGTTTATTTTATTGATTTTCACACGGCCCTAGTACAATGCTTCTCGTAGTAGACAAACCCAGAGCTACTTCGACAAAGTTCCAAATTCCTCGAGTTAAATTGCCAGGGAGCAACTTTAACATATTAATAATAATGAAAATGCCCAACACCCCAATGTTCGAAAAAAGTTTTTATTTTGATAAAGTTCCGCTCTCGCTTTACGTGCTGCGGGAGTTAGAACTTTGTGTTGGTAGCTTTTTTTATTTTGTTATCGGTTTCGTTGTGCATTTTATTTGACAATAAAGATTGATTAAAATAATGTACTGTGTGTAAACAACAAATCTCAGTTAATTTCTACTTACGAAATGTAATTTGTTTAAGATTTATAAAGTGCAATGAGACTGCCCCAGACTCTCTTTTATCAGAGCTAGTTCCAATTTATTCGCTTATTTAGTAAGGAAATTTTTAACCATCTTTTTCTCTATATTTTTTATTGGCAGCGAAACCCGCGTTCAAATAGAAAAAAAAACCTTTGTGACTTTAACCTGGCGTCGCCCTCTTGAGATGACGCAAACGAATTTTTAATTGGGCTCCGGCAAAATATAAGCATTTCAAAAACTTTTTTGTTGCTTAATTCGACCCTGTAATTACGTAACGAATCCGATCCGGCACCGAGTTCAGATTTTTTCTCCAAGAGGGGAAGTAATAGGAGATTTCGCAACGCATCGGCTTCGGATCCCTACTGTAACAATCAGTGTCGTAATCACAACCTTACGACTCGCTGAGCGTTACGCCCCCGAGATGTTGCTAACGAATTTTTAATAGGCCTTTCGGAAATATAAACAAAAGCCTAGCGGGCGGCCCCTTTAGAGTTTAATTGCTGGTTTAGGATATGCAGGCAGTTTTTTAACACGATTATGACGTCGCAGGGTCGTGGATTGGGGCGAGGAGGGCTGCGTCACGTGCGAGGTCCGCACTCCGCAGCCCGACGCATGCGAGACCGCGGGGCGCCGGCAGCGCAGGCGCGCGCTTCACCCCCCGGCCTCCCTCGCCCGTCAGTCTGCCGCCGGCCACCGCGCGCCCTGCCTGTTCGAAGCGCCGAGCCGCGCCGCGAGTGCTCCCTAACTCCAAGTGATGACGACTTGTGACTAGTGCCATGTTCGTGCTCCGTTGTGCCCTCGTCGCGGCCCTGATCGCCTCGGCCGCCGCCGCCTGGCAGGAGAACGTCCGCCCCAAAGTCTTCGCACAATTAGGTTAGTGACTCGCATGCCGTCAGATGCTAACACTAACGAGTCCCTATAACCTCCTGACAACTTGACAACCGAGCTTTCGCCGTAGAGCGGAAAAGCTCATGTTTATTTTGGTTGTGACATTGACACCGCGCGTCTGAAAACTTTTCAGTGTTTATGTTTGTGGTGTTTTGGACATCATTGGACAGCATTGCAAGGAGAATTGGATTGCATCGAATTTACACTCATAATTCAGTTGTTAATGTCAACTTTACATGCACGTCTCTCTTATAATAAAGGTACTTTTAAGACAAAGTTGGAAAAAATTAAGAAATTCGAATAATTGAGTGGGTATTTAATTTCTGATTTGATTCATATAAGAATTTTCAATAAAAGCTAGTAAACTTAAATAGAACCATTGTTACCCAATCAAAACTCCAACACGATATCGTCCACGTGATTTCAATTAGTCAATAAATTAGAGACTAGAACCAAATTAGTAATGTTCTGTTAGTGAACTGTAATATCAAGGAGTACCTACGTATCATTCATCAAGTCGGATATTATGAAAAACAATTTAAGTTCACAAACAACGAAGTTATTTCCAATTCCATAACGCTGAGCAGACTGAATAATAGTAACGTTGCCAAAACTGCGCCTTGTGGCACTCCAATAACGAGTCACAGTCACGCAATAGTTCATCCTATGGGAATAAAGGCAGAGTGCACAACTAAATAGAGGCATTGTTTTATTGTGCAGTCTGCAATGCGGGGGACAGCCACGTGGCACTCATTAGTGCAGCACAAAGCGAAGCAGTTTGTCCTGCGTTTTGCAATGTTATGCCCGGATTAGCGATGCGATGTTTAACGGACTGGATGAAACTTTGTCTAACTTCTGCATTTGATGAGAACGCGTTGTTGTATCGTTTGAACAGAACTGAACACTCAATGGTGGATGAGAAAGTTCGTCGTAGTTGGCTGGAAGCCGGTTATTTAAGGGTAGAAGCTATTGCGAATATAAATGTGGCTATTTTAGTAACTAATGGATGAGATTTTCACTATAGAAGCTGTAGAGACTATGATTATCGTGCTGGTATTAAACATTACAAAAGAGTGCAAGGTTTAAGGTATTCCGAATGTTCTACTTAATTTTGAGACTGGCGTGTGATCATGAAAAATTGCAAATTGATGACGATTATATTGGCTTCTCCAAAATGATCAGAATAGAGATGCATAAAAAACATTCCTAATTAATGAATACTTTAGTGAAATAGAATTATGAAAAAGCTGGAAAACTTTCTTTTAGACAATTTCATCTACGACTTTTTATGAAAATTTACTTAGTTTCTTGAAGTCATTAATGAACCCATTTCAGTTTGAAACTGTTTATCAAATTGCGCCAAATGCGATGACAAAACATCGCTTTGCCTTACACAATGATGTTACTGTTGTCTGTACAGCGATCAATTAAAGAAGTCTGAATTGGTATCCATGTCGTCACTGGTCTAGACGACTTCGTCGGACGCATATCCGTCCATTGTATCCGGTAGTTTTGTTTGCATTTTGAATTTAATATTAATGGTTCCATTATTTACATTGAGATCCGATATTATAGTATAACACTATAGGTACAAATAACATGTTGCAAGCACGTAGGTACGTAATCTTGGATGTATGGTTACATCTGATAATAGAGGATTGTATATTAACGAATATTTACATTAACGGGATAGTGGAAATAAACTTTCTGAGTTAGCTACTCTTTAATCGCGGAGATCCATAGACGGATGATATTTTTTGTCAAAGCGGAGATCAGATTTCAATCGCTCCACGTAAAAACTTGAAGCGTGTCACTAACGCTATAAAATTATAAGAAAATCCTGATTGACATCTGGAATATCTTTAGGTACTTGTTTTGCTACGTTCGTTCTTGAAAATTGGTAAAACATTTTCAACGGTTTTGATGCTGCAAATGATCAAAAACTGTGCATAAACTAGCGGCACGCTATGATGGCCGGTTTGACACATTACAATAGTGATGTGGAATGTCAATTTATTCTCGAACAAAAAACAATTAAGTTTTGTTTTTGTACCTGATTAAATAGGTTTAATAAAACAAAAATGTATATGTTTATTTAATTTATTTGAACGAACTGAATATTTGAATGAAAATGAATATACATACTTTATATGCACACAAGAAACATATGAATACAAAAGATACCAAAAAAGGTGCCACAAAAGGCCATAATTAATCAGATTCGTCCATACTACTATTTTCACTGTCGTCACTGCTATCATCACCTACATTAATAATTATATGTTCGTTTTCTATAATATTATCTATTTTCACATCTCTTTCATAATCTTCCCTTATTAATTTAACAGTTCTATTCACAACCTTTTCCCAGTCTCCTTTAGTCACATGTTCACAAGCTTCTTCTAATAATTTTAGCATTTTTTTTGTGGTAAATGGGGGTTCTGTATTGTGTCTTGCAGCATATCCCTTAATTTGAGCCCACACCAACTCAATCGCATTATACTCACAATGGTAAGGCGGTAACCGTATAACTCTGTGCCCATGTTCTAATGCTATTTCGTCAATGACGTATCGGATCTTGGTTGGTTTGTTTTGTTCATATTCACAAGTACATTCACCCCTTAAATGGTGCAAACTGATTTTTCTACACTTGTATACATTTTAGAAATCAATTTAATAAATAAATTTTGAGTCCTAAACCTAAAACTACATTCGATAAAATTTATGAATCTCTGCACATCACTATCGTCAGTAAAGTAATACAATTATTTCCTTCAAAGTCGTTATCAATTAATACGGAACTTCATGAGCGGACAAACGTCAAACCGGCCATCATAGCGTGCCGCTAGTGTAGTTATATAGTCACCACTCAAGTGCCAGTGTCAATGCCTGCTCAATCTGTAGTTTTATGGGATTAGTATACGTGTATAAAACAGTCATAACTGAAATCATTGAAGTAAAACTAAATGTAATAGTGAATAAAGTAACAATTGGTATGTTAATCACAATAAACCCCTTCCCTTCGTTAACGTACTCTCAAGTGACAATTATGATACAGTGGCGTAACCAAGTAAATTAATTGCAATTGAAAGTCAATAAGCCGAAATGAAGGCGGAGATGACGGAGCGGAGTTAATTACACCGCCATAGTTCTGTTTGATGTTCGGACAGTCGTAGTGCCCGTGTCAACACCTCTCGCGTAATGTGATCCACCAATTCAGACCAGTATCCCGGGAGATCGTGGAGTTTATTGAGGGGATGCTTTATAAGCGTTAAAAGTTTGTAAAGTTCTCGTTACTTGAGAATGACAAATTAGACTTAAAAGCTGATCGGTACCGAAGCGCTATAAAACTACTAGCTCACTTGGCATACCTAAATCGCCTTTCATTTTAAGTTGTAATTGGTAATCGATAAAACTCGTCAGTGGTGGCTTGATTTTTAAATTTACTATTTCTGGAAAACACCTCTTAATATCTCTGTCATCTACTCTTGGAAACATAATCTGCCAATACGTTTTCAATCTCGACAAGTTTCAACCATGCCACACATATTATGTTTTCACCTTTATGTATATACTAGCGGTCGCCCGCGACTTCGTCCGCATATAATTTCTGATTTTCTATGAGATTATAAAAAGAGAAATTTTCCCGCTGCAAGAAGCTTATCAAGAAAGTCGTACCGCTTTTTTAAATAAAAATAAAAATCATTAAAGCTTTTCCATTCCAATTTCATCCCCTATTTTACCACCCATAAGAGGGAATTTTTCAAAATAACCTATACAGGTTTTTATTATTTACAGCTAGTCACCTAAATCCCGATTTTCAAACCTCAAACTTAAACTTTCAAATTAAAACTTTCCTATACTAGTGGTTCGCCCCGAACTGAGACCTCGCGGTATCCCATAAATCCCCTAAGGTAGTTTTAGCTATATTGTAATTAAAACGCGCCGAATCTGATGACGTCAATCGTCATCTGCTTTCGTGGATGGGATGCGCATTTACAATATTAAAGACAGCGCCATCTAGTAACAGTATAGTGAAGTTTTGTTAAAAACATTGATGCCCATTAAAACTTAAATAATTTCGTTTCTTTATAATATTTATCTAATCTTAGTATTTGTTGTTCAAGTACAGAATATAACTCAAATTATGTGTAAGTTTCAATTTTTAAAATAAAGTGGTTTTAGAGATCTAGCCTCGAATAAAATCTCCACTTTGAAAGCCCCCCATTTCGACAATTTTAGGAAAAAAATAAAAAAAAAAATTTTTTTGTACTCTGTTCCAAATTATCTTTAAAATGAGGTACTGCAACCCTATGAAATGCAAAAATTTTATTTTACTTCGCATTCGCTTCTATGAGAGCCCCCCTGAAATAAAGATTTTTATAACTTTTTTAGCCATTTTCGGCTGGAGGCCATCGGTTTACATATCATATCTAAAATTGAAGTAATTACGTTCAGTAATTCAGAAGTTATAAGGCTCTGACAGACGGACGGACGGACAGACGGACGGACGGACAAGTGCAAATCGCTCTAGTAAACTCGGAGACCTTCGCTTCGCTCGGTCGATAAACTATCATCCCCTATTTTACCACCCTTAAGGGGGGATTTTCCAAAATAACTTATACAAATCTTTATTATTTAAAGTTAGTAATCTAAATGCCGATTTTCATATTATGTCTAACTTCAAAAACTTTCATATAACCATCGAAATTCCATTTCACCCCCTTAGGGGGGGATTTTCTCAAAACCGTTTCTTAGCTGACACCTACCCCCTAGAAATAACCTACATTCCAAATTTCAAGTTTGTGGGTTTTATAGTTCCTGAGATTTCGTGATGAGTCAGTGACCTTTCGCTTTTATATAATATATAGATTATGTTTTCACCTTTAGGTAATCAAGCACCTGCGCAAAATTTTCTGCGCTCTCTAAGACTACAGTATTATCCACCAATTCAAACCCGAGGGTTAACGCTGACCGCATAGCGTGGTTTAATATACGCACGATCAAAGGTCTCTATGGAAATCGGAAGATATTAAGTTCAGCCCTTATTACTTCGTTATTTCCATACAAATATCTGCTATAATGTATACATTTTGAGATGTTTCGGTTAACTTATTTTGAAATTATTTATATTTTTTGGAGTTTACTCCTTAAGAATCGATTTTAGGCGCCCGGTATGAGAAAAATTCGAGGAGTAAAATCTACTTATGAATGACCTCGTTACGTTTTTCACAACGATGCAAATTTCTACCCTAACGTTGAGTAAATAAGGTTGGTTTTCGCTTGAGTTGTCGAATGCCCGCGTTACGTTTTTCACAACGATGCAAATTTCTACCCTAACGTTGAGTAAATAAGGTTGGTTTTCGCTTGAGTTGTCGAATGCGAAAGAGCTTTCGCTTCGGGAAGCCGAGCGCGTACCGATCGGGTCCGAGCGGCGCCGAGACGCAGCGAGCGCCGTGAATGCATTACGACGTCTTAAGGAGTAAACTCCAGTCGTGCGTCGGAACTGACACACACACTTTTTTTTTCTTGCCAGATATAATTCAATTTTTCTTTCTGATAGTTTCCACACAATGATAACAATGAAACTTAAGTTAGTTGGCTTTTATTATGTTAATGCAAACTGAAGTGTTAACCAATATTACCTGCATACTGAATACATAATTAAGCAGGCGTTTTAGTTTTAGAAGGACATAAACATTAATTAGTATTCACGATGCTAGCTTAACTAGACGTGATGATACAGGGCACATAATCGCCCTTATTAGAAAATAAAACGGTACTATAACTTTAAAAATACGTCCTTATCCATAGCAGACAGAACTCTATCCAAAAGCTCCATTACCATATTCTGTATTCTATAGCTATAATCAAACCAAGGTAGGTAGCTATGAGTCAGCCTACGTTTCTTGAGTCACGTCATATACACGAGCCGACAATTCGCTATTCACTCATAGGGGTCTTATCTTTTTAAAATTTGTCTAATTATACATTAATTATATCTTATAATGGTAAGCCGTTTTTGACTGATAGACCAGGGGAGAAAAAGGTCTAAAAACTGACGGATAACCTTCAAAATCATAAATTTTTAAATGTTTAAACAGAAAGTAGTTCTGTGCACTGTTTAAAAAAGTTATTTTCAAAATATGCCGTACCTTACAAGTCATTTGCTTCTATGAGCGTTTTTTGTGTTGTGTTGTGGCTTTGGTTCTTAGATATTTTGCGCATTATTTTGTGTTTGAATTAAATGTGTACGTCTCAGAAGTTATAAAGCTAGTCGATAAAATAAGACAGACAGACAAGTGAAAATTCAAACAAGTAGACTTAGAGAACTCTCTTTGCTAGGTCAAAAATGCCCTCCAGGAACTACAATTATTATTATTATGGCCGCGGCTTAGTAGATAGCGGTTGCAATCTAACTAACCTAATTTGTGGGTAATGTAACTGCACTTTGTGTCCGTAGACAACTGATATAGTTATTATTCTCAGAGTACATCGCGAGGGAATTGGTTCAATTTGTGCAAATTGTATACAAAATGTGAAACTAGAGCTGCACATGTAGTATTGAGGGAATGCAATAACTCTCGAAGTTCTTCAAAGGAAATAGAGGAGTACTGTAAATGTTTCAAATGTGATAAAATCTAACGCATTGTGAAAGTATATCGAACTTTAATTGTGTGCTGTATTGTTATTGTAAAGTGCATTTATTGTTGGGGCCGGTTCATGAAGTGTGGGTGGATGAATGTTGAGTTAAACTGGATGCTGCTGACCGGAATTTCTCCCGGTATAGGATGATTCATTAAAGTGCAAGATTGAGATAGGTTAGTATTGAAGCACTATCTATATAGTGTAATTTTATAGTTGTAACGCAAGAGCGTTTGGATGGTTTCGGTCTTTGGATAGTAGGTAGAATATACTTATTATTCTTAAGTATCATAAATTTCACTATTGGTCACACACAAAGTCAGGTTCATCAAATTAAAATAAAAACACGAGGCTATAAGTATAAACTCGAATATGAACAAATAATATGAACACAATTCTCAAAAACACTGTACAGATTTAAACAGGTGCTGGGTGCCGCCGTCTGAGGTTCAATTTCAAACGGTTTATGGTGTTACATTATGGTTTCCGACACCCCCTTTTATACTTTAACTGCTTGGATTATAGAACGTTTAAGTGGGCATATAAAATAACTGTTCACTACCTGAAGAAGAAATAAATTACTTAACAGGATAATGCTTTTATATCCCCGAAATGTTTTGTACGTGTCGCGTTTTGCCTTATGGGTATTTATTGGGTCATTCGTCAGGAACCAATACCCAAGGGTGGTGTTGTGTGGTCGGGGTGCATAATACTGCTGTGACGCGATGTTGTTTATGATTGGACTCTCCTGAACAATTTATTAACGTTTCGATGCGGTCCATGGGGGAAGTAGGTTGTCTCAAATGACATAATAAATTGTATCTCTCTTCAATATCTTCCTAAAGGAATTAAGGGACGTAGAAAATGTTTCATTGCTCAGAGAAGTCCTCCCAAAATTCCATCCGTTGTTTTTGTTTCGGTACGGTCTATCTCCATAGGGACAATCTATCTAGCCTTATGATTTTCTATAATAGTCTCCAATGATGCCAGTCATAGTTGTGGCACGGTAATATTATGTATTGCATGTATATCGTCTGTTTTTTGAATTTTTGGCCTACCCGTTATATGTAAAGTGGGTCGAATCGTTCGTAACAGTGCCCGCAACGATAACCGCTAATCGAAAAGGACAAAAGTTCAAACATCCATCGACGATGCGATGGCTTGCGCCGAACGGAATGTACCTAATTTGGGAACAAAACAAAATCAGTTCAATAGCAACGCAACACGGTGAAAAGTTGCCTGTTGTTTAGTTTGCGGTTGAAAGAGTCGATGTAGACCTTAAGTACGTGCAGTAAGTCGGGTTTCGGGTTTTGATGAGCTTATACTGAATGAGTTTAACGAAGAGCATGACACGCACGTGCGTGCGGCATTCACTGTCGCGGTCGAGAGGGGAGGGGGGAAACAGGATGGCGCCGCCTTGCGGGAGAGAGACAAGTCAGCTTTATATCGATGCGATATATTATCTCGGTATACCTACCATCTCCACTCTGTGTGGGAGGTACGCCGGCTTTTGAATAATTTTTAGGGCTCCGTACAAAAATGGTAAAAAAAGTTCCTGTGTTTTTGACCTGGTCCGTATCTATTAATATAAAATTGGAAACTTTGCAAATTAAAAGATTGAAAAATATATTGTTTCATTTTGAAAGTGTTCGAAATTTTAAAGTGGGGGTTACTACATGATCAAGTGAGCTGTCAGCTTTATAATATGCACTTTCTCAAATAGGTTTTCATTTGCTTCTATATTTTTTTGAGTTATCATGAAAACTGTCGAAAAATACCTCTTACCATTTCTCCTGCAAATCTGAGTTTGTTATGCGAAAATTCTGAAATAATAGATTTGGGTTTAACGTAATGTAAATATCAAAGGAAACTAAAACGATGTCTATCTATCTATAAGTATATGACTGTATTGCATAGTCTTTTAAAAATCAGTAAAAATCCTTTACAAACAAAAGCTCCTTGAATAATTTAAACAAATAGGTACATAACTATGTATAATTATTTATTTTATTTCCTACGGAACCCTTTGTTGGCGGATCTGCCTCGCGCTTGACTCTATTTTAAAATACATAATATACATAAATGATGAATTGTGATCAGTATTCTATAGATGCTTGATCGCAAACAGTTAGAATTTTTGTAGAATTATTTCTAGTTCAAGTTTATTTGTGTGTTATCCATCTATTCCATTGATATTGTATTCTATGAAAAATGAATACCAAATCATACCTACTGCTTATTATGCAATCGTACACAACTGTTATGCTTCAATAGTGTTTTTCTTTACGAGAATTTTCGTGAACAACTTTTTTGGATACGTTATTGAAGATTGGTCGTAATTCGTATACCAACGTAGTAACATTGTTTGACGATATTGCTTCTCGTTCCGAACAAGAATTGCGGTTCGAATGGAGCAAATGGCAGTTGTTTTATTTAAATTTCGCCATGTTTCAACAATATACAGTAGATGGAGTAATGTAATGAAGGTGGTCGATATTTTCGTTCAACCCTTGCTGACGACGACACAAATATTGGTAATGGAAATATTTGTTGGAATACTCGAGACCAGAGAGTTGTCATATTACCTACTAGAGTATCTGAAGTACCGAAAAATGGCGTAAACCGGATTAGCTTTACAAGGGACACCAGTGAAGCTTATTGTTCTTCTGTATTAGGTAGTCCTGCTAACTTTCTTTGTATACTCATACTATAGTTTATTTTACATTGTCTTATGACGCAACCTACATAATACATATATTTCAAGAAAAAATTAAATAGGTGCATGTTTATTTAAAAGTAGTCAAACGTTATCTAGGAACCAATAATAAAGCAAACTTTTAGAAAAAGCGAAGAAAGTAGGACCGGACCACTGACTTGTGCAACTCAAAATTGGCCTTTTTTGTTTCACTCTAACGTTCACGGTACCTTTAGATTAATCATTTAATAAGTGAAGGTATACTATAATGTTCTTTATCTACACTAATGTTATAACATTCTACTTATGTTTCCAATACTTGACTTATAATAGGGTATTTGACTATAATAAAAATATCGTTTCAACTGGTGTCATCCTAAAAGATTATTATCTAAAAACATTATTCCATACGACAAAACTAAAAAATAAAGCTTTATTTAATTAGAAAACATTAAATAAAATTGCTATAATTCTGGCCATGGTCACGTGATCGAAAACGTTCCGTGATCTCGAATGACGTCACAGTCCACACCACCTATGGAATTCTCATTTTGTCAATACATTTCGACGTGTTTGTGCGGCGTAATAGACTAATTTCGTCTGTTTTTCATCGTTACTATTTTATTAAATACCAAATAGTATGCGACACGCGGCCTAAACACATATTATAAAATTGTCATTGTTTGAAATGTGAACTGTTACGTCATGAGAGCAAATGGAACGTTTCGGCGGCAATTTATGTCATGAGAGCAAATGGAACGTTTCGGCGGCAATTTATTTTTTTGAATTTATTTCTCGATTTTTATGAAAAACAATGAAAATTATGCCGAAATATATGTTTTGTTAGCTTCAGCATAGCATTATTAACAATTTAAGATGATTTTCTAAAAGTAGTCAAATAGCCTATTACTACTGTTATAGCGCAGATAACAAAACACTCAATTTAAGCAATTTCACATGATGGTATAATATCCACATCGATATCGTAAAATCTCATTATAACATCAATAAAACGCGACCAATTAACCTGGCGAGCCTTATGTCAAAATCCTCATACAAGTTGTATAAAATTTTGATATTAGGCTGGCTTTTGAAAACAGTTGCAGTTATACGTGAAAACTTCGTCGAAACTACTAAACTTACATACACAAAACTCTTTGGTAAGATCTTTTGGCAATATTATAAAAAGTCACCGCCATATTGAAATTCTTTGTTATTGGACCGATTTCGTTCAAAATCGATATTTGGGCTTCCCTGGGGTCAAATAAGAGGAAATGATTGGCAAAATTATAAAAAGTGACCGCCATATTGAAATTCTTTGATATTGGACCGATTTCGTTCAAAATCGATATTTGGGCTTCCCTGGGGTCAAATAAGAGGAAATGATTGGAAAAATTATAAAAAGTGACCGCCATATTGAAATTCTTTGTTATTGGACCGATTTCGTTCAAAATCGATATTTGGGCTTTCCTGGGGTCAAATAAGAGGAAATGATTGGCAAAATTATAAAAAGTGACCGCCATATTGAAATTCTTTGTTATTGGACCGATTTCGTTCAAAATCGATATTTGGGCTTCCCTGGGGTCAAATAAGAGGAAATGATTGGCAATATTATAAAAAGTCACCGCCATATTGAAATTCTTTGTTATTGGACCGATTTTTACTCTTGTTGTTTGATAAATTGCATTAGTGAAGATAAAGTAGTGTATGCAACTGCATATAACACGGGTATTAAAACACTCGTTACTATTATGAAACTCGCTGCGCTCGTTTCATAAACTCACACTCGTGTTTTGATACCCTTCATTATATGACAGTTGCATAAACTACTATTAATCTTAATTAATAGTTTAACGACGTAGGTACCTGGCGTAGTGGAGAGCGCTGTGCGTTGAAACCACTAGAGGTTTAGATTTAACAATCTACCTCCTCCTTTCAAACCTAGCACGCTTCCATATTAGACCATCTCTAAACCGGGGGTCCTTTTTGTGCTTTTTTTATGAAGTTCACTCTTTCTAGTTTATTAAACTCGATGCCCGAGGCTTTTGCAGAGGAAAGCTTTTTTGTGAGACAACTGCGAGTGTGTCTAGGCCATTGTGATGCAGTTTTTAAATCCGGATTAAAAGGAAGCTCATAATAAGCTCGATGCGGGGTTGTAACGTTGGGAGCTGGGACATCGTTTGTATCAACTCTTCTGTACCGTTTTGCTATTGTGCTGAATAAAAACATTGTTGAATTGCACAATTTGGAATTGTAATCCACATTATTTGCTTTTGCATACGGAAATGAAAATAAAAAGGAGTTAAAGTATTGTAACTGCACAAAAAATCATTTGGCCCCTCTAATAGTTTCCTGTATACATATCTGAAGGAGAAATTGACAGACTGTAAACTGTAGAATACGTAATTTAATATCAATGTACAGCGCAAACCACTGTGTCTAAATATTTGAGATTTTGCTAGTAAGTTTTATTTGTAGAGTAGTAGACTGATGTATGAATGAATGAATGAATGAAATATTCTTTATTGTACACCACAGGATAACAGCTTACATGACTAATACATACATAAAAGAAAAACACAGAGTACAAAGGCGACCACCACATAGAAAAGATCCCAAAAATTCCACCCAAATGAAACCAGGACTGGTCTACTTCTACATAGTATGAGCTATCAGCCAAGAAAACAAGTCCAGATAGGAAGCTCCAGCCAAAGAAAGAAATACACTATGACGCGGACGATTTAGAAAGAAATAGGTAACTTTTGTTTGGATTAAGATTTTCAAATAAATGGGATAAAAATTATCCTCTGTCCGTGTGCAGAAAACGAGCTCCAATATTGTAAGCTCTTCCAGAGTTTTGACTTTTCCTAAAGGGCTGTTAGTTATTAAGAGCCACAGGTTGGCCTACATGAAATAAATAGGTGATTTTTGATTTTGATGGTGGTAACAGACGCTACTCTTTCGCATTAATGTTACAAATTTATAAGGTAGCTAGTGTCTATTTTAATATGAAATACCATAGAGGTGAAACCATGAATACCTGAAGGTTAGATTCCACTCGCCATTAAAAACTTCAATCTCAGAGTTCTAAGCATTCTGCGGACTCAACTTTCTTTACATACCAACATACTTAGCACGTCAACAAAACCTTCATTTGAAAAGGCACCGATGAATAGCGAAGAGTCAATGGGTCGTAAGAAATGGGCCAGTCAGTACTCACACAAGTGAAATGCACTTTAAAACCAGCTTAATAAGAGCTTTCTCGGGCATAGTGGTATACCGTTTTTGCTTAAGCCAGGTGGCATGTGATGAGTGAGCTATGAGTGGTTTTATAATATTTTCGCCATTGTTTTTCTCTATGGAGTCACTTCTAAATTGCTCTGTAATTTAGCGTATAATTTTACGAACAATAGGATCTTACTTGAGCACGGGAGAATTCAAATGGTATTTTTAGTCCGTTTTCATGTAATTTAAGTTTTAGCAGCTCTTAGTTTTAGCAGTTATATACGATTTTAAGATCCAGTATGAAATCTGTAACTAAAAATCATTATTTAATTGCTTTATCAGTCTACAAGTAGGTACCATTATTCAATAAAGTTAAGTACATAGTGTAGTTCTGTTTCTACAAACTATAAAACAATCTTGAACGAATTTGTCAATCAATCCACCACTCTTTTTAACCGTCTTCCAAAAAAGAATTTTATTTCTTATTCTTTGCCCACTATGGTGCAACAGGGCAACAATATAATAATATCCATGTTATCAATCTAAATTTTAATGTGTTTGGATTAGCTATTTTCAACAAGGTAATTTCAAACTGTTTTAGACATACCTACATCGATGACACGACTGACGCTGTAGAGATATTATTGTAACCTGTGAAATAACAACAACTGATGTAAATTTTGTACACGTTAGTAAAGTCACTGCTCTCTCTGAATTTGCAGGGGAGGTCTTTGTTACGGTGGCGATTGGTTCCATTAATAAGGCAGGTGGTCCCACAATGTGAGCTCCAACAATGGTATGCCGAGGGTGGGGTATCGCGCGCTCTCTCTATTGAAAAGCATTTCTCTCTAAATTAATATTTATTTTCGACTTTGCTGTTAGCTATTTTAATGTGTGATACGTTGGTATCGATTAAGTAGCACCATATGGTCAAATAGAGTCAAGGTTATGTCCTGATTGCGAAGATGACGGTAAATAATTGCGTTTGAAGCATGAACGTAGTATTACTTTTGGTAGGTATGTGTATGGTTTGAAGGTTGTTAGATAAATAAATTAGACACTAGACGCTATTAGAACATAGCAAGAACATCTTATAAGAATTTTCTTTCGCGTCTAAACTCTAGGCAAGTTCGAAAATAAACCTAATCTCATCTAAGTATATCACGAGATGATCCAGATGATGCGCATACAGTGCATTATTCAAATGACTTCAACAGCAAGATTTGGTCGCATCGGGTATTGCAAGGAATCTCTTATGATATTAGGATTAGTCCTCGATTATGTGATCTACTCATATATTTTTAAAGCGCTTCTGATGAGGCTGACGCCACTCATGCGTATTAAACTGTTAATACATTTGGAATCTTTTGTGCTTATTTGACTTTGGTTTTTCGTCGTCGACCAGGACAAGGGTCATCTATAGTGCCGCTTTTATTTAAGCGGCACTATAGATGACCGCTGTCTGCGTCTCATTTGAAGTTTTCCGTCCAACAGAAAGTCCAGAACTCAGGGACCAGAATGCCTATTGGTTTTTCGAGATTTTTTATCTGATCAAAGAAATTTTTATAAATTATTTCACTACAATAGTTCAATATTCAAGAAAACCGTGGCTATAGAATGGTTCATGGACAACTTTCTTTGGAAAATACTATTGGTTATTTACACAATATGCACGTCTCCTACATTCAACTAGCGTACATTCGTGTTCTATTGTTAAATGTTCTATTGGTTCATATCTGAGTCGTTCGATAAACTTATTACCTACCTCATTCCTAAACGACTCTATTGAGACATGTTTATGTCTTGCCAGTTGCCACATATGTATGGACATCTGTTTGTGTGCATGAGATAGGTACAGTATCTATAAGAACTATTTTTTTACACATTTGAAAGTCCACATTTAAAACTGATGGAAAATCATCATCATCGTCATCCTGAGAGTCCAATTGCGAGCGCAGTCTCACTGCTGAGCGCAGGTCTCCTCTCATTGCGAATTGGCAGACTTTACACACCTTCGAGAACATTATGGAGAACACTCAGGTATGCAACTGTCCTCGCAAACAGAACCAGTAAACTCAGAACTTAGAGAAACGTAGAACTGAATGTAGGACGTAAAAACAAGGACATTTAATTAAGGTTATCATTTTCCAGTGCAGATATGGTTTTTCGATTTCAATGTCCAAAATCAAAGTCGATAAGTCCAAACTCATATTAAGTATATATACAGATCTTAAAGATATTTTGTTTTACGATATTATGAATACATAATAGATTTGTAAGACACTGGACATTTCTTGGAATCCATTAAACTTAGCTTATCTACCAGAATCACGTCCCAACACAATTCATAACAATATGAATGTCTTGACCTATAAAGTGGTCAGAAGTCGAAACGATAATAATGAGCGGTGGTAACGAGTTAACGACTAACGACTATCGAAGCAGTAACAATGAATCAAAACTAATTTTTACTTGGTTATGGTTGAGTACCTGGAAAGTGACATACTATATTGTCCTACTTTTATCCTGTAAATACAAAGATACGAGATAGTTAAAAACCTTACTAAGTAAGGTTATCTAAGGCTAAGTTATTATACTAAGGCTAAGGCTTACTCCATGGAGACGAAGGCGCGGGCAAAAACTAGTACATAGGTCATAACTATAAGCATAAACACGGCACCTATTCTGTTTTGCAAAAATCTTTAATCTACTTTAAATAAATTGACACGTCATTAAAAAAAATCCAAAGCAAAGGAATACCAGTACTTTTATAACTCTTATTTAAAATGTATAGCCCAATTAGGTATTTATTATTAATTATCTATGCAACTACAAATGCTACTGCATTCATTAGGTAATTCAATTCAATTACCAAGTAGTGGCATTTAGGTGTGCAAACTGGGCACAGATTGTTTCGCCAGTGTCGCTTTGAATGGAGAAGGTGCGAAGGAGATTGATCGGTGTAAGATGTTGCATTCATATTTTTAATTTTATCCCTATCATAATTTGACAGGATAACGACAGGAACAACTGAGCTGTAGTTTCATATTCCTGTGATGTTTCCGCTAGCTTGGCCAATAAAATGGAAGGAAACATTATTGCAAGTGTAAGAGTTAAGTACAGTGCCCTAAAAATAAACACGCCGTCCCTTTCTACTCTTGAACTTGACTTCGGGTTCAATAACCCGTGCGCTCGATGATAAATTATATTTTGTTTCCAATTGTAGTTTTAACTTTCGATCCATTCAATGTTTTTATCATTGTTACTTGTTTACTTTTTATCTTAATGAATGTTTTGATTGAACTAATTGATTGCGTAACTATCATTTAGATTAATTTTCACTTTCAATCATTTGTACTTTTGTCAAGCGAAACTTTATTTTTAGTTGACACTTTTTTGTAATTAATAAACTGAGGTTATATTTTCGACATCCTTAATCTATTGTTACCGTCATAAGAAGATAAACGTAACACGTAGTGATTGTAATGAATACTCAATAGATAAGGAATAATAACGATAGAAACATATCTATCGATTCGGAGGATAAGGACAGATAAGTACTCAAGTAATTTTGACTTTTTTCAGCACTAGATCAAGGGATAAGGCACGCCCTTAAAGCTATGAGATGTTATGAAGATAATATAATATATCCGGGGATACAATATAATGTTTAGCAGATGTGTACGATATCAACGGCAATGATGACTTTTTTAAGTGACAAAATAATACATCAGTTCTTAATTACGTGAAAATGTGACATAATATTAATATCTAAGCGTAAAGATGATGATGATTACATTGATATTGTCAACGATTTTGGTGTAGGATGTAACGTTGTATTGTAGTAATTTTATCTTATAACATAAAGCAGCGCTTGAGATAATAAACTGCCAGGTGCTTTAGATGTCACGCATAATGACTGATACGCGGTTACCGAAAGAGATTTCGGTAATAAAATTGCCATTTGTGGCGTACGAAAACATTTTTATACGCTTATTAAGTTACACACGGTCAAAAACGCAACGTTTATGGTAAATAGGATAATAACTCATTCTGTTACGTTGATATTGTCTTTTACTAGCAAGCCCCATTCTGCGTAACCGTTAACATAATAGGGAAACAAAATGCTTTCATATGAGTTTTCTTATATTGTCTTTTTAGTATTTTTTTTATTTCTATACATATTATATTGCCTGCTTACGTGCAAGAATTAAGTATAATTATTCTAGTTGGAATCTATTTTTTACTAGCGTAAACATTTAAAAATAGGAATAATTTTTATGGCATTATCGCATAGATCAATGCATTATCGCCATAGATAGAACACGAGCTTATGATATGTCTGCATCCACCCTTTGACTGGTTTAACTCGTGGGTCTGTCAACACTTACCACCCGGTGCGTGGTTGGCCCATGAACTTAATATACAAACAGAACTGATCACTCGGAAAATTTGTATTTACGAAAATGAACCTTATAACAAGTAGATAAAGTATATTTCCTGTTGCGCATTACACAGAGGCTAATCCGAGCCGAGAGAGATAGTAACAACGGAGGCCGTGTGTCTCGTTCTTTCATTCATGCCAGCCTAAAAAAATGATTTTTATCAAAGATTTTGGCTAAAAAATCAGTCGAGACACTTATGTTTTAATTTTATTGTAACATTTTTAAGTCACCGTATTTAATTGCATTAATTTCGATAGATATATTTCTTAACAAAAAAGAAAATATAAATTTTTATCTAGTCTATTTTTTTCGAGCGGCAACCCGTTAAAACGTGAACGCTAAATCTACAACTATGTTGACCATGAATTTTTAAATTCTTGTATTGTGTGATGGGTCGAATACGTACGATGCAGATGCCGATTACGATGGTCCCTTACTCCTTACTTTTGTATGATTATTATTATTATTACAATTTTCATTGTTTTAATGTTTCATTTCAAACCAATAGAACAGAATTTCTGTACAACCCTGACCTAACCTAAGATTTTGGTAAATATACCGATCGTGCGGCAACGGAATAAGGCGCGGGAGGGGAAGTGGGGCTGTATTTATTACTTTGGGTGCCTTTGACCAGCTATTATGATTAATATCTAGAGAAAATGAATAATTTATCACATTATCTACACATTACCAGTCATTAAAATATCTAGCAATGTACTCACTATGACTGGACAAATCGAAACCTTGTACTATTTGTATTATTTATTTCGTAATCAATCCCTAATCCCTAAGAAATTTTCCATTGCTAATGAAAAACTTCAATAATAGGGTATTTGACTATATTAAAAATATCATTTCATTTGGTGTCATCCTAAAAGATAATTATCTAAAAACATTATTCCATACGACAAAACTAAAAAATAAAGTTTTATTTAATTAGAAAACATTAAATAAAATTGCTATAATTCCGGCCATGGTCACGTGATCGAAAACGTTCCGTGATCTCGAATGACGTCACAGTCCACACTACCTATGGGCTGTGGAATTGACATTGTTTGAAATGTGAACTGTGACGTCATGAGAGCAAATGGAACGTTTCGGCGGCAATTTATTTTTTTGAATTCATTTCTGGATTTTTATGAAAAATACTGAAAATTATGCCGAAATATACGTTTTATTAGCTTCAGCATAGCATTATTACCAATTTAAGATGATTTTCTAAAAGTAGTCAAATACCCTATTGTGTTTATAATAAACTTATAATTAGTAGGAAGATTGCAAGATTGAATTTGTCTCACATATATCGAAAATCTTATTGTCACCCTGTTGGAAAGGGGCACACGGCCTCTGTACTAGCTATCTCGCTCGGCTCGCTTTTCAGCTGCGAGTACTCGGTCCTGTTTGTTTCCTATGTCCATGGGTTGGCCTCATTCAAAGACTCCGCCCTTTATTAGTTTTATCTACTCCCATGCTTTAAATCCTCTATAAAAGATTCTGAAACAGTTAGCTTATTGCCAACATTAAAACACCCAATGTCTTAATAACCATAATGTCATCCAAACGGACGGATGATATAAATGATATAATGTTGTACTGAATTTCATAATAGCACTCCTTTTTTTTTTCGATCCCTTCTGAGCAATGGTTTACTCCACAGACAGCCACATTCTTACTGTTCGATGCGTGGTATCTATGAATTAAAAAAAAAAAAAACATTTGTCTGAATTTCAAAAAAAGAACATTGTCATTCACGCGCGTTTCAGCACCGATATAAATATTCCGCCGAGTACATCGGGATCGGGACCTAGAACGTAATATTCAAGTGAATTTTAATAATTGCACTATACAAAATGTTTATTACTACTACAATAAATAATTCTTTCATTAATACTTAGTTTATTTGTAAATACTCAGTAATGGATGATATTAATTAGGTTAGGTACTAGGAATGGCTGTTTTAATATTAGCAGTAAGCTAACTGTTTCAGAACCTTTATAGAGGATTCATATTATGGGAGTAGATAAAGTCTTGTATGCAACTGTTGATAATTAGGTATTAAAACACTCATGTGATACTATTATCACACTCGGCTTCGCCTCTTGTGATAAACCCACATTTGTGTTTTAATACCCCTTATTATACAACAGTTGCATAAATAATTATAATGCTTCAGTTTCGCGACTCTATGAAATAAATGCTCATGTTAATTTCCCATAATTTTTTAAACCATCTGCTGATTTTCGAAAATGTCAATAGATTTGTTGACTGCTAAGTTTCTCCATTGGAACAGGCATAAGCATCTATTGCTATTGATTATTCTAAAATTAGCACGGCACGTCGTGGCACGGACGAATATTATTGAAGGGCTCTACCAGATAGAGTAGGATGCGGATAAAAAACAATCTTTAGTTTAGTTAAAGTTAGTTCTGTCTGTGTTTTAGACTAATACAAAGCTACATACACTTGCTATGAGATTCAAACCCAATGAAATTTAGTAGACTCGGTGTAAAAATCGAAAACTAGGTTTTAAGGTTTCAGTAAAAGTAAAGAAGTTAGTTACACGCACTCGAAGATTTGTATTAAAAACTTCGAGATAAAGCTCTACGCGCTACAAAGCATTAGCGAAATGTGAGTGTGGTACTTACTGGTCTTTGTAAATTTCCAGGTGAAATTCCAGACAGTTGCTAAGGTTATTTAGACGATCAATACCTCCGGATTCGGATTAGGCTCGAGTAATTGAAGCAATCGAATGCTGTACAGAAACAGAGGTGCCCGGTTCAAAGTAATGCATCGAATATTTTAAACGGAGGTGGGTGTAGGTATCTATCCAAATCTTTTTACTGCACGTGGTATAAATAAAATATATATAAGTTCTAGCTGACCCAGCGAACTTCGTACCGCCACTACTTATAAATGAAAAATTAGTTATTATAAACATTTAGTATTAATAAACATTTTCCAGTGGACCAAATTGTGAATATAAACCATCCTCGAATCCCCTTGAACTCACACAAAAAATTTCATCAAAATCGGTCCAGCCGTCTAGGAGGAGTTCAGTGACATACACACGCACACAAGAAATATATATATTAAGATAAGGGCGATAATGTGCTCTTCTTTTCTTCGTCAGCATCGCCCGCTGAACGACTCTGAACTTTCTGATAAGAGACCCATGGATGGATAACGTAACGACCATAAGGCGTTAAGAAAAGATATAATAATTTAATTCATTTTATTTGTTAATTTTATCTTTATTCTAATTTTAGGTTTTAATTTTAATTCTAGCTTTAGGTTGATACTATAAAGTACGATTTGAAATCTGAACTCCATGCCTATACCTAAGTTTCAAAATGGGAAACCTAACATTACTCTAAGAATTATAGTAGTAGCATCATAATACATAACAACTTACGTAAAATACTTCGCAGTAAATTTAATGCTAGGTTGGTGCAGAGTTTTAAAAATACGCTAAAATTATATCCCAGACTGCAGGTTGCGTTAAACATCGTTAGTTTTTGCTTTGTGCATCAAAAGCGTGGTTTCCTCGCCAAAAGTACTTAAGTGAATATGTTCACAAGCTCTTTTACTATAATTTACCACCTAGCTTTGCGAATTTTGCATCATTTATTAATCGGATACCTATAGACCTTGCTTCCATCTACACAAAAGTAATTTTTCTTTTTCTGTAGATAGAGAGATCATTAATTTGATACTTACCTATAAGTAGACCTCGCTTCAATCTATACATGAAAGTAGATGTTTTTTCAGATAAAAAGAAAGAAAGTATATGTACAATATATGTATGTAAAGTACATACTGGAACGCTGGCTTTGAGAAGTAAAGAAGACCCTGCTGAAAGTGATGTTTACCTCACGACTACCTACATACCTACTTATGTCACTTCTACCAGCCATTCCTCTTCTTGAAGTGCATCTTCTGAAAAAGGTTAGCGATCATTGTAGAAATCTGAACTTTGAACATTGCCACTCTGGATAAAGATCCATGCTCTTGGTACTGAGTCATTAATGTTGAAGTTCAAGCGAAATCAGTCCTCCCAATCGAATTAATCGCCACAATTCGATTGAAAACCACAACTAACGGTGTCCAGTGTGGATCAATATAATGGGGCAAGTCCTCAAAAGGCAACGACCCGTGATGAGCCTGCAGTGCGTATTAATAACGCTCGTCCTAAGTGCATGTACAATTGTCCTGTTACGAGAAGCTAAGTGTACAAACAATGCGGGGCCAATCACATGAGACGGATGTTAGTAATTAAGACTGCTCGACTCATTAGAGGGCCGTAGTTGCGGATAAATGTACGTTCGATGGGAAATGTACTGTTGAGTGTTTGTATGAAGCTTGAGCCGCTATGCTTCATAAAGTTAGTCAATAGTTTGATAGAGATGTCCTCAGAGAAACCACTCTAGAGCCAATGATATCCCGGCATATTGTGGGAAACAATCGTAACCGGAGCACAAATCAAATACCGCCTTTCAATCAATCTGTTGTACCGTAACTATTTATTTAACTAACACAAGCAAATTATTTAGAAAAACCCGGCTGCGTTAAAAATATCAAAGTCTGGAAATGCAAATTGATTCGGTAGGTACAATAGTTTTCGGAGGGCATATTTAAATTTTTTACCTTATGTCCCTCACAATTTACACGAACCTAATGATACCCCATATATCAAAATCCGTCGAAGTCGAACCGTTTAGAATACAGAGCGTGCCAAAGAAATAGTGAAAATAAATTATACAGAGGGAATTTATGTGACCTAAGTAAAAGAAAAAATATATTCAGTCTCAAGAGGAATTAATATTTGCGAAGTTTGTTATGGAATCTACCTGTGGGTCTAGAGTAAGTTAAAATTTTACAAGTTGACTGTTTGTAAATCTATCATTTAGTATGAACGCAAAAGGGACGGAGAAATTGATCCCTTTTACGTCCATACTTATTGAACAAAATTACACTAGGGTGTCGTAGGGACAAACAAACAAACAAAATATTTATTTATGATAAGTACTTATGTATTTTTTCGCATTCAACTAGCAAGAAAAGTTTATCTAATAAGTATTAGGTATATAGGTCTACACCTATTTTGTAAAGTTAACGTAGAAATTTTACGAGTTAAAGGGTGAGTAATTATGGATTCTGCCCAAACACCTTTGGCGGGCTTTAAAAGTTGTTGCCAAAACTTTTCTTTGCACTTGAAAATTTTGGACATCATTTTTGAGGATACCCAAAGATTCCAATGAAGTTACTTTTCAGCAGCCAAATCAGTCAGAAACATACTTTTTAGGGTTCCGTACCCAAAGGGTACCAACGGGACCCTATTACTAAGCCTACGCTGTCCGTCCGTCCGTCCGTCCGTCCGTCCGTCCGTCCGTCCGTCTGTCAGCGGGCTGTATCTCGTAAACCGTAATAGATAGACAGATGAAATTTTCACATATTATCTATTTCTATTGCCGCTATAACAACAAATAATAAAAATTAAATTAAATTAAAAAAATTAAATTAAAATGGGTAGGTGGGTAGATGGAAATTTTTTAATTTAATTTTTTTAACGGAACCCTAAAAGAGCGAGGCCCGACTCGCACTTTTTGATATTATACTTCTTTTAAGTTGAAAAATGGACGCAATTTAATTAGGCAACCTATTCGCGATATGTCGATGAGTATATTATCTATAATTTATTTCTCATCACTAATAAATAACAGATGAGGGTATAAATTTCTCATACCGGATCTTAGACCATTCTATCTTAATATTGGTCCAAGATCCCAGTGCCGCCAGACCTAAGTTATTTTCTCAGCAATTATTTGTGTACGATAGAGTACTGTTCGAATGTCCGTTCAGTATATGCGTACCAGTTAGATTGTGCCGACGGCCAATTTCCAGATACCAGGTGCTAAAGGTAGGTAAAAACTAGAATAACTTATCTTAAATTCTCAGGGCTGATTTTCATATATGTTTTAAAGAATATTGTAAAAATTAATAAATTAATACTGCCAGATGCTTACCGCCGGCGGTTACTTTAGCCAGACGCTTTGAAGCTCCCAAAAAAATATATAATTTAAGTTAACTTATATTCTCAGTTCTGATTTTTATACATGATACTCAGGGAACTATTGCGATATTATCTGTAAGCTGCCAGACCTATTGGAAGGGTCAAACATCCCCCCAGACACACATTATGCGTCCCCATATGTATGAGCGCTAGAACATGATTCACTTGTTTAAGTGTGTGAGAGATAATATCATCATACTATAATATTATAAATGCGAAAGTGTGTTTGTTGGTTTGTCCTTCAATCACTCTGCAACAGAGCTATGGATCGACGTGATTTTTTGTCTGGGTATAGCTTAGGATCTAGAGAGAGAGAATTATTGCAATATCTTCTGCAAGCTATACCCAGGCAAAAAATCATGTCGATCCGTAGCTCTGTTGCAGAGTGATTGAAGGACAAACCAACAAACACACTTTCGCATTTATAATATTATAGTGTGATGATATTATCTCTCACACACTTAAACAAGTGAATCATGTTCTAGCGCTCATACATATGGGGACGCATAATGTGTGTCTGGGGGGATGTTTGACCCTTCCAATAGGTCTGGCAGCTTACAGATAATATCGCAATAGTTCCCTGAGTATCATGTATAAAAATCAGAACTGAGAATATAAGTTAACTTAAATTATATATTTTTTTGGGAGCTTCAAAGCGTCTGGCTAAAGTAACCGCCGGCGGTAAGCGTCTGGCAGTATTAATTTATTAATTTTTACAATATTCTTTAAAACATATATGAAAATCAGCCCTGAGAATTTAAGATAAGTTATTCTAGTTTTTACCTACCTTTAGCACCTGGTATCTGGAAATTGGCCGTCGGCACAATCTAACTGGTACGCATATACTGAAAGGACATCCGAACAGTACTCTATCGTACACAAATAATTGCTGAGAAAATAACTTAGGTCTGGCAGCACTGGGATCTTACTCTATATATTTCTGCGCATCCGTCCACTGCCATACAGAGATCTCTCTACACAGGACACGGTCTCGTGGGGAGGTGTAAATGGGGTGCAAATGTTCCAGTCTAAGATATTGTTAGTCCTATAGAGTTTATCAACTTCAAACTTCGTAATTCCCAAAGCAGCCCCCTAAAAGGGGTCGCTACTTGTAACAGGATGTTGAAACTAATGTGAAAAGTAATGGCAACTTTGAAAGCGCTACTTTCCTATATTTATTCGATTTTGAAGAAAACAGGTCAACCATAAGTTCGAAACGATCGAATGGAATCACTATAAAAAAATCAGTAAACGGGTTGGGAGTTTCGAGAGCGCTGCAAAATCCTAGTTCAGTCATCAGAAAAAATATTAGAGCGAAAGAAATGAACGAGCGAGCTTCTAGTTTTATTAAACGTTTTTCCATCGGGCGTCGCTCCCATCATGTGCCAAACAGCTGCCGCGTACGGTTTTTTACCGTCAACTTTGACCCCACTCTCTGCGATCGCTCATGTGGGAATCGGTTTTTATATCCAACTTCTGCACCAATTTAAAACTTAATAGCATCGGCACACGACCTCTTTTTGTTTGTTCTTGCTTAAGTGGGTGTTATGGTTTTATTAATTGGTTTTAGTTTGTTCTCGGAGGAAACACTAAATTATTGTTTACATTAGATTGGATGCAGTAAGTAAAACAATATCAAGTATAAGATTGATACTTTGTGCTAACGCTAATTAACTGAAGAATAGATTGGACGTCCTGACAGTTTTTGTATTGAAAATCCGCCAAAACATCTTTATATTCCTCAGTTAGACGTTACTCGGGGATGGTGTAAATGGCACTAAAATGTAGAAAATTTTGACCATTATAAAACAGAGTGCTTTTTTGAAAAGAATAATAAATGATTGTTTTTGTAAGTACCTAATTGAAAACGTACCTAGCAAGTATACCTACTTTATGAAGACAAGAACAAACACTCACAAGAGTAATTAAATTTTTCGTATCTAAAATTATATTGTAATTTTAAACGTCGTAATATTATTGTATGTGGATGAAATATCTCCAGTACAGATAAGTAAGTGGTCCTTTTTGCGTAAGTATCCCATTCTTTGTATAGCTTTTGTATTTCAGGTTTAAATATTTGGTATGTAATAGTGACAGATAGTTATTAAATCTTAGCATCTCCCTATCTTCAAAACTTGGCCCTATAAAATATGAAAACTAAAGTGAAACAATAATAAATGAATTGCAATTATATGCCTCGCTAAGTAGGTACTTTTTACAGCCAAAATCTAATTACGGCAATAGCTCTTCGTCCTAGTTATTTATCTAGCAGTAATAAAGTGTAATATTAGAGGGAATACATCATACTTATAGAGGCCAGGTTCGCGTGGCAACCCCGGCTCCCGAAGAACCCCAGGGAGGTCGTAACGTTCCTAAGCAATTACGTATGACATGTCATAAAATGCCACATTTGTAACAGTGTGACTGCGGACTCCACACAATAACGCTAATGAAAACAAAAACATTAATTTTAATTTAGATGATTGGAGTCGTTAATTAATATTATACTTATACGACGGCTCTTTCTGTGTATACCTGAAAATAGTGTAAGTATAAATAGTTTTTTTACCTCATATTGGCGTGCACGACATCTTCTGAAAGGAAGAAAGCGTTCAGTGTAAGAGGTCTCAGTATTATAAATGTCGAAACCCTAAACGTACTCGTTATGGTTTGGTCATAACAAAACCATGTTATTGTTGTTTCTGTTGGGACTTGGGAAGCTTCGGCCGTGGCTAGTTGCCAACATACTGTTAAAGACTTGTTTGCAAGCGATTAGCATTCCGGTACGACGGCGTATAGAATCCGTTTAGAGGTAGGTATGGGTGTAATTTGGACTGCCATACCCCTCACAAGTTAGCCCGCTACCAACTTAGACTGCATTGTCACTTACCATCAGGTAAGATTGCAGTTAAAGGCTATCTTGTCATCAAATCAAAATCTTGCTAATATTATAAATGCGAAAGTGTGTTTGTTTGTTCGTTGGTTTGTCCTTCAATCACGCTGCTATATTGCTTTTCATCCCAGAATATCGAAGAGTTCACGCGGGATTTTAAGAGCTAGTAGGTAGATATATCTTTAAATATTATTTTTTGTTATGAAATTCATTCAAGAAATGTTTTTTCTTGAATAATAACAACTTACAGCTAAATCTTGAGAATTTAAGATCCTCCTAATTCCTATTTGAATCTGTCTCAACATTACAGTAAAATGACTTCATGTCATTTGATCCCGGCAATCTCTCCACGCCGCGGTATCACATCCAAAACTTAGCTAACTCCGAACTAATCCAATGTCGCTAAGGAAGTAAGTAAGCGTAAGTCGAGTTTATAACAGGAAATCCAGAGTCGAAGTTCCCGAAGATGAACTACTGGTTCATTAGACATGACACATAAATATCTTTGACACTTTCAGACTTACCCACCTAGTGAAATAACTTGGTATTATTTTAGCACTATAGTTCTAACAGGATTGAAACTAAATGGTAGGTAAGAATAATTGTTAATGAAATCTTAATAGTAGGTACCTAGTACTTATAAGCTTTATTAAACTTACTTGGGAAATGATTTGAATTGAACTCTAGTCTCTAGCACAAAAACACATCACTACATAATATTATTTGCATATTATAGAGACAAAACGGAACAGAAAACAATAGTCCTGGGTGCACGGCTTATATTTAGCATTTAATATTAAAATCTTAATTTTTATTTGAAAATAACATAGTACATCATATCTAAATTAAAACAAAATCTTTGATTATCGTCATCATCAGCAACCCATTCAACGGCTCACTACTGAGCCGCATGTCTATTATCAGAGAAGGCTTACAGGCTCTATCTAATCTTTATATTATTAAAAGCTAAATATGAATAAAACCGGCCAAGTGCGAATCGGACCTGCACACGAAGGGTTCCGTACCATCGTATAAGATTTAACACCAGCTGTTATTAAGATAAAAACAAATGCTTATTGTATGGAGACCTTTTCTAAGTTTTTTTGGAACTTAGTTCCTTATCGCGCGGTACGGAAGGGGGCTAGACGGAAAAAATTAAGGAACCGACACTCGACACATTTTTGAAACCGACACTTTTTTGTTGAATGTGAATTTTGCATTGTGTTCGTTATTTTCGCGATACAACACGGCGTCTGCGTGGCCTAGTGGCTCCGGCAGTCGCCTAATAGTTCACAGTCGATGGTTCGAATCCCAGCTCGAGACTGAATTTTTTATTTTCAATTTTATTTTAAATAATTTCTACATGTGGAATTTTTTCACAAGGAAAGGTTCCACATGTAGAAATTGTTTAAAATAAAATTGAAAATGGAAAATTCGGTCTGTCGAGCTAGCATTCGAACCATCGACTGTGAACTATTAGGCGACTGCCGGAGCCACTAGGCTACGGAGACGCCGTGTTGTATCGCGAAAATACCGAACACAATGTAATCGAAAGGAACTACGTTCCATCCGGGTGTCCCTTGACACCTCTCAAGTTTTTTGTTGTAATAGCGGCAATAAATATATATTCTTTGAAAATTTCAATAATTATCTACCTATTACAGTATATGAGATACAGCCCACTAACAGACTGACGGAGTTCCAAGTTCCTACCCTCCACCACCACCACCACCACCACCAGTGGACTCTATGAAACGGGATGACGTACATCCTTAATAACAAGTGTAAATTAAAAATGTTATTTTTAAAAAACAAGCTTTTAGTAGCTGGCTACATCGTCAGACCCTGGGCTATCATCTAGAACCAGACTATTTGTCAAGACAAATCAAACGAGCCCAAACTCGATGGGGTTACGTCGTTTTATTACAGAGTTGCCAAAACCACCTTCCGGCTTCATCATGAGACCCTGAATATCATCTAGGACCAGACTACTTGTCAACACTAATCAAACTAGTCTAAACTCGATGGTATTACGCCACTTTATTACACAGTTACCAAAACCACCTTCCAGTTTCATCATCAGACCCTGATCAGATCAGAACCTGGTAATCATCTAAAAACAAAGTACTTGTCAAGACGAATCAAACGAGCCGAAACTCGATGGGGTTGCGTCGTTTCATTACAGAGTTCCTATGACCACCTTCCAGCTCCATCATCAGACGCTGGTTACCATTGAAAGACAAACAAATCATCAAGATGATTCAAACGAGCCCAAACTCGATGAGGTTGTGTCGTTTCATTGCGAAGTTCCCATGGCCACCTTCCAGCTCCATCATCAGACCAGCACCATGTCATCATAATATTGCATTGTCACGCGATTTACACATGTATGCAAAATTTCAGCTCAATCGGTAACCAGGAAGTGGATCAAATTTAATTTGCAAGATTTGATGACAAACATCGTTGATGACAAACATCGTTGATGACAAACATCGCAGGTGAAACGAAATAAAAGCTTGTAATTAAATGAAATCTTTTGCCAATCAAATATACCAAGCCGAGAGCGAAATAAAGTGTCTTTCTAGGATCACGTCACAACTTTATTTACAGCCAACGTAAATCTACTTAAATTATTTACAGTTACACAGTTTGTAACCAGAAATAAATTAGTTGGGTTCGCGGCTGTGGTGCCGAAACGGAAATTAATGAATGCTTTTATAACTTCCGACTCTAAAACTCAAAGGGTTTTTGGTACTTATATTGGGCGTACTAGGTATATTGTATTATTCAATAGAATATGAAAGAGAAAGTGAATCGGAAATTTAATTCAAAACTGCGTTCAATTAAGCTTTAATTAGATTTATTGAACATAATACTTTCTGCGCAATTAATTAAGCTAATTTTATATTAATCCAAAAATAATAATAATGGGAACATGCGTCTGACTTTCTGATACCTTTTTCACTTCCTGACCGTTGAACTGATTTTGACAAAAGGCACAGAGACAGCATGCACTCGGAGACGCATTGGTTTTGAAGGGGATGGGTATAATGTAGAGTGTAGACAGTCATACCCCCTTCCAAGTTAACCCGCTACCATCTTAGACGCATCGTAACTTATCATCAGCTGATATCGCAGTCAAGAAATATCTTGTCATCGTATACAAAAGAGCATCGTATAAAAAATAGTAGACAAGTAAATAAAGAGCCATGTAAAAATATCTAAATGAGGGGAAGGTACTTTTTTACTAAGGCGAAGTATACCAGAAATGAGGATAACAATTAGTACCGTTTAAAAAGGATATTTTATGACACAAAAAGTACTTATTAGGAAACGTATTTGCATACGTATTACAAAAGTACAAACACATTTCATAACGTTTGCCCAATTTCGCGGGGGTTCTATACCCACAAAGACTTTGATACGTTTTCGTGGAAAACGTTACGTCAGCACAAAAAAACACAATGGCCTAGGGCCAACAATACGTCCCTACCAGTTGTGCTTGTGAACTGATCACTCTGCGGTTCTGAAATAACAAATGAATCGAGAAAATCCCACCCCATCCATTGCACCAGTTTAATGTGATCCCCTCTCCTTCAATGAAAAGCAATCGCAAACTCACCAAAATCCCATGTCAATTTTTGATCTAGTTATGTTGACCCTTGTTACTGCTTAGTGCTTGTATATATTTTATTAGTTTCTGCGTAAGATTTCGTCTTGCAATTTGATTTAGTAAATAAAGGTGATGCGTATTTGTCGTCGTTAGATACTATAATATAACAGGTTGTTTTCTTCCAACCTCAAATAACTTTTACTATATTATAGTAAGTAACAGTCGCAACACACAAGCACGACGACGATGGTAGCTGTCAAAAAACAATAACAGTTGATAACAATCAACATACTTAGTAACAAATACTTAACAAATTTTTTAGTTATTATGGTTACTTGTAACATTGTTTTGCTCTCAATCTTATTACTTGCTAAAAAGAGAGGCTCGTAACGTAGTATTTAATAACCTAAAAATAAAAGTTGTTTGGATAACACGAAGATATGACTACGAAAGTAAAGTGTCTTCGTAATTTGGTCACGTAATCTTCTCCGTGTCACAGTTATTTGTTCGGAAACTTTGCCGCAAAGGAACAGATATTTGAAACTGGTTTTTTATGTAACAGTAACAGCAGTAACAGATATTACAATTAACCTGTTATTCTAACCCATCTCTATACAAAAGACGAGTACGATACGCTTAATGCTTACATTTCGTCAACGTAATGTTAGTATCCATTTCGAAATTAATGGAATTGATTCTGGCGATAGTTCAATCAACATTTATTAATCGAATAGCGTCAAAGATTTAAGAGCTCAAATAGGGGTGGCTGCATTACACTTTCACTCTCGGTTTCAAGACGACCGAACGGGTATTCAGAAAATTTAATTTCCGTAGACAGATCGAACAATTTCACTCCAATGTGGTGTCTGCAGACCGTAATTGGGTCAACCGTCTGACGATGGACTCAACAATGTTATTATTAGTAGATTTCTTATTCATTCGCTTGAGGGTCCGATCAATCATCTCCTTTATGACAAGTTCTGTTGAAAGAGTTTTCATAAAAACATAACGAAAAAAAGGTTCTAAGAAATCCTGAAGATTTTTCTAGATAGTCTTTAAACTCTCGTATTTTTTATGTACACAACTTTTGATATAATTAGAAGTCATTATTGCATAGATGGCGATGGAGAGATGAGAGATCTAGGCTCGAAGTATTTCTGCGAGATCAAATCAGAAATGAGGAGATCCGTAGGAGAACCAAAGTCACCGATATAGCTCAGCAAGTCGCGAAACTGAAGTGGAAATGGTAGCTGATGGTCGTTAGGGCCCCAAGGTGCTGGAGTAGCGATCCTGCACCGGGAAGCGCAGTGTTAGTTGATCCCCCACCAGGTGGACCGACGGCATCGAACAAGTCATAGGAAGCCGCTAGATACCGGCGGCGCAAGACCGGTTCCTGTAGAAACCCATGTAAGAAACCATAATAACCCAGCAGTGGATGTCTATCGTTTGGTAAGGAAGAATAAAAATAAGATTGCGCGTAAGTAAAATTGTAAATAAAACAGTTTGTGGAGAACTAAATACAGATAAGCTCTAAAACTGGAACGTTATTTACAAAATCCAAGTTGACAAGATGAAAACTAATCAGCAACATTTATTCCAGGGGTGTCGCGAAAATCTTGTGCGGCTTTGAAGAAATCCAATCAATAGTTCAATTTACGCAAATCGTTTGGAACGTTCGCACTAAGAGATCTCCGTTAATCTAACCAATAGATTATATTGGCGGGCTAATAAAGGCTGACAGAGACCTTTCGCACCGCTCTCAATTACTGGAGTCCTGATGAGTGACACGAAGGTGAACTTACGCCACCGTTCTGTTTCGGGACTGATGAATCGTGGTAATGTTCTTCGGAATTTAATGTTCGAAATGCTCTATTTAATCGGGACGGACGCAGAAGCTTAACACTTATATGTTTAATGGTGTGTTTGATTGAAAATGTCCAGAGAATTCCGAATAAAATATTGAACGATTTTACTATGTGAGTCTTCGACAATTTAAATATGGGTTGATGTGGAGAGCTTTATTATTGTTTCAAGTTAAACAGAGTTGGTGACCAGACGAAGAATGTCTGGCCTTACCGTATATAATCATTAACTTCTATGCCGACAATCCTATTTTATACTAGCTTGAGGCCGCGACTTTGTCCACGTAGAGTTAAGTTTTTGAAAATCCCGCGGGAACACTGTTTTTTTCGGCAAAAAACGTAGCCTATTTCACTCTTCAAGTCCTCACTTATACACGTGCAAAAAATAACGTCGATCCATTGCTCCATTGCTGCGTGATTGAAGGACAAACCAACATTCCAACGAAAAAACGTTCGCAATTTATAATATTTGTAAGGATTTTCGTTTCAATGTTTAAATAAAGGAATCGATAATACAATGTTAAGTTGAAACGGGCTCTATTTGTTGTTGTATACATAGCTCTACCATTTATCAAAACGTTAAACAAATACTCGAGAAAAGCCAAGTATTTCTCAGTTTCATACCAATAACCCCTTACAATGTGAAAAGTTAGTCATACAATGGAGTTATTGTGAATCGAGTAAACAGAGGGCTGGCTGGGTGCGTTGCGCGCTCGGATGAGTGACTCCCCTCCCCCCTCTTTGACTAGAGATACCTAAACATGATATCAGTGAAGCGAGCATCCTCAAGATGTTATTCTAACTCCAAGAGATTCTTTTCTCCAAGAGGAGAAGAGAGAATGTTTGTTTGTAATCATAATCAATCATCAGACTAATATTATAAATGCGAAAGTATGTTTGTTTGTCTCCCAATCTCAAGCAACAACTATAACACAACGATAAGCAGTACCTTCAAGATAAGAGTAAATAGGTATCTTCTAGGCAAGCGCTCTCCAACCTGCAAGTGCTTTCTATTATTGATTATTTTAGGTATTATCGTCAAGCGCAAGCATATTCGTACCTTGGAAGGGCATTCCGAATCAGGTGGTAGACTCATCGACGATTCAAAAGCACTTGTAAAAAATTCTTTTCAAAAAACCGACTTCTAACGCCACTACAAAGTATAAAAATAATTTTAGTTTGCCCACGTTTGTTGAAGTCGGGCGGGCCTAAATACAAACTATGAAACCGATGCGCGACGCTACACAATATGAGAGACTCGTTTGTAGAAGTCGAGCGAGCATCGCGAGTCGGTTTCACAGTTTGTATTTTAGGCCCGCCCGACTTCAACAAACGTGGGCAAACTAAAATTATTTTTATACTTTGTAGTGGCGTTAGAAGTCGGTTTTTTGAAAAGAATTTTTATTTTAAGCTTTTAAGTGTAGTATCCTATGATTGAGGAGCTAGGACCTGGAGCTCCATGATGTAGTTCATACTTGTTACCTACAATATCAATTCGTAATCGACATTTCCTAAATCTCTTTATTTTAGGTGAGCAATATCCCTGCAGCATCAGGCTTGAGGAGTCGAAGGTTAACATTTTTATGGGACCATTACGCAAACATCCTCTGTCGATTAAAAAAAAATCACGCGAATCGGTCCAGTAGTCCCTGAGAAATCGGTGGACATACTTACATAGAAAAAAAAAGATACCGGCCGAATTGAGAACCTCCTCCTTTTTGGAAGTCGGTTAAAAAAGTTTATTTGAATAAAAAATATTTCTATTCTATTCTATTTTATTCTTGCAATAAAAAAACGAAGAAAGGGATCAATTTGATAGTTTTTACTTTTCTTTTTATCTCGGGAGAACAAAGGGTTCCAATGATATTTTGGTCAAAACATCGTTGGACCAAACGATGTAGGACCGCTGCTAAGCATTACCATCATAATGATTTTTGAATAGTAAAATTGGTCGGTGGATAACCTTTTTGTTTTTAACACTCTCAATTTCTTATCGATGTTAAAATTAGCGCAGTCGAATTAATGGCGAAAATCGGAACTGAGACTAATTAAAGAGAGATTAAGGATTTCATTAAGGATTCAGTAAGACTGTCTTAAGGTCTCAAGGCTACTGACTATTTCGGGAATAGGCTTTAAAGATCGACAATATTTAAGTAGTCTTGTTTTGACTTAGAGCTTTTAAGCTATTGCACAGCTTTTATCGCGGGCTTTGAGCGCGGTGACCGAATCAAGAAATTCCGTAACGAAATAAACCTAACACCCCGTCGTTTCAGTTCGGCACGGTGTTTGTGTGCGTGCTACTAGAAAATGCTATGCAATAGATTTACCGCGGCAGTCCCCGAGTGCCACACGTATTTTTTTGTACAGTAATAAATTGATGCCGCATAAATCATAAGAGAGCGGTGATAGCTTAGTGGGTAAGACTTCTGTTTCTTTTTTGTTTGTATCGGAAGGTCCGGGTGTCGATCCCAGCCACGCATCTCTGACGTTTCAAAGTTATCTGCGTTCAAGCAAATTAATTAATAATATATAAATTATGTATTATGGGTTTGAGCAGTCGACCTTTCGGCTTTCAGTCCGAGCTCTGATACTCGTACATTGTGCTATCGAGGCTTTGCGACGATGTCCCTAAACAAACAGATTTAGTTAGGCGGTCCCAAATATAAGTTCAGTAAATGTGTAAGACGTTTCTGTATAAGGTACGGAACCGTCATTGCATGGGTTTGACTCGCACTTGACTGGTTTTATTAAATTTTTGTGCTTCACAAAATACACAACATAAGCGGATCACAGGATTTGGCGTAAGAAAATGAGAGGTTTATCGTCTTAAGCCCTTGAGCTCTTCCCTGGGATGCTCCTTAATCTGTCAATGCTACATATAATACCTACCCTTTATATTTAAGCCACACTTAATAGCGTAATGAGATATATATTTATAATTCGTTTATTTTGATCTTCTGATTTTGATATAAATATTTAGTTAAAATAACAAAATCATTTCAACCGTGTAATTTTAATGCATGAAAGAGTATTAGCTTTGTATTGTGTAGGCAAGTGCGCTCCAACATATATGTCCTCATCACTTTCCATCAGACATGTTTTTTGCCAAGCACTAGCTTATCTTGGAAGTCGGAATAAAAACAATAATATACAAAAACTGAACAATAAAGTAATTAAAAAACAGTAGATATACACATTTAATAATAGGTATTGAATTATTATAATTTCATAATGAGCTACCCAAAATTAAAAGATGCGGCTTTAAATAGAGAAGCTTTTCGCTTGATAACTGACAAGGTTTAATTCGGGGAATGCACATGATGATCAATAATCATATAAGATAGGTTAAGAAAGTAGATTTAGAAGTAAATCGTGTAGGTACTTACGCATAAAGACTTTATCTATATACATATAATAAAACAGAAACGAAACCAATTCTGTACATGAAATAGATTCAAAAAAGGGTTTTTGCTTCTAATTGTGTTCAAGATACAGATATCAAAACAGAAGCTAAATTTTTTTTGTCTGTTTATCTGTTTGTTTGTCCTTCTTTCACGTAAAAACTACCGCAAAGATTTCTACAAAATTTTATACCGTGGTAGCTTATTACTCGGGTCAACATCTAGGCTACTTTTTATCCCGGAAAATCAAGGAGTTCCCGAGGGACTTTAAAAACTAAATCCACGCGGACAAAGTCGCGGGCATCAGCTAGTCCTAAATAATTGTCGTCAGTGTGGTGACATACCATCCGTAGCTTATTGCTTATTGCACACAAGACGGGATCACTCGGCGAATTGAACGTGGATACAAAGAAGTTCCTTCACGAAATCTTTTCCGTACAGTCGGCGTCGTCGAGTCGTGGACAATGCGAGATGCCTGCAAGTCTCCTCAATTGTTTGGCCGACGTGTTTGAAGTCCAGTTACAAATGGCGGCGATCAAGAATTCTACTTCTATAATTTTTTATTATAACTTTATAGACTTGTTTGTAGATTGTTTAATTCAATTAGAAAATTATACGGTAAATACTATTTAGAAATGGATAGACAAAACGCAACAACGTATTGAGGTGATTTTTTGCGTGGATATAATTGAGGACAGAGACAGACACTTTTTATAGGTCCCTTGCTAGGAACATGTTGGGAAAATATAATCTCAAAAAAAATCTGAATGCTAAATCCTAAATCCTAAAAGGTATCCTTAGATACTACTTTTAAAAAATCTGAATATTAGATAGGTGACCTTAGGTACTCTAAAAAAACTGAATATTTTACGGGAATATATATTTGGGTCTCCGAAAACAGGATCGAGCGTTACATTTCGTTAAAGATCGAATGAAAAAATGTGTGTGTAGGAAGTTGTCAGGAATCACGTCGTACGGACGACTGACTTCATGCCTTCGTGGCTTTGTCGCTGGCTTTGGCAGTCTCTCTCTCGAATATTCGACCTAATCCTGTTTATTTTTTTCCTTTGAGATCCCGCCTTTTATTGTAAATACATGTTATATTCCCGCGGTCTTATAAATCAAAAGTTTTCCTTGGTATTACCGTTTGGACAACAAAGTTAGAGCTGCGAGTGTTGTATTATAAGTTTGCTTAGTGGTTATAACTTATAGCCTAGTGATACAGGCTTCGATCTCCATTTAGAATATAATAGAATATTGTTTATTCATTGGCAAAAAAAAAAATAGAAATACATATGAAATTAAAATACAGTACTTAAAATCTAACTTATCCAGTGTCAACTATGTGTCATGCCAATGAAAGGGTCCTAGCTCAGCTAAATGCTGTGGATACTAATGTAACCACAACAGTGGTATTCTGCTAGGGCCCGAACGAGGGAACGATTTAGGGGTTACGGGATTCGTTCCCAGGCACGCATCTTTGAATGTTCGGAGCTATGTGCATTTTAAGCAATTAAATAACACTTGCCGGAGTCCTGCATACTTGAGAATAGAATAGAATAGAAATGTTTTATATTCAAATAAACTTTTTTACAAGTGCTTTTCAATCGTCGATGAGTCTACCACTGGTTCGGAATGCCCTTGCTACCGAGAACCAGCAAGAAGAAACTCGGCGGTTGCTCTTTTCAAAACAAGTTTTATAATACAATAGATACTATGCTATGCAGTGTTTCCACAATGAGGGGAAGTTCCACAAAAGCATATCTAATTATAATTCAACACATGTTAAGACGGGCAGACAGAAACTAGCCCCATTCCCGCCGGTGGAACCCGTTCACGAACATGACGCATGACCCAGCCACTGCTTCGCTCAACCATATTTGAGGGAACGTAACAACCCGCATACACCACAGTTCTCCATAGACCATATTTTAATGTTCTCAAAGGCGAACCTAAGCCTGCCAATCCGCACTTGGTCAGCGTGGTGGACTATGTTCTAAACCTTTCTTATTAGAGAGGACCAGTAGTGAATACGTTTACTGCCTACCTTCAAATAACGGTATTTTTCATTGCAAAATTCCAATTGTTCGTTAAAATCTTATTGATTTTGAAAAATGCATTCAAATAAACAAAGAACTATTATTCCTGTAACATGATAGAAAAGAATAATATGAAATTAATAATAATAATATTATTAATATCGACATTAAATCTATAGATTGAATAGGTAGGAGCTAAGTCGAAATTTCATTCCTTTTAGAAGTTTAAAAATGTTTTGAGAATCATACGACCTAATAACTTTTAAATGCGATCCAAACTTGAAAATAGCTTCTTAAGACGACAATTAACATAAATCAACACTTTTGGAAATGCGTAATATCCGGGCTCCGGTTCATTCGTTTTATTATAAAGTTAAAGTTGTCTTTTTATTAGATCTGACATCGGAAAAAGGATGTTCTAAATAAAAATGATAACAAAAGCCCAAGCCACAGGTCAATTTTACCAGCTATTTACCGCAATAATATTATTTCTGATGTGTGTGTATTTGTTTGTTACGCCTTAACTAATCGAAGTGCTTATAAATATGACTTTCATCCTGGAGACATAGGATTAATTTTTCTTAAGAAAGTAAAAGGTTTACAGAAATGTTTAAAAACCTACAGACAAATAAAAGCTAAATGTATCTACATAATATAAATAAATTTATTTACTATTTAGCACATTAGGTAATGTTCTGAACTTTTAAGACATTTTGCTATCTAGAATTTTCGATTAAAATGTCTTTGAAAGGTTAGGCGCTAGCATTTGTATTTGGTATTTTTACAAAATGGATGTTAGGAGTAAGAACTAGCATGGTAAAGGTCGAATGGTTTTTAGCTGTACTCATAACTAATTCTTAACAAAATCGCGTAACTAAAGTTAAAAAAAGTACCTAAAGTAAAAAAAGTACCTAAAGTACTCTACTTAAGTCTCAATAAAATCTAATTGATTAAATATTATTTATTTTTCTGCTTAATGTATAAATTCATGCTTTCGTGTATGTCACAAACTTAGCAACCTACAGTGCACTTCTGCAGAAGTATTAAATCACATCAGAGTTAAAATATAGAAATATCTAAATGAGGTATATGATGCATCTGCAAAAGCAATCTGTAGTGGCTTAAAATAAAGTGCCACTTGAGATTGCATCCACACATAATATATGAGACCTTCATTTGAATATGCGCGAAACGCTGTGGACGCGTCATTTTATACTAGACAAACTAGCATTTTGATATAAATCCAAGGAGCACGACCGCATCTTTATTCAAAGTCCATTCGGTGCAGGATGCAAATCCGGATGTGAGTGGGGGGCTGTCGGGCAAAAAAGTCACGCTCCGCTAGTAAAAACTATGGGCGCCCGCATCAGAAGAGCTTTGTGGTGTTCTACGCTCTTGTCGTTCTACGGTTTATATTCTATTTGTTTTACGTTTGATTTCCGCACAAAGTACAGTCTATTGTTAGTACTTATTGCTCGCTTTCGAGTAATTCACCTTTGAAATGACCACGCCTTTCAGTGCCGTCTTATGAATAATATAGTCACTTATTTCCGTGCATTGCTAATTTTATCGTAGGTATTTGAAAATTTATGGAGTTAGGTTAAGTTAGCTCCTCTTTCTTTTTTTTTTAAATTTTTCTGTTGGTACTTCATGACGTAAAGCTAAAGTAAAAATTTAATTTTAAGAACATCACAAATCCAACGAGAGCATTGAACTGAAAACCCTCCTTTTTACAAGCTTTTATTTAGTTTTACCTGTCCCGATGTTTGTGATCAACTATGTTTGTCATCAAATCTTGCTAATTAAATTTGATCCACTTCCCGGTTACCGCAATCGGTAACTCAATAGTTGAAATTTTGCACAAATGTGTAAATCGCGTGACAATGCAATATTATAATGACATGGTGCTGATCTGATAATGGAGCTGGAAGGTGGCCATAGGAACTTCGCAAAGAAACGACACAACCTCATCGAGTTTGGGCTCGTTTGTATCGTCTTGACGAGTAGTTTGTCTTTCAATGGTAACCAGGGTCTGATGATGGAGCTGGATGGTGGTCATAGGAATTCTGTAATGAAACGACGCAACCCCATCGAGTTTCGGCTCGTTTGATTCGTCTTGACGAGTACTTTGTTTTTAGATGGTTACTAGGGTCTGATCTGATCAGGGTCTTATGATGAAACCGGAAGGTGGTTTTGGTAACTCTGTAATAAAGTGACGTAATACCATCGAGTTTAGACTCGTTTGATTAGTGTTGACAAGTAGTCTATTCCTAGATGATATTCAGGGTCTCATGATGAAGCCGGAAGGTGGTTTTGACAACTCTGTATTAAAACGAATTAAATACTCTGTAATTGAAACAAAATTGAAACATAATTAGATAATATTATGTATTTTTTCAACAGTAAAAACTTTGAGAACTGCTTCAAAAAGCTTGATTTTTTTGTATATTACTAGTAAGTTATTTTTAAAGCGATATAATTATAATGAATATTATTTCTGAAAAATAAGAACCGTTCATGCTGAGTGAAAATGAATACGCCTATACTTCCCACATTACTACACATCATTAGATGTAAAAGACTCTTAGCAGTTTGTGGAGGGTCTTACATAGAACTATACAACAATTTAAAACTAGTCGTTTCATGATTGGAACTTCCGTTGATTTTTTTTTCAAGTTCTCGAAGAACTTATCTCGAGAACGGGTCACCGACAAAGCGGACGGGCATTACGTGACTCTGTGAGAAAACGCCTTATAAATCGCGCCTGGTAGGTACCATTTAGAGCAATTGAAAAAACCAGTGAAGTAATAAATTCTCAGAGATCTTCCAATACGAGCGAGGCAAAAGTCCGATGATAAAGGTGTACTGATAGATTCAAATAAGAATCTGTAAGGTTTGCGTTTGAAAACGATCTTGAACAAATGATAGAGGTCATATTGAAATTTCTTGTCTCGTAATATTATCTATTCCTTTGCTAATGTTTTTTCATGTTTTATTAAAATCTTCACTGATAGTCTGAATACAAAGAGAATTTGTATTTATTTATACTTTTTGTAAATATTGAAATAATAATATAATTAATCTGGTTTTTAATTTTTAACTTGATGATTTAGGTATCTGTATGGCATAAATCTTATCTCTATCTTTTACCTTTATCTTTATTGTGAGGAAACCTGCACGCCTGAGAGTTGTCCATAATGTGTGTTTCAGAGGTGTATGAAGTCTATCAATTTGCATTAGGTCAGCTTGGTAGACTATGGCCTATAACCCATATCTGAGAGGAGACCTGCGGTCTGTAGCGAGCCGTTAATGAATAATGTAATTTCAGGGAGGATAGAAATTTATAATAATTATAGTGCCTTGCCAGCGCATGCCATTATGCTTCTCGTCGTCACCTCATTCACGTTTCTACTTGTGTTTGTTGTTTTAATTATTTAATTAAATTGGAGTAATGGATTTTAATAAGTAGAATTCCTTACTTTGTGTAATCAATGCCCTTTTTTTAGTAAAAAGTACGTGTGGCACTCGGGGACTGCCGCGGTAAAGCTATTGCATAGCATTTTTTATCAACTTATGCAATCACACAAGTCATTACTAAGTTATTAATTTAATTTCTTACTTTCATACATACAAAACTATATTAAACCTAAATTTAATTCTAAAATTAAAACTAAAATAAAAACTAATTAAAATCTAAAACCCCATCCAAGCCACCGCAGTGTGGCATAGTACCCAAGATGCTGGCAGCATTACCTCTTTGGATAGCCAAGCTAATCCTTTGGCCAAGGTAGCTGCCAGCTCTTGGATCCCCGGTAGACTCGATCACTTTTCTTGATATCTCTAAAAAAAGTGCGCGAGCCTCCGGGCCCCACGGACGTCATGGTATGACGCTTGTTCCTTGGAGGACAGGGAGTTCGCTTGTGTGGGATGCCACCTGTGTAGATACTCTAGCTGCTTCCCACATCCATGCGACCTCCTCTGTGGCGGGTGCAGCGGCTACTAGCGCCGAACAGGCTAAGAGGCGCAAATATGAAAAACTTGACAGTGGTTTCATATTTGCGCCTTTTGGTGTAGAGACCCTGGGGCCGTGGGGCCCGGAGGCTCGCGCACTTATGCAATTATAATATTTATAATTAAAAACAAACAAACATGAAAAGCGCACTGTCACTACTTTGCGAGTGAGATTCGAACCTGCGACATCATACACCATACGGTAAAGAAAGCGGCCGCTCGCCCACTGCGCCGAACAGAGCTACTTGTGAACGTCTAAAATGTTTAACGCTTACTGAACGACGGTGTTAGGTTTATTTTCGTTACGGAATTTCTTGATTCGGTCGCCGCGCTCAAACTGTTTGTTCTAGTTCAAAGCCCGCGATAAAAGCTATGCATGCAATAGCTTAATAATAACAATTTCTTTAAAATAAAATGCTCTAGATTTCAAAAATACAAGGATTATTTTTGAAATGTAAAGAACAAATTGGAATAACAATGAATCTGAATATAACGGAACACAATTTGAAATTTAAATTGAAGCCTGCATAAATAAACAAGCATGACGGTTTATTTAAGTCGACATATCAATTTCTTATCGTTTCGAACAGCGGGCCTATCAACAAAAATAAAATTTCGATTAAAAGCACGAATTGATATCGTTAGCGATAAAATTTTACGCAATACCGAGACTTCTTTCGCTATCGGCAACTTGACAGTGACTGATCGCTATTCGCTGGCTAGCATTGACACCCCTCTCTCCACTGCCACCATGCCCAACCACCCTATCCAGGGTTGCCAGACTTTGGGGAAATTCTAAAAATGGAAGACTGGTCCATAGGGATTTCATATTAAGGAACGTAATACAAAAATTTGCAAATATTTAACGTAAATAAGTCTTTAAATACTCCTTGGAGGCAAATATGTCAAATTTATGCTGGATTTTTGGAACGAAGATCCTTTTCGGACGGTTTGGCGGATGGAGGCTAGGCGAAGAAAGTGTAAGAACTTTCCGTCACGACTCTTGTTGCCTTCGTTTATTACACACGTTCCATTTTAGCTTTGGTGGCGTAGCGGATAAACGAAGGAGTGAAACTATCGTTTCGGGGGTTCGCATCCTACCTTCAGATTATTTTATCTATTTTTTATTTTCATTGTTAATTTATTATTAAAAGGCAAGACTTCGTTCGAACCGTGTTCCAGGACACTCACACATTTTTTTAAATAATATTTGTGTCGTAATATTAAAAGTTTTTATGATTACGTTATTTATGATTGTGTATTTTATTATCCACAGCAGAATATAGTTTAGTGCAACTTATAGATGTGTTGAAGGATAAAATCTGTCTTGGTCTATTAATCGCCCAATTTAGATAAACTCTCTGATGTAGCTTCTACGTGCTTGACCTATGTCCTCGTGCAAGTTTAAGAACTGGACTTTGTCTCTTGAGAGAACATAAATAATATTGTAAAACATGGCTCTTATTCTTTTTAATTAAAATAGTTAACTTAAGAGAAGAATGTTCTTTGCTTCTATTAGATGACAACCCTAGATAGTTTTATGCAGTACTCAACGCCACTTGACGGTGTTCAATATAAAAGAGTTCTCTATTCTCTTGGAATATTGCTCTCGTATTATATACATTTGGAATTGTTTTTTCCAATTCGTAAATTATTTTACATTTTTTATTTTATTTTAAACATCACCCTCCAATTAGGTACAATGTCGTGTTTAGCGTTGGTTGTCGACATTAAAATCGTAATTTGAATATTCATAAAGGGAGTCTTAATGTAAATTTTCAGAAAGAAAGGGTTTAATTTAGACGGCAGAATGTGTAATGTTTGAAATGTTGTAGGTATACTTTGGGACCCCAACATCTATCGATTCTTCGAAATTTGTGCTCATTGACTTTTCAGCTTTGCATGTCCTTAGGCTCATCTACATATATCCACATTTCTGATTTGGACACGAAGAATAAATCCAAGCTGTCTCCATCGCTCGCCTTGAATTGTCATCGGCTCAAACAATAGATGTTCCAGAGCTGGACATAGGCCTCTTGCAAAGATTTTGTACTACTTGAATCCAACAGCGGCCAGCTTATGACCTTGACTTGACAGACTAGCTCCATATCATCTTTTACACTGAATAGAGAAAGTTTTATTTGTATGGGGTCTTCCAATGCTATGTTTCCCAACGCTAGTTCGCCATGTCAGCACCCGGAGCGCCAAGGGAGGGGGAGATTATACCCCTATAGATTCATCAACTTATACTATAATATTTTATTATTTCGTTTTCGCAACTCCTTGATAGGGGATAATTAAGGTGTAGTTGGTAAAAATGGGCATGAGCCTACGTAGAGCACTCTTTACCCCCACTGGGGTATGGCTATTGCTCATACCCACAATGCAATTGTCCTTGAGATTTAAGAGATGAGAGAGATGAAGATTCCTCAAACATTCTATGTAAAGATGGAACACAAATCCTTAGTGGCTTGAAAAAAGGTAATTTTATTTCTACTTTTAATAAAAACATCTGTGAGCTTTATCTCCATTATAATTCCGAGTTGAAAATTTAAATTGTACAATTCCCAGAGAATAACTAGTCGTATTTCAAGAGATACTGCGGTCCATCTGCATGAATTTAGCACAATGCCCGAATACTCTGAGCAACTTCTTACTTCGTGGCGTGAGATTGACGGTTGTACGCCGATCCACCGCAACGAAAATGAATAGCTTGTACCCGACTACGAAACAGCTGTTATCATCGAAGTATAATTATTATCTTTTTGTTCTTGCGCTGCTAACTGATGTGACTGCAGTTCTTGGCTTCTGTAGTATATAGACAGTAGACATCATAATGTCTACATTGCTCTTAGGCAGCCCGCACACAGTCAATAATATTGACGAAAATATTGACGAAAATATTGACAATATTCTCGTCAATATTTAGACCCCGCACACTACGCAATAATATCCTACTAATATTATAAATGCGAAAGTTTGTGAGGATGGATGTATGGTTGTTTGGATGGATGGATGTTTGTTACTCTTTAACGCGACAACGAATGAACCGATTTTGCTGAAATTTGGCACAGAGATAGATTATAGTCTGGAATAGCACATAGGCTACTTTTTATCCCGGAAAAGCAAACAGTTCCTGCGGGATAGCAACGCTATTTTTTACGCATTTGTCCTTCAAAATACGCGCAATGGAGTTTTAGATTGACGTGATTATTTTGCACAGGTGAAGTAAAGGGCCTGAAAAATGACAAAGGCTACTTTTTATCCCGGGAAAACAAACGGTTCCTGCGGGATATTAGTATGCTACTTTTCACATATTTTAATAACGCGGCATTTATGTATGTATGCATGTATGTATGTATGTATGTATGTATGTATGTATGTATGTATGTATGTATGTATGTATGTATGTATGTATGTATGTATGTATGTATGTATGTATGTATGTATGTATGTATGTATGTATGTATGTATGTATGTATGTATGTATGTATGTATGTATGTATGTATGTATCTATGTATGTATGTATGTATGTATATTCCTACTACCTATCCTACTATCCTACTTCCTCCTACTTACTTATATTATAAATGCGAAAGTTTGTGAGGATGGATATATAGATGGATGGATGGATGGATGTTTGTTACTCTTTAACGCGACAACGAATGAACCGATTTTGCTGAAATTTGGCACAGACATAGATTATAGTCTGCAATAGCACATAGGCTACTTTTTATCTCGAAAATATACTTTATAAATGCGAAAGTTTGTGAGGATGGATGTATGGATGGATGGATGTTTGTTGCTCTTTAACGCGACAAAAAATGAACCGATTTTGCTGAAATTTGGCACAGATATAGATTATAGTCTGCAATAGCACATAGGCTACTTTTTATCCCGGAAAAGCAAACAGTTCCTGCGGGATAGCATCGCTATTTTTTACGCATTTGTCCTTCAAAATACGCGCAATGGAGTTTTAGATTGACGTGATTATTTTGCACAGGTGAAGTAAAGGGCCTAAAAAATGACAAAGGCTACTTTTTATCCCGGGAAAACAAACAGTTCCCGCGGGATATTCGTATGCTACTTTCCACATATTAATCCTTCAATTATGCGCCAACGAAGTTACAGATTGACATGGTTTTTAGGGTTCCGTACCCAAAGGGTACCAAAGGGACCCTATTACTAAGCCTACGCTGTCCGTCCGTCCGTCCGTCCGTCCGTCCGTCTGTCAGCGGGCTGTATCTCGGTAACCGTAATAGGTAGACAGTTGAAATTTTCACAGATTGTGTATTTCTATTGCCGCTACAACAACAAATAATAAAAATTAAATTAAATTAAAAAAATTAAATAAAATATTTCCATGGGTACATGGAAATATTTTTATGTAAATTTTTTTAACAGAACCCTAAAAGAGCGAGGCCCGACTCGCACTTGGCCGATTTTTTTTGATAGTCATAGTTGAGGACCTGAAAAGTGACAAAGGCTGCTTTATATCCCGGTAAACCAAACAGTTCCTGCGGGATTTCCGCATGCTACTTTACACGTATTTATCTTTTAATTACGCGGCTATTATGTATGTATGTATGCGTGTATGTATGTATGTATGTATGCATGTATGTATGTATGTATGTCGCTATTATTTACGCATTTGTTGAGTTTAGATTGACGTGGTTTTTTACACAGAAAAGTTGAGGACCTGGAAAGTGACAAAGGCTACTTTTTATCCCGGGAAAACAAACAGTTCCTGTGGGATATTGGTATTCTACTTTTCACATATTATACAGTTACCTATTGACGTGATTTTTTGGATAGGCAAAGATGAGGACTTGAAAAGTGAAAAGGCTACCTTCAATCCCGGGAAAACAAACAGTTCCTGCGGGACAATAGGATCCAATTATGCGCCAACGGAGTTACAGATTGACGTGGTTTTTTGGATAGGCAAAGATGAGGACTTGAAAAGTGAAAAAGCTACCTTTAATCCCGGGAAAACAAACAGTTCCTGCGGGATAATGGAATTCAATTATGCGCCAACGGAGTTACAGATTGACGTGGTATTTTTATAGGCATAGTTGAGGACCTGAAAAGTGACTAAAGCTACATTATATCCCGGGAAAACAAACAGTTCCCGCGGGATTTCCGCATGTTACTTTCACGTATTCCTTTTAATTACGCGGCAATTATGTATGTATGTATGTATGTTTGTATGCATCGCTATTTTTTACGCATTTGTTGAGTTTAGATTGACGTGGTTTTTTACAAAGGTAATGTTGAGGACCTGGAAAGTGACAAAGGCTACTTTTGTCTCGGGAACAAACATTTGAAAAGAAATCTATAATAAAAAATTCTATTTTTAAAACCGACTTCAATCGCCCGCGCTAATGCAAAGTATCTAATTTATTGTTATTTCTTAAAAAACCGCTCGACTGATTTCGATAAAATTTAAATGAGACCACCCGGGAAGTATTCCCTTTGAAACAAAAAAGAAGCGTAGCTCTATACCACGTAGTACGGACTAGATACTGGCGTAGTGCAACGAAAAAGCAATTTTTAAAAACTTTTTCCACGCGGACGAAGTCGCGGGCATCAGCTAGTTGTCAATATTTCTAACAAAAAGTGATTCAGTAAGGCGTAGAAGCTTGATTTGCGTGCACGTGTAATAAATGGATACAAAGAAAAAAACCATTGCATTGGTTATTGCATTAACTTTATTGAATAAAAAAAGAAAGAAACGACGGCTTAAATACTGGATGACAAAAAAAGCGTTGATTTTATTTTTCCTGTAAAATATACATAAACCTCTATTGACCATAATTATTTCAGATTTTTCGATTAGTAAACTTCGGAGATAAGGGGGGGCAACGGTATTTTTTTCGACATTTTGGCTGATTAATCAAAAACTATTATATATAGAAATAAATAAAAAACTGTTTTAGAATGCACAAGTAAAGGCCTTTCATATGATACCCCAGTCGGTGTAGTTATCTTACTTTGTAATTTCAAACCCCTGATTTTCCCCCTTTTTTAATAAAACTAAAAATTGACCAAGTGCGAGTTGGGCCTCGCTCTTTTAGGGTTCCGTTAAAAAAAATTAAATTATTATATTTCCATGTACCCATGGAAATATTTTAATTTAATTTTTTTTAATTTAATTTAATTTTTATTATTTGTTGTTATAGCGGCAATAGAAATACATAATTTGTGAAAATTTCATCTGTCTATCTATCACGGTTTACGAGATACAGCCCGCTGACAGACGGACGGACGGACGGACGGACAGCGTAGGCTTAGTAATAGGGTTCCGTTGGTACCCTTTGGGTACGGAACCCTAAAAATATTATATATAATATAATAAAATTAAATTATTATATTTCCATGTACCCATGGAAATATTTTAATTTAATTTAATTTTTATTATTTGTTGTTATAGCGGCAATAGAAATACATAATATGTGAAAATTTCATCTGTCTATCTATTACGGTTTACGAGATACAGCCCGCTGACAGACGGACGGACGGACGGACGGACGGACAGCGTAGGCTTAGTATTAGGGTTCCGTTGGTACCCTTTGGGTACGGAACCCTAAAAATAATTTTCGATTTTTCTTTATTCCAATGATGTTGGGCCACTATTATACATTATTATATATTATTATATACAATGCTCAACATATTATATATTTTATATTATAAATATATTATTATATCCAACCAATGCCCAATTTCATGTCGATAGCTTTAATAGTTACTGAAATAATCGACTGTGACAGACGGACGGACGGACGGACGGACGGACGGACGGACGGAGAAAGTCTCACCATAAGGGTTCCATTTTTACCATTTTGGTACGGAACCCTAAAAAAGAAAGAAACGATGGCTTAAATACTGGATGACAAAGTGGAAAAGTGGAATTAAATCATTTAAATCTAATAAAAGAACTTCGAAATACAGAAAAAGATGATTTTAAAAATTACATGAGAATAAAAGGTAGTAGCTTTCAAAAAATACTATCTTTAGTAACCCCTTATTTAAAAAAACAAGATATACTGATGCGAAAATCGTTACGTATCCCACATTCTAATAAATTCTATTAAATATTCTTTTTCATTGCTTGTTGCACTGGGGATGTCTTCCATTTTTGGTTGCGAGCGCACGTCCTCCTGCCTTGAAATCTTTTTTCAACTAAAATATTGACGCCCGCCCGCACACTGTCAATATTATTGTCAATATCCCTGCCTCCCCCTGATATTGACGAAATTTCCGGACTTCGACAATAATATTGATCAAACCCCGCACACAGTCAATAATATTGTCAATATTCGTAAATATTGACAATAATATTGACTGTGTGCGGGCTGCCATACAGCAAATAGTGGGTAGAAGCAAAACACAGAGGCGCATAAATACGGGCACCACTAGGTGGGGGGAGTCAGTCGTGTGTAAGCCACGTACAGAGTAGTACGCAAGTGGAGTGTGTGTGTGTGTGTGTGTGTGTGTGTGTTAGTACGTAAAGATAACAATAAACAGATATTTTTAGTTCATTATTCAGTGATTAAATGTTCTAAGAGTAAATACCCTTGATTTGGTATGACAATAAGATTTTATTAAATAAAATTCATGGAATCAGGAAGTACCTACTCCTTTGAGCATATCACTGAGTTTAGTATTAAACAAGAGTCAATGAAAGTCTCCTACAATAAAAATACTCTTACTCTTTTTTGAAAAAAGAAAAGAATGGTTCACTATGTGATAGGTACCTACTTAATTAATTGACATGTGGTCTGAATAGAAGACATTTTTTTTACTGTATCTTAGGGGAGTTCGTCTTTGTCGTAGAATGCTGCCAGTACCTAATTTACATGGTAAATACTGCATTACTTCTAATACTAACGTCAACATTTACCTACTAGATATTACGCATCGATAGTAAAGCACTATCTACGATCTCAGGGGTCCTGTCTTCGACGTCTATTGCTCTTAATAGCTTAATTTGACGTGTAAAACTACCCAGCCCTTACTGACTTTACTACAGTTGGTAAATTAGCCTTAAGCCTGTTTTGCTATTTTGCTATTTGATTTAAAACGTTACGACGTCGCTGTTTTCGTAAAACAAAATTAAAATTATTAAACTACACTAGTGTAGGTTAAAATTGTAGTTTTGGATTTTGTCGTGCTTTGTATTTTTTAAACGAAGTAAGTTTTATAAGCTAAGTCATGAAATAAACCGAAAATCATTAGTATTTTTTGTTTCAGAATTAATTTGTACATTTTACAGCTACCAATCAAGTTCTATTCTATTTCATTCTAATTTGGTGGTTAACAGTTAAGACAAAATAAAGATGAGAGAAACATGTCGTTAGATAAAACAGCTTTGTGAAAGTTTTGTTTTTTGTTTAATATTAGGTTTTTAGTGTTTATCCGCGACTTCGTTCGCGTGGAGTATAGTTTTAAAAATCCTGTAAGATCCCTTTGTTTTCGGACAAATAAAGGGACCCCAAAGGATTTTTATCCCTTGGCTACTTTATCCCGAAAAAAAAAATGTCCTTCAAATCAATTTTAAATATAGAATATTTGACTGTCTATGGGTTAAGCCGTACGAGCGACATCTGTAGTGAAAACTTGGCAGTTTCTTCCCCATTGACATTAGAGAAAAGTAATATAGCACAGAACAGTGGCACTTTCCTCCAGTATTGTTATTTCAGATTTCCTCCAGTAATGATAAATTGAGAAATGAGAATATTGATCGTACCGACAACAGAGTTTAGGATTCGATAGCAGGATCGATTCAGAACTTATCGCTACATGTTTACCACTTATCAAACCAAGTTTACATTTACTCGGTTTGTTTTTTAACTAGGTTTACTTAATTGTTCTGAGTGAGTTCAGACTAGACACGAATACATACATCATAATGTTGCTAATTCCTAATTGTGTTCTGGTTATATAAAGTGATCGTACACGGATTAAATAGCTTGCCGATGCAAGTTGTTCCATACTGACTAATACATCTACATATATATAAATATAATATATATCAATACATAATTATAAATGCGAAAGTGTGTTTGTTTGTTGGTTTTTACGTCAATCATGCTGCAACAAAGCTACGGATTGACGTGATTTTTTGGATAGGTATAGTTCAGAACCTGGAGGGTGACATAGGCATCCCGGAAAATTGAAGAGTTCCGCGGGATTTTAATAACTAAATCCACGCGGACGAAGTCGCGGGCATCAGCTAGTATTATTATAAATGCGAAAGTGTGCTTCTTTGTTGTTTTACCCTTCAATCACGCAGCAACGGAGCAACTGATCGACGTGATTTTTTGCATGGGTATGGTCGCGGATTTGATTTCGCGGATTTGGACATACGCTACCTTTTTTTTTCATTAAAACAGATGGTTTAGGCGGGATTTTTAAAACCAAAATCCGACAAAGTTACGAGCAAGAGCTATTTATTAAAGCCTTATGTTAAACATAATACAATCACCACATTACTACCAGAAATGTAATAGGTACCTAAACGTGAAACAATGTCAGTAGAGATTAAACCGTAAATCCGTTTACTTAATTACTTAGTTATTGCTGAAAGTCCTGTTGAACAATGAGCTTTTAATTAAGTAATACTATTAGCCGAATAACACTTTGACTTTGCCGCCGTCTTTGTTCGTCACGCGATGGATCGTGATACGAAAGGTTTTAGAATGGAGCAAGGGAAATTAGGTACTTGAAAGTATTTACAATCTGCATTGTTTTTGTTGAAGGGCAAACATAGATCTTGGGTCAAATAGGTTCTTCAAGATGGCTGACACCTAAGGCCTAGCGCAAACATACAACTTTTAGTTGAACAACTATTTAGTTGTGTGTCATAAGTTTATAGGAATGTACTGCGATCATAGAATGTGCGAAAACTATCAACACGATAGTTGCTTGACAAAAAAATCAAAAAGCCGTATCGATTTGCTTTTGATTATAGTTTAGTTGTGTGGAATTCACGAAAAGTACACAACTCGACTAAACAGTTTAGTCGATGTAAAGGTGTATGTATGCGCCTTACCTAAGGGCGGATATGAAACCTCTTTGTCACTCAATGCATTATGGAGAAAGTCGAACTAAGTAGATAGATCTAATTTCGAGGAAAAGGACAACTGCCCATACAAACTTTCAGACAGACGGACCGACAGAGTTTTTTTAATAATTGTTTTGAAAATATTCAGTCACTTCGATTTATTTATTTGTATGGGTAGAGAGAGAACATAAGAGCTATCCAAACAATAATAATTATAATGAGTAATTATACAAAATAATTATTTAAATTAAATAACAACAATAATACTTATGCAGAACAATAAATGAAACAATAATAAAACTGCAATCATGTCAGGGACGGAAACAGTTCATTAGAGTGTGCCGAGTTTCTAGTGCATTTTCAATGGCACTCCGGAGTCATGGGGGCGCGAAATTGTATTGTTGCGATACAAGAATACCCTTTTGCACTGTAGTCTGAAGGTTCAAGGTTGCCCCTTGTTGGAAATTGTGAAGAGTATAAGGTGCTATGCAAATTGTACTCGTATAGGGTGAAAACATTTTTACGTTACTATAACTTTATTTTATATTTTCTGTTAACTGTGATTTTTTTGCGTAGAAAATCACTCTAATCTAGAGATGAACCATTGACGGCTTTCGTTGCTATGAAATGCAACTACTTTTTTCGATATTTCAGGTTGAACATGCTGTTTCTCAACTGGTTTTAAGATAGATTATTGAGTGGATTTTGTAAAACAGTTCATTGAAGGTTCATTGTGAATGGAAATTAGCGTGAAGTCTGTCAATTCGCACTTGGCCAGCATAGCGTATTTAGGCCTTAGTCATGGCCTTAACCCTACTCATTCTGAGAGGCGACTCATGCCAGTAGTGTACCGGCGATGGGTGGATAATGGATGTATAATATGGAAGCTGTAAAAAATTTCTAGGTTTTAAAAGCATCATTGCATCAATATTTTGGTAAGGCGCTCGACAAACTTGGCCACATTTCGCTCAAAGCGAAGCGTTGTGTGGCTCCTTAAAAAAATTCCACATGCGTGAATATCGTGCTGCCATTTTTTTTATGTGATCGAAGGCTATCATAGGTACACTACAAGAAATAGGTAGATATAGTGGTATGTAGGTAGATAGAGATGCCTGTAGACCTGTCCACTCGTGCGAGTAGACAAAACCAGTTCACGCCGGCTTGGACTCAAGTATTGATAATTGAATTAGTGGACAAGTTTACGGGCCGTGCGACGCACGTTGCATGGGTTTTTGCAAAGACTTTAAAAATGTATTTTAGAGTAGGCATCAATCTTCCATCTAATCTAAATATACTAGTGGTTCGCCCCGAACTGAGACCTCGCGGTATCCCATAATTCCCATAAGGTAGTTTTAACTATATTATTATATTATATTGTAATTAAAACGCGCCGAATCTGATGACGTCAATCGTCATCTGCTTTCGTGGATGGGATGCGTATTTACAATATTAAAGACAGCGCCATCTATTAACAGTATAGTGAAGTTTTGTTAAAAACATTGATGCCCATTAAAACTTAAATAATTTCGTTTCTTTATAATATTTATCTAATCTTAGTATTTGCTGTTCAAGTACAGAATATAACTCAAATTATGTGTAAGTTTCAATTTTTAAAATAAAGTGGTTTTAGAGATCTAGCCTCGAATAAAATCTCCACTTTGAAAGCCCCCCATTTCGTCAATTTTAGGAAAAAAAATAAAAAAAAATACTTTTGTACTCTGTTCCAAATTATCTTTAAAATGAGGTACTGCAACCCTATGAAATGCAAAAAAATTTATTTTATTTCGCATTCGCTTCTATGAGAGCCCCCCTGAAATAAAGATTTTTATAACTTTTTAAGCCATTTTCGGCTGGAGGCCATCGGTTTACATATCATATCTAAAATTGAAGTAATTACGTTCAGTAATTCAGAAGTTATAAGGCTCTGACAGACGGACGGACGGACAAGTGCAAATCGCTCTAGTAAACTCAGAGACCTTCGCTTCGCTCGGTCGATAAAAGGACTGACTGACTGATCTATCAACGCACAGCTTAACATTGGACGGATCGAGCTAAAAATTAGCATACAGATAGCTACTATGACGTAGGCATTCTCTTTGAAAATTCCACCGCTTGAGGGGTATATAGGGGTTTAAAAAATGGAACTTAACGTGTGCAAAGCCGCGGGCAAAACCTAGTATAATAATATATTAACAAAATAGATAAACCAATGTTTCGCTTAACTTATCTGACCCTTTTGTGACAAACTTACCAAAAGATGCATTTTGCACGTCTTTAGAAGGTTTGCTCCTGTTATTTATATTCTCACTAGCTGACCCGGCGAACTTCGTACCGCCAACTTATCTACATAAATAAAACAAATAAACTATCCTAATAAAAAAAAACTATCCTATCTTTCAAGTTGGATCAAACCGCACACGGTGTGAAAATTTGATTAAAATCGGTTAAGTAGTTTAGGAGTCCATCGCGGACAAACAACGTGACACGTAATTTATATATATTAAGATAAATACATAATGCGCGAATAGATAAGTTTGCACAGTAAAACATTTATAAAACAACCTCAATACCCATATTAAAGCGTATTGCTACAACTCCTAATGCCGTTATACGCTTTTATTAGTGTTATTGTAAATTTATTGCTAGTTTTACGGAACTTTACCTCCACGCCTTTAACCGCGCCCCTTTAGTACTACGTTTGTTTACTGCTATATGTTTACGTGGCTTGTTTTCATTGGCTCTGCTCTAATTTATCATTGGTTAAATGTTTTTCTTACCTTGGGGAGAACTCGAGTGGTAGTACCTACAGGAGAAAGTATTGCTTATTATTTTGTGCCAGGAGATGATCGCTACCTTTCTGTCATTTTTTAAATCGCTTTACATAATTTTGTATTAATTAACTTTAAAGTTAACGAAAAAAGCCTTTCTTAGATCATGCTTTTAAATTAATTTTTTCTGAAAAATGACCGTAAATCTTCCGTGAATACTGTCTTTCATTACCATTTAGTGCGTTTAAATAGGTGTAGTATTTGCGCAGCCAATCGTGATTTTCTGGCCATCAAGTTAAGTTTGCGTGTACGGTGTAACCGTGTATTGTTATCATCTTCATCATCAGCAACCCATCAACGGCTCATTACTGAGCGCAGGTCACTTCTCAAAGAAGTAGTAGGCCATAAACCACTACGCTGGCTGGCCCAATGTAAATTGGCTAACTCACACAGCATTAAGAAAATTATGGAGAACTCTCACGCGTGCAGGTTTCTCACGATGTTTTCCTTCAAGGTGTTATTGTACTATCAAAGAAACAATAATACGATATGCTTACCTAAAGATTTTAGCAAAACCAACCTAACAATAAAAATGAAAATATTTCACCTAATTTGTAAAGACATAATACCGTCATAAACAAAAAGTGAAGATAAATTATTCCCTTTGTAACGTCTTCACCAGACCAAGGCCATGCTAGCGTCCGCCATTACGAAGGTAGAGCGAATTTTTTGTTACTAAAAGATACAATCGCCAGAATACTTTAAAAGAAGAAAAATCACCCGCAATTTTGCTACGCTAATAACTTCCAAAATGCTATCGCACCGTAGATAGCAGTTAAATACGCCAAATTGGACCATCGCTTCTGTTGAGACCAGTTTTACGGTCCCTTATCTCTCCATTCCAAGCGTTTGATAGCATCGATCTGCTGTTATCAGATTTTTAACAACCAATATAACATTTAGTGGTGATGGCGTATTCCTAAAAGACATGCCATGATGATGATGATGATGAACATTAGAGAAAAGTTAGGGATACAAGAAAAATAAATAAAATTTTAGTTTTTGTAATTTCGAAATGACAGCCTCTTTATCGCAATGATAGCATTTTCCAAGCACACGTTTTTAATATTTTTGTCTATTGTTTTGAAATAAGTCTTATTAAGAAGCATTCCATAGATAATCCTCTGCCAGAGTAATCTTCGGAACGGCTGAACTGATTTTAAAGAGACTTTCACACACTTATCACATCTAGGTAGAGCCTAGAGGATCGATCATACAAGAAGTGATCGAGATAATTTCTATCCCAGATACCTAATCAACGAGTTACCATAGGCTTTTTAAGTATCCTAAATCCACGCGAGCGAAATCGCTTTCATCAACTAATACTATTTAGTTCTAATATATAAAATTCTCGTGTCACAATGTTAGTTACCTTACTCCTCCGAAACGGCTCGACCGATTTTTATGAAATTTTGTGTGCATATCGGGTAGGTCTGAGAATCGGCCAACATCTATTTTTCATAGCCCTAAATGATAAGGGTGACCAACCACTAAATATTTTTGTTGGCGGTACGAAGTTCGCTGGGTCAGCTAGTAATATTATAAATGCGAAAGTTTGTGAGGATGTATGGATATTTGGGTGAATGTTTGTTACTCATAACTCCACAACGAATGAACTGATTTGGCTGAATTTTGGAATGGAGATAGCTCATACTTAGGATTAATACATATGCTACTTTTTATCCCGGAAAATTAGAGAGTTCCCCGGGAATTGAAAAACCTTAAACTACGCGGACGAAGTCGCGTGCTTCATCTAGTACAAAATAAGCTTATAAGGTATTCATCCTTATGATGAAATGCCGCCATTAGAAAATAACCACAAATAACTATAAATTTGCAGATCAATCAACAAGAATTGAGTGTTTATTTTTCATTTTTAGGGTTCCGTACCAAAATGGTAAAAATGGAACCCTTATGGTGAGACTTTCTCCGTCCGTCCGTCCGTCCGTCCGTCCGTCTGTCACAGTCGATTATTTCAGTAACTATTAAGGCTATCGACATGAAATTTGGCATAGTTGTGTATAATAGTGGCCCAACATCATTGGAATAAGGAAAAATAGAAAATTATTTTTATTTTTATTAAAAAAGGGGGAAAATCGGGGGTTTGAAATTTCAAAGTAAAATAACTATACCGAGTGGGGTATCATATGAAAGGTCTTTACTTGTGCATTCTAAAACAGTTTTTTATTTATTTCTATATATAATAGTTTTTGAGTAATCGGCCAAAATGTCGAAAAAAATACCGTTCCCCCCCCCTTATCTCCGAAGTTTACCAATCGAAAAATCTGAAATAATTATGGTCAATAGAGGTTTTTGTATATTTTACAGGAAAAATAAAAGCAACGTGAAAATTATTTTAGTTTGGTTAAAAAAGGGGGAAAATCGGGGGTTTGAAATTTCAAAGTAAGATAACTATACCGAGTGGGGTATCATATGAAAGGCCTTTACTTGTGCATTCTAAAACAGTTTTTTATTTATTTCTATATATAATAGTTTTTGATTAATCGGTCAAAATGTCGATGAGGGTATCATATGAAAGACCTTTACTTGTGCATTCTAAAACAGTTTTTTATTTATTTCTATATATAATAGTTTTTGAGTAATCGGCCAAAATGTCGAAAAAAATACCGTTCCCCCCCCCTTATCTCCGAAGTTTACCAATCGAAAAATCTGAAATAATTATAGTCAATAGAGGTTTATGTATATTTTACAGGAAAAATAAAACCAACGCTCTAACTAGCATAGTTTTTTTTATATTAACAATAAACATCTACAAACAAAGTTAACGATAAATAAGCAAATTAATATAATATTATCGTTTTACTTTTACTTTTGGAGTACGGAACCCTCGGTGCGCGAGTCCGACTCGCACTTGGCCGGCTTTTTTTATTTCTGACTGTTCATTTGGCACTGGACACAAAAAGAATATGTAGTTAAAATTTCATATATTTCATTTACAAGCAATATCACGCATCACGTAAAGGGAATCTTAACTGGGAACATATTATTATTATCAATCACTTTATAAGTTCTATTGTATTCGTTGGCATTGCAGTAGCGTACCATAACTCACGATCGCAATATCAAGTTGAATGAGAATAACTGTACATACAAGTTAGGATTCGATTATCGGATAAGACGGCCAATACAAAGGCGGGCATGGCTGGCCAAGTCAAACTTCAAGCAAACTGTTGGAGCGACTAGCCAGGAACAAACGTTAAATTTCCCTTGCTAACTCCGCTTTAGCTATTTCCTGTGCCATATCTAATTGAGATATTTGCTTATTCTCCCACAAATAACCAAACTTCTTTGTGAACCGATAGACGTCCACAGGTGGACAAAGCTCTCTTGCATGGACTTCCGCAGGAACCGGTCTTGAACTCGGCGGCTATCCCTGCGTTTAATGACATAATTAATTTAATTCCTGATAAAGACAACATCAGATGATCCTGTCAATAATGCGCTTTTCAGTGCGGGATCACCACTCCAGGATCTTGGGACCAGTTCTTCGAACTATGTATGCCTTGCCTATTTTCACTTTAGCTTGTGAATCACTGAGGTTTGTTGGATACTTTGTTTTCCTACGGATCTCCTCATTTCCGTATCTATCCTTGTGAGATAAAATCAGAAAAATCCTTGAAAAATCTGAGCATTGCTCTCTCCATCTCCCGCAAAGAAACCCTTAGCCTTCTTATGAGACCTATGAAATTATTGACCATCTTTCGAATCAATAAGTCACACTGGCAACACGCTTTGTTAAGAGACCTAACCAAATATACAATGAGCATTGAGCATATTATACTCGATGAAAAGCTGATAGCGTCCAACGCACGCGACCAACATAAGCGTAGAAGGAAGTCTCTTATTATTGTATGTATCATCTGATGTATGTTCACGTTTCGACACAGTGACGCCCTTGGTTGCCCTGAGAGCGTCGTTTGTTTGCCCTCTGATGATTGACGTGTCCGCATTTTTGATAGTGAATGTGCGATATCAACACCCCTCCGAAAGGTGGTGGTCTGGCCTTTAATGCGACCATGACGTTCCATACGTCGCATTTTTCAAATTTAACACTGTTTATACCTATTCACAGTCTGCCTTATACTTCTTCTTTTTCAAACATTAGATGTCCACGGCTGGACAGACGGTCTCTTGCATGTACCTCTAGGTCCAAGGTATTAAGTAATGCTATGTTTATGCTCATAACTTTTGCATATCCTTTATCAATGCCTGTTATTATGTGTATAAATAGGTTATATCATTATGCTATCTTACTTTCCTACTAATATTATAAATGCAAAAGTGTATTTACTTGTTGATTTATCTTTCAATCACGCTGTATCTTTTTGTCAATTAAAAATATTGTTTAAAAATAAATCTATAGATTGCAGATGGTTTAACTCTAGAAATATAAGTCTCGAGTAAAATATTTCCATACAAAAAAATAATAATTAGAATTGATTGATTGATTTTTCTATTTTGTCCACGTGTCTTTAAATACTTTGTCAGGTCAGTGTTTCCTGTGTCTCTTTTTTATTTTAATCAAAGAACACGAAGTTCCTTCGTCATTATAAAGATGTTCATCATCTACAGTACTTAATATCAAGTGTCCACTTTGTAATAAATATCTCTATCAAGAGACGCCTTTGATGCTTTGATTATATTTTATACGAGTAGGTATCTAGTACCTACTTACATCTTCATCCAACAAATGTTTTGAGCTATGATGAAAAGAGTATTATTTTTATTTTATGCGTGCGTATAATATGTACGTCTCATTACAAACGAATCACATTTCTAAGACATTCTGTGACTGAATTTTAAAACGAGTTTTTTTATAATTTTGAATTATACATGGCTCTGAATCTTATCAAAATCTATTACTTTCTGTAAGCCTATGAAAGCAATTAGTTATTAGATTGTTCATCTAAAGTGAATCAATTTAAGTGAAAGATGAAGAACGATAAAAAATTATAACAAAATGAGCAGAAAGATGAATTAAAACATTCAGCATTTCAGCAAGAAAAGGTTAGAATTATTTTGCTATAATCCGCCAACAGAAAAAATCTGTATGGTCAAACATGCAATTAAAAGCTAAGCACCACTCACCTACCCAGCCAAGCAAGAAAGCTAAGTTCCCAAGCAAGCAATGCCACCAGCACCACCACTCACATGCACCACCAGACAAGACTTTTACACTACTCTCGACGCACGTTTCGCCCCGACACCGGAGCATCCTCAGGAGATGTCGATTTTACAATGCTGTTTGTCTGTATTGTAAAGTCGACATCTCCTGAGGATGCTCCGGTGTCAGGGCGAAACGTGCGTCGAGAGTAGTGTAAAAGTCTTGTGTAGTGGTGCATGTGAGTGGTGGTGGCATTGCTTGCTTGGGAACTTAGCTTTCTTGCTTGGCTGGGTAGGTGAGTGGTGCTTAGCTTTTAATTGCATGTTTGACCATACAGATTTTTTCTGTTGGCGGATTATAGCAAAATAATTATAACCTTTTCTTGCTAATCATGGACTTCCGCAAAGTAACGCCTGCTTCTATCCAATATTCAGCATTTCATTCATAGGGCTTCATCGATCGGGCATCGTATATTAATCATCATAACATCGTCGGACCACTCGGCATAGGTCTCTTCTCGAATGAGAAGAGTTTAGGATAAAATCTACTTGAATAGACAATAATACTATAACTATCTGTGATTAAAAATCCACCACGCTGGTAAAGTGGGGATTGACTGATACCACACATCTTTGGGAATATTATAACAAACTCTCAGGCATATAGGTTTGTTCAAGATGTTACCCTTCGCAGTTTTTTATCACTTATCTTTTAGTTTCCGGTCAAAAATAAAAATAAAAATATGAGCACTAACCTTAATTACAATAGACAGTGCAATCTATTTGGTAATTAAATATGTACATGATACAACTGTATACTGTACAGCAATACATTCGCATAAGCCCGCGAATTCGGGCCATAGCGATAAATTAAATTATTCGATAACAACCCGGCTTCATTGTTTCGGGCAAATAATCGCGAATTGGCTTCAAATTGCCATCTCAATTTTAAAACCGTGACGTTATCAGAGTTGTCAAGGGTGTATTCGTGGGCGAAATAATTACGAGTAACAAGTGTCTGAGTCGACAAAAGAATTAATTGGGCGAGAATTACCGTTCGCGAATCAATTGTGTCGAGAACTCAGATTAAAATATACGATTATTTATAAATAATTTTAAAATTATTTATTTATGGTTCTCATTAGTATCATGAGAACCATTCATTCTTTCATTTTCATCTCAACCCCTCAACGGTCAAATGGGCACAGAACATTACATGAGAACCATTATTAATATAATTTTTAAAAATAATAATTTTACATGTACCTATTGTTCTCATTAGTGAAAGCTGAACCATAGATATAAGAAGATAGAGATAAGAAATTGACAAACTGTAGGCATATTACACCTACACTACTATTACAATGAAGCAGCGGTGAACCGTGTCGAACCTTGTTGTCTGTTTAATTTTAACGAATGTATTCACAATAATCAATGGTTTGCATCAACCGGGCCTAAGTAAAACAGCGTTGCATTTTCACGAACACCCTACACATTACAGTGAAAGCTGTTTGCTAGGAATAGCGGCGCTCATTGGACGCGTTATCGCAATTTGCAGCGAATAATCGGCATGTTGCCTTTTTGTGTTTCTGTCGAACCTTTGAGACCTGTAGAATATATATATGATGTGATAGCCTTTTTTTGTTAACGAGGTTAAACCTTCTTACGGTATCCTAGGGGAGATTTCGATTAGAGGAGATTCGGGTTATGTGGGATTTTAACCTACTCAAACCCCCTCGGTGGCCACCTTGTGCAAATATTGGAAGGCTCCGAGATCTCTTAAGAACACATACTGGTGCCTCTCTTAATACCTAGCCTCTGATAGCGTAGAGGTTAAGGTTTTGGCTTCCTCTTCGAGGGGTTTGAGGTTCGATTCCAAGCTCTCAGTGACTTTTCGGAGCTATGAGCGTTTTGAGCAAGTGAGGAAAATCGTGAGGAAACCTTCTTGCTTCTGAGTTCTTCTCATAATATTCTCAAACGTGTGTGAACTCGCTCAATCTACTAGGATCCACTGAAAGTATCCACCAGTGGATCGAATAGCACTCTAGAGTTCATTGTGATCCACCATTGGTCTAAGTGGGTCTTGTAGCACTTCAAAGTCAATTTCGATCCCCTTGTCTGCCAATCCGAATTCGGCCAGCGTGGTGCACTATGGCCTAAACCCTTCTTATTCGAGTGGTAAGATGCAAGATTCTCCAAAGCTGGAGTCTCCATATAGCTCATGAAACCTGTGACAAAGGATACCTATTATTATCTATCAACTATCAATTTTCCAAGTACAAAACTTACCTTTGTACATATTATACCGCTGTCACGTCGATCGAAAGGTGGGTTGTAACGTGATGTGTGTCAAGTGTAGGTATTAGTTACTGAATAAATAATGGCGCCGCTGGCAGTAGGCGCGTGACTAGTGATTCCCAAGAGGGGCGTCCTCTGCTACTTTATCCATCAAGAACTGCACTATCCCCTCTGTTTGTGGATAGATTGTTTTCATCGCGTTATTACATTGCTGACCTATTGGTTTATTGCTCTATTACGTTGTTTATGTTATTTTATTATTCAGTCCTATACATAAAATAACATGCCGCATACGTGCTTTAAATGCTCACGAGTTCGCTTGGAGTCCCGAAAAAACTAGTTTATTATAGTTGACTCTACGATTCTCACTTTTTTTAGGTACAAGCAAAATCTGCTGTCACCATTGTTGTTGCTTTGTCAATCTAAGGATGGACTGTTTTGCGACAGTAAATAAAGTTTGCAATCGTTTTAACAAACAAGATAATATTATGTATGTTTTGATCGAAAGTCTATTTACCCGTATCTACTCTGTTAATTGACCAATACATTGAGCATAGTTATATCAACCTCATCAAACCACCTAATTAAGCTGAAAAAGGGCTTTAATTATTGTAGTTTGTATTAATTTTATTAGCAGCTAGTTATTGTTTCTGTTTTACGATTCGTCGAGTTTAGTTTAACTGCCCCATGTTAATGGCGGCAGGTGTAAAATAGCGCATTTATTGCTTGGGGTAGTTTCCTTTATGAGTTATACTAATCAAACTTTTACAACACAATTTTAGTCCTGTTATATTAATATTTGTTGAAATTTCGTCTTGTCTACGAGGACTTTACCCATGTCCGTTATCAAATGAAGCTACTCTCACTGCCGCTCTTCAACATTATTCTTTTTCATGATTCGAACGAACAGTTTAGTTGATTTTGAGAGTGTCCTTTTAACTTATCAATATATATTGATAAGTTAACTACATGTGATTGATTTAATGAGAGATTTGATGATAATAATGAAAGATGGGTAATGGCTACCAGTGTAGTAGTGGAAATATGATGCAGAAATGCTCTCAATGCGTGTAAAATATAATTGTTCTAGTGCAAAGCACGTATAAAGGTAAACGAAAAATTCCCATTTAACGTTAGTTTTAGTTTCCTTAACTATTCCATTATAATGGCCACCAGGTGTAAAATTGTGTTTTTATTACCTTAGAGTAGTTAAATTCGCGAAGAAAACTATTCGTTTATGAATTTTCCTTACCTACTTAACTTTTAGAGCGCAGTCTTAGAACTATTATAATAATACCCAAGAAGTTCACGTTCTTGTACGCCAGAGATAATAATACTTTTTGTTTTTGAAAATGAAATGAAGGTGAATTAAAATAATTATAATGGGTACTTACTTACCCATTATAATTAAAGTTTTTTTTATTAATTTTTAATGTATCCTTGTTGTTCCAGGTAAGAGCATCTTAAGAGCTGTGCGTAGGTGTCGCTTTCGCTTATCTACGAGAAGGTACATTAAAAATTTCTTCACAGATCGAGCACTTTTATAAGTAGTTAGCTTTTCCCTGCCGTTTTGTTCCCGCCATCTATTAATTAAAAGTTAATCCAATTTTGATTTTTTTCAATTTTGCAGCTGTTTTTTGGTTTTTTGGGGTTTCCCTTTTTTTTTTCTTCTAAGCCACCCTAGTATTACTGCGAAAAAAAAGTTATTCAAATTCAAATCGGTCAAGCCGTTCTAAGTTTTAGTACGTATTACTATTATAATAATATATTCTGTGGTTTTAGCCAGACCAGCAATTCTTTTTTTTTTAAAGAAGGTAATGATAATAATCTCTTGAAATCTCTTTCTCCTATATCTTATTATCTCTTTCAATCTGTTTTGTTCAAATAATAACATGCAGGACCTACCTACGATAAAACTCAGAAATATGTAATTTAATGACGCTACGCTCGTGAGTCACACAAATACTGCGTACAAAAATGGCAAAATGTGTTACGTGTAAAAAGAATATAACGAAAAAAATACAGGGGATAATATGTAGTAGATGTGAAAAAAACGTACATGCTACTCATGAATGTGCTAAACTATCGAACAAACAGCTGGCGACCCTCCGAAATACCCCAGGACTTGAGTGGAGCTGCGACGAGTGCATACGTAACGCGTCCCGCAGATCATCTACGTTTGTTTCCATTGAGGAATCGGAAAATGAGGAGGAAGAGGAAGAATTACCTAACTTAAGCAAAAACGTCAGAACAAAACTACTTCATGAGATAACCTCGGAAATGAAAAAAGTTTTCAAGAAGGAATTCGAGGAGTTTAAGAAGGAGTTCGAAGTGTCACTAAACTTTCTAGGTGAGCAAATTTCTAGTTTGGAAGAAAGTGTAAAAAACCAGGACTGCAGAATTAAGGCGCTGGAAAATAAAAACACCGACCTTCAAAACAAAAACAAGAACCTAGAACTTCGAGTGGCTTGTGTTGAGACACAGATGCAAGAAATGGAACAAAAGGCACTTTTGCATTTTATAGAAATATCTGGACTACCAGATATTTCTTTACAAAAACCCCAAGATACAGTAAAATCAATTGCCGCTAAGTTAAAGGTCAACAATGATACAGTAGCTTCAACCCGCTGCATGCCTATCCGGAAGGATCACGCGAAGTCTCTGCTAGTGGAATTGAAATCTTCTGAATCCCGTGAACAGTGGATTTCCGCAGCTAAGCAGTTGACGCCCACGGTTAGTGACATTGTGCCTAACGCGTTACACGAAGTGGCAAGGAATCCTGTGTACATTCGAGAAGCACTTACGCCTCACAATAAAATGCTATTATATAACGCAAAGAAAAACCTTCGCCAAACCTATGAATTTATATGGTGTAAAAATGGTAAAATTTTTGCAAGGAAAACTAAGGCAAGTAAAGTGCATCTCATTCGATCCATGAATGATATTGTATCCCTAACTAAATAGAAAAACTATTAAACCAATTCAGTCTGATTAGTATTATACATACTTATAGGTCTATATTGTCTATATATTGTCTATTTGATATAACCTTAATTACTTATAGCTTTTTCCCTTAAGAATATTTGTACAGTAATTTATAAGTATTATATCTTGTAATGGATGTAAACTCGCCTGAAATAATTGAATACTTCGATTGTTTGAATTGCAACAACTTTATTAAAAAACTTCCTAATTGTCATATTAACCTACTTTGCATACATATTAATATACGTTCCATGATAAAAAATTACTCTAAATTGCTGCATCTTGTTGAAATAAGTTCACATCCGATTGATATAATTATATTGACCGAAGTAGGTATATCACAAAATAACTGTCATTTGTTTAATATTCCCGGCTATAGATTGCACTCTCAACTTCGTGTTAACAAAAAAGGTGGAGGTATTATTGTTTATATAAAGAATTATTTAAAGTTTACGACGATTACTTATAAATCACTAACTTTCGAGTCCATTATTGGTTCTATCAAAACACCTTGTAATAAAGTAATCGCTGTGGGTGCTATCTATAGACCTCCCTCCTATAATAAACAGCTGTTTATAAATGATATGTCATCACTTTTAAATAACTTGCATCACTTTGATAACGTTATAATAGCAGGGGATGTGAACATAGACCTAAAAGTATCATCAATTTTGAGAGATAAGTACCTAAACCTGATGGCGGAGCAGGGCCTGAAGTGTGGTATCTCTGATTATACACGCATTGAAAAGAGATTAAATATAACAACACAATCTTGCATTGATCACATATTCGTTCGCTCCCACACAACAGACCCTTGCACGGCCGCGGTCGATACTGTACTAGCGGATCATCGCCTTATCGCGATTGCACTGTGCAGCATGCATGAATCAAAAATGTTGAACTATAATGCAAGTAAACTAATACCTACCTATGACCCTGTAATATTACGCGAGGAATTATGTACTGCGAACTGGTCGCAATTGGATGGTATGCAATCACCACAGCAAATGTATACTTTCATTAAAGATATATTTAACAACTAGTAGGGCGCGTGGGTGCGCGGCCCGCAAGCGGACCGCGGTTTTTCTACTCGTCTAGTAGACTTTCAGCTCCTGATCATTTTCTATCACAAAACCACTCTTCCATCTTTTATACTCTCCGAGATAGACACCGTTGAAGTTTGTATGGCCGCCATCTTGAATCCGCCATTTTGGATTTTTTTCAGCTCACTGCCAATTGGATGAGATTTCGAGTGACTTTTGTTCGAGCACCCCCACCTATCTACATTACCATGGCCGTGCTCCTCACCCACCTTCCAAACCCTCGATCATCATATGTCATCATTTGTCATAATGAAAATTCTTCAATAAAAAAAAATCTTGAAAAGGAATTGTATCAAAGTCGTGCATGATTCCCGGCTTCTAGTCTCTTCAATATTCGCCATATATTTTTGTATGAAGAAAAAAAAAATTCCGCCATCTTGAATTTTTTTTCTGTTCGTCAAGTAGACCTTAGGGTCTTGATCAGCTTTTGCCAGGAAACCACTCTTCTATCTTTTATACTCTCCGAGATAGACACCGACGAAATTTGTATGGCCGCCATCTTTTTTCCGCCATTTTGAATTTTTTTTCAGCTCACTGCGAATTGGATGAGGTTTCGAGTGACATTTGTTCGAGCACCCCCCACCTATCTTCAATACCCTGGCCGTGCTCCTCATCCGTCTCCGAAATCCTCAATCATCAGCTCTCTCCATAATTTTCCTCCGAATGAATTTTTGTCCTCTATACGAAACCATCGGTGGAAAAAAAATTTTTCATACAAAATTTTACAGGAGAGGTGATCAATCAGTCAGTGAATCAGTGAATCAGCACGAGCAGCTATATATATATTAATGCCTATTCAAAAGCAACAAAAATCATCACAAAAAACTCGGAATATTATCGCCAAGCACCATGGATTAACAAAAAACTAATTAATTTGAGTAATAAACGAGATGAACTGTTTCATAAATGGAAGAAGGACCAGAATAATGTTCTTTTAAGATTACAGTACAATAGAAAAAGAAATTTGGTAAATAAAGTAACTGAATATTATAGAAATTCATATTATAAAAATAAAATAATCAAAAATTTTGCTAACTCAAGAAAATTATGGCAAATTTTAAATGACATTGCTGGTAGAATTGTAAAATCAATTGATGAGGTAGTTTTAAATGCTTTTAAATCACAAAATCTTCTACCAAAGCAAATTGCCGATAATTTTGCGACCAACTTTGACACTGCTGTAAAAAACATATTGCCGAATTGCAATCAAAATCTTTTTAACTATTATTCAATCAATTTACCTATAAGTGAACCTAGCTGTAGCATGTATTTTAACAAAGCAACTCCTGATGGCATCTTTAAATTAATAAATAAGTTGAATATAGATAAAGCCCCTGGGTTTGATTGTATTAGAATGCGGGACATTAAGGCCATTGCTAACAGAGTTTCGGAACCATTAGCTAAATTTATTAACACCTGTATCAGAGCAGAGTCGTATCCTGACGAACTTAAAATGGGCTGCGTTAGACCGGTGCACAAGCGAGGGAAGTTTGACGATTTGTGTAACTATAGACCAATTACTTTGACATCTTCAATAGATAAAATAGCAGAAAAATATATTTGTAATCAAATTCATACATTTTATCAGAAAAACAATATTCTCAGTTCCAATCAATTCGGATTTAGACCAGGTAAAAACACAACAATGCTACTGTCAGATTTCACGGACACAGTTAATTCTTGGATGAACGAAAAACAACATATTCTGGCTCTTTTTATTGATTTTTCTCGTGCTTTCGATACATTGGATCATTATAAGCTAATTAAAAGGTTAGATGATTCAGGAATTCGTGGACCGCTCTTAAATTGGTGTAAAGATTATCTGACGAACAGAAGTTATTGCGTAAGAATCTGCAACAGCTACAGTTCACCAGTTACAGTAACTGAAGGCACAGCTCAAGGTTCCGTACTTGGGCCATTGCATTTTATAGCCTACGTCAATGACATGCATAAAGTTTTTAGACATTGTGCCTCCTATCAGTATGCGGATGATACTTGCATGCTGGTTGCACATAAAGATGTCAATACTGCTTTGTTACTGCTACAGGAGGATTTCGATAATTTAAATAAATGGTGTCACGATAGTGGTTTGATCTTAAATTCCCAAAAGACTAAATTAGTCCACATTCATTCACCGAATTTAAAGACAAACAGTATATTAAAACATAAAATAATTGCACATGATCATAATTGCTTACATCAGCCGCAATTCAATTGCTTATGTTCAACTATTGAAGTCGTTAAATCGCATAAATATCTTGGGTTAACAATAGATCATAGGTTCAACTGGCACGAGCACATTAAAAATGTTTGTGACAAGCTTAGAGCTTTTTTGGCAAATATGTCTATTATTAGGAAGCGTTTAAATTATAAAGTCAAAATTATGCTTTACAATGCACTTGCAGACTCGATAATAACTTATGGTCTTAGCAGCTATGGTCGAACAGACAAATCATATCTTCAGCATATTTATCGATTACAATGTAGAATTTTAAAATCCATTGTACCTTTAAATATTAAAATTATAGCTAAAACGGATGAAAAATATCTATTTAAGCATTGCAAAGTAATACCCATTCATGACAAGGTCCAATATCAGCTGCTAAAGGAGCAATTTTTTAATTTAAATATATACAACATATTATTCCAATTAAATTTGATACACGTAGAGTAAATAATAAAACTTTACTTACTATTAGATCAAAAAATAAATATGGTAAACGCACCACTGCATACATAGTCCCTCGTCTAATAAACAATTTAGATAGTAAAGTAAGATTACAATTCACTGAAAATAATTTAAAACGTAAACTAAAATCATATTTTTTGGATAAGTTGGTTTGTTGATGTTAGTATAGGTATTTGTGTTTAACAGAATCGGTTTATAGCTCACAATTTAAACCTCAGTGGTTTTTCGTGTGCTAATAAGAACATTTTGTATATTCCTCTTATTTGATAATAAAAAAAAAAAAAAAAAAAAAATAAAAATTAATTAATGTAATTTAATACCAATTAAAAACAAGAAATTTAAAGTTTATTAATCATAGGTTGTAAAACTATATGTAAAACTATGGAGTATTGAATATTACAAATCAGTCTTTCAGTAATCGACATAATTATTATTATAATCAAATCGATTTCCTGTAGGTATTGCGGATTTAAATATCACAGCTATAGAAGACCTTCTCGAAATGTATTGTCGCTTAAATTGGACGCATATTGGTGTATAGGCTTTAGTCTGGTCTGTAACAAGTCCAGGATTTACAGGTTTCTTCCAGACAAGAAAATAAAATACTTCTATGGACGTTGAAAAACGTTAATTTTGTATATGACGTTAATTTTGTATTATACCAGAGTGTTCTTGAGACTAGTAAAGACATAAATAACTTAATTTGTTATTGTGTCTTATAATATTATTCACTCTTGATATTCACACTTGATATCGTTCTTCATAAACAAGCGTCTGCTGGAAAAATGTCTACAATATGCGTCCGCTTTTTAAAATTAAATATTTGAACAGTTTTCAAGACTTAGTGCGCACTTAAAAATGGAAAAAGATCATAAACTTAAACAATAAAGCCTTATACACACAAAAAGCGCGATGGTAGCATGTCGTGACCAAAAAGTGTCTAACGCGACTCTTAAAGTTGAAATACGAGAACAAGGAACTGTATGAAAGGGTTCACACTACGACGTGTGTAGAACAGCATTCCTGTCATTGCAGGTTTGCTTCTATAAAATTATGTATCATGTGAAGTAAAGCGTCCTTGTATTATAAATCTTACACGGATACGCGCGCGCTCTTTTGACGGATGTCTAACAGTATAGCTAACGTTGCGTATTGTGTGTATATGGCTTAAGGAAAAAAGTCGCCTTCGAGTCTCACTCGAGCCATACAAACACAGTTTGATTCTTATTTTAGTTACAAACTATTCAATCTCAAAGTTTTGTGCACACGCTGCAGGAATTGATATCTTTGTCTGTGATTTGCCAGATTTCCATATTTATGTACCTATGTAGTTTCAACGTCTCACGGACTCAATGATTTGGATGTTATGTAACTCCATTGTAACATTGATTGGTTAACAAATAAGAATCAAGTAAGAATCCAATATCGTTTGTATGGGGTTTGCTAGAACAAAATATATATAATAATCTATAATAATCTATAACACTAGCACCATGTGACCACTTAAATCACCATTAATCCAATAGTTGGATTCAATTGGATCAATAAGACCTCAGTGCCATAAGCTGAGATGCTCTTTGTATGGTATGAACACGGGTTTCTCAACGTGTACGGTGTTGACAATAGGTACGGGTACTGTTTTGAGTATTGGCACGTGTTTGACGACCGGAACCTCGTGGAAGACGGGTACTTCTTTGACGACTGGCACTGTTCGGATTATTGGTACTTTCTCGACGTGGTGGTGGTGCACTGTGTGGACTTCATGGGGGATGTGAATCCTCACACTGAAACGATAAAAAATGGTGAGATAAGTAGAGATTTTTCTTTTTTTTTGTCAAAGAATATTTACAAAGTTTGACTAATATTCTCCTCTCCCCTTCAAATAAGCGAAAAGCTTGTTTAAGGAGTGGGTACATAATAGTGCACCGAGTACGGATAGCAAGATCGACTTTTCATTTTCAACCTCAACCTCAACTTTAACCTCAACCTTAATCGTAAATTGATAGAGAATGTAATTTATTTATCTGTAATATACTCATATATCCCAGGAAAGAGTGTGAAAATTGAAAGTCTACGAGTAAAATGATAGCTAAAATGTTACTCGGTCTTAACACAGAGTAAGGTAACAGAGCGGAAGCTACTTACAAACGGCTCGCGGCGGGCTCACCCATACATAGCGCAACGCTGTGTGCGTGAGCTCTCACCGACACATTCACCGACACGCCGCTCAGGGTCAAACCGGTCCACTCAGGGTCTGAACTTAAGGGCTGACGGTCGTGCGTTTAGTGAAAATAAATAGACGAAGAGTCTAAAAATGCCAAACTCTTGCATAGTTTGTTTAAAACAACCCAAAGACAATAAGGACATTTCCTTTTTTTATATTTGAGAGATAAAGAGAAGTAAGTACTTTTTATACGTATAGGTACGTATTAAATTAATTAATAAATAATATTAAAATTCTTTGTTATTCGACCGATTTCGTTTAAAATCGATATTTGGGCTACCCTTGGGTCAAGAAAGAGGAAATGGATGCCAAAATTTTAAAGTCACCGCCATATTGAAATTCTTTGTTATTCGACCGATTTCGTTCAAAATCGATATTTAGGATTCCCTGGGGTCAAGAATTAGGAAATAGGTTCCAAAATTTTAAAAATTCACCGCCATATTGAAATTCTTTGTTATTCGACCGATTTCGTTCAAAATCGATATTTAGGCTTCCCTGGGGTCAAGAATTAGGAAACGGGTTCCAAAATTTTAAAAAGTCACCGCCATATTGAAATTCTTTGTTATTCGACCGATTTCGTTCAAAATCGATATTTAGGCTTCCCTGGGGTCAAGAAAGAGGAAATGGATGCCAAAATTATAAAAAGTCACCGCCATATTGAAATTCTTTGTTATTCGACCGATTTCGTTCAAAATCCATATTTGGGCTTCCCTGGGGTCAAGAAAGAGGAAATGGATGCCAAAATTTTAAAAGTCACCGCCATATTGAAATTCTTTGTTATTCGACAGATTTCGTTCAAAATCGATATTAAGGCTTCCCTGGGCCATTATTTGTGAAACAACATTAATTGTGAAGTTATTGCAAAAATACTGATGTTCATTAAAAAAAATTGTTTCTTTATATTTTTGTTAATTTAAGTATTTTTTGTTCAAGTTCAGAATATAACTGAAATTATACATAATTATACAAACTTTAAAATATTTTTATTTTTTCCTTAAATTGTTGACATGCATCAGGTGACAACCCTAGCAGAATAGGTATACTTCTTCGACCTTGTTAGGAAGCTTCCTCTCTGTTCGGAATATTTACTCGTGTGGTCTTAATGTACTAAAACCATAAAGTGGGTACTTTTACTTCTTTTCATTAAAATATAACAATTCTAAAATTTACGCAACACTCGAAATCGAAACTGGATGAGTTTAAACTTTGCTTCATTTGAAATTCATGATTTTGTTGAATTATTCGTTTTAGCCAAAGTTAAAATAAAGGCTGAATCAAACAACTCGTGTCGCGTTGAGTTGTGTCGCGCAGCGCGACTTATACATCCGGCAACGAACTTCAAAGCATAGGTGCTTCTAAAAAAATCTTTAAATGTGTGTCAATAATAAAAATTATCATTTACTAAGGTGATGTCAACGGGTGCTTCGCAGGAGTACACCCTACGCTTACAGTCAACTATATCCACTGGCAAGTAACTCCCGCGATTTCTTGCAGTAGTAATTATCAGATTACCTTATTAAATTAATCATTAAATAAAAAGAGGTTATTAAATCTTCTGGGTTTTACGTAGTTTTATAGCTTCAGGCGCAACTTTGAGAGCCGCGTTGGACACGCTGCCGCCATGCGCTTTGTGTATTTCAAGCTTTAAGAGCATCCGATTCCTAAAAGCTCTTTACGTTTAATTAAATTGAATATCATTGAGTTCTTTTCATTAAGTACATTTGGAATTTTGTGTACGATTGAATCAAGCGTGTTATTTTTGTACATTGAATAGATAAATACAAGAGGCAATAAGGTTCTTATGAAGGGATCCGAACGAATCTTGGTTTTGTATGTAATTGTAATTAGCATTTGTAAGCATCGATGTATGTTAGGCATCTAGTTCAGAAGGGCCGGAAAATGGGAATGGCTCACAAATTTTTTTTCGCGATTAAATGGGATAAAACATCAATATAATTATCAGATTATTTCGCTAGAAATTTCTTTAAAAATTTAATTTCAATCGATGTGAATAAATTACGCCATGTCGTGCCGATTTCACCAACGTCGATTGATTTTTAACTGAGGAAGAAATTTACAGTTAGCCAGTAATATTATAAACGTGAAAGTGTGTCTTTGTTGGGTTGTCCTTGCAATCACGTAGCAACGAATCCACTTTTACATGGGTAGATATAGTTTTGAACCTGGAGTGTGACACAGGCTAATTTTAAACTGTTGCATAGCTTTTATCGCGGGCTTGAACTAGGACAAACAGTTTGAGCGCGGCGACCGAATCAAGAAATTCTGTAACGAAAATAAACCTAACACCGTCCTTCAGTTCCAAGCGTTCAACATTTTAGAGGTTCACAATTAGCTTTGTTTGGCGCAGTGGGCGAGCGGCCGCTTTCTTTACCGTATGGTGTATGATGTCGCAGGTTCGAATCTCACTCGCGAAGTAGTGACAGTGCGCTTTTCTTGTTTGTTTGTTTTTTAATTTTTTTTGCATAATTATTATCATGCAAAAAAAATATTGCATAAATATTATAATTGCATAAAAAATGCTATGCAATAGCTTTACCGCGGCAGTCCCCGAGTGCCACTTAATTTTTTTTACCAACAAAGGGTTGACATAGTCGCAGGTAAAAGCTAGTTTAAAATAATAGGTACTCACTGAGTCTTCTGGCCGCCAAAACCGAGGGGTTCCGGGTCAGCAACAGGGGAGGCGAAACAAAGCTGGCTGACCACCACTGCGGCCCAGATTAACTGAAAAAACGTTCGTCTGATAAGTGCAAAAATCATCTGCGTCGCATTCCTCATTGCTGACGGCAAAAACCTTTCCCTTAAATTACATAATAGGGAGGTTACCAATTAATCGAACCAGCAACTCTTTATCGAATGTCAAACGTGCGCATAGTATGGGAGCTTGTATGAAATACTCAACTGTGACGTCATAAACATTTGACGCACTTTTTATAATTTAATCGATCATTTTACGTTAAATAATTATTTATTTTGAAGATCATCTCTTTAATAATAATATTATAATTTATTTTTAACATAAGCAACATCCAATTTATAGGGTTTTCTCGGTATAATCCTACTTCCTACTACCTAATAATTTAAAAAGTTTTTGGGGATGGATACCTATTAAGCTCATACCCAGGATTGATACATAGGCTACATTTTATCCCAGAAAATTAAAGAGTTCCCGCGGGAATCAAAAAACCCAAATACACGCGGACGAAGTCGCGGGCTTCATCTCGTGGACAATACGGTAACGTGGGCTTCCAAATTCTTTCGCCAACGGCTTTCAATCAAGACTATCTACGAAATTTCGATTTTTAGGCTAAGATCGCTTAGGCTAAATCGCCTTGTCATTTAGTAAGGATTGGAAAAGAAGGTGAAATTTTCCATCTTTTCGGTCCACACAGTTAAAAAAGCACAGTTAAACAAACTGGTAAAAAACGGACTTATTTCTCTTAAAGGTCTTAATTTTCTTGACTGATTTGAACCCTAGATCCCCAAAAAGGAGGAAATGTTTACCACTAGGGTGCCACTGTGTGTCCATTAATTATAGTAGTAGTACCTACCAACTTGGAACTCAATATCCTTGGCGAAAGTTTGTGAGGATGGATAGATGTGTGGATGGATGTTTGTTACTCTCACACAAAAACTACTGGACGGATTTTGATGAAACTTCACAATAGCTTATACGACATAATAGCACATAGGCTATATTTTATCCCGAAAAATTCAAGAACTCCCTTGGGAATTGAATCCTTAATCGGCGCAAACGAAGCCACGGGCATGATCTAGTAGATAATAAATTGATTTACTCACAGTGAAACGGATCATTTCGGCGTGTGCGATGCGTGTGAGCCGATGCGTCCGCGGCTCGTATTAATATGTGCTGAGGTTGTGCAAGCGGCGGTCGCCATCGCAGCGTCACGGTTCCTGCTTCTCGCGTGTAATACATAATATTACTATTAAAGGAAATCAATCAACTAATGGGCCCTAAATGGAGCAATTTATATATATGAGCTTTTTGTTTTGGTTTTGTTTTCTAGGGTCAGACGGTCGATGAATGCCCTCATATACCGGGAGCCGGTAACATTGAAAGCCGGTAATTGAAAAATTACGCAAACCACTTTTTTGGCCGGCAACGTCTTGGGGCCAAAAAATTGGTTCCGTTTTTGAAAGAGTAAAAAATTTTCCATCGAATAAAATGTATATGTCAACATCCGCGATGCCGGTAAAACATTTTAGAATTTTTGAAAAAAAATAATTCGGCTTTTCAAATTAACGCATATCGAGCTTATTATAAACGTATAATATTTAACTAGAAATTCCAATAGAAAATTTTCGAATCCGCTATGAGGGGACTTTTAATTTTAACCGCTCCCGAACCATCAGAGTATTACATTATGTAAGTTGGTTATATGCTTAAACGAAATGGCTCATTTGCTACAACACTGTTTTATCTCCAAAATCCTAAAAGCCTCAATAGCCCAACGGTTAAAGGTGCGGACTGAAAATGAAAGGTCGCAGGTTCGAATCCCACCCGTTGCTCTATTGTCGTAAATATAAATATTGTCTTAAAACAAGCTTTTCGCTTATTTGGAGGGGAGAGGAGAATATTAGTCAACAATATTTTTCAAAATGTTATAATTAATATGTCATAATATTTTAAATGGGGCAAATCTCAGTTTTTTGACAATTTTATAGTTGCCACTCTGTGAATTTACTATTAAATTAATGTTGCTTTCATAGAGCATGAAATGACGATTTTTTTCCACATTCTAGTAGATAATTAAAATCGCTACTTTTTCGAGATAAAACATTGTTAAACACCATTTATATTTTCTAATTATCTGTTAAAAAAAGGTTGAAGCAATATACTACAAAAAGAAGACGTACTCATGATAATAAGCCCGATTACTTTTTAGTAGGAACCAAAAAAAAATACTTAGGTACTTACTTAATTTCTAATGGTTCAAACTAAGGGTCGAAGAGAGCATTTTTTTATCGATTTCAATATAACTTTGTAACTTTAAGCACTTACTTCCTACTATTTCACTATAATTCACTATTGTCACTTGACATTACATAACATTATAAATCCGAATAACTTGAACTTTGTCTGGTATGACGCTACGCGAAATTAAGAGGTCTCTTTATGTTGGTTTAATTAGAGATTCTGATGAAGCACACAAGTGGTTTTATAACATCTCCAAGTGCATGTATTACATGTAAATAAGTACATGTGGTCACTTCACTTGCTTAACTAGAATATGCGCATAATACCTAATCAGATTTTACAATACTACTGTAACTGTTTTGCTTATTTAGTCATTCACAGGTGTGGTTATTGTGGATTAAACTGGTAAGGTTACATCTAAAGTTAATAACAGGTGAATATTTCATATTTATTGATAAAAATAGAATAAGAACTCTTTTTTGTATGACGATATTGATTGGATGAAGAACGGGTTTCAATACGTACCTAAAACTGCTAATGTTACATCTATGAAATATGAGGTTAATATTTTTATATTAAAAATAAAATATGATTATTTTTTTCTATTTACTACCAAATTTTTTATGTATTATATTATTGGGTCAATATCGATTTGCCAAGAGGCGGGCGCTATTTAAGTCGATGCGTTATTATTGCACAGCATTAGCGTACCTGCAGTGGATGTTAGCTGTTGATACTTAGCAGGAATTTATTAAGAATAAAGTCATAATAATCAGTCATATAAATACTTCCTTTAATCGTGAGAATGCCTGAGAATTCTCCATAATGTTCTTCAAGGTGCGTGCCAAACCTGCCAATCCTCTCTTGGCTAGCGTGGTGGACTATGGCCAAAGCCTTTCTCATTCAAGAGGACTCTTCTCATTCGATGGATGTTTAAGATGAGTCATACTCTGCTTGAGACTAAAACTGATTAAACAGATTTATGTCGGAAATATTCAAGTGTCTCGTCTAAACTATGTCTCAAGTCTGAGCCATAATTCTTTAGGACACAAGCCACAGTGGCTCAGTTCACGTGCAACTTTGACGGCCTCATTAGGCTAATCTAGTGTAGTAGGTCTAGTGGTTAGTTTGTTGGGGTGCGGATCATGAGTTACATCCAGGGTCCAATTAACGGGTCGGGTCGATAAATTGGGAGGAAATTTAGATCTCCTGAATGTTCCTCGGAGATCAGGTAAAGCCGTCGGTCCTGCGCCTGATCGCATTACGGTCGTGTCAGATTACCATGTATCCCATTGGATTATGACACTGGACCAATACAGAGTACACCTGTGTTTGAACACTTGTGCACTATAATATCTCCTCCTTAGTTGACAGGTCGCCACCTCCGATTGGCCACTTTGACTGAGTTTCGGTCGGGATGACGTCATCGCGCGCAATTCGCACGTTAATATTATCGGACGAACGCTTCCAGAATGCTAAATGTACTCGGAATGCAATTACTTGTACGCAGTAATCACGGCAATTGAAACGTGATCGATATTTTATTGCCAAAGCCTCTGGGGATGCCCCGGATTCCGTGCCACGCTTCATTGCCATTTTAGTATTACCCAGTTACATTGTTTTGGTGCACTAGTGTGCCAAGGTTTATGCGTAAGTCGTTTTAGTTGAGTGTAAGTGGACCGAAAAAGAAACTCCTTGAAGTCTTTTCGTCTGAAATCCCTCAGCGTTTGAAGACGGATAGTACCATCAGCTTCAAATTAGTTGTGTGTACGTAAGTGGGCCTTGAAAGAAACTCTGACGTCTTTTTGTCAAAAATCCCTCATTGCCTAAAGACGAATGGTACTGTGTACCAAGATTTCCTTTAGTTACGTGTAAGTGGGCCGTGAATGAAACTCCGTGACGCCTATTCGTCCAAATTCTTCAGTTCTCAGAAGGCTAAGCTCTTATTACAGTGCGTGTTGTCGGTAACGATGTCAGCTATAACAAGGCTATAAGATAAAAATATAATCCCTAACTATGGTACTAACAGGAAATCTCATATTTACTTGGTCCAACATTTATGTGACTTTGAGAATAAATTGTGCTCTACATTTTTCTGTGCGAACAGATCCTATATAATTTTGTTTTTATCTTCTTTCCGTATATTCATTCTATGGTCAGAGGCATACTACATAATTAAGATTAGAGAACTGACAACTAGATTCTTTTGAAAAAGAAGTTAGCTATAGTTTATTTCACTAAAAATACCACTGTGCACTGGGCTACCCCGGCTTTAATATTAAATTCCATATTAAAAAATGTTCTCTTATACAGTCCCAATCATTACTATATCAATAGAGCAAACGAGACAAAGCGTATCGTATCAGAATGGAAGTGTAGTGCCCCCCAAGGGAAATACGTCTGATTGCACTCATTCACGATTCTGCTTGTCTAGTTGAAGGTGCATACTTGATTTTAGTTTTCAGCCTCATTCCGGCTGTTTATTCTGGAAATCTTTATGATATCCATCCATTTATGAATTCGTTTGAGTGGCTATTTCATTAATTTGAGGTAAAAACCTCTCCCGGTGGACTTTTGTAGCTGGAAACTAGCGAATTCTGGTCGTGTTTAATAATTCTCTATTTTATTTAAGGCAGTCATATATATGATATCATCTGTAGGGTTTTAACAGAGTCATGCAGAGCTTTAATATGATTTCGGTTTTAATATGTCATTTTAATTTCTTTTGCATTCACAATTTGAGTCTGTGGCACATTCCACTTCAATGCATGCAAGTGTGGAGTGATCGATTTTCGTATTCTCAAAAAATAACATCCACTGCTTTTCTCTTCTAAATAAGTAAGTAACTATTATGTACACGATCTTGTGTGGCTTGACCAGAGGCTGCTAGTATGTTTCTCGAGTCTACATAGTGTGGGGTCACCCAACGCTGCTTTTCTTGTTACTGGGTCGCCATTCGAGCACCTTGTAACTCCAACGTTCTTTGCGCTATGTCCTGCGCCTGTTGTCCCTTTTACTTCGCAACCCTAATTCCGTACAATGTTATCTAATTTTGACAGTTATTTTTTTAAATCTTCCAAGATGGAGGACGGAATTTTTCAATTGATGTCAGTAAATCACTCGCGATTAGTGAACTGATCAGGTAGTACATAGCACTCATTTGCTGCAACAATATTTTATCTCGAAAAAGTGGCAGTGATTTTAACTAGAACGTAAAAAAATTGTCATTTCGTGCTCTGCTTACTATAAAATCAGTAACTAAGATTTTGAAAATATAGACACCTTTGGAGATATTTTTTTGATAAAAATAGGGATTAGTGAGATAAAACAGTGTTGCAGCAAACAAGCGATGGTACTTAATAAACTAGCCGGTACATTACTAGCAATACACTGGTAAGTAATATACTAAGTAGTAAACAGATCATAACAAACTTGAGGTAAACACTCAAGTTGGGCTCCCCGGGGACGAAGCCCGCCTTTCCGTGTCTTTTATTTTGTATTAACGTCAATATGACGGCGTGGCCCTGAAGTCATTTATGTAATAGAAAGTGCCTTTGTGGGAGGTATTAATAACACTCTGACATATTTGCTTTTACTTCTAGTTACAATATGCCGAGTATTGCTACACAACCTAAAAATAAATAATGTCCTTCCGACCGAGCTTCAGTCATGACCGCTAATCTTGTACACTATACAGGAGATATTATAGATACAAGAGTAAACAAAGGAGCACTCTCAAAGTCCGACGTGATGGCAATCCGATATAACCTCAGTAAAATCGACGGGTTTACGTGCTCTCCGAGATAAAGGAATGTATCTAACGACGCTTACAACTTCTCGACTGTGGGGCAAATAATGTAAGGAAGAAAATGAAACTTTAAACTACCTTTGGTAACCTTTTATCACAGGCGATCTAGAAGTTATCACTCTTAATCATAAACGTCTACAGTCTACACGAATGTTCAATTCGCAAAATGTTCAAAACGTAAAATGTTCAATTTTATTTGAATAGCTTTATTCCTAACAGATTACAGTCCTACAAGGGCAACGAATGCATAAGTTAAAACAAAAGGTGCAGAAGTTAAAATCGTCTACACAAGTATTTTGAATATTTATCCTCAGAATACAATAGGTACATTCTATTTATCAATTGTTATGTTATGGCTGTTTGAAATCGATTTCAAATATCCACTATCAATGCAATATGGCGGCGGAGAGCTGTGGAAACGTACAGGAGATAAATGTTTGGCTATAACTTGACACGTGTCAGGATGATTTGTGATCTAGTCACAGTGAAAGCAACTGGGGGCACAATATCATATTGTACTAGGTTTTGTTCGCGACTTCATCCGCGTGGAGTTAGGCTTTTGAAAATTCCACGGTAACCGTCTGTTTTTCCGGGATAAAAGGTTTTTTTTTTATAATTAATTTGTAAATGGCTTTCGTCCGACACGGACACGCCAGCCTAACGTCGTAACGTAACGCCAGCCCACTGCCCAGCGTAACCTAACTTATAATTAATAATGATTCTGGTGGAATGCAGAAACAACTGAAGCAAAATTCACTGCCTGTGCAGATATATATCAACAATAGATATAAAGCCTTCTGTCGGAGGAAGACAGAGGAGGCTTGTAAAAGCACCTACGTCATGTCTATTGATGTTATATCTCTGCACAAGCACTTCCCGCTGTACGCTATATCTGCTACACTCCACCAGTACGTGCTGGACATCATCCATCGTACCGCAAATAGGATAAAAGGTTGTCTATGTCACTTTCCTATAGGGCAAAGATGCGCCACATTTACTCGTAAATCTTTAAGGGGTATCACGAGAAATCGGGTAGACAAAATTTTCTCGTGGTGCGTATGTTAGCCCTTCTGGTCCTCAACTATACTGATATGCAAAAAAATCGCGTAGACCCGTTGCTCCGTTGCTGTGTTATTGAAGGACAAACCAACAAACAACTTTCGCATTTATAATATTAGTAATGATTAGAAAGGATTGTTATTAAAATTTATATTATATTTTTTTAATCGTAATGCTAGTGTAACATAAACACGGTCTACTTTACCAAAGACTACCCAAAAATCCGTGTATCAGTCATTACACAGCCTTAATGTTACTCGGTCATAAATGTGTATTATAAAGCTTCTATATCACGGAGGTTTTATGCGGGCCTCATAAACCCAGTAAGAGGTCCGTAAGTCCTCGCTTTGAAGCCATGTCCTGAGCGGCTTATTATTGTAATCCCCTCTCAGGTCAGTCAGGCAGCGTCACCTGTGATCGCACGTATTTTTAAGGTCCCAGCAACTACAGCGTACGTAAAGGATTTGTCGGTTGTCCCCTCCAAACGGCCCGTAAGGGAAGATATTTTGTAGGCTTTCGTAGTACAAAAGGGAACATTGAACTTATAGTTTCGTTCAGTCTGACTTCCCGTCTGTGACTCACCGGCATTTTATTCAGAAACTATTTATTTTTTATTTAGAAGCTTTTATACCTTAGTACATAATGTCATCCCCATTGTAATCAGCATATATTACAGGTAGGTATGCAAAAACAAAATTAATCGAAATTACGAAAACTAAAGCAACAACAATCACAGAAAACACAGATCACAATAATAACATTATTAAAAAGTAAAACAAAATTATTTTGAGTATTTATAACCAAAAAATTCATCAGACTAGAAGAAATAAGAATAATTCCAAGATATTTTTAGATGCAAGACTAGTTTTACTGGTTTTTAACCGACTTCAAAAAAGGAGGAGGTTCTCAATTCGTCGGAATCTTTTTTTAATTTTTAATTTTTTATGTATGTTCACCATTACCTACTCGAAGACGCCTGAACCGATTTGGAAACTTCTTTTTTGTTTCAAAGGGTATACTTCCCAAGTAGTCCCATTAAAATCTTATCGAAATCGGTCGAGCAGTTTTTAAAATATCAACAATAAATTACATACTTTGTACTGGTGGTTTTTAAAAATAATTTTTTATATTAAATTGTATTATGTATTTGTGTAAATAATATCGTATCGTAATAGCTGTGCATCATTTCTATGAATTGTTCAGTGTTCCCTTTGAACTTTCTTCCAAGGGAGGAAGTGGAAATAGGAGCTATAACTGCGACGTCTTCCAAGTCAATAAATAAGCCGTGGTAACTCTGCCGCTACGCAAATTGTGTTTCAAGCAAGGAGAAACTTTGGACCAGTGCAGTGTACCTAATGAAATGATTTGCTAGCTTCGATCGATGGTTTTGGACTTTGTGGGAGACCTGCCTGGTAAATGACTGTACAGTGCGCAAAAAAAATGTTAATTTAATTTCCACAATGGCCGTGTCTTAATGTCAGAGGAAGAGACTGGCAAAAAATCCACTCGGTATCCCGTAATTTCACTAATTAACTCTCCGAGTCACGTACAAATTAAGATGGAGAAGTATTCGAGCGCCTTTGAGTAAATGGGCTAACACCCTTAACGTTAATTTGAATAAAAATGGGAACGTAATGATGTTTTTATCGACTCATCACTAGGAAATTTATTTATTTACCTAAGGATAATAGACAAGACCTCAATTTCTTCAGAAAAATAACCTTATGAGCCGGTTTCTCGTGAATACACTCGGGGTCCCATATTGTTCAAGTGAAGTGCTTTAATTTAGACGCTACATGTAGGTTTGATATCGTTACTACTATTATGAATGGGAAAATGTGTTTCCTAAATCAAGCAATAATGGATCGACGTGATCGTTTACACAGATAGATAAGTATTGTTAATCACTCTCGTGGTAAAGTAAAGTAGCCAGGACTACTTTTTATAGGTACCTACTAGAAATAATAAAAATTTACTTTCTTCAGTGTCTAAACAAGTAGGCGTAGGAGGACTATTATGTGATTAAATTTTCAAGTAAAACAACTCGCGACAGGATTCAAAACAAATCGCTTCTAAAACATTGCGTGTTTTTTACTTGTCACTGTGGCGTGGAATTACCGTCAGCACATTCAGTAAATAAATAAGTAATCCGTGTCTAAGAAATAATTGTTTTACCAACTAGCGGGTAAAACAAACCCTAAATACAGGTTATTTGTAAGTGATATCAGCAAGTCTTGGAATGTTACTTGGAATAGTACTAAATAAACTAGCATTTCCTTGTCAACGAATAATAAGAGTATAATTTTAAATAGACGATAGAAATCTGTGAGTTTTTTTTGTATAATCGATTAAGTCTTAAATAGAAAGGTTTTGCATGTACACGTTGGTTAAGCTGTTAGTGTATATTGTGTCAATTGAAATAAATAGAATAACATAATTAAAATGCACCGGTGTTTTCGCACACTCCTATGCACTAATAATATCTCCTCGATCAGCTAGTCGCCGTTGAGATTAGTTACTGTGGCAGAAAGGCACTATAGAACATACACTGTGCAATTAATTATCTGTCTGTTACCTTTTTAAGGCCCGCTTGCAGAGACGCCGAGTTAGTTAACCCAGGCATAAATTTGTAATTTTGACAGAAGCTGTATACACAATCTGTCAAATCTGTCCTTTTAACCCAGAGTTAGCTGCTAACTAGACGTTTCTGCAAGCGCGCCTTACGGTGCAACTGCTGCACCGATCTTGACGTTTGGCACAGTGATAGTCTGTACGAGTAGCTTGTATATTGGAGACGGGTAAGTATAGGTCACTTTAATCACGTAAATCAAAGACTATGATGAATTCTAAATTTTTATTTATTTCATGTCGTTCAGCTTGTGGTAAAACTTGACTTGTCATAGGAAAGAGTATGATAAGCCAAGACTCTACCCATAAAATAGATCTCTACGCAGACGAATTCACAGCAATCAGCTTAGAATTATAGACCAACATAAAACTCAGTATCAAAAACAATGAAGCAAACAAAATAGAGGTCCCAATATAGCAGGAATGTTACTGAAACTAGGACGACTTGGCGCAGTTTTGTTCTTCATTTTTGATCACGCCCCAGATTTGTGGAGAGCTTTTTATGTTTCGCCTGCGGCGGTCGCATGTTCCCAATATTGGTACAAGGCATGTTCTGTTCTGATAATACCAGGGGCAGGCCTATGCAGAGTGGAAACCTTAAGTGTAGGCAAGAGTGAATAGGCATATTTTAGGCAAGTGCGTTTGAAAAACTGATGGTCGTCGTTAGGGTCACAAGGTGCACCTTGGGACCCAGCCACTCCAGCAGGTGTGGCGACTGCGCACCGAAACTGAGTTGGCAGACCCCCCACTATAGATGGACCGACGACGACAGATGAGTAGCAGGGACCAGCTGGATACAAGCGGCGCAAGACCGAGTCCATGCAAGAGACGTATGTCCACCAGTGAACGTCTATCAGTTAATAAAGAAGAAGATTTCAACTCTCAGTCAAGCACTGTTAATTACTACCCAATGTCCGCGCTTCGTCTGCGTCGATTGAAGTTGTTTAAAAAGTCCGAAAGAACTATGTATGTAATTTTCCGGGATATAATATGATTTTGATTTGATTAGGTACCTACCTAATAACTTCTTGCGTAAAAAATAGAAGTTAGGCGCTTAATTTGAATTTATCGATGATGCCAACTGCCAAATATACAATATGTACCTAATTGTATTTGAAAAGATATTTATGTAGACACAAAGGAGCAAAGGATTCAGAGAATCCAATTTTGTAGAAATTTATCAGAAATGGGAGCAAGTTGGTACAGTTTTGTGTCTCGTTTTTGATTACGCCCCAGTTTTTCGGAGAGCTTTTTTGTTATGCCTGTGGCAATGACTGGCTGGGGCATGTTCCCAATATTGTTACAAGACGAGTTCCATTTCGACATATTGTTCAAAGCCTAATAGCTCTGAATGAATGGTAGAAACACATATTTTACGACACACGACGAGGCATACTCGTACTTTGCACATTTAAGCTGCCTCATTGTATCACTGTCAGTGAAAATTCTGCCAGTTGCTATATATATTGCTTGGCAGCACATTTTTAATGGTAAGGTGGTACAGCCAAAACCTCCCATCAGACCAGAAAGAAGACATTTTAGACAACCTATAAGTTGCGGAGTTGTTGTACTAATAACCTTTCACTGGATTTTCCAGAAAAAGAATGCAGCGATTAAGTCATAGAGACATAAACCTTGTAAGGAAATATTGCATCACAGATTTTCTTCTTTCGTAATCAAAAATAAATACAATACTCCAAGAGCTAGTGATCTAGAGAGTTACCTGTTTGCTGTAAAATCATTTATTTATTAGTCAGTACAGTACAGTCTCTACTCTCTCTATCATCATCATCATCTCGGAATGAAAAAATTTAGGCCTGCATAGTTCTCCACGCTGAATTCAAATGGATCGGCAGACTTTTTCACTTTTGAGAACATTGTGAAGAATTCTTAGACATGCAGGTTTCTGAACGATACTTTTACCGTTTAAGGAAACTATATTTAATTATTTAAAGCACACATAACTGCGAATAGAAAGAGTTGCTTTCTGACTTTCTCTATAAACCTACCTACTGATTACTGAGGAGTTAAAAACCATCATAAATAATGTAAAATAAAAGATTAAAACCCTGGACACGACAAGAAAGAAGACATTGTTATCATATTTCAGAGATTCTCAACGCAAGACTACTCGGATAAATAGAAGAAAATCAAAAATGTTTTAACGATCCTAACTGTCAAGAAGCAGAAACAAATTAACTCCAAAGACATTATTTAATTATACTTATTTTGCATATTGAATGTGACAAATCTGACCGAAAAGCTTAGTACACACACTTTTTGAGCATGTTTTATTATATTATAATTTAATATAAAAATTATACACACACACACTATACAAAGTATAAAATTTATTGTTGATATTTTAAAAACTGCTCGACCGATTTCGATAAAATTTATATGGGACCATCTGGGGAATATACCCTTTCAAACAAAAAAAGCATTTCCTAAATCGGTTCAGGCGTCTTTGAGTAATCGGTGAACATTGAAAAGAATCCGACGAATTGATAACCTCCTCCTTTTTTGAAGTCGGTTAAAAACATTTAAAAAGTTTGTTCAAGACTGAAATATACCTACCTATTTAAATAAATGATCAGCTCTTAGACTATAGCTATAGAATAACCACTTCAAGTGTCAAGATTCCATTTACATTCGCTAGCTAATGTTTTATGGCACTGTCTCATGAGCCGGCCGAGCGACACAGGATGTTTAACGAGGACAATATCAATTATCAAAGCGAGGTCATGTGAACTCCCTTATTTTGCGACTATGCATTGCTCGCTGCTCTGCACAAAGGCCGATGCACATTCTGCGAAGTGTTGAGTACATAATGTTTCAATCGGAGGATGCAGACTGAAAACTGAAAGGTCAACGCTTCGCCCGCCGGCGGGCATGGGGCTACTTTCTTAACATGAATTAAATTGTAGTACGTTTTTTTTGGAACTTCCCCTCATTGTGGAAATATTATATTTTATTTTAACAAAGTTGCATGGGTTAAATCCTTAAATCGGCTTGGCATCCAGCTGCCCACAAGATAGTATAAAAAACTTATTATAATGTAATAGGTTCATAATAATATTGTAAAATGATTGTTTTAAAAGAGCAACTGCTGAGTTTCTTGCCGGCTCTTCTCAGCAGAATCCGCTTTCCGAACCAGTGGTAGAGTCATGGCGTGTCATAAGAGCCACAGGTTGGCCAACGTGAAATAAACTCCTAACATAAGCTTTATGCTTATTTGGAGGGGATATGAGAATATTTGTAAAGTTCAGCTTGGCTAATATTCTTTAAAAATAATTATACAATTTGTAATCTGAACTAAATTGAATGGACTTTAAAGTAGCGTTGTCCTCTTCACGATGCCTTCAGCTTAAATGGATATATATAGCAATATTTTATTTATTACTAGCTATTGTCCTAGGTTTCGCTCACATTAAGTTCAAATCTCAAACCTCTATTTTACCCCCTTAGGGATTGAATATCCAAAAATCCTTTCTTAGCGGATGCCTACGTTATAATAGCTATTATGCCAGATTTTAGCCCGATCCGTCCTGTGGTTTGAGCTGTGCGTTGATAGATCAATCTTTGAGATCAATCAGTCAGTCAGTCAGTCAGATAGTCAATCAGGCACCTTTTCTTTTTATGTATTTAGATTATCATATGGAGAATAATGGACAAGTTTCATGATGTTGATACGGTGACGGAGATATAGACATACTCGTAGTTGAAATTTCAGCGTGGGATAATCGGTCTAAGAAAGATCGAATCTCCTCTGATATTCATTAAATCTCGATGGGCGTACGACGTCACAAATAGTAGTGGAACTTAGAGGAGACTCTCTCAACAGTCTTTGTGCAACAATGGTTAAGAAAGGGCTTAAATGCAGAAGAAGATAGGTACTTGTTCTATCGCGTGTCTGGACTGGCGCTCTAATAAAATTATTGTAAAAGTATGGACCAGAATTATTTAATACTGAAGTACCAGCCAAAGTTCAGTACACTGCCTCCAAAACGACCCCAGCGTCTACAACACCGAAGCAATTTCTATAATATCTTTACTATACTACATCTATTACCGAACGGAATCTTGTATTCGTATATCGTCCAACTACACAAAGTCCAAAATCACCGATCGGAGCCAACAAATCATTGCTATACATTGGTCCAAAGTTTCCCTCAGTTTGAAACACAATTTGCGTAGTGGCTTATTGACTTGGGAAATGTCGCAGTTAAATAGCTTATGTTTCCACTTCCTCCCTACCGACTATTGAGGCAAAAAGCGAATATTGATTTATTTTCGTCATAGAAATTATTTTCTACTATCTATTTTCTATACTCGTAGTTTATTTTACATGTTTATTAAATGGGACTTAGCACATTTCCTGGGTGTCCTTAAGTAAATACATATGTACATAATATATTAATTTAGTCCTATGACTTAAATCTATATCTAGTGTTAATAAAGTCTTTTTTTCACTTTATTATGTTATAAAAGCTGAATAAATGCTTATTTTATTTATTTATTTATTTATAAATCTGTCATAAATAGTTTAGAGATGAAAAGTCATAAATGTATCGCAAAAGTTAATTTCCATATTAAACAAAAAACGCACTGTTAACGTTGAGTTGATAAGTCACTGGATTCAACGTTTCTTGCAAAATTACAATTACAATACAAATAACAATTTACAATTGGCAAGCAAGAAGACGTTCCTGCTTGTATTTTAACGTTTAATTTACAGTAAAAATGAAACCAACCAATAGAAGGTTATTTTTTTTTTACTTTTGGATTAATATGAATAGATAGGTAACTAGATCACAGAATATATAATAGTACTACACTAGATATTGTCCGCTTCTGCATGTACCTATTAAGGAAAAGAGCAACTGCTGAATTTCTCGCTTGTTCTTCTCAGTAAAATCTCCTCGCCAAACTGATGGTGGTCTTGATAAAAGCACAGAATAATAACTAGTATAAAAGTCACAATTTGGTCTTCATGTACTTATTAAAATTGTCAATTTTCAGTTTTGAAAAAAAAAAATACATCAATTACATTTCGTTTAGCGTAAAGCGTGCGTTCGTGGAATAAATTAACACACAAAAACAAGCGTAGGTAAATGGTGTAAAGAAATTGTATATTAATGAATGATAGAAATTATCATCATTATTTAATAATGCCTGTTATGCCCCGTTACTCATTGATGACTAGGTATTGCTAGAGATCCATTCATTTTGTGGGCAAAGACTATTTATTGGTTTAATTAATTAAGTAATTCATACTGATTTTGGGATCATCCCAATGACATCTGATTGGTCGAATTAATGGCGTCTTGGCGTTACGTTCCCTCAAATAGGGTCGAGCGAAGCAATGGCTGGGTCATGCGTCATGCTCGTGAACGGGTTCCACTGGCGGGAATGGGGCTACTTTCTGCATGCCCGTCTTAATATGTGTTGAATTATAATTAGGTATGCTTTTGTGGAACTTCCCCTTATTGTGGAAACCCTGCATACCTACATAGCATAGTATCTATTGTATTGTAAACTTGTTTTGAAAAGAGCAACCGCCGAGTTTCTTGCTGGTTCTTCTCGGCAGGAAGGGCATCCCGAACCAGTGGTAGACTCATCGACGATTCAAAAGCACTTGTAAAAAAGTTTATTTGAATAAAAACATTTCTATTCTATTCTATTCTTGCTGCATCAATGCACTTTAACCAATAGCGGGAGAGTACCAGCCAATGAAAGCTCTGATTGACTGACACTCTTCAACCATTTGCTTAAGTGTAAAGGTGCAACAAGAATGCCACTATAAAAAATTGGAATTGGAAAAATGTGTCCCTACACTGGAAAGTGCAGTGTTGTACTTGTTTGACTTCCCACTAAGTGAACAGACCGCATAAAACTTGTTGCCCGGACACAAGATTGTGGTGTGTGGAACTCCTTTCAAGAGACAGCTATCTCCAACTGTGGACGTTTACTGGTGACGGTGACGTAATAACTAATTTTCGTCTTAGCGCTGACTAATTTTGTCACAAAATATTATAGTTACAGTGACAGTATCAAAGACAAAGATGAACGTGCTCTTAGAGGCAATAATGGAGAGTTTGTAACTAGGCTGAACTACCCTCATCAAACTTATCTTTCAAGTTAATCTATGATTAATATTAAGATTTCGGCGGCCTCCCAAGTCCCAGCTTAACTCTACGAATGTCTTCGAAAGCAATAGTTCCAGAGTTCAAAAGCAGTGGCAGCCTCGTGGTTAGGATTGCGGTCTTCTATTCGGGGGTCACAGGTTAGATCCCGGGCACGCACCTCTGACGTGACTTTTCGGAGTTACGTGCGTTTAAGCAATTGAATATCACACGCTTTAACGGTGAAGGAAAACATCGAGAGGGAACCTGCACGCCTTAGAGTTCTCCAAAATGTTCTCTAAGGTGTGTGAAGTCTACCAATTCGCATTGGGTCAAAGGACCATTTACCCTTCTATATAATACCATTCTCTGTATGAGAGGAGACGTGCGCTCAGTAGTGAGACGTTAATGGGTTGCTACTTGCTCATGATGATGATGAGTTACAGAGTTCGATTTCTGGTTAAAATAATTTCAATTTTTGCTTCAGCAAAACATTAATGGGTTGCTACTTGCTCATGATGATGATGAGTTACAGAGTTCGATTTCTGGTTAAAATAATTTCAATTTTTGCTTCAGCAAAACACCTTTTGTACCACTGGTTCGGGATAGTACTTACAATTCAATACATGTTAAGTGTTTGCGTTTATTTTTCAGGTATGCTCCATTCTCTCTTGCGGTCTGCGGAGGTTTCATTTCGCCGTCGAGGTAAAGCATAACTCAGCCGCAAGAATAAAAACAGTCTAATAATTCTAAGAAATGCACAATTTTTTTTTGTTTATAATTTTATTATTTTGACAATATTTTCGTAATCTCACTTTGCTTGGCGAGGAAAAAGGCGCGGAACGATCCGCTCAGCTAGCAAGTCAAGATCGTCCTTTATTCTACGCCCTACCCCGCGCGCCTACACGGCGCACCTCCGTTTCAACGAAATATCACGTACGATGCGAATAAAGCTAACAAAGCAATTAGAAAGCACAAACGCCACGACCATTATATCGCGTGTAATTAACACAAACGTGTCTAAATGGTAAATAAATTACTTACATCCCATTCTAAGCGAAACGTCAAGCGTGTGCTGAATAGCGGCGGAGATAAAAGGGTATAATCTTATTGGCTTTATTACTCTCCCGTTTGCTTTCAACGCAAAACGTCGTCCTCAGAACCCTTAGCATGAATATCTAAAACTCCACAACGATGATTCATTTCGAGCGCCAAAAGATAAAATAATAATCTCCTTCCGAATTTCGCCAAATACGCAGGAGATTTTATGGTTCTCAGGTGTGTGTTCTCCCTATTCTCTCACTTTCATAGTCCGATAGTAGGTACGGCAATTTATCACGACTGTAGGGCAGTGTAGAGAGATCAGGTGCAGTTTCAGCTCTTCGAGACACGAGACTGCAACAGAGACAGCCAAGCTCCGAACTCCGATCTACGAGTATTTATTAACAGAAAAACCCGGTGTATTCTATCACCCTTATGAGCCCAAAAAATATAAATTCTTTAAGTAATTATTTCAGCTAGAAGCCCAATAATACACCAAAAACAAACCGTCAGAATAAAGGTCCTTGTTTTAAATTCATGTGAATACAATATGATACATACTACCGATTTTATTTCTCAATGTTTCCGCTTGAAATGTGGAATGTAGGTAGGTAAATATGATCAAACTTTACCCTAAATATAATTTTATTTTGACGTTATATTGTTTGGATACTCGAAATCTATCAACTTTGGTGAGATGCTGAAACTCATACTTACTCTACTGAAGCATTGGACAAACTAAAAACAGAAACACTACATATGTTATGTGCGTCAAACGAATATGTATAAAAAGCTTCTTACCCTAGAACATCAATTTGACTGACAGCTTCAACACGATAAGTTACAGTAGTGAAATTTCCAGAAGACATCTTTTGATGTGCACCCTCGCCTCGGGCGTGAAAAGCTCTCATAGATAAAGTGCATTTCGATATTAGAAGTTTAAAACAGTTTTAAAGTGACGGTGGAAACTGTTTCCTTTAGGTACATGCTTCCTGTGATCCTTTGAAATAGATTGAATGCTTTTCTCCACTTTGCGGGCATGAAAACGCTTCTCATAGTCGCAAATAGGGGGTTGATGGCATAAAAAATCATTTGCTCGCCTAAAAAAGATGATATGAAATTCAAATTCAAAATTATTTATTCCATGTAGGCCACTGAGTAATGACGCCTTAATTATTATTTAATTAATTAAAATGCCTCATACCATTTTCCGGTATACCTCCTGGACCTTTGTGTTTTTATGTACTACGAATTGAAAAAAAAAACTGATCTAAATATTATACAATATATTTTAGGTTTTTTTCGTTTACTTGAAGGTAAATTAGACTTAGTCTACAAGACTTCCTTTTCATACCAAAATTGCAGACTGTTAACAACTCTGACTTTTAACTTCCAAAGAGTCATAACTGGCCGAATAGCAGAAGTCTACACCTTACTTGCTATAACCACAATGAAATTCGAAACCTTCAGTAGAATGTTAACCAAGAAAATGGAACTATAACTTCAGAAGGGTTGTAACTGCCCGAATACAAAATACAAATTCATGAACTAGTTCATATTGTGATTACCTCTGGGAACAAACTTTGTTTATACAAATGTCAAAATGGATTTCGCTGTAATATAACTTACTGTTGGACGTATAATAAATTATTAGTATGGTCTTTGCTTCTATTAGGAAATACGAACGGATGTGAATAAAATAATGCATAAAATAACTATGACACATTTAAATGATTACTAAGGAATATTCAGTATCTTCTAGTAATTAATTAAATAATTAAATGCAAGAAGATATTGAATATATACAGATATTCCTGACATGAGAATTGGACAGTCAATTTATCCTCACCGTAATGTATTCTAGTGAAATTAGGTACAAAAGTATATATACCTAGTAACCAACAAGTTCTGATGGTATAAAAAAATTAAACTCCGAAAAAAATAAGAAATTGTGGGAAGTAGCTTATTATAAATACCACAAGAGGAGAACGAAGAATATGATCAGAAAGGCAGCTATTGTGACTAGGTATTAGTTATTTTCTATCTATCTATAGTTATAAAAGACATGTCCTGACTGATTGACTGATCTTTCAACGCAAAGCCTAAACCACTGAAGTTAGAAGCTTAAAATTTTGACGGTTAGTTCTTTATAACGTAGGCATCTACTGAGAAAGGATATTTTGCAATTCCACCCACAAAGAGGGAATAGGGGATGAATATTTGTATGAAAGACCGTCATTTTTCAAGTAATATGGAACTGGTATTTTGACTTTCTATTAAAAATAAAGAAGTACGTGTTTGACAGTTTTTGAAAGTTAAACCTAATACACATCTTAAACATCTTAAACCTTCCATATTTGGGTTCCACCTTGGCTGCCATTATTTTATCCTTTGAAAGTCGCATATATTTTCCTTGAGGATTAGAGTGAGGCATAATCTTTTGGTGTAGATAATGTACTGCGTATATTCAGACGATTATGTCGTAGACTACAAGCTGTTTATTTATCTCAGAATATCTTTCGCATCTGTATCTTATATAACATTTTTAATTATATAATGAGGGATTCTTTATAGGACTGTAAGATAATAATTATGGACTGTAGGTATTAAGGACAAGTTAGCGCTTATGAGAAGTTTCCCCAAACTCCACACAAACTACATTGATTTTTATTTTTATTTTCACAAATGAATCTCTAGTGACTTTTAGTTAGATTAGCAAAATATTATGTATGTAGTTTCAGAGTAACACGGGCTCAGAGATTTACATACAAAACTTTGAGCCCAGATAGTCCAAGCTCAATGATACCATAATCATCTATTGTCAACCAAACTACTCGTATCTCCATATTTCAAGAGCAATCGGAACATTAGAAATGGCCAAAAAGTTGTAAAACTTGTCAATTACGTACAAATACGACTGAACTAAGCTAATGTAAAGCTTGTTAAAATAAGAGATTCGAATGAAAGTTAAATTGCGTTAAAAAAATAAAAAGTTCCGATCCATTGCTGTTAAAAAATATACGAAAAAGCAATAAACCAGTTTTTACCGTCATTGCCGGTAGAACTCTAACTCATTGGGGTGGGCTGTTGGTTGGAGTTGTGGAATTTGTTTTAAACTGAATTGTTTATACTACCTACTTTTAAATGGCATTTACCTACCATATTATTTGGAGCAATCTGGGAACACACCGCATTATTATCTCAAAAAATTTATTCTATTTATATTATCTACCAATTCTTTCGGAATCAAGTTATAAAAGCGTATACTCGACCCCACAAAGGACTTCTGCATTTTACGCAAATGACAGGATTGTGTTTGTAGTTTATGACGGGCGGTGTCTAGTTAATAGATCATATTGTGTATCACCTCTTCCTTTATAGAGATGAATATTTTGTTTCACAAAGACTACGTGATCATACTTAATATTATAAATGCGAAAGTGTGTTTGTTGGTTTGTCATTCAATCACGCCGCAACAGAGCTACGCATCGGCGTGAATTTTTGCATGAGTATAGTTGAGGACCTTGAGAGTGACATAGGCTACTTTTTATCCCGGAAAATCAAAGAGTTCCTGAGGGACTTTAAAAACTAAATCTACGTAAATGAAGTCGCGAGCATCAGCTAGTTATAAATAAGAAAGGTTTAGGTCAGACTAGAGTCTAAAACAACGCTGGTCATATGCGGATTAGCACACATCTTAGCGATAAAGCCGCCTATTGTACAGCTTCTTCCCTAATGGACTGGGAGCCGAGACTGTTCAGACCTTCGTCATTTTATAAAAGCTGAAAGTTTCTCTGCGTATGTTTCCAATAGAGATAAGAACGATCCCCGACTATGAAGTTTGGATCACGGTGGCTTTGGGAGATATCAGGTAGTAAAAGTGTATAAATTCAGAGTATAAATTCAGAGTACTTTAAGGGTGAAGGAAACCATCTTGAGGAAAGGAAGCTTGCGTGTTCTCCATAATGTTCTCAAAGATGAAATGAAGTGAAAATACACTTCATTGTACACCAATCAACACAAAACAAAAGAACATAAAACATACTTACATATAATAGAGAGGGAGCCGAGACCGTTCAGACCTTCTTCATTTTATAAAAGCTGAAAGTTTATCTGCGTATGTCCCCAATAGAGATAAGAACGATCCCCGACTATGAAGTTTGGATCATGGTGGCTTTGAGAGATATCAGGTAGTAAAGGTGTATAAATTCAGAGTATATATAGTGGTGGTTACCACTATAATGCTCTGCTTTTGCTGGAGTCCCTCAGTTCTTCATAAATAAAAGATGGGTCACAATTCGATGGTATATTTGTTATTTACAAACTGGTAAGTACAGGAAAAATCACTAAGAAAATATAACTGTTATTCACGCGATTGACTATCGCCTAAGTAATAATGCTGTTATTAGGTACGCACGAGTTGTTGCATCCTCGAGATGCCGAGTTAGAATGAATAAATAATCACTGTTAATCTGGTACAAGGAGGCCGACCTATCTTGATAAAATCTAGAATGTAAATGACCAATGCGCACACTACACACGCATCCGCTTATCACCCGATTTCAAATTACGAGCGCGTTCTTTATATAAAAATAACATTCGTCGAAGTAGAGACTGCTCGGAGAGGACAAGCGGCCAGCATCAGGAAAACGGCCAGCTATGAAGTAGGTTGTTCCACCACATCGCTCCCCCACGGAGATTGGAAATGCAAGGAAAGAAAAAGAAAAATGTTAGTAAATTCTATACAGCGAAATGTACCCTTCGACCCGACCGGGTCCTAACGACCGGTCTATCCAAGTGGTCTAATTCAGTAGTACCTAATATAAAAGCAGGTTTCAGCCTATCCACTGAAACCTTTTCTGTTCTACCGCTAAAATCTAAACTAAAATACTTATCACCTCTCTCCAATACTTTAAATGGGCCAACATAAGGGGGCTCTAATGCCTTACAGAATGGACCTCTACGAACGAAAACAAATTCCGAGGATAGAAGATCTTTCGGAAAATGAAAAATTTTCTTACTTTTGTGATCAGAAGCGGGTACTGGAGATAGGTCTCTAAAATACGATCTAAGTCTATCTATAAAAGAAGAATAATCAACTACACGATCTACTATAGGGTTAAAAAACTCACCCGGTAATCGCAAGGGCTCACCATACACGAGCTCTGCGCATGATGCTCCGAGGTCCTCCTTCCACGCACTCCTGATGCCCAGGAGTACCCATGGAAGCACCTCGGTCCACCTCGGGCTAGCGTGGCACATGATAGCTGCCTTCAGCTGCCGGTGGAGTCTCTCTACCATCCCATTCGCCTGGGGATGATATGCGGTGGTCGACTGATGCTTGGTGCCAGTCAACTCAATCACCTTCTGAAACAGATGCGAACCAAATTGAGACCCTCGATCAGTTTGAATAGACCTAGCTTGGCCAAAGCGGCTCTGCCAACCAGAAATGTAGGTTGATACACAAGTTTCAGCAGTAATGTCTGGCATAGGAAGAACTTCAGGCCAACGTGTGAACCTGTCGATGATAGTTAGACAATACTTCATACCAGCTGAAATGGGTAACGGGCCTATAATATCCATATGAATATCTGCAAATCTTTCAGAGGGACAGGGAAATTTAGAAAAAGGGGCACTAGTATGACGTACCACCTTAGATGACTGATACGCTTGACACGCGCGTGTCCAAACACGGCAGTCCTTTCTCATAGACGGCCATACAAAACGCTCAGAAATCAATTTATAACTAGCACGAGAACCAGGATGACTTAAATTGTGAAAACTTTCAAAGACACATTTCCTGAACTGCGGAGTTACGTAAGGACGTGGTTTACCTGTTGAAACGTCGCATGTAATTCTTACTCTGGTACCAGGAATAGTAATACGGGTTAATTCTAACGATGTCGAATCGCCCAGCGTTTTCAATTCTTCATCGGATGCTTGCGACTTCGCCAGCGCCAAGAGTATGTCTTCGGCAGTGACGGCCTCGACACGAGAGAACGTGTCTGCAACAATGTTCTCCGCACCCTTGACATGTTGGATGTCCGTAGTGAACTGCGAAATGAAAACTATTTGGTTAAGCTGTACGGGCGGAAGCTTGTCACGTTTTTGTGTAAAAACGTAAAGAAGAGGTTTGTGATCTGTATAGATCGTTGCGTGCTGAGCTTGTAGAATATGTCCAAAATGTTGGACACTTTCATAAATCGCTAGGAGCTCACGGTAATAAGCCGGCCAAACCGATTGCTTGGAAGTCAGCTTTTTACTGAAAAATGCGATAGTTTGCCAGCCCTGTTTAATCTCTTGCTGCAGGCATGCACTGACATGAGAGCTCGACGCATCTGTGAACAAGCCTAATCTAGCTGTTGAGACTGGGTGAGCTAAAAGAGTTGCATTAGCTAAGCTATTTTTGCACTCCGAAAAGCACTGCTCTAAGTCAGGGGTCCAAGTAAAAGGTTTAGCGCCTTTACCTTGGATCTCTGATAAAGCATCTATTAAAGGAGCTTGGAATCGCGCTATACTGGGGAGAAATTTACGATAAAAATTTATCATACCCAAGAAACGCCTTACACCTTGAACGGTTTTGGGTAGCGGAAAATCCTGCAGACTTTTAATGCGGTCAGCAGGAGGGCAAATCCCCGCAGCGCTTATCTTGTATCCCAGGAAACGAACTTCTGGAACATTAAAATGACATTTCTTCTCGTTAATAACAATGCCGTATTCTTCCAAGCGTTTGAAGAGAATACGTAAATGCTTTGCATGTTGTTCGCTGTCTTTTGAAAAAATTAAAATATCATCAACATATGCGAAACAGAAATCTAAGCCGCGGACAACCTCGTCGATGAACCTCTGGAACGTCTGACCTGCGTTTCTCAAACCGAAAGCCATAAAAGGGAACTCATATAAACCGAAAGGTGTCGCCACCGCGGTTTTACATATGTCCTCTTTCGCCACTGGGATCTGGTGATATGCTTTTACAAGATCTATGGTGCTGAATACCGATGAACCAACCAAATTTTGGTTAAAATCACCAATATGCTTTACTGGGTAGCGGTTTGGGATTGTCCTCGCGTTTAATGCGCGATAATCACCGCACGGGCGCCAATCCGATTCACCTTTTGGAGCTAAATGCAAAGGGGAAGACCACGGACTATCAGACGGCCTAGCATAACCGCAAGCTATCATGTTGTTGAATTCCTTCTTAGCGATGGCCAACTTGAGAGGACCAAGTCGACGAGGTCGGCAGCACACCGGAGGACCATCAGTAGTCCGAATGTAGTGCACGGTGTTATGTTTTATTTCCTTATCCGGCCCAGGTGGACGAGTAAGCGCAGGAAATTCCGACAAAATCTCGTTCCTTGAAGCTATAGTTTTAACGCTCACTTGCTCGTGCGAATGAATCAACGCAACACATGTGAGACCAGTGGAATTATCTATAATTCGACCTGATCTGCAATCCGGCAATAAATTAAAATAGGCGAGAAAATCTGCACCAATAATTGCAGTTGTAACATCGCATATAATGAAATTCCACCTGAAATCGCGCCTCAGCTTAAAATCCAGCGATAATAAAACAGTCCCAAACGTTTTGATGTCGCTGCCGTTAGCGGCGCGCATGCAATAATCCGCTACTTTAGGACGATGACTTAACCACGAAACGGGGAAACACGAAACATCAGACCCTGTATCTATTAAAAAACGTTTTCCAGATTTCCAATCACTAATGAATAAGCGACGGCTGCGCGCGGGATTCGCGCTTGGCACCGCCTTTACATTGTTGCTGTTGTTGTTGAATCTTCGCTGAAAACGATCTGGTTTATTAAAATATTTACATGGCATCACGCATTTAGCAGCGCGCGATGCAAACCTATGATGATACCAACACAAATTAAAATTGCGACCATCTCTCGGCCTATGTGAATTTCGCGAAAAATTACGCGATCTTCGCTGCACAAATTCTTCGCTCCTTTTGAAGGCCGAGACCTCCTGGTTCAGCTCTTCAATGCAGGCGAGTATTGCTTCCGTCATGCTAAATAAAAATTGCTAAAAATGTAAAAAAATTCTGAAAAATAAGCATGAATAATTACAAGAAAATTTTGAAAATAAATAATCTCCGTGAGGGATTACGTGAGGCGATTGCGTTCATATTTAATCCGTATTAATACACGTTGTAAAAATAATCAAAATGAACCTATTAATTTTTAATGATATTTGCCTAAAATTCCTGAAAAATAAAATAAATATTATGGTTAATAGTATTTAACAATTTCAATCTTTATTTCCGAATAATATCACATTATAGTCTTTAAAATTTCCATGTTTGCTTCCCAAATTTTCATGATTCACGGTGAAAATTTTCAATATAAAATGGCGGAATGAAAATTCTTCCGAAAATTATTTATTGACAGTTGTCCGCTTCAAAATATTTATTTCCTTTTGATATTATTCTTCAAAGTCAATATTTATTCCAAAATGTCCGAATTGAAATTGAATTGTCACATTGAATTATTTTCCCGAAAATTATTTTCAATTTGTTTCTTACAATATTTAAATTTACATGTTTGCATATAACAAGGACCCCCTCTACGCGCGGGGTCACTGTTGGGTATGGGACCTCCAACTCCTCAACATACTTCGTAAAAATTTGTAAAAATTTTCTTTAAACACTTCAATCACTTTAATAAAAATTCATCATACAATGCGGACCCCCTACGCGCGGGGTCACTGTACTGACCTTAAGTTGTCCTTGTTCGGGGTCACCAAATTGTAGTGGTGGTTACTACTATAATGCTCTGCTTTTGCTGGAGTCCCTCAGTTCTTCATAAATAAAAGATGGGTCACAATTCGATGGTATATTTGTTATTTACAAACTGGTAAGTACAGGAAAAATCACTAAGAAAATATAACTGTTATTCACGCGATTGACTATCGCCTAAGTAATAATGCTGTTATTAGGTACGCACGAGTTGTTGCATCCTCGAGATGCCGAGTTAGAATGAATAAATAATCACTGTTAATCTGGTACAAGGAGGCCGACCTATCTTGATAAAATCTAGAATGTAAATGACCAATGCGCACACTACACACGCATCCGCTTATCACCCGATTTCAAATTACGAGCGCGTTCTTTATATAAAAATAACATTCGTCGAAGTAGAGACTGCTCGGAGAGGACAAGCGGCCAGCATCAGGAAAACGGCCAGCTATGAAGTAGGTTGTTCCACCACATATACTTTCGTCATAGTATAAAAGCTGAGTTTTCTGATAGCTCCCCAAGTAACATATATAATGTAACCACTAAGCTATTGCCGCTTAGGTTTACATCATCATCATCATGAGCAATCCATCAACCTGCTGCTGACCCATCAACACTGCTGAGCGCAATAAGGTTAGTATTAGATTTAATTCGATTAATCGTATTCGTATTTACATTTTACTTTGACGCTAATGTCATCGAATACACAATCGAATTAAATCTTATACTAATCCTGCTGGTTTCCTCTGAGAAGGGTAATAGGCCATAGTCCACCATGCTGGCTTAATGCAAATTGGCAGACTTCACATACCTTTGAGAACATTACGAAGAATTCTCAGGTATATAGGTTTCCTCACAATATTTTTCTTCACTATTAATGTAAGTAAAACGCACTTACCTAACTCCGAAAAGTCAGAAATGTGTACATTTAATAGAACCCCGGACGCTCCGAAAAGGTCGCAGTTTAAACCATTTTACTATTTTCGCTGTAGAGTTAGCACACGTTTGCATACCTCGGAGAGAGCTTTTAGGGCCATTTTACTATAATATTGAGTTTCGATAGCCAAGATCTATTTAGAAAAATGAATAAAAGCTAAGCTGTTATCATTATTACCGTGGAGCGCCGCGATTTTGTTCTTTATTGGACCTCTTCTAAAAGCTATGGTGACGTCGTAGCAATCACTCCGTTCAAGCGAACGGATTACACGCGTTTCTTTGAAGGGTTCACTTTAATGGGTTTTCCTGTTTGTCCGTGAACTTTCCTGCAATCTTAATCTGGCTTTCTTATATTCGTGTGATTTATGAACCCTCTGACGCCGGAACGACTAGACACATTTATTTTGTTGCCATAAGTGTTTTATGGGCGGAAGAATGTGGGATCGTAGGTCATTGTGGGAAAACTTTAGTTTTGACTTTATATGGAGAGTTACACAGAGCTAATATTCAAATTAAAATTAGGTCTATCCGTGATTTTGGAATAAACTCATACCGTATGGTTATTTACTAAATACCCTGTTTTATTTTAAAAGTGTTTTTTTTCTGGTTTTAACAAGATAGTACAACCCGCGAGGCGTATTAACTCAGATTTACATATAATATTTTGTGAGAGATCGGCGAAAGTAGTACAAACTTGGTGGTGAGGGACGTTTGACGACTCAGGTCGTTGGTTGTAACTGACACTATCGGTGTGACTGAAACCTGAGGAAGGTTAGGGGCCGGGTGACCTTTGTCCAGCAGTGGATATCCAAAGGCTGTTGACGTGATAAATAATAAAAAATACGTGTGGCACTCAGGGACTGTCGCGGTAAAGCGACGAAGCATAGCATTTTCTAGTCGCACGCACACAAACACCGTGCCAAAGTCTGCCGAAATGAAACGACGTTAGACGATGCACGGCTTTCAACGCCGCAAAGCTGTGTCGGTCGGAGTGGGGGGTGTTAGGTTTATTTTCGTTACGGAATTTTTTGATTCGGTCGCTGCGCTCAAAGCCCGCGATAAAAGCTATGCAATAGTTTTTCTTATTGTTAGATACAAATTCATTCCAATGGCTAAATTAAATCTAACAATAAACAATCTCAACATTTCTGAGCATTGACAACAATGATCAGTGCTGGTTTTCAGATTGCTCCTTTTCTATTTGAACATGTAAAGGAGAACTGAAATACAAAAAAAGATACAAAACGCTATTTGCTAAATAATTAAAGAAATAATTAATAATAAAATGTTATGGTAATTTCTACAGGTTCCGTATTATAATTATGATGATGATGATGTCGTCGTTTTTAACTCATTTTTAAGAAACATAATACCGCAAATGATAATTATTATGAAACACATCATTGTGTAAAATTTAAATCTCATGAAACGGTGACCTTTTTACAAAACTTTTGTTTTAGCCCGCGTTTATTTGTACTGAAGAATGGTGCTATTTTCGGGACGGACAAAGGTCAGAACTCACTATAATAATTATAACAATAGCGAGCGAAGATTAATTTTTCCGTTCTTTTTTAAAATTTTGTCTTAGAGAATGACCTCATAGCTTATATTATAATAATATAAAATAAAAATAAAATAAAATAGCCTTTTATTCCGAACATGGCAAAATAATGTAAAATTTTGTAGTTAATATGTTTTCTAAATTATGTCCCGAAGTTCGGTGTGCCTAGTGGCATAGGCCTCCTCCAACTCTCGCCATTGGGCTCGGTCTGCTGCAACCCTTGTCCAGAAAGGACCCAATGTCCGACGGATGTCGTCTTCCCATCTTCGGGTTGGTCGTCCCTGTCTCCTGGTACCATCCCTTGGATACCATAGAGTCACTTGTTTGCTCCATTTGTTTAATTTGCAGCGTAACATATGCCCTGTCCAGCCCCATTTCAGATGGTCAATTCGAGAAAGTATGTCAGTGACTTTAGATTTCTTTCTTATTTCTGTGCTCTTTATTTTTTCTTTGAGTTTTATTCCCAGCATACTCCTCTCCATTGCACGTTGACATCTTGCAAGTTTCTCTCTATGTTTTTCCGTAAGGGACCATGTCTCACAACCGTAAGTTATACAGGGAAGAATACAAGTATTAAAGGTCTTCTTTTTAATACTAATATTAAATTCTTTATTTTTCATGATCTCTTTTAAGGACCAATACTTCTTCCAACCACTAGCTATTCTTTTATCTACTTCCTTTGACATCAGATCACTAGGAGAAATAATTTGCCCCAAATAAACATACTCCCTTACATAGTCGAGCCTGTTACCATCTATTTCTATGTTTACTTCAGTGGAGTTGGTCATCAGTTTTGTTTTACTCGTATTTATTTGTAGTCCGACTTCCTTACTCTTGTCAGCTAAGGTTTGTATCATATTTTGTAAATTCTTAGGGTCTTCTTCTAACAAAACAATGTCATCAGCAAATCTTAAATTATTTAGGAGACTACCGTTTATGTTGATACCATAACTATCCCAATCCATTTTTCTAAATATATTTTCGAGCACAGCGGTAAAAAGTTTAGGGGACAATGGGTCTCCTTGCCTCACTCCTCTGTTTATGGGGAATGTGTCCCCTATCGATTCTAGTTTTATGCGGCTTATACTTTTTCTATAAATATTTTTAATTATGTTAATGTAAATGCTGTCCACTCCTTGCTGGCTTAGGCTTGTCCAGATATAGCTATGGTTCAGGCTGTCGAATGCTTTGGAATAGTCAATAAAAAGTAAGTATATTGGCTTCTGGTATTCATTATATTTTTCCAAGATTTGTTTTATGGTGTGGATATGATCTATGGTACTGTACTTCTTTCTGAACCCCGCCTGTTCAATAGGTTGATTTTCATCTAGAGATATTGTTATTCTGTCTAAGATTACTTTGGCAAACACCTTATAGACGTTTGATATGAGGCTTATAGGTCGGTAGTTACCAATGTCATCTTTGGCTCCTTTATAATAATATATAAGGCCCTAAACTTTGGATTAATGTGTACATGAAAAAGTAAAATATTAATTTACCAATGGCCAAAAAACCATGTTAATTAACCATGTTGATGATGATCCTACCACTTAACTATCTTGGTCAATGGAGATTAGCGATGGACATTAACAAGCGGCTTTTAAAAGCAGCTTAAATTGTATATGAAACGAATTGACAGTTTTTCGTATCGTAAAAATAGGTTTAAAAAACCGTTGGTATTTATTTTACGGACCAACCTTTTTAAAAAAACTTACGTTATTGTATGCCATTGGCAAATAACTGATTTTCAGCCTTCATCATCTCGCCATCATTTATATTGGTCAGTGGAGATTAGCGGTGGACTATAAATCAACAAGCGGCTTTTTAAAGCAGCTATCGTAAACAAAATTTCATGCATAAAAACAGGTTGTAAAAACCGTTGGAATGCTTTTGGCGAACGAACTGTTTAAAAAAAACAAGCAATGTATGCCGTTGTCAACTGGTTGAGAAAATAATAAATTAAACCTAAGCAGTGATAGCCTAGTGGTTAGGACTGTGGTCTCCTATTCGGGAGGTCGCAGGTTCGATCCTGGGGACGCACCTCTGACTTTTCGGAGTCAAGCAATTAAATATCACTTGCTTCAACGGTGAAGGAAAACATCGTGAGGAAACCTGCACATCTGAGAGTTCTTCATAATGTTCTCGAAGATGTGTGAAGTCCGCCAATTCGCATTGGGCCAGCGTGGTGGACTATGGCATAACCCTTCTCTGAAAGGAGACCTGCGCTCAGTAGTGAGCCGTTGATGGGTTGCTAATGATGATGATGATGAACCTTCATCGTCTCACCATCATTTATATTGGTCAGTGGAGATTAGCGGTGGGCTATAAATCAACAAGCGGCTTTTTAAAGCAGCTATCGTAAACAAAATTTCATGCATAAAAATTAAAATTAGGTTGAAAACAGGTGGTAAAAACCGTTGGAATGCTTTTGGCGAACGAACTGTTTAAAAAAAAAAAAAAATTTGGTTGCCTGTAAAGTCGGTATACGGGCGAAAGTTTTACGTGACAACGACTTTGAGTGGTAAAATAATTTTAATGTGAATATTCATTCGTATAGTAGGAAGAAGGATGAAATAATAGTAACAATTTAAAACATTTATTTATACAAAGAATTATATTTAAAACATTAATTTATACAAAGAATCTCGCACTGAATTTCATACCGTGAAATCCTCCAACATTGCCCGCTTTATATACTTTTTAGGCCACTGTCAAAAAAATACTAAGCAAATAGCAGCATGTGATGTTTAGTTATGTAATTTAACCGTTTGGGAATCGGTTAGTATAGTTAAAAATCTAGATTAAAGCATTGTTTCTCTAAAAACATAAAAAAAAGAGACGTGTAAAGTTATGCTGGTTTGTGCCCAACTTTGCCAACCTTTAATTGTGATGTCATTTTAAGACTTATGGGGCTGGTTTTAAGAAACAAGCATGATAAAGGGGTAAAGATGCGATCCAGAACACAAAAATAAATTAATAGCCATACGTTTGTTCATAACTTAAGTAGGCAATGTTTGGCGGGCTTTTATTTCAACTTTCATACAACCATGACGTAGGAACTAGGGCTGTGCAAATAAAAAAAATATCAGTTTTTCCATATTATATAAGTTTAATAAGGTGGTAACTAGATAGGTAGGTAAGTAAACTTTGGCAAACACTAATGTATGAAACAACCTATAAAAGACAATACTGTAAAAATAAAACGTAATATCGAAAATTATTGTAGTGCTTACCTAGGTACCAAGAAAATAAGTAATATAGGTATGTTACAAAGAAGAGCACCTACACAAAACAAAGTAAAGTCACACGGTCTGCGTGGGATACGCCTCGTTCTGTGGTTATAACGAATTCACGCCTTTTTAAAAAAAAAATAACCAAAATTATAAAAGTGAAACTTTCTTTTCTAAAAAAAACTTGAAACTTTTGACTAAAGCTAAATAACAATCAATAAAAATAATAATACGTAATAGCTATGGGACTAAGGAATAAAATTATTTTTAGTTAAGCAATTATGAAGTTGCGAGTAAGTATTTAGATAGGAATTCACGAAAGAAAAGAAATCAACTTTCAAATTCAAACCGATAATTATGATCATGAAACGATGAATAATTCGTATACAGTGTGACAAATAAATCATTTATTGATGATTTGTCACATACACAAATTAATTGATCCCAAAACATTACCTAGGTATAGAATAATATATTGAACTTACTGAATTACTTTACTTATTGAATTACTTAGAAATAGGTTTTATCTTCGTCATTATATAAGACGTACTCTTCTGGGTACTCTTTAATTTGCTTTAAATTTATTTGTTTGACAATTAAGACATCTGATATATAGTCGATATCTGGGCGTTTTGGTTTAATAAATTTGAGATCACTTCCTTTGCGAATAGTTTTAAAATAGGATACTTCAAATTTCTTTTCACATTTTTCATTGATTCCTCTAACTACACCAACATAATACTTCCAAGACTTCCTTAAGTAATACCTGACTAGCACATTATCTCCAATTTTTAAATTATCAATCATGTTACTGTCTGTTTTCGTCTTATTGGTTTCATCTTCATCTTCTTTCTCTTCCATTTTCGAAGTATTTACTACTATGCTATGTTCTTTGCTATCTTCATTTAAGGACACTATATCACTAGTTTCTTTATCAAGCCTTTCAATCTCTTTAAATATTTCCGTTTCCTTCTCATCAACTTTTTGTCTAACTCGGACGTCTTCATCCGTGACTATCAAGGTGTCTTGCATAACTTCAGACTCCATGTCATCAAAATTGAAGCTTTTACATAAATCATCTGAGTTAATGTCATCAAGATCGCTTTCACTGTGAACACTAATAACACATTCTTCAGTAGTTGTTGAACCAGAACTTTGCCTCCTCTTTGATCTTTTTGCTCTTTTTTTTTTAATATTTTTTAAACTTTGTTTAGGTGGTACACTTCGGACCATACTTTTATCAATGGTATTTAACGATTCTGAGGCAAATTGAATATTTTCCTTATCATAGCCTTTACTGCTCGCGGGAATTTTAAGTATTCTCTGACTAAATTCAAAATCCACCGTTGAAGACTTTTTTTGTATAGTTGTGAAATTTTCAATTAAAGTTCGAGTCGCGGGTTTTTCTATAAAAGCTGTGGTTACAACCTCAGTTCGCATAATTCCAGTTGTCTCGTCCAATACATTTGTTGTTCTTAAGTTGTATTCGTCACTTTGTCCTCTATCTGTGAACAACCTTCTATTTTTATCTAAATTGATGTGAATTTCTTCCACGTATTGAGTAATGTCATCTGTATAGTTTCTCTTTTTAGTTAATTTTGCTCCGCGATCTTCATCAACTCGTAATGTCACAATTTCCTGTCCGTGTAAATCTCCGGTAGTCTCATCAAGATAAATGTCATTATCTATATTGTCGGTAAAGCTCTCTTTATTGAATTCTGTCTTATTTTCTAACTTGTGTAGTTTTGGTCTATTCATTTTGCAGTCTTTACTTTCTTTCTTATATTTTTTATTATGTGTTGTATTGTCAATTTCTGTTACATCATTTTGTGTGATATTTTCATAGTCTTTTTCTAAAAATATTTCCATTTCTTGATATTTCGCAATTTGCAATGTCTCGATTTCTATTGTTTGTTCTTTATCTTCAACCATATGTTTTTTCATGTACTTTTTATTTGATTTTATTTTGTTTTCTTTGATGCAGTCTTTTTTCTCTGTCTTTGGTACCTTTGCTTTGGTTTCGTTTTTCCTGGCTAGTATACTATCAATATCAAAATCCGAGAGAGAAACAGATCGCCCAGGCTCGACATTGACTTTTTTATTTCTTGAAGTCTTTATAGGGTTAGGTGCTCTTGATTGCTTCAAGTAGTGTAGCAAACTTTCATCCATCGTGTAAGTTAAGTCATTGGTACTATATTCTGGAATTCGTTTGAGAACTTCTCTAGGGTTAAAAGGATAAATTCCCGTCGCTCGGAATCCATTTTTAATATTTTCACTTTGCATTTTTGCACCTTCCATTAACTTTTTGAGAAGTGGGGGAAAATGTTTTTTGTTCATTGTCTTTTGTGCAGGATTTTCAATTTTGTATTGGAGTAATATTTTTCTCCATGCTTTCTTTAATGGGGCAAAAAACGCAACATCTAAAGGTTGTGTCAGGTGCGTGGAAGAGGGAGGCAAAAATACAAACTTTATGTCATGTTTTTCGCAAAGCTCAATCACATCTGGACTCAAATGGCTTGATAAATTATCGCCAATTACTACTTTTGTTCCTGAGAGTTTTTTGGCCCAAGCCAAGATTACTGTTTCGAAGTACTCTTCAAAGGTCACTGCATCAAACCATCCACTTTTTGTACAGTTGAACCTGGCTGTGTCAGGCCCATTCAAAATCCATTCACTGTACAAGTGTTCAGCCTTGTACACAATATATGGTGGTAAACATTTACCATCAGCAGTACAGGTGAACATCAAAGAGATACATCCTTTTGTACTGTTGAGGATTCTCTCTGGGTATTTGACACCTCGTCTGAAAATAGCTTTTGATGAGCCAGGGTCGTCATTGCAATTCGTCTCATCATAATTTAATATGTGAGAAGGCGGTACACCTTCAAGTGTCCTTCTCAAATTTTCAAAATACTTCATCATCTCTTCTTCTCCTTTTTCTGATTTAGACGAGCTTATATTTTGTGTTGCTCTCACTGTTAATTTCTCACTGTGACGACACAGGAAACTGTTGACCCACTTTTCGCCGGGCAATTTTCCTTTAAATACATTTTCTCTTCCATTTTTTCTTAGATAATGGTCCACAAGCAAACGTAAGTCAAATTTTGTAAGAGGACTCCCGAACTCAGCTGATACAATTAATACATTTAATAATTTTTGTTCCTCTTCGCTTGTTAATTTGGTGGGTGATCCAACGGGTTTGCTGTGAATACTCTTTATTTTGTTTATAATTGTACGCCTTGGGATACCAAATTGTTTTTCAGCATCCCTTGACGTAATTGTTTTACTTTTTACAGATTGGACTGCTATTTCCAACATTTCATCAGTGTAATTTTTATACGCCCGAGCACCTAATTTTCTTCGACTCTTCCGCTTTTTTATTCGGGGTTTAGGTTTGCCCATTCTGAAAAATACAGTAATTTTATTATAAGTAGCTGTTGCCCGCGGCTCGGCCCGCATAAATTTCGGTTTTTTCATAAATCCCGCCGGAAGCGTAGATATTTACGGGATAAAAAGTGTGCCTGTGTGTTAATCCAGGGTATAATCTATCTCCATTCCAAATTTTGCACACCCACACACACACACACACACACACACACACACACACACACACACACACACACACACACACACACACACACACACACACACACACACTTTCGCCTTCATTATATTAGAGTGATATTTTTAACGCAACATTTTTTTACAATGTGGTAGCCCTAGCACTCAAATCACGTTGGGCAATGTTGGCACTGTTGTTTCGGCGCAACACTGCCTAAAATTGCCCTACACCATAATTGGAAAAATAGTAGTCCTTTTATAGAGAGAAATCGACAATTCTTTATTATTTCAAAGCGTTTATCCAATACTGATAGCTCTATTCACGTACCTTAAGTAGTTTTGGCTACCACGGAGAAGTTTCTCGGTTATAAAATTTGCACCAGTTTCACACACCTTACTTTAGCATCACATGTTGACTAACTGAAGGAGGTTAGAAACTTCTGTTCAGCCTGTGTTGCCAGTATAAATCCCGTAGAGTCCGACCATAGAGTAAATAGATAACTGGAGATATTATTTTTTTTTGAAAAATGGATTTAGATATTTTTGGTCTGTGGGTAAAGTTTGGAAGGGTGGGTAATGTTGGAGGATTTCACGGTATTAACAAAATTTTATTTTTACCTTTACACATACATACGTATTTATATACAAATATACATACAATAACTTGCAATACATTTGCGTACAATGAAACAGCGTTTACTTATTTACCTTTGCTGTTTGAATTGTTGCGATGGACGAAACTACCTTTACATTATCACTACACAATCGTTTTACAATTAACTGGCAACGTGTAAACTTGTATGCAGGCGCCTAAGCGAAATAGAAGCGCAAGACATGAACCGGTGTGTATGCCTATCTCTCTCACTCTCTCTCTCTCGCTCTGTCTCTCTCGCTCTTAGGCGGGCTAACTGTGCTCGAGTGGAAGGGACGCGTGCCTTTCACTTTTTATGTCTGTCTCTCTCGCTCTTAGGCGGGCTAACCATGCCCGAGTGGAAGGGACGCGTGCCTCTCACTCGCTCTCATTGTGAGCGCATAACGTGAGCGGAGCGTAACGCAGTTTCTTGAAGTGTCACCCGGCAAACCAATTTATAAGACGTTGTCACGTCAAAACATGCAATGTATTTATGCCGTCGTCAACTGGTTGAGAAAATAATAAATTAAACCTACAAAAACCAGTTACTACTATAGTAATTGCCCTCGTAAAATAAACTTGTCTATATAAACTATTGTTAAGTTATACAAACGCAAAGCAAACGCAATACGTTATACTGGCATCAGCTGATAGGGCTACGCTCTACGGCTAGGTACCTCTCAGCATAAATCCCATTTGAATGGATACCGCCCACTGTGGGCAAAGCCTCTAATGCAAGTGTCATGTCTGTACAGAACCATTAGGGCTTATTTAAGCCCTTCGAGGTTTATTCCAAATAAGATTTAGTGCTTGATCTTGCAGAATGGAAATGCGAGTGGTTGACGGTAACGATATTACTGATTCACAATTTATCAGCATTAACAGCAATAAATAATTTGTCCCTATTACATTTTCCAATTGTACGGCGATACCAGCATATGTTTCGGAAAAAGGATGGGGAAAAGTCCCGTTATGAATAATATCTTTTGATTTCTTAATGAAAATGTCCAATAATTTTTCGAAACATAAAGTAGCAAAAAGCAGTGATAGCCTAGTGGTTAGAACTGTGGTCTCTCTGTCTTCGGAGTCAAGTGCGTTTAAGCAATTAAATATCACTTGCTTCAACGGTGAAGGAAAACATCGTGAGGAAACCTGCACATCTGAGAGTTTTTCATAATGTTCTCGAAGATGTGTGAAGTCCGCCAATTCGCATTGGGCCAGCGTGGTGGACTATTGCCTATAACACTTCTCTGAAAGGAGACTTGCGCTCAGTAGTGAGCCGTTGATGGGTTGTTAATGATGATGATGATGATATAGAAGCCAGACCCCCAAAACTTCATATGAGTACACTCCTTAATTACGTACTACTTCTGTCATCAGGAACCACGCTATACGTCACTGCTAGGTCTACTTGCCAAACTTATATAAAAATTGGCGGAGGGCAATTCCTCTCCCTCTCTGTATTTCTTTCTCTCTCTTAGTCAGTTTGATTTCGCCTGAGTGAGTTTTCGCCGAGGTCTGCGAAGGTTTTCGTTTTCTTTCACTAGCACTCACATGCGAACAGAATTTCATTTTAGAAGGCAAATTTTGAATCTGTTCGTATCATTCAATTTCCGGCTACCACTCAAGTTGGTCACGTTATCATTACCGACTTATCCATCAGTCAAACAGCACGCTGTAGGTAATTATTGTTGTAACAATTTTCTACTTAATATAGAAACAAGTGTTATTGCCAACAAGCCTTTTATTTGGTGTAATCACGCAGTACTATTAAGATAATAGTGTGTTGTTGAAGCCATATCCGCTATAAGTTTAATATCTCTGAATGACACTTTTTTACAAACTGATTACCATAGGTACAATGTATCAATATTCATTAGAAAAACTATCCAAAACATTCATAAGAGATTGTTGATAAGTCATAGTTTCTTAGCTAATACATTTTCTTAGGCAAGAATTACGAATACGTAATCCAAAATGTCCCGACCCTGGATTTAGTTAAACGTGCCCCAGTTAATAAGCCAACACATTTTGGTCACTTCTATTATGCTTTCCAGCGTCCCAAGTACATAAGCGAATGTAAATTATGCAATTCTTTATTGAGCAGCCATAAGCTATTGCAATTATTGTGTAGTTTAAAAACAAACCAATAAAACAACAAGCACACATTCTCATCATACTAATATTATAAATGCGATAGTGTGTTCGTTTGTTGGTTTGTTGGTTTGTCCTTCAATCACGGCATAACAAAGCTACGGATCGACGTGATGTTTTGCATGGGTATACTCGAAAACGGAGAGTGACATAGGCTACTTTTTATCCCGGAAAATCAAAGAGTTCCCGAGGGATTTTAAAAAGTAAATCCACGCGGACGAAGTCGCGGGCATCAACAAGTTTATAATATTAACAAAGTTAGTGAATTTCTTAATGACAAATTTGCAAAAGAACCATCGGGTTGGCATCCAGCTGCCTACTTGATAGTTTATGTGTTTACTCATTACATTGTAACTTGTTTCTACCCGGCTCTTCTCAGCAGAATCTGCTTTCCGAACCGATAGTAGAGTCTTAACTTGTTATAATAGCCACAGGTTAGCCTACATGAAAATATAACAAAATGTTAATTTGAATTAGTAAGGATATAAATAAAAACAATTTATTACGAAATAAACATGTTACCCAAAGTCCGCTCTCCATCCCGCTATCACTTATGCCTCGACCCAAACGTCCAGACCACAGCACTTAGCGAATTAAGCATGTCACAAGTTAATGGTTAATGCAGACAAGGGTACGGGGGCATTAGGGTAAATTAGCCGTGTCTGGTTCTGACCAGCGGGCCCTGGCGTCGTTAGATATGGAAGTGTGTAAAATAATTGCTGGCTTAAAACTAGATTATTCCAAAACTAGTCAGCTTAAGCTTGGGCTCTAGTAGTCGAAAAGAACCCATTTTTGATATGCTATTTTAAACGTACTTCTATGTTTTCATGATGCAATGAACACACATCGAGCAGAATGCAAGAAAATATAGATATATCAAGAAAAAAATAAAATACTTATAGTTAAAAAACTGTATCCCGATTACGGAAAAATTAATTTAAAAAAATTACGGAAACTGGACGCACACATACATACGCACACACATACACACACCACACACACACACACACACACACACACACACACACACACACACGCAGAGTTACTTTCGCGTTTATAATAATAACGGGTATTAGTTGGTACTGAAATAAAATTTCAGGTGGCCACTTTAAAATTTCACTACCTATTCCAAAAAAGTAGGCAAGTCGTATATTCAGTAAGAACAGCAGCTCTTACTTAGTATACATATAGAGTTCAAAATCATTTCACGTATCGACGATCAAAAGTGCAATGCAATTTTTCTTTATACAATTTTAGATCTTAATGCCTTGGAAATAGAGATAAAATATATGCTAACATTAATGCTGAGTATGTCTTTAATATACGAGTTTGAGCGTTGATCGTTCCCCTCAAAGTGTAAAATAAACTGGGGTTAAATAATTATGCAGTTAACGACTCGTTTTGATCTTTGCCTATAAAATTGCCTTTACAATAAACAGTTTTTGAAATTACCACCAATTTTTTATTACAGTTTATTTTTCATCCAAAAGTTCAGTCGAGAATTATTACGTTAATGATTTTAATGGAGATGCAATTTTTAAACATACTCGAGTAGTTGATAATCGAATTGTTTTTAATGCAAAAGTTGATTGACCATTTTGATAATGTTTAGCTCTAAAAGAAAGTTACGTTTATTTTAACCATTGCTTGAGTCATAATCTAGTATCGTTTTTAGGTTAATTACGAGTGCTTATTAAATCTTGCGATTTTAGCGACTTCGGCCGGTCTTACATTGTTAATAAAGGGAACTTTCATTTCAGGCATGCGGGTCTCCTCACAATGTTTTCCTTCGCCGTTAAAGAAAGGGATTATTTAGTTTTAGTTAAAACGCACATATCTCTGAAAAATCAGAGATGCCTGGAGATTGTACAATGACAGCTGCAATGTCAGAGATAAATGTTTTTTTATTCGACGACAAGATAGCCCTTGACTGCGATCTCACTTGATGTTTAGTGACGATGCAGCCTAAGATGGTAGCAGGCTAACTTGGAAAGGCAGTGAACATTCAACCCATACCCTTAATCGGTTTCTACACGCCATCGTGCTGGAACGCTAAATTGCTTGGCGACACGTCTCACGGTGGTAACTAGCCACGGCCAAAGCCTCCCACCAGACATGACCAGAGACAATTTAGAAAATATAAATTCCCAAATTGACTCTACCGGGAATCGAACCCCAGACCTCCCAGTTATAAGACCACAGTGCTCACCACTGCGCCGGGAAGGTCGTCAAAACTGTCTGGGATCGCACGCTGGACCCCATGAATAGGAGGCCGAAGATCCAACTACTAGACTCTAGTAGTTGGATCTTCGGCCTCCTAGTCTAGTAACTAGACTATCGCCGCAACACTATACACGACTTTCTTACATGAAACAGAATGATTACATTCACTAGGTGAGTAAAATTACAACGTGGATGCAAGTTTAATGAGTTGGGCTGGTGACGGACGTGTCCTGAATGTGTCGGACTGCAATTTGGACTATTGACATATTCCACACCACTAACTCCTAAGTAGAACATGTAACACTTACATATAAATTGACTAGATGACAAATTAAAGATTTAATTTTTATTATTTAATTTACTTTAAACTATACATACTTTAAATTAAAAATAACTTATAAATAAAATATAATACCTAAAATATATTATTAAAAGGAGTCCCTTTAGGCAAGGTTCCGAAGATACTGGCAGCGTTCCCCCTTTGAATAGCTAGACTAATTCTTTGTCCGAGGTAGCTGCCAGCTCTTCGGTCTCCTGTGATGTCGACTAACCTTTTCGCTATTTCCTTAAAAAGGCTTATAGCGCTAGGACCCCACGGACCAAGGGTCTCGACACCGAATGGGACAAATTGTATGTGTTCAAGACGTGGATGCAGTGGCTCACTGGTTTCTTTTAGTGGATTTAAATATCAATCCTACTAATCTTACTAATATCGTCGGTCCAATTCATTAATGGTTTCAAGTAGGTAATTGAGGGTCAAATTTTATGGAAATTTCGAGTTTCCTGTTGATAAGAACCAAAATTTTACTTGTATCGTTAGTGTTTCGGAAAGATTATTCAATTTCCTACATTTTGAATACTATTAACTCAAAACACCACTTTCTTTCTTTTTTTTGGAAATGTTCCATTAATTAATTAGACCGACTAAATTATAATTGCGAAAGTTTGTGAGGATAGATGTATGGTTCCCGTCACAACGAATGAACCGATTTGGCTGAAATTTGGAATGAAGATGAAGAATGAGCTCATACTCACGATTTATATAAAGGCCCATTTTATCCCCGAAAATTAAAAAGTTCCCGCGGGAATCAAAGAAACAACGAAGTCGCGGGCGCATCGTTTAGTCCAACTAATATTTTAAATGTCATCTAATATGTTAGTCCAACTAATATGTTAGTTTAATAGTTTGTCCATGAACCACGCAGCAACGGAGAACGATCGATGTGATTTTTGCATGGGTAGAGTTAAGAACATGGGAATGACAGACTACTTTTCCGCGAGATTTAAAAAAATCTAACTTTGCGAGGATTAAATCGTGGGAAAAGCGGTTCGTTGTGAAAAAAGGACAAGTAGTGCAAACAAAGGCATTGTGTAATAAACTGATACCAATATATATAATACGTGTTACTTTACACTACAAGTGGAATTGTTGCAATAGTTAGGTATCAAAGTAGGTATACTACGAGCATAAAGCTTTGAGTAATAAACCAACACAGGAGAAGAATTGACGCGCGTACCCCTCTGTAAGTTGGGTATGACCAGTGGTCATACCCGTTATATAAAACTGTTTGACTCGAGTCACGCGCCTGTCAACTACGTATGGTTAGCGGGGAATGAGCTCCGCTATAAATGCCGAATATGAGAGTATTTTATTCTGAAAAAATATTTAAAAAATCCAGTTTACTAAAGGATAACATTTATTTACTTCTCATGTATTATTTTATCCAAATAATGCAATACTTATGCAGAAAACTTAAGAAAACTGTCGATCTGAAAATGTTGCTACTTAATCGTACATGAAATAATTTGGGGAAAATATTGAAAATTAATCTTCCTACTTACTATTCGTTTAGAGACCTTTTTCATGAACTGCATTATAAATTGATCCCATAGAATTAAAATCACGATAGAATAGGAAGGGGTGAACGACTAATTTATAAGCTTTAAGTAAAATATGACTAGATATATAAATACGAACTTTGATCGTCTGTGGGATTATCAAATAATGATAAAAATTCTTTCTATAAAACCAACTTTAAACGCCACTACAAAGTATAAAACAATTTTAATTTGTACATGTATGTTGAAGTCGGGCGGGCCTAAATATAAATGATGAAACCAATGCGCGACGCTAGCCCAACTTTGCCCGATCGGCGGCGTATGAAGTCGGTTTTTTAAAGATATTTTTTTTATATTATTATTTTAAGCTTTTTAGTGTATATCTCTGATCGCGAGTAATTTGCTCTTAATCATTGAGTTCCTTCCTCCATTACCGAAGATATGAATCACCTTCTCTTCACCTTTTAAATAGGCCCAACCTTATTATGCGTTCTTTCAAAAAAAAATTGAAATCGGTTCAGATTTGACGTAGTTATGGAGTAACATCTAACATTATATCAACAACAATTTATATGGGGAACCACCTCTGAAGTATGCCCTACTAAACAAAAAAAAATATCAAATTCCATTCATTATTTGGCGGAATAATTGCGTAACAAATATACAAAAAAATTCGAATTGAGAACCTCCTCCTTTTTTGAAGTCGGTTAAAATGATTGCATTATTATAACGATCGCAATGGTGTCTGATTGGCTGGTACTCTCCCACTATTGCTTAAAATGCATTGATGCAGCTAGAGCTCCATAAACTCAGCGAATTCATAAAATTAGTTTTTTTACTCAATTATTTCAAAAGTTATAGGTATATATTTCCATATAGCCAGTGTGGTATAATTTTCTAAATATATAAAATGAAAAGGTGACTGACTGACTGATCTATCAACGCACATCTACTATGACGTAGGCATCCGCTAAGAAAGGATTTTTACAAATATACCTAATACAAAAAAATAATGAAAACGAGACTTAAAAATTGTTTAATAATAATGATTAGTTCCACGTAAGTCTTTCTTAGTCGAAAATTAGGACTTTAATTTTATGAAGTCGGCCACACCGCAATAAAATTAGGGCTGGACAGCAAGATTTCATATGTCGATATTGGTGGGGGGATTGTATAAATTATTTATACCGAGATATTTTTATCGTCTTACTAATGGTTCATTGACGAAAAAAAATAATTTAAATTCTATACATATTATTTGGTTCATTAAAACTTGGCAATTGAATTAAAGTACCCATACTTCTTATTCATCGCGCTAGGTTTACCGGAAAGCTAAATAGCTTGGCGGTGTTTTATAACAGATGGGGTGGCCACTATAGCCATGGCGGCAGCCTAGCATTACAAACCAATATACACTTCGTTCAGATGAAGTAGATGAAAAAAATAAGCCTTCCAAGTAAAGTGTGTAGGTACAACTTTTAACTTACCAATCATAACTTTAAATAAAATTTTTTTTTAGGGTTCAGTTTTTACTTTTTATGTTTCCTCCATGCTGGACTGAGAGAATATTATTCAACGCTGGAAAACGATCTTGTAAATCGAAAAAGTGAACTTTAAACCAGAGCCAATAACGTTTTAAAAAATCATAACAGCTCATAATAAGCTATCAGGAGCAGATTTTTTTCAAAAATCATATTTTTTAATGTAACACATCAGATGATACTAATTATATAATTCTAAAGTAGTAGTTTTTCAATTTCAAGAAGCAATGTTGCTGTAACTTGTCTTGGTATTTGAAACATATGAAACCACGAAATAACTCTAAACTCTGAAATGCTGATTATGATGTATCTATTTTTAAGGAAACATGATGTAGTCCTAACAGTTTGTACTTAATATACTTTTTAGTAATAGATACATCGTAAATTTCGCTTTAAACATAAATAAAACAAATGATGTTTCATTAAAAATGCTGTATGTTTATTTAAACAAGATTACTTAAAAAATCAATGTGTTCAATATTAATACCCACTACGTATTCAAATAAAAATTAAATGTCTCTCAACTTAATAAACAATATTATTAAAAATTATAAAAACCTATGACAAAGTACAGCACTCCCTGGTGGCTTATAGCCAAAGTTTCTAGCTGTATCTTTACGCAAGTACTAAAAGCCTACAAAGAGTCAATCTAATAGCAAAGGCATATTATGACTAAAATAACGGCAAGAGCCTCGTTTCCTAGCGCTTCTATATAGGTACCTACCATGTTAAAGATCTCGAACAAAAAAATTTACTCTCGAATAAAGTAACTCTGTTGTAAATAATTATTACAAGAACTTATCGAAAGTCGATAATCGATAGTGTCAAATCCCTAAAATGCTTACACATATGATGCGATTGTTTCATGTAATGATAGAGCGTCCCTGTGTGTGAATGTGATTGTGTGCATATAATTTAAGGTAGTGTTTGCTAATTATATTGTGTGCGTGCATAGCGACGTGATGGAAAAATGCACCTGTAGTAAGCAAGTTTTCATGTGTGCTACCTCGCCCCCCACCGTAATTGACAGACTTTTTTGCAAATAAATTAGGCGTCAATTCCTCTCCATTGCTGGTTTATTACTCAAAGGCATAAAGGTATTCTAACTGACGTACTGAGGCTTTACTGTGGCGCCATAATTTCGTATTGTTGTGTTTTAGACAAAACTAAGTTTCAGTTTCGGGTAACTGGATATTTGAAATAAACGTCAGGTAAACGTTCAACTGACTACCAAGACGCCCAACAGGAAAGATATTGTAATATTAAAAGCTTAATTATTCTCTATTACAATCTTCTTCTTTATCATCTGATAGATATCCACTGCCGGACAAAGTTCTCATGCATTGACTTCCACAGGCTTCGATCTTACGCTGCCAGAGTCCAGTCGCTCTCTGCGACTCGTTTGATGCCGTCGGTGCACCTAGTAGGGGGTCTACCATCACCGCATTCAAGCAAGCAATACGCATCACCACGTAAAACAGAACTCTAGAGACTCTCTCAGCATTACACGATACACGTATTATACCTTACAGATTTTCCTTGTTTGGCGAATTATAGCAAAATAACTTGTCTTTTGCTTGCGTATCTTAGATTTTCGCAAAGTATTAAGCAGAATTTACATTACGAAATTAGTGGCATAAAATTACTTTACGACACTAGTTTCATCAACAATTTCACGTGTAAACATCAAGTTTTACAATTTATGCATTAATTTCATAACACTGATTTAGTTTTGTGCCCACGCATTTATTTAGTAAAACTAATGTCATGCAACTAATTTCAAACGCGTAAACGAGACGAAACTAGTGTCGCAAAAGCGCTTGCGCAGAGGGGACTTGCGGGTGCGCTGCAGATATCGCATCAAAAATGGCAAACGTACGTTGGACAGCCGATAAAAATATACAATTCATAAATGAATATCAGCGAAACGAGTGTCTTTGGGATCCAAAGCACCCTCAGTACGAAAATCTAAATGCCCGCTTACAAATTATTAATCATGGAAGTTATGTTGAATTATTATTTGAAGTTTCAATTTTGGTGGCAATGCTTCCCGAAAAGTTGTATCCTGCTTACTTAATTTGATGAACACTTTACCCAATAAAGTATTAAAAAGAGTTTCACTCATTCGAAATTAGTTTTTATAGCTTTCAGGATCTTTATCTGCTAATTCAGAGATTAACTGCGTTGCACCTAGATGTTTTCTTGATATCCACTCTCGAACCCACCACCGTCTTTTCTTTAGAGAAAACCTTTTCTTTATTTTGTACATAATCATGTGTCACAACAACAATCATTCACAACATTATGCATTGCGGAAATAAGCTTCGATGCTGATGGTGCCATGGTTACTGTGATGCTGAAGGTTTCAACGACACTATTATTTAACGAAACAAGTTTCACATATCCTACAACTAGTTTCACGACATTAAATTTATCATGCATGTCACTAATTTCGTAATGTAAATTCGGCTTTATCATTTTTATTAGTGCCGCGGCAGAATAAAACTTTTCGTCGACTATTTCTAATTTTTCTCTCACTAGAAACAATAGTGTATTTTCTAAAAATAAAATTCTTTGAGAGTTCGCATCAAAATTTTGGACTGACATAATGTTATGTATTTTTTAAATTTTGTTGTACTGATGTTTTAGGGAAATGATTATAATTTATATGAAATGCGAACTTTTACCCGCGGCTTTGCTTATATTAAGTTCGATTTTTAAAACCCCTATTTGACCCCCTTAGGGGTTGTATTTTCAAAAATCCTTTCTTAGCGGATGCCTACGTCATAATATTAGCTATCTGTATGCGAAATCTCAAACCGATGCGTCCAGTGGTTTGAGATGTGCGTTGATAGATCAAGTCGGTCACTTTTCCTTTTATAAGTATTTTTTAGAAGAATATATTTTATAGCTTTTTTTGATTTATTTCACAGTTAAACGTTACTCGGCGTTTGAGACATTGGCACTTATTCGATCAAAATTTACTTACTTAGTTTATTACTACTGAGTTACGTTTTGTTTGTTTTGTGCCGTGTGGTGACGGCAGATCAGAATACAGTTGTCACCACCCCTGCTCTTCCCGCGGGTGTCGTACGAGGCGACTAAGGGAGCATAACGGAGAGCGGGCAGCAGCGTCCTCTGTGCTACTACTACCATCTACTGCGATCACCAACCCGTCTGCCCAGCGTGGTGATTACGGGCAAACCCTCCCGTTGGGAGAGGCCTTTAGTCCAGCAGTGGACTATTATAGGCTATTGATGACGTTTTAATTATGAAAATGCGGAAGCACATTACAGTGAACTCCAGCTTTGTGGAAGAGCGATAAACATAAAGCTTTGGCTTAAGCAAATCCACGCTAATCACATTATACATAAGCCAAATGGCCGCCCTACGTGCCAATATCCAAAGGTTTATGTAATCGGGTGAAGCGAGAGATATACTTAGCTTAAACAGATTCATTTGAATATTTATTTTCCATCTAAATAATTAACAGTTCAAACCTTATTAGAGGTAGGTTAGGTCTTCATCATTTCAACCCATCGCCGGCCCATTATAGGGTGAGGCTCCGGTGTTCTTAAGAGATCCTTCCAATATGCGCTGAGGGTGGCCATTGAGAGGATTTTAGTGGGTAAAAATTCTGCATGTAGAGTTCCCACAATTATATGGGATAACTCCTACAGGATTTCGGGAAGATTTCCTCCTCATTGAAAAAGATTACAAAAGTTTCAAGCTAAACTAACCTAAGCTTTAACTAATCTAAAAAATCTTAATATATATAAATTACGTGTCACGTTGTTTGTCCGCGATGGACTCCTACACTACTTAACCGATTTTGATCAAACTTCGTAACTAATATCTGTAATTTGGTCCAACTTGAAAGATAGGATAGTTTTTTTGGATTAGGATAGTTTATTTCTTTTATTTATATAGATGAGGTGGCGGTACGAAGTTCTTCGGGTCAGCTAGTATAATATATACCTACTACAATCTACTTTATTTGAATTATTAACCATACAATTTTATAAGTAGGTAATTTTTGTTGTCAATATGTTAGAATTGAGCAAAAACCCGTCAGGTGAGGGTGAAGATCTCCTCCATAGAAGACCATTTATCTCTGTCTTGTGTTATCTGGAACCATCTTTTTCCTCCTCATTAACAAAAAAAAGGTGAGAGCGGGCCTCCTGTCAGAATCAGAAAGGGTTTAGGTCGTAGTTCACTGCACTGGCCAGAAGCAGACTTGCAAACTTCACTCACCTTTGAGAACATTATCATCAGGCACTCTCAGGCATGCAGATTTCCTATTAATATTATAAATGTGAAAGTTTGTGGTATGTATAAATAAACTAGTGGTTCGCCCCGAACTGAGACCTCGCGGTAACGGTATCCCATGATTATTCATTCAATCGATACATGATAACCAAAACTGACATTATTATTATGCCCGTTTTCACCAAACATACCTAAATCATCCCCTAAGTAGGAGTCTCTTAACGTAGGTAGCTCCTAAATACAATCCTAAGTCCTAACATCCGTCCCAATATCCTTTTAGGTGTCCCGTACAGGATCGTGATAAATAAGTTGACAGAAAACATCAATCACCTAACTTATAGGTAGCCCGTAAAGGTTAGGGAACGTTAGTGAAAACATTGAATTATTTATCAAACATTGAATTTAACTCGTAGTTCCATGGGAATAGTTACTGACTGCGCCATCTATTAGCATTATTGTGAAGCTATGTTGATGCTATATGAATTACTGACGCCCATTAAAAATTAAATAATCTCGTTTCTTTATAATATTCATATAATTTTAGTATTTGTTGTTCAAGTACAGGATATAAGTGACCTAAAAACATAAAATCAGTTTGAAAATCCATAGCGGATTTTTCTAGAGAGCGTCTTCAAGCGAGCGTATAAAATCGCCACTTTGAAAGCCCCCCATTTCGTCAATTTTAAGGGAAAAATTAAAAAAAAAATATTTTTGTACTCAGTTCAAAATTATCTTTAAAATGATACGTAACAATTTTATGTAACGCGATTTTTTTTTTTTACTTCGCATTCGCTTCTATGAGAGCCCCCCTGAAATAAAGATTTTTATAACTTTTTAAGCCATTTTCGGCTGGAGGCCATCGGTTTACATATTATATCTAAATTTGAAGTAATTACGTTCAGTAATTCAAAAGTTATAAGGCTCTGACAGACGGACGGACGGACGGACGGACGGACGGACAAGTGCAAATCGCCCTAGTTAACTCAAAGACCTTCGCTTCGCTCGGTCGATAAATAAATAAATAAATAGACATTTATTCAGCTTTTGATAAGAACTAAGTGTTTAAGAACAAACAAAATATAAACAGACAAAAACTTAATCACTAAATAATATTATTGTTCCTAAATGTTAAAGCTGAAAAGGCAACATTAAAATGCTGAGCGCTGATTTTCAGGCATAGCCTTAAATGAAATCGCGAGCCAATCACGTGACAGTTATACAAGATAAGTAATAGGAATAAGAAATAGATGAATAAAAACAGATATCAACATGTGTTTCGGTTAACAGTTGATACAGAGATAAATTGGGGGTAATATAAAATTAAATAGTTATATATAGGTAATTTAAAGGTAACTAAGGTATGGATGAATGTTTGGATGGATGGATGTTTGGTACTGTTTTACGCCACAATTAATGAACTGATTTGGCTGAATTTTGAATGAATATAGTGCATAGGCTACTTTTTATCCCGGAAAATTACAGAGTTCCCGCGGGAATTAAAAAAACCTTAATTCACGCGGACGAAGTCGCAGGCATCATCTAGTTCAGGCATAATTTAGTATGAGTGCTGTATTTATCAAGTTCTCATTTTGCCGTTTGAAAAACGGGACCCTAAGATGGTTTTAAATTAATAAGTTTTAAAGGATCCCATTTTCATCTAGATAAACTAAGTAGGCTCTTTCTCCTCGAGGGCGTTTTCTTCAGACCCTCTTTGAGCTTAATGAAGTATTATCAAAATATACTATCCTAAAAAGTTGAAGTAGCACAAATCCCTGAGTTAACTAACTGAGAGTCGGTAATTTAGCCTCGTCTATTATTCACCTCGGCTAGGAAGTGGCGGAAAACTGGTAAACTAGATAAGTTTTAAAAAGGACCAAGTTAGATGAATCTTGTCTGCATAATGATGCAGATTAAAAGTTCGCGATTGTGAATCTTTAACACTCTATCATCAAGATTATGATGTTACCGCGACCTTCCATCTCCGGGGATCATCTTAGAATTCCCGGAATTAAAGGAACTTGTGCGATGTTGGTTTCGATCTATGAGATTAATAGACTTAAATCATACTGTACTTTTCCATTGGAACTATGGTGACAGGGATGGCAGAATTTTTCAGAATTTTTACTCAGTTAAGTCCCTGCTTTTAAAATAATTACTGATAATATATAGTTGAGTACCAATTTGAGTGAGACACGTTATTGACGTTATATTATTTTGCCAATAAATATCTCAAATCCTTACTAATATTACAATGCGAAAGCGTTTGTTTGTTGGTTTGTCCTTCAATCGCGCAGCAACGTGACTGACATGATTTTTTGTATGGGTATAGTTGAGGACTGGAGAGTGACTTAAGCTACCTTTTATCCCGGAAAAACAAAATGTTCGCGCGGGATTTATAACCGACTTCAAAAAAGGAGGAGGTTCTCAATTTTACGGTTTTTTTAAACTACCTCCACGTGAAGTCGCGGGTAAAAATTAGCATAACAATATGGTATGTACAACATTTCGCATATAGTATTTACCGGACGTGATAGTAATAAATACTCAACTTGGGAAATTAGTTTCCTTGTGACGTATCACGTAGCCAAGGACGTTAAACGTATTCAATGGCTTATAAAGTTATAAACCCAGTGGTACAGTATCAAAGCGAGCAGTGCCGTGTTTACTGACACACGCACGACCTCAAGGCTACAGGCCATGTAACTTGCTCGGTCCACTGGACTGTAAGCCGATCTGCCGTTGAAGGCATGGTAATGATATCTTAGTGAAATTTATATTGCGTAAGATTAGTTTAGCATTTAAATTGTTGGTTCAGGATACAAGGTTAAACTTTATGATAAAGGATAATACCGCATATTTAGGTAGGCGTGAGTATATGTGATATTATTCTTAGTCTATGGAAGAAGTATTATGGTTTACAATGTGGGCTATAATTAATATAATTCTAAAATATATCCTGAAAAAATAAAGAATACGCGCGGAAAACCTAACTTGAACTTGAAGAAGTTGCGGGCAAAAGCCAATACATATATTTTGACCGACTTTAAAAAAAGAAGAGGTTATAAATTCTACGCGTATTTTTTTTGTCGATGTTACTCTATAAATCTAACCCATTTTTTATTTTTATTTGAAAGGACATAATTATCGTCAGGTTGGTTCCATTTTTTTGGTAAAGATCTGATGAATATCTTCGAAGACAGAGGACGAAAACTACTCAATGAATAAGAGCACATTGCTCGAGATCAAAGAATTTGTAGATTAATCCTATGAATCCACACTTAAAAGCTTAAAATAAATAAAATAAAAATTCTTTTTAAATACTGACTTCAAACGCCACTAAAAAGCGCCTAGCGTCGCGATTTGCTTTCATCGTTTCTTTTTAGACCCGCCCGACTTCAACATACGTGTAAAAACTAAAATTATTTTATACTTTGTAGCGGCATTTGAAGTTGGTTTTTTAAAAAGATTTTTATTGAATTAATAATCTGTATATAGAAATATTTACATGACCTTAAAACTAGTCATATACCCAGTTCGGTCCACTGGAGTGTAAAGCGATCGATCGTAGAGGGGTATGGTAATGATTTTCCAGTGTTTATACATCGTATGTGAATTTAGGAGCATTCAAATGTTATTACACTAGCGGCACGCTATGATGGCCGGTTTGACACATTACAATAGTGATGTGGAATGTCAATTTATTCTCGAACAAAAAACAATTAAGTTTTGTTTTTGTACCTGATTAAATAGGTTTAATAAAACAAAAATGTATATGTTTATTTAATTTATTTGAACGAACTGAATATTTGAATGAAAATGAATATACATACTTTATATGCACACAAGAAACATATGAATACAAAAGATACCAAAAAAGGTGCCACAAAAGGCCATAATTAATCAGATTCGTCCATACTACTATTTTCACTGTCGTCACTGCTATCATCACCTACATTAATAATTATATGTTCGTTTTCTATAATATTATCTATTTTCACATCTCTTTCATAATCTTCCCTTATTAATTTAACAGTTCTATTCACAACCTTTTCCCAGTCTCCTTTAGTCACATGTTCACAAGCTTCTTCTAATAATTTTAGCATTTTTTTTGTGGTAAATGGGGGTTCTGTATTGTGTCTTGCAGCATATCCCTTAATTTGAGCCCACACCAACTCAATCGCATTATACTCACAATGGTAAGGCGGTAACCGTATAACTCTGTGCCCATGTTCTAATGCTATTTCGTCAATGACGTATCGGATCTTGGTTGGTTTGTTTTCTTTTAAAAGACGTACTAATTCCGCTTTTAACATATTCATGTTTGCATCTACGCCATTTTTACGAAGCCATGCGACGATATCAGCTTTCTTTTGGGATTGGGCAGGTGGCTTGTCAATTTGCATCGAGTGGTATGGGGCGTTGTCCATAATTATAATAGATGGTTCAGGGAGGCTACACAACATTGAGGTAAACCATTCAGTAAACTTTTCTCCATTCATGTCTTCATGATAGTCTCCAGTGGTTTTTGACGCAAAAGCCATGAGAGAACCTTCGACAAACCCGTTGATGGTTCCGGCGTGACAAATTATAAGTCGCGATCCTTTTCCTACAGGAACTTTGGAAGTAGATGCTGCTGTGTCATCGTTCCAAGAACGGCCTACAGTATGGTTAGCATTAAGCCATGTTTCATCCAAGAACACAACATTTTGCCAATTTTTGATTTCTTTCACTTGCCGTAAAAAAGTATACCTTGCCATCGCTATATCAAATCTTTCCATCAATATTTTGCGTTTGTTACATTTTTTGTATCGAAATCCAATGGTCTTCAAAATCTTCGTTAAAGAACTTTCCCCACCGAAGAATAATCCAGCTTCCTTCAGTGAATGCACCAACTTTTTTCTTGTTGGATACTCCTTCTGTAAATAGTAGCCGTAAACATGTCTTCGGATAGCATCGGCATCAAAGCTATCGATGCCTACGACTGGTTTTGCTCGTTTTCTCTTTTTTGGTGTGTGAAGTTTATTTTCTTCTGTGCCAGTCTCGCCATATTTTTTTTTAGTTATCCGTCTAACAGTTCGTTGTCCAATATTAAGCGCATCAGCTACGCGTTCAACCACTGACGTTATAGGTAAAATTGGCCCTCCATTTTGAGCTTCACGATCGAAATAGTTACGAAGGCGTATTACGAACTCACGTGTCTGACTATTTAGAACAGTTCTCTGCGTACGTTCGGTCATATCGACGAAATCCACAACAAAGGGCTTGAACAGAGTCCAAATTAACGAGCAAGGGTCAACAGTAATGCAGTATCAATATTTGAAATCCAAAGCCAGGTCAAAACTATATCACAATCGCATTGCACTGACAGTTTATACTTTTCGAAGCAACGTCAATTCGAAACTGCTTTGTTTTGCATTGAGCATTGACGCGAGTTTGCCGGAGGTAGTAGTTGTGCTAGCCAGCGATCCTATGTGACGATCGTATTAGATTCCATTTTTAAAAATTTTCAATTTAGAAAACCAAATGCCGAGTTGTGGTATATATCATATAAAAATAAAAATTTTACCTTTTGTATGAAACAGCTGATATTTTTTTGCGATTTCAGAGGTTTGTCCACATAGTGAAAATTGTTCATATTCACAAGTACATTCACCCCTTAAATGGTGCAAACTGATTTTTCTACACTTGTATACATTTTAGAAATCAATTTAATAAATAAATTTTGAGTCCTAAACCTAAAACTACATTCGATAAAATTTATGAATCTCTGCACATCACTATCGTCAATAAAGTAATACAATTATTTCCTTCAAAGTCGTTATCAATTAATACGGAACTTCATGAGCGGACAAACGTCAAACCGGCCATCATAGCGTGCCGCTAGTGTAAGTTAGGCAGTTGTACGCTCACTGATACATGACGTGACTCGAAACAGTTTTGCGTCGAGCATTATTATTTAGGTACATAATATAATAACATATTATTCAATTAAAATTATTCTTTAGTTATATATATCAAACTTCAATAAACTAATAATTGCTGCATTTTGTATATTTTCTATTCGCGTCGATAGATGACGATTTGTACAGATGCCCCTAACCCGTTTTCACTCGTTAGTACCTACATAATAATTCAATGTTTTCACTGACGTTCCCTAACCTTTACGGGCTACCTATGATAAGTTAGGTGATGATTACTGTCAACTCTTATCACGATCCTGTACGGGACACCTAAAAGGACATTGGGACGGATGTTAGGACTTAGGATTGTGTTTTGGAGCTACCTACGTAAAGAAACTCCTACATAGGAGATGATTTAGGTATGTTTGGTGAAAACGGGCATAAGTAAAAATAATGTTAGTTTTGGTCGTCATGTATCGATTGAATGAATAATCATGGGATACCGTTACCGCGAGGTCTCAGTTCGGGGCGAACCACTAGTAATATTGACGACCTCCCTGGCTCAGTGGTGGGCGCTGTTGTCTTATAACTGGGAGGTCCCGGGTTCGATTCCCGGCGGGGTCAATTTGGGAATTTATAATTTCTGAATTGTCTCTGGTCTGGTCTGGTGGGAGGCTTTGGTCGTGGCTAGTTACCACCCTACCGTCAAAGACGTGCCGCCAAGCGATTTAGCGTTCCAGCACGATGGCGTGTAGAAACCAATTAGGGGTATGGGTTGAATGTTCACTGCCATACCCCTTCCAAGTTAGCCCGCTACCATCTTAGACTGCATCGTCACTTACCATCAGGTGAGATCGCAGTCAAGGACTAGCTTGTCATCGAATAAAAAAAAAAAATATATATATTACTAGCTGTACCTGACATGCGTTGCAATGCCACGTAAAGTATAAAGTTATATTATAGATTTTTTGGGCCAGAAACTCTCGCGGGCGTCCTCAGAGCACCTACCAAAGCTTCACCACAATTGGATCAATGGTTTCGGAACGCATAGAGCAAAAACATACACACTGATATTTATTATTTAGATAGATAGATAATAAGGATATACCAACTAGGCCTGTAGCTTTAACTGGTAATTTAACTCGTTCCTGCTCTAACGATATATATATACTTATATTCGTTTAAAAAGAAAACAAGGATAAAAGTTTAAAAACTGTAACATCCGTCATACTGACTTTTGACGTGATAACGTCTTTTGACGTCTTATAAATCGATGAACACCGGCTGCATGCACGAAAAAGTGTCACGTTCCGCCTGCGCCTGAGCGTGCAAGCGAGAGCGCGGAACAAGCGATAGAGAGGCACGATCGGCCCAAGGGTTGGCTTGTGACCCGCCGCCGCCCGCCAGTCATTGCGTGCGCGCTGTGGTTACCTGCGGTGGTTAGCGGATGTGTCACGAGCTAGTTCTAGCAGCACACTGTATCTCTGATCTGATCTGATCTTTACGACGTTATCACGTAAAACTATCGTCCGTAAACCGACTTTATAGGCAACCAATTTTTTTTTTTTCATATAAAATGTAGCCTGTGTCACTCGCATCAAAATCAGTTCAGTAGTTTATTCGCTACTGTGTTACGAATATTCCAGAGTAGCGAATAAAGTACTACATACACACATATACACTGCGAAAATCATAACCCTTCCTTTTGGCTTTGTTGTAATCGGGTAAAAGTATGACGTATGTTACGAGTATATTCAATTTTCACGTTTTACGTCATAAAAGCTATCTGTACGCCAAATATCAGCCCGATCCGTCGAGTGGTTTGAGATGTGTGTTGATAGATCAGTCAGTTAGTCACCTTTTCCTTTCATATATTTAGATTAATCATACAATAGCCTATTCAATCATAGTAGATAAAATATACACATATAATATAGTCAGTTGCATATACCTATAGTTTTTAAACTTTGTGCTAACGAATATAATATTGTCGATGTAACTCTTTATAAGTTAAGCACGGCAACGAAATGCTGACTTTAAACAAAAACATATTACACGCACAACTTGCAGAGTAGCAAACTGCATCGCCGCATCGCATCGTTGGAATGGAAACGTTAATAAAGGATCCGGTATGTAATATTCAGCGCAGTAAATTTATTAAGAGGCGTTCATCGAAGTCATACGAGATATTTTCATTGCGTTCGTAATTTAATAGAAAATTTAAAATATACGATGAATATGCGTTGGCTTTTCATTTTATATGACGTATGCGCCTTTAATGCTTTGCGATTTTTATTAAAGTTGTGATTTATAATACACCTTTTTACCCGACACGGCAAATCCAAAAGGAAGGGTTATGCAGTTTAAGTATGTAAGTACATACTTATGTATGTTGCTTAAGTGTGTATATGTATGTTTGTACTTATGTTTGTTCCACCGTAGTGCCTAAACTAGAGTCAATTTTGATGAATGAGGTATCAATCGATTCGTTGTTGTAATCCAAGTGGCTTACTACATTTTAATATTTATACAACAATATCAATATGATATTGCATCCAATTTTTAACCGACTTCCAAAAAGGAGGAGGTTCTCAATTCGGCCGGTATCTTTTTTTTTTCTATGTATGTCCACCGATTTCTCCGGGATTACTGGACCGATTCGCGTGATTTTTTTTTTAATCGACAGAGGATGTTTGCGAAATGGTCCCATAAAAATGTTGACCTTCAACTCCTTAAGCCTGATGCTGCAGGGATATTGCTCACCTAAAATAAAGAGATTTAGGAAATGTCGATTACGAATTATTATTGTAGGTAACAAGTATGGACTACATCATGGAGCTCCAGGTCCTAGCTCCTCAATCATAGGATACTACACTTAAAAGCTTAAAATAAAAATTCTTTTCAAAAAACCGACTTCTAACGCCACTACAAAGTATAAAAATAATTTTAGTTTGTCCACGTTTGTTGAAGTCGGGTGGGCCTAAAATACAAACTATGAAACCGACTCGCGATGCTCGCTCAACTTCTACAAACGAGTCTCTCATATTGTGTAGCGTCGCGCATCGGTTTCATAGTTTGAATTTAGGCCCGCCCAACTTCAACAAACGTGGACAAACTAAAATTATTTTTATACTTAGTGTAGTGGCGTTAGAAGTCGGTTTTTTGAAAATAATTTTTTTTAGGTTACAGTTTTTTCTTTCTTGTTAATTACATTAAATGGTCGAGCATTTACATAATCCACACACACACGGTACCTACAGTATAAATAACATAAAGTATTTGAATCCAATATTCATCAGGGAAATTTTATTTAGGGCCATCAAATTGAAATTTTCTCAATATCTGCTCTTGCTTTTTCTTAATTATACTTTAGATTAGCAATTTCCTTTTTCTATGACCAAAATTGTCGTAAGTAGATAAATCAAAGAAGCCTTATTGAAATTGGATGTTTATACTTAATTCGATTTTTATTTATAAAATTACTTTTAATATAATTAATTTATAAAACAATATTTTTAATAATATTTTAAAGAGTTTAAAATATTCAGTGATGTTGTCTGATAATATTATTACATTAGTGATACTTAATTTTGTTTATTTAATATCTATTTTTAACCGACTTAAAAAAACGAAGAGTTTCTCAAATTCGTCGGAATCTTTTTATTTTATGTATGTTCACCGATTACTCGAAGACGTCTGCACCGATTTGGAATTTTTTTTTTCAAAGGATATACTTCCCAAGTGGTCCCATTGAAATTTAATCAAAATCGGTTTAGCGGTTTTTAAAATATCAACAATAAATTATATACTTTGTACTGGCGCGGACGTTTGAAGTCGGTTTTTGAAAAATATTTTTTTATATTAAATTATTATTTGTTTGTATAATATTTTATTTTCTAAGGACGTATTTATTAAAAATGTATTTAACTAAGCCTCTAGTATTCACACAAGAAAAATATCGGAAAGAAATATCCTATATTTTCCTACTCACCGACCCTTCCACTTAATTAGTGTTCCCAATTAAAACAAGGGCCTATTATTCCGAACAGTTATTGTAGACGAAAATAAACCGAATACGGAGTTTAGGTATCGGATATTACTTCTGAATAATTCCACCAAAACCCTACAAAATGGGACTCAATTATGGACCTTCCTTAATCCAATTATTTCAATAGATACCTACCTAACTACCTTTCTACTAACTTTTAATAATATGATTGTAATTAATTTTATTCAAATTTAATTTAATGGCAAACGAGAACAGTTTTATTACGGACCCTATTATTGGTTCTAAAAAGTAATGGAAATATGAATTTTCCAAAGAGCCACGATATAAAAAAAATACAATGGGAATTCATATTAGTTAACCAAGCAAAGTAGGCGAATGGTAAAAGTGACTTTAGGTAATTAGGTACGGATAACAAAAAAATATACTACTTGATGTAGTGTATGTGCAAATAGTTGAAAAACTGTAACCCGATTACGGAAAATTGGATATAAAAAATATAGCCTAATAGAAGAATAAGAAATAAAAATGTAGCTTATGTCACCCGGTCCATATTAAGGAATCGATCAACACCGCATTCATCAAAATCGGCTCAGTAGTTTTGGCGCTACGGTGGAACATTCGTAAAAAGTTGTATCAATAAAATCATAACCCTTCTGGATTTTCTGTAGTCGGGTTGAAAAAGAAATTTTACTTGACACGATAACTAAAACAAAATATTATATTAATAACTAAAACTTAACCTTCAATAATTAAATACCATTAAGTATAGGTATACCTTCAATAATCTCTACCAATTTTGCAAATGCTAAAGTGTGTTTGTTGGTTTGTCCTTCAATCACGCAGGAAACGTGCAACAACGGATCAACGTGACTTGTATGGATATAATAAGGTCGGATCTGGAGACCAGTGGTGGTATTCTCTAAAATTTATTGCATCAGTATAACGATCGCAATGGCCTCTGATTGGCTGGTACTCTCCCGCCATTGGTTAAAATACATTTTTTTCTTTTATTTATGTACCAAATAATGCACAACATTAAAAAGTTATAATTTATCCCGCCAAGCTGACATGCAGTTTTTTGGCGAGTACGCGCTCATAGCAATATTTTAAACAAATAAAAATTGAGAGGTGTCAAGGGACACACGGGTGGAACGTAGCTCCTTTCGATTAATTTTAGTGAAGGAATTGTAATAAACTAGTGGTGTCATCTAGTATTAAATTGATTAACTACGATGAATTATATTATTTAGTTTATTTCTATTGCACTGTTACAAAACCAAAGAGTTACTCGTGTGGAGTTACTGTTTTTTCACAGATGGCGTTAGTAGTACAATAACATTTTATCCAATTTATACAATAAATAATAAGAGACGTGTCAAGGGACATCCGGATGGAACGTAGTACCTTAGTAGTAGTATTTAAGTGAAGAAATTGTAATAAACTAGTGGTGTCATCTAGTATTAAATTGATTAACTACGATGAATTATTTTTAGTTTATGTCTATTGCACTGATACAACACCAAAGAGTTACTCTGGTGGAGTTACTGTTTTTTCACAGATGGCGTTATCCAATTTATACAATAAAAAATAAGGGAAAAATTCCACATTTAGAAATTATTTAAAATAAAATTGAAAATAGAAAATTCAGTCTGTCGAGCTGGGATTCGAACCATCGACGTTGAATTTATAGGCGACTCTCCTAACCACTTGGCCATGCAGACGCCGATTTCTAAGGCGAAAATACCGAATACAATGCAAAATTCACATTCAACAAAAAATGACGTTTCAAAAATGTGTCGTGTCGGTTTCCTTAATTTTTTCCGTCTAGCCCCCTTCCGTACCGCGCGATAAGGAACTACGTTGAAAAAATTAGGGAAAAATTCCACATTTAGAAATTATTTAAAATAAAATTGAAAATAGAAAATTCAGTCTGTCGAGCTGGGATTCGAACCATCGACGTTGAACTTTTAGGCGACTGCCCTAACCACTAGGCCATGCAGACGCCGTGTTCTAAGGCGAATATACCGAACACAATGCAAAATTCACATTCAACAAAAAAGTGTCGGTTTCAAAAATGTGTCGAGTGTCGGTTCCTTAATTTTTACCGTCTAGCCCCCTTCCGTACCGCGCGATAAGGAACTACGTTCCAAAAACTTCCTTTAATCTCTTCTTAAGGACTCTCTCTTAGGGACATTGATGCAGGAAGAGCGCCTTAAATTGACACTGAAGCAATGATTGTTCCAGCTTCTACATAATCAACACACAGGTGTCCCTTAATCGAATAAACATATTATCGCGTATCTGAAAATGTCAATGGTCGCAAGCGACTGACGAGATAATTCCTAAGGGCCCAGCAAATAGTTCCCAACGCCCTACAATTTGATCCAATTCATTCAACGATGCGGGCAAAGTCATGGGATCGCGGCTCGTACCTACTTACGTACAAATCCTAGGGCTGCATTTTCTGAAACAAATCTTTTAAATAATAATTTTTTTTTTTTAACCGATTTCAAACGCCACTACAAAATATAAAATAGTTTTAGTTTTTACATGTATGTTGAAGTTGGGTGGGCCTAAAGAGTAACCATGAAACCGATGCGCAAACCTAGCCCGACCTCAACATACGTATACAAACTAAAATTATTTTTACCGACTTCAAAGAAGGAGGAGGTTCTCAATTCACAGTTTAATTTTTTATGTATGTTCACCGATTACAGGCGCTGATGTTTGAAGTCTGTTTTTTAAAAAGATTTTTTTTATAATATTAAATTATAAAAAACCGACTTCAAACGCGCGCGCCACTACAAAGGATATGTATAATTTGTCGTTGATATTTTAAAAACCGCTCGACCGATTTCGATAAAATTTAAACGGGACCACTTGGGAAGTATACCGTTTGAAACAAAAAAGAATTTTCCAAATCGGTTCAGGCGTCTTCGAGTAATCGGTGAACATACATAAAAAAAGATCCGGACGAATTGAGAACCTCCTTTTTGAAGTCCGTTAAAAATAGATTGTAGTGATGTAGGTTTTCTAAAACCTGTCAACCCTACCAACGCAAGATCGTCGAGAAATCGGGACACGGTGAAATTATCCATTTCCTTTCTATAACTGAGAAGTTTTCCGTTTCAAGATTAAATATTGCGTCTCGTCAGCACCCAGAGGTGTTGAATTATGTAGCTGCAGCATCGTCAAGCGTCAAAAGTATTTGTAGAAAACAAGGTTACAGCTATTGATTTTCGACAATTTCCCTTTGATTGTAAAGGGGTGGTGTCGTTTCCGGTTTTAAAAGGGGACGACTTTTTCGTTCAAAGGAATATCTTCAGTCTTCATTCAAAATAACTACGTATATTTTTAACGCATTTTTGGTTTTACGTCTATTGTTTGCTAGTTACAGTAAGTAGGTAGTTGTTAGGTGCTTACAGTAAGTTTGCCAGTATAAAGCCATTTTGGGTTAAGTTAGATTGTAAATGGGTGGTTCCCCTTCCGATTTTAAAAAGGGACGTCCTTTAAAAAAAAAAACAACTTTTTCTACAGTATTTTGAAGAAGCTCTTGATTACTCATTTGTTTGCTAGTTGCAGTTAGTAATTAGGTGGTTATACAACAAGTTTACCCCTTAAGTACCATTTTGGGGTTTTGGAACGAAGTTCTCTATGGCGCGTTGAGGAGGGACCTTAGCCGGCAAAAAACGTCCGTAACGTAAAAAGCGTAAGATTTGGCCTAAGAATCTTATATAATAATTTAAATAAGGTGTGCATGGCCTCCGTGGCGCAATCGGCTTGCGTGCGGCTGTTAACCGAAAAGTTGGTGGTTCGAGCCCACCCCGGGGGCGCGCAATTTTATTTTCATTTTTTATTTTATAAAATTATTTTAATTTTAATATTTTATAAAACCGATATTTAGGCTTCCCTGGGGTAATTTTGATTTTTATCGATAAAAAATCATGGTAAAAAATGTATAGCCGAATAATTATTTTCTTTATACATCGAACTTGAATAGAACTTGAAATTAATATTTTTATAATAATGAACTTCGTTCCTATCTGGTGTCCCACGACACCACACGACTTTTTTTATTTAAATAGCAAGCAAACGAGCTGGCAAATCACCTAATGTTAAGTGATTATCGCTGCCCATGTACATTTGGAGCACTACAGGTATCACCAACCCCTTGCGGTTTATCAGGAATTTGCTGATCCATCCCTAGTATAACCCCAAGTCGAAGTCAAGTGGGGACACCATCGAAGGGAGTAAGTATTTGGTTGCAGAAGTCAGGGTTATTTTAAGTGTAGCTTTATATCGTGCTAAAAATATTATGTTGATGTTGGTATTCCTGGTATTTTATTATCTGTGATAATAAGCACTCTGCAGAGCGCCCTCTGGGGGCTAGTTTTCAGTATAAACCGATTCCACTGTAATTCCGCTTCATTACGCCGGGCAATGCGATATTCTGTCGAGTTTGCAGATATCCCATTACAGCTATGCTCGAATTTAATACGATTTAAAGCTTAAAGAAATCCATTTAATGTATTTAGAATGGTAACAACTTCACTGTAAATTAAGAAATCTTTCTCCTCGCCCTGAAACTGTTTACTGGACCGTTCCAACTGCCCAAGGAAACATTATTCATGTTTTTTTTTAAGTCGATGACAAGATATAGTCCTTGACTGCGATCACACCTGATGCTAAGTGACGATGCAGTCTAAGATGGTAGCGGACTAACTTGGAAGGGATATGGCAGTGAAAATTCAACCCATACCCCTAATCGGTTTCTACACGCCATCGGGCCGGAACGCTAAATCGCTTGGCGGCACGTCTTTGACGGTAGGGTGGTAACTAGCCACGGCCAACGAAAGCCTCCCACCAGAAAGTTTTTCGAGTTTCGAGTAAGTGCATGTATTCCTTTAGCACGCTCTGTAGATTCGTCTTCATTGTGGGAATAACAATATGACGTCCGCGAAAAAATATATTATAGAGTATATTTTTGAATTTTAAGCTTTTTTACGCAGACGGGGTTTTTCCAAGAGTTTGCTTGTAAGCGGATCCATTAGCTTTCCTGTGTTGTCAAAAATTCAAAGTAACCACAGTTCAGAGCTCACTAATTTCATATCAGTATTCTAGATCCTGTAAAAAAATAATTAAGTATCTGTCAAAATGTGTTGTTAATATTATTTAACTTTGTAAAATTCCCGCGCAAGCAGATTTTGCTCTTATGATCATGCCGTTTGACACAATGGATTGAACGTGAATGACCAGCATAAAGATCCGGGCTTTACTTCGTGGGAGTACAGACTAAAACAGAAATAATGCAAAGCCGTGAGATAAAAACTAACAAAACAAAAGATGGCCGTAAATTGGATTATAAAAGGTCCTGTTCCGTGTTTGTTCGTATAGTTCCTTTAACTGCAAGCATCCGAATGCCAGGCTTAAGCGGAATTGCGCGCCGCTCGGATAGTTCCCTGAGCAAATCTTTATCGCGCCCGCTTAATTTCGCTCAACTATGCACCGGCCATACGGCTTATTGAGTTTATTACTTGCTTCACTTACAATACGTTTATGAAGTTATTTGCGTTAGCTAATAATATGGCCGTTGTTCGTAAGATTCGCACCGATTCCCGATAGCGGCCGACGCAAACCATATTTACTAAGCTCCCAGCGACAAAAGGGTAGGTATATTATGCATGTATTTCTAATTAATATATCTTTAAAAAATATCACTCATGAAATTTTACACAAAAAATAATTACTTAAACGGCGATTTGATTCGGACGATTTATTATAGTCGCCATTTTGCCGTTCTTTCATAACGTGTGAGCTGACGTCATGCATCAGAACCTAACGATTGTGATTGGCTGACAACTGTTATTTACATGTTTTTTGACGTCATAATAATTTGATGAATTTTCAACAGAGAGGAAGCAGTAAGAAGCTCTGTGATTGCGTTTTAAGTACTCGTAAAATCAATAAAGTATTAATTATAAACTGAAGGCCGATTTCACCAACGTAATATACCTAAGTCTTATCCGAGCGTAAATTTGATATTTTGACAGTATTTTCAATACAAAAACTGTCAGAACGCCCAACTTATTCCTCGGATAAACGCCACTCTACGTTAGTGAAATCGGCATTAAGTGTACAAAAATTAATTTAACTGTAATTTAGAGTATTTGTGTAGTATAATTCCTTTAAGCGTGCCAGGCTTAACCGGAATTGTTCACTTCACCGAAATAGTTTCACCAGCGAATCTTTATTGGACTAGCTAACTATGCACCGCGACCGGCCAAAAGGCTTAGTGAAGTTATTACTTGAACCGACCACAACACCTATATGCAATATTTTTTTTCACACATAGCCTTCGATTTTTGACTATCTGCACCGTTCTATAGCTTTTATTTATTCTTTTGAAGATAATATTGTATTAGTTGTACGTATAAAAAGTAACCCACATCGAGAAAAACACATAGAAAACTGAAAGACGTTTCAGTGGTGGACATTGGAAAGGTGATTGAATGGCAACCCCGCACCGGAGCAGTATTGTGAGAGCCCCAACTAGGTAAAATGGAGGATCTTACGATAAGAGCTACGCACTAGTGCTGAAGACAAACGACACAAGACCAGTAGCTTCTATCAGTTGAGTGAGAACCACCAGACCAGAGACCAGAATTTGATCACAATTTTTTTGGTGGGAGGCTTTAGCTGTGGCTAGTTGCATACCGTCAAAGACGTGCCGCCAAGATTTAACATTCCGGCACGATGGCGTGTAGAATCTGATCAAGGGTATATGATTAAATAAAACTGCCATATCTCCTTCCAAGCCCTTTACCATCTTAGATTGCATTAGGTGAGATCGGAGCCAAGAGCCATCTTGTTATGAATAAAAAAAAACAGGCGGCTGGTTCATTTACCCCCAGTTTGGCTCAGTATAATTCGAATAGTTCGCCGCTCTCAAATAGTTGCACTAGCAAATCTTTATTGCGCTCGCTTAATTTCGCTCAACTATGCACCGGCACTGGGCGGATGGCTAAATGAATTTATTACGTGCGCCCATTGCATGCCTTTTGTATATATTTTTTTAATTTAGGCGTTACTATTCCGATAGTATTTTTGAAACAATTTTGAGTGCTTTTGTCGTGTATCTGATGTATATCAGATATGATTTTTGACGACAGGCCACTCATGCCAAAAACGTTTCATGTAAATTTTTAAATACAATTTTAATACAGTATGAAATAAAAGTATTACAAAAAGTTAATCAACCCACGACTACAAAGCCTCTTTAGTAATAAACTTTCTGCAACTCACATGATGTCTCGATCAATCTCGAGTTGGGTCTACTATCACTGCGCTTTCCCGGCGTTCCTTATTCGGCTATATCATTCGGCAATGATGCAATCTTACTGATATTTATTTGTTAGTTTGTTCTTCGATCACGCCGCAACAAAGCTACGGATCGATGTGATTTTTTACATGGGTATAGTTGATGACCTGCTTTTTATCATAGAAAATCAAAGAGTTCCCACGGGGTTTTCAAAACAAAATCACGCGAACGAAGTTGCAGGCATGAGCTAGTAACAAAATAATCTTGACCTGTTATGACGTTTCAAACGAAACACCGCTTGCGGAATTCCATACTTCGATAGCTGTAGTAATTATTATACCTATAGATATACATTAATATATTATATCGTAGAAGGTAATTTACATTAAACTAGCAATGCGACTCGGTGCACCGGCGCGGTACGTAGTTACCAAACTTAGAAGATTTCATCCGTTTGATCGATGACTGTTATTAATGAACGAGGTCGATAACTTCGCAACTGAGCGGTAACGTTGCTTTAGCATGCATAGCATCTAGCTCCGTATTACATTAGTGAGCTAAATTCACTATTTTCAAAATGTACTTCAGTCTTTGAATTATCAGAATTGAATGGCAGTTTTAAACAATTATTTTTATGCAAATTTTCATGGCTATTTACTTTACAACTAAACTAAAAAAAAATTATATGTTTCACATGTTTTTTGCACCATGTAAATGTTTACTAAAATTTTATTCGAATAATTTAGTATTAAAAATTATTTTTAAAAAACCGACTTCAAACACCCGCGCCACGATAGTATATATTATAATTTATTGTTGATTTTTTAAAAACCGCTCGACCGATTTCGATAAAATTTAAATGGGACCGGACCACCTGGGAAGTATACCATTTCAAACAAAAAAGAATTTTCCAAATCGGTTGTGTCTTCGAGTAATCGGTGAAAATACATAAAAAAAAGATTCCGACGAATTGATAACCTCCTCCTTTTTTGGATCAGAAAAAAATATGTGATGAATAGAATAAATTAAAAAATGTACGGCGATGAAAAGAATGAATTAAAAAATGTATGGCGATGAAAAGAATAAATTGAAAATCCTGACTAATATACTATTTATAATGATAAACGAAATTGTATTTTTGTTGGTTTGTCCTTTAATTAGGCACGCAAAACAGAGCAACGGATCGACGTTTTTTGGATGGGTATAGTTGAGACTTTGGAAACTTACATAGGCTACCTTTTATCCCGGAAAAACATAGGGTTCCCGCGGGGTTTTTAAAACCTAACTCCACGTAAAGGAAGTCGCAGGCAAAAGCTAGTATAAAACTAATATATGCGTATACCTTATTCTATTTAAAATGTAGTGTGGATGTATTAAGTTGCATGATTTACCGTCAAACAAACCCAATTAATTTGTTGGTAAACATTGTTAGAGTAAACAGGGTTTAGTTCTTAGAGTCACCTTTAATTAACGCTTTCACAAGAGGCAGGGAAATTAGGGGACACCGTTATAGCAAACTTAACTGCGTCATTATGTGTATCCTGTGTGTGTTTCTGTATATATGCTGATGTTTAACTATCCCCCTGGTGCAGTGTTGAGTGCTACGGTCTTTTGAGTAGGACATACCGGTTTTGATCCTCGGTCACAGAAATGGTAATAACAAGACAATAGAAATGCTGTGTGCCACATCGAACTATACAGAACGCATGTCAACACTTCGCAGCTACAACTATATTATACACAATTACATTACTACGCAATCACGCATACACATGTACACTGAATGCTATGCAGACAGAATTAAGCCGTAAAAGTAGCGAGTTAAAGATGAAAATGCGTCGCATCGTTCGCTTACCTCACACGTCGCTGTATCTGTAGTAGTGAATACGTGTCACCGCGCTGGAGACTCCCAGAGTCTCCAGCGCGGTGACACGTATTCACTAAGGTCACGCGTATACAGCATTTCTACTGCCTGTGCCTTGTTATTAACATTTCTGTGTCCTCGGTATAGGAGCAATTTGAAAAAACTTCTTTCTTGGGTCTAGCCTGGTCTGGTGGGAGACTGCGGTCGTGGTCATTTACCACCCAAGTGAGAATAACTTTCACACCCAAGTGGCAATAGAAGACAATAGCCCAGTTGCTACTAATACAAATCATTTTACAATTTTAAGGGCCTCTTTCACCACTATCCGTTAAAGTGTCTAACAGAAACAATAGCTGTCAGATAAATCTGTTTGTTTGTTATTTTTTAGAGATTATCTGCTAGATTGTCTTAACGGACACTTGAGAAACAGGGCTATCTGTCAGATAAGTTGTGGATAGGCTATCAGGCACTTTATCAGCAAGTGGTGAAACAGAGGCCCTAAGAATACCTTATTCAGTAGGTACTATCAAATTAGAATATTCTTAGTGCAAGGCAAGCGTAAAATTTGACTACAAGAGGGAATTTCTGTAATTCCAGTTCTTTACATTTAGCATATGCCGGAGTGGGATATGGACTCTTGCCAGCTGCAGTTCCAGTTAGGCTTATACAGCTTACTGTGCTATTTACGTTGGGAGAACCTTTGCGTATGAAATTTGCTCTGCTGAAATGATAATCACTGCCGCTTTTTCAGGAATAAATCTGTTTTTTATACGCTTTTTATTAGCTTCACTTGTATGTTTGTAACAATGTTTGTTACAATGTTTGTAACCGACTTCTTTGGGCGCGATTTTGACCCACTTTAAACGGCCAGATTTCGTTCAAACTTTGTAGATTTATCGAGGACCGATGACAATACACTAATTTGATAAAAAAACAAAAAAAAAACTTGTATGTTTGTAACCGACTTCTTTGGGCGCGATTTCACTTGTATGTTTGTAACTTGTAACCGACTTCTTTGGGCGCGATTTCACTTGTATGTTTGTAACTTGTAACCGACTTCTTTGGGCGCGATTTCACTTGTATGTTTGTAACTTGTAACCGACTTCTTTGGGCGCGATCTCACTTGTATGTTTGTAACTTGTAACCGACTTCTTTGGGCGCGATTTAGACCCACTTTAAACGGCCAGATTTCGTTCAAACTTTGTAGATTTATCGAGGACCGATGACAATACACTAATTTGAAAAAAAAAAAATTAAAAAAACAAGCTATTAAAAATAAACCAAACTAAAAAGTAGAAAATAAATAATAGTTAAAAAAAACTAAAAACACGCTTTTTATAGAAAACCAAACTAAAAAATAGAAAATAAATTTTAATAAATTTAAATTAAGAATAGGGTCCAAAAATTTCAATAAATATAAATTAATAATAGTGTAAATAAAAAAAATGTATTTTATTTTAAAAAAAGCGTGGGGTGCTTTTTAAGATATTATCAAAATGATAATCACTCTACTCATATCTGTCAATAAAATATTTATAACTATTGACACCATGCACCCCACGCTTTTTTTAAAATAAAATACATTTTTTTTATTTACACTATTATTAATTTATATTTATTGAAATTTTTGGACCCTATTCTTAATTTAAATTTATTAAAATTTATTTTCTATTTCTTAGTTTGGTTTTCTATAAAAAGCGTGTTTTTAGTTTTTAGGGTTCCGTACCCAAAGGGTACTAACGGGACCCTATTACTAAGCCTACGCTGTCCGTCCGTCCGTCTGTCAGCGGGCTGTATCTCGTAAACCGTAATAGATAGACAGATGAAATTTTCACATATTATGTATTTCTTTTGCCGCTATAACAACAAATAATAAAAATTAAATTAAATTAAAAAAATTAAATTAAAATATTTCCATGGGTACATGAAAATATTTTAATTTAATTTTTTTAACGGAACCCTAAAAGAGCGAGGCCCGACTCGCACTTGGCCGATTTTTATTTTAATTCTAGTCAAAGTGAGGCCAATTTTGGCTGTTGTTTGGACACACACGGTGTCCTTATAATTTTGATATCATAATCGACTTGATCTGTGGTAGATAATGTAATAGGTATGTCGAGGACTGACTGGACACGTAAGCGAAAAGGCGTCGCCTGCGTGCGATACAAGAGGCAGTCGAGTGATAGTCGAGGCGACTCAAAATGTCGTGTCCCGTGTACTTAGCGTAATTATTATGTCTGTGTAATTGTAGAATTAAAATTGTAACTTCTACTAATTTGATTAAAGTATAGTGGAGAAGAGGATCCATCATCCAATAGGTACATAAGTAAACTGAAAGCTGTCAAAAAATGTTCTGACCCACCATTGCAAAGTTCAATTTGAATACCTACGTATCACGTTGCCGTTGTATGCTTTAAAATTGTAGAAATACAAATACAAAGCAGGTATTTATGATTTAAACAAGTATGAAGGACAATGCATTTTTGCTTTTATTCTCGTAGCTGAGAACTTATTATTTTTCAACACTTTTTTAATTACATTATGTATAGGACTGTACTTATGATTTTTAGTATATGTTTTTGCTTGCATAGTCGCATCTGCGTCGGAGTAGAGTTAGATTTTGAAAATCCTGCGGGAATCCTTTGTTTTCCCGGGCATAGTATCCAGGTCCTCAATTATACCCATGCAAATATTCAAGTCAATCCGTTGCTCTGTTATTGCGTGATTGAACGACAGCCCAACAACTCAACAAGCAAACACATTTCCGCATTTGTAATAATAGCAAGGATATAGAATATCGCATTGACCTGGACTCATTTTATAGTAGGAATCAATACGTTAATGATCCCAGAGCGGAAATGACGGTTCTTATTCATGCGCTGCTCACGGCGGAAATTGCACTAAGCTCACCTAACTCCACTCGCTATGGTAATTGCAATTCGTAAACCCGTAGATAGAGTGCTGAGGATAGGTGATCAGACTACAGATACGATGTCTTAGAGAAATCTCGTGAAAGAGTCATTAATGTTTTAAACTCGAATCAACCTGAAAATATATCTAAGCTGCTCTGAGGTGATAAAAGACCGCATCGAAGTCGGCCTTAATCCAGGGCACGCATCTCTGACTGATTCGGTTTATTGATTCGGAGTTATGTGCTTTTGTTTTTAGTCCTATGTCCCCTAAGTGGGGCTGTCCACAGTACTACGCCATACCGACCGGTTTTGAGCCACAGCCTTAACTTCGTTCCACGTCATCCCTATCCTCGCAACCTCCACCAGAACCGTACGCCACCAAGTTTGCTTAGGCCGGCCCAGCTTTCTCTTTCCCTGAGGGTTCCAGGAGAGAGCCTGTCTCTCTATGTTGTTTGGTTCCCTTCGAAGAGTGTGACCGATCCATTCCCAGTTACGACGTTTAATCTGCTCGTCCCTTGGCGATTCTTTACAGCGTATCAAAAGATTGATGTGCTTTTAAGCAATTAAATATTTCATATGCTTTAACGGTGAAGGAAAACATTGCGATGGAAACTGCATGCCTGATGAGAGTTCTCCATAATATTCTCAAAAGGTTTGCCAATTTGCTTTGGCCCAGCGTGGTGTACCATGGCCCTTCTGTGGGAGGAGACCTGCGCTCAGTAGTGAGCCGTTGATAAGTTGCTAAGGTTGCTAATGATGATGGTGATATATAAAATATTGTTCATCATAGGATACAAGGGCAAAAAATTTAGTGAGAAAAATACAATTTGCTCACACTTTCTTTGAAAAGTATTCTCGTATTCGTCATGCACTTAGCTCCATTCATCGCGAATACAGAATCAACTTTTTTTTGTGTCGCAGCTGATTTTCCAGAACAAAGGAGGAGACATCGCTAAATTATTCATACATAGAGTACATATGTAGTGGCAGAAAAAAACTCTGAGACAAAGTGTCGTCTTCCCGTCGGATCCTCGAGCCTTCATTAGGAGGGACCTCGGAGGGTGTAACTCGTGTAGTGCTTGTGACACGCCCTTCTTCCTTTATTCGCACGGAGTCACATTTTTCTCGATCGGAATATCACTTTGTTACCCAAGACTGTAACGCGTTTTGCGATCTTTTGGTGAAAGTTAAGAAACGGATACTGAAAAAATTCAATTGTTTGTTTTTTATTAAATATATTTATGGCCACGTAGAACCAACATGTATAATATTAGCACGGTTTACTTGAAATATTAAACTAAAGTTTGTAACATGTCATATTATGTAAAGATCTAATCTTCGACAATTTAGATTCCACACACCTTTTGTACTTGAACTGTGGCAGGTAGACTATATTTTTGTTCCTAACCAAAATATGTAAGGGCAAATAAAGATGAAAATAAAAGAAACAAGATTTCCAGACAAAGTAATGGCAATAACAAATTTGACTTCTCGAATATAAAAGCTACGTCATTTCCAGACAAGAGACAATTTTATATCACGAATCTAGAGTTGTTATCTCAATATTTTTTGGGCCAAAACGCATCCAGCATACATATTCGAATTCTGCGAGTGGAATTTCCATATCCCTCAAATATATCACAGCGTACCGAATATTTTATACTGTCAGTATCTAACTGGCGTTTTGTGGTAATGTCTTCGTTTGATGTATAGCAGTCAGAAGCACTCGTGGTCTAAATATCTTGCCATTATGTATATTGTGGCTACATTAAGACGTAACGTCGCAGAAGAGAGCCTCTTAGCGTTTTTTCGGTCCGTAATCACGGGCCAGATTGCTCCGTCGCAAAATGTACCTAATGCCGCATTGGGCAGGAAATTATAGATAGAATTTTATTTCAAGAAATATCGGAATTTTAGCAGTTGAGTTCCTTTTAAGAAAGTCGGTTGGAATAACGGTGAAAATAGCTCCGCATTGCTTCTTAATTTGTTCATTTATTTGAGCGGTTTTTATATTCAGTACAAACGTTACACTCAAAAGTAATTGTTTTCTAATAGTTTGGCGTTCTAAAATGTCCGAGCAATAATAAAAGGATAAAAGTGATAAAATTAATAACTAATTCAAAGAAACAACCAAATTCTCTGAAATATGTAACAAGAGTACAAGATTTTGAGACCTGCAAAATTTTCTTTTCATTAAAAATTTGCTGGATTGTACGAGGGCGGGTCAATAAGTCCGTGACTTTTGGAATAAACCACAGATTTTTTGATAAATAAATCATTTTATTTTTCAACGTAGTCTCCCTTGAGCTCTATACACTTTGTCCAACGCTTCTCCAATTTTTTTATCCCTTCCAAAAAATATGATTTGTCGAGGTCCTCAAAATAGGCCTTTGTTTGCGAGATGACTTCATCATTGGAGTCAAATCTTTTTCCACCAAGCCATTTCTTCAGGTTTGGGAACAAGAAGTAGTCACTCGGAGCCAAATCTGGAGAATAGGGCGGATGAGGGAGCAATTCATAGCCCAATTCATGGATTTTTGCCATGGCAACTGCACATGTGTGCACCCTTGCATTGTCTTGGTGGAAAAGAACTTTTTTCTTGGCCAAATGAGGTCGTTTTTTTTTAAATCGTCATTGAATCGGTCCAATAAGTTGTCATAATATTCCCCATTGATTGTTCTTCCCTTTTGAAGGTAGTCAATGTGGATTATCCCGCGTGCATCCCAAAAAACAGTCGCCATAACTTTATTGGCTGACAAACCCACCTTGGCCTTCTTTGGCGCCGATTCAGCCTTAGAAACCCACTGTTTTGACTGTTGTTTGGTCTCTGGTGTGTTGTGATGGATCCATGTTTCGTCCACGGTTACAAAACGGCGCAAAAACTCCTCCATATTGCGATTAAACAACGCCAAACCTTCCTGTGAAGTTGTTACACGATTGCGTTTGTGGTCGACTGTGAGCAAACGCGGCACCCATCTTGCGGAAAGCTTTCTCATGCCCAAGTGATCATTCAAAATTGAAACCACTGAGCCATGCGAGATCCCTACGGCTTCCACAATCTCTTGCACTTTCAATCTTCGGTCGGCCAACACCATATCGTGAATTTTTTCGATTGTTTCGGGTGAAGAGACCTCAACTGGGCGTCCAGGACGTTCGGCATCTTCAGTGCTTGTACGGCCACAACGAAATTCAGTAAACCACTTTTTTACCATTGAAATCGATGGTGCAGAGTCCCCATAGTATTTATCAAGCTTAGCCTTGATCTCGGTAATGGTTTTTTTTCGCAAAAAATAATGCTTAATAAGGACACGAAATTCACTTTTTTCCATTTTTTCCTCAAATTACTGGGTAGTCTGATAAAGATAGCTGTCAAACACAAAATACCTGACGCAGCAAGTTCAAATTTTGACAGGAGTCAACTGACAGATGCCTGTTGACAGGAGTAGTGTTGCTTTTTCAGTAAAGAGGTCAGAAATTCAAAAAGTCACGGACTTATTGACCCGCCTTAGTAGTAGGTACTCATCATTGTTAAAAATAGTGGGTATTAAAGTAAGTGAATTGCAGGATCTCTCGGAATCCAAAAACACGTTAAAGCTGTTGAAATTCGCAATATCTAGGCATTCTCTCGCTACTTACTTTTTCCGGGCCCCTTGTTGGACGCCATTTAAAGTAATTCGCTCCACGGCTGCGCTGAAGTCAAGTAAAGCCGCACAGTCGTCCCAGTGATGCTCGTTCTTGTCTGGTTCCTTCTTTTCCTGGCATCGTTTCAAATTAAAAGCGATAAGGGGAAAATCGTTTTTATACTTGCATTACAGCGTATGCTTTTGTTCACTTATTATCTTAACTCAATTATAGAGATGTTTTTTTGTTAAAATCATATATCATATCAAAACATATCAAATAACTCGAAAAAAAAAAACGAAAAAAAAGGAATTATAAAACAACTTGATGTGGCAAAACAAAGCAAACGTAATATGCAACATGATAGAATAATCTGTCTGGACAACCTAGAAAATTGGAAAACTGATGGATTGATATTTTTTTACAATAGTATTTAAAACCATAGGCTTGTGTGAAAAGGAAAATATTGACAGTTGTTGTCTTTAAATGAGGAGTAACAGATCAAAGCGTACTCTCTGGAGATAGATTTCGATATTAAGGCATAATCTTAAAAAAATCTTTAATTTTAATTCTTTATTAAAGTGATAACCTACACTTAAGGAAATGTCCGAACAAATCTTTAATATTCAAAAGGGGGATACAAGATACAATAAATATGTATAATGGATAGAGTTAGTACATTTTACTCTATTACTCCTCAAATAAAAGCACAAAACTCTGTCTTGCAGTTTGTTCAATTAAAAGAAACTCAATATTAGTATTTCTGTCCCTGACCGTGGCAAAGTGAAGTACTCGTAAAGCCGTACATAAGTACAATCGTCCCAATGGCGTTCGTTCATTGCGAGCCTCTTATTTTTCTGGCATCGTTTCAAATTAAAAACGATAAGAATAAGCCCTTTCTTACTTACTTACATTACACAGACATCAGATATTCGTTGCCAAAGTTCTGCTTCTTCAATTTACTTTGCATTAACTTTAAATTAAAATAATAGAGCAGTAATGTGGTGTGAAAGTAAAGTTGTTCGGAACACTAATAGTTCTCAATTTTTCTTGTTAAACCTTTTGCATTTGGCGTTTTTCTATGGAAACAATGGTTTTTTACTCGTACTGGAGTTGATTTAATTATTAGTTATATTAATTTGGTATTAGATATTATATTATTTAGTATTAGTTTATAAAATCGTCCTTCTTGTACTTTAATTAAAATTTGGTTAGCGGAAGCGGTTTAATATTCAGCTTTATTATCTATGTTACTTCGGAAACAGCTAAAGCGCATTTATGTATTATGATTGAACCAAATGGAATTTTGAATACAGCGAGATAAATAATTAAATGAATTAAAATGTAAACCTCAATGGACGAAGCAGCGCTGGCTTCGAGTTTTCTCTTCAATAATGAATGAGTGCTGACCCGCCTTTATAAGCTGCACAAATTTAATTTTAATGTGGGACACGACTATCTCGGTTACCTTGCCGTCGACGTAGCCTAACAAAACAGAGCTGGCCTAGCAGATTAGAACACGTTCGTACAATGTTTGTACACGCTTAATGTTCCAAGTTATGCTTGTTAAACGTGCTTAATAACATCCTCTATTATTGACCCAAACAACACGTAAGCAAGGAAAAGTTTGCTTTTGGAATATGCTGACAAACAATTGGAAAGCGTTCGAAAGCTTGTGACGAAATTATGGTAGAATATCCAACAATCTTCGACGTCTACAATTGGAATAAAATTCGCTGCAATTTCAGGAATTGTCGCCAGCGGTTATTATTCGGTGTGTAAGCGGGAGTTTGTCTCTCCAGGACATAGTTGGTTTTGTCCGGGAGTTTACCGTAAATTCGCATGGTTCGCTGGTTCTTTTCAAAACTCGCGGTTGGTTTTACGCTTTCGGTGGTATTGTTCGTGGCGTTTTGAGTTTGAATTTTAACCGTCCCCATTCAGAAATAACGCTGCGATGAATAATGTTTCTCGCTGCAATTTGGCCTCCGTTAATTATTGTGCATTCCTACCGCTCAGTTACTTTCTCCGTCTTGGTCGCTATTGTACCCGTTCCAGCCCGTTTGAAGCGAACTTTTAAATAGACTACCATTTTAAATATGAATATTGTCCATTTGCCGTTTTTTATTCGAGAAACCTTGTTTATATAGGTCGCCTTTTTAAAATATTAAACGCGGAAGCTCTGAGGCAGAGTGAAGATTGTGATTTAATGTTATAGAAAACATGAAAAATAAACGTTAAACAATTTCAAAGTTTACGTTATTTTTTATAATATCTGTATTTTGCAAGTTTAATGCTATGTTGGAACGGAAAAGGTATAGGTTTAGGTTTGTGTGGTAGTAGTTTATTGTACCATTTTTCCGAAAGAACTTTATTAGATAGGTATGTTTTATAGATGTAGGTCTCCTGGGGCTGTTCTGTGTTGTTTTTTTAACCTTCTTTTCTCTTGTTCAAAAAATTTGTTCATAATTCATTCCGTCTTATTTATGTTTTTTATCTTCAATGGTTGCTAAACCAACAGTAGAAAATGTTTATAAACTAGGTAAGTCAACCTCAATAGCGTTATTGCAGTTAAAGGCGCGGACTGAAAACCGAAAAGTTCAATTAATGCCCAACTCTTTGCTTTAATGGGTACACAACGTGGGTACACGCCACGCTTAATTCTTATTTAGATGACAGAGAAGAGATTCTTTAAAAAGCCGATTACCTACTGCCCACAGCTCGCGTAAGGTAACTAAAGTCTCTCTTATTTCATAAGAAAATACGCGGAAGATAATTTTTCAAGTAAGACAGTTGCATAAAATGTAAATTCGCATTCAGCTCTCCCCTTTCCTTCACCGCAGTCGCCCATTTCATGAAACACTTTTCCGACAGTCCGCTCAAAACACCGAGCTGTGGGCACCGGCGGGGGCTGAAGGCGGATTTCTGAGATTAGGCACGTCAAATATGTCTGTACCTCGACTTATTCCGTTGCTCTTTTCACGTGCCTTTTTGCAGTTTCTGTTCGAACTAGGTACTTATACAACTTTTAAGTCGAGATACTCTGGCTATTTTCGGAAATCTTGTTGAAATTATGCCGGAAGTATTGATGAAATCTTTCCGGAAAGTTTGTAGTTTTTATGAAATGTTTTCCTAAATATCCTTAATCCTCATTTCTTCGAACTATGTACCCCCCATTTCCACTTTAGTTTCGCGACTTTCTGATTTGATCTTCCAGAGATGTATCTTAACATAAAAGTTTATAAAGACACACTTGTAGGCATTGTGCCTTCAAAGCGATTAGTTTTAATTACTAATAATTATGTCATAAGCTTAGGCGTTAAAACGCGAGTATGGGACAAGAAATATAATAAATACTAGCTGACCCAGCGAACTTCGTACCGCCACTACTTATAAATGAAAAATTAGTTAAATAAACATTTTCCAGTGGACCAAATTGTGAATCTAAACCATCCTCGAATCCCCTTGAACTCACACAAAAAATTTCATCAAAATCTATCCACCCGTCTAGGAGGAGTTCAGTGACATACACATGCACACAAGAAATAAGTTAATAATGCACATATGTTAAGATTACACCTATAATTTATCTGTGAAAGGTAGTTCATCCTATTCGGTAGAACAGTTTTAACAGGTAGGTACAATGTGATAAAAAAAGAAATTTTCCTTTTTGTGGAAGTTCCAAACTGAGCGGAACAGAAAATTCGTGATACATACGCATTTGACGTCCCTAATCTTTGAAATCCGCTTTAGGAAACGCCTTTTCACCGCAACAGCGCGTTCGAAACCATGTCGGAAAAGAGTTTCATATGATATTTGTATGCGTTCAATAAAGAAAAAGAGGATTTATTATATTTAGATGGTATTGTAGAAAAACGATGGTAAATGTTTATTTTCTTAGAGCTACTTAAATAGCTACTCTATACGAAGCTAAGCTGTGTACCAACTTAGCTTAGTGTTTGCAACTTAGCTGTTATAAACTGATTTGCAGATACACATTTTATTTTCATTTTCATTTATTTGGTTAGTCACCAGCTTATTATATTTATACAAAGCCACCAGCTTATTATATTTATAAAAATATATTTATTCAAGTTCCTGAACGTCCAAACCAAAAATTAAATAAAAATTAAAATAAAACAATGACGCATAGTGACAGGTAACACAACACACACAACTATAAACATATACTTATTTAGATTAATTGGTAAAATGCTTTAAAACATTAATAAATAGATTTTGTCCGCGACTTCATCAGCATGGAGTTAGGTTTTAAAAAACCTGCGGGAACCCTTTATTTTTCCTGGACAAAAGCTAACATGATTTTCCAAGTCCGCAACTATACCCAAACCAACAAGAAATCACACATTTGCATTTACAATATTAATAAGGAAATATTTATTAACATTATTAATATCATCCATTTCAATGTGTAAAGTGCAATGTAAGAATACCAACCCAGTTTCTTCTTTTCTTCTTATAATTTATCAGCGTATTCTTACTAATCATACTATACTATATTATAAATGCGAAAGTGTGTTTGTTGGTTTGTTGGTTTGTCCTTCAATCACGCCGCAACAGAGCCATAGATCGACGTGATTTTTTGCATGGGTATAGTTGAGGACCTGGAGAGTGACTTAGGCTTCTTTTTATCCTGAAAAATCCAAGAGTTCCCGAGGGATTTTAAAAACTAAATCCACGCGGACGAAGTCGCGGGCATCAGCTAGTATTGTATATGCGAAAGTGTCTTTGTTTATTGGTTTGTTGGTGTGTTGGCTTGTCCTTCAATTACGCAGCGATGGAGCAACGGATCTAAATAGTTTTTTGAATGGGCAGGAATAGTTGATGACCAGGGAGAGTGATATAGGCTACTTTTATCACGGAAAAACATAAGTTAATATTAAGTGTTCACGCGAGATTTTCAGAAAACCTAATTACATGCGTACAAAGACTCGGGGGCATAAGCTGGTAGTCTATAAGTGTATATGTTACTCACAATTTATGTCATGAAATTGCTCCCATATCGTACAAAAAGTGATGTACGTTTAATGTAATGCTTAGTATTCAATTTGCGCACAAATACGCCGCGGAGGCACGAAAAAGGAATTGCTCCTTTAGTTAAAGTCGGCCAAAATATGTCGCCGCTCGTCGTGGATGGAATAATGGTTGAACAATAAGTGGATTTGGGAATGGGTATGATATTAACAGTCATATTTTGCAAGTTAGTTGGCTCACTTTTAAGGGTTGCCTGTAAGAGATAACTTCAGACTAAGGCCGCCATTGCACCGCGCACTTTTGTCTTCTATTCTGTTTTTCTGTTCGTAAATGAGAAACTCTATGGACTCAGCGATATAGTCATAAGAAATCACGAGTTTATTCAATTAATGTATACTTTTAGCGCTATTACAGAACATACTGTGGAGAATGTTTTTACAATAATAATAGGCACCGCATTCATTCAAATAATCTCAACTCATCATCGTCGGCTCACGGCTGAACAAAGGTCTCTTTTCGAATGAAAATGTACTGCATAGTACTGTTAAGTGGAGAAGTAGTGTATTTCACATAACTAAAAATGTAAAACATCATGTTTTTATTACATTTTTGGGATAAATTGTAACATGGATTAAAAATTGTTGCAATCGATTATGTTATTGATTCTGAGCATGATGTTTAACATGAGCTTTCTCTTTAACAAAAATAATGTAGTACAAAACCATTAATTTAAAATGCAGTCAAGTACTTGCTTATATTCGTATTCAGCAAATGTACTATGCCCTGGTTTTATTGTTACATTGTAGGTATTACACTCATAAGGGATAATGTTATTATTGTTGTATGACATATAATATAAAATGGGGAACGTTGAAGGTGTCTTGGAATAAATTCTGGGCCAACAAATCCATCATCGAAAAACTCGGCATCAAGCACCGTCTGCCCTCCATTGTACAGGCTCGCATTCTCACTTTCTTTGGTTACGTATCAAGACGTGATGATGTTTTGATTGAAAGTCTAGTTGTTTAAGGAAGAGTAGAGGGCACTAGAGCACGTGACTGATCGCTCATGAGATGAACAGACCAAGTGAGGGCTGCGGAGGATGTTCCCTGATATGAATGCACGAGGAAGGCAGCTGTTAGGGGAGGTGTGGAGACCTATAGTCAAGTGTGCCACAAATCCCAAGTGACGACCACGACCGCTCTGTCAAGAGCGAAACGACTGGAAAAAAACCAGTCAAGTGCGAATCGGAATCGTACACCGAGGGTTCCGTACTCCAGAAGTAAAGTATTCAAGTAAAACGATAATATTATATTAATTTGTTATATGTGTATACAAATTTACGGTTTTCGGATTTTTTCCTTTACTTGTGCTACATGACATTTCTTCATGCCAAATTTCACGATTCTTGGTCAACGGGAAGTACCCTATAGGTTTTGATTCCCTTGCGAGTGTCAAAATACGGATTGCGACATAAACGGAGCATAAAAGGCCGTTTCTTTTGATTGTGGTGACTAAGAAGTTTGGTTTTTTTCACTGGTGCAAGGGATTGCAGACTTGAGTATTTGATACTAATTTCAACTTGATACCTCCACGCGATCCTGAGAACAAAAGCCTTGACAGACTGACAGAGAAACGGGCAACGAAGTGATCCTCTAAGGGTTCCGTTTTTGGTACGGAGTACGGAACACTTATAAAGGATAAAGTCAACTGATATAAGCTGGCGAACTCGCAGGTTTTACGTAGTAAAACCATACTTGGAACTGGCTTTCATGCTCACAGCGGGCGGTTGTAGTCTACGAGTAGAACTTGTTGGCGCCACTAATAAACAACTTAGCACTGCCCACACACCCTGTTGGTGCCGACTGCCGAGAAGCGGGCCGCGTATGGGCTTAACTGCAGCTGCAAATCATGATTATTATTAAAACTGCGTGAATTTCAATCGATTTAAAATAATACTAGCAGTCGTCTGCGACTTCCTCTGCTTCCAATTTATGTAATTTTTTCCATCCTTTTTCGTCTTTTTTCCCATGGGTTTACTGGAGACACCTAGAGTTGAATTTGTGAAAATCGTAATTATGATTTTTTGGTGTTTCAAAAAATCGCATTGAAAGCATATTATGGAAATAAACTTCAATTTATGACTTTCTAAAGACAGTTTTTACCCTAAATTCAAAATTCAAAGAATTACAAACTATTTAAGAAACCTAGGCTTTTCATATCCCCAGAAAGTAGAATAGGGACTTCCACTTTCAAAAATACTGTTCTTTAGAGGATTTTTATTGGTTGAGTTTGCGGAGTGCATCTTCAATATGCATAAATTTGTGAAATGCATTAAAGTACTTATTTTAAATGTTGGCGATAGGTATATAAAACTAACTTTATCGTAAATATTTATCTCACTCACATACTTTGCAAGTTTAAAGCGGTAACTTATACTACGTTTATGGTTGAAACTTTAAAGTGATCATAAATATGGTAACGAAATCGGCGCTCATGTTTTTCTAAAACGCTTTAGTCTCGCAAAAAGCTTATTTTGTAGGCGCGGAATGCTTAATTCCTGTTCGTTGACGCAATTAATTTTATATTAATGTCGCGAAACATCTGCTGCCCGTTGCTTACTCCGTGGAAGTATTTCAGGAGTTGACACAGTTTTGTGATCTTTAATATTTAAAAGGATAACTTTGACAGCATCCGTGGGATGGCGAAATTCTACGATTACAAGACCGGTGGTAATAATGATTATCTTAACGTATGTTTTTTGAATTTCATCCTACACACAGTAAATCAGTTTCCATGGCCCGTGACTGCATTGAATTCTTCTATGGAATTTCTCATTGCTTAAAGCCGTGACCCCTTTCTAATATTCACATATATTGGTTTTCTTGGGAGGAGAAGGTACCATATTATGACTCTAAGGCTTAATGGATATGTTTTATCAGATAGTGATAATGACTGTGGAAGTCGATGCAAGAGACCTTTGTCCAGCAGTCTGTCGGTTGATAAAGAAGAATAAGATGAAGATAGTGATAAGATCCCTTCTCCGAGAGAAGAATATGCTCAGTAGTGAGACGTTGATGGGTTGCTCAGGTGGAAGAGGATAGTGAATAACCGAGACTGATGGCTTAACGTGCTCTGCGAGGCACGGGGGAGCAGAGTCCAAAGTCGACACCCATCTAGTTACCAACTTGGTCAACGTTGCTCAACCAGCACAATCGACAGAATGCACTGTCGCAATCTTAATTACTAGGCCTAAAGTCCCTCAAGCAAGGTGCAAATAATATTTTTTCAAGCATCTCTGCTCTACATTTCGTCGGCCGTGCCCGTTTCAACAATGTATACTCAGGGGGGTGAGGACTTGCGAACGCGGAGACGTCAGAAACCACTTAACACATGTTTTGTCTTTGAAAGTAGGGCAGGTGGAAGTTGAAAGTTGCGACTCTGTAGGGAAATTCAAATATCATATGACGTATGAAAAGTTTAGCTTTATTTTACAACTTATGGATTTTGGCGTTTGTATTACCAGTGACAGCACTCCGTGGCAATAAATAGAGAAGAGCTTTTACCCGGTGAGAGATTTTGAAAAAAAATCGGCCAAGTGCGAGTCGGGCCTCGCTCTTTTAGGGTTCCGTTAAAAAAAATTAAATAAAAATATTTCCATGTACCCATGGAAATATTTTAATTTAATTTTTTTAATTTAATTTAATTTTTATTATTTGTTGTTATAGCGGCAATAGAAATACATAATATGTGGAAATTTCATCTGTCTATCTATTACGGTTTACGAGATACAGCCCGCTGACAGACGGACGGACGGACGGACGGACGGACAGCGTAGGCTTAGTAATAGGGTCCCGTTGGTACCCTTTGGGTACGGAACCCTAACAATACCCGTTGAAAAGTTTGAAAAGGGAAAAGAGCAAGTGCTATAAACGGTGCTACATAATAAAACCAAGTGAATTACCAACAAAGGTCTACTTCGGACGTGTTCAAGATTCAGACTTATTTGAAACAAATTCAGATTTTTAAAAAATAATCCTACTTCCTACTAATCCTACTAATATTATAAATGTGAAAGTTTGTGAGGATGGATGTTTGGATGGATGGATGTTTGTTAGTCTTTAACGCCACAATGAATGAACCGACTGGCTGAAATTTGGAATGGAGATAGCTAATACCCAGGATTAACACATAGGCAACGTTATATCCCGGAAAATTAAAGAGTTCCCGGGGGAATTAAAAAACCTTAATCCACGCGGACGAAGTCGCGGGCATCATCTAGCTCAAAATAAGTTTCAGCGTTCAATATCTTCGCTGGCTATAATATGTAACTATTATAATATGTAGCTAGCGAAGATATACGCTATTGGTTGTTCTACAAGAGTTGCGTTAAGTTTATGTTCAATTTCATGGGTGTGATATATGTTTCTTGACCGGCGAGATTATTTAGTCCTTTCTGCGCTAACGAATATTTGTCGAAGTAATTTATAGAAGTAGTCTTACTATACTCAAATTATGCACATAAAAAATACGCCAGTCAAATAAAAAAAAATAAAAGTACCTATACGGAATATTTCTTAAAAAATCCTTCAAAATAATAAACTTCTTAAATTACATCAAAGATAAACATTCCACTTTGATCCTGAGAGGTTCAAAATTTTGCGGTGCACGTTTGTTTTACACGTTTGAGCATCTTTCGCCTCTTTAGAGAGTTCATCAAACCGTATGCGTACGTGTAAACTGTGTTTTTCAACCAAATTAACGCAGACTTCGCTGAAATTAAACACAAATGTTACACTTTGTTTTGTTTTACCTTTAACGTCTGTTAGTGATACGAAGGGTTGGGGTTCCGGGTCTAGTATCAATGTCCTCATTTTGATGTAAATATTCTACCCCAAAACATAAAATACGTAGTAATGTAAATTTACTACAGCACGACTATATTTTTCTATTGCGAGATAGGCTTGCGTTTAATGACAATCAATGATAGAAGACACTGTAACTCTTGCTTGGAAGGTACTCTTATACGTGGAGGAAACACGGCTGCTAGAAGAGCATTCCATACCTTATCAGTCTGTTTTAGAAAGGTTCTAAAGTTGGTTTGATGCGGGTTGTTACGTTCCCTCAAATATGGTTGGGCGAAGCAGCGGCTAGGTCATGCGTCATGCTCGTGAACGGGTTCCGCCGGCGGGAATGGTGCTACTTTCTGTCTGCTCATCTTAATATGTATTGAATAATTGTAAGTAGTATGCATTTTTGGAACTAGTCATTGTCACAACTATGAAACACTGGATACATAGCATAATATCTATTGTATTGTAAACTTGTTTTAAAAACCGCAACTGCCGAGTTACTTGCTGGTTCTTCTCGGCAGGAAGGGCATTCCGAACCAGTGGTAGACTCATCGACGATTCAAAAGCTCTTGTAAAAAGTTTATTTGAATAAAAAATATTTCTATTTGAATAAAATGCCAGCGCGCAACGCATGACTTCTCTCAGAATTCTCTGGTAGAATGGAAAAGAATTTACTTGATTGGTAGCAATACGAAAATATAGCCAATCACATATACGCAATTAAAGTAGCTAAGCTATCAGTTCGTATAAAGGATTCATGAGCACCGTTTCTTGTGCCATTGAAACGTCTATTAAACGGCAACAGTCAAGGCCCGCATGACTAAGGAAGTAAGAGGGCGAATTAGATTTAATTTTTGATTCTGTTTGCTTACTTACGTCTGCTACTTCTCAATAATTCAGCGGTTCAGACGGCGCGGACTGAAATGCACCATAACTTATTGTGAAACATCAGAAATTCACTCTTATTAATTTTTCAAACGGAAGTCTGGGTTCTGGCCCTCGATCCGTGGAGTGAGAATATACAAGAAATTATCTTTTTATCTTATCAGTATCAATTTACACAATCTCTTAACCAAATTCATCATTATCTCCGGAGTATAGGTTTCCTTGCAGTGAAGGGCTATAGGCCATCACCACGCTGGATAAATACGGATTAGCAGACTTCTCAGACTTTAATTATTTAATACGTATTAATAAGCTTTTACAGTTGCGTACAATCAAGTTATTTAAGTATACATAGGGAGGTACAATCGTCACTTATTTTCTGTTTTCATTACTTTTTATTAATCGTAGTTGCATTGGTCTCTATTAACATTATTATGATTATGACGTCACATCTGAGTATACTCTTCAATCCATCGATGAATACTCACATCGCATCGTTAATTTATTGAATTCAGTTCAATTGAAAGCTCTGCTCTGTTTGATGACCGTTGCGCAACTGAGTGTTATGGCATTATTTTTTTATTAATATGGACAGTTCAATTTTTTAAATAATTTGAAGGCGCTCTACTTTGCTTTATCCAAAGTTTTTATATCTTTCAATAGACGCTCATCTAATAACGAATAAGAGTTAAATGAACATAACTAAAGGTTTTAGTGAAAAAATATCCAAAGTATTATTATATCAAGCCTCAATAGCCCAACGGTTAAAGGTGCGGACTGAAAACTGAAAGGTCGCAGGTTCGAATCCCACCTGTTGCACTATTGTCGTACCCACTCCTAACACAAGCTTTCCGCTTATTTGGAGGGGAGAGGAGGATATTAGTCAACTTCAAGTTGACTAATATTCTTTTTAAAAAATAAAAAATAAAAAATAAAAAATCACTTCGTTATCAATATATGGGTGCCTTTATGCTTAGAGTTGTTGAGAAATTGCCCCTGCTGCCTCAGGATTGAACATTTAGAAGTGGTATGGTTCCCAACTTGAAAGCCAAGATATCATCAATACAAATTATTCAAAATCGCTCGGGCCCTCGCAGTCTTAGTGGGTAGTAGCTCAGAGCTCTGCAGCAGTATTACTATGGAATTAGAATATAATAATGTTATCATAACATCTGGAATTGAAATATACAAAAGATAGTCCCATAAAAATCAGTTCAAAAGAAGGATAGGGTAAGAATCAATTCAGAAGAGTCATTGATGTTCGTTACACCTTATTGTTCCTCAAGGCAAAATCCGTAACCGAGTTTAACATAATATTCCGATTTAAATCTCCGTAACTCAAGGCGTTTTAGAAGTTTGTATGCAAAGAGCCTTTTTTAGGCCACTGATCGCTATAATTAATCTATGATTTACACTGGATTGGCTGTCTCTATACAAATGACAGCGTATATAAGGATCAGTTTGAAGCGCCACAAACTTGAGTGTCTCTGGAACTAATAATATTGCAAATGGCGACCTCTACAATTCATCTATGATTTCATATGAAATCATGGATTGATTAGAGAGGTTGGTTATGAAATCATAGATTAATTATAGAGGTTGGTGCGCCATTTCCAATATTATTAGTGCTGGAGAAACATGTGTACTACTCGATCACATTATCTGTGCACCTGTCGTTGATGACGTCATGTCGGCGCTCTAGTACGGTGTATTGTGTAATACTGTGGTAATACCACAGAGTAGGTAATAATAAAGTAAATATTTACTCGTGTGGTAATACTGATGCAATGGGGCGAGCGCGGGAGGGTGAAGAGGGAAGTGGGAGGGTCATCGCATTCCAGCGAGGTGCACAGGTATTGTGATCGTGTTATGACTATTTACAGCGCCAAAATGGCGTCAATCAAGTAAATCCAAAAAAATATGACAGTAGCCTCTCCAGTGTTAATCATAGATTATTATAAAGCTCAGTGTTTCAAACATATTTTGATGTTTTGAAAGATTGCCAGTACAGACTGTCAAAAAGTTAACTTTTTTCGTCTTTTAAACACTTTAGGGCGTTTCTGAGATAGTCCATAAATAAATCTGTTTATAAAACAAAATAAGTAATCCTTAACTAAGAGTTCCATTAAACACACCGTTATTCCAACTCCAAGACGCCTTTGATTAGCCCAGCCTTCATTACACTAGCACGCGATGGCTGATACTAGCAACAATTTCCTTTAATTCGCCCCATTCATCATTGATTTGAACGCTTTCAAAGACACGGAAAACAACTGATTAAAGACCTTTCAAAAGTGGTTTGAAAGCATTCAACTGTGAGTACCTTTTTAATTGTATGGTTACGAGGATTCTACTAGAGCGTTATTCGTATTTTAGTCATAAAAAATGTTCGGCTTTGTTATAACTTGCCTGGCAGAGATCATATGGCAGAGATCCTTGGCAGAAATACTTGATAAGGTCGACTTTCGTATATATGTACAAACTAGCTGATGCCCGCGACTTCGACCGCGTGGAATTAGTTTTTAAAATCCCTCGGAAACTCTTTGATTTTTCCGGGACAAAGGTATAAAAAGGCCTATGTCACTCTCCAGATCCTGAACTACTGAACTATACCCATGCAAAAAATCACGTCGATTCGTAGCTCGGTTGCGGTGTGATTGAAGGACAAACCAACTAACCAACTACATAACAAACAGACACAGTGTCGCTTTGCTTTTTAAGAAGTATGATTATTAAATGTATTAACCTTACTTCTTCACTTCTATATATATATAAAAGAAAGTGGTGTTAGTTACACTATTTATAACTCAAGAACGGATGAACCGATTTGGCTGAAAATTGGTGGAGAGGTAGCTTAGAACCAGGAGACGGACATAGGATACTTTAAAAAAAAAAAAAAACAGAACAGCGGATTGATGTGATTTTTTGCATGGGTATAGTAATGGATGTTGTAGTGGTTCCTCAGACCGGGAGAGCTACTTTTTATCTCGGATAATGAAAGAGTTCCCGCGGGATTTTTAAAAACTTATTCCATGCGGACGAAGTCGCGGGCATCAGCTAGTAATATTATAAATGCGAAAGTGGTTTGCTGGTTTGTCCTTTAAAACAGATACGGATCGACTTGATTTTTTGCATGGGTATAGTTGAGGACCTGGAGGGTGACATAGGCTACTTTTTATCCCAGAAAACCAAAGAGTTCCCAAGGGAGTTCAAAAACTAAATCCACGCGGACGAAGTCGCGGGCATCAGCTAGTAATATTGTAAATGAGAACCAATTAAGCACCGTTGTTAACGAGTTTCCTTTTTCTACACTAGAGAAAGAAGATATTATTTAAATTATTATCTGCGAATCGAATACAAAACATCAATCTAAATCAAATAAATAAATGATTCTTCCTTTAAAATGATCTTTCACACTTTCACTTTTCCTCGTACCTACAAAGAAATTATCCTCTGTAGTACGATAATAAGATCTATCATTGTGATGGTTATCCGTGTATTGTGTAACATCCTCTGTTCTGCCAAATTTAATAGTTAATGCGTTTATATACGAGGCTGAAAGCTATTGTTACAGCATTGCTATTCATCGCAGCCGTCTTCGGCCCAGCATTAATCGCGGGGTATGTCGGAACTGACGAAAATTATATCGCTCACCTTCCTGGGTACGGGCGTAAAGAATTCATTTGGGTTTCGGGTAATCTTGGATTCATTAGCGCATTTATTATGTATATCATAATTGTTACCAGCTCTTTTGTATGTGTTTGTTTTGGTTTGTATTTTCTCTGACAAGGTTATTATTAATACATCCCCATATTATATTCTGTGTCCGTATATAGCGTTTTAACTCTAGATTAAAGTCTCCATAGATCTCAGCCTATGTATTAACATCTATCTCACAAAAAAAAGATTAAAACTGTAACCTGACTATGGAAAATGGGATTGATTTTGTTCATAGATCACCCGCCTGCCTATTTCACCCGGACCATAATAACAAGGCTACCTCTTCTTTAACTAAGGCTGAGCCAAATTACTATTAAATTAAATAAAGTAGAAGTATTGTGAATAGCAAAAGTAGGAGACCTTAAAATCCAAGATGATTTTTCAATATTGAGTTCTCTACCGTGGACACCGTGGCGTGGACTCAATTGAGGTCTCCCGGGATATTGCAATTAAGCGTCAATATACGCATAGTTTGCTTGGAATTTCATTCATAAGCTCCCTGCATAGCTGGTAAGAATTTCCGCACTTACATATACGTTAAATCCCTTTAAATGCGTTTATTAAATAATAACAGAATAAATATAAAGCACACAATGTCTACCTAGTTTCAACGGTTAATCATTCACTGCAGGACAACATCCTACTCTCTTGGGAATTTTCAAAATCCGTGGTTTATTGTCCACCTAGCCTGCACTGGGTAGGCAGATGACCTTCACTCCCATCATCTATCTATCTTCCGACTCAATCTCTGTTTGCATCGTATTCCGCTTATACCTATAAGTATAAGACAAATACGAGTGTGGTAAAGCCTTTCCATTAATCGAGTTAGTTTTCTTGCATAATCATAGTGCGGTGAAAACCTTTCGAATAAGACTCGGAAGAACGGAACTTCTACAATTATTATTATCAAATGTGATAAACCGCGACCACTAACGTACTTTCCGAGGCATCGAGAAAACGAAAAGACCTAATCAAGACCTTCAAAATTGGTCACCTATCCAATTACTGACTAGGGTCAGCTTTTAGTTAACCAGTGTAATAAATGCGTGTTTGATAAACGATGTTATCTATCAACTAGATGATCTCCGTTTCTCTTTCTCTTTCTTAAAATATACTCGCGTCCCTCATTCTCAATATTATAAACAAAATTATCTTCTGAGCCCCACACCCTCAACTATGTAAAACTTCTTGAGCAAAATTGAACAATATGCCCAAATCCGTTCCAATGAACAATTATTATCGAGAAGCCATATTGGCAAGATCCGGTTCAAATATTTGTCATAATACCCGAAGGTCGAGTACCAACTTCGGGCATTTCGGGAGTTCCAACAATGAGGCGAATGTAGTATATTGATATCCTTTATTTAATGAAGGTCGAGGAGTTTTTCCCGGAATTGAATGGGTCGCGACAATCAGAGCTTGTCCGCAGATCATATTTCAGGAGAGATAAACTTGGACAAAAGAATGAAATCCTCGCTTACTCAATTGGGTAATGGGCGAGCTCAGTCGTTATCTGCTCCCATTATTTCTGTTTGAGGAAGGTTGTGGTATTCTATTCGTACTTTATATCAAGGATCTTTATAAACATCTTTGATAAAATTCCACGCTATTTGATCTTGTTTTAAGGAAGAATGTCCGGGTAAATTGCTGTTGCGGTCACTACACATCTTTACTGTACCTGTAAGTAATTAAATTTATCAAGAAACTCTAGGATCTCTCTGTTAATTTCATCCACCATATTAGGAATGGCCACTGGTGCTGGTACTCGTTGGCTTTTATAGAATTGACGAGTAGCTAGGCACGGCTTACATTATAAAAGTCTACCCTCGTCTAACAATAGTTTAATATCTTTAACCATTTGTATTCCTCAGTTAAAATACCTCCCTGGCGCAGTTGTGAGCGCTGTCTTTCAAGTGAAGAGTTCAATTCTCAGCAGGTTCAATTTGGCAATTATTAATGTCTAAATTGTCTCTGCTCTGGTGTGGCTTTGGTCGTGCCTAGTCACCACTCTACCGTCAAAGACGTGTTGTTAAGCGATTTAGCGTTCCGGCACGATAGCGTGAAGAAAACAAACCGATAAAATATAGGCTTACATTACCTTGCCCAGTCCAAATTAGTCCCCTACAATTTTAAACTGCTCGTCACTTACCATCAGGTGAGATTACAGTGAATGGCTATAATGGCATCGAATAAAAAACATAGGCTTGTACATGTACAGTATATAATATGTATGGATTTTACCAATAAAAAGCATATTTTATGTCGAGTTCTAGAAAAATATCCTGCAAGTTGTTCAAGAAGTATCGTATTTTCTGGGTGTGTTGTTGGACCGGTAAGTTACGAAGTTTGTCCTTATTTGTTTCAGCGATGCACTTAACTGTAACTCACTTCTTTATTAAACTGGTAAAGTCGGTTCAAGATAATATAACTAACTGAAGAAGATAACGTCATTTCCCCCCTCATCTCCAGAGTTAAAACTAATGAGCTTAGTTTAAGATTGTGCGCGTCGCTTACATACATAGGTACGCCTTTTGTATCTTGAGTAAGTGCAAGATTGTGTCTAGGTAAATTATCTAGTACAAAATTTGGACAAATTCGGTACGCTTTTAGAAGCATTTAGTATTTTCATTAGTACGTAGTGAATTAAATTTTATTCCCATGATTGATGATATTGCACTTTATATCTTTATAAAAATCCAATACCTAGATATCTTTTTGTCCCGATACGGGAATACAGCACAGGACTTTGTCCAAGTCGAAATATACGGTAAAGGGCCCGACCTAGACATGAGGGTTTTCTGACTACACATTCTGAGTACTAGCCTGAAATTAGGAAATTGACGGTCCTGCTACTATGTGGGATTGCTTAAAAATGATTGCTACAGTGTGAAGATCGCATTCACCTCCGTTCGGCTGTTCATAATCATCATCATCATCAGCAACCCATCAACAGCTTATAACTGAGTGCAGGTCTCCTCTCAGAGAAGGATAATAGGCCATAGTCCACCACGCTGACCCAATATAAATTGGCGAATTTCACTCACCTTAGAGAATGAATCTGCGACCCCCCAAATAGGAGACCACAGTCCTTACCACTAGGCTATAACTGCTTTCATTACTGTTTGGCTGATCCTCTCCTCCAATTGGCTGAAATGCTTCGTTGTAGCAAAAACACTAAAAATTGTGCTAATCACCCCGATTGAGGTAGTGGGCTATGATTGAAGCAGTTTTTCTGTAATCGACCTGCTTTCTCCGTGCGGGATCTCCGTCCCATCGGACTATCGGAGAGACTATCACATACTTGTGCAACATAAAATCTCCCGCACAGATGGCTTACGTCTGTGGAGATAGGCTGCCATGGCCGATCCCGGTTGGAAAGACATTACACTTTTATAAAGAAAGAATTCAAAACAAAATTTTGTTGTGAATTTGCTAGATAATGCTCAGTGAGAGCATGAAGACTTCACGCAAAATGTCCAGTAGAAAATTTTCCAACACAAACTAATAAATTCCCAGGAAATATAAGTCAAGCACAAGTAGGAATCCGGCATCTTTGTAAGCCGCGACTGCGTTCACTCGCAAATTCTATTGCATGCACTCCTCTCGGTGCCACTGAAAATCAGACTCTATGCATACTAGTTATAAGGTCCTTTACGTAGAACCGATTTTAAACTGTGGAATCGCTGGGTTTCCGAGATTTTGGAATGAGATTTTTCTGATAGAATGCAAGCTGTGGCTGAGGCTTCTAAATGTTCGCAGAATGGCGTGCTCAGAGACTCTTTTGAGATGTGTTTTAAAACACAAGGCGAATGATGACACGTTTTCAAAATGATTGTTTTTTTCTTTATTAAGTCTTTGAAGTTTCATATACTATGTATGTATTTTTAAACAATAGGGATTTTTATTATACGCTTCACTCATTAGGTATTTCCAATAAAAAGGTTTTTAAACCCTTTTAGCATGGATACTTTATATTAAAATTATTTTTTTAAGCCTTTAGGCGTAAGGCCCACCAAAGGAGTGGAATGGTGTCATCAATTGCTAAATTGTGAAAATGCGCTTTATCTTTTAGACCAATATTATAAAAAATCAAAGTTAATAAAACTGTTTAAGAGTTGTTGGTCTATTATCAAACCAGACACAATTTTCAAATTTTGCAGACATGCTCAAGAAAAAATTATATGTTTGTAATATGTAAAATCTTTGAGACCATGCAACTTTGAAACTACAGATTGTTTAGAACTTGTCTATAAAGGTTTATGAATTCGATATGTTTGCAATAACAATTCGATAACAATCTGGAGCGCACTCGGGAGCGCGTGGGTGACTTCTTTTGGGTCTCTTACGTCTTGTTGGGACTTCCACATGCCGTGGTCTTCTCGACAACTATCCATTATAGCGGCTCCCTTCAACTCCCTTCCCTTTATATGTGCACCTAGGTCCTCCAGGACTACTACGGATTTCCTCATCTCAGATTTAGTCACGCAGGGATTCTCCAAGCAAAGCGCTCTCAATCGTTCGCTAAGGGACCCTGAGCTTCACTCTGTTTCATTCTTCTTCCACTCTTATACCAGCGTATACGTACCACACAGTAAGTACAGTAAGTATGGAGAGCCCAAACTGTGTTCTCTTTATCAATCGATAGACGTCTGCTATTGGACAAATGTCTCTTGCACGTACTTCCAGGTCTCACTCTTATGCTGCCTATATCCAGCACTCATCTGATATCGTCGGTCCACCTAGTGGGGGGTCTGCCAACACTGCCAACATCGATGCGAGGTCGCCACTCCAGCACCTTGGGACCCCAACTGCCCAAACGGTAGCAATCGGTAATTTTAACTTTTCCGAGGCTACCAACCTTTGAAGAGAAAATCAGTGGAGTTCTTAGAGGCTCCCTTTGTTATTATGAAAAACTTTGGTTCAAAGGCAACGCTCCGTCTAACATCGAATAAAAATATACGGAACACGGGAGCCTTCTTTGCAATTGACGAAAACCGCATTACTTTTTAATTTGAAACGTTGGGATCTGTAGAGACTTTATTACGCGAGTATCTCGCTTTTGACCCGTACGCCCTTTGTGTAAGGTATTTTTTATTCATTCCTAGGGATTCATACGGGAGTTAGCGTGCCCTCGTGTACCTTTTTGGATGTTTTTTCGTTTGAGCTAAATAAATGTATATCTAAGTTTATTCTCTATGTTTTGTATCGCGCCCGTTTGAAAAGCGGTTTGCTTATCGTTTTTGCGCCCGTACGTTAATAAGTTATATTGATTGGCTGTAAAATAAAGGCAAGAGGAAGTGTACACGAACGGAAAGACGTACATTGTTTGACATAGGTCTTTTGTGTGTACTTCTACGTGGCTCGGTCTTGCGTCGCCTGTATCCAGCGGCTCCCTGCAACTCGGCTAATGTCGACGGTCATCTAGTGGGAGATCTGCCAATACTGCGCTTTCCAGTGCGAGATCGCCACTCCAGCACATTAGCACCCCAACAGGAAATATAACATCGTTGACCCCAACAAACTATGGGACCCCGCTCTGCTCACTTCAACTTCGCGAGTCGAAATTGTACAAAATTTATTAGATAATTGTTTTACAAAAAATAAAAAACGCTTTTTTTAATGTAGGTACCTACTTAATTCTAGATTTCCTAAACAAAAACTGAACTAATTAGTTGTTTTCATTGTTCCAGGTATGTGCCTTAACCTGATAGAAGAAAACCAAGGAAACTATGCAAGGGAAATTCTGAATTTTAAGGATATTATATATGTTAAAATCCTTCAAGTATTTTCTCTAAAGCTTTATCTCAATGGGTTCAACTGAACCAGAGGTAGGTATATACTTAGATACGATGGCGTGTGGTAACCGAGCAGGGGTATGGCTGCCCTACCCCTCACCAATTTAACCCGCTTCCATATTAGACAGTATTACTATCATAAGAGATCGCAGTCAAGGACTTTCTGGTCATCAAATCCTTAACAACTTTATTAATGCGAAAGTGTGATTGTTTATTGGTTTTTTCTTCAATCACGCAAAAACGAAGCAACGAATTGAAGTGATTTTTTACAAGAGTATAATTAGGTACTTGTAGAGTGATAGAAGCTACCTATATTCCGGAAAAACAGAGAATTCCAGCCGGGTTTTTCAAAACCTTACTGCACGCGGACGAAGTACAGTAGGTATCTGATAATACCAGGGATTTATAAAATGAAAGTAGTAGGTAGGCACTGAGATTGTAAGTGTGATGACATTGCAGAACCGCGGCCGGCCACTGACAGCTGGCTGGCTTTAATTTTCCGCTCTGAAGCCTGAAAGGCGGTTGGGAGACGCGAAGACGTTCCATTTTCACTTCTTCAACTGCACCTACGAAATCTTAGTTCTAAAAGGTTCCCTTCATTGTTTGAAATATTTTTTGTTATTCAAATGAAATACTTGTAGATACCTACAACTACTACTACTTGCCTAACGGACATAAAAGTGGGGTTTTCGGGTTCCGAATCAAATTGGTAAAAAAGAAATCCTGATTGTACCTACTTTGCCCAGTTTGTCACAGTTAATTATTTTCTTTGACCTAATGTATGGTATTTTCTTTTTATTCATTTTCTTCTTTTTGAACTGTTGGACGTAATGTCCACTATGGACCATAGGTCTCTATAGACTTCTACATGCCTCGATCATTCGCCGCCTGTGTCCGACTCGTCATAATAATTATGTCTTCGATGTACCTAATGGAGCGTCCGTCAACACTATAGTACGAATATTGCTTAGGGTCTAAAATAAATAAAAAATTAAGTGGCACTCGGGGACTGGCGCGGTAAAGCTATTGCATAGTATTTTTTATCAACTTATGCAATTATAATATTTATGCAATATTTTTTTGCATAATAAAAATTATGCAAAAAAATAATTAAAAAACAAAAAACAAGAAAAGCGCACTGTCACTACTTCGCGAGTGAGATTCGAACCTGCAACATCTAAAGAAAGCGGCCGATCGCTCACTGCGCCAAACAGAAAAACTACACACTATTTAAACTGTCGATTTAGAGAAATAACTGTAGTTGCTTGATTTTTAAAAAAATCAAGGTATGCTGCAGGAACATGCGAAATAAAAGGAAGTAAAAGATTTCGAGTGAATCTCTCTCTAATTATGCCTGATATCGCGTTACACTTGAGTAATAAAATTTTATTATTTATTTAGGAGAGAATGTATTATTTCGTATGAATAAAAGGGACAGATAGAGGAATTTCTAATGAACGTAACGTGAGATCCGAGGGTCAGTGACCTCTCTTTTAGGGTGCCACCCCAAGGGTTGAGTTCGGAAAGCAGTAGGCGGTTTATATCGTTGCATTTTCTAATTGAATCGTTCGTTCTACTTGTTTAATCAAACTTTGTTCACATCTTGATCCGGTTTACAGCATGTCATGCTGAATTTATGTTAATTAACAGTATACAGTTTTGGGTTGTTTATTAGCCGTAATTAGGCCAAAACAAATTTATTGTGTATTTTGTTACACGCAATTTAAGCGTATATCTTTATATTATCTACCTACTAGGTGATCCGCCCTGGCTTCGCTCGAGTGGAGGTTTTGAAAATCGGCGAAGGAGTGGAATTTACGAAAATCCTGAAACATGTATTTTTTTTTAATCTTCTTCATTTTTAATTGAAAGCCCAAAAACCAAGTTTCATAGATATATAACTTGAAAAATGACTAACTTTCATACAAACTTTCACCGCCTATTTATTTTCCTTTGGGGATAGAATTTCAAAATATCCTTAGTGAGTGCCTAAGTTATAAAAGGAACCTGAGTACTGATAAAATTTCAAGTTTATAACCCCAGTGTTTTAGGCTGTGCTTTGATAGATCAGTCAGTCAATCAGTCAGCCAGTACAAATCTTTTATCAGTATAGACTACGGCTAGATATAATACAGAGACCTTTGTATCTAAATGCTATATCGCGTATCCATACATTTGACAACCAAAGGCCATAGCTGGTACAATTTTTAAACAGTATTTATCTGTATGTATTGTTCTGGAGGAAATTGACTATAGTTATAACTCTATCGCCAAAATGTCTCCAACAAAATGAAGTCGTAGTCAAGGGCTAACTTTCAGAAGAATAAAAAATGAAAAAAATTCAATGTTATTATTGTTGCTTTACAAGAAATAACGCCAATTTCTAAAATTTTGATCTTGTTTATTTTTATGTTCGGTTGCATCGAACAAGTGCAAGTTAGTGAAACAAACATTGCTTGTTTATTCAATCGGAGCAGCCCTTTATGTGTCCGGTTGAAATCGGACCTAACTGGTTTCAAAACTGACCGCTATTGGTGCGTGAAATGCTCTTATACAGGGGTGTGCAAGCGTCATGTACTGTGACGTCATGTTCGAATGGAGCGAACATCGTTAGATACAGGCTAACAAAAATATTTCCATGTACCCATGGAAATATTTTAATTTAATTTTTTTAATTGAAAATTGATGAAAATTTCAACTGTCTATCTGTTACGGTTTACGAGATACAGGCCGCTGACAGACGGACGGACGGACGGAAGGACAGAGGAGGCTTAGTAATAGGGTCCCGTTGGCACCCTTTGGGTACGGAACCCTAATTATGCGATATCGAATGTTACGCTGGCTCTCTCTCGCACATTACAGCCACGCATTGCATTCGCTACATCTAAATTTATCTATTACCAAAAATAGGTGCTCTAATCGATTCGCTTGTCCGTTTTTCGATATAAAAGTAGCTTCTGCTCGCAACCTAGAAAACCGAGTAAGTTCACCTAAATCCCGCGTGAATACCTACATTTGCTCGAGATAAAAAGTATCAGATTTCAGTCTCTAGGTTTATAACTATATCTCTTTAAGAAATCATGTCGATCCGTTACTCTGTTGCTGGGTGATTGACTAACGGACAAACACATTTTTGCATTTATAAAAGTGCCTAAAATAGTTAAGCACAGAATAATTATAATTATTTATTTGTTACTAGTAGAACTGATTGATTTTTCGTAAAAGAACTAAACCTAAAGAACTAAAAGTTCAGCGCCGTATTTAAGTCAGTACTTTGGAAGTTAATGATAAAAAAACTTGAGACGTGTCAAGGGACACCCGGGTCGAACGTAGTTCCTTTCGATTAATTTTAGTGAAGGAATTGTAATAAACTAGTGGTGTCATCTAGTATTAAATTGATTAACTACGATGAATTATATTATTTAGTTTATTTCTATTGCACTGTTACAAAACCAAAGAGTTACTCTGGTGGAGTTACTGATTTTTCACAGATGGCGTTAGTAGTACAATAGCATTTTATCCAATTTATACAATAAAAAATTAGGGAAAAATTCCACATTTAGAAATTATTTAAAATAAAATTGAAAATAGAAAATTCAGTCTGTCGAGCTGGGATTCGAACCATCGACGTTGAACTTTTAGGCGACTGCCCTAACCACTAGACCATGCAGACGCCGTGTTCTAAGGCGAAAATACGGAACACAATGCAAAATTCAAATTCAACAAAAAAGTGTCGGTTTCAAAAATGTGTCGAGTGTCGGTTCCTTAATTTTTTCCGTCTAGCCCCCTTCCGTACCGCGCGATATGGAACTACGTTCCAATAATACACAAAAAGCTCTAGAGACCTAAAGTTAGTATTACGTGCAGACAGAATGCAAACAAAATACGAAATATAAAAATGTTAACTACCAGTTTCGCTATTTATATTGAAACCTTAGGTAAACAAACACCACAGTGTATTGGCACGCTAAAATTTCGATGTCCTTTGAAATGGACAAAATGAAGAGGTACACGTCAGCGCAACGCGTGCCATATCCAATCAACGCGTTAAAGGAATGTACACACTGAACAGTGCAAACGGTGTAAGTGACCAGCCCGTTATCGAAAATCGAGATAGGCTTATGACAGGGCTACGAGGTTAAACGCGCAAAGCAAATTCGCTCTGCGTTGGAAGCGTCACCAAAGTGCATCGCAAAAATTCTATCAAAAAAAATCTATTGTATTGATACTTATACACAGACCTTAAAAATCCGAATTTCGTTTGCAACTTACCTTAAGGCTTTTGGCTCTACATTAAAGGCAAAATGTAGAATGGAGATGTAGAGTCCACCAATTCGCATTGGGCCAGCGTGGTGGACTATGATGACCTATAACCCTTCTCTGAGAGGAGACCTGCGCTCAGTAGTGAGCCGTTGATGGGGGTTGCAATGATGATGATGAATGATGATGTAGAATGGGCTCTGTTAAAGCTCAATTTATTTTTTAGGAGTAATGAATAAATAATTGTTAAGTTTGACGACTTCCAGCCTCCCGAACAAGCCGGATTCCGAAAAGGCTTTGGCACCATAGATCACATTCATACGCTGCGGCAGGTTATACAAAAGACGGAAGAGCCACCGGCCACTTGCTTAGCGTTTGTGGACTATGAGAAAGCCTTCGACTCGGTGGAAACTTGGGCTGTATTGAGGTCGCTACAGAGATGCCGGATCGACTACCGGTATATCCAAGTGTTGAAGTGCTTGTACGGAAACGCCACTAGGTCAGTACGTATACAGGACCAGACTACGAGGCCAATCCACTTGCAGCGTGGAGTGCGACAGGGAGACGTAATCTCCCCGAAGCTCTTTACCGCTGCGTTGGAGGACGTCTTTAAGCTTCTGGATTGGAACGGACTTGGCATCAACATAAACGGCGAGTACATCACTCACCTGCGATTTGCCGATGACATAGTAGTCATGGCAGAGACTCTGAGAGACCTCAATACAGTGGGCCTGAAAATGAACATGAGCAAGACGAAAATCATGTCCAATGCTCATGCTCCGCTCCACCCAGTAATCGTTGAGAACTCTGCACTCGAAATTGTGAACGAGTATATACCTGGGACACACAGTCCAGCTAGGTAGGTCCAATTTCGAGAAAGAGATCAACCGCCGAATCCAACTCGGCTGGGCAGCGTTCGGAAAGCTCCGAGATGTCTTCTCGTCCAAAATTCCTCAGTGCCTGAAGACTAAAGTCTTCGAACAGTGCGTGTTGCCAGTGATGACTTATGGATCCGAGACATGGTCGCTAACTGTGGGCCTCATAAGAAGGCTCAGGGTCACTCAGCGAGCGATGGAGAGAGCTATGCTTGGGGTATCCCTGTGAGATCAAATCAGAAATGAAGAGATCCGCAGGAGAACTAAAGTCACCGACATAGCTCAGCGAGTCGCGAAACTGAAGTGGAAATGGGCGGGGCACATAGTTCGAAGAGCTGATGGTCGTTTGGGTCCCAAGGTGTTGGAGTGGCGACCCCGCACCGGTAAGCGCAGTGTTGGCAGACCCCCCACTAGGTGGACCGACGACATCAAACGAGTCGCAGGGAGCCGCTGGATTCCGGCGGCGCAAGACCGAAGCCTGTGGAGGTCCATGCAGGAGACCTATGTCCAGCAGTGGACATCTAAAGGTTGATAATGATGATGATGATGATGAATAAATAATTATATCGAGCAATTTGTTTTTGCTGTTGCTGCAAATTGGTACCTCAATTTTGTAGCCTACGTTTTTTTGCCGCTCAAAGCTGACGCTTGCAGCACTGTGTGAAGTCGCTTTGAGGATTAAACCTCGTGGCCCTCCGAAAAGGCCAAAAGCGCGTGTTTCTAAATAATTTTTCAATTTTACATAAATATTACTTGCAGCATCGTGTATTTACAATAGCATTCTCACTGAAAATAGGTCCGTAATCGGAGACGAGAACTTCACGGACCATTTTTGACGACCTAGATAGACGAAACAACATATCGACTTAGAACAATTTTGATCGAAGATAGCACATACTTTTCCAGAAGTAACCATACAAAATAATACAACGACATAATATAACAGACGCACTTGTCTTGAACACTTGAATGGTCTAAAGCAGTGATTCCCGAAGTGGTCCAGGTAGAAACCCAGGGGTCCACGGGAGACTAAACGGGGGTCTACGTTGTCGTGACCATGACGGGGGGGTCTACGAGGAAGAAAAAGTTTGGAAACCTCTGCCAGTGATTCCCAAAGTGTTCCAGGTGGACCTACAGTGGTCCACAGGAGACTCGATGGGGTCTACGTTGCGTGGCCATGACGGGGCTCTGCGAGAAAAAAGTTTGGGCACCTCTATTCTAACGTATAACATCATAATAGACACCTACACGTATAATGTATATACAACATCAAACATGCGAGAGTCCTATGGTTACACGCAGTATGCTTTGGTAGTTAGAGCTCTCCTATTAGGGGATTTATTGACACAACCTGAAACCGAGCACCCTTCAAGTGGACATCGAAACACGTGTGCCATTTAGTACGTTCGGGAACATCGGAATTGATGATACGAGTATTTTGATTTATATACATATATATACATAATTAATATATATACATAATTGGAACGTAAGTTCCTTATCGCGCGGTGCGGAAGGGGGCTAGACGGAAAAAATTAAGGAACCGACACTCGACACTTTTTTGTTGAATGTGAATTTTGCATTGTGTTCGATATTTTCGCGGTACAATATTATGTCTCCGTAGCCTAGTGGCTTCGGCAGTCGCTTAACAGTTAAAAGTCGATGGTTCGAATCCCAGCTCGACAGACTGAATTTTTTATTTTCAATTTTATTTTAAATAATTTCTACATGTGGAATTTTTCCCTAATTTTTTATTGTATAAATTGTATAAAATGTTATTGTACTACTAACGCCATCTGTTAAAAAACCAGAGTAACTCTTTGGTTTTGTAACAATGCTGCAATAGAAATAAACTAAATATAATTCATCGTAGTTAATCAATTTAATACTAGATGACACCACTAGTTTATTACAATTCCTTCACTAATTAATCGAAAGGAACTTCGTTCCATCCGGGTGTCCCTTGACACCTCTCAAGTTTTTTTATATACATTTCAACAGTACGTAGCCTAAATAGCCCAACGACGGTTAAAGGTGCGGACTGAAAACTGAAAGGTTGACAGTTCAATTTCCACCCGTTGCCCACTCTTAGCACAAGCGTTAGGGTACGTTTATGCACATGCGGGGCGTTGCGCGGCGCGTGGTGCGTCGTGTCGCGCGGTAAACTCAAACATATGGCCAAGTATGAGAGGGTTCATGCAGAAGCGTTTGCGTTTAACGCGTCGGCGGCAGGTGCCGCACAACGCGCCGCATGTGCATAAACGTAACCTTACACTTATTTGGAGAGGAGAGGGGAATATTAGTCAAGTTCGGCATGGCTAATTTTCATTTGTATTCTTCCCGACCGAATGTCGGGCAGGATGACCTATTTCCAGTTAGGCGGAGATATAATAGTGCATAAGTGCGTGCGCTAATACAAGTGCACTCCTTATTTCTTCACTCTTATAATGCAGCCACGACCGATCGTAATGGGATAACATGTTGGGCGAGACAAGCGGGTGTACTAATACCTAATACCACCAATTTTTCAATTCTGAGGTGCTGAGAATTTCTTGAAGCGTTTTAATAAACATTTTTTTTGTCCGACCCGAAACTCAACCTCATGATCGGCTGAACAAGTTAGCCACCAAACCAATGAGACAAATCAACATAGGTACCTATAGGTAATATTATAGTTATGGTAGAAATAAAGCAATATCAAAGACGCATTGATAATCCTCCATGAATGTAAATAATTTTCCTTACCAATACCTAATTAAAATTGTGTTTTATACGTAACAAATTATTACTAGTGGTTCGCCCCGAACTGAGACCTCGCGGTATCCCATAATTCCCATAAGGTAGTTTTAACTATATTATATTGTAATTAAAATGCGCCGAATCTGATGACGTCAATCGTCATCTGCTTTCGTGGATGGGATGCATATTTACAATATTAAAGACAGCGCCATCTAGTAACAGTATAGTGAAGTTTTGTTAAAAACATTGATGCCCATTAAAACTCAAATAATTTCGTTTCTTTATAATATTTATCTAATCTTAGTATTTGTTGTTCAAGTACAGAATATAACTCAAATTATGTGTAAGTTTCAAGTTTTAAAACAAAGTGGTTTTAGAAATCTAGCCTCGAATACAATCTCCACTTTGAAAGCCCCCCATTTCGTATGGGAGCCCCCCTGAAATAAAGATTTTTATAACTTTTTAAGCCATTTTCGGCTGGAGGCCATCGGTTTACATATCATATCTAAAATTGAAGTAATTACGTTCAGTAATTCAGAAGTTATAAGGCTGTGACAGACGGACGGACGGACAAGTGCAAATCGCTCTAGTAAACTCAGAGACCTTCGCTTCGCTCGGTCGATAACTGGTGACATGACTGAATTATAAAGTATAATGTGTCACAACGAAGAAATACCTCCTACTTTTTAATATTATAAATATGAAAGTTTGTGAGGATGGATGTATGGATGGATGGATGTTTGTTACTTTTTCATGCCACAACGAATGAACCGATTTGGCTGAAATTTGGAATGGAGATAGCTCATACCCTAATACTCATAGGCTTTTTTATGCCGGAAAATTACAGACTTTCCGCGGGAATCAAAAAACCTTAATCCACGCGGATGAAGTCGCGGGCATCATCTAGTTCAATAACAATTTTTGTATTCGATCGTTGATCAAAACTGCGCGCTAGAACCAAAGGCCCAATCCTCCTAAAAAAATATGCGATCTCCGGAGCTAGCAATACACAATAACAGCAGATGTCAGGCACGACCGCTTCATAACGGCCGTATTGGCCGTAATTACAAAAGTTTGACCTCGCAACAAGGCGACTTTCATAGTTTTGGGCTATTGGTCCGGTCGGACTTGGAATTGTAAACACCCCTTAACTTTCCTTCGTGTAATTGTAATACAAGAACTTCATAAAGGATAAAATCGATGAGGGAATAAGAGTCCTCAACATCAGATTACTTAGGATTTGTATAATGTAAATATTTTTACATTAATAAGGAGGCTGACAGAAGAATTCAGTTGGGCTGGGCAGCATTTTCAAACCTACGTCAGGTCTTCCATTCGTCGATACCGCAAGGCATGAAGACTTAAAACCTTTGAGAGTGTGTCATACCGGTAAATGGAGCGGAAACGTAGAGACTGATGGTAGGCTTCGTTCACAAAGTAAGAGTCGCTCATCGCACTATGGAGCGAGCTATGTTGGAATCTCTCTCAGGGATAAAATCCGTACCAGCAACCGTAGTGTAGAACGACCTTCAGCTTGCTGGACCGGAGGACCGTGTTTGGTGGCGCGCTCTCGGAAAGGCCTATGCCCAGCAGTGGACGAATACAGGCTGATGGATGGATTGATGGAAACATTTTTATCTGATGACAATAATTATAGATATTATAGACTTTGATGTTGATGTCTCACCTGATGGTAAGTGACGATGTAGTCTAAGATAGTAGTGGGCTAACTTTGAAGCGTTATGGCAGTGTGCAATAAAACCATACAACTAATCGGTTTCTGCACGCCATCGTACCGGTACTTTAAATCACACATGGCGGTATTGAGCCACGGTCAAAGCTCTATCAAACCAGAAACAATTCAGAAATTCGAAAGAGAGAGTCGAGAAACGAACCCGAGACAGTAATATTTCGTTTATTAATTATTCTTAGAACAAATTGGTTGTTGTCTGTAAAGTCGGTTTACGGATAGTTTTACGTGATAACGTCACGTCATAAAGAAACATTGACGATGACGGGCGGCACAAGCCAACGCTTGGACCGATCGTGCTTCTCTATCGCTTGTTCCGCGCTCTCGCCTGCACCCTCAGGCTCAGGCGGAACGTGGCACTTTTTCGTGCGTGCAGCTGGTGTTCATCGATTTATAAGACGTTATCACGTCAAAAGGTAATTACTCCAATATTGTGATTTTAATACAATTACACTAGCGGCACGCTATGATGGCCGGTTTGACACATTACAATAGTGATGTGGAATGTCAATTTATTCTCGAACAAAAAACAATTAAGTTTTGTTTTTGTACCTGATTAAATAGGTTTAATAAAACAAAAATGTATATGTTTATTTAATTTATTTGAACGAACTGAATATTTGAATGAAAATGAATATACATACTTTATATGCACACAAGAATACCTTGCCATCGCTATATCAAATCTTTCCATCAATATTTTGCGTTTGTTACATTTTTTGTATCGAAATCCAATGGTCTTCAAAATCTTCGTTAAAGAACTTTCCCCACCGAAGAATAATCCAGCTTCCTTCAGTGAATGCACCAACTTTTTTCTTGTTGGATACTCCTTCTGTAAATAGTAGCCGTAAACATGTCTTCGGATAGCATCGGCATCAAAGCTATCGATGCCTACGACTGGTTTTGCTCGTTTTCTCTTTTTTGGTGTGTGAAGTTTATTTTCTTCTGTGCCAGTCTCGCCATATTTTTTTTTAGTTATCCGTCTAACAGTTCGTTGTCCAATATTAAGCGCATCAGCTACGCGTTCAACCACTGACGTTATAGGTAAAATTGGCCCTCCATTTTGAGCTTCACGATCGAAATAGTTACGAAGGCGTATTACGAACTCACGTGTCTGACTATTTAGAACAGTTCTCTGCGTACGTTCGGTCATATCGACGAAATCCACAACAAAGGGCTTGAACAGAGTCCAAATTAACGAGCAAGGGTCAACAGTAATGCAGTATCAATATTTGAAATCCAAAGCCAGGTCAAAACTATATCACAATCGCATTGCACTGACAGTTTATACTTTTCGAAGCAACGTCAATTCGAAACTGCTTTGTTTTGCATTGAGCATTGACGCGAGTTTGCCGGAGGTAGTAGTTGTGCTAGCCAGCGATCCTATGTGACGATCGTATTAGATTCCATTTTTAAAAATTTTCAATTTAGAAAACCAAATGCCGAGTTGTGGTATATATCATATAAAAATAAAAATTTTACCTTTTGTATGAAACAGCTGATATTTTTTTGCGATTTCAGAGGTTTGTCCACATAGTGAAAATTGTTCATATTCACAAGTACATTCACCCCTTAAATGGTGCAAACTGATTTTTCTACACTTGTATACATTTTAGAAATCAATTTAATAAATAAATTTTGAGTCCTAAACCTAAAACTACATTCGATAAAATTTATGAATCTCTGCACATCACTATCGTCAATAAAGTAATACAATTATTTCCTTCAAAGTCGTTATCAATTAATACGGAACTTCATGAGCGGACAAACGTCAAACCGGCCATCATAGCGTGCCGCTAGTGTAGTAATATTATTTTAGTAATGCTATCAACTTATCAACATTCCTTATACTCATTGACAGAAATAGGCCAAGCCAGACAAAGAGACTATTTTAGTCAGAACGATTCGTTCTAAAATGGTGTCAGGTTCCACAAATTCGAGTGTAAAATCGTTCTAGTTTTTCCTAAGAATCGCATAGAGTGCTCTTCGGTAAAGTAGGACATGCAACATTAATTGTTCAAACGATTCAAAAGTCATGACCTAAAAACCGTTCCATGTATCCGAAGAAAGCGTTCAGCGTATAAATTAATAGTAATTGACAGAACAACATGACGAAAGAGGAACCGTATCCACTGTGTGTATTAAAGGCTGAGTCAAACAGCACGCGCGGCGGAAGCGCGGGGTGATGATATGACTTATCCAACGCGGCTATACCTAAACGCGCTAGAACGCAGGACAGTGACGAGTCCAAAGCGCGACGTGAAAATGTCCGACGTGGTTAAGAATGCCAGACGGAATCATCATTGCGGCTCAGTAAGCGCGACTAAACGCATTTCGATAGCAACATGTCCAACGCTTCTCATGAAAATTGTAATCCAAGGAACTGTTTGAAGGCGTTGACACTACGAAGCGCGAGTTAATGCCGCGCTCCTACATCAGAGAGATACACCACGGTACCACTGCAAGGGTAGAGATTTCTTCGGATTGTATGTCGTATAGCATACAATACATCAAAAAAATCACTGTTGTGCTGCTGGGCTGCGTACTGTATCGCTCTTATGTGCTACAATTAGACTTGTGTAAAGCATTATAATATTACAAATCACCTGCGCCTGCGCCTCTGTATCTCCTATATACCATAAGTTCTGTGTGAAATTCTACCGTGCAGCTAAGACGGTCACTATATCTATGCACCTGACGTTGATGGCGTCATGTTGGCGCTCTCGTACGGTGTACGGTGTAATACTGTGGTAAAACTGATGCAAAGATGTGAGCGCGGGAAGGTGAAGGGGGAAATGGTAGGGTCATCGCACTCCAGCGAATTGCAAAGATATTGTGACTGTGTTATACTCGTACATCGCTTGCCGTCCCGCGTTGTGTGCGGTATAGGTTCAATTCACAGCGGCACATTATAAACAAGGCACCGTAGTCTGTATCCAAGGTAACGTGTATTAAATATTGTAATGACTTCGATCGTGTTTCTAAACAAAGTTGAATAAGCTACGTATTAAACCGGGGCACACTAAAAGCGTAGCCGTGTTCGGCAAATTGATTCAATTTTGCAAATAATCTTTTGGTATTGTAGGCGCCATCGGAACGTCTACGGACGAAGACTGACTGAGAGTAATTGATGCGTGAGACGGTGTTACGTGGTGTTACTAAGCGTTTTCTGCCTTTGTTAATTTGAGTGTTGGTTACAAGATTCGAGGAAATCCGTTTAAGATAGCCTGGTTTTGAAAATATTAATGCTGTTATTTGAAAGTGGTGTTTGTATTTAATTGCCCATAATATAAAATCTACCCCCGAAACTAAACCTACCCCTTAAATTTCCCCGCAGTGGGACATCATTACCGTTTTAAGTTTCGTACTTAGGAACATGGGTACGAGATACCTTTGGCGCGCTTCGGATTTCGTATAATTTTATTGGCAATTTTTTTGGTACTGCTCTTGTTATGCTTTTTGCGATAATTAGGTCGTTTGTTATTGTTTTAATCCCTTGTTTTTATAAAGAAGGCTAAATAAGCTTTTATCCATTTAATATTATGTGCACGCCATTTTGAGAGATATAGTTATTGTAAAATGTTACAACTGAGAAGTGTTGGTAAGAAGTGTCACTCCTCTTTCTTAAATTTTGCTTTCTATACCAATACTGGTGTCTGGTAGAGCCTAGGTAGAGCTTTTTCAAAAGCCTCTTTATCAAAGAAGCCTTCCTCTTCTTGCATGGACTTCCACACGCTTCAGTCTTGCTCTGTATGTATCCATTAGCTCCTTGCAATACGTCTGATGACAAAACTAATAAAGCCTACAGTAAAAATAGTTTGATTTACTTCACTTAACGTCAACGCTTATGACTGTTAAGCACAGACAAATTCTGATCGTGATTCAGCTATAGCGCCAGGAAATAATTCATCAAAATACATGAATTCTCTAGACAGAAATGAAACAATAACATCTTTTCTTTTATGCTTTCCTTACTTATAGTTCAATACAATACAGACAGGCTTGGATCAATCTACAAAATTAAAAAAAGTGACCACCAAAAATGACAAAGTATATCCCTCGCTATGATATTAATAATCATTTCCCTTAGACGCTGGTAAACTTCGCTCCACAAAAGCCCTGTCACTCATCTATTTTTGGGAAATGTTTATTCGGCATTGTTTGTTCCACCCTTGCTTCAATCTTTTAGCTTACCGCATACTATGGTTTGATGGCGGAATTTAAAAATAGGGCTTTTGAACGATCTCTCGTTAAAGTTGGTTGGGGCGTCCTTGTTATAATAAGACATGGTTTATCGAGTGGACTCGTAAAGGTCTTCGGATTTTGATACGCAAGAATATTCCGGATTCGTTTACCAGCTAAAATATTGTACCTACGTATATTGACATAATTTTTAGCACAAAAATTTTTAATCTTGATTAAGACGTCTCTTCTACAATTTGCTTTTGCGTGACTTCGTCTGCTTTGAGATGAGATGCTCTTCTCTAGGTCATCAGTTTCAATCGAACTTTGGAAAGGTATAATCAGCTGGATAAGGCAGTCTCTTTTCTGTCTAGATAAGTATAATATGATTAACAGAGACAACGATCTACGAAGTCAAAGGCTTGTCTATTGCTTGTGCTGTCTTGTCTTGCTACGTTTGTTTCTTTTGGGACTCAATGTGTACCATAAACCGAGTATCTACCAGAAATATATTCTAAACTAGACGATGCCCGCGACTTCGTCCGCGTGGATTAAGGTTTTTTGATTCCCGCGGGAACTCTTTACTTTTAAATTGAAGCCTATGTGTTAATCCTGGGTATGAGCTATCTCCATTCCAAATTTCAGCCCAATCCGTCCGGTAGTTTTTGCGTCAAAGAGTAACAAACATACACACAGACACACAAACATTCGCCTTTATAATATTAGTGTGATGTGATGTGATGTGAAGTGTGATGTGATTAGTGTGAAGTGTGATGTGATTTTTTTAACTCACAGGAACCTTTAAGTTTGTAGTTACCTAACTATAAGCATATCGTATCTTACATTGTTTAACATCCAAAAAATCTTAGCCTAAAACTGTTTTCCGATAAATACCACGAGGGTGTGTGGCAATACATAAATTGGGAGGACTTTTGACAGCTATCCGATAAGGCGTAGGGCGAGGGGAATTGGGGGGAATATGGCATTTTATCACGATTATAATCGGCTTGCTTGGACAGGGGGAAGTGTCCAGCGACTGTCTAGTTGAAGGCAGGCGGTCTTTCTTTTGTGCGGGTATTTGGATTTTTAATAATGTCTGTATAATTTTTTCAAAGAATATATATAAGCCGTTATGAACTTGACAAATATTCTCCTCTCCTCTTGAATGAGCGGAAAACTTGAGTTAGAAGTGGGTACAATAGTGCAACCTGTGGGGATCGAACCGGCGACCTTTAAGTTTTCAGTTTGGGCTAATCGTTTGTTATTGTGTAGATATCTAAGTAAGTTTCAATTAGCTAACAGCAAGGGTAAGCTAAATGTACCACCAAGTGCTGATTTCACCACCGTCGAGTGACGTTTAACCGAGGAATAAATTGGACGTTCTGACAGTTTTTGTATTGAAAATCTGCCAAAATATCAAATTTACGCTCGGATAAGATTTATTTTACGTTGGTGAAATCGGCCCTAAGTGTTTCCAGGTCAAGGACTAGAAATTTTGTTCGTACATTCAAGCTACGAACAAGATTTCTAGGAAAATGGAATGTTAGGTCCTTAAGGTGAACAACAAAGTAAGTATAAGTTCAGCTGAAATGTAGATTTAGTATACTAGGCTACTACTAAATTTGTTCTAAAAATCTACTAAGCAAAAATTGGTTGCTACAGAATATGGAAAAAATTATATTGGTACTCGTATGAATAATATCTTCTCATTCTAGGAGATATTGTGTTGGTATTTTTAACGCTGTAAAAGCTAATAGGTATCTGTTTTGTGGGTTGTCAGTTTTGTATGTAAATTTTAAAATAAGAAAAACTGCGTTTATATGGAGTGCTCTAGAAAAACCATTTCCCCCTGACACAGAATTCACAATTTTTAAGTTTTTTAAATAAATCACTGTAACCAAATAATTTAATACAATAAATTATTTTTCAAAAGGCGACTTCGAACACCCGCGCCACTACAAAGTATATAATTTGTTTTTGATTTTTTTTTTAAACCGCTCGATCGATTTCGATAAAATTTTAACGGGACCGTCTGAGAAGTATGGTCCCGTCCTTGTTTCTTTTTCAAACAAAAAAGAATTTTCCAAATCGGTTCAGGCGTCTTCTATTAATCGGTGTACAATTAAAAAAAATAGATTCCGACGAATTGATAACCTCCTCCTTTTTTGAAGTCGGTTAAAAATAGTCGTCTCGAGCATAAGTCATCATCATTATCTTATCTGAAGTTAGTACTCCCATTAAAAACTTATTACAATGTATTAGCTACATAATAATAATATTGTAAAATGATTATTTTGAAAGAGCAACTGCTGAGTTTCTTGCCGGCTCTTCTCAGCAGAATCCGCTTTCCGAACCGGTGGTAGAGTCATGACGTGTCATAAGAGCCACAGGTTGGCCTACGTGAAATAAATAATTTTGAATTTTTTTTTGAATTTTCATTCAGAAGAACTCTGGAAAATAATGCTCTCAAGGCGAACTCTAACTTGTTTCAATTTTATAATCCAATAAAGAGCTCATTATTCTTGCCGCTACAATCTAATTCAGACTAAAATAAGACTTGTAAAGTTCTACGTCGGCATTTCCTTGGGGACAGTGCAAAGCTGTCGGCAGCGTCTGGAGCCAAGTAGGTAACGTGAATAAAACGCACTGACTTCTTGAATAAACTTGGACATATGGGTACATAGTAGGTAAATATACGTCCCCATGAATGTCCGTTCTAAAACTTGGAATAATTGGACTTATTGATAAAATCCTAATAATATTATAACGCGAAACTTTGTGAGGATGGATAGATGGATGGATGCCTGTTACTCCTTCACGCTACAACGAATGAACCGATTTGGCCGAGGAATAGAAATAGCTACCCAGGATTAACGCATAGGCTACATTTTATCCCGGAAAAAGAGTTCCCGCGAGAATGAAAATACTTAATTCACGCGGACGACGTCGCGGGCATCATCTAGTACTACTTATAAAATGTCTTATTAACGAAGTAAGAATTGTTCAAATCAAGTGTTGCCATTCATCGACATTTAAATTTTTTGCCTGTTGGTATGAGTAGTGGAATGCCACTGGGTATAATTTGGGGGCCAGGCCCTTTTCTGGACTGTACCATGGTTTTACTTTGCATACTTTTTGTATTGTAACAACTTGCATATTCTATTCTATTTTCAAATTTTAGTTTTCTGTTTTCAAAAAGAAAAAAAATAACAGAATACTGAAACCACCTCGGAATTTCACAAAGTGGCATATTCCAGAGTTTATATTTTGTACTATGCTTGTATTATAAAACAAGTGAGAAACAATTTTGCTCGTTATTTAGGTATTTTTGATTTTGGTTCACGGGAAAGAGTGTGCGAAAAAATATCGCTTGTCGAATATTTTATTAGATCCAGCAAAATAAATCGAAAAAATACGTATAAATAAAAAAATGTTCATAAATTTTGAAGCTGTGTTTTGTTTACCCACCGCGCTGAATATTTATTACAGCGTTTCGCTAGTGTACATGGCTCCCTGTAAATTTGGCGAAAGTAAAAAACGGGAATAAATTGAAAAAACGCATTTTATTAAGTGGTCTCTACACGACTGCCATCAAAGGGGATCATAACAGAAGCCGCCCACTGAGACAAGAATGGGGGAAGAAATACTGATATTTATTACTAAGATTAATGATCCACGTATATGAACCATAAAGGCTATGTACACACTTCCCCGATTATATGAATCTTTTAAATTAATTGACTCGTTGATCGATCATTTGAAGCGAAAAAGCTTCGTCGGATTTATGGTATGTTTTTTAGTTTGCAAGGCGAAAGTTTTCTTTTCGGTTGGCACAGCGTTCCGAACCTGTGGTAGATTTACTTGACTATTCAATAGCACGATAAGCTGCCAATGCGTATGTTTCCGTTCTATACATTAATAAGGAAACTACACTCCTTTGGCAGGGTAGCACGTTCTATACCCTTAATTCAGCCAATTAGAAAAATCACAATTTTAGCAATATAGTCTTTTGGTGTTTGTCTTTAATTAAACTGCCCCTTCCAAGTTAGCCCGTGAACATCTTAGACATATTTATTGGTTGGTTAAACGTTATTCGGCGATGTTTCTTACATTATTTAATTGATATTAAACGTTCTTTTTATCTATACAATATTTTTAGATTTCACCAACGAGTCCACCGGCGGGAATGGGGCTACTTTCTATGTGCCCGTCTTAACATGAATTGAATTTTAGTACCTACGCTTTTTTGGAACTTCCCTCATTGTGGAAATATTATATTATATTCTATTCTATTCTAACAAAGTACAATCGGTTAAATAGGGGTGGCATCCGGCTGCCCACAAGATAGTATAAAAAACTTATTACAATGTAATAGCTACATAATAATATTGTAAAATGATTAATTTGAAAAGAGCAATTGCTGAGTTTTTGCCGGCTCTTCTCAGCAGAATCCGCTTTGCGAACCGGTGGTAGAGTCATGATGTATCATAAGAGCCACAGGTTGGCCTACGTGAAATAAATAATTTTGAATTTGAATATGCCATTTTGCTAGTATGGAAGAGCCGGACCATATTCAGTATTTTCATAAGTCAATGATTTTTACATAGGTATTTGTAACATTTTCTGTGTTAAAAAGAAATAAAAATATTCATCATGTTACAAATGTGGCAACCCCGCCGCCACCTGCCCGGTGGCCAGGGATGTTTGCTTAGTTCAGCTGCGGTCAGACGGTGGAATGAATTGCCCAATTTTCCACATTTTCCACCATTAACAACATCCGGGCGGAATACGGGTGACGTCCGCAAATAATGAACCCCTATACTGTTGTTTGTAACCCCAAAAAAAGGCTTTTTAACACACTTTTGAACAGTTTCGAAATTGTACCAGGTAACTTGTTTGTTTGTTTCGCTATATCCAGGTGGTTTGAGGGGAATGAATATGGTTTTTATTGGGGTTTCAAATTATTGCTTCACCAATATGCTAAAATATTAATTCTTTTTGTAAGTATAATATTATTATCTATTCTACTTAAATTTTCATATTTACAGGACAATTATTTTTTAGTTAACTAGTAATGGAACTACAAAGTCTTCCTTAAATCAGTGAGGCTTATTGTATATTGTAGTTATTGTAGTTGATATTGTGTATTGTAATTGTATATTGCAGTTGATGCTGGTTTAATACTCAAAATAGTTGACGGACTATTATCGGACTGCAATTCGGCAAAACTTGTAATTTAGATGCAGTTTTACAGTTGATACAACTGTCTACCACCTGCACAGTTCGCGTTCAATTGGTATCGAAACTGACTTAGGGATATGACTTACAGTCAGTCAGTCAGTCAGTCAGACAATCAGTCGAGATCGACTCAGGACCGTTAGGTATTTTTGTTGCGAACTAATAAAATTATTGTCACTTATTATAAGATACGTCTGCTGGAAGGCTTAATCATTGTACTAGTGTGAATGAACCCTTTGACTATGGCTATAGTTACCACACTACCGAAAAAAAAGTGCCGCCAAGTTATTTAGCATGTCAGCCTTGTTTCATCACGATGGACTGAATATGGGTTTAATTAAAATACTAATACCTCCATAAGATGGGATGATGACATGACATCACAGTCAAGGGCAATCATCTCATGAATAAAAACAAAAAAAAAATACAAGAATCGATCCCTGTTAAAACCGAGAAAAAACAATGCTCTTCATTAAAAGGTTAGCTTTACGTTTGAGGAGAGCCGAAAACAGCAATAACTGTTATCATTTTAAACTGTTCAGGAAATCCAAATCCGTTAAACTTATCTGCGGCCAAAAATACTTTACCTTTGTGAAGGTAATGCGGTCTTTACAATTTCTTGGCTTATCTGTGCTCGTAATGCGGGCCAACCCACCAATCATGGCGGAACATTTCCGATATGTATAACCTTTAACGGTTCTAACACAATGGCTGAGAGCTTGTGGGTTTACTTCATGAGGTATTTGATAAACTAAATGTTAGTAAGGTTGTTATCCTGGGCTACCTGTATATGGAAATTGGTAAACTAAACCAGTGGACGCCAGTCTGGTGGGGCCCCATACAAAGAAGAAACGCAGGCAGCAGGTTTATCCATATAAACGTCTTGTTCCGTTTTCTCAGTGGATAATACCAATAGAGAAAATATTTTTGTAACATAAAATCTATATCTATCCATGCCATGTCCCTTGTTTTGCTTGCTCAATAAATTAATCGTCATAAGAACAAGGAAAAATTCTTTAAAATAGAAATAAATAATCTTCAAAAATTGCAAAAATTTTACTGTTTTACCGCCATTATATAACAGACATCCTGCAAACAAAATTTACTGGTATTCTTTCCCAAGGTGTTGGAGTGGCGACCCCGCACCGGGAAACGCAGTGTTGGCAGACCCCCCACCAGGTGGACCGACGACATCAAACGAGTCGCAGGGAGCCGCTGGATTCAAGCGGCGCAAGACCGAAGCCTGTGGAAGTCCATGCAGGAGACCTTTGTCCAGCAGTGGACGTTTATAGGTTGATAAAGAAGAAGAAGAAGAAGATTCTTTCGCTATTGGTTAAAATGCATTGATGCAGCAAGAACGCAGTTCTTTCAGCCAATCAGAGGCGATCGTCACACTGCAGCAATCATTTTTATACAATCCCACGGTTGCTTTTATAAAACATCCCTTCAAAATGGTCTATGGGCTCTCGTTCTACAAGCGCTACCGGTTTATGAATCGTCTATAAAGGGTGTTATTTAATGGCACCTTTTGCCTTTATCTGGCTAAAATTTCGGTGCTACTATTAAATGTTGCTGTTTGCTTTTTTTTCTTAGTTGTGAATTTTGTTTTGAGAAAATAAAACATGTTTTTTCCTCCTCCTTGGAGCAGTGGTGAGTGCTGTGATCTTGTAGTGAAAGGTCCCGTGTTCGATTCCTGGCGGCGGGTATAGGTATTTGAAAATTTACAATGTCTCAAATGACTCTAGTGTGGTCTGAAGGGAGATTTTCGTAGTGGCTAGTTACCACCCTGCCGTCAAATATGTGCAGCCAAGCGATTTCTCGTTCCGGCACGATGGCGCGTAGAAACCGATGAGGGTTATGGATTTAATTAATTAAATTGCCGTAACCACTTTAATGCCCGCTACCATCTTAGACTACATCATCACTTAAGTCTGTCGGGACAGCTAGTAAGTAAATACAAAGCCCAAAGACGGATCAGTTCTCTCTCTCTCTCTCTCTCTTTCACTCTCTTCAATTTCTGAGTAAGTAATAACTCCTGTTATAAGCAGTTAGTTACCTCTATTATTTGCTTATCATGAAAGATTTGTACTGTCTGTCTCTGTTACCTTTTTATAGCTCAGCGACTGAATAGATCTTGATGAAACGCTGATATGTATTGTATGCGCAAATTGGATACTTTTATTCCGGGATAACTAAGAATATATATACGGGATGTTCCAAAACTTAAACCCTCGCGGATAAAGTCGTGGGCATCGGGTAGTTTTATTAAAACCATTGGAACGCACGATACTGAATATCGTTTTGTTTATTATTTTTGCTGATATATTGTGACTGTTTCTCTCGTAACTTATTTGCAATCATCGACATTTTGCATTACACCATATTGGAATTCCATACAAAACGTACACAAAAAAATAAGCGCACAAAAAGGTCGCGTAGGTAGAAATAACGGCAATGTCCAATTTTATCAATACGCGGATACGTCATAAATCATCCGCATGAAACGCGGGATAGTTTTAATCTCAACTTCGAAAAAAAAACGTAATACGTTGTCGCTTTAATTTTCCGCAAGTCTGGATACGATTTGTAATTATTTTCACTTATTGATCATTTTGAAAGTGTTGGTACAAAAGTTTGGTGCTTTTTTGCTGACCAACTATCCAGCCATCCATCCATCACCTGTATTCGTCCAATGCTGGACAAAGGCCTTTCCGAGAGCGCGCCACCAAACACGGTCCTCCGCCTTCCTCATCCACCCGCTTCCCGCCACCTTCTTAAGGTCATCGGTCCAGCAAGCTGGAGGTCATCCTACACTGCGCTTGCCGGTACGCGGTCTCCACTCCAGAGAACGTCTGCCCCATCGGCCGTTGGTTCTGCGATGACACAGATATGACCTGCCCACTGCCACTTCAGCTTGCTAACCCTCAGAGCTATGCCGGTCACTTTTGTGACCAACTATAATAAAATTTAAGTATCTTCTGTAGGTAATTCATCTTTGAAATACATAAACTCATTGTTAAACACCCGAACAAAGTTGCTCCGCATTTTTCATGTGTAATGTAAGCTAAGCAGTGATAGCCTATGGTGGTTACGACTGTGGTCTCCTATTCGGGGGGTCGCAGGTTCGATCCCGACCTCTGACTTTTCGAAGTTAAGTGCGTTTAAGCAATTAAATATTACATGCTTTAACGGTGAAGGAAAACATCGTGAGGAAACATGCACACCTGAGAGTTCTCCATAATGTTCTCGAAGGTGTGTGAAGTCCAATGAAGACCAATTCGCATTGGTCCAGTGTGGTGGACTATGGCCTATAACACTTCTCTGAGAGGAAACCTCGCTCAGTAGTGAGCCGATGATGGGTTGACAATGATGATGATGATGAATGTAAGCTATATTACACCATTACACATATTACTTAGGTCGTCGGTTCGATCCCCACCCGTTGCACTATTGTCGTACGTACTCCTAACACAGTAAGATTTCCGAATATTTGGAGGGAAGAGGTGAATCTTAGTTAATTTCAGCATGGCTAATATTCTTTTAAATTTAAAAAAAAAACATCGCAACGCCATTACACACAAGCAAAAGAATAAAAAACCCGACTGCTTTAAAGAATATCAATGAAAATATCAATTATCAAATTTATGAGAAAAAAAAATGAAAAATATATTTTCGTAATCACCTTTTCAAACCTTTTAATTTGATAACCCACTCAATAGGATTTGAAGAAAAAAATTTTTTTGAACCCCCACATTATGGCGTCCAAAATCCATTTATTTTTAAATTTTTATGTTCTCGTTGACACTCGCACTAGCATGGCGAATTTAACGACGTGCCACTTATCGAAATCGGCCCACGCGTTTGGTCTCTAGAGTGCCACAAAGGAACAAACAAACATACATACTTATATACATACATACATACATATGTATGTATGTACATACATACCTACATACATACATAGACTGATAAACACATTACCACTCCTTTGCGTCGCGCAGTCGGGTGAAAAGAGTCCTCTTCGCGTGATTTTGAACATTTAAAATTTTAAAATGATATTAATGAAAGTATGACGGCAGATCTCCAGGAAATATAATGATAGTAATAGTCATATTATTACAGTATGCTTATAATGTACCAAATAATAATTTAAAACGTTTTCCTGTTATATGAGTCAAATACCCTATTAATGTATGATGTACCTTATTTGCAATCATCGAAACAGAATATCCTCGGTATTTTTTCATTACAAAGTATTGATATTGCGAATGTATTTCATACACAGAAACATCGCGGCATTTAGAAATCGTGTGTCGCTGTATCCACCATACAGTAGCTATGTCCAATTTTATCGACAATACGCTGTTACTTCATAAATCATTCGCAGAAAACATGGGATAGTTTTAATCTCAACACTGAAAGGCGGAAGCCGGCGATTGCTTTGATTTTCCACAGCCCTGCCCACTATTGATTTAAGCGATTTTTAAAGATAATTACTCTTTTTTGTCGTACCTACCGAAAAATTTTTGATTTTCTATGTATAAATAAAAAAAATAAGAAACTATTTCTAGGAATACTATGTTTATGTAATTTCTATGTAAGTAAAATTGAAATAGTACCTTCTGCTTTAAGCGTTGATAGTAGGCATAGACCCAAATTGGCAAGTTTTTTTCAAAAATATTGGACGTTGATTTTTTGCAACTAAACACATCAAAAGTGTCTAGGGATCAAGCATTTTTATGCGGATTTCTTGAGATTGAGATGTGGCTTTGTAATAAATTTATGATTTTATAAATTTATATGGATCCTTTTTGGTGCATTTCATAATTTGAATCAGGAACTGTCAATCAAATTCGAGTAAAAGATGAAAATCAGCTGTCAATATTTTCCCTATAAAAACATACAACGCATTGAAGACATTATTAGTGCTACTGTTTCCCTACTACTGATTAAAACCAACGTTATTATGGAGCGGCGACGTCATTTAAGCAGGGAAGAAATGCTCAGAGCCGTGGGAATGATAGAAGCTGGTTCCCGGCAACGTACTGTGGCTTTAGCTCTGAATACAAGTCAGAGTGTTATCAGTCGACTTTGGACACGTTACCGAAGCACTGGTACCATGGAGGACGGTATCGCTGCACCACACGGAGACAAGACCGATACATTCAAATCTTAACTCGAAGAGCTCCAACAATAACCGCCATGATGTTAGCCGTGAGGCTTCATCACTCTTCAGGGAACTTAATTAGCGACCAAACAGTCAGAAACCGCTTGCATGAAGTGAACCTTCATTCCCGAAGACCGCTACGGGTACCACCTATAGCAATGCACAATCGTAGGATTCGATATCAATGGGCTCTTGAACACAGAAATTGGGCAGAAGAACAATGGCGTTTCGTGTGCTTTTCTGATGAGTCTCGTTTTGGTATGAGACCGGATACAAGACGTATACGACACTGGAGAACCCCTGGACGCCAACAGCGATTAAAATCCTGCCAGGAAGTCCATCCTTATAGTGGTGGAACCATCATGGTATGGGCGGGTATTTGGATCGGCGGAAGAACTGAGTTGATTTGGATCAGAGGCAACCTCAACGCTCAAATTTATGCTGAGACGATTGTATCAGACGTCATCGTTCCTCTACAAGTGCAAATCGGTCCCTTATTTCAGTTAATGCATGATAATGCACGACCGCACACCGCAAGAGTTGTAAGACAGACTCTCGCCGCAGCTAACATCAATGTCCTGCCCTGGCCTGCTCAGTCGCCAGACTTGAACCCGATTGAGCATGCATGGGATATGCTACAGAGAAGAGCTCTGCCGAATATGGAGGGTATCCAGTGGCAAGAAGACCTTTTTTTGTTGTTGCAACGAACATGGGCGGCCATTCCACAGCGTGATTTGGATGAACTCATTTTGAGTATGCCAAACCGATGTTCTTGTGTTGTTAGTGTTCGCGGTAGAAACACGGATTATTAATTGTTTAAGTTACCCAATAAAATTTTAAAGAAAACTGTTATTTCAGTCTTTTTTTCGAACTTTAATGTTAGTGGTTCAAATGTCAAAAATCCCTTTATTAGGAAAATGGCAAATTTCTTTATTAATGCAAAGGTGACTTGGTTTATCGTTACTGTGACAAACGAAAACACTTTATTTGATGAATCCTTAAAGAAAATTTTAATTAATATCAATCAGGAGAAAAGTTATTGCAAAAATATATGTTGACCCCTAGACACTTTTGATGTGTGTATGTACTTACAACATTTTACCTGTCGTTGAAATCCCACGGAAATCAGTTGCATAGAAAGGCAAACAGAATTAAAAAAAAAAATTGTGACAATATTGCAATACTAGCCTTTGCTCACGAATTTGTACGGGTTGGAGTTATGTTTAAAATCCCATGGGAACCCTTTTTCTTACCGGCTTAGCCTAACTCTCCAGTTCCACAAATAATGATGGCCCAATAATGACCCTTGCAAAAAACACATCGCTCAATTGCGGCGTGATTGAAGGACAAACAAACACATTTTTTCATTTATAATAATTTTAGTAGGTTCACCATGCTAGCCTATGGCTATAAAGCGGGCTATAGGTACATCTGTATAAACTTTTCAGCTGGATTGTACATCCTTGTATACTTAGATGCTTGTACACGTATAACTGTAATACTTATGCTAAGATTAAGTACATTTTAGTCCTGAAAAAGGAATCGTGCAAAAGTTAAACTCTAGAGAATTACTTTACGGTATACTCATATTTCAACACAAAATCACTCAACGTTAAAGCCATGTTTTACTTTTACAATCCATTCAATATTCATCTCTTCTTTTTCAACTACTTTGTACCCATCAAATTTTTTACGAGATCTCAGTAGCTTATTATATGGCTCTTATAAGGTTTTATAACGAGGATAGAAGACGATGTTTAATAAGAATCGATATAGCCCAGACAGTTTGTAAGTAATATTTTATTGAGCGATCAAAGCAAGGTGTCCGAGGCTATTTGGATGAATTTGTCTGTTTGTCTGTCAGAGCCATGAAAGTCATGAATTAATAAAACAATTATGTAAACTTCAAATTCACTAATAGTATATAAAACGATGGTAAAGTAAAGTGAGTAATTCAGCTGTGGACTTATTGTGGACATAGAAAGTTATAAAACCAACAAAGCCAACCAACTACCATCAGCTTATGTTGCATTCTCACTTATATCATCAGGAAAGATCGCGGACAAGGGCTTCTTCTTTTTCTTTATCATCCGATTGACGTCCACTGCTTGACGTAGGTCTTGCATACCTACATTCATTATTGTCTTTATACGTGGGAGACCTATAGTACATTTTTACGTACGAGGTCGCCACTCTAGCACTTTGAGAGCCACCACCCAGTCAAGGCCTATCTTGTTGTAAATAAAATCTTTATTCGAGGAAAAAACGGTAAAACGGGAATGTTATGATTTGCCACGGCAAATGAGAGATTTACTAAGGAAAGATTCAGTGCTCTGATGTTAATTAACTCTTTATTTATTTGACAGAATAGCTCAATTTATAAATGAGGTTTCATTTCTAGAAAACATACAGTATTGGAACGAAATTCCTATCGCACGGTACGGACTTGGCGGATGGGGGCTAGGCGAAAAAAGTGTAAGAATTTTCCGTCACGACCCTCTTTCTAATATGTGGCGAGAGATGGCGTTGATTTTAAAAGGTAATGTTTTCATTATTAGAAGATATTATTTTCATAATATGTCATAGGTGCGCGCTTATTTATTACGAGATGTTTCTAACATGTGGCGAGAGATGGCGTTGATTCTAAAAAGTAATGTTTTCAATATAAGAAGATAATATTTTCATAATATTGTTTAAATAGATACCATAATTATAATTTTTTAAAAAGAACTTCGTTCAAACCGAGTGTTCAACGACACTCACGCATTTTTTATCTTAATGCCCGGTTCATGATAGATTTTCCAACCAACGCCATATTAGTTTACTTGCCAACTAACACAAAAGGCTTTCTTAAAAAAAATATTCCTCTCAAAAAAATCACAGAAAGCTTTGATGACCATCGCACGCCTGCCGTCTCCCTCCTTCCGATCCCTTATCTCGTATTCTCTGCGCGAGCTGAAACCCGTCACCAATTCAAAAAGACAATTTCGCGATACGATGATACGATGTTAAACGATGTGACCCGGATATTTATACTGGTGTCACGATTCATGAATATGATCTTGTATTCTGAAACTATTTTTCATCATTTTTCCCCCGTCTCTGGAATATTGCTTGTTTTTGAACTCTGTATTGTTACTCTAATACTCACGATTTTTCTCGTTGCTTTGTTTTTGTGAAATTCAGCTCAGTTTTCTTGTCCAATTTTAATCTCACGCACATTAGTAGTGCTTGAGATCGTTTCGCACATTTTCGCTTTCAAATTCGACAGATTCATCACAGTCGACTCACTGACGTCTAAATCTATGTCTTAAACATGAATAAAAAAGCATCTATACTTTACTCGTTATCAATCGTTTAATATGTATTCCCGAAGTCGTGTGAAGTCTACTAATCTGCACTCTGCCAGCGAGGTAAACTCTGGCTTGAACCCGTCTCTTTTTCTAAGGAGACAAGTGCGTAGTAGTGGCCTACTACTACGCACTTGTCTCCTGACGATGTACGTACAATGGATTAAGATGTGAAGAAATCAATATTAAAAGGTATTTTGATAAGCTAGCAAGGTTCCATCCTAGTTACGCATAATACTCATTTATCAGTAATCGGGAATTAAACCTCTCCCCGATTGTCTAAAAGTTGCCGATCAAAACTTATTCATTTCATGCTATTAGAGTCAAAGTAAAATAAACCGTAACACTATTGAATTAGAACTCAATTTCGTGTATGCATTCTTATAAGTTTATGTATGTAAGATACGCTCCATAACGCTCCATGTTAAAATCGGTTGTACTGAATTTGTGACTTTAAATCAATGCTATCGAGGATTATTTTGCTTTAACGCTAGTGCCATCGAGTGCGAGTGCGATCGGTAGAATAACCTTTAGACAATTGTTACCCTGATTCCTTTCGATTGGCTAGTCTGAGGGATCGTCAAAAGGTGCAAAACTTTTTCAAATAATTATTCGCAGAGCTAAAGCTTATATTTTATTTTGCTCTTGGAATTTTTCAACAGCCAATAACTTCAATATAGGCATTCTTGGAGTTAGCTGAACTAGAATTTCTAGGCCACCGCATCGTTCCCTAATTGGCCCAAATCTAAGCTGTGCAGGCAGGTACCTTAATGTTTTCAGAGTTGAAGCATCGTCAATTACCATGGTGATTTTATTTAAAGTTTCAGGGTTGTTCGAAAGAGTATTTTGCTGACTTAAAAAGCTGTAAAGTTCAGTCAATAGGTATATACTGAAGTCTGAACGATGCGCGACGGTAACTTATTCCTAATTTCTGCGTAAACCCTTACTAATTAAGTTATTTGTAATCGATCAATTTTGGTAAAGTGGTAAAGTTATACATCGATGCAATGGGAAAAGTGCATCTTGTTGATTTTATGAAACATCTAATTAATTAATGACATCCTTTTTACCTATATTTCGACTCGAATAAAACTACTGAAGTTGAGAGTTACATCATAGTGCATTTTTCAAATAAGGAATGTGGTCTTATCTGGTATTTAATGTAGGTCATCTGTAAAAAGTTGAATTGAAAAAAAGAAAGATTAAGTACATAGTTTGAAACCTCACCATAAAATATAAAAGAAGACGATGACATTAGAGAAAGTTTATGAGAGATGTTTCCTAAAATATCTATAAGATATGTAGTCGAAAAGATTAATGCAAGTATTTAAAGTAACCTAAGAACTAGAGTATTCTGTCGCACGAAGTGATAGAGGCGACGCTTCCACAAAGGTTCAGGGCTAAGTTTAAGATATTCATGATCAATGTTTTAAGATTTCTTCCAAACGATCGCGATGGATATTACCAATCGAAGCCTTAACAGTCCAACAGTTTAAGGTGCGGACTGAAAACTGAAAGATTAATAGTTCGATCACCGCCCCTTGCACTGTTGTCGCATCCACTCCTAACACAAACTTTCCATAAAAAACAGCAAAGAAAAAATTACCTGCCTCATACAATCGAAGGGTTACAAGATGGTTAGTTACATAACTCACAACAGAATCTATGTAAGTCGCTATTTGGGGGTTGATTTTGTAAATATTAGCCTATATTGAGGGACGGCAGTGAATGATTCTCTTAAATTGAGTCATTTGTATCGTCAAGAGTTTGCTTACACACTTGTAACTGTGCTTATTGACCACTTTAGCCGCGCGAGGTTTGCAATTGCTTTGTGTGGAGCGCACGAGTGGAATACAAATTCGATTCCATTGGAATAATGTGGCGTAATGTTGGTGAAACAGATGCAAGACAAATCTCAACATTATTCCTTTCTAATGTGGAAATATTGGAGAAACTTCAGCTTTCGTCCGTGACAGAGTTCGATTGAGATTTATGCTTAGATAGGGGTTAAAAAATGGGGGAAATCCAAAACAACAGCTGAAAAATCTAAAAAAATCAAAATTGATAATTTTGTATATAAATCATCACTTCGGATTACGTTTAATAGAGGCAGGAGCGAAGACGCGGGTAAAAGCTAGAAAAGTGTGATAAAAAAGCGTGAATAAGACTCGTTCCAGCAATTCGTGAGACGGTATGAACTCTAAATTGTAAACAACATAATATTTTAAAAAGTTCAATTTAGTAAATTATTCAGTGATAATTCATTCAACACGTCAAACAACTTACCTCGCTTTTTGTTCATTTGCATTAATTTCGTAGCATCTGCCCTTAATAGCCTCAAAGTCGTATATTATTATCATTTATTGAATTTATCACCGGGTACCCTCTTCTGAAAAATTGATGCCTATTACAGAAATTGTAAGGGATCTCTTTATATTTAATAAAGGTATAATATAAAAGTAACTTTCAGGTAAGGATTCGCTTACAATGGCCCTTGAATAGTGATAATAACAGGAGCCGCCTTTGCGTTCCAACACGTGCCACTTATTCAAGATTCCAGGGATCTTCGTTACGTATAAGCTACGTTCGTCGTATTATTCTTTTATTTAATGTTTTATTTTATTTAGTGTAGTGTTTACAAGAGTAGGAGTACTATACTAGACGGACTGATAACATCATCCGTAGTGGCAAGGAGCCACTGGAAACAAGGGACACAAGACCGAGTTATGGAAAGAATGGCGAGGCTGCTCAAGCAACATAGAGTCAAGACAACGACTGAATCGAAGACCAAATTTGGTGTTTACTGTCCTTGCACTTTACCTACTGATGAAATTATTAAAAACTATTAAATTATTAAAAATAAATTATCTGATAAAATAATCATTATTTAAACTAAGAGTAGCAAATCGTAAGATTACGATCTGTGTGACCTGTTTTTTATCTTTTTAAACAATAGTGTAAATTAAAAAATTTATTTTTAAAAAACAAGCTTTTAGTAGCTGGCTACATCTTCAGACCCTGGATAGTTCCCATAGCCGTCTTTCATCCATCATCAGATCAGCTCCATGTCACAATAATATTGCATTGTCATCTGATTCACATATACATGCAAAATTTCAGCTCAATCGGAAACCGGGAAGTGGTTCTAATTCATCTTGCAAGATTTGACCTAAACATACATACCTACATATATTGCAAGTTAAACAAAAGCTTGTAAAAATAATATTAACCATGCTGAACTTGACTATATTATTCCCCTCTCCCCTCCAAATAAGCGTATCTAACGCTTGAGTTAGGAGCGGGTGCGACAGTAGTGCAACGAGCGGGGATTGAACAGTCGACCTTTCTATTTTCAGTTTGGCAAGAGTTGGGCTTACAACTATGGGCTAACCTGAACCGTCAACCTTTAACCGATGGGCTAACCATAGAGGCTTTCTTTATATTATAGGCAACTAAAAATGAGTTTTATGTGTTTGGCTAAAACTAACCGCAAGCAGTACCCAACCTACTACCCTTGAAAAACACAGCCCTTTCCCACAGATAACTTTGTAATATAAATACCCCTGAGGCCTACGCGTTAATAAGATACCGGCCTGGTACAGATAGAAAATCAGTTTTGTAAAAATATTTCACTAAGTTTTTAACTAAATACTTGATAATGAAGAGCGAAGTTTTGTCTCGTGATGAGCTCGAAAAAATCTATTAAGTATGTAACTCCGTAAAATACATTTTGATAAGCTTTTGATAAAATGAGGCATCCAGGGCATTCCTTATAATTTCGTATTTTAACAACATTATTTCTTAATACAGTTGCTCAAAAAGTGGCGTATTGCAGGGACGTATAGCGTTCGGGATGTGGGCTATTACACACTCGTGCTTTTTTTTTACCTTTCCCGAACTCGTGCGTTCTCTTTCCCAACTGTCAAAATAATGTCTATTAAAAAGAAAAACCAACCATGAAGTTTTTACTAAAAAAATTCATAGAAGTTTTTATAATTCATGCAAATACGTATATTTCTAAAAAGAACCTACTAATTTGTTTCAACATCAGATTTAATGATTTGATTGAATGAGTTTGGTTAGGTTTCATTTCATTTCATCTCATTAAATTTCATTTTCATTTCATATCAATAAAAAAATTCTACTGAAGACTTGACTGTATGGGCATAGTTCCCTTTGCCTACCAGAATGGGTGAAGAAAAAAAAACTACTAATGAAATTCTACTAGTCAAGATTCCGAGAAGCTTTGTTGTTGAAGGAGATTTTCCTAGAATAGTGCAAAAATATATGAATCAGCGGTCCCAAAAAGGAAAAACCGACCGTTTTTTTCAAAATTACCAAAAAGGAAAGTAGCTCAAGCAATCGGGATAAATAAATTTGGTAATATGCCAAAAGAAATAGCTACGTTTCTTGGTCTCCCGGATGCTGAGTATTATACTGGGCACAGCTTCAGGAGGACCTCTGCTACATTATTGGCAGATTCAGGAGCCAATTTGACGTCCTTAAAGCGACTAGGAGGTTGGAAATCAGACAAAGTTGCAGAAAGCTATATTGGTGATTCATTAAACAACAAACTAGAAACTGGGAAAAAAATCACACACTCCATTAATTTAAGGTCCAGTCCGTCTCCTTCACATGTTGCAGAGAACTTTCGTCCATCTACCTTCGTTGATAGTGATAATTCATCAGATCCAACTCCATCAACTAGCAAACGCCATTGTATGACCAATATACATGAACAATCATACATTCAATAACGAAATTAATAATAGTTTGTCTCAAACAGTAAATATGCAGCCTAAAACTTCCCCAGTTAGTATAAAAAACTGTACCAATTTCAATGTATATGTGAATTATAACTTTTATAAGAAATAAATGTTAAGTTAGTTGAGTTTATTGTGTTTTTATTATTTTATTAAATTGCTTCATTTTTTCGCAACTGTATTAAAAATAATCGTTCAGTACACGTGCGGAACCGTCATTGCAACTTGTTCCGACTGTCAACCCTCGCCTTCGGCTGCGCCTCGGCTCGGGTAGACATTTGTCGGAACTCTTTGCAATGACAGCCTTTCCGCACTTGTAATGAAATATACTATTATAGCATTATCGTCTATCTAGTTATCGTCGTAATCAATATGGCGGACAATATGTCAAATTATTGAACAACTAGCTAATTAAGTAATTAATTAGCTAATTAGCCCGCGGCTTCGAGTGCGTGGTTTTAGTTTTTAAAATCTCGAGATCTTCTGGGATAAAAAGTAGCAGATAAATAAAAACACACTTTCGCATTTATATTATTAGTAAGATACGTGAGTAAGGACAACATATTGTAGAGTTTCTGAGTATGTAATAATTTCTACATTAAACCTTTGTTCCTGATTTCATTTTAATAGGGTAGGTATTAGTTGAGATTTTGTATTAGAACATTGTATTGTTATTGTATTCAACTCAAGCTTGAATTGTATGTTTTTGCCGACGCTCTTTAGCGAACGCGGCGAGTAGTAACCGCGGCCGTCTCGGAAAAGATCATTTTGCAAAACGCAATTAAACTTTAACTTCATTAATGAAAATACCTTATTTTCTTTCCTTCAAAATAATGGCCGACCATATTGTTCTCGGCCAAGTCAGTGCCATTGTGTCTTTTAACAATAAACGGCGTATTTCATTCGGCCATTGTGAAGGGACGTCACTGTGCTCCTTTAATTGGAACACGTCACAAAATATTAAGTGCCTCAGAATACGTTTACTTTTTTTACGGCGGAGCTTTTCGTACTCTCATTTTATTCAGACTGTTTGTGCAAACCTTTGTTCAAATATTTGAACGGTGGAATTAATTAAACTGATGAGCTAAGGCTAAACAAGATAAGAATCCGCGATGTCAGCGAACGTAGCGCTGTCAACTCTGTAATACAATTCATTATAGAGTTTTGCATAAATTCTGAATTTTGCAATACACAAGCACATTATATTATGTTTGTGTACACAAGAAAAAAAGAGATCATCATCATTCATCATCTTTTAAAGAATCTTTTTGTTGATAAATCTAATTAATTCTTCGAACCTTTATACCAATGGAATACTTTCATCCTAAAAACTTACAAAACAGTAATACCTACCGCTACGTAGCAATTAAATTGTAGCCGGCAAAGCCGCACTGACAAGTGATTTAGCGTTCTAGTACGAAACTACGCAGAACTTTACTAGGCTAGACCTCTTCCATCTCAGACTGCCAAGTGGTTTTCTATAAGTAAGATCGACATGGCATAAAATATAAGCAAATTGGAGTGCCAGAGGAGAGGTTATATTTGGCACAGAACCAGGCTGCTGAAATAGACACATATTCTGAAGTGGAGACTACATACTGTTAAGAGCAGAGTGGGGCGAACTCTAACCCGATGGGTTTCACTTTCAAAAAGGCCTATGTCCACCAGTGGTCCATGCATTCAGGCGGATGAATTTTGTCGATTTCTTAGTAATTGAAAAAGATTTTAATTACTAAGAAATCATCTCCGAAGTCTACTATACTAGTCTACAATAAAGCGTAGTTTATTTGAATTCATACCTTTCATGTGACTTATTTCAACATTTTATAAACGCTGACTCTGTTATTTGAGCAAACATAGAACGCGTCTATGGCACCTGTACGAGATAGTTTCAACGAAGAATAGCACTGCAGAAACTTTACACCAATTTATTTTTCTGCTCTTTGTAAAAATATCAGATGTAAAATGTTGCTTGCATAATATGTTCTAAGAAACAAATGTGTAATACTTTATTTAGACATCACAATGGATTTATTTTTAAAACTAGGACCAAGTGTAGCATTACAGAGTAGGTACAATATTGTTAAACATTATTTATGTTACTTACAGCAGTATCTATTGCAGTATTATTATTATTTTGAGTGGAATTAACAATAACACATCAAATGTTACGTAGATATTAATATTGATTGATTTTGCTAGAAGAGGTTTTTCCATATAAAATAAATGAGCATACATGCCGCTTACGCTTTGAGTATTTGTTGGTAAGTAATTAATACTCTAAGGGCTTAGGTATAAACGATGTTTTTCCCTTCGAGACTGCGGTAAATCTTAGATACTTTTTCAGCAACGTAATTTATCTAAAAGCCGTAAAACTACGACCAGACATGTTCATATCTGTACAAATATCCTGGCGTAATGCCAAGGGCAGCTTCGTGTCAGGTTATCCCTTCAACTCTTCGGGCATCTCGTTATAATATCAACCTTTGTGTCAGACAATAGAGTGCGAATTTCTTTGTTCGCGTGCTTCGATTTAACCCGTGGCACCTTCTTTCACCTTTGATATCGGCAAATCTGGATTTAAAAGCGGCAATCGATTGTCATTTATTACGTATGCCGTAGAGTTGAAATTGGTTTGCTTTTATTGGAAGTCAGATTCATTGTTGCACTCGGTTCCATTCCGTTTTCAATGCTTGACTATCTAAAGGGTAATAAAAAAAGTGAAAAATCGGAATTTTATTTTCCTATTTGTATCCCATATGCCTCTGGGAACTACATACTAGTACGTAGTAAAAAAAATACCAATTTACGACTGCTTTTGGACATAATTTCGACGAAATCTGTTTCAGCATTTATTTCGTATTTTCTTTACCCCAGTTAACTTTGCAAACTTTTCACCGATGTTGAAAACATGGGCTGCTCTAACCAGTGCAACCAACGTACCGAATATTCTAATTAACCCAAATACGAAATCCAAAATGCGATCTGTAAATTCGACTCTACTCTCTCTTACACGGAGTGAATGCTGAAATCAAAGAGCGTGAGATATTAAAACTAATCGGAAAATCGTTTTGAAATTGCATACGTGGAAGCTGCATCGTCTCCTTCGCACCTCTGATTCATGAATCAGAGGTGCAAAGGAGACGAGGTCTAAATTTATTCCATTGATCGTACTCGTAATTGTATTCGATGACATTAGCATCAAAGTAAAATAAACTGTAACAGCATTGAATTAAAGCTCGATTTCGTGTATGCATTCTTATACGTTTACGTATGTACGATACGCTCCATAACGCTCCATATTAAAATCGGATGTACTGAATTTGTGACTTATTGTGGATTATTTTACTTTGACGCTAATGTCATCGAATAACAATACGTTCAAAAGGAATAATTTTTAGACAATTGGTACCCAGTACTACAGACTCAATCATAATGTTTGATTGACTGACTGATTTTTTTATTTTCTGCAAAATGCATTTTAGCGACAGAGTGTCGGCCAATCAGAGGTGACTGCGATCGTCAGCACTGTAGCAATCATTTTTAACAATTTCACAGCGGTATAATGTGTTTGAGTGATATCTAACTAGGAATCGGTGCTTTTAAACTACAAAGGTACTTAAGAGATTCCTTTTTATAGATATATCATGCTGAGACGGGAAAATCTTACCAAATTGTAAATATGGGACATACCTAACTATATGCAAACGAGAACTTATATATGCCATGCTTCCTGAATGTACAGGAATTTAAAACATATAAACACACCTGTAATATCGTGTATCCCAAAATCGGAACTTGTGGGTTTCGTTTATATACAAGGCATTCAGCTTTATTGATATAGAACCTATTGGAAACACAATGGCGTCAACATATTTGAATTCAGCATGTTTTTTCAGATGACCATTTGAATTTGAGTCCTATAGTCTAAATTTTAAGGTTGTGTTTCTGTGGGGTTGTGCCGACGTCAATTTGTAAGCTGTACGGTAGGCGACGTGTAAGCAGGATTTGGTGCATTGTAGTCTTTATTTTTGGTTCAATGAGAGCCGTTATTGCGTGAGCTTGGGTAATGTCCGCTGGAGGGTTGTGCGGTGTATGGTTGGCGGGCTGCCAGCTGGTCGGGTGGCAGACTCATGGCCAGAAGGCCTCAACCTTTTATCCATTCAGAGTAGAGAGCTGTAATAATAAAATTGTCTGGACGTTTTAGAATGCCTACGGGTAGCCACGTCATAACGAAATTGAAATTTTCAATTGCCTAAACCCTATTTTACATTAATTTAACTATGCGGTATCTTATCTGAGGTAATTAAAGTTAAGTATATATTATGGCAAGTGGTAATGGGTGGGGCATATAGTCTGGGTTCCAAGATGCTGGAAAACGCAGTATTATCAGATCTCGGTGGATCGACGACATCAGACGAGTCATAGGGAGACGCTGGATACGCAGCGCAATACCGAGACGTGTGGAGGTCTATGCAAGAGATCTATGTCTGACACAATACGGCGGCAAGAGACGAGTTCATATTGGCTTTTTACTGAAAATAGGCTCGCAGTTGTTGAAAATTAGGGCGGTTCCAGATTAGCATTTTTCGGCGCGTATAAGCTCGTTCGAGCGAATACGCCGGAATAAGCGCGTCTCCGCGCGTTCGGGTTTTTGTAGCGCAAAATGTGGAGCGCGTGTAAGCGCGTATGCCGATACGAGCTTTTACGCGCAAAAAAATACGCTAGTCTGAAATCGCTCTTAGATTTTAAAAGCTGTGTCTAGTCCAACAAGTCCAACACGACTAAGAATAGTGAAGGAGGTGTGCCCATAAAGTGAATACTTGATATAAATTAAGTACAATATTGACCGTCACGACACAATAAAATAACAGCTAGGTACATTATTAATCATAATAATAGCACTATTAATAATAATATTAATAGCTTTAAGATAAATGCGGTCGACTATTAATCATTGGACGTGTCAATAATGAAGACCACAAATTATGTGATGCGAAAATTAAATTCCGTTCCACTTTCATATTAAAGCATAGCACGTATAAGCGCATGCGGAATCTCTTAGGGGACTGATATAATTGTCGAATGAAGCCGCATACTGCATTTTTAACGCTTAATTTTCATAGTCCATTTGATGTATTAATGTCAAAAGGCTGATGACTTTTGTAACATAATATTATTCTAGGCACTTACCTATCATAAACGTGGTCTTACTAACTGTAAACCTATACAAAGCCATGGATATTATGCGAAGGCAGTTCGGAACAATAACTGCAGCGAAGAATAGCAATAATAGCTTCTATTCGTAGATATGTTGTTAGTTTTAGCCTGCGACTTCGTCCGCGTGGCGTTCATCGTCATTATCATCATCATCATCATCAGCTGATCATCTTGAAAGGATCACAACAAACTACAATCTTGTGCCACATATAACCAGCGGCTGTCAGTCGCTTAAGATAGTTCATCGACAAAGAATGAAGGAATTTCAAATAATTGTTTCAATAATAATTGACAATTTTTAAATTCCATCGTAAATAAGTAACCAAGAATCAATGAAATTATGTATTTATCTAATTAAATAGGAATCATTTATCTAATCTATCTATCTATCTATCTAATACCTTTAAACGAGCAATTCTTGTATATATATATACTCTGAATCTCGGAAACGGATCCAACGATTTTCATGAAATTTATTATGCAGCGGGTTTCGGGGGCGATAAATCGATCTAGCTAGGTTTCATTTTTAGAAAACGTCGTTTTATCCGTGTTTTCAGGCAATGAAAAACTGCTACAATATCATTAGAATATGAAGATAAATTTCGTCACCATCTACAAGGTTATAATAGCTCAGATAGGAAATCGGTTGGTCCCGAAACCAAAAGACCCCGGTTCGAATCCAGATGATTATTTTTTCCCTTTTTTTCTTTCAAGTTCCTTCTTTTGTGAGAAAATCTATTTTTGGGAGCCCTTTATCAATGCATCTAATTTGTATATAGGTAATAAATGACCGAGCTTTAAAAAAAGAATACAGTAGTAATTACATTAGTAAAGTAACTTGTCGGTTTCTTTACAAATTTTTTATTCTATTGGCGAACTGTTTTACTGACACAGCAACACTAAAGCTACTTGACAATAGATGGCGTTGTTAAGCAACAATATAATTTCCTTAGAACATCCAGGTACTGGATTTTATAATAAACTTAATTATTTTTTTATTTTTAGTTAGATAGGTATTTATTTTGATAAAATATAAAACTCTAAAATCAACAAATCAAACAGTAATCCGCCATATTGAATTGAACACGAATTATAACGATACGTCACAACTATCTTAAAACTTTGACAAACTACTAGGTATGACAAAGCAAAGAGGTGACGCGGCGAACGACGCCATTCCAACGTTGAGCGGTTTTGCGTTTTAAAAACTTAAAATCGAAATGGCAATTTTATCTACCAAAGCTTTTTTTTTGCTGAAATAAGATATTTTTTTCGAAATAGTAGTATAGACACTTCCCAACATCAATAGTTTTTCAAAATCGGTCATCATGCCTATAAAATACGTTCAACTAAATCAATAAGATTCAAATAAAACAAGCGTATTAAAATATAATGTTAAAGTTAGGAAACCGTATTACTTCGTATTCGAATTGGACTTTAATACGCTTAGCGTGAAACTTAAGCTTTAATGAAGCCATTTACAGAAACTAATACGTAAGTAGTGAATAATGTGATGGCCGTGATCTTCTTAAATCAATTGGATTGGAAGATACCAAAGATCATTTACTTAGTTATTATTAATTATAATTTTAATTTATCAAAGCAATGCTAACATGTATAGTCATCGTCAGCATTTCAACCTATCGCTGGCACACTCTCTTCTCACAATTAGAAGGGTTCAAGCCTTGGTCGATTTACACGGGTTTAGCAGTTTAGTAGTTTAGTAAATCTTCAGTAAATACGTGATTTAGTACGTGTAAACGACCAATTTAGTAGCAAGTCGCAAGTTACAATTTAGTAGCTCACTAAACAGGAAAAATAGAATTTGGTCTATTTTTCGGTTTAGTAGGTGGGCGCGGCTTATCAGTAAAGCGTTTGGACAGGGACGATTTTGTAAATTGTTCAGTAGCCGCATATAAGTTAGCAGAACGTTTTGCACGTTTCAGTCGTTTATAGATTGTGCATGAATTTAATAATATTTTTTGCATTTTTGTTATTAATTAATTTCGGTAATAATAATAAGTTTTGAAATTAGATATTGAAACGCGAAATCTGATTTAAATACGATTCTCAGAGAAAGTGATACAACCGAGGCCTAGGCATTGGGCTACTAAAGAGCTTTACTAAATAGTACGTGTAAATGGCCACTAAACAATTAAGTCACTTAAGCTTAAGTAAAGAGTTATAAAATTACTAAACCTGTGTAAATCAGCCAACAGGCCACCAAGGTGGCTTGTGGTAAATTTCACACATCTTTGAAAACATTATGGAGAACTCACAGGTATGCAGTGTTTCTCACTGTGCCTAGTATGTTGTACTAATTTAATCCCAAGCTAGGTACTTTGTGTTTATTGAACAATAGTATAATTTGAAGCACACAACTGTGCATTTCTGTAGCTTCTAGCTGAAAAAGCCCTCCAAGTTACTATTGAAAATAAATATATTGGAACGTAGTTCCTTATCGCGCGGTGCGGAAGGGGGCTAGACGGATCGACACTTTTTTGAAACCGACACTTTTTTGAATGTGAATTTGGCGGACAATATTGTTAGACGACTGCAGAAGCCACAAGGCTACGGAGACGGGAGTTATTGTACCGCGAAAATACCGAACACAATGCCAAATTAATTAATCGAAAGGAACTACGTTCCATCCGGGTGTCCCTTGACACCTCTCAAGTTTTTTTTAGTTTTATTTGAGTATAATTATATTTTTCAATACTTCTTTTGGTTTCCATATACCTCGTCGCCGCCCGGGTAATACCCGGTTTTACAAGTAGTAATTTTTGCTCGTCTCGATAAAAGCACACGAGTAAATATAAGTAACAAACTTAAATATCTCGGGGTGATTAATAAATCTTTAAATTTGTACCACTTTGTACATATTAGTGATAGCGAAAACTGTAGACCGCTAGAACTGCCATATTTTTTTAAGACCTATTAAATGATTGACTTTTTTTAAGTTTGTTTAAACACATTTGCAATTCGCAAACAACACTGGCCGGATAAAATATCTGCATTTAAAATCATGCCGACTATTTCCAAATTGAAATATTGAATTAAAGTTATTTAAAACTGGCAAAGGCACACAAAGCCCGGCCCTTTTTACCACCAAATAGTAGTTTTTAAACTGCTGGCGAAAATCGTGCGAGCGCCACCGCCGCGGACGGCGAACTTTGGTACAACACTAGGCATAAATTTTGCCAAATGGCGCTGACAGTTTTACCTAAAAAAGTGAAGCTTTCTAGTTCTCTCTTTGCGTCATAAAGCGTAGCTTTATGTCCCAATTTCGTATTGTGTGAAATTTTATTTTTTTGGTATTTCATGCAAAAGTGACATAAGACTTTTGTAATAAAAACACAAAAGAACGAAGGTCCAAAGATATGAAAGTATCGAATTTTATCAATAAGAAGTTGAAGGGGATCTCTCAATGAGTGCTTGAGGTTGATCTTCATTCAAAAGAAAGCTGGAAATGGGAACATCGGACCCAGAAAAATAAATATAATAGAATACTCGTCGTCTATGACTCTCTGAAATAGAGCGTAATAATAATTACATACATAATGTATAAATAGAATAATAGAGAATTATTTTTATTCAAATAAACTTTTACAAGTGCTTTTGAATCGTCGGTGAGTCTACCACTGGTTCGGAATGCCCTTCCTGCCGAGAAGAACTAGCATCAAACTTGGCGGTTGCTCTTTTCAAAACAAGTTTACAATAGGTACTTTAAGCTATGTATGCAGTGTTTCCACAATGAGCGGAAATTCAAAAAAAATTGCAAATTTACAATTCAATACATGTTAAGACGGGCAGGCAGAAATTAGCCCCATTCCCGCCGGTAGCACCCATTCACGAGCATGACGCATGATCCAGCCGTTGCTTCGCTCAACCATAATGAGCGAAACAACGGCTGGATCATGCGTCATGCATCCCTATTAATGTTATTAATTAAAAAGCACGACTGTCTGATTCATCTTGACGATTTGGCACTAAAATAGTTAGCATACTGAAGATGGATAGAGGATACTTCTCATTCCTGAAAATAGAGTTACTAAATTATACTGTACTGTAGTATACTGTGATAGAGCTCCTATGATAGAATACTGAGAAGAATTTTTGACGAAGCTGATCAGTTAGCGGGCGATATTACTTAAGCTTAATGGGAACATTGAGATGAGTCTTTCCACAATGATATTAAATATTTTATGTTTGTTTGATTACTAGTTTGTTGGTAACGAAGCAATGTTTGACGTCATTTTTTTGCATTGGCGTAGTTGAGGCTTCTTTTTATGCTAGAAAAACAAATAGTTTGGAGAGGTTTTAAAAACCTAACTTCACACAAACGAAGTCGCGGGCAAAAGCTAGTTATTAATATAATAATTATTTTTTAATTTTTTTTACAGCTTGCATGGCATTTTTATTATATTATAGATAGAAAATTTCATATATACAATACTATAAACCTAAATTTAATTCTAAAATTAAAACTAAAATAAAAACTAATTAAAATCTAAAACCCCATCCAAGCCACCGCAGTGTGGCATAGTACCCAAGATGCTGGCAGCATTACCTCTTTGGATGGCCAGGCTAATCCTTTGGCCAAGGTAGCTGCCAGCTCTTGGATTCCCGGTAGACTCGATCACCTTTTTTGATATCTCTAAAAAAAGTGCGCGAGCCTCCGGGCCCCACGGCCCCAGGGTCTCTACACAGGGTTTTTTAATTTGTAAGTTGAAAGTGATTAAATTATTACTCTCGTTGAAGCATAAGATCAAAAGTCTGATACTATGGCTGGAATCACAAGTAAATTATTTTATTATGTTAGAGAGTACTTAAAAGTTAGAACTAGTAAAACTAGTCAAAGTAAGTTCTTTTTCAAAACAGGCAGTTCATCGATTCAATAAACGTTTAGATTTTAGAGCACTAACTCATCGTCTAGGAATACTTATATAAATTTTGAGAACTGAATAAAATTTCTATTTCCAATTCATTGGTGAAATGTTCGCGAGTGAAACAAACAAGCTTGGTGAAATATATTTCGGTGGTAAGAACAGTTTTTCTTTCTGTAGCCGCTTTATCCTGACAAATAGCGTTGCATTATGGCGGCCTACCAAGAACTGAATGTAAGACCTGAAGGTCGTTGGTTATTAATCGTTCTGTCAGCGATTATTATTAGGCTTAAACAATACAAAGTTTTGTATTACAGTACTAGTAAGACAAGACTATATCTAATAATAAATGTTTTACTACCAAAACCTTCTTCTTCATGATAGGCAACTGAATAAACTTTATTAAATGTTTTACTGCCGAAACGTATAATTAAGTTTATCCTGTTGCGTATCATAAGAAGAAGAAGGTTTAGAGTTCCTAATCGTGCCATAAGAAAGCTATTGTGCTTTTCTGTCTTGAAATTCTCAATTATTGCAAACCTTAGCTGGGAGGTTAGCTAATGTCACGTATAAGGGTCGCCTACTACAGGTTTGGTAATGTCTGAGGAATAACTCAGTCACTCAGCGGGCGATAGAGAGTATAGGCGATAGAGATAGAGCTCGGAGTATCCCTGCGAGATCAAATCAGAAATAAGGAGATTTGTAGGAGAAAAAGGGTTACTGACATAGCTCATCGAGTCGTGAAACTGAAGTGGAGGTAGGTGCATTGTTCGAAGAACCGATAGTTATTGGAGTCCTAAGCCGATGGAATTGTGACTTCGCATCCGAAAGCGCAGTGTTGTCAGACTTACCCTAGGTGAACGCAAGTCCGAAACATGTAGATCAAATAATAAGGCATAAATATAATATGACAAAGAAGACGGAATAACCATGGCTTCAGAATCAAATTCCATTATTTAAATACCTACAGTTTTCTTCACAGTTTTCTTTTTCTTTTTTTAAGATCTTTTCAGAGAGCCACTTATTTTAAAACGTAACAATTTTCTAAATAAAACCTTTTTATTGAATTTTCACACTTAACCGATACACTTTTCTAGCATCCAATTCCATTTCCATTTCGAAAATGAAATGATCAAGTTGAAAAGCATTCTGCTTGCGAGTCTGTATTCCCCCGACAGCTACTTTTCCGCTAAATCTTATCCAAGTGATCCTGTTTATCCGCGCTTACCACCTTCTACGGATTGTTGCAAAGGTATAAAACTGTATAGTGCAGAGAACAAGGTTTCAAAGTAAAATTCTTTGAATTCACTCCGTAGTTTTTGTAATCGTATGTACTTTGTCCATGTAAGTTCTTAAAACAGTTTAATTTAGCTGCACTTTCCTTTTGGAACGAAGTTCCTTATGGGGCGTTGCGGAGGGGTACCCTAGCCGGCAAAAAACGTCCGTAACGTTAAAAAATAAAAGCGTAAGATTTTTTCGTCACAGTCCTTGTTGTCTTCGTTTATTTTACACATTCCATCAATGCTTCGATGGCGCAGCGGTAAAAAAAAGGAGTGATACTATCGGTTCAGAGGTTCGAATCCTGACTTCAGATAATTATTATTTATAATTTTATAATTTATAATATTTGGTAAAAAAAAAGTAGTTTTTTTGATTTTTATCGATAAAAAAATCATGATAAAAAATGTATACCCGAATAATTATTTTCTTTATACCTCGAATAGAACTTGAAATTAATATTTTTATAATAAGGAACTTCGTTCCTTGTTTGAGCAGGTGTGTTTATAATAAAGTTTTGATGGCACGATAACTTCCTTTATTTCGTATGAGTACAAATTACAGTGCACAGTGGACCGCAGCAATGATTAAGTAATAAGTTGACACGATGATCGCACAGTCGCCGATAGGAATATAATAAGGTACGGCCCAGGCGCGCGCTACCCGCGCCCGCAACCCGCTCCCCCGCGCCGGTAAACCGGTTGGAGGCGCAGTGGCGAAGTCTCCAACATTCCTATCTGGTATCCCACGACACCACACGACTTGTTTTTTAGGTAGATAATTTATGTGACTTCCAGGTTCCAGCTAGGTTTTTTAAATCCACAATCATGGAATAAATAATTTTCAATTTGAGATACATAGAATTCATATTGTGTGTAAAATAAAACTGTTTAACTTGAAAGATTTTAGGTTCATTTACTTGTCTTCTGTTCCATTTAAAGTTCACAATTCTGAAACTGCTTTTAATTCAATGTCATAATATCTCATATCTCCGAAATAATTTCATATTTCATTTTCAGAAGTTAAAAGTTTCTATTTCGCTTTAATAAATCTGTCCCCGTTGCTAATTCCATTTGGAAAATGATATTATCAAGTTGAAAAACGAGTTATGCTTGAGACAGCATTCCTTGGCAACAAATAAGAGTATTGCGGTGAAACTAAAGCGTTGTAACCACTAGAGGCAGTGTTTTTACCTGCAGTTGCTCAAATTGAGACGCTGCCTGCCTCAATATGAGGGACGCGGTGTTACGAGGCAAATTTGGATTTGAGCGGCTTTGGTTTTCTCCAATTTGGAGAAGTCAACCGATATTAAATTAACTTGGGTGAACAGCAACTTGGGGAAACTTCAAGATGCCTTCTCGTCCGAAATCCAATGGTGCTCGAAAACCAAATCTTCGATAGAGTTAATATGCTTGCTGATATGATGAACTGAAGAAATCCGTAGAAGAACTTGAGTTACCGATATAGCTCAAAGAGTTACGAAGCTGTAGTGGTGATAGTTGGATCCTAATGTTTTGGATTGGCGATCTTGCACCGAAAAGCGTATTTTGAATTAGCGGGTGTATTAACAGACTTCTAGATTGACCAACCACATTAGACAAGTCATAGAAATCCACTGGAAACGTCCCTCTATCAGCAGCGAACGTCTATCGCACTCAAAGAAGAGCTTCTTTGAGTGCGATCTCATCCGATGTTTGAGTGCGAACTATGAGTTAAGTGGACACAACGATGTTTCCGTTTTGAACAATGGCAACTTCACAGAGGGTGAAAAACCCTGTTTAGGTGCTACATAATTGAAGAATTTGTAGAAAAATTACTCGCCACGCATGCCACTGTGTTTGAGTCTCCTAAGGCTTTTTCAGATCGAGAAGGCTTGCCCTTAAGCCGCTCAAATGTTATACGGAGGTTTATAAATACGACGGTGCAATTTATCCTCATTTATCAACATTGTTGCTATCAAGTAAATATTGACGCTAAGTTATCGTAGGTCCTCAATTATGCAGTAATCATTTGTCACGATAGACGCTTGTTATGTGTAATTTCTTGACGCAGTAAATAAGCTGTTTGATAAATGCAATGAAATGATTGATTGACATTAAACAGTAGTAAGGATTTTAAGTTTGCTTTAAAATAAATACTTCTTATACCTGTCGGGTGGCCACTACTTATTTTTCATGGAGTTCGGTTTTTTAAAAATCCCAAGGAAACCTTTTGTTATTTCGGGATAAAAGGTAGCAAAAGTCACTTTCCAAGTTCTCAACTAAAACCGTGCAATATGTCACGTGTATCTGTTGCTGCGTTGCTGCGTGATTGAAGGACAAACCAACAAACAAACCCTTTCGCATTTATATAGTACTTACCAGCTTTGGCCCGCGACTTCGCTCACGTTAAATTCGATTTTTCAAACCCCTTTTTAGGGTTCCGTACCCAAACGGTACCAACGGGACCCTATTACTAAGCCTACGCTGTCCGTCCGTCCGTCCGTCCGTCTGTCAGCGGGCTGTATGTCGTAAACCGTAATAGATAGACAGATGAAATTTTCACATATTATGTATTTCTATTGCCGCTATAACAACAAATAATAAAAATTAAATTAAATAAAAAAAATTAAATTAAAATATTTCCATGGGTACATGGAAATATTTTTATTTAATTTTTTTTAACGGAACCCTAAAAGAGCGAGGCCCGACTCGCACTTGGCCGATTTTTTGTTTACAACCTTAGGGATTGGATTTTCAAAAATCCTTTTTTAGCGGATGCCTACGTCATAATTAGGGCTTGCAAATATTCGAAAATTTTGGTATTCGAATATTCGACTTTTTTTCGGTTATTATTCGAATAATTCGAATAATATTCGAATAATTAAAAAAATCAAAAGATGTTATAATAATTATGTTTTTAATTGCCAATTTCTTACTTTGAGTCTAATTTCTCTGAATCAAAACAAAATCTTACTTAAAAATTAAAGAACTGTTTGGAATTTGACTGTTATTGTACAAATTCAACCCTCCAAAAAAATAAAAAAAAGTTGGTGCTTAGCAAAACAACCACAACATAACACAGTCTTACAAATCGAGATCTGAGTGTGAGTATTGTAATAATATTTATATAACAATCAAATCAAATAATCAATTACAAAAACAACAACTTGCTTAAAATCTTTTTCTCAAATTTGCTCGGAAATCGCTTCTTTATTTAAAAAAAACGAAACGTCAATTGGCTCATTGCTGGCGTGGCGCCAGCAATTACGTAACAGGACAATAATGTAAATTGCTGGACAGGTACGAGGTTTTTAAAATGTACACTTTCCTCTATTAGGTGTTTCTCCTCTGTGATTAGGTGTTTTAAATGTGCATTTTTTAGGGTTCCATACCAAAATGGTAAAAATGGAACCCTTATGGTGAGACTTTCTCCGTCCGTCTGTCCGTCCGTCTGTCACAGTCGATTATTTCAGTAACTATTAAAGCTATCGACATGAAATTTGGCATAGTTGTGTATAATAGTGGCCCAAAAGCATTGAAATAAAGAGAAGTCGAAAATTATTTTAAGTTTTATTAAAAAAAGGGGGAAAATCGGGGGTTTGAAATTTAAAAGTAAAATAACTATATTGAGTGGGGTATCATATGAAATGCCTTTACTTGTGCATTCTGAAACAGTTTTTTATTTATTTCTATATATAATAGTTTTTGAATAATCGGCCAAAATGTCGAAAAAAATACCGTTCCCCCCCCCTTATCTCCGAAGTTTACCAATCGAAAAATCTGAAATAATTGTGGTCAATAGAGGTTTATGTATATTTTACATGAAAAATAAAATCAACGTGAAAATTATTTTAGTTTAATTAAAAAAGGGGGAAAATCAGGGGTTTGAAATTTCAAAGTAAGATAATTCTACCGAGTGGGGTATCATATGAAAGGCCTTTACTTGTGCATTCTAAAGCAGTTTTTTATTTATTTCTATATATAACAGCTTTTGAGTAATCGGCCAAAATGTCGAAAAAAATACCGTTCCCCCCCCCTTATCTCCGAAGTTTACCAATCGAAAAATCTGAAATAATTATGTTCAATAGAGGTTTATGTATATTTTACAGGAAAAATAAAACCAACGCTCTAACTAGCATAGTTTTTTTTATATCAACAATAAGCCTCTACAAACAAAGTTAACGATAATTATGCAAATTAATATAATATTATCGTTTTACTTTTACTTTTGGAGTATGGAACCCTCGGTGCGCGAGTCCGACTCGCACTTGACCGGTTTTTTTTGTTGTTTCCTCGCAAATTAGAGAAAAGTACTATATAAGCCTCGGCCGAAATAGCAATTCATGGCCTCGTTTACTTAAAAAGGCCTCGGCTAGCGCCTCGTCCTTTTAAAATCACTTGGAAGTCCTCGGCTTCGCCTCGGCCTTCCAATGTTACTCGTCCATAAATTGCTTTATTCCGAGCCTCGACAATAATGTACTATTATCATGTATCAAGTCATATTTTAAAATGAGTATTTGATTTGAATATTAGTTTCAATTCGATGCCTTAGGATGGGTAGCCTAAGTATGTCACACTCTCTTTAACATTTCTGCGGTGGTGTCGTGTGATGCGGGTTGTTGCGTTCCCTAAAATATGGTTGAGCGAAGCAATGGCTGGGTCATGCGTCATGCTCGTGAACGGGTGCCACCAGCGGCAATGGGGCTACTTTCTGTCTGCCCGTCTTGACATGTGTTGAATTATAATTAGAAATAATTACGTATGCTTTTGTGGACCTTTCCCTCATTGTGGAAACTCTGCATACATAGAATATCTGTTAAGTATATTGTAAAAGTATTTTGAAAAGAGCAACTGCCGAGTTTCTTGCTGGTTCTTCTCGGCAGGAACGGCATTCCGAACCAGTGGTAGACTCATTGACGATTCAAAAGTACTTGTAAAAGTTTATTTGAATAAAAAACATTTCTATTCTATTCTATTCTATTCTAACTAGAAATAAAGTACTAAATTCTAAACATTATTTTTGGTTCTTCATACTACTTACTTCGTATTACTTACTTACAAAACTTAAAAGATTTAAAAGAAAGATTTTAAACGTTGATAGAATGCAAATAGGTAATTAATCTGTATTACAAGTTAGGAAATTGGACATACCTAGCTGGACTGTGTCCCAGGTACATTATATACTCGTCCACAATGTCAAGTGCAGTATTCTTAACGAGGGTGGAGTGGAGCATGAACATTGAACATGATTTTCATCTTGCCCATGTTCATCTTCAGGCCCAACGCTGAGAAATCCTGCTAAGATCATTGAGCACTGTATTGAGGTCGCTCAGAGTCTCTGCCATAACGAATATGTCATCGTCACTATGTATCAAATCTCAGGTGAGTGATGTACTCACTCACCGTTTATGTTGATGCCAAGTCCGTTCCAATCCAGAAGCTTAAAGACGTCCTCCAATGCAGCGGTAAATAGCTTCGGGGAGATTGCGTCTCCCTATCATACTCCACGCTGCAAGTGGATTAGTCTGGTCCTGTATACGTACTGACATAGTGGCGTTTTCATACAAGCACGTCAACACTTGGATATACCGGTAGTCAATACGGCATTTCTGCAGTGACCTCAATTCAGCCCAAGTTTCCACCAAATCGCAGGCTTTCTCATAGTCCTCAAACGCTAAGCAAAGTGGCCGGTTATACTCTTCCATCTTTTGTATAACTTGCCGCATCGTATGAATGTGATCTATGGTGCCAAAGCCTTTTGGAAGGCTTGTTCGGGAGGCTGTAAGTCGTCGAGACGAGCGAGACGATTCGTAATGACTCTCGAGAACAACTTATAAACATGACTCAGCAGCGAGATGGGTCTATAATAATTCTTCAACAAGGTATTATCACCCTTTTTGAAGAACAGAACCACCACGCTCCTGTGCCATGCTTCGGGTGGTATACCCTCTTGAATGACGGAATTGAACAATCGCTGAAAAATCTTAAGTACTGGTTTTCTACCCGCTTTCAGGAATTCCGCAGTGATTCCGTCATCACCAGGCGCCTTGTTGTTCTTGAGCTGCTTGAGAGCCATACTAATCTCTTATAGGCTGACGTCGGGGATATCTTCGGTATAGTGTCGGGTCAGTTTGGCTCTGGGATCTTTGGCCAAATCTTCAACAGGTTTTTGAGTAAGAGATCAACATCCGAATCCAACTCGGCTGGGCAGCATTTGGGAAGCTCTGAGATGTCTTCTCGTCCAAAATCCCTAAGTGCCTGAAGACTAAAGTTTTCGAACAGTGCGTGCTGCCAGTGATGACTTACGGATCCGAGACATGGTCGCTAACTGTGGGCCTCATAAGAAGACCCAGGGTCACTCAGTGGGCGATGGAGAGAGCTATGCTCAGAGTATCCCTGCGAGACCAAATCAGAAATAGGGAGATCCGAAGGAGAACCAAAGTCACCGACATAGCTCAGCGAATCGCAAAACTGAAGTGGAAATGGCCGGGGCACATAGTTCGAAGAGCTGATGGTCGTTGGGGTCCCAAGGTGCTGGAGTGGCGACCCCGCACCGAGAAGCGAATTGTTGGCAGACTGACCCCACGGAGACCACGACCACGTACACTGCACTGGTTCCACCAGTGGACTGACGACATCAAATGAGTTACAGGGAGCCACAGGATTGCCACAGCCACAGTCAGGTTCCATTTGGTCAATATACCTAAGTTAAGCCCAATACAACCTAAGGGCACCTGACTGTTCATGTATAACTCTAACCTAACCTAACTTTAGATTTTGGCAAACATAGTACTTGTTATGCATAAGAAACAGAACTAAATACTTCAATTTGCCGCGGCATTACATAACAGCGAGCGTTTCTAAAAATCTAAACTGACGACGCCGTATGTAAACGGCGGAATCACACAAAATGCCTGCGACATGCACATTAATATTCCAAGTTTGGCTTTCAGAAAATTGGTCGAATATTCGAATATAGCAGATTTAATATTCGAATATTCGGACAAGGCATATTATTCGAATAATTCGAATATTCGAATGCAAGGCCTAGTCATAATAGATATCGGTACGCCTTTCATTGAGTCAGTCAGTCAGTCACCTTTTCTTTTTATAGATTTAGATTAGTAAGGATATACGCGTACGTTTCAAACGCCTTATGATTAATGATAAATGTTATCTTAATATATATAAATTACGTGTCACGTTGTTTGTCCGCGATGGACTCCTAGACTACTTTACCGATTTTAATCAAATTTGCACACCGTGTGCGGTTTGATCCAACTTGAAAGATAGGATGATAGTTTTTTTGGATTAGGATAGTTTATTTGTTTTTGGAACGTAGTTCCTTATCGCGCGGTATGGAAGGGGGCTAGACGGAAAAAATTAAGGAAACCGACACGACACATTTTTGAAACGTCATTTTTTGTTGAATGTGAATTTTGCATTGTATTCGGTATTTTCGCCTTAGAACTCGGCGTCTGCATGGACTAGTGGTTAGGAGAGTCGCCTATAAATTCAACGTCGATGGTTCGAATCTTTGAGTAATAAACCACTCAAAGGTTCGAATCCCAGCTCGACAGACTGAATTTTCTATTTTCAATTTTATTTTAAATAATTTCTAAATGTGGATTTTTTTCCTAATTTTTTATTGTATAAATTGGATAACGCCATCTGTGAAAAATCAGTTCCTCCACCAGAGTAACTCTGGTTTTGTAACAGTGCAATAGATATAAACTAAAAATAATTCATCGTAGTTAATCAATTTAATACTAGATGACACCACTAGTTTTATACCTTAAAAAGTATTAGGTATTCCAATACTGTTTTGACTTGTCATACAATTTCAACATCAAAATAATTACTTTAAGGTTGTACAATGTATAATTATATCGTGCATCGTGTCATGATAATAAAACATAAAAATTGAAATAATACTGTTTCAAGCGTTGGTAGTATAGGCCCAGGTTTAATACGCTCCATAAGCATAAGGTGGTCTGGTGGTTCTGGTTTAATCAAACAGTTAATTTTACCATCTGTAGAACGATCATCAAAATCATGTAATACAAGATGTTTTAAGATAAAATGACTGATAAACTATAGATTTGTCGCCAGATAAAATGATCCGTCAGAACCAGTTCGTTATCTGATTGATTAGCAAATAAACATAATTGGGTAACAATTTTACAGCCTACTTTGGCTTATCTTCATTTACCATCAGTTGAACATAAATTTGCATATGAAATCCTATAAATATATTTAAAACCTTATAAAATATTCATTGACACTTCAACACATGATAAACATCACATAACGCAATTAAGTACACAAACTCCGAAATAAGCTGACCAAGCTTTGCTTCAGTCCAAAATACCAACCATATGAAAGATAAGTTGAAAGACGCAGAGCTAAACTAAGTATAAGCTTAGACCACATTTTAAAATGCGCTTATTTTTGGAACGTAAGTTCCTTATCGCGCGGTACGGAAGGGGGCTAGACGGAAAAAAATTAAGGAACCGACACTCGACATAATTTTCAAACCGACACTTTTTTGTTGAATGTGAATTTTGCATTGTGTTCGGTATTTTCGCGATACAACATTGAGTCTCCGAACCATCGACTTTGAACTGTTAGGCGACTGCCGGAGCCACTAGGCTACGGAGACTCAATGTTGTACCGCGAAAATACCGAACACAATGTAATCGAAAGGAACTACGTTCCATCCGGGTGTCCCTTGACACCTCTCAAGTTTTTTTTATTTATATAGATAAGTTGGCGGTACGAAGTTCGCCGAGTCAGCTAGTGATTATATAAAACATTGTACCGGGTACGGTAGGTACTTCATCATCATCATTAGCAACCCATCAACGGCTCACTACTGAGCGCAGGTCTCCTCTCAGAGAAGGGTTATAGGCCATAGTCCACCACGCTGGCCTAATGCGAATTGGAGGACTTCACACACTTTCAAGTACATTATGAAGAACTCTCAGGTGTGTAGGTTTCCTCACGATGTTTTCCTTCACCGCTGAAGCAAGTGATATTTAATTGCTTAAACGCACTTGACTCCGAAGTCAAAGGAGAGAGAGTCAAGAGAGTCAAAGGTGTAGGAGGCGTACCCGGGATCAAACCTGCGACCCCCCGAATAGGAGACCACAGTCCTAACCACGAGGCTATCACTGCTTCAATTGCTTGCTTTATTAGGTACTTTCACCACTCTAATTAGTTTTATGTCTTGAATCTACTCAAACTTTGATGATGACTCTACTTAATCATAAAATATCTGATCCAATATAATTCCTACTATCTTAAATTGCCTTATCGTCTCCATCACACCATTACTATTTAAACCCATAAATTAATTTCTCTACGCCACCCCAGTCCCCAATTGTTCATTTATTACCAGCGATCGAACCGAGAGCGAGGCTTCTATTACAGAATTAACCACCATCTGTCAATAAATGGCAGTGCTCTAGTGTGGCCTGCACCTCACTGGAGCCCGTCGGTTTTGATTGCCTGACAATATCTGACATAATCGGGTTATTTGCCATCACTGAGTGAAATGTGTTTACTCGATGTCGAAAATCGTAGAGTACACGTAATGGTCCAAGATCCCAGTGCCGCCAGACCTAAGTTATTTTCTCAGCAATTATTTGTGTACGATAGAGTACTGTTCGAATGTCCTTTCAGTATATGCGTACTAGCTAGATTGTGCCGACGGCCAATTTCCAGATACCAGGTGCTAAAGGTAGGTAAAAACTAGAATAACTTATCTTAAATTCTCAGGGCTGATTTTCATATATGTTTTAAAGAATATTGTAAAAATTAATAAATTAATACTGCCAGACGCTTACCGCCGGCGGTTACTTTAGCCAGACGCTTTGAAGCTCCCAAAAATATATATAATTTAAGTTAACTTATATTCTCAGTTCTGATTTTTATACATGATACTCAGGGAACTATTGCGATATTATCTGTAAGCTGCCAGACCTATTGGAAGGGTCAAACATCCCCCCAGACACACATTATGCGTCCCCATATGTATGAGCGCTAGAACATGATTCACTTGTTTAAGTGTGTGAGAGATAATAGCATCATACTATAATATTATAAATGCGAAAGTGTGTTTGTTGGTTTGTCCTTCAATCACACTGCAACAGAGCTATGGATCGACGTGATTTTTTGCCTGGGTATAGCTTGCAGAAGATATTGCAATAGTTCTCTCTCTCTAGATCCTAAGCTATACCCAGGCAAAAAATCACGTCGATCCATAGCTCTGTTGCAGAGTGATTGAAGGACAAACCAACAAACACACTTTCGCATTTATAATATTATAGTATGATGATATTATCTCTCACACACTTAAACAAGTGAATCATGTTCTAGCGCTCATACATATGGGGACGCATAATGTGTGTCTGGGGGGATGTTTGGCCCTTCCAATAGGTCTGGCAGCTTACAGATAATATCGCAATAGTTCCCTGAGTATCATGTATAAAAATCAGAACTGAGAATATAAGTTAACTTAAATTATATATATTTTTGGGAGCTTCAAAGCGTCTGGCTAAAGTAACCGCCGGCGGTAAGCGTCTGGCAGTATTAATTTATTAATTTTTACAATATTCTTTAAAACATATATGAAAATCAGCCCTGAGAATTTAAGATAAGTTATTCTAGTTTTTACCTACCTTTAGCACCTGGTATCTGGAAATTGGCCATCGGCACAATCTAGCTAGTACGCATATACTGAAAGGACATTCGAACAGTACTCTATCGTACACAAATAATTGCTGAGAAAATAACTTAGGTCTGGCGGCACTGGGATCTTGCTCTATAATTGACATGACTATAACTTGAAGTGAAAGCGAAGCGAAAGCGAAGCGAAAAACCTTCAAATAAGCGTTGATTCTTTGCAAGATTGCTTGCTTTATTTGGTGACAGAAGACCCTATTAAGAATACAATAGAATAGAATTAATTATTTTTTATTTAAAAAAGATTTTACAAGTGCTTTTGAATCTTCAGTGAGCCTACCATTGGTTCGGAATGCCCTTCCTGCCGAGAAGAACCAGAAAGAAACTCGGCTATTACTCTTTTCAAAACAAGTTTACAATAGGTACTATGGGTACTTCTCGCCTACACATGATCATGGCATGGCCCAGCAGCAAAACATTTTTATATTACCAAGCTATTGCAGAGTCGACGATAGGTTGAGATTAGTATACCAACCTGTCTATGGTTGGTATTAGCGTTGTTCAGTATCAGGAGGAATGATGGAGAGAGCTATGTTCGGATTATCTCTGATCAAATCAGAAATGATAAGATCTGTAACAGACCCAGTGTTACCGACATAGATCATCGAGTCGCAAATCTAAAATAGCAATTAGCGGGACACATAACTCGTACAACCGATGGAAGATAGGGTCCAAAATGAAAAATGGAAACCTTACACCGAAGCGCTAGGTAACCGCGCGATTTCAAGCAAGTCGTTGGCAGCCGCTGTCTACAACAGGCACAAGTTCGCACTATGTGGTGAGGTGATCCTTTTCAGAGAGCTCTATGTCTATGGCATTCTAATAGTTCGTACATTGCAACTAGGCCGTACCGCCACCCTATATTATTCATAGAACGTTTCATAGTTATGCACGTAGACTACGCTCACAACAATTAGATACTAATCGATAATTCAGAAATATTCCCATCACGTGCCAGTAAATTGCCGACCAAAATTCATGTCCCGTGCATTGGCATAACATGCGGGAAATGCGTATGAATATATTACCGGCTCCATCGGAAAAGATGCGAAAATTCGATTTTTATAATAATTTCTGTTCAGCGAATGGCTCGCGGCCGTAATAGGGAAGTCACGGCGCGAAAGTCGTTATGTCAGTTATTGGGGATCTATTTTTGTTCAGAGGTGTTTTGTTTTGTTCATGAGTGAATAACCGGACCCCGCGAACTGCGCTGGAAAGCCCAGCATTGGTGGTCCGCAATTAGACGAGACGCAAGCAGCCGGTGGATACTGACGGCACAAGACCGAGGCATGTGGGAGACCTTGCATGAGACCTTTGTCCATGTCCATCTATGTCCACCAGCGGCTGTGTCGCTTATGTGGTGTCGGCCAGTGGACAAACTCAGTGTCCATGTTTTAGATTTGACATTTTCGAATACTGTGATATTTTAATTAAAAAAGCATTCTATAATATTATAAATGCAGATAAATAATGAGATAAATAAATTAATGTTTTCCTTCATTTATTTTATCCACTCATGGTTGAGCTTAACTCGGCCAACTCTCCGACTCAGCTACTCAGGCTAATTGGCACTAATCTGAAATAATGAACACTTTCCTTATCCTTACTAAGTATCTAATATTATAAATGTGAATGTGTATTTGTTTGATGCTTTGATTTGATTTTTAGCATGGATATTAAAGAGTTAAAAACTAAATCTAGGCGGACAAAATCAAATCTAGTACCTATTAGAATATGTCTTTATTTAATGACTAGCTTTTACACGCGGCTTCGCTCACGTTAAGTTCGGTTTTTCAAATCCCTATTAGGGGTTGAATTTTCAAAAATCCTTTCTGCGGGTGTTTATGTCATAATAGCCATCTGTATGCCAAATTTCACCCCGGTCCGTCCAGTAGTTTGAACTGTGCGATGATTGATCAGTCAGTCAGTCAATCAATCAGTCACTTTTTCCTTTTATAAATTTATAGAAGAAATTAAAGATAACGACTTCAGATATTTATCACAAAATTGGTAGATATACAAATAATTTTGGCCTCATTACATAGCCCAGCAGCATCGACCGCTTTATTTCATGAAAACTACCACTAATTTGGCCCTATTTATGTTCTGAAAGTTAGGATTCTAATGTTTCCACTTAAACTAAGGTTACTTTCTCAAATAAGATAAGTTTCAGGATTGTTTCGCCTTAGTTCATAAATATAGTTAGATTGGTTTAAATAGGTACAGTTGGATTGGTTTATATACAGTTGGGTTAGTTTAAATACAGTTGGGTTGGTTTAAATACAGTTAGATGAAAATTTTTGCATCAAATGCACCAGTAAACTTACAGAACTATACATCTCTTTGTAATTTAAAACTTATGTCTGCAAATAATGAGCACGTATGACCTACATTACATACACATGAACACACACATACATGCACATACACACCGTCACCACTACTCGGTAATTTTACTCTGTGTACATTGTAGATGTACATTTTAAAACTTTGCAGTACAAACTCCGAAGACAAAGTAACACTGCCACCAAAATGCTTTGGAAAGCGAGTTGTCTTTAGGCTCAATTTACATTGCCGCGGAAAAGAAAGGAAGCGAAGCGCATCTCAGAATGAAATTATGCATAACATTTTCAATTTTATCACTATAAGAAAGTTGAAATTAGAAATGAGACCAAAGACTGCGCATCTGTCCGAGAATTAATTCGCAAATGCCCGATTGCCATAGGCGACGTTGAAGGGATCCGCAGAAATTGGCGCAAATGGAAGTGCTAATATGAATAAAGCCTCTTGTTGCCGACGCAGCACCTGAAACACAAAACTAAAATAAATAAAAAAAAACTTGAGAGGTGTCAAGGGACACCAAGATCGAACGTAGTTCCTTTCGATTAATTTTAGTGAAGGAATTGTAATAAACTAGTGGTGTCATCTAGTATTAAATTGATTAATTACGATGAATTATTTTTAGTTTATTTCTATTGCAGCACTGCACTGTTCCAAAACCAAAGAGTTACTCTGGTTTTTAACAGATGGCGTTAGTAGTAGGTACAATAACATTATATCCAATTTATACAATAAAAAATTAGGGAAAAATTCCACATGTAGAAATTATTTAAAATAAAATTGAAAATAGAAAATTCAGTCTGTCGAGCTGGGATTCGAACCATGGACGTTGAACTTTTATTCGACTGCCCGATCCACTAGGCCATGCAGACGCCGTGTAGTATGGCGAAAATACCGAACACAATGCAAAATTCACATTCAACAAAAAAGTGTCGGTTTCAAAAATGTGTCGAGTGTCGGTTCCTTAATTTTTTCCGTCTAGCCCCCTTCCGTACCGCGCGATAAGGAACTACGTTCCAATATTCGTTTAAAATGACTACACCTCTACTACGCACCTCTGCACCTCTTAAGCAACTGAACACCTTTTCCAGTCATTAGGTGCAGCTGAATCCTCGACTGATTGTTGTCACGAATTTTCGCGCCGTCTCATACCCGGTCTACACGATGCGTTGCGGCACCGCACCGCATATTATTTCGCCGCTTTTGTGGACATACTTCAACCGCATGCTTCAACCGCAACGTTACTACAGGGCCACAACGGCGCCGACAAAAGAATTAAGCGGAAAGCTTAATCGCTTAGCAGCACGTCTTTGACGGTAGGGTGGTAGCTAGCCACGGCCCCCGATGGAACTCCAATCGGGACTTCTCACTTTAAGATCACAACGCTCACCACTAGTCACCAACGAATGTGTCAAAAATTGACATTTCTCTTCCTTTCTATGGCGTTACAGATTGAGTATTAAAATTCACAGCAGTGCTTAATGATGATTATAGGCCCGGGTCTGCCCGCGAAATTCAAATTTAATTTGGTTTTTCGCAATTTGTAAACTAATACGACAAACTAGGCTAATGGCATTCTAATTGCCCCAGTAGAATTATCATCTTCACAGGTTTACATAAAAATATTTACTTGAAAGTGGCCAGTTTAAGAAATTAATCAAAATACTGACTAATTTGTGAGTAACTCACGTCCAACTCGGTATTTTGATTAATTTCTTAAACTGGTCACTTTCAACTAAAGATTTTTATGTAAACCTGTGAAGATGATAATTCTACTGGCGCAATTAGAATGCCGTAAGCCTACTTTGTCGTATTAGTTTACAAAATGGGTAAAACCAAATTAAATTTGAATTTCGCGGGCAGACACGTATAATCCACCTTAAGAACGATGTACGTTATAGTATACATACTGGTCGGTTATTTATGCATCGTTTCGTCAAAGGCGGGCGAACAAACAGTGATTAAAGCGGTCGTTGTTGAAGAAAATTGACGCGAAGAAAATTGTTACCATATTGAGCATAATGGACGTTGTTAATCCGTTGTTATATTGACTGTAAATACAAATACATTTATATTACATAGCATGTTTGCTCACGTTGAGTCTCTGTTTAGGGCACTTTGTATTGTAGAACTTATAGAACTAATAACGTGACCTACGAGTACCTAACGTGAGTACCTACTATAGAGCGCTCCATACAAAAGAAGCTTGATCTTTATTTGAGTACAACTAAATACAATAAAATTTCTATAGAATAATATCTATCTCTGTTGTTTGTCACATTTTTGAAAAATTAATGTTTCTTTACAAGGGCTGAAAAGATTTAGATTCACATCTTTTAAAATGCTAGGTTTAAACTCAACAGCTGCGTAAGTTACTACCTACCTTTCTATCGAAAGGTTACGGGCTTAGCTTGTCTGTATGTTAGCAATTCATGGTCAGCTTTACTCTTTTAGTATTGTTACTGTTATACTTCTGCTATAGTTGGTTCAATCCATGAAAGAGCGTCCCATCATACATTTTTCTGTACAATATTTCCAGCTTAGTTGATATAAAAAACTACTTGTACAAATTCACGTTAATACATATTAATGAATTAATAGAAAAAGTATTATCAACCCAGCCAAATGGATGACGGGCTTCTGTGTACAAATGAAACCAAATGGTAAAGTGAGCAAAAAAGGTGGAAACATCGAGCAAAAAACTAGGAAGTGACCCCTTTGACATACAAATTGTAGAATTATTTTTCTTTAATTGCTTTATAGTCCGGGAGGAATCGGCGCATGCGTATCGAAAACTATTCCACCTCAATTTTTTTATGCGATCCTCTTCAAATGGCCCTCCTAATTATATAAATGCATGTTGCCAGGGCGCCACCTGGTGCCATATTGTTTAAACCGAAATTGTTTAAACAATTGCAAGGAATTGTTATTTTTCAACCGGACAAATTTTTTTTATATTCTTTATTAAAATACCAATAAAAAAGGTCCTATGACTTTTCACGATAAAGTTAATATTTTTAAAGATATGAATTTTTAAAGGTTCGAAAAATCTCAAATTTGGGTACTTTCGACCTATGAAAAATATATTTAAAAAAAAACATAATGCTTTAGTAATATTTTTTTTTAATTCTCTATACAATAGTTAATAATATTGTTAATAGAGATTTAAAAAAAATTTCATTGTTTATATCTTTTTTTTAATTGTTAATTTCGCGCGCTCACAAGTATGCGTCGCTTATAGTCTAGATTTCCTTACTTGAGTATTCAGGTAAACAAACACCTCTTGATATAAATATCACATATTTACACTCCAACCACACATTTTGAACTATGTTTAACTGTCTAGATCTGTTCATTAAACACATTCGTTACGATTTACACTTGAATGTTTAGAAAAAACATTCAAATGAATTGAATAATAGTTATTTATGCAACTGTTGTATAATAAGGAGTATTAAAACACGAATGCGGGTTTATCACACGAGGCGTAGCCGAGTGTGATAATAGTGAACACACATGTGAATCATATGTGTGTCATAATATCACATGAGTGTGATACTATTATCACACGAGGCGTATAGTATTTACTGTATTGTAAATTTGTTTTGAAAAGTTGAAAAGAGCAACCGCCGAGTTTCTTGCTGGTTCTTCTCGGCAGGAAAGGCATTCCGAACCAGTGGTAGATTCCTTGACTATTCAAAAGCACTTGTAAAAGTTTATTTGAATAAAAAAAAATTCTATTCTATTCTATTCTATTCTATAATACCCCTTATTATACAACAGTTGCATAAATAACTATAATTCAATTCATTTGAATGTTTTTTCTAAACATTCAAGTGTAAATCGTAACGAATGTGTTTAATAAACAGATCTAGACAGTTAAACATAGTTCAAAATGTGTGGTTGGTGTGTAAATAAGTGATATTTATATCAAGAGGTGTTTGTTTACCCGAATACTCAAGTAAGGAAATCTAGACTATAAGCGACGCATACTTGTGAGCGCGCGAAATTAACAAATAAAAAAAAGATATAAACAATGAAATTTTTTTAAATCTCTATTAACAATATTATTAACTATCGTATAGAGAATTAAAAAAAAATATAACTAAAACATTATGTTTTTTTTTTAATATATTTTTCATAGGTCGAAAGTACCCAAATTTGAGATTTTTCGAACCTTTAAAAATTCATATCTTTAAAAATATTAACTTTATCGTGAAAAGTCATAGGACCTTTTTTATTGGTATTTTAATAAAGAATATAAAAAAAATTTGTCCGGTTGAAAAATAACAATTCCTTGCAATTGTTTAAACAATTTCGGTTTAAACAATATGGCACCAGGTGGCGCCCTGGCAACATGCATTTATATAATTAGGAGGGCCATTTGAAGAGGATCGCATAAAAAAATTGAGGTGGAATAGTTTTCGATACGCATGCGCCGATTCCTCCCGGACTATTATTGTTTCCCCTTTTATTGTTATTGAACTGACAAAAGAGCTGAACAATTTAAGATTTTATTCAAAATTAGAATCAATGAAAATATTTAAAACGTAACAAATGTTATCATATCATCATCAATATCAGCACAATCGAAGGCTATCCGTAAGAGAACCAAAGTTGCACCGGAAAGCGCAGTGTTGGTAGACTCCAACTTGGGTGACCGCCATCAGACGAGTCGCAGGGATCCGTTGGATACGGGCGGCGCAAGACCGATGTCTGAAAGTCCATGCAAGATATCTTTATCCAGTTCTGGACGTCTATTGGTTGATAAAGAACAAGAACAAGATCAAATCAGAATCAAGGCCAAAAAATATTACTTAAACAAAATAACACAGCTACACAGAATGCCACAGTAGCAAATCCCGCCGTAACCGATCCCTTATCACAATACCTCACTACCTTGATCCGCTTATCTTGACGAATAGCACTGCTGGGGGACGTCGCGTCTCCTTAAATGATAAGGCGGTTGATTGCGCCATTGTTTCTTCTCTTTAGGAGAAATATAGAGACAAAACCTGGGCACGCGTCTGTTTGTTTTTAATGGTGCGTTCAGACTATCATGGAGCTGCCTCATAGTTTGATTACACATAACCTTACTTAGACTTTGCTTCTATGATACAGTGTTTTGCCCATGCTTGGCCATAATTACGACCATTTTCATTAAAAGGATATCCCGTTTACACTTTTATGAGTTATGTGCATATCAAGCAATTAAATCGACACTGTCGTAGAACAAAGTTGCTTCTACAAAATTGCTACTTTATAGGTGACCAGTTTAAAGATTTGAACTTGGATTTTTCGGCATTCCGTAGAACAATGTTGGTTCATATTATACGACATGGTAATTGAGTACTTCTTAATTAAGTTTTTTTTTTATTAAAATTAAAACATACGAAACGCGACGGTTTTCCAACTTACAACATCGCAAGTGACAATCAAGTGACGGCCCCCAGCATTTGGCAAGTTAGCGACAGCAGCGCTTCTTTACAAGCGACGTTTTTTTTCGGAATGAGTTTCAGATAGGACTTTGTCCGATTGAATATCTCCAAAACTACTGAATATTATTTGTTTTTCATTTGCTGAGGTGTTGTAGAAGCTTATAAAAGCCATTAGTGTCAAATTGAAGATTTCACTGTATATTTATATGCGACAGTGTTCTACGACAGTGTCGAAATATTTACTTGCTTTCACGTGAGGGAAATCATCGGAGGAAATCTGCATGCCTGAGGGTTCTCCATAATGTTGTAGAGAACTCTCAGATATGCAGGTTTCCTTACGATGTTTTCCTTCACCGTTGAAGTAAGTGATAATAATTGTTTAAACGCACATGACTCCGAAGAGTCAGAGGTGCGTGCCCGGACCGAACCTGCGACCTCCCCGAATAGGAGACCACAGTCTTAACCACTAGGCTATCACTGCTTCATAAATAATATAATAACTAATACGACGATACACAAATAAACTTATGTGATAGGTATATAGTGTTCGAAACTGTCGCGTGCATGATTGGCTGTCAAGTTGACTATACTAGCGGCACGCTATGATGGCCGGTTTGACGTTTGTCCGCTCATGAAGTTCCGTTAATTGATAACGACTTTGAAGGAAATAATTGTATTACGTTATTGACGATAGTGATGTGCAGAGATTCATAAATTTTATCGAATGTAGTTTTAGGTTTAGGACTCAAAATTTATTAATTTATAAATTTTAAACCGGCCATCATAGCGTGCCGCTAGTATAATTATCGTGACCTGAATACACATTATTGCATAATGTATCAATATATTGAGAGTCGTCGAGGGCCTGTCAGAATTAGGGTCAACACGATATTGAAATAGCTTGACTTAGCTTATTTACTAATTAAATAAGAAAAAATTATTGGCCTAGAATCCTTAGCTCAAAAAATAACCGTTTTCGGAACAAAAACCATGGTTATTCATTTAATCATTTTGTTAAGTACTATTCTAATTTAAACTGGAAAAAACTGTTTTTTGCATATTATGGTTAGCTGCAACTGTAGATGATGAGATTCTGGGTTTAATTCCTGGGACGGGTCGCAATACAAATTCCAAAAAAAATCAAAATTATTTATTTCACTTAGGCCAAATTTTAACACTTTAACATGTCTAGAATTTACCACCGCACCGGTTCGGAAAGCTGATTCTACTGAGAAGAGCCGGCATGAAACTTAGCAGTTGCCACCAAAACAAAAATGTTACAATAATATGTAGCTTTACTATCTTGTGTACAGCTGAAGCAAAGCCGATTGTTTCCAAGGTACTTTGTCATTAAGAAATTTGTTAACTGTATAATAGCCTCTACTTATTAAATGTATCTTTACACTCTGTTTAAATTTGTGTAAGGTAGTACTTCAAATACTTTCGGGATTAAGTTATAAAAGCGTATACTCGACCCCACAAAGGACTTCTACACTTTACGCAGACGACAGTATGGTGATACTAGTTTATGACGGTTGGTGCCTGGTTAACAAATCATGTGTATCACCTCTTTTTGACCGAGTGAAGCGAGGTCTCTGAGTTTACTAGAGCGATTTGCACTTGTCCGTCCGTCCGTCCGTCCGTCCGTCCGTCCGTCCGTCCGTCCGTCCGTCTGTCAGAGCCTTATAACTTTTGAATTACTGAACGTAATTACTTCAAATTTAGATATAATATGTAAACCGATGGCCTCCAGCCGAAAATGGCTTAAAAAGTTATAAAAATCTTTATTTCAGGGGGGCTCTCATAGAAGCGAATGCGAAGAAATTTTTTTTTATATGCGATTCATAGGTTTTCTGTATATCATTTTAAAGACAATTTGGAACAGAGTACAACCGTATTTTTTTTTTAATTTTTTTCCTAAAATTGACGAAATGGGGGGCTTCCAAAGTGGCGATTTAATACGCTCGCTTGAAGACGCTCTCTGGGAAAATTTTCTATATATTTTCAAGTTGTACTTATTTTCTTACTTCACTTGTATCCTGTACTTGAACAACAAATACTAAAATTATATGAATATTATAAAGAAACGAGATTATTTAATTTTTAATGAGCACCAGTATATTTCGCATTGCTTCACAGTAATGCTAATAGATGGCGCAGTCATTAACTATTCCATTGAACGAGGAGTTACGACTACGATTTATCCCAAAAACAGTTTTGCGTCGACCATTATTATTTATGTACATAATATAATAACATATTATTCAATTAAAATTATTCTTTCGTTAAATATCATTTTGTATATTTTCTATTCGCGTCGATAGATGACGATTTGTACAGATGCCCCTAACCCGTTTTCACTCGTTAGTACCTACATAATAATTCAATGTTTTCACTGACGTTCCCTAACCTTTACGGGCTACCTATGATAAGTTATGTGATGATTACTGTCAACTTCTTTATCACGATCCTGTACGGGACACCTAAAAGGACATTGGGACGGATGTTAGGACTTAGGATTGTGTTTTGGAGCTACCTACGTAAAGAGACTCCTACATAGGGGATGATTTAGGTATGTTTGGTGAAAACGGGCATAATAATAATAATGTCAGTTTTGGTCGTCATGTATCGATTGAATGAATAATCATGGGATACCGTTACCGCGAGGTCTCAGTTCGGGGCGAACCACTAGTTTATAGAGATGAATATTTTTTTTTAACAAAGACTACGTCTTTATAAATAACTAGCTTTTGCCCGCGGCTTCGATCACGTTAAGTTCGATATTGCAAACCTCTATTTTACTTCCTTAAGGGTTAAATTTTCAAATATCCTTTCTTAGCAAATGCCTGCGCCATAATAGCTATCTGTATGCCAAATATCTGTTGAGCTGTGCGTTTATAGATCAGTCAGTCAGTCAGTCACCGACCGAGTTTAACCGACTTCCAAAAAGGAGTAGGTTCTCAATTCGGCCGGTATCTTTTTTCTTTTATATATTTATAATCAATCTTTGCCTATGACCAGGTGGGTAGATCTAAAGAAATGATTGTAATTATCTACGTACGAGTTAACGTTTTACAATCTACCTACATCGTGCGGGCACAAGCGCCTAAGCGGGCGCGCCGCCCACCTCTCTCTTGCGTCGCAACCGTTGTACGAAGCGGACGTCTGTCGACGCGGTCGCGAATTTCCACGTGGAACGTTTTCACGGAAGGAAACACCAATCGTTGATGCCGTGCATCTATCCTGTCAATCCTTGTCTTGCTGCCGTGTTCCTGAGAGCTCCCAGGAAGGTCTACGCCGTGCGTGGTCAGCATTCCACTCGTGGGTGTATACGAGGTAAGTGCAACTAGTTCACTGCCCATTTGCAGCTCGGGCAAAGATTGATACGTACTCCAGCCATATATACAGTCCACTACACTTCACATTGTGCGTGAACAGTACAATTATTTAGATAAACTGTAAAGCCACCGTAAGTATACTTATATCTTTAAACTTTTCATGAAGGGATTCTCGCGATTCGAGTTTATAAATTGATCGGGTGGCTCTTTTCTGCACGTACTGGGGTCCGGAGTTGGAAAATGTGGTAGTGTGTCAACCCGTGCCTCTGAGAGCACGTAAAGCCATCGGTTCATGCCCTTGATCGACCGGAGAGATGGTGTCGGATTTTAGTCCTATTGAATTACGAGAGTGAAGGAATAGAGATTACACCTGTGTTTGCGCACACACTTGCACTTTAATATCTACCGCGCAGATGGCTAATCCCTATGGAGATTGGCCGCCGAGATTGGGTTTGGTGGTACCCGGGTTCGGTCGGGAGGACATTATTACTCGCATGCCTAGATCAAGAAAGTTTCGCACCAATTTGCTCAATTTCCACCGCCGGAAGCCGCAGGGATTTATGAAATATTTAAATTTAATCGTACTAACTAAACTATAGTCTAAAACACATGTCGTCCTCGGTCAGAATTTACGAGGGTCGCTACAGTTTTATTCGAGCCCGATACGATGTAAGGCGGAGATAGCGGCCTTCATAAACTGAGCGAAATTATGTACAACGATACGGAGGCAATTTATATTAGCGTACTTAAGATATTTATGATTTAGCGGTGTAGCGATTTCGATTACGTAATGTAGAAATTCGTTAATTTTATTTTTGACGTGATATCGTCTTATAAATCGATGAACACCGGCTGCACGCACGAAAAAGTGTCACGTTCCACCTGAGCCTGCGCGTGCAAGCGAGAGCGCGGAACCAGCGATAGAGAGGCACAATCAGGTTGGCTTGTGCCGCCCGCCAGTGATCGTCAATGTTTCTTTATGACGTTATCACGTAAAACTATCGTCCGTAAACCGACTTTACAGACAACCAATTTTAAATAAATACACCAGTAAATGAATAACTTAAGTATAACTAAAGCGGATATACTAAAAGAAAACTTAAGATAAATTATAATATTATATTATTTGAACTCATATCGACAGCTCACTACTTAAGTACAGGGCACACAGGTCTCTTCTCTAATAAAGGGTTTAGACCATTATTTACCAAGCTGACGAAGTGCGATTTGGCATACTTTAAGACCACATACCTCTGAGACCATTATGGAGATCTCTCAGGCATGCAGGTTTCCTTGACGCAAGTAATAAATCATAAAACCCTGGAAAACGCATCGCTAATCACTGATGCATGCCTGTGATGGAACCAAAAAAAACATGCGTGAGTGTCGTGGACCACTCGGTTGGAACAAAGTGCCTAATAATTAATTAATAATAAAAATAAATAAACTAAAAAATAATAATCTGAAGTTAGGATTTGAACCCCCGAACCGATGGTTTCGTTCACTCCTTCGTTTTTCCGCTACGCCACCAAAGCTATAATGAAACGTGTCTAATAAACGAAGGCAACAAGTGTCGTGACGGAAAATTCTTACACTTTTTTTCGTCTAGTCTCCATCCGCCAAACCGTCCGAAAAGGAACTTCGTTTCAAAAGTGAATGAAAAAGCAAGTTAGGATCTTATTTGAAAACTGAAAGTACCTACTTCCATCTCATTAGACTGTACTGTTTTGATAAAATCTAAACAAATAATTTTGTACTAGCGCCCATGTACTTCTAGGGTCGTTACAATAGGCACCAATAGGTTAAGTTGAACTCAGTACACTAATGCATAGGTAATAGGTATACTCTGTAATAAACAAGAGGGCTTAGCTAATGGGAGCAAATTGCGCAAGCAAAATCCAGTTTAGAAATTTCTGCGGTACGGATTCTCTTTGCACCTTCGTCAAGTTCTAATTTGTTAACTCCATTAATACCAAACTGAATTTAAATCAGTAAATTCTCTTAGACTACTTGCTTGTATCTGGAATATTAATTGCAGAACCTCTGTAGAGCCCATTTTGCCTACGAAAGGTCCTCTGTATGTATTTTCTAGAACAATCAAAACCGCTTAAATACCTTTGTCATCCAAAAAAAACCACCTTTAAATGATTATAAAGCAATGTACATACGTTAAAATAATCTCTACTAATAATACCTATATAATATGAGAAAGTGTATTTGTTTGTTGTTGTCCTTCTATCATGTCGTAACAAAGCTTTTTGCATGGATATAGTTGAGGATTGGAGAGTGACATAGGCATTTTACCCCGGAAAAGCAAAGGGGAACCCTTTGATCCCCGAAAATGCAGTTTTACTTCCACACACTTTGTGATAGGTACCTAACTAACTAACTAAAAGACTAACCACAGAAAAGATGCAAATATTTTATAAAGTTTTTTATCCACTATAGTGTACGACTTGATAAAAAAGGCAGACTTAATAATAATATGCTATAGTAACGTCTCCCAGTCTACTACTAGTCAACTAGTAGTCTACACTATAAAATATTATGTAGGGGTGCAAGAAGTGTGTACGAAGAGAATAGTAGAGAGTTTTTGGCGAATATTTTGAGCTGAAATGTGTCTTACTCATGGAAGAGCTTCCCATTAGAAAATGCAGAAATCTTGGGTTTACGCCGTATCTAGTACAAATGGGAACCGATTCGGCTTAGCAAGGTTGCCATGAATAATTTAACCAACTGAGTCCATCCTAGCCTGTGACGGCCTCATGACGGTAACAGCACTAGAGTAATAAATCCGATTGTCCCAGGATACCTACGAGATTACAGGACATGCAAAGTGTGATTAATTCTATCCATGCATGTGTTTAACTGTACCTATAATAGAATTACTTTAAAGAATTAGGATGCCGTGTGTTGTATTCATTTTATTCGGTTATAGAATTTTTATTAATGCACAAAAATAAATGACTATTTGGATATGATCTGGGAAATAATCAAAATCATACTAATATTATAAATGAGAACGTGTGTTTGTTGGTTTGTTGGTTTATCCTTCAATCACGCCGCAACAGGGCTACGGATCGAAGTGATTTTTTGCATGGGTATAGTTGAGGACCTGGAGAGTGACATAGGCTACTTTTTCTCCCGGAAAATCAAAGAGTTCCCGAGAGATTTTAAAAACTAAATCCACGCGGACTAAGTCGCGGGCATCCGCTAGTTTAAAATTAATTAAAAGTTTCAATCATTTACTTCCTTGGGGAGTTAAAGAAACTAGGTAATGCAGGTGATTCAAAATTACTCAACTGGCGTGTTTACCTAAAATTCATAAATCATGAATTCAACACGGACCAGCTGGTAAGTTTTCCATACTATAATATCATAAATCAGCTTTTATCCATTCTCTTTTCACTCTCGCAACTTCTTAACTTTAAGATTTAAAGTTTAATTTAACCTAGGTATGTTAAGTTATAAAAAAGCCGGCCAAGTTCGAGTCGGACTCGCGCACCGAGGGTTCCATACTCCAAAAGTAAAAGTAAAACGATAATATTATATTAATTTGCTTATTTATAGATAACTTTGTTTGTAGAGGTTTATTGTTAATATAAAAAAAAACTATGCTAGTTAGAGCGTTGGTTTTATTTTTCCTGTAAAATATACATAAACCTCTATTGACCATAATTATTTCAGATTTTTCGATTGGTAAACTTCGGAGATAAGGGGGGGGAACGGTATTTTTTTTCGACATTTTGGCCGATTAATCAGAAACTATTATATCTAGAAATAAATAAAAAACTGTTTTAGAATGCACAAGTAAAGGCCTTTCATATGATACCCCACTCGGTATAATTATCTTACTTTGAAATTTCGAACCCCTGATTTTCCACCTTTTTTAATTAAACTAAAATAATTTTCGCGTTCATTTTATTTTTCCTGTAAAATATACATAAACCTCTATTGACCATAATTATTTCAGATTTTTTGATTGGTAAACTCCGGAGATAAGGGGGGGGAACGGTATTTTTTTCGACATTTTGGCCGATTACTCAAAAACTATTATATATAGAAATAAATAAAAAACTGTTTTAGAATGCACAAGTAAAGGCCTTTCATATGATACCCCCACTCGGTATAGTTATCTTACTTTGAAATTTCAAACCCCCGATGTTCCCCCTTTTTTAATCAAACTAAAATAATTTTCGCAATGCTTTTATTTTTCCTGTAAAATATACATAAACCTCTATTGACCATAATTATTTCAGATTTTTCGATTTGATTTTTCATGTCGATAGCTTTAATAGTTACTGAAATAATCGACTGTGACAGACGGACGGACAGACGGACGGAGAAAGTCTCACCATAAGGGTTCCATTTTTACCATTTTGGTATGGAACCCTAAAAATGTTCTTCTAAATATTTATGTTAAAATTTGGATTACCATTTTATTACTCTTGAATATAACTACCGATTATGGATAAGACTACAGTAAAACATCACAGTGTTACCCTTCCTTTCTCCGCCGAAGTTCCCACTTCGGAAAGCCTAAAATTTTTCGATAAACTCCGTATCTAGTACGACTGGGAACCAATTCGGTTTAGAGAATTTGCTTTGAATAATTTAGCCGAGCATGTCCGTACCAGTCAGAGACGGTCTTCTGATGGAAGCAACTATGGTAATAAATTTACGTTGTGGTAGGATGCCTACGAGATTACTACGTGTGGCTAATTCTTACGTAATAACATACAGTCATACAAAATTTATTTTCTCGAAGTAATATAATGCTTTTACTAGCTTTTGCCCGCAAATTAGTTTTTAAAAATCAATTTAGTAGCACAATTGCCATCGAAATAAATTAATTCTCAACTATACCCATGCAAAAAAAAAAATTGGCAGTCATAGGAACTGCTGATAGAAGTGAAAACTAAGTACCTAAGTAACTAAGTGCCTGTGGCTGTGCCTGTGCCAGTGCCTGTGCCTTTGTCTGTGCCTGTGCCAGTGCCTGTGCCAGTGCCTCTGCCTGTGCTTGTGCTTGTGCCTGTGCCTGTGCCGGTGCCTGTACCTGTGCCAGTGCCTGTGCCTGTGCCAGTGTCAGTGCCTGTGCCTGTGCCTGTGCCTGTGCCTGTGCCTGTGCCTGTGTCTGTGCAACAAAACATGACCCTGTTTTTTACCAGCACTTGAGTCCCCATACAAGACAAGTTTGTATACTAATAACGCACGGAGGTATATCTATGTACATATTATATACCTACACATTATACATATGCTCATGGAAAGCGTGACGGTAACGGCGACGATGACGCGAAAGCCATGATTTTTGCTCACCCAAAAAAGTGCTCAACGCGCCCAAAGAAGTTTTCACTTCAAAAATCACGTCGATCTATTATTTTGTTGCAGCGTGATTGAACGACAAGCACATTTTTGCATTTAAAATATTAGTAAGGAAGAACTAATACTATGATACGATTGTAACGAACCTTTATTTCTACCGGCGATCTAATTAAATTTTAAAACACAAAAGATACTATTGCGACATAACTATGATAGTTATATATTATATTCCCTTAGGGACTGTTTTGTAGAGAATAATGAGTACTTTAATCTTGTAATACATAATTTTTATGTATCATCAAGAGTTTTCTCAGCACACCAAATAATTAATTCTATAGGCAAAATTTTGCCACTTTGGGTTATATTATTGCAATTTTCTTAAGGATTTCTAATTCTTTTAAAAATAAATTATAGCCTTAAGTTACTTTCTGATAATTTAGCTTTCTATTGGTGAAGAAATGGTTAAAATTAGTCCAGTAGTTTCAGAGCCTATTCGGTACAAACAAACAAAATCTTTCCTCTTTATAATAGTAATATAGTATATAGTATAATATAATATATAGTATAGATTAGACACTTGCTTTAAATCTTTGCGGAAAACATGAGGATATCCGCATGCCAAAGAGTTTCCCTAAAAGTGTGTGTTAGTGTGCTAATCTGCTCTTGGTCAGCGTGGTGGGCATTGCTGCAGAAATAACGCGATAAATTCAGCTAATCACCACAGTTATGACTGCAACAATTATTATTGATGCAGCTTTTACAGAATCTACCTGCAGGTGTGATCGCAGTCAAGCGCTAGTCTATAGATTAGAAAAATAATAATAATATTAACAGTGAAGATTAAATCTAATTTAATTTGCTAACAATTTCGTATTAGCCGTGTAGAATCGGTCATCAGACCGGCCAGCCCTTCGAGGGTCACAACTCACAACAAATCATGAATACGATTATACACGCTCAGCCGATGTTAGGATTGAATTCTCTGGACCGAGAAATGTTATATTCCAGTTAATTTTACTGCATACTTGCTTGCATGTGGAGTTAGGTTTTTCCCGCAGAAATGATCTGTTTTTGTCATAAAAGCTTAGGTTAAAAGGTAGCCTGTCACTCTCCAAGGCCTCAATTTGTATACTAGCCAAGCAAAAAATCACGTCGACCCGTTGCTAAGTCGCAACTTGATCCGTTGCTGCGTGATTGAAGTACAAACCAACAAACAAACTCACTTTCGCATTTATAACATTATTTTAGGATTCTTCTTCTTCTTCTTCTTTATCAACCGATAGACGTCCACTGCCGGACAAAGGTCTCTTGCATGGACTTCCACAGGTCTCGGTCTTGCGCCGCCTGGATCCAGCGTCTCCCTGCGACTCGTTTGATGTCGTCGGTCCACGATTATTTTAAGATTATTTATTATTAATAACTACGTAGCCCGCAACTTCGTCCACTTGGAGTAAGTTTTCTAAATATCCCGCAGAAATCGTTTGTTTTTTCGGGATCGGAGAGCGTCCTCTAGAATTAGTTTTAGGTAATACTAGCTGATGCCCGCGACTTTGTCCGCGTGGATTTAGTTTTTAAAGTCCCTCGGGAACTCCTTGATTTTCCGGGATAAAAAGTAGCCTACATGTTGACCCGAGTAATAAGCTACCGCGGTATAAAATTTTGTAGAAATCTGTGCGGTAGTTTTTACGTGAAAGAAGGACAAACAAACAGACAGACAAACAGACAAAAAAAAATTTAGCTTCTGTTTTGATATCTGTATCTTGAACACAATTAGAAGCAAAAACCCTTTTTTGAATCTATTTCATGTACAGAATTGGATTCGTTTCTGTTTTATTATTATGTATAGATTTCCCATTCTCCTCTCTTCAAACCATAAAAAGAATTACGCATATCCGTCGTTTGAATCGTGAGTGACGATCTCAATCAGGGGCTATACCACCAACGCTTAAAGAAACATTGTTTCAATATTGTTTTGACATATTGTCATAAAACGACATCCTTATGTTACTTGGGTTTTTTGAAGGTCGCCATTGTATGAAAATAATGTCAAGACCATATCGTTGGTGGTAGAGCCCCACAGGCTCGATCATAGAAAAAAAGGTCCACAAGTGATTGGGATCGTCACACTGTAGCAAATAGTTTTACTTAATCCCACTGCTGGGCAAAAGAACATAATATGTTTACGTTGATACGATAATTATTACGTCAGTATAATTTCGTAAGGGAAATCGCGTTAGCCACTCGTCATTTCCCGCGATGAGGGCGGTCATTAAACCAGCGAGTCCTGTCTGTAAGGGCACAGCAGATCATGAATACAATTACACGCTTAACCGATGTCGAGATTAAATTCTACGGCCCAATGAAAATCGTATTCTGACATTTCGTACGGTTTAATTCCGAATAGTCCTAACAACCTAATAGTAGAATAGGCAACTTTTAACGTTGTACTACTTTGTCAACCACAAAGTGGTATCTAGTTTACCACTAGGTAACCACAAAGATGTAAGTATCTAGTTTTAAAAAAATGATTTGGTCATATGTACGGAACCCTAAAAGAGCGAGGCCCGACTCGCACTTGGCCGATTTTTCTACTGTTATAAATCTTCATAAAATGCTTTGTAAATAAATGTATGTATCGATTTCTAGATTTCTCGGGCAAGAGACTCATTTTTTACTAAGTATAGAAATTTTGAATTCACACTACTATCACCAATAGACATTTTGAATTCTTAACATAGAGTAAAGTTTATTTATGGTTTCTACTAAAAGCTTGTATTTTATAAATTCATAAAAATTCTTTTCAAAAAACCGACTTCTAACGCCACTACAAAGTATAAAAATAATTTTAGTTTGTCCACGTTTGTTGAAGTCGGGCGGGCCTATATACAAACTATGAAACCGATGCGCGACGCTACAGAATATGATAGACTCGTTTGTAGAAGTCGAGCGAGCATAGTGGAGTGCTAGGACCTGGAGCTCCATGATGTAGTCCATACTTGTTACCTACAATATCAATTCGTAATTGAAATTTCCTAAATCGCCATAGTTTTAGCCTGCAGCATCAGGCTTGAGGAGTTGAAGGTTAAAATTTTTATGGGACCATTTCGCAAACATCCTCTGTCGATTAAAAAAAAATCACGCGAATCGGTCCAGTAATCCCGGAGAAAAAAAAAAAAAAAAAAAAAAGATACCGGCCGAATTGAGAACCTCCTCCTTTTTGGAAGTCGGTTAAAAATTTAGATAAAACAAAAGAATGCGACTCGCGCGAAATTTTTCATTTTTTAAATGACGTATGTATGACCTACAGAAAACTCAAGTGGCAAGTAAACACAGACCAGGAATAATAAGATAACAATTTGGTTTTTTTTACAAAATTTGTAATCAGATTCATTTTATTTTATAGAATAAGTATGTGATAGAGTCTGGAACCTCGTTTACTTATATAGTTTAACAGAATCATCTTTGGATAGAAGCAGGCGTTAATTTGCGGAAGTTCATGATTAGCAAGAAAAGGCTAGAATTATTTTGCTATAATCCGCCAACATAAAAAATCTGTATGGTCAAACATGCAGTAACAAGCTAAGTACCGCTCACCTTCCCAAGCAAGCAAGAAAGCAAAGTTCCCAAGCAAGCAATGCCACTACCACTCACATGCAGCACCACACAACACTTTTTCACTAATCTCGACGCACGTTTCGCCCCGATACCGGAGCATCCTCAAGATAAATTATGTCGACTTTACAATGTCGACATCTTCTGAGTCGACATTGTAAACGACAATGTTGTCGACTGTGCTGTCGACTTATCGAGAAGGAGAAGTCGATATCTCCTGAGGACTCCTTTTCCATGTATGGGAGCCCTCTTTATTTATTAATTTTATTTTATTTTTTTATTTGTTGTTATAGCGGCAATAGAAATACACAATATGTAAAAAAGACATGTCCCAGTTCAGTATGAAGGGTGGTTTTTTATTCCGAGTGTCTATGAACTTGAACCAAACTGCCATCACGTGATAGAGAAAAATAAATAAAATTAAACGCCATAAAAATAATAATTTTAAAATCCTCGGTTTTAATTAATTTTGAAAAATATCGTTTGTAAAAAGTATTTTTTGATGGATGGCAACACTAAAACCTTTTTCTAATCTATTGATTCAAATCTGGCACCTGTTACTGTCACCTAAATGTCATTTTGAACCATGGCACTAGGAAATAGGTAATCTTGTTTTTTTTTTTGGCTTTACCATGGAACTAGGAATTACGACTACGGGCTTTACTATCTAAAATAATCGACATTCGATAATATACGAAAACTGTCGAAAATGAAATTCCTGCAATTCCTGACAATCACCTGACATTGACAACTTACATAGACAAATGATATTTTCAAGTTTTATTTAAAACCGGTGTGTGTGGAATATGGAGTCAAAACGAAAAATATTTTTCTTATTATCGGAGGCTTTAAAAAATCTGTAAATTATTTTGATAGAAGCGTTTTTGGATCTCTATCCAACTACATTAAAATCATCCTAGTTCATTAAATTCAAATTTAAAAAACCAATTTTGGACAACACCTTTCAAAAAAGTATTTTAGTGTCACGAAATTAGCTGGTCATAAAATACCAAATTAACGATATCAATTCCATTTTCAATTAATCCGGTAATATATTATTATAGGACGTGTATAATTAATGTATATAGAATCACATCAAATTAAGGAAACGCTATCAAATTTGTTGTCTCCGATGACCCTCTATCCATTATCAATATGACAAGTAATATGATATTGGATTAGGAATGTGCGGTGGCCTTAACTTAAGAGTGATGAGTTGTTGGTTTATGGCGCTTCCTACAATTTTAGGCTATAACGTATTAATACATACATAAAATACGTTTTATAACGTATTTATCAAAATAGTTATTTGTGTTATAGGGGCCAAAGAAATTTTTTGTTCCCCGAGGGCGTTATTTTGAATTCAGAGCGAAGTGAAGGATTCTAAAGTACAATCCTGAGCGTAGCGAGGAATTCAATATACGCCGCCCGAGAACAAAGTATTTTGGCCCCGAATGACACACACTATTTTTCATCATTACCTATGAGAAAAAGCTAGGGGATCAACCTACTATACAATTTTTGAAGAGGTTCAATATTCAATTTCTAATAATAATAATTTAGTTAGTCTCATTGATGATGATACAAAACGAAACATATTAAAGATGAAATAAATAAATAAATGCTTTATTGTTTTTCTTATTGTTAGATACAAATTCATTAATACTAAGAACACTTATCCTTTATTATTATTAAATCTAACAATAAACAATCGGTGGTAGTCTCAGCATTTCTGAGCATTGACAACCATGCTCACCGCTGGTTTTCAGATTGCTCCTTTTCCCTTTTTATCAAAAAGTTGGCCGGCCACTTGAACCATAATTGTAAAACTATTCCTACTCTTCAACTCGTATATTTTTATTAAATTAAGTAGTATCAGTAGCGACGTAGAATGTAATTTGATGCGGTTTAATTTTAGAAATTTCCAAGTGGAGCAAAGAGGAAAGGAAGCGAATTCCTAAAATGGAACAATCTGGAAACTTTTCGATTAAAAAGTTCTAAAATATACGCAGATGACGTTGTGGGTGGCTGTCAGCTCCCGCGTACCGAGTCGGTATTCCGAATATGTAACTTTACACGTTCGCTAAAGACTTGCTACGTAGCTATAATAGAAGTTGCATGTGCTTAGGTACTTGTGGCGCGTCGGTCGGCCATTGTGCTGACTCCTTTGTTCTTCAGAAATCAAACATGGCGGCGCATTGTTAGCGTCCCCTAGCGGTTCTTTAAAAGAAACTTTAGCATTTCGGCTATGCACGTCTTTGTGTTTTGCGTATACTCTACGTCTACAAGCATAAAATTTCTGTAAAATTAACATAGGGAAATATGCCTTTACTGAGTGAATCGGTCTGAAACACGGAAGTGTAACAACTAAATGAAGACACCGCAATTGCAATTTTGTGTTTTACCATCATCAAATGCTAACAACCGCGGTGTTAACTTCACTCACAACCTCATTATGTTAGATTTTTCGTGAAGTTAGCGGGAGGTTTCAAGACGCGTCTACTGGCACTTGAATATAATATAATTATGGAAGAAGACACAAAGTTTGTGATTAAAAATTGTTTATTGATGTGAATAGAATGGCGGTAGACATAAAGAGGGCGTTTAATCGTGAAAAGTAATGTATACCAACATTGCTGTTACTTCTTATTCTTGTCAAAGAGTCAATGAGTCACTCCGAAATCTACTTGACTTGATGCGTACACAGGAAAGACGTGAGGCTATATTTGCAGATGAGTCAGCCGGTCAAGAAAGTGCATATACATGCGACTATAGGCTTCAGTAAATATGTTCCTTGCTATAGGCATGACCGCATGCATGAAGGAATATAGTCATTCATAAAGGTGCTTATTATAATAAAATTAATACTATAGACACAACGAACAACCCACAAAGTATACAATTTGGCGTCCTCAACGTTACATTACGATGTATTTCAGGCAACTAATGCTACAAAGGATTATACTCGTATCTACAGATAAAAGGCATCAATTTTACTTCCTATTACTATTCAAAATGATCACAATAGAAGAGTCTTACACATAGCCCAGTCGACAGGTAGGAAAGAGTGGGGTTTGGTGGAAAAAGGTCAGAAGTTAAGTAAACTTGAGGATGTTGTTCAGGGATGGTTAATTAACATTATCTCAAGTTTTGGATCTCGAGGACCCTGAAAACTTGAGAAAATGTTAATTAACGATCCCTGAACACTATCTCAAAGTTTCATTGACTTCCGACCTTTTACCACCTGTGTCCACTTTTTCTTACCGGTCGACTGGACTATTTTTTCAATGAGCCATATCTCGGTAACGAATTAACATAAGTAAAGAAAAAAAATATTGAGGAAAAACCGGAGGAAGGTCGAAAATTTTGCAGGGTCCACACTCCACAGGGTCCTTGAGGTCCAAAACTTGAGAAAATGTTAATTAACCATCCCTAAACAACATCCCAAAGTTTCATTAACTTCTGACCTTTTCCATCTGAAACTACCTGTCGACTGTTGCGGGTATGTTTTGGACATTCCAATCATCCGATAATAATATGGAGTAGAGTAAAATCTAATCTAATTTTTCCTATCCCTTTTAACTGCAGTCATCAAAACAAAGCCAGCACAAACCGTTTGATCTAATTAGAAACCTGCAACGCTCTGCACTATTATCGTTATTCTAAAGATGCACAGGGGAGAGGAATCTCGACGGAGAAGGCGCCTCTCTCATTTACGACGTTATACTAATTCAGTCTCCATTGGTACGCAATTTTTCGCCCGTTATCCCCCCTCCCCCCACTGTTTACCTCCCCCTCCAACCCGGGAACGTGATTCGAAAACAAATACGGTACACTCGTTGAATACTGTATTTGTTCGCGCTAACTCGAGCGCCGTTTGGAGAATGAGCCGGACTATGTTGTTCTAAGAAAATCTTGTTACAATATAATAAATGTTTTACCAATGCCCTAATGGATCTTACTTATATTCGTCGGTTGTATTGTAAACATTTATTAATCTCTGGGAACGAATTGTTTATGACTGAAAGACGGTTTGGTGTTACTTGTTGGTTGGTGTTGCTTATTGTGTGCGTCGTTGATGAAGTTTATTTTGTGTATTACTGTCGGAAATCTGGTTTAAATATAATTACGAATTACGGAATGTGTTTTTCACATGTAGCCTCAGTCTAAATTAATCCAGAAGTCGAGCCTATAGTTTGTAATAACGAATCGATTAATGGATTTCAGTACCAAGGTGTGCATTAAACTTATTAACTACTACACTACCTACTAATAACTTACTTACTTTGTGAAATTCCAAGGAGAAATAAAATTATTTTGCTATAATCCGTCAACTAAAAAAAAATTACTTATGGTACAACGTGCCGCTCAAGAAATCATCACACTTGGTTTTTTTTAGGAATTAAAAGTAGATTATTTACAGTAAACAATCAGAAGCTTGAGATAAATTCACGTCGTCCAAATTGTCATAATTCTATGAAAATTAAATCAAATAAAATGTTTAAAAATCAAAGACGTATCATAAGCAAATAGTACAATATTGCAAGTGTTACGGACAAAGTGTTAACCTTTATAAGGCTAGAAATTGGCAACATTTTTTTTAAGCAGTGACGCGCTTCTATTGCTATTCTACAAGTTTTACAGTCAGTTTTAATCAGTTTCATAAACAAACTCACAAATTGCTAATGCAAGTTGTTTCAGTTTTTAACAAGGAGACCCTAGTTCTTGAGAACACCAGATCGAAGATTCAAGTGTTTTAGTACAATAAGAATTCGTGTTTTATCAGCAAAATAAGTTTTGAGAGGTTGTTGTTCTCAAACCAAATAAGTGTCAATTACCGTCGAGTGCTAACCCTAGTAAGTCTGCTCAATAATAATTTGTTTTGTAAACTTAACTTCAGTTGGTTTAAATTCTTTGCAAGTTTTTAAAAGTCTAACATAAAAACTTATTGAGTAGAGTAAGGGTGCTAGTTCAGATAAGCGTGTGAGACGTGGTTAAGAGATCAACCGGTTTTTATAACTATGGCGAACCGGTTAATTTGGTGACATGACGTGAAAATTTTATCACGTCATGTCTACAGTCTGACTGGCCGAAGCACGGCCGAAGCATGCACCTCTCCGCTCCACTTCGATGAACGGCACTATTCATTCAGGTTTACACTATATAGACATCGCAACGCGTGTGGCATTATATTTTTTTTTATTTTTTTTTAATTATTAGCAAATCTAGTTTTCACTTATATCGCGGTCCCTATAACTGCCAATTTATTTTGTTACTAGCTGATGCCCGCGACTTCGTCCGCATGGATTAAGTTTTTAAAAATCCCGCGGGAACTCTTTCATTATCCGAGATAAAACGTAGCTCTCCCGGTCTGAGGAACCACTACTACATCCATTACTATACCCATGCAAAAAATCGCATCAATCCGCTGTTCTGTTGCGACGTGATTGAAGGACAAACCAACAAACAAACACACTTTCGCATTTATAATATCAGTAATGCTTTATTATAACACTTTTTATAATTGTAAATTTTTTTATCATACTTAACCAAAGGCAAAATTACGTTTAGCTGTCATTTACGTTTTGTTATTCCACTGCCATTTGCGTTTTGTTATTCCATGTCAGATGCGTTTTTGTTATACCACGTTTTATAGTGACTTGACGGAAACGCGGTCGAACGGGATAAAAAGTATCCTATGTCCGTCTCCTGGTTCTTAGCTACCTCTCCACCAATTTTCAGCCAAATCGGTTCATCCGTTTTTGAGTTATAAATAGTGTAACTAACACCACTTTCTTTTATATATATAGATGTATGTTCACCTATTACTCGAAGACGCCTGAAACGATTTGGAAAATTCTTTTTTGTTTCAAAGTGATACTTTCGGTTGGTCGTTAATCGGTCGAGCGGTTTTTAAAATATCCTTACTAATATTATAAATGCGAAAGTGTGTTTGTTGGTTTGTTGTTTTGTCCTTCAATCAGGGCTACGGATCGACGTGATTTTTTGCATAGTTGACGACCTGGAGTGTGACATAGGCTACTTTTTATCCCGGAAAATCAAAGAGTTCCCGAGGGATTTTAAAAACTAAATCCACACAGACGAAGTCGCGGGCATCAGCTAGTCAACAATAAAGTATAGATAATAAATATACTTTGTAGTGGCACGGGCCGTTTGAAGTCGATTTTTAAAAATTGTTTTTTACTTATATTAAATTATTTATACGAACAAAATCAATGTGACAGATTTTACATCCAACTTTCCGTAGTCGGATTAAAGTTTTAATTGTTTTTCTCGTTAATGTAAGACGCTGCAAAAATTATACCCACGTAGTCGTAATTCCTAGTTCCATGTAACCAAGCCTAAATCTGTTGACAGAAAAGGTCTCAGCAATTTAGATCTTCTTACAAAAGTAAATAGTTTTCCCCTCTAAGCTACCATAACCTACCTAAATTTACTGTCTACGACCTACTATAATCCAATTACTGGACAAGTTACTCGACACTGTTCCCACTACTTTCCTCCAATACGAGAGCCCATTTCATATCTAGCTTAAGTAATTATTATTAGGAACATTGTTCAGTTACAAACAAACAGGGGATCGGTGAAATATGCGCATCCTACACACCTTAAGATAATGTACGAATAACGCTACAACGCAATTAGGACTTTACTGTCTTCGATTCAAGATTGGTAATCGCTTGCTAGATAGTGTGTATATTTGATGTTTTGAGAATTGTTACAGAAAGAAGTTTATGTTGTTAGTTTCAGGTTTGCGTTGTTTAATTTACAATCGAAGCGTTTACATTTACAATCCGACGCGTGATGCTCAAATTTTTCAAATAAAATTAAATTAAAAAGTCGTGAAAATGCTATTTTTACCTAACACACTACTCCTAATTATTGACTCAAAAGCTTCATTTAAAAAAATTACAGGTTGAAAGGGAACACTTATTTTACATTAAATATTTTTAATAACATGATAACAGATGTTAGAGTTTCTTCTAGTTACTTTGATATTACCTTTTTGTTGAGGCTTCAAGTCATAGACGAATGATATTTACTAAAAGCTTCAAGTTGATACACAGTGCCTACTTTTTTTACTTAAAACAACATCAATTTGGAGGGAGAGTTTTATCGAACTACCCCTCAGTTCCGTAAAACTCTAAATTGGTGCCAATTCGAGTCATGCTATAAATCGATGGGTCCTATGTATAAGGGCCAAAGTGCAAAATCGTAACTTTTCAGTAGAGGCTCTCAAAGTTTCAATTTGATATATTTCTTACATGCTACAACTGAATTTTATGAAACTTTGCATATTTGCTATTACATCTATGGCCGTTATTTGAGCTATAATATTTTTTAAATATATATTTTAGTTTTTTAATTATCGCACATATGCCCATATTCGTCAATTTTTTAGTATTTTTACTCTGCCAAAAAAACTAGTAAAAAGGCCAAAGTGCCATTTTGGACCTACACATTACATTTAAAAATTGTATATTTTCTAGATTTTTATAGCCCCAATTTTATATTGATGGATTAAAATATAATAAATCATCAAAAAGAAGACAAATTAAGTGACTGTTTTGGTAATAAGTCAAATTGTTACTTATACGTTATCTTACTTGGTAAGATAATGTTCTAAACTCTCAGTTAGACCCTAAAAATAATAAAACTATTAAAATTATTTGACTATTTTTTCGATTTTTTTTCTGAAAAATAGTCAAAACTTATATTATTGAAGACTAGCTGATGACCGCGACTTCGTCCGCGTGGATTTAGTTTTTAAAATTCCGCGGGAACTCTTTGATTTTCCGGGATGCCTATGTCACCCTCCAGGTTCTCAACTATACCTATCAAAAAATCACGTTAATCCGTAGCTTTGTTGCAGCATGATTGACGGACAAACCAACAAACAAACACAATTTCGCATTTATAATATGTATTTGTAAGGAAGAATTAATACTACGATAGTAAAGGCGATCTAATTAAATTTAGAACACAAAAGCTACTATTGACTTAAATATGATAGTTGGATATATTCCTTCGGAGACTTTTTGTAGAGAATAATGAGTACTTTAATTATGTGGTACATAATTTTTACGTATCATCAATAGTTTTTCCAGCACACGCCAAATAATGCAATTTATAGGCAAAATTTTGCTACTTTGGGTTACATTATAGCAATTTTCTTAAGGATTTCTAACTTTTTTGAAAATAAATTGTAGCTGTTACTTCCTGATAACTTAGCTTTCTATTGGTGAAAAAATGGTTAAAATTTACAGAGCCTATTCGGTACAAACAAACAAAAAATCTTTCCTCTTTATAATATTAGTATAGATCAATAAATAAATAATCAATAATTTAATATCCTTACTCAAATCTTATATATTGAATATTAACGTAAGTACTTAAAATCAAATATTTTTTTTGTACCAAGACTATTTGCAATCAAAGTAAAAAATATTCATATAAATCAAAAATAATATCAAAAAATAAACATTTACTCATCGTCATCATTATTACTCCGCAACCTTTGAAATATTATCATTACATGGTACCAAATTTTAATATATAACATCAATCAGACATGATTATCAAAGTTTTCTTTAATTTTCTGCGTTATATGACCGTATTTATAAGAATGACAAACATAACATTGGCCTTTTTTAGGTTGGTAAAATGGCAAACAGGCGAGATATCACCACGAATAAGTCTCAAACAACCATTTGGCCCTTGTACGTTTAAAAGTGTGTGACGAGCGCCGTCACAACGCAAAGCAGCCTACACGGGCGGCGTGAATCATCGCACGAGGGACCCACGTGAACACGCCGTCACAGCGCAAGCAGCCCACAATACACGTGCCGCCTGACTCACCACGCGGGGCCGGCGTGAACGCACTCGCCAGGCCAATGACATCATCGGCGCGATCTCCGCCGAACCGCGCCGAGGCCCACCGAAGCAGCCGGCAGAAAAGTATAAAAGCCGAACAAGAGCGTCCAGCGTCAGTTCGCTAGCGGCGCTCGTACCATCGGGGTCGGTCTGATTTCCCTCTGGATCGATCCCATCGTCGGCCTGATTACCCTCTGGGTTGACGAGTGGTACGAGCTCTCTGGTGGACCCACAGGGGCTGTTGCTCGCGCCTGGCCTCGCGGCCCGGCCCGTCCAACCACCCCGAGCGTCTGCGTTCCCCCCGCGACCGCCGCGTCACCCGCGCTCCACCGGGAGTCCGTCGTCCTCCCGTCAGCCGCCCGGGCGGTCCCGCTTCATATAATATTGTAACCGTGTTTAGGCTTGCGTCAACGTCTCTCGATATCATGTAATAGGTTAAGAGAATTGTAAATAAAAGTCGCTATTGTTTATCGAGCATTTTATTCTTTGTCCTAGGAAATAGTGAAAAGCGAGGTTCGATCCCTCATATCTAATGAACGAAGTGGGTCGCTCTCAGCCGGGCCGATCCACTCCGTTACATTTGGCGTCCAACGTGCGTTCCGTTACATTTGGCGCCCACCGCAAAAACCCGCGATACCGTTCCGTGAACACGTGAAAAAAAAAAAACCACCTACTCGTCCGTGAAAATACCGCGCGAACCAATTAGGTAGCCGGTCCGTTTGCGTCGCTTAAGAATCGCGTCGCATCCGTAAAACCACTCACCCGCGACAATCCGTTACGCTTGGCCGGTCCGTCCACCCGCGTCGCGTCGCGAGAAAAAGTACCGCGTCGCGTTCACAGGCATATTCCGTAAAAATAGACACGCTCCACGCGACCGTGGTGGTGTCTACCCGTACCGAAAAACACAGAGTGGCAATCAAACAGTAGGTCATTTCACTTTAGGAATACTCGCGACTTTTACAACTTAACGGTTACAAACTCTTTCACGTAATCGATTCGATTTATCGGGTCCACTGAAAGGGTGAGTAACCGATCGTATAAAGAGAAAGAAAACATAGGGAAAAGAATAAGAAAACGCGAAATAGATGCTTATCCCGGATTAGTCGGCTTGATTAACCTCGAGTAGTTAGATAAATCACGGGAAAAGCATCTCATCGTTTAGAAAACTACTACACGTACGACACAAGGGGGAACACCGCGGAAATTAGGGAAAAATTAATAAGAAAAATACAGTAGGTAGAAATAACGCTCGCCGACCGACCGTACTTGCTGTAACCGCCGGAATAATTAAATTGAGCACCGCGAAATAACCTAGCAACAGAGTAGGTTACCGTAGATATTAAAACTAAAAGATATTAAACTAGCTTCAGTACCGTTACCGTAGATATTAAAAATAAAAGATATAAACTAGCTTCAGTACCGTTACCATAGATATTAAAATAAAAGATATTAACTAGCATCTGTACCGTTACCATAGATATATTAACTAGCATCCGTACCGTGACCATAGATATTAAAAACAAAAGATTATAAACTAGCACCCGTACCACTACCGTAGATATTAAAAATAAAAGAGATAAACTAACTTCCGCACCGTAGATAAAATAAAAAGACATAAACTAGCACCCGTACCGCTACCGTAGGTATTAAAAATATAAAGATATTAGCTAACAACCGTGCCGTAAAAAGAAAAAAAAACCCAAGACAGGGAGAACAAATCGGAGGCGAACTATGCCAACTGCCTGGATCTACTCACTAAACAAACAAAAACTAACAGAAGAGCTAGAGAAGAGAAACATACCAGCTCCAACTACAAGCACAGTGGAGGAATTGAGGAAGCTGTTATCAAAAACGATAAAAACCGAAGAAGCAACTAGCCAAGACAACACAATGGGTACCGAAAACGGAGCCACAGACTTCGACAAAGCAGTGTCCCGATGGAAGATACAATTCGATTCAACAGGAGACGCCGTAGAATTCCTGGAAAGAGTAGAAGAACTGGCCGAAACATTAGAAGTTAACAAAGACAAGATAATACACGTCATACCAAGATGTCTCAACGGAAAAGCAGCACTATGGTACAGGAACAACAATCAATATTGGGAAACATGGGAAGATTTAGCAGACAGCTTCAAGTTGTACTACTATCCGAAAAATTATGAGAAAAATCTTTTAGAAACGATCATAAACAAGAAACAGGAAGCACGTGAAGATTTCGTCGACTATCTAACAAACATGCAAACATTATTCAGAAGATATGGGAAATTAACACCAGAACAACAGCTAGAGAGAATCTATGACAACATGAGAAGCAGCTACCAGTTCTACATCAAAAGAAGAGATTTCAACACGATGACGGAATTAATACAGCTGGCAAAAGAATACGAAAAAATTCGAACAGATCAGTATCAGTATACATACAAGACACCGACATACTACCACAAGGGAAACCAACCAGAACACTCCAGAGCAGGGTCCAGAAACCAGGAACACAAACAGAAGCCGGAAGGAAAACTAATCTTACCAGACTATGACCCAGGGAAATGCTGCTGGAAGTGCGGAAAGAAAAACCACAGGGCCCGAGACTGCCGAGGCAAACAGGCTATTTTCTGCAGCCGTTGCGGATTACTAGGAAAACTAACTCGGGATTGCTGCAACGGAGCGAACAAAGTGAGAAAAACAGGGTCACAAGCCTACACAACAAACGTACAAGAAAGAAAAAAAGACAATAGAATATTCGCAGAGGTAAAAATAGGCGACAAGACGTACGAAGCACTGGTGGATACAGGGTCAACAAACACGTACATAAACAAGACCATCATGAACCACATAAAAGAAACTAGGAAGGACGTAATATCCAAATCAAACACTATAAAATTAGCAGACGGTTCGAAAATAACATCGGACACAGCAGTGAACATCGAACTCGAAGTCGCAGGACAGAAACTAACACATCAAGTGATATATCTACCAACAACTACAGTAATGATAATGGGCATGGACTTGTTAAGAAGACTGGGACTAGCAATAAGATGGGAACAAAAACCAAATAGACAAACCGACAAAGAAGAACCCAGGGAAAAACGCGAGGGCAAACAAAAGTTAACAAAGAAACAACACGAAACACTACAAGCTAAAATAGCCGAAGAATTCGAAAAAGCGGAAAAAAGTCCAAAAGGCAACAAAGGGGGGAAACATATCACAAAACTAAAACATAAGGAACCAATAAAACAAAACGGGATAGCAGATGAACTATCAAGAAACCCAGTATGCACCGCGTCAGTTGACGAAAACGAATGGTACACAAGGAAATTCAATAAGGTAATGGCGAACCCCGAAACAGAACCAGATTATCGAATACAGGAAGATAAACTATATAGAAGAATAATCAATCCACGATACGAGGGCAAATTAGATCCCGACACCGAATGGAAGCTATGCGTCAAAAACTCCGACAAAAGAAGAATCCTCTCACAAAACCACGACGAACCTAGCACAGGACACCTAGGGGTATCAAAAACCTTCAACAAAACAGCACAACGTTATTATTGGCCAGGCATTTTTAGAGACGTCGCAAAATACGTAAAAAAGTGCGAAACATGTCAGAAACATAAACGCGCGAACGCAGCCGTAAACGCACGAAAAGAATGCGTACCGATGAGAGGTGGCGAAATAAAAACTTTGCTCGGTGATAACGCGAAATCAGTCACAAGCAAACATTATAAAGACACACTCAGGAAGTATAATATAGGACAAAAACTCAGCCTACCGTACTCACCAAAGTGTAGTCCGACCAAACGAGGGTACAAAACACGCGAAAACACGATAGCCGCCTTTATAGGGAAAAATCGGGAAAAATGGAATAAGTACATAAGGAAAAAAACATCAGAATACAACACCGAGTTAAGAAACTTCAATGACGAAAAGAGTCTCCCGACACCGACGGTTGAGAAAAAAGAAAAACAAAAACTAGAAGAAATTTATCAAATGGTACGAGAGAACCAGAAACTAGCATCAACAAACCAAAAGAAAAACTATGATAAATCAAAACGCGAATGGGAACCAAAGATGGAACAACTCGTACTTAAACGAGATTTTCCACTGTCAAACGCAGAAAAAAAAATTCTGCGCGAAACCAGCACCAAAATACTCAGGCCCGTACAAGATAATAGAGAAAAAATCGCCCGTGATATTTTTATTAAAAGCACTCAACGGAGGCAAAATATGCACAGCACACATAAAGGATATAAAAAGATTCCAAGAATAAAACGAAAGAAACATAACCGCTAAAAGTCAGAACACAACACGAATAGTCCAAGACGACACACACCATCCAACATAGACCCGACCGGGAAGGTCCGACCAAACAAACATCGGACTATAAGAAAGCATAGACAAAGAGCACAGAATACACAAATGTCACTAGAAAGAAATCAACCTACCCTCAAGACAAAAAAATATAACATCGAAATTAAGAAACGTCAAAAAAGGATCATTTACAGTAGAGTAAACGATGGCGGACGCGACAACCCCAGCGTGCTCGGAAAAAGAAGCGGCAATGCAAAGTCCGTCAACCAAAAAGGAACCCGATGACGACCGAACGATGTCACCAGAATGCCAGGCAATGGCCACAGAGGTGGTGGCAGCCGAGGGGCAAAAGAAGAAGAAAAAGAAAAGGAGAGGAAGAAAACGCATGGGTAACCACCGAAAGGGGATAGTGAGGTTACCCAAATACAAAAAGGGTGACAAAGGAGGGAAAGCACAGCCAAACGCATAGGTTCGAAAAATACAAAGTGACATACAGACGACAGTAAACCACTTTCTAGTTCTTTTGATTCAGAGGATGGTGTGTAACCAACGGTGATGTTTACAGGTAAACATCCCAAAGCGAGAGGGGGGAGTGTGACGAGCGCCGTCACAACGCAAAGCAGCCTACACGGGCGGCGTGAATCATCGCACGAGGGACCCACGTGAACACGCCGTCACAGCGCAAGCAGCCCACAATACACGTGCCGCCTGACTCACCACGCGGGGCCGGCGTGAACGCACTCGCCAGGCCAATGACATCATCGGCGCGATCTCCGCCGAACCGCGCCGAGGCCCACCGAAGCAGCCGGCAGAAAAGTATAAAAGCCGAACAAGAGCGTCCAGCGTCAGTTCGCTAGCGGCGCTCGTACCATCGGGGTCGGTCTGATTTCCCTCTGGATCGATCCCATCGTCGGCCTGATTACCCTCTGGGTTGACGAGTGGTACGAGCTCTCTGGTGGACCCACAGGGGCTGTTGCTCGCGCCTGGCCTCGCGGCCCGGCCCGTCCAACCACCCCGAGCGTCTGCGTTCCCCCCGCGACCGCCGCGTCACCCGCGCTCCACCGGGAGTCCGTCGTCCTCCCGTCAGCCGCCCGGGCGGTCCCGCTTCATATAATATTGTAACCGTGTTTAGGCTTGCGTCAACGTCTCTCGATATCATGTAATAGGTTAAGAGAATTGTAAATAAAAGTCGCTATTGTTTATCGAGCATTTTATTCTTTGTCCTAGGAAATAGTGAAAAGCGAGGTTCGATCCCTCACATCTAATGAACGAAGTGGGTCGCTCTCAGCCGGGCCGATCCACTCCGTTACAAGTGTGCCACTTGAGCCCTTTTACTGCAATAAAAAACAGTACTTCTACCAATAAATATGAGTTTTTTTTTAGTGCATGTTATAAATTATAGTAAAAGGAAGCATTTAACACCAAAAAGTGAAAATGGCCAAATTTTTACTTTGGCCCTTATACATAGGACCCATCGAAATACTCGTATTGGAGACAACTAGACAAGTAAATTTTGACAGCGTAATTGCTTCGCTGCCCATTCTTACCAAATTATGGCAGCAAACAACGCATCAATTGTTCCCCTTGCTGCCCAAGACGTATAGCTTGGGGTCAGTAAAATAACGTACGGAGTCTTAAAACCAGAGAGTTGTCAGGTTACTAGAGCAGTAATGCCTTCTTTCATTCCTGCGGCAAGGTCTTAGTTGCTTGTAACTTCTAACTAAGACAAAACGCGAGCGCGATAAGCAACACTTAGTTTACAATCCCTCGTGTACCTAAGTTTCCCGTAAGGTCTGATTTATTCGATTTCCAAGCACCAATAATATTGTTTTAAGTGTAACATAAACTTGACTATAATTTTAACTTTCCTTGAAACTAACAAAACGGAAGAATTCCTCAGTCTTTTGCGCTTAAAAACTATGAGCAAAAAAGGGAGATAGAAAATGTTTACTTAAAAATCACGTCTTTACAAAACATACCTTACGGTTTAAGTGTGGAGGCTGCCCCAGCAAGAAGAAAGAAAGAAAATCTTTGTAATCAAAGTTCGCTCCTCCATGAGCTAACTCTGATGTCTGAGGGTAAAATAACGTACGGAGCCGTGAAACCCAATAAGCGTAGCCGAGGATTTATTGGTTGTAATTCAAAGTGCAAAGGCCATTTGTCAGCGTACATGATGCTTGGATAATTGGAAATGAATTGTCTATTCCGTGACGTCAATCACCATTCCTGTCCGTGTGAACTGAACGTATAAGATTGCTGTTGGCTTAGGGATTAGAAATTATGTTGATGTTTCAAAGTATTGTAATATTAATTTGATTATATTTGTATATAACATAACATTGAATTCTATTATAGATATTGTAATATTGAGTAATGTAAATGTAAGATATAAATTTTTGAAATTCGCCAAAAAATGACAATGATATATATCACCAAAGTTGAAATGCAGAATGATGGTCGCTATCTTCCAGTGTGTCGGTCATCATCAGTGTGATGCTATACAGATACTTTTTAAACCTTTAAATTTTTGCTTACTTACAGAAATAAGTTCATTCATCTCTTTTACTGTTTTTTTTTTTTTTTAATCCAATAAAACTATAACATCAAAAAAAAATAGGCGTCGAATTGAGAACCTCCTCTTTTTTTATTTTTTGAAGTCGGTTAATTATTTTAAGGTGGTAAAAGCATGCGACAGGCGATTTTCGGTGAGCTCTGTGAGGTTTACAAATTGAAAACTATAATTCCAATTTGAATAATTTCAATGCAATATGTAATTTGGGTATCTTAACTAAATTCGCTTAGAGATAGAAACACGATTGGAAAAAAAATTCTCGATAGAAAGTTTTCCCAAACTTTGATCCAATAATCTCCTTTTTTAGGTTTAAACCTTGTTTAAACCTTGTTTAAACACAAACGGTAGGTTTTTTTCCTACAATTTTTTTTATTTGTGTGGATATAAATAATTACTAAAGGCGGTGAGAAAAATTCTTTGATTATTGGCATCCATAATTTCTTAAATCAATTTTAGAGATTTTTTCCAATTCCCGACCCCTGAATCCATAATTTCCATCTCTTTCCTAGCACTGCAAAATATATAGCTCTATCCCACTCGTACGACCCAAACAATTTAGGATCGTTAAAGCCCCTTAACAAAAATCTAAAATGTCAAAAAATTAAAAGCTAAATAATATAAAAAATACCATCTTAATCACTGGAACAATGAAATGTGTCCAAAACGCTGGCTGCGTTACCCCGCTGAATGGCCGAATGTACTATGGCCGAGATAACTTCCAAGTTCCAGCCCTCCGTCACCAGTGGATTATAAGTGATCAAACGAACTTACCTGAAGTGAAGTTCGATCATTATTATATGAGTTGCTTCATCCGAAGATATAATTAATTACAAAGGTAGTCACGTTATTCACTCGAGATAACTCCGCGAATTTCACAGATATATACCCTATTTTAAAAATAAATCACCTTGGCAGCACCGTCTTAAGTTTGCTCATTCTTTTTAGAGATGTATACGGTTCAAAACTTTTTTATTTGGGCAGTCAGGGAGGGTGGGTAATTATATCTTCGGATGAAGCAACTCATATAATAATGATCGAACTTCACTTCAGGTAAGTTCGTTTGATCACTTATTATATTTCTTTGCTTCATCCTCAATATAATTAATTACAAAGGTAGTTGTTTAGAGTAAAAAGTTTTGATAAACATGTACGCAATACAGATTTTGTAAATCGTGTATTTTTAATCACTCTCTTACGGAAATACTAATTAATTTGCTTGCGTACACTTTAACAATATTAATATTTATTTATGATATTATTATTATAATATTATTTAATACTATAAATTAGAATATATTTATTTTTATGATTAGGTATAATTCATAAATTGATTCACTATTAGATGTGTTAACGCAATTATTATTAAGACCTGTCTTGGCAGGGTCTGGCATAATCTCCCTCATCCGCCATGGATCTAACATTTAAGCAGCGAAAGAATGAGTTCGATGTGTTAGTCGAGCCTGCCGTTTTTCTAATTGTCTCAACGCTCGCCTGAGCGTGAGGTGCTGTGTGCTTGTGTCAACGCTGCTCCCTGATAGCGTTAACTTGATCCACCTGCTGATCGATTGAGGTGCGGCCTTTTTGTAAGGCTTCTTGTACGTAAATAGCAGGTTATTTGTCCCCTCAGATCTTATATTTTTAGTTCTGGAAATATAGTGTGTGGAGGGGTGTAGCAGGGCAGATGCTCAGATTTTCTTGAAAGTAAGGTAGGAAGAGAGAAAGAGAATAGGCGTGGTATCTGCCCGCAGCGTGTTTTTTTTTTTTTAATAATTTACCTACCGTTATTCTAATTTAAACCCCGATTTCAAAAGTAATATTGCTTTCCAATTTAATTGACGGAAGAGTTTGTAGTCTATGAGCAGTGCAAATTGCTAGTATAATGAAAAGTTTCTTAGTGATTTTTTCTAAAGATGAGTGACTATAAGGGAACCAATTTTTAATATAGTTTAAAAAAAGTTGAGGGACCCAAGTACGGGAGTAATAGGGTTTGGTTGATCTTAACTTATAGACACCTTTGAGGAGACGTTTTACGCTCGCTCCAGAAACAATGCTGTTTCTTAGCATAAATAATATTGCAATTCGATAAGGGTTCAAACTCCGTAACAAACGCTGTAAGAGAAGATACCTAATACTGGTATTTGACGGTTTAAATACATTTTTATTATTTAATTTACAAAACTGCCACCGAAGCTTGAGTGTGGTATTATATTGTTTTAAAATACTGTCAGAGAATAATGTTAACATTAGTGACGCTGAGTCTGGGTCGGCGCCTTGTTTTAAGGGAGAGAGAGAGAGAGTCCGGAGAGTCTCGCGACACCCAGGGTAAGTTTCTTGTGCAAGGAATGGTGAAATGAGATTGCAATAAGTATTAATGAGGATTAACATTAAGTAATATCCGAAACTACCAAGCTTTGTAGGAGAGAGTACCACGCTTGTGATAACCAATTTGAAAAAACTAGGATTCCGTTTGCCTCGTTATCAATGATTTTCCTCAGACACTTTAAAATTAAAGAAAAAGGAGGAAACAAAAATCATAGAAAAACATAAAAGCCCCACAAAGCGTAAATGCATCGACAGCTAAGGCGTCCGGATCTTGTTGTCAAGGCACGGATTTTTTAAATTTAGTATTGTTATTCAAGCAAAACGGACTTAAAGCCTAGGTATCTCAAATAGGTTATAACTTCTTTTATGACCTTGATTAAAACACCTGGAGTCACTGATAAGCCGAACAGCCTAACATTAGGTTTAGGCATCAAGAAAATTGAACTCGGAACTAATAGTTCCTATATTTTGTATTAAATTATTATTAATAGCAATCCACATATTAAGTTGGTAAGCTGTTATCCTGCGCCGCAGTGTTACGCCCCCCCCCCCCCCCTCCAGTTCATGACGAGTACCGAAGAGGCGCTCGCCAGTTTTCCTGGTTGCCGGCTGGTCGAGTACCCGTATATAGCTAGGTAAGAACATAACGTATATTGTCTCGCAGACAATAATTTGTAGTTAATGTACATATATATTCACGATTACACATTTTCTACACAATTGTCATAAGGATATGGCTCACAGCTTTAGTATGTGATTTATGAGTAGCTCGCAGCAAGTTATGTTATCGCAATTGATTCGCAGTTAATCCCTTTTTATTGTGGAGTTACAGCTTTAGGATTTGACTCATGAGTAGCTCGCAGCTAAGAAGTCACATCTTTAGGGTATGAACCATAAGTAGCTCGCAGCTAGTTATGTTATCGCAATTGACTCGCAGTCAATCCCGATTTGTTTGTGGAGTCACAGCTGTAGTATTTGACTCATGAGTAGCTCGCAGCTAGGAAGTCACATCTTTAGGATATGAACCATAAGTAGCTCGCAGCTAGTTATGTTATCGCAATTGACTCGCAGTCAATCCCGATTTGTTTGTGGAGTCACAGCTGTAGGATTTGACTCATGAGTAGCTCGCAGCTAGGAAGTCACATCTTTAGGATATGAACCATAAGTAGCTCGCAGCTAGTTATGTTATCGCAATTGACTCGCAGTCAATCCCGATTTGTTTGTGGAGTCACAGCTGTAGGATTTGACTCATGAGTAGCTCGCAGCTAGGAAGTCACATCTTTAGGATATGAACCATAAGTAGGTCGCAGCTAGTTATGTTATCGCAATTGACTCGCAGTCAATCCCGATTTGTTTGTGGAGTCACAGCTTTAGTATATGACTCATGATTAGCTCGCAGTTAATCATGTTATTGCAATTGGTTCGCAGTCAATCCCTGTTTGTTGTTTTTTAGTTTCTCGGATAAAGCCGATCCAAATAAAGTTTTGTCTCTTTCCGAATCTTATAGCACTTCTTGTTGAGTTGAGGCATTAAGAGTTTAATGCTGCTTTGAATGATTCCGAAGTTTGAATCACATAGGATCCTGCAGCCATTGCTTAGGTGTTTCATGGCCTGCACCCTGTTTTCACTCTCTTTTAATAGTAGGCCCATTCCGTTACTAACGGCCGTGATACGCAGGACCAGTAGTCTTTGTCGCATCCCCTTTTTTAATATAAAGAGCCATATGGTTGCCATGAATATTTTCCCCATACTTCGGGGAATCATGCGTCGATTTCCCAAGCGCCGAGTGTAATTCTGAGTCGATTTCGAGTTGACCGACCTTTAATAAAGTAATTTTGAACCCTTTGTCAGGAAATGACCATTCAGTATCTGGATTAACTGTACTAGACTCGGCGTCTGCTTGATTTTCTTTGGTGTTTACGTATGACTCAAAAAAAAACAAAGCTCACATTGTTCTCACCAATGTCAACTGGTTCTAGTTAACTTATTTAAGTGAGGGTATTGAATGCCTCTCTTTCAATTAATATAGCTTCTTACCGTCGTAGTGTCGACATGAACATTGCACAGTTGTTTAAGTTACGAGCAAGACTTTAAAACCGAGGAAAATGGCCATTATTTCTTCCAAATATTTAATAATATGGTCTTCTATAATATCTAATAATATGCTACTTGCTCTGCTTGTTCATCTACCATTGCTTTTAATTTTAAGTGTTTCGTAACAATTAGTGTTTTCAGACAAAGCGAAGAAAAGGTGGGTAGTTAGTTCCCTTACGCTTCGCTTGGCTCGTCGTGGCAGGGACACTACCGTCTCTCCAGATAAATAATATTATATTTTTGTTTACAAGTAGGTACTCGAATATAGTTAACGGCTGGGCAAGCTACTAAAGCCCCGTTGAGCGAATTTTACGAGCATAGTTGAGTGAATTCGTGAATTTTATTACATTTTTCGAATGTATAATATGATATGTAGAAATAATAATGATAAATGTCTCCTAACCTAAATAAATCCGAGACACTTAGGGGGAAGGTAATAATTTAATTTAATCGTGATTGATGACAAGTTGTAACAATAGTGTTACCATAATAATCGTTATAGTTGTGTTTTAATTTTTATTAATTTTCATAATAAAAACACTTAACGTAATATTTAATTCAGAATATTTACGTTTTCTCTGATACCTCGTAATCGATGAAGACTCGCAGTAAACCTCGATACGAAAAGTGTACCGTTTTTATGTACATGCCAAAACAATAATATAGTAGGCTATGTAGCGGTGCGCAAGCGCAAACAAGAGATCGTTTGAAAACAGAAAAGAACTCGTACCTTTTTCCTTCGATGATGATGACGATGATTTCAGCCGATGAACAATACTGCAATCACACTATCCTACAATAACACTCGATCTTCTGCACTTCTGGTTAAACTATTAAGTGCGGCGCGCTGAGCGCGTGCGGTCGTTATCTCGCGCGAAAAAGTAATGAGCAAACTTAAGACGGTGCTGCCAAGGTGATTTATTTTTAAAATAGGGTATATATCTGTGAAATTCGCGGAGTTATCTCGAGTGAATAACGTGACTACCTTTGTAATTAATTATATTGAGGATGAAGCAAAGAAATATAATAATTATTAAACTCTATGTAAAAAACAATTTATTGTATTCCTTATTGCTATCAGGTATTATTGCTGCTGCGATGGCGCTGTAAGGAGAGAGGCAGCTTTCTCCGGAAGATGCCATGAAAGCCCGCCTCGCTCCTTTATATATAACTAGCTGATGCCCGCGACTTCGTCCGCATGGATGTATAGTCTAGATTTCCTTACTTGGGCATTCGAGTAAACAAACACCTCTTGATATGAATATCACTTATTTACACACCAACCACACATTTTGAACTACGTATAACTGTCTAGATCTGTTCATTAAACACGTTCGTTACGATTTACACCAAACATTGCTTCGAATTTACCATTATAAGATATTTATTTTCTCAAAAACGAAATATTTGCAGAACTCATTTGCACAGATTAGGAGAAAGTAACATTTCGTAACCCTAGATTGTCTATGAATCGTTGAGGTGGGGACAGGCGAATGAGTGACCTTACAGTCTATTTGGGGAGAGGTTACCATTATACGTAAACAATTATGGCGTCAGATCACGTGATTATATTTTCACTGTACTAGTGATGCGAAACATTGGCAGACAAGTTGAGAATGAACGATTGATTGAATGAATACATTCTTAAATCGATTATCAATACATACTATTTAATATGATATTCTTCTGAATTGTGATGTTGGAAACGATATTATTAAGACCTTTCAATACGGATCCTATAATTTTAAATATTCAAATTTGTAGCTAACTGTAAATGTTACATAAAATATTATGTTTGAATTAATTTTAATTTATTACATATTAAATTTATAAATGGTTTGTCCTTACAATATTTTATTTTTATTATTATTTATATTATACTATTATTTTTATAATATTTGTTATTACAATCCTTCTCCTATTATGATTGTTGAATTATTCGACTTTATAAATCATTCGAACTGATCGAATGATTTACCATGATTAGTAACTACTTTAAACTACTTTGAAACAATTTTGAAATAGATTTATAAACTTAAAGAATCAGGTTAACATTCCAATCGTACAATTGAAACCATTAGTTAAAGTCTCCACTTCTTTTCCGAGAATCCGAGTCGTGAATAATGTAGTAGGCATGTAGGCATTTCGACTAGCCTGAACTGACATTTCGCGCTGAACAACTTTTTTTTTTTTTTTTATTCGATGACAAGCTATTCCTTGACTGCGATCTAACCTGATGGTACGATGCAGTCTAAGATGGTAGCAGGCTAACTTGGAAGGGGTATGGCAGTGAACATTTAACCCATACCCCTAATTGGTTTCTACACGCCATCGTGCCGGAACGCTAAATCGCTTGGTGGCACGTCTTTGACGGTAGGGTGGTAACTAGCCACGGCCAAAGCCTCCCACCAGACCAGACCAGAGATACACAATTCAGAAATTATAAATTCCCAAATTGACCTCGCCGGGAATCGAACCCGGGACCTCCCAGTTATAAGACAACAGCGCTCACCACTGAGCCAGGGAGGTCGTCAACGCAGTCGAAACATGATGAGTAATTAAAATACTAATAAGTAGTCGTCATTCGATTATGAGCATTAATATAATACTAATGTTCAATTCGAAAATGTGTACATTAGTAGTTGTAAATCATTCGCAGTCACGCATCGCTAACCGGTTGCCATTTGCCTTAATACACGGATCTGCGAGCGTAATAAATACGACTTCCGATTTTACAATCGACTAAGCTCGTTCTTATCATTCACTCTATGGTTCACGTTTTATTTCCAGCACTTGGGATTTGTTCTATTTCATATGTCAAACACAAACTAGGCTATTAGTCTGTGGTTTTTTTTTCCGATGGTGACTAGATTAATGCTAAAATAATATCGTAAACTGCATAGTTTGAAGTACATTTGTGTTTAATATAAACTTAAAAATGTTTTGCTTCGGGAAATAAAACGTTTGTGAGTGATTTATAGCGCGAACAGTGAAAATAGTGTTAGCAAAACTGAAATGTCCTGTCTGGTATGTTTTGTTTACATATAATGGTAACCTCTCTCCAAATAGACTATAGATGAATGGATTGAATCCATGGAACTAGGAATTACCCATATATAAAGAAATTGATTGATTGATATTTTGTTTTCTTTATAGTTTGGAAATCTAAACATCTTTTAGACATTAATTTTATCCAAATTATTATTACTACTGATTTTTTTAAAATAATTATTTATATCACAATGTTACCCACAGTAGGGTTAACTTTAAGAAATGAAGATTCCTATTTAATATAAATTTGCTTAAAAATTGCCTAGGTAATTTTAATCCTTTAAATTGCCTAATAACATCTTGGAATACCCAATTGCACAAAACATACAATTGCACACCATACTTACGCAAATTTTTGGCATCCTAAAAACGACCTCTGTGATACCAATGTTACCCACCTCCCCTGTAGTAGTATTGTCAACTTACTATATTTTCAGACTGCCAGGGATTAGAAAATTGCAATACCCATACCGGTATCGAAACAATACTCTTACCATACGTTATGTATGAATTACCGATAGTTTTAAAAAAGCGTTAAAAAGAATCAATCTTTTTAAGGAAATCATATTTTACTATCACCCTTATGCCTTTAACGATATCTAAGCGACGTTAAGTGTGTATATAATACAATAAATGTGCCAATAACGTTGATGATAACGTTAAAATTATTTTTAACGTTATCATCAACGTTATTTTTAACATTATAAATACTATAATTGAGTTATATACTGTTGATGTTGAGTTGCTGTTGTCTGGTGATGAAGTCGTTGATGTAATAAATTGCCAAACCTATTCATTGTCTAATGTCTCGTTATCATTCCGCCATTATTATTTACTTACTAAAGAGAAAAGGTAATAGCTATTTATGCAACTGCATCGTAATGAGGGTCATTTTAATTCGAGTGCTGTTTTTTGATACGAGGCTTGCCGAGTATCAAAATAGGATAGTACGAGAATTAAAATGACTAATTACGTTAAGTTGCATACAAGATTTTATCTACGACAAGGAAAATACAATCATTAACAAAATACGCCGTAGGCTCAATAAAGTAACAAAAAGTAACTCCGTAAGCCGCCACCAGCTGCCTGTGGCGCCTCTGTCAACAAAAAGTAACTCCGTAAGCCGCCACCAGCCGCCTGTGGCGCCTCTGTCATATGAACGGTACAAAAGTGCCAGAACTCAGAGCCTTAGCTTTAGGTATCCTATTTTAAGAAGATAACTATTTCGATTCAGCTCCCATACAACGAGCTGCATCGAAATGAGAAGCAAAACCGAAAGAGGGTTCATTTCGATTCAGCTGTCAAATTCGAAATTGGAACTTTTCGATGCTGGAGTAGATAAATAAAAATACACTACTGTTTTTTTTCAAGAAAATTGTTTGTATCACAATGTTACCCACAAATGGGGGGATACTTTCGAATAAGACAAAAATCTGATTTGTAGTAAATCTACGTTATTTTTTCTTGTATATTCATCTTTTTAATATAATTACGAAAAAGATATTGTTTAGTTACTTTTTACGTCAAATTTGTAGTAATGGTACACATATATGACCGTATTTGTAGTAATGATCAGTTGGGATAAAAATCATTCAGTTTTATAATGCTTTCACATTCGTTCAATCACTCATGCGATAACTTTGCAACCCTATAAATTGTCTTTGGTTAACATTCGGCCATTATTGTTTACTCGAATGCTCAAGTAAGGAAATCTAGACTATAGTTTTTAAAAATCCCGCGGGAACTCTTTCATTATCCGAGATAAAAAAAGTGTGTGTCAGCTCCGGCCTCCGACGCACGACTGGAGTTTACGCGCGACGCTATATCCTTCTCTATGCGCGCGACTCGGGTCCGAGCGCGCCCCGACCGAGTCTGAGGAACCACTACTACATCCATTACTATACCCATGCAAAAAATCGCATCAATCCGCTGGTCTGTTGCGACGTGATTGAAGGACAAACCAACAAACAAACACACTTTCGCATTTATAATATCAGTAATGCTTTATTATAACACTTTTTATAATTGTCAAATTTTTTACCATACTTAACCAAAGACAAAATTACGTTTAGCTGTCATTTACGTTTTGTTATTCCACTGTCATTTGTGTTTTGTTATTCCATGTCAGATGCGTTTTTCTTATACCTACCACGTTTTATAGTGACATGACGGAAACGCGGTCGAACGGGATAAAAAGTATCCTATGTCCGTCTCCTGGTTCTAAGCTACCTCTCCACCAATTTTCAGCCAAATCGGTTCATCCGTTCTTGAGTTATAAATAGTGTAACTAACACCACTTTCTTTTATATATATATAGATATATAGATTATGTTAACCGTGTATTATCACGATAATTAACACTGAATTAAAGCTCGAGTAAGTCCCAAAAGTAACTTCCGTAAACAGAGTTTACCCGACGGGACAGGTGACCGCCATTAAGGCCTTAAGAAGGGTGAAATGTCTAAATTCCATGGTTGTTTAATTCAATATATCAAGATAATTGTTGATTTAAGCCGTAAATAAAAAATATATGATGAAAGATAAAGATTCAATAACTGTTTAGGCTGTTAAAAATGTTTATTTTTGTCAACCCCCTCTTGTAAAAAAAATCCCCAAAGAGTACCTATTTTTGACATAATTTGCACAAGTTCTCCAAAAGCGCGCTAGCTTTTTAATTCGTTCTTGCACATAAAAAAAGGTCTTAAAAATATTAATCTTTTCGCTGTTTAACTTTATTTTTACACCGCATAACAATCGTGTATAGTAATATTAACCTGAAATTCAACTAAATCCGAGCTGATAAACACTCGCGAGCCCCAACGACAGTCCCTGCCGGGACGTTGCGGAGGGGAGACCGCGCATCGGTTTCGCAGCGACTTCGTTGAAATTAATTTTAGCTTTTAAGGAGTTTATACCAATTTCTAAATATTTATATTATTAGATTTACTTAGTTTAGATAAAATCTTTAAATCAGTAACTGTAAATATTTTTTTGTAAATACATAAACTTTTATAAACTTTTTATGTAATCAAAGAATAGTGAATTCGAAAATGCCAAACAGGTGGACAATTAAAAATGTATTGGTGAATATTTACCTACAATTTTTAGTTAGTATAATATGTTATTTTTTCGATCATTACCTATGCTATGCATAATAATGTAAGCAGTGATAGCCTAGCGGTTAGAACTGTGGTCTCCTATTCGGGAGGTCGCAGGTTCGATCCCGGGCACCATTGATTTTTCGGAGTAATGTGCATTTAAGCAATTAAAATCATCGTGAGGAATCCTGCCCTCCTGCACACCTGAGAGTTCTCCATAATGTTCTCGAAGGTATGTGTAATCCACCAATTCGCATTGGGTGGATTATGGCCTGAAGCAATACCTGGGTCATGCGTCATGCCCGTGAACGGGTGCCACCGGCGGGAATGGGGCTACTTTCTGTCTGCCCGTCTTAACATGTGTTGAATTATAGGAATGCTTTTGTGGAACTTCCCCTCATTGTGGAAACAGTGCAAACATAGCATAGTATCTATTATATTGTAAACTTGTTTTGAAAAGAGCAACTGCCGAGTTTCTTGTTTCGGCAGGAAGGGCATTTCGAACCAGCGGTAGAATCATCGACGATTCAAAAATACTTGTAAAAAAGTTTATTTGAATAAAAAGCATTTCTATTCTATTATTTAACCCTTATCTAAAAGGAGACCTGCGCTCAGTAGTGAGTCGTTGATGGGTTGCTGATGATGATGATGATGATGATGATGATGATGATGATGATGATGATATGCATGTTGATAAAAATTGCTTGAGGTCTTAGACCATATTTTTTGAATGGTCTAAGTTTGAGGTAGATACCTACAGTGGATAACAGCAAAACATCAAGTCAAGCCTGACAGTATGACTTTCAACGTGCCTTATTCCTATAACAATAGGGTTGACATTCGCAATTCACTCGTACCATTGAACAGCTGTCGACTGTAGGTACCGTAGATCTTGTGATTTAGTGGTTGTATAGGTATTATACAAGGCGTGGTCTAGTGGTTAGCAAATTCGACTACAGATGACGAGGTCCCGGATTCGATTCCCGGGATTATACTAATGTGTACATATTTTTATATTCATAGATTTAATATGTTTAGTTTTATCTTTAAAATTGTGTGTTGTGTGTGTGTGTGTGTGTTTTGTAAATAAGTTAACTTTTTAATCGGTCAAAGAATAGTGTAAAATTTACACTATAAATATTTACACTGTAAATAGTGAATAGTGCAGGTCAAAAATGCCAAAACATAAGAAAAAATATCTTGTTAAAAGAGCAAGAGAATTAAAAATGTATATGTGAGTATTTACTTACACTTTATATTTAGTACCTATATTTTATATTTGTTATTTTTCGATTACATAGGCATGTTGATAAAAATTGCTTGAGGTAAGTATAGATGATATACGTAGGTACCTACTGTGGACAACACGTCATGTAATAACTAACTGCCTCGTTGGTCTAGTGGTCAGCTTGTTCGACTGCGGATGACGAGGTCCCGGGTTCGATTCCCGGGTCGGGCTGCGGCCGTTAAAAAAAAGTATTGCGTTTTTCTGCCAAAGAAATTCTCAGTACTGGCCCGGAGTTAGGAAGTTGGTGGTTACTGGTTAGTCACCCCCGTGCCTCGGAGAGCACGTAAAACCGTCGGTCCTGCGCCTGATCTCTCTCCGGTCGTGTCGGATTTCCGTACCATCGGACTATGAGAGTGAGGGAATAGAGAGTGCACCTGTGGTTGCGCACACACTTCTGCACTATAATATCTCCCGCGCAGATGGCTGACCTCTAAGGCGACGTTTTAGCATAGGAGGTTGGCCGCCGTGATCGGATTCGGTCGGGAGGACATCATGTAATAACTAGCTTATATGTTCGCGACTTCGTCCGAGAAGTTGGACCAAATTACAGATAGTTACGAAGTTTGATCAAAATTGGCGTAGTAGTTTTCAAGTTTATCCCGAACATACTTCGTGACTCGAGATTTTTAATATAGATAGGGGTTGACATTCGCAATTCACTCTTATTAACATAAAATAACTAGTTTTTATAAATTAATCTATACATATTATAATAAAACTATAACTGGAAGATTTCTGTACATTTAATATATTTTGAAAATTTTAATTGGGGGATGCTTTAGTATCGATACTGAGCCCAAAACAGATTTGTATTTAATTTTTGTCTGTTTGTTTGTCCTTCTTTCACGTAAAAACTACCGCACAGATTTCTACAAAATTTTATACCGTGGTAACTTATTAATTGGGTCAACATCTAGGCTACTTTTTATCCCGGAAAATCAAGGAGTTCCCGAGGGACTTTAAAAACTAAATCCACGCGGACAAAGTCGCGGGCATCAGCTAGTATTATCTATACCTACTTATAATAAAACTGTAACAGGTCCAATTGTCTATAGTTAAGCGATTGATCGTAATCGTATTCGATGTCATTAGCGTCAAAGTAAAATAAACCATAACAGCATTGAATTAGAGCTCAATTTCGTGTATGCATTCTTATACATTTACCTATGTATGATACGCTCCATAACTCTCCATAATCGGTTGTACTTACTGAATTTGTGACGTTTTATCAATACAATCAAGGATTATTTTACTTTGACACTAAATGGATTATTAGAAGTATATATTATATAATTATTATTTAACTAGCTAATGCCCGCGACTTCGGCCGCGTGGATTTAGTTTTTGAACTCCCTTGGGAACTCTTTGATTTTCTGGAATAAAAAGTAGCCTATGTCACCCTCCAGGTCCTCAACTATACCCATACCATAGGTCTTACCTTGCTTTTAACCAAAATTGACAATTCTTGGTCAACCGGAAGTACCTACTCTATAGGTTTTGGGTCGAAAACCTATATGGTAGTTCCCGTTGACCTAGAATCACAAAATTTGACAAAATGCAAGGTCTACCAGCACAAATAAAGGAAAAATTACAAAAATAAAAAAGTTGAATTTTAAAGGGTGGACCCCATACATAAATAATAGAAGCCAATTAAGATAGTCCTCCGAGTTGTATGGGCGCTCATACAATTTAGAGGTCTATCTTAATTGGCACTAACCTTAAATAAGGTAAATAAATAAAATTGTGCTATTTAGTCCAGTAAAAAGTTAAATGAAACCATGATCTGACCAGCTTTGGCGCAATGAGTAAAAATGTGTTCATTAATACTTAAATAATGATATTATAAAAGAAATTTTGATTTAAATTTAGGGGAAAGGGATGAAAAAAATAAAAAAAGGGTTGAAAAATGCCTTTTTTTTAAATAACTTAATAACGGTAGGAAAAAGAAAAAACAGTTTCAAGTAAAAGTAGTAGAGAAAAAAATTTTACACAAAAAAGTTCCACTTCATTTTTAGGGTTCCGTACCCAAAGGGTACCAACGGGACCCTATTACTAAGCCTACGCTGTCCGTCAGTCCGTCCGTCCGTCCGTCCGTCTGTCAGCGGGCTGTATCTCATAAACCGTAATAGATAGACAGATGAAATTTTCACATATTATGTATTTCTATTGCCGCTATAACAACAAATAATAAAAATTAAATTAAATTAAAAAAATTAAATTAAAATATTTCCATGGGTACATGGAAATATTTTTATTTAATTTTTTTTAACGGAACCCTAAAAGAGCGAGGCCCGACTCGCACTTGGCCGATTTTTTTTGTTATCTGCTTTAGTTTAGCTGCAAAAAATAAAAATTAAATTTGCTTTGTAATTAATTATAAAGATGTATAAAGGCGGGAAACATAGTGCCTATCTCAATTAATTAAGCTTTGAATAACGGTAGTACAGTCAAATTAATAAGGTATTTTTAGGGTTCCGTACCCAAAGAGTACCAACGGGACCCTATTACTAAGCCTACGCTGTCCGTCCGTCCGTCCGTCTGTCAGCGGGCTGTATCTCGGTAACCGTAATAGGTTGACAGTTGAAATTTTCACAGATTGTGTATTTCTATTGCCGCTACAACAACAAATAATAAAAATTAAATTAAATTAAAAAAATTAAATAAAATATTTCCATGGGTAGGTACATGGAAATATTTTTATGTAATTTTTTTTAACGGAACCCTAAAAGAGCGAGGCCCGACTCGCACTTGGCCGATTTTTTCGAAATAGAAGATTCTTCCGAACATCATCCAACAGTTTTCAAAATCGGTCATCGTAGCTATTAAAACTCTAACCTGCGTGATGTCAGATTTCAGATTGAAACTTTTTCGCTTTCTATATTAAAAAGTTAGACTTTAGACTGTTTGACTTTAATTTGTTTTTAACCAATTTAAAAAAAGGAGGAGGTTCTCAATTCGTCGGAATCCTTTTTTTTGTGTATGTTCACCGATTACACGAAGACACCTGAACCGATTTGCAAAATTCTTTTTTTTTGTTTCAAAGGGTATACTTCCCAGGTGGTCCCATTTAAATTTTATCGAAATCGGTCGAGCGCTTTTTACAATAACAACAATAAATTATATACTTTGTAGTGGCGCGGGCGTCTGAAGTCGGTTTTTTAAAAAGTATTTTTTAGTATAGATTATAGCGGCAGTGATCGGCCTAATTTTAGGCCTATATTTTACACACTTCTACTTAGAAATGTGTACAATATGGGCCTAAAATTATACGCATAATATTGTGACTGGCAACTACGGAACCCTACACTGCGCGTGGCCCGACACGCAATTGGCCATTTATTATACTTTACAAATAAAACTACAAACATACTAGTTTCCAGAGCATAAAAACAGAATTCGATAACATAATCAAATAAGAATCAAACTTCATTTGTGTGGGGCTCGCTCGCTGAGTCTTCTATTGCAAACTTCAAAAATCTAGATACTCTGATACAAAAATATGATTGAGTTGCACAGCACAAAACCTGACAATAGTTTGATGAAACGCATGACTTTTGTATACTTAGTTTTAAGCATGGACACGTCTCATATACTTAAAGTATTTTGATATGGTATGAAATTCGTATTTTGTCATACCTCCGTATATTTCAGGTATTTTTAGGGTTCCGTACCCAAAGGGTACCAACGGAACCCTATTACTAAGCCTACGCTGTCCGTCCGTCCGTCTGTCAGCGGGCTGTATCTCGTAAACCCTAATAGATAGATAGATGAAATTTTCACATATTATGTATTTCTATTGCCGCTATAGCAACAAATAATAAAAATTAAATTAAATTAAAAAAAATAAATAAAAATATTTCTATGGGTACATGAAAATATTTTAATTTAATTTTTTTTAACGGAACCCTAAAAGAGCGAGGCCCGACTCGCACTTGGCCGATTTTTCTATTACAAGTCAACTGACTTGGGTTGACTACGGATCGAATTTTATATTACGCCTCATGCGTACTGCAAATTCACACTGCTGTGATTTTTAATTTCGTACAACTTGGCAAAAAAGTGTAGAAACTGAACTAATTGTTCTCTTTATTGACAGCACTATTATGTTGTCAAGTTTCATCGCCGAAGTGTTTTTGTGTGAAACGCATGACTTTTGTAAACTTAGTTTTAAGCATGGACACGTCTCATATACTTAAAGTATTTTGATATGGTATGAAATTCGTATTTTGTCATACCTCCGTATATTTCAGGTATTTTTAGGGTTCCGTACCCAAAGGGTACCAACGGAACCCTATTACTAAGCCTACGCTGTCCGTCCGTCCGTCTGTCAGCGGGCTGTATCTCGTAAACCCTAATAGATAGATAGATGAAATTTTCACATATTATGTATTTCTATTGCCGCTATAGCAACAAATAATAAAAATTAAATTAAATTAAAAAAAATAAATAAAAATATTTCCATGGGTACATGAAAATATTTTAATTTAATTTTTTTTAACGGAACCCTAAAAGAGCGAGGCCCGACTCGCACTTGGCCGATTTTTCTATTACAAGTCAACTGACTTGGGTTGACTACGGATCGAATTTTATATTACGCCTCATGCGTACTGCAAATTCACACTGCTGTGATTTTTAATTTCGTACAACTTGGCAAAAAAGTGTAGAAACTGAACTAATTGTTCTCTTTATTGACAGCACTATTATGTTGTCAAGTTTCATCGCCGAAGTGTTTTTTTTATTCGATGACAAGCTAGTCCTTGACTGCGATCTCACCTGATGGTAAGTGACGATGCAGTCTAAGATGGTAGCGGGCTAACTTCGAAGGGGTATGGCAGTGAATATTCAACCCATACCCCTAATTGGTTTCTACACGCCATCGTGCCGGAACGCTAAATCGCTTGGCGGCACGTCTTTGACAGTAGGGTGGTAACTAGCCACGGCCAAAGCCTCCCGCCAGACCAGACCAGAGACAATTCAGAAATTATAAATTCCAAAATTGACCCCGCCGGGAATCGAACCCGAGACCTCCCAGTTATAAGACAACACAGCTCACCACTGAGCCAGGGAGGTCGTCAAATGTTATGTCAATGTTATGTTTTGAAATTCGTCAATATTTATTTGAATTCGTAAATACATACCTACGTATTAGTCTAGTCAACAAGTTCAAAAACGTGAAAAATAGAGATAAAGGTCCTAAAAATATGAGCGATGGCTCATTCGAGTCGGAATCACCTCTAGAAAAATGTTTTTGAAGGATTTTGGTGCAGGTAAAAAATTGCAATTGTTATTAGAATAGAATAGAAATGTTTTTTATTCAAATTAACTTTTACAAGTACTTTTGAATCGTCAATGAGTCTACCACTGGTTCGGAATGCCGTTCCTGCCGAGAAGAACCAGCAAGAAACTCGGCAATTAACAAAATAAGATGAAAAAAAAAATGATTTAATAAAAAATTGGTTTAATGTAGTATACTGTATAAAGTCAAAATGTCATAATAAAAAATATGTTATAATAAAAAAAATAAAAAAAAAAATGATATTTCGTTTTTTGTTAGTAACTCGAAAAATATTGACATTTAAGCAATTTTGAAAAAAGCTCGTTAAGAGGAGGAAATTTCCAAACTCCCGGGATTCTATCTCCATTATTTATAATTTTAATTTGACGTTGAAAATAGGGCTCCGCGCGGCTGTTACAGCATGCGCGCGCCCCCGCTAAAGAGAGTTCAGCAGTAAAAATATTTTTTTTATAACATAAGATGTTATTTTAAAAATTTGAAAAACTTCTAGTATCTTCTTAACACTTGAAAGAATCGAGCCCTGGAGAAACAAAAGTTTAACCACCATTTTTCAAAAAGTTATTCAATTGTTAACTAACAAATTATTTCCCAATCTCCATTGTCATAAACAATGGGATGAAAGGTATAAATAATTGGCCTATATTTTTGTATCAGAGTATCTAGATTTTTGAAGTTTGCAATAGAAGACTCAGCGAGCGAATTGAGAACCTCCTCTTTTTTTTAAATTGGTTAAAAACAAATTAAAGTCAAACAGTCTAAAGTCTAACTTTTTAATATAGAAAGCGAAAAAGTTTCAATCTGAAATCTGACATCACGCAGGTTAGAGTTTTAATAGCTACGATGACCGATTTTGAAAACTGTTGGATAATGTTCGGAAGTATCTTCTATTTCGAAAAAATACCTTATTAATTTGACTGTACTACCGTTATTCAAAGCTTAATTAATTGAGATAGGCACTATGTTTCCCGCCTTTATAAATCTTTATAATTAATTACAAAGCAAATTTAATTTTTATTTTTTGCAGCTAAACTAAAGCAGATAACAAAAAAATGAAAAGGAACTTTTTTGTGTAAAATTTTTTTCTCTACAACTTTTACTTGAAACTTTTTTTTCTATTTCCTACCGTTATTAAGTTATTTAAAAAAAGGCATTTTTCAACCCCTTTTTTTTTCATCATTTTCCCCTAAATTTAAATCAAAATTTCTTTCATAATATCTTTATTTAAGTATTAATGAACACATTTTTACTCATTGCGCCAAAACTGGTCAGATCATGGTTTCATTTAACTTTTTACTGGACTTATAATATCTCGTAAACAGTAATACATAGTTGAAATTTTCACAGTGTGTATTTTTATTTCCGCTATAACAACAAATAATAAAAATAAAATTAAATTAAAAAATAAAGGGGGCTCCCATGCATGGAAAAGATTCAAAAATGAAGAAATAGGGGTCTTCAAAGTTGTGAAAAAGAATTAATTACCTCGAACTTATAAACTACTTGCAAGCTCGTTATGGTACATGGCGCCTACTAGGTGAAGCTAAAGCAATGGAGACTCTTAACACCTGCACGTGACATCAATCTCAGTGAGGCCCAAACATACTAGGTAGGATAACATAAAACACTGTTCCCTCTGCACATTTACTTTATCGTTGATATATTTTGAGGTACTCTCATGTACTTGCTGAGTTCTCGAGCAAGTACCGAGCGTAGCCGCTAGATGGCGGTGACGTTGAAATAAGTCTACGCTGGCTCTGTTTCTCAAGGTTATTTCACGCATCTTAAAGCCTTATGATTACATCAAAGGAGCATTTGGAACAAACATGTTTGCCAACGAACAAATTAGTAGCTACTCCGAAAATGGTAACAGAATGGGAGTTTAGTAAGAATTTCTACAAGTTCAAGCTTCAAAGTAACATACAAACGTATTTTTTTTTTAAAGAAGCTGTTTAATCGTTTATGTCGGCTTGATATCAGACTTTTCAAATATAAGATTTGAAATTGGTTTTTGTTGTGAAAAAAGAGCCAGTTATTTGCCAAGTTGACAAAAAAATTCACTTGCTCTGCTATTTTGTTATATTTTATTTAAAACAACGCAATTTAATACACCATTGCATTTGCAAAGATTAATATCACATGTGGTTATATACTATATCAATCTCACATGTGGTTTCAAAAAACAGAGAGTTTTAAAGAAAAATTAAAAACAAATTAAACTGCAGCTTAATGCTATTCATTACTAGTTAAAATCAGTAAAAACCTTTTTACTATACATCTGTATATTATATATAATTCAAAGTCCTGACTGACTGACTGACTGACTGACTGATATATCAACCCAGAGCCCAACCTATACTACTGGAGTTAGAAGCTTGTAATTTTGACAGTAGGTTCCTTTTATCACGTAGGCATGTAGGTATCACTAAGAAAGGATTTTTTAAAATTCCACCCCCGAGGGTGTTAAATAGGGGGTGGAAGTTTGTATGAAAGTTCTTCATTATTCAAGTTATACCTACCCATGAAACTCGGTATTTGGGCTTTCAATTAAAAATTATGAAATACGTGTATCGCAGGTTTTGAAAATTCCACCTCAAATAAGCTTTGGGGCGTAAGCTAGTTTTGTTTGGTGATTTTTTATTTCAGATATTTTGCGAACAATGTGTTATAATAAATATGATTTTCAAAAAGGTTAACTTTGAATAACTATGGGAATAATAATAATTATTATCTGCCCTCGTCTTGATCCAGCTTTTATTATAACTTTATAAGTCAGAATTAAATAACAAAATTTAAAAACCAAATGCAATTTAAAATTCCCATTCATTAACAGGTTTTAATCCGGCAGACTGATTGGCTTATAGTTTTAACTATTGGAAAAAGGTTTTTCATATTTTTAATTTTAGATTCCATGATGACATGACCATTAGCGCACAGTCCAAGGATTGAGGACTTACATTTAACATTATGTATTTACCTTAATAGTTTTTGTACGTGGGGTTAACCTCTTATCTAGACTGAATTCCTAGGAATCTGAAATTGGTATGCACTAAAAAAGGCACTTACGTGCCTTTTTTGCTCTTCAAACCTCTTACGGTTAAATTTATTTCTTATTTTGCTGTTAATCTTAATAAATAATTATAGAAAAGAATGGAATAGTTTTATATCCAAATAAATATTTATAAAGTGTTTTTAATCCTAATACGTACATACGTAACTTGTACCTACTATAATAATGTTATTGATGGTATTTTTCATCTTTTACAGGTAATTCTACACGCTCATCGTAGTTTACTCTAATAATCAATTTGTAAGTACCTTAATAGTAGTAGTACCAGTAGTATGTACCATCAAGAAATTGAAAATAATTTTAGTTATCAGAGCCGTCGGTTTTATGTGGTTATACGTCTCCAACGTTTTCATAATGTGGATATAATATGTCAAATTCTAAAAAATGCCGAGGATGGATCTAAATGAAAAAAAAACTATAGGTACATGAGTAGATGATCAGTGTCAACGATGGCGACCCTCAGTAATGAGGTAAACAATGCAGAGAGAGCCCAGGCCATTGTAGTAACAACACATTACATTTATCAATCTTATTAAAAAGCCGATTAATTTTATGTAGTTTACGAGTAGCTACTTAGTACTCGAATTTACCTGCACTTGAAGTGAATATTCGAATAAATTTTTTAATTCTTTTTTTCGCCTAAACATTACGATATTTTCATGAAATTTCCTAGAAAACTGTTAAATTAAATGTCTACCAGTCTTTTCGCTCCAAGTAAATTAGCTTAGCTCTCCAAAGTAGGTACGTTGCGAGAGTCCGTGCTGATATGTTCGTAGTCATATGGTGATACAGCAAAATGTTAGTTCGGTAGGTACCTTATTCTCTGCCATTCTGTCGCTAGAGCAGCTCGCCTTGTGACGTCTACGTGGCTGAGAAAATCTGAAATAAACATTCCATAGAAAACCAAATTAAGTTTCTTTTTTTTTTTTCTTTTTGGTTCTTCTCGGTTGGAACCGACCAGCAACCAGTGTTAGACTCACTGAACGATTCAAAAGAATTTTGTAAAAGTTTATTTGAAAAACTGTTCTATTTTATTTTTATTGATGGAATTACGAGTATAGGATGGATGGTACGGAAAAACACCAGAATTGCTCTGGTGTCGACTGTCCGCGAAGCTACATACGTATTAAAATATAAGGGACGCGCCATATCTAATATAGTAACATGTACGGTCAAAATGCCGAAGAGAACTGACGTTTTTCCGCAAGATATCTCACTGACCTTAAAGATTTCAGTCCGCACCTTTAATCGTTTGGACCATAGAAGTTTTAATAACAAGGCAGTGTTTTTAAGAATTCTGTGGTTTGGGCTATTGAGGCTTCAACGTGAGATTGAGACTTGTGTCTGACTAACTAACTGCTGAACTATTAAATTTAGCCTCTGTTCGTTTGTATACTCGCGTGGTGAAACCACAAAAGGCAAAGCTTACTAGCGCTTGCGACTTTATGCCTCGTTTATTTCTTAGTTTCGCTCTAATAATGATAAATTATGTTTCGCAACATAACAAAGCACTGCGGGATATCCGCACGAGAGTATATCTTTAATTACAAAGCTTTTGGATCGTATAAAGAGCGAATAACTCATTGTTAGTATAACACTTAGATTAAAATTTTCATTTAGATTATAATTTTTAAATTTATTAATTAATTTATGTATAAATAACGGAGTTCTGCCTCATTCGTACTACCATAAAAGAAAAGTATCAAGATTGGAGGGTTGTAAGTACTAATCCCTACTAATTATTTATATATTTATATCTACATATATGTATGTTACTTATTATATATCATTATTATTATTTTTAATTAAGTTTATATCGTTAAGTTTAGGTACCTATTAATTAGTTTTGTTTATCTCATTTCTGTACCTACCAAAAGCATCTATTTTCTTAATTGTTCTCATATCTAGGGCATCTGGAAGAGATCCTCTTTTGTAGCGATAAGATGTCCTTGTACACGTCCTTTCTATATTTAAGTTTAGTTTTTTAAGTATTAAAATGTACAGAATAAATAAATAAACCCCTAACTGATTATATTTAACTAGCTGACCCGGCGAACTTCGTACCGCCAACTTACCTATATAAATAAAACGAATAAATAAATCCTAATAAAAAAAAACTATCCTATCTTTCAAGTTGGACCAAATTACAGATAGTTACGAAGTTTGATCAAAATTGGTTCAGTAGTTTAGGAGTCCATCGCGGACAAACAACGTGACACGTAATTTATATATATTAAGATATACTTATAATCCTGGCAAAGTACCTACTATCAATTCGACTGCGGGGTCAGAATCCGTTGTTTACATAATATTTTTGTAGTGTCTATAAGTATGGAAAATATTTATTTTCTGAGAAAATAATTATTTTCTCGGACAGATTTAACTTTAGATAAAAAAAGACTCAAATACCATTTCATCAAACCATAAGAGAAACATAATTTGGGTACTCGCAAAATTTCAACCTAACATACTATTATTGTAAAAAGTATTTTATGTATTCAAAATTAAGTTTACATATTATGAAGACATTAATATAATTATAAATATGGTATATTAAACACATTTTCGCTGTACTGCTTAGACCGTTGACATAGTCTAAGCTCAAGTCGAATTTGACAAATAGTATACTCGTATTATGCGCTTGAATCATGCTTGAGCAATTTACGTTGCTCTCTGCACGAGGCAAACACGTGACACTTAGGGTGACCACGTTTACTCGAGGTCAACTCGTAGAGTATTGATATTGCGGGTAGATTTTGACGCTAGACAAAGTGCTGTTAGTTAGGATAGATAGGTTCGAGTAGTAGATACATATAGATATTTATCGGACAAAAATGAAGATGCAGATAAAGATGGAAGGAAACTAACTTGTGAGGAGTATGGTAGTTTTTAAGCTATTGCATAGCTTTTATCGCGGGCTTTGAGCGCGGCGACCGAATCAAGAAATTCCGTAACGAAAATAAACCGAACACCCCCCACGTCTAACGTCGTTTCAGTTCGGCAGACTTCGGCATGGTGTTTGTGTGCGTGCGACTAGACGTATGCGTGTAGACTGTACGAAGCTCGCACGGATCGAGACGAGCTGCTCCGAAATCAGACGAATACGTAAGCAGCTGTTTGTGAAAAAGTATATAGGTGTATAGGAATGTGATAACTTGAATTAATATCAAAGAAAAAAAATATTGCATAAATATTATAATTGCATTAGTTGATACCCGTATTTTTTTCAAACTTTAACAATAATATCTATGAGCTAAATGTAGGCTAGTCACTTGGTAGGCTAGACTCTGCCAATTAGTTTATAAAGATATTTCAGACTATTCCCTCCTGACTGAATTTCGGCAACAGCTCACAGAAGACTAGTCACAAATTATGCGCAAACACAGGTATACTCTCCATTAGCTTATTCTGTCACTCTAATGGAACGGCAATGCGGCACGACTGGAGAAAGATCAGACGCCGAACCAACGGCTTTATATGCTCTTCGAGGCTCCGGTGTGTAACTGCACTAAGTGACCAAGTCCGGGCTACTACTGAGAAACTACTACTATAGTAAGACTTTACGATCCGAAGCCGAATAATTTAGACAATTGCGAGATCAATAAGTCTGTTATTTTGAGGTACTTCGCAATAAAACTAAACAATAATTGACACGGTATGCTTACTAATATTATATTTATGCGAAAGTATGTTGGTTTGTTTGTTGGTTTCTCCTTCCGTCACGCCACAACGGAGCTACGGATCAACCTGATTTTGCATGAGTATAGCTGAGGACCTGGAGAGTGACATACCTACTTTTGATCCCGAAAAATCAAATAGTTTCCGTGGAATTTTTAAAAACTAAATCCACGTAGGTGAATTCAGCTAGTTAAATATATTTTGTCTCACATTTAACCTTTGCATTGTCACCCTACTCTATATAAGGCTGACACTCGCGTCACTCACGCTTTCGTCTCAGACACTAATTAGAGCCTGCAATTAGAGCGACACTCGACAATGGCTTGGAGGTTTAATATTTAAGGGTGGCATTCACAAGATTTAGGGACGGTATTAGTTCGCAGAATCGTTTGTAATTTAACTCGTGTAATTTTACTTTTCATTGTAACCATACAAGCGATAATTTTGAATTATGCTTTGCCTACGTGCTTACGAGTCCAAATTTACACGATCGAAAAGGTGGTTTATAATCTTTTATGTACCAAATTTTTAATTTTTACAATATTTTTTGGAGATTTATTTAGGTTCTGAGCTTACCTAAAACTTTCTTTATTTCTTAAAATAACGAAGGCACCATCAATTAATGGCCGTTGTTTAGCGAAAAGTGTCGAATGACGTCCATTATTCGATTTTTGGCGAAGCTAAAACAGTAATTATCATAATAGAAATTTTTGACTTTTTGTGTCGAATGACGTCCATTCTTCGATTTTTGGTGAAGCTAAAACGGTATAAATGTATTATAGGTATATCATAATAGAAATTTTTAACCTTATAGCTCTGCGATGAACAATTAGTGCAATTATTGTTGATCGCAGTATTGGCTTTAAACAATAATAGAAATATTTTGTTTTTTCTGACAGAATTAACGATTTCAACATATCTACGTTACTGTATAGTCTTGACTTTTCAAAAAAAGTCACAAATTGTCCTACTTAACTTATTTTTGTAGGTACCATAAAGTGACTGACGGTATTATAATATCTTATATCTTATGTACCTATATGAGTCAGTAGTATTAACTTTTTTTTAATTATTTCAACGATATTTATAAAATATAGAATTTAAATGCATAACGTCGGAAAAATCTTCGAAAACGAAAAAGTAGTCGGTACTTTTTATCGCGTCAGTTCCCTCGCAGAATATTGATTGCAGACTCTATATTTAGAGCGGTGTGTTGCATCCACCGCAGCTGTACGGTTCGAAGTGTACCATAAAAAGAGCCAAATTGCTCCTGAATATAAATCAGTGGCGCGTCGCGTCAATAAATCGACATTTAAAATATATTTTGCTATGAAATTTAACATTGAAAACGTATTTTGTTTAGTCTGTACTCTGGTACCGACAGCTGGCAGATATTAAGCTATTGTATAGCTTTTATCGCGGGCTTTGAACTAGGACAAACAGTTTGAGCGCGGCGACCGAATCAAGAAATTCCGTAACGAAAAAAACCTAACACCTTCGTTCAGTAAGCGTTCAACATTTTAGAGGTTCTCAAGTAGCTCTATTTGGCGCAGTGGGCGACCGGCCGCTTTCTTTGTATGATGTCGCAGGTTCGAATCTCACTCGCGAAGTAGTGACAGTTCGCTTTTCTTGTTTGTTTGTTTTTTAATTTTTTTTTGCATAATTTTTATTATGCAAAAAAAAAATATTGCATAAATATTATAATTGCATAAGTTGATAAAAAATGCTATGCAATAGCTTTACCGCGGCAGTCCCCGAGTGCCACTTAATTTTTAGGGTTCCGTACCCAAAGGGTACCAACGGGACCCTATTACTAAGACTACGCTGTCCGTCCGTCCGTCCGTCCGTCCGTCCGTCTGTCAGCGGGCTGTATCTTGTAAACCGTAATAGATAGACAGATGAAATTTTCACATATTATGTATTTCTATTGCCGCTATAACAACAAATAATAAAAATTAAATTAAATTTAAATATTTCCATGGGTACATGGAAATATTTTTATTTAATTTTTTTTAACGGAACCCTAAAAGAGCGAGGCCCGACTCGCACTTGGCCGATTTTTTATTTGACTCTTTGAATGAGTGTATGGTTTTACTTTTGTTGTAATTTATTGTATTCCACATAAAATACACAAAAACAATAAAATTTTTACGATTTGCCAGCCTAAGCGATCTCTGAAAGATACATGATAAAATATGATAAATGTTCAGTTTGTTAAATATTAATGTTGTGACGAACGGCTCATCTATTGTGTACCATAACACTAAGGCTGGTTTTTCAATCTATAATATAATAAAACTGTAACAGGTCCAATTCTGTACATTGAAGATATTTTGAAAATTTTTGTTTGAGGGCACTCTATAATCGATACTGAAGCCAAAACAATTTTTTTTTAATTTTTTGTCTGTCTGTCTGTCTGTCTGTCTGTCTGTCTGTCTGTCTGTCTGTATCTTGGCCGCGCATCACGCTGAAACTACTGGACGGATTTAGATGAAACTTGACATGATTTAAGTTCATATTACGAGGTATAATATAGAATACTTTTAATCCCGAAATTCAGCACGGTTCCCTTGGGAGAGGGAATGAAAGTCAAAATGTGTATTTAGCTGTAATTCATTAAGGCGTATTCCGATTTCATTCATTCTTTTTTTGTTAGAAAGCACGGACTTTAGAGATTGTCCTGTAATTATTTCAAGGTCGTCAATTTAGTACTTCAGAAATTATAGACATCACAATCTTCAGTAAAGGTCCAAGAAACTTGAACCCCGGAATCTACAGGATACTTTGAAAGTACGGCTCATCTTAAGCTGGCATTCGTACTTTATCATATATAGCCATCGTGGATAGCCCTATTTTGTCAAAGTCAAACTACTTCAAAGGTGTCAGATTTTGCCAAACGATCATTATACCTACATATTACATAGTAGGTATGGATGTAATACATCGTATGGACGTAATACAGTATTTTCCTATGCAATTTAATACTAATCATACTAATATTATAAATGCGAAAATGTGTTTGTTTGTTGGTTTGTCCTTCAATCACGCCGCAACAGAACCACGGATCGTCGTGATTTTTTGGATGGGTATAGTTGAGGACCTGGAGAGTGACATAGGCTACTTTTATCCCGGAAAATCAAAGTGTTCCTGAGGGATTTTAAAAATTAAATCCACGCGGACGAAGTTGCGGGCATCAGCTAGTAATGAAATATATACTATATTAATTTATATTTCGTAAATTATATATTTGCTCCATAAGAGTTTATTTAATTGATACATTCTAACGAGTGCTTTTCAAACCTTACAGTATTATTCTGAGATTCATAGGTTCATTATGGTAGGTACAGAAAAAAAAGAAAGAAAATAGGTTCATTAAAGGTATCTATTCTCATGTAGATAACAAAACTTTGGTCATGGATGGCATAATTGCAGTTGGTAGAAACTTCAGTACTTCCTAACTGGACTAAGATTTGCTCTATAGCCTTAGATAATATATTTCCAAAGACAATGACGACAACTACTGGGATCTGAAAAAATCGAAAACAAGTCTTTAAGAAACCTAACTCAACGCTGACGAAAGTTAGGTATAAGTACTTTAGTAACATCCAGTTAAATTAATGATGCTTGTCGTCTAACGACGACTGCACTATTTGAGGAACAGTACGACGAATCTAATCATATTAAACTCTGTTAACATCTATCTGTAACGGAAAGCAGGAAGTTTGCAGGCAAGTGCCATTACCGAGGTTTTTTCCGTGGAGCCGGCGGAAATCGTTTAAGTTAACTCGTTTACTGTGAAACTTGCCTTGTGGCCGGATTACATAGATAAAACTTAGCCTGGGCCGATATTAAAACTCGATCTTTTTTGTAGATACGCCGTTACGTCTTGCAGACTTTCGATGTCTTATTAAGTTGAATGGTCTTAGTCTTCCTGTTTTTCGTAAATGTTATTTTATCTAGCCTCTAATCTCCTGGAGTTAGATAGTATAGTCTGTTCAATAAGTCATGAATCTTTAGTCAAGAGTTTTTCCATTTGATGACTCTTTCACAATGTTACTACAACTTAAATTAAATTTTTCAACATGTCCACTGACTTTTTGAATTATAAGTTATACTCATACACTTATGAGTAGATTAAACTGTTTGTTTTTCTTTATAGGTTGGTTTTCCTCTGATAACTGCTTATGTGATCTGTTATTTATATTACCTTGTGACTCAAAACTTATGTATAACCTTCAGCAAAAACAAAGATCTCGCCTATTTAAAATGCATTATTCTATTTAGTTTCTATCTAAAGAACTTTTTAATAGCTAGTCAATGTTTAGAACAATGAAAATTACAGTTTTTATTTTACAACAATGATAATTTTACCACTAAAGATTCATATAGATAATATGGATTCAAGCAACCATAACAGCGTAATTAAAAGCAAATAAGCATCGTATCGATTCCGGTGTTATTTTAATTAGTCACCGGATGTGGCGTATACAAGGTTCCGTTTAGTTAACATCATGTAATGACTGTTTTTAGTTTCAAAGTAATCATATCGCGCTTATTTGTTTAGTGCATCTGCACTTAATATGTAATTTTGCTTTTATACGCCTAGTGGATTAACCACTTTATGTGAAGATGATCTTAGTCAAATATTATCGAATCGTTATTATTTATAGCCTCAATAGCCCAACGATTACGAACGACTTTCTGTCTGCCCGTCTTAACATGTATTAAATTATAATTAGATATAATTAGGTATGTTTTTGTGGAACTTTGTTGTTGTGGAATTTTGTGGAACTTCCCCTCATTGAAACACTGCATACATAGCATAATATTATATTGTAAACTTGTTTTGAAAAGAGCAACTGCCGAGTTTCTTGCTGGTCCTCAGCAGGAACGGCATTCCGAACCAGTGGTAGACTCATCGACGATTCAAAAGCACTTGTAAAAAAGTTTATTTGAATAAAAAACATTTCTATTCTATTCTATTCTATTAAAGCTGCGGAGTGAAAACTGAAAGATCGCAGGTTCAAACCCCACCCAGGTACTATTTTCGTACCCATCCCTAGCAAAAGCTTTCTGCTTGCTTGGTGGGGATAGGAGGATATTAGTCAACTTCTGATCATGATAAAAGTGTCAATATAGTTCAAAGAACTTTTACATAACTAAAAAGACAGTACCTATCCTATATCGGTATTGATATCCTTTTCACAAAGTTTTCTGCGGGGAAAGAAACTTGATTTATGGTTCTGTCAATTTGGTTTTGCTAAAGTTTTGTATTTCAAGAGAACACCAATCGCTCTCCCCGTTTTTGATTATGAAATCCTTTTATTTTTTCTATTTATTTGCACGCGTTAGCGACATAACTATCAGTACACGAGGTAGTTTGACCTGCATTTCACGAGGGTGGGGCTTCAATCTGAAGTGAAGTCGCAAATCTAAAGTGGTAATGGGCGTGGCATATGGCTCGAAGAACTGATGGGCGTTGGGCAAGGTACTGGAATGGAGACCCCGCACCGGGAAGAGCAGCGTTGGTAAACGATCTCAGGACTCAGCGGCGACTCAGGATTGTATTCTGTGGCGATCATTTCAAGAGACCTATGTTTAGCAGTGAATGTCTATCGATTGAGATGATGATGATTATTATGATGATGAAGTGGAGCATCATCATACAAACCATCATACAAAACAAAGGTCTTGCACTTGCATCATAAATACCATCCATCCATGCATTTACGAACGCATAATTTCCATATAAAAAAAGAGCCCTGAAAATGCGTTCGATATTCGAAGCAAAGGGCTTCAGTTTTCGCGCAATTAACCGCCAAGTCGTCCCTAGCTTCCGCCCGGGTACATCCCGTAGGCGATTATGGCATTGATTAAAAATATATGAAACCTTGTATAGGTATAGGGAGATAGCTACGAGATTTATTGGGTACAATAGTTATTATTAAGGACTAGATTGATATAACATCTTTACCCCTTTCTTTTTATTAAAAAAACTGACTTTTATATCCGTAATATCATCTGCGTGGATTGTTTTCTTTTTTTAAATTTTCAGTAATAATTATTATTATACAGTGGTATACTCCGTGTTAACCTACTTATACTTATCATAACTATGAAGTGCGTAGTATTTTTAAATTTTTGGTTTGTCCTATTGATTCGTAAAAACTTGGTAAAAGTTTAGTTTAGTAACTCCACGCTCGCTAGTATAATGTAGATATTAATGACAGCTCGCAATCGTATAAAATTATTAAAATACACATACTCAGTCTAAGATTATATTGTTTCCTACTCCTGGAAGGGGTGTTATCCCGGAAAGCGGTAATGAGCGCTTTTTCTCCGGGAAACGCGGATTGAACCTCTTGCAGAAAGAGCAATAAAACTTATATAACGCCGTAAAACACTACACGGGACTCTTCATTAAGTTTAATGGCGGAGTATGTCAGAAAAACAGTAAAATATTATGAAATGCTGTATTTCTACACTTCTCTAGGTAAACAAGTTTACATATTTACTGCAAATAATTCATACGAGTTACGACCGAACTTACTGAAATGTTTTTAATACTCCACTATAATAGTGCTTACTCGCTTCTCAATACAAATATATTGGGATGATAGTTTCAAAATTTGGTAGATAATATTATCTTTTTTGCGCGTTCATACGTCTAATACCGAACGCCTTTAGGAAATAGGTAGGTACTCTATGGTCTCAAAAGTTTGATAGGTTAATTATTGCACACAAGAACACAAACAAAATAGCATATAGCAATAGCAAAGCATACTCTACAAAAAAACCTAAAAATTAAAAAGAAAGTCGGACCAAATAGACATTAACGTGCGGCGTTCTGAAGAATTAAGTTAAGGACATGTGCCCATGCCACATCTGAGAAACTCGCCATTTCTAAACAGAGCTCTATGTAGAGTTCGTGTTTGTGCAAAAATTAAAAATACACTGTTGCGAAAATGAAATAACGAAGAGCATTAAAACAACAATGTCGTTTAGAAAAGACCACGAGTCCCTCACGTTTTGCAGGCCCGAAGAAAAAATCTACCGACAGAAGCTTTTTATGTGCCCATAAAAAATTTATGGCGGCCCCAGTAAGCGGCAAATTGAATATGAAATCAGCGCGATGAACTTTTAGGCTAAATTTAATGAACTGAAGCAAAAACGTGCTTCCCGAAACATGTAGATCGCTTACCGGGAGGGTCGTTTCGAATATCATTTTTTCGAGTTTAGAAGCCGCCCCAGTGTTATCGTGACAATCAATTTGACAAAAGGATTGCCGTGGTTTTTGTTTTTTTCTTTTATTTCGTCGCCTAATAAAATGTTACTGGATGTTTTCATAAATAAAAGTGATTTTAGAGTACTGACCTGGACATCGGAATCGTTTTTTAGGTCAGAGCTCGACGAGCCGGTTCTCTTCTCCCGACAAAATACTTGTATTTATATTGATGTTTTGTATGTTTTGATTTACTTGCTCGTTTATTTTTTCTGACTGTAACTGACGTTTTCAGACTTATTTAGCTTCTATACTAGCGGCACGTTATGATGGCCGGTTTGACGTTTGTCCGCTCATGAAGTTCCGTATTAATTGATAACGACTTTGAAGGAAATAATTGTATTACTTTATTGACGATAGTGATGTGCAGAGATTCATAAATTTTATCGAATGTAGTTTTAGGTTTAGGACTCAAAATTTATTTATTAAATTGATTTCTAAAATGTATACAAGTGTAGAAAAATCAGTTTGCACCATTTAAGGGGTGAATGTACTTGTGAATATGAACAATTTTCACTATGTGGACAAACCTCTGAAATCGCAAAAAAATATCAGCTGTTTCATACAAAAGGTAAAATTTTTATTTTTATATGATATATACCACAACTCGGCATTTGGTTTTCTAAATTGAAAATTTTTAAAAATGGAATCTAATACGATCGTCACATAGGATCGCTGGCTAGCACAACTACTACCTCCGGCAAACTCGCGTCAATGCTCAATGCAAAACAAAGCAGTTTCGAATTGACGTTGCTTCGAAAAGTATAAACTGTCAGTGCAATGCGATTGTGATATAGTTTTGACCTGGCTTTGGATTTCAAATATTGATACTGCATTACTGTTGACCCTTGCTCGTTAATTTGGACTCTGTTCAAGCCCTTTGTTGTGGATTTCGTCGATATGACCGAACGTACGCAGAGAACTGTTCTAAATAGTCAGACACGTGAGTTCGTAATACGCCTTCGTAACTATTTCGATCGTGAAGCTCAAAATGGAGGGCCAATTTTACCTATAACGTCAGTGGTTGAACGCGTAGCTGATGCGCTTAATAGTGGACAACGAACTGTTAGACGGATAACTAAAAAAAAATATGGCGAGACTGGCACAGAAGAAAATAAACTTCACACACCAAAAAAGAGAAAACGAGCAAAACCAGTCGTAGGCATCGATAGCTTTGATGCCGATGCTATCCGAAGACATGTTTACGGCTACTATTTACAGAAGGAGTATCCAACAAGAAAAAAGTTGGTGCATTCACTGAAGGAAGCTGGATTATTCTTCGGTGGGGAAAGTTCTTTAACGAAGATTTTGAAGACCATTGGATTTCGATACAAAAAATGTAACAAACGCAAAATATTGATGGAAAGATTTGATATAGCGATGGCAAGGTATACTTTTTTACGGCAAGTGAAAGAAATCAAAAATTGGCAAAATGTTGTGTTCTTGGATGAAACATGGCTTAATGCTAACCATACTGTAGGCCGTTCTTGGAACGATGACACTGCAGCATCTACTTCCAAAGTTCCTGTAGGAAAAGGATCGCGACTTATAATTTGTCACGCCGGAACCATCAACGGGTTTGTCGAAGGTTCTCTCATGGCTTTTGCGTCAAAAACCACTGGAGACTATCATGAAGACATGAATGGAGAAAAGTTTACTGAATGGTTTACCTCAATGTTGTGTAGCCTCCCTGAACCATCTATTATAATTATGGACAACGCCCCATACCACTCGATGCAAATTGACAAGCCACCTGCCCAATCCCAAAAGAAAGCTGATATCGTCGCATGGCTTCGTAAAAATGGCGTAGATGCAAACATGAATATGTTAAAAGCGGAATTAGTACGTCTTTTAAAAGAAAACAAACCAACCAAGATCCGATACGTCATTGACGAAATAGCATTAGAACATGGGCACAGAGTTATACGGTTACCGCCTTACCATTGTGAGTATAATGCGATTGAGTTGGTGTGGGCTCAAATTAAGGGATATGCTGCAAGACACAATACAGAACCCCCATTTACCACAAAAAAAATGCTAAAATTATTAGAAGAAGCTTGTGAACATGTGACTAAAGGAGACTGGGAAAAGGTTGTGAATAGAACTGTTAAATTAATAAGGGAAGATTATGAAAGAGATGTGAAAATAGATAATATTATAGAAAACGAACATATAATTATTAATGTAGGTGATGATAGCAGTGACGACAGTGAAAATAGTAGTATGGACGAATCTGATTAATTATGGCCTTTTGTGGCACCTTTTTTGGTATCTTTTGTATTCATATGTTTCTTGTGTGCATATAAAGTATGTATATTCATTTTCATTCAAATATTCAGTTCGTTCAAATAAATTAAATAAACATATACATTTTTGTTTTATTAAACCTATTTAATCAGGTACAAAAACAAAACTTAATTGTTTTTTGTTCGAGAATAAATTGACATTCCACATCACTATTGTAATGTGTCAAACCGGCCATCATAGCGTGCCGCTAGTTTAGTAAACTCGACATTAGACATTCTTGGAAAAATTAATGTCATATGTGATCGAACAATCTTGAGTTTTCTCCGTCGTTTTCCCTTTACTTACTCCAGTAAGTAAATGTAGAGAAGTTTAGTATACAAATTCAAATTCAGAATTATTTATTTCATGTAGGCCAAGCTGTGGCTCTTATCATTGGTCAAGACTCTACCACAAATTCTGCTGGAAAAAGTCATCAAGGAACTCAGTAGTTGCTCTTTTGAACATCACAAAAGTGTCACAATATATTATAAGCTTTTGCCCACGTCATGTTATAATAATATAAGGCCCACTAATGATTTCTGTACTTTGCTTGACCTGACCTTTGAGACGACATGACCAGGACAGGATGGTGTTGCTACAATCTTTAGTTAGGTATGAGTAATTAAATTTTGTATGGATTTCAACTAAGTAATATTTAAGTTATGAATCCCTTTATTATGTAAAGTTTTTTCGTCTGGAAACTAGAGGAGACTCAAAACACCATGATCCTTATTCGTTTTTTAATTTAATAGGTCCCTTTATTTTACCAAAATGGGGAAAATTGCCTCACAGAATCTTAGTCGCAATCCAGTTAAAGATATCGTCACGTCTACGGCTTTACAAATCTGCAAAAAGATGCATTTTACAGGGAAGCGTTTTGAAAGCATAGAATTTTTTTCTCTTTTTTTTTTATTAAGGTAACGTACGTAACGGTACGTTTTGAAAACCTTATGTTTACAATATTAAAAAAGATCCTTGTGAAGTGCATCTTTTGCAGATTCTTAAGTTTGCTCTAGATACGACGATATTATGTGACTTGGGCTGAGATCTTTAGATCGTATTCTGGCTCTGCTCAAGACTCAAGATAGAGTTAAAATGAGACACAAATATGTCCCGATATAAATGTGTACTCAGTCTTGAGTCTGAGCTGAGTGAAAGTACCATCTATAGATCTTACTCTTGAAGTCGTCGGAAGAGTCTAACCTTATGTAAAATTTGCGGCTTCTTAACAGATAAAACTTTTTAAATAATAAGTTATAACAAGGTCAATAAGTTTGGACAAGGTCTCAGGTCACCCAAACTTTTCACACGGAAGACCACTGATAAACTAAAGTAAGTACCGTTAACTAGAAGTTTAATGAATCTTAATATCTGTAAAGGGAATATTTCAAGATGTGAGAGCTTTCGTAGTTAATGTAGCGTTTAAAGATAAACGGCGTGATTAAGGCGTTGAGATCCTGAGATATGCTCTTATTTATGGCTTTTTAAACCTTCAAAGTATTGCGCGAATTTCATATTTCCAACGTAACTTTTGTCTGTTGGTGTTGCCAAAATATAAAGATTTAATACTCTCTTTATAAGGAGAATAAATAAGGTAAAAAAAAAACAAAAATCCATTATATTTGACGGTTCACGTTAATTTAAATAGACCTTTGTGGCTAATCATGTTACGCAGAATGTGAAGATTTAAAGATTTGAACTTATAAATAACAATATTAAGATATGACTTATGAGTAACGAGTATATAATTAAAATTTTATACCCCTTACAAGTCATACGAACTAAGACTAGTCGAGGGTTAAGTTGGATCTGAAAAAAAAGTGTCATGACGTGCCCCAGTTACGTTTTCACCTTTCACTTTCACAACAAGATTTTTCATATGACCTAAGCACATGACAGTCAAAAATAGGTATAAATATTCTACATTTGCTTAGACTGATATCGTGTTGAGCTTAATCTGCTGACAAGTAAAAGAATGCAAATTAAAAAGCTTTTCCTATTTGGAAATTGTAGTATTGTGACGTTTAAGCCGGTGACCTGAATCCTTTACAAAATTATCTAAAGCCTCCGCGAGTATTCCTCATGTTGAAACTCTTGTTTTGAATTGCAAATGGAAGGACTAGGTATTTTATTAATGTGAATCACATTCTGTAATTTTTGGAGTCTTATAAAATCAACCTCGAGCGCTTCCAAGAGCACTATAGAAATGAAATTCGACCTTTATTTTACGTCATCTCTATTAAGTGTTGCACGTTGTTCCGTTTAAGACGCACAAATATATTTACTGTTAGCTGTTGAGGAGTTGGATAGTTTGCAAACCGCCCTAGTTGCAGCATCAGGTCGGGATAAGATCGTTGGGTCGAATATTAAAATTGCAGTGTCTACGGTCTTGGGGAATATATAATATATATTTTTTCGTTTATCTGATTTTAACTCTATCAGATTAATAGAACCCTGCTACGTCTCACGCAGACATACAGATAGACACACAGACTGCAGTTAATAAAATAATAATAAATACATAATTAATAAATTTATAACAACCCTCTTTTTTCATCGAGGTTTAAAAATAATACTAAGTTCATTACAAAGCATTAAGTCGTGGCCCGCTCTACTACGAATCTCTATCGTTTTCCTATACGTATTAAAAAGTTAACAAATTGTTTTTCACCTCTCATGCTCTCTCTCTCTCTCTTTTACTATAATTAAGTATTCTGTGCCCTACACTCAGCTATAATGACTCATTTTAGTAGATACATTTGGATTTTTATAAAATTTTATATTATATTTTTTAAAGTACCTAGGTACATACCGGTTTTTAAATTTTGTGTCTACTTTTTATTTTCTCGTAATCGAAGTGTTTCGATGTGTCGAACTCGGGACTAAAACCTATTCATACTTGATTCTATAGCATCCTTCGCTACCGCTCGGGAGCTAAGCATCCTGTATTATAATGCGACTATTTAGTCCTTTGATAAGAAGTAAGTAAAATAAAAGTGTAGTAATAAAATCGTGTTATCAGGCAAGGCACCTATCCAATTATGTAGACGTGTAAAACCATGAATTTTTTACACTGTAACTACATGCTTTAAAAAATTCAAGTACTGCCCGCCCGAACGAGTCAACGAGCCTCGGCGCCCAAAGCGCGTCCATAGTACAGCTAGTACTTTTGTAAGCTGCCACTTGACCCACATCTCTACGTGTCTTCTATAACTGAAAGAGTTCCCTACCCGACTAGCTAACAACCGATACAAACAAAAAACAACACTAAAACTAACGTCATAACGTCCAAACTTCTCCACAGCCAACCGGCTCAAAGGCTACTCCCCACGCAATTTAACACTTTGTTTTTCCTTCAAACACGGCAGAATATTCAATGTCGACGGAAAATGAGTTGGATATACCGCCTAAGCGATATGATACTCACTGCTTAACGTAATAAGATTCACATTCAAAAACGGGATACAGTTTCGTATTGAATTTTTTATACTGTTTCAGCCTACACTAGCTGCAATAATACATGTAATTTTAGCTATAGGTATGCGATCTCTTTTCACAAACAGAAATTTTTGGGAATATTATGATCTGCTACGAGGAATGTGGATTCGGTATAAAGTTTATGTAGGTACTAATCTACCATAATATCCTTATGTTTTGTCTATTTTATTTTTCCTTGAAGTAAGTGTGGTATAACCATAGTATAAAAATAAACCTTAAAATTTTATTACACATTTCCTTTAAGCAAACTTAGGTAAGTTTAGTTTGCACTAGAAAAGTACGTAAGTGTACTAACACAGATATATTAATTCACTAGCTGATGCCCGCAACTTCGTCCGCGTGGATTTAGTTTTTAAAATCCCTCGTGAACACTAATTTTCCGGGATAAAAAGTAGCCTATGTCACTCTACAGGTCCTCAACTATAGTACCCATGCAAAAAATCACGTCGATCCGTGGGTCTGTTGTGGCGTGATTGAAGGACAAACCAACAAACAAATATACTTTCGCATTTATAATATTAGTATGATTAGAATATTAAATTGCATATGAAAACACTGTAACATTACGTCCATACGATTAATTACATCCATAGTCCATACCTACTATGTAGTATGTAGGTATAATGATCGGGCAAAATCTAACGCCTTTGGAGTAGTTTGACTTTGACAAAATAGGGCTATCCACGATGGCTATATACGATAAAGTACGCTTGCCAGCTTAAGATGAGCCGTACATTCAAAGTATCCTGTAGATTCCGGGGTTCAAGTAATTTGGACCTTATACTGAAGATTGTCTATAATTTCTGAACTACTAAATTGACGACCTTGAAATAATTACAGGACAATCTCTAAAGTACCTGCTTTCTAACAAAAAAAGAATGAATGAAATCGGAATACGCCTTAAGGAATTACAGCTAAATACACATTTTGACTTTCATCCCCTCTCCCAAGGGAACCGTGCTGAATTTTGGGATAAAAAGTATCCTATATTATACCTCGTAGTATGAACTTAAATCATGCAAAGTTTCATTTAAATCCGTCCAGTAGTTTCGGCGTGATGCGCGGCCAAGATACAGACAGACAGACAGACAGACAGACAGACAGACAGACAGACAGACAGACAAAAAATAAAAAAAAAATTGTTTTCGCTTCAGTATCGATTATAGAGTGCCCTCAAACAAAAATTTTCAAAATATCTTCAATGTACAGAATTGGACCTGTTACAGTTTTATTATATTATAGATGATAGTAGACAAGCTTTTGCATATTGTGACTCCATCCTAGTGGAATGGGAAACCTTTGTTTGATGACCACACTCTACGAAACTCGCTTCAAATTCTACCATGTATTTATGTGTGTTTACGTTTCTTTGATAATATCAACTTTAGTACAATGGGCTTTATTGTTTTAAGCGAATAATAATTAAATTGTTTTCAGATGATAAATCATTTCGCGCTTTTCAAAATTAAAGCGTTTTTCCATGGACCACATCACGACACGATTTTGGTCACGATATGCAAGACATGTTGCATCTGTCGACATCGACTGTAATTTTTAAGTTTTCCTACGAGTGCTGATTCCAGCCATAACATGGTAGACATGGTTTAAATTGTTCACGAGCGTAAGGGTCAGTCAAAGAGCTATAACATACTCGTTTTAAATAGTGACTTTCTCGTCACCGATTGAAACAAGTTTCATGTAAGCGGTAATTGATAGCCCAGTGATAGTAATTTATTTATTTTTTTTGTGGCTTGTGACTTCGGCCTCCTTTTCAGGGCGATCCCAGGCATGCATGGTGTTCGGAGTTAATTTTTTTTTTCCTGATACTGAGTACCAATTCGATTACAATCTAGCCTAACTTAGTTGGCTAATGAGTAATTTTAATTTAACCTAAACTTATAAATTATTATCTTATATACTAGGAGATTGTCCAATGACACATCTTAGTTTTTCATGATAATAGTTTTTATAGACACTTTGTTCATGTGTTCTTTCAGGCAGCACTAACACTACACTATCACTATTTCACTATTCACTATTTATTTTAACTGTACACCAACTCAAAAGGCTTTGTTCGTTTTAATCGTCTCACTAGCTCTGTTACGTCAAGCAGCTGGATTGCTTCAACGTTAATATGATGGTGAAGCCGTTTATCGTGGGCTTCGGCAAATTTTGGTATAATTTTGTCGACGAATTCAATTTTCAGGTCCCGATGAATGTCGTCATTTCGGATGTACCAAGGAGCTTTCACAATATTCCTCAGTACTTTGTTTTGGAACCTTTGTATAATTTGAATATTAGTCTTTTTGGTACAGCCCCAAAGCTGTATTCCATAGGTCCAAACCGGCATCAGGACTTGTTTATATAAAATTAACTTGTTGTGTATTGATAGTGAGGAATGTCTTCCCAGTAACCAATACAACTTTTTATACTTTAAGTCAAGTTCTTTTCTTTTTGTCTTGACATGAGCCCTCCAGCGTAACTTCACATCAAGTGTCATTCCTAGATATTTAGCTGTATCCACGTATGTAATTTGTTTGTCATTAATGAAAACAGGGTGATAATTTCCTGTTTTATTAGTAAAATCAATATGTACTGATTTTGCTTCGTTCAACTTTATTCTCCATATTTTGGTCCAATTATACACCTTATTTAGCGCTGTTTGTACTTTCCTTTCTCCTATAGCCATAATAGCTGTATCATCAGCAAAAGTGACAATGGTATTATTTTCGAGTTCTGGGATATCGCAGGTATATAATAGGTACAGGACCGGACCTAGAATACTTCCTTGCGGAACTCCAGCTTTTATAGGTTTAAGTTCAGAGTAGGCTTCTTCTTGTCTTACTCTAAATGCTCTATTTGTAATATAAGATTCTAAGATATCTCCAAACGCCTTGGGTAGCATATTTCTAATTTTATAAATAAGACCTTCATGCCAGACTTTGTCAAACGCTTTTTCAATATCAAGAAATACAGTGGAGCACACTTTTTTTCTTCAATTGTTTTCTCTATAATACTGGCAATTCTATGGACTTGATCAATTGTTGAATGTTTCTCTCTGAAGCCAAATTGATGATCTGGTATCAGGTTTTTAGTATCTAGAATTGGTTTCATTCTCTTAAGTAAGAGTTTTTCAAACAGCTTTGACATAATAGGCAGCAAGGAGATAGGTCTATATGATGTTGCTTCATGAGGAAGCTTTCCCGGTTTAGCTATCATAATGACTTCTGCAACTTTTCACAGGTCAGGCACGTGCTTAAGTCGGAGTTAAATGTGTTTGAAATAATTATTATCACATGCTTCAACGGTGAAGGAAAACATCGTGAAGAAACCTGCGTACCTGAGTGTTAATGTTCTCAGAGGTGTGTGAAGGTATGTCACTCCGCACTTGGTCATCATGGTGGACCTAATCCTTTCTCATTCGAGAGAAGACTTGTACCCATTAGTAGTACGCCGGCGATTGGTTGAGTTAATGAAATGAATGATTCGTATAGTGGCACTAGACGTTACGACATTTTATTGTGTCGTTATGTGGCACGTGGAAAAACGCCTTTACGTAGTCGCTACACAAAAGCATGGAATGGTGAAACGAAACAAAATCACGTTCAAGGGTTACTTTGGAGTAAATTTGTTGTGCGTTGATTCAGTTAAATGTTGCAAACTTTTAATTGGTTTAATAATTTGCCTTTCCTGATCTCGATGTAAGTATAAAGTGTTAACTTTTTCAATTACCGTCAACTTGACTTTCGCAACATGAACAAGATTGACGGTTACCTTTATATTTTGGTGTTTAAATTATTATTAATTACCTAAATAAATTGTTTAGAACAATGTTCCATTACATCGGCTTAAAATTTAGCGATAGCGGTTCTCTCCGGATTTGCACGAGTTTCCACAAATTATAACTAAGTATTTGATGTTCGGTGGCATTTTTAATCCTCTTGCAACGTTGATCTAGTGGTTAGAATGTTTGATGCGGATGACATGGTCCTGGGTTCGATTCCCGGGTTGGGCCAAAAATGTATTGAGTTTTCTAGGAAAAAATTCTCAATTAGTTCGGAGTTAGCAAGTAGGTGGTGAGTCAACTCCGTGCCCCAAAGAGCATGTAAAGCCGTCGTTCCTGTGCCTGGTATCTCTCCGATCGTATCAGATTTCCGTCCCATTGGACTATGAGAATAAGGGAATAGAGCATAAACATGTGTTTGCGAACAGATTTTTTGTGCACTATAATATCTCCTGCGTGGCTTGTTTCTGTGGAGATTGGCTATCATGGCCGGATTCGGTCAGTCGGGAGGAGATTATACCATAGAATATATTATACTAGCTGATGCCCGCGACTTCGTCCGCGTGGATTCAGTTTTTAAAATCCCGAGGGTACTCTTTGATTTTCCGGGATGCTTTACACTCTACAGGTTCTCAACTATACCTATCCAAAAAATCACGTCAATCCCGTAGGTTTTTTGCAGCGTGATTGACGGACAAACCAACAAAGACAAAATTACGTTTAGCTGTCATTTACGTTTTGTTATTCCACTGTCATTTGCGTTTTGTTATTCCATGTCAGATGCGTTTTTGTTATACCACGTTTTATAGTGACTTGACGGAAACGCGGTCGAACGGGATAAAAACTATCCTATGTCCGTCTCCTGGTTCTAAGCTACCTCTCCACCAATTTTCAGCCAAATCGGTTCATCCGTTCTTGAGTTATAAATAGTGTAACTAACACCACTTTCTTTTATATATATAGATAGATTAATAGTAGCCAAGACGGATCCACCTCGACAGATTCTTGGTGCAGTCGCACACGCAAAGAGAAACATGGGTAGACCGCAACTACGTTTGGATTGTGCCAAGAGAGATATGACCGACTTCAACATAAAGCACCATGACTGGGAGGACCTGGCAAAGTGCATGACGATGCCTAGTTGGATTTGCTCGCGCGTAGGGGAGCCAAGAGACGAACCAGCGCCGCGACCGCGTCTGTGGTCGTCATTTCTTGCTGCAGCAAGTGTGGACGTAATTGCCACTCACGTATTGGTCTCTATAGTCATATACGAAAATGTTTTCTAGAAAATGCTTAAATCGTCTTTTATAGACGTCTACGCCTTAATGATGATGTTAATAGTACTACGATTATACTTAAACGAACTTATGACATCTCTCTAGTTTTCACAAACTAGGCATATTGTAAAGTTTATACGACTGTTACTTTATCTGTAGCCAAAAGTTTAGATATTTTAATAATTATAATTAAATATAATATACCGTACCGTATAATACAGTTAGACTTTTAAGCGGCGATATAGGTCAGTGTAGCTCTCTCAACGTGAATTAAATCCCAATTAGTTGGGGTCGGCTCTCCCGTGATTTATGCCTGTTTTTACGGTACGAGCAGCTAGCCCGGTGTTATCTACCCACCTACAGACCTATTATAATTTCGTTACTATTAGTTCTCTGTGTGACCTCACCCGAATGTTGGTTGTATAAACATTTTCAACTTGTTCCAAAGTTTGGCAATCTAATGGCTTCTCTAACTCGTCTACATATAAAACACTAGCTGATGCCCACGACTTCTTCCGCGTGGATTTAGTTATTAACATCCCACGGGAACTCTTTGATTTTCCGGGATGCCTATGTCACCCTCCAGGTTCTCAACTATACCTATCCAAAAAATCACTACAAGCCGTAGATTTGTTGCAGCGTGATTAACGGACAAACCAACAAACAAACTCGCTTTTGCATTTTTAATATGTTTAAGGAAGAATTAATACTACGATAATAAAGGCAATCTATTAAATAGAACAACTATTGTGACTTAAATATGATAGTTAGATATATTCCCTCGGGGATTTTTTGTACAAAATAATGAGTACTTTAATCATGTAGTACATAATCTTTATGTTTCATCAATAGTTTTCTCAGCACACGCCAAATAATGCATTTTATAGGCAAAATTTTGCTACTTTGGGTTACATTATTGCATTTTTCTTAAGGATCTCTAATTTTTTTGAAAATAATTATAGCCTATTTTACTTCCTGATAACTTAGCTTTCCATTGGTGAAAAAATGGTTAAAATCGGTCCAGTAGTTACAAACAAACAAACAAAAAACCTTTCCTCTTTATAATATTTGTATAGAAAGGCGTGTTTTTTTTTCAGTCAAAGTCAAAATTTTATGTTCAAAGTTACACTGTATTCTTTTTCAATTTCAATTTTTTTTAACTACTAGATAGGTTTGTACTTCTGACGACTGATGCTGCGTGTTTAAAGTAACTTGAAGTCTCCTTTCACCTCCAAATATCCTTAAAACTAGTGTAACTACTACACTTCAACAGGAGGGATTATAATTTCAAAATTGGAACCTGTTATTTTAATTTTAGTCACTCAATAACTGTTGCACTATGAGAGACTACCAAAATCCTTACTAATATTATAAATGCGAGTGTGTTTGTTTGTTGGTTTGTCCTTCAATCACGCCGCAACAGGGCTACGGATCGACGTGATTTTTTGCATGAGTATAGTTGACGACCTGGAGAGTGACATAGGCTAATTTTTATCCCGGAAAATCGGAAAGAGTTCCCGAGGGATTTTAAAAACTAAATCCACGCGGACGAAGCCGCGGGCATCAGCTAGTATTGAAAATAAACGATCTAAAGGCGCGCGTACATCATTTACAGCGTGCCGTTTGCAGAGCGTTATGCTTTTAGTTAATTCCAAGCAAACGAGTGAGCAAACAATATCAGCGGCTGACAGTTTAATTTCGCGAATGAATCGGTCTGTTTGAGCATCGCCGTCGACTCCGATCGGTCAGCGCGGGTTAATGGACCGGTGACGTTTAACCAAATTATACGCGGGGCTTAATGCCGGGGCTTTTGTTGGGGATTTTCTATACCGAATGTTGCCTTTTTAGACATTTTAAATGGAACTATGTATATTTAATGTAGTTTTTGTCGTGAATTCGTTTGTGTGGTTATGTTTTGAAAATCCCGAAGGTAGCGTAGGTTTTTCTTTGGTAAAATATTATCTTTTAACTATATCAATACGAAAATTCATGTTGATCCACAGCTCCGTCGCTACGTGATTGATAGACAAATCGTCGCATTACTTACATTACTAGCTTTTGGGCGTGACTTCATCCACATCGAGTTATGTATTTTCCGGGATAAAAAGTAGCCTATGTCACTTTTCAAGTCCTCAACTATACCCATGATGAGAATAGAATAGAAATGTTTTATATTCAAATAAACTTTTTTACAAGTGCTTTTGAATCGTCGATGAGTCTACCACTGATTCGGAATGCCGTTCCTGCCGAGAAAAACCAGCAAGAAACTTACAATATAATAGGTATTATGCTTTGTATGCAGTGTTTCCACAATGAGGGGAAGTTCCACCAAAGCATACCTAATTAGAATTCAACAAATGTTAAGACGGGCAGACAGAAAGTAGCCTCATTCCCGCCGGTGGAACCCGTTCACGAGCATGACGCATGACCCAGCCATTGCTTCGCTCAATCATATTTGATGAAAGCTCACAACCTCAAACTTTGTCTCAATCGATAAACCTCCACTGCTCTTCTCCTGCGACTATCTCCACAGTACATTATTATTCTATTCTATTCTATTATTAGCTGCTTGTATCAAATTTTTATTTGAATAAAAATCTAGATTATCTTACCAAATTTTGAGAAAACACATTAAAAGTAAATGTATTTTCTTAGTAATTGTTCACTATGTTTGTCAGAAGACGGCAAAAACAACAGTCAACAATGCGACTTAACGAACCGACCCTGTTGTATATGAAACATGTCAAAGCTTATTAAACTCCATAGCGGTAGCGTATATCTGCGACTGCTTGACAAAACACACTCTTCTGTTTTGTTGCATTTGTGGAAGAGCCTTTACACAGTTGCAGTATAAACTGATATGATTTTATTTCATCGTCGGCAACCTTTCTGCAACCCATCAACATTCTCTTCTCAGAGAAGGATTATAGGCCGTAGTCCACTACGCTGGCCCAATGCGAATTGGCAGACTTCACGCACCTATCAGAACTCTCAGGTTTCCTCACGATGTTTTCTTGCTGTTTTTGTTCTTGTTTTTCTTATCCTGAGAAGAGACCTGAGTCCAGTAGTTGGCTTGCAATGTGTTGAGTGCTTGAGGGTCATTAGAGTTAGAGAGTCCTTAAAATTCAAATGCAAAAAAACTAGCTCTACTATTAAACTAGTCGGGCATCCTCCAACGTAAGTCCACCCCCGTTTTTGCAGTAAGTTAATTCATGTCTGAAAAGAACAAATGTTTCCTTTAGTTAGGGGAACTAATAACAAGCGCGTCGCCGCGTTTATACATCCAGTGTGTGAACGACTTAATATCTGCAGTTTTCATACCATCAATTAGGTACCTTATTAGTTGCGACTGTGACATTAAACGCGCGGAATACGAGTATAATGGGAAAACGCCATGTGGTAGCACTGCACTAATGATTGTTTATTTACTTGATATTTTTAAACTATGGAAGACATTTTGAAATTGATTAGAACTTGTTTTATTTTTTTCAATTAAATTTTTATTTTTGGCCAAGTCAGCATTAAGCTTAGGTTAGTCTTAGGAACTAAGCCTCAGTAGCTTAGACGAAGAGCTTAGAGGTAGGTACGTATAAACGTGGTCTTACTTCCGGAAGATGAGAAGTTTGTTGCTTATGGAAACATTTTATTGATTTTCATTTTTCAGTACAAAAACTGTCAAAACGTTCAAACTTTAATGTGTTCCTCGGTTAAAAGTTACCTGGCGTTAGTGGAATTGGTACTAGTCTGATCTATAGACTTTGCTCAGACTTAAGTGTAAGGCTATCTTGCTTCAACTCGAAAGTAAGCCTGAGCGAAGTTTGCTTAAAGTCGCTAAAGTTCAAGATTAACAATTCAAATGAAAGTTATAATTTTTTTTTTTTTTTTTGGAAACTTCGTAAGTAGATAGCTCTTTAATATTATCTAATCTCTAGTTCAGTAGGTATGTGTTATATTTGGATCACAACATACGCCTCTATATAAATTGTATGCCGTTCATAAATTATTCAAACTGCTAGGGTACATTTTAAATGAATTAATAACGTATTCCATCATTTTGTCAAGAGTTGGAATTAGCCGGGCGAAGCGGAAACCCGAAAGCTTGTTTTGTCGGAAAATTGCCACAAACATACAAACCTGCAGGCCTACTATATCTCAGAGACTTTAGTCAACGGAAAGTGTAAAAAAATATAAAAAAAAGTAACAGACAACTCCTACTTTTTGGCAAACTTCAATAACCAACCGAAATGAGATTATAATGGACTTCTGTGATATTCTTCAATTGCGATGGCTTAAAAACCGTAACACAATTATTTTTTGTGTAGTGAAAGAAATGAAGGGTGACAGTGAGAACTACGACTACGAGTGAAAGGCGACTTTACTCTTTCCATCATACTTTATACGCATCTTGAACTCTCACTATTCTTTTAAGGCTGCCATTGATGCGAAGCGAAGCGGAGATGTGTTCGGTGGACCAATGATATTGTTGAGAGATGACGTGTTAAAATTATCGCGTCATCTATCAATGACCTGAATGGTCTGCGAAGCACGTCTCCGCTCCGCTCCGCGTCAATGGACAGGCAGCCTTATGAGGGTCCACGTCTCTGCACTATACATCAAACTGGGGAGGTTGCATTGGATGTTCCCTTTAACAATTTTGGACAGTTTCTAATCTGTCGCGTCTAAATTCTTCCGCGTGGGTTTAGGAATCGTCTATTTTAAATATATTACTTTCTTTGGGTACAATCCGGTAATAAGAGCAGAATGTTCTACAAAATTGTCTTCCGATAAATTTTGCTGCTGCAAAACTGCGTTTAGTTTGCATTTTACGTTTTCCCCAAACATAAACAACGCACTATCTTCACGGTACATAACGCGGGTCATTTTTACGCGCCCTCCCCCGCCGTATATTAGCGTCGCGGCGCTGCTGGGCACAGATAGTTGTCGTTTTACTATTCACTGAACACGTTACACTTAGGCCAGGCGCTCATTGTGACTTTTTGTCGGTGAGACTTTTTGTCGCTGTCACCTACTGTCGTCACGTTGCGCCCACTGTTTGAGGCCAGCCGCATGTCGCTGGGCGACAAACACGCTCATTCTTGAAATGAATTTCAAGTGTCGTCAGTTGCTGGAACTATTTGTCGCCGTATTGTCTCGTCACTACAGTGAGCGCACTTCCATAATATATCTTCATAGCGACTTCACTTGGCGACAAAAAGTCACGGCGACAAAAAGTTACAATGAGCCCCTGGCCTTAGTAAACTTACGTCTTTCCAAAAGAACGTAGTACACATTGGGCCAACGCACTTGGTGAATCTGAAAATCCACATGGTCTGCCCATTTTAGTGGAGTTGGTAAAAATAATAATATAGAACCTGCTCATTACCCTCATTCTGGTAATGGTAAAATGCTTCATCTAAGCCCACCCGTGCGAAATCAGGGTGGGTCAAAGGTGGATGAATGTTAATCAATAGACCATTTTCGGTATTAAATGTTGTCATATATATTATATTTACAGTATTAGTAATATTATGAAATATTTCCCATATAGGTATTCTGATTTATTCGGGTACTTTAGTTACCTACCTCTACAAATAGATTTTATTGATGTTTTAAATGCGTGTATTTCGGTATCATATTATTTCAGTTGACGAAAAGTGAAAATATTTTTTCGCCGCGTTCACAAGTTGCGAACTCACGTCAGGACATTATGACTAATGACTGACTTTCATGCTTATTCATAAATACAAAGCTGAGTTTTATTCGCGGCACAAATAAAAAGGTTAAATGATATAGATGTTGTTGTATGCGTAAAATGAATTTATAAGTAGAATGTAGAAAGGAGGATAAATAAAATAATAATACTTTTAGTCTTTTTAGTTTGAGGAAAACATTCTCTGTGATTAGAAATAAATAGAAACAGAAGAAATAAGAATTAAAATTGACGTTTTGTATAATTATGATTGAAATAAACGATTATTATTATTAGAATATGATTCAAAGCTGAAGTGGCAATGGACGGCACACATAGGTCGCGGGAAAGATGAACTTCCTCCATCTACAAATTGCAGCGCCCTTTAATAGCGTTTAACCTAAGGCTCTCTTGTATAGCCTATGACTATAAAACATTTCTTAGGATTTAGCTACTAATACAAAAACACACATTAAAATCAGTCCAGTAGTCTCAAAAAAATGGTAACAAAAACGCCATAAACACACAACCTTTACGCATGTACACATCTTCTCCAACCAAAAAATGATTAAATAGGGGAAGATAAAATTTAAGAACAGGTGAAAAATTTGTCGCATTTTTAATTTACATATTTTTCTATGAAGTATCTTCAGCCGCTGACAGTAGATTATTTTCTAGGCCGAGCACGTCCGTTCGGACCGTACCTACTTCGGATGGATTATGTCGCCTTTGTCGTAAATTTTACAACTTCAAAAATTAGGCGCTGTAAGCTGCCTTCTGCGAAGCATTTCTGGTGGCAAATTGTTTTATCACCACTAGTTGCCGAGTGATAACTGATTATCATCATCAACAGTCATCTAGGTACTTCAGTGTGCTAACTGAGGGATGGGCTAACATAGCCAGCTCAGCGTTGGCTGGGCTGAGAATTTCTGGACCGAAATGGCTTATTTTGCAATGGCTTATTTTGCCTAACTTGAAACTCAAACCCTCATGGTCTGCAGATAAACAAGCTAACCACTAGACGAAGGAGGCAGACACATCATAAAGAATCTTAGCCAAGCACAGCTAATAATAAAGAGGCCAGCTCTTGAGAAATATCAGTAAAATAGTAGAGCGGAGATGAAAATAATAGCGTAATTTATTTGTAATCAATTTTGTTGCCACTTAATAATGTAGTAAATTAAAGATTTAATATTACGAAGAGCCAGCACAGCGAACTGAACGCTACTGTAGTTCACTAAGTGGTTTGTTCAAAGTTAAGAGATTGTAGCGTGTAACTTTGTTGCTTTAAAAATTTTAACATCAGAGTGAGCCGATTCGATAATTTAATGAAAACGCTATAATAATCTTTATTTAACTTAATGCTGATTTTAAATTATAAATGAATTATAGTTCTTAATACAGTAATAAAGTGCATGACTTTAGCGGCAGGAATTCAATAGTAGGTAATATTAAATATGAATTTCTTTCAACCCCGTTCATAATGTGCGATCAGAGTATTATTATCCTACGCCATGACGAAGCACTGCCATTTTGCCCCAGTAGTTCGCCTCATAGACTGCAAAAATTATAACCCTTCCTTTTGGCTTTGCTGTAGTCAGGTAAAAACCATACTAAAAAATCTTTAATACGTGCCTCATCCATGCTACAGCCTGGCTCGGGACGGCAATAAACATTATATAGTTTGATTGAAAAATAAACCGTAAGAAGCACTATATAGGTATAAAAATAACAGTTAAATCAAAACCTTTATTATAAAAATTAAGCGGCACTCGGGGACTGCCGCGGTAAAGCTATTGCATAACATTTTTTATCAACTTATGCAATTATAATATTTATGCAATATTTTTTTTTGCATAATAAAAATTATGCAAAAAAAAATATTAAAAAACAAACAAACAAGAAAAGAGAACTACTTCGCGAGTGAGATTCGAACCTGCGACATCATACACCATACGGTTAAGAAAGCGGCCGCTCGCCCACTGCGTCAAAGAGAGCTACTTAAGAACCTCTAAAATGTTGAACGCTTACTGAACGACGGTGTTAGGTTTTTTTTTCGTTACGGAATTTCTTGACTCGGTCGCCGCTTTCAAACTGTTTGTCCTAGTTCAAAGCCCGCGATAAAAGCTATGCAATAGCTTAATAAAAAGTATGAGGATACTTTTTATTTATTGGAGGTTGTTTTTTGCTAAGTTCTAGGTCTTAAATCGTTGACTTACGTGCTTGTGGTAAACATGAAACGTCTAGAGTATTTTCGATTGCTGAAAGATTTATAGTCAATTCATTTCAGTACAATTTATTACTTCGAGACGATCTGTGTAATAAGAAATATTAGCAATATTTATCGCTACTCGCCTATTACTTAATGCCTTCCGAAAATGTAACATTGCTATGTGATTTATGGCTCGCCACGCCACAGTAACTTATTACCAGCGTTTATGCTGAGGGAAATACGTTAAAAGATATATGCGGTTTTGGATATATCATAATAATGTTGCGAACTAAAATGCATGTTTAAAGTTGCCTAAAATATCGAGTCCATTTTTGTGTTTTGATTTAAATACAAATTAATATATAGATAGAAAATGATTTTACATTTAACCGACTTCAAAAAATACAAAAAGAGGAGGTTCTCAATTCGACGCATATTTTTTTTGTCGATGTTACTCCATATCTCCATCAAATCTTAACTGAATTCAATAATTTTTTTTATTTGAAACGGGGTATCTGCAGGTAGGTCCCATTTAAATTTGGTGAAGATTTGATGAATATATTCGGAGATGGAGAACGGAACTCCTCAATGAATGAGAGGAAATCGCTCGCGATCAGAGTATGTGTAGACTTTTAACCATACCTAGTGCATAATATACATACATAAGCTGAATTTCTATTTATCATCTTATTTTTACAAGCTTTTATTTTTTTATGTATTAACATGTTGATTCTACGGACTCACGGACTTGAAAACCTCCTCTTTTTTAGGGCCATTGTTACCATCATTGAGCAACGTTTAACAGACAAATTAATTTTACATTTTGATAGATTTCACAATGTCAAATTTATTCCACGGTTACAAGTTACTCAGCGATGGTAAAATTATTGGCCTTAAGTCTAACAAAATTAGGGAATAGAACGTAACAATGTTAGGGCATATTTTTAGTGTAACCTAAACAAATAAGTTGCATCGTATAATGAAGTCTCTCGCAGTAGATACCTTCTTTATTATATTAGAAAGATATAACGAAAGAGTTCATAAAAGATTCCCTTCTACGAAATGGCATTTCCAATTTCCAACATTAAAGGAAACTCCACCAATGTAGCCTTTTATCATAGTTCCATAGTTGTTAAAAACATTTATTATTATTGAATGTAAGCCCTATGTATGCGAAAGGTCCGAACGAGGCATTTTTGTTTACATATTTAAAGATATCCCAGCTTACTTATTCAGTGTAATAAAAAGAGAATATTGGAGTGGAGATTTGGAATGAGCCCCTTGGTAGAAATTTCAATATATTTATTCAATTTTCTGAACAATTGACTCTGTCAAACCGAAACGGGATGGCGCTTTTGTAAGCTCTAAAAATAATAACATTCTTTGCTGTATGGTCGGAAAATTACATTTATGGCTACAGTTTTATTGACTTCAAAACTTTTATTGCCAGTGTCTGTCGTTACATTCAGTTTTACTACATCGGTTTCGTGGGTAATAAATAAGGTATTATGCATTATACTAAATTTTATTAATATCTATTTGTTTGTTTCAGGTATGTGACTACTGATTCAGCGCAGAAGAAAACAACATTAAGATCATCTAATTCATACATGTTTATTACACATAGTTTTAAAAAGTCTATTTTATATATTCAATATTGATAAAATAAGTTATGAAACATATGCCATAAAAATAAAAAGGATATCAAAATTAGCTATCTCATTTTATTCCCCTTCTTCTTCCTTTACCTCAGCTTGACCTTCCGGCTCCTGTGGTTCTTCGTTAGCCTCAGGCTCTTCTTTTACTTCTTCCTTTGCTTCACCTTCTTCTCCAGGTTCCGCTGTAGCTTCAGCAGCGGGTTCTACAGGTGCTTCTGCATCCTCCGGCTTTTCTTCTCCAGCTTCAGTCATTGCTGGTGTCACTGTCGCTGCACTTACTTTACTCTGAAGTTCTTTAGGAGGTTCAGGTGTTGCTTCTGGTGGTGGTTCGGCTGGAGCTTCTGCTGCTGGTGGTGGTGGAGGTACACTCTTCATTTGGATTTGGGATTTTGTTTCTTTCTTTTCAGGCTTTGTTTTCTTTGCCTTGCGTTCCAAAGGCAAGTACAGCTTATAATCCTGTGGTAACTCTTCTTCACCGTAGAGTCGTTCACTAAAATAAATTCTACGGAGCCGAGCATTTGCATGCACTTGAACTCGAAGTGTTTCTATAAATTGCGTGCCGTATGCACGTCTAGTAAAATCTGCTAAATTGAATTGGATTTGATTCCAACCACTAGATAATCCAATTGGCATGGTTGTGCAAAAAGGTTTGATTTTTGTTGTCGACTGAAAGTTTGAAATCCTGAATCTTCTTCTCATATTTTTGTCGTCTAATATTGTTATTTCAAATGAAAAATACCTTTTTAAGTTTTTCACGATCATTACGAGAAACGGTAGCCTTATTCCCAGTACTTGATTTTTTTTCGGGCATACTATATAAGTTGTTGCCACATTTGAGCTTACAATTTCGAGGACTATGGAATTTACCTCATTATCTGTTAATCGTTTTATATGCCCATTCTGTACTTCCATATCCCATATTGCTAAGGGATTTGAGCCACAACTATAAAATATTGATAGTAATCCGCTTTGATAAGTATTTTTAAACATTGTTTTGATTCTTATATTGTTTTGTTGGCGTTATGTGACAGTAGCAGTATTATGACATCGTATGACGGATATACATTTTTCATATCCTAGCCAAGCTGACCATGGAACTAGGAATTCCGACTACGTAAGCTGACTAAAGAGTATTATGATTTAATATTTATAAAATACTAGCTGATACCCGCGACTTCGTCCGCATGGATTAAGTTTTTAAATCCCGCGGGAACTCTGATTTTCCGCGATAAAAGAAGCTTGTCACTCTCCAGGTCCTAAACTATAGCCATGGAAAAAATCACGTTTATCTGTAGCTCTGTTGCAGCGCGATTGAAGGACAAACCAACAAACAAACACACTTTCGCATGATTATGATACTTAAAGATCTCTCACAGTCTTCTGTCTCATTCACTCATTCACTTTTCATATTATCATATGAGATCACCACTGAGTATGTCATTTCGTTTTCCAAATGGCCAAATAAGTAATTTAATTCAGAATTTAACCAACGCTCTAATATTTTTTATATTTTTCAGTTTCAAATTGCCTTTAATAAAAAATCATAAAAATAGTATTGAATAGAAAACTTCCATATAAAAAATCTGTCTTTATTTTAGTAGTTAATATAATATTAATACATATTATCTTATTTCTTTATTGTGAACTTACAATAAGTCCTAAATATATCTTCTTCTTCTTCTTCTTTATCAACCTATAGACGTCCACTGCTGGACAAAGGTCTCCTGCATGGACTTCCACAGGCTTCGGTCTTGCGCCGCTTGGATCCAGCGGCTCCCTGCGACTCGTTTGATGTCGTCGGTCCACCTGGTGGGGGGCCTGCCAACACTGCGTTTAGCGGTGCGGGGTCGCCACTCCAACACCTTGGGACCCCAACGACCATCAGCTCTTCGAACTATGTGCCCCGCCCATTTCCACTTCAGTTTCGCGACACGCTGAGCTATGTCGGTGACTTTGGTTCTCCTACGAATCTCCTCATTTCTGATTTGATCTCGCAGGGATATACCGAGCATAGCTCTCTCCATCGCTCGCTGGGTGACCCTGAGCCTTCTTATGAGGCCCATAGTTAGCGACCATGTCTCGGATCCGTAAGTCATCACTGGCAACACGCACTGTTCGAAGACTTGAGTCTTCAGGCACTGAGGGATTTTGGACGAGAAGACATCTCGGAGCTTCCCGAACGCTGCCCAGCCTAGTTGGATTCGGCGGTTAATCTCTTTCTCGAAATTGGACCTACCTAGTTGGACTGTATGTCCCAGGTATATATACTCGTCTACTATTTCGAGCGCAGAGTTCTCAACGATTACTGGGTGGAGCGGAGCATGAGCATTGGACATGATTTTCGTCTTGCTCATGTTCATTTTCAGGCCCACCTGTTGAGAAACCCTGCTGAGATCATTGAGCATTGTATTGAGATCTCTCAGAGTCTCTGTCATGACTACTATGTCATCGGCAAATCGCAGGTGAGTGATGTACTCGCCGTTTATGTTGATGCCAAGTCCGTTCCAATCCAGAAGCTTAAAGACGTCCTCCAACGCAGCGGTAAATAGCTTCGGGGAGATTACATCTCCCTGTCGCACTCCACGCTGCAAGTGGATTGGTCTCGTAGTCTGGTCCTGTATACGTACTGACATAGTGGCGTTTTCGTACAAGCACTTCAACACTTGGATATACCGGTAGTCGATCCGGCATCTCTGCAGCGACCTCAATACAGCCCAAGTTTCCACCGAATCAAAGGCTTTCTCATAGTCCACAAACGCTAAGCAAAGTGGCTGGTTATACTCTTCAGTCTTTTGTATAACCTGCCGCAGCGTATGAATGTGATCTATGGTACCAAAGCCTTTTCGGAATCCGGCTTGTTCGGGAGGCTGGAAGTCGTCAAACCTACGAGCGAGACGATTCGTAATGACTCTCGAGAACAACTTGTAAACATGACTCAGCAGCGAGATGGGTCTATAATTCTTCAGCAAGGTATTATCACCCTTTTTGAAGAACAGGACCACCACGCTCCTGTGCCATGCTTCTGGCGTTATACCCTCGTGAATGACGGAATTGAACAATCGCTGAAAGATCTTAAGTACCGGTTTTCCACCCGCTTTCAGGAGTTCCGCAGTGATTCCGTCATCACCTGGCGCCTTGTTGTTCTTGAGCTGTTTGAGAGCCATTCTAATCTCGTATAAGCTGACGTCCGGGATATCTTCGGTATAGTGTCGGGTCAGTTTGGCTCTGGGATCTTTGGCCAAATCCTCAACAGGTTTTTGTGTCGTGGTATATAACTGCCCATAGAACTTCTCGACCTCTCCCAAAATCTCAGGTCGAGAAGAGACAAGACGACCGTCATCAGTTTTAAGCCGCGTCAGCTGGCTCTGTCCGATAGACAGATCTCTCGCGAACACTTTTGAGCCTTTGTTCCGCTCGATGGTATCTTTAATACACTTGGTATTAAAGTCCCGAAGGTCGCGAGTTTGTGCCTTAGAGATCTGCCTATTAATCCGCCGATAGGCAGCCGCGTCTACCGATGACTGCAGCCTCATCTCTTGTCTCTCCTCCATGAGCTTGAGAGTATGGTCAGAGAACTTTTCGGTTCTTTTCCTGCGATGGGTCTTAAAGAACTTAGACCCCACAGTATGGACAGTTTCCACGAGCCTGTTGTTTAGATCGTCCACAGAAACGCAGTCTGCTAGGCAATCGAATCGGTTCTGCAGTTCGAGTTGGAAGTTTTCGGGGTTTTGGATATGAGCACGAGAGGGTCGGAGAGTTGACTTCACCAGTCTAGCCCTTTCCAGCTTCACATTAATATTCAATGTGCCTCTTACCATACGGTGATCGCTCCCGGTTTTCACCCTGTTGATCACAGAGACATCATTGAATATATGGCGCTTGGTCGACATAATGAAGTCAATCTCACTTCTCGTAGAACCATCGGGGCTCATCCAAGTCCATTTTCTGTGTGGCCGCTTCCTGAAGAAGGAGTTCATCATAAAGAGGCCCTCCTTCTCCATGAAGTCGGCCAGCATTTGACCCCTCTGGTTCCTTCGCCCATAACCAAATTGCCCTACCCTCGTCTCTGCACCGCTTCGTTCACCCAGCCTCGCGTTGAAATCCCCCATCACAACATTGTAGTGAGTGGTTGAGGCGTGTATGGCTTTTGATATATCCTCATACAGCGCCTCCACCTCCTCGTCATGATGTGCCGATGTCGGTGCGTAAACCTGTATAACCTTCAACGAATACCGATTGGTGATTCTGAGTACAAGGTACGCTACCCTACTCGACACACTTTTGACTTCGACGATGTTGTTGACGAGGGACTTGTGGACGATGAACCCGACACCACCCTGGGACTGTTGGTCGCCCTCCCGGTAGTAGAACAAGTTGCCGGAATTGAGGATTATCGAGTCCTCCCCCTCTCTTCGGACTTCAGACAATCCTATAACATTCCAGCGCAACTTGCTCACTGCTTCTTCCAGCTCGATGATCTTCTCGTCAGTCCTCAACGTGCGTGCGTTATATGTCGCCAGGTCCAGTCGTCGGGGTTGGCAGCGGAATCTCATCCGGAGATTCTTAGCACCCCCTGCCCCGCCATTACCGTGACCGCTGCCAGGGTCAGGCACAGCGAGGCCGCCGGGAACTAGGGGCCTTGGCCTTGTGTTAGTAACCATTTGGGTTTTGCCCATAATGACCACGCTGGGCAGGCGTGTTGGTCATCGCAGGGCTAGGCTGATCGCGCCGATGTCGCTGCTGCCCGACACCGGCCTGTGCCATTTGTTCAGTCTAGCTAGTATGAGATGGTTATACCGCCATCTGTCGGTCGCCATAGCCTCGTCAGTAAACCAGCAGGGGGCACCGCGGGCAGGTGAGGTTGACTGTTGGAGCGCTAGATGAAGGTGCGCTCCCTTACCCCCCCCTAAATATATACTCGTATGAAAATAAGAAGTAATAATATTTTATCAGGATATTGAATACTTATTAATTGCAATAATTAGTAATAAGTAGCCGCTATTTCGGGTGTTTATGTATCAGGTTCTTCTGCAGCACCCGAGTCTGCAGGAATTGTTTCTGCAGTCTCCGATTCTTTTTGAGCTATTTCTGCAGCATCAGTTTCTTTTGGAGCTATTTCTGCAGCATCAGTTTCTTTTGGAGCTGCAGTTGTTTCTTCTACAGCATCTGTTTCTGTAATATATTCTTCCACTTTTCCTTGTCCCTCAATTTCATCAGCTGGAATTTTATCCCCTTCACTTTCTAATTTTTCAGTCTTTTCAGTTTCTACTTCGGTTTTTGATTCTTTTTTAGACTCTTTAGATGGTTGTTTCTTCAAAGAATGAATAGATGTTTTAGACGATTTCATCTGGACTATTTGATCGGGCTGAATAGCTTGTTCAAGTAATTTTTGAGATGTAGACGGTTTCATATTTTCCTTATCAAAAGCACTTGCTTGAATCGCTTTCTTATTTTTTGCTGCTTGAGACGACAGTGGAAAAAATAATTTGTACTCGGCCGGTAGTTTATCTTCTGGTAAAAGTTGCTCCGTAAAGTATATCCTTCTAAGTCGAATGTTTGCATTCACTTTTAGTTTCTGAGTTTCAACGTATTGTTTTTTGTAAGCGCGACGCGTAAATTCAGCTAAATTAAATTGGATTTGGTTCCAGCCATCCGACAGTCCTATGGGCATAACAGTGCAAAGAGGTAGTATTTGTGTGCTGCTTTGAAAATTTGATACCCGAAATCGTCTTCGAGTACCGGTTTCATCGAGTATGGTGACTTCGAACGAAAAATATTTCTTCATATTTTTCACGATCATAACCAGAAATGGCATAGTGATGCCCAATATTTGGTTGTCCTTAGGGCACGTAATGTACGTCGTACTTACGTTAGTTCCACCTATTTCTAATACCATGGACTTGATATCTTGATCTAAAAACCTTGTAACGTAGCCATCTTGAATGTGAACGTCCCAAATACTTAAAGGTTTTGAGCCTACGCTAAAAAACACCGTGAGCATCCCACGTTGATAAGAATTTCTGTACATTTTCTTTAAACAATATTCTGAAAGGATGTACTTAATACTTTTATTTTGTCTCAGTTTGCTTTTCACTTACTATACTTTCCATTCATATGTTCTTCTATCATATATGACAGATATTTGGCATATTTTGAATAAAGAATTTTGCAAGATTATGGCGTCTGAAAAGTAAAATATAAATCAAGGAGGTCGACACCAGTGCTTTATATTATACTTCTTGAAACTTACAGAGGGATCCAAGCCATCATACCATGATCCAAGTGGAACGGTATTTTAGAAAACAAAATACGTAAACTAAGCCCAAGATATTTTACTTACTAATTCAAAAAAATTATAAAATTTAAATCAGTTGAAATAAATTTTATAATTTAGTTTAGATGATTCAGAAAACTTGCACTGAATATGGTATGAACAATGATTTATTATTGTAAAAAGACCAAATAAAATGATGATGAGTATTTGAACACCAGAGAGTCTCAAAATCTTCCATTGCAACTCTAGCATACACAGGATGAGTTAGAACATTCGCGTATTTAAATTTTAAGCAGTAGATTGCAGTGCCTGATGATATTTGTCAAAGTACTTGTCGTGTTGGGTAGGTATTTAAACTTCTTGTTCGTAGACTAACTGTTTGTGACATTGGACATAAGGTGCAAGAAGCCAGTCTTATATGATACGGTCATGTTGCATGTAGATGTCTCAACATCGGGGCGTCGACACTGACCTCTATAATTAATATACTAGTAGTTCGCCCCGAACTGAGACCTCGCGGTAACGGTCTCCCATGATTATTCATTCAATCGATACATGAAGACCAAAACTGACATTATTATTATGCCCGTTTTCACCAAACATACCTAAATTTTCCCCTAAGTAGGAGTCTCTTTACGTAGGTAACTCCGATTTACAATCCTAAGTCCTAACATCCGTCCCAATGTCCTTTTAGGTGTCCCGTACAGGACCGTGATAAAAAATAAATAATTAAAAAAATTAAAAAACACGACTGCCCTGCCAACAAACGAACTAAAAAGTTAAAAACAAGTTGTATTAGTTAGTCTGTATATGTAAAAGCGATAAGTCACTTATTTACGCGTTGACTAAAACAATTTAAAAAATTGTCATCGCAGTCGGGGGACTTCAATTTAAAATGTGTTCCACAGAACGTCCCCCGACTGCGATGTCAATTTTTTAAATTTTTTTAGTCAACGCGTAAATAAGTGACTTATCGCTTTTACATATACAGACTAACTAATACAACTTGTTTTTAACTTTTTAGTTCGTTTGTTGGCAGGGCAGTCGTGTTTTTTAATTTTTTTAATTATTTATTTTTTATTTCACACCTTTTAGTGACGATACTTATCTATTAAAATTAGCTAAGCCAATAAACAACTATCTCAATAAAAACATAGTTATGTTAATATAGCCACCCCAGTTGGCGCAGTCACCGCGACAGCTTTACAATGGGAATTTTGAGACAGTCGACGTATCTGCTCCACTATGAGTTTCAGTGTAAAAGTTTTACCAGTTCATGCGCCTCCTGTCACAAACACTCGCAATGGCTCAATAGAGGTGTCGGTATTTAACAGCTGTTCGGATATTCGTTTGAACAAATGACGCTGCTGAATATTCATAGAGGTGACTGCTGCAGTATATTGTTGATCGGTCATTGAATGCATTTCTGGCACCTCTGGCACTTCTTCAACAACAATATCATTGCTTTCGTCCAACATAAGCTGATTCTGCTCTGCGATGTGATTGTTATGGGTATCAACTCCATGAGTGTCTATGTCATTGGCTCAATTTTCAGCAACAACACGTGAGATTGCTTGCTGAATCTCCTGTTCCTAACTCTTACGGTAACATATATAAATATGTTACCGTTAGAGTGCATAATACGTTAATGTGCACATTAACTAGGTAATCTGCAGATGCGCGGATACGATGCGTTAAAGTGCGAAATTTGAATTAAAAAAGGTCTTATTTGCACTTTACCTAGTTAGTCTGCACAATAACGAATGGTACATCGTTAAATTGCGAAAGCCACTTAACGAAATACTTTTGTTTCGCTCACCCGCTCCTCCCGCGCCCCTCAGGTTTTTTAAACTTAAGTTAGGTACATTGACCCAATACAACCTAAGTGCCCGGCCTGTGGCCGGGCACCTGGCTATTCATGTATAACCCTAACCTAACCTAACTTTAGATTTTGCCAAAATATGTATATAGCACTTGTTGGGTTTAGTTTGGTTATGTTAGGTTAGGTTAGGTTAGTAATTACCTACAACTAATTAAAATGCTACCACTGCTGCTGCGTAAAGATACTACATAGTCATTTGGAATCTTACCTTTGGATCTTAATCACATTTTTTAAATGATGTTTTTTTTGTGAATCACTGGATATTGAACTATAGTATTATATATTTTTGAAATCTACTCATCTTTTTCTAGATGATGGTTATATACCTAATCTTATTTTCGAAATTTTTTTTTCAACTTTAGTCTTTAGTGCGGAACCATGGTCACCCTTTCAATTTTTTTTTTAATTTTTCTAGCCTATGTCACCCGGAATAAGCTAAGGATTCTAACGATACCTCATTCGTCAAAATCGGTTGAGGCGTATAAAAGTTATCGTGGAATATACAAACTCACATACATACATACATACATGAACCCTGAAAACAATATACTCCTTTTTTCAGGCAGTCGTATAAAAAGAGATCATTTCGTGAGCGAAGCAAGCGCGAAATTTTTTCGAATCGATTTCACTACGCTTCTATGTAGTTCATACTTGGCCCATGCGGTAGTAAAGTAAAACTGATATTTTCGCGACCGAAGCGAGCGCGAAAATTTTTTGATTGCGCTACGCCTCTGTGTTGTCCATAAATTGGTATCTACAAAAGCAATCTTCGGCAATCAATCAAACCTCTGACTTTTCGGAGTTTAAGAGTATTTAAGCAATTCAAAATCACTTGCTTCAACGGTGAAGGATATCATCGTGAGGAAACCTGCACACTTGAGAGTTCTCCATAATGTTCTTGAAGGTGTGTGAAGTCCGTGGTGGACTATGGCCTCTAACTCTTCTCAGAGAGGAGGCCTGAGCTCAGTAGTGAGCCGTTGATGGGTTGCTAATGCTGAATGATGATGAATGGCTCAGGTCAAGATATGGCTATGGCATTAAGATCTATATATCGTAAGCGAGTGACCTGGAACTATCCGAGAGAAGTTTTGTCCTCTATCTTCGATAATGTTTAGTACATCTTCACCAAAATTGCACAAAATGTTTCTTATTATAGATACTTTCTAATAAAGAAAGAATTTTTAAAATCGGTTCAGATTTGACCAAGTTATGGGGTAAAAACAACAAAAAATTTCAGCCCCAATCCTGGAGAAACCGTATGTTTTATCGGGATAAAAACTATCCTACGTGTTGACCCGGAGTATCTGCTACCAGTACCTATACCAAATTTCATTTAAATCTAAAACTACCTGTCAACTGGACTATTGGAATCTTAATATTTATTTGTGGATATCAAACAATAGTCTTATATAGTTTTGGAATCTACTCATCATTTTCTAGATGATGATTAGATGCTTAATCTTATTTTCGAAATTTTTGTTTCGAATTTAGTCTTTATTGCGGGACTATGGTCACCCCATCATTTTTTTTTAAATTTTACTAGCCTATGTCACTCGGACTCAGCTAAGGATTCTAACGATACCTCATTCATCAAAATCAATTCAGGCGTATAGAAGTTATGGCGGAATAAAGAAACTTACATACATACATACATACATGAACCCTGAAAACAATATACTCCTTTTTCCTCCCGAATGGAAGTAGGTACGGCTACCACTGCTGCTACGTAAAGATACCACATAGTCATTAATTACCTTTGGAATCTTAATCACATTTTTAAATGATGTTTTTTTGTGAATCACTGGATATTGAACTATAGTATTATATATTTTTGAAATCTACTCATCATTTTCTAGATGATGATTATATACTTAATCTTATTTTCGAATATTTTTTTTCAACTTTAGTCTTTAGTGCGGTCCCATGGTAACCCTTTCAATTTTTTTTTATTTTTCTAGCCTATGTTACCCGGAATAAGCTAAGGATTCTAACGATACCTCATTTGTCAAAATCGGTTCAGCCGTATAGAAGTTATGGTGGAATAAAGAAACTTACATACATACATACATACATACATGAACCCTAAAAACAATATACTCCTTTTTTCAGGCAGTCGTATAATAAAGAAGTTGACAGAAATCATCACCTTATTTACCACTTATCATAGGTAGCCCGTAAAGGTTAGGGAACATTAGTGAAAACATTGAATTATTATGTACTAACGAGTGAAAACGGGTTATTGGCATCTGTACAAATCGTCATCTATCGACGCGAATAGAAAATATACAAAATGTAGTAATTAATAGTTTATTGAAGTTTGATATTTAACTAAAGAATAATTAATATATTCATATAACTTTAGTATTTGTTGTTCAAGTACAGGATAATATAAATGAAAAAGTTCAGCTTGAAAATACATAGCCGATTTTGCTAGAGAGCGTCTTCACGCGAGCGTATTAAATTTCCACTTTGAAAGCCCCCCATTTCGTCAATTTTAAGGGAAAAATTAAAAACAAAATATTTTTGTACTCTGTTCAAAATCGTCTTTAAAATGATATATCGCAAGCCTATGAAAGGCAACAAAAAATATTTTCCTTCGCATTCACTTCTATGAGAGCCACCCTGAAATAAAGATTTTTATAATTTTTTATGCAATATTCGGCTGAAGGCCATCAGTTTACCTACATATTATATCTAAATTTGAAGTAATTACGTTCAGTAATTCAAAGTTATAAGGCTCCGACAGACGGACGGACGGACAAGTGCAAATTCGTTCAAGTAGATTCAGAGACCTTCGCTTCGCTCGGTCAATTATGACGCAGCAATGCTTTGAAATCTATACTAATATTTTATAGAGGAACAATTATTTTTGTTTGTTTGTTTGTTTGTACCGAATAGGCTCTCTAACTACTGGACCGATTTTAAAAATTTTTTCACCAATAGAAAGCCAAGTTATCAGGACGTAATTTATTGTCATAAAAAACTAGAGATCCTGAACAAAATTGCAATAATGTAACCCAAAGTAGGAAAATTTTTCCTATAAAATGCATTATTTGGCGTGTGCTGAGAAAACTATTGATGATACATAAAAATTATGTACTACATGATTAAAGTACTCATTATTTTCTACAAAAATGTTTCCGAGGAAATATATCTTACTATCATATTTAAGTCACAATAGTAGCTTTTGTGTTCTAAAATTTAATTAGATCGCCTTTATTATCGTGGTATTAATTCTTCCTTACTAAAACGTTATACTAGTATTATAAATTCGAAAGTGTGTTGGTTTGCCCTTCAATTACGCCGCAACAGAGCTACGGATCGACCTGCGACCTTCCGTAACTTGATGTGTACTATAAAGAATATATCATTCATTCATTTAGTTATTCTCAGTTCTTGAGCCACGCGGACGAAGCCGCGGGTAGTAGGAAGCCCACGCCTGTCTGTTGTACCTACGAGTAAATATTCCTTTATTCCGTGGAAGTTTCCATTGTCGGGGTGGTAATGGGCGCCTCGTCAGGGCGCAGCCGAATATAACGAACTGGCGCCGGCGGAAATGAACGCTTACAACAAATCCCCTCTTTTATCATTTTACTAGATTTTGCCCGCGACTTCGTTTGCATGGAGTTAGGTTTTGAAAATCTTGCGGGCAGCCTTTGTTTTTCTGGGTTAATATCTATGTCAATCCTCAACTATTCTTGCAGCAAAAAAAACTTGAGGGGTGTCAAGGGACACCCGGATGGAACGCAGTTCCTTTCGATTAATTAATTTGGCATTGTGTTCAACATTTTCACACTACAATATTACATCTCAGTAGCCTTGTCTGTCGAGCTGGGATTCGAACCATCGACTTTTAACTGTTAGGCGACTGCACAAGCCACAAGGCTACGGAGACCCAATATTGTACCGCGAAAATACTGAACACATCAATGCCAAATTCACATTCAAAAAGTGTCGGTTTCGAAAAAGTGTCGATCAGTGTCGAGTGTCGGTTCAATTTTGTCTTAATTTTTTCCATCTAGCCCCCTTCCGCACCGCACGATAAGGAACTACGTTCCAAAAACACGTCGATCCGGTGCTCCATTGCTGCCTGATTGCAGGACAAACCAACAAAGCAATAAACAAACACACTTTTGCATCTTTACTCATATTATAAATGCGTGTGTGATTTTTGTTGGTTTACTGGTTTATTGGTTTGTCCTTCAATCACGAAGCAACGGATCGACGTGATTTTTTGCATGGATATAGCTGTTGAGAACCTGGGGAGTGACATTCGACTTTTCATCCCCAAAAAACAAAGAGTTCCCGAAAGATTCGATAAACTTAGTCCATGCAGACGAAATCGCGGGCATCAGCTAGTGTATTATATTAGTAAGGATACTAAACTCCCGTCTTCTGATTCACTCATTATGATCAATCATTATGAAATCAATATAAAAAAATTAGCGTAATCGATCGGGTTGGAACGCTAAATAGCTTAGGGACACGTCTTTGACAGTGGAGAGGTAACTAGCCAAGACCAAAGTCTACCAGAGCAGACTAGAGACATTTGAGAAAATACCTATATATTACCAAATTGTCCCCGCCAGGAATCAAACCCGGGACATACAACTTACAGCGCTCATCACTGCATCAAAGAGGTCGTCATGATGTTATTTTCATGTCTTTTTTTTGATAAATAACATAACTCTTATATAAACACACAATAGCAACGTGATTGGCACTGTTGTCGTGATTTATAATATAACATTCGCTACAAATTAGCTCGCACAAAACGTGACCTTTATATTATATTAATATAAGAGTACCCAATCCAATGTCAGACATCACATAGGTCTGGTTAGATACAGTGAATCGCAAAAAATAAACGAGTCTGTCGGACGACATAAAAAGCAGCCAAAGAATACGCAAAAATAAAACTTTTAAAAGAAAAGCTGGCTTTCGCTGTGATTTATCTTCCCATTTGTCATCCTCGACACTAGAAAAATATGTCACGCAAGCCCACAACCGCCGCTCACACAGCCTGTAACGAAAATAACATTTCTGTCGTTTCGGAATCACGACTTTTCCTCCACGCGCCCTTAGAGAGGCGAGCCAAAAAACGCGGGCACAAAGTATGAAATAGTGCCTTCCGCTTGAGGCTATAAGGGTGCATTGGGATCTGACATGTAGCTAATAACGATGCGCCTATATGACTTTTTTTGCAGTGTTTTTATGTCTTAGGGGAATCCTTGTTTGTTATGAAGTTATAGTGCGACATTTCTTCAAAACTAATGACGCAGGGAACGAACAAAATACATTTTTTTCTGCTACTTTGCCGCGTTGCGCTACAGATTAAAGTTTTTTTTTTACGTCAAAGATATCTATCTAATACTTTTAAACGAGCAATTCTTATAAATATATACCTAATCTGAATCTCGGAAACGACTCCAACGATTTTCATGAAATTTAGTATGCAGGGGGTTTCGGGGGCGATAAATCGATCTAGCTATGTTTCATTTTTAGAAAAGGTCGTTTTATCCGTGTATTCAGGCAATGAAAAACTCCTTACAATATCATTAGAATACGAAGGTAAATTTCGCCATCATCTATAAAGTTTTCATAGCTCGGGAAATCGGGCGGTCCCGAACCTGCGACTCCCCGAATAGGGAGACAGTAGTACTAACCACTATAGACCATCACTGCATCATTTAATTACTTAAACGCATATAAAACTCCGAGACGTTAGAGGTTCGAATTGGGATCAAACCTGCGACAACCCGAAAGTTTTTGGAACGTAAGTTCCTTATCGCGCGGTACGGAAGGGGGCTAGACGGAAAAAATTAAGGAACCGACACTCGACATATTTTTGAAACCGACACTTTTTTGTTGAATGTGAATTTTGCATTGTGTTCGGTATTTTCGCGATACAACCTTAGGTCTCCGTAGCCTAGTGGCTCCGGCAGTTGCCTAAAAGTTCAACGTCGATGGTTCGAATCCCAGCTCGACAGACCGAATTTTCCATTTTCAATTTTATTTTAAACAATTTCTACATGTGGAACCTTTCCCTAATTTTTTATAACTTATAAGTTATAAAAAATTAGGGAAAAGTTCCACATGGGATTCGAACCATCGACGTTGAACTTTTAGGCGACTGCCGGAGCCACTAGGCTACGGAGACTCAATGTTGTACCGCGAAAATACCGAACACAATGTAATCGAAAGTTTTTTTTTTCTATAGGAAACAGACAAAACGACCGAACGAATTACTTCGATCTGCTCACTGATATCAAAGTCACATGCATTTTCCGTGTAGAAAAATACTCCTTTGGTTCTTGCGGGATATCTCTTTTCATATTGTGATCAGTGATCACCTTGAGGTGGATTATACGGGTCTGCCGCGAAATTCAAATTTAATTACTAATTTGTGAGTAACTCACGCCCAGCTCGATATTCTGACTAACTTCTTAAACTGGACACTTTCAAGTACAGATTTTTATTTATACCTGTGAAAATGATACTGCCATTGGCGCAATTAGAATGCCATAAGCCTACTTTGTCGTATTAGTTTACAAATTGCGAAAAACCAAATTAAATTTGAGTTTCGCGGGCAGACCCGTATAATCATGTTTAATTAGCAAAAGGTATATAATATTATTTAGGGTTCGTTTCCACTTGAAATTTCAAACAAGTTTAGCGGCGGTGGATCGATTTTATCCCATTGTCCGTGAATCGGACCCGGATGGAGCAGAAATTAACTCGCTAAGCCGAAACCCACTCAAAACTTTTCTGAATAGACCCATCTAGCCTACTCAGTTGTACAGTAATGGCGTAGCAATGAAACTATAGAGTTAGATTAAATAACAAAGCTCTATATACTGTATAAATTTAGAAATTACGAAACAAATAATATATAAAGACTCTAATTTACTTTTTGCTAGGGGTCTGAAAATTAATATTTTATTAATATGGTGCTCCCACATAAAGGTTACGCAAGATAACATTCTCTTACATAAGTATAACATTTTGATACAATTTGTCAAATGTAATTAACGCTCCCACACCGGTAAAAACATTTTGGCATGTTATGTAACATCATAATAATATAACGTTTGAAGCTACAAAACGTATTAAACTTATTGGATCGATCTTTTTTTTTAACAAAAAGAACAAGAGGTTGTTACTGGATGCGTTTCATACTAAAAGCTATTGCTAAATCGGCTTGCAGTTTGTGATACAACATTGAAGAACAACCTTTTCCTCTTTTAAACATTTTACAACTTTGAAATGTTTTGCTATAGGTAGATATAACTGCAGTGTAATACAAGACGCACCAATATAACAATACTGTCTGAAAGTTAGTGAAGTTTACCATACTGAAAGTGAAGAAGATCTATCTACTCAGATACTTAATAGAATTATTTACAAAAAATTTAAAATAATGCTAGGAAGATTCGAGAAACCGCCGCGCCGAACCAACCAACCAGACTCAGAAAAACTCGACCAAGTAGGTATTCTTTTATTAACACCATCTCAAAATCTCATTTAAGTATACCAAATATTATCAGAAATATTATATTTCTTGGACAGTTTTCCTAATCAAGCACTTGACTGACTTCACAAGGTCAATGCTGCGCCGGGCTGGATGTTGTCACATGGATAAGCCAAACTTGGCCGGATGATATTTCCGCGAACAATTTTATCTGCTACCCATGGCCACGACATGACATCTATTCAAAATTTAAGCGACGATGGTGTGGACCTCACATCTTACTCGTATATACTACATACTATATGATGCCCGCGCCTTCGTCCGCGCGGATTAAGGGGTTTCCATTCCAAGTTCAGCCAAATCGGTTTATACGTTGTGGTGTGAAAGAGTAACAAACATCCATCCATCCATCCATCCTCACAAACTTTCGCATTATAGATAACTAGCTGATGCCCGCGACTTCGTCCGCGTGGATTCAGTTTTTAAAATCCCGATTTTGATCTTTGATTTTCCGGGATGCTTTACACTCTACAGGTTCTCAACTATACCTATCCAAAAAAATCACGTCAATCCGTAGGTTTTTTGCAGCGTGATTGACGGACAAACCAACAAAGACAAAATTACGTTTAGCTGTCATTTACGTTTTGTTATTCCACTATCATTTGCGTTTTGTTATTCCATGTCAGATGCGTTTTTGTTATCTATACCACGTTTTATAGTGACTTGACGGAAACGCGGTCGAACAGGATAAAAAGTATCCTATGTCCGTCTCCTGGTTCTAAGCTACCTCTCCACCAATTTCCAGCCAAATCGGTTCATCCGTTCTTGAGTTATAAATAGTGTAACTAACAACACTTTCTTTTATATATATATATATATATATATATATATATATATATATATAGATATAGATATAGATATAGATAGATATAGATAACAGATATATAGATTAGGATAGTAGGATTTTGAATAGTCTAATATTCCGTACATCGCGATCGTGCCGGTTTGGCTGGTCCATAACTCGATGATAGTGCTCTATGACCTATGTGAAAGTAATTTTGTACAAAATCATTTTTACCATACAATGCATTGTCAAAAATCCCGCAGAAACCCTCTGTCTTTCCAGGATAAAAGGTCCATGATTGAAGGACAAACCAACCAACAAACGCACTTTCACATTTTTAATATTAAGTTAGGACAGTAAAAATGTTAGAAATGTTAAGTAAGTAAGTATAAGTATAAGTAGAAATGTTAGAAAGTAGAAAAAATCGGCCAAGTGCGAGTCGGGCCTCGCTCTTTTAGGGTTCCGTTAAAAAAATTAAATTAAAAAATTTCCATCTACCCACCTACCCATTTTAATTTAATTTTTTTAATTTAATTTAATTTTTATTATTTTTTGTTATAGCGGCAATAGAAATACATAATATGTGAAAATTTCATCTGTCTATCTATTATGGTTTACGAGATACAGCCCGCTGACAGACGGACGGACAGCGTAGGCTCAGTAATAGGGTCCCGTTGGTACCCTTTGGGTACGGAACCCTAAAAACGGCGTTTCAGATGTGCCGTCTATATTTACAAAGCTCATTGCTTGGCGCAACGAAGCGTGGTCTGCATAATGTATCGAACGGTGCGCGATTCTTGCAAAGCTTTGTCTGCGTTATTTACAGCCAGCCCGTGTATTCACGCGAAAATTGGATTTGGAAAATAAGACACTGTATAAATAATCTTTATCTAAAACAATATCTCAACGGTGCCGTTTGAAGTTGAATTGCGTCCCGCCGTTTTCGTTTGGCCGTATTATGAGTTCATCCTCAAGACGATAGATTTCAACTTATTTTATTCATTCGTAGATTTCAGTGGATATTCTTTTTTTTTTATTCTATTTTCTATTATATTTTCAAGTTTAATTAAAAAATACGTGTGGCACTCGGGGACTGCCGCGGTAAAGCTATTGCATAGCATTTTCTAGTCGCACGCACACAAACACCGTGCCGAAGTCTGCCGAACTGAAACGACGTTAGACGATGCACGGCTTTCAACGCCGCACCGCTGTGCCGGTCGGAGTGGGGGGTGTTAGGTTTATTTTCGTTACGGAATTTCTTGAGTTGATCGCCGCACTCAAAGCCCGCGATAAAAGCTATGCAATAGCTTCAAAATCAAATGAAGTAAGAATATATAGTATCAAAAATTATTCACAATAAAATTTTAACAAAAAATTAAACCGACTATTAAAGCAACCAAAAAGGGAAAAATAAAATAAACCGTTAATTAAAATTATGACTAACATAATTACAAACTTATGTACAGCTAACTAATTTTGAGTTCGCGAGAAACTTTTTAAAAACAAATTAATTAAATATATAAAATGTAGCGAGATTGCTTTTAAAAAAGTTTTTCACCGATAGTGGACAATCGATACAAAGACAATAGTGGGCATCCATAGGTTATCGACGTGGACCAAAAGTGGCAACCAACGTAGTTAAAACCAAAATTATTTAATTTCAAATCTTTGATGGAAACGCGGAACGCTTAAATCGAGTCTTGTGGGCCGAAAATAATGGAAGTCGTTTCAGCGCCGGGCGAGGACAATGTATCGAAATTAATATCCGGGGCCTGAAAGCCAGCGGACTATTTGTCCACCCGGAATGTGGATAATTAAAAGGGCCGGCAACGTCGTCCATCGAGCTGAAAATATTTGCTGTAAGACGCACTATATATCTACTCGTAGCAACGGAGATTGATGTACTAATAAATAAAATTGCTGCCATTCGTACTTAACAGGAAAAGTTTCCTGTTTTTGAAAGCTCTCTACAATGTACCAAATGGATCCACCGGAAGATTTCTGAGCCTCGAGCAAAGCTTTAAAACTTTGACCTCGAGTAATAGTAACCTTTTTATGCTTAGGGCCGATTTCACCGAGGTAAAATAAGTCTTATCCGAACGTAAATTTGATATTTTGATAGCATTTTCAATACAAAAACTGTCAGAACGCCCAATTTATCCCTCGGTTAGACGTCACTCGACGTTGGTGAAATCGGCATTTAGTAGGTATAGTACTCCAGAATGTTCCAGCGCCTAAAGTTAGGCGTTTAAAAAGCTCTGTTTGGTCTGAAAATATGAAAAAACCTTTAGGGAGTTCCAATGCCCACCTAAACACTCCATCATCACGTTAAAAAACAAGTTTCAAACAAAATGATTTATTTAATGTAGGCCAATTTGTAGCTCGTAGGACAAGAAAAGTCTACCACTGGTTTGGAAAGCAAAATGCTGACAAAAAGTCGAAATATATTTGTAGCTTTAACAATGTAACAAATTATAACACTACACTGTTTTAAGGGTAGGCACCTAGTTGACTGTGTCGTAGTTCCTGTGGGAGGAGCAGTACAACGTGATTCATGTAACATTAATGCATTTACGGTAAGTCAAAGTTAATCTTTCGAACGGCTGAAACAATTTTAGCGGGATACGTGCAAGGAGACATTTATTTAGGCTTTTCATAATAAAAAATTTTCCATAGGGTTTTATATAAACCACGAGGACAAAGTCATAGACAACAGCTAGTCTACACTTCTACAATAATATTATAAAGAGGAAAGATTTGTTTGTTTGTTTGTTTAAATTGAATAGGCTCCGAAACTACTGGACCGATTTGAAAATTTCTTTCACCATTAGAATCCTACATTATCCCTGATGAACATAGACGATAGAATATTTTCAAAAAAGTTAGGGATCTGTATGAAAACTTCGATAATGTAACCCAATGTATGAAAAAACGTGGTGTGTGTGTGTGTTTTATAGAGGACATCAATATCTACAAAAAGTCCGCGATACCATATGTCTAACTATTACAGTTATTATGTCACAATAACTACGTTTTCTTCTTCTTTTCTTACAAACTAGACCACATAATTCGTACCTAGGTATTAATCCTTATATCCAAATAAATCACTTCGAATTCAAGGCTATATCAGTACCTGTACCATGCATAACCACATAATTTTTAAAATTTTTGCTAAATACCTATACCCGTGCAAAGCCGGGTCGGGTCGCTAGTATAAAATATAACAGGCTGCTCCTTTTCATTAGCCGCTGACCTAGTAAATACAGGATGTCGATTAGGAGAACACTGTTTGTGCCCGTTCGCGCTGAATAAATTGCTATAAGCGCCATGTCCTTCCTATGAGAACGATGTTGCGGTATTATGATGGAAAATGCGAAATAAGTCGGCCAATTTGCTCCTGTAGGATCGATGACGCTTAAAGTACTATCGACGTGGTATAATAACAATTTATGGGCTGTAATATCCCTTTGGGGCTAACCGTGCCCAAAATGAAGATAACGTGGTCTTAAGAGTCCATGTTTAGACGTTTTGGCTATTTTTTATGAAATTCCCCCATTCTTTCTTTCTCTCCAGATTTTCTATTTTCAAGATAACACTTGACTGCGAGCCTATCTGATAAGTGACTATGCAGTCAAAAATAGTAGCGGGCTAACTTGGAAGGGGATTGGCAGTATAAATTAAACCGGTGTGGGCTTACCTGATCGCAGGTCTTTAGTTCAGATAATTTAGTTCCTTATTCCCCGAATGCGTAAAAGTTATTTAAAAATTCAAGTAATGAGGAACTTATTTAGATGTTTACTGGACTAGTTTATGTATGAACGAATGACACAAATAAGTTATTGCTTTTCAGCATTAGCATTGAAAATCTTGTACCTAATCATGGCCTAATAATGTCCAATCTCAAAAGTTTTAAATCTTCGCTATTTTGTAAGCTATCTGATAGCCGTCGTTCTCGAAATAAAGCAAATTTGAATTTGCTGTATACTTGCCAAAAGTATGCTAAAAAGTTTATTGAATCATAAATTTGGCTCAAGCGATAGGCTACTCTAACTTATAACGTTAACCTTAAGAACATGCCAAGTTCTTGTAAGTAAGTTGAGGTTTTGTTGCCAACTTAACATTAAGATAAAAATTAGTTACGAAAAATGAAAGAACTTTCTACTTAGTACTTCTTTAAGATATATTGTACTATATACAATATACAAAGATATTATGCAGTTGATGCTAGCGACTTAGACCGTGTGGGTAATGTTTTCTTAAAAATCCCTTAACTCACTTATTTTCCGAGATTATGTCCGCTTCAAGAATACTGCTATCTTTGCCTAATGTCGTTAAGATAGAAAAGATGACAAGCAGGCAGATAGGCAAACAAACTGAAATCCGGAAGATCGAGGTCGACTAATGTTTTGAACACAAAACAAAAACGATGGTTCCAAGGAGTTGCAGTGGCGATGTCACACCGATAGCGTAAATGAAAGTTCATACAAGAGACCTTAGTCTAGCAGTGGACGTCTATCGGTTGATAAAGAAGAAAAATATTTTGGAAATTATAAATCTGATTATAATGATAATGACAAGAAGCGATGGCCCAGACGCTCGTTTCTTAAATTCCACATATTCATAAACAATAGACTCACAGGAAGCCTCGCGTATTCATGTCATGTCCACACTCGTTTATTTATGAGATATAGCGTTGGCATGTAACCAAGCAAAACTCATATCTTTAACGTAATGCAACGCGCATCTCTTATAAGATTAAATTGCATGAACAAAACACAATGTTAGGTAGAGTAATAACCTCACTTAAATTCAGACTATGAATGTGGTACTTGCCAGGTCTATAGAAGAACTGATGGTAACCTCTTCTTCTTTATCAATAGAGGTCCACTCTAAAAGTAAGTAATTCTTTAACTCTTGTATAGACCTCCACAGGTTTCGGTCTTGCCCCGCCTGTATCCAGCGTCTCTCTGCGACTCGTCTGATGTTATCGGTCCAACTAGTGACGGTTCTGCCAACACTGCACTTCCCGGTGCGGGGTTATCACTCCAGCACTATGGAACCCTAACGACCATCAGCTCTTCGAACTATTTGCTCCATCAATTTCCACTGACGACTGCGACAGACTTATTGTTGAGTAGAGACGGTGTAATGCGTAAATGTAAATAAACGCAGCGTGGGGCGTCTTCTAGCTGGACCAAAGTTCTTGATGGATAAGTCACCCTCAAGCGCTTTCAAGCACGTCCCATACAAACGTTATTTGATTCGTATATTTTCATCATCTTAACCGATAGACCTCCACTGCAGGACATAAGTCTCTTATTTATCTTTGAAATTATAGCCACAGAACACGATCATGTGCCGGCTGTATCCAGCGGCTCCCCGGAGATCAGCCGTCCACATAGTCGGGGTCCTACTAACGAATGGCTCGAAGAACCGATGAGCGTTGTGGTCCCAAGGTGCTGGAATAGCGACCGGTGGGTGGCCCAGCGTTGATTTGCATTGACCTTTGTCCAGTAGTGGAAGCAAACCGGCTGATGATAAGAAAACTAATACCTATTAATATAGCAGAAATTAGGTGTTCTTTATGTTAATTATATCCAGTAAATCAGTCTTTATCGCATAAGTTTGCAAAGCAATATTGCTGGCATGAAACCAAGCTCATTTTACTATGTTAAGTTACTAAATATATTAAAATCTGTACAAACTATATTTCACTAAAGCACACTCACACACTTGATTAAGCTGTGCAAGCATCTTTATAAATACAGTGATAATGTTCTTGCCTTAGAATAAATGGGTGCTGGCACGAAACCAAGTAACAAACGCCTATATCACTGATATCTATCGTTTTTATACTTAACTAACTGGCTTATTCAAGGTTTCACACGATAATGCATTTTATACTTACAAACCATCTTCGTGAAAGTTTCTAAATGATGGTGAAATCTGCATCAAAATTCTGTACAAAGTTTAAAAGTTATAAGAGAAGATACAGATGAACTAAACGAAACTAACATTATCACACAGCATTGCTTTGAAATCAGAGATAAGCTAAATCTCAGGTTCTATCGGACGGATTTTGATAAAGTAAAACAGTAAATTATACACTACCCGGCAATAAATATGACACATAGTCTGGCATCGGTTTTGTAGTGTCGTCTATCTCGCACGTAGTGATAAAAGGGTCACGAATATTATGTAAGTAGGTATAAGTCAGAAACAACGCTCTACTCTTCTTGTCGTTATCTGAGACTAAGTATAATGGTAAAACCATAAATAGTAACTTACTACTAGTAAGTTACTATTTATGGTTTTAAGCTGTGAAAGTTTCACCTCGATCGCTCCCGTATTCTTGATGATTCCTTTTAAAGTATATTTAATAACTAGTTTTTGCCTGCGGCTTCGCTCACGTATGTTCGATTTTTCAAACCCCTATTTTACCCCCTTAGAGGTTGAATTTCCAAAAATTATTTCTTAGCGGATGCCGACGACATATTAACTATTTGTGTGCCAAATTTCAGCCCGATCCGTCGAGTGGTTTGAGGTGTGCGTTGATAGATCAGTCAGTCAGTCACCTTTTCCTTTTATATATATTATATTATTTTATAAAAGGAAAAGTGTTGAAGTGCTTGTACGAAAACGCCACTATGTCAGTACGTATACAGGACCAGACTACGAGACCAATCCACTTGCAGCGTGGAGTGCGACAGGGAGATGTAATCTCCCCGAAGCTATTTACCGCTGCGTTGGAGGACGTCTTTAAGCTTCTGGATTGGAACGAACTTGGCATCAACATAAACGGCGAGTACATCACTCACCTGCGATTTGCCGATGACATAGTAGTCATGGCAGTGACTCTGAGAGACCTCAATACAATGCTCAATGATCTCAGCAGGGTTTCTCAACAGGTGGGCCTGAAAATGAACATGAGCAAGACGAAAATCATGTCCAATGCTCATGCTCCGCTCCACCCAGTAATCGTTGAGAACTCTGCGCTCGAAATTGTGGACGAGTATATATACCTGGGACACACAGTCCAGCTAGGTAGGTCCAATTTCGAGAAAGAGATCAACCGCCGAATCCAACTCGGCTGGGCAGCGTTCGGGAAGCTCCGAGATGTCTTCTCGTCCAAAATACCTCAGTGCCTGAAGACTAGTCTTCGAACAGTGCGTGTTGCCAGTGATGACTTATGGATCCGAGACATGGTCGCTAACTGTGGGCCTCATAAGAAGGCTCAGAGTCACTCAGCGAGCGATGGAGAGAGCTATGCTTGGGGTATCCCTGAGTGGCGACCCCGCACCGGTAAACGCAGTGTTGGCAGACCCCCCACTAGGTGGACCGACGACATCAAACGAGTCGCAGGGAGCCGCTGTATTCAGGCGGCGCAAGACCGAAGCCTGTGGAGGTCCATGCAGGAGACCTATGCCCAGCAGTGGACATCTAAAGGTTGATAATGATGATGATGATATTATTTTATATATTGCAATCAACAAAAACTTTCTTTAAATAAATTCTTAGTAATAGAAATTCTATACCCTTCCCTTATAATTCACTCCGATTAAACGGTTTAAAAGTAAGTTGCAAGGCATTGCCCTGTAAAAAGTTAATGACATGTGATGAGGCGATCCTTCGTAATATAATAATGGATTTAGAAATCTATTGTGATGCGATCTTTTCAATGTGCCTTTGCCCTCCATTAATTTAATAACGGAACTTTGAAACGAATAAAATTAAATGTGGATTTTAACTATTTAACTGAATTCAAAAAGGAAGAGGTTATCAATTCGATGCGTATTTTTTTGCCGATCTTACTCCATAACTCCGTCAAATCATAACCGATTTCAATTTTTTTTTTATTTGAAAGGACATACCGTTAGGTTGGTCATGGGGAATTCAGCAAATCTTATTCATTCACTAGCTGATGCTCAAGACTTCGTCCGTGTGGAGCTATGTTTTTAAAATCCCTCAGGAACCCTTTGTTTCTCCGGGATGAAAGTTGCCTTTGTCACTTCCCAGGTCCTCCACTATACCCACGCAGACAAATTACGTCGATCCGTTACTCCATTGCTGCGTGATTGAAGAATAAACCAACAAACTAACAAACCTTCAGACTAACAAAACAACATCTTTCACATTTATAATATTCATAAAAATTCTGGTCTCCTCTATGTAAATCTAAACAACTCAAATCTGTAAAGCATAAAATTTTCAATACCTACTTATTATAGCAATAGAAAGAGTCTCGGTACAAACATGCACAAATACAAAACGCATTACTATGCCCGCGGTCTGGTAATAACGACAGAAAAGGTTTGGAATTTTCATCTGGCAAATGCAATTTTCTGTTATAAAGTGTGCATGGTCCATTAGATAGTAAGTGGAGGCAGTAAACACCCTTTAGGGCCATTATACTTTTATATTCACGCTTTAGGGTTTATTGAAAGCACTGCGTTTGTTGCTTTGTATAGTGTAGGTATACTGCTTTAATTTAAATAGAAATAAATCTTCGAGTGTCAGGTTGAGGTAAAGATTTTGAACACTATCTATTTATATTTTATTTTCCCTATTATTATAATTATATGTATGGTATTTTTGGTACCTTTAGCATATTTCATTGTGCTCATAGAATCCTTGTTAAAACACTTACTCCGTAATTTGAATCACTATAGTTTATATTATATAGCCATTTATATAATTAATCTGAACTAAATTATGTTATGTGCGTTTTTAGCAATTAAATATCACTTGCTTTAATGGTAAAGAAAAATGTCTGAGAGTTATCCATAATGCTTTTAAAGGCGTGTGAAGTCTGTCAATTCAATTTAAAAATTTTGATCGTGAATAATTATTCTTATCAATGACAAGAACTTACTATAGTAGTAAATGTAGCAAAAATTCGGGTACTATGGCAGAACTTAGTGATTTCAACACAGGTAGAGCAACTGTAGATGCCTACGACGTAGTCACGTAGTACGTTCTTGTGCTACGTCGTAGACTCCTTTGCCTACGTCACAAAAATCAGGTCTCACTACGCAGTATGCACCTATTCTTTTAAAAGCAAATAAATGATTTAACTAATTACTCGAATAAACCGAAACGTTGAATTCTGTTTCCATTTTCCAATACTCATTACCCATTACCGGCTACAAAAGCGCGGTCAATCGATGCGCACTCATAAGTTATATCATTCGCAACTCACCCGTTACATTATTCAGTATTTTCCCATTTAATATTCTGACGACATATTTGAGTCTCCTTTCAATTTTTTCCCGCACCTCTCGCAGACCTGTGTGCGCGGAATTTTGAAAGCTACTTATTGATGTGAGTTTCTTAATCCTAACGTATTATTACATCGAATGGTGGTTGTTTCATTTATTTTTTATCGATATTCCGCAGAAACGTCCCCATCCCTACTTTCTGAGTATAGTTAGATCGAATTTATAATTAGATCTTGTAGATCGAACATTTTTTGTTTCTCTACGAAACTATAAGGGTCCCTTGAAATGTGGAACAATGATATAACGTCACAATATTTATCTGTATGCAAAGTTTCAGCCCGATCCGTACAGTATGAGCTGTGCGTTGATACATTAGTTAGTTAGTCAGTCACCTTTTCCTTTTATATAGATAGAAGAGTAGATAACAGAAAGTTATTTCAGAGTAAGTAATATTACGTTCCCATCTATAAACAATACAATAATTTATAAGTTTAAGTTAAATTAAAATTACTCATTAGCCAACTAAGTTAGGGTAGATTGTAATTCAATTAAGCACCACTTTGGTACTCAGTATCAGAAAAAAAAAATCTATACACAAATCCTTTGTATTTGTTCCATTTTTTATTGCGAAATGATAAAAAAATATTGTGCCGAAATAGCTCTGGCTGCGGGGCTTGCTTAGTTATCCAAAATCCTACAACGGCGGGACGAATTGTTTTTGTCGATGAAACGACAAGTAATTATTATACCGGTGGTATCGAGGTGCACCCAATATTACTCGAATCCACGCGTATTTATAACTTGCAAATAAATTACGCGTCACGATAATTATAAAAGTTATTACGGCCATTCATATTGACCAGGCTTAACTGTACGTGATTTGTATTAAAAATTACTCTGATATAATTTTGCAAATTTTCGGTTTAAACGTTGATGAGATGGGCATTAATTTTTAATTTTTACCTGCGTAATTCTCATTTGGGGATTCAATTTGATGTTGTTAGTTGTTTTTATTAAATAGAACCAAAACGTTATCAATATTATAATATTATATGCAAGCAGTGATAGTCTAGTGGTTTGAACTGTGGTCTCCTATTCGGGGGGTCACAGGTTCGATCCCTGGTACGCATCTCTGACTTTTCGGAGTCAAGTGCGTTTAAGCAATTAAATATCACTTGCTTCAACGGTGAAGGAAAACAACGTGAGGAAACCTGCACATCTGACAGTTCATAATGTTCTTGAAGGTGTGTGAAGTCCGCCAATTCGCATTGGGCCAGCGTGGTGGACTGTGGCCTACAACCCTTCCCTGAGAGGAGACCTGCGCTCCCGTTGATGGGTTGCTAATGATGAAAAATGACGTCATAGTATAGGGCCAATTCCACAAATATGGACCAAGTTTTAAACTAGAGTAAAAGATATTTCAAGAATATATTTACGTTTCACTGTAGCTTAATCTGTCTGTAAAATCGCTACTCGTGAGCAAACTACGGCTATTGTTCAAGAGAAGAGTACGATTAAAAAATATGTCTCAGATCATCCATATCCGGTAGAAATCATCTTTGCGTCACTAATTGCGTACACTATTAAAAAAATACGTGTGGCACTCGGGGACTGCCGCGGTAAAGCTATTGCATAGCATTTTCTAGTCGCACGCACACAAACACCGTGCCGAAGTCTGCCGAACTGAAACGACGGTGTTAGGTTTATTTTCGTTACGGAATTTCAAAGCCCGCGCTCAAAGCCCGCGATAAAAGCTATGCAATAGCTTAAAAATCAAAAATCAAAAATTCGGTAAATGAATAAAGGTAAACGAGAACCTAAACACATCTCCAGATACGCTTCATACAGCTGTTGTCGTTATCATAGATATAAATTACCTAGGAATGTCGTAAACCTTGAAATTTATCTCAATCGTGGCATTATCCGTACGCGAAACTTCGAACAGCCCATAATACATGATAAAAAACGGCACAATAAATTTGTGGTCTCACCGCACCACATATTCGTTCGTATAGGTATCCGATTTATATTGTGTAGTTGATAGAAAAAGGTGTGCAAGAATTTTTCGTTACTTTTATTGCTTTTGATCAGAACAACGAAACTAGGTGTAGATTACTTAAGTTTAAGGTTAATTTGAGTTCTAAGCGTCGTCTCAAGTGATGGATATAGGTTTTTTGCAAGAACCCTCACAGCACACGATGTTGTGCGCATATATGCGGCGACTTCCAGCGGCAAGCTGTATTTGTGAATTATAGACTACTAGCATTTCCCCACAACTTTGTCCGCCTGGAGTTAAAAAAATCAAAACACAGGACATGTTTTACCGGGATGTTACTATAGATTCAGAACTGTAGTCTGTACCTATGCTAAAAATCCTGTCGACTCCTTACTCCATATCTGGGTAATTGAAGGACAAACCAAAAATCAAAACACTTTTGCATTTATAAAATTAAGTAAAGATAGTAGAAATAAGTATCTCGTCCTATAATTTATACTTGGTTCGTGGTCGTTTAAAATTATTACCTTGAGCGTGCACACTGAATCTAAAAGTTATAGCTTCTAAGACAACCCTTAACTGCGTCTTTCGGTCCGTATTACATCTATAAATGAATGGCCGGTCCATTCCAACAGATTGGGTGCAGTTACCCTTGCATTACTGCTGATTCCTTCCAATCTCAGCCCTAGACTCACCCCCTCGTTAACATGCACACTTCATTTATATGGATTTGCTCACTTGTCGGGTCAATAAACTCTTTGTAACCTCCTCAGACTGCTGGATGTGAAAGTCTTTTAAAGTACTTAACTTCGTCTGTCTCTCAGACACTTGTAAGTTGGTAACATGCATGCATTTAGGATAGTGAAATTGTTTTAATACATTATAATGTTAAGTTACTTTGGAATTAGTTTGAGCGTGCTTTTTTGGAACGAAGTTCCTTTTCTGACCTTTTTTGCGGATGGAGGCTAGACGAGAAAAAGCATTTTCCGTCACGACCCTTGTTGCCTTCGTTTACTACACACATTCTATCAGCTTTGGTAGCATAGCTGCGGCTAAACGAAGGAGTGAAACTATCGGTTCAGGGGGGGTTCGAATTGAAACTATCGATTCCGGGACGGGGGTTCGAATTTTGACTTCAGATCTTGTCTTTGTTCTTTTTTTTAATGTTTGGTACGAAGTTTTATAGAAGATAAATTCCGAACAAAATATTTGCGGCAAAATTTACTAACGCCATCTATTGTGGGCAGCGTGAACTTGCTTTAACGTACATTAATGTCTGTTTATTTTTATGATTAGACCCATTAACATGTGGCGAGAGATGGCGTTGATTCTGAACTTCGTTCCAACCGAGTGTTCCACGACACTCGCGCGTTTTTTTGTTTCTCAGATAGTAGGTTTTCCCACAGTAATGATATTAGGGAAGTTGATAGCACAAGATTAGCTTAGCTTAGAAAGTTAGAAGCTAGGGTCCTATGAAGTAGGTTATTCCTAATTCTATGTTTCCGCGTATTGGACACGCTGAAGTCAACAAGAAACATAGTATTCCTTGCTACCTTAAGTTTGAAGTCAAACAGAAAAAAAAACAATCTTAACTCTAGGACTCATGCCAAATTTCTGAGTACAACGTGTAGGAAATTCACCACTTACGTAATTAAATCCAAAGGACGTGACCTGAACGAGTTTTCCGAAGTAATTGGCCAATTTTTCCACATCGTCCGCTCCGTAAATATGAAGCAATTATAGCGTCTCATTTTACGCCCCTTACTCTTAGAGATGACGATGCTTTAAGTGAATTTTCATAGGGCGGGAATGGGGACACTTCTTAGTATTCATTATATCCAGCACTTTAAAAGTAATCGTCGCGACTCGCATCAACCGAACGACATTCATTGCTGAACTTATCTACTTCTGATCCTCCTTGAAATTCCCTTAGGGCTGTTTGATTCAAACTACGCATAATATGTCTCTCAAACGAGAGGGGTTTTAGGCTATAGTCCGCCATGCTGGTCAAGTGTAGATTGACAGATTTGACACGCCATTTAGAACAATATGAAGACTGAAGAGCTCTTAGGCATGCAGGTTGCCTAATGACGTTTTGCTTCACCGTTAAAGCAAGGGAGTAATATTTAAATGTTTGAAAATCACATAAGAAAAACCAAAGGTGCCTTGGATTGAAGACTGGACCTTTCGAAAAAGAGGCTAAAGTCTTAATCACTAGGCTATTACCGCAACAGGATACATATACCAACCATTATTCAACTATAATTCTTCACTTCATTACTAAGCCATAAAAACTATTAAAATAATGTGCACTGACGCCTATTAAAATCACCAGCAATGAAACTGTACACACATGTACTCCTAACTCCAGACATCACATGATTATACAAAGTAAGCACACCAATAGTAGAGACAGTTATTAGCATTGCGTCATGTTCACGTTTTACCGCACATTTTCATTTTTCATTCTCCTTACAATTCCAACAATAGCCTGGCACAGCTCATATCACTTATCTCTTTAAGCAGACGTAGGTACGTCTATTATGAAAAGCTGCAACAAATTTTAATCCCATTAGTATCAGACAGCTAATTACATTATCATTAGTTTCGGCACAGCGAACCATTACAGCGTTTTATTATAGCGTTTTGTTTCACACTCTTCTTAGATAGCCTGTTTTATGCCTTGTTCATAACTTGGCAATTATTTATGGCAATACATTACGTGACTAATCACGATAATATTTATTATTGTTATTTTCTAGAACTAGTTGTAATCTTCTATAGATATGAATCAATTGCTGTTCGTGTTTCTGGCTAAAACTCAAAAACTGCTTGATTGATTTGAATTTTTTTTCTTTCTTTTTTCATTCTAACTCAGCTGTGGTTTAAGTAAAAAAAAATAGGGAAAATCTAAATAGCAGCTCAAAAATCGAAAAAATAAAATTGTTGATTTTGTATAGGAATCACCACATCCGATTATCTTTTACTAGATGGCCAGAGCGAAGCCGCGAGTAAAAGCTAGTATTTTTTCATTTGATTAGTTTAGAGACAACGAAAGCGCTGTCATTGACACTATCCAAATACGATACAGTGAAGTTTTCGCATTTTCATCCATCATACTATTGCAACACATTTAAACACACATTAAGACCTTTACATCTACTCTAGACGGTTTAAGCATTGTTTCGGAGGCATTTTCTCCGGTGACTGTTGAGACCGATCCGTGAACGGCAGTTACGTCCGCACTTACTACTACAGCAAAACCCAACGACTACAGACGCAGTCCCGGCGCTGGAACGCCTTCTCGCTCTCCTATGCGCTAACACTTTAAACCAAGCATTGTCGTGCACTCTACACCCCTCACCCGCGCTTCTCCTCCTACCGTTCTTGTCATCCGCCAGCTTCGCCCAATTCTTGTGCTTTATCTTAAAATCGCAGCCGTGGTCTATCCACGTTTCTCTTCGCGTGTGCTACTGCGCCAAGAAGAACTTGCCGAGGCAGACGCAATTTATTGCAACAATGCCCTGTACATATCACTGTACCCTGTGTAACAGACGTGCCTGCGTCTTTTGTGAAAAGCTGCAACATTTAATCCCATCAGGATCAGACGGCTAATTATATTATCGTTAGTTTCGGCGCAGCGATCCGTTACACTGTGCACTGGTATAAACAGCACCAGACGGGTTCGCGAGATTATTAGATATTATTTGAGTGTGCGGTCGGGGATTCAGAAAGGAAATTTTATTTCGCATTGCGCTTTTGATATTTCGATGTAACCACAGAGAGGTGTATTTTGCTTGCCGCTTCAATATTTTTAATGCATATCATACTGCCGTCCGATTTTTAAAAGACCGGAAAGTGATAATTCTTTATTGAGTTATTTATAGTACTAACCATAACAAGTATGTAAGTACTAAGCAATGTGTATTATGCATAAATTATGATATTGATTTTTATTTTTTTTACCCATACATTGATATTATGCTACGCAAAAGGTAATTTTTTTCTCAGTTGATCTCTCTTAGTCATGTAATTTCATAATTTATAATAAGTGATCAAACGAACTTACCTGAAGTGAAGTTCGATCATTATTATATGAGTTGCTTCATCCGAAGATATAGATATTACAAAGGTAGTCACTCCAGTCGCCAGAGATAAGTCCGCGTATTTTACAGTTATACCCTACCCTAAAAATAAATCACCTTGGCAGCACCGTCTTAATTTTGCTCATTATTTTTAGAGATGTATACCTACGGTTCAAAACTTTTTTATTTGGGCAGTCAGGGAGGGTGGGTAATTATATCTTCGGATGAAGCAACTCATATAATAATGATCGAACTTCACTTCAGGTAAGTTCGTTTGATCACTTATTATATTTCTTTGCTTCATCCTTCGATATAGATATTACAAAGGTAGTTGTTTAGAGTAAAAAGTTTTGATAAACATGTACGCAATACAGATTTTGTAAATCGTGTATTTTTAATCACTTTCTTATGGAAATACTAATTAATTTGCTTGCATACACTTTAACAATATTAAAATTTATTTATGATATTATTATCATAATATTATTTAATACTATAAATTAGAATATATTTATTTTTATGATTAGGTATAATTCATAAATTGATTCACTATTAGATGTGTTAACGCAATTATTATTAAGACCTGTCTTGGCAGGGTCTGGCATAATCTCCCTCATCCGCCATGGATCTAACATCTAAGCAGCGAAAGAATGAGTTCGATGTGTTAGTCCAGCCTGCCGTTTTTCTAATTTCCTCAACGCTCGCCTGAGCGTGAGGCGCTGTGCGCTTGTGTCGACGCTGCTCCCTGATACCGTTTACTTAATCCACCTGCTGATCGATTGAAGTTCGGCCTTTTTGTAAGGCTTCTTGTAGGTAAATAGCAGGTTATTTGTCCCCTCAGATCTTATATTTTTAGTTCTGGAAATATAGTGTGTGGAGGGGTATAGCAGGGCAGATGCTCAGATTTTCTTGAAAGTAAGGTAAGAAGAGAGAGAGAGAATAGGCTTGGTATCTGCCGCAGCATATGTTTTTTTTTTTTTTTTATTTACCGTTATTCTAATTTGAACCCCGATTTCGAAAGTAATATTGCTTTCCAATTTAATTGATGGAAGAGTTTGTAGTCTATGAGCAGTGCAAATTGCTAGTATACTGAAAAGTTTCTTAGTGATTTTTTCTAAAGATGAGTGACTATAAGGGAACCAATTTTTAATATAGTTTAAAACAAGTTGAGGGACCCAAGTACGGAAGTAATAGGGTTTGGTTGATCTTAACTTATAGACACCTTTGAGGAGACGTTTTACGCTCGCTCCAGAAACAATGCTGTTTCTTAGCATAAATTATATTGAAATTCGATAAGGGTTCAAACTCCGTAAAAAACGCTGTAAGAGAAGATACCTAATGCTGGTCTTTGACGGTTTAAATACATTTTTATTATTTAATTTACACAACTGCCACCGAAACTTGAGTGTGGTATTATATTGTTTTAAAATACTGTCAGAGAATGATGTTAACATTAGTGACGCTGAGTCTGGGTCGGTGCCTTGTTTTAAGGGAGAGAGAGAGAGAGAGAGAGAGAGTCCGGAGAGTCTCGCGACACCCAGGGTAAGTTACTTGTGCAAGGAATGGTGAAATGAGATTGCAATAAGTATTAATGAGGATTAACATTAAGTATTATCCGAAACTACCAAGCTTTGTAGGAGAGAGTACCACGCTTGTGGTAACCAATTTGAAAATACTAGGATTCCGTTTGCCTCGTTATCAATGATTTTCCTCAGACACTTTAAAATTAAAGAAAAAGGAGGAAACAAAAATCATAGAAAAATATAAAAGCCCCACATAGCGTAAATGCATCGACAGATAAAGCGTCCGGGTCTTGTTGTCAAGGCACGGATTTTTTAAATTTAGTATTGTTATTCAAGCAAAAACGGACTTAAAGCCTAGGTATCTCAAATAGGTTATAACTTCTTTTATGACCTTGATTAAAACACCTGGAGTCACTGATAAGACGAACAGCCTAACATTAGGTTTAGGCATCAAGAAAATAAAACTCGGAACTAATAGCTCCTATTTGTAATAAATTATTATTAATAACAACCCACATATTAAGCTGGTAAGCTGTTATCCTGCGCCGCAGTGTTACGCCCCCCCCCCCAGTTCATGACGAGTACCGACGAGGCGCTCGCCAGTTTTCCTGGTTGCGGGCTGGTCGAGTACCCGTACATAGTTAGGTAAGAACATAACGTATATTGTCTCGCAGACAATAATTTGTAACTAATGTACATATATATTCACGATTACACATTTTCTACACAATTGTCATAAGGATATGGCTCATAACTAGCTCGCAGCTAGTAAGGTTATCACAATTACCAATTTTCTTTTGTGGAGTCACAGCTTTAGCAGCTTTAGGATATGGCTCATGAGTAGCTCGCAGCTAGTTATGTAATCGCAATCGACTCGCAGTCAACGATTTGTTTAAGGAATCACAGCTTTAGTATGTGATATATGAATAGCTCGCAGCAAGTTATGTTATCGCAATTGATTCGCAGTTAATCCCTTTTTATTGTGGTGTTACAGCTTTAGGATTTGACTCATGAGTAGCTCACAGCTAAGAAGTCACATCTTCAGGATATGAACCATAAGTAGCTCGCAGCTAGTTATGTTATCGCAATTGACTCGCAGTCAATCCCGATTTGTTTGAGGAGTCACAGCTGTAGGATTTGACTCATGAGTAGCTCGCAGCTAGGAAGTCACATCTTTAGGATATGAACCATAAGTAGCTCGCAGCTAGTTATGTTATCGCAATTGACTCGCAGTCAACCCCGATTTGTTTGTTGAGTCATAGCTGTAGGATTTGACTCATGAGTAGCTCGCAGTTTATTGCAATAGGTTCGCAGTCAATCCCTGTTTGTTGTTTTTTAGTTTCTCGGATAAAGCCAATCCAAATAAAGTTTTGTCTCCTTCCGAATCTTATAGCACTTCTTGTTGAGTTGAGGCATTAAGAGTTTAATGCTGCTTTGAGTGATTCCGAAGTTTGAATCACATGGGATTCTGCAGCCATCTTCCTGCTTAGGTGTTTCATGGCCTGCACCCTGTTTTCACTCTCTTTTAATAGTAGGCCCATTCCTTTACTAACGGCCGTGATACTCAGGACGAGTAGTCTTTGTCGCATCCCCTTTTTTAATATAAAGAGCCATATGGTTGGCATGAATATTTTCACCATACTTCGGGGAAACATGCGTCGATTTCCCAAGCGCCGAGTGTAATTTTGAGTCAATTTCGAGTTGACCGACTTTTATTAAGTAGCTTTGAACCCTTTGTCAAAATGACCATTCAGTATCTGGATTAACTGTACCTACTAGACTCGGCGTCGGCTTGATTTTCTTCGGTGTTTACGTATGACGCCAAAAAAAAAACAAAGCTCACATTGTTCACACCAATGCCAACTGGGTCTAGTTAACTTATTTAAGTGAGGGTATTGGATGCCTCTCTTTCAATTAATATAACTCATTACCGTCGTAGTGTCGACACGAACATTGCACAGTTGTTTAAGTTACGAGCAAGACTTTCAAACCGAGGAAAATGGCCATTATTTCTTCCAAATATTTAATATCTTCTATAATATCTAATAATATGCTACTTGCTCTGCTTGTTCATTTTTTAATTTTACGTGTTTCGTAACAATTAGTGTTTTCAGATAAATCGAAGAAAAGGTGGGTAGTTAGTTCCCTTACGCTTCGCTAGGCTCGTCTTGGCAGGGACACTACCGTCTCTCCAGATAAATAATATTATATTTTTGTTTACAAGTAGGTACTCGAATATAGTTAACGGCTGGGCAAGCTACTAAAGCCCCGTTGAGCGAATGTTACGAGCATAGTTGAGTGAATTCGTGAATTTTATTTCATTTTTCGAATGTATAATATGATATGTAGAAATAATACTGATAAATTACCTAAATAAATCCGAGACACTTGGGGGGTAGGTACTAAGTTAATTCAATCGTGATTGATGACAAGTTGTAACAATAGTGTTACCATAATAATCGTTATAGTTGTGTTTTAATTTTTATTAATTTTCATAATAAAACACTTCCGCAAGTATTTGCAGAGTAGGTAACGTAATATTTAATTCAGAATATTTACATTTTCTCTGATACCTCGTAATCGATGAAGACTCACAGTAAACCTCGATACAAAAGGTGTACCGTTTTTATGTTAATGCAAAAACAATAATATAGTAGGCTATGTGGCGATACGTAAGCGCAAACAAGAGATCGTTTGAACACAGAAAAGAGCTCGTACCTTTTTCCTTCGGTGATGATGATGATGATCATTTCAGCCGATGAACAATACTGCAATCACACTATCCTACAATATCACTCGATCGATTCGATCGAGAAGTGCAGAACACTTCTGGTTAAATTATTAAGTGCGGCGCGCCGAGCGCGTGCGGTCCTTATCTCGCGCGAAAAAGTAATGAGCAAAATTAAGACGGTGCTGCCAAGGTGATTTATTTTTAGGGTAGGGTATAACTGTAAAATACGCGGACTTATCTCTGGCGACTGGAGTGACTACCTTTGTAATATCTATATCGAAGGATGAAGCAAAGAAATATAATTACTGAGATACAAAGATTTTCTTAGTTTTCCTATATTTAAATTCGCTTAACTTAATTAAAAACACTTTAAACAACACTTTAAACGTTATACAAGCCTTTAAAACATTACGCAGTACATTATTAAACCTTATATTGGCACATAATTTTCTAACTACTTAATTAATTCCTACTTTTTGCTCAAAAATTTATTGTTTTCCTTTATTTTGACTTTCAGTAATCAGGCATCGGCTATCGGTAGTATTATTTGTTATCAATATTGCCATTTGCCTACGTTTGGATAACATAACCTATACGTTCACAACTTCATCTTTGCAATAAAGTTTGAAATTTTTTCAGGATACGATTGTTTTATTTCATGCTCCTGTAAACCCACAAAAAAGGAAAAACCTTTGAATTTCCATAGAAGCCTTAGCCAATCAGAAGGAGGCGATTGCACCATTTTATTCAATTTGTTCACCCTCCAAAGGGTACGAGTACCTACATGGGATGAAGATAAATACATGTCCACTGGGTTCCGATCCGCCCATTTTGGATTTAACTAAATCCTTACAAATTATCGGAGCGTTCCAGCATCCGTTCTTCCGTTTGATTGACTTTTTACTCGCACCATTTATTTTAAAATAAAATTTGGCTTAGGGAAATTTTTAAACAATTTCGGTTGAGGAGGTTGCCTAATATTTTATTAAGGGAATTTTTTCTCTATTGTATTTTAAACCGTCACATTCTTTTAGAGATGTGTAGATAATTTTTAATTTTACTTTGAACATTTTATGTATTTTATATTTTTATTAAAATGTTCTCCTACGCTTGAATTAATTTTCCGAATACATTACACATCAGAAATTGTTATTTTATGGGAACTTTAAAAATAACATAAATCGATAACTTCAATGTGCCACTACAAGATGTCGCTTTTACTTAAACTGATTGAAAATACATAAGTACCTAAAACAAATTCGGTGCTGAAAGGCAATTGTACTGGGCCATAGTGTAAAATGGTCATTATTATTATACGTAGTAAAAATTTATACGGGTTAATTATTGTACGTATTTTTTTTTTGTTTTATAACTCGTTCTAACAAATCTAAAGCTATTCCTCAACCAATTTCAGATTTATTGAATACATAGTTAAATCAAATCAAAGTATAGAATGTAAGAATTGCGAAGTCTGTATCTGACTATCGTTAACCCGAAGCGAACTGCAATTTACGTACCAAATCGAGTGTGAACGAAACCACCATTTCGAAACCGCACCGCTTTCCCGACATTTTTTATCCCCGTGCAAACATCGAAGCCAACTTCCAACATATTGTCCGTCTTTCTTAAACCACTGCAAATAAAGGGAGAGGAGAAATTGGCGCCAACATTGGCGAATTGGAATTGTCTTTGGCCGTATTATAGAGTATAGTTCTTTATAGGAGGGGGAACGACAGCTATGAGATTGAAAAACGCGGGATGGCTCTAAACTGCACTTCTTTATGGGTTGCGTTCGTAGTGTTTTTTTTTCTCTGTAAATGTAGATGAAATGGTTGACGCTTTGAGACTGCTGATTGCGTATTTTCATGTTTTTCCTAGTTACGATGAGGCATACCGTGGCGTCTTTATGATACTCTCCCTATGCGAAATGTTTTTATGTACTTCTACTTACCTACTGGGAAAGTATACAAGTACAAATAAGTAAGATTCACTTGACAATTCAAATACCCTTGTGAAAGTTTATTTGAATAAAAATGGATAATTAATATTAAATTACTTCTGAAATTAAGACTAAAACAAGTGTAAATTAAATATTTAATTTTTAAAAAACAAGCTTTTAGTAGCTGGCTACATCGTCAGACCCTGGCCATCTAGAACCAGACTACTTGTCAAGACGAATCAAACGAGCCCAAACTCGATGGAGTTACGTCGTTTTATTACAGAGTTGCCAAAACCACCTTCCGGCTTCATCATTAGACCCTGAATATCATCTAAAACCAGACTACTTGTCAACACTATTTATTACAGAGTTACCAAAACCACCTTCCGGTTCCATCATCAGACCCTGATCAGATCAGACCCTGGTAACCATCTAAAAACAAAGTACTCGTCAAGACAAATTAAACGAGCCGAAACTCGATAGGGTTGCGTCGTTTCATTACAGAGTTCCTATGACCACCTTCCAGCTCCATCATGGTAAAACTAAATAAAAGCTTGTAATAAAACGAATACCACATCGCTGTCACCGCAGCGTGGCATAGTATCCATAATAATTTAATATAAAAAAATATTTTTAAAAAACCGACTTCGAACTCCCGCGCCACTATACAAAATATATAATTTATTGTTGATATTAATTTGTTGGTAAAAATCGCTCGACCGATTTCGATGAAATTTATATGGGACCACCTGGGAAGTATACCCTTTCAAACATAAAAGAATCTTCCAAATCGGTTCAAGCGTCTTCGAGTAATCGGTGGACATACATAAAAAAATCCAACGAATTGATAACCTCCTCCTTTTTTTTAAGTCGGTTAAAAATGCTGGCAGCATTGCCCCTTTGGATGGCCAAATTAATTATTTTGGTCACATTTTCATAAGATCATATTATATAAACAATAAGAACATCGACAAATCCATTCGATTTTTTTTTCGAGTTCTAAAACCAATCATCTTTAGCTTCTACGTTCAAAGTAAAACCATCACCAAAATGTAATCAATGAAAACGTTTTGTAAATAGAAAACCAAATGGCATAGACAAAGGGGGAGCTTCCTAAAATCTGCGCATGTGACCGGGGGTTAAGCAAGGCCGAAGACACAATAACGCCGGAGGGTTGAAATCTAATTTGCAAATGCATTTCCTGCCTTTCAGGCCGTACCGATGTGGATCCGGCTTTAAATTTTTAAACGAACTGAAATTCCAACGTTTGGTTTGTCTTTGACTTGTGATTTAACTAAAGAGGGGTTGGGAGGCAAATTTTTTTCTATAAACAATTATTAAGCTATTGCATAGCTTTTATCGCGGACTTTGAGCGCGGCGACCGAATCAAGAAATTCCGTAACGAAAATAAACCTAACACCGTCGTTAAGTAAGCGTTCAAAATTTTAGAGGTTCACAAGTAGCTCTGTTTGGCGCAGTGGGCGAGCGACCGCTTTCTTTACCTACCGTATGGTGTATGATGTCGCAGGTTCGAATCTCACTCGCGAAGTAGTGACAGTGCGCTTTTCTTGTTTGTTTGTTTTTTAATTAGTTTTTTGCATAATTTTTATTATGCAAAAAAAAAATATTGCATAAATATTATAATTGCATAAGTTGATAAAAAATGCTATGCAATAGCTTTACCGCGGCAGTCCCCGAGTGCCAGTATTTTTATTGATATAACCCTTGACGAAGTTAATACGAAGTATACATGCAAGCATGTTATATATAGAAAGTTTTTATTCGATGTCAAGGTAGCCATAGACTGCGATTTCCACTGCTGGTAAGTGACGGTGCAGTGTAAGATGATAGCAGGCTAACATGTATGATAGTGTAAATTATATACTCATAGGTAACCAACCCTAGTCTGTTTCTACACACCATCGTACCAGTACGCTTACTCGTTTTGCGGAATGTTCTCTTTTTTCGAAACGGTAGAGTGGTAGCAATCCACAGCTAATTTCATTGCATATAAGCAAGTCCTAATGCGTGGAAAACTGTTTGTCATCATCATCATCATGTGCCTTCCTCGAATTGATGTTTGGCGGTCATCACATGAAAAACTTCTCTACCAAAATCAACAGCGTTTAATTTTGGGTAACTCAACCTTGTCTACCCCAAAACATCGTCCAAACACATTTTTGGTGACCTGGAGCTCTCTTGCCTGCAATCCTTCGTTCCAACTAGAACCACCCTCAAGGTTCTCAGTAGAAGAAAAAAACTATCGTGAGGTATTTATCGTGGAAATGGACGCGGCACATATTTCGAAGAGCTGATAGTAGCTGGGTTCCCAAAGTGTTGCAGTGTTGACCCCGCACAACGTAGCGCAGTGTTGGCAGATCCCCCGCTAGGTGGAACGACGCTATCAGACGAGTCGTAGAAGCCACTGGGTATAGGCGGCGCAGGCATATGGAAATCCATACCAGAGACCTTTGTCCAGCAGTAGACGTCTATCAGTTGATAAAGGAGAAGAAGAGTATTATTTAGATTGAGCATCTTTTTGGACAGACACTATGTCTGAACTGACATGACTACAATATACAAACATATAGATACAAACTACTCTATTCCTTCCATAATTATTTCGTACTTTTCATGTGCCCTAATCTGTTTGACCCTTCACTCTTCAGGGCTTTAATTGGACAAAGCGTTCTCACTCATCCTACGCTAGGGGCTCAATTTGAGCTCAATGTTCTCTCAAAAAATTTTGTTAATTCTGATTTTTTTTAAACAAAAACCTTTTTCCACTATTATTTAAATAATAATTAACTGTTCCTTAACTTTGTTTAAAATTAAATGCATTAGTAAAGCTTTGTTTAAAATTGAATTAATTAAAATACTTTTCAAGTTAAATGAAGAAATAAGTAACGTACGAAAAGCTCTTAGTTTTAGTTTATTCCTGAGAGTTATCTTGCTGTTGAACTCACAAGCCATCTTGTGATCTAGTCTATATTTATTTGTGTTTTAAAACCTGACTCATACAACGTCTTCCAAAGACTGCAGCGTCTCCCAAAGGAAATAAGAGAGCCTGACTTGAATATAATAATAACGAGAGTGCATCATCAGAGTACACAAACTTTTCGACATTGCATCAATCAAAATTAGACTCTGATTGAGGCGCTTAACATTACTTAAGGATCTCCTTAGTACAGATTTTAAAAAGTTACCCTCGGAGTCATCTATAAACGCTTCTTTAATAGAAATGACAAATCATTAAGAGACTTCTTCTTCTTCATCAACCAATAGACGTCCACAGCTGGACAAAGGTCTCTTGCATAGACTTCCATAGGCCTCGGTCTTGCGCCGCCTGAATCCACATAGCTGATGGTCGTTGGGGTCTCAGGGTGCTGGAGTGGGGACCCCACACCGGGAAGCGCAGTGTTGGCAGACCCCCACTAGGTGGGCCGACAACATCAAACATGTCGCAGGCATAGTTAATTCATGACTTTGAAATATGAATGAATAAGTACCCATATTAAATGCCTCGTCGGTCTAGTGGTTAGAATGTTTGACTGGGATAACGAGGGGTTCGATTTCCGTGTCGGGCCAAAATGTAAAAAATTATACACTTAAAAATTGCCCGATTAAATTGAGAACCTTTTGTATTAGAGTCGGTTACGAAATGATAAACTATTTCACTATGTGCAAAAAAGAAAAAAAGTTCATCAAACTGTCGGGATGTGAGGGCTATCCGCATCATAATACAAAGCGTGTACCTTTCGTCGGTCCGTTTAATAACGTGGATTGGTAGAATCTCGACCATTTTCGGAATTTCGCCAATGTTCACGCTCCATTGCGGGCGGAAATTACATTGCGTAGGAGAACGGTCTTTTTGTTCGGCCGTTGTATCGATTGCTGTTTGTTATATTGAGGTTTGGGCGTTCCACTTGCCAACAAACTTCGTTGAAACCAAAGATATTAATAAGAAGTATCTCATACCTGCCTAGTTACTTAAGTTGTGAGTACTCTTCCATTATTAGGTAGAGTTATAGAGATAATAGGTGCTCTATCAATGTCGTGATATATTTTGTAAATAAATGTCATATCTTTCACTTCTTTACATTTCTACCCGATTATGGCAAACCGAAAAAGAAGGATTATGATTTTAGTCTAACTACTGAGCTACTACTACTACTACTACTAAAAAATCAACAATAAATTGTATACTTTGTAGTGGCGCGGGCGTTTGAAGTCGGTTTTTAAAAATAGTTTTGTATATTGATTATAACGAATAAGGTGCCAATCGAGTTATTTTGGACCAAGTGACATAATATACTCACTACATTTTAGGGAGGTCGCCCACTACTTTTTGCAACGATTCAGTAGCGATACAACCGCAAAAAGACCGCGATCCAGCCCTGATGCCGTCGCAGGTCGTATACCTTTGCCCACATAACAACGAGTCTACATCGCTACTTTACGATACATCATCGATAAACATCATCGATACAGACGCGATGCAGCATCGATATAATTGTGCGCTAGTTTTTTTTTTTTTTTTTAATCGTATGGCATGTTACGCCGTCTAGTTCGTCGCTTGTTTAGCACCACCCGGGGGACACGTGCAGGGAAGTGAGAGGTGGTTCCTGCGGACGTGAGCGACGGGGCATCCCCCAATGCGCTATAGTAACTACCTGTGAACGCCTGTGGCTCCTGTTCTTTTTTACCCGATGTCGTCCGAAAGAGTCGCGCGTTAGTAGCGATGCAGAAGCGATACTGAATCGATAATATGCGATTGTATCGCTGCTGAATCGCTGCAAAAAGTCGCTGTGGGTAATCTCCCTAATTAATACCAGCAAATTAAATATGATGAGTGTTTCATCCAATTTTCCGTAGTTTACAATATTTTTTTTTACAATATTTTATTTGACTTGCAATGTATGTATGTTTCCAAAAAAAAATAAAGTTGTAAGTCAAATCTTGCAAGACGAATTAGGTCCACTTCCCGGTTTCCGATTGAGCTGAAATTTTGCATATATATGTAAGTCAGATGACGATGCAATATTATTGTGACATGAAGCTAATTCGATGATGGAGCTGGATGATGGCTATCGGAACTCTGTAATAAAACGACGTAAACCCATCGAATTTGGGCTCATTTGTTTTGTCTTGACAAGTACCCTGGTAATAGATGATATCCAGGTTCTGATAATGTAGCCAGCTCCTGAAAGCTTGTTTTTAAAAATACTATTTTTAATTTACACTTGTTTATTTTCTACAAGCTAGCTCTTGATTGAAATAATAAAAACAAAAACATTTTATGACATTTGCTTCAGAGATTTGTTCGACTCATTGCGGCAAGATTCCACCCGAACAGAGAACAAAGTCCGGCGAAACGACGTCTCTAATGTAAAAGTTGGTCGAAGTTTTCCCGAGGACATGTCAAAACTTGGCGACTTTTCGATGTGTGCGCTATTGGATCTTAACTTATGATGGCTTATCGACTCTATTTAACTAAGTATATTGTCCAATCCACGTGGACGAAGTCACGGGCATCATTTAGTCTAATATATAAAACTAGCTGATACCCGCGACTTCGTCCACGTGGATTTAATTTTTAAAATCCCCCGGAACTCCTTGATTTTCCGGGAAAAAATGTAGCCTATGTCACCCTCAAGGTTCTCAATTACTATACCCATGCACAAAATCACGTCGATCCGTAGCTTTGTTGTTGTTGTTTTTGTTGCCGTTGCTGCGTGATTGAAGGACAAACTTTTTATTTTTATTTTATTTTATTTTTATTTATATGTATATGTATATAAAATTCTCGTGTCACAATGTTAGTTACCTTACTCCTCCGAAACGGCTTTACTGATTTTTACCAAATTTTATATGCATATTCAGTAGGTCTGAGAATCGGCTCCTATCTATTGTTCATACCTCTAAGTGATAAGGGTGACCAACCACTAAATATTTTTGTTGGCGGTACGAAGTTCGCTGGGTCAGCTAGTAATATTATAAAGTTAAATAAAGAATGGTAAATAAAGGAAGTTAAAGTTATGCAGGGATAAAGTTGCAGGTAAAGCTAATTTCTCTACACAACTTTAAAACGCAGTGTTCATTGCACGTAAGAATTCCTTTGCAAAATTGCCACAATGTTTGGATTATCTTAATTAACGATAGCACACTCGAATTAATCGCTATTTTAACTTTAGTTCTCTACTTCTTGTTGAAGCGTCTTTCGAACTATTGTAGGTACGATCAGATCTGAATTCAGAATAATGGTTTTCTGATTGAATTATTTATGACTAGATGATGCCTGCGACTTCGTTCGCATGGATTATGCTTTTTGATTCTTCTTCTACTTTAATTTTCCGGTATAAAATGTAGACTATGTGCTATTCGGATGTATAAGTTATTATATTGTGAAGTTTCATCAGAATCCGTACAGTAGTATTTGGGAAAAAGAGTAACAAACATTCTCACCGCATTTATAATATTAGTAGGAAGTAGGATATGACAGTAGTTACAGTACCTAGTAGTAGTTATATAAAACTTTTTTCATTAAAGTATAATATAATACTAACTTTTGCCCGCGGCTTCGCTCACGTTAAGTTCAATTTTCCAAACCCCTATTTTACCTCCTTAGGGGTTGAATTTTCAAAAATTCGTTCTTAGCGGATGGCTACGTCATAATAGCTGCTAGTTTTGAGCTGTGCGTTGATAGATCAGTCAGTCAGTCACCTTTTCTTTTTATATATTTAGATTAACAGATAGTACTATAGTACTCGCGAATCTATATGGCCCATGAATATAGCCACGTCGCAGTGATGACCAAAATGCAAACAGGTAAGGAACGTATAGAACCATGGGCCCCCACACGCGTTCTATTTCCCACCGAAAGTGATAGCCTAGTGGTTAGAACTGCGGTCTCCTATTCCGGGGGTCGCGAGTTCGATCCCGGGCACGCACCTCTGAGTTTTTTGACATGTCCGTATAGTACGGGAACCCATTGCATCCCGGAAAAGAAAGTAGCCTATGTCACAACTTATCATATTCATCTGTTGCTCCATTGTTGCGTCATTATAGAAGAAACCAACAAACAAACAAACACACTTTCGCATTATCATACTAGTAAGAATGATAATTTGTAAAGCCTAATTTTCCTAATAAATAATATAATCTTTTTGTTTATTACAGGTACGTTACAGACCTTCCAATCCAGAGTAAGTCGGCATTTTCTAGGGAAGCGCGCTCCATTTTAGGCTGCATCTTCTTATGCACCTATCATTTTACGGCGTTATCGTATTCAACCGCTCGTCTTAAAATAAAAAATAAAAAATTAAGTGGCACTCGGGGACTGCCGCGGTAAAGCAATTGCATAGCATTTTTTATCAACTTATGCAATTATAATATTTATGCAATATTTTTTTTTGTATAATAAAAATTATGCAAAAAATAATTAAAAAACAAACAAACAAGAAAAGCGCACTGTCACTACTTCACGAGTGAGATTCGAACCTGCGACACCATACGGTAAAGAAAGCGGTCGCTCGCCCACTGCGCCAAACAGAGCTACTTGTGAATCTCTAAAGTTCGGCCGTTCAGAGAATGCGTTCCTGACACCTGTCAGTTAGTCACGACAACTGTCACAAAATTATAACATTAATTGATTATTGATATGATAATGTTGTTTTAATGCTCATCAATTGTTAAAACGGTAAACAACCAGCAATAATATTTTTATCGTAACTGCAACGCCATTACAAAGTTACGTCGTCAGTTCAATCGCGACGTGTCAGGAACGCATTCTCTGAACGGCCGTAGTATAAAATGTTGAACGCTTACTGAACGACGGTGTTAGGTTTTTTCGTTACGGAATTTCTTGATTCGGTCGCTGCGCTCAAACTGTTTGTCCTAGTTCAAAGCCCGCGATAAAAGCTATGCAATAGCTTAAAAAACTTTAATTACTCAACAACTTCCATATCATTGTACCGCAAACTTTGTAAGTAAAAGCTACTTTGTCCTGTAACTAATATATTATAGCTCGTATAACATTAAGCTTAGACCTTCACGTTTCTGTATACCTTTACAGGGCCTTTATATAGCGATATGTCATCAAGCGTCCCCAAGCTTTATAAATAAGCTTTATTGCCGCAATAAAGTATCCTCTAACGCCGGGCTAAGTGCCTCGTATTGATGTATACCGACGCATACGAAATCCTTTCTGCACTTACTGAATTCGCGTCCCTTGAATATCGCGTTTCGTCGACACTTGGATGATTTTATGTTGATGTAATATTATAATAACCACCATGGCGCAATAGTGAGTGCTTTGGGCTGAAGTCTAAAGTGAGAAGGTTCTCAAGAGGGAAACTTTAGTCACACACAATATGTAGTTTGATGAACTGATGGTCATTGGGGTCCCAAGGTGCTGGAGTTGCGATCCCGCATCGGAAAGCGCAGTGTTGACAGAACCCCTACTTGGTGGACAGAAGAGTCGCAGGGTGCCACCGGGTGCCACATGACCGAGACCTGTAGAAGTCCTTTGTCCAGTAGTGAACGTCTATCAGTTGATAAAGAAAAAGATTGAATTTAAATAAGTAGTGCTCTCAACTTTACTGTAGCAAAGCAAGCCTTAATTTGGCTCTATTCATCGAAATTAGTACATTTACATCCATGGTTCTATTTAAATAGGATAAAGAAATTCCGCCATTCTATACAAGATGGGTACTCAACTTTTAAGCTATTGCATAGCTTTTATCGCGGGCTTTGAACTAGGACAAACAGTTTGAGCGCGGCGAACGAATCAAGAAATTCCGCAACGAAAAAAACCTAACACCGTCGTTCAGTAAGCGTTCAATATTTTAGAGGTTCTCAAGTAGCTCTATTTGGCGCAGTGGGCGAACGGCCGCTTTCTTTACCGTATGGTGTATGATGTCGCAGGTTCGAATCTCACTCGCGAAGTAGTGACACTTGGCTTTTCTTGTTTGCTTGTTAATCAATATTTTTTTTGCATAATTTTCATTATGCAAAAAAAATATTGCATAAATATTATAATTGCATAAGTTGATAAAAAATGCTATGCAATAGCTTTACCGCGGCAGTCCCCGAGTGCCACTTAATTTTTTATTTTTTTAGGTACGAGAAGAAATGCCATCCAAAGGACGTAAATGCAAGACGGTGGGAAGTTAAAATGTCATCATTCTTTTCTTACATAAGTAGTACCCACTTAAGGAAATTGAATAATATGTATAGTGTATATCTATACGTTTTATACATAAATGTATAATGCATTAGGGCGTTTCTGTCACTTGTTTGCCGTATATCGCACCCCCGCAGCTTAACAATAAATGTAATGGCTCCGTGCGCTGCTTATCGGTCAAGATTATGTCTAAGGCCGTAATGTAGTGTGATATTATTGCTTTATTTGTCACGTATCAGCGCAGCCGCCATTTTGTGGAGCGGATTGAATAATTGAACACTTCTATCCCGCAATTTGATAAGGATTATGGCTATGGATACGTTTTAAAAATTAATTTTGATGTTCAGTGCCCAAATGGTTTTTTGATGTAGCATCTTCAGAAATGTACTACTACTTTATAACTTCTTATAATTAATTATATTTATCTGATATTTTTCATGTCCTCTAGACATCTCAAACATAACCTGATTTTTATTGGTAAACTAGCTGATGCCCGCGACTTCGTCCGCATGGATTTAGTTTTTAAAAATCCCGCGGGAACTCTTTCATTATCCGAGATAAAAAGTAGCTCTCCCGGTCTGAGGAACCACTACTACATCCATTACTATACCCATGCAAAAAATCGCATCAATCCGCTGTTCTGTTGCGACGTGATTGAAGGACAAACCAACAAACAAACACACTTTCGCATTTATAATATCAGTAATGCTTTATTATAACACTTTTTATAATTGTCAAATTTTTTACCATACTTAACCAAAGACAAAATTACGTTTAGCTGTCATTTACGTTTTGTTATTCCACTGTCATTTGCGTGTTGTTATTCCATGTCAGATGCGTTTTTGTTATACCACGTTTTATAATGACTTGACGGAAACGCGGTCGAACGGGATAAAAAGTATCCTATGTCCGTCTCCTGGTTCTAAGCTACCTCTCCACCAATTTTCAGCCAAATCGGTTCATCCGTTCTTGAGTTATAAATAGTGTAACTAACACCACTTTCTTTTATATATATAGATTAATCATAATCTTTGTCAAAAAGCAACATCAAAAATGATGTATATACTTAATATATGTATTATAAGTAGCTGTATGTCTCTACAAGAAGCGTACGAAGAATAAACTTAGTTTAGTGTAGGTATTTTATTTAAGTATATTATCTTAGTATACCTTAATTTAATTATTGACTCAACACATCAGATACATGATGAATTCATACCTCAATATCAACTATTATGGTGATAACGATCTTGTCCAAAACACGGTCTTTGATGCATGCTCAAGCTCCCTCTAAAAGTGTATGGTTGCCGATTGATGGATTATTACTTAATTGCGGTATTGCATGATACCATCTAAATAGAAAGAGGACACATCTGTCACTTGCAGTTGACGGTTTCACCTTCTATACCACGTTAACATGTTCCATAGTATTCGGGTTTGTTTGATTGTTTGTCCCTCAATCACGCAGCAATTTAGAAACTAATCAACGTAAGGAGAGTGACGTAGGTTACTTTTTATCCTACAACATAATAAAGGGATTCCGCGAAATTTTAAAACCCAACTCCACCAGATGCAATCGCAAGCTAGTGATTATACTTTCAAGTTAGCTAGTTCATGATCATAAATCAGTAAATAAATTATGATAATTCACGGACTAAAAACGACCGGTTATATTTACCACTAGTTGCCCCGCCCCGGCTTCGCACGGGTAGGCTACAAAACAAACAATGGTACAAACATCTGGGGCCTGGAGGTTAATGATTTAGTCTGTTTAGAATAAATGCCTGTGGCTAAGACCCTCATAATATTTTGGTATTCATGTAATCGAAATTATGATCGATGTCTCAGCGCTGACTTACTGCCATCCGTGAACAGTTATATAACCTCTATCTCCGACAATATTTATCAGAATGATCTTCATCAAAATTAGACACAACGTACCTGATAAAATTATACACTTTCAAATTAAAAATAATTATTAAAATCGGTTCAAATTTGACGGAGTTATGAAGTAAAATCGATAAAAACTTTCATCCCCTATCCTGGAGAAACCATATTGTTTATCAGGATAAAAACTACCCTACACGTTGAAACGAAGTATCAGCTACCGCTATACCAAATTTCATTTAAATTCGTTCAGTAGTTTTCACGTGATGCGCGAACACACAGACAGACAGACGCTCAGTATCGATAATAAAGCATCCCCGGTCAAAATTTTCAAAATATATTCATGTACAGAAATCGTCCAGTTACAGTTTTATTATAGTATAGAAGATAACTATTGCAGCGTCAGACAGCAAAAGGTATCGTAGTTGCACAACCTTCATGTAGTTACAAGCATGAAGCAACTATATCCAACTTAAATAGTGTTGGATGTTGCTAAACCTAATTTCCAAAACTTGCCAGCTCGCGCACTGATTTGCATAATGTCATGTCTGACATTAATACACTAAACTCAATATCGTGGCACCTGTGACCGACGTGTATTAAGCATTATAATTATGCTACTAAGTTTAAATTAATAACTAGGTATAGTATACCACTGATGTATATTGCAATCTGTTTGCACATAGTCCGTCGATTAATATTTAGTAGGTATTTATCAAAGATCTAATATTGCTGTTATGTAACATTTCAACTTTCCGTTATGTAATTTGCTAATCCATCGTCATTTGACCGACACAGGAAGGTAATTAAATGATGAATTTTAAGTTGAAGCAATGAAGACATTACTTACCTATATAGATATTCATACTAAATAAATACTGAATCGTCAGGTCTAAACCTCGTGGTATCTCTTTCATAATGATCCCTGCGGAAAAGGGTAGCACAATTACTCGATTCAAAACTATCAATTTGCCTATCAATGGAGATTTCATTCAAATCAATCGCACCTGTGAAACTTTGTAAGACCCTTTAATCAAGTAAGACGCTTGAACATATCTTCATAAATTATTGCTAATCTAAAAATCCATCTTGATAATCACGTCAGCTTTCAAACAGAAAAAGCCGCATCAAAATCAGTCATTCGATGGGGAGCTACGAGGGAACAGACAGACAAACATGTACACAGATACACTGTTACACACGTCAAACTTACAACACCTTTGTTTTTTTATCGGGGGTTAAACATGGACAGTCGCCAGTGAAACATGAAGTCAGTGCCAGTAGAGTTTTGGTATTAAACTAAATCCGCTGGTAGAATCCGAAGTCGCACAGCGAATCCTCTAAAATTATTTAGTTCTTCTATACCATTCTCAAATAACAAACTAAAAAATTTCAAGTCTCTATTGCGGACTTGATTCCAGAAGCTGCGGTTAAAACGAGCGGGGAAATTTTCCGACTTGTTACTCTATCGGTTTTCTTATTGTAGAAAGTTAGCCTCCTTGAGAACAAGCTGGAGTGGCACTTAACCGAGTTTTAGAACTACGTTGGACTTGTTCATTATTTAAACTAGATTTTTAAACTAATTTAGTATTATAATTAAAAGAGGTGTATTCAATAGAATCGATTTCTTTGATGTTCTAATGTAAGCAGACTCACTTCGCAATGGGGAAAAGGCAATCAATATTTTGTATTCACTGTTAAGTTTTGTCAATAACTAACTACCAGATCCAAAATTGCTGATTCTGGGTTATTAAGATATAGCCGCAACTCTTTAATGCCTAATACTCGTATGTCAGTCATTTTGCGATATGTGGTTACGTTATCAAACCCAGACTCAACACTGTTATAGAGATCTTTACCAATTTTTAGGGTTCCGTACCCAAAGGGTGCCAACGGGACCCTATTACTAAGCCTCCGCTGTCCGTCCGTCCGTCCGTCCGTCTGTCAGCGGGCTGTATCTCGTAAACCGTAATAGATAGACAGTTGAAATTTTCACATATTTGTGTATTTCTATTGCCGCTATAACAACAAATATTAGAAATAAAATAAAATTAAAAAATACATGGAAAAGCAGTCGAAATAAAATTTTATTCTTTCCCCCTTGCATGTGGGGTGTTATTGTCTAGAACTCATTAAGTGGAGTTCAAACATATATTTTTTTATTTTTTAACTACAAAAATGAAGAAATGGGGGGCGGTCAAAGTTGTGCGTTTTAGACCAATTTTGTTAGGGGGTCTATCTCAAAAATCGGCCAATTGCGAGTCGGGCCTCACTCTTTTAGTTTTATATGACCAAATCATTTTTTTAAAACTAGATACATATTTAGATATCAGCTTGTTTCATTGTGCTCTTGAATGTACAATAAAGACCTTTCACAATAACTAAATCTACGAATTTATGACTGACTTGTAAGGCGACGACACTTTTTCTAATTCTATAACAAAATCCTACAATTTACTGTAGTGTTACTGTAGATATACTTTTACTGTATATGTTACTGTATATGTAATGTTACGGTATTGTTGATTTTTTAAACAGCGAATATAATAACATAATAAATTAATAAATAATTAGCCGTCGTGAGGAAACCTGCACACCTGAGAGTTCTTCATAATGTTCTCGAAGGTGTGTGAAGTCCGCAAATTCGCATTGGGCCGGTGTGGTGGACTATGGCCTATAACCGTTCTCTGAGAGGAGACCTGCGCTCAGTAGTGAGCCGTTGATGGGTTGCTGATGGTAGTATTAGTGTTATTGCTTACTACGTTACGTTAACTCTGTTGGTTCTTTTATTGACTAAGATTATACTATCTATGTATAAAAATACTATCCAATAATTAGGTTTGTAATTCGTTTTATCTCTTAATTACAATCGTTAGTATTGGGTCAAGCTTCTTTCTTTAGATTTCCCCTATTAGGGTTCCGTAGCAAAATGGTTAAAATGGAACCCTTATGGTGAGACTTTCTCCGTCCGTCCGTCCGTCCGTCTGTCACAGTTGATTATTTCAGTAACTATTAAAGCTATCGACATGAAATTTGGCATAGTTGTGTATAATAGTGGCCCAACATCATTGGAATAAAGAAAAATCGAAAATTATTTTGTTTTATTAAAAAAGGGGGAAAATCGGGGGTTTGAAATTTCAAAGTAAAATAACTATACCGAGTGGGGTATCATATGAAAGGCCTTTACTTGTGCATTCTAAAACAGTTTTTATTTATTTCTATATATATAATAGTTTTTGAGTAATTGGCCAAAATGTCAAAAAAAATACCGTTCCCCTTATCTTCGAAGTTTACCAATCGAAAAAACTGAAATAATTATGGTCAATAGAGGTTTATGTATATTTTACAGGAAAAATAAAATCAACGCTCTAACTAGCATAGTTTTTTTTATATCCTATCCTATTAATATTATAAATGCGAAAGTTTGTGAGGATGTTTGGATGGATGGATGGATGTTTGTTACTCTTTAACGCAACAACGAATGAACCGATTTTGCTGAAATTTGGCACAGACATAGATTATAGTCTGGAATAGCACATAGGCTACTTTTTATCCCGGAAAAGCAAACAGTTCCTGCGGGATAGCATCGCTATTTTTTACGCATTTGTCCTTCATAATACGCGCAATGGAGTTTTAGATTAACGTGATTTTTTTGCACAGGTAAAGTTAGGAGCCTGAAAAATGACAAAGGCTACTTTTTATCCCGGGAAAACAAACGGTTCCTGCGGGATATTAGAATACTACTTTTCACACATTTATCTTTCAATTATGCGCCAACGGAGTTACAGATTGACGTGGCTTTTTGGATAGGCATAGTTGATGACTTGAAAAGTGACAAAGGCTACTTTTTATCCTGAGAAAGCAAACAGTTCCCACGGGATATTAGTGTTCTACTTTTCACATATTTATCCTTAAATTAGGCGCCAACGGAGTTACAGATTGACGTGGTTTATTGGATAGGCATAGTTGAAGACTTGAAAAGTGACAAAGGCTACTTTTAATTCCAGGAAAACAAACAGTTCCCGCGGGATATTCGTATGCTACTTTTCCCCTAATAATCCTTCAATTATGCGTCAACGAAGTTACAGATTGACGTGGTTTTTTGGATAGGCATAGTTGATGACTTGAAAAGTGACAAAGGCTACTTTTTAACCCGGGAAAACAAACAGTTCCAGCAGGATATTAGTATTCTACTTTTAACATATTTATCCTTCAATTATGCGCCAACGGAGTTACAGATTGACGTGGTTTATTGGATAGGCATAGTTGAGGACTTGAATAGTGACAAAGGCTACTTTTAAACCCGGGAAAGCAAACAGTTCCCGCGGGATATTAGTATGCTACTTTTCACATATTTATCCTTCAATTTTGCGCCAACGGAGTTACAGATTGACGTGGTTTTTTGTATGGGTATATTTGAGGACCTGAAAAGAGAAAAGGCTACTTTTATCCCGGGAAAACAAACAATTCCCGCGGGATATTCGTATGCTACTTTTCACATATTAATTCTTCATATGCGCCAACGGAGTTACAGATTGACGTGGTTTTTTGAATAGGCATAGTTGAGGACCTGAAAAGTGAAAAGGCTACTTTTTATTCCGGGAAAACAAACAGTTCCCGCAGGTTATTCGTTTGTTACTTTTCACATATTTATCCTTCAATTATGCGCCAACGGAGTTACAGATTGACATGGTTTTTTTGATAGGCATAGTTGAGGACCTGAAAAGTGAAAAGGCTACTTTTTATCCCGGGATTCGTATGGTACTTTCACATTTTTATCCTTCAATTATGTGCCAAGGGAGTTACAGATTGACGTGATTTTTGGGATAGGCATAGTTGACGAACTGAAAAGTAACAACGGCTACTTTTTATCCCGGGAAAACAAACAGTTCCCGCGGGATACCTGCTCCCTACTTTTCACATATTTATCCTTAAATTATGCGGTGATATGCATGCATGCATACATGTATGTATGTATGTATGTATGTATGTATGTATGTATGTATGTATGTATGTATGTATGTGTGTATGCATGTATGTATGCAAGTATGCATGTATGCATGTTTGTATGTATGCATGCATGTATGTATGTATGGGTGTATGTATGTATATATGTATGCATGCATGTATGTATGTATGTGTGTGTGTATGTATGTATAATGTATGTATGTATGTATGTATGTATGTATGTATGTATGTATGTATGTATGTATGTATGTATGCATGCATGTATGTACATATATCTATGTGTGTATGCATGTATGTATGTATGTATCCTCCCCCTCCAATAACTACATTAACTATATTCGATCCTACTTATCCCACTAATATTATTAATGTTGTTAAGTTAGTGTTAAGTTTGTGAGGATGGATGTATATTGTATACGGATGTATGTTTGTGTAGATGTAGTATAGGGATGTATGGATGGATGGATGTATGTTCTCTGAGATAGGGGTTGAACTATTTTGACTGTTTTACTCCATAACTTCGTTGAATTTAAACTAATTCTTATTATTATTTTAACCGACTTCAAAAAAGGAGGAGGATCTCAATTTAACGGAATCTTTTTTATGTATGTTCACCGATTACTCGACGACACCTGAACCGATTTGGAAAATTCTTTTTTGTTTCAAAGGGTCCCAGGTGGTCCCATTTAAATTTTATCGAAAAATCAACAATAAATTATATACTTTGTAGTGGCGCGGTCGTTTAAATGTATGTTCCCGGGACAAAAAGTAGCCTGTGTTATTTTCCAGGTCCTCAACATTACCTGTGTAAAAAACCACGTCAACTATATGCACTTGCACCTTATATGTGAAATATTATAAATGCGAAAGTGTGATGGTTTCTCCTTCAATCACGCCCGAACAGAGCTACGGATCGACGTGATTTTTTGCAAGGATACCTATAGTTGACCTGGAGAGTGACAGGCTACTTTTTATCCCGCAAAATCAAAGAGATCCCGAGGCATTTTAAAAACTAAATTCACGCAGACGAAGTCGCGGGCATCAGCTAGTTAACAATAAACCTCTACAAACAAAGTTAACGATAAATACGCAAATTAATATAATATTATCGTTTTACTTTTACTTTTGGAGTACGGAACCCTCAGTGCGCGAGTCCGACTCGCACTTGGCCTACTTTTTTCTTTATTTGAACCCTGTTCTCAATTGCCAAACTAATCTATCACAAGTTTGGCAGTTTAATATAACATCAACTTAAGACATCAAAGCTGCCGCTTTACATGGGTCGCCTCCTTTCAATAACACTAAATGAATAATTGAAAACCGGTGTGACCGAACATCATACTGTGATACTAATATTATAAATGCGAATATGTGTTTGTTTGTTGGTTTATCCTTCAATCACGCCGCAACAGAGCTACGGATCGACGTGATTTTTTGCGTAGGTATAGTTGAGGACCTGGAGAATGAAAAAAGACTACCTTGTAACCCGGAAAATCAAATCGTTCCCGAGGGGTTTTAAAAACTAAATCCACGCGGACGAAGTCGCAGGCATCAGCTAGTTCCTTATTATACTTTCTTTTTACTCGACTACGGCAAAGCCCAAAGGAAGGGTTATGATTTGACGAATGTGGTGTCAATCTAGCGGTTAAACTGCTGAGCCGTTTGACGAATGTGGTGTCAATCTAGCGGCTGAACTGCTGAGCCGTTTGACGAATGTGGTGTCAATCTAGCGGCTGAACTGCTGAGCCGTTTGACGAATGTGGTGTCAATCTAGCGGCTAAACTGCTGAGCCGTTTGACGAATGTGGTGTCAATCTAGCGGCTAAACTGCTGAGCCGATTGACGAATGTGGTGTCACTAGCGGCAACTGCTGAGCCGTTTGACGAATTTGGTGTTAATCTAGCAGCTAAACTGCTGAGCCGTTTGACGAATGTGGTGTCAATCTAGCGGCTAAACTACTGAGCCGATTGACGAATGTGGTGTCACTAGCGGCAACTGCTGAGCCGTTTGACGAATGTGGTGTTAATCTAGCAGCTAAACTGCTGAGCCGTTTGACGAATGTGGTGTCAATCTAGCGGCTAAATGCTGAGCCGTTTGACGAATGTGGTGTCAATCTAGCGGCTAAATGCTGAGCCGTTTGACAAATGTGGTGTCAATCTAGCGGTTAAACTGCTGAGCCGTTTGACGAATGTGGTGTCAATCTAGCGGCTAAACTGCTGAGCCGTTTGACGAATGTGGTGTCAATCTAGCGGTTAAACTGCTGAGCCGTTTGACGAATGTGTTGTCAATCTAGCGGCTAAATGCTGAGCCGTTTGACGAATGTGGTGTCAATCTAGCGGCTAAACGCTGAGCCGTTTGACGAATGTGGTGTTAATCTAGCAGCTAAACTGCTGAGCCGTTTGGCGAATGTGGTGTCAATCTAGCGGCTAAATGCTGAGCCGTTTGACGAATGTGGTGTCAATAGGTTTAACTATAGACAATAAACTTACATGGAAACCACACATTACAAATATTAAAAATAAACTAGTATCTTTAACCGGAGCCCTCCGCAGCATAGTCCGTTGCCTACCGCGAAAAGTCCGCTTCATAATCTACAACTCCTTAGCTAAACCACACCTTGATTACTTAATCCAAGTCTGGGGCTCAGCAGCTAGAACTAATCTTCAAATAATACAAACAGCTCAAAATAAATTAATAAAAGTACTTTTCCATTACGATTATTTGACACCAACAGAAAAAATATATATAGAAACAAAATTAATGAACATTACAAATACTTACAAATATTACACTTGCATTTTAATTAGAAAAATTCTATCAAAAGAAATGCATTCAAACATAACCTTTACCAAAAAAAAATAAATATCCACATTTACAATTTTTGAGAAGTGCTAATAACATAATTTTACGTCCACCAAGAACTAACTATGGCAAGAGAAATATTACGTTCGAAAGTGCTCAGATATATAACAAACTTCCTAAAAATATAAAGGAATGTAAAAGCATGCACAATTTTAAAAAACTGCTTAAAAACCATTTTGCGAAAATTAGTTAAAACATAATAATACTTTTGACGAAATTTAAAAAAGAAAACAAAAATAAATTGAATCTACTTTTTATGGGCCACATCTAGTTAGGAGATAATCGATGAACTGACTATTCAGTAATTAACCGCGGCTCGAATAGATTCTGTTGTGATGGTACCAAGCTTTTTGAATACTTACCCACTTTTTGTACGCTCCGTAATGCAACTATTTTTGTAAAACATGCTTTTAGCTTAAGTCTCGTTCAAGTGAATATGTAAAATATTCTTTTTGAGACAATAAATATATCTTTAACCCGAATCTAGCGGCTAAACTGCTGAGCCGATTGACGAATGTGGTGTCACTAGCGGCAACTACTGAGCCGTTTGACGAATGTGATGTTAATCTAGCGGCTAAACTGCTGAGCCGTTTGACGAATGTGGTGTCAATCTAGCGGCTAAATGCTGAGCCGTTTGACGAATGTGGTGTCAATCTAGCGGTTAAACTGCTGAGCCGTTTGACGAATGTGTTGTCAATCTAGCGGCTAAATGCTGAGCCGTTTGACGAATGTGGTGTCAATCTAGCGGTTAAACTGCTGAGCCGTTTGACGAATGTGGTGTCAATCTAGCGGCTAAACTGCTGAGCCGTTTGACGAATCTGGTATCAATCGATACGTGATACAAATTACATAATCAATATGACTTATGTTGGGTTACAGTTTTTGGGTTACAGTTTGTGCTACAAAACTTGGGGTGTGTTTTATGGTTCTATTAAACTTTTATACTATGACGTCAATCTATAGTAAAGAAGTTAAAGTAATCATTGGTAGTTCTAAGAATTATGTAACTTGGACAGAGTAAACGGTATCAAACTGTAAAGTTAACAGGTTGAAGCTGTTCATGAATTAGTTCAACAAGAGTTACTTAATGATTTTGTTCTTTTATTTCGCTCACTGTACCTACTAACTAACTAGTGAGTGATCCCCTGTTACGTTTATTTATAAGCAATTAATATCACATGCACAAGTCTACCAATTCGCACTGGGCCAGCGTATTGGACTATGCCTAAACCTTTCTCTGAAAGGAAACCTGCGCTCAGAAGTGAGACGTTAATGGATTGCTCCTGATCATGATGATGATTTCGTTCACTTTACCTAACTAACTAGTAAGTTATTCCCTTTATAATATAATTGCGCCAATGACAGTATCATCTTCACAGGTTTATATAAAAATACCTATTTCCTTACTAATTTGTGAGTAACTCACGTAAAACTCGATACTCAGACTAATTTCTTAAACTGGACACTTTCAAGTAAATTTTTTTATATAAACCTGTGAACATGATACTGCCATCGTCGCAATTAGTATATCATAAGCCTATTTTGTCGTATTAGTTTACAAATTGCGAAAAACCAAAATTATAGTATAATTTCTATTTTGTTTTGTGAGATGTCATAATATTATAATGAGAACCTTAATGTTAATGTTGATATTGTATGACATGGTAAAACAATTTTGAAATAAATACTGCTATTAAGGGTTCGTAGTATAGGCCCAGTATGTGTATGTTCCTAGTCGCCTATCCTAAACAATATGCCAGTAAACAGCGCTAATGTCTAAGCGCTAATGCTTCGTTGTCTCATCATTGAGATATGGACTTGTCATGTGCAAACAATTTTAAACTTACTGCATAATGGCGTTTCTCATTGAAATACTCTCAAAGTCTTACAACCTAGAGAAGAACCAAAAAGTGCAGCTCCTGTGTATAGCGTGGAGCCCAAGTTTAATTAAGTGATCACCCTCAGTAACACTTAATTAATTAACATTCTAAGGCGGTATTTTATTGTAAAGTCACTGTGAACTTAAGTTACGACTTAGAATCCGGAAACTAATGGTTTAACTCGGCCAGAATAAGCGGTTCTAACGCTAAAGTTAACAAACCGAACGATTCTAGTTCCAGATTTAGTTTTCTTTATTGCATAAAGAAAAAGGAAAGTCGCCGTTCGTTGGAGTAACTTCAATTATATTTTTGATTTTTTTTATTCGCCTGCGGGGGTTTAGATTTTAAAAAACCAACGAATGAAATTGACTTATCGACAAACTGTACTAAGCTGGGCTATATTATAGTTAGTTATGTTGCGTCAGGGTCCTGTAAAATTAAAATTAAGATAACTTTCATCTTTTAAGCTATTGCATAGCTTTTATTGCGGGCTTTGAACTAGGACAAACAGTTTGAGCGCGGCGACCGAATCAAGAAATTCCGTAACGAAAATAAACCTAACACCGTCGTTCAGTAAGCGTTCAACATTTTAGAGGTTCATAAGTGGCCCTGTTTGGCGCAGTGGGCGAGCGACCGCTTTCTTTACCGTATGGTGTATGATGTCGCAGGTTCGAATCTCACTCGCGAAGTAGTGACAGTGCGCTTTTCTTGTTTGTTTGTTTTTTAATATTTTTTTTTGCATAATTTTTACTATGCAAAAAATATATTGCATAAATATTATAATTGCATAAGTTGATAAAAAATGCTATGCAATAGCTTTACCGCGGCAGTCCCCGAGTGCCACTTAATTTTATTTCCGTAGACCGTTTTTCATAAGAAGGGTCCATAATTTATGCATCTATAATTACACTCCTATTTGTTTAGTCCTACCTATGACAAAAAAAAGTATACTTAGTAAGTACTCAAGTCATTCTTTCTCTACTATACTAACCATTCTTCATTGAAAATAACAATTAAACTATACCATTTTAATCTTTTTATGAATGCACAACATAATATTATGTAGCACATGAGAACAAGTAAAAATTCTTTTCTATTTAAGTATCTCAACAAAAAACAATTTTCACTCTGAAAGCGCGTTAATTAAAGAAAAATCATTAGCGTTTCACAAAACAAAGTATGAGAGTGAAATATGCAACATTACCTTATTATTCAACGATTCGCCTCATTATTTCTAGGTCAGTTAATCCCCGGCTTACATTCCGCTTTTTAATTGTACCCCATCCCTAAAATTCACGCGTATTTTAATTTCGACTCTATTCGAATGGTATTAAAGTCGTAATGTATGAATTGGAACATGCTGCTAAGTGTACCTGTCCGATCCTCGTCGGGGTCGCCTGTTTTTTTAGAATTTGCCGTATCGTTAGGCCCGCGAAATGAATACGCGTAATTAATAAACGATGTGCGGTAAACGCTATTTAAATTGCACCACATAATAACCCGTAAACATTGTACATTTTGTCATCAAGATATGGGTCATTATTATTCGCATCAAGTGCCCGCGACTTTGTCCGCGTGGATTTAGTTTTTAAAGTCCCTCGGGAACTTTTTGATTTTCCGGGATAAAAAGTAGCCTATGTCACTCTCCAGGTCCTCAATTATACCCATGTAAAAAAATTTTAATAACCCCCCCGACACAAAAAATAATCTCTAAAAACTAACAAATAATATTTTATACCTATATATAATTATTATCGTCACATATATTATGTAAGTTCAAATATTTTTATTTTCCAAGTGTCGTCGTCGCGTCGCGGGACCGCTAAAGTTTATAAAGTATTTTTCCAACAGCTAATTAATTATTACGAATTACATTTAGGTACGAGCGATCTTAAGTTTCATGCATGTATAGTCTACGCTCTACGTAATGCCGCGCGCGACACGTGAGGGCAGACGACGTTGACTGTTGTGTCGATTTTGAGTAAATTCTTTTGTTGCAATCTGCGACTACACCTGTTTTTCTCACTTAGCGGTCCCCCGACGACGCGACGACGACACTTGGAAAATAAAAATATTTGAACTTACATAATAGTGATTTGTTAGCGCAGTGGTAATTGAGCCTAATTGATCCCATTTAATTACCCACCTTCGAAATCTAAACCTTACTCTAACATGTCATATTTAAAGTCATGGTTACATTACCATGTTCTTTCAATATCATTGAAGTAATACGGTACCTTTCGAATCGATAGGACATATGGAAGGTAGTCAGATCACCTCATCAACTATTAAAGAGCTGATGATCTTCAAACGGCTGATCAGGTCATGGTTACCTTACCATATACTTTCAATATCATTGAAGTAACACGGTACCAAATTTCGAATCGATAGGACATATGGAAGGTAGTCAGATCCCCTCATCAAGTATTAAAGAGCTGATGATGTTCAAAGGGCTGATCAGGTCACGGTTACCTTACCATATACTTTCAATATCATTGAAGTAACAAGGTACCAAATTTCGAATCGATAGGCCATATGGAAGGTAGTCAGATCCCCTCATCAACTATTAAAGAGTTGATGATCTTCAAACGGCTGATCAGGTCATGGTTACCTTACCATATACTTTCAATATCATTGAAGTAACACGGTACCAAATTTCGAATCGATAGGACGTATGAAAGGTAGTCAGATCCCCTCATCAACTATTAAAGAGTTGATGATCTTTAAACGGCTGATCAGGTCATGGTTACCTTACCATATACTTTCAATGTCATTGAAGTAACACGGTACCAAATTTCGAATCGATCGGACATAAGGAAGTTAGTCAGATCCCCTAGTCAACTAGAAAAGAGCTGATAATCTTCAAACGGCTGAACAGATTTTCATGAAACATGGCTAAGAACACTCGGGATAAAATAATCTATGACACAAAAAAAACTAAACGAAAATCGGTACATCCGTTTGGCGGCTACGCTACCACAGACAGATACACAGATACACAGAAACGTTAAACTTATAACACCGGCCCTCTCTTTTTGCGTCGGGGGTTAAAAAATCACGTCAATCCGTAGCTCTGTTGCAGCGTGATTGAAGGACAAACCAGCAAGCCAACAAACACACTTTCGCATTTATAATACTAGCTGATGCCCGCGACTTTGTCTGCATGGATTTAATGTTTAAAATCCCTCGGGAACTCTTTGATTTTCCGGGAGAAACAGTAGCCTATGTCACTCTCCAGGTCCTCAAATATACCTATGCAAAAAATCACGTCAATCCTGTAACCCTGTTGCGGCGTGATTGAAGGATAAACCAACCAACCAACAAATAAACACACTTTCGCATATATAATATTAGAAGGAAGTAAGGATTTATATATTATAGTTTATAATATAGAGAAGGAGTGCAGAATCAAACTAAAATAATTTTCGCGTTGCTTTTATTTTTCCTGTAAAATATACATAAACCTCTATTGACCATAATTATTTCAGATTTTTCGATTGGTAAACTTCGGAGATAAGGGGGGGAGGGGGGGACGGTATTTTTTTTCGACATTTTGGCCGATTACTCAAAAACTTTTATATATAGAAATAAATAAAAAACTGATTTAGAATGCAAAAGTAAAGGCCTTTCATATGATACCCCACTCGGTATAGTTATCTTACTTTGAAATTTCAAAGCCCTGATTTTCCCCCTTTTTTAATAAAACTAAAAATAATTTTCGATTTTTCTTTATTCCAATAATGTTGGGCCACTATTATACACAACTATGCCAAATTTCATGTCGATAGCTTTAATAGTTACTGAAATAATCGACTGTGACAGACGGACGGACGGAGAAAGTCTCACCATAAGGGTTCCATTTTTACCATTTTGGTACGGAACCCTAAAAATACATTAAATAAAAAACTTGAGAGGTGTCAAAGGACACCCGGATGGAACGTAGCTCCTTCCGATTAATTTTAGTGAAGGAATTGTAATAAACTAGTGGTGTCATCTAGTATTAAATTGATTAACTACGATGAATTATATTATTTTGTTTATTTCTATTGCACTGTTACAAAACCAAAGAGTTACTCTGGTGGAGTTACTGTTTTTTCACAGATGGCGTTAGCATTTTATCCAATTTATACAATAAAAAATTAGGGAAAAATTCCACATTTAGAAATTATTTAAAATAAAATTGAAAATAGAAAATTCAGTCTGTCGAGCTGGGATTTGAACCATCGACGTTGAATTTATAGGCGACTGCCCTAACAACTAAGCCACGCAGACGCCGTGTTCTAAGGCGAAAATACCGAATACTATGCAAAATTCACATTCAACAAAAAAGTGTCGGTTTCAAAAATGTGTCGAGGTCGAGTGTCGGTTCCTTAATGTTTTCCGTCTAGCCCCCTTCCGTACCGCGCGATAAGGAACTACGTTCCAATAAAAAAAATAACATTACACACACTACCAAGTATTTGAAATACACACGTTAAATTGAGAATAGATTAAAGTCTTACTGAATGTCAAACATAACCATAATGAATGTTTTTTTCTACTTTTATTATGCCTCGACTTAGAACATTAACGGGTCGAATTTCGACCAATGGGCGACCACTAAGTAATTATTATTATGTGTATAAAGAAAGTAGGTACTCAAACGATTACTCACACAACAGCAAGTACCCACGTCACATTTCCATTACGCAACCAAAGTTCCGCGCAATTTGCCTATCACTTATACCGAATGGATCTTCCTATCATCACGAACGCGTTTCCTTAATCCTGCGGCTGTCAGTTACTCAATTTTATGATAAATTAAATCCACTGATCGCTCCCACTCTTTAGACTGACGGACAGAAAATACATTATCCGTGAACAAGATTAAATTAATTTTGGGATGTAAATAGGTCGTCATGTGGGATATAATGGACTTATATTTTGTACGTGCTTATACACGCGGCTTCGCTCCCACCATCTATTAAAATTAGTATAATCCGAATTAGTGATTCCTATACAAATTACCAATTTTTTCAATGTTTCGATTGTTCTTTTATGGTTCACCTATTTTTTTTTTCTTTTTTAACAAGCGCTGCTGTATTAGAGCGCACAAAACAAAAAAAAAATATTCAAATCGGTCGAGCCGTTTTTGAGCTTTAGCCAGACTAACGAACAGCAATTTTTTTTTTATATTTACACAGAGATTAACAACAAATTTGTGCGGGAAATGTTATAGTGCACAATTGTGTGCGCAAACATACAGAGACAGGTTATATTTACTTTGTATAGTCAAAAGCAAACATAGGTGCCCTCTTTCCTCACTTTAATTATAGTCCGATGGGATGTCAATCCGACACGACCGGAGAATACTCAAAGCCGGAGAGAGATCACACACGGCTTTACGTATTCTCTAGACTCTATTAGCTATTTTTGGCTCGACCCGGGAATTGCATCCAAAACCTTGTCATCCACAGTCGAACATACTAACTACTAGACCGGCGCGGCATTTGTACGATTTAGTAATTAATTATTAGTCAATTTTCTGCAGCTACTCTGCGGTTACGGTTAACGGTCTGAAGGAAAACATTGTGAGGAAACCTGCACACCTGAGATTTTCCCATAATGTTCTCGAAAGTGTATGAAGTCCCCCAATTCATATTGGGCCAGCGTGGTGGACTTTGACCACTAGTCTGCGAGGAGACCAGCGCTCAGTAGTGAGCTGTTGATGGGATGCTGATGATGATGATAATGACTCCGCGTTTGATATTTAAACAGGTAGTTAAATAAAATAGACATACGAGTAAATCATCTTGACTTTATTCCGAATATTTTTAAATAACAAATCATTTAAATTTAATAAACTAACAGAGACACATCAAAGGCTTTTTTACTTTATTAATTAATAAGTTAGTTATTATGTAACGAAAATATATTACATAATTTATTGTAATTTTTGCAAAGTTATTGTAATAATTCATGTAAAATAAATTACAATCGTCGGCGTCGTTCGTCGAAATGGAAATATTCCGAGCGGAATATTCACGTAATCCGCGTTGGAGGTCAAACGGACAGCCCTGACAGGTCATAATCCCGCTCTTAATTAGAAAAACTGGCAGTCGGGGACGAATGTTTATTCAAAAGGCTAATTCGGGAAATAAGGGACCGAAATCAATTGACAGTAAGTACAATGTTGGGCTGTTTCGTAAATAAGCAAACAAAAATGTACCTAAACGGTTGACATTTCGATGACCCATGCACTATTATAGTATCTCAAGAAGCTTAAATACCTGTGTTGTAGGTATTTAAGCTTCTTGTCGTATCTCCTAACCATAGAACTATGAAAACGACGTCTTCCTACTTCCATGCTCATAACACAAGCTTTACGTTTATTTGGAGGGGAGACGGAGATATATCTAATTCAAGTTCAGAAAGGGTAATTATTCTTTACAAAAATACGAAATACATTTTAAATAAAAGCTATTGCATAGCTTTTATCGCGGGCTTTGAACTAGGACAAACAGTTTGAGCGCGGCGACCGAATCAAGAAATTCCGTAACGAAAAAAAACCTAACACCGTCGTTGAGTAAGCGTTCAACATTTTAGAGGTTCTCAAGTAGCTCTATTTGGCGCAGTGGGCGAGCGGCCGCTTTCTTTACCGTATGGTGTATGATGTCGCAGGTTCGAATCTCACTCGCGAAGTAGTGACAGTTCGCTTTTCTTGTTTGTTTTTTAATATATTTTTTTTGCATAATTTTTATTATGCAAAAAAAAATATTGCATAAATATTATAATTGCATAAGTTGATAAAAAATTCTATGCAATAGCTTTACCGCGGCAGTCCCCGAGTGCCACTTAATTTTTTTATTCGATGTCAAGATTGCCCTGAACTGAGATCTAATCTGTTGTATGTGATACTGATGACGGAGTCTCAGATGGTAGACTGTACACGTCAACATACCGGAAGGTAAGTAGCCACAGCCAAAGCGTCCCACAAAACCAGAGACAATTCAGAAATTATAAATTACTAAATTAACCCTGCCGGGTATCTAATCCGAGATCTCCCACTTATAAAAACTCAGCGCTCACCACTTCGCCACGAAGGTTGCTAGCCTTAGGCTTCTTTTATAAACCTACCTGAGACTGTCTCTAGTGAATACTAAATGAAACATTTTGTTATTCATCCAATGGGTATGCTATGACTACATTGAATATTTCGGTCGAAGGCAAGAATTCCCCAGGTGGCTGGCTTTCATTTATTAATAGATTGTTCATAGCTGTCAGAGCTATGAACATAGATCCCAATGAAAAAGGATCCTTTAATTAATTATAATGCGTTTTGGCAGGAACCTCATTTGGTAAATAAATTTTTCAGCAGAGAAATCTCTTTCCAGCGCATTCTATACAAATGTATGTATTTTTGTCTGAACAAGTATCCATTCTTCGTCAGTAGAATAGTCACAGAATAGACATGCTCTAGGAAATTATCTGTATCTGTGTTTAAGGATGATTATACGAGTCTGCCCGCGAAATTCAAATTTAATTTGGTTTTTCGCAATTTGTAAACTAATACGACAAACTAGGCTAATAGCATTCTAATTGCGCCAGTAGAATTATCATCTTCACAGGTTTACATAAAAATCTTTACTTGAAAGTGACCAGTTTTAGAAATTAATCAAAATACTGAGTTGGACGTGAGTTACTCACAAATTAGTCGATATTTTGATTAATTTCATAAACTGGACACTTTCAAGTAAAGATTTTTGTATAAACCTGTGAAGATGATACTGCCATTTGTCGCAATTAGAATGGCATAAGCCTACTTTGTCGTATTAGTTTACAAATTGCGAAAAACCAAATTAAATTTGAATTTCGCGGGCAGAAGTGTGTCTTCCACCTTAACGGAAATCTTGCTAAATTAATGCTGTCTTGTTTGCGCTAGCGGTAACGTTACGCGATTGATAGAGACAAGCAATACCAGTATTATACACCATATTATTAATATGTAGCCGAGTGGCCTGCAGGGCGACTCCTCTTAAAAGGGTGTCATCACTTTAACAGCTGATGAAAATTTAAATACTTGCTACGTCTGCAAGTTTGGACACCACCCTTCTTGTATGTCTAATTTAAAGTGATCACAAAGTTCATAAAGTCCAATCGACATTTCTAGGACAACATGGAATGTGTTATGAATTAGTAAGCATCTCACACAATACCTTTTCAATCAATTAATACTCACTTTGACCGTTTTAAATTCAGAAAGTTCAAGGAACTCCTTTAAAACAGAACTTTCACTCCCCTTTCCAGTAGGGTAATGTAATCAATTTTTATTATTTACCCATGATGGTATTATTATGTATTTGGCTTAGGGCATGTATTACCACCTTCTGATAAGTGTCGGATAACCTAACCGTATATTAGGGTTCCGTACCCAAAGGGTACCAACGGGACCCTATTACTAAGCCTACGCTGTCCGTCCGTCCGTCCGTCCGTTCGTCCGTCCGTCCGTCCGTCTGTCAGCGGGCTGTATCTCGTAAACCGAAATTTTCACATATTATGTATTTCTATTGCCGCTATAACAACAAATAATAAAAATTAAATTAAATTAAAAAACTTAAATTAAAATATTTCCATGGTTACATGGAAATATTTTAATTTAATTTTTTTTAACGGAACCCTAAAAGAGCGAGGCCCGCCTCGCACTTGGCCGATTTTTTTTGTCACTTTCTTACCTATGAATACTTATATGTCTAGAAGGAGTATCGCGCTACTAAAGAACGAAAAAAAACAGGCCAATGAGAATATGCTAGTGTGCGTGACGTGAGTGCCGCGCATGCGCGGCGTGTGTAATCGTTACCGAACTTATTCGATTATCGATTAATATTTCCATAGAACTTAGAATCGATAGTCGCATGGATATTCGATATTATGTTGTATAGTCAGATAATAAATCAAACTATTTTTTGGAACTAGTTCCTTATCGCGCGGTACGGAAGGGGGCTAGACGGAAAACATTAAGGAACCGACACTCGACACATTTTTGAAACCGACACTTTTTTGTTGAATGTAAATTTTGCATTGTGTTCAGTATTTTCGCCATTTAACACGGCGTCTGCATGGCCTAGTGGTTCCGGCAGTCGCCTAAAAGTTCAACGTCGATGGTTCGAATCCCAGCTCGACAGACTGAATTTTCTGTTTTCAATTTTATTTTAAATAATTTCTACATGTGGAATTTTTCCCTAATTTTTTATTGTATAAATTGGATAAAATGTTATTGTACTACTAACGCCATCTGTTAAAAACCAGAGTAACTCTTTGGTTTTGTAACAGTGCAATAGAAATAAACTAAAAAATATAATTCATCGTAGTTAATCAATTTAATACTAGATGACACCACTAGTTTATTACAATTCCTTCACTAAAATTAATCGAAAGGAACTACGTTCCACCCGGGTGTCCCTTGACACCTCTCAGTTTTTTTCTATTAAATTAATATAATTTATTAATTAATATGACTATAAAAGTCCTCCCACAACGACGATTTCGATTTGTGCGTATTTTTGTTTCATCAGTCAACCTTGTAGCGCGGAATACGCGTAAGTCGAAATTGTTGCTGTGAGAGGGCCTTTAGGGTGAAATGAAATAAGGAATAAATATTTAAGGCTACTTAATACTAGTACAACGGTGCACAACCTAAACAATGTTTATCGATTTATTTCATTTCAAAATCGTTTTCTATTGTCTGTGGTTATTCGAGAGGTATGGCACTTTACTAAGTGGGCGGTACCCATCAATGAAGTACGAAATTAACTGTAGTACATCTACCGAACAAAAAAATACGAAACTTCATGTGCGTGATCTGCCAAAATTATCATCCTAAATTTGACAAAGCATAATTTAATTATTTTCGAAAAATTTCAATTTCTTATTTTAACTGATGTGAATTAATGTTATTTACTTATGGTAGGTGATGTTATTGGTTATTTTAGATCGTCCTGTTTAGTTTTTTCACATTTTATTGACCAAAACCGCCATTTAAAAAAAACAAAATATTGGCTCGCGAGCTCCATATCTTGTGATGACCTAATTCAAACTGAGCGCGGGAAAAGGGCGTGAACCACATGTGGCAGCACAAATTTTCGACGCGTTCACAGCCTTTAGGCTCCATCTTGTAAATCTTTGTTTCTTACTTTATGTCAAGTAACAAAGACAAAATATGCGAATAAGCTATCCGACACTTATCAGAAGGTGGTGAAAATGGCCCTTAGGGTTGATAAATTATTTATAGACAGTTTTAAGTCAATTTTTTGGAACGAAGTTCCTTCTCGGACGGTACGGTATCTAAAATCTAGGCAACCGTAATTTGATCAACTTTTTAATAAGGCAACAGTGAGATTCAGGATAAAATAATCAGAATAATATTATATAAAATACGATTAAATAACTGATGAGAGTAAAATTGATATAATTTTACCTGGCAACTCCACAGTTGCGCAGAAGGGGAAGAAGGCAACCTTTACTTTTTCAATTCTGTTGGGTATGTTCTCTTATCTAGTGTACGATTTTTTTAAATAACTAATGAGAGAAGTACATTTAATTAAAAATTTATTTGTTTAATATTATCTGCACGCAATTTAACTAGGCAACGTATTCGATATGTTGATGATTATATGATATGAGTATTGAGTATATCATTTATTTCTTGTCTCTAATAAATAACGGATGAGGGTATAAATTTCTGAGAGATACCGGATCTCGTACTAAACGTTGAAGTACGTAGTGACCGCCAAACAATTATCATGTAATTTTTTTGTGTTTTTTAATAATATTATCATTTCCCTGAAAAAATTATGGGCATATTTTGATGTGCTTTTTTATTAATATGATTTTTAGGATCATGAGCCCCCTGGGGGGTGGTGCTGATTGTTGTAGATTTGCAATAATTTTAAATTTATTATTCCATTATTTAGAAATGGTCTTCGCCAGCCTGTCAGCGATAAAAAGGTCTTTCATTTAAAAACAGGATTGCTTCTAAGCCCTCTTGTTACGAGAGTATTTATCCTTTTTACTGTGCTGTTCTGACACTAAGCCGTTGTCAAGGCTTCGAAGCGAAATAAAACACTATTGCTTTCATTTACTGAAACAAAGAAGTGTATCTTAATTGCCTGGCTTATTTTTTACTTAATATACTTACGAGCTCTTGGACTAATTTTATTCTATTTTTAATAGACTAGGGGAGGGTAAAAGTGCCTCGAGTAATAATTTTCCTTTTAATTGCCAAATTATTCATTAGATTTTAATAAATCTTAATTTTCGCCTGCCATATATTATTCTACTAGCCTTCTTCTAGCTTATAACAACTGTGTAACAGGAAAACTTGAAGGCGGTGATATTTCAAAACATTTTGAGCTTATACTAGAAAGGAAAAACACATTAAAATAAAAACACTTAGAGTAAGTTCCTCTTTGAAGGTGTTGAAGTGGGACACAGAAATGTTATTAATATATAGTGAGGCAAACTTTCGCGAAACAACCCAAGTAATATCCAATTCATACAGTGCTGCAACGCTGCACCCCAAAGAGAAACAGCTTATTTATTAGTTCACGACTTAAACAGGTGTATAGACCTGTACTTATAGATACGTTTACAACACCTACCTTAACGATCTATATACCTCTCCAGCCATACTGTGCCAAAAGGTTGCCTGGAAGCAAGATAGGCGGATCTTTAGCGATAAGACCGCCTTTTCGAGCCTTTTAGCTAGAATATGTAAAATTATAAAATAATTTCTAGTGTGTACTAGCTTACATATACATACATACTTTTAAGGCATATAAATACTTAATACATAATATGGCCTCCACAACTTCATCAACGTAGAGTAAGTTTGCTTTTTAATCACGGGGAATTACCAAAGTAAATATAAAGCTCTTTAATAAGGAGATCGGCGTCACTTATTATTATGACCGATGCTCATAATATAATACGATTAAATCTTAGTGTAAAAAAGGGCTATGGGCTGTCAGAAAACTTTATATTTCATCCATCTCGCGAACGCTAGAAGAGGACGTTCAATCCGGAAAACTTCTGATGGTTACTACCGGTGTGCATGCAAATATTTAGGGACCGCTGTTAATAATATTATGCGGCCACCTATGCTCGGCACAACAAAAAAAATCAAAAAAGCTGCTAGAACCCCTGAGTTGAATTAAATTGTACGTTATATCAAATGACAATAAATTCAACGTCAGAAGTCAACTGGAGTAGCTAATAGATTTTTAATAAAGGCGCGTAAATTGATTGTCCGCCATTTTGCAAGGCGACCGTGCTTCGGTTGGCCAGTTTGAATTTGGAATGAGCGCGCGGGCAGGCCCCATCAATCATTGGTCCGGACCGCGCTTGACGCACACAAATTATGATTGAGATTTATGCCTCTTTGTCATAGGCTTTAATGGCGATATAGTGTACCATATTAGTTTATGCTTATTATTTTGTAATAGACTTCTAGGAAAACCAGACTTTAATGCTTAAACCAGATTTATTTTCAATTTCGCTTAGTTACTTATATTTTAACTTTTTTCCACTTAAAAAGATATTAATATTATGATTTACTTACAAAAGATCAAAATATGTGATCTATCTCTAAGAAAATAGATTAAAAGAATTTTCCTAAGCAGAAGACAATATATTACGAGTATTACAGCTTAGAAGATTTGTTATCTCTGATCGAAGAAAGAACTGAAATCCTTTTAGATTTGAACCTTACCATTAACCACTGAGGCTCCGTTGCATTGTCATTTCCTGCTCGACTCGTAACCCGTTTTCATACTTTTTTTAAAAAGAAAAGTGCAAGTATGTACTTTCTTGTTTGGAAAAGCTGCGTACTGTTTATAAGGTACTAGCTGATGCCCGCGACTTCGTCCGCGTGGGCAGAACCCCTGCAACATCAGGATTGAGGAGTTGGCTCTTGGAATAATAACTATGTAGTCTTTTCTTGGCACCTACAACAACTATTCATAATTGACAGTCAATAAATCACCACAATTTAGGTGGACAGTAACCCTACATCATCAGGATTGAGGATTTAGAACCCAGTTTTTATGGGTCCATCTGGCAAAGGTTTTGTATCGATTAAAACACGCAAATCGGTTTATAAATCACAGAGATACTGATATACATAGGTAGGAAAACACAACTCTTTCTTGAAAGTCGGTTAAAAAAGTAGCTTATGTCACTCCTTAATACATCAGCTATCTGTCAGTGAAAGTCCCGGCAAAATCGGTCCAGCACGCGTGATATCGTGACCAAGGGAAATAGGGATTCATTTTTATATATATAGATATTCTAGCATTAAAGCTCGAAAAGGCACAGATTTGGTGAATATAATATTATATTATCTAGTCATAGGAAGGTTAAGGCCTTTTAGTAGCAAAACTATCGAATAAACGCCCCCAATGTATCGGCGGGTTATCGGCGAACGATAGTCAATAGCTACTGTAAATCGATACGTTCATACGTTCCACCTTTGTGAAGACGTGAGATAGAATTATCACTCGCTTTAACGGCTTCATTTTATGTATTCTACGTGACCTCATATCGAAGGTCGTGTAATGTTATGTGTTTGAACCGTGTATGAATATTGTTATTAACCATACACAATATTTTTTTCCTTTTCTCATGAATAGAGTTCTTTTTTCGAGGTAATATGGCTCAATTATGAATATCTTTTTCTTCTTCTTTGTCAACCGATAGACATCCACTGCTGGAAAAAAGTCTCTTGTATGGACTTCCACAGGCTTCGGTCTTGCGCCGCCTGAATCCAGTTGCTCCCTGTCGTTACTCGAGACTCGTTTGATGTCATCGGTCCACATAATGGGGGGCTGCCAACACTGCGCTTCCCGGTGCGGGGTCGCCACTCCAGCACTTTGGTACCTCAACGACCATCAGCTTTTCGAACTATGAATATAAAAAAACTTGAGAGGTGTCAAGGGACACCCGGATGGAACGTAGTTCCTTTCGATTACATTGTGTTCGGTATTTTCGCGATACCACACGGCGTCTCCGTAGCCTAGTGGCTCCGGCAGTCGCCTTATAGTTCACAGTCGATGGTTCCACATGTAGAAATTATTTAAAATAAAATTGAAAATAGAAAATTCAGTCTTGAGCTGGGATTCGAACCATCGACTGTGAACCATAAGGCGACTGCCGTAGCCACTAGGCCACGAAGACGCCGTGTTGTATCGCGAAAATACCGAATACAATGCAAAATTCACATTCAACCAAAAAGTGTCGGTTTCAAAAATGTGTCGAGTGTCGGTTCCTTAATTTTTTCCGTCTAGCCCCCTTCCGTACCGCGCGATAAGGAACTACGTTCCAAAAGCTCTAAAACTGAAGCTGTAAGAAACGGCTTATTGGTAGGTACTCGAGTGGAGTAGTTTACAAGTCGTGCTTTTTGTTGTCATTAACGTAATCTTTGTCAGACAAAACATTCTGGGTATAAATACGGTGATTTGTACGACAGGTAAATAGGTTCGTGGTCCTTCAACTTATACGCCTCAAGAAAGTCCGAAAGTCTTTAGTGCGTGACTTTCTACAAGAAAATTCCACCGTCAATTTTAGACTTGCCTTATGTAAAATTCCACCATGAAAAAAGCATTTTATTCAATTGAAAATTAAAATTAAAAGCATTTTGTCCCCAAAAGTGTGTGAAGTCTGCCAATCTGCTTTTGATCAGCGTGGTAGAAATAGCCTAACCCTTCTTATTCGAGAGGAGCCCTGTACACTGTACCATAGTAGCACAGAGTAACGAAGGTAAATAGTAGTGAGCCGCGATGGGTTGAGATTAATAAATGAATGTGTTAAAGAATCATTAAGTGTAATTCAACAAATGTCTCTGAGTGCAGATTTTCTATATTGGCTGCGGAATTTTAAAGGTATAAATAGGAAAACAGTCGCCATTGGAGGTGAACGTTCTTTCTCAAATCGGTTCGATATGTTACCATTCTAAAGCCCTAGGCCCTGTTCGCTAGCGCTTGTACCTGTCAAACGGTAATGCTCATGAATATGGATTTCTATCGCCCAGAGCTATCGTGAGGCGCAGTGCTACGTATTCCAGTATACAGTTACAGATAGTTGGTATTGCTACTATCATAAACGTCGTGTACATGGTATTATGCCTTTCAATACAAGTGCGAAATTCCGATCGAATTATGAAATGTATAGGTATCAGACCGCTGTATTCACCCACTTGTATTTTTACCCGACTACGGTAAAGCCAAAAGGAAGGGTTATAAGTTTTGCAGTCCTTTTATGTATGTATGTATCTTTGTGATTGTTTATGAATATTCCACCGTTATAAGGTTTAAAGTAAGGTTTATTTATTCTCTAAGAACAAAACATGCTCACTTACAGAGAAATTAAAACTTAAATTATAACACATTATCTACACTTCTACACTAATATTATAAAGAGGAAAGATTTGTATTTTTGTATTTTTGTATGTAACGAATAAACTCAAAAAGTACTGGACCGATTTTAATAATTTTTTTTTCATTAGAAAGCTACATTATCACTGAGTAACATAGGCTATATTTAGTAAGTACTAGATTACTATAGAAATCTTTAGAAATTCCTATTAAAACCAACCGAAGGTGTAAAAAAATTTGCCATAAAATGTCTTTTATCGCATACGCTGCGAAGAGTATTAATGATAGGACAAAAAATGTTCGACAATATTATAGAATATATCAATATCTACAAAAAACTTCGCAAGACCATGTATCTAACTATTGTAGTTACGTCACTATAACTACTTTTTTACATTTAACAAATTGATAGAAATGCCGATCAAAATCAGACCGTGCTATCCATACCATTTATAAATTTTTATCCAAATAAATAATTTAATATTCAAGACTATCTCAATACCTGATGATTACTTTTTGAATTATTGAAATCGGACATTCCATTCAAAAGATATCATGAAATTAAAATAAAAATACATGCCGGCGGCGGCCGCCACGCAGCGCATCGAGTAACTAACTCTTCGTGAGAGGGGCAGTGCGGGAGAAGGGGGTGCACCATTATGAACTAGGTAGGCATACAATTTTTTTCTAATTTAGTGTATCATGGTCGTTTTAATTAGCATGCTTATAACTTAAATATCTGTACCTATTTATGTCTACCCGTGCGAAGCCGGGACGGGCCGCTAGTATACATTAAAACAAAAAATGGTGTACAAATAACCTCATTATAACGGTCCGGGTGACATATTTAGTCTACACTTTATAAGAACAAAATCAATATGACAGCTTTTACTGCTTACATCCAATTTTCCGAAAGTCGAGTTAAAGTTTTTAAACTTTTATTATTCTGTATCAGCCTTTGAGTATATGTGGTTTAATACTCAAAGGTATCAGCTCGAAGAGTCTTTGCTGCCCAAAACCAGTGAGCAAAAGTCGTTTTTGCTCACCCAATGAGAAAAAGTGTTTTGAATTTAGAACGCTTTGGATTGGTATTTCTTCAATTCATTGTCTAAAGAAAAGTTCGGTGTAAATAAAATTGTATAGGTACCTCAACATTTTATTTAGTCAAATTTTTTAAACTGTATTTTATTACACATTTAACCTATTGACTTTTAGGTAAATGTATTTTAGACTTTATAATTCTGTAAAACAACATGAAATATAAATGAAAATGAAAGTTAATTCATTACTGATCATTTATTTTATGATTGATACAATTCGGAACGCAGACAAAAAAGGAATAAAACATGGCGGTAAAACAAAAGAAAATTTGTCTATGTGGTCTATAAGTTAATAATTACGTACCAAATTTCTTTGTAGATAGTAATAATTGTTATAAAAGTTTTACAAGAAACAAAATGAGTGTTTCTTGTGATAATTGAACACTATCAGAATTAAAGAAATCAGTGTCTAACGCTGAATTAAACTTTCTTCCGGAAAAGTCGCGTGAAAATACTTGAAATTCTATGTATTATTTAACGATTGGAGACTTGTGAAGTCCTGCTCAGAATCTGTGGTTTATCATATTCAAATACGTAAAATACATGAATGAAAAAATTTCTTAGTGTTTCAAGAATTATTTTTCTTACATCTTGTATTTTTTCGCTGTTGAGGTGAAAAGTTGTTTGTATCACACGATAGCAAAGTTTTTTGTTTCGTGTGCCTTTGAATCCCTCACTACACTCAGGATTCTAGATAAGAATCCTTCGCTCGCTCGGGATTCAAACTAGGCACTCGCAACAAAAAAACATCTTTGCTATCTTTTTGACCAAATAACTATTTCGGTTTTGTTGCAATAAACTTTCCACTAGTAGCTACTACTGCTCCAAAAAAGTTAAGTCGCAAACTTGTCATCCGTTTGAATAGCCATGCCAAAATATTCTCTCCTTGTGCTCATAAAGTTAAGCTCAGATGTTAAGGGCTGTACAGGGTACTCCATCTCATTCTGTGACGCCGCTTGTGGATTAAAAGTTACGGTATCGTTGAGATCGTAGTCGTAGAGGAAACGTCGTCATATGTAGCGTAGGCCGTAGAGCTACACTCTACGCCTACGCTACGGCCTTCGACATTAAAGTTGGTTATGATTTCGTAGCGTATGTGTTTCTATGCTTCTATCGCGCAATTTTCAGCTCCAATATTGTATTGGCAAAGCATTGCAAACTTAGTTGCAGAAGCCGCGAGAAAGGTTAGCATATTTTGGTAAAAACGCATGACAAGTATGTCTTAATTTAGTCCTTACTAATGTTAGAAAAGTGAAATTTTGTTTGTCCGTTTGTCCTTCAATCATGCAGCAACTGAGCAACGGATCGACATGATCTTTTGCATAGGTATGGTTGAGAATCTGAAGAATGGCATAGGAAGCTTTTTGAAATAAAAAAAATGGCTCCTGCGTGACTTTAGAAACCTCTACGCGGACTAAGTCGTGGGCAAAAGCTACTGCCGAAATATTTATGAAAAATGACCAACGGGTTGACATAAATGTTTCCGCAAGGTCCCGCGTCCTTGCTGTCCATCGCGGTCAGGGGCTGTACAATAAAGTCGCACATCTGGTTACCCTGGGAGACCACATCCGGGTCGGGTTGAAATTATTGTTATTTATTATAGGTATGTTTTAGCCTTTGCCACAAGAAGGGTACGGTTTTGAGTTTTCAAACCGAAATTTTAAACCGAATAATATAATGAACGCCAAGTTTTATTTAATTAAAACAGTGAAATAAATTAATGAATGAATAAATACACTTTTATTGTACACTATCTTTTGCCCACGAATTTGTCTGCTAATTAAAATCGCTCATTTATATAATACTAGCTGATGCTCGCGACTTCGTCCGCGTGGATTTAGTTTTAACAATCCCTCGAGGAGTCTTTGATTTTCCGGGATAAAAAGTAGCCTATTTCACTCTCTAGATCCTCAACTATACCCATGCAAAAAATCACGTCGTTCCGTAGCTCTGTTGCGGCGTGATTGAAAGACAAACCAACAAACAGACTCGCATTTATAATATTATTATAATTTTAACAAGTAAAAGCAGTTACTGTGTCGTAACTGTAATAGTTAGACATATAGTATCCGGGACTTTTTTGTAGATATTAATGTATTCTATAAAACTGTAGTACTTACATCACTTTGCTCTATTGTCAATAGTTTCCGCAGCGTACTTGATAGGATTTTTTTTGGTAATTTTTTCACACCTTAGGTTACATGATCGAAGTCTTCATGCGGATCCCTAACTTTTAGGAAAATATTCTATAGCCTATGTTCATTACGGATAATGTAGGGTTCGAATGGTGTAAGAATTTTTCAAATCGGTCCAGTAGTTTCAATTCAAACAAACAAACAAACAAATCTTTCCTCTTTGTAATATTAGTGTAGAAATGTTAGTAGACATTACATTCGGAAATTGAAGTCAAATAATAAATTCGATTAGGTACATAAAATTAAAATGTACCTAACAATCAAAATATAATACAATCTCAGTACGTTATTTGATGACACTCTTTTTCTAAATTTCTTTGAGAGACGAAGTCCGAAACGAAGTAATTCGCTTAAGAACTAAAGTTACCGAAGTAGCTCTGAACGCAAAGAATTTATGGCCTTTATCATACGTCATAAGGTCCTCGAGTGAAGACCGCGTCTCGGCAAACGGAGCGTATAGGGCGTCCCCGCGGCTAGATGGAGCGATGACATCCGAAAAGTGGCAGGTAAGAATGCGAAAGACAATATGGCAACATAGGAGCTACCTAAAAGGGGCATATATCACACTAATATTAACCAGGCGAAAGTTTGTGTGTGTGTGTGTGTGTGTGTGTGTGTGTGTGTGTGTGTGTGTGTGTGTGTGTGTGTGTGTGTGTGTGTATGTTTATTGCTCTTTCACGCAAAAACTACTAGACGGATTTGGCTGTAAGGAATGGAGATAGCTCGTATGATTAACGCATAGGCTCCATTTTATCCCGGAAAATTAAAGTTCCCATAGGAATTAAAAGTTTTAATCCACGCGGACGAAGTCGCTGGCATCATCTAGTCCGATATATGAAGATGATGAGAGCTCAAAGAACCGATAAAGTTAGGCTCAAATGGCTATCCCGCACAGCAAACAGAGCGTTAGAAGACCACTCACTTGGTGAACTGATGATGGTGGTAAATATAATTCGTCTATGTGGTTTAATGAAACTGACCGGCACAGTATGTAGAATGATTTGGCTGAAACCGGCTAACCTACATCGTAAATTATCGAATTGAACCGAAAAGTTCTGAACCCACCTGGCCTGGCCGAATTTTTAATTGGAGCCGACTTTCAAATGCCTTGTTATTGATCGAGCGATGAGCCTTTTTCAGAGCAACTGGGCCAAGTACTGTGAGAGCTTCAAATGTTGGCCAGCGTATACTAGTATGTATATTATCATATTATGGAGTAAAAAAGATGCTCTTGAGCCCGAAATCTGAGTATTACTTAATCATATTATACAATATAAAAAAACCGTGATGCATAGGGAACACACATATTTAACATGCAAGACTTAGACCGAATGGAGTAAGAGTATATTCATACAAAATTTAAGTCGATATATTTGCTGCGTGAACAAACAAAAACACTTTTGCATTTATATTAGTACAAACTACAAAACGTTTTCCCGTGCCTTCGTCCGCGTTAAGTTAGATTGCTAAAAATCCCGCGGGAACCCTCTGTTTTTCTAGGATAAAAGGTCTATGTTACTCTCCAAGACCTGAACTATATCTTTGCAAAAATTCGCGTCGATCCGTTGCTCCGTTGCTGCATGATCGAAGGAAAAACCAACAAAATTTCGTGTTAGTTAGGATGATTACTAAGTACCTCTTACATTTGTGAAGACAAATAACCTTCGACATCAAATAAACTCACATGAAGTTTCCGAAGAACGTTATAAACATGGAAACCATTTATGACATCTCCGAGGACGATATTACCCACCATTACGATTTTATTCCCCTCTGCGACATCAAGTAAATGAACAGTTCGTCAACCGTAAAACTCTAGTTAATCATTAATAAAACTTCTGTTAGATTTCCGAGTAGTCTCATAATAGTTTTTTTTTTTTGCACATCGCGATTGGCCTAGGCAATACTAGGAATGCCGTCAACGTCTTAAAATTAATTATCTAGCAAGTGTTCAGTCCATCTGCGCAGTGCCTTAATTCACACCGTAGCGTCTAAACTGCTGATCCGATTTTAATGAACGAGGTGTCAGTCGATTTGTTGTTATGGTCCAGGAGACACAGGCTACATAATACGACCTAAATTAATATGACGTACGTAGCCTAGTGGCTCCGGCAGTCGCCTAAAAGTTCAACGTCGATGGTTCGAAAAAATTAGGGAAAGGTTCCACATGTAGAAATTGTTTAAAATAAAATTGAAAATGGAAAATTCGGTCTGTCGAACTGGTATTCGAACCATCGACGTTGAACTTTTAGGCGACTGCTGGAGCCACTAGGCTACGGAGTCTCAATGTTGTACCGCGAAAATACCGAACACAATGTAATCGAAAGGAACTACGTTCCATCCGGGTGTCCCTTGACACCTCTCAAGTTTTTTTTCTTATAACAACAATAATCGGAGCACATACAATATTTCTACTAATATAACGATTGATGAGATCTACCCTCCTATAGTTCAAAAAGCTTAAGTCCTAATTTATCATGTAAAAGCAATTTCATAAGTACGTGTTGAGGTAATGAGGCGCAAAAATGACGAACGAGATAAATGAAACGGAATCCCTGCCGAGAACAGCTTTGTCGATCTTGTAAACAAGAATTTGCCAGTGAAAAATGTGAATAAAGAGGCCTTAGTAATTTATATACGGGAGGCGGATAGCATACAAAAAAATATAACGAGCAATTTCTAACAAAGGTCGTAATCATATATTACGAGTACATAATGATTGAAGGTTCATCATAATGGTAGGAGCATTCACTCATGTTTAGATTGTTAACACCTGAATCAGCACAATTTATCTTAAGAATATTAGCTAAAGTAGTGTAAAGGAAGGGCACAACGATAGTGCAGAGTATGAAGTTCAAACCGTTGACTTCATCATTCAGTGTCCTATGAACTAAAACCTTCCATATTTGGCCGTGTATTCCAGTGCTTCTATGTACATAATTTCAGGGTAATGTAGCTAGGGGTGTCTAGTGCCAAAGTAAGGGCAGTCATTGCAGTCTGATTTGCCTTTTGTATTGTATTGTATTGTACATAATATTGTTAAAAATATACTTGTCTACCTACTGCAAAAAATTCAGAGCAAGAGGAGCGTTGGTAGAAGAAAGTCGTGCCTTAAAATTATCCGCAAAAGGTCTAACTAGCTAACGGAATGTATTCAAATAATAGCTAATGAATGTAAAATTGGAATGGATTAGCTAACATTGCACAGCTTTTTTGTTAGGCGAAAGACGGCGTAATATGATGACGTAACGACCAACCTCCAGTAGTGGAGAAACACGATAAGCAGGTCTATAACGTAGCAATACAGCTGCTGATGTGAAATCTCCGTTTCAGTACATTAAACCATAACCTATCCGTTTTTGAGCTAAAACAAAGTATCCTGATATAAGTAAGGACGTAATATATTTCTCTCTATTCTTTGTTAAAAATTCCGTGATAAATTCGTAAGCCACAGTAAAATTAAATCTATTAGCAGGTATTCGTATTCCACTGTGGCAATTTCCGCAAAATCTCAAAAAACGTCTGATTACATCTACCGCTGCCGGCTGAAGGGAAAATCGCTGATCCACTGATAGCAATCGTGACAATCAACGTGAATCTCTCAGTACTTAGTAAAGTCTATAGATATATTTAGTTTTATTTATCACAAAGTGATCGCTTTAGTTCCCCAATGTTGGTGCTAAAACTTTGGCAATGAGTATTGGAAGTTATTTCAGTATTAATATTATTATTCTTAAAATTCACGAGTTAGATTTTAATGTTGACTTAATGGTGAACGCTAGATAGTTATAGTCTAAAATATAGGAAGCTCAGCTTTCTTATCCCGGTAGTGTCTTGTTTGAAGATTTCTAAATTGACTCGGGTCTGTTCTAGTGGGAGACATGTGGCTAGATTCCAGTAAACAGGTAAATACGTAAAGCCATGCGAATAAGCTCCACCGTTAATTTTAGGTACGACAGTTTTTATTAAGTCCAGACCCTTATACAGTCGGTACGATAGCGTAAAGGAACTGTATAAGAGTCTGGGTTTAATAAAAACTGTCGTACCTAAGATTAATTGTGGAACTTACGAATGCAGCGAAGGACCTCCACTAAACTCACTAAAAAAATGTTCTCAATGTATGAGAAGACTGCCAATCCTCATTTGGCCAGCGTGGTGAACTCTTTGAGATGACCAGAGCCCAGTAGTGGGTCGCCGATGGATGAAATCAAGAGAATTGACTAAGGGTCGATTTCACCAACGTAAAATTAGTCTTATCTGAGCGTAAAATTGATATTTTGACAGTATTTTCAATACAAAAACTGTCGGAACGCCCAATTTATTCCTCGGTAAAACGTCACCCGACGTTGGGGAAATCGGCCATAAGTATAGTAATATCTGGGAGCGGTGGATGTTCGGGTATTGTCACCAATACACAAACAGTGGACACAGATTAAATAGCGAGTCGATCGTTGCCGAAATTACTTTAATCGCCAACAATTCGCTGCAGGCAAAATTTAGGAAGAATAAGACGTGTAAACAGTAAATGCGACGTCATTAGGGACGCTCGGCACGAATTTGCATTGAGATTAACGAGTGCTGTTACGGCGTATTTTGTACTGCAACTATATGTGGCTTTCTACGTAAACTATGCGGGATTATAGTCTTTAAGATGTGAGAGGAAGAGACTAAAATTCTACGTGCGAAATACGATACTATTTATGCGGCCTCATGTATATGCACTTAAAAACACACTCAGATACAAATATAAGGAAAATACAACAAAGCCGTTTGAGTTTCCATGCCTACATAATACCTATTTTCGGCAGAGAAATATACGCTTCGTATATTTTGTGAATAGAATAGAGGTAATTTTGTATACAAATACTCTTGTTTGTAAAAGTCGGCTTACATTATTATAATGTAGTATCAGCATAACTTCCTTATTTAAACTAAAACATTAAAATATATAATATTATTATCAATATAAATCAAAAAATTGAACGACATATTTACCCAAATACGCATTTTTTGGAATTCGTTATTAACTCAGATCTGTTCTGGCGGGAAACTTAGATAGTGGCTAGCTACCACCTTACCATCAAAGACATTATGTCAAGTGTAGAAAACGATTAGGGGTTTAATTTACGCTGCCATACCCCTTCCAAGTTATCTCGCTACCATTTTCGACTGCATCGTCACTTACCATCAGGTAAGATCAAGATCGCAGTCGTCGAATAAAAAAATCGGTCAAGCGCGAGTCGGGCCTCGCTCTTTTAGGGTTCCGTACATATGACCAAATCACTTTTTGAAAACAAGATAAATATTTAGATATCTTAGTCCTTAGATTAAACTAGCATGTGCAACTACTAAACAACTACTAAATTAGCATGTGGGGAAATATGCTCGTTTGGTTTCGGCATTTTCAGTGTTTGTTGTTTAAATAAACTATATAGTACATAATATACAGAAATTTCAAATTTCTAACTAGTTTAGTTTTTGAGATAGACCCTTTAACAAAGACCTAAATGGTCTAAAACTTGATGGCTCAAAAATAATAAAAAATATATTTGAACTCCGATTATTGAGTTCTAGCCACCACACATGCCAAGGAAAACGATAAAATTTTATTTCGACTCCTTTTTCATGCATAGGAGTCCTTTTATTTTTAATTTTATTTATCCTTATTTGTTGTTACTTGTTAAAGCGACAATCAAAATACACACTCTGTGAAAATTTCAACTGTCTACCTATTACGGTTTACGAGATACAGCCCGCGGAGGCTTAGTATAAGGCTCCCGTTGGTACCCTTTGGGTACGGAATCCTAAAATTTTTAAAAACTAAGAACTCTTTAAACTTTACAAAAAGATATCTATAGAGCTGCTGTGACTCTACCACCAATTTGAATAATTATTATTAATAACATTGACTGAACCGAAACAAAGATGCCAGCATGCAGTTTTATTCAAAAATAAACATTACGCATTCTTTGTCAAAAAATACTAGCTAAGCTACTTGCGCCATTACTAAGCATCTTTTAACCGCACATTTAATTTTATAATAATTAGAACGCCGTTCCATCCAAGCAGCCATTACATTAGGCACGAAAAGGTATTTAACTTGGCACTGCCAAGAAAAGCAAGTTGCAAAAATAATAACACCATTTAATCACACTTACTAGTAACTACTGAGTACCCGCAGAATGCAGATATCCTGAAAGAAATACTAATTATAACTATACTATATACTATACTATAATATTATAAAGAGGTAAGATTTTTTGTTTGTTTGTTTGTTTGTACTATAAACTTAAACACACTGATACTAATTTATAGATGTATATTATCAAATAGCACACTAGGTCTAATAAACTAATTTAAAAGAGGCGTCGCGTTCTCGAAGTACCCGATTAGAATGCACCGCCGCGTGATCACACAATACTTTATACTCCTAGCGGAGGTGCTCCCACCGAGGCAACCGCGGCCATCTTTTTCCTCTTCCGGTGTCGCGAAGCTGACGTCGCGCTTGCCGACAAGAGGTGGCGGAAGCGCTGACGTCGATCGTACCAACACACGTAACGTGCAGTGCTGCCAACACTGCCGAGGTGGCGCTGGCGTCGGTCGTCGCCGTAGATCGTCGCGCGCGGTGTTACCAACACACAAAACGCGCAGTGCTGCCAACACTGCCGAGGCGGCGCTAGCGTCGGTCGTCGTCGTATATCGTCGCGCGTGGTATTGCCACCACACGAAACGCGTGGTGTTGCCAACACGGCCATGCTGCACGGTACCCGCCTCGGGTACCCCGCGATTCGGGATAAAATCACTGCGAAATTTAAGAATCGTTAACACATGAATCATTCTACATACACACATATCCTTAATTTTTTTTTACATACTTATAAGGCCCATCGGAATATTGCTCATGCCCTGTCCATCATGCGACCCTGTAGCTCAATCAACAAGACCATCCCACCCAAAGGGCACACAGCCACACTTAGGAGACAGATGTGTCTTTGTTGAAAAACTGTCCATCATGCGACCCTGTAGTTCAATCAACAAGACCATCCCACCCAAAGGGCACATAGCCACACTTAGGAGACAGATGTGTCATTGTTGAAAACCACTCTAACTTAAAGAAGCAAGCTGGACTTCAAGCTTTCCAGGCTTTCGCATTCCAATGTGACGTTCTTCGTTCATGATGCAATATTCCCCATCATACCTTATACAGTATTTTATCACGGCTCGCTGAATAATTGTTTATTATTATCTACAAAGCCTACATAATTTATGAAAATACTGACTGATAGAGACTAACTTTGATAATTTTTGAACTATAGTCAATGTCAAATATGACATAGCATTAGGAACTAAGTAATTCAACTTTCTATTTAAGTTGGTTAATTCATTGACAGTCAATACTGTAAAGACAATTTAAATACTTAAATATCTGTTGAAGAGTTTCATATTATTTATATGTTTTAGATATAGCTACTTGCCAACACGGTTTTAGGTTCAAATTATATTAATCAACAAACAAATTAATAATTTAATACAATTTGTTACATATTTCTAATCTAGACTTCAGCCATCAATATTGATCCATGATTTCCTATATTCAGCCACGGCTACGCCGTTATACGTTAAAGAACATCTTTGACAACCTCTCAAATCCACCACATGATATCTATCGTTGTCTAAGATTTTCCTAACTTGGAATGGACCTTTAAACGTCGGCATTAATTTCCTACTTTGACCGTCGTTACCCTGACTTTGTATTCTAATCATGAATACTAAATCTCCTCCTTTGTACTTTTTAGTTTTCGCCAAAGATTTATCGAACCTCTCTTTCTGATATTCAGCACTATTAGCCTTCACACTACTATCAACTCTTTCGCGCAACTCTGACACGTACACTAACTATTGTCCTCCAACTCTGGAGCTAAACTGTCACTATCCATGCGTAGCCTACAACCGAACATACCTCACCACTAGGAACGCTTGTGTAGTTTTATGTACCGAGCTATTTTAAGCCTTGCTGTTAAGCCTTTATGCATTGATCCCAACTATCACCGCTAGTATCAGCACCCACAGATTTTAATGATTCTAAAATAGTTTTATTAAATCTTTCGACCTGACTATTAGCGCGAGGTACACCTATCGCCAATATATGCAATCAAATATTTCTATTTACACAATATTGAGCAAATTTACCCTATGTAAAACAAGAGCCGGCATCAGTGATTATGCGTCTGGCGTTTCCGAAAATCTTTACTTATAACTCATACTCATACTTTCTAACTTTTTAATCACACCCACTGTATTAGTTTTACGTACAGCGGAAATGAAAGCAAATTTTGTAAACGCATCTACCACTACCAATAAATACATTTTTTTTTTTGTTTTTAGTAGTCATGAATGAACCAAGATGAGGTGCAAAATATGAAGCGGTTGCGCATATTTTGGTAAAGGATGTAATTCTCCTTCCTTTTTCCCCGCTTTTTTTTTTTTTTGATAAATGCAACTCAAACAGTTTTTAATATACTTTTTCTACTATTTTACGTAATCGTGTCACAAATATCGATACTTTACTCTTTAAAACCGAGCCACTCAACGGTCTATTACTCACAAACTAATTATGCCTTAAGAGAATACTTATTTATTCTCTTAAAACGCTTAAACCGTACCTATAGCCGTCTCCACCATTCCTATAACGGCCCCTTTCCTCACATCTAATCTATTTAACTACAAACACGATAGATAAACACCATCTGAACGTGAGGGTAGTTATCGAGAACATCTAACTAATCTTAAGCGTACTGGCAACATTTATTCGATTAGGGCGCGATTGCTTTCGCGATCCCTCAATCAAATACAACGACCTAGACACGAAAGGATCTACTAGTCGGATGAATCTTTGGCAGAGACTGAAATCGCATCGTCAAAATAGCTGCATTTATACTAATATTCCAAGGTGGCGCGCAAGATGGCGTGCCCACATTGTCAACGTTGACAAATGTCGATTCAATTAAACTAATGTCAATAAACAAAATGACGACATTTTTTATAATTTCTTAGTCTTTATCAATTTTAAACATGAATCTGACAATTCAGTCATGTTCCTAACACGTGAAAACCAGTAAATACGTACGAACACACTTAACCGTTTTAACTAAACGAGAAATGTCCCACGCTATCATGGTTACATTTTATTATCCGCCAGATGCAGTTCCTTGGGACCACCCAACGTCGGCCATTACTAGTTCGCCTATAAACCTTCGCACCCAATAATTCGTAACTATTAAAAATCTCTATTATCTTCGGCCTGTCCTGATGCTAACACTTCTCTTATTTTCACTTACTGTCTGGGTCTTGTACTTGTACGGCAAGTAACCAATCCCTTCAGTAATTGACATAACAATCTCATTTTTTAAAGATACTACATTTTTGAGATTCAATGTTAAACCATTCTCCTTAAATATTTGCAAAACTTTCTCATGCAAGTTCATATTTTCCTCTATACTTTCCGAAATTAAGTATACATCATCCAAATAAACAATCACTTTCCCAAACCTTAAATTACCAAGTGTTTTGTTCAGCATTTGTTTGAAATAATAAACGCGTCGCAAAAATAAACTTGCATATCCCAAATGCAAATTAAAAATTTCTACCCGCGGCCCATTATATAGATCAATTAACATATACAATAAAATCTCAAATTATATTACAGATGAAAATAATATTAGAACCTTTAAGCGAAAACTAAAAGAATGTCTAATAAAAAAAAATAACTTCTACGAGATAGACGAACTATTCCAAAAATAGCAGTAAACTTTAAGACCTCAATTGCGCATCAGGCTATGTTCCAAAATGAATTACAAATTTGACATATTGATTGATTATCATTTTCCTAGAAATTCAAATTGTTAACCTATAATATTGTATTATAATCTGTTAATGAATAATATTAATCCGACTTTTATTTAACATGAAATCGAAAATATTTTTATAATGACATAATATTATTACTAGTGGTTCGCCCCGAACTGAGACCTCGCGGTAACGGTATCCCATGATTATTCATTCAATCGATACATGATAACCAAAACTGACATTATTATTATGCCCGTTTTCACCAAACATACCTAAATCATCCCCTAAGTAGGAGTCTCTTAACGTAGGTAGCTCCTAAATACAATCCTAAGTCCTAACATCCGTCCCAATATCCTTTTAGGTGTCCCGTACAGGATCGTGATAAATAAGTTGACAGAAAACATCAATCACCTAACTTATAGGTAGCCCGTAAAGGTTAGGGAACGTTAGTGAAAACATTGAATTATTTATCAAACATTGAATTTAACTCGTAGTTCCATGGGAATAGTTACTGACTGCGCCATCTATTAGCATTATTGTGAAGCTATGTTGATGCTATATGAATTACTGACGCCCATTAAAAATTAAATAATCTCGTTTCTTTATAATATTCATATAATTTTAGTATTTGTTGTTCAAGTACAGGATATAAGTGACCTAAAAACATAAAATCAGTTTGAAAATCCATAGCGGATTTTTCTAGAGAGCGTCTTCAAGCGAGCGTATAAAATCGCCACTTTGAAAGCCCCCCATTTCGTCAATTTTAAGGGAAAAATTAAAAAAAAAATATTTTTGTACTCAGTTCAAAATTATCTTTAAAATGATACGTAACAATTTTATGTAACGCGATTTTTTTTTTTTTACTTCGCATTCGCTTCTATGAGAGCCCCCCTGAAATAAAGATTTTTATAACTTTTTAAGCCATTTTCGGCTGGAGGCCATCGGTTTACATATTATATCTAAATTTGAAGTAATTACGTTCAGTAATTCAAAAGTTATAAGGCTCTGACAGACGGACGGACGGACGGACGGACGGACGGACAAGTGCAAATCGCCCTAGTTAACTCAAAGACCTTCGCTTCGCTCGGTCGATTAATTAATTTTATTAATTACATATGACACTATCAATATTAATTAATACCTAAAAAAATACTGAAATAAAAATAGTTACTAACCTAACCTAATTACTTTGTAAATGTAACTTTGCAACGCCCTGACGGGGCCTCATGTAATCTAACTATATAATTAAGTGTAAGTGGATACATGAATGCAAATAAATGAAGAAATAAAGAAATAAGAAGGTGCATTAGCCAATCTAAACGGAAGCCGCAAGAACTCATAATGCCCGTCTTTTGTAATTGCTGTTTCCTCGACCGAATCCCTATGCACAGCCATCTGATAATACCCACTTTTTAAATCTCAGCTGGTAAACGCTTTATGACCCTATAGTCTATCAACTAAATCTTCGATTCGAGGCATAGGGTACTTATCCTAAATCGTTATCTTATTTAAGGCTCTAGAGTCGATGCAGAGCCTTTTTCCCCGTGACCCCCACATACAAAACATTTGATATCTTAACGGATTTGGTATTATTAATATCCGTGCTACTATTTGAAGGACCGGAATTGCTAGAGTTAGTCAAGTTTGTATTCATTTGTGAACTTTGATTACCCGTTAGTGTTCCCCGACTATTCTTAACTGATGCCTCATGTGAACTACCCACATGTTTAACACTTTTCTTGTACATAAGCCCATGTAAATAACTCGATAAATCTTCACACGCTTTAAAAATTACTGGATTCTAAAGACATTTAACCACTGATGTTACCTATAATGATCGAAACAATATCTCCATCATGAATAAATTTAAACATAATCGGTCAATTTTATGCTTATAAATGTGTTATATACAAAATTCGTATAAAGATTAATTATAATTATCACTCGGTTTCCTATCCATAATTTCTTTTAAGAGTTCAAACATACTTCGTCCAATTTGAAACTACCTGACAACTTCGTTTACCAATCAATCAACTTCCATAAGGGCCACTTATCATCTGTACGCAATAACGAATCGTACCAGATTTTAGCCGAACCTTTCAACATATTGAGAGTTTGGTAACGAATTATTTTATCGGACTATGCAAAAGTTTGAGCGTAAGGTTGAAAAATGTTAAGCCATGCATTAATATAGTCTTTCAAAGGGTCAAAATCATGTATAATATTGTTCAATGTACTCACAGTCTCGGTATCTATACAAGATACCTTATTACGTTTCCTTGGGGGTGATGGCGTCCTGGTGTCTGAAGAACTCGAGGTGGAACGAGCGCGTTTGCGTTTCGACCTTTTATTTTGCAAAGCGTAAGTTGCTACACACTTCTGATATAAACTTAAACACACTGATACTAATTTATAGATGTATATTATCAAATAGCACACTAGGTCTAATAAACTATTTAAAAGAGGCGTTGCGTTCTCGAAGTACCCGATTAGAATGCACCGCCGCGTAATCACACAATACTTTATACTCCTAGCGGAGGTGCTCCCACCGAGGCAACCGCGGCCATCTTTTTCCTCTTCCGGTGACGCGAAGCTGACGTTGCGCCTGCCGACAACTACCGAGGTGGCGGAAGCGCTGACGTCGATCGTACCAACACACGTAACGTGCAGTGCTGCCAACACTGCCGAGGTGGCGCTGGCGTCGGTCGTCGCCGTAGATCGTCGCGCGCGGTGTTACCAACACACAAAACGCGCAGTGCTGCCAACACTGCCGAGGCGGCGCTAGCGTCGGTCGTCGTCGCATTTCGTCGCGCGTGGTATTGCCGCCACACGAAACGCGTGGTGTTGCCAACAGTACCGAATAGGCTCTGTAACTACTGGACCGATTTTAACCATTTTTTCACCAATAGAAAGCTAAGTTATCAGGAAGTAACATAGGCTATAATTTATTTTCAAAAAAATTAGAGATCTTTAAGAAAATTGCAATAATGTATCCCAAAGTAGCAAAATTTTGCCTATAAAATGCATTATTTGGCGTGTACTGAGAAAACTATTGATGATACATATAAATAATGTACTGCATTATTAAAGTACTCATTATCAACAGTACAAGTCTCAACAGTAGCTTTTGTGTTCTAAAATTTAATTAGATTGCCTTTATTATCGTAGTATTAATTCTTCCTTACTAATATATAATTATTGTAAATGCGAAAGTGTGTTTGTTTGTCTGTCTGTCCGTCAATCACGCTGCAACAAAGCTACGGATTGACGAGATTTTGTTTAATAGGTATAGTTGAGAACCTGGAGGGTGACAAAGAGTTCCCGCGGGATGTTAAAAACTAAATCCTCGCGGACGAAGTCGCGGGGCATCAGCTAGTTAGAAAATATTTTGATTGCTTATAATAAGCTAAGGGTTGCTTGACTCTTCTCAGTCTAAGGGAGACATGTTATAATAGAACGGCGATGGGTTCAGATTCAGACTTCAGACTTGAGGTGAATGATTGAGTGAGCGAAGTGTGGGTTGGTGAAGTTGGTTGGTTGGTTTTGCTCAGGTGAAGTTGTGGTTGATTTTTTGCCACGAAAAAATTGCTATTTTCGTCAGGGTTTTTAATTTTTTCACCAAAATTCAACCTAAACAGTGGAGGTACAAATGCTGACCCAATGACAAACCCAATTTGGTAGTTTTTCAGTGGGAAAATTAAGCCTTAACGGCTGACTGCACAAACCTGATGTGAAGCCTAGCAATCTTTAGGAAAATTGGCTCAGCCGTTTTAGGTAACATATCAAATAAATAAAGCGCCCCAAAGTAGTGTACGTATATAACTTATAAAGCGAGGCTAAGAAGGTATAGTGGCTTTTATATTAACGTGTAAGAAAGAGATCTGCATCAAATTAGTCCCACTTTTTGTGTGAAATAGTTACGTTAAACATGAACTCAAACGTACAATGTTCCTAATTCAGGTGCTATTATGTATTCTGGCGTTTTACACAATCTCTAAACTACACTTATCGGTTCTAAAAACAGTGCTATCTATTTCACAATGTTCCTTGCGGAAGTATATCATCATCTTAAGACCTCTCAATTTGGCTTAGAGCTTATGCGCAGCCGAATTAGCACTACCTTCCGTTCCGCTACGATTAATGAACAGGGACTTTTTCTTAAAAATTGCATATTACGATGTGCTACTTCGTGCCATATAGATCTTGAAAGCTATGTATGTTATGTTAGGTACCTCTCACATTATGGGGCGTCTGGCACTGGTCCAATTTGTCTAATGCCTAGCTACGCTCCATTTACTATTCCGACTCAAGAATGTACGTAATGCTACCGGCTGTTGTGAATGGTACCGCAGCCATCGTTTCCTTAAATACTATGTGCTTTGTATGTAAATTATTAACAGCTTCCCTACATTTTAGCAGGTACCATCGCATACTATCCATACACAAAATCGTATAAACTTGTTACCGTAGATTTATACGGCATATGTAGGCATAATACTTAATATGTTAATCGGAACTTGCTTTTATCAGATTGTAGTACCTATACCTAACACCGATCATATTCTGTTTCAAATATGCTGCGGTCACATCGATGAGACGATTTAAAACTAAAGTTACGATTTGGCTCTATTTTATTGTTATTCGTGTGACCGCCTCGTTGGTCTATTGGTTAGCATGTTCGACTGCGAATGACGAGGTCCCGGGTTCGATTCCCATGTCGTGCGATAGTGTGTTGAGTTTTTCTTTTAAGACATTCACAGTACTAGCCTGGAGTAAGGAAGTTGGCGGTGAGTCACCCCTGTGCCTCGGAGAACACGTAAAGCCGTCGGTCCTGCGCTTGATCTCTCTCCGTTCGTGTCGGATTTCCATCCCATAAGACTATGAGAGTGAGGGAATAGAGAGTGCACCTGTGTTTGCGCTCACACTTATGCACTATAATATCTAACGCGCAGACGGGAAATCTCTGAGAAGGTTGGCCGCCGTGGCCGGATTCGTTCGGGAGGACAATATCGTTGTTCGTTCCATCATGTCTAGAGTTACCTTCAAGGCGTACAATTGGTAGGAGAAATGGTTGATTGCTAACATGATTAGCGGCTATTATTACTAAAATAGCAGTGATAGCCTAGTGGTTAGAACTGTGGTCTCCTGTTCGGGGGGTCGCAGGTTCGATCCCGGGTACGCACCTCTGACTTTTCAGAGTTAAGTGCGTTTAAGCAATTAAATATCACTTTCTTAAACGTTCTGAATCTGAGAGTTCTTCATAATGTTCTCGAAGATGTGTGAAGTCCGCCAATTCGCATTGGGCCAGCGTGGTGGACTATTGCCTATAACCCTTCTCTGAAAGGAGACCTGCGATCAGTAGTGAGCCATTGATGGGGTGTTAATGATGATGATTACTAAAATATCAAGCCCTTTCTGAGACAGACCTAAAGGGCAGCGAACCTATGACTTCTCGTTTGCAAGCCACTGCTCCAGATAATTTATTGTTCGCACCCCCGCCTAATAACCCATTAATTCTTCAGGCCTATTGCCTACATAAATAAGGCTCAGTATGCTCAGCCTCCCGCCAATTCTGGTAATGCGTAACACTAATACAATAATATTATTCCATTATTTGCACTAAGCATTAGGTACGTCTTACTCCAATGTTGGGGAATATAATATATTTTGAACAAACATGCTTGTTTGCTTCCATAAAGTACATGGGTTAACGCCTTTATACAAAATAACTTAACTTTGATTGTAATTGCTACAGGACTAACTGTACAATACAATAAAAAATTACTTAAATATTAATCACCTACTTATAATTTTATGCATCAAGTACCTACCTGCATCGAAATAGAATTATTATATATTACTCGCATAGAATCGCACATCGGAACACTTGTACATCGCGCGGACAGAGTCAGGAATCTAATCTAATTTATTCATTTTATAAACTATACTTTTTAGGGTTCCATACCAAAATGGTAAAAATGGAACCCTTATGGTGAGACTTTCTCCGTCCGTCTGTCCGTCCGTCTGTCACAGTCGATTATTTCAGTAACTATTAAAGCTATTGACATGAAATTTGGCATAGTTGTGTATAACAGTGGCCCAACATCATTGGAATAAAGAAAAATCGAAAATTATTTTTAGTTTTATTAAAAAAAGGGGGAAAATCGGGGGTTTGAAATTTCAAAGTAAAATAACTATATCGAGTGGGGTATCATATGAAAGGCCTTTACTTGTGCATTCTAAAACAGTTTTTTATTTATTTCTATATGTAATAGTTTTTGATTAATCGGCCAAAATGTCGAAAAAAATACCGTTCCCCCCCCCCCTTATCTCCGAAGTTTACCAATCGAAAAATCTGAAATAATTATGGTCAATAGAGGTTTATGTATATTTTACAGGAAAAATAAAAACAAAGCGAAAATTATTTTAGTTTGATTAAAAGAGGGGGAAAATTGGGGGTTTGAAATTTCAAAGTAAGATAACTATACGGAATGGGGTATCATATGAAAGGGCTTTACTTGTGCATTCTAAAACAGTTTTTTATTTATTCCTAGATATAATAGTTTCTGATTAATCGACCAAAATGTCGAAAAAAATACCGTTCCCCCCCCCCCTTATCTCCGAAGTTTACCAATCGAAAAATCTGAAATAATTATGGTCAATAGAAGTTTATGTATATTTTACAGGAAAAATAAAATCAACGCGAAAATTATTTTAGTTTAATTAAAAAAGGGGGAAAATCAGGGGTTTGAAATTTCAAAGTAAGATAATTATACCGAGTGGGGTATCATATGAAAGGCCTTTACTTGTGCATTCTAAAACAGTTTTTTATTTATTTCTATATATAATAGTTTTTGAGTAATCGGCCAAAATGTCGAAAAAAATACCGTTCCCCCCCCCTTATCTCCGAAGTTTACCAATCGAAAAATCTGAAATAATTATGTTCAATAGAGGTTTATGTATATTTTACAGAAAAAATAAAACCAACGCTCTAACTAGCATAGTTTTTTTTTATATTAACAATAAACCTCTACAAACAAAGTTAACGATAAATAAGCAAATTAATATAATATTATCGTTTTACTTTTACTTTTGGAGTATGGAACCCTCGGTGCGCGAGTCCGACTCGCACTTGGCCGGCTTTTTTTGTTACTTACTTGTATATATAGGTATTGCTGGCTTTTCAATTCACAATAAGGAGATAATTCATCATCATAATTATCAACCCATCATCAGCTCACTACTGAGCGAGGTATTCTCTCAGAGAAGGGTTATAGGCCATAGTCCACCACGCTGGCCCAATGCGAATTGGCGGACTTGACACACATTCGAGAACATTATGGAGAACTCTCAGGTGTGCAGGTTTCCTCGCGATGTTTTCCTTCACCGTTAAAGCATGTGATATTTAATTTCTTAAACGCACTTAACTTCGAAAAGTCAGAGGTGCGTACCCGGGATCGAACCTGCGACCCCCCGAATAGGAGACCACAGTCGTAACCACTAGGCTATCACTGCTTACAACACACTGCCACAGTCCACACTAACAACTAATGCACGGACTGCCGTGCATGTCAGTTAAAAAGAGTGACTGTTCGAAACCCCAAATCTAGTACGTAGTACATAATTGCGTCTTCCTACCTAATAATAGTGTAACACCTTTGCACGGGGTTGGTTGTTGTGGATTGAGTCATATGCGTGACATACATTCTAGGCGAACAAGTAGAGTAATTTATTGGATTTATTGATGACTATAATTTACCCACGACTGTTTGTTTTTCCGGAATAAAAGGTAGCCTATATTACTATTCAAGTTCTAAAGTATACCCATCACGTTGATACTTTGCTTTAGTGCTGCGTGATCGAAGTAAACCATCGAACAAAGACATTTTCGCATTTATAATATTAGTGAGGAAATAAGGATGAAATTATTTTCGTCCTAGTATGTAATCTGTGAAAGATTCTTGCAAAAAGTTTGGAATTGTTTGAATTATTTTAGACTAATCATTCTAAGTTTGTTCCAATTCAAAAAAAACCGTATTAACTTACTTTAAACTATACTAGCGGCACGCTATGATGGCCGGTTTAAAATTTATAAATTAATAAATTTTGAGTCCTAAACCTAAAACTACATTCGATAAAATTTATGAATCTCTGCACATCACTATCGTCAATAACGTAATACAATTATTTCCTTCAAAGTCGTTATCAATTAACGGAACTTCATGAGCGGACAAACGTCAAACCGGCCATCATAGCGTGCCGCTAGAATAGTACTTGTACTGTCCGACTTTATCTTCTTCTATCTATATCTATACTTATAATAAAACTGTAACTGGACGATTTCGTGTCTGTGTGTTTGTCCTTCTTTCACGTAAAAACTACCGCACAGATTTCTACAAAATTTTATACCGTGGTAGCTTATTACTCGGGTCAACATCTAGGCTACTTTTTATCCCGGAAAATCAAGGAGTTCCCGAGGGACTTCAAAAACTAAATCCACGCGGACAAAGTCGCGGGCATCAGCTAGTACTTATAATAAAACTGTAACTGGACGATTTCGTGTCTGTGTGTTTGTCCTTCTTTCACGTAAAAACTACCGCACAGATTTCTACAAAATTTTATACCGTGGTAGCTTATTACTCGGGTCAACATCTAGGCTACTTTTTATCCCGGAAAATCAAGGAGTTCCCGAGGGACTTTAAAAACTAAATCCACGCGGACAAAGTCGCGGGCATCAGCTAGTTTTCAAATAAACTTCTGATCTTCGTCTGAAACTGGAATTATTTTAAATTAATTCTAGGTGGTGCCTAATAAGGTTCTATTCCAGGAAAATTCCATTCCAGAAATTCAATTAACAGTTGTGTTTATTCCCTTTTCTTCATTCTTAATTACGCTATCAAATTACTAATACATAAGGTTTCTTAATACAGTTTCTAAGAAGCCATATTATTATTTGATCAATAAACGTTCGTGTTTGGCCAAAACGCTAAAAGTTTTCAAATAAAAAACTTTTCGCCATTATTTCGTGTTTCGTTAGTTCTTTTCCATTCGTTGAAAAAGTAACAAACATAAATAAATTTTGTTAAGTCACAAATCTTTACTTACTTTTGTTGACAATATGTTATATTCTCTTTTCAAGGTTTTTAGGGTTCCGTACCAAAAGGGTAAAAATGGAACCCCTATGGTGCGACTTTCTCGATCCGTCCGTCTTTCACAGTCGATTATTTTAGTAACTATTAAAGCTATCGACATGAAATTTGGAATAATTGTACATAATAGTAGCCCAACATCATTGTAATACATCATCATAAAATAAGAACTCTCAGGTGTGCAGGTTTCTTCACGATATTTTCCTTCACAGTTGAAGCACGTGATATTTAATTGCTTAAACGCCTCGCACTTGACCGGTTTTATTTTATTTGATAGCGAATTACCTACTACAGTTAATTCGTAGTAAGTTAATATGCCTGAGAACAACACGCTATTTGTCACAGATAAAACGCGTAATAATCCGTTTTTTTCAGTAGCATTTTTATTGATTTCATTATACTTAATTAGAAGAATCAGTTAGTACTAGTAACGTTTTTTCAAGGATATAAATTAAGACTTAGACAGTGAAATGGGATACTTTTTGTCCCTGAAGAATGAAAGATTTGAAAGGAATTTTAAAAAACTAGTGTAACTATAAATCTTTTCCTTCTGAAAACAGTTGATTAAATCGAAAAAAAATTAAATGTATCAATTTGCCTTCTCGTATGCCCCCGTTTTAATGGATTATAGCAAACAAAATAAATACAAATAAATAAAGTATACGCGACAAATTCAGAAACTCTTCCTTTTTTTCGTCTGTTGAAAATGAAAAGACTTTTAGTCGCGCATATATACCCAGGCCACGCGCTGTAAATCCTCTCTCCGATAATAGAAAAATGGGATTTGCAAAACATTTTTTTCGTATTTTTGCCATCCACGTAATAGCTGATCTATCACAGATTTTATTTCATTAATCCAATATTTTATAATTAAATAAATCAACGACTTATATATCTATCTTTTGCCCATGACTTCATCCGCATAGATTAAGGTTTTTCAAAAATCCCGCGCGAACCCTTGGAATGCTTTAACTGGATAAAAAGTAACACGCATCTCTCGATCGAGGCTACCCCGTTTAGGTGGTGACATTCTGTAAATTTAAAAATCAGAGGAGTTTATTGAAATTTAAAATCAGAAGCTTATTCAGACCGAGTCTTACAAACACTTTAGGCCTATCAATTTATTCTACTTAAATCAAAATTATATGCCGAAGTTATGAAGATGGAGCCGAAGATAACTTGTCATTCATTACGTTGAATGAAATGAAAATGAAATGAAAATTCGTTTATTTCACCTGCAGGTCAAAGGTCCAGCAATTCGAGCTCACTCCGAAATGTAGCCGACGTTTTTCATTGAAGTGATACTGCTTGTACATACTATGTGATATGTCTTGAGATTCAGAGTAATCGATATAATATAAATAAAATAAAGCTGGAAAGATCAGAATTCAGATTCACTCATACAATCCGCACAAGTCCGTATAATGTGGACATCCCTTAAAGACACCTTTGGCCATATTTTGTTGAGACGACGATGGTGTTTAAGATAAAAAGTTATGTCTCACGTAGATAAACTCCAATATCAGGGACACATAAAGCTAACAAACTCACAAAACAAAATTAAAACAGATAAAATAGTGAAAACCCAGAAGCAGAACTATGACGTAGAAATAAGTAATAATGCCAAAAGCAAAGCCATACCAGCAAAATATTATGATTCATATTAAACGTAGCTAAAATTCAACTCTTTATATCCAAATGCTCCTATTTTAGAAATTACACAGCGCCGAGCTCGACGTACGTTAAATTTGATTTCTTGATAAAACATAATACGAGCAAACACAAAGGGGTCTCGATTACAACCGAAAAGGTAAAACAAAAGCGGTATCCACATGAAGGATCGCACCGGTTAATTGCATCATGCTGATATAAAACGTTGTGGAATCAAGAAAATGTAGAAAACGGTACTATAAAATACATACTCGTATTTAGGGTTGACATTCATCTGTCTCTTGAAGAATCAAAACGAAGAAAGGCAAGGTAAATTAAAATAGGTAAATACGAAAGGTAATGTAAGTAAAGGTAGGTGAGGTTGAAAATTGCCTAAAAGAGGAGAGAATGTCAAAATGATTGCAAGAAATCTAATAGATAAGACAATTATAGTTATCTTGATTGCAAACGTTGCAAAGTATTAAAGAAACGCGTTATAACAAAAGAAAAGTGCAAGTTAATTGCATCACGCTCATATGACACGCTTGCGAAATCAAGAAAATGTGGAAACGTTTTTAGAAATTTATCTTAGGGTTACCGCGCATTATTCTTTTTATGGATCTGTCTCAATCAGAGGATTCATAAGCTAGTGTTGGATAAAAACGAAAGGCATCTTCTCTATACATAGTAAAATTTAAAGTCACGTGACTTTTTCGAACGAGCGAAGCGAAGGACTAGGACAGTTAATTCGTAGTAAGTTAATATGCCTGAGAACAACAGGCTATTTGTCACAGATAAAACGCGTAATAATCCGTTTTTTAACCGACTTCCAAAAAGGAGGAGGTTCTCAATTCGGCCGGTATCTTTTTTTTTTCTATGTATGTCCACCGATTTCTCCGGGATTACTGGACCGATTCGCGTGATTTTTTTTTAATCGACAGAGTATGTTTGCGAAATGGTCCCATAAAAATTTTAACCTTCAACTCCTCAAGCCTGATGCTGCAGGCTAAAACTATGGCGATTTAGGAAATTTCGATTACGAATTGATATTGTAGGTAACAAGTATGGACTACATCATGGAGCTCCAGGTCCTAGCTCCTCAATCATAGGATACTACACTTAAAAGCTTAAAATAAAAATTCTTTTCAAAAAACCGACTTCTAACGCCACTACAAAGTATAAAAATAATTTTAGTTTGTCCAGGTTTGTTGAAGTCGGGCGGACCTAAAATACAAACTATCATGATTCATATTAAGCGTAGCTAAAATTCAACTCTTTATATCCAAATGCTCCTATTTTAGAAATTACACAGCGCCGAGCTCGACGTACGTTAAATTTGATTTCTTGATAAAACATAATACGAGCAAACACAAAGGGGTCTCGATTACAACCGAAAAGGTAAAACAAAAGCGGTATCCACATGAAGGATCGCACCGGTTAATTGCATCATGCTGATATAGAACGTTGTGGAATCAAGAAAATGTAGAAAACGGTACTATAAAATACATACTCGTATTTAGGGTTGACATTCATCTGTCTCTTGAAGAATCAAAACGAAGAAAGGCAAGGTAAATTAAAATAGGTAAATACGAAAGGTAATGTAAGTAAAGGTAGGTGAGGTTAAAAATTGCCTAAAAGAGGAGAGAATGTCAAAATGATTGCAAGAAATCTAATAGATAAGACAATTATAGTTATCTTGATTGCAAACGTTGCAAAGCATTAAAGAAACGCGTTATAACAAAAGAAAAGTGCAAGTTAATTGCATCACGTTCATATGACACGCTTGCGAAATCAAGAAATGTGGAAACGTTTTTAGAAATTTATGTTAGGGTTACCGCGCATTATTCTTTTTATGGATCTATCTCAATCAGAGGATACATAAGCTAGTGTTGGATAACCACGAAAGGCATCTTCTCTATACATGTAAAATATAAAGTCACGTGACTTTAAGAATTGAAGATATTGAAGATATTTTACAATTCGTGTTTGTCTGCGTATTTTACGAAAATTTTATTAAGTAGGTGTGCAAAAAATATAAGTACATATTATTTTGTGCTTCCTTGTTACTACATCCATCTTTACTATCCATGTTACTCTCAGCAAAATCTGCATTCCGAACCGGTGATAGAGTCTCGACGTGCCAAAAGAGCCACATAAGTATTTACTTACAGATTTTGGGGTTCCAAGGTGCTCTAATGACGATATCGCATTGCTGATAGACAATTTGTTCCTAATAATAAAAATGTTAGATCTATCTATCTAATACACACTAGTAACTTTTATCTACACGACATCGATAATTCAGCACTTTTAAAGATTATAAGAAAAATTAGGATAACTTCATAACTCTCTATTAGATAAAAACCAAATATTTTAAGCTCTGAAATCTATAAGCAATGACATGAAATTTTTCAAGAACCTCAAAGGCATTTGTCCTAAGTTAATGTAACAAGTGGCCTCCTTACACTCGGTCCATGCGGTGGAGTTATTGAATTAGTGCCGGCGCCCACTGCATTGCAGTCTTTTCGCTCATAACAAGGCGGGAATTGAACAAATTCTATATTTGCCTCCTGTGGACATTTTTTTTTAATTTCAATCCGTGATTTTATATTAGAGTTCACCTTTTAAAAGCAAATGTCGACTTTTATTTGATACTCCCTCTTGCCTGTGAGTTAGTTTATTTAAAAACTCCGCTAAAACCTGTAGTTTTAGCGGGATAATAAGTTATTGTTGTAACTGTCTATGTCTTTAACTATATCCATGCAAAAAATTATGTCGATCTGTTGCTCAATTGATGGATGATTGAAGGTCAAAATAATAAGGAAACATGAGTATCGCATATTTTATAATATTTTTTATGATGCTATTAACAGGTTATTAATGGTCTAGTTTGTTATTTTGGTAGTTATATGTATACACATATATGCTAATACAGCATATCTGTCGCAGTAAGATAGTTGAAGCCGCTATAGCTATAAACCTATAAACCTAGGTTTATAGCATTATCACGGCTTAACTATCTTACTGAGACTTATCCACTATCTTATTGATTTTTGTTGTGCAATCCAAATTACGAATACTGGCCATATAATAATAATTATTCTTAATTCATAAATTAGATCACTTTATATAGAATAAAGAAATCCGGAGACATTATACCTCCTTGAATAACACCAAACGAACCTGTTATCAACGGTAGTAAATATCATTCGTTTATGTGTTATCATGATTGCATTGCTTGATTTGAAAGTTCGGATTTAGCACCAGTATTTTAACATTTTTATCAACTCCACAGATCACATAGAAATTCATAGCATAATTATGAGATTCAATAGTAAGCAATAAAATAAATGATACACCATTTAAATCAGTTACGCAGCGATAATAATGCCGTGTGACTGACAGTCCAGTCTAGCTGCCGGTAATGAATGGAGACAAGTGTCAAAAATATTATTCCTACCACGTTGGTCGAATATTAATTTTTGCTATTACCTTTCATACATAAATTTATTAATTCACGTTGATTTGTTGATTTTTATTATGTGTATCTTGTTAATTCCCGACGCGAAGAAGGGTGTTTGATCGCTTTGTCTGTCTGTCCATCTCTGTCTGATGGACAGATTTGAATGCAGTTATTTTTAAACTAAATAGGGTTTCCTTGGGATGATGTTCAGTTGTTGAGTCATTCAAGTGATATTTATATTACTTCCGCTTATCTATTCGACTTAAAATTTATTTTATTTCAACTGTCCAAATCTACTTAAAACCAAGCTATAACCATTACAGCTGTCAGTTTAACAATAGAAAAGTCAATCACGACATTTTATTTATTATTATCAAAAAATAAAAATACCGGCTGATTTGAGAACCACCTCCTTTTTGAGAAGTCAGTTAAAAATGCATAATTTTATGGTATTTATGTTTTAAGAGCGCGTGTAACCCCAAAAAAAAATCAGATTTCGCGATGAGATAAAACATAGCCACAACCTCATGTGAGGCGCAACAAAAGAAAGCGTTTTGCGCGGAATAGGAGTGTAGTAAGCGCCAAATACTTTGTAACTCGTAAAATATTCATTTTCTTTTCAATTCACTAGGCTATTCTCTTGATAATATCAATCGGAATTTAATGTAAAAATTTTGGCTCTGTAATATGCAACACATTGAAAATAAATGAATATTGGTTAAAAATTAGACCTAACTTCGCGATTTTTTATTATCGAACAAATTTCATCATTTTATGTTTTTGCCCAAACACGTCCCTTGGCAGTATGATGTAATTCTTGCGTGTTTTTTTTCGGATAATTGAAACTTGATCTACTACTGTAAAAATCAAATCTGTTTACTGTTAACGAGCGCACACCCACTCTTAAGTCTGCGATTTCGTCCGCCTAGAGTCCGATTTTAAAAATCCTTGGAAACAGTTTGTTTTCCCGGGATAAAAGGTCTATATTTTCACTCTCTAGGTTTTTAACACCATACAAAAACTCAAATCAATCCATTGCTCCGTTGCTGTGTTGTGATTGTAAGAAAGACCAATAAACAAAGGAATAATCACACTTTCACAAAAGTCTTTGACAATCATATATAATTATATTGAATGTACTTTAATAATTGATTCGGCTTATTTCTTTCAATAACGTGCGTAACGTGCTTTCAGTAACGCTCATATATTTAACATTTGTCACAATTATACCCACTTTAGCTTTAACATCGAACGGTGCACTTACTCGTAGTTACCCTTTATCAATTCAAATACATTATGAATCAATAAAGCTAACTTAATTTTAAACAAGCAACATCTCATAAAAATTAATTTGTTTTTATGGCTATTTCCCAAGTATAAAAGGCACTATGGCAATTCAAAAGTACCCCTGCTGACCTTATTAAAGGGGGTAATAACCCCATTCTTGCACCGCAAAGGCGACAGATGTGAGAATTAAAAACACTGCCCCTTTCTATTTACATCACGACATTCGTCTATTAATACCGGACTGGGCTTTTAATGCGCTAATGTTCATATTTGAAAACTAAGTCAAAAGTCAATGTTATATTTTTGCATACAAAAATAGCCCTTAATTAAAAACCTAATAACGGTTAAAATTCCGTCACAATACACTGAGTCAAATATATTTCAACTGAATAATTTGTAAAGAAAAATGTTCTCTATATCCCATGTAATTAAGCTCGGTTTGCTTCAGATAATAACTCATTTTTTAACACTAGTAATTAAGGGGGAGTGCAGGCAATAACGTTCCAGTGTAGGCGTAATGGTGATTTTTGTATTTATGCTTTTGAATAGTATGAATATTCATCTCGCATCGTGTTTTAATTTAGAAAAAAGAATATTGTAAAACTTAATACATTAACGTTGAATGATAACATCGCTATGTTTATCGTTATAAAACTGCAATAAATAAGTACTATAATAATGATTATACATATAGAAAATGATTTCTATGAACTCTGGTTAGATTAATTATTTGATATTCTATCATAATCATTATCAAACGCTTTGAGTAAATTATGATGTTTCGCTTTGAGCATAGCAATAAAGGCCGGGTTATGTTCAAAATTAAACAAATTATTTTACTTTATGTTTTAGTCCTGCCTTTTAGCTGTATAAAGTTTTTGTCCAACCAAGTCTAAATGAAACCTTTCAATGAATATAATATTATTTATTTCATGTGGCTCTTCTAAATCAAAACTCTACCACCGGTTCGGTACCACCACTTTTAGAAGTTCTTTACCTGCATATCATCTTGTAATCTAAATATAAAGGAAAAGGTGATTAACTGATTGACTGACTGACTGATCTACCTATCAACGCACGTCAAACCACTGGACGGATCTTGCTGAAAATTCGCATACAGGCAGCTATTATGACGTAGGCAATAGGCATCCACTAAGAAAGGATTTTTGAAAATTCTACTCCAAAGGGGGTAAAATAGGGGTTTGAAAAATCGAACTTTACGTTAGCAAAGCCGCGAGCAAATGCTATTGAAATTAAAAGCAGCCGGTCGTAGCATATCTTACAATTCACACCAACCCTCTACATTGAATATTTTAAAAAAATATCAGTTCCTATCCTAGGGATGATACAGACTGCAAATCAAAAAATTTTAGATTTTTTTGTTTGCCTATTATAATAATATTATGTATTATGGCTGCCTAAAACTACTACACTAATTTAATTTAATTAAAAATGTTCAACACCACACTTTCACCTAATAAAAATGTAAGGACAAATAAAAATTCAATGACTATTAGTTCAAAAAATTTAAAGAAAATTATTCAGTGCAAGCAGAAGTCTGCTAATACGAAATCGAATATTATTCGGAATCAAATGAAAAATTGGTAAAATCTATCAGCGCTAGAAAGGCATGGGCTTAACGCCAGATGAAAAAAAAATCATTTTTCAAGCTAGGCCATAAGTCTTAATAAGTTGGCATACATTCCGTAAATGGGGAGGGCTTAGTGAAAAAATTGGCAGCTATCCACTCTTATAACGAGCGTACAAATGTAGTGATCTTTTTTGCTTTCTATTACGTCTGCCTCGTTTGTCTAGTCTAGTTGATACCTTGTTCGTATGCGGATTATAAGGTTTTGTGTTCAATTGCAGGTTCAACCAAAGAAAAAAATTATTACGTTTTTCTGTTTGTAATGACTGGGGTAATTTCATATTATGTCAATCGTTATTCGTCTATTTAATTATTATTATTTGTCGTACATTAATAAATAAACATGCTCCACAAAGATAATGATATCAGAAGTGGGATGTCCTCTTATAGGGCATCAGCAAAACATCTAGAACGTTATTGATCAAATGATATGATGATCATCTTTCCTTTGATTATGTTGGTTAAATACTCAAAGGTACATGCTTAGAAATTTTTGAGAAGATAGGTTTATGTGATTAGATTGTAACTCAATTTTTATACTCCTAAATATTGTTCTTACGAAACCTTTGTTAGTCACAGAGAAGGCATTATATTATTATTTTAAAATATCGAATAGAAAGTTAAAAAATATCTGATAACATTTAAACCCAGATATTCTGTGATCCAGCGTATGCCAAAGCCTCAATTCGCTGGGGAGCAATTTTCGATTTCACAACGTAATGTCTCCTTTGCTTGTTTCAGGTACGACTGCTGGCCCCCATTTCTAAAGGATTGAAGCTGTGAAAAGTTCAAAATTATTCACAAATCCCTCTTAAAAGAATAAAACAACACTCAACTTCCCACGAAATCTGAGGAGTTCTAAGTAAAGAATAAACGTAATTAGACGATGCGTTTAAAATTTTAACTGGAAGCTTCTATCTTTGGAAGGCACGTTCCGTTTTTTTTAAACTTACAAAACTCTTTTCTTTACACAGCGAAGTTTAAGGCTATCTTAGTTGCCAGTTCGTTTATGTTTACTCTTTTGCTTTAATTTTTCGTCTGGCAATTTTTTTGTCGCTAACGATGGCGAATTCAGAATTGCAAATGCCGTTAATTGCCCGATGGAAGTTAGCTTCCACACTTAAAGCGACTGATTGTTGAAATATTTAACGTTCTCACAGGAGAATATTTTAACCTAATGGCTTTGACTAGATAATCATGCTCTTGACGCCTACGCTGAATTTGTTGACGTTTTAAAAATACCGAGGGGCAGCCTATCCCTGTCCCAGTACTTGAATATTTTATGAACATTTTAAAAAAGAGTATACATTATACAGAGTAGAAATAGAGTAGGTATACCATAGATAAAGTACAGTAGAAAACAAAGTACAGACCCGACGTGTCCGTTTGGGAAATCTTACGTCTGTGAGTTATGCTACATGGATCCCAACAGATATAACATGAGTATCATATGAGAATATAAATGAGATTACATTTTGTTGTGAACATTTCTTTTGAGCATTGTTCGTTCTCATACTCCGCCGTTTCTTTTAGTTTTGATTAGCTTACGAATTGTAATATAATTCATACAAAATTTTGAAATCTTTTTTTTTTGTCTGTTAACACAGATCTACAAAATCTAGCTAGGATAGCCATTTCTTGATCTTTTACTTTCTGGGTCTAATTTTTAAATACTAGGGGCAAGTTCTGTACCTATGGATGCTTGTACCTGTGGACACAATCGATTCTGTCGAAACTAGCAACCTTAAAATTTTAAATTGAACGCGAACTGTCAACCATAGATAAAGCTTTACGGTCGTCGGTACCTATGGACGCGTGTACCTGTGGGCACAATCGATTCCGTCGAAATTAGCAACCCTAAAAATCTAATTTGAACGCGTCTGCTTTCATTTTAACCCCCACCATGTCAGAGTCTGAGACTAAATTCTTTTTTAAACGCTTACAGTTTATGAATCCTACGAGTAGGTAACTTCTATAGATAGTCAGTTATCCAATTATTTTGATCAAAACAAATTATTTTCAATGGAAAAACCTAGCATAGACTCAAAGTATAATAAATTATTATTGTATTGGTACATATTAATAAAACATCTCGAAGAATGTCTGTTAACAATCATAGTATATATTTCGATTTATTTTATCGACTAATCCGGGGATATTCGATGTAAATACATTCATCAAGGCTAATGCACGGGAAGTGATCGTCTGTCATGGCGGCTAGATAAATCAGGGTAGATTAAACCGGTTTAGGGCGTTGATTGTAAAGAATACGATAAACTTTAAAATCAATTTGTACCGTTTCAACTTTCAAGCGAAGGCTGCACCGACTGACTAGTAACCTTATGTACGGACGTACCTATGTACGACTGTACGTCATAGTAACATAATATTATTTCTATAAAGAAATATTACATAGGTATGTACGGAATATTATATTTTATGCTCACATATTGTAAAAAATAACATGTGGGCGGCAAGAGTACCTATAATTTTGGCTGAAAATATCCTTCGCGCACCCATACGACTAGCGAACAAAGGCGTTTCTATTGAGTTTGCGTACACTATGGTTTCAAGCGCTATTGTAAGACAAATAAAGTGGAACTATTTCTTCTAGTTCGCTATTAAACTGCTGTGTTAAAAAAATAAAATATAAAAAAATGCATTTAATGCTCATCTTTAAAAAAGTAATTTTAGAAAGTTTCGAGTATTTATTCTAAGTTGGTAACAATTAAATAGTTGGTGCTACCGATCTAACATGCCCCTATTTTGCAATTTATACTGTATAGTAAATATTCAATTAACTAAATAGCTTTCCCCCAGTAACTTGAGAACAAAAACATACTGTTTCAATTGGGCCGGTGACCCGTGGACTAAACCGTGATATGACGTTATGCAATGGTCGACAGATGGTCAGTGTTGCCAACTTAATCAATTGCTGTGGAGCTTGTGAAATGAAACGAGTTACATTTAACGGTTTTAGTTGATGATTGAGTGAGTTATTATATTTCTCTTTAGAACATAGTGGAGTGAGGCATACTCGGAGTATCCCTGCGAGAGCAAATCAGAAACGAGGATACCCTTAGTAGAACCAATAAAGTGACCTGCATGATTGAAGAAAAACAAACTCACTTTCGCACTTATGACAACAGTGGCAAAGATAAGTAAGGAAGATCAAACTTTTGAATTTGAACAGTTATACGTCTTCGTTGTATTACAAGTTTCTCAGAAGAGTTGGTTTTGCGAAAGTGTGCTTGCTTGTTGGTTTCTTGGTTTGTCCTTCAATCACGCTGCAAAGAAGCAACGGATCGACGTGATTTTTTGCATAGGTATAGTTGAGGACCTGCAGGGCTAACATGCGCTCCACGAGAAAATTTTATTTACCCGTTTTCTCGTGATATTCTTTAGAGATTAACGAGTAAATGAGTACCTAGACAAAACGTTCTCGTGGCGCGCATCTTGGCCCCACTGGAGAGTGACATTCGTTACTTTTTATCCCGGAAAAACAGAGTTCCCGAGGAATTTTAAAAACCTAACTCCATACAGACAAAGTCACACGCATCAGCTAATAAACTATAATTTATCACTCATACAAATTACGGTTCTCTTTCAACTAATATGAGGAAATTGTGAGGGGAAAAATATGTTATACACTCCTAAAACAATTACAACTTGCTATAATTCTATTCCCCCGTTGTTTATCATACCCAAGCTGAAAATAAAATTCTGCAGTGTCAGCAGATTGAAATAAATTGCTCACGAAAACGTGGAGACAAAGACAAAAAGCAAAATGTAACACGAAGACTCGTAATTAATGGACAAGGCGAGCTGCCATACGAGTGTGTAGCTACACTGGCAACACCAAACACACTTATACTCTCGAAATTCGACCTTATTGCTTTAAAAATACGACCTATAAAAATTTGCTGTATCTTGTCATTCTGTACAGTTTTTCTGTGTAAACGTTTGTACATACTTACTTATTGTTTAAAATGTTACTGTACGTAGCAGGGAAAACTAATAGTTAAGCGTATTTTCACGGGACACTTTCTGAACCTTATAAATAAGCCATGAGAAAGCATCTGAAATAATAAAAGCCTCAATAGCGCAGTGATCAGAATGGAGCACTGTAAAACCAAAAGGTTGACGATTCAAACCCCATCTGTTTCACTATTATCGTAATTACTTAGGTTAGTATGTATTAGTACTCACATAAAATTTATTGCTTTCTTGGAGGGGAAAGTGGAATAGTGTCCATGTTTAGCATGACTAACTCATACTTTACATAATAAAATTTAACTAAAATTATTAAAATATAGCGTAAGAAAAATCCATCTGATTCGAGGCGATATTATAATTAAAATCATTAAATAACTAGCTGATGCTCGCGACGTCGTCCGCGTGTACTTAGTTTTCAATATCCCTCGGGAACTCTTTGATTTTCCGGGATAATAGTAGCCTATGTCACTCTCCAGGTCCTCAACTATACCCATGCAAAAAATCACGTCGATCCGTAGCTCTGTTGCGGCGTGATTGAGGGACAAACCAACAAACAAACAAACAAACCAACAAACACACTTTCGCATTTTTAATATTAGTATGATAGATATTGTCAAACAAATAAACAGGAATATTTTGATATCAATATCATTAAAAGTATAATATTATTATTAAAGAATAGATATTATTGTCAAACAAATAAACGGCAATATTTTAATATCAATATCATTAAAAGTATAATGTTATATTATATTTATTGAAAACTCATTGAATGATGATAATTAATGATAATTTTTTTCATTGAAATATGAATATGCAAATTCATAATCAAATAACAAATTATTTTGTGGTCAATTAGCAATGCAATTAGCAATTTCATAGACGAAATAATTAGGATATTAAATGAATCTAATACCAAATATTTGAAACGAATTTTTAATATGTATTGTATTGAATATATGAAATCAAGGGACGCGTGGCCTAGTTGTGACATCTCCTAACAAACAATCACGCTGGTTAAGCATACCTATACCTACCTTTTTAGGTTATTTTATAGGTTTATTTTATACCTCTGACAATTATTATCTTTTTCTCAGAAAAAGCGTAATTTATTAGAAAGAACAATATTTTTGTATTTTGTATATCTTGAATTTCCCGTGGAAACACGTAATATCTACGAGCTGTGACGTATGTAAAGCCTTAAGTAAAGCTAATTATTAGGGGAGCTACGCTTAATTTTAAGTGGAAAGCTAAAATTTTACAGCTTTTTCACTGGAATTGTGAAAATGACAAGATAAACGGCGTGTAGCGTGCCCTTGTGTAAAAGTACTTGATACACATAAAAATCCTGACAAATTGTTTATATTTGTTCCTAAATGTCCTAAGCGTCGAAAGCAGTGGTTACAGTTAGCACTTCGAGACCCGAAATTCACATCTGATATATCTGCGATATTCTTTTGTGCAGACAACTTTGGTAAGTATTTAGGAAAAATCAACCTAGCCATGAGAAAGGGCTCACGTTTCTAGGCAATGAGGATTATGATTTATGCAGAGAGATAGAGAGAGAGAGTGGGAGAGAGTAATTAAATCAAAAAACTTAATTATTACCTACAACACAAATCTAATTTTCATAAAAAAACTGTTAAAAAAGATTAAAATACTAATAGTCGTACATTATTATAAAATAATTTTATTCTGAATAATAAATATGAAGCTTAAAACTAGTTTTCCGATAGTTCCTAACATCAATTACTGAAGCACTTTCTTTGCCGTGAAACGTATCTACTTTACACGAACATAAAAAACTATTCTGTAACGACTTTATAAGTTTCGCTCTAAAACTGAGTCTTATTTTATTGAAAATATTTATTGAATTAAAATAGCACTTTTTTTTTCAAATCTTGTATATTCCATGCATTCCAAGATCAAAAAATGTATATTGTATGTGTCAAATTGTCTCTCTTGTATCAATGGTCCTTTTTTCGATTGTCTAAAAATATATTATCAATGTGGATTGTGGAAAAAAGTGAAGAATAAAATACTTCTGCTAATTATAAGAAGTGTTTAATTTATAACACAAAAAAACATAATATTTTTACATTTTAAATACAAGTCAATGCAGTTGTCATTTTAACAAACTTTCCGTTGGCTTCAATGCCAATCAAGTGGAATTCAAAATGGCTGAAAGCATTCAATACAAATCACTGAACTTGAACGTCTCGATTTATAACACGATGTTGTCTCCTATCCTGAACGTAGAAAAGTTAATTACTTGCAATTTTGCTCTTGTAAATTGCTTTGTACAGTTATAATTCGTTTATTTCAAAAAGATAGTTAAGAATAGATAGATTGGTTTCGTTTTACGTGTGTATTAAGTACGTGTAATTATAATCTTTTACGAAACTACAAACTATAATTTCTATCGAATATTGCTTTTTACAATCGATAACTGAATAAGGTGACCACGATAAATTAACTCCCACCGCAATCACTGATAGGGGCCAAATTAACCAGAATTAATACCTGATATGTAATTGACACATCGCGTAATCCAGTTGTGAAATCATAACAACATTCAATTGAGCTTAAAACACTATTTGAAATACAATTCTGCGCCATGTTGTAAGAGTACATTTTGAAGTTAGTAACATAAAAGTTTAAAAAAAATTGGCGTCATAGGGACTGCCGATAGAAGTGATTAAAAACAAATATAAAAAAAATATAATAAATAAAAAAAAATCGAAATAAAATAAATCAAAATAATTAAAAAAAAAGCGCAATGTCACGTTTCGTGAATGAGATTCGAACCTGCGACATCATACATTGAACGGTAAGGAAGGCGGCTGCTGGCCAACCGCGCTGTACAAGGTTGCTTGAGAATCTCTAAAATGTTGAACCCTTACTGAAATCTCCAGGTGACGATGGTGACGGTAACGATTTCGCGTAATCCATGTTTTTTGCCCAGCCAAAAAATGCTCAACGTGCCTAAAGAAGTTTTCATTTCAAAAATTTACCCGACAACGCAATGTCTGATGTAACAGCGTTATATTGATTTTGTTCGTACATAGCCTATGTCCCCCGGACCATAGTAACAAAGCGATTGATATCTCATTCATCAAAATTGGCTCAGAAGTTTAGTTAACATACATCATAATGGGTTTTGCCGTAGTCGGGTAAAAAGGTTCAGCAAATTTGAAAGTATTTTATTTGAAAGACATCTTTACACAATTAAAGATGTATTCTACCCGCCTAAAAATAATACACATAATTTTTATCTACCGAGAGTGAGGTACATTCCGCTTTGAATGGCTAAAGTAATTCCTGGCCCAAATGTTGCTGTCAGTTCTTGAATCCCCGGTAGTAAGCCTTTTTTTTGAAAATTCTTCAAAACCCCTCGAGCCCTCGGGCCGTACAGCCCCAGGGTCTCCACCCCAAAAGGCGCAAAAATGAGACTTTTTACTAAGGATTTTATATTGCTTTTATCTTAATTACTGTTGATTTATTTAAACTGTCCCCAAATTAATGATCACCTTGCTTATACTAAATTATTGAATAATGAAAAACTTAAAAAATACTCTACCAAATCTAGATTAAAGAAAATTTGCCCTATATTGGCTTGAACAAAAGAAGAAGATGCTTGGTTGATTCAGTAGGGAGCACATGAAAGTGGCATTTAGATAGTAAAAAATAGTTTCAGTGGAAGATGAAAAAGAACCTCGATAGCTTAGTTAGAAAATATTTTCAAAGCTACCAATTTTATAACTCAAACTGCTTTAATATTATTTGGTAGTACCTAGCTGTACCTGGCGTGCGTTGCAATGCCACATAAAGCATAAAGAATAGTAGATTATTAACCAAGGGGATAAAGCAGTGTCTTCTGTCGCGGGTGACGATTTAAATCGCGAGCGTAACGAAGGACTCGAGGTTTACTCCCGAGCGTAGCGAGGGTGTTAAAAACTTAAATCACGAGCGAAGCGAGGGATTTAAGACGAGTCCTGAGTGTAGTGAGGGATTTAAGTTCACCCAAGACTAAGACAGCTTTATCGCCGAGGAAAATACTCTACTTTTCGTACCATTTGCGAAAAAATTAACACAATAATAATATGAGATAAGCATTTATTAAAAATAATGACAATTAAAAGTAAAAGTTAACATTCGAAACATTGGTCCAATTATTGATAGAGAGAGTTACATTTTTGTTTGGTACATTTATTGTTGATGAGTTGATTTGAGTATTTCTCTGTTCTTGCGTCTGACCATTTGCACTGATGGAATCCGACAATTCACTGTCACTGTCGCTTTGATTTAACATCGTAACGTATTTTTAGAACATTAACTTATTTATAAAAATAAATTAAAATAAACTTAACGTTTAGGCCTAGCGCAAACATACAACTTTTAGTTGAACAACTATTTAGTTGTGTTTCATAAGTTTATGGAAATGTACTGCGATCATAGAATGTGCTCAAACTATCAACACGATTGTTGCTAGACAAAAAAATCAAAAAGCCTTACGATTTGCTTTTGATTGTATGGAATTTACGAAAAGTACACAACTCGACTAAACAGTTTAGTCGATGTAAAAGTTGTATGTATGCGCCTTACCTTATGTATTTGAAGAAAACAAAAACGCGGCAAATTCCTAGACTAATATTTTTTTGTCAGAAAAGCAAAGGCATCAAGCTCATACGGCCTCGTCGGTTTTCGTAATTTTATTTAATAATCATAACTGCATAATAAATGCGTATTCCTTTTTCAAAAAGATGTATAATGCTTTATATACAAACTCAATGGTGTAAACACAGATGTAGTTCAGTATAAATTTCGGTAAGTATTCCAAATTTAAATCACATTCTCCCCCTAGAGGATGAATGAAATTCAGTACAATTTTCTTTCCCTGTTTTTAACAGATTAAAAATGACTATTGTTATGTTCGCTTTTTGTGGCACAGAATGTCACTTTTTTGAGCAAGTGGTACGAAAATTATATTTTTATAGATTTTTTGGTCCAGAAACCCTCGCGGACGTCCCTAAAACACCCAACCTAAGTTTTATCACAATCTGATCAATGGTTTCGGAACACATAGAGGACAAACATACAAACATTGATTTTTATAATATATAAATAGAAGATAGAGTTCGTTACCAAAACAGTATTATTTGGTCGGCAACAAAGAATATTTTCATAATTCGTTGGTATAATAGTATGTGATTTATTCTAATTACCTAATACGCGTGTTTCATTAGCAAAGAGAAATTAAACGATTTCTTTGAGTCTACACGCTATTGTTGGGAAAACATTAATGACGTCAGAAACGATACGAATAATGTCAAGGATTATATAAATGTATTTTTGGACTCAAAAACAAAAATTGTTTATGCTTTGTAGTCAGGTAATCAAGTAAATTCTTTGAGATTTAAAATAAATTAGGTATTACCTATTGACAAAAATAAACTCTGTGCCATAAACGCAACTTCAATGAATGTCTTTTTAGGGTTTTCATTCAATCACTAGAAACAGAGCCACGGATCGACATGAATCTTGCATAGGTAGAGTCAACTCTACCTCTCTCAAGCTTTAAAGGCTTGATGGGCTTGAAGAGTGACATTGGCTCCTTTTTAACCCGGGAAAACAAAGGGATGGATTTTTTTAAACCGGCCAAGCGTGATTCATACCGAGGGTTCCGTATCTTGTGAAGATTATTTTATTAATAATTACTAGATGACCAGCTTAAGCCCGCTTGTAGAAACGCCGGGCTATCCTTTTAACCCAGAATTAGCTGATGCTTTGACAGATTTCGTATGAAGCTTCTGTCAAAAATACAAAGGGGTTGTTTCATCTTGGACCAGGTACTTTTATGCTCTACCAAAAAATAGTATTAAATCATAGAAATTGAAATAAAATAATATGCTTTTTTGTGGTATTACAGTGAATAAGAGGTACAAATATAAAATTGATAATTGGGTACATCTGTAGAATGGCAACTCCCGGAGTGCATCCATCTGCTTTTGTTGTCTATGTTTGTAATGACATTACGTCATCTTAATGTCATTTCAATTGTCAAACTTCAATTGCTGGTGGGTTAGCGTACCACTGGTCATTTTCCTTACTCGTCATTTTCACTAATTCGCCAGTTTACTTATTAGACAGTTTCTGAATTCGCCAATTTCCTTATTTGCCAGTTTCAGTAAGTTGTCAATTTCCCTTTTAAGTTGGTTTCCTGGTTCGCAAGTTTCCTTGTTCGTCAGTCAGTTTAGATTGTCAGTTTTGCTATTTCGTCATGTTCCTAACCAGTTACTTTCCTTTCTCGCAAGTTTTCTTGTTCGTCAGTTAGTTTAGATTGTGTTTTACTACTCCGTCGTCTGATGTCATATATTAATGTCCTATGACATTATTTATTACATAAGTTCAGAAAACTAATTTCAGCGTTTGTTTTTATCACTCAGGCGTTAACAAAGACGTGGCTTTGACCCTCTAATTGTTTTTGTCACTGACTGTACCAATAAGACTAAATATAATTTATAAAATAATACAAGTGATTTTGAATGGTCAATGAGTCTTACCACTGCACTGGTTCGGAATGCCGTTCCTGCCGAGAAGAACCAGCAAGAAACTCGGCAGTTGCTCATTTCACAATAAATTTACAATATAACATATATATTACGCTATGTATGAAGAGTTTCCACAATGAGGGAAAGTTCCACAAAGGCATACGTAATTACATCTAATTATAATTCAATAAATGTTAAGACGGGCAGACAGAAAGTAGCCCATTCCCTCCGGTGGGACCCGTTCACGAGCATGACGCATGACCCAGCCATTGCTTCGCTCAACCATATTTGAGAGAACGTAAGAACCCGCATCCCACCCAGTAATTGTTGAGAACTCTGCACTCGAAATTGTAGACGATTATGTATACCTGGGACATAAGTACGGTCCAGCTAGGTAGGTCCAATTTCGAGAAAGAGATTAACCGCCGAATCCAACTCGGCTGGGCAACGTTCGGGAAGCTCCGAGATGTCTTCTCGTCCAAAATCCCTCAGTGCCTGAAGACTAAAGTCTTCGAACAGTGCGTGTTGCCAGTGATGACTTACGGATCCGAGACATGGTCGCTAACTATGGAGAGAGCTATGCTCAGTATATCCCTGCGAGATCAAATCAGAAATGAGGAGATTCGTAGGAGAACCAAAGTCACCGACATAGCTCAGCGTGTCGCGAAACTGAAGTGGAAATGGGCGGGGCACATAGTTCGAAGAGCTGATGGTCGTTGGGGTTCCAAGGTGTTGGAGTGGCGACCCCGCACCGGGAAATGCAGTGTTGGCAGACTCCCCACCAGGTGGACCGACGACATCAAACGTGTCGCAGGGAGCAGCTGGATTCAAGCGGCGCAAGACTGAAGCCTGTGGAAGTCCATGCAGGAGACCTTTGTGCAGCAGTGGACGTGTATAGGTTGATAAAGAAGAAGAAGAACCCGCATCGCACGACACCACCACAGAAATGTTAAGAGAGCGTGACATACTTAGGCTACCCATCTTAAGGCATCGAATTGAAACTAATATTCAAATCAAATACTCATTAAAAAAGGAAACTAGAAAATTAACGAAACTAAGTCTAGCAAAACTAGTGAACGAGGAAACTGAAGGATTACGAAAACAGCAAACTGGCAAATCTGTCTACCAAGCGTAACTGACGAATAGGTAAACCGTTCGATTAGCGAAGCTGACAAATAACGAAACTAGCAGATCGCAATACTGGCAATTTCACGAAACTAATATCCTAGCAAAACTAGCAAAGAAGGAAACTGAAGAATCAGGAAAATGCCTAACTAGCTAAATTGTCAACCTACCGAAACTGTATAATAAGTAAACTGGCGAATTAGTGAAAATGACGAGTAAGGAAAATGACCAGTGGTACGCTAACCCTTGCTGGTACGTCAAATGTCGATTGCTGTAATTTGTGGTTATTTTTATGTCAAATCTCATCATAACTCGTGTAAGTACGTGTCATTGTCAAAAAGAACGCCATGTTGATGCACGCTTATTTTGCAAAATAATTTCGCATTGCACCTCCTAAAAAAGACCTTTTAATGAGAAATAAAGAAAAAATAATCACTATTTCATGACCCCAAACATTTAGAACGACTGTACAAGGACCTGGCCTAGGCTCCATATTATTTGAAACAACCCCTTTATACCTAACCCGGCCTCTCTGCAAACGGGCCTTAGTGGCGAAATTTTGTAATATATATTGGAGGCGTGACGTTACTGGAACTTTGTATGAAAATACGCAATGAAAACCAGTAACTTTTTAATGAGTTGAACTAGAAACTTGAAATTTTTTTCAATTAAGGGACCATTGACATTTGTATGGCCGATTTCACCAACGGCGAGTGACGTTTTACCGAGGAATAAATTGGGCGTGCTATCAGTTTTTGTATTGAAAATACTGTCAAAATATCAAACACGGATAAGGCTTAATTTAAGTTGGTGAAAACGGACCTTTGTTCATCAAGTCGTTTTTGATAAAAAGGCCTTGACACACAGACAGACGGACAACAAAGTGATCCTTTATGTGTTCCTTTTTTTTGAAACCCTAAAAACCTAATTTTTCTGTTTTTTTTTATTCGATGACAAGTTAATTGCGATCTCACCTGATGGTGAGTGGTGATGCAGTCTAAGATGGTAGCGGGCTAACTTGGAAGGGGTATGGCAGTGTACATTCAACCCATACCCCTAATCTGTAATTTCACACGGATGAAGTCTCTGATAAAGATAGAAAGCTATAGTTTCACGTATGTAACATTTATAATTTTAATCTAAAGCCTAGACCTAGAGCCACACAATGATTAGGTAGGTATCCTACCAGTGCCGGCCACAGCTTAATCAGCAACGCAAAATTGGTTTCAATTCAGTAATCGTGCGTAGGGTTGACCACATTTTATTACCCACTTGATGATGGTTAGATTTGTGTGGGAACCTAACCATCGTCGTGCACTGTAATTTGAAAACGAAACTATTATACTTTCGGTAACAACTCAATTGCAATGCTGTCTGTAATAGTTACATTTCTGAAATTATCTAAAACTAGTTTTTAAAATCCCTCGGGAACTCATTAATTTTCCGGGATAAAAAGTAGCCTATGTTACTCTCCAGGTCCTCATCTATAACCATGCATAAAATCACGTCGATCCGTAGCCCTGTTGCGGCGTGATTGTAGGACAAACCAACAAACCAATGAACCAATAAACCATCAAACAAACACACTTTCGCATTTATAATATTAGTAAGGATGTATTAGTAAGAAAGAATTGATGCTACGATAATAAAGGCGATCTAATTAAATTTCAGAACACAAAAGCAACTATTGTGACTTAAATATGAGAGTTAGATATATCCCCTTGAGACCTTTTTTGTAGAAAATGATGAGTCCTTTAATCATGTAGTACATATTTTTTATGTATCATCAATAGTTTTCTCAGCACACGCCAAATGTGAATTTTATAGCCAAATTTTTGCTACTTTGGGTTACATTATTGCAATTTTCTTAAAGATCTCTAATTTTTTTAAATAAATTATTGCCTATGTTACTTCCTGATAACTTAGCTTTCTATTGCTGAAAAAATTGTTATAATCAGTCCAGTAGTTACAGAGCCTATTCGGTACAAACAAACAAACAAAAAACCTTTCCTCTTTATAATATTATAGTAATATAGTAATAGTTCATTATGGGCAAAACCTTAATGGATAATCACAGAAAACCATGGCCCCTAGTTCCCGGCGGCCTCGCTATTCCTGACCCTGGCAGCGGTCACGGTAATGGCGGGGCAGGGGGTGCTAAGAATCTCCGGACGAGATTCCGCTGCCAACCCCGACGACTGGACCTGGTGACGTATAACGCACGCACTTTGAGGACCGACGAGAAGATCATCGAGCTGGAAGAAGCAGTGAGCAAGTTGCGCTGGAATATTATAGGATTGTCTGAAGTCCGAAGAGAGGGGGAGGACTCGATAATCCTCAATTCCGGCAACTTGTTTTACTACCGGGAGGGCGATCAACAGTCCCAGGGTGGTGTCGGGTTCATCGTCCACAAGTCCCTCGTCAACAACATCGTACAAGTCGAGAGTGTGTCGAGTAGGGTAGCGTACCTCATACTCAGAATCACCAAACGGTATTCGCTGAAGGTTATACAGGTCTACGCACCGACATCGGCACATTCTGACGAGGAGGTAGAGGCGCTGTATGAGGATATATCAAAAGCCATACACGCCTCTGCCACTCATTACAGTGTTGTGATGGGGGATTTCAATGCAAGGCTGGGCGAACGAAGCGGTGCAGAGACGAGAGTGGGTCATTTTGGGTATGGGCGAAGGAACCAAAGGGGCCAAATGTTGGCCGACTTCATGGAGAAGGAGGGCCTCTTTATGATGAACTCCTTCTTCAGGAAGCGGCCACACAGGAAATGGACATGGTTGAGTCCCGATGGTTCCACGAGAAATGAGATCGACTTCATTATGTCGACCAAGCGGCAGATATTCAATGATGTCTCTGTGATCAATAGGGTGAAAACCGGTAGCGATCACCGGATGGTAAGAGGCACGTTGAATATTAATGTAAAGCTGGAAAGGGCCAGACTGGTGAAGTCCACTCTCCGACCTTCTCGTGCTCATATCATAAATCCCGAAAACTTCCAACTCGAACTGCAGAACCGATTCGAGTGCCTAGCAGACTGCGTTTCTGTGGACGATCTAAACAACAGGTTCGTGGAAACTGTCCATACTGTGGGGTCTAAATTCTTTAAGACCCATCGCAGGAAAAGAACCGAAAAGTTCTCTGACCATACTCTCAAGCTAATGAAGGAGAGACAAGAGATGAGGCTGCAGTCATCGGCAGACGCGGCTGCCTACCGGCGGATTAATAGGCAGATCTCTAAGGCACAAACTCGCGACCTCCGTGTCTTTAATACCAAGTGTATTAAAGATACCATTGAGCGGAACAAAGGCTCAAAAGTGTTCGCGAGAGATCTGTCTATCGGACAGAGCCAGCTGACGCGTCTGAAAACTGATGACGGCCGTCTCGTCTCTTCTCGACCTGAGGTCTTGGGAGAGGTTGAGAAGTTCTATGGACAGTTATATACCACGACACAAAAACCTGTTGAAGATTTGGCGAAAGATCCCAGAGCCAAACTGACCCGACACTATACCGAAGATATCCCGGACGTCAGCCTATACGAGATTAGAATGGCTCTCAAACAGCTCAAGGACAACAAGGCGCCAGGTGATGACGGAATCACTGCGGAACTCCTGAAAGCGGGTGGAAAACCGGTACTTAAGATCTTTCAGCGATTGTTCAATTCCGTCATCCACGAGGGCACAACGCCGGAAGCATGGCACAGGAGCGTGGTGGTTCTGTTCTTCAAAAAGGGTGATAATACCTTGTTGAAGAATTATAGACCCATCTCGTTGTTGAGTCATGTTTATAAGTTGTTCTCGAGAGTCATTACGAATCGTCTCGCTCGTAGGTTCGACGACTTCCAGCCTCCCGAACAAGCCGGATTCCGAAAAGGCTTTGGTACCATAGATCACATTCTTACGCTGCGGCAGGTTATACAAAAGACGGAAGAGTATAACCGGCCACTTTGCTTAGCGTTTGTGGACTATGAGAAAGCCTTCGATTCGGTGGAAACTTGGGCTGTGTTGAGGTCGCTGCAGAGATGCCGGATTGACTACCGGTATATCCAAGTGTTGAAGTGCTTGTATGAAAACGCCACAATGTCAGTACGTATACAGGACCAGACTACGAGGCCAATCCACTTGCAGCGTGGAGTGCGACAGGGAGACGTTATCTCCCCGAAGCTCTTTACCGCTGCGTTGGAGGACGTCTTTAAGCTTCTGGATTGGAACGGGCTTGGCATCAACATAAACGGCGAGTACATCACTCACCTGCGATTTGCCGATGACATAGTAGTCATGGCAGAGACTCTGAGAGACCTCAATACAATGCTCAACGATCTCAGCAGGGTTTCTCAACAGGTGGGCCTGAAAATGAACATGAGCAAGACGAAAATCATGTCCAATGCTCATGCACCGCTCCACCCAGTAATTGTTGAGAACTCTGCACTCGAAATTGTCGACGAGTATATTTACCTGGGACACACAGTCCAGCTAGGTAGGTCCAATTTCGAGAAAGAGATCAACCGCCGAATCCAACTCGGCTGGGCAGCGTTCGGGAAGCTCCGAGATGTCTTCTCGTCCAAAATTCCTCAGTGCCTGAAGACTAAAGTCTTCGAACAGTGCGTGTTGCCAGTGATGACTTACGGATCCGAGACATGGTCGCTAACTAAGGGCCTCATAAGTAGGCTCAGGACCGCTCAGCGGGCGATGGAGAGAGCTATGCTCGGAGTGTCCCTGCGGGATCGAATCAGAAATGAGGAGATCCGGAGGAGAACCAGAGTCACCGACATAGCCAAGCGAGTCGCGATACTGAAGTGGAAATGGGCGGGGCACATAGTTCGAAGAGCTGATGGTCGTTGGGGTCCCAAGGTGCTGGAGTGGCGACCCCGCACCGGGAAGCGCAGTGTTGGCAGACCCCCCACCAGGTGGACCGACGACATCAAACGAGTCGCAGGGAGCCGCTGGATTCAGGCGGCGCAAGACCGAGGCCTGTGGAAGTCCATGCAAGAGACCTTCGTCCAGCAGTGGGCGTCTATCGGTTGATAAAGAAGAAGAAGAAGATAGTAATAGTAAATATAGTAATATAGTATAGATAAAATTGAATTTCATAACTTTATCTACTAACAAAAGATTCAGAAAGATTATAGCAGTTATAGTCTAGTGGTTAGGACTGTGGTCTCCTATTCCTAAGGGTAACCCCTGACGTTTCGGAGTCAAGTGAGTTTAGGCAATTAAATATCACTTGCTTCAACGGTGAAGGAAAACGTCGTGAGGAAACCTGCACATTTGAGAGTTTTCCTAATTTTCTCGAAGGTGCAAGTAGCAACATATATGGAGCTAATTTAGTAGCAAGTTACTAGTAGTTTTGCCCGCGACTTCATCCGAGAGAAAGAGAAGTAAGGAAAGGAAAGTAAGGAAGTAAGGAAGTAAGGAATCCCCCCCCCCCCCCTCCTTATCTCCGAAGTCAATAGAGGTAAAATAAAATCAACGCTCTAACATAGTTTTTTTGATATTAACAAAAAAAACTTGAGAGGTGTCAAAGGACACCCGGATGGAACGTAGCTCCTTCCGAATAGTGAAGGAATTGTAATAAACTAGTGGTGTCATCTAGTATTAAATTGATTAACTACGATGAATTATATTATTTTGTTTATTTCTATTGCACTGTTACAAAACCAAAGAGTTACTCTGGTGGAGTTACTGTTTTTCAACAGATGGCGTTAGCATTTTATCCAATTAATACAATAAAAAATTAGGGAAAAATTCCACATGTAGAAATTATCTATATATATAAAAGAAAGTGGTGTTAGTTACACTATTTATAACTCAAGAACGGATGAACCGATTTTGCTGAAAATTGGTGGAGAGGTAGCTTAAAACCAGGAGACGGACATAGGATACTTTTTATCCCGTTCGACCGCGTTTCCATCATGTCACTATAAAACGTGGTATAAGAAAAACGCATCTGACATGGAATAACAAAACGCAAATGACAGCTAAACGTTATTTTGTCTTTGGTTAAGTATGGTAAAAAATTTGACAATTATAAAAATTGTTATAATAAAGCATTACTGATATTATAAATGCGAAAGTGTGTTTGTTTGTTTATTTGTCCTCACGTCGCAACAGAACAGCGGATTGATGCGATTTTTTGCACGGGTATAGTAATGGATGTAGTAGTGGTTCCTCAGACCGGGAAAGCTACTTTTTATCTTGGATAATGAAAGAGTTCCCGCGGGATTTTTAAAAACTAAATCCAAGCGGACGAAGTCGCGGGCATCAGCTAGTTTAAAATAAAATTGAAAATAGAAAATTCAGTCTGTCGAGCTGGGATTCGAACCATCGACGTTGAATTTATAGGCGACTGCCCTAACAACTAGGCCATGCAGACGCGTGTTCTAAGGCGAAAATACCGAATACAATGCAAAATTCACATTCAACAAAAAACACAATGCCAAATTCACATTCAAAAAAGTGTCGGTTTCAAAAATGTGTCGAGGTCGAGTGTCGGTTCCTTAATTTTTTCCGTCTAGCCCCCTTCCGTACCGCGCGATAAGGAACTACGTTCCAATAAACCTCTACAAACAACGTTAACGATTAATAAAAACAAAAGATTTGAATAAGCAGCTTAATATAAGTAATATAATCGTTTTACTTGAATACTTTTGATTCTGGAGTACGGAACCCTCGGTGCGCGATTTTTTTAATACAGCGGAAATACATTTGTTTTTTTAGAATAAAAAGTAGCCCATATGTCATTCTTCAGACCCTAACTAGCTAACTACCCATGCAAAATAATATTACTTTGCTCTGTTGCTACGTGATTGAAGGATAAACCAAAAAACACACTCGCCTTTATACCTAATATTCGTAAAGATAACTAAGAGCAGTTTATGACTGACCTTTTTACGTTGGTAGTGTACCGAAAGCACTTTGTTTATTTGAATAAAAAATGATTCTATTCTACTCTGTTACTTCAATAGGTATAACTAGAGAAATATGATTGAATTGTTGCTTAGTTCTTACCTTTGGAAAATATCAGATTACCCACTCTGATGCCGTTGAATAATAAAGACGTACCTACACGGCGAAATGACGCGAACATCCACCAAATTCAAACAACATAATATCCATAAAGAGCACATCTGCGTAATACCAACATCATCTCCATGAAAAATAGCCAGATTTCCGTCAAAAACTCATACCACTTGGCGACGACGTCGAAAAAACATTAATTTCGACACACAGTAGGTACTGAGCGCCCTGGCAATATCAATCTCGACTATTTGCATAGAGGGTGATAAATCGGGGAACAGATCTTATATGGAATGGAACGACTGGCTAATGCGAACGGCGTCATTATGTGTCGACTTTTTGGAACGAAGTTCCTTATCGCGCGTTACGAAAGGGGGCTAGACGGAAAAAATTAAGACCAAAAGTTGTAACGACACTTTTTATAAATTTTTTGATGGCCTAAAAGTCTTATAATTTCAACGTGTTGTGCATCGCTCCCGTAGCGCAATCGGCTTGCGTGCGGCTGTTAACCGTAAAGTTAGTGGTTCGATCCCACCCGGGGGCGCGCAATTTTATTTTCATTTTTTATTTTATAATTTTTTTTTTAATATTTTATAATTTTTTTTTTTAATATTTTATAAAATCGATATTTAGGCTTCCTTGGGGTCATTTTGATTTTTACCGATAAAAAAATCATGATAAAAAATGTATGCCCGAATAATTATTTATTTTCTTTATACCTCGAATTTAACTTGTTTATATTTTTACTAGCTGAACCAGCCACGCGTTGCTGTTACCCAGTAGGTATAATAGATTAAATTAATATTAAGATAAAAACTATCCTATCTTTCAAGTTTGACCAAATTACAGATAGTTACGAAGTTTGATCAAAATCGGTTCAGTAGTTTAGGAGTCCATCGCGGACAAACAACGTGACAGGTAATTTATATATTATACTAAACTAGCGGCACGCTATGATGGCCGGTTTGACACATTACAATAGTGATGTGAAATGTCAATTTATTCTCGAACAAAAAACAATTAAGTTTTGTTTTTGTACCTGATTAAATAGGTTTACAGTTCTCTGCGTACGTTCGGTCATATCGACGAAATCCACAACAAAGGGCTTGAACAGAGTCCAAATTAACGAGCAAGGGTCAACAGTAATGCAGTATCAATATTTGAAATCCAAAGCCAGGTCAAAACTATATCACAATCGCATTGCACTGACAGTTTATACTTTTCGAAGCAACGTCAATTCGAAACTGCTTTGTTTTGCATTGAGCATTGACGCGAGTTTGCCGGAGGTAGTAGTTGTGCTAGCCAGCGATCCTATGTGACGATCGTATTAGATTCCATTTTTAAAAATTTTCAATTTAGAAAACCAAATGCCGAGTTGTGGTATATATCATATAAAAATAAAAATTTTACCTTTTGTATGAAACAGCTGATATTTTTTTGCGATTTCAGAGGTTTGTCCACATAAAGAAAATTGTTCATATTCACAAGTACATTCACCCCTTAAATGGTGCAAACTGATTTTTCTACACTTGTATACATTTTAGAAATCAATTTAATAAATAAATTTTGAGTCCTAAACCTAAAACTACATTCGATAAAATTTATGAATCTCTGCACATCACTATCGTCAATAAAGTAATACAATTATTTCCTTCAAAGTCGTTATCAATTAATACGGAACTTCATGAGCGGACAAACGTCAAACCGGCCATCATAGCGTGCCGCTAGTGTAGCTAACCCGGCGAACTTCGTACCGCCAACTTATCTATATAAATAAAACAAATAAACTATCCCAATCAAAAAAAACTATCCTATTTTTCAATTTGGACCAAAATACAGATAGTTACGAAGTTCGATCAAAATTGGTTCAGTAGTTTTTCAGTCCATCGTGGACAAACAACGTGACACGTAATATATTTATAATAAGGAACTTCGTTCCTATCTGGTGTTTATTCGTGACAAGATATATTTAGCCTTTGACTGTGAAATCACCTGATGGTAAGTGACTATGCAGTCTAAGATGTTTAATTTCGACACAAATATAACTGAGCTCTCTATAGCAATATCAATGCATAGAGGGTGATAAATCGGGGAATAGATCTTATACGGGGATCGATTCTTTTTATGCGATGACAATATAGCTTTTGACTATAGATCTCACCTGATGGTAAGTGACGATGCAGTCTAATATAGTAGTGGTCTAATTTGGAAGGAGTATATCCGTGTAAATTGAACTCATATCATACCCCTAATCGTTTTGCCTACATGCCATCGTGCCGCAACGAAACGCCTGACGGCACTTCTTTGACGGAGGTGTACAAAGTCGTGTTTTGTTGTTGGAGTCCAAAAGTGTTCGAATGATGACGAAACAGATCGTTGAAAACCCTCTCCCCGATCAGTGGGACAGATGATCTCAAACGCGTCTCTGGAAGTCTCTGGACACAAGCGGCACACAATCATGTTCTGTGGGTTGCTGATCCGTGGTGGCGATGCTTGCAAAAGACCTATACCTACTTTAATCGTATCGTTGAGGCTATAATACCTAGCTTTATTAATTAATATCAATTAGGTAATAAATATTTATAAAATGGTTCTCTAACAACACTCTTTTTGTTTAAAATGTTTAAATTTTTTAGCATCAATTAACAAACAATTATAGAATGGTTCTCTACCAACACTCTTTTGCTTACCTACTCGTGCAAGTAACTTTTATGTATCAAGAAATTAATGAAAAAAATAGTAATCACAGCAATGCATAATATACACTTACAACAACACATTATATACATTTTGTATACTTACAAAATATTATAATTTCTTGGTACGTTATAACATTCAAGCGCAATACACATACAATACATACATATGCGCTTTGTAGACTCTGATGAGGTGCTGATCCAAAGCAATGTATCATCTCGGATTCATTCGCCGGCTTATTGGCCTTTATTCCACCCTGTATAGAAATAGGGTACGAGAGAGCAAACGGTTTGTTTCTTTGCTTGGGCAAAATACATTAGGATTGCATCATCGCATTTCGAGAAGGCAAAAAATGAAAAAAGATGAAAAATGAAAAAGGTGGTTAGTTTTATGCGATGATACGTAAGCCACACTTGAAGGTGGTCAAGGACGCAGGGGGCCACTGGATACAGACTGTGCAAGACCGAGTCTTGTGGAAGTCCATGCAATAGACCTTCGTTCAACAGTGAACGTCTATCGATTGATAAAGACGAAGAAGTTTCCTACTTCTTCTTTCACTTCAGTATCTTCAAAGCCAGGGTAAATAAGCATTATCTTCATCAAGAGGCAAGCATTCGAACAGTGCGTGTTGCCAGTGATGACTTACGGATCCGAAACATCGGTACTAACTATGGGCCTCATAAGAAGGCTTAGGGTCACTCTGCGAGCGATGGAGGGAGCTATACTATCAGAAATCGTCATAACTCAGCGAGTCACGAAACTGTAGTGGAAATGGAGCACATATTTCGAAGAGCTGATGGTCGTTGGGGTCCCAAGGAGTGGCGACCCCGCGACGGTAAGCGTAGTGTTGGCAGACCTTCTACTAGGTGGACCGACGATATCAAACGAGTCGCAGCGAGCCACTGGATTCTGGCGGCGCAAGACCGAGCCTGTGGAAGTCCATGCAAGAGACCTTTGTCCAGCATTGGACATCTATCGGTTGACAAAGACGAAGGCAAGCATGCTTCAACCTAGATCTCATCATTGCTTTCCAACAGGATTGTCGTCAGGCGCACACATGTTATGCAATAAAAATAAGAAAAACTATAAGAAGGTCACGTTAAGGGCTTAAATAAGTTAAATATGTATTATGTTTTAATGATTTTGTTAATTAACAATTCGACGCCCCCGTATAACAAACCAGTAAAGTACTATTATGGACTTCATGTTTTATCAAAGGCATGTATGAGTTGGGATACATCCATGGAATTATTCAGATTTTTTTCTATTACTATTTTCGGAAATATCAATGATCACACTTTTATTGAACGGAAATTGGTTTCTAATTCATGCTGTGGTACCTATAATAAAAAATTTTTACTAAAATATTACTTTCCTGGTAGAGGGATTTTTTACAGCGTTAAGGGCGATGTCACGTGGCGCGTTGCGGTGTCGTTGCGTTGCTCCTGCCGCACCACCACGACATTCTGCATAGACTAAACAGTCGTATGCAAAAGTGCGTTGTAGCTTCGCGGCGCCATTGCATTGTTTCTGCAGTGTCACTGAGAGTCTTGTTGTATAGAAAAATCTGTTTTATGATGTGCTGCGAATCACGACGCGTTGCGATACCATCCTTACATAGAAAAACCTTGCGAACAGCAATGCGCCATGTAGCATCGCTCTGCGCTAAACTCAAAGGATAGACATGGGCCGCACTGGTAAGGCGATTGCGAAGCGACGACAACGAGATTATTAATGCCAATTTTTTTCAATGCGAACCCTTTAGATTGAATTAATGAACGATATAATCAAATAATTTTTGCAACGCTTATGTGATGCGGCCACCGCCTTTTTTTACTTAGGTGTTTGTTTTGATGAAATTGCTGTTGCGTCGTCAACGCCTTACCAATGCGATCCCGGCTAATCTGGTAATACAATATTTACAAAACCTCTTCATAGTTCGTGGAAGTACGTCATCAATAGGCTGGTAACTAGCCAAAGACCAAGTGTCCTACTCTACTTACACTTAAGGGAATTCTTAGAACTGAAATAATGTACTATGTACGTACTTCCAAGACCCGCCAAGATCAATGAATTCCATATTATATTCGTGCCATTCTAAATGAATAAACCTAATTTCTTCAGTTTCAGGTGAGTCTTGCCTCTTGGCGAAGGACTCCAAGGTACTCCTGTAAAGCTAAAGGAATGTTTGTTGTATTAATTATTTCTAACGTTATTTAATTTCAGTTCTCAATTGGCTGAAAATTGAGTCTTTGAGTGTAAGTAATTAGGTTGGATTTCATTTAACGGGCTTCTGTAAAAATGAATTCGAATGTAATTGGTGCTCTTGGTGACGCAACGCAAAATGTACGTTATTTCTCACATTTTGTGATTCGTTTTTGAATGACACAAAACGAGAAGCCTGATCGGCGACAGATAAATGAAATCCGATCCTTCGAAGCCTAAATTAACTGATTTTAATTAATCTTGAGCATAGCTCAATATTCCGAAAACAGCGAGTCAACGAAATTGAATTCATATTTCGTTTTCTTTATTCTGTCCTTTCAGTTGCGTTTATTTTTGATTTGTCTCTTAAAGATTTCAAGTCACCAGCACTGAATCCTGAAGTACTTATTTTAGTTTAATTTTCGCCTTAATCGTTTCATGTAATCTTTAACTAAATTTTCAATTTTTATGTTCGAAGACAGCTTGCTCACGACCTTTATGAAAGTTTATGAACTTTGAAAAACATTTTATTTAATTTTAATCTTAATTAATTAATTTGATCTGATTTCATTTGAAATATAACGCTCATATCTATCGTGTGCAAGCACCTTAATCTCTTAAGCTAAGAGCTTTCAGAAAATTTGGAGGTTATGCTTTGTCAAGTAGAGCAAAAAAGTTGGCATGAAACTACGAGTACTCCTAGGTATGTAGAAAACTTCTATCATACAAATTAGTTAATTTGTCAAGAAAGGAGGTTAAAATCAAACTAATTTTAAAATAACTATGAAATCTTAAAATATTTAAAATTTCATGCTTTAAATGATCAAAAACATCGTTTGGAAATATATTTCAATATCAATTTTCACGAAGATCTCCGAATTTCGTGTTGGATAAAATTTACCTTCAGCACCAGTAGAAGGCACCAAAAGTTTATGAACACCCCCCCTAAAGGGAGTGAATAAATATTTCCAAGTGGACAAAGTTTCAGTCGACCGCTATTGGTGCTACACAAAGTTTTAGCTTTTAACAAGTACCTCCTCCAATTTTCCCGCGAGCTCTTACTCTATTTTGTATTTCCGCTTTGTTCGTTGTTGTAGCTCTCTGTCATTCGCTTGCACTGTTCTAATTATTTGCTCCCATTTTTTCTTACTATATACTCGTACAAAGAAAGCCATTCGCTATTCAATGTTCATGTGAAAGTAGAATTGATTTAGATAAATGTGGTATTCTATTAGCATTAACATTAGATAGATGTCGTATAATTGGGTTCGTGGTAGCACAAATAATAATTATATAATAAATGTTTAATTTATTCATTTAGTTTCAACACATAAAAAAAATAGTTTAGAAAAGAGTCACTTTTTTTATAGATATGACTTTGTACCGAGTCAGAGAATTATTTATTTTCAAAAAGATGATAAAAAACATTTTTTTTATTGCGTGGAATAATTATTAAATATTTGAAATATGTTTCATTTGCATTGAAAAAGTACACCGGAACATGCATTTCGTGTAAAAATCACGTTTTTTAGTATCATTAAACCAACAATTAATTTTATTATGAATAGCTCAAGAACCTGTAATAATGTGACAACTCACAAACTCGTATACCTTATTCGATTCGGTATTTATCAAAGTGTACTGAGTACCCCAACTTCACGTCAAGGGTTAGGTTAGATAAATAAAATGGAAATATGTATTTCACAGAAATCGGGAGAAATCAGCACGAATAACTTTCGTTCAAAGTAAATACAATGTTTACAGGAAGCAAAACTTATCAATCCTGCTTAATTTATACAAAAATAATATTTTATTATTATCATTTATAATATTAGTAAGGATTAGTAAGGATTTTCGTTTGAAAATCCTTGAATAGTTTTATTCAAGAAGCCGTAAACTCAATAATTAGTCGACCCAACCGCGTATTATGAAACTACTAAAAATTTCATCAGTCCCCTGGCTTGCGGACCTCAAAATATTGATCGAGCCTCTTTCTCATTCATGGCAATATGACAAAGGCCGTTTCGGCACGCACACAACCAAAAAGATACACACACATACACGCAGCACACGTCCTATTAAATCGTTCCTCTGCCGTCTGTACCCCTAGTACCAGTTTACACATCTCGAAAAACTTTGTTGATTACCGACTTTCGATGTTAAAACTTCCATACACGTTTAAATACTTGTTTTGTACATTTTCTATATTTTCTTCTTTATCAACCGATAGACATCCACTGTGGAACAAATGTCTGATACATGGACTTTCACATATCTGAGTCTTGCGCCGCTTGTATCCAGCAGCGGCTTCCTGCGACTCGTCTAATGTCGTCGGCAACCTAGTGAGGGTCTGCCAGCACCGCGCTTCGCGGTAAATACACTAAATAGTAGGAAATGAAGTCAATTATAGAATGTCACTATTCCATTTTCTATTATTGACTCATATTTCACAAAGTCACTGGAGCATTGCTTACAATAAGAGCTTCAGATGTATAGAGGAACTCGACATCGAATTTCGTTTTGGAAATCTACAAGAACTCGTTGTAGGGACAATGAAGTGGGAGTGAGGGACATTAAACAGCGCGCATGCGCTACACGGCCTTAAAGCGCCTGAAGCGCTTCAATTCAAGCGAAATGCTAGACTGGCAAATTGCTGGAGCGCTTTCTATGCTTACACAAGCGGGCCAGCGTTCATTCAAAAACGGAAGCACGCACAAAAGAAAACTTTTTCCGCGTAATTGGTTACGAAATAGGGCTGACTACGTCAAATATGAAAGCTTATACAAGAAATTTGGTGTAAATTGTAAAATATGAGTCAGTTTACTTTTAAACATAATAGATTGAAGTAATTACGAGTTACTCGAATTAGGAATTACTTGTAGGTTCTACTAAATGTATTATAATATTTAAACTCTACGTAACATCACAATTTTGTAGATTCTTTGCAGAAAAATTGCAGCAGTAATCTGATCTAAATGTCTTACGTTTTTTACAAGCTTTTATTTAACTTGCAATGTATGTGTGTTTAGGTCAAATCTTGCACGATGAATTAGAACCACTTCCCGGTTTGCCATTGAGCTGAAATTTGGCATGTATATGTAAATCGGATGACAATGCAATAATATTGTGACATGGAGCTGATCCGATGATGGAGCTGAAAGTTGGTTATCGAAACTCTGTAATTAAACGACGTAAACCCATCGTGTTTGGGCTCGTTAGATTCGTCTTGACAAGTACTCTGGTCCTAGATTATATCCAGGGTCTGATGATGTATAGCCAACTACTAAAAGCTTGTTTTTTAAAAATACAATTTTTAATTTACACTTGTTATCATTGAATTCAGTTTTGTTTGCCATTAAATTGGGAGTAGTCACTCACTCCTATCTTCTAACTTCCTGATTTTCTCCATGAAAGTACTTACTTTCATGGAGAAAATCATGAAAACTAAAACATGGAGGTAGCAAATATACCTACTGGTACTTACCAGTAGGTATATTTGCTACCTCCATGTTTTAGTTATTATTTCTAAGTCCTGATAAATAAATCTAGTTGTGACATAAAATCAAATGTTTGAGCTGCATCGGGTCCATTATTGGTTAGATAATAGAACTTTGCCGATATATATAGTATATCTATATAGATATAGTAGGTATGTAGTTTCCTAGATATTCGACCTTATTTAACCCTACCTTAATGAAAACTCCTGCTTGAGAATTCAGAGTTATTGTGCACTGCATCCGATCAATAATTAGCTAAAATTAAAATAGCAAAAAAAACTTCTATAATAACTTTAAATCCGTATTTCAATTTATTGTAATTTGTACCTGTATCCAATACTAGACTAATATTACCGAGGGTTATGGAGTGAAATTATTGGAAATTACCCTTTGGTAAGTTCTATGTATCATAGTTATTTCACCACATTGAATTTCAAAGCCTAAATTATTATTTATTGGAAATAAGCAAAATAACCTAGTACCTAATAATGACGATACATAGGTATTCAATGTGTATTTACTGTGTAATTGTGTCCAGGCCAGAGTTTCAATTGCCTAACTCAATGTTAATTAAAACCTCTTTTGATAATAATAATTCAAATTCACAAGGAACAATAAATAAACGAACATTAACAACCCATCATCATCGTCATTAACAACCCATCAACGGCTCACTACTGAGCGCTGGTCTCCTTTCAGAGAAGGGTTATAGGCGATAGTCCACCACGCTGGCACAATGCGAATTGGCGGACTTCACACATCTTCGAGAACATTATGAAGAACTCTCAGATGTGCAGGTTTCCTCACGATGTTTTCCTTCACCGTTGAAGCAAGTGATATTTAATTGCTTAAACGTACTTGACTCCGAAAAGTCAGAGGTGCGTACCCGGGATCGAACCTGCGACCCCCTGAATAGGAGACCACAGTCCTAACCACTAGGCTATCACTGCTTACTTGATAAAAAACTGCTTACTTGATAAAAACATTGGTATATATATAAATGCAGCAGAAAAGGTTTTAAAACTATAAACCGCTACCCGACTACGGAAAATTGGATGTTACATTGGTCATATTAATTTTGTTCGTATAAAATATCACCCGGACCGTAATAACGAATCGATTACCATTTCATTCATCAAAACTGGCTCAGTAGTTAAGGCGCTACGCTGGAACATACGTAAATACAAACACACCACAATCAAACTTAAGGCGATTGTAACTGTCGTAATGATACCCACTGTCTCATGCCATATGCCATGCAAAAATCTCCCCAGTTTGCTAATCCAAGCAAAGTTGGTATATGGAAGTATATTCGTTCGAACATAAAAATAATATACCTTCATGTTTCAGACTACTATTTTTCGTCAATAGAAAACTAATTTCACGGAATTATTCTTTTATGAATTTTATATTTTACATTAAAACCCAGAAGAATCATCTTGCAGAAAAACTTAATTTAGTGTTTCACCAACTCCATTACCAAAATCGAGCTCTACCTACACTCAGATTATAAATTCGCACAATACATTCGTATCACGTACTGCCAATAAACAATTATTAATTCAGCAGCATTGGGTGAATATGAACAGCGTTCGAGGGAGATTTTTAAAGTGTTCGTTAATTTCAAGTGGTCGGCGGGTGCCGGCGAAATGAGGCAATCGCTTTAACAATTTCTGCCAAAGTGGCCTCCCATCAAATACGTACGTTTTTAACAAAAATTCGGCGCTTTTAATTTGGGTGGAGCTCTACTGCATACCTACATACCCTACATACAATACATCACACAGCTAACCCTCAGAAGAAACTACTAGGTAGTACTACTGGGTTGCTACTGTGATTATCATGATAACCCAGTGGAAACGAAACTACTAATTGATATTTGCTACTCTCATCATCATGATAATCCAGACGAAACTACTAGGTAGTATTAATAACTACTATGATCATCATGATAACCTAGAGGAACCTAGGGACTGGTAGGTGGAGTCAAAATTCTACAGAGTTACGTATCATTAGCCCATTAACGGCTTCTGAGCGAAGGTCTCCTCTCAGAGGACGGTTAATATAGGTCATAGTCCACCACGCTGGCTCAATGCAAAATAAAATTGCAAATTGGCAGACTTCATACACCTTCAAGAAAATTATGGCGAACTCTCATCAGGCGTAGCTCTTACGATGTTTTCCTTCACCGTTGAAGCATGATACTTATTTAATGTCATAAATAATGTGTTAGAAACGCACATACCTAACTCATAAAAGTCAAAGATCGGGATTGAATACGCGAGCCCCCGAATAGGAGACTGCAATTCTTACCATTAAGCTATCACTGATTCGATAGAGTATGGCCAGAAAAATAAATATTTTAAGGAAACGTTTATAATATACAGAAAGAGATGAGAAAGAAACGTTTATAAACAGAGAATATTTGCGATTTTCCAAAATTTGTTCCCCTTACTGGGATAATCTTCCGAAACAATTTTATAAATTTCAAAAACAATAAAATATATTAAATTTAAAAAATCTATATATACCAATTTCAACACTTTGGAATCGGTTAATAAAATATTTTCATCGTTTGCGCCGCTGTAAAAACGTTAATCGGTATTAGGGGTAATACTACCTCAATTAAACCCTGAAAGCTATCAATTAAAAGGACTGTACGAGTATTCAATGGCGTTCAGTTTGTTAGACATAGACTCAGAAGTGGAACTTATCACTCAAAACGAATCACGCCTTAAGAGAATACATCTCTTAAAACGCTAAAACCCTACCTATAGCCGTCGCCACCATCCCCAATAACGGCTCCTTTCCACTCAGCTAATAACCACAGCACGACAGACAAACCACCATCTGAACGTGAGGGTAACTATCAAAATATCAAAGTATTAATTTATCCAAACAACATCTAAACGTGAGGGTAGTTATCAAAAATATCAAAATATTAATTAATCAAACAAATATAATCAAATATAATCAAATATAACAAATATAATATAATAATCAAAGTTAAAACATCCCTTTTATTTACCTTTATTTTTATATCTTTGGTTACATTTAGGGATGTTTATTATTTATTTGCTACCAAACAATGAATAGAAGTTATTTTTTACAAAAAAAGAAAAACCGGTACTAAATAACAAATGAAGAAAAAACCACCTATCTCATTATGAGATCTCTAACAAATTTTAACGTATACCCACTTCCACAGCCTTTGGCTGTGGAAGTGGGTATACGTGAAAAAGACTACGACAAGGATTTGCTTTAAGTAATACGAACTTATTAAATACGATAAGGAAACTTCAAAATAAGTATAATAATATTATAATAATATACATAATGTGATATCACATAAATATATGAAAATTAAATGCGCTGCTTATAGAATATACAAATGTAATTCGCTAATAGATACCAAAAAGTTATTAAAAAAAGTTAGTTAAAGATAAAATTATTTTAATGCACTTTTATAATAATATTATAATAATATACGAAATATGCATAATAATGATTAAATATCATAATTATTAGAGGGTTAATTAATAGAGCGGAATGTACTTATATTATAGCTTAGAAAATTAAAATGCTGAACCGTGGAATAGAACAACTCGATATTAAATTACATTTTTTCGAAATCTATAAAAGCTAGTGAGTTTGCCTACATTCTTTGGTGTACTTAAATAACAGCAATCGTATTGTCTCAAAACTATACGTCACAGCAGAGATACATAGGTCAAGCAAGGTGACTTTCAAATTATTGCGGCCGTTCCCTGCTGAAATATGGATCAAGCTGTGCGCTGTACACAACGCAATGCCTGCGTTAGTTACCGCATAGTCTCGCCTAAATTGTTGGCAACCACCCCATTAGCTACCCTAGGCGCGATTTATACAAAAGTGGCAAACGGCGGAAACGTTTCGAAACATTCTATTTTCATAGACTTTTTAAGACGCGGTGGTTAAGAATTTAGAAATTGCGAAAGCTTGGCGCAAAGGCAACTTCTAGAGTCGTAAACAGTATAAAAACAAATATATAAGTAACAACAAACTTAGTTATTGTAATGGATTAAGTGCCGATTTCACCAACGTCGAGTGACGTTTAACCGAGAAATAATTTGGGCGTACTGACAGTTTTTTTGTTGAAAATATACTATTTATACTTTTATTGTAGTGAAATAAAATGTATAATTAAATAGCAAACAAAACAAGGAAAAAGAGCAAAGAAAATCTGCCAAAATATCAAATTTACGTTTGAATAAGGCTTGTTTTACGTTAGTGAAATCGGCCCTAAGTCGTGAAGACATTTCTCCGTGCCACGACGAGTTGACGATGAATTAAAAGTAACGAAAGCTTTGCAAAAGCTAGGCTAGGGACGTGACAGTGACAGTTGTCTTTATCAAAGTCGTACCCAACGTAGATAGGTATGTATTTGAGATGTATCTCTGAATCTCCTCTCCGCCCTCGCCGATTGTATATAAACCACGCCTAAGCCATATTAGAGCTGAGCTGCTAGAAGTAATAAATAAGACTTCACCGTCCGTATTTCTGAAGTTAGTTCCGTCGGCGACAAAATATCTGCAAGTCTAATGCCTGAAGTTGCATCAGATAGGCCATGCATTACAAATGCGGTACTTGGTAGGGCTGCCAACTATCTCATAATGCACTAATCTAATGTTCGAATGGTAACCTCGCATCGGGAAATGTTAGGAAGACCCCCTAGCCTAAAAATCGTCCATTTACTTATTAGTAAATGGACGATTTTTAGCAAATGTCCTTGAACCGCTAGGTATAAGAGGCCTATGCTTCCGATGTGATTCTTCTAAGAGACATAAATATATGTGTATCCATATAAATATAAATGTAATCCATTACATTCTTAGATATAACAACAAATTAGTTACTCAAAATTAATAAAGATAGTGTGAATAAATTTCTTTCGTGATGCAATTCTCTCACGTAGTCAAAATTTCTAAGGTTTTTTGGACAAATAAATTCACAGGAATAAACTTTAGCAAAAGGCAGTAGGACGCAGGTAGGCAGAAGTTAAACATAGTTATATACGAGTACTGCACATATCAGCAGCCCGGTTTCAACAAATTCGATATTTTGACAAACTGCAATTAGCCGGAACATGTCTCGTATACCGGGATCGCGTTGCAGCCCTGAAGTAGACGCATCGCATTATCGCTGTCTGGATAATCCGAAAATTCTCCCTTTGTGAATGATTAAGTAGGCTTGGGCAGTTTAGTAATCGGGCGGACCATTATCCTTATCATATTTATGTTTCAGACTAGCTGTTTTAACGTCGACCACTTTCGTTTTTACCCACGACTGAACCACATGAAACGGTGTCGACATAGCGTATACAATATTATGGGCGATATTAATTTAATACCATTTATTTACTGGATAATCTAAAATCTACGGAGCCCATTCAAGTGCGTTTTTTGGATTCTTTCACACAATTCTGAAAAAAAAACAATCAAAATTAATTATTCCATGTACATAGTTTAACCTGTGACTCTATGACAAGTCAAGAATCTACCACCAGTTTGAACAAAGCTGATTTTAAGGAGTACCTTAATCGCTTGGCACGACTTTCGCTTGGGTCATTGACTTAATAATACTTTAGGATGGTAACTTTTGCCATGGCCAAAGCCTTTCACCAGATAAAATTATTAGTACCTAGTAACTATGGAATGAAATAAATGAATTTGATTCCAACGAAGGTCTACTTATCATAGTTAAGAAGCCTGAAGCAGGTCAAAGTATGGTGTCTCAAGCTGTGTTAGATAATAATCATCAAATGTAATATTATTATGTTAATGTTAATTACCTACCGCCTAAGATTAATTGAGTAGGTGCTGCAATATTATTGATCTTGTCTAAGCCCGCGTTATATAATGCAAATCGTGGCATGCATGTATGATCCATATTAATGAAACTAAGTGACAAGCGTTCTACTCACCTACCTAGTTAGATACTATGCAAGTAATAGTAGCTAGTTAATTATACATATCCTACAGAAAGTGCAGACCGAAGTGATATATAGTAATCCGTCTAGGCTCAGTGAAAAAAATCACACCACGATGGTAAAAAAAGAACAACAGATTTGACCATACACCCTCTCCCAATACAATTGCATTGTAGAATAGATGGATGACAAGCGGCAAGGTGCATGGAAATACTGCATCGTGTATACTTACGGACTTTTCTGATTTTTTAGCAGATTATAGCAAAATAAGTTTGTTGCTCCTTGTATATCATAGTCTTAAAGCAACGCCTGCTTTTATCCAACAAAATGGAGTGATGTTTAAGAACCTTTGTCAAAAAGACTAATAAAATTACCCATGTTAAACTTCAATCAGTAAATAGCCTGTTATCGCCTTTTTTATTCCAGTTAGGTACTCGTATTGTACATTGATTTCGTGTGCAATGGTTTTATAAAAGGCAACGATATTTAACAACATCGGTATAAATAGCGCGGTTAATGTTGCCATATAAAACTGATTCATTTTAAAATATGATGTGACGGGGCGCGGTGGGCGAAAATAATAAATTAAATTCTGGCGGAGTCGCGACAAAACATCATGATTTATAATTTACAGGTTTTGCTCGATGAACGATTTTTTTGTAAGCGCATTCAATCAGTTACGGCCAGTGAACAGTATCGCATCTACGAGTAGTTTCTACTCAAAACAACAAATAGGGTCCACAATGTTTTTCCAATGTAATTACAAAAATACATAGTACTAGCTGACCCAGCGAACTTCGTACCGCCACTACTTATAAATGAAAAATTAGTTTTTTTTTTTTCCAAATTGTGAATCTAAACCATCCTCGAATCCCCTTGAACTCACACAAAAAATTTCATCAAAATCGGTCCAGCCGTCTAGGAGGAGTTCAGTGACATACACACGCACACAAAAAATATATATATTAAGATTATGATTTTTTTAATTGTTTGTGTTGAACTAGAGCTTTGTCAAGATCGATGAAGCATACCTAGGTCACGAAAAGGGAATAGACTTTTGCGTTTATTATATTAGAATGGATCCTGTTCTATTTCAACTAATTCAAATAAATACGAGTTCTTTGCGAAAAGCTCTAAAACTCAGTAAGACTGACCAAGTCTCGTATACCGAGGTTCCTTTACCTTTGAAGAAAACGTATTATAAATATAATTAATAATATTAATGATATGAATTATTATGTTGAATTTCTGGTCAACCTCAACTGACTTAACTTTAAAGAATTGTTATTGTAGATCTCTAAAATCTTTTGATGAGCTTAGAGTTTGACTACTTTTTTAATTAATAAAACTATAAATACCTAATATTATTTAGGGAATTTATTAAAACTATTCCAAAAAGTCGATACTAGCATAAGTAAGCATCGAGCAAGGGATCTTGGGTCGTAAAGCGGTACTCCTTAACTTGTGAGAGTTAGCAGTGTAGCGGGAGCACTCCACTACAATTTTCTGGGTAGGCACCGCTTTAACTAAATCTGTCCATCGTATCGTACCATTTTGGTACGGAACCCTAAAACATAGTACCCTGCACAACTAAGTGTTTGAGTATGATACATCATACAGGGTTTGCCACTCAAGCCAGCTGCATTGCCACGGGCGGTTAGGGCGTGTGCACAGTGGATTAAACGCTGCGTTTAGTGGAAATGCGTGTCAATAATATTCATTTTTGTACATGCGTTGCATGCCTAAGGGAGGTAGACAATGTACCAGCGAGAAGTAAGATCTGTACTAGAGTTTACTAAGCAATGTTGTACCTAAAGAAGACATAAACATACTATTTTAATAGCCCACTTTTGACAGTTGTTAAAAAATAATGTATGGTACAGAAAAATGTGTTTTTTCTTTAAAATCTGAGCTTAGTTATTGTCCGATCAAGATGAGAATAGGAATTTTATACCGTCATTTTATTTCTGTCTTGCTCAGTGTAAAACCGCGTTATTAATATAAAAAGTAGAGGTTTAACATAATTTAAAATTCCGATTTCTATTTTTTTTAAATCTTAACTTGACTGGGAAATATAGAGCTTTAAAGTTTCCTACTATACAAAGAGCGCTAGTGACGTGTGACGTCACAAGACAGTAGCTTCATACACTCCTCCTAGAAAATTTCTTTATAGAAAGAGATACAGATACAGTCGCGGTAAAACAGCTTAAAACGTGTTTTTAGACCGATTTATTTTCTGTTTTTATAAATGTTGTCCTTTCACGTTACATTTTCGATTACAATTAATGATGAATATCAATATTTTGACAACAGTCAAATACCCAATCGAGGCTCAAACATACCTACATTACACGGTCATCCATCAAAACTGAACTCTAACTGCACTAAAGTTCCCTTGAACAACAACTGATCAAACCATTAATTAATATTCCAAAACAAAAACTCCCAACAAAGCCGCAACGCGGCCGTAACTCCAAAAGTGACTGGTGCTTTTTAATCTGTCTGCGAAAAACGCTGAAACATCGCAGCAATGACGGAGGCAGATATTAAAATGAAGTCCAGAAAAGTGATTAATTAAATTACAACGCAAAAATATAACGTTGGTACCTACAGTGATTATTTTATTCACGTTGTGTTAAATCCTATTTCCTACTAATATTATAAATGCGAAAGTGTGTTTGTTTGTTGGTTTGTCCTTTAAGCACGCAGCAACGGAGTAGGTACTAGTACAACGGCTACCGTTCATACCGGAAAAACAGGTTTTCGTGGATTTTTTTAAAAACCTAACTCCTAGTTTTGAATAATTGTCACTCCATATTATTCCGTCAGCCTTTCAATCCAATGGTCTGAAATCCAACGCTGTATTGTTATACAAACAATATAAAGAGTTTCCAGTTTTGGATACTTAAGCAGCAGTCTAGCTATGTACTTGAAGAAAATAATTTCCTAACTATGATTTAATTTAAAATCAATAACACTTTAGAGCAAGAGCTCTTGACGTCAAATAGATACCTACCTACTACTCATAAAGTATTAAATACTTGTCTCGAAAATAGTTACAATGTACTTCAAACAAGCACTTAACGTAAAAAGTTTCAATGATAACGATATAAAAGAACACTTAAGAGGTGGCACTAAAAATTAATCTTAACTTCACTGTACTTATAATTTAATAAGTGGGGCCAATTTCGCCCGTAAACTACTTTCCTTGTGAAACTTGTAAAGGCATCATTACACGTCCGATGTTATTATAACGCCGTCGCAGACGCGGTAGGTACGAAATAATTTAAATGCATGGGAGTGGAAATTATAGGGCATCCGACAACTGCTCATTTGCCACTATACTGACCGCTTGTTACAATATGCCCCCCACAATCTGTCATCGATCGCTAGATAAAAAGGCAGTATTAGGCCGCATACAGACGTTCTGTCGCCCACGGCAACCGACGTAATCTACGTAGCTTTGTACCCAGAGATGGGAATTACAGATACGAACCCTACAAGCACAGCTCAGGGATATGAAGCCGCATTATAATCAGGATAGTACTCGCGCGAGTGGGCGTAACTGCACAACGTGTAATTTATTCAATTGTACTATTTCTGTCGCGTGTCATTGGAAGCTGCGTTATTTATATCTACATAAGATAAATAAATTAGATAAATGGACCCCACAGCGAGTTATAATTTTTAAAATGACAAAGAAATAACTAGATAAACTTCAGGAAAATGTTACAAACAGCAACTAAGTACTTTGTAATATTTTTCTTGGGATCGCTTTTGTTTGTGTTAGCCGCTGTTAATACCTTTTCTATATATTCTGGTAAAAGACTGGTTTCCCATAACTAGGTGATCAGTGATCCTAGTTTTGGAGCCAGTCATTTTACTGGTCTGTACTATGGTTTACCTACTTTGCACATTTTTTATATTATATATTATATATTTAATATTATTATCTATATAATTTTAATCAAAAAGTTATAGATTTAAAGAAAGTTAGAAATTTTAAACATAAGAAAAGTTGCGCTATTCTGTTAAAAAAATAGCTCTATGACGGAAATTATAATGGTAAGAGATTATGATATGTAATAATATAATAATTATGCACTACATCCTTCTAATATTATAAATGCGAAAGTTTGTGAGGATGGATGTATGTAGTATGGATGGATGGATGTTTATTACTTTTTCACGCCGTAGCGAATGAACCGATTTGGCTGTTTGGATATAATTCATACCCAGGATTAGCAAATAGGCTACATTTTATCCCGGAATATTTATCCATGCGGACGAAGAAGTGGGTATTATCAAGTACTACAATATTACAATAACTACCATGTTTCAAAATATAGTCGCTATGACACTTCTTAAAGTAAAGTTTTAATTTCACTAATTTTCTTCACACTCGCCCATTAAAACTTTGCCATTTGAACGCGTCATGACGTCTCACATGTTTGAGCGTATTTTGTTCACACGCCTTTGACGTTCATAGGAGCCGCTGAAAAGCCTTTGTTCTTTCCATTAGCGCCAAACTATCGGTAGATATGTCTAGAGTGGACCCTTCTATTTTTGTTTTCGGCAGCTTTGTGCGAAATAAATAGATTTTACTGTGTGTAATAAATTCTCACTTCCCGTACTTAGATTTTTTGCTGTTTCTTAAAGGTCATTGAAAGGTCATTCAAAACCAGTAGTAGATTTACTCAGGCGATTCACTAGCCTTTGGGGAAAAAATATTTCTTTAACCTACTTTACCTGGAGAAGACTTTATCCTGGAGATTTATTTTTTCTCCAAAAACTTGGGGTGGAAGAGTGGGGTCACGCGCAAAAGCTCAAAATACTTTATGCAACTCAGTCAACTACGTTCCTCGTAAATAACTTAGGCAATGTTATTGTAAGCTGCGTGAGACTAATGCGTCTTCCCAGTTCCCTGACTCGAACCGTTTGATAGCGTCGAACGAAGATTGATTCCGCCCGCCGTGACGTCATCCATCACTCGCTTCACAAACACGTCTCAAACTACGACTACTGAAATAGTATCAAAATCAATCTATACAAACGGCCTAGTGAAATAAAAGTTTCAACTTAGAAACAGGCGTTACTTTGCGGAATTTTATGATACAAGTGAAACAAACTTCTTTTACTGTAATCTGCAAAACTCACAAAAGCAATTTTTGCAATTTTTCATTTTTTTCATAAATGATGATGTTCTCCCGACCGGATCCGGTCACGGCAGCCAACCTCCTCAGAGATTAGCCATCTGCGTGGGAGAAATATTATAGTGCACAAGTGTGCGCGCAAATACTGCACTCTCTATTCCCTCACTCTCATACTTCTCTCATTGTCCGTTGGGACATGACACACACGAGATCAGGCGCTGAACCGACGGCGGCTTCCGAGACACGGTGACACACCGCTAACTTCATAACTCCGGGCTCCCGGCTAAGTACTGAGAATTTCTTGACAGAAAAACCCACTAGTATAAATTTTATTTTGTCCTACCGGGCCTCGAACTCGGGACTTTGTCATCCGCAGTTGAACATGCTATCCACTAGACCGAACGAGGCATTTATTACTATGTAAAATAACAATATCCTTGATGTTGTTCTACCATACGTACCAAAGTCCAACTTTCCGGGAATTATTCCTGATTATTTCTTAGCACTATGTTAATTTCACCGGTCTAATAGGAGTGGTGTTGACTTTATCAACTATAATAATTAAGCCTATCAAAGCTTGTGATAGTTACGTAACCAATGTTATTGTAAACTGCGTGAAACTAATGCGAATTTCCAGTTTAGTGGTCTCGATCGGAAGCTGATAAAGTCGAACATATAGGTATTGATTGATTCAACTCGTGTTACTTTTTAGATCAATCGAACCTTAAATTATAATTATTACACCAGAGTAGGTACATAAATCAATTGTGGGGCTGAGTGTACGCTTGTTTAATATGATTCAGACGGAATTAATACATTTGCCATTACACAAATTTAAACAATGTTAAAAAACATTTGTTAAGTCGAGGTTAGTGAATTTCTTAATGACAAAGTTGCATGGAAACAATCGGCTTGGCATCCAGCTGACGACAAGAGAGTGTAACTTTTTTACTAGATGATGCCCGCGACTTCGTCCACGTGGATTAAGGTTTTTAATTTCCGCGGGAACTCTGTAATTTTCCGGGATAAAAAGTAGCCTTTGTGTTAATCCTTGGTATGAGCTATCTTCGTTCCAAATTTCAGCCAAATCGGTAAATTAGTTGTGGCGTGAAAGAATAACAAACATCTATCCAAACATCCATCCATACATCCTCTCAAACTTTCACATTTATACCTAACTAGCTGATGCCCGCGACTTTGTCCGCGTGGATTTAGTTTTTAAAGTCCCTCGGGAACTCCTTGATTTTCCGGGATAAAAAGTAGCCTAGATGTTGACCCGAGTAATAAGCTACCACGGTATACAATTTTGTAGAAATCTGTGCGGTAGTTTTTACGTGAAAGAAGGACAAACAAACAGACAAACAGACAAAAATTAAATAAAAATCTGTTTTGGGCTCAGTATCGATAGTAAAGCATCCCCCAATTAAAATTTTCAAAATATATTAAATGTACAGAAATCTTCCAGTTACAGTTTTATTATATGTATAGATATATTTGTAGGATTAGTAGGATGGCATATAGTATTGTTGCGATATTGTATTATTTTAATTTGAAAATAGCAACTGCTAAGTTTCTTGCCGGCTCTTCACAGAAGAATCAGTTTTCCGAACCGGTGGTAAATTCTCGACGAAATTATTTCGAATTTGAATTAAAGTGATGAATCTTTTAAGATATTATTTACTAGCTGATACCCGCGACTTCGACCATTTGAATTTACCAGTGTCAGTTTCGGTACTGCTCTATTTTTATCGTGAACTTGATTTGGCCCGTGACATCATCGTATAACATACATAAATGTACAAAGCTAGATATAAGATTCTTGCTAGAATCGTCACAAAACACGATCTTCGGTCGTCAAGTCCGATCGAAGGTCGTCATTCAAATCGCTTTAAGATCCTACCATATATCAACCACTTCAGTTTCAAGACTCGATAAACTATGTTATTAAAAGTTTATTAAAAAGTATGTAAACAGTAGGTAATTTTAACTTATACAATGGGGCAGTGACTTCCACACTAGGATTCCCTGTATCGTGGAAATCACTTCCTTCCGTAGGTAACTAAACACATAGAATGAGCTTAAATAATGAAACATATACCTAATATGTAATATTCTTGGTAGTTTGGTAGGATTGTACATGTCAGTTTTGTTTATACGAGCGTGTGTGTGTGTGCGCGTGTGTGTGTGTGTGTGTATGTGTGTGTGTGTGTGTGCGCGTGTGTGTGTGTCTCTCTGTGTGTGTGTGTGTGTGTGTTTGCGGGTGTGTGTGTACGTGCTCTGTGTGTTGTTGTTAGTAAAATTTTAGAATTTTTTCCGTGCCTTCGTAATTGGTATCTCTTAACCATTTATTTAGTGTTTTTTTACATTTATACCGGGACATGTTCAAGATTTTAAGAGCTCTGTTGGCTTTGGTATACAAAAACGGACCAGCAAAAAGGAAGGCTCTTCGTGCGAACTGCGTGCGCAAGAATGGGCACCTCCACCTTTGGAGACGAGAGCGTGTAACTACTGTCGAGGCTGCTGACTTGTGAAATCTAAGTATTACGGATTTAACATATAGCTGTCTGACACTCAAAAATCCACACTCTCCATAAAGGCTATCAGTGGGATAACGAAATGGTTTTTTATAAGCAGTCTTTAAAACTGCACGTTGAGCACGTTCTATTTTTACTAAAAACGTTTTACCAGCTCCACCCCAAGAGGGTAGGCAGTAATTTATTATAGATTGACAAAAGGATAAATAAACAAGCCTAAGTACCTCTGCATTAGGGTCAGTTTTTTGATCCGTAGTTAAGGCGACCATTAGTTAAAAATTGCAACAAATTGTTAAATTTCTATAAAATACTTTTTTTGACTCATAGTTAGCTTAACTAATGGTTGAAAAAGTAACAAATAGTTAAAATATTTAACCACAGTAGTCTCGAGGGTTTAGCAAGTAACGAATAGTTAACTTTTGGAAGAACATCTGTTCTTTTGTTTTATTTGGGTCCATTGACCATCTGTCCTCGACGCAAGATAATATTATTAGTTTTTGTCTTTTCTCAATTTGTTGAAATTGGGATAAATTCAGTGTTTTGGCCCATTTAATGATGAATTTAAAAATAACCCGATACTTTAACATGTCGGAGAGAACTAGTTACGGTCGGTTAGTTATACTACGTAGTCCTGATGAGAAGATCTAAGACCTAAGACCTAAGCCCTAAGGTTAATAACCACGTAACTCGCCGCTGGAGCATTGGGATGATTTATCAAACTTCCTTGCTACTGAGTTTATTCATGTTGTTAAATTGTAGTTGTTTTATAGTTCGATATCTAACTGTGTCGGAATTGAAATTATCGGCCAGAGATCGCCAGGCTGCATCTTTTTGTTGGTTACATGCATAATCAGTTTTATTTTTTGCTTGTGATTATTGGGTAATCCATAAGTAGATAGGTTTTGCCTATACACAAAATAATTGAGTATCTTCCTTTCCTACTAATATAATAAATTAATGTGAAAGTTTATGAGGAGGAATCTAGAAATAAAATGTTTACGATCTTTATAAATCGAATTAAATTATGATAAAAAGTTAAAAACTACTCTCAAACATGGTAGTTTCGCTTACAATCAAATACTATGTATTTAACTGCACAGTTGATTCACACAAAACAAAATTCACATGAATTTGACATAAATGCCACGACAAATGGCCAAAATGCAATCGGATCTACAAATATTCCCATAAGAAAATAACGACTCCCTACGAAAAATGACTTTACCCTAGGTAAGTCAATGTTAATAGCAATGGCAATACTTTAACCATTGGTTAATACTTACTATAGTTAAAATGACGATCAAAAAACGAAACTTTGGTTTAACCATTAGTTAGTGTCTTAACTATAGTCAATTTGACAAATGGTCAACTCTACTATTACTACGGATCAAAAAACTGGCCCTAGCCACATTCCTAAGCCTTTTAAATATGAACATAAACTTGCGTAACCTACCACTCAGAGCGTTTATTTGTTTATCCCACCGTAGTCCTTCATCCAACACTACTCCTAAATACTTTAGGTTACTAACCTGTTCAATTATAGGACACTTGCAACTTTTACTATGATAGTCAGGACAGACGTGTAATTTAATTTTTAATTGTTTAATTGGGTCAGTTCTGCTAGATATTTTGAAAGTAATAAATTTTGTTTTGCTTGTGTTGACCGTAAGTAGGTTAGTTCTGAACCACGAAAACACCTCTTGAAGTCCCTGTTGACATAGACGTTCTACCGAATCCCAGCTATCACCATAAAAAACTATCGCAGTGTCATCCGCAAAAGTAAATAATTGAGCCTGTTTGAGGTTGAATGAGCACAGGTCATTTTTTAATAAACTTTTAATAACTTTTAATAAACTTTAATAAACTTTTTAATAAACTTTTAATAAACTTTAATAAACTTTAACTATGTTGGTAACTCTCCTACGGATTTTCTCATTTGAATATTAATAATTATGAACAACTTTAATGTTGACTGAACAATAGATACACTTACTTACTTGTAATATTTTAGCTAACCAATGTTACTAGGAAATCGCTTGCAAACTTGATGAAACTAATGGGACTTCCTGTTCAGATGTCTCAACGATTCGATAACGTTGAACGAAGATTGATTCGCCGCTCTGACGTCATCTGTAAGATTAGTACGAGTTAATATATCTCGACAACATCGATAGAGTATCGAAACACTACGATATTAAAGTAAAATGGATCTTAACGTGATTGTTTAAAGGCCCAAGTTAGCCAATATTCCTGCAGCCAATATACTTACCTACAAGCGCAATCTTCATGAAATAAAAATCGGTACATAGTGCAAAAACTTATATATTGTAAATTTAATGCCTTAAAAAAATCATGTCGACGTCCGTATTACTCTGATGACATTGCGATTCGAAACTCGAAACTATCACCGTTGATGAAATGAGCAAACTCGTACTGAAATTATCTGAATAAGTGAGATCATTAAAAGATAAAATTCTATCCTACATATTTTAATAAAATAATAGCAATAGTATCAACAGATAACATTTAATATCCAATGCAATAGCAACGTCACTAATGTAATAAATCTACAGATAGCAGATAAATTGAATAGAGAAACCGAAAATTACAGTGAATACTTATTAAAGATTCTGTGGAATTATAGTTCACAAAGAGCAGTTCAAATTAGCATACAGTGTGCTGATAAAAAAGAACGGCGCGAGTAGCCATTTTATTTTTTACGATCATCGCACACTGCTATAAAATTGAACAGCCACATTTTAATACATACATGATACGGGAGATATGAAAAAAATTGTCAATGGTGCGATATTGGGCACATTTTCCTCCCGGAAGTGCGCTAGGCGGACTCGAACGGCGGATTTATGGCGCCACTTCCGTTTCCGCTTACCCCCACCCGAAATATATGTCTGCGGAGTTGCTATTTTTTGGATACTGTGATTTTATTACAATGGATTTTTTTTAGATAATGAACAGTATTGTTAGTTTTTCAATGATATTGGAATATAGAATGACAGATTTCGCAGTCTTCAGGGAAATAAGATAAGAAAATAAGTTTTTTGGTAAAGAAAGAAGAGATTCGCACGCTTACGAGGAAATGTTTTACTAATGTATTTTATACAGGCCCGTTTGTTATATCCTTTATTACATGTGTTTGATACGTTCCAACCTTAGGTTCCAACACCACAATAACTCTGTATTTTGCTAAATACATACCTATTAATTGTATACATCACCAACTGTACCCGGCATGCATTGCAATACCACGTAAAGTATGTATAAAGAAATTATGTTATAGAATTTTGGGCCAGGAACCCTTACAATCTGATCAATGGTTTCGGAACGCATAGAGGACAAACACAACCATTGATTTTTATATATAAAGATTTATCATAATAATTATTATTTAATGTAACCAGACTAACCAGACAGACAGTGGATCCTAGAGTAAGATCTTAAATACGACGGGATAAACCCTGGTAAATGTAATATTTACTATCATTCTTCTTATTGAAAACCTAGTTTTGGACCAGAACTACGTCTGCGAGGAGGTAGGTTTTTAAAAATCCCGCGGGAACCCTTTGTTTTTCTGGGATAAAAGGTGGCCTTTGTCACTCTCCAAGTCTTCAACTTACAAGCATGCAACGTCACGTCAATCCGTTGCTCTGTTGCTGCGTGACTGAAGGACAAAAACAACTTTTGCATTTATAATATTAGTAACGATAAAATAAATGAAATAAGTTTACAATTCTTCAATATACTCGTACCCAGAGAGGTTTGTTTTGATCTTTTTAAATTACTTAGAACGTGCACAGAGATTGCTAAAAACTTCACGCGCCAGTAAATAATAAAATCTAAGAGTTCTCCTCATAAAGAAGTGTTAAACCGTTGAAAAGAATCCAGGTGAACGTCTACAAATAGAAAATCGATCGCGCGACCCGCCGGCGATTTAGCAATAGAACTTGTGCGCTACGGGCGTGCTCACGTTGAACACGCGGCTGCGGTCACGGATGCTGGTGATGCACCCTTACTGATATTATAAATGCGAAATGTGTTTGTTTGTTGATCCTTCAATCACGCGGCAATGGGTCGAGATTTTTAGTTTGAGCATAGTTGAAGACCTGGAGAGTGACATAGACGTCTTATTATCCAAAAAAATCAAAGAGTATCCGTGGGATTTTTAAAAATTTATCTTCACGTAGCAAAAACTATTTTTTTTTATAGAAGCACTGATGGCTATAACGCAAAGGATCGCAATTACAATACGATTGGCGGACATTTTTTCAGTATTGACTAAAATGGAGAGATGTCAGAGAAATTTCGTTGATTCAGCCAATTACATAAATGTATTTATTGTAATCTGTCCCGTAACGGAACATAATGTGAGATATTTTTTAGATTCCTTTTTTCACAAGGTTTTTAATTAGAGCCTATTTATTAAATTAGTTCGAAAATTGTATACCCTATTCGTATACCAGTTAACCGAGAGCAAACTTTACAATATCAAACTTTATAAGTTTGATATTGTCGCTATCGCTTCCGCCACCGCGCCCGCGAGTTGTCGTGAACAAGAACTTACCGATGGAACTCGCTGAACTACCTGTAGAGGCGGTGATTGCGATATCGCTTTGAATACAAACTGCTTTGCGAATTTTATATTACGAGCTTTTAAAGCTCTGCGTTTTCATTTGAAGAATTCTATTAGTAGTTTTTGGCAATACCTACTTGTTATCGTGAAAACTATGCAATCTGGAAGAATAAATAAAATTGTACTGTAATATGTCTGGAATTGCGAAATAACTGCCTCTTATTAAGCTCATATTATGATTATTTTGAACTATAGTTTATCCTGTATATTAATACATCTTTTTGAAATTTTAGCCCGTCTATCGATTCGGGCTAATCTTTGAAACGGCTATACATAACGCAATAGTGTTTTTACACGCTGTTAAGTTTGATGTCAAGTAATAAAACACATAGATGCTGAAAACGTGAGAAAAGTGGCTTTATATAAAAGTAACGTTACTGGCATCTTCGTATGAAAGCGCAATTTAATTATAGCGATTTACTAGTCGATAGATTTTCTTGTGCATAAAAGGCAGATGTCGTTTTATAAGTTATTGTTACCAATGTGTTTATACTACACCTGCTCGGAAAAATACCTTCTAATTTGTGTCATATCGAAAAAAAGCGATGCGAGAAGAGAAAGAAAATATGTCTTTACGTGGAAACAAATCTGCGGGCTGAAAAAATGTATGAAATTTCATTACTTACGTGCTTTAGCGGGCTGAGAAGTTGTATGAAAATCCATTATATACGTGGTTTTTTTTCGAGAGGAAGTGCGATTCCTTACGCGTGTGTATTGATACACTCGGCTTCGCCTCGTGTCTCAAACTACATCCTCGTTAGTAATCTGTATCGTAAGTAATGTACTATTAACAAATTACTTTTAAATAGATACGAGTAGCAAAGGATTCATACTCACGGATTGTAAAGTGTCTTAGTAATTAATACATCAAACAATCCTTTGACAGTTCAATAAGGCTTGTAATAGCTTGTATTCGAGTTGTATTGGAGTCGAAATCAATGACACTTATTTCATCTCATACAGCAAATTATCATCATACGAGTAACATAATATCGTCAATGCGACGATGTTGACCCAAATGCGCTACCGTTTGGCAAGCGCTCGTCATATCGGTGATAGCGTTGTATCTACAACGCTTATTGGTATCTGATCGATGCTGTTTAAATATTCTGACGGAAACTGTAACTTACAAATAAACGTAATAGAGCAAGATCCCAGTGCCGCCAGACCTAAGTTATTTTCTCAGCAATTATTTGTGTACGATAGAGTACTGTTCGAATGTCCTTTCAGTATATGCGTACCAGTTAGATTGTGCCGGCGGCCAATTTCCAGATACCAGGTGCTAAAGGTAGGTAAAAACTAGAATAACTTATCTTAAATTCTCAGGGCTGATTTTCATATATGTTTTAAAGAATATTGTAAAAATTAATAAATTAATACTGCCAGACGCTTACCGCCGGCGGTTACTTTAGCCAGACGCTTTGAAGCTCCCAAAAAAATATATAATTTAAGTTAACTTATATTCTCAGTTCTGATTTTTATACATGATACTCAGGGAACTATTGCGATATTATCTGTAAGCTGCCAGACCTATTGGAAGGGTCAAACATCCCCCCAGACACACATTATGCGTCCCCATATGTATGAGCGCTAGAACATGATTCACTTGTTTAAGTGTGTGAGAGATAATATCATCATACTATAATATTATAAATGCGAAAGTGTGTTTGTTGGTTTGTCCTTCAATCACTCTGCAACAGAGCTACTGATCGACATGATTTTTTGCCTGGGTATAGCTTGCAGAAGATATTGCAATAGTTCTCTCTCTCTAGATCCTAAGCTATACCCAGACAAAAAATCTCGTCGATCCATAGCTCTGTTGCAGAGTGATTGAAGGACAAACCAACAAACACACTTTCGCATTTATAATATTATAGTATGATGATATTATCTCTCACACACTTAAACAAGTGAATCATGTTCTAGCGCTCATACATATGGGGACGCATAATGTGTGTCTGGGGGGATGTTTGACCCTTCCCATAGGTCTGGCAGCTTACAGATAATATCGCAATAGTTCCCTGAGTATCATGTATAAAAATCAGAACTGAGAATATACACACATCAAAAGTGTCTAGGGATCAACATATATTTTTGCAATAACTTTTCTCCTGATTGATATTAATTAAAATTTTCTTTAAGGATTCATCAAATAAAGTGTTTTCGTTTGTCACAGTAACGATAAACCAAGTCACCTTTGCATTAATAAAGAAATTTGCCATTTTCCTAATAAAGGGATTTTTGACATTTGAACCACTAACATTAAAGTTCGAAAAAAAGACTGAAATAACAGTTTTCTTTAAAATTTTATTGGGTAACATAAACAATTAATAATCCGTGCTTCTACCGCGAATACTAACAACACAAGAACATCGGTTTGGCATACTCAAAATGAGTTCATCCAAATCACGCTGTGGAATGGCCGCCCATGTTCGTTGCAACAACAAAAAAAGGTCTTCTTGCCACTGGATACCCTCCATATTCGGCAGAGCTCTTCTCTGTAGCATATCCCATGCATGCTCAATCGGGTTCAAGTCTGGCGACTGAGCAGGCCAGGGCAGGACATTGATGTTAGCTGCGGCGAGAGTCTGTCTTACAACTCTTGCGGTGTGCGGTCGTGCATTATCATGCATTAACTGAAATAAGGGACCGATTTGCACTTGTAGAGGAACGATGACGTCTGATACAATCGTCTCAGCATAAATTTGAGCGTTGAGGTTGCCTCTGATCCAAATCAACTCAGTTCTTCCGCCGATCCAAATACCCGCCCATACCATGATGGTTCCACCACTATAAGGATGGACTTCCTGGCAGGATTTTAATCGCTGATTATGAAATTATGAAATGCACCAAAAAGGATCCATATAAATTTATAAAATCATAAATTTATTACAAAGCCACATCTCAATCTCAAGAAATCCGCATAAAAATGCTTGATCCCTAGACACTTTTGATGTGTGTAAGTTAACTTAAATTATATATTTTTTTGGGAGCTTCAAAGCGTCTGGCTAAAGTAACCGCCGGCGGTAAGCGTCTGGCAGTATTAATTTATTAATTTTTACAATATTCTTTAAAACATATATGAAAATCAGCCCTGAGAATTTAAGATAAGTTATTCTAGTTTTTACCTACCTTTAGCACCTGGTATCTGGAAATTGGCCGTCGGCACAATCTAACTGGTACGCATATACTGAACGGACATTCGAACAGTACTCTATCGTACACAAATAATTGCTGAGAAAATAACTTAGGTCTGGCGGCACTGGGATCTTTGACCATAAAGTGAATATTGATCTAACATCAGACAAGTACGCGTAACTTTACACTATTATCAATATTAAAATTAACTAACTTTTGCTCGCGGCTTCGTCCACGTGGAGTTGGGTGTTTTAAAAACCCAGCTAAAACCCTGTTTCCTTTTTTAAGAGATATAAATAAAGAATCCGACCCGTTACCGCCTTTATCACTAAATAAAGTCCTCGCCTATACTCGTGCAAAAAAGAGCTATGATGCGGCGTGATTCAAAGACACCAATAAAGAAAAATCCTGTAGATTTTAACATATTATATTCGTAGTAGGGATATATTTTATTCGTAGCTTAGTAAAGTGCTTAACAGCTATATACTCATCATCATATCATACTAGTTTTATCAACGGTGATGTTGAAACAGATGCGCTAGCATTTGGCAAGCGCTAGTCATATCGGTGATAACGGTATCTATAATATGTTGTTGAATTCACTGGTATCTGATCGAAGCTGTTTAAATATTCCGACTGAAACTGTACTCTGAAGCTATCCACTAAAGCTCATATAGATTCAACATCAGATACTCATAACGCTACACGAGTATTGAGTAGCTTTCATCACGTGCTAGCAAGTGATCGTATCGTTCTGTGGGCCACATTGACCCAAATGAGCCTCCATTTGGCAAGCTTGGCTCATTGATATGAATCCATTGACTATGCGTGCTTATTCAATATCTACAATACGTAAAATATATTCTGCTTTGTAATAAGTAATGGATAATTTTTACTATTTTTCATCTATCTATAATCAGTCGGTTTCAACTTAAAGTAGATTAAGTATGCGTCGTGAGTTGTCTCTGTCTAATAGACATAAGACCAGAAAACATAAAACTAAAGTCTTATGTTTTTAGCACTCCGTCTGCTTAGTCTTCTTGTCGTGATTATTCACTATTGAAGGTTGGCCGTCATCTTGTTATATAGGACACCATGCATTCGCCAAATGATAATCAACCAACTTCAAATAAGGAGGAGGTTCTCAATTCGTCGGAATCTTTTTTTTAATATAAAAAATTATTTTTGAAAAACCGGATACAAACACCCGCCCCACTACGAAGTATATAATTTATTGTTGATTTTTTTAAAACGCCCGACCGATTTCGATAAAATTTAAATGGGACTACTTGGGAAGTATATCCTCTCAAACAAAAAAATAATTTTCCAAATTGGTTCAGGCGTCTTCGAGTAATCGGTGAACATACACTAAAAAAAAAAAAAAACCGACGAATTGAGATCCTCCTCCTTTTTTGGAGTCTGTTAAAAAAGCTATTAGTTGACTAACCTTTTTACTCTTTATCTAATTTCTACTTTCATTTTAGGCATTGCTAGATATTCACGTATTTCTATTGTTTGTTTAATAAGTAATGTAAAATATGCCTTTACATTTACATAATTAGTTAAATTGATTACCAATTATCTGGGAAATCCAAACCCGCGCTGTCAATGAGATTCTGTAGCCAATTTGTATCTGGGTCAAGTATGGCATTATCGTAAAGACAAAGCTCTTGAAGCATCACTATCTCATCGAGAGGCCGTCTTTTGTTTTATCGTGCCTCAACATGATGGTAAATCACATTTTGGTTTCCGAACTCTACAAATAATGAAGGTCATAAAGATGACCCCTCTGAAACACCAATGGCTTAAAGAAAGTAAAAAAAACCATGACATTAATAAAAGGCTTTTTAGGGTTCCGTACCCAAAGGGTACCAACGGGACCCTATTACTAAGCCTACGCTGTCCGTCCGTCCGTCCGTCCGTCCGTCCGTCTGTCAGCGGGCTGTATCTCGTAAACCGTAATAGATAGACAGATGAAATTTTCACATATTATGTATTTCTATTGCCGCTTTAACAACAAATAATAAAAATTAAATTAAATTTAAAAATTTTAATTAAAATATTTCCATGGGTACATGGAAATATTTTTATTTAATTTTTTTTAACGGAACCCTAAAAGAGCGAGGCCTGACTCGCACTTGGCCGATTTTTTTTTCGATTGATGAAGTTTTAATAAAAGTCTAGTTAAAACATTTTTTAAGAACATTAGGCATACTGAACTCGACTAATCCCTCGAACAAACGTCTCTCTCATCCAAATAAGAGTAAAGCTTGTGTTAAGAGTGGCTATGACAATAGTGCAACGGCTTTTTAGTTAAAAACCTAGGAGAAAAGATATATTATATTGGATAGAATTCAACACAGTCAAAAGCCCTACGTAGATCACGAGTCAATCAATAGATCAAGGGGGCTTTATATTCATCCTACGTTATATTGCTCTATATTGTATCACACGTGCGATAGACGTTAAGCCTTACGCACTAACCCACTCAGATAGAGAGCAGTAAAATATAAAATGTTTTAAAAATACGGTCCGTGCACGGCCATCAGAAATGCCGGCCTGCCAGTTTTTCGCACTACCGACGTAGATAAAAATAGTTCGATTTACGTACCGTGATTGGAATTTAAATTCCCAATGAGAATACTCGTTAAGAGGAATTTAAATTGACTCAGTGTAAAAAATATTATTGCATTGTAAGTACTTATACATACTGCAGTAGGCAGTCGGGGAAAGTTCGTAGTCGGCGTTTTAACTTTAACCACCATTACAATTATATGGGATGAAAATTTTACTATTGTACCAATATCTCTTGTGATAATGAATTAAACTATAGTATTAACTATTATTATTAAATAAAGAAAATCAGTGAAAAGTTTTTGAAAACAATCTAATAAACACGGTCAAAAGCCTTCGTCAGATCATAAATCAATTTTTCTAATGACATTAGAACTGCCACGGGATTATTATGTAAAAATGATTGGTACGGAGTGACGATCGCAACTCCGATTAGCCGATCCTCTCTCATTATTGCATTAATGCAGCAAGAATGCCATAATTTCAGGCAATAGAGGAATTGAGACTAGTAACGATTGATGCCGCTTTTTAACCCCCGACGCAAAAAGGGAGGGGTGTTATAAGTTTAACGTGTCTGTCTGTGTATCTGTGTATCTGTGTATCTGTCTGTGGTAGCGTAGCCGCCAAACGGATGAACCGATTTTCGTTTAGTTTTTTTTGTGTCATAGATAATTTTATCCCGAGTGTTCTTAGCCATGTTTCATGAAAATCTGTTCAGCCGTTTGAAGATTATCAGCTCTTTTCTAGTTGATTAGGGGATCTGACTAACTTCCTTATGTCCGATCGATTCGAAATTTGGTACGGTGTTACTTCAATGATATTGAAAGTATATGGTAAGGTAACCATGACCTGATCAGCCGTTTGAATATCATCAACTCTTTAATAGTTGATGAGGGGATCTGACTACCTTCCATATGTCCTGTCGATTCGAAATTTGGTACCTTGTTACTTCAATGATATTGAAAGTATATGGTAAGGTAACCATGACCTGATCAGCCCTTTGAAGATCATCAGCTCTTTAATAGTTGATGAGGGGATCTGACTACCTTCCATATGTCCTATCGATTCGAAATTTGGTACCGTGTTATCTATAATCGATCAGCTGATCTTAGAATAAATTCGGCGCTTTATATTTATTTATTAAATTACTAACAATTATAATAATTAACTGAAACCATCCCACTCGTCATATCTGCGAATGGGTTGATCCCAGTTAGCCTCGCTCACCATCTGAGGCGACTGGGGGTTCCGTGGCAGTTCGCTCGCAGCCAAGATGCAAAAAGCGGTGTTGCTAGATTCGGCTAGGATAGTCTGTCGGTTTCTCAGCCTGTCGCCCTGACCCCCGGCCGTCTGGTCTCCCCTGCCGGGATGTAATCCTCCGCCCGCTACAAGTATTTTGTTTTGTATGCGGGTGAGAGAGTCGTAATATAAAAATAATAATTTATTAATATTGCTTGTATTACTACTTAAAAGCGACGAAATGCCTATCGCTCGTTTACTGCAACACTGTTTTATCACAAGTCCTGATTCTCCAAAAAAAATTGGTTGTCTGTAAAGTCGGTTTACGGACGATAGTTTTACGTGATACCGTCTTATAGAAACATTGACGATGACTGGCGGGCGGCACAAGCCAACGCTTGGGCCGATCGTGCCTCTCTATTGCTTGTTCTGCGCTCTCGCTTGCACCCTCAGGCTCAGGCGGAACGTGACACTTTTTCGTGCGTGCAGAAGGTGTTCATCGATTTATAAGACGTTATCACGTCAAAATATTGAAAAATAATATTTTCAAAATCTTTCTGATTTTATAGTAGTCTTGTGTAAGTTGAGCATGAAATGGTGATATTTTCTGTGTTTTCTATATAACAATAATTATTATATTGCTGTAGCAAATAAGCGCTATATTCTGTATTAATTTCCATATTAACATCACGTGGCTTCAATTATTACCTAAAGTGTGGCGTTGAGCGAAATCTAATCCCGTACGAGAACAGAGCTGTGATGAGTTTTGTTGGCCGCGCAATAGTTAGGAACTGTCGTAATTTAATTTATGCATAGTACGATGGGCATTGTATTAACGTTATTTTTGTTTTGTTTAGAAACTATCAATTTGAATATTTAAAGTAACAACGAAAAATCGAATTATTACTTTAGAGGACAAGTTCTCAAACAATAATAAAGTTGTTGGTTAGAATATAAGATTGAGATTGAGGTTCTTATTGTTTGTACCATCTACTATATCAATTTTTTAATGCAATGTGAATTCATTCTTTTAAAAGAAAAGCGATATCTTTTTAGTACGCTTTTTTAAGTTTTCCAATCAAACGCCAGTAAATTAAAGTATTGGATTATGTTTGTAAAATGTAAAATCTTCATCATTGGCCATTATGTTCGATCCATTATCCATTATATCCATTTTTTGAGTCTTGTTGTCTTTAAGGGTCTTAGACCAATGCGATCCAATCAGTACCGGCCACTTTTCGGATGTCATTTTTCCACCCGGTCGGGGTCTACACTCCAGTCAATTAGACATTGTTAATTTAACACAACCGCTAAACTTTCATCCCATCAATAAATGACTATGCAAAAAATCTTCCCCATCCACCAACAGATTCCAAACGTATCTCAGTTAATACTGATGGTGTTTTAGCCTTAGGAGTACCCGTTTTCATGAAAATCGAGTTAGAATTATTTATCGACCGAGCGAAGCGAAGGTCTTTGAGTTAACTAGGGCGATTTGCACTTGTCCGTCCGTCCGTCCGTCCGTCCGTCCGTCTGTCAGAGCCTTATAACTTTTGAATTACTGAACGTAATTACTTCAAATTTAGATATAATATGTAAACCGATGGCCTCCAGCCGAAAATGGCTTAAAAAGTTATAAAAATCTTTATTTCAGGGGGGCTCTCATAGAAGCGAATGCGAAGTAAAAAAAAAAAATCGCGTTACATAAAATTGTTACGTATCATTTTAAAGATAATTTTGAACTGAGTACAAAAATATTTTTTTTTTAATTTTTCCCTTAAAATTGACGAAATGGGGGGCTTTCAAAGTGGCGATTTTATACGCTCGCTTGAAGACGCTCTCTAGAAAAATCCGCTATGGATTTTCAAACTGATTTTATGTTTTTAGGTCACTTATATCCTGTACTTGAACAACAAATACTAAAATTATATGAATATTATAAAGAAACGAGATTATTTAATTTTTAATGGGCGTCAGTAATTCATATAGCATCAACATAGCTTCACAATAATGCTAATAGATGGCGCAGTCAGTAACTATTCCCATGGAACTACGAGTTAAATTCAATGTTTGATAAATAATTCAATGTTTTCACTAACGTTCCCTAACCTTTACGGGCTACCTATAAGTTAGGTGATTGATGTTTTCTGTCAACTTATTTATCACGATCCTGTACGGGACACCTAAAAGGATATTGGGACGGATGTTAGGACTTAGGATTGTATTTAGGATCTACCTACGTTAAGAGACTCCTACTTAGGGGATGATTTAGGTATGTTTGGTGAAAACGGGCATAATAATAATGTCAGTTTTGGTTATCATGTATCGATTGAATGAATAATCATGGGATACCGTTACCGCGAGGTCTCAGTTCGGGGCGAACCACTAGTTTATTTATTTTTCAGTTAATTGCGTTTTGGATACAAGTTTAGTCGTTTACAATTATAAAACGAACATACAGGAGCATTAACCAACTAGAAAAAAGCTATTGTAAGACGCAGATGCGTTTCTGAGACGCAGAGAAAAAACCGCGCTGCGCGCTGCCCGCGCTCCCTCTGACTACCTCCCGCCCTTGCGTCGTCTGTGCATGCGCGCGCGTACTTAAGCGTTTTGTTTTTTTTTGGAGTTTACTCCTTAAGAATCGATTTTAGCAGCCCGGTATGAGAAAAATCCGGGCAGTGAAATCAATTTATCAATGACCTCGTTACGTTTTTCTGTTACGTTTTTCACAATGTTGAAATTTCTACCCTAACGTTGAGTAAATAAGGTTGGTTTTCGTGCGAAAGTCGGTCGGGGCGCGCTCGGACCCGAGTCGCGCGCATAGAGAAGGATATAGCGTCGCGCGTAAACTTCAGTCGTGCGTCGGAGGCCGGAGCTGACACACACTTTTTTTAAAAACGTGTGGCACTCGGGGACTGCCGCGGTAAAGCTAGCATTTTCTAGTCGCACGCACACAAACACCGTGCCGAAGTCCCCCGAACTGAAACGACGGGGTGTTAGGTTTATTTTCGTTACGGAATTTCTTGATTCGGTCGCCGCGCTCAAAGCCCGCGATAAAAGCTATGCAATAGCTTAAAACCCCAATCATTTTTGCATTGAAATTGGTTATTAATCTTGTTATGGTATGTCACAATAATATTAAAAAAAGTGCCACGTCTGTTGGGGGGTGGGGACAGTGCCCATACAATTTTTGCATAGTCCTATTAAGTGGGTAAAATTAAAACAGACCTTATGCAATCTTTGCCTGAATAATGTTCCACTGCAGTACTTACAATGCGATAATATTTCTTACTACATAAATATTTTTTTACTTTTACCGTTTAATCATTCGGAATTTAAATCTCAACTCATACTTCATGTAGTTAGAGCCTGAAATATATTTTAGGTCTAATGGCATTACACAGTTTAAGCCACAAAAACAGCGCGATTTTAAGATTAAGTCCATGCCAAAACATGTGTTGCGAAAAATGTAGAGTAAAAATGCTTTGTATACTTTATTACTTAGAAACCCATGACAAAATGAGAAGTTAAGACTGCAAAATACACATTATTGTGCATATTATATATCTAATAAGCTTATTTTGTTCGTCAAATTTTTAACTATTACATATTTTGTCTTTATTAACTGTAAAACTTTCATTGTCTGTTGATTTTTTTTTAAATATCTTCTATTATTATTATTACGTTAACCTTTTCTATTAATAATAAGTAACCTATCACCATCACTATTGTTTGCATGATTCAATCCGCTAATGATATCTTCTTCTTCACCACGCTGGCCCAGTGCGAATTGGCAGACTTCACACATCGTTGAGAATATTATGAAGAACTCTTCTGAGAGTTCTGCACACCTCTGGGTGTGCAGGTTTTCTCACAATGTTTCCTTCACCGTTGAAGCTTGTGATATTTAATTTATAAAACGCTCTTAACTTAGAAAAGCCAGAGGCGCCTGTCCGGGATCGAACCTGCGACCCCCCGAATAGGAGACCGCAGTACTAACCACTATCCTATCACTGCTTAATACACTTGTAATCGATATACATATCAGTGAATGTAAAAAAACTTTTATGAACGTTATTGTGAATGTCATATTATGTATTGTAAGTGTATTTAATTAAATAAATAAATAAATATAAATAAACTATCAATTTGAAACATGCATAACAAGCTTATGATGGGGCTTTCAATGTTACCGGCTCATATAAAAATGTGTTCCATTTCAATATTAGAGGCAACATTGAAATTTTGGCTGGTTAATCAGATGTTATACCGGCTTGGAACTAATAAATTGATGAATTCCAGCCCTGGGGAAATTAAAAATAGTTCGTATATCAACAACGAGGAGCCAACAGCTGTAAATATTGAAGGAGTTCGCAACAACTTCGTACTCCAGATAAGAGTCATAATTACTATTTGTGCGACTTAAGTTTTCTTCTCTACTAATGCTGTCTTCCATCTCAGTGGGGAATAATTTGCTCTGGTATACTTTGGGATGGCCAACATTGTTTACAACAACGATTTTTTATTATTTATCTCTTACTTAACCAATATTTTTTAAATCCAAAGATATAAGGCCATTTAATTTGGCGGCATAGATCGTCATTAGGTGATTTCAAAAAAATATTTTGAAATCGTTTTAACTACTTAGTTATTGTTCACATTACTAACTCTGCCCTTTCGTTATAATTTCCAAGCTATGGGAATGAACTTATCCTATTGGTCGGTTTTCTGGCGGAAAGTCTTAGAGATTCTAAGTTAATCTGCCAAAAAAAATACTATTTATGCTACTGCAGTGTGTTCAGGAGCTTTTCAACTTGGTTCGATCGTCATCATTGTACCATCGAAATGCATCGAATAGGCCTGCACCGCTACATAGTTGACATCCCGCGGTTACGCATTTTGTTACCTCGTTCCTGATACTGATAATCAATTATTTCGTTGAATACGAAATGAGGTTCATATAAAAATATTCGAATTCCCTAAAAATATTTAATAAATTCTCAAATATTGGGAGGCACGATAACATCTTGTTTCCGCGAGCTCAGACGTCTGCTGGCGTTGTCTCCGTGATGTTTACAACTTTCATTAACTTATTGCCTATTTCTTGCTATCAATTAATATTCACTGGCTCCGATGTCGACTCGATATCGATTGATCGTCCCGGGTTTGATTTGTGTTGTTTGAATATATAAAAAAATTATTGGATCAGTGTGACTATCGCAACAGGTGATTTATGATTTGAAATTTGCTACGACGATGCATTTTAACTAAAAGCGAGTGAGTACCATTCAATCAAAGGTGATTGCGTTCGTCATGCTGATGCAATCATTTTCAGACAATCCCACAGCTAGGTTTATTTGGACAATTATAAATAATTTCTGATTTCCATGTGGAAGGATGAAAGAGTAGAGGAAGACCACAGAAAATATGGATGGATTATGTGAAAGAGGATATCCTGAAAAAAGAGTGGATAGTGAATTGACAAAAGCTAGTGGAAGAAAAAGACATGTACGGAACCAACATAATATAGCATGGGTACACAAGAAAAATAAGGTAATTTCAGAATTGGCTCATGTCTAGTCTGGTAGGAGACTTCGGTTATGGCTAGTTTCCAACCATACTTATATGTGAACTAGCGCTAGACTCAATCGATAGTCGTCATCGTCTGTCTTACACCGCGATCTATTGCTGCTTATTAACAGTATCTCTCTTTTGATGTAATCTGTCCAGTTAGTGAGCAGTCTGTCAACACTACACTTTCTAGTATGAGGCTGTTATTCCAAAATCTTGGGAACCCAACATTTATCGGTCATTTCAAGTCCACGACTATGTTAACTTTTTAAAATTCTTTTAACGACTCTTATTTATCTATGGATCTCCTTATTTCTTGAATGATTGTGTCATGAAACTCCAAGCATAGCCAATTTTTAAAAATACTTACATATTCCTCCGTTATTATTTACTGAATTTAACTTGAATATTGTTCAAGCTACCAATTCTGTTGCGCTACATTTATTTACTTTTGTTTTATAAAAAATTTGACATTTTCCTAGTTTTGAGTTGATTTCCTGGTAACTGGAGCGATTTAACCGAAATTCGTATCGTATAAATAAAATAGCTCGCATATTTGGAAAAAGTCTCGAAAATCGGACAACGTTGACAAAGCTTGCATCCCGTGTGCTAGGTAAACTTTGATTTTTAACAATTTTATTCGTTTCTAAATAGATATTTTTTTGTAATCAGCTACGAAATTGCAACTCTCAACATTGTGCTTCTTCTCTCGTATGTTATCAAATTATATAAATATAATTTAATCTACAAGATTTTTTTTTCAGCCAGAAGTAATAATGCGCTGCTCTAATCGCTGTTTCTGTTTGAGATAGCAACACTTGCTTAAATAGGAGTTTTGAAATGAACTTAAACTTTCCCAGTATAATAAAGAATGTAGCACGCTTGTTCTCCAAGATTCCGTTAATTTGGAAAGGACCCTGTACAGGTAAGTAATGGAAACATCATTATTCGCAGCTGCCGCAGATTTTAATTTCCTGCACGCAGAGCCATTGCAGACGCCCGACGATTTATTTGCTTAAATAAATATTACACTCCTACGATTTAATCCTGGGAACGTGTTTAGGAGTACGAGATTAATAATTTCAAAACGAAACTCGCTGCGCTTGTGTGTAGTTATATTTCTCGTGGAGTTGCGGCCTATTTTATAAGAGACGAATAAGACAATTTGACAGATTACCAGTGCAAGAACTTTTCAACTCAGCTATATTTACTTTAGTATGAAAGTTGACTTTTGTGAAAACGTCAGAATTGAATACAAATGCATGCTTATATTTACAAGCTTTTATTTAACTTGCAGTGTATGTATGTATGTATATTTAGGTCAAATCTTGTAAGATGAATTAGAAACACTTCTTGGATTTCGTTTGAGCTGAAATCTTGCATGTACATATATTTAAATCAATAATGACAATGCAATATTATTTCGACATGGAGCTGATCTGATGATGGAGCCGGAAGGTGGCTATCGGAACTCTATAATAAAACGACTTAACCCTATCGAATTCGGTCTCGTTAGATTCGTCTTAACAAGAACCTAGTCTGGTCCTAGATGATATCCAGGGTATATTGATGTAGCCACCTACTAAAAGCTTGTTTCTTTAAAAATCAAATTTTTAATTTACACTTGTATAACTTCGGTATGGCAAAAAAATACTAATAAGAATCATAATTACATACTTGTAGGACTGTAGGTACATAATCACAAATTCAAACTAACAATACTTCACAAATACTTTTCTAATTTACATTTTACATCCACAAAGTTTTGAACAGCGCGCAATCCAAGAAAATGCTACCTCAGCGCTGTCTTAGAACTTGTATAAGATATTAGAAGCACTAGAGCTCCTAAATGCTCATGGATAATGCAATATACCTGTTTAATATACCCACGGCGTAAATACAGACAACTTTATGAAGCAAACTGTTTCCATTTGGGATTTGGAGTCTGATTTAGCCATTAACGTACCTTACAGATACTACCTGTGTATAGTGTATGCCGCTATATTACTACATATGTAATATAATATACTACATAAGCTACGTAATAATGCAATAAATAATATACGACTGACTACTAAATATTTGATGAAAACCTTGTTCCTGAAACTGGATGTAAATCTAGTTAAGTACCAACGAAAAGTTATTTGAAAAGTTAAAAAATTCCGTCTTTGAAGTCAGAAAAGCAGAAACAAACCTGTAGATTTCTCCGCGACTAAAATGAGGAATTTGCCGATTCCTGGAAACGAATTAATGACGTTATTATGTGAAGGGGATCAAAATCGGGACGAGGATGTAAGGTAGGGGATCTTTAATGATTTCCGCGATTTGTACAAAGAATATTGTTTGAGGAAATTAATTCTTCTTAAAACAATATCCTGTACATCTCAATATTATTTTTTTATAATAACACAAAAAAAAGAAACATCCTCAATTTGTTATTTTAGTATGAAACTAGCTTTTGCCTACGGCTTCGCTCACGTTAAATTCGATTTTTCAAACCCCTATTTTACCCCCTTAGAGGTTGAATTTTCAAAAATGGTTTCTTAGCGGTTGGTTAGCTCACGTTAAGTTAGACTTTTATTGGTAATAGCTTTTGCCCGCGGCTTCGCTCACGTTAAGTTCGATTTTTCAAACCCCTATTTTACCCCCTTAGAGGTTGAATTTTCAAAAATGGTTTCTTAGCGGTTGGTTAGCTCACGTTAAGTTAGATTTTTATTGGTAATTAAAATCCAACCTAACGCGATTCGTATCTCCGTAAAAAGCTAACATACCAAGTTTCATGGATATTACTTGAAAACTAAAATTTTTCCCTAATTTTTTATAACTTATAAGTTATAAAAATTAGGGAAAGGTTCCACATGTAGAAATTGTTTAAAATAAAATTGAAAATGGAAAATTCGGTCTGTCGAGCTGGGATTCGAACCATCGACCTTTGGCTGTTAGGCGACTGCAGAAGCCACAAGGCTACGGACCCATTATTGTACCGCGAAAATACCGAACACAATGCCAAATTAATTAACCGAAAGGAACTACGTTCCATCCGGGTGTCCCTTGACACCTCTCAAGTATTTTATCCAAATTTTCATCCCCTATTTGAAATCTTTGGGGGTGGAATTTTCAAAATTTGCGAAACACGTATTTCTTATATTTTTATCGAAAGCCCAAAAATTAAAGTTTCATGGATATTACATGAAAAATAATTTGATAAATGACGGACTTTTATACAAACTTTCAACCCCCATTTAACCCTCTTGGGGTTGGAATTTTCAAAAATCCTTTATTAGCGGACGTCTACGTCATAATAACTATCTGTGTGCAAAATTTCAGCCCGATCCGTCCAGTGGTTAGAGCTGTGCGTTGATAGACCAGTCAGTCAGTCAGTCAGTCACCTTTGCCTTTTATATATTTAGATGAAAGCTAAAGTACCAAATTTGATGGATATTACTTGAAAATTAACTTAAAAATCTGGACTTTTATACAAATTTTCACCCCCTATTTGAAATCTTTAGGGGTGGGATTTTCAGAATTTGCGAAACACTTATTTCTTATTTTTTTATCGAAAGCCCAAAAATTAAAGTTTCATGGATATTACATGAAAAATAATTTGCTAAATGACGGACTTTTATACAAACTTTCAACCCCCAATTCACCCTCTTGGGGTTGGAATTTTCAAAAATCCTTTCTTAACGGACGTCTACGTCATAATAACTATCTGTGTGACAAATTTCAGCCTGATCCGTCCAGTGGTTAGAGCTGTGCGTTGATAGACCAGTCAGTCAGTCAGTCAGTCACCTTTGCCTTTTATATATTATTTAGATGAAAGCTAAAGTACCAAGTTTGATGGCTATTACTTGAAAATTAACTTAAAAATCTGGATTTTTATCCAAATTTTCATCCCCTATTTGAAATCTTTGGGGGTGGAATTTTCAAAATTTGCGAAACACGTATTTCTTATATTTTTATCGAAAGCCCAAAAATTAAAGTTTCATGGATATTACATGAAAAATAATTTGATAAATGACGGACTTTTATACAAACTTTCAACCCCCAATTCACCCTCTTGGGGTTGGAATTTTCAAAAATCCTTTGTTAGCGGACGTCTACGTCATAATAACTATCTGTGTGCAAAATTTCAGCCCAATCCGTCCAGTGGTTAGAGCTGTGCGTTGATAGACCAGTCAGTCAGTCAGTCAGTCACCTTTGCCTTTTATATATTTAGATAAGAACATATCAGCAAGACATACTTGTGTGGTTAGTTAGAGTTATTGGGTAGTTTACTATGCGTAGTAAACTATGACATTACCATCAAAGTAAAATAAACCATAATAGTATTGAGTTAGAGCTCAATTTCGTGTATGTATTCTTATACATTTACGTAACGAAAGCGCTCCAAATTAAAATCGCATGTATTGCATTTGTGACTTTAAATCGATACTAATATGGTTCATATTACTTTGATGCTAATGAAATAGTTAACTATTACGATCAAACGAATTAAAACTCGGCATAACCACACTGAACTCAAACAATTATTATTATTTCTAGCAACATTGCCAATTGTCAAAATTTGTGACTAAATAACAACGCTACTAGGTTACTAAACAAGATATCAAAGATAGATTGAATATATGAACCGGCCGTTAATATCGCATGCTGAACAATATGTAGTTGCCATCACATTATTGTAAATCGCAAAATAAATAAGCTATAAAAATAAAACTATCAGCTATAATTCAGGCAGCGTATCCGCGAAACCACGTTGACTGCAATAACGGTACCTAAACACACAACGTGAAGAACGTAACTAAACGTAACATTAATTTTATCGCGGCGCGGTGTTATAGAACCCACGAGGGTGTACGTATTATGGGCACATTATCATATATCATTTCTGCAAGCATATTATATTACGTTGACTTGCTTAAGGGTCTCCAGTTAGGTCGAGTTTTCATACAAACTTAGTTTTGTTATTTAGAAAAACTACGTTTGTGTGAAAACTTTCGATTATGGAAGACTGTAATTGTAACTATGCCAGAGGTGACCATCTTGAAAGTTTTTGTTTTACCTACTTATAGGAAATCTACAACCTTTTTTTCAGCAGTTGTGGAATCATAATTACATTATCATTGATTATGTGCGAAGCGACTACCAATCCCAAATCTATGATCTAATTATGAACTTTGGTAATTACGTGTCTACTTAGAACAACTGTTAACGATGATTAATCTATCTTCTTCTTCTATCTATATAAATAAAAATGAATGTTGGTAAGCGCATAACTCAAGAATGGATGGACCAATTTGGTTAATTTATTTTTTTGTATGTTCCTTAAGGTCCACGGAAGGTTTTAATACTAAATAAATAAAAAAAAATTATAATAGATAAGTTGGCGGTACGAAGTTCGCCGTGTCAGCTAGTTTATAATAGTAAAATAAAATATTCTCATACAAAGCATCTAGCAAAGCTATTCCTTAGGCATTAACAACCACGATCTTTTTTCTAGACTTGACTAGAGTTGGATTACGGTAAAAACCATGGCTGAAGTATCGTGAAAAACAGAAGGTTTTGGGAACAGAACAGAACCTTTTCGGCAGTAATTTAATAATGATTTAGATTTTAGTTTATTTTATCGGATAAAGTCTAAGGGCCGCTTGCAAAGACGCCGAGTTAGTTAATCCAGGAATAAATTTGTAATTTTGACAGAAACTGTATACGAAATCTGTCCTTTTAACCCAGAGTTAGCTGCTAACTCTGTTTAGGCTGTTAAAATATAGGAGAGATTATATTAAATCTAAAATATGGTAGGTAATGGACATTGGACACTAGTAGGTAAATACAGTAATGTGTATTTGTCTGGTTTAACTATCATTGCCTGAGGCAGTTCCGCGTTGCAATTAGTTATTTGTCTCATGGGGTCAATAAATTTGAAAGAGAGATAAAAATCGTACCAATTATATCATTCCCCATGCTTAACTCGGATTTCAGCTTAAATATATATTAGGTATATAAGTATTTCTATAGTTTCATGGTAGGTATTTCCACTCTTTAAATAAGATGCAGATAGCAGATATAATCAATAACCAATAAACAACTTGACCCATGCAATACCTATGCATCATTTCGCCTTGATACCTTCTGCTGTGAAGGAAATGTAAATTGGATTTTTCAATACAAAACTAATTATCTCCCAGCAAGAACTAAGCTCCAATTTGCGCTCTACAATTTTAATATTGAAACATCAGCGAAAATCCTTTTCAAAAGCAAAAGCACCGTGCCCGCATTGCTTCCGGTAAATATTAGCACAAGTTTCGACAGTGTTACAGGGCACAACTCTATCGCTAAGAGCAAAATAAGTACACAAGATTAATTGTCCCCCAGCGACCGGAAGCGCATCCATGTTGGCCACTCGCCGCCATTTTGCACTTCCGCTTTGCACGATGTTCGATCGTTTTAATTATATATAGCTAGTGACTGAACTGAACTTTGTATTGGGGCTATTTCTTCGTTTTCAAATTGCAAGCGTTATTTACTATTTAGGTACAAGTGCAGATCTTTACGCACTTCTATTTGAAATATATTATCCTGCTTGTCAAAAATGTGGAACAACTGCATCAATCATTGCTACAGAGTACAGACTCAATTGTGGTGATTGGTTGAATTTATGACGTTCTTGCTTCAACAATGCATTTTGGCCAATAACGAGAGAGTGTCGGCCAATAAGAGGTGATTCCGATTGTCACACTGTAGCAATTATTTTAAGACAACCCCACAGCTGTACTCCGGTATAACGTGAGTAACTCAAAGCAAGAGTGAATAGGTTTATTCAACGAGCGTATTCCAACATCGATATCCATCCATATCCATCGGACATAGGTACGAAAGCCTGTGTTACAATAAGTGGATAACAAGAACTCATCGTGATAGCATAATTTAATATAAAAAAATATTTTTTAAAAACCGACTTTCCGACTAACCGACTAAAGTCCCGCGCCACTATACAAAGTATATAATTTATTGTTGACACATAAAAAAATCCGATGAATTGAGAACCTCCTCCTTTTCTGAAGTCGGATAAAAATGAAGTCAGAGTTTAAATTGAAACCTACATAATATCCGAGCGGTGACAATGTTTTTGTGACATTTTCATCCACAAAGCGTTGCAAAAATCGCGAGAGAAGCAATTTTTTACCTATTTTTTTATTGGGTTTACTTATCACAGCCATAGATTTAAGATTGGTAGTCCCTTCGCACCTACCTACCAATCCTGAATCTATGATCACAGTACGTCGCAAGTGTTGAGCAATCCTTGCTTATATTTATATTCCATTTTTTACGTTCCCTCCAATATGAACGATCAATCGAAGCAACGGCTCGATCATGCGTAATGCTCGTGAACGGGTTCCACCGGCGGTAATGGGGCTACTTTCTGTCTGCCCATCTTAACATGTATGTATGTATGTAAGTACCATTCCGAACCTGTGGTAGATTCATTTTTATGCAAGGACACGAAAACAAAGTTTATTTAAATAATAAATATTTCTGTTCTATTCTAATCGGCTTTGCTTCAGTTGTCCACAAGATAGATAACCTACATTTTGTAACATTTATATTTTGAAAAGAGCAACTGCTTCGTTTCTTGTTGGCTCTTCTCAGCAGAATCAGGATTCCGAACCGGTGGTAGAGTCTTGACTTGTCGTAAGAGCCACAAGTTGGCCTACATGAAATAAATGATTTTGAATTTGAATTTTTCTGATCTATGTTATAAACCTATAATAATAGCGCTGCAATAGAGCAACTGTTTGTCGTGATTTTTGTATGGATATTTTTGAGGCTCTGCAGAGTGACATAGGCTACTTTTTATCCCGGAAAACAATAGGAAGAAGCCGTGGGCTAGTACCTACCTATACAATAAAAAGTGCGAACCAAAACTTTCCTCAGTTACATAAATTAATAACAAAGGATTAATAATAGCTCTGATAAAATTCAAAAACCGTATGATAATACTTAATTATCATCGTAACCCGAGCGGCAGCGCAGAGTAAAGAAAAGTATAAAAGCAAAATAAAGGATGGTGACAACTTGTGTAACTCCACTGCGTCTGAAGTCCTTGCAAATGACAGCTCTTGTCCTCTCCCCCCTCCACAACTCTCCCCTCTCCCCTACCCCTCCATTCCGCCCCACAGACCACTTTGTACCATTCGATACTGTATCTTAAAACGCATTCTCCTTTGAAACAAATTTAAACCCCACTCAAAGCGATTGAGCCTTTAAGTTTAAACCTAGCGATTCAAAAGTTTGCCTTTCAGACTTATTGAGTTCTCGGGCTAGATTTTTTATTTTTCATGTTTTTGGTCTATTTTTTATTTGAAACGAAAATTCTCTACTTAAGCGGAGATTTTGAGCAAGAATTTGTGTATTTATCTAGCCTTCTTTCTTTGGTAATCTGATGTAGCTTAATGCTGTCGTTACCGTCATGAGCACGGTCCATACAACTTGATCTATAACAGTTAAGTATATTTTATTATTAAGTAGATAAATATACATATTACTTATGTCGTTAAACCACGAAACAAGTCTAAAATCATTAGTTTAAAATCCAAAGACAAATCATCATCAGGTCATGTCTCTTCATAAAATGCTTTATACAGTGCCCCTAAAGCTAAAACTGTAAATTCAAACTTTAACAAGCTCCTTTGTTGTTCCTTCAAGTCGGAAAGTTGACAATGCATCTCTAAATCTACCACTAGTTTAGCTACTACATCTCTGAATATTGAAACTGCATCATTCTGCAACATTTTTGCTGTCGGAACACGTATCTAATGTAGTTATCTAAGTATAAAAAGTAATTATGAGCCAAAAACCCAAGACCAAGGATTTGGGATAAATAAGTATTGTTATTATAATAACATTGGGTCTTACACAGGTACTGCAAAAAGTGTCCGTTTACGATAGTAGTATAGAATGAGTTTCTATAGCGTGTCGATCACATGCACAGGAAAGCGACACAAGCCACTATTACCACAGAGTAGGTAATAAAGTAACAGAGCGGAAGCTACATACAAAAGGCTCGCGGCGGGCTCACCCATACATAGCGCAACGCTGTGTGCGTGAGCTCTCACCGACACATTCACCGACACGCCGCTCAGGGTAAAACCGGTCCACTCAGGGTCCGAACGTAAGGGCTGACTGACGGTCGTGCGTTTAGTGGAAATAAATAGACGAAGAGTGAGTGTTTGTTTGTTGTGAGTTTAGATTTATTTGTGTACTTAATATGTATGTAATAGTGTAATTTCCTTACATACCTCCTGTACATTTCCTTTTTTTATATCTGAGAGATTAAGAGAAGGAAGTACTTTTTTATACGTATAGGTACGTATTAAATTAATTAATAAATAATATTAAAATAGGGTATTTGACTGTAGTAAAAATATCGTTTCATTTGGTGTCATCCTAAAAGATTATTATCTAAAAACATTATTCCATACGACAAAACTAAAAAATAAAGTTTTATTTAATTAGAAAACATTAAATAAAATTGCTATAATTCCGGCCATGGTCACGTGATCGAAAACGTTCCGTGATCTCGAATGACGTCACAGTCCACACCACCTCTGGAGTTGTCATCTTGTCAATACATTTCGACGTGTTTGTGTGGCGTTTATTATGCTAATTTCTTCTATTTTTCGTCGTTAATAGTTTATTTAAGAATACCTCGAAATAGAAACCAATTTTGTAAAAGCTAATACTGGAAATCTTCTACAAGTTGAAGAAATTACGATTGAAATGTGGACTGTGACGTCATTAAAGCAAATGGAACGTTTCCGCGGCAATTTATTTTTTTGAATTTATTTCTCGATTTTATGAAAAATACTACAAATTGTGCCGAAATATACGTTTTGTTAGCTTCAGCATAGCATTATTAACAATTTAAGATGATTTCCCAAAAGTAGTCAAATACCCTATTCTTTGTTATTCGACCGATTTCGTTTAAAATCGATATTTGGGCTTCCCTTGGGTCAAGAAAGAGGAAATGGATGCCAAAATTTTAAAAAGTCATCGCCATATTGAAATTATTTGTTATTCGACCGATTTCGTTCAAAATCGATATTTAGGCTTCCCTGGGGGTCAAGAATTAGGAAATGGGTTCCAAAATTTTAAAAAGTCACCGCCATATTGAAATTCTTTGTTATTCGACAGATTTCGTTCAAAATCGATATTTAGGCTTCCCTGGGGTCAAGAAAGAGGAAATGGATGCCAAAATTATATAAAGTCACCGCCATATTGAAATTCTTTGTTATTCGACCGATTTCGTTCAAAATCCATATTTGGGCTTCCCTGGGGTCAAGAAAGAGGAAATGGATGCCAAAATTTTAAAAGTCACCGCCATATTGAAATTCTTTGTTATTCGACCGATTTCGTTCAAAATCCATATTTGGGCTTCCCTGGGGTCAAGAAAGAGGAAATGGATGTCAAAATTTTAAAAGTCACCGCCATATTGAAATTCTTTGTTATTCGACAGATTTCGTTCAAAATCGATATTAAGGCTTCCCTGGGCCATTATTTTTGAAACAACATTAATTGTGAAGTTATGGCAAAAATACTGATGTTCATTAAAAAAATCGTTTCTTTATATTTTTGTTAATTTAAGTATATTTTGTTCAAGTTCAGAATATAACTGAAATTATACATAATTATACAAACTTTAAAATATTTTTATTTTTTCCTTAAATTGTTGACATGCATCAGGTGACAACCCTAGCAGAATAGGTATACTTCTTCGACCTTGTTAGGAAGCATCCTCTCTGTTCGGAATATTTACTCGTGTGCTATTACCGAACCGTTTTTGTTCACCTGGAAAAAAAACTTGAGAGGTGTCAAGGGACACCCGGATGGAACGAAGTTCCTTTCGATTAATTAAATTTGGCATTGTGTTCAACATTTTCACACTACAATATTAGATCTCCGTAGCCTTGTGGTTTCCACAGTCGCCAAACAGCCAAAGGTCGATGGTTCGAATCCCAGCTCGACAGACTGAATTTTCCATTTTCAATTTTATTTTAAACAATTTCTACATGTGGAATCTTTCCCTAATTTTTTATAACTTAAAAATAAGTTATAAAAAATTAGGGGAAAATTCCACATGTAGAAATTGTTTAAAATAAAATTGAAAATGGAAAATTCAGTCTGTCGAGCTGGGATTCGAACCATCGACCTTTGGCCCTACAAGATATCCCTTATATCTTGTCATCTAAAGAAAAAGCCGGGCATCCACTAAGAAGTTTCTCTTGGCTGGGCAGGGTCAGCATTGCTAACCTAACGGAACTGAAACGTATCTTTATATTCCTTGAATTTACCGTTTTAGAGCAATCGCTTTAATCCGCGCCGCATTTTATCCCACTGCGCTGTAAATCACCGTATCGGCAGACGACGGGACATTTTGTAAAATATCGAAAATGTTAAATTTTAAAAGCCATTTGTCAACTGACGTATGAAGTCACGGCTCAGTGGACTTTGCATCAATTACTTTACTTACGAGCCTTTGTACGAGATACTTACCTACGCAGCAGACATCTCTGTCAATAGCTCCTGAAGGATGTTTACATTTTCTATTTTCTTCGTTATCAACCGATAGACGTTTACTGTTGCACAAAGGTGTCTTGCATGGACTTCCACAGGCTTCGGTCTTGCGCCGCCTGCATCCAACAGCTCCCTGCAACTCGTTTGATGTCATTGGTCCACCTAGTGGGTAAGTCTGCCAACACTGCGTTTTCCGGTGCGGGGTCGCCACTCCAGCACCTTGGGACCCTATCGACCATCAGCTCTTCGAACTATGTGCCTCGCCCATTTCCACTTCAGTTTCGCGACTCGCTGAACTATGTTCATGACTTTGATTCTCCTACGGATCTCTTCATTTCTGATTTCATCACGCAGGGATACTCCGAGCATAGCTCTCTCCATCACCCGCTGAGTGAGTCTTTTTATGAGGCCCATAATTGATATAGAATTGATGGTTACATATTATTGACATGCACATTCTGTGCCAACCGCTAGATGTCCACTGATGGGCATACGTCACTTGCAGCACAATCTACTGTCACTTGTATTGAGGCGAGCGGCTCTCAGTGACTCGCTAGAGATCGTCCGTCTACATTTTTTATCGTTCAAACGTCAAGAAATATAAGTAATCACCACCCCTAAGAAACCACAAACGACACCAACACTAATTTTTCCGCCAGATTTAGTGGTAAAGCCACGATATTTTGTATGAGTGTTAGTCGTGCTGAACTTGACTAAATATCCCTCTCCCTTTCGAGTTAGTAGTTAGGAGTGGGTACGACAATAGTACAACGGGTGGGGATTAAACCGTTGACCTTTAAGTTTCCAGTCCGCACCTTTAACAGGGCTATTGAGGCTTTCAATATATCACTATCTTATCGATATCAATTTACTGGGATCTCTAATTCCATTGGTAACAAACGAGATGTGCAAGATTAATCGAGAACTGTGTGCACTGGGCGTCGGAAATGCATCTATATCTGTCCAAAGTCCTCGCCAACCTTGCGTCCGACTGTTAAATATGTATACTGTTAGAAACTGCACTCCATTACCTGCCTTACTCCTTTACCTGTACGTAAGGTCGGCAGATAAGTTTTCCAAATATAGAGACTTAAATGAAAAAGCGGGACTGAGACGACAAAATCAGTCTTGGGGATTTCCAGAAAAAACAAAGTTCTTCTCCCAACTACAATTATTATAACTAGCTGATGCCCGCAGCTTCGTCCGCGTTGAGTTAGGCTTTTAAAATCCCTCGCGGCCTCTTTGTCTTTCCGGGATAAAAAGTAGCCTATGTCACTCTTTAGGTCTTCAACTATAGTCTATACCCATGCGAAAATCACGTCGATAAGTTGCTCCGTTGTAGCGTGATTGAAGGAGAAATCAACAAACGCAATACAATTTGCCCTTTATAATATTAGTAAGGCGATCGGCGTTTAAATATTCTAAGTAGTATAAGGATTATTTTCTTTAAAGCACTTACAAAGGTTACATAAAAAAAAAGGTTAAAAAAAAAACTTGAGAGGTGTCAAGGGACACCCAGATGGAACGAAGTTCCTTTCGATTAATTAATTTGGCATTGTGTTCATTATTTTCACAGTACAATATAAAATCTCGGTAGCCTTGTGGTTTCGACAGTCGCTAAACAGTTAAAAGTCGATGGTTCGAATCCCAGCTCGACAGACTGAATTTTCTATTTTCAATTTTATTTTAAATAATTTCTACATGTGGAATTTTTCCCTAATTTTTTATAACTTAAAAATAAGTTATACAAAATTAGGGAAAAATTGCACATTTAGAAATTATTTAAAATAAAATTGATTTATTTTTAAGTTATAAAAAATTAGAGAAAAATTCCACATGTAGAAATTATTTAAAATAAAATTGAAAATAGAAAATTCAGTCTGTCGAGCTGGGATTCGAACCGTCGACTTTTAACTGTTTAGCGACTGTCGAAACCACAAGGCTACCGAGATCTTATATTGTACTGTGAACATAATGAACACAATGCCAAATTCACATTCAAAAAAGTGTCGGTTTCAAAAAAGTGTTGGTTCAATTTTGTCTTAATTTTTTCCGTCTAGCCCCCTTCCGCACCGCGCGATAAGGAACTACGTTCCAATAAATAAATAATTAGAACTTGATAAAAAGTAATAGGACACTTGAATTTTTGAAAACACTAGACACACTAATGTGGATTTTTTTTAATAGAATTGTAGTGGAGACAAGGTAGATTAAATGAAAAAAAAAATCCTTCAAATTTTTAAATTTTCCACGCGGTCAAAGACGTGGACATCATCGACTTTACTATAAAGCTCAGAGCGCATAACTTTATTTAATAATCGTCAATAGCAAGTGGTTTTATCGTTTGCCAAAACTCGCTACTTGTAACAACAACGTCCAATGATAAGTCCGCTCGATAGTTCGCCGTGTCCCGCACAATACCTGTCTCACTAGGCTCTTATAAAGACTCGAGTGTCCTCCAATGTGCATTAACCTTACACGCTAAAGGGAGTGTTTTATGCATCCATTGAACACTTACTCTACAAGAAATTTATAACGCTTCAATATATTTATTATTATCAGCGAATTTTTTTTTATTTTATATATATATAGCTGCTGGGGCTGATTCACTGACTGATTCACTGATTCATTCACTCACTCATTGATCACCTCTCCTGTAAAATTTTGTATGAAAAAATTTTTTTTCACTGATGGTTTCGTATAGAGGAAAAAAATTCATTCGGAGGAAAAATATGGAGAGAGCTGATGATTGAGGATTTCGGAGACGGGTGAAGAGCACGGCCAGGGTATCGAAGATAGGTGGGGGGTGCTCGAACAAATGTCATTCGAAACCTCATCCAATTCGCAGTGAGCTGAAAAAAAATTCAAAATGGCGGAAAAAAGATGGCCGCCATACAAATTTCGTCGGTGTCTATCTCGGGGAGTATAAAACATGGAAGAATGGTTTCTTGGCAAAAGATGATCAGGACCCAAAGGTCTATTTGATGAATAGAAAAAAATCCAAGATGGCGGATTTTTTTTTCTTCATACAAAATATATGGCGAATATTGAAGGGACTAGAAGCTGAGAACTATGCAACACTTTGATACGGTTCCTTTTCAAAATTTGTTTTTATAGAAGAATTCTCATTCTGACAAATGATGAGATATGCTGATCGAGGATTTGGAAGGTGGGTGAGGAGCACGGCCAGGGTATTGAAGATAGGTGGGGTGTGCTCGAACAAATGTCACTCGAAACCCCATCCAATTCGCAGTGAGCTGAAAAAAAATTCAAAATGGCGGAAAAAAGATGGCCGCCATACAAATTTCGTCGGTGTCTATTTCGGGGAGTATAAAATATGGAAGAGTGGTTATTTGATAGAAAATGATCAGGACCCGAAGATCTACTTGATGAGTAGAAAAACCGCGGTCCGCTTGCGGGCCGCGCACCCACGCGCCCTACTAGTTAATATATATATAGCTGCTCGTGCTGATTCACTGATTCACTGACTGATTGATCACCTCTCCTGTAAAATTTTGTATGAAAAATTTTTTTTCCACCGATGGTTTCGTATAGAGGACAAAAATTCATTCGGAGGAAAATTATGGAGAGAGCTGATGATTGAGGATTTCGGAGACGGATGAGGAGCACGGCCAGGGTATTGAAGATAGGTGGGGGGTGCTCGAACAAATGTCACTCGAAACCTCATCCAATTCGCAGTGAGCTGAAAAAAAATTCAAAATGGCGGAAAAAAGATGGCGGCCATACAAATTTCGTCGGTGTCTATCTCGGAGAGTATAAAAGATAGAAGAGTGGTTTCCTGGCAAAAGCTGATCAAGACCCTAAGGTCTACTTGACGAACAGAAAAAAAATTCAAGATGGCGGAATTTTTTTTTTCTTCATACAAAAATATATGGCGAATATTGAAGAGACTAGAAGCCGGGAATCATGCACGACTTTGATACAATTCCTTTTCAAGATTTTTTTTTATTGAAGAATTTTCATTATGACAAATGATGACATATGATGATCGAGGGTTTGGAAGGTGGGTGAGGAGCACGGCCATGGTAATGTAGATAGGTGGGGGTGCTCGAACAAAAGTCACTCGAAATCTCATCCAATTGGCAGTGAGCTGAAAAAAATCCAAAATGGCGGATTCAAGATGGCGGCCATACAAACTTCAACGGCGTCTATCTCGGAGAGTATAAAAGATGGAAGAGTGGTTTTGTGATAGAAAATGATCAGGAGCTGAAAGTCTACTAGACGAGTAGAAAAACCGCGGTCCGCTTGCGGGCCGCGCACCCACGCGCCCTACTAGTTAATATATATATAGCTGCTCGTGCTGATTCACTCACTGACTCACTGATTGATCACCTCTCCTGTAAAATTTTGTATGAAAATTTTTTTTTTCACCGATGGTTTCGTATAAAAGGCAAAAATTCATTCGGAGGAAAAATATGGAGAGAGCTGATGATTGAGGATTTCGGAGACGGGTGAGGAGCACAGCCAGATTATTGAAGATAGGTTGGGTGTGCTCTAACAAATGTCATTCGAAACCTCATCCAATTGGCAGTGAGTTGAAAAAAAAATCCAAAATGGCGGAAAAAAGATGGCGGCCATACAAACTTCGTCGGTGTCTATCTCGGAGAGTATAAAAGATGGAAGAGTGGTTTCATAGCAAAAAATGATCAAGACCCAAGGGTCTACTCGATGATCAGAAAAAAATTCAAGATGGCGGAATTTATTTTTCCCCATACAAAATATAATATGGCAAATATTGAAGAGACTAGACGTTGGGAACTATGCAAGACTTTGATACGGTTTCATTTCGAAATTTGTTTTTATAGAAGAATTTTCATTATGACAAATGATGAGAGAAGATGATTGAGGGTTTGGAAGGTGAGTGAGGAGCACGGCCAGGGTATTGAAGATAGGTTGGATGTACTAGAACAAAAGTCACTCGAAACCTCTTGCAATTGGCAGTGAGTTGAAAAAAAATTCAACATGGCGGATTCAAGATGGCGGCCATATAAATTTTGTCGGCGTCTATGAGAATCTCGGGGAGTATAAAAGATGGAGGAGTGGTTTTTTCGATAGAAAATGATCAGAAATTGAAAGTATACTTGATGAGTAGAAAAACCGCGGTCCGCTTGCGGGCCGCGCACCCACGCGCCCTACTAGTATTCTCTATAACGACCGGTGATTCTAAGAAAAAATATTATTCTAGATGATGCCCGCGACTTCGTCCGCGTGGATTTAGGTTTATCCATCAATCCATCCATCCATCCATTCAACCAATCGCGAATTAAAAGTAGGATTAAGATAAGGAAAGATGTAAATTAAAAAAAATGCAAAATAGGATAAAGATAAGATTATATTTTGTAAATATGTTTTTCAGTAAACAAAGGCCATAAATTATTATTATACTATGGACGCTGCGGTCACTGGCTGTAAACGTGTCCGTGTGCAAAGTCCCGTTAGCTTAGTTGAAAATAACCATTAAAAACTCCTCTTTCCACGTGTATAATAATATTTATGTTAAGCGCTAATAGTTTTTTAATATTCTGTACGTGTAAAGCGCGGCACTCGCTAGCGAATTTCAATATCCACCGGGACCATTAACACTCTTTAAAACGACTTTTGATCGTCCAAAATTCCTCTAATATCGCCTTCGTAGCTTGGAGCAGTCACCCCTAATATTAAGGCCGATACATTTTCTGCGAAGTGTTTAGTGGCAAAATCTTAACTATTCGTAACCTTTTTATGAAAGTCTATACAAAAACTTAATAAAGATATTAAATTATTTTTTAATTTAATTTAAAATCTTAATTTAGATTATAAAATATCGTTTATCGTGTATTAAATTAATGTATTGCGTTATTACAAAATATGTAATTTTGTATGTGTTAATATTTCATAGCATGCTGATTTAAAAGAAAACCAAATAAATTAAAAAATTTGCATATCCAAACCAACCGATTTCGTTAATTGAAGCAACTTTCCTTAAATAAACTTTGAACCTCTATAGATACAACTATAACGATCTTAAAACGCAAACAACGTAGCATAAACGTTTACCCTAAATAGTAGGCATCGAATACGTATGATATACGTATAGGGTATCGTTGAAATCCTTTGAGTATTAAAAAGTTGAAATCCAAAGACTTCTACGTCATACTACATTAAATGACATAGAAGTCTTTGTTGAAATCCTTAATAATATCATAAATGCAAAAGTATGCTTGTTTGTCATTTGATCACAACAGAGCTACGGATCAACGTCAATACTTGCATAGGTATAATTGACGATCTGAAGAGTTACCTACACACTACACAGGCTACTTTTTATTCCGGAAAATAAAGGCTTCCCGCGGGATTTTTACCGGACTACGCAGTAACAAAGGGTTATGATTTTAACAGTCTTTTTATGTATGTTTACAAGTATGTATGTCTGTTTACGTATGTTTCCATTGAGCTGATTTTGGTAAATGACGTGTTAATCAATTCGTTATTATGGTTCGGGTGAAATGGATATATTTTACTAGCTGATGCCCGCGGCTTCATCCGCATGGATTAAGTTTTAAAATCCCTCGGGAATTCTTTGATTTTCCTGGATAAAAAGTAGCCTATGTCACTCTCCAGGTCCTCAACTATACCCATGCAAAAAATCATGTCGATCAGTAGCTCTGTTACGGCGTGATTGAAGGACAAACCAACAAACACACTTTCGCATTTATAATATTAGTATGATGATTTTATACGAACCATATTATCAATATGACAGATTTTGCATCCAATTTCTGTAGTTGGATTACAAGAGTTTTAAACTTGAAAATCGGGCTCCACTCGAATGGAGTCGCGGGCAAAAGCGAGTTGCTAAAAATTTGAGCTACTACAACTATTAGGTGCGCTTGCAGAAACGTCGAGTTATCCGTTTAACCCAGAGTTAGCAGCTAACTCTGGGTTAAAAAGACAGACTTGACAGATTTCGTATAAAGCTTCTGTCAAAATTACAAAATTCCTGGATTAACTAACCCGGCGTCTCTGCAAGCGGGCCTAAGTGAATTTCATAACAGGTGGAGATTCCTACCGCCCTCGCTGTTGACTCGCTCACCCGGGAGCTGGCGATTCGCGGTGGCAAAAGTTGGCGCAAATAAAATACTCCTAAAAATCTCTTTTACAATTTTTACAAATTTACCGTACTTTGCGAAGGAAATGGGGTAAGAGGCGGGATGCAGCGGTGCAAGAGAAATTAAATCAGTGCCACCTTACTTACCTGCATAATCCTGTCCCACTCACAATTTTGCCGCTTAAGGAGCTCCTAAGTGCTTTTGGTATTTTATATTTTACGTGAAAGGAGCCGCAGAACTTGCTACAGTTTCATATTGGCATTAAATGTGGTTTTGATTCGATTTCTTCCACAAACTTTCTGAAAATAAGTGACTAAATATGCTTATTTCTTTTTGTATGAATTATCATGAGTATCGTAGTAGTAGTTATTACTCACTCAGTTCAGAGTTTAACGAATGTTCGTCTAAGAATTTATTGCTCAAGCTATAGATTTAGGATTGGTAGCTTAGTCGCTACTAGATACCGTTGAAGGAAGGGTCCTTCAAACAATAACACCCTAAATGCAGCAACGTATTATCATAGTTTTTTTGAAAACTTCAAGCATTGGTTGCTACGAGACTATGTGGTGTTGTGACTTTGTGAGGTAGTACGCCGACAGTATCTAGTAGGTGCGAAGCGACAACCAATCCTTAATCTATGTCTCAAGCCAATAGTAACATCACGTAGAATACTCAATTAAACACAAAAAAAATCAATAATTTCGAAAAAAGTTTTTAGAACGCAAAATGTTTAACTTAACGTACATAACGTACTTCACCGTTTCGGCTCAAGTTAAATGTCTAGAAGTTTAGAACGATCGCAGATTGTGATTGTACCTATTTATTTAGAATATAATAGAAAAATAACAAAAATACACCTAGTAATCACTAAAAGTACCTTTCATCATGTGATTTATATTTAAAGGATATTATACCATTTGCAGACAGAAATAAGTTTTTCAATTTCTAATGGAATGCGATCTTTCAAGAAGTAAACTCTACCCTAAGCCACAGATTAAAAAATATCAACAATAAAGTAGATGAACTTCTGCAATAAAGTTACTATAAAGTGAGAAAGTTGCGCTTTGTACGCTAAGCTTCCTATTCGCGCTATATCAGCTTAAGCCAGGAACCAACTGCATATTAAACGTAGGAACAATGCCAAAGTGTAGCAACCATACAGTTGGATAGCGCTTGAAACCCCTAATACATTGCGGCCAACATTTTGGGCCAAAATTTATCGGGACAATTGGCGTAATATATCCGTTTATAGGAATACAAGTGGTAAACCCAAAACAATAGACCAACGTGACCCTTTACATTTTGGTCCATCATCAAAACTGAGTCAGCACGTCATCAACACTAAGTTGGGATTAAAACATGTTAGACACGCTATCGCTTTAAAATTCAGTATGAATCTAATGATCGCAGTATGTTTCTAAAGACTAAACGACAAACGAGATTATATAATATACTGCATCATACAAGCAACTTGTTAGTGTGATGTATTATATTATTATCTCAGCGGATTCCGGCATATTCTTTAGTTCGCTAAAATGTGTAAATAACCTATGTACTCGCATACGCACAATTCGGGACATCAATATGAACACCCTTCATCTGACCACACAAGGTCAGATTATCTGTATAATATCTGGGTGACCGAGCTTTGCTCGGTTATTTGTTTTTTTGTAAAGCGTGTTTTTTGGAAATTATATATTAAAAAAATAATAAATTAAAAAAAAAATTCATAGGGGAAAATATAATCGTCTTGGACTCGAACCGGGTTCATCTGGTTTTGGGGCCGCCCGTTTTACCGTCGAGCTATCGGGAATTTATAGATGACGGCGAAATTTACCTTCGTATTCTAATGATATTCTAAGGGGTTTTTCATTACCTGAAAACACGGATAAAACGACCTTTTCTAAAAATGAAACCTAGCTAGATCGATTTATCGCCCCCGAAACCCCCTGCGTACCAAATTTCATGAAAATCGTTGGAGCCGTTTCCGAGATTCAGATTATATATATACAAGAATTGCTCGTTTAAAGATATTAGATAGATAAGTGCAAAATTACTATTAAAAATTACTATTATTATTACTTAGTATATTTTTAAGAAGTCCTGCCAGTACTTTACAGTATAATATATTATGTCTGTGATATTTCGCTACAATATAGCACGTACTATCTAAAGAGTCCACTTTTTCACTATGGTATCTGCGTTACTATCACGTTGCTCTCCGCAAATATATTCACTGCCCCACTGTAGTATTGCTAGCCTATGATTTAAACCAAGATCCAACCGCATATTAAACGTAGAAGTAGTGCTCTTTTAACGATATTGCACTTGAGATAAATGACTGCGTTTTATTGGTTATAAATTTTACTAAAGCCTCAGTGGGTTTATAAAGATGTTCCAATATTGATATTATTAATTTATATGCTCTTTTATTCTATGTGTTACGTGAAGTGTGCACTGGTAAGTTCAACTTAACTTTCGCTATTTCTTATTGCATTTGATTTGTATGTAAATCTTTGTGTCCGTGTAAACTTCAGATATGTGCTCGGGAAAGACTTTTCCTTTAGGTATTTGCAATCAAACTTGGAACTTCTTGATTACGAACCGGACATATGGATCGCTGTACTGCAGCCATCAATAATAATTAATTTAATTTGTATAATAGGATGGTCATTAATATACATACGGCGAAGCTAAAAGGAAGGTCAGATTTATGTTTGTATTTACGTACGTATGTTTGTATTTTTCACCATAGCGCCTAAACTACTGAGCCGCTATATTATGCTTGAGAATGAAAAAGTAGCCTATAATTTTTATCCCGGAAAAAAATTGCTCCTGGGGCATTTCTAGAAACCAAACTCGGACAAATTCGCGGGCAAAGGCTAGTCTAAAATAAATGTTCAAAAATTTCGTCAACGATAATAATATAATGTAGGCCGCCTATTGTGTGAAAAGAAACGTTGATAAGACACGAGTGTCGTTGAACAAGGTGACCGCTGCCATTACGGTTAACGAGGTGCACAAATTGTACCCACACTACCCACCCCCTGGACGCAGGGCTCACGCGTCCCTTGTTAACACACCTTTGTGTTACTGTAATCTCATGAAAATCGGCGAAAAGTGTATACTTTTACTGCTGTGAAACTGTGTGTCTCCTTGTTTATTTAGAAGAGCGTATCTTTTATATTAATACGATGTTGCTTAGGCGGTCAGCGGCGATAGCATAGCATATAGTTGCCTTCTTTCAGCAAATCGAAAAGAGCCCCAGAGTTACACGCCGGAAATAAGGCTGAGATACCCTTCTTATTTCGTAGCTGGTATTGGTAACGAAATAGCTATTTAATGCAACTGCATCGTAATGAGGGTCATTTTAATTCGAATGCTGTTTTTTGAAAAATTAAAATGACTAATTACGTACAGTTGCATACAAGATTTTATCTACGACAAGGAAAATAAAATCATTCACAAAATTACGTCGTCTTTATAATTTTTTACATTCCTTTACAAGTAAAAAAGTCAAATCAATACAAATTGCAAAAAACCGTTTGCCGTGTAAAGTTTTTTAAATATTTTTCAATTTTTTTTAAGCTATTGCATAGCTTTTATCGCGGGCTTTGAACCAGGACAAACAGTTTGAGCGCGGTGACCGAATCAAGAAATTCCGTAACGAAAAATAACCTAACACCGTCGTTCAGTAAGCGTTCAACATTTTAGAGGTTCTCAAGTAGCTCTATTTGGCGCAGTGGGCGAGCGGCCGCTTTCTTTACCGTATGGTGTATGACGTCGCAGGTTCGAATCTCACTCTCGCGAGTGAGATTCGAACCTGCGACATCAATCAATTATAATATTTATGCAATATAATATTTTTTTGCATAGTAAAAATTATGCAAAAAAAATTAAAAAGCGAACTGTCACTACTTCGCAGTAGTGTCAGTTCGCTTTTCTAGTTTGTTTGTTTTTTAATTTTTTTTGCATAATTTTTACTATGCAAAAAAATATTATATTTCATATATATTATAATTGCATAAGTTGATAAAAAATGCTATGCAATAGCTTTACCGCGGCAGTGCCCGAGTGCCACTTAATGTTTTCTTCTTAATTTTTTTAGGTTTGATATTAATATTGATTGGCAGTACACTACCATTCTGTAAAGGAAAGTAAAAAATTAAATAAAGACTACGTAATTTTGTTAATGATTTTATTTTCCTTGTCATGAGCATCATACTTTATCTATATGCAGTGTTTACAAAAAGAAGCAACGAATTATGGTAGTACACATTATTATATTATATTAGATGGATGGTAGAATGTATTAAATTATATCTAAGAAATAAATGTAAAGAAACAGAGGCGGAGATCTCCTCACTGACAAAGAACAGCTCCATCCGAGCGAAATGGGCTCAAGATGTCAACGCGGGTCGATAGTTATGTAAACCAACATTGCTCTAGGATGTACAAACTAAAGATATTTTTATTTACTAGCTGATGCCCGATTTCTCCGTGTGGATTTAGTTTTTAAAATCCCGTGGGAAATCTTTGTCTTTCTGGGATAAAAAGTAGCCTTTATCACTCTCCTGGTCCTCAACTATACGATGCAAAAAATCAATTCGATCTTTAGTTCTGTTGGGTGATAACAAAGAAACACAATGTCCTATTTATATATTATTAGTTATTCACGTCAATCCATTGCTCCATTGCTGTGTGATTGAAAGATCCACCAACAAAAAAACACACTTTTTCAATTTTAGTATTAATAAGGAACGAACAAGTTCTCGTGACTACTACATTGTTACTCACTTAACAAGATTCCTTTGTGCGTCTATTTCTATTTCTTTTACTAGGCGTAATTCTAATGTCAAATATAATAATAATTTAATATTGCCACAAGGATCTTGTTGACTGACGAGTGGTAAGCCGTTTGCTGCCATGCAATTCAGAGGTGCGATTGTCTAAAATTATTCCATTGATCGTAATGGTATTCTGTGATATTAGCGTCAAGGTAAAATAAAACATAAAAGCATTAATTTAGAGCTCAATTTCGTGTATGCATTCTTATACGTTTAGGTATGCACGATACGCTCCATAACGCTCCATGTTAAAATCGGTTTTACTGAATTTGTGAGTTTCAATCACTTTTACGCTAATGTCATCGAATACGAATACGATCAATGGAATACTTTAAGATATAATTGGTACCCAGATAGGTGCGGAGATGTGATTTAAGTTAATGCTATTTTACATCGTGGTGGACTATGACCTATATACCTTGTTTTGGCCAACTCTCAGTCTCCAAGACCGGTGGACTAGCTCGGGCCTATGAGGAGCCAGAGCCGGTCGACTGAGCAGTTGGTGGGTGTGGTAGGGCTGATGACCAGACCCTACACCCTGAAGTAAAGGTCGCTCCCTGGTAATAGATCTAGCACTCACCATAGGCTTATGAAGCAGGTCTTCAAGGCGCCTCGCCGAGATGAATGTGATGTGTGAAGTGTGTAATGTGTAAACTGTGGAGAGTGATTGGCGAGGCGAGGATGATCCGCTATCCCGCGTTGGTCGGTGTGCTGCCGTAGTCCAAAGTTTCGAATATCACACGAGTCCGCCCAATCCAACACGTGGGGCGGTGAGCAAACAGTTTTATATTAACAAATGCGGTCGCCACCAGCAATGACCCATACGGGCCGTGGGGACCACTTTACAAAGTTTTTGTTATTTAAGTACTACACTTAGTTAGATGATCGTAGATTAGATTTTTTTTAACACCAAAAAAATTCACATGCGCGAACGCGTTTTCCTTTTGTCAAAAGCGAAAAACGAAAAAAAAAATTAGACGTCTACGCATTAGCACCATAGACATATATATATATATATATATATATTTTTCCTAGTTCCATGATTAGCACAAAGTCAACCGCAAGACCATAAGTGTCAAAAGCGGCGATAGTGGCGCCGTGGAACCCTAGGGTGTTTACTAGCTCCATGACTTTGGAGGGAACTACATTCAATCGCCTCGCATGACTGCGCGGCCGAATTAGGGCGCGAACATACCTTCTCCGAAAGGAGACCAGCATACCGATTCTGTAAAAACTGCATCAATCATTGCTACATACTCCATTGTACTGATTGGCTGAATTTATCGCGTTCTTTCTGCTATAATGCATTTTGTCAACAGCGAGTGAGTATCGACTTATCAGAGATGATTGCAATCGTCACACTCCGTAGCAATCATTTTTAGAGAATCGCACATCTGCAGGCCTAGCATGCACGTCGATGTGATATCTCGCGAAGAGAGAGAGATATAGATTATCGATGTAGACTGATTTATCGTTTACTATTTAAAACTTTAAAATTCGAGAAAATGAGATCGCCACTCGCCATGTTCGTAGAGAAAAATAGAGAAAATAATTTGTAGAGTTCGTAGAGAAAAATAGAGAAAATAATTTGATCTCTACTTTTGTCGTAACGTGACGAATCATGGTGTGCAACCATATTAGTATCGATAGAGATATAGAGATAATACGAGAAAAGGGGCAGACAAAATTTTCTCGCGCGTGCTAGGCCTGCTGGGCTCAGTAGTGAGCTGTTGATGAGTTGCTGATAATGAAGAATGCTATTTTGTGATTTCATTAAATCAATGTTAATATTTGCACATAGGTATTTGTAAGAAGTATCTTCTCTACCTAAATACATATTATTATAGTTACGTCGTAAACCAAAACCGAAACGTAGCTTTTGAGAACTGCCAAAACTTCTCCAGGGACCCTAAATGGTATTCGCATTTTCGACATGCCTAAACTAGTTCGATCTAGCTCGTAGCTTCCTCCCAGGTGGTAGCGATGCGGCAGGTTAATTCTAGCCGCTTTAACCTAAATAATGTGTTTTCAACTGGTCCCTGAAAATTGCCCATCTAACTGCCTGCCTAAGATGCCCATTACAATAACTGAAACTGAAAATAAAATAAATGAAATCGTACTAATATTATGAATGCGAAAGTGTGTTTGATTGTTGGTTTTTTGGTTTGCTAGCTTGTCCTTCAATCACGCCACAACAGAGCTACGGATCGACGTGACTTTTTGCATGGGTATAGTTGAGGTACTGAAGAGTGACATAGGCTACTTTTTATCACGGAAAATCAAAGAGTTCCCGAGTGATTTTAAAAACCAAATCCACGCGGACGAAGACGCGGGCATCAGCTAGTAAAATAAACAAAATAAACTGTATTTTTTTGCTGGATTGCCTTTCAGTCACGCAGCAAAGAAACAACGGATCGAAGTGTTTTGGCTTCATTTTATCAAGATTTTATCCCGGGGTTTCCGTGGGATTTTTAAAACCGAACTCCACGCGGAGAAAGTCGCGAGCAAAAGCTAGTATTTATTGTTATAACATTAAAATGTCAAACTAACTAAAAGTATATCAAACAACTTTTATCCAACTATTTTCGACAAAACATTTTTCACAGTTTTGATTTTTTTGGTGAGTGTTACTCACCAAAAAAAAACAAAGCTTTAATTATTATTTTTCATTTAATAAGCCATTCCAAAGCTAACCTATCAAAAGATAGGAGCTAGTCTTTTAATTTATACGTTTTTAATGAATATGACTGGAATTAATTTTGAACAAATTAAGTCATGCAGCGTAAAAATAAACAAAAATACATTAACCTTCATTTGAAAGTCGTCAAAACTCCGAAGCAGCTCGAAGTGGTACTTCATAAAGCGAAGCTTTATTAGACTACGAATAAAGCTGAAAAAGTGGAATAAACGGAATGAATAACTGTAGTCTATACGAGCAATAAAAACATGCTGAAAGGTTATCACTTGCTTTAAAGCGTTTTTAAGGTTCGTACCGTTCGTTCGTACGGGTAAAGCAGTAAACAGTGATATTGTCCTAGTTATTAGGACTGCGGTCTCCTATTCAGGGGGTCACGGGCTCCGAAAAGTTAGAGATGACAGAAACCTTTAACTTTTCTGAGCTGACGTCTAAGCAATTAAATATCCATAATAAGCTAAGAATAGCTAGCCTTACTATCAAGATAATTGAATATTTAATCAAAAATATTTGATATAATTTATACACACATATATTGATATAAATCTTTAGCATTTTTAACAAAGTTTTAAGCCCCTTTTACCCCAGATCTTCAGATAAGAATATTTTATCAATATTTTATTTGAATACTAGCTGATCTAGACGCGTGGATTTAGTTTTTATAATCTCTCGGGAGCTCTATGGTTTTCCGGGATAAAAAGTAGCCTATGTCACTCCAGGTCTCAAAAATCACGTAGATCTGTAGCTTTGTTGCGGTAAAGGTAAATCCTTAGCATTTATTAAAAAAGTTTTAAGCCGTTTTGACCCCAGATCTTCAGTACAAAATATTTTATAAATATTTTATTTGAATATTTGCTAAGGGACGAATATTTTAGATTAAACAAATCCTTAGCAATTATTCTCACTGGAGATAGTGGTTTATGAATGATGAGTTTTAAGCCGCAGATCCCGCGCGGCCAACTTCGCAGACTTTGCGCTAACTTTTACTGACAGATTTAATTGTTGCCCTCTCGAAGTGTTTCCATTATTGTGTATCACAGATTGCAAATTATGTGCTATTTGTATTCTAGATTCCACTTTCCAAAAAGGCAAAAACTAGATGTTTTACTTAGAGCCTTATTTCTGAGTATTTTTTGGAATTCTTTCGTAGTACACTTCGATAAAAAATTCACCTAATCTTTTTCATGAGTTAATGTATGTATGTATGTAATGTATATACTTTATTGCACCACAAAACACAAATGAATTACAGGTTACAAAAAAGAAAACTTAAAATGTAAGTACAAAAAGGCGGTCTTATCGCTAAATAGCGATCTCTTCCAGACAACCTTAACGCTAGAGAGAAAATGAACAAATAGACAGTGGGAGGTGGTGTATATAATATACCTAAATACTAATAGGTAAATAAACTAAACCATATAATATAATAATAATAACATATTAACACACTAATATATACAAAATAAATATAATACACATACATACGACTATACATATAATATACATACATATATATATACATTACTGATCGTAAACTATGTCGTTATTGATGATAGCACAGAGATAGGTAATAATCTTTGACGTCAGTTTTAAATTTATTAAAGTTTTAAAATTAATTTATGAATTGAGTTTTAAAAATGTTTTTATAACTTTTATACCTACGGCTCCATCATCAGATCAACTCCATGTCATAATAATATTGTATTGTCGTCCGATTTACATTCATCAAAATTTCAGCTCAATCGGAAGCCGGGAAGTAGGTCAATACTCAACAAAAACTTTAACTTTTTGATAGTGCGGAAAAAGTCGTCATCGCTGCTGGCAAGACTGCGTTCAAATTCCAACAGCATCCAAAACATGTTTGCGAGTAAGATGACCTCGACAATGCTTGAACACATTATTCAAGTGTTGGTGAGACCACGGGTGCTAACAAAATGAGCATCAGATTCTGCAAATAAAGAAAGATTATTATTATTAACTTGCAAGATTTGATTAGATAACGGGACAGGTGCAACTAAATAGAAGCTTGTAATAAAAAGAATACATCCAAAACGTTAAATATCCGCTACGAGCAAAAACACTGTTATAATTTCGGCCATTTTTCTGCTAACTCTACCAGGTAGGTAATGCAGTCACAAAACCTCACTTGCCAGCTGCGCCCGAACCCGTTTTAATGATTTCACACTAATTAGATTTTTTAATGTGCCCTCTGAGGTCGATTTAGCAACCCCAATTTATTTTACCGTTTCATATTTTGTTTCGCTTCCCGCCTTGGTATTAAAAAATACAAAATCCAGCTAAGTAAGTCGTATTTTTGTTTATTTTGTGCTACATTTTGATATTTTAACATTTTTTCGCGTCTGATGATCCTTTTAACACTGAAATAAATAAAAATGTTCTATAATTTATTATTTTATAAATTTGGCCATTTAGCGGGGTAAGCACAGCCTTTGCGTTGCCTGTCCTTTGCGTTTTGGGCCCATTGCCTCGTTCCAGTACTTTAGATAATACTTTTTATATTAAACTTTTAATTTTTTTATATTCAGTTTAGTTACTTAATTAGAATTCGATGTCATATGTTATTGAAAATGAATAAATTTTAATTTTAATTTAACAACTTTTCCTTCCGCAATTCGCAATCCGCATAATATGCCGACTAACAAGTTTAAATTCTAATAACTTTAATTCTTTTTAAAAGACTGACTTCAAGCGCCCGTGCCACTACAAAGTATATAATTTATTGTTGATGTTTTAAAACCGTTCGACCGATTTCAAAAAAAAAGATTCCGACGAATTAATAACCTCCTACTTTTTTGAAGTCGGTTAAAAAAAAAGTTATTTGATTTTTCTGGTAGGTAACTAGAAACTATTAGCTATTTAGCATATCTCCGTCGCCAAACCGTTGGTTGCTTTGTCCTTGGCTAGTTGCTACCATACCGTCCAAGACGTACCGCCAAGCGATTTAGTGCGTTCCGGTAGTGGTAAGATTGCAGGTACAGAAAACTTATGGATTTATTTATTTACACTGCCATACCCCTTTCAAGTTAGCCTGCTCCCATCTTAGACTGCATCGTCAATCGAATCAAAAATAAACCTTACATACTTGTGCATAAATGTATGGTTCAGTAAAAATCCCAACTTATTGTTTCAAACAGTTTTCTTTAAAGGGAGACCCACTCAAGTGTCAACCTTCGTAAAAAAACTTTGAGTAATAAATTATTACTCGAAGTAAAAAAACGACACTTTAAGAGCGACAAACGCTTTTTGTCTATAAAAATGTGGCACAGCCCTATCAGTGACCCAGATGGTAGAGATATTGGTGAAAAGTCGATTTTCCGCGATATCGCCCGAAGCCTTCAAGTTAAAGGAAATTGACGCCTTGACCCACTTTGCACTGGAGAGAAAACAGCCACAAAAATATGCCAACTATTTAGTCATTATTAGTGGGTTTATTATTTAGTGACAACAAGCTTGACTACAATCTGACCTGATGATGGAATGTAACGATGCAGTTTAAAATGGTAGCGGGCTTACCTAGGAGGTATTTCAGTGTAAATTAAACCTATACCCATAATGGGTATCTATTTCTACACATCATCGTGGTGTCGACTTTGTGCCGATATACTAAATCACGGTCATTTTAAAGTTGGGTATTTGACTACTGTCAAAATGTTGATATTCATTTTTTACAATCGAAAATGTTAACATGTAAGAATAACATTTGTAAAAACAGAAAATAAATCGGTCAAAAACCAAATAAGTTATAAGCTGTTTTACTACGACTGTATGTGTCTCTTTCTAAAACGAAATTTTCTATGAAGATGTATAGAGAGCTTTTGAGTTTTGACGTTACACCTCAATAGCGCTCTCTTTGTCTAACAGGTAACTTTAAAGCTCTATATTTCCGAGACTAGTTGAGATATTTTAAAAAGAAAAATAGCATGTGTTTTAATATTAATTAGAAATATTATTTTAAATAAATAAAAAAATATCAGTCAAATACCCAATTGCGTAGCTGCCTACCGCGCCATTTCATCTGAAAAATTATTTCGCGATATTACTTTTGCAAATGTTATCGTTGCATTGGCGACAGAGTCCTCTGTCAACATCGACTGAAAAAAGTGGCCAAGTACGAGTCGAACTCTTGCACCGAGGGCTCCGTACTCCAGAAGTAAAAGTATTCAAGTAAAACGATAATAATTACTTAATAAATTAATTTGCTTATTCATATTTTTTTGTTTTTATTAATCGTTAACTTTGTTTGTAGAGGTTTATTGTTAATATCAAAAAACTATGCTAGTTAGAGCGTTGGTTTTATTTTTCCTGTAAAATATTATACATTGACCATAATTATTTCTGATTTTTCGATTGGTAAATTTCGGAGATAAGGGGCGGGAACGGTATTTTTTTCGACCTTCTGCACGATTAACCAAAAATTTTACAGGCGTATAAAATATTTTCATGTAACATAAGCGTCATAACTTTATTCTGTAATTTTTTAATTATACCAGTAATAGTACCTTATAATGTTTTAAGTCTCCTTTCTATAAGTAACGTCGGACAGAAAGATGTATATTTTCTCCATTTGAGTGATAAGTGTCGACACGGGCGCGTATTGTGTTTCAAAACTATTGCAAATTACATTAAAAAAGGGAAAAAATTACTACAATAATCCCGTAAGTGACTTTTACGGAAAAATGTTCTTAAGATATTTCCAGCAATATCTTTTTCCATAAATTTCAGTCTTCTGAAAAAGATATTTTAATATTAACCCCAAAGACTTGTGCAATAAAATATTAGCTTTCATTTGATGTATTATATACCTGAATATGCTAAGTTATAGCACAAAAACAGTAAAACATTTCTCCTGTAAAATTTAGATTTTACGATTACTGGTTTATTGGCCGGGGGTGTCGCTATGCTTCCTTTTATCCTGGAAAAACAAAGGGTTTCCGAATGTTTTTAAACCAGAATTCCACACGGACGAAGTCCCGAGTAAAAGCTTGTTTATTTACAAAGCATTTAAAAGGTTAACCGCTACTGAAGTGATCTCATACAGAAGCTTCGTCATTCATCAAAAACATTATCATAATATTATTATACTCAGTAAAAATGTGCTCCCAAAAAGAGAAATTAATTCGGACCAAAACTTTTCAAGCTTATTATCAACAAAGTAATACATACTCGTAATACGAGTTCAACGACGAACGCCGAAGTTCCCTTACAAATGTTAAGTGGTATAATTTTCCGATAAACATCCTTTACTCGCGACTTTATTCTCCTCGAAAAATGGGGATCTTGACTGCCGGAATCATTGTGAAAATGTCGCGAACCTATCTGTACACATAAAAAGACCCTTTGAGTAATCTCAGATTTTTATCGAACGTGCTTGAACGCTTTACTTAACGTCTTAAGCGGGCAGTATATTATCAGAAATTTCGCACCAGAAAGCACTTTCTTCATTATTCTTCTACTAGACCCCGTAAAGAATCAGAGTTTTGCCAGATCGTAGGTCTCTTTCTGGAGCTACCGGATACCTGAAACAAAAATTTCTGATAAAGGCCTGGCCTTAAGTTTCAAACAAAGACAACGCGATGGGTCATGGGACTGTGAGTGCGGCACTTGAACTCGGAAAATAGCAAGGCTAAAGGCGCGCATGCTTGTGAAAGATTTTCCTTATTATTTTTTTATTTTCAAAAAGAATATTAGAGCTGCACTGGACCAATAGGTATTCCATAGGTATTTCTCTCTTTCTCTCCTCTATATAAGCGTGAAACTAGGAGTGGGTACGACAATAGTACAACTGGTTGAACCGTTGACCGCTGTCATTTAAATATGCGATTCTTGTAGTTATTCAATATACATAATACAGTTCTATAGCTATGCTAATAAACAAAATTGAAGTATATGTCTGTGAATTCGTAAGGACTAACTCTTATTTCGTTTAGAACTTTTATTGGCTGCTACCAGAGGTAGAATCCCCTATATGCATTTAGAATGTTAATAGAATATGCCATAAGAAATGAAAGCACAGTAGAAGTTATTCTGTGTGGCTCTAAACTCGTGCGATAAATTGTTACCGACTGACTAATGGAAATGCAAATTTCTTCCCGGCTCCATAGAATATCGTAACAGTATACTAATGAGATAAAATCGAAACTTTTACGTACCTTTTAACATAATTGGGATCAGGTGTATGCGAGTTTCACTCTGTGTACGATTAGTATGAATAAGAGTACCTAAATCATACCTACTACCTAACTTTTACTTTCCCAATTTTTGTATGAAGTTCTACGTAGTGAAGTTTGTCAGTTTATTTGTTACATACATCCAAGAAAATGTTTTCAATAATTTCAAGACCTTTCCGATTAAAGATGCGGACTGAAAACTGAAAGGTTGACGGTTCGATGCCCACCTGTTAGTACCCTGCACTCCTAATACAAACTTTCCGTTCATTTGGAGGCCAGAGGGGAATATTATTTAAGTTCAACTAAGCTAATAGGTAATCTTTAACTAATATTGTCATTTACTTAATATATTGTATTATGTCTTTTACTTATATTGTCATTAAATATTAAATGTATATTAATTTTTGTTACAGGAGTCGATGATACGCACAAGTTCTTGGGAAACGAGACCCACACAGATTACTTCAGGCTACTGCTAAGAGACGGCAATTATTTGCTTGTCGGCGGCAGGTACGTCGTTTATTAGTTTTTTTATACTTCAAAATAGGCTTGCGCTTGACGACCATCAACGATGGATCAAGGTTGGAGCACGCTTGCCTAGAAGATGCCTATTCACTCTTGCCTTAAAGGTACTTAAGTTATACGTGGCAGGAAACATGGACGCTGGAAGAACATTCCATACCTTAGCGATTCGTGGATTGATGGATGGATTTGAACACAAAGATGCGAACGCTTACTTACGACTTTTTGCTGTTCTGTGGTAGAACGGCGAAAGAGGAACAAAATTGTTAAGTTCCTGAACGCACCCTGCAAAGAATATCTGATAGAAGACCGAATTAATAATAATGACAATATAAAGGACATTTGACCTTATCATACCAGATATTATAGGATCCGTAGGAGAACAAGAGTTACTGACGTAGCTCATAGAGTCCTGAAGCTAAAGTACCAGGGTACGTAGTTCAAAAGCTGATGGTCTTTGGGGTCTTAAATGGATGAATGGGGTTTTAATATGGAAGCCTATACAAGATACCAATTGTATCCCATCTAGGCATGTTTTTGAAAGCATGATTAAGCGGCCAAAATCAAATAAGACTTATAAACGAAAATCGTACGTATTCCTTTGATTATAATAATTTATTTACTACCGGATACAGATGTATCCAAAGTTTTTCATACACAATTACTGAAATGGATGCTCTTAACAATAATTAGTACATTATGACTTAAGAGTATTATGGAGTTTTACGTTTCCATTAAAACTTTCACATTCTCAGCCAATTCCATCTTCCTGCAATAATAATATCGGTAAATATGAAATCATGTTTACTTGCTTCGAGCAAAAAAAGACGTCAACTGTTATGAATTTTGCCGTAGCTACAAAATCATATCAATAAAAACGAACAGCCTTCGTATTGCGTAATAAATAGCTAAGTACAAATATTATTCAAATTCGACTATGTGCAAACAGCAAACAAACAATAAAATTATTCTAAGAATAAGAGGTAATTTTTGTACCCATGACGTGGAAAAATGACGTCGATTTGTTGCTCCGTTCTTGTGTTATTGAAGGACAAACACACTCTTGCATAAATAGTATTTATTATTATTAGGGATGTAGTGAAAATAGCATTATTGGCATAGATTTTGGATTAGTAGCTTAATCACTTTAGATATGGCCCTTCCTACAAACAATTGCTCCTTAAATGCGGCAACGTAATAATATAATTAATTGTTTGAAAACAACACACATTGGACGATACGAGACTATGTGGGTAAGCCAGTTCAGGCGTACTATGAATTGCCGCAATTTACTAGCACGCTGACGGTATCTAGTAGTGCGTAGCAACTACTAATCCTAATTCCATGATTCTGGGGGCCTACCAACAACGTTTAAAGCAGTATTATTTCAATATTGTTTTGACATGTCAAACAATTATTATTTTCATACAATTGTCAATTGTTATACACCGACCGTCTCAAAGCCAGGGTAGGCCTCAGTTCACTCAGTATTTTGAAAATGACGCGTTGCTTTATTGTTTCTTAGCCATATTGGCTAAGACCTTGACCCATATATTAAAACCCTAAACTTACAGAAATTAAAAAAAAAACTTGAGAGGTGTCAAGGGACACCCGGATTGAACGTAGTTCCTTTCGATTAATTTTAGTGAAGGAATTTTAATAAACTAGTGGTGTCATCTAGTATTAAATTGATTAACTACGATGATGACGAAATTATATTTAGTTTATTTCTATTGCAGCTCTATTACAAAACCAAAGAGTTACTCTGGTTTTTTAACAGATGGCGTTAGTAGTACAATAACATTTTATCCAATTTATACAATAAAAAATTAGGGAAAAATTCCACATGTAGAAATTATTTAAAATAAAATAGAAAATAGAAAATTCAGTCTGTCGAGCTGGGATTCGAACCATCGGCGTTGAACTTTTCGACGACTGCCCGATCCACTAAGCCATGCAGACGCCGTGTTGTGTGGCGAAAATACCGAATACAATGAAAAATTCACATTCAACAAAAAGTGTCGGTTTCAAAAATGTGTCGAGTGTCGGTTCCTTAATTTTTTCCGTCTAACCCCCTTCCGTACCGCGCGATAAGGAACTACGTTCCAAAACTTGAGAGGTGTCAAGGGACACCCGGATGGAACGTAGTTCCTTTCGATTACATTGTTTTCGGTATTTTCGCGATACAACATTGGGTCTCCGTAGCCTAGTGGCTCCGGCAGTCGCATAACATAACTTATAAGTTATAAAAAATTAGGGAAAAATTCCACATGTAGCAATTATTTAAAATAAAATAGAAAATAGAAAATTCAGTCTGTCGATCTGGGATTCGAACCATCGACTTTGAACTGTTATGCGACTGCCGGAGCCACTAGGCTACGGAGACCCAATGTTGTATCGCGAAAATACCGAACACAATGCAAAATTCATATTCAACAAAAAAGTGTCGGTTTCAAAAATGTATCGAGTGTCGGTTCCTTAATTTTTTCCGTCTAGCCCCCTTCCGAACCGCGCGATAAGGAACTTACGTTCCAAAAAATCGCATTGACTTACAGTATTTTAGATCGAAAGCGAGAAGAAAGCGAGTGTCCACAACTATTTCATCTAAACACGTTATTTCAATATTGAAAAAAATCTCATTCGATTCGCTTTTATTTCCTTTTCCCGTCATTCATATAAAAGAATTTTCAACGAACTCTCGGCGCGGATTCAATTAAAAGAGTTTTTTGCTTTCTTTGCATTCAATATTTATTGTTCGCTTTACGTCTTTTTTTCTTTCATTGAAAGCTCAAGATAAAATATATGGATTTCTTTCTTCATATTATTTGGTTTTGCGATCTATCTATCTGTTATTTCGATGTGATTATACACACGTTTTTTATATTTTTGTCTGTCTATCTGTTAGCCCGTAGCTAATATTTTCGGAGCAGTGGAACCGATTTTAATTAAATTTTCACAAGCAGGTTGCGGATTATACTAGGAGTAAAGACCATAATAAATAATCGTTTATTTTCAATCAACAGTTTTAAAACATCAATTTAATCTTGAACGATTCGTGGTAACAATTTTTGTGCTTATTACTATTTAAAAATAAATAATTGACCCAAGAAGTATAAGATCTAGAACTGGCTATCCTAGTTAAAGTTTTTAGATTTGTGTCAAGGATAACCAGCCCTCTCCCTCGATAAACAAATCTGTGCATAAGCACATGTTTTTTGTAAGTAGTCTTATGCACAATCTTTAAAATTAACGATAATAGATAATTTAGGTAATAGAAAAACTACATTTGATTCCGGTAATAATAAAGATTACTACGTATAAAATAAAAACTTAGATACTAAAAATACTACGATACTAAAAATACTAAACGTATTAGAACAATAATGGTAGAACAAAGGCTGAACTGATCTTGGCGAAATTCGCCACAAGCATAGCTTGCTTTCCGGGATCGGACATAGGCTACTTTTATCCGTGGAAATCGAAGAGTTCCCGCGAGATTTTTTAAAAACCAAAATACGCGTGGATTAAGTCTAGACTCTAGACTTATCACAAACAGATACCTACCTACAAGAAATAAATTATAATCATTTTGATTTTTCCAATTCCATGCATAATAATAGATTTGCCTACAAAAATAACATAATGTAGCTCAGGGTCGGCAGTGCTGCCATCTACATAATGTATAAATTTATTTGTTTTTCCAACTCCACTTGAATTCATAGCAAAGTTGGGGTACTTCTAACCACAGTGGCTGAAGTGGGAAGAACCTCTTGTTTCTACCACAACCGCAGAGCTAAGTCGAATCTATAATATAATAAAACTGTAACAGGTCCAATTCTGTACATTGAAGATATTTTGAAAATTTTTGTTTGAGGGCACTCTATAATCGATACTGAAGCCAAAACAATTTTTTTTTAATTTTTTGTCTGTCTGTCTGTCTGTCTGTCTGTCTGTCTGTCTGTATCTTGGCCGCGCATCACGCCAAAACTACTGGACGGATTTAAATGAAACTTGGCACGATTTAAGTTAATACTACGAGGTATAACAAAGGATACTTTTTATCCCGAAATTCAGCATGGTTCCCTTGGGAGAGGGGATGAAAGGCAAAATGTGTATTTCGCTGTAATTCATTAAGGCGTATTCCGATTTTTATCCATTCTTTTTTTGTTAGAAAGCAGGTTCTTTAGAGATTATCCTGTAATTATTTCAAGATCGTCAATTTCGTAGTTCAGAAATTATAGACATCACGATCTTCAGCATAAGGTCCAAATAACTTGAACCCCGGAATCTACAAGATACTTTGAATGAACGGGTCATCTTAAGCTGGCAAGCGTACTTTATCGTATATAGCCATCGTGGATAGCCCTATTTTGTCAAAGTCAAACTACTCCAAAGGCGTCAGATTTTGCCAAACGATCATTATACCTACATAGTACATACTACATAGTAGGTAATGTATGTAATACATCGTATGGACTTAATGCTACAGTGTTTTCCTATGCAATTTAATATTCTAATCATACTAATATTATAAATGCGAAAGTGTGTTTGTTTGTTGGTTTGTCCTTCAATCACGCCACAACAGAGCCACGGATCGACGTGATTTTTTGCATGGGTAATATAGTTGAGGACACAGGCTACTTTTTATCCCGGAAAATCAAAGTGTTCACGAGGGATTTTAGAAACTAAATCCACGCGGACGAAGTCGCGGGCATCAGCTAGTGTACAATATTTCTCCCTCTCATATGCCTGCGTTGCCAGATAAGTCCCTCTTGCTTGCATTTGTAAAGATTTTTCGGCTTGTATGAGACTATAGGAAGGACTTGAACTCCCCTCGCACCTAGCGGCATACCATCGCTGTTTTATTAGTGCTGAAATCGTGCAGAAATAATGTAAATATCGATTAACGATGTTCATTATAATATTGAGTATTTTTTTCATAGTGGTTTTAAATTGTTACATACCGTTATATGGATGGCGTTGCACACGCTTCAATTCACGTCACATGCAGTAGATACACTCAGGGCTCTTGCAAAAATTGTGTTTGTTTATTAGTTTGTTGTTTTGTCCTTCAATCAGGCATGAATGGAGCATAGGTCGACGTGAGCTTTTGCATATTATGTTATGGTATAGTTTTGGACCAGAAAAATGACGGGAGTTTAAAAAAACTGAACTCTACGTGATCAAAATCGCAAGTAGAGAGCGATTGAGCTTTTAAAATCCCACTGAACCTTACTTACTCTGTAACTTTGAAAATTTTCTGTCTTACTCTAGGTTAACTTTGTGATTTAACATTTAAAGTAACAAAAAGTATCAAAATACCTTCCAGTTAACTAATGGAAACCATAGAATAAATGAAAGTTAAATAAGATTATAAAACTTACAATTGGTATTTTAAGAACCTACGAGAAACGTGATGCTCTTTGGAAGATTGGAAGTATAAGCTGTGAATTTAGTTAAAACTATTTTGTAACAAGCAAACTTCATTATGCTGAAACAAGAGTTAGCATATTGAAAGTTAGCTCCAGCAAAACTAATCTTAGGTTTGGATTGTATGAGGTTAGACAAGAGTTGATGAATTATTTAATTTCATATTCTGCTTCAGGCGAAGTTGAAAACTGGTCTTATTTTTTAATACATTATTCTTTGGAAGATACGCAAAATACGCAAAATACTATATACTAGCTCTCTAATACTCGGTACTAGCTTGTGCTAGTACCGAGTATTAGAGAGCTAGTATATAGTATTTTGCGTATTTTGCGTATCTTCCAAAGAATAATGTAATACCTTGTAAAACAAAAAAAAACATACATGTATATGTGTGTGTGTATGTACATAAAAAATATGTTTGATCCATTAACCAGCTCGGTGAAGGTCGTTCTATATCGGGCTCCTATACTACATGCAAACACAGCGCGTTGTGCGGCGTACGCCGCGTCGCCGCCGCGTTCAACGCTAACGCTGCATGAACGCTCTCATACTTGGCCATATTATGTTTGAGTTTACCGCGCGACAAGACGCACCACGCGCCGTGCAACGCCCCGCGTGTGCATGAACGTACCCTTAGGATACGTACCTACCTACCTATTTTTGAAACCGACACTTTTTTGTTGAATGTGAATTTTGCATTGTGTTCGGTATTTTCGCGATACAACATTAGGTCTCCGTAGCCTAGTAGGCTCCGGCAGTCGCCCAAATTCTCGCGAAAATTCGGTCTGTCGAGCTGGGATTCGAACCATCGACGTTGAACTTTTAGGCGACTGCCGGAGCCACTAGGCTACGGAGACTCAATGTTGTACCGCGAAAATACCGAACACAATGTAATCGAAAGGAACTACGTTCCATCCGGGTGTCCCTTGACACCTCTCAAGTTTTTATTTTTATTTGTTTCAAAAAGTATACTTTCCAGGTGGTCCCATTTAAATTTTATCGAAATCAGTCGAGCTGTTTTTACAAATCAACAATAAATTAGTATACACTTTGTAGTGGCGAGGGCGTTTGAAATTGGTTTTTTTTAAAAGAATTTTAATATTAAATTATGGAGTAAGTATATATTAATGGTATTAATACCAGAGTATATTTATATATTATTATATTTTTATCAATATTAATTATACAACTAGAAATGATGCCTGCGACTTTGTCCGCGTGGATTAAAGTTTTTTCAATTTAAATAATTTTAATTAATTTGAATTAGAAATAGCTCTTTTGTTTTTCGTGATTGCCCAAGGAACCGCTTGTTTTATGGCTCACTGTAAATTCGGTAAATCGCTATTCCGCCCGCGTCCCAAGCCGTGTAATGTTATTCCGCTGTACGGGGTGTGAGTCTTTTGTGCTTTTAACTAAATTAACGTTTCGACCCCCTCCCCTCTGTTCCCCTCTACCCTCGTGATAATATCTGTCTGTGTGTCATTAGTTGGGAACAAAGCTTTATGAATTGTTATTAAAAACGTTTTGTTTTTGCTTTATAAATGTGAATACCGTTGTGTTTACTTTTATAATGGTATTCACTATTTGGGTAAGACCACACATGAAGCGGAGCGATCGCGTTGCGGCCAATTTGGGGTAGGTATGGGTTTAATTTAAACTGCTATACCGCCTCCCAAGTTAGCCCGCTATCATCTTAGACTACATCATCACTTACCATCAGGTGAGATAGCAGTTAAGGGCTAACTTGTCATCGAATAGACAGAGTGCTACCATTTTTTTATCTCTGAACTATGCCTCGAACACGTCCAGATATGACCTGTCAAAACGTTTGTTATAACTTTCAGCCCTTGTGTAACAATGAACTGCATATTACAATCTGACTTATAACGCATAGACCGATAGTTCCATACAGCGAGACCAGCTTAACATGTAACCATTTTTCGAACTATGTGTGCTAAGAGGCGACGTTTATTTACGCTCGCCAACAAGTATACTAGTGTGCGTGCCGGTAACTAGTCTTTAAAGGATACCATGAAAGCGTTTATTTTCGCTCGCTGACAAGTGCGTGCCGATAGGCGTAAAGAGCCTTAGAAGGCCTCCATGAAAAAGTTACACTCCGCGCGCGGCTACTGTCTTTCTATGCGTTATTATTCTATGATTACAATAATAACATTAGAATTTTTTCAAGATATCAGCCAAGCTGAAGTTGACTAGTATCCTCCTTTCCCCTCCACATAAGCGGAAAGCTTGTGCTAGGAGTGGGTACGACAAAAGTGCAACGGGTGGTGTTCGAACCTACGACCTTTTAGTTTTCAGTCCGCACCTTTAACCGTTGGGCTATTGAGGCTTGGCAGTTAAATACATTGGCATAGAAACAGGGAAATAAACAGTAAGGAAGAATAATAGCGTTCTTAAATAACGTAACTGCCACAACTTTACGGGAATTCATTTTCTTACTAACTCCGGCCCAAAAAAGTATACTAAAACAATTTAGCACACAATATTTTGCGGTAGGAGTTTTTATCTCAAGAATTTGAATTAGCAAAAGTGCTCATCGCGCTTTCACGAAACTTCCGATGAAGCCTTCACAACGTTACCGACTTTGTAACTTTTATTAATTAATTATATTTTGCACACAAAAGTTCTTGAGCCTCGTGAGTAGATAAAGGGATTATTTTGTTCGAGTGTGTACTCGGAAGTTAAAAACTAAAAAAAAATATAGATTCCTACAAACAGTAATTGCGAATACCATTTCTTTCATTTTCGTGTGATGCGGGTTGTTACGTTCCCTCAAATATGGTTGAGCGAAGCAATGGCTGGATCATGTATCATGCTCGTGAACAGGTTCCACCAGCGGGAATGGGGCTGCTTTCTGTCTGCCCGTCTTAGCGTGTTGAATTATAATTAGGTATGCTTTTGTGGAACTCATTGTGGAAACAATGCATACATAGCATAGTTTCTATTGAATTGTAGACTTGTTTTGAAAAGATCAACCGCCGAGTTTCTTGCTGGTTCTTCTCGGCAGGAAGGGCATTCCGAACCAGTGGTAAACTCATCGACGATTCAAAAGCACTTGTAAAAAAGTTTATTTGAATAAAAAACATTTCTATTTTATTCTATTCTATTCTATAGCTGAAAGGAACCCAGAGTCCGTAAGGTCGAGCTGAGTTAAGGTCGTAGCTCACACGACACCGCTTTCGCACGTATGCACAGTCAAACATGGGCTTAAGGTTGTGCTCTGTAGTCTGTATACACACGTGGTCGTGTACTGAACACTGGGATGAGCTAGCTTGTCGCAATGTAGCCAGTCGTTTGTTAACGTCTCGCTTACTGCGCGTTTCAAGCAAACGGCCCACGCGTTGTCGATGTGTGGACCGCTTGCTTGAAGCGGGAGAATCGAGAATCACTAATCCGCAGCAGTGGTTAAGAGTTGTACAAGCGGCATCTTTAAAGACAGCGCGTGGACAGCGAGCTAGTGATATTGTCACCGCCTGAACAGCAAGTTCTGCTAGCTGTCGGCGCGTGGGTAGCGAGCGGTCACTTCGATTTGTAGCGGAGCCATGCGCGAGCTGTATGCGGATTCGAGTAAGTGAACTATGACTTTTAGGTCTGATTCGTATATCTCACGGCTTCGTGTATTTAAAAGAAGCAAACGTCAGTTAAATACCAGGCTTGATTTATAATACATCAGATATTTATATGTAAAAATACATAAAACAGACTAAAAAAGAGACAGCGTTAATTCAAGTACGCCGCAGCGGTGTGCGGTGGGGTGAGCAAATGAGCAGAAATCAGAGCTCCGCCCAGGGGAGCGCTCGTCTGGCCGCGCTCTTGATGGATGTGATGATTACCTTCATTTCTTTTTGCCACGGACTCGAGAGCCTTCGGAGATCCAAGATCGATTGGTGAATACTGATGCCTAGCTTTTTGTGAATTGCGATGTAGTTTTAAACACCACAAGTAAATCAAACAACATAATATTAAGAAATAATCATGAAACTTTCTAAAATAGAGCTTTACCATCTTTATATTTTATCATAAAGAAACTACTATAAACAAATCATAAGAATTTTCAAAGAGAAATAAAGCGTGAGATTAAAATGTAGATAAAATTCAAATTAATTTGTATCAAAAACACGATGCAGACTTGAAATGTAGGGGGAAAAGAGCGTAATCGGACGGGGCCTGGCAATCGTATCCAAATACGACAATGAAAAGAGCACTAGATATTATACTAGATTACTAGCACTAGATATTTTATATAGAGCAGTTTTCATTGTAAAAGCTGCTTTAATGATTTAACATAAAATATTATTTTTAAAAACCGACTTCGAACGCCCGCGCTACTACAAAGTATATTATTTATTCTTGATTTTTTTTAAACTGCTTGACCGATTTCTATAAAATTTAAATGGGACCACCTGGGAAGTATAGGGTATCTTCTTTTTCTTCTGTTGCGCGGCTATGCAGGTTCGATGCCCTGTAGCACGTCGACCGTCGCCGGTCTATTGTGCTCGCACTATTTATAGCTCCCCTCCAATACTTGTTGCCGCCAGAAACAGCAGTATCTTCTTGGCTGGGATTAGTGTAGCCTCCTCAGGGTGTACGATGTGTTTCCCTAGAAGAATGCTTCGTTTATGCATTAAAGCGGGGCAGTAACAGATAATGTGCAGCGGCGTTTCCGCCGACTCCAGGCATAGCCTGCACATATCTGAGCCCTTGAGCTTGAGGTTGAACAGTCCACAATGTCCCGTCAAAGCTCGCACTAGAATGCATAGGGGTAGGGTATGTATAGGGTATACTTCCCAGATGGTCCCATTTAAATTTTATAAAAATGAATCATCCAAATCGGTTCAGACGTATCTTCGAGTAATCGATATCAAACATAAAAAAAAGATTCCGACGAATTAAGAACCTCTTCCTTTTTTGAAATGCAAGCTAAGAAGAAGCCCTGAGGCCCGCTTGCAGAAACGTTGGGTTATCCTTTTAACCCAGAGTTAGCCGCTGCTTTGACAGATTTCGTGTAATTAAGCATCTGTCAAAATTATAAATTTATTCCTGTGTTAAGCCTAACTCAATTCCTGTGATCTGTAATCCAAAACAAACCAGATACAGATGCGCATAACAACAGTAAACAATGTGTAAGGCGGAAAAACTAAGAACGGATCCTCCACGCACCTATACACAATAAGTTACCGGAATTATTTTCCTTTAAACTACCTACTTTGTTTGTTTGGGCCACAACAAACAATACCAACTTTCCGTACCTCAAATTGCATCTACGAGTTGATTTGTTTAATCAAAAGGGAGTTAAACGTACAAATGGCGCTCCTTGCTCTTTGCTCCCAACAAACAATCGGGCTAATTTACTAATGCAGGTGTACTGTTCCGATGGGCAACTTCTCGAGTGGCTACTTCGTTCGCTTCATCGCTTTAATCTGGAATTATCAAGTTCTGATACAATTTTCGCACTTCTTATAAAGTTGCAGATAGCTGTTTCATTTTAGCCAACTAGGAATTACAACCATCTTAAACTTGACAAATTATTTCGATGGTTAAGCTGCCTTTCCAGATGTCTTCGTGGAAAAGTGAGCTAGGTAGTTTCGGGAAACCTCAGCCCAACAGCGTAAAAACAGCCTTGAGACTTTATTGGCGTTGTTGTCGTCGTCTCTACTGGAAATAGGTCACTCGCTATGAACGCCACAGGACACAATCTATAACCGTTTGTATCCAGCGGCTGCCAGCGTTTCGCTTGAGTTCGTCCATCCACCTAGTGTTTTCAACGCAGAATTTTCAGACACTGCATGTAAAAGAACTGAGTTTAATCGATCAATCTGGTTCTCCTACGGATCTTCTAATTTCAGCTATACTCCGAGCTCCCTCCATCACCCGCTGAGTTAAGAGTAAATAGTAGTTGGATACTCAAAACTGCCAAAACTTATTAAGTCTAGACTGAGGTCTGAGTCATGGAAAAATTTACTTCGGAAGATCTGCTCACTACAATAAGAAAACACGCCATTTAAAACATCCGTCTTCGACTTCCATCAGATATGGGCCCCCAGGTTCGGCTACTAATTTGCATGTAATTTCTATTTATACGGTCGTTTTGTATAAAACGTTTTCCGTCAAAAAGGCAATTTGAATCCATGGAAAGTATTTTAGTGTTTTGTTAGCGAAATTTCGCCGTTAGTTTCATAAATATAGTGTAACAGGTACTAAACTCATTCTATTTATAGCTCTCCTTTTAGTTTCGCTGAGTCATGCAACCACTTTTTGTCAGGCGAGGTCACCTCATAATGGTGTGATTGCATAATCACAAAGTTACCCCGTGACCCGTTAGTAGGTACTCGCTTTAATAGACATTGTATTTCGAAACCAAAACAGAGCTTTGATTTTTACAAACTTTTATTAATTCTGCAATGTATACATGCTGATCTGATAATTGAGATGGAAAATAGCTATCGGAACTCTGTAATAAAATGGGCAATAATGTAACTCATCGAATTTGAGATCGTTTGATTCGTCTTGATGAGTATTCTAGTCTTAGATGATCCAGGGTCTGATTATGAAGTAGGAAGGTGGTTTTGGGAACTTTGTAATAAAACGACGTAACTGCATCAAGTTTGTGCTCGTTAGACTGATCTTGACAAGCACTCTGGTTCTAGATGGTGTCCAGGATCTGATGATGGAGCTGGAAGGTTAGGTTATAGGAACTCTGTAATAAAACAACGTAACCCCATCGAGTTTGGGCTCGTTTGATTCGTCTTGACAAGTACGCTGTCCTAGATGATATCCAGGGTCTGTTGATGTACCCAGCTACTAAAAGCTTGTTTTTTAATTTACACTTGTCAATTTTCAAGTTAACGTTCTTCTTCTTCTTTATCAACCGACAGACGTCTACTTTTGGACAAAGAAAAGGTGTCTTGGACTTCCACTGTCCTCGCTCCCTGCGATTCGTTTGTTCGCCTAGTGGGGGGTCTGCTAGCACTGCACTTCCCAGTGCGGGATCGCCACTCCAGCACCTTGGACCCCATCGACTGTTGACACGTTAATGTGCTTAAATCTGTTATTTAAATTTTTTTATATATATCATCATCATATCAACCGATAGACGTCCATGACGTAGGTGTCTTGAAAAGATTGCCACAAAACACGATCCTGTGCCGGCTACATCCAGCGGCATTGACGGACCATCTCAGGCGAGTCCCAACCTGAGATGGTCCGTCCCCCACTAGGCAGTGGGAGATCTACCAAGGCTGCGCCACTTGGTGCGGGGTCGCCAGCGGGCGATGGGGAGGTCCTGCTGGTAGCTTTTGCCAACTCTTTCTCCGGGAAATAGCCTATATCACACTCTGGCTCCTCAGCTACATCCATGCAAAAAATGACATCAATCCGTTGCTCCGTTGCTGCGTGATTGAAGGAAAAATCAACGTATAAAAATATTTTGCATTTATAATTTTATTACATAGGGATTTAAAGCAGATATAAGGGGTGGCGTATTACAAATAATGTATATAAAATTTAACACAACATTCATCAACTTTAGAATTTTTCAGTCACGCAAGTTTTACCCACGAAGTTTTAACTTCATGTTCCCTGCGAGGTCGCCTATTGTAATTGCATAGCTACAGACTTTCCCCTATGACCCATAAAACATAATTATTCTGGAAAACATAATATTCATAAAAAAGTATTTTGCATAATATTATGTGCATGTTTAATAATATTAACAGGCAGTAGAACTTAATTAATTACCTACTGTAAGTTGTAACCAATACATAAATTTTTTATTTTAAAAACATCGAAATTTAACTACTTACTAGATGCTGCCCTCGACTTCTTCGTTTCTTTTTAAAGGTCAATTACGGAACGTGATTTTTTGCATTGATATTGTTTATAGTTGAGGACCTGGCGAGTGACCTATTAAGCTTGTTTTTATCCCGGAGAAACAAAGGTTCTCGAGGGATTTTAAAAATCTAACTCTATGCGAACGAAGTCACGAGCAAAAACTCCCTTTACTCAAGCCGGTAGCTAAATTTATTCTAAGACATGCCTGTACATGTCTTAAGACATCTTAAGCCCTAGGCGGACAACAGATATATATATATATATAGACTTAGATAATAACACATACCTATACAAATCGTTTCAAATGTACATGCAGGAAAAATCTAATACTACGAGTAAAAGTGAAACCAAGACATATGGCAGAAAATGTTCTATATATATATATACATATATATATAGGGGGGTAAGGGAGCGCACCTACATCTAGCGCTCCAACAGTCAACCTCACCTGCCCGCGGTGCCCCCTGCTTCTACTGACGAGGCTATGACGACCGAAAGATGGCGGTATAACCATCTCATTCTAGCTAAACTGAACAAATGACACAGGCCGGTGTCGGGCAGCAGCGACATCGGTGCGATCAGTTTAGCCCTGCGATGACCAACACGCCTGCCCAGCGTGGTCATTATGGGCAAAACACGAATGGAAACCGAAACAAGGCCAAGGCCCCTAGTTCCCGGCGGCCCCGCTATTCCTGACCCTGGCAGCGGTCGTGGTAATGGCGGGGCAGGGGGTGCTAAGAATCTCCGGAAGAGATTCCGCTGCCAACCCCGACGACTGGACCTGGCGACATACAACGCACGCACCTTGAGGACCGACGAGAAGATCATCGAGCTGGAAGAAGCAGTAAGCAAGTTGCGCTGGAATATTATAGGATTATCTGAAGTTCGAAGAGAGGGGGAGGACTCGATAATCCTCAATTCCGGCAACTTGTTCTACTACCGGGAGGGCGACCAACAGTCCCAGGGTGGTGTCGGGTTCATCGTTCACAAGTCCCTCGTCAACAACATCGTCGAAGTCAAAAGTGTGTCGAGTAGGGTAGCGTACCTTATACTCAGAATCACCAAACGGTATTCGCTGAAGGTTATACAGGTTTACGCACCGACATCGACACATTCTGACGAGGAGGTGGAGGTGCTGTATGAGGATATATCAAAAGCCATACACACCTCTACCACTCACTACAGTGTTGTGATGGGGGATTTCAACGCGAGACTGGGCGAACGAAGCGGGGCAGAGACGAAAGTGGGGCAGTTTGGGTATGGGCGAAGGAACCAGAGGGGTCAAATGCTGGCCGACTTCATGGAGAAGGAGGGCCTTTTTATGATGAACTCTTTCTTCAGGAAGCGGCCACACAGAAAATGGACATGGATGAGCCCCGATGGTTCCACGAGAAGTGAGATTGACTTCATTTTGTCGACCAGGCGGCATATATTCAATGATGTCTCTGTGATCAACAGGGTGAAAACCGGGAGCGATCACCGTATGGTAAGAGGCACATTGAATATTAATGTAAAGCTGGAAAGGGCCAGACTCGTGAAGTCAACTCTCCGACCTTCTCGTGCTCATATCCAAAACCCCGAAAACTTCCAACTCGAACTGCAGAACCGATTCGATTGCCTCGCAGACTGCGTTTCTGTGGACGATCTTAACAACAGGTTCGTGGAAACTGTCCATACTGTGGGGTCTAAATTCTTTAAGACCCATCGCAGGAAAAGAACCGACAAGTTCTCTGCCCATACTCTCAAGCTCATGGAGGAGAGACGAGAGATGAGGCTGCAGTCATCGGCAGACGCGGCTGCCTACCGGCAGATTAATAGGCAGATCTCTAAGGCGCAAACTCGCGACCTTCGGATCTTTAATACCAAGTGTATTAAGGATACTATCGAGCGGAACAAAGGCTCAAAAGTGTTCGCGAGAGATCTGTCTATCGGACAGAGCCAGCTGACGCGGCTGAAAACTGGTGACGGTCGTCTCGTCTCTTCTCGACCTGAGATCTTGAGAGAGGTCGAGAAGTTCTATGGACAGTTATATACCACGACACAAAAACCTGTTGAAGATTTGGCCAAAGATCCCAGAGCCAAACTGACCCGACACTATACCGAAGATATCCCGGACGTCAGCCTATACGAGATTAGAATGGCTCTCAAACAGCTCAAGAACAACAAGGCGCCAGGTGATGACGGAATCACTGCGGAACTCCTGAAAGCGGGTGGAAAACCGGTACTTAAGATCTTTCAGCGATTGTTCAATTCCGTCATTCACGAGGGTATAACGCCGGAAGCATGGCACAGGAGCGTGGTGGTCCTGTTCTTCAAAAAGGGTGATAATACCTTGCTGAAGAATTATAGACCCATCTCGCTGCTGAGTCATGTTTACAAGTTGTTCTCGAGAGTCATTACGAATCGTCTCGCTCGTAGGTTTGACGACTTCCAGCCTCCCGAACAAGCCGGATTCCGAAAAGGCTTTGGTACCATAGATCACATTCATACGCTGCGGCAGGTTATACAAAAGACAGAAGAGTATAACCAGCCACTTTGCTTAGCGTTTGTGGACTATGAGAAAGCCTTTGATTCAGTGGAAACTTGGGCTGTATTGAGGTCGCTGCAGAGATGCCGGATTGACTACCGGTATATCCAAGTGTTGAAGTGCTTGTACGAAAACGCCACTATGTCAGTACGTATACAGGACCAGACTACGAGACCAATCCACTTGCAGCGTGGAGTGCGACAGGGAGATGTAATCTCCCCGAAGCTATTTACCGCTGCGTTGGAGGACGTCTTTAAGCTTCTGGATTGGAACGGACTTGGCATCAACATAAACGGCGAGTACATCACTCACCTGCGGTTTGCCGATGACATAGTAGTCATGGCAGAGACTCTGAGAGACCTCAATACAATGCTCAATGATCTCAGCAGGGTTTCTCAACAGGTGGGCCTGAAAATGAACATGAGCAAGACGAAAATCATGTCCAATGCTCATGCTCCGCTCCACCCAGTAATCGTTGAGAACTCTGCGCTCGAAATTGTGGACGAGTATATATACCTGGGACACACAGTCCAGCTAGGTAGGTCCAATTTCGAGAAAGAGATCAACCGCCGAATCCAACTCGGCTGGGCAGCGTTCGGGAAGCTCCGAGATGTCTTCTCGTCCAAAATACCTCAGTGCCTGAAGACTAAAGTCTTCGAACAGTGCGTGTTGCCAGTGATGACTTATGGATCCGAGACATGGTCGCTAACTGTGGGCCTCATAAGAAGGCTCAGAGTCACTCAGCGAGCGATGGAGAGAGCTATGCTTGGGGTATCCCTGCGAGATCAAATCAGAAATGAAGAGATCCGCAGGAGAACTAAAGTCACCGACATAGCTCAGCGAGTCGCGAAACTGAAGTGGAAATGGGCGGGGCACATAGTTCGAAGAGCTGATGGTCGTTGGGGTCCCAAGGTGTTGGAGTGGCGACCCCGCACCGGTAAACGCAGTGTTGGCAGACCCCCCACTAGGTGGACCGACGACATCAAACGAGTCGCAGGGAGCCGCTGGATTCAGGCGGCGCAAGACCGAGGCCTGTGGAGGTCCATGCAGGAGACCTATGTCCAGCAGTGGACATCTAAAGGTTGATAATGGTAATATATATATATATATATATATATATATATATATATATATATATATATATAGCCGTTTCAGGCAAAATGTTCTGCATCAGGCACTTTTACGATGACTAGGGGGCTTGATGAGAGGGTAGTTCGCGACACCCCATGTCTGGATTTATTATTCCACGCCTTTTCCACGATAAGTAATCTGCGGCTTTCACTTTTTTCTGTTTGTCTGTGAAGATAATCCAACTAGTTTGTTTATTGGTTTGTCCTTCAATCACACAGCTACGAAGCACGGAATCGACGTGACTTTTTGCGTGGGTATATAATATAGGCAACTCTTTGTCCCAAAAAACAAATGTTTTCCTTCGGTTTTTAAAAATAAAGCTATCTCTACGCGAACGAAGTCTAATTATCATGCTAGTACCTACATTATTTTTTTATAATCTAAGACGTGAGTCTGACAAAACTACAGAGTACAGTCGTTAAAACGGCGCACCATGTTTTCCTTTGATTGAATACTAATTTCAACCGTGCAAACAAAGCTCAGATAATTTCAAAAATGACGCTGCTTCACTCCACTCTACAAGTGTGTTGCACCTAAGGACGCTATTGAACGGAAAATACATTATTATAAATGTCAGCACACGTCTTTACAATACAAATTCTTAGAGCTTTAATTAAAATCCTACCAAATACCAAGTGCCTGTATTGTTACCGCTGACATTCCGTTGATTTATGACACTGGAGCGAGAAGGGTTGTTGAAATATAAATTGATGAAGGGATTTTTGTTGTACAGTCATACAAAAGTACTGGAAACATTAATCTGCTTACGAAGGCAATTTATTAGGTTTCGCGATGTTGTAAACTTGTTGTAAACGATGTTGTAAAAGATCTTTTCTTCGTTTTTATGATAAACTAGCTGTTTTCCGTGTCTTCGTTCGTGTTTTTGATCTTATTAGGTACCTGCTAGCTTTTGAATCGCGTGGAGTTCGGTTTTTAAAATACCACGGGAACGCTCTCTTTTTCAAGGATAAAAGGGAGCCTACGTCACTCTTCTGTATGTGATGTAATGTAATAGCATATTCGTAAATAGGTAGTAATGGAGACATATTCTCAGTTGTAAGTAGTATTCTAATAGTAGTGTAATAGAGACATATTTTAACAGGTAACGACTTCGCACAGCCCAGTTTTACACATGGTTCGAATATATTGCATCAAACAAGTACCTAGCTACGTGAATAGAATTTTTCTACAAGTCAATCTACCGTTGTTTGTTATTCGTTTCAGTTTGTCGAGTAAACACAACGAGAATGGCACAATCGTTTTATTTCCGCGTAGGTACTGCGACCAATTTTTTTTTTTTTTTTTTTTTTTTTTCTCTTTTTTTTTTTTAGGCTTTTACCAAGGAGGTATGTCAGCCTAATCGTAACCCTAATCACAATGAACAAAAACTAATACTATCCCTTTCTTATGAATAATCTGAACAGATTCCAAGCTCCGTCAGAAATTGGGTTACTTAACAAACTGTGAAAAAGGCCAACTTGGAATCTGTTCAGATTTAAAAATTCTATTAACTGATTCCTGCCCGACTGATACCGGACGCATTCCTCCAACAAGTGGGTCACGTCATCTGTGACGCCACAGACGTCACAGTTAGGGGAAGATGTTTTTCCCATGAGGAAACCGAACTTGTTGCCAGGAATATGCCCTGACCTAAGCCTATGTGCTAACACTATATATTTTCTTTTCAACCTAGTATAACTGCTCCAAGGTATATGAGGAGGCTCACACTGCAGCGTTCTGTACCATATCCCTTTTTCTAACGACCTTTTTTCGAAATATTCTTTCCATTCTTTGTAGCCTAAATGTTTATACTTTGGCAATGCTTCAAAATAGGTACTCTTAACTTCAAGTTTTTTGCCTTCTTTGCACCCGTATTTTGCCAAAGTGTCAGCCTCTTCATTACCTGACAGGCCAATGTGTGATGGGACCCATTGCAACTTCAAATCCACACCCAAATTAGTCAACTCATCTATGATAGCCAGTACTGCATAAGCTACCGAAACACCTCTGATACCAGAGGCGGATCGAGCTATATGCTGAAGTGCACTTTTGCTATCTGTACAAATTAGAACTTTTTTGTAATCTGTTGCTCTAACATATGAAAGTGCCCTTGAAATTGCAATGAGTTCAACCGTCATAATACAAACCCTTCCATCTATCCTTAAACAGTCGTTATCATACAAATTACAATCATTTTTAGTAGCGACATAAAAACTAGCTCCTTGTCCCTCTTCGCTTTTTGATCCATCAGTAAAAATAACAAACCAGCCTGCATACTTTTCTCTAAGTTCCTTAATAACATCGTATTTTAAATTATTAACCTCATATAATTTTTTGGATTTTTTAACACTATCTAAGTTACACTTAACAATATCGTAAATCTTAATATTTGTAACCCAAGTCCTTAATGTAAACATTTCAAGATTTGCTGAAGAAGAAATAGGTTCTTCTTTCACTTCATCGTATACTGAAACTAATAAAGGCACTTTTTTATTTGCCCAATAATTATTGCTATTACAATAACCATTAAGGACTTGAATTAGTCTAATAATCTCACTATCTTTCCATGATAAGGACTTTAAACAATGTTTATAAGCTAAATACTTCCTTCGTTGCTTCAATGGTGGAATACAGAGCTCACTCTCCATAACGTGAATTGGGGTGGTCTTTATAAAACCTCCTATTATTCGTAAAGCCTGATTTTGTAACCTATCTAGTTTAGCTAGATGACTATTAGCACTATTGTCATATATGAAGGATCCATAATCTATACGGCTTCTTATTAAAGCCAGATAAATTTGTCGTAAGTGTTTAGGGTGCACTCCCCAGGATGATCCAGCCAAAACATTTAGTAAATTAAAACATCTTTGCACCTTTATGACAGTCTCACCGATATGCTTACCCCACCGCAATGATTTGTCCAACCATAAACCTAAATATTTATAAACTTCTACCAACTCTAAAGAAGAATTGTTTACTTTCAATTCTACACGTTGTCTTCTATGACCTCTGCTAAATACACAACATTTAGATTTTTTAACAGATAGTTCCAATCCAAGTTCATTTAATAATTCATTAAATATAATCAACGCTCCCTGCAACTTGTTAGCACTTTCAAGTATATCTTTATTTGTACTAAATAAGACAAAATCATCTGCATATTGACATAATGAAACATTTACTATTCTATTAAATATTTTAGCTGTTACAATATTAAATAGTATCGGCGACATTGGGTCACCTTGAGCTAAGCCTTTATATGTCAATCTAGTAATATAAGTCCGTCTATCTAAAGTATCCTGAATTTTGAGATGTCTTTCACCTAAATAATTCCATATATATTTACATAATTGTTTACCAAAGCCAAATTCGTCTAAAATAACAGTCAGTTTATCAATCAGCACATTATTGTAGGCTCCATCAATGTCCAAAAAGCATGCTACCGTTTGATGGTTTTCAGTAAATCCTATTTGAATATCTGTAACTAATTTTACTAAACAATCCTGGCAGGAACGACCCCTTCTAAACCCTGAGGTAAATGGAGATAGCAGGTTATTTTTCTCGGCATACCATTCAATTCGCCTAGTCAACATTGAATGTAGAATTTTGCAAATACAAGAGATCAAGGATATAGGTCTAAGCTTTTTACTGTTGTCATCTGATGTATTGTTGGAATTTGGTTTCGGTATTGGAACCACAAGAATATCACGCCACTGTACCGGTATATTGCATGTGTTTACTATGCGGTTGTACATATCCAGTAGGTAGAGTTTTCCGTTATTTGGTAAATGGGATATCATGGAATACGTGATTCCATCATCACCGGGTGCTGTATCTTTTGTCTTTATGCAGTTATACAACTCTTGCAGGGTAAATGGAATTTCTAAAGGTATGTTTGAAGAAAAATATTCGGGTGCTTCTGTAGCTACGTAATCAGGGGCAAGACTACATAAAAGCTGAACCTTTTGATCCTGAGACACATGACACCTCGAAGATCGAAAACCCTTCATCCAACGCAAACTCTGCCACATATCAGGAATTGATGTTTTCTCATTAACCCTATCACAATAGCTTTGCCAATCTACTGTACTTTCTCTTCTTATAGCAATTTTAGCATTTTTAATTTTTCCTTCAAGAATACCTAAATTATCAGGTGTCGGGTTCTTACGAAACTGCCTCAAAGCCAATCTACGTTCAGCTACTATTTTTGATAAGTCTTGGTTCCAGTATGACTTAGGATGAAAACCTTGCTTTGGATTTTCGCAAGTTTTTACCATCGGAATAAACCTATCAGCTGCCTCATTCAACTGTTTGATAAAGTCGTTATACAATAGCTGAATATCAGAGTCTATCGTACCCGAAGAAAGATTACTTTCTAAATAGTTTGTGTAAGAATCCCAATCAGCAAGTTTAAAGTTGCGTTTTTGTGAAATGACTACTGATCCATTATACTTAAACCTCATTTTGATAAAAAGATGATCGCTCCCCAAACTTTCATTCATAACTTTCCATTCAAAACCTAATGCAATATCGTTCGATACAAATGTTATATCAGGGGAGGTCTTCTGAACATTATTATTAACATATTTAATTCTTGTGTGGTCACCATTATTAAGGTATATATAACCCGTCTCCATAGCTGCATCATAAATATTTCTACCTCTTGTGTCAGTTTTATATGACCAGTTCGTGTGGTGCGCATTAAAATCTCCAGCAATTAAACAGTTATTGGGAAAGAGTGAAAAAATATCTTCCCAATCGGAGAGTGATGTGTTAATCGATGAAGGACAGTAAACTAAAATGAGATTCTTAATATCATTACAATTTAATAATTTTATACACTTTATTTCTATACCTGCATTATTAATATTCAAAGGAAATTCCTGAATCTTAATTGATTTATGAATAATAAAAGCAATACCTCCATATGAATCCTCCCTATCCTTTCTTAATACATTGTATCCACTAATATTCAAATGAGACTCTGAATCCAACCAAGTTTCGCAGACTAATGCAATATGAATTTTTCCTGCGACAGTAACAACTCAAATTCTTTACGCTTATTTCTAATGCTTTGTGCATTCCACTGCAACAAATTTAACACAAATTCTTTTTGACCGTGAGTATAATTAGCTATTAAACAATGAAGAAAGTACTTTCCTACAAACAGCTCCACTTTGTACAAAATTCATTATGAATTGCCAAATTTCTTTTACTAACATAACGCCTATTAACTCTAGCTTAGTTTCTAAACTATTCGTGGACTTACAGATGTTCGTGATGTTTCTAAAAATGTCTAATAATTGCCTACCAAAACTTTTTTCATATCCTTTCTTGTTCTTTTTAGTCTGTTCTTCTCCATTCTGCTCTGAACTTTCCTCGAACGGCTGCTCGAACCACTCCGACTGTTGCTGGTATGACTGATCTTTCTTTTTTGTTGTCTTCTGTTTGCTTTGTCCCACTTTCGCTCCTCTGCTTACTATCTCAGGCTCCGATTGCCGGTTTTCTCCTATATCGTTTTCTATGGACGCATTTCTATGAATCTCAGCTTCAACTACAACGTCCCTGTAAGACCTGTGATTTTGCGTCTGTGTCTTACTTTGTTTTTGGGTATCTTCACCTTCGTCCTCTGATATTAGAATATCAGGGTCATGATACTGAGATTCCTTTCTCCCAGAGACAATTTTTAAGGCATTTTGATAAGTACAGTTCCTCTCAGACATAACATCTCTAATTTCTTTTTCTTTGAGATATGTTGGACATTTTTTAAACATTGCCATATGTCTTCCTTTACAGTTCACACATTTAAAATTAAGTGTCTCACAGTTTTCGTGATTATCTCCGCATTTAGGGCAAATAATTTTCTTCATAGGGCAAAATCGGATAGTATGTCCGAATTTCCAACAACCGCTACACTGACTGACAGGAAATGTATACTTTTCCACTTTAAATCTGCAGCCAAAACCAAATACAAAAGCAGGTAAAGTAGAGCTTTTAAAGGCTAACCGTATCGTCTCTGAATTAACCCACACACCTGTATTAGACATCCTTCTAAGTCTTCTCACCGACACTATTTCAAATTCAGCTTTTATATTTTTTAATATTTCTTCCTCTGTTTCTTCTAAATCCACCTGTCTAACTATACCGTAGGATAAGGTAATCTCATCGGCAGGCTGGATTCTCCATCCCAAGCTTATTAGTTTTCCGCACTCCATCAACTTTTTGCTGTTTTCATGAGTATCAAAAGAAATTATAGCTTTAAAGGGGCTCTTATACATAATCTTACTAATACCCTCAATATTTTCTGATCTCAACAACTTAGCCATACCGAATTGTTTCGGTAGCAACTCCTTGGATATAATGCAGACCCTAAAGTCCATACTTTCTCCACAGTTATTCGAGTTAGCTCTAGCACGTCGTTTAGACGCTCGCTGCACTGTAATAAACCCCTCTTCATCCTCAGCTGAATCTTCCTCCCGACTTCTTTTTTCTGATTTCTGCTCACTCTCACTCTGATAAGGCACAACCGCATCTTTTTGCACACATGTTACTATTTCCTCCTCAGACATGTTGCTACTTGTATCACACAAACTTACAGTCGGCTCCATAGTGAATCACCATAATAAAAATAAAAAGTGGGTAGTATGAAATAAAAAGCACTCGATAAAGTACCTACGCTGCTAACAGAATACAAAACCGTGCGCTCGCGGACACAGCTTGCGCGCCACTGGCGACCAATTTTAAAATACAAAATTTTAACAAAACATTTTTCTGTATCAAAGTAGATGAATAGTACCTACGGATGCGGAAGCTAACATATCGGAAATTAATGTTTTAATTTAATCAATGCGTTTAATTCTGTTACCATTTTTTGTTACAAAAAAAATTGTGGGGCAATTTTGCGTGAAGGTTCAATTCGTAAAGGCAAAGATTTGTGGTTAATTTATGTGAGTTGAATTTTTGGAACGATGTTCCTTTTCGGACAGTTTGGCGGATAGAGGCCAGCCGAAAAAAGTGTAAGAATTTTCCGACACGTCACGACACTTGTTGCCTTCGTTTATTACACACGTAGCATCATAACTTTGGTGGCATAGGGGTTAACCGAAGGAGTGAAACTATATCGGTTCGGGGGTTCGAATCCTGGCTTCAGATTATTATATTATAGTTAGGTAATGTGTAGAGCCTCCGTATCGCAACGGTTAAGGCGCGTACTGAAACCCCACCCGTTGCACTATTATCGTACATACCCACTCCTAACACAAGCTTTTCACTCATTTGGAGAGGAAAGGAGAATATTAGTCAAGTTCAACGGTAGTAAGTATTTAGGTTAATCACAGTTACTATGTTTATGAGTCCGACATGGCTAATATTCTTAATGAAAAAAAAAACTTGAGAGGTGTCAAGGGACACCCGGATGGAACGTAGTTCCTTTCGATTAATTAATTTGGCATTGTGTTCGGTATTTTCGCGGTACAATCATGGGTCTCCGTAGCCTTGTGGCTTCTGCAGTCGCCTAACAGCCAAAGGTCGATGGTTCGAATCCCAGCTCGGCAGACCGAATTTTCCATTTTCTATTTTATTCTAAATAATTTCTTCAAAAAAGTGTCGATCCGTCTAGCCCCCTTCCGAGTTCCGCACCGCTCGATAAGGAACTACGAGTGCTACGAGTACGTTCCAAATGCTTTGGCTATGACATTGTAGTTTAAACATAACATATTATGGTAGGAACGTATCACTTCAAGTCTTCGACATAGAGATCAGGTTCTTGTAATATTATAATTGATTTCAGATTTTTCGGTACAGTTAGTCGTGGGTTTTTTTTAATCCTATGGTTTGGTTTTAAATAAAATTCATTGAATAAAACACAAAAAAGATTTGTGTTTATTGCCGAACGAAAGGGTCATAAATCGACGGAATGAGTGATAAATGTTGTTTAGGAACAATTGCAATAAATCTCTATAGCATGTGAAGAGCAATTCTTCGAGCCGTGGCGTAAAACTTTTCCAATATTGACGCCGACTACGCCATGTAAAAACGATTCCAAGATGGCCGCCATCTATTGTTGCCATGCGTAAAGGATTCTACACACCAAACCCACTGACACAGTCCGCCAGTATTGCTGTCGGCGAGTTCAGCTAATTCACATGTCGTTAAAAGTTGGAATACATTATTGGCGGCACGAAATCAGCAACTTCTTTTAGTGATTGCCGCGTGGTTTGGCTTTGGTGGCGTAGCGGCTAAACGAAGGAGTGTATCTGTAGGTTCGGGGGTTCGAATCCTGACTTCAGATTATTATTTTTTATTTTTTTATTAATTTATTATTAAAAGGTCCGAGTGTTCCACGACACACGCATTTTTTTTTCGGTGACAAGGACTAACCTTAACTGCTCATATGATCTCAACTGTATAACTGTAAGCAGTCTAAGATAGCGAGCTATGACAGAGACCAGGCCAGAGTCAATTCAGAAATTATTAAATTCTACATTATCTAAATTATCCATTATCGAACCCGAGACCTCCCACTTATATACGTTACAAAGGCTCACCACTGTGCAAGGGAGGTCGTCAAAAGTCGAGTCTTTTTGGACCGAAAAGTGATGATTTAGAATTTTTTTCTTTCAAATCGGACGGCAGAATAGGTAGGTATAATAACAGGAATCGAATCAAAAAGTTAGTATTTTATCCAATAACACCGTGAAAATCTTAGCCAACAACAAAGAAAATCATGCAAAGATTTCAAATTTATATCATCAAGTTCCCGGAATTTAATTAATTGTATTACTAACAAAGATCGCTTTCCATTAGAGTCCCGTTACTGTTACGAAATGAACCAGTACCAACTTTTCTATTTGATTAGGATAAAACAGTACCATGAGTTACTAGTATAATTCTCTTTTCCTTTTTATTTTGAAAGAATTTATCAGCTATGGCTGATATATTAATTAGTATGCTAAGGGCCGATTCACACCGGGATGGCAGCGGCGCGGCGGCGAAATAATTTTAAACTTTATCTACACTAATTAAAAGACCGCTTATCCGCGTATCGCTTGAAAAGGGCACGTGGCCACGCGCGCCTTGTCAGCGGTACTGCTCGCGACGCCGCACGGCCGCTCGCGGATGGGCGGCGGCCGCGCGCTCTCCGCTCTGCACACTCCTTCTTTTTTTCCTTTGTTTGTTTCTTTCTTTTTCTTCAGAAATAAGTAAGTGCTATAATAACCAATTCCATTATTTTCACTTCAAACACACGAGTTTTCTTGCCGAATGTAAAAACTAAACTGGAATAGAATAAAATAGAATAGACCCTTCCTCGGCCGGCCTCCTCGCGCATCTGCCGGCCGCTGCCGGCCGCTGCCATTCCGGTGTGAATCGGCCCTTATTGCGACAATTAATATATCATAATATTATTATCTCAACTTGATTTTAGTTGAAAAAACAAGAAATGACAATATTTAATAATGCAAAAGCGATGTAATACGCTTGCGATCAACTGTTTAGCAATAGTTCAATCACTCGGCCTATAAGTCCTACCTACAAACTGCCGCTTGCGATGCGCCGTAGGTACCTAATGCGGGTTAAGGTATCGGGATTCGTTGTTCGCAATACATGGCGCACTTAAAAATTACAATATTAGTTACCCATCATTTGTGAGATGAGTGACATTTGTCATTATAGACATTGAGAGTAACCTTATTCACAAAGTTATTGTAGGGTGTCCATCTTGTTACACCTTGTATGATGATAGAAGTCGAGGCTCTACAATAAAGCTTTATGAAATCAATATCCCGACAATATGGTATTTTTGGGCGCACTAGTCGTATTTGCCGTGTGGTGACCGCAGATCAGAATACAGTTGTCACCCCCCTCCTCATCCCGCGGGTGTCGTACGAGGCGACTAAGGGAATATAACGGAGAACGGGCAGCAGCGTCCTCTGTGCTACTACTACCATCTACTGCGATCACCAACCCGTCTGCCCCGCGTGGTGATTATAGGCAAACCCTCCCCTTGGGAGAGGCCTTTAGTCCAGCAGTGGACTGTTATAGGCTATTGATGATTGATGAATCGTATTCCACCACATCCTCGTGTGTCCACATTTGACAGTCAAATACAGGTGCGGAACTTCATCTACATACGCAGATATAAATCAACCTCTTATAGGTAGGCGGCGTTTTTTATAAACCTAGACTACTAAGGAAATCCTAAGTGGCTCTCCAGTCTAGACTGACAAACTGTTATTGCAGTTTAGATGCACTTCTCATAATTGCATAGCAACTGCAGACCAAATGCGACATGCAGTTTTGCAGTTTGCAGTTTGCGATATAATTATGTAATTTGCATCCAAACTGCAAGATTGTAGGTTCAAATACAGTTCATACGAAAAGAACTCCACCTCTTATAAGTTTGGTCCTATCGAAGCAAAACTGTTTATGTTCTCAACAAAGATACTCGTAAAAGGTATATGGATAAATATAAGAAGTTTATAATTGTTAATACTCGCGGGAACACTGAGCTTTAATAGCTTAGATTTTCATAGAAAGCTTGACCATTAACACAATAAGAAAGTAGGCGATGGATAAAACTAAAACCTATCGAACTATTATACTATAGTTCGTTGGTAAAGCCATATATAAAACTGCTATTAGTGGAAACGCATAACCGCCACGTGCCGAATGCTGCATTGATATTGTTCTAAACCGAACGTCGTAAAGTTTTCCAATATCGAAACAGTGTCGAGTGCACGCAAACGAATTGCATCGCTGGAAATGCACCGGCTAGAGATGAAATTCATATTCCCTTACTACTGCTCGCCCCAACAATATTCCAATGTAAATCCGTACTTAATATTAAAAATGCGCAAGTGCGTTAGTTTGTTGGTTTTTCCTTCAATCCCGCAGCAACGGAGTAACGCATTAAAGTGATTTTTGCATGGGTATAATTGAAGACTTGGAGGGAGATATACGGAAAAGCAGAGGGTTCTGCAGGATTTAAGTCCACGCGGGCGAAGTCGCGAGCTAAAGCTAGTATAGTATTATTAATATTTAGTTAACTATCTCTCTTATTAATTTAGTCTCTAAACTAGCGGCACGCTATGATGGCCGGTTTGACACATTACAATAGTGATGTGGAATGTCAATTTATTCTCGAACAAAAAACAATTAAGTTTTGTTTTTGTACCTGATTAAATAGGTTTAATAAAACAAAAATGTATATGTTTATTTAATTTATTTGAACGAACTGAATATTTGAATGAAAATGAATATACATACTTTATATGCACACAAGAAACATATGAATACAAAAGATACCAAAAAAGGTGCCACAAAAGGCCATAATTAATCAGATTCGTCCATACTACTATTTTCACTGTCGTCACTGCTATCATCACCTACATTAATAATTATATGTTCGTTTTCTATAATATTATCTATTTTCACATCTCTTTCATAATCTTCCCTTATTAATTTAACAGTTCTATTCACAACCTTTTCCCAGTCTCCTTTAGTCACATGTTCACAAGCTTCTTCTAATAATTTTAGCATTTTTTTTATGGTAAATGGGGGTTCTGTATTGTGTCTTGCAGCATATCCCTTAATTTGAGCCCACACCAACTCAATCGCATTATACTCACAATGGTAAGGCGGTAACCGTATAACTCTGTGCCCATGTTCTAATGCTATTTCGTCAATGACGTATCGGATCTTGGTTGGTTTGTTTTCTTTTAAAAGACGTACTAATTCCGCTTTTAACATATTCATGTTTGCATCGATATCGACGATATCAGCTTTCTTTTGGGATTGGGCAGGTGGCTTGTCAATTTGCATCGAGTGGTATGGGGCGTTGTCCATAATTATAATAGATGGTTCAGGGAGGCTACACAACATTGAGGTAAACCATTCAGTAAACTTTTCTCCATTCATGTCTTCATGATAGTCTCCAGTGGTTTTTGACGCAAAAGCCATGAGAGAACCTTCGACAAACCCGTTGATGGTTCCGGCGTGACAAATTATAAGTCGCGATCCTTTTCCTACAGGAACTTTGGAAGTAGATGCTGCTGTGTCATCGTTCCAAGAACGGCCTACAGTATGGTTAGCATTAAGCCATGTTTCATCCAAGAACACAACATTTTGCCAATTTTTGATTTCTTTCACTTGCCGTAAAAAAGTATACCTTGCCATCGCTATATCAAATCTTTCCATCAATATTTTGCGTTTGTTACATTTTTTGTATCGAAATCCAATGGTCTTCAAAATCTTCGTTAAAGAACTTTCCCCACCGAAGAATAATCCAGCTTCCTTCAGTGAATGCACCAACTTTTTTCTTGTTGGATACTCCTTCTGTAAATAGTAGCCGTAAACATGTCTTCGGATAGCATCGGCATCAAAGCTATCGATGCCTACGACTGGTTTTGCTCGTTTTCTCTTTTTTGGTGTGTGAAGTTTATTTTCTTCTGTGCCAGTCTCGCCATATTTTTTTTTAGTTATCCGTCTAACAGTTCGTTGTCCAATATTAAGCGCATCAGCTACGCGTTCAACCACTGACGTTATAGGTAAAATTGGCCCTCCATTTTGAGCTTCACGATCGAAATAGTTACGAAGGCGTATTACGAACTCACGTGTCTGACTATTTAGAACAGTTCTCTGCGTACGTTCGGTCATATCGACGAAATCCACAACAAAGGGCTTGAACAGAGTCCAAATTAACGAGCAAGGGTCAACAGTAATGCAGTATCAATATTTGAAATCCAAAGCCAGGTCAAAACTATATCACAATCGCATTGCACTGACAGTTTATACTTTTCGAAGCAACGTCAATTCGAAACTGCTTTGTTTTGCATTGAGCATTGACGCGAGTTTGCCGGAGGTAGTAGTTGTGCTAGCCAGCGATCCTATGTGACGATCGTATTAGATTCCATTTTTAAAAATTTTCAATTTAGAAAACCAAATGCCGAGTTGTGGTATATATCATATAAAAATAAAAATTTTACCTTTTGTATGAAACAGCTGATATTTTTTTGCGATTTCAGAGGTTTGTCCACATAGTGAAAATTGTTCATATTCACAAGTACATTCACCCCTTAAATGGTGCAAACTGATTTTTCTACACTTGTATACATTTTAGAAATCAATTTAATAAATAAATTTTGAGTCCTAAACCTAAAACTACATTCGATAAAATTTATGAATCTCTGCACATCACTATCGTCAATAAAGTAATACAATTATTTCCTTCAAAGTCGTTATCAATTAATACTGAACTTCATGAGCGGACAAACGTCAAACCGGCCATCATAGCGTGCCGCTAGTGTAAAAATATAAAAAATAATATAATTTGAAACAGCTAGAAACTACATTATTCAGTTAAAGACCTAGCGTTGCTTTTTCGTCCGGGCACGCTGGTAGCTCCTGTTAAAAAAATATTGTTATTGTTATAATAAGCTTTTACAGTTAATAATCCAAGCCTACCTACAAAAAATTAAAATAAAATAGCACAAGGGGGATGGCAAGAGAAGAACATTCTTGCAAACTTCTTTACAAGGAGAAGAACTATTACTCCTAGAAGGAGCAAAAGAAATGGATCTGGGAATCAAACTCAAACCACAGCGGTCAAGCGATAAATCGCATAGCTGAAATAGAGAAGTTATCAAAACTTAATTTCTTTATGGAAGTTCAGGTATATATTTTGTTATTGAGCCATCAAATCAAACTCGAGCCATAATAAACAAGATTTCTAGAAAATGTTTGAGAGAATACGAATAAATCTGTCTACAACTAATGTATAAAGGAGGAAGATTTATAAAGGAATATACGAGACATTAAAATATGAAGTCTTACCCAACTTTATTATGATAAAGTTCTTTTCTGTTTCCACTATGTGAATTTTAAAGTTTTGCAGTAAGCCGTGTACGATATGACAGCATAATATTTATATTTAATAATAATTTAAGTATTTGATCCAAAACGATTCGTAAGTAGAATTCTCTGATGATGTAAATGAATAAAGTTTTACCCTTAAGCTGTAATAATAATATCAAAAAAAAATAAGTGGCACTCGGGGACTGCCGCGGTAAAGCTATTGCATAGCATTTTTTATCAACTTATGCAATTATAATATTTATGCAATATTTTTTTGCATAATAAAAATTATACAAAAAAATAAACAAACAAGAAAAGCGCACTGTCACTACTTCGCGAGTGAGATTCGAACCTGCGACATCATACACCATACGGTAAAGAAAGCGGCCGCTCGCCCACTGCGCCAAACAGAGCTACTTGTGAATCTCTAAAATGTTGAACGCTTACTGAACGACGGTGTTAGGTTTATTTTCGTTACGGAATATCTTGATTCGGTCGCCGCGCTCAAACTGTTTGTCCTAGTGTGTTTATATTTTTTTATTTATTTTCTGCGGTAAGTAATTTAAAAGTAAGCATGCTTGTTAATTGCTCATTTAATTGTTCATTATGTAAGGTAAAATTAAGTAAATAGTATAGGATACAGTTATAAGTGCGTTAGCGTTAAGTATGATAAATTATAAGGTTAAAAGTAACTATTATTATTAGAAAAGTCTTATGACCACAATCAGTAGAGTGTTTTCATTGAATTCAAATTCAAGTACTAGCATCATCATATCTACCTTAGTTTTTAACGATATTTTTAGATTTCAATGAAAGAACATCTCGAGAAATACCTCTAAAAAATTTAAAAGAATATTAATAAAGTTACTTAGAAATGATTTATATTAGGTAAGTAAAAGATTTGCGTTGGTCATTTAAAGGAAATTGTACAAAACGAAACGGCAAACGTTTCTAAAACATGGAAAGTACAATAAATTATAAATACCCACGTCTTTGTTTCACTCCCGAAGAGAATTAACGAAATGAATCGCTTTAGACGCTTTTTACCTTATTGTACCCAAGGGTGGTTTCAGACTGCGGTAGTTTTGCGCTGATTACAAATGAAAACATCAGATCGAAGGGGGATTTTTGTTGCTTAGATAAAGTCACAATCTCAATGCTACTTCCGCCACGCTAATAATTTATTCTTTCAACGACAATAGGTACTGTGTCTCCCCTACTCTTTGTTTTGCTGATGTCTTAGTAATAGTGACCCCATAAGGATTTCTTGTTAGAATATTCAAATTTTCTATGATCCGTATTTATCTACCTATCTTCTATTTAAATAAAAATCAATTTCAGTCTGGCTAAAACTCAATAAGGGTTCCATTTTTACCATTTTGGTACGGAACCCTAAAAACGGCTTGACATATTTGAATATTTTGGGAAACCCAAAAAGCACAACTGCAAAATCAAAATAATCAAAATTAGTAATTTTGTATAGGAATCACCACTTATCACTTTTTACAGATAGATGGCGGGAGTGAAGCCATTGGTAAAAGATACTTAATATATTTTTAAATGTTATTAATTTGGCAAGAATCTTAGCAGATGCCTCTTTCAAAACTTAAAAAATTTACAATACTGTACATAATGTAATAAATTATTTTAGTGGCAGTCGCTCGAATCAAGCGGCAGAATAATAATATGTACTACACAATAATAGATAATATGTATCTGAAATATTGTAACAAAAATTATAATTATTGTGTGGGCGGCAGCTGAATGCAAAATCAAAATATTATGTAAAACACTTAATTCTAAAAATTAATAAAACCACTTAATATCACATACGTAAATGTTCCTTTTCTTGCGGAGCAGTAAAGTAAGCTTCTAGTTCCTATTGTTGATTTTATAACAGTGAAGTCAGATTACCCTAGATTTGCGGTTTTCAAATGAAAACATCAGATCAAAGGGGGTTCTCGTCATTGAGATAAAGTTTATTGTTAGACTGCTGCGCTAATTTACCCTTTCAACCACAATATACTGTTTCTCCCTAATGTTTCTTGTGCATCTATCAAGATTGATTATCTATTTATTTATGATTAAATAATCTATTCTAGAGATTAGATCATTTATCAATTGCAATTTGCAACACTTAAAGGTTATTATGTATTAAGATCTAAATATTAGAAAGGTACAAATTACAGTAAACAACATTATAATTTTTCTATAATAGTTTGATTATTATGTTTCAATACGATTAGGAATATCCTTTAATAAATATAACATCTAGATCTAATGATGAGTTTGTTCGCAGAGTCGCATTGTTTGCTAATAATTTATTCTTTCGTCGACAATACTGCCTCCCCTATTGCTTCGTTAAAGCTGTCTGCAGTTTATGCGTTCCTAATCCCTTAAGGCCCGTATATCCTGTTTAGAAAATTCTAACTTGCATGGTGTCTATCTGCTATCATTAGGTTCATGTTCAAAGTACCTACTGTTGTATTACGCTAAGGCGTTGATTCCACAAACTGCCAGTGGATCTTATTTCATCCATACAAAATTACGAATGCGCAAGTGTCTGTCTATAGGAATATCTATGTGTATGTTTGTATGTCTTTTTGTTCTTTACATTGACGCCGATCTTGCTGAAAACTTGTAAACTTGGTGACAGCATAATGCTATTAGTATTTGTCCCGGAAAATATCTTGGTCCCTTGGGCAACAAATGCCACACAGATGATGATACAAATGAATCTATTACGTTATTAACAGGTGTAAAATTGTAACAATACGAACTCACAATGTAGGCTGTATGTAGCACGGCGTTAATAATTAACCAATAATAATAATATTTAACATGTAAATCTCGTTTAAAAACAGGGTATGTGGTGTTTCCATCCGAATCCGATCATCGGGACCGTCAACCATATTTATTGATGAGACTGGTTGATTGGCAGACGTGTAATTTCACATACTCGTAATATCAGATTCATATTGATACTACGGATACCATAATATAATGTTTTTTCAAATTCATCTTTTTGTTTCCTATTTATGAGTTATTGACCGTGATTGTTCAGTACTAGAATTCTTTACGAATATAAAGGATATTTTAAGGATTCCGTAGTAAAACAAGGACATTACCGTCGTCCAGACTTGTTTTTCAGGGAATATTATAGCTGCAAAACTGACATGGTTATAAAAACTTGTTACCTACCGCTACAAAGCGAAGGTGTGTACCTTCTCTGAAAAAAAATTTTTAGCCTTACCATACTGTTTTACTAACTACAAGTCACCTCATAATTTAAAACAAAAGCTTAAAATTATCCTTACACATTCTACTCTATATATTTATTTTAATCAGCAAAAATGTCACAAGCTTTATTCAGAAAAAATAAATAAGCGCGGGAAAAAAGAGGAAAATCACAAAGAATTCCCAAGGGCGACATGAAATTCATTTTAACTTGTACCATCAATCAGAGAACGTTGACTACAAATTGTTCGCAACAAAAAAACATGAACGAGTGTCCGAATAATAGATGGCGCTGATTCAAAACCCCAAGATGGCCGCGGGCTTTTGGCGGGAATCACTGAAGCGCATAATTGACAGAGGACACCGCCTTTGTATTATGCCTTGGACGAGGCTTGCTTGTCCCAAATATTACATAATTTATAAATTGTTTCAGACTACAATACATATTCTGGCTCGGAACAATAAGTATATAAATTATTTATTAGCTGAAGTTCAGAAATTTATAGGGATCTCTACCTAAATAATAGAATCGTAGAATATCGAAATTTTGAATACGATTAACCTTACTTTAAAATAAAAAGCAGAGTGTGTTCTTTTTTTTAAGTTTATATAATATTAGATGATTCCCGTGACTTTGTCGGCGTGGATTAAGGTTTTTTAATTCCCGCGGAAACTTTGTAATTTTCTGGGATAAAATTGAAGGCTATGTGTTAATTCTAGGTATGAGCTATCTCCATTTTTATTGTCGGTTCATTCGTTGTGGCGTGAAAGAGTAACAAACATCCATCCATCCATACATCATCACAAACTTTCACATTTATAATATTTATAATATATAATATTATTAGTATTAGTAGGGATGAAACCTGCTTCTTCGTCCGGGTGGATTAAGGTTTTTTAATTCCCACGGGAACTCTGTAATTTTCTGAGATAAAATGTAGCTTATGTGTTAATCCTGGATATCAGCTATCACCATTACAAATTTGAGCCAATTTGGTTGATTCGTTGTGGCGTGAAAGAGTAACAAACATATGGATGGATGATTCATACAGTATCCATCCTTACAAATTTATATCGCATTTATAATATTAGTACGAAAAGTAGGATATTAGTAAGAAGTAGGATAGTATTAGACGAGCTTTTGCCTTTTGACTCAGGTTTTTAAAAACTTAGAAGAATGCATTGTTTTGCGGTATAAAAGTAAAAAGTAGATTCGATGACTCCTTATTCACTATATCCGCCTGTGAAAGTCCCGTCAAAATCGGTTCAGCTATTAATCCAAATAAACCTAACAAAGAATATAACACACGATGCTCTTCCGTGCACAAGGCTTTGCCAAGCCCCAAATGTAGTCTGTTTTAACCCCCGACGCAAAAAGAGGGGTGTTATAAGTTTGACGTCGATGTCTGTCTGTCTGTATCTGTGGCATCGTAGCTCTCAAACAGATGGACCGATTTCGATGCGGTTTTTTTCATTTGAAAGCCAGTTTCCTTGCGGTGGTTCTTAGCTATGTTTGGATAATATCGGTCAGCAGTGTAAGAGTATCAGCTCTTTTCCAAAATGATGTAAGGCATTTTTGGCGTATGATTACTCGATTAAGTGCTTCACGCGTGACATGCCGGGGGTGTTTTAAATTTTCAATTTACACTTGTTATAGAATAGAATATAAATGTTTTTAATCAAATAAACTTTTACAAAGTGGTTTTGAATCATCACGTGAATCTACCACAGGTGAGGCTGAAGTCTATAGATTGCACTCTCCTCAGACTCAGCATTCAAAATATTATATAATTTAAGCCAGTGAAGACTTACGGATCCGAGTCATAGTCGCCAACTATGGGCCTCATAAGAAGGCTCAGGGTCACTCAGCGAGCGATGGAGAGAGCTATGCTCAGGGTATCCCTGCGAGATCAAATCAGAAATGAGGAGATCCGTAGGAGAGAACCACACCGCTCACCGACACAGCTCAGCGAGTCGTGAAACTGAAGTGGAAATGGGTGGCGCACATAGTTTGAAGAACTGATGGTCGCTGGGATCCCAAGGTGCTGGAGTGGCGACCGGGAAGCGCAGTGTTTGCAGAACCCCCACTAGGTGAGTCGCAGGGAGCCGCTGCATTCAGGCGGTGCAAGACCAAAGCCTGTAGAAGTCCATGGAGGAGACCTTCGTCCAGCAGTGGACGGCTATAGGTTGATTAACTTCTTAATCAACCTATAGAGTGCTATAAACGTCCACTGCTGGACGAAGGTCTCCTCTGCTCTCTGCGAATCGTGAATTTCATCAAGAAGAAGATATGTAATATATTTTAAACAAGAAAATCTGTGTCGGTCTGCAGTCCGAGCCAAGTCAGAGGCCCGCGCTTTACAGCTGATGTCGACGTAAGTGCGAAATTCATGATTCGGTTTCAATGCAGAATATAACAGGCGACATTCTGTCTAGTAACACAATAATTATTATTTCCTATTTGCCAGGTAGATAATGTTGAACTGACTAATTATGATAGTCGTACCTAAGAGAATTTACGTTGATCGACGCTGATCTATCGAAATCCACTTACGGGATCTCCTCATAATGGGATTATTAGTTACTGTCGGTACGGGTAAATTGGCTCATCCCAGTTCGTTAACGGAACAAAAAAAGTAGTTTGCGCATAAAATATGAATAGGGTCCGTGAACCCCCGAATCTCTCCCTCTATATTCTTGCCAAATTACAGCCACTTCGATTTCTTTTATAGTGCGCCCTCGGTAAGGCAATGCATTATTCGTATGTGCCATGTGTATGGATGTAACTACAGGGAAAGTTGTAAAGAAATTGGGCATGCGGAGGTTTCTCGTGTTAAATCGCTCAAACAAATTTCTCAACTGCAGAAAATTCGAAGTAATGCAAGGGAAAATTGAAAATCAACATTGTATTTTGTTGATTGCATTGGTACCTATAAAACATTGCCGTGTCATACTGACAGACAGACAAGGCCTTCAATACCTATCCCAGAGGTGCACTAGGGAGATATTTTTAATACCTATAAGTACATCCCTATAAGTACATCCCATCCCATAAGTTAATACCTATAAGTACATCCCATCCCATGGTCGCTAACTATGGGCCTCATAAGAAGGCTCAGGGTCACCCAGCGAGCGATGGAGAGAGCTATGCTCGGTATATCCCTGCGAGATCAAATCAGAAATGAGGAGATTCGTAGGAGAACCAAAGTCACCGACATAGCTCAGCGTGTCGCGAAACTGAAGTGGAAATGGGCGGGGCACATAGTTCGAAGAGCTGATGGTCGTTGGGGTCCCAAGGTGTTGGAGTGGCGACCCCGCACCGGGAAACGCAGTGTTGGCAGGCCCCCCACCAGGTGGACCGACGACATCAAACGAGTCGCAGGGAGCCGCTGGATTCAAGCGGCGCAAGACCGAAGCCTGTGGAAGTCCATGCAGGAGACCTTTGTCCAGCAGTGGACGTCTATAGGTTGATAAAGAAGAAGAAGAAGAAGTACATCCCTGTGATAGAAAAATTATAACCTAAATCTAGGTGCATTTTACGCACTGCAGAAGCAATGCGGTCGCAAGATGAATTGAAAGAAGGGTTTAAGTTATAACAGACAAAATGTTAAATATCCACTATAATAAAGTTTTAACAACTACTAATTCCAGTTCTACCGGAAGTATATAACCAAAAATAATGTGCCAACAAGAGTAGATATGTAAATATAAACCACAGTACATTACAAACTAGCACAAAACCACGATTGCACCAAATATACAAATAACAATAACTGTTAACACGATGATCTTTACAGCAATTTATACATTTTGTTGTGAACACTAACCACGAGGTCACAGTTTTGTCGCTATAGCGATATGAGTACGGCAGTTGCGGGATGTTCTAAAGACAATTAAATATTTTACAGTACATTTAAATAAATAAATTACAATTGAAGGGTCACATAAATTGTAAAGATAAAGTAATATTTCTAACACTGGTGTTTTTTCTCCTTCAAAGAAGAAAACGGACACGTGTTTCATTTGCAAATTTTTTTTAATCCATCAAATTAACGTTAACTTTGCCATTAAATGCGCGTTAGGGCTATTTAGTAAGTTTAGACTACTCTTATATTGAGTTAATCGAAGAACGAAGTATGTGACGGATGGCGTTTTAGATACAGGAAATGCATTTTAATGCTTGGTTTTCTTGTGACCTGCAAAACCTGCATCTCTATTCTCAGCTCTGCCTTTCTCCGCTTCAAGGAAAAGGGCTAATAAGCGAATGCTTTTTGTAAGCCGCCTCTTCCGTGACAAAGTCGTGGTTCTACGTCATAAAAGCGGTATAAAGTAGTTCCCATCAAATATACAGCAGTTGCGCATTTGATATATAAAATGAAATGCATCGTCCGGATGGTCCATCTGGGACCGCAGAGCTTCGAACAACTTTGCACGAACTTTTCTGATTAAACCACTACCGCAAACATGCACCGAATAATTAACTGGGAATAATTTATTTTATATTTCATACATAAAGAGCTTATTTAACACTCGTATAACATACGTTTTATCCGTGCCATACGACTAGATAACTTTATTTATATGTTGTAAAAATACTTCAATAAAACAATAAAAATGCATGCCTGAGATTTCTCTGTAATGTTCAAAGGTGTGTGAAGTCTGCCAATTCGCACTTTATAGTCTAGGCAATGAAGCTAGTGGACCCCAACATCAATTCCTCAGGCGACGAAACTTTACAGAATGATAAAGTATCAGTAGTTAAAAGTATTTTATAAATATCCAAAAAAAAATTAGAACGGAAGTTAGGTATTTTTACCTAAACTCTTTTATGCTTAATATCTCAGTTCGGCAAAATGCTCGGTCAAAACTTTCTTCACCTGAAACATTCATGTAAAGTCTAGAAACAAAATATAAAATATCCAAAATATACTCCTAGTCGAAACCACCAAATTTTGAAAAATACGTTTTTTCAATGTTACTTGCAGCCAAAAATTGCTCTGTGAATTTTTTTCACTGGAATGTCCTTTTATAGCCGTTTTGTACCTACAACTTGAAAATCCAAACAATATACCAAGAGACTATATTTTTTTCAAAAACTACCCTTTTACTCACAGTGCAAAATTTCTCCATCCATTTTTTTTATTGATATGATTACAATTATTTTTTTTGTATCAAGTATCAAAATATCCAAAAAAATAATCAAGCGCATTAAAAACTATAAACATTTTAGAAAGAAATATTTTATATTTAATCCATCAAGGGAAGCAGGAGCGTGGTGACGTCACGAGACCCGACATATTATCTGCCTATTATATCGACATATTTTTTCTACGGTGACGCGAGCCTGTATTTCGTTGAATCGACTGTGCAATTGTCAATCAAAAACTGTTGCCAACGACGGTGACTATGACGATCAATTATTGGTTATGATTTATGAACTATACCCAAGATGTCCCAGATGTCAGTCAGCCTATACGAGATTAGTATGGCTCTCAAACAGCTCAAGAACAACAAAGCGCCTGGTGATGACGGAATCATTGCGGAACTCCTGAAAGCGGGTGGACGTTTATAGGTTGATAAAGAAGAAATAGATATGAATATTTTTTACTTTTTAAAATTAAAAAAAAATAATTTTGATGATATGTTTTAGCTCAAGCTTTTTGACCATTAGAATAGAATAGAAATGTTTTTTTATTCAAATAAACTTTTACAAGTTTTTTTACAATCGTCAATGAGTCTACCACTGGTTCGGAATGCCGTTCCTGCCGAGAAGAACCAGCAAGAAACTCGGCAGTTGCTCTTTTCAAAATACTTTTACAATATACTTAATAGATATTATGCTATGTATGCATTACATACTGTAGTACCATTAGTAGTGACCTATTTATTCGAAAATTCATGTTTAAGAACACCAAAAATCTAGGTCGTAAACGACATTTTTAGCGAATATTGAGACGTAAATAAGACAGATCGAAAGAGCGTTAAAAACTGAGTATGATACCATTAAAAAGTTCAAGTTTTGGCCAAAATGTCCTTTACGCCCTTTGTAATCCGAGGTCCGTGTGTAATCCGATACATCGATGCTGGAAATTTCAAATTTTGTAAGCGACAAACATGCGACAAACCCCTAATTTTCAGGAGGACCAAACAAAATTTTACCTTTTAAACTGTCATAACTCTCATTTTTAGGGTTCCGTACTCCGTACTAAAAACGGAACCCTTCTAGAATCACTTCGTTGTCCGCCTGTCTGTCCGTCTGTCAATACCATTTTTCTCAGGAACACATGGAGGGTATCAAGTTGAAAATAGTATCAAATACTCAGGTCTGCAATCCCTTGTAGCTGTGACAAAGTCTAAGTCGACGCAATCAAAAGATACGGCCTTTTATGGTCCATCTATGCCGCATATTTTAACACTCGCAAGACCTAGAGGGTACTTCCTGTTGACCTAGAATCATGAAATTTGGCATGAAGCAATGTCATGTAGCACAAGGAAAGGAAAAAATCCGAAAATCGTAAATTTGTAGTTTCATCACAAAAATTTTTTTTTTGTGATGCAGTATATCCTACTATCCTAGTTCCTACTATGCGATGCGATGACTATGCAAAAGTTTGTGAGGATGTATGGATGGATGTTTGGATGGATGTTTATTACTTTTTCACGCTACAACGAATGAACCGATTTGGCGGAAATTTGGAATGGAGATAGCTTATAAACAGGATTAACACATAGGCAGTAGGCCAAATTTATATTATAGTTCTATATTTGCATTAAACTTTTCAGATCATTACATTTTGCTACAGATATTTCAGGTTCCAATTCAATTCTTACATCTTTAGAAGATTTTTGGTGCATTTGAAATGTTGGACTCTTCTTCCATTGATTTTTAACAATCATTAATTTTCATTGAGACACTTCTTTTATGCATTTTTTCTAAATTGACTTAGTTTATTAACAAAGAGCTTTTGCTATTTGTAAATAAACTAAGCTAACGCCTTTTGCTGTTTGTGTCGTTTAGGCTAAGGTCGATTCTTAAATATTTAAAACTTATTATTTCAAGACACTACCAAGTATGTTAAAAACAATATACTTTGTAATGTCTTTGGATGTTATCTAGCACATTCGATTGGAATCAGACCATTGCATAGACAGGGTCGTCTTAACCACACTGGACGCCGGGGTGCGAAAATCCGCCTGCGCCCCCCTTGCCAACAAAAAAAAAATTAATTAATTTTCCATTTTTGTATTTCATTTACTCTAAAATAAAGTTAGATACTTTATAATTGACTTCAAAAAAAGGAAGTTTATATCGGCGCGCAATCGGCTCATATTTTTTTCCATGCAGGTATGTACACCAATTTCTTCGAGATTTCAGACCGTATCGCATTTTTTTTATTTGAAAGAAAATGTTTGCTATTAACTATGAAGATTTAGAAAATATCGATTGTGTATTAATAATGTAAGTTATAGGTATCAAGCTTGACTACATCGTTAAGCTCGAGGCCCCAACTCCTCAATTCTAATGCTGCAGGGTGCTGCACTCTTAAGCTGTGAGAATTTAGGAATTTTTGATTGTGAATTCATATTGTAAAGACCAATTAATTACCTTTAGTTAGACTACACCACGAACTCCAGATTCTATCACCTGACCTGACAATCAGACCTGATGCTGCAGAATATTGCACTCCTAGGCCACTAAAAATAATAACGATTTTCAAAAAACTAACTTCAAACGCCTCTATAAATTACATATATAATCTTTGTTTCTACACGTATGTTGAAGTCGGATGGGCATATAAGAAACGTCGAAACAAACGGAGGCGCAACGCACACCAGGCCGTAACGGCCGTACTACGCAGCTGTGTATTCCATACTTGATACCTAAAATATCAATCTGTAATGGAAATTTTCACGAGCGAAGCGATCGTGAAAATATTTACTAAGTCAGAATCTAAAATTTGATCTATACGATCTAAAATTTTACTTTTTTTATTACTTACTACAAATATTACATCTCGTATCTCCAGTCCTTATTTATAAGAGATATCAAAATTTAAAATATACAGATCGATAGAGATAAAAATTTCGAGTTCAATGGTATATTATCAATTAGTGTACTTAGGACAAAATGTCCCTTACGACATTTGAAATTTCCAGCGTCGATATCAATTCGTCGCTTCTTACGTCAATGTTAATTCAAAATTTTTAAATACCAAAATAGATTTTAGATCGTAAAGAGTTTTTAATTTTTGTAGACGAGTTACAGCATAGAAACCAGACAGTTTGAAATGAATTACGACATTACAAAAAGCTACAGTACCCGGCCATAAGGCCGATGTGCAATATATTTGATTTATACTAACTAAAATTTTACTTTTTTGTTACTTACTACAAAGTATTACATTTCGTATCTCCAGTCCTTATTTATAATTATAAGAGATATCAAAATTTTAAATAAATATACAGATCGATAGAAAGAAAAATTTCAAGTTCGATGGTGAAGCAAGTGTACTTACGACAGAATGTTCCTTACGACATTTGAAATTTCCAGCGTCGATATCAGTTGCATAAACTGCATAAACTAGCATTTTGCTTTAAACAGTTTGCAAATTTCTGGCGTGCCAAATACGTACTTAAACAAAATATATTTAATACATTTCCTCCTTTATTTCCTCAAATCATAAGTAATGAAAAAAAATTGAACTTTAAGCTATTGCATAGACACACAATAATTTCGATAACCGTTCCATTTCGTTATACCTACCTATGTATTTATAACCGACTTTAAAAAGGAGGAGGTTCTCAGTTCGACTGTATGTTTTTAAGCTATTGCATAGCTTTATCGCGGGCTTTGAACTAGGACAAACAGTTTGAGCGCGGCGACCGAATCAAGAAATTCCGTAACGAACAAAAACCTAACACCGTCGTTCAGTAAGCGTTCAACATTTTAGAGGTTCACAAGTAGCTCTGTTCGGCGCAGTGGGCGAGCGGCCGCTTTCTTTACCGTATGGTGTATGATGATTGATGTCGCAGGTTCGAATCTCACTCGCGAAGAATTGACAGTGCGCTTTTCTTGTTTGTTTGTTTTTTAATTAAATAATTAATTTTTGCATAATTTTTATTATGCAAAAAAAATATTGCATAAATATTATAATTGCATAAGTTGATAAAAAATGCTATGCAATAGCTTTACTGCGGCAGTCCCCGAGTGCCACTTAATTTTTTATTTTAATTTACTTACCTAGACATAAGCTTACAAAAAAAATAATTTATGAGCCCTTATTTAAGCTCATTTATCTTGTACAAATAAATTAATGTTCAGTTACATGTTTATGTTCAATATTTAGCATTGTAGAAGGCATGTAGTAACATGTATGTTATTTTGTGAAGTCGCTTCGCTCGCGCACGCTAAACTATACCCAATGTCTCAAGAATTAAGGTGCATTATCGCGAAAACGCAGTTTAGATTTCAAAAAATCTGTTTCAATATCAATGTTCTTCGTGATATTTTTTTTGGATATTTAGGATAAGAGTGTAAATGTGACTACCTACTATGATAAAAAAAAGAAATTGGATTGAGAAATTTTTCATACCGAGTTATAAACAATTTTCAGTTGAAGTAAGATAAATAGATTTTGGTATGGATTTTTTTTTGGATTTTCTTACACGTTATGCTAAATTACATGTTAAGGATATTTAAAAATAAAAAATTGACTGAGCAATTTTGTGGTCGAAATTACGGACAAAAAAGGAAACCTCTTTAAAAAGTGACAGTTCCGTTTGAAAAAAGTTTTGGATTTTTATCAAGTACCTCTTATTGAAGCTAATAATTAGTTTGGTAAAAAAAAATTGGACGGAGAAATTATTTATTTCAAAATATTGAGCTATTTGTACTTTTAGGTATAAATACCTAACTTCCGCATGGATTTTTTTTTGGATATTTTTGTGTAAATTTTGGGTCATCCCATACTACAACCCCGCCAAATTTCATCGACTGAGGATTTGATGTGGGGGTCTCCATACAACAGACCGCCCCATTGCCTAGGCTATTAACTAAAAATCCTAAACTGCCAAATACTTGTAAACTGAAGTTTATTTTATTTGTGAATAAAAGACATAGTAATATATCAATTTTCATAGGTACATGAACCGTATCTTTTGCTCAGAATATTATGAAAATTGTATTAATAAATTGTTGTAGAAGGTTGATTTATTTAAATTGACCGAAACCATCTAAACAACCATTCTAACTTTGGGAATCAAGATTAAGCTCAGTATCAGTTCAAAATTCAGTCAAGACTCATGGTCTGCTGAATCTCAAAACATTATAATGTAGGTGTAACGCACCGGGCATCCGTCGTAATAATTGCCAAAGTTCGCGTAATTTCCTTATGAAATTTTGTCCCCAAATATCTTAATTAAGAGAAGTTTTGTTCGAAAGCCAAGCGCGGCCCATACAAACGAACTTCGTTCCCGTGTCTTTGTTTCTGTGGGAACTATTTTTCTGGATAAAGTACATCCTTTATCCATCGCCAAGCTGCAAGGGTGAAAGCTATCTCTATGCCGAGTAAGGGTCAAATAATAATAATTCAAGTCTGAAAAATTCAGAGAAATTCAAGGAAGAAGAAAGTCAGGGACGCTCTTGATCTTAAGACCTATCTTTGATTTCTGTTTGTCAGATTATGAAAAATATGTAGTTTCAAACTTAGAGTTCGAAAAGTTTAAACGAAATACTTATTTCTGGAGCATGTCTTCAAAACTTTATTGAGTGTGTTTAATAATAAAAAAAAACTTGAGAAGTGTCAAGGGACACCCGGATTGAACGTAGTTCCTTTCGATTAATTTTAGTGAAGGAATTGTAATAAACTAGTGGTGTCATCTAGTATTAAATTGATTAACTACGATGATGACGAAATTATATTTAGTTTATTTCTATTGCAGCTCTGTTACAAAACCAAAGAGTTACTCTGGTTTTTTAACAGATGGCGTTAGTCGTACAATAATATTTTATCTAATTTATACAATAAAAAATTAGGGAAAAATTCCACATGTAGAAATATTTAAAATAAAATTGAAAATAGAAAATTCAGTCAGTCGAGCTGGGATTCGAACCATCGGCGTTGAACTTATAGACGACTGCCCGATCCACTAGGCCATGAAGACGCCGTGTTGTATGGCGAAAATACCGAATACAATGCAAAATTCACATTCAACAAAAAAGTGTCGGTTTCAAAAATGTGTCGAGTGTCGGTTCCTTAATTTTTTCCGTCTAGCCCCCTTCCGTACCGCGCGATAAGGAACTACGTTCCAACAAACAAACTTCGTTTGTAGGGGATACACTAGAGATAGCTCCTCTTTAGAGGTGAGAGACTTTCGTAATTACGTTACAAGGCAGACATGCTCTCAAAATTTAATGATTTGTAACAACTCGCTGTAAACTTGCCACATTTTGTGCTGTAATTGTACATAGCTAGGTAAATGGACAGGTTTTGTACTATAATAACCTTACTGAACTGCGGTATGTTTTTCTTACAGAAATGTCGTGTACAACCTCAGTCTTACCGACTTGACGGAGCAAAGAAGACTCGTCTGGTACTCAACAGAATCTGACATCGACATGTGCGTTGTCAAAGGAAAAGATGAGGTAAGTGAAAGACAATTTTACGAGACTACTGTACAGTATCACACACTCGCGAAACACATGTGTTTCCGCTGTCACATTTAGCTTTAACGATAACTTAACTATAAAGTTACTATAACGGCGCCTCGCGCAACTGGGCCTATGTGGGCTGACGACATCAGACGAGTCACAGGGAGCTGCTGAATACAAGCGGCGCAAGACTGAGGCAGGCGTGGGTGGAATTTAATGCAATAAGAGCAATGGACATACGAGCATAAAAGTCTATATGTCGGCAGTGGACTATAGTAATCCAACTATCTAGATAGCTTGAAACCCTTTAATTACAACAAGTCTGATTTTACTGTGCCCAACTTATGTTCAGCAAACTTATAATCTCTGCAATAAGCGATGCTCTAATAATTGACCCAAATTCTACACCTCGAGATGAACGTAATCGAGCCAGATATTTTAATACAATAGAACAATAACTTTACTCAAACAATACCGATGTTACCTTGCGGCAAATAATTGAATTCGGGCCGGGTCCAATATAGTAGGTATATACGACCGACACTTGCATATGAAACGAGACCGTGTTGGGAACATCTACCGAATGCCGGCAAATTAAAATACCAATCGAGCGGAAATTCGTTTCTATCTACAAATACATTTGAATTGCTTTGCTTTGTTTTCGTTAGCCTTATTAAGGCTAAAGCCTTATTTTTCGTCTCTATACTCGATTATTTACAGACCTAAAGTTCACCAAAGTTTATCCTTTTGCGGTATTCCAAGGTTATTAAGTACTATAAGCATTGTGAGTTGGAACATTGGAAATAATTTTACTATATGATGAAGGGTGTTTAAAAAAAAATCGGCCATGTGCGAGTCGGGCCTCGCTCTTTTAGGGTTCCGTACATATGACCAAATATTTTTTTTAAAACTGGATACATATTTAGATATCTTAGTTCTTAGAAAGTACTTAATTAGCATATGGGGAAAAAAATACTCGTTTGTGATGGCCACAACTTACAAAACGTATTATACATCGGTGTTTTCAGTATTTGTTGTTTAAATACACTATATAGTACATAATATACCAAAGTTTAGTTTTTGAGATAGACCCCTAACAAAATTAGTCTAAAACCGACAACTTTGGCGGCCCCCCATTTCTTCATTTTTGTAGCTAAAAATTAAAAAATATATATTTGAACTACACATAATGAGTTCTAGACGATGACACCCCACATGACAGGATAAAAAAATAAAATTTTATTTCGACTCCTTTTCCATTTTTGGGAGCCCATTTATTTTTAATTTTATTTTATTTTTATTATTTGTTGTTATAGCGGCAATAGAAATACACAATATGTGAAAATTTCAACTGTCTATCTATTACGGTTTATGAGGTACAACCCGCTGACAAACGGACGGAGAGACGGACAGCGGAGGCATAGTAATAGGGTCTCGTTGGCACTCTTGGTACGGAACCCTAAAAAACGACAAACTTTAGTCCGCCATAAAGTGTGTATTTTATACACACTTTTTGTGTATAAAATCGAGTACAACGCGCGAGTACACTTTTTATGGTTTAGTGGTTATTTTATACTTACACACTTTTTGTGAGAAGGGATATAGTACATTGTTACCTTAGGGATGAAAGTAACTTATTTAGTCCCGAGACGGGGTTTGGCGCCCGAGCGTAGCGAGGGGGCCTATAGTTCGAGGGACTAAATAAGTCTTTATCCCGAGGTAAACACTGTGCTTTTCATTACGAATATAAGGAAAGTCAAAATAAAAATAGAAATTAGCTAAAGAAAATTGAGTGAACTTTATTTTACATAAATCAACAACTTTGGTGAGATATTTATTTACACTAGCGGCACGCTATGATGGCCGGTTTGACGTTTGTCCGCTCATGAAGTTCCGTATTAATTGATAACGACTTTGAAGGAAATAATTGTATTACTTTATTGACGATAGTGATGTGCAGAGATTCATAAATTTTATCGAATGTAGTTTTAGGTTTAGGACTCAAAATTTATTTATTAAATTGATTTCTAAAATGTATACAAGTGTAGAAAAATCAGTTTGCACCATTTAAGGGGTGAATGTACTTGTGAATATGAACAATTTTCACTATGTGGACAAACCTCTGAAATCGCAAAAAAATATCAGCTGTTTCATACAAAAGGTAAAATTTTTATTTTTATATGATATATACCACAACTCGGCATTTGGTTTTCTAAATTGAAAATTTTTAAAAATGAAATCTAATACGATCGTCACATAGGATCGCTGGCTAGCACAACTACTACCTCCGGCAAACTCGCGTCAATGCTCAATGCAAAACAAAGCAGTTTCGAATTGACGTTGCTTCGAAAAGTATAAACTGTCAGTGCAATGCGATTGTGATATAGTTTTGACCTGGCTTTGGATTTCAAATATTGATACTGCATTACTGTTGACCCTTGCTCGTTAATTTGGACTCTGTTCAAGCCCTTTGTTGTGGATTTCGTCGATATGACCGAACGTACGCAGAGAACTGTTCTAAATAGTCAGACACGTGAGTTCGTAATACGCCTTCGTAACTATTTCGATCGTGAAGCTCAAAATGGAGGGCCAATTTTACCTATAACGTCAGTGGTTGAACGCGTAGCTGATGCGCTTAATATTGGACAACGAACTGTTAGACGGATAACTAAAAAAAAATATGGCGAGACTGGCACAGAAGAAAATAAACTTCACACACCAAAAAAGAGAAAACGAGCAAAACCAGTCGTAGGCATCGATAGCTTTGATGCCGATGCTATCCGAAGACATGTTTACGGCTACTATTTACAGAAGGAGTATCCAACAAGAAAAAAGTTGGTGCATTCACTGAAGGAAGCTGGATTATTCTTCGGTGGGGAAAGTTCTTTAACGAAGATTTTGAAGACCATTGGATTTCGATACAAAAAATGTAACAAACGCAAAATATTGATGGAAAGATTTGATATAGCGATGGCAAGGTATACTTTTTTACGGCAAGTGAAAGAAATCAAAAATTGGCAAAATGTTGTGTTCTTGGATGAAACATGGCTTAATGCTAACCATACTGTAGGCCGTTCTTGGAACGATGACACAGCAGCATCTACTTCCAAAGTTCCTGTAGGAAAAGGATCGCGACTTATAATTTGTCACGCCGGAACCATCAACGGGTTTGTCGAAGGTTCTCTCATGGCTTTTGCGTCAAAAACCACTGGAGACTATCATGAAGACATGAATGGAGAAAAGTTTACTGAATGGTTTACCTCAATGTTGTGTAGCCTCCCTGAACCATCTATTATAATTATGGACAACGCCCCATACCACTCGATGCAAATTGACAAGCCACCTGCCCAATCCCAAAAGAAAGCTGATATCGTCGATATCGATGCAAACATGAATATGTTAAAAGCGGAATTAGTACGTCTTTTAAAAGAAAACAAACCAACCAAGATCCGATACGTCATTGACGAAATAGCATTAGAACATGGGCACAGAGTTATACGGTTACCGCCTTACCATTGTGAGTATAATGCGATTGAGTTGGTGTGGGCTCAAATTAAGGGATATGCTGCAAGACACAATACAGAACCCCCATTTACCACAAAAAAAATGCTAAAATTATTAGAAGAAGCTTGTGAACATGTGACTAAAGGAGACTGGGAAAAGGTTGTGAATAGAACTGTTAAATTAATAAGGGAAGATTATGAAAGAGATGTGAAAATAGATAATATTATAGAAAACGAACATATAATTATTAATGTAGGTGATGATAGCAGTGACGACAGTGAAAATAGTAGTATGGACGAATCTGATTAATTATGGCCTTTTGTGGCACCTTTTTTGGTATCTTTTGTATTCATATGTTTCTTGTGTGCATATAAAGTATGTATATTCATTTTCATTCAAATATTCAGTTCGTTCAAATAAATTAAATAAACATATACATTTTTGTTTTATTAAACCTATTTAATCAGGTACAAAAACAAAACTTAATTGTTTTTTGTTCGAGAATAAATTGACATTCCACATCACTATTGTAATGTGTCAAACCGGCCATCATAGCGTGCCGCTATTGTAAAGTTTATGTTAAAATTAGAACAATTAGTAATAGTTAGTGAAAGGTTTTTGCCGGGTATATTGATATTTGATATTTTCTGGGAAAATTGAGTTTCTACAGTATCCAGGGATTCTTGGGTGAATGTTGGCGACATTGGTATTGGTGTATTTTCTTCAGCTGTTACAGTTATATTGTTGGATTCCACCTGATAATCTTTTGAAGTGCTCGGCTGTGGGGTATCAGTGGAGTGCAGATTTATCATTTTTGTTACTATGTGTGATTTATCTTAGTTTTATTTTCCACTGACTCTTCTATGTAGCCTTCAGCTACTTTACTCGACTTCCAACCTCCATGTCTTTTAATGACAGTTAAATCGGCACCAGAATCGGCTAGCAAAGTTGCCGATGTTCTGCGAAAACAGTGACCCGAATATAGATGTGAGTTTGGCAAATTAAGGTATGTGGCTATCTCTTTAGGAATACTCGACATCTTGTTTTTGCCAATTACTTGCCGAAGACACTTCCCTTTATGATAGTTTATGAAAAAACGGTTCGTTTCTATACCACTTGGTCGTAACTTTTGGTATTTTTCTATTATATTTACAAATTCTTTTTTAATGACGAAGGTTCGGTCAACTTTGGTTTTAGTGCCACGTAAATTCACCAATATTATATCACCTTGTTTTTCAATGTCATCAACCTTCATATTTACTAGCTCGATACTTCTGCAAGCGCCACTTATTGCCAATATTAACACTACCTGCAAAAAAAAATATTTCTCTAATAGATGTATAAATATATGAGAGCAGTGATAGCCTAGTGGTTCAGTCCTCTGCCTCTCATCAGGAGGTCACGGGTTCGAATCCCGGGCACGCACCTCTGACTTTTCGAAGTTATGTGCGTTTTCGAAAACTCAAATATTACTTGCTTAGCGGTGAAGGAAAACATCGTGAGGAAACCTGCATGCCTGAGAGTTCACATAAGTGTTCTTAAGGGTGTGCGAAGCCCACCAACCCGCACTTGGCCAGCGTGGTGGGCTATGGCCAAATCCCTCTCATTCTGAGAGGAGTCGACCCGTGCCCAGCAGTGGGACATAAAAAGGGGTTGAGACGAGATAAATAAAATATGTATAGAAAGTTACAATTTGATACAAATTACTTATGTGCGTAAACAATAAAAAGATTAACTTACCTTCATTACTAGGTATATTTCATCAGGCGCTTTGTTTAAGAAGGTTTCTACCTCTTGAGAAGTGAAAACTTTGGATTTTTTCGATTTAAACCCATCAGACTGTCTTTTGAGAAATGATGTGAGTCTCTCAAAATCCTTTAAATGGACGTTGTGTTTAGTACTTAATGTTGTCTTTAACATAGAATACACGCTCCATAATGTTGAAGGTTTATAAGTCTTTGATAATTCGTTGAAATATATTAGCAAAACGTTTTCTGATAACGATTTCACTTTTTTCTCAGCGCGCCATTTCATAAAATCGTCGTATGATTTTAGGTATCTTTGTTTTGATTTAGGTGGTAAAAGGTTTTCCACTACTGCTTGAGCCTCTTCTCTCACAAAATCAGGCGTTAAATCCATATCTGAATCAGATGAACTCATTGTGTCAATAAAAATCACTGTTAAACAGAAGCCTAAACAAAACTCTACAACTCGAAAAACAAATGAAGATCGGATTGCCGCTTGCCACTTTCCCGCCTTTTTTTTTTCTTTGGCCTAGCCGGCGGGCTATGCATTTAGCTTTTTAATAGTCAAGTATTGTCTATGATTGTCTATGAATGTCTATGAATCAGTTGTCTTTACTTTATGAATAAAGTCTATCTTTCTTCTTGTCTATGGATGCACTCGGGTATGTCGTGTTTCATTTGAACTCCACTAAAAATGTGACAACTAGTTTTTTTTAATTATTTGACAGCTGTCAGTTGAAAACGATTCTCCCTAGGGCTGAAAAGTATTGCTTTCAACCCGCTTCTCAGGCAACTTCAGACCTACTTTCCGTGTATGAGTAATGAAAAATTATATAATTATTGTCAGGGATGATTATTATGATTTAACGCGAACAACGAGGTTACTAAACTAGCCTATAGCCCTATAACTATGTCAATTTTCATAATTTCATTTTGTAGAAAAAATACACAGGTTTTTGTATACAACGTTTTTAAAATATTGTATTTCGTAAATATTTTACCAACCTCCATCTGAAAAGAAATAATCTTTGACCTTGGCAAGACATCTCATTTGGAATGCTTCATTTTGAATAACTTATTCAGTCTTACTTAGAAAATGTATTTTCTCAGCGTCTAGATAAACCTAGGGATTTTATTTTGCTTTCTCTTGTCGTCGTCTCATGTTCATCTGCAAGCAGATTGGGTCTCGTTCGGAAATTCATGCCTCAATTGCAACCAGTTGACTATAGTCAGACGTGCTGCGACTGGGAAGGATTAGACGCTATGAATGATTTGTATATGCTAGCTACACTAGCGGCACGCTATGATGGCCGGTTTGACGTTTGTCCGCTCATGAAGTTCCGTATTAATTGATAACGACTTTGAAGGAAATAATTGTATTACTTTATTGACGATAGTGATGTGCAAAGATTCATAAATTTTATCGAATGTAGTTTTAGGTTTAGGACTCAAAATTTATTTATTAAATTGATTTCTAAAATGTATACAAGTGTAGAAAAATCAGTTTGCACCATTTAAGGGGTGAATGTACTTGTGAATATGAACAATTTTCACTATGTGGACAAACCTCTGAAATCGCAAAAAAATATCAGCTGTTTCATACAAAAGGTAAAATTTTTATTTTTATATGATATATACCACAACTCGGCATTTGGTTTTCTAAATTGAAAATTTTTAAAAATGGAATCTAATACGATCGTCACATAGGATCGCTGGCTAGCACAACTACTACCTCCGGCAAACTCGCGTCAATGCTCAATGCAAAACAAAGCAGTTTCGAATTGACGTTGCTTCGAAAAGTATAAACTGTCAGTGCAATGCGATTGTGATATAGTTTTGACCTGGCTTTGGATTTCAAATATTGATACTGCATTACTGTTGACCCTTGCTCGTTAATTTGGACTCTGTTCAAGCCCTTTGTTGTGGATTTCGTCGATATGACCGAACGTACGCAGAGAACTGTTCTAAATAGTCAGACACGTGAGTTCGTAATACGCCTTCGTAACTATTTCGATCGTGAAGCTCAAAATGGAGGGCCAATTTTACCTATAACGTCAGTGGTTGAACGCGTAGCTGATGCGCTTAATATTGGACAACGAACTGTTAGACGGATAACTAAAAAAAAATATGGCGAGACTGGCACAGAAGAAAATAAACTTCACACACCAAAAAAGAGAAAACGAGCAAAACCAGTCGTAGGCATCGATAGCTTTGATGCCGATGCTATCCGAAGACATGTTTACGGCTACTATTTACAGAAGGAGTATCCAACAAGAAAAAAGTTGGTGCATTCACTGAAGGAAGCTGGATTATTCTTCGGTGGGGAAAGTTCTTTAACGAAGATTTTGAAGACCATTGGATTTCGATACAAAAAATGTAACAAACGCAAAATATTGATGGAAAGATTTGATATAGCGATGGCAAGGTATACTTTTTTACGGCAAGTGAAAGAAATCAAAAATTGGCAAAATGTTGTGTTCTTGGATGAAACATGGCTTAATGCTAACCATACTGTAGGCCGTTCTTGGAACGATGACACAGCAGCATCTACTTCCAAAGTTCCTGTAGAAAAAGGATCGCGACTTATAATTTGTCACGCCGGAACCATCAACGGGTTTGTCGGAGGTTCTCTCATGGCTTTTGCGTCAAAAACCACTGGAGACTATCATGAAGACATGAATGGAGAAAAGTTTACTGAATGGTTTACCTCAATGTTGTGTAGCCTCCCTGAACCATCTATTATAATTATGGACAACGCCCCATACCACTCGATGCAAATTGACAAGCCACCTGCCCAATCCCAAAAGAAAGCTGATATCGTCGCATGGCTTCGTAAAAATGGCGTAGATGCAAACATGAATATGTTAAAAGCGGAATTAGTACGTCTTTTAAAAGAAAACAAACCAACCAAGATCCGATACGTCATTGACGAAATAGCATTAGAACATGGGCACAGAGTTATACGGTTACCGCCTTACCATTGTGAGTATAATGCGATTGAGTTGGTGTGGGCTCAAATTAAGGGATATGCTGCAAGACACAATACAGAACCCCCATTTACCACAAAAAAAATGCTAAAATTATTAGAAGAAGCTTGTGAACATGTGACTAAAGGAGACTGGGAAAAGGTTGTGAATAGAACTGTTAAATTAATAAGGGAAGATTATGAAAGAGATGTGAAAATAGATAATATTATAGAAAACGAACATATAATTATTAATGTAGGTGATGATAGCAGTGACGACAGTGAAAATAGTAGTATGGACGAATCTGATTAATTATGGCCTTTTGTGGCACCTTTTTTGGTATCTTTTGTATTCATATGTTTCTTGTGTGCATATAAAGTATGTATATTCATTTTCATTCAAATATTCAGTTCGTTCAAATAAATTAAATAAACATATACATTTTTGTTTTATTAAACCTATTTAATCAGGTACAAAAACAAAACTTAATTGTTTTTTGTTCGAGAATAAATTGACATTCCACATCACTATTGTAATGTGTCAAACCGGCCATCATAGCGTGCCGCTAGTTTAACAATGAGTGAATTACTGCGTAGGTCTGTCACTGTCTGTCCACTGCAGTTTAAGTTCAGTTTACTCATTAACAGTTAATCTATGATTAACCTTGAAAAGGCTGCTGTCACTTTTTTGGACCTACTAGATTGACGCCATTTTGGCGCTGTAAACGGTTACGAGTTTCCAAGGAACTAAAATTAGTGAGGGCACTAGTTGACAACTGATAGTTGATACTTTTTGGTACGTCCTGCATCCCTATATTAAATAGTTCCAGAGACACTCGTATGTCAAATGTGGCACTTTATCTATAATTTAAACTGTCATTTGTATAGTGACAGCCAGTCCAGTGTTAAGAGGTGACTCTATTGGGCCTTTCTCCATACAAACGCATTCTGCTGTTTTCTTCGTGGATAATGCCTCTAGAGCAATGATTTTTTTTTTTTTCAAAAAATCTAGGTCTAATTAATACGTGCCCCTATCATTTCTTTTTTTCCAAAACATAATCACTGAAAGAAATATGACAATCCAAAAACCCAAAAAAAACCCGTTTTTACCGCCATGTTCAGACGACTATCAGACAAATTTGATAAGTTTTTAACAAAAAAGAAAATAATAAAAGCATAGATATACTTTTCCTCTAAATTTTGATATAAGAATTTTCGAGATCTGTCCAGTTTTGAAGAAGGAAACAGCAGAATACGAAACGTTTTGGTCAAGGTTTTTGTAGGTAAAATCAGCCTGGTCCCTTGCGTACTTTACGGGGGTAGGCTGGAGTTAGGTGCGACAGCAATAGTTTCTTCAAATACCTATTTTTCAGATTCCTTGGGACTAGAGTTCCCTCTTAATCACAGATTAATTTTATAGAGGTCAGTGCGTTTACTAAATAAAACCGCGTTATGATGTTTGGCCGCTCCACTGCAGTAGAGTATCACCCAGTGTGGTCTTAAGACGTAGTTCATCTGCAAGCAGATTGTGTCGGTCGAGTCTCGTTCGGAAATTCATGCCTCAATTGCAACCAGTTGACAATAGCCAGACGTGCTGCGACTTGTATTAGATGCTATGAATGAATCTTTCGTGTTATTCTGAAGTTTTCTCTCTTTTACTCGTATTACTCAACATACAGGATTTGCCTTGCCATAGATATTAATTGTTCCAATCCAGTACATTCATTCCAGCAAATAGCGTCTATACTTCAATCATTTTTACCTTTGCTGCTGATGGATTTAAGCTTTGCTTTTATTTGCTGCCAATTTAGGTTACCAGAGTTATTAGAGGAAGCGATTGAATTTTGTTATGATTTTAAAATAACAATTATAATTTCTGTAAACAAGCAATAAACATAACCATTTAAGGTACTGACATTAAAATTGTATCTTCTAATCGTTATATCATATTAATATTAGGTATAAATGCGAAAGTGTGTTTGTTGGTTTGTTGGTTTGTCCTTCAATCACGCCGCAACAGAGCCATGGATTGACAGGATTTTTTGCATGGGTATAGTTGAGGAACTGGAGAGTGACATAGGCTACTTTTTATCCCGGTAAATCAAAGAGTTCCCGAGGGATTTTAAATTTAAATTCATGCGGACGAAGTCGCGGGCATCAGCTTGTATCTTATAGAAGGGAAAACAATTGAATTCATGAAAAGTAATAGCTTTGCAATATACCCTTAATATACCTAATAATCACATTACATCCGTCGAGAGCATTGACGATAAATTATAATGATAATAATATAATCGACCGAGCGAAGCGAAGGTCTTTGAGTTAACTAGAGCGATTTGCACTTGTCCGTCCGTCCGTCCGTCCGTCTGTCAGAGCCTTATAACTTTTGAATTACTGAGCGTAATTACTTCAAATTTAGATATAATATGTAAACCGATGGCCTCCAGCCGAAAATGGCTTAAAAAGTTATAAAAATCTTTATTTCAGGGGGGCTCTCATAGAAGCGAATGCGAAGTAAAAAAAAAAATATCGCGTTACATAAAATTGTTATGTATCATTTTAAAGATAATTTTGAACTGAGTACAAAAATATTTTTTTTTTTAATTTTTCCTTTAAAATTGACGAAATGGGGGGCTTTCAAAGTGGCGATTTTATACGCTCGCTTGAAGACGCTCTCTAGGAAAATCCGCTATGGATTTTCAAACTGATTTTATGTTTTTAGGTCACTTATATCCTGTACTTGAACAACAAATACTAAAATTATATGAATATTATAAAGAAACGAGATTATTTAATTTTTAATGTACATCAGTAATTCATATAGCATCAACATAGCTTCACAATAATGCTAATAGATGGCGCAGTCAGTAACTATTCCCATGGAACTACGAGTTACGACTAACGACCTATCCCAAAAACAGTTTTGCGTCGACCATTATTATTTAGTTACTTATTATAATACAATAATTGTATTGTAATTTTTTTTGTACCATATTATTCAATTAAAATTATTTTTTAGTTAAATTTTAGTTAAATATTGTATATTTTCTATTCGCGTCGATAGATGACGATTTGTACAGATGCCCGTAACCCGGTTTCACTCGTTAGTACCTACATAATAATTCAATGTTTTCACTAACGTTCCCTAACCTTTACGGGCTACCTATAAGTTAGGTGATTGATGTTTTCTGTCAACTTATTTATCACGATCCTGTACGGGACACCTAAAAGGATATTGGGACGGATGTTAGGACTTAGGATTGTATTTAGGAGCTACCTACGTTAAGAGACTCCTACTTAGGGGATGATTTAGGTATGTTTGGTGAAAACGGGCATAATAATAATGTCAGTTTTGGTTATCATGTATCGATTGAATGAATAATCATGGGATACCATTACCGCGAGGTCTCAGTTCGGGGCGAACCACTAGTTTTATTGAGTATACAAACGAGTTTAAATTATATTAGCAACTAGCTGATGCCCGCGACTTCGTCCGCGTGAATTTAGTTTTTTATTTTTTTGTATTAAAACCTTCCGTGGAACTTAAGGAACATACAAAAAAATAAATTAACCGAATTGGTCCATCCATTCTTGAGTTATGCGCTTACCAACATTCATTTTTATTTATATAGATATAATTTAAATATAGTGATACGCAACGGTGATAGCCTCTTTTTCGGGTAGTCCGGGGTTTTATCCCAAGCACGCTTTATGTGTTGTAACTTTTCAGAGTTTTCTGCAGCGTTTTAAGCAATTAAATATCACTAACTATAACGGGAAGAAAAACATCGTGAGGAAACCTGCATGCCTGAGAGTTCTCCAAAATATTTTCAAGCAAACGGGAACTCTCTGTTTTTTAAGCGATGAAAGGTAGCCTATGTCACACTCCCAGTCCTCAGTTATATCCATGCTAAAAATCACCTCGATCCTTGGCCGCGGAATTTAAGGACAAACCAATAAACCAACCTGCGATGACCAACACGCCTGCCCAGCGTGGTCATTATGGGCAAAACCTTGTAATGGATACTTGCACAAGACCATGGCCCCTAGTTCCCGGCGGCCTCGCTATTCCTGACCCTGGCAGCGGTCACGGTAATGGCGGGGCAGGGGGTGCTAAGAATCTCCGGACGAGATTCCGCTGCCAACCCCGACGACTGGACCTGGTGACATATAACGCACGCACTTTGAGGACCGACGAAAAGATCATCGAGCTGGAAGAAGCAGTGAGCAAGTTGCGCTGGAATATTATAGGATTGTCTGAAGTCCGTAGAGAGGGGGAGGACTCGATAATCCTCAATTCCGGCAACTTGTTTTACTACCGGGAGGGCGATCAACAGTCCCAGGGTGGTGTCGGGTTCATCGTCCACAAGTCCCTCGTCAACAACATTGTACAAGTCAAGAGTGTGTCGAGTAGGGTAGCGTACCTTATACTCAGAATCACCAAACGGTATTCGCTGAAGGTTATACAGGTCTACGCACCGACATCGACACATTCTGACGAGGAGGTAGAGGCGCTGTATGAGGATATATCAAAAGCCATACACGCCTCTACCACTCATTACAGTGTTGTGATGGGAGATTTCAATGCAAGGCTGGGCGAACGAAGCGGTGCAGAGACGAGAGTGGGGCATTTTGGGTATGGGCGAAGGAACCAAAGGGGCCAAATGTTGGCCGACTTCATGGAGAAGGAGGGCCTCTTTATGATGAACTCCTTCTTCAGGAAGCGGCCACACAGAAAATGGACATGGTTGAGTCCCGATGGTTCCACGAGAAATGAGATCGACTTCATTATGTCGACCAAGCGGCATATATTCAATGATGTCTCTGTGATCAATAGGGTGAAAACCGGTAGCGATCACCGGATGGTAAGAGGCACGTTGAATATTAATGTAAAGCTGGAAAGGGCCAGACTGGTGAAGTCCACTCTCCGACCTTCTCGTGCTCATATCCAAAATCCCGAAAACTTCCAACTCGAACTGCAGAACCGATTCGAGTGCCTAGCAGACTGCGTTTCTGTGGACGATCTAAACAACAGGTTCGTGGAAACTGTCCATACTGTGGGGTCTAAATTCTTTAAGACACATCGCAGGAAAAGAACCGAAAAGTTCTCTGACCATACTCTCAAGCTAATGAAGGAGAGACAAGAGATGAGGCTGCAGTCATCGGCAGACGCGGCTGCCTACCGGCGGATTAATAGGCAGATCTCTAAGGCACAAACTCGCGACCTCCGTGTCTTTAATACCAAGTGTATTAAAGATACCATTGAGCGGAACAAAGGCTCAAAAGTGTTCGCGAGAGATCTGTCTATCGGACAGAGCCAGCTGACGCGGTTGAAAACTGATGACGGCCGTCTCGTCTCTTCTCGACCTGAGGTCTTGGGAGAGGTTGAGAAGTTCTATGGACAGTTATATACCACGACACAAAAACCTGTTGAAGATTTGGCGAAAGATCCCAGAGCCAAACTGACCCGACACTATACCGAAGATATCCCGGACGTCAGCCTATACGAGATTAGAATGGCTCTCAAACAGCTCAAGGACAACAAGGCACCAGGTGATGACGGAATCACTGCGGAACTCCTGAAAGCGGGTGGAAAACCGGTACTTAAGATCTTTCAGCGATTGTTCAATTCCGTCATCCACGAGGGCACAACGCCGGAAGCATGGCACAGGAGCGTGGTGGTTCTGTTCTTCAAAAAGGGTGATAATACCTTGTTGAAGAATTATAGACCCATCTCGTTGTTGAGTCATGTTTATAAGTTGTTCTCGAGAGTCATTACGAATCGTCTCGCTCGTAGGTTCGACGACTTCCAGCCTCCCGAACAAGCCGGATTCCGAAAAGGCTTTGGTACCATAGATCACATCCATACGCTGCGGCAGGTTGTACAAAAGACGGAAGAGTATAACCAGCCACTTTGCTTAGCGTTTGTGGACTATGAGAAAGCCTTCGATTCGGTGGAAACTTGGGCTGTGTTGAGGTCGCTGCAGAGATGCCGGATTGACTACCGGTATATCCAAGTGTTGAAGTGCTTGTATGAAAACGCCACAATGTCAGTACGTATACAGGACCAGACTACGAGGCCAATCCACTTGCAGCGTGGAGTGCGACAGGGAGACGTTATCTCCCCGAAGCTCTTTACCGCTGCGTTGGAGGACGTCTTTAAGCTTCTGGATTGGAACGGGCTTGGCATCAACATAAACGGCGAGTACATCACTCACCTGCGATTTGCCGATGACATAGTAGTCATGGCAGAGACTCTGAGAGACCTCAATACAATGCTCAACGATCTCAGCAGGGTTTCTCAACAGGTGGGCCTGAAAATGAACATGAGCAAGACGAAAATCATGTCCAATGCTCATGCACCGCTCCACCCAGTAATTGTTGAGAACTCTGCACTCGAAATTGTCGACGAGTATATTTACCTGGGACACACAGTCCAGCTAGGTAGGTCCAATTTCGAGAAAGAGATCAGCCGCCGAATCCAACTCGGCTGGGCTGCGTTCGGGAAGCTCCGAGATGTCTTCTCGTCCAAAATTCCTCAGTGCCTGAAGACTCAAGTCTTCGAACAGTGCGTGTTGCCAGTGATGACTTACGGATCCGAGACATGGTCGCTAACTAAGGGCCTCATAAGTAGGCTCAGGACCGCTCAGCGGGCGATGGAGAGAGCTATGCTCGGAGTGTCCCTGCGGGATCGAATCAGAAATGAGGAGATCCGTAGGAGAACCAGAGTCACCGACATAGCTAAGCGAGTCGCGATACTGAAGTGGAAATGGGCGGGGCACATAGTTCGAAGAGCTGATGGTCGTTGGGGTCCCAAGGTGCTGGAGTGGCGACCCCGCACCGGGAAGCGCAGTGTTGGCAGACCCCCCACCAGGTGGACCGACGACATCAAACGAGTCGCAGGGAGCCGCTGGATTCAGGCGGCGCAAGACCGAGGCCTGTGGAAGTCCATGCAAGAGACCTTTGTCCAGCAGTGGACGTCTATCGGTTGATAAAGAAGAAGAAGAAGAATAAACCAACAAACAAACACACTGTCGCATTAGTTAAAGAAATTAAGGAATATTAGTCAGGCATATCTATATAACATACTCATATCACCCGATTACGCGTGTAACCTGATCATCCCACTTCAGAGTAAAGATACAGTAGCTACTCATATCCGTGGTGTATTCGGTCCATAAATCCTTCGCAACGTGTAGACATTAGCAGTGTAATGGGAATTGCGGGTTGCGTTTAATGGCGTCCGACGCTTGCGTTACACACAGCTGACACTCGAGTGTGAAACCCGATACACGACCTATATTGCCGTTTGCTTGAAATACCTTCAGGCGTTCGCGCACTAGGCGGCTACGACCACACCCATTGGCCGCAGCGTCCAATCCTAAACGCATCGCGAACTTGGCCATAAAGACCAGCTGGTCGCACAACGTGCCGTGACATAACCAAACTTTGCACACTTCTGGCATTTTGCGCACTACGCGGCCATTACCACAGTCAGTGACTGCAGCGATAGGTAAAGTATCTATCGTACTTATCTCAATATACATCGCGCAGGTGGGGTGTGGTGACGGCAGATACAGAGTCATACAGTTGTCACCACTGCTCCTCTTCTCGCGGGTGTCGTACGAAGCGACTAAGGGAATATAACGAAGATTGGGCAGCAGCATTTTCAGTGCAACTACTACCATCTACTGCGAACACCAACCCGTCTGCGCAGCCTGGTGATTATGGGCAAACCCTCTCATTGGGAGAGGCCTTTAGTCCAGCATTGGCCTGTTACAGGCTATTGATGATAATCAGGTGCCTGCTACGGCTGAGTTGAATAACGTTAGAGGCGTTGCGACCAAACTTTGTGTGTTTTAGGCTTCTCGCGCACTACGCGGCTACGACCAAACCCAGTTGCCATCGCGTCTAGGTAACGTATATCATAAACCATACGCATCGCGTACTTGGCCATAAAGATGAACTAGTCGCACGACGTGCTATGACTAGGCGTCGCGACCAAACTTTACGAACTTTGGTGATCTTACGCACTAACCGGCCTCAAGTAAAGTATTGTAACAGTATTGTTAACCATCTGAAATCGTCACCAGGAGTCAGATGTGTCTGGTGAATCGAATATTGACATCTGCATAGATCGGTGCTGATGTGAACTCTACTCAGGCATTTCTACAACGCGTCCGATGCACTTGATATCAATCATCAAAATGCGCCACTTGCCGCGTTTGCGGTTCTTGCGGTTCTTCCAGCCGTATGTGATAGCTATCTTTTTCTCTACCAACCGAGGTGAAAACTCTCAGCTGACACTCGAGTGTGAAATCGTACACTCACTATAATAACGCTTGTTTGAAAATACATCTATCTTATATCTATATATATAAAAGAAAGTGGTGTTAGTTACACTATTTATAACTCAAGAACGGATGAACCGATTTGGCTGAAAATTGGTGGAGAGGTAGCTTAGAACCAGGAGACGGACATAGGATACTTTTTATCCCGTTCGACCGCGTTTCCGTCATGTCACTATAAAACGTGGTATAGCAAAAACGCATCTGACATGGAATAACAAAACGCAAATGACAGTGGAATAACAAAACGTAAATGACAGCTTAACGTAATTTTGTCTTTGGTTAAGTATGGTAATAAATTTGACAATTATAAAAAGTGTTATAATAAAGCATTACTGATATTATAAATGCGAAAGTGTGTTTGTTTGTTGGTTTGTCCTTCAATCACGTCGCAACAGAACAGCGGATTGATGCGATTTTTTGCATGGGTATAGTAATGGTGTAGTAGTGGTTCCTCAGACCGGGAGAGCTACTTTTTATCTCGGATAATGAAAGAGTTCCAGGGGGATTTTTAAAAACTAAATCCATGCGGACGAAGTCGCGGGCATCAGCTAGTATATATATAAAAGAAAGTGGTGCTAGTTACACTATTTATAACTCAAGAACGGATGAACCGATTTGGCTGAAAATTGGTGGAGAGGTAGCTTAGAACCAGGAGACGGACATAGGATACTTTTTATCCCGTTCGACCGCGTTTCCGTCAAGTCACTATAAAACGTGGTATAACAAAATCATCTGACATGGAATAACAAAACGCAAATGACAGTGGAATAACAAAACGTAAATTACAGCTAAACGTAATTTTGTCTTTGGTTAAGTATGGTAAAAAAATTGACAATTATAAAAAGTGTTATATAAAGCATTACTGATATTATAAATGCGAAAGTGTGTTTGTTTGTTGGTTTGTCCTTCAACCACGTCGCAACAGAACAACGGATTGATGCGATTTTTTGCATGGGTAGGTATAGTAATAGATGTAGCAGTGGTTCCTCAGACCGGGAGAGCTACTTTTTATCTCGGATAATGAAAGAGTTCCCGCGGGATTTTTAAAAACTAAATCCATGCGGACGAAATCGCGGGCATCAGCTAGTTTAAAATAAATCTTATATCTAACATTCTTCCAACGCTTCTTTTCGTATCTAATATCTATGGACGAGAAAGAGACGGAGAAATTTTGACACCCCTTTCCGTCTATACTGATTGACTGGTTTACGCATGGAACTAGGAATTACGACTACGTCTGGTTTACGTACAGTTAACATTAACTCGAAAGTTAATAAAGTAAAAAAAGTTACTCTAGAGTCTAGACCTTCAGAGCATATTCGTGCAACTCCTAGTATTAATTTCTACGTACAGTAATGTTTCCATTGAAGATCATTGATCAATAAGTACGTGTTTGCAGAGGTATCTAACCGGCCCAAAAGAGACTGTCGAATAGAATCAGCCTGTCATCTTGAGACCGATGCCGAGATGCAATGCAGCAATGCTAATTTCATAGCCACATGCTGGCTTGTCTACCGGTAGAATACGATGTAGGTAAAGTTTATAGAATTCAGAGCATGATTTCATCACTACTAGTTAACAGATGCGAAAGTGTGACTGTTTGTTCTTCAGTCATGCTGCAAGAAACATACGGATTGACACGATTTTAATAGTTGAGGACCTGGAGATCGATATAGGTTTTTTATTGCGGAAAAGCCAAATATTCCCGCGGAATTTAAATTCTAAATTTAAACTCTACGCCATAGACTTATAATATTTACTACCGTAAGCTCTACGCGAACAAAGTTGTGGGCAATAATTAAATTAATAGGTTCTGCCTATAAAAATAGTATTACTTATTTATTAGCGTGTACTAACTCCCTGTATTTGACGTTAGTTTTGTCCTTCAATCACGCTGCAATGGATTATCGTCTCGACGTAAAGTTTTGTATGGATAAATACCAAATAACCCAACCCTAAAAACAAACCCTATACCTATTACCTACCATATTAAAGGTACTAAAATATTATAATATTATGACCGATTGATTTTGATACTTGACAGAATATCAAGAATAAGATTCGTCTTGCTTCTTTAAAAAGAGGATATGCTAATACAAGTGCATGAACTATTGATGCTCGATACATGTCGAATACGAGATCCAATCAGACTGCGCCTTACTGTGCTCGGATAGAATTACCGACGCACGTCTAGAGGTGTATGGGAATGCAAATGTAATCATATCCACATCGATTGCTTTTGATACTTGAAGGAACAAGATGTTTCAAATTTCTAGGATTTTTTATAACTTTGCTAAGTTTATTGACTCTCAGACAATTTAACATCGCATTCGCATATCCCTAAATGTACTTAATTCTCTGTCGCCGAAAGAAGAGATTGAAACATAATATTGTTTGAAGAATATTTTTGAGTCCACGGGAAAATTACAATCAGCTCTAAACATAAACATAGCATTACTTTAATTCTTATCTTGATTAATAGTACGAGTATTTTAAACGAGTTCCTTCAATAAAAATAAAGAACCGTATCGGCTTTTACATGCGATGTCAGCGCAGGACTCAGGACCGCTATTAAACGCTCCCTGCAAACCTTACTGCCTTGTGCCGCCATATTCAGAATAACGGCGAATTAAATTGTAAACATGACGACTACTAGTGGTAAAGATGTCGGCTAGCTTTTCGGAGGATTTGTGATTCGATCCCAGGCACGTCCCAGGCATTCGATCCACGTTTTAAGCAATTAAATAAATCGCATGTTTAACGGTGAATCGTGAGAAAACCTACTTGAGCCTGAGAGCTCTCTATAATATTCTCAAAGGTGTGTGAAGTCTATGGCCTATGGCCTAAAGCCTTCTCATTCTGAGAGGTACACTTGTACTCTAAAGCCTTCACATTCTGAGAGGTACACTTGTACACTAAAGCCTTCTCATTGTGAGAGGTCCACTTGTACCCTAAAACCTTCTCATTCTAAGAGGTACACTTGTACACTAAAGCCTTCTCATTCTGAGAGGTACACGTGTACACTAAAGCCATCTCATTCTGAGAGGTACACTTGTACACTAAAGCCTTCTATTCTGAGAGGTACACTTGTACCCTAAAGCCTTCTCATTCTGAGAGGTACACTTATACACTAAAGTCTTCTCATTCTGAGAGGTACACTTATACACTAAATAACATCCGTCATATTAATCTTGTTAGTATACAATGTAGCCTATGTCAACCGAGCCATAATATCGAATCGATTAACACCTCATTCACTAAAATCGGCTCAGTAGTTTAGGCGCTACGATTGACAGACACACATAACGGTCAATGTTATAACACCCCTCTTTTAGCGTTGGGGGTTAAAATTTGTAGCAGTTAATAATTTTCCACATCCCATTTAGAGCTATTAAATTTTGTCAAATACGAATAATAACACCACATATTATACAGCTTTGTTCTCTGCATATTAAATTATGGAAGGCCTTATGGAGATTATCATGTCAGGCTTGACACCTCTGAGGCAATAATCCTGACAATGAAGACATGCACAGTATATTAATTTAGATAATAGATATTAGGATGGCTTGCGACAGACCGAAGGAACTAAACAATGGCTGTTAGTTTGCTTAACTTGGGATGATATTGGCTTTGCTATATTTACTATTCTATCTTAGATTGATTCCATTCTCATCTATAGTGTTGTTCAGATGATCGAATCAACTATCGAGCCCTCAAGTACAGAGCCCACTTGAGTACTTTACAGATAAGCACATTAAATGTATGCTAAATTTCAGCCCGAACTGTCTAGTGGTTTGAGCTATGCGTTGATGTCAGTCAGTCAGTCAGTCAGTCACCTTTTCCTTTTATATATTTATTAAGATTACAGTGGTCTGGACTTTATCTCCTCGACGTTTTTTTTGAGGATTTTATTAGGGATTGTATACATGTAGGGTATACAAATGTGTCCAGAGGCCTAAAGTTGAAATGTACTCAGTGCCCTCAAGTAAAGGGCATTTAATGTGGGATATCCTGGAATTCTAGAGGTAGTATATTAATCTTGTCCATTTCCTTCATGCCCATGGGAAATATGGGATAAGGAGTCAATAATCGTCATTGCCTACTCTAAAGCCTAAATACCTCTTTATGCAAATATAATTATACCCTAAGTCAAGTTTGATGATTTGAGTTAATCTTGACTAGGATCTTTCTCTTCTTCTGACTTCCACTGCTCGACATAAGCCTTCCACAGGTATTGGTCTTACGTTACCTGTATCCAGTAGCTTCTTGCGAATCGTCAGATGTCGTCAATCCACCTAGTGAGAGGCTTTGAAGTGCGGGGTCACCACTGGAGCATTTTGGGACCGCAACATCCATCAGTTTTTCGAACTATGTGCCTTGCCCATTTCAACTCTGGACAAGGCCTCTGGACACCTTTGAATACCCTACATGTATCAATCCCTAATGAAATCCTCAAAAAAAAAACGTCGAGGAGATAAAATTCAGACCACTTTAAAAAATATTAAAAGGAAAAGGTGACTGACTGACATCACCGCATAGCTCAAACCACTGGACAGATCGGGCTGAAATTTAGCATACTTACAGGTAGCTATTATGACGTAGGCATCCGCTAAGAAAGGATTTTTCTAAATTCAACCCCTGAGAGGGTATAATAAGGGATTAGGTGAAGACGCGGGCAAAATTCTCGTATAAAAAATCCTACTAATATTATAAATGCGAAGTTTGTGAGGATGGATGGATGGATGTTTTTTCGATTTGGCTGAAATTTGGAATGGAGATAGCTCATAGCCAAGATTAGCACATAGCTTACATTTTATCCCGGAAAATTAAAGAGTTCTGGAAAATTAGAGAGAGAAATTTAAGAGTTGGGAATTCAAAACCTTAATCCACGCGGACGAAGTGGCGGGCATCATCTAGTAATCTATATTGCCTCCATATCAAGCTGAGGGGGTGGTTCATAGACCACACCACACCACACTTAATTTTAAATAGGTATATAATAGGTACCTAGCTGTACCTACTCTTAGCTTAGACTAGATTTATTATTATTATTATTAGCCTTTATTTCCTTATTTCACTAATTACAGTTAAATTCTAAATCTAATGTTAGTAACAGTTACATATTTAATCGCTTAACCTAATGTTAGTACATAATATTATTAATTATTTACGAACTATTATGTAACTCTGTTTTTTTTTATATAAGGATCCCTCTAATTGGGTATAGGCCTCCCCCAGTTTCTGCCATTTTGGTCTATCCTTTGCAGACTCTAACCATTGTTTTCCAGCTATGGGTATTAAGTCATCACGCCAGCGTGAGTTTGGTCTACCGACTCGCTTAGACTCTTAGTGATAACTAATTTTTGGAACGTAAGTTCCTTATCGCGCGGTGCGGAAGGGGGCTAGACGGAAAAAATTAAGGAACCGACACTCGACACATTTTTGAAACCGACACTTTTTTGTTGAATGTGAATTTTGCATTGTATTCGGTATTTTCGCGGTACAATATTGGGTCTCCGTAGCCTAGTGGCTTCGGCAGTCGCTTAACAATTACAAGTCGATGGTTCGAATCGTATATTTTTTGCAGGAAATATGCCAGAACTACATCCGGGTGCTGGTGTCCCTCGCCCAGGGGCGGCTGCTGGTGTGCGGCACCAACAGCTTCAAGCCCTTCTGCCGGGAGTACAGCGTGCAGAGGGACTCCTATCACATGGAGAAGGAGAAATCCGGCCAAGCGGTCTGTCCGCATGATCCGGAACATAACTCTACCGCTGTTTACGCTGGTCAGTATACAAAACCACTTTGCACTTTTGTATTAAGACAAAACCACTTTTGTATTAAGAGCTACCGGTATAGGTACCTGGCTCAGAGAGCGATGGGAGTTGGGGTCCCGAGGTGCTGGAATAGCGACTCCGCACTGGAAGGCGCATCGTTGTTAGACCCCCTACAAGATTGGCAGACGATCTGTGGCGATCATTTCAAGAGACCTGTATCTACGTCTAGGTATCGCATTTAGATGATGATGTGTTAATCTGACCGACGTAACCCTTACCTATAGATTATACATAGTTGGACGGTGAATCCTCAACATAAATTAAAGTATGTAACAATTTTATTTTTGGTCTCACTTGTTTTTATTTATTTATTTAAAGTGAGAAGAAAATAACAATATAATGATTCATTCCACACACGTGATTCCACACTATGATTCCCTATATCGTGGAAATCAATTAATCTTCTTCGCTAATAATTTAATAGTAACTTAATAAAAGTAATAATCAATTTCGTGTAGTAGAGTGTTTTAACAGCTGTTATCAGTAGGTATATAGATGATTAAATGCTCTAAGACTTGTTCCCAAAAACGCTCCCCTCGTCTTCGAGTGTTTCATAACTTTTCTACTTTGGATTTTCATATTATTTCCGAATTTGAAGTAGGTAAGTAGGTAATTAGACAGATAAGTGCTTTATCCAAGCAGACTCGGATACGCCGACTCTCACGTAAATTCTCTGATCGAAACAAGTGTCCTTTAAGTGAACGGAAAAGTGTCCTTTAAGGCTGCAATCAACCACATTCAAATGCCAGGACATATGACGCGTCACGGGCCAGTATAAGCCGATTGCGTACGAATAAGCCTCAAATGAATGGGCTAAAAGCGGCGACCCGCCGCTCGCCGCGCGATTTACGTTGACACTAAGCGATTCATGGCTACTATTCAATCTTAAACACATCTCTCATCCTCTAGTGCTTTTATTCTAAAAGCCTAAATTGCAAAGTGTGTAGGTTTTAGCTATATATTGCCATCCTTACTAATATCATAAAATGTGTTTTTCTCGGTTTTTGGAACGTAAGTTCCTTATCGCGCGATGCGGAAGGGGGCTAGACGGAAAAAATTAAGGAACCGACACTGTGACATGTGACATGTGAATTCTGCATTGTGTTCGGTATTTTCGTGGTACAATATTGGGTCTCCGTAGCCTAGTGGCTTCGGCAGTCGCTTAACAGTTAAAAGTCGATGGTTCGAATCCCAGCTCGACAGACTGAATTTTCTATTTTCAATTTTATTTTAAATAATTTCTACATGTGGAATTTTTCCCTAATTTTTTATTGTATACTTAAATTGGATAAAATTTTATTGTACTACTAACGCCATCTGTTAAAAAACCAGAGTAACTCTTTGGTTTTGTAACATTGCTGCAATAGAAATAAACTAAATATAATTCATCATAGTTAATCAATTTAATACTAGATGACACCACTAGTTTATTACAATTCCTTCACTAATTAATCGAAAGGAACTTCGTTCCATCCGGGTGTCCCTTGACACCTCTCAAGTTTTTTTTTTAAAAGAATATCAATCAAGTTGAACTTGACTAATATTCTCCTCTCCCCTCCAAATAAGTGGAAAGCTTGTGTCAGGAGTAGATACGACAATAGTGCAACGGGTGGGATTCGAACTTGTGACCTTTCAGTTTTCAGTCCGCACCTTTAACCGTTGGGCTATTGAGGCTTAAATTGTATTTCAATCACGCCGCAACAGAGCTATGGATTGCCGTGAATTTTCTGCATGGGTATATTTAAGGACCTGGAGAGTGACATAGGCTTATGCCAGAAAGTCAAAGAGCTTCCACGGGATTTTTAAAACAAAAACCACGTGTACAAAGTCGCGAGAATCAAGTAGTAGTCATTCATGGTTCTTGAAATGACGTAGGTGTAGTTTTACAGTTAAAAGCAGATAAACGTTAAATAGAAAAGGTATCATAGAAATTTTTATTAGGTTTCAGGTGATAGCGCTAGTTTATCAGCAAATTAGATTTTGCCTGCGACGTCTTCCACCTGGAGCTAGGTTTTTAATTTTTTTTATGAATCCCGCGGGAATCACAATATCTCTATATATAAAAATCAATTCCTGTTCGATAGTCTGGCTAAAAAACGGCATAACCGGTATTTTATTTTGATCTCTCTAGCTTAAAAATTAAAAAAAAATGCGTGAGTATCGTGGAACACTCGTATGGAACGAAGTGCCTTTTAATGATAAATTAATAATAAAAATAAATAATATAAGGTTTAAGCATGCGTGTTTCCTCACGATGTTTTTTGTCACCGTTAATGATTACGAAGTGATTCTTAATAGGGAACATGCATGATTTTTTTTTAATTTCTTAAATTAATCATTTACATCTTTATAACATAGAAAAAATATAAATAAGTTTGAAAATAGTCAAATAATTTTTCAAAGTGAAATTTAAAACATTAAATAAATTTGAGCCGTTCAAACGCCACCATTTAGCGCGCGCTTTTGATGACGTCATTCGACATGTCCCGTGTTTGTTTACTATAGCGTTTCTAGTACTTTATACTTATTTTCAGTTTTAATTGCTACACAAACCATGGAAGAAGTTAAAAAACCTTCTTACAAGTATTGTATGGTACCTAAGTACAAAAACACTATTATTAGTATACCCGATAAAGTGTTTTTTCGTTTTCCACGAGATGCGAAAGTACGAAAAAAATGGTATAAGAAAATTGTTCATGTAAATCGGAATGTCGTATTTCTTCTTCTTCTTCTTCTTTATCAACCTATAGACGTCCACTGCTGGACAAAGGTCTCCTGCATGGACTACCACAGGCTTCGGTCTTGCGCCGCTTGAATCCAGCGGCTCCCTGCGACTCGTTTGATGTCGTCGGTCCACCTGGTGGGGGGCCTGCCAACACTGCGTTTCCCAGTGCGGGGTCGCCACTCCAACACCTTGGGACCCCAACGACCATCAGCTCTTCGAACTATGTGCCCCGCCCATTTCCACTTCAGTTTCGCGACACGCTGAGCTATGTCGGTGACTTTGTTTCTCCTACGAATCTCCTCATTTCTAATTTGATCTCGCAGGGATATACCGAGCATAGCTCTCTCCATCGCTCGCTGGGTGACCCTGAGCCTTCTTATGAGGCCCATAGTTAGCGACCATGTCTCGGATCCGTAAGTCATCACTGGCAACACGCACTGTTCGAAGACTTGAGTCTTCAGGCACTGAGGGATTTTGGACGAGAAGACATCTCGGAGCTTCCCGAACGGATGTCGTATTTATCTAATACTTATTTACAAGAAGTATATAAACATATCAAACTTGAGTGAGCTTCAATAACATAATATTACGTATAAATTATCATGATATAGACGTAAATTAGGAGTTTAGGAACATAAATGGTTATTTAAAGGTTATGTTTTGTTGCAAGTATTATTTAAACATATAAGAATAAAAATCTATGTTAAGGACTAAAATATACCATGTAACATAATAATTACCTTGCAGCTTTCACTCCTTTGCTCTCTGCGCTCGTAAAATCGAGATTTGATACAAAATATGCTGACATCATAAATGCATCTATTTTCGGTAGATTATCCGATTGTGCTTTGACAAAATCAGTTTCTGTCATCGACCTAGATTGACTACAAATATAAATTCACAAGTAATCACACAGGAATACAGTTTTAAACAATTTTTCTCACAAACACTGTATGAATATCGACGCCGTAAATCAACCGTAAATCAAATGACGTCACATTTCGTTTCGACCAATGGCGACGCGTTTTGTAAGTTTGAATTTCCCTCCTTTATTTTTCACTTTCTATATAATATTTTCTGGGTTTAAATAATAACTAAATAAAAAAAAAACCTTTTAAGTATAATGTAAAGGCAATAAAGAATCTAGAAAAAAATATTTGAAACAAATTTAAATTTTATGCATATTCCCTATTGCTCTAAACGCTCATAACTCCGTAATCACAACACTCAAAGTGCGTGCCAGAAATTCGAAATCCGGATCCTAGAAAAGAAGGCCCAGTAAAGATTGGGCCTTCTTTTCTGGCTGCCTTTTGTGAAGGCTGCTGTTCGTATACTCCACGCTAATTTTTTTTTTATGTTCAATCTGAATATTGATTTAAATTTTTTTGACTTTTTGCGCTCGAGAGTGAGCGCTATATTCATCAAATCATATTGAAATATAATATGAACATTCTTATGTATTTGACTGTTCTTGATGAATTATGTAATAATTGCGAATACGAGTAGGTACCTCAGGATACAATATATGCTAGAGAAAAGATCCAGTCCGGAAATTAGGGAAGAGAAATCTTTTTTATATCGAATGAACCCACTTTCACAGTCTGGTGACGTACAATAGCCACTCATTGTGGCGTTGAAAGGGATCGAGTACGTTTTATAACGTGACAACTATACAAAATGGTGTTGCAGCGATACGTGGGATGAAGGCCTAGATATGTACAGATACTATAGATTTCATAAGCCTAGCCTTAAAAGATAGACACAACATACCTTTCCGGGGTCAAAGATTTCTATCCATCATCAGCAACCCATCAAGGTCTCACTACTGTCTCGCAGGTCTCCTCTCAGAGAAGGGTTATAGGCTATAGACCCCCACGATGGCCTAATGCAGTTCAATATTATAACGCTTACACCAGAGTCCGAATTGGTTAGTTGATCTTTTTTTAAACATAGTTTAATACCACTATTTGAGAAAAGAGAACCACATAGTGAAAGACCTAGAAAGTTACAATATGGGATATTTTTTTATCCCTGAAAACCTCAATTCCCGTAGGATTTTTAAAAACCGTGGGATAAAGTCGCGGGCGAAATCTAGTAAGCAATATAATATTTTGAGCGACCCCACAAGCAAAAGCTAATACGACATAAATATTATTTATGCAGACAAGTCATAAAACATAAGAAGACGTGAGATCGTGTTGTAAGCATTGTAACTGAACTAAGTACCCTACGAAAATCTCTACCCTATAATTCCTATTATTCTTTCTATTTTTTAAATTATTTCTTTAGAGTGGCACGTGAATCGCTAGTGGTAGAACCCTTTATAATGTTGTGATCGTATTAACCCAAGAACTTTTAGAGCGTCAGAAGTAAATGAGTTCATAAGACCTAGGCGATATATGCGAAAGTTCGTGTATTAGATTTTAGTGGGTTCCCGTATTGGTTTATATTAAAGAATATTTAAAATCCAGTATGAATGATACCGGTTTGCTCCATTATCACGAGACCCAACACTGATGTCGAGAGACACAATTATTTCTATGGGTAAACATCAAAAGAACCTACATCGCAACTTATGTACCTCGACATTCAACATTACATTGAACGTCTACACTACACATCGTTGTTTCAAGTTCCTTTGAGCCCATAGGCAACGTTCGAAATTAAGATGGCATCATTTCATTGTAAAAAAAATGAAATGATGATCGTTGGCTCCCTGCACGCCAAACGATGGTGAGCTCCTACCTTTTGTGGTACATCAAGGACCACTCAGTTGCGTCCATTAAAACAATAATGTATTATTATAATAATAGACACAATGAGATCGTAGCTTAAATTTCTTAAAACTTACATATATTACTTTAGGTAATTATTTGTCAATAATCAGGAATGTCTACAAGTCCCTGAAATACCATCAAACCATGAGCCCCCCCCCCACACTGTCATCATTCACTCACACACGAATGTGCGAGGCTTTTTTAACCGTGGTGTGCTCCACAAGACTTTTTTAAAGTGGTGTGATCCACTGAAGACACTTTTTTAACCGTGGTGTGTTTCCACAAGACTTTTTTATAGTGGTGTGATCCACTGAGACTTTTTTATAGAGGTGAGCTCCTCTCATGTATAGTTGTTGGTTGTTGGTTGTAGGTTAATAGTTATACTGCGTGAAGTCACCACGGAGTGGTGAAGGACTCTAACAACGTTAGAGTCTAGTTCGAGGTTGATGTCAGACGCCTGGACCAGACAAAACCATAATAGCACTCGCCAATCGCCATCATTAGCTTCATCCTATCTCAGCACAGTTGGTTGTCACCACGAAGTGCTGATAGGCTCCAACTTAACGTCAGAGCAAGTTCGAAAGTAGAATCAGACACCTAGACCAGACAGCCAGGACTGGCAAATTTATTAGCCCATCCTAAGCTTATCCTATCTCGGCATCCAACCTACAGGTTGACACAACACTCAGCATAGAGCATCGCGACATAGATCAATCTTCATCTGAAATCGTCGGTCGCTAGCCCAAAGACAGGTTCATAAAGCACCAAGGCGCTAGAGCTCCCCATCCATTAAGCAGCTTCCAACGTCAGATTAGGTATCACTCATATTAGATTTCGTGTATCGCCCCTTGTATTTTATCAATAATAATTGATATAAAGTATGTCACTACATACCACTTCACATTTCTCATAATACAGTATGTGCATGTTTAAGTCTCTGAACATATGCCCAATACACGAACAATGTTCTTTATATATGCGATCCGCGCGTCGACGACGCTGCGGTCGTCGCTGCCTTCCCCTATAGTATATCGTTCTACAGAATAGCGTCAACGTCAAATTGAAATTAAATGACATGAAAATTGAAGTTCCTAAAATTATTATTTTTATGATCTCATGTGAAAGTACATCTCGTAACTTAACTACTGTACCGATTTTGATAAAATTCAACCAACAATTTTTAGTACTATCAAACATGAAAAATTCCTTAGTACGAAGGACTAGGGTCGTTACAGCATACGCACAATAAATAAACTCACTCCGTGACGAAAATCCGACGAATCCGGTAATATTTAGTTAGTGAGATTCTTTCTTTCTCAGGAACCATATGTTTTCCTCGTACACGGCCCTTCATTGTGGGCCCAGAAGTACACAAGTTGGATAGAGCGAGATTATCCCAAACAAACAAACGCAATTTTCTTTCTTACTCACCTTTGTACGGAATTTATTTCGTTGGTAAGATCGCATTAACCTTAAATTATCGGTTACAAGGAGCTAGGAAGCTTTATCCGAAATAGTAATACCTAGTAAAGTTTAAGAGCCTGTTTCACCACCACCTTCAATAAACTTTAACCGACAAATAAAGGTAAAGTTTTGACAGTTTTTCTGTGGGCAATCAGCCAAGACGTCAAAATTTGTCAGTTAAAGCACAAAATATATAATAGTACTACGTAAAGTTTACTTGAAGGTAGTTAAACAGGCCCTCAGACTTATTTTTTCGATGTTTTTTACTATATTATAAGCATCTAAGTCAATATTTCTGATATCATGTTTAAAATGCTAAAGTGTAAGTCTGTCTGCCTTTTCACTGCTCGACTGCCCAACCCATCGTAACGAAATTTGGCATAGAGATAGCAGACATTTTAGAGATGGGCATTGCATCCCGTGCGTAATAGTTATGTTCAAAAGGTGGACAACACTTGTATAATATTGTCATTTGATGCCCGCATTTTTGTCCGCGTGGATTTAGATATTTTAATACATCCCTTTAGGAAGGGAATATCAAAAAATACCTTCTTGGTATACCTCTAGTGTACTACTCGGATCTTTAGGTCCTAGGATCTTTGCTTTAGGTTACGGTAAGTACTGTATTAAGTAAGTAGGTACGGTAAATATAAAAAAATATATATTATTGGTAATTTGGATTTCCTACTGCAGCTCTTTAGCTGCTATCTATTACATTCGCATTTCTACTGTTTGATTTCAAATTCGGGCGACAATAGGAAATATTTGCGTAATGGCCAAATGCTATCCGCGTTCGAAACTTCACCCCAAAATAAACACTTAATGCAACATCGCTGAACATCATCAATTACCCTCGCTTTGAACAATTTTCTTTACGTTAGCATCCCCTTGGCAAAGTCGCGCTCGTTCATCACGCTTACAAAATAAAAGTGACAGTCGCAGAAACATAATTATGTAAAAAATATAAAATCGTCCTAAGCGCGAGTCACAGTCACGCACTGAGAGTTCCGTAACTGAAAAAGAAAAGTATAATAGTTATTTGTGTTATATGTGGCCAAAGGAATTTTTTGTTCCCCGAGGACCTAATTTTGAATTCAGAGCGAAGTGAAGGATTCCATAGTAGATTCCCGAGCACAGCGAGAGATTCTAAAGTAGAATCCTGAGCGTAGCGAGGAATTCAATATACGCCGCCCGAGAACAAAAATTTTTGGCCCCGAATGGCACACACTATTTTTCATCATTACCTACCTATGAGAAAAAGCTAGGAGTATCAAACTACTATGTATAGAGTATAGACATTACCAGTACGTATATTGAAAGTTTAAATAAAACACAAATAATTTTTTATGAAATAATTAAACATTAATATTTATGTTGGAAGTATGGGCGTATACATCTAATCGACAAATTTGATCACGTGACTTTTCGAAGACAACAGCTTCTCAAACATTTATGAATTTCGACACATTTTTGAATTCTCTCTTCTGATTGGTCCGCATTAGTGCTTTAGTATGCTAAAAGTCCCATGGGGTTAAAATAAAATTTTACTCCCGCTATCCTCTGAAGCCAATATTCGTTTTTCGAATAGGTATGATGAAAAAATTATTTTTTTAAAACTAGGAGTAGACGTTCTGACACTTTTGTGGGTATTGAAAATCTGTCAAAACATCAAAAAAAACGTCAGTTACTCGGCGATTGTCGAATTGGCGTTACATTTTGAAACTGTGCTAGGTAAATGTCTTTACATGATTTTATTTTTCCTGTCAACTCTTTGTTCTCAACTCTGAAGAGTACGATTTTGACTCTTAGATTTAATGATAACTAATAATAATAGACCACTCGCAACAAGTATAACAGTTTCGTAAATTAATGATCTTTTACATCATTGTGTACGTGCTACATTTTGTATTTTTGTAGATTTGTAATTTTGTATCATAATTTCTTTTTTATTCAATTTACTAGATGATTCCCGCGACTTCGTCCGCGTGGATTTAGTTTTTAAAATCCCTTCCCTCGGGAACTCTTTGATTTTCCGGGATAAAAAGTAGCATAAATGTCACTCTCTAGGTCCTCAACTATACCCATGCAAAAAATGATGTCCATCCGAAGCTCTCTTGCGGCGTAGGTAGGTAGGTATGTCATTTTTTTTACTTTTTAAAATTTTTTTCACCGTTTAATCCTTCCCTGGACTACAGCAAAAATTTCAAAAACCAAAATCAGGTAAATCGGCCCAGCCGTTGTCGAGTTTTAGCGAGACAAACAAACAGCAATTGATTTTAATATATATATAGCTGTTCGTGCTGATTCACTGATTCACTCACTCACTGATTGATCACCTCTCCTGTAAAATTTTGTATGAAAATTTTTTTTTTCACTAATGGTTTCATATAGAAGACAAAAATTCATTCGGAGGAAAATTATGGAGAGAGCTGATGATTGAGGATTTCGGAGACGGATGAAGAGCACGGCCAGGGTATTGAAGATAGGTGGGGTGTGCTCGAACAAATGTCACTCGAAACCTCATCCAATTCGCAGTGAGCTGAAAATAAATTCAAAATGGCGGAAAAAAGATGGCCGCCATACAAATTTCGTCGGTGTCTATCTCGGGGAGTATAAAAGATGGAAGAGTGGTTTCTTGGCAAAAGATGATCAGGACCCAAAGGTCTATTTGATGAATAGAAAAAAAATCTAAGATGGCGGAATTTTTTTTCTTCATACAAAATATATGGCGAATATTGAAGAGACTAGAAGTTGGGAACTATTGATACGGTTTCATTTCGAAATTTGTTTTGTAGAAGAATCCTTATACTGACAAATGATGAGATATGATGATCGAGGGTTTGGAAGGTGGGTGAGGAGCACGGCCAGGGTATTGAAGATAGGTGGGAGGTGCTCAAACAAAATATACTCAAAACCTCATTCAATTGCCAGTGAGCTAAAAAAAATTCCAAAATGGCGGATTCAAGATGGCGGCCATACAAATTTCGTTGGTGTCTATCTCGGGGAGTATAAAAGGTGGAAGAGTGGTTTCTTAGCAAAAGATGATCAGGACTCGAAGGTCTATTTGATGAATGGAAAAAAATCAAGATGGCGGAATTTTATTTCCATACAAACTATGCAAGACGAAGGTTGCTTTTCAAACGTTTTTATAGAATTCTCATCCTGACTAATGATTCGGAGAAAAAATATGGAAAGTAATGCTGATCGAGGATTTGGAAGATGGGTAAGGAGCATGGCCAGGGTATTCAAGATAGTAGGGGCTGCTCAAACAAAAAGTACCCGAAACCTCATCCAATTGGCAGTGAAATGAAAAAAATTCAAAATGGCGGATTCAAGATGGCGGCTATACAAATTTCAAAGGTGTCTTTCTCAGAGAATATAAAAGATGGGAGAGTGGTTTTTTGATAGAAATGATCAGGACCTGAAAGTCTACTTGACGAGTAGAAAATACGCGGTCCGCTTGCGGGCCGCGCACCCACGCGCCCTACTAGTTTGATATATATAGCTGCTCGTGCTGATTCACTCACTGACTCACTGATTGATCACCTCTCCTGTAAAATTTTGTATGAAAAATTTTTTTTTCACCAATGGTTTCATATAGAAGGCAAAAATTCATTCGGAGGAAAAATATGGAGAGAGCTGATGATTGAGGATTTCGGAGACGGGTGAGGAGCACGGCCAGGGTATTGAAGATAGGTGGGGTGTGCTCGAACAAATGTCATTCGAAACTTCATCCAATTGGCAGTGAGCTGAAAAAAAATCCAAAATGGCGGAAAAAAGATGGCGGCCATACAAACTTCGTCGGTGTCTATCTCGGAGAGTATAAAAGATGCAAGAATGCTTCTTTGGCAAAAGATGATCAGGACCTGAAGTTCTACTCGATGAATAGAAGAAAAATTCAAGATGGCGGAATTTATTTTTTCATACAAAATATATGGCGACTATTGAAGAGACTAGAAGCTGGGAACTATGCAAGACTTTGATACGGTTCCTCTTCAAAATTTGTGTTTATAAAAGAATTCTCATTCTGACAAATGATGAGATATGATGATCGAGGGTTTGGAAGGTGGGTGAGGATCACGGGCAGGGTATTGAAAATAGGTGGGAGGTGCTCAAACAAAAAATACTCGAAACATCATCCAATTGGCAGTTAGCTGAAAAAAACCAAGATGGCGGATTCAAGATGGCGGCTATACAAATTTCTACTATACGGCTATACAAAATCTCGGAGAGTATAAAAGATGAAAGAGTGGTGTTCAGGTAAAAAATGATCAAGACCTAAAAATCTACTTGATGAGTAGAACAACCGCGGTCCGCTTGCGGGCCGCGCACCCACGCGCCCTACTAGTTTTATATATATAGATAGATAGATTTAATATTGTAACATTTTTGACATTCGTAAGCGCTTTTGTAGGCCTCAATCGAAGAAATAAACAATATAATACAACACAATACCTACCACATGTACCACATATGTCCACATCTGCAAAGTATCAAACCTACTTTCACTAGTTTGTAAATTGAGCAAGCAAACCTAAAACGTCGAACGAGGTAACATACGAGTAGATAAGGTTTTTACCATTTTTGTATGTAACCCTAATAACGTGTACATTCTAACAAAAAGTAATCAAGAATTATGTGACATCATGTGTAGCTTTTTGGCTTCTTTCTTTGCTCATTATTAAAAAATATATTTATCTCATTTGATACACAGTCTTATAAAGGACATTTGTCATACAGAATACTGTATGACAAATGTTTTTATATGTGTCCACATACCTCCACACAAAAAAAAATGTGGAAAAACATAATATGTTTTTCCACATGGTTTTATTGTGTCATCAACCTTTAAAGTACACCTGAAGGCGAATTTGACAACGAGGAGTTGGTGAAAATGAAATTTCATTAATTTAGTAATGGTTTCCTAACTTTAGTAGGCCCTTAATATTGGGAAAAAATTCCTGAAAACGGAAATAAGTGCTAATTTGACCATCGCCAAGTACTTAACGTTTAGCCGAGATATTTTTAGTTTTTAATAGATTTTCAATATATAAACTGTAAGAGTAACGTCCGCGTTTAACGTCATTCGGTGTTTGCACTTTGAATTTTGTTTGTAGAGAAAAGGAAACCGGTATAAGGGTGCGTCACTTCGACGGAAAGCTACTAGGTACATAGCTACAGTGTACAGACGATAGTGCTCCCATGGGGCATGTCTTAATTGGTGCGGATCAATAGTAGATAACTAACCGTGCCCGAGCTGTAATGGACGCCCGTGTGTAGCCTCTGTACTATTGTACACTCAACACTGTACTGAGTGACGTATTGTATTATTTAAATCATGATTTGTTGTTGGCTCGACTCGGTGAAAACGAAGCTTTTAACGTATAGAACTTCTTTTGAAGAAAGACCTTCTCTTATAGAAGTTTTTGGAAATTAAAATTCCTTTTTGAACGATTTTGCGGATAGAGGCTAGGCGAAAAAAGTGTATTATTAGTGTAGTACTTTCGCATTTATAATATTTCATTTATATTATAATCTTCAATTAAACCTCATTGAAAGGTATGGACTGAAAACTGAAAGGTCGTCAGTTCGATCTGTTGCACTATTGGCGTACCCACTCCTACCAAACTTTTCGCTTATTTATTCTGTAGAGAGAATATTAGTCAGCATAGCTAATATTCTTCGAAATTATTTTTTACCTATTATTGTTCATGAAGAATGAAATCGCTCTGAATACCGGTGAATGAGCAGCTCCTAAAATACCCGCCGTTTCGCTACGGAACCATAAAAGCGGAGTTATTGTACTAAATTCCCTGAGAAACTTGTTCAGAATTCTCTACCAATTAAGAGAGCATCGTTAATTACTATATATTAGTTGACTATTACTGCAATGGGTTTCTCTTAACGACTGAAGCACTGCAATGCGGTATATTGCACTGAACAACCGACCACGCTATACGTAACGCAATGAATTTAAATCCAACAAACCATTTTACGCTTTCCTGTTTACTAAATAGAGTTCAATGTCGTGCACATTATTTTGTATAGCCGACTTAAATTCCGGCTGAAACAAAGGATGGAGCGTACGGTTAGTAGGCAATTTTCCTGATATTTATGAGTCTTCATTGCGTTGCAAATACGATTTTTGGATATTTTTTCATTGTTATTGGCGTTATTAAATATAACTTGGTGATGATGGTGCACAGATTATAACAAAATATTATAAGTTATATCTTACTTAATGAGATCTTCTTCTAAGTGCCAGTTTTCTGCTAGAAAACTTGTTTATCTTTCAAGATAACTAGGGAAAAATATATTTTTTTTTTTTTTTATAGCGGTAGTAGAAATACGCCTAAGGGCCTCATAAGCAGGCTCAGGACTGCTCAGTGGGCGATGGAGAGAGCTATGCTCAGAGTGCCCCTGCGGAATCGAATCAGGAATGAGGAGATCCGTAGGAGAACCAAAGTCACCGACATAGCTCAGCGAGTCGCGAAACTGAAATGGAAATGGGCGGGGCACATAGTTCGAAGAGCTGATGGTCGTTGGGGTCCCAAGGTGTTGGAGTGGTGACCCCGCACCGGGAAGCGCAGTGTTGGCAGACCCCCCACCAGGTGGACCGACGACATCAAACGAGTCGCAGGGAGTCGCTGGATCTAGGCGGCGCAAGACCGAGACTGTGGAAGTCCATGCAAGAGACCTTTGTCCAGCAGTGGACGTCTATCGGTTCATAAAGAAGAAGAAGAAATACGCACTCTGTGAAAATTTCAACTATCTATTACGGTTCATGAGATACACCCCGCTGACAGACAGACAGACGGACAAACAGCAGAAGCTTAGTAATAGCACAGGTAAAAGGTGCCCGTTGACACCCATTGGCAACAAACATACTGAAGTTAAATAAAAATAATAATAGGTAAGTATTAGTTAAAGACTACGCAATGACATTTTTATCAACTTCTTCTAGACAGTCAAATCAGTATTTTACGATGGCACGTAGATTACGATTTTTATTTTATTCGTTGAAGAAATGAAAAGTAAGCAAGCAAGCAGTGCATTACGAAGATTCCGAATTCCGCTCCGAAATCCTATAACTCAATACCCACGATCACTAATACACTAAGTAACGAGCTATCAGTGAACGTGACTCGAATGTTGCCGAACCATTAATTATTACCTCGCTGTCTGTTACAGTACAAGCGAGACGTTTGATAGAATATAATTAAAATTGGCATGTAATCATTACTCTAATTCATTACCCAATATGAACATATGCCTCCATGTAGCGCCAACAAAAACTTATCTTTGTCTGATAGTCGTCTGAACTTGGCGGTAAAAACGGGTTTTTTACGGGTTGTGGATTGTCATATTTCTCTTAGTGATTATGATTTAGAAAAATGGAAATGATAGGGGCACGTATTAATTAGACCTAGATTTTTTTGGAAAAAAAATCATTGCTCTAGAGAGGCATTATCCTCGAAGAAAACAGCAGAATGCGTTTGTATGGAGAAAGGCCCAATAGAGTCCCCTCTTAAATCTTTGCTACTTTCTGGATGACATAGTCGTGGGACGCCCTATACTCCGTTGGCTGGGAGTTGGGACGCGGTCTCCACTCGAGGACCTTCGACTCCTTCGGCCGTCGGTCCTGCTACTGTCTACTGCCAATTCGGGCTACGACATCGATGGGGCTACGTCGGTACTGTAGTTTTTGAAATGGATTTACATCAAAATGCTGATTTGTAGGCAACCTATCTATCGGCTTTATTTCACAATATTCCCCATGTAAATGTTGTAAAAAGATTAAATATTTAATTTCCAGATGGAGAGCTATATTCGGGCACAGTGGCGGACTTCAGTGGCATGGAGCCAATTATTTACAGAGAGCCGTTACAAACAGAGCCCTACGACTCCATGACGTTAAATGGTGAGTTCATTACATCTGTACGCATGCCTATTATCATCCTTTCCCTAATAAATTAACTATAGGCAAGGTGTGTTCCATCAATTTCGTCTAGGGTACACCAGCTGACGTGATTTAGCATAAAATATCTAGCCTAGGTTTAAATTTGTTGAAATTTTCGTAATCCCGTAAAAATTGATTCAGCTATTCCGAAGAATTGAAAAGCTGGAGCCAGATAACATTTTTTTTTCAAAAGAAACTCGTATAATGCTTTTGAGACCAAAAAGCCGAAGAGTGACCAATTTTTGAAAATCACAAAATGGGTCTAATATTTACTACGGGTACCAACGGCGGTAATGGGGCTACTTTCTGTCTGCCCATCTTAACATGTATTGAATTGTAAGTATGCATTTTTGGAACTTCCCCACACTGGAAACACTGATACATAGCATAGTAGGTACCTATTGTAAACTGTATTGAAAAAGAGCAACCGCCGAGTTTCTTGCTGGTTCTTCTCGGTAGGAAGAGCCTTCCGAACCAGTGGTAGATTCATCGACGATTCGAAAGCACTTGTAAACTTCTTGTAAAAGTTGAATTGAATAAAAATATTTCTATTCTATTCTATTTGATTACAGGAAATTCGCAGTCAATATTGTTAGTTCTTGAAGCGAATTATTCATGGATCCTATCAAATCTCCGAGAGCTAATATGATAGGCTTTACATCTTATGTTTAATTAATGTCAGCGTTATTTGCATATTATCCGGTTCGGTCCATTGCCTCCGAATGCGGCTGTCAAGCAAACATCCGTCAAATTAATTGAATTTGGAACGTTTTACCGTGAACTCCCGACACAGCAATGGTATTTGATGCGAGGAATAAATCCGATTAGGATCGTGTTAATAGCAAACATGTGAAGGGCTAGGGTAGCCCAGTTCTTTCGCTATTCACCTAAGGTTTTCTCTAAAATTCTCAATTTATTCAACATCACTATCACGAACAAGTGCTTAGCACCAGACCAGTTAAACTTTAAAGAAAACTTTGAACCTGTAGGTCATCTTCTTGATTTGAGGGTTATTATGGTACCAAAAAATCTAAAAATGAAAAGGATTTATGTATCGCAAAGCTTGAGAAATTGCTTAGATCTCTCTTCTCTTTCTTGCTTATGTTTAACTTAGGCTTAGATTACTTACTTACTGGAGAGTCCACTCTTCAACCTATTACGTGATTTTCTTTAAGTATTCTTGATTCTTGCCGTTTAAGTATGAAACCATTCTTTTTACACCTTATAATAATGACAAACAGAGGATAACATTTTGTAGATGCACAATTACTTTATGTCTTGTCCCGAAAAACAATGTGGTCTACGGGATTTAAGAAAAATCCTGAATATTTGCCAATTTGTCTACTTTTAACCAAAGAATTATTAATAATCCTACTAATATTATAAAGGCGAAAGTTTGTGTGTATGTTTGTTCCTCCTTCACGCAAAAACTACTGGATGGATTTGGCTGAAATTTGGAATGGAGATAGATTATACCCTGGAATAACACATAGGCTACAAATTATCCCGGAAAAATCCAAGGTTCCCGCGGAATTTTGAAAAACCACTGATAGATGGCGCTGATTGTACTTAAATCACGCTTACATTATCCGCAGCATCGAGAATAAGTAAAAAATTCCAATTCAACAATCAAGTAGGATAAACACAGTTATTGAAGTTTTTCATTATCAATAGAAAATTTCTTAGGGATTAGGGATGGATTACGAAATAAATTATACAAATAGTACAAGGTATCGATTTGTCCAGTCACTATGACGATGATGATGAGTACATTGCTAGATATTATAATGACTGATCATGTGTAGATCCTATCCTATCCTATTATTCCTATTAATATTAATATAAATGCGAAAGTTTGTGAGGATGGATGTTTGGATCGATGGATGGATGGATGGATGGATGGATGGATGTTTGTTACTCTTTAACGCGACAACGAATGAACCGATTTTGCTGAAATTTGGCACAGACATAGATTATAGTCTGGAATAGCACATACAGGCTACTTTTATCCCGGAAAAGCAAACAGTTCCTGCGGGATAGCATCGCTATTTTTTACGCATTTGTCCTTCAAAATACGCGCAATGGAGTTTTAGATTAACGTGATTTTTTTGCACAGGTAAAGTTAAGAGCCTGAAAAATGACAAAGGCTACTTTTTATCTCGGGAAAACAAACGGTTCCTGCGGCATATTAGTATACTACTTTTCACACATTTATCTTTCAATTATGCGCCAACGGAGTTACAGATTGACGTGGTTTTTTGGAGAGGCATAGTTGATGACTTGAAAAGTGACAAAGGCTACTTTTTATCCTGGGAAAGCAAACAATTCCCGCGGGATATTCGTATGCTACTTTTCACATATTAATCCTTCAATTATGCGCCAACGAAGTTACAGATTGACGTGGTTTTTTGGAGAGGCATAGTTGATGACTTGAAAAGTGACAAAGGCTACTTTTTATCCTGGGAAAGTAAACAATTCCCGCGGGATATTCGTATGCTACTTTTCACATATTAATCCTTCAATTATGCGCCAACGAAGTTACAGATTGACGTGGTTTTTTGGATTGGCATAGTTGATGACTTGAAAAGTGACAAAGGCTGCTTTTTATCCTGGGAAAGCAAACAGTTCCCGCGGGATATAAGTGTTCTACTTTTCACATATTTATCCTTAAATTAGGCGCCAACGAAGTTACAGATTGACGTGGTTACATACAGTACCCGCGGGATATTCGTATGCTACTTTTCACATATTAATCCTTCAATTATGCGCCAACGAAGTTACAGATTGACGTGGTTTTTTTGATAGGCATAGTTGAAGACCTGAAAAGTGAAAAGGCTACTTTTTATCCCGGGAAAACAAACAGTTCCCGCGGGATATTCGTATGTTACTTTCACATACTTATCCTTCAATTATGCGCCAACGGAGTTTTAGATTGAAGTTTTAGATTATTTTTTAGCGCAGGTAAAGTTAAGGGCCTGAAAATTGACATACATACACACATACTGTAGTAGTAGGTATGTATGAATGTATGTATGTATGTATGTGTGTATGTATGGAATGCATGTATGCATGCATGTATGTATGTATGTATGCATGTATACATGTGTGCATGTTTGCATGTATGCATGTATGAATGTATGTATGTATGTATGTATGTATGTAGGCATACATGTATGCGAACATACATACACACATATCTACTACTACTGTATGTGTGTATGCATGTATTTATGTATGTTTGTATCCTCCTCCTACTAACAATAAATACTTTAATTATATCCTATCCTACTTATTATTACTCATATTATCCCACTAATATTATTAATGTGAAAGTTTGTGATGGATGTATACGGATGTATGTTTGTATAGATGTCGTATACGGATGGATGGATGTATGTTCTCTGAGATAGGGGTTGAACTATTTAGACTGTTATACTCCATAACTTCGTTAAATTTGAACTAATATTTATTATTACTTTAACCGACTTCAAAAAAGGGAGGAGGATCTCAATTCAACGGAAACTTTTGTATGTATGTTCACCGATTACTCGAAGACGCCTGAACCGATTTGGAAAATTCTTTTTTTGTTTCAAAGGGTGGTTTCACTTCCCAGGTGGTCCCATTTAAATTTTATAGAAATCAGTCGAGCGTTTTTAAAAAAATCTACAGTAAATTATATACTTTGTAGTGGCGCGGGCGTTTAAATGTATGCTCCCGGGACAAAAAGTAGCCTGTGTTATTTTCCAGGTCGTCAACTTTACCTGTGTAAAAAAAATCAGCCAATTGCGAGTCGGTCCTCGCTCTTTTAGGGTTCCGTTAAAAAAAAATTTAAATATTTCCATGGGTACATGGAAATATTTTAATTTAATTTTATTTTTTAAATTTTGTTATTATAGCGGCAATAGAAATACAAAATATGTGAAAATTTCAACTGTCTTTTACGGTTTACGAGATACAGGCCGCTGACAGACGGACGGACGGACAGCGGAGGCTTAGTAATAGAGTCCCGTTGGAACCCTAAAAACCACGTTGACTATATGCACTTACACTTTATATGGTGAAATATTAAAACTGCGAAAGTGCGTTGGTTTGTCCTTCAATCACGCCTCAACAGAGCTACGGATCGACGTGATTTTTTGCAGTGTACCTATAGTTGACGACGGAGAGTGACAGGCTACTTTTTATCCCGCAAAGTCAGAGTTCCCAAGGCATTTTAAAGGCTAAGTTTACGCAGACGAAGTCGCGGGCATCAGCTAGTTAATAATATTTCTACGATATAAGGACACACATTCACCATGATATACAACCCTAGATCGTGTGAGCTGTTCCTGTAGTTAATCATGTCACTTTACATAATGCATTATCGAGCTGTTTGCAATAATTAATGGTAATAACATTGTCCACAGCACCTGATTTCGTGAATTCATTAGTGCACGGGAACTTCGTGTACTTCTTCTTTCGGGAGACCGCCATCGAATACATAAACTGTGGAAAGGTACCTTATATTAACCTAATTTTTAGGGTTCCGTAGTAAACAAGGACTAGTCTGTCTGTCTGTCTGTCCGCGGTTTAGCTCAGAGACTATTGATACTAGAAATCTGTAATTTGACCAGGGTATAAATATCAATCACGCCGACAAAGTGGTGAAATAAAATTGCGAAAAATATTTTTTTTAGGGTACCTCCCCTACATGTAAAGTGGGGATGATTTTTTTTTCCTCATTTATCCCATAATGTGGGGTGTCGTTGAATAGGTCTTTCAAAAACGTTGTGGGTGTGGGAATACCATTTTTCAATTCAGGGATCCGTTTGTGAAATATGATATTTTAAAGTGCTAAATTTTATTAGAGTCAAGTGTCCCCCCCCCCTCTGCCAGCTAAATGGTTGTCTAAAGGATACAAGAAAAAATTCACAGCAGTAGTATATATAATGAATTTTAAAGGAAAACTATCACGGCTAAGTAGAGTTCATTAGTGAAGGAGTTATATCGGTTTTTCTAAGTTAGATATTACACGTAGTGTAAGTTGCATATTTTGTAGTATATTAAGTATAGTATTTAAACCATGGAACTCAAAATGTATGTTGAGACTTTCAACTACGGAACCCTACACTGCGCGTGGCCCGACACGCACTTGGCCGGTTTTTATTAATTATTTTAATTTTTATTCTGACATTTATTTACATCATGGATGATTTATATGATAGCACATATTGTATTCCATCTGTGTTCGTAAAGACATAAAAATTCCGCCAGATTTTTTTCTGTCTCAATGGATAGCTCAGTCTTAATCTTACAATATTCTCAACTTAGGTACCTACGTATCTGTCTAATAAAAGCTTACATCGAACAGCTTTTCGGAAGCAAGTATTCAACGCTTAATTAAAAAACAACTATTACTTGTATTACTTGTTATGACTTAATTGTAAGTTTTGCTCATTTTCTGCAGGCGGTATTCTCCCGAGTGGCAAGAGTATGCCGTGACGATCGCGGCGGCCCACATCGGTTTAAGCAGCGTTGGACTTCGTTCCTGAAATCCCGACTCAACTGCTCCGTTGCCGGGGACTTCCCTTTCTACTTCAACGAGATTCGTGAGTATTCAATAATTTAACACCCATTGCAAACTTAAGCTAGATTTTGTCTACTCATCTAGATGTTGAGGTATACATCGAGTCAATGTACATTGTCTCAGTACTAGGCGGAAGTTGACGGTAGTTTACCCCGTACCTTGAAAAAAGATGTAAAGCCGTTGGTCCTGCAGCTGATCTTTCTTCGGACTATGAGAATAAAGGAGAATAACGTGCACCTGTGTGCGTGGCCGCATTCATACTTATGTACTATAATATCTACGTGCAACTGGTTATCTTCTGTATTATGATAATATAATATAGTTGGCTTGGTACCCCTACTGACAGATTCTTACGCATTCAACTCTATTGAGTACGGCATTTTGATATCAAATGTTATGGGGCCAAAAGCTTAACCTCCAAAGTGTCAAAAACTTTGTTGTTGTCCCATAAAACGAACAGAAACAATATCGTGGTTTATTTTCCTTTCAGAGTCAACAACCGAGTTGATTGAAGGTGTGTACGGTGGTCTCAACGCCCAGCTAATCTACGGAACTTTCACTACGCCTCCTAACAGCATATCAGGGAGTGCGGTCTGCGCGTTCAGCATGCAGGACATTGCTGACACATTCGAAGGGACTTTCAAGGAACAGAGTGCGCTTAATTCTAATTGGCTTCCTGTAAATAGTGCGAAGGTAAGACCTATAATACCTTTTTGTATACAAAACAAGTTTGCTTTTGACTATAATCAGGCCTAAAGGAGAGCGATAATAAAGTGAAGGTTAGAACGCTGTTACGGTAATACCTATTCACTGTTGCTTTTACATCTATTTAAATCTTTTTGTCACATCTTGATACCATATTATTAAGTTCCTCTGATCTTTCTTATAATACTTACCTGACATTATTCATTCTTCAATTGACCGATTTTCCCATCAATAATCGCCTAAAATATTCTTTCCTCCTGCTTCTTTAACTTTAACTTCGTGTTCATTTAAGTTTAAATTCAGTTTTTCTTCTCTTTAATCTCACCGTCTATCACTGTCAGATTATTTCATCAGCCTTTCATGATTCCATACTAAACTCAAGAAGACATTTTACTGATATTGTATTATTAAATCTCTATTATTATTTATCTAGGCTCAGGATCACTCAGCGAGCGATGGAGAGAGCTATGCTCGGAGTATCCCTGCGAGATCAAATCAGAAATGAGGAGATCCGTAGGAGAACCAAAGTCACCGACATAGCTCAGCGAGTCGCGAAACTGAAGTGGAAATGGGCGGGGCACATAGTTCTAAGAGCTGATGGTCGATGGGGTCCCAAGGTGCTGGAGTGGCGATCCCGCACCGGGAAGCGCAGTGTCGGTGGACCCTCCACTAGGTGGACCGACATCAAACGCGTCGCAGGCAGCCGCTAGATTCAGGTTGTGCAAGCCCGAAGCTTGTGGAAGTCCATGGAGGAGACCTTTGTCCAGCAGTGGACGTCTATAGGTTGATTAAGAAGAAGAAGATTATATTTTATCCCTATCTTTCAGGTACCAGAACCTCGACCGGGTACTTGTCACAATGACTCGAGACAACTTCCAGATCAAACGCTGAACTTCATCAAAACACACGCTTTAATGGATGAATCGGTACCGGCTTTCTTTGGGGAGCCAATCGTCATCAGAACCAGTTTTCAGTAAGTATTTCTACATACAAACTTGAAAAATGTTTCGAAAATTTCCGTTAGGTATGTCGACTTTACATTTTGATAATGCTATTGTGTTTTTTCAGCTACAGATTTACGCAAATCGCAGTTGATCCACAAGTGAAAACACCCGGTGGGAAGGCTTATGATGTGCTGTTTATTGGAACAGGTACGTTCAACATTCTATAGAGACCATACTGTAAAGGAGCTATTGTAGAGTCATTAGAAATTAGCTTACGCAAGAATATGTTTTCTGTATCTATTGAAATTATTTGCGGATTGCTCATAAGATTTTACTGATTTATTGGCACTACCCTCATTTTTTAAAGTCACAGATATCTTGTCCCAATTTCCTCAAAACTTCTTTTCTTTAAGTTTTGTTCTTGTAGATAGTGACTATTTCACTTAACTCCAAATTGGTCTACTGTCATCGCCCCCAATCTCCCGAAAGATGTTTCTATTAAAGCTCAAGGTATTCCTAACATATTTACTTCAAGCCGTAATAGGAATGTAAAATTTGCTCATCGTATTTCAGATAACGGCAAAATCATCAAAGCCATTAACGCAGTATCCTACGACTCAAACAAACGCGCAGTACCAGTGGTGATAGAAGAACTACAAGCTTTCGCCGCAGGTTCGCCTGTCAGAGCCTTGAGAGTGGCGAGAGCTGGCCGAGACGCCGCCAGACTGATCGCTGTATCCGATAGAGAAGTGCTCAGCCTGAGACTACATCGATGTTCCAGCGAGAAGATTAGTTCTTGCTCGTAAGTACCTACTTTTATATGATTAAATAATTTCCTTCTAATTTCCTGATTCTACTACAGTGTATAAGAATAGATATTTGTACTCATCGAGAGCTTGGTCATCGCCAAGTTTACGTTTATATAGATTTTGTTTTGGTAGTCTGTCATAACATATTAAACTAGTGAATAGAATGGAATATAATAGAATAGAAATGTTTTTTATTAAAACAAACTTTTTTATAAGTGCTTTTGAATAGTCGATGAGTCTACCACTGGTTCGGAATGCCCTTCCTGCTGAGAAGAACCAGCAAGAAACTCGGCGGTTGCTCTTTTCAAAACAAGTATACAATACAATAGATACTATGCTATGTATGCAGTGTTTCCACAATGAGTGGAAGTTCCACAAAAGCATACCTAATTATAATTCAACACATGTTAAGACGGGCAGACAGAAAGTAGCCCCATTCCCGCCGGTGCCACCCGTTCAAGAGCAAGACGTATTACCCAGCCATTGCTTCGCTCAACCATATTTGAGGGAACGTAACATACAACAACAAGTGAAATAGGCCCTTTGAAATTTTGATTGATAAACCGATAAAAAGGTACATACATACAACATAGCTCAGTGAGTCGCGAAATTGAAGTGGCAATGGGCAGGGCAAATAGTTCGAAGAGCTGGTGGTCGTTAGGGTTCCAAGGTGCTGGAGTGGCGACCCCGCTTGAGGAAGCTCATTTGGGCAGACCAGACTAGGTGGAACGACGACTTCAAACGAGTCGGACGGAGTCGCTGGATTCGGGCGGCGCATGACCGAGACCTGCGGAAGTCTATGTATGCATGAGACTTTTGTCCAGAGCGGACGTCTGTCAGTTGATGAATAAGAATAAGGTATATTTTCTCAAATCAGGGTTTTATTTCTAGCTATAAATGTTTCAATTGTTTGTTGCCAGGGAATGTGTGGCTCTCCAAGATCCTTACTGCGCCTGGGACAAACAGGCCGGCCGGTGTCGCGCCTACTCGCACGGAGTGAGCCGCTGGCTCGACGAGAACTCCTTCTACCAGAGCGTCAGCACTGGGAGCCATGCAGCTTGTCCACATAGTAATAAATGAATAATAGCTTTGTGTGTTTGTTTGGCTGTTTGTTTTAATGCTTTATCGGAGGTACAATTTAGTAATACTAATAATGTACAAAAGCTTCTTATATTATAATGTTTTCTTACACTATTAACTTTTTTAAATAATTTGGTACTTGTTTTTTCTTTTTTTACCTTTACTTTAATAAAGATAAAATTAATGACCATTACTTTTCTTTCTTTCTTTTTTTCCTCTTAACGCTTTATCGACAAAGCTTTGTTATTGTTTGTTTTGTTTTTCTTTCTTCTTATAAGAAAGAGAAATTTCTTCTTAAAAGAAAATTCTTATAAGAAGAAATTTCTCTTCTTTCTTCTTCTTCTTATCTTCTTTTCTTTACGACCTGATTTTCTGAGTAACTGAACTCCTTTCTTTCCTGAAATTATGGTTTAGAAACAGATAAAACTTTTTTTTAAATGATAATTTTTCTTCAAAATAATATGTAATAAGTAGATATTATGTTGATTAAAGTTCTGTTTACTTATCCTTTCGTGAATCTGAAGGAAAATTCCTTCATTCGTTCAAACAAACTCTATGGAAACTGGAGAAAACATGGAAGTAGTACCTACTAAAAACTACTTCCATGACTTTGATATATACTGTTTCATAATTTCATAAAATTATATGACAGTAAGGAAGGCAAAAGAACAGTAGGGTAAACTAAGAATCTACTCATAAAGAGTTCACATCATTAATCTGTGATAAAATTAATACAAACTTTCATTGGTCTACTATCTGTGATAATCTGTCCGTCCGTCCACAATCTGTGATAAAATTAATACAAACTTTCATTGGTCTACCATAACAATTTTAAGAGAAGTCATCCCCATACAAACGTCATTCGTGGTCCACCAACACCAAAGATATAATTTTAAATCTTCTTGTAGGCAAGGATGCAGGTGCTGTCGGCGGTCTCAGCTCCGGCCTGTACGACGATGCGCGGGGCGAGAATAAAGGGGAGGTGATCAACATCGTGCAAGACAAAGATGGGAAAGGCAACAACAATAATAATGAAGGTATGTTGGCTGTATTGCTGGATCCGGCAATATATATAAAGTCTTTGAGTAATCGGTGAACATACATAAAAAAAGACATTCCGACGAATTGAGAACCTCCTTTTTTGAAGTCGGTTAAAAATAATATTAATGAAAGGGTCATTGACGTGAAGGTATGATGGCTGTATTGCTGGATCCTGCAATAAATATAAATATTATAAACTAGTTATTGCCCTCGACTTCATCCACTTTTAATTAGGACATAATAGACAACAACTAAGTAAGATTCTTGCACACTTTTTTAATTTCTGTTTTTTTTTTCAATTTTATTTTTTCAATGAAGCGCCGATTTCGCCAACGACGAGTGACGTTTAACAGAATAAATTGGGCGTTCTGACAGTTTTTGTAGGTATTGAAAATCGGCCAAAATATCGTTACGCTTGGATAAGACTTATTTTCACTTGTCCACTTTAGGACAGATTCGCTTTACGACAAACTCGCTTTACGGCAGATTCGCTTTTCGGCAGAAATTGTACAGTCGTGATAAATGGTCTGCACTCCACGTAGTTTTCTTATTTTACGTTGGTGAAATCGGCCCGTAGCCATAAAGATCCATTAGATACTTGCCTCATTTTAAATCCTAGCAGAATAACTGCATTGCGGTTGACTACTTCTATATGGCCACAACATTTAGCTGAGTTAAGACCCTTTCATTGGCGTGACATTTATGTATTATTTGTTATAATATGTGTTTGACCAATGAATGAACGTTATACTATTCTAATTATTTAAACAGGACCAGAAGTCCTAGCAGCTGACCCCCCGCCAGCGGCGTACTCAGTGGAAACTCTAGCGCTAGCGGTCGCGGCGGGGGCTCTTGCAGCACTGGGCGCCGGGTTCGCAGCGGGCTACATTTGCGGACGACGCTGCAAGAAGGATGACGACGACAACATGCCCTACCCCGATACCGAGTACGAGTACTTCGAGCAACGCCAGAATATCAACAGGTATGCACTGCTGCCGGATTGTCTAAAAATCATTGTTACATTGTGACGATCGCAATCATCTTTGATTGGCCGACACTTAATTCAGACAATCACAATTGAGACTGTGACTATTTGTACCTTTTATTTACTAGATGTAAAATAACAAATCATTAATAATTAATTATAATAAAAATAAAAATTATGGAAAAATAAATTAAAAAATTACTTACTTATTTGTAAATAACTAACTACTATAACTACTTACTTAATTGTACCTAAATATAATTATTACATTTACAAAAAATACACGCCGTCCAAGGGATCGCTAATGGGCATAGTGCCCAAAACACTGGCGCTATTACCTCTTTGAATAGCGAGGCTAAGCCTTTGGGCTAAATAAGCGCCTGCTTTTTGGTCACCAGAGGCGTGGATTAGTTTTTGGGACACGACATTTACAAAATTCTTCGTGTCCGATGACTATGGACTAGTCTCATGAGCAAGCGCCGCAAAAACGTAAGCCTTAATTGAGACTGTAGTAATGATTGATGCAAAATGACTTAAAGAAATAGCTTGCTTTACTTTACCAGCTGTGCGATTCTCTAAAAGTGATAGCTACAGTGTGGCGATTGCAATCGCCTCTGATTGGCCGATATGCACTCGCTCGGCTAAATGCATTGTTGCAGAATGAACACGATAAATTCAGCCAATCACCACAATCGAGCCTGTAGCAATGATTGATGCAGCTTTACAGAATCGACCTGCTGGACGTTGATGGTCACTGGCTGTGTAGTACCTACGTGAAATCCGTTTAGATCAGTTATTCCCAAAGTGGTCCAGGTGGACCTCCAGGGATCCACGGTAGACTCAACGGGGGTCTACGTCGGATCTACGAGAAAAAAGTTTGGAACCTCTGCCAGTGATTCCCAAAGTGGTCCAGGTGACCTTCAGGTGTCCACGGGAGACTCAACGGGGGTCTACGTCGGATCTACGACAAAAAAAGCTGTGGGCCTCTGCCAGTGATTCCCAAAGTGCTCCAGGTGGACCACCAGGTGTCCACGGGTGGGAGACTCGACGGGCATCTACTTTGGCCTGACCATGACGGGGGTCTACGAGAAAAAAGTTTGGGAACCTCTAGAAACACACTTTCTACCCACCTAATCGTTACAATCCTATGAAAAAATAAATTTCATCTATTCCAGGATTCAAGCGGAACCCAAACTCCTGCAACAGGTGGAGGAGGTGACCTACGCGGAGCCCGTTCTGGCCCCCCAGCCCAAGCCCGCCTCCCCCCGCGCGACGCTGCGCAAGCACCCCCCCTACCACCCCCACCACGAGACGCTGTTCCAGTTCCAGCCCGACGCGTACCGCCGCGACAACTTCGGCACGCTCCGCTCCCACCAGGTCAATGTCAGTTGTGTTCCGTTCTTCTTTTGCATGGCTTCTTGCTACGTTTAGATGACGATAGTAGGGTAGACTGGGTACGGTTGTAACAATTTCCCTTTGAACACCCACAGCATTACCAATATTGCTATAACCAACGGTTATAGCATTTGAGATGATAGCCAGGTTATTTTTCTTTAAATGAATATCAAAATCACATACACAGGTGAAACAATTTAGCAGAAATGAGTAGTTTTATTGAGTGTGTGCGATTGTTACAATCGACCCCATACCAGGGGCGGTTGTAACAGTGATGGGGGACAGTTGTAACAAGCAGAAACAATACAGAATTGAAGTATTTAAACCAACTTTACTATTTAAAAACGCTAAAAAGTACTTTACCTAAAATATCACCATATCTTAGGCACACTTTTAACAGTTATTTAGATAATTTTTAGAATAAAAATAAATTAACAAAATAAATAATGTTTCCCCTATGCATCGGTACGCATTCAGTCTTACCAAACGAACATAATCTCTAATTATTAAATAAAACAAAATTAAATAGTCAATAAAATCTAAGTGTAAACTGAAAACAACAATTAATTATTTTTTCCTATACTTAATCAGACTCTCTGCAGTTATGAAATATGAAATATGTATAATAATGAGTCTGATTACAGACCGACTCGTTGAATAAGTTTCCAGGCAAAGAAAGCAATAATATTCTTCGGCTTCTGAAGAATCTGGTGGTGTATTAGATTTATTTTTCTTTGTTTCCTTCACCCCTTTCCCTTTGCGTTGGTTTTTCTTGCCATTAGATTCAAATACGTCTTTCTTCGTTTTCTTATTTTTTTGCCACTCTGTATATTCTCTTCTAACAGCTTTCTTTTCAGGAGTACCTATCTGTGTAAATTGCCGATTTTTTGGTTTTTCGACCTCTGTTTCTTATTTTCCTAGGAGCTTTGAGGAAGGGCCGTAATGCCTCAGGTGCGAACTCAAATGTTCTGCTTGTGGACGGAATAGTTTCTGATTGCTCATGAACAGCAGGTTCCTTTCATCATGGGCGTTCTTGTACAACAATATGTCGCTTTCATCTCTCGAAGTCTTTCTTACGCGTTTCCTATGCATCTGCAATGCAAAAATATAATAAAACTAATGTTACAACCGTACCCATCAAAATCGTTACAACCGTACCCACCACCTATTTTGGCAATAAAAAGGTCACAGGCATGAAGCCTAATTACGTATACAAAAACGAACTAGCTTATTATAATCTCTAAAATACAACAATTGCGTATGTTAATACTCAAATATGAAAATTATATTAGTAGTCACGCTATATCGGAAAGAAACCCATCAAAAATACTTACTTTTGGTTGACAAAACACAATGGGCTTTCGTTTTAACGTAATAAGTGCGCAGAGTGCGACGCAACACTGTGAATCATGTTGGCACTTGAAATCCGCGTGCCTCTCCCCTTGTACCCCTTCCTGTGTTGTGTATAGTTTTGGAAATATTTGAGTTGTTTCAACCGTACCCCGTTACAACCGTACCCAGTCTACCCTACCTACTAGACTGTAGGTAACTCGTACAAAGAACTTTTTACTGTGTTGAGGCTATAGATATATAGACTAGTCTTATTTGCTTCTAAGTTATGAACAGTGAAATCTCTTAAATAGATTTGGGTTCTCTCAAGTTGAGAGAACTTTTGTTTTAAGTTGATAGTCTCAACACGAAATATGCAATAACTGCAGCACATGAATACCTAATTCTGAATATTGTTGCCAAAGTAAACGTTAATAAAACATTAGGTATGTAAAGGAAGTAGTACTCTAAGTAGGTATAAGTAAAGTAAAACTAACATTCCAAAAAACTGAGCTTCAAGAAGGTATGCGTGGGGCCATAGATTATCTATTTCGTGGGGCCTACTAGATATCTGTTTTATTACCAAGAGTAACACGGCACTTTGCAGTGACTTTGAAAATGAACTTAAAAAATATCGTCATCTGAATGTACTTAATTTAGTTTTAGTTACTTGGGAGTTGTTTTAATAGGTTACTTTATTTTCTTATAAAAACTTACTTAAACTATCATCCATACGAAATAGAAAATGAAAGTTCCTATTAGAAGTAAAACTCTTTCGATGTATTAATTTTATTGTAACGATGAACATAATCTTTACTAAAATTATAAATGCAAAAGTGTTTGTTTGTTGGTTTGTTCTTACAATTACGGAGCAACGGGTCGACGTGATTTTTGCATGGGTTTAGTTGAGGACTTTATCTCGGAAAAACAGAGAGTTCCCGAGGAATTTTTAAGAACCTTACTTCACACGGATGAACTCGCGGGCAAAAGCTAGTACAAAATATAAATTATAAAAATATTTTACCACTAGGTATTTGTATTCTAAACTAAAACATGTTCATCCATTACAAAATGCTTTTTTGATAATGATTGCTTTATATATTAATTCATTTCCTTTTCTATCAAATACAAAATCTAATTTGCTGATTACGTTTTTATGATTAAAATCTTCTATAAATCAAATCATTAATCATCTTCACATCATTAACCATTTTAATCATTGTCGCTTTCTAATCATTCTGAAATTTTAGTGAGTTTTGAAACTGCCATACATTCTGTTTCTGAGAAATAATTTGGGGGGAAAATGGCTTACCTGAGCAAATTCAAAAAAGCGTTATAAAAGTGTATTTTAGTAGTTCTACAGTTTGACACATTTTTAATACAAAAACTGTCAAGCGTCTGATATACATACTTAATCATCACTTAAACTTGTGTAAATAATTGTAAACTTGCTGTGGGATTGTTTAAAAATTATTGCATCAGTATGACGATCAAACTCCCACTGAAAACTGAAGTTATGGCGTTATTGCTGCACGTGTATGCTGAATGCATACACGAAATTGAGCTCTAATTCAATGCTGTTATGGTTCATTTGACTTCAATGCTATCAAATGAATACGATTTTGAGCGGCAACTTTTAGACAATCGGGGGGCAGAAGTGTTTGCGATAGTCACACTGCAGCAATCATTTTTATACTAAGTTTTTATACAATCCCACAGCATAAAAGTTTAAGTGTTGTTAACACCTAAACTCCATTGCATGAATGAAACTCACATTAATTTCTATTGTCACTAACGCCTCATTAATTTCATGTTCTCACGCGTCCACATTCACTGCGGCATGTCAGTTAACGCAGGAATATTCGGACCGCAGGGCGATGGGTACAGGCGCGGGAACGACAATGGCTTCTCGACCACGCGCTCAGTGAAAAAAGTGTACCTCTGAGAAACAAGCGGGGCGGACGCGCGCGACCAAATCCACCATCATAAGCCTAATACGCACCACCACCACACGTTGGGTAAGTTGACCAGCAAATAAAAAGAAAATTGGCAGTCATAGGAACTGCCGATAAAAGTGAAAACTAAGTACCTAACACAGTATACATAGCTCATGGAAAGGTCACTATGACGCGAAATCAATGTTTTTTGCTCACCCAAAAAAGTGCTCAACGCGCCTAAAGAAGTTTTCACTTCAAAAATAAATTTTTGAAATAAATTCCTTTATGCTTTGGGGTATTATTTCATATAGGTCTTATCACTAACTAGCCTCTGCTTCTACTACCGACCTCTGCCCCTTTTTCGGGAGGTTCGATCTTAGGTCATCTATGACTTTTAGGAGTTATGTTAGCTCTAAGCAATTAAATATCACTTACTTAAACGGCGAAGGAAAACATCGTGAGGAAACCTGAATGCCTGAGTGTTTTCCTTAAGTGTTCGGAAAGGTGTATGAAGTCTGCCAATCCGCACTAGACTATGGCCTAAACTCCTCATTCGAGAGGAGACTTGTACCCAGTCCGTGCCAGTGGAGACCAGAAATAGGTTGAGATATAATGAGTTTATTGTAATAATATTTAACTAAGCGATTGCCATCGCACTTCTCTGTGGAACACGAAAACAATTCGTTATTTGCATTGCATTGTGCAACTTTAAAAACGTTCAAGTGATAAAGATGGACAGGAAAGATAGTAAAATTTATAAGAAATTATATATCACTTGCTTCAACGGTGAAGGTAAACATCGTGAGGAAACCTGTTGTTCTTCATAATGTTCTCAAAGGTGTGTGAAGTCTGCATATTTGCATTGTGCCAGCATGGAGGACTATGGCCTATAACGCTTCTCTAAGAGACCTACGTTCAGTACCGTTGATGGGTTGCTGATGATGATGAATCAAATATGAGCAACTACTCTATTGCAGTGTCGCAGCGCAGCAGCGGTTCGGGGTCGGCGTCGGCGAGCGGCTCGTCATCGTCGCCGTCGCCGCCCTCGTCGTCGCCGTCGCCGTCGACCGAGCGGCCGCCCACGCCGCCGCCGCCCGCGCCGCAGCCCTGTGCGTACATCTACCGCAACTAACGCGCTCGCCCCACTGCCCACCCCCACTCGCGCGGTCCACTAACCCCGCCAGCCCACTGGAACGTTCGAACGAACCACAGAGTTCTGACGCGTTCTTTACAAATCGGGAAGCTCTCCCGAATGTGTGATACGAACACTAAAAAAAGACATTCCAGAATGGTGCGTGATCGTTATTTGAACTGTGAAGGATGGGTCACATTGTTATTGTACCGATTGATAGTGATTAGTATTAGTTGGCTGAACTGACTGATGGTGCTTGAACAATAAATATACCAAAAAACTGAGATAAGACACTGGAAACGGAAGTTTTAAACAAATAAGAAAAAGTATTAAACAAATAAGCATCGAGCAATTTAGCGATAACAAAAGTTGTAAATTGTTACACAATGACTTATCGACCGTCCGTAAGATGTAGTGATTAATGAAATGGTGCCATCAGTTAGTTAAGCGTTAACAAATTGACACTTGTTGGAAGATGTAACGTTACAATGCATCGTACAAGTGAGTTGCCTATAAAATTAGAAGCGTAGAGCCTATTTTAACAAATTGAAATTTAAAAAAATTTGAAAAATAGGCCGAGAAATATAGCGTGTTAATCGTGTAATTTGTTACTACTTGGATTGTATACAAAGTCACCGTTCTCGTGACCGAAACATTCTTCCATTCATACAAAATAATATACGTACTCGTGATTAACCAAAAAAAATGATGGTATATCGGAGGAGGTGACAAAAATATTTTTTTTAAAAGACGATACAAAATCGACTCGTGTATGTATGAAGATGAAAAAAAATGTAAGAAATTTGTAGATTGTTTAGAATATACATAGTTTACTTATATTTTAGGTAAAAATATAAGTTTTGTTGGTAACATGTTGATGACTAGTTAGTGTGAAGTTGTGAATGGCATTGCAAATTTTCTTTGAGATTCACTCGATAAGATAAATCAAGTCCCTACTCAAGTATTGTGATTTCAAAAAAGGTGTACAATGAATTCACAAATCGCTTTTTACTACTATTAATAGTAGCACGACATTAAGTATGATAGGGATTTCTAAAACTGAAAAAGTATCTAGTATAAGTCGACAACATTATATCAAGACTGTACGTACTTAATTTGATATGTTTGATCTTTTATTATAAATGTATTACAGCCTTCTGTTAATGCAGGCTTACATTAAAACTGTTACTGGCGTTTCAGAATTGGTATGGGTAATTTTTGCTTCATATCTTTTTTTGCGCCACTGGAATTAATAAAACGTGCACATTCCAATTGAACCTGCATTTATTTTTATAATTCTTTTAATTTTAAATTTAATTGTTTCATCAACGACGTGTCATTTAAATTATTTTTCATTACTAATTAATCATTATATAAGTTTAAAAATTCAAAATGTTGTCGAATTGTATTCATGAAATCGTTTACAAAAACATTAAAGAGTAAACGGAGCAGAAATAAAATATGAATATAAAATTATATTTACCCTGTATAAATAATATGTAAATCCTGATACTCATTCATTGATTAAAAAGTGCTTCTTATGGATGTATCTAGAATATTAGGGGATCGTTTTGATAACTATCCGATAATGTTATAGAATTAGTGATTATATGTATACATAGAAATTAGAGCGTAAGCGCACTACGGTGCAATATTGCCAATTTAGTGTTGGTGCGTCATTTGTAAAAATACTATGATCTGATTGATCATTGTGTACATACATTTTGAGATGAGGATAAGGGTACACGGGAATATTCATCCACACTTTTACTTCAATGCAAGAAGTATTCGTATTTAGTGTATCCTTGCCCTTACATAATTATTTTAGTCGACGGTTGATTCTAAATTTAAAATCCAGACATGTGGGCCAAACTTTCGAAAATTCTGTTCGATAACGTTCCTGTTGCTAATTATAAAGCATCTTAATTAATGCTTCAACTAGCTAGCAAGTTGTTTTCAAACACAAAGGTTTATACTCATTTCCACTAATAATAATTGTTGACAATTTAATGTGTGTAAAGAAAATGTCAATTCTATTTGTAATGATCTAGTGCCTAAGTGTGTGTGGCAGGATTTTAGTGTTGTTGTCTTGACCACTCTAGTTTAGAAATATGAGGAAGTACTTACCTACTTATCGAGTAACACGATTTATTCTCGTGTACGTAAGGAAATAGTTATTTAATTTAACCGAGGGTCTTACTTGACAAAGGTATAAGGTCTTGATCTTGAAGCTAAAGTGGTTTCATTTATGTACAATGTCCATATTCGATTTATTAGAAACAGTTATTTGTTTATTTATCGATTCATTTTTCTCTGCTGTAACGATATTTTTTTTTGAAATTTCGAGAAATCAAGTCTACCAGGACCAGCGACTTTCTTAATTTATTTTTAAGAACATAAATAACATTAGCACCCTATGAATGTGTCCAAAAAAGGACCCTATTAACAAAATGTGCAAAAGTGAAAGTAGGTAAATACTTGCTCGAGTTACTAAACTCGTGTAAATGGTACACTGCTGAGTCAGATTTTCTTTTGGACTGTAAGTAATTGATACAAAAGGACATTAGAGTAGTTACAATAGATGAAAAGTTATTACTTATTACGAAACGAAAAGTTAACTTTTTATAACACTCGAAGGCATTCTGAAATTGCCTTGTTAATACTCAAAGTTATTTTACAATTAATATACCAAAGATGCCATGAACTTTTAAATTAATATATTAATTTATTTATAGAAGTAAATAAACGTATTACTTAATTAGTAAAAATGTAATATTGTTATTTTTTAATGAACGTAACTGCCAACTTTCGTATATTATATTTTGATATTAAAAACGCACACTAAGTATATATACTTGTTTGTTTCAAAATAATGTACCTACCTATCATTTCATAGTGTAGGCGCTTTTATATTCGGAAGAATGTTGAATGAGTAGATATTATTATTGTATTTATAATTTGGATACTTTATAATAATATTATTGAACTTTTGGAATGGCAACTATACGCCGTAGATTGAGAATGAAAGCTAAAAAATGGAGGTCCTACTCAATTTCTTGAAATATACTATCGCGATACATGGAACTTACTATTTTTGCGTTCCATGGAATGCAAAAATATTAGGTTTCCTACATTACATAATGTAACTGTAACCATAAATAATTACTTAGTGGTTCGCTTCTTGTGGTGAAATAAGCCCGTAATCAAAGCTAAAATTGTGCAATTCCAGTGAATTTTTTTTTAAATTAAAACCAATGTCTAAAGTTCAGCGGCAATATTTTTGAGGCCCTCTAATTGTGGGGGCCCTTTAATTTTTTATCTAGCTGTCAGACAATTTACTTGATACAAAATTAAATTTTACAAAATATAATTGTTATCGTGTAATTACTAATTGTGGACGTATGCGACGTTAGGGTTAATATTAATACTAAGTATTAATAGCGTTATTGGATATGACTACATAATAATATAATGTTATGTATGAACATAATATATAAGGTGTAAGTTGCCATTTTAATAGTTCGCCAAACAAAATTTTTTGCTGACATACGTAAGAGAGGCTAGTATATAAATTGTAAATAGCGGTTTCTGTATTGTAATTTATTCTTTTGGTCGAAAATAGCATAAGCGATAGATTAAGCGCAAGAAAAATTTTTGAACGTGAATTGTTAAGGATTGTTTTTGTATTGATTAAAAAAAAGTAATATTAACGAAATAATTTCTACGTTAAAAATTACTGAACCACCTTTTATACTCGTAAACATGCCTAGAAAGTCTCTTGTAAGCGTAAATTATTTGAAAATATTAAAAATTATATTAGAGCGTATCGAGTACCATTTAAATTTTCATTTTAATCCAATTTGTAATATTTCAACAAACCGTTAACAGTTGTTAAAATAACCTTTAAGTTGTTGGTACTTTTTAGAAATTGGCTTGACTATACTACACTTTATTAAGAACGACGTGAGAGCCATTGAACTTAGTGTATAGTATGTATGCATCAGTTCGAGCGTCTTATGTAGGTATGTACAAAATAGAAAGGAGGAGTCTCGTATCTCAAGATCGGGATAAGGCTAGGAAGGAGAAAATCATGCTATTATTAAACTATTTGAATAATGTACCTAAATGTTGTAAAAAAAGTGCGAATTGGATTAAAATATTAGGTAGATTATATAGACCGCTTAATTTGTTTTGAGACTTGAAGCCTTAGTGTTAGAAATTGAAGACTTTATTATAATAAAAAGAAGTATCTGTAATTACAGAAACATCGATAGAATAAAGTTCGGAAACTTTTATGAGAGTATTGTTAAGGAATAGCGGGTTTCATCACATCTCAAACTAACCATCACATAGGTTTACTATAGCATGTATATATTATATATATGTTATGGGGTTTATTTATAGGGGTAGCTGCGCCTGTTAGATACGTTGAGCCGATACTTGTCATTTTATTTACTTAAGCTAAATTAGTTTTAGATTCATTCTTTTAAAGGACTATGCAAAAAATTGTATGGGGACTGTCCCCACCGCCCCCAACAGACGGCATTATTTTTAATATTATTGTGACGTCCCATAAAAAAACTAATACTTAACCATTTTCAATCCAAAAATGTTTGGGGTTTTTATGAATACAAGAGAAAGTAACGCACGCGCATGCACAGGCGACGAAAGGGCGGGAGATTGTCAGAGGGATTGCTGGCAGCACGCGATGCGGTTTTTTCTCTGCGTCTGAGAAACGCATCTTTAAAATAGTTTTTTTCTAGTTTGTTAATTCTCCTGTATGTTCGTTTTATAATTGTATACAACTAAACTGGAACTTATTTCCAAGACAATTCACGCAAAAATAAATAAATAAATAATTGTAACTCGATTTGCATGAAAACCCCAATTCTACGGCGGATGTCATCACAGTAAAAAACATCAGGCTGCCATGATGTATTAACTGAGATAAGTATGAAATCTGTTGGTGGGTGGGACGATTTTTTGCGTCGTCATTTTAACTTTATGTACCCTATGTCAATAGGGTTCTCGGCAAAGGAATTTAATTCCCTACTGATAAAGTTTTTTTACCGAGGGCCCCTAAAAGTAGGGGCCTATACACTATTTACATACTATAGGTCTAATGTGACTTTAAAAGTTTACGTTAATTGTGCGTAAATCTGTCATTTAGTATGGACGGGAAAGGGACGGAGTATTTTCTATCCCTTTTCCGTCCATACTAATTGACGTATTTACGGACAGTTAACGTAGGTAAGTTTGAAAAGTCGCACTAGGGTTTCTAGCAGTGGTTTTCGGGACGCTGCGCTGTTTGATATTTAAATAAAGTTGGCACAGAAGAATAAAATTTAAATAAAAATATTGAGTCACGCCATTAACTTATTAAATAAAAAAAAGTGACAAGTATCGCGTTAAATGTAAAAGAAAGTCTGTTATCTACGCGTGTGCAATATTTTTCTACTTCTCTTTCGGATCGTTCGAATTACCCGCGTTAAAGACGAAATAGATGGGGAGATCGGTAACTATGGAAGTGCCTAAGTAAATTTACTTGCATCTGTAGTCTTTGTTCACACTCTGTTCACCCAGGAACCAGCCTTTAGTGCGTTCCTTTAACGTGTCTTTAGTAAAAGTATTTAGTAACCGCCCAAATACACCCGCAAAATCTATTCGGAATAACCAAATATTATTCTTTTTGATAGGTACATTTAACGCGTCTTGGTCGGTACCTACGTGCAATCAAAATATACATAGGTATAATGATTGAAATATAAAAACAATTAATGGCGATATTTCAAATATAAAATGGCCACTGGATATTCCCAACCTTATCTTTGCACCAAAGGCTTTGAAGTCAATACAGTCCATGATCAACACATTCTACTGAATAAAACGAAGCAAGTAGGTACCAATGTTGTCTGATAAATACTTAATACAAAAAGTGTTATTCCAAATCTCTTCTATACAAATCTGATGGTAGTTTGGCGAATTTATACTTTACATACCAAGTAATTTCATGATATGTTACCTTTCTATAAATAGCGTTTAATTATAAACTTTGATACTCTTACTTTGACCGCGTTGGTTTGCTTTTTAGACACTCCATAGGTTAAGTAGGAGTTTTATAATAATTATGATGAATAATGCAAACGCAAACGCAGTGATAGTACTGTTATCTACACCGTAATCGCTGCCCATATTTATAGAGTGCAATTTTTTATAACTAGAGACAAATAGAATGAACTCTGATGTGCAAAATATGAAATGCGAAAGCGCTGTTTTGTATTTTTTACCTCATTGCTTTCAAATGTTATGATCATTTTCTCATTAAATATTATTAAAATATGCTAAATATTTTAGCAAAGGATAAAATGTATTCCTTTTCTTTAGTAAATAAAATATTGAAATTTGAATCGTGTTTTTCTTTTTCTATTTTCTATGCATATATATTATTTAGGATTAGTAGCCAGTAGGAGCGCAGCGGCTACCTATTTAAATCTATGTTTCTATGCTAATGCTTCACTTTAAATTGATTTTAATTAAGTATATTTATAATAATACGTGTAGGTAATATCACTCGTAACGTAACAGCAACTTATATTAAATAAAGAAATGGTGGGCCCCAAAGTGTAGGGGCCCAAATAACGTCAAGAATAAATTAATGTTGGATCAAGAAGCTTTTATTGGAATAGGTTCTTGGTGTTTAGTGCCACAATCCGCGTGGATTTTATACGGCCAGACCAGCGAATTTGATCCGTTCAGAATCTGCACTTGTTGATGGTAGTTCACTGGACCCACTGACCTCTATATTTAATCTATTATTAACACTGGACAGGCTGCTGTCATATTTTTTGGACCTACTAGATTGGCGCCATTTTGGCGCTGTAAACAGTTACAAATGTTCAAGGAACTAAAATTAGTGAGGGCACTACTAGTTGACAACTGATATTTGGTAGATATTGGCACTTCCTGTTTCCCTATATTGTTAGTTCCAGAAACACTCGTATATCAAATGAGGCGCTTCAAATTGAGCCGTAATTTAAGCTGTCATTTTTGTTTATGGACAGTCAGTCCAGTGCTTAGACATAGTATTCCTATTCCTTACTACTAGATACCGTAAAGATAGTACTATCTTTATGGTCTAGTGCTAAAAGTATGTGATTGGAACCCATTTTGTGTCAGTTGTTACACTCAGGTATACTCTGTACTCCGTACTCCGTATCTGATGGATCCTTTGGATGGATTATCCTTATCTACAAGTCCAAACTCCAAAGAGAATGCAATTATGTAGGTTGGAAAGTGCCTCAGGACGACCAAAGACTGGCGGCTTTACCTATGGTGCAGGGTGAGCAGCGCACACGGGCGCAGGGTGGCAGGGGGCGCCCTGTCGAGCGACGCTCGCGACACCCTTCAATTATATTCCTCCATGCGACGCTCTCAAAGACCCTGCGCCCGTGATAAGGCCGGCGCCAGGCGCGGCAGCAAAGCAAAGTGCGCCACGAGCGGCTCCTTTCTTCCCAATCGATCACTCTTGTCAGAGTGGTCGTGGCTGCTGGGATGATGTGACATTAGTTGTTATTCTTCATTAATTTTATTGATCGCACCGCCTCCCGCGCGATGCTCCTCCACTTGCGACCGTCAGTTGCGTTGCGGAAGCACTCCACCACAGTTGGCTGGGTCACCACTTTTATCAAGTCCGTCCAGCGCGTGGGTGAGCGTCCTCTCCTTATTTTCCCTTCCACCTGACCCTGCACCACCAACCGCTCAATTGACCCTTCATTTCTAGAGATGTGCCCGAAGAACTTCAGAATTCGCAGCTGCACAGTCGACGAAAGCCTTTGTTATCTTTAGTTCCTTCAAGATCGAGTTGTTGGTTCTGGAGGCCGTCCAAGGGATCTTCAAAAAGCACCACATCTCTAAGGCATCAATTTTACGGCGGGCCTGCAGTCTAAGGGACCCGGTTTCAGCTCCGTAGAGGAATATTGGGAAGACAAGGCACCTCATAAGTCGAACCTCAGTGGTTTTGGTGATCCTTCTGTCCTTCCTGATCTTATTGAGCTTCTCCACCGCAGACCTAGTAATAGCACATCGCCTTCGGATTTCTAGCTCACAGTCACAACCCCCGGTATTGGAGATAGTAGAAACTAGATAGATGTAAGTTGTAACCACCTCACAGTCGGCAATGCGTTGGATTTCCGTTCTGTTTTGATTCGCGCGATCTACTATTATCATCTTGGTCTTATCCCTGTTGAAGGTCAGTCCGAATTCAAGGCTAGTTATCTCCAGACGTGTTAGCAGCTCTTCAATATCCTTTTTTGTTTGAGCAGAGTGTAGTATCGTCTGCAATCTGCATATCTGAGATTACACATCTTCCCCCCGGACCTCGATAGCGAGCTGACGTGCCTAAAATCTTATTTATTTCTCTGGAAATAAAATTTTTAAATTCAGTTTAGAATATTAGGAGTGCAGCATTAATAGAAGTGTGTGCGTGGACGTGAACATTATTTGCGCAAGAGAGTTTAATTATAAACTTTGATACTCTTACTTTGACCGCGTTGGTTTGCTTTTTAGACACTCCATAGGTTAAGTAGGAGTTTTATAATAATTATGATGAATAATGCAAACGCAAACGCAGTGATAGTACTGTTATCTACACCGTAATCGCTGCCCATATTTATAGAGTGCAATTTTTTATAACTAGAGACAAATAGAATGAACTCTGATGTGCAAAATATGAAATGCGAAAGCGCTGTTTTGTATTTTTTACCTCATTGCTTTCAAATGTTATGATCATTTTCTCATTAAATATTATTAAAATATGCTAAATATTTTAGCAAAGGATAAAATGTATTCCTTTTCTTTAGTAAATAAAATATTGAAATTTGAATCGTGTTTTTCTTTTTCTATTTTCTATGCATATATATTATTTAGGATTAGTAGCCAGTAGGAGCGCAGCGGCTACCTATTTAAATCTATGTTTCTATGCTAATGCTTCACTTTAAATTGATTTTAATTAAGTATATTTATAATAATACGTGTAGGTAATATCACTCGTAACGTAACAGCAACTTATATTAAATAAAGAAATGGTGGGCCCCAAAGTGTAGGGGCCCAAATAACGTCAAGAATAAATTAATGTTGGATCAAGAAGCTTTTATTGGAATAGGTTCTTGGTGTTTAGTGCCACAATCCGCGTGGATTTTATACGGCCAGACCAGCGAATTTGATCCGTTCAGAATCTGCACTTGTTGATGGTAGTTCACTGGACCCACTGACCTCTATATTTAATCTATTATTAACACTGGACAGGCTGCTGTCATATTTTTTGGACCTACTAGATTGGCGCCATTTTGGCGCTGTAAACAGTTACAAATGTTCAAGGAACTAAAATTAGTGAGGGCACTACTAGTTGACAACTGATATTTGGTAGATATTGGCACTTCCTGTTTCCCTATATTGTTAGTTCCAGAAACACTCGTATATCAAATGAGGCGCTTCAAATTGAGCCGTAATTTAAGCTGTCATTTTTGTTTATGGACAGTCAGTCCAGTGCTTAGACATAGTATTCCTATTCCTTACTACTAGATACCGTAAAGATAGTACTATCTTTATGGTCTAGTGCTAAAAGTATGTGATTGGAACCCATTTTGTGTCAGTTGTTACACTCAGGTATACTCTGTACTCCGTACTCCGTATCTGATGGATCCTTTGGATGGATTATCCTTATCTACAAGTCCAAACTCCAAAGAGAATGCAATTATGTAGGTTGGAAAGTGCCTCAGGACGACCAAAGACTGGCGGCTTTACCTATGGTGCAGGGTGAGCAGCGCACACGGGCGCAGGGTGGCAGGGGGCGCCCTGTCGAGCGACGCTCGCGACACCCTTCAATTATATTCCTCCATGCGACGCTCTCAAAGACCCTGCGCCCGTGATAAGGCCGGCGCCAGGCGCGGCAGCAAAGCAAAGTGCGCCACGAGCGGCTCCTTTCTTCCCAATCGATCACTCTTGTCAGAGTGGTCGTGGCTGCTGGGATGATGTGACATTAGTTGTTATTCTTCATTAATTTTATTGATCGCACCGCCTCCCGCGCGATCCGATCCGATCCGGTGAATGACCGGCGGGTTCCACTCCTTTTTTCGCCGGTGGCGGGACATTGTAGGTTCGAGTCCCACGGACTAACGGGCGGCCAGCGGACAACCGTTTCATCGGGTCTCCCAATACCTATATCACGCCTACGAATACGGGAAGGACTTTTCTTCCACGAAGAACCCAAAGACCACAGGCAATACACCATTCGGGGGGATGGGAAGGGTAAGCTGGCTCTCCAGCTCACAGCCGGAACGCAATAATGCTTTGCGAGTTGCGACTGATTTCGACCGGAGTTTGGTCGCTAGCCAGGCGGATTGGGATAATCCTACCACGAACACAGCCACGAAGCAGATACCGTTGAGATTATGCCGTGCGGTATCAGACACAGCGACCCATAAAGGGGACTGAGGAGTGTCAGAGCCTCGTTAGCACCGCGCGGTGAGGTTGACTTTGGCCATTATGATGGTGTTCGGGCCACTTGCACCCCAAAATATAGATTCCGCTCTAAAATTGATTAACTGTGTTGCCTGATAAACCGTTATTTAATTACATTTTTAACAGACTTCAAAAAAAGGAGGAGGTATATAATCCTCCATAAAATCCATCAAATCTGAACTGATTTCAATAATAATTATTTTTTATCTGAAAGGTCAGGTTGGTCCCATTTATTTGGTAAAGATCTGATGAATACCTTCGGTGATGTAAGACGGAATTCCTCAGTGAATAAGAGCAAATCGTTCGCTATCAGAGAATGTGAAGATTGATCCTATGAAGCAACACTAAAAAGCTTAAATTAATAATCCTTACTTCCTTACCAATATTATAAATGCGAAAGTGTGTTTGTTTGTCCTTCAATCACGCCGCAACAGGGCAACGGATTGAATTAATTTTTTGCATGGGTATAGTTGAGGTGGAGAGTGACAAAGACTACTTATATTCATTATTCTTATAAAAGAATTTTTATATTCGTTTTATACATTACTATTACACTAAATGACTACATTTTACTATCTTGATCAAAGTACTTATTTTTTATTTGAATATTATTATTATTAATTTATTAACTAAAATATACTTACCGAGCATGTAGTTGTATTTTGGCAACGGACAATCACAGGAAAATAAAACTCGACTTTAATTTTTTTACAGTTTAATTCTTTATTACCTATGAAACAGGAATCTTTTCTCTAATTAAATATTAAAGCAAACTAACTCCACGTCTCTTTGTCCGCTTAGTTCTTCTATACTAGGTACATCCACCACATATTTTGATACAGTTTTCTCTATCATTATGAAAAGCCAGAAGATTTATGTACATAAGTAGGTACCTACTTACTTAAAAGTAGAGAAAAGTTGATGTCATGTAATCAAGATACAAATACGATACGAAATACAAGGAGTAATTTAGGCTACCTATATTTAATTCCCAAAATATTTAAGGTTCCTCATAAAAAATAAAGACTTTTGTCTTAATTAGGTATTTTGCATCCAGATCGACATTAATTATTATCCAGGGAAATCAGTTTCCAAAGAATTTTAAAAATCCTAAATACACGCGACCGAGATCCGCGCACCATCTAGTTTTTAAACTCGATTTTCTACATATTATAATAATGTAAATGCGAAAGTGTGTTTGTTATTTTGTCCTTCAATCACCCAGCAACGGATCAGTGATTTTGCACGAGTACACTCGAGAGTGACATATTCTTTCACTACTCTTTACACTAGTTCCCGCGGGATTTTAAAAACTAAATCCAGGCGGACGAAGCCGCGGGCGTCAGATAGTATGTATCATTTTACGAACCCGATTTATCAATTTCATATAAAGCCCTAACCTTTTTCCTTATAAAAGCATATTTAGTCAGCAAATTTTTAGCTGGAAACACTAAAATGTTGTCCGGTAAATCGTATTGGTTATAATCTATCAATTCAGGCACATAGTCATCAATTTGGGAAAATAAGTCCACGGGCAATCTCTCTATACACCGCAAGGTCACACATTCGCATTCTTGCAAGAACTTGCAAATATCCTGAACACTCCTTGTTGATATACATTCAAAATTATTACTCAAAAACTCGATGGAACATCCAGGGGATTCAAACACTTTATTTACCACTACACTTGTCCATTTCATAAATATATCTATTTGCATCGGCCCTTCCAGAGTTAGCCACGGCGTAGGTATAATATGAAGGTTGGGTTCGATTTGTAACAGCATTGGGATCGCGTATTTCGTAAGCGTAATTAGATTTTCGTAATACCCAACACGTTTGACCATTTTCTTGGCCTCGAGATCCTTAAGTCTAGCGCACAACATGTTTAGATCCATTGATAAGTTTTTCTGTAATAAACATTGCATAAGGTTAGTCATTATACAATCCCCAGACTCCTGAAAAGTCAATAATATTATGCATGTATTGTGTATATCTACTGGTAATATCAATCCGTTAAAGGGATGTAGGGGAGGCAATTTGCAATCAAATGACCCCTAGGCAAATGTCAACCATTCGAGTAATTGGGCATTTTATGCTTTTTGAAGATATCTCCGAAATGCAACTTGACTTGAAAAAACAATGCATGAAATATTTTATTATTATTATTTCCTGCTTGCTTACAATAATAATAAAAATAATTCTAATAAATCAATATATAATAAAAAATTATAAAATGACAATTATCACCAATCGTTTTTAAATCAAAGCTACATATCTTTACAATTTTCATTTGATTGCATATGACCTCCCCTACATCCCACATATTACCAGTAATAATTCTGTATATTTTTTCATTATTTATATCAACAATCAACATAGGATAGAAAAATGTGTCACGCATGTTCTTTTTATCAACCGATACACATCCGCTGTTGAAGGTCTCTTGCATGGATTTCCACAAGTGTCTTGCGCCACCTGCATCCAATTCAAAAAATTCTTCTTCTTCTTCTTTATCAACCGATAGACGTCCACTGCTGGACAAAGGTCTCTTGCATGGACTTCCACAGGCCTCGGTCTTGCACCGCCTGAATCCAGCGGCTCCCTGCGACTCGTTTGATGTCGTCGGTCCACCTGGTGGGGGATCTGCTAACACTGCGCTTCCCGGTGCGGGGTCGCCACTCCAGCACCTTGGGACCCCAACGACCATTAGCTCTTCGAACTATGTGCCCCGCCCATTTCCACTTCAGTATCGCGACTCGCTTAGCTATGTCGGTGACTCTGGTTCTCCTACGGATCTCCTCATTTCTGATTCAATCCCGCAGGGACACTCCGAGCATAGCTCTCTCCATCGCCCGCTGAGCGGTCCTGAGCCTACTTATGAGCCTACAAAAAATTCAAAATTATTTATTTCACGTAGGCCAACCTGTGACTCTTATGACACGTCATGACTCTACCACCGGTTCGGAAAGCGGATTCTGCTGAGAAGAGCCGACAAGAAACTCAGCAGTTGCTCTTTTCAGAATAATCATTTTACAATATTTATAAGTAGCTATTACATTGTAATAAGATTTTATTTTATACTATCTTGTGGGCAGCTGGATGCCAAACTGATTTGACCCATGCATCTTTATAACCTATATACTCGTAATAGACTGCATATGCACTTGATGTCGTCGGTCCACCTAGTGATGGGTCTGCCAATGGTATCCCGGCGCAGGTTCGTCACTCCAGTACCTTAGGACCATCAGCTCTTAGAACTATGTGTATCCCTCATGCACAAATTCGATTCTAAAAATTTAAACACAGTCATTTTGGTGTGCTTTCAAAACGTGCTGTCGTTAAATAATCAGAATGTTACGATTTCGTTCTAACTAATGGTGTGCTTTTTGAAATTATGAATATCCAGGGGCTTTAGTTCAAAAAATTAGGTAATTAAAAAGTATTTACTATCGTAAATATTACAGAAAATATTTCATCCATTTAAAAATACGCGCATATTACTTATCGTTAAGAGTAACTTCGATGTTCAATTTTGAAATTCAATGGGGGTTTTTTATAAGGTCCTCTTGAATTAAAGTTAGCGGTGTCACTTCGAAGCTGCAAAATAAATACTCACTTGCAGATCATGAAAAGTGCTACCTTTCTCCCCTTTTTCTTCCAAATATATTATAATCGGGTCTTGCATATCACAGACAATATCATTGTCAGAAAAGGTGACTATGCTTTCCCTGTAAAGTGCAATATGATTAATAATTATTAAAAAATATTAACTTTGTCATATCCGCCCTATTGTAATTCCCATTATGTAATAATACTATAATAAATCAGAAATCAGAAAATCAGAAATCCGTTGAATCGACAAATCGTGGGTAAATAAAGGTAAAACTCATTAAGTATAACACATATCTATTAATGAGTTTTACCTTTACACCCACGAAATACGCCTTTCACATAGACTAAGCTCATAACACTCTGTTAAATAGAGGCATCATGGAAGCAAATTAATTTGAATTTTAGTTGATTGAAGATTGACCATAACTTACTTTGTAACTGAATCTAAAATGCTTTTATAATCGATGCCCTGAAAGTATTCTTTAAAAACCTTCACAGTGCCCTTGCTTTTCAACCCCACTGTGCCAGATTTCAATTTGAACTTATATTCCACGTCGATAACATTCATTTGTTCTTCTTGCATTATTGACCCAGAGGAATCAGTGACTATGGGTATGGTGTCCAATTTTATTTCCAAAACATCGCAGGCATTCATTTCACACAACATGCAGTTGAGTTCGCTACTTCCTTTCAAACCTTTCTCCGGAAGCTCACTGTTTAAAACGTCTGCGAGATTCATGAGAAACTCCGACTCAACTCTAGTAATCCATTTACGACGGTAAGCGGCAGATATTTTAAAGGACGACTCGACGATGTCATCGAAATTAACTTTACTTATTTTACTATTCATAATCTTTTCTCTTGCAGTGATCGCACCGCCTTGTCTCAGTTGTTCCATTGCAGCCCTCAACGTTGACTCGGGGTATGCTTCGAATATCGAATATATTTTCCGCGCGGTCTCTTTTGATACCTGATTCTTTATGGACAACATAACTGATAGGATTATACCCTCTTTCAAAGCCGCGAACTCTGGTTCGCAAGTGGTCGGTGTTCTATACGCATTGTATGGTCGGTTAGCAGATGTCGAAGCAATGGAATATTTTTTGTTAAAATCGTCAAAGTTCAACGCGATACATGGAATTCGCTGGATATACGGCTTGGCTCTTTCGATCTGCGAGGCGAGCCAGATCAACTCTAGTAGCGGGAGCTTAGCGTCATTGATACATTTAGTTATGCTCCCGACGTGACGGAGTCTCAAAGCTTTTAATAGTCCATCGTATTTCTTTACCAGATCTCGGCGACGACGCATTTCGTTTATGATGCAATCTTTTTCATAGACCATTACTGAATTCGAATCGAGGAACAACGATCTTTTGTAACAATAGGCGGCTGTCTTTTTGGGGTCATTGATCGTCAATAGATCCCTCGCTACAGTATTTCTGAGTCTCAACGAGCCCGGCTGAGACGAGGGGCTCAGTATTGTAATGGCAGCCTTGCACAACATAAGGATTTTATCGTCTAAGCTTGACCACGTCGGTGCAGAAGTGTCAGTGGGTTTTCTCCGCCTTTCCGCTTTCGATGACGAAGTTACTTTTGTGATTTGACTTTGAGGTACTTTTGTTTTTCTCTTCTTTGTAATCATTTTTTTCCCTTTTCGTTTAGTTGGCCCCGATTGCGGCAAGTTTGGAGTTTTAAACACGAATTTACGCCACAGCCTCGGTATATCCATAAATATACTCGAATCAAATCCACAGGGTCCCAAGCCATCTCCTAGTCGCTCTCCAGTATCGTATAATTCCACATGAGTTTCACTTCGCAATGGATGTACTAATTTAAGTGATTCACGTTTTGGTGCATGTATTGTAGTGTTAGAACTGATAGTGGTTACATCGAACCAATATTTTTTGACATCTTCAAATGTTTCAAAATAAAAAGATTTTTCTTTGACACTCTCAACTGGCCTGGGCCATTTGCCTGATGTATTTAATATCTTTGCCCGTCGGTTTACATAGAAAACGTATGTATTGGCAGCGTTTATTTTTGATGGCGGTGGTTGATGAATTAGTTGGATAAGGCCAAGGGCCGCCAGAATTTTTATGATTACTTTAATAGAATTTTGTAGACTCCTTGATTGTACTAAAGCATTACGCAACTTTTCCGGGGCATTTCGTATTTTTAATGCTTTGGAGGCTTCGTCTATTTTCAACTTAGCGACATCAGACGTTTCCAGATTGTTTACATTACTCAGGGCAAATTCGACAGTCATTTCTGGTATCATTGTTAACATGGTACTAAACCCGGGTGCTAAATTACTTTCGGTTTTATATTCATTGAAGTAAACGAACTTTGTAATGAATTCGTGTAATTTTTGAATTTTTACATATCTTTGATATATGAATTGCCACTTTGGCTTCGGTTCGGCTTTAATTTTTTTTATCGGTTTCGACTTTGATTTGGAGCATAATTCTTTGAATTTTTTCTTTATTATGTCATCAGTCGGTTTGATATTTAGAGCGCAGATGAGAAAATAAACTTTTTTTGGTCTGCTTATCTTCAAAACTTTCAACTGGCCATCAGTCATAAGTTTGTGAACGAAAAGTTTGAGCGCCTTTGTGTCCATCGGCGGTTCATGTATTTCTTTTGAAACTAACATACTCAAAGTTTGAAACCCAATAACATATTTCGATTCTTTTATTACTTTTAAAATTCCATTAGCGTATTTTAGTTGTCTTAGTGTAAGATTCTTTTTAGCGTTTATGAGAGACTCCTTAACAGTCTCACAGCCTTCCAATGCTTTTAATTCGGTTATAAAATTATCATTATTTTCTGTTGTGTCTTGTTCAATGTTTCTGTTCTCCTTATCAAGCTTTAGTTTCTTAGCAGGCACTTCAATTTCAGAGTCTGAATCGTCAATGTTAATAGATTCTTTTGCTTTCTGCACATGTTCAAGTAATATATTTTTCTGTTTATCATATTCTTTATCGACTTCCTTTGTGGCTGCTACAGCTATATATCTGTAATTGATAATAAGGCTTTACGTTTTATTTCGACTTAATATAATAAACTTTTAGGAGTCTATTAGATTCCAGTTTGCAGCCACTCAAACTATTTGGCTGTCAATAAACTTCCTTTAAAAAATTACAACAATAAGAAAACAAAAATCTTCCCAATAATTATTGTTAAATTAAGTATGTATTCACAAAATTCTACTGAAATAGTATCTACATAACACAAAAATAAAATAAAAATTACCTTGCAGTTCTCTGTCGACCTTTGTCTACCAGAAATTCTCTAACAAGATTCTTGGCTTTGAATACCCTGCAAATAGATCTGCTGGTATAAAATTCCACACCAAGTATCTGAGCTATTTCCGTTTGAGAGAGACCTTTGAGACCTGCATCCAAAAACCTTTCGTACGCTTAAACAAAAAGTAATAAATATTTAAATGGGGTGCTGGAATGGCGACCCCGCAACGGGAGGCATAGCATTGCATTGGTAGACCTCCCACTAGATAGATGGACGATCTCGGGTGAGTCGTTGGATCGTGTTCTGAGGCGATTATTTCATGAGATCTATATCCTGTAATGGGCGTCTATCGATTGAGATGATGAAATATATAAATCTGGGGACCAATTGTAACAAAAGTTATTCCATTGATCGTATTTTTATTCGATGGCATTAGCGTCAAAGTAAAATAATCCTTCATTGTATCGATTTCAAATCACAAATTCAGTACAACCGATTTTAACATGGAGCGTTATGGAGCGTATCGTACATAATTAACGTATAATGCATACACGAAATTGAGCTCTATGCTGTTATGGTTTATTTTACTTTGACGCTAATGTCATCGAATAAGATTACGATCAATGGAATAACTTTACACAATCGCACCTCAGGAACGAGAAAACGAAAAAAATTGTGAGACTAATTGGTTACATTACATCTTCAGCCTTCTTTTTGGGGGGTCCAGGGCATGAATCTTTGAATTTTCTATGTTATATGTGCATTTCCCTTAAGTACCTATTTTATTTCTCACTAGCAGCCCAACCTGACTTCGTCCGTGTTGATCAATTATTATATCTTACTAGCGACCCGCCCCGGTTTCGCACGGGTAGTAGAGCATAATAATATTATGCCTACTGTGGTTTTTAGTAGTAAGGTTGCATCAGCTTGTTACATCGAATATGTGGATTTATTTTGGCGCACATTCGTTTTAATTTTGCGATAACTCTTGATATTCATTCAAATTATATGGTGTAATGGATTATCATAATGTGCATGAAATGCTTATGGTAACTAACGTATTTAAGTTGATAACGATGAACACTGTATCCGTCTAAATAGATTTCCAACAATTACCGCATAGCTTACTATACCCAAAAAAATAATGGATAGGGTATAGTAAGCTATCCTTAAAAAATAGATATGTACCATCGCAGACTTTTATGTACCTACCCATAAATCTATATCCTACCATACCACCACCATACATTATTATGTTATATCTCAAATGTATGAGGCAGCATTTACGATGAAAGCTCGAAGGCAGCTTGACTTTTTCCGTCATTTTCAACAATTATCGTCATATTTCAACCAATTTACACAAAACCTTAATAAATTATACACTAAAACCTTCCTCATGAATCACACTATGGATTGGTAAAAATTGCATAAAAATCCGTCCAGTAGATTTTGAGTTTATCGCGAACAGACAGACAGACAAACGCGGCGGGGGACTTTGTTTTATAATATGAGTGAAACCTGTACGCCTGAGAATTCTCCATAATTTCTCAACGATGTGAAGTCTGCCAATTCACACTTTCAAGTGTGGTTGACTGACCTGTGTATGGAATTAAAAAATCAGAAATGTCTACATTCTAAATATTTTTATACAATAAGTATAAAAAAACCGGCCAAGTGCGTGTCGGGCCACGCGCAGTGTAGAATTCCGTAGTTGCAAGTCATAAATATTATTACTGATCTAGGATAGTGCTTTTATTTTATTTATGAATATTAAATATATTATGTTGAGTACCATGGTTTGAATACTTCAAATATGAATAAATGGTGGTGGTCAAAATATGCAACTTACACTACGTGTAATACCTAACCTACAAAAAACAGATATAACTCCTTAACTTATGAAGCCTACTTAGCTGTGATAGTTTTCATATAAAATTCTTTATATATACTACTGCTGTGAATTTTTTCATGTATCCTATAAACAACCATTATAGCTGGCAGAGGAGGGGGGGGGGGGGGGGCATTTGACTAATAAAATTAAGCCCTTTAAAATATCATATTTCACAAACGGATCCCTGAATCGAAAAATGGTGTTCGCACACCCACAATATATTTGAAAGACCTATTCAACGACACTCCACACTATGGGATTGACGAGAAAAAAAAATTCATCCCCACTTTACATGTAGGGGAGGTACCCTAAAAAAAAATATTTTTCACAATTTTATTTCACCACTTTGTTGGCGTGATTAATATTTATACCCTTGTCAAATTAGTTTTCTAGTACTAATAGTATCTGAGCTAAACCGCGGACGGACGGACGGACGGACGGGCAGACAGACGGACGGACATGGCGAAACTATAAGGGTTCCTTGTTTACTACGGAACCCTAAAAATACAATCAAAAAATAATTTCAAAAATTTCATTCTAAAATTATTTGCACTAGCTGATGCCCGCGACTTCATATTCGTGGATTTAGTTTTCAAAATCCCTAGGGAACTCTGATTTTCCGATAAAAAGTAGCCTATGCCACTCTCCAGGTCCTCAACTATACCAAAGCAAAAAATCACGTCAATCCGTAGCTCTGTTGCGGCGTGATTGAACAAACACACTTTCGCATTTATAATATTAGTATGATAATACCAACCTTGTCTCATAATACCAACACCTACTTTATATTGGCATTCTACAGGTGTTTGGTCACTTTCATCATCTGATGAAGAGTCATCATAGTTCTCTGCGAGTGAAATGAATTTCTTTTTGACATATTCATTTTCACTTTTAGAACTTGAGGGTTTCTCTACTTTGACATCTCTTTCATCCTGTAAGTGAAATTTAATAAACCTTCATCATAATATCATCATCATATCAGCCTGTGGATGACCAATGCTAGCTTTTCCTAATCAGCTCCACCATATTTGAGGTGAGATTGTCTAAAAGTTGCTGATGAAAATCGTATTCATTTGATGGCATAAACGTACAATTTCATTTTTGTCAAACCTCTGATTCGAATTGTCTATGGGGTTTGTCTATGCTTTACAATTTGATCGTTATTCTTTATATGATAATGGTTATTTTTAGGTTATGTGTGAATGATTCATTAACATCCGACAGATAAAAATGGATAAAACAGACGATAAAATAAGATTGATTTTCAGTAATTCTAAAGCATAATAAAACACATTTTTTATGATACATTTATAAAAGACCGGTCACTATTAGGTCTTCATCGAATTGTCAGTTTTACACTATTCGAATTTGGTTTTTATGAACAATGACTATCGTATTTATACTATCCATCCATGAATACAAGTTAAACAATCGCACCTCTGGTCTTCAGCCTCAAGCCTTATTTAGCCCCTTCCAGCCACCCTTCCTTACCATAGACGGGCATAGTAGGGATACTGGGAATTAGCCATTGTGTCGTGATATGAAATATGAATAGCAGATTCATTTGGTAGATATACCACAGTGGGTAGGCATATTGGTCATTCTTACTAATATTATAAATGCAAAAGTGTGATTGTTTGTACTTCAATAATGGAGCAAAGTAGATCTGGATCAACGTGAGTTTTTTCCTGGGTATAGTTGAGGACCTAAAGAGTTCATTCTGGAAAAACAAAAGGTTTCCAAGTGATTTTTGAAAACCTAATACCAAGCGGACGAAGTCGTGGGCAAAAGACAGTCATGCATAAAAGGAGAAACTGATTGATTCACATATTATCAATGTACAGCTTTGAGCTGTAAGCAGCTTGGATAAGGGATGTGAGACATTTAGTATATTTTCAACATGCCATTTAGAAGTAATACAAGGAACACTTTGAACAATAGGGTACTAAACCTATTGTTGCACTATTGTATCAACTCAGGGCAAGCTTAAGGGTGCCACAAATGAATAATAAGAATGTTGGGAAATGTTGCAGACATGATCAAATTATTACACTATCAATCAATATTCTGATTTGAAGACAGGCACCCTTAATTTTTATTGCAGCATAATAAAGACTGCTGCAATGTATAAATGATAGTGGAGAATATAAGCCATAATATTATATAATATTTAAAAACACTATACATATTATGTATAATAGTTTACACACATTAGATTAGATACTTGTATGTACTTACAAAAGTGAAGATATATGTTGTTTTTTGGAATCGCTTATAACTTTTTGCTGTCATATATCCTTTCTTAATCATAACCTCACTTGCTTCAGAATGATCTGGCTGCTCCAACAAGTATTCAACTATGTTTGCTATCAGACCAACTTTGGGCAAGCTGACCAATATGGGCTGATGGAACCTTTTAAGCCGCAATAATATACTCTTCATTGTCTTGCCCAAGGTGACTTGTGTGGTGTAGTGAACTTTGATCAAGCCAAGTTTGTGTAAGACATTTCTGTTGTAAAATAATAGCTTTGGTTCTTTAACAATTTTGCTAATATTTGATGTGCCTACTGTCATTTGGCCCTGAAAACAGTTTTATTTTAGAATTTAGAATAGACTATATGTATTTAATGTAATTTTCTGTGAATAACTTCCTACTGAACTTACTCTTATCTTTTTTTCAGTAGATTCTGCATTTTGAACTGGATATGTATGTACAGTACCCGGCGATATATATTGCACATCAGCCTTTGGAATAAAACGCTATTTCTATTCTATTGCAAGGAAAGCTAGCCAGAAATTCACGTAGTAATTACTGAAATCTCTCCACAATCCGCGAGCACATCACATAACATATATAAAAAAAAATGCAGTCAAACTGTGAATAGAATAGAATAGCATTTTATTCCAAAGGCCGATGTGCAATATATATCACCGGGTACTGTAAATAATATTGAACTTACGTTTTCTCTCCCCTTGCCAATCAACTCCAACAAGCCATAGTGTACTGGTGTTAGCTGGCTTAGGAAATTAATTGGTAAATGAGGTGCCAAAGCGTGCCACCTCTCTTCTATAGAAGCCACAAGTACCATTTTGTCTCCATACTGGGACTGGACAGCTTCATATGAAATTGACTGTATATCATTCTTTGATATCAATTTTCTAGTATTATAGTTAGAACATGATCCATATTCATTTTCAATTGGACACCATTCATATGGGCCATCTAAATAGATTTGCTGGAAAAAACATACTTATTAACCAAGTATGGAATGACCTTGCATACTAGGAGATGGCATGCAAATATGTGTGAAGCACCAACTTGCCTAGGCACAATGAATTGTTTCTAGGAGGCTTTTCTAAAGCTATTTTCTTTAATGGGAAAAATTACTAATACAATTACAATTACTGGGAAATTACTAGCTGATGCCTTAGACTTCATTTTTAACTGACTTCAAAGAATGGAGGAGGATACCAATTCTACACATATTTTTAATTTTTTTTGTCAATGTTTGTAAATAACACTGTCAAATCTGAACTGTTTTCAATATTTTTATTTTTTTTTTGGAAAGTACATACTTACAGTCAGGTTGGTCCCATTTAAATTTGATAAAGATCTGATCAATATCTTTGGTGATGAGAGAATGGAACTCCTCAATGAATAAGATCAATTGTGATTAGAGAATGTGAAGATTGATCATATGAAGCTACCATTAAAAAGCTTAAAATAATAATATGTAAAAATTCAAAACTTCTTTATAAAAACTGTCTTCAAACTTAACTTCTTAACTCTTAACTCTGCTGAAAATCTAATAAACTATTTAACTGTGTTTATGTGTGGAACCATGATTAAAATGTGTTCAACTTAATCTTAACATGTACTTACAGGGTCCAATATATATCCCGTCACTTCATCAACTATCCAGAGTCGATCTATGATATCGAAAGTCGGCGGCGGTTCAGAAACATGAAATATCGATATAGAATCAGTACTTGTTATGAACTTCCAGAATTTCTCTTTTATCTTAGGGGTTATGGGTGTGCCAACACGCTGTTCCATTCGTTTCCATAACATCTCGATACCAATGCCCTGCAAGCCATCCAGTGATATTTCGTCTAGTAAAAAGTCTTTGTAATTTAAGGAAAAACATTTTTGGGTGATATTTGCCATATTTTGCACTACTTTCTCACTTCATAGGGGTCTATATTTATCGTGCACAATGCGTGGGCCGTGGACAAATATAAAATTTTAACTAAAATTATGTTTTTATTTTATTTGTAGGTATGCAAAGATTTTAATTAGGAATTAGGATCTTTGTAATGACACCGAATAACTAAGCTATAGGGTAATATTCATATTTATCCCTAATACATCAGATAATACAAAAAAAACTCTCATTATAATATTATTCTGAATTAATACAGTGTTCACAACACAATAATTCACGTGTGATAAAATAAACAAGGATACATCCACAGCAGTGTTGCCAGTGGCAGATAGTCAAATGTAACATAAGACAGCTCCAAAAGTAACATTTTCACGAGAAAAGTAACATTGCCTTAATGTATGCGGAAAACGACGATTCAATTGTTACTTGGTCGGTTTTTAGCTTCTTAAACATAAAAAAAACTTGAGAGGTGTCAAGGGACACCCGGATGGAACGAAGTTCCTTTCGATTAATTAATTTGGCATTGTGTTCAACATTTTCACACTACAATATTAGATGTCCGTAGCCTTATGGTTTCCACAGTCGCCTAACAGCCAAATGTCGATGGTTCGAATCCCAGCTCGACAGACCGAATTTTCCATTTTCAATTTTATTTTAAACAATTTCTACATGTGGAACCTTTCCCTAATTTTCTTATAACTTAAATAAGTTATAAAAAATTAGGGAAAAATTCCACATGTAGAAATTATTTGAAATAAAATAGAAAATAGAAAATTCAGTCTGTCGAGCTGGGATTCGAACCATCGACTTTTAACTGTTAGGCAACTGCAGAAACCACAAGGCTACGGAGACCCAATATTGTACCGCGAAAATACCGAACACAATGCCAAATTCACATTCAAAAAAGTGTCGATCAGTGTTGAGTGTCGGTTCAATTTTGTCTTAATTTTTTCCGTCTAGCCCCCTTCCGCACCGCGCGATAAGGAACTACGTTCCAATAAAGTGACTAATAAAAATTATAATACACAAAAACTAAACAAGCTATAAGTATAAGAAAATAAAACCCGACTACGTGAATAATACGAAACTATTGAGCGAATGCAAGTAAAGTACCTAGCTCGCAACAGCTAGTAATAAGGCTGGAACCACATCTGTGCGCACCGATTCGCATTTTATCCATACAAAACGGTCATTTTTCATACGAGCCGTGTACGCATCGAAAAGCCGATGATGCGTACATGACTATGAAAAATGATCGTTTTGTATTGACAAAATTCGAATTGATGCACACAGATGTGGTTCCAGCCTAAGCCCTTACATTTGATACCCTACGGCCTACACAGTACCTTCCAAATTTTTTTTTTAAATCATTGCTTTATTGCCTCTGGAGGGCGCCACATTAAATTGAATATGACGTCACAAAACCTTAAACAGCGGACGATGACACTTCTAGCGATTCCAATTGTGACAAGTAATTTATAGAAATTATACGGGAACAGATGAAAATAAACATACATACCGGCTGAAATCATAACACTCCTTTGTCTTCGCCGTAGATTAAAAAGTAGCTCTTTAAAGTAGGTATATATGACAAACTGTCGCCTCACTCCTAAATGCAAAATCAAATACTCCAACACGACGAACAAAAATTTGGATGCGTTCTGTTTCACGATTATTTTTTGTTTGTAGGAAAAAATTTAAATAATATAAAAAAAATAAGTCCTAAAAGTAACGTAAAAGCACAGGGTCACCAACGCTAAGTGCAGAAAAAGTAGTAGTAGAGTCTGTCAATAGAGGGCGCTAGAGGTAGCGATTTGAGATTTATTTCATGAAATTCAGCTTACTAGCGACAAGCGGCAATTATTTGAACTACATTGCAAGATGAAATTATGAATAGTTAGGTTAACAGATGGCGCTTTAAAAATTATAGATCAGAAGATTAACAGATGGCGCTTATTAAAAAATTGATATTTTATTTTATTTATTCATTTAATTTATATGTTTATTTTGGTTCTTTCACATGTATTATAATACTATTGGTACGTTTCAGAGTTATTTTTAAATTTCGTATTACCTAATCCCCTAACCACAGATATTATAACATCTATGTTTTGCCTGTGGTTTTACGATCCCCGTCGATGACAAAGCAATATTGCCAGTGTGACCACTTTTAGTAGATTTCATCTTTTATAGTAGATTTGAAGCAAATAAGACGATAATCTAGTAGGATATTTTAATGTCTGAGTAGAATTTAGTAGAATTAATGAGAAACACATCAGTAGGTTTTGCTATTAATTCGCTATCAAAGAATATTAGGCATCCATGTCCAAAAAGTTTTACTTAATTTTACAGTTGGCAACACTTGAAAGTGATTTGGGGGATTCCCTTATTATTGAATGAACGTTACTGTGGGCACAGACCTTATAATACTGACGTACTGTGGGCATAGCAAATTGAATTTAATTGTCCAATAGATAAATACAATTTTTATAAAATACCTAGGTCTTTCAATCATTTTTAAGTTGCTCCTATAATGACAACATAATAACAACAACATTTTTATTTAGTCGTTTGCATTCGCAGAATCATACATTTATGTATTTAAAATGCGACCTAGTATATTTCAGTAGATTTAGCAGTGTCTTTGGTAGATTCCCTCATTAAAAAGTGGTCACACTGAATATTCCCCAATGTCCATTCTCTTTGGTCTTTGAACTCGACCGCGCTTTTAACTACATAAAAGTTATAGTCGTTTTATTTTCAAAACAACAATATTGATAAGTAATTATTTGTGTTTAACCCTGTGACACAGTTTAACAAAATGCAAGAAACACACAAGCGTAATAAAGCGTATAAATACAAATGTTCATATTACAACTGCTCATCGGTAAATGGTGAAAAAACCATGTTTAAATTTCCATCGATGGACGCAAATCGTTTAAAAAAATGGCTAGAAAATAGCGGTAAGTAATTATTTTTCCACGACGTATATGCATTTATCATAACACTAACAGCACACATTAACTATTATAATATCTATGACCAATGACTATACAGTAATAGTCGGAGCGCGAGCGACGACCTATATAAATCTATGATTTAATGGTTTAAGTATATTAATAGATATCTCCCATAATTAAAATGCTTTCAGTGTACATTGCATTCCATATTACCTATATATCACAATATGCTATATTCTTATTACCCGACTGCAAGAAGGGTTATGTTTTTCGCGCAATTTCTTTATTACCTCGTAGGTATCTTCCAAACAGCTGGATGGATTTTGACGATTGAGGCATTGTTACGAGTAGATTCGTTTCAGCTACCCAAGTGTTCTTAGATAGGTTTTAAAAAAAAATATATCAATATGCTGGGTTTTTGGCGCCAAAATGTAAGTCATTCAAAAAAATATATTACATATCCAAACCTATCGAGTGGTGTATCAAAATGAAGGGAATTAAAAGGAGATTACAAGAATATATATCATATATTTAAATGTACCTAATTAGGAACTTGGAGTCGGGTTTTTAAAATTTACAGACTTAAATGATTGCCATAGAATCTAGATCTTATATAATCTAGATCTTATAGTAGTAGAAACACATAAAGTAAGTATAACGTATCTATTGTTGCTAGCTGTAGAATGGTGTTTTTTTTCTACACTTGCTATATACCTAACTTTCCTCGCGTTTCATCATCAAACTTGAATTGCTTAAGGCCCGTGTATTTCTCAACGGCCTTGAGGGTCTGGGCGGAGCGAGATGTTCTCCCCGCGCCAATCACGCATCCCCTCGAATGATAAATTTAAAGTATAACCACAGACTTTATAATAACAAAACAGAATTTTTTCACTATGGCACAGTATAAGAATATAATATACTAGCTGATGCCCGCGACTTCGTCCGCGTGGAATAAGTTGTTTTATATATATAATATACAATAGGCGGAAATAGCTGTACAATAGGCGGCCTTATCGCTAAGAAACGATCTCTACCAGGCAACTTAAAGAGGAAATAATAATAGAAATATTCGACGATAATATTGGACGTAAATATCTATGATAAAATATTGGTGTTTTTAAGCAAAACTAAAAAATAAAAAATACGTGTTAATTCAATTTCAATAATATATAATATATTGAAATTTGAGCACTAAAAACCAATTTCCTTTTAAATTTCCGTTATATTTCTTGTATAATAAATAGTTCGTCCTTCTGTCTATCTGCCAAGTAAAATGTTTTACAATATAACTGAATTTAAAACAGTCTGAATATTGCTACTGTTATTTTTGCCTGTACATCTGAACATGAATAAGTTTGTTTCAGGCAACATGACTATTGACCATCTACCTCCTAAGTGTTTGGAAAATAAACGCATATGTATTGATCACTTTGATGCAAAACACATAATTCAGAATGGCTTTAGAAAACTCCTGACACCATCAGCTGTACCCGAACCATATCTGAATTCTCAACAACCTCATGGTTTACATTCACGAACTCCTTCACCAGGTACCTATTCATTTTTTAAATTTATAGTTTCAAAAAATCTGAACAAAATTTTTTAAAATTTTAAAGATTTAACCTTTTGAATGCAAAATGAAGAGGTTATTTTCTTTAACAATGTTGAATTTTTTTTACAGTGAATTATGATGACACCAACCTACAAAGGCAACCTCATGAACATTCACGAACTCCTTCTCCAGGTACCTAGGCATTTAAATTTATAGTTTCAAAAAACCTGAACTAAAATTTTTTGAATTTTTAATTATTGTAACAAATATTCTTTCAATGCCCTTTACACACCCAAACCACAGATATTATAGCCCAAACACACACTCACTCACACCCACACACATGTACACAAAAACCACACCACCACCACATCAACCCATTGACGGCTCACTGCTGAAGACGGGTCTCCTCTCAGAACGAGAAGGATTATGCCATAGTCCACCTCGCTGGCCCAATGCGGATTGGTAGACTTTACACACCTCTGAGAACAGTAAGAACTCTCAGGTATGTAGGTTTCCTCACGATGTTACCCGTTCACCGTTCACCGTTAAATCAAGTGATATTTAATTTCTTAAAACGCACATAACTCCGAAAAGTCATCGGTCGTGCCAGGCTCGAACCCGCGACGCCCGATTAGGAGGCCGCGGTGTGTAACCACTCGGCTACCACGGCTTTTTTTACACCCGAAATTACGTTTTCACATTATATTCAGTTCATGGCCTTATTTAATGACTTTAATGTTATTATAAAACCTAGAGTTTTTCTAGTCCTCATTTTTGACTCGACTCTTAAAATTTATTAGTGTTTTTAAAGGTTGGTTGGATCACTTTTTTGTTTCGTTATTATTATTTGTAGGATCACCAGATCTAAAGGTTCTAACACCTAAAAAGGTATATAGTAATAAGCGACGATTTCACGAAGTCGCAGTCGACACAGCTGACGAATCACATGAGGAACTGATTTGGAGCACACCTAAGAAAAGACGGACACGGGAAAAAGATGAGTATACAGATACACCTAGATGTAAGAAACTAAAAACTTTATTAAAAGACACCAATAACAAATTAAGACGTTCTATTATGAAAAATAAATATTTGAGACATAGGGCTATAAATAAGAATATTGTAGATTTGTCAAAACACAAATTTAGAAGTGAATCGAGCAAGTTATTAGCTTTGATGCAATTTAAAAAACCTAGGACAAGTTGGACTGAAGAAGAGAAAAAATTTTGCATGTCCTTGTATTATAAATCACCTGCTGCGTATAAATACATGTTAAAATCGGGGACTGTCTTAGCTTCTATAACGTCAATACAGCGTTGGTTACAAGAAACCAATTGTCTACCTGGTATTAACGAAGAAGTTTTTGAGAATATTAAAAATAAATTTTTACATAAATCTATTAAAGAGCGTGCTTGTGTAGTATGTTTTGATGAAATGAGCATCATGACTAATTTAGAGTACACATCAAAATATGATTTAATTGAAGGGTTTGAAGATTTTGGTAATGGTGAGAGAAATGGAAAAGAAGCTAAATACGCGTTAGTATTTATTGCCAGGGGCCTTTATATTAATTGGAAGATCCCAGTAGCATACATTTTGGGGTCAAGAACTATTGAGTCCAGTAAATTAAAAACAATAATTGAGAATGTAATTAGTAAATTGTTTGAATCAGGTTTATTACCTAAAGCAACTGTTTGCGATCAAGCAACGACAAACGTAAAAGTAATTAAAGATTTAGGTGCCACTATTAATTACCCTTTTTATTTCTTAAATGGACGTAAAATTTTTGCAATATTTGATGTCCCACATTTGATAAAAAATGTGAGGACTAATTTAATTAATAATAATTTTTATTTAAATGGAAATCAAATTTCCTTTTCCGACATAGTTTATGTGTATAATACAGATCAAAATAATAAAAGCAAATCTGTACATAAGCTCTCAGCTGCGCACATAAGCCCTAATAATTTTCAAAAAATGAAAGTCAAGCTCGCCACACAAGTTTTAAGTAAATCTGTGTCAGCGGCAATTCAAACTGCCATCCAAAGTGGAGAGTTGAATAACGACACTGCACAACACACAGCTCATTTTGTTAATCTCTGTAATGATTTATTTGATTGCCTTAATTCTAAAAATAAATTTAATAGAAATCCGTACAGATGCGCGATCACAAAAAACCGAAACTCGGAAGTAAATCTAACTTTGATTAAAGGCAAAAAAACTTTTTGTGAATTACAAAAAATAACAATTAATAACAAAAATGAACGGCAGCTAACTCGCCCCCCTTGTTTTGATGGTATGGTTCAGACAATTAATGCCGTTCTTCAACTCTCTGCTGAAGAATTTACACCGGGCACTGGCAATAAATTTTTATTAACATATCGATTAAATCAAGACGTAATTGAAAATTTGTTTGGAATTTACAGATTAAAAGGAGGTTGCAATAGAAACCCCACATCAAGATCACTACGATCAACGTTTCGTTCCAATTTGTTAAATAACTTGATGACATTTGAAAAAACAAATTGTGAATCAGATCAGGATTTGTTCCTACCTACAGCCACTACAAACCAAGAAAATACACGACAGTGTGATTCCATACCGTCAACATCAATGCAACAAGGTTTTATAGGTGAAAATATTGAAGGCCCTTTAACAGAACTTCCAATCCTAACTCAAAGTAGCAATATTATAGAAATTACGCAGTCTCAACAAAATTTATCATTAGAAACGTGTTCTGTTGTGTATTTTGCTGGGTGGATAGGTAAATCTTGCATAGATAAATTTGATTGTTCAGATTGTAAAAAAATATTATTGAACAATCAAGTTGATTTAAATGATAAAAAACAATTACTGTTAATCAACAAAACATACTCCAATATTTCAGTGCCAACACTTAAATCTCCCACTGAATATTTAGTTAATTTAGTTGATAAAATGTTAGACTGTTTTCAGGAAAATATTGACCAATTACATAAAAGTAATGTAATATCTAACTTGATGAATAATTTTAAAAATAAAATAAACTTCCATACTCACTACCATAACCTTGATCATTTTGATTACCTAATTAGGAAATTAATGGAAGTTAAGATTCACGACTTTTGTAAAAGTCGGAAAAAATCTTTACAGTCTGCATCTAAATTAAGAATTCTTCAAAACAAATAATAAATTGGATCGATATGTTGATGGTTACAGTTCTTATTTTATTTTAAATTCCGTTACAAAATCTTTAAACTTATCATCTGCAGTATGTCGTTATCGATGGTACGTGTTTCTTATATCATTTTATAGTTTAAAGGTACAGATCCCCCATTTTGCGTGTAGGACTCGCATAGACAAGTTTCCCAAATTTTTTTTCTATTAATTATGAAAATTAAAGTAAAATTATTTTGTGAAAATATGAACGATTGGATATCCTAATCCTAATATCCTAATATCCTTACTAATATTATAAATGGGAAAGTGAGTTTGTTTGTATGTTTGTTCCGCTTTCACGCCGTAACTACTGAACCGATTTGGCTGAAATTTGGAATGGAGATAGATTATACCCTGGAATAGGACATAGGCTACTTTTTATCCCGGAAAAATCCTCGGTTCCCGCGGGAACCAAGTAACCTCAATCCACACAGGCGGCGCCGCGGGCATCATCTAGTTTAAAATATAAGAAGCTATTATAAGTTATTAGTACACATTAAAACACAATATTATGAGTTTCAGAAATTTGCGACGTAGTTCACACCGTTTAGATGGTTTAGATTTAGACAGACGATCGAGATTGGAAGCCGAGGACATGCCGAGGAAGACTAGAATAGGATGGAAGTCCTAATGTGTTGTTTAACGCAATGATTTAATATGTTACTGTCGTAAAAGCTCACTGGTTTAACGTCTGATTAAAGTCATTTGAGAATTTACAAATCAAATTAGAGACATAGTTGTGCCCTTTGATGATAAACCACTGTAATATGGGCCTTATGGGTAGTTTAAACTAAAGGGTAGATGCCACCCAGTTTTCTTGCTGGTTCTTTCTGGCTAGGTTAAGTGGCAATTCCGAACCAGTGTAGATTTAGTTAAATCAAATTAATCAGTAAACCTTGTTTTTTTTTGAAGTCGGTTAAAAAAAACCTTCTGTTTTCACTTTTCACTGAGGTAGGCCTTACCGGATTAAAAGTTCAAAATTGTACGTGATTGTATAAAGAAAACTACTGTTTATTATCAAATAATATTTATCAATTATTTTAATTCAGTCAGTCCTCATTGGTACCTGTATTCTTAATAAATAGTTCGTAAGCTTAAATTATATTTTCAGGACAGTTTATTTGCCCACTATACCACAAATTTTGATTGATTATTATAATTATGCCTAAACAACATCAAGCATTGATTATTTATGATTTATGACATTTCTACTTAAAAAATCTACTTAAAATAATTTCTAAACATTAACACAGTTGAAGAAAACACTTGAATTATTTTGTTAATTAAACTTTTAATTTAACAGTTTATCTACGCATTGTTTTATTTCTGAAAGACCTCAATTATATCTTTTATTTTTTCATAGCGCTTACCGCCTTCATATTTTTCTAGCTCTTTTGCAACAAACTGACCAATAAGCGTGTTACCCATCTTTATGTTTTCAAAATGTTCATTGTTGAATGATACCATTATACCGACGTCATTGGATGTTTTCTGCAATGCTAATTTAACTGTACAGCCCGTAACCTTACTAGAATCATTTCCATCTTCCGAATCTGACCACTTTTGGGCGTTATGTCGAAATTCTTCACAATCATTGTTATCGGCCTTTTCGGGGCTCGGTGAAGAAAGACAGTGTGATGAATTTATTAATTACGATTATTATCGAATCGAACGATGGTTTACGACGGCTCTACTTGTAAGTTGTAATGATGAATTATGAAAATGAACGCGCGAGGCGGCGCGGTGAGAGGTGGCGGGCGGGTGGCGGGCGGCGCGGTGTAGAAAACATTTAAGGCTCCTATATTTCCCAACGGCCTTGAGGTTCTGGGCGGAGCGAGATGTTCTCCCCGCGCCAACCACGCAACCCCCTAAATTTTTGGGCGCGCAGTCGGCAGGTATAGAGGTAATGTTTATAATATGTGGAAATACGTAGGTATAGTTATATAATATAAGAGTAGGTAATTAAATAATATAATAAGTAAGGTGAGTGGGGGTAAGTCGAAATGGTTTTTTGATGAGATAAATGTAAACGAATTGCGTTTTGCATATTTTTACGACGTAAATGGCATGTTTTCTTCTTATTTGTTTCATAATAAAACCAACGATATCTTAGCTCAGGAACATAGCTTATATTGTTAAGTTACAAAATAACAACACGAAGTGAAAAACACAACAAATTTTCATTCATCATTTTTGGTATTTACGGAAAAAGACCAAATGTTTAACAAATTCGGACGCTAAATATTGCTGTCGCACCAAGCATGGAGCCGCCTTTCTCAGCCAAATAGAGATAGCAATATACCGGCCGATTTTTGCACGCGCCTTGAATAATTGGAGTTGCGAACTATGTTCGCCGGACCCTTAATTGAAAATTATAGTTATAATACATGTCTGCTAAAATTAGGTACTTACATAGAAGTTTTATTATTATTGTGATTGCAGGTTAAGTTCAATAATGTTTTTTTTTCACATCATGAAAAAAAAATGGCTGATTTTATGTATAATTCGTAAATGTATGATTGGTAGGTATATGATGAATAATATTATGGCACTAAAAACTATATTAAATATGAACGTTTTGTTATTTTCAATAATTAAATTATTTTAAGTATTATTAGTTTTTCGTATTAAATCAAGTGGTCGCCGACTAGACAAGGGGTCGGTCGTAACTCGTAAACTACCAAATGTCGTCGCTAACTTGCATTTCACGTAGTTTTTATAATTTAACTAGCTGACGCCCGCGACTTCGTCCGCGATGTTTAAATAGGTAAATGGGATAAAATGTAGGCTAAGTATGTGTTAAGTCAGGATATAATTTAGCAGGCTATCTCCATTCCAAATTTCAGTCAAATCCTATATAAACATGCTACATGCTCTAAAGGGCCATATTGATCTATATTAAATGCACAATTTATTTAAGGTACATAATGGAATAAGGATTAATACTGTATTGCTTAAAATCGCTTCGTAAATAAGCCATTATTTCTCGTAAAAAGTACCTAAAGGCTAAAAAATGGTTATTGTGAGTTATCCCTAAGAGATAGACATAGTTATATAACTTCGCGGACTTTTTTGTAGACCTTTTTAAGGTGTACAATACTGTAGTCACAGACCTTATAATACTGCTGTAGTACATTATTTTGATCTATCTAGGGTAGGGTAGGGTTCAGCCAGCGTTTGCAATGTAAGCGCAAAAAAATGTGTTTATTTACGACATCACATTAAAAACCTCTAAAATTATCAGTGTTTCTCTACTATATTATGCATGTTATAAACATAAAAACCTTCCTCTTGAAACACTCTATCTATTAAAAAAACCCGCATCAAAATCCGTTGCGTAGTTTTGAAGATCTAAGCATACATAGGGACAGACAGACAGACCGACAGACAGACAGCGGGAAGCGACTTTGTTTTATACTATGTAGTGATAAGTAGGTACATTGACCTAAAAAGTTGAATACTGCGCCATATATTATCTGCGCCACATCTGCGCTAATCCTATTTTGCCTATTTTCTTACTATCTTGCGAAATTGCGAAAAACGAAATAATTGTGATATTGTCCGAGCTGGCAACCTCGCAATACGTTCTAGGTATATCGTATACGAAAATAGACACTATTTCCATTCATGTTAGAACGATATCGCTGTGAAAAAAATACAAACACTTCCGAATATTCTATTGTAGGTACTTGCATACGCCATCTATTAGCGTTTTCATAACTGCAACGACAACAAAAGAACGTCATCTATCGGGGCTCGATCAAACTGTTCCCTAGAGCGCCATCTAATTGTAATCATATTAACTGTTATGAAGCTGCTCGCTACAACAGCGCCATTAATTCCCGTTTTAGCCATCGGGTGGTCCACCCGAGCAATTTAACAGTGTTTCGTTTTTTTGTTCCTGATGGAGTATCTGTACGTCAGTATTATAAGGTCTGTGGTAAAAGTAACATTTTGAGTCGTGTAACATGTAGGTAACGTGAGAGGGTCAAAAGTAACGTAAAATGTTACAAAAGTAACATTCTGGCAACACTGATCCACAGATTAGGTACTAAAAAAATAGTTAACACTGGTAAGGAATCCTCTAATCTGTGCAGGTACCTATTAGGTAAGCTCACAGATTTGAGAGGGTAAGCTATATCTTGCATAAAAAAATTTGAAATTTGAAAAATGACAAGAATTTGACAAATGACAATGACATAGTTGTTGTTTTTCATTCGCCCTCTTCAGGACAGGCAAAAATCAATGATAAGCAGCCTATTCGTAAGACTTTATTTTGTTCACAAAGACATTGTCAACTCAGAGTAACTATTAGTATGTCAATCTCAGACCTCGAACCGCCTCGAAATGGCCTCGAACCGTTGATGGGAAGCACAGACGTAGTCGTAATTCCTAGTTCCATGTTCTTCCATACTTCCATAGATATTCCAAAAATCTTTTTTTTACAAATATTTTTTTGGTGAATAGGGTATTTGACTATAATAAAAATATCGTTTCAACTGGTGTCATCCTAAAAGATTATTATCTAAAAACATTATTCCATACGACAAAACTAAAAAATAAAGCTTTATTTAATTAGAAAACATTAAATAAAATTGCTATAATTCTGGCCATGGTCACGTGATCGAAAACGTTCCGTGATCTCGAATGACGTCACAGTCCAAACCACCTATGGAATTCTCATTTTGTCAATACATTTCGACGTGTTTGTGCGGCGTAATAGGCTAATTTCGTCTGTTTTTCATCGTTACTATTTTATTAAATACCAAATAGTATGCGACACGCGGCCTAAACACATATAATAAAATTGTCATTGTTTGAAATGGTGAACTGCTACGTCATGAGAGCAAATGGAACGTTTCGGCGGCAATTTATTTTTTTGAATTTATTTCTCGATTTTTATGAAAAATAATGAAAATTATGCCGAAATATATGTTTCGTTAGCTTCAGCATAGCATTATTAACAATTTAAGATGATTTTCTAAAAGTAGTCAAATAGCCTATTGTAAAATAATATCAACACAATTTTATTGTAACATTTTAATTGAAAAAGAAAAATACAATTGGAAAGTGTTGGAACAATAATAATAATTTGTTTACTATTATAATTACTAACCTGACTTCTAGTAGTAATATTAAATCATGAAGGTACAGTACCCGGCGATATAATTATATTGCACATCGGCCTTTGGAATAAAACGCTATTTCTATATATCGCCGGGTACTGTACTATATTTTGAGAATTGAAAAGCTAGACGTAGTCGTAATTCCTAGTTCCAAGGGTATTTTACTCTTCTTTGAAAAGTGACTAAAGATTCTAATGATAAGGTGTTATTAAACTACTAGATTTACTAAAATTTTAATCAATCGATAAGTACCAAAGAAATGCATTTAAAGTTTGCCTTTTAAATGTCCGCGCGTTAAGTCACGTTAGACGTTGTGGTGACGTCGCGTCGTAAAGGCAGTAAATTCGTTCGCTCAAATGGTTGGCGCCCTTTGTAAAGCCGACACATAGCGACCGCCGGTACATGCCGAAGGCGGCGCGACTTATGTGACCCACTGTGTACTTTAGTGCGTCACGCTAAATGTTTGTGTGTTGTATTATGATGATTAGTATATGTATATAAAGTGATGATTCAGATCTAATACTACCAGTATTTTAATTTAGTATTTTTCATTAATCTAAAAAAACGTAAATAAATGATGGTACTAAATGATTAAATAATGTAATTATCTATTTTCATATTTTCTAAAATACCGTGCATTTGTACTACAAACTATTTGAGCTTATGAACTATATAGACCCGTCAATTACCCTACGTGAAATGTTATTATACTTATTTTAACCCTTAGACCGTCGTTTCACCCGATTGGTCTAAACGTCATAAAATTATCCCACTAATATTATTAATGTGAAAGTTTGTGAGGATGGTGGTATACTGATGTATGTTTGTGTAGATTTAGTATACGGATGGATAGATGGATGGATGTATGGATGGATGGATGTATGTTCCCTGAGATAGGGGTTGAACTGTTTTGACTGTTTTACTCCATAACTTCGTTAAAGGACAATGGACAAAAATGTATGGAACTTGGTCCAAGAGCCTCCACTGATGAGACTTGCGGGAAATGAGAGGTCAAAGTTGTTGGATGATTTTGGCAAAACTCTATTAAATTCTGTCCCGGGGTTATTTTGCTACGGTCATGTTTGTTCTGACTAAATAATATATGACTCTTGTGTTAAACCATTCAGCTTGTATGTTACCTTTTTATTAAGTCATTCGATCAAAAATGAAATAAAAAACACAATAAACACCTAAAATAGTGAGCTTTGGCCGAAGACTGCGCGCGCGCTTGCCAGTGGTTGGACCAGGCTGGTGCATGCATTCACAACAGGCGAGGGCGGCGGGAGAGAGACATACACAATCATAATCCCGCCTGACCCTCTCTCAGACCTCTTCTCTCCTCCCTTACCTTGTTTTGGTTACCGTACCTACACGGTCACATTATATCTGCGCCTGGTGTCTATGACGTCATATCGGTCTTCGGTGTACACGGTGTCTGATGGGACGAGGGGAGCGCGGGGAGGTAAGAAGCGGGAGGGGCATCGTATTAAAGATAGATAAAGAGATTAACAGACCATGTCAAAATGAAGACAACGTTATGTACGTAAAATCATACAACTTAGTCAGAACAAACATGACTAAGTATAACAAAATAACCCCGGGACAGAATTCAATAGAGTTTTGCCAGAATCATACGACAACTATGACCTTTCATTTCTCGCAACCCAGGTAGCAGACTGACGTCAGAAACGTATAGGTGACGTCATTCATAGGTCAGTTTAAGGTCAGTCAGTTTTTCGTCAAGAGCGGACGCTACGGGGACGTCTTGCGAACGTCAATTTAAGGTCAGCATCTGGACGTACCATATTGGTCGTAAATAGGACGTTTCGCTAACGTCACTTTAGGGTCAGCATCTGGACGTACCATATTCGTCGTAAAGAGGACGTTTCGCTAACGTCACTTTAGGGTCAGCATCTGGACGTACCATATTGGTCGTAAAGAGGACGTTTGGCTAACGTCACTTTAGGGTCAGCATTTGGACGTACCATATTGGTCGTAAAGAGGACGTTTCGCTAACGTCACTTTAGGGTCAGCATCTGGACGTACCATAATGGTCGTAAAGAGGACGTTTGGCTAACGTCACTTTAGGGTCAGCATATGGACGTACCATATTGGTCGTAAAGAGGACGTTTCGCTAACGTCACTTTAGGGTCAGCATCTGGACGTACCATATTGGTCGTAAAGAGGACGTTTCGCTAACGTCACTATAGGGTCAGCATCTGGACGTACCATATTGGTCGTAAAGATGACGTTTCGCTAACGTCACTTTAGGGTCAGCATTTGGACGTACCATATTGGTCGTAAAGAGGACGTTTCGCTAACGTCACTTTAGGGTCAGCATCTGGACGTGCCATATTGGTCGTAAAGAGGACGTTTCGCTAACGTCACTATAGGGTCAGCATCTGGACGTACCATATTGGTCGTAAAGAGGACGTTTGGCTAACGTCACTTTAGGGTCAGCATTTGGACGTACCATATTGGTCGTAAAGAGGACGTTTCGCTAACGTCACTTTAGGGTCAGCATCTGGACGTACCATAATGGTCGTAAAGAGGACGTTTGGCTAACGTCACTTTAGGGTCAGCATATGGACGTACCATATTGGTCGTAAAGAGGACGTTTCGCTAACGTCACTTTAGGGTCAGCATCTGGACGTACCATATTGGTCGTAAAGAGGACGTTTCGCTAACGTCACTATAGGGTCAGCATCTGGACGTACCATATTGGTCGTAAAGATGACGTTTCGCTAACGTCACTTTAGGGTCAGCATTTGGACGTACCATATTGGTCGTACAGAGGACGTTTCGCTAACGTCACTTTAGGGTCAGCATCTGGACGTACCATATTGGTCGTAAAGAGGACGTTTGGCTAACGTCACTTTAGGGTCAGCATTTGGACGTACCATATTGGTCGTAAAGAGGACTTTTTGCTAACGTCACTTTAGGGTCAGCATCTGGACGTACCATATTGGTCGTAAAGAGGACGTTTCGCTAACGTCACTATAGGGTCAGCATCTGAACGTACCATATTGGTCGTAAAGAGGACGTTTGGCTAACGTCACTTTAGGGTCAGCACTTGGACGTACCATATTGGTCGTAAAGAGGACGTTTCGCTAACGTCACTTTAGGGTCAGCATCTGGACGTACCATATTGGTCGTAAAGAGGACGTTTCGCTAACGTCACTATAGGGTCAGCATCTAGACGTACCATATTGGTCGTAACGATGACGTTTCGCTAACGTCACTTTAGGGTCAAATAGCTAACGGTATCCACATCTGGGGCACAATATAATGGTCAATGGCTATTAAGATCGCAAACTAAACAAAAACGTGTCGAGTTTAGGGTCTTTTGTAATTCTTAGAAACAAAACACACGTGCATGCAATACTCTACGCAGTATATTTCCGTTCCCGCCAAATGCGCGCCCACGCGGCATGCGCCTGACGCCGGCGATCGGACGCGACGCCTAGGAATGCTCGATACGTGATAAAATATCGATAAATTCGATATTATCGAATGATTGAATTGAAGTCAATATATAATATGGATATATTTTATTCGATATATGAAATCCGTACGAAATTAGAATATTTAGGAAAAATCATCAGTAATTAATTTGCTTATTTATTAATTTCAAACATGTTCTAAACTATTACTTCAACAGTCAACTATACCTATCTTTAATTTTCAATAAAAACTTAACTACAAAAAATTTACAATCTATATAATTTGTTGTCCAAGTTCGCCAACCCGACGAGCGACGGATACACGAAATAATTTCAAGTTGGCAGCACTGTACTTGTATCATCCCGCTTGAACTATGAACGTGTTGCACATCTATATTCTATTTTTATCCGACATAAAAAAACAAAAAGAGGAGGTTCTCAATTCGACGCGTATTTTTTTATTTTGTACTTTTTTAACCGACTTCCAAAAAGGAGGAGGTTCTCAATTCGGCCGGTATCTTTTTTTTTTTCTATGTATGTCCACCGATTTCTCCGGGATTACTGGACCGATTCGCGTGATTTTTTTTTAATCGACAGAGGATGTTTGCGAAATGGTCCCATAAAAATGTTCACCTTCAACTCCTCAAGCCTGATGCTGCAGGGATATTGCTCACCTAAAATAAAGAGATTTAGGAAATGTCGATTACGAATTATTATTGTAGGTAACAAGTATGGACTACATCATGGAGCTCCAGGTCTTAGCTCCTCAATCATAGGATACTACACTTAAAAGCTTAAAATAAAAATTCTTTTCAAAAAACCGACTAACGACGCTACACAATATGAGAGACTCGTTTGTAGAAGTCGAGCGAGCATCGCGAGTCGGTTTCATAGTTTGTATTTAGGCCCGCCCGACTTCAACAAACGTGGACAAACTAAAATTATTTTTATAATTTGTAGTGGCGTTAGAAGTCGGTTTTTTGAAAAGAATTTTTTTTGAAACGTAGTTCCTTATCGCGCGGTGCGAAAGGGGGCTAGACGGAAAAAATTAAGGAACCGACACTTGACACTTTTTTGAAACCGACACTTTTTTGTTGAATGTGAATTTTGCATTGTGTTCGGTATTTTCGCGGTACAACATTGGGTCCCCGTAGCCTAGTGGCTCCGGCAGTCGCTTAACAGTTCAAAGTCGATGGTTCGAATCCCAGCTCGACAGACTGAATTTTCTATTTTCAATTTTATTTTAAATAATTTCTACATGTGGAAGTGGGAAAAATTCCACATGTAGAAATTATTTAAAATAAAATAGAAAATAGAAAATTCAGTCTGTCGAGCTGGGATTCGAACCATCGACTTTTAACTGTAAAGCGACTGCCGAAGCCACTATGCTACGGAGACCCAATATTGTACCGCGAAAATATCGAACACAATGTAATCGAAAGGAACTACGTTCCATCCGGGTGTCCCTTGACACCTCTCAAGTTTTTCTTGGAACGAAGTTGCTTATGGGGCGTTGCGCAGGGGTACCCTAGCCGGCAAAAAACGTCCGTAACGTTAGAAAATAAAAGCGTAAGATTTTTTCGTCACAGTGCTTGTAGTCTTCGTTTATTTTAGACATTCCATCAATTTTTTTTGTTTTTTGTTGAAGTTGTCTGTGTTTACTCTGTTAAAAAAACTTACAGTTTACAAAATTTTGCTGTCGGGTTTAGATAAGAAATATTGGGATTAATAAAAAAGGATTGTGTGGTTTTATGAGACCACGGTAAAAGTAAAACTTTTTTTCACATTATAGACATTTAAATAGGCGCCGCCATTTTGGCCTTGGCTGCTCTGACGAGCGCCTTTCACTTTATCCCTACTCCGCGGCCGACCGTCACGCGACATCCAACACACAAACGAAAAAGTTTGAGACCATGACGTAATAAAAGTTTCACTTTAAAAATAAGGTTGATTGGTTTTTTAACCTTGGTTACTAACTTATTTACTCCTAGTAAAGTCTTTTCCTTCTGATATATCGTTTAACATCGATACAATATTTCGATAGGTATATTATATCAGAAAAAATATCGATATTTTTGACATCACTACCGATGCCTGCGGCCCGACCGCCCGGTGCCAGCGCCATTTTGAGTAACATTTGGCTGTGCGTACGACGTGCTTAGCTTACAATCAAGTGGCGTTAAAATCCTTGAAATCACGATTTAGCATCGTAAATCGGTTTATACATAAGTTTGGTTTTGTGCTAGGATCAAGGATGTATAGTGTGGTTCAATTTTCACCAAATGAAGGAGGAAGTGTTTCTATAATAAACGTGTTTATGAATGTTTTAAGAAACTTATTTATAACGGTTTTGCGCTTTATGCTAAATCCATTCGTTTGGCTGATTGTTATTGCTATGCAAAAGACATAGTGGTTGAAGTACATATAATATACTGAGATGTAAAATTAATGGAAAGACATTATTTCAAAATGTGTTGTCATTCCCCAAGACAAATAGTAACTATTTTATTTGTTTTCCTATTGTCCATGCATATTGTAATTGATTCATGTACTTATTCTAATCTTTATCTTTTAATATAATTCTTAATTATTGTATGATTTACAACTATTATATTATAGAAAGAAAAGAAGTAACAAAATAAATGAACGAATTGAAATTTGACAGAAATTTGAATCTCTTAGTTTATACTGTAAAATCGATTTTTGAACTAATTACTTTCTTCTTTTCTTTCCTAATATGTCACTACCTACCCCTTAATTAAGAAAAAAGTCGTTCAATGATAAGCTCTCATGGAAAGCTTGAAGAAAAAACTGATTTTATTAATAAAAGGGTTTTGCAATTATGCTACATCAGTTAAAATTGTGGTTTTATTTTTCTTTTAGCCTGTTCTGTCTCCGTCAGATGTCCAGAAATGGCTTCTTTGCAGACTGAGAATAAACATTGGGACGTATTTTTTTATCGTTAAAAAATTGGCAATACTTAACGTTATTGCCCATTGAACGATATTTTGACGGTCAGATGACGTCCTCTCAAAGTCTGTAAAAACGTCCTACTGACGTTTTTAGAAAACGTCCATATTACGATTCTACAAGACGTCCTACTAACGCCTCCAGCAGGCGTCCTATTGACGTCTTCAGAAGACGTCCTGATAACGATTTCAGGACGTCCTAATAACGACCTCAAAAGACGTCTTACTAACGCCTCCAGCAGGCGTCCTATTGACGTCTTCAGAAGACGTCCTGATAACGACCTCAAAAGACGCCCTACTAACGCCTCCAGCAGGCGTCCAACTGACGTCTTCAGAAGGCGTCCTGCTAACGACCTCAGAAGACGTTCATATTACGTTCTATTTGTAGTTCTATATGACGTTCATATTACGTTCTAATTATATTTCTATATTACGTCCTACTAACGACCTCAAAAGATGTTCTAATTGTAGTTCTATATGACGTTCTACTGACGTCTTATCGTCGACGTCCAATAAACGTCATTTAGAGACGTCCTGAGGGATATGACATATGTTGGTCATTTCGTACGTCCGTGCGACGAAGATTACGACGTCATTTACGTCGGAAATGACTGTGAATGGACGTCGTGATGACGAAAAATTGCTACCTGGGAAGTCTCATCATCGGAGGCTCTTGGACCACTTTCGCCCATCGTCCTTTAAACTTATTTTTATTATTATTTTAACCGACTTCAAAACAGAAGGAGGATCTCAATTCAACGGAATCTTTTTCATGTATGTTCACCGATTACTCAAAGACGCCTGAACTGATTTGGAAAATTTTTTTGTTTCAAAGGGTATACTTCCCAGGTGGTCCCATTTAAATTTTATGGAAATCAGTCGAGCGGTTTTTAAAAAGTCAACAATAAATTATATACTTTGTAGTGGCGCGTATTAGATGTATGTTCCCGGGACGAAAAGTAGCCTGTGTTATTTTCCAGGTCCTCAACTTTACCTGTGTAAATAACCACGTCGACTATATGCACTTGCACTTTATATGTGAAATATTAAATGCGAAAGTGTGTTGGTTTGTCATTCAATCACGTCCCAGCAGAGCTACGGATCGACGTGTTTTTTTGCAGGGGTACCTATAGTTGAGGACCTGGAGAGGGACAGGCTACTTTTTATCCCGCAAAATCAAAAGTATTTCAAAAACTAAATTCACGCAGACAAATTCGCGGGCATCAGCTAGTTAATAAATAATACGACTACTACGACACAAACATAATATTTACGATCTAGGATTGAAACCATGGAACTAGGAACTACGACTACGTCTATTGAAACCATTGAAACCAAGAAATAAAATATGTTTGCTGCAAGCATTATGCTGCAAGAAGCATAGTGTAGGTAGTCGTCTGCGCTCTTAATATCATTCGTCTATGTCTGCGCTGGATGCATAGCTGGATCATGAAGGTAGCAAACTACCATGAGCTGGATGGATAAGCACAGTGCTCTACAAAAGTATTAGTCTATGGTCGATTGCATAATTTTCGGTATGGCAATGAAAATTTTAAAGTAGGCGAGTGATTACACTCAGAAGTAGGGCAATCCAGTTTTCGCCATTTTTACTTTTCAGTGAAAGGAGATTTTTTAATTGTCAGGCTGGAGGACGAAGAATATTTTGAGAAAAGTGTGTCATTCCGTTAATACTCGTAGTCAGGACTATTACTTGAGAAAATCTTAGTTTATTAGTGTGGTTTTGTTTATGACTAACGTTTCCTTTTGTATGTAGTGCTACATCCCCGTCGTAAAATTGCTCGTTGGTGTGTCGCTTAGCTAAATTCAATTCAATGGCTATGTTAACGAAGTTTTAATCTGGCGAGTCGCTTTGACGTTCTCCGAGGGGCAAAGTAACGAGAAAGTGAAGCGACGCGGTCAGACATGAGCAGGCCTCAAGGCGGAAGGATCCAAGTCCCCGATGACCTCAGAGAGATCTTGCTGGAGTTCACCATAAGTTACTTGCTGGAGCAGCCGGGCGACGTGATCAACTACGCGGTCGAGTTCTTCACGAGGTTACAGAACAACCGGACCACGACGATAGTGCGGGGCCCGTCGGCGGGTACTCCCGATGAATCTATAATATCAGACGAAGAAGGTACATTTTCCTCTATTCCTCTCAATAAAATAATACTCGACACCAAACAGCGTCAAAGGTTAGTTGTTAGGGCTGCTATAGCATCGTAACTTCATCTCCATATGAAAGAACAGAATACCTAATTCCATTATTCCACTTACCTACATAGCCACATTCAAGGCATATAGTTTTTGCACAAGTAGCAATACTGTACATGAATTTTAATTTTCTTGTACATGGTGTTGCAGTATTGATTTTCCAGATTGCTTAATATGCAAAGAACCCCTATGTTAATCAGTTACATTATACAATTTCAGAAGTTAATGCATTTAAAATTGCTTATCAACTTTATGAATGCCATATAAATCATAGCATGCATTATTGAAACACTTGAATTTTGGAAATTTTGAATTATAGTTTCTTAATATTTTTCTGAAACAATAATTAATGATGTTATCATCACCCATCATGCATATTGCTAAGTAGGAGTTGTGATAAGTAACCAGAGTTTTGGTTGCAGTAATTACTTATTTTGTTATTGTATCTATGAAGCACAAAATTCTTTTGTTTCTGTGTAATAAACATTTCTAGTTTTGGCTGTGTGCCACAGCCATATTATATTTAATGATGTGTAAGTATTTCTAATCTCACGTAATGTTGGTGTTACCAAACTACCCAGGTGTAATAATGTGAGGATATGCAACTTCTCGACACCACTCTATAGTTGTGTCATTAGAAGAATAGAATTGTGTTTTGAGTGACAGTCAACAACTTTATAAAATAAATAAATATATTGCACGAAATAAAACCACATAAATATTATGTAAAAATCGCAACTTCTTTCTTTAATTTCACAAATAATTATGTATACTTACCTTATTTCATAGTAGTGAACATTGAAAAATTTACCACCTTTTAAGTTTTTAAAATAAAATCTGCAGATATTATTTGTTTTTATGGAATAAAAAGTAATCTTTGTCACTCATTAGGTCCTGAATATATAGCCATGCAAAGTATTACATAAATCTATATAACTGATGGGTATGATTGAAGAACAAACAAACACACTTTCATAATAATATTAGTATGGATTATAAAAAAGGTATGCTTGTATGATGTTGAAAAGATGAGCCTATATAGTCTGGCTTTAATATTCTGGTACATACTATAAACATCTGTTTTGTTGATTGAAAAATTATGATGGTTTACTCATTTTATAAATTACTCAAAGAAGAAAACTAAAATTATAATATCATAAAATATTAATTATGAAGTTTATTTTTGGAAACTCTGGTGAAATAAGTAGTAAGCTTTATTGCACCAAAATAGAAAACATAACATTACATATATGTAGCTATAGCTACAAAACAGGACTGAAAGCAAAAGTGCTGGGTGCAAGGGCCTTATCACTGAAGTTATCTCTTACAGGCAACCCTTGTACAAGGAGATACTAAAACATAATAATATGAACACAGTGTTTGATGCACAAATTACTCACATCATATAAATATTATTGTTTTGGAAATTGGGATATCAGAGAAACCATCATTACACCTGATTTCACAGCAATTATATTATTAGTAAGCTTTTGACTTTTCAACACTTAACTGATATTTTACATACTTAGCTAAACACTTTCAATCATAAAGTTTACTGGCTAAAACATAAGTAGGTAAGTGTTTAACAAATGTACCTTAACATCCAGTATACAGGAATAAGCAATCTCTTAGGCCAGTTACTTCCCAATTGGTTAAACTATACCACCATTTCTTGATTGGAAAAAGATATATCCATAGAACATAGGGTGACTAACTTACAGACAACATTATCTTAAACTGGTGGCCCTTAAATTCAAATTGTCAACAGGGAAACTCCATCTTTATAGTCATGGTAAAGTGTGAATTTTTTCGAAAACAAATTCAAAGCAAATGAAGTTGTGCTATGTATATTATGAAAGGAACTCTGTCTGTTTTTTCTTTGCTTTTTTGCTCCTCATAATCACAAACGCTCTAAACAGATTTTGGTAAAAATTGGCAAGAGAATAACTTGCATCCTGAAAAAAGACAGGAAAGGAGTTCCCACAGGGTTTTTAAAAAATAAATCTGCAGAGATAAATCCAATGAGTAGCCAAATATTTCCATATTTAATGTAGCTAAGAAATAAGAATAGTAACAACAAATAATATCATCCAAGAAGACTTGACTTAACAGCTAACTTTATATTATTATTACGAAGATAAAGTTAAATCAAGTCTTAACTTCTCAACATCTATCCAACTCACATGGGATTTTCAGCAGAACAGTTTATGTTAGGACATAAATTTACCGTGTTTACTGTACGTGATCTCATTTACTTGTTTGTTTTCAACTCTTTGAAGTTTTGAGATGATTCTGGCTTATTTTTCTCATGCCCATGGCTGGGAAGTGAAACAGATGTATGCCTTTTTGTTGATATGTTATGTAAAATTAGCTAACACCAAGTTTTGAGATGATTCTGGCTTATTTTTCTCATGCCCATGGCTGGGAAGTGAAACAGACGTATGCCTTTTTGTTGATATGTTATGTAAAATTAGCTAACACCAATTTTTGCTAGGCATTAGGCCTAGCGCAAACATACAACTTTTAGTTGAACAACTATTTAGTTGTGTTTCATAAGTTTATAGGAATGTACTGCGACCATAGAATGTGCGCAAACTATCAACACGATAGTTGCTCGACAAAAAATCAAAAAGCCATATCAATTTGCTTTTGATTATAGTTTATTTGTGTGGAATTCACAAAAAGTACACAACTCGGCTAAACAGTTTAGTCGATGTAAAAGTTGTATGTATGCGCCTTACCTTACAGTACAATACTCATTTACCCATTACTAGCTGATGCCCGCGACTTCGTCCGCGTGGATTTAGTTTGTTCCTAGTTTTCCTGAATTTTCTTTGCTATAAACCTCACGGAGCCCGAGACCTTTCCAACGAATGCAAAACCGTGGAAATCGGTTTGTGTGTTCTGGAGTTATAGCGTCAGGAAGGAAAACCCGACTTATTTTTATATAGTAGATAATCTCATGACAGTTTTGACAGTATGGTTGATGCTCCATATTTGCAGAAGGCTGTTATTATTCCAATTTTAACCTAGAAATCTTAGTGATGGATAACAAATGCATAATGAACTGTAGTTATTATTCCTTTATAAAAATATATCTTATGGAAAGATCAAAGAAGTTTAAATGTTGTTGTTAATACTACAGCTGAATGCGAATGTGACTTTTAGAAACAACTGATCAAAAAATTTACTTGAAAAATTGCCTTTGACATATGTATGGATAGAATGGTGTTTGATATATTATGTATGGTGTATGGATTGAAACTATAGCTTTGTACATTGTGTATAAAAACTAAGCTGAATTGTCAGTGGATTGAGTGGTTGTGTGATTTTTTGTTGAAATTTTGTGTTTAACTCTAAAACTGTATTATTTTAAATTAAGTAGGGTTGTATTCAAGTGCCTACAGCTGATATCATTTTCAGTTTTATTAGAAAGTTACATTATAAGTAAGGCGATTATATTTTCCCCTATGAATTTTATTATTATTTTTTTATTTATTTATTTTTTTTAATATATAATTTCCAAAAAACACGATTTACAAAAAAAAAAATAACCCAGATATTTATAGTTATTTATATTTTTAATACAAATAGGCATATACAATATACATTTATATGTATAATACCCAAAGTATATTATATATTATGGTGATGCTCTGTAATGTGATGTTATATTTTTATTAATTTTTTTTACACAATAAGCTAAATGAAGGCTTGGATCTATAGAGCATACGAGCATACTCTGATTTGATGTCTACTTGAGTCAGTTAAAATGAGACAAAACCCTCTCCTTTACCCTGCAAAATAGCGTAAGGCATGTGGCAGAAGTGGGTACGCCAATATTGCAACGGGTGGGGATAGAACTGACAACCTTTTTATTTTCAGTCTGCACATTTCTGTTGGGTTATTTAGACTCAAAGTTTAATCTGTTTTGTAATTAATTACAGGCTTAAAAGAACACTTACTACATATTTATAACGATAATGCTGCCAAACTGTAAAACAGTTTTTGTAGATTGTGAAAAAGTGATGATAGTGTCATATGTCATAATCATCATCATTATCAGCTAACTACGGTATACGGTATACGGTACGGTCCATAGTCCACCACGCTAACTCAATGATCATTGGCAGGCTTCACACAACGTTTAGAAAGATCTCTCAGACATGCAGATTTCCTCACGATGTTTTCCTTCACAGTTGAAGGTGTGATATTCAATGACTGGATATATCTGTCTGCATAGAGCCGCCGGTGGCGCGCTTCAACAACCGGCGCAAGTCCGTGTTCGCGGAGACATACGACCCTGAGGAAGATGACTCTGACGAGGGCGCGCCCGCGGTGTTCCCCAAGTCGGACGCTCAGCGGGCGAGGCTCGCCGAGGCCGTCCGCGGCATACTGCTGTTCCGCTCGCTCGACGCACAACAGATGCAGCAGGTCAGTTCCTTTGGCTATAAACCACCTTCGACCTTGTCCCCCCTTCACCTTTTACCACCGCACTGCAAGACATCGGAAGGGCTTCCATCCCTATATCGTTCCATGCGCACGAAGCGGTTCAAGTCTTCAACTCTGATTCGCACGGCCAGGGTCTGGAATGCTCTTCCGAGATCTGTGTTTCCTCACACGAACAATCTTTTGTTGTAATTGTATAGTTGGGATCTTAAAAGCAAGAGTGAGTAGGCATCTTCTAGGCAGACGCGTTCCACATAAGGCCACATCATCACTTTCCATCAGGTGTGATAGTGGTCAAGCGATGTATTTAAAAAAAACCAGGTTCGAAATTATCAAGATGATTATTACGGACGAAGTTGCTGGGGAACACTAAATTATAAATGCGAAAGCGTGTTGGTTTGTTAGTTTGTGCTTCAATATCGCCGCAACAGAGCTACGGATCGACGTTTTTTTTTTGCATGGGTATAGTTAAGGATCTGGAGAGTGACATAGGCTACTTTTTATTCCGAAAATCAAAGAGTTCACAAGGGATATTAAAAACTAAATCCACGCGGACGAAATCGCGGGCATCAGCTAGTAATAGTATAAAAAATTAATCTAAACCTCTCGCTTACACTAGCGGCACGCTATGATGGCCGGTTTGACGTTTGTCCGCTCATGAAGTTCCGTATTAATTGATAACGACTTTGAAGGAAATAATTGTATTACTTTATTGACGATAGTGATGTGCAGAGATTCATAAATTTTATCGAATGTAGTTTTAGGTTTAGGACTCAAAATTTATTTATTAAATTGATTTCTAAAATGTATACAAGTGTAGAAAAATCAGTTTGCACCATTTAAGGGGTGAATGTACTTGTGAATATGAACAATTTTCACTATGTGGACAAACCTCTGAAATCGCAAAAAAATATCAGCTGTTTCATACAAAAGGTAAAATTTTTATTTTTATATGATATATACCACAACTCGGCATTTGGTTTTCTAAATTGAAATTTTTTAAAAATGGAATCTAATACGATCGTCACATAGGATCGCTGGCTAGCACAACTACTACCTCCGGCAAACTCGCGTCAATGCTCAATGCAAAACAAAGCAGTTTCGAATTGACGTTGCTTCGAAAAGTATAAACTGTCAGTGCAATGCGATTGTGATATAGTTTTGACCTGGCTTTGGATTTCAAATATTGATACTGCATTACTGTTGACCCTTGCTCGTGATAGCAGTGACGACAGTGAAAATAGTAGTATGGACGAATCTGATTAATTATGGCCTTTTGTGGCACCTTTTTTGGTATCTTTTGTATTCATATGTTTCTTGTGTGCATATAAAGTATGTATATTCATTTTCATTCAAATATTCAGTTCGTTCAAATAAATTAAATAAACATATACATTTTTGTTTTATTAAACCTATTTAATCAGGTACAAAAACAAAACTTAATTGTTTTTTGTTCGAGAATAAATTGACATTCCACATCACTATTGTAATGTGTCAAACCGGCCATCATAGCGTGCCGCTAGTTTAGTAATTATGTCATAATTCTGTCGTCAGATCGTCACATATTGATCCAATTTGTTTGGCTAGATTATGGTCACCTAAAGTGAGCGGACATTGGTGCTATTCTTGCTGCCCACAATCTATACTTATAAAAAATCTTGTCCTAACTAAAATTGACAGCTGTAACTGTAATCATGTTCGCAGTCAACATTTTGAAATGGACCGCAACTATTTTTAGACCTGTCAATTTAGATTAGAGATTCATCATCTCAAGCTGCGGATGTCCACTGCTGAACATAGGCATTTCCCAAAGAACGCCACCACACCCGGTCCTCAGCCTTCCTCTTCCAGCCACTTCCCGCCACTCTCTTTATCTCGTCGGTCCAACGTGCTCGAGGGCAGCCCACACTACGCTTACTTGTTCGCGGTCTCCACTCTAGAACTTTTGACCCCAACGGCCATCGATCCTGCGACAAACATGGCCTGCCCACTGCCACTTCAGCTTGCTAATGGTTTGGGCTATGCCGGCAGTTTAGAGTTTGTGTACAACAAAATTGGTTCCACTTGTTAGTCTAATAGCGGAAATTAATTATTTTTATTTCAAGACTAGTTTTTGCCCGCGGCTTCGCTTACATTAAGTTCGATGTTTCAAACCCCTATTTTAACCCCTTAGGGGTTGAATTTTCCAAACCCCTTTCATAGCGGATGGCTATAACGTCATGATAGCTATCTGTATGCCAAACAACGCGATCTGTCCAGTGGTTTGAGCTGTGCGTTGATAGATCAATCAGTCGGTCAGTCAGTCACGTTTTCCTTTTATTAAGATGATGCGAAGATTATTTTAGCTTAATACCTCATGATTACCTCGATGCCCCCCATCTCCGTATTGTACCTAGATATGTATTTTCATTTTATAAATCCTTACTCATATGTATTAGTAATGCGAAGGTGTGTGGTTGGTCCTTCAATCACCCATTTCCGCGGGATTTTTAAAACCTAACATGTGGATGAAATCGCGGGAAAAATCTACCTTTTTTGCTTGTAACTAGAATTTCCTTGTCGGAGTCCCATACCTAAACGTTAACCTAAACTGAATAGTATAAACCTACTTCATGGGTTCAAACATCGGGATTACAACTGAAAAGCGCGATGCTTTCGGATAGATATGTGAAGTGTTTTCTTCCTGCAAGTTTACGCTTACAAACTTCTCGGATATAAAATGAGGTCAACAAAACTATCATGGTCTATTTTTAAATGAGATCAACAAACTATCATGGTCTATTTTTTAAATATACTTATACTAGCTGATGCCCGCGACTTCGTCCGCATGGATTTAGTTTTTAAAAATCCCGCGGGAACTCTTGATAAATAGTAGCTCTCCCGGTCTGAGGAACCACTACTACATCCATTACTATACCCATGAAAAAAATCGCATCAATCCGCTGTTCTGTTGCGACGTGATTGAAGGACAAACCAACAAACAAACACACTTTCGCATTTATAATATCAGTAATGCTTTATTATAACACTTTTTATAATTGTCAAATTTTTAACCATACTTAACCAAAGACAAAATTACCTTTAGCTGTCATTTACGTTTTGTTATTCCACTGTCATTTGCGTTTTGTTATTCCATGTCAGATGCGTTTTTGTTATACCACGTTTTATAATTACTTGACGGAAACGCGGTCGAACGGGATAAAAAGTATCCTATGTCCGTCTCCTGGTTCTAAGCTACCTCTCCACCAATTTTCAGCCAAATCGGTTCTTCCGTTCTTGAGTTATAAATAGTGTAACTAACACCACTTTCTTTTATATATATAAGAAGATAAAGCTTCGTACTATACTATCTCTGTTAGATTAATGCCTGCCTTTTTACACTGCAATAATATGCCATCAGGTGAGATCATATTATAACAACCTTATCAATCATCATAAGTCAAAATACAGCCTCTGTTGGATTTAGGCCTCTTTTAGGTAGTGCCAACGTTGCCTGTCGTCCGCCTTTTCAACGTTCAGTGCCGAACGTGGTTCATTCGATGCCCTTACGACTCCAGTAGTCATCGGTCCTCCGACAAATGTGACCAGCCCACTACTACTTCAATGCGCTAGCCTTAAGAGCTACCTCAGTTACGTTAGTTCTTTGAACAATGACTTCGTTTCAGACCAAAGAGTTCCACGTCGGCAATTCGGAATACGAACTGTATACAGTTTCAATCGCGCGGGCTGAGGTAGAGAGGGGAGCCGGCATGATAAATAAGGTTGCAATTTGCGCAACGCTCAGTCGTTCGTTTTGAAAATCAAGAAATGATTTTTATTTCGTATCTAGTGTTACGAATTACGATGTTCATATCTAATTATTCACTAAAATAACTATACTTTTGTTACTTGAATATAGGCATTGTTAGCTTTTCAATTCACAATTAGGTTAGAAAGTTTTATCGCATAAATAGTGCCCGCGTCCGTACGTCGCGAGTGCCGTCGACCACACTAACTGTATTGTTCGGCATTAGGTACAACTCAGTCGAACATGATAAGTGTTCGGAACACGTCATCTAGTAGGTACTACATATCAGTGTTTCGGACTTAATCCCACTAAGAAATCCCGAGCATAGCACTCACGCTGAGCTACTTGAACTTTGTAGACTAGCCTCACTGGTAGTATCCACGTTTCAGCACGGTAAGTCATCACTGGTAGGGCCCACTGATCAAAGTTACGTTCCCTCAAATATGGTTTATAGAAGAAACGGCTGGGTCATGCGTCATGCCCGTGAACGGGTTCCACCGGCGGGAATGGGGCTACTTTTTGTCTGCCCATCTTAACATGTATTGAATTGTAAGTAGGTATGTATTTTTGAAACTTCCCCTCATTGTGGAAACACTGCTTAGCATGGTACCTAATACCTATTGTAAACTTATTTTGAAAAGAGCAACCGCCAAGTTTCTTGCTGGTTCTTCTCGGCAGGAAGGGCATTCCGAACCAGTGGTAGACTCATCGACGATTGATTCAAAAGCAGTTTATTTGAATAAAAAATATTTCTATTCTATTCTAGACTTTTTTATCTTTAGGCTTTGCGGCATTATAACCTGTCACCGACAAAAAATATATATTTATGAAAACAGCCTTCAGAATCTCGTTACTATTAAAATAATGTATGTAGGTACAATTTATGAATGCATAATGCATGCGACGGTGAATGGAAACACCGCTCGTGAGCTTAGGTTATATTATTTATCGTCTGTCTCTACTTAATATAAAACTGAAAGAAAACTGTTTTCTAACATTTTCATCTAAAATAAATTAAAATGGAGTTTACGATTGAGCTTTCAATCGTAAAAATACTATTAGTTCTAGTCTTTCTCTGCCACTTTTGGCAGCTCACCCAGTTTTCCTCATACTTCACTAACGTTGGATTTTCCCGAAATCATTCGTAGCGGAGCCGTACGTCATCTAAGGAAAGTTTTCTTACACACGTACATAAAAAATACTATTATAGCTACTCTTTTACTGTCATTAAATAATGTATTGCGTTGTAAATAACAAGTACGTGACTTCTTGCTATCTCTATCCTGTATAGAATCTGAATTTCTCATTGATGATGTGATACTAACGTATAAACCTCACTTGGCCAGTATGTACCATGCATGTTATGCATGGTTGCCTAAACCAGAGGTGGGCAAACAGTTGATCGCAAGCGGTTTTACAGTCGATATGTTTTCGTATTTACGTTTAGCACTAAGTAAATACGTGCCTTCCTACTAACGGAAAACACGCAGTACTATTCATCGACCTCTAAATAATATGTACGTAGCTAGTTATTACTACTAAGCTACAATAAATGCCTTTACATTAAAAAAAAACTGCTTGCGAGTCGATCACTCGTCCAATGTTGTTGTAGATCACCTGTTGAGATGTTGGAGTTCGTCCAATGTTGTTGTAGATCACCGATGGTGTGAGTCTGCCCACCCCTGGCCCTATTAAAATATTTTCAAGGCTATTTAAAAAAAAACTATGATTAAAATTTTTGTCCACGTTTCACTCTCTTGTTTACCGAACGAACTTAAAAGAAATTAAAATTATGTAACATAAGGAACATGCAAACCCTATTACCCGGCAAGCAGATATAAAAAGGTTACTCGGCACAAGTAATTGCACCGATCTGTTTTCTAATAGAGAGGGAGCCAGCACTTTTCAGACCTTCTTTCTTTTATAAAAGCTGAAAATTCCTCTGCGTATGTCCCCAATAGAAATCAGAACGATCCCCGGCTATGAAGTTTGGATCTTGGTGGCTTTGGGAGATATCAGGTAGTAAAGGTGCATAAATTCTGAGGATACTTTCGTCATAGTATAAAAGCTGAGTTTTACATATGTTACTTGGGGACCTATCAGAAGATGTTTCCTCAGCAGTCAGACACTTCCGATAGTTCCTCCCCGTGTCGGACACCATTAAACTATAGTAAATTATGAGTATACTTTCGTCATAGTATAAAAGGGTTCTTACGCCCTGTCAGACGCTTTAAAAATCTGCCGTAGGTAGGTAGGTAGGCGAACTTTGATGAAACTATCAACTTTTACGGGATATAAAGTAGCCTGCGTGTTAATCCAGGCTATAATCTATCTTCATTCCAAATTTCAGCCAAATCGGTTCATTAGTTGTAGCGTGAAGACGCAATACGTGAATTTCGGGTTTTCAAAATATTTCGGAAACCATGAATTTTTACGGGATAAAAAGGAGCCTATAAGTTAATGCAGAGTATAGTCTATCTTCGTTTCAAATTTCAGCGAAATAAGTTCATTAGTTGTGGCGTGAAGAAGCAATACGTGAATTTCAGTTTTTCAAAATCCTGCGGGAACCATGAGCTTTTAATGAGATAAATAGTAGTATATGTGTTAATCCAGGGTATAGCCGATCTACATGCCAAATTTCAGCCAAATCGGTTCATTAGTTGTGGCGTGAAGAAGTAATGCGTGAATTTCAGGTTTTCAATATATTTCTGCAACCATGAATTTTTACGATATAAATAGTAACCTCTATGTTGATGCAAAGTATAGTCTATCTTCGTTCCAATTTCAGATAAATCAGACCATCAGTTGTGGCGTGAAGAAATAATAGCTGAATTTCAGGTTTTCAGAATTCTGCAGGAACCATGGGCTTTTACGGAATTAAAAGAAGCCTATATATAAGGTTATACCTTGGATTAACACATATGCTACTATTTATCTCATAAAAATCCATAGTTCTCGCAGGATTTTGTAAAACTGAAATTCACGTAGTGCTTCTTCACGCCACAACTAATGGTCTGATTTAGCTGAAATTTGGAACGAAGATATACTATACTTTGCATCAACATAGAGGTTACTTTTTATATCGTAAACATTCATGGTTACAGGAATATTTTAAAAACCTGAAATTCACGCATTACTTCTTCACGCCACAACTAATGGTCTGATTTAGCTGAAATTTGGAACGAAGATAGACTATACCTTGCATCAACATAGAGGTTACTTTTTATATCGTAAACATACATGGTTACAGAAATATTTTAAAAACCTGAAATTCACGCATTACTTCTTCACGCCACAACTAATGGTCTGATTTAGCTGAAATTTGGACTTTGCATCAACATAGAGGTTACTTTTTATATCGTAAACATTCATGGTTACAGAAATATTTTTAAAACCTGAAATTCACGCATTACTTCTTCACGCCACAACTAATGGTCTGATTTAGCTGAAATTTGGAGCGAAGATAGACTATACTTTGCATCAACTTATAGGTTACTTTTTATACCGTAAAAATTCATGGTTCCAGAAATATTTTGAAAACCTGAAATTCAGCTATTATTTCTTTACGCCACAACTAATAAACCGATTTGGCTGAAATTTGGAATGTAGATCGGCTATACCCTGGATTAACACGTACTACTATTTATTACATAAAATTCCATGGTTCCCGCAGGATTTTGAAAAACTGAAATTCAAGTGTTGCTTCTTCACGCCACAACTAATGAACTGATCTCGCTGAAAGAAACGAAGATAGAATATACGCTTCATTAACTCATAGGCTCCTTTTTATCCCGGAAAAATTCATGGTACCCGAAATATTTTGAAAACCCGAAATTCACGTATTGCGTCTTCACGCCACAACTAACGAACCGATTTGGCTGAAATTTGAAATGAATATAGATTATAGCCTGGATTAACACGCAGGCTACTTTATATCCCGTAAAAGTTGATAGTTTCATCAAAGTTCGCCTACCTACCTACCTACGGCAGATTTTTAAAGCGTCTGACAGGGCGTAAGAACCATCGGAAGTGTCTGACTGCTGAGGAAACATCTTCTGATAGGTCCCCAAGTAACATATATAAAACTCAGCTTTTATACTATGACGAAAGTATACTCATAATTTACTATAGTTTGAGGGTGTCTGACACGGGGAGGAACTATCGGAAGTGTCTGACTGCTGAGGAAACATCTTCTGATAGGTCCCCAAGTAACATATGTAAAACACAGCTTTTATACTATGAAGAAAGTATACTCAGAATTTATGCACCTTTACTACCTGATATCTCCCAAAGCCACCAAGATCCAAACTTCATAGTCGGGGATCGTTCTGATCTCTATTGGGGACATACACAGAGGAACTTTCAGCTTTTATAAAATAACGAAGGTCTGAAACGTCTTGGCTCCCGGTCCAAATTGATAAATATCTTAAATATAATTTTATTGCAAATGCGATGGTTATAATATTGCCTTTGAAAAATCGTTCATAAATTACTATTGCCAGGCTTTAAAATTTCAAAATTTTAATTAAAAATAGCCTTGACCATATTATTTTAATAGGCAATACAATTGCGATTCACCTGGTAAACAGATGGGTGAAGGACGACCTCTCCTCGGATCTTGTACTAAATGTTTGTTGCTTCGTTTCTTCCGTTACGCCGGAATATAGGCACAACAGATCAACGTGAATTTTTTCAATCTTGAGGACCTGACTACATAGGCTACATTTTTATCCCGGAAAAAAGAGATAGTCTCGCGTTTATAATAAAATTATAAAACGATATTATCCTTACTCTTTACTAATATTATAAATGTGTGTAAAAAGTGTGTTTGTTTGTTGGTTTGTCCTTCAATCACGCCGCAACAGTTCTACGGATCGACGTGTTTTTTTTGGATGGGTATAGTTGAGGACCTGGAGAGTGACAAAGGCTACTTTTTATCCCGGATAATCAAAGAGTTCCCGAGGGATTTTAAAAACTTAATCCACGCGAACGAAGTCGCGGGCATCAGCTAGTTTTATAATAATTATTTAATTTAATTTTGTTGTCTTCGTAGGTTTTGGACGCAATGTTCGAGAAGCGCTCGGAGCCCGGGGAATACGTGATCCGGCAGGGAGACGACGGTGATAACTTTTACGTGATCGAGAACGGAGTGTTCGACGTACTCGTCACTGGGGACGATGGTGTGGAGAAGGTAAGAGCAAAGAGTTTTCTTGACTATTATTTGAGGTTTTCTGATGGTGGGCAAATTGGACCTGTTGACTCCCCAAGTTTGTAACATCAGCTCACTACTGAGCGAAGTCTCGAAGTCGAAAATCGGGAAGTGGAAGTTTCGGTTCACAAAATTATAAAATAAATTTTATATTTAATTTCAAAGTTTTCACTTTTTTTGTCTATGCTACAAATATACGAAACGTCAAACAGTACCCGCCATTACACTACGTCAAATGTCAGTAGTCTATATACTTCATCCGCTCAAATAGTTTGCAGTACAAATACACGGTATTTTAGAAACTATGTGAAAAATAAATACATACATTATTTAATCATTTTTAGTACCATCAATTTAATTTTTTTTAGATTTATGAAAAATACAAAATCAAAATACTTGTAGTATATGATCTGAATAATCACTTTATAGACATATATGTACTATCATCATAATACAGCACACAAACATTTAGCGTGACGCACTAAAGTACACAGTGGGTCACTTAATAAGTCGCGCCGCCTTCGGCATGTACCGGCGGTCGCTATGTAAGTGTGTGCTATGTGTCGGCTTTAAAGGGCGCCAACCATTTGAGCGAACGAATTTACTGTCCTTACGACGTCACCACATCATCTGACGTGAGGCGTCTAGCGTTTGCGCGCGGAAATTTAAAAGGCAAACTTTAAATGCATTTTTTTGGTACTTATCGATTGAATAAAATTTTAGTAAATTTTCTGGTAGTTTATTATCACTTTAGAATCAAATTTAGACCCTTCAAAAAAGAGTAAAATACCCTATTAGGAACACAATAAAAACATCTACCAAATCGGTCGAGCCGTTCTCAAGTGATGATCTTTCATATAATTGATTTTTATTTATATAAATAAAAGCTATATAAAGATAGTGTATGTTTTAGTTTTCTAACTGCTTTAAAAATGTTGCAATCAATATACGTACAGTTTCATATCTTTAATTGTAATCGAAAACCTCCATAATGAATCTGATACAACCATTTTGCTCCCTAGTATAGTCTAGGCTAGTTATGAGTATGTAAGTCATTGCGAGCACCTTATACGGAATGATGCTGGTGGCGAAGATGACCTTGGGTTTGAGAATGGATTAATGCTGGTCACACATTATAGCTGAATTGTGCCGCACGCGGCGGTTCATAGCAGTTAGACAGTAGCTCGGAAATTCTTTCTACTTAGCATTACCATTAGTGACTGCAGCGCAGAACTATCTTTGTTCTAACCTGAATTTATTTTATGCTACTATTCTGTCCTTTAAAATACCTACGAATGCTAATAGTAAAAAAAAGCGTGTCAAGAGTGATCTCGATCGTCACAGTCATATTGCTATTTTTAAAATATTTAAAATGCAAAATTATGTGTTAATTTGTTAGTTCTTCACTCTATCAAACAATTAATGAGCTGCTCAACCGATTTCAAGGAACGCATGGCTTAAATACTACCTAAAGATACTTTTGGACCCGTAAAAATTCTGGATGGATTTTTTAACCATCTAAATTAACGCGAATGAAGTCGCGAGCATATGGAAATATTAGATATACTATTTGCATAATATCAAAGTTCATAGATCCCAGATATTTTCTGTAACTTTTTGATTAAATATGTTAATTAAAGAACAATTTCCACGAAATACGAATGTAAAATGCGTTGGTTACGGCCCGTCACGTAATATGCGATCCGCTCAATGGTCTGCATCTCGCATAAACCTTGACCGTTTACAAATTTTATCTTTTACAGGCTTAGGTACTGCCAATCCGATTATGTCATATCTGGCAGACGATTCTCCACTCGATCAAAGTAAAGTTGGCCAAAAATCCTTGTAATGTCTGAAGGGCTTTAATGGTCCTTGACTAATCTATTTCTACGAAAGCGGATTAAATGAAAACCTTGAAAGTGCTATAAATGCTGCTAAATTCCAAAAGGAGAATTAATATGGTGATAGAATACCGCTTATTTAATGGCGAAAAAAACTTCGAGGAAAGCTGGAAAAATTAAAAAAAAATCGGCCAAGTGTGAGTCGGGCCTCGCTCTTTTAGGGTTCCGCACATATGACCAAATCATGTTTTTAAAACTAGATACATATTTAGATATCTTAGTTCTTAGAAAGTACTAAATTAGCATATGGGGGAAAAATGCCCGTTTGTTTTGGTCCGAACTTACAAACCACATTATAAATCGGTGTTTTCAGTATTTGTTGTTTAAATACACTATAAAGTACTTATTATACCAAAATTTCAAATCCCTAACTAGTTTAGCTTTTGAGATAGACCCCCTAACAAAATTAGTCTAAAACCGACAACATTGACGGCCCCCCATTTCTTCATTTTTGTAGCTAAAAAATTAAAACATATATATTTGAACTCCACTTAATGAGCTCAGACAATGACACCCCACATGCAAGGGTAAAAAAATAAAATTTTATTTCTACTAATTTTCCATGTATGGGAGGGGAGCCCCCTTAATTTTAAATTTTTTTTTTTATTTGTTAAAGCGGCAATAGAAATACACACTCTGTGAACTGTCTAGTGTCTACCTATTACGGTTTACGAGACAAAGCCCGCTAATGTACGGACAGCGGAGGCTTAGGCTTAAAAAAAAAAGATAAAAAATAGATGGAAAAATATCACACTCTATGGTAAAACTCTACAATGAAAATAAAATTCAAGTTTTTCATTGTCGAGTGTGTGTAGGTACGACGTAGTTACGTCTAATGATTAGCGTCTTCTATGCCTACCTCATAGTAATGGATGTGCCTCACTGTTTACATGTGACGTAATTAATGTATGTACCTCCACCAACTAGGCAACTACGTATAAGGGCCAGGGGGCTATATGTAAACACAAATCTGGTCTATGACGTAATAAAGTCGTGGGTTTCGTTCTCTAGTTTTAACAAGTATTTTTTAGATTTTTCTTAGTTTCTTGGTCATCATTGTGCGAAAATGGAGAAGTATCGTGTCAAATGGATATTTTGTGCAAAAAGTTTTGAAATCCATCAAGAAATAACGTAGATGTAGATCATCAAAGTTGTAAATGACTATGCAAAAAATCGTCCCCACCCACCAACAGATTTCAAACGTATCTCAGTTAATACATCATGGCAGCCTGATGATTTTTTACTATGATGACATCCGCCGTAGATTTGGGGTTTTCATGCAAATCGAATTTGAGTGATTTATTTATATATTTTTCAGTGAATTGTTTTGGATACCAATTTAGTGGTTTACAGTTATAAAACGAACCTACAGGCGCATTAACCAACTAGAAAGAAGCTTCTGTGGACGCAAACGCGTTTCTGAGACGCAAAGAAAAAACCGCGGTTCCAGTGACCGCTGTCTTTTCGTCATCTGTAAATGCGCGCGCGTGCGGCGTTCAGCGTGCTTACATTCTTTTGTATTAAAAATATATATATATATTTTCGGATTGAAAATGGTTATAGGCAAGTCTTTTTATGGGACGTTACAATAATATTAAAAATAGTGCCACGCCTGTTGGGGGGTGGGGACAGTGCCCATACAATTTTTTGCATAATCCTTTTAGCGTGGAAATGGTTGCCCAGTTGCGCATGTGATGTATGAAAGAAAATATGCACTACATTGCGACGCTCGATAGAATGGAAAATGGATGTGTGACGTCACATACCGTGATATACAACCGCGCGTACTATCGCGCAAAAATTTGTAACTTTGATTAACGACATCTCCATAATTTCTTGACGGATTTCAAAACTTTTTACGTCTTGCGTGCCTGGGATCGAACCTCGGATCTCCCGAAATGGAGGCAGAAGTTTTAATAACTAGACTATCACCGCTTCAAAGTCAATGTATATTATCTATATATATATATGTTGGAGCGCCGAGGGTATCCATGAGTTAAAAACTTCAATACTTGTGGACGATGTTTATTCAACCAAAGTTCGAATACGAATGAATGAAAATACAGACAGCAAGCCTTTTTATAAGGCGATCAAAACAAGTGTCCGAAGGGTGGGGTCGGCGCAGGTGCGGTGCAGGTGCGGTGTTGTTTACTTATCGGTCGGCTGCACGTGGTGTTTTGATCGCCTTATAGTACAATTAATTAAAATAATAGAAATAACGAATTATGACACAAATTAAGTAATAATATCATTAATTCATTTTTAACATATTGTTAAATAATAAGATAAATCATCAATCATTACAAAATAAATTAAATAATTAGAACGCTATCACGGCCATTCTGATGAAAAGCTCGTGCTCTGAGCGGAGATAAGTTCAATGCTATATTATAGTTTTATTTGCCCAGTTATCGGACTAAATCGCCAATGCGATCCGTGCAGATAAGTGGCAAACAAAGTGTAAATAATTCTGCCCAGTTGCCAGACTGAATCGCTCAAGCGATCCGTGCAGACAAGTGGCTAGCACATTTTACTATCATATTGCCCAGTTGCCAGACTAAGTCACTTATGTGACCCGTGCAGACAAGTGGCAAACAAAGTTGCAATAATTGCTAGTTTCTGCCCAGTTGCCAGACTAAATCACATAGTGATCCGTACAGACAAGTGGCTAATTTTCGTCGTCAGTATCGGTAACGCTATCATGGTCATCTAAATTTGGGGTTGGTACTGCTCTTACTTGTTCGTGGGACACAATAGTGATCCTGTCATTCTTTAAACTTTTAACCTCGTAGCGGTCATTTTTCAGTATTTTTGTAATTTGATAGGGACCTAAATATTTGGGGCCCAGTTTGTTGTTTGACCATTGGGTATCTTTGCAAAGAACGAAGTCGTCCAATTTGAATGGAATAACTGTAGCACATTTTTTGTTAAAACGATCTCTATTTTTTTGGGACTGTTCGGTCATTCTGATTTCAGCTTCTCTACGAATCTCGTCACGGTCAGTATTAGTTTCTATTAATTGAGTAATTTGTGCAATAGCGGGCGGAGCGCAAACTTTGCCAATCAATAATTCTAAAGGGGAGTGTCCGGTTGCTTTAGATTTTGTACAATTAATAGAAAGTTGAAGTTCGCCTAGCTTTGTAGCCCAAGCTCTTTTTTGAGTTTGAGCCACTGCACTGAGGTGATCTTTAATAGTTCGCATTAGACGTTCAATTTGACCGTTTGCTCTTGGTACGCCTTTGGCACGGTAATATTATCTGTATACAGTATTGTAACTCGGCCGTATCTTTGACATAAATGCCTACAGCCGCGCGGTACGTAAACATGCGATAGGGCTGCCCGCCTCCAGCATTTTAATTACATTTGCCTACTTTGTGTTTCCATTTAGTTTTGTGATTGTAAATATACTTTTTTTTATATAAACAAATAAAATACTTTGTGAATTAAATAGGAAGTGTTCAATAAAAATGCGTGTTGTTTTTTGATTGGTAGATTTAATTAAAAAAAACCGGCCAAGTGCGAGTCGGACTCGCACACCGAGGGTTCCGTACTCTAGAAGTAAAAGTAAAACCTCTATTGACCATAATTATTTCTGATTTTTCGATTGGTAAACTTCGGAGATAAGGGGGGGGGGGGGGGGGGGAACGGTATATTTTTCGACATTTTGCCCGATTATTCAAAAACTATTATATTTAAAAATAAATAAAAATTTGTTTTAGAATGTACAGGTAAAGCCCTTTCATATGATACCCCACTCGGTATAGTTATCTTACTTTGAAATTTCAAACTCCCGATTTTTCCTCTTTTTTAATTAAACTAAAAAGAATTTTTGATTTTTTCTTATTCCAATGTTGTTGGGCCACTATTATACACAACTATTCACAACCCTCTCAAATATCTAAATATACTGTGAATATTTCACGAGTCTTGCTATTGTTGTTGTTATTAATACCGAGAGAAAAAAACGGTTTTTAGTGGTATATGTTGTTATAGCAGCAGTGTAGAGGACAAAAAGTGTCTAGGTATTAGCGGAAACTTGTTAAAGGAAAAAGCAAAAGAGTTCGCGTCTACTCTAAGCATCAAAAACATCAACACTTAATAATTCGAAATTTTATTTATTTTCTCTTAAAAATTTCGAACCATTTGATATTTCAAACACTCGATAATTCGTAATATTTCCCTTATTATATCTCGTAATAGTCCCTCGAGTTTCGAATCAACGAGAGTCGGCTGTATTATTAATAATAAAATACCACGTCTTTACATTGAATTATACAAACTAACAAAACAAAACACACATGCCCCGAGGTTTTAACACAAGCGTACGTACCGTATCGTGATTCATGAACCGCCTATAACTACCTATTTCACTCGTGTCAATCACATTCCTTTACTCTATTCACTTTATTTATTAATCCAGACATCTTTTTTTCGGGAGATAAAAGGAAATACCTTATCCATTAAAAATACACACATTTTGTACCTACCTACTAGTAAGTAAAATTATTTTAGAGTCTTACCTTTCAGAGTTTCCAGGTAATTTAAAAAAAGTTATCTCTGGATGCGTTATTGACGAATTCATGCAACCAAAAACAGCACAATATATCCTCCTCGTCATATTAAATATGTACTTGAACTTATTTTTAGTAAAAAAATTGCGCAGTTATTGTTAAAAACATAACACCGTCCGTTCGTCACTGCGGCACAGTCGCGACTGTCTGCGTACCGAGCGCTTACCGAGATCGAGGCGCGTAGGCATAGCTCGCGCTTCGTCCGTTTGTATGAAGTTACAATACTGTATACAGATAATATTACCGTGCCTTTGGCGATAGCATGATGTTCAATACCCCGGATGTAAAAAAAATCTTGGATTTCTCTGCCCATTATTGCTGGTTCCCTGTCCGAGATTATGCGTTGAGGGGTACCGAAGAGATTAATTATTTCATGGAAAGATTTAAGGATGAGACTTGAGGTTTTATCTTTCAGCGGGTGAATAATAACGAATTTAGTGTATGCATCGATTGCGATGAATGCGTAAGCTTTTTGCGTACTTCCCGTTAGATTTCCTATCAAATCAACATGTATCGTGTGAAAAGGACCACAAGTTTTATCAATTGGATGAAGGTTGATTTGCTTTTTACCTGATGCTTCTTTACCGACTTTACAGTTTAAGCAATTATCGCAAAATTTTCTGACTCACTTTGACATGTTTTGGAACCAAAATTGTTCTCTGATTTTGTGTAAAGTTCGTTCCCACCCAGCATGTAAAAGGGTATGGTGGTATTCATTTATAAGATTGCATACAAGAGCATTTGGAACAACTATTTTACTAGAGGATTTGCCTTTATCATCTTGGATTTTAATAACTAATATATCGTTTTTTAGTGTGTATTTTTTGTCATGGTCTTCTTTGTAAATAATGGATTCTCTGATTTTATGTAAATCAAGATCTCTTTTTTGTTCTACGTTAATCCAAGTTGAATCTTTGGTTACCATATTCATAAGAGGGTTTCTGCTTAAGAAATCAACATGTGACATATTCTCACCTTTTCTATATTTAATGTCAAATTCAAAATTTTGTAAAAAGGACCACCATCTATGTACTCGCGGTGTTAATTCATTTTTTGTTCGACTTGCCTTAAGGGCATTGCAATCAGTAACCACCGTGAATTGTCTACCAAAAAGAAAATGCCTAAAATGTTTTAAAGCTTTTACAACAGCGAGAGTTTCCAATTCGTAAGAGTGGTATTTTGATTCAGGTTCAGTTGTTCGTAAGCTGTAATAGCCAATGACTTTACGGCGGGAATTTTCAATTTGGATAAGCATTGCTCCGTAACCAACAGAACTGGCATCGGTATGAACCTCAATAGGTAAATCGTCATTAAATATAGACAGTATTGGTTCTGAAATAAGGTAGGTAATTATGTCTTGTCTAATATTTTCGTGAGCTTTAGTCCTTTCCCAAGTGCTATCTTTTTTGTTAATTGATATAGTGGTGCCATTTTCTGCGAGAAATTTGGTATAAAACGACGGAAATAACTAGCAAGGCCATTGAATTGTCGTAACTGCTTAACACATGTTTGGGGCTTGAGAGTTTTTGAGGGCATTCGTTTTGTGGGGGCTAGGTTCAACTTGACCATTTGAAATAATATTACCTAAATGTTCGACGGAATTTTTCAAAAATTTGCATTTTGAAATGTTAAGGGAAAAACCTGCAGCGGACAATCTTTTGAGTACTAGATCTAAGCGATGCAGGCCTTCTTCTACAGTTTCGGAAGGAATAAGGACATCATCCATATGCACAAGGGCAATAGAATCTTTGTAATCCCCCAGAGCCTTATTGATAGCTCGCTGGTATACAGAAGGGGCATTGCATAGTCCAAATGGCATTGTTAAATATTCAAATTGCCCATCGGGCGTTACAAAAGCAGTTTTTTCGATAGACTGTTCGTTAATGGGGATTTGATGAAAGCCAGATTCCATATCTAGGCTTGTAAAATACTTAGCTTTACCCAATTTGTCAATCTGGTCTTGGATCAAGGGTAGAGGGTAATTGTCTCTAACTGTATTCATGTTTAATTCCCTATAATCAACACACAAACGGTCTGTGCCATTTTTCTTTTTAACTAACAGAATAGGGCTAGAGTATGGGGAACAGCTATCTCTAATGATGCCTTTATTTTTTTAGATCCTGAACTATTTCTTTAACTTTTTCTCGCTCAATAGGGGCCAGTCTATATGGTCGTCGTTGAACTAAGCGAGTGGGGTCTTTCAATCGGATTGATAGGCTTCCAGATGTTATTTTACGAACTTCGTCCTTCATACCGAAACTATCTTGGTGTTGTGCAATTATTTTGTTAAGTTGAGACCGGTAGTTGTCAGTCAAGTCAGTGTCAATAGAAAAAGAGTTTTGAGAGGCGAAATAACAGATGTTCAGTTCCCTCTCAACGGCTATTCCATTATTAGTAATAAAAGACCAGGTGTTTTTAAGGTGTCTATGCCAAGGATAACAGAATACGGTAATTTTTCTACAATATGTAAACTGACGTCAAACGATACTCCGTTCAAATTAGCTACAGTATGAATAACTTCGTTAGATATCAGAGGTTGATTCGTAATACTGCGCAAGGTAAGCACTTCAGAAGTACGTTTTCCTGGGACAGATCCGGCAATTTTTTGTGAAATAAGGGAACATTCGGCACCAGTGTCAATCAAACAAGAAAAGAGTACATTACCAATGTTGATTTCCGTGCTTCCAGGTGTTTAACGCCGTGCCAGGTTTGCTTGAGATTCTCCTTTATTAGTTGTCTTCCAGGAAGGTGGTTTGGAGCGGCAATCCTTCGTGAGATGTCCCGCTCGTTTGCAAAATTCGCAGAAGATGGATTTGCAGTCTCGTGCTCGGTGTCCTGGTTTTCCGCATTTGAGGCATGTAAATTCAGTTCTTGGTTGTTTTGCGTTGGGTTCACTTGATGACGAGAACTCGGCGGGTCTTTTTCTATAGTTTCGTAGATTGGCAATTAGTTCAGCCTGTGATTTAGGTGCTGATCGCAGCAGTTCTGCTTGAATAAATTTCGGACGAATCCCTGATATGACGGCTTCAACCATTAAATCTTCGGAAGCTTTTGGAGAGATTCTTGAAAATAGACGCCAAGCTTCGCTGACGTACTCAGCGTAATTTTTTGCGTCATTAGATGTATATTCACGAAATTTGTTGACTAAATGGTTATAACGCGATTCTGCCATGAACTGTGTGTGTAACTCGTTCTTTATTTCAGCCCATGTTGCATATTTGTGTGCATTAGTATCGGCCCACAGCTTGGCGCGTCCACGTAGGCACGACAGTCCCTTCATCATTGCAGTTGTCGTAGAAAATCCTCGAAGATTGATTAAAGAATCCACCTGTTTGCACCATTCCTCTACTGTCATCCGACAATCATCAGGGTCAAAATCAGGTAAGTAAATCTCGCTTAATTTCTGGCTTGCAATCGTGGTCTGAGGTGTTCTATGTTGGCTAAGAAGTTGCTGTAGCAACTGAACTTGAAGACTTAACAGTGTAAGCTCGTTGGATTCTTCATTGTTGGTGATGCGGGCCTTGTTTGTGGATAGTGATGACGGTTGTGCAGGCTCACATGGTAAAGTTGGAGAACATCTTCCAGGGTTTGGGTCAGGGGCGTGTCCATCCGCTTCTTCTGATGTTGGAGCGCCGAGGGTATCCATGAGTTAAAAACTTCAATACTTGTGGACGATGTTTATTCAACCAAAGTTCGAATACGAATGAATGAAAATACAGACAGCAAGTCTTTTTATAAGGCGATCAAAACAAGTGTCCGAAGGGTGGGGTCGGCGCAGGTGCGGTGCAGGTGCGGTGTTGTTTACTTATCGGTCGGCTGCACGTGGTGTTTTGATCGCCTTATAGTACAATTAATTAAAATAATAGAAATAACGAATTATGACACAAATTAAGTAATAATATCATTGATTCATTTTTAACATATTGTTAAATAATAAGATAAATCATCAATCATTACAAAATAAATTAAATAATTAGAACGCTATCATATATATATATATATATATATATATATATATATATATATATATATATAAATCAATTTTGTTTTGTTTGTCTGCCTAAAACTCAAAAACGGTTTGAACAATTTGAATATTTATTTGTTTTGTTTGCTTTAATACAGTGGTGGCTTAAAAAAATACCTAATAATAGAGGAAACCTAAAAGAACAGCTGAAAAATCTAAAAAATCAAAATTGGTAATTTTGTATAGGACTTACCACCTAGGACTACTTTTAATAGATGGCGGGAGCAAAGCCGCGGGTCAGTAGTCTGGGTTGGTCTCCTCTCAGATATAGGTCATAGTCCACCATGCTGGCCCAATGCAAATTGGCAGACTTCACTCACCTTTGTGAACATTATGAAGAATTCTCAGGTGTGCAGGTTTTCTCACGATGTTTTCCTTCACCGATGAAACTTGTGATATTTAATTTTTTAAACGCACATAACTTAAAAAAAACCCGGGATCGAACCTGCGACCCCCCGAATGAGAGACCGCAGTACTAACAACCAGGCTATGTCTGTAAAAGCTAATAATAGGTCTTCAACCTATGAAATTGCTGTTTTGTATGCAATAAGTGAAAGTACTTATTTTTTCAAACTTTTTTATTTCTGTTATTCGAAGTTATCACCCATGCAATCGACGCATCTTTGCCAACGCATTGGCAGTTTATTGATGCCCTTGTAAAAATCAGCTGGACTGGAGGCAACAAACTCTTCAAAGGCATTTTGTACTGCCTCTCGGGAATTGAATTTTTTACCCACTAAAAAGTTGTCTTTGGAAAAAGTAATAGTCGGTAGGTGCAAGGTCTGGTGAGTATGGCGGATGAGGGAGAACCCCAGCTCTTGCAGCTTGGAGACTGTCTGTTGCGCAGTATGGGGTCGCGCGTTGTCGTGAAGGAGCAGTGGGGACGACCGATTGACCAAAGCTGGTTGCCGATGTGCAAGCTTCTCCATCATTCTCTCCAGTTCTTCACAGTACACATCTGCATTAATGCTCATGCCGTTTTGTAAAAAGCTGTGGTGAATCACACCCGCACTAGACCACCAAACAGTGACCATCACCTTTTTAGGGGTCATTTTTGGTTTAGGGCATTGCTTTGGTGCTGAACCAGGGTCTAACCAACTTGCTGAGCGCTTTCTATTGTCGAACAGAATCCATTTTTCGTCGCACGTAACAATTCGTTTCAAAATTCCTTCATTTCTTTGCCTGTTGAGCAGCGCAAGGTAGGTCTAGAACCAGGGTCTAACCAACTTGCTGAGCGCTTTCTATTGTCGAACAGAATCCATTTTTCGTCGCACGTAACAATTCGTTTCAAAATTCCTTCATTTCTTTGCCTGTTGAGCAGCGCAAGGCAGGTCTCGACGCGTACGTTGCGCTGGCGATCGTTAAGGTTGTGGGACACCTATCTATCAAGCTTTTTTACCTTGCCAATTTGACGCAAATGGATCCATATTGTTTTGATGCTTACATCAAAAGCTGCTGCTAGCTCAGCTGTAGATTGAGTTTCGTCAGCTTCCACAATCGCCTTTAATTCATTATTGTTAACCAAAGTCTCCGGACGACCACGAGCTTCGTTTTTCAAGTCAAAATTTCCAGAACAGAACCGGAAAAACCAATAACGGGTTGTGCGATCGTTTGTACAGTTCTCTCCGTAAACGTTTTTGATGTTACGGGCCGTTTGTGTCGCGTTGGTGCCACGACGGAACTCATATTCCATAATTACACGAATTTTTAAAGTATCCATTATGACGAAAAATGTTCAAATGTAATGAAAATTCAACGCTAATCAGAAAACAAAAGACTGAGTTTGTAAATAGAATGTCATGGTTTTAAAACAAAATTAATTTGAATTTAGAATACAGAGCCATTACAAACTTTTTTTTGTTTGAAATGACCAGTACCTACCTAATATAATGTGCCTTGTCCCAGGTGGTCCACACGTACGAGGGCTCCGGCTCGTTCGGCGAGCTCGCGCTGATGTACAACATGCCGCGAGCCGCGTCAGTCAGGGCTCAGTCCCCCGGCGCGCTGTGGGCCATGGACCGCCACACCTTCCGCCGCATCCTGCTGAAGAGCGCCTTCAAGAAGCGCAAGCTGTACGAGGAACTTCTGGACAAAGTGCCAATGCTCAAGGCGCTGCAGGTACGTCTTGAGTGCCGCGAGCCGCGTCAGTCCCCCGGCGCTTTTCACGCCTCAACAGCTGAACTGATCTTGAAAAATATACATTCTAGAGAAACATTAACTAATTCTTAAGAAATTTCGTGATCATCTATGATCGCGGATATCAGTTCATCATCATCATCATCATCATTAGCAACCCATCAACGGCTCACTACTGAGCGCAGGTCTCCTCTCAGAGAAGGGTTATAGGTCATAGTCCACCACGCTGGCCCAATGCGAATTGGCGGACTTCACACACCTTCAAGAACATTAAGAAGACCTCTCAGGTGTGCAGGTTTCCTCACGATGTTTTCCTTCACCGTTGAAGCAAGTGATATTTAATTATTAAACGCACTTGACTCCGAAAAATCAGAGGTGCGGACCCGGGATCGAACCTGAGACCCCCCGAATAGGAGACCACAGTCCTAACCACTAGGCTATCACTGCTTCATCAGTTAATCCTATTATAATATTAAAGTTTGTGAGGATATTTGGGTGGATGTTTGTTACTTTTTCACGCCACAATGAATGAATCGATTTTGCTGAAATTTGGAGTGGAGATAGCTGATATCCAGGATTAGCACATAGACTACATTTTATCCCGGAAAAATAAAGAGTTCCCGCGGGGATTAAAAAAAAAGTCGCGGTCTCCTCCTCTCATCTAGTTCTTAAAGAATTACCTATGATAAAGCATTCGACTAAACCAGAGGTTCCCAAACTTTTTTTGCTCATAGACCCCTTTCAAAAGTTTGCTGGTTCCGGTGGACCCCCTGCAGCTAAATTTCTATCATATTTCCAGTCGACAAAAAATGTGAAGATAAATTATGAAAATTGGCGTTGCGAGTGAGTTCCAACCACGAAAACAACATTCTTTGAAAAAAAAGAGAATTGATTGGTAAATTAATTAATTGATTGTGCTGTGAGTGGATGTCAAAAGTAAAGTTGACCATTCAAAAAGAAGTGATTCCATCTCAAGCTTACATTTTTGACATCTACTCACAGCACAAAAACCAATCAATTCTCACTTATTTTATTTAGAAAACTCGGAGTGGTAAAAATAAAAAAATAGTATATTTTCTTGTGTTGTATTTATTCAAATACTATGTAAGTAACTATTAATTATTATTATTGTTATCATATTTTACAATATTATATTAAGTAAGTATAGTAAATCAAAATATAATTGTACCTGCAATCAAAATTAAACATTAATAACGTACACGTAACACCTGAGAGTTCTCCATAATGTTCTCGAAGGTGTGTGAAGTCCACCAATTCGCATTGGGCCAGCATGGTGGACTATGGCCTGTAACCCTTCTCTTAGAGGAGACCTCGCTGGGTTGATAATAAAGATGACTTATATTAGTGAAACACCACACAGTCGGGAAATAAACAATTACTAATAAATTAGGGACAAAAAGTTCTACCTTTCTCGGATTTCTGTTCTAAATAAATAAATAAGTAATAAATAAAATAAAAGTATGTATAGCAAAAGGCAGCCTACTTACTTTTTCCGTCGCTGGCAATCACTAAGATCGATTCACTTTAGGTACTTTTCTCTCCGAAATTCCGGGAACAAATGAGTAACGTTTATTCTTGGCATTCGTATTTATATTGGTGAAGAATCAAACAAGTTCATGCAAGATTGCAAGCACACACACCACCCACAAGTCGTATTTGGTCCCTTTGCACGTCTGAACAAGCGTTGCAGACGGCGCGTCGGCGGCGGCTTCACTATCGACCCCCGCTTACGAATTGTGAACCCCCATTTTTCTGTCACGCCAACGTAGACCCCCGTCGAGTCTCCCGTGGACCCCTGGGGGTCCACCTGGACCACTTTGGGAATTACTGGACTAAACGAACCCACCCGATGTACTAAGTTACCCAACCACGGCTTATCAATAGCTTGGTGAGAATCCTACCTCCCATAATCTAACCGCTGAGCTTGAAAGATTGTCTGTTTTTATTAGAGTATGTCTTTACATTAAGTACACATACAAAATCGACTATCGGTCGGTATAACCCGATTTATTCAGCAGAGAATTGGCACGGACTTTGTACGTTAATGTATTTTAGCACGTAAATAGAAATTATGATCGAAAATAGAATTATTGATGGCCAATATGAGTGGGTAATAATTTTATATTTGCCATACGTTTATATTTCGACTGGTATCGTTGGTTTCTTAAAAGTTTGTCAGATTGTTCTATGTTGTGTTGAATCTGCCACACCCCCTTTGAAGTTAGCCTGCTACCATCAGCTGCATCATCACTTACTATGGGATCAGATCGCACTTAAGGGCTACCTTATTATAAATAAATAAATAAATTAGTAGAAATAATCTTCTTCTACTACACTTCTATAAAGACTTGTCCTGACTAACTGATCTATCAACGTCACAGGCTATACCACTGGAGTTTGAAACTCGAAATTTTGAAATTAGGTTTTATTTATGACTAGCTGATGCCCGCGACTTTGTCCGCGTGGATTTAGTTTTTAAAGTCCCTCGGGAACTCCTTGATTTTCCGGGATAAAAAGTAGCCTAGATGTTGACCCGAGTAATAAGCTACCACGGTATAAAATTTTGTAAAAATCTGTGCGGTAGTTTTTACGTGAAAGAAGGACAAACAAACAGATAAAAATCTGTTTTGGGCTCAGTATCGATAGTAAAGCTTCCCCCAATTAAAATTTTCAAAATATATTAAATGTACTGAAATCTTCCAGTTACAGTTTTGTTATATGTATAGATGTAGCTGCTCACTAAGGAAGGATTTTTTGAAATTCCTCCCCTCAATGGTGTGAAATAGGGGGTGCAATTTTGTATGACAATCCGTCATTTTTCAAGTTATACCTATCCATGAAAGTGTTTCATAATAATTATTGAAAACTAGCTGATGCCCGCGACTTCGTCCGCGTGGATTTAGTTTTTAAAGTCCATCGGGAACTCTTTGATTTTCCGGGATAAAAAGTGGCCTATGTCACTCTCCAGGTCCTCAACTATACCCATGCAAAAAATCACGTCAATCCGTATCCCTGTTGCGGCGTGATTGAAGGGCAAACCAACAAACAAACACACTTTCGCATTTATAATATTAGTTGAATTTTCAATAATAATTCAACTCCAAAACCTAATTACACGCGGACGAAGTCGCAGGGACAAAAGCTAGTTATCTCTTAGAAATCGTTGGTAATTTCTATAGTTGAGTAGATAGATCACAGATTTTACTAGTCATATCCATAGAAATAGATTAACACAATTTATATTCTGTTAGCCTAACTCACCATAACTATTACACAATATTAAATTCTAACTACCTAAATATCCTATTATTAAGAATATCATCCTAGATAAATTCAAAAAGTGGAAATTATTCAGTAACTTCTTAAAAAATATATTAAGAGTATAAGAAATGATGCCCGAATATTGAAATGTTAATTGTGAATGTTATGAGGTACATAATATAATGTAACAAAGCGTGGGATACAAGGACCCTTATATTTACACAAGTGAGTACGATATATTGTTACTTCATCGTACATAATATTAATATACTGATTAATTCTAAATAGTCCACTTCAAACACGTAGCTGGTGCGTATTTACCGAAGTTTCAACTAAAAATTCGGCCGTGTGTGAAAAACTGGAGCGCCATATGCTTCGAGCCAATAGAAACTGTTCCGCGATCTATCATAAGTTTCGTAAACTGGTTTTCACGGAATACTTATTTGATAAATGACCTCCTTACGCATCTGCTGGACACAACTATTTTCTACGGAGAATTCTTGTTTTCGTATGTTGCTATACCCAATTTGTTTAGTTGTAGACATAATTATGTAATAAGTGTTCATGTAGCTGTTGCCCTCGAAACTTCGTCTGCGTGGAATTAGGTTCTTTGAAAATCAGTGGGAACTTCTGGTTTTATCGGGATAAAAGTAACCTGTAACACGGCAGGTCTGCAACCATACCCATCAAAGAATCACGTAGATTTGTTGCTCGAAATAACTTTAAAAAATGTGGACGTTTATACAAACAATGGTTAAATAGGGGGGTGAACCCCCTATAAGAACTTGAAAAATAACTCGAATAATAAGGGACTGTCTTAAACTTTCATGCCCTATATTGTGTTTATGGGTAGTATTTTCAAAAAATGTAAAATACGTACTTCTTTATTTTTGATCGAGAACCAAAATACCAAGTTCCATGAACATAACTTGAAAAATGGCGGACTTTCATACAAAATATCAACCCCTATTTTACCCCTTCGGAGGTAGAATTTTCAAAAAATGGAAGATACGTACTTCTTCATTTTTAATCAAGAGCCAAAACACCAAGTTTTATAATGAAAAATAACGTGAAAAATGAAGGACTATCATACAAACATTCAACCCCTATTTAACCCCTTTGGGGGTAAAATTTTCAAAAACTGTGAAAGATGTACTTTTTCCATGGATATAACTTGAAAAATGACGGACTTTCATACAAACTTTAACCCCCCATAGTACCCCCTTGTGGGTGGAATTTCAAGAAATCCTTTCTTAGTGCTCGCCTACGTTATAAAAGGAACCTACTGTCAAAATTTCGAGTTTCTAACTTCAGTGGTTTAGGCTGTGCGTTGATAGATCAGTCAGTCAGTCAGTCAGGACAAGTCTTTTTATAAGTATAGAAGATTATCTATTACTGTTCAATTACTGTTTGTTTACATAAATAAATAAAAATTAAATAAATAAAAAATATATAGTACATGTAATCATAAATAATCATACATCCGAGTAATTTGGCGGACGTATTTGACAAAAAATGTCAAGCACAAAAATATACATATACTAGAGTGATGGCCCGGTTTAACATGCGTGCAATTACTAATGAGAATTTCATTAAAAAAAAACCAAATTTCTGACTTTTCCGGAGGATTTTCCAAAAAATCTATCAACCTCCATTTATTTACCTTGTGCTAACTATAACGAAAGCAACTTAAAAACAAGTCAACCAAAAAATTTGAGCAGTTCTAAACTGATGATCTTTCATAGACAATTCTATAGATTATATAGATAGACATAGATTTGTAATTTTTATTTATACCTATAGAAGACGCTGCAGCAGGAAAAAACATTGTCCCATCTAACACCTAGCTCACGGTTACTTTAGTATTTTCCTCGCTTGAGACCCTCACGCTTACATGGGAATTTAATACGTATTAATATGTATAAAGGTTGTGACTGTTTATTTGCAATTTGTAGTATATAGTTTTGATTAGAAACCCTAAGTATTACACAATCTTGACGTTAAATATATAGGATTGGTCAGTCTCACGTGTAGATATGAGAACGCGTAATATCTTGATAAGAATGCCCAAGCAACGCGTGACGTCACCTATCGTGCTATAATCAGAAATTATGAAATGGATCTACAAGCACGTAAAACATAAAAACACCGTCTTTATCTCCATAAACGATTTAATGCTGATTTAAGGCACGGATTAGCTGATCATCGATTGCTTTCGTGTTTGTTAACACTTACATAAATGTAAATAAAACAGAAAAATCGGTCAAGTGCGAGTCGGGCCTCGCTCTTTTAGGGTTCCGTTAAAAAAATTAAATAAAAATATATTAATTTAATTTTTTTAATTTAATTTAATTTTTATTATTTGTTGTTATAGCGGCAATAGAAATACATAATATGTGAAAATTTCATCTGTCTACCTATTACGGTTTACGAGATACAGCCCGCTGACAGACGGACGGACGGACGGACGGACGGACGGATGGACGGACGGACAGCGTAGGCTTAGTAATAGGGTCCCGTTGGTACCCTTTGGGTACGGAACCCTAAAAAATTTTCTGAATATCTACATATATAATATCAAATTAATATTATATATGTAGATATTCAGATTCATTGATGGACTGCTGGACTAAAGGCCTCTCCCAACGGGAGGGTTTGCCCATAGTCACCACGCTGCGAAGACGGGTTGGTGATCGCAGTAATGGTAGTAGGACAGAAGCACAGAGGACATAATACCTAGATAACTTTTCTATAAATTAAAGAACTTCTTTTGTCTTTGGTAAATAATGTGGCACGCTACACATAATGGTGCTAATTATGTCGAACTCTCTCTTTATCCGGCTGATAAAGTGACGTCTACAGCTGGATTTTAATCTCTTGTATAGACTTTCACAGGCCTCAGTCTTGCGTCGCCTGAATCCAGAGGCTTTTGTTTTTGGTAATCTAAAGGAGATTGGCGAATTCCATAGAGTTTCTGACCCAGACGAACTGAACCGTGGCCCTCAAGCCCACGTTCACGAATCAAACTTCTCATGCTTGTTCTAGTAAACCAGTCTAATAAAAAAGTTCATCAAAATCTATCAAATAAAGTTGGGAGAAAAAAGATATTCTCTTGTATTGCCATGTAACGGTTATTTATAATGTGTACTTGGGAATAATTATATTTTTGATCCCCATCTTCTAAAAATATCGGGTTTACACAGAAAAATACTCTGGAAAATATTAATTAAAATTAAATGGTTTCTGAATCTGAACGGTTTTTAAAAATGCTGGGTCAAAATACGCCAACCTTCTTTGTAAATCCAATCAGTGTTGCCCTCGCTATCCAGTTATCCACCCACCAATGCAAAATAGGCATACGTATAATTATGTAATAAAATATAATAAAATTAAACTATCCTATACGTAGTACGGCCAAAATGTCAGAAAAACATTAAAGCTGTCGGTCCCCATTACGGATTGCCTTGAAGATTTTAATGTCAAGTACGTTACGTACCACGTTGTCATTTACTATACGAAAATCATTACCGCCAATATAGTTTCCAAAAATAATATACCGAAGACATATTTATGACATAACTGCACAGGTTGCGTGTATGTTTTTTGTTAATTAGATATTAGACTAATGTTTTGGCACATCCCCAAAGAATATTGTTACTTTCAAATATCACTTTTTTCCCCTTTCTCTGTGCGCTACGACCACTGACCTTAATTACAGAAATTAATCTATGATTGACACTGGACAGGCTGCGTCAAATTTTTTAGACCTTGATTGACGACATTTTGGCGCTGTAAACAGTTACGAGTGTCCAAGGAACTAAAATTAGTGAGGGCACTAGTTGGCAACCCGATAGTCGTCGCTTTTTGACACTTCCTGCATCCCTCCCATATTAGTTCCAGAGACACTCGTATGTCAAATGTGGCGCCTTAAATTGATCCATAATTTTAGCTGTCATTTATATAGGGACAGCCAGTCCAGTGTTAATCATAGAAAAAATTTACAGGTCAATGGATACGACAAAGGTTTATTTTCGGGTGAAACATGTGATATTTAATTGCTTAAATGCACATAATTTCGTAAAGTTAGAGATCGAACCTCTAAACCCGCCCGGGATCGAACCTGCGACCTCATGAATAGGAGGCCGTCGTCCTAACCACAAGGCTATCACCGCTATGAACTTCAATGCGTTCACGACCATTGTGCGATCCAGAATATATCTACTAGGGAGTTTGTTGATAGGTTTGTTATCGTTTTCTATACAAGGAAGAAAGTTAATACCCGAAATATAATAATTTGTTTATATTCCACGTGTATGACGCTGGCAGCTTGGCCTTCCAGCCTTCTGTCATTCGGTGCTGACGTCAGCAATACCTCTGCCAGTTGGTGATACAGTGTATAAATAGACGAGTGCCTCCATGATTTGCATTTTTCTACAATTATATCACGCGATTTACATGAAAAGTGTTGTTCGTGTGGGGTACCTGACGAAATTCATTAACTCTTGCACGGGTTATAAATAAAACTTAATTATGTATGTAAAATTTTCACTGGTGAGCACTGCTAGCCTAGTCCTACCTACTATTACGAGGGACGTGGGTTCGATTCCCGGCACGCACCTTTTAACCTTTCGGAGTTATGTGCATTTAAGTAATATAATATATCACATGCTTCAACTGTGGTAGAAAACGTCGTGAGGAAACCTGCACACCTGAGAGTTGTCATAATGTTCTCAAAGGCGACGTTTTAGCATAGGCGTGGCGTCGCGCGGCGCGTGCGGCGTCGAGTCGCGCGTGAAACTCAAACGTATGGCCAAGTATGGGAGCTTTTACAGAGAGGCGTCGGCGTTGAACGCGGCGGAGCACGCGGCGGGCGCCGACGCGGGCACCGCGGCGACGCACAATGGGTCGAAACAGCTATATGAGGGACATAGGATTTTTTGTTACGAATTCCGTTAAAAAAAATACTTATCGAAAGACCTTGTCATTCTGATGAATAATTGTTATTAAAAGTTTTTCTCTAAAACTGATAGTTTGCCCGGAAAAAAATATTTTCAGTTTTTGTTGTATGGAATGAAACAGAAACTGCTATTTGGCCAAGTCTTGAGAGGTCTTGCTTTAAAACTACTTTATTCTTATTCTTTGGCTTGTTGGCTATAACTCTGCTATCAGCTTGCACCCAAACTTGCCCGTTCAAAAGTTATAAGAATCCGAAATTTTTAAAAAAATATGATTTTTATTGACTGTATAATGTCGTGGATTATCAAATATTTGACCAAAATAATGTGCTGCATGAAAATTCAATGAATAAATATTGAAATTAACTTTAAATAACTAGTTCATCGAAGAGAAACTTATAAGTTAAGCACTTAAAAAAGGATATTTCATAGATTAAAACTGTAAATTATATTAAAATAACGTGAATTCAAACAAAGGATCTACAAAAATAAAACTTTCGAAATATTTAATATAATTTATTTCTTTTTAACAATTCATTTTATTATGTATCTAATGTATCTCCTCAGCTAAACTGTCTTTGTTGTTGGAAACTTATTACAAACAGTGAAAAATTAGCTAATCATATTTAATATTATAAATGCGAAAGTGCGTTTGTTGGTTTGTCCTTCAATCACGCCGCAACAGAGCTACGGATCGACGTGATTTTTTACACGGGTATAGTTGAGGACCCGAGAGTGACTTTTTATCCCGGAAAATCAAAGAGTTCCCGAGGTACTTTAAAAACTAAACCCACGCGGACGAAGTCGCGGGCATCAGCTTATTATTAGCAAATTTTGGCAGTTTCTGTTTCATTCCATACAACAAAAACTTTTTAAAACAAAATATTTTTTTCCGGGCAAACTATCAGTTTTAGAGAAAAACGTTTAATAACAATTATTCATCAGAATGACAATGTCTTTCGATAAGTATTTTTTTAAATGGAATTTGTAACAAAAAATCCTATGTACCTCATATAGCAGTTTCGACCCACTGTGCGTCGCCTCGGTGCCCGCGTCGGCGCCCGCCGCGACACGACGCCGCACGCGCCGCGCAAAGCCACGCCTATGCTAAAACGTCGCCAAAGGTGTGTGAAGTCAATTTGCATAGGACCAGTGTGGTGGACTTAGGCCTATAACATAACCTTGCTGAGAGAGACAATCGCTCTATAGTGAGTGAGTGAGATGATGACGTAAAATGGATTTTTTTATACTTCAATGTTTTCTTGTCATTATTTTTTGGAAAACCTTAAACTGCTACTAAATACTAAATCAATCTTGAGGTCAACGCCATCGGAGTTTTACTCTGTAATTACGGAAATCCTCATGTTTTTAATAATCCTATACAATGAGGTTCGTCCATCATTTGTTTATTTTATGACGTCACCCACCCAGTGTATTCTTCCACTTAACACGAATGTAACAAATCCACATTTAATAAAATCCATCAACCTGTTTAGGCGGCAGGCGGGTATAGGCGGGAAAACAATATAATATGATGTTACTTTTAGATCTGTTAAGTACCAGTACACGTACTATAAAGTAGTAGGACCAGTCCTATCCGAATTTGAGTATATACGATCTGAAATTGTAGTACTAAATAGCAGTATTTTCTAGGATCAAGATTCAGTACAAAATTTTCTGATTCCATAATTAAGGTTACCTGGAGCAGATCCTGTTTAACTTTCAGCTTTTGTAAAGTGACGAAGGTCTGAAACGTCTCGGCTCCCGGTCCATAATTGACACTTTAGATTCATTTTAATTAATTGAGCTCATCGAAATTTTCAAAATTATGATGAGTACCTGATTTAAACATTTGCATGCTATTTAGCAGAATATGGAGGAATTTTTATGACATTGTTAATAACATCTAACTATACTGTAAGTACTCATATTCAGCAAATAAAGTTTCATTTCATCGCTTAAAGCGAAAGGCCGCCTTTGCATACTATATCTATTTGTTTGTCTGCTAGAGGATGCCTGCTACTTCGTCTAAGCGGATTTAGTTTTAAAATCCCGCGGGAACTCTTTACTGTGGCACTTACTGAACTGACTCTATTCTTCTTCTTTGCCAACCAACAGACGTCCACCGCTGGACAAAGGTCTCTTGCATGGACTTCCACAGGCCTCGGTCTTGCGCCGCCTGAATCTAGCGGCTCCCTGCGACTCGTTTCATGTCGTCGGTCCACCTAGTGGGGGTCTGCCGACACTGCGCTTCCCACTGCGGGGCTGCCACTCAGCTCCTTGGGTTCCCAACGACCATCAGCTCTTCGAAATATAGGCCCCGCCCATTTTCACTTCAGTTTCGCGACTCGCTGAGCTATGTCGATGACTTTGGTTCTCCTACGGATCTCCTCATTTCTGATTTGATCTCGCGGGGATACTCCGAGCATAGCTCTCTCCATAAAGAATTTTCTATTCTATCTAACTATCAGTATATATCTAAGTAAGTTGTGCGTTTAACAAAGTTGCAATGGGTTAAATCGGCTTGGCATCCAGCTGCCCACAAGATAGTATAAAAAACTTATTACAATGTAATAGCTTCATAATACATATTGTAAAATGATTATTTTGAAAAGAGCAACTGCTGAGTTTCTTGCCGGCTCCTCTCAGCCGAATCCGTTTTCCGAACAGGTGGTAGAGTCATGACGTGTGATAAGAATGGCCTATAGCGAAGCAATGGCTGGATTATGCGTCATGCTCGTGAACGGGTTCCACCAGCGGGAATGGGGTTACTTTCTGTCTGCCCGTCTTAACATGTGTTGAATTATAATTAAGTATGCTTTTGTGGAACTCATTGTGGAAACACTGCATACATAGCATAGTATCTAATGAATTGTAAACTTGTTTTGAAAAGAGCAACCGCCGAGTTTCTTGCTGGTTTTTCTCAGGAAGGGCATTCCGAACCAGTGGTTGACTCATCGACGATTCAAAAGCACTTGTAAAAAAGTTTATTTCAATAAAAAACATTTCTATTCTATTCTATTGTAAGAGCCACAGGTTGGGCTACGTGAAATAATTAATTGGAATGTTGTCTGCAGTCGTACGAGCGCGCGAACCTGGCGGACGCGCTGCTGCCGCGCACGCTGATCGACGGCGAGTTGATCATCCGGCAGGGCGACACGGCCGACGGCATGTACTTCGTGGAGGATGGCTCCGTCAGCATCCGCATCGCGCGCGACGACGGCAACGAGCACGAGATCAAGCGCCTAGGTGACTTTCATTCATTCATTCATATCCTATTCATATCCTATTCATATCATATCATACGAGATCCAGTATAAGAAAGGACCATGCAAAAAATTGTATTGGCCCTGTCCCCACCCACAGACAGACATGGCACTTCTTCTTCTTCTTTACTCCTGGGAATTTTCTCCGCAAGTAGGCGTGTCCGCCCGTTTTGCGTGGTTCCACTGGTGCGGTCCTCCGTGACATGGCACTATTTTTAGTATTATTGTGACGTCCCACAAAGAGACTAATAACCATTTTCAATTCGAAAATAATTGGGTTTAAAAAAAATCACAAAATAATGTACGCACGCTGAAGTACGCGCCCGCATCCACAGGCGATGAAAGGGCGGGAGCCGGGAGGTGGTCAGTGGGAGCGCGGGCAGCGCGCGGCGCGGTTTTTTTTCTGCGTCTCAGAAACGCGTTTGCATCCACAATAGCTTTTTTTGTAGTTGGCTAATGCTTTTTATGTTCAATTTATAATTATTGTAAACTACTAAATTTATATCCAAAACAATTCACTGAAAAATAAATAAATAATTCAAGTTCGATTTACATGAAAACCCCAATCCAAAGGATTGGATCAACTTTTTAATAAGGCAACCTAATACAGTTAGATTGAAAATAAACTAGTGGTTCGCTCCGAACTGAGACATTAAACTTGGGGTTGAATTTTGGCATAGAGATAGCTTTTATGACGTACGTGTAAAGAAAACTCCTTCAGCAATATCTATACGGCATTATAATTTGCACATACACACACCCTTATTAAAAGTCAAAATAATATCTTATTTAATTGAAAATGATGACACTCAATCAACAAAAATCAAAACAATATCTTATTAATAAATTAAAATCATGGCATACGCATCCGCTAAGAAAGGGTTTTTGCAAAATTCAATCCCTAAGTGGTTAAAAAAGGAGTTTGAAAAATCGTAATTAACGTGAGCGAACCCTATTAGTCAAATACCCAACTATCCCAATGAATAACGTTCCCCGTGGGGTCGATTGTTCCAGGCAAGGGTGGATACTTCGGTGAGCTGGCTCTGGTCACCCACAAGCCGCGCGCAGCTTCTGCTTACGCTGTTGGACCCACCAAGGTCGCATGTAAGTAGTTTTTAGGTTGCTTATAATATTATGTCTTTACCTATGAAATTGCCTTTCTTCAGTACTGGTCATTTCAAATAAAAAAAAGTTTGTAATGGCTCTGTATTCTAAATTCAAATTAATTTTTTTTTAAAACCATGACATTCTATTTACAAACTCAGTCTTTTGTTTTTTGATTAGCGTTGTATTTTCATTACATTTGAACATTTTTCGTCATAATGGATACTTTAAAAATTCGTGTAATTATGGAATATGAGTTCGGTCGTGGCACCAACGCGACACAAACGGCCCGTAACATCAAAAACGTTTACGGAGAGAACTGTACAAACGATCGCACAACCCGTTATTGGTTTTCCCGGTTCCGTTCTGGAAATTTTGACTTGAAAAATGAAGCTCGTGGTCGTCCGGAGACTTTGGTTAACAATAATGAATTAAAGGCGATTGTGGAAGCTGACGAAACTCAATCTACAGCTGAGCTAGCAGCAGCTTTTGATGTAAGCATCAAAACAATATTGATCCATTTGCGACAAATTGGCAAGGTAAAAAAGCTTGATAGATGGACCTTAACGATCGCCAGCGCAACGTACGCGTCGAGACCTGCCTTGCGCTGCTCAACAACCAAAGTAATGAAGGAATTTTGAAACGAATTGTTACGTGCGACGAAAAATGGATTCTGTTCAACAATCGAAAGCGCTCAGCAAGTTGGTTAGACCCTGGTTCAGCACCAAAGCAATGCCCTAAACCAAAAATGACCCCTAAAAAGGTGATGGTCACTGTTTGGTGTTCTAGTGCGGGTGTGATTCACCACAGCTTTTTACAAAACGGCATGAGCATTAATGCAGATGTGCACTGTGAAGAACTGGAGAGAATGATGGAGAAGCTTGCACATCTGCAACCAGCTTTGGTCAATCGGTCGTCCCCACTGCTCCTTCACGACAACGCGCGACCCCATACTGCGCAACAGACAGTCTCCAAGCTGCAAGAGCTGGGGTTGGAAGCTCTCCCTCATCCGCCATACTCACCAGACCTTGCACCTACCGACTATTACTTTTTCCAAAATTTAGACAACTTTTTAGAGGGCAAAAAATTCAATTCCCGAGAGGCAGTACAAAATGCCTTTGAAGAGTTTGTTGCCTCCCGTCCAGCTGATTTTTACAAGAAGGGCATCAATAAACTGCCAATGCGTTGGCAAAGATGCATCGATTGCATGGGTGATTACTTTGAATAACAGAAATAAAAAAGTTTGAATAAATAAGTACTTTCACTTATTGCATACAAAACGGCAATTTCATAGGTAAAGACCTATTATTATCTTTTATACAACTTCATTACGTAGCGTATTCCAGCATGGAAGTAGGAAGACTATGTAAGATTGTCTTTTTAGTTTGTTACTAGGTAGGATTTTTCTGAGCTGAGCGTCGCGCAAGGAAGGCACCGGTATGTGTTCGAAAGAGATCTCGGAGCCTTCCAATATGCGCTGAGGGTGGCCATCGAGGGGGTTTTAGTAGGTAAAAATCCTACATAACCCGATATTCTCCCTCAGGATATCGGGTATCTTAAGAAGATTTCCCCCCCGTTACCAAAAAAAAAAAAAAAAAAAAAATATTAAAGAACATACCTAATCTATGTAATTTAAAAGGACGATTTTTGTACAAAAAATTCATTTATTAGAGGAAGATTTAGTATCCATAAATAGCCTAAAATAGTACCTTTACAGTTTTTTTTTTAATTTTTTGTCTGCCTGTTATCTAATCACGCTCAAAACTACTGAATGGGATTTGATTGCAACTTGACATACTTTTTTGTCCAGCAGGCCTAGCATGTACGCGCGAGAAAATTTTGTCTACCCCTTTTCTCGTATTATCTCTAATATCTCTATCGAAAAAAACAGTGTGCTCAAGACCGCACGGCAGAAGTGAAAACTTCATTGGCAATCGCAATCAATTTAATATACTCTAATCAATTTATATATATGACAGCTCAGTCTGTCTCTCAGAGTGAGAACACATAAGAACAGCTGAAACTGAAAGAAGAAGAACAGAAGAGCAGCTGCCTGTATATTTCTCGCTCGGGTACACTCGGCTGTCCCGAGTTCACCCGATCGAGCCTTTCACCTCAGAGCGTGACGGATCAGCCGAACTTACTACTCACGTAAAAATGTGTGTGCGGTGCGCCAAAGAAGTTTTCACTTCAATAAATAATAATTAACATTTTGACAACAGTCAGATACCCAATTATAGGAGGTTGTTTTCACGGAATCTTGCCTTGCCAGTCCTAACTGAGGGTGTATCTTTCCGCAGTCCTGGACGTGGAGACGTTCGAGCGGCTGCTGGGGCCGTGCATGGAGATCATGAAGCGCAACATCGACGACTACGAGGAGCAGCTCGTCAAACTGTTCGGCGACAAGACCAACCTCACCGACGTGCGATGAGCGCCCCCTGCCACACCCGCACCCGCCACACGCCCCCGCCTCCACGAGTAATCTGACCCCTAACCACTTCACTAGGTCGCGCCAGTCCTCTGAGACCCAGTACACACCACAGCGGAGAAGGGCGGAGAAAAGAGATGCTTAACTATAACCAATAGGAAATTGTAGCGGATGGGAACGGTAAAAACAATTGTTTAGAGCAAAAGGGCTTGGCGGGACGTATTTCGTAAAGGGCAGCTGGCGACGATTAAACGGCGATTTTTCAGTGACAATTCGGTGACACCAGCTGACAGTAATTGTCCCCCGCTGCTGTCCCTGTACGAAATACGTTCTGTTTTGCCGTTTTGTTCCAACTAATGCAATTGCCATTAGTTGAAACAATAATATTATAATGTCCTATTTAGTGAATTACCGTTTTAAGCTTACAAATTATGTTAGTAATTTATTCATTTTAAATATTATACAAATAAAATACACAAGTTTCCAGGAACAAGAACTTTACCAAAATGTTGCCGGATCGACGAATCTGATTCCTCTGCTAACATTTTAAGGTTATTTCCACATTTCCTATCTACTTAGCTTCAGTGGACACAGTTAGAGCTAAAAGACGAGATAATATCTCGTTTCCTTTTGGGGTGAAATGCGAGAGATGTGAGCGGTTTGCTCATGTAGTCGTGTCGATTTATCAAGAACACATCTCGTTGCTTTGGTAGAAACACCCTGCCCGCTACTCGCTCTTCTCCGTCCTTTTCCACCTATCTCCGCTTGAGTGAATACCGGGCCTAATAGCAACATAGATAACAGAATGCTCGCTCAGTACGCCATAGTTCAGAGCACTCAAAAAGATTGGATGCTAAAAACCGCGAGCTTCTGCTATCTGTATTTTTCTGTATTCAATCTAACTGTAAACTCGATAATTATGTCATTTAGGTCCTGTCTTTCCCATACGAATTTTTTATGAAATATCCGTGGCCACAAACCGAAAACCACTACTTACTTATTTATTTTTCTTTTCTATACCTACATCCTACTTAAAGAAACTTTTTTTGAGATTTAGTTGATAAAATATTTTAAAAAACCAAAATAAAGTATTAATAAGATGCTCGAAAATAACTAACAACATAGTTTCACTTTTTATTTTTATATTTTATATTAATTTCGATCTCTTATTAAATCGATTGTTTACCTCAATAACTTTAAAATAACTAAGATGGGAAATTTAATATATGCTGAAATTTTCTGTTTTACCAAGTTGTAGAGGTGCGACCATAAATTACGTTGTTTTAAAAAGTGCCATGTTATTTTACCGCTAAGCTATAGATTACGGTGTAATGGAAGGGGGGAACTTTAACTAGTGTCCAATAATATTGCATTAAAAAAACAATAATACGCTTATTTTAGATAGTTAAAATGCCTTAGTAGCTATGTAAATATAGATATCCGTGCATTGTCTAATATTATCGGCCGTGGCAAAATATAACAAGTAATTATAAATGTTTTTCTAATAAAGACTGTGCGTCTACAATTTGAAGCTCATTATTAAAACTTAACTTTGATGCCCCAGTAGCCTAGCGGTTAAAGGTGCGAACTGAAAACGATGACTGTTCGATCCCCACCCCGTTGCATTATTATCGTACCCACTAAAAAATTAGAAGAAAAGTTCTCTGGCGCCCAAAATTTTGACCGAAAGTTTTATTAAACTACTTTTGAGCTCTTTTCACTGACTGGCGGATCACTAACCAGCTGTTGTCTGCCGCAATTGGTTTGTCACAGCCTCACAGCAAGTGCGCGTTTTGGAAATTTATAAAACTTGCAGTCGTAACTGCGGTATATATAACAATACTATATAGGTATATAACAGTCAAATACTGCATGTATAAGTAAAAAAATACATATAAACGTATTTTAATGCTATGTTTTAACACATAGGTATTCTTTATTGATTTTGACTTATTGTAGTCATAATTTAATTCTTCTAAAGCCGCGGTCACTTTCATAGTATTGAAGGATTAAATAGTAATTATTATTACTCGTAACTAAATAATATTGTACTGAGAAGGCATTTTGGTCTTAAAATTTTATCAATTTAAAGGTTTCTAGTGGTAGAACGGCAATGCAATACTATTGGACGCTCTGTCATATATATTTATATAATGTTAGAAATATTCTTCTGCCGCCATACTAATGTACGGGTAGTTTCAACTCTTTCATATGCGCGTGCGACGTATGTACATTGTACATACACAGTGACTGAGTGTGTGTGTGTGTGTGTGTGTAAACACTATGATAATACAATATACAATCTATTTTTGCTTAGATGTCGTAAAAAGGAAATAAATCGCAGAAAACGTTTCGAAGAAACGCTTAAACGACGAACATAGCCGGGCGCTTAAGACGTTCTCAAGTTTGGTTTATCGCTTGTACACGATTTCGTTGTCAGAACGGCAAGGACGACGGTGCTTATTGCGTCACTTACGAATTTCTGCGAAAAACCACTTGTTTACTATTTATGACAATTAAGGACAAATCAAAGGCATATATTATTAGGTCCGCGCGTTGAAATGAGTTGACTATCAATATTTTCCATTGAATATTGACACAAGCTTTTTTCTATAAATGATACAAGATTAATTATACCCTGATTAGATAAGGTGATTAGATTAAATCTCTTCACTAACCTACTAATTATTTATTTATTTCATTAATTATTAAATTAATTTATATTTACACTACTTAGTATGTATAGTGAGAATGTATTACGATCGGTTTTAAAAATACCAAATTTTTATTTTTCTTTAATTAATTAAACTGTAGGTTTAAAGGGGACATTGTGAATTTGAAAATGAGGGCTTATTAATAAAATTGTATGATGGCGGATTTTGGTCTCGATGAAAATTGCAGTGTTGCAGAAAATTTAATTATTGAATATCCTATTTATTAATATAATTATTTATTTTTTCTTAAAGTAAAAGAGTTGTTTACGTTATTCTTTTTTTAATGATACATTTTAGCTTATTTTTTATTTCTGTTTGTAGAGCATATGTGTTTTTGCATTGTTTGTTTTGTTTTCCGTTGACAGTTTTGTTTGATCAGATCTGAGGTGTGTTAACGTTGTAACATGTTTATTGACGTCACCATACTTGAAAGCGAAAACTAACCTAACCTGAATAACCCCGAACAGACAACACGTGACGTCATCAATACAAGGAAAGAATATGATGTAAGTTGAGTAATTTGTATGTAGTTAGTTGCCTTTGCGTGCTAGACGTACATATGACCCCCACACTTTCGCAGTTTACAATAACGGAATTTATAATGACGGAATGCGGAAACGTAAACAATTCAATATTTATTCAAGATCATCGATCATGATTATCTGCAAATTCATTACAAAAGAAAAGCGAATTCTATAGATTTCTTTTCTCGCGATGCGTCAATGCCATCACATTTCCTGTATAACGTCACTCATTGTCTGAACAGGGTGTAAAGCCCGCTATAGACCCGCCAAGAATCATATTATGAAATAATAATATATTACAGCTGCATGAGTGGTCATTATTTAGGAAAATATAATTATAGTATTATTTTTTTTTGTTAAATGTATTAACTTACAATGAGTGCAAGTTAAACCGCCATTTCCTGTTTCTGTCTTGCTTAGTTTTAGAGACATGAATATGACAAATAGAAAATGGCGGTTTGACATTCCTATTCATATCTTGATTGAATTATACTGGGAACATTTTAAAATATCAGTAACGTTTTACAGGCAACTTCTATACGTAATTCATACGTATTTCATATCTAGCATTTGTTCCACGACTTTTTTAAATTCTTACAAAAAAAAATTGTCGAATGTATTGTTTTGTAAAAAGTCATTGAACAAAAGTTGTTTAGAATTATGTTCAGAAATTGTCTGTTGAATATATATACCTTTATTTTATACATACATAATAATATGAGAACAATTTTGGCGGCCTTATCGCTACCTAGCGATCTCTTCCAGCCAGTGGTGCAAAAGCGACATTGCTACAGATACCTACCAGGCAATGATGCAAATATATTCATTAAAACAAAAATGAAAGTTGTTGGCATTTTAAAATTTACTTTGTATGGCAACGTCTATAACGGGCTTAATTGTCGATTTATGAAACGCCGTTTTTCAGTTATTTGTTACGTATTGTAAAGTTGGTTTGTGTGCATATATAATTCAGGCTCATCAGTCAGTGTGTGTTCGTGTGTTCCGAACTTTGTATAACGCGCCCTCATCTAAGACTGTCTTCAAACCGAAGCGTGTCCTACGCGCTTTTCCAAGGCAGCCTGAGACCCCGTTCACGCAAAAATTTACCCACGTCCTTTGCAGGTTAAATCTGACCGAATGATGACGTCATGGCGCATACGTTCGAGTATAAAGTCGTTCACATGTTGTGCACCTTGCGTCGATGACATCATATCGGTGCTCTAGTGCAGTGTGAAAGTGAAACTCTAGCCTAGTGCAATTTTGATACAAATTAAATTGATTTTGCTCGGGAGGGACAACATCAACACATTCTTGCCAGGTGCACAGATATTAACTTGACATTAGAGGCTATTCTCTGTCTCAATGGCTAGTGCTATAGGAAACAATGGAAAGCTGCCAATCAATATGAAATATTAAATGCATTTTGTCATACAAAATACGGGTATAGCTCTGGAGATTGTAAAGCTGGCCTGTCTTTTGCGGTACAAACAATGTGTGTACTCGTAAATGTGTGCGCCACATACATGGTAAATATTCTGCAAAAAACGTGCAGTGCTGTGAACAGGGTCACACCCTCAGGTAAAGCGCCCCAGTATTATTTGAAATTAGTAAAAATAAAAATCGACAGCTCTTTCATTTGTAAAATCCAGCCAAAGTAGGTGAATACATAAAATCATATGTAGCACTATAATATTTAAGTCTATATTTACATGTAGTAGTTAGTTTTTGTCACTTCTAATTGTAATTTAAATATTTGTAGATTAGGAAATTTATGGAGTTCACTGTATTAGTCGAGTCCTGAGGGGTGAAGTGTTTTGTATTGTTTGACGCCGTGTACAAAAATGTGTACAAATTATTTCAGTTGCCATAGAAGATTGTATTGTTTTATTTTATTTAAAATATTATTAATTAATGAGAGATGTTACTTATTTTATTTTTCACTGTTATGTACCGCTCACCCGATCTCCGAACTCATATTGGTGCTTATTCGATTGCGCACAAATATCTAAGTTGAAAGTTCAAAAAAAAAAAGAGCTAAAATTATTATTTTTAAATATTTATTTGACATCGTGAAAAAGATAAAACTACGATTAAGTAAAACGCCCACGGGTGAAGCCGAACCGCAGGGTCTTTTTAGATAAATAACTTAAACTACGCTTTATTCACTTTGTCATAAGATTGAAATTGGTATACTGAAGCTCTCCTGCTCAGACATGTGTTGGGCAATGTCAGGTTCGATTCCCGGTAGAGAAAGGGTATTTAGGAATTCATAATTTCTAAATTGGCTATGGTCTGATGTAAAGCTTAGGCCAGGCTAGTTACCACCATACCTGCAAAATTTCTTGAGCGGTCGGGTACAATGCCGCCCAAAAACCGTTAAGTACCCTATCAGTTTAGCCTGCAATAATTCTAAGCTGTATCGTCATTTACAAACAAATGAGTTTGTTGTCAAAGGCTAACTTGAGATTTAATAAAAAAGACGTCCGTTACTATAGAGTTTAGTGTACAATCGAATTAGCACCTGTCTCATACCGATGTATTCGTCCATAATTTTTATGCTTGCATTTTAACATATTCTAAAGCAACAGGGCTTTGTTCCTCAAACTATAGTTTATATTACATTCCCAGTTGCTGATATCGAAGTTAAAGTGCTTTATTTCTGTTGTTAAGAGAAGTCTCTCAAGCGCGCCCCATACACATTCATTTGAATAATAACCAATAAATCTCAGTGAAAATACCCTCTAGTAAATTATCTGGGTCTGGTTTGTCAGATTTCTCCTATAATTAAGTAGTTTCTATGTTCTTAAAATATATTATAGGAACTAAGATTAAACATACAAATCTTGGAGTATAATCTACAAATCATTGACCATTGGTCTATAAAATCTTTCAAAGAATTAAGCTATTAAGCTCTGTTTGGGCGCTCTCGAGATGGATTCCTCTTAAATGAAAGTTTTATTTTTTTAATTCTGCATCGCATTAGATTCACTTCAAGTGCCTATTCCATACCAGGACACCCGTAAACTTCACTGAACCTAATATTAATCTCGTATTTTGACTTGAAAACTGCCTTTTCTATGTGGACATGAGTGTAATTTACTGTAAGGGACGTATGTGTAACAATTTGATCCATTACAAGTTTTATTATATTATTAATTATTATCTCACATGGAGTTAGGTTTGATTGATAAAATTAAAAGTAAAGTCTTTAGAGTTACTATGTGCACCATTGTTTAACGTTCAAATTGTACCTAAAAGAATTTATAATTATGCTCTATTATTGCATTGATTTAATTATACATATAACTGGTACACATATTAATACATTTATTAATACATATTAATGGTTATCATTATAGTATACTTTAAAATTGTAAACACTTTTGCAGTGATTGTGTATTAAAATTATCAGCCGGTCTGATTATATAATAGATTTTTTTAGATACATAATATATTTATTGGTTTTTACAAATTGTATTGGTGCAATTTGCATATTGTTATATATAAATATTCGTATATAGTTTTGTGGGTGTGTGTGAAATGTGAGGTTCCCTACTATGATATGCATATTCATATTTCCATGTAAAAGGTCCTGGCACAGTCAATACTTTTTACTACAGTTTTATCTTATTGTTGATGCATCGCTAATTGGGGGCAATATGCAGCATTCAATACCTACTTATTTGGAGGCCATAATAGACCATTCTAGCATTTGAGCTAAGTGATGATAAAAAATATATCTTCACCTAGCCCAAATGCTTATCATGTTAACTGGGTCCATTTACATGGAAAATATTCTTTAAAAAAATATGCGCTATTCCTGATAGCCAAAATGATGTAATGTAGACCCAGTCTTAGGTTTTGATGCTTCGTCAAGATTTCGAAAAGCCATTAAAATCCCTAAATGCTAATCTTAAAAGTATTGTATGTGCTAGGACCCCATACTTGTGTTTGCACAGGTGATGGACGGCTTATATACACCGTTTTAATACCACTGTGTGTCCCCATGTATTGGTACCCAGTAGTTCATAGTATTGTGCAATAATTGCTGTCATTTAAAATGCGTCGTTTACATGGATGTCGGAAATTATGTCATGTGTGTGGAATTTATTTATTTATAGATTTAAATTTTTTTGATGTAATTTAATAACGCCCGGTCGAATATCATATTTTCGAATAATACCAATAATAAAATGTATCTGAAACAATGGATGGCTCATTGATCAAGATTTCTTGACAGCTCATTATATTCTTCCACAAATATTTATTTTGTGTTTTCTCGAAAATATGAACAGCATACCAGCGATATTAAATTAGATTGATTGTAATAATAGCATTTAAGACATTTAATATTCCTCTTTATACTGATGTTAATAACCTAAATAAGGTATCTAAAGTTTGCACACCAAATAGAAATAATATGGTCTAAAACAAGAGAGACATTACATTTTTCATTTTTGAAAGTTGTTATGCAACTTTAATACAATAGGAATTTACCGCCATTTTCTATTTCTGTCCTGCTCATGTGTGACAATAGACAATGGTGGTTACACCTTCCTATTCTTGATTGCTTTCAAAATTTGCCAATATTTTTTCTATTTGGCGTGTTGACAATATAATCGGATAAAAATAAATGATTAAGCGCAGTACCCTATTAGGTATAAAAAGCACAAACATTTTGTTGGATACGCAATTCAAATGTGACTCAATTCTGTTGTCTTCCAAAGGGACGCACAGAAATTTCCGCAACAGGCTCCTGTAAACATTGGGAGCAGTTCTTCTGACGATTTGATGTAAAATTGAAATTTGATACGCTTAAAACATAGCGTAATTTTTATAAATTACTAGTCATTGGTGTCTAATGTAGATTTGTAAACCTGACAGCACACTGGTCGAACGTTTCATATTGTCTGCATTCATGTTAGCCGTAAATCGTACCTGTCCTGATAAAGCATATCAAAGCGGCGCTGCCGCGTTCATTTATTTACTCGCACCAGATCTGGTAGCCACTAGCCAGTCAGAAACTAGTGCCGCTTTATCCATGTCATGAGCTTACCCTGTACATTTATAAAAATTGTGTATCGTAAAATGTTAGAAAACTGAATTATATTTGTTTGTAGATCTAAAATGTTGTTTACTTTCGACTGCATTTACTTGGTTGAGTGGTACATTGCTTGCACCCGAAACATACAGTTTGGCACAGCAAACATTTATCTGGGCAAACCTAGTTTAATAATTTAAAATAATGAATAATAACAACAGTGTTAACAGGAAGACTTCACAAAGATAAATAATAATACATTTGATTGGCAAACACACCTTTATTTAAATTGAATAATTCTTATCAATAATAATTTGTCAATAGTAAAAGTATATAGTTATATAGGTTCAGGTTCTTTACTGTAGACCTGCATTATTTTCTCCATTATTTCCCAGTTCTTCTCCTTTTGTAAATCTTTTGTGAATACCTAAAACAAAAGCAAAACACTGTGGGTAACAAATGATAATAATATTAAAAATATATTAAACTCACAAGAATATTATTTAGTTGTTTATATTAATTTGCCTGAATAAATTATAATTGTTGAATTTGGCCACATAGTCCAATGGGATGGAAATTTGACATGACAAGAGATTGCTGGAACTGCAGTGGCTATTGATGTTTTCCGAGGCACAGGGGTGACACAATCAACTTCCTAAATCCAGGCACTAGCCTGGATACTAATCAGTACTGACATTTCCTGACAAAATCAATTATTTGGAGAGTAATAATTATGCTTAGATAGTGAACTTTTAGTAAACCTACTTCAATTTAGACTGCACCATCCATACCACCAGGTGAGATTGTAATCAAGGGCTACCTTGTCAATGATTACAAAATATAAGATATACTTACAGAATACCATGCTGCATCGTCATCTAAAGTTGATGCTAGTGGTACAGACACTCCAAGTACATGTAAAGCCAGAGTTAAGCACGCAACTGCAATATGAGGTGCTCTGTAGTCCAGTATGGAAGGTGAATGATGGAAATCTTGTAAAAATGCCATGGCAGTGCGAGCTATGGGCGCTGCTCGCCACTGCGGCGCGGGGAACCATTCCTGTAGCGAACGTAAATAGTGCAACAAGTATCTGTGTGGAGAAGGCGCGTCTAAGTTAAATCCGAGTAAACGCAGCACCAGGAGTTCCGCTTGAGCCACTGCACCTCTCCATGACCAGTACTCCTCACCCAGTTCCAAGGGACCGGCTCCACGGTTGATAGAGTTATGAGCAACGTTGACTGCATCGCGTAACCTCACTGGCTCATCTCTCGACTTCCCAGCGGCACAAAGACACGCCGTACATATCACGTAGCAGTCATAATTGTTTTTGTCAGCTTCCTTAAAGAATTTGTGGTAGAAAATCGCCGCTGTAGCAACGGTGGCCGGTTGCAAGCCAAGTTTAATACCGCATTCGAAAATGAAGTTTGTCGCTAAACTGTGCCCAGGGCCGCTCCGGTAATCAGCTAGCCGTCTTTCGCGTCTATTACTTTGAAGAGCCATCACATCGATCACGTCTTTCATTTTTATAACGATATTTTAAAATTTCAATTATAAATGGATGTGAAACGCACGGGGTGTGAAGGAAAGGGTTGGGAGAAACGTAGTCGTACCCTACCTGAAAAATCAAAACAACCACAGACAACTTTAAAACGACTGTGTGTCATGTGTGTCTGTAGAGTGAAACTTAGATCACTAGAACCAAGTGTATGGGAGGGAGTGAAACAAAAGAGAATGCTGACACTTGAAAACACATACCACAGAGCAATCTTTGCTCTGTGGTGTTGTTGCTCAGCAAAGCCAAATACAGTGCGACAAGCATTCGTTTTCCTAGCTCCATGACGACAAGTATAATTTGGCGCGGCACGGCTGTGCGCCACTGTGCTCTTAAATGCCATTGTAAAGAACATGAGACTAAATTTGGGGAAAAACATTTTTAATTATTTTACACAATAAACGCAACATCACACGACGAGATAGACTAGTGAATTTTCAAGATGCCCATGAACAAAGAGTACAAAAATTGGATGACTGAATTAGTTCCTCAAAACGCCACCGCCAACTTATATTATTGTAACACTGTACATGATAACTGTCCGCTTCAAGTCTGCTGCTACTAAAACAAAGCAAAGCCTGCAACTTTGACCCTACCTCAATCCTCAAGTCCATGCAGATAGCAACTCGCGATTGTAAGTAGCGTGTTTTTTCAAACTTTTGTTATTGTTACGTTTTAAATTTTAATTAGAATTAATAAATAGAATTATATATATTGTATAATAAATAGAAATAATTAGAATTTATTGTTTTTTGGTTATTATTTTGGTCTATAAACTCTGTAAGCTGTGTGGTTACTATTGTTCGCGTGTAGTTTTATACATGGAACTAGGAATTACGACTATAACCTTCCTACATCCATGGTTTTTCTACGATGAGCAAAAAGGAAAAGTTTTTTTTTACTATTTAACTGAATTTCTTCGAAGAGGAGAAAAATACCATAAAAATCACGCCCTTGGATATTCAAGACACGACGTCACTGCCATGAAAAGCATTGCCAGAAAAGATAGCTTCTGTCACAGTTGTGAACACCCTATTCATTATCCATCTTGCTGTACGTCCCGCCAAGGTCATGCACGATGCACGATCAAAAACGACAGTGTATAGTGGTATAGGCTTGACGTACGTCAATAATTATTATTAACAGTTTGCTGGACGTGCACGAGCCGTTTTCCATCCAGCAGATTTCCCCCACCACTTACTAAGTCGCGACGTACGTCGCCGATGGATAGTGAATAGCTTTGACGTACGTCAAGACGGTCGTGCATCGTGTATGCTAGATGGTGTGGAGACTTGCTGTACAGCAGAGTCGTCATTCAGCCCACAGAATTTGGCCGCCGAGGTTAATCTGTGGCCGAGAGAAGTGTGCACCACAGATTATGTGCACGGAAAAATGCTCTTTGTGAGTGATTGTATTCTGTGGCAAAATCAAAAAAAAACCGGCCAAATGCGAGTCGGACTCGCGCACCGAGGGTTCTGCACTCCAAAAGTAAAACGATAGTAATAATTATATTAATTTGCTTATTCATCTTTCAATATAACTTTGCTTGTAGAGGTTTATTGTTAATATAAAAAAAACTATGCTAGTTAGAGCGTTTGCTTTATTTTTCCTGTAAAATATGCATAAACCTCTATTGACCATAATTATTTCTGATTTTACGATTGGTAATCTTCGGAGATAAGAGGGGTGGGGGGGGGGGGGGGGGGTGGTATTATTTTCGACATTTTGCCCAATTAATCAAAAACTTACAGATAAAAATAAATACAAATCTGTTTTAGAATGTACAAGTAAAGGCCTTTCATATGAGACCCCACTCGGTATAGTTATTTTACTTTTGAAATTTCAAATGCCTGATTTTCCCCCTTTTTTAATAAAACTAAAAATAATTTTCGATTATTTTTTTATTCCAATGATGTTGGGCTAGTCGATAGCTTTAATAGTTACTGAAATAATCGACTGTGACAGACGGACGGACGGACGGATGGACGGACGGAGAGAGTCTCACCATAAGGGTTCCATTTTTAGAATTTGGTACGGGACCCTAAAAATGGCAGATCGCGAAATTATATTGCGATTTATTGAAAAACACAAATTCCACATCTGTTTGTGGAATATTTTACATGAACAAACAAAAAAGCACTGGGCTCGTTTTTTATAGATTGTTTTGATCCAGAACCTTTTCCTTTTTTTTTTCTAAAGATAACTCAAGTAGAATTCCAATCTTTTGACATCTTGACAACATTGGTGGGAGGTGGCGTTACAAAAAAATTGCGTGCGTTCTCTACTAAAGTTTCATTGCATCTGTCATGCACGATAGTGCGTATGCTACTGTCCAGCACCGCGTCCTTGGCGGGACGTACAGCAAGATGGACAATGTATAGGGTGCTCGGGATCTTTTAGGTTTTAACGACCTCCTTGGCACTGTGGTGAGTACTTTGGTCTTTAAAACTGAAGTACCTGCGTTTGATTGCCGGCAGAGGCATTTTTGGATTTTGTAAACTTTAAATTGTCTCCGGTCTGCACCCCGATTCAGAACCTTACGATAACATAAATATCGATCGATTCGATTTGTTATCGTATGATAAGATAAATTTTCAATCCAGAGTAATCGTATCGACAGAAAAGTTCTCCACACTCTACCGGCAAAGATATGCCGCGCCATTTAGCGATGTGATGCAATAGTACCAGGATTGCAGAAGAGGTTAGGAGTAGTTACGCCAAAACGCGACGCAACGCGACGCACTGCTTGGAGAAACCGGTTGCAGGGCGAAGTATTGAGAAATAGTGTCGTCCTGCTTTCTCTGATCAGATCGGTGGCGTGTTATGATTTGTATGCATACTGTGGTATGACTCTTCTTCTTCTTCTTCCGTTCAGTGGCTCCGCGCGTCGAGCGTCTGAGCCATAGTCCAAAGCACGGTAATATTATCTGTATAGATAATATTACCGTGTCCAAAGTGTTTATTAATTTTACAATTATAATTAGTGCATTGTATTGTTTTACTTAGTGTGCAGCTGTGAAGCGATGCGTGGAATTAGCTCTTGTTCATGGAACTAGGAATTACGCTCTTGTTGCTTATGCGCTCCTATTATTTGTTTCGTACTACAACTTTGTAAAATATTATTTAAAAACAAATAAATCAAATAACTGTTTATCTTGGCTCGTCTGAACTCTTCAGATATCCGGAGGGAAGAATAAATAGATCTCATCAACGACACTGACAATTGTGTATGAAAATATTAGTTGTCCAAAATTGGTTTTTTAAATTTGAATTTAATTAACAAGGATGATTTCAATGTAGTTGGATAAAGATCCCAAAAGGCTTCTATCAAAATAATTTACAGATTTTTTAAAGCCTCTGATAATAAAAAAAAAATTTTGTTTTGACTCATTTTTTTGCTTGTGATTTGTCGTAATTCCTTGTTCCATGTAATTTATACACCCGTAAAAAACTGAAAATATTATTCTATGTAAGTTGTCAATGTCAGATGATTGTCAGGAACAAACAATTTCATTTTCGATTAAGCAGTTCAAAAGTACCTAGTCGTAATTCCTAGTTCCTGGTCTGTGATTCCTAGTTCCATGGTTCAAAATGACATGCATTTGGTTCAAAATGACATTTACGTGACATTAACCGGTGCCAGATTTGATAGTCTATAGATTATAAAAGTTTTTAGTGTTACCATCCATTGAAAAATATTTTCTACAAACTGTATTTTTCATAATTAATTTAAAAAAAACCGAGGACTCTAAAATTATTATTTTTATGGCATTTAGTATAATTTTTTTTTCTCTTTCACGTGATGACAGTTTGGTTCTGGTTAATGGACACTCAGAATAAAAAACCACCCTCCATACTAAACTGGGACATGTCATGGCAGCACTGATTCTCATTTGGATTGCTGCATGGAAATAAGAAGACCTAGTATTTGACGACAAAAATATTTTAGTGACTTATCTGACGACTTTTGGAATACAAATTAAAATAATTTTAGGGCTTGGCTTAATAAATACATTTTTCGGTAACTCGACACAGAATTATAGTGCCAAGAGATGTGGAAAACGCAAATGCGCTTGAGCGCTAAATTCAAACTTAATTTAACTAGTGCTTCGCCCCGAACTGAGACCTCGCGGTAACGGTATCCCATGATTATTCATTCAATCGATACATGACGACCAAAACTGACATTATTATTATTATGTCCGTTTTCACCAAACATGCCTAAATCATCCCCTATGTAGGAGTCTCTTTACATAGGTAGCTCCAAAACACAATCCTAAGTCCTAACATCCGTCCCAATGTCCTTTTAGGTGTCCCGTACAGGATCGTGATAAGGAAGTTGACAGTAATCATCACATAACTTATCATAGGTAGCCCGTAAAGGTAAGGGAACGTCAGTGAAAACATTGAATTATTATGTAGTGTAGGTACTAACGAGTGGAAACGGGTTAGGGGCATCTGTACAAATCGTCATCTATGGACGCGAATAGAAAATATACAAAATGATATTTAACTAAAGAATAATTTTAATTGAATAATATGTTATTATATTATGTACCTAAATAATAATGGTCGACGCAAAACTGTTTTTGGGATAAATCGTAGTCGTAACTCCTAGTTCAATGGAATAGTTAATGACTGCGCCATCTATTAGCATTATTGTGAAGCTATGTGAAATTTACTGATGCTCATTAAAAATTAAATAATCTCGTTTCTTTATAATATTAATATAATTTTAGTATTTGTTGTTCAAGTACAGGATACAAGTGAAGTAAGAAAATAAGTACAACTTGAAAATATATAGAAAATTTTCCCAGAGAGCGTCTTCAAGCGAGCGTATTAAATCGCCAATTTGGAAGCCCCCCATTTCGTCAATTTTAGGAAAAAAATTAAAAAAAAAATACGGTTGTACTCTGTTCCAAATTGTCTTTAAAATGATACACAGAAAACCTATGAATCGCAAATAAAAAAAAATTTCTTCGCATTCGCTTCTATGAGAGCCCCCCTGAAATAAAGATTTTTATAACTTTTTAAGCCATTTTCGGCTGGAGGCCATCGGTTTACATATTATATCTAAATTTGAAGTAATTACGTTCAGTAATTCAAAAGTTATAAGGCTCTGACAGATGGACGGACGGACGGACGGACGGACGGACGGACGGACGGACAAGTGCAAATCGCTCTAGTAAACTCAGAGACCTCGCTTCGCTCGGTCAATTAGAGTTACATTCGTATAAGCTGCAGCTTCAGCTATTTAAAAAAATATCCAAGTTTTGACGTGATAACGCCTTATAAATCGATGAACACCGGCTGCACGCATGAAAAAGTGTCACGTTCCGTCTGAGCCCGCGAGTGCAAGCGAGAGCGCGGAACAAGCGATAGAGAGGCACGATCGGCCCAAGCGTTGGCTTGTGACTAGAGCAAATTGTAATTTTCAATGAAGTCCTTTGTATTATACAAAACAATGATAATTCAGCGATAATAATTACAATTCAATTCATAAAAGTATGCAATTTTCATCAATGTTCCTTGACGTTATCACGTAAAACTATCGTCCGTAAACCAACTTTACAGACAACCAATTTTTTTACAAATTCTAATTTTACATTTATTTTTTTAAAAGCTCTAGTTATTTAAAGTGCCACAGCCCACAAGTATAAGTTGACGGTGGCGTTTTGAGGAACTAATTCAGTCATCCAATTTTTATACTCCATGGCCATCTTGAAAATTCACTATTGGTTGGATCTCGTCGTGTGCTGTTGCGTTTATTGTGTAAATTTTTTTTTTTTCAAAAGTCATGTTTTACACAATGGCAATAGTAATGTTGAGCCATAGTAGGTATGTATTTCCTACCTTCATGTGTTGAGCACAGTGGCGTACAGCCGCGCCAAGTTTACTTGTCGCACTGTAACTAATTTTTTGAGACCGTTCGGAAATCGTGCAGTTAAAGATTTAGAGAAAAAAGCAACTATTGTGTAAATTCTTTTGCAAAATTTTTATTTAGAATTAGAAAAAAGATATATTTATATATTATGGAAAGAAACTTGCACGCCCTAGTTACTAATGGTGCCCACCAGTACAGACTGTGGTACAACTGAGTACAACACTGAATTTGGCTAGCTCTCGAAAACTCGCTTTTAATGATGCTATTGATTAACACAGGTTTTATGCGTAGGTAGGCAGGCATTTAAAAAAAACAGTAGGTTGGCAAAATCTTCAAACCACTTTGGTACTACTTACTTTGGCTACTTGTAGGTATAGGTAGCGGCACGAAAGTCTAGCGGTGACCGTTATTGCGCAGAAGTCGAAAATAAGGTATCGTGGCGCTGATTGGCTCTCCAGTCGCATTCCGGCCTTCGTCATTGGTTGCGCAACAGTACCGCATGCGCAGCTGTTTTGTTCAGCGCTAGACTTTCGTGCCGCGACGTGTTGGTTATAACTTATATACTCAAAAGGCCGCGACCTATACTACCTACTACAACCTACAACAAACCACCTTGTATTGCTTTTCTCTGCTCTTTTGAGTCTAATTTAATAAAAAAATTGAAATAATATATGTATGTACCACGTTTTAATGAGCTATGATGATATTTTAGTATCTACGAGAGCTAAATATTTAATAGTAGTCAAATATCGATAGGTAGTCGATATGCTTGCGAAATAAGTACTCTCATTATCCATAATGAACGGGATGGAAAGGTTAATTAAATAAAACAAACATAATTATTTGAACATAAAAATTAGAATATAATCATTTTCAGTAATTATTTAAAATTATACACTTAAAGTACATTTTTATAGTAAATTCAATAAAAAATACCAGTGCAGACAAGATACAAAAAAGAGAAAGTATTGTTTTAATTACATCGTTGGTTTAAATACTTCGCTCTCAGTAAATGCATTACAAAATAATAAGTCTGAACTCAAAGAAATAAAGTAACAAGTCCCTCAATACAGAAAAATAAAAATAAGATTGAATCACATTCAAAATTTACCCACTAGTGACTAAAAATTTTACTTTCTTAAAACGTTTGTTGTTCATAGACGGGACTGCTCGGCGCGTCTTACGTCGCGGGCGACGCGACGCCCGCCCCGACGCGTTACAGCTTTTCGTCATAAACACAACATTTCTTCACATTTTACTCTCATCGGTATGAACTATAATATTCGACGCCGGGGCCGCGCCTACAATACGTGCGTCGCCCCCTCCGCCCTTACCGCGAATCTCAGAAGAAAGTCGATCAAGAACATACAGTATAAATAGTGAGGTTAGTTATAACTTTGGTAAACATGAATGAAGCACGGTGATGACACATATCGACGACTTACATTACGAAAATTTCAACGTCTCGTATTCAATAACTACAACTGAATTATCCCTTTAATCTTTCGGTCCGTTTGGAGCCCTAATTGCATGCTTACACCGTTTCGGGAGACAACTATTCCGGCCCGACGAGCGCTAACTCTCGAATACTTCATAGAACTCCCCGATGTGAATCTGTTGAGCGCGTTAAGTCGATAAACCTTGAGCCGAAAATTTCAGTCTTCAATTATGAAGCCTACGCACTTATCCACGTGACGTGACTGGTGAACTTTGACCTTGCGAACGATGACGTACTCCGCGCAACGTTCGAGCGTTTACGCGATAATGCCAGTGTATTTGTGCGCAATATTTGTGTACCCACCCTACGTAGGTATTGTAGCGCGTTGCGAGTCGCGACACTGTCACTGTCACGTTCCTTACAAACTAAATGTGATTCGAGCGAATAAACAATGCGGCAGTGTACAAAATTTACATCACATTCACTCGAAATATTAAAGCATACAAGTTAATGGTGAGCGGCGGAGGAACACAATATGAAAATGCAACAAAGGGGCCGTGGCGTGGACGCGGCGGTACGAGTCCGACACGACACCTCCGATCCTCTAAATGTAGTATGAAGCTTACCTAAATTATACGTTTTGGGATTGAATGTTGAACTGCGCTAATTTTACATTTATTAGTTCTGTTTACATACACATATTGTTATATAACAGTAAAAAACCTACCTAGCAACAAGCGAGCGACGAGCGCTCGGGTCGCGGGCCACTCTCCACTTGCGATTTACGCCAATGCGTCCGACGAAATTCGGAAAGAATGAATCGCCGCTAAAACGATGCAAACGGTCCCGAAACATCGACGCAAATGTCAAAACTGTCATTCGATGCGAATGCCGTCACTGCCGACAAAACTTACGCTAGCTTCCAACAAAGTTACAAGGCGCTAGTGACGTCTTTGGTTCCGCACCCGAGTGGCCCGCGGGTCACAGTAGGCGTTACATTTTCATTTAAGTAATCACTTTTTTACATCTCATATAGAACATAAAATGAAAATAAATCACCTAACTATGATAATAGTAAAGGTTACCGTCTAATTGCATTATTAATTAATGTTTATTGTTTATTGATACAGTTACTGTCCTAACGCTTAAAGTAAGATTTTCTCTTTAATTTTAGTATTAATAATAAATTATGTTATATAGTTTATATATGTATAATGTTTGATTACGCCAATTCGCGAGTGTATACAAGTTTATATACTCACATATCTTACAAATAACGTAACAGAACCCAGGCTATGGCGGCATGGGGTCCGCTCGCACTCAGCCACTGGCTTCCGCCCACCTCACGAAATAATCACCAACACTTACATGACTTATATGACAATGTTCGGTTACACTTAATCATAAAATTAAAGTTCAAACTTTTAAATATACCTTTTAATATAAATACGCTAAATAAAATAAATACCTATCATGATTTTTTTTATAATTGCATACACGAGTAGATCTTATAATGCTATCTTAAGGTTACTGTAAAAGTGATATAGAAAAAATATGAACACAAAAGAACTATATATACTTGTATATGGCATAACGAACTAATTCTCTCGTAGGAATAAACAGTTTGTGCATAGTATGTCGCTTAACTTAAAAATATTTCTTTTGTTCGTGGATTCACCTTAGCTTAGAAGGTATCATACGCAAAATGAATAATACCCTTAATACGAAATGGTTACAGTTTGTGCTTTCAAAAGTTTATAAAAAAATATTTTTTCATTGTAAGTGATATCACCTAATAATGGAATGATATTTTGTATTAGATAAAGTAGGCCTGTGAACATACTCATGCATACTACAGCTCTGCACTAAATATTGGTTCCTTTCTGTTTTTGGTCCGTAAGAGAGTGAGTATATAAGCGCATGCGTCCGAGTCAGATGTTTTGTTTCACATCACCACCACACAGCGAAACTAAAGCGACCTAACTCGAAACTGACCTTTTAAAATTCAAAACATAAATCTCGTAGAAAATTGTTGTTTAAAATGTAAAGTAAAAATAGCTAAAATTCATTGAGTTGCTTTTTAAATTGGGATGTGGCTGTTTTTCGACATTTCTGTTGTACACAATCTCTATACTAAATCGAAATGGATATTTCTCAAAATAGTGCCATCTTTTTAGTTATAAAATCTTTTTCACGATGCGCTCTGAGGGTGTTCTGATAAATGTACCTAATGACATTTAGATTAGATAATAAGATAATATACACCATTTACGATTTAAGATTACAATTATTTGCTACTTTTGTTTTATATAGATTCAATTTTTTTTTTGTCCTAAGAGTCAATCCAATAATCATAATAACTAAACATGTCATCATTTTGAGTGGTCATTTTTGCAGCAGCATCAACGATCTTCCTAGATACAATAAGCAGTGTTTGTGAAACAATCCGTCCGACTCGACAGTGTCGCAACTAGACCGCAAACACAACCAATTTCCTTTATTACAAAATTTTATGCCTAGCACCAAAATTTAGAATCGAACACTATTTTACTTTAGATACCTAAACTTTTCGATTGAGCTAAGACAGTGCGATATTACGTCCATGTGGAAATAACTCGCAGCAAAGTTTTTGGCCGGTCGAATTTTCGCACTAACTTTTATCTAATTTTTAACAGAGTTATAAAAAGAAGGTCCATTTTCTCGCTCCGATTACTTTTATTTTTTGCAGAAGATTGTCTCAAAAACGGCATTTCTATAGATAAAAATCTATATGGGTAAGGACGTAAAAATTTGTACTATCGAAAGTTTTTAAGTTAACCCACGTTTGATTGAGAATATAATGCACTTAATCAATAGTAATTATTGTTATCTTTACTTGAATGCAATGATAATATGGTTAGAATAATGGAAAAACAATCAAAATTGGATAGTGGATTCAAGTTACAGAACAATTTTGGTTTAAATGAATCAATAAATCAAAGCTGCATACATTAAAGATTTGTCTCCTTACTACTCCATGGTAGAAATAATTTTATTAAAAAAAATATATATATGGTACAGCTCTGAATTTGTAGTTCACTTAACGAGCGCTGAAATATCATACATTAATGCACAGATTATTAAATGGAAACAATGCTAGTGATTCAAAAAAAGAATCCAAAAATATGTCTCCAAATGCTTTCCGGTGTGTTACTCTTATATGTTATTATTTAATTTTTTTGTATACATTAGTAGCAACACAATTGAGCATTTATTTGATGTGGCAACACCTTATCTCTACTGTCAAATGCCACTTTTGACAGTAATCTTTCATATCTGGTCGTGACATACAACAATTCGGAGTTTCTCGATTTAGTGCAATATTCCTCTACCTCTTCACAGTGACGTTACAGGTTCAACAGTTATAGTTAACTTGATTAGACCCCTGGATCGGAGAGTACATTGTATAAACGAGGTAAGTCATGTTTTAAAATTGAAATCGGGCTAAATTTGTAGGTGTTATTCATTGTTTAGGTTAGAATTTTCAAGTGTGTTTGATCCAGTTCGTTATGTGTGTTATGATGTATGTTACGTTACACACTGGAATTTTGTAAAGATGGTTGTACACTCCAAAAGATAGCCGACTGCAGCAGATACAAGTCTTGGTACTGTTTTCACAAACATGTAATATTATTGGGTGCAGTTTTTTATCGTGATCCCTGAATTTTATTGTTTTGAGGTGTCGAATCGATAGCGGGTAGTGACTTTTCATAGCAAACTGCTTTTTTTTTCTGAGGAAGTGCGTAGTTTTTGTGAAAATCGACACTGAAAATGAAAATATTTAACCATTTTATTCGTTTATGCGACGTCAAATTACCAATAAACTGTAGGTATTTGTAGTTTTACTAACGCTTTCATCGCAGCTTCACCCGTTCGGTGTCTTTATGTACTTCTGACGTAGTTCTTTTTTATTTTCCCGAGAAAACAGATATTTTTCCGGGATTTCGAATTTTGCACGGAGTTTTATAGCCCACATAATTTTTAAGGAGAAAAGTTTTTTTTCCCATGGAAATCAGAAAGAATTTTTAGTGTTTGTCCCTTGTTGCCTTATTATTATTATTATTTTATTTACAGATGCCTTTAACTTCCGCTGAAAGACAAAAACAATACAGACAGCGACTAAAACAAGAAAACCCCAGTAAATATGAAACTATGAAAAAGAAAAATGCGGAAAGAACAAAAAGGAATAGAAAAAAAATTAATGATTGTCTTTCTGTTGAAGAACAAGAAGTTATGCGAAAAAAATGGAGAGAGGATAAAAAAAAAGAAAAAGTAAAGAAGTTTACTGAGGTTGAAGACGAAAGTAAAAAGATTCGAAAAATAAATATAAAACTCAGTTATAAAATGAAAAAAGAAAATTTAGAGTTAAAAACTAAAGTAGCATCAATGACTAAAGAAATCAAAAAGTTAAGGAAAAAAATGAACAGAATGCAGCAAAAAAATAATAAATTACTGGAATATATTAATCAATTAAAAAACGATATAACGCCACTTACAGAGAATACAGTATGTCCTGTAGAAAATAACGACATGACCCCTAGTACCAAAGCAGCTAGTTTCATTAACGAAAATTTACCGAATATTTCTATTGAAGAAAAAGAGAAAGTTAAAAAACGACTAATGGAACACAATGTTTTAGTGGACTCCTTAAAGCAATGTTACAATAATACAGATAAATTTAATTCTAAACGCATTATTAAGAGTGTAGTAGATAGTCCTTTTGTCGAAAAATATAAAATGAAAGGGAAAATGGCAACGTATTTAGGACTCAAAGGAAAAATACGTTACACAGAAGTAAAAAAAAGAAACTATGCGTTATTAAATAAACTGAAAACATTTTACGAAAGGGATGATGTCAGTCGGGCCACCGCAGGCAAAAAAGAATTCAAGACATTTAAAAAAGACAAGCGGCAGAGAAGATATTTGTTGGACACTTTGAAAAATATTTTCAAAAAGTATCAATCCGAAGGTGGAAAGGTCTCCTTCACAACATTTAAAAAATACAGGCCCTTCTACATATTGCCGCCCAAAGTTTCTAGTCGGGAAACATGTGCTTGCTTCAAGCACGAAAATATACTTATGAAGGCTAAAGTACTAAAATCCTTAGGTTTAATTAAAAGTAATTCTCCTGATGAAATACTAACTTTCATCTTATGTAATAAAAAATCAAAAGAATGTTCCTATGGAGAGTGTCCCATTTGTGAAAATAAAACTTTAGAGTTTAATATAAGTGACACTAGCCTAACAGATACAATAAAATGGACAGAATGGTCGCTGCAAAGCCATATATATAAAGATAAGTCAAATAACAACGCAAGCAAAATAACAAAAAAGATGATTAAAGCCGAAAAAACTGGAACAATTAAAGAGCTGGTTGAGGATTTTATAAAAGAGTTGACTAAATTTAAAAAACACTCCTACAATATATTTCATCAGTATAGTGAACATCAGCGTTGTATTAAAAATTTAGACCAAAACACAATTGCAATACACATAGACTTTTCGGAAAATTATGCTGCCAAACTGACCACAGAGATTCAAGCCATGCACTTCGGTGCATCCCGGAATCAAATAACTCTTCACACTGGTTTATTATACAGTAAAGACCGAGATCCTCTTCCGTTTTGTTCCATATCCGCTAATAACTACCATGGCCCCGAAGCTATTTGGGAACACCTGAAACCTATTTTAGATTATGTTAAAAAAGAGCTTCCTACTGTCAACACCGTTCACTTTTTCTCAGATGGCCCAACAAGTCAGTATCGACAAAAGAAAAATTTTTATTTATTCGCTGAAAATACAAAAAAGTATGGGTTCGCGGCCACCTGGAATTTTTTTGAAGCCTCCCACGGCAAAGGAGCGGCCGATGGGATAGGTGGAGCACTCAAAAGAAAACTAGATTCCTTAGTTGCTTACGGATCCGATATTACGGACGCAGAAAAAGCGTACCAATTATTGAAGAAATCGGAAATTAAAATAAAACTCTTTTATATCCCTGAAGATACTATTCAAACGCAATCGCTAGAACTAATACCTGTGCCAGGCACAATGGCATTGCATCAGGTTATAAATACCAATTCTGAGAACACAATATTTTATCGCAGTCTTAGTTGTTTCTGCCTAGAATCAGAAAGTAAACCAGGATTTTGCAAATGCTTAGATCTAGAACAAGCGACATTGGTGAAGCCAGTGATGCAAACAAAACCTGAGACTGCCAAATCAGAAAAAATAACTGTAAAAATTCTAGCCGACATCAGAAACACGATGGATAATGCAGCATTCTTTGACTTGCGTAAATTTAACCTATCTTCGCTCAAAACTATCAGCGCAGATGAGAAACTGACCTATGGAAACAGAGCTCGGCCTTTAGATACTGGCAAGGAACATATGGATATTTACAAAAACCCCATTCCATCGTCTAGTAATCAAAAATTAAGTGAAACAAAAAAAAGAAAACATCCTGAATTATTTGTACATAAAGTTAGAAAAACAAAGATTTATGATAGTAGTTCTGATACAGAAAATGAACAATATAGCGTACACAACTCTTCCGATGACGAATTCTTTATTTCAGAAAGCGAAGAAAATGAAACGGAGACTGATAATAAGACTGATAAAGCTAAAGTGGTAAAAGAAGAGAGAAATATTATAAATAATGACTCAAACATAGATCAAAGACAAAGAAAAGAAAGAAATATTAAGACTGATGGAAAGGCTCAGCAAGACATTAATATGAAATCTAAATTGATGGTACCATCCCCGGCAGAAGTAGAAACAAATATGGAGTCATATTATATAATAAATGACAGTGTACTAGTGAGGTACTTTGAAAAGAAATCCTGGAAATACTATGTTGGTTTTATAGAGAATATAAATATTACAGAACAGGAAACATACTACACAATATCATTTTTAAAAACAGTAAAAAAGCCGCAGCTATCTTTCGTGAATACAAAAAAAATTGACAGAGACATTATCACTGATTTATCGATTGTGAAAAAAATTAAGTTATCACATAATACTCAAAACCCCAAGGAGTATTTCATAGAAAATGATGATTTCGTCTATTTTGATGTTTAGGCAAAATATAAAAATTAAACTGATTTTTCAAATGTTTTAGCGACAAATAAATACAAATAAATGCAGTGTGATTCTCCATCAAGTGCACAGTGATTTCATAGAAAATAATGATTTCGTCTATTTTGATGTTTAGGCAAAATATAAAAATTAAACTGATTTTTCAAATTTTTTAGCGACATGTAAAATACAAATAAATGCAGTGTGATTCTCCATCAAGTGCACAGTGTTTTACAGACCTTTTTCATTATTTTTATTTGATGATGATTGATGACTTTTTGGTATTTTTTTTTACTTTATCGACACCGCTTGTCAAATAATACTGATCCTTCACAAAGCTATATTTTGTTCAATTTAAGAGTGATAAAAAGCGTGATAGCGTAGTGGTTTAGATTCCCGGCTTACTATTCGGGTGGTCGGGCATAGATTCCGGGCACGCCCCTCTATGTTTTCGAAGTTTTGTGTTTTTTAACAAATTACTAATTATTTAATTTAAGCGGTGAAGGAAAATATCGTGAGGATTCTTCATAATGTCCTCAAAGGTGTGTGAATGCTGCCAATCCACACTTGAAACTACAGTGTGGTGGACTATGGGCAAACCATTCTCATTCTGAGGAGAGACTCGTAGTCAGTAGTGAGCCGACATTGGGTTGAAGTGTTTTTTATTTTTTTAGATGGACATTTAATAATTTATTTGAAGCCAGTTTTTATGTTTTTTTTTGTTAGAATATTTTTATATAATTGTACAAATAAATATTATGTTGTTATCTTGAGGACTATGATTAATTAGACTAAGATTTTATGTTGAGAAAGCATTTTTTTAAATAATTGTTACAGTCCGTGTCACGAAATAAGTTCCAACGCTAATACTACTGGAACTTGACAGTAGTGGAAGTAACATATTTTACAAACTAGTAGTCATGTTTATGCAATATAATTATTATTGCATAAACATGCGACTACTAGCGCCGCCTCTAGGGGACTTTTTCGTGAAACGAACTATACTTTTAAATTTTAAAGGAGAAGCTGTAATTGTTTAAGTTTTGATGTTCGCAAATTAATAAATAAATTTAGTATGTACCTCAATATTTTATTTCTTACTTTATAAATCACCTCAGCCATGCGCCACTCATGATCATGAGTAACTGAGTGTATAATCACCTTTACTTCATTCCAGTGTGTTATTGTGTTATTGTGTGTTATGTCTTCCAGTATGTTATGATACAAAAAATTACGGCCTTACCCATATATTTAAAGTTACACAACTTAAAAATAGAATTTCGTCGTATTCCGTAAATATTAACCAATAACTTTCGACCGTCCATAAAGTTTGGCGCGACCTAGAATAAAGTGATAGCTGAAGGTTCGCTCAAAACATCGAGTAATAACAGTCGCACTCACACAGACGCGTACGTAGGGCGTGGTCAGCCTAAGGCCGCCTTTACATCATCATTTTTTCATCATCATTAGCAACACATCAACGGCTCACTACTGAGCGCAGGTCTCCCTCTCAGAGAAGTCATAGTCATAGTCATAGTCAAGGCCATAGTGCACCACGCTGGCCCAATGCGAATTGGCGGCGCCTTTACATGAAATCTGGAATTCCGGATCTAAATACACAACCTACCCACCTGAACGCTGGGCGTAAACATCCGGAATCTGATCCGGAAAGGGTTACCAACTCAAAAAAAAATTCCATAAGTTGACTACGCCCTAAGTATGCATCTTAGTGAGTACGCCTGGCATATCCCGTTGTATTGAACAGACCTTCTGTTACCCACTACATAATATTTTGCAATAAGCTACAAAGTACAATAAATGCTTTATAATACAGTAGGGGTACACAAAGTCGGATCTAGTTGCACACCGCTTATGTATAGCACATAACAGAACGCCCGAAAGCTTGACTGCGCATTAGGGGACTTAAGATTAATTTGACATTTACCTTCCCCCCTCCCCCCGACCTCGTTGTTGCTGTTTCGTTTAACGGCTTTTGTCATTGGCCCAAACGGGACAATTTACTTCTCCAATTACACGTAATTTGAAGAAAACACACAGGAGGAGGTTGCTCGGTCTTAGCTCGTCGAGGCTGATCTGGTTTTCGGATTTTATTTGGACTACAATAGCTGCTATTTAGAGTCCCTTGACCACCCCATGATCTGTCTTCTAATACAGAGCTGTCATGTTGACATACTATCGCCGCTATTGTATGGTATAGGTAGCGGAAAGTCTAGCGGTGACCGTTATTGCGCAGAAGTCGAAAATAAGGTACCATGGCACTGATTGGCACTCCAGTCGCATTCCGGCCGTTGTCATTGGTTGCGCGACAGTACCACATGCGCAGCTATTTCGTTCAGCGCTAAACTTTCGTGCCGCGACCTATACTTCAAGTTGCAACCATAGAGTTAAAAAGAAACAGACATGACATGTCAGATTCTACACAGAAAGCGACGGCCATGTTGCGACTCCGACTGTTGTCTTCAATAAACATGTACTTGAGCACACTGTAAGGGTAGGTAGTCAATAATTGATAAGCCAAAAATAATGATTAGTGATGTTTATGGCTTTGATGTGGTAGATAGATGTTTTAGATGGATTTTTTTAAATAAGACCTAAGCGGAGACAACTTTTTTTTTGTATTTCGAGTAATTCATAACAGGAAAGTATGTGTTATTTTTAGTGCTCCGGTTGCATGTGCGTGAATATTTTTTGACATATGCCATGTCTGAGAACAGGTTTAGCACTGAAGATAGGCAATGTGATAAATGCAATCACCTCAGATCACCTGTCACACTATCAGCTACAAATTACAACCGGGAGTTGGTAAATGTCCAAAACCTTACAAAATAAGTCCGCAGGTATATCCAAAAAGCTTACTTCTCATTAAAATACAAACGATGCTCGCACCACTCTGCACATAATGTCACATTGATATGCTATGACCGTTGATATACAAAACTAAAGAAAACTCCACATTAATTAACAAAGAATTGTGTAGTGTGTTGACAAGGATACAAGTTCCTTTATATTTATATTATAGAAAAAGGGAATGTTCATTGTTACAGACATGACTTATGCAACAATATCTAAATTGAATTAAAAAAAAATTCTTCATCAATATAACACTCACTTTTTCCGGACTTTCGTACATATCTAATGTTTTATATATCAATGGCGGTTGTGAGTATACCTTCAATCTGTCACAAAGAGAGGTGGAGCAGAGAGAAATCTGTAAGACCACAAAAATACATCCTAATATATTATGTTATATGAAAGAGTCATCCAATTGTACCTTTTTACGTCGAATCCAAACATAGCGTATAAAGCTAAATCATAAAAATGCAGCGATTAATTTCGAAAAATAATCGATTGCGACAATACTTACATTCTAAGATACGAATTATTGAGATTATTTTACATGTACAGACACTGAACCTCACCGAATTCTACCTGCAACTGGTTTCAAAGTCTTTATCTGCAATTTAACCACAATAGTGTGTAATAATTTTAAATAATATAATATTCTATGATTCTATATTTCAAAGGAGCATTAAAATGGGAAAATTACGGCTGCGATTTCGCACGCGTCTTCTGTTATACATTCTACCTGTTATTTTTAAATAATTGACAGTCAAAAATCAGTGTATTGTAAAATAATGTTTTTAGTTTATTGCTCAATGTTATAAGATCATAAAAGATGTTTTCAATATATATTTATGTTAAATATTCGAGAGGAAGCCTATGCCTAGTGATAGTGGATCGGCGGTGGACTAATTAATATTTAAGAAAAAAAACTGATGAAACATTTCGTGGCTGTACATATAAAATGACCTTTTCAATTACTTAGTTTTGATACCGAACTCCTTTCGTCGGGTATACAGTTAATGTTGCGCTTTGTTTGGAGGCGACTGTGATTATACAATAAGACAATATTAGCTTGTTCTAGTACGTCGTTTTCTCTTACTATACCCCAATCCACAAGGTGACTGAGTACCCACCATAATACTTAAACATGTCTTAGTGCTCAGGAGCTTCTTAAATAGTCGCGCTTATTGGGTTGTAGAAAACTAAACTAAATTGACTGTTCCGAAAGTAATGCTATCCTGTTCCACACAGAACATTGTGTAAAAGATGGCACTATTTTTAAACCTCACAACTTAGTAATTAAGATACTGTGTACAACAGAATAAACACAATAAAGTGACTATTAAGTGGCTACTTTAAATAAAAGCATTTCAAGTAAAGATAGTTTGCATTATTCAGGAGGTATGCTTTGAAAGAGACATTGTTTTTGTAACTTGGAGGCCCAATATGTAATAATTTGTTTTTTTATTTAGCTAACATTTTTATACTCTTTTTACCCTGTGTATAAAAAAGGATAGCAAAAGAATTCGACGGGTGAATTATCATGGGTTGAAAACTTGTTCGGTAATCATAAAAGTTGCAATTTATGATGAAATCTTAAATGAGAAACTGCAAAAATAACTCTTTATACAACAAATTGCCTGTTTAAGAAACGACTTTCTAAACCAATGGTTAACTAATAACCAATGGCCAGATCATTTATTAGTAAGCGTTTTTAATTTGAATGCAAATAATCGGCAGGCATTTCTCATAAAATTAAAAACAGAACTATTGTGGTTACATCAATATACCCTATCGTCGTTGCGTCTTCCGAACATATTACGTGCATGTTAAAATTTATTAGGTTGCAGGTAATATTTTTTTCTCATAACTTGATCTGTGGACCAGGGTTTATTCCTTACAGATTTCCCAATCGCATTACATGCAACAAACTCTGGTGGGCGTTCATTGATCAATAATTATGAATTTATTGAAGTTTGCATGCATTGAAATTTTATAGCAATAGGTGTGTATATGTGACACCCGTTGTTGTCAAATTTGATATAAAGTGTGTTTTGCACATTTACAATACACCATACTACTATAGCAAGTGGATCACTGTTTAAAGGTATTGCATTTTTTCAATTTGATGTAGCAAAAAATATTAATAAAACCCCCTTTCTTAAAACACATTTCCGGGTTCGATTAGCTTATCCTCCTACTATATTCCTTGGTCAGCGAATATTAGGTAGGTTAGACGCAACGGCAAGTCGTAAACACATTACTGTAAAATTTGTTACAAGATCCGGTGAGGCAACCAATCGGAGGGAACTAAAAACGTCAATAAACCACAGTGCCACGAAAAAATGGTGTGCACATCATGGTACAAAATGTATATACATCGGCAGGTATCTAAAGGCATGAACTAAGTCATGACAAGCGTCTGTGATTGGTTCACTGTCATATCACTTCATACTCTGCCTTCCGTACGGGTATTCGTAAGTGTACATTTGTGCAAAATTTCGCTTTGATGCCTCTAGAACCATGCCAATCTGTGGGTTAGGGCTTTTGTAAACAAAGTAGCATCGTGATCCAAGATCAAAATCACAGATTACATAAGGTTCCACAGGTCACAATTTGCCATAGGACAAATTGCACGGTATGTCTGGTCTATGATTGGCTGGTCATCTCAAGTCTCATAGCAGCCAGCCAATCCCAAGCCTAGACAGATTGTGGTCTGTAATCTATGGAATTTGTGCGAATTAAACGCGGATCAAGAAACTGGCTGTCGCAATACGTAACAATTTTTATCGTCCGAACGACCGACTAACCCTTCAAAGCTCAAACAAAGCACTGTGAATTGTTGTGTCCTGAATGGCAACACGCATAACATGCATATCTGAAATCATGCAACATCAAATACTCATAAGCCGTCTTGTTACGTCTACAGTGGGAGTGGCCAATTTTGTCGCTGAATAACTTTAATAGGGTATTTGACTGATGTCAAAATGTTGATATTCATTAATTGTAATCGGAAATGTAACATGTAAGAATCAATCGCTCAAAAAACAAATAAGTTATAATCTGTTATACTGCGACTGTATCTGTATTTTTCTAAAACGAAATTTTCTATGGAGAGTGTTAAGGAGCTACTTGCTTGTGACGTCAAAGGCAAGTAGCACTCTCGAAACTTTAAAACTATATTTTTGAGATTAGTTAAGATATTAAAAAAAGGGAAATGGCATAGTTTTATAATATTTAAAAACTTTTTTTTAAATATATAAAAAAATATCAGTCAAATACCCCATCTTTGACGTAGCTTAAGACTCCGATCGGCTGTCGCGTCACGAGACCCCACAACCCAGTAATATGTTTGCGCGCACACTAGGGTGTGTTGAGAGGGTGTGTAGCGTGGGGGTGCGGTGTACGGCACGGTATGGGCGGGTGTCTAGTAGAGGCCGCAGCCGCGCAGGTTGTTGGCGATGATGACGTCGGTAACGGCGTCGAACACGAACTGGATGTTGTTGGTGTCGGTGGCGCACGTCATGTGGCAGTAGATCTCCTTGGTGGTGGATTTGTTCTTGGCCTCGAACTGGGCTTGGATGTACGCGGCCGCTTCGCCGTACTCTTGCGCACCTGGACAACGACATGGCTTCGATCAATAAAATGTACTGGGAGCCTATTTGTTGTTAACAGCTCTAGCGAAAAAGTGCCGATTATTGTCAAAATCAATGGAAGTTTTTAAATGTATTCTTCCACATATATGTCTGTAATTCTTCTGACGCAATCCGCAGTACTTGGCACATTTGAATTTAAACTTTCATAATGTTACATCAGCTACTAAGCTCAGGTTGAATAATTGGTTGCTTTACATTTTTGTAACTAATGCATAACCCTAACTTTTATTAATTATGAAAAGCAATGCAAATAAGGCATATTATAATAAAATTATACAATGATTATCAGATTCTCTTGTCAAAACTTTAAGATGATAATAAATACAATGTGAAGCACACCTGTGTATTCAGGGAAGCATATGGTGAGTGGGGACTTGCGTATCTTCTCCTCAAACAGATCCTTCTTGTTGAGGAACAGGATGATGCTTGTGTCTGTGAACCACTTGTTGTTGCAGATCGAGTCAAACAGCTTCAGACTCTCCTGCATACGGTTCTGAAAACACCAATGTTACATCTGCAGTATTGAAACAACTTCAATATCTTTTCAGCTTGTTCCCCTTCTTATGAAGTACAATTAAAAGCTTTAGCGACAGGAGGCTAAGATTATGGTGCTCCTACACAGCAGTTAAATAACTTAATGTAACACTATAACATTTTCAAAAATAAGTTATATTTTCCTCTCCCACAAGACACTGTGCAACTTTTCTTTTTAAACAATGTTAAAATCTTTGTAAACATTTTATACCTTTGCAATATGTTGTTACAAAAATTTATCTAAAAATGTTATGCTACAACAATTTATAACTACTGTTTGAGGAAGCACCATACCAAGCCCAATAAAAAAATCTTTCCCATCGGCGAATGTGAATGATTGTAATTTGAATTAAATGAAATGAAAATCTTACTACAATTTTAGCTCGAAAAAAGAGTCTAATCAAAATCAAAAACTCTCTTCATAAATCTCAGCCTGAGACATCTATTGACCAAAAACAAGACAGTTCAAAGAAAATATCTTAAATACAACACCTAAGTATTATAAAATTCGGTAAACAAACAAAGTGAAGGAGAAAAAGTTATCTGCTCTAAGTTATGTAACTATGTAGGCAAACAAAATAGATAACTATGATCTATAATGGGAGTATTATGTGAGCATACAGTTAATTTGTTGTTGTTTTGCACATAATCAGGTGGAAATTTAAAAACTCATTTTCTCAGGAATTTGAACTCAAATCATAACATCATATTTCTACAGTTTTTCACCCACACACTATTTTCACAGACGAAGTCGCGGGCATCATCTAGTATTATATAATAATATCTATTATATTGTAAGCTTGTTTTAAAAAGAGCAACTGCCGAGTTTCTTGCTGGTACTTCTCGGCAGCAAGGGCATTCCGAACCAGTGCGTGGTAGACTCATCGACGATTCAAAAGCACTTGTAAAAAGTTTATTTGAATAAAAAACATTTCTATTCTATTCTATAATAAAGCTTGTTTACCGTTGTCTCGTCTTCGTGCAGCACCTGGTCGTACTCGGACATGGCGACGCAGAAGATGATCGCGGTCACGTCCTCGAAGCAGTGGATCCATTTCTTTCTCTCCGACCGCTGCCCGCCTACGTCGAACAATCTGGAATACATTCATGCCAATAATATATTAAAATATTATATAATCTACATTACATATGTATATAATATATGTTTTAACTTATTGTATACCTTAGCTGGCAGAGGGGGGGACACTTGTCTCTAATAAAATTTAGCACTTTAAAATATCAAATTCCACAAACAGATCCCTGAATCAAAAAATGGTGTTCCCACACCCACAATATTTTAGAAAGACCTATTCAACGACACCCCACACTATGGGGTAGATGAGAAAAAAAACATTCATCCCCCCATGTAGGAGATGTACTTACTCACGCAAACTAAGTAACACAAGTGCACTCTCTATTCCCTCACTCTCATAGTCCGACGGGACGGAAATCAGACCGACTTTAAGTGCTCACTGAGACATGAGGGTGGCTTACAGCAAACTTTCTAACTCCGGGCTAGTACTGAGAATTTCTTGATAGAAAACCTCAATAATTTGGTCTGACCCGGAAATCGAACCTGGGACCTCGTAATCCGTAGTCGAGCATCTAACCATTAGACCACGTAGGACGTATAAATATGATATAGTAAAGCGATGACAGCATGTGTACCCTTTTTGAAGGGTGCAGCATCCCAAGCACACAGCTCTTTTCAGAGTTAAGTGATATTTAGCAATCAAATATCACATGCTTCAACGGTGAAGGAAAACATCGTCAGGAAACCTGTATTCCTGAGAGTTCTACACTCAAATGTGTGTATGAAATCTGCCAATTTGCATTGGGGCCAGCATGGTGGACTATGGCCTAATCCCTTTCTCTGAGGGGGCTTGCGCTCAGTAGTGAGCCGTTGAAGGGTTGCTGATGATGATGAAATAATATATTAAAATGTGATATAGTGAATCGGAATCGGTGATAGCAGTGGTATAACTACGGCCTCGTTTTCAGGGGGTCCAGAGTTCGATCCTAGGCATTCAGCTAAAAAGTTTTGAGGATAAATAAGTGGGGCCATTATTATCGGCAATATCCAAAGTTTATCTCAAAATTAATTTCGAGTGTTTTTGATTATCAACGTCACGCGATGGAGGGATTCGCAGAAAATGAACAAAATACTCACTTGAAATTAAGGTTTTTGAAGGAGAAGTGCACTTCCACAATGCCGGTGGTTTTGACTCTAGTTCTTAAAATATCTTGCTCGGTGGGTTGGTAGTCTCTGGCACCTAACCGGTCGAGGTCGTCCAGGAAACTGTAAACCAAAACATGACACTCAAGCATCTAATACAACACCACACTTACTTAAAGTAGGGAATTTGGGAAGTTTCCCCGGCAGACCGATTCTGTTAAAGCTGAAGCATCAATCATTGCTACAGTATCAATTATAAAAATAAAGTCTGCGCAAAGTATAAAAATCCTTTGTAAAGTTGAGTAATACACATTTATACAATTATCATGTTTATCTATATAATACTAGCTGACCCAGCGAACTTCGTACCGCTAACTTATCTATATAAATAAAACAATTAAACTATCCCAATCCAAAAAAACTATCCTATCTTTTAAGTTGGACCAAATTACAGATAGTTACGAAGTTTTATCAAAATCAGTTCAGTAGTTTAGGAGTCCATCGCGGACAAACAACGTGACACGTAATTTATATATATTAAGACAACGTGACACGTATAATTTATATAAGTATATTAAGATTATCACGTCAAAAATTTAACCCGTAACATGACGTAGTCGCAATTCCTTGTTCCAAGTCGAAATTCCTTGTTCCATGAATAAACCCTTTTCTGAGAGGAGATCTGCACTTAGTAGTGAGTCGTTGACAGGTTGCTATTGTATAATGATGAGGAGGAGTTTGTCTATCGGAGGATTGAGGAGGAGGAGACTATCTGTCACGATGTATGTTCGGGATAAACTCGAAAACTACTAAACCGATTTTGATCAAACTTCGTAACTATCTGTAATTTGGTCCAACTTAAAAGATAGGATAATTTTTATCTTAATTATTGACATTAATATAATATGTTATTGCAAATTAAAATATGTTAATTACACGACAGTCATATTATATACAGTTCGAGATTTAGTATGTTAGGCAACCTAGTGAACCTAGCAACCTAAATATCGAACGATGTTATTACGCGTATTATAATGTTACTAGGCAACCTAAATCTCAAACGATGTTAGATTGCGAGATAGTCTTAATCCAAATTAGTCTATTTAGATTTTAGATCATCGTTACTCCTTATCTTACTAATCGTGACTACTTATCTTACTAATCCTTACTAATATTATAAATGCGAAAGTGTGTTTGTTTGTTGGTTTGTCCTTCAATCACGCCGTAACAGAGCAACGGATTGACTTGATTTTTTGCATTGGTATATGTAGTTGAGGACCTGGAGAGTGATATAGGCTTTTTATCCCGGAAAATCAAAGATTTCCCGAGAGAATTTAAAAACTAAATCCACGCGGACGAAGTAGCGGGCATCAGCTAGTAATTTAATATAAAAAAAATTAACAACCGACTTCAAACTCCCGCTTTACTACATTACACACACACTATACAAAATATATAATTTATTGTTGATATTTTAAAAACCGCTCGACCGATTTCGATGAAATTTTGGGACCACCTGGGAAGTATACCCTTTCAAACAAAAAAGAATTTTTCAAATCGGTTCAGGCGTCTTCGAGTAATCGGTGGACATACCACCTCCTCCTTTTTTTTAAGTCGGTTAAAAATTATTCGGCATCGAGCAATCGGCTTTGCATTTAGCTGCCCACAAGATAGAGTTATACTTAATAATTTGCTAAAGTGAAAAAGCTACATAAATTGTATACTAACATTTGTTTTGGAAAAAGCAATATTGCTTACTTTCTTATCCGCACTTCTTAGAAAAAGAGCCACAAGATGGGCAATTTATATAAAACTAGTTGTGTCAAGTAATATGGGCTTAGAATGATAAGCAAATCAAGGTCAGTAATATAATTATATTACAATTATTATTGACCGAGCGAAGCGAGGTCTCTGAGTTAACTAGAGCGATTTGCACTTGTCCGTCCGTCCGTCCGTCCGTCTGTCAGAGCCTTATAACTTTTGAATTACTGAACGTAATTACTTCAAATTTAGATATAATATGTAAACCGATGGCCTCCAGCCGAAAATGGCTTAAAAAGTTATAAAAATCTTTATTTCAGGGGGGCTCTCATAGAAGCGAATGCGAAGTAAAAAAAAAATATCGCGTTACATAAAATTGTTACGTATCATTTTAAAGATAATTTTGAACTGAGTACAAAAATATTTTTTTTTTAATTTTTCCCTTAAAATTGACGAAATGGGGGGCTTTCAAAGTGGCGATTTTATACGCTCGCTTGAAGACGCTCTCTAGGAAAATCCGCTATGGATTTTCAAACTGATTTTATGTTTTTAGGTCACTTATATCCTGTACTTGAACAACAAATACTAAAATTATATGAATATTATAAAGAAACGAGATTATTTAATTTTTAATGTACATCAGTAATTCATATAGCATCAACATAGCTTCACAATAATGCTAATAGATGGCGCAGTCAGTAACTATTCCCATGGAACTACGAGTTACGACTAACGACCTATCCCAAAAACAGTTTTGCGTCGACCATTATTATTTAGTTACTTATTATAATACAATAATTGTATTGTAATTTTTTTTGTACCATATTATTCAATTAAAATTATTTTTTAGTTAAATTTTAGTTAAATATTGTGTATTTTCTATTCGCGTCGATAGATGACGATTTGTACAGATGCCCGTAACCCGGTTTCACTCGTTAGTACCTACATAATAATTCAATGTTTTCACTAACGTTCCCTAACCTTTACGGGCTACCTATAAGTTAGTTGATTGATGTTTTCTGTCAACTTATTTATCACGATCCTGTACGGGACACCTAAAAGGATATTGGGACGGATGTTAGGACTTAGGATTGTATTTAGGAGCTACCTACGTTAAGAGACTCCTACTTAGAGGATGATTTAGGTATGTTTGGTGAAAACGGGCATAATAATAATGTCAGTTTTGGTTATCATGTATCGATTGAATGAATAATCATGGGATACCGTTACCGCGAGGTCTCAGTTCGGGGCGAACCACTAGTATAATAGGGCGAAGAAATAGTGATTTCTTAGTGTCAAGTGTAAGGTATCGGACACCCTTCAAATCACGCTTAAAATGTAAACACATAGATTTAAAACAATTATATCGCTGTAGGTACCCAATGTTATAAAAACAAGTGCGATCGTTGGCTAATGATTCATTTAACCTATACAATTGATCTGCGGGCTTCCATTAGTAGGTATAAGCTATGTAGTATAATACAGTATACACCCTTTACAACAAAAGAATAGTGGTACTCGTAATTTGTCAAGGTAATCATAATAATAATAAGCGGTATGGTCTTGGTATGGTGTACGGAAAACTTATGCATGTCAATGCTTTTTCATAGACTATAACGTCTTATAAATCGATGAACACCGGCTGCACGCACGAAAAAGCCCGAGCCTGCGCGTGCAAGTGAGAGGGCGGAACAAGCGATAGAGAGGCACGATCGGCCCAAGCGTTGGCTTGTGACTAGAGAAAATTGTAATTTTCAATTAACTGCTTCTTTGTATCATACAAAATTTACTGACACAATAGTTTTGAGACAAATTTTTTTGTCATTCTTCTGTGCACAAAATCACCTTTTGGATTTAGTTTATTTTAAATAGGTTGTGTACCTAACCTATATATTATACTTACATATTACTAAACCAACTGAATTCCGAACAATAACAAGTTCAAAAGCATCGATGTACAAACCTAAAAATCGTTACGGGAATTATAAAAAGGCCCCATTCGTTACAATATATTTTACATACAATTACATATCAACTGCGGACGGCTACTGTAGCCTGCTTAGTAATTGGTTTTTCCACAAGCGACGCAACCTGGCAAACACAACTCTAACAATAACTTTTAATACCTACACACATCCATGATAAATCCTACATTCAATTTTATAACATAAAATGAGAAATGACAATTAATGAGGCGAAAACATAGCTATTAGTTTAAGCTTGCTGTTAAGAAAGTAAACCACAAAGAAGCACATCATTATTATTATATTCTATTGCATGTCATGATTCGTTTTAACCAATTGAATCTTAATTTCGACCATGAAGGTACAAATGACTTAAGCAACCCTGGTGATCTTTAACCTTAAAAAAATAAGGTAAGGGTACCTTATTTTAACAGCTTGTTGTGCTCTTAGAGGGAGAGAAAGGTCTAACGAACCGACGCGTAAATTTTGAAGAAAAGGAAAGCTTCATAATTAATGATATACAAAATTCTTGAAAAAATATTGTGAAGTAGGTCATGAGTAGGTACTACGAGATCACCGCTTTTCTCTGCAATGCGTATTCAGCTTTTAATATTTTCTTTATTATACATATTGAATTCAAATATGCTACCTACCTACATTGCATAATTTTTTTATTCATTTTCTGTCTTCACTTTTTCTTTGCTTCGTGCAAATTTAAATACCGCTGAAAATCTGTGAGGTCCTTCTTTGTACTTACACTAGCGGCACGCTATGATGGCCGGTTTGACGTTTGTCCGCTCATGAAGTTCCGTATTAATTGATAACGACTTTGAAGGAAATAATTGTATTACTTTATTGACGATAGTGATGTGCAGAGATTCATAAATTTTATCGAATGTAGTTTTAGGTTTAGGACTCAAAATTTATTTATTAAATTGATTTCTAAAATGTATACAAGTGTAGAAAAATCAGTTTGCACCATTTAAGGGGTGAATGTACTTGTGAATATGAACAATTTTCACTATGTGGACAAACCTCTGAAATCGCAAAAAAATATCAGCTGTTTCATACAAAAGGTAAAATTTTTATTTTTATATGATATATACCACAACTCGGCATTTGGTTTTCTAAATTGAAAATTTTTAAAAATGGAATCTAATACGATCGTCACATAGGATCGCTGGCTAGCACAACTACTACCTCCGGCAAACTCGCGTCAATGCTCAATGCAAAACAAAGCAGTTTCGAATTGACGTTGCTTCGAAAAGTATAAACTGTCAGTGCAATGCGATTGTGATTAGTTTTGACCTGGCTTTGGATTTCAAATATTGATACTGCATTACTGTTGACCCTTGCTCGTTAATTTGGACTCTGTTCAAGCCCTTTGTTGTGGATTTCGTCGATATGACCGAACGTACGCAGAGAACTGTTCTAAATAGTCAGACACGTGAGTTCGTAATACGCCTTCGTAACTATTTCGATCGTGAAGCTCAAAATGGAGGGCGAATTTTACCTATAACGTCAGTGGTTGAACGCGTAGCTGATGCGCTTAATATTGGACAACGAACTGTTAGACGGATAACTAAAAAAAAATATGGCGAGACTGGCACAGAAGAAAATAAACTTCACACACCAAAAAAGAGAAAACGAGCAAAACCAGTCGTAGGCATCGATAGCTTTGATGCCGATGCTATCCGAAGACATGTTTACGGCTACTATTTACAGAAGGAGTATCCAACAAGAAAAAAGTTGGTGCATTCACTGAAGGAAGCTGGATTATTCTTCGGTGGGGAAAGTTCTTTAACGAAGATTTTGAAGACCATTGGATTTCGATACAAAAAATGTAACAAACGCAAAATATTGATGGAAAGATTTGATATAGCGATGGCAAGGTATACTTTTTTACGGCAAGTGAAAGAAATCAAAAATTGGCAAAATGTTGTGTTCTTGGATGAAACATGGCTTAATGCTAACCATACTGTAGGCCGTTCTTGGAACGATGACACAGCAGCATCTACTTCCAAAGTTCCTGTAGGAAAAGGATCGCGACTTATAATTTGTCACGCCGGAACCATCAACGGGTTTGTCGAAGGTTCTCTCATGGCTTTTGCGTCAAAAACCACTGGAGACTATCATGAAGACATGAATGGAGAAAAGTTTACTGAATGGTTTACCTCAATGTTGTGTAGCCTCCCTGAACCATCTATTATAATTATGGACAACGCCCCATACCACTCGATGCAAATTGACAAGCCACCTGCCCAATCCCAAAAGAAAGCTGATATCGTCGCATGGCTTCGTAAAAATGGCGTAGATGCAAACATGAATATGTTAAAAGCGGAATTAGTACGTCTTTTAAAAGAAAACAAACCAACCAAGATCCGATACGTCATTGACGAAATAGCATTAGAACATGGGCACAGAGTTATACGGTTACCGCCTTACCATTGTGAGTATAATGCGATTGAGTTGGTGTGGGCTCAAATTAAGGGATATGCTGCAAGACACAATACTGTCAGATATTTAATACAGTTAGGATCAAAAATAGTGTAAAATAATAAAATAAAAATATAAAGAGGTACTTTATTAAGAATCATTCTATTTTATAAGTTACTATTGATTTCAATTTCCGTCATGAAATCTATTAAAGTATAACGACATTGACTTCCGTGTTAAACAAAGTATAATTACCTAGACTTTTGCTCTAATTAAATAATTGACACTCGCCTTCCATCGAATTATTAATAATGTCTATATTTGTAAAATTCTATTTAATTTATTTTATAATCGCAATATTGTGAACTTTTACAACGTTTGAAAATCAGAGATATTATTTCCGCTAATCATTCCGATTTGATTGGCTACGAATGGCAAAAGGCATGCGATTGGTTGATCTGTTGGAGCGAATGCAAGCGATCGGAAGGTCTCGCTTTCCGCTAATTTCTTACTACACTTTAGTTGATATAAAAGAAGAAACAAGGAGCACTATGGCTCAGTTCGTATTTTCGCAAGCTTTTAGTCGTTACGCTGACCCTCGACTTATTAGTGCTGTTAAATAGTAATTAGTGAAATATAATACATGTGATGTGATGTGAATTAGTGCTGTTTATAGTTATTTAGAACCCTGTTTTCCTTTGTATCTAACAAATCTCAGAAGCGGGTCAAGAACCAATACTGGTACACGCCTACATGCTTCAAGCCTAATAAAGTGATGCTCCTGACCAACATAGAAGCCGATCGTTGCATCGGCATTGTAAACGTCCCTGACAAACGCGTGGGTCGTCGTCATTGTCAAGCAAACGGTCAAAGCAGTGACCGTAGTCGCCGCGGCCGTTCCCGCAGTCGGCATCACGATAGCCGTCGGAGCCGAAACCCGAGCCAGGACCACAACCGCAGGTCTGGCGTGGACAACGGAAGGCGCCGGGCGAAGAAGGCGCCGGGCGAGGTTTGCGCCGGGCCAGCCATTGCTGCGTCCAGCAGCGTTGGCCATGAAGCCTCTCCGCGTGTTGCCTGGGTGCCTCATTGCCGGAGCGTAGCCTGCTGCAGCGTGCCGGTCTGCATATCACATGTGAGATGTGAAGCCTACGTGGCGGTAAGACGTTTCCATTTTTAATGATTTTAATAATTTTCATGCGTGGATTTATTGAGGATGAAAGCCAGTGTTGCTTTAATCATTTGGCTGTCGATGTCTTAGGGGACTTTGAATTATTGTAATTACTGTGCATTTATCAAATGCGCCTACCGCATAAAAATAGTACCTATGGGTAGTCAGTCTGTTTACTAAAATCATGTTGCAAAATATATTTCGTTTGCGTGATGTTAATTTTTCGTTAAATGAAGGTAGATAATATTAAAATCGTGACGCAGTTAGTTTTGGAGGTAAATTTTTCGTTAAGCAAATGAAGGTAGATAATAAAATAAAAATCGTGACGCAGTTAGTTTTGGAGTAAACGAAATACGGGTCAATAGTGTTTCTTACGTTTTCTAAAGTTTTCACATTTTGTGGATGAAGCTAGCATGACATGCACATGAGCGATAACTAAAACGAACCTTTCGTAACATCAATGGTTGCTGTTGTTGTTATCTACGTTAAAATTTTTACTTTGTTGATAAGTTTTATGCCTACGCGTATGTAATTATTAATTTAAATTATTAGTTCTGATGTGTTAAAAAAGAAAAGTGATCGCATCTATGCGAACCGCTGATACGGTTTAGTTTGTTGACCCATTAATGTTGCAACTTAAGTTGCTAGTTAAGCAACGCTATCGCTTTCAATTGAATTAGTGATGATTCCATTCAAATGACTACACATATCGCGAATGTAAGAAGATGCCCTGTAGTTTGCTATTAGTTATTGAAATACCTACATAGTTGACAAGAATTGTGACTTTCTGTTTTCGATACTTGAATTGTGGGTAGGGTCAGCGCTTGCATTTGATCGATGTTTTAAGTACGCCAAGTAGATAGACTGATAAATAGTTTCGTGGGTGAGATGCCCTAGAATGGTATTGTAAGATGAAGCAAGATAAGTTTAATATAATATAGGCATGCATATAGAAACCCCAAAATATCGTGGTTGAAATAATTGACACAATATTGAAAGCCGCCAATTTTGAAATGGATACGTAAAAATGTATACATACATACATAAATACATGCATGCACGTACACACACGCACGCACACACACACGCACACATACACTTGTATCGATATATACGTACACACATGCATACATGTATACATAAAATACATACAGGTACATAGATAGGGCATCCTATAAGTTCTGATGATTACGTGTTGTCAAAAGTAAATAAGAAATAGGCATAATAATGAAGTAGCTATTCTTAGTCATAAAAGATTTAACTAAGATTCTTGAAGTGCAATGAAAGTGCTATGAGTATAAAGTCAAGATAGCTTTATGAAGTGCAATGTGCACATAAATTGTAAATTTATTCGGTTAACTAGTTCAAGTATAGAATGGAATTGTATGACTTCGTATATTCGTTAGTCAAGCTAGGTCCACCAAAGAAAAGTTGCCAACTTTTTGTTGTCAACACGTGTTGGTGACAAAAGTTTCTAAAAGTTGTAGACATTTGTCGGGTACCGTGTTTCCGTTTTTGGCAGTAAACATCAAAAGGAAGCGCTTGTTGCCAATTACATTCATTCGCTGTATGGATGCGCTTGTTGGGAACATTAGTTGGAAACAGAAACATGTCATGTCAGGACGCGTGACGTGGTCGATTTAATTCTCCACGTTTTTTTTTAATTTCTTCCTTTGAGGCTTAGCAGGATCCAATATTTATGCTTCCATTTGTTTTTACTTTAAATAATAACAAATCAATATACTATCATCGCTGTTCGAAGACATGTTGCTGACAATACGGGTGGAGACAGCTAGTTGTCAACTGAAATGTTTCTCAAACTGCTGGCGATTTGTTTCCTTTCAATGTAGGTAGACACAATTGAAACAAAAGCTGGTGATTTTTTTTTGGAAAGTTGCAAACTGTTGGAAACACAGAAATTGCCAACAATTTCAGTGGAGACCCGCCTAATATAATTTGCTAGGGCAAAAGTGAGGGAATACTGAATACTCATTAAAAAAATAGATTATTTAATTTATTGTGATTTTTTGTTCTTCCTTGTATCATTGAATGTGCTCGTAGCAGCTTTGATTGGACAGCACTTGAGAAGTGAAAAGTGCTCAATAATTGAAATGGCAATTGATGCTTTATTGGTATTTGTAGTAATTAATCATTTTCTTATTCATACATTTTGATAACAATCTGATTGTGATAATTTAGTAAACTTATTCAATCATTTTATACTTGCTTTCTGCTTAGTGTCGTTCGCAGGGTCGCGAAATTTATCAGGATCGACGAGTTGTTAGCTTTTTTTTTATAAAAATGAGATATGAACCGGAAATCGGTATTAAGATAAAATAATAATTTAATTATTCTTAAAACATGAAAGCATGTTTTTTTGAACTTGTAATTTAAAAAAAAAAAAAAAAAAATGACAAATTCTTAGTAACTCAACTTTGACATCTGATATTATTGTGATGTCTATTTTTATTAAATCGGCTTAAGTAGTGTGAAATTCATGTTTAAAATTATGATTTTTAGAGATGATAAAGATATCATCCTTTTATCTATTGAAATTAGTTAAAAAAAAAAAAAATTGTGAATTGACATTTGACTCTGTTGATAGCATGGGCACGCCATATTGGATTATTGATATAAATCCGGGCTAATTTAACGTAATGCAATCTAGTCTCAGTCTCAGTTTGTCTCTTGACTCAGTCGAGTAGTAGATGCTCCTGCGTCTAGGTCGTTAAAATTGATTGAAGGATTGTGATAGCAATCGTACCATAATCGAGTAGATATTTTCTGTTGGCTTTGACAGGTGTAATATTCATTTTATTTAATATTTAGATATTTTTAATAACTGCCCTCATGTTCGGATGGTGTTTGTGTGTTGTGTTATGGTTAGATTATTTAGCTGTGTAGTCAAGGGGTTGCTATTAGGTGATGGAGGGGGTAATGTTAGGTAGAGTTTCAGCGTTTTAAGAGACATATTCTCTTAAGGCGTAATTGGTTTTTAGATTAATCCAGTAAAGTTTTAATAGATCAGCAGCTTTGATAAAATACAACCTTGGGTAATCATATTTGATCATTTTTCATTCAATAGCGATGATAGTGACAAAAATGATGAACTACATAGTTCAAATAGCTCAAGTTCTGAGAGTTAAACCTGTTAAAATGTTTGTAGCCACGAAAATCATGACAAAAATAGTGAGACAGAATAAGTTACAATGACAGTGTCAGATACATGATTAAATTAATTAGTTATTACGAATAACAATAATTATTGTGTATATTATATCAAATAGTTTAAAAATTACAGAGATATAGGTGATAGTTTACTTTTTGTGTCAATATTATTTTCAAGTGGCAATTCTTTCAGTATAGCAACACTTGTTATGTTGGTTGTTGTTCATGATTGGTAAGCGTGGTTGCATTGGCCAATCAGGAATAAGTAGGGGAAAAATGGGGGGGGAGTAAAGCCAGCGCCGGACGGGCGAGAGTTCAGTTGGTGATACTTTTGAGTGGCTCGGTGATAGAGTAAAGTATTGATGTTCTTGACAATAGTAATTAAAAACTTCTTGTTATTAATTTAAACTTAATTCATGAGAAATAATACCGATTTATTGATTATTTTGATTTGCAAATTATGATGAATATAAGCTTAAAGTTAAACTTATAATGTTTAAAATATATATGATTTGTAACAATTATTGAATTATTATCTTAGAATAAATACTCCTAGAAACGCAACAGTCGACGCGGTGATAAGTCGATTCTATTAACCCTTTATAGGCTGATTACGCAGTTTCGTCGCGTCAGTACGACGAGCTCACAGAAAATTATAAATAATAACGTACTTACTATGAGAAAGTGTGTCTTAACATAATTCATCAAAATAACCATCAAAAATGTAATTAATAGTACCAGTACAGAAAACAATCAAAAGGCACTCACAAATTCATTGCTTGTTTTGAGCCTACGTTTGGAGCAGAACTTATTTAGAAACTTCCGATCTATGAGTGTTTAATCTAAGGTTATTATGATTGATGATGTGTTCGATAAATTAGTATAAAGTTTAAGTTCAATTAACCCTTAAATACTTATAAGATATATGAACTAACGACACAATCATATAAAACGATTATTATATAATGACGTAATTATATTAACAAATATTTCAATGATATTGAGTAGATAATAATTAGGGCATGACCGCCCGTGATACTGTGATTTAGGGCATGACAGCCCGGGGCATAACCGCCCGGGGCATGACCGCCCGTGATACTGTGATTTGGGGCATGACCGCCCGGGGCATGACTGCCTGGGGCATGACCGCCCGTGATACTGTGATTTAGGGCATGACCGCCCGTGATACTGTGATTTAGGGCATGACAGCCCGGGGCATGACCGACCGTGATACTATGATTTGGGGCATGACCGCCCGGGGCATGACTGCCTGGGGCATGACCGCCCGGGGCATGATTGCCTGGGGCATGACCGCCCGTGATACTGTGATTTAGGGCATGACCGCCCGGGGCATGACCGCCCGTGATACTGTGATTTAGGGCATGACAGCCCGTGATACTGTGATTTAGGGCATGACCGCCCATCGTACTATGATTTAGGGCATGACTGCCCGTCATACTGTGATTTAGGGCATGACCGCCCGTCACACTATGATTTAGGGCATGACCGCCCGTCATAGTATGATTTAAGGCATGAACGCCTGTGACATCATTTACGGCATGAACGTTCGTAAATGATGAAGGCATGAACGCCTGTGATAATTTATGGCATGACTGCCAATAATAGCAATTAGTATTAGTTTTAGTCGTAATAAGATTGATAAGACCACTCGTGATTATTTAAAATAGGTAAAATTACCCGTAATTGAAGCAGATATGCATTTTTTTAAAATCCTATTTATATTTTTAATAATTTGAAAAGATTCAGTGTAATTATGATCAATAAATATAGTAAATATAATCATTTATATGTGAATACAAATTGTAAACATCTTTATAGGTTAAAGTATTGTTACTAATTTTACCTATTTAGTTAAAACACGGGGACGTGTTTTGTTGCAGGACGGCCGAGCTGTCAGATATTTAATACAGTTAGGATCAAAAATAGTGTAAAATAATAAAATAAAAATATAAAGAGGTACTTTATTAAGAATCATTCTATTTTATAAGTTACTATTGATTTCAATTTCCGTCATGAAATCTATTAAAGTATAACGACATTGACTTCCGTGTTAAACAAAGTATAATTACCTAGACTTTTGCTCTAATTAAATAATTGACACTCGCCTTCCATCGAATTATTAATAATGTCTATATTTGTAAAATTCTATTTAATTTATTTTATAATCGCAATATTGTGAACTTTTACAACGTTTGAAAATCAGAGATATTATTTCCGCTAATCATTCCGATTTGATTGGCTACGAATGGCAAAAGGCATGCGATTGGTTGATCTGTTGGAGCGAATGCAAGCGATCGGAAGGTCTCGCTTTCCGCTAATTTCTTACTACACTTTAGTTGATATAAAAGAAGAAACAAGGAGCACTATGGCTCAGTTCGTATTTTCGCAAGCTTTTAGTCGTTACGCTGACCCTCGACTTATTAGTGCTGTTAAATAGTAATTAGTGAAATATAATACATGTGATGTGATGTGAATTAGTGCTGTTTATAGTTATTTAGAACCCTGTTTTCCTTTGTATCTAACAAATCAGAACCCCCATTTACCACAAAAAAAATGCTAAAATTATTAGAAGAAGCTTGTGAACATGTGACTAAAGGAGACTGGGAAAAGGTTGTGAATAGAACTGTTAAATTAATAAGGGAAGATTATGAAAGAGATGTGAAAATAGATAATATTATAGAAAACGAACATATAATTATTAATGTAGGTGATGATAGCAGTGACGACAGTGAAAATAGTAGTATGGACGAATCTGATTAATTATGGCCTTTTGTGGCACCTTTTTTGGTATCTTTTGTATTCATATGTTTCTTGTGTGCATATAAAGTATGTATATTCATTTTCATTCAAATATTCAGTTCGTTCAAATAAATTAAATAAACATATACATTTTTGTTTTATTAAACCTATTTAATCAGGTACAAACACAAAACTTAATTGTTTTTTGTTCGAGAATAAATTGACATTCCACATCACTATTGTAATGTGTCAAACCGGCCATCATAGCGTGCCGCTAGTTTAATATCTAAGCAATTCTTTTTACTTGTCCTCGAGTTCTCTCTAATGTTAGAAGTGGTGTGTGAAGTCGGCCAATTTGCATTGGGCCAGCCGCAAGCAACACGATCGGGACTAATAGTCCACCACGCTGGCCATAGTATGGCCCAAAACCTGAGAGGAGACCGGCGCTCAGTAGTGAGTTAATTTTAAGTTTTAAAATTCACGCATAAACGCTCGACGGTGTCATGGCGTCGTTCGTTACGTCAGCTCTGTGTTTTCCTAATAGTTTGTCAAAATTTGAAGATAGGTGTGACGTATCGCTCTCATTGGTATTCAATCCAATATGGCAGATTGCTGTTTTTTGACCGAGCGAAGCGAGGTCTCTGAGTTAACTAGAGCGATTTGCACTTGTCCGTCCGTCCGTCCGTCCGTCTGTCAGAGCCTTATAACTTTTGAATTACTGAACGTAATTACTTCAAATTTAGATATAATATGTAAACCGATGGCCTCCAGCCGAAAATGGCTTAAAAAGTTATAAAAATCTTTATTTCAGGGGGGCTCTCATAGAAGCGAATGCGAAGAAATTTTTTTTTATTTGCGATTCATAGGTTTTCTGTGTATCATTTTAAAGACAATTTGGAACAGAGTACAACCGTATTTTTTTTTTAATTTTTTTCCTAAAATTGACGAAATGGGGGGCTTCCAAATTGGCGATTTAATACGCTCGCTTGAAGACGCTCTCTGGGAAAATTTTCTATATATTTTCAAGTTGTACTTATTTTCTTACTTCACTTGTATCCTGTACTTGAACAACAAATACTAAAATTATATGAATATTATAAAGAAACGAGATTATTTAATTTTTAATGTACATCAGTAATTCATATAGCATCAACGTAGCTTCACAATAATGCTAATAGATGGCGCAGTCAGTAACTATTCCCATGGAACTACGAGTTACAACTAACGACCTATCCCAAAAACAGTTTTGCGTCGACCATTATTATTTAGTTACTTATTATAATACAATAATTGTATTGTAATTTTTTTTGTACCATATTATTCAATTAAAATTATTTTTTAGTTAAATTTTAGTTAAATATTGTATATTTTCTATTCGCGTCGATAGATGACGATATGTACAGATGCCCGTAACCCGGTTTCACTCGTTAGTACCTACATAATAATTCAATGTTTTCACTAACGTTCCCTAACCTTTACGGGCTACCTATAAGTTAGGTGATTGATGTTTTCTGTCAACTTATTTATCACGATCCTGTACGGGACACCTAAAAGGATATTGGGACGGATGTTAGGACTTAGGATTGTATTTAGGAGCTACCTACGTTAAGAGACTCCTACTTAGGGGATGATTTAGGTATGTTTGGTGAAAACGGGCATAATAATAATGTCAGTTTTGGTTATCATGTATCGATTGAATGAATAATCATGGGATACCGTTACCGCGAGGTCTCAGTTCGGGGCGAACCACTAGTAATAGTTTTATTTTATCAAAATAAATATCAATCTCGCTGAAAATAGAAAAATAAATACGTTTTTTATAATCTATGAATCTAATTTCATTAGATAAATTCATAATTTCATTGATTCTTGGTTACTGAGTGTCATCATGCCTATTGTGGTGAAGTTTGGTGTGCCACCAGTAGCAAATGGCGTCAACGCTGCGACGGCACCACATACATATTAACGAGTCTCGGAGTTCAAACCAGACATCACGCGATACTTGAACGATATTATTATACACAGGAACTCTCACTCTGACAGGAAATACTCATATTCATTAATTGAATATGGTATTAATATTGGACCTTTGCTTTGCAACGAACACGAGTCATCCCATACATACTGATAATATGCTTCTACAAGACATCCCTGGTCAGTAAAATATTATTAATGAACCGGCCACATATTAAACTAGTAGGGCGCGTGGGTGCGCGGCCCGCAAGCGGACCGCGGTTTTTCTATCGTCAAGTGGACTTTCAGGTCCTGATCATTTTCTATCAAATAACCACTCTTCCATCTTTTATACTCTCCGAGATAGATGCCTATGAAATTGGTATCCGCCATCTTGAATCCGCCATTTTGAAATTTTTTTCAGCTCACTGCCAATTGGATGAGGTTTCGAGTATTTTTTGTTTGAGCACCTCCCACCTATCTTCAATACCCTGGCCGTGCCCCTCACCCACCTTCCAAGCCCTCGATCATCATATCTCACCATTTCTCAGAATGAGATTTCTTTTATAAAAACAAATTTTCAAAAGGAACCGTATCAAAGTCTTGTATAGTTCCCAACTTCTAGTCTCTTCAATATTCGCCATATATTTTGTATGAAGAAAAAAAAATCCGCCATATTGGATTTTTTTTCTATTCATCAAATAGACCTTTGGGTCCTGATCATCATTTGTCAAGAAACCACTCTTCCATCTTTTATACTCCCCGAGATAGACACCGACGAAATTTGTATGGCGGCCATCTTTTTTCCGCCATTTTGAATTTATTTTCAGCTCACTGCGAATTGGATGAGGTTTCGAGTGACATTTGTTCGAGCACACCCCACCTATCTTCAATACCCTGGCCGTGCTCTTCACCCGTCTCCAAAATCCTCAATCATCAGCTCTCTCCATAATTTTCCTCCGAATGAATTTTTGTCTTCTATACGAAACCATTAGTGAAAAAAAAATTTTTCATACAAAATTTTACAGGAGAGGTGATCAATCAGTCAGTGAATCAGTGAATCAGCACGAGCAGCTATATATATATTAATAATGTCTTCCCGAGCTGTCTTAAAGGGTAAACGAGTGTTTTCTCACAGAAAGGCGTAAGCGACACAAATACATACATAAATATTATACGCATACATAGACTGTTAAAATCAGAACCATTCCTTTTGGCTTTGCCGTAGTCGGGTAAAAAATATAGGAACAACCTTTACAATGTCGACAACTAACATTTTCGATCAGCATATAACAAAACCAAGCTTGAAAAGTATAAAATAATAATTAACAAGCAAGAACAAGACTTAAGGAAGTTCGTATTTGTGATAACAGTATCGAACTGGTATTTTCCTTTAACTGCAGCAATTGTAAGTGATAATAATGTTGAGCACTGACTAGCTCGTTCTCGTAAACAAAAGACGTTGCAGCACTTTGAGTTACAAAGACTAGTTGTAAACCGCATAACAAACTTAATTTAAAGCTCTGGTTAAGTCGGACAAACTTTGGCTAACGTGTAAATGCTGTTTCCGAATTGTGCTAAAATTCTAAGTTACACATCTCACCCACTTCTACATTGTCCTACCACATTGGCAATTTTCTCCAACTTGTGATCGATCAATGCCGATGTACCGTAAGGTGGCGTGTTTTCTCCTCTCCTTTTTTCTATTTTCATAAGTTTCTCGCTATCACCTGTATGCTGATGATCTCCAAATTTATATTCAGGCTAAATTAGCAAATTTACCTAAAACCATTGATTTACTAAATAATGAACTGAACTCAATGTCGAGTGGAGTAAGTCATATGGTTTTAAAGAGAATCCATCAAAAACTAAGGCAATTATAATAGGCAGTCAAAAATTGGTCTCTCGTATTGATGTGCCTAATTTAGCAGGTATTATTTTTAATGGGACATCCGTGCCATATAGTGACACAGTTAAAAATTTAGGCATTAATTTAGACAAATTCTTATCTTGGGCTCCACAGGTAAGTGAGGTAAGCAGGAAGGTGTTTGCTTCGGTTGAGTCTCTTTGTAGACTGAGCATTTTCTTAGACATACCAACTAAAATTTCGCTTGCACAATCACCCCTACCAATTCTCGATTACCCGGATAGGTGTTATCTTAATCTAAATGAGGAATTGCTAAATAAGCTTGAGCGCATTCAAAATCTTTGCATAAGGTTCATATTTGGACTTCGAAAATATGAACAATATGTTTCCGAATTTCGCGAAAAACTCAAATGTCTTCCAATTCTTCTTCTTCTTCTTTTATACATAGGTATATTCAATCCCACATCCCCTCTTTACCTTAAAGAGCGGTTTGAGTTTCTAGGGGACATTCACTGTCGTTCGCTTCGTTCTGATAACAACCTTGTCCTAAAAATACCTTCACATAATATTTCCTTTTATTCTAAATCTTTTTCTATCGAAGCTTCTCGGCTTTGGAATTCTCTACCGCTTCATATTATTAGGCGTGCGCAATCACATGCAATATTTAAAAGCGCACTTCTTTCCTCCCTGAATTTTTTCTTTACTTCTAACTCATTCCTACATTACCCTTATAGCTCATTTTCATTATTTAAGCGACCGAAAATATAATAAAATATACTGAGGGCTTTTAAATACACACAATTACGCGGGTAACCTTAAAAATCTATTTCAATGACAATAGGTCACGAGATCGAATTAGTGAGTCAATTCTGACGGCATCTCGCTTCCAAGTGATTCAGCACGAATCAAGGAAATAGATCTGACAAATTAAAATACCTACAGTCCTTACAATGTAATAAAAGAAACCGTATGTTTAGTTAGCTACTTAGAGAGTATCTACACCTTAGAGATCCAGCTTAGAGATGTAATCCAGGGTCAATCCATCCAGTGCGTTGAGCTTGTTTGTTGTCTTAATATGGAGATTTTAAACCATTCCATAGAATAGAATAGAATCTAATATTTTTCATTCAAATAAACTTTTACAAGTGCTTTCGAATCGTCAGATGAATCTACCACTGCACTGGTTCGGAATGCCCTTCCTACCGAGAAGAACCAGCAAGAAACTCAGCGTTTTCTCTTTTTCAATACAGTTTACAATAGGTACTATGCTATGTCTGCAGTGTTTCGCAGTCGAAGTGATTTTGCTTAAGGGCCAATTTCACCAACGTAAAATGAGTCTTATCCGGGCATAAATTTGATATTTTGACAGTAGTTTCAATACACAAACTGTCAGATCGCCCAATTTATTCCTAGGATAACATCGCTCGACGTTGGTGAAATCAGCACTTAAACGCACATAACTCCGAAAAGTTAGTTGGATTCGAACACCGGACCGCCGAAATGGAGGCCGAAGTATTTACCACTAGTCTATCACCGCTTGTAATTTGCAGCTAATGTTTGATCGTGTGAAAGGCCACTACAACAGCCCGACACGAGAAATCACCGACCTTAAATGAAAAGTACTCACCTCCGGCGCACGCGAGCTTTTCATACGTAAGCGTTCACCTATTTTTGCTACGTACTCGTAAATATTACTTGGTATTTAAAATAGGCCTTGTTAAGCGCTGCCTATATTGATATTGTTTTACCGATAATTCTAAGTTTTAATATTAGAGCATGTGTAAGTGTATGTGTAATGAACATTTACCTATGTGGAAATGTGGAAAACTCGGCGGAAATCATCAATATCATCGGAATTTTACGATGTACATAAAAATAAAATTTTCACCATCACCTCACTACAACGATAAATATTTATGAAGGATTAAAAAGCATAGTAATTATATTGTATAATCATTGGTTTATTCAAATGAATGTAGCATTGGACTCGTGGTGATTGAAACATTTTTTGTTTTGTTTAGTACATGGTAGACAAGGGTCTGACCGCGAAATTCAAATTTAATTTGGTTTTTCTCAATTTGTAAACTAATACGACAAAGTAGGCTTATGGCCTTCTAATTGCGCCAGTGGAATTATCATCTTCACAGGTTTACATAAAAATCTTTACTTGAAAGTGACCAGTTTAAGAAATTAATCAAAATACTGAATTGGACGTGAGTTACTCACAAATTAGTCGATATTTTGATTAATTTCTTAAACTGGACACTTTCAGGTAAATTTTTTTATATAAACCTGTGAAGATGATACTGCCATTGTCGCAATTAGAATTCCATAAGCCTACTTTGTCGTATTAGTTTACAAATTACGAAAAATCAAATTAAATTTGAATTTCGCGGGCAGACCCTTGTCTTCAACCTTAAATGTTTGAGAGCACAGCACGTTCGTCGTTCAGTCGTATATATGACTCTTAAGAGCGTACAAACGCTACGCGAATTTTTTTCGTCGCATGCTACGTTCGTATGTAGTCGGTTCACTAAGCGTAGACGCAGCTTTACATGTTAATGATGATCATTATCCATACAATAGACCCAGATATCATTAAATTAATTATTATTGGAAAGAAGCTGAACCACTTTGGATGCCATAGTCTCGTAGTTCAGTTTACTCGGCAATGGGATTGAGCAAGTAATTGCCATGTGGCCATGACTAATAACTTAATAAGCAAAATGACCTCAAGATAATAGCGTCAATCACATCTGAAATTCCGAATAGCTTTGTCACTTTTTATGACATCATCAAGCATTTTTTCTGAAAAACTGAAAGCACCTTAATTTTTTTTTAGCAATATTACCAAACAACGAACCTATTGTCGTCGTTACTGATATAGCTATTTTTATTTTTGTTTCTAGTCTCGGAAATATAGAGCTTTAAAGTTACCTGTTAGGCAAAGAAACACTATGAGGTGTGACGTCAAAACTCAAAAGCTCCTTACACTCTTCATAAAAAACTTAAAATCCATGTATACTTCGTAAAACCATGGTAAAACAGCTTATAACTTATTTGTTTTTTGACCGATTTATTTTCTGCTTTTACAAATGTTATTCTTACATGTTACATTTTCGATTATAAACAATGCATATCAACATTTTGTCAACATTCAAATACCCAATTCAGAATAGGTAAACAGATCGATGCCTGTGGTATCGACGGCTAAGAAAAAATTTAGGTCCACTAAACAATGGACGTTAGTGCATTCGACTATATACGGGTCGACAAACGGTCATCACGAGGTCATACATCATAAGAAGATGTAAAAGGTAAACTTAAAAATACCGCGAATACATAAACGGTATCAATGAATCAACATTAGATACATATTTATGAGGCTGAGTGAGATTCAACAATGGACCGCGAGTTTAAAATACCAAACAGTCGTATCACTTAGTTCAGTGTTCGAGTCTCAACTCTCACGGTTTACGATCAAGGCCGATAGCGAGTTTAAGCTAGGCAACGCTTGGCGAACCGCCAACAGGCTAGACTGGCGCTCGGCCTAGACAACCCTTGATATAACATGTCAGGGCTGGAGAACAATAGCGCGCAACAGCGTCCTAGCGTGCCTTGTTTTCTGGCAAAACCGGTGTTTGAACTACCACTACTGATTTGTGATATGCGTTTAAGCCTTTTTTAAATCTTACATTCATCATCAGCAACCCATCAACGGCTCACTACTGAGCGTAGGTCACCTCTCAGAGGATTATAGGCCATAGTCCACCAATGCAAATTGGCAGACTTCACACACTTTTCAGAACATTATGAAGAACGCTCGGGTTTGCAGTATCCTCACGATGTTTTCGTTCACCGTTGAAGCTTGTGATATTTAATTTCTTCAACGCACATTTCTTAGAAAAGCCAAAGGTGCGTGCCCGGGATCGAACCTGCGATCTCCTAAATAGGAGACCGCAGTACTAACTACTAGACGATCACGTGCTTTCACTGCTTCTTACATTACGCATAGCATAAAATCTTTTTACTGACTGATTGAGGAACGTTTTACGTTGTGTGTGTGTGACGAGTGGTCATGTGTATCAAATATATAACACAACATAATATAGTGTGTATTACGTTTTAAGTTTGGAATTTATTTTTCCTATTTATGCTTCTTAGTTCTAGAGTTCTAACGGAGGAGTAAAAACGAAAACAGAGCTGCGCATTCTCAAGCTCTGCAGATTTTCATCCAACAGAAAAAGACTCGGAAAAAAAAATACAAGTCTTGTCTATAAAATGTCTAAAATCATCAACAAATGACACACACAAAGAACGTCTACACGCAGAAAGAAAATTTTCTCAGCGCTTGAGTAAAAAATAAAAAATACCAAAAATCAAGCTCAATATCAATTAATTACAATTACAATAACCGGTCTAAAAATATTTTTGGAATGTACTATAATGGAGTTTAGATCGCTCCTACTTTGCAACTAAGATAAACAGTAGGTTCGGCCTTTATGAGTGATTCGTGAATCACTGATAAGTCTGCTCGGTATCTTAATTTTAAATCTTTCAAATTGTTTCAATTTTCAGCATGCACCGAGGTACACTATCGACGAACAAAGCGTTTTGACAATTTGAATAATTCAACGAAACATTATTATATTAACGATTACAATTTACATTCAGGTCTACATTAAATTGGATGACATAATAACATGAAAAATTTTAATTTTTGATTTGAATTAAAAATTTTCAAAACTTTTTCTGATTTCACGTGAAATGTTCCATATAAATACATAAATTAATAAAAGCCTGATAATAAAAATAGCAAAACTATGTCTCAGATTCGTGACAGATGGTACTACCTACCTAAGTAAAAAAAATATTAGGACTAGAAAAAAAATATTATCAAAGTGGGCGATGGGCAAAATAAGGTTGAAAACCTATGCACAACAAGGCAGTCCGGGAGAAGATAAAAAGTTTGTGTCCCATACATTTGCATCTTATTCCACTCCACACAATCTTGAAGTGGCGTCGAGGGTAGAGGCTTGTTTGGCCGCTTGCCAGCTAAAGACCCATTGTACTATGTTGGAAAATTGGTGCAATCAAGCTCTGGATCATGTCTGCTCTGTGTACTCAAACGGATTGTAGATTTAATTCGTAACACTCTTGACACGAATCGACTCTAGATACTTTCGAGTACGGATATCATTCTTAATGCGAGAGTGTGTTTGTTTGTTGGTAAATAATAATTATCCTTCAATCACGCGGCAGCGGAGTAACATTTTTTTTAAAGAACCATGTTGATCTTGACTAATGTTCTCCTCTCCCCTCTAAGTAACTGGAAAGCTTTTGTTTCGAGTGGGTAAAACAATAATGCAAATGGTGGGTCGAATCGTCGACCTTTCAGTTTTCAGTGCGCATCTATAAGTTGGACTATTGAGCGACATTACAAAAGGATTAGTATAGGATTTGATCTCGAATAGACGAAAAGGGTCCCTTGGCATTTAAAAATAAACTACACCGTTTACTCCACATGAGGGCGCGGGCAAAAGCTAGTTTTGAAATATATTAAGAGCCAATAATTAGTCGCTCTCAATATATTGAATTATAATCAACCGCCATAATTATATCGCTACTCTTGAAACGTTAATGTACTACCGGACAAGGCCCTCATTTAAGACCCACCACGTTGCTTCAAAAAAAATATTTAGGTATGTTTTACGCCTGCTAAAGTCTTCCTTTAAAAATAATACTAGCTTGTGCCAGGACCATATTTTATTAGGTATTTAGGTTTTTTATAAATTTTGTGGGAACGCATTGGTTTTTCGGGATTAGTCTTCAAGAGACCAAAACTCCAGATGAACATCCCAGGACTCGATGCCAACATTTCTGATCATCTAATGCGTTCCAATAATAAATTTTATCTACTCCAGCATCGAAAAGTTCCAATTTCGAGTTTGACAGCTGAATCGAAATGAACCCTCTTTCGGTTTTGCTTCTCATTTCGATGCAGCTCGTTGTATGGGAGCTGAATCGAAATGGTTATCTTCTTAAAATAGGATACCTAAAGCTAAGGCTCTGAGTTCTGGCACTTTTGTACCGTTCATATGACAGAGGCGCCACAGGCGGCTGGTGGCGGCTTACGGAGTTACTTTTTGTTACTTTATTGAGCCTACGGCGTATTTTGTTAATGATTTTACTTCCTTGTCGTAGATAAAATCTTGTATGCAACTGAACGTAATTAGTCATTTTAATTCTCGTACTATCCTATTTTGATACTCGGCAAGCCTCGTATCAAAAAACAGCACTCGAATTAAAATGACCCTCATTACGATGCAGTTGCATAAATAGCTAAATTCATTTAGTATTGACAGTAAGATGTCAATATGGCCGTCCCTGAAGCGACTAGACGTCGTCAAATATTGTAGATTGTAGAAAAATGAGAGCCAACTTAAAAAATGCACAAGTTGAAAAAGTTGTTCAAAAAATGCTAAAATTCGGGCAAAATAAGCTATGCCGGAAAGCTGACCCCGCGTAGTGCATGGGTTAAGACGCAGTTGAAGAAGAGAATTTTATAGTAAATAGGTACGCCAAAATAATTACGTTTTACTCCACCGCCCGTGCTGATAAAAGTGAAAGGCTTGAAATGACGCCGGGGGTAGCAATGTCAGTATAGGCTCATTTGGAACCTTGCCAGCCAGAGAACTATTGTACTTATTATGGTGGAAAAATTGGTGAAATACTTTGTAATTGACTGTGGAACATGATTGCTTGATTACTTTGAGGGATCAAATGACTTGCTAAATCAATTTGCATCTTTAGAGCTATAGCTTTTATACATTTTGTTTTTCATTAAACGCAGTTTTTGATCGAGTGCGATTTCACGCAATTTAGTGGTGGAAAGGTTGTAACTTGTATTATGGATCACATGATAGATTTTGGCCATCTTTATAGGGGTTTGATCCTAGGCACGCATCTCTAAATTCAGAGTTATGTGCGTTTTAAGCAATTAAATATCACTTGCTTTAACTATAAAGGAAAATTAAGAAAACCTGCATGGCTGAGAGATCTCCATAATTCTCTCAAAGGTGTGTGAAGTCTTCCAATCCACACATGGCCAGCGTGGTGGATTATCGCCTCAACCTTTTATACCCTTCTCATAAGAGGAAGAGCGCTGCCCAGTAGTAGAAGGGTTGAGAATGATGATGATGATGATAATTGTGGATCGCTTGTCTGCGGAGATTTCTAATGATTCTTAAAAAAGAGTTCAATCTTTGTTTGCCGACGACGCTAAGCTTAAGCACTTTAATCTCGTCTAATAAAAACGCGAGCATTAACGAACAACTTGCTTACCGGGAGGAACATAAATAAAAAAACCGTCTTGCGAGCGATCTGAGTGTTTTCAATACATTTTTAACACGAATTTGCAAAATCTTTGTCAAAAGGAATCTTACTCTATCTTGGTATATATATAATATATATATTCAGTAGTAATTTGGTAACGAATATAACATATTCCCTTCTTTAATTAGTGTAGAAAAACACTTTAATACAAGTGTAAATTAAAAATTTTATTTTAAAAAAACAAGCTTTTAGTAGCTGGCTACATCCCCTCGCTATCATCTAGAACCAGAATACTTGTCAAGACGAATCAAACGAGACCAAACTCAACGGGATTACGTCGTTTTATTACAGAGTTGCCAAAACCACCTTCCGGCTTCATCATGAGACCCTGAATGTCATCTAGGACCAGACTACTTGTCAAGACTAATCAAACGAGTCTAAACTCGATGGTATTACGTCGTTTTATTACAGAGTTACCAAAACAACCTTCCGGTTTCATCATCAGAACCTGATCAGATCAGACCCTGGTAACCATCTAAAAACAAACTACTCGTCAAGACGATTCAAACGAGCCCAAACTCGATGAGGTTGTGACCTTTCAGTTCCTATGGCCACCTTCCAGCTCCATCATCAGATCAGCATCATGTCATCATAATATTGCATTGTCACGCGATTTACTCACGTATGCAAAATTTCAGCTCAATCAGTAACCGGAAAGTGGATCAAATTTAATTTTCAAGATTTGATGACAAACCGCGTCGTTACTCGTTATATGACAAAAATCGGGACAGGTGAAACTAAATAAAAGCTTGTAAAAATTATAATAAATAACATGTTACATGTGATGACATCAAAGTTCGAAACACATTAGTTAATCGAGAATCGGTAACATATCTCGTTTCGCTCCTACACATTCAAATACTTTTGAAATAGGCGCGATGCTACCAGCATCGGCCAAAACTGTAGAAATTCAGAGCTTTTTAGAGATTAGACGATCTTCCATTAACAGAAATGCATTTCATTTTAGCCCAACTTTACAACAACTTCGTCGGGGATCTACATTGCAGATACGGCTTATTTGTATTCATGAGTGTTGAACGAGAAAAAGTTTTGCTTTTAGGATTGGAGGCATAATGACCTTTCCGTTGAGAAACATTTTTAATAAGTATAGGCTTAGCTTGCTGCTTGAATACGATTAATATCTGATAAAAATGAACTAGAAAGGCGAAAGACTACTTATTATACCTTGTCCAACCGTTAATTTTCTTTTTGACAGCTCAGTCTCACTCACTCTCACTAATGGGTGGACAAGGGTGTAGTTATTTCTTGATTATAGTATTCAAGAATTTTTTAAATATTATGCAAACATCTTCTTCTTTACCAACCTATAATAGACGTCCACTGCTGGACAAAGGTCTCCTGCATGGACTTCCACAGGCTTCGGTCTTGCGCCGCTTGAATCCAGCGGCTCCCTGCAATTCGTTTTATGTCGTCGGTCCACCTAGTGGGGGTCTGCCAACACTGCGCTTCCCGGTGCGGGGTCGCCACTCTAGCACCTTGGGACCCCAACGACCATCAGCTCAAATAATAAATGCAAATATATAGTATTATAAATGCAAGTGTGTTTGTTTGTCCTTCAATCACGCAGCAACGGATCAACGTGATTTTTTTGCATGATTATAATATTTGAGGCCTTGGAGAGTGAAATAGGCTTTTAGGCATAGACTAGACCTTTTGACTCTATGTCAAAAGGTTTTTTAATTAATTCCGCGGGATATTTAAAAGCTAACTGTTAGCTGACAAAGTCGCGAGCAAAAGTTAGTTATCAATAAAAAATATTTATTAAATTAAAATATCTATCTTAAACTAAACGTGTATGACGTATGTATTCAATACATTCGAATGAAATTAAGAAAGAGAGTATTTTGCATGAATAACTTTAGCAAACTTGTTATTTATGATCAGTCACCAAATCAATAACCAAGCACGCCGGCCTCGATCTAATAATATTGTCAAAGTAAGTTCAGATGTTTGCGTACTAAAGGCCACCCAGGCCCTTCGATTAAGTAAATTCGAGGAATTTCGAAGCTATATTTGGATTTTGGAATAAGAAAGGGATTACGCAGGTTACAGAATACACAGTCGTTCGACGGAAAAATTTAAAGTAACGCATGCCTAAGAGTGTTTGTGGCAACGCTTAAATCATTGTTTCATTTTCATAGAAAACGGCGAATGCGGGATCTGCAAAAATCAATAATAGCGGAGTAAAATTGAATTTATAAAGCATAATCATGAAGCCACGAAGCAGATTAGGGCCTCAGCACACCTTACCGCCTAACACCAACTCGACTTAAAGTGAAGCATTATGTGACCGTTATTATTATCGTGTCGGGTACAGAAAAGTTTTATTTACCATTGGCATTTGTATGGGCATTAATTAATAGTCATAAATTATGACTCATAATATCGCCTCAACACCACCTCTACTTCAAGTAAAGCATTGAAATGTAAGCTCTTTATTATTATCGTTGTTTAACCCGCGAAATTTAGGCCGTTTCGCTATGGTTTCGCTTTTGTTTCACAGAAATGCAAAACCATAGCGAAACTCTTCGTCAAAGGCTCATTTGGCTAAGCATCTAACCCTTTACTTCCACTACAAGCCTATAAGTCGTACGTTTCCACTGTGAAGCGGAATGGAGACTTGTTCACCAGACCAATAAAATCATCGTCAGCCATCTGATTGGTCGAGGCACACCCGTCAGCGTTCCGCTTCACTCGTCTCCAATTCAGTTGGAACACACCTTAGGCGTGCAACAGCTGTAGGATTTGGATAGAAGCAGGCGTTACTTTGCGGAATTTCATGATCAGCAAGAAAGGGTTAGAATTATTTTGCTATACGCTAACGGATTTCTGCTAGCGGATTATAGCAAAATAATTCTAACTTTTTCTTGTTTTCTTAGCTGTAGGATTGGTTAAAAATGATTGCATCAGTGTGATGATCGTTATCACCTCTGGTAGGCTGGCCGCGGGGTAATTTTGGCATTAACGCAGCCAATCAGACGTGATTGCGACCGTCACACTGTGCAAATAATTATTTGCACAACCATATCTTTATCTACTTATATAAAATCAATTGCTATTTATTCGTTCTGTCTGGCTAAAACTCAAAAACAGCTAGATTTTTTTGCTTTGTTCGTCTTAATACTCGAGGGGTTAACGAAGAATAGGAAAGAATAAGAAGAAGAAGAATAAGAAAGAATAGGAAACCTCAAAAGGAAAGTTAAAAAATCGAAAAAATCAAAAAAAATACATTTTGTATAGGAATCACCACTTTGGATTACTTTTAATAGATGGCGGGAGCGAAGCCGCGGGTGAGACCTAGTAGGTGGTATAATTTTTACTAGAATGCAGCGGGCGTTTCGCCTGAGATTGCATGAAACGTAGAGCGGTGCTGGGGTGCTGGGGTGCTGGGGTGCTTGCTGGGGTGCCCGGCAACAGGTCCAGGCGCGATGCCCGATCAATACGCGCACCGCGCCGCCGCACGCCGCCGACCGAGCCCTTCTGATACCTCGCTTCGCCTGCCGATGCCGATCGCCCGGTGGCGGCGCGCTCGTTCGCACGCCACGCACAATGCACACCCGACCGTAGCCTAGCTATCCGACTGTCGCTTGTAACAATACGTGTTGCATCGATCGTCGCTATCTCAGATGGGTTTATCGCTGATGAATGTCCCAAAATCAATGCCGTAGTTTTGCTAAATTACGTCATCGTATCAACTGCTGAAAATAGGTCTCCTACAAGGATCTACACAGAACGTGATCTTGAGCTGCTTGAGATCGTCAAGACTCCAGACCCCAACGACTATCGGTTCACTTCTGGATCACGATTCAAGCAGCTATAATTTGAACTGGCTACTACATGTTATTGGACCAGATTGGAAAAAGGGGTAGGACACCTATTCTTGGTATTGAATTCAACATAAATTCTGTATCTCGCTAACGAATTACGAAATTTGTTATTTCGTAATTCGTTGGCGTTATATCATTTATTTTTATTTATTTCATAATTTTTTATTTAATTAATTTATTTCCATTAGGGTAAATGATGTTGAGTAAATGATAGGTATTTATGACAAATGAAAGTTTCGAAAACATTGCCCCTAAAAATTATTTAAATTAGATTCAGATCAAGAAGATAAAAGCAGTCTTTATGTTAAAAACTAAATTCTCAATGTAGCAATCGAAGTAACTGAATGTAACAAAATAGGTAAATGATCTCGAGTTACAAATGGATGTCACAAAAGACGCAAGAATTCTTGAAATCTGAATCAATGTAATATAATTTAAAATTGATTTTTAATGTGAAACTTCAGAAAACAGGTCCGAATTTCACCTACAATATAACTAATGATAATGTTTGAAGAAAAATGCTGTTATTTAAAGATTTGTCACCTCTTTAAAGCGCTATAAAATAAAATAAAAAATTCTAAATTATTTATTACATATAGGCCAACCTGAGGCTCTTGTGACACGTCAAGACTACGTACTCAAGTCTCCGCAAGGACCGCATATCAGTAAATTTTTTTCAGGACCATAATAAGTAATTATAAAAATACTTCAGTAACTTCAAATTACCCACACTTAGAACTTATCAAGTTTATTTTATAATAAGCTAAATAAGGGCGAAGTGAATAATACAAACAAGACTCTTTAAAGCCAAAAAGTTGTTACCGCAATAGCGAAGGGAACTCGAGCCACCGAAATCCGAGTGGGCGTCATGCGATAGTGGCATAAATCTGTCAACCCCCTCCACAACCTTTATAGTTATGACTAGATGTACTATAAACCCGCATTATCATGAATAGCTGACACCCATGCGAAGTATACCTAAATCTCGAGCTCGTGTATAGCGGTATTATATAAGTGGTCTTATTCATTGAACTACACTAGCGGTACGCTATGATGGCCGGTTTGACGTTTGTCCGCTCATGAAGTTCCGTATTAATTGATAACGACTTTGAAGGAAATAATTGTATTACTTTATTGACGATAGTGATGTGCAGAGATTCATAAATTTTATCGAATGTAGTTTTAGGTTTAGGACTCAAAATTTATTTATTAAATTGATTTCTAAAATGTATACAAGTGTAGAAAAATCAGTTTGCACCATTTAAGGGGTGAATGTACTTGTGAATATGAACAATTTTCACTATGTGGACAAACCTCTGAAATCGCAAAAAAATATCAGCTGTTTCATACAAAAGGTAAAATTTTTATTTTTATATGATATATACCACAACTCGGCATTTGGTTTTCTAAATTGAAAATTTTTAAAAATGGAATCTAATACGATCGTCACATAGGATCGCTGGCTAGCACAACTACTACCTCCGGCAAACTCGCGTCAATGCTCAATGCAAAACAAAGCAGTTTCGAATTGACGTTGCTTCGAAAAGTATAAACTGTCAGTGCAATGCGATTGTGATATAGTTTTGACCTGGCTTTGGATTTCAAATATTGATACTGCATTACTGTTGACCCTTGCTCGTTAATTTGGACTCTGTTCAAGCCCTTTGTTGTGGATTTCGTCGATATGACCGAACGTACGCAGAGAACTGTTCTAAATAGTCAGACACGTGAGTGCGTAATACGCCTTCGTAACTATTTCGATCGTGAAGCTCAAAATGGAGGGCCAATTTTACCTATAACGTCAGTGGTTGAACGCGTAGCTGATGCGCTTAATATTGGACAACGAACTGTTAGACGGATAACTAAAAAAAAATATGGCGAGACTGGCACAGAAGAAAATAAACTTCACACACCAAAAAAGAGAAAACGAGCAAAACCAGTCGTAGGCATCGATAGCTTTGATGCCGATGCTATCCGAAGACATGTTTACGGCTACTATTTACAGAAGGAGTATCCAACAAGAAAAAAGTTGGTGCATTCACTGAAGGAAGCTGGATTATTCTTCGGTGGGGAAAGTTCTTTAACGAAGATTTTAAAGACCATTGGATTTCGATACAAAAAATGTAACAAACGCAAAATATTGATGGAAAGATTTGATATAGCGATGGCAAGGTATACTTTTTTACGGCAAGTGAAAGAAATCAAAAATTGGCAAAATGTTGTGTTCTTGGATGAAACATGGCTTAATGCTAACCATACTGTAGGCCGTTCTTGGAACGATGACACAGCAGCATCTACTTCCAAAGTTCCTGTAGGAAAAGGATCGCGACTTATAATTTGTCACGCCGGAACCATCAACGGGTTTGTCGAAGGTTCTCTCATGGCTTTTGCGTCAAAAACCACTGGAGACTATCATGAAGACATGAATGGAGAAAAGTTTACTGAATGGTTTACCTCAATGTTGTGTAGCCTCCCTGAACCATCTATTATAATTATGGACAACGCCCCATACCACTCGATGCAAATTGACAAGCCACCTGCCCAATCCCAAAAGAAAGCTGATATCGTCGCATGGCTTCGTAAAAATGGCGTAGATGCAAACATGAATATGTTAAAAGCGGAATTAGTACGTCTTTTAAAAGAAAACAAACCAACCAAGATCCGATACGTCATTGACGAAATAGCATTAGAACATGGGCACAGAGTTATACGGTTACCGCCTTACCATTGTGAGTATAATGCGATTGAGTTGGTGTGGGCTCAAATTAAGGGATATGCTGCAAGACACAATACAGAACCCCCATTTACCACAAAAAAAATGCTAAAATTATTAGAAGAAGCTTGTGAACATGTGACTAAAGGAGACTGGGAAAAGGTTGTGAATAGAACTGTTAAATTAATAAGGGAAGATTATGAAAGAGATGTGAAAATAGATAATATTATAGAAAACGAACATATAATTATTAATGTAGGTGATGATAGCAGTGACGACCGTGAAAATAGTAGTATGGACGAATCTGATTAATTATGGCCTTTTGTGGCACCTTTTTTGGTATCTTTTGTATTCATATGTTTCTTGTGTGCATATAAAGTATGTATATTCATTTTCATTCAAATATTCAGTTCGTTCAAATAAATTAAATAAACATATACATTTTTGTTTTATTAAACCTATTTAATCAGGTACAAAAACAAAACTTAATTGTTTTTTGTTCGAGAATAAATTGACATTCCACATCACTATTGTAATGTGTCAAACCGGCCATCATAGCGTGCCGCTAGTTTACCACAATTGCTTTATAAGATTTTAGAAATCACGAAGTTTCAATATAGCTATTATCTTAATTTTATAAAAAAAACCCTTAATTTTACCGATAAACGTGATATAATAACTGAATGTAAACACTTTTGCAATATACCTGCATATCTAATATCATTTCTATTGAAATACGATAACATTAGTAAACTTGAAGTAGGTAGTTTATAATATAGGTGACAAATGATACGTTCAGAAGTCGAAAGTGTATATTGCCTTGTATCAAGTGTTTTGTAATACAATACCTATTACGTACATCACGGGATGGATGACATAAAGTAGCAATTTTCCGAGCATTTGAGCACTCGTCGACCGTAATATACAAAGTGGTGTAGTAAATCGCAATCTCTTGTAGTTAGATAATGTATTAATGGAGGAAATACACTAGCGCAATCAGACGTTATTAAAACGAAGACGAGAGGATAAGAAAACAGAGAGTTCCTTGTGGCAACTGCAACTGCATCCGCCGACCGAGTTTCAGATGCAAAAAGACTATTCCTATCATGTTACTGAATTTGCGGCATAACTAAATTGTACATATAATTACCATTGTAAATATGTAAATGAACCTTAAGATTTTATCAGTGAACACCTCAGATGAGCACTAAGGCCTGATTTCACCAGCGTAAAATAAGTCGTATCCGAGCGTTTTGATATTTTGGCGTATTTTCAATACAAAAAACTGTCGTCCGATTTACTCCTCGACTAAACGTCACTCGACGTTGGTGAAATCGGCACTAAATCAATTTCAAAACTTCTGTTTTTCTATGGCAATGGAAACATTAAAAGTATAATTAAATAACAAAGATCTGTAAACATGAACAATGCGTGGTCTTTCCTTAAAATTATTGACATAAACACTAATGCCCTGATGACACGAAACAAGTTTCGAAGCTAACAAGATAGTGATAATAAGGTAGCAACTGGCAAGCCTGTCATAGTAGCTTGGTAGACAGATATAGTTTCACTTTCAGGTTAGTAAGCTAGCGACTAAAGGTAGAATAGTTTAATAATAATCAGGGGTTCTATTTTTCGAGCTTTATGAACTGCGATAAATAAGGCTTAACGGCAGCGATTGCGGAAGACGTGCACATATGGCACGAATGTGTTCCCAAAGACCGGACGAGTCAATCAGCGCGAGCGAACCGCACCCTGCTCCCATTGAGGGAACCACTAATTGGACACATCACATTTATTTGTGACGTAATTTTATTCAATTGGCAACCGAGTGTCACGAGTATGAACGAGCTAAGAGCATACAAATCTAAGGGCAAAGATCAACACAAATGCCTTATTTGAAGATTTACTTACAGTTTCAGCGGATGAGTTGGCACCATTAACACACGCATACTAATAAACCCTATGCAAACTATTGCATAGGAGGAAGGTACGATTTGTATTCCCATGCTAAATACTTTGTGTGAAATTTTAGACACAAATTCTTCTAAATAATAAACAAAAGGCCTTTAACAACCATTTTGAAGTTGTAATGATACATTTTCATTTACCACAACAGACTGCAATTAACAAGAAAGTAAAATATGAAAAGGCACTGTGCTAAAACAGTGTAAAGTTTAATCTAAATTGTCTGATTTTTTTAAAAAAGAATGGAAACCAACTTTAACTTGACAAAATCTTCTCTTTCCTCCAAATAAGCACAGCTTGTTAGGAATGGGTATGACAATAGGCAACTGGTGGGGATCGAACCGTCGTCTTTTCAGTTCAGTCCGCACCTTTTACCGTTGGGCTAGTGAGTTAATAAAACAATCCTATACGTAACACAATATAATATGTTCTAAGTCAATGAGTAAAAGGCGCAAAAGAAAATAATAAACCACATGTTGTATTGTTGTAAGGCATGTGTGCTACGTCGACTTGGACAGGTATTGCGAAATTGCTGAAAACGTAACGCGGTCGCCCCACTTCCTTCAAGCTGTAGCGTCTCCAGGGGGCTGAAAGGACCATCAGTATAGTTCACGCGATGACTAGTGCAAGGTGTTTCGCGGCCATTCCAGGCCCTAGACCACTTCCCTTACTAGGAAACTCGTGGCGATTTGCAATCGGACAAAAGCCATGGCGGACTCGCAATCTCGATATCACATTATGGAATTTAAGGGCACTGGCCGGCGCGGGAGGTGCTGCTAAAGTAGCTAAGCTTTTTGGACATCCCGATTTAGTATTCCCATTTTGTGCCGAGGAGACCGCGAAAATTTACAGACGAGAAGATGCCATGCCCCACAGAGCAGTCGCACCATGCCTCAGACATTACAAGCAGGAGTTACGAAAGGAATTCTTTGGCAATGAACCTGGATTAATAGGAGTGTAAGTATTTAATGATTACAAATAAAATATGTAAAAGCGGTGATAACTTAATGGTTTAGTATTCTACCTCCTTTTAGGGGGGGTTTGAGGTTCGATCCCAGGCACACATCTCTGACTTTTTCGAGGTATATGCGTTTTAGGCTTTTAAACATTTAAATATCACTTGCTTTTACGGTGAAGGAAAACATCGTGAGGAAACCTGCACACCTGAGAGTTCTCGATAATGTTCTCAAAGATGTGCGAAGTCTGCCAATCCGCAATGGTCTAGCGTGGTGGACTATTTCCCTAACGCTTCTGATTCCAGAGGTGAGGTAGTCAGGAATTACCATAAACAAAGCATTTCTTTGCATTTTTTTGTAACAAATTAATTTATTCTAACAGGCACGGCATGCCCTGGTCAAAATTTCGATCTAAAGTGTCAAAACATATTGTGGTACCAGAAGCGGCGAGGGCTGCTGTACCGTCGCTTGACGGCGTTGCAATGGACTTTCTTGACAGGTAAGAGATAATAGATAATAATAATCAATAACATTTTACTGAGGATTAACTGAATATTCGTGAGAAATACTTATGAATAGGTATTTAGTGAATAAACGTAATTATTACTATATTGCTTCTAAAAGTATCTATATAGTTGATACATTTAATTGGTGATCGTAAATGTTTTCTCACTAATATAATGGATATCGATTATTTATCATATGAATAACCCAGAGAGTCACAATGATTTCCTTCACCATTAAAAAAAACAAACAAAAACAATTAAATTTCATAGCTTAAAATTATTTCAAAATGCGAAATGCATTTGAATATGACTGCAACATTATTTCTAACTTTTCAAACGACAATTTAATGTGACTTCAAATCGAAGGCATCATTAGGAAACTCTTGATATCGGGTTACCGAAAACCTACAACGTTCAAAAATGTCAATTCACAAAATTACTTTAAGTAGGTAAAAATGCAAATTTGATCACGGAACACGGTATATGCACGTTCGTAATATCTAGTCAATTCCTGAACAAATTTTATTAACTCATAGAGCAAGATCCCAGTGCCGCCAGACCTAAGTTATTTTCTCAGCAATTATTTGTGTACGATAGCGTACTGTTCGAATGTCCTTTCAGTATATGCGTACCAGCTAGATTGTGCCGACGGCCAATTTCCAGATACCAGGTGCTAAAGGTAGGTAAAAACTAGAATAACTTATCTTAAATTCTCAGGGCTGATTTTCATATATGTTTTAAAGAATATTGTAAAAATTAATAAATTAATACTGCAAGACGCTTACCGCCGGCGGTTACTTTAGCCAGACGCTTTGAAGCTCCCAAAAATATATATAATTTAAGTTAACTTATATTCTCAGTTCTGATTTTTATACATGATACTCAGGGAACTATTGCGATATTATCTGTAAGCTGCCAGACCTATTGGAAGGGTCAAACATCCCCCCAGACACACATTATGCGTCCCCATATGTATGAGCGCTAGAACATGATTCACTTGTTTAAGTGTGTGAAAGATAATCTCATGGGCTACTGGTCAACGCAAGCAAATCTCAGGTTATAATTATAGGTAACTCCAGGCAAATTTCAAAACTTGATTATGCCTCTTTGCCACCAGTGATCTTTGATGGTTCTGCACTGCCATACAGTCAAACTGTGAAAAATCTTGGGGTCATTATTGACAGCAATCTATCTTGGAAACCGCAGGTAGCAGCTATTAGCAAAAAAGTCTTTGGAGCTTATGGATGTCTAAAAAGGTGGAAAAATCTCTTACCGGTCAAAACAAAGACTATGCTAGCTAATTCCCTCCTTCTTCCCATCATAGATTACGCTGATACCTGTTATCTAGACCTGACCGAAGAACTGCTAAATAAATTGGAGCGATTGCAAAACTTGTGCATCCGATTTATATTTGGCCTCAGAAAGTACGATCACGTCTCCGAGTATCGTAAAAAGTTGAATTGGCTTCCTATAAGGTACCGGCGAAATCTTCATGTCCTCTCTCTCCTTTATGCTACTCTCTATCATCCCTGGTCACCACCCTATCTCAAAGAGCGCTTTAAATTCCTTAACTCTTTTCTTTATAACTACACCCTGCGTTCCCTTTCCGATAACCGTCTGAAAATATTCAAAGGTAACACGTGTTGTTTTTCGGAGTCTTTCACCAAAAAAGCAGCTGTGATGTGGAATGAACTCCCAGCTGAAATTAGACGAGCTCAATCTTTGACCGTTTTTAAAAGCCGTCTCAAGCAACACTATCTTTCCAAGCTTTAAAATTGAGTAGGTACTAATAACATGTTTGTGTGTCATGTATGTATTAATATTTTAATGATTATATTATAATTAAATTAATTTAAAAAGAAAATCTTAAAAGAAAAGTTTGCATTAATATTTTATATTTTAATTGCTAATATTATAACATCTTACTATTTTGTGTTATTATCTAATCAAAATGGAAAAAGTAACTATTGTCCCCCGCGAAATTGCGGAACTGATTCCGAAATTCGATGGAGAGGCAAATTTATTGAACATATACCTAAGAAAATGTGAATACATCATTCACAACTTCAGACAGTCAGATAGTCCAGCCCAGGAGCTCTATTTATTCCATGTAATAACGAGTAGGCTAACAGGAAAGGCGGCTTTCCTAATTAGCGAAAGGGAGGATATTCATTGTTGGCAAGAACTGAAAGACGTTTTAATACAGCATTTCGGTGACCCTCGTTCAGAAGAATGTGTTGCCATCGAAATGGAGTCATTAAAAATAAAATCCGGTGAACCTTATTCCGATTTCTGTAAACGTATCCAGCACATCAGAAGCATTTTAATTTCGAAAGTAAATAGGCTGGACGATGTTTCGCTCAAGGAGTCCAAAATGATCATCTATAATAACTTGTCGCTGAACGTATTCTTATACAACTTACCAGAGCATTTAATACGCATTGTTAGATTAAAAAATCCCAAAACACTAGAAACAGCTTTGGAATACGTCACCGAGGAAGTTAATTTTCAATTCCAGTATGACTCCAAAAATAACAAAAAATCTCATCAAAATCAGTTGAGTCCTCTCAATAATAAGCTGAGCACCCCACAAACAGCCTTTAGAACGGCAGTAAATCCATTTCAAAATCGGTTCACTATGCCTAGCCAATTTAATCAAGGGTTCAGACCCCAAACTAATTTTCAAAACCAACTGAGGTCCAATAATAATAATTTTAAATTTGGATCCCCGACGCAATCTAATAATTTTAAATTTGGAATTCCGAACCAACAGCAGAATTTTAAATTTGGCATACCTCAACAAGGTCATGGTCAAATCAGAAATTTACAACACAATAATAATTACCAGAATTTCAATAGACAAGTGAATAACCCAGTCCACCCTGGAAATTCAAATCAATTTAAGTTCGGCATACCAAGGCCACAGAACAACACCATGCCGACCGACGTATCCATGCGTACCGCTCCACAAATAAGGCAAAATATGATGGAAATTCCGGAAAATGTATTTTATAACAATGACCTAGACATAAGCGAAAATTATTATTACGATAGTTGTTGTGAGACCTACCCAAATTCTAATTACGACGAAGGAATCCCGGAACCTTATTTCACAGAAAATCCAAGTTTAGAAACCGAGACTTTTTGCGAAAACCCAGAATCAAATGTTGACGAAAATTTTTGCGCAACAGCCTCGAAAAACCCAGGTCCGAGATAATACGTCTTAATTGTGATAGCATATTAAAATTGCCGCATATAGAACTCCCTGAAATTCAGGCTAAGTTCATGATCGATACCGGGAGTTCTCGATCTTTTATAAGCCCTAAAAAGGCAGACCAATATTTCTCAAGATTTAAACATGCAGAGCCTTTTGAAGTCATAAGTACTCACGCCCGCAGTAGACATAGTGAGGTGATACTCATACCTCTTTTGAAAACTTTTAAAAGCAACTCTATTCATAAATTTTACGTCTACGACGTAGACAACCGCTACGACGGTCTCATAGGATCAGATTTATTAAAACAACTCGATGCTACAGTGGACATGAAAAATCAAATTTTACACACGCGTGACACTGACATACCTATTGTATACAAAGCTCCATACGAGTTGACCTTACAACCTCGAACCGAAACTCGTGTAAAGCTACCAACTACTTTGGAGAACGGGGAAGCTATACTAAACTTCATAGATTTCGGACAGGGCGCACGCATGCCCAGTGCCTTAGTGAACTGCGTAAACTCATTCGCTACAACGGTAATTCAAAATACTTCTGAAAATACTATTACTTTAACCATTAACAAACCTTTTAGTGTTACTAAATTTGAAAATAATGCATGTAGAGTGAATTCAATCCGCGAAAATTATGAAATCGATGCTTTACTGAAACAAAACTTATCAAAGCTTCGCTTAGACCACATGAACTCGGAGGAAAGTCAATTAATCGCTGATCTTTGTTATGAATACCGCGATATCTTTTACTGTGAAGACATACCACTATCTTTCACGAATCAAGTGAAACATTCCATCCGTACGAAACATGAAGATCCGATCTACATAAAACCCTATCGGCACCCCCCTGCTCAAAATATTGAAATACAACATCAGATAGATAAATTGTTACGGGATAATGTGATTCGCGAATCGTATTCTCCTTGGAGTGCCCCGGTTCACTTAGTTCCAAAAAAAATGGATGCATCAGGCCAACCTAAGTATAGAATGGTAATAGATTACAGACGATTAAACGAAATAACCACAGATGATAAATACCCACTGCCGAATATCACAGACCTCTTTGACAAATTAGGTAAATCTGTTTACTTTAGTACACTTGATCTTGCTAGTGGCTATCACCAAATTGAAGTAAAAGAGGAAGATAGGCATAAAACGGCATTTACCACCCAAGCAGGCCATTATGAGTTTACCCGTATGCCTTTTGGATTGAAAACGGCACCAGCCACCTTCCAGAGGGCTATGGACAATGTTTTGCGCGGCTTACAGGGTATCCATTGCCTAGTTTACCTGGACGATATTATAATCTATTCGTCTAGCCTACAAGAGCATATTGTAAAACTAAGAAAGGTATTCGATCGGTTAAGAGAGACTAACTTAAAAGCTACCTTGGATAAATGCGAATTTTTAAAGAAGGAAGTTCTTTATCTAGGCCATACAATCACAAAAGACGGCCTTAAGCCAAATGACGATAAAATAAAAGCAGTGTTAGATATACCAATTCCTAAAACACCAACGGAAATTAAAAGCTTTTTAGGTCTCATTGGATATTACCGTAAATTCATCAAAGATTTTTCAAAAGTAACTTATCCTCTTACATCTTGTCTTAAGAAGGGAAGAAAGGTAGTCCTCACTGAAGAATACATTGCAGCTTTTAACAAGTGTAAAGAACTCCTAGTTAATGCCCCGTTATTACAATTCCCTGATTTCAACAAACCATTTATTTTAACGACAGACTCATCCAACTTTGCCCTTGGTGCTGTCCTTTCTCAAGGAAATATTGGTAGCGATTTGCCTATTGCCTATGCAAGTCGCACCCTCAATGATGCCGAAAGTAGGTATAGTACAATTGAACGCGAGTTACTTGCTATTGTATGGGCCGTAAAAGTTTTTCGCCCGTACCTTTATGGTCGAAAGTTCCGTATTTACACAGATCATAGACCTTTAGCCTGGCTAAACTCTATAAAAGAGCCTAATAGCAAGCTTACACGATGGAAACTGCGATTATCAGAGTTCGATTACGATATAGTATACAAAAAGGGATCACAAAATACTAACGCAGACGCACTTTCAAGGATAAAACTGAACGCATTAGAAGACGATAGTTCCCTACAAGTAAACGTTGACACCATATCCCTCAGTAGTGATGACGAGAGAGAAGATAACGACAGTATTATACGCATTCCAGACTCTGACGGTTCGAATATGTCTTTTCCCATTCGTACCCCATCTGAAAGTACGATAACTTGTAGCTCTAGAACCGATACTGCCCTCTCTGCCCTAGACATGGACGGTGAAGTCATCCCCGTACTTAACGAAGCTATTGACACAAAACCATACCAATTTCTCATATTCACTTGGAATAGAAATCATACCGTAGTTCAAGATTTCTCTCGGGATAAACAAAAGGTTTTTGAAGCACACATGCCTGAAGGAAATCCGGAGTTAATTAAGGATTTCCTGAAACAATACATAAACCCAAAAATTAGACACTTTATCTATTTTGAAAGCGATACTCATCGTAAGGATTTCCAAAAATGCGTTATGGATTTGTTTAAAAAGGACTCAGTCAAAATATACGAATGCACCAAAAGAGTAGTTTACGTTTCAGACGAAAATGAACAGAGGTATATTGTCATAAAATATCACCAGGGTCCATCTTGTCATAGGGGAATAAAAGAAACCCTCATGAAAATAAAACGCACTTATTACTGGAATAATATGGACCAAACTGTTTCATCAGTAATAAATGCCTGTGAAGTGTGTAAGAAAATGAAATACGATCGTAAACCTCTAAAGCCTAAACTCCAGCTTACCCAAACTCAAACCAAGCCCTTCGAAGAAGTTTTTATGGATATTTTCTCAATAGAAGGAAAATATTTCTTAACCCTTATCGATGCTTTTAGTAAAATAGGGCAAGCAATAGAAATTAGTAACAGATCTACCCCTGAAGTTGTCCGTGCCCTAATTAAGTACTTTTCATTTTATGGTATACCTAATAAAATTAATTGTGACCCCGCAACCGAATTCAATAATATATTATTAAAAGAAACTTTAAATTTCTATAAAATCGAGCTTCACATAGGCACACCACATAACCCTAACTCAATGGGCTTAATAGAACGATTCCACTCAACCATACTAGAAATATATCGTTTAGCTAAATACGAGCACAAATTAACAGATGCTTCTTCTATTATGACTTACGCGATAATGTCATATAATCAAACGATACACTCGACTACAGGTCTTACACCCCTAGAAGTAGTTTTTGGCCATACCGATTCCTCAAATCCATTCAACGTAGATTTCAATCAACAATACACGCAGAAATTGGTAAGAGACCATGCTAAGCGAACAGCCTTCCTTTATAAACATCTTTCAGACAAAATGATAGGACAGAAGGAAAGAATTAGAGAAAAACGTGGTGGTGAAACATCATTCGACGTGAATGATGGCGATGAAATATTTATAAAGGGTGTTAATACTCGACGTAGCAAGGATAAACCCCGTTATCAGAAGGCAAAGGTGACTGGAGATATCTTCAGGAATACTGTACCTGTAAGAACCCAAAATCGCGATACTAAAGTTCCACTTAAAGATATTAAACGTCCTCCACAGGTTCGTCCTTCTGCTCATTCCAGCCATCATGATCCAGGCCCTAATACAGAAAATGGAACATAACCCAGGTATCTTACCTGTAAAAGAAGGCCAAGCATTTATAGTAGACGATAATTGGTCTTATATTAAGGTTTTAGATTTAACTTCATTAAAGGAAGACTTAGATTATAATGTTAGAATGTATGAGCACTTAAATAAAAATTTATTAAAATACTTTGGTAATAGTACGCACTATAGCGATATAACTAATATTAAGACTCAAACAGATCATTTCCTAAATATTACATTGGACAAATGTAGGCAGCTTATTCCGACTAGTAGGGTTAAACGCGGCTTATTAAATCCCTTAGGTTCATTCATTAAAATTATTACCGGAAATTTAGACAATAGCGACGCTTTAAGGTATGATGAGTTAATCACGAACCTACAGACGCGACAGGAAAGGATATCAAGAACAATAACCATAGTTTCTGAAATGGTGCAATCTTTCGTTAATATTACTGGTTTCTCAAAAAATAATTTAATTCAACTAGACAAGGAAATTTCCGATATTAAGACATGGATAAATAACACAAAACAAGTAATAAGCGATACTAGTTTAATTAGTACTTTTCAATTATTCTTGAATAACTTCCAAATGATTTATGTTAAAATAGATGAAATTGAAACAGCTATAGCTTTTAGTAAGTTAAGAACTTTACACCAGTCTGTAATTGATACAACCGAATTGTATAGTTTGTTAATCGATATTGAAGTAACTGATAAGCTTGTATATCCTGTTAATCTGGATAATCTTTTGTTAATAGAGCAATCTATCGAACTTAAAGCTTATTCTAAGAAAAATCAGATAATTTTTATTTTGGACATTCCCCTTGTAAAAAAGGATCTTTATAGCTACTTCCGAATGATACCTCTTCCCGTCACAAATTCATTTAACCAAACATCCCTTATAATCCCTAAAACTCCTTACCTATTGGTGAAAGGTTCGAAAACCATATCGCTCGCTCAACCCTGCAAAGAAATGGACAAATTCATGTTTTTATGCCACGAAATAGAAGTCGAACCTCTGATGAAAGATGACTGTTTAGAGGCGCTTATGCTACTATCCCAAAATACTAGCGCTTGTAGCCCAATTCTAGTTGAGACATCTGGAATAAAAATAGAACCCATCAAATACAACCAATGGATTTTATACAGCAAATTTGAAACACTCCTCTTGAAAGTATGTAACACAGAAGAAACTCGTGAACATATAAAAGGAACCTACATACTTACCATAGATGACACCTGCAGCTTTAAAGTAAAGGGATTAACACTGAGAAGACATCAAACTGTTGGTAGAACTATAAACTACCCCAGAATATCAACTATTCACTTCCCCGAGATACTTACTTCAAGCCCGCTACCTGAAAAGAAGCTTTTAAACCTAGATGGCGTTAACCTTCAGCATCTTCAACAGTTAGCATACAGTTTAAAGGAAAGTGATAGTGAGAATGTGTTCGACCAAAGTGAAAGCTCTATAAATGTGAAAAGTGTTAGCGTCGGAACACTAATTTTATATGTAATATTAGCACTAAGCATTTGTATTCTTTTAATGTATAAATTCATCCCTTTACAATTTTTCCGTCAAATTCAGCAGACGGAAAATCATCCCTCTGCTGACTTTGAACTTAAGGAGGGAGGAGTTAAGTATACCGATTCTCATGTCGACAAGCAACATTGCGTAACCTTTGTTAAATGATTGCGAAACTCTTTCTACTGAAAAAGACCACCGGCGATGCAGCGCGCCATGGGAAACGAGAACAATACAAGAGCAGTCCCTAACTTGGCTCGTTAGCGTTAAGACATTTAGTTTTTATAATTATTATAATTAATTTTAAATAAAGTTTTCAATTTCTTTTTTACTTTTTAAAAACTAATAACTACGCACCCGAAATTTGACTATCTATTAGAGTGTATGTAAGTATGTTTAATAATTATTATTGTTTTGTAGTCCTATGCACTTATTGCGATACCCCGTCTCTCAGTGCATAATGTTCTCTAGTACAGGTTGCCTGGAAGAGATCACTCTTAGTGATAAGGCCGCCTTTTGTATTAAATTGTTTCTTTACTTATTGTATATTTTTTGATCTTGTATGCAATAAAGTTGTATAAATAAATAAATAAATAAATAATATCATCATACTATAATATTATAAATGCGAAAGTGTATTTGTTGGTTTGTCCATCAATCACTCTGCAACAGAGCTACGGATCGACGTGATTTTTTTGCCTGGGTATAGCTTGCAGAAGATATTGCAATAGTTCTCTCTCTCTAGGGATCCTTAGTTATACCCAGGCAAAAAATTACGTCGATCCATAGCTCTGTTGCAGAGTGATTGAAGGACAAACCAACAAACACACTTTCGCATTTATAATATTATAGTATGTTGATATTATCTCTCACACACTTAAACAAGTGAATCATGTTCTAGCGCTCATACATATGGGGACGAATAATGTGTGTCTGGGGGGATGTTTGACCCTTCCAATAGGTCTGGCAGCTTACAGATAATATCGCAATAGTTCCCTGAGTATCATGTATAAAAATCAGAACTGAGAATATAAGTTAACTTAAATTATATATTTTTTTGGGAGCTTCAAAGCGTCTGGCTAAAGTAACCGCCGGCGGTAAGCGTCTGGCAGTATTAATTTATTAATTTTTACAATATTCTTTAAAACATATATGAAAATCAGCCCTGAGAATTTAAGATAAGTTATTCTAGTTTTTACCTACCTTTAGCACCTGGTATCTGGAAATTGGCCGTCGGCACAATCTAGCTGGTACGCATATACTGAAAGGACATTCGGACAGTACTCTATCGTACACAAATAATTGCTGAGAAAATAACTTAGGTCTGGCGGCACTGGGATCTTGGACCATCATGTGACATGTCCAATTTAAACTTCATGAACATCTACGAATAATTGAAATCTTCTACTTGTAGTCGTCGACCTGGTCAATCGGTGTCGGTTTACTTGCTTAATATAGTCTAATTTGTTCCATTAAGATTCTAGAGCATCTGTTTGAGGTCACCTTATTGTGGTATCTAAGTCCACATAATATTCTACCACCAAAGGCCAAAAGATTCATAATAAGTTAAAGATGACTGAAAACTGATAGATTGATGGATCGATTCCCATCCGTTGCAATATCGTCAGACCCTAACACACCCTAGCTTTCCGCTTATTTTCAGGGCAAAGGAGAATATTAATCAAGTTCAGCAGTGAAAAAATGACAATCAAAGTGTGCAGTAGTTCTAATATGCAGATACGGTCTCGTTGACTAGTTACAAATGTAGGCAGACTGCAGAATCACGGTTTAATGACCACATCCGTTTCTAACAGCGACGGCGTCTGAGTATTTGTTTTGCATGCTCCGTTCTGAGTCATTGCGAGAAACAACAATCTCATTCAATGAAAAAGTAACGTTCCGATTAAATGGGCTTCAACCGCGTTGCATTTAGCGTAATCGCACGAGACCTTTAAGAATCTAACTTTCAACAACTTTTTAGTATGTATTTATTGGTATAATCATCATGTACCGTCGAAAGCTTTGTAGTCAAATTAGTAAATTCAATTCATCGAGCTAAATTCTTTACTCCGCCTTCGAACCCGATGCTTCGATTTAAAAACTGCTAGTCTAATTCTTTTTGTCCTAATTCTATATTTTTTATTTACCAATTTCACAGAATGGAGAATATTCTAGACGAGAACAGGGAACTGCCGAAAGATTTTTTAATGGAATTATACAAATGGGCCCTTGAATGTAAGTATGCAATTAATAAATGTGTATATATACAGGGTGGCCGGTCAATTGACTTCACAAAAAAAAATTTAGGTCCGGTATGTTGTGGGGTATCCGAATCACCCCCATGTATGTTCTGCGATTGTTTATAGTTTTTGAGTTATGATTTTTTTTTCGATTTTTTGAGGACTTTCGACATGACCATATTAAAAAAATCCTAAAAAAAAAGCAAAAGACTTTTTAGAGATTTTTTTTTTTGCAACTGAATTTTCATGAGTTGTACTTTTATGCATAAAATAATCAGCTTCGTAACTTTGATGAAAGTTATGAAAATGTTGGTCTAAAGTTAAAAATTTACGTTCCGTGAATTATGACTAAAATTTTCAACTTTAAATTAAAAATCAAAACAGGTGACCTTATGATTTCTTAGTTAGTCTTAAAAGTGCGCCAGGCTATCAGCTTTCATAATAATAATAATAACGTGGTACTTAATAGGGAGAATTTGGCTAAAATCGGTCTTCAAAGACAGCAAGGTGGCAAATTCTTAAAATTAACCTACTGATTTTGACGTGACAACGTCTTATAAATTGGTTTGCCCGGTGACACTTCAAGAAACTGCGTTACGCTCCGCTCACGTTATGCGCTCACAATGAGAGCGAGTGAGAGGCATGGTTAGCCCGCCTAAGAGCGAGAGAGACAGACATAAAAAGTGAAAGGCACGCGTCCCTTCCACTCGAGCACAGTTAGCCCGCCTAAGAGCGAGAGAGACAGAGCGAGAGAGAGAGAGTGAGAGAGATAGGCATACACACCGGTTCATGTCTTGCGCTTCTATTTCGGTTGTCACGTAAAACTTTCGCCCGTATACCGACTTTACAGGCAACCAATTTTTTTTTTATCATTCCTAAGGCTAATTAATGATTTGAGAATGCTGGAAACCTATCGTGTTGGTTGGATGACGAAAGTTTTAAGTAAGAAGTAGATCATAATGTAAATCCTTGAATGATTCCTGGTCAACGCGGCAATCGTGAGGGAATCTTTAGAGCAGACCCGGATCGCACAGAAGTGGTGGTGGAAGCGGTTCAGCGAAATTCGTCTACGAGTACGAGAGCTATGGCTCGTGCTTTAGACATCCCAAGGACTTCTAAATTAGCCAACTGATTTAAAAAAAATTATCATTACTATGGCTAATTTAATGATTAGAGAATGCTGGAAACCTATCGTGTTGGTTGGATGACGAAAGTTTTAAGTAAGAAGTAGATCATAATGTAAATCCTTGAATGATTCCTGGTCAACGCGGCAATCGGAATCTTTAGAGCAGACCCGGATCGCACAGAAGTGGTGCTGGAAGCGGTTCAGCGAAATCCGTCTACGAGTACGAGAGCTATGGCTCGTGCTTTAGACATCCCAAGGACTTCTACCCAAGACATTCTTCATGATGAAGGATACCACGCGTTCCACTTACGACGAGTCCAAGCTTTACAGCCGACAGACCACCAACTTTCCTTATCCAACCAACACGATAGGTTTCCAGCATTCTCTAATCATTAAATTAGCCATAGGAATGATAAATTTTTTTTAATCAGTTGGCTAATTTAGAAGTCCTTGGGATGTCTAAAGCACGAGCCATAGCTCTCGTACTCGTAGATGGATTTCGCTGAACCGCTTCCAGCACCACTTCTGTGCGATCCGGGTCTGCTCTAAAGATTCCCTCACGATTGCCGCGTTGACCAGGAATCATTCAAGGATTTACATTATGATCTACTTCTTACTTAAAACTTTCGTCATCCAACCAACACGGGTTTCCAGCATTCTCAAATCATTAATTAGCCTTAGGAATGATAAAAAAATCAGTAGGTTAATTTTAAGAATTTGCCACCTTGCTGTTTTGAAGACCGATTTTAGCCAAATTCTCCCCATTAAGTACCACGTTATTATTATTATTATGAAAGCTGATAGTCTGGCGCACTTTTAAGACTAACTAAGAAATCATAAAGTCACCTGTTTAGATTTTTAATTTAACGTTGAAAATTTTAGTCATAATTCACGGAACGTAAATTTTTAACTTTAGACCAACATTTTCATAACTTTCATCAAAGTAATGAAGCTGATTATTTTATGCATAAAAGTACAACTCATGAAAATTCAGTTGCAAAAAAAATATCTCTAAAAAGTCTTTTGATTTTTTTTTAGGATTTTTTTAATATGGTCATGTCGAAAGTCCTCAAAAAATCGAAAAAAAAAATCATAACTCCAAAACTATAAACAATCGCAGAACATACATGGGGGTGATTCAGATACCCCACAACATACCCGACCTAAATTTTTTTTTGTGACGTCAATTGACCGGCCACCCTGTATATATTTTTTTCATTCTGATTGTGGTAATTTTTCTAGCCGTAGTTTCATGGGCATTAGGAACAAGACTTGGCTGTTTGAAGGTCAACAATACTGACGCCAAGGATATCATTAAAAGTATTCACGGATTCTTTCACAGTGTACCAGAACTTGAACTATCCGCTCCTCTATGGAGGATTTATTCAACCCGAGCTTATAAAAACTACATTGACGCATTGGACTCCTTTCGAAGTCTCTGTTTGAAGAGACTTACTGACAAAGGAGTTTGTGCTGAAATCGCCAAGCAATCAGGCGAAAAAGTTGCAACTATACTAGCTTTAGATTTGTTACTAGTGGGAGTTGATACCACTGCTGCGGCTGCGGCTAGCACTATGTATTTACTAGCGAAAAACTCAAGAGCACAAGGAAAGTTGCAAAAGGAATTGGACGAGAATCTTCCTAGAGACAGAACTCTTAACAGCAAAGATTTGGATCAAATGCCATATCTGCGAGCTTGCATAAGAGAAGGTCTTCGGTAAGTAGCTCTTTTTTATAATAATAATTTAATGTAATAGAGGTGGGAATGATGATGTTAAAGAATTGATGAAGCGTGATATATATTTAGAATCCTTGCGAGATAAAATAGTAATAAAGTAAAATTGGATGCAATTCAAAGTGTACACTGTACATATTATTGATAAGTTATGTAGCTTATGTTATTGTAAATAATTTTAACAGCAATTAAAAAATAAAAAGAGAATTATCGGCGCTTAGAGCAATGCAGTAGATCATAACTAAACACTAAAATAGAGATGAATGAAAACTGCGCAGTCATTTCTTTTGTTCTCTAGTGTAGTGAAGAGTGTTCAGTTGCTTTGTATGCAGTGTAACTCATACCCACAAGACACTTTGCGGTTAACGCGGTTTCTTATATTTATGTTACAGTTTGCACCACTGTACAGAAGCAATGCAGATGTATTTAGGTGGATAGAACGTCGTGCTAGGACTTATATTTTATTCAGTGCTGGCTTAGCTTAGGTACTTTATTTATGATACCGCACACGATGTACTTTATATGAGCTTGACATTACAGCATTGTTTTTTTAAATAATGGCTAAAGTAGAACTAAATAGAACTAAATATCCACTTTGATAGTTTGATAGAGAATAAAGAGCGATAAAAAATTATTGGAAGAAAAGACTTGTGCAGTATTTTCTTAATCCAATCAACAAAATTAAGGAAGAGTAGGTACTTTCTAAGCGTAGGTGTTACGATATTGAATCCGAATATTTATAGGATCATTGAAGTGTTATATTTATCGTTACTATTTGCAGCACCAGTTTTACAATTAGGTAAAAACAACAAAAAAGTGCACCTAATAATTTAGTAGTCTGCATAATTTAATTACTTGCAAAAGAAACGTGTTATACAATGCAAACCTTGTTTTGAGGAAAAACGTGTTAAAATTGATTTGCTAAGTTACATAATGCACCCATTATATCCATATAGAATAAACATGCTTTTTTATTCCAGTATTAAACCGGTAATCTTGGGGAATGGACGCTCGATACAATCAGATGCGATTATATCAGGATATCAAGTACCAAAAGGGGTAAATATAGATTGCCTCATAATGAGCTTGATGCCCACGACTGCATCCCTGTGAATATGGTTATTAACAGTGATTCTTCATACAAATATTTCATTTCATTATGAATTGAGTCTGTCAATCATTATGTCACGATATAGACCAGGTTCCTCGAATTTTTTACAATAACCCACGAAGAGGCATTACAATCGTAGAGTGATAAAAATTCCAGCCCGCCTAGCATGCACGTCGATGTGATATCTCGCGCGAAGAGAGAGAGAGATATTGTCGATGTAGACTAATTTCTCATTCGACGAATCCATGTGGCCAACCATGTTAGTGTCGATAGAGATATAGAGATAATACGAGAAAAGGCGTCGACAAAATTTTCTCGCGCGTGCATGCTAGGCGTGCTGGAGACAAACGAATCTTATTTAATTTTAATGAATAACTCAACTCAACATTTCTTCAAAACGAAATCAAAAAAAATTAAATAGTATAATAGATTTTTTTAATCCCAATGGGAACACTGAGTTTCACTGTTTCTTTGATTCTCAAATGATCCCCTTGCCAAATGTTGTCGAAATCGGTTCAGAGGTAAGAGGCAAGAAAAGGCAACAAACAGATCGACGAACAAAAAAAGTTTCTTATAAGATTGTAACATTTGATAATAATAAACATTTCGCAGTCGCACATCGTCTTTCCACACTACATCATGTCAAACGAAGACAGATACTTTCCATCGCCACACGAATACGTACCAGAGCGTTGGTTGAGAAACAATATCAACATTATTGGAGAGGAGGAATTTGCCCAACAGTTTGCCAAAGATCGTGATCACACTAAGCAAATACAGGGCAAATCAAAAGGATCGATCTGCGAACATGCAAAGGCATTATCGGTGTGGCACAAGCAAAAGGAAATCGGAATTCATCCATTTGCATCTCTACCGTTTGGATTCGGACGCCGTATGTGCATTGGGAAGAGATTCGCTGAAGCGGAGTTGCAGCTTTTGTTAGCTAAGGTAAGGACATTAAAATTGTATGACCGACTGACCCGACCCTACTTTGCATGTTACCGGTACATAAGTAAGGCCTGCCTATTATGATAATCCGGTTTAAATAAATAATAATAAGCTGATTACTGCTATTTAAATGAACTATTATGTCCGGACATATGTGCAAATTCATCCAAATAGAGTCTATTTGGATGAGATTGCACAGAGACTTGGTTTAAATAAACAAAATATTATTTACATACATATTTCTATTCCGCCCAGACAAAAAACAGACTAACAAAAAAATACTCTTCAACTACAACTTCAGTTTTATAACGTCTGGAAGTAAAAGAAAAAGGTTATAAAAGGATTTCCGAATCAGAAATAAATATAATTAAAAAGTCTCTAGCGCAGTTTCCTGCTATGAATCAAGTTAAAAAAAATAACAGAACAGATTTTAATGAGGCCTTTAGAACCGGTACATAGTGGTGTAGGATCGCAACAAGGTGATTTCGACTGAGAATGAATACTATGGGGTAAAGCAAAGCCAACAAAGGTATAAAAGTGTACTTGGCCAGTGGATTTTTCTTTATTCACTGTGCAAATATACGCTGCAAAGAAATAAATGTACCCGACTGCATTATTTTTTCCTTTTTGAATATTTATTTTGAGCCGCAGACATGATGTCTCTATTGTAGGTAGATTACTCAATATAGAATTCCCATGTACCATTTTATTATCCATTCGGAAATTAAATTAAATTTTAATTTTCATCAATAAAAGTGCAATAGGTCAAAAGTTATAACAGTTAGAGATATAATCTTTATGCTCCCTTGAAAAACATAGCATTTTTGAGTTGCAACCGTATTTTTCCAAGAAACTTTGTGAGAGAAAGAAACAAGTGTGACAGACAAAATGTAATCGACTTTACTGTTCATCTTCTTCATCATCTTCATTCTACCCCATAGCACAGAGTAGGTATATTAAAGTAACAGAGCGGAAGCTACATACAAACGGCTCGCGGCGGGCTCACCCATACATAGCGCAACGCTGTGTGCGTGAGCTCTCACCGACACATTCACCGACACGCCGCGGCGCGCCGCTCAGGGTAAGTCAGGGTCAGGACGTAAGGGCTGACGGTCGTGCGTTTGGTGGAAATAAATAGACGAAGAGTGAGTGTTTGTTTGTTGTGAGTTCAGATTTATTTGTGTATATGTATGTAATAGTGTAAAAATGCCAAACTCTTGCACAGTTTGCTTAAAACAGGCCAGAGACAATAAGGACATTTCCTTTTTTTTATATCCGAGAGATAAAGAGAAGTAAGTACTTTTTTATACGTACGTAAGAGGAAATGGATGCCAAAATTTAAAAAAGTCACCGCCATATTGAAATTCTTTCTTATTCGACCGATTTCGTTCAAAATCGATATTTAGGCTTCCCTGGGGTCAAGAAACAGGAAATGGGTTCCAAAATTTTAAAAAGTCACCGCCATATTGAAATTCTTTGTTATTCGACCGATTTCGTTCAAAATCGATATTTAGGCTTCCCTTGGGTCAAGAAAGAGGAAATGGATGCCAAAATTTAAAAAAGTCACCGCCATATTGAAATTCTTTCTTAGTCGACCTCCCTGGCTCAGTGGTGAGCGCTGTGGTCTTATAACTGGGAGGTCTCGGGTTCGATTCCCGGCGGGTCAATTTGGGAATTTGTAATTTCTGAATTGTCTCTGGTCTGGTCTGGTGGAAGGCTTTGGCCGTGGCTAGTTACCACCCTACTGTCAAAGACGTGCCGCCAAGCGATTTAGCGTTCCGACACGATGGCGTGTAGAAACCAATTAGGGGTATGGGTTGAATGTTCACTGCCATACCCCTTCCAAGTTAGCCCGTTACCATCTTAGACTGCATCGTCACTTACAATTAGGTGAGATTGCAGTCAAGGACTAGCTTGTCATCGAATAAAAAATAATAAAAAAAAAAGTCGACCGATTTCGTTCAAAATCGATATTTAGGCTTCCCTGGGGTCAAAAAAGAGGAAGTCTGGAATTCGGGTCTGTCTACTACGTATCGCCATAATGATTGTGTTTATCGCGTTTGACGTCACGGCCACTGCCGCGGCCACCACCGCGAGCCCCGTCGCGTTTCTCGCAACGCCTCTCCATAAACGGACGATCGCGCGACGGCTCGCGCAACACGACGCATCACAACATATAGGTCTTATAGGTCATCATTGAAAGTACATAAAGTTTTATTACTAAAGTTGCCAAAACCACCTTCCAGCTTCATTATCAGACCCTGAAGGTCATCTCAGGCCAGAGTACTTGTCAAGAAGAATCAAACGAGCCCAAATTTGATGAGGTTAGTGAGTTTTTTATAGAGTTCCTATAGCCATCTTCCAGCTCAATCATCAGAACAGCTCCATATCCCAATAATATTGCAGGGTCATCCGATTTACACATACACGCAAAATTTCAGCTCAACCGGAAAAGTGGTTCTATCTCATCTTGTAAGATTTGATACATGTATGCTTACATGTATGTATGTACTTTTAATACATATACCCATTTATACATACATACATACATTGCAAGTTAAATAAAAGCTTGTAATAATAATAATAGTCGATAGTAAATGACGATGCCATCTATTAACATTAATTGTGAAGTTATGGCAAAAATACTGATGTTCATTAAAAAAATAGTTTCTTTATATTTTTGTTAATTTAAGTATTTGTTGTTCAAGTTCAGGATTTAACTGAAATTATACATAATTATACAAACTTTAAAATATTTTTATTTTTTCCTTAAATTGTTGGTTTGCATCAGGTGACAACCCTAGCAGAATAGGTATACTTCTTCGCCCTTGTTAGGAAGCTTCCTCTCTGTTCGGTTACTCGTGTGCCCATAGCACAGAATATATAATAGTACTACGTACCCATAGATATTGAGTTGACGTCTGGCCACCAAAACCAGTCTGATCATTCATCAATTGAAATTTGGTACTTTCTTACGTAATAATATTCAATTTAAAGCTATGTTTTTTTTTTCAGATATTCTACAAATACAAAGTGTCGTGGAGGTACGGAGAGCTAACTTACAGTGTGACACCGACTTATGTGCCAAATGAACCATTAAAATTTACGCTTCAACCAAGAAAACGTAGGGATTACATGGCAATTTAGTTTCTATGATAAGAATTAGGTATACTTATTGAGCTTATAAAATCTTGCTGTTGATCAAAAATATGAACGTATCCCTATTTAAAATAGGTAGGGCTTAGTAAACATACGAGCTATAATAAAATCTTGTTGATAAAAAAATTTGTACCCCTAAATATTAGTATACGTAACGAACAGGTATATATACACACATCAAAAGTGTCTAGGGATCAACATATATTTTTGCAATAACTTTTCTCCTGATTGATATTAATTAAAATTTTCTTTAAGGATTTATCAAATAAAGTGTTTTCGTTTGTCACAGTAACGATAAACCAAGTCACCTTTGCATTAATAAAGAAATTTGCCATTTTCCTAATAAAGGGATTTTTGACATTTGAACCACTAACATTAAAGTTCGAAAAAAAGACTGAAATAACAGTTTTCTTTAAAATTTTATTGGGTAACTTAAACAATTAATAATCCGTGTTTCTACCGTGAACACTAACAACACAAGAACATCGGTTTGGCATACTCAAAATGAGTTCATCCAAATCACGCTGTGGAATGGCCGCCCATGTTCGTTGCAACAACAAAAAAAGGTCTTCTTGCCACTGGATACCCTCCATATTCGGCAGAGCTCTTCTCTTTAGCATATCCCATGCATGCTCAATCGGGTTCAAGTCTGGCGACTGAGCAGGCCAGGGCAGGACATTGATGTTAGCTGCGGCGAGAGTCTGTCTTACAACTCTTGCGGTGTGCGGTCGTGCATTATCATGCATTAACTGAAATAAGAGACCGATTTGCACTTGTAGAGGAACGATGACGTCTGATACAATCGTCTCAGCATAAATTTGAGCGTTGAGGTTGCCTCTGATCCAAATCAACTCAGTTCTTCCGCCGATCCAAATACCTGCCCATACCATGATGGTTCCACCACTATAAGGATGGACTTCCTGGCAGGATTTTAATCGCTGTTGGTGTCCAGGGGTTCTCCAGTGTCGTATACGTCTTGTATCCGGTCTCATACCAAAACGAGACTCATCAGAAAAGCACACGAAACGCCATAGTTCTTCTGCCCAATTTCTGTGTTCAAGAGCCCATTGATATCGAATCCTACGATTGTGCATTGCTATAGGTGGTACCCGTAGCGGTCTTCGGGAATGAAGGTTCACTTCATGCAAGCAGTTTCTGACTGTTTGGTCGCTAATTAAGTTCCCTGAAGAGTGATGAAGCCTCACGGCTAACATCATGGCGGTTATTGTTGGAGCTCTTCGAGTTAAGATTTGAATGTATCGGTCTTGTCTCCGTGTGGTGCAGCGATACCGTCCTCCATGGCGCTCAGCCACGGTACCAGTGCTTCGGTAACGTGTCCAAAGTCGACTGATAACACTCTGACTTGTATTCAGAGCTAAAGCCACAGTACGTTGCCGGGAACCAGCTTCTATCATTCCCACGGCTCTGAGCATTTCTTCCCTGCTTAAATGACGTCGCCGCTCCATAATAACGTTGGTTTTAATCAGTAGTAGGGAAACAGTAGCACTAATAATGTCTTCAATGCGTTGTATGTTTTTATAGGGAAAATATTGACAGCTGATTTTCATCTTTTACTCGAATTTGATTGACAGTTCCTGATTCAAATTATGAAATGCACCAAAAAGGATCCATATAAATTTATAAAATCATAAATTTATTACAAAGCCACATCTCAATCTCAAGAAATCCGCATAAAAATGCTTGATCCCTAGACACTTTTGATGTGTGTATTAAGCAACTCATGCCCGTTTTCACGAACGTTGCCTAATTTTTACGGGCTACCTTAGCTAAATTAGATGACGCTTTCTGTCAATTTCGTTTTCACAAACCTTTAGTGAAAATTCTAGAAAATATCATTTGGTAAGGGATTGTATCTAAGGGCAGCCTACGTCAACCCACACAATATTTAACAGTTTAGATAACAACATTTTTAGCCAAATACATGGCTTGTAATTAAGTCAGTGATTGCCGGCTCATGTCAGCAGAATCAGCTTTCCAAACCGGTGGTAGATTCTAGACTTGTCATAAGTGAGGAAATTTGGCCTACATAAAATAAATTTTTGAAGTGAAAACTTCTTTAGGCGCGTTGAGCACTTTTTTGAGTGAGCATGTAAACATGGATTTCGCGTCATCTTCACCTTCACAATCGTCACCTGGAGATTTCAGTAAGCGTTCAACATTTTAGAAGTTCCCAAGCAACCTTGTACAGCGCAGCGGACAAGCAGCCGCCTTCCTTACCGTTTAATGTATGATGTCGCGGGTTCTAATCACACTCACGAAATCGTGACAGTGCGCTTTTCTTATTTTTAAGCTATTGCATAGCTTTTATCGCGGGCTTTGAACTAGGACAAACAGTTCGAGCGCGGCGACCGAATCAAGAAATTCCGTAACGAAAAAAACCTAACACCGTCGTTCAGTAAGCGTTCAACATTTTAGAGGTTCTCAAGTAGCTCTATTTGGCGCAGTGGGCGAGTGGCCGCTTTCTTTGTATGATGTCGCAGGTTCGAATCTCACTCGCGAAGGTAGTGACAGTTCGCTTTTCTTGTTTGTTTGTTCTTTAATTTTTTTTGCATAATTTTTATTATGCAAAAAAAAATATTGCATAAATATATTATAATTGCATAAGTTGATAAAAAATGCTATGCAATAGCTTTACCGCGGCAGTCCCCGAGTGGCACTTAATTTTTTTAATTATTAGCAAATCTAGTTGTCACTTCTATCGGCAGTCTGCCAATTTTTTTCTTTTGTATGTATAGGATAATAAATAATTAAAAGAAGCGGTCAACTCACTATTTAGCAGAGTCGTTGAGCTGGTACTCGTTGGAGCGGCCGAAGCACTCCTGCACGCCCGCGTCCGCCCACAGCCTCTTCATCGCCGCCAGCAACTCCTCGCTGAATGGCTCCGTGTCCTCCATTCGTTGGATCACGTCAAATACCATTTTGCCGTCGCTCTGAAATCAAATAACCTTCGTTAATTTGTGGTTATGGCGTTTCGTTTCGGAACACACACACACACACACACACACACACACACACACACACACACACACACACACACACGAAAAACCGGTTCATTAAATGTTTACAGGAAATAAAAGATGCAAAATTTTATACTCTACAAAAAAGGTCTGAATAACTTTTGCCCTAAAGTGGATAGTTTCCAAGATATCGGTCAAAAACTTTTCTTTAAGATTACGATCGAAGCTCCACCTGGATCTGTCAGCATTTTGTGTTTTTATGGTCAGTAAGTAACCCTTAACCTAAAAAAAATTAAAATTGGATCGGAAATTTAGTGCGAGGTTGACCAAAAAAACTGCTTTATTTACTGGCCTATGTAGCAAAGGCAAGTAAAGGGTTTAGCAGCCCATGTATGTATGCACGTATGTGTCTATGTATGTATGTTCCACAGTAGCGCCTAAACTTCTGAGCCGACCTTGATTCATCTATTCATTATTATCGATTCATTGTTAATTATTATGGTCCAGGGTGCATGGGCTCCGTTTTATACGAACAAAGTTAATATGACGGATGTTACGTACGTCCAATTTTCCGTAGTTGGGTAACAGTTTTTTAACTTTTTTGATATTTCCAGTGGCTATGGAAAACAATGGAAAGTTGTAAACTCGGAACTGCCAAACCTGCATTTCGTCATCCAAAATACGGGTTCGACAGTTGCTATATACCTATGTAGTTAGCAACTTTCGATAGACACTGCTCAGCGAGTCGAGAAACAAGTGGAAATGGGCGGGGCACGTAGTTCGAAGTTCTGATGGTGTTGGGGTCCCAAGGTGCTGGAGTGGAGACCCCGCACCGGGAAGCGCAGTGTTGGCATGGCAGACCCCCCCCCCCCCCCCACTAGGTGAACCGACGACATCAAACAAGTCGAAGGGAGCCGCTGGATATAGGGCACAAGACCGAGATCTGTCCTTTGTCCAGCAGTGGACGTCATTCGGTTGACACAGAAGAAGAAGATAGCCACTGAGATAGAGAAGAGCCTAATATATAATGGCGTAAGAGCCACAGGCTGGCTGGAAGCCACATTAAATGATATATTATATGTACAATTTTTTTAATGTGGTGATAGCCTAGTGGTTAAGACGGCTTCCTTTTCGAGGGTACGGGGTTCCCAGGCAATCATCTCTGTATTTCAGAGTCACGTGCGTTTTAAACAATTAAATATCACTTTATCACTAGCTTCAACGGTGAAGCAAAACATCCTGCATCGAGAAAACCTGCATGCCTGAAAGTTCTCCATAATATTCTCAAATGTGTGTGAAGACAATCCGCACTTGGCCAGGGTGATGGACATAACATAAACCTAAAATAAAATTAGGCCATAGTCCTTAAGGTGGATTATACGAGTCTGCCCGCGAAATTCAAATTTAATTTGGTTTTTCCCATTTTGTAAACTAATACGACAATGTAGGCTTATGGCATTCTAATTGCGCCAGTAGAATTATCATCTTCACAGGTTTACATAAAAATCTTTACTTGAAAGTGACCAGTTTAAGAAATTAATCAAAATACTGACTAATTTGTGAGTAACTCACGTCCAACTCGGTATTTTGATTAATTTCTTAAACTGGTCACTTTCAAGTAAAGATTTTTATGTAAACCTGTGAAGATAATAATTCTACTGGCGCAATTATTAGAATGCCATTAGCCTAGTTTGTCGTATTAGTTTACAAATTACGAAAAACCAAATTAAATTTGAATTTCGCGGGCAGACCCGTATAATCATCCTTAACCCTTCTCATTCAAGAGGATAGGAGGAGGGATATAAAAGAATTCATAATATGGAAAACTATTCAGAATATTTTGTCCTTCCTGCGCAGGTATAATGTAAGCAAATTACAAAACTCACTGATGTGATGAACAATTTTACGTAGTTTTGTCACACGAGTAAATATTCCGAACAGAGAGGAAGCTTCCTAACAAGGTCGAAGAAGTATACCTATTCTGCTAGGGTTGTCACCTGATGCATGTCAACAATTTAAGGAAAAAATAAAAATATTTTAAAGTTTGTATAATTATGTATAATTTCAGTTATATTCTGAACTTGAACAAAAAATACTTAAATTAACAAAAATATAAAGAAACGATTTTTTTTAATGAACATCAGTATTTTTGCCATAACTTCACAATTAATGTTGTTTCACAAATAATGGCCCAGGGAAGCCTTAATATCGATTTTGAACGAAATCTGTCGAATAACAAAGAATTTCAATATGGCGGTGACTTTTTATAATATTGGCATCCATTTCCCCTTTCTTGACCCCAGGGAAGCCTAAATATCGATTTTGAACGAAATCGGTCGAATAACAAAGAATTTCAATATGGCGGTGACTTTTTAAAATTTTGGAACCCATTTCCTAATTCTTGACCCCATGGAAGCCTAAATATCGATTTTGAACGAAATCGGTCGAATAACAAATAATTTCAATATGGCGGTGAATTTTTAAAATTTTGGTATCCATTTCCTCTTTCTTGACCCAAGGGAAGCCCAAATATCGATTTTAAACGAAATCGGTCGAATAACAAAGAATTTCAATATGGCGTTGACTTTTTAAAATTTTGGAACCCATTTCCTAATTCTTGACCCCAGGGAATCCTAAATATCGATTTTGAACGAAATCGGTCGAATAACAAATAATTTCAATATGGCGGTGACTTTAAAATTTTGGCATCCATTTCCTCTTTCTTGACCCAAGGGAAGCCCAAATATCGATTTTAAACGAAATCGGTCGAATAACAAAGAATTTTAATATTATTTATTAATTAATTTAATACGTACCTATACGTATAAAAAAGTACTTACTTCTCTTTATCTCTCAGATATAAAAAAAAGGAAATGTCCTTATTGTCTTTGGGTTGTTTTAAACAAACTGTGCAAGAGTTTGGCATTTTTACACTATTACATACATATTAAGTACACAAATTAATATAAACTCACAACAAACAAACACTCACTCTTCGTCTATTTATTTCCACTAAACGCACGACCCGTCAGCCCTTAAGTTCAGACCCTGAGTGGACCGGTTTGACCCTGAGCGGCGTGTCGGTGAATGTGTCGGTGAGAGCTCACGCACACAGCATTGCGCTATGTATGGGTGAGCCCGCCGCGAGCCGTTTGTATGTAGCTTCCGCTCTGTTACTTTAATACCTACTCTGTGGTTTTGTCCAATGACGTTAAAGCCGTTTATTGACAAAACCTGATAAAGCCACATTGATAAAAACTCTCGTACTTGTTATTGTTATGTGCTAAACCTAAACCCGATGGCTAAACCTAATAAAGACAAAATACATGCGAAAAGCCTGCTTGGGTTTGTATATATGGATTTTTCTTAGAATATCGCCTGAACCCAATCCCTTTCCAGCCACGTACTCACATTATACAATAATACAATAACAGTATAAACATAGATGTTTGTGTAAGGGTTTAGTTATTTCTCAGACAGACAGTAGGTCTCTTGCAAGGATCTCCACTGAACACGACCTTGTGCCGGTTGTTTCCAACGGTTGTTTGATTCGTCCGAGTGCGAGGTAGCCACTCGACCTCTGGTACTTCGACGTCTATCGGTTCTTCGTGCTATGTGCATTATTCCCAAAGCCACTTAAGTTTTGCGTCTAAGTATAAACTGTCGGTAACTGCTTTTCTCTTACGGATGTCCTCATTTCTAATTTGAGCCTACGATACTAAGCCTTGCCAGAACCTTCTTTTTGTAATGTGGAAAAAAAGTATGATAAATAAATAAAAAAGTTGGTAAGTCCTACGTATTTAAATTACTAATTAACTTCTTATCAACATAACGAAATTAGCCTAATAAAGCAGTAGGTACTTAATGGCATATATGATAACAAAACCCACTTTTTTAAATTAACAAAACTATGGTATTCATCGCGCTATGCGCCTGGTGGATTTACATACATTCATTGCCCGCGATAAGAGCTTGCATACACGATAAACGTACAGAGTACAACTTGTTTAATATAATGGTGCTTACACATGCAACGATTTCGTATATGATAGGTGTCAAAGTCTAACTCTAAAGGAATAGAAACAGAATCAAAAGTCCGATTCAATTTTAGGCACTACACTAAAAGTAGGAAAGTCGTTAGAAAATCTACTACATACAATATACATCTTACGCCTCTAACGTTTAGTGGTTATATGTGCGTTTTAAGCAATTATCAATTAAGCAATTAAATGACTTGCTTTAACGGTGAAGGAAACCATTGTGGTGCAACCTGCATGCCTGAATGAATTACCCAAAATATTCTCAGATTTGTGTGAAGACTGCCAACCTACACTTGGCCAGCGTGGTGGACTATGGCCCAAAACCTTTTTATTCGTAGAGGAGATCTATGCCCAACAGTGGATTGGGGCGATGGTTTGAGATGATGGTGATGCATGTTCTATGGAACGAAGATTTAACAATACTTTTGTTTAGTGACGATATCGGCTGGTTGTCTACCTATTCGATGTCGGGTCGTATGTTAGCACCATAATCATAACGCGTAACAAATAATGTTTAAGGGTTAGGGTCCCGGCGCCATTTATGCGCCAGCACGACTGACTCACTCTTAGATAATAAGCAGAAGCGATTCATAGGGTGCGAACCGTGTAATTGAACTCCTTTCATATCGTAACTAAGGGGCTTAACCTTTCGTATAAAACACGCACGGTGCTAAGTAATACCCGTAGACTTAACTACTTTTCTTCAACAATCTTACATCCAACGCTAGAGAGCTCAGCGTACATCATAATATTTCGATCTCGTGTTGATACAAAAACAGAAACCCAACTGCGAATTTTACACGCCATGCTGTTAATGGCAAAATGTGAAACAGACAGTACCTATCAATGTATTATACGCATTTACTACGCGTTCGCTTCAAGTTGAGCCCTGCACCATAGAGCAAAGTAATCGACGTAGTCGTAATTCCTAGTTCCATGCCGACAGTACGGACACAGTATAGGATAATGCAGTAGTTTGACACCTTTGATCTAGTGGTACTACGCGTTACATATTTCCCCTAGCTCTCTCGCGCTTCCCCGCACCGCACCTCAAGTCAGACCCACTTAGTAAACCGCTCGCGAAGCACCGCTTATCTATCTTCTATAATATAATAAAACTGTAACAGGTCCAATTCTGTACATTGAAGATATTTTGAAAATTTTTCTTTGAGGGCACTCTATAATCGATACTGAAGCCAAAACAATTTTTTTTTATTTTTTGTCTGTCTGTCTGTCTGTCTGTCTGTATCTTGGCCGCGCATCACGCCGAAACTACTGGACGGATTTAAATGAAACTTGGCACGATTTAAGTTAATACTACGAGGTATAATATAGGATACCTTTTATCCCGAAATTCAGCACGGTTCCCTTGGGAGAGGGGATGAAAGTCAAAATGTGTATTTCGCTGTAATTCATTAAGGCGTATTCCGATTTAATCCATTCTTTTTTTGTTAGAAAGGAGGTTCTTTAGAGATTGTCCTGTAATTATTTCAAGGTCGTCAATTTCGTAGTTCAGAAATTATAGACATCACAATCTTCAGTATGGGTCCAAATAACTTGAACCCCGGAATCTACAGGATACTTTGAATGTACGGCTCATCTTAAGCTGGCATGCTTAATTTATCGTATATAGCCATCGTGTATTCTATTTTGTCAAAGTCAAACTACTCCAAAGGCGTCAGATTTTGTCAAACGATCATTATACCTACATACTACATAGTAGGTATGGATGTAATACATCGTATGGATGTAGTATTACAGTGTTTTCCTATGTAATTTAATATTCTAATCATATTTACTAATATTATAAATGCGAAAGTGTGTTTGTTTGTTGGTTTGACCTTCAATCACGCCGCAACAGAGCCACGAATCTACGTGATTTTTTGCATGGGTATAATTGAGGACCTGGAGAGTGACAAAGGCTACTTTTATCCCGGAAAATCAAAGTGTTCCCGAGGGATTTTAAAAACTAAATCCACGCGGACGAAGTCGCGGGCATCAGCTAGTTAAAAATAAATTTCAAATTCAAATTCAAATTATTTATTTGCACAGATTGAGTAGTACAATGGAGTTACATTATAATAAAAGTTCGTACAATCTGCCGGATAGGCATGCAAAAATAATATTTAATAATAATTCTTATTCTAAGTTTACGTATTAAAAGTTCAATTTATTAAATTGAACTTTGGATATTAGGAGTTTTGGTAGGTTTGGTTAAAAAAAACTAAGAATGTTGTATATCGTAAAGCATTAGAATAATAAACACTTTTTTTATATATTTTTTTATTATTTATACCAATTCAAATTCAATATTCATAGTTAAGACAGGTCAGCTAGTACATAATAAATAAAACAATAGATAAACTATTATACTGCATCTTCTTATACTGTGTCTTTAGGTACTGTGGGTCTGACTTGAGGTGCGGCGCGGGGAAGCGCGAGGGGTGAAGATTTCTTTACTCTATGGTGCAGGGCTCAACTTGAAGCGAACGCGTAGTACTAACATATAGCAAATAAACGAATTTCATTTCATTTCACGCGATAAGGAACTACGTTCCAAAAACTTTGTTTTATTATTTTTGTCTGTTCAAATGAAAAAAAAAAGAGAAAATGTCATCATATTATCATTTGATACTTGGATATTTTTTAGCAAGCTTGTCATTGTCATCATCAGCAGTCAAGTCACAAGTTTAGCTGATAAAAAAGCTTATAATGAACTAAAAGTGAATAGATACTAATTAAGATGGACCGGTCAAAATTATTATGTTTCCTTATTTTATTTAATACAAAGGACCATGCAAAAAATGGCATGGGCACTGTCCTAACCCCCCCAACAGACGTGGCACTATTTTTAATATTATTTTGACGTCCCATAATAAGACTATAAATAACCATTTTCAATTCCAAAATTGTTGGGTTTTTTATTAATTAGAAAAGAATGTACGCCCGCTGAAGTACGCGCGCGTATGCACAGACGACGAAAGGGCAGGAGGTGGTCAGCGGCAGCGCGGGTAGCGCGCGGTGCGGTTTTCTCTGCGTCTCAGAAACGTGTCTGCGTCTATGGCCGATTATACACGGGTTTAGTAGTTTAGTAAATTTTTAGTAAATATTTAGTGATTTAATACGTGTAAACGACCAATTTAGTAGAAAGTCGCAAGTTACAATTTAGTAGCTCACTAAACAGGAAAAGTATAATTTGGTCTATTTTTCCGTTTAGTAGGTAGGCGCGACTTAACACTTAAAACGCGTTTGGACAGGCACGATTTAGTAAACTATTTAGTAGCCGCATAAAGTTAGCAGAACGTCATGCTCATTTCAAAGCCGTATACACTGTGTTCATATATTTATTAACATTTTTTGCATTTTTGATAATAACATAGTTTTGAAATCAGATATTGAAACGCGAAAGCTGATTTAAATACGATTCTCAGAGAAAACGATACGACCGAGGCCTAGGCATCTTGGGCTACTATATAAAGATCTTCACTAAGTAGTACGTGTAAACGGCCATTAAACAATTAAGTCACTAAAGAAAAGATTGAGTAAATATTTACTAAACTACTAAACCCGTGTAAATAAGCCATTACAAAAGCTTTTTTCTGGTTAGTTAATGCTCCTGTATGTTCGTTTTATAATTGCAAACTGCTGAACTGGTATCCAAAACAATTCACTGAAAAATAAATTAATAACTAATTCAAACTCGATTCACATGAAAACCCCAAATCTACGGCGGATGTCGTCATAGCAAAAAATCCTCAAACTGCCATAGTGTATTGACTGAGATACGTTTGAAATCTGTTGGTGGGTGGGGACGATTTTTTGTATGGTCATTTCAAAAATCAGTTGCCAATTATAAAATGGTGGATGGAAACGTGCCACTCATACAAATTCAAATTATAGATTTCTTAAAACAATACAGCATTTTACAGAGAACAAATTAAACGGCCTCTGATGGCGTATCCGATAGGGTGCCATTGTTTTGTTGCCAAACAGTAGCCGTAATAAATATGCAAGAGGCAACCGATAAAATGCAACGCTATTTTTTATGGAAACGTGACCACTTTTTGCACAGCAACTTGAAGTAGGTATACCTTTACTATAGGTGATTCAGACAAGACGTTTTTACTTTTTAGTATATGTACTAGATGATGCCCGCGACTTCGTCCGCGCGTTTTAAGGTTTTTTGATTCCCGCACGATGTCTTTACTTACCCGGAATAAAATGTAGCCTTTGTGTTAATCCTGTGTATGAGCTATCTCAATTCCAAAGTTCAGCCAAATCGGTACATTCGTTTTTGCTTGAAAGAGTAACAAACATTCATCCATCTATCCATACTTACATCCATCCTCACAAATTTTCGATTAAAATATTTAAACTATGCTAATAATTATGTAGTTAATACCAAAAGTAATAATAATATAATAGTATGTAGTTAATACCAATAGTAATAGTATTACGTTCATGGTTAATGTAATCCTACTTCCTAAATCCTACTTATATTATGTCCTACTTCCTACTAATATTATAAATGCGAAAATTTGTGAGGATGGATGAATGGATGGATGTTTGTTACTCTTTCACGTCACAACTCACAACGAATGGTACAATGGTACAATCGGTACGATTTGGAATGGAATGGACATTTAGAATGGAGATAGCTCATACCCAAGATTAGCATATAGGCTACATTTTATCCCGGAAAATTAAAGAGTTCGTGGGAATTAAAAAACCTTAATCCACGCGAACCAAGTCACGGGCATCGTCTAGTATGGTCTAGTAATTTGTCTGTAATACCAAAATTGTATTGTACTGTATTTGTGGAGGGGACGCCTGCTAACGCCAGGCGGGTGATCAGTCCTGTGTCGGAACTATTCCACCCAATTCCCCAATAATACCAAAATAATATACCTAATGTAAGATAAGTAGCAATACCAACTTGATTTGGTCTGACGCAAATCCTAAGGCACCAATATGTGAAACGAAGAGATTCAAGAGTCTCTTTCTCCAAAAACAAAATATGAACTTCGAGTATGAAACTAGATCAAAAGTCACTACTACTGGTTCAATATTACTTTTTGTTTGTGTACCGATCCCACGGACTTGAAAGTTCACATTCACATGCATTTAATTTTGTCATAAATTATACTTGTTGAATAAACTAAATAATATGACACCTGCAATGTGAACATTCTCTTGGGTTCGGTCACCTCTCGCTTTTCTTCATCTTCGTAAATAATTGAATGAGCTATCTATTCTGTGTGCTGTGTGAAACGAGAAATAATGAACGAAATTCAACTTTACTGAAACGAAAGTTCGCACGTGCCTCTGAACCCTATCTATATCTTCTTGGATTAAGGGGTAAGAGCTTATGTGAGATGGGAGATCATTAACCTTTTAATCAAAAGCGGTTCTTACCAAATGGAGAAGACTGCAAAAAAGTTGATATTCGTCACGGAAATATGAGACTTTTTAAGAATGCAAGGAAAAAAAATCTTTTGGTGTAATCCGTCAAAGCAAAAAAAAACAAAGTAGAACAAATACAGAAACGACGAAATGCCAACACGCAGAACCACATAAAACAATCCAAAATACACTCTACATAATATGTTTCACTCCGACATCCGGAGCATTTGTCTAAAAGTTATTCCATTGATCGTATTCGTATTCGATGGCATTAGCGTCAATGTAAAATAATCCTTGATTGTATTGATTTAATGTCACAAATTCAGTACAACCGATTTTAACATGGAGCGTTATGGAGGGTATCTTACATACCTAAACGTATAAGAATGCATACACGAAAATGAGCTCTAATTCAATGCAGCTATGGTTTATTTTACTTTGACGCTAATGTCATCGAATACGATTACGATCAATGGAATAACTTTAGACAATCGCACCTCTGGAGATGCTGATTCCAATGCACAATTGCAAAGAGCATCAACAAGTGCTTTCTTCTGTCCAATATTTTCCAGGAACAAGTTTCAAACAAATCTGTTTTTGAACTGTAACTGAATGATTGTTGAGTTTGCCCATTAGTTTGATTTTTTTTATATTTTAATGTCATTTTTCCCAGCTACTAATTGAGACTTTCAGCAACACCTCTTAAGCAGACGTAAGTTTTTCAAGAAGTTACAGATGAAATCTATTTTCTGTGGGATACAACTAGAGAGGAAAGATATCGAGAGTGATAAATTGTTGCTATGTAGACAAGCCCGCCCCATTTGCCAACACAAACGTATCACTGCAATAAATCGACAAGAGTGCGAAACATTTCAAATGATATCGTACGTTATATTATGTTATTTTCATTACCTACCTAATGACAATTAATATAATAGCACCAATCTGGTTCTCCCGAGATTTAGATAATTAACATAAAAATAACTCGAGCAGGATTTTCTTTTGACATCAAAGCATTGTGCTCAAATTAATATGCTCTGCCTAAGATGTGTGTCCATATTAATAAAGTAAGATTTTATTATTCCAGAAGAAATTAAAACAAAGTGGTGTACCATCTTAGAGCGTCTTTAATTACGATGATGCTGAAAGATATTTTATATCATACTTGCTCAGTAACTAGGGATTACTATGGTGGAAAGTCTCCTTGTAAGTTGGTGTTTGCAATTCAAGGCAACATTACGTCGCACTATGCTTGAATTGTAATGTTCACATTACAGTTCAAGCTATGCAAAACTCCTTGGTAAACAATCTCTTTTCTTATAAAATGGTAAGAAAACTTTTTACTGAAAAAAAAACACTGAACATGGCGGCATTTAATTTCCATACATTTCAAACTATGCAAAACTCCTTGGAACTCAGAGCCGTAAAAAAAAAATAGAAAACTATTTACGAAAAAAAATGGAAATGGCGGCATTTCATTTGATCTGAAAGTTTGTGAAGTTTGTTCGTAAAGGGATTTAAGTTATTTACAACAATGTCAAGCACTTCATCAGATGATGAAAAAGGAGGAGAGCCTGATTTTTGTTTGCTTGAAGCAGAACAAATGATGCAAAACCTTTTGCCGGATAAGTCCAAAGAGCGCTACGTGAAAACTTACGAAGAATTCAACAAATAATAAGTAACCATTTTTTTCTATTTTTTCTCTAAATTTGATAATTATTCTAATTAAAATTTCATTTTGCATTACCAATGTTTTATTTACCTCGCAAGAATGATATAAAGTAGAATGCTTACCTCGGTTGCAAGTAGCTATTACACCCTCGAACTATATTCACCCTCGCTCGCTGCGCTCGCTCGTGTGACTAAATATCTCGGGTGCACGCGATCCATTAGCGCCCTATGCGAGCTGCGCTCGCACTGGCGCCAAATTGGATCTTGTTCTGTAATAGCTTACTTACGTCCCTTGTGTAACAATCTACTATTGTTGATCAAAGATTGAGCTAAAGTATCCAAGTACCTAAACTTTACTTTCGTTTCCTTTCATTCATCCCAACCCATCATCGGCCTATAAGTACTTTGCACAGGTCAGGTCTCCTCGATTGAGAAGTGCTTCCGTACTTGGCCAACCAAGTACAGATTGTCACAGTATCTAGTCATTGAAATTCAATATGTGGCATCGTAGATAGAAACACCTTGTTTAATTTACCTACGGTTTCTAAATAGCATAAAGTAGTGAGATGAAAAGAAGAAAAATAACCATTTAATGAGAAGCTGTATTTCGTTTTCCAAATCAAATTAATGTTCTATTCTAGATTAGCAAGAAGAAAGGCGTTGTTTCTCACAAAGAACATTACTTAATACATCAAGCAAAAGAGATTAATTTTTAACGAACCCAAGCATTATTTATAGAACGGGCGGCGCGTAATCGATATAGTTTATGGTTTACGCAACTAGTTCGTAAACGCTTTTAAATCAAAATAGTAATTATGTACGGGCACTTTCACACTTGGAAATGAATCATGTGAATTTAAGTCCTGTGTAGCCCTGTGTACCTTGGTAGGTAAAATAGGTATTTCACTCATATCAAGCCACCTTATGGATTTGATAATCCTAAGGGACAAAACTGCTTTGCAACTAAGTACTTACTGATAGCCTAGTGGTTACGACTGTGGTCTCCTATTCGAGGGGTCGCAGGCTCGATCCCGGGTACGCACCTCTGACTTTTCGAAGTTAAGTGCGTTTAAGAAATTAAATATCACATGCTTCAACTGTGAAGGAAAACATCGTGAGGAAACCTGCACACCTGAGAGTTCTCCATAATGTTCTCGAAGGTGTGTGAAGTCCTTAGTAATCTACATATTATAAAGCAGTGATAGCCTAGTGGTTAGTATTGCGGTCTCCTTTTCGGGGGCTCGCAGGTTCGATCCCGGGCACGAACCTCCGGCTTTTCTAAGTCACGTGCGTTTAAGAAATTAAATATCACGAGCTTCAACGGTGAAGGAAAACATCGTGAGGAAACCTGCACACCTGAGAGTTATGAAGTCTGCCAATTTTCATTAGGCCAGCATGGTGGACTATGGCCTATAATACTTCTCTGAAAGGAGACCTGCGCTCAGTAGTGAGCCGTTGATGGGTTGCTGACGATGATTCTACATATATTATATACTTAATTGAGTCACATAAAACTTCAAAATACTGAAAAGTCTAGTAATTTTTTTCTGTTCTTGATTTAAGATATATACTCGCACATCAAATTTTTTTACGACATGGCCACGAAAAAGCCAAATGATAAAGACAGTAAATCATAATTACAAGTCGTAAAAGTTTTACATTTTCGGAACAGCATACAAATTGCACGCGTATAAAAGGCTAAATATAGCGGAGAAATGTGAACCATTCTCATTCACTTTCAGAGAAATCATGATACTCGTGCCGTGGGCTGTGAACGTCACGATTCTTGACATGCAATCGTTTGAAACTTTACACCTATCGATCGAATTGTGTAATATTTATTTCAGTTTAATATCTGAGTGAGAGAGAAGAAAGACGACGAAAATGGCGTACATAAGAAGGGACTTATGTCTATCAATAGATAAGAAAAAGCTTATGAAGAAAAAGATCTACCTACGTGTTATAGGTCAATAAGTCTTTGCTAAGCGCGGTTGCTTCGATAGGTTATGCTTGGGCTATGCCTGAAAACGCAGTCTGCAGTGTTCTTCATTCATTGAGTCTTTCGGAGGCCCTAGTGTAAATTGCCACAGACAGTAAACCGCAGCGGTAGAACACAAGTATTTGTATTGTTTAGTATAGCTTTGTTGGAAATACATTCGGAACGAAGCGACAGTGCTATACTCTCCATTGCATTTTAGACATCTGCACTCTGCAGGTCTCTTGCGCTTCCAGCTTTAGTAGGTTGGTGCGGTCGCCTTGGGAAACGTACCTTAAGCTAGGGTGGTTACTTTCTCACTAGGTATTGGTTAAAATTAAAATGGATGATGGAATAAAAACGCCATAAATTCAGCCATAAACCAATAGAGATTACCAGCCAATCAGAGGTGACTGCGATTGCCACACTGTAGCAATCATTTTTAGACAATCTCACTATCCATCAAGGCGAAGGAAAGAGTAGAAAATCTGCTTAAGAACTTCAACTTATACGAATATTTGTTCCTGATGAAATGTTTAGTGCGGTATCAGGAAGTAGGGAGCGGAGGAGGTTTTATCGTCCAAACCAAAGGCCACAGTAGTGGAGTAGGGCATGCAAGCTAATGGTATCCATAAAGATTTTTCCTCCTCCAAGAGAATAAAAAATCTCATAAGACATATGAATAATATCTACTAGTCTACAACTCTACACCTTACTTTAATTGTTTTTGATTATAGACTTAATTATAAAAAAAAACTTATAGGCTCTAAAATTACCCAAAAATTACCTCGCGATCTTTGTTTCCATATGTGATGCCCAGGTTGGGCATGGCGCGCAGGATCGCGACCAGGGACTGGATCGTGTTGCTATACACCACCGGCCGATACTGTTTGAAGTCCTCATTTGTGAAGCCACTTTCGTGGATAATTCTGTTGGCAATGGGAAACAAGATTAATACATTGTAAACATTGAAGCAGTGATGAGCCTAGTGGTTAGGACTGTGGTCTCCTATTCGGGGGGTCGGAGTTTCGATCCCGGGTACGCACCTCTGAATTTTCAGTCATGTGCGTTTAAGCAATTAAATATCACTTGTTTCAACGGTGAAGGAAAACATCGTGACGAAACCTGCACATCTGAGAGTTCTCTATAATGTTCTCGAAGGTGTGAAGTCCGCCAATTCGCAATAGGCCAGCGCAGCGTATGGCCTGGTAACACTTCTCTGAGAGGAGACCTGCGCTCGGTAGTGAGCCGTAGATGGGTTGCTAATGTTGAAACATTGTATTGTGTGATGGCCTAGTTGTTAGGACTGCGGTCTCCTATTCAAAGGATCGCGGGTTCAATCCGGGTACGCACTGAACTTTCGTATTTATGAGAAGCAATGCTTCAAATGTGAAATTAGTCTATAGCTAAACATGACTAATATTCCCCTTTCCCCTCCAACCAAACGTAGAACGTGCTAGAAATGGGTACGACAATAGTGATACGGGCACGTGAGGTTCAAACCGTCATAGGTTTACTCATTTAAGAACATTTTATAGTCCGTAATAAAATAAGTCAGGTAGGTAAGTTTAGTCCGCCAGATGTTATCAGTAATTAATATTTATCAGTCTTCGACAGACTTCAACTGGCTACTAATTAAAATGAAATGTCGCATGCGATCGAACAGAACTAGGTTTGCCTGAATTTTGATATGAACTGCAAGTTCATTGCCCCATTTCAATAATTGGTACAGGTATGTTAGTTTTGCTGCCGTTAATATTAATTAGTTATTTGGCCGTAGACCAAACTCTAAAGCATCATTCTGTTGGTATATCGTATTTAGAGAATACGATCCCGAGCATGTTATTCAATCCCGGGATTATGGGATTTTTAATATTATGTAATCTCGGGATCCCGGGACTATCCCGGGATTATACTATGTGGTTTCTCATTGGCTCAATTGAAAAAAAGAAACGCAAGTAATTTCATTTCATTAAAAACGCTAATCGGAATTCAATATCTCGCACTCGTACTTTCATTAATGTCTGGAAACTACTGAACCATACCATTTTATGAATTCTTCCGTTAAGAATAGTGAATGACTTCCTTCCTTTAAACATATTGTATTATGAAACGTGGCATAATTTTGTGCATATACAAATACAAATAAACGAGTCCGTTTCAAGAAAACTCTACCGCGGAATCAAGAACCGAAAGAAGCTGTTTCTTATTCTGAGAATCCGGAACGAATTAGATAACCCATTAATCCAATTCATAATTAAATAAGGATGGCCAAATTGGACCAGACCAAAAAATAAAAATGTCCCTGGCTAAATACTATGTCAAAATATATTTGATTAAATCAGTATTTAATAACAACTATATTACTCTTTTTAATTCAAGCCGGAATAAATAATCAATTCATTTAAATGCAAAATGCTGTAGGAATTTAATCGTATTACGGAACGCATCATATTTCACAAATACGTTTCGTTTCACCACAAGCATTTTCATAGTTTCTTTTATTCTACTTTTTTAATTATTATTATTAAATTATTATTACCTTTCATAATGTTTTTTACATTCATTGTAATGTGTAAAATGTATACTTATGAATAAGTTTTTGGCCAGTATGGTCGTATTCTGGCAAATAAAGTTGTATTCGTGGTTTATGTCTATGGTTCATTTCATTTCTCTTTGCGTCGTTGCGTTCTTACCGTACGATTTGTAGTTTTCTGTATAAGCGTGTTTGTAGTGTTTTATGCGTTTATATTATTTATTATATAGAATGGCATATTTAATTATCCCTAAGCGAATGACTGCAGAGGTTTTGTTGTTTTTTGAAAAATGGCGCCAGTGTCATAAGCAATATTAACCTCGAAACAAAAAAAGAGTTGTACCGGCATTCTCCGGCTTTAAAAAAAAAGATTAATTGAATATTATGGTACATCGAATTACGAACAACCGATCAAACCATAGGTCGTATACGGACGCGATACTTTACGGTCAGGCCATAGCTTGTATGAAACTGACAGACTTTGTTTGTTTGTTGGATTGTCCTTCAATTACGCAGCAACGGATATGCATGCGTTTAGTTGAGGACCTGGAAAAATATTTAGAATACTTTTTACTATCCCGGAAAATCCAGGAGTTCCCGCGGGATTTTTAAAAACTAAAACCAATCGGACGAAGTCGCAGGCATCAGCTGGTCATGTCATAAACTATTTTAACTCAGACAGAGAACCTTTGAAGTGAGTTAAAAAAGTGGCAAATTCACAAGTCTAGCGGCCTAGAAACTTAAAACTAAACTTAAGTAAAAAAATTCGACAATGGGTGACGTCACGCGTCGGCGCGGCGTTAATGCGGCTCGTATGTCTTCAGTGTTCAAACAACCTTTATGACTTATGTGAACACCAAGAATACGAACAATGGAAGCGCCGGATACTTAAAAATCGCGGCGAGCCACCGCTTTTCGAAAACAATGACGTTATCTAGATATAAAGTATATTTCTAAAAAAAATCTGCACTTGGTATGTAAATATGGAAAGTAAAATATCAAGTGTAAATCGAAAATTAAAAACACCGCCGACATGTGAATCCGTGGCCGGACTATACCCGATATACCTGACATCCTGTTACTCAGTTTTGTGCTCCATCATCAGATCCTCCTCGACCCTCGATCATCAGCTACGAGTATATCTAACACCTACTTATCGAGACCATTCGATTCTAATAAAGTAGTCTGCGGGATACCCAACTTCTCAACAACTTACAGCAGATATAGTATGTTAATGCTCATCAGAATGGGTTCAAGGTCTCAATGACTAGGTAGATAGATAGATGATGATCGAAGATCGAGGAGGAGGATCTGATGATCGAGTAGAAACTGGGTAACAGGATGTCAGTTATATCTTACATAGTCCGGCCATAGATTCACATGTCGGGGGTGTTTAAATTTTCAATTTACACTTGTTGCATGGCTATAGTTGAGATCCTCGAGACTGACATAAAGCTACTTCTTATACCAGAAAAGCAAAGAGTTCCCTAGGGATATGAAAACTTAACTCCACGCGAACGAAGTCGCGGGTAAAAGCTAGTTTATAATATTAGTAAGGATTTATCACAGCATGGCTAGATCCGGGAGGCCGCGCCCGTGACGTCATCCCCGCAAGATGTGCTGTCTACCGCGATTTAGTTATACGATTGCGATATTTTATTGACCGAGCGAAGCGAGGTCTCTGAGTTTACTAGAGCGATTTGCACTTGTCCGTCCGTCCGTCCGTCTGTCAGAGCCTTATAACTTTTGAATTACTGAACGTAATTACTTCAAAGGAGAACGGTCACGCCCCATAGAAAAAAAACCCAGACCCGACAGAAACGAGACATACCTCATTTTTTTGTTATTTTTTATATAGTTAAATTATATATTTTTTATATTCGAAATCAATGGCTAACACCAAAATATTGCCTTATGTTTTTGTTCAGGCGTTAGACAAAAAAATATATAAAAATGCCTATTTATCTACAAAATTCGTAAATATATGTAACTAAATGACGATAAAATAGCTGTGGGGTGTATCTAGGTGACCTGGAGATGCAGCTGGATTATGTAATTTTTAACTCCTAGTACTAAAATCAACTTAGGATTCATTAAAAGTTAAAACCGTCGTATTCGATGATTCATTGCAGATCAGAGACTTAGGTACGGTCTATCATTAGGGGTTCCATGATCTATAACAAAAAAAGAACAATATGTTGAAATAAACTTTTATTGGATTTCTATGTCCCTTAAAATATAATCCATACCCAGTGCAGGGTGGTCAAAGTGTTCACGATGTCTAGCCTACCCTAGGTAAAAGACAACACTAATAACGTGTGCGCAACTTCCCAATGTTCTTTTACCGTGGTAGCAAGAGCAGTACCATTCTGTTATTGTGTTTATTCCGTTAATGTTCTCATCAAACATAATATATTATGTGTAATACATATTTGTTGTAACGTGTCTTGAATGAATTCTGCATCTGATTAAAATATTATTGTTTCTGTCCTCTACTGCCGCTGTATGTCTATATATTTCCATATTATATACTCCCGCGGTTTTCACATGCTCACTACAGTACGACCGTGCTAACTTCACGTGATAGGTGTCAATCACCACCAGGCTACCTGAGCCATAGCTTGCAGGCAGTACGTGACCGTTTTTTTTGCATATAACTGCCTATTGCAAGAAATCATCGAATACAACTATTTTAATGAATCCTAAGTTGATTTTAGTACTAAGAGTTCAAAAATTACATAATCCAGCTGCATCTCCAGGTCACCTAGATGCATCCCACAGCTATTTTATCGTCATTTAGTTACATATATTTACGAATTTTGTAGATAAATAGGCATTTTTATATATTTTTTTGTCTAACGCCTGAACAAAAACATAAGGCAATATTTTGGTGTTAGCCATTGATTTCGAATATAAAAAATATATAATTTAACTATATAAAAAATAACAAACAAAATGAGATATGTCACGTTTCTGTCGGGTCTGGGTCACAGATGACCGTTCTCCTTTAGATATAATATGTAAACCGATGGCCTCCAGCCGAAAATGGCTTAAAAAAATATAAAAATCTTTATTTCAGGGGGGCTCTCATAGAAGCGAATGCGAAGTAAAATTTTTTTTTTGCTATTCATAGAGTTTCTGTGTATCATTTTAAAGACAATTTGGAACAGAGTACAAAAGTATTTTTTTTTATTTTTTTTCCTAAAATTGACGAAATGGGGGGCTTTCAAAGTGGCGATTTAATACGCTCGCTTGAAGACGCTCTCTGGGAAAATTCGCTATATATTTTCAATCTGTACTTATTACTTCACTTGTATCCTGTACTTGAACAACAAATACTAAAATTATATGAATATTATAAAGAAACGAGATTATTTAATTTTTAATGAGCATCAGTAAATTTCACATAGCTTCACAATAATGCTAATAGATGGCGCAGTCATTAACTATTCCATGGAACGAGGAGTTACGACTACGATCTATCCCAAAAACAGTTTTGCGTCGAGCATTATTATTTAGGTACATAATATAATAACATATTATTCAATTGAAATTATTCTTTAGTTAAATATCAAACTTCAATAAACTATTAATTGCTGCATTTTGTATATTTTCTATTCGCGTCAATAGATGACGATTTGTACAGATGCCCCTAACCCGTTTTCACTCGTTAGTACCAACATAATAATTCAATGTTTTCACTGACGTTCCCTAACCTTTACGGGCTACCTATAATAAGTTATTGTAGGTGATGATTACTGTCAACTTCTTTATCACGATCCTGTACGGGACACCTAAAAGGACATTGGGACGGATGTTAGGACTTAGGATTGTGTTTTGGAGCTACCTACGTAAAGAGACTCCTACATAGGGGATTATTTAGGTATGTTTGGTGAAAACGGGCATAATAATAATGTCAGTTTTGGTCGTCATGTATCGATTGAATGAATAATCATGGGATACCGTTACCGCGAGGTCTCAGTTCGGGGCGAACCACTAGTACGATAACGTTTGATGTTCAATAAGAAGTTTTCAAATACCGATAAGGCCAATGCATATAAATATAATGGGTTTTCGAATTGCTTTAGGCTCAAAGCACATTATGCTGCAGAATAGAAGCGCAGCGAAGCGTATTTTCTAAAATGTTTAAAGTTAATTCTACTGCGTTGTGCGTAGTTGTGTAGCAATCATATTTGTTACTTGCAACTACGGAACCCTACACTGCGCGTGGCCCGACACGCACTTGGCCGGGTTTTTTTTTAATTTTTGAAGGATTTCCGTTTTTCTTCTATTTATGTACACAGTACAACGATTGCTCCGTGGTTTCTAGACTGCTTTGATTTGTATTTTATCGAAAGGTGCCATCAGAGCAAAAACTTTAAGGCGAACTAAACGGGTCTGCCCGCGAAATTCAAAAATTTGGTTTTTCGCAATTTGTAAACTAATACGACAAAGAAGGCTTATGGCATTCTAATTGATTTTAATTGCGCAAATGGCATTATCATCTTCACAGGTTTATATAAAAGCTTTGATGATACTGCCATTGGCGCAATTAGAATGTCATAAGCCTTACCTACTTTGTCGTATTAGTTTACCAATTGCGAAAAACCAAATTTTTGAATTTCGCGGGCAGACCCGTTTAGTTCGCCTTAAAGCTTTTGCTCTGATGGCACCTTTCGATAAAATACAAATCAAAGCAGTCTAGAAACCACGGAGCAATCGTAGGGGTATAGTGAGCTATCCTTAAAAGATAGATATATGCTATCACGGACTTTTCTGTAAAGACTTATCCCACCATACCACCACCATAAATTATTGTTTTGTTAACCACCATATCTCAAAGGGATTAGGCAGCGTTTTCGATGAAAGCTCCCAAGCGGCTTGAATTTTTCAGAAATTGTCAACAATTATCGTCATATTTCAACTACACTAGCGGCACGCTATGATGGCCGGTTTGACACATTACAATAGTGATGTGGAATGTCAATTTATTCTCGAACAAAAAACAATTAAGTTTTGTTTTTGTACCTGATTAAATAGGTTTAATAAAACAAAAATGTATATGTTTATTTAATTTATTTGAACGAACTGAATATTTGAATGAAAATGAATATACATACTTTATATGCACACAAGAAACATATGAATACAAAAGATACCAAAAAAGGTGCCACAAAAGGCCATAACTAATCAGATTCGTCCATACTACTATTTTCACTGTCGTCACTGCTATCATCACCTACATTAATAATTATATGTTCGTTTTCTATAATATTATCTATTTTCACATCTCTTTCATAATCTTCCCTTATTAATTTAACAGTTCTATTCACAACCTTTTCCCAGTCTCCTTTAGTCACATGTTCACAAGCTTCTTCTAATAATTTTAGCATTTTTTTGTGGTAAATGGGGGTTCTGTATTGTGTCTTGCAGCATATCCCTTAATTTGAGCCCACACCAACTCAATCGCATTATACTCACAATGGTAAGGCGGTAACCGTATAACTCTGTGCCCATGTTCTAATGCTATTTCGTCAATGACGTATCGGATCTTGGTTGGTTTGTTTTCTTTTAAAAGACGTACTAATTCCGCTTTTAACATATTCATGTTTGCATCTTCGCCATTTTTACGAAGCCATGCGACGATATCAGCTTTCTTTTGGGATTGGGCAGGTGGCTTGTCAATTTGCATCGAGTGGTATGGGGCGTTGTCCATAATTATAATAGATGGTTCAGGGAGGCTACACAACATTGAGGTACCATTCAGTAAACTTTTCTCCATTCATGTCTTCATGATAGTCTCCAGTGGTTTTTGACGCAAAAGCCATGAGAGAACCTTCGACCCGTTGATGGTTCCGGCGTGACAAATTATAAGTCGCGATCCTTTTCCTACAGGAACTTTGGAAGTAGATGCTGCTGTGTCATCGTTCCAAGAACGGCCTACAGTATGGTTAGCATTAAGCCATGTTTCATCCAAGAACACAACATTTTGCCAATTTTTGATTTCTTTCACTTGCCGTAAAAAAGTATACCTTGCCATCGCTATATCAAATCTTTCCATCAATATTTTGCGTTTGTTACATTTTTTGTATCGAAATCCAATGGTCTTCAAAATCTTCGTTACAGAACTTTCCCCACCGAAGAATAATCCAGCTTCCTTCAGTGAATGCACCAACTTTTTTCTTGTTGGATACTCCTTCTGTAAATAGTAGCCGTAAACATGTCTTCGGATAGCATCGGCATCAAAGCTATCGATGCCTACGACTGGTTTTGCTCGTTTTCTCTTTTTTGGTGTGTGAAGTTTATTTTCTTCTGTGCCAGTCTCGCCATATTTTTTTTAGTTATCCGTCTAACAGTTCGTTGTCCAATATTAAGCGCATCAGCTACGCGTTCAACCACTGACGTTATAGGTAAAATTGGCCCTCCATTTTGAGCTTCACGATCGAAATAGTTACGAAGGCGTATTACGAACTCACGTGTCTGACTATTTAGAACAGTTCTCTGCGTACGTTCGGTCATATCGACGAAATCCACAACAAAGGGCTTGAACAGAGTCCAAATTAACGAGCAAGGGTCAACAGTAATGCAGTATCAATATTTGAAATCCAAAGCCAGGTCAAAACTATATCACAATCGCATTGCACTGACAGTTTATACTTTTCGAAGCAACGTCAATTCGAAACTGCTTTGTTTTGCATTGAGCATTGACGCGAGTTTGCCGGAGGTAGTAGTTGTGCTAGCCAGCGATCCTATGTGACGATCGTATTAGATTCCATTTTTAAAAATTTTCAATTTACAGTCTATTTGGGGAGAGGTTACCATTATACGTAAACAATTATGGCGTCAGATCACGTGATTATATTTTCACTGTACTAGTGATGCGAAACATTGGCAGACAAGTTGAGAATGAACGATTGATTGAATGAATACATTCTTAAATCGATTATCAATACTATTTAATATGATATTCTTCTGAATTGTGATGTTGGAAACGATATTATTAAGACCTTTCAATACGGATCCTATAATTTTAAATATTCAAATTTGTAGCTAACTGTAAATGTTACATAAAATATTATGTTTGAATTAATTTTAATTTATTACATATTAAATTTATAAATGGTTTGTCCCTACAATATTTTATTTTTATTATTATTTATATTATACTATTATTTTTATTATATTTGTTATTACAATCCTTCTCCTATTATGATTGTCGAATTATTCGACTTTATAAATCATTCGAACTGATCGAATGATTTACCATGATTAGTAACTACTTTAAACTACTTGACAATTTTGAAATAGGTTTATAAACTTAAAGAATCAGGCTAACATTCCAATCGTACAATTGAAACCATTAGTTAGTCTCCACTTCTTTTCCGAGAATCCGAGTCGTGAATAATGTAGTAGGCATGTAGGCATTTCGACTAGCCTGAACTGACATTTCGCGCTGAACAACTTTTTTTTTTTTTTATTCGATGACAAGCTAGTCCTTGACTGCGATCTAACCTGATGGTACGATGCAGTCTAAGATGGTAGCAGGCTAACTTGGAAGGGGTATGGCAGTGAACATTTAACCCATACCCTTAATTGGTTTCTACACGCCATCGTGCCGGAACGCTAAATCGCTTGGTGGCACGTCTTTGACGGTAGGGTGGTAACTAGCCACGGCCAAAGCCTCCCACCAGACCAGAACAGAGACATACAATTCAGAAATTATAAATTCCCAAATTGACCCCGCCGGGAATCGAACCCGGGACCTCCCAGTTATAAGACAACAGCGCTCACCACTGAGCCAGGGAGGTCTTCAACGCAGTCGAAACATGATGAGTAATTAAAATACTCACAAGTAGTCGTCATTCGATTATGAGCATTAATATAATACTAATGTTCAATTCGAAAATGTGTACATTAGTAGTTGTAAATTATTCGAATAGTCAGATCATTCGCAGTCACGCATCGCTAACCGGTTGCCATTTGCCTTAATACACGGATCTACGAGCGTAATAAATACGACTTCCGATTTTACAATCGACTAAGCTCGTTCTTATCATTCACTCTATGGTTCACGTTTTATTTCCAGCACTAGGGATTTGTTCTATTTCATATGTCAAACACAAACTAGGCTATTAGTCTGTGTTTTTTTTTTCCGATGGTGACAAGATTAATGCTAAAATAATATCGTAAACTGCATAGTTTGAAGTACATTTGTGTTTAATATAAACTTAAAACTGTTTTGCTTCGGGAAATAAAACGTTTGTGAGTGATTTATAGCGCGAACAGTGAAAATAGTGTTACCAAAACTGAAATGTCCTGTCCGGTATGTTTTGTTTACATATAATGGTAACCTCTCTCCAAATAGACTGTAGAAAACCAAATGCCGAGTTGTGGTATATATCATATAAAAATAAAAATTTTACCTTTTGTATGAAACAGCTGATATTTTTTTGCGATTTCAGAGGTTTGTCCACATAGTGAAAATTGTTCATATTCACAAGTACATTCACCCCTTAAATGGTGCAAACTGATTTTTCTACACTTGTATACATTTTAGAAATCAATTTAATAAATAAATTTTGAGTCCTAAACCTAAAACTACATTCGATAAAATTTATGAATCTCTGCACATCACTATCGTCAATAAAGTAATACAATTATTTCCTTCAAAGTCGTTATCAATTAATACGGAACTTCATGAGCGGACAAACGTCAAACCGGCCATCATAGCGTGCCGCTAGTGTAGTTTACACAAAACCTTAACAAATTATACACTTAAACCTTCCTCATGAATCACCCTATCTATTGGTGAAAACCGCATGAAAATCCGTTCGGTAGTTTTGAGTTTATCGCGAACAGACAGACAGACAGACAGACAGACGCGGCGGGTGACTTTGTTTTATAATATGTAGTGATATTCGTTATTGATATTTACTGAAAATCTTAAAAAGCAGTCAGAGTTACTGACAGTTAACTGCAGGTACATTTTAGTCATGTGACGATGATGAATGAACATTCTTAAAACGGCTCAATGACGACAGAGTTTTTATCGTCTTTAACAATAATGCCACATCACAAAGTGCTAATAGCTTTCGCATGACGTCCTGTCCCGTTTGTACGTCACTCTTCATTAGGACCTTGACACACGATGAGTTGTCCAAGCGATGATCTATACTAACATTATAAAGAGGAAAGATTTTTTTGTTTGTTTGTTTGTTTGTACCGAATAGGCTCTGTAACTACTGGACCGATTTTTACCATTTTTTCACCAATAGAAAGCTAAGTTATCGGGAAGTAACATCTTCTCTACAAAAAATTCCCCGAGGGAATATATCTAACTGTCATATCTAAGTCACAATAGTAGCTTTTGTGTTATAAAATTTAATTAGATCGCCTTTATTATCTTATAGTATTAATTCTTCCTTACTAATATAATAAATGCGAAAGTGTGTTTGTTTGTTGGTTTGCTGATTTGTCCGTCAATCACGCTGCAACAAAGCTACAGATTTACGTGATTTTTGGATAGGTATAGTTCAGAACCTGGAGGGTGACATAGGCATCCCGGAAAATCAAAGAGTTCCCGCGGGATTTTAAAAACTAAATCCACGCGGATGAAGTCGCGGGCATCAGCTAGTACTATATAAGCTGAAAACATTTTAGTCCGCAACGTACGCCTACGCAGTTTCCTGAAGGCCTCGCTTTGTCAACACCATGATATTGTCGAACGAAAGATAAAAACAAGTCATGCCCAAAGGCTTCCAAAAACTATGAGGTATGTAAATAAAGGAGACCTATGTCAACAGTGAATGCATATTGACTGAGACTGATGATAGAAAGTGCCAGACTAATGTTTTTCTGAATGTAACTTTATTTTATTTATTTTTTGATGCCGTGAGGCGACGTCATAAAATCCTAGGCTGCCCGCACACAGTCAATATTATTGTCAATATTTACGAATATCTATATAAATAAAAATGAATGTTGGTAAGCGCATAACTCAAGAATGGATGGACCGATTCGGTTATTTTTTTTTGTATGTTCCTAAGTTCCACGGAAGGTTTTAATACAAAAAAAAAAACAAAAACTAAATTCACGCGGACGAAGTCGCGGGCATCAGCTAGTTGTCAATAATATTGCGTGTGTGCGGAGCGTATTGAAGAATTGATCAATATGTCGGGACCCCTCCTCCGACCGAGCGTCTAATAAAGGCAATCACACACTATCTCAGAACAGAACATCATTCTCAGCAATCATCTTCTCTCAATGATAATAACTATCCACAAAGGAGGTACATTGTAATCTTTACATGACAAGCATGGAACCCAATATTTCCATGTCTAACTAGACAAACCCGGCTAACTACTCTAGCCTAGGCGCAGCCTCCACCATCCCCATAGTGCCCAAGACTCCACCTCAGAAGACCCTAAGCAAATCTCCTGTCTAACTCGCTCATGGCCAAATTCCGCCATAGACTACAAACATTAAGGAGTGCAACACGATGAACCATCCACAGATCAATCGATAATACATGGAACTAGGAATTACGACTACGTCAACAGATTGCACCTCACCAATATCCTACAAATATTATTTGTTATAAAAAAAAATATTGTCAATATTTTTATTGACAATAATATTGACTGTGTGCGGGCAGCCCTACGAGGTGAAGACGTCGAATAGTGAGGATATGCAATTCCTTACTACGACAATTACTACTATAGCACTCCATTTTCTGATACAAGACGCATAAGTGGCAGAGAGGAGAGTGGAACTGCTCACAGCATATATCATTCAATTATATCTGATGCCCGCGACTTAATCCGCATGGACTCTCCAGGATGCTAGCTATCTTTATGCCTGCCACCATCGCTCGGTTTAGTGGTTAAGCCTTGAGAAGGTAAAAGAGACAGATTTTTACTTTTACATCCATAAATTATAATAAACATAGAAATATTTATTTTTTATGTCTTGTACGAAAACCGTTTTGCAACGATTTTATGAGAAACAGGGCACTGTGTCGCATAAAATCGTTGCAAAACGGTTTTCGTCTCCTCTTTAAAACCCTTTATAGGTAACGGTACGATAAGTTGATAACAGAACAGAAAGCGCATGCGTCGATATTTGACGTCACGCAAAGTTAGTTTACATTTAGAAGAAAAGGCTTAATTCCTCCTACACTCTCTGTAAGTATCGGTGACGCATACGTAATTAGTAATTACTATAATTTAATAACTAAGCTCTTAATTAGGGGGCATAATGAGAGTTTATGCGATTTTTGGTAATCTGACTTACGTTTTGGTACTTATGCATTTCAACAAGAATTTCCTCCATAAAGTTTTTTAAATACTGCTCCAAAATCTTTTGTGCTAGTAATTTTATTTTATTTACGTGGATAATTAAAATTTCCAAGAAACGTTATAATTTTAACGCTCTACAAAAAAGTACAGAAATGCATTTGTGCTTTTGTAAAGGAAAAAAGTTATTGAGGGAAAACCGGAGGAAGGTTGAAAATTTTGTAGCCCCCCCCCCCCCCCCCTCCTCTTCTTTTAGCACAGGGTCTTCGGGGTCCAAAACTTAAGAAAATGTTAATTAACCATCCCTGAACAACATCCCAAAGTTTCATTAACTTCCGACATTTTTCCACCAAACCCTACTTTTTCCTACCTGTCGACTGCACTATTTGTTTCCCATCCCCGGCTGATTTTCATAACGGCGACAGCAAAGTCCTGACTTATAGAGAAGAAATTTACCGACATGAAATATGACATAGAAAATGACTACGACAGCCAAATCATAGAAAAATAAGCATTTCCGTAGGCCCAACGCCCACCAACGAAGTGAAGTCAAGGCCTCAAAATCAGCTTTATTTACTTACAGCGTGCCGTTAATCTTTTATGTTTTACTTTCATTATACTAATTTTGGCCGTTTGTCAATGTATACCTTGGTCAAAATCTACTTTATTTGCGGCCCAAAACCATGTCATCCACAGGGGTACTTAGCCGTGGTACTACCGGTGCGGTGGTCTTACTTCAACAATGTAGGCACGATTTGTTTTAGGATAGCAAATAAAGCTGGTAATTTTTTCCACGTTCATTCTGAATAAGGTAGGTATACTTAGAAATATTAGTTATCTGCACTTAGGCACCGCTTGGACGTATTTAAGGGACCTAATGAGAGATGCAGATTCATTTAGGTAAGTTCTAAGTCTAGAAACGTAAACTGCAAAAGAGTCTAGCTTTATGTGAAAAGGTCTTTACGTACGAGGACCTATTTTAGTAACTAACGAGGGATATTGATTTAATATACTTTCTTCGAGAGGTCGTTAAATACACGTGCCGCCCTATTTGCAAACGCGATAGTCTACAGAGAGATCTAGTCGATAATTTAAACACGAATAATTCGACACGTTTTTATCTGGCTACAATTTTTTTTTATTCGTCAGACTAGACGCTCATCGTGGCTGTCTTACTAAAAAAATACGGCGAGTGCGCGAGGGCTAAACTAACTTAGCTTAGCTCTTAGCGTGCAACCAACTATACGAGCTTAGCGAAGCTTCTTCTCATTCGTTCATTTTTGGCAGAGTGGCTTAATATAATGGTCAATCTCAATACCGCGGCTCTTGACGCTCAGATTACGAGTATGTTGAAAGGTTGTTGACCTCATCAGAGACTTCAAACTTACCCAAACACCATCACTTCCCATACCCTGCCAAACACAAACAAAACCAACCACACAAAATTGTAAACAAAAAAAAATTGACTAAGTAGAGTTTTGAATTACAAAAATATTCTTTCATTCCTGGTTAGTCATGTAAAACTAAAATTGCTAAAAAAAATTGCTAAAAATTGTGAACAAGAAAACAATTTTTGGCGGATTGATTTGTCTTAATTTAGATAACATTAAAATGTAAATGGGTGGGTGGGTGGGTGGAAAACCGGTACATAAGATCTTTCAGCGATTGTTCGATTCCGTCATTCACGAGGGTATAACGCCGGAAGCACGGCACAGGAGCGTGGTGGTTCTGTTCTTCAAAAAGGGTGATAATACCTTGTTGAAGAATTATATACCCATCTCGTTGTTGAATCATGTTTATAAGTTGTTCTCGAGAGTCATTACGAATCGTCTCGCTCGTAGGTCCAACGACTTCCATCCTCCCGAACAAGTCGGATTCCGAAAAGGCTTTGGTACCATAGATCACATTCATACGCTGCGGCAGGTTATACAAAAGACGGAAGAGTATAACCGCCCACTTTGCTTAGCGTTTGTGGACTATGAGAAAGCCTTCGATTCGGTGGAATCTTGGGCTGTGTTGAGGTCGCTGCAGAGATGCCGGATTTACTACCGGTATATCCAAGTGTTGAAGTGCTTGTATGAAAACGCCACAATGTCAGTACGTATACAGGACCAGACTACGAGGATAATCCACTTGCAGTGTGGAGAGCGACAGGGATTAGGTTATCCAATCGGATCTGTTCGAATTTCGTTACGAATTACGATGTCAATAAGGAACAAAATAAACAAGTTTGCTGACAAATCTATATAATAATATACCTAGATACAATCGATCAGTTATCAGATAATCAGGCGGTGTATTGGCGGTCTTAACTCGATAAGTTTAAGGTGCTTTATCACTTATCAGAGACTATAGGGGATTATTATAAAATATACTGTCGGGATAACTAATATAAATAATTAATTAATTTAATTATTACTCATTATTATTATTACTTTTAAAAAGAGCAACCGCCGAGTTTTATTTATGGTTCTTCTCGATTGAAACGGCATTTCACATCAGTGGTAAATTCACTTGACGATTCAAAAGCCTTTTTTAATTTTTATATTATTTTATTACAAAGCCTTATTTATTATAAGCCTCAATAACCCAACGGTTAAAGGTGCGGACTGAAAACTGAAAGGTCGCAGGTTCGAATACCGCCCGTTGAGTGTCGTAACTCGTACCCACTCCTAACACAAGCTTTCCGCTTAATTGGAGGGGAGAGGAGAATATTAGTCAACTTCAACTTGGCTAATATTCTTTAAAAAAAAGCACTTTGCAAAAGTTTATACGTAAGTAACCTACAAAGTGCAAAGGCGTTTAAAATTAGATGAAGCCCAGCCTACCTACTGTCCGCCATTTTGTTTTTTTTAAGTAGCAGCCACTTAGGATACCTGTATTAATCAATAGCTGGTATCAATAAAAACGAGTATAGTTTGTTGTGAGACAAAACCTTCTAAAGTGTCATTTTTCCGAGATTTAAGCTATCAAAGTTGAACTGGTGGCGCCATAAGCACAGAATATAATATAATAGTACTACGCCGTAAGTGAATAGACTTAAAACTTAAATAAACGTACAAATCACACTTCACACTATCCCACTAATAACACTAATATTATAAAGGCGATTGGTGACGGCAGATCAGAATACAGTTGTCACCACCCCTCCTCTTCCCGCGGGTGTCGTACAGGGAATATAACGGAGAACGGGCAGCAGCGTCCTCCGTGCTACTACTACCATCTACTGCGATCACCAACCTGTCTACCCCGCGTGGTGATTATGGGCAAACCCTCCCCTTGGGAGAGGCCTTTAGTCCAGCAGTGGACTGTTATAGGCTATTGATGATGATAAAGGCGAAATATGTACATATGTGTGTGTGTGTAACTATGTTTGTTACTCTTTCACGCAAAAACCACTCGACGGATTTGGCTCAAGTTTGGAATGGAAATACCTACCTATACCTCATACCCTGGATTAACTCATAGGCTACATTTTATCCCGGAAAATTAAAGTTTTCGCGGGAATTCAAAATCTTAATGATTTTGTAGATGATTGAATCTCTTTAAACGTTCATCCCTTAAACTTAAAACCTCCCAAATTAATTTTTTTTGTAAAATTTTAATAGATGATTGAATCTCTTTAAACGTTCATCCCTTAAACTTAAAACCTCCCAAATTAATTTTTTTTGTAAAATTTTAAGTTCTACACATTTTTCTTAGAACTTTTTGTTTAATTTTTACCGTTTTCGAGTAATTGCGAAAAAATACTTGACATTTTTTTTCGACCCTTGCCGGGTGTAGCAGACACCAAAACCTTCACACATTGTTTTTTTTGTATCATCAAGACTACATTATATCAAAAATGCAAAGTTGAGTGTTAAATTTTGTAATCAGACCTTATTTTACTGGACTATAAGCGAGCAAAAGACGCGTCGTTTTGACTCCGCGGCAAAACACCTTGACCCTAACGATTTATTATTATATTAGTTACCCACTTTTGGAGTTCATTTACCTACCAGTGACAAATGATGACTTGATTGGCCATTTGCCAATACTATTTTACTAAAGCGTTGTATTTGTACCTTAGGTATGATGGTATAAAGTAAAAAATGTCGGCTAAAAATAGGTTAAGTCGTACTCACTTCATTTGTTTAACTATCGTACTCTTGCCCGACTCGCCGGCACCTGAAAGAAAAGTTTTCGGTTAGTAACTAATTGAAAAACTTTTGATATGATATTTGATATTTTAATTATAATAAATTATAGTTTGAAAAACTAAAAAAACTTCTAGGTAACCGAACTAAAAAGAAGAAAATAATTTTCGATAAGTTTAAACCAAAAATTTAAAACAGTGATTAACAAAAGAAATTATTTTATTGTAAAAAAAATCGTGGGGCGCTTGATGTCAATTGTTGTAAATATTTTTGTGAATATTTGTAAACTTAGTGTCATCATGAAAATATCTGATAAAGCACCCCACGCTATTTTACAATAAAAAAAATTAAGTGGCACTCGGAGACTGCCACGGTAAAGCTATTGCATAGCATTTTTTATCAACTTATGCAATTATAATATTTATGCAATATTTTTTTTTGCATAATAAAAATTATGCAAAAAATAATTAAAAAACAAACAAACAAGAAAGCGGCCGCTCGCCCACTGCGCCAAATAGAGCTACTTGAGAACCTCTAAAATGTTGAACGCTTACTGAACGACGGTGTTAGGTTTTTTTCGTTACGGAATTTCTTGATTCGGTCGCCGCGCTCAAACTGTTTGTCCTAGTTCAAAGCCCGCGATAAAAGCTATGCAATAGCTTAAAAATTTTTGTTAATCACACTATTCTTATTTTTAACTTATCGAAAATTTTCTAATTTTTAGTTCGGTTATCTAGAAAAGCGTGTTTTTTTTCTACTTTTTTAAAGTATAATTTATTTTCTACTTTTTACACATCAGTAGGTACAAGTACTTTTTACTTTTAGGTACTCGTAATTTCAATTTTACAAATCGCGGGCAAAAGTTAGTGAGCAATAAAACCCGCAATGATATAAAAACAGTTAATTGCCAAACGAATGTAAACCGTGCACACATTTTTCACCAAATGCATGTCTCGCTGTGATACAAAAATAGACGGAGAAAATAAAACCACAGCGCAGTGGGAACTTTCATCGCTGAAATTACTTTCACAAGTTTCAGGATCAGTTTTCATGAAAACTGCGGGAAAAAAGAAAAGTTTAAAAACTGTAAATAAAACTTAAAATTGAATAAAACAGCCGTTATATTGATGTCATCATCATTAGCAACCCATCAACGGCTCACTACTGAGCGCAGGTCTCCTCTCAGAGAAGGGTTATAGGCCTTAGTCTACCACGCTGGCCCAATGCGAATTGGCGGACTTCACACACCTTCGAGAACGTTACGAAGAACTCTCAGATGTGCAGGTTTCCACACGATGTTTTCCTTCACCGTTGAAGCAAGTGATATTTAATTGCTTAAACGCACTTGACTCCGAAAAGTCAGAGGTGCGTACCCGGGCTCGAACCTGCGACCCCCCAAATAGGAGGCCACCGTCCTAACCAATATTCTATCACTGCTACTGCTACCGCTATTGCGGCCACAAACAGCCCAATTAATATGCGAACGAGGTGAATAATAACATGCGTGAAAAATATTGCATCGAAAATATAATAATAAATAATCGATTCCTTATTAATTTAATGGCGTAGCTTTTTAAACTAAAACAAATAATATTTTAATGCAAAGTTAATACTAAATATATAACTTAAAATAAGTAAATCCTAACTGTCCTTACTAATATTAATAATTTAATATAAAAAAATATTTTTAAAAACCGACTTCAAACAGCCCGCGCCACTAAAAAGTATATACTTTATTGTTGATATTTTAAAAACCGCTGCACCGATTTCTATAGAATTTCAATGGGACCACCTGGGAAGTATACCCTTTGAAACAAAAAAATAATTTTCCAAATCGGCTCAGGCGTCTTCGAGTAACCGGTTAACATACATCAAAAAAATTTAAAAAATGAACCTCCTTTTTTGAAGTCGGTTACAAATGCGAATGTTTTTCTGTTTGTCTTTCAATCGCGCTCCAACGCGAATCGACGTGAATTTTTGCATGTGTATAGTTGATTGTATTATATTATATACGAGTCGACATAGTAAAATATCAACCAATTGATTAGATTTTTAATAGCCAGGACGGTTTGACATGCTCTCCAAGCATAGACGAATAATATTTACTACCTACCGTTCTCCAAGGCACGACAAAAAAGGAAAATACGAAACTCTAAGCTCCAAATACCGATATTTAAAAATGAACCATACAATAACAACAATCTTTATTCTCAGTTCAATTATCAGACGGACTCGACAAAGAAAATTACCATCTATTGAGAAAGACTCATCATCTTGAGCAATAGGTCGGTATTCATTCATTCATACATTGAAATTGATAAGGTAGCGATTGTAAAATTAAATCAGTCGAGTCTCGTCTCCTCATTGTTAGTGTAGTGAAGGCTTGGACACACACAGCACGTAGCGGCAGCGACTTGCAACGGCTACGAGTTCAACGGCGGCGCTGGACGCGCGTTTCAATTCAATTTCAAAAGACGTAATTCCTACGTATTTGCAATATGAACGCTTTTATATGTTCCTTGTATCAAAACTTACAATATTTTATTTAAAGAATTATGGTTCAAATTCATTTTCCATACTGCGAAAACACAACCAAACCATAACAATGTATCAACATTATCTGTTTCAGGAAACACTTATTTTTCTTTTCATCTTTTGTAAATAATTTAATGAACACTTGTAACTAATTTCATGTTTTTCAGTAATTGTTTTAAGTAATATTTTTTTGTAAATTTCCGCTGTGTAAATGTATGAATTAAATAAATAAATAAATAACGCAAGTAAAAAATCAAACTTCTAACCGTCTAAGCACCGGGCAAAGCAGTCGCTTACGCGTACGCGTATCATCGAGAATTTGTTTATCTTTAAAGTTAGCTAAGGAAAAACATAAACGCACCTGATGATGCTCACGACTTCGTCCGCGTAGGTTTAATTTAATTTCTCAAACTCTTTAATTTGCCGGGATAAGATGTACCTAACCTATGTGTTAATCTTAGGTATGAGTTATCTGCATTCTAAGCAGTCAAATTGTTCAGTCATTGTGGCGTGAAGGAGTAACAAATATTCGCATTTATAATATTAGTAGGATTGGCAGTGACATGTCGCGCCGCTGCGCGCTGGCCGTAGCCGCGCTTTGTGTATGTCCAGGCCTTTATTAGTTAGGTGATATGTGTATCGTGAGGTCAAAGAGCGGCCGTTCGCGCCGTTCGTCGCACCAATTAGATGCAAGCGGGGTCACGACGATCAGATCTGGTTATTTGACAGGGTTAGGTTTGCAACACCCACGTTAACTTGAGGTATCTTATTGTTATTAGCTAAGGTTTTCTGGCTGATACGTAACTAGTTAGTTATTAACTTTTATACGTAAACGTTCGATATTAAAATATATTACGGGTGAAGAAAATCATCGTGAGGAAATCTGCATGCCTGAGGGTTTTCTCAAACGTGTACGCCAAACTTGGCCATCGTGCATCGCGGTGAACTATGGCCTAATTCTAAACCCTTTTCATTCGAGATGAGACCTGCACCCAGTAAACATATTATTAAGATAATTTGAATGCGATATTAAGGATTTACTCTAAATATTATCACAATTCGAAGGATCCCTGAACCTAGTCTTAACTATCCCCGTCTTAACATGAATTGAATTGTAGTTTTTTTTTTGGAACTTCCCCTCATTGTGGAAATGTTATATTTTATTCTAACAAAGTTGCATAGGTTAAATCGGCTTGGCATCCAGCTGCCCACAAGATAGTATAAAAAACTTATTACAATGTAATAGCTTCATAATAATATTGTAAAATGATTATTTTGAAAAGAGCAACTGCTGAGTTTCTTGCCGGCTCTTCTCAGCAGAATCCGCTTTCCGAACCGGTGGTAGAGTCATGACTTGTCATAAGAGCCACAGGTTGGCCTACGTGAAATAAATAATTTTGAATTTGAAATTTGAATTAGTGTAAGCGAAAAAAATCCATAGTAACATTAACCCGTCAATCGTCGAACGCGTTATCGGTATCATCTGATGAGGCGGAGGGCCTTTTATGCTATCGCCGCGATAAAGCCGCCGATCGCGCTCGAGCCGAACTGATAAAGTACCTGTCCGTAACATCCGACCTGCCGCCATTTCACTGTTAACGTTACACGATAGGGTCACTCGAGTGTCAATAAGCATACTAATATTATAAACTAGCTGATGCCCGCGACTTCGTCCGTGTGGATTTAGTTTTTAAAATCCCTCGAACTCTTTGATTTTCAGCGATAAAAATTAGCCTATACTCTCCAGGTCCTCAACTATACTCATGCAAAAAATCAAGTCGATCCGTAGCCTTGTTGCGGCGTGATTGAAGGACAAACCAACAAACAAACGCACTTTCGCATTTATAATATTAGTAAGGATGTGAAAGTGTGTTTGTTGGGTTGCCCTTCAATCACGCTGCAACAGAGCTACGGATCGATGTGATTTTTTGCAATGGGTATAGTAGAGGACCTGGAGAGTGACATAGGCTACTCTTTATCCCGGAAAATCAGAGTTCCCGAAGGATTTTAAAAACTAAATCCACGCGGACGAAGTTGCGGGCCTCAGCTAGTTTAATATAAAAAAAAATTTTTAAAAAACCGACTTCAAACTATACAAAGCACCGCACCCGCACCACTATACAAAGTACATATATAATTTATTGTTGATATTTTAAAAACCCTCGACTGATTTCGACAAATTTATATGGGACCACCTGGGGAGTATACCCTTTCAAACAAAAAAGAATTTTCTAAATCGGTTCAGGCATCTTCGAGTAATAATTCAATTAAATTCGAGGACATACATAAAAATAAGATTCTGACGAATTGATAACCTCCTTTTTTGAAGTCGTTTAAAAATAAGACATTTGGAAGATCTGGCATTAAATTCTAAATTCAAATAAAAATATATTTATTTCATGTAGGCTAACCTGTGGCTCTTATGACACGTCAAGACTATCACCAGTTCGGAAAGCAGATTTCGCTGAGAAGAGCCAGCCAAAAACTCGGATAATAAGTAATAACTCATATCTAACTGTGATCAGTAATAACCTAGTGGTTAGGACTGCTGTCTCCTATTTTGGGGATCGCGAGTCCGCCAAGAAAAAAATATTGCCTTGCAACCTGCAACATTGCTGAACTATAAACTGTTTATTTGTCTGAAAAACTTCATAGAGCTTAAGCAAATTATAATGTATTTAGGTATAGGTTTACAGAAACATAACTTACCAATTCTAATTCTAAATATCAAGTAAACTGCTATCTTTGGAAAAACTATGTACTTAGTCTAAATATAGTACATACATAATATCTTATTTTCTGCAATTCAAAACATTCCTTAAGATATAGCTTAAGTCTACATAATATCTGCAAATGAAATTCCATTGTGTTGTGTTGTCACCATAGTAAAGGTACAGCCAAGGAAGGCAAACACTGCACACAACTGCAACTTATAATTTATCACCATGTATAGTAACTATGGCAATAATCTATCTCTATAAAAATCAATTGCTGTTCGTTAGTCTGGCCAAAACTCAAAAAAACAGCTTAACCAATTTGAATATTTTTTTGTTATCTTCGCCTTAACATAATAAGTATAATAATAGTAAATTAAGTAGTAAGTAGGCGGTAGTTTCCTACACAAAATTGGTATTTTTTGTAGGAATCACCACATCTGATTACTTTTAATAAATGGTGGGAGCAAAGCCACTGGTAAAAGCTAGCATAATAAAGATTTTTGTGATTAGGCATTGTAAAACTTGGAAAGTTAAAATATAATGATATGAGCTGTAGGATTGTCTGAATTTGACATTTTTTGCATCAGTGTATTTTAACCAGAAGTGAGAGATTACCAGCCAATCAGATGTGAATGTGATTGTCACATTTTAGACAAACCCACAGTAAATATTGAGAATGCTCCGGTGGTGGGCTGATATGCACATGAAGTATGATCTGATATGTACACTGTGACCACTGTAAGGTGCTACGTCAATCCAGAATACTGTTAAGCTGTTCCTTTTTAGTTTGCTATACTGGTTACTGTTTAAAACGGAACACAGCCCAGTATACTGTGATCTCAATTTTTTCAAATTCCCAGAACATTGCACATTCCCAGTTTAGTGGATTATCTACCTACAATTATTTAACCATAAAAAAATCTATGTGTGTGTGTGTGTGTGTGTTTGTTGCCTAAGAACTCCAAAATGGCTGGACCGATTTGGATGAAATTTTCAGACAATCTTCAGTAGCCTAGAGGGTGATCCTGTGAAGTTGATTAGAATAATGATTGGATCAACAGATTTTTTTTTTTTAGATAATTAATAGTAAGTAAAATAAGATTGCTGGTCCTTGTCAAAAGATGCTTTATATAAATATACAATTATAGAAAACTTGCTAACATTTTTAATATAAGAATCAATAACATTGATTCATATTCATAATATTCATGGGGAAAATATATCCATAGCTAATTGAGTTATGAGTCATACAATAATTAACATTAAGTGACTCAGCACACTTCCACAAACTTTATAATAGTTTAAGTTAAAATGTTAGTTAGTAAACAGTTATTTGCATTTCCACCTTAACTAGGAAGTAATTGCCTGATTATTTATTTATCTATATCTCATAAATTAGGCATAATTTGATTGCATGCAAGCATGAGCAGTGATTTCAGCATTGCTTGAATCTATACTAATATTATAAAGAGGAACGATTTTTTTATTTGTATGTACAGAATAGGCTCTGTAACTACTGGGCCGATTTTAACAATTTTTTCACCAATAGAAAGCTAAGTTATCGGGAAGTAACATAGGCTATAATTTATTTTCAAAAAAATTAGAGATCCTTAAGAAAATTGCAATAATGTAAACCAAAGTAGCAAATTTTGCCTATAAAATGCTTATTTGGCATGTGCTGAGAAAACTATTGATGATACATAAAAATTATGTACTACATGATTAAAGTACTCATTATTCTCCCCTAGGGAATTTAGCTATCATATTTAAGTCACAACAGCACTTTTGTGTTCTTTTAATTAGATCGCCTTTATTATCGTAGTATTAATTCTTCCTTACTAATACATATATTATAAATTCGAAAGTGTGTTTGTTTGTTGGTTTGTCTGTCAATCACACTGCAACAAAGCTACGGATTGACGTTTTGGATAGGTATAGTTGAGAACCTGTAGAGTGTAGGGTGACATAGACATCCCGGAAAATCAAAGAGTTCCTGCAGGATTTTAAGACCTAAATCCATGCGGACATCAGCTAGTGATGAATGAGTTGTTAGGAATCCATAATGTGACTTGTAATGTGTGGCTATGCCGTCAGATTTACCAATCACAGCCGAAACTGTAAGATAATTTTAACATTCAATGTTGTGTGCTGTGACTGATGTTTGTATAACGAAAATCTGGTGCACTTTGCTAATTCATCAGATCAAGATCAATCATGATTGACGGAAAAGAAAAGAGTCACTTAAATAAGATTCCTTCATAGGCTGGTTATTATTTTCAAAGTTATCACAATAATTATAATAATCCGCAATAGTTAACTGATTTAGGGGTTGAGTCAGTTTACCTATAGGCTATACTTTACACTGAGTTGGGTCAGGAATTGGGATTGTCAGCCATTATAATCACTTGAAAAATTTGTAATAAAATGAGCACCATACTGGGAAAATATAAAATATTGGTTTAAGTTTTAATTTCTGGTTTCTAAGGCTAGGGACTGGAAAGCTCTTCCGAGATCTGTGTTTCCTAACACAAACAATTTGGGTATGTTTAAAGCAAGAGTGAATAGGCATCTTCTAGGCAAACGCAATCCACCTTAGGCCACATCATCACTCTCCATCAGGTGTGCAAGTGTTCAAGCATGTGCCTATAATGTGTAAAAAAAATATATCAGTATATTTTGTGATATTAATATTTACAAGTTAATTGAAGTACAAAATTGGGACACTACACAAAATTCTCATATCTTGTCCATTAAGTATTCTGTTATAGTGTTCAAAGTCCCATCAGTTAAATAATTTGTTTATCTAGGTTATGTGGGTATTATTTGAATTTTAATGAGGAAACCTATGGTGCAGTTTATAGACTTACGTTAGTTGTATAGTGTCAAATACAAACTGTGTATAGTGAAAATATTATATTTAGAGACTGTTTGCAAGTTTAACATTATAATAGCTTTGTCATTGTGTCAGAGAACTGAACTTTATACATTTTAGTGTTATAGTAATAATTAATCCAGGAACCTCAAGATAGGTTTTCCAAGTAAAGCAAATGCTTTACTTGGAAAATAGAAAACACCAAAACAAGTTATTAAAGTTGTTACACACACCTACAAGACTTTGAATTGCTAATTTTCTAATTATTGGCAAATAAACACTTTTGTTCAGATACGGAACAATAATATTGCATACTAGCATACTGATTAGCTAAAGAGAAAGCTAATTAGGAGTTGGTACATGTTCCTGGCCCCATTGTACATATAAACGCTTATCCATTTATTGTTTTTTGCAAATATATGTATAGGCGAATATATTTGGTGCGTTAAAACCGCAAATGAGCACCGAGCGTTATATGCATTCAATACATGGGTGCGGCCGAAAGAGCCGGCGACTGTTATGAGCGACAAACCGTACCTAGCAGCAATAACTTTATATCTTTGGAAGCCTGGATGCCGTCCTCCTTCAAGTTCCTCTCGATCTGTCGGCTTCGGGCGGCCGCTGCGCGCTCCTCCGCCGACTGAGTGCACCCCATGTCGGCAGCTGTCTCTGAGCCCTCGCCGCCGTCCGCCTCGACTCCCGAGCCGGGCGCGCTCTCACCGCTCCCTCTGCATACGCTCCGGCCGCGTCCTGCCGCCCCGGCCTCGCCGGAGCCACCCTACACAACGTTCCCACTCAGCACGGTAACCTAACCGAATCACTGATCACTGTTGCAGCCCGAACCGATGCACTCGCGAGGGCGATCTGAACCTTTTAACTTTCACGAATCAGTAACACACACGGCACACGAACGCGTAACGGCAGCGAAAACTTTAATTGATTTTATGAAATCGTATAAGATAGGTAATGGCGGCCGGATGACAAGCACCAGCTCCACTCCGTGACGACTGACGGCGACCGCGCCCCGCTCGACTGACGTTCGGGCGTAATCGGCACTCTTCGTTCCGGCTCGCTCACACATGCGTGAAGCCATATTCATACACGAAAGAGAACAAAAATAAATTAGAAATAATCATGAAATAATACAGCGTGTTCTTTTTTTAATAAAATTATTAACGTTATTTCTACAAAAAATATTTTTGAATTTTGTTCTGACCCCAATTATAATATGTTTGTGGACCCAATTATAAATGAATTAAATTAATTTAATCTATAGAATTAAAATCTTGAACGAGAAAGAACATTAAAATAATATTATTGACCGAGCGAAGCGAGGTCTCTGAGTTTACTAGAGCGATTTGCACTTGTCCGTCCGTCCGTCCGTCCGTCCGTCCGTCCGTCCGTCCGTCTGTCAGAGCCTTATAACTTTTGAATTACTGAACGTAATTACTTCAAATTTAGATATAATATGTAAACCGATGGCCTCCAGCCGAAAATGGCTTAAAAAGTTATAAAAATCTTTATTTCAGGGGGGCTCTCATAGAAGCGAATGCGAAGAAATTTTTTTTTATTTGCGATTCATAGGTTTTCTGTGTATCATTTTAAAGACAATTTGGAACAGAGTACAACCGTATTTTTTTTTTTATTTTTTTCCTAAAATTGACGAAATGGGGGGCTTCCAAAGTGGCGATTTAATACGCTCGCTTGAAGACGCTCTCTGGGAAAATTTTCTATATATTTTCAAGTTGTACTTATTTTCTTACTTCACTTGTATCCTGTACAACAACAACAAATACTAAAATTATATGAATATTATAAAGAAACGAGATTATTTAATTTTTAATGAGCATCAGTAAATTTCACATAGCTTCACAATAATGCTAATAGATGGCGCAGTCATTAACTATTCCATTGAACTAGGAGTTACGACTACGATTTATCCCAAAAACAGTTTTGCGTCGACCATTATTATTTAGGTACATAATATAATAACATATTATTCAATTAAAATTATTCTTTAGTTAAATATCATTTTGTATATTTTCTATTCGCGTCGATAGATGACGATTTGTACAGATGCCCCTAACCCGTTTTCACTCGTTAGTACCTATAATTCAATGTTTTCACTGACGTTCCCTAACCTTTACGGGCTACCTATGATAAGTTATGTGATGATTACTGTCAACTTCTTTATCACGATCCTGTACGGGACACCTAAAAGGACATTGGGACGGATGTTAGGACTTAGGATTGTGTTTTGGAGCTACCTACGTAAAGAGACTCCTACATAGGGGATGATTTAGGTACCTATGTTTGGTGAAAACGGGCATAATAATAATAATGTCAGTTTTGGTCGTCATGTATCGATTGAATGAATAATCATGGGATACCGTTACCGCGAGGTCTCAGTTCGGGGCGAACCACTAGTTATATTTTAAAACTAGTAGGGCGCGTGGGTGCGCGGCCCGCAAGCGGACCGCGGTTTTTCTACTCGTCTAGTAGACTTTCAGCTCCTGATCATTTTCTATCACAAAACCACTCTTCCATCTTTTATACTCTCCGAGATAGACACCGTTGAAGTTTGTATGGCCGCCATCTTGAATCCGCCATTTTGGATTTTTTTCAGCTCACTGCCAATTGGATGAGATTTCGAGTGACTTTTGTTCGAGCACCCCCACCTATCTACATTACCATGGCCGTGCTCCTCACCCACCTTCCAAACCCTCGATCATCATATGTCATCATTTGTCATAATGAAAATTCTTCAATAAAAAAAAATCTTGAAAAGGAATTGTATCAAAGTCGTGCATGATTCCCGGCTTCTAGTCTCTTCAATATTCGCCATATATTTTTGTATGAAGAAAAAAAAAATTCCGCCATCTTGAATTTTTTTTCTGTTCGTCAAGTAGACCTTAGGGTCTTGATCAGCTTTTGCCAGGAAACCACTCTTCTATCTTTTATACTCTCCGAGATAGACACCGACGAAATTTGTATGGCCGCCATCTTTTTTCCGCCATTTTGAATTTTTTTTCAGCTCACTGCGAATTGGATGAGGTTTCGAGTGACATTTGTTCGAGCACCCCCCACCTATCTTCAATACCCTGGCCGTGCTCCTCATCCGTCTCCGAAATCCTCAATCATCAGCTCTCTCCATAATTTTCCTCCGAATGAATTTTTGTCCTCTATACGAAACCATCGGTGGAAAAAAAATTTTTCATACAAAATTTTACAGGAGAGGTGATCAATCAGTCAGTGAATCAGTGAATCAGCACGAGCAGCTATATATATATTAACTAGTAGGGCGCGTGGGTGCGCGGCCCGCAAGCGGACCGCGTATTTTCTACTCGTCAAGTAGACTTTCAGGTCCTGATCATTTCTATCAAAAAAACACTCTTCCATCTTTTATATTCTCTGAGAAAGACACCTTTGAAATTTGTATAGCCGCCATCTTGAATCCGCCATTTTGAAGTTTTTTCATTTCACTGCCAATTGGATGAGGTTTCGAGTATTTTTTGTTTGAGCAGCCCCCACCTATCTTGAATACCCTGGCCATGCTCCTCACCCACCTTCCAAACCCTCGATCATCATATCTCATCATTTGTCAGTTTAAGGATTCTTCTATAAAAACAAATTTCGAAATGAAACCGTATCAATAGTTCCCAACTTCTAGTCTCTTCAATATTCGCCGTATTATATTTTGTATGGAGAAAAAACATTCCGCCATCTTGGATTTTTTTCTATTCATCAAATAGACCTTTGAGTCCTGATCATCTTTTGCCAAGAAACCACTCTTCCATCTTTTATACTCCCCGAGATAGACACCGAAGAAATTTGTATGGCGGCCATCTTTTTTCCGCCATTTTGAATTTTTTTTCAGCTCACTGCAAATTGGATGAGGTTTCGAGTGACATTTGTTGGAGCACCCCCCACCTATCTTCGATACCCTGGCCGTGCTCTTCACCCGTCTCCGAAATCCTTAATCATCAGCTCTCTTCATATTTTTCCTCCGAATGAATTTTTTTCCTCTATACGAAACCATCAGTGAAAAAAAAATTTTTCATACAAAATTTTACAGGAGAGGTGATCAATGAGTCAGTGAATCAGCACGAGCAGCTATATATATATTAAAGCCATAAGAAAATAATTTGGATTTTCAATTAATCAAACTTTTAGTGAATGCAACTTCAAGATTGATTAATGTACGATTATCTAGTAAGAATAATTAATTATTGTCAAGGCATTCAGGGAATTGGAAATACAATTTTTATCTGGCAGCCGGCAGGATGATTCTGAATCTGAAGCTGCATCAATCATTGCTACAGTCATATTGTGGTGATTGGCTGAATTTATCGCGTTCTTTCTGCAACACAGCCATTTTAGCTAACTGCGAGCGAGTAAGTACCCATTGGCCAATCAGAGGCAATTACAATCGTCACACTGTAACATTCCTTTTTTGAAAATCGTACCGGCAGCCGACCCAATCCATTGCGTACTCCAGCATACCTATATTATTTAAGGGTTACTGATCTGTGTACTCCAGTACGATAGGATTGTTAGGGTGCCTCAGAGTTGTGTTGATTGTAGATTGTATGGTTCCATAAAATCCGTAATGAAAATTAACTGTAGGTTTATCGCGCCATAGTTTTAAACAGCTACAATGTGATCATCACAATCATCTCTGACTGGCTGACACTTTCTCACTATTGGGTAAAATGGTTGAAAGGGGTGATTGCGATAGTTACATTGGAGCTACGAACTAGCGATAGAGGCGGTAACCGCTAGGCTACCTACCCTAAACACCGTTATTTAACGTTTTGTGTTCAAAATGGATTCTTCAATATATATCTTTCGGTGAGACTCCTCGAGTGAGACCGAGTGAGACCTATTTGAACATTTTATTTTTTTTGAAAATTAACAAAATTTCAATTAAATTATTTATTTGAAAAGTTGTTATTTTTCAACAATGATACTTAGGCTGGAACCACATCTGTGAGCATCGATTCGCATTTTAATCATATACTTAATCGTTTAGTTTTTTTTAGTTAATTTCAAAACTTTTCTAACACAATGCCATTTTTCTTTTTAGGATACCGTACCAAAATGGTAAAAATGGAACCCTTATTTTATTATAATACTATTTATCTAGTGCCTGTCCAAAATAAAGAGCTCTTCAAAGTTTCCTCTTAACAAAGAGAGCGCCATCACTATTCACTTGCGTGTGACGTCACAACACACAGCAATCTCTCCATAGAAAATTTCGTTTTAGAAAGAGACAGTCGCAGTAAAACAATTTTAACTTACATATTTTGTTCACCGAACTATTTTCTGTTTTAACAATTAAAATTAAACTACAAAAATCCTAAAAAATGTAGTAGTAGTAGTAGGTATCCTTTGGAGGTGGACGTAGGTATCTACCGAGCTTTAGAGCTGTGATATGTGCTAATTAGAAGCTCTACTATCTGTAATCAATCTAGTTCATATCCATAGTGAGAAAACCAAGTTACCTATAAGAAAAACTTGTAATTATTTGTTAACTATAAAATCTTATATAGGTAGGTACCTACAATGTTTAATTTTTGAGCTTGTTTACAGTTAGGATGTACGCGACTTATCGCTGATACTGATAGTCCACTTAAGTTGAAGTGGGCAACCAGTAGTTACCAATCACTGCCAGTTGGCACTACCCCAAAGAAGTTACAGGTAGTTTTTAGTGAATGCAGGAAGCGTTTTAAATATAATATCTATATTAAATATTACAATATATTTTGTCTGTTTTATTACAATGTTTTTTACTGAGTAGGCAAAGGCTTTTTCTGTTGCATGCACCTATGTGTTCTAAATGAAAAATCGCAATAATATTATGAATATCATAATTATTTTCGTTTCAGTAGTATTTTTCAAATGGGCGTTTTGCCATAGCGAATTGTTATAATTATTATATTTTCGTGATTGATCAAGAGGGGCCAAAGTATTATAGGCGATGTCTATAAGCTCGATAAATAAATCATTTATTTGAAAACATCAATATGCAACAAGCCATCCGGCAAAACAAATGCGTCGGAAGCCGGCTTCGCGTAGCTTGAACAGGCAGTCGATAGTGCAATTGAGGGCGCGGGTCGTGCGCGCGCATAATCAAGAAAGAGATAGAGGAAGCTCCCATTACCCAGGAGCAGCAGTTTGATGTCCTTGGAAGCTTGGATACCGTCCTCCTTGAGGTTCTTCTCGATCTGTTTGCTGCGCGCTAGAGCGGCACGCTCCTCGGCAGACGAGGCGCAGCCCATGATGGCGATGGCGCGCACGGCCTGGCTCGCTACGCGCGGCAGCGCCGTGCTCCTTGCATGCTCGCGGCTCGTCGTCGCGCGCAGAGAGCGCCGCGCACGCGCTCGATCGCGCACGCGTGCGTCTGGTACAAACGCGTCGCGCCCGGGCGCCACGTCAGAAACGGCTCGGGTTGCCGCTGCGCTTTCGCAGACACTAGAACCTGGCACCGGAGTCACGGCGATGGCACCGCGACGTGGTCCTGCAAACGAATGACGGGTTGCGCACGCCCGGCTCGCCGGCGGCACTGCGCAAGTCCGTCCGCCTACCCGATACCCCCTGACACACTAATTACACCCTTTTCGTTGAATGATTGTCCTGTCTAAAGCCAACAAAACTAGCCTTCATTGCATGAACTTACTTCAGTTCTCAGAATAGCAATGCATTGTATACCTATCATGTTCGCATAAAATCTCAAAGCTTTGTGAGTCCAGATTCTAAGGGAATCATAAGATTATGTTTGAGTGAATACCATGCAATATGAATAGTATATGAATGAATTTGAAATCCAAAAGAATTTGCTGCCTCATTAATTTAATGTTAACCTCGGTTATCATTAATTTAATTTGAACCTCGGTTAACAACCTCGCTCTATACCTAACTGCTATTATTGAACAGGGCAGAATTAATATTCACCATTTTTCATTTATACGAAAGCTATTTAAGCCGTTTCGTTAGAATTAAGTAAATAATAGCACTAAAGTTTGGGAGCCTTTGAAGTTTGGGTTGGGTTGTAGCTCCTAGGGTTGTAGATGTCACCGTAAGATTGTAAAAATCGTTAGTTCATAAACGAACTAGTCAGATTGTAAACTGGCGCAAGATTGTGAACTCTGCGAACAGTAACGCTTAGTTTATAATTTAACGTACCTACGTAAAATTGTAACTACAATAGGGTGACCACTGATTATGTGACAAAAAGATGAAAATAATAACTGATATTAGAAGTCTTGTGTGTCCTACCCTTAGGTAGTGTTTTTATAGCGCGGAGCGATTCTTCTGTCGTAGCCCATTTATTTTGTACTGTACACTACTAGTACTGTGTTGCATTATAAATATATATAATTTATTAGATAATTACTAATAGGTACCCGTCCGCTTCAAGGTGGCTGTCGACGACCGTTACAAAATGACGTCATACTAAATAAAAAATATCGTATTTTTCTGTTACAAACGACTGTGACGAAAGTTTTCTTTTCTGGCAATGCTTTTTCATGGCAGTGAGTAATGACGTCTTGACTGACGAAGGGCGTGATTTTTAATTTAATTACTCGTCTCCTCTTCGAAAAAAGTTATTTTAATAGTTTTAAATTGCAAAACTTTTAATTTTTTACTCATCATATAACAATATTATCCAAACCACAATAAATAACTAATTAAAACTTGACAAAAAAATTGGTTGTCTGTAAAGTCGGTTTACGGACGATATAGTTTTACGTGATAACGTCATAAAGAAACATTGATAACCACATTACCCGGCGGCGACGGGCGCTCTCAGCCAACGCTTGGGCCGATCGTGCCTCTATATCGCTTGTTCCGCGCTCTCACTTGCACGCTCAGGCTAGGCGGAACGTGACACTTTTTCGTGCGTGCAGCCGGTGTTATCGATTTATAAGACACTAGCTGACCCAGCCACGCGTTGCTGTGACCCAGTAGGTATAATAGATTAAATTAATATTAAGATAAAAAATAAAAACTATCCTATCTTTCAAGTTGGACCAAATTACAGATAGTTACGAAGTTTTATCAAAATCAGTTCAGTAGTTTAGGAGTCCATCGCGGACAAACAACGTGACACGTAATTTATATATATTAAGACAACGTGACACGTATAATTTATATAAGTTTATTAAGATTATCACGTCAAAAATTTAACCCGTAACAAGACGTAGTCGTAATTCCTTGTTCCAAGTCGAAATTCCTTGTTCCATGAATAAACCCTTTTCTGAGAGGAGATCTGCACTCAGTAGTGAGTCGTTGACAGGTTGCTATTGTATAGGTAATGATGAGGAGGAGTTTGAAAAACAAAGTAATATCGCACGTACGGTCGTACGTGACGTCATTTTGTTTTGTGTCGTCATTTTGTACCACACAAAACGGAGTGAATAATAAAATATTCTAGTGAATGAACCACACCTGTGAGGATCGTTTCGGATTTCGCCCATACAAAACTGTCAAATTCCATAGAAACGTGAACGGATCAATTCGGCTTTTCGCATCGATTCGGCTTTCGCATTTTTTGTACCTAAAAGTGCCTAAAATCCTTACAAGTGTAGCTCACGTTTCGCATGCGAAAGGATCCTTTCGCATCCTTACGGATCCGTAAGGATGCGAACGGATCCTTACGGACGCGAACGGATCCGAAAGGATCCTTACGGATCCGTAAGGATCCTTACGCGTGCGAAAGCGTCATCGGCAACTAGGGAAATGCATGAAGTGCCAAAAAGTATCGATATATCGATGGAATTAGTTTTTATCTCAAGTATGTATGCAAACACAGGTGCCACTTTTCCGCCATGTTGAAATTCTTTGTTATTGGACCGATTTCGTTCAAAATCGATATTTGGGCTTCCCTGGGCTCAAATAAGAGGAAATGATTTGCAAAATTATAAAAAGTCGCCGCCATATTGAAATTCTTTGTTATTGGACCGATTTCGTTCAAAATCGATATTTAGGCTTCCCTTGGGTCAAGAAAGAGGAAATAGATGCCAAAATTTTAAAAAGTGACCGCCATATTGAAATTATTTGTTATTGGACCGATTTCGTTCAAAATCGATATTTGGGCTTCCCTGGGGTCAAATAAGAGGAAGTGATTGGCAAAATTATAAAAAGTGACCGCCATATTGAAATTCTTTGTTATTGGACCGATTTCGTTCAAAATCGATATTTAAGCTTCCCTTGGGTCAAGAAAGAGGAAATAGATGGCAAAATTTTAAAAAGTGGCCGCCATATTGAAATTCTTTGTTATTCGACCGATTTCGTTCAAAATCGATATTTAGGCTTCCCTTGGGTCAAGAAAGAGGAAATAGATGCCAAAATTTTAAAAAGTGACCGCCATATTGAAATTCTTTGTTATTGGACCGATTTCGTTCAAAATCGATATTTAGGCTTCCCTTGGGTCAAGAAAGAGGAAATAGATGGCAAAATTTTAAAAAGTGACCGCCATATTGAAATTCTTTGTTATTGGACCGATTTCGTTCAAAATCGATATTTAAGCTTCCCTTGGGTCAAGAAAGAGGAAATAGATGGCAAAATTTTAAAAAGTGGCCGCCATATTGAAATTCTTTGTTATTCGACCGATTTCGTTCAAAATCGATATTTAGGCTTCCCTTGGGTCAAGAAAGAGGAAATAGATGGCAAAATTTTAAAAAGTGGCCGCCATATTGAAATTCTTTGTTATTCGACCGATTTCGTTCAAAATCGATATTTAGGCTTCCCTTGGGTCAAGAAAGAGGAAATAGATGCCAAAATTTTAAAAAGTGACCGCCATATTGAAATTCTTTGTTATTGGACCGATTTCGTTCAAAATCGATATTTAGGCTTCCCTTGGGTCAAGAAAGAGGAAATAGATGCCAAAATTTTAAAAAGTGACCGCCATATTGAAATTCTTTGTTATTGGACCGATTTCGTTCAAAATCGATATTTAAGCTTCCCTTGGGTCAAGAAAGAGGAAATAGATGGAAAAATTTTAAAAAGTGGCCGCCATATTGAAATTCTTTGTTATTCGACCGATTTCGTTCAAAATCGATATTTAGGCTTCCCTTGGGTCAAGAAAGAGGAAATAGATGCCAAAACTTTAAAAAGTGACCGCCATATTGAAATTCTTTGTTATTGGACCGATTTCGTTCAAAATCGATATTTAGGCTTCCCTTGGGTCAAGAAAGAGGAAATAGATGCCAAAATTTTAAAAAGTGACCGCCATATTGAAATTCTTTGTTATTGGACCGATTTCGTTCAAAATCGATATTTGGGCTTCCCTGGGGCCAAATAAGAGGGAATGATTGGCAAAATTATTAAAAGTGACCGCCACATTGAAATTCTTTTTTATTGGACCGATTTCGTTCAAAATCGATATTTGGGCTTCCCTGGGGTCAAATAAGAGAAAATGATTGGCAAAATTATAAAAAGTCGCCGCCATATTGAAATTCTTTGTTATTGGACCGATTTCGTTCAAAATCGATATTTAGGCTTCCCTTGGGTCAAGAAAGAGGAAATAGATGCCAAAATTTTAAAAAGTGACCGCCATATTGAAATTCTTTGTTATTGGACCGATTTCGTTCAAAATCGATATTTGGGCTTCCCTGGGGTCAAATAAGAGGAAATGATTGGCAAAATTATAAAAAGTGACCGCCATATTGAAATTCTTTGTTATTGCACCGATTTCGTTCAAAATCGATATTTGGGCTTCCCTGGGGTCAAATAAGAGGAAATGATTGGCAAAATTATAAAAAGTGACCGCCATATTGAAATTCTTTGTTATTGGACCGATTTCGTTCAAAATCGATATTTAGGCTTCCCTTGGGTCAAGAAAGAGGAAATAGATGCCAAAATTTTAAAAAGTGACCGCCATATTGAAATTCTTTGTTATTGGACCGATTTCGTTCAAAATCGATATTTGGGCTTCCCTTGGGTCAAGAAAGAGGAAATAGATGCCAAAAATAATAAAAAGTCGCCGCCATATTGAAATTCTTTGTTATTGGACCGATTTCGTTCAAAATCGATATTTAGGCTTCCCTTGGGTCAAGAAAGAGGAAATAGATGCCAAAATTTTAAAAAGTGACCGCCATATTGAAATTCTTTGTTATTGGACCGATTTCGTTCAAAATCGATATTTAGGCTTCCCTTGGGTCAAGAAAGAGGAAATAGATGCCAAAATTTTAAAAAGTGACCGCCATATTGAAATTCTTTGTTATTGGACCGATTTCGTTCAAAATCGATATTTAGGCTTCCCTTGGGTCAAGAAAGAGGAAATAGATGCCAAAATTTTAAAAAGTGACCGCCATATTGAAATTCTTTGTTATTGGACCGATTTCGTTCAAAATCGATATTTGGGCTTCCCTGGGGCCAAATAAGAGGGAATGATTGGCAAAATTATTAAAAGTGACCGCCACATTGAAATTCTTTTTTATTGGACCGATTTCGTTCAAAATCGATATTTGGGCTTCCCTGGGGTCAAATAAGAGAAAATGATTGGCAAAATTATAAAAAGTCGCCGCCATATTGAAATTCTTTGTTATTGGACCGATTTCGTTCAAAATCGATATTTAGGCTTCCCTTGGGTCAAGAAAGAGGAAATAGATGCCAAAATTTTAAAAAGTGACCGCCATATTGAACTTCTTTGTTATTGGACCGATTTCGTTCAAAATCGATATTTGGGCTTCCCTGGGGTCAAATAAGAGGAAATGATTGGCAAAATTATAAAAAGTGACCGCCATATTGAAATTCTTTGTTATTGGACAGATTTCGTTCAAAATCAATATTTAGGCTTCTCTGGGTTCAAAGTTGTTCGTGGTTTAGATTTTTAGTTCGCGTACGTCGATGATATTTTAGTTTCTTCAAAAGATAGCGAACAGCATGCAAAACATTTACGTATTCTTTTCAAAGGTTTTTGAAGGATACGGTATAGTTAATAACGAGAAGAATGGTATTTTAATGTTCCAGAGGTTCGTTTCCTTGGATACAAAATAAGCGCTCCCGGGATTGGCTCTCCTGCTGACCGCATTAAGAGTTTACAGGATTTTCCTCTACCTAAAACAGTACAGGGATTTAGAAGATATGATTAATTTTTATCGAAAATTTCTCCCTAGCATAGCGCGACTTCAAGCAACATTAATAGATGCTTTATCAAAACTTCAAGATAAAAGTGCTAAACCTTTTACTGGGACTCCCGATTTAGAGCGTATCCTACTTCCTACTAATATTATAAAGGCGAAAGTTTGTATGTATGTTTGTTCCTCTTTAACGCAAAAACTACTGGATGGATTTGGCTGAAATTTGGAATGGAGATAGATTATACCCTGGATAAACATATAGGCTACAAATTATTCCGGAAAAATCCAAGGTTCCCGCGGGATTTTGAAAAACCACTGATAGATGGCGCTGATTGTACTTAAATCACGCTTACATTATCCGCAGTATCGAGAATAAGTAAAAAATTCCAAATCAACAATCGAGTAGGATAACCACAGTTATTGAAGTTTTTCATTAGCAATAGAAAATTTCTTAGGGATTAGGGATGGATTACGAAATAAATAATACAATTAGTACAAGGTATCGATTTGTCCAGTCATAGTGAGTACATTGCTAGATATTATAATGACTGGTCATGTGTGTATAATTTATAATTTTTAATAGGATAATAGGATAGGATAGGATCTACACATGATGTAATCCATCCCTAATCCCTAATCCCTAAGAAATTTTCTATTGCTAATGAAAAACTTCAATAACTGTGTTTATCCTACTTGATTGTTGAATTGGAATTTTTTACTTATTCTCGATACTGCGGATAATGTAAGCGTGATTTAAGTACAATCAGCGCCATCTATCAGTGGTTTTTCAAAATCCCGCGGGAACCTTGGATTTTTCCGGGATAATTTGTAGCCTATATGTTAATCCAGGGTATAATCTATCTTTTTTTTTTTTTTAAATTTTTTATTCAGAAATATAATAACAAGTATTAGTAAACTTATTCTACCCCGCCAAACTGCACATGCAGTTTGTTGGCGAGTCTGCGCTCATACAATTAATAAACTTATAACTACATATTATATTCTAATGCTAGCCTACTTGTGTCGGTCAGTCTGTCAGTCGGTCGGTCAGTCAGTCGGTCGGTCGGTCGGTCAGTTCCATTCCAAATTTCAGCCAAATCCATCCAGTAGTTTTTGCGTTAAAGAGGAACAAACATACACACAAACTTTCGCCTTTATAATATTAGTAGGAAGTAGGAAGTAGGATGAAAATAAAAAAGTAGTTGGGGATAGAATTTAATTTGACTTGAAAATGTATTAAAGCGGAAATGTGGGCTGATTGGTTGAATGTAAGGGGAAATTGTAATCATCCATTCCATCCATTTTGTTAGTCTAAAAATATAAAAGGGAAATGTGAATTAGTTTAAAGTTAGTTCTCGTTCAGCGTGGGAGCCGACTGTGGCTCCATAAGTGTTTTCGATATTTACTTTTATATTTTAAAAGATGTGCTGTCGTGGAGTTTCTTTGCCCTTTCTTCTACACGACTATAGCACTTTGCGAAACGGGCATTAGAGTCATTTTTATAATATATAGATCTATACTGAACAACATAATAAAATACAGATAGATGTGTGGGGGGGTAAGGGAGCGCAACTCCATCTAGCGCTCCAAACGTCAACCCACCTGCCCGTGGTGCCCCCTGCTAGTTTACTGACGAGGCTATGACGACCGACAAATGGCGGTATAACCATTTCATACTGGCTAGACTGAGCAAATGGCACAGGCCGGTGTCGGGCAGCAGCGACACCGGTGCGATCAGTCTAGCCCTGCGATGACCAACACGCCTGCCCAGCGTGGTCATTATGGGCAAAACCTTAATGGATAATCACAGAAAACCATGGCCCCTAGTTCCCGGCGGCCTCGCTATTCCTGACCCTGGCAGCGGTCACGGTAATGGCGGGGCAGGGGGTGCTAAGAATCTCCGGACGAGATTCCGCTGCCAACCCCGACGACTAGACCTGGTGACGTATAACGCACGCACTTTGAGGACCGACGAGAAGATCATCGAGCTGGAAGAAGCAATGAACAAGTTGCGCTGGAATATTATAGGATTGTCTGAAGTCCGAAGAGAGGGGGAGGACTCGATAATCCTCAATTCCGGCAACTTGTTTTACTACCGGGAGGGCGATCAACAGTCCCAGGGTGGTGTCGGGTTCATCGTCCACAAGTCCCTCGTCAACAACATTGTACAAGTCGAGAGTGTGTCGAGTAGGGTAGCGTACCTCATACTCAGAATCACCAAACGGTATTCGCTGAAGGTTATACAGGTCTACGCACCGACATCGACACATTCTGACGAGGAGGTAGAGGCGCTGTATGAGGATATATCAAAAGCCATACACGCCTCTGCCACTCATTACAGTGTTGTGATGGGGGATTTCAATGCAAGGCTGGGCGAACGAAGCGGTGCAGAGACGAGAGTGGGGCATTTTGGGTATGGGCGAAGGAACCAAAGGGGCCAAATGTTGGCCGACTTCATGGAGAAGGAGGGCCTCTTTATGATGAACTCCTTCTTCAGGAAGCGGCCACACAGAAAATGGACATGGTTGAGTCCCGATGGTTCCACGAGAAATGAGATCGACTTCATTATGTCGACCAAGCGGCATATATTCAATGATGTCTCTGTGATCAATAGGGTGAAAACCGGTAGCGATCACCGGATGGTAAGAGGCACGTTGAATATTAATGTAAAGCTGGAAAGGGCCAGACTGGTGAAGTCCACTCTCCGACCTTCTCGTGCTCATATCCAAAATCCCGAAAACTTCCAACTCGAACTGCAGAACCGATTCGAGTGCCTAGCAGACTGCGTTTCTGTGGACGATCTAAACAACAGGTTCGTGGAAACTGTCCATACTGTGGGGTCTAAATTCTTTAAGACCCATCGCAGGAAAAGAACCGAAAAGTTCTCTGACCATACTCTCAAGCTAATGAAGGAGAGACAAGAGATGAGGCTGCAGTCATCGGCAGACGCGGCTGCCTACCGGCGGATTAATAGGCAGATCTCTAAGGCACAAACTCGCGACCTCCGTGTCTTTAATACCAAGTGTATTAAAGATACCATTGAGCGGAACAAAGGCTCAAAAGTGTTCGCGAGAGATCTGTCTATCGGACAGAGCCAGCTGACGCGGCTGAAAACTGATGACGGCCGTCTCGTCTCTTCTCGACCTGAGGTCTTGGGAGAGGTTGAGAAGTTCTATGGACAGTTATATACCACGACACAAGAACCTGTTGAAGATTTGGCGAAAGATCCCAGAGCCAAACTGACCCGACACTATACCGAAGATATCCCGGACGTCAGCCTATACGAGATTAGAATGGCTCTCAAACAGCTCAAGGACAACAAGGCGCCAGGTGATGACGGAATCACTGCGGAACTCCTGAAAGCGGGTGGAAAACCGGTACTTAAGATCTTTCAGCGATTGTTCAATTCCGTCATCCACGAGGGTACAACGCCGGAAGCATGGCACAGGAGCGTGGTGGTTCTGTTCTTCAAAAAGGGTGATAATACCTTGTTGAAGAATTATAGACCCATCTCGTTGTTGAGTCATGTTTATAAGTTGTTCTCGAGAGTCATTACGAATCGTCTCGCTCGTAGGTTCGACGACTTCCAGCCTCCCGAACAAGCCGGATTCCGAAAAGGCTTTGGTACCATAGATCACATTCATACGCTGCGGCAGGTTATACAAAAGACGGAAGAGTATAACCGGCCACTTTGCTTAGCGTTTGTGGACTATGAGAAAGCCTTCGATTCGGTGGAAACTTGGGCTGTGTTGAGGTCGCTGCAGAGATGCCGGATTGACTACCGGTATATCCAAGTGTTGAAGTGCTTGTATGAAAACGCCACAATGTCAGTACGTATACAGGACCAGACTACGAGGCCAATCCACTTGCAGCGTGGAGTGCGACAGGGAGACGTTATCTCCCCGAAGCTCTTTACCGCTGCGTTGGAGGACGTCTTTAAGCTTCTGGATTGGAACGGGCTTGGCATCAACATAAACGGCGAGTACATGACTCACCTGCGATTTGCCGATGACATAGTAGTCATGGCAGAGACTCTGAGAGACCTCAATACAATGCTCAACGATCTCAGCAGGGTTTCTCAACAGGTGGGCCTGAAAATGAACATGAGCAAGACGAAAATCATGTCCAATGCTCATGCACCGCTCCACCCAGTAATTGTTGAGAACTCTGCACTCGAAATTGTCGACGAGTATATTTACCTGGGACACACAGTCCAGCTAGGTAGGTCCAATTTCGAGAAAGAGATCAACCGCCGAATCCAACTCGGCTGGGCAGCGTTCGGGAAGCTCCGAGATGTCTTCTCGTCCAAAATTCCTCAGTGCCTGAAGACTAAAGTCTTCGAACAGTGCGTGTTGCCAGTGATGACTTACGGATCCGAGACATGGTCGCTAACTAAGGGCCTCATAAGTAGGCTCAGGACCGCTCAGCGGGCGATGGAGAGAGCTATGCTCGGAGTGTCCCTGCGGGATCGAATCAGAAATGAGGAGATCCGGAGGAGAACCAGAGTCACCGACATAGCTAAGCGAGTCGCGATACTGAAGTGGAAATGGGCGGGGCACATAGTTCGAAGAGCTGATGGTCGTTGGGGTCCCAAGGTGCTGGAGTGGCGACCCCGCACCGGGAAGCGCAGTGTTGGCAGACCCCCCACCAGGTGGACCGACGACATCAAACGAGTCGCAGGGAGCCGCTGGATTCAAGCGGCGCAAGACCGAGGCCTGTGGAAGTCCATGCAAGAGACCTTTGTCCAGCAGTGGGCGTCTATCGGTTGATAAAGAAGAAGAAGAAGAAGATGTTGATGAAGGAGTTTTCTTTACAATCCTTGTTACGTAACGATTACAATGTACCCTCCTTTGTGTAGGTAGTTATTTTTATTGATGGAAGGCGATTGCTGAGAATGATGTTCTGTTCTGATATTGTGTGTGATTCCTTTTATTAGACGCTCGGCGATGAGGGGGGTGCCGTCATACTTTTAAAACTTATGGCAAATATTTCCTCTTTCTTGACCACAGGAAGCCGAAATATCGATTTTGAATATCGATTTTGAATTTCAATATGGCGGTGACTTTTTAAAATTTTGGCATCTATTTTCTCTTTCTTGTCTCAAGGGAAGCCTAAATATCGATTTTGAACGAAATCGGTCCAATAACAAAGAATTTCAATATGGCGGTCACTTTTTATAATTTTGCCAATCATTTCCTCTTATTTGACCCCAAGGAAGCCCAAACATCGATTTTGAACGAAATCTTTCCAATAAAAAAGAATTTCAATATGGCGGTCACTTTTTAAAATTTTGGAATCTATTTCCTCTTTCTTGACCCAAGGGAAGCCTAAATATCGATTTTGAACGAAACGGTCCAATAACAAAGAATTTCAATATGGCGGCGACTTTTTATAATTTTGCAAATCATTTCCTCTTATTTGAGCCCAGGGAAGCCCAAATATCGATTTTGAACGAAATCGGTCCAATAACAAAGAATTTCAATATGGCGGTCACTTTTTATAATGTTGCCAATCATTTCCTCTTATTTGACCCAAGGGAAGCCTAAATATCGATTTTGAACGAAATCGGTCCAATAACAAAGAATTTCAATATGGCGGCGACTTTTTATAATTTTGCAAATCATTTCCTCTTATTTGAGCCCAGGGAAGCCCAAATATCGATTTTGAACGAAATCGGTCCAATAACAAAGAATTTCAATATGGCGGTCACTTTTTATAATGTTGCCAATCATTTCCTCTTATTTGACCCCAAGGAAGCCCAAATATCGATTTTGAACGAAATCGGTCCAATAACAAAGAATTTCAATATGGCGGCGACTTTTTATAATTTTGCAAATCATTTCCTCTTATTTGACCCCAGGGAAGCCCAAATATCGATTTTGAAGGAAATCGGTCCAATAACAAAGAATTTCAATATGGCGGTCACTTTCTAAAATTTTGGCATCTATTTCCTCTTTCTTGACCCAAGGGAAGCTTAAATATCGATTTTGAACGAAATCGGTCCAATAACAAAGAATTTCAATATGGCGGCGACTTTTTATAATTTTGCAAATCATTTCCTCTTATTTGAGCCCAGGGAAGCCCAAATATCGATTTTGAACGAAATCGGTCCAATAACAAAGAATTTCAATATGGCGGTCACTTTTTAAAATTTTGGCATCTATTTCCTCTTTCTTGACCCAAGGGAAGCCTAAATATCGATTTTGAACGAAATCGGTCCAATAACAAAGAATTTCAATATGGCGGCGACTTTTTATAATTTTGCAAATCATTTCCTCTTATTTGAGCCCAGGGAAGCCCAAATATCGATTTTGAACGAAATCGGTCCAATAACAAAGAATTTCAATATGGCGGTCACTTTTTATAATGTTGCCAATCATTTCCTCTTATTTGACCCCAGGGAAGCCCAAATATCGATTTTGAACGAAATCGGTCCAATAACAAAGAATTTCAATATGGCGGTCACTTTTTAAAATTTTGCCATCTATTTCCTCTATCTTGACCCAAGGGAAGCCTAAATATCGATTTTGAACGAAATCGGTCCAATAACAAAGAATTTCAATATGGCGGCGACTTTTTATAATTTTGCAAATCATTTCCTCTTATTTGAGCCCAGGGAAGCCCAAATATCGATTTTGAACGAAATCGGTCCAACAACAAAGAATTTCAATATGGCTGTCACTTTTTATAATTTTGCAAATCATTTCCTCTTACTTGACCCCAGGGAAGCCCAAATATCGATTTTGAACGAAATCGGTCCAATAACAAAGAATTTCAATATGGCGGTCACTTTTTAAAATTTTGGCATCTATTTCCTCTTTCTTGACCCAAGGGAAGCCTAAATATCGATTTTGAACGAAATCGGTCGAATAACAAAAAATTTCAATATGGCGGCCACTTTTTAAAATTTTGCCATCTATTTCCTCTTTCTTGACCCAAGGGAAGCCTAAATATCGATTTTGAACGAAATCGGTCCAATAACAAAGAATTTCAATATGGCGGCGACTTTTTATAATTTTGCCAATCATTTTCTCTTATTTGAGCCCAGGGAAGCCCAAATATCGATTTTGAACGAAATCGGTCCAATAACAAAGAATTTCAATATGGCGGTCACTTTTTATAATTTTGCCAATCACTTCCTCTTATTTGACCCCAGGGAAGCCCAAATATCGATTTTGAACGAAATCGGTCCAATAACAAATAATTTCAATATGGCGGCGACTTTTTATAATTTTGGCATCTATTTCCTCTTTCTTGACCCAAGGGAAGCCCAAATATCGATTTTGAACGAAATCGGTCCAATAACAAAGAATTTCAATATGGCAGTCACTTTTTATAATTTTGCCAATCATTTCCTCTTATTTGACCCCAGGGAAGCCCAAATATCGATTTTGAACGAAATCGGTCCAATAACAAAGAATTTCAATATGGCGGCGACTTTTTATAATTTTGCCAATCATTTTCTCTTATTTGACCCCAGGGAAGCCCAAATATCGATTTTGAACGAAATCGGTCCAATAAAAAAGAATTTCAATGTGGCGGTCACTTTTAATAATTTTGCCAATCATTTCCTCTTATTTGGCCCCAGGGAAGCCCAAATATCGATTTTGAACGAAATCGGTCCAATAACAAAGAATTTCAATATGGCGGTCACTTTTTAAAATTTTGGCATCTATTTCCTCTTTCTTGACCCAAGGGAAGCCTAAATATCGATTTTGAACGAAATCGGTCCAAAAACAAAGAATTTCAATATGGCGGTCACTTTTTAAAATTTTGGCATCTATTTCCTCTTTCTTGACCCAAGGGAAGCCTAAATATCGATTTTGAACGAAATCGGTCCAATAACAAAGAATTTCAATATGGCGGTCACTTTTTAAAATTTTGGCATCTATTTCCTCTTTCTTGACCCAAGGGAAGCCTAAATATCGATTTTGAACGAAATCGGTCCAATAACAAAGAATTTCAATATGGCGGCGACTTTTTATAATTTTGGCATCTATTTCCTCTTTCTTGACCCAAGGGAAGCCCAAATATCGATTTTGAACGAAATCGGTCCAATAACAAAGAATTTCAATATGGCGGTCACTTTTTAAAATTTTGGCATCTATTTCCTCTTTCTTGACCCAAGGGAAGCCTAAATATCGATTTTGAACGAAATCGGTCCAATAACAAAGAATTTCAATATGGCGGTCACTTTTTAAAATTTTGGCATCTATTTCCTCTTTCTTGACCCAAGGGAAGCCTAAATATCGATTTTGAACGAAATCGGTCCAATAACAAAGAATTTCAATATGGCAGTCACTTTTTATAATTTTGCCAATCATTTCCTCTTATTTGACCCCAGGGAAGCCCAAATATCGATTTTGAACGAAATCGGTCCAATAACAAAGAATTTCAATATGGCGGTCACTTTTTAAAATTTTGGCATCTATTTCCTCTTTCTTGACCCAAGGAAAGCCTAAATATCGATTTTGAACGAAATCGGTCCAATAACAAAGAATTTCAATATGGCGGTCACTTTTTAAAATTTTGGCATCTATTTCCTCTTTCTTGACCCAAGGGAAGCCTAAATATCGATTTTGAACGAAATCGGTCCAATAACAAAGAATTTCAATATGGCGGTCACTTTTTAAAATTTTGGCATCTATTTCCTCTTTCTTGACCCAAGGGAAGCCTAAATATCGATTTTGAACGAAATCGGTCGAAAAACAAAGAATTTCAATATGGCGGTGACTTTTTAAAATTTTGGCATCTATTTTCTCTTTCTTGACCCAAGGGAAGCCTAAATATCGATTTTGATCGAAATCGGTCGAAAAACAAAGAATTTCAATATGGCGGCGACTTTTTCAATTTTTGGCATCCATTTCCTCTGTGTAGAAGAAGATTAATATCGTGGTTGAGCTAGCAATTAAAATATCGATGCCATCATCGACCATCCCTACGCAGACAACAATGTTTATAGGCTTTCGCCTCCTTACGGATCCGAAAGGATGCGTACGCATCCTTACGGATCCGTAAGGACGCGTACGCATCCTTACGGATCCGTAAGGACGCGTACGCATCCTTTCGGATCCGTAAGGACGCGATCCTTACAAGTGTGTCTTATAGCATCGGCATAAATGCGAATCGATCCTCACAGATGTGGTTCCACCCTAAATCTCATACTTCCTATAGTTCCACTTCCATGGAATAAATACCTAATAAGATAAATATTACTTCACTCTATGGTTATATCTTGCAATAGTGCAAATAGTGTGAAAATAGTGTTCGTGGTCTATGAGTCTATGCTTGCAAAGGTTGATTAAAAGCTTTGAGTAATAAACCAGCAATGGAGAGGAATTGACGCCTAATTTATTCGCAAAAAAGTCTGTCAATTACGGTGGGGGGCGAGGTAGCACACATGAAAACTTGCTTACTACAGTTGCATTTTTCCATCACGTCGCTATGCACGCACACAATATAATTAGCAAACACTACCTTAAAGTATATGCACACTATCACATTCACACACAGGGACGCTCTATCATTACATGAAACAATCGCATCATTTGTGTAAGCATTTTAGGGATTTGACACTATCGATTATCGACTTTCGATAAGTTTTTCTAATAATTATTTACAACAGAGTTACTTTATTCGAGAGTAAATTTTTTTGTTCGAGATCTTTAACATGGTAGGTATATAGAAGCGCTAGGAAACGAGGCTCTTGCCGTTATTTTAGTCATAATATGCCTTTGCTATTAGATTGACTCTTTGTAGGCTTTTAGTACTTGCGTAAAGATACAGCTAGAAACTTTGGACTATATTGACGCTGGAAAGCGATCTAGCTTATTTCGAAAAATAACAAAATGACTTTTTTATATATTTGGAAGAAAAAGATACTGCGTCGGATTGTCGGATTTTCGTTTTCCTATGACATTATTTTTCTAAGATACTATGTTGACCTTCTCTGCATGTTTATATTATTTTTTTTGTTATTCATATTTTTCAACGTACTCAAAAATGCTGTAAATACTAAGACATCATCTATTTTTCAATATTATACAGATACTTCAAAAAAGTTATCAATACTTTTTAGCAGTGCAGTGCACTTAGGTGTACCTACTGTTAGGACTTAGGATTATCTGATTATTAACAGATTTTGTAGATACCAAGGTATTTACTCCGTCACTATACTCTCAATCTCATGCGGAAAGCATGCTGTAGGTACCACAGTATATCACCTTAGAGCAGCTGTTTAGTTATGATTTAAGGTTATAAGCCACCAGGGAGTGCTGTACTTTGTCATAGGTTTTTAATAATATTGTTTATTAAGTTGAGAGACATTTAATTTTTATTTGAATACGTAGTGGGTATTAATATTGAACACATTGATTTTTTAAGTAATCTTGTTTAAATAAACATACAGCATTTTAATGAAACATCATTTGTTTTATTTATGTTTAAAGCGAAATTTACGGTGTATCTATTTCTAAAAAGTATATTAAGTACAAACTGTTAGGACTACATCATGTTTCCTTAAAAATAAATACAGCATAATTAGCATTTCAGAGTTTAGAGTTATTTCGTGGTTTCATATGTTTCAAATACCAATTTACAGCAACATTGCTTCTTGAAATTGAAAAACTATTAGTCGAAATTGATATAAAACTAATGTATAAAACTAAAGTAATTCTACTTTAGAATTATATAATTAGTATCATCTGATGTGTTACATTAAAAAATATGCTTTTTGAAAAAAATCTGCTCCTGATAGCTTATTATGAGCTGTTATGATTTTTTAAAACGTTATTGGCTCTGGTTTAAAGTTCACTTTTTCGATTTACAAGATCGTTTTCCTGCGTTGAATAATATTCTCTCAGTCCAGTATGGAGGAAACATAAAAAGTAAAAACTGAACCCTAAAAAAAAATTATTTAAAGTTATGATTGGTAAGTTAAAACTTGTACCTACATACTTTACTTGGAAGGCTTATTTTTTTCATCTACTTCATCTGAACGAAGTGTATATTTGTTTGTAATGCTAGGCTGCCGCCATGGCTATAGTGGCCACCCCATCTGTAATAAAACACCGCCAAGCTATTTAGCTTTCCGGTAAACGTAGCGGGATGAATAAGAAGTATGGGTACTTTAATTCAATTGCCAAGTTTTAATGAACCAAATATGTATAGAATTTAAATATTTTTTTTTGTCAATGAACCATTAGTAAGACGATAAAAATATCTCGGTATAAATAATTTATACAATCCAACCAATATCGACATATGAAATCTTGCTGTCCAGCCCTAATTTTATTGCGGTGTGGCCGACTTCATAAAATTAAAGTCCTAATTTTCGAGTAAGAAAGACTTACGTAGAACTTATCATTATTATTAAACAATTTTTTAGTCTCGTTTTCATTATTTTTTGTATTACATTTGTAAAAATCCTTTCTTAGCGGATGCCTACGTCATAGTAGATGTGCGTTGATAGATCAGTCAGTCAGTCACCTTTTCATTTTATATATTTAGAAAATTATATCACACTGGTTATATGGAAATATATACCTATAACTTTTGAAATAATTGAGTAAAAAAACTAATTTTATGAATTCGCTGAGGTTATGGAGCTCTAGCTGCATCAATGCATTTTAAACAATAGTGGGAGAGTACCAGCCAATCAGACACCATTGCGATCGTTATAATAATGCAATCATTTTAACCGACTTCAAAAAAGGAGGAGGTTCTCAATTTGAATTTTTTGTATATTTGTTACCCAATTATTCCGCCAAATAATGAATGGAATTTGATAATTTTTTTTTGTTTAGTAGGGCATACTTCAGAGGTGGTTCCCATATAAATTTTTGTTGATATAATGTTAGATGTTACTCCATAACTACGTCAAATCTGAACCGATTTCAATTGTTTTTGAAAGAACGCATAATAAGGTTGGGCCTATTTAAAAGGTGAAGAGAAGATGATTCATATCTTCGGTGATGGAGGAAGGAACTCAATGATTAAGAGCAAATTGCTCGCGATCAGAGATATACACAAAAAAGCTTAAAATAATAATGTAAAAAAAAATATCTTTAAAAAATCGGCCAAGTGCGAGTCGGGCCTCGCTCTTTTAGGGTTCCGTTAAAAAAATTAAATAAAAATATTTCCATGTACCCATGGAAATATTTTAATTTAATTTTTTTAATTTAATTTAATTTTTATTATTTGTTGTTATAGCGGCAATAGAAATACATAATATGTGAAAATTTCATCTGTCTATCTATTACGATTTACGAGATACAGGCCGCTGACAGACGGACGGACGGACGGACGGACGGACGGACAGCGTAGGCTTAATAATAGGGTCCCGTTGGTACCCTTTGGGTACGGAACCCTAAAAACCGACTTCATACGCCGATCGGGCAAAGTTGGGCTACCGTCGCGCATTAGTTTCATCATTTATATTTAGGCCCGCCCGACTTCAACATACATGTACAAATTAAAATTGTTTTATACTTTGTAGTGGCGTTTAAAGTCGGTTTTATAGAAAGAATTTTTTATCATTATTTGATAATCCCACAGACGATCAAAGTTCGTATTTATATATCTAGTCATATTTTACTTAAAGCTTATAAATTAGTCGTTCACCCCTTCCTATTCTATCGTGATTTTAATTCTATGGGATGAATTTATAATGCAGTTCATGAAAAAGTTCTCTAAACGAATAGTAAGTAGGAAGATTAATTTTCAATATTTTCCCCAAATTATTTCATGTACGATTAAGTAGCAACATTTTCAGATCGACAGTTTTCTTAAGTTTTCTGCATAAGTATTGCATTATTTGGATAAAATAATACATCAGAAGTAAATAAATGTTATCCTTTAGTAAACTGGATGTTTTAAATATTTTTTTTAGAAGAAAATACTCTCATATTCGGCATTTATAGCGGAGCTCATTCCCCGCTAACCATACGTAGTTGACAGGCGCGTGACTCGAGTCAAACAGTTTTATATAACGAGTAGGACCGCTGCTCATACCCAACTTACAGAGGGGTACGCGCGTCAAGTCTTCTCCTGTGTTGGTTTATTACTCAAAGATTAAAAGGGACTACCCGCGAAATTCAATTTTAATTTGGTTTTTCGCAATTTGTAAACTAATACGACAAAGTACGCTTATGGCATTCTAATTGCGACAGTGGCAGTATAATTTTCACAGGTTTATACAAAAATCTTTACTTGAAAGTGTCCAGTTTAAGAAATTAGTCAGAATATCGAGTTGGACGTGAATTACTCACAAATTGGTCGATATTCTGACTAATTTCTCTAACTGGGCACTTTCAAATAAAGATTTTTATATAAACCTGGAAAGAAGATACTGCCATCGTCGCAATTAGACATAAACCTACTTTGTCTTAATAGTTTACAAATTGCAAAAAAATCAAATTAAATTTGAATTTCGCGGGCAGACCCATAATCAACCTTATGCCTAGAAAATCCTTCTAGTCTATAATATAATAGGTATGTCTTTAATATCCTATGCGTAGTGTTTCTATACTCTTTGATCCTATGAATCATGATCCTTGGTGTATCCCAATTCCCAATAAATTAACTAGTAACTAATCTGTGCAATAAATAGTACTCTGTGGTGTATCCATACATTCCATCACAAATCACAATATGAATCCTAGTGTTCGTGGTCTATGATATGAATATATTTCTCCATTGTATAAGTAGGTACATAACAATTATAATTTGTAAATTTTTAGTACTTACACTAGCGGCACGCTATGATGGCCGGTTTGACGTTTGTCCGCTCATGAAGTTCCGTATTAATTGATAACGACTTTGAAGGAAATAATTGTATTACTTTATTGACGATAGTGATGTGCAGAGATTCATAAATTTTATCGAATGTAGTTTTAGGTTTAGGACTCAAAATTTATTTATTAAATTGATTTCTAAAATGTATACAAGTGTAGAAAAATCAGTTTGCACCATTTAAGGGGTGAATGTACTTGTGAATATGAACAATTTTCACTATGTGGACAAACCTCTGAAATCGCAAAAAAATATCAGCTGTTTCATACAAAAGGTAAAATTTTTATTTTTATATGATATATACCACAACTCGGCATTTGGTTTTCTAAATTGAAAATTTTTAAAAATGGAATCTAATACGATCGTCACATAGGATCGCTGGCTAGCACAACTACTACCTCCGGCAAACTCGCGTCAATGCTCAATGCAAAACAAAGCAGTTTCGAATTGACGTTGCTTCGAAAAGTATAAACTGTCAGTGCAATGCGATTGTGATATAGTTTTGACCTGGCTTTGGATTTCAAATATTGATACTGCATTACTGTTGACCCTTGCTCGTTAATTTGGACTCTGTTCAAGCCCTTTGTTGTGGATTTCGTCGATATGACCGAACGTACGCAGAGAACTGTTCTAAATAGTCAGACACGTGAGTTCGTAATACGCCTTCGTAACTATTTCGATCGTGAAGCTCAAAATGGAGGGCCAATTTTACCTATAACGTCAGTGGTTGAACGCGTAGCTGATGCGTTTAATATTGGACAACGAACTGTTAGACGGATAACTAAAAAAAAATATGGCGAGACTGGCACAGAAGAAAATAAACTTCACACACCAAAAAAGAGAAAACGAGCAAAACCAGTCGTAGGCATCGATAGCTTTGATGCCGATGCTATCCGAAGACATGTTTACGGCTACTATTTACAGAAGGAGTATCCAACAAGAAAAAAGTTGGTGCATTCACTGAAGGAAGCTGGATTATTCTTCGGTGGGGAAAGTTCTTTAACGAAGATTTTGAAGACCATTGAATTTCGATACAAAAAATGTAACAAACGCAAAATATTGATGGAAAGATTTGATATAGCGATGGCAAGGTATACTTTTTTACGGCAAGTGAAAGAAATCAAAAATTGGCAAAATGTTGTGTTCTTGGATGAAACATGGCTTAATGCTAACCATACTGTAGGCCGTTCTTGGAACGATGACACAGCAGCATCTACTTCCAAAGTTCCTGTAGGAAAAGGATCGCGACTTATAATTTGTCACGCCGGAACCATCAACGGGTTTGTCGAAGGTTCTCTCATGGCTTTTGCGTCAAAAACCACTGGAGACTATCATGAAGACATGAATGGAGAAAAGTTTACTGAATGGTTTACCTCAATGTTGTGTAGCCTCCCTGAACCATCTATTATAATTATGGACAACGCCCCATACCACTCGATGCAAATTGACAAGCCACCTGCCCAATCCCAAAAGAAAGCTGATATCGTCGCATGGCTTCGTAAAAATGGCGTAGATGCAAACATGAATATGTTAAAAGCGGAATTAGTACGTCTTTTAAAAGAAAACAAACCAACCAAGATCCGATACGTCATTGACGAAATAGCATTAGAACATGGGCACAGAGTTATACGGTTACCGCCTTACCATTGTGAGTATAATGCGATTGAGTTGGTGTGGGCTCAAATTAAGGGATATGCTGCAAGACACAATACAGAACCCCCCTTTACCACAAAAAAAATGCTAAAATTATTAGAAGAAGCTTGTGAACATGTGACTAAAGGAGACTGGGAAAAGGTTGTGAATAGAACTGTTAAATTAATAAGGGAAGATTATGAAAGAGATGTGAAAATAGATAATATTATAGAAAACGAACATATAATTATTAATGTAGGTGATGATAGCAGTGACGACAGTGAAAATAGTAGTATGGACGAATCTGATTAATTATGGCCTTTTGTGGCACTTTTTTTGGTATCTTTTGTATTCATATGTTTCTTGTGTGCATATAAAGTATGTATATTCATTTTCATTCAAATATTCAGTTCGTTCAAATAAATTAAATAAACATATACATTTTTGTTTTATTAAACCTATTTAATGAGGTACAAAAACAAAACTTAATTGTTTTTTGTTCGAGAATAAATTGACATTCCACATCACTATTGTAATGTGTCAAACCGGCCATCATAGCGTGCCGCTAGTGTAGGTATAGGTACTAAACTTTTGTAATCAGGACAATAGGTAATAAGTAATATATTTATTCCTATGATTTATTCTTGAAGTACTGGACCAGTATAAACTATAAAGTATTCTGTGTACTGGACTACTGGTAGGTAGGCACCACTGAATTTATTAAATCTTTGATCTAAATAATCACTCCCTAATAACCTGTTATTTATGTAGCCTTGACCGTTGACAAGAAAAAATCGTAAAAATAAAATTTTTAAATTGCTTGTTTATTGCTTCAATTTTTTTTTCAGTTAATGAATTTTCGCTGAAAATACCTACCTGCTATTATGGATTCCGATGACGAAAATGATTATCAACCATCTTGGAAAGGAGTGCCTGGTATAGTTGTCCTGATTAATGTTTTCAAAAACTCTGAACACAATATCTTCAAAATTGCTCAAATGGCAACATGTCGTTTGTTGAAACAACACATGAGATCATCAAGCTCACACAATATTGCAGTATGCTTGTGTGGGACAGAAGAGTCTTCTACCTCAAAGTTTGATGTAAAACCTGTAATGGAAATAATTCCCTTGTCTGTGCCAACACTAGAAGATTATAAGAAACTCAAAAACACAACTACATCTTCATTTATTGAGGCTAAAGAGTTCAAGCTGTCAGATGTCCTGTGGCATTCCAGTAAAATGTTTCTTAATTGTAAGAAACAACTGTCATCAAGGAGTGTAATAATGCTCACTCGCCTTGACATTGCACCTGCTGCATCTGATCTGAAACCAACCCTCAATAGAGCCAGTGACCTAATTGATTCCAACATAGATATAAGGGTAATTAATACATCTGCTCAAGATTATACAATTGATACATTCTATGAGAAGTTTTTGAAAATAGCCAACAGAGGAATGGATTATGGTGTGCCAAAACCAATATCCAGTTCAACTGAGATTGAAAAACTTATGCATCAAGAATCACACCGACATCTAGCTGTGGCTAAACTAAATTTTGAAATAAGTAAAGATTTCGTTATTGGTGTTGGTGTTTATAATTTACTGAAAAGGCCAGGTCAAAATTATAAGAAAAATGTTTACTTAGATAGGGAGAGCAATGCTGTTGTCACCAGTGTAACGAAAACTGTGAAAGTTACTCTTGATGGCACCGAAGATGTTGAAGAAAATAGTCAACCCAAGGAAGTGCCACTGATCAAATCCGAGTTACTGTATTACCAAGAGTTAGGAGGTGAAAGGATAGAATTTACAGATAAAGAAATGAAAGCTATAAAAAACCCTTTTGGCCCTCCTATGATAAAACTTCTTGGCTTCAAACCTGCTAGAATCATTTGTAAGGAAAAGTGGTATTTAAAAATGGGACATTTTTTGTTTCCCAATGAAAAAACTATAGAAGGATCAACTGTTGCATTCAAGGCTTTACATAAGGCCTGTACAGATATGGAAATGGTTGCTATTTGTATTCTATGCACAAGAGTGAATGCTAAGCCTATTATTGTGGCATTGTGTCCCTCTGTAAGGCCATTAAATTTAGATGTTGATGTTGGTTTTGATATAATCCATATTCCCTTTGTTGAAAGTGTTAGGGACGTTAACATTTATGAAGATGAAGACAATGACCAAACTTCACTTGCACGTGTTGAGCAAGCCCATAAAACATTGATGAAGGATATTCTAAAGGAGTTGATATTCGATTATAAACCAGATATGTTTGAAGATCCCAAGTTACAGTCTAAATATAGAGCCTTAGAAGTGATTGCTTTAGATGAAGACGATGACCCATTTGTTGATACAACAATACCTAACCCAGATAGATTTGAAAAAATTAGAGATGATTTATTTGATGAGTTGTTTGGACCATTCGGTGAGATGTCTTTGAAAAGAACAGCAGAGAAGCAGCCATCAAGTGGCAAAAAACAAAAAGTAGAAGATGAAATTGATGAAAATCTCTTGGACCTTAGACTGAGGAATAATAAGCTTAATGACTATTCAGTTGCACAACTAAAACAAATACTGAGATTCAAGCAAATTACAGGGCTTACTGGTTTGACAGGACTTAAAAAGAGGGAACTTGTTAACTTGGTCTATGAGCATTGTGTTTCACATGAAAAATAAAGTCAATACAATTTATCACATACAATAATTCTTTTTACTCAAATTTTTACTTTTTACAAAAACTTAGTCTTGATAGTTACTATGGGCTTCAAAACTGGCTTTATAATAGTCATACTAATATTATAATTATAAATGCAAAAGTGGTTGGTTTGTCCTTCAATTTCGCCGCAACAGAGCTATGAATCGACGTGATTTTTTGCATGGGTATAGTTGAGGACCTGGAAAGTGACTCAAGGCTACTTTTTATCTTGGAAAATCAGAGTTCCCGCGGGATTTAAAAAACAACGCAATGGGCATTAGCAAGTATTTTAGTAATATATATTTGGGCAGTGTTAGACTGCCTAGAGGATCCTTCAAAGTTCTGGACTTTACACATCAGTAAAGACCTAAGGTAAGAGGGTAAGAGACCCCCCCCACTAGGTGGACCGACGACACCAAACGAGGGAGCCGTTGGATTCAGGCGGCGCAAGACCGTAGCTAGTGGCCGTAGTCCATGCTAGAGATCTTTTTCGGGCAGTAGACGCCTATCGGTTCGTATAGAGAAGCTAAAAGGTACTAAACCTATGGGTTGTATTATTTAATTTAAAATAGGTCTATGCAAGTCATTGTTTGCAACTTGCATGGAACAAGGAATGTACGTATTATGCCTTTTGTGAGCCTCAGCTTCATCCGCTGACCTCTATAATTACACTGGACAGGCTGCTGTCATAGTTTTTTTTTGGACCTAAAATTAGTAAGGGCACTAATTGTTAGTGTTACTGAAAGATAATAAGATTAAGATAAGCACTGATTGTTAGTGTTGATAGAAATTAGTCAGAATATCAACTAATTTGTGAGTAACTCACGTCCAACTCGATATTTTGACAAATTTCTACAAACTGGACACTTTCAAGTACAGATTTTTATAGGAAACCTGTGATGATTTTGCCATTTTCGCAATTAGAATGCCATACCTAAGCCTTCTTTAACTTTCTTGACTATATTAAAAATATCGTTTCATTTGGTGTCATCCTAAAAGATTATTATCTAAAAACATTATTCCATACGACAAAACTAAAAATAAAAGTTTTATTTAATTAGAAAACATTAAATAAAATTGCTATAATTCCGGCCATGGTCACGTGATCGAAAACGTTCCGTGATCTCGAATGACGTCACAGTCCAAACCACCTATGGGCTGTGGAATTGTCATTGTTTGAAATGTGAACTGTGACGTCATGAGAGCAAATGGAACGTTTCGGCGGCAATTTATTTTTTTGAATTTATTTCTCGATTTTTATGAAAAATACTGAAAATTATGCCGAAATATACGTTTTGTTAGCTTCAGCATAGCATTATTAACAATTTAAGATGATTTTCTAAAAGTAGTCAAATACCCTATTGCGAAAAACCAAATTAAATTTGAATTTCGCGGGCAGACCCGTGTAATCAACCTTATTATGGCCACTTCAAATCATCTGTCATTAGGAAAGCCATAGATGACTCTGCCTACGTGCACAGACCAATTCCAGATTCCAATGTTCCTAGTACTCTGTGGTTCCAACCAATGATGATGGTTCCAACCCAAAAAGTATATAAACAATAGTTCCAACCATCGTTTTGTTTCGTCCGTGATCGTTTAGAACGTAGATAAATTAATCCCGTCGGTGAAATAATCACAGGAATTAATCTATGATCGTTTTTAAAGAGGTCCGATTTTAAATATCATGTCTAATTCCAATTACCTAACAATATCAGATATTTTAGTAACTAATGAAAAAGTCCCTTGCAAATTCTTACACGATTTACCTAAAATGGGTTAGTTTTTTAAATATCAGAAGCAACAAAAACAGTGCATAAGGTTATGTTTTTAAAATTATTCTCTTCATTTCTAAGGTTTCTTGGACCCTTCGGCTGCTGATGATGATCTAAAGGCCGGTACTAACGTCGAAATACCTCTATGGCTTGCTGAATCCCTCTATACTAGACGTCCACCATTAGTGAGTGTTGATTTACCAAAAATTTTCAAGGAAACTTACAGAGAGATACTTAATGCTGACGCTTGTACTGTGGATATGCATAAGCTAGGACAGCATTTTTACGAACTTGGATGCTATATCGCTAAGCATGATATTAAAGGAGAAGTTGCAACAACATTGGTTTATGTAAGTACCAATTTTCATTCAACATTCTTTAAGATCCTATTCTTGTAGTGCCGTCTCCTATTGGAAGTTGGCGACCATTAAATCTTATTATTCCTATTAATTGTTTAGATTTAATTAGACTGCTATACCCCTTCCATATCAAACTGCTGCCATTTTAGCCCAGCCACATTTTAAAAAATAATACTAGCTGATGCCTTTAATTTTTATTATTGCAGTGTTCATTTGATTTATCCTGATAAAAGTCCAAATCTAGTGCATCTGTCATAGTCTGTACATAGAAGACCATCACAGATAGACATATTATTAATTATAAAATTAAAATTTGAGACACTATGCTGAAGAAAAAAGTGCTTTGGTATTATATGGATGTATCTACTTTATAATATTTCCTTAACATGAGAAAACCTTCAGATTTGTAACTCTTTACATTACAGACATTCAGACAAAGGTTTCGCATGCTCCTATCAGCAAGTGTGTCAACTGATTCCATTAGTTCATTTCAACCTTTATCGGCTAGTGAAAGGGATCGGACAGCTGCAGCGGTTGTCACAGAGTCTGCTTTTTCTGGTTGGCTCAAGAGAGGTGATTGTCCATTGACAACTGCTAATATGGTTGCAAACCATCGAAAACGGAAGAGAGCTGAAATGGAAATGTTGTAATGTGTGTGGGATTATATACAAGAAATCACAAAAATGCATCAAGATAAGACAAGATCTGCTGATTGCTGGTTTGATAGCAAAAAGGAACTAGGCATAGGTCTCTCCATTGCCCACACCATGGACTGAGTTTTTTTTAGAATCATAGCATTCATGTCACAGAGCTGTATGGCATTGTATGTAAATTATGTACATATTTGTAAATAAATTCAGAAAATGTGCTTCTTTAATTTATAAATTCTTTTAGGTATAATAAATCAAATATAATTTAATATAAAAAATTATTTTTAAAAAACCAACTTCAAATGCCTGTGCCACTACAAAGTATATAATTTATTGTTGATATTTTAATAACTGCTCAACCAATTTTGATAAAATTTCAATGGAAACACCTGGGAAATATACCCTTTGAAACAAAAAAGAATTTTCCAAATCTATTCAGGCATCTTCGAGTAATCGGTGAACCTACATAAAAAAAAAGATTCAGACGAATTGAAAACCTTCTCCTTTTTTTGAAGTCTGTTAAAAATATAAATTCTTTGGAAGGGGTTTACTCTAACTTAACTAACCAATTTGATATAAGATTTAGTAATAGTTTAGAGCAGAGTTTTAATAAACAATTATAAATAAATACCTACCTCTAGAAACCAATAAATTTATAAAATACTTGAATAATAAAAGTGTACATTTTGAGAGACTAACAAGATTTTTTAGTAGACTTTTTCAATTAAATAACAAGATTTTTTTGTTAAAACATTTATTGAGTTTACTTTTATCTATAAAAGGTACATTTTGTACGTAACTACTGTGTACTATTGTCATACATTTTGAGAGACACAAGATTTTTAGAATTTTTCAATTAAAAAACAAGATTTTTTATTAAAACATTTATTGAGTTGACTTTTATCTATAAAAAGTTAATAACTACTACAGTCATTTAATTTGCTAAAAATCTATTATATTAGACCTTACATTAAAACTTATGCATAGCAAATTCTTATGAGATCATATTTTAGTCAGGAGCAAATATAACTTATCTTTTTCTGTCATTGATGTAAAACATTTGTCCTTATACATATAATAATTGTTATAATAATTAACAAACACAAAAACGTAACAACATATTGTTAGCTATTCATAGCTACTTTCATAAAATATTACTGTACTAAAAAATAAATAAGATCAAATTCAAAACTTATTTCATATAGGCCAACCAATAGCTCCTTAAGACACGGTCATTTATGATAACACAATAAAATGCCATTATGTTTCAATTAAAATTTAATTTTAGTGTAATGTTTAATGTAATGTTTTTTATCAATACTTTGGCATTGATGATAGAATTTTTGAATATTGTCACCTATGAAGTCCATGGTATAGTCATCAAAGTAGTAGGTAGTAATTATTATAGTTTAAGCTAACAACTAAGTTAATCTGTTCATGTTCTAAGCACTATATTTTAAAAAAACTGCTAGGTATAAGATTTTTCAAGTTTAATGTTACTATCAGTAATTTTAATTAATTCCATTTTTCCATGTAATAATCCACTATCTCTGTATTCTCTATTATCAATAACTACAATTACTGTAAAAATAAAAAAAAATATTAAAACAGCAAAATAAATATTATAGTTCTAAACACTGTATTGTGTATATTTGTTGCAGTAAGATAGTTGAAGCCGTGATATAGCTATAAATTTTAGGTTTATAGCAATGTACCAAAATATATGGAAGTGGTTCATAGCTCTTGTGCAAATCAAACAAAATTTATACTTTGATCATTTCACTAGATTAGTGTTATAAACCATTTGCTAAGCTATGCCATGCGGGACCGTTACATACACGCTACTTCCGGATTATACACCAAATACTTTAATAAGAAATAATAATTAGTAATGAGTAAATCTTATTTTGTTATGAATGGTTAATATCGTAATATTTATTATTTTATGTTTTACGAATATATACATCTATGAATTATCTTTAGTTTGTAAAATAGCACTGATACTGTTATGATTACTTTGTTGGCAGAATTGTTAGACTATTATACTAAATCACAGGTATTTGATTGATATTGAGTTGCCTGAATATTTAATTCTTATTTAAATAATTTAATCAGTTCATTATAATTGTAATTTAATTATTTCGTGCAGCATAATTATTTCTGTTTTGTAGAATAGTATTCGGAACACTAATACTAATAATATTAGTTTGGTTGGCAGTACTGTAAGCCTGTTGTCTGAATCATAATTATGTATAAAAGTGAAGGTACTGGATTAACAGACGTTCATTCTTGTAAAATATTGAAGGTAGAAACTCTGCCCGAAAATATAGTGAAAGTATTTTTAATATCGACTATTATTTCAAGACGCTTCCATGCTCTGTCACATTAGTCTAGTCAGATGGTTATACATATTACTAGATCATGCTCATATTATATGTACACACATCAAAAGTGTCTAGGGATCAAGCATTTTTATGCGGATTTCTTGAGATTGAGATGTGGCTTTGTAATAAATTTATGATTTTATAAATTTATATGGATCCTTTTTGGTGCATTTCATAATTTGAATCAGGAACTGTCAATCAAATTCGAGTAAAAGATGAAAATCAGCTGTCAATATTTTCCCTATAAAAACATACAACGCATTGAAGACATTATTAGTGCTACTGTTTCCCTACTACTGATTAAAACCAACGTTATTATGGAGCGGCGACGTCATTTAAGCAGGGAAGAAATGCTCAGAGCCGTGGGAATGATAGAAGCTGGTTCCCGGCAACGTACTGTGGCTTTAGCTCTGAATACAAGTCAGAGTGTTATCAGTCGACTTTGGACACGTTACCAAAGCACTGGTACCGTGGCTGAGCGCCATGGAGGACGGTATCGCTGCACCACACGGAGACAAGACCGATACATTCAAATCTTAACTCGAAGAGCTCCAACAATAACCGCCATGATGTTAGCCGTGAGGCTTCATCACTCTTCAGGGAACTTAATTAGCGACCAAACAGTCAGAAACCGCTTGCATGAAGTGAACCTTCATCCCCGAAGACCGCTACGGGTACCACCTATAGCAATGCACAATCGTAGGATTCGATATCAATGGGCTCTTGAACACAGAAATTGGGCAGAAGAACAATGGCCTTTCGTGTGCTTTTCTGATGAGTCTCGTTTTGGTATGAGACCGGATACAAGACGTATACGACACTGGAGAACCCCTGGACGCCAACAGCGATTAAAATCCTGCCAGGAAGTCCATCCTTATAGTGGTGGAACCATCATGGTATGGGCGGGTATTTGGATTGGCGGAAGAACTGAGTTGATTTGGATCAGAGGCAACCTCAACGCTCAAATTTATGCTGAGACGATTGTATCAGACGTCATCGTTCCTCTACAAGTGCAAATCGGTCCCTTATTTCAGTTAATGCATGATAATGCACGACCGCACACCGCAAGAGTTGTAAGACAGACTCTCGCCGCAGCTAACATCAATGTCCTGCCCTGGCCTGCTCAGTCGCCAGACTTGAACCCGATTGAGCATGCATGGGATATGCTACAGAGAAGAGCTCTGCCGAATATGGAGGGTATCCAGTGGCAAGAAGACCTTTTTTTGTTGTTGCAACGAACATGGGCGGCCATTCCACAGCGTGATTTGGATGAACTCATTTTGAGTATGCCAAACCGATGTTCTTGTGTTGTTAGTGTTCACGGTAGAAACACGGATTATTAATTGTTTAAGTTACCCAATAAAATTTTAAAGAAAACTGTTATTTCAGTCTTTTTTTCGAACTTTAATGTTAGTGGTTCAAATGTCAAAAATCCCTTTATTAGGAAAATGGCAAATTTCTTTATTAATGCAAAGGTGACTTGGTTTATCGTTACTGTGACAAACGAAAACACTTTATTTGATGAATCCTTAAAGAAAATTTTAATTAATATCAATCAGGAGAAAAGTTATTGCAAAAATATATGTTGATCCCTAGACACTTTTGATGTGTGTAGTTATATTCCTTGTAAGACAGCTATGAACCTCTTCTGTATAACTATATTCCGGTATATAGCTATAAACCTAGGTTTATAGCTATATCACGGCTTCAACTATCTTACTGCAACATATTTATAATATCTAACTCACAAGCCAAACCTGACACAACTCATCAATTAACATTCAAAACCAGAGAAGTAACAATTTTGCAAAAAAATAACAATCTTCCTTAATCCATAATAAATTTAGATATTTAGCAATTATTATTGTGGTAAATATGACCAAGTACCAAGAATATGATTATCTTCCTGTTTCTGTAGTACTGAAAATCAGTGCTTGACAAGAAGCTATTTCTCCTTTGTGGTATTGAATGCTGAATGATGATTAGATTACTACCACAGCTCTAAGGGTACGTTTATGCATACGCGGGCGCCGCGGCGGTCACCGAGGTCACGCAGCGCGTTGCGCGTTGCGTCGCGTCGCGCGGTTAACTCATACATGGGCAAGTATGAGAGCGTTCATGCAGAAGTGTTCGCATTAAACGCGGCGGGCACTGCGACGGACGCCGCGTGAGCATAAACATACCCTAAAGTGGGTTGATTGATTAAGCACTTATGTCTCTTCATCACAACACTGTTGCACCTCCTCATCAATGTCTTGGTTCTTAACTCTAAACAAAAGTTCTGAGGTACACCGGTAAGGGTGTATTGATTGTTAACATCGGTCATTTTTGACAGACGGGTTCAAATCATGGAAGTAGGCATGAGCCATTGCATCATCTGCAGGCATTCTTAAAGCTGGGTTGCAAGTGAGGAGGCGGGAAAGGAGGTCCCGTCCACGTGCTGGCAGTCGTGGAACTACTTGAGCAAGGCCCAAACTAGGTTGGTACACTGGTAGAGGTTTGTAATCAGGAAGCTGCGTTACTCCTGGCCAGGTGTCTTCATTTGGTGTTCCTGTGAAAATTAATGAACGAAATGTTCTTTATTGTACACCAAATAAACAAAAATCAATAAATAAAAAGTTAATAAAATATAGTGCAATAGTTGATGATAATAATGACATTTTGTAATTTGTATCATCTTAGCTACCTACCCCACATACTCTCATTACAACCTCATGCTTGAATGAATGTTATCAATTTAATTAAAGAAAATAGGTATTTTTATCACCATTTATAAATATGATTTTCAATATTTTTTAAACAACATACCAAGTAATTTGAAGATCCTTTTAAGCTGATCATCTACATCAGATCCAGGAAACAGGGGCCTTCCAGAATTAGCCAGCTCTGCAAATATACAACCAGCAGACCACATGTCAATGCTGGTTGTGTACAATTTAGCTCCAAATAACACATCGGGAGGCCTGTACCAGAGAGTGACGACCTCTGCCGAGTAACACTTTACAGGAATGCCGAATGCTCTGGCCAGGCCAAAGTCGGCCAACTTTAGCTCGCCATTTTTATTAATTAACAAATTTTGAGGCTTCAAATCACGATGAAGCACGTTATGACTGTGACAGAACGCAAGACCTCGAAGAAGCTGGTACATAAACGATTTAACCACATCCAAATCTATCTCACCATTCAGGCTATCAAAATACTTTTTCAAGTCCTGGTCACAATGTTCAAATACTAAAGTCAATTTTTTCTCACTGTGTAGGACATCGTATAGCCGCACGATATTTTTGTGCTTTAATTCTTTGAGGAGACATATTTCACGTAATGCCGAGGATGGGACTCCTTCATCGTCGTCGTCTAATCTTACACGCTTGAGTGCTACAATTTCATGAGTTTCTTTGTTTTTTGCTTTAAAAACTGTGCCATAAGTTCCTTCTCCAATTTTTTCCAGTTTCTCATATTTCTGCATAGTTATAATAATAGATTTTCGAAAAATCAAAAGGCAAAACCGATGAATCTTCTGTTTATCAAATTGAACTTAAAAACCACAGAGTACATTATAATATTACTGACATTAAAAACCACAGAACACTATTACTCCTAGCGGAACTAAAAACATAGACCTGAGACCACGAATCACGATGCCTCAAAGACTACACTTACTAACTAGACTGTGCACTATCATACTATGACGAAAAAATCGGTCCGCGTGAGAGGGTTCCCGTTGGTAGTGTGTCCCTTTCTAATTAGGTGACCATGATAAAACAGAACACAGGACAATTTGCTTGTATACTTAGACATTTAATTAGATTCAATAAAATGACATTTCGTATTTTACTAAACTCCAATAAATCTCCTAATTTTCACCTAAATAACTTAAAATATTATAACTCGAGAGAAGCGACTTTCTAAGTAAAATAATATGTGATTTACTTTGATTAAATATTTTTTTAGTTTATTTAATTTACATTACGTTACGTATCTACATAACTACTTCTACGAAAAGACTAGAAAAATTTTTGATCCACATAATTCATGGTCACCCTAAAAAATAATATATGTGCATTTAGTATTACCAGTGCCAAACATTTAAGTACTACTTTTACTCAGTATTCATGAATTATTTTTTAAATACAACGCAATTGCTATTATTTATATAAACTGTAGAAAGATACAATAAGTTTCAAAGTTTATGGATTGTTCGTTTTGATAAATCATAAAAGAGCAAAATATAAAATTTTCTACCATTTCTACCAAACCCAACAATTATATGAGCTGTCGCGAAGCGCATATGCTATCGCGAAATACTTAGACCTTTGGTAAGGATAAGGTTGTATAAGTCTATGGTAGTATATGACATCGGAAATTTGTCGTTGGTTTGTAGTTTAAATATTTTCGGTTTTGAAACGTTCTTTTTTCTGATGGACATTTGTTGCATAGCAACGAGTTGTTTTTCTCGCATCCGAAGAAAATGGTGAAGTTGTGAGTTGTGCTACGAGGAGAAGATCTGATGAAAGCTAAGTATCTGAGGAGTATCTAGGTATCTGATAGCTAAGTACCTGATTATCTACGCAATTGATCTATGAGGTTCTTGAACCCTCATGGGTGAATTTCTGGATACTAACACATTTACTAGCCTCTGGAAGCGCGCTCTAGGGTTATGTGTGAATTGGCAAGGGATGTGTAAGTGACGGTTTCAATGATGTTTAAATTGTGAGTAAATCATTATGGCTATTAAGAGCTGAGAACACATCAGACCCGATGAGATGAGATGTGATGACGTTGAGCCCTCGTGGAGGGGTGCTCCGAGGTGGTTTAGCCCTCGGAGGGGGGCTCCGAGGAGGTTCGTGCGAATGGGGCCTTCGGGTAGATAGAGCCCGAAGAAGATTCATGTTTATGAATAAGAGACATTATGCCCTTGGGCATAGGGGGCCCAAGGAAGGTTCGTGCGAACGAAAGAGAGAGAGAGAGGAGATTATGCCCTTGGGCATAGGGGGCCCAAGGAAAGTTCGTGCGAACGAGAGAGAGAGAGAGAGGAGATTATGCCCTTGGGTAAGGGGCCCAAGGAAGATTCGTGCGAACTTGAAGTACTCTTAGACATGGGGGGTCTAAGAGCATGGATCAGAAAGATCGGGTCCGATGGTGAGATGAGATTAGATTCAGATGAGATTAGATTCCGATGGTCAGATGAGACTAGATTCCGAATGGGAAATGAGTTTGATTCCTTACACGTCCACGGCTGGAGATAACTAGAATAATAGACCAGATCTTAGGGCGTCACAAATGGTGATGTCATAGTTAATTTAATCATGCAGGTTACCGGTGCACTCCCGCAGCAGAGAGAGAGAGAGAATTAATCGGAGTAGAGCGGTGCGACAGAAGCCTTCTAGTTGATGGGCAGGTATGACTCCATTGGAATAGTTAATTAAATCGGCGACATTCTGTTCCACTAGACATCCTTATTTAATATCCATATACAAGCGGTTCAACCGTGTATAGCGCGTAGTTACCCTTAAATATATACCTAGAGAGAAAGCAGATAGTGGAGTAGAATGGCCTCGCCGACATGGTGGAGGTGCTGGGATAATTAGTAAAATGAACAAGAATCTTTAGCACATGGAGTCATACTAAGCTTAAATTATAATAAAGTGTCTATTTGTTGCCTTTTTGTTGATTTGAATAAATAGAGGTGCTGCATTAGTTTCGCTACTCGCCGCTGGAGGGAGCGTCAACGCAGTTTTCAACTTTAAATCGAAAGAAATGGCCCAAGTAAGTTGGTAGAATTGACTTCAGAGATACTAATGTCATAGAGCGTTCGAAAGTTTGAATTGCGAACATTTGACCAATTTCCGGTGTGTCATTTATTTTTAAATTGTTCTAAAGTCAGATGGTGGAATTTGGAACATTTGAAATTTGAATTACGCCATTTCAATGTCAATTATATTGCTGATTGAGTATTGTGAAAGAAACATTGTTGTGAAAAAGAAATAGTGATCTGAAAACAATTTAAGGTTGGAAATTATCCTATTTAATATAAAGAAGGAAATCATATCACTCAGTTTTAATAACTGAGACTGAAGTTCGACTAATTTACTGAATTTTTAACACAAAAAGTACATCTGGTGTGTTATCTTATATTTTTAGAATAGCTACCGATGCACGATAAGGCTATTATTTCGAATGTCTGAGTGTCTATCGAGTAAGAATTGATCTAAGAACTGAATACTTTCCTTTACCAATTAGAACTAGGAATATGGTCAACATAGGTAAACTTGGATACTTATTAAAAATGAAATTTGACGTCTAATGAAAGGGATTGCTAGACAAGATACATTTTGATGTTAAGGGTATAAAATGAAAGTGTAATTGTTTAAGGGTTAAACAATTACATTATATTACAGTGTATTTGTTTGAGGGTTAATAAATTCAATTTGATTTGGTAATTATTGAATTCATAGAGTAACTTAATTTAAGGCTTATCCAATTAAGGATTCAGGGCCTATCTACAAGTATGTGGAGGATTATAGTTATATTTTTATATGGAGAAAACAATCTTTAAATTATTAAGTTAAGATTTTACTTCGAAAGGAGTCTTAAAGTATATAGACACATGATAATAGATACTAGAGTCCTATGTACCAAACTCAAGGGTTGATAACCCTATTGAAGGTTAGAATTTTATTTGATCTGGGTAATTTTGTAACTTCAAGCAAATATAGTTATTCTTTTAAAGAGGTTGGGACTTTAATTATAGCTAAATTAGTGAGAATATACATAGAGTATGTTCAAAATAATTTTGAAGGAAATTCTATGGTATTATCTTGACCCAATAATAAGTTTTAATCTCATGAATATTATTATGAATTTCAATTCTTTTACCTTTCAATATTATTATAGTGCGAGCTATTTGTATAATGGAAAAGTATCTTAATGTTAAATCTGTACTCATGGTTTAGGTACTCTCTGCATTTGGTGGTAAATAATGGTTGGATAAACTGATGATTATAGTATAAGAGCAAGTTACTTGTTTAGCAAGCTAATTATACAACTGGTTAGATTGAAATAACTTTCTAAAAATCTTAATGGAGAATTAGACTGGGAATGCTCATTCTTTATTTGTGTGGGATTATTAACATCCGAGTTTGGCATATACACTATAATGATATATTTCGAAGTTAGTCTCTATACTTTAAATTAAATAGAGCAAGTATATGAATCATAAAGAAGTGTTCAAAGATATAAGGATAATTAATCTAGAAGTAGTATTTCCACAGAGATCCATAGATTTGGAGACAGATATTTACATCCATGTGATAAGGCGTTAGGTATTGTTCAAATATAATGTCTGATTACAGAAAATTCATCATGGATGATTTATTGCTAAAAAGGCTAAGACTACTTATTACCCAAATAGAAACTCACTCGAATCAGGCTGTAAATCTCGGCTCTTTGAATGCTAACCTAATCCACGATGCAGAAGTAAACAAGACAAAATTAAAAAATCTTTTGACAAGATTCGAAAATGATTTAATAAATTATTTTAAATTGGTAAATGATCCTGCAGCTGACGAGATAAGTGAAATGAGTGAAATACAGCTGAAAGCTGAGGAAAATCTAGCGGAGCTAGAAGTGAAATTAAAATTATTTCAGAGCAGTTCAGAAACTCCATCGACGCGTAAGGGGAAGGATGCAATAACATCATGCCGTTTACCTAAATTAAATTTACCTGAATTTGAGGGTGATATTTTGGACTGGCATCAATTTTGGGATCAATTTCAATCAAATATTCATAACAGAAACATAGCAGATGTAGACAAATTGCTATACCTTAAGTCTTCATTAAAGGGAGAAGCTAGAAAAGCTATTGAGGGTCTAGATACAACAAACAAGAATTACAACATAGCTATTAAAACTCTTACAGAAAGATATGGCAAAAGTTCTCATTTAATTGATGCACATTATTCAGTGTTATCTAAGGTGGTGACTGCAGACTCTACGATAACATCATGTCGTAAATCATTTAATGAAATGGAAAAACATTTACGGGTCTTGGAATCATTAGGAGAAGACGTGAATCACAATCATCTACGGCATATTATATTCAGTAAATTTCCAGAGGATCTTATCTATGAGTTAAAATTAAAAACCAAAGACGACTCTATAAATGAGATAAGGCAAGAATTAGAGAAAATACTTACAGTAAAGGAAGACGCTAATAGGATCACTCAAGGAAATAGTGCGGAAGGAGTTGGTAACTATACAGTAGAAACTCTACATGTAACCCAAGAAAATCAGAGATATAAGCATAGCAGGGGAGAGAAGCGACCTAGAAGCGAATTCAGAAGGAATGATTGGGGTATGCAAGCTGATAATTTAAAACCTCCAAGTTTTAGAAAGAGACAGTACCTACAAAGAGGAGGACAGTGGGGACAGAGGAGAAATACAACATTCGGAGGAGGAAATAGATTGGAAGATGGAGCTCGCGGGAAGAGGATGAAACCTTACTGTATGTTTTGTAAGGGTGATCATTTCTCTGATCTATGTAAAAAATACGGAACATACCAGGAACGTATTGCGCTGATGAAAGACAGATGCTATAAATGTCTTAAAGGTGGTCACAGGGTTCGGCAGTGTCAGCATAATAAACCTTGTTATTTTTGTAAAAAACATGAACACCACAGCGCACTGTGTAAGGAGAAGTTTCAGTCTGGATCAGAGAGCGCGACTCTAACAACGATGGATAGAGAATGACATACGGCTCTTCAAACAGCTGTAGTAACAGCCCGGGGGAAAGGTGAGACGTCTAATCAAATATCATGCCGTATACTACTCGATTCAGGCTCCCAAAGATCTTACATCACCCGAAAGATTGCAAAGAAATTAAAATTGTCTACAGAAAAGGATGAAAGTTTATCGGTTTATACTTTTGGTTCAAAGAGTCCTCAAGAATTTAATAGTCCAGTTGTTCAATTGGAGTTACAAACTAAATCTAAAAATTGGAAGAGTGTTTATGCAAACGTCGTACCTATGATTTCAAAAGGTGTACCGTATGTAGTAGAACTTGACAATTGGAAGAATAAACTGAAACTTGCAGACGATGGGTCTTTGAAAGATCAAGTTGATATTCTTATAGGGAATGATTATTACTACTCGTTTCTTTGCTTAGAAAGAATATGGATAAGGGAAGATTTATATTTAATTGATTCAGAGTTTGGATGGATACTTTCGGGTCAAATTCCGCATGAGAATAAAGAACGAGAACATATGTCAGTTGTTACATACTTTCAAACAGAGATTGATTTCAGATTAAGCAAACCTGACATGCCACTAGATTTGGGAAGTATAACATTCCTTTGGGAACTGGAGTCAATCGGTATAACCGATTCACCTAAGATTACTAGAGAAGAAGAGGCTATAAATAAATTTAATGAAACGACAAAATTAATAGATGGTAGATATTATGTTATTTGGCCGTGGAATGAATATCCTTCAGCACTAACACCTAATTATGGATTGGCATATGGTCGTTTAGTAAATTTGGTTAAACGATTAGATAAAGAAACTTTGAGATGTTATGATAATACTATACAGGAACAAATATCGAAGGGAATAGTCGAAACAGTGTTAAATAAGACACATGTGAACCATCCAGTACATTATTTACCGCACCATTGTGTTGCTCAAAAGGGTAAACCAATTAGAATTGTTTATGATGCTTCATCGAAAATTAAAAATAGTAAGAGTTTAAATGAATGCCTTTATTGCGGTCCGTTGATGTTAGAAGATTTGACAAGTATAATTATCAGATTTCGAAGCCATAATGTTGCTTTGTCAGCAGACGTAGAGAAAGCCTTTCTTCAGATAGGACTACATGAACAAGATCGCGATGTAACCAGATTTATTTGGTTGAAAGATGTAGAAAAACCACCGAGTGATGATAACATTGTTTGTTTACGGTTCCGTAGAGTCCCTTTCGGAGTTATATCAAGTCCATTTCTACTGAACGCGACGATTAAACATCATCTTTCTAAAGGAAATGAATGACTACAATTGGCTGCCAAAGACATATACGTTGATAACTTAGTAAGTGGAGTCCAAACACAAGAGGAGGCAATACAGTTCTATAAAGACGTGAAGAACGCCTTTTGTCAAATATCTATGAACCTTAGAGATTGGAGTTCGAATTCAAAACAATTTCTAGACAAGGTACTCGATAGTGTTAAGGAAGAAGTTGTGAAAATTTTAGGCTTAGATTGGAATGTAAAGGATGATACATTGCGCCTAAGATTCAAGATAGATACAGAGGCAAATTCTAAGCGTGAAGTTCTAAAAGTAATTGCTTCAGTATTCGATCCATGTGGGTTAGCAGTACCACACATTTTGTCAGCTAAATTATTTCTCCAAAAGCTATGGCAGACCAAGGTTAAATGGGATATAAAACTTTCAAAGGAAAATCAGGTGGAATGGACGGAAATAAAGAAGGAATTAGAAACTATTAAAGAAATATCGGTACCCAGATGTTACATAAAAAACGTGAGAAATGAAGAATAATTATCATTTGCAGTGTTTCACCGACGCATCACTTAAAGCATATGCTGCTGTTGTGTACGTGACACACGGGATTAAGAGAAGTTTTGTAATTGGGAAAACACGATTAGTCCCTATAAATCTACTTAAAAATCCCTCGATTGGAATTACTAGGAGTGTTGATAGGGTGTAGATTAATTAAGATGGTTTCAAAAGCATTTAACATGAAGGTAGGACGTCAAACGTTATGGACAGACAGTCAAATTGTCATAGAATGGTGTCAATCTGATAAATTGCTACCACCGTTTGTGGCTAGACGAGTTGAAGAAATTAGAAGTAATAGAGAACTTATGATTAAATATGTACCTTCAGAGTTAAACCCGGCGGATGTTGCGACTAGACCGATAAGTTCCAGGGAAGATAAAGAGAGATGGATTAAAGGTCCACAGTTTTTATCAGACTCCAATATTAGGACGTTTCCTATTAAGAATACGTCACAAACTTTTTTTCTTTCGACGCGGGAGGGTCTAACGAATACTTCTAATGGAGAAATTGTTGATTTAGAGAAAGAGAATAATTTCACAGAGAAGGATGTCGGTACTAGACATAATGAACCACTTAGTATTACAGAAGAAATAAGGAAGCTTCAAGCAGAGCATTTTGCGCAGGAATTTGCTGGAAAAGAAACTGATTTAAGTCGTTACCTTAAGTTATTAAGTTAAGTTAAGTTGTTAAGTTTGTTCACTTGTTTAGCGATAAGGGCTGTTCATTTAGAACTTGTGCAAGACCTTACAGCTGAAGAAGGTCTGTTAGAATTGAGAAGAATGATAGCGACCAGAAAGGTCCCTCAATTAATTACATCAGATAACGCAGCTCATTTCAAACTTATATCAGAAATTCTCTTGAAACAGTATTGTGTGGTTAACAAGATTAAGTGGAGATTCATACCACAACTAGCACCTTGGTATGGTGGATTCTATGAGAGACTCGTTGGTTTAGTTAAGAATTGCATGAAACGCACATTAGCGAAACATATGCTTTCAGATAGTCAACTAACTACTGTTGTCAAGGAAATAGAAGCTGTATTAAATTCACGACCACTCACATGCGTTGATTCAGAGTTGGATATAATCTTGAGACCAATGGATTTTCTTACGCTTGGAAGTTGCATTACTTTAGAAGAATCAGTCGAAGATTGTATAGATAGAGGTACTACGATTAAGATCGATCTTGTAGAAAGTTGGAGAAGAGGTCTCATTATTTTAAGAGAATTTAAGGAGATGTTTGTGAACAGATACTTGTTAAGTCTTCGAGAAAGGTATCACCACTCGCTTAAGGAACCACGGGTCACTTCGAAGCTATCTCCAGCAATAGGACAAGTGGTTCAAATAAAAGGAGATAATAAGAATGGAGAAACCTGGAAAACAGGGAAAATTATTTCGTTAAAAACGGGAAGTGATGGTTTGTGCAGAGTAGCCATAATAAAAGTGGGAGATAAAGAGTTCACGAGGTCGATAGCACATCTATATCCTCTAGAAGCCCAAGAAACAGGAGGAGTGATAGACATACGATTTGAAAAGGAGGATACCTCGAGTGAATGTACTCCAGCAATTTCAATAGAGCCTTTAGACGAAAGTATAGAAAGACAAGCAATTATTTCAGAGGACACGGAACGTGAAAGGATCTTACCATTAGAACAAGTTGTCGAACTAACTCGGGATGATTCCGAGTGCGGAATTGTAGATCAAGAAATGAGAGAATTGGATAGAGAGGTTAGCGAGTCGGATAGGTCAGAGCCATTAGAGCGAGACAGTGAGATGGTTGAAGTAAGTCAAGGAACTAAAGTAAGGAGAGTTGCAGCCACTAAAGCTTTACAGAAAATCAAAGAGTGGACGAGCAACATGCTATGTCTGCTCTAGTTTTTGCTTCGGCCGGGAGTGTCGCGAAGCGCATATGCTATCGCGAAATACTTAGACCTTTGGTAAGGATAAGGTTGTATAAGTCTATGGTAGTATATGACATCGGAAATTTGTCGTTGGTTTGTAGTTTAAATATTTTCGGTTTTGAAACGTTCTTTTTTCTGATGGACATTTGTTGCATAGCAACGAGTTGTTTTTCTCGCATCCGAAGAAAATGGTGATGTTGTGAGTTGTGCTACGAGGAGAAGATCTGATGAAAGCTAAGTATCTGAGGAGTATCTAGGTATCTGATAGCTAAGTACCTGATTATCTACGCAATTGATCTATGAGGTTCTTGAACCCTCATGGGTGAATTTCTGGATACTAACACATTTACTAGCCTCTGGGAGCGCGCTCTAGGGTTGTGTGTGAATTGGCAAGGGATGTGTAAGTGACGGTTTCAATGATGTTTAAATTGTGAGTAAATCATTATGGCTATTAAGAGCTGAGAACACATCAGACCCGATGAGATGAGATGTGATGACGTTGAGCCCTCGTGGAGGGGTGCTCCGAGGTGGTTTAGCCCTCGGAGGGGGGCTCCGAGGAGGTTCGTGCGAATGGGGCCTTCGGGTAGATAGAGCCCGAAGAAGATTCATGTTTATGAATAAGAGACATTATGCCCTTGGGCATAGGGGGCCCAAGGAAGGTTCGTGCGAACGAAAGAGAGAGAGAGAGGAGATTATGCCCTTGGGCATAGGGGGCCCAAGGAAGGTTCGTGCGAACGAGAGAGAGAGAGAGAGGAGATTATGCCCTTGGGTAAGGGGCCCAAGGAAGATTCGTGCGAACTTGAAGTACTCTTAGACATGGGGGGTCTAAGAGTATGGATCAGAAAGATCGGGTCCGATGGTGAGATGAGATTAGATTCCGATGGTCAGATGAGACTAGATTCCGAATGGGAAATGAGTTTGATTCCTTACACGTCCACGGCTGGAGATAACTAGAATAATAGACCAGATCTTAGGGCGTCACAAATGGTGATGTCATAGTTAATTTAATCATGCAGGTTACCAGTGCACTCCCGCAGCAGAGAGAGAGAGAGAATTAATCGGAGTAGAGCGGTGCGACAAAAGCCTTCTAGTTGATGGGCAGGTATGACTCCATTGGGATAGTTAATTAAATCGGCGACATTCTGTTCCACTAGACATCCTTATTTAATATCCATATACAAGCGGTTCAACCGTGTATAGCGCGTAGTTACCCTTAAATATATACCTAGAGAGAAAGCAGATAGTGGAGTAGAATGGCCTCGCCGACATGAGCTGGCAAGACGTTAGGCAAGGACACACTACCACCGGAGGCCCTCTCGCCAGGACCGCTTTTGGCTAGCTACCTCTTACAAGAAACTAGCTACCCTAAGTGAAATACCGTAGATCTCATTTTAGCTTAACCAAAATGTTTGGTACACAGTCTAGTTAGTAAGTGTAAAGACCTTACACTTACTTACACTTGCGATGCCTAAAAATTAAAATCCATAGAGCCATACAAAGAGTATATAATTCGTTCACATTTCGAAATGAAAAAATCTTTGATCACATCCTTCTCTATGTCTTTGATCATTCTCTTCGTTGGTCTTCGTGGTCTACGTACCTAGTCTATGTTGTTGTTGATCTTATTTTCATGAATTGTCATATTGTCATCCAATCCAATGCAAATCCAAGTACAATTTACAAAATAAGAAAATAGAGAAAAAACAATTCTTGTGTTTGTCATGTGTTAAAGATTTGTTTATATTTTGCAACGAATTATAAAACAATACATCTGTGATATATAACGAAAGGTAAATGCTCGAAATATGTTGCGAATTTTTTAAGTGCGTAAATAGTTACGAAGTTTTGGATTCCTGAAATGATAAACTGGTTAGTTACGTAGTAAATTTACGAGGGCACATGACGAGTTGTTTGCTTTCGCAGATGAGTGAAGGGGAACGTACGTTGGTCGATAAGTCTGAGAGCAGTTCCTTTGAGGACCTGGCCTCGGCGGCTGCCCAGGAGATTGAAGAAGCCAAACTCGCTGAGGCCGCTACCGTTGAGAAGACCGAAGGAGAACCAGAGAAACCAGTTGATGAGTGGCAGGATGTGTTGGGCTCTGGTTCATTGTTGAAGAAGGTATAAATTTAGCATCATGAATCATGATTCATGATCAATGATCTATTACCTATTTTTTTTTAAAGAAACAATACTATATTCAGTGTCTAACAGTGCTAATTGTTATTTTGAAAGTAGTAAGGTAATTTTACGGATCTGAGACATGGTCGATAACTAAGGCCCTCATAAGAAGGCTCAGGCTCACTCAGCGAGCGATGGAGAGAGCTATGCTCATAGAATCCCTGCAAGATCAAATCAGAAATGAGGAGATCCGTAGGAGAACCAAAGTCACCGACATAGCTCAGCGAGTCGCGAAACTGAAGTGGAAATTGGTGGGGTACATAGTTCAAAAAGCTGATGTTCTTTGGGCTCCCAAGGTGCTGGAGTGGCAGCCCCACACTGGTAAGCGCAGTGTTGGCAGGCCCCCACTAGGTGGGCCGACGACATGAAACAAGACGCAGGGAGCCGCTGGATTCAGGTGGAGCAACACAAGCCTGTGGAAGTCCATGGAGGAGACCTTTATCCAGCAGTGGACGTCTATAGGTTGATTTAGAAGAAGATAATTTTGTAATATTATTCTCCGTTGTGTTATTGCTCTCATAGAGATTGCATTATAACCACTTCTAGCAGCCAGTGCCTTCACACTTCACTGCAGTATTTGTGTGACAAACTGTGGGATTGTCTAAAAATGATTGCTACAGTGTGACAATCTCGATCATGTATGATTGACTGGTACTCTCTTGCTATTGGTTAAAATGCATCGATGCAGCCAGAGTGCCAAATAATCAGCTAATCAGTGATTGCAGTTGTCATACTGTAGCAATAATTTCAAGCTAATCCCATAGTAGGGAAAGAAATAGTTGCAAAGTTATAAATCTATTTATTAGTTTCTTGTATTGTGTACAACATTATATTTGTTTGTTTTAGCTGATCAAAGCAGGTGATGAATCAAATGGCTCAAGACCACAGAGGAGTGACATCTGCAGGATCAGTTATGAACTCAAATTGAGAGATGGCACTCAAGACATTGTTGAGAAAAGGGATCATGTAAAAATTTACCTGGGTGATAATGAAGTAAGCATAACCAATTCACAATATCTAAAAGATAGGGAGACCCGCTGTCTACAACACTGTACCACCAACCACTTAGCAACACACTTAGCACTACTAAGAGGAATACTAAGCATAATCTGATTAATAATAGGCACAGTGTATTTGGTTGTTGGTATATCCTGCCATTGTGCAGCAACAGAACAATGAACTTGATTTTTGCAAGGATAATGGATATACCTAGTTAAAGATCTATAGAGTGACATAGGATTCTTTGTATTCCAGAAAAGCTATGGGCTGTTGCCCACAGACAAAGTTGCAAACAAAAACTTGTCTAATCTTACTATCTAACTAATATTATAAATGCAAAAGTTGTTTGTTGGTTTATTGGTTTGTCCTTCAATCATGCTGCAACAGAGCTATGGGTCAATTTGACTTTTTGCATGGGTCTAGTTGAGGACCTGGAGAGTTACATAGATTACTTTTGATCTCAGAAAATCAAATTGCCAGCGGGATTTTTAAAACTAAATTCACACGGACGAAGTCGCAAGCATCAGCTAGTAAATAATATTTGCAGTACAGTAGGTATATCTTACAAAGGTTTAACACTATGATTTGTTTTATTGTATTTCAATTGAGTTATATAGATAATTCCTTATCTATTCACTATCAATATTGTGCTGCTTACCATCATGATATTTTATTAAAGTTTATATACCTTTTTGCCAAACAGTTTTTTATCAATTGATACATATATATAAAAGTTTAATAAACTTTCAATATGGGAATCAAGCATATTATCATATAAATGCATTAATATTTATGCCCACAAGATAGCTACATTAGCTACATTTTGTAACAAATTTGTTTAGAAAAGAGCTGAAAAAAACTGCTGAGTTTCTTGCTGGCTCTTCTCAGCACAATCAGCTTTCCAAAACTGGTGGTAGATTTTTGACTTGTCATAAGAGCCACAAGTTAGCCTACATGAAATAAATAATTTTAAATTTGATTTTAATAATGTACATATAACACCTGTTGAACTTTTACATTAATAATAATTTTATGTTGATCTTGGAGCATTGCTTGTGGGGAAATAAATTGTGCATTATAAATTAGTCAACTCATTCTAATTTAATTCTGTATAATTGAATTTTTCCAAAATTTTCAAATAAATAAAAAAATTTTTACAAAACATGACCTGATTTTATAAAGTTTATCATCATTATCTCAACCGTTAGACATCCACAGCTGTATAAAAGTCTAGTGCAAGGATTGCCACAACGCACGTTCTAGTGCCGTTTGTATATCGCAACTCGCTTGATTGCTGTCATTTGAAAATAATAAAAATTGCGCTCGCGAATGTGAACTGTATTCAAACGTGTATTACCGCACTTAGTGTATGGGAACACTAAAATTCTCTAAAAATGATTGCTACAGTGTCACGATTGAAATCGCCTATGATTGGCCGATACTCACTCGCTATTGGCTAAAATGCATTGTTGCAGAAAGAACACGATAAATTCTGCTAATCACCACAGTGAGACTGTAGCAATTATTGATGCAGCTTTTACAGGATGAGCCTACAAGTGATAATTAATTATCAAGAAGTATTGAATTATCTTGATAATTTAGAATCCTGATATCAATTTATTTCAGGTCCTCCAAGGACTGGACTTAGCACTAACACTTATGTACAAAGGTGAAGTATGCCTACTACAAATAGCGCCAAGGTTTGCGTATGGAGACATTGGCTTAAAGCCTGGTGAAAGCCTTGGCTTGGTTGGTGAAGTAGATGGACCCAAATACGAAGGCGCTCCTATAGATCAGGATACATGGCTTGAAGCTCACCTTGAGTTGCATGACTGGACTGAGGAACCTGATCATGAGACTTTGCCCATTGCTGAAAGAATGGAAATTGGGTGAGTCTGCAATTTTTTTCTTTATTTGCCTTTGTACATTTTAAGTTTGACCAAGGCTTATAGATTTTGCAAGTTTCCCTCTGTGGAATGAACTGGGACTTGTGAGTTATCATCACCAATACGAGCATTCGCACTTCGCCAACGAGATCGTCGAAATATTCGATTAAGAATGCGTGGTCGTAAGAACAACAAACAATGAATTTAAGTTTCGAATGACATACATTTGTGTCAAGGTTGTATATTTTATCTATTTCCTTGTTTCATTCAATTGTATCAACATATTATGATAGTTACATTATTATTATCAAAGCTGTACTTTAAATTAGGTTTTGCTCTACTTATATGAGTTATGTTAATGTGAAATCTTTTTTGGGATTACACTGCTGCACAGTAGGGGCCCTGGCTTGTTTGGTCATACTTTATACTTACTACTATAATAATAGTAGCTTTGAAATTTTCTAAATGAACGTAAAAATCCCATTTAAATTCAAACACTGACATACGCGGATAGCGAATTTATTTAAAAAAAATACTACTGAATAAACAGATAAAACAGTAATATGTAAATGTACAAATAAAACAGTAAAATACTGAATTTTGACTAACGATTATATAATGATAATTAAATAATCCTTAAAGTCAAAATCGCAGAGGTACTATTTTGTTTCATGCATTAAGACTAGTGGAGTCATCATCCCTAAGAAACTATTTCTGTTAAACATATTTTTATTATCATCATATATATATATTATATACCTAGTTTTTGATAGAGAATAAGAGCGATAAAAGTTAATAGTAGTTTTCGCCCTTTTTCTCTATTAAAATCTAATTATATCATAAACTAAATCTGTCAGTCTAGTCTGTCTGTGGCATCGTAGCTCTCAAGCGGATGGACCGATTTCGATGCGGTTTTTTTTCATTTGAGAGCCAGTTTCCTTGCGGTGGTTCTTAGCTATGTTTGGTTAATATCGGTCCAGCAGTGTATCAGCTCTTTTCCAAAATGATGTAAGGCATTTTTGGCGTATGATTACTCGATTAAGTGCTTCACGCGTGCCAGTATAATCATTAAATGACAATTAATTGATAACTTCGACCTGATGCTGCAACCAGAATGGTCTCCAGAGAACCCGATTCTTCGAAAACTCACAGCAGACATATCGTATTTGGGTTCAATAGATTAGTTTCAATTAGGCACCTTGCAGGTTATGATCTTGCTGGTGCTGGCTGGCTGACCTGCAGGGCAACCGGCTAAGAAATATATCAATCATTAAAGGACATCATCAATGTCAAAACATGGTTTTGGCTCCACATATCATTGATACAGTCCTTAAAGGATCGTTGAGGACAAAAAAATGTTTTGACATTGATGCAGTACACTATCGATACAATTTTTGTATGAACATTGCTGAAAATTGGTTCCACGTAAGACTTTTGAAGTAAGATGTCGTTAAGGACTACGACAAAAGTTACGTCAAACTAGGCTTTCATTGATACAAGCCGTGAGGTGTTCTTATCGGTGACATAAGGTGTCCACTAATCGTTTTACTACTCATATTTTCTGTTAAAGTGTTTTAAAAAGCTTTATTAAATAATTTGTCAAATTAGCAAAGCAATTAGTAGTATTTTAAGAAGTATGTTTAATGTTAAAATCATTGAAGAATAATTTCTAGATTTAAAGGTTACTTTTTGACACTTTCGTATGTTTACGGATAGTTTAAAGAGCATGGAACTAGGAATTACGACTACGTCTAAGTAAAGAGTAATCTCTGGTTTGCCGTCTGAAAGTTTGATACGAAGTATAAAGTTTAAAAATCTGAAATCATAAAAATAGTTTGGTGTTTGGGTGGCATCAAACTCGCAGTTGTTATCATTGTTGGATTAATTAACGTAGTCGTAATTCCTAGTTCCATGAACTAGCCGCATAAGGTATGTACCTATAGGTATTACGTACGACTTATGGCACATAAGTATTATTCAATAATAATTTGCGCCTGGGTAAATTCTGTCTGTGATGCGGGAATAAGTTATAAAGGTGTTTGTGTGTAAGAAGTACCTTCCTACTTAAATAAATATTGCGTATATTATTTGCAGATATTAAATATTTAATTCAAGAGCAATTATTATTAGCTATGGCAATTATTAATTATTTCAATTGGTATAACGCAGTCAAATAAGGAAGACTGCTATAGCCGTATAGATTGCTAGATTATCATAGATGTTCAAATTAGTCGGATTATACGTATGACCCACCACTATAGTATCGATAGTCACCTGATTGCGACCTATTGCTACACTCCTGAAAAAGCTTACGCGGTACCGGTTATAAGGACTGTAACGATAACGATCCTTAAGGATATTTTTGTATGTGAGATGTGAGACAATAGTTACGTGGTCGGGCTGCTGGTGATAGTTTGCGGGATACCCAATTCTTCATCAACTTACAGCAGATATAGTGTTTTTGGGTTCATTAGAATGGTCTCAATGAGTAGGTGCTAGACAGATGATAGAGGATCGAGAATCGAGGAGAAGTATCTGATGATGGAGCAGAAAAGTGGGTAACAGTTTAGTACAGTAGTCCAGCCGTAGATTCACATGTCGGGGGTGATTTAAATTTTCAATTTACACTTATGTTAAAAGTATCTGAGATGTTTTGCTTATAAATCGTTTAGTATCCGGCGTCGCTGTCGCGGCAACTGGTGGTACGGGCGCGGGGAAGCAACGCTAGCGGTGCAGCTCTACCGGCGAGCGCTCGACGCGCTGGACGAGAGCGAGGGGGGCATCACCGACCCCACGCCCACGGGGGAGATGCCCCACACCTCTGACGCCCTGCACGCGCTGCTGGAGGAGCGGCTGCGGGTCCACAACAACATGGCGGCCGCGCAGTTGAAGGCCGGCGCGTACGACGCCGCGTTGCAAGTGAGTCTACTGTAATAAGTAGAGACCGGATTATATGCAACATAAAAAGCTTGAGATATGCATGCAAATATGCATGAAAAATGCTTGAAATATGCACGAAAACTGACAGAATATGTAACATTAAATGATAAGTTTTAGGAACAAAAAGAAAAAATCGGCCAAGTGCGAGTCGGGCCTCGCTCTTTTAGGGTTCCGTACCCAAAGGATGCCAACGGGACCCTATTACTAAGCCTCCGCTGTCCGTCTGTCCGTCCGTCCGTGCGTCAGCGGGCTGTATCTCGTAAACCGTAATAGATAGACAGTTGAAATTTTCACATATTATTGTGTATTTCTATTGCCGCTATAACAACAAATAATTAAAATATAATTAAATTACAAAATAAAGGGGGCTCCCATACATGGCAAAGATCTTTCATTTTATTATCCTACCAAAACAAAAGCTGAATGTGCCGAAAATATAGCTATAATATGCATCTTATCTAGATTTTACGGAAAATATGCAATTAGCACTGAGGATGGCTTAAATATGCAAATGCATATGCAAATATGCAAATGCAAATGCATATAATCCGGTCTCTAGTAATAAGAGAATAAGCTCAACTCGACGTTGTTCTGTTGCTGCGTGATTGAAGGAAAAAACAACAAACACACTCGTATTTATAATATTAGTAAGTATTAGAGCTGTTAGATACAGTATTGAGTATACCTTTGTAGCAAAGCTTTACTGCCGGTGCAGCTCTTCTTCTTTAATGGGTTGCTGATCGTGATGATGTTAAAACATGGAATAAGTCTTATAAATAATTAATAATTATATATAAAAAAATATTTTCAAAAAACCGACTTCAAGCGCCCGTGCCACTACAAAGTATATAATTTATTGTTGATATTTTAAAAACCGCTCGACCAATTTCGATAAAATTTCAATGGGGCCACCTGGGAAGTAAAAACAAAAAAGAATATTCCAAATCGGTTCAGGTGTCGTCGAGTAATCGGTGAACATACATAAAAGATTCCGATGAATTGATAACCTCCTCCTTTTTTGAAGTCGGTTAAAAATCGTTTACATCTAACGTAAATATTAAATTAATCGTTTAAATTTTAACGTTTCTCTTTCAGGCTGTAACGCGCGTTCTTACCTGCCAGCCGGACAACGCGAAAGCCCTGTATCGCAAGTCCCGTATACTGACCGCGATGGGGCGCAACGCGGAAGCCCTAGAGGCGGCCCGAGCAGCCGCCAGCGCAGCCCCCGACGACATCGGGGTGCGCAAGGAACTTTCCAGATGCGAACAGAAGGCCACTAGGGACAGATCCGTTGAGAGGAGACTGGCCAAAAGGATGCTGGGGACCAGTGATCAGCCCAAACCGTCGCCTGATAAGAAACCGTCCAGAGCTAAGGTATCAACCAATAAAACGTAGAAGCCCAGGTAGTTTTAAAGAACTTGCTAGTCCAACAAGTATTAAAAGTTTAAAGACTGTAACCCGAATACGGATTTGATGTAAAATTCGAGTTCAATTCTAAATGAGAAATGCTGCTAATAGATGGCGCTAGTAGTATTCATAAACGCTGAAATATTCTATTCAAATTTTTTTCTCTTTGTATGATACGATAGCAAAAAAAATTTTTCAGATTTCATTTTATGAATATAAAGAATTTCTAAATGTTAAGAATTATTATTGAAGTTTTCCAAAACTACCCAATAGCCGGAACAATCCGGGATTTTCGGACAAGATAAACGCGAATCTCCCGCCAGTCGAAACGCATTTTTCTATCGATACGGTAAATAAGACGACATTTTGCCCAGATGTTTGTGTGGGGCTCGCTTTTGCTGAGCCTGCTGGTGGGCGTGGCTTCCGTGCTGGTATACCGCTACAAGATGCAGTCGCAATGATCCGGATTCCGAACTATACTACCTATATCAAGTAAGTCCATACTAATTAAAGCATGAAAAGAAAAAATAAAAAAAAACTGCCCCACTTACACTTTTTTCTTTGCAATGTTAATGCCAAATCCAAAGATGGTCGTAGATTTTCTTTTTTGTGTCGAGAAACCTCAAAGGCAGCCCATTTCAAATCAAAGATGATTCAAGTTTAGTTTCTTCAAATGAACTCTTGCAGATTTTATCATTTATTAAGTTTTAACCTCTAGAGTGCCTAGGACCTGAGGACCTTTTTTGGGCGTTTTCATAAATTTTTCATAAGTTGGAGGCTTATTTTCAATAGATTGGTCTTAGACTCTATATTTCTGAACTTTAAAAAAATCACCACGATAAAAGTTACTTTCAATACAATTAAAGCTTTGCAATAAAAATTGTCACAGCTAAAAAAGTATTTTTTTTTCAGGCCAGTGAAATAATAACGGTTGAGGTGCATCGCTGATGGAAGACCATTCTTATTGTCGTGTTAGAACAATTAAGGGCCGATTTCACCAACGTAAAATAAGTCTTATCCGAGCGTAAATTTGATATTTTGACAGTATTTTCAATACAAAAACTGTCAAAACGCCCAATTTAAACCTAGGATAAACGACACTCGACGGTGAAATCGGCACTAAATAACATAGTTTTAATTAATTGAGTTTACCAGTCTACCTTATAAAGGGAGATTGGTTAAAGTTTGAAATTAGAATAGAAAAAAAAAATTGCGAACATTTATTTTTATAAACTAAAATCTTCCATTGTCATGTCGATCAGACTTGCTGTTGCATTTCTTTTTTTAGTACACCGTCCAATGTAAGCGGTACGTAGTTGCAATAACTTGCGAAGCGATTGCATTTGTAGTTAATTTTCAAAAAAACCTCAATAGCCCAACTTAAAGGCGCAGACTGGAAACTGAAAGGTCGCAGGTTCGACCTCCACCCGTTGCACTATTGTCGTACCCACTCTTCTCGTAATCTTCAGCTTGACTGTTAAAATGAATATTCTTTTAAAAAAAAACAGGCGATAGGTTTTGCGTCAGTCAATTCCTTTGAGCATGAGTGATAAAGCTGAGAGTCATTCAGACATTTGTCAAGCAGACTTAGAACAGTGTTTCTGAAGCAGTGGCCCGTGTTTACATGTAGCTACATGATGCTATGTGTAAACGATGGTTACAGACCAAAAATCACATTAAAAGCATAATTTTATTTCCGATTTGTTATTCATTAATAATTTTTTCTTACTTTTCTATTACTTACAGATTTTTTTTTGTATTTGCTTTTAGGCAAGACAAAAATGTGTCAACTGGTCACTTATAGTCAAAATGTTAGGACCCATGCTTTAGACAAGGTTATCCATTAGTCGAGCTGTTAAAATATCGCAATAGTTGCAAATCGCTTACAATGGACGTAATATTAGAATTTTATTCTATGAAAATCGTAACTATGTTTATTTATAATAATTATACAAAATTCAGATACACTTATGTGAGTAGCTAATATTCGTATATATGTATTTACAATTTATTGTCTATAGGGGTTGTAGGTTAGGTTAATCTAACAGAAGGTAGACACCATTGTATTTGAAAAATACTGAATGGTTTGGAGTTTTTATTATATATTTATAACCAGAAAAAATTAAACAAGCATTAATCGCGGATACATTTTGACAGCCCGTTTTCACGGCGCGGTTCTCACCCGCGCCCGCAGCGGTTGCGGTACCGCTGTTTTATTTCAATACTCACGACACCGCAGTTAAAACGAACGGGTTGCGGGTAAGGACCGCAAAAATGACGTCAGAAGGAGAGAACCTTCCGCCTACGTCGTGTCGCCCCGCGTCCGAGCGACCTACCGCAGAATCAGACCAACCGCGCCGTGAAAATTGCTACTTCATTTTTTTTTCCTGATAGTACCAAAGTGGTGCTCAATTCGATTACAATCTAGCCTAACTTAGTTGGCTAATGAGTAATTTTAATTTAACCTAAACTTATAAATTATTGTCTTATATACTAAGAGATTGTCCAATGACACATCTTAGTTTTTCTTGATAATAGTTTTTAGAGACACTTTGTTCATGTGCTCTTTCAAGCTACTTTATTTTGCATACAAATCTGCATTCTACGGAGGTCGCGGGCGCGGGTGAAAACGGCTCCGTGGCTGAATCGTACTACAATTTGAAAAAGTTCCAATAAGAAAAACTGTCGTCATGGATTTCGTCATCAAAGACTTGTTTAATTTTTTTTATGTACTTGTAATTTAATAATGTCGGTCACTGTATGTATTTGTTTCTCGAACAAATGATAAAATTCAAAATTATTTTTTCACGTAGGCCAACCTGTGGCTCTTATGACACGTCATGACTCTACCATCGGTTCGGAAAGCTGATTCTGCTGAGAAGAGCCGGCAAGAAACTCCGCAGTTGCTCTTTTCAAAATAATCATTTTACAATATTATAATAATAGGGGATCGAACTGAGGACTAATCAGTTTTCAGTTCGCTCCGTTAGTTTTAACCGTTGAGCTACTTAGGCTTATAAATATTTATTGACTATGAAACATGTAAACGGCCGACTCGCATTATTTAATTTTTTGTACCCACTTCTGTGTATTATAGTTATTTTTTTAAGTATAAAGCCTATCTAGAACATTCGACGATTGTCAGTACTCGTAGTATGGTAAAAATATACAATATGCTGAAACAACAGGAAAGGATATTTTTTGAATTTTTATAGTAAGCCTAAGACAAACAAGTAAGAGAGGTCCCCCAACGAATTTTGCAGGGATTCAGTAACGATAGGATCGCAAAAAGGCCGCGATACAGTCGCAGGTCGTATACCTTCTCCCACGTAACGATTCTGCATCGATACAGATGCGATACAGACGCGATGCAGCATCTGTAGCATGACTGTGAGCTGTAGTGAGTAGGTACCTGTGAACGCCTGTGGCCCCCCGCTCTTCTTTTACCCGAAGTCCTTCGAAACAGTCGCGCGTTAGCAGCGATGCTGAATCGATTCTGTGCGATTCTATCGCTTCTGAATCTTTTCCGTTGCAAATGTGACGAACCGCTTAAAGAAGAGATGCAGACGCGCAGAAACGCATTACTGAATCGCCGCAAAGTCGCCGTGGGCGTCTTTTCTAATAGCCGAAGTACACATAATGTTTTGCATCGGCAATCAGCGATTTTGTTGTTTTGACGACCATAATAAGGGCCGATCCACACCGGGATTGCAGCGGCCGGCAGCGGTCGGCAGATGTGCGACGAGGCCGGCCGCGGAAGGCTGGCGTCGACGCCGGCGGCCGCTCGTGGCCTCCCGGCACCGCGCGCCTTGTGTCTTACCAGTTTAATTGCTACATTCGGCAAGGAAACTAGTCTGTTTGAAGTGAAAATAATGGAATTGGTTATTATAGCACTTATTTCTGAAGAAGAAAGAAACAAACAAAAGAAAATGGGATATCTGGGTCCATGACATGAGGCGAGCGGCCGCGCTTCGCCGCAAGCAGTACCGTTGACAAGACGCGCGTGGCCGCGTGACCTTTTCAAGCGATACTGGTCTTTTAATTTGTGTAGATAAAGTTTAAAATTATTTCACACTGTAAGTGCTCGCCGCGCCGCTGCCATCCCGGTGTGAATCGACCCTAATATCGATTTCGATAGCGCGGTTCAGGGATAATGCATTTAAACGTGGAATGTAATGCCAATGCTTTCTTAGAGCGATATACGGGAGTGCGAGTTCAAAGATTCATCTTAGCTTCTAGCACCTGAAAAACTATCAAATCGCCAGTTGCCGATGCTTAAAGTATCGTATGTGCTTAGGCCCAATTGCATTCCATATTTGAGTACATACTTTTGATAGACACAAATGTTCTTTTTCAGAATAATTAATATTTTGTGAAACATTCGACCTAAAAGTGTCCACCCATTACACAGTGAATCGAACAATGTTCCTGTTCTTATTAATTTTCACAACTATTTACTTTTATTTTCTAAAAGTGAGACTAGTTCAATTTTCCTTTAAAATCTGTCCATTTCTGTCTAATGGGTAGGAGACCTTTAGCCCGTTTTGAAACATTTTTTATTTCTGTGTGTAAAAAATCTAAGTATTTGAGGTACTTACGCATTTTTCATTTGTTAATTTTTAGGGTTCCGTAGTAAACAAGGAACACTTATAGTTTCGCCATGTCCGTCCGTCCGTCCGTCCGCGGTTTAGCTCAGACTATTGGTACTAGAAAACTGTAATTTGACAAGGGTGAAAAATATTTTTTTTAGGGTACCTACCTCCCCTACATGTAAAGTGGGGGATGAATTTTTTTCTCGTCTATCCCATAATGTGGGGTGTCGTTGAATAGGCCTTTCAAAAATATTGTGGGTGTGGAAACACCATTTTTCGATTCAGGGATCCGTTTGTGTAATATCATATTTTAAAGTGCTAAATTTTATTAGAGTCGAGTGTGTTCTTTCCTTGTTAAATCTTTCCTCTTTATAATATTATATTATTAAATAATATTCAATATTAATAAATAAAATAAAAGCACTATCCTAGGTCAGCAATAATATTTGTGACTTGCAACTACGGAACCCTACACTGCGCGTGGCCCGACACGCACTTGGCCGGTTTGTTCTTGTTCTTTTTATTTAATTAGATATTAAACAGAGTACTGTATTTTGATGAAGAAATTTTGTAGTACCTATATTGTAAAATATCACGAAAATATGTATATATCATTAAAAAAATAAATAAACTTAATTCTTGTATGTTACGTCATATGTTTATATTATCGGTTTGGTAGGTCCAAGGTCCATTATGTAACGAAATAAATATGTTGAAAATGAATATCTTTTTTGATTCCCTTGTTCATTTCTACTAAATTTTAATACCTATATAATATTATATAAGATGACAAAGAAAATAATATACTTTTGTAATAATGTGAACGTACTTTGTACCAATTGGGTATTTGACCTAAGTCAAAACGTTGATATTCATTATTTATAATCGAAAATGTAACATGTAAGAATAACATTTGTAAAAACAGAAAATAAATTGGTAGAAAAACAAATATGTTATAGAGCTTTAAAGTTTCATGTTAGACAGAGAGAGAGAGAGAGAGAGAGAGCTAGTGAATTATGATGTCACAATTCAGCAGCTCCATACAGGCTCCATAGAAAATTTCGTTTTAGAAAGAGACAGATGCAGTCACAGTAAAACAGCTTATTTCCGAGACTAGTAAAGATATTTAAAAAAGAGAAATGGCATTGTGTTATAAATTATAATATTCAAAATGTTATTTTAAATAAATAAAAAAAATATCAGTCAAATACCCCATCTATGTTTGTCTTTATCTCCAATTACAAATAAAAAATAGATATCTGGAATGGCATTGTTCATTTATTTAATTAATTAAACATTAATATAAGGTACAAAAGCGCATTATCAACAGCATCGTAGAACACATTCAACTAAAATGTTATAATAATAAATAATAAACATACTTCTCATTTATATGTCATATCATATATTGTTCATAAGTTTGTTATTCTATGAAGTAAGTTCACTCAATATTTTTAACATCACACTTTCAAGGCCTGTGCATTGATATAACAGAGAATTTGGTTGTACTTTACGGGTTTTCAAGTTTTGTAACTTTTGGGCGTACGTATCATCAAACGTATGATATACGTTACGCACTCGACAAAATGCGTCGATTAGCCTTATTTTAGGAGTATCGGAAGATGAGAGTGAGGGAATCGAGAGTGCACCTTTGTTTGAGCACAAACTTGTGCACTACACAAACAATATCATACAAACACATTAAAATAGGTAAATTCTTGGTGCTATAATACTATCATACCTGAAATACTAATAAGTATCTATTATAATACTATCCATACCTAGTTATTTTTTTTTAAATATCACAGCGTCGACTTATAAGTAAATAACCTAGCGACCCAACTAGTTACATGAGTCAACAATACAATATTACCAATGGTAGATAACGATTGTATTGAGAACACGGTCGCAACGAAGTCGTATAACAACTTGGGCGAAAAAACTGTCCATACAAATAAGTGGTGCCTGAATACAGTCGCTATCACGCAGTATATGACGAGTTGGTACACCCTTTGTAAAGCGAACACGTTTATAACTCGCCATACTGATTGCAAATACCTGAAAACAACAAGTAAATTAAAAAAAAAAAAAAATTAAAATACAAGCTTTTAGTACCGACATCATCAGAGGTGTGATTGTCTAAAGTTATCCCTTTGATCATAATAGTATAAACCATAATAGCATTGAATTAGAGCTCAATTTCGTGTATGCATTCTTAAACGTTAACACTTAACATATTATGTACGATACGCTCCATATTAAAAGCGGTTGTAGTGAATTTGTGATTTTAAATAAATACAATCAAGGATTATTAAATGTAAGCAAATAAAAATAATGATCATACACCTATCACAATTTCTATATTTCTTTGGAAGGCCTAGATTAGATAAGATAGATTACCATAGTAGATTATTATGTCCATATTTTTCAGTTCCAATAATTATTACGAATTGATAACCTCATTTTTTTCAAGTCGTTTAAGCAAAATTGTTTCGATTTTGCCTACCGTCCTTTTCGGCCGGGAGCATTTTGAAAAAGACAGCAACACTTTCAATTGGGTATTTGACTGATATTTTTTTATTTATTTAAAATAAATATAACACGTTATGACGTTTTTAAATATTATAACACGATGCCATTTCTCTTTTTTAAATATCTTTACTAGTCTCGGAATTATCACACAGTCACAGTAAAACAGTGTACTTATCTGTCTCTTTCTAAAACGAAATTTTCTATGGAGCGTGTATGAATCTGCTGAATTGTGACATCACAGTTCACTAGCGCTCTCTCTATCTAGCAGGAAACTTTAAAGCTGTTTTTACAAATGTTATTCTTACATGTTACATTTTCGATTATAAATAATGAATCATCATTTTGAATGCAGTCAAATACCCAATTGCTGTTGAGGGATGCGAGTATTACTTACTGTTGCCAAGATTTGGTTGGGTCGGCGGCTAAGGCGCAGAACAGGCGTGCGCCGGCCAGCGCGGGTCCGGCGTACGCGTGCAGGCCCATCCTCAGTGCCACCTTCACGGCGTTGTACTCGCGCAGACCCACGTAACCCGAGCCCAGGTCCACTGAGGCCAAGCTGTTCGAGTTACCCTGAAAGGTCAGCATATTTAATTTCTGGTGGGGAAGACTGTTTTCATGTTTTTGCATGATAAATTCAAAATCATTTAATTTCATGGAGGCCAACCCATAGACTTAACTACCGTAAGTAGACCCCTTGATAGCCGTAAAACGCGTAACCGATTTTGATTTATCAATAAGTGCAACTTCTAGTGACTTCTTGGGTGACGAATTGTCTTTTAAATATGGTCATAGCGATATCAGATTTTAGGTATTGCCGTAAAAGATTTTATACTACACCTGCTCGGAAAGTACCTTCTGATTTGTGTCATATCGACAAAGAGCGAGAAAGAAAATACGTCTTTACGTGGAGGCAAATCTGCGGGCTGAAAAAATGTATGAAATTTCATTACTTACGTGCTTTAGCGGGCTGAAAAGTTGTATGAAAATCCATTACACGCTTGGTTTTTTTTTTTAATTTTTGATATAATCAGTTCAGTAATACCAATACTTAAAAAAATATATAAAAAAAAATAGAAATATGTTTCAACAAACAAGACTCTTTATTTTCATAGTAAGTATCTAATAAATAAATAATTAGAAAAATATATAAAATACACTACACTAGCGGCACGCTATGATGGCCGGTTTGACACATTACAATAGTGATGTGGAATGTCAATTTATTCTCGAACAAAAAACAATTAAGTTTTGTTTTTGTACCTGATTAAATAGGTTTAATAAAACAAAAATGTATATGTTTATTTAATTTATTTGAACGAACTGAATATTTGAATGAAAATGAATATACATACTTTATATGCACACAAGAAACATATGAATACAAAAGATACCAAAAAAGGTGCCACAAAAGGCCATAATTAATCAGATTCGTCCATACTACTATTTTCACTGTCGTCACTGCTATCATCACCTACATTAATAATTATATGTTCGTTTTCTATAATATTATCTATTTTCACATCTCTTTCATAATCTTCCCTTATTAATTTAACAGGTCTATTCACAACCTTTTCCCAGTCTCGTTTAGTCACATGTTCACAAGCTTCTTCTAATAATTTTAGCATTTTTTTTGTGGTAAATGGGGGTTCTGTATTGTGTCTTGCAGCATATCCCTTAATTTGAGCCCACACCAACTCAATCGCATTATACTCACAATGGTAAGGCGGTAGCCGTATAACTCTGTGCCCATGTTCTAATGCTATTTCGTCAATGACGTATCGGATCTTGGTTGGTTTGTTTTCTTTTAAAAGACGTACTAATTCCGCTTTTAACATATTCATGTTTGCATCTACGCCATTTTTACGAAGCCATGCGACGATATCAGCTTTCTTTTGGGATTGGGCAGGTGGCTTGTCAATTTGCATCGAGTGGTATGGGGCGTTGTCCATAATTATAATAGATGGTTCAGGGAGGCTACACAACATTGAGGTAAACCATTCAGTAAACTTTTCTCCATTCATGTCTTCATGATAGTCTCCAGTGGTTTTTGACGCAAAAGCCATGAGAGAACCTTCGACAAACCCGTTGATGGTTCCGGCGTGACAAATTATAAGTCGCGATCCTTTTCCTACAGGAACTTTGGAAGTAGATGCTGCTGTGTCATCGTTCCAAGAACGGCCTACAGTATGGTTAGCATTAAGCCATGTTTCATCCAAGAACACAACATTTTGCCAATTTTTGATTTCTTTCACTTGCCGTAAAAAAGTATACCTTGCCATCGCTATATCAAATCTTTCCATCAATATTTTGCGTTTGTTACATTTTTTGTATCGAAATCCAATGGTCTTCAAAATCTTCGTTAAAGAACTTTCCCCACCGAAGAATAATCCAGCTTCCTTCAGTGAATGCACCAACTTTTTTCTTGTTGGATACTCCTTCTGTAAATAGTAGCCGTAAACATGTCTTCGGATAGCATCGGCATCAAAGCTATCGATGCCTACGACTGGTTTTGCTCGTTTTCTCTTTTTTGGTGTGTGAAGTTTATTTTCTTCTGTGCCAGTCTCGCCATATTTTTTTTTAGTTATCCGTCTAACAGTTCGTTGTCCAATATTAAGCGCATCAGCTACGCGTTCAACCACTGACGTTATAGGTAAAATTGGCCCTCCATTTTGAGCTTCACGATCGAAATAGTTACGAAGGCGTATTACGAACTCACGTGTCTGACTATTTAGAACAGTTCTCTGCGTACGTTCGGTCATATCGACGAAATCCACAACAAAGGGCTTGAACAGAGTCCAAATTAACGAGCAAGGGTCAACAGTAATGCAGTATCAATATTTGAAATCCAAAGCCAGGTCAAAACTATATCACAATCGCATTGCACTGACAGTTTATACTTTTCGAAGCAACGTCAATTCGAAACTGCTTTGTTTTGCATTGAGCATTGACGCGAGTTTGCCGGAGGTAGTAGTTGTGCTAGCCAGCGATCCTATGTGACGATCGTATTAGATTCCATTTTTAAAAATTTTCAATTTAGAAAACCAAATGCCGAGTTGTGGTATATATCATATAAAAATAAAAATTTTACCTTTTTTATGAAACAGCTGATATTTTTTTGCGATTTCAGAGGTTTGTCCACATAGTGAAAATTGTTCATATTCACAAGTACATTCACCCCTTAAATGGTGCAAACTGATTTTTCTACACTTGTATACATTTTAGAAATCAATTTAATAAATAAATTTTGAGTCCTAAACCTAAAACTACATTCGATAAAATTTATGAATCTCTGCACATCACTATCGTCAATAAAGTAATACAATTATTTCCTTCAAAGTCGTTATCAATTAATACGGAACTTCATGAGCGGACAAACGTCAAACCGGCCATCATAGCGTGCCGCTAGTGTAGCGGCACGCTATGATGGCCGGTTTGACACATTACAATAGTGATGTGGAATGTCAATTTATTCTCGAACAAAAAACAATTAAGTTTTGTTTTTGTACCTGATTAAATAGGTTTAATAAAACAAAAATGTATATGTTTATTTAATTTATTTGAACGAACTGAATATTTGAATGAAAATGAATATACATACTTTATATGCACACAAGAAACATATGAATACAAAAGATACCAAAAAAGGTGCCACAAAAGGCCATAATTAATCAGATTCGTCCATACTACTATTTTCACTGTCGTCACTGCTATCATCACCTACATTAATAATTATATGTTCGTTTTCTATAATATTATCTATTTTCACATCTCTTTCATAATCTTCCCTTATTAATTTAACAGTTCTATTCACAACCTTTTCCCAGTCTCCTTTAGTCACATGTTCACAAGCTTCTTCTAATAATTTTAGCATTTTTTTTGTGGTAAATGGGGGTTCTGTATTGTGTCTTGCAGCATATCCCTTAATTTGAGCCCACACCAACTCAATCGCATTATACTCACAATGGTAAGGCGGTAACCGTATAACTCTGTGCCCATGTTCTAATGCTATTTCGTCAATGACGTATCGGATCTTGGTTGGTTTGTTTTCTTTTAAAAGACGTACTAATTCCGCTTTTAACATATTCATGTTTGCATCTACGCCATTTTTACGAAGCCATGCGACGATATCAGCTTTCTTTTGGGATTGGGCAGGTGGCTTGTCAATTTGCATCGAGTGGTATGGGGCGTTGTCCATAATTATAATAGATGGTTCAGGGAGGCTACACAACATTGAGGTAAACCATTCAGTAAACTTTTCTCCATTCATGTCTTCATGATAGTCTCCAGTGGTTTTTGACGCAAAAGCCATGAGAGAACCTTCGACAAACCCGTTGATGGTTCCGGCGTGACAAATTATAAGTCGCGATCCTTTTCCTACAGGAACTTTGGAAGTAGATGCTGCTGTGTCATCGTTCCAAGAACGGCCTACAGTATGGTTAGCATTAAGCCATGTTTCATCCAAGAACACAACATTTTGCCAATTTTTGATTTCTTTCACTTGCCGTAAAAAAGTATACCTTGCCATCGCTATATCAAATCTTTCCATCAATATTTTGCGTTTGTTACATTTTTTGTATCGAAATCCAATGGTCTTCAAAATCTTCGTTAAAGAACTTTCCCCACCGAAGAATAATCCAGCTTCCTTCAGTGAATGCACCAACTTTTTTCTTGTTGGATACTCCTTCTGTAAATAGTAGCCGTAAACATGTCTTCGGATAGCATCGGCATCAAAGCTATCGATGCCTACGACTGGTTTTGCTCGTTTTCTCTTTTTTGGTGTGTGAAGTTTATTTTCTTCTGTGCCAGTCTCGCCATATTTTTTTTTAGTTATCCGTCTAACAGTTCGTTGTCCAATATTAAGCGCATCAGCTACGCGTTCAACCACTGACGTTATAGGTAAAATTGGCCCTCCATTTTGAGCTTCACGATCGAAATAGTTACGAAGGCGTATTACGAACTCACGTGTCTGACTATTTAGAACAGTTCTCTGCGTACGTTCGGTCATATCGACGAAATCCACAACAAAGGGCTTGAACAGATTCCAAATTAACGAGCAAGGGTCAACAGTAATGCAGTATCAATATTTGAAATCCAAAGCCAGGTCAAAACTATATCACAATCGCATTGCACTGACAGTTTATACTTTTCGAAGCAACGTCAATTCGAAACTGCTTTGTTTTGCATTGAGCATTGACGCGAGTTTGCCGGAGGTAGTAGTTGTGCTAGCCAGCGATCCTATGTGACGATCGTATTAGATTCCATTTTTAAAAATTTTCAATTTAGAAAACCAAATGCCGAGTTGTGGTATATATCATATAAAAATAAAAATTTTACCTTTTGTATGAAACAGCTGATATTTTTTTGCGATTTCAGAGGTTTGTCCACATAGTGAAAATTGTTCATATTCACAAGTACATTCACCCCTTAAATGGTGCAAACTGATTTTTCTACACTTGTATACATATTAGAAATCAATTTAATAAATAAATTTTGAGTCCTAAACCTAAAACTACATTCGATAAAATTTATGAATCTCTGCACATCACTTCACTATCGTCAATAAAGTAATACAATTATTTCCTTCAAAGTCGTTATCAATTAATACGGAACTTCATGAGCGGACAAACGTCAAACCGGCCATCATAGCGTGCCGCTAGTGTAGTGACTAAATTATAACTAATAAAAATCTTTATAAAGAGGATTCTATATACTATATAAGTAAACGAGGTCCCATATTCTATTACATACATATTCTATGAAATAAAATAAAACTGATTACAAAGTTAAAAAAAAAACAAATTGTTATCTTGTTGTTCCTGGTCTGTGGTTACTGGCCACTTGCGTTTTCTGTGAGTCATACCTACGTATTTTAAAAAAATGAAAAATTTCGCGCGAGTCGCATTATTTTGTTATATCTAAATTTTGAATTTATAAAATTACTTAGGTACAAGCTTTTAGTAGAAACCATAAACTTTACTCTATATTAAGAACTCAAAATGTCTATTGGTGATAGCAGTGTGAATTCAAAATGTCTGTGTATAATGAAAAATTAATGTCCCGAGAAATCTAAAAATCGATAAATACAACAAAGCATTATTCGGCATGTGATGATGCACAGCATCTGTGAGATCACGTGGTACTTCCCTTTTAATCCTTCGACCAATCAGAGGGTCCTGTTAAGGTATCAGCCAATCATTAGACACTTCCGTTTGTTGTTTGTCACGTGGTCACAGGTATGGCGGCGCTCGCCGCGCTTTGCTCATAGCGTCGTTATTTCCCGGTTTGAAAACACGTTTTCACCGAAAATTATTTTAGAATCAGTGAAATTATTTTAGTGTAATTGCTGTAAATAAATAAATTCTAAAATAGTGAATTTGAGTGTAATTACCGTAAATTTTCGGTTAATGTGTGTTTTATCGGACTTCTAAACGTAATTATGGACAATTCCTGTGTGGATAACGTGAAACACATCGCCACGTGGCATCGTTACCACTGCCGCGGGCGCCAAGGCTGGGGCTTCTACCAGAAGCCAGCGTTATGCAGCGTCGTCGGGACGCTACGGATCACGAGTCTATTAATTTTGGATCGCAGGGTTAGTCACCGGCGTCAAGTGAGGTAAAAGGGAGAAATCTCGGTAAGTCACCCAGTTTTTCTTCTATATATGGAGTCTTGTCAGCTGAGTCAGCACATTGACCGACATTTTTGAGAAGCAATGTTTTTCTCGTGTTGTGCAACTGGCTCCGCCGATAGTGTTTGGTGACAATACACGCAGTTTTGTGCGTGCACGCTACTGTCACTTTCATTCGCAGCGAGCGTAGCTATACTCCTATGTATACTTTCTTTATGTCGCGCGCTCTGTGCCGCCGCCATTATCTATTTCGTCTGTTGCTATGCCAGCGCAGATGCTACGCTGTGACTAGTACGATTATACGATGGGTATGAGAAACTTTTTACCTCATCCTGGTAATATCGAATAACTAAATGAAATTGAAATTGAAAGAATCGAGGCTTAGTTTATATTACCACTTGAAATAGAAAGATACAAAAATACCTCGTGCGTACTCAGAGCTTTTCTTGCTTGTAATTTTACAAAAATTGGTGATGCTACACAGGCCTTAAAGACCCTTTAAAACTTTAAATTGTACTTACCACTATCTTAACCTCCCTCGACAATATTTCAATATTTGTGATACGATATGATACGATATGGAATTCGTATTCCCTGGATAGATGCTTAGTTTAAGCATTACAGGGGGGGGGGGGGGGGCAGTAACTGAATAATATGTAACGGTATTTCAACCGATTTCTGGCAAAACCGGCATGCATCTATACCCTAGAGCTTGACGATATACATTGTGTCTTAACCACAGTGACCCGTCAAAGTTCTCGCTGGAATGTAGGTAACCTCAGAGAATGACTTGTTGGAGTATCTCGATAAGAGGTTAAGCAGTTAATGAATTAATGAACTTACTACTTACTAAACTATACTGAATGATGGAGACTACTTTGTTAGTTCTAATAAGGCCATGGCCGGCATTTGTAATGCTTTGCCAGCTGAACGTATCTATGTTCAATGTGAACAAAATCTGTAACTTTTTGTTGAGTGGTGGCTTTTTCGATCCTAATACTCAAAGCCAAAATTTGGAATGCCGTTCCGGTTTCCATTTTCTCTATAACCACTAAACTATAATTTGGGTGCCTTTTAAACAAAAGTGAATAGGCATCTTCTAGGCAAGCGCGCTTCTTCTCGGGGTGCATCCTCACTTGCCATCAGCTGCCATGGCATTCGGGGATCTGTGTAAGATACCTCTGAGTTACAAATATCTTTTTGAATTTGATAATGATCAAGTGAGAGTTACAGTCGCGGTTGTAAGTCATGAATAAGTAACATAAATAAAAATAAAAACTCTTGTGGGGATCTGCGTAAGATACCTCCGAGTTACGAATATCTTTTTGAATACGATGACGATCAAGTGATCATAGTTACAGTTGTGGTTGTAAGTCATGAGTAAGTTACATAAATAAAAATAAAAACTTTTGTGGGGATCTGCGTAAGATACCTCCTAGTTACGAAAATATTTTTAAATTCGATGATGATTTCATTGTAAGTCATGGCTAAGTTACATAAAACTTCTTGGGGATCTGCGTAAGATACCTTAGAGATACAAATATCTTTTTGAATTCGATGACGATCATGGTGATCATAGTTACAGTTGTGGTTGTAAGTCCTAAATAAGTTACATAAATACTAGTAAAAACTTTTGTGGGGATCTGCGTAAGATACCTCCGAGTTACAGATATCTTTTTGAATTTGACGATGATCAATTAGTGAATATGGTTAAAGTTGCAGTTGTATATATAAGAAATGTGTGGCGTGGACAGGTGGGTCCGTTGTCGGCCAATGACTCGCTGCCATCGCAGCTCGAATTTTTCGGAGGCTGCCTCTGAGCGTATCGGAGGCAGTGGTAGTTGCTTTGGGCTCCGAAGGCCCTTCTCTATATAAGGGAATGCGACTACCATTTACCTCCTAACTTATTCTTGTCCAGTTTGCTCCCATATCCTGCCTAGCTTTGAAACCACCAAATTCGTGAGGGTCAGTCGCTGTTGCGACAGGTGGTATGAATATGTGGGTCCAACTTTGGTATTTGCGCTGGTTAAGGTTGGAAAGAAATGTCAAGAGCAAGTTTCATAATCGAACGATCTATCCAGTCCTTTCACGCTGGAAGACTGCAAATCAACTCCAATGCCGCCAGTACCTCAAAAACATGACTCATAAAAAGCAACGAATCTTTTGAGAATCTTTAAAGGAAAGGACAACACAACAGGTGCCTCGCGGTCATTTCAACCCGAGTTTTACTGGGGCTGCCTCTGAGCGTATCGGAGACAGTGGCAGTTGCTTAGGGCTCCGAAGGCCCTTTCTCAATGTAATGACGAGAATGTGACTGCCATTTACCTCCTAACCTACTCTTGTGTAATCTATTCGCGGGTTTGAAACCCCGGATAATAAAGGCATGTACTGCAGATGATAGACCAAAAGAGAAATTTTTGAATCTGGTGATCTAAAATCAGAACAGGAGAGTGCAGGTTCTTTCCGACAATGTGTCTCACCAAGGAAGGACCATAGCCCGAACATACCTATTTCCAACCTAGAGCGTCTCTATGAAGACAAGACATCACATAGCCTTCTGAAAACCACTGGATGGTAAAGTTGGATATTTCATCAATATATTTTAATCTGGGCGTCATGGAGTCTTAACGGTGATTCCTTCAACGGTTTTACAAATATCCAAAAGACTGATTCGAAAGCACTTTGTAAAAAGTTATTAAAAAATTAAAAAGAAAAAAAAATATATATATATGTATATATATATATATTCTATTCTAAACACTGATCGATCTATTTGCCATCAACTAAACCAGAGTTGCGGATAACTATGTCAGCAAAGATTGCTGGTCTTACCCCTGTATCCGACCGAAGGTCGATTTCGGGCCGAAGCTGATTAATCGGCTATCGCCAAAATCAACCTTCGGCCAAGGCCAAAGGTTGATTAACTCTAAAAAATTCCGTTCCAGCTTAAAGTGAATGCCTTCTAACGGGCATAATGTTATCGAATGGCATTGTATTATTTTAATTTTTAGTCTTCTTATTCCTTTAAGAGAGACACTACCTTATGACACTTGTCTGTGTTTGCCAACTTTTAGTCCGGTTAGGTTAACTTGAGTTCACATTTCCAAGTTAAACAAGTGCTCAAAGCAATCGCTCTTCGGAGTCCAAAAGCAGAGAAATCTTCGAGTTGGGACCCTAGTGACATATTTGCCAAATATTCTTCCAAATAGAGTAACCTTGTTTGAGGTGCTACATAAACTGGCCTCTCGCTTTACGCTTTTGATCTCGCCTTTTTAAAAGCCCATTCAGGGTGATGACAATGTAATATTAAGTCTGGTTCGTAAATTGATAAATAGGCAATGCTTACAAAGGGTAACCCAGAGTCATAATTATTATTTTTTTATCGAAATAAAAGGGGAAACACGCAGCATTTGAGAATTAGATTGACGTATGGGCTTCACCCGAAAGCGTGTCTACGCTGAGCCCTATAGCCTTTCTGCTACTCTCTAACCTTACATAATGACCTCTTCAGTAAAGAAGAGTTTCTTCTCAGTCAGTTAGTAATAATAAATGACAGTTCTTTAAGAGATTTAATGACGATATTTACATAAAAATGATTCAAGGAATGTCTCTGAAAGTTGGTCTGAAGTAACCTATTGAAAACATGTTTTTTGCAGAAAATTGGCTTCTCTAAGCCAATTAATTACTTTAAATACCTACTTATGTTAATAATATACTAAACTTTTATTATAACAAATTATTTATTGGCCGATCAAATTTTAGCCAACCTTTTTAACTTGGTAACAAAATTGGTTTGGTTTATATAGTACTTATCATATTGAATGCTGTATGGTAGCTACAATTAGATTGATACTTATTTGATGAGTACATTCTATTTTGTTTTGGAAAAATCCTTATGATTTTTATATTTCAGATATGCTTTTACATATTAATTTATTTTTAAATATAGATCACATCCTTCTATAATATTATAATTTCCTTAGAATTATAATTTCTTCACATAGCGTCGTTTGTGGTCACCAGGAGTTAATAAACACGTCTCTCACAGATGCTGTGCATCATCACATGCCGAATAATAGTGCAAGTTTTACAAAACAATAAAACTTGTATTATTTAGCAGAGATGATGCACAGCATCCCAATAAGGCCTCCTGGTGTGAGACTTCTATGAGCAAAGCGCGGCGAGCGCCGCCATACCTGTGACCACGTGACAAACAACAAACGGAAGTGTCTAATGATTGGCTGATACCTTAACAGGACCCTCTGATTGGTCGAAGGATTAAAAGGGAAGTACCACGTGATCTCACAGATGCTGTGCATCATCTCTGCTAAATAATACAAGTTTTATTGTTTTGTAAAACTTGCACTATTTTATGAAGATTTACTACAGTGGAAAAGCGAGAAAAAATTCTACCATGAGTTTTTTAGAGTTGAGTTGAGTTTGAGAATTGTAAATTAATAGATATATGAATTTCAATTATGTGATTCGTCTATTATTTTCCTCGTAGGTGTAGTATAAAGCACTATGTATCACTCGGGAGAAAGTGCGATTCCTTACTCGGGTTTATTAAGGCCCTCGGCTGCGCTCAAATGACACCCTCATATGTAATCGGTCACTTTCACCCCTCGTTGAACAATGTACCTACTATTTTCGCTCCTCACTCCTTTGTATGTCTTCTTACGGTAATAAAATATATTTAAAGACTTTGGGCCTTGTGGCTCTTATTAAAAATCAATTATCACCGGTTCGGAAAGCAAATTGGGTATTTGGTATTTATTTAAAATAACGTTTTTAAATATTATAACATAACACAATGCCATTTCCATTTTTTAAATATATTTACTAGTCTCGGAATTATAAGCTGTTTTACTGTGACTATCTGTCTCTTTCTAAAACGAAATTTTCTCTGGAGTACGGAGTAAGGAGTATGGAGCTGCTGAATTGTGACATCACACTACAGTAGTGCTCTCTCTGTCTAACAGGAGGAAACTTTAAAGCTCTATAACTTATGTGTTTTTGGACCGATTTATTTTTTGTTTTTACAAATGTTATTCCTACATGTTACATTTTCGATTATACATAATGAATATCAACATTTTAACAACAGCCACATACCCAATTCTGCTGGCAAGAGCCGGCATGAAACTCAGGCGTTGCTCTTTTCAAAACAAAATTTTGCAAAAGGTAGCGCAAAGCCGATTGATCGTGACTGAAGATATTGAACTGAAAAGTGTGAGAAAGTGTTTTTATTTGTTGGTTTGACCTATACGCACGCACGCAGCAATAGATCGACGTGATTTTCTGTATTAGCAACTCGCTGAGCTATGTCAGTAACTTTGATTCTCCTACGCATCTCCACATTTCTAATTTAATCTTAAACTCACCTGATAAAAATAAAACAGGAAACCAATCCACAAATGCACCAGCGCTTGACTCAGCACATCAGCGACCTCCGTCCGTCTGCCCGGTCTCGCGTCCAGCAGCTTATGGTCCAAACACTTACTCGTCAATACACACGTGAAGTATACACTCGGTACCATTATCACGTTGTGAGGCCTCATCAGCAGAATTATTATCAACATCATATCATTGTACATTATATGGGATAACGAACGCGCCAAATTCAGTTTCACTTCCTCGATATTCCACGGTTCATCCATTTGGTCGTAGAAGTAGTCTTCGCTTTTCGCTTTTGGCTTCGTATAACCGAATTTGCTGTTGCTATTCGGTTTGAAGCCGCATTTCGTGAAAATGCCGATGTATGTGGCCAGCTCGAAAATAACTTGGAAAATTAGTAAGCCCCAGAAAACGTTCACTATTATGACTGGGTCCCAAGTTTTTAGGAATGTGTATCGAGTTTGTAAAGCGTTGGTTGCTATTCGGTAGAGAAATATGCAAGCAGTCGCCGATACTGTTAGGGCGGAATGCATTTGCATGAAATTGTTCATGTGTCGAACGTTCCAGAGGCATACACCTAAGGTTAAGACGGTGCCTGAAAGGGAATTCGTATTATGAGAAAAAACTTGTCTATTGTTTTGATTTCTTTCTTTTAGTCCATCTTAAGAATTAAAGAATTCGCCATACAAATAAAGTATATAATTAAAGTTTCAAAGAAACGGCGACAAGAAAATATGTCTTCTTAATAGTAATAATAATTCTAATATTATAATGCAAAGATGTTTGTCGTTCAATCTCGCAGCAATGGAGCAACAGATCGACGTGATTTTTTATTTAAGTTGAAGATCTGGAGACTCAGGCTTCACTTACACAAGGGTTTCTCGAAGCGAGCGGCGTGAAATCGTTTGCGATTATCCTATGGGATAACTTTCCGAAGCGATTACAATGTGTACATTACATTATTACACATTATGACAAAAACACGTATCAGTATTATATTCAGCAAATACAAAAAATTCAATCGCTTACGAGAAACTCTCCTTATGTAACTGAACATTTAGGCTTATTTTATGACAAAGAGTTAATTACATACCTATAACAAGATGTGCTTCTAAATAGAAAGAATTTTCGGGCGCATTCAACCAGTCCGCGGTGTCCGGTAGAAACAACCAACGATCGCCGGTTTGATTCATTGTTCGTAAGTACCTGAAAAATGTAAGCAATGATTAATATCCTTACGTACCTGGTATTGATAAAAAAATGCGCAAGTGTCGTGGGGCACTCAGTTGGAACGAAGTGCCTTTTGATAATAAATTAATAATAAAAATAAAATAACAAATAATAATCTCAAGTTAATAATAATAATAATATTTATTTATGAACTCAGTAAAAAGTTTTTACAATAAATCAACTCCTTAAATCTAGGACACAGAAAAAGTAAACTAGCAATGTTGGTTGTTGCGAAGGAGTGCTTTGGCATCCGTACTAGGAAAACCTGTGTTACGGACACCGCAGCCTTTCCACGGATCCATTGATTACTAGAGTTAGACTATAATTCAAATTTTACAAATTTAGATTATTATTGTTTGAATTATTATAAAATTAGTGTTAGCTGTTAGAATAATGAAGTGTATGTGTGTGTGTGTGTGTGTGTGTGTGTGTGTGTGTGTGTGTGTTTGTGTGTGCGTATGGGGTGTATTTGTGTATTTATAATATTTTCTATGATTTCACTTCAGCGATCAAATCCTCAATTTCATAGTAGCTAACACCCATATTCTTAAACGTTTCCTTAGAACCCCCTCGACTCAACCTCATTCGAGGCTTCCTTAAGGAACTGCTCAAAACAACCTCTAAATCGATATTCTCAGTCGTAACCTCGGCCTTAACTCGAGTTTCCTCCAGTAAGGTCGAGTGAAGGAATCACACCTACACTTTGAGAACTATTTTGTTTTTATGGTTGGTAGTATTGTCTATTTTACCTTTCGCGGGCTTGCCAAAATACATTTCAAAAGTCAAATCGGGCTGGAAAAACGAATATTGTGAATTATTGTGATAAGAGAGTATATTTTCTTTGTAATCCTGTTTGTTTTGTAATCCTGTTTGTTTCGTTTCGTCTTTATTTTGTTTACTAGACATGGCTGGTCGGCAAATTTTTTCAGACCATGAGAAAGTCTGTCTGCATGAATTAATAATAAAATATAAAATTAATTCGATGACTACGATGGGGGCCGGAAACCCTGCAGTAAAAAAAACGGCTTGGGCACGTCTTACCGAAGAGTATAACTCCATAGAAACCAATCGTTTGGTAAGTAGAGAATATCAGGGGTTTCCTTGTCTCTTCTATTAAATAACAATTTCTTTGAGTATGGTTTTACTGACGTCAGACCAATTGATAAAAGTATGCTTTACCTGTTTCAGCGGACAGAAGCCCAACTGAAAAAATGCTGGGACAACCTTAAAACGCGTCAAAAAAAATACTAGCGCTCCAAAAACGAGAACGGATTCGGACTGGGGGTGGACCCTACATACCGGCCTCGACCAGCACATTCAGCACACACGAGGTGATCGAGGAGGCTTTGCTGTACAGATATGGAGTTGCTGGGGGTTATAGACAGCGATTTTAATAGTCAAGATAGGTAAATTTCTGCAAGATTTCGTTAATCAAATCGAATTTAATATTTGATTGTGCAAATTGTATATATATTATCAAATCAATAAATAAACCAATCTGAAAAGAAATCATTTTACTTATGTTGTTTTTTGATACCACCAAGTTATGTTAGTCAGCCGCTCAAGTGTTTCGTAAATAGCGTCGAGCCGGGTAGTTGTATGGCTCAGTATAAATGTATTCAACAAACTCTTCAAAATCAGACATGTTTTGAAACAATTTTGGAAAAATAACGTCGAAAGCGTCGAAAAGTAAAGTCTCGAGGATGCCTTAAGGTTGGTCGGGAGGTACCTTGAATTTGACAGTTAATTCCTCGACTCGAGTAAGGGAATTGCTCAAGTCGAGGAGATATTTACCACCTAAGCATACAAATTTCTTCGAGTGACGTCGAGTCGAGTCGAGGAAATCTCGAGGAAATGATTAAGAATATGGGTGTCAGTCTCTTTAACCAAGCATCGACAGTTTTTTTTAAGTTAGGTTTGTTAAGCTTAGATATATCGAGTGTGTCATTTATTCTATTATAAAGTTTAGGACTAAGGAAATGGTATTGGCGTCCGGCAAGTGCGGTTCTCCTTGGCAAAATTCCAAAAATCTTTTGCTTGCGTCTTTTAAGAATATTAACATTTACTTCAGGTTGAGCTATTTTATCTGAGTGTTTGCGTAAAGTAACCTGGGAGATAAAGAGCTGTCGAACATTCAGAACGTCCCACTCTTGATAGAGAGCCGATGTAGGATACCTGCGAGGTCTGCTACCCAGAACCTTAAGAATACCTCTTTGTGCTCGTTCTAAACGAAGCATATCAGTTTTATTGGAGCCACCCCATACTGTAATACAGTACGATAATAAAGACTGCACTAGGGCAAAGTACACTGTTTTTAACAATTTTTGGTCGCAGACCGATCTCAGCTTCCTCAAAACAAACATGAGCTTTCGGATACGATTAATCAGAACATTTATATGTTTTTTCCAGCTGAGAGAACTCTCTATTATTAAACCCAAATATTTTATGTCAGCAGTTCTTTGTATTGAGAAACAAGAGCAGTCCTCATTGGGCAATGTGCATGAATGAGCTTTAATGGAGAAGGTGTTAGGTTGTGTGAATATGGTGGTGTCAAATGTAATGAATTTAGTTTTGGAGACATTTAATGTCAGTAGGTTTGTGTTTAGCCAACTCATGACATGTTTTAATGCGGACTCCGCACGGTTATGAACCTGATCCCAACTCTGACCCTGAACCAGAAGTACAGTGTCATCAGCATAAGATATGATTTTAGTGTACGGAATATTCATCTGGCATAGGTTGTTTATATATATCAGGAACAGAGTTGGGCCAAGCACGCTGCCCTGAGGAACACCATATTCTATATTTTCCTCCTTACTCATATGTGGACCTATTTTAACATATTGACTGCGATTGTTTAAGTAATCCTTAAATAAATTATGAACGTTACCCCTTACTCCAATGGCTTCTAACCGATCCATAAGGATGGGGACAGACACGGTGTCAAATGCTTTTGACAAATCGAGGAAGATGCCAACCGTTTTCTGCTTTGATTCTATATTTCTGATGATATGACTGGTGAGTTCAATAACAGCGTCCTCAGTTGATTTTCCTTGCCTAAAGCCGAATTGTTGGTCTGAGATGATATTCAATTTATTCAAATATAGGATCAAGCGATTGTTCAAGATCTTTTCAAAAATTTTAGAGATTGAAGTTAAGACCGAGATAGGACGATAATTAGTTACTTGGTATCTGCCGCCACTCTTATAGATCGGGTGGACCACAGCTTTCTTGAGTACAGACGGAAAACATCCTTGTGTAATACATAAATTAAAAACATGTTTAAAAATGGGAACAAGAATATCACGAGCCTGTTTTAATATTGTGACCGGTATTCCATCCCAACCCTTTGCACAGTTGTTGCGAAGACTCGTAATAATATTGTTAACTTCATTTTCATCTGTCTCAATGAGGACCATTGAGTTACAGGGTGGGGGTGCAATATTTGGTTTGTGAATTTCTGGGGGAGATTGTACACTTAAGAGAGGGGTAGCAAGATTTTTACCAATGTTCACAAAAAAATTGTTGACACTATCGACCGAGGATTGAGGATTGTTAGGACAGATAAGCTCATGTGGAGGAGAAACTTGGCGCTGAAGGTTTGTTATTTTCTTAATTGTATCCCAGATTGCTTTTTTATTATTCTTAGCCTTTTCTAGTTCAGATCGTTCAAATGCACGTTTTAAGTTTTTAAGCAGGTTGTTGCAGAAATTGCGGTAGCGTAGATAAGTAGTTTTCACGATCATATTATCAGGATTTCTTTTAGCTTTTCGATGTAATTTATCTCTGTTTCTAATGTACACTTTATAAGCCCTATAGTAATCCATGGTTTAAGGTTTTGATGTTTGCGCGGTACTTTGACTATCTTTGTATTCGATGTGATACATGAAGCGATTGTGTGAATAAGACTGGTTGTGGCGGAGTTCGCATTGTGATCTCGCAAGATAGAGTCAAAGTTAGTATTATTTATATTATTCACTACAGCGTCATAGTCGGTACGATAATAAACTTCATTAGGCCTCTCTAGCAAGGGATTTTGGTGAAAACTTAAGAGAGTAGGAGCGTGATCGGTTATTGCCGATTCTAAAACGAAAACAGTAGTGGTCTTATTAGTTTTTAGCATAACGTGATCTAAGCAATTGTTACCCCTAGTGGGCAAATCGTGTGCGGGTGTTAGGCCGTGCATGGATGTCATGTTTAAGTATTCATCGGAATTTTTATCACGAGCGTCACGGGAGATATTAATGTTCATGTCACCTAGTAAAGCTATCGTGCTATAAGAGGAGAGTGATGTTAGGACATTATCTAGGCTATCAATAAAGTTGGCAATATTACGATAGGAGGGCGACCGGTAAATAGCTACAATTGCAGTATTGTCGCTTCCGCGTATAACTAAGCAGTTACCATCTAGGAAGTTAGGTTCGTGACAGTTATAGTTAAGTTCGGAACGAATGTAAGCGATCACACCATCATTTTGATTTTTGTAAGAAGACTGAAACGAGGAGTAGCCTTCTAGAATAGGTACATTGTGACATTTGCTCAACCAGCACTCAGTTAATAATATGACGTCGCACTGCATGTCTATAGATGTAAGCAAAACATTCAATTCGTCAAAATTACTATTTACACTACGAATATTAATGTGTAAAATGTTTAAAAGATTTTTGTAACTACTTACGAAGGTTTTACATTCATTAGGGCTACAGCTAATTGGTTTATAGATTACAACATTGCCGATGTCATTTATTACACTATTTAACTCAAACACTGTTAATGATTTTATAGAAATTGAGAACTTTTATATTGAGCAGGGGGATTATTACCGAATAATAACCTGTGTTATACACGTATGAATTGAACAATACTGAGTTATCTAAATCAGTTCCAAGTTTATCCGTATTAACACTGTTAATACGGTAAAGTTAGGATTCGAATCCCCGAACCGATAGTTTCACTCCTTCGTTTATTTGCTACGCCACCAAAGTTATAATGGAACGCGTGTAATGAACTAAGGTAACAAGTGTCATGACGGAAAATTCTTAAACTTTTTCGCCTAGCCTCCATCCGCCAAACAGTCACAAAGGGAACTTCGTTCTAATATTACCTGGGAATTTTGAAAATTTGTCTTACCTGTGCAAAGCAATCAGCAACACCCATTGAGGTACGATACTGATACCAACTGAACTCATTTTATTCTCTAACTCAGGCTTCTCCTGAACCTCAGTGGAACCGGACCATTTCTTTGTAGAGTACATAACAACCACCACAATCGTTCGCACCAATATGAAGAACATGAGAGTATTCCAGAAGAAATACCACGTCATATGCTCCTCTTCTATAAAACTGGTCCCGAAAAACGACCAAGCGTGGAAAATTGTACCAACTATCAGCAAATAGTCAATCGCGTTTAATTCCCTCAAAGCAGACAGATCTTTGGTCCGTTCTATAGCCGATTTTATCACATAATACGCGCCTGTTATGGCAAGAGAAGCGCCGATAAATCCGAACGACCAAACAGGGTTGAAGGAACAAAATCGGCTTTTAGTCTCCGATATAAAGCAGGATATGAGTAAAGTAATCGAGATTAGGGAGAAAATGATAGCAAAAGCTATGAAGGTGCTAGCTTGGGACCTATGATGACGTGTTACGCTATTCTTTCTTTGTGGGTCTTGTTGGAATGAGAAGAGTGTGACGCATAGCAGTGCTCCAGTTAACTGAAAAAAAAAGAAAATAAAATTAACCCTTTTAAACCCAGTAACTAAATTCAGTTTGACACAATCTCTATATTAAAAATTGACAGCTCTAAATGTAATGCTATCCTTTTCCGCAGGGAACATTGTGAAATAGATGGCACTATTTTTAGACCTGTGAATTTGGCCAGAAGCGGTACCAATACTATTTTATATTGCTGGAGAATTGGTTGTCGTTCATGCAAGGGTCCCTAATGTATAAATAATACTTTTCGAAATGGCCATCTCATTATATATGGCAAACGTTAATCATGCATAATAAAAGGTTGAGATAAATTTTTAACATCTTGAGCCATTTTTGTAATTTAAGAAATCCACCCTCAAAATCACAGTGTCTAAATAGAGGTTATTTTGCTTATGATGATTGTGGTATACTTACAATATACAGCATAACAATGGCGATTCCAATAGCGAACATGTCGAAGTCTGTAGTGGTCTCAGTGAGGTATTTGGCCATATCTTCTAGAGACTCGTCATAAAATTCTTTGGCGATTTTAGCCGCGCTTTGCTGGCCAGTTGATATGAAGTGGGCAAATTGGGATTCGGCGCGTTTGAACTGTTTGTAGAATTCTGCAAGATCATAATAATTTCTTCGTTAAACTCTTTCTTCCAAACGGTTGAGGATCAAACTGTCAACCTGATCCTGTCCTATCCAAACCTAGCGGTTTTTGTACGCGTCTTAATTGTTAAGATATTGACGCTATAAGTTATATGATTGAGATTGTAGCAATTCGTTCAAAAAGCAAAGCAAAAATTGCTTCGCGCTATGCTCCTCTAGCAAATGTAAAACATATAGGTGTCTTATATCTGCAGAATGTAGGGAAGGGAATATCAGTAATATCCGTTGCATACTAGACGTGCTACTGTATCTGCGCTACTACAACATTAAAAGTAGAAAGTTACCTAGTAGCAGCGAGGGCAGTATCCGGCCGGTGCTGTCCCGCGGCACGGGCGCGTTCAGTAGCCACGCTACTACATCTGCTACTACGGTGTAAGGCAGTAGTTACCTGTGTCCGCGGGCAGTGCCTGCTTGGCGTTGTGCGCCGCCAGCACGTGCAACAGGTACAGGTGCTGCCTCACGTCCGCGGGCAGCAGCGAGGGCAGTATCCGGCCGGTGCTGTCCCCCGGCACGGGCGCGTTCAGTAGCCACGCTACTGTGGGCGCCACGTCTACTTGAGCGACCGTTGGCCCTGGACCTAACCTACAATATATTTATATACTAGCTGATGCCCGCGACTTCGTCCGCATGGATTTAGTTTTAAAAATCCCGTGGGAACTCTTTCATTATCCGAGATAAAAAGTAGCTCTCCCAGTCTGAGGAACCACTACTACATCCATTACTATACCCATGCAAAAAATCGCATCAATCCGCTGTTCTGTTGCGACGTGATTAAAGGACAAACCAAAAAACAAACACACTTTCGCATTTATAATATCAGTAATGCTTTATTATAATACTTTTTATAATTGTCAAATTTTTTACCATACTTAACCAAAGACAAAATTACGTTTAGCTGTCATTTACGTTTTGTTATTCCACTGTCCTTTGCGTTTTGTTATTCCATGTCAGATGCGTTTTTCTTATACCACGTTTTATAGTGACATGACGGAAACGCGGTTGAACGGAATAAAAAGTATCCTATGTCCGTCTCCTGGTTCTAAGCTACCTCTCCACCAATTTTCAGCCAAATCGGTTCATCCGTTCTTGAGTTATAAATAGTGTAACTAACACCACTTTCTTTTATATATATAGATAGAAATATAGCTCAGCGAATTGAGCAACTGAATCGTAAACGGGCGGGGCACATAGTTCGAATAGCCCATGTTCGTTGGGGCCCCGAGGTATTGGAGTGGCGACCCTGCACCGGGTAAAAAAGAAGATTTTGCAGAAACTGGTAAAGATATAAGTTTACCATTTTCTGAGCTTGAAGCCTGTGTCCAAACTCCAATAGTGAACCGGGGAAGAATGAATGACACTCACGGATGCGGACACTGAAAGTCGTCGCTCTTGATCATAACTAATGGCACCAGCACCTCCGCGGCGCTCGCGCCGCCGTGCCCGCCCGCGTCCCGCATCCCGTGATCTCCGCAGATTAATAATATCCCTGTGCGATCCTGAAATTATTGAATTAATAACTATAAGAGACTGTCGAGAATATATTTTTATATTGTTTATATGTTTTTTCTTTTTGTCTTCTAGGCAAGCACGCTCCATCTTAGGCTGAGTCCTCACTTACCATCAGGTGAGAACGCAGTCAAGCTCTAGTCTATATAATTAAAAAAAATCTGTCTAGCCGCGGTATTTCGCTATAGTGTAATTTTTTTATTCCTGGTAAGTTAGCCCATGATTGCGATCTCACCCGATGGCAAGTGACGATGCATTTTAACATGGTAGCGGCCTGGCGGACTAGTTTTGAAGGGGTATAGCAGTTTTTAATTGAATCCATACCCCTAAACGGTTTATACAAGATATCGTGCCGGATGGGGGTCTGAGGGTCTGCCAACACTGCGCTACCCGGTGCGGGGTTGCCTCTCCAGCATCTTGGGACCCCAACGACCGCGAACTCGCAGAGCTAATGGTCGTGACATAGTTATGTTACCTCCCATTTCCACTTCAGTTTCGCGACTCGCCGAGTGGACTCGGTGACTTTGGTTCTTCTATAGATCTTTTAATTTCTGATTTGATCTCGCAGGGATACTACGAGCATAGCTCTCTCCATCGCCCGCTGAGTGACCCTAAGAATTCTTATGAGGCCCATAGTTGTAAATAACAATATTATGTCAGCAAAATTAACAAAATAAGGAAGTTTATTTATTTACCCATGTCCTCATGGCGGTATATATTTTCTTGACTACGTCATCCATTTCCAATAGTTTGGGCTTAATTTTGGAACTTCTGGCACCTTCTAAGTGTCCAATATGGTCCAACCCTAAGTAGTGTAGTACTAAGAAGTCGAACGTCGGCTTTTTCTTATCATCAGGCGTGAGTATTTTGTCTAGGTGCCTCGTTACATTGTTATCTACCTGAAACAAGAAAAATATTTTTAAAACTTGTAACCTGAGTTGATTGTCTAAAAGTTGCCGCACAAAATCGTATTCATTTGATGGCATTAGCGTCAAAGTTAAATATAATTGTATTGTTTAAAGTCACAAACTCAGTACAACCGATTTTAACATGGAGCGTATCGTACATACTCGTACCTAAACGTATAGGAATGCATACACGAAATTGAGCTCTAATTCAATGCTCCTCCTTTTTTGAAGTCGGAATAGAATAGAATAGAAATGTTTTTTATTCAAATAAACTTTTACAAGTACTTTTGAATCGTCAATGAGTCTACCACTGGTTCGGAATGCCGTTCCTGCCGAGAAGAACCAGCAAGAAACTCGGCAGTTGCTCTTTTCAAAATACTTTTACAATATACTTAATAGATATTATTCTTTGTATGCAGAGTTTCCACAATGAGGGGAAGTTCCACAAAAGCATACGTAATAATTTCTAATTATAATTCAATACATGTCAAGACGGGCAGACAGAAAGTAGCCCCATTGCCGCTGGTGGCACCCGTTCACGAGCATGACGCATGACCCAGCCATTGCTTCGCTCAACCATATTTGAGGGAACGTAACAACCGGCATCACACGACACCACCGCAGAAATGTTAAAGCGAGTGTGACATACTTAGGCTACCCATCTTAAGGCATCGAATTGAAACTAATATTCAAATCAAATACTCATTTTAAGATCGGTTAAAAACTATTCCTCATCATCATCATCAATAGCCTATAACAGTCCACTGCTGGACTAAAGGCCTCTCCCAAGGGGAGGGTTTGCCCATAATCACCACGCGGGGCAGACGGATTGGTGATCGCAGTAGATGGTAGTAGTAGCACAGAGGACGCTGCTGCCCGTTCTCCGCTATATTCCCTTAGTCGCCTCGTACGACACCCGCGGGAAGAGCAGGGGTGGTGACAACTGTATTCTGATCTGCCGTCACCACACGGCACAAAACTATTCCTACCTCAGTATAATCAGTGACATAGAAGGACGTGGTGCCGTCAGCGTCCGCCCACAGGCCAGGGAACAGCCTGAGCCACGTGTCGTCGCCGTACAGGACAGCGCGGCGCCCCCTGGCGGCCGCCACTCGCAGCACGCTGTCGCCACGGACGGCGGGCGCGCCGAAGTTCAACGCTACGTCCGCGAACGTTGACACGCTGCCTGTCATCATGGCCTGTAAATGAATACAGTTTTTGCAATTCACGAAGGCGAGTGAGCTTTACTCGTGGTTACTTCGTGTACATGCACATTGCATAAGTGTGCGTGCCTGTCAAAGCCTAGGTGGGAGCGGGCAGGCGCGAGCATTGCGCTCGCTCACACTTATACAGATACGACACACACACAACCATAAGTCAGTCGCCCTCGTGTATAGCAAGAACTATACATTTTATTCTAATAAAAACTTTAAGGTCCTGTAGTAAGTATTCCTGCGAGATCAAATCATTAATGAGGAGATCCATAGGGGAACCAAAGTTACCTACATAGCTAAGCGAGTTGCGAATCTAAAGAACTGATTGTCTTTGTGGTACCGAGTGGCGACCCCGCACCGGAAAGCACAGGTCAGACCTCCTTACTAGGTGGATCAACATTAGACAAGTCGCAGGAAGCCGCTGGATGCAAGGAGGCACAAAATCCAGGCCTGTAAAAATACATGCAAGAGATCTCTGTCCAGCGGAAGATGTCTATCAGATGATGAAGAAGATTTATAGAGAAGTCTGTGTTACACTAGTTAGTAGTAATAACTTAAAAGATGAAAATCACACTAGGTTTGTGCACACTCTCTAAACTTATATCATTACTTAATTAATTTATTTAATTAATTGGTTAATTGGGTTAATTGTAAAATGCCAACAACCTTCTACAGGAAACTTCTATGCATCAAAGTAAATAACTTTTGTTCCACGACTTTTTAAAATTCCTAAAAAAAATATTTATATATTTATTCATACAAAAAAAAATATTTATTATTATTCTGTTCGGTGGCGTATTTGACGCGCCGTCACTCGAAATTCGGCACTTATTGCCTGTCCGATACTTACGTCTGTCGCCGCGGAAAGCTTTTTTGGTTAGATGTTAGTAATACACATCAAGCATTTGTAAATACGAAGCGATAACTTCGGACGTTAATTGTTGCGCGGTTAGTAGTCGACGCTTCACGCGGGTGTGGAAGAGACATTACATAAAATGACCATAGAGTTAAAAAATTTACAGACTCTTCAACTAAATTTTTTTTTTTTTGTTGAATTGACTGAGTTATGTGAAAAATCGTTGAACAAATGTTGTTCAGTATCATGCACAGAAGTTACATGTGGGAGTTTCTTGGTAAATTAAAATTAACTCTGTATATGCGATAGTGTGTTTGTTTGCTGGTGGTTTATTGGTTTTTCCTTCAATCACGCAGCAACGGAGCAATGGATTGATGCGATTTTTCACATGGGTACAGATGAGGACTTGGAGAATGACATAGTAGGCTAGCTTTTATGTTGCAGAGGACATCTGAGAGGAAGGGTTATACGCAAATTGACTTGAGAAAGTATATTTGCATGTGCTAGCTTAGAAAAAACTACCAAAATAAAAAAACAGGACAAAACAGAAACAATCAATGGCATGCAAATCCTAAGCATGTCCTATATTGGTGTGGAATTGTCCAAATTAATTGCGCCAGTATGACGATCACAATCACCTGATTGGCTGATACTTTCACTATTGGTTAAAATACAGATGTTCTACTAAAACCAACGATGTTATAATAGTTCCATGACTAAAACTATACTAATTCATAGTTCATATTATACATATTTCTATAAATTTTTATATAATAAAAATATTAAAAAAAATATTAATTGGATTATAAATTAGATTCATAGTAATACTGTGGTAGGTAATATGCAGACCATAAAGCGTATAATTTAAGAATTATGTACATTGTACATAATGTAGTATCTTTATGCTAATTGCAAATTATGCGATTACTTTTCATGTTGTAATCAATAAATTAGTTTTCATTGATTGAATCAGGCAGGAACTATTGCAATGTAGGAAGTTGAACAATCATAATTAATTACTGTAATTATATTAGTTTTATAAAATTACCGCGATTTTCTCAGCCTAAAAAGTATCCATATCAATCTTTATCTAAATATATAAAAGAAAAAGGTGACTGACTGATTAATCAACGTACATCTCAAACCACTTCTAGTATCGGGCTGAAATTTGGCACACAGATAGCTATTATGACCTGGGCATCCACTAAGAAAGGATTTTTGAAAATTCAATCCCTAAGGGGGTAAAATAGGGGTTTGAAAAATCGAACTTAACGTGAGCCGTGGGCAGAAGCTAGTTAGGTCTATAGCTATTGTTGTGCATTGGATGACAAAGCAACCAACTAACACAGTTTGACAATGAACATGTGAAGTTAGTGTGAGGTGCGAAGCTGTGCCTGTTAGTATCTGATAAGGTTTAAACTGTAAACCATAGACGTAGGTATATTTACTACCGTAAGAAGACATACAAACGAGGAGTTAAAAGATCTCTTAAAAATTCTTAAAATAATAAAAGAAAAAGAAAGAAAATCTGATATAGCTGTGACCGATTTCAAAGAAAAATTGGTCACATTGGTCACGCCAAAGTAAATGCTATGGCTTTATTATAAGTACTATATTTCTTTATACATGACTAGAAGTAATTGGTCACATTGGTCACGCTGCACGCCTAAATAAATGCCTTGGGCTTTATTATAAGTTCTATAATATTTCTTTGAACTTTGATGAATAGCCTGTAAATATTATGTTTATGGTTTAAACATACTATGTAAGAAAACAATAAATGATTAATGTAATAAATCACAACACCAAAGAAAAAACTTTTGGAAATATTTATTTTTTATTTGATTAAGAGATAGCCCTTGATTGATGTTAGTAACAATAATTGCTCCAACACAAAAAAAATTACTGAGAATTGAAATGTGGTGGAAAAGAGTAGTTTAAAGGAGTGGATGTGGATTCGTACTTATAAGATATACCCTTAGAAGTTTTTTCTTTGGACCCAATACCAAACCAAGCAAAGCGGTGATATAATTACAGAAAGTGACACTTGCGAATATATCCCTCCAGAAGTTTATAGTGCGCCTCCACTGTGCTTTCTCCTTCTTCCTTTCTGGTGACTGTGCAATAATTACAAAGTTGAACATTTAGTTTTCTCAAAGAAATAGTTATTGAGATCTTGCTATTCTATAATATGATATTGTATATTATGTATTATGTTGTAATATTTCTTATATATATGTTATGACAATCTCCCTGGGGTAATGGCGAATGCTATGAACTCAAGCAGAAGGGATCGGATTTGATTCCCAGCAGGGACAATTTTGAGATTTATAATTTCTGAAATGTCTCCTGTCTGGTCTTCAGACTTAGCAGACCCCCCCCCCCCTACGTGGACTGATAAAACGTCTGACAAGTCTGAGGGAGCCACTGGATACATGCAGTGTAAGACTGAGGCTTGTGGAAGTCTATGTAAGTCATTTTTGTTTAGCGGCGGACATCTATCATTTGATAGAGAATATTGTGGTGGGAATATTTCTTTGGCATTGTGATTATTAATATTAATAGAAATAAAAATTAAGACAATTACAAACAAATTTAAGAGGCTTGATAATTTTTACTAAAGGTTGATAATTTTTTTTAATAAGAGGGGTTGATAATTTTTTAATTAAAGAGCAAGAGCACATCATCTATGACAAATGTTAGCATATTATGTAAAATATTTGGCAATAAAAAGTTCAAATAAATTTTTTTTTGACAGCAAATTTATCTTCTATCTAAACCAACAATAAGCCTCAATAGCGAAATGGTTAAAAGTGTGGACTGAAAACTGAAAGGTTGTCGGTTCTCTCCCCACCTGTTATGCTATTTTTGTACCCTCTCCTAGGACAAGTTTTCTGCTTATTTGTAGGGGAGTGAGAAAATTGTAGAAAGTTCAGTTAAATATTTGCAATCAAATATTTTAAGTGGCCATATTTACCTTTATCCGAGGCATAGTAACTGTTGGTGGTTCTGCAACAGACACATAGATGCATCCAGATTTATTCTTCAACAGTTCTCCCATGAAAGGCATGTACTCTTCAGTGGCAAAATCATATCTCAGGCCATCTATAACCATTAGAATTACACTGTTTTCTCCAGAATTGTACACTGCTTGGCCATCAATACTGTAAATTAACCAAAAAGACTAAGTCTTAGCCTATTTTAAGAGATATAGAACAAAAAATACTTTGATAGCAAATATGTGTACCAAAAAAATTTATCCTTTTAATTATTGTGTTAAATATTCCAATTTATGATATAATAGTACTTAAAAGGAATTAAAAATCTTGTGCAAATCTGTGCTTGTGCACACATTAGAGTGGAGTTAGGTTTTTAACAATCCCATAGGAACCCTGTTTCTCTCTTATAAAATTCAAATTCAAATTCAAAATTCAAAATCATTTATTTCATGTAGGCCAACCTGTGGCGCTTATGACAAGTCATGACTCTACCACCGGTTCGGAAAGCGGATTCTGCTGAGAAGAACCGGCAAGAAACTCCGCAGTTGCTCTTTTCAAAAAGGCAGCCTATGTCACTCTCTAAATCTTCAAGTATACCAATACAAAAAGACATAATATGTACACATCTGTTGCTCCCTGGCTATATTTATAATTAGTTTATTCCCATTTTTCCCAATTATAAATAGGACATGAATGTAAATTTTTGTAAAATGTAAGTACCTACTTAGGTACAATTTTAAATGTGAACTTACCTGACTCCATTAATAAAATTAGGAAGATCATCCATATGGGCTAGTTTTCCTGAATGGTACTTCAGCGGAAAAAATCCATACAAAAAAAGGCACAAGGCGCCATGCGATGCTATCAAAAGCCATAAGGCTGTCCACCTATGTTGTATCCATGACAACATGATGTATAGAACTGAAGGTTTTTTATCACAGGCAGGTCGAATTTATCGAGGTTATTTCTATCAATATTTTTCTAAACTACTGATTAAAATTGTGCACAATAAGAACCTTCATCAGTTGACCGGATAGTTAAAACTGTTTCTGTTTATTGAGGTAGTTAGACCTATTTCATTAGAGTTACGATTGCAATATGCGGCATAGTAATTTCCTACGCAACATTTCAGACTGGCGTGTTAAGTAATACGTCTTGAATTGCAGTTATTGGTAATATTATCGGCGTATCGCAGTTTTATAGTACAGTGAGATAACAATAATTTAAGCCGGTACTATTTACTTAGTAAGGTTATGTATATAGGAGTAATAGTGTTCTGTGATGTATATTATGGCACTTGATTGTTCTTTCTGCGAATCAATTTTAAGGATTTGTACTTTATATAATAACATTTTAATGTTAAAACATTTTATGGGCTAATTTACACTTCGTAGACTAAAATCAGTAAAATACAAATCACCAAACAAAATGGAAAAAACATGGAAAGGAAAAAAACCATAAAACTATTGTTTCACTGGGTTGTCACTTGTCAGTGTCAACTGTCACTGTCAAAATGACAATTGCTCATCAATGTCAGTTTAATTTTTTGAAACCAAGAAGTAAGAAGAAGAAACATGGAAGTAGGAAGACTAGAAGAAACCTGATCAACGTGACACTGGCGAAACAATCTGTGCCCAGTTGGCACGCTTATAAACCATTACTTGGGAATTGAATTTGAATTGAATTTATATCTGTTATGTTGCTGTAACTTTGAGTATATAACCAATATATACTCAAAGTGCTGTAACGATCTTGTAGTAGAGAAAACTTTAGAGAGAACGATACAAGGAAACTTTAAGCAATGGGCAAAAGGTCGTCCCCTGCGCGCCCTACCGCACGCGCTGGCGGTAAGCGGTAAGCCGTATGCGTGACTATGCTTTAGGCCGAAATTAGACGGTGCCCCGTTCATCGTTCATTTCTACTAACATGTTTTGCGAAAATGCAGCCTAAAGCCCTTTGCCCTAAGGGCAAATTTAGACGCTTCATTTTCGATGACTCGATGAAGCCTCGAAAATGAAAGAATCTCGAAAGCTAAATTCGCCCTTAGGGCAAATTAAGACGGTTCTTTTCGTAAAAAAATTCACAACGATGAACTACGAACGAGGCACCGTCTAATTTGGGCCTAAGCAACTACCATAATAGAGATGTGAGTTAAAGCATACCTAGATAGAGTAGGTAATTAGGTAGCATATATCATCATTCAACCCAATTTCAACCAAATTGGGTTGAATGATGATATAATAGTCTAAGGTATAAAGCTAGTAGTGTTTGTACCTAGCAATAGCTTTTTAACCCCCGACAAAAAAGGAAGGGTATTAAAGTTTGACGTGTGTATCTGTGTGTCTCTAACGAATGGACCTATTTTGATGAGCCAACAATGTTATGTTACCTATTTTGAATATTAGAATTAGATGATTGCATGCTTTGACATCTGCGGTAATTTAGTTTTGGGGACTTTGTAGTTGTCGTAGCTATTAAAAAAAGCTTTTGTTGAGTCCAAAGTCCTTAGTTAGGGTTCTTTGATATACCTAGATTTTAAAATTTTCTACTAATATTTTTATATTTGATACATGGAGTTGAGCCAATGCTGAGATGATTCATTGCCCTCAATAGGTATCTACTGAACCCAAGCCAGGTGTTCCGCCAATATGATAGTTGAAACTATTGATCTATTTTTAAGCCATTGATTAATATGCCACGCACAGAAAAAACAGTTTTCTTAATATGAGATATTAGTTAGTTAAATCAAAGCGATTATCTTTAATCCAAGAAACATTTTCTCCCTATAGACGTGAGACAATAATTTCTTGCCAATAGAAAAATAAATGCTCTTAAGTATATTTTCTCAAAGTAAAATTAAGATTAGTTATCAAACCAAGAAAAAACAAATATCCTTATTCAGCATTCACACATTAATCGGAGTAAAAATATTCTCAAATCAAATATTTTTCTCTTGACGCTAAACTAAACTTAGAAGTTTTCAACCGAGATTTGGTCTATTTAATTTTGAGTTTCATTTTCTCACGCTAAATACATATTTACTTGAATTTACGAAAAATCACAAGAAATTTCATTTTCTTGATTCAAATAATCCTTTTTTTCCGTGCGGAGTTAATGAACTGTCATCGTCTACGTAGGTAGCATCGCGTACATTTGTAGGAATTTCGTTTGATATTCATATTATGGAACTAAATTAGACCCTCGTATCATTCCACCCACCGATCTGAAATAGCGTTTATTCTCGAAAGACACCTACTTTTTCAATGCATATTTTTCGTCATTCTTATTGATTGTCATTATGGTGACAATAATTTTGTCCAATTTCTTGAGCCTCAATAGCCCAACAGTCAAAGATGCGGGTTAAAAACTGAAAGGTCGACGGGTTCAATCCCAACTCGTTGATTCACTCTTAACACAAGGATTACATTTATATTATTTACAAGCATTATATTTGGGGAAAGGGGAACACTTAGTAAATATAATCATAGAAGTGTGCAAATACCTACACTTCTATGATTAGATACAATACTTAAAACTTTTTCGAGCACCATGAGACAACATATAAGAAACCTAGCTCCTTGCCATGTGGTTATTTAAGTGCCTACCCTCTGACTTAGGTCTTAGAATAATAATGCATAGACCGATAGTTCCATACAACGAGACCAGTAACCACAAAACGAACTATGTGTGCTAAGAGGCGTCATTTATTTACGCTCGCCGACAATTAAACTAGCGGCACGCTATGATGGCCGGTTTGACACATTACAATAGTGATGTGGAATGTCAATTTATTCTCGAACAAAAAACAATTAAGTTTTGTTTTTGTACCTGATTAAATAGGTTTACAGTTCTCTGCGTACGTTCGGTCATATCGACGAAATCCACAACAAAGGGCTTGAACAGAGTCCAAATTAACGAGCAAGGGTCAACAGTAATGCAGTATCAATATTTGAAATCCAAAGCCAGGTCAAAACTATATCACAATCGCATTGCACTGACAGTTTATACTTTTCGAAGCAACGTCAATTCGAAACTGCTTTGTTTTGCATTGAGCATTGACGCGAGTTTGCCGGAGGTAGTAGTTGTGCTAGCCAGCGATCCTATGTGACGATCGTATTAGATTCCATTTTTAAAAATTTTCAATTTAGAAAACCAAATGCCGAGTTGTGGTATATATCATATAAAAATAAAAATTTTACCTTTTGTATGAAACAGCTGATATTTTTTTGCGATTTCAGAGGTTTGTCCACATAGTGAAAATTGAATAATATTCACAAGTACATTCACCCCTTAAATGGTGCAAACTGATTTTTCTACACTTGTATACATTTTAGAAATCAATTTAACTAGTGGTTCGCCCCGAACTGAGACCTCGCGGTAACGGTATCCCATGATTATTCATTCAATCGATACACTAGTGGTTCGCCCCGAACTGAGACCTCGCGGTAACGGTATCCCATGATTATTCATTCAATCGATACATGATAACCAAAACTGACATTATTATTATGCTCGTTTTCACCAAACATACCTAAATCATCCCCTAAGTAGGAGTCTCTTAACGTAGGTAGCTCCTAAATACAATCCTAAGTCCTAACATCCGTCCCAATATCCTTTTAGGTGTCCCGTACAGGATCGTGATAAATAAGTTGACAGAAAACATCAATCACCTAACTTATAGTAAAGGTTAGGGAACGTTAGTGAAAACATTGAATTATTTATTAAACATTGAATTATTTATTTATTATGTAGGTACTAAGGAGTGAAACCGGGTTACGGGCATCTGTACAAATCGTCATCTATCGACGCGAATAGAAAATATACAATATTTAACTAAAATTTAACTAAAAAATAATTTTAATTGAATAATATGGTACAAAAAAAAATTACAATACAATTATTGTATTAAAATAAGTAACTAAATAATAATGGTCGTAGTCGTAACTCGTAGTTCCATGGGAATAGTTACTGACTGCGCCATCTATTAGCATTATTGTGAAGCTATGTTGATGCTATATGAATTACTGATGTACATTAAAAATTAAATAATCTCGTTTCTTTATAATATTCATATAATTTTAGTATTTGTTGTTCAAGTACAGGATATAAGTGACCTAAAAACATAAAATCAGTTTGAAAATCTATAGCGGATTTTTCTAGAGAGCGTCTTCAAGCGAGCGTATAAAATCGCCACTTTGAAAGCCCCCCATTTCGTCAATTTTAAGGGAAAAATTAAAAAAAAAATATTTTTGTACTCAGTTCAAAATTATCTTTAAAATGATACGTAACAATTTTATGTAACGCGATATTTTTTTTTTACTTCGCATTCGCTTCTATGAGAGCCCCCCTGAAATAAAGATTTTTATAACTTTTTAAGCCATTTTCGGCTGGAGGCCATCGGTTTACATATTATATCTAAATTTGAAGTAATTACGTTCAGTAATTCAAAAGTTATAAGGCTCTGACAGACGGACGGACGGACGGACGGACGGACGGACAAGTGCAAATCGCTCTAGTTAACTCAGAGACCTTCGCTTCGCTCGGTCGATGATAACCAAAACTGACATTATTATTATGCCCGTTTTCACCAAACATACCTAAATCATCCCCTAAGTAGGAGTCTCTTAACGTAGGTAGCTCCTAAATACAATCCTAAGTCCTAACATCCGTCCCAATATCCTTTTAGGTGTCCCGTACAGGATCTGATAAACTAGTGGTTCGCCCCGAACTGAGACCTCGCGGTAACGGTATCCCATGATTATTCATTCAATCGATACATGATAACCAAAACTGACATTATTATTATGCCCGTTTTCACCAAACATACCTAAATCATCCCCTAAGTAGGAGTCTCTTAACGTAGGTAGCTCCTAAATACAATCCTAAGTCCTAACATCCGTCCCAATATCCTTTTAGGTGTCCCGTACAGGATCGTGATAAATAAGTTGACAGAAAACATCAATCACCTAACTTATAGGTAGCCCGTAAAGGTTAGGGAACGTTAGTGAAAACATTGAATTATTTATCAAACATTGAATTTAACTCGTAGTTCCATGGGAATAGTTACTGACTGCGCCATCTATTAGCATTATTGTGAAGCTATGTTGATGCTATATGAATTACTGACGCCCATTAAAAATTAAATAATCTCGTTTCTTTATAATATTCATATAATTTTAGTATTTGTTGTTCAAGTACAGGATATAAGTGACCTAAAAACATAAAATCAGTTTGAAAATCCATAGCGGATTTTTCTAGAGAGCGTCTTCAAGCGAGCGTATAAAATCGCCACTTTGAAAGCCCCCCATTTCGTCAATTTTAAGGGAAAAATTAAAAAAAAATTATTTTTGTACTCAGTTCAAAATTATCTTTAAAATGATACGTAACAATTTTATGTAACGCGATATTTTTTTTTTTACTTCGCATTCGCTTCTATGAGAGCCCCCCTGAAATAAAGATTTTTATAACTTTTTAAGCCATTTTCGGCTGGAGGCCATCGGTTTACATATTATATCTAAATTTGAAGTAATTACGTTCAGTAATTCAAAAGTTATAAGGCTCTGACAGACGGACGGACGGACGGACGGACGGACGGACAAGTGCAAATCGCCCTAGTTAACTCAAAGACCTTCGCTTCGCTCGGTCGATAAGTTGACAGAAAACATCAATCACCTAACTTATAGGTAGCCCGTAAAGGTTAGGGAACGTTAGTGAAAACATTGAATTATTATGTAGGTACTAACGAGTGAAACCGGGTTACGGGCATCTGTACAAATCGTCATCTATCGACGCGAATAGAAAATATACAATATTTAACTAAAATTTAACTAAAAAATAATTTTAATTGAATAATATGGTACAAAAAAAATTACAATACAATTATTGTATTATAATAAGTAACTAAATAATAATGGTCGACGCAAAACTGTTTTTGGGATAGGTCGTAGTCGTAACTCGTAGTTCCATGGGAATAGTTACTGACTGCGCCATCTATTAGCATTATTGTGAAGCTATGTTGATGCTAAATGAATTACTGATGCCCATTAAAAATTAAATAATCTCGTTTCTTTATAATATTCATATAATTTTAGTATTTGTTGTTCAAGTACAGGATATAAGTGACCTAAAAAAATAAAATCAGTTTGAAAATCCATAGCGGATTTTCCTAGAGAGCGTCTTCAAGCGAGCGTATAAAATCGCCACTTTGAAAGCCCCCCATTTCGTCAATTTTAAGGGAAAAATTAAAAAAAAAATATTTTTGTACTCAGTTCAAAATTATCTTTAAAATGATACGTAACAATTTTATGTAACGCGATATTTTTTTTTTTACTTCGCATTCGCTTCTATGAGAGCCCCCCTGAAATAAAGATTTTTATAACTTTTTAAGCCATTTTCGGCTGGAGGCCATCGGTTTACATATTATATCTAAATTTGAAGTAATTACGTTCAGTAATTCAAAAGTTATAAGGCTCTGACAGACGGACGGACGGACGGACGGACGGACGGACGGACAAGTGCAAATCGCTCTAGTTAACTCAGAGACCTCGCTTCGCTCGGTCAATAAATAAATTTTGAGTCCTAAACCTAAAACTACATTCGATAAAATTTATGAATCTCTGCACATCACTATCGTCAATAAAGTAATACAATTATTTCCTTCAAAGTCGTTATCAATTAATACGGAACTTCATGAGCGGACAAACGTCAAACCGGCCATCATAGCGTGCCGCTAGTTTAACCTTTAAATGCTACTACGAAAGGGTTTATTTTCGCTCGCAGACACGTGAGTGCCGATAGGCGTAGGGAGCCTTTGAAGGCCTCCATGGAAATGTTACGATCTTTCTATGCGTTATAATTCTATGAGGCATGAGTAGAATTATAACGTATAGAAACGCATTTATCTGACTTCAACCAAAATCAATCGAATCCGTATTGCTACCTATTATAGTGTGAAGTAAAAGTCTTGATTGCCATCTCTCGATTCTCGAACTTAAGTTAAATTACATTAGACCTTTTACAACATGCCTTCTCGTCCAAAATCCCTCCTATCTGAAACATCCGCTAACTATGGGCCTCAAATAAGGCTCAAGTTCACTCAGCGTTCAATAGAGCTTTGCTCGGAGTATCTTTACGAAATGAAATCAGAAATGAGCAGAGCCGGGCTGTAGGAGAATCTTTACCTATTGGTGGGTAGTTCGAAGAACTGGATGGTCGTTGGGATATGGGTCCCAAGTAGCTAAAATGGTGACCCCGCACTAGAAAACGCACTATTGCTAGACAGCGGGTCTGGGTGGGCCGACGACATCAGACGAGGCGCAGGCAGCCGCTGGATACATACGGCGTAGGATCGAGGCCTGTGGAAGTCTATGCAACAGATTTTTGTTCAAAGTCGACGCTTTCGGTTTGTTATGAAGAAGATCTATTTCAAGTTAATTTTTGGTTTACTTAACAGAAAAAAAATTGGTTGGTGATAATGTCATAAAGAATATTGACGATGACTGGCGGGCGGCGGCGGGCGTTCTCTAGTCAAAAGCCAACGCTTGGGCCGATCGTGCCTCTCTATCGCTTGTGCCGCGCCATCGCTTGCACGCTCAGGCTCAGGCGGAACGTGACACTTTTTCGTGCGTGCAACCGGTGTTCATCGATTTATATATAAGACGTTATCACGTCAAAAAGTGGAAAAATAAAACCGTGTTTACCGCATGGTGTTTCTACGATCGCCAAGTTCAAGGTGTTCCTTGAGTCAGCGCGTGGGCCGCGGGTGTTCGCTGAAGAGTTCTATTTAAATCCGTCCTGAAACACCGAGCCGTAGTCTCACGAGCCACGAGCGATTCGCAGCGCGCGCCTGCAACGAACCTATCACAACACTGAAGGTATTTTTATTATTTATTTATTTTATTTTAACGAACGAACATTCTGCTATTATTACCTAGTAATTTCTTTAAATAAAAATATGCGTTCCCACTTATGGCTGATTTATAAAACTATAGTAGGTAGATAATAATATTAATAATTATTATTTTAAGATCATTAATTTGAATATTTTACATTAAAAAAACGTAGGTAACGAATGATTTTTGAAAAGACGAATTTTAAAGCAACCACAAATGTTTTTGTTATACTTATTTTCTGATAGTCAAAATGCATAAGATGCAATTGCACGTCAACTCCGAAGTGTTTCAGATCTGTGCTTTACTACCTAATTTAATTGTGACAAATAAAATAATTTACCACCACCACCTTACACCACTACCAACTTCTTGATTTTTTTTGTCTACCTTAGCTACTGAAAAATTCCATAGCCTTTCGGGTTGCTTTGGGGCTTATCTTTGAAACGGATGAACCGACTAATATTATATTAGATGGAATTTTGCCAAGCAATGAAAAGAAAAAGACTACGCAGTTTCGCCTTATTTTCGGCTTCATTTTTGATCTACATACGTCGGAATATAATTTTTTTTAAACTGCCCCGTCGCGTCGCGGGATTTTGATATAAAAATGGGCATATAATTATTGTAAATCATAGAAATATATGACAACCTCCCAGGCGCAGTCGTGAGCGCTGTAGTCTTATAACTGGGAGTTATCGCGTTCGATTCCCGGCGGGGCAATTCGGGAACTTATTATTTTCGAATTGTCTCTGGTCTGGTGTGGTGGGAGGCTTTGGCCGTGGCTAGTTACCACCCAATCGTCAACGATGTGCCACCAAGCGATTTAGCGTTCCGGCACGATGGCGTGTAGAAACAGATTAGGGTATGGGTTGAATTCTTGAATGTACACTGCCATTCCCCTTCCAAGTTATTCTGCTACCATCTTAGACTGCATCGTCACTTACCATTAGGTGAGATCGCAGTCAAGGATTATCTTGACATCGAATAATAAAACAAAAAAAATTAGATAGGTAGGTTTATGCAGTATACCTACTACGCTCACGAAAACGATTTAAAATCCACGGTTGGTTGCATCTATCTACAAATAAACTGATATTCATGAGATAATTTGTTCACAATGTTGTTAGATCATCAGATCTATATTCTGTTTTGAATCTATGTGAGTCACTATAGTGGAACCGTTCCAGATTTTGTAATAATGATAAAATTAAGTTTTAACACGAAGGTTGCCCCAGATTTTCTCTTATTTGATGGGGAAGGTCAAATAAGGTATCTTAGATACCTAAGTATATTTTTTGCATATCATATCCTTACTCTGTGCAGTCAGTCTACCATAATATCTGCTTAGATGCGCAACGTAAGTAAACAAAATGGGTACATAAATAGATACATAATAATTATTATATATCTACATGATTTTTTTCAATAATATAGCGGGGCCAGCGGTATCGAACCCACATCACTCTGCTGTTAATTGTTTACACATTTTGAAACCTTCAATTCAAGTGCAGTTCAGAACTTTTAATAAAAATATATAGTAGGTTTATACATGTTTTGGTGCATTGCATTTGCAGTTTTGTGTCAATAATAGCACAGTTTTAGAACGTTTAGAACGTTAAGATGGACGCAAGATCGTAATCGCCGAAAATAAGCGCTCGAAAACAACTGTGTTTATCTCGTGTTGAATTATTATTGTCGACACTGATGATAAATTACGTGTTAAAGTTTTAATGCGCTTTGTAACGTACCAACTATAGCACGTACCTAGTATTTTTTTTTTCGAAGGCAAAGTAGCCCTTGACTGCGGTTTGACCTCATGGCAAGTGATAAAAATTATTTATTGATGATGCAGTCTGAGATGGGAGCAGGCTAATTTAGAAGGGGTATTAGTAAAGGCTTGTGGGTTGTGGGATATCAATAAAAATACATTTTAAAACAGTGAACAAAATTATTTTTTGTTTAGTTTTATTTCAAATACCTATTGACAATTTGGAGGCATTGAAAGGAAGGGTTAAACATTTCTTAAGCAATACTTTAAAATTGTGTCGATAGATGGCGCTAACACTGAATTTAAAGTATTTTTAAACGACTTCAAAAAAAAGGAGAAGGTTATCGATTCGACGCGTACCTATTTGTTTTGTCTATGTATATCTACACTATTACTTTAACTCCGACAAACTGAATCGATTTCAATAATTTTTCGTATTCGAAACGATATACCTACTCGTACTATCAGGTTGATCCTATTTAAAGGTGAAGATCTGATGAATATCTTCGATGATGGAGGGGGGAACTCCTCAATGAATAATATGAGCAAATCGCTCGCGATCAGAGAATGTGGAGATTGATCCTATGAAACTACACTAAAATGCTTAAAATAATAACATAAAAAAATTCTTTTTAAAAAACCGACTTCAAACGCCACTACAAAGTAGGTATTAAATAATTTTATTTTGTACAGGTACATAATTAACCTACCTATGTTTAGGTCGGGCTAGCGTTGCGCATCGTTGTCATCGTTTCTACATTTACGCCCGCCAGACTTCAACATTCCATGTAGATACTTACAAACTAAAATTATTTTATAATTTGTAGTGGCGTTTGAAGTCGGTTTTTTATATTTTTTTATATGATTATATTGTTGGGCTATTGAGGCTTAGGTACTTAGCTAGGTATTAGGTAACTGATGCATCATCAACACATACCTACCTAAGTTGGTAGGGTAGACCGGGGACGATAGTAACATTTTTTAAACAACGGCTTGTAGTTCAGAATCTACAAGTTTCTATTGAACACGGTTTAAACATAGCATACTCAGATTTATGCTCTATGCTTTTGTAGAGACTGATGTTATTCATTGTTGCAGAACATATTTTTATAAATCGATTTTTTGTCCAGGGATAGGTACTCACTGTTACAATTGACCCCAAGTACGGGTCAATTGTACCACAACTTTGGAAGTTAATTAAAGCCATATGTATGATTTAATCAAAATAGTTTTATTATTATTCCTTAAACTTAATCGGTCTGATAAGTTACATCAGTCATAAGTCTCAGAATAAACATTATAATGAAAATTATAACTTTTTTAAGTTTAACGACGAAGAATATAATTATTTTAGCTTGTTACGGAAGTAAGTAACTTGTTATAAATAGCTAAAAAACATTACTTTCGCATTTCTTTTTGTAAGCTATTTGTATTAAAAACTAAAAAGAGATCACTTTTTTCAAAAATCACATTTTGTATGGAGTTACAATTGACCCCTGGTACTATTAACCCCGTTCCACACTTAAGTTATTAGTCATAATTCTGGAAAGCTCTTTTCAACTACGTCATTGCGTCCAAACGAAAGTAAGAAATATAACAAACTTAAATTTCCCTCCTTTAAACCATAATTTTTAAACTCAATAGAATACAAGCTCCAGTTCAGCATTGGTGCCTATTCGAAGTTACAAAATCTCTAAATTAAAGTAATTGGACTGGTCTAAAAATAATCGTTTTAAAAATATTCCTCCTTCTGGCGAAGTGTATTACTATTTTATACCGATCAAATAAATTTTAGTTTAGAGATTTTGTAAATCGAAATAGGCACCAGATTAGATTTTGAAATTATACCATGATTAATATAATGACTTCCAATTGCAGCAATTACATTAGGTTTTGTTAGGAGAACATAGTATGTAGATATGTTTGATCCATGGATCAAATTCATTTTAATATAATATGATCAATCGAACTTGTGAGGTTTGATCGTGATTATATGAGTTGCATTATTCGAAGATACAATAACAGATAAAATTCATTATATGAAAATATGGCTCGGGATCATTTGTACCGTGGGGTCAAATGTAACGTTTCAAATGACCCCGTGCTGTTACAATTGTGCCAAAGTGAACAAAACCAGAAAAGTTAAAATAACTTCCGTTTTAAATGAAACTGACCTTCAAACTACTACACAATTGAAGCGTTGATATTTAGTGGATACAATATTAATTACGATCTAGCATTAAAAGCATTTTTAATGAATAATGAGCCAACACATAAAGCGCAAATTTTTACTGGGGACACTCGTAAACAAAAATTGTTGAATAGCTCGTCCATCTCTCACCGTATCAAGTCGCCGACTGGTGAGCAGGTTGAGAACCGCTCGAGGCACGTAAGCATGCACTCACACAAGCTTTTTTTTAGGTAGTTGTCCAAATATCGACGATGTTACTATTGCCCCGTGTTACTATTGTACCCGGTCTACCCTACTTAATGGAGAAAAAGAAAGTTACATATTTCAGTACAGTGTTCTGTTCTCATTGCAGATGTCGATTGTCCCATTGTTATTCCGCGACTGGTGGGACGACTGGGAGCGTCCCTCGAAGCTGCTGGACCAGCACTTCGGCATGGGCCTCAAGAGGGACGAGCTCTTATCCTCCCTCTCGTCATTCCCCTCGAGCTCTCTCTTCAGGAACTCGTACTTCAGGCCATGGAGGACCAGTCTCGCACGTCAAGAGTCCTCATCCACTATCAACCTTACTAAGGAGAAATTTGAGGTTAGTATACTCAGGTATCGACTATCGACATAATTAAATAAAAAAAATTAAGTGGCACTGGGACTGCCGCGGTTAAGCTATTGCATAGCATTTTTATCAACTTATGCAATTATAATATTTATGCAATATTATAATATATATAGCTCGATTACCACTGACTGACTGATTCACTGACTGACTCATTGACAGGGTTGTTCTCCTAGAAGGAGACGGAAATCGATATAATGATGTAGGGGAGATATGTTGGGGTGGGGGATTCGAGTTGGGGAAAATTATGACATTTCGGAAAAACAAGATGGCGGCCGACGTGAATCTTGCAACTCTTTTGTTTTCCAACCGATTTCTTTGAAATTTTGGATTATTGTAGGAATTAGTAAACGATTAACAGAAAAAGTGAAAAAAATTAAAAAAACAAGATGGCGGCCGAGCTGTGACGTCTCAAATTTCCGACCCCTCTCCTGTAAAATTTTGTATGAAAAAAATTTTTTTCACCCATGGTGTCGTATATAGCTCAAAGAATGTGACTCGGAGAAAGGTGGAGAGAGCTGATGAGTGAGGAGTTCGGAGACGGGCGAGGGGCACGGCCAGGGTATAGAAGATAGGTGGAGGGTGCTCGACCAAATGTCATTTGAAACCTCGAGCAGTTGCCAGTGCGTTGAAAAAAAATTCCAAAATGGCGGAAAAAAAATGGCGGCAAATTTTGTCCGTCTCTCTCTCGGAGACTATAAGAGATGGAGGAGCGGTTTCTCGACAAAAGATGATCAAAACCCGGAGGTCTACCTGGTGAGTAGGAAAAAGATTCAAGATGGCGGATTTTTTTTTCCATACAAAATGTATATGGGGAATATTGAAGGGACTAGAAGTTGGGAACTATGCAAGACAATGAGTTTGATAGGTTCATAGGGCTTTTTTCTTTTTCTTTTTTTTTCATTTTACATTTGCTTTTTTTCTTTTTTTTTTTTCTTTTTTTTTCTTTTTCAATTGTGAATGAGGAGCACGGCCAGGTTATTGCAGATAGGTGGGGTGTGCTCGAACAAATTTTTTGGCAAAAGATGACCAGAATCCGAAGGTCTACTTGATGAGTAAAAAAATCGCGGTCCGCTTTAGCGGGCCGCGCACCCACGCGCCCTACTTGTAGTAATAACACTTCCCGCGAGCTGCTTTAGCAGCTCGCGCACCGAGCGAAATAAATAAAGCCGAACAATCGCGGTCCGCTTTAGCGGGCCGCGCACCCACGCGCCCTACTTGTAGCAATAACACTTCCCGCGAGCTGCTTTAGCAGCTCGCGCACCGAGCAAACGCTAGTTAATATATATATAGCTGCTTGTGCTGATTCACTCACTGACTGACTCATTGATCACCTCTCCTGTAAAATTTTGTATGAAAAAATTTTTTTTTACTACTGGTTTCGTATAGAGGGTAAAAATTCATTCGGAGGAAAAATATGGAGAGAGCTGATGATTGAGGATTTCGGAGACGGGTGAGGAGCACGGCCAGGGTATTGATGATAGGTGGGGTGTGCTCGAACAAATGTCACTCGAAACCTCATCCAATTCGCAGTGAGCTGAAAATAAATTCAAAATGGCGGAAAAAAGATGGCCGCCATACAAATTTCGTCGGTGTCTATCTCGGAGAGTATAAAAGATGGAAGAGTGGTTTCTTGGCAAAAGATGATCAGGACCCAAAGGTCTATTTGATGAATAGAAAAAAATCCAAGATGGCGGAATTTTTTTTTCTTCATACAAAATATATGGCGAATATTGAAGAGACTAGAAGCCGGGAATCATGCAAGACTTTGATACGGTTCCTTTTCAAGATTTGTTTTTGTAAAAGAAATCTCATTCTGACAAATGATGAGATATGATGATCGAGGGTTTGGAAGGTGGGTGAGGAGCACGGCCAGGGTATTGAAGATAGGTGGGAGGTGCTCAAATAAAAATTACTCGAAACCTCATCCAATTGGCAATGAGCTGAAAAAAAATTCAAAATGGCGGATTCAAGATGGCGGCCATACCAATTTCATAGGCATCTATCTCGGAGAGTATAAAAGATGGAAGAGTGGTTATTTGATAGAAAATGATCAGGACCTGAAAGTCCACTTGACGATAGAAAAACCGCGGTCCGCTTGCGGGCCGCGCACCCACGCGCCCTACTAGTTTTATTATAAAATCAGAGCTACTTGTGAACCTCTAAAATGTTGAACGCTTACTGAACGACGGTGTCAGGTTTATTTTCGTTACGGAATTTCTTGATTCAGTCGCCGCGCTCAAACTGTTTGTCCTAGTTCAAAAGCCCGCGATAAAAGCTCTAAGCAATAGCTTAAAAATAAGTCTCTAAACAGACAATCTGCTGTCTTCCTTCTCCTTATCCTCCTCGAGTTTCCCTCTTTAGGAACTCTACTTCACGCCGTGGAGGACGAGTCACGCACGGGAAGAGTCCTCAACCACTATCAACCTTACTAAGGAGAAAGCTAGATTAGTATTAACGGCAGTAGGTATACTTAGCTGTTTTTTTTCTTCTCATTCTCTCCAGCTTCCTTTTCAGGAACTCTTACTTCATGGAGAGCGTACCTTGCCTAATAGGATTCCTCGTCTCGTATCAAGTTTAGTGTGATCACATCTGATTTTACAATACCCACTCTCTAACTAGGTATTAGTGGTATTAGTTAAAAATACATTGTTGCAGCAGCTATTAATTTAGCCAATGACCAGAATTGAGACTGAAGGATTGATTGACGCAGTTTTTCCGCAATCGACTAGCCGGTCTTCTTATGTAATTTAATTATTACTGTGATTTTTTTGCTATCTAAAGAACATTTTATATTACCCATGCCATGCCAAACATGACTAATATACCTACCTCCAAGGCTCCAACTAAGCGTTAAGCTTGTGCTCGGAATAGGTATACGACAATAGTAAAACGAGTGGGTTTTAAGCCAGCGATCTTTCGGATTTCACCCAGATTACCGAGAAAATGGCGTCCATATAGCAGAAATTAACAGAAACCCTCTCTCAATTCCAGGTCATCCTAGATGTCCAGCAGTTCGCCCCCGAGGAAATCACAGTGAAAGCCAGCAACAACTCAATACTGGTCGAAGGCAAGCACGAGGAGAAACAAGACGAGCACGGCTTCATCTCCCGCCAGTTCACCCGCAGATACATCCTGCCCACTGGCTATGAGATCACCGACCTGGTCAGCACCTTATCCTCCGATGGGGTCCTTACAATTACTGCCCCTAAACGCCCACCCCCCAACTCCGGCGAAAGAATTGTCCCCATCACTAAAACTGGCCCAGTCAAGCAGCCTGAGGCTGAGACCCCTAGCAACGAGCAGCCTCGCGAACAAAACGTCCCAATCGTAACTTCCCCTTAAATGCGACATCATATAATTAAATTAAAGCCTCTTTTACATGGAGGCAGTTTCTCGTCGAAAAGAACAAAGTTACCATGTTTTCTATGGGAAGCAAATCACCTGCCTATATCGCTGACAGTTGCGTCCCTGCGAAAACTATATTGATAATAGTTTTAATTTTGAATTATTTTTATAGCAACAAAGGTATAATTTCTCAAAGCTACAGAGACACTTATTATAATCAGTCCATCTGTTGTTGAACCATGTAAAATCCTAAAAATACCTATTGAGTCATAGGCGAGATTTAGATTTTTGTTGATAGGTAAGTAGGTAGGTATGTAGGAAAGTATACCTACTTACTACGCTAACACTTTTGGGCAAAACACTTTTTCCATGTAAATAAGGCTTAATAAATAAGCTAACGATCGAAATGTAAAATAAATAGCATTTATTTTTGTAATATTAAATGTCCCGCTGTTGGCCAACATCGGGGAGCGATTCGAAATGAACGAACTAGGTTTTATCGAATTAAAAGGAATGCAAAACATCACTCTTCATTTTTAATTATTGTAAAAATGTATAAAAATATATTATTATACTTGGTGTAATACTTTGATTGTTTTATTGTACCTACCTACTTACAGACATAATTAATTCTCTGTCAGCTAGGACTCTCACTTATTTGCATAAAAATCTGCATAATTTAAGAACCTACCTAAGTATCTATGTACCTACCTAAATAATTCTTTAGAAATCTATTCTATACCGTCTTAATTACCTACCTACCTATTTTATTTAAAAAATATTTAAGAACCAGGTAGTTGGTACATAATAAAGGAAGTAGGAATCTACTCATACCTACCTATGTTCGATTAAAAAACTTGATCGAAATAATAGCATTTTTGTGCTAGCTATGCACTATGTTTTAGGTATTGGGTAGGTACTAGGTAGGTACTTAGCGTTACCTACTAATAGTCTAACATCAGCTGTCATAACATTTAGGGGAAGAGAGGGCAAGATGGAATATCTATCAACTTATTTTTGTCAAAATTTTAGCTGACAGTAAAATTATACTTAGGTATAGGATACTTACTTATTATAACTATAGGTATATCAACTCTATAATTTTAACCACCCTAGTTATTATAATAAACCTACTACCCTACCTTCTAAGCCTAATTTATTCGTGTTTATGTTTAGGCGTGAAAATTAAAAGTTGCGTGTTGCGAACTGCCGATAGATGGCGCTAGTAGTTGGTGAAATAATATAATAGTACATTTATTGTCGAGGCTCGGAATAAAGCAATTTATGGACGAGTAATATTGGAAGGCCGAGGCGAAGCCGAGGACTTCCAAGTGATTTTAAAAGGACGAGGCGCTAGCCGAGGCCTTTTTAAGTAAACGAGGCCATGAATTGCTATTTCGGCCATGCTTATATACCTAGTACTTTTCTCTAATTTGCGAGGAAACAACAAAAAAATAATTAAAGAAACACTGTTTTATTTTGTAGTTTTTAGCTTTGAGTATTCACACCACAATGTAGATGGCCTTTTGTTTTTACTCAATTCGTTAAAATAGGCCATAAGGACATTTTTTGAAAACGAATTTGTCTTTTTTCCGGTTTTCCATTGAATGAAGTCTTCATAAGCCTTTTCATATTTTTCTTTAGATTTTGGTGGTAAAAGATTTTCTGATAGAATTTTAGCTTCTTCCGCCATATCTGGTGGTGTAAAGTCCATTAGGTAATTCTTCATCCGATTCCGAATCAATTTTTATTTCAGAACAAGAAATATATTGTAAAAGAAAACACCAGTCACCAATAATTCTTTACCTCCAATTAAACCACGCTCTAGAGGTTCCATTTAAAAAAAAATTCATTCTTATTTTTTTAAATTGTATAACTCAGCGAAAGAAATGCACATTTAAAACACCTAATCACAGAGGAGAAACACCTAATAGAGGAAAGTGTACATTTTAAAAACCTCGTACCTGTCCAGCAATTTACATTATTGTCCTGTTACGTAATTGCTGGCGCCACGCCAGCAATGAGCCAATTGATGTTTCGTTTTTTTTTAAATAAAGAAGCGATTTCCGAGCAAATTTGAGAAATATAATTTTTCTGTCGCTTGGTTTATTTAAATATTGTACTATATTTATATTTAAGAACTCAGAATTTTCTCTTCTTCCTATTATTGACATCTCACTCGATACGATAGCATAAAAAGTTTCAGAAACCCCGACTTTTTTGAATGTATACCTACCTAGTCAAGAAAGCTAAAATCTAAATAAAAGGAAATAGTATTTTATTGTTAGGTATACCTACATTACGACAAAATAATCTATTCTATACTTATAATAAAACTGTAACTGCACGAATTCTGTACATTAAGGCCGACTTGCATCAAACTGCTTAATCATGTTTAGTTAAATTTTCTAGACCCGTCCTTCTCATGTCAACTCTGAAATAGCATCGTCAAAAAGTGACAGCATTACAAAATTTAACTAAACATGACTAAGCAGTTTGGTGCAAGTCAGTCCAAATATATTTTGAAAATTTAAGAGTAGTGTCTAGTGACGAAACGCGACGCGAGTAGGTATTTTCCAAAATGCTATCTGTTTCACAACGCTTCGCTGCCCGACCCGCATCGTGCGATAGAGAGAGTTGCAAGTCCAGGAGTTATTTGCCTAAATTTTATTCTTGAAATATTGTTTCGGGTCATAACGTTTTTACCCCCCTAAACGTTTACAAAATTAGACAATTTTGGTCTCATTAGATTCAGTACATCTTAATCTAGGCTCGTACGTTTCATTTTTTTAGTATTTCAGTTTAGTTAAATTTAAAAAAATAAAATTAGTCGAGGAAGTTTTTTAGTCAAAAATATGGATATTTTAGTCACTAATAACTTTTAACATAAGCAATATTTCTTTAAAATTAAAACGTACGGGCATAGTTTTTCATTGTATCTGCAACATTTCAAAAAATTATGAACATGGGACAACATTTACGGGTAGCAAAACGTTATCGCTTTTTGTCACTTTTTGTATGAAAATTTTCAACTAGACAATCCTCTTAAATTAGAGGAGGCTTTATTATCGACTGGCTGATAGTCGCGGCTTCGTCCGCGTGGAAAAGGGCTTCTTTAGGGCTGTACTATGTAATCCACAATACTTGGTTCAAACCATATCTTTACGACTGCACAACGCCACTAACAATAGCAATCCACAGGAGACATTTTCGCGAGCGAAGCGAGCGCGAAATTTTTTACGAATGCACTGCGCTGCTATGTAAGTACCTACTTGGTAACTACAACAGCAATGCATAAGCGAGATGCGAGCGCGCGAAGCGGGCGCGTAATTTTTTACGATTGCAAATTGCAATAGACCATAAGCAGTCCATACTTGGTCTATCTATCTATACAATATGAATTCAAAATCAAGTTTCTGTATTCCCACCATTTAGGCAGGCCGTACCTACCTAGCAGCATCAAGATTGAGGAGTTGGTACCTGGAGCTCAATGATGTAGCCCAGTAGTTGATGGCTCCACTACGCAGTTATGTAGTCCATACTTGATAGCCGACTGTGGTTTTTGTGGCACTGAATTATGTACTTTATGATTAATAAATATAAATAAAATAAATAAATAAATAATAAATAAACATTACAGCAATGCACAACAGACATTTACGCGAGCGAAGCGAGCGCGAAAATTTTTACGATTGCACTGCGCCACTATGTAAGTTCATATTTGGACCTACAACGGCAATGCACAACCGAGATTCTTGCGAGCGAAGCGAGCGCCAAATTTTTTACGATTGCAAATTGCAATAGACCATAATTATGCAGTCCATACTTGGTATCTATACAATATCAATTCAAAATCAAGTTTCTGAATTCCCACCATTTAGGTGAGCCGTACCTACCTAGCAGCATCATGATTGAGGAGTTGGTACCTGGAGCTCAATGATATAGCCCAGTGGTTGATGGCTCCACTACGCAGATATGTAGTCCATATTTGATAGCCACAACAGCAATGCACAACCAATATTTATGCGAGCGAAGCGAGCGTGAAAATTTTTACGATTGCAATAGACCATTATGTAGTCCATACTTGGTATCTATACAATATCAATTCAAAATGAAGTTCCTGAATTCTCACCATTTAGGTGGGCCGTACCTACCTAGCAGCATCAAGATTGAGGAGTTGGTACCTACCTAAAATTTTTGCATTGCACTGCGCCACTATGTAAGTCCATATTTGTACCTACAATAGCAACTCACAACCGAGATTTTCGCGAGTGAAGCGAGTCATTCACTTCCTCCACTTCAATGGGTTTTTAGTGAACGTGAAGAAGCGCGAGTCCAGTTAGACGGTCTTCTGCCATTGAAACATTAAGCCAAGTTTTGAGCCTCCTAAGAGTGGAAAAGGATCAAGAAGGAGCAATTGAATCTCATTATCTACCTACAAAATACGCTCACGGGGCGCTGCTTAGACCTACATACAAATTTTCTCAAACATGATTCGATTACGCTCAGCCCAGGGGGGGGGGGGGGGGTCATGACCCCCATGACCCTCCCCCTGGATCCGCCCTTGGCGCCACAGTGGAATATGTGTAAATAGTCACATACATATACATACATACATACTTACATACATATAAACTGCAAAATCATAAGTATTAAAAAAAGACTTGTGAAAACTTAGGTAGGTAGGTAGGTAAATGTTAGCCATGTAACTATACCACCCTTCGGTCACCAGTGGACTCTGAAATAGGAACTAAAATAAAAGTGTATGTAATAATTTAAGATTAAAAAGTCATCGAGCGATCCTAAAGCTTCAAAATTATAGTTAGGTATAGGTGCCCACCGCCAAGGTGTTACCGCGAACCATTTAACGACACTTGCACAAGCACTAAGCAAACCGCGTCGGCACATTAATGTTAAGCGAATGCGAAATGCCACAAAAAGCAATAAGGCTGGCTACTATCTATCGCGTGAGCTTCTAACTCTAGCTGTCATAGTCTAAGAATACTTCAAGTTTCTGTGGCATTGTTTAAAAATGATTGCTACAGTCGATCACGATCACTTTTGACTGGCTGAATTTATGACGTTCTTGTGAGTTTTAACTAAAAAGTAGCGAGAGTGTACCTAAGAGCCAATCGGAGGTGATTGTCACTGTTCCATTGCATGCATTGTAGAAATCAATTTTAGACAATCCCTCAGCAGCGCAGCGTTGTAATAGGTAGGTGCTTTTTAATCCCCCTCTAGGTACCTAGGTACCTATCTATAAGTGTTCATCGTTTTTGCGCTGTCAGTACCTACTTTCTAGTACGAGTGCCTTAACTACTATGTTATGACAACTCAGAACCAAAACAAAACGCTCCACTAGCAAGTAGCGACCCCTTCAGCAGTCCGTGAACACCGACAGATAAGTTGGTGGATCTACATAGAACTGCTGTGCCTGCGGTGGCCCTTATAGCCGCGTCCCACACAACAAAACTGCAAATAATGAATAATAATTCCTTCACTAGTTAATGTGAACCGTGGCGGAGTGGCGAAGTGTGCTCTCGAAGCACCGCGTGTGCATGTTACATGTCAGCTCGGTGATAGACTTTCTATAATTCAAATGATGATGGTCTAAAAACACAGTATAAGGATGAAACTATCCTTACTCTGTGCTAAAAAGCAGAAAGGGGTTTATACACTCTTAAATACCTGTAAGTATAAGTAGGTAGACCATAGTATGTAGTATGTAGTATACTTATACTTACAGGTATTTAAGATAGTAGATTAGATTTGTAGTACATATCTACTTACCTGTTAACCTGTATTACAGGTTAACAGGTAAGTAGATATGTACTACACGTGAGGAATACATTGAGTTTAAGGGAGGTGTGGCCTAGTTGTGATAGAAGTAGTAAGTATATTAAACAATCACGGTGGTTAAGCAAAGTTGACCCCCGGTTTGAAATAGCATGCGTGACTGAATGACATTGTGTCCTTTTTAGGGTTCCGTAGTAAACAAGGAACCCTTATAGACCAGTGCAGATAACCTTAAATAGACCTTTGAAAATTATGAAAAATTAAAAAAAATTATAGTAGGATGAAATCCATTGGAAAAGGAAGAAAATGTAACAAAAAAATCGGCCAAGTGCGAGTCGGGACTCGGGCCTCGCTCTTTTAGGGTTCCGTTAAAAAAAATTAAATAAAAATATTTCCATGTACCTTACCCATTGAAATATTTTAATTTAATTTTTTTAATTTAATTTAATTTTTATTATTTGTTGTTCTAGCGGCAATAGAAATACATAATATGTGAAAATTTCATCTGTCTATCTATTACGGTTTACGAGATACAGCCCGCTGACAGACGGACGGACGGACGGACGGACGGCGTAGGCTTAGTAATAGGGTCCCGTTGGTACCCTTTGGGTACGGAACCCTTAAAATGAAAGGAAAAATAAATTACGGGCGATCTGAGGTCGGGAAGTGGGGGGAGGGGGGGTTTGAGGGTAAAAAACGGTTTATCTTAATTTCTGGAAAAACTACAAGTCCTATGGAAAAAAATTAAATAGCAAAGTTGTAGGTAATAAAAAGATCTACAACTTTTGTGTTAAGACTTTTTTCACATAACCTCAAAATGTATGTGAAAAATTCAAATAACCAAGTTTTTGGTTTTTTATTTTTATCTTTTACAAAAAAAAAATATTTTTCCACGAAATTTGGTGAAAACTTACCTTTTTATGTCCCAAACACACTGTAATTTTTCTGATTTAAAATATTTATTTTTTCACCTTTTTTTTGACTTAATATTGAAAAAGCACCTAATTTACAATCGAAAATTCTCCCGTCAAAATATCTGCTTTTTTAAAAAAGTCGGTGAGCTTTTTGTTCGTTGAAATCTCTACTTTCTGATGGTGTAAAAAAAATATACATTACTATGGTAAATGCTCTCAGAAAATGCAGAAACGAAATACGAAATAACAGGTAGTAAGGCCCAGACCCTCCTAGCCCCTTCCTTAATTCCATAATTAGGTCTTTTAAAAATATTGTAGGTGTGGGAACACCATTTTTCAATTCAGGGATCCGTTTGTGAAATATGATATTTTAAAGTGCTAAATTTTATTAGAGTCAAGTGTCCCCCCCCTCTGCCAGCTAAATGGTTGTATATAGGATACAAGAAAAAATTCATAGCAGTAGTATATATAATGAATTTTAAAGGAAAACTATCACGGCTAAGTAGGGTTCATTAGTTAAGGAGTTTTATCTGTTTTTTCTAAGTTAGGTATTACACGTATTGTAAGTTGCATATTTTGTAGTATATTATAGTATTTAAACCATGGAACTCAAAATGTATTCAATATTCATAAATAAAATAAAAGCACTATCCTAGGTCAGCAATAATATTTGAGACTTTCAACTACGGAACCCTACACTGCGCGTGGCCCGACACGCACTTGGCCGGTTTTTGACGGCTGTTTCGCTCCTTCCATGTCGACTACTTAAGACTGCCGAGAGCACGTAAGGCTTTGATATCGGTTATTATCTATCATCCACATAATAAATTAATAATCATTAAGCCTAAGATTCGAAATCACGTTGAGTTGTATACTCGACAAGTAGGTATACGACTCAATGAGTACCTACGAGCAGGTACGAGTAGTAGGTAGGATCCTGGGACACCACCGCATTAGTATCTCAAGAAACTTTTACTATTTTGTACGTATATGCAATATATAATAGGGTAACGACCCTCAATAATGAGGAAAAAGAAATCTAAATGACAGTCTAGACTTCTAGAGGATACATGGAAGGTACCTATCTACCTACCTACTTGTATGATTGTTGTGTTGTGGGGCTTCTTCGTGGTGTTTCACCAATTTAATTTTGGCGCGGAGTTGCGTTGAGTTCAATAATATTGTTAATTTATCATTGTCTCAGAGGGTTGGGGAAGAGAGGAATGTTGATGATTGCTTACTGAAGTTATTGTTATACGGTTACAATTGTAACTTTCTTCTAAACTACAACTATACTAAGTATACCTAATAATCTAGGTATATAGGGTAGGTAGGTATATTATGTCATCGTGAGATTGTGAAAATCGTTAGTTTATAAACAAACAAGTACTTAACAAGCTTGTCAGATTGTAAACTGGCGCAAGATTGTGATTTGTGAACTGTATTGAATTTGTGATTTGTAACTCGGGTGACCATAAATTTTTGGACTGCGATGATATTGCCCGAGCAATAAGTATCTATACATAATGTCTATCCCCTATTGGGTAGAATTATGTTTTACTACTAAAAATCATAATTTCGAATATTAACTAATACCACGCAGTCTGCCCTACCCCTGGAGTGTTGTTTTAAAGCGCGGAGCCAGAAGCTCGCGAAGGAGGTCATGAATTAAATTAATTATCCTGAAAAATTGTAAGAATATCCGTTATAGATGCTTGAGGTAGGTACTTTTGAGATATATTCAGTAAAACAAAACAAAACCCCAATCAATAGAAATTGCTGTATTACCTACCTACCTACCTACCTATAACATTCGAGTAGGAAAGACATTACTAGAAAATTGCTTCGTTCATGTTTTATTTGTTTTAAGAACAAATTCGCATTAGTTAATGTGCGAAATAAGAGCAGGATGAGGCGGGTAATAGATCTCATGGCCATGGATCACTCCGGGGGGAGGGGTGCTCCATCAATCAGCCCGGAGCGATTACAGCGGGTGTGGTGCAAGGTACGAGCAGAATGATAAATATGGTTGAGCGAAAGCAACGGCTGGGTCATGCGTCATGCTCGTGAACGGGTGCCACCGGCGGGAATGGGGCTACTTTATGTCTGCCCATCTTAAGATATATTGCATTGTTAGTAAGTATGCATTTTTGGAACTTCCCTCATTGTGGAAACACTGCATCGGTACATATCATAGTATTTATTGTATTGTAAACTTGTTTTGAAAAAAGCAACCGCCGAGTTTCTTGCTGGTTCTTCTCGGCAGAAAGGGCGTTCCGAAACAGTGGTAGAGTCAGACGATTCAAAAGCACTTGTAAAAAGTTCATATTTGAATAAAAAATATTTCTATTCTATTCTATTCTATTGATAGTCCTGGATTCCGGACATACCCCAACTCGTTCTCGACTCTCGAATCACGATTTGTCAGCTCATCACCGCTCATCATATCAAAAGACCTAGATAATATTTCACCAGACAAGGGCCCGTAATGAAACCCGATAGATTGACTGTGCTGTAGGACGTCAGGGAAAAAAGTTGTTGAGCAAAAACCGGAGGAAAGTCAAAATTTTGCAGTTTTCCCCCCACCCTTCTCTTTCAGCACAGGGTCCTCGAGGTCCAAAACTTGAGAAAATGTAAATTAACGATCCCTGAACAATATCCCAAAGTTTCATTAACTTCCGACCTTTTTCCATCTATACCTACCCACTTTTCCTACCTGTCGACTGGACTATTTTTTGTAAGAGCCATATCTCGGTAACGAATTAATATACAAACATATTTGTATGGTCAAAATTGTAGGAAATTTAACGTTCTAGAGAAAAGTATAGAAATGCTTTTGCCGTAGGACGTAAGGAAAAAAGTTAAGTATTGAGGAAAACCGGAGGAAGGTCGAAAATTTTGCACGCTCGCACGCTCCTCCTTCACAGGGTCCTCGAGGTCCAAATCCAAAACTTGAGAAAATGTTAATTAACCACCTGAACAACATCCTAAATTTTCATTAACTTCCGACCTTTTTCAACCAAACCCCACTTTTTCCTACCTGTCGACTGGCCTATTCAAGCCAAGCGATTTAGCCTTTTGGTATCTTGTATACCTACAAACCGATTAGTGGTTAGAGGTGCGTATGAGCTTCAATCAATTAGGTAAGTAGCTGCCTGACGTACTACTCCTTCCAAGTTAGCCTTTGAATATCAATTAATAATTACAGTTTGTGCTTTGGACCAGCCAACGAACAAGTCCAGTGCAATTCGACAAGCGATTGATCTGGGGAGCGTACCTATTAATTGCTCTTGTAGTCTGAACCTAACACTTATACGTAGGTATATCTACCTTCTATCTACTTTTGTTTAGCAGTTCTCTACATCTGCTGTTATCTACCTATTACTTACTTATAAATGGTGCTGTAGCTACCTTTAGGTACTATTGGTTCACTTATATAAGTGCCTATCTAGTTACATACCTAATATGTTAAGCAGTTCTTCAGTGTCTAGTCGTTTGCCTTTATCTACCACTGGTTCAACTCAAAATAGGACCTCGAGTCCTATAGAAACGTTCAAGTTCGTAAAGGTACCTAAGGGTAGGTACCTACCTACTTACCGCGTAGGTCGAATTCCTGTAAAAGTATAAAGTTTCAGCGTAGGGAAATTTTTTACAAGAAAAAGTGTTAATTACTTAAGTAATTAAATTTATTTCCGTTCGAAGTTTGAACTACTTATTGTTACAATTATTTTTTGTTTAATCTACCTAAGGATTTTTGGCCCAACAGGTCTAAAAAAAGCGATTTTAATAGGCCCTCCATAATCTGAAAACCAATATAGTTTGGTATAGGTAGATAAGTACTTATACCTGATTATTTTGAAGTAAACTAAACAAACAATTCTTTTGCATTTTAATTAGGTATCAAGAAGTTCTTAAGGTGGATTATACGGGTCTGCCCGCGAAATTCAAATTTAATGGCCAAAATGGCCTATCTTCTTCACAGGTTTATATGCAAAACACCGAGTTGGACGTGAGTTACTCACAAATTAGTCAGTAGATATTTTGATTAACGAAGTGACTATTTGTACGGGTAGGTACTGGACGAATAAATTATAGATATTTATTCGTACAGTTACCTATTCAATTTTTTTAGTAGTGGAGTAGGGGGGCCCCTCCCCCTCCCCCCCCCCAAATTCAGGCCACATGATTCAAATACTTATTTGACCAAAATTATTCGTCCGACTTCTGTACGATCTAATAAATTCTAATAAATTGTTTGTCCAGTCCCGTATTAATAATTATAAATTGTTCGTAGGTAGGTACAGTAGATAGATACCTACCCGTATTAATAGACTCACTCTTTGATTAATTTCTTAAACTGGTCATTTTCAAAGGTGATAATTCTACTGGCGCAATTAGAATGCCATTAGCCTAGTTTGTCGTATTAGTTTACAAATTGCGAAAAACCAAATTAAATTTGAATTTCGCGGGCAGACCCGTATAATCATCCTTAAACTATACCTACCTAATCGAGTGTTTTAGTAGGAAGGTAGGTCATACCAACTTTAAATTAATATGGGTTCATCCAAACTAGCAATATTTATTATTTAAGCAGGTACCTACCTAAGTACCTACCTACCTATTTGTAGTTCAAAATAAAGCAATTCAAAATAATAAGTATACTTAAACTAGCGGCACGCTATGATGGCCGGTTTGACACATTACAATAGTGATGTGGAATGTCAATTTATTCTCGAACAAAAAACAATTAAGTTTTGTTTTTGTACCTGATTAAATAGGTTTAATAAAACAAAAATGTATATGTTTATTTAATTTATTTGAACGAACTGAATATTTGAATGAAAATGAATATACATACTTTATATGCACACAAGAAACATATGAATACAAAAGATACCAAAAAAGGTGCCACAAAAGGCCATAATTAATCAGATTCGTCCATACATACTATTTTCACTGTCGTCACTGCTATCATCACCTACATTAATAATTATATGTTCGTTTTCTATAATATTATCTATTTTCACATCTCTTTCATAATCTTCCCTTATTAATTTAACAGTTCTATTCACAACCTTTTCCCAGTCTCCTTTAGTCACATGTTCAGAAGCTTCTTCTAATAATTTTAGCATTTTTTTTGTGGTAAATGGGGGTTCTGTATTGTGTCTTGCAGCATATCCCTTAATTTGAGCCCACACCAACTCAATCGCATTATACTCACAATGGTAAGGCGGTAACCGTATAACTCTGTGCCCATGTTCTAATGCTATTTCGTCAATGACGTATCGGATCTTGGTTGGTTTGTTTTCTTTTAAAAGACGTACTAATTCCGCTTTTAACATATTCATGTTTGCATCTACGCCATTTTTACGAAGCCATGCGACGATATCAGCTTTCTTTTGGGATTGGGCAGGTGGCTTGTCAATTTGCATCGGTTCAGGGAGGCTACACAACATTGAGGTAAACCATTCAGTAAACTTTTCTCCATTCATGTCTTCATGATAGTCTCCAGTGGTTTTTGACGCAAAAGCCATGAGAGAACCTTCGACAAACCCGTTGATGGTTCCGGCGTGACAAATTATAAGTCGCGATCCTTTTCCTACAGGAACTTTGGAAGTAGATGCTGCTGTGTCATCGTTCCAAGAACGGCCTACAGTATGGTTAGCATTAAGCCATGTTTCATCCAAGAACACAACATTTTGCCAATTTTTGATTTCTTTCACTTGCCGTAAAAAAGTATACCTTGCCATCGCTATATCAAATCTTTCCATCAATATTTTGCGTTTGTTACATTTTTTGTATCGAAATCCAATGGTCTTCAAAATCTTCGTTAAAGAACTCTCCCCACCGAAGAATAATCCAGCTTCCTTCAGTGAATGCACCAACTTTTTTCTTGTTGGATACTCCTTCTGTAAATAGTAGCCGTAAACATGTCTTCGGATAGCATCGGCATCAAAGCTATCGATGCCTACGACTGGTTTTGCTCGTTTTCTCTTTTTTGGTGTGTGAAGTTTATTTTCTTCTGTGCCAGTCTCGCCATATTTTTTTTTAGTTATCCGTCTAACAGTTCGTTGTCCAATATTAAGCGCATCAGCTACGCGTTCAACCACTGACGTTATAGGTAAAATTGGCCCTCCATTTTGAGCTTCACGATCGAAATAGTTACGAAGGCGTATTACGAACTCACGTGTCTGACTATTTAGAACAGTTCTCTGCGTACGTTCGGTCATATCGACGAAATCCACAACAAAGGGCTTGAACAGAGTCCAAATTAACGAGCAAGGGTCAACAGTAATGCAGTATCAATATTTGAAATCCAAAGCCAGGTCAAAACTATATCACAATCGCATTGCACTGACAGTTTATACTTTTCGAAGCAACGTCAATTCGAAACTGCTTTGTTTTGCATTGAGCATTGACGCGAGTTTGCCGGAGGTAGTAGTTGTGCTAGCCAGCGATCCTATGTGACGATCGTATTAGATTCCATTTTTAAAAATTTTCAATTTAGAAAACCAAATGCCGAGTTGTGGTATATATCATATAAAAATAAAAATTTTACCTTTTGTATGAAACAGCTGATATTTTTTTGCGATTTCAGAGGTTTGTCCACATAGTGAAAATTGTTCATATTCACAAGTACATTCACCCCTTAAATGGTGCAAACTGATTTTTCTACACTTGTATACATTTTAGAAATCAATTTAATACATAAATTTTGAGTCCTAAACCTAAAACTACATTCGATAAAATTTATGAATCTCTGCACATCACTATCGTCAATAAAGTAATACAATTATTTCCTTCAAAGTCATTATCAATTAATACGGAACTTCATGAGCGGACAAACGTCAAACCGGCCATCATAGCGTGCCGCTAGTGTAATTTAATTTTTCACGTTGGTCCCTCTTGCCCCAATATCCCTCGCCAGCAAGTATAAAAATACAAATAACATTAGGTATTTATACCTACCTAGGTATGAAAATGAATAGTAAGTAGGTATATTAACATTAATAACCGATAATATCAGCTAGGTACTTAGGTAGGTACCGGTATGCAGGAAATGTTGGTCTACCTACCTTTATTGTTATTAAAAGTTAAGCGACTTTGACTTACTTAATTCAATTTCCGCATAAAATCGTTATCATAAACAAACGAAGACGGCGAGTGTTCAGGCAACAAGAATCCCGCTATCGATCACAAATCGACGCCGCGCGAATCAATTGTTTTAATGGCTCCAATAAAAACAATATAAACGCAGCGGGCGGAGCGTATAACAGAAATATCAGTTTGATATCGCGCGGTTTGATTCGCCCTGACGCGAGACGCCTCGGGGCGGAGCCTCGGCAGAGAGGGGGCGCTGCGGCGCCGGCTCGCCATACCATTCCGTGCGAGCTGCCGTGAAGCTCGTACCGTACCGCGCCGGAGCCCGTGCGAACTGCACTGCATGTACCGTGCGCGTGTGAGCGTGTGAACACTTGCCGCTGTGTGGCGTGTTGTCATCCCGTGTACCCCAAACCGCCAAGATTCGGGTGAAGAATCGTGAGCCGGTGCCGGCGTACGCCATGGCCGACGCCGACCGTGACTCGGACCTCGGAGACGATAGCCCTGTGGTGAGTCTAGCTCTAGCTTAACCGTCGATAACGTGTTGTTTTCGCATCTGACAACCAAACAGGCAACAGCTATTTGAGCACCTGAACTTTGCTCAAATTCCGCAGTCTGTAGATAACAATGCCTGTACCTTGATTAAGATTTTGTACTGTGTATCTTGAAATAAGTAAGGTAGGTAGGTATGCCATGAAGGTACCTTGATGCTAGATACCATAGCAACGGATGCAAGCCGTCGCAACAACATTGCAATTGTTTTAATCCTACCCATCATTCAGAACTTCCAATGCATTTCAGTGCACATCATTTTATACTTACCAACCCACATCATTTTTGTAAAATTGAACATTCTGCGTGTAAGATGGAATTAAGTACTGGATTTAGATTTAAGTGTCCATATTAGGTATGCAAACGTAAAACCGCTTTATGTATTTTGTATTTACAAAATTGAACCGATATTAATGGAAACCTACCTACTTAGATAATACCTAGAGGTAGATATCTATACAGTAGGTACCTACTCATTCATCAATTTCGCTAGATAAACGTAGGAAGTATGTCTACTTACGCTGGGTAGGTTCGTACAAATTACAATAAGTAGGTACTTTCCATAACAGTTTAGGAATATCCTTATCTATATTTCTACCTGCAATGATAATACCAACTCGCTCAAAACAATAAGTGCTATCAATTTGAAGCTATTCTTCTTTGTTATACTTAGGAATTGCCTACCTGTGCCCTACCTACCCTACCTGCCTTTGGCAGAAACTTTCGAAGTTCGAACAGTTTTAAGAGCCTACATTTTAGTCATGGCATTTGTCGATTCCGCTTCATATTAGATTTTAACTTTTATATTACCTATACCTACTTACTTCTAAAACTATTTCTATTAAGGTACACTTATAATTTGGTATCCCCTACCTAAGTATTAATTATTATTTACTTAAAGTTAAATTAGTATCTACCTAAAGATTGTTTTAAGAAGAATGTTTTCTCTTACTCCTGTGGTCCATAATTATGTCCCCCAACCGTTAATTACTTACCTAACATGTACCTATCTCCCTGAACATAATCATAATCAATTAATTTGTAAGAATAGATAGGTTCTTACTTACCTACTTCTTAAGTAGGTTATAGTATTTAAGTTCATAAATGATAGAAAAGCATAAATTTGGTATACCTACATATTATTATATACCTATTGAATACCTACTTAATGAAACATTAATAGGTATTATGTTTTCAAAAATTGATCATTTTTGAATATAACAAAAACTTGACTGTGGTTTGTAAGTTTGCACTCAAGAGAATATAACCACTCCGTGGTTTGTGCACATGTGTTGCAACTTGCAAGCGTCGGCAGCTTTCAGCAAAAATCAAAATGGCGCCGATGCGATTATTATTCATAACAATTTCGGTGACGGGGTCATTGAGTGACAGGACATAGAGTTAGCAGGTGGTTTACAATACATTATGTGTCAAAATTCAAAACCAACCACCACCAACCAAAACCACCTTGCCAATAGGGCGGTTGCCTATGTTTGATTTTGATCATTAATTTATAAATATAACATGGAAAAATATATAAAAAAGAAAAATTTTCATCAAGACAGAATTAAAATTAAAATTGTAAAATATAACTTAGTACCTAGGTATACCTATTAAACATTGTATTAAGTATTACATGAAAGTACGCGGAAGAGTGGGAGCGTTCTGTTATCATCTGGCTATCACTCTCTTACGCCAGACATTAATTTGCGGTGACGTCACTGTTCGTAAGTGCATCCATTTTCTATCTTTTAATAAGACCACCCCCCACCACCAGTTTTAAGACAATTCCGAGTCTTTAATTTTTGAGTAGATTTATGAAGGGTAGGTACCTACTGGAAAAGGAGGGGCTCATCAACTTATGATACCTAATAAGACTTTGTCGCTCTGTTTTTTATCAATGATTCAATGATTGTTTCATAAACCGATTTAATACCTTTTTGGTTGCTTAGAGTATATAGGTAGGTATGTATTCCATAACATGAAAAGCTCATTTATCAATTATTGTGACTCTTTAACTGATTTTATTAAAAAAATATCGATGAGCCCCTTGTTCTAAGCTAACCTACCCAGTGAAATTTTGAAAAAAGAGAGTCAACTGATCTTTTTACCGTATGAATAGTTCGGACTGTCCCGGATCTCCATTCTGATTTCTGTTTAACGCCGTATTGCGGAACATTATCACCTCTAGTTGTGACACCTCTCTGGCCGGGGTTTTATTGGATGTGCCCCATCTGTGCTAGCTTAGGAACCCCGCATTGTTTATTTGCCGGAAATAATATTTATTTGTGTACTATGAAAAATATATTTTTTTCTAAATTTCTTTAAAATCTGGTGGGTTTTTTAAACCATGTTTCCAAGAATCGTTTGAAAAAATACCTAATCGTCCTTTATTTCTTATATTATACATTTTACTACCAGGTAAGAATTGTCTAGTTTTGGAACTAAGTATATATTAGCTATTTATTATCTGTAAGTTGTAGATATAATTAAGTAAATGGGTATAACATTGGGTAAAACAGTAAAATTTTGCCTACTTTACTACTATCATATTAGTCACGGGTCTCCTCTCAAAATGTGAAGGCCATCACCACGCTAAACCAACTCAGATTGGCAAAGGCTCGCCATTTTTTTACATATTAAGTAAGTATATAACTTTGAGAACCCTCATGTATGCAGGTTTCCTCACGATTTTCTTTTACCGTTAAAGAAGTTGTACCTATACCTATATTATTATTTAATGCCTTAACTATTTGCTGTATTTATCACAATTTTGTGATTTATTCTTGATGTAGGCAACATCCCTAGTTCACAATTGATGCGGGTTGTTACGTTCCCTCAAATATGGTTGAGCGAAGCAATGGCTGGGGTCATGCGTCATGCTCGTGAACGGGTGCCACCGGCGGGAATGGGGCTACTTTATGTCTACCCATCTTAAGATAGAAGTTAGTCGGTATGCATTTTTGGAACTTTCCTCATTGTGGAAACACTGCATATATAGCATAGTATTTACTGTATTGTAAATTTGTTTTGAAAAGAGCAACCGCCGAGTTTCTTGCTGGTTCTTCTCGGCAGGAAAGGCATTCCGAACCAGTGGTAGATTCATCGACTATTCAAAAGCACTTGTAAAAGTTTATTTGAATAAAAAATATTTCTGTTCTATTCTAATTAATGTCAAGCCGCGGGGTTGTCGAAAACGATCGCAATCATCTCTGATTGGCAGATTCTGTCTTGTTATTGGCTAAAATGCAGTGTTGCAGCAAGAGCGCCATAAATTCAACCAATCAAAACGATTGAGACTGTATAGCAATGATTGATGCAGCTTTCCCGCAATCGACCGAGAGCGTCCTCGATCGTTTAATCGACCATCGGGTGTTTTTTACGTATAAAGAATAACATTATTCCGGGCATTAAGAATCAATTGGTTAAGTAATAAGTTATACTATACCTAATAGGTACGATAAGTTAAAGTTACATCCTCATTGTATTCTTGAAGTTCAGTCTAGAGTTCAATTTATAATGAGATCAAGAAGCCAGTTAACTTTATATACCTAAGTCTGAGTACCATTTAATTATTATCAATCCGTACTTAGATTAAGACAGGTTCTTATACTGGTACTTAATCGGAAGCCTTTTGCGATTCATATTATTATCTATAGCTGATGCCCGCGACTTCGTCCGCGTGGATTTAGTTTTTAAAATCCCTCGGGAACACTTTGATTTTCCGGGATAAAAGTAGCCTATGTCACTCTCCAGGTCCTCAATTATACCCATGCAAAAAAATCACGTAGATCCGTGCCTCTGTTGCGGCGTGATTGAAGGACAAACCAACAAACAAACACAATTTCGCATTTATAATATTAGTAAATATGATTAGAATATTAAATTACATAGGAAAACACTGTAATATTACGTCCATACGATGTATTACATCCATACCTACTATGTAGTATGTAGGTATAATGATAGTTTGGCAAAATCTGACGCCTTTGGAGTAGTTTGACTTTGACAAAATATTATCCACGATGGCTATATACGATAAATTACAATTGTCAGCTTAAGATGAGCCGTTCATTCAAAGTATCCTGTAGATTCCGGGGTTCAAGTTATTTGGACCTATACAGAAGATTGTGATGTCTATAATTTTTGAACTACGAAATTGACGACCTTGAAACAATTACAGGACAATCTCTAAAGAACCTGCTTTCTAACAAAAAAAGAATGGATTAAATCGGAATACGCCTTAATGAATTACAGCAAAATACACATTTTGACTTTCATCCCCTCTCCCAAGGGAACCGTGCTGAATTTCGGGATAAAAAGTAACCTATATTATACCTCGTAGTACTAACTTAAATCGTGCCAAGTTTTATTTAAATCCGTCCAGTAGTTTCGGCGTGATGCGCGGCCAAGATACAGACAGACAGACAGACAGACAGACAGACAGACAGACAGACAAAAAATTAAAAAAAAATTGTTTTGGCTTCAGTATCGATTATAGAGTGCCCTCAAACAAAAATTTTCAAAATATCTTCAATGTACAGAATTGGACCTGTTACAGTTTTATTATATTATAGATAATTATAGATCAACGTTTTCTAATATTATTTGTTTATGGCTTCTTTGCGGTAAAGGTATCAATATTCATCATCATCATCATCATTATAAACCTTTAGATGTCCACTGCTGGACATAGGTCTCCTGCATGGACCTCCACAGGCTTCGGTCTTGCGCCGCCTGAATCCAGCGGCTCCCTGCGACTCGTTTGCTGTCGTCGGTCCACCTAGTGGGGGGGCGGGGGGTCTGCCAACACTGCGCTTACCGGTGCGGGGTCGCCACTCCAACACCTTGGGACCCCAACGACCATCAGCTCTTCGAACTATGTACCCCGCCCATTTCCACTTAAGTTTCGCGACTCGCTGAGCTATGTCCCCAACCCCAAGCATAACCCCAAGCTCAATCAAATCAATATTCATACTTTTTCGTTATTTTTATGATGGATGTCTATTGTCCAAGGTTCCGAACTATAACACCGAAGACCTGCTTGGTCAATGAAAGCTGTATCAATCATTGCTATATAGTCTCGATTGTGGTGATGCAACAATGCATTCAAAAACGAGACAGGTTCGGTCTATCAGAGACTGCGATCATCACCATAACAATCATTATTTACCTAGTCGTTGCTACAACACTGTTTTATTTCAAAAATCTTGATTTAAAAAATATTTCTAAAGGCTTCAAAGGTCTTTTAGGATGTATTTAAAAATTTAAAATTAGGTAAGCATACCTATCTAGTAAGTCTTTTGTTAGTTTAATTTTCAGAAGTTTCAACCAATGTAGTTTTCACAGAGCATGAAATAGCGTTTTTTTCCTACATCGCTAGTCAAAATCACTTGTTTTTCGAAATAAAACATTGCTTGCAACAAGTGAGCGCTGTAGGTCCGTCTCACCCAAATCTAAAACGGAACCACCTAAAAAATGTATTCTTATTTTTTAGTGTGAGAGACAATTAGTACCTATCGTAAAATGTACAATCGAGTGTGATTACTGATTAGGCATATACTTTCAAGTACTTACCTACCAAATACTTAGCTGTGATTTTCGCAAACTAACTCGAAATAAATTCTAAATTTTAATGATCTAACGGAAGTGAATGCGACGACTTCATTAGAACTTTACCCATTGAGTAAGATTATGGAGTGCCAACAAACCTCATACGTCATTAGGCGTCAAAAAACTAAACTAACTTAAGCTTAGCCACAGAGTGGTTTTATTTATTACCAGCATGAAACTTGCAATCTACCGTGTCAGGTGTAGGTCTTGAAATTTCTATACTCTAAGACTTGAAATATGAACAGATGCTAAAGCTAAAGCTGTGAGCTATTAGCTAAGCCACTATTTAGTTTAGTAACAGTGTGGCTTGCGTTTAATGACCACGTAAGGTGAACTTGGAACCAATAGAAATTGTAAAGGGTAGAATTTATTGTTACCTTTCTTTTTAAATTCCAGGACCGGGGAATTTAAGATTTTACGTAGATATTATTAGGGCAGGTACCATAAAATGTTCTTCAGGGTGCAAGATTTTTGTGGTCAAAATAAAGTCAGATATACCGATAGACCGATTTATTTTCGCATCTATTGTATCAGTATTGTTAAGACAGAGTTCAGGGCCAATTTAGTCAATGACAAAGAGGACGATTGGTGAATTATGAGTCTTTGCATTGAGGGGGCATTGCTACTCTAAGCTCAAGTGACGACAACTCTCTGATCTTACCTGTATAAGACATCGTTAGCAGGTTATTTCCGTCTAGAGTCTAGACACTTATAGTGTTTGTTTGAGTCAATCATCGAGATGGCGACATCTCACGGGAGGCAAGCCACGGACGATTTATTATCCCCTCTCAGATAGGGCCGCAAATTAATTAATCAAACCTAGCTGTCACTCACTAAAGTTAGCTCCACAGAGTCAGCCAGCTTCCTTTTCCTGTCGACGCCGCCGCGACGTTTCATTAATTGAAATAATTGGCGACTCTCTAGATTTTTTTTTCGTGCTGACAACACTTTTCGACACATGGCGGCCGCTATTTAAATTCGGATTCTCTGATTCTAGGAATTGTTAAAGTTATACTTACTCTAAACAGATTTTGGAACGTAGTTCCTTATCGCGCGATGCGAAAGGGGGCTAGACGGAAAAAATTAAGACTAAATTGAACCGACACTTTCCCGATGAATTTGGCATTGTGTTCAATATTTTCACACTACAATATTAGATCTCCGTAGCCTTGTGGTTTCTACAGTCGCATTAAGGTCGATGGTTCGAATCCCAGCTCGACAGACTGAATTTTCTATTTTCTATTTTATTTTAAGTAAATAATTTCTACATGTGGAATTTTTCTCTATTTTTTTTATTTTTATTATTAACTAGCTGATGCCCGCGACTTCGTCCGCATGGATTTAGTTTTTAAAAATCCCGCGGGAACTCTTTCATTATCCGAGATAAAAAGTAGCTCTTCCGGTCTGGGGAACCACTACTACATCCATTACTATACCCATGCAAAAAATCGCATCAATCCGCTGTTCTGTTGCGACGTGATTGAAGGACAAACCAACAAACAAACACACTTTCGCATTTATAATATCAGTAATGCTTTATTATAACACTTTTTATAATTGTCAAATTTTTTACCATACTTAACCAAAGACAAAACTACGTTTAGCTGTCATTTACGTTTTGTTATTCCACTGTCATTTGCGTTTTGTTATTCCATGTCAGATGCGATTTTCTTATACCACGTTTTATAGTGACATGACGGAAACGCGGTCGAACGGGATAAAAAGTATCCTATGTCCGTCTCCTGGTTCTAAGCTACCTCTCCACCAATTTTCAGCCAAATCGGTTCATCCGTTCTTGAGTTATAAATAGTGTAACTAACACCACTTTCTTTTATATATATATAGAATAGATTTATTATTAAAAGGAACTTCGTTCCAACCGAGTGTTCCACGACACTCACGTATTTTTTTATAAAAGATCAGTGAAGTGCGAGTCTGACTTGTACTACACAAAGGGTAGGTATAGTATCGCAGTTCTAGGTATAGTAGTAGTAGAACATACGATGAGTTACTTACGTCTACAATCTGCTAAGCATATTGTAAGCTAGTAATAACCTGATCAAATTACCTGCTACAAACTTAAGTTAATTAAGTCTGTGGACGAATCGCCCAACCGATTTATCAATATTCAATTATGTAGGACATTGGTAAGGCAGGGTAAAAGCCGGATACTTGCCACACTTTTTGAAATCACTTTATATCTCTCAGTATAAAAATCGGCCAAGTGCGAGTCGGGCCTCGCTCTTTTAGGGTTCCGTTAAAAAAATTAAATTAAAATATTTCCATGTACCCATAGAAATAATTTAATTTAATTTTTATTATTTGTTGTTATAGCGGCAATAGAAATACAAAATATGTGAAAATTTCAACTGTCTATCTATTACGGTTTACGAGATAAGTACAGGCCGCTGACAGACGGACGGACGGACAGCGTAGGCTTAGTAATAGGGTCCCGTTGGCACCCTTTGGGTATGGAACCCTAAAAAGCAAAATACTATATTTATATAACGGATAGATACCTACTTTGGTTTATTATCTTTAAATTAAAGGACATTGGCGAATTCCATAGAGTTTCTGACCCAGACGAACTGAACTGAACACTGAACGCCCACGGTCACGAATCAAACTTCTCATACTTGTTCTAGTAAACCAGACTAAGAAAAAATTAATCAAAGTCTATCAAATAAAGTTGGGAGAAAAAAGATATTCACTTGTATCGCCATGTAACGGTTATTTATAATGTGTACTTGTGATTAATTATATTTTTGATCCCCATCTTCTTAAAATATGGGGTTTACACAGCAAAATACTCTAAAAAATATTAATTAAAATTAAATGTTTTCCGAGTCAAAATTTGCCAACCTCCTTTGTGAAAGTAAAACAACATTATCTTCGATATTTCCAGAGTACCTATTGGCGATTATTGCGGACCTTTAAATATCCCGCAAATACTTTGATCGCACCTTGCCTCTTCATGCAATCGCAAAGAGACATGCAACACCGCCAACTTAGTACCTACTTAGTAAGTAAGTACGTACTTAGTTCTAGAGTAATAGTCCGGTAAATAAAATAACATGTGATTCATCTGGGAAATTAGAGTTACTACAATCGAAGCAACTATAAGTTCGACTGGGGCAACTATCCTGGTTTTACCCTATAGGTTCCTACTACCTATGTTTCGACCAAATGATACAAAAAAAATACGTGTGGCACTCGGGGACTGCCGCGGTAAAGCTATTGCATAGCATTTTTCAACTTATGCAATTATAGAAGAACTAGTGGACCCGCCCCGGCTTCGCACGGGTAGGCTACAAAACAAACACAATAGTATAATCATCTAGGGCCTGGAGGTTAATGATTAAATCTATGTCTATGGCTAAAACCCTCATATAAATATGGAATGCCTGTGTTCGATCGTTGTCCTTTATGTGAGTGACTTTTGCTGCTACCCGTGAAGCATTTTGTCCTCTATATCCTATAATATATTTTACCAGATCTTCATCAAAATTAGACAATCTATGCCTGATATTATATACTTTAAAATAAAAAAATAATGATTAAAATCGGTTCAAATTTGACGGAATTATGAAGTAAAACCGATAAAAACTTTCATCCCCTATCCTGGAGGAACCTTATTTTTATCAGGATAAAAACTATCCTATATGTTGACCCGGAGTATCACCTACTACTATACCAAATTTCATACAATTCCGTTCAGTAGTTTTTGCGTGATGCCCAGACAGACAGACAGACAGACAAAAATTAAATAAAAATCTGTTTTGGGATCAGTATTGATAATAAAGCACCCCCGCAGCCACCACAGCCGCAGCAGGTTAAAATTTTCAAAATATATTAGGTAAATGTACAGAAATCGTCCAGTTACAGTTTATATAAGAAAATAAGTGAAAGTAATAAAGTAATAAAGTAATATAATAATAAAGTAAATAAAGTAATTTAAGTGAAAAGTAAAGAACTTCAAGGGTAGTAACCACGGGCACAGAATATATAATAGTACTACGTACAGAAGTTTCACTCCTTTGATGTTGACTACTTGCCGGCGCTTTATTAGCCTACATATTTTTTATTAAATAGATAAATCACGCACGCAAGCTAAATTAGACTTTATAGCTCGGCGCGAGGATCCATATTGCTTTGGATCTTTTCGCCTTCCTACGTCACGGACAACGTTGCGAGGTTGCCTGGGGCTGTCAACAAAGAGTAAAAAATTCAGTAGGTATAACTTTTAATTATTTAATTATTTTACATCAGCTGTTTAACTTTAATATAATGTCTGTAAAGAATTTTCTGTCTTTAAAATAACGATTGTTAAATTTAAGGGTTGGAAAAACTCTAACGCAAACACATAATTTTAGTAAATATTGGGAGGGATAACATGGACACGGATTCATAAAATTAATATTAGTTAATAAGTTACGTAAAAACTGATAAATTAGAATCCTTTTCTGTGCTCATTAAGCATCCATCCACACAACAATTATGGTAGCAACGAATTTTTTGCCATTATTTCATTAGATAGATACCCATTTTAGTGTTTACAACTATTTTATCTTACAACAAATATACTAAACATTAAACGTAAACTATTTAAAATAATATTTACGAAAAACTATTTACGTAAGCAATGTTAAATTCAGTAGTACGTCACTCGCCTAGAGCGCGCTAGCCCCGACAGTGGAGGCACGCCGGGAGTGCGCGCGATTGTAGGTATTTAAATCGCGTAAGTACCAAGAGTGACACAGGCCTGCCACGGGTAACAAACAGCTGTCTGTCTTGCGTCGTAAAATGTTAATCATGGAAGTTTGTGCTCATCATCATAGATGGCACAGTCAGTTCAATTGCCGGCAGTACATATACAGTAATTTAATTTCGACACCCTTATTATAACCTACCATGGCTCAAATAAACAGGCGCCGCCTACATACCAAATAAGTGCGGGTTCAAACCCACCTCGGGTTACGGAAATTTTCTTTCTTTAAATTTGCTTTAAATTGATAAATTTATTTAAAACTAGCTGACACGGCGAACTTCGTACCAACTTATCTATTAAATTTTTTTTAATTTTTTTTTATTAAGTAGGTATTAAAACCTTCCGTGGACCTTAAGGAACAAACAAAAAAATAAATTAACCGAATTGGTCCATCCATTCTTGAGTTATGCGCTTATCAACATTCATTTTTATTTATATAGATATAATTCAAGTTACACTTTTACAGTTCTTACAAAAATAAAAAAAAACAAACAAAAACGTAAGCCAAGAGTTAGGTTCGATTCGAACCCTGAACCAGCGAAAGGATGGTCTATTGGGTAAGGTAAGTGAAACTCACCGTACCCAATAGATCATCCGAGCGATGGCAAAGTGTGTGAAATAATCAAAGGCAAAACGACGTTAGGGTGTTAGGTTTTTATTTTCGTTACGGAATTTCTTGATTCCGTCGCCGCGCTCAAAGCCCGCGATAAAAGCTATGCAATAGCTTAAAAATATTTTGACGTGATAACGTCTTATAAATCGATGATCACCGTCTGCACGCACGAAAAAGTGTCACGTTCCGCCTGAGCCTGCGCGTGCAAGCGAGAGCGCGGAACAAGCGATAGAGAGGCACCATCGGCCTAAGCGTTGGCTTGTGACACATCAATCTTTCTTTATTACGTTATCACGTAAAACTATCGTCCGTAAACCGACTTTACAGACAACCAAAATTTTTTTTTTGAATAATCCAGAGTGGTTTCAACTGGGTATCGCTTATGATTTTAGCAGTTTATGAATGTGACTATTTACGAATGTTCCACCGTAGCACCTAAACTACTGAGCCGATTTTAATGAATGAGTTATTATGGTCCGGATGACTAAAAATGAACTTTGAGCAAGACTAAAATCAGGTCTATAGCTTATAAGACCCAGTATTCGTTGAGAACTCTGTAAGTACTTCATCATCAGCAACCCATCAATGGCTCACTAATGAGCGCAGGTCCCCTCTCAGAGAAGGGTTATAGGCCATAGTCCACCACGCTGGCCCAATGCGAATTGGTGGAATTCACACACCTTCGAGAACATTATGAAGGACTCTCAGGTGAGCTGGTTTCCTCACGATGTTTTCCTTCACCGTTGAAGCAAGTGATAGTTAATTGCTTAACGCCTTAAACGCACTTGACTCCGAAAAGTCAGAGGTGCGTACCCGGGATCGAACCTGCGACCCCCCGAATAGGAGACCACAGTCCTAACCACTAGGCTATCAAGGCTAGGCTGAGGCTAGGCTAGGAAGGCTAGGCTAGGCTGTAAGTACTTACCTACTTGAAATTGTGGATGAGTCGCAATCAGCCGCTGGATACAGGCAGCACAAAACGGAGGCCTGTGGAAGTCCACGCAAGAGACTTTTGTGCAGCAGAGGACGTTTAAATATCGGTTGATAAAGATGCATATACTTACGTAATAGATACCTACCAGCTACGCACCTCAATTTCAACGCGTAGTCTACGTATGATGTAAGTACGTACTCTATGCTTAAACTACGCCTGTAGTGGTTTACTTTTTTCCAATGGAGCAAAAAATGTGCCACATCACAGTTAGAGCGTACGAGTTACAATGGCTATTGGCTGACGTGTGGTGTCAAACATTCGGGCAGGTGACTGCATGGGTACCTGGTCGCGTGCTCATTCACTGGCACGCACCTTACCTATCGGTATCGGTATTAGGAGAAAAAAATCCTAATACAAGATCTTAGGCGCAGTTACTGTCTTAAACTTGTCGCGGCTTATCAACATCTTACTGAGAAAATATAGGTAGAATAGCGGTTATCTAAAACTCTTCTAGCAACAAGTGTAAATTAAAAATTTTATTTTTAAATGCAAGCTTTTAGTAGCTACATCATTAGACTCTGGATATCATCTAGGATCAGAGTACTTACTTGTTATGACGAATCAAACGAGCCCAAACTCGATGGGGTTACGTCGTTTTATTACAGAGTTCCGATAGCCATGTTCCGTCTCCATCATCAGATCAGCTCCATGTCACAATTATATTGCATTGTCATCCGATTTACACATACATGTAAAATTTCAGCTCGATCAGGAACCGGGAAGTGGGTCTTATTTATCTTGTAAGATTTGACCCAAACAAACTGGTCAAGCTAAATAAAAGCTTGTAATAAAATCCAGAACACCTAAGGATTATACGTGAGCATTCGCAAACTTATTGGGCAGGATAATAAGTACATAGGGACCGTCATTATCATCATCGTCGTCAGCAACCTATCAACAGTTCACTACTCAGCGCAGGTCTCCTTTCACAGAAGGGCCATAGTCCACCACGCTGGTCAAATGCAAATTGGCAGACCTCACTCAGAACAATATAATATCATAGGCACCATAATGACTGTCTAATTACTAATTCATTAGTGGAACATTTCCAAAATCAGGTGTGAAAAAAATTCATGCCTGAAAAATGGTAGAAAATTGAATAATCTTTCCAAAACACTAATCGCGGTAAACAAGTCAACTGTCAAATAGTTCTAATCGACAAGAAACAACATAATCTGTTGTGAGTTTCCACAAACTTTGACCCTCAATTACTAGAAATAGCATATTTTGAAATGTTCCATTTTTAACCGACTTCAAAAAAAGAGGAGGTTATCAATTCGTCGGAATCTGTAGGTTCACCGATTACTCGATTACCGATTACTCACCGACGCCTGAACCGATTTGGAAAATTCTTTTTTTGTTTGAAAGGGTATACTTCCCAGGTGGTCCCAGCGGTTTTAAAAAAATCAACAATAAATTATATTATACTTTGTTTTGCGCGGGCGTTTGAAGTTGGTTTTTTAAAATAGAATTTTTTATATTTAATTATTAAATTGCACCGACGCGACGATAATATATATTTTTTTACTTTTTTATCCATCATGCAAGCCTATATAATTTACTTAATCAAGTAGATATAACCAGGTATACATAACTACTTATGTACCTATTAATCTTCAAATGATTGGGTTTTTTGTTGCATGCTTGATGCTATGTTATTGTCGTTCGTCATCCATATTTTTCCTATCATTGAGTTCGATATAAAAATCTCCTTTGTTGAACTATTGATTTGCATACAAATAAAATGGCTGACTCGACAAAAGCACCTTTGTCACCAATCTTTACACGGAAATCGAGCCTGATGCTTTATCTCTTATTTATACATTCAATATATCTGTCGTAAATAATCGTATCGACATACAATATGTATAAAGGAAAGGTTGCGTGGGTTATTACGGCCTACCGTTACACCGACGTGTATCAAGATGTCGAATGCACTGAGCTCAATTGTCTGACATATTCATGGAATATTTATTTTATTCTTAATTTATTCATTTTACACGATTGAAAAACGAATTCTAGTAACTACTAATACTCTCCTAAGACTCCTACGAGTGTGTTACTACAGAGTAGACAAACATAGTGTTAAACTCGAACGAGTTTAAGTATACTTCCAATGAACGGAGATATCATTGTGATCATTTTTATTAATAAATAGGTACAGTAAATAAGTAAATAAAATATCATTTAAGTTTTAATTTATACTGTCATCAGCCATAGCCCTTCCAAGTTAGTCCGCTATATCACTATATTTTAGACTGCATCGTCACTTAATATCAGGTTATATCGCAGCCAACGGTATCGTAAACAGGCTTCAAGAAAAGTCGAATAGTGAGATAAATCAAATATGAAACCCATAATAATATCTACAAATATTTTTGTGGTGTTTTGAAATGTGAACAATAAATACTTACCTACCAACGCGTATATTGAATTGATGACGTTCAACAAACATGATACGACACGGTGTGTCAGATGGTGACCTTTGAAGCTTATTATACCTTACAATGGCGGTGCGATATTCTATTAATAAATCTTGAATAAATCCCATTTATCTGATGATCTTGTGCAGATAGTTTATTCGCATCTAATTTGATTTGGACGTGCATGATGAATATATTAACAGGCTACGTAATGTATTACCTAGTGGGTATAATCCGCTTTAACCCAGTTTGTGTTTTGTTAGGACTTAGGGCCAACATACACCTTACTTTTAGCATCAGTGATCAGCATCGATGCTTAGTAGAGCTTTAATTTTATTGTCAGTGGCAGATCATGATAAGCTGGCTGCTGGGACCTGAAGTGCAAGCTATTATGGAGGCTCTCTATTAACCTTACAAGCAAAAGTATGAATTACCATATTTTGGAACGTAGTTCCTTATCGCGCGGTACGGAAGGGGGCTAGACGGAAAAAATTAAGGAAACCGACCCTCGACACATTTTTGAAACCGACACTTTTTTGTTGAATGTGAATTTTGCATTGTGTTCGGTGTATTCGCCTTAGAACAAGGCGTCTGGATGGCCTAGTGGTTAGGACAGTCGCCGATAAGTTCAACGTCGATGGTTCGAATCCCAGCTCGACAGACTGAATTTTCTATTTTCAATTTTATTTTAAACTAGCTGACACGGCGAACTTCGTACGGCCAACTTATTTATTATAAATTGTTTTTTTGTTTGTTTTTTTTTAAACCTTCCGTGGACCTTAAGGAACATACAAAAAAATAAATTAACCGAATTGGTCCATCAATTCTTGAGTTATGCGCTTACCAACATTCATTTTTATTTATATAGATAATTTCTAAATGTGGAATTTTTCCCTAATTTTTTATTGTATAAATTGGATAACGCCATCTGTGAAAAAACAGTAACTCCACCAGAGTAACTCTTTGGTTTTGTAACAGTGCAATAGAAATAAACTAAAAATAATTCATCGTAGTTAATCAATTTAATACTAGATGACACCACTAGTTTATTACAATTCCTTCGCTACAGCTACTACAGGCTAATAGTAAATAAAGAAGTAAAAAAAATTCCTTCACTAAAATTAATCGAAAGGAACTACGTTCAATCCGGGTGTCCCTAGACACCTCTCAAGTTTTATTTTAATGTTTTTAAGTTTGTAATTAGCGCAAACATAACATAATAAGGAAGGAAAGTCATTCTCAGGTATCAAAAAATAAATTTTCTGGTAGGTAAGTAGGTACTTGTGCCTCTGTGTAGATTGGCTCTTAATTAAAACTCTATTTAGTCTGATTTGGGATTTGCTTAAAATATGTATGTAACTAAAAGTTACTTAACTTGAAGCTTTGATTTATTTAAAAAAATTGTGTCTACTTTTTTTAATTAACTAAAAATATTTAAAAACCGTATCGTGTGTGTTTTGGCCCTTAACCACACAATCGTCATAATGTGAACACAAAATTTAACCCACATGAAATTAATACAGTTCTTACTTCTGAGCCTTTAATTAGTATTTCCATGTCTTATAACTGAAATTGTTTTAGTTAGGCTGTACCTAATAAGTTTTATGCAATTGTTAAGCTAGGTCGGCTAGGAGATTAACACCAACATTCGCTAACTTTTACGGGCTACCTAAGCTTAAGTAAGGTGATGCTTTCTGACAATTGTGTATTCAAAAACCTTCAGGGAACACCGAAAGGGGGAAATGACATTGCGTTAAGAATTTGTATTTATGGGCTACCTACGTAAAGAGACTCCTATTTAGGGTATGATACGTACGGGCATAAGTGTCTCGTTTTAATTTTGTGTCAAGTCAGAGCTAAGTCAGAGCATGCTCTATAGATTTCAAGGTAAGTGTTAAGTAAGTAGGTACCTACTACCTAAGCATAGATAGACAGGAACGCTTACTTTTTTTTTTATATATTATCTAGTTATAAAATTTATGCAAAGTTGCGACCAAGTTAATACCCGTAGCAATTCCAAGCAACGTTGTCGCTGCTAGTTTTTTTTCTATCAACAATTTTAATTCACACAATTTAGATATTAAATTCGATTGTCTTGCGTATACTGTAGCGGCAATCCGAAATAAACTCTAAGATATTTGTAATAAAAGTTGTATTTCAATGAGTTTTAATTGAGTTGTTACGTAACGGTTTCGAACGAGATAGTTTACGGGTACCCGCATTATAAAAGGAACAAATTATTTTATAGGAAGGTATTTCCTATTGCTTAATATCGCATTCCTATTAAATAGTGTTAATTGGAACTGATGTTGGTTAACGGTTAACGGTTTTCTATTTCAACTAGCTGTTATTATTTCTTAATTTTATTGATTAAGGATTACTTCCGTTTTTAGGGTTCCGTACCAAAATGGTAAAAATGGAACCCTTATGGTGAGACTTTCTCCGTCCGTCCGTCCGTCCGTCCGTCTGTCACAGTCGATTATTTCAGTAACTATTAAAGCTATCGACATGAAATTTGGCATAGTTGTGTACAATAGTGGCCCAACATCATTGGAATAAAGAAAAATCGAAAATTATTTTTAGTTTTATTAAAAAAGGGGGAAAATCGGGGGTTTGAAATTTCAAAGTAAAATAACTATACCACGTGGGGTATCATATGAAAGGCCTTTACTTGTGCATTCTAAAACAGTTTTTTATTTATTTCTCTATATAATAGTTTTTGAGTAATCGGCCAAAATGTCGTTCCCCCCCCTTATCTCCGAAGTTTACCAATCGAAAAATCTGAAATAATTATGGTCAATAGAGGTTTATGTACCTATATTTTACAGGAAAAATAAAATCAACGCTCTAACTAGCATAGTTTTTTTAATATTAACAATAAACCTCTACAAACAAAGTTAACGATAAATAAGCAAATTAATATAATATTATCGTTTTACTTTTACTTTTGGAGTACGGAACCCTCGGTGCGCGAGTCCGACTCGCACTTGGCCGATTTTTTTTTTGGTTTTAAGAGGACTATACTATGTATTATATTTAGCATCCCTCTCTCTCGCACATTTTAATATTTTCAATATTATTATCATAAATACCTAGATTTTCATCTATAATATAATAAAACTGTAACAGGTCCAATTCTGTACATTGAAGATATTTTGAAAATTTTTGTTTGAGGGCACTCTATAATCGATACTGAAGCCAAAACAATTTTTTTTTAATTTTTTGTCTGTCTGTCTGTCTGTCTGTCTGTCTGTCTGTCTGTCTGTCTGTCTGTATCTTGGCCGCGCATCACGCCGAAACTACTGGACGGATTTAAAAGAAACTTGGCACGATTTAAGTTAATACTACGAGGTATAATATAGGATACTTTTTATCCCGAAATTCAGCACGGTTCCCTTGGGAGAGGGGATGAAAGTCAAAATGTGTATTTCGCTGTAATTCATTAAGGCGTATTCCGATTTAATCCATTCTTTTTTTGTTAGAAAGCAGGTTCTTTAGAGATTGTCCTGTAATTATTTCAAGGTCGTCAATTTCGTAGTTCAGAAATTATAGACATCACGATCTTCAGTATAAGGTCCAAATAACTTGAACCCCGGAATCTACAAGATACTTTGAATGAACGGGTCATCTTAAGCTGGCAAGCGTACTTTATCGTATATAGCCATCGTGGATAGCCCTATTTTGTCAAAGTCAAACTACTCCAAAGGCGTCAGATTTTGCCAAACGATCATTATACCTACATACTACATAGTAGGTATGGATGTAATACATTGTATGGACTTAATGCTACAGTGTTTTCCTATGCAATTTAATATTCTAATCATACTAATATTATTATAAATGCGAAAGTGTGTTTGTTTGTTGGTTTGTCCTTCAATCACGCCACAACAGAGCCACGGATCGACGTGATTTTTTGCATGGGTACTATAGTTGAGGACATAGGCTACTTTTTATCCCGGAAAATCAAAGTGTTCACGAGGGATTTTAAAAACTAAATCCACGCGGACGAAGTCGCGGGCATCAGCTAGTAGAGAATAAGAGCGATAAAAGTTAATATACTTAGTATATTTCCGTCGATGTATTTTTCGCCCTTATTTTCTATCAAAATCAAGGTATGTATACCAAATTAAATCTAATCTAAGTATCACGTCTCGGCAGCTCTTCAGATAGGTATTATGATTTACTTACAGCTATAGTTTCCAAGGGGGCGCTGTAATCGTGCTTTAAATTTTTTGGTGTTTCCATTTTCTTGAAGAACTATTGAGCCGATTTGGATGCGGTTTTTGTATTACACATAATTAAATTATCAGCTCAAAGTAGTTAGTACCTATCTTAGAATAATTCTAAGCTGAGCTTGAGTCAGTAAAACGCATGGGTTTTTTTCATTTCATAACTTGTCAACTGTGACTGTTAAGTGTTAGGCCCGCTTGCAGAAACGTCGGGTTATCCTTTTACCCCAGAGTTAGCTGCTGCTTTGACAGATTTCGTATAAAGCTTCCTGGGTTAAACCTGGGTTAAACCTAACCCGGCGTCTCTGCAAGCGGGCATTGGGTGCTAAGTAAAAATAGCACCGAATCATTGAAGAATAAGTCCTAGATTCCGCCTATGATTTGTTAATTGCAGGCCGGCTCTATTTGCATGCTCGTAATGAATAGAGCACGTGTATAAATAATAAGCCGGCAACTTTGTTCGTGATAGTATTATTCAAATCCGTCCGCGAAAGCTTTACATTGCATGTGGTTAGGTGCTTTCTAGAAAGTCGCAGACATTTTCTTTTGTGGCAAATTTATGGCATGTATTAGATGTTTGTTCGTTTTAAATTGGTAGATAGATACCTACTCAACATTTCCGTATGACTACAGCCTACATAGAAATGTGAAAGGGACAGGCCCTTAGGTATATTTACGCATCTGACAAATTCAAAATTATTTGTTTCATGTAGGCCAAATTGTATCTCTTATAACAAGTCGAGAATCTACCACCGGTTTGGAAAGCTGATTCTGACAGCTCAAACTTCTGAACGGATCGGACTGTTTGGCATACATATACCTAACTATTATGAATTATGACGTAAGCATTCGCTAAGAAAGCATTCTTGAAAATTCAAGCCCAAAGGTGAAAAAAAGGGTTTGAAAAATCGAACTAAACGTGAGCGAAGCCGCGGGCAAATATTCGACCGAGCGAAGCGAAGGTCTTTGAGTCTACTTGAGTGAATTTGCACTTGTCCGTCCGTCCGTCCGTCCGTCCGTCCGTCCGTCCGTCCGTCTGTCAGAGCCTTATAACTTCTGAATTACTGAACGTAATTACTTCAATTTTAGATATAATATGTAAACCGATGGCCTCCAGCCGAAAATGGCTTAAAAAGTTATAAAAATCTTTATTTCAGGGGGGCTCTCATAGAAGCGAATGCGAAGAAAAAAAAATTTTTGCGTTTCATAGGGTTACAGTACCTCATTTTAAAGATAATTTGGAACAGAGTACAAAAGTATTTTTTTTTAATTTTTTTCCTAAAATTGACGAAATGGGGGGCTTTCAAAGTGGAGATTATATTTGACCTCACAACGGAATAACCATTGAAAGCTGGGGCTTGAAAGTTTTATAATTTTAGCGTAATATCATGTACCTACTTGAACAACAAATACTAAAATTAGATAAATGTAATAAGGAAACTAAATTATTTAACTTTTAATGAGCAGCAACAACAGAACTTTACAATGATGTCAATAGATGGCGCTCTCATCTCATATAGCAAATGCAGGTATATGTGTATTATTCTTAGTCATTTAGCAAACATCAATAAAACTTCACGTTGCTTCACTTCATGTTTTCTGATCGTGTCGATAGTTGACGCTGTGTACAAGTAATTTAATTTGAAAGTTCCAAAAAACTATACCTAAGTTTGATTGAGGCCTTGAGGATTTCACTATAACAGTTCCCTAACCTTTACGGGCTACCTATGTTAAGTTAGTTGACACTTTCTGTCAACTTTGTTATTACGAACCTCTACGGGACAACTAAAGGTGAAAATGACATTGGGATGTTAGGATTGTATTTAGGGGCTACCTACGTATAGAGACTTCTACAAAGGGGATGATTTAGGTATGGTTGGTGAAAACGGGCATAATAATAATGTCAATTTTGATCGTCATGTATCTATTGAATGAATAAGTAATTATGGGAAACCGTTACCGCGAGGTCTCAGTTCGGGGCGAACCACTAGTATATTATAGGTTAAACAAGATTGTAATTTGGTAACAATGCAGTTCGCCAGTTGCAAACGCCCGGTTCTTTATTCAGTTTACCCATCTGTAATTTTTCGATAAGTTATCGTTCGATCAAAGATAGATTTAATGTAGAAACTGGACGTAAGATGACAGCGGGCTAATTTGAAAGTGATATGGCAGCATTAAAGGGGGATGCCCCTAATCAGATTCTACACGCCATCCTACCGGAATGTTAAATCGTATGGCAGCCCTTCTTTAACAGTAGGGTAATATCTAGCCACGGCCAAAGCCTCAAAAGCCTCAAAAGAAAGGATCTTGTCCTGGAAAGAAAGGAAAGAGCGTATCGTACACACCTATACGTATAAGAATGCATACACGAAATTGAGCTCTAATTCAATGCCGTTATGGTTTATTTTACTTTGATGCTAATTCCATCAAATGAATACGATTTTGATGGGCAACTTATAGATCAGAGACAATCCAAAAACTATTAATCCCTAATTACCCTTGCTGCTGATAGAAAATAGCTTTATTAAAAAGACACAATAGAGCTGAAACAAAATAGAAAAGTGCGAAGCGTGAAGTTTCCATCCTGTTCTTTATCCCTAAACGTTATCCTGCACTCTTACTTAATATTCACAATATAAAGCCAAGTGCACATTACATTGGAGTATGCAAAATAAAAATAAAGGTTGATCGTTGCTTCGTATCGCTAAATAATTATAAGCATTCTTGGCGAATTGTACAATAAAACAGCTTTCTCTCCCTCCCATAAGATTACCCATCTCATATAGCCATTAAGGCTTGGACACACAAAGGACGGTAGAGGTGCACGAATTCCCTTTCTGGAGACTGCGTCAAGACGTTCTCACTGCCACAGTCGCGCTATCCATGGCATTGTAGACATTCACGAGCCACGATTTACGAAGCACGATGAAATTATTCAAAGTGACTCCTTAAAGTTATAATATAGGTAAGCTAACTAGCTTTTGCCCGCGACTTCATCCACGAGGAAATATGTTTTTATAAATCCCGCTGGAAATCTCTATTTTTCAGAGATAAAGGTAGCCTTTATCACTCTCCAATTCCTCAACTATACCCATGCAAACGATCACGTCGATCCTTTGCTCCGTTGCTGTGCGATTGAGGGATAAACCAACAAATAAATAGAAAAAAATTTACAGTTATAATATAATATTGGTAAGGTGTATTGAAAGGAATTAAAAACCGTACTCAGGTATACGCGTGTAGAATGACGTCGTATAGTTGATTTTCCGTGGCGTCTCGAGTCACTTCGATCGCTCCTCGTGTGTGTCCAAGCCCTTACGATCACATAGTCATTAGTAACTTGCGCTAATGACCGCTTTACATCGCTTGAATAGTTGAAGTTGATCGTTGCCCGCAGAACAATAAAGTATTGCTGAGTATTATACGAATATGGAATTCTAAGAAGCTTGTTTAATAGACTTTTAAAATATCGTCGTATCAGGAAGTAGGTTTTAAATTATTTAAATGAATTAATGTGACGATAAGATAAAAGCTAACGGCTGTTTAATTTATTTATCAGTAATTCAGCACGCAGGAATAATTTGAACAGTTTAATTAAGTAATAAAATTAGTACATACTATTTATGGTATTGTAACATTTAGATATAGTTTTTATAAAATAAAAACATAAGCTCATGCCTATTGTGAACAAGTTCGAAGTCGACAAGTCGAGAATAGAATTTATATTTTCGACTAGCTGATGCCCGCGACTTCGTCCGCGTGGATTTAGTTTTTGAAATCCCTCGGGAACTCTTTGATTTTCCGGGAGAAAAAGGGAGTAGTCACTTTCGAAGTCCTCAACTATACCTACCCGTGCAAAAATCACGTCGATCCGTAGCCCTGTTGCAGCGTGATTGAAGGACAAACCAACAAACCAACAAACAAACACACTTTCGCATAATATTAGTAAGGATTATGTAGTGTCAATCTCTATGGGTAGGTACCTAGGTATCAACTATCAGGTATATCAGGTATATAGTATAGGTTTAGGTAGGTACCAGGGTCTTAACATTCCGATCCAATGATTAAGTAGGTAACTAAAGGATATTAGGTAGGTATTAATTATTTTCTGAATCTTGACTTCAGTTTTTGTTTCGATTTATATTATGACATTATTAATTAATTTTTTGCAATGATGATATCCATTATTTTTATCTTTCACTTTAATTTTTTAAAGAGAGAGAGACAGAGGATTTTTGAAAATCTAACTGCACGTGGACGAAGTCACGAGCAATAGCTAGTTATGCATAAAAGATAGTGTCAAAAATTTTATTAGACTTACTAGGCCCACTTGCAGAGACGCCGAGTTAGTTAACCCAGGAATAAATTTGTAATTTTGACAGAAGCTTTATACGAAATCTGTCAAATCTGTCTTTTTAATCCAGAGTTAGCTACTAACTCTGGGTTACGACGTTTCTGCAAGCGCGCCTTATACCGACACCTACGGCTACAGGTGTAAAATAATGAATCAATACTAGAATAGCAAACAATGAGTTATGTAAACTGATACCCGGTATCACGGCGCGCACTGCAGGGTCTTCGCGAAGTCATACGAACATTATAATCGCGTTCCGATATGATCGGTGCACTGTCCTTAATTAAAACGTGACGCCGCCGCCGCCGCCGCGCGCCTCTACTGCCCAGTGCCTATATATCTACTGCTGCAACTATGTATGCATGTGTGTGCAATTTATGATTTGACATGTCACATGGCATGGCAATGGCATATCCAAATCATAAATGTAATATCAATATAAATTTTTCTTATACAATAATAATAATATTTAATAATAATTCGTTTATTTTAGGCTATAAAATTACCCATAACACTAACATAAAACAAAATGAATAAATGAATAAAATGAATAAGTAAATATAAGTATAAGTCTTCTTCTTCTTCTTCTTCCTAGCGTTTGTCCCGGCATACGCCAGGGTCCGCTTTCCTGCTAAGTTTCTTCCACTTTGCACGATCTAAAGCATCCTCTTTACGAAGACCGTTGGCACGTGCATCTGCCTGTACTATGTCAATCCACCGTTTCTTTGGCCGGCCTCGGGACCGCTGTCCAGGGACGGGCATATTTAGGCACCTGTGACCCACATAGTTTTGGGGACGGCGCAGTAAGTGGCCAAACCAACGCAACCGAGACTCTTGCATTTTGTCTGCGATATCTCGCACGCCAAGGCTACCGCGGATGTACTCGTTGCGAATTCTGTCCAAGCGAGTAACACCACACATCCACCTAAGCATCTTCATTTCATTGGAGTGAAGGTCGCGGGTATGTCTCGTTAGCGCTGGCCAGGCCTCGCTGCCATAAAGCATTACAGGACGTATGATGCTCTTGTAGACCAATCCTTTTAGACGGACAGGAACTTTTGGGTCACAGGTTACTGCCGTTATCTCCCTCCACTTGGCCCAGGCTGCGGCGATTCGGGACTTGACATCGTAGTCGACGCTTCCGGATTCATGTAGTACAGACCCAAGATATTTAAACTTATCCGATCTTTTAACGGGCACGTTATCTACATGGATGGTATCGTGATCCCCCACACTACAGGCCATGTACTCTGTTTTTGCGGTATTGAGTTTTAAACCGCCCTTCTCAAGAGTATCTTTCCACGAGTTCACCTTAACTTCAAGTGCGCCCCTGTTCTTACTACAAGTACAATGTCGTCGGCATATTTCATTAGCCACGGAGGAGTACTCTGAATGTCCGCCGACAGAGCATCAAGTACGACACAGAAGAGATACGGGCTTAGCACTGAACCTTGGTGTACTCCTACTGTGATTGGAAAGGTCGAAGTGTCACCGACTGCGGTCCTTACTATAGCTTCAGTCTGGGTGTACATGTCCTGGATTATACGTATGTACCCTTCCGGCACGTTTTTAGACCTCAATGCAAACCAGATTTGCTCCCTTGGTACACAATCAAAGGCCTTTTGTAGGTCCAGAAAAGCCAAATGTAAGGGTTGATTACGCTCTGTATGCGTTTCTATGAGTGTTCTGAGAGCGAAAATTGGGTCTATGGTACTACATCCAGACACAGAGCACTCTTGACGGAGTCTTTGGTCTAAAATCCGTTCAAAAAGATTCATGGTATGGCTCATGAGTTTAATCCCCCTATAGTTGCCGCACTCCTGTACACTGCCTTTACCCTTGTAGATAGGGGTTATTACATTAATGCGCCATGCATCTGGCATTCGACCTGTAAATACGATGATATTAAAAAGTTCAGTGAGCAGGAGTACGCCTTGGGAACTCATAGCCTTCCAGGCTTCTATTGGTATGCCATCATGTCCACAAGCTTTACCATTCTTCATACGGTATAAAGACTTCGCCACTTCATCGGGTGTTATGGGTGGTATTAGCCCCAAGTTAAAAGTCTGTGGGGGCGGCTGTGGTGTCGCAAACGTCTGGTTAGACAGCTCATTGAAATAGTTTCGCCATTGGTTCTTAATAGAATGGGTGTCCGTTGCCAAAACACCAGCAGAGTTTCTAATAGCGACGCACTTGGTAATGTCTTTGCTTGCGGTACTTCTAGACTTAGCTAGTTTATAGATAAGTTTTTGCCCCTCGTGACTTTCCAGTGTGTCATACAGTGGAGCATATATTGCAGCACGTGCTTTTGCCACTACCTTTTTCGCTTGGTTTTTGGCACGTACATAATCCTCTTTGTCTAGTGGCGTTTGGGTCTGCTGCCACCTTTTAAAGCGTTCCTTCTTATTTCTCACTGCCTCCTGAACATCTTTGCTCCACCACCCTGTCTCCTTGTTTATCCTGCGGCCACCTTTAGATGCACCAAGTACATCACGTCCTATCTTAGTAATGCTGGACTGGTATAGTTGCCAGAGCTCATTGCTGTTTTTGCCTTCCACTTCCCAATCAACCATTTTAGATGCAGCTTGAAACTCTATACTCTTTACACCTTTAAGCTTCCACCACTTGATTGTAGACCTGCAGTGTTCACGCAATAGGCGCTCATAAGGCTGGAGGACATCCATTACGATCAGTCGGTGCTGGCTTGTGATACCCTCACCAGGGATTACCTTACAGTTCTTTACTTTGCTGAGTTGGTTTCGCCGTACCAGTAGGTAGTCTATTTGTGTCTCCACGGGACCACTTTTATAAGTTACCAGGTGAGCCTCTTTTTTCTGAAAGAAAGTATTGACTATTGCCAGGTCAAGAGCCATACAAGTATTGAGGAGTTCTTCTCCTTGACTATTTGGCTGTCCGTAAGCATGTCCGCCATGAACCCTGTTGAACTCTTCGCACTTCTCGCCAACGTGACCGTTAAAATCTCCTCCCACCACTAGATATTCTGAAGGCGGTATTTGCTGGAGTGTATCCTCGAAAGTATTCCAGAACGAACTTCTGACTGATTCTGGCAAGCCAGTTTGCGGAGCATAGGCGCTGATCACGTTAGCGATCTTTCTTCCAATCAACACTTTAACCAGTATCAGACGATCACTTATTCTTTTAACTTCTAGAACTTTGTCCGTATACTCTGCCGATAAAACCACAGCCACACCACTTCGACCACATTCCGATCCGGTATAAATCAACTTATAGCCATTCCCAATTTGTCTAGATTTAGCACCTTTCCAGCGAGTTTCCTGTAGGAAAGCACACTGAACCCTCCGCCGGTGAAGCAGATCAGCGAGCTCTCCGGTGCGTCCGGTTAACGTGCCAACGTTGAGTGTTGCAAAGCGGATCTTATGCGCTCTCGTCTTTAGCCGTGCCCGCGCGGAGCCCGGTAGCCCTCGCACACTTATCGCAGGTGTAGGGCGATGTGCCTGCGCGTCGTTTCGTGGCGACGCCCTATCCGTAGCGCAATTTCTTATCCTTGTACTTTCCATATTTATTTGGTTGGTTAGCTTTTTATTCTCAGCGACTACCGTCTGACCTGAAAAACCCCAGATGGGGAAAAGCTATGTTCGCCATTGCCTCGTTCGTTGATTTGCAGGGTGCACCACGGGCAGGTGAGGCTGACTTGGGTCCCGAAGATGTTAATGGGCCCCCTTACACCCCAAATATAAGTATAAGTATAAAAAAAATATTTCATACTGGCAAGTACAGGTCAAAAATTACCCTAGAACTGGACTCGTGCGTACAGAATTGGTGTCTTAATTTACTTACAATTTTTGTCGCGATGTACGGCTAGCCTACTGGCTAGATTTATTTTTAGACCTTACGATGGGATTTTCCAGACCCTCAGAACATACACTGAGGATTTCGTTTTTGGAATTTCGAATGCGAGACCAGAAGGCCGCAACCCGTGTTCTTATGATCGCGAAATAATCGGGGACCCTGGCGTCGGCAAACATGCTCGACGTACTGCAATATTTAGGCAGTTTCGTCAGAATTCGGTATGCATTATTATACTGAACCCTGATGCTGCTTCGTGCTTTCTTCGAGCAGTTGACCCAAAGCTGACACGTGTAGAAGCATTGACAGTATGCTCTAAACAGCGTCAGCTTTGCCTCAACACTGCACCGCGCAAATCGGCGTGCGAGCATGTTGCACCGAACAGCCAGAGCCCTGCGTTCACGTTCTATGTCTTGGTTGTCGCGCATATCCTCAGTCAAAATAGTCTTATAGTAATAAAACTAATAGTCTCTTAACCAAATCCTGAATAAGATTATAAATGCGAAAGTGTGTTTGTTATGGTTGTTTGTGGCAATCCATGCAAGAAACCTATGTCCAGCAGTTTGCGTCTACCGGTTGATAAAGAAGAAGAGGAAGTACTTTCATTAATCAAAGGAACGTTATAAGTATAGTAAGTACCTGATACGGGCAGAAAATAATTAAATCAAAGCAAAATATCGATTCAATATCAATAGCCAACTCGTATTACGTCTCGAGGGAAGCCCGGCAAGTGCCGATACCTACTATCCTTATAAGTAACTAGGTATCAAAGCATGAACTACGCTCAATGGTGCGATCAAATTATACGTTTTGTGGAAAAATTCATCGCTACAGGTTAAAGACAAAATAACTCCATCTTTTACATATTCAAGTGAACAAGCGACAGTAAGCGACATTTAGCAAGGAGATTGTTTGCATTCTAACTTACAGAACACATCACGGAATACTGAAGTTCCAGGCTCCAGCGGTATTTTAAAAACCCAAATACATGGACGAAGATGCAAGCCATCAGCTAGTAGGTAAAAAGTAGGTAAAAGGAGTAAGTAGTTTTTCGAAAAAAATTCAAAAACTGACTACATACGCTCAGCCTAGTGGGCCTAGAGATAGAAAAGGAGGAAATATTGCTTTAGGGATTTTTTTGATTCCCGAGGATGAATTTACATAACCCGTTAAACGTCTGTCAGAACCATGGAAGTAGGAAGATGTAGGGTGGTCGTCATATTAACACACTATGAATATTCGTAAGAACCCCTAAAACACGAATCGAACATCGGAAGACAGTGGAAATATCTGATTAACCACATAATCCGCCGATATCAGTGTAAGCTCGGAAGCTCCTCGGCTTAAGACTATCGAGTGTCGGGTATCATCGAGTAAGCACTCGTACAATCGATGCGGCCGTCATATTTCCTAAACACTATCAAGTTTCGTCGTTACTCGTTAGGCGCGTGACAAGTATACCTATTAATAAAACTCACTGAAAAATGATCAGGTTGCAGAACAACTTATTTAGCTTACAAGTAAGTAGTTAAATAAATAATGTCCTCTCGACCGAATCCGATCACGGCGGCCAACCTCCTTAGAGATCAGCCATCTGCGCGGGAGATATTATAGTGCACAAGTGTGTGCGCAAACACAGGTGCACTCTCTATTCCCTCACTCTCATAGTCCGATGGGACGGAAATCCGACACGACCGGAGAGAGATCAGGCGCAGGACCGACGGCTTTACGTGCTCTCCGAGGCACGGGGGTGACACACCGCCAACTTCCTAACTCCGGGCTAGTACTGAGAATTTCTTTGGCAGAAAAACCCAATACATTTTTTTTAACGACCCGACCCGGGAATCGAACCCGGGACCTCGTCATCTGTAGTCAAACAAGCTAACCACTAGACCAACGAGGCAGTTAACTAAGTAGTTAGCTTAGCGCTCGACGAACTTTTAATGACATGACCTTTAAGGCGCATTGGTGGGCAATGTGGGAAGTATCGGGTTGGATTCCCGGATAAAGGAAGTTAATATTTCTAAATTATCTCTTATCTGATGAGAACCTTTAGCGCTCCGAAATACGACGCCGCGTAGAAACCGATTACATTTATAGGTTTCATTAGAACGGCTATAAGGAGTATTTTAGCCGTGCCAAGTTAGCTCGATTCCATCTTAGACGGCGTCTTCACTTACTACCTACCAGGTGAGAATGCGTTCAAGGACTATCCTGCCTGGCGATTGCGTAATTTTTATCGCTGTCCTTAAAGGACTATTTCAATGTCAAAACATGGTTTTGGCCAATAAGAGAAGCCCGAGAAGAAGAAGAATATTTTGACATTGATGCAGTCCTTTAAGGACTGAGACAAAATTACGCGATAGACTCCCTGTACCTAATCAGTAATCACAGACACAAATTAGTAGCTTATTGTTCTCGACACTTAAAACTAAAAGTCAAAATATGCTTCGTAAAATTATAAACTAAGAAATTGTTTATATCCTGTCAATTATTTATTCAACCTTTAAATTAATCGATACGAAAAAAATCTTAGGTCCAGGACCTTAGATCCAGGACTTAACAAGAAGCTAGGCTATTGTCAAACCATTTCACAAAAAAATCCATTCTCACTGAAAAAAATTTGATCGCTGCCACCAAGATTTTGTTAGTCATTGTCAAGTAAAACGTTCGTATAGGGGAACATAAAGCTACTGGGTTGCTAGCACGTTGCTAGCAATAAAGCTAACTTTATTACTGATTTCATTCAATACGTAAGCGTAACACAGTAAAATTAACTAAGTTATTAGTTGAATTGATAAGTGGTAGTTATTTTTTTGATACTTCTAATCATGGTTTTTGATGGTGGCGACAAGGATTGTGGTGGAAATAGTCAAGCCTATTCAATCATTTTGACTTTATCGTCAGTGAGTATGTATGGTTAATCGGTACCTACCTACTTACTATAATTTTCTTAGATAAAATAATTAAACAAGTGAAATTCTTACTTGTTAGACAATCTTTTTTTTCAATACGGTCTCAGGATAAATGGAAAGGTAGCACAACAGAAAAGTTTATGTCTTTAGAGCTTTCACATTTACCTAATTTCAATTGGGAACAAAACGTATGACGGCTGATTACCGTGCCCCTGTCATACAATCTAGACAACCGCACATAAACACTTCACTGAGGCAGCTTCCTCTCATCAAATTATCCGCTTAATTATTTACTACCACTAAAGTGTACCACTAAACCCGCACAGTATACTTTGACCTACCCCACCTCCGCGGCGTATAATAAAATTGGGGGAAAACGGGGATGGATAAAGGTAGCGTAGGGATCAAATTAGTTTGGTCGTTTTGTCGAGTAGTAAAACGCTCAGGGAAATAAAAGTACGTGTGTTTCGACAGGGCAGGTGTATTTTTCCTGGCAGCTGAATTAAGGACTGAATAACTTGTATTTTCTTTTCTTATATACGTTGTCTGAGGGAAGGTTGTCTTGCTCCTGACTGCGACGACTGCGTATACCTATTGGTTAATCCTACACTAGCGGCACGCTATGATGGCCGGTTTGACACATTACAATAGTGATGTGGAATGTCAATTTATTCTCGAACAAAAAACAATTAAGTTTTGTTTTTGTACCTGATTAAATAGGTTTAATAAAACAAAAATGTATATGTTTATTTAATTTATTTGAACGAACTGAATATTTGAATGAAAATGAATATACATACTTTATATGCACACAAGAAACATATGAATACAAAAGATACCAAAAAAGGTGCCACAAAAGGCCATAATTAATCAGATTCGTCCATACTACTATTTTCACTGTCGTCACTGCTATCATCACCTACATTAATAATTATATGTTCGTTTTCTATAATATTATCTATTTTCACATCTCTTTCATAATCTTCCCTTATTAATTTAACAGTTCTATTCACAACCTTTTCCCAGTCTCCTTTAGTCACATGTTCACAAGCTTCTTCTAATAATTTTAGCATTTTTTTTGTGGTAAATGGGGGTTCTGTATTGTGTCTTGCAGCATATCCCTTAATTTGAGCCCACACCAACTCAATCGCATTATACTCACAATGGTAAGGCGGTAACCGTATAACTCTGTGCCCATGTTCTAATGCTATTTCGTCAATGACGTATCGGATCTTGGTTGGTTTGTTTTCTTTTAAAAGACGTACTAATTCCGCTTTTAACATATTCATGTTTGCATCTACGCCATTTTTACGAAGCCATGCGACGATATCAGCTTTCTTTTGGGATTGGGCAGGTGGCTTGTCAATTTGCATCGAGTGGTATGGGGCGTTGTCCATAATTATAATAGATGGTTCAGGGAGGCTACACAACATTGAGGTAAACCATTCAGTAAACTTTTCTCCATTCATGTCTTCATGATAGTCTCCAGTGGTTTTTGACGCAAAAGCCATGAGAGAACCTTCGACAAACCCGTTGATGGTTCCGGCGTGACAAATTATAAGTCGCGATCCTTTTCCTACAGGAACTTTGGAAGTAGATGCTGCTGTGTCATCGTTCCAAGAACGGCCTACAGTATGGTTAGCATTAAGCCATGTTTCATCCAAGAACACAACATTTTGCCAATTTTTGATTTCTTTCACTTGCCGTAAAAAAGTATACCTTGCCATCGCTATATCAAATCTTTCCATCAATATTTTGCGTTTGTTACATTTTTTGTATCGAAATCCAATGGTCTTCAAAATCTTCGTTAAAGAACTTTCCCCACCGAAGAATAATCCAGCTTCCTTCAGTGAATGCACCAACTTTTTTCTTGTTGGATACTCCTTCTGTAAATAGTAGCCGTAAACATGTCTTCGGATAGCATCGGCATCAAAGCTATCGATGCCTACGACTGGTTTTGCTCGTTTTCTCTTTTTTGGTGTGTGAAGTTTATTTTCTTCTGTGCCAGTCTCGCCATATTTTTTTTTAGTTATCCGTCTAACAGTTCGTTGTCCAATATTAAGCGCATCAGCTACGCATTCAACCACTGACGTTATAGGTAAAATTGGCCCTCCATTTTGAGCTTCACGATCGAAATAGTTACGAAGGCGTATTACGAACTCACGTGTCTGACTATTTAGAACAGTTCTCTGCGTACGTTCGGTCATATCGACGAAATCCACAACAAAGGGCTTGAACAGAGTCCAAATTAACGAGCAAGGGTCAACAGTAATGCAGTATCAATATTTGAAATCCAAAGCCAGGTCAAAACTATATCACAATCGCATTGCACTGACAGTTTATACTTTTCGAAGCAACGTCAATTCGAAACTGCTTTGTTTTGCATTGAGCATTGACGCGAGTTTGCCGGAGGTAGTAGTTGTGCTAGCCAGCGATCCTATGTGACGATCGTATTAGATTCCATTTTTAAAAATTTTCAATTTAGAAAACCAAATGCCGAGTTGTGGTATATATCATATAAAAATAAAAATTTTACCTTTTGTATGAAACAGCTGATATTTTTTTGCGATTTCAGAGGTTTGTCCACATAGTGAAAATTGTTCATATTCACAAGTACATTCACCCCTTAAATGGTGCAAACTGATTTTTCTACACTTGTATACATTTTAGAAATCAATTTAATAAATAAATTTTGAGTCCTAAACCTAAAACTACATTCGATAAAATTTATGAATCTCTGCACATCACTATCGTCAATAAAGTAATACAATTATTTCCTTCAAAGTCGTTATCAATTAATACGGAACTTCATGAGCGGACAAACGTCAAACCGGCCATCATAGCGTGCCGCTAGTGTAGTGCTATAATGAAACACAACATTGGTGTTATATTGACTTCAAGGGGATAGCGAAATATTAGTTAAATATATTTTTCATCATACCTATTCGAAAAACGAATATTGGCTTCAGAGGATAGCGGGAGCAAAATTTAATTTTAACCCCATGGGACTTTTCATTTCTCTCTTCTGATTGGACCGCGTTAGTGCTTTAGCATACTAAAGCACTAACGCGGACCAATCAGAAGAGAGAATTCAAAAATGTGTCGAAATTCAAAAATGTTTGAGAAGCTGTTGTCACGTGATCTTGTCGATTTGATATAATTATACGCCCATACTTCCAACATAAATATTAATGTTTAATTATTTCATAAAAATTTATTTGTGTTTTATTTAAACTTTCAATATACGTATTGGTTATGTCTATACTCTATACATAGTAGGTTGATACTCCTAGCTTTTTCTCATAGGTAATGATGAAAAATAGTGTGTGTCATTCGGGGCCAAAATTTTTTGTTCTCGGGCGGCGTATATTGAATTCCTCGCTACGCTCAGGATTCTACTATAGAATCCTTCACTTCGCTCTGAATTCAAAATAACGCCATCGGGGAACAAAAAATTTCTTTGGCCCCATATAACACAAATAACTATTTAGGTATAGTTTATATTTAGTAACGTTTGGTGCTCTAGGATACCTGCGAGTTTATAATAAAGCGGGGTTCTTCTTCTTTGTCAACCGATAGACGTCCACTGCTGGACAAAGATCTCTTGCATGGACTTCCACAGTACTCGGTCTTGCGCCGCCTGAATCCAGCGACTCGATTAATGTCGTCGGTCCACCTAGTGGGAGGTCTACCATCAATGCGCTTCCCGGTGCGGGGTACATAATACATATTATTTATTATAGCAAATATCATTATTGCGCGTCACTTAAGCTTACGGCTTAGCGCACTCGAACGTGTCCATACAAAATATTATATTCATTTGAATCTTACACTTTCACACTTTCGCACTGTTATACTATACAGCAGTGGCTTTTTATTTTGATCATACAGTATGCTATACTTACTATTTATTGACTATAAAGAACAATTAAAGCATAAAATGCAATTTAAAGCAGTTTTGCCATAACTACTTGGATGGATAACGTTTGATCATTTGATACCTCAATATGTGCTGTTTGACATCCGTTAGTTTCGTAATAAAAAACATAATAGTTAAGCCATAATATCAATAATTCAAATAAGATTTAGGTAATGGGACGGCGCTTGTGATCTCTACTCTATGTCAACACGATGCGGTGTGCCTACATACTCGGATCTGTCAGCAAACACAACGACATACAACTGTACTGAGATTATTTGTGAACAAATTGCGCAACCATGTCCGATTATTGCGATTCAATTTTTTATGTCATGATTACTATGGTAACCTCTTATGAATTTCTAATACCTACCTAGTTGTGAATGAATTTTTGTGAGTTGTAACATTCGAAATTTTAATATTATTGAATATGTATAATAAACGTAACCTAAACATTGAGGTGCTTTAGTACGTAATAAATCAATGAACCTAAATATGTAAATAGCGCCTTCGAAGATGGAACGCTTATTTTTCAGTTCAGGCTTTAAGAATTCGAAAGTTAGCATGCCTCTTACTTACACTTTGGCCTATACCAAATCAAACATTCATACTGCATTGGTCCGTTAGAATAAAAAATACCTACATCTTGACCTCGGCCAAGGGCTAATGCGTGGCCTAAACCTAGTAGGTATAATATATTAGGCAATAGAGTTACACAATATTTTCACATATCTGTTTATTGGTGCAGATGGTACTCCCTAGCTACGTAACGCGGAACATTGCGTCGATAAATCAAATATTTACTTATGTTCACACTATTTACTTACATACGTAATTTTTGATATTAAATTTTATTCAGAAGCTTGGTTTAGCTTCACGATAAGATTTTTTTGTACTTAAATATAAGAGCTTGGTCTGACATGTACTTCACCAGTTATTTGGCAGTCGTTCTCTCTGCTTCCATTGTTGTTCAACCGTACTATCCCTTCTATTATAAAGCTATATCAAAATCTGAAAGTGTTATTTTCTTGATTTTATGAACGAGAAACAGATATATAACTGCATAGGTATAACTGAAGACCTGGAGATTGACGTAGGCTACTCTTTATCCCGAAAACCTAATTCTGTGTGTAATTATTGGTTTTCTAAGCTAATTGAGTGATTTTATACCATGAACACTCACCTTTTTAACAGAATTCAAAAAACACAAAAGAGGAGGTTCTCAATTCGACGCGTTTTTTTTGTCGATGTCCATCCATATCTCCATCAAATCTTAACCGATTTAAATAAATTTTTTTTTATTTGAAAGGGTGTATTTGCAGTCAGGTCCCATTTTAATTTGGTGAAGATGAATATCTTCGGAGATGGAGGACGAAACTCCTCAATGAATGAGAGGAAATCGCTCGCGATCAGAGTATGTATAGACTTTTAACCATGCCTAGTACATAACATACATACATGAGCTAAATTTCTATTCATCATCTTATTTTTACAAGCTTTTATTTATCTTACAATTTATGTTTAGGTCAAGTCTTGCAAGATGTGTTAGAACCATTCCCGGTTTCCGATTGAGCTGAAAATGTGCATGTAAATGTAAATCGGATTACAATGCAATATTATTGTAACATGGAGCTGATCTGATGATGGAGGCGGAAGATGGCTATGGGAATTCTGTAGTAAAACGATGTAACACCATGGAGTTCGGGCTCGATTGATTCGTCTAGAGAAGTACTCTGGTCCTAGATAATATCCTGCAGGGTCTGATAATGAAGCTGAACGGTGGTTATGAGCACTCTGTAATGAAATTCTACGTAACCATAATATTTAGTTTGGGCTCGTTTCATTCTTATTGATAAGTAGTCTTAAATGATGTCCATGGAATGGCTCTGACGATGAAGCTGAAAGTGCAGCCAGGATATGCATCATACTAGTACAGTCTTGAAAAAATAATAGTAGATATGGCGTGTTTAGATTCGTTTTGATCAGTATTTGATTTTACATAGAATGCAATGAGCTGATGAGCTGATGCTGCAGCCAGGATATCTAGCACACTAATAGGTACACTCGTGAAAAGCACATACCGTCAGGTTGGTTCCATTTAGAATCGGTAAAGATATGATGAATATCTTCGGTGATTGAGGACAGAACTCCTCAATGAATAGAAACAAATCGCTCGCGATCAGAGAATGTGTAGATTTATCCTATGCTACACTAAAAAGCTTAAAATAATAATTTATAAAATTATTTAAAAAAAACCGACTTCAAACGGCACTGAAAAATATAAAATAATTTTAGTTTGTACATGTATGTTGAAGTCGAGGGGGCCTCAATAGAACTATGAAACTGCAACGCTAGCCCGACTTTATATTCTGTGCCTGGACCTACAAACTAAAATTTTGGCTAGCGTGGCGCATTCGTTTCATCGTTTCTATTTAGGCCCGCTCGACTTCAACATTCGTGTACAAGCCTTTGGTACAATCTGAAATTATTTTATACTTTTCAGTGCCATTTGCAGACGGTTTTTTTAAAAGAATTTTATATATTAATATTCGAATATAAAGCTTAATATGAATATGACTAATAAATAATAATAAATAATAATACCCTTATACCAATTTTTTCAAAAATTCTTGAAAAAGTAATGCAGAATAAAATAAATGATTTCATCGATAATAATAACATATTGAAAGCAAACCAGTATGGATTCCAAAAATATAGTTCAACCACACTGGCTTGCTTTGATTTAATTAAAAAGGTAAATGCTGCCTTCAACAATAAAAGTTCAGTTGCTGCAATCCTACTGGATATGTCTAAAGCTTTTGACTGTGTTAACCATGAGATTCTTCTTGAAAAACTATATAAATATGGGATAAGGGGCACAGGCTATGACTGGTTAAAAAGCTATCTTTGTAACCGACAACAATGTGTTGAAATTACGACAATACGCAATAAACATAAAGTTACCCATAGATCGTCATATAAAGAGGTTACATGCGGAGTTCCCCAGGGAAGTATCCTGGGACCTCTGCTATTTTTACTCTATATCAATGACTTGCCAGACACTGTTAATAATGACACAATTCTTTTTGCTGACGATATTACCTTGATAATTGAAAGTAAAAAAAACAATGATTTTGAGCATGATATCAATAATGGATTAAATAAAATTATTAGTTGGCTTGATCTAAATAATCTATGTGTTAACTTAAAGAAAACAAAAGTAATTGAATTCCTGACCTATAATAGCTCATCTCTTAACCTTAATATTCAATACAATAATGAACAAATAAAAGTCGTGCCATCGGCAACTTTTCTGGGGGTTTTGATTGATAAATATTGCAACTGGAAGGAACACATACAAACTACTTGTAAGAAACTTAATAGGTTTGTTTATGCACTGTACCGACTCCGAAATACAGTTTCTGAAGAAGCAGTCACAACTGCATACCATGGCTATGTTGCATCTGTACTGCGTTATGGACTCATATTGTGGGGTAACTCTGTCGATGTTGTAAATGCCTTCAGAGTACAAAAAAAATGCATCAGATCATTGTGTGGCGCCGATGTAATAGCTCCATGCCAACCTTTATTTAAAAGGAAAAAGATCTTGCCTTTGCCATGTTTATATATATTTGAAACATGTCTAATTGTAAAGAAACACATGTTATTATTCGATATGAAGCCTGACAACCGAAGCCGGCGACAAAAATTTAAATTAGAAGTACCACGGCGAAGGTTGGCTGTATGTTCGCGCAATTCGTATTGTATGGCGGTGACCCTATTTAATAAGCTATCTGACAGCACTAGGAGTCTACCAATGCCCAAGTTTAGGAAAAAATTGTTTGAATATTTGATTGACCAATTGATGTTTTTATAGTGTTCGGGAGTTTTTAGACAGTTGTAATATTTGACATATTTGTATTGAAATGTTTTTATTTATTATTATGATTACCTTATGGAAAAATTTTAACTGTTGTATATTATTTTTTGACATTTATTTAATTTTTTTGACATATAAAAATAACATTCCTATATTTGTACACCACAATTTGGTAGGATATGCACATTCTAAATTGTATATTATAACATCTTGACTGTACCATATTCACAAATTAATAAATGAATTATGAATTATATTATGATAATATTGGAAAATATTTAATCAGGCGATTTCAGAGTCAATTTTGTACATACTCTTGTACTAGTGAATAATTATAACAAAAAATCTAAATTTTTTGTCATAACTAATTTCTCGGAAGGAGCACTTTATTTCCTTTTCAACTTTGATTACTGCGCAAAACACTACTTGATCTTTCCAAACAAGAAATGAAAATTCTATTTGCCGTTGTATAACTCGACTTAAAGTATTATAATAATGACATTTAATTGGATTTAGCGACACATTACATTAAGCACTTATTATGTTCGAACCAAACACGAGTATTTACACGCTTGACGTAAACATGTCATATGGTTATTGTTGTAGACAGGCTGTATTATTACTTACTTCTTCGAGTCTTGATAGAACTATAATTTAAATATGTACTATGCTTTGTACTTTGTACTTCATATAAGTAAAAATGTCGCCTTGAATTTTCGTTTTTCTTTTTTGGTATTGATATTCAAAAATACATATATTTAAATAAAAAATTAAAAGTTATGAAATAAATAGTAGTAGTAATGATCAAATCAAAGGACACAGCTAGGTTCAAAAATATTGTATTCTTTTAAATTGTATAATTTTATTCGATTCTGAATTTATATAATTATGTGATAAAGTTCTAGTCTAAAGCTGAAATAGTAGTACATAATATTATCCCCAATATCTCAGCTTTGAAGCGATAAAGTATTCTGAAGTATGTAAAACGTTCTAGTCCAAGTCAAGTAAAAATAAACCATTTTAAAAGTGCAAATATCAAGCTCAGTGAGTCACGCAACATAATGTAGCGGTTCATTTGTTTGACACTGCTCATCGCTGGGCCAAGTCCCGTTAGTTTTGTCTTTGTTTGAAAATTAACTTACTTTTTGCATTGCATGCCATGTATAAACATCCTTCGTCTCAATAAAAATGTAATGTTATTGGGTTTAAACTTGACTATTTTAGGAATTTCATAAGTAATTACACTATACAAATAAGTTAATTAGGTACCCACTACGGTACAAGAGTTTCCAACACCGGGATACCGGTAAACCTTAACAAGGAAAGGAACCCAATAATAATAAGTATCTGCTTTTTATCCCCAATTAAATTAAAATACGCAATATTTTGGGGCAGTATTTGAACTGTAGGTACCTAGGTATGTTGAAAAATTTGTTTCAAATATATTTTCTATCTTTTTAGCGTATCAAGATTGAATACCCAAAAAGCATAGGTATACATACCTAAATTTCTTTAAAGTTATTTACGCCCGGTTAACCGGGAGTACCTAAGTCTTTTCTTTAGAGTTTTCAAGTGTGGGCATATACAATTCGCATAAATTCTGTGTCCTGTTATTAATTTTTTCTATAGAAAAAACATTCATGCTGGCACCACATCACATGTATTAACCGTTGGGCTATTGAGGCTTCAAAAATTATTAGCCGACTTCAAAAATGTGATAAAATAATGAAGACCTGATGAATATCTTCGGTGATGGAGGAAGGAACTCCTCAATGAATAAGAGCAAATCGCTCGCGATCAAAGAATATGAAGATTAATCCTATGAAGCTCCACTAAAAAGCTTAAAATAATATATAACATACTTCGGTACTTATAAAAATTCTTTTTAAAAACCGACTTCAAACCCCGCTACAAAGTTTAAAATAATTTTAGTTTGAAGTCGGGCTAGTGTTGTGCATAGGTTTCATAGTTTCTATTTAGGTCTGCACTTCAACTCGTTCTTCTTTCAATAATTTTTATAGGTACACCTATATTTTGAATATTTATATGAAGCAACAATTTTTTTTCACTTTATTTCACAACCTATAATATACCTATGTGTAGTGTAGTAAGTTTAAAAGCATTTTTGGCTTCAAAACTTTTAAGAAAATGGAGAATTGGTCTAAAACACCGATATAAATGTAGTACCTACTAGATACGCGGTTACGAACACTTACCATGTTCAACTGAGTTGAACCGAATGCCGAACAATACAGTTATTGTGGCCGTGGCACTCGCCACGTACGGACTCGGGCGATAAAACTTTCTAGGTACCTAATTGTGAATTGAAAAGCCAATAATGCCTATATTCAAGTAAGTAACAAAAAGGTATACTTAGTATTATAGTAAATAACTAGCTGATGCCCGCGACTTCGTCCGCGTGGAAAAAGTAATAAAAAAGAATTGTTTTATGTTAATCGTGAGGTTTCTACGATTGTACTACGCCACTATATAATATTCTGTACCTACTTGGTATCTGCAAACCTACAATATCAATTCAAAATGGAAATTTTGTAAATACCCACAATTTAGGCAGGACCAGCAGCATCAGGATTGAGGAGTTGGTAACTGGTAAAATTGAAGACAATGATGGATTGGCAACTGGTCTTCATTCTCGCCTGCATCACTGGACTGTAGTCCAGTGATTCAGGCGAGAATTTTCGATTGCACTACGCTTCTTTTTAGTTTATACTTGGCATCTACAGTAGCAACTGAAAACCGAAATTTTCGTGAGCGAAGCAAGTGCGAAAATTTTTTGATCGCACTACGCCTCTGTGTAGCCCATACTAATTGGTATCTACAAAAGCAATCTATAATCGACATTATCGCTAGTAAAGCCAGTGCGACATTTTAAGGATTGCACTACGCCACCATATAGTCCATACTTGGCACCTACATAAGCAACACAAAAGCGACGTTATCGCGAGCGAAGCAAGCGCGAAATTTTCAGAACTGCACTACTTAACTATGTACTCCATACTTGGTTTACACTCACAACAACAATTAAGAAAAGACATTTTCGCCAACGAAGCGAGCGCGAAAATTTTTAAGATTTCATTGCATCACTATGTAGTCCAAAACGGACATTTCGCAAAATTTTTAGGGCTGCACTACATAACTGTGTCATTCATACTTGGTTCTTACAGTATCAATCAAGAAAGACACATTTCGCGAGCGAAGCGAGCGCAAAATTTTTCGATTGCACTACGCTTATTTGTAGTTCACACTTGGCACCTACAGTAGCAACTGAAAACTGATATTTTCGCGAGCGAAGCGAGCGCAAAGATTTTTTGATCGCATTAAGTACGCCTCTGTGTAATCCATACTAATTGGTATAGACAAAAGCAATCGATAATCGACATTATCGCTAGTAAAGCGAGTGTGACGATTACGATTGCACTTCGCCACTATGTAGTCCATACTTGGCACCTACATAAGCCAAAAAAAAAACTGACGCTGTCGCGAGCGAAGCAAGCGCGAAATTTTTTAGGAATGCACTACTTAACTATGTACTCCATACTTGGTTTACACTCACAACAACAATGAAGAAAAGACATTTCCGCGAGCGAAGCGAGCGCGAATTTTTTTACAATTACGTTGCATCACTATGTAGTCCATACTTGGCAATCCAAAACAGACATTTCGCAAAATTCTTTAGGGCTGCACTACATAACTGTTTCCTTCATACTTGGTACTTCTTCTTCTTCTTGAGGTGCCATCTCCTACCGGAGGTCGGCTATCATATTGGCTATTCGGACTAATAAGGATCGGGTACTCAGTCCGAACCATGTCCGGAGATTCTTGAGCCAAGAGGTCTGTCTTCTTCCAGGGGGTCTCCTACCTTGTATCTTCCCCTGTATTATTAGTTGGAGCAACTTGTACTTATCGCCACGCATTATATGTCCCAGATATTGCAGTTTTCGTTGCTTTATTGGTTCGTTATACTTGGTTCTTACAATACCAATCAAGAAGACACATTTTAGCGAGCGAAGCGAGCGCGAAAATTTTCGATTGCACTACGCTTCTTTGTAGTTCATACTTGGCACCCGCAGTAGCAACTGAAAACTGATATTTTCGCGAGCGAAGCGAGCGCGAAGGTTTTTTTGATCGCACTACGCCTCTGTGTAGTCCATATACTACTGAGTACATAATTTAATATATTTTTTTTACAAAACAAAGTATATATTTTTTTTTCTCAATTTTTTAAAACCGCTCAACCGATTTCGGTAAAATTTAAAAACCACCTGGGAAGTACCCTTTCAAACAAAAAAGTAAGAATTTTCCAAATCAGTTCAGGCGCCTTCAAGTAATCGGTGAACATACATAAAAAAAATTGAAAAAATAGATTTCGACGAATTGAGAATCTGCTCCTTTTTCGAAGTCGGTTAAAAAGAAATCTACAATCGACATTCTCGCAAACGAAGCGAGTGAGACATTTTTTACGATTGCACTATGCCACTTTGTAGTCTTCACTTGGTTGGTACCTACAATATGAATTCATTAACGACATTTTGTAAACACCCACTATTTAGGTGGGTATTATCATCAGCAGCATCGGGATTGAGAAGTTGGTACCATTAGTAGTTATAGCATGGGGAGGAGAAGGGAGGTGGATGATTCCTAAACCGAACCGAGCGATAATTAAATTAGCTGAATAGATTGATGCCATCTAAGAATACAAAGCTACTGTGGGAAATTTTAGTAAACGGAAAACGGAGACGCGAATTTTTTTACGGCTGCGTTATGCCACTACCCTAAGTAGTTCATACTAATTGTTACCTATCATTGGTGAGCAGCACCCAGCAGCATCAGAATTGAGTCCTCTTTTATGGCTCCACTACACTATTATATTTTAAATATTTGGCACCTACGATATCAATTCACAATCGACAGTTCGTAAATATCCATGATTTAGGTGGGCAGTACACTGCACCATCAGGATTGAGGAGCTAGGGCCTGGAGGTCAGTGATATAGTCTAAAATTAGTATGTAATGAATAGCTCAGGTCAAGATATGGCTATGGTAATGTAATAAGATCTATATACGTATATATCGTATGCGAGTGACCTGGAACTATCCGAGAGAAGTTTTGACCTCTATCTCCGATAATATCTAGCAGATCTTCACCAAAATTGGTCATTGTATTTCTTGTCCTACACACTCACAAATAAAGAAAGAATTATTAAAATCCGTTCAGATTTGACTGAGTTATGGAGTAAAATCAACAAAAAGTTTCATCACCTATCCTGGAGTAACCTTATGTTTTATCGGGATAAAAACTATCCTATATGTTGACCCGGAGTATCAGCTACCGCTGTACTAAATTTCATTTAAATCCGTTCAGTAGTTTTCGCGTGAAGCGCGGACAGACAGACAGACAGACAGACAGACAGACAGACAGACAGACAGACAAAAATTAAATAAAAATCTGTTTTAGGCTCAGTATCGATAGTCAAGCATCCCCCAATTAAAATTTTCAAAATATATTAAATGTACAGAAATCTTCCAGTTACAGTTTTATTATAAGTATAGATTAGATGACAACATAGTGTAATTCGTAACAACGAAATAAAAATTATTTCTTGATTTATTCAAGTACTTTTTTATTACAAACGAACGAGCGGGAAGCGGGGTGCGGCACGCCTCTGCGACCGCGGTCGCGCACGAATTGCAACCTTCTATACCATGCCGGCTCCCCTCTCTAAAACTGACAGTTCAACTGTCAACAACTGACAGTGACAAAACTGTGACAGTTCTTATTCCGAATTGCCGCTCTATACATTCACTCTTTGGTCTAAAAAATATTAAAACTCATTAGCTACCTACATCTACATGTTATCTAGGTGCACTCGTTACGTATCAGGCCAAGCCGTTACTAAAATGATTTATTCTTAGGGCCTGTTTCACCACTATCAGTTAAAGTGTCTGATAAATCTGTTTGTCATTTTTTAGAGTTTATCTGCTAGATTGTCTTAACGGACACTTGTGAAACAGAAATTTGAACGCTATCTGTCAGACAAGTTGTGGATAGGCTCTCAGGCACTTTATCAGCAAGTGGTGCAACAGGCCCTTAGGCTATTAATTAGGCAAGACGATGGTGAAGCGACTCCGATGCGATAAACTGTGTGTCCGAATTGCAGTGGCGTTTTTAAAGTGTCCGCATTAAAAAAAAAATTAACTCGACTTTGTTTTAGAATAATTACTTAGTGCATAAATGTACATAATGAACGATTTATACCATCGCGTCGCATATGTGGTGATGCCGTAGGTTTATAAGAGTTTAAATACCTACTTTCGCATTTATTATACCTACATATAAAGATGTTATATTATTAATTTCACAGAAAAATAAAATCAGTTTCATCATAGCAACAATAACAAAAACAAAGATTACCGGTTTATTTAAATAAAGTAATTGCGTGCAGCAAGGTAACGCCCCCTTCCATTTCAGTCACAAACAATCGAAGAACTGTATAATTATTGAGAATTATATCAAATCAGATCCTATTAAACAGTAGCTTAGCCTCTTTTAAGAGAGCCGTCGAAGGAAGCAATAGACTAATAGAGCAATAGAGAAATAGAGATTGCTCTATACTCTATAGCCTTAAGTAGGTAATCGTTTTATAAATAAGTAAGTTGTACCTTTTATTTTGGTGATGCTTCAAGTTTTTACTTAGAACTAACAGCCTCTTCATTTCTCACGTTATTTTTTATTTGGCTTTGTTGCGATTTGATGGAATTGCGTTATATTCAATGTAAGCTACGTTACGTAGTATATTCTACGTTTAACTACGTAGATTACTTTTACTGAACTAGATTTTTGTCATAAATCCGTTATGGGATTGCCTAAAAATGATTGCAGTGTGACGATCGATCTGGGTACCAATTGTCTAAAACTTATTCGGTATTCCATTGATCGTATGCGTATTCGATGACATAAGCGTCAAAGTAAAAAAATCCTTGATTGTAGGTATTGATTTAAAGTCAAAAATTAAGTTTTTACCGATTTTAATATGCAGCGAATCGTAAATAAGTAAATTCTTGCACACGAATCTAATACACGAAATTGAGCTCTAATTCAATGTTATTATGGTTTATTTTAATACTTCGAATACGAATTTTTTCGAATACGATTAGATACGATCAATGAAATAACTTAAGACAATCGCACCTCTGATTGGCTGATACTCTCCCGCTATCGATTAAAATGCATTGATGAAGCAAAAATGCCATAAATTCAGCCAATCAGAGGTGATAGTGATCGTTGCAATTATTTTTAAACAATCCCACAGCCGTTTTTTAACGGCGCAACGGTACAAACATAGGGTACAAACTAAATTGATCCTTTAGTGTAAGACATCACCCAAATCTAGAGTCTAGACATGATCCGTAGCATTTAGGTTTGCCTTAAACGTGAGTGAAAAACTGAAAACCAAATCTTTATGTGTCAACTAAACTCGCCGGCATATTTAGCGGAACATAAAAAAAAGGTTTGATATCAGAAGTTATCATATAAGGTTGCTGGCTGGTTTATACGTCATTTAATTTAAAAAGAAATATTTTCAAACTAAGAAAACAACTGAACATCACATTTTATGCAATTGTTTTAATTTTATTCAAATACACCTTATCTGGAGCGAACTTCGAGTATTTCTTCCTTCTGAGTTTGATTTAAAATTTCATTGAAATACTGTTTTTTGTTAATTTTTTTTAATCGCGTATCTTTCTGGAGTTGATGACTGAATTATGCCTGACTTAGCCCCAACGGAGATTGCCAGGGCACTCGAAATGCGAAGAAATGGTCAAACCTACAGAGTGATATCCAGAGATCTTCGTCGACCAGTTTCAACGATCCATCGCAGTATCCAACGGTTCAGGGAGACCGGTACTTATGTGAGAAGAGCAGTACAAGGCAGAAAAAGACGCACTTCGAGTAGGGATGATCGTTTCATTCGGCTTCGTGTACGTAGGAACCCCCGTTTGACGGCCGTCCAAGCCCGACATGAGTTAGAAGCAGTGCGGGGTATAACCTTAAGTGAGCGTACGGTACGAAGAAGGCTCGAAGAAGCTGGTTTGGGTTCATTTGTGCCCGCCAAGGCTCCAAGGCTCGAGGTAAATCATCGTAGAAACAGGTTAACTTTTGCTCAGGAACATCGACTTTGGAACGCGGACCAATGGAGTAAGGTATTGTTTAGTGATGAGTGCAGAATTCTCTTAAATCAAATTGACGGCAGGTAAAGAATATACAGACGCAAAGGAGAACGATAGATTCAGACAAATTTTGAAACTACAGTTGCATACGGCGGTGGATCAATAATGGTTTGGGCGGGCATTTGTTTGGGAGCTCGCACAGACTTGGTAGTGATTGACAGAGGGAGTCTGACTGCAGACCGCTATATCAGAGAAGTTTTAGAAGGTGACGATTTTGTTTTTATGCAGGATAATGCTCGGCCGCATACCGCTCGGGTAACTCAAGCTTATCTTAATGATATGAATATCACTGTTATGGAGTGGCTGGCGAGATCACCGGATATGAACCCAATAGAGCACGTTTGGGACTTGCTGAAAAGAAAAGTTAAGTCCAGAATTCCAGCTCCTGCCAACGTGGGAGAACTGCGAATCGCCGTAGTTGAGGAATGGCGGAGACTATCCCAGGAGACCATCGATAACATCATTCTCAGTATGCCTAGACGGGTAGAAACTTTAATAAGAGCACGTGGAGGAAATACGCGATATAAATCACCATTTTTCTAATTTAATTAATTGTTATTTTAATATTAAATTTCACTTTTCCCGGTTACATGAAAAGTTCAAAAATGTACAATTTTTCACAAATAGCCTTTACTCGCGAAATCTGTTCTTAATGTGATCTCATTTTAAAAAAAACAAATGAAACTTTAAATAACAAAAGAAGTGTAGTAAGTAGATTTTAAAATAAAACCATATTTTTTTAATTATGGACTTTTTTTTATGTTCCGCTAAATATGCCGGCGAGTTTATTAAGCACAGGTATTCTCCCTAACATTTAGAAATGACGGTGAAGGGGAGCATTAGTTCTAGGAGCTATTTTTTAACCCCCGACGCAAAAAGAGAGGGGTGTTATAAGTTTAACGTGTCTGTCTGTGTATCTGTGTATCTGTGTATCTGTGTATCTGTGTATCTGTCTGTGGTAGCGTAGCCGCCAAACGGATGAACCGATTTTCGTTTAGTTTTTTTGTGTCATAGATAATTTTATCACGAGTGTTCTTAGCCATGTTTCATGAAAATCTGTTCAGCCGTTTGAAGATTATAAGTTTAAGGTGTCTGTCTGTGTATCTGTGTATCTGTGTATCTGTCTGTGGTAGCGTAGCGGCCAAACGGATGAACCGATTTTCGTTTAGTTTTTTTTGTATCATAGATAATTTTATCCCGAGTGTTCTTAGCCATGTTTCATGAAAATCTGTTCAGCCGTTTGAAGATTATCAGCTCTTTTCTCGTTGATGAGGGGATCTGACTAACTTCCTTATGTCCGATCGATTCGAAATTTGGTACCGTGTTACTTCAATGATATTGAAAGTATATGGTAAGGTAACCATGACCTGATCAGCCGTTTGAAGATCATCAACTCTTTAATAGTTGATGAGGGGACCTGACTACCTTCCATATGTCCTATCGATTCGAAATTTGGTACCGTGTTACTTCAATGATATTGAAAGTATATGGTAAGGTAACCATGACCTGATCAGCCGTTTGAAGATCATAAACTCTTTAATAGTTGATGAGGGGATCTGACTACCTTCCATATGTCCTATCGATTCGAAATTTGGTACCTTGTTACTTCAATGATATTGAAAGTATATTATGGTAAGGTAACCATGACCTGATCAGCCGTTTGAAGATCATCAGCTCTTTAATAGTTGATGAGGGGATCTGACTACCTTCCATATGTCCTATCGATTCGATAGGTACCGTATTACATGGTAAGGTAACATGGCATGTTTGAGTAAGGTTTAGATTTCGAACGTGGATAATTAAATGGGATCAATTAGGCTCAATTACCACTGCGCTAACTAATCACTATAAATACCTTCCTAATATTTATACCTACTTTAAAAAGGACTAAATAAAAGTAAAATTAAAAATTTTAAAAACCCCCGACACAAAAAATAAACTCTAAAAACTAACCAATAATATTTTAAACCTATATATAATTTTATACCTATACCTATATAATTATTATCGTCACATATATGATATAAGTTCAAATATTTTTATTTTCCAAGCGTCGTCGTCGCGTCGGGGGACCGCTAAGTGAGAAAAGCAGCGCAGATTGCAACAAAAGAATTAAAACTCCGAAAAATTCGCAAAATTGACACAACCGTCAAACTTTCGCGGTCCCCCGACGCGACGACGACGTTTGGAAAATAAAAATATTTGAACTTATATAATATATGTGACGATAATAATTATATAGGTATAGGTATAAAATTATATATAGGTTTAAAATATTATTTGTTAGTTTTTAGAGTTTATTTTTTGTGTCGGGGGTTTTTAAAATTTTTAATATTACTTTTTTTATCAACTATTTATAACTAGTGGTTCGCCCCGAACTGAGACCTCGCGGTATCCCATAATTCCCATAAGGTAGTTTTAACTATATATTGTAATTAAAATGCGCCGAATCTGATGACGTCAATCGTCATCTGCTTTCGTGGATGGGATGCGTATGCCTACAGTATTTTACTAAAATTCAGCTGGTTCGCTGAACGGGTGTTACGTAGTATACGATTTCATAATAAAAAAAATTATAAAATGCCATGACTGCGCGCTTGCGGCTTCTGCGGCGAGCATGTCTAGATGCGCGCTCATCTTTACATTCATAGACACAGTACCATCATACGGTAGTAAATAGGTGGTAACGTCTAATTATTGTAAATAGAAACGGATTTACTTTTGCGAAAACAACGTGATACTTTTATTGATAATAATTTGCTAATTGAATAACATAATTAGTAATAGACAAAATAAGAATAGATGACGCAAAACTGTATTTACAATAATGAAGACAGCGCCATCTTTTAACAGTATAGTGAAGTTTTGTTAAAAACATTGATGCCCATTAAAAATTAAATAATTTCGTTTCTTTATAATATTTATCTAATCTTAGTATTTGTTGTTCAAGTACAGAATATAACTCAAATTATGTGTAAGTTTCAAGTTTTAAAATAAAGTGGTTTTAGATATCTAGCCTCGAATTCAATCTCCACTTTGAAAGCCCCCCATTTCGTCAATTTTAGAAAAAAATAAATAAAAAAAATACTTTTGTACTCTGTTCCAAATTATCTTTAAAATGAGGTACTGCAACTCTATGAAACGCAAAAAAATATATTTTACTTCGCATTCGCTTCTATGAGAGCCCCCTTGAAATAAAGATTTTTATAACTTTTTAAGCCATTTTCGGCTGGAGGCCATCGGTTTACATATCATATCTAAAATTGAAGTAATTACGTTCAGTAATTCAGAAGTTATAAGGCTCTGACAGACGGACGGACGGACGGACAGACGGACGGACGCACAAGTGCAAATTCACTCAAGTAAACTTCGAAAAATCGAAAAAGTCGAAAAATCGTCAAATACGTTGCTAACTTCTCAACGATGTCACTTCTATTTTATTCAATAATTGCATTCGTAGATTTGTATTTGTAGAACTATAATTCAGAACGTATCATTAGGCCTGCGATACTGATCATTATACTGGGAATCAACATCGTTTACGCGGAATATTGAAAGCGGTTTACGTACTCAGGGTTGTCATTTGCCAGGCTATCTTTATTAATTATAATCTAAAATCTAAGTCAACCAGCGCCCGGTTCTTATATTCAATCTATCTACAATACAATCTGTCGATAAAATGGGCATGATGACTGGTTTTGAAAAACTGTTGGATGATGTTCGGTACATACTATTTCAAAAAATATCATATTTCGTATAAAAAAAGGTTTGGCAGACAAAATTGTCATTTCAATTTTAAGTTTTAAAATACGCTAAAACATTCGCCAGTCATGGCGTCATAGTAGGTAATTTGTCAAAGTTTGAAGATAGATGTGACGTACCGCTCTGATTGGTGTTCAATTATGGCAGATTGCTGTATTTTATAAAAATTATTTTATCAAAAAAAAAAATTTGAGTGAGCTTGATGAATATAACATCAAGCTCGCTCAAGCAAAATAAATACGTTTATTTATAAAACATGAATCTTATTTCATTAGATAAATTCATAATTCATCATTCTTGGTTACTGTCATCATGCCTATTTAGCAACAGTCGAAAAAGTCCATAAATTTTATGAGGTAGCTAGGTAACTTATCAAGAGATTGAATAATGGAATGGAGAGAAAGATTGAATAATGGAACCGTGCGTAAAAAAGTCTTGCTTTGATTCTGCATACCTATATCTACGACTACTACTATAAATGTACAAAACAAGTGATTACTTTAAAGAAATTGCCTAAAACATCAAGTGTCATGTTATCCGAATTGAAGAAATAAACTGCATTCCCAGCCCTATCTACGGCTACGGTTCTTAACATTCTTCCCTCGTTCGTATGAAATCTTGCATGCATTAGCGATTATTTTTGATCTAGCTATATCGGATGCGTGTTTTAAATCGGTATGGTGGATGATCATATTTACAGAGGGTTTTTTATGATTACTTACATTGTTGCAGCAAAAGTGCGAAATTTAAAAATCCTTTCGAATTCAAAAAGTCCAAGCCCAAAGGACGCGTACCTACTTCAAAGTCTACTTTGAAAGCCAGTGGGATTGGTGACTTATCTTGAATAAGACTTAAGCACGGGGTAAAAAAGCCTGCTATAAAAACACAATCCTTTGGAAAGAGTACTTAGAGTTTTGACCGACGGTCGAGAGATAAAGGAATTTGGAACAGAACTGTTGAATCTGAACCTTTTACATCTTGGGATAGCAACTGTTCATTAAGCCGACGAGATGCTGTGCATCAAATGCGAATTCGATCTGGACACATTCCACTTGCCAAATTCTGATTTTTAATGAAAAAATTGACGTCTCCTAATTGCCCTGATTGTGACAGACCCGAGGACATTTTTATGTGCTACTACAAGAATGTGTCCGTAATGAAACCGAGAGATGGGGTTCTTGCCCGTTTTCCCATGCTCCGGCAGATCGGCGGCTGTAACAGCGCTCTGGGAACCTCTGTCGGATGAGACTAGGGCGCTGGAAGGGCTGTATGGAAGTCCCTGCGGAGGCGAGATATTGTATAGGCTGTGAAGATTATTGTGAAGACATACGGAGTGTCTTATTCCGTATGGACCAAATTCCTTAAATAAAGATAAAAAAACAACGCATATTATATATTATAGCGTGCTGAGCCGTGAGAGATCGTGCGATATCTCGTAGGTACCCGACGTAATTGACAGATAATTTGTTTTTCGCGCTACTCGCTAGGAATCTCGCAGCTGAAAGCAATAATTGGCGTAATCAAAACGAAAGGCTTCGGCGCTGCGCAATATAACATCCAGTTTCGTTATTATAACGTCTGTAATCATGGAGCTATAGATTGTTGCATCTAAAGCATCTAATCTCGACAGACTTTTGACTTGATATTTTGATAAGTACTTACCTGAATAATTATCGAATGGAAGTAACTTAAATAACAAGAACATTTTAGCTTCCCGGTGCGGGTTCGCCACTTCAGCACCTTGGGACCCCAACGACCATCAGCTCTTCAAACTAAGTATGTGCTCCGCCCATTTCAGTTTCGCGACTCGTTGAGCTATGTCGGTGACTTTGGTTCTCCTACGGATCTCCTCATTTCTGATTTGATCTCGAAGGGATACTCCGAGCAAAGCTCCCCATTGCCCGTTCCATTCTGTACCTGTATGGGCAAGTGCTGTACCAACCTATGGACGCTTGTACCTGTGGACACAATCGATTCCGCCGAAATTAGCAACCCTAAAATTCTAATTTGAACGCGACCGTTAAGCTTTGTCTATGGTTGACAGTTCCGTTCAGCGCCCCTACTATTATGTTTTCTGTGGATATGGTCTATCCTTTTATTCCTTCGTAATCGGAATCGGGTCCTTATAACAAGGTTTCGTGTTTAGACAAGCATTTCGCTCAGCCCGGGGGAAACAGAAGCCGCGGCAAATTGATGCCTGTCAGCTTCACCACAATTAGAATCCACTGGAGGCCGATTCGACTCGATTTTGTATCGTGAGAATCGATTATTGTGATTATGCTATTATTGCTGCGGGCGAATTTTTGCATCGACACATTTTGAACTTGAAATTGACTGTTGATCTTTGGTTTGAATAGATATTTAGAGGTGGATTACCTATTAAATACGTTCCGGTTTTTTTTGTTTTTTTTTTAAAGATTAGCGTTTGACTAATAGTATGAAAACCAGTGTTGCTAACATAGCTCATCGAGTCTGTTGAGATAACAACGGTGTTGTGCACCTTACACAACTGCAATAACACCTACATATACGACATTGTGTACCTAAGGTGATGATAGTGAAGTACGCTTGCCTAGACCATTCCTAGCTCTGCGAAGCGAGTTTAAGTAAAATTTTGCCTTTCTAACACCACGAGGAATCACTAATAGCAACCACAGATATAAATTTTATTTTAAGTTGGCCGACTATCATACAACTAAGTTGCGTAGTTTTACAATAATTATCAACCATATTGTGTGCGTAATAGGAAGGAATTTCACCAATTATCATTTTAGATGTACGATTAGTGCGTGCTACTACCATAAGTCACTAAGTATGCCTATTAGATATTAGTATACTCTACGATTTGCTTGTCCGACTTGAAATTGTAAGTCGGCGGGTACTCTTAAGGCAATGAAGCTTTGAAGGCTGAATGAAGGCAAGGAACCTTTGGTAGGTACACTCTTGGAAACATACTCTGAAGAACTTCAAAATCAGTAGTCGCTAGAAAATATTAATCAACGCAACAAAAATAAGTTACACTGTCATAGAAATCTTGAAGTTCAAGCTATTTAGTTAATACCGTGATGATTTACACCTCGAAATGCGATCTTATAATGAATGTGGCGTATTAGTTGAAGAACACCTCTTTTAAAAAAATCCTAAAATATAACTGCGTGTGTTGATATATACGCGGTAGTGATGCGTAGGGCGACCTCATATCGTGTTTTCGTAGGACGTACCGCGTATTTACTTTTTTGAAGTAGCTGATGCCCGCGACTTCGTCCGCATGGATTTAGTTTTTAAAAGCTCTAGGATATTCCGGGATAAAAAGTAACCTGTGTCTATTCAGGTCCACTACTATATTAGAAAGTAAAAATCGCGTAGACCCGTAGTTCTGTTGCGGTGTTATTGAAGGATAACCAACAAACAAACACACTTTTGCATCTATAAATAGGGATATAAGTAGCTGCTTGTTTTTTTTTTGGAGGAAGAAGTTTCATAAATGCCTAACTCCGATGGTGGTTAACACTGATATCTATATATATAAAAGAAAGTGGTGTTAGTTACACTATTTATAACTCAAGAACGGATGAACCGATTTTGCTGAAAATTGGTGGAGAGGTAGCTTAGAACCAGGAGACGGACATAGGATACTTTTTATCCCGTTCGACCGCGTTTCCTTCAAGTCACTATAAAACGTGGTATAACAAAAACGCATCTGACATGGAATAACAAAACGCAAATGACAGTGGAATAACAAAACGTAAATGACAGCTAAACGTAATTTTGTCTTTGGAAGTATGGTAAAAAGTGTTATAATAAAGCATTATTGATATTATAAATGCGAAAGTGTGTTTGTTTATTGGTTTGTCCTTCAATCACGTCGCAACAGAACAGCGGATTGATGCGATTTTTTGCATGGGTATAGTAATGGATGTAGTAGTGGTTCCTCAGACCGGGAGAGCTACTTTTTATCTCGGATAATGAAAGAGTTACCGCGGGATTTTTAAAAACTAAATCCATGCGGACGAAGTCGCGGGCATCAGCTAGTTTTGACTAAAAACCTCCTCTATTCTTCGGTCACTGCTTCCCTGTATTGCACTAAGCATTTCATCAGAATGACAGATGGTTTCCTTTAGTTGTTTTGTTTTTACTCAATGAGTTGGTGTTAGGATAAATGATGATCGAGGATCGAGGAGAAAGGTCTGCTGATGGAGTCTAAAACTGGGTTAGGTTCAAGATGTCAGGTATTTCGTACATACTCCGGCCATAGATTCACATGTCGGAGGTGTTTAAATTTTCAATTTTCCTGACTAAATTATCAAATTGTGCGTAGTTTAAAGTTGGTATATCTAATCTTATTTAAGTTGTACAGATCTTGAAGTGTGTATAGATCCTCGTAGCAACTTCTATTAGAGCTACTTTATTTTGTGAACCGAACAAAGATTCATAAATTATTTCGATTCTATCGCGACAGGGAGCGTGGCGCGAGCTCCCGCCTAAATAATATTTAAATTTAGAACGGCGAAGGGATGGGACATGTGTGTCGTAACGCGTTTGGCGAAATGTGATTACAGTCCGTAATTAACGAGAGACTATTTGTGTAACACACTATTTCACATATTTCCATTCCCAAACAAAGGGAGCTAACCGTTTCGGAATCAGCCTATTGTAAATAATTATTATTGTATTCGTGAAAGTGTTTTACCGTTGCCCAACCGTGTCGTGTCCATTTTGTCCGGTGTCTTGAAATAAAGCGCTTTCAATTGCAAACTAATTATTCCAACACGAGAAACTCATTCGGCGTCGTCCGTTTTTACGTGTAAAGAGAGATTAGTCGACTTAAGCGACACGCTCAAAAGCCATTGTAGTGTGGTCCGATAATGATGATACGTTAAGAAAAGTATTACATTCTGACCATAATGGACCGTTGAAAAGGACTTTTCTTATAAAATTTCATTTGGATTCAGTTCGCGTCGCGTTGCTGTGTCACAGACTCCTGCTTATGAATAAATTACAGTAGGGTTGCCAGCTCTCCTGTTTCTTGAGACAGGTCCGGGTTCTCGGTACGTTTCGATGGAATATTAAGAAGCGAAATTTTGGGTATCCCTGTTGCTTTTGCCTCTTACCTAATACTGATGAAATAAAGACAATAAGACATGATGTTGAATGAGACTCGTCCCTATAGGTTATTGAAGTGAATTTATTAAGTTTATTGAATCTGAAGTGAGTCTTATACTCAAAAGCAGTTGATTTTCCTATTAGGTAATTTTTTGTTAGTTATACAATTCAAATTACGAAATAGTTAAGGTTTGCATAAGTTTACTGTATTCTCGTAGTATTTACAGACCTAAATAATAGAGATGTTGCCATATAAAATCAAACCAACAACTCTTTATCGAACGTCAAAACGCGCGCATAGTATCACTATTATTTAATGCATAACTTGTATGAAATTGAGTGAATTGTGACGTCATTAATATTGACACACTTTTAGTAGTTTGATCGATAATTTAAAACTTAAAATAATTAAAACTAATAGTGGACGTGTATTTAACATATTTTAGAAGACCGTCTATTTAATCATATAAAAGGTAAGAAATATTTTCTTTTTAAGGCAGTGCAGCGTTTAGGGCACATTTCTTAGTCCCAGTGCACAGTGGCTTGGACGATATTTTTTATATTTAGCTTTTAATTTTTTGATATTTAAGATTTGGTTTCAATTATAAAATTACCTATTTCATCAAAATTTAAATAAAATATACTTAAATAATTCTATTATTGGACAAAAAATGTATTAATTTTAACAAAGGCAACATCCCAATTGCGATAAAATATCAAAAAAAAAATTAACTGGCACTCGGGGACTGCCACGGTAAAGCTATTGCATAACATTTTTTATCTACTTATGTAATTATAATATTTATGCAATATTTTTTTTGCATAATATAATAAAAATTATGCAAAAAAAAAATTAAAAACCAAACAAACAAGAAGAGCGCACTGTCACTACTTCGCGAGTGAGATTCGAACCTGCGACATCATACACCATACGGTAAAGAAAGCGGCCGCTCGCCCACTGCGCCAAACACAGCTACTTGTAAACCTCTAAAATGTTGAACGCTTACTGAACGACGGTGTTAGGTTTATTTTCGTTACGGAATTTCTTGATTCGGTCTCCGCGCTCAAACTGTTTGTCCTAGTTCAAAGCCCGCGATAAAAGCTATGCAATAGCTTAAAACTAAAAGCGTGAACGGCCGACATAGTTTTCCAGTGGTCCCATTTTTTAAATGAGAAAATATGGCGACCTTAGTTGTACATTAATTTATTGATTGTTATTCAAATCGCTTTTCTCAATCGGAGGTTGAAGGTGATATGTCTCGTCTCGCTCTTTGTTAATATGAAGTTTTGAGGTTGAAACGCTTGAATATCCCATAGTATACTTATACTGCGTGGAATTGTTTTTGAATATGTTTCATATTCAATAGATATTTAGTTTAGGTACTTGTAATACATCTATCAATAGCGTCAGATATAATATTGGTTAGCCGTGTCGAATTACTTTGTTTACTTCTGTGAATTTGGTAAAGAACTATTAGTAACTGACTAGTTTAAAAATTTTCCACATTGACTGGGATATAAAACTACGTTTTTGTATACTTATCATGTCAACCCATTGCCGGCCCACTAGATACTGTACTATTAATTATGTATTTTGTGGTAAAGATAGGGGTCGTTTTAGAATAAGAAGGATTTAGGTCATAGTTCAAGTGCGATAAAACGCAATCATTTTAATATCGGATTAAGCCAAGGCTGTATAGGTATATTCAAGGATACAATTAACACTTAGAGGCAAGGATGTTAATTTTATGGTTAAGTTTTATTACCTACTTTAAAGCAATAATAAACTTTATACATAGTTAACAAAAATTATACAATCACAGTGGAATTATTTTGCAAATCCGCATTTGCAAGTTGATATTTTTCTCTACTCTCTACTGAACATTTACTAAAACTTGACATGCTTAAAAATCCAAATTAAAAATTAATATTACTTATCCCACGTAGGTAATATATATAACTTTAATTTAATCTGTAGGGTAAACTTGCTTAATTCGTACCTGTGCCTAAATCGTACCTGGTGTATTTCTCCCACCCCGAGGCTCACACAGCGTCCCAGGCGGCCTAAAACGTAAGCTTCAGTCCGCCATCTTGCACAGAAAAAAGCAAGACGCTTTACGGCCGCCCCGTTAAAAAATATCCAATAAGTAAGTTTTTACTGACATATTCAACAATATTTTATGACATTTCATAAGCTTCTAGTTTCTTAACTAAGTAGTATTAGTTTTAGCTCGAAGTGTAGTGTAAATACACATTTATTCCTCACATTTTTTTGTCGGTTTTGTTGTTTGTGCTAGCGTCATTCATTCGCGCGGGAAATTTAATTTGTTTTTTAAATGTTTGCCTAATTCGTACTTTTCAATTTGTTCTAATTGGTACCGGTACGATTAAGGATAAATGTAAACTTGTAAATCTAGTGATAAAATTTTACAAGATATTTTTATTTTTTTAGTTAAATGGCAACCCGAAAGTATAACAGCTGGAGTAAAGAAGATATGGAAGCTGCTCTCCAAAACTTCAAGGGTGGCTCCATGAAGTTCAACGAAGTATGCCGACTTTACAACATTCCGAAACCTACATTTCGTCGCCATTTAAAAGGGCTGAATACATATGCACGAATTGGAAGGCCAAAAGATTTGATGATACAGATGGAGGAAGAGCTGGTGCGACATATACTTGACCTAGAGTCATGTTTCTTCGGTTTGACATTAAGGATTTACGCAAGCTGGCATACCAACTAGCCGAAAAATATGAACTGAACCATCGTTTCAATAAAGAGAAACAAATGGCTGGATGAAAATGGTACTATAAATTTATTAAAGATCATCCTGAAATTAGTCTACGTGCCCCACAACCTACATCCATGGCCAGGTGCAAAGGCTTTAATAAAAAAAATGTCATGGATTTCTTTGACAAATATGAAGCCATCCTTGACAAAGAAAAATTTACCGCTTCTCAGATATTTAATATGGACGAAACAGGCTTGAGTACTGTACACAAACCGTCCAAGTGCTGATCATCCTTGATGGTCATGCAACGCATACGAAGAATATAGAGGCTATTCGTCTTGCACGTGAATATGGAATCGTCTTATTATCATTACCAGCGCACACAACGCACAAGTTACAACCACTAGATCGAGCGTTCTTTAAATCACTGAAGTCTTACTACAATCAAGCATGTAGTTCTTGGTTGCGAAATAATCCAGGACAGGTTATAAAACAGTCCAACGTTTCTGAAATTTTTGGTCAAGCATATCTTTCTTCTGTACGCATGGATTCTGTAATTAATGGCTTCGAATCGAGTGGATTGTGGCCGTGCAACCGTTTTAAAATAAGGGGTGATGAATTTATTGTTGAAGATGAACCCCAAAATGAGACCATAACCTCATCAGAAGTGAATGTAACTTCTCCAGCATTAAATCCTGCTTCGGATGTGCCTCAACAAACCTCCCCCGTTGAATTTAATGGCTCAGTTTTATTGAATAGTTCTGCTGAACCGAATGTTAAAATATTATCTAATATTGTATTGCCTAGCACATCATCAGTCAAGTCAACAATAGAATCAATTTCACCACTAAGAAAAATTGGAAGATCTAAAATCACTACAACTACGTCAGCTATAGTATTGACGGAGAGTCCATACAAAAATGAATTAGAGAGAAAGATAGAAATTCAAAAGAAGAAACTACCAAAGATAAAAATAGAGGTGAAGACTGAAAAACCTAAAAGAAAGAATAAGGAAAATAAGAATATTTCAAGAAAAAAACCAAAGCATACTGAAAAAGTGACTGAAGCATGGCTATGTTTGTTGTGTAATGAAGATCGGCCGGAGAACATGATAAAATGCAATGAATGTTCCAAATGGGTACATGAGCTTTGCGCAGGTGCCGATAGTACAACTTACGATTATTGTTGTGATAACTGCAAATCGATCTCATAAAGTACTGTTATGTTAAGAATGGTAAATTAAACAAATAAGAATAAGTGAACCTTATTTCAAGCAACAAGTACGATTAAGGAGTACATGAGTACGAATTAAGACAATATAATCTTAATTCGTACTTTTGAATTTATTTTATTTTGTATTGTTTTCTCAAGAAGTTTATTATTTTTGTTATTTTGTGTTACGAATTATGTTAGAAGAATTAACAAAGTTTTAATTTATAGTGTTTTTATTATTTAAAACCTTGTATTATTCCTACGACAGCCATTTTCCCTTAACGGGTACGATTTAGGCAAGTTTACCCTATGTTGGCTACTAGCGCTGAACAGGCCAAGAGACGCAAGTATGGAAACCTTGATAGGGAGCGCGTGTAACCCCAAAAAAAAATCAGATTTCGCGATGAGATAAAACATAGCCACAACCTCATGTGAGGCGCGACAAAAGAAAGCGTTTTGCGCGGAATAGGAGTGTAGTAAGCGCCAAATACTTTGTAACTCGTAAAATATTCATTTTCTTTTCAATGCACTAGGCTACTCTCTTGATAATATCAATCGGAATTTAATGTAAAAATTTTGGCTCTGTAATATGCAACACATTGAAAATAAATGAATATTGGTTAAAAATTAGACCTAACTTCGTGATTTTTTATTATCGAACAAATTTCATCATTTTATGTTTTTGCCCAAACACGTCCCTTGGCAGTATGATGTAATTTTTGGGTGTTTTTTTTCGGACACTTGAAACTTGATCTACTACTGTAAAAATCAAATCTGTTTACTGTTAACGAGCGCACACCCACTCTTAATTTCATATATTTTGTGTCTTTTGGGGTCCAGACTCTGGGACCTTGTGGCCTGGGGGCTGACACTCTTTTTTAAGTCCTCGAGTCTACCGGGGATGTAAGAGCTGGCAGCTTCGATCAAAAGGCGTTTAAATATTCTAAGGCTGGCAGCTACCTTGGCCAAAGAATTAGTTTGCCATCAAAAGGGGCAATGCTGCCGAGTGACCAATGAGTAGGTGCCATATATTACATTTTCGTACCACTTGCTCAAAAAAGTGACATTCTGTGCCACAAAAAGCGAACATAACAATAGTCATTTTTAATCTGTTAAAAACAGGGAAAGAAAATTGTACTGAATTTTATTCATCCTCTAGGGGGAGAATGTGATTTAAATTTGGAATACTTACCGTTTATACTGAACTTCATCTGTGTTTACACCATTGAGTTTGTATATAAAGTATTATACATCTTTTTGAAAAAGGAATACGCATTTATTATGCAGTTATGATTATAAAATTACGCCTTTGCTTTTCTGACAAAAAAATATTAGTCTAGGAATTTGCCGCGTTTTTGTTTTCTTCAAATACATAAACGTTAAGTTTATTTTAATTTATTTTTATAAATAAGTTAATGTTCTAAAAATACGTTTTACTTTTAATTGTCATTATTTTTAATAAATGCTTATCTCATATTATTATTGTGTTAATTTTTTCGCAAATGGTACGAAAAGTAGAGTATTTTCCTCGGTGATAAAGCTGTCTTAGTGTTGGGCGAACTTAAATCCCTCGCTACACTCAGGACTCGTCTTAAATCCCTCGCTTCGCTCGTGATTTCAGTTTTTAACACCCTCGCTACGCTCGGGAGTAAACCTCGGGTCCTTCGTTACGCTCGCGATCCCGCGACAGAAGACACTGCTTTATCCCCTTGGTTAATAATCTACTATTAATTGAGATTCAATTTTAGAAGTATTTTATATATTAATCAGTAATCATATTCTATTCACACTACGGATTATGACGTGTAGCAGGTACCTATAATATTTATCTAATACTACACTACATAATATTATTTATAATGTTCAGCTATGAAGGCGATTGTGTCCGCCATATTGAATTGCCATTCGGCCATCTTCGTTTCGAAACCGATTACTAAGTTTATTATTCTTAATGGTTCCTTGGAAGGCATGCGTCGCTGCTTGTAATGACAAAGACACTTTTTATTATTTGATCGCTGGCTCGTTTCTGTTAATTGTTACGTGGACGTGATTTTAATATATCATGCATGTCGACTGAGCTCTTTCATCGTGTATGCTAATTAGCATTCAGTATGGGCTTTGCGTTAGTGTGAATGTGCCGTTGGTGTGAGAGGCTTTAAACTTGATTAGTCATTGAGGCATTTACTGGATCAAATTAAATACTTGGTGATTGCGCAATGCACTCGAAATATTGTGATTTTTAACTTAAAAGCTGAAGATGTAACTTTGAGTAAACCGATGTAGGTTGTAAAAATATAGATTTAGAAGAGAGGCAGGCTACCATCCTGCTGGTCCGACGATATCATCATGCTTGTGGTTATAAAACCTTGGATGAAACTAGCATACGAGTAGGTACCTAAGACCGAAAGAAATGGCATGCACATGAGGAGACCTAGATATAAATGTCTAACGATGGACAAAATGAAAGGGCTAGCAAAGAAGAAGAAAAATGTAGATGAACCGTTAGATTAAGTAAAAGGTTAAAACAAAAGGATGCTAAATCATCATCGTCATCAGCATCAGCAACTAAATCAATCAATGGCTCAGTACTGAGCACAGGTCTCCTCTCAGAGAAGGGACGTTTTATTGGGTTTTTAACCCTGCAGTACCTAACTCCCGTGTGTGTGTTGTGTGTGTGTTTGTATTCTATGTTTTCTCGGACTAAGAGGTACTTATCCTTTGTCACTGCATCTAGCTCTTCATTGCATCCACTCAAACTTCGGAGTCGATCCGTTGCTCCGGCCATAAATAATAACTTCGCACAATAAACACGTCTTACGATGTTTTTCTTGATTCAACAACGAATTATGAACCATTATAAGGGTTAATTAAGGGCAACCAACATACGGGTTTGAATTTTTTTTTCCTCTCCATAAAAAATGAAAAAAAATTTCAATCCGCTCCATATTCCTGGAGCAGTTGAGGATACAACAAATTATATTAATGTTCGTTTTGTATTTTTTTACAAAAAAATAAGTAAAGTGAGAAAGGTCCACTTTTTACAATTCTTTCTCTACTAGGCACTTCATAAAAATGTAAATAGTTTCAAATAAAACGACAAATCACCTTTCATCTATTAAAGCATTCTGCTCCACACATTGTAGATCAGTAGCAAGAGTTGTTTTAAGCGCCCTTATACCTAAAGCTTGCGATCCAGTGCTGATAAGTTACTATGGATAGCTATAAATTTGCTATATCTAATGATGTCCATCTGACAGTTTAGCCATCTGCGCGTGAGATATACTTAGTGCACAATTAGTGTGTGGGCTATATGTCACACAACACAGGTGCACCCTCGATTCCAACACGAACTACTGTACTTAATAATGTTGTACGTCTGTTGGAAAAGTGAAAGAGAAGTTTTAAAAATTACCTAACAATCTTTTGCCTAAGGTTTCAGTAGAACCAAAACTGCAAAAGAACTGAACTGTTTTTGTCTGAAGAAGTGTCTAAAAGACGTCGACGTTGTCGACGAATGAATGAATGTCGAATAGGTGTATCATATTGTGTAAATCCATGCTTTTGCGTGACGAGGATAATTTTGAATTTTTCATAGTAGGTCACTGTCTACTTATTCATTTATCTGGAATATTTTGTAATGAGAAAAAATATATAAGCATTGAATATTGAGGAAAATCTAACAAAATGATACAATTTGTGCAAATCGTATCAGTGTAGCGTATTGGGAAATCCAATAATGAAGTACTAAGTGCTAAAGCAAACATTGTATTTAGCGGTTCATATCTAAGTAATAACGGAGTCCTCATAAATTGAATTTTATTGTCTTGTGTGAATCATTCAATGTTAGATACAGTATTACAATTTAATAAGTTGCAACGATATAACTGCGCAGATGCGAAAATATTTCAATAAAATCAAATATGATCAATAACAGAAATCCGTAGGTAAACAAGAGTACTGTCATAACTTTACAAGTCGCGAAAAATCATGCAGAGGGCACATTATTGAGGAACTGATTGACATCAGGGTCCCAAGGAATGGCGACCTTGCGCCGCAAAGCGCAGAGTTGACAGCTCTCCATTAAGTGGACTGACGATATAAAATAGATCGCAAAACTCGCATAGGTCTCCTTAAAAGAATTGACGAAGAAGAAAAGAATCAGGTAAGCGCTTACGCGCGTCATTTGTTATAGATTGTTGCATATGCGTCTCTTTCCAATTAAAAACTACGTCGTTCCTCCGTCTGTCTATTTGTCTGCCACCTTGGCTTTTCGTCATAAAAGTTAAACCAATTTCGCTTTGCTCTCTGCGATATATTCCATATTTCTTAGCTATCGCTGGAATCAACCCTATAATGACGTGCAAGTTGAGTACATTAGACTTGCTGATAGTGTCACCGGTGGTCCCGAGGGAGCCTGCAGCCTCTTCTATTTGTAAATAACCCGGATGAATTTAGAGGGTTACGGTTACCTATCTTGTTATGTTAATTGTTTGATATAATTTTTATTTATTATCAGGAAAAAAGTTTAAAATCTTTAACCCGACTAGGGAAATTTGGATGTAATGTCTTAAAATTGATTTTGTTAGTATAAACTATAGCCTTCGAGTATAATAACGTATCAATTGGCATTTAGTGCCATGTTTGTAACGATGTGTTTTGATGTATTTTTTTAACCAATACCTATAAAACGGTTACTCTTACGGTAGTAAGTAGGTAATACCTACTATGTTTATGCGTTTACCTGACGAATAAATTCGATGTTTTGACATATTTTCAGACAGCTACGGAAAATAAGACGATTTTGTATTTTTAGTCATATTAGTACTCATAGATAGGATTGGTATCTTTGACAAAGTTAATATTATTCGTCTATGATTGGTACCTTCTTCTTCTTCTTTATCAACCTATAGACGTCCACTGCTGGACAAAGGTCTCCTGCATGGACTTTCACAGGCTTCGGTCTTGCGCCGCTTGAATCCAGCGGCTCCCTGCGACTCGTTTGATATCGTCGGTCCACCTGGTGGGGGGTCTGCCAACACTGCCTTTCCCGGTGCGGGGTCGCCACTCCAACACCTTGGGACCCCAACGACCATCAGCTCTTCGAACTATGTGCCCCGCCCATTTCCACTTCAGTTTCGCGACACGCTGAGCTATGTCGGTGACTTTGGTTCTCCTACGAATCTCCTCATTTCTGATTTGATCTCGCAGAGATATACCGAGCATTGCTCTCTCCATCGATGATTGGTAGGTATAGTCGCAAGCAAAAAATCCAGAATCTATGCTAGGCTGGAATCACATCTGTGCGCATCGATTCGCATTTTGTCCACATAAAAGTGTAATTTTGAATTGATGAAACACGACTCCATACAAAATGACACTTTAATATGGACAAAATGCGAATCGATGCGCACATATGTGATTCCATCCTTAGTAGGATAGGATTGCAACTTGGCAATTTTGGGGGGTTTGATTCAGGAGATATACCCCCCGGAGAGGCGATGCCTCCGTGCTCTGGCCGCCCCCACTGTTTGCGCTCTCCACTCCACTCGATGTTGTCACACAATTGCTTTGTCTTGTGTGGTCCGTAACCACAGTAGCCGTTTAACTATTAAGGGCTTTCGTAAACAGTGTTACTTTCCTAACTCGTAAATGTTGTCTATGTTAAGTTGAATCAATGGTGACAGCCTTCCGTGAGGCAATTTCTGATGATAATGTGATACATATTTATTATGGTTCACTATTTTTTGTAGTAAGTAGGTAATATTTTAAATAGAAAAAAAAATGTGTGTATTGGTTTGTCCTTCAATCACGCCGAAACAGAGCGAAATTTTTACGAATCGACGTAATTTTTTGTAAGACTGTACAAATCCTCCTGTCCTGTAAAAATGTAGTTTAGCTGAATTTTTAAAAAAATTGGTTTTTACTCTTCTTCCGTCCCCTTGGTTAGCCAATGGGACGAAGTCGCGAGCATGAGCTAGTGCTTTATAACAGTGAAACGATTTTTTTCAATTAGACTGCTTGAACTGCTGCTGCTGCCGGCGAAGGAAAACATCGTGAGGAAACCTGGACGCCTGAGAGTTCTCCATGATGTTCTCAAAGGTGTGTGAAGTCTGCCAATTCGCATAGCGCCAGCGTGGTAGAATATGGTCTATAACCCTTCTCTGACAGGAGACCTGCGTTACCAAGTAGTAAGCCGTTAATGGGTTAAATGGGTTGCTCATGATGATGAAGGTGCCTTATTGCAGAAATTAATTACTACGGCTTAGATAACAGCGAGCGATGGAGAGAGCTATGCTCGGTATATCCCTGCGAGATCAAATCGGAAATGAAGAGATTCGTAGGAGAACCAAAGTCACCGACATAGCTCAGCGTGTCGCGAAACTGAAGTGGAAATGGGCGGGGCACATAGTTCGAAGAGCTGATGGTCGTTGGGGTCCCAAGGTGTTGGAGTGGCGACCCCGCACCGGGAAACGAAGTGTTGGCAGGCCTCCCACCAGGTGGACCGACGACATCAAACGAGTCGCAGGGAGCCGCTGGATTCAAGCGGCGCAAGACCGAAGCCTGTGGAAGGCCATGCAGGAGACCTTTGTCCAGCAGTGGACGTCTATAGGTTGATAAAGAAGAAGAAGAAGAAGAAGATAACCGCTATATTATGATGAACCATGGGTGCTATACATAATATTATAATAATGTAAGTAGGATGTTATAGTGGTAAGTTTAATAATGATATTAATTCAATTCACATTCATGCAGACAGTGTGGGCGACAATCGCACCTGACATGTGGCACCCTCTCCGACAGACAACACGTAACGCACTATTTACATTTTTATTACACCCACCCACCCCTTTTTACCAACTGTAGGAAACTACTTACTTCATTGTGCCGATTTCAACAACGTCTAATGGTCTAACGACTATTCATTGGGTTGAGTGTTTAAAGCCAACGTCGAGAGACTTTTAACCGAGCCAAAATATCAAAACGCTCGGATAAGTCTTATTTAACGCTGATGAAATCTGAACTAAAATAGAAAAGGAAAAATAAGGTCTATAGGTACTTACTACAATAATTGGTCATAAAGTTGATGATGATAGTAGTACTACATCGAGCGCTGCCAAAACTGTAAAGGAAACTTTTACTTCACGAGTGCGATTAAGTACTTACCTATTCTATTGCTACACTGTTAGCCACATATTGTTTTGCAAAAAGCGTGCGGTAAAGTCACTACCGTGGTGTGACGCTAAACAAGTTCTTCTTTGATGTCGCCATATTTTTATAACGTATTTTTGTTGTCAAGTTTAAATAAGTAAATAAAATATAAATAATTTAAAATTGTATTAAATAGTAGATGGATAACACTAGGTGTCTACTAACTGAACTACTACATTTTTTTGCAGAAATGTGAAAAGGATGCATCTGTCAACAGGTAGTGTTGATCGCTAATTTCACAAATCCGAAAAGCTTAGCAAGTTAATGTCATAGATTGCAAGCAGTTTGCAACTTAAAGGACTAACTAAAGTAGGTACTTAGCGTTTTCCAATACGGCCCGGACCGTTAGCTTAGATATATTGTGTGAACTGCTATTACCTGGATAGGCAACACTCGTTAATCAGATTAAAAGCAAAACAGAGAACCTCCATTTGCTGAAGTTGAATAAAAGCGATAATAATTCCCCGGGGCGCAACACAGGAAGAGGCGTGGTGGCGCGTTGGCGCTTCGACGAATCCAACGGCTGACCTCCGTTCTTATAAAATTACATTGCAATAAAACATTTCTTTTTAGCGCTTTTCGCCGAAATTGTTTCAAGTAATCGACCGACCGGAGCCATAGGTCTCTGAGTCTAGTTTGTTCAATAGAATAGAATAGAATGATTTTTTATTCAATTTACAAAGTGCTTTCGAATCGTCAAACGAAGCTACTGGTTAGGAATTCCGTTGATTTATTAGGTATTTGTACGCACTCTTATTTCTTCTCACACAGTCTTCAGATACTTAGTAGTTCATCAGTGTTGTATACATATGTTAGAGCCTAACTCCTGAATTAATGAATAGATAGGTATAATCAGTTTTCCTTTTCTTGAGAGTCTTGACTTGTCTTAAGAGCCAAAAGTTGGCCTGCACATAATTTTGAATTTGAATTAAAATTCACAAAAAATACCTATATGTAACTTTATGGCCCAAAGTCGAAAAATCATAAAAATTTATAAAAATTGCAGTTGTATTACCGTATACTTAATTAGATTTTGGTTTAAATAAACAAAACGCTTACCATCATTTGATTAATAGAAAGAACCATGCCCCTCAGCAATGAGGAATAGGTACAACGCAGCACGGCGGGAGCAAAAGTAATCATAAAATCTACGCATCGATTTGATTACTACTGTTCTTTGTTGGCGGCTTAAATTCGCTGTTTACTAAAAAAACCTTTTAAAAACATACTAAATACGATCACTATTCTCCAAGATCTTCGTTTTAGATTGGTTTAAAATCGATATTCCTATATGTCTTTCCATTTAGACCCTTCAAAGGCTGCCCGATGCAGAGTTTATTTAGTAATATTAAGTAGAACCACGATGCATTCCGGTGTTTTTTTTTTATACTGTACAAATTATTTGAGGATTAAAATAAATATTGCGTCGGCTATCTAATAGCACGTGGGTAAGGGATGATGGGTTAAAATGATGCCTTGGTTATTTATAGCTTACAGATGCCCGCTACTTCGTCAGCAGAACCTTTCAGTTTATATATAAGTACGAGATAATATTATGTAGACCTATGTAAAATGAAAAATTGAAAATGATATTGAGAAAATTCGCACTGAAAATTAGGGTTGGCAATCTGGGATGAGAACTTTTTTTTTACGCACACTTTTTGATTATGATTACTTACGGTATATTCTAGTATACAATAATTGATCGAAGTATTTAGATAGTAAAATAAAGGAAAAGAAAAGAGAAATATTAATAAAAAAATTTGACTTCAATTAATTTTACTTTCAAAGGATAAAAATTATTTGCATGAAAGTAAAAAGGGTTTTGCCATTGTGAGTTTTTACCAATTGATCTTAAAACTGCAATTTACTTTTATTTAAAACTAGTCCTTCACCTAGTCCTAGTTTAACATTAATAAAAAATGAATTAAGGGGAATCCCCATTTCTTACCTACTTCTCCAAGATCAAGTTGTTTAATCCCGGATGACGCATTAAAATGCCCTTATCAAATCCATTCTGAACAGACTGAGATTTGTATCTGAAAACGTTATCAGTAATGAAAGCTACAATTAAATTACCTGAGACTTTAGCTCCTACCTGTAAACTATACTAAGTGATGTGTTGTTGTTCCGAAGACCGATGTTGACGACTGTGTGTGGTCCTTTAAAAATATCCTATCACAACAACATCCTAAATTTACTTTAACGCAAATGGATTTAGACTGTGATGTGTTAGATTAGAGTGTTAAATCGAATGATAATCATAAGGCTACTTGATTTTTGTTAGGTGTTAAGATTCGTTTAAACAAGATTTTAAGGATAGTAGCGAAAGTGTTAGAACTGGTTTCTCGATTCGGTTTCGATTGCATTCGGATGGGGCATATTTTGTAAATGCAAATGGGTGCCAAGATGCACACCAGACGTTGCGTGGGTGCCATTGTTTCGTGAAATACTGTTTATGTTGGTGATACGTCTAATTACATTAGTCACCTGGGGTTTTTTTGCATTTATTAACCGTACTGTGGATGGCTCGAAAGTCTAGAATCTAGATGAAACTCGATACGTCTTCGGAAGGCTTTTAGATTTTTTCGAGATTTGTCCAGAAGTTTGATAAAACAACTTGTCATGATTTCATAAAAAAGACGGTGTTAAATGAATTTTTCAAGTGGCAATTCTTTCAGTGTGGCAACACTTGTTTATGTTGGTAATTTGTTAGTTGTTGGCAAACATGGTTGCGTTGGCCAATCAGGAATAAGCACGTGTAGCCCCGACAACAAAGAGTGGGAAAAATGGGGGGGGGGGGGGGGATAAAGCGAGTGCCGGATGGTCGAGAGCGGAGGACAGTCAGTTAGTGATTTATCTTTGAATAGCTCCGTTAAAAATGGGCAAAGTATCGATATTTGTGACAACTTCAGAAGTGACAATATGAACCCAATGGTATGTAAGAAGTGATTACTTTGTATGAAATGTTATACCTTCAAAATAGTTGTGAATAATTATTTTTCGAATAGCTAAGATTATAGTATTTTATATGGAATTAATGGTGTTAATTTAGTAATAAGTTGTTGAAAGGCTTTGTCCTTTACAATAATTTTAGTAAGACTACAGTGATTCTATCATATCACTTGGAACATTTGGCTAAGGCTACTCTTTGGTACTGTTTTCCTGTGATATTGTTAGCATTGCGACACCCATCATTAATTTCGGGTAGGTCAATTTTCGTATTGGATTATATCCCGTATGATCATGACGAAAAGCTATGTTGACATATCAGTTTGGATCATTTGGTCAAAGCGACTCTTTGATAATGTATCCTTGCTATATTCAACATTTGAAGAAATAGTCTTTCTTATGTTATGAGAACTCGATACATTTAGAAGATGTTAAAAGGGTTGAAGGTATGGCATCAATTATGAATCATTTATATAGTACCCACATTATATAATTTTCAAGTTTAATTTTGCCGGTGTTAACTTAAGGCAGATAATATAAATACAGTTGCGAACTCGATGAACAGTTTAAAAACAGTGTGGGGTTGATAAGGATAGCGAGTGAATATAAATATGTGAGATTTAACAAAGTTTATTCTATATTGGACTAAGTGTGAATGAATGAATGAATGAAATTTTATTCACAAAAATGCAGGTACAACATGATTGTAAATGTGTTCATATGTATCCAGGTTACTATAATAGTGAAGCTATGTAAGTCCTTAATTTATTTATTTATTTTAAGTTTTAACCATGTGTGTTAATGCCATTCGTTTCAACTGACTAAAAATGTAATGTGCAATCAAATTAAAGATTTGTAATTTTCGTCATGTTTTATTTGGAGGGTAAAATGAAATAACGAGTTGAGTGAAAATGATAGTTTGTGGCAGCCAAAGTTTGATAGATATGTTTGATTCTAAGCCTTCTTACTTGAAAGGCATAGTTAGACTATGAGTTGAGTCAAAATGATAGTTTTAGTTTTAGACGGTAACTATGATGTTACCTACTGTATTAGACCATGTGTGTCTGTAGATGGTAACTATGTATGTTACCTACTGTATTGGACCAGTGCGTCTATAGGCGGTAAATAAGTATTTTACCTACTGTATTGGACCATGTGTGTCTGTTGATGGTAACTATGTATGTTACCTACTGTATTGGACCAGTGCGTCCATAGACATTCGAACAGTGGCCAAGTGTGCCGTGGATTTCAAAGAAGTGATAAATTTTATTTGGCGGACTACGGGTGTCCTAAAGATAAGTGAGAGTGTCAAGTTATACATGAAATGAAATGAAATCGTTTAGTTTCTAAATGTGAGTAGTAAAGCGATAGTAATATATTGTCATAATATTTTCTTTCATAATTTGCCATTTGCATGGCGTGCAAATTCTCAGTTAAGTATCTGTATTCAATTGAAAAACAATAAAATATGTCATACATAATATTTTGATAGTTAAATTTTATGATAGTTTTATATCCACTTTTTTCTCTGTTCACGATACTAGTGTGAGTGTGTACAGGAAGATAAGTTCTATAATTTCAAACAGCACTGAAATATGTTCTCTATTTGAGAAATTTAATTCTAAAAAGTTATTTGGTCCACTTTATTGACAGAATAAATTTATCTTGGCACATTGTAGGTATTAAAAATATTTCCGTAAAAAAAGGAGACCTACTACTACTATAATAGTTTTCATATCATAGACCTTTATTTCAATATTTTTATATTTTTATAATATTTAAGGAAATATTGGTAAATTTAAGTATCGTGTACGTGATGCAAACTATGCCACACGTTTTCCGCCATGATTTCATTATCTTCCTAAGGTTCAATTCTTAATTTGGATCTACCCGCCTAGTAGAATAAAATCAGAACCAAGCCGAAATCGAGAATGATTATCATTATTGGACATGAGTGAATCTCTTTTAAATGGTTCTGCTGTTTTATTTTTTTAACCAACTTCTTTTAGTATATATTTTTTCCAAACTTTAAAATTACCGTAATTTTCCTAAATACAGTAACTAGCCTGAAAAAATTGAATAAACCTAATTGGGATAAATAATAGTGGTTTAGAGGTGGACAAAGTGTAACAGTGAATTATATCTTAAGTAATTTATTAGCAATCATTTAAATGATACGAAGGTAAGAAAGCCTGTGACACGATTAAGGGCAAAATGCCCAATGATACGAATTAGAGTAGACTACTCAGGTTGGCAAGATTGTCCTTTGATGATAAACTTAAGATCACCTGCTTGATTGTAAATATTTGTCAATATAATAATTGTTCTTAATTGGCCGCGAGGACAAGAAAGGCTTAAACTATGAAAAGGCAAGACTGTCAAAAATCAGATGAAATTAAGAGTACTTTCTTCATTATTAGGTGGTCGTGTAGCTTTTTGATCAGCATTTACGGGTAGGATACGCGATTGGTTGACCGCGTGCATTTTATGTTGCGTTGTTTTGTAGGACTTACCAATATTTTTTAAAATAAATATATTAATATGAAGTTATTATTGAACGAAATAAATATACCTTCGGGTCGTTTAAGTTGGTATATATATAAAAAAAAAAAGTTTGAAGAATCACGTCTGTTATATACTTTGCTTTATAATAATGCGTTTGTATGAATAATCGCGTAAGTAGGGTTAAAAAAAAAAGAAAACAGACAAAAAGAGTGTTATTTTTAAATTCCTTGCAATCGGGAATTTGACAGTTTATAATAGGTATCTATACATGTACAAGATAATGTTATCTAAGTAAGATCAGTATGTTTTTGAAGATAACTTTTTTGATGAATCTTTATTTACTTACTCACTTTTTAGAAAATTTTATTGCTTACCTACTTGATTACAGAGTATGGTAGGTACATGCAATATTTTATTCATAAGAACTTGACTTGATGAACTGAGAAACGGGAAATCGCAATTATTACGGGGAGTGTTTTAAATAATAATACATATTATTATTATTTTGTATATAACTCCAGTAGCAAGCTTTGGTAGCAAATAATATGTTAGTGACATATAGTGCTTTTGAGAATTACCTAATATTATCATTATGAATATTTGAAGTTGATGAATATGATGAATATGAACTTTTCTTTGATAAAGAATTTTATAATAAATATATTCTAATGAACTGTTTCTTTGTGAGTTGATGAAACATTTGTGTTTTGAGGATATTCATTACGGGTACGATAGGCGGGGTATATTGACGAGGTTTTAATCATGAATTATTGATTATTATTTATAATTCTTGTAAATCAATTTGGTGATCGATTTACCAATTTATTGCGATGAAAATTACGATTATTCTTAGGTAAAATAAAAAAACAGTTGTATCGTATACTTACGTTTAATGATTAATGACAGATTGAAACTGAAGAAACATACGAGTAGGTTAAAATACACTTACGAAGGTAAACTGGAGCAAAATATTGTGCAATACTTGGAATTATATCTAATGTTATTTTGTCTTATTCTTAAAATTATTTTGTCTTGATTTAGATCTACTCGTATTTAACTGTGCTAATGGCATAAAAAAAAATACTTTATTAGTGGCATTCTTAAACCTTTCTTAGAGAAAGTTAATGTGTGTGTTTATGAACTATTTAATGTAAGTGCCCACAAGTTGACGCATATTTAAAAATTTTCCAGCATTGGTTCTACAAAGATAGGCAAGCAGATTATTTATTTATTTATAAATAAGTATTTCAACTCATTGAACGTCAACTTGCGCCTGTAGTAGAAATTTAAAAGATAATATTTTAAAAAGAAACTCTTCATGGAAGTTTTGAACGATAATATCATTAATTTTATAAATACTTAATTTGAATGTGAATTGGATTTGAATTGAATTTGAATATATTTATGTTATTTTTATTATTTATGTACAAGAAATAAAAATCTCTTAAAATCTATTATCAGATGAATTGGACAAAGGTGAAGCTTATCTCTATGTGGAGATTTCTTTCATCTTGCTCAAAAGTGAGAGGTGAAATTAAAAAGTGGTGCATGGGTATAAATTGTACATCCTTATATAATTATATACTATAATAATATACTAGCAAAAAGCTGAGCTTTGTGAGGGCTCGCGTAGTTTTTCTAACGGTTATTAAGTTCCGTTGCAGCGATGTTAAACTCTTTGGTTTTCTAACAGATGTACATGGTAGTACAATAACATTCTATCCAATGAAGTTAAATTTTTTTTTAAATAAATTATATAATAAACCATAAATACGCAAAAATACATAAATATTTTCATAAACATTTTTATAAAAATTATAATTCTATACAGTACATTAAGAAAGATAGTGCTGCTTCACTCTAAATTTGAAAGTGTGTATTGACTGTCTTTAATATGCTGAGGTAGTGTGTTTCAAAGGCAATAATGCGGTGAACGAAAGATTTTTCTGAACATTTCCAATCTGATTTAGTAATTGGTATGGTAAAAAGAGTTTCGTTGACAACAAGCATAAAATTATAGAAATGCAGGAATGGTGATTTTGAGAGGTCGTTCGTCAGGTACATTACAAATCGATAGGGACGGATATAGTTAGATTGTCTAGGTATTTTTAAAGGATCTAGCAATCAAGTTCAGTGTTGATTCGTAGCTAGAGATTTTGAGATCACCTGCGAATAAAAAAAATATATATTGCGACTGCTTGAAACAGAGATGAACGTCATTAGTAATGTTAGGGATGGATTCTCAGAATTCGAACCGTTTACCATTAACGAACAAATTAATTGCTTTGATTGCCGATTATTTAGTTATTTTAATTGACCGAGCGAAGCGAGGTCTCTGAGTTAACTAGAGCGATTTGCACTTGTCCGTCCGTCCGTCCGTCCGTCCGTCCGTCTGTCAGAGCCTTATAACTTTTGAATTACTGAACGTAATTACTTCAAATTTAGATATAATATGTAAACCGATGGCCTCCAGCCGAAAATGGCTTAAAAAGTTATAAAAATCTTTATTTCAGGGGGGCTCTCATAGAAGCGAATGCGAAGTAAAAAAAAAAATATCGCGTTACATAAAATTGTTACGTATCATTTTAAAGATAATTTTGAACTGAGTACAAAAATATATTTTTTTTAATTTTTCCCTTAAAATTGACGAAATGGGGGGCTTTCAAAGTGGCGATTTTATACGCTCGCTTGAAGACGCTCTCTAGGAAAATCCGCTATGGATTTTCAAACTGATTTTATTTTTTTAGGTCACTTATATCCTGTACTTGAACAACAAATACTAAAATTATATGAATATTATAAAGAAACGAGATTATTTAATTTTTAATGGGCATCAGTAATTCATATAGCATCAACATAGCTTCACAATAATGCTAATAGATGGCGCAGTCAGTAACTATTCCAATGGAACTACGAGTTACGACTAGGACCTATCCCAAAAACAGTTTTGCGTCGACCATTATTATTTAGTTACTTATTATAATACAATAATTGTATTGTAATTTTTTTTGTACCATATTATTCAATTAAAATTATTTTTTAGTTAAATTTTAGTTAAATATTGTATATTTTCTATTCGCGTCGATAGATGACGATTTGTACAGATGCCCGTAACCCGGTTTCACTCGTTAGTACCTACATAATAATTCAATGTTTTCACTAACGTTCCCTAACCTTTACGGGCTACCTATAAGTTAGGTGATTGATGTTTTCTGTCAACTTATTTATCACGATCCTGTACGGGACACCTAAAAGGATATTGGGACGGATGTTAGGACTTAGGATTGTATTTAGGAGCTACCTACGTTAAGAGACTCCTACTTAGGGGATGATTTAGGTATGTTTGGTGAAAACGGGCATAATAATAATGTCAGTTTTGGTTATCATGTATCGATTGAATGAATAATCATGGGATACCGTTACCGCGAGGTCTCAGTTCGGGGCGAACCACTAGTACAAATTAGTGATTGTTTATTTTAGATTTATATAGATATATTATTTTCTTGTTGACTATATTTTTTGGATGAATAATAAATTTTATATTATTTAAATTACTATTTAGATGACTGTGAATGATTTTTTTTTTAAAATATTTGATAATGAATGTTTTATAAATAAGCAATTTTAAGATGAAAACATTGTTTAAAGAAATGAATAACATAATTAATTATTTGATACAAGTTCTGGGTTGTAGCCAGTAAATCTGTCAGGTAAAACATTTTTTTTGAAAAGACAATTTATTGCGTTTTTTTTTATAAATTCGTAGACTGCAATACTCAATAATACAGAACTGATGGCACCGCATTCACGAATGTGGTGGTGGGATAAACTACTTTTTTAGGATAAATAAGAGATAATTTGATATTATTGGAATTTGCTTAAAGTAGACCAAACCAAGGTGAAGTAAGTTTGCTTTCGAAGTGAGTGAGTCACTTAATTGATTTCCGATTTCAAGATGGTATTTAATTGAATAGTCAGTATACCATATTCAGTAACATGATTGATAAGAAACAGCGTAATAGTAATAAAAAAAAATGACTTAATTAGTAAATATTTGTTGCGGTATTTTTACTGGTTCTTCCCGCTAGGTTGCGGTATTTCGAACCAGAACTTTTAATTTAAAACTTCAAAATTTGAGTACTTAAAATTATTGACTAGACAGAGATTATGAATGCAGAGTTTAGTTTGTAATTAACAGATAGTTAAAAGAAATTGTTAACTTTAACTAAAAATTATGTTGAGGTTAATAGAACGAATAAAGATTTGAATGAAATGAAAAGGTTTAGGGTTGAATTTGTGAATAAATTAAAATTTTGAATTTTTAGTCTTGAGATATTTAGTCTGAAGATTGGATTTTGAGTGAGATAATGACATTTTTATAATAAAATGATAAGGATTGAATGAGTTGGGTTAACCTCGCTCCTAAAATATCTTAGAGACTGTGCTGGCTAAGCTACGATGAGTAGTTGTTTCACGTAGCACTAGCACGAGATAGTTCTTAGATAGGTCTAAACCTCTCGTTAGAGTTTATGTTCTGTGGGTCTAAAGTTTCTATAACTATAAGTGTAGTGTGTAATATGAAATTGGTGTTAATTGGTTAGTGCTAGAATAATTCGTAATATTAAAATCATGATCAAGCTTAGTAAAGATAATTAGTTTCGAATCTGATTCACAATAAAATAAGTCCAGTGAGAATTACGACCGAATGTCATGATCAAAAATTAGGTTATACATATACAAAAGGATTATTAATTTAATTGAAATGTAGTGTGGGTATATTAACAAAAAATTTATGGATATTATTTTATGTTGTTATTCTAATGCATGTTGATAATACAGTGTTGAAGTGCAACATTCCAGCTAAACGGTTTATATTGTGTGTATGATATAGATATATAGATATATCTATATCTATGTATGTAAGGTATGCGGTTACCAGATTTTTAGTAGGGTACGTGCGCCGGAGGCTGCACGATATCGGATGGCCGAATGTCATGATTTCATAAAAAAGACGGTGTTAAATGAATTTTTCAAGTGGCAATTCTTTCAGTGTGGCAACACTTGTTTATGTTGGTAATTTGTTAGTTGTTGGCAAACATGGTTGCGTTGGCCAATCAGGAATAAGCACGTGTAGCCCCGACAACAAAGAGTGGGAAAAATGGGGGGGGGATAAAGCGAGTGCCGGATGGTCGAGAGCGGAGGACAGTCAGTTAGTGATTTATCTTTGAATAGCTCGGTTAAAAATGGGCAAAGTATCGATATTTGTGACAACTGATAAGTAGAATTTTTTTTTAAGATTTTGGGGGATAAAAGCTAATTTTTTTTAAGTTTTAGGAAAGTCAATTAAACCTCTGTAAAATATAGAGGAGAATTATCGCTTAAACTGCAGTATTTAGAAGTTTTATTAGATTTACTAGAATTTAAAATTATTTTAAAATAGGTACATAGATACGTGTAAGATTTATTAGATTATAGATTAGATCTATCTAATCTATAATCTAATAATTCTTTTTAATTTATCAGATTATAGATTAGATCTATCTAATTAAAAATAGGCATTATTAGGCAATTAGATCTATCTAATCTATAATCTAATAAATTAAAAAAGAATTGAATAGAATAAAATCTATTCTAAGATATCTCACTCGAGGAGGCATGGGGGTAGGTAATTTTTTCGTGCACAGCATGTATAGATCCTGAATAAAATGGCTGTGACACAGACGGTCTAGACGGAACTATTACTAAGTGTTCCTGGTTTTACTATGGAACCCCAAAACGATACATGTCTATTAACTATTAATAAAATGATCGGACGCCATTAATAAGCTAATGACAGCTCAGTTTGACAGCTGCCTATCACGCCATCTAGCGGGAAACGGTGTGATCGGGAGCGGTCACTATAAGTCAAAATGTTATGATGCTTTTGATTTAGTGCTCCTTTCGAAGGGAACTGCTTGATTTATCAATTATTCCGAGTATGCGAGCTTGGTATTTTTAAAGCACGATCTTACTTTCATGTCATACGGTTTGAGATTAATCATTAATTATCGTGTTTCGATGCGTATTTTCGTATTATCTGATTTGGATGAGTAATTCTTTAATATCATACGGGGAATGTCGATGTAATGATTTGCTGTATAAAGACGTAAGTTGTCATTGTATGAATTATATTATTATGATTCACCTACTGCTAAAACCCTGTTAGCCAATTATACAAAGGGATGAGAATTTATGCGATTCTTGGTATCTAAGCTGAAACTTGAAAAACCTGTAAAAATAATGATTTTTTTAATTAAATTTTGGATTTTAGAACTAATGCTATTAAATAGTTTATTAATGTGAAGCATATTTTATCGTTAACTTTGAAAAGGCTACATACTTTTCGAGTTATTTTTTGAAATTTTATTATTTTTTCCTTTAATTTTTTTACTTTAATAATAAAAAAGTATTCTGTGATATTTTATCGTTAACTTTGAAAAGGCTACTTACTTTTCGAGTAAGTTTTTGAAATTTAATTATTTTTTCGTTTCAATTTTTTTACTTTATAAAATTGTAAGTATTCTGTGAAAATTTCAGTTGGCTACATAATATAAAGGAAGGTGTAGACAGACGGACGGTTGGAAAACTGCGGAGGCTATATACGCTCCTGTTAGGATCCTTTGCGTACGGAACCCTAATAATTCCAGGTAGTATTAGGAAATTAATAAAGTCAAACGTGAGTGGCAATTGTTTGTAAATAGGATGCGCCCGCGCACGCTGCGGGGTGCGGTTGTAATCGAAACAAAAAGGAAGTGTGATCGTCGTGTTCGTGCCCGAGCTTTATTTTATGATAGATTGTTATCAAATTTTGTCGCCGTCACCCAGTTTTTTATTTTGACTTGTCTGTCTTGCTTATATATGCTTGCTTGTATTTATGTCTTTTCTAAATAAATTAGAGGTTTTAAAGATTAATTTGAATGCCTATTTTTAATTAAATAATAAAATACCTGAGTGTCGTGGAGAACTCGGTTGGAACGAAGTTCCTTTTAATAATAAAAATAATAAAAATAACAAATAACATCCTTCATTTAGCCCCTATGTCACCAAAGCTATGATGGAACATGTGTAATAAACGAAGGCAATACACAAAAGTCGTGACAGAAAAATTCTTACACTTTTTTTCGCCTAGCCATCCGCCAAGTCCGTACCGTCCGATAAAGAACTTCTTTCCAAAAAATCGGCCTAAAAATAAAAGATAGAAAAACTGAAAAGAAGGATTAATAAAAAAGCTTTAAAAAGGTAGGCACGAAAGTAATGTAATTACTTCAGTCTTATTTAAATTATACTCAAAGTATTTATAGGATTACTTAAGGGCTCTGATCAAATCAATTTTGAATATCTTTCTTCAGATGATCTTTCTAATAAAATAAATCCTATTTGTAAATTCTTAAGATTAAAAAAACTGAATATGAAGTAATCAAACGATAAAATCAGAAATGAATCATAATAACGATTTAGATTCACGATCGAAACTGTGTGATTTATTCACCTGAGATCCGGAGTTAGGGTTGCCACTCTTCCGATTTCTTACTACCCAAAATGTTTAATTAATTATGTCTTTATTTTCGAAGAAAAATTACGAGTATTATCTTATGATTATTATTTTATTCTTTTTTACTGAGGATTTTTTCCCCTAAAATGCATTATAAGTACATCTATTGTAACTAAACGCATTATAAGAATTTGTATGCGATTTTCATTTCTTTTCAGATTTGCTCTTGAATGCGATCTAACCTGATGGTAAGTTAGGCTGTGTCAATAATATGACGACGATTGCTTGATGATAATGCGTCGTTCACCGTGATCGCCAAAGTAATCGATGTGAGGCCCATCCTTATGATGCAATCTGAATTAAAGCCAGAAAGTAACAAAAGAAAGAAGAAAAGAAACGATACAATCTACGGAGGGTAAAAATTGAAAAAAAAAATGAAATTGAGAAATATTTAGCCTAATTAGATAAACCTAAGATACCTTTAAGATATAGGAATACCTAGGAATAATACATTTTTTGTTTCCTAAACAAAACAGCTAGAAAGTTTTCACTAGAAAGTTTCTCAACTGAACTTTTATTCACAGTAGGCAACCCTAGTCGAAGTGAATAAACCTATTTATTAACATAATACAATGATGGTTGACAGATCGCTCGGGTTCCATCAAATCACATTATATTAATACCGCGACTCTGCCTGTGTCGTTACGTCTTTAAGGGTTGCCGCTGACTAACGATAGTAAGCGAAAATTATGTTTTTTAGGACAATAATAAGCGTGTGGATAAAAAGTTGAGTATACATCCCCTGAGGCAAAAAGCTCTGATTTGCATTTATGTGAGTTCATACTGTTAATGTGTGTGACACAGATACATCCGGCTAGAGCTTCCATCATTTACGTATACCTACCTATTCGGTACCTACCGGCTTTGAAACGTCGTTGAAAAATAAGTTCGCACCGGTTTTTGCGAACTTATTTTAAATAAATAAATTATTATTAATCCCGCGGGTTTTTCGAAGATAAAAGCAAACTTCGCTTGCTTCGGTGCTGCGTGATCGAAGGAAAACCAACATACAAACACACTTACGCATTAATTATAATATTATCAACGAGCTTTTGCCCGCGGCTTCGCTCACGTTAAGTTCTATTTTTCAACCCCCTATTTTACGCCCCTAGGGGTTGAATTTTCGGAAATCCTTTCTTAGCGGATACAGATACGTTATAATGGCTATCTGTATGACAAATTTCAGCCAGATCCGTCCAGTGGTTTGAGCTGTGGCGCTGAGAGGTCTGTCAGTCAGTCACCTTTTACTTTTATATAATTATTTAGATTAAGGATATTATTAAGGATGAGGATTAGTAGTTAGTACCTAAGGATTAAATAATAAAAAAAAACTTGAGAGGTGTCAAGGGATAACTTATAATATATGAAAAATTAGGGAAAAATTCCACTTGTAGAAATTATTTAAAATAAAATAGAAAATAGAAAATTCAGTCTGTCGAGCTGGGATTCGAACCATTGACTTTGAACTGTTAGGCGACTGCCGGAGCCACTAGGCTACGGAGACCCAATGTTTTATCGCGAATAATGCAAAATTCACATTCAACAAAAAGTGTCGGTTTCAAAAATATGTCGAGTGTCGGTTCCTTAATTTTTTCCGTCTAGCCCCCCCTTCCGTACCGCGCGATAAGGAACTTATGTTCCAAAAATCGATAATTTAGATTTTAGATATGATTTCTTTTTGAAAAGTGCACAGAACGTTTAAAGCCAATTTAAACCACATGTATATTACTACGAACGTGCTACGAGGGAGCTTTCTTTAAGGACTTCTGATGTCGGTCGTCTACGTCGGCCCTTAAAAGTCCTGTGGTTATTTTTCTTTTTTTAAATCTTGACTTTATTTGATCAATCGGAATGGGTCCTTATTGATTTTGAATGTTTGCCCTGATGGGTGACATTTCGTAGGCGAACGTAAAATATACAGAAATCGGACAAAAATGGATGGATTTTCTCTTTTTTGTAACCAGTAAAACACATCCATTAGGAGTGTGTTTTATTTTTTAGTAGGTATCGTAATGATTGTCGTCGGTCCACCTGGTGGGGGGTCTACCAACATCATCATCAAGCGAGTCGCAGGGAGCCGCTGGATTCAGGCGGCACAAGACCGAGGCCTGTGGAAGTCCATGCAAGAGACCTTTGTCCAGCAGTGGACGTCCATCGGTTGATAAAGAAGAAGAAGATCGTAATGATTGAGATAAGATCTGGTATTGATGTAGGTACATTCGCTAGCTCACAAATTGCGTATGGTTGTGAAGGTCATTTATAACAGAAACTTAGGTAGCTATTCTAGGCTATGGCTTATAGTATAATTATTTATTATAGGCTATGTCACTCCCCAGGTCCTCAACGAAACCCATGCAAATAATCACGTCGATCCATAGCTCTGTTGCGACGTGATTGAAAGAACAAACACATTTTGATATTTATAATAGGTATAAGTAAGGATATCAAGTTATCAACTATCTCTTAAATATACGTTACTAACTAACTGATTAATAGTATGTTATGTATTAAGTACCTACATAAAATTAAGTCTTATTTTGTCACATTTTTTAATTTCATTTATTTAATGAAAACTTATTTGGGTCCTTCATGTACTTACATACAGTATCAATATCCGTCACTTTTCGATTTAAATTAATGATGTCGATTATTTATCGATACGGCAATAAATAATAAATACCCACCGTAGGTATAATATACCATGACGACATTGACATGAAGTTTTGAAATACAAAAATTATTCGCTTCTATTTATAATTGCAATTGTAGATAGCTTTTGATACTTACATACTCATACTTTCATGGCGTAGTTAAACCCTACGGGTTACCCTACGGTTAGTAAAGTAGGTTAGTAGTAGGTAAGTAGGTTAGTAAAGTATGAGTTCGGGGAAGATACCTACATAAAAAGATTCCGACGAATTGAGAACCTCCTCCTTTTTTTGAAGTCGGCTAAAATAAACTGTGACGTCAACGATAATCGAAATTATTGCACCAATTCCAAATCTAATCGGTAAAAATGTAATACATGCGCAACGTCATATCGAATCGATATCCGTCAAAGTATTCGAATTTAATTAATGATGTCGATTGTCGATACGCGACAATACATGCCTACCGGGCCGACATCGACATTGAGGTGATCGATAACGGAATGCGCTGGAGGATCATATTGGACAACCCATTTATTTAAATGTAATGCTTTTTATTGTGATAATAAATTATATTTTATATTATTAAACGAAAACATGCGAGTTAGGTTTATGAGAATCATAGACAAGTGCTATCCAACCTAGACTTACCTCATCAATTCATTGACTTGCATCGAGTATTTTTGATTGTCACCAAGAGCAAGCCTGTCATCACGCAATTGGGTATTTGACTGTAGTTAAAATGTTGATATACGTTATTTATAGTCGAAAATGTAACATGTAAGAATAACATTAATTGTAGAAACATAAAATAAATCGGTCCAAAAACAAATAAGTTATGGAGCTTTAAAGTTTCCTGTTAGACAGAGAGAGCGCTAGTTAAATGTGATGTCACAATTCAGCAGTTCCATACACGCTCCATAGAAAATTTCGTTTTAGAAAGAGACAGATACAGGCACATTAAAACAGCTTAATTTGTTTTCGCCTGATTCTAATGCTTGATTGGATGGGTAAGGTAATAAAATTAAATTATTAATTCCATTTTAATTTTAGTTATTAATGAAGATATTTTTATTTTTTTAAATTTTTTATTCTATTTATTTAATTAGTTATTAATTGCACTCACATAAGGCTCCCACTGAAAACCAGCGCTGCAGCTTACTGCAGCACGATGCTGAGTGGGGACCTATATTTGGTCTCATACAATTGTTCTCTTAATTTCTTAGTTTTGTATAAATGGTGTTGATCAAATAAAATAGTTTTTCTTTCTTTATTTCTTCCAATCAGAAGTGATAGTGATCGTAACACTGAATCAATCGTTTTTAGACAATCTCACAGCTGTTCATCGATTGTGTGATTGTAAGACCCTACACCACTAAACACTGAATTGACCCTTTATCTAAGTACATGTGACCGAAGAACTTCAGAACCCAATAGGTATTTTACAATTAACCATGTACTTACATTGTTGTTTTCCCAAAGACAATGGCGACCGCGTATCGTTAAAGATTACATACGCAGTTTAATTACTAAGGTTTGTGGTGTAGTAAAGCCGGACCAGGAAACTAATGTCTCAACCGCAGGTAGGTCGCCTCGCCTGATGAAACGGATACGTTTTACTTTGTAACTGCACGAAGCATCTTGGTATGTAGGCTTAAGGATGATTATACGAGTCTGCCCGCGAAATTCAAATTTAATTTGGTTTTTCGCAATTTGTAAACTAATACGACAAACTAGGCTAATGGCATTCTAATTGCGCCAGTAGAATTATCATCTTCACAGGTTTACATAAAAATCTTTACTTGAAAGTGACCAGTTTAAGAAATTAATCAAAATACTGAGTTGGATATTTTGATTAATTTCTTAAACTGGACACTTTCAAGTAAAGATTTTTATATAAACCTGTGAAGATGATACTGCCATTGTCGCAATTAGAATGCCATAAGCCTTCTTTGTCGTATTAGTTTACAAATTGCGAAAAACCAAATTAAATTTGAATTTCGCGGGCAAAAGTGTGTCTTCCACCTTAACAAGAAAAGTGTAAAAACTGTAACTCGCCTACGGAGAATTGGATGTTACGTCTGTCACGTTGATGTTTTTCGTATAAATCTGTTCTTAGCAGAATATGCTTTCCGAACCGGTGGTAGTTTCTTGACGTGTCGTAGGAACCAAAGGTTGGCCTACATTAAATAGGTAAATTTTTTAATTTGGATTTGAATCTAATATGTCATTCGGGCCTTAATAACGAATCGATTGACACTTCATTTATCAAAATCAGCCCGAGGCTTTTTAGTAATAGAATAGAATAGAATAGAAATATTTTTTATTCAAATAAACTTTTTTAGAAGTGCTTTTGAACCGTCGCGATGAGTCTACCACTGGTTCGGAATGCCGTTCCTGCCGAGAAGAACCAGCAAGAAACTCGGCAGTTGCTCTTTTCAAAACAAATTTACAATACGGTAAATACTATGCTATATATGCAGTGTTTCCACAATGAGATGAGGGGAAGTTCCACAAAAGCAAACCTACTTAATTCAATACATGTTAAGACGGGCAGACAGAAAGTAGCCCCATTCCTGCTTTACGGTGGAACATATTATTATGTAAGTACAAACATACTTACCTACTTAAATATCTACATAGACTGCTAAAATCATAAATTTTGGTTTCGCCGTATTCGGGTGAAAATATAGTGAAATCTTTGCTTGAGTGACATCAGATTAGTCTTCGCGCGTCATCAACACATTTCCCTGAGGAAGTTGCATAAGTTGGTCATCTTGTTATCAAATAAGAGAAAAACCACATCCTCTAGCCACTCCCTATGTTTGAACGGTTTCATAGTTTTGGACGTAGGCGTAGGCATTAACTAATGAGATTTAATTGAGTTTAGTTGAATGTAGAGAGAGAAAGTAAAAACGTAGACTCTGTATGTTTTTATAATACATATTGTTATTCCGAAGGGTAGATTTGCCATTACACTTTAAAAAATGTGTCCAGACATTTTTACAGGTAGGTAACAAAATTAAGTCGGGACTATTTACACAGTTAATGAATTTCTTGATGACAAAGTCGCATGAGAGCTATAGGCTTTGCATCCAGCTTCCCACAAAAAAAGAGTCACTGCCGGCTTTTTTCAGTAAGATCTGCTTTCTGTACCGGTGGTAGAAATTTGACTTGTCATAAGTTTGGCCTGCATTATAGTATTACACATAATTTTAATTATTATTTTTTTAATTTTGAAATATGTGTTAGGCACACTTTCTTTAATATTTGTTTTGCCTTTCTTATACGACTTTTTATAAAACGTAAAGTACTTACTACTTACCAAATATATCTCAAACAATAATCTCATACCCTTGATGACCTAAATAACAAGACAAATATCCTCATATTCCTTATGCGAAAAAGTAAACGAAGTCGTGGCGATTTCGCGGATTTGCGATTTTTCCTTCATAATGACTCAGTTCAAATAAGCAAGAATCACAAAGGCTTTATATAGGTACGATGATGATTGTTTACAGTATACGGAACTTGAGTTATATAAACAGAGGGTCTCGAGTTTAACACGACAAATCGTGTTTTACAACATATTTTATGGAATGCGTCATTTGATCGAATTCGGCGCGATAGTAAGTAGCTACCTACTTACGTACTATCTACGCTGGATAGAGCGTTGATCAATTGCGGAGAAGCTGCAACAATCGTTGCTTCAATCTACTCTATCTCTTGCTGCTACATGCAATTGCAATAGCGAAAGAATGTCGGAAAATCAGAGGTGATTGCGATCCGCGCTCTGGCAATCATTTTTAGACAACCCCGATCATTCTATATTATATTATTGGCTATCAGAAGCGGATTTAATAAAAAAAGAAGAACTAATCAGGCTTTAAGAGAACGCATCTCTTAAAACGCTGAAACCCTACCTAAGCCGTCTCCACCATCCCCCACAACGGCCCCTTTCCACTCAGCTAACAACCACAGCACGACAGACAAACCACCATCTGAACGTGAGGGTAACTATCAAAAAGGACAAATCAACCAATGGACAGTTATTATGACTCAGGCGTGATGGGAGGCGTGATCCCATCACGCCTAGGAGATGTTGACGGTACGCTCGTCCCAATCAAAGTGAGCGAACAAATACCACGCTGCGCTTATAAGGCCGACGATCGGTACATCGTCGCCCCTCCCGACTCGTAGATCGGCTCGGTGTTACTCGTGCGCGCGCTCGGATTCGTCCGCGCACGTTTTTGCTCGAAAATGGCGTTAGTCCGCTAACACGGCCTCTCCTGACACCCTGGTGTCCTCACCAGGCCCGTCATCGTCTGAAGATCCAGAAATCAGTCTAGGCAACGACCTGACTGGTGCATTAGTTGGAGACGGTTGATTCTGAATCGCAATTCAAGTACTCGTCGTCACTGGCAGCGGCTTCTGAAAGAAATACACGATTACCACAGAGTTCAAGATAAGCGGAAAGACTTCAAGGTACCTCTTTCAAGAAAGCAGCACACCCAAGGTGTCTCTCTCTCCGAAAGCAGGCACATACAGGGTACTTCTTTCTCCAGAAGTAGGTCGATACAGAACACCTCTTCCTTCAAAAGCAAGCACATACAATAAGGTACCCCTTTCTTCAGAAGCGGGTACATACAGGGTACTTCCTTCTCCAGAAGCAGGTAAACACAGAGTACCTCTTCCTTCAAAGGTAAGCACATACGAGGTACTCCCTTTCTCCAAAAGCGAGCACATACAGGATACCCCTTTCTTAAAAAGCGGGCATATACAAGGTACCCCTTTCTTGAAAAGTGGGCACATACACATAAACCACGTCCTTTCATCTCAATCTATTCATTACATACAACGCTGTCGATTACCATCCCCTTGCCTAACAGAACCTAACGTTACCTACTCTAAGCTAATCGAACCTACACTGATAGTGACCTAATCTGATGGTAATACTAAACCTATTAAATAGAATGGCAACAAACAGGGCTATAAGCAACGTTTAACAAGATTGACATAAAACCAGGCTTATAATCATTGTTACCATCAGTCAATAATCTTGGATTAGGATTTGGAAAGGACTGCCGGTTTGGGGCTGGTTACCCTGCTGTATAGTCCTTGAAGGAAGGTCTCCATTTTGGGGCTGGTTACCCTGTCGTATGACCTTGGATTTGGATTCGGAAGGACTGCCGATTTGGGGCTGGTTACCCTGCTGTATAGTCCTTCAAGGAAAGGTCTCCATTTTGGGGCTGGTTACCCTGTCGTATGACCTTGGATTTAGATTTGGAAAGGACTGCCGGTTTGGGGCTGGTTACCCTGCTGTATAGTCCTTCAAGGAAAGGTCTCCATTTTGGGGCTGGTTACCCTGTCGTATGACCTTGGATTTAGATTTGGAAAGGACTGCCGGTTTGGGGCTGGTTACCCTGCTGTATAGTCCTTCAAGGAAAGGTCTCCATTTTGGGGCTGGTTACCCTGTCGTATGACCTTGGATTTGGATTCGGAAGTGATCAGGAAAAGGTGGTACGAGTGCGCGCGGCTCCAATGCATACCACGGGACCATATACTCAGATACGTCCAATTGCCAACCAGAGCCAGCTTGCCCGTCGAGTGCGACTGACTCGCACCCACAGGACATGCCCTCCTGGACCAGCTACGCCTGGTCGCAAGCCTTAGGAGCGTGCTGCAGCTTGGCCACGCCAGCCACAGGCAGCATCGCACGCAGTAAGGCAACTTGCCTCACACCGGCACGCAAACACGCGTGCTACTGCTAAACAGAAACATTAAAAATTTCAGTTAAATCTTTCAAAAAAATTGCAGTGCAACTTTGGATACAATTCAAATCCAAAAATAGTTTTCACCATGAAAAGTAATTTTTAATTACCCTCACATCACTCAATCCACTTGGCAAATCATAATATTGATCTCCAACTGCACAAAGCACGAGGAGGTACATGACCCCCATTAACAACAGTGTCCTGACCGATCCGATTGTTCTTCAACCGTTCGGCCGTCCTCTGTCAAAGCATCTCTCGTCTACCTTGCCAACCAGATGACTCCGAATGCAATGCGACATCTCACACCAAGGCTTCTACCACTGGCGTCGCACTCTCATGACCAAATATTACAGACCGATTTTTATACTTATCTGTGCACATCTCAATGTGCTAAGTGCAGATCGGCGCTGTGGTAGGCGCCGCGTAATGCTAGCGCAACGACAGGTGTCGTGCAGTAGCGCCGCGACTGGCGCTGCGTCAGGAGGTGTCGAACTCGCCAGCGCACCGGCAGGTGACGCCCAGTGGCGCCACGACTGGCGCTGCGTCAGGAGGTGACGCACTCGCCAGCGCACCGGCAGGTGACGCCCAGTGGCGCCGCGACTGGCGCTGCGTCAGGAGGTGATGCACTCGCCAGTGCACCGACAGGTGATGCGCAGTGGCGCCACGACTGGCGCTGCGTCAGGAGGTGACGCACTCGCCAGCGCAACAACAGGTGACGCCCAGTGGCGCCGAGACTGGCGCTGCGTCAGGAGGTGACGCACTCGCCAGCGCAAACAGGTGGCGCGCAGTGGCGCCGCGACTGGCACTGCGTCAGAAAGTGACGCACTCGCCAGTGCAAATAGGTGGCGCGCAGTGGCGCCGCGACCAGCGCTGCGACACAAACGCAGTGGCGCAGTAATCGGCTCCGCGACACGAAGCGGCGCGCTCACCCACCGCCGACAGGCGACGCGCGGAGATGCGCCGCGCCGGCATCCAATTGCAACAAGTACCACATGTAAATAAAAATCGTTGTTTAAGTAGGTACCTGCAGACTTTCGCATTAATCAGTGGGTCAACGGGTCAGTTCAAGTTTTATCAAATCTAGTTAGATTACTGTCAGTTAACTGAACTAAACAGAACATCGAAAAGGGGAATTTACAAAATAACCTTAAATTTAGAGATTTGAATCGAATGTTATAAGCTTTCAGCTTTTAATTCTTGAACAACTCAGCTCCACGTATTGGGTGGAATAGTTCCGACACAGGACTGATCACCCGCCTGGCGTTAGCAGGCGTCCCCTCCACAAATACAATACAAGCCCCACGTATGGGCCAAGACAACAAAATGATAAAGAGACCCCTTTAAGACAGCATTGGAACGATACACTGAACTCACCGCACAATCCAGTAGTACCGGCAGGTGATGCGCAAACGCGCCGTGACCAGCGCTGCGACGTGCTCCAACGCGCTCGCCAGCGCAGACGGGTGCCGCGCAGATGCGTCGTGACCAGGACCAGCTGCGTCGGGACGTGACGCGCTCGCCCAGGCCAATGCCAGCGCGATAACACGCCCTGGCATGCTCGCCATCGAAGCATGTGGCATGCGTCCCCAGACGCCACTCGCCTCGACAAGGCTTCGACAGGAAACGCGGAACCAGGCATCCATGCATCGTGGCAGACAGTGACTCGCGTTCCCGGTATGATCTCGCGACCAATGATAACGCCTTGCCATGTCACATCGACGTGCTTCGCTTTGTGATCTTCGATGTTGAACACGACACTGTTTACGGTTGTAGTGCCTTGGGTCGCAGGCAATGATAAAATCAAAAGTCAAGAATTGATTTTGTTCCAATCGAAATAAAATGATTGCCAGGACATAGCCTGAACTCTAATGGGCATTAAGTAGGAATCCCATAGGATTTATTTAAAAGTTATCGGAAGAGGGTTTATTACTCAAAAAATAAACAAATTAAACCGAAAGAGATGTGAGCGAAAAGTTCAAATCCCACTTCTGATATTGGCTATCAGAAGCGGATTTAATAAAAAAAGAAGAACTAATCAGGCTTTATGAGAACGCATCTCTTAAAACGCTGAAACCCTACCTAAGCCGTCTCCACCATCCCCCACAACGGCCCCTTTCCACTCAGCTAACAACCACAGCACGACAGACAAACCACCATCTGAACGTGAGGGTAACTATCAAAAAGGACAAATCAACCAATGGACAGTTATTATGACTCAGGCGTGATGGGAGGCGTGATCCCATCACGCCTAGGAGATGTTGACGGTACGCTCGTCCCAATCAAAGTGAGCGAACAAATACCACGCTGCGCTTATAAGGCCGACGATCGGTACATCGTCGCCCCTCCCGACTCGTAGATCGGCTCGGTGTTACTCGTGCGCGCGCTCGGATTCGTCCGCGCACGTTTTTGCTCGAAAATGGCGTTAGTCCGCTAACAATATCATATTATTATATTATATTGTGCTGATTTCAAGCTCAGCAGAATCTGCTTTCCGAAGTGGTGGTAAAGTGTCATGAGAGCCACAGGTTGGGCTACGTGAAATAAATATATTTTTTTTGAATTTTTAATTACGGGGCGCGTTATGTTTGAAATACAGAGCTACGAGACTGAAAAGCCGAAAGATCGACGATGCAAAATCAACCCATTTTTTTATAATGGCAATATTAAAAATGTTTCTTTCTGTCGTCTGCCGCCTGTCCAGCGTGTTATAATTCTTTGGGTCAGTGGATTCGATGCATTCGTTTATGTAAGCGAAGCTACATTTTCAGTTTGACGGCCCACTTAGCGAGGCGCGACGTAGACTGGCTTCGCGGGAACGACGAGTTCGGTGTTACATTTTAAAAGATTCCTCGAACTATCACCCTAAAGGCGGCGCGGGCGCGCCTCTACACGCAATAAAACGATCGATTATTACCTATTTGTGTGAAAAGCGGAAGGAATAAGGCTCGGTGGGGCATGGCGAGGTGTTGCAGGGCACGAGCCGCGCCGGTGTCGCGGTGTCACTCGTGAGAAATGTCAATATTTAATCGCCTCGCGTTGCTACGCTTCGAAATTGTCTCAACGATTTCGATATTTTCCAATGTCAAATATTGTGTTAATATCTTGGACCGATGTTCCTGCGCACTCCATTAATTGCTCATCGACGATGTCCGTCTTGCGTCAGTCGGTCGTTAAGCAATTTATCTCTATCTTAATTTTGAATAACTCGTCTTTATTTGCGCTTTCTACGCATAAATAAATATGTATAAAGGTATATTAACACCGGTATCTGGCACGCGTCAATCACACGAAATGTACCTACACGAAACCCAACGATTTGTCACTCCGCCATTTTGAATCATTTACAATAGCATCCACCATTTTGGTGACAATAATTAACAGATAGGTATCTTTGACCGTCCGCTTTCTAGCGTTCTTGTTTTCTAAAATAATTATCATTACAATAAGCGACACGATCTCTTTTTAGTTACCGCTGCTGTGGTGTTTTGAATAAAATTAAACAACCGAATTGAATGTGTCGGACTCGGTCGGTATGGCACAAGTGAAGATTAGGAAATAGTAGAACGAATTCTCGTCGACGGTCGTAAATTTCAATAGCTCGCTACTATTCGCGAAAATGCATGAGAATGTATGAACGCATGAGAGGCATGCCGTTTACTAGAAGAGCCTTGTTACTCACCTCGTACTTCATAGGTACCTACGTCAAAAGTGCTCTCACCTTAATATTCTTATGTAACTTTCAATGTAAAGTACATCTGTCACCAAATACAATTTAGTTTGTAGAGTCAAATCATTTACTAATTCACTTGAAATACACGCAAAGTTGAAAAGGTAATGTTAACTTTGCGTCGTTACAATAAAAGCTCAAAGTTCAATTGATTACAAAGAGGTAATCTGGGAGTTTTACATTACAGTATTATTATTGCGTCTTCTGATAAGGATACTGATACTATTGACAGAAGGAATAATTAAAGGAGAGCCAACATTAATTTACTGAATGACAAAACGACTGTTTTCCTTGTAATTTCGGTTGGCGGAGATTTTACAACACATGCCTCTAGTAACACGGTATCTCTGTGTATGAAAGTATCTCCACACGTTAGTCTGTTTAAAAGAGCCGAATAGCCGGGACTTAATTGATGCTAAAAATAAGTAGGTATTTTAGCGAGGTACTCGAAGCGTCAAACAGCTGTTAAGCATGAGTTAGCCGGTCGGCTGTGATGTGTGATGTGCGCCGGTAGCGACGGCGTCACGCCGTCATTGGGTCAGGTTATTTACCTCTCCTTATCACCTTTTGTTTTGCTCAAACACTTGGCCCATTCGGAATAGTTGTAGTAGCTTCCTGGCTTACTAACCGCGCTTATACCGTCCATGTTAACATATTATAACATCGTTGGTTGCATCACTAAAATATTTTACTTCTAGCTTCGCGTGTGCGTGAAATATATTTCTTCAGTTCTAGCAAATCGATTACAATATGGTGAAAATTATGATAATTTGAGCATTCTGTGTGGTTTTGAACTAAGGAAGTTAAGGGCTTCAATGATATTTAGGTAAAGCCCACATAAAGACTTATTATAATTGTGGATTATAATTTTCTTTTACAGTAAAGAATAATCTGGTTTTTATTCAAGATATTCAGTCTTCCTTTTACTAAAATGCTAGATATATTTTAATTTTCATCCGTTGAGGATTTCAGTTCTTTATCTTCGAATACCTACATTTATCACCGAGAAATAGAATCTTCTTCTTCTTTGTCAACCTATAGGACGTCTACTGCTGGACAAAGGTCTCTTGCATGGACCTCCACATGCTTCGGTCTTGCGCCGCCTGAATCCAGCGGCTCCCTGCGACTCGTTTGATGTCGTCGATCCAACTAGTAGGGTTTCTGTCAACACTGCGCTTCCCGGTGTGGGGTCGCCACTCCAGCACTTTGGGACCCCAACGCGCAATCAGCTCTTAGAACTATGTGCCCGCCCATTTCCAGTTCAGGTTCTCCTACGGATTTCCTCATTTCAAATAGAATAAATCTGACAAATTATTATTTATTGCAACTTTTTGAGATCTGATGTTTATGATTTATGTAGTACATGCCATTTCCAAAAGTAGTCTTCGATCGACTCCATTCTGAATTCGGTCAAAAAGAAGATACAAATTGAGGAGGAGCTAAAAAGTACTAAAAACATCTGATAAAAAGTGATCGTACAAAAAGTAGTGGATGGAATTTTTAAACAAGATATCACTGATGATTGAACAGTGAAGGACAACAGTGAAATAGAAGAAGCATCGCCATCGGAAAGGATGGCTAACAATAAAAGCATCGAAGGCCGATCGGCGATACAAGTCCTTGTGTCCACATTAGCATCTCGACGCAGGAGTGTATGCAAACAGCGAGGGTCATCTGATGAAATGTTCAAAGGCTTTTAGTTCCCGAGAATTATTAAATGAAGCCCCAGGATCGTAATGCAAACATGGTGTGTTTGTAGAGCCAAGAACAGGTTGCTTTGTCGACGTTTTGATGCGAGCTTCGACTTATTGGCGGTTATTTTATGTGCGCTAATGTTAATGTTACTGCGGTAGTTAATATGGCAACATTGTGACACGGTTAAGAACTGTCTATCTCTGAGTTATCGCTTTATGTTCCTCTTTGTTTCATTTCCGTTTTTATGTCTATCGTCTTCAAGGATCGGTGCAGCATTAAAACTTAAATATCTTGCTTCTTTTTCCGTCTTTTTTGTACTTTCAGGGTGTCCTCGTGTTACGTTATTTCTGACTAGCTGATACCCGCGACTTCATCTGCGTGGAATTAGTTTTTATAATCCCTCTTTTTGATTTTCCGGGATAAATGCCTATGTCACTTTGCAGGTTCTCAACTATACCCATGCATAAAATCACGCCGATCCGTAGCTTTGTTACGGCGTGATTGAAGGACAAACCAATAAACTAAGAAACAAACACACTTTCGCATTTATAATATTAATTATTATTATGATTTGGTAGGATCAGTCTCTGTTGTTAAACATAATTCCCTCTTTCCTCCAAATAAGCGTAAGTTGTGCTACAAGTGGATACCATAGTAGTGCAACTGATTGGTTTTGAACCTTCAATCTTTCAGTTTTCAGTCCGCATCTTTAACTGTTGGGCTGTTGAGACCTAAATGCTGTTAAAGGGCAGATCGATAAATTTGCATTACATAGGATTAGTAGGGTTATGGTCTTATGGATATATATGTATATAGAAGAAAGTGATGGATGTAATACTATGGAATACCTAAGTTAGTTTAGATACAGTAAATACATGCATCTTGTTCAACAATTCCTCGGTTACGCAATTATACGAAGGTAGATTTCCCTTTGGCGTCAACAATACATTGCACAAATGTATGTCGCAACTCGAGAAACACCAGATATATGTGGAGTTAGTTAAAGAGAGTTGTCATTTATTAGAGCAGCAAAGCAGCAATGGAGCGTAAAATGTTTTAATTCCACTGAGGTACTAGTTAACTTTTCGTCAATTTGCCAGTTGTAAATTGGCGATGGACCTGCGTTTGCTATATGTTGTCTCTGTCAATAATATCGCTATCATGATATGACGCAACTCTAATTTTTCATTACAAGGAAATTAAACAAAGAGTAAAAGTTGGTAATAAAAAGAGTAGATACATTTATAAAATATCGGCTTTTACAGGTATACCCGTTATTTACCCGTGGTACTACCAACATGTCTGATAGTAGCTGATTTCCCGCATCAAGCGAGTTAATTATTATTCATAAAAAATTAAAATGAATCGACTAACATAAGAAGAAATAAAGTTACACTCCTGGCTCCAATGCAAAGTGCGTAGGTTTGCTGCTCCATAGTCTACCTCAATGTATGTGGATATCTAGGCAAATACACGGTCTATGTAAACAAGCAGGTAGCAGGGTCCTGGTGCTAACTCTGCTAATGTGTGGACAAAGCTGGTCGTGACGGATCCTGCTAATAAATGTTCCGGGGAACGAGGATACGCGAACCTTTGCATCACGTCCTGTAGGACCATTCACTTGATCTATGTTAATTACTGCGGGAGGGTAGCTATAGAGAGTTGTATGTTTGTCGCTTCATCCATTCCCGCATAATTGCCAAACTTCTCAATTGATTTCGACCATATTTCGACAGATTTTTCATGGTTCTACAAATCCAATATGGTGGATATCTCAAACAAAATTGAACAAAAATGTCATTAAGTTGGTTAAGTTAAGTTGGTTTCAAATGAAAGGTTTATTAACTGTCGATTATGAATAGTTGTTATATAGGTACCAAGCAAAGACTACGTAGTTATTATTCCAAGAGCCAACTCTTCAATCCTGATCCCGGGCATCAGCTTGTAATTAATAATTAAAGCAGCACCAATGCCTCAGCGTCCCAGTTCATAACTCTTACATCTGCCAATTTTAAGTATAACCCAAGATATAATCCGGGTGTTATCACCAAGGTGATCCAAGTGGAATATACCTAAAAGCTACGAGTATGTCCATTTAACACGAGTCCTCGATATTTGGGATCACGCTTTCGCATCTGTGATATTTCTATCGACGTTAACAACTTAATGTCCAGTAAGTATTTTATTACCGCCTCTATTTGCTCGGCATACCAAACAAGTTGAGCGTACACGACATCTTTCATTACAAGTTTCTATTTGATTACGCCTCATAAAAGCTGCTCGCATGTAGGCGATTACGATTTCTATCACATAATAATAGGTATAGATATTAGGTATTGAGGGGATCGTAGTTATAACTCGAGACAAGACATCTAAGCGCCGAGACAGGCGCAAGATCTGCAATCTTATCTTCTTCACTTTATCAACCGATAGACGTCCATTAAGGACGAAGGACCCTTGCATGGACTTCCACAGGTCTCGATACCTACCCAGCGGCTCCCTTTTTTTTCGGATTGAATATGTTGTTGGCCCTAATGGCCGCTACAGCGTCACCGGACGTTGGGGCGAGCGAGAAGTGTCGCCGGGGGAGTGAGGCCTAGGGCTCGAAGACATCGGGGGGCAACGTCTTCCTAAGGGCGCCTCCTGTGAGGCTCGGACCTCGGCTTAGGATGACGTTGGGACGAATGGGAGGAGTGGCTGGACTAGGTTAGTCCGTACGTCCCTCCTGCTCTGGTTTCCAGGTTGATTCTCTCCACAGAAAAAAGAGCCTTTCCTTGTTAGTAGTTTCAGATTTGGCAGTTAGTCGCAGTAAAATGTCTCCCTTATTATACTTTGCACTAATTCACTGGTACCAGGACTACCAGTCTCTTTCAAAAAAAAAAATTGATGCCTTGTATCTTTAGAAAATGTATCTGTTCACAAAATGTCAACAATATTGCCTCAGATTAGGATTCAGTGCCATAAACGAAATTTATGGCCGGTAGAGGTGCGCCTTTGGTAATCTCTTCATAAAGTAGCACTTTCCTTAAGCACGGCTCATTCATTGATAGGCACCGGACCCAAATTCTTTTACAACCCAAATATGGCTTTTATATCGTACAAGATTAAGTTTATAATCCTTAGAATAGGGTTGAACAGAAGCGTTAATCAATGGGGTACTTCTGTTTAGGGCCAAATCACACGCGATCCTTTTAGAATCGGCGATAAGCGATTTAGGATTAACATACATCTAGTTGGCAGTTGCGACCAAGCTATCAACCGCTTGATTGAAATCACTCGTTGTAACGAATGCTTCGATGCTTTGTCGGGTTGTACCGACTTCATATCGAGGTGATAGATGTGAAAGCCTCATAAAATCGCTATGTCTGGTGTCCGAATGAAGCGGAATGAAATGTATTTAATAATAATCATTTTTTTTTCAATTTCATTTTCAATTTAATTGCATTTTAAATCAGCTAAGGCTTTAAATGCAATTGAATTTCAAAAAAATCTGAAAAAAACTTTAACAATGCCAAACCAAAACCAAAAAAAACCAAACTTATGAGTAAATAAAGTACTTATAAGTTTGGTCATTGGTTTATTTGTTTTATCGTTAGTTTCTGATAACCTTCTTATATGTACTTACGTGTGCGCTATACCTATCTAATTCCAAATTTAAAAATTGATAGAAAAAATCTTTAAACGACAAATAATGAGGTAAAGGGGTAGGTACATCGGTAAACATTTTGTACTTTACTACCTGTATTAAATTATCGACCTTCATTAACCGACTTCCAAAAAGGAGGTTCTCAATTAGGCCGATATCTTTTATTATAGATTTTTGATCAGATATGTTATGGAAATCAGCCGTAAGTCAGAAGGAAAAACAGATTTTATCTACTCCAGCATCGAAAAGTTCCAATTTCGAATTTGACAGCTGAATCGAAATGAACCCTCTTTCGGTTTTGCTTCTCATTTCGATGCAGCTCGTTGTATGGGAGCTGAATCGAAATGGTTATCTTCTTAAAATAGGATACCTAAAGCTAAGGCTCTGAGTTCTGGCACTTGTGTACCTTTTCATACAACAGAGGCGCCACAGGCGGCTGGTGGCGGCTTACGGAGTTACTTTTTGTTGACAGAGGCGCCACAGGCGGCTGGTGGCGGCTTACGGAGTTATTTTTTGTTACTTTATTGAGCCTACGGCGTATTTTATTAATGATTTTATTTTCCTTGTCGTAGATAAAATCATGTATGCAACTGTAACGTAATTAACGTAAGTAACGTAATTAGTCATTTTAATTCTCGTACTATACTATTTTGATACTCGGCAAGCCTCGTATCAAAAAACAGCACTCGAATTAAAATGACCCTCATTACGATGCATCAGTTGCATAAATAGCTAATACAGTAGCATAGCCGATAATAATAGTATAACGATCGAGTTAATAGTTCAAAAACAGTTTCTAGCTTCTGAAATGTAAGCTTGTGCAATGCTTAAAGTATCGTGTATGCTTTGGCCCTTATATCGCGGCTAGTGTTGATTCGGGAATCTTCTGAGAACGCTGGCCTGTTCATTTGTTGTTTGTTCTAACCATAAGCGAGTTGGTTTTTAATGGTCCCGATCGATAAATTCCTTCACTTTTCATTTCGTTGTTTGGACAACATTTTTTTAAAAGGATACCATTTAGAGGGCGAACTGACAGCGTAAGTTAGATACCTAGCTTCGTTTCCATAATATCTATAGGCCACCACCACCTATACATATTTACATATTTGATGCAAACCTGCATTTTGTCTGCTAAGTAAGCTCATCATCAGCAACCCATCAACGGCTCACTACTGAGCGCAGGTCTCCTTTCAGAGAAGGGTTATAGGCCATAGTCCACCACGCTGGCCCAATGTGAATTGGCGGACTTCACGCAACTTCGAGAAAATTATGAAGAACTCTCAGATGTGTAGGTTTCCTCACGATGTTTTCCTTCACCGTTGAAGCAAGTGATATTTAATTTCTTAAACGCACTTGACTCTGAAAAGTCAGAGGTCCCGGGATCGAACCTGCGACCCCCCGAATAAGAGACGACCGTCCTAACCACTAGGCTATCACTGCTTTGTAAGTGCTAATAACATGGACGTAAAATTATTCTTTCTAAGAAATCAAGTCATCATAAGGAAACCCGTATGCCTGAGAGTTTCCATAATTTTCTTAGAAGTGTGTGAAGACTACCACGTACCATTTCGCACTTGGCCAGCATTGTTGAAAATGCCCTACACCCTTCTCACTCTGAGAGGAGACCTGTGCCCAGTAATACGTAGCTTAAGCTTAGCGTAAGACGTAGCTTAACAGACTTCACAAGTGTAAATTGATAAAGCGCCACCGACATACCTACATGTGAATCTATGGTCGGACTATGTACCTACGACATATTTACCTGACATCCTGTTACCCATTTTTCTCCATCATCAGATCCTCCTCCTCGATCCTTGATTATCATCTATGTAACATCTAAATGGTCTCACTATTCTAATGAGGTCAAACACACTATATCTGCTGTAAGTTGCTGAGGAGTTAGGTGGCCGCAGACTACTTGATGCTGCAGCATAGGCTCAAGGTAACAATGCCTTGGAAATAGTCCGAAGTAACAGTACACCAAACAAATCAAACATCAATGAAAATTTGTAAGACCCTTTAATCAAGTAGGAAATGAGCTGATGATCTTCAAGGCGTTTGAAGATTATCAGCCAGATCAAGACCAGATCTTCATAAATTATAGCTAATACCCACCTTGACTACGTTAGCTTTCAAAAAAAACCGCATCAAAATCGGTCCATTGGGTAGGCTGTTACGAGGTAGCAGACATACACACAGATGCACAAGTGAAACATATAACACCCCTCTTTTTTTAGGGGGTTTAAAACTTTAATGGTAATGGGCGGGCACATAGTTCGGTGGATTCATTAACATAGTAGGTATTCCTGTTTACCGAGGTGGAGTAGCGATTTAACACAAGAAAGCGCAGTCTTGTACCTACGATGACCGACGACAACTAGACATATTTTTATCGTAAGGAATAAAAATGTGTACGTACGTACAAGGTAAGTAAATGTAGTTTCTCTTAGGTTAAAATAGCGTCGGAGTCGCGATAAACAACAATGTTATAAGGTGTTAACCTATAGAGAAATTCCGGTCACATTTATTGACATATTCAATATCGATGTGCTTTTTTATCGGAACACAGCTAACATTTTATTATAAAATCACGCGAGAGATTTCAACTAAGATTAAGGCTTGGACAGATACAACGCGTTGCGGCAGAGGCAAACAGAAATAAAGATCTTAATATCAAGATCCCGAATATCTCATTAATTTAAATTCATCACAACCATACTATTGAGCACTGTTTCGAATGGGAGGGGCTTAGATAATAATCCACATAATGGCCAAGTGAGGATTTCCCGATTTCACACACCTTTGAGAACACTATGGAGAACTCTCATGATATTTATTTGCTTATGTAGAACTCCAAAAATTGAAGGTACGTGCCTGGCAACACCTGAATAAGAGGGAGTAAACATTTGGCTGTCACCGAAGTATCCCGAATATCTTAAAAACTGAAAATTCTAATATATCGTATAGAATCTTGATTTGCTGTGAGTATAGTTAACACTGAAGCTTTCTGCGTAAACAACGCGTTCTGTTTGAGCCAGCCTTTACAACTGACTAATTCTGTTTGAGTTGACGTTAGCGCATGCTGTGCTAACTTTATCCTACTTATCGGTGCTCGTAACTGTTGGTTTTTACAGTTCGTCACTCGATAACAATATAATTATATTTTAGGAAGTTTATTTATTCTGTATATTCATCTTATAGAAATATAGATACCTAACTTCACAAGCTCAACCCGCCATCGCGCGCGTGTATTTTCTACTTCTTATAAGATTTAAGCTGGGCGTGAATTGAAACGAGGCCCAGCATCTTATAATGATAATAATAATTAATTCAACTTTATTGTGTTCGAAATATGGCTGAAATTGGGCTTATTGAAATGTAACCTAACTTTTCATGTGTTGTGCGGTCGCCAAAACTAGCGGGCTTAAAAAAGCAGCATATTCAAATTCAAAATTATTTATTTCACGTAGGCCAACCTGTGGCTCTTATGACACGTCATAAATCTACCATCGGTTCGGAAAGCGGATTCTGCTGAGAAGAGCCGGCAAGAAACTCAGCAGTTGTTCTTTTTAAAATAATCATTTTACAATATTATACAGCTATTACATTGTAATAAGTTTTTCATGCTATCTCGTAACAGCCGGTTGCCATGCCGATTTAACCCATGCCAACCCATATACCGGCTTAAATGGTCTGCGGGATGCGCTGCGCCTCAAGTCAGTTGTCACTATACCATCGGTGTGCTGTGTACAATTCATGAGTTCACAAAAATGCAAAGCTTACTTGAGAACTCTACATACCTATTTAAAAGATAGTTTTCTCGTGAAATGTTCTTATGGTGAAAAACTGAAAACCACACCGAAATCCACTAAGAATTAACAAGGAAATACACAGATAAACGCGTTTTGTTGTTTATAGTACGAGTATTTAGATAAAAAGGAGAGATTGATAAAGCGTTTAAGTCAAATTGCGGTCACCTTAAAAGAAAAAAAGGAACGGAATCCAGTAGCAGTCGGGAACCATGAGAAAGTCGAAATATAATAAGATGCATCGAACGATACAAGCAACTACTTTATTTTAAAGGGTTCTGTATGTCCCAAAAATATCATTTCCTTCGACATTATGATCATTCTGATTAGTTTCCAACCCATCATGTCATGTCATGTGTCATAGCTCTAAATTGGATTAAAGGCCTAAAAAAACTTGCCGGTTGTACGGTTATAGCGGAGGTTGTCATTTTAGTAACGATTTACATGTAAGTATAACGTTTTGTTCGGAAACTGTGTATCTCCAAAAAGTACAATACCCCTACGGGACCCTGAAAGCACGCATCGCGGGAAGCTTGCGTGTCGTTGCGAGCGGAGCGTTTATCCGAACGAAACATTTCACCGATAATAACTCCACACAATATAATAATGCGAATAATAAATAAAAATGGAAATAAAATAATAATTTTAATGTCGTAATTGGGGCCGCGGGCGTGCGGCGACCGCGCTCGTTTCCATTCTGATTACCCTCCGCCACAGTTCCTTTATATTGATTCCGATGGAACTTTAAGTACCTATTATTTAGGGCTTGGGCACACACAACTCGTCACGGCTGTGACGCGAACGTACCGTGTCCAGCTTCAGAGCGCACCTAGAAGCTCTGTCATGTGCCGTTAAAAATTCATATTCAAAGTCATTTATTTCCAAGATTGGGTAGGTAAAAGACATTTGATGCATCGAAGCTATTTTACTCTATATATTTACTCTTACTTTATTCTAAATATAGTATTTTCTTTATTTTGTTAATTTTGTGGGGTAAAAAACTTCATTTATTCGTTGAAATAAATCAAAACCACCATAATATACTTATTTATTACATACCTACTTATTTTATACTTATTGGAACGTAGTTCCTTATCGCGCGGTACCTACGGAAGGGGGCTAGACGGAAAAAATTAAGGAACCGACACTCGACACATTTTTGAAACCGACACTTTTTTGTTGAATGTGAATTTTGCATTGTGTTCGGTATTTTCGCCATACAACACGGCGTCTGCATGGCCTAGTGGCTCCGGCAGTCGCCTAAAAGTTCAACGTCGATGGTTCGAATCCCAGCTCTACAGACTGAATTGTCTATTTTCAATTTTATTTTAAATAATTTCTACATGTGGAATTTTTCCCTAATTTTTTATTGTATAAATTGGATAAAATGTTATTGTACTACTAACGCCATCTGTGAAAAAAACCAGATTAACTCCTTGGTTTTGTAACAGTGCAATAGAAATCATCATCAAGAGAAAGAAGAAAGAATTCATCGTAGTTAATCAATTTAATACTAGATGACACCACTAGTTTATTACAATTCCTTCACTAAAATTAATCGAAAGGAACTACGTTCCATCCGGGTGTCCCTTGACACCTCTCAAGTATTTTTATCTAGTTTTTTCATTTACTCATTAATTGTAGTAAGTAGGTAGTTATCATTAATCGCACACGCGTTCAGTGCGCCATACGGACGTTTACTCCCGTCGCGCCACGTCACGCCTTGTGTTTGTCCAGCCCTTAAGAATTATAAGGGACTCGGGACTGGTTTCCCAACCTCATTACCGCGGTTTTGCGTGAAATGGATTCGCAATGCCTTGTTTATAAACGCACCATTTATGCCTAGCCTTAGGTGAACGAAAATGCGCTATCGTCAACGCGCGGAAACGAATTCTTCTATTACAGTTTTTTCCTTAAAACAATGGATGCCAGAGAAATATTATTAGTCTACCTCTAGACAAACGGGCTGCATTTCGACTAACCTAACCTCATTGTTACGAACTTTGTTCATCAGAGATCTTGTCTTACTAATCCTATCCTACTTCCTACTAATAGATACATATTATAAATGCGAAAATTTGTGAGAGAGGATGGATGGATGTTTGTTTGTTACTCTTTCACGACACAACGAATGAACCGATTTGGCTGAAATTTGGAATAGTCATAGCTCATACCCAGGATTAACACATAGGCTACATTTTATCCCGGAAAATCAAGGAGTTGCCGCGGGAATTATAAAAACTTAATCATTTAAAGTTGTATTTTTCTCGTCCCGCTTACATCTGCTTTAACCCTAATTGTAATTTCTTGTATTTTGAAATTAAGCTTACATTTTCGTAACAAATACACTAAAACAAGTCGCTTCGGGTGCTTACCATATGTTATCGATGTTGTTATCATACGCAAATTAACTTGAAAGGTAATTTTTTCAAGTTAACTCCTCGGGCGTCGTGAGTTACGCAACCACAAAGTAAATTAAGAGGATTTTAGGTATGTGTTTTAGATAATATACCTACCTAATTTGAGCTTTATACAGGGCTCGTATTGGTCAAGACCTTGTTAATATAATTTTTTGCATACTGTGGGAACTTTTCATTATTTCATCACCTTAGGCTTAGCACCTATTGAAATAACTTCCCTACGTTTGAATTTATTGCACTGAAGTACCGATGTACTTCAGTATTCTATAGCACCTAAGTTTTAACCTATTACATAGTGTTCTATATGCAATAACTCTGTAATAAAAAGTTATAATTTTAGCAAAAATGAAAAAGCTTAAGATTTTTTCACTATCTTTTTTTTATAAATTATCTCTAAAATTACATCAAAATATCGAAAATAAATAATAGATAATAATTAATTAATAAAAAACTTACATAAATAATAGGACATTTTACACTTTTTTGAAAAGTGTCTTGATCCTAAGGTGAACTAAAGGTAGGTAAACCACTAGAAAATTTAATAAATTTTTATTCATTTTCATTTATTTTATTCATTCATTCTTATAGCCTAAATTATTTCATGTAGGTAGATATTTTTAGATTATTTCTCACTAGGAATAAAATACCCTTTTGCGTGTTAGCCTCCTTTTGAGATTTGCTTCTACCTACGACATTTTCCTTTCCAGACAACCCTTGCATGGAAAATACTGCATATTATTTAAAGATTGGTTGCTTTCTTGTTTTGGTCTGCTCTATTCTTTGATAATTCAATATGAAACTATAGAAGGTAAAGGCAGTGGTTTGTTGATTATTATGAGAGTACAGCCCACTACTTTGGCTCTATTTAATTGAATCTTGTTGCCCAAAGGAAACTGTTTATAGTGTTTAATTAAATTTTACTATTTATTCGGTACCTACTATTTTAAGGACAATACTTATACCAAAAAATTGCGAACTCAATACAACACGAAACACAAACAAAAGGGAGACATTTAAAGAGTCCTTTCTTGGATGTTATTTTTTATTATAAGTAATATTTTTTTAATAAATAATCGCCTGACGCCTCGCCAGTCGCGACATTTCTGAGTAATTGCCGGTTCCTGCGACTAGTCCTCACGACACCTGCGCCTTGGAAGTTGGTTATAATTTTGAAATACGTCAATTATATTTACTAAACTCGACCGTAATAATGTCTTAGATCTACCTACTTACGTATACTTGGTAGGCATTAAATGGATTTAATTAAATGTATTTAGTATGGGATAATTATTTTAAATCAGGTCTGTAACTTGTCAAGTAAAGAGAAGTTTTATTTTCTTTGTGAAATTTCGCATTTCCGGTCTGCAAATTATCTAGATAAAACTCTGACGTATTTAGTGCCGATTTCATCAAGGTCCAGTGACGTTTATCCCAGAAATAAATTGGGCGTTCTGACAGTTTTTGTATTGAAAATACTAACAAAATATCTAATTTACGCTCGGATAAGGCTTATTTTAAGTTGGTGAAATCGGCCCTTAGTAAGATAGAGGTAGACAATACGTATATCAGTCGAAGTATGTATATAAATATATGCAGTGAACTTCAAGTCAAAAGTTCCAATAAGATGGCTTCAGTTTCATAGCTCAAGGCGTTGTCAATAGGTACATGAAATCGGTGCAAAACCCCAAGACCAGTGAATCTATCTAACGCCGGTGGCATATTTGTACGTAAAAATATGTGATGATCAATGCGTAATCAACACGTACACATATAAACATAAAACCGTCTTAACATGAATTGTACTTAGTACTTTTTTTTTTTGAACTTTTCCTCATTGTGGAAATAGTATATTTTATTCTAACAAAGTTGCATAGGTTAAATCGGCTTGGCATCCAGCTGCCCACAAGATAGTATAAAAACTTATTACAATGTAATAGCTTCATAATAATATTTTAAAATGATTATATTTGAAAAGAGCAACTGCTGAGTTTCTTGACGGCTCTTCTCAGCAGAATCCGTTTTCCGAACCGGTGATAGAGTCATGAATTGTCATAAGAGCCACAGGTTGGCCTACGTTAAATAAATAATTTTGAATATATTTTTTAAAACATGCACAAAAAAAACTTCAAACACATCTGCATACATAACACGTTTCTGAGTTTTTCAGAATTTTTATTTTTTACAAATTCAGACTAAAATTGAAATGAAATGAAATGAAAATACACTTTATTGTACACCAATCAACACAAAACAAAAGAACATAAAACATACATTTAAGGGAAGAAGCTGGTACAATAGGCGGCCTTATCGCTAAGAAGCAATCTCTTCCAGGCAACCTAGAACAACGAAACACTAATAAAAGAAATACTGGATGAGGGTGTACACTAAAAAGGAAAAATGATGAAAATAATAATTAGGTGAAAAATAATATTTTCGTACCACTTGCTCAAAAAAGTGACATTCTGTGCCACAAAAAGCGAACATAACAATAGTCATTTTTAATCTGTTAAAAACAGGGAAAGAAAATTGTACTGAATTTCATTCATCCTCTAGAGGGAGAATGTGATTTAAATTTGGAATACTTACCGATACTGAACTACATCTGTGTGTACACCATTGAGTTTGTATATGAAGCATTATACATCTTTTTGAAAAAGGAATACGCATTTATTATGCAGTTATGATTATTAACAAAGATTTACAAGATGGAGCCTAAAGGCTGTGAATGCGTCGAAAATTTGTGCTGCCACATGTGGTTCACGCCCTGTTCCCGTGCTCAGTTTGAATTAGGTCATCACCAGATATGGAGCTCGCGAGCCAATATTTTGTTTTTTTAAATGGCGGTTTTTGGTAAATAAAATGTGAAAAAAACTTAACAGGACGATCTAAAATAACCAATAACATCACCTACCATCAGTAAATAACATTCAAGCACATCAGTTCCTGCAAAATAAGAAATTGAAATTTGTAGAAAATAATTAAATTAGAGTTCGCCATTTAATGTGTGTTGCCAGTTTACGAACCCAAAATTTGAAAAAAAACCCTAATAAATAATGAAACCTTAGAATGTAGATACCGATAATATTCGAAAAGCGATTGCAGATAATGTCATTTTTTAATTTTCTTTCCAAGACAGTCCTTGTTCTACGATCTCACCTGATGGTAAGTGACGATGCAGTTTAGATGGTAACGGGCTAACTTGGAAGGGGATAAGCTAGGATTTATTAAATTTTTACACGCTATCGAGCCGGAACGCTAAATAGCTTAGCGATACGTCTTTGATGGTAGAATGGTAACTAGCCACGGCCGAAGCCTCCCACCAGACCAGATCTGAGATATTTCAGAAATTATAAATTTCGAAATTGTCTCCATCGATAATCGAACTCAAGAATTCCCCTCTCATTTTTTTTTAACTTTTTCGTTTCTGAGTTTCTTTTACTTATATTCATCTTAAATTTTTTTTTATTTTTTTAAACGAATATATTACCGGGAGAGAGTTTTTATGACTTTAGCGATTTAGCGATTCACCGATCGAGTTGGAAATAGGGTTTAGGGTTACCTTGGATCAAAAATAGGAAATGGTTGCCAAAATTTTTAAAAGTCAGCGCCATATTGAAATTCTTTGTTATTGCACCGATGTCGTTCAAAATCGATATTTAGGGTTCCCTGGGGTCAAGAAAGACGAATTGGTGGCCAAAATTTTAAAAAGTCAGCGCCATATTGAAATTCTTTGTTATTGCACCGATGTCGTTCAAAAAGTCTGCGCCATATTGAAATTCTTTGTTATTGCACCGATGTAGTTCAAAATCGATATTTAGGGTCCCCTAGCGTCAAAAGAGAGGGAATAGTTGCCAAAATGTTGAAAAGTCAGCGCCATGTTGAAATTTTTTGTTATTGACGCTTGGGGACCCTAAATATAGATTATGACTATTGCGCTGACTTTTTAAAATTTTGGCAACCAATTCGTCTTTTTTGACCCCAGGGAACCCTAAATATCGATTTTGAACGACATCGGTGCAATAACAAAGAATTTCAATATGGCGCTGACTTTTTAAAATTTTGGCGAACAATTCGTCTTTCTTGACCCCAGGGAACCCTAAATATCGATTTTGAACGACATCGGTGCAATAACAAAGAATTTCAATATGGCGCTGACTTTTTAAAATTTTGGCGACCAATTCGTCTTTCTTGACCCCAGGGAACCCTAAATATCGATTTTGAACGACATCGGTGCAATAACAAAGAATTTCAATATGGCGCTGACTTTTAAAAAAATACTGGCAACCATTTCCTCTCATTTGACGCTAGGGGACCCTAAATATCGATTTTGAACGACATCGGTGCAATAACAAAGAATTTCAGTATGGAGCTGACTTTTTAAAATTTTGGAAACCATTTATCTAAAACAAAATACTAAATACAATAACTCACTATAGTTAATGGTATTAATAAAATTATTGTTTTATGATAAAAATTAAAAAAAAAGTAGATATTAATTTTATTTTTAAAGTTTAAAAATTTTAATGACATAATTCTCCCCATTTTATTGGAATCACCTGCGTACCTGGTATCATTACGCACGCTCAGTAATCCACGCCGCGCATGCGCGGCACTCACGTCACGCACACGAGCATATTCTCATTGGCCTGTTTTTTTTCGTTCTTTAGTAGCGCGATACTCCTTCTAGACATATATGTATTCATAGATTATTAAATAAAATTACGAAAACCGACGAGGCCGTATGAGCTTGATGCCTTTGCTTTTCCGACAAAAAAATATTAGTCTAGGAATTTGCCGCGTTTTTGTTTTCTTCAAATACATACATACGTTAAGTTTATTTTAATTTATTTTTATAGATAAGTAAATGTTCTAAAAATACGTTACGATGTTAAATCAAAGCGACAGTGACAGTGAATTGTCGGATTCCATCAGTGCAAATGCTCAGAGGCAAGAACAGAGAAATACTCAAATCAACTCATCAACAATAAATGTACCAAACAAAAATGTAACTCTCTCTATCAATAATAATTGGACCAATGTTTCGAATGTTAACTTTTACTTTTAATTGTCATTATTTTTAATAAATGCTTATCTCATATTATTATTGTGTTAATTTTTTCGCAAATGGTACGAAAAGTAGAGTATTTTCCTCGGTGATAAAGCTGTCTTAGTCTTGGGTGAACTTAAATCCCTCGCTACACTCAGGACTCGTCTTAAATCCCTCGCTTCGCTCGTGATTTAAGTTTTTAACACCCTCGCTACGCTCGGGAGTAAACCTCGAGTCCTTCGTTACGCTCGCGATTTAAATCGTCACCCGCGACAGAAGACACTGCTTTATCCCCTTGGTTAATAATCTACTATTATACCTATATAAATAAAAATATAAATAACATACCTACATAAATGTTACATACATACATACAAATTATACCGGTCAAAAAAATATGTTCTTAGCTTAGGTCTAGGTAGCTGAAGTAGTAAATTCCCTAACAGCTATTATCTTCCACAGTCAGCGCGGTCGGAAGGCGATTCATCCGGAGATCAGTCTTGCGAGAGCTCCGACGAGGGCGTGGGTCGGGACGCGGCTCCCCACCAGCAGCAGCCGCACCCGCCCATGCTGCAGCCCCTCCAGCCCCACCAGCCCCACCAGCCCCACCAGCCCCACCAGCCCCACCACAACATGTCCCACCACGGCCCCATGAACCACCAACTGAATAACGTGAACAACATGAACAATATGAACAGCCATGCGATGAACCACTCGCATCAGAGGAATTCGCCGAGACCTATGGAGAGGGAACTGAAGGTAAACACCGGCCAAGTGCGAGTCGGACCTGCCACGATATTCCATATCTTTTTTTTTAAATAATATATATTAGTCAAGTTGAAGTTGACTAATATCCTCCTCTCCCCTTCAAATAAGCGGAAAGCTTGTGTTAGGAGTGGGTAAGACAATAGTGCAACGGGTGGGATTCGAACCTGCGACCTTTCAGTTTTCAGTTCGCACTTTTAACCGTTGGGCTATTGAAACATGTAAAAGATTTGAACATGCTTCAAGGTGAAGGAAAACATCGCAGAAACCTGCACACCTAAGAGTTCTCCATAATGTTTTCGAAGGTGTGTGAAGTCCGCCAATTCTCATTGGGGCAACGTGGTGGCCTATAACCCTTTTCTGAGTAGGTAAGTCGAGGTTAGGTAAGTATTACAAAGATTCTTAATCTTATTTTATACTTATCAACATCATCATCATCATCATGAGCAACCATTAACGTCTCTATACTGAGCGACTGAGGTCTCATCTTAGAGAAGGGTTAGGTATAGGCCAAAGTCCACCACACTGGCCCAATGCAAATTAGTGGATTTCATACACCTTCGAGAGTATTGGAGAACTCTCAGGTGTGCAGGTTTCCTCACGATGTTTTCCTTCACCGTTGAATCATGTGATATATAATTGCATAAACGCACATAACTCTGAAAAGTCAGAGGTGCGTGCCCGGGATCGAACATGCGACCCATCGAACAGGAGACCGCAGTCCTTAGAAGTGCACTACTTGTACTTATACTTAGGCCAGCCGCTCAGTGTGATTTTTTTGTCGCCTTCACTTTTTGTCGCTGTCACCTACTGTCGCCACGATGCGTGGACTGTTTAGGCGAGCCGCATGTCACTAGGCGACAAAACACGCTCATACTTGAAATGGATTTCAAGAATCGCCAGTTGCTGGAACTATTTGTCTCCGTATTGTCTCGTCTCTACAATGAGCGCACTTCCATATAATATCTTCATAGCACACCACTTGGCGACAAAAAGTCACGGCGACAAAAAATCGCAATGAGAGGCTGGCCTTCAATATATATTTTCTCTCAACAGGTCCGCGACGACTTCGAATCGCTAAAGACGTCGTTGCATCCACACCTGTCGTCCCTCGCCTCGCTCGCCCAGGGCGCGCCTCTGTCCACTCCCAGCAGCGTCTTCGCCCTTGCCAGCGGCGGTGCGAACTTCCCCTACGCTCCCCCTGCGTTCCTCGCCCCCGCCCCACCGCCCCCCGCTCAGCCGGTAGGGTCCGCTTCGTCGTCGTCCTCGGAGGGAAGCGCGGCTGGATGGAGCTTCGAAGAACAATACAAGCAGGTCCGTCAGGTATGTAGAGGTTTATGCTATTTTTCTTTGTCTATTTTTGCTGTGTTTTTTCTTTCGTAAGTTCGTAACCCCCTAAAATGCCTGTCAATATGGTTATTATTATGAAACACATTGTGGCTAAATTATATTCTACACAATCTCAAAACTAAACTTAATTGACAGTCCTAATTCTAGTGCTGTCTTTTCCGTAGGGAGCATTATAAAAGGGATAGCCTGAGACAGACTTGTCAATTTAGTTTAGTTTAGAAATTATGTACCTATAACGGTCAACGAAATTAGCCACTTTTGTGTTTATACCTACATACATTTGTAGAGAAAAAAATAGAATTAGCAGTCGGTACGTGAATTCGCTACGCTCATTGGTGGCCAGATATTCGTAAATAAACACGTAACTTTCGGAGACACAATTTGTATCGTGTATTCTTATTACACACAAAAATTACTAACAACTTTAAAATTCTCGTCGCTTGACTTCGACCTCTGCACGCTCAAACAAAATGCATGTCCGAACAAATACACCGGTATAAATAAAAATCGTATAAAAGAAAGGGCCAATAACCAGGGACACCTGTCAATTTACATAAATCGTGGTAAATATTTACCCCACAACGTAATCACCGCAAATCGGACTGTTGAACCCTCTCGCAACCCCTTTAATAAGTTATTCATAACTTCGCATTGATAGTTGTCCAATAGCTTTCTTTATTCGCCGCCCGACGTAACCCGTTTTTCCTTTGTTACATATTTCATTGGTTCGGAGGGATTCCGTACGAGGGGTCATTTCGACCCGTACGGATTGAGAAATAATCTTGTCACCCGGCGTTTAGGGTTAGCGGATATTATATTGTTCAATCGTTTTCCATGGATCTATTTTTGTCACTCTTTACTAATAAGTTATTTTGTTACACGAACATTTGCTGGGATTATATGGGCAAATGCAGAGAATTATGTGGTTTTATATTCCAATACTAAACTCTGATTATACATATATGTAAACGGTTGTATGGGAATATCAAACCATGTCATATCAATTCATATTCTTGAACCATGAAATGAACTATGACGATGGAAACATCATTATTTTTGACATCATTATATATTATTAAGTAAATGACAGATATACAGGACCAGTCAGTGTTAAGCTTAAGTTTACCCTGTAGGTATATGGTTCTATAAAAGCTCATATATTGTTAAATCCTAGGAGGTTTCACTCGTAGCTTTTAGGGCTCATTTCTGGAGACGCGGTGCTTGCGCGGCGCGTGGTGCGTCGCGTCGCGCGGTAAACTCAAATATTAAAATATAAGCAAGTATGAGAGCGTTCTTGCAGAAGTGTTCTGGCGTAGTAAGTACGCGGCGACGCGACGCGACGACGCCCTGCGTCTCCAAAAAACAGAGCCCTTAGGATTTACCAACATGAGTTGGTAAAGACTTTTATAAAGTAATCGACTTTTCTTAGGTTGAATGCTTAAATGTTTTTTGAAGAAATATTTAACCAAGTTAAATAAAGTCGGCAATTTAGAGCAAAATAGGCCAACTGTCTGCACGAAATAAATAATTTTGAATTTGATCTTCAAACTTGGAGTGGAACCCTTTGGTACACAATTGTTGTATGTAGATATAAAAGAATTTCCCGCAACAAAGCCACCCAGGTGAGGTTTAAGTTTAGGTAACAACAAAACATGAAGATCTGCTTAATGTTTTGACAGTAGCATTGTCTACAGGTTTACGGTATCCCAATTTTCACGGAGTAGCTAACAAGCTGTTAAGCGTATCATCATCGCAAGAAAGAGATAAAAAAACTTGATCACGCTTGCATTGCCTTGTTACACGACAATTAACAGCCAGAATAATATGTAAAACGTGTGTTTAACCCGTACTGGATAAGGACTACCATTCATTACCAGACATTTCTCCGAAGCGCATGGGCATACAAAAAACGCGGGAGTAATCATTTGTTATTAACATAATATAATAATTGCCAAAATAATTATTTTGTGAATTGGACGTAAATTCGACGTTTCTGGAAATATAGATTGACATGAGCTTGAGTTCATTTTGATGGTTCACTTCACTGACCTATATGATACGAGTACCTTCTACTGTGCTGGACTGTTCGTGTCACATAAAATTACAGCTGATTATTTCATCGATTTAAAGCATTATACTAAGGACCACGCCCCACTATTTTTCACTAGGGGAACTCACTCCGCGTGTGTTTTTCCAAATCGCAAATCGGTGCCTCCGTGCGTCACAATAGACCTCACACTCTAGCAGTATAACACGGTCACAATACATGTGCACCTCGCTGGAATGCGATGACCCTCCCAATTCCACCTTCACCTTCCCGCGCTCGCCCCATTGTATCAGTATTACCACAGTATTACACGTACACCGTACTAGAGCGCCGACATGACGTCATCAACCAGGTGTACGATATAGCACAGAGTAAGGATAGGTACAGCTATAGTGACCGTGTTATACATTGCACACTTGCTCAGAGATTGGAAGAAAGATTGCGGCGCGTCATCGTGGATCCATTTCATTCATCCGTTCAACTTTAAACCCATCATCGGCTGAGCACAGCCCTGCGATTGTCTAAAGTTATTCCATTGATCGTTATCGTATTCGCTGACATTCGCGTCAAAGTAAAATAAGCCATAACAACATTGAATTAGAGCTCAATTTCGTGTATGCATTCTTATAAGTGTACGTCTGTACGATACGCTTCATAACGCTCCATATTAAAATCGGTTGAACTGAATTTGTGGTTTTAAATCAATACTTACTTTACTACTACTTTGACGATAATGTCATCGAATAAAATACAATCAATGGAATAAATTTTAGACAATTGGTACCCAGGTCTCGAATGAGAAGGGCCATAGCTCACCAAGTGCGGATTGGCAGGCTTCACTTACTTTTTAGAGTACTATGGAAAACTCAAAGGCATGCAGGTTTCCTCAAGATGTTTTCCTTGACCGTTAAAGCAAGTGATATTTAAAACGCACGTAACCCTGAAAAGTCTGAAATGCGTGCTTGGGTCGTACATACCGGAGACCTCCCGAAGATTTTGCCTAGTTTTGGGGATCCGACTAACCACTAGGCTATCACCGCTTCCATCGTAGATTTAACTATCTATATTTATTTTAAGCACGATTATTTTGTCGTAGCGTGAATGGTGGTCCACAACAACATAACATATGGCACCGTTTTGAGTAAAATTAACGTGTTTACTGCTTTTATCTCGGTCTTCGCGCTTCTTGCCTCACTTCAAAGGACGTATAATCCACTCCTTTGTGTTTCGCGGATACTTTATAACGTTACGAGTTCGCAAGTGAAAGTGTCTGTCTGTAAAAGTGCTGTTTATTAAGGACGTACGCGAAATTTTTTTTTTTTTATTCGATGACAAGCTAGTCCTTGACTGCGATCTCACCTGATGGTAAGTGACGATGCAGTCTAAGATGGTAGCGGGCTAACTTGGAAGGGGTATGCCAGTGAACATTCAACCCATACCCCTAATTGGTTTCTACACGCCATCGTGCCGGAACGCTAAATCGCTTGGCGGCACGTCTTTTGACGGTAGGGTGGTAACTAGCCACGGCCAAAGCCTCCCACCAGACCAGACCAGAGACAATTCAGAAATTATAAATTCCCAAATTGACCCCGCCGGGAATCCCCAGATATAAGTCAACAGCGCTCACCATTGAGCCAGGGAGGTCGCGAAATATAATACAGGTCATAAACTTATTAATGGATATAGGTACATATATTTTATTGATTTACGACCTTAGATCCGGTTATTAATTATAGACTCTTGTTAAAATTATCGAGAGAAAATGGAATTCATTTTGCTAACTTGGGGTGAAGTCAATTAACATAGAAAATAATCCTACTAATATTATAAATGCGAAAGCTTGTGAGGATGGATGTAGAATGGATGGATGGATGGATGTTTGTTACTCTTTAATTAATGCCTCAACGAATGAACCGATTTGGCCGTTTTGAATAGAGATAGTTAGCTCGTAGGTACACAGGATTAAAGGAGGAGGAGGAGACTACTTTTTATCCCTGAAAATGACAGAGTTCCCGCGGGAATTAACTCTTACTAGAAATTACTACTTACTAATTCTCACTAGAATATTGCATTAATTTCAGTACTTACCTAGTACTTAGAATTTTTCCGTGTACAGATCGTTCACTATGACTTTTCCCTTTAAGCAATGGGGCCAACATGAGGTTGGCCCCATTGCTTATCAAGCTGCTGTTGTCAGGGTTTTCATTGTTTGAAGCAATGGTACCAACATGAGTGCAAGGGACAAGTTATATTGAACGGTCTGTAAACATGTTATTCATCCATTTCATTCATTCACCACAACTCATAGCCTGTCCACAGCCCACTACTGGGCACAGATCCCCTCTTCATATCAGGTATGATATTCATTATGATACTGATGATGATGATGATGATCTTTATCGTCATCATCAGTAGCAGCAGCAACCCATCAACGGCTAACTGAGAGCAGGTCTCTTCTCAAAGAAGAGTTATAGGCCATAGTCAACCACGCTGGCCTAATGAGAATTGGCAGACTTCACACACCTTTGAGAACATTATGGAGAACTCTCAAGGTGTGCAGGTTTCCTCACGATGTTTTCCTTCACCGTTAAAGCATGTGATATTTAATTGCTTAAACGCACGTACTTTACTCCGAAAATTCAGAGGTGCTCGTGATCGAACCTGCGAGCCCCCGCATAGGAGACCACAGTCCTAACCACTAGGCTTTCACTGGTACGATATTAGACTTTAAATTAAACCTTGTTTCATAGGCTAGCTATACACATTACACAAGGGTAAAAAATGTAGAAGCGGACTTTTTCGCTTTCGATGGTATTGGTCGTCAGCCAAAACGTTGGACATTTTAGGTACCTATAACCTATTGCATCTGCTAGAAATATAATGAGTAGTGAAATAAAAAGGGTTCAACACTCAACAGTCCTTCGCATTCGCAGCATAAGGCGTCGGTCACGAGGTCTTTGTTGCCATCCATTGAAGAGCACGCGCTAATTCCACCTACATCATAAACTGAACCGCATCGCACAATGCGCGGGCGCACAATGGCGACGCGTTAATGTATGATTTTAAACGCAACAATGTCGGGGTGTGAATGTCTGCCCTTAGTCCCAAAGCCCAATTAATGGGTAATACTTACTTTATACGATCGGTTGTATTGATTTTATTATCTTTATTGAATGTTTATTATTATCTGCATTAAAATACCTAGAGCTCATAAAAAGTGAGAGTTTATCTTAGTAATTGTTCTGTAGCTTTGCAAAAGTTGGTAATTAATTTTAGTTCATTAAATTAATTATTATTTATCAATGAGATGATGCTCTATGAAGCTGAGACAATTTCTCAGGCTCGTTAGTCATTATGAAACTTAACTGTGTGAAATAATTGTCGTAAATACCCGGGATGATTCTGTTAGAAAGATGAATATTTCACCTAATAGGTGTACCTTGTAACTGTAGGCCGAACTGATATTGTTGACAGCTTGTTTCGTATTAGACCGTCCTAAAAATAGCTATGTGCTTATATTTTACCAGCGACTTCACCTGCGTGGATTAGTTTTAAAAATCCCGAGGGAACTTTGATTTTCCGGCATAAAAACAAGCCTTATCAACCTTCAAGTCCATGCTATACCCAAGCATAATATTAATCACGATAATAATCATGCATGATAATAATCGCGTCGATCCGTTGCTCCGTTGCTGGGTGATTGAAGGACAAACCAGCAAACAAACACAGATTAGCATTTATAATATTAAATAATGGATGATTCCTTTTAATGCTATCACGTATTTCTTGAGCACCGGCGCACGCCGATCGCACATTTTTCACAACAAGCGTGAAACACCCACTAGGGGGCGCGTTGTTTATTGGCTACACGTTTGATTTATGCAATTTATCACTTATAATTTCGCAATATATTTGTCAGGGATTAAAACCGCTGCACATCTAGTGGCCTTCGCTCCAAAAATAAATAAACTTGCGAATCATGCGATGTAACAGGAAATTAGAAATAAATAGGCTGTATGATTCTCAATCTATGACTCTCATTAAAAGTTTATAATTTTAATAAGATTGTGCGATGTAAGATTGTAGGATTACCATTGTATTAGTATTGGAAAATAAAATAGTTCACTTGGTTCCTTCGATGATACTCGTATCCTTCATCATTACAGCAAGTGATATTTAATAACTTCTAAAAGTTAGAAGTGCCTGGGATTAGACACTCAAAGGATAAAGAAGAAGCTATATACACCTGCAATATCTGTTGAAGGAACATTTTATTGATTGTGTTTTACGATCTGTCCCTTTTATTGAAACACATTAGATTGCCCGTGACGACCGTGACCACACCCAAAGGGCCGTAATCTCGAAACAAGCTCGTTTAAAACGTTTTAAATGCACGCGCCCTTTTAGATTCGCCTTCAACCTTTTAAAGTGGCAGTAGGTCAGACAAAAAACGATGTTTTTAAACTGGCAACTTAAACGATTAGCCAAGTGAGCCATCGAGCTGGTATTCAAGTGTTTTGGGATATTTATTCCGTCTAGACGAGTTATCGGTTGGATGTCTATACTTTAATCGGTTGGGAATGTTTTATTTATACACTTGATACTTGGTACTCGATGTGGGTGCATCTTTCTTTCAATAATCCAATTTTTACTAGAGTTTAAGCCGATATTGACTTTCTGATATGCTTTAACTTTTCTTCTTCGCAATCTATCCATCTTTTTATGTGTCCCTTTAGTTCTTTTTTTTGATACTTTGGTTATTATTATTTTTCTTAATTTTTTTGTGAATTTTCGTAGGCCTTTTGCCATGCAACCTAATCATTTTTTCAAGGTCTATATTTGTTACATTTATAATAAACTACAAAATTATTGATGCATTATTATCTATCTACTTAATATATCTATTAATTTTTCCAATACGCAATCTAATCTGGCTTAGATCTTTAATAATCTAATCTTTATCTGGCTCTTCCTTTTAGGTACCTTTTGATTCGTTTACTTTGTTTTAATCCAACCAATTTTTCTTTCAAATATTTTTCTGTGTCTCCGTTTAGATATTTTTCTTGATTTGGTAAGTATATCATAGTGAAATCGTAAGTTATTTCTAAGTCTTTAATTATAATAGTCCCAATCTTTAACCTATTTTATATAATATCAATCGTTTCAGTCAATTAAAGTTAACTTTGAAACCGTGACAAATTTTAGTATGCACATTATGGCGGCATGTATTTAGTTTATCGTTTGTAGAAATGCTACAAGCGTGAACATAGCCAAACAAGCCGCCGGATATAATCCATTATCAGCTTGGTTACTTACTTAATATACTATACCTAATGATAACAAAAAATATTGGGTGGACACGCTAAGTGTATGCAGGTGATTGTTTTCTCAATATGAGATACCTATATCCAAACAGGTACTTAAAATTATCTAGTTTAGAGGATCTAACCTGCTTTCGAAATTTTGTTTATCTAGCAAAAATTTAAAATTGAAACGTGAAGCACGTTTCAGGTGCTTCTTCTCCATTGAACGCTTTTCACTCTAGAGGAGCCCTGACTCCAGTAGTGGGCTGACAATGAAATGAATGAATGGCGAAATACCTCAAGTAGAATTAAACCTGTCCTTTGTTGTCACGACCGAACTTAGATTCGTTTGGCTTCGGGCATGTCCCATTTGTTTTCATACTTCGGATCACACCGCGAACTACAGGCCCTTTAGCTTTACCTATGTAGTCAGATACTTACTATTGTTTCGTTTTGTTGCGCTCCCAATGTGGCCCGCGCTTTATTCTTACGTATAGGTAATACGCGAGAAGGCAAGAGTGACCTACCTATTATGTGGGTCTTATCGAAGCATGAAGCCACATGCCCCTCATACTCTCCGCACTCCTGCTTTGTCGTGTAGATACTGTAGTAATAATAACCTCACCTTACCTCAGTGTTTGTCGTCTGAACCGAGTATGTCCACAGACAATATATTCTTATAGAGATTTCCTTAATCCAAGAACCTTTGCCATTCATTATGACCGTAGCTAAAATTAATTACATCAGTGTACCGATTGCAATGACTTCTGATTGGCTGGTACTGCCCCGCTATTGGTTATAATGCATTGATGCAACAAGAGCGCTATTAATTCAGCCAATCAGAGGTCATTGCAGTAATGCAATTATTTTTAAGAGAATACCACTACTTTCTGTTTACTGATAACCTCCCAAATTGGTCACATCTGGTTCTGAGAGTTCCTGGGTCTGAGAGGTCGTCATACTAACCTTTAAACTTATGGATGAATTTACAAGCCGGTGGTTTACAGTAGCGACAGTAACAATTTACACACGACGTAGCCGGTGGTTTACACTAGCGACAGTAACAATTTACAGACCACGTAGCCGGTGGTTTACAATAGCGACAGTAACAATTTACAGACGACGTAGCCGGTGGTTTACAGTAGTGACAGTAACAATTTACAGACGACGTAGCCGGTGGTTTACACTAGCGACAGTAACAATTTACAGACGACGTAGCTGGTGGTTTACAGTAGTGACAGTAACAATTTACAGACGACGTAGCCGGTGGTTTACAGTAGCGACAGTAACAATTTACAGACGACGTAGCCGGTGTTTTACAGTAGCGACAGTAACAATTTACAGACGTAGCGGGTGGTTTACACTAGCGATAGTAACAATTTACAGACGTAGCCAGTGGTTTACACTAGCGACAGTAACAATTTACAGACGTAGCCGGTGGTTTACACTAGCGACAGTAACAATTTACAGACGTAGCGGGTGGTTTACACTAGCGACAGTGACAATTTACAGACGTAGCCAGTGGTTTACACTAGCGACAGTAACAATTTACAGACGTAGCCGGTGGTTTACACTAGCGACAGTAACAATTTACAGACGTAGCCGGTGGTTTACACTAGCGACAGTAACAATTTACAGACGTAGCCGGTGGTTTACACTAGCGACAGTAACAATTTACAGACGTAGCGGGTGGTTTACACTTTACACTAGCGACAGTAACAATTTACAGACGTAGCCGGTGGTATACACTAGCGACAGTAACAATTTACAGACGTAGCTGGTGGTTTACACTAGCGACAGTAACAATGAAAACAAACAAATTAACTAAACATTAAAAAGCATTCGAGACTTCCGATCCTAATTAAGGCGTGCTCAAGTCATTATATATATTTTTTTAGATTTAGATGCGGCTATTATCGTTAAATAGCCGATTTGTCGTCGTAATTAGCCTTAAAATTTTCATAAATCGGTACGACTTTGCTGCATGTGTAATTGTGTATAGAGCCAGCTATACACTTGTTATTTCTGAAGAACAAAAATCTTATAGTTTCCTCTGCCTAACAGCGTATAACCTTAAAAAAAATATTAGGAGACAGAGATTAAACCCATCACGATCCTTCAATAAAAGATTTTCTAGCATAGTTTTTTTTGTATAAAAAGTATATTAAGATTATATAAGATTTTAATAAGACTAAGCGATCTCATATATTCATATATTTCTATGTATTGATTTAGAATTACAATTAGTTCTAAATTCATTCATAGAAATATAATTATGAGATCGCTTAGTCTGGTTTAAATCTTATAAGTTGGTATGTAAGTATAATCTTAATATACTTTTCGGACGGGGCAGCTCGTTAATATAAAAATAAAATATACTTGTCAAATATCATGGTATGTTTGTTTTTTCGCAAAAACTTATTAGGACAACCTGTTTGTACAATTTTTTTAATTTATATACTGACCATACTATATTTATATGTTAAATGATCGGGATACAAATAGTACGGCTGCCCTATTTCAAAACCTATTTCCCCAAAAATTAGGAGTACTAGTGATATCTACTTACTAGGAAATACGTTGTAGCTAAAAACTCCAATTCTCATTTTTGGGGACATACTAGGTTTTGAAATGGGGGCAGCCGAGTGCAGAGACACACACTTCATAAAAGTGTAAAAAAAAATAAAAAAAATGCATCGATTAATGAATCGAGCAGTGTGTGACCACCTTTATTTGTGTACGTATGTTTCAAAACATCCTCGTAGATAAGATTGGTCACCGATATAGTTGTCGTTTAGTTTTGAATAATAATGTCATTTGGACGAGAACATAACTAATTGCGTTTGAACAACTCGACGTTATTGTAACTTTATCTTTAGCCAGAGGCTTCGATGTAGATAATATAGCTATTCAAGCTTCGACGACTTAGTTACTCAATTTGGAAAATTCCTAAAATTGTAAAGATGTGTTTTAGTCCTATGTCCCCCTAGTGGGGTGGTTACGTTCAAATCACTAATAGTTTCTTTAAATCCACGCAGACGAAGTCGCGGAATTAAGCTAGTAATTAATATTATCTGGCAGCGATGATTGCGTTTAATCGCATTGCCGACGCACCCCAGCTGACTGGCTATTTCTGGCAGACGAGCACGGGGGGTTTGCATGCGGTTATGCGTTATGTTGCAGTCCGATATAAAAATCAGTAAAAACACTATAGAGTCAGGTCTGCTACTATTTTGTCATAATAATATTTAGTACTAGATAATGCCCGCGACTTCTTTCGCGTGGATTTTTTTAATTCCCGCGGGAACTCTGTAATTTTTAATTTTTCTGTAGGTAATTAGACTTTGTGTTAATCCTATGATATGAGCTATCTCCATTCTAAATTTCAGCCAAATTAGTTTATTCGTTGTGGCGTGAAAGAGTAACAAACATCCATCCATACATCCTCACAAACTTTTACATTTATAATTATAAGTAGGATATTATAGTAAGGTGGCATACTTTGCCCAATCTTAGACCTAATATTCCTTCTGGAGGATCCTGTTACAGCAACCGCTAACCTGCAAAAACAATTAGTTGATGTTGAAGAGTGGCTACATATGTGGAGAATAAAAGCTACCCAGAGTAAATCTACTCATGTTAGATTTACCCTAAGAAAAGAAACTGGCCCAACGGTCACTTTGAACAACAAAACAACACCACTAACAGATACTGCTAAATACCTAGGCATGCACTTGGACAGACTATTGACCTGGAATAAGCACATTATGGTCAAGGCGCAAGCAGCTGGACACCAAAGTGAGAAACCTTTCATGGCTCATAGGAAAACACTCGCAGCTATCGAGAACCAGCAAAATCACTGTATACAAGGCTATTCTAAAACTGATTTGGACATAGGGGATCCAACTGTGGGGTACAGCCAGCAACAGTAACTTTGAAATACTGGAGAGGTTTCAAAGTAAGACTTTGAGGCACTTGTTTAATATACCACGCTACATAAGTAACAAATACATCCATCAAGTTCTACAAATGAAGACAGTAAAACAGGAAATCATGTGCAACAGCATGCGGTATCAATCTAGACTTTCAGGCCATTCAAATAAACTAGCTTCTCAACTGAAGGGAACTGGTATCCTACAGTTCGCCAGATTGAAAAGTAAAAGTGTGTTTCACTGATGTACTACTTACTCCGACAATGAGATGCGAGTGAAGCGTCAATGGACACAAGCCCAACTCGGATAGTTACTATCAACTATCAGAACGGCTTATTGCTTCTTTCAAACAGATTGCCGCGTCGCAGATTAGAAAAAGAAAAAAAAGTAGGATATTAGTTGGTAAACTTTGGCATGCATTCTCCTACGATCAAACTATGGAGCTTTCCCTCAAAAAAAAACATTAATCCTAAGTATGTCAAGAAAGTGTTATCATAAGAACATCAATATTTATGGAATAGCGCATACTAGGTTGTAGTGGGAAGTTAGTTTAAAAGATCTCGATAAGAAATCACATATAAGTATATTATTTATCTACAACAAATAAGTATAACACAAATAGGTATTAACATAAATCATAACATACACGTTGATTTTAAAGCTAACGTCACCCACACGGACAAACATTGTAATTCCCTTTTATGATCATCACTACAGTAAATCGACAAATGTTATGTCGCACGTATTATTTGAATAGTCGTTATTAATGAAATAAACTGGCTAAGAGTAAATGTGCTATTTTATTTGTTCTCTTCACTACCTATATAATTATAGTATAAATACATAATTATACTAGCTGATGGCCTGATGCCCACGACCACAGAATTCATAATAGTACACCATGACTTACTCGTAGTTCCTAAGCTTAGTTCCCGTCGATTTGGGTTTAAACGAAATAGGTTTCTCCTTACCAGCCTTTTCGCCCTCCCAGTCACACACCTCTTAAGGTTTTCAAGGTATAAGTATGTCATTCCAAATTCTCAGGTTCACCGCTTTATGCTGTGTCTGCCAGTCTGTCATTCAGAACTGTCCTACAGGTACAGAAAATTATTAAGGCTGATTTACATTGGGTCACTTACTTACTTAAAATTCGAGGCAATCAGTGCTGACTCAATACTGTCATCAAGTAAATTAATTTGAAGTCACTGACTTAAATAATCTTCCCGATTGAATATTTTGGAGTCAGTTCGCTCCCCCCGCCAACCGCACCAAAGACGCTGACCTCACCTAAACGATGAGGTCAACACTCAACAGTTAGTCAGTCACTGACACTGTGTAGCAGGGTGACGTCACGTCGTGTGGAAAATACTTCAAGCGAAAATGAAGTGAAAATTAAACGACAGCGAGAACTTAAGATTGGTTCAATTAAATCGCGAAAATGAATGTCTATGGGTTATTAAATTCCAAAATCATGTATCCATTTTTTTATCCAAAGTCGTTTCTTTTTAGATACCTCTTCTATTAACATTTCTGCCAACTCTTCTAACATCAGATAGGAACATTTTCTCAACAAATAATACAATCGCATCAAATTCTATCGTTTTTGAGAATTAAATTTTCCCTACTGACCTGAATAATGTGCATACAACATAAAAAAATAACCAAGACTAGGTATATAGTGATTGCATGTATACAGTGTGAGTCAGTTCTCAGCGTAATGTCAGCACTGACCCAATGTAAATCTGCCTTTATAAACTTTAGTACATAATAATTCAATGTTTATAAATCCAAAAGTTTGACATGAAACAAACCAACCAAACCAAGGGAAACAAAGGGTATAGGTATACTCTTTAAATGAATACGTAATATTATACACTTTTATAAGTTGATTATTTATATATATACTTATTGTACCTATGTGGTACATTATGTAAATAGTAGGTACATATAAGTAATTAAATTTTCATACCTTGATACATTGTTAAATAATGACAAATACCGCACTTCAAAACTAATATTATCTGTACATGATTTAACTATAAACAACAAAATCTTAATGATTTTCTTGTTTATAGTTGAGTTAATAATTACAGAATGGAAGATTGCATAAAAACTTGCATTAATGTTTGTTTCTAGAAATATTCGTGGTTAGCGAGTTTTTTCACTGTTTCTTTTATAGTTCACAGAACTAAGTTACAACAATGTTTTAAGGTTTTTAAGTGTAATTGTCATTTGTCAATGCACATTTTTTCATTTTTAATTGGTAATGAAATCATTATTTCAGTCATCATTCGTTCATAATAGGGTATGTCAATAGTACCTACTTTAAATACATATTGAAACAAATACTTACCATTTTTCTTTTTTTTAATCTTAACTGTCTCGGAAATATACAGCCTTAAAGTTTCCTGTTTGACAAAAAGAGCGCTACTGACGTGTGACGTCACGAGACAGTAGTTTCCAAGAAGCTTAAATACTATATACTATATATATTTAATATTTTAATCTTGTTGGTTTCGTCTTAGAGAGAGACAGAAACAGTCGCAGTAAAACAGCTTATAACTTAGATATGGTTTTTGGTCGATTTATTTTCTGTTTTAAAAAAATTTACATAATGTTACATTTTCTATTATAATTAATGAATATCAACATTTTGACAATAGTCAAATACCCAATTCCTTAAACTTGTCGGGATACATACAAAACAAACCTAAACGAAGTTTACAAAACTGAATATTTACAGTATCAATTTTATCATAATTAGTTTTTTCCGAAATCCTGGGAGTTTGATTAAAATCCTGGATTCGTTAAAATTCTACGACGTAGGTATACCAAGCTTGTACCTAAACTTTCAGCATTCAGCAAAATGATTTATTTTTATTTTTTTGCAAGTTCTAGCTAGTCTGACATTAACTTCAGCAAGATATTGCCGAAATAACTTGCCTGTGGTCATTCTGTGCACAAAATGAAATACCTAACTACAATTAATATTTTATATTTGATTTTCAAAATGGCCACTCTAATCCGATATCTCGCCATGTGTATCGCCTCAGCACACATTAACGTCTCCGGTGACGACTGCTGACTGTCATCGTGCAACGATGCACTCTATGCAACTTCTATAAATATCACTCAATGCAACTCTGAATATCAGATTTGCTGAATTGCACCCGGATTGCATATAATTGGGATGTTGTCTGGGTTAAAAATTAATTATTCCTTACCCATTATTAAACAGAGTCTGGCAAAATCGAGTTAGAAGACTCAATAACCTAAAAGCTCTGACTAAAAACTGAAATGTCAACGGTTCGATCCCCATACGTTGCACTATTGCATACTTACATGTAATATTTGAAGTATGTGATAGGGCTCCCCCCCTACTCTTCCGGCCAAAAAAAGTGGTTTGCGTAATTTTTTCTGAAAGAATATGAAATATTCTATCGTATGCAATGCAAAAAATCAACATCCGCGATGACTGTAAATCATTTTTGAACTTTTGGATTTTTAAATATTGGATAGAAGACAATCCTCCTTTCGTCGTATTCCCCATTACTGAGGGTCGTGACCCCTTCCACCAATGATCTTTTTATGGACGATGTCGCGCCATGTCGTCCGGTTCTCTGCGACATGGAGAGCTTCGTGGATCTTGGTGTCGAGAGCGGTGCGGATTTGATTCGACCAACGCATCGGGCTTCGTCCCCGAGGTCTCCTTCCATCCACTTTGCCAGTAACGACAATCTTTTCCAGGTTGTGTCCCTCTCTTCTGGCAATGTGGCCGAAATAATCAAGGATCCTCTGGAGACAGGTGGTAGATAGCCGTTTCGTGATCTTTAATTGTTTAAGGATCGATGCGTTGGTTCTGTGCGCTGTCCAAGGGATTCGGAGCATTCTCTTCCAGCACCACATCTCGAAAGCGTCAATGCGGTGTCGGTCAGCAGCTTTTATTGTCCACGTCTCAGCTGCATACATGAATATCGGGAATATGAGCGTGCGGACTAGACGCATTTTGGTACCAGTCGATATCTGCTTGTCCCTCCAAGTCTTATACAACTGTGACATGGCACTTTTGGCCATTCCAATCCGTCTTCTAATTTCCACCTCACATGACCCGGTATTAGTTATGTTGGAACCCAGGTAAATAAAGTTCTCCACAATCTCGAGGTTCAATGAGCCAGTGAGTTCCAACTGTCCGGCACGGTCTACCACCATTACCTTCGTTTTGGATCTGTTTATGGAGAGACCCATTTCCTCACTTATTTGCTCCATCCTGTTCAATAGAGACGACATTTCAGTCTCAGATGCTGCTAGGAGTGTTGTGTCATCAGCGTACCGCAAGTTAGTAAGCTTTACTCCACCGATGCTGACGCCACCTTTCCAATCTTCGAGAGTACGCCGCATGATGTATTCACCATAGATATTGAACAAGATGGGAGAAAGCACACAGCCCTGTCTTACACCCTTACGAAACCTAAAGGGCGCAGAGACGGTCTCGTCTATCCTTACAACTGCTTCGCTGCTACTGTAGAGATTCTTTAGCAGTATGACCAGATGCTGTGGCACTCCTAATTCGGCAAGGACACTCCATAAACGGCTCCAATTGACGCAGTCGAAGGCCTTACTGTAATCGACAAAGCACATGATAATCGGCGTATTGAATTCATAGGCCTTCTCAATTAATTGCCGTACATTTAAAATTTGTTCACGGGTGCCTTTACCTTTAACGAAACCCGCCTGCTCTTACGGGATCTGCCAGTCCAGGTAGTGTCGGATTCGATGGTTGATAATGTAGAGCAGTATTTTACTGGCATGTGAGATAAGTGCTAAGGTGCGATAATGATCGCACTTTCTCGTTGATCCTTTTTTGTGTAAAGGCACCACGACAGACAAAGCCCAGTCTCTTGGCCATTCACAGTTGCGCCAGATTAAGTTGCAAATCGTGTGCAACATGTCGATGCCAGTATCCCCCAGAGCTGTCAGCGCTTCTGCTATTATTTGATCTGGTCCCGGAGCTTTCCTAGTTTTAAGCGACTTCAGGGCAGCGAGAATTTCTGATCTAAGTATGTTTAGCTCCAGTTCCACTCCAGTACAGACGGTATGTAAGAGTCCTAGATCATCGGGATCCTTGTACAGCTCTTCACAATATCTGCGCCACCTTTCAGCTACTGCGTCAAGTTCATTAATGAGCTGGCCTTCGGAATCTTCTATCACCCACGTTTTTGGCTTAAATTGCCTGGATAAGAGACGGACCTTCTTGAACAGGTCAGAAGTTTCAAATTTTTGGGAGTTGTGTTCAATTTCCCTGCATAAGTCTTCTATGAATTTGTTCTTGTCTTCTCGACAGCTTCTCAGGATGTCATTACATATGCTAGAGTAATCTTCCATCACTCGCGGGTTCTGAAGTCCTTTCATTTTGATTGTCTTCCTCTCGTCCATCAATTTCCAAGTCTTTTCTGTTAACCAAGTTTGTTTTTTAGGGCTGGCTTTTCTCGTCTTTGAGATTTCATGAAGAGTTTCTGTCATATGAGTTTTTAAAAGTTCCCAAAGTGAGTTAGCATCAGCCTGTGGGTTGTTCTGAAATGAAAGATCCTTCAGCTTATTTTCCAAAGAAGTTTGAAAAACTGATCGCTCCGAGGGGTTAAGTTGTATTGGTGGGAGAGTACGTTTTCTGGGGGCTTTCAGACGGAGTGCGAAGTCAGCTACGAGAAGGTTATGATCGGAGCCACATTCGGCCCCAGGAAAGGTCTTTGTATTAGAGACAGAAGACCGCCACCTAGAGTCAATAAGTATATAGTCGATTTGATTCCTGACTCTGTCTCCTGGTGATTTCCACGTATATAGTCGGCGTGGGTGATGTTGAAAGCATGTGTTAAGTATAGTGAGGCTTTTGTCTATACAGAATTCGATGAGTCTAGCACCTCTTTCATTTCTGACACCGAGTCCATATTTGCCCACTGTCTTCCTGATATGGTCATCTGCAGCTGTATTGCCAATCTTGGCGTTCCAATCACCAATGATGATTTTTATTTCGCGGCTTGGTATTTTGTTCAGGGTTGTCTCAAGTGTTTTGTAGAATTCGTCTATATCGTCCTCTGAAGCCTGTGACGTAGGAGCATAGACCTGGATGATATTAAGAGAGCATGGTCTGGTATTGAGCTTCAATGTAATTATCCTGTCAGAACCGGGATTGTAACCAAGAACATATTGGTTTACTTTTGGAGGTAGAAGAAATCCCACGCCGTGATGGCTAGAATCTTCTGATCCACAAAAATACAGCGTATTTCCCGACGCTGTCTTAAAATGACCTTGACCGCGAAGATGTGTCTCGCTGACGCCTATTATAGAGAGTTTGTAATTTTCCATTTCTTTCTCCACGATACTTATTTTCCCGGGTCCTAGAAGTCCTCTGACATTCCAAGTGGCAATACGGTGGTGTGCTCGTATTGAGGTTTTGCACGAAGTATGTTTATTGCCGCCAGTAGCATTACCGTTAAGAGAGGCCTGACGAGACGCCACTCCCACAGCTTCGGTCGCACATTTCTCACTATCCAGCCCGGGTACTGAATAGCGCCGAGCGTTAGTCGGGTCGTCCAACAATCGCATATTCATTCTTTTTGTTCTCATAATGGTAGGGGGGTTTTCTTGGGATGGTAATGCGGTGGGCTCCCAGATCCTTCCGCATCAGTCTTTTTAGGAACTTTAAATCCATGTGGCCACTGAAAACCACTCTATGCATGGGCATAGAAAAGTCGGGCTATTAAAGTACCGGCCGAAGTTCGGCGTAGCTGCGCATTTAGCACCACCCAGGGGGCACGTGTAGGGTGGGACTCATGGAGGATGAGATGGTAATTCCTACGGACGCGCGCAGCCGATGCCCCCCAAAGAAGACAATACATCATTGTAAAGTCGACATCTCCTGAGGATGCTCCGGTGTCGGGGCGAAACGTGCGTCGAGAGTAGTGTAAAAGTTATACAGATTTTTTCTGTTGGCGGATTATAGCAAAATAATTCTAACCTTTTCTTGTTTTGGATTTTTTTTACATTGTTTCGACTTTTCAAATTGAGGCATACGGGGCTTATTATAAACGTATAATGTTTAATTGTCAATTCAAATACAAAATTTTCGAATCTACATGAGGGGACATTCAATGTTACCGTCTCCCGGTATATTACCTTTTGTCCCGAAAAACAGAGGGTACCCGAGAAATTTTCTAAAACCAACCTCCACGCGCGCGAAGTCGCGAGCGTCAGGTTTTTGAATTGATTTTAAATAAATGTATTATTTTGGATTTTTTTTCAACTGTAGCTAAATCCATTGCATTGCATCTGCAAACTCAACATTATAGAGTGCACACGTCGCCATAAAAACGTTGCGCGATGCCAGTTTCGTATTACGCGAGGGCAACGCAAGGATTAGATCAGGGATGGTCCAGAAGGGAGGGCGCCTGAAATAGCCTCGCACGGGCACGGGGAGCATCTGCCGCGTATAAATAGCACCCTCAGTAGTATCAAGGACATGCGTGTTTATACTGTTTATGTCACGCCACGCTATTGTTGCCTTCCTTGGGGTTTTATTCGCTGAATTAAAGTCTACATAACGAGTGTATAGCTGCTTATATCATTGTGGTTATAGTTTAAGGGCACGATCTTCGGGCGCAGTAGGCATTTAGAGCTACCTCAGTCCCCGCGCGGTGAGATGCGCGTAGGCGCTTTTCAAATGAACTCGCTCACCCCGCCGCTGTGCAAATTTTACATCATAGATTAAATAACTTTATTGTACCTAACAGTAGGGACAATTCTAAGTTTTATGAAACATTTATAAGGTAAGGTATTATGTAAGTTTGATTGTTATTTTACATATTACGTACACATGTACATTTACGTACTTATTTTTTTAGTATTTTTTTTGTTATTAGTTATTTCTTTCAAACTCGATATCTGGGGTTCCCTGTGCTTATAAAATAGTTAACCGTTGCCAAAATGTCAGCCATTTTCTCTTTTTTGTTATTGGACCGATTTCTTTCAAAATCCATATCTGGGGATCCTGTGCTGGTCTAGGGATCTTTGTACTCATAAAAGCGGTAAACATCGTCAAAATTAGAAAAATTGGTGGCCATATTCATTTTTCTTTTTATGAGATCGATTTCTTTAAAAATCGATATATGAGGATCCCAGTGCTCATAGCAGTGGTAACCGATGTCAACATTAGAAAAACGGAAATGTTTTTCTCCAACCTATTTGGGAAGAAGTTCCTTATCGGAATAGCAAAGAATAGTAAAAACACCTTTTTAATATTTGACAAATGTTAAAAGTATAAAAAAAATTGCCGGCACTAATTTTGACGACGGCAACCTCTTTTATGAGCATGATGAATCCCTGATATCGATTTTGAAAGAAATCGGTCCAGTAACTAAAAAAATGGCTAAGGAACTTCGTCCCAAATAGGTTGGGGATTTTTTTTTCCATTTTTCTAATTTTGACATCAGTTACCACTGCTATGAGCACGGGGATCCTCAGATATCGATTTTGAAAAAAATCGGTCCCATAAAAAAAAAAGAATATGGCCACCACTTTTTCTTATTTTGACGATGGATACCTCTTTTATTAGCATTGGGAACCCCAGATATCAATTTAGAAAGAAATCGGTCTAATAACAAAAAAAAAAGAAAATGGCCGCCTTTTTTCTTATTTTGACGATGGTTACCTCTTTTATTAGCACTGGGAATCCCAGATATCAATTTTGAAAGAAATTGGTCCAATAACAAAAAAAAAATGACCGCAACTTTTTCTTCTTTTGACGATGGATAATTCTTTTATTAGCACTGGGAACCCCAGATATCAATTTTGAAAGAAATTGGTCCAATAACAAAAAAAATGGCCGCCACTTTTTCTTATTTTGACGATGGATACCTCATTTTAGCACTGAGAACCCCAGATATCAATTTTGAAAGAAATCGGTCCAATAACAAAAAAAAATGGCCGCCACTTTTTCTTATTTTGACGATGGATACCTCTTTTATTAGCACTGGGAACCCCAGATATCAATTTTGAAAGAAATTGGTCCAATAACAAAAAAAAAATGGCCGCCACTTTTTCTTATTTTGACGATGGATACCTCATTTTAGCACTGGGAACCCCAGATATCAATTTTGAAAGAAATCGGTCCAATAACAAAAAAAAATGGCCGCCACTTTTTCTTATTTTGAGTATGGATACCTCTTTTATTAGCACTGGGAACCCCAGATATCAATTTTGAAAGAAATTGATCCAGTAACAAAAAAAAGAAAATGGCTGCCTTTTTTTCTTATTTTGACGATGGTTACCTCTTTTATTAGCACTGGGAACCCCAGATATCAATTTTGAAAGAAATTAGTCAAAAAAAAAAATGGCTGCCTTTTTTCTTATTTTGACGATGGTTACCTCTTTTATTAGCACTGGGAACCCCAGATATCAATTTTGAAAGAAATTGGTCCGATAACAAAAAAAAATGGCCGCCACTTTTTCATGGTTACCTCTTTTATGAGCACAGGGATCCCCAGCTATATAAGAATCTAAACCTAAAACCTCTTATACTAATATTTACAGATTTATTAATAGATACTAAAAATTACAACAATATTAACATTCTGATTTTATTTTAATCTATGATAAAATGAATATAATAGGTATTTAAACAATAGTTCGCTTGATCAGCGGGGGATTGTAGCGAGCCAGCGAAAGCGATACGTCCTACCTCGATGATACTTTGCGGGCTACTGGAGTGAGGCGCACGAGCCACGTTGTTATATAAAAAGTAAAAACGTCGTGATTAAAAAATAAACAAATTTTTTAGAGAAAAATTAACCATTAAATAATCTTCTAAAAGTGTTTGCCTATTTTGTGGCATTTGTTTTTTTAGTCTAACTTTAATATTCTATGAACACGACCTGAAAAACGATAAAAATTACACTGTTTTCGAAATTATTTTTGATCGGGTGAAGTTGTAAATTTTGAGTTTTGAACCATAAAAGAATTAAGAACATATATTAAACTACAACATATATTTTTAACCGATCAAAACAAAGAATATTTCATTGTTTACGATTCAATCAAAAATAGGTCGATGTCGAAGATCCCGCCGTTAATTATTGACCGAGCGAAGCGAGGTCTCTGACTTTACTAGAGCGATTTGCACTTGTCCGTCCGTCCGTCCGTCCGTCCGTCCGTCTGTCAGGGCCTTATAACTTTTGAATTACTGAACGTAATTACTTCAAATTTAGATATAATATGTAAACCGATGGCCTCCAGCCGAAAATGGCTTAAAAAGTTATAAAAATCTTTATTTCAGGGGGGCTCTCATAGAAGCGAATGCGAAGAAATTTTTTTTTATTTGCGATTCATAGGTTTTCTGTGTATCATTTTAAAGACAATTTGGAACAGAGTACAACCGTATTTTTTTTTTAATTTTTTTCCTAAAATTGACGAAATGGGGGGCTTCCAAAGTGGCGATTTAAAACGCTCGCTTGAAGACGCTCTCTGGGAAAATTTTCTATATATTTTCAATTCTCTTACTTCACTTGTATCCTGTACTTGAACAACAAATACTAAAATTATATGAATATTATAAAGAAACGAGATTATTTAATTTTTAATGAGCATCAGTAAATTTCACATAGCTTCACAATAATGCTAATAGATGGCGCAGTCATTAACTATTCCATTGAACTAGGAGTTACGACTACGATTTATCCCAAAAACAGTTTCGCGTCGACCATTATTATTTAGGTACATAATATAATAACATATTTTTCAATTAAAATTATTCTTTAGTTAAATATCATTTTGTATATTTTCTATTCGCGTCGATAGATGACGATTTGTACAGATGCCCCTAACCGTTTTCACTCGTTAGTACCTACATAATAATTCAATCTTTTCACTGACGTTCCCTAACCTTTACTGGCTACCTATGATAAGTTATGTGATGATTACTGTCAACTTCTTTATCACAATCCTGAACGGGACACCTTAAAGGACATTGGGACGGATGTTAGGACTTAGGATTGTGTTTTGGAACTACCTACGTAAAGAGACTCCTACATAGGGGATGATTTAGGTATGTTTGGTGAAAACGGGCATAATAATAATAATGTCAGTTTTGGTCGTCATGTATCGATTGAATGAATAATCATGGGATACCGTTACCGCGAGGTCTCAGTTCGGGGCGAACCGCTAGTTATAATATTATGATATCATGAAAAATAGACCATATATGTAGATACCTACACCGCAACGATTAGAAATTAGAATGGTATTCCGAACCAGTGCAGTGCAGCGGTCGATTCGAAAGCACTTTGTAAAAGTTCATTTTAATAAAAAGAAAATGGTTGTCTGTAAAGTTTTACGGACGATAGTTTTACGTGATAACGTCAACTCATAAAGAAACATTGACGATGACTGGCGGGCGGCCGGCCGCGAAGCCAACGCTCGGGCCGATCGTGCCTCTCCATCGCTTGTTCCGCGCTCTCGCTTGCATGCTCAGGCGCAGGCGGAACGTGACACTTTTTCGTGCGTGCAGCCGGTGTTCATCGACTCATAAGACGTTATCAGTTATCACGTCAAAGGAATTCTATTCTATTACAGAGCCTCAATAGCCCACCTATTATATACATAGTCAGAATTATATTTCGAGGAGCATAATATTGCCTCATGCATCATACCTATTATTATCTGGAGCTTTATAGCTCTGCATACAGTTTATTTTAACAGTCCCTGACCTAACCTAACGAATAACAATATTCCTATAGATACTCGTACTTCTCAAGAATTGATAACGTGAAACAGCTATAAACTGTTTATAACGTTTCTAAAAATATTAACAGCCTCAACTTAATGCAAGTTTAACGAACAACCATAATGCACATCCTTCATAACTTTACAGAATCCGCGCCGATAAATAACTGTAAGCTGTATTTCAAGGGGCTCGTAATCTCGAGGATCGGGTGATTTTTTGCCCTGGATTTATTTATTTTTTGCCCGGGGTGGCAATCTGGAGATTTTGGAATAATCTTCGACGTAGACTCACATGTGCATGCACCGGGTGATAAACATTTTATTGGAATGTTTTGAGAGCAAAAACTCAACCAAATGTTGGTTTCAATTTTTGGATCTCGAAGGAAGTTGTTATTCAAATATAATCATGCTTTTTCTTGGTAACGCAAATTTAATTAATGATTGCTTTAAATATTATTTAATTTCAGTTTTTTCAATCTATATTAATAATGAGTGGAATACGCAACTGAAACTTCTTAGTTCTTTTACCGTTTGGTAAACGCTGTAAAATTGAAGTTAAGTACAATCGCCAGCCTCGGTTTATTAGAGCGTCACCTGTGTATTTGACGACTGGGGTTGCTGTGCGCGACAGAGACGACTCTCTACGAAGCCGAAGCCCACTCTTTGCGTTTTTGTAGCTTAATATTTATTTTCAACGTTTAAGTATACGAAGAAAAGAGATTAGCATAGCGTAAGTATGTAATGCATCGACTTTGCTTTTTTGTACAGGTTCTATGCATTGAAATGGCAAAAATTCTATGCAGGAAAATGACTAAAAACACGTTTTACTTAAGTAAAATGCAACATAGATGCAGTAATCGTCAAAAAATTGATTCCTACCAAAGTTCCTACTTATAGTTCTTGCAATTCACGAGGGCGACTGACTAATAGTTGTGTGTGTGTCGTATCTGTATAAGTGTGAGCGAGCGCAATGCTACCTACCTAGGCTTAAACCTAGGCTTTGACAGGCACGCACACTTATGCAATGTGCATGTACACGAAGTAACCACAAGTAAAGCTCACTCGCCTTCGTGAATTGCAAAAACTGTACTTAATCAAGCACGTTTTAATACAATCCGAAGCACATCATCACATGTAATTTTACGATCTCCAAGCGAATATGCTAGTGTGCGTGAAGCGAAGGCGGGGTGCGCCGTGCGCGGGCGCGGGCGACCCGCGGGTTATCACTTCCTGTTCTCATTTTAAATTTACAACGTTTTTTGCTTGCGGTGGGGAGGCTGAAATTTTATTATTGTTCGTATCTCCTGAATATTACGCGTTAGAATGCCTGCTTACTAAAATTCTGCTGCCCTGTTAATAGAAATCAGTAGAAAAAAAATACAGTTACTTCAGTTACTGAGTTTACACGTCTTGCTTATTTATGTTCTTTATAATCAAGAGATTGAGCGCTTTTTGGGATGGATTTGTTTGTATATAGTTAGATAATAATCATTGAGATAACTACTACCTATGATAAATAGAATGGCAGTGAAAGATTCACTTAAAAATTCGAAAGCATTTTGTAATAGTTTAAGTTTGGATAAAACTTATTCTATTCTAAATAAAAACAATTAAATAATTGCCTAAAAACCGCGTTTTTACGAAACGTGATTCTCGAATTCACTGTGTTTTTTATTTCGAGGGCAGAATAATTACTAGGAATGAGTAGCTTGTAATTTCATACTCAAACATATTTGAACATTTTTATAAATGTTACAGTGATTTTGAGCACAGTGATCATAAAATATTGTCATAAGCAACTTTCAAAAAGAAGTGAAATCCCACCATCAACATTTTCATGTAAAATGTTGCCGAGACCAATTTTATGGCTCGCACTGTCAAAAAGTTATCAGTAGGGTTAGTACAAGATTGGATAGTCAACTATGCATAGTAAACTATGACATTACCATCAAAGTAAAATGGCTTACTCTGGCTCTGCTCAAAACTCAAGATAGGGTTAAAATGAGACACAAATATGTTCCGACATAAACTGTCTCGTTTTAACTCAGTCTAATATATTTAAGTATAATATATAGTTTTAAGAGACACAAATATGTTCCGACATAAACTGTCTCGTTTTAACTCAGTCTAATATATTTAAGTATAATATATAGTTTTAACAACTATAAATGTATTTCTACATACTGGGAGTAAATGTCGTTTCTTTACTTAATATACACGTTATAATTATGTATTCTACGTACGTAGAAAGGATTCTTTAGCTAGGTTTACGCGAGAAATTAATTTTGCCAGCCCTTGGAATAAAACAATAGTGTTTTATTAAGCGGCATGCACACGACCCGGCAACGATCCGCTCGATAAAACGCCGAACAGCAATTTTATTGTATATTTATAAGCGTAATTGTTTATTAGGTCGGCCTTCGCGTCGGCGGGCTTTGTGGTGGTGCGACAATATGTTTTTATGACCCCTGATTCGATCCACATTCGCCTATGTGTTGGGCTGTCGGCACATGTCGGCTTTATCCCCAGGCACGCTTGAGCGAGCGATAGGGCGCCGTTTTTTTGCTTAGTGTAACTTGAACTTTATTTGTGTTTGCCGGTTGGTAACATTTTTTAATTTTGCATCTTTGCTAAAATTTTTAAGTCAATAGAGTACCTACCTATAACTAATGTACTTGCTGGTTTATTTAAAAACCACTGGGGGACTGCCGCGGTAAAGCTATTGCATAGCATTTTCTAGTCGCACGCACACAAACACCGTGCCGAAGTCTGCCGAACTGAAACGACGGGGTGTTAGGTTTATTTTCGTTACGGCATTTCTTGATTCAGTAGCCGCGCTCAAAGCCCGCGATAAAAGTATGCAATAGCTTAAAAATGATATCAAGATTCAAGACGCACAGCAGTGCACTGACTATGTAAAGAAACAGTAGGTAGTTATTAGTACATGTTAATGTAGATGGTGCTAATGCGGTTGTGCTTGTATCTCTAAACCAAACAGGTATAGAGTGTTCAATAAGTCAGTTCTCATCATAGTACATAATAATTCAATAGTTCTCATGGGTAAGTTGAAAAATAGGTTGTATCGTCATTGTGAAAGTGTCACTGATGAATCAAAGAGTTTTATATAATTTACAAAAAAAAATCTGATTATAATTTAAAAAATAAAATATTCACGGTGGAATAAAAAAGTAAAAATGGGATATAATTATGCTATACCCTTTTTTCCACAGATCATTCTGAAATACATCTTAAAATAAATAATTGTGAACCACGTCGCTTTGTCTTTGTCTTAACCTTTTCAAAACTTTCATCAGCGATTTTTCATCATCAGCAACCCATCCATGGCTCACTACGGAGCGCAGGTCTCCTCTCAGAGAAGGGTTTAGGCCATAGTCCACCACGCTGGCCCAATGCGAATTGGCGGACTTCACACACCTTCAAGAAAATTATAAAGAACTCTCAGGTGGGCAGGTTTCCTCACGATGTTTTCCTTCACGGTTGAAGCAAGTGATATTAAATTGCTTAAACGCACTTGACTCCGAAAAGTCAGATGTGCGTACGTACGTACTTACGTATTACTGCTTCGATAGATGCTGCTGCGATTTTTTTTTTTGATTTGTCATGCAAGTCAATGCCAATAGACGGTGCCTCGTTCATCGTTCATTTTTGCGAACATTTTTTGCGATAATGAACCTTAAGGCCCTCTGCCCTAAGGGCGAATTCAGACGGTTCATTTTCGATGACTATCGATGAAGCCTCGAAAATGAAAGCGAAAATCTCGAAAAATGAACCGTCTAAATTCATATTAAGACGGTTCATTTTTGCAAAAATGTTCGCAAAAATGAACATTGAACGAGGTACCGTCTAAATTGGCCCTTATGGAGCGGCTACATTATCGGGATTCGGCGAATGTTCGCATTATCGCGACAAGTGTAGCCGGGTAGTTCGTTGTGTCGCGAATGAGTTCTGGTGAACTCGCACGATGTGCTGTGATAGAATGAGACAACTCGTTTATCGCGTCAACTCGACACGAACGTTCGCACAATAATGTAGCCGCACTATTAAAAACATTTACAATAAGTACTCTGTACTAAGTACACTTCCGTGGAAAACGACAATATGTATCTTGTACGAAGCCCCTAAACGTCTTATAATACACGGAATCCACCGGTCGCAGGGAAAACAATCAAAGCCCTTTGATCGGGAATTCATCGAGCTTCGGGGAAGTCGCTTAATGAGCTTAACGTAAGCTACTCCCGATCTACAAATTGTTAGAACAAATAAATTGCTATGAGATTTGTTATGACAATTATATTCTTTATTTTTGGATCCCTTGTACTCGGACCAATTAATATGAGTCCTTGTACGTAGGTACAAGGACTCATATTAATGTTGGTGTTGGTGTGCTCAGCCAGATTTCGAAACTGCTAAAATAACTCAGTTTGATAGTTTAAATCGCATTGCTGAACACGAGTTTAGTACCTAGTTATTTTATTTTATTTAATTCGTCAATAGGCTAGCGCTCGACTTCGATCTCACCTAATAATAAAGTGACGGTGCAGTCTAAGATGGTAGAGGTCTAACTAGGAAAGGGTATGATAGTGTAAATTGAACCCATAGGCCATACCCCTAATCGTTTATACACACCATTGTATCGGAACGCTGGCTGATGATGATGATGATGATTAATAAATGATGATGATTTATTCGGATGATGATTAAATTATAAAAAGCGCTATTTCCCGTCCGCTGCAAGCGCTTCCCGCTGCCCGAACGTCACAGAGCGCTAGATTTGTTTGGACAGCGGCAATCCCAAAGCGCGGCCTGCAACGTTTCCTCTTTACGACCTTCCCAACTGTGCAACACTTTGTATCGTTATCCATTGTTATATCAATTTCAATAATTTATCTCCGCTCCGAGAGGCGAGAACGGAACGCATCTCTCCGCACATAAAATATCTGTGATTCTTGATTTTCCAGCGTAAACAATAACAAGTATCTAACGACGCGCACGATTCTTTCTATTTTCGAAACATTTCGTGGTTTAATTCCGACTTTAATTATCTCTTGAAATATTGGTTGTTTATTTCTGTTTTTCACAATTGGATATTTATTGTATGTAGGCCAACCTGCGGTTTTATTAAAATTCAAGAGTCATTACTCTACCATATTGATTCGAAAAACAGATTCTGCTGAGAAGAGCCAACAGGAAACTGCAGTTACTCTTTTCAAAACAATTCGTTGCATTATAATTATAGCTTAATAACAATATCCCGAATAAGTAAAAATTTCCAAAAAAAAAAAATTTGGAATGACAAATTCAAATTATAAATACAATTTAGCTAAGGGTTCTTTAAATTTCAATTTTTTACTCAAAGAGAATATACCTTGACCATTCCGTGTTTTCTCTGTAATTTCTCTGAGTTTCTCTTTTACTGAACTGAACAAAATTATTTAATTACTAGCTGATGCCCGTGACTTTGTCCGCGTGGATTTAGTTTTTAAAGTCCCTCGGGAACTCCTTGATTTTCCGGGATAAAAATTAACCTAGATGTTGACCCGAGTAATAAGCTACCACGGTATAAAATTTTGTAGAAATCTGTGCGGTAGTTTTTACGTGAAAGAAGGACAAACAAACAGACAAAAATTAAATATAAATCTGTTTTGGGCTCAGTATCGATAGTAAAGCATCCCCCAATTAAAATTTTCAAAATATATTAAATGTACAGAAATCTTCCAGTTACAGTTTTATTATATGTATAGATGTTATATTCTTGTTCGAAAATAATGAAGTGGACATTCTAATTCCAATTTGAAATTGGAACGGTGCGAAATGGTTCCTATTAGTCCGGGAGGAATCGGCGCATGCGTATCGAAAACTATTCCACCTCAATTTTTTTATGCGATCCTCTTCAAATGGCCCTCCTAATTATATAAATGCATGTTGCCAGGGCGCCACCTGGTGCCATATTGTTTAAACCGAAATTGTTTAAACAATTGCAAGGAATTGTTATTTTTCAACCGGACAAATTTTTTTTATATTCTTTATTAAAATACCAATAAAAAAGGTCCTATGACTTTTCACGATAAAGTTAATATTTTTAAAGATATGAATTTTTAAAGGTTCGAAAAATTTGGGTACTTTCGACCTATGAAAAATATATTTAAAAAAAACATAATGCTTTAGTAATATTTTTTTTTAATTCTCTATACAATAGTTAATAATATTGTTAATAGAGATTTAAAAAAATTTCATTGTTTATATCTTTTTTTTAATTGTTAATCTCGCGCGTTCACAAGTATGCGTCGCTTATAGTCTAGATTTCCTTACTTGAGTATTCAGGTAAACAAACACCTCTTGATATAAATATCACTTATTTACACTCCAACCACACATTTTGAACTATGTTTAACTGTCTAGATCTGTTCATTAAACACATTCGTTACGATTTACACTTGAATGTTTAGAAAAAACATTCAAATGAATTGAATAATAGTTATTTATGCAACTGTTGTATAATAAGGGGTATTAAAACACGAATGTGGGTTTATAGTATCACACATGTGAATCATATGTGTGTCATAGTATCACATGAGTGTGATACTATTATCACACGAGGCGTAGCCGAGTAAACCCACATTCGTGTTTTAATAGTATTTACTGTATTGAAAATTTGTTTTGAAAAGTTGAAAAGAGCAACCGCCGAGTTTCTTGCTGGTTCTTCTCGGCAGGAAAGGCATTCCGAACCAGTGGTAGATTCCTTGACTATTCAAAAGCACTTGTAAAAGTTTATTTGAATAAAAAATATTTCTATTCTATTCTATTCTATAATACCCCTTATTATACAACAGTTGCATAAATAACTATAATTCAATTCATTTGAATGTTTTTTCTAAACATTCAAGTGTAAATCGTAACGAATGAGTTTAATGAACAGATCTAGACAGTTAAACATAGTTCAAAATGTGTGGTTGGTGTGTAAATAAGTGATATTTATATCAAGAGGTGTTTGTTTACCCGAATACTCAAGTAAGGAAATCTAGACTATAAGCGACGCATACTTGTGAGCGCGCGAAATTAACAATTAAAAAAAAGATATAAACAATGAATTTTTTTTAAATCTCTATTAACAATATTATTAACTATCGTATAGAGAATTAAAAAAAAATATTACTAAAACATTATGTTTTTTTTTAAATATATTTTTCATAGGTCGAAAGTACCCAAATTTGAGATTTTTCGAACCTTTAAAAATTCATATCTTTAAAAATATTAACTTTATCGTGAAAAGTCATAGGACCTTTTTTATTGGTATTTTAATAAAGAATATAAAAAAAAATTGTCCGGTTGAAAAATAATAATTCCTTGCAATTGTTTAAACAATTTCGGTTTAAATAATATGACACCAGGTGGCGCCCTGGCAACATGCATTTATATAATTAGGAGGGCCATTGGGAGAGGATCGCATAAAAAAATTGAGGTGGAATAGTTTTCGGTACACATGCGCCGATTCCTCCCGGACTATATTATAAATGATCATTAAAACTGATATCGTGCAATCAATCATTTGATCGGAATGAATGGCAATAAAACAAGCGGGCGCGCCACCTAGCGGGAGGGCGTGGCGTAGTAATGAAGCCAGTCCATTAACTCTTTACTAGCAGTTTATAGGTGTTTTACACTGTGCTTTAATTATTGTGAAATGTGCGCCATGAGTGATGTTGGCCATAGTGGCGTGCTGTTTTGTGCGTGCGTCGTGGGTTATTGATATTGTCCTGTTGAATTCTTTTTTGCTCTAGTGTTGTTGACAACTGGATGCTCTTTAGTTTTTACGCCTAATGTTCATAGCTGTAGGCCTGCAATTCATTATTTTTATCATACTCACCTGAACACTGAAACACTCACTAAAAATAATGTAATACCTAACTTCTTCATCTTCTGCACCTTTCTTAGTAATTAAATGGGATAAGCAGTATTTTCCGTTTAAAACGACTTAAAAAAATATATAATTTCAATAATATATTTTCTTAGGAAGGATGTTGAGTACAAAAACTTACCAGGGCTTTGAATAGAATCTTGGATGAAATGCCGGGTTCGCTGAATTAATTTACAGCTTTATAAAAAGCTTCAGTACTCTCTCAGAAATTGTTTATTAAACATTTTTATTAAACAATCATTCGTACTCATGTCTAAGGCCCGGTTGCGTAAGGTTATAGTTATGTTATAGTTAAGTTATCGTTAAAGCAATGTTTGTGTGTCGTTGTGTTTCGGCTGTCACATTTGGCTTTAGCGATAATTGAGGCAAATATTCGGTTTATGTAGTTTGAATGGGATTTTTACAAGTTTATTTTTAAAATTTGCGATTGATAACAATAGCCCAAATTGAGATGTGAGTAAAAACATTGGACTGTAACTAAGGGGTCCTCGAAAGTAGGGGTCTATTCCATGTCTATTCAGTTAGTGACTATTGGGTGATAATTAAAATTGGACATCGATAAATCTTCCTACCCCGTGCGAAACGCAGAGTGTGAACTGAATTATAATGGCGATACGTAATTGCGGATGAGTTTTCAATTATGAGGTAAATAGGGAGGAACTGTTCGATGTAAAGATAGATTAGGTACACGATCAATTTCTTTGTGTTGATCGGTGAATGATTATGCTGTTTTCGAATAATGGGGTAATTATTAGACATAATTTTTTTAAAACAACAGGCATGCTTGTTTACAATCACTCTTAATGGAAAGCAATGGCGAGAACTCGGAAAACGCTTGCATAGATTATTATTTTTAGTTATTGCTCTGAATTTACCATCACCAATTTACACAGGGTTGTTACCAGAAATAATAGGTTTTTACTTTTTAAGATTTTTTAGGCTTTTTTGTTGTAATTTTACAATTGGTTCTATAAAATACCAAATAAGTTACTTATTGAATAATTAATAATAATACTTAAATATGAAAACCCAAAAGTTATCCGAATTTACTATACAGACGACGTCATCACATGGCGTCTAGTAATGTTTCGTCGTTTACGCGCGGAAATTTAAAATGCAATATTTAAATGCATTTTTTGGTACTTATCGATTGAATAAAAAAAAATTGAATTTTTTAGTAGTATATTATCACCTTAGGATCAAATTTAGACACATTAAAAAAAAGAGTATAATACCCTATTGTTGGACATAGATTCAGAAGTGGAACTTATCACTCAAAAACTAATCACGCCTTAAGAGAATACATCTCTTAAAACGCTAAAACCCTACCTATAGCCGTCGCCACCATCCCCAATAACGGCCCCTTTCCACTCAGCTAATAACCACAGCACGACAGACAAGCCACCATCTGAACGTGAGGGTAACTAACAAAAATATCAAAGTATTGATTAATCAAAACAACATCTGAACGCGAGGGTAGTTATCAAAACTATCAAAGTATTAATTAATCAATTACACTAATCTAAGCGTACAGGCAATATTTATTCGATTAGGGTGCGATTGCTATCGCAATCCCTCAATCAAATACAAAACGACCTAGACACGAAAGCATCTACTAGTCGGATGAGTTTCTGGGCAGAGACTGAATTCGTATCGTCAAAACAGCCGTTTTATACTAATATTTCAAGATGGCGCGCAAGATGGCGCGCCCGCGCTGTCAAAGTCAAATGTCAACATACGTCATGAAACGTATATTGACAAAGGTATGTTGACATGGTTACACTTATTGTTTCATGAGATATACTGAAAAACATCAATCATATTTTAAATTGCTAACAGTCGGCCTTTCCTGACCGTATTCACGTCTCGTGAAACAACCGAGTAGCCGTTTACAAGATTAAAAACTCTTGAACGACTCGGCGACCGCTTCCTCAGAGACGGAGCCCTGAGACACATACCAATACACCGGAATCAACACGCATACAGCACTGGTAAATCCACGCAGACAGCGCTTCACTTTGTAGTATGCAAGATTGAACATGATCTGAACAACAAATTGTCAACCCTAGGAGCCTTCATAGATATTGAGGGAGCCTTTGACAAAACAACGTTCAATAGCATCGATGATGCTCCAGGAAGATACGAAGTACCAATAACATTACGCAAATGGATAAGAGCCCTACTCGAAAAGAGGGCCATGCATTTGGACATAAACTGCACGACTAGAGGCATAGTTGCCAGGGGCTGTCCACAAGGAGGAGTATTGTTCCCAATCCGGTGGAACCTTGTAATCGACGACCTGATATGATCTAACGATCCTCATAGGCAGAAAACATAAAAACACGCTAAGTACGATAATGCAGAATTCACTACGACTCGTAGAGAAATTGTGCAAAGAAAACGAACTTACGGTTAACTCTAACAAGACGGAGTTAATTCTGTTTACAAACAAAAGAAAACTTGACATCCCCAAGATGCTAGTACTGTTTAGTACAAGTCTGACATTATCAAGAGAAGTAAAATACCTGGGAATAATTCTAGACAGTAAACTAAACTGGAAAACTCACATAGATACAAAGATACAAAAAGCAACAATCATCCTAAATCAATGCAACCGCATGATTGGGAAAACCTGGGGTCTTAAGCCACAGATAATGATGTGGCTCTATGAATCAGTCGTAAGAAGTTCACTGATATACGCGTCACTAGTATGGTGGCCACGAACGCTCCTTACGACAACCCAATAGGAACTACAAAAATTTCAAAGACAAGCGTGCCTGGCGATCACAAGCTGTATGAGCACCACACCAACAAACGCGCTAGAGATAATACTGGGAATACCGCCTCTTCACCTATACAAAAGGGAAGAGGCTACCCTTGCAGCCCTCAGGATAAAAGCCTACGGGCAGTGGAAAGAAACAATCACATCACATACCCGGATACTATCACGCGAATAAATGAAGTGTCCACAACTGGGATGGATTTGTGACAAAACACAAAAAGTACATGTAATAGAAAAAGATTACAAGACCAACATGGAAGACATTTCAACCCGAACATCTACCATAGATACCATCGAGGTATATACAAATGGATCCAAAACAAACACGGTCACAGGAGCTGGTGTCTACTGCCCCGCACTAAACATACACATTGCCTACGCCCTTGGTAAGAACAACTCAGTCTTTCAAGCAGAGTGCGTCGACATCACAGCAGCGGCCATCGCCATGGCCAACAGACAGGTAACAAATTTTAACATTAACATTAACACAGACAGCCAGGTAGTATTGAGAGCCCTAGCCAAAATACAACCGCCTCAAAACTTTTACTTGACTGTCACAATGCACTACAAACGATAACAAAATCAAACAAAGTCACACTGCGCTGGGTAAACGGTCACAGTGACAACATTGGTAACGACGCAGCCGATGAGCTGCTGATAGCACACAAGAGGAATGTGAAAATTTTTATGAAGATATCCATGAGATGTTAAAAGTTGAAAATAAACATGAGGTTATCATGGTGATGGGGATTTTAACGCCAAAGTTGGAGACTTCTGTGCACAATATTGTCGATCAATTCGGCCTCGGAGAGAGGAACGATAGGCAAGACCACTTGATTCGAGTTCTGTACAAAACACACTAACCGTAATGAATACTTGGTTTAAATTACCCAAAAGGCGTTTATTTACATGGGAATCCTCAGCTCAAACTAATGATAAGATTACAAGAAATCAAATAGATTTCATATGCGTTAATCACCGCTATCGTAATGCAATTACAGTCGCCAAGAAGTATCCCGGACATTCACTCGGATCACAATCCTCTCACATGTAAGGTCCGACTTAAACTTGAGCAAATAGAGAAAGGAAAAACAAGAAGAACCTTTAATATACCACAGCTAAATGACGACAAAATTAAATCTGAATTCTCGAAACGAACTGACGAAATCAATACGATGAATGAAACAGAAAGTGAAGAATCGTTGTGGAATAATAATAAGGTGACATTGTTAGATTCGGCTGAGCAAACACTTGGATATATAGAATTTAGGAGAAGTAAACCGTCGTTAACAGACGAAATAATCAAACTGTTAGAGGAACGAAGGGGAAGCAAGCAGCGGCCAGACTTGTATAAGCAGATCAACGACAAGCTTCAAACTAAGATCCGTGAAGCAAAAGTGAGTGAAATGATATTTCAGTGTAAACTGATGTCTGAAATTAAAATATTTAGGCCGGTTCTTCACAGCAGATTTGGATCATCTGCGAACTTCACATCAACTAAACCATTACTTGAGTGACCCCTTCATGTTCACAACAAGTAAGATGAAACTTGAGTTATTGTTAAAGTGACCCCTTCATGTTCACTTCAACTAAAACGTTACTTGAGTGACCCCTTCATGTTCACAACAAGTAAGATGAAACTTGAGTTATTGTTAAAGTGACCCCTTCATGTTCACTTCAACAAAACGTTACTTGAGTGACCCCTTCATGTTCACAACAAGTAAGATGAAACTTGAGTTATTGTTAAAGTGACCTCTTCATGTTCACTTCAACTAAAACGTTACTTGAGTGACCCCTTCATGTTTACTTTAACCAATAAATTAGGTTATTCCAGATTAATCCACCACTTAGCTCAAATTGTATTATTCCAATTTACGTATAATCTTTAAATTCCAATGGAAATCAACCTCGTCGATATGATGCTATCAGTAATTCATTATTAGTTCTTGTTTGTTATTTGGGCGTAGTCCTTAACCAGGATGACGATAAAACTTTCTTCCCGGCAATCCCACTTCTGATCTGTTGGACATAGATTCAGAAGTGGAACTTATCACTCAAAAACTAATCACGCCTTAAGAGAATACATCTCTTAAAACGCTAAAACCCTACCTATAGCCGTCGCCACCATCCCCAATAACGGCCCCTTTCCACTCAGCTAATAACCACAGCACGACAGACAAGCCACCATCTGAACGTGAGGGTAACTAACAAAAATATCAAAGTATTGATTAATCAAAACAACATCTGAACGTGAGGGTAGTTATCAAAACTATCAAAGTATTAATTAATCAATTACACTAATCTAAGCGTACAGGCAATATTTATTCGATTAGGGTGCGATTGCTATCGCAATCCCTCAATCAAATACAAAACGACCTAGACACGAAAGCATCTACTAGTCGGATGAGTTTCTGGGCAGAGACTGAATTCGTATCGTCAAAACAGCCGTTTTATACTAATATTTCAAGATGGCGCGCAAGATGGCGCGCCCGCGCTGTCAAAGTCAAATGTCGTCAACATACGTCATGAAACGTATATTGACAAAGGTATGTTGACATGGTTACACTTATTGTTTCATGAGATATACTGAAAAACATCAATCATATTTTAAATTGCTAACACTATAATACCCTTGTCCGGGGAAGAGCGGGAATATTGATCAAGTAAGCATTTATTATTTATTTTATTTAAATAAAATAAAAATTAAGGACATTGATATTTTCAACTTTGTTATTTACTTTTTCAAAACTTTCTTAAATAATTAAGTCGTGTTTAAAATTTAAATATTATAAAACTTGCAACCGAAGTGGATCAAGTAAATATGACTTGTCAATTTTCGATATCTAATTTACAATTCAAAGGACATAATTAACTACTTGATATTTGAGAAGGTCAAGTCGACATTAAACTGTCCATTTAATGTATTGTATATCAAATATAATTTATTGAGCTAACTCTTACTGGTGCATAAATTTTAAAATAGGAAGAGGAAATGTTGTTACAACTGTAATAGTGCAAGGAGAATTTGTTTTTATTATCATGTGCTCTAGTTATATAGGTTATGTCCGAGTTTCAACAGCTTGGTGCAAATGATCGAACGCACATATAATTTACGAAGCGAGAAAAATATGAAAATATCATTACTCTTACATTGTAAAATAAAGACTAGTATAAAGTAACACATTTTTTGAATAATACTTATGCAGATAAATAGTTTTCTTTCATTCGTATTATTAATGCATTGGGTACTAAGAACATTTTATACATACTTAATATAATAACGTGTTGAAATATCTACGTGTAGTGCATCTATGTACCAATTTGGTATTTGGAATTGTACTACAAAAACAATCTCTCAAGAAACGAAGATAGCAAAATTTTATTATTTACTACAAAAAATGTTATCTTTTTGAATTTACGTGCTCCTCATATACTTGCTTCGTTTTGTGTATTTCTTGTTAAAAAAATCTTTATGGACACAATTTTAGTAATATATTTGATTTAATAAAAGTAAGTACATTATATGAGACGTTGATTTAGACATCAATAGGTGCTATATCTAATATCTTTAAACGAGCAATTCTTGTATATATATATAATATATAATCTGAATCTCGGATACGGCTCCAACGATTTTCATGAAATTTGGTATGCAGGGGGTTTCGGGGGCGATAAATCGATCTAGCTAGGTTTCATTTTTAGAAAAGGTCGTTTTATCCGTGTTTTCAGGCAATGAAAAACCCCTTACAGTATCATTAGAATACGAAGGTAAATTTCGCCGTCATCTATAAATTCCCGATAGCTCGACGGTAAAACGGGCGGCCCCGAAACCAGAAGACCCCGGTTTGAGTCCAAGACGATTGTATTTTCTCCTATGAATTTTTTTTCTTTTTATTTATTATTTTTTTAATAAGTATATAATTTCCAAAAAACACGATTAAAAAAAAAACAAATAACCAAGCAAAGCTCGGTCACCCAGATATTTTATTTTATTCACAAAGAGATAGAAAACTTGAAAATTTTGGCATAGGTATTAAATAATATGCAGAGTAGGAGACTTTTAAATGTATAAAACCAAAAAGAATAGAAAAATAAATTATATACAGAAATAATACATTCCAGATGTCTGAAAAGGACAATGAAGGGCTTACCGATAGGACGTCATTTCTAATTCCATACGACCAGGGGTGCGTATCTACTATAAGAATGTTAATTGCTTAAGTCTTTACCTTCTATACAGATAATGACAAGGATAATGTTGGCTTGGGACAGAACAATGGTATTGAATCTTATGAAAGAAATAATAATAGGAATATTTAGATTAAACATTTTGCTTATTAAAAATATATAAATTTAATCTTGTAGGCATCACTTACCCTAGTCTTATAATTATTATTTTCTTTTATTATAATTAACTAGATTTATTAAAAAGTCAGGATATAAAATATTCAAACACTTTTGATACTGCAGTCAATTCCATAAATAAACTTTTTTCTTGTATTGAGTGCTTACTGTATCCCTTAAGTCATAACTAAATTATCACGGTCATGGTATTGATTTCAACAACAATAAGAATTAGAATTTGCCTGCAACAAATCTCTTTTATTTATACACATGTTACGGGCAAATAACTGTTGCGAGTCCCAATTCCATGATCCGTCCAGTCCATTGTTTCATAGCTTCACAGGCAAATTCTCCGAAGCTGCCCAATAATGGTCAGTATCTATTCATTTCCTTTCTGATAATAAAATAAAGATTTCGTCTATTGTTTGTACATTTCGAAAATAATATTTTAATCGTTATTTGAAAGATACTTTTTGCTAGACTGACGGCGTCGACCGGATCCATTGTAATTTTTATTGCACTTGGATATTATTATTTTGGGAATTACGTTTGTCGGCGATAAACGTGCCATAGTTATTCTTTATAAGGGCATAAAAAATTAAAACCATTCTAGAATATTATTATGTTGAAAGCTTAGCTTAGAAAGATGTTCTTAGCAAAAATACCTATTCCTTATAACAGGTGATTAAGTAAGTAGGCGCTAATTTAAATGTTTGAATACTTATCTATTAAGTTACTGGTTTAGAATTTGCCATCAACTTTATAATTATACTAGCTTTTTCCCCCCGGGGCTTCGCTCAAGTTAAATTCGATTTTTTTATACCCCTATTTACCCTTTTAGGGGCTGAATTTTCAAAAATTCTTTCTTATCGGTTGCCTACGTCATAATAGCTGTCTGTCATGTATCAGCTGTACGTTGATAGATCAGCCAGTCAGTCAGTTAGTCAGTCACCTTTTCCTTTTATATATTTAGATAAACACAACGGATTATATGAAACGTTGCATGGTGTGACTAGTGGATACTATTACCAAAAACCGTAGTTTGAAATACCATTTATTTATAATATGTCAAACTAAATAGTAATTACATAGGTATTAAATTACCAGTATCTACTAGCTACTAGCTATACCTATCAATCAATTGACAGAAAAAAGAAACCAGCCTTCCGTCCATTAAATTATTTCCAAAATGACGTCATTGTAGTGTTTCTTTTTACAATATTTCACATGGGCCATTCCCAGCAGCAGAAGCTTATGCCGATTGATGCCGACGTTCTAGCGATTTAAGAAAGAGAAAGTAAGTGGGACAGAGATAGAGGATTGATGATTTGAATTTTTGCCTGGAATGGAATGGTGAACCTTGAAGAAATAGGTTTCAAGCGTTAATTTTTTTTTCTTCACTTGAGAGTTTTTTCTGACTTTTGTGACTATTACCAAGAAATTCCAATAAACCATAATTGGTACAGAATTGAAAGCAACCCCTTCGATTCCGTTATGTCACAACTTGTTTGACAGAAGACCCGTATCAATCGGCCCGTATGGCCAGATTTGCCCAGTTTACCCCATTATTAAGATATCAATAACGAGATCCTACCCCATGCAATCATGTTGCTCAATAGGCGACTTTAATTGATTATTTGTGAAATAATTTTCTGCCAAAACTAAAATTTAGTGCCACCCTTCGGATTTAGTTAATGTGGGGTTGTTGTGAGATCTGATAGCACAACTTTATTTTGGATAACTGTTAGGTCGTTGTTGCCAATTAATTTACTTTAAGTACAGATTTTTGCTAGATTGCGAGGAAGGAATATGTGGTGTTTTATCGGCTTACGGATACATTCTTATTGAGATAGGGCTTATGAACTATGAGGACCAAAAGAACTCTTAACTTGTAATATTTTATCTCTGGTTGATTCGTCTTGTCAAAGCTATCATTTTAGGCGACAAAAAATTAGTATGACCACTTTAAATTAAGATAACGAGTTGCCGGAGGTCTAACAACTTCATCATGTTTAGTAGGTAGGTAGGTATCTATCCAACAAGTGAAAGGTCTTAATATCAAGGAAATTTAAAAATCGAATGTATGTTATATGTTGTACCTAGAGACAGCTATATGAATTTCATGATTAGGTAACCTTCAAGGAATACTTTGATGTGGTTTATACCCGATCAGTTTTTATACATCAGATTAATATTATTCCAAAAATTACAATATATTGTTACATAACTAATTTGCGGATTGTATTTATTTATACTCGTGACATACTTAATGCCTCTTTGTTGTAATAGATAAAAATTCCACAATTTTGTTTAGTCTGAACCATTTTGTTCAGAATAATTTAGTGATACAGAGAAATCGTTAATACAGAGTAATGATTTGAAAAATACGTATCTTTCAATCACTAACCGGCGCATATTTTATAAAATATAAAACAAGCAGAATTCTCAGAATAACCTTGCGCATTGTATCCACACGTTTGCTATTTATAATTACAACTTATAAACGTCTCGAACGAATAGCTTATCTGCTCGCATTCTTTAGATAAAAAAAGGAATTTTTAGGCATTGTGTTAAAGTTCAAAATCGGTAAGGAATCGAATGGATTTAATGCTATCTTGCGAGCAGGTAGGAATTTCAAATTTCGAACGATCTCGTCTGGCGACAACCCCTGCGCCACCAATGTCGATGGGGTGGAGCGGAACGTCTAGCACGTATCGCTGTCCTTTTTACACTGACTCAATATCCTTATCGCCGTCTCGCCTATTATTGTCATATCAAGATTCGAGTATTGTATTTTGTTTCCAATTTTCAATTTAGTTTATATCGGATGTTGGCACGAGCAAGACGTCTGGCGGTTCGCCATCGCTCATCAAACACGTGCTACCGTCGCGCGCTCGTGTCAATTTTTTAAATTCGCATTTTTCAATTTTTTGGATTGACCTTCCGAAGTGTTTTATTGGACGCTAGTGACAATTCAATGGAATTAATGGATTTCTTCAACACCCTAATGGAGGAACAACTTTCGAACTCCATGCATAGTGAGCCTCCGAAGATGCCGAACTTTTTTGAAGTTGATAAGAAAAAGGTTGGTTTAAGTACTTACAGTTAAGATTGCTCTACAACACTGGTCAATAAATTTTCTTCAGTTTCAGAATTAATTTGCTTCATAAGCAGTTAGTACTTAGTAACGTTTTTATAATACATAGTAGGTAGGTAGGTAGGTATTATGGATTTGATGCATATTTTAATTTATAAATTATTACGGTTAATAATAATGGGTAGTTATCGTTTAAAATTACTGTAATTTAATTGTGCTGACATTTTCGTTATCTGAATAAATATAATAAGATGTTTTTATCATTTTGCCAAGAAATTAAGTAATAGGTATCACATCTGTTTTATTAGTACATACTAATCAAACAACATAAGGAATAATTTAACGATGTCTGATCAAATGTCTTGTCATTAACGCATAAGATACAAATCATTGTTTACCATACTTTATCAAATTTATCAGAAATGTGATAATATATTTTAATCATTATTCATTACGTTAATATTTACTAGTGCCTAATTTGTTGATATATGTACATCCTTTAACTATTATCTTATATTATTTGGATAGTACCTAAATATGATATTTATTATCATTCTTATGAATTGATGAATCATATTGATTTTTACCCAGCTGCTATCGCAATGTTTTTTGGTTGTTATGATTATGTTAACTTTCTATTGTGTTTATTAATTTTTTATTAATGTTACGTTTAGAACTTATTGATTAATCTCTTGATATTATTTATATTCAGAACATACAACAGAACTCTAAATTAAGTAAGTATACCAAACAATTTTTTTTAGGTTGTATTGTATGGTACAGGTTCGTCTCGGCCCACTTTACTCACTAAACAAACACACACAAACACGTGCGCAACCCTGTGCTATTAATATGAAAAACTTGTTGAGATAGGTCTCTTTCTATACTATCGTGACAGAGTAAGGCCGAAATTAGACGGTGCCCAGTTCATCGTTCATTTTTGTGAACATTTTTTGCGAAGATGCACCCTAAGCGCAAATTTAGACGGTTCATTTACGATGACTCGATGAAGCCTCGAAAATGAAAGCAAAACTCTCGAAAGCTAATTTCGTCCTTAGGGCGAATTAAGACGGTTCATTTTCGTAAAAACTTTCGCAACGATGAACGAGGCACCATCTAATTTGGGCCTAAGGATCGGTCATTTATACTGCGCTATCATGGTAGAGTCTTGTAATGTCATGATAAGAGCCACAGGTTTAACTAGGTAGGTAGGTACATTACAACATTATTATATACGACAAATGTAAAGAACTCTGGTACATTGTTGGTCAGTTGTGACTTTGGAATGCAGAACTCTGAACTCTTGACCTTACGCGGTGAGATCGACCCCTAAACTAGCGGCACGCTATGATGGCCGGTTTGACACATTACAATAGTGATGTGGAATGTCAATTTATTCTCGAACAAAACACAATTAAGCTTTGTTTTTGTACCTGATTAAATAGGTTTAATAAAACAAAAATGTATATGTTTATTTAATTTATTTGAACGAACTGAATATTTGAATGAAAATGAATATACATACTTTATATGCACACAAGAAACATATGAATACAAAAGATACCAAAAAAGGTGCCACAAAAGGCCATAATTAATCAGATTCGTCCATACTACTATTTTCACTGTCGTCACTGCTATCATCACCTACATTAATAATTATATGTTCGTTTTCTATAATATTATCTATTTTCACATCTCTTTCATAATCTTCCCTTATTAATTTAACAGTTCTATTCACAACCTTTTCCCAGTCTCCTTTAGTCACATGTTCACAAGCTTCTTCTAATAATTTTAGCATTTTTTTTGTGGTAAATGGGGGTTCTGTATTGTGTCTTGCAGCATATCCCTTAATTTGAGCCCACACCAACTCAATCGCATTATACTCACAATGGTAAGGCGGTAACCGTATTACTCTGTGCCCATGTTCTAATGCTATTTCGTCAATGACGTATCGGATCTTGGTTGGTTTGTTTTCTTTTAAAAGACGTACTAATTCCGCTTTTAACATATTCATGTTTGCATCTACGCCATTTTTACGAAGCCATGCGACGATATCAGCTTTCTTTTGGGATTGGGCAGGTGGCTTGTCAATTTGCATCGAGTGGTATGGGGCGTTGTCCATAATTATAATAGATGGTTCAGGGAGGCTACACAACATTGAGGTAAACCATTCAGTAAACTTTTCTCCATTCATGTCTTCATGATAGTCTCCAGTGGTTTTTGACGCAAAAGCCATGAGAGAACCTTCGACAAACCCGTTGATGGTTCCGGCGTGACAAATTATAAGTCGCGATCCTTTTCCTACAGGAACTTTGGAAGTAGATGCTGCTGTGTCATCGTTCCAAGAACGGCCTACAGTATGGTTAGCATTAAGCCATGTTTCATCCAAGAACACAACATTTTGCCAATTTTTGATTTCTTTCACTTGCCGTAAAAAAGTATACCTTGCCATCGCTATATCAAATCTTTCCATCAATATTTTGCGTTTGTTACATTTTTTGTATCGAAATCCAATGGTCTTCAAAATCTTCGTTAAAGAACTTTCCCCACCGAAGAATAATCCAGCTTCCTTCAGTGAATGCACCAACTTTTTTCTTGTTGGATACTCCTTCTGTAAATAGTAGCCGTAAACATGTCTTCGGATAGCATCGGCATCAAAGCTATCGATGCCTACGACTGGTTTTGCTCGTTTTCTCTTTTTTGGTGTGTGAAGTTTATTTTCTTCTGTGCCAGTCTCGCCATTTTTTGTTTTTAGTTATCCGTCTAACAGTTCGTTGTCCAATATTAAGCGCATCAGCTACGCGTTCAACCACTGACGTTATAGGTAAAATTGGCCCTCCATTTTGAGCTTCACGATCGAAATAGTTACGAAGGCGTATTACGAACTCACGTGTCTGACTATTTAGAACAGTTCTCTGCGTACGTTCGGTCATATCGACGAAATCCACAACAAAGGGCTTGAACAGAGTCCAAATTAACGAGCAAGGGTCAACAGTAATGCAGTATCAATATTTGAAATCCAAAGCCAGGTCAAAACTATATCACAATCGCATTGCACTGACAGTTTATACTTTTCGAAGCAACGTCAATTCGAAACTGCTTTGTTTTGCATTGAGCATTGACGCGAGTTTGCCGGAGGTAGTAGTTGTGCTAGCCAGTGATCCTATGTGACGATCGTATTAGATTCCATTTTTAAAAATTTTCAATTTAGAAAACCAAATGCCGAGTTGTGGTATATATCATATAAAAATAAAAATTTTACCTTTTGTATGAAACAGCTGATATTTTTTTGCGATTTCAGAGGTTTGTCCACATAGTGAAAATTGTTCATATTCACAAGTACATTCACCCCTTAAATGGTGCAAACTGATTTTTCTACACTTGTATACATTTTAGAAATCAATTTAATAAATAAATTTTGAGTCCTAAACCTAAAACTACATTCGATAAAATTTATGAATCTCTGCACATCACTATCGTCAATAAAGTAATACAATTATTTCCTTCAAAGTCGTTATCAATTAATACGGAACTTCATGAGCGGACAAACGTCAAACCGGCCATCATAGCGTGCCGCTAGTGTAACTATAGATGTATAGAGCTACAAAATAGTCATCTAGATTTGACTAATAAAACCAACTTTACAAAAGAAAGTATTTGACACTTCATTTAAATTTTAAATTTAAATTTACAATCGATTTATTGTTTGCACTTTCATAATAAGACTGCGATAATTAACGGTGTAAACAGTAGGTAGGTAAAATCTCACGGTAGCTGTAGGTATTTGACCGATTTTACAGAGGTAAAAGTGGGGTGCAACGTTTTAACTTTGTAGGTATGCGTACTAAAGTAAAAGATATACCTACGTATGTAAGTGTAATTTTTGCAAATACTTACGCGTAAGGAACGCGTTTTAAACAAGGCGCTAAGGAAGTTCTTATCATAAACTCAAACTAAAACCGTGAAAACCAAACTTTAGAACATCTCAAAACTTAAGGATATTTTCGTAGCTTTTGCCCACTAATATAAATGTAGTACCTACTTTTTGCCTTTCTCCGCGTTTATTGCGATTTGAGTCAGCTTTTTAAATAAAAAAAAAATCAATTGAAAACATCTCGTTTAAAGTGATAAGCGGCGTGCTTGGTTTACGCTAGATGTTGGATTTTGCAGTTGGTACCTACTATCACATTTTATTTCTAAGTTGGCGATATAACCGTTCTGAATGCTATGCATCACAAGTAAATTATAATTATTGTTGTTGTTCCTTTGTTTCGTCGTAGTCGGGTAAAAAGCGCGATGAGTCAAAGATAGGTATAATATGAATATTAAATCATATAAAATCCCGCCGAAATGTTAGAGGGTCATTTTTATGTGAAACTTAATTATAGTTTCAACGTGAGACGATACCAAATTAATATCGGAATTAAAAAATGGTATCGATATAAATTTGTGTGATTTATGGGCTTTTTTAATGGGTGTTTAATCTTTTGTCATTAATACGGGAGGATATTGCCATGCTTTTGATTAAGTAGGCAGGTAGAAGTCTGCTATAAGTTTATTGTTTCCGTGAAAATACTTAAGTAGGTAGGTAGGTAGTAGATTTCATTATGTTCTCATAATGTGATGTGATGCGGGTTGTTACGTTCCCTCAAATATGGTTGAGCCAGTGCAAACATATAAAGGGATGAGCGAAGCAACGGCTGGGGTCATGCGTCATGCTCGTGAACGAGTGCCGCTGGCGGAAATGGGGCTACTAATTAGGTATGCTTTTGTGGAACTTCCCCTCATTGTGGAAACACTGTATACATAGCATAGTATCTATTGTAGATATTGTAACTTGTTTTGAAAAGAGCAACCGCCGAGTCTCTGAACCAGTGGTAGACTCATCGACGATTCAAAAGCACTTGTAAAAAAGTTTATTTGAATAAAAAAATATTTGTATTCTATATTCTATTCTATTCTAAGGTGTGTGAAGATTCCGCCCTTGGCCAGCGTGGTGGACTACCGCGTAAATCATTCTCCATCAATTCTAGAAGAGACCTCTGCCCAGAGGTAGGGCCAATGATGGATTTAGATTAATGAATTTAGTTGCGTTGTTATCTTTGCTAATCCACGGGGAGTCTCAAGCATCAGCTAATAAATTAATAATTTTATTTGATTAAATCATTATGTTTTTCATTTATTTAAATACCAGGAAAACGATAACTCTAGACTCTAGAGCCTGTGTTTGTTAATGTCAGGGGTGGTCAATCCGAAAGCCAGTTCACTTTTACGACCGAAATTTTATTATCGGATAATGCGTGAAACGGATGATTTTATAACTACGCCATATCGTAATGATCGGATTAGAACCCTTTTTATCCGTCTTGATTTATCTGTCATCCACGCTTTGAGATTTTTATTGCAAACGGCATTATTAAGGAGATTAATAATTTACGAGTCTCCAATAAAGTTGGACATCAAAATTTTAATTCGAAAGACTCGAGAAAAATAAGCAATTAGAATCAAAAATCTGTTGCCGGCCGCAACTGAATAAATATTTGTTTTTTATTACTACTAGCTCTATAATTCGGTTTCATCCGTATGATGTCTGTAAATCACGCCTAGGTGAAAGCCTCTTACTTGAAAGCATATTATTATGTCTTTACTTAAGCATTTTTCTCAAAGGTTAGAAATTCAGAAGAATATGTGGTAGGTAGGTAGGTACTCTTTTTGCTATACAAAATAAAACATTATTCTAAGTCTTTTAAAATTAAAACTTAAATAAAATGAGATTGATTTACAGCATAGGAAAGCTTAAATGGACACACTAGCACCTAGCATATGGCACCTAGCATAGTATCACAGCATAGTATATTTCAAGAGCTGCCTGTCTTACATGGAACTAGGGTAGTATTTTCAACGACGCGACACGTAAAGAGGTTTTCAAGTCAACGCGTATGTTTTTTAAATTTTTATTATTTTGTTATTAATTTATTTAACAGTAATAAAATAAAAAAAATCATGACTGACCTGGCAGGATGAGCACGATTGCAATAAAGCCTTAATCACCTAAATTAATATTCATAATGAAATTGTTGTGTGAATAATAAATTTTGATTTAATTTCACAGTAAGGAATTTAAATCAATTTAAGGGCACATAGTTCGAAGAGCTGATGGTCGTTGGGGTCCCAAGGTGCTGGAGTGGCGACCCCGCACCGGGAAGCGCAGTGTTGGCAGACCCCCCACCAGGTGGACCGACGACAAACGAGTCGCAGGGAGCCGCTGGATTCAGGCGGCGCAAGACCGAGACCTGTGGAAGTCCATGCAAGAGACCTTTGTCCAACAGTGGACGTCTATCGGTTGATAAAGAAGAAGAAGAAGGAATTTTACGCGAAAAATTGATTTGTGCAATAAAAAGCTTCTTGGCTTTTCACTAAGTCAGTTGCTTTCAGTGCAATGTGATAGGCTTGAATGTGATTTGTAATCGATGTGTATGCAAATATTGCATGTGTTTGTGCTGTAGGCCGGCTAAGAAATTAGCATGTTGCCTCGGTGTGGCCATCTCGCGAGTGTGAATGAGCACAGAGCAGGGAACGCAGTATTTTTCATTTTTTTTTTTTATGTATGTCTTAGTATGCCTTTAGTATGCCTTATTGTTAAGATTGTCGCATCTTATCTTAAGAGAAAAGGTTTGATACCGCTACACAATATGTATAAGGTCAATTATACATATTGTGTTCGAGGTCGCCGAGGTACTGTTTAACCGGGGAATAAATATTATGATCTAGAAAACAGTTTTTGTATTGAAAATCTGTCAAAATGACGTATTTATTCATAACTATAGCTTTTACCCGCGGCTTCACTCCCGCCATCTATTGAAAGTAATCCTAAGCCGTGATTCTGACAGCCGTTTTTTTTGCGATTGCCCTATATTTTAACCACCCCTGTATTAGAGCGAACAAAACAAAAAATATTCAAATCATAATAAAAAAAACTTGAGAGGTGTCAAGGGACACCCGGATGGAACGTAGTTCCTTTCGATTACATTGTGTTCGATATTTTCGCGGTACACCTTTCCCTAATTTTTTATAACTTATAAGTTATAAAAAATTAGGGAAAAATTCCACATGTAGAAATTATTTAAAATAAAATTGAAAATAGAAAATTCAGTCTGTCGAGCTGGGATTCGAACCATCGACTTTGAACTGTTAGGCGACTGCCGGAGCCACTAGGCTACGGAGACTCAATGTTGTATCGCGAAAATACCGAACACAATGCAAAATTCACATTCAACAAAAAAGTGTCGGTTTCAAAAATATGTCGAGTGTCGGTTCCTTAATTTTTTCCGTCTAGCCCCCTTCCGTACCGCGCGATAAGGAACTTACGTTCCAAAAATTAGTATTTGAGTTTTAGCCAGACTATCGAAGATCAATTGATTTTATATATTAGATTGAAATTAATCTAAATATATAATAGGAAAAGGTGACTGACTGACTGACTGACTGATCAAGGCACAGCTCAAACCACTGGACGGATCGGGCTGAAATTTGGCATACAGATAGCTATTATGACGTAGACATCCGCTAAGAAAGGATCTTTGTAAATTCACCCCCTAAGGGGGTGACGTAGGTGTTTAGAAAATCGAACTAAACGCGAGCGAAGTCGCGGGCAAAAGCTAGTATGTTATAAAAGCTAAAGTGTGTATAATTTTTGTTGTTCTGTTTGTTTGACATTCAGTGATGCAGTAACGAAGCAACGGACCGTCGTGATTTTTTAGATGGATATGGGGTGAGGACTGAGGACCTGGTAATGAGATATAAGGCTAGGAAGTATCTTATTCCGGAAAACCTAACTCAACGCAGACGATGCGCGGCCAAAAGCTAGTAAACAATATTGTACCACTGGTAAAAGCTACTCTGTGACAAGAGTCGCACACACGCATCGCGGGTGCGTTGACCGCACGTTTGTTACACCTGCAAATAAAGCGAGCCATTCGCAACGAATAAATGCATATTTCCGCACGAACGTGTGTGCGTATTCATTAGGCCCCTAGGGCGGGCACACACTGTAGACTCACGTCTCATGACTGGTTCTGTCTTAAGATTTAGGTCGGTTGGTATTTTCGACATTTTTCTGCTCAGTGCTCGACTGTAAAAAGACTATGAATATTGAATAGCATTCAAGCTTTGAGGCAAATTTTTATTGGCTTATGGGTTTGAGTTTAGAATAAGGGCGTGTATGAGGGCTTAATCTTACATTTTTCATACATAATATAGACAACGTATTGCCTATATTATGTATGACATTTCTCATGTCCGTAAATAGACAGACATAAAATTATCTCTTGTAGACAGTTTTGTCTAGTTCTGTCTGCAAATATGCACAACGCTATAAAGGTGAAAATTCTGCATTAACTCTGATCTTTATGCTTCGCGGGAAATTCCTTGACGTCTCTCTCAAGATGTTAATTAGTATTTATCTACTAATAAGTTTGTGGTGGGAGGACTTATGGTTATTCAAGTATTACCTATTGATAAGATGTAAATAAAATCAATTTCTAATTTAATTAACTTTTGTTACTCATTGCTAATATCAGCGATTGTTCTACACACATCTAAAGTTTTCCTTTTCTATTCTTCGTCTTAGATTTGTTTTAGGTAGAGTCATGACGTGTCATAAGAGCCACAGGTTGGCCTACGTGAAATAATTAATTTTGAATATGAATTTATCTTTCCGTGCAAAAATACCTGGCATCAGGGCCTATCAACGCGACGCTTAAGCCGCGTTGACACGGTCAGAGTATGCTCGGACCGAGTGGACTCGGATACCTACTCGGACGCAACTCGTATTGTATCAACCCCTAATCCGAGCGCACTCGGACGACGGCGTCCGATCTGAGTAGACTCGGATCGCGTTCTACTTTTCCGAGCTAGCTCGTATACGAGTACGGAAAAAAATGGCGTATAATGACAACAACCAAGCGTCTCGTGCGAAAAAAAAAGTGGTCAGAGCGTTACACAACTAAAAGAGATTTGCAGAAAAGTACGAAACAAAAATAAAGACGCCAGGAACGTGGCCGTGTAGCGTCTGATACGAAGTTTTGATTTTGATATCACTGTAGACATTTTTTTTATTTATCACCGACATAGCTCAGCGAGTCGCGAAACTGAAGTGGAAATGGGCGGGGCACATAGTTCGAAGAGCTGATGGTCGTTGGGGTCCCAAGGTGCTGGAGTGGCGACCATACGCACCGGTAAGCGCAGTGTTGGCAGACCCCCCAATAGGTGGACCGACGACATCAAACGAGTCGCAGGGAGCCGCTGGATTCAGGCGGCGCAAGACCGAAGCCTGTGGAGGTCCATGCAGGAGACCTATGCCCAGCAGTGGATATCTATAGGATGATGAAGAAGAAGAAGTAGACATTTTGATATCACTGTAGACATTTTGATATCACAAAATCCTACATTTTTCGATGTTGACTGTGAAAAATAACTGGAGAATGAAGAAAATGATCCGAGTGAACTCTGTTAATGTCAACAGCTATCCTATTACACTCGTATGAAGCTTACTCTTACGAGTCCACTCGGTCCGAGCAAACTCTGACTGTGTCAACGCGGCTTTAAGGTAGTATTATTTCAATTTTGCTTTGATATGTCATATAATGTCAACGTCAAAGTAATTAGGTAATGTAAGGCATTCCCATAGATTTAGGATTGGTAGTTTAGTAGGTGCGAAGCCTAGAAGTGACTACAAATCTTGAATCTATGAGTGTTCCTTACATGGTTTAAAGGACTTTAAGGTTGTTATTATATGACATCTCAAAGCGAAATTGAAATAATATTGCTTTAAGTGTTGTTTGGTTAGTATATAAGTATACGCCCTGAGTTGTAGATAACCGTGTTGTGCAGGGAAAATTAACAAAATCCCAATTTTGAAAGCTCTGGTCTGTATAAAACGTTGACTGATTAAAAATAAGGTGCTTACTAGAGTTTCATTTTAATTCACATTCAAAAATTATTTATATTTCATGTAGGCTAACTTGTTGCTCTTATGACAAATCGCGACTCTGCCACCCTGTTCGGAAAAATGGTCGCAATCATCTCTGATTGGCTGAATTTATAGCGTTCTTGCTGCATTAATGCATTTTAACCAATAGCGAGAGAGTACCAGCTAATCAGAGGTTATAGATCGTCGCACTGCAGCAATCATTTTTAGACAATCCCACAGCTGCAGGCCGAGCATGCACGGGCGAGAAAATTTGTCTACCTCTATTATCGTATTATCTCTGTATCTCTATCGAAACTAACATGGTTTGTACACCATGATTCGTCTCGTTACATCAAAAGTAGATATCAAATTATTTTCTCAATTTTTCTCTACGAACTCTAACATGGCGAGTGGCGACGTCATTTTCTCGAATTTTGAAGTTTAAAAGCGTGAGAAATCAGTCTACATCGAAAATATCTCTCTCTCTCTCTTCGCGAGATATCATTTCGACGTGCATGCTAGGCCAGCTGGTCGTTGGGGCCTGAAGCTTGTCCACTCGGCATTCTCTTACATCTTCTAATATATAAAATTCTCATGTCACAATGTTACTTACTTTACTCCTCCGAAACGGGTGGACCGATTTTTATGAAATTTTGTGTGCATATCGGGTAGGTCTGACAATCGGCCAACATCTATTTTTCATACCCTTAATTGATAAGGGTGACCAACCACTAAATATTTTTGTTGGCGGTACGTAGTTCGCTGGGTCAGCTAGTACCTTATAAAATAGTAAAATTTTCAAGTGCAAAGATCAAGCACCCAAACCTGACCCTGCGAAAGAAAACAAAACAAATCCTCGTCAAATCCAAAAAGCCGTAAACCATTTTCCGATGAATGAAAGCGTGTGTGCTCAGCGCATATCGCAGGCTCCCGCTAATGCCTTCGACATTCATTTACAAACCAGCAACGCTTCGTTGACAGCGTCTCCGAGCTAAAATCAATACATTCAACCAATATCATTGCATCAACTTGAATGCAATGGCTCAACCATTGATAGCTTCAATGCATTATGAATATTGATTATTTCATTATTTTTTAATACAAATTAATTGTTCTTTTAAGTGCCGATTTCACCAACGACGAGTGACGTTTTTCCGAGGAGTAAAATTTATTGGGCGTTCTGAAAATTTTTGATATCTTTACGTTCGGATAAGACTTATTTCACGTTTTGTGAAATCAGCCCTTAGACAGTAAACAGTTTTTTTTTGAAATACACTTCTTTGATTTTGATTGTTTTTGATTTTCTAAATCATAATTATAATATGTTGTTAAATTTAAAATTCGAACGACGAATTCTCGAGCAATAATAGCTTATTTTACCTTTTTCGTAATCTACAAGCTGAGGCTACTGCATACCTATGTAGGTACATAGTTCAATCATTTAAAGGTTTTTCTCTCTATTCGCCTTTTCGCGCAGTTTTTGCCGCTCTATCTTCTCATATGTCCCTAATCCTATCCATCGTGTTTGGCACTATCAGTGGAAATCCTTAAGCTTTGAAATTCTCAATTTATCGGTCAAAGTGATCCGAATGAGCGGGAAAAGCTTTTAAATCCTAATGATTGGACTTTTTCTTCTTTATTTTCTTTTCATAACTTGCTAACTGATAGTTTTATTAATTACTAGATGATGCCCGCGACTTCGTCCGCGTGGATTAAGGTTTTTAATTCCCGCGGGAAGTCCTTAATTTTTCGGGATAAAATCTAGCTTATGTGGTAATCCTGGGTATGGGCTATCACTATTCCAAATTTCAGCCAAATCGGTTTATTCGTTGTGGCGTCAAAGTGTAACAAACATCCATCCTCATAAACTTACGCATTTATAATATTAGTAGGATAGTATGATATAGGTCAGTTGTACTTTTAATTACTTTAATCACCACTTTACCTCTTTTGGGTTGCACAAGTCGGGTGATTTTAATTTTTTAACTAAATACTACACGTTGAAGGAAAGTTTCGTTAGTTAACCTGCAGGCCTGAGAATTCTCCATAATGTTCTCAAATGTGTGTGAAGTCTGCCAATTTCTATTGGGTCAGCGAGCGTGGTGGACTATTGCATTACTCTGAAGAGAAACCCAGTTTCTCGTCATCAGTAGTGAGCCGTTCATGGGTTGCTGATGATGATGAATAATATGCATCCCTTATAAAATAAAGTAGTGTAAAGAACAATATAATCTCTTAGCCCTACGTATCATTTAGGTGTATCAAATCCTATTTCTAAATACGAGCACTTTAAAAAACTTGTCAACACCTCTACACAATCAGTTGCTTCACAGCCTACTTGACCTTGTTTTCAACAATGGTCACACCCATAACATAATAATACAGCCCCATAACACGCACCATATTCATCGCTCCCCTATCAGGGGATAAGGTACCCCGAAATGTTCATCTAATTGGAGATCAAAGGAAGGGCGTGTAATCGCTACACTTTGTGCGTACTCGATAGTGAATGTTTATGATGCGATAGAGTTACTAGATAGGCAAAAATTCTTACATACTTTTGTTAACAGGGGACTATCTGAGAATTTATGGGATTTTTGACGAATTTTCATGGGAAGTCCTAACTTGCAATCTATAAAGAAAAATCCCTTTCTTACTTAAATATAGTTTTTCAGGTAAATAATATTTAACGTAAATTCGCTATTAAATATAAAACTTATCGGAAGCAATTTTCTCGGTACAAATTTTTCCAGACTGCACTGCCCCAAGCCCAACGCAACTTTTATTTTTTTTAGTTTTAATTGGAAAAGGTAATTAATTTTGTGTTTATATTATTATATAAGCAAAAATTTCAAGCAGTCCAAATTTTTTTTAATAATTTTCATAGTTAATTTTTACAATGATACTTACAATTTAAAAAAAAATCAAAATTATTTATTTCACGTAGGCCAACCTGTGGCTCTTATGACACGTCATGACAACCACCGGTTGGGAAAGCGGATTCTGATGAGAAGAGCCGGCAAGAAACTCAATAGTTGCTCTTTTCAAAATAATCATTTTACAATATTATTATGTAGCTATTACATTGTAATAAGTTTTTTATATCTACTATCTTGTGGGCAGATGGATGCCAAGCCGATTTAACCCGTGAAACTTTATTAGAATAGAATACAATATTTCCACAATTAGAAGTTCCAAAAAAAAGTACTACCATTCAATTCATGTTAAGAGACGGGCGACAGAAAGTAGCCACATTCCCGCCGGCGGCACCCATTCACGAGCATGACGCATGATCCAGCCGTTGCTTTGCTCGGCCATATTTGAGGGAACGTAACAACCCGCACCACACGACACCACCACAGAAATGTTTAAAGAGAGCGTGACATACTTAGGCTACCCATGTTAAGGCTTTGAATTGAATACTATCTAATAATATTCAAATACTCATTTTAATATGATTTCGATTAGGTATTGCAATTACCTATATAGTATCTACGAGATACTATACACGACAGTGATTTTATTGTATTTTTTAAATACATACATACATTCTTTTCATAGTAATCGATTTCGTTGTTACTTGTAACCGAATTAGGCCTGGTAGTCGCTGCGCACCTACTGCGTAGCGACTCCAGTCTATAGTAATTGTAACCTTATACCAATTAGCTTGATTACGATGTAGAAGCGCGTAATAACTAATAATAAGTCTTATAGCATAAAGCTCAGAGTTTCGTTGAATAGCCATATCCAGTTTCACTTTAATTCGGTGTGTAAGTATGTGCTAATGACCACCAGTGTCTATTGTTTTTGCCGATTACGCGATTACTTGCCCGGAATAATTCTAAGGGGTCCATTATTTGGCTTCGTGTTATGTTTGGAGACTGGACACTATGTTATGTACTACTGCTTATAGGCAGTAGATACATAAACAATATCAACAAGGTAACTAGGTATCTATAATATATTATATAGATAGGGTCATCATTAGCAACCCATCAACGGCTCACTACTGAGCGGTCTCCTCTCAGAGAAAGGTTAGGCTAAGGCTGGCCCAATGCGAATTGGCGGACTTCACACACCTTCGAGAACAATAGATAGGGTAATAGATTAAATAGAACAGGTTTTACCCAAATAAACTTTTACAAAGTGATTTTTGAATACCTATCTACTAGTGGTTCGCCCCGAACTGAGACCTCGCGGTATCCCATAATTCCTATAGTTAAGGTAAGGTAGTTTTAACTATATTATATTGTAATTAAAACGCGCCGAATCTGATGACGTGAATCGTCATCTGCTTTCGTGGATGGGATGCGTATGCCTACAGTATTTTACTAAAATTCAGCTGGTTCGCTGAACGGGTGTTACGTAGTATACGATTTCGTAATAAAAAAAATTATAAACTGCCATGACTGCGCGCTTGCGGCTAGCTTCTGCGGCGAGCATGTCTCATTGCGCGCTCATCTTTACATTCATAGACACAGTACCATCAGAGAGAGAGATACGGTAGTAAATAGGTGCTAACGTCTAATTATTGTAAATAGAAACGGATTTACTTTTGCAAAAACAACGTGATACTTTTATTGATAATATTTGCTAATTGAATAACATAATTAGTAATAGACAAAATAAGAATAGCTGACGCAAAACTGTATTTACAATATTAAAGACAGCGCCATCTATTAACAGTATAGTGAAGTTTTGTTAAAAACATTGATGCCCATTAAAACTCAAATAATTTCGTTTCTTTATAATATTTGACCGAGCGAAGCGAGGTCTCTGAGTTTACTAGAGCGATTTGCACTTGTCCGTCCGTCCGTCCGTCCGTCCGTCCGTCCGTCCGTCCGTCCGTCCGTCCGTCCGTCCGTCCGTCTGTCAGAGCCTTATAACTTTTGAATTACTGAACGTAATTACTTCAAATTTAGATATAATATGTAAACCGATGGCCTCCAGCCGAAAATGGCTTAAAAAGTTATAAAAATCTTTATTTCAGGGGGCTCTCATAGAAGCGAATGCGAAGAAATTTTTTTTATTTGCGATTCATAGGTTTTCTGTGTATCATTTTAAAGACAATTTGGAACAGAGTACAACCGTATTTTTTTTTAATTTTTTTCCTAAAATTAACGAAATGGGGGGCTTCCAAAGTGGCGATTTAATACGCTCGCTTGAAGACGCTCTCTGGGAAAATTTTCTATATATTTTCAAGTTGTACTTATTTTCTTACTTCACTTGTATCCTGTACTTGAACAACAAATACTAAAATTATATGAATATTATAAAGAAACGAGATTATTTAATTTTTAATGAGCATCAGTAAATTTCACATAGCTTCACAATAATGCTAATAGATGGCGCAGTCATTAACTATTCCATTGAACTAGTTACTAGGAGTTACGACTACGATTTATCCCAAAAACAGTTTTGCGTCGACCATTATTATTTAGGTACATAATATAATAACATATTATTCAATTAAAATTATTCTTTAGTTAAATATCATTTTGTATATTTTCTATTCGCGTCGATAGATGACGATTTGTACAGATGCCCCTAACCCGTTTTCACTCGTTAGTACCTACATAATAATTCAATGTTTTCACTGACGTTCCCTAACCTTTACGGGCTACCTATGATAAGTTATGTGATGATTACTGTCAACTTCTTTATCACGATCCTGTACGGGACACCTAAAAGGACATTGGGACGGATGTTAGGACTTAGGATTGTGTTTTGGAGCTACCTACGTAAAGAGACTCCTACATAGGGGATGATTTAGGTATGTTTGGTGAAAACGGGCATAATAATAATAATGTCAGTTTTGGTCGTCATGTATCGATTGAATGAATAATCATGGGATACCGTTACCGCGAGGTCTCAGTTCGGGGCGAACCACTAGTTATCTAATCTTAGTATTTGTTGTTCAAGTACAGAATATAACTCAAATTATGTGTAAGTTTCAAGTTTTAAAACAAAGTGGTTTTAGAGATCTAGCCTCGAATACAATCTCCACTTTGAAAGCCCCCCCATTTCGTCAATTTTAAGAAAAAAAATAAAATAAAAATACTTTTGTACTCTGTTCCAAATTATCTTTAAAATGAGGTACTGCAACCCTATGAAATGCAAAAAAATATATTTTACTTCGCATTCGCTTCTATGAGAGCCCCCCTGAAATAAAGATTTTTATAACTTTTTAAGCCATTTTCGGCTGGAGGCCATCGGTTTACATATCATATCTAAAATTGAAGTAATTACGTTCAGTAATTCAGAAGTTATAAGGCTCTGACAGACGGACGGACGGACGGACGGACGGACGGACGGACAAGTGCAAATTCACTCAAGTAAACTCAGAGACCTTCGCTTCGCTCGGTCGATAACCCAGTAGGACTGCTGTCAGACATCAAGCAGCCAAAACCGATGGGCCCAAGGATTTGAAAAATATTCCTTGAGTTATAGATAAAAAAGAGATATTTTGAATTTCCATCCAAAACCCTAACGGTGTGAATTTAAAAAGCGTAAGTTTATGCACAGTTAACTTAAGTACCTACGTTATAATTTCTGATATTATACTTATAATTATGTTTTGGAGCAAAATATACCTATTTGGAGCAATTTTGTTTAGGTAATGGAGAATTTTTTTGACAAACCTTGCTATATTTGCTTTGTAGCAATCTACAAAGCAAATATTAATACAATTATTAATACAAAAAATAAATATAAAGTACAAAGTAAATATTAATGTTTTATATCGATAAAATAAAAATCCAAAACGGATTGAAAATAAAAGATTTACAAAAAAAACTAGGAGGATATCTTCAGTTTTCAATAATGTACACATAATAATTTGAGCTCAACTCAGCTAATTTCGATCGAAAGATTGAGCAAGTCACACATCTACTATCTACAGTTGGAAGTCAATCAATCTGGGAAAGTGGTGAATGGTATAACGAAGCATAATTCTCGTGTAAACAGTCGGATGGAAATCAGTTAGCGCGATCACGGGCTCTCTATCAAATGTCGGCCGCGCTGAGATGGACCGTGGTATAAGTTATGTAACTTTAATGCTTATTTGCTTATTTCCAAGTTTAAAAAGTTCAAAGCAGGCTGTGGCTGGGAGATTTTGTGTGCACTTATTAGTATATTGTCTGCCTGCATAAATCTCAAAAAAGTATGGTAGGACTTTTTTATCGAGTCCGATGAATAACCTGATTCTGCGAGAATCTTCTGAATCAGGTTGCACTAATACTAACTGTAGATTTTTATGATCCCGGAGCCACAATAAATCTGTCTGAGTGTACCTACGACTGCGAAAAAATAGATGTAATACTATATTGTTCTGAAGTCAGGTTTAAACCTGAAGAGAGGTACTATCTGAAGATAGAAGCCTTCGATGGAGCAAATGTGTCATAACAATATAAACTTCTTTTGACGTTTTATTAAAGGTTTGATTAAATCCATAAAATTCCTCGGGGAACGTTTACTGTATTAGGTTGGTAATTAAGTTTGATAGGGTTAGCTAAAGCTTTGAGTCAAACCTAACAGTACCTATTTACAACATTTTCCACAGTTTTGATTGAGAAATAAAGGCCTACTACATTAGGCGCCATTACTTTTCTTTTTGGTTAATTTATTGCTACCTTTAAACGAGTGACCGTGGCGATAGGCCCTCCTCGGTTGAAATCCGTTAAGTAGAGTTTCCAGTTTCCACACTACTATCAATTGAGGCTTTGTTTCAGCGGACAACGCCCCCGTAGGCTTGCTGTGTAACAATTAACTCATTTGTTGTTTGTGTTCCAAGTCATGAGCGGTAGCAAAGTCTTACTTTATGTCTTATAAAGATTTTTCAGTTCAAAATCTAAAATTTTAGCAATGATTTAATTAATTATGTATTTATTTAGAAGCTGTACCAGAAGAGACATTTCAGTTTACCAAATCCTTTTCCCGGCCTTCAATAAAAACAGTAATAAGTAGAACTAAAAATACAAAATACTAATTACATCAACTATTTAAAATTTAATAAATAATTCAAAATATTGGTTCCTTTGAACCGTGCTCAGACGAGTCACGGTCGTGAAGCCGGTGTAAAATATATCATGACTTAATACAATCGATCCATATTTTATAGATAGTTAGTTATCTATAGATAAGTATACATTAGAAGGAATTCTATAAAAAAATAACTGGAAATATGTTCTAATTTCTATAAACTAAACTCTTGAAGTTTGTACCTTCGACCGCAGCCCGGTTGCGTATTTGTTTACCTCATTAAATCGTTTTAAGAGTAACAATTTCGGATCGGAGGGCACACCTGCCATAGACTCTCCCATACTCAATTATTCATTTTACTTCATATTATCTTTTCGTAATACATATACTTTGAATCTCTACGGTTCTTTCGAAATCTGGGTTGCCATAATTGCTTTATTTAAAAACCAAGAACTCACTTGGAACTCTAGACTTGTGGGCTAGTTTTACTAGTGGCTTAGGTATCGACGCGTTAGAGTTATCTGCAACTGCAATGTTGGTGTTCAATTTGCTCTAGAAATATCTTTATGACGTCATAACTTAAATATTACAGTATATTCATGGATGTTATTTATATTTTGAGTATAAAGTAAGCGTTCACGTTTACTAGTACGGTTAAGTACGATCGTGACACAACATTTTGTGGTTACATTGACTTCGATATACGTAAATAAACACCGGCTTACGTTATGGTTCAACACAGTTTTACATATTAGTACTTCGTGGATGCTATGCTGAATATTGTTTGCCTTTATCTGCTTCAAAGCATTAACCGATTCTCCCTTTACACCTATTTCTGATATAATATAATATTATTCTACTACCTTAGCAAGACTTGACACTTGAATAAGCCTCTTCAAAATGTTAGTTACAATAAATATATTATGTACTTATATATATATATTACATAATCTCCAATATAAAGGTTCCATATCATGCCAACGATAAGCAATCTATAATATTTACCAATGAATAATGACTTAATGACTTGTTTATATTATTCAAAACGATTAGATTATATAAATTCCATTGATAATTATTTTTTTAAGGAAATATGAAAGTATATCTAATGTAGACGGATAAAAAATAAATATTATTTTTATCACTGTAAAGTCAGTACCAGTAGGTACGCACCTACCTATTTCCTACTGTACAATACACGTATTAGGTACCTACATTCATACTTTGCGATATGCACGAAGTATTATGTTAAAACTTTTTATGAATAAACGTTAGGCTTGCTGCACATATTGTCATTTGTATGATATCGTCGTCGTTCACGACTGAACTAAGAGCTGCGCAACGACTTTATTTGATGATCCCTTCCTGGATCAGTGGTGAACGCTGCGGTTTTATAAAAGAGAGATCTTGTGTTCAATTCCTAGTAGGGGTAATTTGAGTATTTACAATTTCTGAATCGATATTTAACGACCCCAACGACTATTGGATATAGAAGCAGGCGTTACTTTGCGGAAGTTCATGATTAGCAAGAAAAAGTTAGAATTATTTGGCTATAATCCGCCAACAGAAAAAGATCTGTATGGTCAAACATGCAATTACAAGCTAAGCACCGCTCACCTTCCCAGCCAAGCAAGAAAGCCAAGTTCCCAAGCAAGCAATGCCACCACCACTCACATGCACCACCACACAAGACTTTTACACTAATCTCGACGCACGTTTCGCCCCGACACCGGAGCATCCTCAGGAGATGTCGACTTTACAATGCTGTATTGTCTAGTCAACTAGACAATACAGCATTGCATGTTTGACCATACAGATCCTTTTATGTTGGCGGATTATAGCAAAATAATTCTAACTTTTTCTTGCTGACCCCAACGACCATCAGTTCTTCGAACCGTTACCCTTAAGGGTACTCGCCATCGTAGAAGAACTCTAAGGCCATATATCGTACTCTGTTTCTGCTCAAGACTCGAGATGGAGCTAAAATGAAACACAAATATGTCCTGATATAAATCTGTCTCGTTTTAACTCAGTCTTCCAGTGAGTGCCATATATCTCGCCCTATCACTTGGCAGCAAGTCTTTGTGGATAGGCCACGGCCAAAGCCCGATGAAATATGTTGCGTTGATCTATGTATGTAACTCTCCTACGGATCTCCTTATGTCTGATAGTGATATGGATTACGCCAGGGATACTCCGAGCATAACTCTATGTACCTTACCCTAATTTCAAACACTGGTGTTTCAATGATTTATAGCCTTGACAATTTTAGAGGCTCAATAGCCCAACGTTTAAAGGTGCGGATTGAAAACTGAAAGGTCGCAGGTTCGAATCCCACCCGTTGCACTATTGTCGTACCCACTCCTAGCACAAGCTTTCCGCTTAGTTGGAGGGGATAGGGGGTTGGAGGGGATTAGTCAAATTGAAGTTGACTAATAGTCAACTAAACTCAACTTCAATTTGACTAATATTCTTTTTAAAAAAAAATGATAATGAAATTCACGATCAAGAATCATGTCGTTTCTATTAAATGTGCGTAAAAGAACAGTCCGCGACAAGCCTTACCTATATTAATAGGTAAATAGAAAATGGGTTAACTTATCGTAAGTTGCGAATACACGACAAGACATTAAGGTGCGTCGTTTTATGTCCGCGCTGATGGGACTTACATTGTAATTGTAAAGGAAATGACAGGAAATTGCCGTTCTGACGTCCTTCTGGCGCAGTGTAACTGTGCCTTACAGAAATGTTTTGATTCCCACTTGTCGCTTGAAAAGCTGCATCAATATTAAAGCTTATTAATTTTGCTATAGTTTAAATTCAAGTTCAGAGTTCCTTTTACCTAGTGCTGCCGAAGTATCGATACTTTGGCTATCGATAAAAGATGACGACTAAGTAAAAAAACAAATTATATGCACTCCACAGAACAATAGGTGCATGTGATCCACATGTGATTTTTACAAAACAAACGAATCCTATTAGTGATGCTATTGTTTTTTTTTTATTTTGAAACGCATTTATCAGCTATAATTAGATTATTTTTTATACTTATTTTATCTCCGATTCATAAAAAAAATATATAGAAATATGCCAGTATTGCTGATAAGAAAAGTGTGTAAGAGGAGTATAGTACTATATTATACATACTATACATACATTACGGTAGATACATAATATTTCTATACCATATTATAACAAAGTAATAAATCAATTTAACCGAATTCCGCTAAATAGGACAAGGTGCCACGTGCATTATACGGTTGCATCTGGTGATTGTTACTTACCATTTGATAGACCATTGTGTAGAAGATCGATTTGCAGTTGTGCATTTTATTGGACGCCGCGACCTTCATACAATCTACATTACGCGTATGTATCATGCAGATTTGTGTTAGGGTTGTCACATGGAAATCGCCTATTACCTATGTACGAACTGTAGATATAACTGTCAGTTGAAGTCAGTGCAGTGATCTTGATAGTGACTGACAGAGATAACGCACTGCTGAAAATAGTACATAATTATAGAGTTTAATTATATCATTTATGACCCAATATAAAAAAAGGAGGAGGTTCTCAATTCGTCGGAATCTTTTGTTTTTTTATTTTTTTTATGTATGTTCACAGATTACTCGAAGATGCCTGAACTGATTTGGAAAATTTTTTCTTGATTGAATTGAAAAACTTTTCAGATATTTTTAATTTCGGTATATTGCAGTCGGTTTAATTTTTCCTAAAATAAAGCTTGTTTACAAACGACAAGGTTCAAACGGACATAACATCAAGACTACTTTGCTTGCAAGTAACATATATCAATATACAATACTTGGTCTTGATATTAACAAAAATATTCTGAACTCTGGTAGCCCTGATAGTAATAAACCTACTTCCTTTATGTTAATATGCAAGTTGAAATATCGATGGTTGATTGAGTGTCCATATCTCGTATGTAACACAAGGGCATTTAAATTTGTCTACTGTAATAAGTAAGTAATAACATACAATTGTAAAGTAAAATACTACTAAAGTATAATTCCTAACAGTTATTATTATGATATTTAACTGAAAAACTTAAATCTTTAAAATTATTTTAAAGCTTAATTTGTTTTAATTTTTTTTTTGTAAATCATATAAAACACTATCGTGTAGTAAACTTTAACCGACAATTTTTAATGTTTTGACAGATTGGCAATCAATACAAAAACTGTCACAACTCACAACATCAATTTTTCCGCGACATATATTATACATATTATTCGGCTATTGTGAAATGGGCCCTAATAAAAGTAAATTCGAGGGCCTTTGGAAGAAATTTCTTCCTTCGAGATATAAGCTGTTCTTGTGCACGTCTTTTAAGTATATGTCTTGTGTTTAAACCGACTTCAAAAAGGAGGAGATTCTCAATTCGTCGGAGTCTTTCTACTTTTAAGTTACGTGTAAATAAATGCATACATTTTATAAAATCTGCTCTCAATTTAAACAAACTCTTTAATCATAAACAAGAAAGGCAAGCGGGTTCGGATATGGAGACTAAAGTATGACCGCACGCCGCCTCAAGACAATTTCAAATTGCTAGCAATAATTCAACATGTAATATAAGAGGGATGGGTTTATAAATAAACCTCTCCAACCACTAGTAAGTAAGACAGCGTTTATGGAAATGCCATAGATTTACACTTATTGAGTTTGGTTAAATATTGAGGGAATTTGACGGCCCGATATGCATTTATTCGCCGTGCCTTGCGGCTTTCCTGGATTGGTATACTGGGTAAGGGTATATCTCTTTTTTGTACCTACTACTTGTATTTTGTTCTATAGAGTGCATAGGTTGTTTAAAAAAATTATAAAGGTTATAGTTTGGTTCGTCTGAATCTGCTCTGATGCCTTTAAAAAATATTTTAATTCAAATATTCCAATCAACGCCACTATGTTGATAGGAATGTTAAAATGAAAGGAATTTTTTGTTTCTTGAAATTATTTGTTTAATGAATTTCTTTAAGGCATAGTCATTGTGATTATTAGGTATTATCCGACGTTTGCCAATGAGTCTATCAGAAAAGAACATTGGTCAAACATAATGGTATGTCTAACAAAACTACCATGATCATCATCATGACTTATTCTTGTCAACTGCTAGACGAAGGCTCTTTCGGGAGCGCAGCGTTCTGCGGTCTTTTACATCCAGTCAGTTCTCAAGTTGCGTTGGACCAGTGGAATGGACGGTAAATGATTTTCACTCCAGAACACTTCTGCCCTGTCCAGGGTTCTGGGAAATATAAGACGGCCACCTTTGGTTATCCTTTGAGCTAGTTTCTTGAAATTCTACGTTATGGATGATGGGGTATCCTTTAGAGAAACACCCGACATAACTGTTTCTTCTTTATCAACCGACAGACGTCCACTGCTGGACATAGTTGAATTCCACCTGCCTTAGTCTCGCGCCGTCTGTATTTAGCGGCTCTCTGCGACTCGTCTGATGTCGTCAGTCCAAGTCCAACTAGTCGGTCTGCCAACACTGCGCTTGTCGGTGCGATGTCGCCACTCATTTTTTTTTATTCGATGACCAGCTAGTCCTTGACTGCGATCTCACCTGATGGTAAGTGACGATGCAGTGTAAGATGGTAGAGCGGACTAACTTGGAAGGGGTATTGGCAGTGAACATTCAACCCATACCCCTAATTGGTTTCTACACTTCATCGTGCCGGAACGCTAAATCGCTTGATGGCACGTCTTTGATGGTAGGGTGGTAACTAGCTAGCCACGGTCAAAGCCTCCCACCAGACAACATCTCATATCACTCATCATCATCATCGACATAACCCGTTCCATCGCAATCGAAGCAGCGCGTAGCGAATTTTATTTTGTGGACTGGACCAACTGTCAGCGCAGATTACACAACGTCCGGTAAAACATTGAAAAAAATTATAAAATAGCCGGGGTCGCGCCGTCATATTATTATTAATGCCATTATGGTGGTGTTACGATATTTATTTATTTATTCAAGCGGAAGGGGAGAGTCAGTAATTGGCACATGACAATGGGGATTAAGCGGCTTTACAGACAAGTTTTGTGATTCAAATATTGACGGCTCGGTGGGCGACAATGCAGGCCTGTTATGATAATATTCCTGGCGTTTCATACAATAATTCGTCCGCAGTTTCACATCGAGTGGCCGTTGAAATCCGTGAAATCTTTACGGCGTCTCTCGACTTTTGCTTTGTTGTTAGTAGAATGTATAATGTGCTGCTTCTTACGAGAACTTATATCACCCTTATGGAGCACAACTTTTGCTAGACTAAGATCTATTTTAATCCTTTTGATAAATATCCATAATTAGGTAAGTTCCAGTTTTAATGTCGGTTGAGTTATCCCACTTCTGATATGTAAACCCAGCAAGAGTTGAGCATCTCAGAAGTAGGAATTACTTAAATAATTTTAATATGTTGATTGTTGATATTCAATCAGTAAATAAATTTAAACATTTAAATACTTATAAGTTAAACTATTAGTTAATGGTCTGTATTAAAAAAAATAAAGCAGCGGGTGTTCTACTTAGTTTCTGGGAAGAGCGCACACAAAAACCCCTTTTGCTGAAAATGGCTCCTATTCAAAGATATAAGGATAACTAACCTAAAACAGTCAGCTAGCTGAAGAAGGCTAATACGCCTATAAATAAAGCTAATAATTCACTTTTGAAAAGTCTATACAAAACTTAAATCACCTTAATATGGTCAGTAAAGGATTAAGGATCGTGGACTTAACTCTTAAGAGCTTCAGCCCGTCGCGACATACAAATTATGAAAACAAATGAAGCCGAGCTGTGGTAAATAATAATTAGATAGTCTTTTTCTTAGTGGGCGATAATCGAAAACGTTCGGCAGATGATTAATCGCGAGCAGCAGTCGACAGTGAGGAGTTAGGAGCGGGAAGATTGATGGGCGAACATAGCTATGATGCGCCTGATCATCGCGTTGACTGAAATGAACTTATAAAACGTGGTAATAGACCCATTTATTGAGGGAAAGAGGTGCTTTAAGAGGGCAACCCACATGAGCTCCCTGGCGCAGTGTCGTTGATTTCCGGCGGGGAAGATTAAGGGCCTGTATTACCCACCTGATAAGTGTCGGATAGCCTAACCGTAAATTTTGTCACTTTCTTACTTTATGTCAAGTGACAAAATATGCGAATAAGCTATCCGACACTCATCAGAAGGTGGTGAAAATGGCCGTTAGACATTTATTATTTCTGAAATGTTTCTGGTCTGGTAGGAGGCTTTGGTCGTTGCTGGCTGCCACCATACTGTCAAAGACTTGCCGCACTAATGATTTAACTTTACGTTGATGGCGTGTAGAAACCGATTAGGGGTAAAGGCTTAGTTAAAACTGTTATACCCCTTTCAAGTTTCCAGCAAGTGACCAGCAGTCAAGGGCTATTTTGTCATGAATGAAAAAATGGAGACTGAAATGTCATAATTTGAATTATTGTTGAAGTGCTTAGTTTCTTTGCCGACACTTCTCAGCAGATTCTGCTATACGAACCGATGATTTGTGTTGACTTATAACGAGGGCCACGAGTTGGCCCATTGAAATACAAATGTTTAAAAGTAATCCTTTTTAAGCTATTGCATAGCTTTTATCGCGGGCTTTGAACTAGGACAAACAGTTTGAGCGCGGCGACCGAATCAAGAAATTCCGTAACGAAAAAAACCTAACACCGTCGTTCAGTAAGCGTTCAACATTTTAGACGTTCTCAAGTAGCTCTATTTGGCGCAGTGGGCGAGCGGCCGCTTTCTTCACCGTAGGGTGTATGATGTCGCAGGTTCGAATCTCACTCGCGAAGTAGGGACAGTTCGCTTTTCTTGTTTGTTTGTTTTTTAATTTTTTTTTGCATAATTCTTATTATGCAAAAAGAAAATATTACATAAATATTACTAGTGGTTCGCCCCGAACTGAGACCTCGCGGTAACGGTTTCCCATAATTACTTATTCATTCAATAGATACATGACGATCAAAATTGACATTATTATTATGCCCGTTTTCACCAACCATACCTAAATCATCCCCTTTGTAGAAGTCTCTTTACGTAGGTAGCCCCTAAATACAATCCTAACATCCCATATGTCATTTTCACCTTTAGTTGTCCCGTAGAGGTTTGTAATAACAAAGTTGACAGAAAGTGTCAACTAACTTAACATATGTAGCCCGTAAAGGTTAGGGAACTGTTATAGTGAAATCCTCAAGGCCTCAATCAAACTTAGGTATAGTTTTTTGGAACATTCAAATTAAATTACTTGTACACAGCGTCAACTATCGACACGATCAGAAAACATGTAAAAACAAACTGCAACGTGAAGTTTTATTGATGTTTGCTAAATGACTAAATAATAATTTTAATTGAATATATTATGTTACATATAAGCTGCATTTGCTATATGAGATGAGAGCGCCATCTATTGACATCATTGTGAAGTTCTGTTGTTGCTGCTCATTAAAAGTTAAATAATTTAGTTTCCTTATTACATTTATCTAATTTTAGTATTTGTTGTTCAAGTACATGATATTACGCTAAAATTATAAAACTTTCAAGCCCCAGCTCTCAATGGTTATTCCGTTGTGAGGTCAAATATAATCTCCACTTTGAAAGCCCCCCATTTCGTCAATTTTAGGAAAAAAATTAAAAAAAAAAATACTTTTGTACTCTGTTTCAAATTATCTTTAAAATGACGTACTGTAACCCTATGAAAAGCAAAAATTTTTTTTTTCGTCGCTTTCGCTTCTATGAGAGCCCCCCTGAAATAAAGATTTTTATAACTTTTTAAGCCATTTTCGGCTGGAGGCCATCGGTTTACATATTATATCTAAAATTGAAGTAATTACGTTCAGTAATTCAGAAGTTATAAGGCTCTGACAGACGGACGGACGGACGGACGGACGGACGGACGGACAAGTGCAAATTCACTCAAGTAGACTCAAAGACCTTCGCTTCGCTCGGTCGATAATTGCATAAGTTGATAAAAAATGCTATGCAATAGCTTTACCGCGGCAGTCCCCGAGTGCCACTTAATTTTTTTTTTAATTTTGAAGCTTGTTTAAATCTTAATTCCACCTTGAATAATGTGAACAGTTTTTTTTTTGTAATTAATGGAAACTGTAAAAAAAGGAAAAATATGTTATAAAAATAAGCGTAAAGGTCTGGTAACCCTTTAACTTAATTCATTCGTTCGGATATCATTTCATCCATATAAAGCTGGTCATTTGACTATTTTTTTTAAACCAACGAAATTATCTAAATCTTATACAAGAAAAAACTTCCTATTGTATAACTTTGCGATTTAATCATAGTTGTCGACTCTTAACAATGAACAAAACATTAATAATCACAATATTAGTCACAAGATAAAGGTTTTTGCAGTATTTTTTGCGGTCCAGAGATTATCAACGCAAGCATAAAACACAAATCTACCAATGATTCATTATCTTCAAATATTGTTCTCAAATAAAAGATTCATTCAATATAGCTCAATGGACTTGGTCGGTAGGTACTAGTTCTTGGAAGTGGTACCAAACTGTATAAATAAAGAGATAATATTATGTACAATATGTGTCGTCTTTACCCATGTCTCATTCATTAATACTCTATAGAAATTGAGGAATCGTGAAACTTTGGTATTATAACTAAACTACGGCCGTTCAGAGAATGCGTTCCTGACACGTCGCGATTGAACTGACGACGTAACTTTGTAATGGCGTTGCAGTTACGATAAAAATATTATTGCTGGTTGTTTACCGTTTCAACAATTGATGAGCATTAAAACAACATTATTATATCAATAATCAATTAATGTTATAATTTTGTGCCAAACTGAGTGTCAAATAACTTGGTAAACAATATTTTTCTAAATGTGTCAGGAACGCATTCTCTGAACGGCCGAACTTTATGTATGTTAAACCTTGATTAGCCATTTGGCTTTTTAACCGACTGCGGTAAAGGGTTATATTTATGATTTTAGCAGTCTACTTGTGTGTGTCTGTGACTATTTACGAATGTTCCACTCTAGCGCCGAAACGAAAAATCATTGAAATAAAGAAAAATCGAAAATTATTTTTAGTTTTAATAAAAAAAGGGGGAAAATCGGGGGGTTGAAATTTCAAAGTAAAATAACTATATTGAGTGGGGTATCATATGAAAGGCCTTTACTTGTGCATTCTAAAACAGTTTTTTATTTATTTTTATATATAATAGTTTTTGATTAATCGGCCAAAATGTCGAAAAAAATACCCCCCCCCCCCCCCCCCCTATCTCCGAAGTTTACCAATCGAAAAATCTGAAATAATTATTGTCAATAGAAGTTTATGTATATTTTACAGGAAAAATAAAATGAACGCGAAAATTATTTTAGTTTAATTAAAAAAGAGGGGAAAATCAGGGGTTTGAAATTTCAAAGTAAGATAATTATACCGAGTGGGGTATCATATGAAAGGCCTTTATTTGTGCATTCTAAAACAGTTTTTTATTTATTTCTAGATATAATAGTTTCTGATTAATCGGCCAAAATGTCGAATAAAATACTGTTCCCCCCCCTTATCTCCGAAGTTTACCAATCGAAAAATCTGAAATAATTATGGTCAATAGAAGTTTATGTATATTTTACAGGAAAAATAAAACCAACGCTCTAACTAGCATAGTTTTTTTTTATATTAACAATAAACCTCTACAAACAAAGTTAACGATAAATAAGCAAATTAATATAATATTATCGTTTTACCTTTACTTGTGGAGTATGGAACCCTCGGTGCGCGAGTCCGACTCGCACTTGGCCGGCTTTTTTACAGTTTCCATTCTTTACAAAAAAACTGTTCACATTATTCAAGGTGGATTAAAGATTTAAACAAGCTTTAAAATTAAAAAAAATATATATTCACATTTGTATTCCAATGGGCCAACTCGTGGTCCTCATCTAAGTCAACACAAATCATCGGTTCGTACAGCAGAATCTGCTGAGAAGTGCCGGCAAAGAAACAAAGCACTTCAACAATAACAATTCAAATTATGACATTTCAGTCTCCATTTTTTCATTCCTGACAAAATAGCCCTTGACTGGCTGTTTCGTGGCGATGTAATATTAAGATGGTAGCGGAAAAACTTGGAAGAGGGTATAACAGTTTTAACTAAAACTTTACCCCTAATCGGTTTCTACACGCCATCAACGTAAAGTTAAATCATTAGTGCGGCACGTCTTTGACGGTATGGTGGCAGCCAGCTACGACCAAAGCCTCCTTCCAGACCGATTTTGATGAAAGAGGTGTGTTGACATAGGCTACATTTTATAGAAAGGAAACCATCAGACGGATTTTACATCCAATTTTCCGTAATCGGTTTACAGTTTTTAAGCTTTTTGAGAATATAAAAAAAAAACTTTACAGTTTACACCATTTCGGTTGCTTGAAACTTTGATACTTATCATCTTGATAAATACCGTGCGTTGCTTAAAATAAACTAAAACATTTGGCATCTCTCAAAATTCTGTCAGGGGTATTCCTACAGGTCTCATAGAAATTCCTGTCAAACTCTGACAGCCCGAAACACGCGTAACCTAACCTACTTCTCTTCATTTTAATGAGTCATCATCATCATTAGCAACCCATCAACGGCTCACCACTGAGCGCAGGTCTCCTCTCAGAGAAGGGTTATAGGCCATAGTCCACCACGCTGGCCCAATGCGAATTGGCGGACTTCACACACCTTCGAGAACACTATGAAGAACTCTCAGATGTGCAGGTTTCCTCACGATGTTTTCCTTCACCGTTGAAGCAAGTGATATTTTATTGCTTAAACGCACTTGACTCCGAAAAGTCAGAGGTGCGTACCCGGGATCGAACCTGCGACCCCCCGAATAGGAGACCACAGTCCTAACCACTAGGCTATCACTGCTGCTTCATTTTAATGAGTATTGTATACTTTTGAGCAGCTTCACTTCGCATCAAGTTGCGGCATCATTATATGGATATGTGGTATGAGATCGCTTCGCTGATGATTCAGTAACCACGCGGGCGGCATCGCAGTCAAATGCTAATGCGAACATTAAAAAGATGTTCGGTACGCATTAATGCAAATTCGTTATTTTCGCACGCCATGACCCGAATGCGTCCATTACCTATAGCTTAATGAAACGAGTGTAAACTGTAAATATATGGAGGAAACAGGAAGTGTCAAATGGCGTTTTGCTGTCTGAACACGGCCCAGTTCGCCTTAGCGCTAAGTGCCTTGATGTAATTGTTCGTCTGTATAGTCCAATGCAAATAGCTCGTGTTTGATTGTCCGGCGCCGACTTAGTCTAAGACTACACTGGGGATTTTTTGTTTTTAAAGTTTTGTTACAGGACAAAAGTTCTACGATCGCAATAACGATAATTAATTCCTGTGTTTCCTGATAACCTTGATATATCGCCACTGTACATGTACAGAGCTGAGAGAGTAATTTTAATTTTAAGAGTAATAGTGATCGTGAAAATCTGCGAGATAGGAAGAGATAGAAGGATATTGGCGAATTCATAGAGTTTCTGACCCAGACGAACTGAACCGTGGGCCTCAAGCCCACGTTCACGAATCAAACTTCTCGTGATTGTTCTAGTAAACCAGTCTTACAAAAAAGTTCATCAAAGTCTATCAAATAAAGTTGGAAGAAAAAAGATATTCACTTGTATTGCCATGTAACGGTTGTTTATAATGTGTAGTTGTGAATAATTATATTTTTGATCCCCATCTTCTAAAAATATAGGGTTTGCACAGAAAAATTAAATTAAATTCATTAATTAAAATAAAATTATTTCTGAATCTGAACGGTTTTTAAAAATGCTGGGTCAAAATTAGCCAACCTCCTTTGGCATATTAAGCGATCCTTTCTTATTTGACTGTTGATAGCTTTGTTGATTTGAAGTAACTCCTCTGATTGGCTTACACTCTTGCACTTATTAAAAAAACTCTTGTAGTGATTATAATAAATTTATAGACAGTTAGAACAATTAGTCTTATGTTAACCAGGTTGTGCATCTTTTGTTTTCAAATGGGTGATGTACATTTTAGACCTATATACCACTTTGTAATTTCCCCTATCACGCTTTCGAGGGAAGCTGGAAGAAATCTCTACTTAGAGATAAGCTTCACCTTTGTCCACTTATTCTAATATTATTTTTTTAACACTGTTTATATGTAGGTAAAATATAAGTAAATAAATATCATAGCAACTATTTGTCTAGCGACATGTCGTTATTGCGTTCATACACTAACCCTATAAGTGAACTTTTGCCCATATTTCGAAGTAAACCGGACGAGTATCTTTACTTAACGGTCTTCCTATATTGATGACACGTGCTTATGGATTTGATTCGGCATCTTTTGAAGATCTGCGGTCAAGCATAAATTGTGAGAATTTTCGGATGCTCGACGCTTGAGCGATGCCCATTAAGTATAATGTTAATAGCCCGGTATGTTTAATGAAGAGATTTCAAGACTGAAGTGTTTGATATTTGCTCTTATTTGGTATGATGATGATGATGATGATGGTGAAGGTGTTTAGATATGAGATTAAAAGCATCAATATAGAAATAATAAAGAATACAGTGAGGCAAAGTTGTACTGTAGGAATCTAGAGGCTACACAAGTTCATATATACGTATACTTACGGTACGTGTGATTTATAGGTCTTTTAACTAAGAAATAAGGAGATCCGATTCTGAAGTAGAGTTATCTAGTACACAAGCTGAAGTGGAAATAGGGCAGAGTATTTTAAATGGTAAGACTACTGAATCTATACATATAATAAAACAGAAACGAAACCAATTCTGTACATGAAATAGATTCAGAAAAGGGTTTTTGCTTCTAATTGTGTTCAAGATACAGATATCAAAACAGAAGCTAAATTTTTTTTTGTCTGTTTGTTTGTCCTTCTTTCTCGTAAAAACTACCGCACAGATTTCTACAAAATTTTATACCGTGGTAGCTTATTACTCGGGTCAACATCTAGGCTACTTTTTATCCCGGAAAATCAAGGAGTTCCCGAGGGACTTTAATAACTAAATCCACGCGGGCAAAGTCGCGGGCATCAGCTAGTCTGAAATATATTAGCAGTTAGAATGATCTCTAGTAAGACGAAGAAGAAGTTGCTATGCGAAATCGGTTAAATGCTGTTTAGTGTTTTTATTTTGCACTGGCTGATGCCCGCGACTTCGTCCGTGTGGATTTAGTTTTTCAAGTCCCTCGGGAACTCTTTGATTTTCCGGGATAAAAAGTAGCCTATGTCACTCCCCAGGTCCTCAACTATACCCATGCAAAAAATCACGTCGATCCGTAGTTCTGTTGCGGCGTGATTGAAGGAGAAACCAACAAACCAACAAACACACTTTCGCATTTATAATATAAGTATGATTAGCCGTAAATCACAGAACAATAATTCTCCAATTTTATGAACTTCCGGGAGGAAAATTCTAACAAACACGATAATCGTACACTACGGTACAATAAGTGATAAATTATTAATGTAAATATGTTGTATTATGAAGCGAATTACTATATCCTGCGGGTTTGTGAAAAATGTGTAATATAAGCAGGTAGTAATGTAAAATATTAAATAAACCAGCGAACGCAAATGCGGGTGCGGAAACGATTAAGCTAATTAAATGCGTTTGTGTATAAAGAAATTAATTAAGTAATCGTTGCATTCTTGCCAATATAAATGCGAAAATGTATTAATTACTTGGTTTGTCCTTCAATCACCCAACAAAGAGCAATAGATTGACGTGATTTTTATATGGGCAAAGTTGAGAGTGGACCTGGAGAGTGACATAGGCTACTTTTAAGCCCGGAAATACAAAGGGTTTTTGCGAGATTTTTAAAAGTTGTCCAAGTTTCTATATGGCAGTTTGAGCTATGCCTCTCTATTAGTAACTTAGATTTGATAAAGGTATTGGGTATTTTAGGTAATACATTATTACATAATACCTAGGTCTACATGATAATACTTAGCAAGAGGATAGTACCCATCAGTAATTCACCAAGTTTTCTTTCATACTCGTACCAATCAAGCGTATAGTTTTTATCGTCACATTTACGTTACAAGGCTTTTATCTCTATTTAAATTACCAGTATTGCCTAAGTGCCGGATATCGACGCAATTATAGCCAATGACATGCTTGGTAGAAGTAGGTATATCATTTGCTAGTAAATGTAGGTATGTACGGTATATATACGGCTAGTCTATTTCTAGATACATATTTTATTGCTAATTTTCATTTTCTGCGTACTTTTTATTTTCTTATCTAATTGCCGTAAATATGTCATGAATTGTAACCAAGAAGCATTTCTTGGAAACTTTATAAATACCTATCTATTTTCTTTTTAACTGACTTCAAAAAAGGAGGGGGTTCTTTCGGATTCGGAATCTTTTTTTATTTTTTTTCTTTAAGTATGTTCACCGATTATTCGAAGACGTCTGAACTAATTTGGAAAATTCTTTTTTTGTTTTAAAGGGTATACTTCCCAGGTCCTATCCTACTTAAATTTTATCGAAATCGGTCGAGCGGTTTTAAAAATCTCAACAAAAAATCCCCCCACTACTTTGTAGTGGCGCGGGCGTTTGAAGTCGGTTTTTAAAAAGATTTTTTTAAGTAATTAAATTATAAATTATTTTTATGAGGATGAAAATTAATTTCATAAACGTAGGGTAGGGCGGGGCTTAAAGGTCCGCGGGTAAAAAGGTCCACCACAAATATCTCAAAAACAAGTGACAAATCGTTGTTGCTAACGATACGAGTGTAAAGAAGCGAGCGCGGGGAGAGTAACGCGCCATCGCCGATAGTTGGGCGACCTTGCTTGCGGGAGATACACGGTCGTGTGTCCAAATTTTAACGTAAGTATTTTTTTTCGTTGTTAATATTTTTGGTGTCAAGGACTGTTTTTAAGTTAACGATCCCTGAACATAGTTTTTAAGTATACGTTATTTCATTGTTTTTTAAAGTGTATTGTCAATTTTAAGTTAGATTGAATGTTTTTTTTGTATAACTTCTATAAATACCCACACGTGGTTGGGGTAAAAAGGTCCAGTTGGTCCTTTTTACCCCACATCATTTACATATTGGTTATTATACATTATATAATATTCTAAAATTTTAAGTGCTGATTTGTTTAATTTTGTTCTTCAAATGAGACTGATTATTAATTAAAGGGTTAAGATAGTTAGAAATTATCAATAAAACTTTATATGTTTCCAAAAAATATATTGTTATTTGATTAAGACTAATTAAATTTAATTATACTTCAATGAAGAGAATATATTTTTTTCTATAATAATCATAACCGTATTTGTTATTTTTTGTTTTTTGAAAAACAAATATTCTTTTGATTTCCATCAAATCATTTGTAGTTATTATTTCATGAAACCTTTTAAAATTAAGAATGAAATATTGGACCTTTTTGCCTCCTCGCTGTCCCTTTTTACCCCTACTATGGGGCAAAAAGAGACAGATGACAATGTCTAGAAAAACAGTAAAAAGATATATTTCTATAATGATGAATCAACCAAGAATTGAGCCAAACATAGTTCGATAATTGTTTGTTTCATATATGTTGTTTGTTTTGATGTAGTAGGTTTGGTTTTCACAATATAATTGCTAAAAGTGAAATTGGACCTTTTTGCCCCGCCCTACCCTAATGGATACCTATCATGTCTATAAAATAATGTTATTAAATCAAGATGTTAAAGGTTGAAAATAACTATTTCCAAACCTAGGTTTATGATGAATACTAAACCTAGGTTGGAATGGCATTTCGAACCAGGTGAAGGATCACTTAACAATTCAAAAGCACTATGTAAAAAATTTGAATTCTACTTTTTATTTTTACCACCGTATTTCTTATATTTCAACCAAAGATTTCAACCTTTTAGCTCTCTTTCCTTCCCGTTTGCTTCTACATGTGTAGGTGTTATTGTCTCAATTTGCTAATCATGTGAACTTGATGGTAAACCTTCTATTGCAGTACAAACACAAAAGTACCGATTTCCAACCGATCTTGCTTAATTGATATTCAAATTGTTGTTTACGTTTTATCGTTTGTCGCTTGATTATTCATGAATGTATGAGAAATGTAATGCATTTGCGATGTTCTCTTCCGGACATGCGGGCGTGAACGCACGTGGCCATAGGTACATACACCGTTAGCTTCCGAGCTGCATATAAATTGTCTATATTATTTCTATACCTAGCTATGTAATACTAGTAGCTGGATAACTTTTCCGCTTCGGTTTTGAAAACCGTGGGAACTTTTTGATCTCTTTTGGGAAGCGATAGATAGGTAGATCGTGAAAATGTGAATGACCTGAATATTTTCCCCCGTATTCATAGTTATATTTTTCATTCAACGTTTTATTTTGTATATAGGAACCCTGAATATTCACAGGATAAAAATAATAATCCTCTTCCTGCCTGTTAATGTTCTGACATTCCGTAGATAGCCCAAACAAAATAATAGTCAGACACAAAAATTAGAAGAAACTGTTAGTAATGCGATTGTTCATCATACGATAGGCATTTCTTTTATATTTATTCATATCAGGGTAATTGTTGCTACATACGAGTACCAGACTTAAATTCAAAAATTCTTAGTCATGGCTTTCAAAATTAAATATATTTTAAAAACTAAAATTACAAAGTTTCCAACATATTTAGCAACGAATTAAATAGGTACATTTTCTTATGAGCCTGTTTATCCACCTCTTTCCTTCCCTTTCAAGACGACGCCATTTACACTTATTGTTGTTTTTAGTTTATTTACTGCAATTACCATAGCTCATCGCTAACTAGACTTCATTTTAATTTTATTACTTTTATTATACTTATTCCTTTGATGTATAAGGCTTTGTCTTTTTCTTTGTTATAATTTATATTGATCTTTTCTATGTATGATCGCTTGCCCACGTTTTTCTCAGTAGTAGATTTGAAATCTCTAACACATCTTTCTATTTATATTTTATGTTTGAGTTGACGTGTAATAATTTCGTATCCGGATTCCACATAGCATTTTCCATTATATTAAAATTATAATTTTATGTTATGCTTTTCAAATATTTTTGATTTTTATCGTAGACTGGTAAGTACTATTGTTACAAGTTCAAAAAAAATATGATTTTTATTACTAACCATAAACATAGTATTCCTTACTACCGTAAAGTGTTAATCGCCTAAAAGTGTATTTGAAACTTTTTAAGTTAAAAGTTTGATATAAAAAATCCCGATAATTAACTACAATCTTAAAATTATAGTATGTGCTCTTGTCTATAGCTCGTTTCTTTATTGTTACAGTTATACGAGATCAGCGATGACCCGCAAAGAAAAGAGTTCTTAGACGACCTGTTTTCTTTCATGCAAAAGCGAGGTAAGTTCCCACATTCAATCCAAACTATTAAAAGCTGTAAAGCTTTGATTAATTCTCTGTACCGATTGATATTGCGTGTAATTTATCATAGACTTAAATGTTTCATTCACGATCGATCCTTTATACCACGTCCAAATAACAATGAGCTATATTAACGTATAAAATAGTTGTTGTAAGAGTTGTTATTATGGTAGTTACTAGATTTGAATCAGATGTAAGGTTATCTTCGTATAAACGGTTTTATATTGTGGAGATCGACGTAGGAGTGATAAGATCACGGATGATTGACGACGTCTGCTCGTCGTTGTGAGCTATTACAGATAATAATTAGTTGTTAGAAGAGCCTAGGTTCGAGTCTGATAAATTTCATTCGAGAGAATATTACTTAACAACTTTTTATCTACATATTCAGGAAAACCTGTAAGGTATGAACACAGTTACAACATTGCTCATGTTTCAGTACATACATTTGAACCAAAATAGCATTGCCAAACTTCGGTCTTCTTTTGCTATGAATGCATTATACTGATAAGTGATAATTTCCATTTCCTATTCAATTATTCAATCAATAATTAATTCAAATAATAATTCAATCTAACATTATCCTAAGCAACGTTTTATTGTTAAGAAAGTTCATAGTCATTGTCAAAATAAAGACAGACTGCGAAATATAGTTTACAAATATTATATGTATACCTACTGAGTAAGTATAGGAAACACATTTAAGCAGTTCAGCAGCTTTACTAAATTGAACTTGCTTATTTCTTAATCTATTCAAATTAGCTAATATGATAACTCTAATTATCTCGTGTTCAGAGTTCAGACTTCAGAGCGTTGTGATTTGGCGCTACCAAAAAGGATTTTGAGTGCATGTTTCTGTGGCAGTGGAATGCTTAATTTTTGACGTGATAACGTCTTATAAATCGATGAACACCGGCTGCACGCACGAAAAAGTGTCACGTTCCGCCTGAGCCTGCGCGTGCAAGCGAGAGCGCGGAACAAGCGATAGAGAGGCACGATCGGCCCAAGCGTTGGCTTGTGACACATTTATTCATCAATGTTTCTTTATGACGTTATCACGTAAAACTATTGTCCGTAAACCAATTACAGGCAACCAATTTTATTATTTTATAGTGAGAGCTCTCACTCATCGAGTGTGAGAATTCGCCATGCACCCCTTATTATTCTCATTCAGCCATGTAATCATTATATTTAAAATAACATAATAGAAATAATTAAGCGGAAGATTCGTTGATCGCCGCGAGCGTTCATATCGTGCGCCTGCGCATTTGATTGATAACTGTATCCATCTCTCTTTATCTGCACCAAGTTTCGTATGTTCGTCTCTGTCTTGCTTTAATTGATCTCCGTTGTTAATGGCGCCATCATTGTCACTAGATAGATCACCTGATATTAAACTGTCATGTTGGTAGACCAATAAATGTGGTTTTACTAATTTTCTATCGGTTTCGATTGGTCACTATTATAAATGGGCACTAATTTCAATAATTTCATTAACTATAGGCATAAAAACTCTCGTATTTTAGGATCCATAGGTACTTAGCTGATAATATGATAACTGTAAATATGTGTCCATTTATTTATGTGACCTTTTCACGATTCACAAATCATCTGCCTACCTGGTCTAGACGAATGTGTCACAGACCTAAATGTATCTTGGAAACGGAAATTGGATACTTTTTGTCTTATGATTCACGAGGCTAGATACATCTTTTTCATCAACTTATAGACGTCCACTGCTGGACAAAGGTTTTCTGCATGGACTTCCACAGGCTTCGGTCTTGCGCCTCTTGAATCCAGCGGCTCCCTGCGACTTTTTTGATGTCGTCGGTCCACCTAGTGGGGGGTCTACCAACACTGCGTTTCCCATACATATACATACGTTGTATAATACATAAATAAAGTTTATAATATTGGTAAAAACAAACACATACCAAATATTAAGAGTATTCAATAGATATTATTAGTAGGGCATACATGCTAGTGTGCGCCTACCTTAACAATGAATATCACACTCCAGGATCGAACCGGCTCTTATCTGGTCCGTAATAAATTATTATTCAATTTATCACCTTACAACATGACCAATAAACTCCTGGCTGTTATTACGCGGGAGGCGATAACAGCCAAACTAATCGTTATTTTTCCTTAACGATTTATATCGAGATCCAATTCGAATCGATTTGTGAATCAATGTTGGGTCAATCGATATTCAAGCTTGTGATACTTATCGTGGAATAGCTACACGGATTCGTTAGCTGCTCTTATTCTAATATTTACACTGCGCTTTAACGCCTGACTTTGTCCGTGGTATTATTAAAGTTTTCATCTTTTTATGTTGGTACCTATAGCATAGATCATTATTTTCATAAGCTACCCTTGATTAAAGTAATAAAAGCGTGTAGATATTACTATAGAAAAATATGGAGAAAGCTGATGATTGAGGATTTCGGAGACGGGTGAAGAGCATGGGGCAGGGTATTGAAGAAAGGTGGGGCGTGCTCGAACAAAGAAGTACATACATACATAAATGACTAAAATAATGACCCTTCCTTTTAGCTTTGCCATATTAGACTGGAACCGCATCTGTGCGCATTGATTCGCATTTTGTCCATACAAAACTGTCATTTTTCATAGAGTCCTGTACGCATCAATTCGGCTTTTAGATGCGTACACGACTTTATGAAAATTGATAGCCTTAGGGTAAAAGTTGCTGATAAGTAAGTACTGGAAAAGCTGTCTTTGTCACTGTCACTGTCACTTAAATAATTTTAATGTTCGTTGCATAGTCGCAATTCCTAGTTCCATGGTTCGTTGTCTACATCATAGATCTGTATCTATGGTCTAGTTTATAGTTGTGTTCACTGCACTGAGCACTAGTCAAAGCTTTTTGTACCGAGCGTTTGGGTACGTTTAATGTGGACTTCCATAAAAAAGGTCCAGAAACCAAATATTTATCCATTATGCTCAGTTCGTTATGGTCGAGCATCTTTTTAATTACTAGAATTAATTTATTCGAGTTTATCCTCGCATGCCGGCCTGATCCCGCGTTAATAATGTTTTATCATTTATTATTCTTGAGTAATGTAACTTAACCCACCACGCCCCGCGTCCGCAGTCCGTCTTCATCATAAAAAAATTAACATCATTTCACATCACTAGTGTTTTCTTTTTCTCTTTTGTTTTAATCAATCTCGGTTGCTTTGAGGTCAACAAACGGCTATAGGATTGATAAAATTTGGGCAAATTTAAATTTAATTTGGGTAAAGTAACACCAGTGATGGGCTGCTCAACTTTGCTCCTCATGCGAGGGATGTGAATCCTATCCTTCGTCATATCCTATCCGTCCTATATCCTCCTATGTCCTATATGTCCTATGTCTATATCCTATATCCTATACGTTGCGCCTTTTACCATATAAATTATAAATAATAATAGTACGTATTTGTAGTAATAATTAAACAAATAGATTTTTTTGTAAATTGTATTAAGTAATTTATTTTATTCAGTAGGATAGTGTAAGAAGAAAATCCTTACTAATATTATAAATGAGAAAGTGAATTTGTTGGTTGGTTGGTCCGACAATCATGCAGTAACGGAGCGACGAATTTTTCGCATGGGTTCATGGGTGTTTAATCAAATCCACGCAGACATGGACTTTAGCTTGTAACGTATATTTTTTATAAATGGTAATGTCATCATAGCAACCCATCAACGGCTCGCTACTGAGCGCAGGTCTCCTCTCAGAGAAGGGGTATAGGCCATAGTCCACCACGCTGGCCCAATGCGAATTGGTGGACTTCACACACCTTCGAGAACATTATGAAGAACTCTCAGAAGTGCAGGTTTCCTCACGATGTTTTCCTTCACCGTTGAAGCAAGTGATAGTTAATTGCTTAAACGCAAAATGGTAATGTAATTATTTGTAAATTATGATAAGGATTGAATTTTTTTATGAAACGATTATTTTCGATCTCGTATGGGCGTGGAGGTGGGGATAGGATGTAACCACGTGACCAACTCGTTAGCAGCTGATTGATCGGCCATCAGCCCGCTCCTGTCCGCTAGCTTTATACAGCGGGCTCTGATATACATCATATTATTTATTAATTTTTTCCCTCAGCAAAATCTGCTTTCTTAACCAATGCCGATGGTAAGAGTCTTGACTTGTCATTAGAGCCACAGCCTTGGCCTTAGATATGAAATAATTGACCGAGCGAAGCGAAGGTCTCTGAGTCTACTTGAATGAATTTGCACTTGTCCGTCCGTCCGTGTGTCAGAGCCTAATAACTTCCGAATTACTGAACGTAATTACTTCAAATTTAGATATAATAAGTAAACCGATGGCCTCCAGCCGAAAATGGCTTAAAAAGTTATAAAAATCTTTATTTCAGGGGGGCTCTCATAGAAGCGAATGCGAAGTAAAATATTTTTTTTTGCGATTCATAGGGTTGCTGTATATCATTTTAAAGATAATTTAAAACAGAGTACAAAAGTATTTTTTTTTAATTTTTTTCCTAAAATTGACGTAATGGGAGCCTCTCAAAGTGGAGATTATATTTGAACTCAGAAGTCAAGATCGCTTGAAAGCCCGTGCTTGAAAGTTTTATAATTTAGCGTTATATCATGTACTTGAACAACAAATACTAAAATTAGATAAATATAATAAGGAAACTAAATTATTTAATTTTTAATGAGCTGCAGTATTTTTTTAAAACTTCACAATGGTGTCAATAGATGGCGCTCTCATCTCATATTGCAAACGCAGCAGAAGTACTAATACATTAACATAATAATTTAAAATTACTATACAATTAATTAAAATTATTATATTAAATTTAAATATCAAACATCAATAAAACTTTTCATCAATAAAGTTTTATGCATTGTTGTTTTTGGATGTTTTCTGATCGTGTCGATAGACGACGCTGTGAACAAATAATTAAATTTGAATGTTCCAAAAAACTATACCTAGGGCTACCTATGTTAAGTTAGGTGACGCTTTCTGTCAACATTGTTATTAGTTATTACGAACCTCTACGGGACAACTAAAGGTGAAAATGACATTGGGATGTTAGGATTGTATTTAGGGGCTACCTACGTAAAGAGACTTCTACTTAGGGGATAATTTAGGTATGGTTGGTGAAAACGGGCATAATAATAATGTCAATTTTGATCGTCATGTGTCTGTTGAATGAATTAGTAATTATGGGAAACCGTTACCGCGAGGTCTCAGTTCGGGGCGAATCACTAGTTAATTTAGATATTTTTTATTGGTAGGTTTTACGTTTTACCTTTATAGTAATCTGAATGGAAGCTAAATACCTTAACCCTTTAGTTTTTGACGTGATAACGTCTTATAAATCGATGAACACCGGCTGCACGCACGAAAAAGTGTCACGTTCCGCCTGCGCCTGAACGTGCAAGCGAGAGCGCGGAACAAGCGATAGAGAGGTACGATCGGCCCAAACGTTGGCTTGTGACACATTTATTCATCAATGTTTCTTTATGGCGTTATCACGTAAAACTATCGTCCGTAAACAGACTTTACAGACAACCAATTTTTTTTTAGACAACCCAGCGCCTGTTTTCTATTAGCTTTCGTATCAATAGTACCTAGACTCTCTGAATTGTCTTTGGTCTGGTTTAGATGGGAGACTAGAGAAAATTGTAATTTTCTATTATCTCCTTTGTATTATAAAAACTAGTAGGGCGCGTGGGTGCGCGGCCCGCAAGCGGACCGCGGTTTATCTCTTCATCAAGTAGAGTTTCAATTCCTGATCATTTTCTATCAAAAAAACCACTCCTCCATCTTTTATACTCCCCGAGATACTCGTAGACGCCGACAAAATTTGTATGGCCGCCATCTTGAATCCACCATTTTGAATTTTTTTTCAGCTCACTGCCAATTGCATAAGGTTTCGAGTGACTTTTGTTCTAGCACACCCAACCTATCTTCAATACCCTGGCCATGCTCCTCACCCACCTTCCAAACCCTCAATCATCATATCTCATCATTTGTCAGAATGAGAATTCTTCTATAAAAACAAATTTTCAAAAGGAACCGTATCAATTTCTTGCTTAGTTCCCAACTTCTAGTCTCTACAATATTCACCATATATTTTGTATGGAGAAAAAAAAATCCGCCATCTTGGATTTTTTTCTATTCATCAAATAGACCTTTGGGTCCTGATCATCTTTTGCCAGGAAACCACTCTTCTATCTTTTATACTCCCCGAGTTAGACACCGACGAAATTTGTATGGCGGCCATCTTTTTTCCGCCATTTTGAATTTTTTTTCAGCTCACTGCGAATCGGATGAGGTTTCGAGTGGCATTTGTTCGAGCACCCCTCACCTATCTTCGATACCCTCGCCGTGCTCTTCACCCGTCTCCGAAATCCTCAATCATCAGCTCTCTCCATATTTTTCCTGCGAATGAATTTTTTTCCTCTATACGAAACCATCAGTGAAAAAAAATTTTTTCATACAAAATTTTACAGGAGAGGTGATCAATGAGTCAGTGAATCAGCACGAGCAGCTATATATATGTTACGGTAAATGTGATAAATGTGATAATTATTAATAATTTTCGGTAATTATTAATAATTACCTCAGCATTTGGTAAATTTGATAAATACTATGAAATTCATCACTTTTATCGGTTATTATTAATAATTCACTGTTGTCTTTGGTAAAAGTGATAAAACAAACGAGAACAAGTATGACAAACTCTCTAAACCCCACCCGACTCCTTTCTCCAGCCACTTTCAACCTCACCAACAGTAAGGATTTTCGGGTACAAGTATTTCCAACGTTGTCATAAAAAAATAACAACGAAAGCTGTGATAAACCTAACAGTAAGGATTTCCGGGTAAAAGCATTTCTGGGTGGTTATAAAAGTGGCCAACCGAGCCAACAGTAAGGATTTTCAGATGCAATTATATACGCGTGGTTCTAATGGTGCCGCTCAAAGGCAATACATATTTTGATTCCTCGTACCTAGACCTATTACTAGTGGTTCGCCCCGAACTGAGACCTCGCGGTAACGGTATCCCATGATTATTCATTCAATCGATACATGATAACCAAAACTGACATTATTATTATGCCCGTTTTCGCCAAACATACCTCAATCATCCCCTAAGTAGGAGTCTCTTTACCTAGGTAGCTCCTAAATACAATCCTAAATCCTAACATCCGTCCCAATGTCCTTTAAGGTTCGGATAGGGAACGAGCCACTAAGCATAGACTACATCATGGAGCTCTAGGTTATAGCTCCTCAATCCTGATGCTGCAAGGTACTGTCCACAAAAACTGCGGGGATTTAGGAATTGTCGATTACGAATTGATATTGTAGGCACCAAGCATAGACTACGTCATGGAGTTCTAGGTCATAGCTCCTCAATCCTGATGCTGCAGATTACTGCACACCAAAATTCCGGGGATTTAAGAATTGTCGATATCGAATGGATACTGTAGGTACCAAGCATATACTACATCATGGAGCTCCACAATTCTGATGCTGCAGAGTACTGCCCACCTAAACTACGGGGCGAGAGCGCGCTCAACCAATCAGGTATTCTGCCGTTGTCCGCTGGCAGTGACTGACTTGTGATTTATTCCTAGTGACAGCTGAAAATTGTATTTTAAGTGATTTTTTCCTAGTGACAGCTGAAAATTGTATTTTAATATTGAACAATCGCATGATACATCATAGGAATGTTCGAATAAAGAATGTTCTGATAATACACAAAGTTCAGCTTCATATTAATGTGTATTTTTGTATTGCCTGCTTTCAACTATGTATGCGAATAATAAATAAAAAATAATAAAGACCCTTCTTTAAATTTATTTTAGTTTGTTCATCAGATCACTGCATTAAAATATAATACTCGGTTAAGTTTTAATACATATATTTAGTTCTAATAGAATAAAATAATGCATTTGTTTAAAAAATATCATGTAGGTATGTATTCGACCTTAAATCGGTAATTCCGTCGCATCGTGTATACCTGAATACATAACCCGCCCCAAGCCATCCTAGCCGGCTTATTAGACCATCGCGAGGGCCAAGTTTACGGCGGTTTACCTATAAGCGAATGTAATTTTTAAAAATTTATCAAATTTACCAAGAGTAAGGTGTGCCGTGTGATTATTAATAATCACCGAAAAAATCGGCCAAGTGCGAGTCGGGCCTCGCTCTTTTAGGGTTCCGTTAAAAAAAATTAAATTAAAAGATTTCCATCTACCCACCTACCCATTTTAATTTAATTTTTTTAATTTACTTTAATTTTTATTATTTGTTGTTATAGCGGCAATAGAAATACATAATATGTGAAAATTTCATCTGTCTATCTATTACGGTTTACGAGATACAGCCCGCTGACAGACGGACGGACGGACGGACGGACGGACGGACGGACGGACGGACAGCGTAGGCTTAGTAATAGGGTCCCGTTGGTACCCTTTGGGTACGGAACCCTAAAAAGTGAATAATTTATTACTTTTACCATCAATCTTGGTAATTATTAATAATGATCGGTAATTATTAATAATTTTCAATTAATCACATTTACCGTAACATATATATTAATATGATAATTCAGTGATAATAATTCAATTCATAAAAGTATGCAATTTTTCATCGATGTTTCTTTATAACGTTATCACGTAAAACTAAGTATCGTCCGTAAACCGACTTTACAGACAACCAATTTTTTCGGGCATTATCTGCATTACTTTCGTTTTTGGTTAGGAAATTCAGAGGCTATGGGATATCAAGCCAAAATAAATTGCAACATTTGCTTATTTAACGTAGTCAAAAAATATAACTGTCTGAGTTTTGACTCAAAAAATTCTTCTTCTTTATCAACCGATATCCGTTAACAGCTGTAGGTACATCGTATTAATTGGATTATTTATCAAAAATGTACATTAAATGTTGTTTGGCATCAAATAAAACTAAAAGGTGTGTATGTGGTGTGGTGTAAAATAGCTTCTACAAGATAGACGAATGTATTCCAAAAAATTGCGCATCAGGCTATGTTCCAAAATGAATTAGATATTATCATAATGTTATGACGAACTATTTTGACATACGGATGACTTCCAATCTTGTAATGAATAATATTAATTCGACTTTTAACTAATTTTGACATATTATTGAATGACATATTGATTGATTATCATTTTCCTAGAAATTCAGATCGTTAACCTATAATATTGTATTCCAATCTGTTAATGAATAATATTAATCCGACTTTTATTTAACATGAAATCGAAAATATTTTTAAAATGACATAATATTATAATTAATTAATTTTATTAATTACATATGACACTATCAATATTAATTAATACCTAAAAAAAATACTGAAATAAAAATAGTTTCGATAAAATACTCGCCTTATAGTAAATAATAATTTATACTAAACTAACCTAATTACTTTGTAAATGTAACTTTGCAACGCCCTGACGGGGCCTCATGTAATCTAACTATATAATTAAGTGTAAGTGGATACATGAATGCAAATAAATAAAGAAATAAATAAATGTTATACAGCCTGTAGATATAAAGGCATTGTTTCACTTGTTAATAGCGAGTATAGTATAACTAATAACATCTCATTCGGATCCATTTCCCGTGATTAATTATCTGTTTAATCGATATAAGATGTTGTGCCAACAACCTTCTCAAATATCCTATGTACATTTCTTTTAATATTGAACTCTAACTTTAGAAGGAAGAGTTTATTTTCGTGTGCAGAATTGAGATCATAGATTAGATTAAAGAGTGGATCTATCAAAATTTTTTCGTCATTGAAGATCGCTTTTGTTAGGGATTTAATTGGTGTCTTAAACCAGCTCGTTGTTAATTCGATTTCGTCTTAGAAGTGGCCATTTGTTTGTGTCTGTTTAACTACGAATAGTAATCTAAAGTTGATTGATTGGATACATCCATACATCGGTGTTTGCTCTTTGCATTTATTACAACTTACAAGGCTTTGGTTGTTTTTTTATAAATAAGGGAGTTATTTTTGTAATTAATTTATTTTTAATTAATTTAATTGGTCCGCGTGTTCAATGATAAAAAGAAATTTTAAAATTATGTTCTTAACAAAAGTATACCTACTTATATACTTATGCAATTGTTAAGAATTATGATCGTCGAGATAATTAAGATGATTTTCCAGTTTGATAAGTTATTTATGTTTTTTTTTGTTTCAAACATACATTATTACTTATCCAGTTTTAAACAAATTAAAAAAAAATCAAAGCCCATTTTGAAAACTTCAGTAGAGTTATAGCTTCTGAAACATTTTCAAAACTGTCAAATATAAGTTCAAAGTGGTCATATGAAGGTTTGGTTTAGTTCTGGTTCCTATGCGATTTAGTGCGAATATATATGTTATGTAGAGCATGATAAATGATAAATGTGTCATCACTTCCAATAGATACCTGAATAAATATTGGATTTTATTGTTACATTACATTTTAGGTATATGAATCATAGACAGGGTAGGTAACTAAGTCTATGATATAAACTCACTCAAAGAGAAATAGTACCTATTTAGTTGCATATTTCAAAATGTAGATCGTAATGAGATTCTTAATTCGTTCAACATTTCACTTGAGTATGTGGAACATTGTCCCGAAATAGCTTGAATTGATGATCCGCTTGATACTCGAGTTAGGGGTGAAGATTGATGATGGAACGATTGTCACTCCGTGTTAGCTACATGTGTTTATTGGAGTTTGGCTTTTGGCAACGTTATGAACTACCTCGAAAGCTGTAATGATCTATAGTAAATAGACCTCATTAGGGTAATTAAAACGGGTCGGTTAGTGTCTTAGCGAGCGCTAGCTGTTTTCTAAGAAAGTTTGGCCAAAAAATTGATGATCAGCTTTATCATTATAGAAAGAACATTATTTATACAATCAGAATCAGAATTTATTTTTTGCACTATACCCTTGTAGCATACATGAGGTAGTAGGTACAATGGATTAATTATTTATTTATAGACATAGTGTACCTACCTATTACCAATCTAATCTTCATAACAATGTGAAAACAAAAAAGAAATGTTATTTAAAAGAATTAAGATATAAGAGTCATATTTATTATAAAAGTAAATCTCACACTCTAGAGAGTAAATCTCGCGAGTTTATCTAATCCAGCGCTGAATTGCTAAAAACTAGTCAAGGTTTTGATTCCAATACAAACCGAATTCAGTGAGAAATCCCATCTCGCTAAAAGCTACTTATTTACCGTCAGGCTTTAAAACTACGCCAAAAAACGCCAAATGAAATTAATGCTTATCGTCATAATAAGACTACATAGAGTTATAGTAAGAAACTTTAAGACATGTCAATTAATTTTGAAGCGAAGCTTAATTGGCCATGGGTTAGGCACATAGTTCGAAGAACCGATGGTCGTTGGGGCTCCAAGGTGCTGGAGTGGCGACCTCGCACCGGAAAGCACACTGTTGTTAGACCTCGCACTATAGGTAGACCAAAGACATCAGACGATTCACTGGAAGCCGTGGGATACAGGCACAAGCGATAGGAGAAAGTCTATGCAACCTATGCGACCTAAGTCCAATGTACAGGACGTCTATCAGTTGATATATTATTTATTTATTTTCATTCGATAACAAGTTAGCCCTTGACTGCGATCTCACCTGATGGTAAGTGACGATGCAATCTAAGATGGTAGCGGACAAACTTGGAATGGGTATGGCAGTGTACATTCAACCCATACCCCTAATCGGTTTCTACACGCCATCGTGCCGGTATAAATCGCTTGGCGGCACGTCTTTGACGGTAGGGTGGTAACTAGCCACGGCCAAAGCCTCCCACCAGACCAGACCAGAGACAATTCAGAAATTATAAATTCCCAAATTGACCCCGCCGGGAATATAACTCGAGACCTCCCAGCTATAAGACAACAGCGCTCACCACTGAGCCAGGGAGGTCGTCAAATAAAGAAAAAGTGTAATAGTTGTAAGTTATGTCTGTAGGAAGCGCCGTGTGTTTGCGTCCTGAACTCCTGACAGGTCGATTGTAATAAATCGGCAAACGTCAGTAGATATCGGCGTTGTGACGGTCATCTCGCGCCAATAACGGCTGAATACCGCTAGTCATGTAGGGCGACCCGGCGTAGCGTATGGCGCAAGATGAAGACGACAGCGGGGATAGGTTCTTCTTTTAAACAGTGATGCGAAGCCACACGCTGTAAAATGGTGAGTTTTACAAGATTACACAAAAAAGTTCGTGCATAATAAAAGTTCATCATTCAAAATTCCACCATAACATCTAAATGCCTACACAGATTTGTATTTTGATGGGGGTATCGTTTGATTCCTTACATCATTCCGAGCAAAGTTCCCGAGTGACCCTGTAAATTTTCCATTGATTTCTTTAATTCAGTTGGGTTTTTATTCAATTTTAATAACTAATGCTTGTTGGTAGCACGTGTGTTTTAATTAAAAATTACAATGATTAAGGTATTTTTGTGAGACTACCAAAGATATAAAAGAGAAAATTTAGATAAGTCTCGTAGCTTATAAATTGTGCCAAGTCAACAGAAGCACCTTTGGGTGTTGGGCACAATGAATGAATGAGTTGAGTAGGGAAGTCGTTGAATAACAGTGCATAATACAGGTTTAGGATTGTCTCAAAATGATTGCTACAATGTGACGATCGCAATCACCTGTGACTTGGTGAATTTATGGCGTTGCTGCAACAATGCGTTGGCACCGGAGGCTAAGCGGAGAAAACAGGTTTGCTAGATCAAATGGTTTAGGTATTTACTATTAAATAACGGACTTACAAAAAATATATGATATACCTTAAGATATTGTCTAAAGAATGTGCTAATTCGATACACGATACGATGTACTTCACTCGATCAAATAAAATCTTGAAAAAGGCTAAAATAAAATTCTAAAACGAATTGTTTAAATATAAAATTTCTGAATTTGCACATAATTTTTATATGGAGATATTTCCCTTTAAGTACTACAGAGAACCTGCTAAATTTTGGTTTTCAACTAAAGTTCTATATTTATTAAATTCAAATTTAACCCAGAACTTGAACGTTGCCCAACGTTTTCAGAACACGCCACGCTGCCCGCTACCCCGCCAGTCTCAATCGAGCGTTTGCCGAGGTTGGGTCGGTGTCAATTTCTCCGTCCAATCTTACGTTTGCGCATCGCTAAAATGGATAATAGAAAAACAAAATTATAAAGAAATCAGTGGTTAGATCTAAAAGAAGGATAGGAAAAGAGAACTACATGAAAAGATATGGAAATTACTCTCTTTCTATGCCTAGTAAAATTATGTACATTTAATTGAGGCGCGCGCGGGCGGCACCCCACACCTCACCTCCTAAAATCTTGCCTCGCGTTGAAATGTATCGCCTTAAGTTTGAACCAGTAGCGAGAGACTACCAGCCAATTAGATGTGATTGCAATTTTTATTAAGGATAGCGATGATATTACAATACAACCATATATACGAGTAAATATGCGAAAGTGTATTTTCTGGTTTGTTCCTCATTGATTTAGTAGAAGACATAGAGACATAAGAGGATACTTTTTATCCCGGGAAAAAATAGAGTTTACGCAGTATTGCCAGATTATAATCTAAACCACGCTGGTAAAAGCTAGGAATGAATAATTTTATTCATGTTTAAGTTCTTTGAAATATTGAAACGAGAACATTGGTAGATATTTTATGGGATCAGCTTAATAGGTTTTGAAATCATGAGCTTCTGCATACTATAAATAAAACTTAAATATAAAACAAACTGAAAACTCAAGAGACATACCAATCAACGGATGAATTAATTAAAAAAAACTTGTTCTATTTCCAACACAACGTTTATACGAATAAAAGTGTTTAACTCATTCCAAGGCATTCCTTTAAGATTATGATCGATCATTTTCGTCGAGTTTTGCAGTATGTAGGGTTACCACAAATCCTTAAAACCTTCATAGAAGACAACACAATAATTTTACGATATTAACGTTAGTGTCGTAATTAGGATCTGTGAAACTTATGACCCTGTTCATTCTTACTTCATCTCTCTCATCTCCCGTCTCCCGCTGAGTGACCCTGAGCCTTCTTACGAGGGTCATAGTTAGTGACTATGTCTCAGATCCGTAAGTCATCAGTCATCACTGGCAACACACACTGCTCGAAGACTTGTCTTCAGGCACTGAGGGATATAAGCAATTAGATAACAAAATAGCATTGTAAAACCCATTTTTAAACGTGACAACCCTAAGTGCAGTGAAAAATGCTCGAGACATTTTGTCGTCGCGCCCATGGCATGTCGGGATCAAAGCCGAACAAATAAAATCCGAATTAATCAACGTATCTAGTGATGAGATTAGCTAAATTGAATTAATCCCCAAATTTTAGAACACATTTTTATCCAGTTCACTTTCTTTTTTGTGGAATTCGTAATATATTAGAATGCTGATTGGGGGAGACTGTGATCATGATTTATTATTTGAGTATTTAGAGCAATCTTAAAGTAAATTAAACAAAAAGAAGTTTAAAATACCAGTGTATTTTTTATTATTGCTTGGTATTTTTATATGTGGTGCTGGAGGCGCCTTTTGAAGATCCCTTGGACGGCCTTCAGAACCAACAACTCCATCTTGAAAGAACTAAAGATAACAGAAAGGCTTTCGTCGACTGTGCAGTTGCGAATTCTGAAGTTCTTCGGTCACATCTCTAGAAATGAAGGGTCAATTGAACGGTTGGTGGTGCAGGGTCAGGTGTAAGGGAAAAAGAACGAGAGGACGCTCACCCACGCGCTGGACGGACTTGATCAAAGCGGTGACCCGGACAACTGTGGTGGAGTGCTCCCGCAATGCAACTGACCGAGACCGTCGCAAGTGGAGGAGCATCGCACGGGAGGCGGTGCGATCCAAAAACAATCAAGGAGACTGACAACTATCAACTAATGTCACATCATCCCAGCAGCCACGACCACTCTGACAAGAGTGACCGATAGAGAAGAAGATTTTTATCAAACTACTTTATGCACTTAGGATTATTTTGCGGTAGTAATAATTGAGGTCAAGTGTTATATTGCTAAGTGCTAATTATACCTACCTGCTCAGCATTTCGGTTTGTCCTCTGCTTATAATATGTTGATGGTTCTTCGACTCTAGATTGATTCACGTTAAAAATAGCATTTTGATATGCAGTAAACGCAACAAGTATCTAACCATCATACGTAAAATACTACATCAAAATGTAATAAAATATAGGTAGTAGTTCTAAATTATTTGAAAGACTGGCTTTTATTTTTTTTGTTCTCAACTTCATTCCCGTGGAGTTGTTTTTTAAGAATCCCGCGTGAACCCATAGTTTTCGAGATCAAAATAATAGCTATAGGGTTACATTATTAGGCTACATTATTTTGATCAGTCACTGTCAACTTAATCGGATTGCTTAGTTAATAATAACTGACTTACGTTTGGTTCATAAGTACCTACGGCTAAGCCGGTTTTTTGGAGTGCAAAAACTTAAGTTAAAAATATTATGTATATTGGAAAGTCAATACAATTTGTGATAGCCCATCACTAGAAAAAGTCCCCGAGTTTCCTGCTGCAGATCTGATGGTAATCGCGGGGATTATTATTAAATCACGGCCACCTGTTATGTTGGTCGTTTTTTAATCTGATGAAATTGTCTCGCCTACATTTATGCCTCTATTAATATATTTTATCGTGGCTCGGGAGTTTCTTTTGTTTCTGCTCTAATAAAATACTTTATTAGCTCTTTGATCCTCTGGTAATATAATAAGACACTGTTTACAGCACGCTTCATTCATAATCATCCGTTCTTAAGATTATAACATTTTTTTTAAATCATGCGTGAATTTTTTGCATTTTTTCATGTGAGGGAAAAGTTTTGCGAATCTTTTTACGACACTGCAGAAAAATCTGTCCTTCTGGCTTATTTTCTGTGTCGAGATAAAAATACGTACAAAATAGATTTTTTTATTATTCAGTATGTTAAGAGTATGTTGTTTGTACCGAGTGGTACAAACAACATACTTTGTTGTTTGTCGGTAGAAAAAACCTAGGTTAGAAACCCAAGGATTTATTAATAATTAAAGTTTGTAATTAATAATTTATTCTATCTTATTATGGCTGCTTTTAAACCAGTTCTTAATTCATAATATTCAAGCATTATGATGCTAATATTTATTGTTTCACGAATTCTGCCGCCATAACATCGGGCTTAGGATAGCCAAAATAAAGGTCTTTTCTGAGACTTTCCGTCCATTTACTTAAAGCTTTGATACGGATTTATATATTTTAATACGAGTACGTTTTAAAACGAATAATAAAATGTTGAAAGTCTGTTGCGAAAAAATTTGCATAGTCGAAGATGCACACCGGTGTCCCGCACTGTGTGCAAGTCCTGCAAGCAAATTAATCAATACAAAAAAAAATTATACTAAAATGTAATTAGACTATTATTATACTATAATGCGAAAGTGTGTTTGTTTGTCCTTCAATCAGAGCTACGCATCGACGTGATTTTTTGCATGGGTATAGTTGAGGACCTGGAGAGTGACATAGGCTACAAATCCCGGAAAACTCAATAGGTTGATCTATTGCTGCGTGATTGGACGAAAATATAAGTTTTATTACTTCAAGAATACCCTAAAAGCTCAATGTGGTTGGTAACCATAGTTCGCCCATCAAACTCGTGATCGTTTTGCGGAACGTTTTGCATATTTTTAATGTTCATTAATAAAAGTCGATATAGGCCGTGACCGTAAAATACCAGTTTGATTAATCAGTCGGTTATGAGTGATGAGGCAAATTAAACTATATTTCGACTCGAAATAACGAATTTCATAATCTCCATGACTCGCCTCGACTACGTACGGGTGGGCTGATTTTACATGTAGAGTAAATTGTAAACGTTTTGTATAACAACGTAAGTGACGTTTTACCGAGGAATAAATTGGGCGTTCTGACAGTTTTTGTATTGAAAATCTGTCAATATGTACATCTTTATCAAAATTCCACAATTAAACGTTACTCAACGTTGATGAAATTGGCACTGGATCATTGTAAAAATCGTATTGAAATTTACTGAAAAATTAAGAAGTTACCTATATGTAAATAGGTAGGAACGCGGGTTATGTCGTCTTCTAAAATTTTATCACATTTATGTAGTATATTAATTACTATTTAAACGCAGTCATAGATCACGGTATATAATTATACCATGCCGTATAAATTATGCTGAAAAAGACGCCCGCTGCAAATTTTTCATTCTTAATTCGGTTTCGCCTTGAATATAAAATTGTTATATCAAGTAAGTAGGTACCGACAAAGAGTAAGTAATTGATTTAATCAAAAGAAACGTATCTACTCATAACTTAAATGGTCCGAGATTAAAATGAAAGGTAAAACTTTTTTGAAGCGTTTTCTTCCCGTAACAGTACATACTGATTATGGTTTTTCATATTATATATGTAGAGGTCCTTAACCTTTTAATCTGAGCGAAATTTAATAAAAGCCCAAATCCATTGTTCGTTATATGCGCGTGTTTAATCGATTATGTTTAGGTATCGAATTCGATCCCGGTACCTTAATAATTGATGTTTAAAAATGAATGAATGCGAGTCGAATATTTGAACTTTTTTTTTGGTCAAAGAAAAACAAAAAGTTTATATTTACAAGTAAATAAAAGAGGATTTCAATAAAAAAGAATAAAACTGCTATTTACATCGCGTTTTTTAGCCAAATAAACTATGACTGAAACCGTATATAATGACAATATTGTGCTGGCAGTTGAAGCATGGCGCAGGGGTGATGGGATGCAAAAGGGCGACATAATTCACGTAGCTTAGATGGAAACTTTGGATAGAGTTAATCCATAGTTTCGTTAGCTCGCTTAGCTCAGCTCTATAGTACGCGGGGCTAACTGAAATAATATGAAAAGAAGCCGAAGCAACTTCAGTTCGCGGTGTGGCTTGCGTTCGGCCTGTCGACCAAGAGCTAAGCTTAGTTCAGCTAGCGGAGGTCACTTTTCATTTCAGCTGACCGAAATAGAATAGAATAGAATAGAAATGTTTTTTATTCAAATAAACTTTTTTACAAGTGCTTATGAATCGTCGATGAGTCTACCACTGGTTCGGAATGCCGTTCCTGCCGAGAAGAACCAGCAAGAAACTCGGCAGTTGCTCTTTTCAAAATAAGTTTACATTCAATAGAATAGTTATACAGTTAAATTACCACCTACTGTCTCATGAATCGCTGGAACGAATTATGTCCACGCTTTTTTATCATCTAAATAGTCTTCAATTGCATAATATGCCTTTTTCATGAGATTAGTTTTAACTGATTTCTTAAACTTGTGTAAAGGCAAGTCTAAGATCGACTGTGGAATTTTATTATAAAACGTCACGCCCATTCCCACAAATGTCTTTCGGACCCTCTTGAGGCGACATCGAGGAATCACGAGCCTGTTTGGATTTCTAACTTGCCTATCATGTAAATCACCCTTTTTTTTGTAATTCACAATGTTTTGTCTGACAAATATTATATTGTTGTAAATATATTGTGAAGCTACTGTAAGAATGCCTATTTCTTTAAATTTTTCTCGAAGGGAATCCCGCGGTTTTAAAATATATATTGCGCGAATTGCTCTCTTCTGCAATACAAAAATTTTTCCAATATCGGCTGCTTTACCCCATAATAAGATTCCGTATGACATAATACTATGGAAATATGCAAAATAAACAATTTTTGCAGTTTCTATGTCAGTTAACTGTCGAATCTTCCTAACAGCGTAAGCAGCAGAGCTAAGCTTGCCAGCAAGTGTTGCTATATGGGTGCCCCATTGCAGCTTTGAGTCCAGGGTTAATCCCAAGAACGCTGTGGAGTCCTCACATTTCAAGGGTTCATTACTTATCTTTAAATTTTTACTGACAGTTCTGGTGTTGGGCAATAAAAACTCAACACACTTGGTTTTTTTAGCATTTAAAAGTAGATTATTTGCCGTAAACCATTCAGAAACTTGAGATAATGCAATATTTACATCGTCAAAATTGTCTTTCGTCCTATCGACTTTAAAAATCAAAGACGTATCATCAGCAAATAGTACAATATCGCAAGTATTTTGGACAAAATGTGGTAAATCATTTATGTAAATCAAAAACATGAATGGACTTAGAATAGAACCCTGGGGTACACCCATTACCGAGGCTGATCCGGATGATTTTACATCATTGACACATACTCTTTGAACACGATCATTAAGATAAGACGCAATGAGGCTAAGCGCAAAATCTCTAATACCATAGTGGCTCAGTTTAAGCAAAAGGGTCTCGCGATCAACGCAGTCGAATGCTTTTGATAAATCACAGAAAATACCAATGGCATTCTGTGAGTTATTCCATGCATCGAATATGTGTTGCAACAGCGTTGCGGCTGCATCGGTTGTTGATCGACCCTTAGTAAAACCGTACTGCTCAGGGTGAAGAAGTTTATTTAAATTAAAGTGTAGAAGCAGTTGGTTGAGCATTATTTTTTCAAATATCTTGCTGAGAGTTGGCAAAATTGAAATTGGTCTGTAGTTATTCGGGTCACATTTGCTTCCCGATTTAAAAAGAGGTATTAATTTACTACATTTCATCAGGTCTGGAAAAGATCCAGAATCTACAGACTTATTAAAAATTAAAGCAAGATAGGGCGCAATAATATCAATGATATTGTGAATTATTTTAACTGATATTCCCCATAGATCTCCTGTTTTTTTATTTTGCAATGATTTAAATGTTTTGATAATATCATATGGGGTAACGTGTTTAAACCTAAATAATTTATTGCACTCAGAGACATTGCTTCTTAGAAGATTATAGGCTTCTGTTGGCGAGGAATTTAGAGAACTGGTCGTGGTTACTGGTTTATTTTTGAAAAAGTTCTCAAATGTATTTGCAATTTCTATATCGGAGTCAATTACATGGTTGTTAATTTTAAGCTCCAGTTTATTATAATGTACCTTATTCTTACCCATTTCATCACCAATGATGTCCCATACTGCTTTTATTTTATTATCCGAATTGACAATTTTTTGTTTTATGTAAAGTGACTTTGCTTGTGTATGCACACGTTAATAAACAATTTGGAATAATTTCTTACATATTCTATAAACGCGGGGGCATAATTATATTGTTTTTCTGCAAACAAGTCAAACAGCCTATTTCTACTTTTATAGATGCCAACAGTTGCCCAATCACTAAATTTATGATTTTTAAATAATCTTTTTTCTATTACCTTAAAGACAGAGTTAAATTGAGAGTTTAATAGATCAAAAAACTCTCTATAAATTTCATTCGGACCACCCTGTGCAACATCAAGCGTCGGCATTGCAGCTGCGATATTTTGTTTGAATTGCCTTACTTTTTTGGTGGTAACTGGCCTATATTTTACTACTTTTGTTACATTCTGCTCACTGCTCGGAATAGATATCATTTGCCCGCAATGGTCAGATCTTAAATAAGTGATAATCAATTTTTTGATAATTTTACAATCAGAGAAAATGTTATCAATACAAGTTGCCGAATGCGCTGTTATTCTTGTAGCTTCAACAAAAATATTTTCCAGGTTGAAACTTTTAAATAAGTTTAGTAATCTTCCTGTGATAGGCGTTTGATGCAAAATATCTATATTAAAATCTCCACATATTACTATTTTCTTTGATGACCTACATAGCCGCCCTAAGGCGTCCTCCATGACCTCCTCAAAATGAACAAAATCGCCCGAGGGGGGTCGGTACACGCAGACTATAATATATCGGTCCAGCTCGACACAAGACAGCTCAATAATGCGTTCCATAGAAAGACTAACAATGTCTTTTCGCTCTTTGCAATTAATGTTATTGCGCGTTATTATTAAAGAACCTACCTAAAGAAAACTAAGTTAAGCTATATGAACCTTATGAACTCTGTGACAGAAGTTAGTTAACCGGACTTAAAAAAAGGAGGTTCTCAATTCGACGTGTATTTTTAGGGTTCCGTACCCAAAGGGTACCAACGGGACCCTATTACTAAGCCTACGCTGTCCGTCCGTCCGTCCGTCCGTCCGTCCGTCCGTCCGTCCGTCCGTCCGTCCGTCCGTCCGTCCGTGCGTCTGTCTGTCAGCGGGCTGTATCTCGTAAACCGTAATAGATAGACAGATGAAATTTTCACATATTATGTATTTCTATTGCCGCTATAACAAATAATAAAAATTAAATTAAATTAAAAAAATTTAATTAAAATATTTCCATGGGTACATGAAAATATTTTAATTTAATTTTTTTTTAACGGAACCCTAAAAGAGCGAGGCCCGACTCGCACTTGGCCGATTTTTTATTATTATATTATTTTTTTGTCGATGTTACTCCATAACTTCGTCAAATCGGAACCGATTTCAATAATTTTTTTATTCGAAAGGTCATACCGTAAGGTAGATCCCATTTAAATTTGGTGAAGATCTGATGAATATCTTCGGTGGTGGAGGACGGAAATCCTCATTGAATAAGAGTAAATCGCTCGCGATCAGAGAATATGAACATTTGTAAGTATTTAAAAATTCTTTTTTAAAACCGTCTTCAAACGCCACTACAAAGTATAAAATAATTTTAGTTTGTACATGTATGTTGAAGTCGGGCTAACGTTGCGGTTTCATCGTTTCTATTGAGGCCCGCCCGATTGTATGTGTTACCTTTTCCTTCTAGTTTGATGATGACCTGTCGGATTTTAATCTATCAATTATTATTTAAGAGGCTTTTACACGGAAGCACACTTTAAGGTTAAGTAAGTCACTTGTATATATGTATCTATCGAACGTAGGTACACATAAGTTGAAATGAACCTAAGTACTAAGGCTTTTTCAGTTATTTTCATTTATTACAATTACATACTGATTTCATTTAAAACAATACTACAACAACCACATTATTTTTCCAAGAAGGGAATGTAGGGTAATAAAAACTTATTTATAAGGAGAGGGGGAGACCGACCGCATTATAATACTAAAAACATGGACCGACGATTCTTTCCTCACCAATTTGTATGAGGCCATTGTTGTCCGTCTGTCCATCCGCATCAAATACCCTCGTAAATCATATTCGTCGTAAATTCGATACGAGCTACAATGAAAGATCTGTTCTTATTTGAATTTCAGATTCGTGTGTAACATTTCTTTTCTTTTTATAATATCACGATGCAAATGACTATGCATGAAATAGCTTTTGAAGGTTCTACAACAACTTTTATTAGAACTTTCTATGTATCTACCTACAACAGCTTAAACCTAAGAACAGTTTAAAAATTTTTTATTTATTACAAAACAACCGACTTCAAAAAAGGAGGAGGTTCTCAATTCGTCGGAATCTTTTTTTATGTAATGTTCACCTATTACTCGAAGACGCCTGAACCGATTTGGAAAATTCTTTTTTTGTTTCAAAGGGTATACTTTCCAAGTGGTTCCATTAAAATTTTATCGAAATCGGTCGAGCAATTTTAAAATATCAACAATAAACTTATTGTTGATATTTTTAAAATATCGATCGATCGCGCTACTACAAAGTATATACTTAATTGATTGTTGATTTATTAAAAACCTCTCGACCGATTTCGATAAAATTTAAAACGTGACCACCTGGGAAGTATACCCTTTCAAACAAAAAAAAAGGATTTTCCAAATCGGTTCAGGTGTATTCGAGTAAACGGTGAACATATATTAAAAAAAAAAAAGATTCCAACGAATTGAGAAACCGCCTCCTTTTTTGAAGTCGGTTAAAAAGAACTTTTTATATTAAACTAGCTGACACGGCGAACTTCGTACCGCCAACTTATCATAATTTTTTTATTTTATTAAGTATTAGCTGATACCCGCGACTTCGTTCGCGTGGATTAAGGTTTTGTACTCCCGCGGGAACTCTCTTATTTCCCGGGATAAAAAGTAGTCTATGTGCTATTCCAGACTACAATCTATCTGTAACAAATGTCAGCCAAATCGGTTCAATCGTTGCGACATGATTGAGTAACAAACATACAAACTTTCACCTGTGTAATATTCTAGCTTCTGCCCGCGACTTCGTCTGCGTGGACTTCAGAATTGGATCCAAAAAAAAATGATAAATGTGAAAGTAATAAAAAATGGAATAAAATTTACACCCATGCTATCGCTTGCGCCGCTATAAATATAAAGCTAGAATGATATAAAAATGAATTACTGGTTCGCTTCGCTCGTTAACAATTTTTAATCTTACCACAGGAACTATTTGAGAGATCGGTATAGAAAGTATAGCCTTTTCAATAGCCTAGGTGACATGCATACCAAATTTCAAAACTGTCTGCCCGCGGCTTAGCTCGTAAAAAATTTCAATTTTCCCTCGGGAACTACTTAAGGAATCGGGATAAAAGGTAGCCTATGTTCTTTTCCATGTCAAAGGCTACATGCATGCCAAATTTCATCCAATTCCGTTCAGCCGTTATTGCGTGATTGAGTAACAAACATCCAAACATCCAAACATCCACACTTTCACATTTATAATATTAAAACCTTCCGTGGGCCTTAAGGAACATACAAAAAAATGAATTAACCGAATCGGTCCATCCATTCTTGAGTTATGCGCTTACCAACATTCATTTTTATTTATATAGATTATTCGCGACTCTTTTTGTTCATTTCTCGCTGTTGGTTAAATGCATTGATGCAGTTGATACAAACAATCAGAGATGATTGCGATCGGCAATGGAATCATTTTTAGACAATCCCACAGCTGTAGTCCATCTGCTGAACCTTCTTCTTCAAAGGAATATTCGGTCTTAATTAAAACGCGCTATATACCTCACGTGCCTGTTATTAAAATAGTACCTAATTGATTCTTGCTACGGAACAATGTTGCCATCATAGCCTTTTGTGTTATAAGAAAGAGCTATTTCTACACGGACCACCTTTCTTCGTTACCAAATTAGCAAAAATAAAGGGAGCTGCACACTTTGCGGCCAATTACGGCGTATTATAGAGTTGAATCACAAATTGCGCGCTACTCGCTAGCTATTGTTGCCGACCCCACACATCATGGCTTGTTTACGCGGCCGGCACGTACGTCTTACTTTGTCGCGTGACATCTGCTTGGCGTCCGAATTCTATTTTATTCCAATGCAATAGAGGTCATTATGTTATTTACATTTTTCTCACAGTTCGACAGACGAGCGTTTGATATTGCACAGTTCACTACGCGGTGTGTAAAGGACACTTAATAAGTTTTTAAGCTATTGCATAGCTTTTATCGCGGGCTTTGAAGTAGGACAAACAGTTTGAGCACGGCGACCGAATCAAGAAATTCCGTAACGAAAAAAAACCTAACACCGTCGTTCAGTAAGCGTTCAACATTTTAGAGGTTCTCAAGAAGCTCTATTTGGGGCAGTGGGCGAGCGGCCGCTTTCTTTACCGTATGGTGTATGATGTCGCAGGTTCGAATCTCACTCGCGAAGTAGTGACAGTTCGCTTTTCTTATTTATTTGTTTTTTAATTATTTTTTTTGCATAATTTTTATTATGCAAAAAAAAATATTGCATAAATATTATAATTGCATAAGTTGATAAAAAATGCTATGCAATGGCTTTACCGCGGCAGTCCCCGAGTGCCACTTAATTTTTTTATTACTACTCGCTTTTGCCCGCGACAGTTCGCGTTGAGTAAAGTTTTAAAGTATCTGTTTTTTTCGGGATAAAAGGTAGGCTAGGTCACCCTCCAAGACCTCAACTATATCTACATAATATGCGAAAAATTGCGTCGATCCGTTGTTCCTACGCTTAGTGATAACTAACTTTCGCATTTATAATATTAGAGAAATTAAAAGAAGTTTTGTCATAATAATCCTCAATGTTGATGGAAAATTATAAATCTAACGAAAATAATGAGTGAGCGACTGTTATAATTATTATTATTACTATATTGTAATCGACTATATAATTGGATTGAGTAAATACATTAATTGCTTTTAAATGAACTGCGGTATTAATATTGTGTACCTACTTACTGTTAGTTATATTATTTGAGATTTTTTTTTCTATTTTAGCATATTATTCTTTTGAAAACAGCAGATGATATTACTTCGGCTCGTACAAACATGGGGGGTTTGTTGGGGGAAACCAACTTCTAATTTTTTAACTAAGCAATGGGAAAATTAATAAAAATAAAGCTTCTAATGAGCTCGGCTTTTTCTGTAGCCACTGCACGATCGATATATTTACCAAAATCTTCGGTTAAGTTCCGGTTGTATTGTGTTTTGTTGTTATTCGATTTTTTTTGCAACCTTTAATTATTTGACTTTGAATTCGCACGTTTAAATACGATCCATTATAAAATGAAATAAACCCACACGTGAATATCAATTTTTAACTAAAACAAATCGACGAAGACCACCAGCACGCACACGTGAGATAAATCGAGAAATTATCTCGTTTTCTTAAATTTAGGGTTATATTGACAACAAAACTGAAACAGAAAAGGACGGGACAAGTGCGAGTGGAACTCGCGCGATGAGAGGGTTTTCTGTATCGCGAGTTTACGGCTGATGAGTCAAATGTTGGAAGGAAAGCCGTTTACTAAACTGCCGTACCCCTTACAGGGGGCCTGCCACGAACGCGCAACGTGAAAAATTGTATTATTTCAATATTATTTTGAAAGACATACTTACAAAGACGTCCTCATGCCATTTACTATAAGGTTGACCTTGTATTCTTTGTTGTGGTAAGCCCCCAGATTAGCTCGCTTGCATCTTAGAGCCATATCTCATTGGATGCCATGGCAGCGACGCCGGCAGCGCTTCGGTGGCCTACCCTTGGCGTCCGTGAGACGCCAAGCTGACGCCAAGTGAGGTAAGGTTCTGGCGGCGCTGCCGAAGTCGCTGCCATGGCATCCTAATGAGATATGGCTCTTAGACTGCATCTCCACCTTCCCTAGGTCCTGGACTGAAATAACTATCACCAGATGGTCTCGTGGTGGTGGCTTATATTTTGTAGTCTGTACAATAATTTAAAAAAAACTTGATCGGTATCGCCCGAGTCTTGTCAAGTATAAACGTTGAGTTACAAAATTTTCTAATTTAATTTACCTTGGACAAGATTCACTGACAGATGAAAATTACTAAGGGCCTGTTTCACCACTTGCTGATAAAGGTCTGATAGCCTAACCACAACTTATCTGACGGATAGCGTTTAAATTTCTGTTTCATAAGTATCTGATATGTCAATCTGGCAGTTTAACTAAAAAAGATATCACACATATTTATCCAGCAGATACTTTATCTGTTAGATATATATCGGACACTTTATCAGCAACTGCACTTTAGCAACAGGTTATAAATATTCTAAAAAGGTTCCATTTTTCATTATAACGTACGCAAGGAACCCTAAAAAGGTGTACAAAAAAGTGATAAAGTCCTTTGTAATCTCCCTGACGCCACAGAGGCTTACTCACAGTTTAATTGTTTAGAATGGGTTTTTTTGCGGGTAAATGTTTTATTACAGGCATGTTTCGTCTACCTGTATTGGAGACAGTAGGTAGGTAAATAGGAACAGTCTCGAATTATCGACACTGACTCATTATTTGCCTGCATTTGAAATCCTCGTGAACTTCTTGTCCATTTATTTGTCAGGTAGGTATTTAAATCGTTCACGTGGTTATATTTCGTACATTTCTTCCATGTAGCTAGGTTTTGCCATCGTTTCGATGGTCATGATGACAAATTTTTTTGGTGGCATTTTGGGATTGGGTCCTATTTTCCCAACCCTTCTGGATTTTCTCAATATGCTATCTTATCAGTAACTTCGATTAAAATCTCTCTTTGAATCTTACTGTAAAAAACTTTCGGTAAATTCATAAATGTATTACTTATTACTTACGGTAAATACAGCTTAAACCGCGACTGCGTCTGCAGTAGTAATCCATTGTTCTTAGCTATACTTATTTAAATTTTTATATTCATGCAAAAAATCCTTAGACCATTCAAATGAAAGGTCTAGGAAAAAATCACGTCTCTACGTTGCTCCGCAGTGGAAAAACCATCCAATCAACAAACAAACCCACTTTTGCATTTGTATAATATTTACGGATGACTATTACTAGATGCAAATGGAATGATTGGTGGTATTACGTTTTGTATACGGTACAAAGGACCCAACAAAGGACTATTCTGGAAATGTCAACAAGGCGCCAATCGCAATGAGTCGTGAGGAAACTGAAATAATTGATTTGCAACATTGTCGCCGTCTTTATACCGATTTAAAAACGACTGTGGGAGCATTGTTGCGCCCTAGTGCTTAGAACTTAGATCGTGCCTTCATTATCGGATAAGTAGGTACCTACCTATGCCTCTGAGTGTTACAGCTTTTGTTTGCGACTTTGTCTGCATGGATTGTCTGCATTAGGTTCCGCGGAATCAAGTTCCGCGGAAACCCTTTGCGCCTTTGATACTCTCTTCTACACCTACCTACATAATATAATATGCAACAAGAAAAAAGTTTAAAACTATAAACCGACAACGGAAAATTGGATGTCACATCCGCTATTAATTGTTCCTATAAAATGTAGCTTATGTCGTGTAAGTTTGCGATCTGACGAACCTTCAATAAGAACTAAGTAAGTACAGTCACATTTACGTTTATAAGTCTTACGGACAACACATGATACCAATTACCATCTAAGTCTAGAAAGCCCGAAACGAAGAAAGAAAGGCGAAAGCTCAGCTGTGTCTGTACTCTGTAGTAGGTTCCAGCTTAGGTTCGAGTATATCGATCGTGATCCGAGCGTAATTTGCCAGCCCGCTAGATGGCGTTTCGCGGAAGCGACGCGGCTCGGCGCGGCGTCACGCGGCGCCCGCGCACCATTGCTATGTAATTTATTGCTTATTTCGCAGTAATTGCACCCTTGCCGCCCCCTAAACGTTTCTAGATGTGTTGCAACTTTATCTTTAGCACTCACACTTAGGTTCCGTTTCCATTGATGCTTTCTTTTCGGGTCGAGTTTTCCTAATAATGGCATTGTCAGTTTCACTAATCTTATAAATGCAAAAGTGGGTTTGTTTGTTGGTTGTCCTTTAATCACGCAGCAACGAAGCAACCGCAAAAGCACAGATTTTTAAAAACCTAATTCCACGCCGACGAAACCGCGGGCAAATCCTAGTAAAATCATCCTCAGGTCGACATCATCATCAGCTTAATTCGATTATAAATTTAAAAATAATTAATATTTTATATCTTATAAGATTTTAGTCCGTAATATAATATTATATGGAATTTTGTATATTTACCGGAACATGGTGTTAGTATAAATTAGTTTGTCTAAACACTCCTTATACTTAAACACCGACCGCAAATATTATTATAACTGTACAATGAATTTATAAACGAAAAAGTCGATCGAAATAGGAATGTTGTAATCGTCTAAATTGAGAGAAATGGAATATGCACGGAGGTCACGATTGATGGTAAAACGTTTTATAATGACGTTACTGAAACGCGATATCGATGTTACGGAACATATTATTATATTTATTAACTAGCTTTTGCCCACGACTTTGTCCGCGTGGACTTACATTTTAAAAACCCGTGCGAAGTCTGAGGCTGAGATCTATAGATCGTACTCTGGCTCTGCTCAAGGCTCAAGACAGAGTTAAAACGAGACACAAATATGTCCTGACATAAATCTGTCTCGTTTTAACTCACTCTTGAGTCTGAGCTGAGTCAGAGTGCCATCTATAGATCTGTCCCTAAGGGTGAGATGTATAGCCGGCACTCTCACTCAGCTCAGACTCAAGACTGAGTTAAAAAGAGACAGATTTATGTCAGGACCTATTTGTCTCTCATTTTAACTCTATCTTGAGTCTTGAGCAGAGCCAGAGTACGATCTATAGATCTCAGCCTAAGGGTGAGATGTATAGATGGCACTCTCACTCAGCTCAGACTCAAGGCTGAGTTAAAAAGAGACAGATTTATGTCGGAACATGTTTTTATCTCACTTTAACTCTATCTTGAGTCTTGAGCAGAGCCAGAGTACGATCTATAAATCTCAGCCTAACGGTGAGATGTATAGATGGCACTCTCACTCAGCTCAGACTTAAAACTGAGTTAAAAGGAGACAGATTTATGTCGGGACATGTTTGTGTCTCATTTTTACTCTATCTTGAGTCTTGAGCAGAGCCAGAGTACGATCTATAAATCTCAACCTTATTTTCCGAGATAAAATAAAACGTCTGCTTGGAGTTCCAGTGAAATAATGTTCCAGAGGGAAAGATTTTTAAAATTCGTCTGGAGACCCTTTGTTTTCCGGATAAATAGAAGTCTCTCTATATCTCTAGGTCCTCAACTATACCCATGCAAAAAGTCACTTCGATTAATAGCTTTGTTGCTCTGTTTGTTGTAGATATACCAAACAAACAAAATTATTGTTTTTAGCTTCAAATCAACTATTTTACCAAATAAATTGTTGTGAATTTTTGAATACGTATCTAATGAGCTGAAAAGAGAATATTGAGATAAACTACCGTTTACCAATTGGAGAAACATTCAATTATGAAAATTATATTCTGGTTAGAATGAACTTATGACCATAAGATCACTTTGTCTGTACATAGAAGGTAATCAAATAATATTCAATACCATTTTGAGAAGTGCTCTCATAATTCGTATAAGATACAAACAAAGAGGAACTTATCAGAATTCATGATAAATCCTACTAATATTATAAATGCGAAAGTTTGTGATGATGTATGGATGGATGGATTAGTCCCGTCGTGACTACGGTCCATGCATGATGCAACTGGATCGAAATATCGACATTTTAATAAACAATTATCGTGGTACGTACTCGTATATAATATCATAATGAATGGATGGATGGATGTTTGGATGGATGTTTGTTACTCTTTAACGCCACAACTAATGAACCGATTTGGTTGAAAATTGAAATGGTGATAGCTCATACCCAGGATTAACGCATAGGCTTTTTATCCCAGAAAATTACAGAGTTTCCGCGAAATTTAAAAAACCTAAATTCACGCGGACGAAGTCGCGGGCATCATCTAGTAATATAATAAAATTACTTTACAAGCGACGCTTTGTGAAATCCCGCCTCAAACTAATCTACAGATTGTAAAGTACGATTCCGAGTAATCAAAGCGAGACACAATCTAAGCGACAATTACATAGCCAATTATTCTTAATCAAGTATAATTATGTCACTGTCGGTTGTTATATCTAAATAATTTTAGCTGTGAACTCTTAATAGAAGGTAGTAAAACGATTACGGATATACCTAAGAGTACTAGAGCAAATATAAATGGTTATCATTATTGAAAACATAGGATATTTGAGATGCTTATAATCCTGGATATAAATATGTTTTGAATTTGATCTAATCAAAATAAAATTTATTGACCAAAATTGCCGTCGACAGCTTTCATTCTCTTGAATAGATATAACGAGCTGATAAGTGCAATGCAGGACAACTCCTGTCCTCATAGACCTACTTCTTTTAAAGTGGATAAAGAAGATCGAAAATATAAAGCAGATGTAAAGATACAGACCAATAATGAAGGTTTGCTGTAATGAAAACCGCACACTGCAAAAGTGTCAGCCCGTCCGCGTCACCTCCATAATAGCGCAATGCCACTGAAAAAGCAGCGGGAAAGAATTGGATTTAACTTAAAAAAGAATAAAAGTGAGCTCTTCTCAGAAGAATCTGCTTTCCGAACCGGTGGTAGAGTCTTCACCTGCCAGAGCAGGAGCTACAAGTTGGCCTACATGAAATAAATAAATTTGAATTTGAATGTCATGCAAATGTAGATGATGATGATAATGAAGTAAGTAACTAAAGTAGTAAAAATGCTGGCATGAGCTAGAACAATCGCTGTGAGACAAAAGAAGAGAAGCTTTTAAAGTAAAAAAGTATCAATTTAAAGAGATTTGCATTTGATAAAAAGAATAAACCTAGTGGCCTATTTAGATGTCGTCAAACGGTCTCTTGGGCAAGCTATTAATAAAAACGGGCGCGATTAGCATTCTCTCATTAATCATACTGTATCCATGTCACAACACATCCTCTGATCTTCGCACCATTTTAAACTTCCTGTGATTATAATTGTGTAAAAATACAGAAAGTGCTTTCAAATTTCTTTTACCTACTCGTTGAAACATAAAGACTTACAAAAAAGAAAAGAAATATTTGAAATTAAAAATAATTGAAAGACACATTGATCATAAGAGAATTGATTAATTGATTGTCTGATTATAAGAGGATTGGAGACAAAATATATTGAAATTAATAATTTGGCAAAAATACTTAAAAGTCCTGATAATGTTGCAAAATATAATATGCTCGTACATATATATCTACCTACAGAGCTATTTGGCAAAAGGTGTAATTAATTTTCATTTATTGTAATAATGGCAAACGAAGGCTGTTTATTATTGGATGCTAAGTTGGCGGTCTTCCAGCACGTGGCCATTGTTAAGATCATCGAAACATATTCCACGATTATATAAATCAATATTCTAAATATTATGTATTAATTTATTAGGGAGTTAATTTTCGTTTTAAATATTATGAATCTTTCTGTACGAAACTCATGCCTAAAAATTATAAAAAGATAATATTCTAACACGGAAAAAATGCTAATAAAAAAACTCGTGTTAAAAATGACTAAAAAGTACTAAAAATGTATAATATGTCAGTAAATAATGTGTCAGCAGGCCGATTCTGTAAAAGCTCCATCAAATATTGCTACAGTCTCGAATGTGGTGATTGACTGAATTTATCGCGTTCTTTCTGCAACAATGCATTTTAACCAATAGCGAGTGATTATCAGGGCTCGTTTCTGGAGACGCGGCGCGTTGCACGGCGCGTGATGCGTCGCGTCGCGCAGTTAACTCAAACATATGGCCAAGTATAAGAGCGTCATCCTAAGCCGAGGTCCGAGCCTCACAGGAGGCGCCCTTAGGAAGACGTTTCTCCCCGATGTCTTCGAGCCCTAGGGCTCACTTCTCTGGCGACGCTTCGCGGTCGCCCCAACATCCGTTGACGCTGGAGCGGCCATTACGGCCAACAGCATACTCCATCCGGAAAAAAAGGCGTTCTGGCGTAGTACGCGGCGACGCACCACGCGCCGCGTATCCAGAAACGAGCCCTCACCTAATCAGAGGCGATTGCAATCGTCACACTGTAGCATTTTTAGAGAATCGTACAGCAGTAGTGGTATTCACTAAAATTAATATCATCAGTGAGCCATCGTTACACTTATGCAATCAATTTAAGAGAAAACCCTTACAGAATTCTGCCTTGAATGAATATGGAAAAAAGAAAATACTAAAGGCCATTCAAGATTTTACAAACGTTTTCATTGAGGTGTACGTAGTTGATGTTATATAAACGACTTGGTGAAATTACAGAGCTTATATTTAATTCAGCACCTTTGGGCCTTTGTTCTGGCCACCGTTCCGACCTGATTTACTCAGCTCTTTGATCATAGCGCGCAGCCGTTACATTTGTTTCGCCGGAATGATATTAATCAAACACATTTATTGCGGTCTCATTCGAAATTAACTACCGTATATTAAATACTCGGATTCTCAGAAGTGGCTATCAAATATTTCCTACAATAAACCCGTAACAGTTATTACCCGTAACAGATACGAATACACTTCCCGATTTTGAACGGTTTTATTATGATCACGCCTGTCATATTTCTGGATTTCAGCCAGAGGGTATTAGTAATGTTTTGTTAATATTGTTCTGGCAATCTTTTTGTTTGATTTATACTCGAACGTGTATTAGATTTATAGTGGTTTGTGACGATTACTTTTAATTCACGTTACACGGTACATATGCACGACATCTGGTGAGATGTCGCGTGCGAGGGTACCGACTCATGGTCTAGGAGCCGGTAACACTTAAAGCCCCGTTACGTGGAATCGAAAAAATTTCATGTGTATTAATAGTTAAAATAATTATACGAATGAAATAAGCTTGGTAAGTATACGTTATTTGAGAAAGACGAAAAAAAATATTATTTTAAAAATGTAAAAAGGTTTTACTATCGTCGTGGGCGTATATTGGCTTATTCGTTAAAATACTACCCAAATGGATGGATGCATGAGATGATGGTACGTGAGATTTCCTAGTTTTTCTGAAAGAGCACAAAGCTTTCTATCGAGCACACTACGAATTTAATCAATGTCCGCGATGACGGTAAAATATTTGCATTTGTACAATAATTTTTTTTAACATTTTTTCGGATTTTCAAATTAACGCAAATTGTTCGTATTATTTTTAAATGTCACATAAAAAATTTAGATTACGCTAAAAATGTTTTTAAATATACTCACTGTACGCTATGACGCACAGCGGGTCTTTCAGTGTCATCGGCTCCTCAGCTATAATTAAAATAAATACCAAAGAAGCAATCAAAGAATCCAGCCGGCAAACAAGAAGATACCGAATCCGAATCTCCCGCGACGTCTGTCAAATTAGCATCACAAACGAAAATAGCGTCATTCTAATTATTTTGATGACTCAACCGAAATACAATTAATCTTGCCGCTTCTGTGAACTGTCTGAATGATGGACGGACTGAAATATCGTCGCATTTCGCGATAAATAAACTCGCGAGACGAATATCGAATTTCGATTCCATCGGTGCTGCGTATCAAAGATTTTACGTTCGTGTAGGATGGCGGTGATCGAGCGCAGAGCCGATCCGCGCTCATCTCGTAGAGCTCATCTATGAATAGATGATTAAAGTCTCACTGTAGATACCTGCTACTTCCCGGTTCCGACTAGCATCGTCTCGAGAGAAGTCACCTTAGCTCGCAAGCGTGCCCCATACTAACGAAGTTTGATTCTAATTTTGATATGAATGAATCAAAGTCTTTATTAATCAAAATTTTATATCCACGCTCGAGATACTATTATTTCTGTCTGTTTTTTGTCTGATTTCCATAAAAATATAAAGTTGCAATGCGGGGTTTCAAAGATTTACATATAAATCTTTGAGTGTGTGTAACTTTGAACACATAATTTATAAAAATATGGAGATCTCTTTGAAATTTTGAGAGCCACTAGAAGGCTTACCGCGTCGACGTTTAAAGCATTATTATTTCAATAGTATCTTCACATGTCAATCTGTGTGTCATAAAATGTCAACCTTAAATTACCTAATTAGTGTACCTAATTAGTGTACCTAAGGCTGTCAATATATTATGACATCTGAAGAAACAATACTACTTTAAGCGTTGGTGGTAGGCCTTTTGGTTGAATATAGTTAGGCTCATATCTAATTTCTTATACTTATTAAAATATGAATCTCTAGTAAAATGCTTATGCGTCAATATTTTTTGTTTTTTTGACGAATGTTTTAATTTAGCATTGGACCTGTCTACTGGGGCTACTAACGTTGTATTATTAATGGACTGTACTGTTACTAATTTGACGCTAAACATCTTCTTATTTCAAAGAAAGTTTTCCTTCTATCTAGACAGAGATGGTATCAGGTCTATTTCTAGAAACAGCGGAAATCAACTGTCGGGTCCTGATGCCCACTGGGAGATCCGCCAATGTGATGGTGTTGAATTCGATCCAGTTCCAATAATTGGTAAGCTGAGATGCCCAATATGCACTAACGGAAATTGTCTTCATTATTTATTTCTAGATGATGCCCGCGACTTCGTCCGCGTGTATTAAGGTTTTTTAATTCTCGCGGGAACTCTATAATTTTCCGGGATAAGGCTACTTGCCTATGTGTTAATCCTGGGTATGAGCTATCTCCATTTCAAACAGCCAAATCAGTTCATTCGTTGTGGCGTCAAAGAGTAGGTAACAAACATCCATCCATACATCCTCACAAACTTTCGCATTAATATTATAGTAGGATTGTTTAGATTTCCAAGTAATATGCTTTCCGAATATGATTTATTAGAAATAAACAGTTTTATTAATAAGATCTTGGATATGCCATGCATGGCCGTGAAATGAGGGTAAGGGTTGGTTGGTTTGTCCTTTAATCGCGCCGCAAAAGAGCTAGGTATGAGTCATCGTGAACCCGGACTGTCACACAGGCTACTATTTTGTATTCCGACAAACTAAACATTTCCCGTAGGATTTTAAAATCATATTAACTCCATATCTCAATTGAAGTAAAGAAGTTTAAATGTAAATTTAAAAAAATCTGTTTGCTTCAAGATTCCGTCCATAATCCGTTGGTCCAAAGTTCTATTGAGTTAAAAGTTGACCTTAGGCCCTCCCTGTACAAAAGCCACCAATAAAATGAAATTAATTTAAAACTATAAATACCCAACACAGTTCAGCATTGTGTTCATTTAGTCATGATCACTGTAGCGTCTACATCTCGTCTAGCGCGTCATAGCACACATAAATCACGCCCAAGAAATTGGAAACACCACTAAAAACCGCTCGCGTTAATAAAATCCCAACAATAAAATAACCTCGGATCTAAATCCCATAAAAGTACGATTTCGTGTTCTAATCCCACAGTCGCTTTACGAGGGTATAAAAGTAAATTAATAACTCGTGCGTATTTTTACACGCCCGACATTCTGTTATATTGCAATGTTGCACAACCTGCAATTGTGGAAAATCCCTGCAAAAGATTTACAGTGTGGAAGAGGCGTCTATCTTTGATCTCGACGAATACAATGAACCAAATGGTTCAATACATACTGTAATGTAAATAATGCGAAAGTGTTTGTTAGTTTGTCCTTCAATCACGCATCAACGGAGCAGAGCAACGGATCGACGTGATTTTTTTGCATTTAAGCGTCATAGTAAAAATTAAAATTAATGTCATTTGCTTTTTTTATCCGCCCAATAGAGATTTGTACGTTGCAATGTTGCATTGACCCATTTACGGGATCGAGTTCGCACGATATTTTGGCGAGGGCTCCAGACGAAACAAGACCTTTACATCAATTAACTTTTGTTAATAACCGCTAGTTTACAATGCATAATTATTAATTTAGATTATTATAATAATGTAAATCTACCTATCGTAAACGTGATCCCATTTGTAAAAGTTTATTGGAATAAAAACGATTCTATTCACTGATTTAAAAGTCGTAAATCGTGAATCAATCATGTCATACGATACGGAGGAAATATACACAGACCTAATTATTATATTTTCACGGCTATTTTGATATTTGCGGTGTAACATGGCTACTAAATAACTGCGTCGTCCCCAGTTCTTATCACGTAAGTGTTACGTTATTTTTCGATCGGTTGTGGGGTTGTCTAAAAATAATTGCACCAGTGTAATGATCGTCGATCGCAATCACCTCAGAGGTGCGATTGTCTAAAATTATTCCAAAGATCGTAATCGTATTCGATGACATTAGCGTCAAAGTAAAATAAACCACCATTGAATTAGAGCTCAATTTCGTGTATGCATTCTTATACGTTTACGTATGTACGATACGCTCCATAACGCTCCATATTAAATCAGTTGTACTGAATTTGTGACTTGAAATCAATACAATCAAGGATTATTTTACTTTGACGCTAATGTCATCGAAAACGAATACGATCAATGGAATAACTTTTAGACAATTGGTATCCTGATCGGCTGGTACTCTCCCGCTATATTGGTTTAAATTCATTGATGCAGCAAGAACGCCATAAATTATTTAAGTATATACCTATTTAGTATTAATAAGCTACCTGTTGTAACATTTTGATTTGAAAAAACTGCTGAATTTCGTACCGGCTCTTCTCAGCAATATCTACTTACCGAACCGATGGTGGAGTCTTGACTTGTCATGAGAGCCACAAGTTCACGAGTATGAAATAAACAATTTGGAATTTGAATTTAGGCAATCGAGCAGCAGTTCCTTGTATTACACAAGTATACACGTCGCATCATTTTCAGTGTGAATGACGTTTTGCTGTGTTGTCATCACATCTCGCTGTCGTCACGCTTTGTGTTTGTCCGGGCCTTATTTTTAATTATAGCATAGACGAAAGTATAGTATGCATCACCATTGTCAGTCAAGCGAAGTCAAACAAAACACACACGTTATCAAATTAAAAGAAAATTGATTTACAACGATTCGGTAATCAAATATAATAATAATAGGAATTTGTTTTAAGTATTTGCAGCTCATTAGTTATACTCCACACGATTTAAACGGTATCAAATTATGTTATGTGATTAAGTATCGATTTCACCAACGTTTTACCGAGGAATAAATTAGGCGTTCTGACAGTTTTTGTATTGAAAATACTGTCAAAATATCTACGCTCGGATAAGACTTATTTTACGTTGGTAAAGTCGGCCTAAAAAGTAGGTACCTACCTACTTTGCTGATAAATTGTAATGATTAGAGAAATAAAAAGCCAAAGAAACAGGCAAAACTTAACAGTGCCAATTTCAGCATCGCTCATAAGATGTTTACTCGCTTCTTTAAAAGTTTACACATAGGTAGAAGAAGAAAGACTTAAATTGAATAAAACAAATAATATCACAACTGAAGAAAATATACCTGCATAGTGCATACCCAATCAAGCCCAATCAATATATGAATTAAGCTAGCAACATAAATATGTATAATTTCTACCTCATTCATTATTTAGAAGCTACGCCGCGCTGTGCAAGGCGCGAAACTCGACAACTTTAATCTGTTATTAATAAGTTATGTTTTTAATTATAAGTCGATCTCGTGCCTTATTTATTCGTATCTATAATTTTATAGGAGCCCGCGGCGAGGACGGCACGCCGGCACAACAATAAAATATATATGTCCAATGAATAAATTCGATCCGTAACGAGAATTATTACGTGTGGCATTCCTTTTTCGATATCGTCGTTCGAATTAATCGACCTATCTTGTAGCTAAGGACCTCGTTCACAATACAAGTTCCCATAGTATTATTATGATTACCGGAGCGTACTAAATTATTTTCTTTTGATATATCGATATCAAAAGATAATTTTCGAAGATTGGTATTAATGGTAATACCAATCTTCGCAGATCGAATCGATCGATCGAGAATCGCAGGACAGATACATCTATACAAATACATTTAATTTAAGTGTTTGTCTTACATTTCGAAATGATTGTTTCTTAAATGACTATTATTTTGAACGGTAGGTAATCCAAACATACATTTTAAGAATTTTTTCCGTTTGTCTGAGTTGACGCCAGTAACAGTACCTAACCTAAATAAGAAATAGTCAATTAATTTTTGTGACATATTTCGTAAGGTGTTGTATGTGTAACTTATGGAATCAGGAGGTACCTAATATACCTAACTGGCACCTAAATAATAGATATAATCAAGCAATACTTAACGCTACTATACTCGTAAAATAACTAGCAAAAAGCTGAGCTTTGTGAGGGCTCGCGTAGTTTTTCTAACGGGTAATAATGTTCTGTTCAGCGATGTTAACTATTTGGTTTTCTAACTGATGGCGTTAGTAGTATACATTCTATCCAATGAATATAAAATTGTGTTCAACTTTTTTAATGGTTATAAAATTATATTTTTTGACAGATAACACATCTGGATATAAAGTTAAATTACTATCTTAAAAGTTAAAGCACAAATCTATAGTCGTGATAGCTTTTCAGTACAGTGAACCGCAAAAATGTTCAGGTTGTGGGATTGTATTGGGGCTCGCTTCGCTCGCCTTATATACTCGTAGGTAAAGGTAAGTAAGTAAAGTTAAAGTAAGTATTCGTAGGTAAGGTAAAGTTTCTTATTGATAGCCAGATAATGACTAATACTCATCCATTCTTCATATTATGTTTCTGTTCGATAATAAGCTTGGACTCTAGTAAAGGCGAATCGGTATTTATGGCGCAGTCCAATAATGGGCGTAAATTACAATCGAGATTTCAGATGTTCCCGCGGGCTAGTTTGTATCGTGCATTCTTATTGAGTGTATAATAACTGTATAGAATTGATAGGTACGCGCGATTTGTGAAGATGTTACAAAGTAAGCTTAGACCATTCAACCAATCAATTACGTTTTCATCATACCTATTCGAAAAACGAATATTGGCTTCAGAGGACAGCGGGAGCAAAATTACATTTTAACCCCATGGGACTTTTCATTTCTCTCTTCTGATTGGTCCGCGTTGTAGTGCTTTAGCATACTAAAGCACTAACGCGAACCAATCAATAGAGAGAATTCAAAAATGTGTCGAAATTAAAAAATGTTTGAGAAGCTGTTGTCTACGATAAGTCACGTGATCAAATTTGTCGATTAGACATATTATACGCCCATACTTCCAACATAAATATTAATGTTTAATTATTTCATAAAAATTTATTTGTGTTTTATTTAAACTTTCAATATACGTATTGGTAATGTCTATTCTATACATAGTAGGTTGATACTCCTAGCTTTTTCTCATAGGTAATGATGAAAAATAGTGTGTGTCATTCGGGGCCAAAATTTTTTGTTCTCGGGCGGCGTATATTGAATTCCTCGCTACGCTCAGGATTCTACTTTAGAATCCCTCCCTGCGCTCGGGAGTCTACTATAGAATCCTTCACTTCGCTCTGAATTCAAAATAACGCCCTCGGGGAACAAAAAATTCCTTTGGCCCCATATAACACAAATAACTATTTCATCATACCTATTCGAAAAACGAATATCGGCTTCAGAGGATAGCGGGAGCAAAATTTAACTTTAACCCCATGGGACTTTCATTTCTCTCTTCTAATTGGTCCGCGTTCGTGCTTTAGTATGTGTCGAAATTCAAATATGTTTGAGAAGCTGTTGTCTTCGATAAGTCACGTGATCAATTTGTCGATCGAATATACGCCCATACTGTATCTAACATAAATACTAATGTTTAAATATTTAATAATAATTTATTTGTGTTTTATTTAAACTTTCAATTTACGATGACTAGGTATACATAGTAGGTTGATACTCCTAGCTTTTCCTCATAGGTAATGATAAAAAATAGTGTGTGTCATTCGGGGCCAAAATATTTTGTTCTCGGGCGGCGTATATTGAATTCCTTGCTACGCTCAGGATTCTACTTTAGAATCCTTCACTTTGCTCTGAATTCAAAATAACGCCCTAGGGGAACAAAAAATTTCTTTGGCCCCATATAACACAAATAACTATTTTGCTATTCTAGTAACACGACATATCGACTGCGTAAAGAAAAATCCTTAAAAAATCCTTTCCTTTATCCTTTTTGAGTACAGGTATTTAAATGAGCTTTTATATTATTATTATGACTAACTTTTGCCCGCGGCTTCGCTCACGTTAAGTTCGACTTTTCAAACCTCTATTTTACCCCCTCAGGAGTTGAATTTTCAAAAATCCTTTCAAAGCGGATATTTACGTTATACCTACCTACCTAATAAGTAATAGCTATCTGTATGCCAAACAGCCAAATTCGTCCAGTGGTTTGAGCTGTGCGTTGATAGATCAGTCAGCCAGTCAGTCAGTCAGTCAGTCAGTCAACTTTGCCTTTTAGAAAAGACAGAAGTTACTTTAGGCTGAGATTAGACTATGCCTCGTTTATTTTTGCGAATATTTTTTGCGAAATTGAACCCTAAGGCCCTTTGCCCTAAGGCCGAATTTAGACGGATGGCTCACCGATGACCTTCGCAAATGAAAGGAAAAATCTCGAAAAATTAACTGTAACAAATTCACCCTAAGGGCGAATGAAGACGGTTCATTTTCGTAAAAATTTTCGCAACGATGAACGATGAACGAGGCTCCGTCTAATTTGGGCCTTATAGTGGAAACTTTGTAAAAACGAAGATTTACATCTTGAATTTTTCTTATTCAAAGATTTCGAATTATCAATTGAATCTAGCGCTGGTTTATTACTAGGTACCATATATTTTGAACTCGAAAATAAATAGTTATCAACTTACGTTATGTAGTCAACAGTAGTAGTAGTGTGTAAACAGTCACGATGGGATTAATTCCATCATTTACATTCAATTTACATTAAATAAAATCCGGTTTACATTCAATCTACTTACCTGCAATCTATCGAAAAGTTATATTATAACAACGGTCGAAAAAGTTCATACAATTTACAAGATTGCTATTAGGTAAATTATCAACAGACTACAGGTAGATTGACTCCAATAGTTAGACTCTGGATTCTGGTCATTTGGTCATTTGGCGTAACCTGACCAATGACCAAAATCCAGAGTAGACCCCAAGTCCTTTTGCTTCCACTATTTATGAAGCAGAGGTTATTATGCCAGTTCGAGTATGTGATTTATTTGTTGACACGCGATTCAAAGTGCACACGTTAAACGTTTACGATGTGAATGCAGAAACGCACTGGGTACAATAAATAATAATGGTAGAGACATATTTGCAATAGTTTCGCCCTCAAAACCCCACTCAAGCCACGTGCGTGTTGAATTAAATTAAAATAGTGTATCTGTATATGTACATAAAGACCGAATAAACTTCAGTTTTCTGACTCGATGTTGGTACCTAACTCTGGTTCTCCTTCGAATCTCCTTATTTCTTCCTTGATACAAGCGAACTGAATCTAATTAGTATTTAGTACATTTACATGTAGGTACTAAGTACTAAATGTAAAGTATGTAAACGATACCTGGTATACTTAATATACAAAATAGTTACTATTTTGTATAATTTAGGCACAGTACCTAAACTTTATCAACGCTTTCACGTGTATCATTTTACATAGTCATAGAGAAAGACAGAAAAACATTGCTTATTTTGAGAATAGCATTCTTTACTTAATATTTAAAGAAAGAGAAGTAATATGTAATATTTAAAGAAACTCACATTCAAATAGAAACTCTATAATAATATTGTTTCACATACTTCGAACGTGGAACCCTGGCGTGGAGTTAAGGGCCCCACCCTTGCACTAGGGTTTTGCAAATGTGTTTCTGCCCTAACAGCGACCAAAATAACACAATACGATAAGGCGAGAAGAGAACAATAAACCGGTTGATTTATTTTAATAAAGTAATATATGGGCGCGGGCAAATTGGTCTCGTGACGGGCAGACTTATCGACTAACGAAATGCCGATAAAATCGATTTCGATACTCCGATAAACATGTATTATTAATGGCCAACTTATTGTATGTTGTAATGAGTATTGAGTTTTCGCTACAACTTTGCCTGTGGCTATCAGTATGCTATCAAGCTATCAATGTCTGCTTTATAATCAACTAGCTTTTAACCGCTACTTCGGAGAGGAGATCAGCTTTTCAAAAAACCCTCGAATACCCTTTATTTACCCGGGATAAAATGAACCTTATAATAATATTTTCCTCTAGGTTTTTAAGCTATTGCATAGCTTTTATCGCGGGCTTTGAACTAGGAGTCTAGGACAAACAGTTTGAGCGCGGCGACCGAATCAAGAAATTCCGTAACGAAAAAAAACCTAACACCGTCGTTCAGTAAGCGTTCAACATTTTAGAGGTTCTCAAGAAGCTCTATTTGGGGCAGTGGGCGAGCGGCCGCTTTCTTTACCGTATGGTGTATGATGTCGCAGGTTCGAATCTCACTCGCGAAGTAGTGACAGTTCGCTTTTCTTGTTTGTTTGATTATTTTTTTTGCATAATTTTTATTATGCATAAAAAAATATTGCATAAGTATTATAATTGCATAAGTTGATAAAAAATGCTACGCAATAGCTTTACCGCGGCAGTCCCCCAGTGCCACTTAATTTTTTAACCTAGGTTTACTAAATATATCCATACAGATGATCCGCTGCTCCGTTATGTGATAGAAGGAGGAACAAACACAATTTCGCATTTATAATAAGGATAGGATGAAACAAGTGAAACATTTATAAGCCAAAAACTAAACAACATACAATAAGTAAGTATAGAAAAAAGTTGTTTATAAAATAAGGGTTAAGGGTCTACGGAAACGTCTCTCGATGGAGCGCCGTTTTTATCGAGTAATCGTAATCGAGGATTGCTGATAATTCATCTCGCTCGTAAATCGAGTCGGCCATAACTCTCGCGGCTTAATTACGAATAAATAAATAAATAATTGAATGTGAGCGGCCGCGGGCCTAATCGATGCTATCCGAGGTGTTCGAGGTGCTAACAAGGGCCCGCCAGCGATCTGGCTTTCGATTCTGTGTCGAAATTAACCCAAATATTCGCTACTGCGATATCCTTGCCTGTCATACTTTCCTAGTACTTTAATCTGACTCATTATTATGATGGGAAAGTGTTTGATGGTTGGTTTGTCCTTCAATTACGCAGCAATGAAGCAAGGGAACAACGAATTAACGTATTTTTTTGCATGGATATAATTGAGGATTTGGAGAGTGACAAAGGCTACCTGTTATCCTGGAAAATCAAAGTATTCCCGCGGGATTTTTAAAAACCTAACCACTTCAAACTACATGGTTTTTTCCTACGAAGTCGCAGGCAAAAACTTGTTTGAAGATAAATAAGTAGATAGCTTATGAATTTCTCTAATTACATAAACTTTAAAGTTTTCAAGTTACCCACTGTCTTCCAAAGCGTATCTATCCATCAAAAGCCATCAATCATGAAAAAATTCATAACAAAAATTTTCCTGGGACGAAAGCGATACGATACGATTCCAAAGATAGTTGTCCGCGGAAGACTATTGTTATTCACTTTTTTTTTTCTTGTAACGATTGACGCGTATCCATTTCCTAAGCCCAGAATAGTTCCACCTCCAGGCCGCTATGAAATAAAGGGCATCACTCGTCACTTGCTGGCCATCGAAATATACACAGGAGATGCCACAAATCGCTGCTCGTTAGAAGGTAATTAGCCCACGGATCACTCGGCACGTGCTATTTAAATAACACAGAAAAATAATTTAATATCCGCTGGATGGCGGCCGCTGACTCAGAATATGCTATTCGCGAAAACTCGATCGAATTCTCAGGTGGTTGCGATTTGTATTGAGCTTTTCATTTACGCCACCGCTTTTCTGCCAAGGACTAGTCTAGACAGTCTTCTACCAAGACTGCAGCATCATTTAGCCAAAGAATTGCTGTATTTCTCTAAAATATATCTACTTAACCATAGATAAAATAAAAAAGGTATAATTTATCTATGACTTAACGTAGATGGTCAGCTTTAGAAGCTTGCAATCTATACAAATTAATAAAATATACCTTTAGTAAAAGCTGAGGGAAAAATGTGGACGAATTTTTGAAAGTGAAGTCTGTAACAGTGTACTTACTCAACATTAGGACCATAAACTTAGTACGTATTACTTATGATTAGGACTCAAGTAGCCAAAGCTTCTTCTTCTTTATCAACCAATAGACGTCCACTGCTGGACAAAGGTCTCTTTGGTATCCTAGATAGAAAAATTCACGTGTCACAGTCAAACGGTCCACTGCGTATGTATTAAGTACCTAATTTGTTTGTATGCCACGACGACAAACCAAATGTGCGACAAAAACAATAGCAGCGTATCAAGTATCAACGCAGCATGTGGCATTTAAATACATTGTAAGCCTCAACAGTAGGTATCCTCAGTCCGAGTTTTAATTCGTTTGATCGTAATTCGTAATAGTAAACGATGACGTTAGCATCAAAGTAAAATGAACCATGATAGTTTCGATTTAAAGTCACAAATTCAATACAGACGATTTTAATTTGGAGCGTTTTCGTTACGTTAACGTATAAGAATACATACACGAAATTGAGCTCTAATTCAATACCGTTGTGGTTCATTTTACTTTGATGCTAATTTCATCATTCAATCATTTGCTATTACGATCAAACGAATTAAAACTATGACTAAGCTTACTGATCGATGGTTTGAGCTGCGGACTGAAAACTAAAAGGTCGCAGGTTCGATCTCCACCCGTTGCACTATTGTCATACCAACTCCCAACAAGCTCCGCTTATTTGGAGGGAAGAGGAGAATATTAGTCAAGTTCAACGTGGCTAATATTCTTTGACAAGTGTAAATTGAAAAAACAACACCCCCGCCATGTGAATCTGTGGCCGGACTATGTACGATCTACCTGACATGCTGTTACCCAGTTTTCTGCTCCATCATTAGATCCTCCTGTTTGATCCTCGATCGTCATCTAACACCTATACTCATTGAGACTATTCTAATTAGCTCAAACACACTAGTTAAGTATATCTGCTGTAAGTTGCTGAGGAGTTGCGTACTTCGCAGAATATTTGATGCTGCAGCGTCAGCACAAAATAACTACACCTTGGAAATAATCGGAAGGATGTACTTAGTAACAGTAGGTACACCAAACAAATCAATCGCACCAGTGAAAAATTGTAAGACGACTTAATCAAGTATGAAATGAGCTGATGATCTTCACGCCTGAGCAGATCTTTATAAAGTATAGCTAAGATTCACCTCGATTACCAACGTAATGTTTATGTTTTTCTGTTTGAAAGCGTTGGCTTTAAAATCCGAAACCGAAAAACCGCATCGAAATCGGTCGATTCGTTAGGGAGCTATGAGGGAACATACAGAAATACAGATACACACGTCAAACTTATAACAGCCCTCCTTTTTTGACGGGGGTTAAAAAAAATATAACTCTCTGACATTATTTCAAATAGGTACACACAAATAAATAGCAATTAGATCACATTTGAAATGCTCGCTTGATTGAAAGCCGTATCCAGGTCAGCCAAGGTGATGGATGAGGCTAAATTACCTTGCCTCCCCACCCCCCCACACGCCTCACCTCCACCCCTCCCTCTCGCGCTAACGAGGCATAGCCAAAAGATATTTATAATAGCGATGACAGCACTTCCGACTTAGTTTTGATTTAAAGTTTCGATTGATATTCCCTTTTGACTTGATAGTCCGACGCATTGCTTTTACTTAAAATATTTTAGTCTCAAAAAAATTCTAAACTTTTCTCAGACAAGACTCTACCACCACCTGTTTGGATTCAAGCAGATTTTGCTGAGAAGAACCTGCAAGAACCTCATTATTTAGTGCTGGTTTAAAAAAACACTTTTTTTATAGGAGTAATTACATAACATAGGTACATAATACATATTCTTGTTAAAAATAAATAAAAAATTTCACTAGCATATTCAGTAGGTATTCATTTTATCAATTTCGATGTTGCTAAGCGGAATTATTATCGATAAAAAATATGCAGTTATCATTCTTAGGCAAACCATTAGAATCACTAAATATGGTCATTTAGTTAAAGCCAATTGTTATAGGTTAGATGCCTATATGATTGGTTAATATCTAAGTGGACGCCGGATATACGTTATCACTCAGATTATCTCATATCCGCAACACGCAATTATGTACCTTTCCCACGGATGTCACCTACGGTCACCTACTCTAATTGCTTTATGGTGAAGGAAATCTTGGACCGGTTTTATGTACATTGCAAATAATGATTTTGATTGTATTGTAATGATTTTCATGCGTTTTAATTGCCTTCGTATTATGGAGTTTACATTTTCTTGGCGATATTTTTATGGCATTGTTTAGTCGCGAGCAAAAGCTATAATATATTATAATATTATACTAACTTTTGCCCGCGACTTCACGTGGAGTTGGGTCTTTAAAAATCCTTTGTTTTTCCGGTATAAAATGTACCGCCTCTTCAAGTCCTCGATTACAGTCATAGCCCATGCAAATATCACGTCGATCCGTTGCTCCGTTGTTGATTGAAGGACAAACTTTCGCAATTTATAATATTACTTAGTATGATAGTATTGGATTAAAGCAACCCTTCTCTGGGAGGTGGACCTGCGCTCAGTAGTGAGCCGTTGATGGGTTGCTAATGATGATGATGATGATGATGATGATTGGATGTAATTAACCGAAAGACGAAAGCCTCTCGCTAACCCTGATCTTTATTTGAATGCAGAATTGCAGCATTTTTTTATCTGACAAGATAAGCCTAATATATGATACCTTTAACCGTTTAACCTTCTAAATTTTTACAACATAAGAGATTAATAATTACGTAATTAACGCACTAATGAAGGCATTTATTTATAGAGCGTAAGTTATATAGCTATTTGGTATAATCCCTTTAATTACATTTATCATAGAAGAGACGGTAGGCGGCGTCTGTCCGCCCTCGATTCCCGCCCTTCAGCTAGGGCGGGTCGCTGGGTATTAGATGCTCTATAAATGATACTTACTCGAATAAATAAACGTTCCTCGCTCTACGATACGGCGACATTGAATAGGTATTTTATTCTTAAGTAAACAAGTGCTACTACTACCATCTACTGCGACCACCAACCCGTCTGTCCCGCGTGGTGATTATGGGCAAACCCTCCCCTTGGGAGAGACCTTTAGTCCATAAGTGGACTGTTATAGGCTATTGATGATGATGAAACAAGTGCACGTAGATCTGCATCTACCTATACCTACCTACGCTATGCACTGTGTTTGTATTGCAAGCGGTTTGCAGGTCATATAAGATACTGCAGCGTAACTGTACAGTCTTGCAGTCTCAGTGAAGTTCTAAATAGGTAGATATTGTAATTCAAGCAAACTGTGCACATAACGTAAATATCATTAACTGGAATGTTACTTAGTTTTTTTTTTAGTCATTAAGGATTATAATTTCTTCGTAAAAATACAGTAGACATTCCAATGCCTATTAATATTATATTGTATGCATTGTACTATATTACTTAGTTGAAGTAGTGTAACGAAATGCAAAATATCGAAAAATCAAAGTAGCTAAGTAAGTAGGTACCTATATACATATATAATTTACTATTTGCTACAATTATGTCATTAAGTTCCCTTCCCTACGAATGGACACATAAAAATTCTACGACAACTAAGTCGCTGGCATCAGCTAGTTACCTATCATTATCTTCTCATGGATAGGTACTCCATAGATTTCAGACATGATAAGATTTTCGATTCAAAATGAATGGAAATCTAATTCAATTATCGCAAATGGTAAAGTTCAAGCGTTGTATACCTAGGTGTTATTTGATAGTACAAGTCGTGATTCCGATGCTAAGTAAATTAGATTAGTGATCTATACGAGCCCCTGTTAATTTGATATCATATCTAATTATACGCTACTAATGTTAGATAAATATTAGGTATAGGATAATGAAAGGCTCACGACATGGCTAAGTAACTACATGTATCTAGAGTTAACCTGTACTAGGTAGGTAATAATTGGTCAAAGTTTTATCGCAGATATTTCTGTAAGCTTTTTTACTGAGAGATGTAAGTAATCCAAACCGAAACTCTCAAACATCAAACGTCAAATTAAACGCGTAGGGAGCTTGTATGAAACATTGAACTGTGACGTCACAAGCATTTGACGCACTTTTAGTAGTTTATTCAATAATTTAAAAATAGTTATTACTCTTACTTAAAATTGAGCAACAACGGATCGACATTATCAATCATTTGCTACTTGCGTTGCTGCTTGATTGAAGAACAAACGAACAAACTAACACGCTTTCGCATTTATAACATTAGGTATTTTGCATGCACAGAATAACGTTGGTACACTTTAGACTACCTATCATAAAATGTCGGATAGGACAAGTTCCTAGATATGTAGGTACATGCAATAAATAAACAAAGCAGTATGTTATTATTTATTATACTTTACAATTTTATGTTATTTATTTAAATAGATAAAATAATTAACCGTACATTTCAATTACTTTGTGTGACACAAGAATCAGTTACCTATTTTTATTTAGGTATGTAGGAAACCAACAATTTAGTAATTTACCTACATTTATAATTCCATCTAAGAATAGGTACCAACTTCTATATCTACTGCTAATAAATGAAATTGAACTGTCTGTCTGAAATTTCGTAAATAACTCCTGATTAAGTTCATCGAGTTATTTGACGGTTTTAAAATTTTTGTCTGTCTGTCTGTCTGTACGCGCTATCTTCGGAACGGCTGAACTGATTTGACGGGACTTTCACAAGTAGAGGATTATATACAAGGAGTCAAAGGAGTAGGTAACATCTAGGCTACTTTTTAACCGACTTTCAAGAGTTGTGTTTTTCTACCTATGTACCTACATCGAAATCTCAGAAACTATGAAGGCATCAATAAAGAAAGGGTTTCAAGAAAAATCCATTCCTAAGGGGGTGAAATGGGGGTTGTAAGGTTGTATTAGGTACATCATAAAGACCTATACTTTTAAGCTATTTTAGAAAATCACCCCTACATGATGGAATAAATAGGGGATGAAGGTTTGTATGGGATTTGAAATTTCTAACAATTTCTAAAGAGCTTATGAAATACAGCGGTATTTCATAATCTCTTTGAAATTGTTAGAAATTATACGCGGACGATGTCGCGGGCAACCGCTAGTAGATAATATTTATCATTATCTGAGGTAGTCTGAGGGTCACATAAATAAATTGTTCAACTTATTATAGGGTAAATTGACCAGTGCCCGGCCTCCTATAGTACCTGCTAACTTAATTCACTCATAACTAAGCTCTACAGAGGAATCAGTACACAAGTTTTTTTTTAAGTCGTGAATTTAAGCGCAAGTGCTGTAGGTACCCATGGACGCTTGTACCTGTGGACACAATCGATTCCGTCGAAACTAGCAACCTTAAAATTCTAATTTCAACGCGCACTGTCAACCATAGCTTTACGGTCGCGTTTAAATTTGAATTTTAATCTCCTCTAGATGGTTTAATCTCCTCTAGATGGTAGTAAGTAGGTACATATTTTCAAAAAAATTTTGGTTCTTCTTAAAGTCATTATTTCATAATAATGGCTGATTTCTCGCGTCAAAGTCACATAATAAAATTCTATACAGCCTCGGCCATAAATCAAATGATGCAGCGTCCATTGTTAGGCTAGAAAGTAAATAAGTACATAAACATTATTTATGAGTAAATCTCAAATTGACCCTTTACTTTTACCTTTCTTGCACCGCATTCGTCTAGTGACAAGGGTTGCCAAATTAAAAAAAAATACGTGAGTGTCGTGGAACACTCGGTTGGAGTGCCTTTTAAAACATTACCTTTTGAATCAATGCCATCTTTCGCCACGTGTTAGAACCATCTCGCAAAAAATAAGCAGATATTAAAGCAAGTTCAGGCATGTTCACGCTGCCCACAATAGATGGCGTTAGTCAATTTTGCCCCAAATATTTTGTTCGGAATTTCTCTTGAACTTCTGTTCTTTTCTCTTGTTCACTGTTCTCTTGAACAAAAACATGATCTGAAGTCAGGATTCGAACCCCCGAACCGATAGTTTACTCCTTCGTTTACAATGAAAATTATTAGGTACACTTTTTTTCGCCTAGCCTCCATCCGCCAAACCGTCCGAGAAGGAACTTCGTTACAAAAACATGACGATATTTAAACATACCTAATAGGAACGGGCTTACAAATTAAGTTTATTTAGGTTATTTCATAGATGACGTATATATCACACTTCACAATACAGTTTTTTTTTTTTTACGGACAACGTTTTATGGTGGAAGAGATCTTACTTTTCAGCATACTTAATATCATTTTTCGAAACACCTACCAATTTTTTGATTCTTCGTGCGTCATTTGAATCAACTTTTTGATGTTTTATAAAAAAACATTATATATCCAAAATCCTAAAACTATTTCTTCACTAATCTTATTTGCTTCAGACAAAACAATAACTTCGTCTTTAGGTCCAGACTACAGACGCGTGCTATTTAAAACTATTTTATTCCTACTCAGGGGTTAAAACCGAAGGGTTGTTTGTTGGTGATGTTGGTAGCCCTGCTTGATTGTCTTCTGCCCGTTCATGCTAATGTGGTATTGTGACCGGGCTTCATTTGTTCTATACTAGAAGCGTAAGCCATTGTCATATTGCCCTTTGACTCCATTGTGTGTTTTTTGTCACTACCGCGCTGGATTATTTTATTTCCGTTATGTTATAACGCTTTGTTGTCTCATGCACCTTATTAGATTGAATATGTTTTATACTTTTTGTTCCCCGTCTGATGTAATTTTTTGTAATCCTGCCAATCATCTGTGGATGTGATTTGATTGTTTCCTTTATATCAAGCCTCCATAGCCAACGGTTAAAGGTAACTGAAAGCTGAAAGTTCGACAGTTCAACCCCTACCCCTAACATTTTACGTACGTTTATTTGGAGATGAGAGGGGCATATCAATCACGTTCACTATGACCAGTAAGTATGGTTTAAAAATATAAATTTTCTCGATTTCTAGAGAATTTTAAGTTATGTTTGATGTATTAGTGGCTCCTGTTTTTGGAAATTACTTCGAGGAATCAACTCTATTGTAAGTAATTCAGAAGCTATATTAATTTAGCGGAAATGTCTTAAAAACTGACATCCACAGTCATATATTTTCATAAATTTTTTTCACATATAAAATTACACATTGGAACAAGATTAAATTAACATTAGTGTTTTCCTTAAATACTCTCCTTAGTTTTCTTTTACGAATAGATACCTTTATTATAGTACCATAAAGTGTCGACTAAAATAGTGATTCGTCACGACCGGGACGTGTTTCTGTATTGTAATTTAGATTGTCATTCAAATGCCTGTCAGGCGAGGCCCTAAACGCGGTGGCAGTCGCCGTCTCGACACCTTCATTTGAGAATACAATGATCGACTAAAGAGCACTTACATGCTCAAACTTATTACCGTGATATTGTAGGTAACGACCTAATGACCTATCTAATCCAAAATCTACAAATTGAAGGCCAATATTTGATTCAGTTAAGTAGATGTTCTTATGAGGCCCGTAGTCAGCGATCATGTTTCGGATCAGGGTCACTCAGCTAGCGATGGAGATGGAGATCCCTGCGAGATCAAATCAGAAATTAGGAGATCCGTAGGAGAACCAAAGTCACCGACATAGCTCAGCGTGTCGCGAAACTGAAGTGGAAATGGGCGGGGCACATAGTTCGAAGAGCTGATGGTCGTTGGGGTCCCAAGGTGCTGGAGTGGCGACCCCGCACCGGGAAACGCAGTGTTGGCAGACCCCCCACTAGGTGGACCGACGACATCAAACGAGTCGCAGGGAGCCGCTGGATTCAGGCGGCGCAAGACCGAATCCTATGGAAATCCAAGCAAGAGACCTTTGTCCAGCCGTGGACGTTGATCGGTTGATAAAGAAGAGAAGAAGAAGATATAAATGTTTTATAATCTCAATACTCTGACTGGTTTTATTTATTAAAACCATATTATCTGGAATAAATTTTATCATAGAGTTTGGATTAGATAGGTTATTTAGAAAATACTCTAGATACTCTAAGGACCAATAACCATGATGGAGTAGGTTATCATGTTGTACGTGCTGCCGTATGAAAAACAAAGCAGTAATCGCATATAAATTCTTGTAGTTAACTTTAGTATGGTATGTACCTACTTACAAATAAAAACATCACTATCTTTATGTTTAAAAGTAAGCACAGAAATTTTTATATTGCTAAATTAGGTCTTAATAACGAAACGGAAAATGATATCGCTGGCAAAATTTTGACAACTTTTCAAATGATGAAAAGCCTAAATTATGTTTATTGATTTGTTAGAACTTCCTTGAAATTATAATACGTACCTCTATCACTAATATTACTCAGTAACAACAGTGATTGAGAACCAAAATATGTATATACTTTTGATTTCTATTAATATTACCGTCATCAGTTTTGGTTCTGGAAAGCCAAAACCCGTGAATTAATTAATGAAGAGCATTAATTGACACAATTAGTAATAATAAGTGGCAAGACGCAATTACTGACTACAATAACAGAAACACATAAAACTCTATCTATCAACATTGTACCAAAGCGATTAGCAACATTGTATTGGCAACATAATATGTATATGATAAAGAAAATTAAAGGTTTCCGATGAAATTTTACGATTCCTGTAAGCGACAAACGATGGCTATAAAAATAAGTATAGAGGGGAGGGTGTATTATTATAACAATGCAAATAGTCACAATACAAAGACGCAAACCATATATAAAAGTAAATAGTTCTGCTAATGGTGAAGTGACGTTCAAGATATAAAAGTAGTCATGCAAACCTAGGTAGGTTGGGTTTGGTAAAAAATTATTACCTCATAATTTGGATATTCTAATAGATATAACAAAATAAATATATAATAATCAAGTTACTATAGATTGCTTTAGATTCGTCATACTTCAAGTTTTTTTAATTTTTCTCTGTTTATTTATCATTGATTGAAAACCGTTTGTATATATTTTGCAATGGCAAATTATAATTAGTACCTATATCTTACTTCGCACGGTTAAGAAGTTTTTGTTGGGATCGTACATCTTTATGCTCACCGATAGTTGCCACCATCATTTGAAGCATTCCATTGTTGCATTCATCGCAATGATCTGGCGTAGTTGCGTCGCCTTTAGCCGCATCCGACGGTTCCATTGTTGCCATTTTATTGCCGGTGTTACCGTCCCCGCGGAGGTCGTAAAGCACGCAACAGCGTTCGATACTATCCACCACGATCCGCTGCCTCGGATGGGATCTGCGACCGCAGGACGCGTATTATAGCGAACCGAAGCCACCGCAACGCCGATTTTCATTCATTTCTAATAAATTGATACGAGGCGCGGTGCGACGGCTCCGGGGCCACGGGATTGGTCGAGGCGTTCCCCAAGGCTCGATACTCGGGCCCCAGTTGTAAATCAACTTTACAACCTTTAATTACAGATATTTGCCGTCTCATGTGAATGTACGGGATATCGGAGGGCCGCGCTCGCGAAAATATCGTATAATAATGGGTATTGACCTGTAATGGCTCGCCTGTAGGTAGGCACTATCGGCTGCCTTTGTCTTGATTGTTGGAGCGAGAGAATATTCTTTTTCTGAATGATTGCCAATTACATCGAATGGCCTCCTGAATTCCACTAAGCGGTACAATACTTAGGTATAAGTATACCGCGCTGTTTTGATTTTCATCTATATAAATGATTTATGCGTTATTAAAGTTTAACGTTCACAAAAATATAACACCTCGAGTAAGTTATCTTTTTGCGCGATTTTTTCGAATTATTTTAAATTTTGACTTGAATTGGTCATTATTTAATCACGGCTTCAAAATTACTGACGTGATAAAACTGTCAGTTTCCCCGAGTGATTCTAATAAGAAAGTGTTATTGTGCGCTCGCGCAGTTCCCCACAATGTTGCACCGGATAGGGCGGCCGCCATTTTAATGTCTCTCAGACGGAATTACGCTGGATTGTTCTCAGCTTTACTGCTCCCCTCGTGATTGATCGTTGTATCCTCAGCCTTATGTCATTCTCGCACCATATCTCTCGGAATTTGTACTACAAGCAATAAATACGTATTGAGTTATGGTGGCTTCGCGAGATTGCTGCATACAATCTCTTCTCCATCATTTAAAATAAGTACTCGTACATGAATCCTATTGTTTATATTTCTCCATTTATTAATTAATTAACACTGTTATTAAGCTAAAAATTGGGCTAGCAAAAGGTAAGCGTGTGTCATAATTTTTGAATTCTTGGTATTTAACATTATTTTGCTTATTGAAATTCTCAAAAATAATTCTCATAGATATAGATGTAATATGTGTTTTCTTTTCTAGAATTGATATCTGACAATTATTCGGAGTCTACTAATTGAGTATTTTTTCTTAATATTATCATTATATATTATTCATCGCTAATAAGCTAGAATACAACACTACTTAATTACCTGTAATGTCTAAAGTGTTTCTGTAGGTTATCTACCTACTCGAGTCATTCAAAGTTAGACCTGATTACTTTGTTGGCCGGTGACAATTCTAATTTCTTTTATAGTTCAAAAAGACTGATTCAATAAGTGATTATAAAAACGCTTAATAACCAGAATAGCACAACAATCGACACTTAAAGTGTGGAAATTAACACTAGTGTGATCGTATTTCTAAATTAAAACTTCACTCCAGGCCCGCAATAAAATCTTCCGCCCATAAACTTGTAATGACTGTCTAAACAGGGGCTAACTGTCACTTGCAGCGTTAATATACGAATTTGAAATATCAACCGCAAGCATTTAGATAGTAAGTACCAGGCTAATTTCGATATTTCAATAGATAGGTAAGTAGATAATTCAAATACATAGGTAAGTACTTACATTATTCTGAATTTGAGTTATACATTGCTATTTCTCTATTTTTTCTTTTCAAAGGTTAGTATTATCATTTGCGTTTAGAAATTCGTGTTGTGCATTTTGATTGATGTTGTTATGTTGGTCACATTAAAATTAATTTATATCTTGGATCGTAAACATTTTACTGCCATCGGCGTGAGTTCCTTTGCGATCTGCATTTCGAACATGTGCGAGTATCTATTTATAATCTACCATATTATTTTTATTGTCATTAACTCACCTTGTTTTAACCCCATTTGTACCACTTGGTGTTGGTACATGCTTTAATGTTGTTGTAAAATTATCATCCCGCAACTTCGTCCGCATTGAATTAGCTTTTTAAAAATCCCAATGAAATGAAAATCCTATGTCATTCCTCATTCCTCAAGTCCTCAACTAGGTAACACACTTTCGCATTTATGGTATCAGTAAGATTTCATCGTGCAATTGTTTCAGTTTTGTCAATTCATATTTTATTAGCAGCGTTCTGTTCTCAAAGTTGCAAGACTATCGCAAACGTTTTTGCAGTTTGCACTCGCAGCTGGAGCGTTACCAACATAGGCGAGTAATTGAGATTGATCGAGTCATGAATCGAGAGGGGCGGCGCAATCAAAAGCGTATCAGACCAATGAGGGCCCGGCGTCGGTTCTCCGAGCATTCTCATTGGCCGATCGCAGGGTTGTGGCGTAAAGGGCCTTGATACAGCTCTCGATAGCGGTAGGCGTCAAATGTCGATTCGATCGATTATCGCTCGCATCGTCTGCAGTGAATGGAATCTGATAGGCCAATAAATTGTCTTTCACGGGAGGCTTACTATACAAGTTTTTCTTCCATGCCTTAGCCTTATCTAATTTATTTCTGAAGCCAATTTTTACCTGACTACGGCAAACCGCAAAGCCATAAGGGCTATGACTTTTAGCAGGCTGTCTATTTACGTATTTTCTATACCGTTGCGCCTAAACTATTAAGCCGATTTTGATGATTGAAATGTGAATCGATTCGTTATTATGGTACGGGTAACAGGCTACATTTTGTACGGAAAAAATCAATATGACCGATGTTATATCCATTATTTATGTGTGTTATATCCATTTTTATTAAGTCCAGTAACCAGTTGCAGTTTTTAAATTTTAATTCTTGCAAATATTTAAATAAGTACTTTATGGCGAACATAATAACGCCAATTTTAATTATAATCCGGCTGTAAAATTCGTCCGCTGTTACATTTAGAGGAGATTAGGGAGCGAATCACTCGTTATTTACAATCCTTTATCAACACCCGGGGGCGTTAGACGTGGGGATTTACGAGACTTGCAACTTTGCACATAAAAGAGTTGAGCCTTTCTAAGCGACATCGAGTGCCAATAAATATCGGGCGAGGTGCGAATAATCGATACAACGGCAACACTGTAGCTATTGCGGTATGGGTAAAAGAGTTCATTCTATCCGAGGCGGCCATAAAATATGGACATAAAGTGAAATTCATAATGCATATTTAGCGTAAGGTTTCGTAGGAAAAGCAATAATTTGTCACAATTGGGCACGATTAGATTGGCTCTGTCGGCGATTGGACATACGTCGTAAATTACGGTTTAAGCGGCCGAGTTGTGTGGTGCGTTGAGTGTTCGTCTGCTGGTTAGCGTGTAGGGGTGTTTCTCCTTGGCAGGGTTATGCAAATAGCGTTAGCACGGTGCTGGGCGCACGCGCATCGAATCGCTCGTTTTCCGCCCGTGCGGAGTGGGGGGTACGGCGGTTAGTGGAAATCGTTATTGGGGTGATTGCTTTCATAAACAATAGCTTTTGTCCCCGGTTCCTTGTAGCCCACTTGTTTTAGACGGGCGGCGGCCCGCTAGGTGCTCGTGATAACATGTTGCAAGTCGCACCTACTTAGCTTGGATGCTGGTTCGTTTGATCGTGCTTTATCTAGGCTTCTTAACGTTTATATGATGTTATAAATTGTTCGTTTACCTAATTTTATTTAATACGCTTTTGCCCGCGGTTACGCTCACGTTAAGTTGCATTTTTCAAATCCCTATTTATACCTACGCCCTTAGGGGTTGAATTTTCAAAAATCCTTAGTGGATGCCACGTTATGACAGTTATCTGCATGCCAAACAGCCCGATCCGTTTGAGCTGTGCGTTAAGATCAGTCAGTCAGTGACTCGCCTTTTCCTATTAAATCATAGTTTAAATTAGGTATCTAAGTTACTGTAGAGAGATGCTGTAGGTATTTCATCCCTAGTATATGTCCGCCACTTCGTTTGCATTTGGGTTTTTAAAAATCGCTGCGGGAACCCTTTGTGTTTTCCGGTGCTGATAAAAAGAAGCTTACCTACTTATATGTCACTCTTCAGGTGCTCAATTCTGAGTCTGAGCAAAGTGAGAGTGCGATCTAGGTAACTTATTAGTACCCATCTATACTTGATAAATACTTAGGAAAATATACCCCGAGATTTTTTGACTATTCTAGGCACAAACTATAAAGGCATTTTCTTTTGCACTAAGTATCTACCTACCTAAATCCTGGGATCTTTCTCCATACATAGGTAGGTAGGTAGGTACATTGTCTATACGAATGAAAACCTGGAGTAGTATAGGTAGGTATAATTTACCTATCTAATACCTACCTTAGTAAGAATACATCCTTTCTTGCCAAAACACGAACGCTCAGCAACAAATTGACTCCACTTTATTTGCTCCAATTTCAGCGCATCACGTTGTACTTAGACATAAGCACAGCAATTAATCTCTTAAGCGGGTGACGTTCGGAAACCCATCAGCCGCCGCTCCCCCTCACCCTCCCCCTCCCCCTCCCAGCCTCCCTGGATAACCGGGGAATGATTAACTGCAGACAGGAAGACGGATTGACAAATAGTCCGTCGGTATTTGCTAATGTTTCGCGTTCATCAATAAACGATCGCAGAGGTCACGCTTTTTATTGCAAGCGTGAATTGTGTTTTATTTTTGCGCTTTTGTAGTTAGTTACTTAGTTGTTTTGATGTTGTTTCGAGCTTCTGCTGATTAAGACCGCCTAGCCTTGTTCAATGTTTTGTGTATTTTAAATTGATTTTAAATAAGTGTATGTTTGTCCTTCTATCACGCAAAAACGGAGCAATGGATTAATTTCTTTGTCTCGTATTTCTTTACTTTATACTTACCTATACATTTTCAGTATCATTTGTGTCAAAGAAGAGGCAAGTACTTACGTCACCAACTGTGGGGTTGATAAAAAAAAATGAATAGGTACCTATCAGCCAAGCTGAGATTGACCAAGTTGAGTTGCTAGTGTGACGAAAGCAATGTCCTCTGATTGGCTGACGCATAAGGCATTCTTGCTGCATCAATGGAAGTTAACCAATAGCGAGGCTTCGCTATTGGTTAAATGCAATTGCGATGGTCACACGGTTACCGTGATGATTGCTACTAGCAATCATCAACCGATAAGTTATTTTTTTTTGACGTGATAACGTCTTATAAATCGATGAACACCCGCTGCACGCACGAAAAAGTGTCACGTTCCGCCTGAGCCTGAGCGTGCAAGCGAGAGCGATAGAGAGGCACGATCGGCCCAAGCGTTGGCTTGTGACACATTTATTCATCAATGTTTCTTTATGACGTTATCACGTACAACTATCGTCCGTAAACCGACTTTACAGACAACCAATGTTTTTTTAGACAACCCAGCCCCTGTTTTGTGTTAGCTTTCGTATCAATAGTACCTAGATACCTAACGTAATAGTAGCTAGGTACGTACCAAGTCAGGAACACTGTGTTTATGGTACCTACCTACTAACAATACTTGCGCAACGCAGTCTCGAGAGATGTTGTCTATTCTTCGTCACGTCATTACCGTACTAACCGCCGAATTACTGTAAATCAACTCGCAAACAATCGTGTATTTTCCGCGGGCCACACTGGCAGCGTGGACTAATTCTGTACCTACTGTAGAATATATTACGGGATTAGGTGTAGTTAATAGCTAGATACTGTCTGTATGTAAAGGTCCGGATAGACACGAAGACGCGCGGTGAAAACGCGACAGGATCACACTAACAAGCAAAATATTAAAAAATAATAAAAAACCCGACTGCTTTAGAGAATATCAATGAAAATATCAATTATCTGTATGAAAAAAAAAATAGAAAATATATTTTCGTAATCACCTTTTCAACCCCTTTAATTTGATACCCCACTCAATAGGATTTGAAGAAAAAAATTTGAACCCCACATTATGGCGTCCAAAATCCGTCATTCTGAATTGTTCGAATTTTTATGTTCTCGATGACACTTGCGCTGGCATGGCGAATCTACGCGTTTGGTCTCTAGAGTGCCACAAAGGAACAAACATAGGTACATAGACACACACATTACCACTCCTTTGCGTCGCGCAGTCGGGTGAAAACGTAAGTTCCTATATTATGCGTGTATCATTCGTAGAAGGTATAAGAAAGTCGCGCGTCGCATATTTGTTTAAATTATATCTCAAATCAAAGACTTCGGTGATAACCACGTGATTTCAGAATCGAACGGTTTGCACTTTGCGCAAGAGTTTTCTTTACTTGAACATTTCCATAATCATGAAGATGTACAAGATGCAGTATGAGTAACCGCGCGTTTACCACCACTCAATCGTTAGAAAATATAATCTAACGGTAGGTTCTCGATTCTTTTTCTATGTATTACTGTAGAATCTCAGGAGAATATTCTGTTGCGTTGCATGATTCGGATGCCACAAGTCTATTAGCGTTCCCGATAGGTGGTCGGAAAATTTTAATGACATTTTCAAATAAGTAGTCAAACAATTTTTGGCTGAATCTATTAATACGGGTACTGTACGAACAATTTATAATTATTAATACGGTTACCGTACGAACAATTTATAATTATTCGTACAGAAGTCGGACGAATAATTTTGGTCAAATATTTGAATCGTGCTACCTGAATTTGGGGGAGGGGAGGGGGGAGGGAGGGAGGGGCCCCCCTTTAGTCTTGCCATAATTCGCTTAGTGAAGGAGTGAAGGTAAAAAAATAGTGGGAGAGGGGAAAAGGAGTAGAGGAAGCTTAGAAACCCCTCCAAATTAATTTTTCATTTCAAACCAATAGAACCTAAGTGCCCGGGCACCGGAATCTTTTATGTTCTAACCTAACCTAACTTTAGTTTTTGCACAGTTTGGTGGTTCTCCCAACGTGTTACAGTGTAACTAATTTAAAAAAAAATTAACAAATAGAAAACAAGCTAATCATCCAATTCATTCTTAATTTTAAAAAAAATTCTACATGTGGAATTTAAAAAATAAAAATGAAAATAGAAAAAAAATAAAAATAAAATAAAAATGAAAATAGAAAATTCAGTCTGTCGAGCTGGGATTCGAACCATCGACTGTTAATTATTAGGCGACTGCATAAGCCACTAGGCTACGGAGTCCTGATATAGTACCGCGAAAATAACGAACACAATGCCTTAAAAAAAATTGAAGAACTGTACGAATAAATATAATTTATTCGTACAGTACCCGTACAACTAGTCACTCTGACAATTTTTTCGCAAACATTCTTAATTTTTTATACGGTTAAGGTGACGGGCGATGTTTAGGCAATGTCGATAACCATAAATTAGATGCACATTATACTATCTCTTTTCTTTATTTTGTTACTAAACATATATTTCTTCTTTAAAATCCATCTTCACAATGACAATATCTTCGCGCTAATCGCTTACTTACCGCTAATGTCTAAAAAAAACTAAAATAAAACACGCGGTTTAAACCGTAGGTTTAACAATCGCGCGGCTCCCGTGAGTCTGAAGGAGCTTTTAAAGTTACAGTCCGTACGTAACGCGTCGTAAACGCACGATCTGACGCGCTTGCGTAATAAATCATGCGATCTGGCGATGCCTTTAACATGGTAGTGACTTTATGGCTAGTGAGTAGTGTTGTCCTATGTTATTTGCAATAACCGGAAAATCGAATTAAAATCGGTTTTTCCATAGTAAGAAAAACAAAGTAGGTAGAACTAATGAACAATAGAATTAGTAGGAAAATCACAAAGATATCAAGATAATTGATTTCATACCTGAAATCACCTACCTATAAGTTAAATCGTGTTCAGGTTTTTTTGTTATCATTAAAATAAAACTTTATACTTTAATAAATAAATCTTTCGGTCGTTTTTGTTCTACAACTACTTTGGTGGGTGATAATAATGATAATTATTTTTGTATTTTTTATTGTTTAGTTTTATATGTCATTTTATGACGATGCTTCATGGATGGCTTTGCATTCAGCTGCCTGCCCGTAGAATGGTGAATAAGGTGTAATCACAGATATAAATGTAGTCTTCTTCTACTTCTTTATCAACCGATAGACGTCCACTGCTGGACAAAGGTCTCTTGCATGGACTTCCACGCTCCGCCTGAATCCAGCGACTTCCTGCGATTCGTTTGATGTCGTTGGTCCACCTGGTGGGGGGTCTGCCAACGATGCGTTTCCAGGTGTGGGGTCGCCACACCAGCACCTTGGGACCCCAACGACCATCAGCTCTTCGAACTATGTGTTTCACGACTCGCTGAGCTATGTCGGTGACTTAAGTTCTCCTACGGATCTCCTCATTCCATAAATGTAGTACCTACCTATAATAATTTTTTTAATGTTACAAAAAACTTATAGCTAAACTATTTTATAATTAATTAAGTATATTTATTATTTGTTTTATATTTAATTTGTTTTATATTCATAAAGCTACTAACATTGACTGAACTTTACGGTTAGAAACTGCTGAGTGTCTAGCATCAGAAGAATCCTTTCTTATCTGATGTACTTAGTGGTAGAGTATAAGTCGGCCTACATGAATGATGAAATAAATGATTTTTCATCATACCTATTCGAAAAACGAATATTGGCTTCAGAGGACAGCGGGAGCAAAATTTCATTTTAACCCCATGGGACTTTTCATTTCTCTCTTCTGATTGGTCCGCGTTATAGTGCTTTAGCATACTAAAGCACTAACGCGGACCAATCAGAAGAGAGAATTCAAAAATATGTCGAAATTCAAAAATGTTTGAGAAGCTGTTGTTTATGATAAGTCACGTGATCAAATTTGTCGATTAGACATATACGCCCATACTTCCAACATAAATATTATAATGTTTAATTATTTCATAAAAATTTATTTGTGTTTTATTTAAACTTTCAATATACGTATTGGTAATGTCTGTACTCTATACATAGTAGGTTGATACTCCTAGCTTTTTCTCATAGGTAATGATGAAAAATAGTGTGTGTCATTCGGGGCCAAAATTTTTTGTTCTCGGGCGGCGTATATTGAATTCCTCGCTACGCTCAGGATTCTACTTTAGAATCCCTCGCTGCGCTCGGGATTCTACTATAGAATCCTTCACTTCGCTCTGAATTCAAAATAACGCCCTCGGGGAACAAAAAATTCCTTTGGCCCCATATAACACAAATAACTATTGTACACTACCTGATATTTTTCCTACTAGAATGCCTGGAAGAGACTATTTTTAGTTAATTCTTAGCAATGACGAGTCCTATTGTGTTATTTCTTTTCGTTAATTATGGTGTACATTGTACAATCTTATTCATTTTATTTCATAATCGAAACCGCATATTAATAATATCTATTGCGATGATCGGCAGCACTATAGATGCCGGAGTTTTACGGCCCTTACGTTTCGCTTTGAGGGTTTACCACTGTAAATAGAACGGGTATGAATGTTCGATAACTCCGCTCCGTTATGGTCTATTTGATTTGCACCTATTCTTGTTTATAGTGTGTGCGGTATAATCGCAGCTCTTTTTGGAGTTTTGCCAAATGGTAAGAAAAGTAGCTAGAGGATAGCAGCTTGAGGAGGAGACTGGAGAGTAAGTAGTCTCAGAGGAGATCTGCGCTCAGTAGTGAGTCGTTTATTTGTTGCTGATGATGGTGATGAAGGAAGGATAATGTAGCAAACATAAATCTCTTAGTTCTGAACATGTTCTAATTCTAATAATATTTTTAATTTGTAAAAAAACGCAACGATTTGATTTTGAAGTTTGAACCGTACGTACCCGGCTGAACCTACCTTCTTACTGCAGACAATTGGTAGGTAGGCCTCGACTTCTTAGAGATGTTGATTTGTGATGATTAACATTTTTTTTTATCGACCGAGCGAAGCGAAGGTCTTTGAGTTAACTAGGGCGATTTGCACTTGTCCGTCCGTCCGTCCGTCCGTCCGTCCGTCTGTCAGAGCCTTATAACTTTTGAATTACTGAACGTAATTACTTCAAATTTAGATATAATATGTAAACCGATGGCCTCCAGCCGAAAATGGCTTAAAAAGTTATAAAAATCTTTATTTCAGGGGGGCTCTCATAGAAGCGAATGCGAAGTAAAAAAAAAAAAATCGCGTTACATAAAATTGTTACGTATCATTTTAAAGATAATTTTGAACTGAGTACAAAAATATTTTTTTTTTAATTTTTCCCTTAAAATTGACGAAATGGGGGGCTTTCAAAGTGGCGATTTTATACGCTCGCTTGAAGACGCTCTCTAGAAAAATCCGCTATGGATTTTCAAACTGATTTTATGTTTTTAGGTCACTTATATCCTGTACTTGAACAACAAATACTAAAATTATATGAATATTATAAAGAAACGAGATTATTTAATTTTTAATGGGCGTCAGTAATTCATATAGCATCAACATAGCTTCACAATAATGCTAATAGATGGCGCAGTCAGTAACTATTCCCATGGAACTACGAGTTAAATTCAATGTTTGATAAATAATTCAATGTTTTCACTAACGTTCCCTAACCTTTACGGGCTACCTATAAGTTAGGTGATTGATGTTTTCTGTCAACTTATTTATCACGATCCTGTACGGGACACCTAAAAGGATATTGGGACGGATGTTAGGACTTAGGATTGTATTTAGGAGCTACCTACGTTAAGAGACTCCTACTTAGGGGATGATTTAGGTATGTTTGGTGAAAACGGGCATAATAATAATGTCAGTTTTGGTTATCATGTATCGATTGAATGAATAATCATGGGATACCGTTACCGCGAGGTCTCAGTTCGGGGCGAACCACTAGTTAATTAAGGTATGCCAACAGCGTGTACACAAAACTATGCTAACCTTTGATGCTAACTTAATATTATAAAAATTCTTATTCGGTGTGACACGCCACTTACCTATAGGCGTACACAACACTTGCCTTAAGAAATATTATATTGTGCTTAAAATAATAAATATTTTTTTACATTAGCCATAGAAAATAGATCAAAAAGTGATTGAAGGAAAACTGAATGACTGAACTTGAAAACATGTTATAAATAAAAATTAAGTGGCACTCGGGGACTGCCGCGGTAAAGCTATTGCATAGCATTTTTTATCAACTTATGCAATTATAATATTTATGCAATATAAGGGAACGCAGATCCTTGTCGGACGGTACGGACACGTACGGACTTGGCGGATGGGGGCTGGGCGAAAAAAAGCGTAAGAATTTTTCCGTCACGACCCTTGTGTGTTCCCTTCGATTATTACACACGTTCCGTCATAGCTTTGGTAGCGTAACGGTTAAACGGAGTGAAACGATTATTTATTTTTTACTAGCTGATGCCCGCGACTTCGTCTGCGTGGATTTAGTTCATAACATCCCGCGGGAAATCTTTGTCACCCTCCAGGTTCTCAACTATACCTATCCAATAAATCACGTCAATCCGTAGCTTTGTAGCAGGAAACATTTGATCGTCTTGCTCGCGGCATTGTCAATGATGATTCAAAGAGAAAACATATTACTGATGATATTATCAATTACGTTAAACTATAATTTTTATAATTGTTTTTACCATAATTAACCAAATACAAAATTACGTTTAGCTGTCATTTACGTTTTGTTCTTCCACTGTCATTTTCGTTTTTTTATTCCATGTCAGATGCATTTTTGCTAAACCAGGTTTTATATTGACTTGACGGAAACGCGGTCGAACGGGATAAAAAGTATCCTATGTCCGTCTCCTGGTTCTAAGCTACCTCTCTACCAATTTTGAGCCAAATCGGTTCATCCGTTCTTGAGTTATAAATAGTGTAACTAACACCACTTTCTTTTATATATATAGATTATTAAAAGGAACTTCGTTCCAACCGAGTGTTCCACGATACTCACGCATTTTTTATTTTCTTCTTCTTGCCCTGAGACTTTTCTATTACTTATCCTCATTCTTCTTCAGCAGAAGCGCTAGATATATTTTTCATAATGGATCGAATCCGCGACTCCTCGATTAGAAGACCGCAGTCCTAACCACTGGGCTATCCAGCCTACAGCTACCACAGGCGGTACAAACCATGCGGCATGGGGAAGTCCCTAAAAGATAATTATTGATCTATTTTATGGACTTCCCCATTCCCATGTCCAGCCGTGGCCATCTTGAAGTTCCACAGATCTTTAGCAGTATTGGAACGTAGTTCCTTATCGCGCGGTGCGGAACTCGGAAGGGGGCTAGACGGATCGACACTTTTTTAAAACCGACACTTTTTTGAAGGCACTGTGTTCGGTATTTTGGCGGTACAATATTGGGTATCCGTAGCCTTGTGGCTTCTGCAGGCGCCTAACAGTTAAAAGTCAATGGTGCGAATCCCAGCTCGACAGACTGAATTTTCTTTTTTCAATTTTATTTTAAATAATTTCTACATGTGGAATTTTTCCCTAATTTTTTATGACTTATAATATAAGTTATAAAAAATTAGGGAAAGGTTCCACATGTAGAAATTGTTTAAATCGAAAGGAACTACGTTCCATCCGGGTGTCCCTTGACACCTCTCAAGTTTTTTACGATATTTTTCTTCAAATCTTTTTAATTAGATCTCTCGTGTATATTGTCGTAGGCACGCCGATCAACCGCCTGCCGATAATGGCGAAGTCGGTCCTGGACCTGTACGAGCTGTACAACCTGGTGATCGCGCGCGGCGGCCTCGTGGAGGTCATCAACAAGAAGCTGTGGCAGGAGATCATCAAGGGCCTGCGACTGCCTTCCTCCATCACCTCAGCCGCCTTCACTTTACGCACACAGTGAGTACCTATTTTGTAAATTTTTTTTGGGTTCCGAAAAAAAAAACTTGAGAGGTGTCAAGGGACACCCGGATGGAACGAAGTTCCTTCGATTAATTAATTTGGCATTGTGTTCAACATTTTCACACTACAATATTAGATCTCCGTAGCCTTGTGGTTTCCACAGTCGCCAAACAGCCAAAGGTCGATGGTTCGAATCCCAGCTCGACAGACCGAATTTTCCATTTTCAATGTTATTTTAAACAATTTCTACAACCTTTCCCTAATTTTTCAGTCAGTCGAGCTGGGATTCGAACCATCGACTTTTAACTGTTTAGCGACTGTCGAAACCTTAAGGCTACCGAGATCTTATATTGTACTGTGAAAATAATGAACACAATGCCAAATTCACATTCAAAAAAGTGTCGGTTTCAAAAAAGTGTCGATCCGTCTAGCCCCCTTCCGCACCGCGCGATAAGGAACTACGTTCCAACAGAACGTATGACCGAGTTGGCCGGTTGTATCTATTTATTTTTTTGATAATTTGCTCCGGGAAACGCAGCGTTAGAAGACTTCAACTAGGTGGATAAATACTTAAACCGTGTTGGGCGCCCCTGGACAGAAAGGTCTTAAGATCGAGTTATGTGGTGATCCGAGATAAGATTAGTAGAAATCGCAAACTTCAGCTCTGTCCCCAAACAATTCATATGTAGTAAAAAGTTAGATACTTTATAATAAAACAAGAAGGATGCTCCAAGAAGTACCAGCCTCTGAACTCTGATCTGTTCACAATTTGTGAGAAATCTATCATTTAGTTTGGAGATGACTTTTTCCTTTTCTATAGGAAGGTACTTTCCGATAGTTCGACGCGTAATCTTGCGTGTTCTTACTTACCTCTGTAATTTATCAAATGCAAACTTAGAAGAGCAAGAAAATGATATGTAATAAGTAATAACACACATATTTTTTCACATACAATAGTATAACAAAATATACTAACTAATGAAATACTAAAATCCTCTAACAGAATAATGTTCTATTGAAGCTTAGCAAAGAATGCTTCGAAGTAAGTTGCTTTTGCTGACTAGCTTTTGTAGGATTCGGATTGTGTAGGAAATAAATTTTTATTGTTCGTTGAAGATACGTTTCTTCTAGTGTCACTGAAATAACCTAAGTGGCTACACAGAATTGCTAACCGACGCAAGATTGAAGTTTGGCTGCCATAGTGTCTGCTCAAACAACATGAGTTTAAGCATGCATTTTATTTTTAAGTTTAATTTTGTAGATAAATAAATAAAGACAGACGAAGGCCTGGACGAAGAAGAATATCCTGGCTTAATAATTGATTTAGAGGCACAGTAAATAAAGCAAAAGTAAGCCTTAATGGTTGCCGATCTCCGCTAGCTGACGGAACTTGAAGAAGAAGATAAAATCAATAAATTAAGAATTAAGATCAATTCGATCAATTCGATCCTTGTACGATTCTAGGTGCCAGTTTCACCATCAAAACTTTCCGAAACGTCTGTATTCCTTGATCAAACGTTACTCAGGAAATTGTTACTTAGTTTTGATTTCACTAACGACTAGTCGTCGAATGACGTTTGACCGAGAAATAAATTCCGCGTTCTGACAGTTTTTGTATTGAAAATCTGCTAAAATATCTTTACGTTTGGATATTACGTTGGTGAAGTGGGCTTATAATGAAGTAAAATGTTATTGGTGTAGGTAGTAATAAAATAAATAATTCTTGTCACATTCGGCTCCAGATCGGCTGCAGGTCAATAAAATTTAAGGAGAGTGCTGTCGCCTAAAATACAGGTTTTTACCTAGTTTAGGGACAGTAGTTTTTCTGAATGTTATATTCTATTCTACAACTTTAGATCATTTAGATCAAGAAAAGTGCTATTCATTGTTATTCTATGTAAATTTATTAGCTTAATCTATTTATAACATAGCATAGAGCATCTATCTCGATTAATATTTTAACTGTTTTTTTCCTAATATGTCCGTTTATGTAGAATAAATATTTATGTTATATAATAAATAATAATAATAATAATAAAATGCACAATATACTAGTACTAATTTAAAAAAAAAAAAGATTTATCCCCAAAAGAGACAAAGTCAAGGTGTGGTCTGTCAGAAGTCCTTCCATATTCGATACTGCGTCATTATGCCATGCCCATACAAACTCTCACGACTCGGAGACAAAACTGCTTCCACAATGGACGTACGTGAGCGGCCAGCGAGACATTATGTCAACTTCATAATTAATAACCTCTAGCTCATCTCGGCCGATATAATTTCTCATTTATCTCAAGTTCCTTCACCTCAGCTTTTGTCGCGGCGACATAAAGGTGTTATTCTAATTCAAACGGTGCACCGTTACGCACGACATGAATTTTGAGCGCAACCTCTTATTATGATTACTAATTACTCTGTTTTTGAATTGAGTGGATATGAAATGCAGTGCTCCGTCGCCATCTTATTCATTAAAATAGTCTATGGAGCCCTTTTTGTGTGATTACTCTGCCTGATTACTAATTACTTCTAATGGTATAGGTGTCTTATGGGACATTATATTACTTATTGCAATTTATGAAAGGATTAAACAAACAATCCTATCCTAGTTTTTATCATCACAGATATGTATGCACATATTTAGCTGGCGATACGACAGTACTCATAGCCCATAGAGCTGACAGACAACAAACCTAGAACCTAAACATTTTGAAGAAATAATTTTTGAGTATTTTTGGGACAAAGTCGCGGATATTAGTTGGAATTTTATTAATTACTTCATTACTGAGTCACAAGAGTAGGTACCGGAACTTGTAACCCATTCTATTAATCGCATTGAGGGCTACTAATACAAATGCATTAGTTTTTCGCATCTTTATTTTATTTATATATTTTATTTATACAACTTTATTGCATACAAGATCAAAAAATATACAATAAGTAAAGAAACAATTTAATACAAAAGGCGGCCTTATCACTAATAGTGATCTCTTCCAGGCAACCTATTCTAGAGAACATTATGCACTGAGAGACGGGGTATCGCAATAAGTGCATAGGAACACAAAACAATAATAATTATTAAACATCTTTACTAATATTTATATATATATATATTGGGGGGTAAGGGAGCGCAACTCCATCTAGCGCTCCAAACGTCAACCTCACCTGCCCGTGGTGCCCCCTGCTAGTTTACTGACGAGGCTATGACGACCGACAAATGGCGGTATAACCATTTCATACTGGCTAGACTGAGCAAATGGCACAGGCCGGTGTCGGGCAGCAGCGACACCGGTGCGATCAGTCTAGCCCTGCGATGACCAACACGCCTGCCCAGCGTGGTCATTATGGGCAAAACCTTAATGGATAATCACAGAAAACCATGGCCCCTAGTTCCCGGCGGCCTCGCTATTCCTGACCCTGGCAGCGGTCACGGTAATGGCGGGGCAGGGGGTGCTAAGAATCTCCGGACGAGATTCCGCTGCCAACCCCGACGACTGGACCTGGTGACGTATAACGCACGCACTTTGAGGACCGACGAGAAGATCATCGAGCTGGAAGAAGCAATGAACAAGTTGCGCTGGAATATTATAGGATTGTCTGAAGTCCGAAGAGAGGGGGAGGACTCGATAATCCTCAATTCCGGCAACTTGTTTTACTACCGGGAGGGCGATCAACAGTCCCAGGGTGGTGTCGGGTTCATCGTCCACAAGTCCCTCGTCAACAACATTGTACAAGTCGAGAGTGTGTCGAGTAGGGTAGCGTACCTCATACTCAGAATCACCAAACGGTATTCGCTGAAGGTTATACAGGTCTACGCACCGACATCGACACATTCTGACGAGGAGGTAGAGGCGCTATATGAGGATATATCAAAAGCCATACACGCCTCTGCCACTCATTACAGTGTTGTGATGGGGGATTTCAATGCAAGGCTGGGCGAACGAAGCGGTGCAGAGACGAGAGTGGGGCATTTTGGGTATGGGCGAAGGAACCAAAGGGGCCAAATGTTGGCCGACTTCATGGAGAAGGAGGGCCTCTTTATGATGAACTCCTTCTTCAGGAAGCGGCCACACAGAAAATGGACATGGTTGAGTCCCGATGGTTCCACGAGAAATGAGATCGACTTCATTATGTCGACCAACCGGCATATATTCAATGATGTCTCTGTGATCAATAGGGTGAAAACCGGTAGCGATCACCGGATGGTAAGAGGCACGTTGAATATTAATGTAAAGCTGGAAAGGGCCAGACTGGTGAAGTCCACTCTCCGACCTTCTCGTGCTCATATCCAAAATCCCGAAAACTTCCAACTCGAACTGCAGAACCGATTCGAGTGCCTAGCAGACTGCGTTTCTGTGGACGATCTAAACAACAGGTTCGTGGAAACTGTCCATACTGTGGGGTCTAAATTCTTTAAGACCCATCGCAGGAAAAGAACCGAAAAGTTCTCTGACCATACTCTCAAGCTAATGAAGGAGAGACAAGAGATGAGGCTGCAGTCATCGGCAGACGCGGCTGCCTACCGGCGGATTAATAGGCAGATCTCTAAGGCACAAACTCGCGACCTCCGTGTCTTTAATACCAAGTGTATTAAAGATACCATTGAGCGGAACAAAGGCTCAAAAGTGTTCGCGAGAGATCTGTCTATCGGACAGAGCCAGCTGACGCGGCTGAAAACTGATGACGGCCGTCTCGTCTCTTCTCGACCTGAGGTCTTGGGAGAGGTTGAGAAGTTCTATGGACAGTTATATACCACGACACAAAAACCTGTTGAAGATTTGGCGAAAGATCCCAGAGCCAAACTGACCCGACACTATACCGAAGATATCCCGGACGTCAGCCTATACGAGATTAGAATGGCTCTCAAACAGCTCAAGGACAACAAGGCGCCAGGTGATGACGGAATCACTGCGGAACTCCTGAAAGCGGGTGGAAAACCGGTACTTAAGATCTTTCAGCGATTGTTCAATTCCGTCATCCACGAGGGTACAACGCCGGAAGCATGGCACAGGAGCGTGGTGGTTCTGTTCTTCAAAAAGGGTGATAATACCTTGTTGAAGAATTATAGACCCATCTCGTTGTTGAGTCATGTTTATAAGTTGTTCTCGAGAGTCATTACGAATCGTCTCGCTCGTAGGTTCGACGACTTCCAGCCTCCCGAACAAGCCGGATTCCGAAAAGGCTTTGGTACCATAGATCACATTCATACGCTGCGGCAGGTTATACAAAAGACGGAAGAGTATAACCGGCCACTTTGCTTAGCGTTTGTGGACTATGAGAAAGCCTTCGATTCGGTGGAAACTTGGGCTGTGTTGAGGTCGCTGCAGAGATGCCGGATTGACTACCGGTATATCCAAGTGTTGAAGTGCTTGTATGAAAACGCCACAATGTCAGTACGTATACAGGACCAGACTACGAGGCCAATCCACTTGCAGCGTGGAGTGCGACAGGGAGACGTTATCTCCCCGAAGCTCTTTACCGCTGCGTTGGAGGACGTCTTTAAGCTTCTGGATTGGAACGGGCTTGGCATCAACATAAACGGCGAGTACATCACTCACCTGCGATTTGCCGATGACATAGTAGTCATGGCAGAGACTCTGAGAGACCTCAATACAATGCTCAACGATCTCAGCAGGGTTTCTCAACAGGTGGGCCTGAAAATGAACATGAGCAAGACGAAAATCATGTCCAATGCTCATGCACCGCTCCACCCAGTAATTGTTGAGAACTCTGCACTCGAAATTGTCGACGAGTATATTTACCTGGGACACACAGTCCAGCTAGGTAGGTCCAATTTCGAGAAAGAGATTAACCGACGAATCCAACTCGGCTGGGCAGCGTTCGGGAAGCTCCGAGATGTCTTCTCGTCCAAAATTCCTCAGTGCCTGAAGACTAAAGTCTTCGAACAGTGCGTGTTGCCAGTGATGACTTACGGATCCGAGACATGGTCGCTAACTAAGGGCCTCATAAGTAGGCTCAGGACCGCTCAGCGGGCGATGGAGAGAGCTATGCTCGGAGTGTCCCTGCGGGATCGAATCAGAAATGAGGAGATCCGGAGGAGAACCAGAGTCACCGACATAGCTAAGCGAGTCGCGATACTGAAGTGGAAATGGGCGGGGCACATAGTTCGAAGAGCTGATGGTCGTTGGGGTCCCAAGGTGCTGGAGTGGCGACCCCGCACCGGGAAGCGCAGTGTTGGCAGACCCCCCACCAGGTGGACCGACGACATCAAACGAGTCGCAGGGAGCCGCTGGATTCAGGCGGCGCAAGACCGAGGCCTGTGGAAGTCCATGCAAGAGACCTTTGTCCAGCAGTGGGCGTCTATCGGTTGATAAAGAAGAAGAAGAAGATATAATATAATATTCGCAAAAAAGAAAGGCCTAACCTAACCTAACTCGGACGGACTGACGAAGTCGCGGGCATGTTAAGGTATAATAATAATAAGGATATTAAAAAAAATTTAGTAAATTAATATTAGAAAGTAGTACTTCAATGTCGTTAAATGCTATTTATTATTCAAATTAAATTACACAGTCTGAGATATATAAAAGTAAAAGCGCAAATCAGTGAAATCATCTAATCTAAATATTTGTTGAGACGTTTGAAGACTCTCCAAACGCTTTTGTGAGCGATTTCGGATACACTCGACATAAAATTAGATTACAGTAATGACGAATGCCATATATTTAGCTTTCTCATTTGACAGACTTATGAAAAGGTAGCCGACTTTTTTATGATGCGACGCTTCGTGTTTCTTATTGTGAACCGCATTAAATATGTGAACGTTTAATATGAGTTATGGTACAGCATAGATGACAATATGCTAGCGTGGAATTGACTCATCATAGAATAGGATTAGGAATGTTCTTTGAAGGATAGTCGTTTGATAATTGAGCTTGAAATTATGATTTATACTTGTCGCGTTTCGGCCACAGTTGATAGGTAGGTACATTGACTTATGACATTACATCATAGGTATCTTCTGCATTTTCAAATGCCCCGACAATAATAGAGCCACTTTATATGACTGATATTTTAATAGTTTTATTATTTATCACCTCAACTTTTTTTATATTTACAAATAGCGTAGAGTACCTACGGTAAAATTTAAAGAATTGAGTAAAATCTTTTTTATCTTATGTACCTTTACGTTGTTTGGAAATCATTATGCAGTTTACCTACCTAAGGGAACATGTTTAGAAGACTGACATTATTGATCAAAGGATTCCTCCTTAGTTAGTCCTCCTTAGTTCGGATCCAATCTTCGCCTCAATTGTGGTGATTACCTTAATTTATGGAGTTTTTGCTGCGATTAGTAATCATTTTAGACAATCCCGCAAAATCGCTAACTTGTAATCTCTAAAAACCAGTTTAGCCTAACGTTATTATACTCCTATATTAATTACGAATGTAAAATTTTATTTTGAAAAGAGCAACTGCTGACTTCCTTGTCGGTTCTACGCAGCAGAATCTGCTAGCTGGCCTGGTAGTAGAGTCTTGATTTGTCATAAGAGCCATAGGTTTGCCTGCATAAAATAAATAATTTAGAATTTTTCATCATCATCATCGTAAGAATTATGCCACCCATCAACGGCTCACTACTGAGCGCAGGTCTCCTCTCACAGAAGTGTTATAGGACTTATAGGCCATAGTCCACCACGCTTGCCCAATGCGATTTGGCGGACTTCACACACCTTCGAGAACTATGAAGGAATTCCCAGGCATGTAAGTTTCCTCACGATGTTTTAGGAATTGTACTGAAGAATAATTTCTGTTTTTCCAGATACATGAAGTACCTATACGACTATGAGTGCGAGAAGAAGAACCTGTCGACGCGGAGTGAGCTGGACGCTGCCATTGAGGGCAACAAGCGTGAGGGCCGCCGCGCCTCTGGGCAATACGACGCGCAGGCTGCTTTAGCCATGGTGAGTACCTGCTATTGGATAGAATCAGGCGTTACTTTGCGGAGTTCCATGATATTCAAAGAAAAATTAATATTCCTTTGCTTTAATCCGCCAAACAAGAATAAATCTTTTAAACGTATGTTTGCAATTTCTTTGCAATTGCGCATTGTGGTGTCAACATCTCCTGATGATGATGTTTCGGTATGGGAGCGAAACGTGCGTTGAGTGATTAAAAGATTTATGTATAATTAAATTCGGAAGCAGGAATGCAGTTCACTCGAGACTCAGACTGACTCAGATTCATGGCTTCTTGGTTGGTTCTCTTTTTTTGCTTAAAAAAGATGTTTAATGGGGTTACAAATTAAGAGAAATGTCGATAACATAATCGACATAGAAATCGTCTCTCTCGTGTCTTTTAATACTCGTATTTCAATGTGCGAAATTTTATGATTATAAACTAAATAAATTAAACCTCACATACTTTTGTGTTAAACAACTCAATCTGACTAATCAATTATGAGGTTTACTTATTACCTTTTGTATATTGAAGAGTTGCATTTTGTTTCTGTAGTCAAAGTCATCAAATTCCAACTAAGTATTCATCATCATCATCAATATCCTATAACAGTCCACTGCTGGACTAAAGGCCTCTCCCAAGGGGAGGGTTTGCCCATAATCACCATGCGGGGCAGACGGGTTGGTGATCGCAGTAGATAGTAGTAGTAGCACAGAGGACGCTGCTGCCCGTTCTCCGCTATATTCCCTTAGTCGCCTCGTACGACACCCGCGGGAAGAGGAGGGGTGGTGACAACTGTATTCTGATCTGCCGTCACCACACGGCAAAACTAAGTATTACACGTACATAATATTACAGTTGGCGTTCACAATGGTGCGTTACTTGGCCTTAAACTTAATATATTATTATTGTTTCTTTTACAGCCACCTTTAAACAGAATGCCAGCATCCCTCGCGCAGTTGTCGCAACATATGCAACCCCTATCACTATCGCTCGGTGGGGGGGTGGCAGGCATTCCACGACTGCCACCACTGCCGCCGCACGCACCGCATATATCACAGCACGATATAGAGTACCGCGTGCGAGAGTATATGAAGATGATTCAGCAGCAACGCGAGTTGATCCGAAATGGTTAGTTACATTCTAGTTATAATATCATTGAACACAGTGAATATGTTGTGAATGACGTTAACTATAGCATTATCATAATAATCTATACAGGTGCAATTACCCACTTTAGATTTTAAATCCTCTTGGTCAACCAAGAGAAGTTTATTACATAGCTCCCTTATAGGGAATTCCATATGTTGCAGTCTTGTGACGCTTGCATCCAGCTGCTCTTCGTAACTCGTTTAATTTTGTCCGTCTGTCTATTCGAGGTCTACCAAAACTAACTTTTGATATTAAATTTACATTATTTCAAAATGTAGTTAGTAAGCCTTAAATCTAGCCGTTTCCTCTTTAATTTGAATGTAAGGATGAAGGAAGAATCATCCTTTTGTTTTGATTTCTTTTAATGGAATATATGGGTTATAGGTTTTCCTACTGGAGGCATTAAATTTTTATATTGTAATTATTTACCAGCGTATGTGAACTATACGAGACAAGTGTCCTCCAAGGTGGTCTTACGGGACCACTTTAATTTATAATAGTTATAAGAAACATTTTTCTTGTTTTAGGTTCGGAATCACCCCCGAGTGCTCCAATGGTATCTCCTCGGGACGCAGCGCTGTCAGCCATTGACGTATCACGCCTCACTCTCTGGTCTTTATACAACAACAATAACAACAGTCCTCAGCCAGATCTCGAGCCGCAGCGGTAAGAAGTTGTCTTTGTTTTGATGTTACTATTATTTGAACGCTTGCGTCAATTACTCAGTTTTGATAAAGTTAGGTTCTAAATTCATAACAAAAATTTTAATTTAAACGGTGAAATAGTTGTTTTCACTTCTCTCTATCTTTTTGATTGCAGTGAGGCCTTAAATCTAAGCGAAAGTCCAAACTCAAGCTTAAGCGGTGGTAAAAGGGAAGCGTGCCGCTCCCCTCCCCCACCCGCGAAGCGCCGCACGCCGCGTCCCCCCTCCCCCACGCCCGCGCCCTCCCCGCAGCTGGCCCGCGAACCCTCCCCGCGCACTTCTCCGCGCACGCACGCGCATCTCAACGGTAACACGAACGGAGTGAATGGAGCTGCCTTCAAGATCACCACAAGAGGTATGACTAACTTCCATACAGTACACACCTTTTTACTCAAATATGTAAATTAAAGCTAGCCAGGGTTATAATTTTATTTAGCAGTCTATGTATGTATGTATTTATTTACATATTTTCCACCGTAGCGCCTAAACTATTGAGCCGATTTTGATGAATGAGGTGTCAATCAATTCATTATTAAGGAACGGGTGACATACATTTTATACAAACAAATCACTATGACGTATGTTACATCCAATTTTGCGTAGTAGAGTTTAAACTTTTATCCAACTTTTATCTTTATATTTTAATATCATCAATCTCGAACTTTAGAACGATTTTATTTAGTATCTTGTCTTAAATCTCTTTGCAATGCATAGGTACATTTTGGATGTGAACACATTGGTTTTTTGTTCTGTTGTCCATGCAAGAGACTTTTATCTAGCTGAAGTATTGTTCTGAGATTACTTAATGTGTACTTAAATTTTATTTTTATTTTATCGCAGGTGACGCCAACACAGGCGACCAGCAGCTCGTGGTATCAATTGAACTGAACGGCGTCACGTACGAAGGCGTTCTGTTCCCATCACAAAATGGCAATGGCCAAAATGGTCATCGGCAAATGGTCTCTTAAGCATAGATGTCCTGTGTCCTTATGTCAGGATCATGTATTATTGAGTATATACGCTGTTTGTGTCCCAAAGTACATATTTATGTAAAACCAGTGAGTGGTAAAACGAAGATCTGTTTGGTTATTAAAACCAGAAGTGGCGGGTAGTTTGAGAATGTCACTTGAAAATTTGAAGGTAGATCTTTGCTTGTGGTATTTTTATGCTACCTTGTGTTATGTGATATCTTTTGATAATAACATCTCCGATTTAGTTCCCTTTTGGAGCTAGATTACGTCAGCGAAAATGTTAAGTGATGGAATCAAGGGTCAAATCATTTTGGAAATTAACGAGACTGTTGGTTTTGTCACTAAGTAAAAAGTTTTACTTTTCTGATGATTTTGTGATCTAATTAATGAATATTTCGGAGTACAACGCGACGCGATGTGACAGTACTGATTTTCTCATATTGATAATTTTCACTGACGATGGTTGTTGTATAAGATATTGCTGGTAAATAATTATAAAAAAAGCTTGTACTGTGTGCTTGCATTAAGTAATTCGTTTTAATTGAAGAATATTGGGACGGAAAGTGTATGGGATTTGTTTAATGACCTCGGTTTCGAGTTTTTTTATACCTAACATCCAATAAAGAAAACGTCATATTATGGTATGAAATTAATCTCCCGTTCGACACAGCCCAGAGAAACGAAAGTACTCTTGCTTATGGTATTTTGTTGTATACTTTATGCGCCAAATTGAAGATAACTCTGTAATTAAGACCTATGTTTATCTCTGTCGTTCGCTTATTAATTTGTTGCTATCTTGCTCACACAGACGTGGTCGGCATAGAGTAAATTTACAACAGAGGTAAGCAAGTAGATACCTACTTACGATTATGATACTTCTTATATTTGGCACTTTAAGAAGGATAACAGATTTGTTCTTTAGTGGATGGTTTGTATATTATTTGAAATAAATAACGGTCAAATGACAATTTTCTGTAAATATAGTCTTTGGTATGAACATTATTGTTACTTATTTATAATTTTTGGTAAGCGACGAATGTGGGGTGGCGTGTTTGAGGTTTTATATATGTTTTTTGATGTAAATTTTTGTAAATATCTCGTGTAAATGGTTTAGTATTGTTTTTGTACACCGCATTGTATGTTTGTGATTTTTGCGTACGTATAGATGGTTCTAGGTGTATATTTGATCATCTACGACTTCGTCAGTATTGTATTGTAGTTTAGTTACATATTTATAGTTCATTAAAATGTTAATACTTATTAAAACATTTCGTATCGTCTCAAATAGTACCGAAAAAGCGTGCACTTTTTATATTTTAAACCTTAACGCTATTCTCATACGTCGTTTTCGTCTGCGAAAATGTTTTTTTTTCACGTTTTTTTTTATACTTACTTGACTAATTTAAAAATGTATGAATTAGTCTGTTAAAAAATAGATATTAAATCTCGATATTAACTGCTATCTCGAATACCTGTCGTATAATATCTTTGTTATTTTTTAAATTGTGCGGCAAGCTTGAATGAATTTTTTCTAATTAATTTAAAAATCTAATCGCCTGTATCATAGCTTTCTGCATAGTTTAAAATAATTAAATCTTGTAATGGAATAATGTTACAATAAGGATTTTTGTAAGAAATCGTTTTAGAAAGCACACTACTTAAATAAAAATAGTGTGGCATTAATATGAAGTTTCAATTGCCATTTCCCTAGATAGGCTTTAGATCTAGGTTTTAAAATAGCTAAAGTTAATTAAAATAATTAATATGCTGACTAAGGGTAAGCACAGATTGAGTGACGAACTTGGCTCGCATGTTCAAGCAATTATTATCAAGCATTATGCAGTAACTGCTAGACTTTGGCCGTTTCATGAAAGTGCAACTCAACTTTTCGGCCTTTTGTAACTAAACATCTATTTTAACAGCCATTTCAGATTAAGATCTTATGCTTGTAGTGACGCGGTTTTCACACAAGTAGCTAATAGAATTTTGTATGGGCCAGATTCAATAGGTATAAATAATAATATGTAGTTGTAAATGGCATTCAACATAGAAACAAATAATGATTGCTATCTTACATACCATTTATTTATTAAAATTAAATTTAGATTGGATAAGGACGATATTTAATTACATTGTACACTGATTCACTGTATCTTCAAAAAGAAAAAAACGCCTTACTCGATAAAGCAGAATCGATACTGATAAAAATAGGACAAATCTACTTCAATCTAGTGTATAACAAAACTATTCTGGCTGTCAATGTATTAAAAGTTGTAATTGACTGTTAATGTATGGGTTATTAATTTATTAAATTAATTATTAAGTTGAAAATTGCCCTTTATTTACCATCGCCTCATCTGTAATATGTAAGTACAATCTTTTTGGATAAAGTTTTGTGCTTCTGAGGTGCAAAAATGTCCGTGTTCTAGCATGAAAGCGAAGTTAATCGGTCAAACTGTGCTGACCCTAAACACATTTAGTGGCAAACATTACAAACTTTTTTATTTTTTATAATTAATAAGAATTAAAATATTTATGTTCTCAGATTTATAATTACTATGGCCATTTTGATGTGGTACATCGTATTGTGTAAGTGCAATAAGCGAAATCCAAAATAAATGAAAAAAATAATAATCTCCCAATTTATTCGAATCGGACTTAGATTTAGGAGTAGTGTAATGTAAAATTATGAGATGCTTTGTACATGACTGATTTAATAATTTACGATTAATTTAATGTTTTATTTTAATGGTTAAAGTTAAAGACAGATTGTTCCAACATACGTAACAATGATAGGTCGCCCGCGCCATCTCTCATGGAATTGTGATGAACCAGATCGTCCCGCATTGTCCTCAATGTAATGTAGGAATGTACGTGTATGATTAAGGTGGAAGACACAGTTCTGCACGCGAAATTCAAATTTAATTTGTTTTTTCGCAATTTGTAAACTAATACGACAAAGTAGGCTTATGGCATTCTAATTGCGACAATGGCAGTATCATCTTCACAGGTTTATATAAAAATCTTTACTTGAAAGTGTCCAGTTTAAGAAATTAATCAAAATATCGACTAATTTGTGAGTAACTCACGTCCAACTCAGTATTTTGATTAATTTATTAAACTGGTCACTTTCAAGTAAAGATTTTTATGTAAACCTGTGAAGATGATAATTCTACTGGCGCAATTAGAATGCCATTAGCCTAGTTTGTCGTATTAGTTTACAAATTGCGAACCAAATTAAATTTGAATTTCGCGGGCAGACTCGTCTATTCATCCTTAAACGATTACACCGCATACCTTGCGTATGTTGGATCAATGTGTTTTTACTCTAATGTGTACAATTCGATTTATAGGATCGCAAATATTCGAGCTATGTAGCGGTAGTTTAGTACATTCCTAATAATGTACGATAAATATTAAGAATTAAAAATAAAATTCTTACCTGGCCTACTATGTCGAATAGTCATCGGCCGGACGCATTCACGATTTTCGTCTTACACCAAAAATTTTTGATGTATTCAAATAATATACATAAAATAAATGAATAATAATAATTATTATAATGACATATCAAACATGTTTTTTTATTTCCTACCCTTGTATTTGGTCCTACTGCTGTGAGTGTCTAAAAATGATTGCTACAGTGCATGTGTGACGATGGCAATCACTGATTGGCTAAATTTATCGCGTTCTTGCTGCATCAATGCATTTTAACCATAAACGAGAAATAACAGCCAATCAGAAGTGATTACGGTCGTCGCTCTGTACCTAGCAATCAATTTTAGACACTCCCAAAGCCGGGGGTTGGGCTATAAAGTTGATTTGTCTTGTCCATTTATTCCAGTTGAGAAGTTAGCGGTGTTACTTACACGGCTACACTACCGTGCCATTCGGTCCCGAGCCTGCTCTTTCGGTCGTATACACTGAGAAAAAAGCTACTTAAATAAGCTACATTACCTGCGAAAACCGCATGCGTTAGCTGGTTTATTTGTAAGCCGCGTAAATGCGGCTTTCACTCATCGCGCGTGAGATACCTGGGAAAATCACACGCGTTTGCGAGTACAAGCAAGGCGAGATTCGTTTTTACATTTATCAGTCACGCATTTAATGTGTTAAGGAACTTGCGGTTTACTACTTACCTACCACTGGTGCAGCATACGTAACATATGCGCCGCATACTTAGTAATGTTGCACCTTACTGTGACGTTTAGGAGCAACACCATGTTGGTAATCTAGAGCCTACGTAATCAACATCGTACCGGCTACAAACGTACCTAATAGTATCCTGTTTTGCTACGTAAAATAAGTATGGCGGTCCAGGAATTTTTTCTCAGTGTAGGCTTACAGTCCCGTTGAACTATGAGATTGAGGGAATAAAGTTTGAGACAAAGTACTAGCGAATATAAAACAATAATCTAATAATATTAAGCTATTACGTATAACATTGCTATCAAGCAAATTATAAGTTGGAGAAATATGAAGCTTAAATTAATAAGAAGGGGCTTTTCATAATAATAATTACACTAGCGGCACGCTATGATGGCCGGTTTGACACATTAAAATAGTGATGTGGAATGTCAATTTATTCTCGAACAAAAAACAATTAAGTTTTGTTTTTGTACCTGATTAAATAGGTTTAATAAAACAAAAATGTATATGTTTATTTAATTTATTTGAACGAACTGAATATTTGAATGAAAATGAATATACATACTTTATATGCACACAAGAAACATATGAATACAAAAGATACCAAAAAAGGTGCCACAAAAGGCCATAATTAATCAGATTCGTCCATACTACTATTTTCACTGTCGTCACTGCTATCATCACCTACATTAATAATTATATGTTCGTTTTCTATAATATTATCTATTTTCACATCTCTTTCATAATCTTCCCTTATTAATTTAACAGTTCTATTCACAACCTTTTCCCAGTCTCCTTTAGTCACATGTTCACAAGCTTCTTCTAATAATTTTAGCATTTTTTTTGTGGTAAATGGGGGTTCTGTATTGTGTCTTGCAGCATATCCCTTAATTTGAGCCCACACCAACTCAATCGCATTATACTCACAATGGTAAGGCGGTAACCGTATAACTCTGTGCCCATGTTCTAATGCTATTTCGTCAATGACGTATCGGATCTTGGTTGGTTTGTTTTCTTTTAAAAGACGTACTAATTCCGCTTTTAACATATTCATGTTTGCATCTACGCCATTTTTAACGTATTTCACGCCATAACCAAATGCCGAGTTGTGGTATATATCATATAAAAATAAAAATTTTACCTTTTGTATGAAACAGCTGATATTTTTTTGCGATTTCAGAGGTTTGTCCACATAGTGAAAATTGTTCATATTCACAAGTACATTCACCCCTTAAATGGTGCAAACTGATTTTTCTACACTTGTATACATTTTAGAAATCAATTTAATAAATAAATTTTGAGTCCTAAACCTAAAACTACATTCGATAAAATTTATGAATCTCTGCACATCACTATCGTCAATAAAGTAATACAATTATTTCCTTCAAAGTCGTTATCAATTAATACGGAACTTCATGAGCGGACAAACGTCAAACCGGCCTTCATAGCGTGCCGCTAGTTTAATATATTTTTCTCAAACATGCATGGAAATATTGTCATTATTTTCGAAAAAAGAACACGCGAAGTATCGAATTTTCGGACAAAGAAAATCAAATCCATTGCAGGAGTGTTTTTTGAATTTGGAACATTACAACGCTCCTGCAATGTTGTATGAAACGGCGTGCTGGGGTTATTAAATACCTACTTTTTGATCGGATCTCTTTTGTCATTCTTGGCATACCATAGTCTCTTTGCTTAAATAGTACAAACTAGCTGATGCCCGCGACTTCGTCCGCATGGATTTAGTTTTTAAAATCCCGCGGGAACTCTTTCATTATCCGAGATAAATAGTAGCTCTCCCGGTCTGAGGAACCACTACTGCATCCATTACTATACCCATGAAAAAAATCGCATCAGTCCGCTGTTCTGTTGCGACGTGATTGAAGGACAAACCAACAAACAAACACACTTTTGCATTTATAATATCAGTAATGCTTTATTATAACACTTTTTATAATTGTCAAATTTTTTACCATACTTAACCAAAGACAAAATTACGTTTATCATTTACGTTTTTCCACTGTCATTTGCGTTTTGTTATTCCATGTCATCTGCGTTTTTGCTATACCACGTTTTATAGTGACTTGACGGAAACGCGGTCGAACGGGATAAAAAGTATCCTATGTCCGTCTCCTGGTTCTAAGCTACCTCTCCACCAATTTTCAGCCAAATCGGTTCATCCGTTCTTGAGTTATAAATAGTGTAACTAACACCACTTTCTTTTATATATATAGATTGCGTTTACGTGGCTGTATCTAAATGCGTTTGCCTGTCGGCACAGATGATAAAAAAAAATTGGCGGCTAAGCTGAAAATTCGTCTTGATTTGTTTACATACCTACTTAAAAAATAAATTTAATAATAGTGCAAACGGTTCAGAGAGTGAAATGGAGATTGATTGTACTCCACCAGATTTAAGATCAGAAGCCAAATTGGCAATGGAAAACCAGCTTCCAACGAAGTCAAAAGAAAAATACATGAAAGTATATGAAAATTTTATGAGTTGGAAAAACGAGAAAAAGTGAACATTTTCTCCGAAACAGTATTTTTGGCGTAGGTATTTTAATGAGATTGCCAAAACTAAAAAGCCATCTACATTATGGGCAATTTATTCCATGCTGAAATGTACAGTTCATGTTAAAAACGGCATTAACTTGAAAAATTATGGGAACTTAACTACTTTTCTTAAACGACAATCGACCGGATTCAAAAGCAAGAAATCGAAAATTTTTACTGGCGAAAACATACCTAAAGCAATTTTTAATTAAAGCCCCAGATGATATAATATTATATTTAGCCACAATAGGCAATTGCCTGTCTCGTATTTAGTGAAGTCCTCGCCTACGGCTCGGCCTTCAAACTCATACTCGACCTGCAATTGCCTATTTCCCGGCCTTTGCAATAATGTACTATTAATTTAATATTAGGCATGTAAATTAACAATCATAATATTATTAAGTTATTACTAGTCACGACATCTATTCCAATGGGAGTAAACCGTTCACACAATGTAAATACCGCCATCTTTTGACGTTTATTTGAACTAGTATGAAAGCATGTGTAAGTTCTGCCCTCTGACTAAGCGATGCAATAGTATTATAACAGATGGCGCTAGTAGTATTTTATGTCAAGGAAAAAAACATCGATAAGGGAGAGGGCCACTGGCTACTTGGCTTTTGCGACTGGATCGCAATTTCACGACTCAAACGCTTTCGATCGTAAAACTAAAAACGTCAAATCGCGCGATTTAGCGATTCTCGATCGCTGATTTCAACTGCGTTTGATGCACGATTTCAGCGATCCAAAAATCCAGTGAAAGATTTTGTTATCATCAAATTAGGAAGCCGAAGCATTTTAGCTCCATAAACCTATATCACGATCCAGAAAATGTCTTTAAGTAGTGTGCGAATGAGGCGTTAGGGAAAACATTTCGTAGATTTTAAACATCATTTTTATTCGCAAATATTCTATAAATAATTATCTACATAATTATTTCTTAAATGCCCAGTTCCTTTTTATCTGCCTACGTATTATGTACATTTAAACAAGACTTCAAAACAAGAACGTCGCAAACAGCACTGAACTGAGGTATACCTTCGTAGGTAGGTTAGGTACATAATAATTTTCCAAAGTGAATTAATTTCCGTTGACCATCGCGTCGGCGGACGTAGGTACCTACCTACCTACTTCAAATTGAATTTCCTACGACAGAGTTAGAACCAAAACATCAAAATACCACCGATATAAATGTAACATTCGCTAGCAAGAGATTCTGTAGGCAAAGAGCCCGCCGTAGGTAGGTATATTCCTACCTACTATCGCTTATTTGCTGCAACAATGTTTTATCTTGAAAATAAGTGATTTTAACTAGCAATGTGGAAAAAAATCGCCACTTCATGCTCTGTATTAGTTGACCAAAATAGGCCGACGACCGGACCCGTGCACCCACCGGCTTCTCCCACCAGTGGGCGCAAGGGGAAAACTAAAAAGACTTTACCGACGATAAAATTAAATATTTTTGAAAAATCGGGATTTCTGAGACACAATAATAATGATTAGGTTAACAGTGTTGTAGCTAATGAGCGATATTGTTATGGAAAATTGTAACAATGGAAAATAAGATATCTTTAAGGGTATTTATTATCTTAAGGACATTATTTAATACATACCTACTACATCGATTCTACAACCTTTTCGTCTTGATTACCTGGTTCACTTTTTGGTGTTTGAGCAAAATTACTACTTTTGTAGGGAATTTAATAAAAATGCATGAATGTAATTATTTCATAGTTATAATCTTAGATTAGATAGAAAAAGGTCTCAATTTTTATGCTGTGTTCTAAGAAATGTGTGTATTAGTTAGTCAACTCTCTCCTATCAAGTCTTACCACGGGTACGTACCTAGTACTATTATATATTCTGTCCCACGGGCTCTTACTATTAATTAATATTGGTTGGAGAACGTAAACATAAACAACTGCGTGTGATTTGTTTTGAGTTGGATGCACGGTAGTTTCAATGTAATTTGGCCTAGTGTCTATATTGTTCACGAGGTCCTGGGCTCGAATTCCGGGACAGTAAAAAAATTACTAGGGTACCGTAACAGTACAGAAATTGTCAGTGTTTAACTTTAGATTCACCCCTGCTGCACTCCAAAAAATCATAGCCCAGGCCTCGGAGTGCACTAGCATGGGTTGCTAATGATGATGATGATGACATCTACACACGTGACCGAAATTCGGTCAGGAGGATAGGCAATATAGATTGAAATTGACGGCAGTTGGCAAGGTTCGTTCATTTGAAAATGCACATTGCATAGAATGTTCGATTTCGACATTTCTTACTTAATACACCTTCGTGAAACATGGGGCATTCCACATTGTAACTCATGCAGTACGCGTTTTAACTAACTAATGTACATGGACGTATATCGCAGGCTAATTTAGTCCTTATTTTGAAAGGTATAAGGAGGAGATTTTCAGGCGATGTTCCCAATACACGTAGACTGATTAAATCGGTAGCAATTGCGACATAGTGCCGTATTGAAGAAGCAATTGTATGCGAATGTTATACTAATGAGCGTACTTACTACTTACGTCACAGAAATCATTGGATATAGTAAGATACGAATTTTAATTGGGAAGGTGTTGTAGTGAAGGTACATTGATGGTGAAGTGATTAAAAAGGGTAGTATGCAATGCATGTATTTTTTAAACAGAAGTATTGTTATAGCGGCAATAGAAAAATACGTGTGGCACTCGGGGACTGCCGCGGTAAAGCTATGGCATAGTATTTTCTAGTCGCACGCACACAAACACCGTGCCGAAGTCTGCCGAACTGAAACGACGGTGTTAGGTTTATTTTCGTTACGGAATTTCTTGATTCGGTCGCCGCGCTCAAAGCCCGCGATAAAAGCTATGCAAAAGCTTAAAATACAATTTCTGTGATTTCAAGTAGGTATCGACCTATTATGAGATATATCCAGCTGACGGACGAACGGATGAACAGCGAAGGCTTAGTAATGGGGTCCCGTTGGGCGCCTTTTGGGTACGGAACCCTATAAAATAATTATTATTATTCAATACCATCATTCGATTCGGTCGTTTTAATCATCATTTTGCCGCACTCTCAAAACATTTCAGCTGACACTATGTCGCACATGACTTTCAATAGGTACTGTATTATCTCAAAATTTTGCGATTTTGAGCTATTAGTGGTTTCAGAAACTAGATTTTTTTTCTCTACAAATTGATGATACCCTCATATTTTTAAGTCATTGGATCACTGATATAAAATTTCTTTCTTGACTGTTCACCGATGCCCTACTCCCGTTTGTTTTTTGTCATATTTCAAAATAAGGCACCTAATTGGCTAAACAATTATTAAGGAATCTGAGCGTTCTATATCGTATTAATTTTGACATAATACCTTGTTCCTTGTCGATTATTTTTTTAAGTTTTATTTCGAGTTGATACGGTCATAATCATAAATCAATATAAATAATCATTTGGGTTGGCAATATAGTCCTAACTCTAAGTGGTTGTCAGAAAACGCTTTCAAAATCGAAGATATACCTAAGCCTAAAAGCCATGAATTTCTCTGCACATAAATAATATAAATGTAGCAAGATACCAATACAATCATACGTTTTTTGAGATAATACTCGTACAGTATTGAAAATCATGTGCGATGTATTGTGCAATGTGCATGTAGGTATGTGTTTATGTGTGTATGAATGTATTTATATGTATGTAAGTAAACTCGATGGACGCACTATGTTTTATATAATAGCATACAATAGTTATAGGTAGGTACTGTGGCAGGCGCTACTATGTATAATCTCCCCTTTCATCTCTGCGTGAACTGATTAGATTAAAATAATTGATCACGGAAGCGGAATTCCCTGTAAAGTGGACGTGCACTAACCCTCTTTGCGAGTACATTAATTAATGACGCTGTTACCGCTGCGGTGGAATACGGAATACGCACTTATTAGGATTTTAACTGCTGTGCGATTATTTTATTTTTTATTAAAGTGTTAACCTACACATACGGAAATATCAGAATATATTTATAAACACATGAAAAATTTCGAGGCCAGCGGGATTCGATCACACGTCTCTTGGGAACGTCTCGCGCCCGAGTGTGTTGGCTTTACACTACAGCCGAGGTCGAACCACACGTGTAAATAGTCCATGATTTAACGACAATTCTCAATAACGGCATAAATGCCCCTTCAGTGTCGCTATATAGAGTTTACACTGTATTCGAAAGGTAACGAAATCTGCGATATTCAAATATTCGAGCAATTTTCTAAACGCCAAACTCTATGTGCATAAAATTTAGCATTCATCCGTAAATATATTTGCCACCATTTAAGACTTTCCTTAAAAGGTGTTTCCCCAGACACGCTAAGTTTCCTTAGGTCCTACTTCCATAGTCCGGGAGCCAGTGGCATATAGTCATGGGTACAACATAAGCTTGGTGTGTCTCGGTGTATACTGACAGTAGTATTTTTTACGTAAGTAAGTATATTATTATTAATAAGCACAACAACACGCTAGTAGTCATCGTCTCAGACGGACAACTGTCGTACGGACGTACAGACGAACGTACGTACCTGCCCGTACGTCCGTGACGATACGTAACTAATTACTAACGATTATTTGAATACGTATTTGGAAGCGTGAAGGCATCGACCTGCGCCTCCCTAGCGTCACTGCACACTACATACGGCAGATCGTCACACTACATTAAAGTTTATCACACACTTTATCTACGTTCGGTAAGTTCGGTCACATATCTAATTACCGGCGTCAGCTGAAGGTACCTGATAAGCTTAAGTCATCATCATCATCATTAGCAACCCATCAACGGCTCACTACTGAGCGCAGGTCTCCTCTCAGAGAAGGGTTATAGGCCATAGTCCACCACGCTGGCCCAATGCGAATTGGTGGACTTCACACACCTTCGAGAACATTATGAAGAACTGTCAGATGTGCAGGTTTCCTCACGATGTTTTCCTTCACCGCTGAAGCAAGTGACAGTTAATTGCTTAAACGCACTTGACTCCGAAAAGTCAGAAGGTAAGGTAAAGGTATGGTTGGTGAAAACGGGCATAATAATAATGTCAATTTTGATCGTCATGTGTCTATTGAATGAATAAGTAATTATGGGAAACCGTTACCGCGAGGTCTCAGTTCGGGGCGAACCACTAGTAAATAAAACTAACAAAAGCATTGCAATTGCAAACAGCAGGCTCAAACTTTTCAAGTTAACATGGGTACGTACTGTGCGTAAATCTGTTTTTGATTATGATGGATGTCAAATCATGACGTCTTCCCTTCTCAAAAGTTACTTTCAATCCAAAATAACTTCTGTTATTCTTTTTTAAATTTCAAAAAAATTCTATTCATAATCATGAAATTCTGTTTGTATTTAAATAAAATTAATTTTAAATTTTATTTGTGTGCAAAATACAGGACGGAAGCATTGTATATTTTCTCAACCTAAAAACTATCTAGTTACTACGGAACCCAAAAAATGAATAGGTAAATGACAAATGTTTTAAGTGGAAATAGATGGGGCACATAATTCGAAGAGCTGCGATGGTCGTTGGGGTCCCAAGGTGCTGGAGTGGCGACCTCGCACCTGGAAGCGCAGTGTTGGCAGACCCCCCACTAGGTGGACCGACGCCGCGACATCACACGAGTCGCAGGGAGGCGGCGCAAGACCGAGATCTGTGGAGGTCCATGCAAGAAACCTTGGTCCAGCATTGGATGTCCATCGGTTGATAAAGAAGATGAAGAAGTTGAAAACTTGATCGCCTAGACGCCTGGTTGACCAAATGATAAATTCGCTTAAACTAGCGGCACGCTATGATGGCCGGTTTGACGTTTGTCCGCTCATGAAGTTCCGTATTAATTGATAACGACTTTGAAGGAAATAATTGTATTACTTTATTGACGATAGTGATGTGCAGAGATTCATAAATTTTATCGAATGTAGTTTTAGGTTTAGGACTCAAAATTTATTTATTAAATTGATTTCTAAAATGTATACAAGTGTAGAAAAATCAGTTTGCACCATTTAAGGGGTGAATGTACTTGTGAATATGAACAATTTTCACTATGTGGACAAACCTCTGAAATCGCAAAAAAATATCAGCTGTTTCATACAAAAGGTAAAATTTTTATTTTTATATGATATATACCACAACTCGGCATTTGGTTTTCTAAATTGAAAATTTTTAAAAATGGAATCTAATACGATCGTCACATAGGATCGCTGGCTAGCACAACTACTACCTCCGGCAAACTCGCGTCAATGCTCAATGCAAAACAAAGCAGTTTCGAATTGACGTTGCTTCGAAAAGTATAAACTGTCAGTGCAATGCGATTGTGGTATAGTTTTGACCTGGCTTTGGATTTCAAATATTGATACTGCATTACTGTTGACCCTTGCTCGTTAATTTGGACTCTGTTCAAGCCCTTTGTTGTGGATTTCGTCGATATGACCGAACGTACGCAGAGAACTGTTCTAAATAGTCAGACACGTGAGTTCGTAATACGCCTTCGTAACTATTTCGATCGTGAAGCTCAAAATGGAGGGCTAATTTTACCTATAACGTCAGTGGTTGAACGCGTAGCTGATGCGCTTAATATTGGACAACGAACTGTTAGACGGATAACTAAAAAAAAATATGGCGAGACTGGCACAGAAGAAAATAAACTTCACACACCAAAAAAGAGAAAACGAGCAAAACCAGTCGTAGGCATCGATAGCTTTGATGCCGATGCTATCCGAAGACATGTTTACGGCTACTATTTACAGAAGGAGTATCCAACAAGAAAAAAGTTGGTGCATTCACTGAAGGAAGCTGGATTATTCTTCGGTGGGGAAAGTTCTTTAACGAAGATTTTGAAGACCATTGGATTTCGATACAAAAAATGTAACAAACGCAAAATATTGATGGAAAGATTTGATATAGCGATGGCAAGGTATACTTTTTTACGGCAAGTGAAATAAATCAAAAATTGGCAAAATGTTGTGTTCTTGGATGAAACATGGCTTAATGCTAACCATACTGTAGGCCGTTCTTGGAACGATGACACAGCAGCATCTACTTCCAAAGTTCCTGTAGGAAAAGGATCGCGACTTATAATTTGTCACGCCGGAACCATCAACGGGTTTGTCGAAGGTTCTCTCATGGCTTTTGCGTCAAAAACCACTGGAGACTATCATGAAGACATGAATGGAGAAAAGTTTACTGAATGGTTTACCTCAATGTTGTGTAGCCTCCCTGAACCATCTATTATAATTATGGACAACGCCCCATACCACTCGATGCAAATTGACAAGCCACCTGCCCAATCCCAAAAGAAAGCTGATATCGTCGCATGGCTTCGTAAAAATGGCGTAGATGCAAACATGAATATGTTAAAAGCGGAATTAGTACGTCTTTTAAAAGAAAACAAACCAACCAAGATCCGATACGTCATTGACGAAATAGCATTAGAACATGGGCACAGAGTTATACGGTTACCGCCTTACCATTGTGAGTATAATGCGATTGAGTTGGTGTGGGCTCAAATTAAGGGATATGCTGCAAGACACAATACAGAACCCCCATTTACCACAAAAAAAAATGCTAAAATTATTAGAAGAAGCTTGTGAACATGTGACTAAAGGAGACTGGGAAAAGGTTGTGAATAGAACTGTTAAATTAATAAGGGAAGATTATGAAAGAGATGTGAAAATAGATAATATTATAGAAAACGAACATATAATTATTAATGTAGGTGATGATAGCAGTGACGACAGTGAAAATAGTAGTATGGACGAATCTGATTAATTATGGCCTTTTGTGGCACCTTTTTTGGTATCTTTTGTATTCATATGTTTCTTGTGTGCATATAAAGTATGTATATTCATTTTCATTCAAATATTCAGTTCGTTCAAATAAATTAAATAAACATATACATTTTTGTTTTATTAAACCTATTTAATCAGGTACAAAAACAAAACTTAATTGTTTTTTGTTCGAGAATAAATTGACATTCCACATCACTATTGTAATGTGTCAAACCGGCCATCATAACGTGCCGCTAGTTTAATGCTAATAAAAGTGTCAGTCCTACAAAATTTTAGGGTTAAATGGCCAAGACGAACATTTTTGTTCGGACGGGCTCTTCTATTTACTTCAATGAAAATAATATTTTTCCTTTGGGCGGTTTATTTTTCACGTAGGGCGGGCGGCGGGGATCATCAGTCGCTATGTGACCGCCGGACGAGATGCACGCATTTCGCTTCCGGAACTACGATTTTCCTAACTTAAGTAGTTAGCGTGTGTTAACAGAGTGTTTTTTTTGTAAATAAACTGCATTGTAGGTACTTTTGAGTGAGTTTTGAGTGATTGTGTTCAAGGCCCCAAGGTCGTACGGTAAGTTATGCAAAACGTTTTACTACTGATAAGAGATTTTAATATCGATCTGCGTGTACGCATACGTATTAGTTTTTTCTTATACCTACATGTATCTATTAGATGTATCTAATAGTTGGTTGAATTTTATACAATTTGTTAATTAAGCTTTAGTGAGTTTTTTAATAAAGATATTTATTTCCATCACTTAATAATATTTAAGTTATTTTCCGAAATCTCCCGTAAATAAGTAGATTAATAAGTAAGAAGTTATGAAAATGAGATTCTTATTTAAAATTTCGGAGTTTTTACTATTGTAATTAATAATTATGATGCATTTTGCTATATTATAATAAAAATAAAATAAAATACAACTAAATTAATATTTTTAAATACCTACATATTTTAGATTTATTATGTCTGTTTAAAATCCAATTTTAAAGTGAGCTGAGTTTTTGCCGGCTATAATTCTCAGTATAATAATATTATGTACTATCTGCTTCGGAATCGGTGGTAGTCTCGACTTGTCGAAGAGTCACAAGTTACTTAGGTATAATGAAAAAATATAAATAGCTACTATTCAACTTGTGTTATATTTAGTAACAGCAATATTTTAGAAGTAAAAACCGTAAAATCTAATATCAGTTATTCTCTATCCCTTACGGATATATACGACATTTGAACTTGCATTGAAAATATTATATTTTATTTTATTAATTTAGATTTAAGATAGTTTATGTTTCATTATAAATATTATACATTGTAGATATTCACAAGAAGTAACTAAAAAATCACTACATAATTATTAGAAAACAAAGTCCCCCGCCGCGTCTATCTGTCTGTCTGTTTGGTCGCGATAAACTATTGATCGGATTTTCATGCGATTTTCACCAATATCTATTTAGACAGATACAGTATTAATTCTTATCAACTTAAATACGTTAGTTATCATAAACATAATATCATGCATAATATAATAATCCTTCACACCATATAATTTAAATGAATATCCTATAAGTTATCGCAATATAAAAACGAATGCATGAAAAAAAAAGCCGGCCAAGTGCGAGTAGGACTCGCACACCGAGGGTTCCATACTCCAAAAGTAAAAGTAAAACGATAATATTATATTAATTTGCTTATTCATCGTTAACTTTGTTTGTAGAGGTTTATTGTTAATATAAATAAAACTATGCTAGTTAGAGCATTGGTTTTTTTTTTCCTGTAAAATATACATAAACCTCTATTGAACATAATTATTTCAGATTTTTCGATTGGTAAACTTCGGAGATAAGGGGGGAGGAACGGTATTTTTTTCGACATTTTGGCCGATTACTCAAAAACTATTATATATAGAAATAAATAAAAAACTGTTTTAGAATGCACAAGTAAAGGCCTTTCATATGATACCCCACTCGGTATAATTATCTTACTTTGAAATTTCAAACCCTTGATTTTCCCCCTTTTTTAATTAAACTAAAATAATTTTCGCGTTGATTTTATTTTTCCTGTAAAATATACATAAACCTCTATTGACCATAATTATTTCAGATTTTTCGATTGGTAAACTTCGGAGATAAGGGGGGGGGGGGGGGGAACGGTATTTTTTTCGACATTTTGGCCGATTAATCAAAAACTATTATATATAGAAATAAATAAAAAACTGTTTTAGAATGCACAAGTAAAGGCCTTTCATATGATATTCCACTCGATATAGTTATTTTACTTTTAAATTTCAAACCCCCGATTTTCCCCCTTTTTTTAATAAAACTAAAAATAATTTTCGATTTTCTTTATTCCAATGATGTTGGGCCACTATTATACAGAACTATAACAAATTTCATGTCAATAGCTTTAATAGTTACTGAAATAATCGACTGTGACAGACGGACGGACAGACAGACGGAGAAAGTCTCACCATAAGGGTTCCATTTTTACCATTTTGGTATGGAACCCTAATAAATTCAAGCCCCGCGGGTCTATATTTTTTATAACTTACCTACCTAATCAATAACGAATTGCTTTTATTGCTTTGCCAATTGCTTTTCATTGATTTCTCATTTTTCAGACAGAGATAATATATACAGTCTACTTACCTCCCTTACCCTAATGCCAGTTGCTCCAAACAAAATCGTAACGTATCATACCTACCTAATCAACATTTTTGCCTCGCTTTAAATCTGATATCACTGAAGAACACGTTTTATAAATGAAATTATTGTGATACTTAAATTTCTTTAATTTTCTAGCAATGAGGTCCAATTTCGTGTAACACTTTACTCGTACGTCATCGCAATAATATGGTTTACAAATAAACATGTGAACGCTAAAACGTATGATAACCGCAGCTAGTAGTGGCACTTACACAATCTATACTTTATCGAAAGAGTTTTAAGCGTAGTAAACATTATGTTAGTAGGTATATGATTGTACTGATTTCACGTTAAGATTATGTTAAAAACGAGGTAAGTAGATATGCCTATTTATTAAATGTAACTAGCTTTTGCCCCCGAATTCGTCCGCGTGAGTTTAGGTTTTGTAAAATCCCGCGGACACCCTCTTTTTTTCCGGGATAAAAGGTAGCCTGTCACCTTTCAAGTCCTGTATAGTAATAAACCCTTGCAAAAATCACGTTGATCCGTTGCTGCGTGATTGAAGGACCAATCAATACAATTTCGCACTTAATACCTAATAATAGTAAAGATAGGTACTTCATCTTTCTTGTTGATCACAAAATACTTACTGCTATGTCATGTCAAAAATTATGAAGCCCGTATATTTGCAAGAATTTTATTGAGGTCGATTCAAGGTGCAATGTCGTATTAAGTAGATACAACTTCTAAGCTCTATGAAATCCTATATGCTGTCAAATTGATCTCAAGATTACAATATTCTCTCAGTGTCTATCGCAAGTTGCCAAGAACTTACAAACCCTCATTTTATGAATAATTAATAGTGTGCATCAAAATGACTGACCAAAGTGACCGATCAGCGTTATACCTATTTCTCCATCATTTACTTAGTACCTCATCATCATTAGCAACCCATCAGCGGCTCACTACTGAGCGCAGGTCTGCTCTCAGAGTAGGGTTATAGGCCATAGTCCACCACGCTGGCCCAATGCAAATTGGCAGACTTCGCACACCTTTGAGAACATTATGAAGAACTCTCAGGTGTGCAGATTTCCTCACGATGTTTTTGAAACGTAAGTTCCTTATCACGCGGTGCGGAAGGGGGCTAGACAGAATAGAAATGAAACCGACACTTTTTTGTTGAATGTGAATTTTGCATTGTTATTATTGTTAACTTATAAGTTATAAAAAATTAGGGAAAAATTCCACATGTAGAAATTATTTAAAATAAAATAGAAAATAGAAAATTCAGTCTGTCGAGCTGGGATTCGAACCATCGACTTTGAACTGTTAAGCGACTGCCGGAGCCACTAGGCTACGGAGACCCAATGTTGTACCGCGAAAATACCGAACACAATGTAATCGAAAGGAACTACGTTCCATCCGGGTGTCCCTTCACACCTCTCAAGTTTTTTTTTCATCGTTGAAGCTTGTGGTATTTAATTTCTTAAACGCACTTAGGTAACTTAGAAAAGCCAGAGGTGCGTGCCCGGGATCGAACCTGCGGGCTGCGACCCTCCGAATAGGAGACCGCAGTACTAACCACTAGGCTATCATTGACCAATAGGCTATCACTGCTTCAGTACCTATTAAACTAGCGGCACGCTATGATGGCCGGTTTGACGTTTGTCCGCTCATGAAGTTCCGTATTAATTGATAACGACTTTGAAGGAAATAATTGTATTACTTTATTGACGATAGTGATGTGCAGAGATTCATAAATTTTATCGAATGTAGTTTTAGGTTTAGGACTCAAAATTTATTTATTATATTGATTTCTAAAATGTATACAAGTGTAGAAAAATCAGTTTGCACCATTTAAGGGGTGAATGTACTTGTGAATATGAACAATTTTCACTATGTGGACAAACCTCTGAAATCGCAAAAAAATATCAGCTGTTTCATACAAAAGGTAAAATTTTTATTTTTATATGATATATACCACAACTCGACATTTGGTTTTCTAAATTGAAAATTTTTAAAAATGGAATCTAATACGATCGTCACATAGGATCGCTGGCTAGCACAACTACTACCTCCGGCAAACTCGCGTCAATGCTCAATGCAAAACAAAGCAGTTTCGAATTGACGTTGCTTCGAAAAGTATAAACTGTCAGTGCAATGCGATTGTGATATAGTTTTGACCTGGCTTTGGATTTCAAATATTGATACTGCATTACTGTTGACCCTTGCTCGTTAATTTGGACTCTGTTCAAGCCCTTTGTTGTGGATTTCGTCGATATGACCGAACGTACGCAGAGAACTGTTCTAAATAGTCAGACACGTGAGTTCGTAATACGCCTTCGTAACTATTTCGATCGTGAAGCTCAAAATGGAGGGCCAATTTTACCTATAACGTCAGTGGTTGAACGCGTAGCTGATGCGCTTAATATTGGACAACGAACTGTTAGACGGATAACTAAAAAAAAATATGGCGAGACTGGCACAGAAGAAAATAAACTTCACACACCAAAAAAGAGAAAACGAGCAAAACCAGTCGTAGGCATCGATAGCTTTGATGCCGATGCTATCCGAAGACATGTTTACGGCTACTATTTACAGAAGGAGTATCCAACAAGAAAAAAGTTGGTGCATTCACTGAAGGAAGCTGGATTATTCTTCGGTGGGGAAAGTTCTTTAACGAAGATTTTGAAGACCATTGGATTTCGATACAAAAAATGTAACAAACGCAAAATATTGATGGAAAGATTTGATATAGCGATGGCAAGGTATACTTTTTTACGGCAAGTGAAAGAAATCAAAAATTGGCAAAATGTTGTGTTCTTGGATGAAACATGGCTTAATGCTAACCATACTGTAGGCCGTTCTTGGAACGATGACACAGCAGCATCTACTTCCAAAGTTCCTGTAGGAAAAGGATCGCGACTTATAATTTGTCACGCCGGAACCATCAACGGGTTTGTCGAAGGTTCTCTCATGGCTTTTGCGTCAAAAACCACTGGAGACTATCATGAAGACATGAATGGAGAAAAGTTTACTGAATGGTTTACCTCAATGTTGTGTAGCCTCCCTGAACCATCTATTATAATTATGGACAACGCCCCATACCACTCGATGCAAATTGACAAGCCACCTGCCCAATCCCAAAAGAAAGCTGATATCGTCGCATGGCTTCGTAAAAATGGCGTAGATGCAAACATGAATATGTTAAAAGCGGAATTAGTACGTCTTTTAAAAGAAAACAAACCAACCAAGATCCGATACGTCATTGACGAAATAGCATTAGAACATGGGCACAGAGTTATACGGTTACCGCCTTACCATTGTGAGTATAATGCGATTGAGTTGGTGTGGGCTCAAATTAAGGGATATGCTGCAAGACACAATACAGAACCCCCATTTACCACAAAAAAAATGCTAAAATTATTAGAAGAAGCTTGTGAACATGTGACTAAAGGAGACTGCGAAAAGGTTGTGAATAGAACTGTTAAATTAATAAGGGAAGATTATGAAAGAGATGTGAAAATAGATAATATTATAGAAAACGAACATATAATTATTAATGTAGGTGATGATAGCAGTGACGACAGTGAAAATAGTAGTATGGACGAATCTGATTAATTATGGCCTTTTGTGGCACCTTTTTTGGTATCTTTTGTATTCATATGTTTCTTGTGTGCATATAAAGTATGTATATTCATTTTCATTCAAATATTCAGTTCGTTCAAATAAATTAAATAAACATATACATTTTTGTTTTATTAAACCTATTTAATCAGGTACAAAAACAAAACTTAATTGTTTTTTGTTCGAGAATAAATTGACATTCCACATCACTATTGTAATGTGTCAAACCGGCCATCATAGCGTGCCGCTAGTATAGGTACTTTAGTACCTAAATAATAACAGAGAAAATTCAAGATGGCTGGCCAATGCCATTTTTGAATTTCGGCATAATGGCTTCGTATTGTGCATATGTTTTTTCACAATAATTGAATATAGTTTATTTGAATAAATAGAATAATTGAAAATAAAGTACCTATTTAGTACCTACACACATTTTTTTTTTGAATTTTTTGACAAAAAATAAAGATTTTATTAGCTAAAATTGTTTTTAAGTAAGGTAAATGTGCCATATTCAGGCATTTTTACAATGAGAATGGTTTTTTAAATGAGTTTAATGAGTATTAAGTTATTAACTACGAAGGTGCTAGGATTAGAAATTTTATGAAATATTGTATCAATGGGAAGCCCACTGTTTTCCTAAAGCGTTGTCCAGAAGTGGGCAAGCGATGTGTTGTGATGATCATGATGACGATGGATCTTAAAGTTTCGCACAGCGAAACTTGGCGTCTTTGGTTGGTACTTTGCGTCTCAAAGACTAATAATTAGAATTCTTTAGGCTTCTTTCTTTATTACGACAAATCAAAAGGAGTTCTCACGGGATTTTAGGGAGATTCTAAGGGAGTTTTCAATTAAAGGTAGAGCCCCCCACTTTGATTGTTATAATTTGTGATAGTATGTTTGTGATAGTAGTACGACGTAGCACTAGCGCAGTGTTTGCGTGCTAATTATTGAGACACGTTCCTTTGTTGACTTTTGCATGACGATTATTTCCTGACTATAATATTTGTAGATTTAGCGATGCCAATTCGCATTAGGCCAGCGTGGTGGACTATGGCCTATAACCCTTCTCTGAGAGGAGACCTCACTTAGTAGTGAGCCGATGATGGGTTGATAATGATGATGAATGATGATGATAAGAGCTAAACAGGACGTCTTGCATGCACGCGCGAGAAAATTTTGTGGACGCCTTTTCTCGTATTATCTCTATATCTCTATCGATACTAATATGGTTGCACACATGGATTCGTCGAACGAGAAATTAGTCTATATCGACATTCTCTCTCTCTCTTCGCGCGAGATATCACTTCGACCTGCATGCTAGTTGGGCTGGACTATATTCTGAATATCCTTACTTAATAAAGGCATTTTTTTAATTAAAAGAGAATATAACATGTCATGTTGAATTTGACCGATATCCCTCCCAAATAAGTGTAAAGGATGTGTTAGGAGTGGGTACTACAATAATGCAATGGAAACCGTCGATCTGTTTGAAAATTATTATTTTTTTTTAAAAGAATATTAGTCAAATTGAAGTTGACTAATATCCTCCTATCCCCTCCAACAAAGCGGAAAGCTTGTGCTAGGAGTGGGTACGATAATAGTGCAACGGGTGGGATTCGAACCTGTGACCTTTCAGTTTTCAGTCCGCACCTTTAACCGTTGCGCTATTGAGGCTCTTTATTATTATACCTTTACTAAGCAATTACATTACTAAGATTTTTTTTTTATTCACCACACTATTACTTTAATAATGAAGGTAAAAATATCTCTGTATGCACTCTCTTTTTCGTCGCATCTCATTGAAAGGTCTGCGCCCTCTAGAGGCTCTATCGTACCGGAACGCTTAATTTCTTGCGGGTTATAGCCTAGGCAATGGGGCGGTCTGTTGTATGGAGACCCCCACATCAAATCCTCAGTCGATGAAATTTGGCGGGGTTGTAGTATGGGATGACCCAAAATTTACACAAAAATATCCAAAAAAAAATCCATGCGGAAGTTAGGTATTTATACCTAAAAGTACAAATAGCTCAATATTTTGATATAAATAATTTCTCCGTCCAATTTTTTTTTACCAAACTAATTATTAGCCTTAATAAGAGGTACATACTTGATAAAAATCCAAAACTTTTTTCAAACGGAACTGTCACTTTTTAAAGAGGTTTCCTTTTTTGTCCGTAATTTCGACCACAAAATTGCTCAGTCAATTTTTCATTTTTAAATGTCCTTAAAATGTAATTTAGCATAACGTGTAAGAAAATCCAAAAAAAAATCCATATAAAAATCTATTGACTGAAAATTGTTTATAACTCTGTATGAAAAATTTCTCAATCCAATTTCTTTTTTTTATCATAGTAGGTAGTCACATTTACACTCTTATCCTAAATATCCAAAAAAAATATCACGAAGAACATTGATATTGAAACAGATTTTTTGAAATCTAAACTGCGTTTTCGCGATAATGCACCTTAATTCTTGAAACATTGGGTATAGTTTAGCGTGCGCGAGCGAAGCGACATCACAAAATAATATACATGTTACTACATGCCTTCTACAATGCTAAAATATATTGAACATAAACGTGTAACTGAACATTAATTTATTTGTACAAGATAAATGAGCTTAAATAAGGGCTCATAAATTATTTTTTTTGTAAGCTTATGTCTAGGTAAGTAAATAAAAATAAAAAATTAAGTGGCACTCGGGGACTGCCGCAGTAAAGCTATTGCATAGCATTTTTTATCAACTTATGCAATTATAATATTTATGCAATATTTTTTTTTTGCATAATAAAAATTATGCAAAAAAATAATTAAAAAACAAACAAACAAGAAAAGCGCACTGTCACTTCTTCGCGAGTGAGATTCGAACCTGCGACATCATACACCATACGGTAAAGAAAGCGGCCGCTCGCCCACTGCGCCGAACAGAGCTACTTGTGAACTTCTAAAATGTTGAACGCGAACTGAACGACGGTGTTAGGTTTTTTTCGTTACGGAATTTCTTGATTCGGTCGCCGCGCTCAAACTGTTTGTCCTAGTTCAAAGCCCGCGATAAAAGCTATGCAATAGCTTAAAATTCAATTTTTTTTACTTGGATTTGAGGAAATAAAGGAGGAAATGTATTAAATATATTTTGTTTAAGTACGTATTTGGCACGCCAGAAATTTGCAAACTGTTTAAAGCAAAATGCTAGACAGTTTATGCAACTGATATCGACGCTGGAAATTTCAAATGTCGTAAGGGACATTCTGTCGTAAGTACACTTGATTCACCATCGAACTTGAAATTTTTCTTTCTATCGATCTGTATATTTATTTAAAATTTTGATATCTTATAATTATAAATTATAAGGACTGGAGATACGAAATGTAATACTTTGTAGTAAGTAACAAAAAAGTAAAATTTTAGTTAGTATAGATCAAATTTTAGATTCTAACTGTCTTGTACAGTACCCGGCGATATATATTGCACATCGGCCATAAAGCCGATGTGAGATATATATCGCCGGTGCAATATATATATATATATATATATATATATATATAGTATATATATATATATATATATATATATATATATATATATATATATAGTATATAGTAGTAGTACATACAGTACCCGGCGATATATATTGCACATCGGCCTTATGGCCGGGTACTGTAGCTTTTTGTAATGTCGTAATTCATTTCAAACTGTCTGGTTTCTATGCTGTAACGCGTCTACAAAAATTAAAAATTCTTTACGATCTAAAATCTATTTTGGTATTTAAAAATTTTGAATTAACATTGACGTAAGTAGCGACGAATTGATATCGACGCTGGAAATTTCAAATGTCGTAAGGGACATTTTGTCCTAAGTACACTTGATACACCATTGAACTCGAAATTTTTATCTCTATCGACCTGTATATTTTAAATTTTGATATCTCTTATAAATAAGGACTGGAGATACGAGATGTAATATTTGTATAGTAAGTAACAAAAAAAGTAAAATTTTAGATCGTATAGATCAAATTTTAGATTCTGACTTAGTAAATATTTGCACGATCGCTTCGCTCGCGAAAATTTCCATTACAGATTGATATTTTAGGTATCAAGTATGGAATACATAGCTGCGTAGTACGGCCGTTAATCACTGGCCTATATCATTGAGCTCAAGGTACCAACTCCTCAATCCTGATGCTGCTGGGCTTCGGCCCACCAGACTCAGCTAGCCTTAATTAAATCATTGGGTCGTTAAAATAATCTAGGAACTGACACAATATTGTAGAGATTTGTAGGGGCGGCAAAATTTGAATAGCCTACTGGCGGCAAATGTGTAAATCTGGTGTGCGTTGCGCCTCTGTTTGTTTCGACGTTTCTTATATGCCCATCCGACTTCAACATACGTGTAGAAACAAAGATTATATATGTAATTTATAGAGGCGTTTGAAGTTAGTTTTTTGAAAATCGTTATTATTTTTAGTGGCCTAGGAGTGCAATATTCTGCAGCATCAGGTCTGATTTTCAGGTCAGGTGACAGAATCTGGAGTTCGTGGTGTAATCTATCTAAAGGTAATTAATTGGTCTTTACAATATGAATTCACAATCAAAAATTCCTAAATTCTCACAGCTTAAGAGTGCAGCACCCTGCAGCATCAGAATTGAGTAGTTGGGGCCTCGAGCTTAACGATGTAGTCTATGCTTGATACCTATTACTTACATTATTAATACACAATCGATATTTTCTAAATCTTCATAGTTAATAGCAAACATTCTCTTTCAAATAAAAAAAAATGCGATACGGTCTGAAATCTCGAAGAAATTGGTTTACATACCTGCATGGAAAAAAATATGAGCCGATTGCGCGCCGATATAAACTTTCTTTTTTTGAAGTCAATTATAAAGTATCTAACTTTATTTTAGAGTAAATGAAATACAAAAATGGAAAATTAATTATTTTTTTTTGTTGGCAAGGGGGGCGCAGGCGGATTTTCGCACCCCGGCGTCCAGTGTGGTTAAGACGACCCTGTCTATGCAATGGTCTGATTCCAATCGAATGTGCTAGATAACATCCAAAGACATTACAAAGTATATTGTTTTTAACATACTTGGTAATGTCTTGAAATAATAAGTTTTAAATATTTAAGAATCGACCTTAGCCTAAACGACACAAACAGCAAAAGGCGTTAGCTTAGTTTATTTACAAATAGCAAAAGCTCTTTGTTAATCTTCTTCTTCTTCTTCTTCTTTATCAACCTATAGACGTCCACTGCTGGACAAAGGTCTCCTGCATGGACTTCCACAGGCTTCGGTCTTGCGCCGCTTGGATCCAGCGGCTCCCTGCGACTCGTTTGATGTCGTCGGTCCACCTGGTGGGGGGCCTGCCAACACTGCGTTTCCCGGTGCGGGGTCGCCACTCCAACACCTTGGGACCCCAACGACCATCAGCTCTTCGAACTATGTGCCCCGCCCATTTCCACTTCAGTTTCGCGACACGCTGAGCTATGTCGGTGACTTTGGTTCTCCTACGAATCTCCTCATTTCTGATTTGATCTCGCAGGGATATACCGAGCATAGCTCTCTCCATCGCTCGCTGGGTGACCCTGAGCCTTCTTATGAGGCCCATAGTTAGCGACCATGTCTCGGATCCGTAAGTCATCACTGGCAACACGCACTGTTCGAAGACTTGAGTCTTCAGGCACTGAGGGATTTGGGACGAGAAGACATCTCGGAGCTTCCCGAACGCTGCCCAGCCGAGTTGGATTCGGCGGTTAATCTCTTTCTCGAAATTGGACCTACCTAGCTGGACTGTATGTCCCAGGTATATATACTCGTCTACAATTTCGAGCGCAGAGTTCTCAACGATTACTGGGTGGAGCGGAGCATGAGCATTGGACATGATTTTCGTCTTGCTCATGTTCATTTTCAGGCCCACCTGTTGAGAAACCCTGCTGAGATCATTGAGCATTGTATTGAGATCTCTCAGAGTCTCTGCCATGACTACTATGTCATCGGCAAATCGCAGGTGAGTGATGTACTCGCCGTTTATGTTGATGCCAAGTCCGTTCCAATCCAGAAGCTTAAAGACGTCCTCCAACGCAGCGGTAAATAGCTTCGGGGAGATTACATCTCCCTGTCGCACTCCACGCTGCAAGTGGATTGGTCTCGTAGTCTGGTCATGTATACGTACTGACATAGTGGCGTTTTCGTACAAGCACTTCAACACTTGGATATACCGGTAGTCGATCCGGCATCTCTGCAGCGACCTCAATACAGCCCAAGTTTCCACCGAATCAAAGGCTTTCTCATAGTCCACAAACGCTAAGCAAAGTGGCTGGTTATACTCTTCAGTCTTTTGTATAACCTGCCGCAGCGTATGAATGTGATCTATGGTACCAAAGCCTTTTCGGAATCCGGCTTGTTCGGGAGGCTGGAAGTCGTCAAACCTACGAGCGAGACGATTCGTAATGACTCTCGAGAACAACTTGTAAACATGACTCAGCAGCGAGATGGGTCTATAATTCTTCAGCAAGGTATTATCACCCTTTTTGAAGAACAGGACCGCCACGCTCCTGTGCCATGCTTCTGACGTTATACCCTCGTGAATGACGGAATTGAACAATCGCTGAAAGATCTTAAGTACCGGTTTTCCACCCGCTTTCAGGAGTTCCGCAGTGATTCCGTCATCACCTGGCGCCTTGTTGTTCTTGAGCTGTTTGAGAGCCATTCTAATCTCGTATAAGCTGACGTCCGGGATATCTTCGGTATAGTGTCGGGTCAGTTTGGCTCTGGGATCTTTGGCCAAATCCTCAACAGGTTTTTGTGTCGTGGTATATAACTGCCCATAGAACTTCTCGACCTCTCCCAAAATCTCAGATCGAGAAGAGACAAGACGACCGTCATCAGTTTTAAGCCGCGTCAGCTGGCTCTGTCCGATAGACAGATCTCTCGCGAACACTTTTGAGCCTTTGTTCCGCTCGATGGTATCTTTAATACACTTGGTATTAAAGTCCCGAAGGTCGCGAGTTTGTGCCTTAGAGATCTGCCTATTAATCCGCCGGTAGGCAGCCGCGTCTACCGATGACTGCAGCCTCATCTCTTGTCTCTCCTCCATGAGCTTGAGAGTATGGTCAGAGAACTTTTCGGTTCTTTTCCTGCGATGGGTCTTAAAGAACTTAGACCCCACAGTATGGACAGTTTCCACGAGCCTGTTGTTTAGATCGTCCACAGAAACGCAGTCTGCTAGGCAATCGAATCGGTTCTGCAGTTCGAGTTGGAAGTTATCGGGGTTTTGGATATAAGCACGAGAGGGTCGGAGAGTTGACTTCACCAGTCTAGCCCTTTCCAGCTTCACATTAATATTCAATGTGCCTCTTACCATACGGTGATCGCTCCCGGTTTTCACCCTGTTGATCACAGAGACATCATTGAATATATGGCGCTTGGTCGACATAATGAAGTCAATCTCACTTCTCGTAGAACCATCGGGGCTCATCCAAGTCCATTTTCTGTGTGGCCGCTTCCTGAAGAAGGAGTTCATTATAAAGAGGCCCTCCTTCTCCATGAAGTCGGCCAGCATTTGACCCCTCTGGTTCCTTCGCCCATAACCAAATTGCCCTACCCTCGTCTCTGCACCGCTTCGTTCACCCAGCCTCGCGTTGAAATCCCCCATCACAACATTGTAGTGAGTGGTTGAGGCGTGTATGGCTTTTGATATATCCTCATACAGCGCCTCCACCTCCTCGTCATGATGTGCCGATGTCGGTGCGTAAACCTGTATAACCTTCAACGAATACCGATTGGTGATTCTGAGTATAAGGTACGCTACCCTACTCGACACACTTTTGACTTCGACGATGTTGTTGACGAGGGACTTGTGGACGATGAACCCGACACCACCCTGGGACTGTTGGTCGCCCTCCCGGTAGTAGAACAAGTTGCCGGAATTGAGGATTATCGAGTCCTCCCCCTCTCTTCGGACTTCAGACAATCCTATAACATTCCAGCGCAACTTGCTCACTGCTTCTTCCAGCTCGATGATCTTCTCGTCAGTCCTCAACGTGCGTGCGTTATATGTCGCCAGGTCCAGTCGTCGGGGTTGGCAGCGGAATCTCATCCGGAGATTCTTAGCACCCCCTGCCCCGCCATTACCGTGACCGCTGCCAGGGTCAGGCACAGCGAGGCCGCCGGGAACTAGGGGCCTTGGCCTTGTGTTAGTAACCATTTGGGTTTTGCCCATAATGACCACGCTGGGCAGGCGTGTTGGTCATCGCAGGGCTAGACTGATCGCGCCGATGTCGCTGCTGCCCGACACCGGCCTGTGCCATTTGTTCAGTCTAGCTAGTATGAGATGGTTATACCGCCATCTGTCGGTCGCCATAGCCTCGTCAGTAAACCAGCAGGGGGCACCGCGGGCAGGTGAGGTTGACTGTTGGAGCGCTAGATGAAGGTGCGCTCCCTTACCCCTTTGTTAATAAACTAAGTCAATTTAGAAAAAATGCATAAAAGAAGTGTTTCAATGAAAATTAATGATTGTTAAAAATCAATGGAAGAAGAGTCCAACATTTCAAATGCACCAAAAATCTTCTAAAAATGTAAGAATTGAATTGGAACCTGACATATCTGTAGCAAAATGCAATGATCTGAAAAGTTTAATGCAAATATAGAACAATATCAATACGGTTTTATACTTCAAATGTTCTAAAAAAACTCTAAAATTATCAAGCAATGAGTTGTCTTCTATTTAAGAGTACTACTATTTTCTATTTATTGTCATCGAACCAATTTTGACAAGCGACTCACGTCATTAATCTGATAATTTTATAAGCTTCATATCATGAATTAATAGCTGAGTGAGCATGACTATTCAGGCAGTTACGACAAAATTACTTCTACTTATTATACTATTAGGCTTAAGGTGTAAGATTCTTTTGACGTGATAACGTCTTATAAATCAATGAACACCAGCTGCACGCACGACAAAGTGTCACGTTCCACCTGAGCCTGACGGTGAAAGCGAGAGCGCGGAACAAGCGATAGAGAGGCATGATCGGCCCAAGCGTTGGCTTGTGACACATTTATTCATCGATGTTTCTTTATGACGTTATCACGGAAAACTATGGTCCGTAAACCGACTTTACAGATAACCAATTTTTTTTATTTTATTCCAAAATTTTTCGATATTATTATATTAAATTGATTATTCATATTTCTTTGTTATATACTATACAAGATGATGCCCGCGACTTCGTCCGCGTGATTTAAGGTTTTTTGATTCCCACGGAAACTCTGTAATTTTCCGGGATAATAAGTAGCCTATGTGTTAATCCTGTTTATAAGCTATCTCCATTCCAAATTTCCGCCAAATCGGTTCATTCGTTGTAGCGTGAAAAGTAATAAACATCCATCCAAACATCCATCCATACATCCTCACAAACTTTCGCATAGTCATCGCATCGCATAGTAGGAACTAGGATAGTAGGATATACTGCATCACAAAAAAAAAAATTTTTGTGATGCAACTACAAATTTACGATTTTCGGATTTTTTCCTTTACTTGTGCTACATGACATTGCTTCATGCCAAATTTCATGATTCTAGGTCAACAGGAAGTACCCTCTAGGTCTTGCGAGTGTTAAAATATGCGGCATAGATGGACCATAAAAGGCCGTATCTTTTGATTGCGTCGACTTTGTCACAGCTACAAGGGATTGCAGACCTGAGTATTTGATACTATTTTCAACTTGATACCCTCCATGTGTTCCTGAGAAAAAGGGTATTGACAGACGGACAGACAGACGGACAACGAAGTGATTCTAGAAGGGTTCCGTTTTTAGTACGGAGTACGGAACCCTAAAAATGAGAGTTATGACAGTTTAAAAGGTAAAAATTTGTTTTGTCCTCCTGAAAATTAGGGGTTTGTCGCTTACAAAATTTGAAATATCCAGCATCGATGTATCGGATTACACACGGACCTCGGATTACAAAGGGCGTAAAGGACATTTTGGCCAAAACTTGAACTTTTTAATGGTATCATACTCAGTTTTTAACGCTCTTTCGATCTGTCTTATTTACGTCTCAATATTCGCTAAAAATGTCGTTGACGATCTAGATTTTTGGTGTTCTTAAACATGAATTTTCGAATAAATAGGTCACTACTAATGGTACTACACTATGTAATACATACATAGCATAATATCTATTAAGTATATTGTAAAAGTATTTTGAAAAGAGCAATTGCCGAGTTTCTTGCTGGTTCTTCTCGGCAGGAACGGCATTCCGAACCAGTGGTAGACTCATTGACGGTTCTAAAAAAACTTGTAAAAGTTTATTTGAATAAAAAAACATTTCTATTCTTTATCAACCTATCCACCCGCTTTCAGGAGTTCCGCAATGATTCCGTCATCACCAGGCGCTTTGTTGTTCTTGAGCTGTTTGAGAGCCATACTAATCTCGTATAGGCTGACTGACATCTGGGACATCTTCGGTATAGTTCATAAATCATAACGAATAATTGATCGTCATAGTCACCGTCGTTGGCAACAGTTTTTGATTGACAATTGCACTGTCGATTCAACGAAATACAGTCGATTATCGAGTGCAGGCTCGCGTCACCGTAGAAAAAGTATGTCGATATAATAGGCAGATAATATTATGTCGGGTCTCGTGACGTCACCACGCTCCTGCTTCCCTTGATGGATTAAATATAAAATATTTCTTTCTAAAATGTTTATAGTTTTTAATGCGCTTGATTATTTTTTTGGATATTTTGATACTTGATACAAAAAAAATAATTGTAATCATATCAATAAAAAAAATGGATGGAGAAATTTTGCACTGTGAGTAAAAGGGTAGTTTTTGAAAAAAATATAGTCTCTTGGTATATTGTTTGGATTTTCAAGTTGTAGGTACAAAACGGCTATAAAAGGACATTCCAGTGAAAAAAATTCACAGAGCAATTTTTCGCTGCAAGTTACATTGAAAAAACGTATTTTTCAAAATTTGGTGGTTTCGACTAGGAGTATATTTTGGATATTTTATATTTTGTTTCTAGACTTTACATGAATGTTTCAGGTGAAGAAAGTTTTGACCGAGCATTTTGCCGAACTGAGATATTAAGCATAAAAGAGTTTAGGTAAAAATACCTAACTTCCGTTCTAATTTTTTTTTGGATATTTATAAAATACGTTTAACTACTGATACTTTATCATTCTGTAAAGTTTCGTCGCCTGAGGAATTGATGTTGGGGTCCACTAGCTTCATTGCCTAGACTATTAGGTTAGGTTAGGAGATTTCATCCGTGACAAGTTACCACAACTTGTCACGGATGAAATCTCCTACCAGACCAGACCAAAGTCAATTTAGAAAACTCAAAAATCTTTCTATGATCACAGCGCTTTTCCACTACGCCATAGAGGTCGTAGAAGGCTTGTAAAATGATTTCGGAATCCTTTCATTTACAACTCCAGTTTGCTAAGAATGATATTTGATATTTAAGTAATAAATGCTCAGTAAAACTATTCCTCAAAGTATTTGCTTTAGAATTAATTTTCGTGATAAAAACAGATAAACGCGGGCATTGTTCCAAACAAACTCTTTATCGTAGTCGTTTTACTTCGTTTTGTTAACTCGGCTGAATAAATCGTTGCGCATACTTGAATATTTGTTGGCCATTTGGATATATTAAATTTTATTTTACATCGGTATTTCGTTCGGATTGTATAGTATTCATACAGAATTTTTATTGAAGTGGAAAACAAATGGAAACACATATTTATACGCACACATAATAATTGCGAACTTATTATATCTAGATAAACATCATCATCATCATCATGGGGTTGTTACGTTCCCTCAAATATGCACACTGCATACATAGCATAGTATTCATTGTTTTGTAAACTTGTTTTGAAAAGAGCAACCGCCCCGAGTTTCTTGCTGGTTCTTCTCGGCAGGAAGGGCATTCCGAACCAGCGGTAGAGTCTGACGATTTAGAAGCACTCGTAAAAAGTTTATTTGTTTATAAAAGTTTATAAAAAATATTTCTATTCTATTCTGTTCTATCAACTGTTGCCTAAAGCCTCAATAGACTACCTACTGAAAACTGAAAAGTCGACGGTTCGATCCCACCTGCACCAGTTGCATTGTTACGACAACAAACCCACTCTAACCGCAAGCTTTCCGCGTATTTGGAGGGGAGAGGAGAATGTATTAGTCAGATTGAGCTTGGCTAATATTAACCACAATTTAATTTTATTGAATAATATGATCAATATGGGCTAATTTTTAATTAGGTACCTAATTAAAAAAGAAAACATTTGAAATTACTCAAAAAACACCAATATAATATTTCTATCACTAATGTATGTTTGTTAAGTATATCCCCTATTTTAATACGCTTTTATCAGCTTGGTATGTATCTATGAATCTATGTAACCGAATTTTTGGACTCGATTTTCATCCCCTTCAAAACGTCGGATTGATTTAAAACTTCGCATACCTACTTATCAAGGGCCGATGACAATGCAATAATTTAAATAGTTTGTCCCAATATCCTTGCCAGGATCCTCAGGATTAGCTGATGATTGGATTTATTATTTATTTTTAAGTTTATTTTTAGTTTTTATTTCTTTTTAATGTGGTGTGCAATAAAGTGTTTTTCATTTCATTTCATTTCATTCATTTCATTTCATTTCATTTCATTTCATTCATTGGGCCGGAAGGTGGCAACTATGTAATAAAATGACGCAAGTCTTGACATGTAAGTTGACTAGTAAGAAATTATTAGTAAAGTACCAAAATGAACAAAGTTAATTATTAATGAAACAATAGAACAAAAAGTTAAAGTGATTTTTGTGTCTGCATATACCTAATGTAATTTGTTTCAATAGGATGGTCCCGAATTAAGTAGTTCACTGTAATTCACGGTCACATAAACATCGTGAGGAAACATGCACACCTGAGAGTTTCCATAATGTTCTCAAGTTCACAAAGGTTTGTGAAGTCTGCCAATCCGCACTTGGTTAATGGTTATCAAATCAAAAAAATCAAAATCAATCAAATCAAATCAATCAAATTTTATTTGCTCAAAACACGTCAATATATGTTTTGGAAAAGAAAATTAGTTACTTGAACAAAATGTAGGTTAGAACAAAAAAATTAGATTATATTATGAGGCATGCATTTAGTTAGCATGGTGGACAATAGCTTAAATCTGTGCTATAGAGAGCTTGACTTGGAGCTTGGCTTGTGAAGACTTGGGCCGGCAGTGGGTTAGGAATTTAGATGAACGAATGAAATTAATGGTTTTATAATGGAACACTCAAAAGGGGTAAATACCATTCTGATTTGAAGGTCTCTACACCTTTCAGTTTTACCTGTTACCTTGTATTGTAATACAATAAAGTAATTTAAAGTTCCTTCCATTTCTCAATTTCTGCGAGTAAAATTGCTGCGCTGAAACGGATAAGCGACAACAAAGGAAGCTTTTAAAGACAAATCCCGGCTTTTATTCAATTCGCTTCTCAAAAATATTATTCTTAATGTATTTTTCGTTGATTGTTTCCTGTTGGCATCAGAGAACAAATTAATCAAGGGCAGGGACGTTATTATAATATTTTTGTGGGACCGATGGAGTGATTCAGCTTTTGATAACAACTCAAACTCGGCTTTATACAGTTTTGAATACAGTTGAAATTGCTTTCTTCTTCTTCTTTGTCAATTTATAGACATTCACTGCTGGACATAGGTCTCTTGTAGGGACTTTTATAAGCCTTGATCTTGTACAGTCTGTATTCAGTAGTCTTTGCAACTCATCTGATATCGTTGGCCCACCTAGTGGGGGGTCTGCCAACATTGAGCTTTGTGATCGTTTTTCGATTAATTATTACCGGTTCTTCAAACTATATTAAATGATCCACCCATTTCAACTTCAGATTTGCGACTCACCGAGCTCTGTCGGTAATTCTGGTTGTCCTACGGATCCTAATTTCTGAGCAAAGCTTTTTCCATCGTTCGCTTTGGGATCCTGAGCATGTTTATGAGACTACATATTATGAGGTCCTTCAAGAGATCTATGTCCAACAGTGGACGTGTACTGGATGAAACGACGATGATCTTCTAAAATATGCTTGTTAATTAGATCCCTGCGTCAGCACCCAGTAGCTACACTACAAAAGATGTAAATGTCGTAGAGCTTCCGTTAAGCTCTATACCTATTGTAGTTGACATCGTATTTTGTAGTCTGATCGTAGAGACCGCCTATAGAAAGGCCGTTTTCAATTATTTCTCTTACCTTGTTACAGTGGTGTTATTATACCTATGAGTATACCTTACATAAAGACTATCACCGGTGCAGTGATACTTAACCGATTTCTTCTTCTATCTATTATATAAGTACTACATAACAATATTTATATGATGATCTTTCTCTTTTTATCAAGTTTGTGCTCTCAACAAATTCTCAGTACCAGCCTGAAGTTGCGAAGTGGCCACTGCCAACGTCCCAACTCCAGGCTTATAACTATCACGGAACCCATCATGATTCTTATCTTCATCATCATTAGGGGATGAAACATTTTACATCGCCCTGCTTCGGAGAGCACGTATAAGTGCCTAATTACTCCCGCGATTGTGTCAGATAAATACGTAACGTCGGATGTAAAGCTTAAGATTAATCTGTCACCTTTCTAAAACTGAGATTTCCTTCCGATTATAAAGGTGAAAGATTTTTCCCATTCGTTCTCAAGTTATTACAGCTGTCAGTGTAAGTATATCCCTGCCACTGTAGCCAAGTAACACTTCGTTGTGTCTATTCTCTTTCTACGATAGTTGTCACTTGAAGTTTTAGCTAGAGCTAGACTAGATGGCGCTGCAGCTGATCAAAGACTTTTGTAGTGTTTTTTTTAGCATTTAAAACATTTATAATACAAAATGCCGCGAAATATTATCAAAGCACTTCTGTCTTTGATCAGCTGCAGCGCCATCTAGTCTAGCTTTAGCCAAAACTTCAGTGACAACTATCGTAGAAAGAGAAACGATACAACGAAGTGTATCTTGGCTAGAGGGGCAGTATACCCCCATCTTAACACGAAGTTAACCTTTCTTGTTGATGAAGTAGTATTTCAAGAACAAAAATTAGACTTTCGAGCTAAGGACGTTTTACTTTTAGTACAAAATAATAAAAAATATACATATACATATTTTTTAAATTATTTATTACTAGTGGTTCGCCCCGAACTGAGACCTCGCGGTAACGGTATCCCATGATTATTCATTCAATCGATACATGATAACCAAAACTGACATTATTATTATGCCCGTTTTCACCAAACATACCTAAATCATCCCCTAAGTAGGAGTCTCTTAACGTAGGTAGCTCCTAAATACAATCCTAAGTCCTAACATCCGTCCCAATATCCTTTTAGGTGTCCCGTACAGGATCGTGATAAATAAGTTGACAGAAAACATCAATCACCTAACTTATAGGTAGCCCGTAAAGGTTAGGGAACGTTAGTGAAAACATTGAATTATTATGTAGGTACTAACGAGTGAAACCGGGTTACGGGCATCTGTACAAATCGTCATCTATCGACGCGAATAGAAAATATACAATATTTAACTAAAATTTAACTAAAAAATAATTTTAATTGAATAATATGGTACAAAAAAAATTACAATACAATTATTGTATTATAATAAGTAACTAAATAATAATGGTCGACGCAAAACTGTTATACTGGGATAGGTCGTTAGTCGTAACTCGTAGTTCCATGGGAATAGTTACTGACTGCGCCATCTATTAGCATTATTGTGAAGCTATGTTGATGCTATATGAATTACTGATGTACATTAAAAATTAAATAATCTCGTTTCTTTATAATATTCATATAATTTTAGTATTTGTTGTTCAAGTACAGGATATAAGTGACCTAAAAACATAAAATTAGTTTGAAAATCCATAGCGGATTTTCCTAGAGAGCGTCTTCAAGCGAGCGTATAAAATCGCCACTTTGAAAGCCCCCCATTTCGTCAATTTTAAGGGAAAAATTAAAAAAAAAATATTTTTGTACTCAGTTCAAAATTATCTTTAAAATGATACGTAACAATTTTATGTAACGCGATATTTTTTTTTTTACTTCGCATTCGCTTCTATGAGAGCCCCCCTGAAATAAAGATTTTTATAACTTTTTAAGCCATTTTCGGCTGGAGGCCATCGGTTTACATATTATATCTAAATTTGAAGTAATTACGTTCAGTAATTCAAAAGTTATAAGGCTCTGACAGACGGACGGACGGACGGACGGACGGACGGACAAGTGCAAATCGCTCTAGTTAACTCAAAGACCTTCGCTTCGCTCGGTCGATTATTTAGTACGGAACGTTCTGGATATTGGTATATTTAAAAATAATAATGAATGTTCGAGATTATTCTATTGCCTGACGTAACTATGTTATCTACGAGAACGTCCAACATTATACGCTAGATTAAAAATAAGCATCGATGTGATTTTAAGGATCATTAAATGCGAGAGTGTTGTAGATTTAAGTAATAGGTATCTAGTGAGTTGTAAAATTTCAAATCTATTTGCTCTTTCTAATATTAGATGATTTTGCAATTTTATTAGGTCACCGATTTTATTAAATTAATTTTTTCTCCTGGGATAACATCGAACCGGCTTGCCACAAACTTATTCTTTAGCCCGGGTAGGCTCAATGCTCAATAAACATTTTTGAAAGCTCTTCAAAAAAGAACTCTAGCCCCCGGGTCTTAGGGGGCGTCCATAAATTACGTGAGGTGTTTTTTTAAATTTTCTGTCCCTCCCTCCCCCCTTGGTGAGATGTCATGAGATTTTATTTGACCCCCTCCTCCATCCTCCAATCTCACGTGAGATTTTTCAAAATTAGTAAATTCAGATTAAATTGAGCTATTTGGTATAAAACAAATATGATGGTTTGACAGTCAGTAGATGTATAACGTCGAAGTATGAATGAAATTGTTTTCTTCGAACGAATTAGTGAATGATCTTAATCGTATTACGATTACGCTTAAGATTAAATTTAAGCATGTACAATCTGGATTAAATGGGCCAAAATAGTATATATTTTTTTTGTTTCAATCAGAAAAGACCCGATTTGCCGAGACCCCCCCCTCTCTCCAACGTAAGATTAGATGAGATTTGACTCGACCCCCTCCCCCCCTTAAACACCTCACGTAATTTATGGACGCCCCCTTACGGCCTGCCCCAAGGTATATCCTACACAAATAAAAAATACGTGTGGCACTCGGAGACTGCCGCGGTAAGCTATTGCATAGCATTTTCTAGTCGCACGCACACAAACACCGTGCCGAAGTCTGCCTAACTGAAACGACGGTGTTAGGTTTATTTTCGTTACGGAATTTCTTGATTCGGTCGCCGCGCTCAAAGCCCGCGATAAAAGCTATGCAATAGCTTAATATGTTGTGAGTTATGTGTTATATGTGAATTAATTAATGAAACCATACGCTGTAAAATGAATACGATTTTCTTATACTATCGCACGGCTGTAGCCTGTATTGGGTACATCTTGTACCTTTTAAAGGTCATCTATATTCTGTATGCGAGGGAAAGGATAAGTTTTAACAACTTTTATGGCAGAAATTCACCCAACTTTAATAATCATTTTAAAACCTTATCAAGATTAATCCTTGTTACGGGCCGTCACATGGTTTGAGACACAAAGGGGGAAGGTAGGGGAAAATAAATTAAGAATTATAGTCAAGCTAACTTTAAATCCTACTAAGCCCTATATTTTCCCCATCTCCGATTAAACTTAAACCGACCTATAGGCACAGAATAATAACTAGTACCTAGCGGTACTATAGGTAAAGGCTGAGATATTTAAAAAAAATATCAGCTTCCCAGATAACGACGTTTATATACGTTTATATAATATATTATGTGGTCGACCAGTAGCCGAAACCATAGGTACCTTTTTTGACTTGACCTTTAACTGACTTTTTTTTCCATAGTACGTAAAATGCAATATCAAGCATGATATTAAATGAAGTGGAAAAGGTGAAACTTATGAATAAAATCCCTCGAAAGTAAGTAAGGTGAAATTATAAAGTGGTATAGGGTACCTAAGTAGTGGCATTGAACTTAATTAAGAAAGGAAACCTCGATCTCAACTTACCTTCGCGCATCGCTTAATCGTGTCTACGAAATTAAGTAAGTAGGTAAGTACTAAATGAGAATAAAATTCAAACTTAATATTGCCATAAGTTTGATTTGTATTTGAGAATACAATTCAAACTTAATATTGCCTTAAGTTTGATTTGTATTCAAGGGACGCTACGCGAGGTGTCGTGAGGGACTCCCTTGAAACTAGGGCTGCCATGCTCGGGAAAATGTCAACACCCGACCAAATGTCAACCGATCTAAACGATTCTAGGAAAGATTCTAGGGTCTGAATTCCTCTAGAACTTCCTAACACCTGAATCCGGACGTGATTTAGTCTAGGTTCATATTAAAATAATAAGTTAATTATTAATAATTATTAACTTATTACCACCACCCCACTTACGATCATACATTGATATACCACACACACACGTTTGTTTGAAGTAAAAGAGTAGCGAATTTTATTATGATACCGAGTTGGACGTGAGTTACTCACAAATTAGTCAGTATTTTGATTAATTTCTTAAAATGGTCACTTTCAAGTAAAGATTTTTATGTAAACCTGTGAAGATGATAATTCTACTGGCGCAATTAGAATGCCTTAAGCCTACTTTGTCGTATTAGTTTACAAAATGGGAAAAACCAAATTAAATTTGAATTTCGCGGGCAGACCCGTATAATCCACTTTAAGGCTAGTGAAGTGAGGTAGCATGGCTGTGGCCTGGTAACATTTGTCGGTCGACCAATAGCCGTCGGAGTCTTGAAATCTTAGAGTGGAGACGGTGTCTCGGCAAACGGAGTGTAGGGCGCCCCCGGCTAGATGGAGCGAAGACATCCGGAATGTGGCAGGCATCGATTGGATGCGAAAGGCCGATAGGCAACGTTGGCGATACCTAAAAGAGGCCAATTTCCAATAGTGGATGCATTTTTCCATGATAATGATCCTATCATTATGTTTAAAAAGTTTTTTTTATTATTATTAGATAGGCTTGCGCTTGACGACAATCAACGTTACAAAGCACTGATGAGGTCTAAGTTGGAGCGCGCTTGCCTAGAAGATGCCTATTCTTCAAGGTACTCAAATTTTAGCTGGCAGGAAACACGGATGCTGGAAGGGTGTTCCACACCTTAGCGGTTTGTTTCAGGAACGTTGAACTAAAGAGTTTCGTGCGAGTAGGTTGGATTTTTAAGTTGCGACGCATCATAGACAATAGCGCTGCAGCAGCGGTCGCGCTTTGCACCACGATCGATGTATGGAGCTCCTTCGTAATGGTAGCCCTAGTCGGTAGAAATGGACGTAACAGCTTTGGTAAGTATTAGGTACGTTTGGTAAACAAGTAAGTAAACGTTTTATCCTCACTAAGGGTCAGCTACGTGCCTCGAGTCACGTACTATTCTGTTTGTTGTTTGTGAAGATTTTATGATTGCTTTTTTCTATTATTGATAGTATTTACTGATAGTAGTACAATATCACCACCTCTAGCATCGGTTTGGAGAACAGAATCTGTTTTCTGACGCGATGGTAAAGTTTTCACTTGTCATATGAGCTCTTTTTTCCGTGATTGAAGTAAGAGCCACAAATTGGCCTACATGAAATGAATAATATAATTTTTGATTTTATTTGCTAGCAGTCAGTGCTTGATTCTGCCTGGATCATACCAGTAAATAGTACGCAATACAAAATTTGTATGGATTCCAAATTGTATCATCATCATCATCATCATTAGCAACTCATCAACGGCTCACTACTGAGCACAGGTCTCCTTTCAGAGAAGTGATATAAATTGTATACTTTGTATAATTTGTATATCATACTAATATTATAAATGCGAAAGTGTTTGTTGATTTGTTGGTTTGTCCTTCAATCACGTCGCAACAGTGCTACGGATCGACGTGATTTTTTGCATAGGACCTCGAGAGTCACATAGGCTACTTTTTATCCCGGAAAATCAAAGGGATTTCCCGAGGGATTTTAAAAACTAAATCTACGCGGATGAAGTCGCGGGCATCAGCTAGTAATGGTATACTTTGTTTTATTTTTGCAAAACTTATCATTATTTTCAACAAACTAAAACCATTGCAAACTTTCGGAGTTATGGGAGTTTAAAGAACTTAAAATACATAATTTATTACTTTATCTAACGTTAAAGCAAAACCTGCATAACTCAGAGTTATAAGCAATGTTTCAAAAGTTGTGTGAAGTTTTCCAAACTGCACTTGGCTAGCGGCCGGTGCACTATGGTCAAACCTTTCTCATTCTAAGAGGAGCCCTGTGCTCTGTGATTGATTGGGATGATGATGTTATAAGTACCTCGCCTGCGCTGCGTAGGCAATTCTTTTGACCTAGGCACACTGTTGCGTGAAATATCTAGGTCACAGCACCCCTATGATGTAGGTACTAGGTATCTACTAATAAATAGATTAATAACATAATTATTACTCTCGCAGAGTCGTATCGAAGTGGGCAAGCTTCGCACACGCCATTCTAGATATTAAGGTATCTACATAATGCGTTTTTTGTATGTCAAAGTCAGTCAAAACCAAACCAACTGTTATTTTGTTTTTTTGAAGGTATAGGTTGAATTAACACTGCCATACCCCTTCCAAGTTAGCCCGCTTAAAATGCACTGTCACTTACCATCAGGTGAGTTCGCAGTCAAGGGCTATCTTGTGTCATCAAATAAAGAAAATCTTAAAGCTAAGTATTACTTATAAGTTATAACCTCTATGATAACAGAACACTGCACTGAACAGGCTGGTGATTAGTAGAATAGATTTTGGCGTTGATTACAAAATTGGTCACAGTGAATTTAAGGGAAATAATAAATTGTACTGGGAAACTCCAAAAGCTTCCAGGAGTTCTAAGTTTTGAATCGATACCTGAATCAGCTGGTATTATAGATTACATAGACACTCCAGGGCACGTTGTATCACAGAGAACGATTCTATTATACCGAGAGCCTTTTGACGGGAAATTGATTGATTTACAATAATTTATAAACTTTCTTGCAAGTTTAAGGCGAATTAGAGCTTAATGGATTTTAATGGATTTGTTGGGTTAACGCATTTTAATTGACTCTCTTATTTAAAGTAATCGACTTTGATTAATTAATTTCAAAGGTCAATCGTAACAACAAATTGTCGAAGGCTCGTTTATACGTTTACAATTATTAGTGCTACATTAGAAATGGATGCCGGAATGGATAGATCATTTTCGGACTCGGATATTCACGTGACAGGTACACAATCGGTCATAACGCCACCTAATTTTCAATCTCTGCGGAACAAAAGAAAAAGAGACGAAGATATTGCCCAGGAGCTTATCAATTTCAAGGAGGAAGTGAGAAAAATGATTTTAACTCTAATGACAAGTCAAGATAATGAATTTAAGAAAAATGCATCTACCCTCAAAGAAATACAACGAACTAATACCAATATTGAGAATTCGGTGGCATTTCTTTCGGCGCAAAACGAAGAGTTTAAGAAAAAGATAGAAAGTTTGGAAAGACAAATAAAAGAGGACAAAAAGTATATTACTATTTTGGAGGATAAAATCGAAGAGGTGCTGAGAGATAGCCGCAAAACAAACTTTGAGTTGAAAAATGTACCTAAGAAAAATAATGAAACTAAAGAGGACTTGATGGACATGGTAATAAGGCTGTCCAATAACATTGACTGTAAAATCAATAAATCGGATATTAGAGATATATACAGGATTCGTTCAAAAAAAGAGGGTGTTCAAAATACACCAATTATAGTAGAAATGTCTTCTACTATTTTAAAAACGGAGCTTCTTAAGATGAGTAAGTCCTTCAATATAAAACACAAGTCAAAGTTATGTGCCAAGCATCTAGGGTTCCGTACCTCTGAAGACACTCCTATTTTTATTTCGGAACAGCTTACGTCTAAAGCGGCCCGACTATATTTTTTGGCGCGCGACCTTGTTAAGATGAAAGCTTTTAAATACTGTTGGACGGCCTACGGCAAGATATATTTAAGAAAGGATGAGGGATCCCCTATCATACTAGTCACGAATGAACCTCAAATCCACAAACTTTCCCAAGATAAAATATGACTATACTTTAATTTTAGTTTGTTATTGTATGCTGATTTCTATATTTTTTATATGAATTTTGTTCGCTGTTCTACCTATCACTACTGTACTTATTTTTTACCGCTTAGCTTACCTGCAGGCGGTGCATTTTTCTTACACACACATAAACTTGCCTGTGACACAATATACACACTACAAATACACTCAATCTCGTTAATTAATGTAATCACTACTCACATAATATACTTCAGGCACAATAAAAATTATAATGATCGGTTGCACTAAAGCTATCACAAGTCTTACTATATAGCTATCTTTGTATCCTCGGGTATCACTTTATTTTACCACCTTGTATTAAAAATCAGTTCTCCTTATGAATTTTAGTTCTCTTGTAGCATTAAACGAAATAGACCAATTTATGGCTACATGTTCACAACACTGTGACATTGAGGACCTTAACAAAATAAAGGCTATTAACAAAAACGACCTAAAATTGATATCACAAAATATACGCAGTATTTATTCGAATTTAGATGATCTGCAAATTTCATTAGCTAACCTAAATTTTCACATAGATATTTTAGTTCTGACGGAATTTCGAATAAACCCACTAAAAATTGTTCCATCCCTTAACAATAATTACATCTCATTCACTACTTCCTACCACCTTAATCAAAATGATGGTGTAGTCATCTATGTCAGAAATACTCTCTTGGCTAGCGCTATGGAGGTAAAATTAGAACATGCATCGTGTTTGCAATTAAAAATTAACGATTATATTATTCTAGGAATTTACCGGTCACCATCTAATATTAATGCTACTAACTTCATTAATTCTCTTAGTAATCATCTTGATACTATCAAATCACACAAAAATATTATAATTACGGGAGACATAAATATCAACCTTATACCTAAACAAAATGAATCGAATAATGAATGCAGTAATAGGTTTAACTACCTAAACATGCTTTCCACATACGACCTACTCCCAGGTCATACACTTCCAACTCGAGGTACTAACTGCCTAGATCATTTTATATTAAAATTAGAGAAAAGTGATGTCTCGCCTTTTATTGCAGTTCTCAACACGTCGATCACTGATCACTGCATGATATTTTTATCCATATCTAAATTGAAGAGTAAACACAAGTTTTCAAAAACAAAGCTTTTCGTAGACTATGACAAAGCTATGAATATCCTTATGGAAAAAAATTTAGATATTTTGCTTTACTCTGAAAATCCTAAACTGGTAGCTGAAGAACTAATAACTAAATTAACTGATTCACTAAAAGGGAGCTCGACTGTAATGTACCTCCCTAAAAATAAGCGTACTATCAAACCATGGATGACATCTGGCATCTTACGCTGCATACAAAATAGGAATAATATGCAGAAAAAGTTAAAAGCTGATCCTGAGAATGAAATTTTAAAAATTACCTTTAAACGGTATCGTACTTACTGCAATAACCTGATTAAAAAGATGAAACGGAATTATGATAGGCAACAGTTAGCTCTTTCTGTTAAGAATAACAAGGCACTCTGGAGCAAAATTAAATCTATTGCCAACTTAAACAAAACTAAAACCCATAGTCTGAATCTATTAAATTTAAAACTCTCTCCAGTCAATTCTGTTAATTATGTAAGTAACTATTTTGCCAACATTGGAAGGGTACTTGCAGAAGATATTATGTTAACCGCCCCTCAATCTGTAGATCCCTTAAGATTTGTTGATAGTCAATTATCTTCTTTTGTTCTCCTAGATACTGATCTACATGAAACTGTAAACATTATTATGAATCTTAAAACAGACAGTGCGCCTGGTTGGGACAATATTCCAACAAAATTTCTTAAATTAGCCATACATATAATCGCACCAATAATTTGTCATTTAGCTAATCTCTGTTTTAAAGTTGGAGTGTTTCCTACAATCCTGAAACAGTCCATCGTCACACCTGTGTTTAAGAGTGGGGATAGTGAGGACATTAATAATTACAGACCAATTTCTGTTTTGCCATCGATTGCGAAAGTCTTGGAAAAATTAATAAATTCAAGATTAGTTTGCTACCTAAATAAATTTAATATTCTTTCACATTCACAATATGGGTTTAGACAAGGAAAATCCACGGAAGATGCAGTATTAGCATTAACATCACTTATTACGGAACAGTTAGACAAAGGTAAAAAATGTTTAACGGTTTTTTTGGATATTAAAAAGGCGTTCGATACTGTCTCCGTCCCTCTGCTTATACAGAAACTTGAAAGAATTGGCATTAGAGGTACACCACTGTTATTACTCAAAGATTATTTGTATGATAGAACTCAGCGTGTCAAAATCGGAAATTATGTTAGTGAGGATTGCAAAATGACATTCGGCGTCCCTCAAGGAAGTGTATTAGGTCCAACTTTGTTTCTAATATACATAAATGATTTATGTAATTTAAAACTTGACGGTGGCCATGTGTTCTCATATGCTGATGACACTGCTATAGTTTTCTCTGGTACGTCATGGAACTCTGTAAAAAGGATGGCTGAATCTGGGCTCTCAAAAATCTCTCTATGGCTGAGTTCTAATTTATTAACGTTAAATACTGCAAAATCTAACTATATATGCTTTACAATCAATTCTAAAACGCAGCCTTATAGTGATTTCCAAGTTAAAATTCATAAATGTGATAATCTAAACTCTGTAAACTGTAATTGCCCTGTCCTTAATAAAGTTACTACAATCAAATATCTTGGCATAATGTTAGATTGGCGACTCTCATGGCACTCCCATATTGAATTTGTAAATGGCAGAATTAGGAAACTTATCTGGATTTTTAAAACTCTGAGACATGTGACGACAAAAAAATTGTTAACCCAGATTTATGTAACATTGGGTCAATCCGTTTTGGCATATTGCATCCCAGTATGGGGAGCAGCTTCAAAAATAAAGTTTCTTGAGGTGGAACGAGGTCAAAGGTCTTTACTGAAAGTTATGTTTTTTAAACCATACAGATTTTCAACCTTTGACTTGTATAGACATTGTGCATTACTAACGGTTAGAAAATTGTACTTATTAAATTCATTATTAAAAGTACACAAAAATGTACCTCCGGACCCTGGCAAACCTAAAAGGAGGAGAAGAAATATGGCTATACATAAAATAACAAGTAAAACTAAATTTGCTTCTCGACAATTTACTAGGAAATCGATACATCTGTACAACATAGTTAACAATAAATTAAATATTTCTCCATTATCACTCCACAACTGCAAAAAACTCCTTATTGAGTGGTTGCATAAATTAAATTATGATGAAACGGAAGATCTGATGCAACAAGTGTACATATAACATGTGCATGCACTGACCTGCATGTTCTTTTAACATAACACACACACACACACACACACACACACACACACACACACACACACACACACACACACACACACACACACACACACACACACACACACACACACACACACACACACACACACACACACACACACACACACACACACACACACACACACACACACCACACGCACATACAAGCACAACACACATACACCTTGTAACCTATTTAACCAAACATCAAATAATTTTGAAAGTGTACTTATATCAGTTTGTATTATGTAAGCTATGGAAGAGAGCGGGGCCTCCTGCCACAAGTACTAGTAGTAATACTAGTTACTTACTAGGATGGTCTCAATTAATTATATGTATTATTAATACTGGTACTGAAATAAATATTTTTGTATTTTTTTGTATTTTTTGTAAAGATAGGCTAGCAATTTATTTAATTACAATGATATAAATGCTAATAAAATTTATTTCTTAGTAAACTTTTCTTACCTGTCTACCTATTATTTCCATCTTAAGGCTAAGGTCACCCTACAATGGTAAAGCGTTTGCGATGCGACGGAGACGCGATATATGGTGTGTGTCGCGACAAATTGCAGTGGAGATAAATAAAAATAAAGTTTTTGCAGTCAAAACTTCTTTAGGCGCGTTGAGCGATTTTTAGTAAGTACAGGAAAATCTTATTTATGGGTTCGCGTAACCGACATGTTAATGTGAACAGTATAAATCTGTTCATTCATCTTAACCCACCGCCTCTTGCTCATAACTGAGCACAGGTCTCTTCTCAAATGAGAAAGGTTTAGTCCACCACGCTGGCCAAGACTGGTTGGAAGACTTCACATACCTTCAAGAACATTATGGAGAACTCACAAGCATGCAGGTTTCCTCGCGATGTTTTCCTTCACCGTTAAAGCAAGTGATATTAAATTGCTGAAACCGCAAATAGGTAATTCCGTAAGGTCAGAGGTGTATGCCTGAGATCACACCCGGACCTCACGAAGTTGAGGCCGAAGTCTAAAAGGTACATGCTCATTTCTTATGTTATTAAGATCACAATATGTTATTGTATGCATCACGTTGTAAAATTAAGCTAAAGCCACAACCATTCGACTAATTAGTATAACGAGCGTGTAATTTTCATTTTGAAACATGCTTCACGTTTAAAATCTCGAAAAAATAAGTAGTTCTTTTTCAACAACAAGGACGTGAAAATCTTTTGTCACTGTCGCATGACAAATTGACTCCTCGAGTTTCGGAATAGATAGGGTTGACACTTTTATAAAAACATATAATTCAAATTTGGTTGACCTCATTCATGGTCTGGTAGGGTGGTAGGAGACTTTGGTCGTGGCTTGTTGCCACCCTACATGTTGCAAAGTGATTTAGCGTCCCGGCACGATGGCGTGTAGAAACTGACAGAATAGTCAGAAAGACTCCCTTAGACAGAATGTCAAAAAAATTAATAATTAGATTAAAATATCAAATCAAGTTATAGAATTAAATATAAAAAAATTGGTTGTCTGTAAAGTCGGTTTACGGACTATAGTTTTACGTGATAGACGTTATCTTATATAAAGAATTTATCTGTATATAAGATATATATATATATATCTATTATATAAAGAAACATTGATGAATCTAGTCCCAAGCCAACGCTCTATCGCTTGTTCCGCGCTCTCGCTTGCACGTTCAGGCTCAGGCGGAACGTGACACTTTTTCGTGCGTGCAGCCGGTGTTCATCAATTTATAAGACATTATCACGTCAAAATGATGGGAAGTAGCCGGATAAGGAAAGACGAAGATCGAGTGTAGTGGTTCTCATTAAGAACGCGTATAACACCAAAAAAAAAATCAGATTTCGCAATGAAATAAAACATAGCCGCAACCTCATGTGAGGCGCGACAAAAGAAAACGTTTTGCGCGGAATAGGTGTGTAGTAAGCGCCAAATACTTTGTAACTCGTAAAATATTCATTTTCTTTTCAATTCACTAGGCTACTCTCTTGATAATATCTATCGGAATTTAATGTAAAAATTTTGGCTCTGTAATATGCAACACATTGAAAATAAATGAATATTGGTTAAAAATGAGACCTAACCTCGCGATTTTTTATTATCGAACAAATTTCATCATTTTATGTTTTTGCCCAAGCACGTCCCTTGGCAGTATGATGTAATTTTTGCGTGTTTTTATTCGGATAGTTGAAACTTTATCTACTACTGTAAAAATCAAATCTGTTTACTGTTAACGAACGTACACCACTCTTAAAGAAGGCCTATGTGATATGTCCAACAGTGAACGTTCACAGGCTTATGTGTTACTGATGATTATGTGACAATACTAATCTAAGCTATAAATTATCATAATTATTATTTTATTTAAAATAGTGGCAACCCTTATCAATACAATAACATGACGATGGAGTTTGATAAATTGTTTTCAAGATTTTCCTTGTCAGCACGTTAAAAGATTTAAGTGAATGTATTTGCGAACAATGCAAGAAATATGGGCTGTTGAAGGAAAATAATAGAGGCCAACTTTCTAATTGGGAGCCGAAGCAAACACGCTACCTGGATCGGCGATCAGCGATTTTTCATTAACTTCGTTGCTGCATCGTATTTTGCGTTTGCCCGTGTTATCATAAAAATCGGCCAAGTGCGAGTCGGGCCTCGCTCTTTTAGGGTTCCGTACATATGACCAAATCACTTTTCTAGTCCAACTAGAGATATTTAAATATCTTAGTTCTTAGATAGTACTAAATAAGCATATGGGGAAAAATGCTCATTATGTCGGATAGTGGTGAAAGAGGCCCTAGTATTTCACTGTTAAAAGTGGCCCATTAAAATCGTCCTACTTTATATTTTGACTTAAAAGTTCAATTGTAGCTTCCGAAAAACGATTAAATCGCCAATCGCCTATGTCAACAGCAACATGTGTGTGGCGGATTTAAATTAATATCCAACCACAGCGAGGAGATGCGGTGAGGTGAGGTGATAAATAAAAACACCTTTTCTTCTAGTAGAGCGGAGATGCGTTCGGTTCCAAGTCAGCGAGTGAAGTGCGTGATTGGTCCGTCCGTCCGGGGTCTTCCGCTTAGGCCTTCATAGGCCTCGGGGCGACTGTTCGGGGCGATGGCCCCTTTCAGTAGTGTCAACGCCGCCTGCAACTACAGGCGGGGCACTGGGTGGGACCGGTTGGTCCGTGGTGTAAAATCCGGGGTGTCAATCCGGTGGTATCCTGTCGCAGTGCGATCGAGCCCGCGTAGTGTTGCGGGCGATCTGCGGACTGCGGCAGGGTGGTATGTCCGTGGTGGGCTTCGCCCGCCGCTCAGCGAGGTCGAGCCCGCCGGTAGCGTACCGGTGAGCGCCCGTCAGCCAGCGGCGAGGAAGTGGTCGTGTCCTAGGGAGCTAGGTCACGTGGCAGGCCTCTTATGTCCGGCGGTCGTCGATGGTATGGCGCGATGCCATGCAGGTGCTGGGATCGCGCTCCGTCGGCGCGTGCAAACATAGAGGCACTCAGGCGGCGAATGAAGTCGTCCAGGTTCTCCATGCGCAGGTCTCTGGAGATGACCTGATTCCGTACGAAGCGAGGTGCTCCGGAGATGGTGCGGAGCGACAGCGACTGCTGTGCTCGCAGCGACTTGCGGTCTTTCTCGCTTGTGAGAGCGTACCACGCGGGTGCCGCGTAGGTGAGTCGCGTGCGAACGTACGCCTTGTAGACGCACAGCTTCGTACGGAGAGGCAGGTGAGACGCCAGCACGGGTCGGAGGAGGTTCCGTGCGGCGCGCGTCTGGGCGACCACATTCTTGACATGGGGCCGCATCGAGAGGGTCCTGTCGATGGTCACGCCGAGGTTCTTGGCCTTCGGCGACCACTCGACGGTCTCGCCCATGAGCGTCATCGGGGGCGGCAGTAGTCGCGCCCGCCCGATGGAAATCGCCTGAGTTTTCGCCACGTTGACCTTGAGTCTCCAGTTCTCCAGCCATGTGGGAAGTGCGTCCAGTGCTCGCTGCATCTTCAGCACTGCATGCGGGACCTTGATCGACGTTGTGATGAAGGCCGCGTCGTCGGCATACAGCGCTAGCATAGCGCCGTCAGCGACTGGAATGTCGTCCGTGTATCTGCTATAGCAGACGGGCGACAGGCAGCTTCCCTGAGGCACACCGGCTCGGATGGGGCGCTCCGTGGACAGGACGTCTTCAACCGCCACTTGAAAACGTCTATCTTGCAGGAAGGTGGCCACAGTCTTGACTACTCGGCGCGGAGTAGTAGACGTGGACAGCTTGTACACGAGGCCGGCGTGCCAAACGCGGTCGAACGCTTTCTCCATATCGAGGAATACTGCGACTGACGGCTCTCGCTTGTTGTAGGCGGAAGCGAGGTGGTGCAGTACCCTCGTCACTTGTAGAGTGGTGGAGTGTTCGGCGCGGAAACCGAACTGTTCGTCGCGTGGCTGGAGGTGGGGCGTGATGTGCAGCAGCAGTAGCTTCTCGAAGACTTTCGAGATGCACGACAGAAGAGTGATGGGACGGTAACTCCCAGGCAGCATGATGTTCTTGCCAGGCTTGGGAATCAGGATGACTCGGCCGAGCTTCCACGACGATGGGAAGTGCCCGGTACGGAGAATTCCGTTGAAGAGCCGCGTCAGCGTCGCGATTGCTCGCGGAGGTAGGTGACGCAGGGCTTCGTTGGTGACTCGGTCGAGGCCGGGGGCTTTGCGCAGTTTAGCTCGTCGAATCATCCTTTGGACTTGTCCAGGGGAGAACACGACGGGGTCTTCTGTCGGAGGTATCGGCGACTCGAAGTAGTCCTTCACATGTCGCTCGATGGTCTCTACGTGCTGCACATCCGCAGTCGGGTTGGGTGTAAACTGCGTCTCCAGGTGGTCCGCAAAAATCTCCGCTCGATCCTCGGCACGGTAACGCAGGGTTCCGTCACCGGCCAGGAGAGGTCTAATCGGAGACGGCCTCCCGGAGAGTTGGCGGCAGAGGCGGTGAATGCCGGACCAGTCATCGCCGGCTCGCTCGATGGCGGAGTGCCAAGACTCGACTGCGACTGTCTCCAGTGCGTCAGAGATCCTAGCGGCCAGAGCGTTGAGCCGCATCTTCATGGTCGGGCACCGCAGGTGTTGCCATTGCCTTCGCAGCTTCCTCTTCTCCTCTATCATCGCTTGAATGTAGGCAGGGAGCTGGGGTTGTCTGCGAGTAGATGCAGCGTCGAGTCTGGACTCTCGAAGCGCATTGGACATTACTGCGCTGAGGTCCGTGGCGAGTCGGTCGACGTCTGCAGGACTCTCTACTCTGAAGGACGGCGAATGTTCGGCCATGTGTTCGGCGAAGATTCGCCAGTCCTGGCGATGTTTCGGAGAAGGCATCGATGTCGTCATCGGGGTCGTCTTCAGCGTCAAGAGGACAGCTTGGTGGTCGGAAATGAGGTGATCATCCAGGACGTCAAGCGACGGTGCGGCGACTAGGCCGCGAGCGACTGCTATGTCGATGACGTCGGGCATGTGGGCTGCGACGTACGGATAGTGCGTTGGGACCTCTGGTCCTAGCACCTCGTAGCCGTGGCGGTCTGCGTCGTCCAGGAGGCGTCTGCCATCCGGGCTCACGGTGTTCGAGTTCCACGCCGTGTGTTTCGCGTTGAAGTCGCCCGCTAGGATCGTGGGCAGCGGCGAGTCCAGCAAGGTGCGGACGTCAGCCACTGCAAGTCGATTCTGCGGCGGCTTGTAGAAGGCGAACACGCGGGTGGGCTGGCGGTCAATGCAGATCTCGACGCCAAGGGCGTACGATGACTGCAGTTGTGGTACTGGCAGCCGTTGGTGGATGATGTTCCGACGGACCAGGACTGCTAATCCCCTGTAGGCAATCCCGGCCGGCGAGGTGTGGTCCTCCCGGTAGACATAGTATCCGGAAACCTTCAACTTGTCCACTGGTCTGAGGTGAGTCTCGCTGATCAGGCCGATGTCCACTCGACGCTGTGAGAGCACGGTCTTGAAGAGACGGGCTTTTTGTGGCGAAAGCCCGTCGGCGTTCCAAAACGCGATGCGGAGCTCAGCCATAAAAGGCGCAGAGCTCAGCGATGCATCCCAGGATCAGCGCGATAGGGTCTCGCTGCTCCTGGATGGCCACCAGCACCTGGTTGAGTGTGCTGATGACCTTGGTGAGTCGTGGGTCCAGCGGCGCTACTCGCTTCGCCTTCGTCCCCTCTACTGGGGCGGCGACCACGGTGGGCTTGGAACTCTTGCTGCGCTGAGTAGGTTTCAGCGCGGCGGGCGGAGCTGTGCGCGGCGCGACAGATGGCGCGTCGCGCGGTGCGGTGGGCGGCACGGTGGGCTGTGCGGCGGGCGGCGCATCTTTGCGCGCTTGAGCGCGCTTGCCGCGCTTGCGGCGGCGTTTGCCCGTCTGCCCTGGCTGGTTGGCGGCAGCCATAAGCGAGCCGGGCGCGTTGGCCTCCAATGCATGGGCGGTGGCGGTGGCGGATGGCGCGCGCGCAGATGCGGCGGTGCGCGCGGTGGTGCCTGCCCGGCGGTTGCGCGTTTCCTTTCGGAAAACCGGGCAGGTGACGTTGTTCGCCGTGTGTGCGCCGCCACAGTTGGCGCACGTCGGCGGGTCTTCCCTGGGGCGCTGGCAGTCTTGGGCTGGATGGTCGCCCCCACACCGCACACAGGCAATGGGCCGGTGGCAGTTATGGGACGAGTGCCGAAACTGCTGGCATCGGTGGCACTGTGCTGGGCCCCTCCTTCCGCGCCATGGCTCTATGGTGACCCCGGGCATGCACAGCAACTCGTGCACCTCATAGATGCCCGGGGTGAGGTCCTTAGTCCGCTGCATCTGCGCGAACATCAGGCAGCCAGGTCTGCCCGGGCGAGCAGGGATCGTGCGCACGTGCTCGGGGACGTACCCGAGCTCGCGCAGCTCCGCCTCCACTAGTGCCGGCTCTGTGTTCGCCGGCAGGCCTCGGATGGCGACTTTTACGCTCCTCTCCGCGGGGAGCGAGTAGCAGAACCAGGAGAGTCCGGTGCTGCCCTCCAGCTGCGTGAGGTAGCGCTGGGTCACGCGGAACTCCTGGTCCGATCGCGGGATGAATCGGACGCCCTTGCCAAATGGACGTCCGTTGGGGGTGTGGCCGAGCAGCTTTTTGAGCTCTCGGAAGTGCGTCGGCCAGTCCGGCAGCACCTCCACGATCAGCGGCGGGTAGCGGCTGGCTGTTTTGGCGGGTGGTGTGGCCGAGGTTGAAGCTGCGGCGGCGGCAGCGGCAGCGGTAGTAGTGGTAGTGGAGGCGGTAGTGGGCGCAGCGGTAGCGCTGGTGGAAGCGGCGGGGGCGGATGCATCGCCCGGCGCCGGCGTCTTTTTTTTGTGATTGGGCCCGGGGCGGGCTAGTTTTATTCGCTTGCAAGCGCTCGCAACTCGTTATCGTTTATTGACCAAAAGAAGAGTACAGTATTAAAATTAACAAGTGTGAGTGAGACAGGTATAGTCGTAGTTAGAGTGAGAACAAAACAATGCGTATGAAAGAGATGGCGCTTAAAATGAGACAACATTATCAAAACTATGAGTGTAAGCGAGACAGACTTATAATGTTAAGATGTTAATGATAAGTTTATATAATATTAAATTAAATATCTATTTCAAAGCGTTAAGTAAACCTCAGCTATTCTACTTATTTAACTACATAAGGTGAAATAATAATGCTTAACTAATACTTAAGAATTATATAAAACAAAATCGGATTACATACACCTATGATTTAATACAGTCTGGGAACTAGTCCCGCAAGCTACGTTGTGATCTATCGTAAGGTTTAATCATTTAATGAGGTAATTTAAAGGGAATTGAGAGATTGATTTTGTAGAGTATAAGATCAATCTTCAGTAATTGGGTCAATCTTCAATATTCTCCCCCTCGTGCGTAGATGTAGATCTGGAGCACCATCAATTTGAGGAAGAAGATTGTGCTATTCTTATTAGTCGTGAAACGGGTCTTTTCAGGATGCCGGCGGTAGTGCGGACGTCGACTATTCGTGTTCGTCCGTCTGAGCCAGGGTAAGTCTTTACAATTTCGCCTTTGGGCCACGTGCCTCGCGGTAGTGAGCTATCGACGATGATTACGATGTCACCGATTTCAGGGTTTATGAATCCGTCGTGATGATTGTGGTATCTTGGTGTTATGATCGGTAGATATTCCGTGAGCCATCGTTTCCAAAAGTGGTCGGTGAGTCGTTGTATGGTTTTCCATGTGGTGGGTCCGATAAGCTCTTCGTCGGTGAAGTCACCCATACGATAGGCGCCGCTGGATCTTCCAATGAGAAAGTGATTAGGAGTTAGACTCTCTTGATCGTCCGGGTCCAAGGATACTTCCGTTATTGGTCTTGAGTTTATAAGATGCTCAGCTTCCAATAATAGAGTATGTAGCACTTCTTCTTGAGGATGTCGTCCAGTCAGGGTGGCGGCTAATGCGGTCTTCACTGATCGCACTAATCTCTCCCATGCTCCTCCCATGTGTGGAGCCCCAGGGGGTATAAATTTCCACTGAATACCTTTCTCTTCGGTTCTATCTTTCATTTTCTCGAATTCTTTGGCGAGCTCTTTGTCGGCTTTTACGAAATTCGATCCGTTATCGCTGAACAGGATTTTCGGCTTTCCTCGTCGAGCGATCATTCTTCTCAGCGTGAGGATCATGTTGTCCGTTGATAATGATGTCGCGATTTCTAGATGCACTGCGCGTGTTGTCAAACACGTGTATAAAGCTACCCAGCGCTTGTCAGTCTTTCTTCCAACGGTTATTATTATTGGGCCAAAGTAGTTGACGGCGGTGCATGTGAATGGGTGCTGTCTCTGCGTTAGGCGTTCCGCTGGTAAGTTTCCTATGGGTGCCGTGGTGGGGATAGCTTTATGTATTCTACACCACTGACATTCTCTTGCTATCATTCTGATGGTGTTTCGAAGAGACGTAACGTAGTATTTTTGTCGTATTTCATTCATCACGGTGTTATGGTTGCCATGATTGTACTCTTGATGGTAATGTTCCAGGATCAGTCGGGTGATCGCATGTTTTCCGTCGATTATAATCGGCTTTTTGTAGGACGATGTTACGTCACTGGTTGCAGATAATCTAGTCTCCAAATGCATGACGTCATCTTGCATGACGGCGGTGAGCCTTTTCAAGCGGGAACCATGGTGGAATCGTTTGTTTTCTCGCAGATTTTGAATTTCCCTTTTGAAGCTGTCGTTTTGGATTTTGATGATTATTAGTTTCTCGGCCTTTACGAGATATTCAGTCGGCAATTTAATATCAACTTTTGGAGTTTGATTTGAGGCCAATTTTTGTAGCTTAGCTTTAGCGTTTTTCTTCGCCTGGTTTGGTTTCCAGCCTTTATCTTTCGTAATTTGTTTCGTGGCGGTGACGTTGTCGGTCCTTTTTATGAGAGATTTGAAAAGGTCGACGCTTTGTACGAATCGTGCCGTTGCTCGTAGGAAGCGTATCCAGGATGAAAACTTTTCTACGTTAGGTATCGGTGTTTCTATGTGACGAATGGTGGCGACTATCTGAGCTTTTTCTTCACCCGTCGGTATTGGCGGACGTTCGCTGTGATCTTTAGGCCATTCTTGTGTGTCTCGAGTCAAGAATTCGGGTCCGTTAAACCATCTGTGATTTATATCAAAGTTTTTGGGAGATGTTCTGGTGGCGTCGTCAGCGACGTTATGTTTTGTAGGTACGTATCTCCATTCCGAAGCTTTAGTGAGGTCTTCGATTTCCGCTAATCGATGTGCGACAAAAGTTTTGAATGTTCGTGGGTCGGATTTTATCCATGCTAATACTGTTCTGGAGTCTGACCAGTAGTATTTTCTTTTTATGTTGTTGTCCATTTCATTTTGTATACTGGAGGCCAAAAGGCAGCCCAACAATGCAGCCTGTAGTTCTAGTCGTGGTATCGACGTGGGTTTCAATGGCGCCACTTTGGCCTTCGCGGCTATCAATTTAACTTTAGTTTCGTTTTCATGGGTTGTTCGCCAATATGTTGCCGCAGCGTAAATGGTCTCGCTGGCGTCTACGAAGGTGTGCAGCTCCCCCTCGTCTTTGGAGTCGGTACACCTTGGTATGTCGAGTTTCTCGAGGCACTCTAGGCTTTTCAGCCACTTGGACCAATGTTCTCTGTATTCTTCGGGTATATATTCGTCCCATCCTATGCCGGTGCGCCATAGCTGTTGAATCAACGTCTTTCCTTGTATTAAAACCGGCGTGGCTAAGCCCAAAGGGTCAAATACAGACATTACAGCGCTTGCGACCTCTCTTTTCGTTGGTGGTCTGATCTCGTAGATAACGTCTTCCGGTGTATTACGTAGGTTCATAGTAAACTTAAGCGCGTCGTTGCTTGTTTGCCATAGCATTCCGAGCGTTTTCCCAATTTGGTTATGGTCGCTTATCTGTACATGATTGGGTTGGTTGTGTTCCAGGTCTTTTACTGTTGACGGGTTGGACGTCCATCCCCTCAGTTCGAAGCCTCCACTCTTGTGTATGAGGTCTACTTCCCTACTGGTTTTCATTGCTTCTTCAGTGGTCATGAAGCTCTGTAAATAGTCGTCCATGTAGTGACATCGTTCGATCGCATTCACAGCTTCTGGATATTTCTCTTGGAAGTCTTGAGCGTTCTTATTCTTAACATAGATTGCCGAACAAGGTGATGATGTTGCTCCGAAGATCAAGGACTTCATTCTGAACTCTTTCGGCCTTCTGTCGGTTTCGTTCTCTCTCCATAGGAACCGTAAGCTGTCGCGGTCTTCCTCGCGGATTAAGATCCTCAAAAACATTTCCTTTATGTCCGCTGCTATGGCAACGGGACCTTGGCGGAATCTGATTAAGACGCCGAACAGAGATTGTAGTAAATCGGGGCCGGATAATAGAGCGTCGTTTAAACTCTTTCCTTGTGTTCGTTCGGCGGCGTCGAATACAACTCTTATCTTTTGTTTCTGCGGGTGTGTCACGGCGAAATGTGGTAAGTACCAAGTTCGGGGCGATGTGGATTCGTGGGTGACTGGTTCGGCGTATCCACTTGTTAGCAAGTTCTTTATTTGTTCGCCGTATTTTCTTTTGAATTCATCGTTCTTCTTGAACTTATTTTCTATGCCTTGTAGCCTGCGTAACGCATTGTTTTTATTTGCGGGCATAGTCTCGTTTTCGGTTCGCCATAATAGTCCACATTCAAATCGGCCCTCGGGTAACCGATGAGTTGTTTTTTCCAGGATTGCCAATGCTCGTTGTTCTGGATCGTTTATTGGTTTTTTCGGCGTTATTCCTAACGAATCCAGGCTGAAGTGATCCTTTATTAATTCTTCTATGTTTTCGTTCTTCCTTTCGAAAACGTGATTTATGAATAACACGGGTTTCGTAGATCGAGTTTTGAAACCGTGTAGTACCCATCCAAGGCTCGTCAGGGATGCTACTGGTTTAGATGGGTTGCCAGCTTTCAGGTCTCTTGTCACTATAAGGTGCCAATTATCCTGGCCTATGAGTAGTTTGGGTGGTGATCCATTGTATATGAGTTGATCCTCTATGTCTATCAGGTGAGGGCAATCCTCTATGTCTTCTTTCCTCACGGATTGTGATCTCAAGTTAAGCTCGTTTATGGTGTGTGCTTGTATATCCTCGTAATTCCTTGCGAATAAGCCTTTTATTCTTAATTTGATGTTCTTTGAGTGTTCTGTCTCTACTTGATGACCTCCAATTCCTTCTATCAACAAACTTCTGCTTGGGCCTGTGGCTCCTGTTTGGTCGGCTATTTCGTCCAGTAAGAGCGTCACCGTTGAGCCCTCGTCCAATAGAGCCATTACTGTGGTCGATCCTTTTGGTCCACTTAGTTCCACTGGTACGATTTTCAAGAATGCTCTCGAGGTGCCCACGTGGTTTACTGAGACTATCTTGTTTGTTTCTGGTTTGGGGTTATCTTGATGCAAGAGTTCGTGATGTTTCCTTGCACAGCCCTCTTTTCCACATGGTTTGACACAGACATCTCGTTTGACATGGGTTCCACAGACATCTCGTCTGTGGTTCTTCTTCAAGCACTTGAAGCACATCCTGAGTTTCTTGACTGTCTCCCATCTATCTTTTATTGTTTCATTATTAAACTTGCCGCATTTGGTGATTTCGTGAGCTTGTTCACACACTGGGCATCTTTCTCCTATTGATGTGGTTGACGTTGCAAGTACTACTCGCATTTCTTCTTCAAACTCGCTGTCATAACTTGAGTCCGAGTCGCTATCTTCGTGTTGGGCTACGTGAACTCTCGCCTTTCTAAACGACTGATGTTTGGAGTTCTCTGCTTTGATTCGAGTTCTTTCGGTCAAGCTTGGCTCGTCAAAGTCGTTGGATATTTTCGTTAGAAACTCAGCCAACACGTTTAACATCGGTTCTCTCTTTCTATTTGCTTTGAACTCCTGCCATCGGAATCTGACCAAAGTGTTCATCTTCTCTATGATCTTATCTGATATTTCTGTTGAATATAAGTATTCTAGTTGATCCAGTTGCTTGATGGTGTCTACCGTGTTGAATACTGCGCTAGCGAAAGCGCCGATGCCTTTAAGGTCTTCTGACATACGAGGTAGCTTATGAAGTTCTGCTATCAGTCCTTTGATAAAATATATGTTGGTTGGCCGAATCTTCTTTCTAGTTCTGCGAGTATACTGTCCGGCGTTGCGCTTGTATACAGTAGTGATTTGACAGCTTCTTTTCCTTGTCCCTTAAGAGCTTTTCTTAATCTTGAAATATTTTCGATGTCAATGAAGTACGATGAAGTGCTCTCGTAGTGCTTTATGAAGGGTATCCAATTGATGGGATCCCCGTCGAAAAGTGGAAGTTCGCTCATGTACGCGGGCGGCTTCTTGGGTGTGGTGTCTTGACTTGACTGCTTCACTGCCTTTGATATTAACTTTGATAGCATATTGATGCCTTTGTTTAGCTCGGTGTCTTGTTTGGATGGTGCTATCGCTGGGTCATCCGCTTCGATTTGTTCGACTTCATCTTCGCCGTCGGAGTGGTCGGCAAGTTGCGCTAGCTCTAGTCGAGTGCGAGCAGCAGCGGCTTCGGCGTTTGCCTTTTCTATGGTTTTCTTTTCTAGCTCTAATCGTGCTTCTAGCTCGGCGCGTTTATTTTGAGAGGCGCGTGACCCCGTGGCTTTCTTCGTCTGACTCGTTGAGCTTGTCTTGGCTTTTGCCGTGCTCTCCGTTTCAGTTGTGTTCTCGGTACTTGTTGTTCGCTCGGTGCCAGTTGTGGTTTCAGTACTGGTGTCCGTGTTCGTAGACTCTTCTCCACTGGATTCCTTCTCTTTAGGCTGTATCTTCTTGCTTCGGGTCTCGATGGTGCTCATCTTGTTTGTAGGTCCTCAGTCTTCTTGGTCCTAACTTTCCCTATAGCCCTACAGCCCTACCTCCCTAGCAGCCCTAGCAGTCCTGTTTGAGGGTCCCGAAAGACACGCTCTCCCAGGGATGGAAAATAGGGTAAGGTAGGTGGGAATCGCCCGGCAGAGAGTACAAGTTTGAGGGTGTTGCTCGGGTGCGAGGGGGAATATACCCGCACCGTTAACGTGCCTTCCAGGAGGCCACCCTCTTGCTTGCACCGTACTGGCGCGATCAGACTGTTACAGACTTATAGCCAATCAAGGCAAGCTGGCAGTACCGTCTGGTATACTGCTCCCGCCGTTAGGCGTTAAACTCCTTGTCTACCGTTTGGCACCGTTAGGTGGTAAACAAAGGAGCCGCGGTAAACCGCTTAGAGATCTTCAGCACGTCGAAGTGATCTTCCCAACGGCCTCGCGGTCTTCAGCAGCCACGCAGAGCGACGCCTCAATGCACCCGCAGCGATGGTGGATTCCTCTTCGTAGTGGTTGATGCTCTTCAGTCTTCCGCAGCGCGACGAAGCGATCTTCCCAACGGCCTCGCGGTCTTCGGCAGTGATGCCTCAATGCACCCGCAGCGATGGTGGATTCCTCTTCGTGGTCTTGATGCGCTTGAGTTCTTCTGCAGCGTGGCGAAGCGATCTTCCCAACAGTCTCGCAGTCTTCGGCGGTGATGCCTCAATGCACCCGCAGCGATGGTGGATTCCTCTTCGTTAGCTTGGCAGTTTCGTCTTGACGCTGACTTCTGACTTCTGACGCAGTTCTTGTCCTGAAGTATCTTCCCGGCCCGCGGAACCCGTTCCGAGGCTATAGGTTGATTCTTCTAACTGCCCGTTGATCTTCGTTGACTGGTAGCTGGTCTCCCTTGGTAGGCTGGCTCGTTGGATCCGGCTCGAAGGACCATGCACTGTGGCGGATTTAATTGGCAATCCAACCACAGCGAGGAGATGCGGTGAGGTGAGGTGGTAAATAAAAACACCTTTTCTTCTTGTAGAGCGGAGATGCGTTCGCTTCCAAGTCAGCGAGTGAAGTGCGTGATTGGCCTAACGTGGTAGTCACTCGCGCCCGCAAGGGCGCGGGTGAGGCATGATTCGGGGCGTAGCCCCCTGCATGCGGGATCTTCCGCCTGTCGTCAATACGGCAGGGACTTTGGGTCGGTCGGAGTGGACCTATACAGGAAGTTAGGCTATCGCTCACTCGCCGTCAAGCCCTACCGGGTGAGACCCATAGGGAGGCCCAGCAGAAGCGACCAGCGGACGAATGTGAGCAGATAGCCTTGGAAGTTGTTTAGGTCCCCCGGCGGTTCGCGCACTCACGAGGAAGCGAGCTTCGCAATACCGCCGAGGATGCTGGGGTCAAAGTCCCTGCCGTCCCGCACGGCCTGCATGATCTGCAGCAGGACTTCTATGACGGCTGTCACGACCTTGTTGTCGCCGGGAGCTACGCGGGTGCTGGTAGTTGGGGCTGTTGGTTGAGTCGGCTGGGGGGCTGGAGCAGGTTCAGGCCCCTTTTTGCCCGACTTCCTCTTCTTCATGCCCCTGGGGCGCCTCCTCCTCTTTGTGGGTCCAGAGGTGCGGGTTCCCGGATCGTTCGCAGGGGTCCTTATATTGGAGCCCTGCGAGGTTGTTTCTTGCGGTTCGGCGGTCCTGGTCTCCTGCGTCGACCTTCGTGCGGCCGGGGCCGTCGAGGCAATCGTTCCTGCCCTTTTGTTCCGGGCCTCGTTTCGGAATGCCTGGCAGGACGTGTAGTTGGCCGGATGCGGTCCTCCACAATTGGCGCAAGTGGCGGGTTCAGTGAGGGGCCTGGGGCACTCGTACGCGCTGTGCTCCTCTCCACAGCGCACACAAGCAAGTTTACGGTGGCAGTTGTGGGAGGAGTGTCTGAATTTTTGACAGCGGTGACACTGGGAGGGGCCCTTTTTCCCTCTCCAGGACTCCACTGTCACGCCTGGCATACATAAGATCTCCTTGTCGTCGTAAATTGCGGGCGTCAGCTCGGGCGTTCTTTTGAGGATGGCTAGGAAGATGCAGCCCGGTCTGCCCCTTCTTGCCCTGATCTGCCGAGCGTACTCTGGCGCGAACCCCTGGTCGCGCAGGTCCTGCATCAGCTCTTCAGGATCGGTGTCGGCCGGAAGACCGCGGATAGCAACTTTCAGGCTGCGCTCAGCTGGCAGCGAGTAAGAGAACCACGAAATATTCTCTGATTTCTCCAGATCAACGAGATAGCGTTGAATAACGCGGTATTCGTGGTCCTCTTGTGGTGAGAATTTTACCCCTTTCCCGAAGGGGCGGGCGTTCGGCGCTCGGCCGAGGGCGGTCTTTAGGGCTCTAAAGTGATGAGCCCAGTTCGGTAAGCGCTCGACGACGAGGGGAGGATACCTCATCTTACCTCTTTTCGTGCCGGCGGTTGTAGGCGCTGGTCCGTCGGGAGGGGCTGCAGCAGTGGCTCTTGGCGTCGGGCTTGAGCGGGCTGAGTCAGCGTACGAGCGCGTCTCAGCCTGGGGCATATCGTACTCGGGAGTGTCGCTGAACTCTTCCTGGTACTCCGGGTCAAACTGCTGCTCAGGTTCGGGTTCCATCTGCGGAGGCGAGGGGTAGGCGCACAGTCGCTTCGACTCCGCATCGGCTTCCTCCGCTTCTGAGTCGGTGCGGGGCCTGCGGACTGGTGCAGCGTACCTGGCTTTAAAGTGAGCCAGGATCTTCTCCTCTTCCTCTGACAAAGGCCCCGTCGCTGGGGCCTCGGCGATCTTCGCAGCCATCTCCGGGCTGGAGATGACTCTTCGGACGTAGCCGGGTGTTAGCTGTGCTAACAGCTGCTCTTCGTCAGGCGAAAGTTCCGGGAGTTGGAACTCCTCATCTTCCAAAAGTGGCATGGAGCGTGGCACTGGCGCGGCGGCGATCGCGCGCGCACCGGCGGACGGTGTGACATGCGCGGATGACGCTTGCGCGACGCCATACGGGGCGCTGGCCGCACACACAGCTAGCGCAGCAGCGGGCTGTGCGCGGGTTGCAGGCTGGGCGGCAGCATACGAAGTTGCTGCGCGCGTGGGGCCGTAAACGACGGCGGACGCGTACGGGGTAGGCGCGGCGGCGGGCGCGGCGACGGGCGCGCGGGCGGCAGACGCGGGCGCGCGGGGCGCGCGGTGCGCGAGCGGCGGATCGGTACGCGCTGGGTCTTCCGCGGGGCGCGCAGCGGGGCGCGGGCGGGAGGACGAGGCGCGAGTGGTGCGGGCGGCGGAGTCTAGCACGGCTGTGCTGACGTCACGCGCTGCGGCACGGGGCGCGGGGGCACCGGTGTACCCCTGTTGACTCGGTCCAGCTTCTGCGGTCCTGGGTCTTCGGGGGTCGCGCGGTGGTTGCGATTGGCCCTGGGAGGGGCCTCTCGGCTTCATGCTGAGGCACAAAAAGATGCGGAGTGCTCACGGAGCAGTCGACGCGCTGCCACTCGGTCTATCACGGGCTCGTGGGACCGGGCATGCTGGGGAATGGGCGATCAACTCCGCGAACGCGGGCGCAACTGGCTTATTTTCACAAGAAAATGGTGGCAGTTGCGAGTATCAAGGCTGGGCACGTGCGCGAATGACGACTGCGGCAGTCCATTGACGAGTGCGTGATTGGGCCCGGGGCGGGCTAGTTTTATTCGCTTGCAAGCGCTCGCAACTCGTTATCGTTTATTGACCAAAAGAAGAGTACAGTATTAAAATTAACAAGTGTGAGTGAGACAGGTATAGTCGTAGTTAGAGTGAGAACAAAACAATGCGTATGAAAGAGATGGCGCTTAAAATGAGACAACATTATCAAAACTATGAGTGTAAGCGAGACAGACTTATTAGAATGAATGATCAAACGAACTTACCTGAAGTGAAGTTCGATCTTAATTATCTTGACTTCGTCGAGGAGATTTAAGTACCCTCCCATCCCTTTATCTTTCTGGTCACCCCTTCATTTCAATGCTGCACCCTATTGCTCTAAAATAATGAAGCTCAGCCGCGAGTGGCAACGACTCGATAGTGTAGGAACAGGGACACGTATAGCTGTCTCTTTTTCTCCTACACTCTGAATGCTTGTGCGACTGGCTAAAGCAAAGCAGGACAGCTGCATGGTCAATATAAATCTCCTCGACGAAGTCAAATAATTAAGATCGAACTTCACTTCAGGTAAGTTCGTTTGATCATTCAAATTTTAAGTATGATTTCCATATGATAATGTCTGTATTTTCTCTCGTAACTGGTGCTGCTTTTCATTAAAAAAAGTAAATAAAAAGTTTCTAATCGTGTCCAAGCGCCGACAGAGTAATTAGGGTTGTCAAGCATAATGAAAAATTAATTCTGAAAAAGATTATGGAAATATTCAAACAGTTTTTTAGCTAAAGTAACTTTCTTTTCAAAAAGCTATTTCGATACGAGGTGGAGGATAACGAACCCTTCCTTTTCGTTAAGAAGTAAGAACTCTCCAGGGTTTTGTATACTTGCAACCGAAAGTATGTAATTTTTATATTATAGCTTATTATGTATTTAAATAATATTATTTTCGTTTCGTTTTGTATTATTGTGGTGAGAAGTTGTTGGAGTAAGAGAAGGGTCAGAATTAATAGATAATCCATATCCTAGGGAGCCTGAAAAAGATTCCTCGATATACCTACTCGTGTGTAGATTTCAGACAAGATGGTTTTTGTGCTCATCCTTCGCATATTAGCGTTGTGACTTGTGACTAACATTTTTGTTTCTTGAAAATATCCTCATAGTTGCGAGCTGCGTTTGTATGCATTCATCACCATCACCATTATCACCACCACCACCACCACCACCACCATCACCACCACCACCACCATCATCATCATCTTCACCATCATCATTATCTCAACATAGACATAGCTGGCTATTTTAAGAGATATGATCGCCCCAGAGCACGATCCCGGGCCGCCTGCTTCCAGTGAGTCCCAGCAACTCGCCTATATCGTCAATCCACCTAGTGAGGGGTCTACCTGTAACAACGCTGCGCCTTCCGGTGCGGGGTTGCCATTCAAGCACCTTGGGACCACAAATCACAATGCCTATCGGTTCTTCGACTTCGAACCATTTGCTCCGCCCATTACCACTGCGGCTATGCGACTCGATAATAAATAATCTATGCAGGCAATTCAGTAGTGGTATTCTCTAAAAATGATTGTATCAGTGTAGAGATCGTAGTGAACTCTGATTTGCTTAATTTTTGGCGCTCTTGCTTGCATCAATGCGTTTTAACCAATAGCGGGAGAGTACCAGCCAATCGGACGGAGGCCATTGCGATCGCTACACTGATGCAATCAATTGCACTAATTGAATGCCTCTGCAATTTTGTTGCACTAAGCGGATCAATATTGTATTAGACATTTAGTGATGTGATATTTTGGGGAGTGAGAACCCTAGTTACCTATAATTACCGCTTACCTACACTGTGCCAAATATTTTCTTAATGAACGGTATTTGTTGATAAAATCATCGCCAAGAACTAAGATTGGTTCACATGTAGTTTGACGAGTTAAAAATATTCGAGATGCCGATGACTATACATTTGCTTTGAAACACTTTTTTTCATCCACTGTACAAAAATAAACTAACTGTGTAAAAATCCTAGTACAGTACCCGGCGATATATATTGCACATCGGCCTTTGGAATAAAACGCTATTCTATTCGTTCGTAGTTCGACTGCATTTTTTTTATATATGTTACGTGATGTGCTCGCCGATTGTGAAGAGATTTCAGTAATTACTACGTGAATTTCTGGCTAGCTTTCCTTTCAATAGAATAGAAATAGCGTTTTATTCCAAAGGCCGATGTGCAAATATCGCCGGGTACTGTAGGTATTTTTTCGATGAATTCCCAAATTTTAATTTTCAGGGTCCTTTACTGTAATCAAATGAACATATTTTATTCAATCTAATTATATTAATTCCTTCACATTATATTCAATTTACAGCCTCACGACGGGTATGTAAAATATTCTTTGAAAAAAAAATCCGCCAGCCTCGCTTTCGTGTTACGTCGTGGCTGTCACTCGTACCTATATCTGGCTTTGTAGATTTGTGCGACAGAGACGAAACTCTACGTGCAAAAGCCAGCCAGCATATTCTATTCCAAACCTATATTTTACTACCCGGTAGTGCTATTTTCATTCTTATAATAATAAATTCTAGTCTAAATCGCTCATACGCAATATGACGATATTTATTTTACATGTTCGTTTAGTGCCAAACTTTAAATTAGGAACAGAGTCAGGTTCCTGACCTAACATTTACAAGAAATCCATACTAAGCATCGAAATCTTGGTGAAATTGTTGCCCCTGACAATAGACACCTTTGAAATATCTTAATTTATTTTTTATCTTGACTTTGCAATATCTTTGGACGATTTAAAAACTCCCTCACATAAAACTTGTTGTAAAATTTGTTTATTTTTGTATAAATTATAGTCTAAATATAAATCCCACAATAATACACATGTTGACAATGATTATTTTAGATCTTCGTTTAGTGCCAAATTTTAATTAGGCGTCCGTAATAATTAACAGTGACAATCAGCGTGTAGGTGTGTCAATGTGAAATGATTTTATATCTTCAACATTTAACTCTGTATCATTTTATTTTATGCGTCATTTTTATACTTTTTAAAACTGCGTACGCCTGCTTGTACTTGTAAGAGTAATAGAGTCTGTACGTCCGTTCATACACAGTTGTTCAAATTATGGTTATTATTATTAAAATAATTTAATGTGCCCGCGCCACTGCAAAGTATGTAATTTATTGTTGATTTTTTTTAAATCTGCTCGACCGATTTCGATAAAATTTAAATGGGATCTCCTGGGAAGTATACCCTTTGAAACAAAAAAGAGTTTTCCAAATGAGTTTCGAGTAATCGGTGAACATACATAAAAAAAAAAGATTCCGACGAATTGAGAACCTCCTCCTTTTTTGAAGTCAGTTAATATATTATCTTAATAAAGTAGATTTTGCTCGAAGCTGTTTTTAACTTAAACAAAACCTTAAATATTAAAAAGGTATATATAAAAAGGTATGTATTGGTCAAGGTAACTAACTCCGGTCAACAGTGGACTCTATGAGATGGGATAGTTTGTGGATGAGTATTTATTAAATCATATTTCAACGAATGACGAAAATGTCGATAACAAGGTTAATATTTCGTATACATTCCACCCATATTGCAAATTTTGATTAACTATTACCTAGAAACTAACAATGTTACTAAGTATACCAAATAATATACGAACCCGTACAGAAATATTTATAAACTCTCCTAATTTGTGTGTTTATAAACCGAATCCCAATATAAATTCCATATAAATGTTTAATATACCACAAATCAATTTCACGAATTTCGCTTTGTTTCAGTTTCAGTTAGGTACCGGATAAAATGAATTTCGGGAACTCGCTGTTTATTGAAACGTATTGCACGCTGAACGATGCCGGTTTGACTCAATTTAACCTCTGTTCTCATGAATCCAATTAGTTTGGATATGTTTATGTCACTCACAACGTATGATGATGGACAAACAGTGTCATAATCTGAGCTAATCTTGTGGTAATGCGTAAACAACACGATGTCGCTTACTATGCATGAGATTTGGAATAATGTAGCTATATAACCAAAACCATTGTTATACATGCGGTTACATGGTTACTATTAATACTACTGCATTGGAATGCATTAGTAGATATAATTATGTCCATTTTAAATTAAAACATAAGCTTTATTTATTACGAATATACAAAATTTGAGTTTCTATATCAATTATTTTGAAATAAATGCTTCTTATTAAAGTTTTATATTTTTGAATGTATCTACTATCTACTGAGGGTGATTAAAAACCCTAAATTCACACGGAGGAACTCGTGGGCAAAGATTAGGTTGTTATTCTCATAACTATTACCCACGCTGAACTTCACTAATATTCCCCTCTCCCCTCCAAATAGGAGTGGGTATGAAAGCAGTGCAACGGGGCAGGAATTAAACCTTTCATTTTTCAGTCCACACTTTTATCTTTTGTGCTATTGAGGCTCAAATTATCTCTCAACCCTTTATTTATTTATATTTATATGTATATACTTTATTGCACACAAAACAGTGATTAACAAAAGCAAGAACATTTACTTACTTATTTATTTTCAGAAAGGCAAATTGATATTATGAGAAGGTATAAGTACGCTATTTTACTCAGAGATTCATGTTACTGTTACATAATATTACAAAAACAAGGAAGATTCTGTACTACAATATACGTCGGTGAAGATTCCATTAAAGTATCATGAATACAAAGAAACCAAAAAAATGATGTCAGTACAACATAAAAGACTTTTTTATACATATTTTTGATATCAATGTTAAGTAGGTACTACGAGTGGTAGAGCCAGACGATTCAAAAGCACTTGTAAAAAGTTTATTTGAATAAAAATATTTCTATTCTATTCTTTTCTAACATAGCGAGCTATAGGTACCATCATCAATACAATTCACAAATCATCGCCGGCCCATTACCGCACCTCAGATCCACTGACACTACTGCTCAGGTTTACCTGCAGGTCTCCTCTCAGGTTTCGAACACTTGCACTGAGATACCCATTATTAGGAAAGAAAGTACTCGTAGATACGAAAAGAATATTTATTAACTATAACTATAACTTATACACTCTCTGAAGAGCAATGATATTGGAAGTGATGGATTGAGGGATTATTCTCTTGGGAATAATCGAACAAAGTTTATTTCGGCTTTTATCATAATATCATACCTACCGCAAAATAATATTATATACTTAGTACGTTAATAACTTAGTATAACATAAGACCGGCCACGTCTCCTTCCAAATAAGGATCATATGCCATAGTGTATGTAGTCCTAAATTGGCATACTTCACATTCATACACCTTTGAGGACTATATAGATAACTCTCAAGCGTGCAGGTTTCCTTACGCTGTTTTCGTTAAGCGATGGATGACGCATGTGATATTTAATCGCTTAAACACATTTAACTCGGAAAAACCCTGGATCGAAGCCACGATCCCCCGAACAGGAGACCGCAGTCCTAACCACTAAGTTGTCATGAACTAAGTAGTTTACGTTACACTAAAGTCAACTTCTTGCCCTGTTTTCCAGCAAACACACCTATAATACACCATCATGGTTTGTGTAGGTAATTCAGGTTTTAAGGAAGCTTACAGTCTTAATACTTTGTAAATCCAATCACGTTAATTGGGCATACAGTTTATGATGACAAACTATGACGAACATTTTAGTACGGATGGCTTCTTAGGCATTCTGGCTTAACGTTATTCATTTTTAGGGTTCCGTAACCAAAGGGTGCCAACAGGACCCTATTACTAAGCCTCCGCTGTCCGTCCGTCCGTCCGTCCGTCAGCGGGCTGTATCTCGTAAACCGTAACAGGCAGACAGTTCAAATTTTCACAGAGCGTGTATTTTCATTGCCGCTATAACAACAAATAATAAAAATAAAATATATAATATATGAAAAATCGGCCAAGTGCGAGTCGGGCCTCGCTCTTTTAGGGTTCCGTTAACAAAAATTAAATAAAAATATTTCCGTGTACCTACCCATGAAATATTTTAATTTAATTTTTTTAATTTAATTTAATTTTTATTATTTGTTGTTATAGCGGCAATAGAAATACATAATATGTGAAAATTTCATCTGTCTATCTATTACGGTTTACGAGATACAGCCCGCTGACAGACGGACGGACGGACGGACGGACGGACGGACCGACAGCGTAGGCTTAGTAATAGGGTCCCGTTGGTACCCTTTGGGTACGGAACCCTAAAAAAAAAGGAGTCGAAATAAAATTTTATTTTTTAGCCTGGCATGTGGATTGTGGAGTGTCATTGTCTAGAGCTCATTAAGTGATGTTCAAATATATTTTCCATTATTTTTAATCTTGGACTTTAAAAAGTTTCATTCTAAGAAGTTAACGTTCAAGTACATGATATAATGCTAATAATTATAAAACTTTCAAGCACAGCCGTTCAAGCGATCGTGACTTCTGAGGTCAAATATAATCTCCACTTTGAGAGCCTTCCTTTACGTCAATTTTAGGAAAAAAAATTAAAAAAAATACTTTTGTACTCTGTTCCAAATTATCTTTAAAATGATACACAGCAACCCTATGAATCGCAAAAAAATATTTTACTTCGCATTCGCTTCTATGAGAGCCCCCCTGAAATAAAGATTTTTATAACTTTTTAAGCCATTTTTGGCTGGAGCCATCGGTTTACGTATTATATCTTTTGAAGTAATTACGTTCAGTAATTCTGAAGTTATAAGGCTCTGACAGACGGACGGACGGACGGACAAGTGCACATTCATTCAAGTAGACTCAGAGACCTTCGCTTCGCTCGGTCAATTAGTAAGGATCTGATGAAACGCTATTCACAGATAAACACTATGTATGTTTCGTATACATTGACTTACTTCGTATTTTTTTCGTATATATTATTGACATACTTATTTTTCATGTATATAGGCGCCCTTATATTTTACGCCCCTATGTCTGCGAGTAACCAACACTTTTATGCCCGCCTGTCTAATAAATTTGGTTAAGGAGCTCTGTCGTAGATGTACGCAGCCTAATAACCACTGTATGTGTTTGGATTTGTGCCAGAAAGCAACAGGTAGAGTTGTATTCCCATTGGGTAGTCCTATCAATATAATATCGTATTTATGTTTATGAAATACTATTAATTATAATAATGTATTATATTATTATCAAGGTGAGCAGTAAATAATAAGCCTTCAGAGAATAATTATTATGCCTTTGAACTCGCATTTATCATAAATTTAATTTTCTACAACTTTTAGCGACGCGATATTTAGTACTGTAGTTTTTATTTTTTATATACCTATGTTATACCTCGTTATAAGTTATGTTTCGATCCTCGAAATCCACGAGTATCATTGTTGTCGACATCTACAAACTTGTACGGATATCACATCATTATTATCTAATGGGATTATTTTTCAGAAAATCAGTTTATGTATTGTGGCAGGGACCGTATAATATACGGTCCCTGCCACCCGCAACATGCTACAAGGAAATAGTTATTTGTGTTATATGGGGCCAAAGAAATTTTTTGTTCCCCGATGGCGTTATTTTGAATTCAGAGCGAAGTGAAGGATTTTCTATAGTAGAATCCTGAGCGCAGCGAGGAATTCAATATACGCCGCCCGAGAACAAAATATTTTGGCCCCGAATGACACACACTATTTTTAGACATTACCTATGAGAAAAAGCTAGGAGTATCAACCTACTAACCTACTATGTATAGACATTACCTATATTGAAAGTTTAAATAAAACACAAATAAATTATAGTGAATTAATTAAAAATTAACATTTATGTTGGATACAGTATGGCTTTGAGTATATAAGTACTATATGGGCGTAACATATCCGATCGACAAATTGATCACGTGACTTATCGAAGACAGCTTCTCAAACATTTTTGAATTTCGAACGGAATGAGCGATCGACAGGTTTCTGCAACGAACGAAGAAGAAGAAGCGTACCAATCAGAAGAGAGAAATGAAAAGCTATCCTCTAAAGCCAATATTCGTTTTTCGAATAGGTATGATGAAAAAACTATAGTGACGTCTGGCAGCTTTGCGGGAGCACTCTACCTTAAGCTTAACCAAAATATGTCGTAACTTGGCTGTACTAGTCGTGTGGTGGAAATCTAACTAATAACCTACTATGTTTTTGGTTGTAACTGACTAAAATCGCGAAATCTTTTAGGCTGTCTATAGATTGTACTCTGGCGACTGCGATATGGATTTCGTGCCCCTCTTCGAGCAGGACCGTGAATTATTGTTTTTTCGTGTGTGAGAAATACAGAGCGATAGACGCGGGACGTATTTTTGACGACGTAAGCGCCAAAACTGTTTTTTACCCAATTACAAGTTAATTAAACAACCAATTGAAAAATTAAAACAAGTAATTGAAAAATACTTTTAGGTCTCTTGACAATACAAAAACCCTACAAAAATAGTTTGCTCCTCCTTAGATAAATATCAAAATGTTTACAAAACATGACGTATTTTTCAAAAAAATATACTATTGAGAAAAATTTCACCAATAGCTTTTAAAACACGTAATCCAAGATAAAAGTTCATTTCCCCAAATATTAAGGTGGTAACTTTAACGAATTCTGAGATAAATAACAATTACAAAATACAAAATTGCATATTATACACTTAAAATGAAACACAAATAATATGTCCTAACATAAATCTGTCTCGTTTGAACTCAGTCTTGAGTCTAAGCTGAGCGGGAGTGCCATCTATAGATTTCACCCTTAGACTTTCGATTTTTCGAGCTAAACGGCTTGGGTGCGGTCAAAATGGATCCGTGTAAACCAAGCCTTATGTTACGCATGGTTAGGGTCAGTAGGTAATTATAAAAGGCCGGGAAAACATAACTCTACCTTAGTCCATCCAGCAACAGGTCACAAAGTAATTTTCAAAGGTAGCACAGTCTTCATAATTATAACTGACCGGTAAATTCATCTTTTTTGTTTGTTAGAGAACTCTTGGCTGCGAGTTGGTTTATAATAATTTACAAATTAACTAATTGAAAACATGTCTACCTTTAGTCAAAGGAATGTAATATCTGCTTTACCTTTAAATAAATTATAGCATACTTTTATACAATCTAAGTGCTCCGTGCTATTTTTTTTAATAAATTTAATAAGTAACTGTCTAGAACAGGAAAAAGATTTTCTGCGAATTCTCTTTGAGACAGAAATAATAGAAATAAATATTAACCTTTTGCTATTCGGGACTTATTTATGTTATTTGTTTATAAAATTATTATACTAAACGGACTTCGTCCGCTTGTTTTTTGTATCCCATGGGAACTGTTTTGTTTTCCGGTTGAAAAGCAGCCCATGTTTATCTCCACTGGGCCAAATTTCACAAAAATCGTTTCAGCTTTAAGATCGGGACGGCATACCTATGATTCTGTAAAAGATACATTTTACATGGCATTTTTTTTAAAGCATAATTTTTTAAAATAGTGATAGTGGTTTACATGTATGTTATGGTAGAGCTATGCTCGAAGTACTGAGAGTACTTTGATTGAATCAAAGTAAGTAAAAAAATAAAAGGCATTTATTCAGCCAGCGTACTCGTAATTAATACTTGTATACATTTGGAATGTTATTCACTATTAATATAATTATTGTTATTAACCCACATAAGTGTTTATAAAATACATACTTTAAATTAAAATTAACTTATAAATAAAATATAATAACTAAAAATATATTATTAAAAGGAGTCCCTTTAGGCAAGGTTCCGAAGATACTGGCAGCGTTCCCCCTTTGAATAGCTAGACTAATTCTTTGTCCGAGGTAGCTGCCAGCTCTTCGGTCTCCTGTGATGTCGACTAACCTTTTTGCTATTTCCTTAAAAAGCCTTATAGCGCTAGGACCCCACGGACCAAGGGTCTCGACACCGAATGGGACAAAAACATATTCGGAGCCTAGACTCCTGTATTTATAAGTTTTAGCTTTTTCAGCCTCTTCACAAGCCGCACCAGCTCTGTTGTTGGTTCCATGTAGATGGGAAGGGGCCAGCGTGTCTGAACATGTTGCATCCCATACCAGCACCCGGCCCACCTTCCATGGAATCAAACTCATACCGTCCGGTCTCTTGCCATCGTCTCTTGCAATACCAGTCGGCTCAAGTAGACTTGGCACGTTGACGGTGGCAAGGGACCGGCGCACGATATCGTTAAGTGCTGCATGTCTCGAGAAGCGGCCTGCACTTTTTTGGCATGACAGTCCGTGATGTCCAAACTTGTCGACATCACTGCCACAAGGACATATATGAGGAACGCAGACCGGAACCCCAAGCCGTAGACAGGTTACGATTCGGAGTGTGTCAGGCTCGAGAAATGTTCCTGTATTTGACGAAGGGTACGCGTGAAGCCAGTAGCCGGCCTCACGCGTACCCACGGCCAAAAGCCTAGCACGTGCCGAACCTGTACTACAGCTTAAAAGATTGTCATAAGTCAATTTACAGTTTATGTCGTCCCAGCTCCTCTGTGAATTTGGAGAAACTGGAAAATTTTGACCTGGGCATGCAATTAAAAAAGCGTTTCTAGCTTCTTCCAAGCCAGCAATTTCAAAGTTTGAAGGGGATGCCTTTAAAATTTTACTTATGAGATTTGCTGAACTATGGACAGAAGATAGGAAGGCTGGTAAAGCGACACTGGAAATTTTGCGAATCCCTAAACCACCATAACGGATGGGTAGGGATGCTTGGTTCCAAGATTGCTCGTTTAGCTGCATATTAAGTATTGATTCCAAGCTAATTTTGATTAAGTCGTCCACTTGTATCAAAAGATCTGGGTGATTCAAAAAGGAGCAGCAACGGAGCACATAGGTAAATTTTGGGACGAAAAGACAGAATTTTAAGATGCTAAGTGCATAATGTGGACTAATTTCCAAGAGACGGTCAGCAGATATTTGAAATTTAGTAACTGAATTATTAATATATTCAGAAATAGATTCATCAAAAATTGGAGAACCTAAAAGGTAAAGTGAATTACTGTTAACTATTTTTATATTTGGAGCAAAAATATTAAATTTTTGTTTTACGTCATTTAAATTTAAGTCGCAGTTATTTATAAAAAGTTCGCATTTGCTAAAATTAAGTTCCAAACCAATTGCTTCAAATTTATTTTTGATTAAAAAAAGGTCTGAAAACACAGTATCCACATCACCTCCTAGGGTTCCGTCGTCCAAATACCAAACGTTGAATTTAGAATTTAAATTTTTGATTATCGGATTTATAGCCAAACTAAAAATTGCAGGCCCAAGGGGATCACCCTGTTGACAACCTACTTCCGAGGACAGTTCATTAGAACGATATAACAATTTTGTTGGGTCAGCGTAACTGAGAAGAAGATAATTGTAAATTTCCGGTATATGTTGTTTTATTTCCGACAGCAGGGTATCCCTATTTACCGAATTGAAGGCATTTTTGACATCAATTTTGAGCAACACGTCAGGCTGTCCGTAAGTTAGGAAAGAGCGTAGGGCATGGACGGCTGCCTCACACCCTCCTTTTACACCAAAGCCTAACTGTACAGGTTCAAATTCCGAAATTAATTTTGGTAAAATATGTCGAACAGCAATTTTGGAGGCCAGACGTCGTAGTGTTGATCCAACAGCAATTGGTCTCACCCCTCCGTCCTTTTTGGTGAGGGCAATGAGGTTCGCGCCGAAAAGAATAGGAACAATTTCTGGATTGACATTACCGGAATACATAAGGTTGATTAATTTAGAGATCGAATTTACAAGTTGCTCGCCTGCATCACCCACAGAATGTGATGTTAAGTCTTTCAAATGTTGGGGTGAGATTCCATCCAAACCTGCAGCAGAACCTGGTTTAAAAGATATAATGGCATCCGTAACATCTTTGTTTTGAATTTGAAGGCATGCATGCCCTGCTGTTGGTGGGTCGAAAAAATATGGGTTTACTGGAGCTGGAGGATGTTTTGTCCGTAAGGCCTGAAGGGTGTCAGGGGTATCTGGTGAAAGCACGTCGTTGGAGAACAAAAGGCGAGCTGCACCTTTGAGATCTCCGTCACAGATTTTGTTTACGATGAGTTTGTTGCGATTACGAGGGGCATCATGTTTGATTAAAGGTGCGAGAGAAGGCGAGGAGCACAGTTGTTCTTAATTTTTTGTGTCAATGATAAATTCTGTTCATCATTTTTTATTATATGTAGTGTGCTGTATGAAAATAAAAATAGGTTCTGCCAGTCTTGAGTACAATTGCTTATGTAACATTTCTGTATTAATTTTGACAAATGTGTAGCAACGGTTATTCGGGCTCCACGAGGGATTCTTTTAACTATGGGTATACTATTTTTCAAATGGCTAAGATATGAGTGGAAAGGAGTTTGATCGTTGGCTACATAAGTAGGCGCACTCGGAATAATGGGATGGATGTCTGAAGGTGAACTGTTTTGGCTAATATATTTCCTGTGTGTTTTTGTAGTGTGTATGTTGAGGCCTTTCAAAGATTTGAATGACTTATTGCATTGTGTACATGTATGGGTCGCGTTCGACGTGCCATCACACGATTGGGTCACGAACTGCATTCACAAAAGTTAAAAATATTCACAAAAAAGAATAACTTAAAACAAATTTTAAAGCACAATAAAGTAACTAGAAATGTACACAAGAAATAAAAAGTACAAAGTCAAAATATGAGGGCTGCTTGTTTTGGTAACAAGACGCATGCGTCGTTACGTAGCTGTACGTCAGAGGATGGTCTTGTAACTGGACGCTGCAGTGGGAGAGAACAAAGGATGTATGTCGTCGTCTTGACGACCGATGGCGGCCTTAGCAACCGAGTATGATTTATAATTTAGATAAATATGCACTAAATGGATTCATTCTTTATATTATAATCGTGACTAGAACACTTTACCAATTGTTATTGTACAACTTTTGGTAAATAAAATAGAAAACCTTCGAAAAGATTTAAACAGTTCATTATGAGGTTTCACTTATTTTTCAAGACATCACTTTGGATTATATTTTATTAAGTAAGTATACATTGAGTTATTACTTTTTTTACGAAGGAATCAAGACCTATCACTTATGGAAGTTGACGTGCATTGCTGGAGAATAAGATAGGTCTTTCTAAGTAAAAGTTCTTTTAAATAGCTTTAAATTCGCTGTAATAAAATATATGGCAGTGGAAATTTAGACTGTAAATAAAAAAGCTGTTTTGTTAGTTTCCGTCGACACCAATAAAATGTTGACAAAGATCGTAAATTCTTTGACAACTTCCTGATTTGATTTCCTGTAGACGCCCTCTAATCCATTGCCAATTGAATTTTATATCCGTCGTGAAGTGAATAAAATACAAGTTTCTTACCTACATGTTTTTCATAGCAAGTTTAATAATATTAACTGCTCAGAAGTCACATCATTACTATTTACCATCTATATTTTTTCACTATCTATTAGTGAAAACCGAATGAAAATCTGTTCATCAATGAGATTATGCGCACAGACAGATAAACTCGGCTCTTTATATAGTGTTTTTTTTGTTATTAGGGTGTGATCTCAAGAGAAACATCTATTGAATATGTCCATCCGTACGAAATCGGGGCGTGATAGCTAGTCAAATTATAATGATTAAAATTTTAGTATTTTTTTTAGAATAGAGTAGAAATATTTTTTAATCAAATAAACTTTTACAAGTGCTTTTGAAGAGTCGATGAATCTACCACTGGTTTCGAATGCCGTTCTTGCCGATAAGAACCAGCAAGAAACTTGGCGGTTGCTCTTTTCAAAATAGTTTACAATAGGTATGTACTATGCTATGCATGCAGTGTTTCCACAGTGAGGGGAATTTCCAAAAATGCATACCTACTTACAATTCAATACATGTTAAGACGGGCAGACAGAAAGTAGCCCCATTCCCGCCGGTAGAACCCGTTCACGAGCATGACCCATGACCCAGCCGTTGCTTCGCTCAACATGGCTCAACCATATTTGAGGGAACGTAACAACTAACAAACCGCATCACACGACACCACCACGGAAATGTTTAAAGAGAGAGTGACATACTTAGGCTACCCATGTTAATATCTATGCCTAGTATATACCTAATAGACTCAGAAATTGTAAAATACGAAGGAATCTAGACCTGTCATTGATGGAGAATGAGATTCGTCTTTCTAAGTAAAATTTCTTAAATACTTAGCTTGAAATTAATTTAATTTAACTCATACTTACTTTAATAAAATATAATTATAACATTGGAAAAAGACTGAATAAAAATAAATAAAATAAGAAATCTATATATATAAAAGAAAGTGGTGTTAGTTACACTATTTATAACTCAAGAACGGATGAACCGATTTGGCTGAAAATTGGTGGAGAGGTAGCTTAGAACCAGGAGACGGACATAGGATACTTTTTATCCCGTTCGACTGCGTTTCCGTCAAGTCACTACAAAACGTGTTATAACAAAAATGCATCTGACATGGAATAACAAAACGCAAATGACAGTGGAATAACAAAACGTAAATGACAGCTAAACGTAATTTTGTCTTTGGTTAAGTATGGTAAAAAATTTGACAATTATAAAAAGTGTTATAATAAAGCATTACTGATATTAGATATAAATGTGAAAGTGTGTTTGTTTGTTGGTTTGTCCTTCAATCACGTCGCAACATAACAGCGGATTTTTTTCATGGGTATAGTAATGGATGTAGTAGTGGTTCCTCAGACCGGGAGAGCTACTATTTATCAAGAGATTTTTAAAAACTAAATCCATGCGGACGAAGTCGCGGGCATCAGCTAGTAAATAATAAATAAGCATTTAGCAAAATTATGCAAATGTATTTTATAATAATTACGGGTTAATTGTGTATCAAAATAATTAATGGGGTAATAATAAATATTTACTGTAGCTGGGCAGACCGTAGGCGGTAAACTGTTTACACAATTTGGCACTGTACCTAAATGAATTAATTAAATACCTACGATATAAGCTTTAATTTTCATTATAATTAAGGAAAGGTACAGGTACTCTTCACTTAAGGGAATTTCACGAATTATGTTAAACACAAATTATTTTTAAACAGTATAAATTTATACAATACTTAACACCATGTTAGATAAAACTTTTAATAAATTTAATAAAATAGATAGGTAACATGTACTTCAACGAAGAACCTCGTGAAGAAACCTGCATGACGGAGAGTTCTCCATAATGTACTCAAAGGTCTGTAAACTCTGCTTTGCATTAGGTCAGCGTGGCGGACTATGCGTCTATAAGTTCTATTAATCCTTCTTTGAGAGGAGACCTGCGCTCAGTAGTGAGCCGTTGATAGGTTGCTGATGATGATGATGCCACTAGTAGATATTGTACCGGAGTTATCAGAGCACGGTGCGATAAAATTAACGAACTATTAGAGACGACTTGGCTGAGAGGAGAGGCGTATTGTTCGCTAGAGAATAGAGAATTGCTGTTCGATCGAGAATACAGCTCTTTGTTTTTAGCCGATGTTAACAAGCCAACACCAACGGTGTGGTGTATTCAGGCTGGAAGTTTTAAAAGAAATCCATTAGCCAACATATTAAACCTACACACCTCGTTCAACACATTAGTTGATTAGTTTCTGAAGCCTGCTAAACTAATTTCTATTCCCTTATGACATTACATTAAGTAACTACTTCGATGATAACCGCGACTTCGTCTGAGCGGATTTAGTTTTCTCAAGATCCCGTAGGAACTAATAGATTATTAGAAGAGTAGTTTTAAGTTTAGTCTTTATCCGTTTTCAGATTGCAACCTATACCGTACCTCAATTTCAAATTCCATCAAGATCGGTTCAGCGTTTAGACCGTATCGACCGTCCACTACCACTACCACTACTATTTTTGTGTCTGAGTGATGTCTTGAAATGAGTATGTATTTGAATATTAGTTTTTAATATAGCATATAAGTATGTCACGCACTCTTTAAACATTTCTGTGGTGGTGTCGTGTGATGCGGGTTGTTACGTTCCCTCAAATATGGTTGAGCGAAGCAATGGTTGGGTCATGCGTCATGCTCGTGAACGGGTGCCACCGGCGGGAATGGGGCTACTTTATGTCTGCCCATCTTGGGATAGAAGTTAGTCGGTATGCATTTAGGAACTTCCCTCATTGTGGAAACACTGCATATATAGCATAGTATTTACTGTATTGTAAATTTGTTTTGAAAAGAGCAACCGCCGAGTTTCATGCTGGTTCTTCTCGGCAGGAAGGGCATTCCGAACCAGTGGTAGATTCATCGACTATTCAAAAGCACTTGTAAAAGTTTATTTGAATAAAAAATATTTCTATTCTATTCTATTCTATTATTGTGTATTATTCATATTCTCTACATTATAAACGTTTTTTTCAGAAACCAATAAATAGTGAAAACTCTTTCAAATCAGTATTTCAATTAATTAATTAGCTACAGTAGGTACTACTTACAGCGACTTAAAGATCAATATACCTATGTCGTTGACTAAGTGACTACTTAGCAACGCGATGAGTTAGGTTGAGATTATTTTTTGTAAAAACAAAAGTTGAAGGCAATAATTCTAGCTATGTTGTGGATATTCATTTTATTTATGAACGTATAATGTGAGGGAGGTGCTTAGTGGTTGTGGTTCAAGTTCAAAGTACTAGGGACCCTGCCATCCTTATTTCAATATTGTTAATGTCATAGAATGACGAATGTGCGCCCTGTATAAAAATTAAAACAGGGTTATGAGATGGTTATGAGTTTTTGATGTATTTTGGACCGCATCAGAGAAGATATCACAAATTCACAAGTCGCCTCGTTTTTTATCTAATTATTTATTCATCTTCATTAGAGAAGGCTTCGGGGGATTGTGTTTCACACTACGGAACGGATTAGAACGCAAAATATACAACCAGTAATTTAATTTTCGATGAAGGTAGAGAGAAACTGTAGTGTGGGAGTTGTATACGAAAACATATTATTTTTCCTACTGAAATCAGATGGAATGCTTAATAACGAAAATGCCGTAACTGAAACTTGAACTGTTTGCTAAGATTGTGCCTGAGGCAGGGGTGATAGACATCACCCAACCACAAACATTAAGGAATTTTTCCATGCAGGTCACAGAGCTGTATTATAATTTAATTAATCTGTGATTAACACTGGATTGGCTGTCCCTATACAAATGATAGCGTTGTTAACGATCAGTTTGAAGCACCATTTTGACGTAGTGTCTCTGGAACTAATAATATTGCAAATGGCGCAGCGACCTCTTATTATTATTATTATAATTCAACAAACCTATGATTATGAAATCACAGAATAATTATTATAGAGGTTGGTGCAACATTTTCAATATTATTAGTTCCAGAGACATATATTTCTGCTTAATACAGTGCCAAAATGGCGTCAATCAAGTCCGAAATGGCGTCAACCAAGTATAGGTCGAAAAATATGACAGCAACCTCTGCAGTGTTAATCATACATTAGTTATACTTATACGTAACAGTCTAAGACATCGTCGCTCCAGTATTATCTTAATGCTTTTATTCTCTTTTTATTCACGCGCGTCAATAATAATTGGTAATAGAATTTCAGAAAATTTTATATTGGAAAATATTTCAATCCATCGTTGCATTAAGTAAGTATAGAAGCAGCAAAATAATGATAATTGTAAATATTGTCATATAAAATTTAGTTTTATGAAGTAAAAATCAAACTGTATCCTAATCGAGAGCTACAGTAAAGTCTAATCAATAAATCAGTTTACTTACATGGACTTCTTTTTTCCATAATACCATCCACCTTTCCACATTAATATATGCATAGTTTTTTTTATGTAAATTATCCAACTGTTTGATTCATCGATGACTCTTTCGCAATGTCGCGTCGCTTCGCCGATTTTTCTATCACCCATGTCTTATTGAACAGACTCTACCTAGTATAATTACTGTATACTAAACGCGGTGATGAAGCAGTGGTAGCCTAGTGGTTAGGACTGTGGTCTCCTATTCGGGGGGTCGCAGGTTCGATCCCGGGTACGCACCTCTGACTTTTCGGAGTCAAGTGCGTTTTAGCAATTAACTATCACTTGCTTCAACGGTGAAGGAAAACATCGTGAGGAAACCTGCACATCTGAGAGTTCTTCTTATTGTTCTCGAAGGTGTGTGAAGTCCACCAATTCGCATTGGGCCAGCGTGGTGGACTATGGCCTATCCCTTCTTTGAGAGGAGACCTGCGCTCAGTAGTGAGCCGTAGATGGGTTGCTAATGATGAAAATGATGATGAAAGGCGGTGATAGCTTTTTACAAAAAAATAGGCGTTTTCTAAAAATAAGTAGGAACCTTGGGGACATTTGATTTTGGCACCATATTTTCGCCAATTCAAAACATTCGCATTAATTAGCATTTCGTTTGTTTTTGCCAGATTTAAATGAGACATAACTTAACAAAAAATTCAACTCTCCATCCCTCTTACATAATATCGCATATCAATTCAAATAAAAAAATAACAGATGAAGTTACAAATCTGAATTGCATTATAAACGAACTCTTCTACATTCAGCTAAGTGTGCCCCAAAACTCAAAATCGTAACTTAGAAGATTATTTAAAAAAACACATTTTTGATATTAAAAAATCACCACCTTCAGTGTTCCAAACAAGGTGTCCTGTGAAAAATCGCTATGATTTTCATAGACGCCCTTTTTAAACGTGCTCAAGTTTTCTACACATTATAACATACATCGTGAGGATTAATTTAACTGCTTTTTTTACACGTAAGACTCACTTAATTATGTCATAAAAAATAACAAAAGTTTGTCACAGAAAAAAACTAATTTCCTTCAGCAGAGATTGTAATTTGAAAATATCCTTCTGGTATATATATAGCACTCCGTTCCCCCCCGCCCCGCATAAAGCGCTTGTCAGTCCATCTAGGCACGTTGCTGAGAGTGGCCGTGCGCTTGTTAGTAAAAATATATTTACGTTTTTGTTGTCGAGAATTGGGTTTGGTACGACTTATGACGCTTTACCTTCATCATAATTTTAGGGTAAGTAATTAGTTTTTCTTAATAATTTTATCTTCACTCTTATATTATTAGCAATATATGTATCTAGTTTTATATTTATGTATATTGCATTTTAAAATACGACGCTAGATTAATTAAAATGCCGAAACCTCATTACCCTCACAATCATTACCATCATTTACCTTCAGCTTTGAAAGTGAAAGTAATGATGCTGAACGAACGGAGGTGATCAATTTTTCAGTAAATATTGCTGAACCAAAATTGTGTAAATTTCTTTACTTATCCCTTAATATTCAACCACGTGGCGTATATATTAATCTTCTACTTTACATTACCTTGATATTATTATCAGTATATTATTCAGATCGTTCCATGTTGTCTGAAACAACCTAGTATAACTATTCAAAATCGTTGCGTCTCATGATATTTGAATATAAATATAATCAGTATATCGATTTTAGGAACTACCATGGTGAAAGTAAAAAGCAAAAAAACGCGCGAAGAAAAGTTAGCTCAGGCTAGACTCCACAAAAGACAAAAATACGAAGAACTAAAGGAAAGATCCAGAAAAATATGCAAACGAGAAAGAAAAAGAAAGATTAAGGTACTTAAAGAGTAAAGAAGAAAAGAAAATCAAAACTATTAAAGACATGACTCCAAGACAACAAAGACTACAGAGAAAAAAATGGCGTGAAAATACAAAAAAACATACAGAAAAAATAAAAAGAAATAAGCAGATTAAGCAAATTCTTTTAGATAACCCTCTCTCAACAAGTGATTTAGAAGATCTTCCACAGAAAAATGAATGTGACCCTTTAGAAGGGCCATCGAATATTAAACAGAAAGAACAAGAACTAAATAATATAATCGGTACGCAATGTAACGCTTGCATCATGTTTAAGAAAAGACTGAAAAGCATTCGATATACGTACAATAAAAAAATCGGAATGTTAAAAAATCAACTTCAGAAACAACAAATGAAAAACTACAAAATACAAAAACAGCTAAACAAACTACTGAACAAGACTGAAAAAGATATTAAACAAACTATTATTGATTTTTTTGAAGATGATAGCAACAGCAACATCTCTGCGGATAAAAAGGAATATATTAAACGAGGCGGATTAACTAAACAAAAACGTTATATTTCCGATAGTCTCATTAACCTTCATAAGAAATTTCTCAAAACACATAGATATGAACTTGGATATTCTACATTTTGCAAAAATCGTCCGTTTTGGGTCGTTTATCCAAAAAAATCAAACAGAAATACCTGTTCGTGTATTGTACACGTTAATATGGATTTATTGATTAAATCTCTAAATAATAACAAATTATAATGGAAACTAATGGGTCGTCTCTATTGCAAAGCCTTTGCTGTGATGTTCGTCAAGAAAATTGCTTAAATAGGACATGTAAGACATGCTCTGAAAAAGTTATTGGCTATGGAGAATTCTCTAATAACATACTAATTAATTACTACCAGTGGGTTACAAATACAGTGAAATACGATCTAAAAGGAATAGAGAAGTTTTCAAAAAAGACAACTAAATTGAAGTTTCAAGATAGGCCTCTTACTTTAATTGAAAAGTTGGAAAATTCTTTGCCAGACTACTATAAGCACTGTTTAAATATTAATCAACAGTATAAGAATATAAATGACTTAAAAATGTCTTTGGCTCCCAGTGAAGTCGTAAGACACATGGACTTTTCTGAAAACTACAATACCAAATTCCATGAAGAAGTGCAAAGTCGACACTTTGGGAGCAGTCCGGAACAAATCACTCTTCATACTTCTGTTGCATATCTGTTGGATCCTGAAACAGGCTTAAGTAAAACTTACAGTATGTGTACTGTGAGTGAGTGCAAAAGACACGATGCTGAAGCAATATGGGCTCATATAATAGCAATCTTAGAATATATAGAAGAGATCACTTGCATCGATACAATACATTTTGTAAGTGACAGCCCTTCAAGCCAATACCGCAATAGTAAGATATTTTATGTTATTACTCAGCTCCAACATCAGTTTCCAGAATTAAAAACAGTCAGCTGGAATTACTTAGAAAGTGGTCACGGGAAGGGAGCTCCAGACGGAATCGGAGCAGTAATTAAACGTACGGCAGACAGTGCTGTTCGTTTTGGGACAGACGTGGGAACTTTAAAAGATTTCTGGTATATCCTTAAACAGAAAATCAAGAATGTTGAAATACGTATGGTTACTACTAGCAATATTGAAGATAAGAAAATTCCGCAGAAAATCAAAACATTCAAGGGTACAATGTCAGTACATCAAGTGTTGTGGTCATCAGAGAGTTATAGGATGACCTTTAGGAAACTAAGCTGTTTCTTTTGCCAAAATGGAATTGAATGTGCTCACGGGTACCACCTTGGTTATATGGATGTACCTGATGACAATATGATGGGACCACAAGAACATATTTTGCAAGATTTCCTTGACGAACATACCATTCCTGATGTAATAAAAGATATGTATTCACCAAAACGTATACGATTGACGTCACAAACTAGCTCGGATTTAGATACTTTACACGAAAATACTCCAGCAGTTGAAATAAATAAGACCGTAGAAGTTCCCAAGCAAGCCAGAAATTCACCAAAAGTTAAAATACTTTCTGATGTTCGTTTACACTGGACGAATACTGCTTTCTATATTAAAGACAGGTCAACTCTTAAAACTAGCTATCAAAATGATTTTGAAAGGTTCATAGCATCGCCTCTAAAAACAAATGAAGATCAATCAAACAACTACGAGAAATCGAAAAAGGCGTCAAGAAATTATCATAATGACAAGGAAAATAAAGGATTCTTCAGTGACTCAGATTCTAGTTCGGACATATTCTAGTATATATTGGGGATTTTTTTCTAACTATTATTTTTTAGAAACTGTTATATTTATTTGGTGGTTGTGGCGTTGAATAATTCATAAAAAGCTTAAAATAATCTACCTCATGTGCATTTGTTACCATTCCATAATAACATTTAGTTGAAAGATCATTACAATGTTGGATGAAAGAGAAATGAAGATTTTATTTAATTGTTTTAGAAGCATTTTGAGTGTTAAGTATATTATAATGACGTACAATATTATTTTGAGAAAAGTACTTTTGTTTCTGGAAGAATTTATAATAATTATAGTACATGTGAGATCTCAGAATGTAGCTAAATTCGAACTAAAAATATGACGTGATATGTATAGAACTGATTTTAGTGTAAGATGAATCCAAAAAAAATTTGATAAGTGTAGATCATTAGGTTGTGATTGTGTTCAAAGTATTTTTTGCTTTAAGAGATTTTACGTTTTTTTTTTTTAATTTAAACTTGATTAATATCAAGTTTTCCTAAAGACTGTTTTTACGTTGTTCGGTATATAAATAATACAAAAAATTATCTGATTTTTAGAATAGGATTTATTTCATGTTTCCATTAAGTATATTAAAATACCATATTTTTTGTTAAGTTGTTGTTTTCACTACATAGCAGGTTTGATTTGATTAATTTCATCCATTCTATTTCCATCATTTTGCCAATCTCATACGTTTATTTTCTTTATTAAATGACAAGTTTGATATAATAATGTAACGTAAGACAAATAATAATTGTGAGAATTATTAAACGAATTTTGTTATTTTATGTAAAGTTTAAACGTGATGTTATGTTTACAATAATATTTTTATGTACATTTTACTTGATAATGATATCAAGTTTTTCCTAAACACTGTTTTTTAAGTCCGCACTTAATAAATACAAAATATTGTGCAAAAAATACCATATATTTTTTCTTGAGTTTGTTTTGACTATAGCAAGTTTGATTTGATTTATTTCATCTATTATTATTCCATAGTTTTGTCAGCTTTTATACGTTTATTTACTTTACCTACTTAATGACAAGTTTGATATAATAATGTAAAGAATACGCAAGATTATGTAACGGATTTCTTAAATACGCAAGACAAATAATTGTGAGAATTATAAAACAAAATATATTATTTTATGTAAATTTATAAGTGATGTTATGTTTAGAAAAATATTTTTGTTTAAATTTTGATAGTATTTTGACATTTTCGTCAGTTAAATTACTTTTGTTTGTGCTTGATAAATAAAAAAAATCATTCTTTTTAAACGTGATTTTTTTTTACATTACCATCAACATCAATATCAACGCCTTCTACACCTAAATCATTACCAGCACACTAGAACTCATTACCTTCAGTGGCATAAAATTTCAAATGCTTATATCTCTGAAATTACTCGGTGCAATTCACTGTAACTTGTTCATTCTGTCTAATTTTACCTATATTTTAATTCAGATCAGCAATTTTAACAATTTAAAAAATTCTCTCATTTTCTTCCAATTTGCACGAAATCAGAGAAGTAGCCAAAATTTTTCGTTCTTCGATGTTTCAGTTCAAACAAAACTTAAACAAAACTTACTCCTGATCCTCCGCTTTGATTTCTAACCGACTTCCTACGTGTACCTATGTTTGTACTTGTTCGTAATATCGCTTCTGGTTAAGATTGAAAAGAGCAACAGATCTGCCGAGTTTCGTGCCGGCTCTTCTCAGCAAAATCTACTTTCCGGACCGGCGCGACGATAGAGTTTTAACTTGTAATAAGAGCCATAGGTTGGCCTATATTTTGATTTGGTAACTTTTTTTAAGCGAGATAGGCATGCGCTTGATAACAAATTATTATGCCTGATGGAAAACCCTGATGAGGTCTATGTCGAAGCGCGCTTGCCTTGAAGATACTCAAGTTATACGTACCTATTAGGAAACATGGACGCTGCGCCGGAAGGATGTTCCACTTCCACTTGACAAAATGATAAAAATATAACCCCCTAGGTATTCGACTACGATACGTCATACGGCCATACGATTACATAAATTCATATAAGATCACAGTCGAGGGCTTCATCATCATCACGAGCAACCCATTAGCGTCTCTCTTCTAGGCCATAGTCCACCACGCTGGCCCAATGCAAATTGGTAGACTTCACATACCTTTGAGAACATTATGGAGAACTCTCAGGCGTACAGGTTTCCTCACGATGCTTTCTTCCACCGTTGGAGCATGTGATATATTTTAATTTCTTAAACGCACTTAGAAAAGTCAGAGGTATACGTGCCTGGGATCGAACCTGCCAACCCCTAACAGGAGACCGCATTTCTAATCACTAATCTACTAATCACTAGGTCATCACTGTTTTTTGTCATCAATTAAAAACTTGATGCCTATTTTTACCAACGTTCCCTAACTTTAACGGGCTACCTAAGCTGAGTTAGGCGACGCTTTCTGTCAATTTGGTTTTCACGAACCTTTAGAGTACACCTAAAAGTGGAAATGACATTGGATAAGGGATTGTATTTAAGATTTCCCTAACTATAGAGACTCCTACTTGGGGGACGATTCAGGTATGGTTGCTGTAACTGTAGGGTACTGGAATTAGTCCACAAAAGGCCAAAAATTCATGTCCACCATCATACGAAGAAAAGTAGCTTTCTTTGGACACCTACAAAGAGGAGCCCAATTCTCATTCCCAAGACTAGGCTGGAAGGGAGAAGTGCAGGCAAGAGAGCTCCAGGTCGCTAAAGACGCAAATGGTTGGACGATATAAGGGGGTGGACTGGGCTGACTTATCCAAAATTAAAAGTTGCGGCTTTAAATAGAGAAGCTTTTCGCATGATGACCGCCAAACGTCAACACGAGGAAGGCAAATGATGATGATGATGGTGAAAACGGGCACTAATTACCTTGTCTTTGTTACAGATTAAAACGATGACACCTCAGTGCGCGAGTGTTAGTGCCAAAGTGTCAACAGTGTAGTACCAACCAGTATGGGGTGTACCCCGAGCATGCTGTTAGACCACAAGAATCGCAGGCGCGATAGCACCGGCTCCCAAGAGGCGGCCCTGGCCAAGATAGCTCCTACCCCGGTATGCCAGAACAAGGCAGTGCAAGCGGCTAGGGCTCCAAGGGCCTCCTTGGAGTCCGACGGGTTCAGTATACAGCTGTCGAGTAAGAAAGACAGCTATGTCTCGCAGATGGGTAACAATTTCGCGACCCAGTTGCATATCAAGAGGATATCTGGTAAGTTTGTACATTTTACGCAGATTAAATCTTAGAACTTTTTCCTCTTGACGTCCATTGCTGGACAAGAGAGCGTGCTTTGCATGAACTTCCACAGGTCTCGGTCTTGCGCCGCCTGTATCCAGCGGCTCCCTGCAACTAGTCTGGTTCGCCAAAATTTTTCCAACTTTAACTTCCTCATCATCATCTGAACCTATCGCCGGCCCAACATGGGCACATGTCTTCTCACACAATGAGAATGACTTAGGCAAAATAGTCCACCGCACTGGCCAAGGGCGCATTGGCAAACACGTCTTTAAACGTTATATTAATGTAATATTTTAACTTTGTCAGTAGTTTGTCGGTCTGAATTCACGATACATATCTCACAAATAAACCGCTGAACTCGTTTTGATAAAATAAGGAGAGTATCCTGTAGAAAGACATCAATGCTACTTCTTACACGGCACGGCATTTCTAACGAAAGTCGAGTTCTAGTCGCGGGCTTCAGCTAGTCTTTTATTACGAGTAATAACATAAGTGCATCAATCCGATTAACGCCGTACAACTTTCAAGAAACTTCAGTATTTTCCGAAGCCTCTGCTTAAATCACAGGTGAATGGAAATCTTTTCGATAAAATAAATCTACAGAAGCGGTGCTCTCAGCGTCTATAGCGGATAATGTAATAGTGGAGAGCGAGCTAAGAAAGCTTTGCTGCTTCGGGTGCTGTGATAAAACAAAATGCTTTTCTAGCTTATACCCTACGAAAATGCGCTGAAGCCAGGATTGAAGTAAATCCACTGTGTTGGATTATGGGCGGAGCACATAGTTCGAAGAGCTGATGGTCCCAAAGCATAGACTTGTTATATTTACTACGGTATGAATAGTAAGTATAAATATTTCTTATCCAAGCTTTAATATTTTGGCAGATTTTCAATACAAAAACTGTCAGAACGCCCAATTTCCTTGGTAAGACTTCGCTCGACTTTGCATTGGTGAAATCGGTACTAGTATGATAAAATAGATCTGTCACCTGATCCAAACATCCAAACACTCGAATGGGGTCAAATCTAAAAGGAAGGGTTATTATTTAAGCAGTACTATATATTCTGTGATGTTTGTACTTACGTGTGCTCCACCGTAGCGCCTAAACTACGGAGCTGCTTTTGATGAATGAGTTGTCAATAGATTGTTTACTATGGTCCGGCTGCCATAGACTACAACCAACTTTATACTTACTTAACGTTTATACTACCTACTTTATTTATGTACTTACTTTACGTTCTTACTAACTACTTTATGTACGGTAATGGCGGGGCAGGGGGTGCTAAGAATCTTCGGATGAGATTCCGCTGCCAACCCCGACGACTGGACCTGGCGACATATAACGCACGCACGTTGAGGACTGACGAGAAGATCATCGAGCTGGAAGAAGCAGTGAGCAAGCTGCGCTGGAATGTTATAGGATTGTCTGAAGTCCGAAGAGAGGGGGAGGACTCGATAATCCTCAATTCCGGCAACTTGTTCTACTACCGGGAGGGCGACCAACAGTCCCAGGGTGGTGTCGGGTTCATCGTCCACAAGTCCCTCGACAACAACATCGTCGAAGTCAAAAGTGTGTCGAGTAGGGTAGCGTACCTTATACTCAGAATCACCAATCGGTATTCGTTGAAGGTTATACAGGTTTACGCACCGACTTCGGCACATCATGACGAGGAGGTGGAGGCGCTGTATGAGGATATATCAAAAGCCATACACGCCTCTACCACTCACTACAATGTTGTGATGGGGGATTTCAACGCGAGGCTGGGTGAACGAAGCGGTGCAGAGACGAGGGTTGGGCAATTTGGTTATGAGCGAAGGAACCAGAGGGGTCAAATGCTGGCCGACTTCATGGAGAAGGAGGGCCTCTTTATGATGAACTCCTTCTTCAGGAAGCGGCCACACAGAAAATGGACTTGGATGAGCCCCGATGGTTCTACGAGAAGTGAGATTGACTTCATTATGTCGACCAAGCGCTATCATATTCAAATGATGTCTCTGTGATCAACAGGGTGAAAACTGGGAGCGATCACCGTATGGTAAGAGGCACATTGAATATTAATGTGAAGCTGGAAAGGGCTAGACTGGTGAAGTCAACTCTCCGACCCCTCTCGTGCTCATATCCAAAGCCCCGAAAACTTCCAACTCGAACTGCAGAACCGATTCGATTGCCTAGCAGACTGCGTTTCTGTGGACGATCTAAACAACAGGTTCGTGGAAACTGTCCATACTGTGGGGTCTAAGTTCTTTAAGACCCATCGCAGGAAAAGAACCGAAAAGTTCTCTGACCATACTCTCAAGCTCATGGAGGAGAGACAAGAGATGAGGCTGCAGTCATCGGTAGACGCGGCTGCCTACCGGCGGATTAATAGGCAGATCTCTAAGGCACAAACTCGCGACCTTCGGGTCTTTAATACCAAGTGTATTAAAGATACCATCGAGCGGAACAAAGGCTCAAAAGTGTTTGCGAGAGATCTGTCTATCGGACAGAGCCAGTTGACGCGGTTTAAAACTGATGACGGTCGTCTCGTCTCTTCTCGACCTGAGATTCTGGGAGAGGTCGAGAAGTTCTATGGGCAGTTATATACCACGACACAAAAACCTGTTGAGGATTTGGCTAAAGATCCCAGAGCCAAACTACCCGACACTATACCGAAGATATCCCGGACGTCAGTCTATACGAGATTAGAATGGCTCTCAAACAGCTCAAGAACAACAAGGCGCCAGGTGATGACGGAATCACTGCGGAACTCCTGAAAGCGGGTGGAAAACCGGTACTTAAGATCTTTCAGCGATTGTTCAATTCCGTCATTCACGAGGGTATAACGCCGGAAGTATGGCACAGGAGCGTGGTGGTCCTGTTCTTCAAAAAGGGTGATAATACCTTGCTGAAGAATTATAGACCCATCTCGCTGCTGAGTCATGTTTACAAGTTGTTCTCGAGAGTCATCACGAATTGTCTCGCTCGTAGGTTTGACGACTTCCAGCCTCCCGAACAAGCCGGATTCCGAAAAGGCTTTGGCACCATAGATCACATTCATACGCTGCGGCAGGTTATACAAAAGACGGAAGAGTATAACCGGCCACTTTGCTTAGCGTTTGTGGACTATGAGAAAGCCTTTGATTCGGTAGAAACTTGGGCTGTATTGAGGTCGCTGCAGAGATGCCGGATTGACTACCGGTATATCCAAGTGTTGAAGCTTGTACGAAAACGCCACTATGTCAGTACGTATACAGGACCAGACTACGAGACCAATCCACTTGCAGCGTGGAGTGCGACAGGGAGATGTAATCTCCCCGAAGCTATTCACCGCTGCGTTGGAGGACGTCTTTAAGCTTCTGGATTGGAACGGACTTGGCATCAACATAAACGGCGAGTACATCACTCACCTGCGATTTGCCGATGACATAGTGGTCATGGCAGAGACTCTGAGAGATCTCAATACAATGCTCAATGATCTCAGCAGGTGTTGAGAAACCCTGTGGGTGTGGTGGGCCTGAAAATGAACATGAGCAAGACGAAAATTATGTCCAATGCTCATGCTCCGCTCCACCCAGTAATCGTTGAGAACTCTGCACTCGAAATTGTAGACGAGTATATATACCTGGGACATACAGTCCAGCTAGGTAGGTCCAATTTCGAGAAAGAGATTAACCGCCGAATCCAACTCGGCTGGGCAGCTTTCGGGAAGCTCCGAGATGTCTTCTCGTCCAAAATCCCTCAGTGCCTGAAGACTAAAGTCTTCGAACAGTGCGTGTTGCCAGTGATGACTTACGGATCCGAGACATGGTCGCTAACTATGGGCCTCATAAGAAGGCTCAGGGTCACTCAACGAGCGATGGAGAGAGCTATGCTCGGTATTTCCCTGCGAGATCAAATCAGAAATGAGGAGATTCGTAGGAGAACCAAAGTCACCGACATAGCTCAGCGTATCGCGAAACTGAAGTGGAAATGGGCGGGGCACATAGTTCGAAGAGCTGATGGTCGTTGGAGTCCCAAGGTGTTGGAGTAGCGACCACGCACCGGGAAACGCAGTGTTGGCAGACCCCCAACCAGGTGGACCGACGACATCAAACGAGTCGCAGGGAGTCGCTGGATTCAAGCGGCGCAAGACCGAAGTCTGTGGAAGTCCATGCAGGAGACCTTTGTCCAGCAGTGGACGTCTATAGGTTGATAAAGAAGAAGAAGAAGAACTACTTTATACTTACTTTACGTTTTTAACTTGACGTTTTTATAAGAATAAAATCAATATGACGGATGCTAGGTACATCCAATTTTCCGTAGTCGAACTAAGTCGGGTTAGGGCGGTAAGGGTCGTAATTTATTAACTTTTTTCTTGTTTCAAACATTCGAATTGTACGTCAGCTCTCAGAAAACTTCTAGTAGGTAACGAACATTTAATTTTCTCGCTTGCTCTAATTCGTTTCACTTTGTAGGTACTTGCCGTTGTTGTATGACGCAAAGCTATCAAAATGTATTTAACTCGATAAAAACGCCATTAACTTTATTGGCGATTTCCATCGAAATCTTTCCTAGTATTTGATGAGAATTGTTTGGCGTCATTATCACAGATTCGAGCTACTTATTTGATATATCAAATACCTATTTCAACTTATTGTGGATCTACACTTGATCTGTGCCTCTAGGGTCATGATCAGCGAAATGATGCGATCAGACGTTTTTTTAAACCAAGAAAGAGTAGACTCAATAATTCAAGTTTTTTTTTAATCTTTTTTTTTTGGGGTTTTTTACCACCTGGCATGTCAACCCCATCGATTCATACAATATTAAACGATGAAACTTAACCTACCATAACAATAAACTTATCTAACTTAATACTAACTTAACTATCAAGACGACCGAAAGTCACTGACGGCAAGCAGTGACCAGATCACCCAGATTCTAGCTAATTCTGATGTAGGGTCTGCCAGGAGACTCTGACAAAGTCCCACATCAAGCCTATTCAGATCGAAACTTACCATCAGTGACTGTCGTTCGCTCGTGTTTTTCTTGCATTCTAGCAAGATATGCAACAGATCCTCAACTGTGCCACATACATCACAGTTCGGTGAGCGTACTTTCTTCATGAGATGGGCGAATTTATTCGAGGGGTAATGGCCCGAACGGAGTCTGCACAGCGTTTTGATGTTTGCCCTGCTGATTTTAGCAGAACCAAACCATGGTATATGAAGTGGCTCAACTTGAATGGTTCGATACCAAATGCCTTTCTCTCGAGAACGTAAATCAAAAAATTAGGCTAGATAGTTTTTTAACTAAGCAACGGGAAAATACATAAAAATAAAGCTTCTAATAAACTAATTCGGCTTTTTCTGCAGCCACTGCACGATCGTTATATAAATAACAAAATCTTAGGTTGGGTTGGGGTTGAACATAAATAACCCAATAGAACTATTCTATTGAGTTAATATAGTATAAACAATTTTCATTGCTCATTATGAGCTGCGTCTGAACTCAACTAAACTAAAACTTTATATTCTTTTTCTCTATCTTTTCGACGCCTTAATTTTTTCATGTTCCGAATTCTTGCTTGGAACTTCCATCATCTGCACTTTATTATCTTCCGTCACATTCTTCACAACATCACTTATGATTGCTTTAACAACAGACATCACATCTTTTTTTAAGCACACATCTATCCCAACGAAGGGACAGTATTGTAAAGCTTTGTATAATGCTATTTTTTGTAATATCTCTCTCAATGAATCAGCTTCTATAGGTACCGGTAGCTTGTACTGGGACCAGTTATCTATGTAAAACGTATGACTTTTCTTTGCCTTTTTGTCTATATTTATTTTTTTACTATAGACACAGTCTAGCGTGTATAAAATTAGGACCTAAAATGTAAAAAAATGTATTAGGTATGATAACTTCCCTATTATTTTCATACCAATCTTGGGCATCTTTCGCGAGTGATTTTTAGGTGAACTACAGTTCGGGTTTTGAAATTAAGTTCAGTATCACTGCTCTCCTTGTAATAGTTGTAATCTTCTTCTTGTTGTAATAGAACAAAAATTAACATTGTATAAATTAAAGGCAAATAAGTTTATGCAAAGTTAATTTTTGTTGATGGGAAAGCTGAAAATAGTTTGGTCAGATTGAGTTACCTAATCAATTGCTATCACTTTTAAAAATCATATTTCCTACATACCTATGGTGTATTACCGCGTGCGGTATCTAACAATGTGGGCGCGCAGGTTCACGCTCCTTTTGTATAATTTTTAACCGACTTCAAAAAAAGAGGAGGTTATGTGCATACAATGAGCTATCAAAACTTACAACTTTGTCAGTTTCATATTTTATTTTTAAAATAATTTAATATAAAAAATTCTTTTTAAAAACCGACTTCATAAGCCCGCGGCACTACAAAGAATATAATTTATTGTTGATTTTTTTAAAAACGGCTTGAGCGATTTCGATAAAATCGAAATGGGACCACCTGGGAAGTAGGTATACCCTTTCAAACAAAAAAAAGTGTGTGTCAGCTCCGGCCTCCGACGCACGACTGGAGTTTACGCCCGACGCTATATCCTTCTCTATGCGCGCGACTCGGGTCCGAGCGCGCCCCGACCGACTTTCGCTTCGGGGACCCGATCGCTACGCGCTCAGCTACCCGAAGCGAAAGCTCTTTCGCACGAAAACCAACCTTATTTACTCAACGTTAGGGTATAAATTTCAACGTTGTGAAAAACGTAACAGAAAAACGTAACGAGGTCATTGATAAATTGATTTTACTGCCCGGATTTTTCTCATACCGGGCTGCTAAAATCGATTCTTAAGGAGTAAACTCCAAAAATATTTTTTCAAATCGGTCCAGACGTCTTCGAGTAATCGGTGAACATACATAAAAAAAAAAAAGATTACGACGAATTGAAAACCTCCTCCTTTTTGAAGTCGGTTAAAAATACATGGATTCTCGGAATGAAAATATTTTATACGTGTTTCTTTCCATTAAAAAAAATAAAGTTGTATAACCTAATAATTACAGTAGATTACTTACAGCTGTCAATATTCTCATTTTAAAACCTTTTATTGATTACAGCAGCGCGATCACCGAGCTCAAGCCAACTGAATGCACTAATCAATTAATGTGATATCTTCCTATACAATTTCATTGGAAGTAGGTTCTAATGCGTTTACTCAAAAATGTTTTAGAGTACACGTTTCAATTAACATTTCACATTTCTGTGAAATGTGAAACCTACCTTGTTTAATTAAGTTATTAACTCCGCACCTAGCTACAAATCGAAATTAACTTAATTCATTAATTTTGCGCTGCGCTCGTACGTAACTACGTAGTACTGTAATAATTATAATATAATATACTATTATAACAAATTATATTCTGTGACTTGGCAGTTGGCTATATCACAGAGTAAGGATCTTATACTGTGACGATATGGCTAAGAATATTTACTCCGAGTAACGATATGGTTGTAAAAGGAGGAGGTTCTCAACACGATGCGTTTTTTTGGCGATGTTCCTCCGTGATTTGAAGGATCTCCGTCAAATCTGAACCGATATTTCAATATTTTTTTTTATTCGAAAGGACATACCGTCTGGTTGGTCTTATTTAAAGGTGAAGATCTGATGAACATCTTTGGTGATGTAGGACGGAACTCCTCAATGAATAAGAGCAAATCGCTCGCGATCAGAGAATTTTAGATTGATCCTATGAAGCCACAATAAAAAGCTTAAAATAATAATTTACATAAATTCTTTTTAAAAACCGTCTTCAAAACGCCATTACAATGTATAAAATAACAAGCTGATGCCCGTGACTTCATCCGCGTGGATTTAGTTTTTAAAATCCCTCGGGAATTCTTCTTTGATTTTCCGGGATAAAACTAGATGTCACTCTCCAGGTCCTCAACCCAAATACTAACAACAAATAGAACCCTAATAATACCCTTGCAAAAAATATGTCGATCCGTAGCTCTGTTGCGGCGTGATTGAAAGACAAACCAACACACTTTCGCATTTATAATATTAGTATGATTTTAGTTTGTACACGTATGTTGAAATAAGGCTAGCGTCGCGCATCGGTTTCATCGTATATATTTATACCGACTTCTACACGTGTAGGTACACGTGTTTTGAAGTCGGTAACTAAAATTATTTTATACTTGTAGTGGCGTTTGAAGTCGGTTTTTAGGGTTCCGTACCAAAATGGTAAAAATGGAACCCTTATGGTGAGACTTTCTCCGTCCGTCCGTCCGTCCGTCCGTCCGTCTGTCACAGTCGATTATTTCAGTAACTATTAAAGCTATCGACATGAAATTTGGCATAGTTGTGTATAATAGTGGCCCAACATCATTAGAATAAAGAAAAATCGAAAATTATTTTTAGTTTTATTAAAAAAGGGGGAAAATCGGGGGTTTGAAATTTTATTTATTTCTATTTTGTTTTTTATTTATTTCTATCTACAATAGTTTTTGAGTAATCGGCCAAAATGTTGAAAAAAATACCGTCCCCCCCCCCCTTATCTCCGAAGTTTACCAATCGAAAAATCTGAAATAATTATGGTCAATAGAGGTTCATGTATATTTTACAGGAAAAATAAAACCAACGCTCTAACTAGCATAGTTTTTTTATATTGACAATAAACCTCTACAAACAAAGTTAACGATAAATAAGCAAATTAATATAATATTATCGTTTTACTTTTACTTTTGGAGTACGGAACCCTCGGTGCGCGAGTCCGACTCGCACTGGGCTGGTTTTTTTTTAATATTGGAAAAGTATTGGAAGAAAATCTATAGTGTACTTTTCGTGGGCGGATAAGGAATTTTCAATATGAGCTGGGTCGATAGATCTATTGTGCCCGGAGGCAGGAAGCCTCGTCCGATTTATTGCGAAGCGATACTATTTAGTGTTATCGATCACGATCACACTGGGGATTTGTCGGTCGACAAGAAGTTTAATAATAAGCTATAATTTTGACAAAAATTAAACCGACTTCTATATACCGAAATAAAGAAGAACTGAAAAGGAAAAAGTGTCCACTGTCCATATCTTGAAAACTACTGAACCAATTTTGATGAAACCTTAACTGTTCCCTAAGTTGAAGTAAATATATACAAATAATAAGCAAATAGAAGAATAATCACAATCCGATTAATAGTTTAGCAACTGCGCAAACGTAACTATTATTGTATGAAAATAAGTGGCTTGTCCGACACAGGACACAAAAGCGTCTTGTCTTGGTTTGGCAGCATCCGATGTTAAAAGTGAAATATTTAGAAAGAACATTTTTTTTTATATAAAATTATTATTTGTCCCACAAACCAAGGTTACATCCCTATTAGTTCGATTAGGGTGGGTATGAATACCATTGGGTATGAATGCCAGTTTCATAAATATTAAAAAAAAAAATAGTAGCTCAAACAACGAGTTCGGCACGCGCCACTGTAGACGGGCACGTAGACTCTCACTCAAAATTCAAAAAATTCAAAATTATTTATTTCACGTAGGCCAACCTGTGGCTCTTATGACAAGTCATGATTCTACCACCGGTTCGGAAAGCGGATTCTGCTGAGAAGAGCCGGCAAGAAACTCAGCAGTTGCTCTTTTCAAAATAATCATTCACAACATTAATCCTTGTAGCTACGCACTATATCGCCAAAATACCGTGACGATATTACAGGGAAACCGGACGCCGATGATGTCGTCACGGCAAGACAGGATGTGCCGTGGACGTGCACGGCATAACGTTACCGTCGATGGAAATTTAAAAACGTCTTCATATTTATTTCCATACATTTGACTCCCCTGTCTTGCCGTTGTGCCGTGGACGTCCACGGTAATATCGTCACGGTAAAAATTATAAAAGCGCCTATTAGCTCACGTTGGCTGGCATACATCAGCGCATGGGCATATGCATGTGTTATTTATTGCATGTATTGCTTCGGCAGCTTACATGACGCGTACCTCTACGCGAGTTGAAACGCCAATGGTAAGCGTATTTACTGCATCTTGCGTTGTTTTACACGTTCCATTGATGATTGCGTATTGATCCGTATTTAACTGCATCTTGCGTTGTAGATTATTTTAGTTCCATGGATGATTGTGTATTGATTACTATTTAGCATTCACTGTCTAAATACACGACCCACTTTGTTTATCCTTTCCGTGAAATCTAGCGGTAGAACGGGCAGATTACATCTGACATGTACATGAGTACATTAGATGTATCTACTTATATGGTAAGGCGGCAGAACAAAAAGTTTTATAAAAAAATCCTTAGTGTGGTCTTAGCCTTAGATACATTGTACAGGTTAAAGGTTTCCGCGCTATTTAGTTTCGTAAATAAAGACATATTAGTCTTTCTTTACGATCAGTGATCACACAAATAGCAATTAATGTTAACTTTATTCATATACCTACTAGCTGATGCCCGCGACTTCGTTCGCGTTAACGTTCTTCTTTTTCTTTATCAACCGATAGACGTCCACTGTTGGTGGACTTAATAACAAAGGTCTCTTACATGGCCTTCCACAGCTCTCAGTCTTGCGCCGCCTATATCCAGCGACTTCTTACGACTCGTCTGATCTCGATCCACCTAGTGAGGGGTTTGACAACACTGAGCTTCCCGGTGCGAGGTCGCCACTCCAGCAAATTGGGACCCCAGTGACCATCACCTCGCCCGTTTACATTTCAGTTTGGATGGGTTTAGTTGTTAAAGCCCCTTGGGAACTCTTTAATTTTCTGACATAAAAATTAAATATCTTATGTTACTCTCCAGATCCTCAACTCATGCAACCCATGCAAAGAATCACGATGATCCGAAGCTCTGTTGCGACGTGATCGAAGGACAAACCAACATACAAACATAATACCTATTAGTAGGGATGCTTATCCTAACGTTGGGTAAGACTATTTATTCACGTTTTTGGAACTAAATTATTACGTCTTATTTCATTCAACATTACTTACTATATCTATACCTGAGACATCTTTAGTGAGATGGGAAGGACCCTTGCTAATGCTTAGTAAGAAGTTATTACTTAAAAATATATATAAATATAAATATAAATATTCGGAGCTAGACACCTGAGCCGGAGGACGATCGGAGAATTATAATAGTAATATTGTATCGTGAGTTATAAGTTGCTTTCCTCAATTTTCTATAGTAGCTGGTTTAAACTCTCTACCTACGTCTAACGTTACCACAACCATGTGTTTACATCTTCGCTGATTAATTCGCCCGCGCTGACCCTAAACAAATGAGCAAGACGAAGCCTATTTCGATTGCTGAAAGGCTGATTAAAAGAGTAAGAAGCGATGCATTTCTCACCCCATCTATATAATATACAATATAATAGTCAGAAAATAGATCAGGCGCAGGAACGACGGCTTTTTTGCTCTCCGAAGCACGACACCGCCTTCTACCTAACTCTGGGTAACTGAGAATTTCTTGAATATATTGAAATACATGTCTTTGGCCCGACCCAGAAATCGTACTCAGGTCCTCAGTCGAATATACTAATAGAATAGAATAGAATAGAAATGTTTTTTATTCAAATAAACTTTTACAAGTACTTTTGAATCGTCAATGAGTCTACCACTGGTTCGGAATGCCGTTCCTGCCAAGAAGAACCAGCAAGTAACTCGGCAGTTGCTCTTTTCAAAATACTTTTACAATATACTTAATAGATATTATTCTATGTATGCAGAGTTTCATATAGTAATCACTATATGCTAATGGTTTCTGCATGCCATGCATCGTACGGATACGCTAAATCGCTTGGCGGCAGTTCTTTGACGGTCTGGTAGACGTTTTCGTCAATGACGTTTCATCTTTTAAATCTCGCATGTCAAGGAGCGTATACTTTGGAAGTGTTTGAGCGGTGCCACGAACAACCGCACTATAAAACAGCTGCGTGCTAGTTCGATGCATGATAAGATGCACCCAAAATATTTCCTCGCTTACGTCAAAGTACTTGCGACTTGACGTCAGCTTCGTGCCAGTTTCATTCTAAATTTCGTCAAGCACGCTCGAGTAATGCGATGGCTCGATGTGCATAAAGATTATGTAGCTTTACGAAACCGGGAATCAATTTTATGCTCTTATATTTTGAGCCAACTTTAAACACGTGTAGTGGCAAAAACGAACTTAATACCGATCTATATTAATTATTGCTAACTAGCTTTTGCCCGCGATTTCGTCCGCATCGAGTTAGGTTTTCAAATCCCACAGGAAATTTGTGTTTTTCCGGGATAAAATAGGGGAAAAAAGATAAAATCACTCTCTGGTGTCACCTTCCAGGCCCAGGTTGCTAAGTGATTGAAGGACCAAACACACGATAGTAAGGATTTTAGAATTTGGCAACCGTACATGACTATGCAAAAAATCGTCCCCACCCACCAACAGATTTCAAACTTATATCAGTTAATACATCACGGTAGCCTGATGATATTTATTATGATGACATCCGCCGTAGGATTGGGGTTTTCATGTAAATCGAGTTCGAATTATTTATTTATTCATTTTTCAGTGAAGTGTTTTGGATACCAGTTTAGAAAATTACAACTATAAAAATAACATACAGGAGCATTAACCAACTAGAAAAAAGCTATTGTAAGATGCAGATGCGTTTCTGAGACGCAGAGAAAAAACCGCGCCGCGCGCTGCCCGCGCTCCCTCTGACACCTCCGGGCGGACCCTTGCGTCGCCTGTCGCATGCGTCTGTTTCGTATTTAAAAAAAGCCGCCAATCATTTTTGGATTGAAAATGGTTATCTTTGTCTTGTCTTTTTATGGGACGTTACAATAATATTAAAAATAGTGCCACGTCTGTTGGGGGGTGGGGACAGTGCCCATACAATTTTTTGCATACCTAGGCCTTTTGTTTGAAAAATGATTTTCGATAAAATTATAGATATATTATATCCTAAGTCGGTAACTGTAAAATCTAAATCAAGTATCTCATGTCATAGTCATGATCATCGTCAACCGAATTGTACGCTTCTGTACATTCGCTGTAGCTGGGTTGGTTGGGTAGCAAGGAAAACTCTCGAAGAACTTTTCTTCTTTATTGGGTACCGCTACCGCTTGCCGGTGGGAACTGTGCCGGCTTACAATTCAGCCCGGTATTTATACAAAAATAGCAGAAAAAATTTAGCCCCTCTGATTGGTGTAATTTTGCTATCGATCAGTGCACCAATCAGAGCGCATTATCTTAAAACCAATCACAATTTAGTAATAATAATAGGTATTATTACATAATTAGGTATCTTTACTACTATGAGCTGTACCGTAGGGAAAGCCGCGGCATTTCTTGGAATTACAGAGGTGTCTTTACGGTTCCTAGCTGTACCGTTGGGAGAGCCGCGGTCTATTTCTAGGAATTAACGAGGTATCTTTTCGGCTCGTAGCTGAACCGTAAGGAGAGCCGCGGCCTATTTCCCTATGGGTTTCCTATTTTAATCTTTATTTATTATTTTCCCTATTTACTTATGAGATAATACATGAGACTTATGTACTTAAAACTATAAACAATTGCTAAACTATACATGACACATTAATTACTAACTAATTATGCTATTTAATCAGTCCACTATTATGCTGTCTCTTTATTACACAAACACTTGCACTATATCGTCCCGCACACGAATAACGTCCCGCTGGTCTATAGCGAATTCGGCGTGCCACATCGCCGCGCTGCCTTGCATTGCTTGAATCCAGCAGCTTCCTGCGAAATGTTTGATGTCATCAGTCTATCTAGTCCCCCATCAGACCCCCCGTCTGCTAGCACTTCAATTTCCGGTGCGTGGTCGCCATCCCAGTACAATCGTCTGAAGATATGATAATTATCTTTTTTAAGTATTTTTTGCAACGCTGTTGGTTCCAAAGTTAGTCTTTACATGTGTACAATCTGAAATAGTTCTACTTCGTCGATATACAGTACATTGTACGAGTACATATTGGCTGATGATGAATGATGATGAAGAAGTTTTTTAGATCAATTTGTTTCCCCTAATTGCTATCTATTTTTAATATTACACTAGGACTATAGAGACTCATGAAAATTCTAAGTAAGTAGGTACATACCTAATCTCAAGCATTGTTGAATGTGGATAGTTCACGCGATCTCATTTTAAAAGCTGGGATAAAGTTGAGGTCACGTAGCCATACCTACTTTATTAAAGTACCATTGACATTGATAAAGATACTCGGAGTTCCTATGCACATGAAGTCGAAGATTAGTCTAGACTAGTCGAAGATTGTTCTAGATTCTTTTTGAGCGTACAATATAAAGTTTTTAAGCTATTGCATAGCTTTTATCGCGGGCTTTGAACTAGGACAAACAGTTTGAGCGCGGCGACCGAATCAAGAAATTCCGTAACGAAAAAAAACCTAACACCAGTTACGATATGGCGGCGGTTAAAAGACTTTTTAAAAAGAAATTATAAAAATATTTAATAGAAAAAAATTACAATTTATAAAAATATAAAAAATATAAAATAGTCTCAGAAATGAGTAATGAGGGTCGTGGCTGGAATCAGACTGACTTCCCGATCCATTGTCCCATTGTCTTCCGTTTCTGCAACGCTGCATCCATTGTTAATGGATGTTCCTTAGTTAGCGGAATGTGGAGGTTTTGACATGGTAACTCCTCCCTCCTTAAGATGGAAGCTGGTCCTGCAGCTTCCAGGAGCGTCCTCGCGACTTGTTTCTCTTAAGTGTTTTCTCCATTTGATTAGCTTCCAGGCTGCTATGGATACTACTATTAAGTACAGGAGCACTGTTGACCAGCTGGGGATTGCCATCATGAAGGACCAGTTTACAGGGTCTATTTCTTCAATGTCTTCTACTTTGTTGAATAATTCGTGGACGCTATCCAGGGGGATGTCTTCAAGGTGTAATTCGTACTTAATTTCTTCCTGTTGTATGAGGTTTTCTTTAGGTAGCGGGATGATTTCGTTTACGGCGATGCTGCTTGTGTGTGTTCTTAGGGTTCTATTCATCAAACTTATTTGGCAATCTTCTGTAATGTTGACGAGGTAGGTTCCTGATAACTTTTTGTATTCAGTTTTCTGTCCGCATTGCGATTTTATCACTTCTGGTTTGCTTGTTATTATCAGCCATGTGTTTTCACGAATCTTCTGTAGTTTTCCTTGTTTTAGGTTCATACGTGCACGAGTGCAGTTTCCTTCTTTATGTTCGATGAGCGAAATTATGCAGTCCTGAGACGTTTCTATAGATCTTGTATCCGGTAGTTTGCACAACCAGGTATCTTCTACTATCTTCTTGCAGTCCTCTTCCAGGTAAGTATACTCGTCGCTTCCAAGTGCGAGGAATTTGGATTTGGGTATAATGGTTAGGTTATGGTTGTTTGGTACGGAGTAAATATGTATATAATCATATGAAGTAGGTTGTACGGATGGGATTTTCAGAATAAATGTCAATGAATGTTCTGTACTATAGGCTTTAACGCTAATAGACTTTTCTATCCTATGAATATTATTAATGCTTATCTCTTCTACTGGGTTCAGTGGGAAATACTTCTGCAAGTTACTAATTTCCGAAACTAAATTACGTGGGCTTATAATACTAGGATGCATTATACCTAATTGCGAAAATGACATAGCGTCTTCTAGCAGCATTAACTTATCCAAAATAATCTGTAAACTAAAACTTATTTGCACGTATATTTCTAAAAAGTGTAACTGATTAATAACTGTATTGGAACTAACTGTAATATTTTTTAATATAGATGTTAATCTCTTTTGGTTGTCATTTATTCTAGTTACTTGATTCGAAAATTCTTTTATAGTATTTTCCGCCAATGATAATGTCCGCTTCTGCGAGCTTTGAATTTTAGAAACAGAATTCTGAATTTTATTGATTTCCCTCTCGAATCTAATTGCGTCATCGTTATCCAAATTACCAGTTATCAATTTTACGACGGAACCTAAGCCGTTAATTATACCGCGCTTAACTCTAATTCTAGGTGCAATAAAAATTATCTTCTTACTAATTACATCTAACTTATATTCTATTTGATCCCTATATGTTTTATGCAACTCTTCTGAAGTGGTGTTACTTTCAGCCATCTTAGTGCTTGCGTATAATGACAATAGTTTAGTCGATATTAAATGCAACTGAGTCACATTATAAATAAAAGCAAGGTTGAAGGAATCAATTTGTTTTAGGATATGACCTTGTCTAAGCAATAGAATTCCATGGATACTATCTACGGCTTGGAACGTTATGTCGGATCTTGTCTGGAACACGAAGGCTCCGAAGATGGTTGCCCTGGAACAAGATGTGGTCTTCGTAGAAGTTTGAAGTGTACCCTAATAGACTTAGAATTAGGGTGATTCCCAATGATCTCGGCTACATTATTAGGGTGCAAATGAATGATTTTATACGGTCCTTTAAATACGGGCTTAGTTTTGTCGTTTCTCGCCGTTTTCGCCACCTGTTTATATACTGTTTCACCTACCTTGAACGTTATTTCTTCAGCTGTCTGGTTCCGCTTTGCTATTACCTGTTCCTTGTTTTTGGCCATGTGCGCTGATACACACTCCTGAACGGCTTCTGCATGCATTTTATGTCTGATGACGTAATCCTGGTAAAATTGTTTAGGATAATGTAGCTCTAGCGGGTTTCTAGAAGCTGTGTGTCCAAAGAGTAACTCGTGTGGAGTGTATTCTGTTGCGGAATGAATGGAGTTATTATATGCGATAACTGAGAACTTCATAATTAACTGTATAGGATCGTCCTTGTTGGTCATACGTTGGATTCTAATAATCTCTCCTATGGTCGAATGGAAACGTTCTACGGGCGAGTTTGAATTTGGGTTGTATGGAGTCGTGAAATGGATATTAATTCCATGTAAAGCGCACATCTCCTTTATTACTTCGTTGTCAAACTTGCTATCAGAATCTGTAGTAATTTTATGAGGAATTCCTAGAATTGAGAAGACCTGAAATAAAGCTTCGGCTATGTGCACGCTACTAGTTGCACTTAATGGTATTGCTTGTGCATACTTTGAAAAATTGTCTATGATAGTCAAGAAGGTAGCTCCACCTGTAGAGTAAAGGTCCATAAAGATGTGTTGCATAGGTTTAGTGGGTGTTTCTGTGAGAGCTAACGAGGATTTAAGAGGATTTCTCTCATATTTAGCTTGTAAACAGATACTACACTGATTTACAAACGCCTGTATGGTGAGTAGCATGTGAGGCCAATGATAGTTTCTGTGGATTTGCTTATATGTCTCTTGAATACCCCGATGCACGGTTTTGCCTTCGTGGTATTTTTTTATTATTTCTTGTTGTTCTGTTTTGTTTTCAACAAGAGTAACGCGTGAATTACATTTGAAAAGCTTTGGGCCTCTATTGTTAAATATTGTCGTGTAAACTCTAGAAAATGCTGGGTATAGTTCTTCGTTATAGAAGTAGCAGTGAAATACACGATCGGCAATAGTGTGCTCTTTTAAGAAACGAACGATTTCTTTCTCTGTATCGTTGACTGGAATAAATACATCTTTAATTACCGTTCTAGAGTTAGTTGACCTATTTTCTACTCTATAGGTTGATCCTGGGGTTGATCTAATGTGGAATTGCTTTAATTGTCTGTCTATAGCATCTGACAAGATTGGTATCCCCTTATTCTCGTTGTCCGGTTGAGAGTGGACTGTTGGAACTAAGCTTTCAGGGTCTAATGAAACGACACTCATACTATCTGATTCGGTATCCGTTAGTGGAGGTTGTACGTTAGGTAAAACTGTCACGTCATTGTCGTTAGTAGTATTATTGTCACTATTGTCGTTAACATCCTCAGATATGTTTTGCTGTACTGTGTCCGTTACCATCTCTTGACGTACGTTGTCAAATATTCTATTTATGATGTCGTCATCGTCATTGTCGTCTAAATTGACTGCTAGTGAGTCTATGCTTTTATGGTAAATTTTAGCTCGGGAGAGAGCATCAGCATTAGTGTTTTGTCGTCCCTTTTTATATATAACTGTGTAATCATACTCTGCAAGTTTAAGTCTCCATCTAGTCAGTTTAGAGTTAGGGTCTTTGAGTGACATTAACCATGTCAGGGGCCTATGATCAGTATATATAACGAACTTTCGTCCGTAAAGGTACGGTCTGAAGTATTTCACCGCCCAGACGATGGCTAGGAGCTCTTTTTCAATCGTTGAATATCGGCTTTCTGTTTCAGACAGGGTTCTCGATGCGTAAGCTACCGGTTTATCTGAACCTACTCTTCCTTGAGAGAGCACTGCACCCAGTGCTACGTCTGATGCGTCTGTTGTTAGTATAAATGACTCTTCGAAGTTTGGGTACTGAAGGATAGGTGCATTAGTTAAGATCTGTTTGCATTTATTAAAAGACTCTATAAACTCCGGGGAATGTACAACTTTGCCATTTTTCTTAAGACATAAGGTCATCGGTTTAGTAAGCTTGGCGAAATCTTTTATGAACTTTCTGTAGTAGCCTACTAGTCCTAGAAAGCTTTTAATATCTTTTTGGGTCTGTGGTAATGGAAAATTCAGGACAGCTTTTATTTTGTCCTGATTAGGTTTGACTCCTTGATCAGTAAGCTCATGACCTAAAAATGTGACGTGTTTTTGCAGAAACTCTGATTTATCTAGCTGTATTTTTAGGTTATGGATTTTGAATCTATCAAAAACCTGCTTGAGCTTCTCGATATGTTCCTGTAATGACGTTGATATGATTATGACGTCATCGAGGTAAGTAAAAACGTTATCTATTCCTCTCAGGATGTGATCCATGAGTCTTTGGAACGTACTAGGTGCGTTTTTTAGGCCAAAAGGCATCCTAAGGAATTCGTAGTGTCCTCTTTCCGTGCTAAAAGCGGTTTTCTCGATATCGTCAGGGTGCATTTCCACCTGGTGATATCCGCTCGCTAGGTCTAATGTCGTAAAATATTGAGCACGTCCTAGTCTGTCTAGTATGTCGTATATGTTCGGTAAGGGGTACTTATCTTCTACCAAACGTTCATTTAGTCTCCTATAATCTATGACTAACCTCCATTTTACCTTTCCAGATGCGTCTGGTTTCTTAGGGACGATATGAACTGGACATGACCAGGGGGATATACTTTCACGAATAATACCCTGTTTTAAAAGGTTGTCTACCTGATTTTGTATTTCTATACGTTGTTGTGGGGCTTGTCTGTAACTTCTCACAAATATTGGGGTTTGGTCGTTCAATCTTAACTGATGTTTAACTGCATGCGTGAAAGAAAGTGGGATATTCTCGGAATAGAATATGTCTCTATACTGGTAACAAATCTTAGTGATTTCACGCTTTTCTTCTTCGTTCATGTGGTCTGTACGTACTTTATCTAAATTTTTACATAATTCTTCGTCTATTTCTGAATTTACCTGAATAGAATTAAGTTCACATTTGACGTTGTCTGAGATCTCACAATATGGCTCTAAGTAAATCTTTTCATTATTAAATATTATTCTTTTTTCCGAATTAAAGTTAATAATGGACGTTCTAAATTTTCCATCTTTCACTTCTACCATAGCTGCGGGTGACTTTAAACCGTTAGCCCATATGAATTCGTCTTGGATATATTGACCATCTGAATAATTAGTTTTCACTACTATCGTTCTTTCACATCTTGGCTCAATCGTAAGCTTCTTGCTAGGATAGTCAAATGAAATAGGTATTTTTGAGTTAGCCGTATGTAAAAGCCTATTTTTTATATCTATATTGCAAGATAGTGTTTTTAATAAGTCCAAACCAATGAGGCCTTTGTATTTAGGATCGAAATCAAAAATAAGAAATTTATGAATTATATCGCTATTAAAAGCAGGGGGAAGTGGAAGGTAAGCCACTTGATTGTGCCGTGTAATAGCATGTGCTGTTTTGACTTCGAAGGGTTCGTGCTCGACCAGATGTTGGAAAATTGTGCCTTGTATTACACTAGGTGATATCATAGAGCGTGAGGCTCCTGTATCTATGAGAAACTTACCTTGGAATTCTGGTAGTACTATGTACGGCAGGTGGTCTTTATCGTGGTTGTTTAGCTTTACTAACTTTGGTCGGGTGAGTCTCGGTCCGGGTAAAAATTTTGCTTGTCGCTGTCCTCCATTGGTGGTTCGTATTCCTGCTGGTTTCTATCTGCTTCCCAGTATTGATACTGACCTTGTTGATCTACATAGTCCACTTCGTCCTCGGCATATGGTTGTTCCAACTGCTCGGGGTGCCCTGTGTAGAAAAGCTCTTCGACTGCGAACTGTGGTTTCTGCGGTTTAGACATGGATCTCATGGTCACGTCTGAGACCTTCTGAGGTGGGTATCTCTGTTGGTGTGGTAAGTTATTTCTGAACGTACCTGAGGAGGGCTTATAATTGCCTGTTGGTGGGCGATTCTTCCATGGGAGCATGGATTGTACCCATTGTTGTCTCTGTTCTTGTGTAAGGTTATTTGTCCTAGGAGCTGGGGTTGTATTGCTTATCTGGTTATTTATTGGGCTATTAAACTTAAAAGGAGGATTCCGGGGCTGATTAAAAGCACGTATTGGTTCCTTGAACCTTGGCTGAGCCGATGTTGATGGTGCGTTGAAGTTATTGTGGTATGTTTTGTTGTGAGCAAGCCTAGCTTCCTCTTGTCTTGCTATTACTATTGCTGATTCTAGTGTGATGGGTTTCGCTATACGCACCCCTATGGAGACTTGGAAATCTAAGTTGTTGGTATATTGTTCTATGACCATATTTTCGTAATATGATTTATTGGAATGGGTGCCCACAGAAAATAAGGTATCCAATATTTCACGAAGCCTTCTACCAAGGGTCTCCGCGTCTTCGTTCCTATAGCGCCGGACCCTACTAAGCTCCTGCATAACCTGTATCTCATTTCTAGGTTCCCGTAATCTCCTTATGAGAGCAGCTTTAATTGTATCCCATGAATTAAGGGTTTCTTCGTACGCTATCGCGTCAATCGCGGTACCACATAGCCTACTCTTAATAAGGCATATCACTGCCGGGTGTACCCTAGCGGTTTCGTCTAAAAGATTTAGGATGTTTTCGATTTCCCGAATATAATGATTTAACCGTTTCGTGTTGCCGTCATATTTTGGCATTAAATCCGCTATTAACTTAAAACTAGCTACATCGCAGTTTGGGACTGCCATTTTCCTTTTGAGATTTTTAATAATTAAGTAAAATTGAGTTTACGCGCTACGCGTGACGTACCTGCCTATCGCGATTTAAGCTTCAAGGCTTAGATACGAAATGTACCCTAATTTAAGTTCGTAGCAATTTTAGCTGAACTGAACTTTTAACTACACTTACTAAACTCCTAACTCAACGTCTATTGCGATTTCAGCTTCTAGACAGAACCACATATACTACTTAACTAAATACGGGAGGAAATAGAGCAGGGAACTTGAAATAGCGAGAGCACTCACCACAGCACCTTCTGCATCTCCTCTCGGGTCTGCCAGTCCACGTGAAGTCTTCACCTCGTGCCGCCGTCGTAGATTCGTTGTTCGCGATTTAAAACGATCGACACCGTTCAATTGGTCGGCGATTCTACCAATTGTCGCGAAAAACTGACTGCGCCAGTTACGATATGGCGGCGGTTAAAAGACTTTTTAAAAAGAAATTATAAAAATATTTAATAGAAAAAAATTACAATTTATAAAAATATAAAAAATATAAAATAGTCTCAGAAATGAGTAATGAGGGTCGTGGCTGGAATCAGACTGACTTCCCGATCCATTGTCCCACTGTCTTCCGTTTCTGCAACGCTGCATCCATTGTTAATGGATGTTCCTTAGTTAGCGGAATGTGGAGGTTTTGACATGGTAACTCACCGTCGTTCAGTAAGCGTTCAACATTTTAGAGGTTCACATTTAGCTCTGTTTGGCGCAGTGGGCGAGCGGCCGCTTTCTTTAGATGTCGAAGGTTCGAATCTCACTCGCGAAGTAGTGACAGTGCGCTTTTCTTGTTTGTTTTTTTTTAATTACTTTTTTGCATAATTTTTATTATGCAAAAAAAAATATTGCATAAATATTATAATTGCATAAGTTGATAAAAAATGCTATGCGCAATAGCTTTAACGCGGCAGTCCCCGAGTGCCACTTAATTTTTTATTAATGCGAAAATGTGTTTGTTTGCTGGCTTGTCCTTCAATCACGTTGTAACAGAGCTAAGGATCGCCGTGATTTTTAAGGATCAGAATAGCTGAGATATAGAGTAGCTTAAGTATGTGAACTACAGCCTACACTCAGGTCACACAATATTCACATATCACACAATAGCCCTAGAGAGGATAGCTCACAAAGACTGCTTTTTATCCTGGCAAAACAAAGTATTTTTAAGAACCTTACATAACGCGGACAGATTCGCAGAATAAATATCTGGAAATAGATGGATAAATATCTGGATTAGATCTTTCTTCAAGTTTTTGCAGTACCTACTCAATTTTTTTCTAAATTTTAATTTCCACAATCTTGGGGCTCCTCTTGCAGCGTGATTAAGGGACAAACCAACAAAAACTTCAGATTTATGTATAAGTGTAGTAGGCTTTCCCGCCATATTTTAAAATAGGTATTAAATAAAATTATTTTATCTACTCCAACATCGAAAAGTTCCAATTTCGAATTTGACAGCTGAATCGAAATGAACCCTCTTTCGGTTTTGCTTCTCATTTCGATGCAGCTCGTTGTATGGGAGCTGAATCGAAATGGTTATCTTCTTAAAATAGGATACCTAAAGCTAAGGCTCTGAGTTCTGGCACTTTTGTACCGTTCATACGACAGAGGCGCCACAGGCGGCTGGTGGCAGCTTACGGAGTTACTTTTTGTTGACAGAGGCGCCACAGGCGGCTGGTGGCGGCTTACGGAGTTACTTTTTCTTACTTTATTGAGCCTACGACGTATTTTGTTAATGATTTTATTTTCCTTGTCGTAGATAAAATCTTGTATGCAACTGAACGTAATTAGTCATTTTAATTCTCGTACTATCCTATTTTGATACTCGGCAAGCCTCGTATCAAAAAACAGCACTCGAATTAAAATGACCCTCATTACGATGCAGTTGCATAAATAGCTATTATCTACTCCAACATCGAAAAGTTCCAATTTCGAATTTGACAGCTGAATCGAAATGAACCCTCTTTCGGTTTTGCTTCTCATTTCGATGCAGCTCGTTGTATGGGAGCTGAATCGAAATGGTTATCTTCTTAAAATAGGATACCTAAAGCTAAGGCTCTGAGTTCTGGCACTTTTGTACCGTTCATACGACAGAGGCGCCACAGGCGGCTGGTGGCGGCTTAATCGAAAAAATAATATGTCACAAAAAATCAGTGCACTACGCACTGATTTTTTGTGACATATTTTTTGGAAAATATTTTTAAGCTATTGCATAGCTTTTATCGCGGGCTTTGAACTAGGACAAACAGTTTGAGCGCGACGACCGAATCAAGAAATTCCGTAACGAAAATTAACCTAACACCGTCGTTCAGTAAGCGTTCAACATTTTAGAGGTTCGAAAGTAGCTCTGTTTGGCGCAGTGGGCGAGCGGCCGCTTTCTTTAGATGTCGCAGGTTCGAATCTCACTCGCGAAGTAGTGACAGTGCGCTTTTCTTGTTTGTTTGTTTTTTAATAATTTTTTTGCATTATTTTTATTATGCAAAAAAAATATTGCACAAATAATATAATTGCATAAGTTGATAAAAAATGCTATGCAATAGCTTTACCGCGGTAGCACTCGGGGGAGTGCCACTTAATTTTTTTGCAAATAATTATTTAACTATGGAAAAACAAATAAATTGGATTTTGTTTTGTAAAAAATCAACCGAAATATTTAAGTGACAACAGCCGATAAATGTAATAGTTATAGCGTGTATAACAAACTGTTAACATGGTGACAAGATCATCCTTCGACCTTATCTCGCCCATTATCGTTATCGAGTGACGCACGGCAGACAACACTAATTTAAATATACATGCTCCAGCCTCGGGTATGTGGGTCAGGTAGGGATTTTGTTGCATTTTTGTCATACTTTGTGACATTTTGTGCAAGATTAAAATAAAAAATAATAATTACATTTATTTATTACTTGCATAAAAGGTCTTATGGTCAATAATAATAAGGTTCTTAAACTTTGCCAATGTCTGGCGTGTAATATTTGGTATGTTGCACTTAAACTAAAATTCATTTTCTCAAATTCAATAGATATACCTACTTCCAAAATGTTATTAGTTATTCGTACATAAATTCATATTATCAAATATTCATATTAAAACTTGCTATTTATTTGGACCTACTTCCGGAAATTCCTTATACATACTATAGTTCTAGCTCTAATTTTTGATTTTACTAATACTATTACTACTACTAGTAGTACTAGACTAGTAGAGACATACGACTACTAGTCTTTGTCCACGACATGGTCCGTGTGGAGTTTGGGGTTTTGTAAAAATCTCGCGGGAATCCTCTGTTTAAAGTGTTTTTCTAAAAAAAAATAGCCTTGTTCCTCTCCATTTAGCGCTATTCTCTGTTTCAATGACTATCAAAAGTCGATAATATGAAATTAACCCACATTTTGTATTACGAAATCGCGTTTAGTTAGCTGTCCATTGTTTTTATGCGTTGCTGCGTGATTGAAGGACAAACCAATAAACTAACTATAGCGGTTGCTGACGGAGCGGTTTCGCCGATGGGCTTTGTGTAAACGTTTCAGGGCGTCATTCAGTAAGCCGCTGCTCAGTTGCTCACATTGGCTAGATAATAGATTGTAATTTAGTATAAATGTAAAGTTAATTAAATGCTTAAAGTCTCGGCGTAAGTTCTTTAGTAATTTCCTATAACCTTGATGGGAACACAGCGGTACTTATAGAATAGTTGGAGATACCATCACCATTTATCTCCAAACTAACAAACACAGTTTCGCATTTATATTATTAGTATGGATTTATAAATAATCTATACCTTACTGTATACTATTTTGTTAACTGACTTCAAAAAAGGAGGAGGTTCTCAATTCGTTGGGATCTTTTTTTTATGTATGTTCACTAATTACTCGTAACGTGTGGACCGATTTGAAAAATTTTTTGTTTCGAAGGATATTATTCTTTTTTTGTTTCTCATATAAATTTTGTCGAAATCGATCGAGTGGTTTTTTAAATTTTAACAATAAATTAAATACTTTAGAATTAAATACTTTAAAATAAGAAGCAGTGATAGCCTAGTGGTTAGGACTGTGGTCTCCTATTCGGGGGGTCGCAGGTTCGATCTCGGGTACGCACCTCTGACTTTTCGGAGTCAAGTGCTTTTAAGCAATTAACTATCATTTGCTTCAACGGTGAAGGAAAACATCGTGAGGAAACCTGCACATCTGAGAGTTCTTCATAATGTTCTAGAAGGTGTGTGAAGTCCACCAATTCGCATCGGGCCAGCAGCGTGGTGTACTATGGACTAATTTCGAAGAAAAAAAAATATTATCTAGAAAATAGCTAGAAAAAGTATTGTCATCTGACGTACATTGAAAATTGTAATATGAATTTCCCAGTCGATAGCCGATTAGTGACGTCAGCAAGATGATAACAACCGTCGAGTAAGACAGGGAGCCAGCAATTTATGACATTCGATTATCCTACACGATTATGCTAAATCGTTGAGTCACGCGATATATTATAATAGGATTAGGCGTAATTCGTAAACAAACAGTTGTATTAACTACTTGACGACGAGACGTTGGTAAGGGCACAGAATATAATATAATAGTACAGCGGTCACTGGCAAGGGGTCTTGACTCTTGACTCTTGTGTAACTTTTCGAGTTTGAGTTATCTGTGCGTAAATCTGTTATTTAGTATGGGCGGGAAAGGGAGGGAGAATTTTTTCATCCTTTGCCGTCCTTCGTTGGTTGATTTTTCGTAACTTTACCTCGTATTGCAGCGATGGTATGATCTGTAGTGTGAACATTATCAAAATGTATTAATTACTGTAATTTTTAATGTAATATTGTAATTTAATTTGTGTAATATTATGATTTATGATTTTTGGAGTTTACTCCTTAAGAATCGATTTTAGCAGCCCGGTATGAGAAAAATCCGGGCAGTAAAATCAATTTATCAATGACCTCGTTACGTTTTTCTGTTACGTTTTTCACAACGTTGAAATTTCTACCCTAACGTTGAGTAAATAAGGTTGGCTTTCGTGCGAAAGTCGGTCGGGGCGCGCTCGGACCCGAGTCGCGCGCATAGAGAAGGATATAGCGTCGCGACTCGCGCGTAAACTCCAGTCGTGCGTCGGAGGCCGGAGCTGACACACACTTTTTAATTAAATTTTGTAAATGTAGCTTAAAGTTGTGTATTTTGTTTGTGTTGTTTTGTTGTGTAATTTGAGTGACGTGTAAATGTAAATGAGTCTTAGTTGCTTAAAAAAAGAATTAAGTATTATTAAAATTCTTTCACTGATGTTAGCGATTGAAAATGTATAGGATATTAATGAAATGGCTTTAATATAGGCTAAATTTAAATTAGTTTTGTTGTAAATCTATCAATCTAATCTGTTTTAAAAAAATTGTTAATTCGTTACTGATTAATTTAGATAAGATTCTAATATCAAATCAAATCAATAAAATTATTGCATTAACGCTAACTTTTATTTGATTCTATTAAGTGTGTCTTATCTAAAATAAGTGTTATCGATCTATTTAATAATTGAGATAGTAGTAATCTACTTTATGAGGCGCAATAACTTAAATTAATCATACACTAACATTATTAGTGCAAAAGTGTGTTTGTTTGCTTTGTTCTAGCAATGGAGCTTGGGATTAAATCAATTCTTGGCACGGATTATTTAACGATATAGAAAATGATGTAGGGTTCTTTTTATAAGAACACGATCCTGTACCACATGCATCCAGTAGCACAGAATATATAATAGTACTACGTACCAGTAGGTCGATTCTGCAACACCCGCATCAATTATTGCTACAGTCTCAATTGTAATCATTGGCTGAATTTGTCGCGTTCTTTTTGCAACAACGCATTTTAGCCAATAGCGGATGAGTATCGGCCAATCAGAGGCGATTGCTATCGTTGTACTGTAGCAATCGTTTTTAGAGAATCGTACGGTAGATTCCAGCCGCTTCCAGCAACGCAACTGAGATTGTCTGTCCACCAACATATAGTGGGGGGTCTACCAACGCTGCACTTCCCGGTACGGGGTCGCTACTCGCTATTCCAGCACTTTGGGACCTCAACGCTTATCGACATTGATACTAATATTTTTGAAAATACAAAGGTTAAGTTTGTTGGGACAAACGTAGGTATTATAAGTGAGTTCTTGATAAGTAATTTTTTTATTGTTCTAGATCTAAATCTTAATCTGATATCGATTAATTTCTTCACTATCTATGCCTAACCTCAAACGAAATAGTAAAATTATATTTGTTTTGGAAATTATGACCCTTCATATATATACTTTTACTATTCATACCTAGTTGAAAATAGAAATATCTATTTTAGTCAAAATTTGAGGAAACTTTGTCCATAAATAAACTACGTAACGAAATGCGAATTTACAAAACAAACGACGAGAAGGCAAGCATTTGGTACCTCTACCTACTTACAAGTTACAGTTTATAATGTAAAAAGTTCTTATAGTATTTTGTTTAAAAATATCGCTTAATTAAGGAAATACCATACGCTGATTTACGTAGTCAAAACATCAAGCATCTCGCTCTTAATTATGTACCACCCGTAAATGTTGATTGAAATAGCATTCACGATCGTGGGATACTGAAATGAGATATTAATTCAAGTTTTTCGATGAAATGTGGTGGGGGTGGCAGGTCACTAGAACGTCTTATTTTGTAACATATTGTTGCAGTCATAAGATTTAAATTCATATAATTAAAATCTATTGATAATATCTGCTTCAGAAAATATGTATTCATAATTTGAACCTTATGGTTGCCAAAATAGAGTACAAAGTAAGTAACGTTCAATTGACCTGTCACCCGCACCATGCTACAACGAAAAATCTATAAGACGGTTGTCTGCTAAAAGTAAATAAGCGGACGTTGTTTAAAAGAGACGATAACAACATACATACCTACTTTAATATTATGTAGTAGGAGTAGCTCAATGGCAAAAGAAGCATTCACATTCATCTAAACCATAATAAGATAAACAAACAATCACATGCGAGTTACCGGCATGTACGGACGCTTATCAGTCGAACTCAAGTCTTGTTGTGCACCGGACAAACGAATCGATTTATATATCGATGAAAAACCGTAAATAATTAATTAAAGCATCGAGTAACACTGTTAAATTAAAGTTTGTGGTGCAGAATGATTGTTCCGAGCTGTTTATTCTGTTTCACGATGGTTTCACGTTGAATTGATATAATTACAGTATAAAAAGTATAGACGTACTTTTTTGGTGAAGTGACATAAGTGGTAATTTGTCACAGTGACATTACAAGAATCTATAACTCATGGAAGTAGAACTAATATCGCGCTTTAAATAATATTGCGTGTTAAACATAATTAACTAACGAAAACAAAATATTTTTTACGACACTGCAACATTAAAAATTTCGAATCAAATATTCAAAATCCAAATAAATGATTTAGATAACATTTTATTTTCACTTAAACGTAGATAATAGTTATTATTATAACATTATTTAATTATTGCATACAAGACCACAAAAATAGACCATAAAAAGTAAAGAAACAATAATTTAATACAAAAATAGACCATAAAAAGTAAAGAAACAATAATTTAATACAAAAGGTAGCCTTATCACTAATAGTGATCTGTTCCAGTCATTATAAATGCAATTAATATTATACGTATGCAAAAGGTTGTGTTTATTTGTTGGTTCGTTCCTTTGAGGAATACATAATAATAATTCAATGGTTCGTTCTACGACTACGCAACAACGCAGCAAAGCATCGACGTGATTATTTTCATGGATATAGGCAACGAACTCAATATTAGTGGATATAGGTATTTATGACTGAGAGAGTGACATAGGATTTTTATCATGAATAATTCTTTTTTCTATAAAACTTAACGCAACGTGGACGAAGACACGACCAAAAGCTAGTTTTTTTTAACGTAGTGATGTGAAAAGTGACGGAAGTGATGACGTCACAATGACATTTTTATTAGTGACGATTCACGATACGACTATATTGATGGCACTTTTATTGGTTATTTCGTGAAGAGCAATGCGATTTATAGCCGTTTGTTTCAATCGCATTAGATTTTAAGGCTTTTTTAAGGGATTTTTATAACCGCAAAAGACGTTACTTTGTTATGGATAAGAATAAAGAAAGTAGAATGTTAACTATTCTGGGGCAATAAATATTAATATTTTTGTGTTTAAATCACACATATAGATAATTTTGTTTGGGGAATATGAGATTTTTGAATAAAGTATGTTTGTTGGTTTGTTCTACTATCACATAGCAGCAACGACTTAATATGATATGATAATTTATGGCAAATATTATAGTTAAAGAGCCAGATAGTGATTTAAGATAGTTTTTATCACGGGGTAGGTTTCATAAATCCATGTGGATGAATTCGCATGCGAAAGCTAGTGTAAACTAACGCTGACCCAAACAATTATTGAAATATGATAGACAATACAATAGGTAGGTACCAGCGGTTTTATGATGCGCTACCGTTTTGCTTACAGAAGCATCATATTATAAGTGATCAAACGAACTTACCTGAAGTGAAGTTCGATCATTATTATATGAGTTGCTTCATCCGAAGATATAATTAATTACAAAGGTAGTCACGTTACTCACTCGAGATAACTCCGCGAATTTCACAGATATATACCCTATTTTAAAAATAAATCACCTTGGCAGCACCGTCTTAAGTTTGCTCATTCTTTTTAGAGATGTATACGGTTCAAAACTTTTTTATTTGGGCAGTCAGGGAGGGTGGGTAATTATATCTTCGGATGAAGCAACTCATATAATAATGATCGAACTTCACTTCAGGTAAGTTCGTTTGATCACTTATTATATTTCTTTGCTTCATCCTCAATATAATTAATTACAAAGGTAGTTGTTTAGAGTAAAAAGTTTTGATAAACATGTACGCAATACAGATTTTGTAAATCGTGTATTTTTAATCACTCTCTTACGGAAATACTAATTAATTTGCTTGCGTACACTTTAACAATATTAATATTTATTTATATTAATATTATAATATTATTTAATACTATAAACTAGAATATATTTATTTTTATTTTTAGGTATAATTCATAAATTGATTCCCTATTAGATGTGTTAACGCAATTATTATTAAGACCTGTCTTGGCAGGGTCTGGCATAATCTCCCTCATCCGCCATGGATTTAGATCCATGGCGGATGGCCATCCATTTAAATGTTAGCATTTAAGCAGCGAAAGAATGAGTTCAATGTGTTAGTCGAGCCTGCCGTTTTTCTAATTGTCTCAACACTCGCCTGAGCGTGAGGTGCTGTGTGCTTGTGTCAACGCTGCTCCCTGATAGCGTTAACTTGATCCACCTGCTTAGCGATTGAGGTGCGGCCTTTTTGTAAGGCTTCTTGTAAGTAAATAGCAGGTTATTTGTCCCCTCAGATCTTATATTTTTAGTTCTGGAAATATAGTGTGTGGAGGGGTGTAGCAGGGCAGATGCTCAGATTTTCTTGAAAGTAAGTTAGGAAGAGAGAAAGAGAATAGGCTTGGCATCTGCCCGCAGCGTGTTTTTTTTTTTTTTTAATAATTTACCGTTATTCTAATTTAAACCCCGATTTCAAAAGTAATATTGCTTTCCAATTTAATTGACGGAAGAGTTTGTAGTCTATGAGCAGTGCAAATTGCTAGTATAATGAAAAGTTTCTTAGTGATTTTTTCTAAAGATGAGTGACTATAAGGGAACCAATTTTTAATATAGTTTAAAAAAAAAAGTTGAGGGACCCAAGTACGGGAGTAATAGGGTTTGGTTGATCTTAACTTATAGACACCTTTGAGGAGATGTTTTACGCTCGCTCCAGAAACAATGCTGTTTCTCAGCATAAATTATATTGCAATTCGATAAGGGTTCAAACTCCGTAACAAACGCTGTAAGAGAAGATACCTAATACTGGTATTTGACGGTTTAAATACATTTTTATTATTTAATTTACAAAACTGCCACCGAAGCTTGAGTGTGGTATTATATTATTTTAAAATACTGTCAGAGAATAATGTTAACATTAGTGACGCTGAGTCTGGGTCGGCGCCTTGTTTTAAGGGAGAGAGAGAGAGAGAGTCAGGAGAGTCTCGCGACACCCAGAGTAAGTTTCTTGTGCAAGGAATGGTGAAATGAGATTGCAATAAGTATTAATGAGGATTAACATTAAGTAATATCCGAAACTACCAAGCTTTGTAGGAGAGAGTACCACGCTTGTGATAACCAATTTGAAAAAACTAGGATTCCGTTTGCCTCGTTATCAATGATTTTCCTCAGACACTTTAAAATTATTGAAAAAGGAGGAAACAAAAATCATAGAAAAACATAAAAGCCCCACAAAGCGTAAATTTATCGACAGCTAAGGCGTCCGGATCTTGTTGTTAAGGCACGGATTTTTTAAATTTAGTATTGTTATTCAAGCAAAACGGACTTAAAGCCTAGGTATCTCAAATAGGTTATAACTTCTTTTATGACCTTGATTAAAACACCTGGAGTCACTGATAAGCCGAAAAGCCTAACATTAGGTTTAGGCATCAAGAAAATTGAACTCGGAACTAATAGCTCCTATATTTTGTAATAAATTATTATTAATAGCAACCCACATATTAAGTTGGTAAGCTGTTATCCTGCGCCGCAGTGTTACGCCCTCCCCCTCCAGTTCATGACGAGTACCGAAGAGGCGCTTGCCAGTTTTCCTGGTTGCCGGCTGGTCGAGTACCTGTATATAGTTAGGTAAGAACATAACGTATATTGTCTCGCAGACAATTATTTGTAGTTAATGTACATATATATTCACGATTACACATTTTCTACACAATTGTCATAAGGATATGGCTCATAACTAGCTCGCAGCTAGTCAGGTTATCACAATTACTAATTTCCTTTTGTGGAGTGACAGCTTTAGCAGCTTTAGGATAAAGCTCATGAGTAGCTCGCAGCTAGTTATGTAATCGCAATCGACTCGCAGTCAATACCGATATGTTTAAGGAATCACAGCTTTAGTATGTGATTTATGAGTAGCTCGCAGCAAGTTATGTTATCGCAATTGATTCGCAGTTAATTTCGCATTTTATTGTGGAGTTACAGCTTTAGGATTTGACTCATGAGTAGCTCGCAGCTAAGAAGTCACATCTTTAGGGTATGAACCATAAGTAGCTCGCAGCTAGTTATGTTATCGCAATTGACTCGCAGTCAATCCCGATTTGTTTGTGGAGTCACAGCTGTAGGATTTGACTCATGAGTAGCTCGCAGCTAGGAAGTCACATCTTTAGGATATGAACCATAAGTAGCTCGCAGCTAGTTATGTTATCGCAATTGACTCGCAGTCAATCCCGATTTGTTTGTGGAGTCACAGCTGTAGGATTTGACTCATGAGTAGCTCGCAGCTAGGAAGTCACATCTTTAGGATATGAACCATAAGTAGCTCGCAGCTAGTTATGTTATCGCAATTGACTCGCAGTCAATCCCGATTTGTTTGTGGAGTCACAGCTGTAGGATTTGACTCATGAGTAGCTCGCAGCTAGGAAGTCACATCTTTAGGATATGAACCATAAGTAGCTCGCAGCTAGTTATGTTATCGCAATTGACTCGCAGTCAATCCCGATTTGTTTGTGGAGTCACAGCTTTAGTATATGACTCATGATTAGCTCGCAGTTAATCATGTTATTGCAATTGGTTCGCAGTCAATCCCTGTTTGTTGTTTTTTAGTTTCTCGGATAAAGCCGATCCAAATAAAGTTTTGTCTCTTTCCGAATCTTATAGCACTTCTTGTTGAGTTGAGGCATTCAGAGTTTAATGCTGCTTTGAGTGATTCCGAAGTTTGAATCACATAGGATCCTGCAGCCATTGCTTAGGTGTTTCATGACCTGCACCCTGTTTTCACTCTCTTTTAATAGTAGGCCCATTCCGTTACTAACGGCCGTGATACGCAGGAGCAGTAGTCTTTGTCGCATCCCCTTTTTAATATAAAGAGCCATATGGTTGGCATGAATATTTTCACCATACTTCGGGGAATCATGCGTTGATTTCCCAAGCGCCGAGTGTAATTCTGAGTCGATTTCGAGTTGACCGACCTTTTATAAAGTAATTTTGAACCCTTTGTCAGGAAATGACCATACAGTATCTGGATTAACTGTACTAGACTCGGCGTTGGCTTGATTTTCTTTGGTGTTTACGTATGACGCAAAATAAAAAACAAAGTTCACATTGTTGTCACCAATGTCAACTGGTTCTAGTTAACTTCTTTAAGTGAGGGTATTGTATGCCTCTCTTTCAATTAATATACCTTCTTACCGTCGTAGTGTCGACACGAACATAGCACAGTTGTTTAAGTTACGAGCAAGACTTTAAAACCGAGGAAAATGGCCATTATTTCTTCCAAATATTTAATAATATGGTCTTCTATAATATCTAATAATATGCTACTTGCTCTGCTTGTTCATCTACCATTGCTTTTAATTTTAAGTGTTTCGTAACAATTAGTGTTTTCAGACAAAGCGAAGAAAAGGTGGGTAGTTAGTTCCCTTACGCTTCGCTTGGCTCGTCGTGGCAGGGACACTACCGTCTCTCCAGATAAATAATATTATATTTTTGTTTACAAGTAGGTACTCGAATATAGTTAACGGCTGGGCAAGCTACTAAAGCCCCGTTGAGCGAATTTTACGAGCATAGTTGAGTGAATTCGTGAATTTTATTACATTTTTCGAATGTATACTATGATATGTAGAAATAATAATGATAAATGTCTCCTAACCTAAATAAATCCGAGACACTTGGGGGGTAGGTACTAATTTAATTTAATCGTGATTGATGACAAGTTGTAACAATAGTGTTACCATAATAATCGTTATAGTTGTGTTTTAATTTTTATTAATTTTCATAATAAAAACACTTAACGTAATATTTAATTCAGAATATTTACGTTTTCTCTGATACCTCGTAATCGATGAAGACTCGCAGTAAACCTCGATACGAAAAGTGTACCGTTTTTATGTACATGCCAAAACAATAATATAGTAGGCTATGTGGCGGTGCGTAAGCGCAAACAAGAGATCGTTTGAAAACAGAAAAGAGCTCGTACCTTTTTCCTTCGATGATGATGATGATGATTTCAGCCGATGAACAATACTGCAATCACACTATCCTACAATAACACTCGATCTTCTGCACTTCTGGTTAAATTATTAAGTGCGGCGCGCTGAGCGCGTGCGGTCCTTATCTCGCGCGAAAAAGTAATGAGCAAACTTAAGACGGTGCTGCCAAGGTGATTTATTTTTAAAATAGGGTATATATCTGTGAAATTCGCGGAGTTATCTCGAGTGAGTAACGTGACTACCTTTGTAATTAATTATATTGAGGATGAAGCAAAGAAATATAATGACAGACATAAGGCAGGTCGACTCGACGATATTCGAGAACTAATGTCCAGCGTGCCTAGCCCTATTGCGACATACTTCACTGTCATTTGACACTAGTGGCATGGCGTGACATTATTAGCAAATATCCGTAACTTTGTCATTGTAAAACATAGAGTCAAAGTTATATAGATAATTTTGATTATTGCTAACTGTAAGTTAGAGCGCTGACCCAAACAATTATTTATTATTAGACAATACATAGGAAGATAGAAGCTGTTCTATGATGCGCTTCAATTATGCTAACAGACTCATCATAATAATATTATAACAGACGGTCAACTTGCAGATACATACCTGTGTACATACTATTCGAGAAATAAATGCCCAGACCTACTATATTGTTATTGTAACTACTTAGATCGGTGATAGATAGAATAGTGTCAAGTGTCATGCAATCTGATGAATGAAACAGGAACGCATACGGGACAAACAAAATACCTATCATTCATTTTATCAGTGTTCATTTTATCTTTGAATATTAATTACGTATTAAAATTATTATTTTAGGTAGGTAGCTTATGTCCTTCCTCAGGAGGTATATCTTTGCCAAAACTTCCCAAAGTCAGCTCAGCATTTTAGGCTTGAAAAACAGATAAAGTTACCTTCGCATTTGTATGAATATTGGAAATAATAGGTTGTATTCATTGACTATTTAAATATTTGAGATGATTTTAAATAAATTTTGATCGACATAAATGGGTACCTACTCATTATTGTATTTAAGCACCTCACTAAATACGCGCTGTGTCAGTGATTCAGGTCGTTTGTGTTAAACATTTTATAATAATAATTATTATTACTAGAGAACTACGCTTTGCCGACGTTTTATCAAAATAAATCACTACGGCCATGTGTAATCATGTTATCGCGTAAAAGATAAATAATAATTGCATTTTTTTTATTCATCGGTACGTCTTTCATGATAGACAATGTGTCTGGAGTTTAGTTGGAGAGTTTGATAAACAATAAATATTATTTTATGTGAAATTAACTCAAAAAGTGTCAGTGTTTGTTTGATTATACTTACATGGGTGACATGAATTTGTGATAATGGATGTCGCAGAATTTACAGGTATTTTTTGTTATAATTATGTTGTGTAATTTGTACCAGCCGCCAGTTATCTCACCCCATAACCCAGATACCTACCACGACCCAGCACCCATCGAATGGTTTAAAAATATTTTAGGGGCTGTTCTTTGAAATCGTCCTGCACCCACTAGATGGACCGACGACATGAAATGAGTCGCAGGGAGTCGCTGAATACAGCCAGCAGTAGGAGGCCTGTGGAAGTCCATTCATCAGTGAACGTCTATCGGTTGATAAAGGAGAAGAAGATAATATACCAAGATCGTTGATGTCGAACCTTAACAACATTTGCATCGATTAGACGACATCGTAATCATGATTCATTCATCATCATTCATCATTCATTAGCAACTCATCAACGGCTCACTACTGAGCGCAGGTCTCCTGTCAGAGAAGGATTATATAGGCCATAGTCCACCACGCTGGCCCAATGCGAATTGGCGGACTTCACACACCTTCGAGTACATTATGAAGAACTCTCAGGTGTGCAGGTTTCCTCACGATGTTTTCCTTCACCGTTGAAGCAAGTGATATTTAATTGCTTAAACGCACTTGACCCCGCAAAGTCAGTCAGTCAGTCTAATCATGATTAGATACTTAGATAAAATCATAGGAACATGATCATACCAACCGAAAATAAATGCGAAAGCGGATCGAATATTTTTTTGTTAGTAAGATGATTCTTTTATCTACGGAGTGGGTGATCTATCTGTGATCAGAAAATTGGATATCAAGTTAAAGGTAGCAAGCGTTGATCTTTATGTAGCTGAACACTCGTCAAAACAAACTTGCAATTTGTCAAGAAATGCGGGGAAATAAGACACGAAAAGCGGTGTTTTATAACCTTGCAAAAGGTCTGGTAAAAGATTCTTTTATATACAATATACAGTGCAACCTCGATATATAACAAATCGGAAGGGAACAAGAAAATATTCGTTAGTATACCTATCAAGTAATTCGTTAAACTGAGGTTTGTTATGTTGAGGTTATGTTGGTCTAAAATATGTTATAAAGAGGTAAAAAATAGTTTTATTCACAGCAACATGCATCAGTGTTTACATTACTTTCCATCAAACAACCAATGATTGTTTTACGAAAAAAAGCGTGTTGAAACCTGTCGCGACATGAATCACATACTATGGGATTAAGGGTCATACATTGGTGGGAACGTTATATAAAGGTTTTGGGTTGACAAAATTCGTTAATTAGAGGTATTTACACTTTCCTTGATTGTTGAAAATTCGTTATAAAGACGTTTTTCGCATAAAATGTGTGCAATGTAAAGGTATGTTTTACCAATGTAAAATGAGTCAATACTCTTATGGTGGATTACGAAGAATCTGTTAAATCGAGGAAGTCGTTATATTGAGGTACGTTATATTAAGGTTGCACTGTACTTAGTCCTATCAAAACCTTTCTCACTCTTATTCTTTCTAATGTGAATAATAGTTCAGAAGGTATATTTTTTTATGTAGTAGACTATTCCCATCGAAGGTAATGAAAAATGGCACAGTAGCAACGTGTAGGCCGGTATCTACGAGGGCGTTATCTAGCAAACAGGATATTATTGATTTTTGCCCATAGCTCTTGCTCAATATGAAACTGATAACGGCCGAGCGTAATTACAAGGTCATACGTAAAATTAACTATCCTTGTTGGATAATATAGTAAAACATATTATACGTAATATGTATAATGAAGCGCAGTGTGGGACCGAAGATATCAAACGAGTAGCAGGGAGCCGATGAAGCAGGGAAGAGGGAGCAGGGAAGTCCATGCAAGAGACCTTTGTCCAGCAGTGGACGTCTATTGGTTGACAAAGAAGGAGACTAAATTGTTGGGATTGAGTTGGTAAAACATGTAGATTATAGGTATCGACTCGTTCTTATGTAAATTAGCATAGCAGAGTATTAGCATCTCTTTATACCAATGTAATAAAAAAGTAAAATTAAAAATTTTAAAAACCCCCCGACACAAAAAATAATCTCTAAAAACTAAAAAATAATATTTTATACCTATATATAATTATTATCGTCACATATATTATGTAAGTTCAAATATTTTTATTTTCCAAGTGTCGTCGTCGCGTCGCGGGACCGCTAAAGTTTATAAAGTATTTTTCCAACAGCTAATTTATTTTTTATAATTTTCTATAATTATTACGAATTACATTTAGGTACGAGCGATCTTAAGTTTCATGCATGTATAGTCTACGCTCTACGTAATGCCGCGCGCGACATGTGAGGGCAGACGACGTTGACGGTTGTGTCGATTTTGAGTAAATTCTTTTGTTGTAATCTGCGACTACACCTGTTTTTCTCAATTAGCGGTGCCCCGACGCGACGACGACACTTGGAAAATAAAAATATTTGAACTTACATAATATATGTGACGATAATAATTATATATAGGTATAAAATATTATTTGTTAGTTTTTAGAGATTATTTTTTGTGTCGGGGGGTTTTTAAAATTTTTAATTTTACTTTTATTTAGTCCTTTTTAAGTAGGTATAAATATTAGGAAGGTATTTATAGTGATTTGTTAGCGCAGAGGTAATTGAGCCTAATTGATCCCATTTAATTACCCACCTTCGAAATCTAAACCTTACTCTAACATGTCATATTTAAAGTCATGGTTACCTTACCATGTTCTTTCAATATCATTGAAGTAATATGGTACCTTTCGAATCGATAGGACATATGGAAGGTAGTCAGATCACCTCATCAACTATATATACACCTAAGAGCTGATGATCTTCAAACGGCTGATCAGGTCATGGTTACCTTACCATATACTTTCAATATCATTGAAGTAACACGGTACCAAATTTCGAATCGATAGGACGTATGGAAGGTAGTCAGATCCCCTCATCAACTATTAAAGAGCTAATGATGTTCAAAGGGCTGATCAGGTCATGGTTACCTTACCATATACTTTCAATATCATTGAAGTAACAAGGTACCAAATTTCGAATCGACAGGACATATGGAAGGTAGTCAGATCCCCTCATCAACTATTAAAGAGTTGATGATCTTCAAACGGCTGATCAGGTCATGGTTACCTTACCATATACTTTCAATATCATTGAAGTAACACGGTACCAAATTTCGAATCGATAGGACATATGAAAGGTAGTCAGATCCCCTCATCAACTATTAAAGAGTTGATGATCTTCAAACGGCTGATCAGGTCATGGTTACCTAACCATATACTTTCAATGTCATTGAAGTAGTTACCTTACCATATACTTTCAATATCATTGAAGTAACAAGGTACCAAACGAATCGACAGGACATATGGAAGGTAGTCAGATCCCCTCATCAACTATTAAAGAGTTGATGATCTTCAAACGGCTGATCAGGTCATGGTTACCTTACCATATACTTTCAATATCATTGAAGTAACACGGTACCAAATTTCGAATCGATCGGACATAAGGAAGTTAGTCAGATCCCCTAATCAACTAGAAAAGAGCTGATAATCTTCAAACGGCTGAACAGATTTTCATGAAACATGGCTAAGAACACTCGGGATAAAATTATCTATGACACAAAAAAACTAAACGAAAATAGGTTCATCCGTTTGGCGGCTACCACAGACAGATACACAGACACGTTAAACTTATAACACCCCTCTCTTTTTGCGTCGGGGGTTAAAAAAGGGACAGACGAACCTATATTATTTGTACATTACAATTGGGGCGCGTATTTTCTAATACTAAGCATACTCTAGAGTTCGATAAACCCTCAATAGCGCTACGCTATAAGTGCGAACTGAAAACTGAATGGTTGACGGGACGTGCCCCATCTGCTGCACTATTGTTAGTCCAGTAGACAGGTAGTTTCAGATGGAAAAAGTTCAGAAGTTAATGAAACTTTGGGATGTTGTTTAGGGATGGCTAATTAACATTTTCTCAAGTTTTGGACCTCAAGGACCATGTGCTAAAAAAGAAGGGGGGGAAAACTGCATAATTTTCGACCTTCCGCCGGTTTTTCCTCAATAACTTTTTCCTTACGTCCTACGGCAAAAGCATTTCTGTACTTTTTTTGTAGAACGTTAAATTTCCTACAATTTTGGCTAAAAAAACATGTTTGTATGTCAATTCGTTACCGAGATATGGCTCTTTGAAAAAATAGCCCAGTCGAAAGGTAGGAAAAAGTGGGGATAGGTGGAAAAGTTTGGAAGGGTCCTCGAGGTCCAAAACTTGAGAAAATGTTAATTAACCATCCCTGAACAACATCCCAAAGTTTCATTAACTTCCGACCTTTTTCCACCAAAGCCCACTTTTTCCTACCTGTCGACTGGGCTATGTAACAACTCCTAGTTTTCGTTTTTTCGTTTATTTGGAGGAGAGAGGCCAATATTAGTCAAGTTCGGCTAGGCTAATATTTTATTAAAATAACAATAAAATAATTTTTATTAAATACAGAGGTATATAACTATACTAATAACAAATCAAGTGGAGTGCCTCAACTTGAGGCAGGCAGTGTCAATGAGACTCATTGAGGTAAATTCTGAGCAATATATATATTTAAGGATTTTATAAAGCTAAAAGAGTCTTAATCCTCAATGAAGACGAACGAGGCAATTTATATCAATTTGAGGCTCAGTTTCTGTGTTCAGTTTCCTAAAATCGCAATTACTTGGCCTTTTACACCCCCAACTTTCCATACAAGTGAACTGAGTACTCTAATAAGAAATTTAAACGTTATCTTCTTTTTCTTCTTAAATATATAAATAAGGGAAAGATGAGTGACTGATTGTCTGGCTGATCTATCAACGCACAGCTCAAACGACGAGACGGATCGGGCTCAAAGGCATACAGATAGTTATTATGACGTAGGCATCCGCTAAGAAAGGGTTTTTGGAAATTCAACTTCTAGGGCCCGCTTGTAGAGACCCCGGGTTAGTTAACCCAGGAATAAATGTAATTTTGACAGAAGATTTATACGAAATCTGTCAAATCTGTCTTTTAACCCAGAGTTAAACTAACTCTAGGTCAAAAGGATAACTCGACGTTTCTGCAAGCGCGCCTAAGGGGTTAAAATAGGGGTTTGAAAACTAAAACTTTTACTTGGGGAGTGCGGAGCTTCCTACTAATATATGTATAAATGGGAAAGTATGTTTGTTTGTTGGTGTATCCTTCAATCAGGCAGCAACCGAATACGGATTGACGTGATTTTTGCATAGGCATAGAATTGATGAAACTTAACTTCACTTCAACTTTAGTACACAAAAAAGATACCTACCGGCCGAATTGAGAACCTTTTAATTGAGAAAATTGAGAAAAGACCACGCGGCCGATCACCGAGTCCTCTGGTCGGACCAGATCAAAACACTCACTGGCCTCCCACTTACGACCGCAATGAGGAAAGCCGAGGACCGGAAGGAGTGGAAGGCTTTAGTGACCACCGTTACGAAAAACTTGAACTACGGACACGACCTTCAGAAATGAAGAACGCGACCAAGAAGAAGAAGAAGAATTGAGAAAATTATAATTCCAAAACCACACAAATAAGGGCGCAGTCACAGTAAGTGGTACGAGTATATCTCCATTAAGCCGGGACCGGCGAGAATTGCTCGGGATTAATTTTGGGCATCCTAATTTGATTCTGAAGCCGCGTCGATGTTAGGCGTTGTTGTCTTGAGTAACCCTCGAGATAATTGACTATTTTATATGAGAACGAAGAAGTGAAAAGATGAGTGATGAAAGGCTTTTATATTATCAAAATAAACACTTCACCGTGACGTCACAGGCGCAGGCTGGAATAAATTGCTTTAGCACCTTTTGAAACACGTTTTTTTAACCGACTTCAAAAAAGGGGTGTTGTAAGTTTGTCTGTTCCCTCGTAGCTCCCTAACGAATGAACCGATTTTGATGCGGACTTTACTGTTTGAAAGCTAGAATTCAGATGTAAGAGGATCTGATGATGGAACAAAAAACTAGGTCTATCGTCCATAGTCCGGCCATAGATTCACAATAATTATGTCGGAGGTATTTTCAGTTTACACTGTTCTGTTATATATATATACATACCTACATACAATATTTCATTGTTAATTTTCAGATACTTTAATGTTACTCTTTAACAAAAGTTACTTTGACCATATGGAATTCTTACTAGTAACGATAAATGCGAAGGTTTGTTTGTCCTTCAATCACGCAGCAACGGACTAACGTCATAGTTGACGAACTGTAGTGACATAAGAGTAGTTTCATAAAACCAACGAAGACGAAGTCGCTTGTAAAAGCTAGTTGCATATAAATTCTACAAAATTCAATGGATAATTTCAAGAAAGGAAATAAGGAAGTTAAAGTAATAATAATAATCATTTCAACGAATTTACTTTAAGCAGAGTTTGTAAATTTCACTAGAAGCAATCAAAACAATTGATGCGGTCTCGTGATTACATTACACAAGTTTGCAACTAAACTGTTTCAACGAAGCGATCTCAACTTCTACAAAATGCACCGCTGGTTATTGTTAGCAACTCTTACTATGCTATTAAATCTAATTAAACACCCAAAGAAAAGTAAATACCTAATATACCTAAGGATAAGTTCTACTCATCTATATATCCTTACTTCCTTACTAATATTATAAATGCGAAAGTGTTTTTGTTTGTTGGTTTGTTGGTTTGTCCTTCAATCACGCCGCAACAGGGATACGGATTGACGTGAGTTTTTGCATGGGTATAGTTAAGGACCTAGAGAGTGACATAGGCCACTTTTAATCCCGGAAAATCAAAGAGTTCCCTAGGGATTTTAAAAACTAAATCCACGCGAACGAAGTGCGGGCATCAGCTAGTTATATATAAAAGGCAAAGGTGTCTGACTGACTGACTGACTGATCTATCAACGCACAGCTCTAAACACTGGACGGTTCGGGCTGAAATTTTGCACACAGATAGCTATTATGACGTAGGCTCAATGGTTATGGTAGGTTAAATGAGGGTTGAAAATAAATGCATTGATCGCGCTCGCCATCCACCCAAGAATTATCAACTGCTTATTTTATATCAACAGAAGAGAAAAACAAAAAAACCGGTCAAGTGCGAGTCGGACTCGTGCACCGTGGGTTCCGTACTCTAGAAGTGAAAGTAAAACGATAATATTATATTAATTTCCTTATTTATCGTTAACTTTGTTTGTAGAGGTTTATTGTTAATATAAAAAAAAAACTATGCTAGTTAGAGCGTTGGTTTTATTTTTCCTGTAAAATATACATAAACCTCTATTGACCATATATATTTCTGATTTTTCGATTTCGACATTTTGGCCGATTAATCAAAGACTATTATATTATATAGAAATAAATAAAAAACTGTTGAAAAATGCACAGGTAAAGGCCTTTCATATGATACCCCACTGACTATAGTTATCTTACTTTGAAATTTCAAACCCCCGATTTTCCCCCTTTATTAATTAAACTAAAATAATTTTCGCGTTAGTTTTATTTTTCCTGTAAAATATACGTAAAGCACGTATACGTACACAACTATTCCATATTTCATGTCGATAGCTTTAATAGTTACTAAAATAATCGACTGTGACAGACGGACGGACGGACGGAGAAAGTCTCACCATAAGGGTTCCATTTTTACTATTTTGGTACGGAACCCTAAAAACAGGAAAACATGATCTAAGCAGTTATGTCATAAAACTCTGACATCATTGAACCCAATAATAAATAAAAGACAACGTAAGAATAGACCGCCGGCCGTTTGGCACCCGCACACAGCACACAGTAATTGACGGATCGTGACGAGTTTATTTTCACACGATCAGCATATTTTCGAAATGTGTAGATAGATATCAAAATGAAGATATGAAGAGACAGAAAATTCGCTCAGTTGTTATACCTATTTTGGAGTTCCTCTATGACATTCCGGGATTAAAAGTATCCTATATCTTGCTTCAGGATGCAAGTTATATCTCCTTGCCAAATAACAGATAACATATTTTATTATTTGTACCTAAGTACTATCGCATACTTTTAATATTATTTACGCTCGTTTGGGACACTGTTTTATCTCAAAAATCCCGATTTACTAGTTTAAATCACTGGTTTTTCGAGATAAAACATCGTTGCAGCAAATGAGCAATTTAATATGGAAGCATTTTGCAATTTTGGCATAACTTATTACAAGAATTGTGTGTATAAACTTTGGATACATTTTCTCGTAATTCTGCGCGCAGTATTTCGCTGATTTGCTCTTCGTAGAATCGCCGCCCCCGCACACGGCGTAATTCAATTCTTCAAACATTCCGTCTACGTAGGTCTACGTAATGAAAAATTATATACCAACTTGCCGATGTCAGCGACTTCGTCCTTTTATGAAATCCCGTGGGAATTTTTTGACTATCCAGGATAAAATGTATCCTTAGTCCGTCTCCAGAGACTTAGTGTAACTATATAAGTAATTTAAGTTAACGTTACTGTGCGTAAAATGTAAATCTGTCATTTAGTTTGGGACGGAAAAGAAAGATGTATAATTATTAGAAGTATAATAATTTTTCGTACCACTTGCTCAAAAAAGTGACATTCTGTGCCACAAAAAGCGAACATAACAATAGTCATTTTTAATCTGTTAAAAACAGGGAAAGAAAATTGTACTGAATTTCATTCATCCTCTAGGGGGAGAATGTGATTTAAATTTGGAATACTTACCGATACTGAACTAATGGTGTTTACACCATAAAGTTTGTATATAAAGCATTATACATCTTTTTGAAAAAGGAATACGCATTTATTATGCAGTTATGATTATTAAATAAAACTACGAAAACCGACGAGGCCGTATGAGCTTGATGCCTTTGCTTTTCCGACAAAAAAATATTAGTCTAGGAATTTGCCGCGTTTTTGTTTTCTTCAAATACATAAACGTTAAGTTTATTTTAATTTATTTTATAAATAAGTAAATGTTCTAAAAATACGTTACGATGTTAAATCAAAGCGACAGTGACAGTGAATTGTCGGATTCCATCAGTGCAAATGCTCAGACGCAAGAACAGAGAAATACTCAAATCAACTCATCAACAATAAATGCACCAAACAAAAATGTAACTCTCTCTATCAATAATAATTGGACCAATGTTTCGAATGTTAACTTTTACTTTTAATTGTCATTATTTTTAATAAATGCTTATCTCATATTATTATTGTGTTAATTTTTTCGCAAATGGTACGAAAAGTAGAGTATTTTCCTCGGTGATAAAGCTGTCTTAGTCTTGGGTGAACTTAAATCCCTCGCTACACTCAGGACTCGTCTTAAATCCCTCGCTTCGCTCGTGATTTAAGTTTTTAACACCCTCGCTACGCTCGGGAGTAAACCTCGAGTCCTTCGTTACGCTTGCGATTTAAATCGTCACCCGCGACAGAAGACACTGCTTTATCCCCTTGGTTAATAATCTACTAATACGTCTCTCTTTCTCGTCTAGACTCTAAACTAAGTGTTTTTGTTTTATGTTACTGTGAAGCTGAGACAAAGAAGTCGGTGAGCCATCCAAAAAATTCGTTGGGCAATATAATTGCTAGCGGTGACCGTAAATAATTTTAATTAAGTAATTTATTTATATTTATTTTACTTAAGTATACATACATTATTTTTTATTTAATGTTCGAGCAAATCCACTCAGACGGGATCAGCAGTATTTTAAAAGGCCCCTAGCTTAAAATTGCATTTGTGATGGTGACTCAGAATAAAATTATATTTGCTATATTGCACTGATGGAAAAATGCGATATATGCTTATAACTCCACTCGGTTCGACAAAGTCTATTTGCTTTAGTCTCGTTTATTTAGGTATAAACTACCTTCTGTCCGCGACTTCATCCGCGTGGAGTTAGGTTTTTAATAATCCCGAGGCCCAGGAACCCATGTTTTCCGGCCTGTAGTCTAATGCCCGTTTTCACAAACATTCCCTAACTTTTACGGGCTACCTAAGCTAAATTAGTTGTTACTCATAGTCACTCTCGAATTCTTCAACTATTTCTATGCAAAAATCAAGTCAATCCGTTGCCACTTTGGTGCGTAATTGAAGGACAACCCAAAAAACAAAAACTCCTTTGCATTTAATATATTAGTAAAGATTTGGTTTATAAATAAAAGCATAATACTAGGCCGGTCAATCTAAACCAAAAAAGTAAAAAAATCGGCCAAGTGCGTGGCGGGCCACGCGCAGTGTAGGGTTCCGTAGTTGAAAGTCTCAAATATTATTGCTGACCTAGGATAGTGCTTTTATTTTATTTATTAATATTGAATACATTTTGAGTTCCATGGTTTAAATACTATAATATACTACAAAATATGCAACTTACACTATGTGTAATACCTAACTTAGGAAAAACAGATATAACTCCTTAACTAATGAACCCTACTTACCCGTGATAGTTTTCCTTTAAAATTCATTATATATACTACTGCTGTAAATTTTTTCTTGTATCCTATATACAACCATTTAGCTGGCAGAGGGGGGGACACTTGACTCTAATAAAATTTTGCACTTTAAAATATCATATTTCACAAACGGATCCCAAAATTGAAAAATGGTGTTCCCACACCCACAATATTTTTGAAAGACCTATTCAACGACACCCCACACTATGGGATAGTCGAGAAAAAAAAATCATCCCCACTTTACATGTACCGGAGGTACCCTAAAAAAGATTATTTTTCAAAATTTTATTTCACCACTTTGTCGGCGTGATTGATATTAATACCCTAGTCAAATTACAGATTTCTAGTTCCAATAGCCTCTGAGCTAAACCGCGGACAGACAGACAGACAGACAGACGGACGGACATGGCGAAACTATAAGGGTTCCTTGTTTACTACGGAACCCTAAAAATGAGAGTGAAGGTACATAAAGTAACAACAAGCTGAAAATCAGTAAAACTGTTCAAAACATAATTATAAATAATATTTAAAAGTTCCCCATCATTCCCGTGTATGGGAAAAAAATTATTCAAGGTCAAAAAAATGAGTTATTCGCGATTTCCAGCAAAACGGTAAGTTCTATCATAAAAGTACCTCAGACAAAAATAATTGTAGATCATAAAAATATCTATAAAAACGTATCAATACTTTTTTTCCTACGAGTCACTGTTTCTGAGATATAACGATTCAAAAAGTTATAAAAGATGTTATCGTCATAATATGCATGAGTACGCCACGTATAGGTATACATCTCTAGTTGTATATTAGTTGTTGTTTGAAAAACAAGATTTAATTCAATGTGCTGAAGCTTTTAAAAAGAGTAATTCAACTCAACAAGAAGTTATCACCAACGGCATCCGCTTTCTTCTTTCTATGTACGGAGCTCCTAAAAAAACTATCTGTTTAGATAAGCATCGATATGCATGTTTCGTTAAAAATACTAAAAATAAAAAACAAGTTCAATTAGCTTGTCTTCCTCCAACCTCAGTTGCTGCTCATCAACATCTTATTCCGGTGTATTACCAAGTTCAAGTGTGGCTTGGTTATCAGCTAGACCCTACAGACTGGGGTTGGAAGTTGGTCAACAATATATTAGAACCAGTTCAAACTTTACTCCCACCTGCGCCGGAAAAACTGCTGAACACAATTTTTTGCAACTGCAAAATGGGATGCAGTGCTAAATGTGGTTGCAAAAAAGTCGGACTGTTTTGTTCTCTGGCATGCACAAATTGTCAAGGCCGGTCGTGCTCTAATTTTGAATCAGAAACAATCGAGGATTCGTTTGATTCCGACGAAGTGTCATGCGATACATCGCTATTGACGCAATTTACTTGCATCCAAAATGAAGATGAAAAAGAAGCAGGAGAAGAAGAAGAACAAGAAGAAGATCAAGAAGAAGAACAAGAAGAATTTGAAACTTACGAATCAGGCGAAGAATCAGGCGAATGAACTTCATCACTTTTTTTAATTTACATCGCTTTTATCTTTTCCAATATTTGAAAATTTCCGTTATTTTGCAATAGTTTCTCACTAAACAGGATCACAACTGACCCGTGGAGTAGGCCTACTGGGGAAACCACGTTAAAAAAAACGCGCTAAGTACACTCATAAGTGGCGTGGTAACTTGTGCATATTATGACGATAACAACTTTTATAACTTTTTGAATCGTTATATCTCAGAAAAGGTGGCTCGTAAGAAAAAAAGTATTGATACATTTTTTATAGATAATTTTATGATCTACAATTTTGTCTAAGGTACTTTTATAATAAAACTTACCGTTTTGCTGAAAATCGTGAAATACTCATTTTTTTTTACCTTTGACCTTGAATTAAATTTTTTCCATACACGGGAATGATGGGGAACTTTTAAATATTATTTATAATTATGTTTTGAACAATTTTACTGATTTTCAGCTTGTTGGGACTTTATGTACCTTCGAATGTCTAAATTGACCGGACTATATACTTATTATTATGTATTTAGGTATATCAATGATGGCCGAAACCTTAATGAAAATAAGTAAATGGGTATATCGTAAATATTCTAAAATACACGATATTACCCATGTAAAATATAACAAACGCGACATGTTTCCGAAGACCGAAGGGAAAGCAGAAATAAAAGCATATAAACTGGGATGCTACGAGCTAAAGCTCTCGATGTTGTACGATGTCATCATAAATAATGTTTACGCAAATCCACTTGCAACTCAGTGACGTTTAAAAACCACCGAAGCCTGTAGGCTTAGTAGGAGCTAGCTTTGTTATTCTAATATTGGATAGAAGCAGGCGTTCTATCCATGTAGAGCCCCAATAGCCCAACGATTAAAGGTGCGGGCTTGAATCTGAAAGCTTGTCGGTTCAATCCCTGGCTTTTGCAGTATTACTATTTAAAGTATACTCTAACACAAGCTTAACGCTTACTGAAGGGTCAAGATAAATCAAGTTCTGCATCTATCTATACTAATAATAAAACTGTAACTGGAAGATTTCTGTACATTTAATATATTTTGAAAATTTTAATTGGGGGATGCTCTACTATCGATACTGAGCCCAAAACAGATTTTTATTTAATTTTTGTCTGTTTGTTTGTCCTTCTTTCACGTAAAAACTACCGCACAGATTTCTACAAAATTTTATACCGTGGTAGCTTATTACTCGGGTCAACATCTAGGCTACTTTTTATCCCGGAAAATAAAAGAGTTCCCGAGTGACTTTAAAAACTAAATCCACGCGGACAAAGTCGCGGGTATCAGCTAGTGTCAAATATTCTTTAAAAATAAACGGTCAAATGCGTGTGGCCACGCGCAGTGTAGGGTTCTGTAGTTGCCCGTCAATGAATGCATACTTAAAACTCATAAAATGTATTTTTTTTGCATTTTAAAATAACATTACAAAATTATATCATTTATAAGATAAAACGCCTAGATTTAAATTAATGGCAAAACGTCATTGGTGAGGTACCTTTTCATTATACACAAATAGTGGTCCTATAAGGGTTCCGTTTTTTTCAGAATCATAAAAAAGTAAAAACAGCTAATAATAATATGTGTGTGATGCTGATATCATAAGTATTCACTTTGCAATATTCGTTATAGGTACTCCACTTCCTTTTCTGCATCACATATTATATTTCAGTTTACGAAGGAATTCATAACATAAATTGAGACGTAAAAATAGTAAAATGTAATAGTAAAATCATACTAATATTATAAATGCGAAAGTGTGTTTGTTGGTTTGTCCTTCAATCACGCCGCAACAGAGGTACGGATCGACGTGATTTTTTGCATGGATATAGTTGAGGACCTGGAGATAGACATAGGCTACTTTTTATCCCGGAAAATCAAAGTTCCCGAGGGATTTTAAAAGCTAAATCCACGCGGACGAAGTCGCGGGCATCAGCTAGTACCAGTAAATGAATTTCGAATTCCGTTGAAAACTAGTTTTAAACTCTCAGAAGCTTCCTCTTTTACATAAATTGAAGTGACTCTAAAGGGAGGTTGCTCATGCGAATTGTAAATTCGTAATTTAAAATTATGAATTCCTCAAACAAGTTGAAGAATTTAGGACGTAATAAATGCGTGGAAGTCTTTTAAATGTAATTGCCATCTCACATGGTAAATTACGATGATGCAGTCTATGGTAGCGGGCTAACTTTGAAAGTTAGGGCATGTTAGGGTCAGTTTTAATTATTATTAAACCCACCCTTTCGGTGTCTACGCGGCCGGCATCGTGCCGGAATGCTAAATCTATATTATACTTTATTTTTGACTTGATTTGAAATTAATTATGATATCGGTGGTTAAGAACTTTCTTAGTTTTATCAAAAATTGTTGTAAATAAAAAAGGTTGTAAATAAAAAAATATCGTAAAGTATGGGCAATGGGTATGATAAATGATTGTCTGACTGAGTATGCAGCACCGAAATAATATTAATTTTCCATCAAAATCATCAGAGTTGAAGCTACTTGATGTCCTATGCATCTATTCAAATCATCTCTATGCAATTATGGTTGAGCGAAGCAATGGCTGGGTCATGCGTCATGCTCGTGAACGGGTGCCACCAGCGGGAATGGGGCTACTTTCTGTCTGCCCATCTTAACATGTGTTGAATTATAATTAGGTATGCTTTTGTGAAACTTCTATCTACTATATTGTAAACTTGTTTTGATAAGAGCAACTGCCGAGTTTCTTGCTGGTTCTTCTCGGCAGGAAGGGCATTCCGGACCAGTGGTAGTAGTGGTAGTAGTGGTGGTGGACTCATCGACGAAAGCATTTGTAAAAAAAGTTTATTTGAATAAAAAACATTTATATTCTAATAATCTATTCTATACATTACGATCAGCTGTAGTAAATCAGCCGTCATGAAGATGCACAATATAGGCTCAATAGCGCAACGGTTAAAGAGCGGCCTGAAAACCGGAAGGTCGAAGGTTCAAGACCCACCATGCAATGGTGCAAGACTCTTTGCACCATCGTCGTACCAACTCCTAACACAAGCTTAAGCTGGAGGAGTCATATTCATCATGGCTAATGTCCTTGTTTTTCTAAGTAGCAAGCAAACGAGCCTCCGATCCGCTGCCCATGAACATTAATTGTCGCACCAGGGGCACTACCATTGTGTCGCCGGCTTTTCAGGAATTTGTTGGTCCGACCCGTAAATAAGCCCATGTTTCAATTAAGTGTGTAAGTTATAACTTACCCATAAAGGTACTTTTTTAAAGAACAGTGCTATGTTTTATTTATCCGAATATTCCTCTCGAGTACGATTTGGCACATTACGCGGTGTTATTGAAATGTCAACCCACTTTTTTTATTAGCACGTATTACGTGTAACCTACTGTTTATTTTAGATTGCCTGACATCGTTTTATCGATGTTTTAACCTATATTATTCTCGTTAAACATGAAAATAAATAAATAAACGTCTGAGGTGGTTTAAACTTTAAAGCGATATTATTTCTTCCGCTGGGCATCCACTATCATATTTTTAAAGCTACGTGTCCTACCCGGCGTCACGCGTTCTTCAATTATTCGCGTAATTCTATAGCCTAACGTGTAGGTATACGTAATCTTATAACGTAGTCCGAAGGGATATAAGTTACGCAATGAAAAGAGAGGCAACTTCTAGGTGAATATGACTAGATGATTTAGCGATGTGCGACCTGAATTGCACTCTATTGTGTGGGAGCAAGAGTCGCTATTTATGTAAATGATTTTGCGGAGTGAATCTTTAACTGTACTTGTACTATTATGTATTCTTTGGTGGCTGTGTAATTTACATACCTACTAACAAAAAGTGGCGTAGGTACGTGCATTCCGTATAGTAGGTAACTATCACCAAGATTCAGTGTTTATGATGTGACTAGCTTTATCCCGCGACTTAGTCCGTGTGGAGTTCGGTTTTAAAAATCCCGCGGGAACTCTCTGTTTTTCCAAGATGAAAGGTAGCCTATGTCACTCTCCGAGTCCTCGACTATATACTCGTGTTTTTATCTACCTAATAACATCTAGATAACATTTTGTACATTCCATATTTTACCAAATAAATATTTACTTTACTTTACTTTATACCTAGGTACCTATGCAAAAACATCCGTCGACCTGTTGCTCTGTTACTGCGTGATTGAAAGACAAACCAACAAACAAACACACTTTCGCATTTGTAATTTTAGTAAAGATTATCTAAAACACGTCTGCAGATTAAGAATATTGGCACACGGCCATTCAGACGCCGTCTAAAATCATTGCATGTTGTTCATTGAGTGTGAATCACCGGTTCATTATTTTGAAGCTTCAATAGAGAGTGCGGACTGAATACTGAAAGTTTGACGGTTGGATCGCCAGTCGCCACCCGATGCGCTAAATTGTGGTACCCTCTCAAGTCAAGACAGTCAAGTTCAGCTTGGCTTGTAGGTATTATCTATAGTCTATGCTAATATTATAAAGAGGAAAGATTATTTTGTTTGTTTGATTGTTTGTACCGAATAGGCTCTGTAACTACTGGACCGATTTTAACCATTTTTCACCAATAGAAAGCTAAGTTATCATGAAGTAATATAGGCTATAATTTATTTTCAAAAAATTAGATATCCTTAAGAAAATTGCAATAATGTAACCCAAAGTGGCAAAATTTTGCCTATAAAATGCATTTTTCGCGTGTGCAGAGAAAACTATAGATGACACATAAAAATTATGTACTACATGATTAAAGCACTCATTATTTTCTACAAAAAAGTCCACGAGGAGATATATCTAACTATCATATTTAAGTCACAATAGTAGCTTTTGTGTTCTAAAATTTAATTAGATCGCCTTTATTATCGTGGTTTTAATTCTTCCTTACAATTATAAATGCGAAAGTGTGTTTTTTTGTTGGTTGGTTGGTTTGTCCGGATTGGCTTGATTTTTTGGATAGCTTAGATAGATTGATATAATTCAGAACCTGGAGGGTGATATAGGCATCTCGGAAAATCAAAGAGTTCCCGCGGAATTTTAAAAACTAAATCCACGCGGACGAAGTCGCGGGTATCAGCTAGTTTTTGATAAATACCTATACATAAATTCGATTTTCAAAATCAAACCTGCATAATATAAGATGTGAAGTGAACTGGAGCTTATTTCGCGGCGAAGGCTGTCTACAGCCCGATATTTATCTTGTAGTTATCGACTACAATTTGATATAGGTACATCGAGCATAGAGTCCGAGTTCTAAGAATGTCACACCAAAGTTATGCGATGTGCTTTTAGACAAAAGCCAACTTTTCCCAAAACAAAAAAGTCCAACAACAAAGTTGTACGAATAGACCATTCAACCAACGCATGTGAAACACCTGTTGTTTTGAAAACGGGCAGGAAAGGCTGGCGTGGTAAATTTTATATCAGTTATAAATAATTCGCTTGTTTACGGCGAGTTTTAATGGTTTTAGATCACGGCCGCGAAGATACGTTGTGTACACAAGTTATATACGGGATTCTTTGATTATCTTGTAAATTAGAAACTCTTCTTGTCCACTAGATACTAAATAGGTATCCATAGAGCTCTTTCACACACATCTGATATCACATGCTTTAACGGTGAAGGAAACATCGTGAGGAAACCTGCACATCTGTGAGTTTACTACAATTTTCTTCAAGGGGTATGAACTATGAAGTCCGCCAATTCGCATTATGCCAGCGTGGTAGACTATGGCCTATGACCCTCAGTAGTGAACTAGTGAACTAGTGAGCCGTTGATGGGTTGCTGTCTGCGGATAATGATGAAAATGAGAGGGCTTTTATTATTGAATTTATAAAATAATGTTATATTTGCTTAAACATAACATAATAAGAAGAATTAGTACTTATTTAGCTCCTTCGAAGCTAAGGTAAGTATTTTAAAAATCCCGCGGGAGACTCTTAATTTCTGGAATAAATTCAAATCCTCAGACTACCCTTCCTTTTAGCTTTGCCGTAGTCCAGTAAAAATCAACTGGTTCCGTAACTCAATTGCGGCTTGATTGAAGGACAAACAAACACACTGTCGTCTATAAAGATTACGTAACATGTTAGTTACAAATACAATACCTATGACGTCCTCTCCAAGAGACGGAGGGACTAAAATTGGACGGACCTATAAAGTCATCCAACGTTGCTTACCCATTGCAATCGACAGATATGCTCTATTGCAATTCTCTCTGCTATTCTATTATTGCTATCATATTATTCTGCTACATTGCTCTATGCTACTGAACCTAGTCCACTAATCCCATACCCTAAAAGCAAAAAAAAGAGAGTGAGAGAGTAGAACTGAATCAACGCCTGCATTGTATTTAGCTTAACTTTAAGATTTGTTTTAAGTTCTTATGTTTATTATATCAAAGGTGAAGCCTGCAAAGATTCGCATAGCAGGCTGCACTCGTAATGATGTTACTTAATACGTTTAGACTGATCCTCAATCAGTGCTTGCTCATATAATGAAACTTTGCTCGGAGTTTTAATGAAGTTTTAACCGCAATTTAGTTCACAATTTATCTTCCACATCAGTTCCTACAGGACGTAGTAATTTAATAACTTCAGCGTGAAATAGCTTCAGAGACTCTGAGGTACTGTGGTAGAAGAAGGTTATTTTAAAAATATAGAAAGCTCAGCGATCTATTCGTTCTATTACAGGTACAACAACGCTGAGAAAGCTTACTATACTGTTATAATAAGATTGGAAACAATCGGCTTGGCTATACATCTGCCTACAAGATAGTGTAACAATTTATTACATTAATAATGTACTATAGCTATACCTATTCGTACATTGATATTGTAAAATTTTGTTTCGAAAAGAGCAACTGCTGGGTTTTTTGCGATCTTCTCAACAGAATCTGCTTTACGAAGCGGTGTCAGGGTCTTAACTTAACGTGTCATAAGCTAAGAGCCACAGATTGGCCTACATGAAATATATAATTTAGATTTTTTTTTTCAAATTGTAAGTTCCCCCATATTGTCAAAAGCATATTGAAGCAGTGATAGCCTAGTGGTTAGTACTGCAGTCTCCTGTTCGGGAACTCGCAGGTTTGATCCCGGGCACGTACCTCTGACTTTTCTAAGTGCGTTTAAGAAATTAAATATCACAAGCTTCAACGGTGAAGGAAAACATCGTGAGGAAACCTGTACACCTGAGAGTTCTTCATAATAGTCTCAAAGGTGTGTGAAGTCTGCCAATTCGCATCGGGCTAGCGCGGCATGGTGGACTATGGCCTAAAACCCTTCTCTGAGAGGAGACCTGCGCTCAGTATTAGTGAGCCGTTGATGGTCTGCTGATAATTGTCAAAAAGTCTATATATATTTTTGATATTCAACTCTCATTTAGAAGAACTATTATTAAAATCGATTTTGTGTTTTGTAAAATATTTGTGTAAGATTTTTGAATATCGTTTACCTACTCTTTTATCTGTACCTAAATTACCTTATTTTCTATTCTTCTGCTAGCGACGTCATAACATGTTTTACCTACCTGTAACATCCCTTTGTAGGTCGGAAGCTCAATGACAGTTCTATCAATAATGCATGCAGATATCTATTCTTTAACGAACTCCTTCTTTTTAAAAGTATTGTTTTATCTCTTTGATTACCTTTTGTAGCTTTCTTCCTTTCACTGTTATTATTTTGTTTTTCGCAGGTACGTTCTCAATATGCGGAGGGCAAAAAAGCGTTTGTAAGTAATTGCTTATTAACCTTTCTCTTTACTTTAGCTGAGAGAGAGTTAGAGTTTAGTTTATTGCTATTTAGTGCCAATTTCATCATCTCTGATTTCAATTTAAATGTGAAATTTTGACTTTCTTAGAGTTTGGTATTGAAAATCTGCCATTTATTCCTCGGGTGAAATTTGTTGAAACAAAATTCGCGAAGGTGAAATTGGAATTAAATATATGAGTGTGTCTGCGATTTCCTAAAAACTGCCTTTAATTACTTTATAATTAATGGTTTTAATGACACCTTAACAAAACCAACACATTGTTAATTGTCCGAGCTATTTTTCCACATGTCTAATCTGAATGATAATAATGACTCTGCATTGAATGATCTTAATTATTTTGAACGCCAGAAAACACGGCGTTATAGGTCGACCGTTTAACTCGCGTATCGCCTGCGCGGTAAGAAGGGAGCGGGGGCGGGTAACGCTACACACGGAGTCAATAATCCAAAGATTTATCTCGAGATAGACATTGTTGGTAAAGAATTAAGTATTTTTTTTTAGTTTTAACATCTCTAACATCTCCCTCCGCTCCCTTCTTACCGCGCAGGCGATACGCGAGTTAAACGGTCGACCTATACTAATAGTTAACGCTGTGTTTTCTACTGACTATTTTTACTTACAGTTAAAATACTTATACTTAACTATAAGTATTTTAGTTATACTTAAAACTAGTAAGCTATACTAATTTATTAGTTGTCATCCTCAACTGATACTAATTAATTCATTAATTAGCTATTGTCCACCGCTGCACATAGATCTCTTTTGACTTCTGAGTTTTGACTTCCTTATAACGCGGTCTTTTGCCATTTTTACCCAGCTGCTTTCGCGGCGGGTACGCTAACTTAACACTTAGCAGGCGATTGAGAAGGCTAAGCGCAAGTCACACAGAGAACTATAAGCTAACTAAGCTTAGCTCGGTGTCTTTGTAAACTTGGTTCGCCTAGCTTCGGTTAGTAGCTATAGCATAGTTCATGCAATTATATATAAGTTAGTGTATATAGTTGCATGAACTAAAGCTAAACTTAGCTTTCTTCGTGGTGTGGCTTGCGCACTATACGTAGTACTATTATATTCTGTGACTATACTTACTCGGAGTCACAGTCGCAAATTAGGTCACTGATATAGTGGAAGCTTAACAAAAGCTGGGCACTTCGTTAGAAGAATCAAAATACATTGAGGTGCTGGAATGGGATGTACCAAAAGCGCAGTGTTGGCAGACCTCACTCATAACTGAGTAATATCGAAAATGGATATGAAAGAAGTAATTTCACCAATGACATTATGACTGAAAGATACACGACTTTCACGTTTTGCGTGAGCGATCAAATAATGAAAAGTGACGCAAGGTGGGAAACGCGTCGCTAAAATTACATGAGCTCAGGCTGTTTCATGAGCTGTAACACAAATAATATGTACATGTCGCAGTAAGGTAGTTGAAGCCGTGATATAGTTATATCCCTAGGGATATTGTTATGTACTTTAATATAGTTATATTAAGAAAACAGTGATAGCCTAGTGGTTAGGACTGTGGTCTCCTATTCGGGGGGTCGCAGGTTCAATCCCGGGTACGCACCTCTGACTTTTCGGAGTCAAGTGCATTTATAACTATCACTTGCTTCAACGGTGAAGGAAAACATCGTGAGGAAACCTGCACATCTGAGAGTTCTTCATAATGTTCTCGAAGGTGTGTGAAGTCCACCAATTCGCATTGGGCCAGTGTGGTGGACTATGGCCTAACCCTTCTCTGAGAAGGAGACCTGCGAACGGCTCAGTAGTGAGCCGTTGATGGGTTGCTCATGATGAAGAAAGCGGTTCGTAATTATCTTACTAGACTAATCTAGTGAAATGATTAAATTTCCAAGTTGAAGCGGTGTGCATGTGCAGAGTGCGATACATTTTTAGATCTTTATTCCCCCTTAGGCATGCCTACTATTCGGTGGTACTTAACTGTCCTAAAAAAAACCTAACCGACAGTAAGTAGAAAAATTACACAAACACTGCCGCACTCAGAGACTAATAGCTAATAGTTACATTAAGATCTCCTTAGTATAGATTTAAGAAGTTTCCTCGCTTAAGATTTTTATTTTTTACTAGATGATGCCCGCGACTTCGTCCGCGTGGTTTAAGGTTTTTTAATTCCCGCGGGAACTCTGTAATTTTCCGGGATAAAAAGTAGTCTATCTGTTAATGTAGACTGCGGGTTTCCCAACTACTCATCGGGGTATATCATACATATAATTATATAGTATAGTCCGGTCCTGTAAAAATATAAAACGTGGTCATACGTTTTAATTTTTTTTGTGCACCAATAAAACGTTGCAAAAGCCACGAGATAGATTTGTCGTACAGATTCTGCTTGGGCCGGAGATTATAGTTTCATCCAAATTGCAAACTGCAATTAACACCAACAAGGAAAATCAATTAGCGATTCGCTCTCAAGACTCTCACGTGCACTCTATGAAAATATTGCAATGCACTGATCCGTATCACGTTATCAAGCTTACGTCAGATGAGAGTGATAAGGCTGGGGAGAATCTTCAGTGTTTTTTTAGTCTTCCGAGACGCGTCGTCGCGAGTGGTGAAATGGTTCAGTGCTGTGATAACTTCCATCATGTACCGACCTAGTGAAATTTGGAAGGGTGAGTCGATTTTGTTATCATTTTTAGGTGTTATCATGCAACTATGTAACACAGGGATACAGTTTGAGACTTCAAAAAATTCAAAATTATCATGTAGGTAGGCCAACTTGTGGTTCTTATGACAAGACAAGACTCTACCACTGGTTCGGAAACTAAATTCTGTTGAGAAGAGACAGCAAGAAACTCAGTAGATTGGACTTTGGCCGTCCGTCCGTACGAGTAATAGACCAAGCAAACGCAAAATTAGGGACCGTGTATTATAATTTATAATATCGTGAGTGTTATTGCTTGGATTAAGTATGTATATTTTATTTTATTATATCTCAGCAGAATTACGGCTAGATAATATTATGTACATATCGTAAGCCTTAAATGAAATCTATATATATAAAAGAAAGTGGTGTTAGTTACACAATTTATAACTCAAGAACGGATGAACCGATTTGGCTGAAAATTGGTGGAGAGGTAGCTCAGAACCAGGAGACGGACATAGGATACTTTTTATCCCGTTCGACCGTGTTTCCATCAAGTCACTATAAAACGTGGTAGGTATAACAAAAACGCATCTGACATGGAATAACAAAACGCAAATGACAGTGGAATAACAAAACGTAAATGACAGCTAAACGTAATTTTGTCTTTGGTTAAGTATGGTAAATCTGACAATTATAAAAATGATAGCTAAACGTAGGTAATTGATAATAATATCATCAGTAATATGTTTTCTCTTTGAATCATCATTAACAATGCCACGAGCAAGACGATCAAATGTTTCCTGCTACAAAGCTACGGATTGACGTGATTTATTGGATAGGTATAGTTGAGAACCTGGAGGGTGACAAAGATTTCCCGCGGGATGTTATGAACTAAATCCACGCAGACGAAGTCGCGGGCATCAGCTAGTAGTAACTAAAACGCAATTTTATAAACACACAAGTTCAATTATTTATTATACTAGCAGATTTAGGGTCGATTTCACCAACGTAAAATGTACTTTATCCGAACGTTTTTTTGATATTTTGGCAGATATTCACCAGAAAAACTGTCAACATATCTTTACCCTCGGATAAGACTTATTTTACGTTGATGAAATCGGCCCCTAAAGATCAAAATCTCAAATACGTACTAAATTATGTGCGTCCAATCTTGTTTTGGCTATCGTGTTTTCACTAAATTGTGATACGACAATACACTTGCAAGATAGAACTAGGTGAGTACCTATTGTTACTATTGGTGAGTAAATATTGGTTATTTTCCCACAAATCTTCTAAGTTCAAGGTTCACAAACATTATCTTCAAATTGTCTCCAAGTACCAGTTATTATTGTAAAATTACCACATTACCACTATACCATACCTATATTTTTTACTTACCTATATTTTGTTTATAATATTGAAGTAGGTACGTAGCTGTTATTCAGAACGTCTTCACCACAATATAGCCACAACTAGAGCCCAGTGTCCAATATAGTAACTATCAAAGTTTCCTAAAAGGTTTAATATTCTACGTACTCTACTTACCTACTAGAACTATGTAGGTACTAATTACTTGGGATCAAAATGGAAAATAACATGGACACTGGATAGGATACCAATAAGTTTCTACATAGGTATATAACTGCAAAAAACGAGATAGACATACAATATACCTACAGTCCTACATACATAATACATATACAGGGTGCAAGGGACACCCTAACGAAAACTGAAACCAGAGATTTAGTTTTAGGATTCAGTCGCTCAGCGTTAGAATGTTTTATCGGTCTTTTCGTGATTTTGACAATATTTTTGGAACGAAGTTCCTTATCGCGCGTTGCGAAAGGGGGCTAGACGGAACAATTAAGACCAAAAGCTGTAAAGACACTTTTATACATTTTTTGATGGCCTAAAAATATCTTATATACTTAATAATTTTAACGAGTTGTGCTTGTGCATCGCTAACGTGGCGCTATTGGCTCGCGTGCGGCTGTTGGTGGTTCGAGCCCACCCGGGGGCGCGCAATTTTGTTTTCATTTTTTATTTTATAAAATTATTTTAATTTTAATATTTTATAAAATCGATAAGTATTTAGGCTTCCCTTGGGTCATTTTGATTTTTATCGATAAAAAAATCATGATAAAAAATGTATACCCGAATAATTATTTTCTTTATACCTCGAATAGAACTTGAAATTAATATTTTTATAATAATAACTTCGTTCCTATCTGGTGTCCCACGACACCACACGACTTTTTTTTTTTTAATTTTCTTAGTTACCAATATAGAATCGTGTATCTAACCTATCAACTCTATTTTAATGGAATAAACAAGAAATGACAAGGCGATCAGCTGTTTATCAAAAGTTTATAGCCTCTCGGCCTAAATGCATACAAACCGCTGCTTGCGACGCGCGGTTGTAGGTATCGGCGTTCGTTGTCCGCAATACATTGCGTGCACTAAAGCACTGGCCACTGATTAATTATTCCATGCTCTAAAGTTACAATATAGGTGGGTTACCACCGAGATATCATATTATTATATCATTTCCGAGATTGTAATTTCATTATAGGCATTAAGTGTAACCTTTTCGTTACGGTGTTCCCACCCTGTATGTGTATAATTATGCACGGAAAAGGGTGTTTTCGTACCACTTGCTCAAAAAAGTGACATTCTGTGCCACAAAAAGCGAACATAATAATAGTCATTTTTAATCTGTTAAAAACAGGGAAAGAAAATTGTACTGAATTTCATTCATCCTCTAGGGGGAGAATGTGATTTAAATTTGGAATACTTACCGAAATTTATACCGAACTAAATCTGTGTTTACACCATTGAGTTTGTATATAAAGTAATAAACATCTTTTTGAAAAAGGAATACGCATTTATTATGCAGTTATGATTATTAAATAAAATTACGAAAACCGACGAGGCCGTATGAGCTTGATGCCTTTGCTTTTCCGACAAAAAAATATTAGTCTAGGAATTTGCCGAGTTTTTGTTTTCTTCAAATACATAAACGTTAAGTTTATTTTAATTTATTTTTATAAATAATTTAATGTTCTAAAAATACGTTACGATGTTAAATCTAAGCGACAGTGACAGTGAATTGTCGGATTCCATCAGTGCAAAATGCTCAGACGCAAGAACAGAGAAATACTCAAATCAACTCATCAACAATATAAATGTACCAAACAAAAATGTAACTCTCTCTATCAATAATTGGACCAATGTTTCGAATGTTAACTTTTACTTTTAATTGTCATTATTTTTAATAAATACTTATCTCATATTATTATTGTGTTAATTTTTTCGCAAATGGTACGAAAAGTAGAGTATTTTCCTCGGTGATAAAGCTGTCTTAGTCTTGGGTGTACTTAAATCCCTCGCTACACTCAGGACTCGTCTTAAATCCCTCGCTTCGCTCGTGATTTAAGTTTTTAACACCCTCGCTACGCTCGGGAGTAAACCTCGAGTCCTTCGTTACGCTCGCGATTTAAATCGTCACCCGCGACAGAAGACACTGCTTTATCCCCTTGGTTAATAATCTACTATTCTTCACTGCACCGTACGACTCTGACCCGGCACCGACACCGACATTGCTCAACGACACGACACCGACAGCTACATTCTTCATTTGACCCACACCGACACGCTCCAACTCGACACGGTGACTGTAATCTGTACGCTAGAGTCACGTTGCATGCGTACACAACACTTGCACAACTTATGCTATATAAATAACGAAACAAGTGGGAGCCTGGCTGCCGACGACATACCGGCCGGCGTCGACATATCGTTGTCGGACCGGGACAGTAAAACTGCGTGCCATACAATTCCATAGAATTATACATCCACTAATGTTGGTGTCGGTGCCGTGTCGAAGCCGTGCGGTGCAGTGAAGAAACTCCCAAACGTGACCCTCTTTCAGCGACTGGGTAAAAATACTTTGCGTTTGTCGCCTGGGGCTCCATACGATCAGTTCAGTGATCACAGATAAACACGCTAGCTATATAATCCGTTATCTTAATCTGTAGTACGAGTTACGACGTTTAATCTTTAGGTATCTGCGAAATAAAAGCGGTGATATTTTTAATTTTAATTTTAACGCAAACGAATAGGTGGGATTCTTTTGTCTGAAAACAAAGCTTCCAACACAAAAGAAATTCCGTATGAAGGTAGCTTAAGTGGCAAAGATATGCTCAGTGCCCACACTCCGCTAGTCTATATTATAATCCTTTATACTATTTTTATCAACATGGCTTGCAAGCCATGTTGTCTCAACCCCACATAGCGTGGGAGAAGGAGAGGGAGATGATGATGATGATGATGATACTATTTTTATCAAAACTTCGTTCACGTCAAGTTTGATTTTTCAAACCCCTGTTTTACATACACCATTAGGAGTTAAATTTTTAAAAACTCTTTCTTAGCGGATGCCTACGTCATAATAGCTATCTGTATGCCAAATTTCAGCCAGATCCATCCAGTGCTTTGAGCTGTGCGTTCATAGATCAGTCAGCAGTCAGTCAGTCAGTCAGTCAGTCACCTTTTCCTTTTATATATCTAGATAAATAATTCTAAGCTGAAATTGACTAATATTCTAATATCCCCACCAAATAAACGGAGAGCTTATGTTAGGAATGTGTACGACAATAGTGCAATTATTGGGGATCGAACCATCTATCTTTCAGTTTGCAATGACACCTTTAACCTTTGTACTATTGAGGCATATGCTCCTAATAACAGAAGATCCTTCATCAAAAGTTTACGTTTTAATATTGCGCAAATCAGTAAAAACTTTCCTCGTGAGGCATCAAATTCTATTTTGAGCGTAAATTGTTTTGAAATCCCGAACCCGTAGTATATGTTTTGGTACCGTAAATTAATTTTGTGGACAGGCGTTTAATCAATAGCTATTCATCACCAATCAGGAGTTTCGAGAAAATTATTTGGTGCTGTCCAAAATGGTTAGGCATAATTTAGACTTGATCTAGTTTACGACGTACCTACTCGATGAAATAATTCATTTTTTGGCACAGGTGTTTTTACGAATGGGAAGGGTTTAAAGACTTAAATAAGTAGAACCAATATGTCCAATATAAGTTTTAACGCTATGTCTTAGTTGGATTAAACCATAGTACATCAAGCTGGCCAAGTGTGTATCCACACGCCGCGTTTGTCTCTGTGACGTTTTGTTGCTTCGTACTCACTACAGAGACGAGACGTACTTAGCCGTAATTCCTACTTCCATAGAGACGACCGATGCTCTAAGAAACCATTCTGTAACCTAACCTAACATCAATAATAATAATTTGTTTGATGTCACTATATGTGTTGAGTTCGTAGATAGTACCTAACAAGATGACTAACCAGCACATAGTCTGTTTCGAAACTATTCGTATATGAAATACGAACGCTTTCTCAAACAACGATCGTCGGAACTCGCATACAAAGCCATATCAAAGGCCATTAGCCGGTATTCGTGATAGACGGGCCTCTAGATATGTGGGTGATTTAGAGTCCAGCTTTACGACCTTGTCGACACTTACGACAGCGGCTAATCACACCTTACATAGTGACAGCGCTGAATTATTGTGCGCGTGTAACGAAAACTGGAGTTTACACGCGGCTTTGTTCCCTAATAGTAATCTTTTTATTGTAATATAAAAGTTCATTAAAAAAAAACAACAAACTCCACTACAAAGTATGAAATAATTTTAGTTTGTACACGTATGTTGAAGTGGGCCTAAATAGAAACGATAAAACCGATGGTTGTCGCCGACCTGACTTCAACATACGTGTACAAACTAAAATTATTTTAAACTTTGTAGTGGCGTTAGAAATCGGTTTTTTAAAAAGAATTTTTATTTTAAGCTTTTTAGTGTAGCTTCTCGACTCCACATTCATTCTCTGATCGAAAGCGATTTGCTCTTATTCCTGGAAGAGTTGCGTCATCTATCACCGAAAATATTCATGAGATCTTAAATAGGACCTACCTGACGGAGTTGTGGAGTAACATCGCCAAAAAAATACAGAATGCAAGGGCCATGCTAACGTAAACTTTGTGAGGAGGTAACACTTAATACCTATAACGAGAATATAATTTATCTCAATAATTTTATGGGTTATTAATTTTGTAATTTTTGGACAAGCAATGTATCGCGAGCAATGCGATCACAACGCCCGCGCTTTACGATCAACGAACGCTGACACTTTGGAAGTTTACCTAAATGTACATTGCAGTTTTGTGTTATATCGTTATTTGTTGATTTCGAATTAAAATCTAGTTCTGATACATTACATAGACGATTAAAAAAAACATTGTCAAAGTTACCTACGCAAAGATCGATAAAAAATTTCAATACTGAGCTACTCAGAATCGTCTACCGAATAAATTTCAGTGTTCTTTAGCATGTCTTAGGGACAACTTAACTTTATGGTAGGATGTTAGCATCCTACCATAAAGTTAACCATTGTAGAGCCTAACAAAGTGCTTGGTCCTGAAACTGGGATCCTCTACCTCTGTACATACGAAAAGCCAGTCCTTAGTACGATGGCTGTTAATGGTGTTGTTTGATTAAATATAAAAAAGTAGCTTTTGCCTGCGTGGGGAGTTAGGGTTTTTGAAAATCCTCCGCGAACCCTTTGTTTTTCCGGGATAAAACCACAGAGTAGGTATATTAAAACTAAGCCCATGTCACTCTCCAGGTCTTCAACTATACCCATGCAAAAAACTCGTTGATCTGTTGCTCCCTTGCTGCGTAATTGAAGGAAAAACAAACAAACAATAACACACTTTCGCATTATAATATAAGTAAGCATACAAACAAACTGTCTCAAGAATCAAATTATACATACACGTACAAACTACAAAGCGAGTTACTAAGTTGGCAATGCTCCGAGATATGGACACGACATGTTCATTAAATTGATACACGATCGTACTGCCCTAAATACTAATAACATTGATTCATTGATTATAAGCATTTGTTCGGCTCCGTTGGTTCATTCGGTCGTATTGCCCAAATTGGTTTCGTTTGGATGAATGAGTTATTTAATCAAAATTTAGCGATTTCTCCACAATGCACAATGCATTTAAAGCAAACCTTTATACATACTACAATTTAATATGACTATTTTATTTTCAAACAGTTCAAATCTTGCGACGAATTATGATTACGTATTTTGTTAGGAAACTTTGCCAATGAACTAAGTACACTCAGCTATGGCACAATGAATTACTGCTGCTACCTCTGGGATGGTTCTGTCAAGTAAACCAACTGAAAACTAGATTGCATTTGACTCGATAGACCGCCGGTGCTCGCCTTATGATCAATCATTAACACAGGCGAAAATGCTCAGTCTATACAGCACCAACGTCACCAAATGTCGCCTGTATAGCTATGGGTCTGCTATTTGAGAGTGTGCTCAAGAACTTCACGAGCTTGTGCCTCCTTCACCGTTTTACCACAGAACCGTTAGGAAACCTTAGCCTTAGAGTTCCTCATAGTATTCTCAAAGATGTGTGAAGCTACTAATCCGCACTTGGCCAGTAGTGGGCACAGGTCTCCTCTCACGTGTATGAACGTGTATTCTCACGTAAGGAAAGAGGAGGAAAAATGTCTCTAAGAGGAGACCCGTGCCTCCTATGACCTCAAGAAGGTATAAGGAGAGGACTGTGTTTAGTGGTACGCCCTTGAAAAGGAAAGGAATGGAATGGAGTGGTAATATAATTAATGACAGGATTTTCGGGAAAAAATGACGTACATATTGAAACACCTTTATACTTGCTTAGTTTTTTATTTCCACCCAATGTTTCATAACAACTAGAGATACGCGTTAAAAAGTTATAAATATCTTCGGTGAAGGAGACACAAGTTTTTACTATACAGTATATCTACATCCTTTTAAAGACGTAGCAGGTGCTCATTTAAAATGTGTAGTCGTTTAGTTTTGCTTATAAATAGCATGTAATTGATGCTAATTAATTTGAACCACATGGTTAGCATACGCAATCCTAAACCATATACCTACGTACTTGCATCACGTCAGAGTGCGTAAGCCATTCAGCTTCCTAATCATTTCGTCGTAAGTCATATTCTGGACGTCCAATGCTGGTTAAGTCTCTTGATGGGATTGCACTGCAGGGTTCAGCGCGCAGCGAATATCTACCATTCCTACTTACTTTCATAGAATCCTAAACAAGGTCAAGCGGTGCTTCACGCCTGAGCAGCGCCTGGCTCTCTATCAGGCTCAGGTGCGCTCAGCCATGGAGTACTGCTGCCACCTCTGGGACGGCTCTGCCAAGTACCAACTCGATGCACTAGACTCGGTAGATCGCCGTGCCTACTAGTGATAAGTCACTAACGCAGGCGAAAATGCTCAGTCTACAGCACCGTCGCAATGTTGCCTGTCTATCGGTCTTCTATCGGATATACTTTGGAGAGTGCGCTCAAGAACTTCACAACCTTGTGCCTCCTACTTCACAGTTTTACCACAAAACTTCGAGAAATCGTGAGCGTTGGCACCCTTACGTAGTTGAAATCCAACCTACTCGGCCAAAACGCTTCAGTTCAACGTTTCTGAAACGAACCGCTAGAGTGTGGAACGAACTTCCAACATCTGTGTTTCCGGCCACGTATAACCTCAGTACCTTCAAGGCAAGAGTGAATAGGCATTTTCTAGGCAAGTGCGTTCCAGCCTAGACCTCATCAGTGCTTTTCAGTATTGATTGTCGTCAAGCGTTAAGCTTATCTCTAAAAAAAAAATCGTTTGATGTCGTCGACCCATCATTCCAATCTTTCGATTATATTCGTCTTTCGCTCTTCAAGGAACTACAGATCAATCAAGATATCCATTGTAAACAAGTCGTCATAGTCAAATAGAGCATCATTACACTACAGGCCATTCCGGATCGTGACTGAGTTGTCGGACCAAAGTGATATTGATGGTTTTCGCGTAACGAACGCGACCTTCGCGATATCTTCGCCATTTATCTTGCATAATGGAACTGTTCTCAATTTGACAACTCGCTATTAATCATTTTAAAAGTATTTATGCTAAAAGGTCTATTATTGTGATCACTAGAACTGCGTCCATCCGTGAATAGGGACGCTTGTAGACCATAAGTTGGTAGGTAGCAGTTTAGCGCCTGCCTTACCCTAGGGCCACGGCCCACGGCACGGGGCTCTAAGTTTAGAGTGCAGTCAAAAAACTAACCATTGGGGGATCCCGCTGAATTGAAAACAGTGCTGGATTGCAATCCCTAAACCAGATGAACGTGTCTAACAATATTATAAAATAGATTTTTTTCCCTAAAACTCTTCTAATCTTCTAAATGCACGCATATTTTTCAATGGAAAAAAATAGATGAAACTGTATTCGATAAGGTACCTAGTTCAGGACCTAATATCAAACAAGCTTCATAAAATGAAAACAAGAACCGTTCTTTAAATGCATGCCGTGAAAAGATTGGTTTTGTGATGACCAGATGTGGGATTTTCTAAAAATTATTGTGTGACAGTGCAGTGTGACGATGAAAATCACCCGTCATTGGCTGGTGATCCCTCGCTAATGGATAAAATGCATTGATGCATAAAGAAAGCCATACATTCAACCAATCAGAGGTGATTGCGATCGCCACACTGTAGTAATTAATATAGGTAAGTGCCGATTTCACCAACGTCGAGTGACGTTTATCCAAGGAATAAATTGGGCGTTCTGACAGTTTTTGTATTGAAACTACTGTCAAAAATATGAAATTTACTCTCGGATAAGACTTATTTTGCCATGGTGAAATAGGCCCTTAGTAATCTATTTTAGACAATAGACAATCCCACAATAAAAATAAACTACAAGACTGCACCAGAAGCAAAATCCAATTCTCTCCTACTAAAATAATAATAAATAAAAATAATCTATATTTGTTGATACAGTACATATAGAAATATAGCTTGTTAGTATAATGAAATAAGGTGGATAGTTGCATAGCACCAGTGGAATGATCCAGCTTCGCGGGAATCTCGTTTCAGGGTTTCAGTTTTCGCGGTTATTGCCCCCGCGGGGTCGTTGCTCAAGTGCCCCAGAGAGTGAACTCGTGAGTCTTGAGTCGTGACGCATCTTGCGAAAGCTTCAGATTCTACTGAACACATTTCTCCGGTTACATAGTTTTACAGTAGGTACACATATTCTAGTAATGGAAAACTTAATACTTAATATCAAAAGTTCGGATGTTTGTTACCTATTCCTTCACGCCACGAGCCCACGAACGACTGAATCGATTTGGCTGAAAGGAATAGAGATAGTTCATACCCAGAATTAACACAAGGCTACATATTTTTATCTCGTAAAAACCAAGCGAACGAAATCACTGGCATCATACAAGTAATTTTATGATTATGTATTTCATTTAAATATTAATTATATAAATTTAAACTACACATTAATGATATCAAAATATTTGAAGTCTTGATCTATATTTTATATACTTACTTAATTTTACGAGTATATATGCGAAAGTGTTTTATACGAGTATATGTTTGTTGGTTTGTCCTTCAATCACGAAACCAACGAAATTTGCAAATGTGTTGAAAAGTCAATTACTAGATAATAATTAATCACTGTAATAATATATGCTTACTGCTTTATAGACCACGTAGCTATTCTATTCATCCGCGACTAAGTTGCCGGTTATAATATAACCGCATTTTGTTTTGTTTTTTTTTTGCCTCATGAGTTTCATTAATTATCCACGCTATATTATTTTTGTTTTATTATTTCTATTGATTTAAGTCAACTATAAAGAAAAGAATTTTCCATTGATTCATTCATTCAATCCTGATTATGTCCTCACTGCAATAACACTAGGTATATTTTATCTTTTCACTGTGTACATAAAACTCGATTCGTGGCCCGCAGACCAAATATAAATATTACGTTCTTTGAACTCTACGGTCTACATTGTGTCATTGTGGTATATTTTATTGATTTAATTTTATTGAATGAAGTGAATAAACAATAAACATTAACATTATTACGTAAACACAAGATGAAAAAAAAATAGGTCAATTGCGTATCAGTATAATATACTCTACGTATAGTTCCTTTGAAATGCTAACATATTTTTGACTTTCACTCTGTTTCATTTAGCTTCTTGTCACAAGTTACAGAGAGGCGCTGGATACAAGTGGCGCAAGAATGCGTCATGTAGGATTCCCGCCGAGAAACTTGTCCAGCTGTGGACATAAGCCTCGAGTCTCTACTAGGAATTTGGCAAAACCAATGCACCGACAAACCTTCTAAAATTTACATGAGATACATATTTTAAATTTAATTAAATAAGGCCCAATTTCACCATTCCGAGTGTAAATTTGATATTTTGACAGTATTTTCAATACAAAAACTATCAGAACGCCCAATTTATTCCTAGGATAAACGTCACCCGACGTTGGTGAAATCGGCACTTAGTAAATTAATAATCCTAAAATAAATATTTTTTCAAAGACAATAAGGATGATAATATATCGATATAATGAAACGGTTCATTCCGTATGTAATGACGTCAAGACCGATAGTATCATTCATTTTAAATTCATCAAGATTGTGACGTAAGTCTACGTAACTTATCAGGCGTTCCACGAATGGATCATTGTAAAGATAAATAAATCCTAAGATAAACACGACGTAGGCTTAACGGCAACAACGGCTTACTGCTGAGCGCAGGTCTCCTCTCAGATAAAGGTTATAGGCCATAGTCCACCACGCTGCGCTAGCCCAATACGAATTGGCGGACTTCACACAACTTCGAGAACATTATGGAGAACTCTCAGGTTTGCAGGTTTCCACAAGATGTTTTCCTTCACCGTTGAAGCATGTGATATTTAATTGCTTAATCACACATAACTCTGAAAATTCAGAGGAGCGTGCCCGGGATCAAACCCCTGAACAGGAGACCACAGTCCTAACTACTGGGCTATCACTGCACTGCTTTTAAACGATTATAAATTTTTTTTTTTTGAAATTTCGGATTTGCAGTTGCATATTATTTTTTAATTAAAATAATTTCAAAAACCGGCCAAGTACGTGTCGGACCACGCGCAGTGTAGGGTTCCGTAGTTGCAAGTCACAAATTATTATTGCTGAATGCTGAGTTCCATGGTTTTTCGCGGTTCACTTCTAAAAAACAGATATAACTCCTTAACTTGTGAACCCTACTTAGCCGTGGTAGTTTTCCTATAAAATTCTTTATATAGTACTACTGCTGTGAATTTTTTCACAGCATTATGCGTTTATTTAAAAAGCCGAAACAATGTTAAAATATGTTTTTTTTTTTCTAAAATTCAAAAATGTTTTATCGTCATCGCGGATGTAAATTTTTACTCTTTCGGGAAAAAATTACACAAACCACTTTTTTTGGCCGGAAGAGTCTCGCATAGTTACTTACTTGAAGTATCTATGTGATAGGGGGTAGAAAAGATACAAAATTTTCGAATACCCTCATGCTACTTTCAATGTTACCGGCTCCCGGTATATACTGTAGCATTTTGTTTTGAATAGAGCAACTGCTGAGTTTCTTGCCAGCTCTTCTCAGAAGAATCTTTCCGAACAGGTGGTAGAGTCTTGATTTGTAATAAGGGCCATAGTTTGCTACATGAAACAGTATTATTGAATTGAAATAGTATGTAAACAAAATGAAACTTTAAAACTCATGTTATGAGCGATGAAGGTATGCAATGAAAAAACTAAATTCGTTTACACGCGATCTTAGTAATAAAGTTTATGACGCCTGAAAAAGCGTATTTCTACACAGCTGAAAGTGGAACATAAAGTTTGTTATGTACATTGTACGTCTTGTAACTCGCGTGCAGGTAAATGGTTGCATCAAGGCATTTCAGCATAGTTTCAAACCAGACGATTTACTGGACTTTTAGCCTCTATCAGCTACCACATCATAAAAATTTACCGATAGAGCAAGTGATATTTAATTGCTTAAAACGCCATCCCCGCCCCCTGCCCTAAGGAGGCCTTTGTCTTAACCACTATTGGCTCTCACCGCTTCATCAATAGCCTATAACAGTCCACTGCTGGACTAAAGGCCTCTCCCAAGGGGAGGGTTTGCCCATAATCACCACGCGGGGCAGACGGGTTGGTAATCCCAGTAGATGGTAGTAGTAGCACAGAGGGCGCTGCTGCCCGTTCTCCGTTAAATTTCCTTAGTCGCCTCGTACGACACCCGCGGGAAGAGGAGGGGTGACAACTGTATTCTGATCTGCCGTCACCACACGGCACAACTTATAACTCACTATTCATTGTCTATTTTTTTAGTCAAGCTGAACTTAACTTATATTCACCTCGCTTCTCCAAATAAGCGAAAAGCTTGTGTTAGGAGTGGGTACGACAGTAGTCCGTATGGTACGACGACGTGGGGACCAGCGTCCTTTCGGTTTACACTTTTCAGTCCGCACCTTTAACCGTTGGGCTATTGAGGCTATAAAATCTATCATGCTCAATCTAAATATTTCAAGGAAAGTCGCATTCTTTGACCATTCATGCTATTTCCTGAGTATATGTAAAAGATATTTCAGTTATTTTTACATTCCACGAATTGAATATTTTTTACATGAAATGAATACGAATAGAGAGCTAAATTCATACGAGTACATGCAGCAGCGGCAGGCAATTTCCGTTTGGCGGTATACTAGGGTTGCCAACCACTCTCCATATTCCAACCGTATTTCAGCGGTAGCGACTCAGTAAAATTACTGCCGCTACATACCATGCCACTAGCCACTGTCATCATCATCATCATTAGCAACCCATCAACGGCTCACTACTGAGCGCAGATCTTCTCTCAGAGAAGGGTTATAGGCCATAGTCCACCACGCTGGCCTAATGCGAATTGGTGGACTTCACACACCTTCGAGAACATTATGGAGAACTCTCAGATGTGCAGGTTTCCTCACGATGTTTTCCTTCACCGTTGAAGCAAGTGATAGTTAATTGCTTAAACGCACTTGACTCCGAAAAGTCAGAAGTGCGTACTCGGGATTGAACCTGCGACCCCCCGAATAGGAGACCACAGTCCTAACCACTAGGCTATCACTCTACTAGGTCACAAAACAGCACGCAAATAAGAAAGAATTGCCAACATAACTTAGAAGAAGTCCTAGATCAAAGTGTCTACTCTACCAGTAGCAAGATATTTAATCTTACCGACAGATTGTAGGTTTTCATCATCACAGTTATTGAGACATGTGCTTAATATCGTTAGATAGGACGAGAAACATCCACAACGCCCTATTAGTGTTATAGTACAATTTTTTTATTTAAATTATAAAAAGTTGGCAACCCTAGTGGTGCGCTCTATTCATTTCATATTTTTATATTTTACCATTGCGACTACTGACCGTGCAAATATTAATAAAAGCATAAAACTAAAACACATAAAAATCGACATGTAACGAAAAAAATTTTTCTCACCTCCGGGCGGAAAGCGTCAATTTTCCTCCCGCTGCGCTAAACGAAAATGTCGCTTTCCGCCTCCGTCGAGGAGAAAAATAGTATACACACCACGGGCAGTAAATAAGAAAGCCTCAGATCACATGTTTATTGACCTCGGCTTCGCCTCGGACAACAATTACATGTGATCTGAGACATTTCTTATTTTACTGCCCTAGATGTGTAATATACTAATTAATAACAGCATAGCGCTCTCGCTCGCATGAAATTCTATGATGTTATGGCATTTTCAGTCTTTTTTTTGTGGTTTGGTTTTTTATAAATTATTTGGATTCAAATAAAAATTTCGAAATGGCAAAAAATATTAGATATTATTCTCTATTTTGCTATCTCATTGTTTAATCTTTTTGCTTATGAAATAAGAACAGTCACCGAGATATTAAATTGTTTTTCGTAAATGACTATATTGCACCTACCTGCTGCTTTTTATTTTAAAACACTAATACTAAGCTATATTATAATCTATTCTTAACTATAAGAGTGAAAAATCTGATTTTGCGTGACCTGTTTAACCTATGTATAAATTAGTTTGCACAGAACTGTTTTAATTAGTTCGTAATTAAAGAGGTTGATAAATAAAAATAGCGAGCAATTCCCTTCAGGCGGCGCATTGCGCTCGTAAAAGTTCCCATTTTCATATTTCAGTTAGTACTGCACCGGGTGGATATGCAAATAGAAACAAAAACAGAAAACTACTAGTCTATGGTAATGGTAGCAATGCAATGCTTTAAAGATAAAGCGTTGTTTGTGGTTCGTTGAACCTGATTTCTTAGTCGAAACAAAAGAAGTTTTTGTTTAAGAGGTTTTAGTCCGGTCAGTGGTTTATGGACGTACGTTAAAAAATATAATGGGCAGCGATCCAGTAGCGCTTTTCGTTAATACGCATCTGCATCGCTTCTTTTGGCCGTTTGTCGCATTTGCAACACAAACAAGTATAAATTAAAAAAAAAATTTAAAATACAAGCTTTTAGTAGTACATCATCACAGCTTTTAGTAGTACATCATCACACATTTAAAAAAAAAAATTTAAAATACAAGCTTTTAGTAGTACATCATCACACCTTGGATATCATATAGGACCAGAGTACTTGTCAAGATCAATCAAACGAGCCCAAACTCGATGGGGCTACGTCGTTTTATTACAGAGTTTCCTTGAGCACCTTTCATCTCTATTATCAGACCCTGGATATAGTCTAGGACCCGAGTACTTATCAAAACAAATCAAACGAGCCCAACTTAGATGGGGTTACGTTGTTTTATTACAAAGTTGCCAAAACTACATTCCGGCTTCATCATAAGACCCTGGATATCATCTAGGATCAGAGTACTTGTCAAGATAAATCAAACGAGTCTAAACTCGATGGGGTTTCGTCGTTTAATTACAGAGTTCCTGTAGCCATCTTCTAGCTCCATCATTAGAACCTGGATATCGTCTAGGACCAGAGTACTTGTCCAGACTACAAGACTGGACAAGTACTAATCAATCGTAGTTTTATAACAAAGTTGCCAAAACCACCATCCGCCTTCATCATCAGACCCTGAATATCATCTAGGACCAGAACACTTGACAAGACGAATCAAACGAGTCCAAATAGAATAGAGTCCATAGAGAAAACTAGAGTGAATACAAGAGTGTGTAAATTGTCTCTAGATCTTATTTATAAAACCACACGTTACACTTTTAATAACATACTAACACAATCTTAGACATAGAATAATCAAAATAACATACATAAATATTATGTGAACAAATAAAAATAAAGGTGAAACCACAATTGTGAGGATCGATTCGCATTTTGTTCATACAAAACAGCTGTCATTTTTCATAGAGTCGTGTACGGATCAAATCGGCTTTTCGATGCGTACACGACTATGCAAAATAACAGTTTTGTATGGGCAAAATCCGAATCGATCCTCACAAATGTGGTCTCAGCCTCAGAGTCTCATGCGAAACATAAAATATAATAATATTGTTCATTATAAATAACTAGCTTTCGCCCGCGGCTTTGTCTGCGTGAAATTAGGATTTTATAAATCCCACAGGAACTAAGACAAATTCTTTTTTGTTTTGTTCACCATAGTACAGGGTGAAAAAGGGAAAACCAAAAAGAACAGCTGAAAAGTCGAAAAATAGGAATCGCCACTTCGAATTACTTTTAATAGACGGCGGGAGCGAAACCACGGGTTCGGCTTGTAAGTCATCATCATCATCATTATCAACCCATCATCGGCTTACTACTGAGCGAGGTCTCCTCTCAGGGAAGGATTGTAGGCCATAGTCCACCACGCTGGCCCAATACGAATTGGCGGACTTCACACACCTTCGAGAACATTATGGAGAACTCGCAGGTGTACAGGTTTCTTCACGATATTTTCCTTCACCGTAAAAGCATGTGATATTTAATTTCTTAAACGCAATTAACTTCGAAAAGTCAGAGGTGCGTACCCGGAATCGAACCTGCGACCTCCCGAATAGGAGACCACAGTCGTAACCACTAGGCTATCACGGCTTGTAAGTAATAGGTATTTTAAAGGAAGAAAAATAAATTACGTAACACAGTAGCCGCTAACAAGATTTTCTTATCGCGGACGCTGATATGCTACCAGTTACCACAAAGTGACGCCGATATGTCTGGGCTCTACCATCACTATCTACTTCTTACCCGACTATGGAAAAGATTATGAGTTAAGCAAGTACATTTTTAAATGTACCATTGTAAATTACTTCTGTTCAATAAAAAATTGGTTGTCTGTATAGTCGGTTTACCGACGATAGTTTTACGTGATAACGTCATAAAGAAACATTGATGAATAAATGGTCACAAGCCAACGCTTGGGCCTATCGTGCCTCTCTATCGCTTGTCCCGCGCTCTCGCTTGCACGCTCAGGATTTATAAGACGTTATCACATATCACGCCAAAAATACTAATTTTATAGGTTCTGTATTTAAAACTTCGTAGCATTCCGCGTAATAGAGAATACCTACTGCAATATGACGTTGTGAGTCGTGACTCGTGATGCGTGAGGTTTAGTCTATGGTTTAGTAAAAACTATGATTACCTTACTAACAGAGTACAGACTAGACATAATAATATTAAGTATTATGATTTATGTACGATACAAATAATAATATAATGTAAATAATGATAGTAGGATCCAGTGTAGTGGATCGACGCTTATTACATCGAGACATCGCTGCCAGCGAAATCGGTTATAAATAAACAAATAAGCATCGATGTACAAATAGGTAGTATAATCATATTGCACTCAAACTGGGTACGAACATGGACATAGTGATGTATGTATAGTGCACTTTAATATAATATAGCTATGCTGGACTACATAGGCAGCAACCGCATTATAAAAGGTAAGAGGTACTTATTATAGAATACGTAGTACGTACCTATGCTTTCTGTATTGACAGGAAGTGATTTCTAAGATGTAAACTTATTCGTTCAATACTTAACGTCTCGCCAATCGATACAAATAATTAAATAAATATTAGATAAACTTACATAATAAGTTGTAAGTGTGTTTTATAGACGACCACTGGACATATCTCTGTTGTGGATACTTCGATAACTAAGTAGAAGTAGAAGTTCTACCTACTACAGTTCGTGCGACACGTCTGTCCACCTGGATGGGGCCGGGCGGTACCTTTTTGGTGCGAGGTCGCCATTTTAGCATTTTGAGACCCCCAACATCTATCGTTTCTTCGAATATTGTTCAATATATTTAGTGCATGTATGTATTATATTTTGGTATGCAACAGAATGTCTGTATTTTTTATTGAACGTCTCCTTGGCCTGTTTAGCTCGCTAAAGAATATTTTTACCGCAATTTTGAGGTGTATGCAAAAAATTCATCGAACAAAATAATGTTTATTTATATGACGGAGTTCAAGCCCGGCCAAACCAGTTTGTCTTTTTAATTTTTCATAAATTAAGATCTGACTATGTTTTTCTATTTAGTATCCCACGATCCAAACGAAATAAGACTTTTAATTCCATTGGAGAGTAGGTACAATTTGTTATAGACAAAAATATTTTTACCGTTATCTAGATAAACGGATAAACTTGTATTACAAGTAAATACCTACATATTTACTATAACAATTTGTTTGTGGCATTATACCACAGTAATATTTAAAACATTTTTTTGTGGACATAATTATTAGTTAGCCTAAATATGTATAAAAGGCAAAGGTGACTGACTGACTGCAAACTTGGTGCTTTAGCTTTCATCATCTTCTTCTTCTTCTTCTAATCTAAATATATAAAAGGCAAAGGTGACTGACTGACTAACTGACTGACTGATCTATCAACGCACAGCTCTAACCACTGGACGGATCGGCTGAAATTTTGCACACAGATAGTTATTATGACGTAGGCGTCCGCTCAGAAAGTATTTTTGAAAATTCCAACCCCAAGAGGGTTAAATGGGGGTTGAAAGTTTGTATAAAAGTCCGTCATTTATCCAGTTATTTTTTCAAGTAATATCCATGAAACTTTGATTTTTGGGCTTACAATTAAAAACTAAGAAATACGTGTTTCGCAAATTTTGAAAATTCCACCCCCATCACAGACATCAAATAGGGGATGAAAATTCAGATGAAAGTTCTGATTTTTAAGTTATTTTTCAAGTAATATCCAACAAACTTGGTATTTTGGCTTTCATCTAAATAAAAGGCAAAGGTGACTGGCTGGCTGACTGATTGACTGATCTATAAATGCACAGTTCTAACCACTGGACGGGTCGGGCTGAAATTTTGCACACAGATAGCTATTATGACGTTGGTGTCCGCTAAGAAAGGATTTTTGAAAAGTCCGACCCCAAGAGGGTTATTTTCGGGTTGAAAATTTGTATAATGTATAAAAGTTCGTCATTTATCAAGATATTTTTCAAGTACTATAAATGAAACATTGATGTTTGTGCTTTTGATTAAAAATTGAGAAATAACTGTTGCGCAAATTTTGAAAGTTCCACCCCCCAAAGACATCAAATAGGGGATGAAAATTTGTATGAAATTTTTTTAAGTTTCACGTTTTTCTACCTTTCAAGTTATACATAAAACATGGTATTTTGGCTTTCAATTGAAAATAAAGAAGTACGCGTTTGACAGTTTTTAAATGTTTAACTCCCAATGGAGTTGAATAGAGGGTGAATGATTGTTATTAAGTCTGTCGTTTTTCAACTTAGGTATGACCATGAAACTTGGTATGTTGGCTTATTACGGAGATACGAATAGCGTTAACGGCGGGATCTTCGACATCGACCTATTTTTGATTGAATCGTAAACAATGAAATATTCTTTGTTTTGATCGGTTAAAAATATATGTTGTAGTTTAATGTATGTTCTTAATTCTTTTGTGATTCAAAACTCTATATTTACAACTTCACCCGATCAAAAATAATTTCGAAAACAGTGTAATTTTTATCGTTTTTCAGGTCGTGTTCATAGAATATTAAAGTTAGACTAAAAAAACAAATTTCATAAAATAGGCAAACACTTTTAGAAGATTCTTTTGTGATTACTTTTTCTCTAAAAAATTTGTATTTTTTTAATCACGACGTTTTTACTTTTTATATAACAAAGTGGCTCGTGCGCTTCACTTCAGTAGCCCGCAAAGTATCATCGAGGAAGGACGTATCGCTTTCGCTGGCTCGCTGCGATCCCCCCCCGCTGATCAAGCGATCTATTGCATAGATACCTATTATTTTCATTCCGTATTCATTTATCATAGATTAAATCAAATCAGAGGGTTAATATTGTTGTAATTTTTAGTATTTATTAATAAATCTGTAAATATTAGTATTATAGGTTTTAGGTTTAGAGTCTTATTGTATAGATAGTGTTAAACTATAATATAAGAATAATATAATAAAGTAAATATGGGGAATAAAAATGGAAGAAAGAACAAAATATCTTGATTTAAATTACGAAAACTTTCAAAATTGATATCTGGGGTTCCAGTGCTAATAAAAGAGGTAACCATCGTCTAAATAAGAAAAAAATGCGGCCATTTTCTTTTTTTTTTGTTATTGGACCGATTTCTTTCAAAATTGATATCTGGGGTTCCCAGTGCTAATAAAAGAGGAAACCGTCATCAAAATAAGAAAAAAAGGCGGCCATTTTCTTTTTCTTTGTTATTGGATCGATTTCTTTCAAAATTGATATCTGGGATTCCCAGCGCTAATAAAAGAGGTATCCATCGTCAAATTAAGAAAAAGTGGCGGCCATTTTTATTTTTGTTATTGGACCAATTTCATTCAGAATTGATATCTGGGGTTCCCAGTGCTAATAAAAGAGGTATCCATCGTCAAAATAAGAAAAAGTGGCGGCCATTTTTATTTTTGTTATTGGACCAATTTCTTTCAAAATTGATATCTGGGGTTCCCAGTGCTAATAAAAGAGAAAACCATCGTCAAATTAAGAAAAAGTGGCGGCCATTTTTATTTTTGTTATTGGACCGATTTCTTTCAAAATTGATATCTGGGGTTCCCACTGCTAATAAAAGAGGTATCCATCGTCAAAATAAGAAAAAGTGGCGGCCATTTTTATTTTTGTTATTGGACCAATTTCATTCAGAATTGATATCTGGGGTTCCCAGTACTAATAAAAGAGGTAACCATCATCAAAATAAGAAAAAAAAGCGGCCATTTTCTTTTTCTTTGTTATTAGACCGATTTCTTTCAAAATTGATATCTGGGGTTCCCAGTGCTAATAAAAGAGGTATCCATCGTCAAAATAAGAAAAAGTGGCGGTTAATTTTTTTTTGTTATTGGAACAATTTCTTTCAAAATTGATATCTGGGGTTCCCAGTGCTAATAAAAGAGATATCCATCGTCAAAATAAGAAAAAGTGGCGGTCATTTTTATGTTTGTTATTGGACCAATTTCTTTCAGAATTGATATCTGGGGTTCCCAGTACTAATAAAAGAGGTAACCATCATCAAAATAAGAAAAAAAAGGCGGACATTTTCTTTTTCTTTGTTATTGGACCAATTTCTTTCAAAATTGATATCTGGGGTTCCCAGTGCTATTAAAAGAGGTAACCATAGTCAAAATAAGAAAAAAGGCGGCCATTTTCTTCTTCTTTGTTATAGTACCGATTTCTTTCAAAATTGATATTCGGGGTTCGTTCCCAGTGCTAATAAAATAGGTATCCATCGTCAAAATAAGAAAAAGTGGCGGCCATTTTATTTATTTTTGTTATTGGACCGATTTCTTTCAAAATCAATATCAGAGATTCATCATACTCATGAAAGAGGTCGCCGTCGTCAAAATTAGAAAAAGTGTCGGCAATTTTTTTTTATACTATAAACATTTGTCAAATATTAAATAGGTGTTTTTATTATTCTTTGCTATTCCGATAAGGAATTTCATCCCAAATAGGTTGGGGGAAAAACTTTTCCATTTTTTTGTTCGGGCAACGGTTACCACTGTGTTATAACAGGTAAATGTTGCCAAAACTTGCCCAGGGATCTTCAGATATTGATTTTGAAAGAAATCAGTCCCATAACAAGAAAAAATAAAATGGCCGCCACTTTTTCTAGTTTTGACAATGGTTACCACTGTTATGAGCACAGAGATCCTCAGATATCGATTTAGAAAGAAATCGGCCCCATATTAAGAACAAAAATGGCCGCCACTTTTTCTTGGACAATTGTTATCGCTTTTATGAGAACAAGGATCCCCAGATACGGATTTTGAGAGAAATCGGTCCAATAACAAAAAAAAAGAAAATGGCTGACATTTCGGCAACGGTTACTATTTTATAAGCACAGGGAACCCCAGATATCGAGTTTGAAAAAAATCGGTCCAATAACAAAAAAAATGGCCAAGGAACTTCGTCCCAAACAGATTAATGAAAAACTATTCTATTTTTCTAATTTTGACATCGGTTACCACTGCTATGAGCACGAGGATCCTCAGATATCAATTTTGAAAGAAATCGGTCCCATAACAAGAAAAAAAATGGCCACCACTTTTTATTATTTTGACGATGGTTAACTATTTAATAAGCACAGGGAACCCCAGATATAGAGGTAGAAATAAATCGGTCCAATAACAAAAAAATGGCTAAGGAACTTCGATCCAAATAGGTTGGGGAAAAACTTTTCCATTTTTCCAATTTTGACATCGGTTACCACTGCTATGAGCACAGGGATCCTCAGATATCGATTTTGAATGAAATCGGTCCCATAACAAGAAAAAGAATATGGCCACCACTTTTTCAAATTTTGACGATGGTTACCGCTTTTATGAGTACAAGGATCCCCAGATATGGATTTTGAAAGAAATCGGTCCGATAACAAAAAAAGAGAAAATGGCCGACATTTTGGCAACGGTTAACTATTTTATGAGTACAGGGAACCCCAGATATCGAGTTTGAAAGAAATCGGTCCAATAACAAAAAAAATGGCTAAGGAACTTTGTTCAAAATAGGCTGGGGAAAAAATTTCCATTTTTCTTATTTTGACATCGGTTACCATTACTATGAGCACGGAGATCCTCAGATATCAATTTTGAAAGAAATCGGTCCCATAACAAGAAAAAAAATGGCCACCACTTTTTCTTATTTTGACGATGGTTACCTTTTTTATTAGCACTGGGAATCCCAGATATCAATTTTGAAAGAAATCGGTCCAATGACAAAAAAAGAAAATGGCCGACATTTTGGCAACGGTTATCTATTTTATAAGTACAGGGAACCCCAGCTATCGAGTTTGAAAGAAATCGGTCCAATAACAAAAAAATGTCTAAGGAACTTCGTCCCAAATAGGTTAGGGAAAAACTTTTCCATTTTTCTAATTTTGACATTGGTTACCACTGCTATGAGCACGGGGATCCTCAGATATCGATTTTGAAAGAAATCGGTCCTATAACAAGAAAAAAGAATATGGCCACCACTTTTTCTAATTTTGACGATGGTTACCGCTTTTATTAGTACAAGGATCCCCAGATATGGATTTTTAAAGAAATCGGCCCAATAACAAAAAAAGAGAAAATGGCCGACATTTTGGCAACGGTTACGTATTTTATAAGTACAGGGAACCCCAGATATCGAGTTCGAAAGAAATAACAAAAAAAAAAACAAAAAAAAATAAGTAGGTAAATGTACCTATGTACGTAATATGCAAAATAACAATCACACTTATATAATATAAATGTATGAATAAAAAATAAAATAAATGTTTCTTAAACTTACAAGTGTCCCTGTACTGTTAGGTACAATAAAGTTATTTAATCTATGATGTAAAATTTGGGGTGAGTGAGTTCATTTGAAAAGCGCCTACGCGCACCTCACCGCGCGGGGACTGAGGTTGCTCTAAATGCCTACTGCGCCCGGAGATCCTGCCCTTAAGTTGGATTTTGATTACCGATAAAAATCGAACTTAACGTGAGCGAAGCCGCGGGCAAAAGCAAGTTGCATTATAAAAGTAAAAAAAATTATAAGTCCAACTTAAGAGGAGTGTCTAGTTGAAAATTTTCATACAAAAAGCGATAACGTTTTGCTACCCGTAAATGTTGTCCATTGTTCATAATTTTTTGAAATGTTGCAGATACAATGAAAAACTATGCCCGTACGTTTTCATTTTAAAGAAATATTGCTTATGTTAAAAGTTATTAGTGACTAAATATCCATATTTTTGACTAAAAAACTTCCTCGAATAATTTTATTTTTTTAAATTTAACTAAACTGAAATACTAAAAAAATGAAACGTACGAGCCTAGATTAAGGTGTACTGAATCTAATGAGACCAAAATTGTCTAATTTTGTAAACGTTTAGGGGGGTAAAGACCTTATGACCCGAAACAATATTTCAAGAATAAAATTTAGGCAAATAACTCCTGGACTTGCAACTCTCTCTATCGCACGATGCGGGTCGGGCAGCGAAGCGTTGTGAAACAGATAGCATTTTGGAAAATACCTACTCGCGTCGCGTTTCGTCACTAGACACTACTCTTAATATAATTATTATACCCGCGACTTCGCCCGCGTGGAGATAGATTTAAAAGTTCTTGGTCGTTGGTGCGTGCAGCGTGAATGAACGACAAACCAACAGAACAACCAACAAATACACTTTCGCATTATAATATTATATTCTAGTAAGATTTTTTCTTGGTAAGATTTGTTTGACATATTAATTACTTAAGACCTGTTGCTGATCGCAACTTATTAAAGTAAAAAAGCAGTCAGACTTGTTTATATCTATCACTTCTGAATCATTAATTTAATTCGGAAAGACATTCATTAATTTAATTGTATATTGAAACTGCGACAAATAAAGCTTTAATACGTTGCTCTACAACTTTCTCGTGGATGATTTCTGTTTTTCTTTTTGGCAGATTCATGTTTCATACAATGAAGCAATTACTCGTGAAGTCGTAAGCCGATAAATACTTAAATGGCCAAAGTCACAGTCGTCTTTATTCAAGTACTTAATCATAAAAATATAATAAAATTATACAGACATACATAGCCATTGAAATTTTTTTTCAACTAAAATATCATGAATCCTAAAAGTCAATACAAAACTTATTAGCCCGATCCTATTCAAAAATCGGCCAAGTGCGAGTCGGGCCTCGCTCTTTTAGGGTTCCGTACAGTCATATGAACAATCACTTTTCAAAACTAGATACACACCTATTTAGATATATTAGTTCTTAAGATAGTACTAAATTAGCATATTATGGGGAAAAAATGCTCGTTTCTTTTGGTCACAAAACGTGGGGGGTTTGGGGGTTGATGTTCTTGATTTCTTCATTTTTGAAGTTAAAAATAATAAAAAATATATTTGAACTCCAATTAATGAGCTGTTGACAATGAAACCCCACCCACACCCCACACACACCCCACCCCACATGCCAGGGTAAAAAATAAAATTTTATTTCGATTCCTTTTTCATGTATGGGAGCCCCCTTTCTTTTTAATTTAATTTTATTTTTATTATTTGTTGTTATAGCGGCAATAGAAATGCACACTCTGTGAAAATTTCAACTGTTTACCTATTACGGTTTACGAGATACAGCCCGCTGACAGACGGACGGACAGCGGAGGCTTAGTAATAGGGTCCCGTTAGCACCCTACAGGTACGGAACCCTATAAACTAGTGGTTCGCCCCGAACTGAGACCTCGCGGTATCCTATAATTCCCATAAGGTAGTTTTAACTATATTATATTGTAATTAAAACGCGCCGAATCTGATGACGTCAATCGTCATCTGCTTTCGTGGATGGGATGCATATTTACAATATTAAAGACAGCGCCATCTAGTAACAGTATAGTGAAGTTTTGTTAAAAACATTGAAACGCGGGCGCCTAAGCTGGGTCTCCCTTAGGGGTCTCGCCTGGCTGGGTAGCACGCGATTGCGTTCGGTCTCCCTGCAAGGGACGCAGTGTTGCATCCACCGCTTCGTCGCGATCATCGCGACCTTATGTGATAATGTCGGACGAACCGCCTCGCCCGCAACGTGCGGGACGCGGCAGAAAAGGTATTCCGCGTGCAATCGTGCGCCGGAATATCTTTGACCAATCGGTCACGCCCCTCTCCATGGAGAGACGCCCAACGCCAATGATGACGGCGCCCCCATCGCGCCTGTCCGACCCGCCGTCCTCGTCCTCCAGCGAGGACAGTGAAGATGACGCTACGACTCAACCGATCACCACAGCCGGAACATTGGCTCCGGTAGGTGAGTTGGCCAAGCGCGCGCGCCCGAGCTCGTCCTCCTCGGGGAACACTGACGGCCAAGAAGACAAGCGGACGAAGCTGTCTTCCCGCTTCGCCCTGCTGCCGTACCATTCCTCAGACGAGTCGCCGCGGTCACCCAGCCCAGCGGCTCGCCCCCGCGCTCGAGAAGTGCTCCCCCCGCCCCCGCGGATCACCCCCACACCGCAGCCGGAGGTGCGCCCCCCGCCCTCCGCCCCCGCGCCCGCAGGTGAGACGGCAAGTCATGCCGTCCCTGTCGCGCGCCTACCTACCGCCGACGCGACGGCACATATCGCCGTCCCTGTCGCGCGCTCGCCGACGATGGATGCGACGGCACATATTGCCGTCCCATTCACACAAACCACTGCATCGTCCTCTCAAGCGGGGTCCGCAAGCTGGCCGAAGGACTCGACCAGCTATGCGGGCCTAGCTTCGCCCGTCCCTATGGACTTGACTCGGCCGCACTCACCTCTGCCGAGCACTTCCTACGCTGCGACAGCCGCGGCGCCGTCCGCGCCGCGCCGCAGCCCACCGCCCGCCGAACAACGCTCGACCCAGCAAGCGGGCCGTGCGGCCCCGCCTGCTGCGCCTGCGGCCGCCCAGCCGCCGCGGTCCGAATACCCGCCGCTAGTGGTCGAGTGCCTCCCCAACTGGACGAGGCACTTCCAGGCCATACGGCGCGAGCTGGGATTCGCGCCAAACGCCAGACCACTGGGCAGAGGAGTCCGATTCCTCCCTCAATCTGCCGACGAATTCCGGGCTGTACAGCGCTACCTGACCCAGGCGGCGCGCCAAGACAGTACCATCTCATGGTACTGCTACAGCCCGGCGACCGAACGCCCAGCCAAAATAGCGGTGCGAGGACTGCCGCTCGACACACCGCCCGAGGAGGTGGTCGCCGCCCTGCGCGACATCGGCTTCCCGGCGGAAAACGCGCGATCAATCCCGCCAAAAGCCGGCAAGCACGGCTGCACCTACTTTGTGCAGCTGGCGCACATGACCGCCGAAGAGCTCCGTCAGCTGTACGCAGTGACGGAACTTCTCTGCATGCCCGCGGTCACCGTGGAGGCCTGGCGCGGAGGGACCAAGCCGCCCCAGTGCCACCGGTGCCAGGCGTACGGGCACTCATCAGTCAACTGCCACCGGCCCTTCCGCTGTATCCGGTGTGCAGGAGCCCATCCGGTCGCAGACTGCCCGCACCCGCGCGACGTTACGCCCACCTGCGCGAACTGCGGGCAAAGCCACGCCGCGAATGACCGCCGATGCTCGCAATATAAGCGGGAGGCGCGGAAGAGAGGCATCGCCTTGCCTCCGCCCCCGTCTCAGGCACCCGGCCGTCCCCGCCCGCAATCGCAACGCAGGCCCGCAGCGACCGCTGCGTCGGCCCCCGCAGAAGGCGCGCAGGCGACCGCCGCGCCGCGCGCCCCTCACCCCCCGTCGACCACGAGAACCGCTCCACCGAACGCCGCTGGGGGCCCTACTACCACGCTCCCAGCGGCTGCCAACCCACCCACTGAGCGGGGACAGGCGCTGCGCGGTAGGCGCAGACCGCGCAACCGCGGCCGCCGCCCCGCTCGCAACGAGCCAGCCGCCGCCTCCACGCCTCAGCCGAGGCAAGCGAGGCAAGCGCCCTCGCAACCGGCCGCGCAGGCGCAATCCCAGGCGCCTGCGCCGACTCAACCTGCGACTCAACCGGCGCCGACTCAACCTGTGCCGACTCAACCGGCGCCGACTCAATCGGCCCCGACCGCTCCCGCTACAACAGCCCGACCACAGTCACCGACGCCTGCCGCTTCTCGGGAGCAAACTCGCCGCTCGCAGCGGATTGCTCCTGAGAGGGCGCAGGCGCAAGCTCGCGTGCAGCAGCAAGCGCGCGAGCAACCTGCACCATCACGCGCTGCACCGCGCGCCGCGCCGCGCACTGCCCGGCGCGCAGCCCCACCTGCCGAGCAACACACCGCCTCCCAACCGCCTCCCCCCGCATCTCAACAGGGGGAAGCGAGACACAGCCCGGACATCATGGCCATAGTCCGGGTTGTGTTGGAGGCAATAACGACCGGGCTGACGACATACCTACAAGGACAGGGCGCAGTACAGGCGATCGCAGCAGGGATGGCGGTCTTAGCGCGACTCCCGTCCTGCTGAGGGTCCTGTACTGGAACCCGGGCGGCATCAGAGGCCACATCCGCGAGCTCACAACACTCGCCCAGTCGCAGGATGTCCACGTCATCCTCCTGGGCGAGACCAAGCTCGCGGAACACGTCGAGCTCCGTATCCCGAACTTCTTCGTGTACCGGCGCGACGAAGTCTCTCCCCGGGGTCTAGCCTTCAGAGGAACGGCGGCCCTGGTGCGGAGGGACATCGTACACGAGGAAGTTGAACACGCACCATACACATCCCTGCGTACGCAGGGAGTGCGTGTTCACGCCGGGGAGGAGGAGCTCCTCCTGTATGCCGCCTACCGACCACCTACCACGACCTTCTGCAGCACCGACGTCCACACACTCCTCGAGTCGCATGCCCCCACACTAGTCGTGGGTGATTTTAACGCGAAGCACCAAGCCTGGGGCTCGCGCGTAATCACCCCGGCCGGAAGGGCTTTACTCGAGGACAGCGAGCACCACCAGTACGGTATATTGGGTCCTGGAGCACCGACCAATATACCGTCTAACCCCCACTACCACCCGGACGTCCTGGACATCGTGCTGCATCACCGGATTGACCACCCCATCAGTGTCGAGCCACTCTATGACCTCGACACTGAACACCTGCCCATACTAGTCACGCTTAACCTCCAGCGCGACTTCACCATACCGCGTCCTCCCAGAGCCAAGACCAACTGGGAGAAGTTCGCCGCCGCGCTGTCGGAGCTTGAGCTCGCAGGTCCCATCTCGACCCCAGTGGACGTTGACCGGGCCGCCAACACCATCATGGCGGCCATCCAGACGGCCAAACAGGAGGCCATTACCACCATGCCCCCCACTGGTCGACGTGACCTGCTATCGAGCTCGCTCCGCGACATGCTGAGCAGGAAGCGCGCCCTGCGCAAACTATGGGCGCGCACTCGCTGTCCGACGGTCAAGCGTGACCTCAACCGTCTTGCACAGGAAGTGAGGCTAGCACTCGGCGCCCGCGAAGATGATGACTGGGAGAAGACCATCGACGCGGCAGCCGAGTCAGAAACATCGCTGTACCACCTGTGCAAGACACTCACCGGATCTGACTCACCCGTCTACCCGCTACTAGACAACCAGGGTAGGCGAAGATACTCCGCGCATGACCGAGCTGAGATCATGGCGGAGTATATGGAGAAGCAATTCACCCCCAACCCACCGGCCAACGACAACGCGCACAGGCACCACACCGAGCTCGACCATCAAGTGCGGGAATTCCTGTCGGCCCAGACTCCTCCGCTCCGGGGGGACGAGTTCATCTCCCCGTCTGAGCTGAGGAAAGCCGTCATCCGTCTCCCCAAACGGAAGGCGGCAGGCTACGACGGAATTCCGATCGCCGCACTTCAGCAGCTGCCAAGAAGAGCCCTCGTAGCGCTAGCGAGGCTCTTCAATGGCATTCTCCGCACCGCACACTTCCCGGAGACCTGGAAGCGGGGGAAGGTGATCACCATCCCCAAACCGGGCAAGGACCGCCGCCTCCCAGGGAGCTACCGCCCGATCACCCTACTGCCGCACATCGCCAAGCTGTTCGAGCGTCTGTTGCTGCGAAGGCTCACCCCGTACGTCCGTTTACGGGATGAGCAGTTCGGCTTTCGCAGTAACCACTCAACGACGCTCCAGCTGGCGAGAGGACTTCACCACATCGCCAGCAAGACGAACAAGGGCTACTGCACCGTCGGGGTCTTTCTCGACATCGAGAAGGCCTTCGACCGTGTGTGGCACACCGGTCTGCTGGCAAAGCTCCTCACCACCGACCTGCCACCCGCGATTGTGCGGCTGGTGGCCTCTTTCCTGGACGGGCGGTCCTTCCACGTCTCCGTGGAGGGCGCGGACTCCCAGCCGCGCCCCATCCGTGCGGGAGTGCCCCAAGGCAGCTGCCTCTCCCCGTGCCTGTACGCGTTGTACACCAACGACATCCCTACCCTCGCCGGACACCTGCGCGAGGGGGAGGAAGACGTGCTGTTGTCGCTCTACGCCGACGACAGCGCGTATCTCGCGTCGTCGTTCCACCAAGCCGCCGCCTGCAACAAGATGCAGCGCATGTTGGACCTGCTTCCGGAGTGGCTGGACAAGTGGAGGATGGCCGTCAACGTGGGGAAGACGGCCGCGATCCTGTTCGGCGTCCGGAAGCCACTACGTCAGCTCCGCTTTCGAGGGCAGGACATAGAGTGGCAAACTTCGGTGTGCTACTTGGGGTGCCGCATCGACCTCAGCCTGAACCTGATTCCCATGGTCAACCACGTGGTGAGTCAGGCTAAGGCGGCACTGTCGATGCTGTACCAAGTCCTCACCTCGAGTCTATCACCGAAGACCAAGCTCCTCATCTATGGAGCCTATGTCCGCTCCAGACTGACGTACGCGGCCCCAGCCTGGTATGCGTACTGCTCAGCGTACCAGGCACGCCGCCTACAGGTCCAACAGAACAAGTGCCTCCGCCTGATCGTTGGAGCTCCGAGGTACGTGAGGAACGATGTGATCCATCGCGACCTCAAGACGCCCACCGTGGAGGAGTACGTCCGTACACTGGCGCGGCGCATGTTCGCCAGCGCCGACAACGGACCGTACGAACACCTCCACGGCATCGCACCGCTAGCCAGCCGACCACCGACCGGGCGTCCTCTACCTCGTGAGCTCCTGCGATCGCCACCACCGAGGAGGCACGCAGGCGGCCACAGCGACGACGACGCGAGACCCACTGGACATGACCTCAGCTCCGCGCACGGTGGCGACACCATCGCCCGTAGCGCGGAGCACTCCACCGGACTTGACACCGCCCCGCTCGCGGCGGCTTTCTGCCCGCCAGCGACGCGGGGCCCCTGGCGATACACTGGCCCCGCGCTCGATGACGACCCTTTCGTCAGTAGCGCGGGGCCCCTCACCGAACACGACACCGCTCCGCTCGCGGCGGCGACTTGCCCGCCTGCGACGCGGGGCCCCCGGACCGACACCGGTCCCGCGCACGGCAGCGACTCTATCGCCCGTAGCGCGGGCCCACCCTCTGGACCCGACACCGCTCCGCTCGCGGCGACGACTTGCCCGCCTGCGACGCGGGCCCCCCGGACCGACACCGGTCCCGCGCACGGCAGCGACTCTATCGCCCGTAGCGCGGGCCCACCCTCTGGACCCGACACCGCTCCGCTCGCGGCGGCGACTTGCCCGCCTGCGACGCGGGCCCCCCGGACCGACACCGGTCCCGCGCACGGCAGCGACTCTATCGCCCGTAGCGCGGGCCCACCCTCTGGACCCGACACCGCTCCGCTCGCGGCGGCTACCCTGCCCGCCAGCGAGCGGAGCCACTGGACTGACATTGAGCCACAAGGCCCCTACTCAAATTGAATAGGAGCCTCAGCCGTCGTGGATTGCCAAGACGGCTGAAAATTCACCACCGGGGAAGTGTTCTTCCCCGCGACCCGCCCGGGTAATGAGGCCGAGCCTCGAAGCCCGCACCCTCCGCTGGCCACGGCCAACGAAGACGACCCTCGCAACAAAAAACATTGATGCCCATTAAAACTCAAATAATTTCGTTTCTTTATAATATTTATCTAATCTTAGTATTTGTTGTTCAAGTACAGAATATAACTCAAATTATGTGTAAGTTTCAAGTTTTAAAACAAAGTGGTTTTAGAAATCTAGCCTCGAATACAATCTCCACTTTGAAAGCCCCCCATTTCGTATGGGAGCCCCCCTGAAATAAAGATTTTTATAACTTTTTAAGCCATTTTCGGCTGGAGGCCATCGGTTTACATATCATATCTAAAATTGAAGTAATTACGTTCAGTAATTCAGAAGTTATAAGGCTGTGACAGACGGACGGACGGACAAGTGCAAATCGCTCTAGTAAACTCAGAGACCTTCGCTTCGCTCGGTCGATTACACTATGATACATTAGGATTCCTATGAAACCCTAGAACATAAGTTATTACGCTTTTAGCTATAAAATAAGTAACTACAAAATAAAAAAAATCGCAAAGTCTTCACAATCACTATTTCATAATTAGTGCTTACAAATCATTCATGAATATAATTCATGTACTTATCAATTTTTTGCACTGATATTATGTAATTATAAATACGTAAACATATCCTACTACTATATAATTGACCGAGCGAAGCGAGGTCTCTGAGTCTACTAGGTGAATTTGCTCTTGTCCGTCCGTCCGTCCGTCCGTCCGTCCGTCCGTCTGTCAGAGCCTTATAACTTTTGAATTACTGAACGTAATTACTTCAAATTTAGATATAATATGTGAACTGATGGCCTTCAGCTGAATATTGCATAAAAAATTATAAAAACCTATAATTCAGGGGGGCTCTCATAGAAGTGAATGCGAAGTAAAAAAAAAATTATCGCGTTATATAAAATTGTAACATATTATATTAAAGATAATTTCGAACCGAGTACAAAAATATTATTTTTTTATTTTTTCCTTTAAAATTGACGAAATGGGGGGCTTTCAAAGTGGCGATTTTATACGCTCGCTTGAAGACGCTCTCTAGCAAAATCCGCTACGTATTTTCAACCTGTTTTATTTTTATTATTTCACTTATATCCTGTACTTGAACAACAAATACTAAAATTATATGAATATTATAAAGAAACGAGATTATTTAATTTTTAATGGGCATCAGTAATTCATATAGCATCAACATAGCTTCACAATAATGCTAATAGATGGCGCAGTCATTACATTAGGCACTATTCCATGGAACTAGGAGATTACGACTATGACCTATCCCAAAAACAGTTTTGCGTCGACCATTATTATTTAGTTACATAATAATATAATACCATATTATTCAATTAAAATTATTTTTTAGTTAAATATCAAACTTATTGAAGTTTGATATTTAGTTAAATATCAAACTTATTGAAGTTTGATATTTAACTAAACAATAATTTGATGATTTAGGTATGTTTGGTGAAAACGGGCATAATAATAATGTCAGGTTTGGTCGTCATGTATCGATTGAATGAATAATCATGGGATATCGTTACCGCGAGGTCTCAGTTCGGGGCGAACCACTAGTATTATAAACGCTAAAGTTTGATAAGATGGATGGATGTTTGGATGGATGTTTGTTACTCTATAACTCCTAGACTTTTATCCCGGAAAATTACAGAGTTCCCGCGGGAATTAAAAACCCTTATCCACGACGAAGTCGCGGACATCATCTAGTATTTAATAACGAGGGTTTCCAACGCACCCTGGTCTGAGAAGAAGCTCATAAAAAAGTCACCAAATTATTCATTTGTTGTTCGTTACACAAATATTAGATTTGATATATACAGAATTTAATATGTATTTGCCGATAGAGACTTGGTGATACAAAAGAGGCTCTAGAACCTTAGGTACGTACCTGCTTACATCAACTATTTGAATAGAAAAACTCTTGGCACCTAGTCAATTTCACAATGTAGGTACGAGTCCCTACATTTAACGCATAAAACGGTTTTCGCCCTGCATACAAATGTGTCAAAGGGCCGAAGCGAGTTTATTTTGCAACCGTACGTGCATCAAACACCTATCGAGAGCAAAGTTGCGTATCTCTTCCAGTTAATATATGCTCTCGTCCTACATTTACCCCCCTTCTTCGATCTGACTTACTTGAGTTGACGGCCATTACCTAACCGGCTGCCTCACAAACTCCCCGCTACAGCGTCAAAATCGTAACAAAGTGAAAGTGAAATCAAGCCTTATTTAGCTGGGGTTAAGGTTAAAATTACGCGGAAGGCGATAATGCTTAGCTGTACGAATAAATTGGTATCACCTATTGCTCGCTGTTTACACTCGGCTGTCGACGAGCATCATTTAATTAATTCGATATTTGAACGCGGTGTAATATGTTGTCATCTCGAAATATTTTGACTATAATAAACACGATTTTTTAGAACACAATATTATGTATTCAATTTTTTTAGTGACAAGTTTTGATATTACAGGCGAAATGTTCGGAGTTTGAAAAACCTAGCAAATACTTAAATGGTTATAATTTTTTTATTTCGCGCATGATTTTAGTGATTTGAAGAAGTTGTGATTGTGGATTAGGATAAAATGAAATGTGTAAGTGTATGGGATGGTGTGAAATCTAAATATGTGTAGAAATAATGTTGGCCGGTGAAAGTATTGAAATAGTTCAGCGGTGGCTGCAAAGACGCGGCAGTGATGAAAATGACACAGGTAATTAAGGTCTTAATAAGGTTTTAGATAATATAATGTAATAGAGGTATTATAGCCCTAATAGCCCAATTGTTAAGACTGCGAACTGAAAACTAGGCCAGTCGGTGTATCGGCAAATTAAATATCGCCGATTCCGATAAATCGGAAAACTCGCGATATCGCTGATATATCGGTATCGGTATCGGATGCATCCCTTCTGAAAACTGAAGGTCGGTGGTCTGACCCGTTGTATACTATCGTCCTAACACAAGCTTTACGCTTAGGGGAGAGGAGAATATTAGTAGTATTTTTTTTAAACTACGTAGGTATATGTCCAAATAATGCTGATCAACATGATCATAGATGATCGAAAAAATATTATGTTTGTTTTATTTTTTATTCATTTTTATATGGATACGACAAAACTAGATCTACAACTCCATAAACGTGGTAGGTATAGCCAGGGTTGCCAACGGTACTATAATAATACATAGTTAGTACTGTGCTGTATTTCGAGTTGTATTGTATTGTTGACGTCGAAGAAATATAATATTTTTACTATACTATTTCTTAGGTAGCAAATAACATTAGCTAAAATAGTAGGTAAATTTCAGTTGGATCAAAATTCAAATGGAATCTTTATTTTGCAACACCGAAACAAAGTAACAAACAAATTCCTCTCTTTTTAAAGTTTATGAATGCCTCTTTAGATTTATATTTTCGTCTATTTTTTACTCTTTTCATAAAATATTTTTTTATGCCTTATTCTGAAAAATAAAAACAGGCGAAGAAATGTTGCCAAATGCCAACCCTAGTTATGTTGGCAGACTCTACTAATAAGCTTATGATATATTGAAAGAAAATGTCAAGTGTTACTTTCTCCTTTGCTTCTTTTATAGTAAAAAATACTCTTAGTGTTTAATTAGAAAGTAATATTTTTATAATACTGTAAAAATAAACAATTTGCTAGTTAAATACAAAAAGTACACATCCTCATTTCAAATTTTTATTTATTTCTTTACTAGCTAACGCCCGTGATTTGATTCACAGAGGAATCTTTAATTGGATGAAAAATAGGTACCCAAAAATCGACTCCAGTAGGGCTAACATGCGCGCTACGAGAAAATTTAGTCTACTCATATTACCCGTGAATCTCTAAGGGATATCACGAGAAAACCGGTAGACAAAATTTCTTCGCAACGCCCACGTTAGCCCTACTGGATGCAACTTGCAAGCTTTCCCTGTGCAAAATTTCCAGCTCAATGGGATGAACGATGTGCGAAAGCTTATTGGATGAATAAACATATTTTTCTTATTTATTTGAAAAGATTAACGGCGGGATCTTCGACATCGACCTATTTTTGATTGAATCGTAAACAATGAAATATTCTTTGTTTTGATCGGTTAAAAATATATGTTGTAGTTTAATGTATGTTCTTAATTCTTTTGTGATTCAAAACTCTATATTTACAACTTCACCCGATCAAAAATAATTTCGAAAACAGTGTAATTTTTATCGTTTTTCAGGTCGTGTTCATAGAATATTAAAGTTAGACTAAAAAAACAAATTTCATAAAATAGGCAAACACTTTTAGAAGATTCTTTTGTGATTACTTTTTCTCTAAAAAATTTGTATTTTTTTAATCACGACGTTTTTACTTTTTATATAACAAAGTGGCTCGTGCGCTTCACTTCAGTAGCCCGCAAAGTATCATCGAGGTAGGACGTATCGCTTTCGCTGGCTCGCTGCGATCCCCCCCGCTGATCAAGCGATTTATTGCATAGATACCTATTATTTTCATTCCGTATTCATTTATCATAGATTAAATCAAATCAGAGGGTTAATATTGTTGTAATTTTTAGTATTTATTAATAAATCTGTAAATATTAGTATTATAGGTTTTAGGTTTAGAGTCTTATTGTATAGATAGTGTTAAACTATAATATAAGAATAATATAATAAAGTAAATATGGGGAATAAAAATGGAAGAAAGAACAAAATATCTTGATTTAAATTACGAAAACTTTCGAAATTGATATCTGGGGTTCCAGTGCTAATAAAAGAGGTAACCATCGTCTAAATAAGAAAAAAATGCGGCCATTTTCTTTTTTTTTGTTATTGGACCGATTTCTTTCAAAATTGATATCTGGGGTTCCCCAGTGCTAATAAAAGAGGAAACCATCATCAAAATAAGAAAAAAAGGCGGCCATTTTCTTTTTCTTTGTTATTGGATCGATTTCTTTCAAAATTGATATCTGGGATTCCCAGCGCTAATAAAAGAGGTATCCATCGTCAAATTAAGAAAAAGTGGCGGCCATTTTTATTTTTGTTATTGGACCAATTTCATTCAGAATTGATATCTGGGGTTCCCAGTGCTAATAAAAGAGGTATCCATCGTCAAAATAAGAAAAAGTGGCGGCCATTTTTATTTTTGTTATTGGACCAATTTCATTCAGAATTGATATCTGGGGTTCCCAGTGCTAATAAAAGAGGTATCCATCGTCAAAATAAGAAAAAGTGGCGGCCATTTTTATTTTTGTTATTGGACCGATTTCTTTCAAAATTGATATCTGGGGTTCCCAGTGCTAATAAAAGAGGAAACCATCATCAAAATAAGAAAAAAAGGCGGCCATTTTCTTTTTCTTTGTTATTGGATCGATTTCTTTCAAAATTGATATCTGGGGTTCCCCAGTGCTAATAAAAGAGGAAACCATCATCAAAATAAGAAAAAAAGGCGGCCATTTTCTTTTTCTTTGTTATTGGATCGATTTCTTTCAAAATTGATATCTGGGATTCCCAGCGCTAATAAAAGAGGTATCCATCGTCAAATTAAGAAAAAGTGGCGGCCATTTTTATTTTTGTTATTGGACCGATTTCTTTCAAAATTGATATCTGGGGTTCCCAGTACTAATAAAAGAGGTAACCATCATCAAAATAAGAAAAAAAGCGGCCATTTTCTTTTTCTTTGTTATTAGACCGATTTCTTTCAAAATTGATATCTAGGGTTCCCAGTGCTAATAAAAGAGGTATCCATCGTCAAAATAAGGAAAAGTGGCGGTTAATTTTTTTTTTGTTATTGGAACAATTTCTTTCAAAATTGATATCTGGGGTTCCCAGTGCTAATAAAAGAGATATCCATCGTCAAAATAAGAAAAAGTGGCGGTCATTTTTATGTTTGTTATTGGACCAATTTCTTTCAGAATTGATATCTGGGGTTCCCAGTACTAATAAAAGAGGTAACCATCATCAAAATAAGAAAAAAAAGGCGGACATTTTCTTTTTCTTTGTTATTAGACCGATTTCTTTCAAAATTGATATCTGGGGTTCCCAGTGCTAATAAAAGAGGTATCCATCGTCAAAATAAGAAAAAGTGGCGGCCATTTTATTTATTTTTGTTATCGGACCGATTTCTTTCAAAATCAATATCAGAGATTCATCATACTCATGAAAGAGGTCGCCGTCGTCAAAATTAGAAAAAGTGTCGGCAATTTTTTTTTTATACTATAAACATTTGTCAAATATTAAATAGGTGTTTTTATTATTCTTTGCTATTCCGATAAGGAATTTCATCCCAAATAGGTTGGGGGAAAAACTTTTCCATTTTTTTGTTCGGGCAACGGTTACCACTGTGTCATAACAGGTAAATGTTGCCAAAACTTGCCCAGGGATCTTCAGATATTGATTTTGAAAGAAATCAGTCCCATAACAAGAAAAAATAAAATGGCCGCCACTTTTTCTAGTTTTGACAATGGTTACCACTGTTATGAGCACAGAGATCTCTGATCGATATCGAATCGATATCTGAGGGATATCGATTTAGAAAGAAATCGGCCCCATATTAAGAACAAAAATGGCCGCCACTTTTTCTTGGACAATTGTTACCGCTTTTATGAGAACAAGGCTCCCCAGATACGGATTTTGAAAGAAATCGGTCCAATAACAAAAAACAAAGAAAATGGCTGACATTTTGGCAACGGTTACTATTTTATGAGCACAGGGAACCCCAGATATCGAGTTTGAAAAAAATCGGTCCAATAACAAAAAAAATGGCCAAGGAACTTCGTCCCAAACAGATTAAGGAAAAACTAATCTATTTTTCTAATTTTGACATCGGTTACCACTGCTATGAGCACGGGGATCCTCAGATATCAATTTTGAAAGAAATCGGTCCCATAACAAGAAAAAAAAATGGCCACCACTTTTTATTATTTTGACGATGGTTAACTATTTAATAAGCACAGGGAACCCCAGATATAGAGGTAGAAATAAATCGGTCCAATAACAAAAAATGGCTAAGGAACTTCGTTCCAAATAGGTTGGGGAAAAACTTTTCCATTTTTCCAATTTTGACATCGGTTACCACTGCTATGAGCACAGGGATCCTCAGATATCGATTTTGAATGAATTCGGTCCCATAACAAGAAAAAGAATATGGCCACCACTTTTTCAAATTTTGACGATGGTTACCGCTTTTATGAGTACAAGGATCCCCAGATATGGATTTTGAAAGAAATCGGTCCGATAACAAAAAAAGAGAAAATGGCCGACATTTTGGCAACGGTTAACTATTTTATGAGTACAGGGAACCCCAGATATCGAGTTTGAAAGAAATCCGTCCAATAACAAAAAAAATGGCTAAGGAACTTTGTCCAAAATAGGCTGGGGGAAAAATTTCCATTTTTCTTATTTTGACATCGGTTACCATTACTATGAGCACGGAGATCCTCAGATATCAATTTTGAAAGAAATCGGTCCCATAACAAGAAAAAAAATGGCCACCACTTTTTCTTATTTTGACGATGGTTACCTTTTTTATTAGCACTGGGAATCCCAGATATCAATTTTGAAAGAAATCGGTCCAATGACAAAAAAATGTCTAAGGAACTTCGTCCTAAATAGGTTAGGGAAAAACTTTTCCATTTTTCTAATTTTGACATTGGTTACCACTGCTATGAGCACGGGGATCCTCAGATATCGATTTTGAAAGAAATCGGTCCTATAACAAGAAAAAAGAATATGGCCACCACTTTTTCTAATTTTGACGATGGTTACCGCTTTTATTAGTACAAGGATCCCCAGATATGGATTTTGAAAGAAATCGGCCCAATAACAAAAAAAGAGAAAATGGCCGACATTTTGGCAACGGTTACGTATTTTATAAGTACAGGGAACCCCAGATATCGAGTTCGAAAGAAATAACAAAAAAAAAAACAAAAAAAAATAAGTAGGTAAATGTACCTATGTACGTAATATGCAAAATAACAATCACACTTATATAATATAAATGTATGAATAAAAAATAAAATAAATGTTTCTAAAACTTACAAGTGTCCCTGTACTGTTAGGTACAATAAAGTTATTTAATCTATGATGTAAAATTTGGGGTGAGTGAGTTCATTTGAAAAGCGCCTACGCGCACCTCACCGCGCGGGGACTGAGGTTGCTCTAAATGCCTACTGCGCCCGGAGATCCTGCCCTTAAATAGAACTTTGGATATTCTTGAGTGTGCAGTTGTTACGTGCCAGCCCAAATCGACAGTCCTAGAGGACTATGCTCTGCACTTCGTGCGGACTCCGCAAGGGCTTAGTTTTTAAGATCCTGCGGGAACTCTTTGATTTTCCGCATTATACAAGTTGAGAACTTATAGAGTAACATACTTAGGCTACCTTTTATCCCGAAAAAACAGAGGGTCAACGCGCGATTTATATATGTAAACCTAAATCCACTCGGACGAAGTCGGAGGCAAAAGATAGTGAATATAATAATATTATTTACTACCTGCCCAAAGGTACAGTAATTAACGTATACCATATTATTATGGTATACGTAAAGTATACGTAAATTATTGTACCTTTGTAGTTTTGATTTATTTTCTGACCCAAATTCGTGTCAATAAATACACAATATCCACAATCTACATTGAATGCAAAGTAACGGCACTGAATGGAAAATCAGTAGCTGATCATTCGCAGAATTTTAAAATATCGCTCCAGAAGCCGAATTCAACATTTCAAGAGATTTATGCTGCGATAAACGATTAAAAACCACTCTCAATAATTTATTATTCGTATATAAGAAATAGAAAAATAGTAAACAATAGACGAAAATATAAATCTAAAGAGGCATTCACCTCTTTAGATTTATATTTTCGTCTATTTTTTACTCTTTTCATAAAATATTTTTTTATGCCTTATTCTGAAAAATAAAAACAGGCGAAGAAATGTTGCCAAATGCCAACCCTAGTTATGTTGGCAGACTCTACTAATAAGCTTATGATACCGGTCCCTACGGGTCAAAGAAAATGTCAAGTGTTACTTTCTCCTTTGCTTCTTTTATAGTAAAAAATACTCTTAGTGTTTCATTAGAAAGTAATATTTTTATAATACTGTAAAAATAAACAATTTGCTAGTTAAATACAAAAAGTACACATCCTCATTTCAAATTTTTATTTATTTCTTTACTAGCTAACGCCCGTGATTTGATTCACAGAGGAATCTTTAATTGGATGAAAAATAGGTACCCAAAAATCGACTCCAGTAGGGCTAACATGCGCGCTACGAGAAAATTTAGTCTACTCATACCTATTACCCGTGAATCTCTAAGGGATATCACGAGAAAACCGGTAGACAAAATTTCTTCGCAACGCCCACGTTAGCCCTACTGGATGCAACTTGCAAGCTTTCCCTGTGCAAAATTTCCAGCTCAATGGGATGAACGATGTGCGAAAGCTTATTGGATGAATAAACATATTTTTCTTATTTATTTGAAAAGATTAAATAGAACTTTGGATATTCTTGAGTGTGCAGTTGTTACGTGCCAGCCCAAATCGACAGTCCTAGAGGACTATGCTCTGCACTTCGTGCGGACTCCGCAAGGGCTTAGTTTTTAAGATCCTGCGGGAACTCTTTGATTTTCCGCATTATACAAGTTGAGAACTTATAGAGTAACATACTTAGGCTACCTTTTATCCCGAAAAAACAGAGGGTCAACGCGCGACTTATATATGTAAACCTAAATCCACTCGGACGAAGTCGGAGGCAAAAGATAGTGAATATAATAATATTATTTACTACCTACCCAAAGGTACAGTAATTAACGTATACCATATTATTATGGTATACGTAAAGTATACGTAAATTATTGTACCTTTGTAGTTTTGATTTATTTTCTGACCCAAATTCGTGTCAATAAATACACAATATCCACAATCTACATTGAATGCAAAGTAACGGCACTGAATGGAAAATCAGTAGCTGATCATTCGCAGAATTTTAAAATATCGCTCCAGAAGCCGAATTCAACATTTCAAGAGATTTATGCTGCGATAAACGATTAAAAACCACTCTCAATAATTTATTATTCGTATTTTTAACGACACCGAGTGGAGACTGTTTACGCGTTAATCGTAAGAGGTTTTTTCTGCGGGTTTATGTTACCATTTTTCTGAAAAACTACGAGTATCTACTGGGCCGATTTTAATACGTATCACTTCTATGCAGGTATTTAGCTATGTTTTGCGGCTGAAGGCTACACAAAAAAAAATCGGCTAAGTGCGAGTCGGGCCTCGCTCTTTTAGGGTTCCGTTAAAAAAAATTAAATTAAAAGATTTCCATCTACCCACCTACCCATTTTAATTTTTTTTTAATTTAATTTAATTTTTATTATTTGTTGTTATAGCGGCAATAGAAATAAATAATATGTGAAAATTTCATCTGTCTATCTATTACGGTTTACGAGATACAGCCCGCTGACAGACGGACGGACGGACGGACGGACGGACGGACAGCGTAGGCTTAGTAATAGGGTCCCGTTGGTACCCTTTGGGTACGGAACCCTAAAAAGGTTACATAATAAAAACTTCAAATTATACGATTGCCGTATTCTTTGTAAGAATACTGCAATCGTATAATTTGAAGTTTTTAATATGTAAACTTTTTGGAGTTTATTGGAGTTTACTCCTTAAGAATCGATTTTCATATATAAGGCGCCCGGTATGAGAAAAATTCGAGAAGTAAAATCTACTTATGAATGACCTCGTTACGTTTTTCACAACGATGCAAATTTCTACCCTAACGTTGAGTAAATAAGGTTGGTTTTCGCTTGAGTTGTGTCTATGGTCCGAATGCGAAAGATCGCTTCGGGAAGCCGAGCGCGTACCGATCGGGACCGAGCGGCGCCGAGACGCAGCGAGCGCCGCGAATGCATTACGACCGATTTTTAGACAATCGTATTTAAGGAGTAAACTCCAGTCGTGCGTCGGAGCTGACACACACACTTTTTTTTTTGTAAATGTACTGGGTCTGTAATGAGTCGATTTTCATGCGATTTTATATACAGGTACCATTTCACTTAGAAAAGGGTAAACCTATTAAACACAGCCCAATAGTGCAATATGTTTAATATTGCATTTAAAAATTGGTTGTCTGTGAAGTCGGTTTAAGGACGATAATTTTACGTGATAACATCATAAAGATGAACAGCGTGCTGCTAGAACTAGCTCGTGACACATCCGCTAACCACAGCGCGGACGCGATGAGTGGCGGGCGCCGGGCGTCGGCGGTCATAACCCACAAGCCAACGCTCGGGCCGATCGTGCCTCTATCGCTTGTTCCGCGCTCTCGCTTGCACGCTCAGTCTTAGGCGGAACGTGACACTTTTTCGTGCGTGCAGCCGGTGTTATCGATTTATAAGAAGTTATGACGTCAAAATTGGTTAAAATGCTTGTTTTGATTATAAATAGGTATAATACAAAAATGCATTTGCGTTAAAAATAAAGTTTTTGATCGAAATTTTAACCTTGACTTTTTAAATACACGAAGATTACGACTTACGTATCAAAACAAATTAAACTGTGCCAAAAACTTAACCTTGGCTTTTATAGTAAAAACTGGTTAAGTTTACCTACAAGGAGTATGCACACAAAGTTCGTACATATGTGACAGAATCAAATACTATAATAGTATTTAGTACGTGTAGTATATTTAATATTCCTCGTAAAGCTACTTGAGTATGTTTTCTAAACGCCCGTTTTCTTTACCAAATACCAACACAGAATTTTCTATTATGTACATAGAATAGAATAAAAAGTTTTTATACAGATAAACTTTTAAAAAGCGCTTTCAAAGTTTCAAAAGATGAATCACTGATATATACTACCACGCACTGGTTCCAAACGAGGAGAAACAGCAACAAAAACGGCGGTAGCTCTTTAAAGAAAATGTATTATTATATGTATTAGATTGTGTTGTGTACATTATTATTTGCCATCTCATTTTCAAGCACTGCTGGAGCGACTATTTGACTGGCTTTTAATATAATAAAATGTATTATATCTAATCCATTGTTCTCATAGTCTCATATTATACTTTTCATAGATCTCTTAAACTTGTGTAAAAGCAAGTATGAAATTGACTGTGAAATATTATCGAACGGCACGCCCATTCCTACAAACAACTTTCCAACTTTCTTGTGGCGTAGTTGAGGAATTATGAGCCTATTTCATACAGCGACCTAAACTAACTTTCCCCAGAGTCACCGTAACACTGTTCTACTACTAATGAAGGTATATGTGTATTGTTTCAGGCAGTTCGAGCGGCTCGCCCGGCCCTCGCGCTGGGCGGCGTTCTTCGCTGGCGCTGACGCCCGAAGACGAGCCCCTAGTCGACCTCGCCGTAAGTGCATACCCTTACCGAAGTGCTGTAGTATGCGGAAGGATCTGTATTAATTAGGATCTGCATTATTGAAGTAAAACTTCTTTACGCACGCTTGACTTGGGGAGTAAGCTGGTGAATGCGTTACGAAAAGTGTGATCGGGCGAGGCGAACGGAAGTTGAGAGGGAGATATAAGTTAGTAAAGATAGAAAGAGAGAGAGTTACGTTTCGTATAATACTGTAGGGGCAAGAGAGGGAGGTGCGAGCACACATTTTCTTTCTCTCTTTCTCTCATTGCCAGTAGCGTTTTGTAAGTTTTACTTCAGTCGTGTGGTCTATAAAGCACCCTCGTTTTTTAGGGTTCCGTAGTAAACAAGGAAACCTTATAGTTTCGCCATGTCCGTCGGTCTGTCCGTCTGTCCGTCCGCGGTTTAGCTCAGAGACTATTGGTACTAGAAATCTGTTATTTGACAAGGGTATAAATATCAATCACGCCGACAAAGTCGTGAAATAAAATTGTGAAAAATATTTTTTTTTAGGGTACCTCCCCTACATGTAAAGTGGGGATGAATTTTTTTTTCTCATCTATCCCATAGTGTGGGGTGTCGTTGAATAGGTCTTTCAAAAATATTGTGGGTGTGGGAACACCATTTTTCAATTTAGGGATTCGTTTGTGAAATATGATATTTTAAAGTGCTAAATTTTATTAGAGTCAAGTGTCCCCCCTCTCTGCCAGCTAAATGGTTATATATAGAATTCAAAGAAAAATTCACAGCAGTAGTATATATAATGAATTTTAAAGGAAAACTATCACGGCTAAGTAGGGTTCATTAGTTAAGGAGTTATATCTGTTTTTTCTAAGTTAGGTATTACACGTAGTGTAAGTTGCATATTTTGTAGAATATAGTATTTAAACCATGGAACTCAAAATTTATTCAATATTCATAAATAAAACAAAAGCACTATCCTAGGTCAGCAATAATATTTGAGACTTTCAGCTACAGAACCCTACACTGCGCGTGGCCCGACACGCACTTGGCCGGTTTATTATCCTAAGAAAACTCTTTCTTATTCTTCTTCTTTATCAACCTATAGACGTCCACTGCTGGACAAAGGTCTCGTTGCGACACGCTTGATGTCGTCGGTCCACTTACACTAGCGGCACGCTATGATGGCCGGTTTGACACATTACAATAGTGATGTGGAATGTCAATTTATTCTCGAACAAAAAACAATTAAGTTTTGTTTTTGTACCTGATTAAATAGGTTTAATAAAACAAAAATGTATATGTTTATTTAATTTATTTGAAAGAACTGAATATTTGAATGAAAATGAATATACATACTTTATATGCACACAAGAAACATATGAATACAAAAGATACCAAAAAAGGTGCCACAAAAGGCCATAATTAATCAGATTCGTCCATACTACTATTTTCACTGTCGTCACTGCTATCATCACCTACATTAATAATTATATGTTCGTTTTCTATAATATTATCTATTTTCACATCTCTTTCATAATCTTCCCTTATTAATTTAACAGTTCTATTCACAACCTTTTCCCAGTCTCCTTTAGTCACATGTTCACAAGCTTCTTCTAATAATTTTAGCATTTTTTTTGTGGTAAATGGGGGTTCTGTATTGTGTCTTGCAGCATATCCCTTAATTTGAGCCCACACCAACTCAATCGCATTATACTCACAATGGTAAGGCGGTAACCGTATAACTCTGTGCCCATGTTGTAATGCTATTTCGTCAATGACGTATCGGATCTTGGTTGGTTTGTTTTCTTTTAAAAGACGTACTAATTCCGCTTTTAACATATTCATGTTTGCATCTACGCCATTTTTACGAAGCCATGCGACGATATCAGCTTTCTTTTGGGATTGGGCAGGTGGCTTGTCAATTTGCATCGAGTGGTATGGGGCGTTGTCCATAATTATAATAGATGGTTCAGGGAGGCTACACAACATTGAGGTAAACCATTCAGTAAACTTTTCTCCATTCATGTCTTCATGATAGTCTCCAGTGGTTTTTGACGCAAAAGCCATGAGAGAACCTTCGACAAACCCGTTGATGGTTCCGGCGTGACAAATTATAAGTCGCGATCCTTTTCCTACAGGAACTATGGAAGTAGATGCTGCTGTGTCATCGTTCCAAGAACGGCCTACAGTATGGTTAGCATTAAGCCATGTTTCATCCAAGAACACAACATTTTGCCAATTTTTGATTTCTTTCACTTGCCGTAAAAAAGTATACCTTGCCATCGCTATATCAAATCTTTCCATCAATATTTTGCGTTTGTTACATTTTTTGTATCGAAATCCAATGGTCTTCAAAATCTTCGTTAAAGAACTTTCCCCACCGAAGAATAATCCAGCTTCCTTCAGTGAATGCACCAACTTTTTTCTTGTTGGATACTCCTTCTGTAAATAGTAGCCGTAAACATGTCTTCGGATAGCATCGGCATCAAAGCTATCGATGCCTACGACTGGTTTTGCTCGTTTTCTCTTTTTTGGTGTGTGAAGTTTATTTTCTTCTGTGCCAGTCTCGCCATATTTTTTTTTAGTTATCCGTCTAACAGTTCGTTGTCCAATATTAAGCGCATCAGCTACGCGTTCAACCACTGACGTTATAGGTAAAATTGGCCCTCCATTTTGAGCTTCACGATCGAAATAGTTACGAAGGCGTATTACGAACTCACGTGTCTGACTATTTAGAACAGTTCTCTGCGTACGTTCGGTCATATCGACGAAATCCACAACAAAGGGCTTGAACAGAGTCCAAATTAACGAGCAAGGGTCAACAGTAATGCAGTATCAATATTTGAAATCCAAAGCCAGGTCAAAACTATATCACAATCGCATTGCACTGACATTTTATACTTTTCGAAGCAACGTCAATTCGAAACTGCTTTGTTTTGCATTGAGCATTGACGCGAGTTTGCCGGAGGTAGTAGTTGTGCTAGCCAGCGATCCTATGTGACGATCGTATTAGATTCCATTTTTAAAAATTTTCAATTTAGAAAACCAAATGCCGAGTTGTGGTATATATCATATAAAAATAAAAATTTTACCTTTTGTATGAAACAGCTGATATTTTTTTGCGATTTCAGAGGTTTGTCCACATAGTGAAAATTGTTCATATTCACAAGTACATTCACCCCTTAAATGGTGCAAACTGATTTTTCTACACTTGTATACATTTTAGAAATCAATTTAATAAATAAATTTTGAGTCCTAAACCTAAAACTACATTCGATAAAATTTATGAATCTCTGCACATCACTATCGTCAATAAAGTAATACAATTATTTCCTTCAAAGTCGTTATCAATTAATACGGAACTTCATGAGCGGACAAACGTCAAACCGGCCATCATAGCGTGCCGCTAGTGTAGTGGGGGGTCTGCCAACACCGCGCTTCCCGGTGCGGTGACCCGTGACTTCACGAGCCTCTTCAAAGAGGCATCCGATACTAGAGAGATAAAAGATAGTACTAGAGATAATAGATAGTATAGATGTTTTATCTCTCTGCATCGTATTCCTCGTTGAAGAGGGTCGTGACCCCTTACCATTATTTATAAAATAGGTAAGTCTTCGTTATGCTTTCATGAACTAAAAATAAATTACAGTATTGAGGTATAGCTCTGCTAATCAAGATCAGAACAAGTAATATTACTAGTACTACCTACTAGCAAGGGACGATAATATCAGTAATTGGAATTCTGATGTACAAACGTGTACCGTATCCTTCATTAACGATTCATTATCTTATCCAAAAGATTATCTGACATTTTCCAAGAATTAGGTATAACTAGCGACTCGTCCCGGCTTCGCACGGGTAGTAGAGCATAATATTATGCCTACATATGTTTTTTTTTCTGTCGTAGAATCGCATCAGCTCGTTACCTACGCCGAATATGTGAATTTATTTTCGCGCGCGTTCGTTTTTATTTTGTCATATAACTCAAAATATTGATTTAAATTATATGGTGTAAGGGATTATCATAATTTGTATGAAATGCTTATGGTAACTAACGTACTTAAGTTGATAAGGATATCCGTCTAGATAGAATATAAGCTATCCATAAAAGATAAATATATGGCATCACGGACTTTTATGTATAGACCTATCCCACCATACCACCACCATACATTGTTTTGTTACATCTCAAAGGGATTAGGCAGCGTTTTCGATGAAAGCTCCCAGGCAGCTTGACTTTTTCCGACATATTAACTTCATATTTCAACCAATTAACACAAAACCTTAACAAATTATACACTAAAACCTTCCTTATGAAACATCCTACCTATTGGTGAAAACCGTATGAAAATCCATTCGGTAGTTTTTAAGTTTATCGCGAACAGACAGACAGATAGACAAGGCGGGGGACTTTGTTTTATAATAATATGTTACCTAGTCATACCAAAATCTTTACGATTAAAATAAACACACGTAATTCATAAACACAGTAGGGTTTTACTTACTTGGTTTGAACACAAAATTTAACAGTAGGTAGGTAATCTCACTTTCTTTTTACATATCAAGTTGGCGTTAATTTTCAGCCCAGGCACAATAAGTGCGACACGTCTCGTGTGTTATTTTAACCGACTTCAAAAAAAGAAGGAGGTTCTCAATTCGACGCGTATTTTTTATTATTTTTTGGCCATGATGTTACTTCATATATAACTCTGTCAAATCTGAACCGATTTCAATATTTTTTTTTAATTTGAAATGACATACAGTCAGGAAGCCCATTTGAAATAGGTGAAGATCCTGATGAGTATTTTCGCTGATGTAGGACGGAACTCCTCTTTTTAAAAAAACCGACTTCAAACGCCACTACAAAGTATATCTAAAATAATTTTAGTTTGTACACGAATGTTGAATGCTAGCGTTGCGCGTAGGTTTCATCGTTTCTATTTAGGCCCGCCCGACTTAAACATAACGTGTACAAACTATAATCATACTAATATTAATATTATATAATGTTGCTTTGTCCTTCAATCAGGCCGCAACAGAGCTATGCATTGACGTGATTTTTTGCTTTGGTATAGTTGAGGACCTGGAGAGTGACATAGGCTACATTTTATCCCGGAAAATCAGAGAGTTCTCGAGGGATTTTAAAAACTAAATCTACGCAGACGAAGTCGCGGGCATCAGGTAGTTATTTTATAACGCCCTTTACATCGCGCGCATCGTCGCGGGCATCATCTATTGGAACGTAGTTCCTTATCGCGCGGTACGGAAGGGGGCTAGACGGAAAAAATTAAGGAACCGACACTCGACCTCGACACATTTTTGAAACCGACAGTTTTTTGTTGAATGTTAATTTTGCATTGTAATCGGTATTTTCGCCTTAGAACACGACGTCTGCATGGCCTAGTTGTTAGGGCAGTCGCCTATAAATTCAACGTCGATGGTTCGAATCCCAGCTCGACAGACTGAATTTTCTATTTTCAATTTTATTTTAAATAATTTCTAAATGTGGAATTTTTCCCTAATTTTTTTATTGTATAAATTGGATAAAATGCTAACGCCATCTGTGAAAAAACAGTAACTCCACCAGAGTAACTCATTGGTTTTGTAACAGTGCAATAGAAATAAACAAAATAATATAATTTATCGTAGTTAATCAATTTAATACTAGATGACACCACTAGTTTATTACAATTCCTTCACTAAAATTAATCGGAAGGAGCTACGTTCCATCCGGGTGTCCTTTGACACCTCTCAAGTTTTTTTTTAAATAATTTGTAGTTGCGTTTGAAGTCGGTTTTTATTTAAAAATAAACAGTGCAATAGAAATAAACAAAATAATATAATTCATCGTAGTTAATCAATTTAATACTAGATGACACCACTAGTTTATTACAATTCCTTCACTAAAATTAATCGGAAGGAGCTACGTTCCATCCGGGTGTCCTTTGACACCTCTCAAGTTTTTTTTAAATAATTTGTAGTTGCGTTTGAAGTCGGTTTTTATTTAAAAATAATTTTTAAGCTTAAAGAGATATTATTATGACATCTGGAATTTTAAATACATTAGGTCAACAGCTGACTTTGATCACCTCAAATGGCATTGGTGGCGTGGGTAATGTAATCGTTACTCGTATTATATAAAATAATCAGTGCCACGCTAATTGATAAGCCCTGAAAATAATGACGGTTTATCATTATTATCTTTGTAATATCTACGAATGTTATTTACAGTACAGTCTCAACTTAATCAGAATGGTTGTCATATTGTTTTGGGCTTAAAATATGCGCTGGTGTTTAAAAGTGCGCGAATTCTAATAGAAAAATCCAATATGGAAATCATGGTTTTCATGTGTATATGTAGATTTTGAATATTTTATTATTAAAAAGCACATTATGCAATGTGACGTGGATTCTAGTTTCAAAGTGAACTTCAAAAAATTTATGTAATTTGTAAAGTTTGTACAATCTCTAATGACTTTCGGTCATGCTATGTTTTTCGCTAAAGCTATCAAAAAGAAATAGGCTGTGATTTATAATTATCAGTTGCATGACAAAATGTAAAGTGTATAATTAAATAATAGTACTTTTAATTTAGTACAAGTAATCATGGCTGTGAATCATGCAATCTTGAAGGAAATTAGAAATTATGAAGAAGTCAAAAAGACCGGTTGCTGGGCTAAATTCAAAAGTTTGTTTGAAGAAAGAGGATTTGACTTAGAATTTGAGTATAATGGAACGGCACCTGTGATTAATATTTTAAGGGAAACGCAGAGTGAAAATAAAGGTTATAAAAAAGTTGACGAGAAAAATTCTGTAATTAAAAAGCCTGAAGAAATTGTTAACATAGACGGTGAATTGTCTGGTGTTATTAATTTTTACGAGCAGTTTGCTACCCTAAGCGATGATACGAAAGAGGAGGTTTTTGAAACCAAAAGGAGATCAACTATAAGACCTAGAGTGTCGATGAGACCAAGTATTTTGTTGACTAATATAATTGAAGAAACTGGAGACATTGAAGAAAGCAGTCCAGAGGTAAGAGTGTGACCAATAATGAGCGTAAAGATCTATTTTTAAAAAGATATTCTTAATCCTTACTAATATTATAAATGCGAAACTGTGTTGTTGTTCCTTCAAATAAGCTGCAACAGAGCTACGGATCGACGCGATTTTTTGCATAGGTATAGTTGACGACATGGAGTGTGGACATAGGCTACTTTTTATTCCGGAAAATCAAAGAGTTCCCGCGGGATTTTAAAAACGAAATCCACGCGGATAAATTCGCGGGCGTCAGCTGACAGCTGGTTGTAAAATAAAACAATTATATTTTTAGGTGTAACAAAAATTAAGATTGTAAAATAATTAGAATCACAAAATATCACGAAAAGAAAACTTTTGTTAAAACCCTTCCCGAAATCAATTTGATCAGTAATTTGGGTACCTTTGAATATGCTGTGATGAACCATACGGCCGCAATGAAGCTATCATGGGCGTGGGCTGGCTCGCAATTTTTGATCCCCTGGTGCTCTGTATTGCTATTGCACGTTCCTATTTCACATGTGTTTTTTAAATTTTAGACAGCATTTTTTGTTCAAGGTACTTAAGTGAAAAATTAAATAAAATTACATGTGAATTTCTACGATAATCACATAATTTCTCATATCTAGGTAGCTGTATATTTAAAAGCCTAGATTTTATCTTAAATTAATGACACATAACTACCTAGAATTTTAAGACATAAAATGTGGTTCAACAGTAAAAAAGGAACGCCCTTTATGTTCCTTTTAATTATAGCTATATAAATTGTAAAAAATAAAAATATATAAAAGTTCTTTTTAAAAAAACCGACTTCAAACGCCACTACATAGTATAAAATAATTTTAGTTTGTACACGAATGTTGAATGCTAGCATTGCGCATAGGTTTCATCGTTTCTATTTAGGCCCGCCCGACTTAAACATAACATGTACCAACTATAATCATACTAATTAGTAGATTATTAACCAAGGGGATAAAGCAGTGTCTTCTGTCGCGGGTGACGATTTAAATCGCGAGCGTAACGAAGGACTCGAGGTTTGCTCCCGAGCGTAGCGAGGGTGTTAAAAACTTAAATCACGAGCGAAGCGAGGGATTTAAGACGAGTCCTGAGTGTAGCGAGGGATTTAAGTTCACCCAAGACTAAGACAGCTTTATCACCGAGGAAAATACTCTACTTTTCGTAACATTTGCGAAAAAATTAACACAATAATAATATGAGATAAGCATTTATTAAAAATAATGACAATTAAAAGTAAAAGTTAACATTCGAAACATTGGTCCAATTATTATTGATAGAGAGAGTTACATTTTTGTTTGGTACATTTATTGTTGATGAGTTGATTTGAGTATTTCTCTGTTCTTGCGTCTGAGCATTTGCACTGATGGAATCCGACAATTCACTGTCACTGTCGCTTTGATTTAACATCGTAACGTATTTTTAGAACATTTACTTATTTATAAAAATAAATTAAAATAAACTTAACGTTTATGTATTTGAAGAAAACAAAAACGCGGCAAATTCCTAGACTAATATTTTTTTGTCGGAAAAGCAAAGGCATCAAGCTCATACGGCCTCGTCGGTTTTCGTAATTTTATTTAATAATCATAACTGCATAATAAATGCGTATTCCTTTTTCAAAAAGATGTATAATGCTTTATATAAAAACTCAATGGTGTAAACACAGATGTAGTTCAGTATCGGTAAGTATTCCAAATTTAAATCACATTCTCCCCCTAGAGGATGAATGAAATTCAGTACAATTTTCTTTCCCTGTTTTTAACAGATTAAAAATGACTATTGTTATGTTCGCTTTTTGTGGCACAGAATGTCACTTTTTTGAGCAAGTGGTACGAAATAGTAGATTATTAACCAAGGGGATAAAGCAGTGTCTTCTGTCGCGGGTGACGATTTAAATCGCGAGCGTAACGAAGGACCCGAGGTTTGCTCCCGAGCGTAGCGAGGGTGTTAAAAACTTAAATCACGAGCGAAGCGAGGGATTTAAGACGAGTCCTGAGTGTAGCGAGGGATTTAAGTTCACCCAAGACTAAGACAGCTTTATCACCGAGGAAAATACTCTACTTTTCGTAACATTTGCGAAAAAATTAACACAATAATAATATGAGATAAGCATTTATTAAAAATAATGACAATTAAAAGTAAAAGTTAACATTCGAAACATTGGTCCAATTATTATTGATAGAGAGAGTTACATTTTTGTTTGGTACATTTATTGTTGATGAGTTGATTTGAGTATTTCTCTGTTCTTGCGTCTGAGCATTTGCACTGATGGAATCCGACAATTCACTGTCACTGTCGCTTTGATTTAACATCGTAACGTATTTTTAGAACATTTACTTATTTATAAAAATAAATTAAAATAAACTTAACGTTTATGTATTTGAAGAAAACAAAAATGCGGCAAATTCCTAGACTAATATTTTTTTGTCGGAAAAGCAAAGGCATCAAGCTCATACGGCCTCGTCGGTTTTCGTAATTTTATTTAATAATCATAACTGCATAATAAATGCGTATTCCTTTTTCAAAAAGATGTATAATGCTTTATATAAAAACTCAATGGTGTAAACACAGATGTAGTTCAGTATCGGTAAGTATTCCAAATTTAAATCACATTCTCCCCCTAGAGGATGAATGAAATTCAGTACAATTTTCTTTCCCTGTTTTTAACAGATTAAAAATGACTATTGTTATGTTCGCTTTTTGTGGCACAGAATGTCACTTTTTTGAGCAAGTGGTACGAAAATAATATTATAAATGCGAGAGTGTGTTTTTTTGTTGGTTTGTCCTTCAATCACGCCGCAACAAGGTTACGGATTGACGTGATTTTTTGCATGGGTATGGTTGAGGACCTGGTGACATAGGCTACATTTTATCCCGGAAAATCAAAGAGTTCCCGAGGGATTTTAAAAACTAAATCCACGCAGACGAAGTCGCGGGCATCAGGTAGTTATTTTATAACACCCTTTACGTTCCCTTTAATTATAGCTACATAAATTGTTTATAGATAAGAGTGCCATACCTAGTAATATCTAGTAAGAATGTGCATTTATCTAGTCCTACATGAGTATCAGTACTTGAATATGTAATATTATGGTCTAAGTATAATTATCTTCCTTTGATAACTTGCAACGCAAAAAGCAAATATTATGTATGATGTTTTTGATGCGCTTATTTCTTTCCTCGTTCCCAAAGGGTTGTTTTGTTTCGGTATACTATACTGGATTAACATTGACAGTTCTGATGATGTCTTAGGAGTCAGCACTAGAATCAACATCAGTGCTTTATAGATATACTATATTAAATTGTATTGTGTTTTTTTAAAACCGTCCCAGCGAGGATTTATGATGACATAATAATATTTAATTATTTATTACATTTGTTGACGACATCGAACGAGTCGCAGGGAGCCGCTGGATTCAGGCGGCGCAAGACCGAGACCTGTGGAAGTTCATCCAGGAGACCTTTGCCCGGCAGTGGATGTCTATAGGTTGATAAAGAAGAATTGAATCAATTTGATTATAAATATAACTAAATTTATTTTCCGTACTCATAAGTCATTTAACAACGAAAAGCTGCTAAAAATTGTATTCCATAATTAACTGAGCTGTGCATAAGATATTATGAAACTATTAATACTTTCAAAATACCAACGAAAGTAATAAGAACCAACGGAAATTTCAAAATTTTGATCGCTAAAAATGAAATGATTTCATTCAGTTTGTTTTTCCCCCTGTAAATTACGCAAAAATGGACTTAGAAGGTTAACGAATTAGGCCGACGATTACTCGAAATTGAAAAACAACAATAATTAAAACAATCATCATTTGCAACAGTACTTCAAAGGCATGATAAACAATACGTCAGGAACAAAGCGCTCATCAGGCGTTTCAAGTGACAGCCTCGAAATTCATTACCCTTTGGAGCTTTGTATTCCCCAAGTACACTTTTGAATAGCTCATACATATATCGATTATTTATTTTCATTTATATACCTACGGCTGCATACCTACATGTTTTTATCAATTTTCTAATTATTTTATTTTTATAATTATAATTTTTATTCACTGTTTTTTCGTCTCTTTTCTTCTGTAATCTATTCTGACCTAAACTAGCGGCACGCTATGATGGCCGGTTTGACGTTTGTCCGCTCATGAAGTTCCGTATTAATTGATAACGACTTTGAAGGAAATAATTGTATTACTTTATTGACGATAGTGATGTGCAGAGATTCATAAATTTTATCGAATGTAGTTTTAGGTTTAGGACTCAAAATTTATTTATTAAATTGATTTCTAAAATGTATACAAGTGTAGAAAAATCAGTTTGCACCATTTAAGGGGTGAATGTACTTGTGAATATGAACAATTTTCACTATGTGGACAAACCTCTGAAATCGCAAAACAATATCAGCTGTTTCATACAAAAGGTAAAATTTTTATTTTTATATGATATATACCACAACTCGGCATTTGGTTTTCTAAATTGAAAATTTTTAAAAATGGAATCTAATACGATCGTCACATAGGATCGCTGGCTAGCACAACTACTACCTCCGGCAAACTCGCGTCAATGCTCAATGCAAAACAAAGCAGTTTCGAATTGACGTTGCTTCGAAAAGTATAAACTGTCAGTGCAATGCGATTGTGATATAGTTTTGACCTGGCTTTGGATTTCAAATATTGATACTGCATTACTGTTGACCCTTGCTCGTGATAGCAGTGACGACAGTGAAAATAGTAGTATGGACGAATCTGATTAATTATGGCCTTTTGTGGCACCTTTTTTGGTATCTTTTGTATTCATATGTTTCTTGTGTGCATATAAAGTATGTATATTCATTTTCATTCAAATATTCAGTTCGTTCAAATAAATTAAATAAACATATACATTTTTGTTTTATTAAACCTATTTAATCAGGTACAAAAACAAAACTTAATTGTTTTTTGTTCGAAAATAAATTGACATTCCACATCACTATTGTAATGTGTCAAACCGGCCATCATAGCGTGCCGCTAGTGTAATTCCAATATTCATTTCTTCTTCTCTAATCCCTAGTCTCTGTTCTTCTGTATGTTCTTCACAATATGAAATTGAGTTTTTCAATGATTTTTTGTACAATTATAAGAACTTTGACTATGATTTAGCATTCAGTTAAAAAATTGATAGTAGATATTATTAATTTTTATAAACAACTTAAGCCTTTGTTTTCACAAACAAAGTCTGAATGGTTCCTACAATAGTTTAATTTTATCTACTGTTTTCGGATTTGCGCATAATAATTTATCTTCTGTCCCAGTAAAATACACATACCAACTAAATACTATATATTAATTTTTGGGTAGAATTTGTGTAAACTGTTCCTGTTACTTAAACCTCAGGACGTTTACAAATACGTGACCAATGTATGACCACTTGATACTCTTGATAACTCTATATTTCACAGTGGATCTTATATTTTAAGAGCGTTTTGTATTCTTTTATGGATACTAGGGTAAGTGCGTCCAATGTTCATCCTATAAATATTTAGAAACATAGACAATAGGTATAAGGTATATTTCTAAAGTTCTCTAAGTGTGAAGTCTGCCAATTTGCAGTCGACCAGCATGGTAGACTATAACCCTTCTCTGAAAGAAGACCTGTGCTAAGTAGTAAGCCGTTCGTAGGTTGCTAAAAATGATGATGATGATGAGGACGTATATTTCTAAGTTGTAGAAGGTCAAGCATATTTAGAAGTATTTACTTGCAAATTGCAATACATCAAAATGGACAAAAGGGTACATAAAGCCAGGGAGGAAGGAAAAACCAAGGCTTTTTTACTTTAGAAACGCAATATTTTTTCAAAATTAAAGTATAAGTATGTAACGAAGGTAAAGGAATTTATATAATTTCATTGCCAGAAGTTATAATTTCATCAAGTCAGTAGTATTTCAAATGCCAATAAAATAACAATACTGCTTCAACAAAGTTGTGAATTGTGATGAGGGTGTTTTGGCAAGATTTAGATTCGAGCGATTCATCATCCCCGATTTGTCAAAACTTTGATACTTTATGAGAACTCTTTGAATGCATTCATAAATAATAATTAAATAATATTAACAAACAAAGCAGAGATTTTATTATAATTTTAATTATTAGAGCAACTCACTCTCAAAGCTTTATGTCATTAAAATAACCTTTTATATTTCAACTTAGCGTTTTATAAAAACTCTGAACTGTGAACATCTCCACTTTTTTAGTTTTATTTTTTCTAGATCAATTCATAAACTAAAATTGATAAACTGACGGGCAATTCATTGAGAATTAAGAAAAGTACGAAATTGAGTTCGAGCACAACAAACGATTTTACAACATTGCATAGAATTCCCAATGCTGTTGAATAAATAAACTTCTGAGGTCGTGAAATACTCATTTGTACAGTTCAAGTTTACTTTTCTCCTTGTGAGTGTTTACACGCTCTTTTCTATCAACGAACTGTATTTTAATCACGTGAGGATAGGAATCTGTACAATTGTGTTTTAGACAAGTGTAAATTAAAAATTTTATGATGTAAATATTCAATTCCCCAGACGAGTGGAATTAAGGCGAGGAGGCAGACAAAGTTTAGGTATTTGAGGGGGTGAAGCAGGGGAAGGAGCGGAGTCGTAGTCCCGCCCACCGCGGGGCGCCCCGTGCGAAGCGCAGAAATGGCGCGAAGCAACTCTGGCGGGAAACAACTCCCGACTGACAAAACTGGTTATTTATCTAAACTTAATAGGTACTGTAACTTATTTTCGTCAATCCTATTATACTTTATTTGGCTCAGTTAGCATGGTTCCAGTTCATGTTCATAGATAATCAAAAAAAATTTATACAGGTTCAATTCCTAACCAAATACAATAACATGCTTTTTTTAATTTTTTTTTAAATTTTTTTTTTTGGTTAGTCTACCGATTTCGTTCAAAATCGATATTTGGGCTTCCCTGGGGTCGAGAAAGAGAAAATGAATGCCTGCCATAATTTTAAAAAGTCCCCGCCATATTGAAATTCTATGTTATTGGGCCGATTACGTTCAAAATCGATATTTAGGCTTCCCTGGGGTCAAGAAAGAGGAAATAAGTGCCAAAATTTTAAAAAGTCACCGCCATATTGAAATTCTTTGTTATTCGACCGATTTCATTATAAATCGATATTTGGGCTTGCCTGGGGTCAAGAAAGAGGAAATGGATGCCAAAATTTTAAAAAGTCACCGCCATATTGAAATTCTTTGTTATTGGACCGATTTCGTTCAAAATCGATATTTGGGCTTCCCTGGGGTCGAGAAAGAGAAAATGAATGCCTGCCATAATTTTAAAAAGTCCCCGCCATATTGAAATTCTATGTTATTGGGCCGATTACGTTCAAAATCGATATTTAGGCTTCCCTGGGGTCAAGAAAGAGGAAATGGGTGCCAAAATTTAAAAAAGTTACCGCCATATTGAAATTCTTTGTTACTGGACAGATTTCGTTCAAAATCGATATTAAGGATTCCCTAGGGTCAAGAAAGAGGAAATGGGAGCCAAAATTTTAAAAAGTCACCGCCATATTGAAATTCGCTGTTATTGGACCGATTACGTTCCAAATCGATATTTAGGCTTCCTTGGGGTCAAGAAAGAGGAAATGGGTGCCAAAATTTAAAAAAGTTACCGCCATATTATATATATGGCAGTGAACATTCAACCCATACCCCTAATTGGTTTCTACACGCCATCGTGCCGGAACGCTAAATCGCTTGGCGGCACGTCTTTGACGGTAGGGTGATAACTAGCCACGGCCAAAGCCTCCCACCAGACTAGACCAGAGACAATTCAGAAATTATAAATTCCCAAATTGACCCCGCCGGGAATCGAACCCGAGACCTCCCAGTTATAAGACAACAGCGCTCACCACTGAGCCAGGGAGGTCGTCAATTTGACCTCAATTTGATTAGCCAAACTGTACGATGTACCTATGTATATGATGTACTTACTTTGCATGATGCATCCCACCATTATTAGATACCTTACTTGATGATGAAATTGATATTTCATGATCCATTACATTACATGTTACACAAATCATCCTTTACAAAATATTGAAATAGGTACCTACTTACTTTACAACTTCCATCATCTGCTTTTGTTATTTTTAGGGTTCCGTACCCAAAGGGTACCAACGGGACCATATTACTAAGCCCACGCTGTCCGTCCGTCCGTCCGTCTGTCAGCGGGCTGTATCTCGTAAACCGTAATAGATAGTGTTAGCTTATGGAGCCAACAGTAAAATTAAAAGAATTTATAATTCTCAAATAATGCAATTTAATCACATTTTTACATTTTTCAATATGGTAGACAACACAGAGTGTGACCAGTAACATAGATCAAATAGAAAATTATTCACAGATAAAAAACCATGTTCATGTATTGAACATAATTGCCACCCCAAAAGGTGTATGTCATGCATTATTATAATATTAGAATTATTACAAAAATTTTAATACAGGTAAGTATAACATTTTGACGTGACAACGTCTTATAAATTGGTTTGCCGGGTGACACTTCAAGAAACTGCGTTACGCTCCGCTCACGTTATGCGCTCACAATGAGAGCGAGTGAGAGGCATGGTTAGCCCGCCTAAGAGCGAGAGAGACAGACATAAAAAGTGAAAGGCACGCGTCCCTTCCACTCGAGCACAGTTAGCCCGCCTAAGAGCGAGAGAGACAGAGCGAGAGAGAGAGTGAGAGAGATAGGCATACACACCGGTTCATGTCTTGCGCTTCTATTTCGGTTGTCACGTAAAACTTTCGCCCGTATACCGACTTTACAGGCAACCAATTTTTTTATATAGTTTAATATTTTTAGAGTAATTATAAACTTAGATTCAATTTTTAAATAAGTTCTATTATAATAACTAAACCAGTATTTTATAAGAATCCAGTCATATGAATATAAACATTGTTTCTGCAGTAAGTGTTTCAACTAAACTAAAATAAAATACAATTTTGAATTTAATATTACTACTTGAACTATAAAGATCATTTTTCAACAGTAAAATCTATTCTATTAACATAAAATTATTCATTAACAGGTAAAGGACATATTTTCTTATAAGAACGAATAAAGGTTTTATCAGAATTTGCAAATTTTAATTCAACCACCCTGACCTTTCCGTCCTGGCCGGGAATAGCCTTAACAATTCTGGCCATAGGCCATTGCAATGGAGCCAAATGGTCATACCTTACAATGACCAAGTCTCCCGTTTTTAAATTCTGATTGGGATATTTCCATTTAGGTCTGTTTTGTAACTGGCATAAATAATCTTTAGACCAAGCTTTCCAGAAGTCTTGACTTATTTTAGTGCAAATATTCCAGAATTTTAGTCTATTAATTTTAGTATTAGTAAGATCAGTTTCTGGTAAACTTGTTAATGGAGCACCAATGAGGAAATGTCCTGGAGTCAAGTATGTCAGATCTGAAATGTCTTGGCTCATAGGAAGTAGAGGTCTTGAGTTAAGTACTGCCTCTATCTGTGTAACTACAGTATAGAGCTCTTCAAATGTGAGACATAGATCGCCAACTACTCTTTTTAAATGTGACTTAACACTCTTAACTCCAGCCTCCCACAGGCCTCCAAATTCTGGAGAATAACCTGGTATGAATTTAAACTTTATTAGGTTGGTAGAGCAAAAGTTTTCTACCTCCTCTTTATGTTTATTACATGAATATGCCTTATGCAATTGATTGGCCGCTCCAACAAAGGTTTTTCCGTTATCGCAGAAAATCTGTGTAGGCATCCCTTTCCGACTTATGTACCTTTTCAGACTTGCTAAAAAACTTTCAGTAGTGAGGTCACTTACTACCTCAAGGTGAAGAGCCTTAGTGCTAAAGCACACAAATAAAGCAATGTACGCTTTGCTGATTAAGGGCTTGCGTATTCTACCTATTTTTATATTAAAGGGTCCACAGAAATCTATCCCTACAAATTGGAAAGGTCGTGAAGCCATAACTCTTTCAGGAGGAAGAGATCCCATCAGTTGCGAAGCAGCTTTGGCCTTAAGACGAGCACATTTTATACATTTGTGAATTATCTTTTTAACAGCTCTAATGCCATTAACAAGCCAATATTTCTGCATGATAGAGCTTAAAACAAGCTTAGGACCTGCATGTAAAAGTCGTACGTGTTCCCTATTTATAATAAGGTCTGTGATGTGACATGACTTGGGCAATATTATGGGATGCATTTTACTATATGAAATATTTTTAGCATTCTGTAACCTTCCTCCTACTCTAACTATTCCATTCTGATCTATAAAGGCTGCCCAAGCTATGCTTTTCGTTTTTGTTAGAAATAATTGCCTGCTTTTCTTTTGCAAAATGTTTTGATTGAATTGTGACAATAACAAATGTTAGTGCATTTTCTAATTCTTTTGGAGATATAGTTCCATATAATTTTTCATTTGGTTTTAAGCAGTTATGTTTAAATCGTTGAATGTATGCAATCACTCTTAACAATTTATCCAACTTTGAGAACTTCTCAAACACTTCCAAGAATGAATTTTCAATAATACAAACATTAGCAGCCGGAGCACTTTCAATAGTATCATTTATTTGGTATTTTTGAATACTGAAATCATTTTTATATACAGGATGTTCAAAATTCCTATCCAATAAATATTGAGGTCCCTGCCACCATAATGAATTACTTTGAAGTTTTTGAGGGTCACAACCCCTTGAAAGTAAATCTGCTGGATTATCACAAGACTTTACATAAGACCATTGAAACTCTTTTGTTGATGACAAAATTTGAGAGACCCTGCTAGAGACATATTTGTCTAACTTAAGTTTGTTAGAATTTATCCAGCTAAGGACAATTTGGGAATCTGTATATAAATGGACTTCAAGATCAAACCTACCTTGTAAGGTTTCTTTGGTTCTGCTAACAAGCTGTGAAAGTAATAAAGCACTATTGAGTTCTAATTTGGGTATAGTTAACACTTTATTGAGTGGAGCTACTCTTGATTTAGAGCATAATAAATTAACTATAACTTTGTCATCTCTATCAATGAGTCTCAAATAGACACAAGCGCCATATGCTTTTATAGAAGCATCTGAATAGCCAACTAACTCAGCTTTGATGATATTTGGAAACCTGATTCCCCGAGAAACAGAAATAGTTCCCATCTGCATTAATTTAAAGAGAAATTTATTCCAAGTTTCAAGTTGTTGGTGGGGCAATATAGTGTCCCAATCCATTTTTAACTGCCACAGCTCTTGTATGAATAATTTACCCAACACTACAATGGGGCCTATAAGACCCAATGGGTCAAACATCTTGCTTATAAAACTCAATATTTTTCTTTTTGTGTTTAAAGATTTTTCATTAGACTCAGGACATTTGTATGTAAAGGTGTCTGATGCAATTTTATATTTTAAACCTAAAGTTTTTACTGTATTCTCTTTTTTGAGTTCTACTTCATCCGCAAAGTATTTGCTATCATTGTCAATTTCATTTAATGCCAGATTAGAATTGGAACACCACTTATGTAGAGTAAAACCACCCTTTTTCATTAGTGCGATTAATTGATTCTTGATTTCTATCAATTGCTTTTCTTTATCAGCACCAAAGATCACATCGTCTACATAAGTGTGTTAACTTAAAGCTTCAGCTGCAAGAGGATACATATCACCATAACGAGATGCCAGTTCTAACAAGCATCGTGTTGCAAGAAATGTGGATGCTTTAAGACCATAAGTTACAGTTTGCAGCTGTAAGCAACTGATGGGCTCCGAAGGATTATCCCTCCAGAGAATATTTTGAAGACATTTATGATGCTCATTAACTTTTACCTGCCTGAACATTTTTTGAATGTCACACATCAATGTATATAAAAAGGTTCTAAAAAGCAATAAGATGTCAAACAAATCATTTTGTACTATGGGACCATTAAGCATGACATCATTGATGCTAATTTTATTTTTAGACTTCATACTCCCATTGAATACCACCCTGCATTTTGTAGTGCGGCTCTGTTCATTCGTCACCATATGGTGTGACAAGAAATATACTGGACCATTGTAAATATCATATGAATTAATATCAACCATTTTAGCATGACCCAGAGCTAAATATTCATCAATGAATTGTTTATATTTTTGTAAATAGCCGGGGTTGTTCTTAAACTTTAATTCTAAGGATAAAAATCTTTGTAATGCAGCAGAAAAGCTATCTCCGAGATTTAAATCCTCCAAGGGGGACACAAGAGGTATGTCTACATGAAATGTATTCTGTTCAAGTATGACAGAATTTTTAAAAGTGTCTTCTGCTTTTGCAAATTGACTAGAGTTCTTTTCTGAAGTTAAATTATTAGGTATCTCCTCGGAGAGCCAAAACTGTTGAATAACATTTTCCAGTTTACTGCTATCCCCAATAGCCAAATTATTTGTTACATAATTATTTGAATTCATAGTTGGAACAGCACCGCCAACAATATATCCAAAAATTGTGTTTTGTAACACTGGACCATTTTTTATTTTAATATTGCCCTCCAACAATGAATTGAAATAAATATCTGCACTCAACAAAATATCAATATTTGATGGTACATAAAACTCGTTATCTGCCAGTATAACTTCCTTTGGTAAAATAAACTTTGAAAGAATGTGTCTTTGAGGTAACTGTGTTGTGATAGAATCAATAACATGACACTGTATTTTGAAATTAATGTTCTCATGAACACATGAAAATATGGTTATACTGACAGATTTATCAATTTTATTATTTTTATTACCAATACTTATAATATTAGTTTGTTGAGTAATAGGACTCAACTTTAATTTTTTAACAAGGGAACTTGTTATAAAGCATGTTTGACTACCACTGTCCAACATTGCTTTTGCTATGATATAATTATTTGTAGAAGAATCATAAATTTTCACTTTTACCGTAGGTATCAAAACAGTGTTGGACAGTGAATTTGAACAAAAATTAGCTATAGAGCTATTTTGTTGAGTGTTGTTAATTACAGGACTTGATACACAGTTTTGTTGCTCCTCAAACTTTTCGTTGCACAACAGGGTATTATGGAGCAATTTTTTACACTTTTTACATTTCAGTGTTAATTTACACTTTCCATTATGAGACTTCATACATACCTGACAAAGGTTATTGTCAGCGACAAATGATTGTCGTTGACTAACTGAAGCCAACTTGAACTTGGGGCAAGTATAAAGCTGATGCGGAGCAGTTTGACAATATTTACAGTTTTGGTTACAGTTCACAACCATATTATTTACTGTTTTACTATTCAGTGTAGTCTTATGCAACAACTTGGGTACGGAGCTATCTTCAAGTGCTGTTGCACGTTGTTCTAAAAATGTAATGAATTCAGATACTGTTGGTAGCTTATCACAGTCCCTATCCAACTGGTAAGCCCTATGTGTGTATAAATCAAGCTTTCTGCTTAAAATTGGTATTAGGATCATGTCCCATTGTTCTATAGGTTGTTCTAAATTTTTTAGAGCATATAACTGCTGCTGTATTTGTGAAATAAATGATCTAATAGATGCAGCTGTACCCTTTTGTAGCTGAGGCAGGTCGAGGAGCAACCCTACATGATTAGTAATTAGGCGTGACTTATTGTCAAACCTTTTGTTGAGCAACTCAAGAGCCTTTTCATATGAGTCATTTATAATTGGTAAATTTATAATTAAGCTAAGTGCCTCATCAGCTAAATATTTTCTAAGATAAAACAACTTTTGAACATTTGACAATGACTTATTGTTATGAATTAATGCTACAAACATTTCCATAAAGGGTTTAAACTGTGTGAAGTCTTTTCCGGAGAATACAAAGAGGTCTATGTTTGGTAGTTTGGAATTAGACACAATAGCACTGGTTTGAGACGTTGAGACACTGGTTTCTTTAAGTAACTTATTTAATTTTGATAACACTGTGAAGTATTTATTTTCAACTATTGACACATCCTCACTGTCTTTTTCGTCACAATTTAAAATGCTGATCTGCGTCTCCTCATATGCTTGGAAGGCTGACACTAGCCTTTCCTTGCGCGCCTCCAGCAACTCTACACTTAAATCCTTAGGAGGTTCATTTACAAAAGTCTCCAAACGCGTGATTGAACTTTTTAAAGTCGCACGTTTAGTACGTAGTTCTTTTAGCCGCTCTGCAGACATTTTTATTTCGTATTATTTTGATTCAAGGATATATTATTTATGTTTTATATATGTATTCTTTCCCGAACACTTTTTTTTTACGTAATGATGTAATAATTTATTGTACTATAGGTACAAATTACAATCACTTATTTTTTATTACGATGTTAAAGATTATCCACTCGCAATATTTTTGATCGATAACTTCAACTTTAGCTTATGGAGCCAACAGTAAAATTAAAAGAATTTATAATTCTCAAATAATGCAATTTAATCACATTTTTACATTTTTCAATATGGTAGACAACACAGAGTGTGACCAGTAACAAAGATCAAATAGAAAATTATTCACAGATAAAAAACCATGTTCATGTATTGAACATAAAGACAAATGAAATTTTCACATAATTATTATGTATTTCTATTGCCGCTATAACAACAAATAATAAAAATTAAATTAAATTAAAAAAATTAAATTAAAATGTTTCCATGGGTACATGGAAATATTTTAATTAAATTTTTTTAACGGAACCCTAAAAGAGCGAAGCCTGACTCGCACTTGGCCGATTTTTTTATACTGTACATTCTTAGATTTTGCTTTTTTTCGGACCCATTTTCAAAATGAGTCTACTCTACTACTCAGTCCCTACTTATTTACAACTTTTTTGATGGATAAATTATTTACAATATTAATATATACAAACTTATAATTAGGTACACTCTATTTGACTTCTCTAAAGTCTAAAATATACAAAATAATAGTTTTCAGTATAAACATAAACAATTTTCAATTATTACAATTTACGATAATATTTGATAGCCGAGCGAGCGCAGCGCGACGCAGGTCCACCTAGCAGCACGACTCGGCGATCACTGTCTAATTGAGTAGGAGAGACAAAGAAGTCGCTTCTGGGAATAGAAGGGCCAAGTGACAAATTGTAATGGATAATATTAAAATTATAACAGTTGCAATAAATAAAATCTAAAACAGCCATTTGTTGTATTAAAATATGAAAAACCATTGTAAATAATTTTACCAAAATAAATGTATGCATAACAGAGAACGATGGGAGTTTATGTATTTGCAGAGTCAACTTTGCAATTTTTTTCTATCGAGAAAAGTTTGCGTCATCGTGTTTAGGAAACAGCCATCAGGCCAGAAATACGATCAATTATTACTACTTTTTTTTTCATAATATTATGACCCATAGATTTTAAATTGGACGATCTTCATTCGGCTTGTGATATGAAGATCGTGACTGACTACAGCGCCTTAATGCCCGATCTATGTATGATACAAAGATACATAATATAACACCCGACATCAAGGTTACTTTTATAATAATGTAATGTCGTCGGGTATGCTTACTTATGAAATTAGTTTACCTTTCAAGTTAAGTAATCAATTGTATGCCATGGCATACACTGGCTGCAACAAAGGAGGAGGAGGAATTTATAATTTCCGAATTGTCTCTGGTCTGGTCTGGTGGGAGGCTTTGGCCGTGGCTAGTTACCACCCTACCGTCAAAAAAGTGCCGCCAAGCGATTTAGCGTTCCGGCACGATGGCGTGTAGAAACCGATTAGGGTTATGGGTTGAATTTTTACTGCCATACCCCTTACAAGTTAGCTCGCTACCATCTTAGACTGCATCGTCACTTACCATCAGGTGAGATCGCAGTCAAGGACTATCTTGTCATCGAATAAAAAATAAAAAATACTTACCACATAAGTAAACCGAGTACACAGGTTTCAATCCGAGTGCCCAACACCAGCGCGCAGCGGTGGTATCAAAAACTATCGAACAATCGAATAACTATCGAAAAAAATCGAAAATCGAAAACCATTGAGAAACGAAAACTATCGAACTCTCTCACTATTTGTTTAAAACCCATTGATGAAGTAAAAATGCCATACTCTGCCAATCAAAGGCGATTGCGATCATCACAGTCACCCTACAGTCCAAAAATGTCCAAAAATGGTTGCAAGTGACTCACTTGCCACTCCTTTACACTTCATAGCTCGAGTTCCAATAAAGTGCTATAGTCTACGATCTGCTTGGGCGTTAGTTTTAATCCAAAATACATGAGAGGACTTTGAGCTTTTTAATCTATGAAAACACTTTAAACTTTAAAATTAAATAATTTAGACATAACATAGAGAATTGTTTGGTTCCTTTGTGCGATATCCTTCTCATGTTACACAAGTAAGGTTTGTAGAGCTTTTAAGGCCCGGCACAGACGGTAGACAATCATGTGTAGCGCACTTTTTAATTCGTGTTAACAAAACACTCTGGGCCTATTTTTCAAGCTTTTTACAAGCTTTTATTTAGCTTGACCAGTTTATTTATTTGTTTGTTTGGGTCAAATCTTGCAAGATGAATTAGAACCACTACCCGGTTTCCGATTGATCTGAAATTTTGCATGTATGTGTAAATCGGATGACAATGCAATATTATTGTGACATGGAGCTGATCTGATGATGGAGACGGAAGATGGCTATCGGAACTCTGTAATAAAACGATGTAGCCCCATCGATTTGTTTGATTCGTCATGACAAGAACTCTGATCCTAGATGATATCTAGAGTCTAATGATGTACCTAGCTACTAAAAGCTTGTATTTAAAAATAAAAATTTTAATGTACACTTGTTAATCGCCAAGTACTGACAAATAATTTGTCATTATGACCGAAGCTTATTAATTAATTACTGTGGAAGTGTGTTTGTTTGTTGGCTTGTCCTTCAATCACGCAACAACTTAGCAACGGGTCAACGTTATTTTTCGCATGGGTATAGTTAAGGACCTAGATAGTGACATAGGCTACTTTATATCCCGGAAAATCATAGGATTTCCTCGAAAGTTAAATTTTTTTTCCCATTTTTGCCGATGCGCAATAAATTAGATTTATTTGAAATTTCAAATTTTCTACTAGAGCACGCAGACGTTTGTTAATAATTTTTTTTTCTTTTATCTCATCTGTGACAGAACTGAAATAGTAAACTGTTCGGGTGTCTGAAAGTTTATCAAAGTTATCCAAGTTGGTCTTGAGCCTGAGCAAATTGTCTTTCGACGCTTCACTCGCATCGCATTGTGAACAAAATAGCACAAAAACGTCTGTTGTCTATGGAAGTCCTAATAGGGATCTTGTGGCAGGTTTGCGGGTAAGGCAAGGTTGAGTTCTGTGTAATTACACCATCCAGTATTACCCTTTAGCTTTAATGAAGTTACACCTACACGTGGAATATTTAGAATTTTATGATATTAAAATAAGCTAAGGGCCTGAATTCTTAAAGGTCAAAATCATTCATTAAGAAAAGTTACTCTCGAGGACTCTGAAGCACGCCCCATACAAAAGAAGTTTGATTCTTCATCATCATCATCATTAGCAACCCATCAACGGCTCACTACTGAGCGTAGGTCTCCTCTCAGAGAAGGGTTATAGGCCATAGTCCACCACGCTGGCCCAATGCGAATTGGCGGACTTCACACACCTTCGAGAACATTATGAAGAACTCTCAGATGTGCAGGTTTCCTCACGATGTTTTCCTTCACCGTTGAAGCAAGTGTCAGAGGTGCGTACCCGGGATCGAACTTGCGACGCCCCGAATAGGAGACCACAGTCCTAACCACTTGGCTATCACTGCTTCTTCTTTCTGTTTGATTCTTAAATCTTATCTTAATATAAATCAAACTCAATCGAATATTATATTGTGTTTGCGGTATGGCAGCTGGCCGATTGCGGAAAATATACAATCAATCTTTGCTTCAGTTAAAATTTTGGTGATTGTCTGAATTTATTCTACGTTCTTGCTGCAAAAATGCATTTTAGTCGATAGCGAGAGAGGATCGGTCAATCAGAGGTGATTGGGATTGTAATAGAATTTTGAGACAATCCTGCTTTCCGTTAAAATATTCAGTTTCAAACTTAAATGGGCTCAAAGGTTGTTTTTACAATATTGATTGGTTAATATTGAAACAAGAATCAGACATCGTTTGTATGGGGTGCGGTCGAGGGCCACTTCTAGGTAATTAGACCATAATAAGGCATTTATATTATCTGGGTACTATAAATTACCCATCTTTGCTTCAGATATATGATTCTAAATATAATATTATTATTATGTATGTTCTGGTATTATCTCCTATTCTAACACAAATCGAAATTCATATCAAATCGAAACGCATGTACCGAACCTACTTCTAAATTCCAAAGTAACCTGAATTAAAATAACATTCTACGCGATAGAGATCTTATCTGCACCTACCATTTGCATTGTAATGTCGAGAATGTGTACAAGCACTTGATACTTGTTGCACTGCACTCAGAAAACTTGTATTCAAATTTAAACCTTATAATAACTAGAAAAAGGGTTTATATTCGCTTATAAGCGGGAAAATTGATAATGGCAAAGCAAATAGTGTAGTTTATTTGACAGTTTTTCCAATAACGACACTAGAATAGGACATATAGGCACACATATTCACGTCTAGGTTTCCTAAGCAAATAAATTACTGGGTATTCATTCATTTCATCTTAAGTTTTCAACCCATTGCCGATCTCTTCTCTAATAATTCGAATCTTTGAGAATATTATGGAGTACTCTCAGGCAGGAAAACATAGTGAGGAAACCTACTCACGAGGAATTTCTTCACCGATAAAGCAAGTGATAATTACAAGTAAGTAATTGCTTAAAACATGCACTCCGAAAAGTCGGAGGTTTTGTTTAATTTAATTAATCATAAATATGCGAGGTATTACATTTTTATTTTCTTTCAAAAAATTCCACGTTAACTATGATCAATGTTCCCTTTTTCCCTCCTGCTAAACGGAAACTAAGCTAAACTAAGCTAAGCGGTACCTAACGACAAATTATTATAACGCTACGGGCGGGGTTAAACTGTCGCCGACCTTTCGGATTCCAGCCCACTCCGTACTCATTGAGCTATTAAAGCTCTCAAATAGAGAGCTTCTTATAGTCAACGTAAACCGGTTCACTATAATTGGAGGCTAGTTAGTAACGTAGATAAACGGCCAGCTGCACTGAATTCATTATACGTCGGAGTAGCGCTGTTACGCTGGCATTAGGCAAATTGGATTACGTGCAGAGCAGAAATGCAGTTTGATTATAAGATAGGCTTATACTTTAGCTTAAGTCATATTACAACCAACTTCTAATCGCTGTATAATCAGATTTTTGAGTGTAGGTAATTATTGAGCTTAGTGGTATGGTAACGTAGCGTGAGTTTTCGCCGCCCAGTGCAAAAGCCACCCCTAGTATTTTCAAAACGCGTCAAAAGTCATTCTTTATAAAGAAACTAAAACAGTGTATGATGCTCATATACCTAGGTATATATACCTAGGTATACCTAGGTACTCTAGATACTGAAAAATAACGACAACAAATCGAAAACGACAACAATCGCTTTGGCATGGTAAGTAATTGCGAGCGAAGCGAACGCGAAATAATCCTTTGACGGGAACAGTCCTTAGAAACTGATAACTTTTTAAATATTTCATTCATTTGATATTTCGAACCTCGACTGCTGATTGGTTTACCGAAATGCCGCTACTTAATTTTTCGCCCGCGGCTTTGGCATTGCGACTCCCTTTCTCTCTCCACGCTACGCTCATGCTTGAGCTTAGACTATGTCCCAAAAGACTTTCGTCAACGTCCTCGTTAACCGATGGACGTCACGTTATGACACTTTCCTCTATGGAAATTTGTCTGTGAAATTCTTTTTAAATTACACGCGTCTTCCCAAGTATGCTATTCTCACAGCACGATGTCTTGCATCCCCTGTCTGATATAAAGCACCTGATTAGCCTCAATTTCATCTCTTTAATTAGGTATATTGAAAAATCAATACGCATAATTGAAAATTATATTTCATATGGGTAAACAACGTGAGAGTTGTTGTAGATTTAGATCACGTAGGTAGGACGGCGCCGGCATGTGATATTTTAATTGACATTTTCCCAAACAACTAATACCGAAAACGTGTTGTCGTTATGTGATCTATTTTCCATCTGCTTTTACATATCAATATTTCTTACTTAGATTAGATTAGTTTGATTGACATTGAACAAAACTTATTAATTTCCACATTTTGCGTTGTTTATATATTAACATTTTCTAAAAAAAATTGTATTAAAAGGCATATGTGTGTGTTCGTGCTTTGCGTTGCCTTAATTTTAATACTCGTGTTTTCACTGTTAACAAAACAGGTGGGCAAAATCAGGAGAAATATTTCTTGTAAAAATATAAATCATTGTTGCCCCTTTTCCGGCACAATTATTGGCTAGTTTTATTTTCAATTTGAGAGCTATGGTCAGGGCAGACATCAGATAAATCTAACCCCATAGCCCAGATATCAATTCCACAGCACCTGATCCAATAATTCGCTGCCCAATAAAGTATTTTAGTAATGGTAATAAAATCCAATGAAAATCCATGAATTAACCGATAGATAAGACCTTGTTGTATCCATCTCACAGTTTAGATTAAGTTAGGTGTTAGATCTGGCTTTGTCTCGTGAGAGTAGACAAGAACTTAATTTAAAGTTATGAAACTACTGTGTTACTGTCTATTTGTTAACCTCTATAAAAGTCGTACTGTGCCGCACCTATAACTACACATTGAGAACAAAACTCAGCTGCCCATAAGAAAATTTAATAAGTTATTAGTTATTACATTGTTTTAACTACTCAATTATATTGTAATATTTTGTTTTGAAAAGAGCAACAGTAGAGTGTTCTCTGCTTTTTTCAGCAGAATGCTTACCGAACCGGGAAGAGTCATTCTTAGTCATAAGAGCCACAGGTTGGCCTAAGACCCTAGCTAGGTCCATGAAATATATATAATTAAGGGGTTTTTTTGAAAATTTGCCACACGTGATGTTTCCCAATTTTCTACCATCGACATAGATAGGTATACATCTATCCCGTATTAGATCAAGCCCTTTAATCTCTTGTAAACAGAACTAAACACGAACGGTCTATCTCCAAGGGTCCATCCCTTAACGCTACTATTTGTTTGCTTCGCTCAGCACCCGCCACTCAGCCCTCTCCAATATAATGTACACTTTTTATGGAGAACACATAAAAAGAGTATACTTTCATCATTTTGTTACTATTTACTTTCCAAGCCAAGCCAAAATGCTCGGATAAGACTTACTCGCAGTTTACGTTAGTGGAACCGGCCCTTAATCGCAAATCAAAGTTTTAAACGATTTATTTCATGTAGGTATGTACGCGATGTTTGTACATTATCTATTAGTGTAACAAAGTGGCATTTAATTCGCATGAGGGTCTTAGTACATGCTCATTGTGACTGCATATTCGTCATTATATTGTTATCGACAGATTATAGCCAGTAAGTAATTAACGTTATCTAAAATGTCTGTAACGGGTGTCACTTCTGAGAAATCAACAACACGGTAGAAAATAAATGTAATTGTCTATACAAGGACTATTAAAAAGTTTATATCTAGATATATGTACTAAAACTAATGTAAAAAATACACATCTGATATTTTGCCGTAGTTTCATAAAAATAGTTCAGACTGTTTGTAATGTATGTACCAGATAATGCCCGCGGTTTCTTCCGTGTGGATTTAGGTTCATAAAATATATCCCGCGGATTTTTTGCGAGATGAAAGTAGCCTATTTATATTATATCTCTTCTTCCTCAAATATACAAATCATGTCGATCTACTGTTTCTGCGTGATTGAAAAACAAAATTAACAAATATCAAAAGCTCTTCGTGCTTGTCTCCTCTTCACCATTTTACTATCTTTTTGACTCAATTTAAGGGCAACCTAGATATAGAGACTCCTATATGGAATGATATAGGTATGGTTTGCGAAAACGGACATAAGTGCCGATTTCACCAACGTCGAGTGACTTTTAACCGAGGAATAAATTGGGCATTCTGACAGTATTTGTATTGAATATCTGCCAAAATATCAAATGTATTCCACGGTTAAACCCTACTCAACATTGGTGAAATCAGCACTAAGTGTAAGTTTTTATTTGATTAACAGCTGCAGTTGTTTCATCACCTCTCTTCAAAGTCACGATCAGATATTTTTCTTCGAAGACGTGGTGTTTAGAAAGATATACCTTCTCAAACAAATCTTTACATTTCAAGGGCGCAGTATGTAGGGCAGGGATCTCGGTCAAAGCGCCACCGGGTAGGTACCTGTACACGTCCCGGGTATACGAACGGCGCGTTTCTATCCCGCAAAACATAAATGTTTGAAACTGGGTCAAGTTCACTTTGAGGAAATGATTGTAACCAAATTATCCATTTCAAAAAGGTTCTGTTCAAACATTCAAGGCGTTTGTACTTTTAACGTTATAAGAGATTTAATGGAATGGAAATTATAAAACTTCACGGATGTTTATTCTTCCACCTAACTACGAAAATACCTATTTTCAGGTTGTAGATGTATATTTTTGACGATCGATAGCATACGTTGTACATTACTGATAGAAGCTTGCGAGTCGCATTTCCATTCACTCTGTAGGTACCTAGGAGTAAAATCTGTGGACTCTGTGGTATTTTTTTTTAAATACATTATGGGCAACGCTTGACCACTATCACACCTGGTGGAAAGTGATGATGTGGCCTAAGGTGGAACGCGTTTGCCTAGAAGATGCCTATTCACCTTTGCTTTAAAGATACCCAAATTGTACGTGTTAGGAAACACAGATCTCGGAAGAGCGTTCCAGACCCTAGCCGTGTGAATCAGATATGAAGACTTGAACCGCTTCGTGCGCGTGGATGGTATATCAACGATATAGGGATGGAAGCCCTGCCGATGTATAATCCGAATCGAGAGTGGCACTCTCGTCCACACGTATTTCGCCGAAAAAATTATCATATTCGTGACACTGCGGTGTGTCTGCGTGGTTTTTGTGCAATGAAGCTTTTAACATTCCCAATTTGTACTTAATATTTTATATTGGTCACCCCTTTCAAGCTAACCAGAATTTATTAATTACCTATACACATACATATTTTACCAATGTCTTGTATGATTGCATAATATTTGGTGCTATACTTCTTGGCTTTCGCAGGGAAATAGTGTTGCTTAATCCTGTTTTTGACCGTTTGTAATATTTTTCGCATTTTTATTTCAAACTCACTTGGCGATTCATGAGAACTTGGTATATGTCTAGTGTTAATACAAAACTTTTCTATCCTTTTTTTAATTCTGAACGTTTAGATACAAATATGTTACAATAGACTAAATTCATAGATTTTAACTAGTTTTAATTACATATGAAGCTATGACGTCACCTGGGTTACAGGCTACAGCTGAAAATCAGAGCCCTACATTGTAGGCGGGTTTCCACATTTTGATGCAGGGCATTAGAGACGCTGAGAAAATAATGTAATACGGCATGCTGATTTGCATCTCGCTCTTGAGTGTGTCGAATGTTGATTGACATAGCATTCTCTCAACTACGACCACATGATAATGAGGAGAGCATCCTTAAAAAGAAAAATAGTACTTTTTGCCATTGGATTTTTAATAAGATATAGAGCTCATGTTGCTGTATATTACACAGAGTCTTCTCTTTGCAGAACAGGTCGCCGCCGCCCTCACACATCCCCTCTGCCCTCCTCTACGCACCTCCGGAACCCTTAGAGGTAGGTAACCTTAGGCTTAGAGGATAGTTAGGAGCTGGTTACGGTTTTTTTTGCCGGATGCAGGTTATGGGGGTGGTAATTAAACCTACGAGTACGACTAACGCATGATACTGCTAGTCGATGGCGGAGAGGCTGCATCAATCATTGCTATACTCAACATGCTCTAAAGGTCTCAACTACAGTACTAATTCTTACACATGTAGACATTCTTGTTGCAAAGGCGCTAGCCAATAGCGAGAGAGGATCGGCCAATCAAAAGTGATTGCGATGATGCGACCGTCACATAGTACCTAGCAACCTTTTTTAGAAACACAAATACTTTTAAAGGAAATAAATAAATCAAATCAAACTTTTAGTTCAGTGTATTGAAAATAGTTGAAAATAGGTGTCGAGATTTTTTTTCATTTACTTATTAAATTAGGAAAACCATCGGGGAAAGGCGGGAATGGGGCTACTTTCTGTCTGCCCATCTTAATATGACATTGAATAATTGTAAGTAGTAATGCATTTTTGGAACTTCACCTCATTGTGGAAACACTGGATGCATAGCATTATATCTATATCTATTGTATTGTAAACTTGTTTTAAAAAGAGCAACTGCCGAGTTTCTTGCTGGTTCTTCTCGGCAGGAAGGGCATTCCGAACCAGTGGTAGACTCACCAATCAACGATTCAAAAGCACTTGTAAAAAGTTTATTCGAATAAAAAATATTTATATTCTATTTTAATCTATCGTCGATATCGTTAATTAGTAAGCCTCAATAGCCCAACGGTTAAAGGTGCGGACTGAAAACTGAAAGGTCGCAGGTTCGAATCCCACCCGTTGCACTATTGTCGTACCCACTCCTGACACGAGCTTTCCGCTTATTTGGAAGGGAGAGGAGAATATTAGTCAACTTCAACTTGGCTGATATTCTTAAAAAAAAAAAAGTTTTCATAATCCTCACAAAACCCACTTATTAAAATTGTGCGATCTCTAATGGAATATATTTTTTCTCCAGCTATTATGCGTGTTCCCGGAGCGTGCGTCGCGCGTGTGTGCGGCGGCGTGCAACGCGGCCGCGCGGGCGGGCGGCGAGGCGCGCGCGGTGCGCGGCGCGCGGGAGGCGCTGGACGCGTTCCGCCGCGACGCGGACGTGCGGCCGCCGCACGCCGTCGTCGTCGACGCGCGGCAGCCGCAGCTCATGGACGCCACGTTATTAGCGCGGTAAGATATTTGCCCTTTATCACCAACGTTCCCTAATAAAAATGGACTAAGATTTGGATGGTATTTTTAAGTAAAATTCGTCTTTTGGGAAAACGTCATGATTTGACATCTCTCACATCAATAGTTTTTCAATCTTTTCTGCTGCTTTGAAACTAAGTCATGCTTGTTTTGCTTAGGAATGCTAAAAACTGAAAACAGGGCAGTAGGAACTATACAATATTCTGATACATAATCCATAATTATTATATGAATTAATGTGCGTAAGTAATTAAATATCACTCAGTTGAAAAAAAATGTGATGATACCAGGCCTGGCGATCGCGTAACTTTTATCGCTGTCCTTAAAGGACTATTTCAATGTCAAAATATGGTTTTGGATGGGTTTTGGCCAATAGGAGAAGCCCAAAATCATATTTTGACATTGATGCAGTCCTTAAAGGACTGAGAAAAAGTTACGCGATAGACCCCAGGATGCCTGAGAGTTCTCCTTAATGTTCTCAATGGTGTACGAACTACGAAGTCTGCCAATCCACACTTGCCCAACGTGGTGAACGTATAAACCTTCTCATTTAAATGAAGACCCGGGCCCAGAGGGGGCCGGCGATGTGTTGAGTTGATGAGGAGTGTGCGTAGGTAGGTACTCTCCTCGGTTCCCCTGGTGTGTTAACGTTAGTTAAAGTAGAAGATATTTTATATTAGCTCATAGGTGCGCTCTGGACATTATCCATCTACGAAAGCCTTTCTAATGAAAAAAGTTGATTCTGCTAATTGTGATATTTACGATGGATGATGTCCAGCACGTTAACTGGTGGAGTGTACTTAGCAGATATAACGTACACCGGGAAGTGCTTGTGCAGAGATATAACACCAATAGATATGACGTAGGTGCTTTTACAAGCCTCCTCTGTCTTCCTCCGACAGAAAGCTTTAAATCTATTGTTGATATATCTGCAGCACAGGCAGTGAATTCTGCTTCAGTTACTTCTGTTACATTCCATCAGAATTTTATTAGGTTTAGAAAATTCTCGAAAGCTCCTTAAAAATTAAGATAAAACAGAGCTACTTGTGAACCTCTAAAATGTTGAACGCTTACTGAACGACGGTGTTAGGTTTATTTTCGTTACGGAATTTCTTGATTCGGTCGCCGCGCTCAAAGCCCGCGATAAAAGTTATGCAATAGCTTAAAAGTGTGCGTACTGCATGAGCTATAGCGTACAGCGACATGTGGGCAATAAAATATCCATTAAAATGAAAAGGTTCAATCAAGATCGATTAATTAATAATTTATAGGAGCACAAGGAATGTCTTAATGAAACTTTGACGGCAGAATAATGAATCGAAGCTGGGCACGGTCTGCGGTTATTGTTAGTCGGACTAATGAACTGCCGGCGGATATAACGGTACTCGTTGAGCAAACAATTGCCCGATTTATTCAATTCATAGCGATGCGAAATTAAGTTTGCTATGAGTGTCCCGTGCTGGAGTGGCGACTCCGCACCGGATAGTGTCAGACCCCCACTAGGTGATCGGGCGGCATCGACGAGTCGCAGAGAACCGCTGGATACAGGGGGCGTAAGACCGAGAGCTGTAGAAGTCTATGCAAAAGACCTTTGTCTATTGGTTGATCGGTTGACATCTATCGGTTGATAAAGAAGAAGAAAGAAGAGATGTCAATAGTTTACAGATAAATAAACCTAAAAAAACCGGCCAAGTGCGAGTCGGGCCTCGCTCTTTTAGGATTCCGTACATAATATGAACAAATCACTTTTTTAAAAACAAGATACATATTTAGATATTTTTATTATTTGTTGTTATAGCGGCAATAGAAATACACACTCTGAAAATTTCAACTGTCTACCTACCTATTACGGTTTACGAAATACGGCCCGCTGACAGACGGACGGACGGACGGACGGACAGCGGACACTTAGTAATAGGGTCCCGTTGGCACCCTTTGGGTACGGAACCCTAAAAATGAGTCATTTAATTTTATCTAATATTATGATTTATTTTATTCAATAAACTGGTTTATTTGATCTATTTAATATATTAGTATCTAAAAGTATTCGATTGTATATTTAAAATATTTGAGAACATTATTGACAACACTCAGGCATACATAGTAGGTTTCCTCAAGACATTTTAACATCACTGTATTTAATTATTGTTTAATTAGGTATAGGTAGCTTTAGGAGGTTTGCGACTCAAAACCACGCACCCCTCGAAAAGGAGGCAGAAAACTTGACTTAGTGGTAGCTATCACCGTTGTGAAGTTAAAAAGAGTTAAATATAAATCTAACCTTACCCTTTTCGGAACAAGGTTTACTCGTGTGACGAGGCCACCCGATTCCTGTCACCCGCTAAACTTTATTCCCTGTCACTTTTATTACTCGTGTTTCGCCGGTCCATCTTCTCGGCTCGGCTGACCTCGCTCTCGTTTTGAAAGTACAGGGTCTAAGTACAATTTTTGAGATGTCTAAATACCTACATATTATAAAAGGAAAAGGTGACTGACTGACTGATCTATCAATGCACAGCTCAAATCACTGGATGGATCAGGCTGTATATCATACGGAGAGCAATTATGACGTAAGGCATCCGCTTAGAAAGGATTTGTGATAAAAAGGTGACTGACTGACTGATCTATCAACGCACAGCTCAAATCACTGGATGGATCGAGCTGTATGGCATACGGAGAGCAATTATGACGTAGGCATCAGGATTTGTGAAAAGAAAAGGTGACTGACTGACTTACCTATCACCGCACAGCTCAAATCACTGGACGGATCGGGCTGTTTGGCATATTATAAAATACAAGTCTTTTTATAAGACGTATAGATGATAGCTATTATGACTTAGGCATCCGCTAGGAAAGGATTTTTAAAAATTTAACTCTTATGGGGGTAAAATAGGAGTTTGAAAAATCGAACTTAACGTGAGCGAAGTCGCGGGCTAAAGTTAGTTATAAAAGCTACCTTATGCCCGCGGCTTCGTCCGCGTAGAGTAGGAGGTTTTTGGTTACCGTAGGAAAATATTTTTCCTTCCATCAACCAATAGTTCGATATCCTTCTTCCACCTAGTTAAATCTTAATTAGGTGGAAGAATTATATCGAACAATTTGCAGGGAGCTGGATAAAAGCGGCGCAAAACCGTGAAATGTGGAAGTGCTGATAAGAAACTGTTGTCCAGCCGTGGACATCTATTGGTAGACGACTACGACGACGACAAATCAATACTCTTTACACCGGCATCGCTATTATGTAGCTATAGTGAAACTGAAGCCGAACAGCCTATTGTTCTACTGAAGAGTGCCCTTCATATAAGTAGAACACGACTCCCTCAATGTATCCAAAGTGCTGAGACAAACACTTGAAATTTTCGCGACGAATAAATATTGTGGCATAATATAACCCATCAATATTTTTGACGAAGGTCGTAGAAGGAATCCGGTTGGTGAGTACTACTCACCAGAAATTAGATGATAATCCGTTTATAGGTAACTAACTAAAAAAAATAATGTCCTGTTGACGGAATCTCCTCAGACATGAGCCAACTGTGCGTGAGATATTATAGTGAATAAAAAACCGGCCAAGTGCGTGTCGGGCCACGCGCAGTGTAGGGTTCCGTAGTTTAAAGTCTCAACATAAATTCCTTTAAAATTCATTATATATACTACTGCTGTGAATTTTTTCTTGTATCATATATACAACCATTTAGCTGGCAAGAGGTGTCCCACTTGACTCTAATAAAATTTAGCACTTTAAAATATCATATTTCACAAACGGATCCCTGAATTGAAAAATGGTGTTCCCACACCCTCAACGTTTTTGAAAGACCTATTCCACGACACCCCACACTATGGGATAGATGAGAAAAAAAAATTCATCCCCATTTTACATGTAGGGGAGGTACCCTAAAAAAAATATTTTTCACAATTTTATTTCACCACTTTGTCGGCGTGATTGATATTTATACCACTGTGAAATTACAGATTTCTAGTACCAATAAACCTAAACCGCGGACAGACAGACAGACAGACAGACGGACGGACATGGCGAAACTATAAGGGTTCCTTGTTTACTACGGAACCCTAAAAAGTGTGTGCCCGTACAGAACAGGTGCACTCTCTGCGAGATAAATTGGCGCTCGTATTGGCCGGAGCTCGCTTGCCTTGAAGATAGATAGGTACTCAAGTTATAAGTGACAGAAAATATAGATGCCGAAAGAGCGTTCCACACTTTAACAGGTGGTTCTCATAGGTAGTCCACTGGAACGAAAATCCGACGCGGTCAGCGTTTACCCTACTATTATTACAGAGTACGGATCGGTTATCTCTCCTTATACTGTGCTATTACCTTATTTTGGTTAATGATATCACAAAAGAATAGAATACAATAGAAATATTTTTTACTAGCTGATGCCCGCGACTTCGTCCGCGTGGATTTAGTTTTGAAAATCCCTCGGGAACGCTTTGATTTTCCGGGATAAAAATCCTTAAGCCTATGTCACTCTCCAGGTCCTCAGCTATACCCATGCAAAAAATCACGTCGATCCGTAGCCCTGTTGCGGCGTGATTGAAGGACAAACCAACAAACCAACAAATCAACAAACCAACAAACAAACACACTTTCGCATTTATAATAATATTAGTAAGGATTCAAATAAACTTTTACAAGTGCTTTTGAAAAGTCGATGAATCTACCACTGCACTGGTTCGGAATGGCCTTCCTGCCGAGAAGAACCAGCAAGAAACTACAATAGAAAACCAGCAAAATAGTTTACAATAAGTACTATGCTATGTGTGCAGTGTTTCTACAATGAGGGGAATAACAATACTACAAAATACCTACTTACAATTCAATACATGTTAAGATGGATAGACAGAAGGTAGCCCCATTCCCGCCGGGGGCACCCGTTCACAAGCATGACGCATGACGCAGCCGTTGCTTCGCTCAACCATATTTGAGAGACATAGTCTTATTATATTTACTACCGTTAAGGGAACGTTACAAGTACAACCCGCATCACACGACACCACCACAGAAGTATTTAAAGAGAGCGTGACATACTTGGGCTACCCATGCATCGATTTGAATACTAATATTCAAATTAAGCAGTGATAGCTTGGTGGTTAGGACTGTGGTCTCCTATTCGGGAGGTCGCAGGTTCGATTCCGGGTACGCACCTCTGACTTTTCGGAGTTAAGTGCCTTTAAGCAATTAAATATCACTTGCTTCAACGGTGAAGGAAAACATCGTGAGGTAACCTGCACACCTGAGAGTTCTTCATAGTTCTTGAAGGTGTGTGAAGTCCGCCAATTCGCATTGGGCCAGCGTGGTGGACTATGGCCTATAACCCTTCTCTGAGAGGAGACCTCGCTCAGGAGTGAGCCGTTGATGGGTTGCTAATGATGATGATGATGATTCAAATTCAGTGTTAATGAAGCTCTAAGTTATTAAGAGACGTTTCATGATTCAACCGCTGGCCATCTGTAAGTCGTTCCGCAGGATAATTAAAATCTAGAGACCATCTTTAATGAAGAAATGCCTTTATTAAACCGCTTTACTCCGTTATACTGCGCAAAGCCGACGACGGTCAGATTTGCCTTAATTAATTCCCTGATTCCAAATTATTATCGGCGCGGTCCTCAATTACACATAACTACCATATTTCACGGCTTTCCCATAATGGGTACTTAGCCTTTTTTTAAAGTTCTTTGACTGATAAATGCCTGTCCTTATTACATACAACACAGCTAAACTACTTATACTCGTGAATAAGAAAGTACTTCAATCAGGTCGCCGCAATCGATCAATCAATTATTTCGATCATCGAATGTGGAAAAGCTGCATCAATCATTGCTACAGGTACAGTTTCATTTAGAGTGATTGGCTAAATTTCTAACATACTTTCAACAACAAGGCATTTAAGCCAGCCAAGCTCGATCTCGGATAATCAGGAATGATTGCTCTTGGTAGGAATAATTTTTTGATAACCCTACGGCAGACTACAAAAGTCCTGTACTTATTTTATGCTAATGCCCGCGAATACGCCCTCTTGAAGTTAAGTTTTTAAAATCCCGCGAGAAATCTTTGTTTTTCCGTGATAAAAGGTAGGGGCAAGTGCTGTTCCTATGGATGCTTGTACCTGTGGACACAATCGATTCCGTCGAAATTAGCAACCCTAAAATTCTAATTTGAGCGCGACCTGTCAACCATAGACAAAGCTTTAAGGTCACATTAAGGAACAGCACTTGCCCATACCCTGTGCCCTTTTACAAGTCCTCAACTATATCCATACCAAAAATTACATCGATCCAATGCTCCGTTGCTGCTTGATTCGCCAACACAAACGCATTTTCACATTTTAAAATATTATTATGGAAGGATAACAAAAAGACTTTATTTCTATCAACCCCCATTCGTTAATCGTAATCAATTCCGCTCAAGCCCTTCACGAACTCAGGAGAGGCGTTGTAGACGTATGACGTTGATTGAGGACTGACCCAAATAAACTCGTCCATTTGTGGACATGTCGACTCTTCCGACATGTTTGACGTTCCCTTTGACGACTAATGACTTATCGGGCCGGCCGCCCTGCTCGGTTTATTAGATTGTGGTCTGGTCTAGTACCTTCTTTTTATTTGCCCTGCAATTTTTTCTCATATACGTGAGAATTAATCCCTTTACCAGCTTGAGGGTTTGTGTAAAAATGATTGCACCAGATCTTTCACCATATTGACGATCGTAATACTCTCTGATTGGTTCACACTCTCTCGCTATCGGTTAAAATGCATTGATGCAGCAAGAATGCCATAAATTCTCATGCCATAAATGCCAGAGGGATTGCGATAGTTACAGTTACATATTTTGAAAATCCCAACGCAGGTCTTGCCTGCGATTTTGGATTGCCTTTCCCTCCTTATCCCGGGATACAAAGTGACAAAGTGTATCTCTCTCTGGATCTTTAATTATGTCCATGAAAAATTGTGAAACATCCTCTGCCTACCAGTGACACTAAACATAGTATTACTAACGTAAGTCTGTGACGGATAAGATTAGGGCGGACATGGAGGCAGATATAGAAAAAAATAAAACTTTTGTTTGGGTTATGGTAGGTCGTTCATTCATATGAGCTTATAGCACTAATCTCTATTTAATCTATGATTATCACTGGAATGGCTCTCCCCTTAGGCTGTCCCTATCAAATGACAGCGTAATTAATTTATGGATCAATTTGAAGCGCCACATTTGGATGGATCTCTCTGGATCTTATAATATTGTATACCGACCGACGGCTTAGGCTGGAATCACATCTGTGCGCATCGATTCGCATTTTGTCCATACAAAACTGTCATTTTTCATAGAGCCGTGTACGCATCAATTCGGCTTTTCGATGATTACACGACTCTATAAAAACCTTTATATGAACAATGTTATTGGTGCCAATTTCACCTTCCGCTTTGGTAATCTTTTCAACTCAAAAACTATCAGAACGTCCAAATATCCGATCCCCCGAAGGTCCAATTCGCCGAATGTCTAATGTGACGTTACGGCTTATTTCTCGAACGTCCAATCCCCTATAAGGTCCATTTCCCCGAAAGTCCTATATGTGTCTTTTCGACTAGTCTGCCACTAGATCCAATTATTCTACGAACGTTATTCGGAGTTGAATTACTTAATTTCATTAGAGAAATTAATTAAAAAATTGCTTGATGGAATCTAAAGTAATTTTAATTAGTGTCTAAGTAGTTTGAGTGGGATGAAAATACTTATTTACTTTTACGTAAAATGCAAATAAAGGACAAACAAAAACAAAAAGCTTAGGATTTCCACGAAAAAAAACATCACCAGATTATACCTATAAGTCCACCTGGGCCGTCGGTCGCTAATTAACTTTGGCCAGAGGCCATTAAGGACTCTCGACTCCGTAAAAAAAAACATTGAAAACAATGTTGATTTACGTCGAGAATTATAATCTACGATGTCAAGTTTGTGGCCGCCTGTAAAGAGGCTAACGATAAAGCCGTTTACTTTTCTAATTTGGAGGCTTAACACGGACCACAATTTAATATTATTTTCAACTGACGAAAAAAGAAGGAGAAGGTTCTCAAATCTCAATACGTCGCGTATATTTTTTTATGTATGATCATTGATCACGCATAACTTTTCACAGAGACGTATTCAATTATTTTATTTCACACGAGAAAATGATTCATGGGTTTCCAATTTATAGGCGCAAATCTCGTGCCAGATTTTCTTTTGTTGCGAGATTGGCTTGCGCTTGACTAAATGACAACAATCAACGATGAATTCACTGATGATTTGGAACGCGCTTACCTAGAATATATTCCAACTAGCTGATGCCCGCGGCTTCGTCCGCGTGGATTTAGTTTATCAAATGCCTCGGGAACTCTTTGATTATCCGGGATAAAAAGTAGCCTTTGTCACTCTCCAGGTCCCCAACTATATCCATGCAAAAAATCTGTAGTATAGTTCTGTTGTGTAGTGATTGAAGGACAAACCAACAAACTAACAAACAAACACTTTCGCATTTATCATATTAGAATGTATGAAGTATTATAGTATGAAGTAGATTATATAGAATGATTTTAGCACCATTGTCTGTTGTAGTTTTTGTCTACTTTGAGGTTTTCCTCTCCTGACAAGGGTTGCCAGTTGCCAAAGAGATTGCTTTTGGAATAAGGCCGCTTTTGCACCCTTTAATTATTTTCTTTTTTGTAAATTATTTTAATTTCTTGTTGTGCATAGAATTTTCTAATCTATTCTATCCTATCGTATTGTGTGTGTATTTTCTATTCTAATCTTATGTACTCTTTTACTTACTTGTACTTATATACTTTGAACACTAACAGAACTTTTTACAAACTTTTGGCGTAAGTTTAAGTATCTTAGATATTTCGGGTGGTAACAAAAATCAGAAGGTACCTGTTTCTACTTTCTTGTCTTAGGCGGCGACAAGTCTCTCTTGTTCTTTGAATTTCTTGTTGCCCACGTTTCGTCTAGCCTCTGTATAACTCTAAATAAGAATCGAAAATGTCCCGCTAAACTTTCTTTCAATTTACTGTCCACCTTCTCTCTTTCTCTATTATGCGCTCTCAGGTATTTAAAATATTTTAGCGGTGTAGATTTAAGTCCTTAAATGGACCGTGTTGTGACACGTAATGATTATCCCTTTAATCAAGCCGACTACGGTCCAAATCCTTTGCAATAGCGTCGTTTATGGCAGTCTTGTTTTCTTGAACCTAATAGTAGATCCCTATTAGGTTTAACCAAACGATTGCCTCACTAATTAGTTACCTTCCTTCGATACACATGCACTTACGAAGTGGCATACCAATAAATAACATTAAAGTATCTACCTATGTGTGCTAAAAGATATGTTTAGAAATTAGTCTTTTTTTGTGCTTCTACTACTACGGGAGGTTATTGCCTAGGTATATCAGTTATTTGTATATGTGTTAGTACCTTAGGTTAGTACATACGATTTTGATAATTAGGCAATAGGTATAGTTTGGTTTTAGCAGTCCTATTTCAATATCATGAAGTAACGAATAAAGTCACTGTCACAAGTCACTGTTTTTCCGGGATGAAAGGTAGCCTTTTTAACCCCCGACGCAAAAAGAGAGGGGTGTTATAAGTTTAACGTGTCTGTGTATCTGTGTATCTGTGTATCTGTCTGTGGTAGCGTAGCAGCCAAACGGATGAACCGATTTTCGTTTAGTTTTTTTTGTTTCATAGATAATTTTATCCCGAGTGTTCTTAGCTATGTTTCATGAAAATCTGTTCAGCCGTTTGAAGATTATCAGCTCTTTTCTAGTTGATGAGGGGATCTGACTAACTTCCGTATGTCCGATCGATTCGAAATTTGGTACCGTGTTACTTCAATGATATTGAAAGTATATGGTAACGTAACCATGACCTGATCAGCAGTTTGAAGATCATCAGCTCTTTAATAGTTGATGAGGGGATCTGACTACCTTCCATATGTCTTATCGATTCGAAATTTGGTGCCGTGTTACTTCAATGATATTGAAAGTATATGGTAAGGTAACCATGACCTGATCAGCAGTTTGAAGATCATCAGCTCTTTAATAGTTGATGAGGGGATCTGACTACCTTCCATATGTCTTATCGATTCGAAATTTGGTACCGTGTTACTTCAATGATATTGAAAGTATATGGTAAGGTAACCATGACCTGATCAGCCGTTTGAAGATCATCAACTCTTTAATATTTGATGAGGGGATCTGACTACCTTCCATATGTCCTATCGATTCGAAATTTGGTACCTTATTACTTCAATGATATTGAAAGTATATGGTAAGGTAACCATGACCTGATCAGCCGTTTAAAGATCATCAGCTCTTTAATAGTTGATGAAGGGATCTTACTACCTTCCATATGTCCTATCGATTCGAAATTTGGTACCGTGTTACTTCAATGATATTGAAAGTATATGGTAAGGTAACCATGACCTGATCAGCCGTTTGAAGATCATCAGCTCTTTAAAAGTTGATGAAGGGATCTTACTACCTTCCATATGTCCTATCGATTCGAAATTTGGTACCGAGTTACTTCAATGATATTGAAAGTATATGGTAAGGTAACCATGACTTTAAATATGACATGTTAGAGTAAGGTTTAGATTTTGAAAGTGGGTAATTAAATGGGATCAATTAGGCTCAATTACCACTGCGCTAACTAATCACTATAAATACCTTCCTAATATTTATACCTACTTACTTTAAAAAGGACTAAATAAAAGTAAAATTAAAAATTTTAAAAACCCCCGACACAAAAAATAAACTCTTAAAACTAACAAATAATATTTTAAACCTATGTATAATTTTATACCTATATATAATTATTATCGTCACATATATTATGTAAGTTCAAATATTTTTAATTTCCAAGCTTGCATCGTCGTCGCGTCGGGGGACCGCTAAGTGAGAAAAACAGGTGTAGTCGCAGATTGCAACAAAAGAATTTACTCCGAAAAATTCGCAAAATCGACACAACCGTCAACGTCGTCTGCCCTCACGTGTCGCGCGCGGCACGTAGAGCGTAGACTATATGCATGAAACTTAAGATCGCTCGTACCTAAACGACGCTTGGAAAATAAAAATATTTGAACTTACATAATATATGTAAGGATAATAATTATTTAAAGGTATAAAATTATATATAGGTTTAAAATATTATTTGTTAGTTTTTAGAGTTTATTTTTTGTGTCGGGGGTTTTTAAAATTTTTAATTTTACTTTTTTGTTGTTTTTGCCTTTCAATCACGCCGCAACAGAGCTCAACGTAATTTTTTGTATGGGCAGGTATAGTTGAGGATCTGATGAATGACATTAGCTACTTTTTATCCCGGGAAATCAGAGTCCCCACTGGATTTCTAAAACTAAATCCAAGCTAGTTACTTCAGCACCGACCTGTCAATGACAACAAAAATAGCTTAACTATGTATAGTTATGTATATAAACTGAAACTATCTGATAGATTTTGATACTCTTATAATCCCGTTATTGTGATTTTCCATTACCGAATCGACGAAGCCGGTAAGCTATTTTCCATTAGCACGCGTATTGCTTTTAACTCGATTTGACAGTGTTTTTAAAGGGCAGCTCGGATCGGGATGACATACGTGAAACACGGCTAAAATAACACACAATTTATATTGAAAGCTTTTTTTTAATCTCTCACGTTATCCTGCTGTGGGATTGTCTTAAAATGATTGCATCAGTGTAGTGATTGAAAGCACTTCTGTTTGGATCAGTGTAAAGATCGCAATCACCATCACCACCACCACCATTAATGCATTTTAAGGAGAGCACCAGACAAACAGAGGTCATTTACACTGATGCCATCATTTTTAAACACTACCAGAGCAGCTCTTGGGCAGTCGCAGTTACTATTAGATATTTCTAACTAGATATTTCTAACTAGATATTTCTAACTAGATATTTCTAACTAGCTATTGCCCACAACTTCCTCCGTGTGCAGGTAGATTTTTAAAAATCCCGCGGGAACCATCTGTTTTTCAAGATAAAATGTAGCTTTTTTATCTAGAATTTTTAAAACTTTAATCCACGTGGACAAAGTCGCGAGCTAAAGCTAGTATACCTACTTAATTTCTAACTAGATATTTCTAACTAGCTATTGCCCACAACTTCCTCCGTGTGCAGGTAGATTTTTAAAAATCCCGCGGGAACCATCTGTTTTTCAAGATAAAATGTAGCTTTTTTATCTAGAATTTTTAAAACTTTAATCCACGTGGACAAAGTCGCGAGCTAAAGCTAGTATACCTACTTAATAAATTACATCTAAAGCTGCGTACAGATTTTTGCAACACAACATGCAATGTAACATTTTCCATACTTACTATATCTATAGATTGTACTCTGGCTCTGCTCAAAACTCGAGATAGGGTTAAAATGAGACACAAAGATGTTTCGATATAATTCTGTCTGGTTTAAACTCAGTCTTGAATCTGTACTGAGTGAGAGTGACATATATAGATCTTCTTCTTCTTCTTCTTTATCAACCGATAGACGTCCACTGTTGGACAAAGGTCTCTTGCATGGACTTCCACAGGTCTCGGTCTTGCGCCGCCTGAATCCAGCGGCTCCCTGCGACTCGTTTGATGTCGTCGGTCCACCTGGTGGGGGGTCTGCCAACACTGCGCTTCCCGGTGCGGGGTCGCCACTCCAGCACCTTATAGATCTTACCCTAAGACAACTGCGCGCAAGCTACGTGCAATCTCTGCGCGCTCCTTGGTTCCCGCCTAATATTTTCGCCTTACATTCAAAAATAAAATCAAAAGAAATAATGTATATGATTCATTGTACAATCATGGTACATCTTTGATACCTAGGATACGTTAACATTTCAATTTTTTTCAAGGGTTCTCATCAGCTATGACAGAGTGGATTCATTTATTAATTATTATTTATGTTCCTTTAGTCTGCCTCTGTTGGTGAAATTAAAGGATATTCGAGTAATTTATGTTTCCGCATTGAAGAAGCTTGTCATTGTTTCGTCAGACTTATGAATAAATTATACAAACAAGGCTCGGAGGCATCGACGCAAGCCATCGCCTTAATTAACTCAAATGGTTATAGAACTTTAGGTCGTCTTTATGCGCTAAACTGTTCATAATTTTTGTCAATTCTTTCATCATCATTTATCTCAACCCTTCGCCGGCCTACTAATGGGCACAGGTTCCTATCGAATGAGAAGGCATTAGGGCTTAGGCCAGTTTTTACACATCCTTGAGAACATTATGGAGAACTCTCAGGTACATGCAGGTTTTCTCGAGATAATTTCCTCCACCGTTGTAGCATATAATATGATCATTTTATTTGCTTAAATGCACATAACTTCGAAAAGTCGGAGGCGTGTCCGATCGAACTCGCGATCCCCCTGAATAGGAGAGAGTCCTAACCGCTAGCACAGTCCTAATCACTGCTCTATGTGATAAAATATCGCTTGCCAAAAGCATAATTTTATGGCAACCCTAGAGAGGTAAAATTGAAACATAAATCAAAAACAGATGCGATTTGTAGAAGCCATCACATAAATTAACTCGTGCAAATTGGTGACGCGTGCTATATTTTCAGCCACATCCCGTCGTATTTTGTTATAAAGCTTTTAGGGTGGGTCCACACAACATGAATTGTCTCAATTAATAAAAATAAGCTTCGCCTTCCTATTTTTTTTAATACTGCGACTACAAAATTATATTTTCGTTCTTAAGAAGAAGGTACAGTACCCGGCGATATATATTGCACATCGGCCTTTGGAATAAAACGCTATTCTATTCTATTGCAAGGAAAGCTAGCCAGAAATTCACGTAGTAATTACTGAAATCTCTTCACAATCGGCGAGCACATCACGTAACATATATAAGAATGCAGTCGAACTGTGAATAGAATAGAATAGCGTTTTATTCCAAAGGCCGATGTGCAATATATATCGCCGGGTACTGTACTTACTAATTGTATTGTATTTTCTACTTTATTATTTTAAGTTTTATGAAACAAACGAGAAAATCTATTCGAAAATGTTGGCACACATCATAAACGTCTAACATCAGCTGTCAACCATACATAATATATTTATTATTCTTTTATTTCGTAACACCTAATAGCTTCACGTTTAATTCCAAAATTAACGGTGATTGCGTAAAGTTTAAACATGCATGCCTTTCATATAAGAACAAGAAAAATGTCTGTTCAACGCGACACAATAATCTGAAGCAAATGAGGTGTTACCCACGCAGATTTAATGCATACCTAATTCCATTTCCCGCTAGCTTCACGCGGCAAGCAAAACGGTTTTATTAAAGACCTCATTTTCATTTTGGAAGAAAATTGTTTCACCAGTGTGAAAAATATACACGCACCACACGCTTATAAAAATACAAAATACTGAAAGAATATCTATACCTATAGAAATCAACGAAATATTAAGGAAACGTATTCAGGACTTTTAGGATCTTTAGTAAGCCCCAACTTGAAATTATATTTCAGTTCAAGGTTTCTGAAACGAGCCTCTAAAGTGTGGAACGCTGCTCCGGCGCCATTTCTGCCATAAATAACTTGAGTGCCTGCAAGGCAGGATTGAATACGCATCTTCTAGGCAAGCGGACTCCAATCTTAACCTCAGCAGTACTTTTCATCATTAAAATCTGAGTACCTATACCTAATTAATTTCACATTCAACTAATTAGGTGTCTCATAATTTATTATTCCACAATATATGAGGCAGTACAGCTACATTTTATCAATTATTGTATTTTTTCATATCCGTCAAACAAAAAATTTACCTTGCGTGTCCTCCGTGTCCTCGATACATATTTTTCCTTTTCCTTATTTAAATTCTTCTTCTTTTTAGTAGCTCCGCGCGTCGCTTAAGGGACTTCATTTTGTAGTATGTCAATTCGTAATGTAATGTCAATTCGTAATTCGTATTTTTATTCAAAGTGAGACGCCAGAAAATTGCAATAATCCATGGAATTAGGAATTGCGACTACGTTCCTATTTCTATGCAATAATCTTTATATTTGAATAATGAATTAGTACCGTGACTTTTTAATGCCGTGTCGTAAATAAGCATGATGACAGATTTAAAACTGTTGGATGATGTTCGGAGTACCTAGTAGGTATCTAATATTTCGTATTTTTTTAAGCTATTGCATAGCTTTTATCGCGGGCTTTGAACTAGGACAAACAGTTTGAGCGCGGCAACCGAATCAAGAAATTCCGTAACGAAAAAAAACCTAACACCGTCGTTCAGTAAGCGTTCAACATTTTAGAGGTTCTCAAGTAGCTCTATTTGGCGCAGTGGGCGAGCTACCGCTTTCGAGCGCCGATGTCGCAGGTTCGAATCTCACTCGCGAAGTAGTGACAGTTCGCTTTTCTTGTTTGTTTGTTATTAATTTTTTTTTAATATTGCATAAATATTATAATTGCATAAGTTAGCAATAGCTTTACCGCGGCAGTCCCCGAGTGCCACTTAATTTTTTTTCTTTATTTGATTAGGGGCTTTTGTACCTTGGTACACGTCAGCCCCATTATAATCTAAATACAATTTATACACTAACAGAATAACTAATCACTAAAAAATTAACAAAATAATAAAAACTAAAATAACAATTACAAAAACTAAAACAAATACACTTACAGAGAAAATAATAAACAAAATTGTGATTACAATCAAATTAGACTTATGAATTTGTAAAAATAATTTATTTTATGAATCGGTTTTTTAAAAAGAATATAGGTATTATTAATTTAAGCTTTTTAGTGTAACTTCATAGAATCAATCTACACATTCTCTGATTGCGAGCGATTTGCTTGAGGAGTTCCGTCCTCTATCACCGAAGATAATATTCACTTCCTTCACTTTTAAATTGGGGCAACCTGACGATATGCCCTTTCAAATAAAAAAAAATTGAAATCGATTCAGATTTGACTGAGTTATGGAATAACATCGCCAAAAAAATAAACAAAAATACGCGCCGAATTGAGAACCTCCTCCTTTTTTGAACCTTCTTATCTCTTTTGTTGGCCTACATACAAAATTCCATTTACATGCAAATTCCATCATATCCAACCGACCAACCCATGACTGGAAATATTCAGGTTTACCTACTACCTATAAAGTGAAATTACGATGAAGGCTATCTATCCTCTTTGGTTGTCCTTTGAGCACTTTAGGGACCAAAGTAATATTTAGGTGTTTCGTCTTCCCAAAGCAACTAAGTTTCCGAACTGAAAGGGTTGCTGGATAGATAGGTAGCGAATTGGCCCTCAAATGATAACCTATTTCGAAATGTTTATTTCAATATCGACTTGATGTATGTTCAAACGCGATTTCATGAGTTTCACCACCGCACTCCGCTTTTAGCTTGGGATATATATGACAAGAAAAATATACGCGACGAATTAAAAAAAAAAACGAAAAAACCTCCTTTTTGTCGGTTTAAATTTTTTTTACTGTAGCCGTAACCGTAGCCATAGCCATCTCTATCTCCTGTAATACAGGAGATAGAGACGGCTATGGTGACATTCAACAAAATTCACCTGTGGGAACGCCGTATAATAAATACTCATAAAAAATTCAATAAAATTTTCATGATTTTTGTATCGATAAAAATCAAAAAAACTACTTTACAAAATTATCTTAACACCTTTATTTTGTTTACAATGATTTATTATATTTATAATAACATAATTATATATAATAACAAGTGTAATTTGTTTTTAATTTTTTACCAAATATTATAAATTAAAAAATTATAAATAATAATAAATTAATAGAAAGAAAGAAAGAAAGAAAACTATTTTATTTGATCAACAAAATTAAACGAATTAAAAGAAAAAGAAATAAAAAAGCATAACTAAATATACTAAAATAAAAATAATAAAAACCGGCCAAGTGCGTGTCGGGCCACGCGCAGTGTAGGGTTCCGTAGTTGAAAGTCTCAACATACATTTTGAGTTCCATGGTTTAAATACTATAATATACTTCAAAATATGCAACTTACACTACGTGTAATATCTAACTTAGAAAAACCGATATAACTCCTTCACTAAACTAGCGGCACGCTATGAAGGCCGGTTTGACGTTTGTCCGCTCATGAAGTTTCGTATTAATTGATAACGACTTTGAAGGAAATAATTGTATTACTTTATTGACGATAGTGATGTGCAGAGATTCATAAATTTTATCGAATGTAGTTTTAGGTTTAGGACTCAAAATTTATTTATTAAATTGATTTCTAAAATGTATACAAGTGTAGAAAAATCAGTTTGCACCATTTAAGGGGTGAATGTACTTGTGAATATGAACAATTTTCACTATGTGGACAAACCTCTGAAATCGCAAAAAAATATCAGCTGTTTCATACAAAAGGTAAAATTTTTATTTTTATATGATATATACCACAACTCGGCATTTGGTTATGGCGTGAAATACGTTAAAAATGGCGTAGATGCAAACATGAATATGTTAAAAGCGGAATTAGTACGTCTTTTAAAAGAAAACAAACCAACCAAGATCCGATACGTCATTGACGAAATAGCATTAGAACATGGGCACAGAGTTATACGGTTACCGCCTTACCATTGTGAGTATAATGCGATTGAGTTGGTGTGGGCTCAAATTAAGGGATATGCTGCAAGACACAATACAGAACCCCCATTTACCACAAAAAAAATGCTAAAATTATTAGAAGAAGCTTGTGAACATGTGACTAAAGGAGACTGGGAAAAGGTTGTGAATAGAACTGTTAAATTAATAAGGGAAGATTATGAAAGAGATGTGAAAATAGATAATATTATAGAAAACGAACATATAATTATTAATGTAGGTGATGATAGCAGTGACGACAGTGAAAATAGTAGTATGGACGAATCTGATTAATTATGGCCTTTTGTGGCACCTTTTTTGGTATCTTTTGTATTCATATGTTTCTTGTGTGCATATAAAGTATGTATATTCATTTTCATTCAAATATTCAGTTCGTTCAAATAAATTAAATAAACATATACATTTTTGTTTTATTAAACCTATTTAATCAGGTACAAAAACAAAACTTAATTGTTTTTTGTTCGAGAATAAATTGACATTCCACATCACTATTGTAATGTGTCAAACCGGCCATCATAGCGTGCCGCTAGTGTAATGAACCCTACTTAGCCGTGATAGTTTTCCTTTAAAATTCATTATATATACTACTGCTGTGAATTTTTTCTTGTATCCTATATACAACCATTTAGCTGGCAGAGGGGGGGGACACTTGACTCTAATAAAATTTAGCACTTTAAAATATCATATTTCACAAACGGATCCCTGAATTGAAAAATGGTGTTCCCACACCCACAACGTTTTTGAAAGACCTATTCAACGACACCCCACACTATGGGATAGATGAGAAAAAAAAATCATCCCCACTTTACATGTAGGGGAGGTACCCTAAAAAAAATATTTTTCACAATTTTATTTCACCACTTTGTCGGCGTGATTGATATTTATACCCTTGTCAAATTACAGATTTCTAGTACCAATAGTCTCTGAGCTAAACCGCGGACAGACAGACAGACAGACAGACAGACGGACGGACATGGCGAAACTATACCTTCCTTCCTTGTTTACTACGGAACCCTAAAAAAGAACAATTTAGAATGATCAAATAGGTCTCCCACTCAGCATTGTGCTGCAGCAAGCTGCAGCGCTGGTTTTCAGTGGGAGCCTTATTTGAGTGCAATCACGGACACGTTATTCAATTATTTATAAAAACAAATTAAAATTAAGTGAACAGAAAAATTAATTAAAATAAACGAAATACAAATTTAAAAGAAACTATTAAAAGGTAAAAGAAAAACAATAGAATAAAACACAAAATAAAAACAAAAGCACAAAACACAATACAGGTGGCAAGCAATACCGCAAGCAAATTTTTAATAATAAAAATAAAATAAATAATAATTATCTGAAGTCAGTATTCGAACCTCTGAATCGATAGTATCACTCCTTCTTTTTACCGCTGCGCCATCAAAGCATTGATGGAATGTGTAAAATAAACGAAGACAACAAGGACTGTGACGAAAAAATCTTACGCTTTTATTTTTTAACGCTACGGACGTTTTTTGCCGGCTAGGGTACCCCTCCGCAACGCCCCATAAGGAACTTCGTTCCAAAACTTAACCAAGACACATACCTATTATGCGAATTTATGTCGTTTTACTGTGAATATCGACATAAAAGCATAAGCCCAGTAGAGCACAGTGCATTAGCCAAATACAGCGACCCAAAAGTACCAACTGGGGAGGACTATTTGGTGCTAAAATGTCACCTAAAATTAAAATTCCATTATGTCAAGTATTTGTGAAAGAGCGATGGAGAGTGATTGATACCTAGGCGCTCATTTAAGCACTTTGGGACAGGGTCTCTAATAATATCCCTTTTGAAATGACACCCTTCTAAAAATCAATCTCCAACGTCTTTTAAGTCCCTAAGTAATATAATTAATTTCTAAACTGAAAATTATGTGTCGTAACTAGACATTACTGAAAATTTCAGTACGAAAAAGGTAGAAGAGTCCTCGATTACTTTTGGAACGTAGTTCCTTATCGCGCGGTGCGGAACTCGGAAGGGGGCTAGACGGATCGACACCGAAACCGAAACTTTTTTGAAGGCATTGTGTTCGGTATTTTCGCGGTACAATATTGGGTCTCCGAAGCCTTGTGGCTCCTGCAGTCGCCTAACAGTTAAAAGTCGATGGTTCGAATCCCAGCTCGACAGACTGAATTTTCTATTCTCAATTTTATTTTAAATAATTTCTACATGTGGAATTTGTCCACATGTAGAAATTTATTTTTGAAAATTCATCCCTTAAGGGGGTAAAATGAAAAAAACGACTTAAACGTGAGCGAAGCCGTGGGCAAAAGCTAGTGAAAAAATAAAAAACTTGAGAGGTGTCAAGGGACACCCGGATGGAACGTAGTTCCTTTCTATTAATTAATTTGGCATTGTGTTCGGTATTTTCGCGGTACAATAATGGGTCTCCGTAGCCTTGTGGCTTCTGCAGTCGCCTAACAGCCAAAGCCAAAGGTTGATGGTTCGAATCCCAGCTCGACAGACCGAATTTTCCATTTTCAATTTTATTTTAAACAATTTCTACATGTGGAACCAAATTTTTTATAACTTATAAGTTATAAAAAAATTAAAATTGAAGTATCTATAATTTTGAAACAACTGCCATTAATTATAAGTGTATAATAAATTATTAAAATAGAACAATTATTATAAACATAACCAAAAAAGTTTTTAAAACTTTAGTCTATCGGCTTGTACGCCGAACCAATGTTGATGTTTCCAATACAAAAACTCTCAAAGTGTCTAATTTATTCTTGAATGTATTCCTCGGATTATTCAATAATTATTTATTAATGACAATTCATTAATAAATAATTCTTATTGAGTACCTAAGTGTGTAATCTATCTTCTACTAGTAGTTCTACATAACTGCTAGATAGTGCTGTAGTATTATTCACTACATTAAAGGCTTAGTGGTTTTGATCTTTAATTGGCATGATCGGATTGATCTGTTACTTTGACCTGGATCACCTTTATTTATTTATTCAGGGGCTAATTTATTTGTTATCCGACCGCCATGACCCTTGTAGGAGCAATATCACTTCCAATTAGATACCTTTCTTATTATTTTGATCTCAAGTTAATTGGTTGAATGTTCTTGAATAGCTCGTTTCGATAATAATACATAATTATTGGATTGGCTGGAAATTGTGGACGTATTATTAACAGAACTTTATACTTTGGGCTTATAACTGTGTAAGTGTATTGTATCAAATTACGAAAAAGTCCTAGATAGCGTTTCTAAGATTGCTAGTTTTTATAGTGTTCTATCTTAATCTGAAAGACATAAACAACAGATTTAGAATAGAATAGAAAATTCTTTATTGCACAACTAGAAATAAAGGTTGATACACAAGAAAGAGAAAATAAATAATACAATTTGCAAAGACGGCCTTATTGCAAAAGCATTATCTTCCAGGCAAGGCAGATCTGGAGAGTAAAACAACGTCGAAGAAGTAAATGGGATCAGATGTGTGCGATCTTTGTTCTAATGTATGAAGTTTGCAATCAATACTTCCCGTAAACATGGCATTACTTACTACATTTCCCTTTTACAATTATTGATACAAACCGATGGATTCGTCGAGAGGTGGACGACTATCTGTTGATGAAGAAGAACACAGTGTAGAATTCATAAAAAGCTGGGTTTCCCAATTATGTATTAAGTATACGAGTATGTTATTAGGTATTATATGTTTAGAATAGAACAGAATAGAAATATTTTTTATTCAAATAAACTTTTTACAAGTGCTTTTTAATCGTCTGGCTCTACCACTGGTTTGGAATGCCCTTCCTTCCGAGAAGAACCAGCAAGAAACTCGGCGGTTGCTCTTTTGAAAAAAATTTACAATACAGTAAATACTATGCTATGTATGCAGTGTTTTCACAATGAGGGAAGTTCCAAAAAATGCATACCGAGTTACCGACTAACTTCTATCTTAAGATGGGCAGACATAAAGTAGCCCCATTCCCGCCGGTGGAACACGTTCACGAGCATGACGCATGACCCAGCCATTGCTTCGCTCAACCATATTTGAGGGAACGTAATCAACCCGCATCACACGACACCACCACAGAAATGAAAGAGTGTGTTTTTAGAGAGAGTTTTTAAAGAGTGCGTGAAATACTTATGGCATCGAATTGAAAACTAATATTCAAATACTCATTGTAAGACATCACTTAGATACAAATAAAGTTGAAACACCGTCTGACTTCTGAGACATCTAAGCCCTTTTCAAAACGTAATTTCGGCTACACAAGATTTTTATACCCATAATTGGACCCTCCGGCCCTAACATCATATTATTCAATACGAAAATGGATAATATAAAAATATTTATTTTTTGTTTCAGAGCGATTCGGGGCATGAAGAACACTCAGCACATAATTCTCATTGCCGTCGTCAAAAAGAGGTAAATTTTGTATAGATACAAGCTTTTTTGGATAAACGTATTACGTAGCCATTAAATTAAAAAAATGCATCTTAATCAAATACTTGTGCTAAATATTAAGAAGTTATGCTGATATCAATACCGATACCGATTAATTATTACAGAGGTCATATCCCATTTTTCGAAGTCGTGTTATAGTTTTATAAACTTTTGGAGTTTACTCCTTAAGAATCGATTTTAGGCGCCCGGTATGAGAAAAATTCGAGGAGTAAAATCTACTTATGAATGACCTCGTTACGTTTTTCACAACGATGCAAATTTCTACCCTAACGTTGAGTAAATAAGGTTGGTTTTCGCTTGAGTTGTCGAATGCCAGCGTTACGTTTTTCACAACGATGCAAATTTCTACCCTAACATTGAGTAAATAAGGTTGGTTTTCGCTTGAGTTGTCGAATGCGAAAGAGCTTTCGCTTCGGGAAGCCGAGCGCGTACCGATCGGGTCCGAGCGCCGCGAATGCATTACGACGTTTTAAGGAGTAAACTCCAGTCGTGCGTCGGAGCTGACACACACACTTTTTTCTTTTATTTCCAAGTAAATTAGTTTCCAAGATATAGAATTTAATTTTACAGTGAGCGCGCGACGACCCGCGTTCAATACGCTTGAAGTCATAGTACAACACTCGCTCAGCCCGTTCCCGCTCTTGGCGTTATTCCTTATTAGCTTAAATACGTTAGTTACCATTAGCATATCATGCAAATTATGATAATGCTTTACACCATACAATTTAAATGAATATCTTAGGAGCTATCGCAAAATAAAAAAGAATGCGCGCCAAAATAAATACGCGGATTTCAACCCGATGGCGATGACGGGACTCGCTCACGTGATGCGACCACCCCCGCGCCGCGTTGACATTGCTATATTATAAGCCGAGCGATACTTCTTTTATAAGCCTACGTACTGTTCAATATGCTGTTCAATATAGGAACATTTCAAGGAGTTTGCAAAGCATAGGCGTAATATGCTCTAAACCCGTGCGAAGCCGGGGCGGGTCGCTAGTTATTTCTAAAAATCGTTATCAATTTTAAACACGAATTTAACAATTTCATCATGTTGCGGACATAAATATTTTAGTAGCGGTATTTGCTCCGAGATGCAATTTTTGTATCTCAACTTGTCTAATATACCTATCATTGCAAAAAGGTTATAATATGGCACCGTTATCAGTTAAACTTTAAAGTCCTATTTGACTTAAGGAAGTTTACTCGCGAGGCAAAAGCCAAAGTTTATAAATGGATTTAATCCATATCAGTTTATAAACTTTTCTTTTAATACTTCCTCAACGAATTATTTGCTGCGTATTTATTTGCTGAATTCGCGTTCAAATTGCATTATTTTCTCCTGTTTGTTTTTCGAACATTCGTTTTAAGGCTTTTAGGCAATGATAGGGGAAAGGGTGGCAAGATGGGGTACTTAAGCTTTAAAGGTCAATAATATAAAAAAATACATAGTGAAACAATCATATTTATTTTTTAATTAACAACTAAGTATTATTATTCTAATATTTGGTGTCATTAGGAACTTTGGTAACACATTTAAGAGAAAAAAATTAAAATAAAAAAAGGTGTTTTGCCCCGTCTTGCCCCATGGTGCTGGTAAGATGGGGTACCCCCCTGAGGTAAGATGGGGTGATGAGAATAATCACAGAAAAGGATGATTATTTGAGCTGGCAGAACTCGCAGACATGGGTGGCTTCCTCATCATCATCATCTATTCCTGCGCAGCTATTATGAGCCCATCTTCCACATAATGAGCGTGATATCCACCCTTCAATGGAAACGGAATATACTTCCTCACAATACATACATGGTGTGTCCTCCTCTTCTTCACTTTTATCTTCAGATGATAAGACTCTTCGTCGTTTTGCTGTTTTCGCTGATCGGCTATTCTTCTTTGATGTTTTATTTTGCCCTTTTGTAGTAGTTTGCTTCTGTTTTTTTAAATCATCTTTTCTCTTTTTTGTTTCTATTTTCTCTAGTTTTTTCTGTTCAGCGTCTTTTTTTTCTGGGCGATGATTTCTAATTCTTGTTTGTAGGGAGAAGACGTGATAATTGCTGTTTTTCCACGCTTTTTAGCAACACGAGAGGATTCAAAGTCAAAACAAAGCTACTGTCGCTTTTATCGCACGTGGGCACATTAGCTGGTTGTGATGTCTCTGGTTCCTGACAAACAGGGTTTTCAGATGGTTCTAGTGAGTGCGTCTGCTGGTTGGATTGATTTTGCTCTGCTTGTGATGTCTCCGGTTGGTCTTTAGTTTGATACGGTGCTGATTCCTGATTAACTAGCCTAGGACTCCAGTGGGAACACCCTGGCAAAGAGTCATCAACAACGTCTCTGCTAAAATTCGCAGCATTATCAGCTGTTTGTGCAGCTACTGTGTCTGAAGTTTGGGCAATAGTGACATTGCTTATATCTTGAAATACTTCTCGGTTTGTGGAAGTTTGGCCGTCATTTAACTGGATCTCGGTTGTCAAAGAAGGGGCAAAATCTGTTTCGGAGAACACGTTTGGATTATAGGGCCAAATGCCACATTTACGAAATCCATTTACTGCTGTAGACGTATTGGCTGCTTGAACAAAAGCATTTCCAAATACTTCAGCGACTTGGTGGATAGTAACGACTAGTCCAGGGTTAGAACGCAGCCAGGCTGTAACGGCTTGTTCATAATAAACGCTCAATGGTCGCATGAACGCAACATCCGCTACTTGTAAACGGTGTGTCGTGTGTGGTGGAAAACACAAGATTATAACACCATGAGTTCTGGCTTCATTGATCAGGTCAATATTCTGAGTGTGGGTGCTGTGCCCATCCAGTAATAGAAGCACGGGTCTCTCTTTAGATGCTCCACTGAAAATCACAAATCTCTTAAACCATTGGAGGAACAGCTCGGAAGTAATCCAGCCCGAATCACTACATGTGCCCCAAGCACCAGCTTGTGAATTTACCATCAGCTCTGGATTCATCCTTTTTCTTGGAAAGATAAGCATGGGTGGCATGTAGTTTCCAGCTGCATTGAAGCATATCTCGACCGTTACCGTCTGTCCTCGTTCAGCTGAAACTATGACCCCAACCTGTTTCCGTCCTCGTTTAGCGATTTATCTTTGAATTTGTCTTTGACACAATAGAAACCCCCGTTTCGTCACAGTTATATATACGGTCAGGAGTTAGTTGGTGCTCGTCGTACACGTTGCCGAGGAAATTGAAGAATTTTTCAACCGCAACTTTGTTAAAACCAGATGCTCTGGCAGCAGAAGTATTTTCAGGCTTTCTAATTGAAAGCTCTGGGTGTCGTTTTAGGAAGCCATTTATCCACTATCTGCCAGCTTCTTTTTTCTCAGCGTTGAATGGATTAGGCTTATTATTTTTAATTGCTAACTGGTATACTAATGCCTTTAGATCTTTAACCGTAAGTCCATATAACCTTTCTTCCATTTCTAATAAATAGGCACAAAGCTCATTTTCTTCAGACACAGAAAAAACAGGCAGCCTAGGAGCCAATGGTACTTTAATTGGTATGGATAAGTTTTCATCAGATGTTTTGTTCAATACTAGGCGAGCAGCCTTAACTTTTCTCTCTAATGTCGTCTGTGGCACATCAAATTGTTTAGCTGCTTTATAATAACCCATTTTTCCATCCAAAACCGCTTGAACTGCCCGCATGGATTCTTCGGACCACGACCCTCTGTCAGTCTTGCGTTTGTAGTCACGAACCATTCTAAAAAGACAAACTACAGTAAGCTCACAAAAAAAAAAACTCATTTTTACGGAAAACAAATAAGAACAAAATTCTTCTCATTGGGGGCAAGATGGGGTACCCCGTTACCCCATCTCGCCTGCAGAGCCATTTTATATAAAAAAAAAACACAAAAAAAAAACCACCCAACAATCTTAAGAAAACACAATGCCTACCTTATTATAGGTTAGTTTAAGCGTCAATCACAGCAACACCTCACCAACTAACGTTATTTAACAAACCACAGTCACGTGTCAAACCAGAAGAAAATATTATGATAAACAATTTGCAGTAAAACACTTTTATTGAATTTTTTTCGACACTGTGCACTTGTGAATCACTAACCACCGGGCGACTGACAAGTATCATGGCGGCGCGTCGAACGATGAATGAACGAGCGATTTGAACTGTGAATTTCGCTGGGTACCCCGTCTTACCCGCTACCCCGTCTTACCTCCTTCTCCTTGGAAGGAATTTTTCCTTCCAATATCATTGCTTTTAGGTAAGTAGGTAAATTCGGATGGAACTTCTAAGTTATAGCCTACGTTACACATTTAGTTAATACTTAATATTAGTAAATACTTAATATCATACTAATATTAGATATAAATGCGAAAGTTTTTTGTTGGTTTGTCCTTCAATAACGCCGCAACAGAGCTACAGATCGACGTGATTTTTTGCATGGTTATTATAGTTGAGGACCTGGAGAGTGACATAGGCTACTTTTTATCCCGGAAAATCAGAGTTCCCGAGGGATATTAAAAACTAAATACACGCGGACGACGTCGCGGGCATCAGCTAGTTATGACAATACTTTTGGCTTGAGGAACATTATGTCTTAGATACATACAATCATAAAAATACAATTTACAAGTAGCGTAAATTTTTGCTATTCAATTCAAAATGATTTTTTTATTCAATGACGAGGTAGCCCTTGGCTGTGATCTCACCTGATGGTAAGTAATGATGTAGTCTAAGAGGGTGGCGGGCTAACTTGGAAATGGGTTGGTAATGTAAATAAACCCCAAACTTCTCATGCGCCATCGTACCAGAACGCTAAATCGCTTTATGGAATATCTTTGAGTGGTCAAAAATTTTCATGAAAACTTTGTTTTCAGAATATCCCTTGCGTATGCAAGTTTGAAGGATTTCAGCAAGCCTTGTCTTAAGGTGCCGAGTTATCCTGTAAGATTGATAAAAGCTAACTCGGCTTAGCTCATGTTAGGTTCGATTATTCAAGTCCCTATTTTACCCCCTTTGGGGTTTAATTTTCAAAAATCCTTTCTTAGAGGATGCCTACGTTATAATAGCTATCTGTATGCCCAGCCCGATCCATCTTGTGGTTTAATTAGATTAGATAGAAAATATCGTGGTGGTCCTATGGTCTAACTCTAAGGCCTCGTTTTCGCATAGGCGTGGCGTTGCGCTTCTCGCGGCGCGTCGAGTCGCGTGAGCGGTCGCGCGATATGGCCAAGGTATGAGGGCGAGCGAGAGCGAGCGAGCGACGCGCCGCGCGACGCGCAACGCCACGCCTATGCGAAAACGTGGCCTAAACCATTATCATCTTGAGAGGAGTGGGCCGGCGATGAATTGAGATGAAGACGTAATAATATTTACAGTGAATTTCACAATAATACTAGCTGACCCAGCGAACTTCATACCGCCACTACGTATAAATGAAAAACTAGTTAAAAACATTTTCCAGTGGACCAAATTGTGAATCTAAACCATCCTCGAATCCCCTTGAACTCACACAAAAAATCTCATCAAAATCGGTCCAGCCGTCTAGGAGGAGTTCAGTGACATACACACGCACACAAGAAATCTATATATATAAAAGAAAGTGGTGTTAGTTACACTATTTATAACTCAAGAACGGATGAACCGATTTGGCTGAAAATTAGTGGAGAGGTAGCTTAGAACCAGGAGACGGACATAGGATACTTTTTATCCCGTTCGACCGCGTTTCCGTCAAGTCACTATAAAACGTGGTATAACAAAAACGCATCTGAGCTGACATCAAATGACAGTGGAATAACAAAACGTAAATGACAGCTAAACGTAATTTTGTCTTTGGTTAAATATGGTAAAAAATTTGACAATTATAAAAATGATAGCTAAACGTATATCATCAGTAATATGTTTTCTCTTTGAATCATCATTAACAATGCCGCGAGCAAGACGATCAAATCTTTCCTGGTACAAAGCTACGGATTGACGTGATTTATTGGATAGGTATAGTTGAGAACCTGGAGGGTGACAAAGATTTCCCGCGGGATGTTATGAACTAAATCCACGCAGACTAAGTCGCGGGCATCAGCTAGTATACTTATATATTAAGATTTACTTCCTGTGTTTATACTTACTATTTTAAATACTTAGGTATCTACCTTAAACACATTGGTATTGTGCAAAGTGAAACTGAGCTTCGCCCCGATCAGCTATAAACAGCTGTAATCTTTCTCATCAAAATAATGTTCTAAATTATGGTGTACGCGTAAACGTGTTTTGTTTTGCTCTATTACCTCTATACATGTGTTGACACACCCATTACGGACTGTAGAGTGTAGGTACTTAAGTACATATTTTAAACTGTAGATACGTAATTAAACTACCTATCTATAATAATAATACTTTAGTTAAACTGTTTTTTCGACCGAGCGAAGTGAAGGTCTCTGAGTTTACTAGAGCGATTTGCACTTGTCCGTCCGTCCGTCTGTCAGAGCCTTATAACTTCTGAATTACTGAACGTAATTACTTCAATTTTAGATATGATATGTAAAAGCCGAAAATGGCTTAAAAAGTTATAAAAATCTTTATTTCAGGGGGGCTCCCATACGAAATGGGGGGCTTTCAAAGTGGAGATTGTATTCGAGGCTAGATTTCTAAAACCACTTTGTTTTAAAACTTGAAACTTACACATAATTTGAGTTATATTCTGTACTTGAACAACAAATACTAAGATTAGATAAATATTATAAAGAAACGAAATTATTTGAGTTTTAATGGGCATAAATTTTTTTTGACAGAACTTCACTATACTGTTACTAGATGGCGCTGTCTTTAATATTGTAAATACGCATCCCATCCACGAAAGCAGATGACGATTGACGTCATCAGATTCGGCGCGTTTTAATTACAATATAATATAGTTAAAACTACCTTATGGGAATTATGGGATACCGCGAGGTCTCAGTTCGGGGCGAACCACTAGTAATAACCAGATCTAGCAGAAGGTGTCTTATTAATTTTGCACTCCTACCATTGCTCTGTCCATGTACCTACTTACTCGACAAAATTGCGTACTTAAACCAATATAGCGTGATAAGAGTGACGCATATAGCTCCATAAAATTTTATGTTTATAATGTACTCTAATATTAATACACCGATATATTGCGGCGTATCTTGTTTACGATATTGCCAGGACAGGTAGCTTATAATGTGGGCTTTTATCTTAGTTCGGAATAAACCTATAGAAAATATGCGCCGCCTCATATGAAGTTACTTGACCCCATAAAGATGTAGTAAGGAATACTTTGTTTGTAATACCCTGCGTGTACAGTATAATAATGAGTTCAGGATGCTGTTGGGACTGCCCCGATTCTGCAGCGCGTCAGGGATGTTCGCCGACGCTCGTGTAGACTGCTTCTACACCACTATGCGAAAGCAGTGCACATCCCTGTTGCGTAGAGTCCGGGCCAGCTCTAATAGCGTCCTGAGGGCATTTGCTGACAGGATCGATTGTCAGTACTTGAACCACTGTTGCATGGTTCATGTGGTGACAAATCGGTGCCGTCTAAGGTTAAGTTTTAGGTTTTAGTGTTACTAACATAATATAGGTTTAAGTTTATTGTTACTAACACACTATGATCCCAGATGGTCGAAATAAAATATTTTTATTTATTTATTTATGGTTGACCCATTATCTATAAATAACTATTGATGTTATCAATAAACTCATTCATAACTCATTCATTTTTTGGAACGAAGTTCCTTATGGGGCGTTGCGGAGGGGTACCCTAGCCGGTAAAAAACGTCCGTAACGTTAAATTTTTTTAATTTAACAGAAGCGTATTTTTTCGTCACAGTCCTTGTTGTCTTCGTTTATTTTACACATTCCATCAATGCTTCGATGGCGCAGCGGTAAAAAGAAGTAGTGATACTTATCGGTTCAGAGGTTCGAACCCTGACTTCAAATAATTATTATTTATTTTATTTTTAGTATTAATTTATTATTATTTATAATTTGTTGTACCAGGTTGTCCCATTTAAATTTTATCGAAATCGGTCGTGCAGTTTTAAAAAAATCAAAAATCAATAAACTTTGTAGTGGCGCGGGTGAATAAAAGTCGGTTCTACGGTCCGTTATCACGAATTTTTGGTCCGTGATGGATATATGAATCGAATATAGCCTCGTATATTAGAATAGAAAAGATTTTTATTCCTATAAACGTTTACAAAGTGTTTTTTTTAAATCGTCAAGTGAATCAAACACTTGTTCGGACTTCGGAGTGCCTGAACTCAAGGGGTTCAGGGCTTCAGGCACACACAGATACACACGTCAAAATAACACCCCTCTTTTTTTGTCGGGGCTTAATTAAGTAAGGGATTGTATCTACGTAATGAGACTCCTACTGGTGTAAAAACTGGGAAACCTAAATGTTTGTGGAAACCATGACCTAAAGAAATAAATGTTGCTATTAGTTAGTTGCTACCAAAGTATAAGACAGTTTCATGGCTCGATATCAGTAATAAATATAATGGACGAGGCCATAAGACCGAAGAGAAATAACTGACATTAGCTTCTTAGCTCATTAGCTGGACAATAACTGCCCAACAAGTTTTCTTAAGTTCCTCACGACAAAGTTATACTCTCGGCAAGTTCTTAAAATGGTCATGACGGTCGATTGACTCTCTAGTCTCTACTACTTTCGCACTTACACTATACCGCCATTATACCGCTATTAATATCAAGTAGGTATGAGCTTTTCCTCCCAAGTTCGTCCGACTGGAGTTAGCTTTTATATTTTATTTTAATCCCACGGGAACCTTTTGTTTTTCTGGGATAAGAAGCCTGTGTCACTCTTCATATCCTTAACTAAACTAAACTATTCCCATTAAAAAAATCGGCCAAGTGTGAGTCTGGCCTCGCTCTTTTAGGGTTCCGTACATATGACCAAATCATTTTTTTAAACTAGATACATAGTTAGATATCTTAGTTCTTAGAAAGTACTAAATTAGCATATGGGGGAAAATGCTCGTTTGTTTTGGTCACAACTCACAACTTAAAAATACTTTAATTATAAATCGGTGTTTTCAGTATTTGTTGTTTAAATACACTATATAGTAGGTACATAATATACCAAAATTTCAAATTCCTCACTAGTTTAGTTTTTGAGATAGACCCCCTAACAAAATTGGTCTAAAGCCGACAACTTTGATGACCCCCCATTTCTTCATTTTTGTAGCTAAAAAATAAAAAAAATATATTTCAACTCCACTTAATGAGCTCTAGATAATGACACCCCACATGTCAGGGTAAAAAATTAAATTTTATTTCGACTCCTTTTCCATGTATGTTTCCGTTTTTAATTTAATTTAATTTTTATTATATGTTGTTATAGCGGCAATAGAAATACACAATATGTGAAAAATTCAACTATCTATCTATTAGGGTTTGAGATGAGATACAGCCCGCTGACAGACGGACAGACTGACAGCGGAGGCTTAGTAATAGGGTCCCGTTGGCACTCTTTGGGTACGAAACCCTAATTACGTTGATCCGTTGCACCGTTGCATAATTGTAGGAAAAGACACAAACCAATAAACATACTTTCGTATGTGTAATATTAGTATGGATAATCTTTTTCTTCTCCTATCTCCTAAAATTTTTTTTTCAAATTTATTACAAGCTTTTATTTAATTTGCAATGTAGGTATGTACATAATATTATTTAAGTACCAATGAAATACAATACTACATTAAACCTAAATTTACTCTAAAATTAAAACTAAAATAAAAACTAATTAAAATCTAAAACCCCATCCAAGTCACCGCAGTGTGGGATAGTACCCAAGATGCTGGCAGCATTACCCCTTTGGATGGCCAAGCTAATCCTTTGGCCAAGGTAGCTGATTTCTTTTGCCGGTTTTTCTTCCTTCCCAGAGACTGTGGGATGACATTATTTGTAAAAAAACTTTTGACGCAATGTTAATGCAAGCAAATTCTAAAGACCGTGCCCGTCTTCTCGCTGTCTCTGCGAAAGAATCCGGCCACTGGCTCCATGCTCTTCCTCCTGCTAATCTGGGCACTCTTTTAAACCATGCAACTCTTGCAGTGGTAGTTGGTCTTAGGCTCGGCGCCAAAATAACCCAGCCTCACCGTTGCCACTGCGCTGACCACGTCGATGCCTACGGTCACCACGGACTCTCCTGTTCGAGGAGCGCTGGTCGTTTCTCCCGCCACAATGCCCTCAACGACATCATCCGCAGGTCTCTTGCTACTGCTCACGTGCCAGCTGTATTAGAACCTCTATTATAATATATTCTGTGCTATTGGTTTGGCACGTAGTGATGGCAAGAGACCTGATGGTATGAAGCTTGTTCCTTGGAGGACAGGGAGGTCGCTTGTTTGGGATGCCACATCTCTAGCTGCATCCCACATCCAGGCGACCTCCTCTGTGGCGGGTGCAGCGGCTACTAGCGCCGAACAGGCTAAGAGGCGCAAATATGAAAATCTTGACAGTGGTTTCATATTTGTGTCTTTTGGTGTGGAGACCCTGGGGCCGTGGGGCCCGGAGGCTCGCGCACTTTTTTTAGAGATATCGAAAAGAGTGATCGAGTCTACCGGGGATCCAAGAGCTGGCAGCTAACTCCTAAAATATCTTATAAAAGGAAAAGCTGTGACTGACTGACTGACTGATGTATCAACGTATAGCTCAAACCACTTGACGGATATCGGGCTGGGCATACAGATAGGTAGCTATTATGACGTAGTAGGCATCCGCTAAGAAAGGATTTTTGAAAATTCAACACCTAAGGGGGTAAAATATAGGGACTTGAATAATCGAACTTAACATGAGCTAAGCCGAGTGCAAAGCTAGTTTCTAAATAAATCAATGTTACAGGATAACTCGGCACCTTAAGACAAGGCTTGATGAACTCCTTCAAACTTACATACACAAGGGATATTCTGTAAACAAATTTTTGATGAAAATTTTTTTGACCACCCCACCGTCAAAGATATGCCATAAAGCGATTTAGCGTTCTGGTACGATGGCGCATGAGAAGTTTGGTTTTTACTTACATTACCATACCCCTTTCCAAGTTAGGTCGCCACCCTCTTAGACTGCATCATTACGTACTATCAGGTGAGATCACAGCCAAGGGCTACCTCATCATTGAATAAAAAAAATGATCTTGAATTGAATACATGGAACTAGGAAAACGACTACGTCTAATCCTACTTCCATGATTGAATAACAAAAAATTATGGTAAAATTATTTATTCTCAAACAACACTAAAATGACGTAAATTAATATGGCAAACATTCAATTTGCCAGAATAAACGCCTTGCTCGTTGTGCAGAATATATTGTGATAATTTTCTCTGAATTAACTGTCTGATCGGAATTCCTTGCCCCAACATTGAATTCCGCGAAAATTCTCGACGAGCTTCAACAAAGTATATGCCACAGTGTAGAGAAAAGTCAAATAAAATATTTCCTTATCGCATTTTAAGGTAGAGTTTGAGTAAAGAAATAAACACGTGCGCGTGCTGAAAAAACACATACACACACACGCGTCAATATGATATTCACACGTGGGTGTGTTTGTGTGTGTGTGTGTGTGTGTTTTTATTTAACCCAACTACAATAAGATGCTTACATCTGATATGGATATCGACTATATCCACAACTTCTTCCGCCGCCCGCCACCATCAAACTATGGCAGCCACATTTTTTCATATTATTATCTTAAACTTCCAATGGTAACTTGTAACTTCCGCAATTTCTTGAAGAAGTCAATATCAGACTAACTCAGTCTTGCAGAAATTGATTTGCTGCGAATTTTACAGTTCTAATGACATGCCGGAGCTAACTTCTGCAGATTTTTATTGCCAGTGGACAGTTTTTGCTTTGTGACTACAAGCAAATACTTTGTGAAATAGAATATTAAATGCACGGTCTGCCACGTTTCCAAACCTAACTCAAAAATAACCAAAATTCTTCTATAAGATCCTGAGTCTGATTAAGATATTATTTGCTTCGCATTTACAGTTTTCCAGGCATTTTATAATACTGAGTTATTTCCTCTGTGGTATCACCCGTTGATCAGGTTAGCTATTTATCGAATTATTTCGAGTGGCATTACCGCTTGTAAATTTAATAATAAATTCCGTAAATGCTACGGAATCAGCAATTTTCTTTTTACACTTGAAATTCTAAAGGACGTGGATGGCGTTAATTCAAACTTGAAAATTCATTTCGAGATTTCTTTGTTGTTCTACCTTTGTTCTACACTTTTTTTCGTAATTCTTATATTTGAAGATTTTCTTTCAAATTAAATACAAAAAATTATAGATTAGTCAAATTGATCAGGGAAGCTTGGCCATTTCATTCATTCATATCTTTGCCTTCATTCATTTCAACGAATTTGATAAATTAATTATGCGAGTTATGAAGTAAGTATCTTGCCAATATGGTTAACTAATAACATGGGTAATTATAATATCCATTTAAAAACCAAAACATAATATATCTCTGATATACAAGGTAAACAAAAACTGTAGACTATCAAAAACAAAAGCAACGGAATAACCGTTGATCGCAGTATTATTACACTAGCGCACCGAATTTAATGGCCACCTAATCTTGAGATTACCGCTTTGGGTGTCTTGATAGTAAATGTCTCGTGATTGTCTATTTCTAAGGTAATATCACCACCGAGATGATTACTATGGGTGATAAGAAGCGAGATAAAGCTATTCGCCCTACAATCGTATCCGAGTAACGGAAACCATGACCTAAACCTAAACCGAAATGGGCATGGTAGCGTGTTATAAAATTGCTAAGTGACTTTTGCTTGATGGAGTCAATTACATATAGCCCTTTTAAGATGCTCCGGTGTCGAAGTGAAACGTACATAGAGGGTATTTTGGAGGTTTTGTGTGGTGTTGGTATACAGGGTCGCTCTTGTGGCGATGGAGAGAGCTATATGCTCGGAGTATAGCGAGATCAAATCAGGAATGAGGAGATCCGTAGAGACCAGAGTTATAGATAGTTCAATCCACGAAGACGCGCCACTCTATTTATCGCTTCGTAGTAATAGAATTTACATAATACATAATATTTTTTGTATTTAAAAAGAGTGGGGCGCGTGTTCGTGGAAAACCGACATAGCATCGAGTCGCGAAGCTGAGGTGGCGTTTAGTCGCAGGGTTCCGCTGGATTCAGGTGGCGCAAGACCAAGACTTGTGGAAGTCCTTGCAAGAGGCCTTTGTCATGCGGTGGACGTCTTTCGGTTAATAAAGAAGAATCCCACCCAACTAGTCAATTTACTGCCTGACCGTTATCTACTTAAAAAAAATCGGCCAAGTGCGAGTCGGGCCTCGCTCTTTTAGGGTTCCGTTAAAAAAAATTAAATTAAAATATTTCCATGTACCCATGAAAATATTTTAATTTAATTTTTTTAATTTAATTTAATTTTTATTATTTGTTGATATAGCGGCAATAGAAATACATAACATGTGAAAATTTCATCTGTCTATCTATTACGGTTTACAAGATACAGCCCGCTGACAGACGGACGGACGGACGGACGGACGGACGGACGGACGGACGGACGGACGGACGGACGGACAGCGTAGGCTTAGTAATAGGGTCCCGTTGGTACCCTTTGTGTACGGAACCCTAAAAATTAAGTGGCACTCGGGGGGTAAAGCTATTGCATAGCATTTTTTATCAACTTATGCAATTATAATATTTATGCAATATTTTTTTTGCATAATAAAAATTATGCAAAATAAATATTAAAAAACAAACAAACAAGAAAAGCGAACTGTCACTACTTCGCGAGTGAGATTCGAACCTGTGACATCGGCGCTCGAAAGCGGTCGCTCGCCCACTGCGCCAAATAGAGCTACTTGAGAACCTCTAAAATGTTGAACGCTTACTGAACGACGGTGTTAGGATTTTTTCGTTACGGAATTTCTTGATTTGGTCGCCGCGCTCAAACTGTTTGTCCTAGTTCAAAGCCCGCGATAAAAGCTATGCAATAGCTTAAAAGATCAGCCAAGCTGAAGTTGACTAATATCCTCCTGTCCCGTCCAAATAAGCGGAAAGCTTTTGCTAGGAGTGGGTACGACAATAACGTGTTGAGGTCGAAGTGGGGTCGAACCTGCGACCTTTTAGTTTTCAGTCCGCTGTACTATTGAGGCTATTTGCATATGTAATGTACCGAGTGAACCGAAGCAAGATTGAATCGAAGCAGTCGATTGAATGGCGGTCCGCTGGAGCTGAAAGAAAATGCGATTCCATTACTTGTCAGCCGCATGCGTTCCGATATTGAATTTATCACAACCTCAATTCCAACTGATGATAGTAATCTTCATTAATTTATAACGCAGGTAGGGTACGTAATCAAAAAAAATATATAAATGACTTCATACGTATATCGTAGGTATATGTACCTATTGATATTTTTTATAAATAAAATAGATTCTAATATTTTATACGGTTTCGCGTTTTTTGTCAAAAAAGAAATGTTTTGAGTTTTGACCGTAGCCCGATTTTTTGCATCAGACGACGGAAGTTTCATTGACGATTTTGCTCAATGATCATGAACGTATTGAAGCATGCATGTATTGTTTATGTTTCTCTGTCGTAGTGACACAATATTTAGAAAAGAAACATTTACAAGAAAATATTTCTCGCGCATTCATACGTCTAACGCCGAATGGCGGGCGGCGGCTCGACGTCTAGTTGTGGACAGAGGCGGTTGAGTATTCTCAACCGCCTCTGTCCATTGTCCATATTATATTTAATATTATGAGATGATGAAGAAAAATAATAAATGTATGAAATTCTATTGATTTTGATGTTTTGTTTGCTAGGTCTTAGGTACTTGAGAGGTGGTTTCACAATTTTATCAAAATAGATTCAGCACTTTTTGAAAAAATCATTATAATTTGTAGTGGCGCGCCAAAATATGAGGCGTCATAACTTGGGTTTGGATTTGTATATTGATTAGTCAGCTCAGTATTTCTTATCCCTTCTCTGAGAGGAGACCTGCGCTCAATAGTGAGCCGTTGATGGGTTGCTAATGATGATGATGATGATTTTTTACACGTTTGCAACCATTGTAAAGTTAAACACAGGTAACGAATTAGACAAGCAACGATTGTGCATGCATCTAAATTACCCGCGATGACAATAAGGCACGCAATCTCTATAAGGTATATTATTAGAACTTGGCAATTTACCCCTTCACGTTTCATTTGCAATTTATTGCTGTAAGTGAACCTATTCGAGCAATTGATAACTCAATTTAGCGGAAAAATAAGGGGATCTCCGTTCTACTCCATTGTATGAAAATGTCAACGATATGTCTTCGCTGCCTATTGAACTACCTACTAAAAAGAAGCTATTCTATCTTGGAAGGCAGATTTAATTAAATTCCTAATATTAAGCGGTGGTTTAGTTTAGACTTCAGCCGTCTTTTCGGTGGGTCCATGGTGGTATTCTCTAAAATTGATTGCATCACTATAACGATCGCAATTTTCAAAAACCCTTTCATTATGATGATGCAAAGCAAAAAGAAGAATAAATCAATACAAAGAACCCTTTGTCGGCTTTACTTTTGGGTCAGTAATGGATGGTAATGGTTAACGTTAATCGTTATTACCTTAGCCCATAAACTTTGAAAAGGGACAGTGAACTTTATAGTTAAACAAAGTTAGGTAAAATTAATGACGACTATGGAAAAGGTCACTGTTTTTTTTATTGTGTAGGTATTTATGGAAAATAATTGAAATCAAAATGTAAGTGCCATCTTTCCACGCCGAAACTTTTTACTTATATGACCGTAATTTTTAGACTTCCGTACCCAAAGGGTGCCAACGGGAACCTATCACTAAGTCTCCGTCTATCCGTCTGTCAGCGGGCTGTATCTCGTAAACCGTAATAGGTAGACAGTTGAAATTTTCACAGAGTGTGTATTTCTATTGCCGCTATAACAACAAATAATTTATTTATTTATTTATTTATTTATTATTCACGGGACATCAAACAGTCTAGCACTTAAACATTCTAACTTACAGTAAAACTTATGAAGTATTATCTAGCGCTAAACCCACACCGGTGTCCACGAATTAACAAAAGGTATATACAGTATGATGAGGGCAATGCAGAAGTAAATATAACAATAATAATACAAAATTTAAAAATACAAGTGCCAATAGAGAAAGAAAAAATTTAAAACAATAAAAAAACTAATAAAAATAAAAATAATAATAAAAATTTAAGTTTTTTTTAATTTAAGGTTGCCTATGACCGACCTCTTGAAACCTCCTACACGAGTGGCAAAAATATCAATATTGCCAAAGCGCTCATTGTATGTCTGTGTCATTCTGAGCAGAGGTGAGCGAGAGCGAACAGTTGGTGTGTTCGGCAACTACGCATGGGAGTTTTAGACGGCACACGGTAGCAGAGCTTGCGCGTTAAGGCAATGCAGTCGTACATAATGTGAAACAGATCATACAAGAACATGGCTTCTAGTTGTTTACGCCTGGACTTTAAGTCGAGCAGGTTGTATTTTTCAAGAAGTTGGTCATAAGGCAGTCGATTTCGTGTACATTTATAATGCATACAACGCAAGAACTTTTTTTGGACATTTTCGAGGCTTTTTACATATTTGTCATAGTATGGATCCCAGACACAAACAGCATATTAAAGTTGTGGACGTATCGACTTATATAAGTGAATGTATGTAGAGGCTCTCTTGAAATTATCACTCGCTCTTACTACAAAACCATACATTTTAAAAGCTTTATTAATGATATTTTTTACATGTATATCTAAATGAAGTATAATAAATAAGATAAGAATAATAAAAATAAAATAAAATTAAAAATAAAGGAGGCTCTGATACATGAAAAAGGAGTCGAAAATATGGGGGGGGGGGGGGGGCATCAAATTTGTGACCAAAACAATCGAGCATTTTTCCCCATGTCCTAATTTAGTACTATCTAAGAATTAAGATATCTAAATATGTATCTAGTTTTTAAAAAAGTGATTTGGTCATAAGTACGGAACCCTAAAATAGCGAGGCCCGACTCGCACTTGGCCAATTTTTTTCAATTTTTTTGCAGTAATATATTATTTTTGTTCTATTTTATTTTTATAATGCAATTTTATAATATCAACACTATGAAACCCCTCCATTCCCACTGGAGAATATCACCCGGGAACTCCCAATTACCATAGCTTCATGCATCTGGGGCCTAGGCACTGCACGAGGGAGATAATATTAGGTATGTTCCTGTATATAAACCTTCGTATACCCTGACAAGCATTCGCGAATTTCGGAACTACCCGAATCTTCTCTCTATTGACCCTAAAATGTTGACTATTTAACAGACATTGGCGCCTGCACCACAGGCCACAGAAAAGATAAGTTTGCCAAGCTGCATATCTTCAGCATATACATAATATTATATCTCTTCACTTGGAGCTTCACTTCGGTCTCAGAGGCTATTAGCTTACTTGCAATAAAATTGCAAAGTAATCGATACCTTTGCATATTTTTAAGTGCTATTACGACGATAACCGCGCGTTCCTCAATTTATTGTTACATTACAATGAATAAATATGTAAAGTGCTACATTAAGGATAAAAGATGGGCGTATATAGTCCTTTATATATTCATTTTTTAATTTGGACCTTCCTTACAAAAGGGTCAAGCTGACAGATTTTATTCGATACCTTCTCAATGGGGTTGCCACTTAAATGTGTGTGATCGATCACAGAAAAAAAGGTGTAGAGTATCCAACTTCGAATTAATATTTGTCATTGCTTTTTTATAGGTAGGTAACCTTATAAGGTTATCTATTACCTATCCATACAAATAAATGAAATGCAAGTGTCCATCTGTGATTTCGAAATTGTATAGATTGTATGCCGTCACATTGATTTAACTAGTATATTAATATATCATATATAATGTCACCTGGACCGTTATAACCATATCGATGGTTATTATTATAACGAATCGATTGACATTTAACACCTCATTTATCGGTACCTCATTTATATGCGGTGGAACATATTTTCATCATCATCATTAGCAACCAATCAACGGCTCAATACTGAGCATAGGTCTTCTCTCAGAGAAGGGTTATAGGCCATAGTCCACCACTGCGAATTGACGGAATGACCTTCGAGAACTATAGAGAACTCTCAGATGTGCAGGTTTCCTCACTATGTTTTCCTTCACCGTTGAAGCAAGTGATATTTAATTGCTTAAACGCACTTGACACTTGGCGCGTACCCGGGATCGAGCCTGCGAACCCCCGAATAGGAGACCCACAGTCCTAACCACTAGGCTGTCACTGCTTACATTGGTTACATACATACATATATGTAAACTGCTAAAATCATAACCCTTCCATATTCCTTCGGGAATGGGGTTACTTTGTGTCTGCCCATCTTAAGATATACTAGTGGTTCGCCCCGAACTGAGACCTCGCGGTATCCCATAATTCCCATAAGGTAGTTTTAACTATATTATATTGTAATTAAAACGCGCCGAATCTGATGACGTCAATCGTCATCTGCTTTCGTGGATGGGATGCGTATGCCTACAGTATTTTACTAAAATTCAGCTGGTTCGCTGAACGGGTGTTACGTAGTATACGATTTCATAATAAAAAAATTATAAACTGCCATGACTGCGCGTTTGCGGCTTCTGCGGCGAGCATGTGTAGATGCGCGCTCATCTTTACATTCATAGACACAGTACCATCAGAGAGAGAGATCATACGGTAGTAAATAGGTGCTAACGTCTAATTATTGTAAATGGAAACGGATTTACTTTTGCAAAAACAACGTGATACTTTTATTGATAAAATAAGAATAGCTGACGCAAAACTGTATTTACAATATTAAAGACAGCGCCATCTATTAACAGTATAGTGAAGTTTTGTTAAAAACATTGATGCCCATTAAAACTCAAATAATTTCGTTTCTTTATAATATTTATCTAATCTTAGTATTTGTTGTTCAAGTACAGAATATAACTCAAATTATGTGTAAGTTTCAAGTTTTAAAACAAAGTGGTTTTAGAGATCTAGCCTCGAATACAATCTCCACTTTGAAAGCCCCCCATTTCGTCAATTTTAGGAAAAAAAAATTAAAAAAAAAACTTTTGTACTCTGTTCCAAATTATCTTTAAAATGAGGTACTGCAACCCTATGAAATGCAAAAAAATATATTTTACTTCGCATTCGCTTCTATGAGAGCCCCCCTGAAATAAAGATTTTTATAACTTTTTAAGCCATTTTCGGCTGGAGGCCATCGGTTTACATATCATATTTAAAATTGAAGTAATTACGTTCAGTAATTCAGAAGTTATAAGGCTCTGACAGACGGACGGACGGACGGACGGACGGACAAGTGCAAATTCACTCAAGTAAACTCAGAGACCTTCGCTTCGCTCGGTCGATTATTGCATTGTTAGTAGGTATGCATTTTTGGAACTTCCCTCATTGTGGAAAGACTGCATACATAGCATAGTATTTATTGTTTTGTAAACTTGTTTTGAAAAGAGCAACCGCCCAATTTCTTGCTAGTTCTTCTCGGCAGGAAGGGCATTCCGAACCAGTGGCAGAGTCAGACGATTCAAAAGCACTTTGTAAAACATTTCATCATCATCATCATTAGCAACCCATCAACGGCTCACTACTGAGCGCAGGTCTCCTCTCAGAGAAGGGTTATAGGCCATAGTCCACCATGCTGGCCCAATGCGAATTGGCGGACTTCACACACCTTCAAGAACATTATGAAGAACTCTGAAGTGAGCAGGTTTCCTCACGATGTTTTCCTTCACCGTTGAAGCAAGTGATATTTAATTTCTTAAACGCATTTGACTCCGAAAAGTCAGAGGTGCGTACCCGGGATCGAACCTGCGACCCCCCGAATAGGAGACCACAGTCCTAACCACTAGGCTATCACTGCTTCATGCTCATTCTGCTGTAAAAAGTTTATCTGAATAAAAAATATTTCTTCTCTATTCTATTCTATTCTACTCTACTGCAATCGCACACATCGCACGCTTATGTATTGAGCGTCTCGTAGATAGTTCTTATCTTGACATGCGTACGAGCAAGAGCATGAATTTGGATAAGTGGAACATAAATGTGACAAGTTATTTCTTGATAAAGGAAAGTGTTTTAACATTATATGTCGATTTGAGGCTTGATGAATGTGTCCTCATTTTTATCGTTCTTTACTAGGACACGTGTCTCTCTAAATAACTTTAACACGAAAGATAAACTTACACTTACATAGTGTTAAAATTATTTTGATGTACTTACTATAAATAAAAAAGCAGTCAAGTGCGTGTCGGGCCATGCGCAGTGTAGGGTTCCGTAGTTGCAAGTCACAAATATTATTGCTGACCTAGGATAGTGCTTTTATTTTATTTATGAATATTGAATATATTTTGAGTTCTAACCTAACTTAATACCTAACGTGTAATACCTAACTTAGAAAAAACAGATATAACTCCATAACTAACGAACCCTACTTAGCCGTGATAGTTTTCCTTTAAAATTCATTGTACATACTACTGCTGTGAATTTTTTCATGTATCCTTTATACAACCGTTTAGCTGGCAGAGGGGGGGACACTTGACTTTAATAAAATTTAGCACTTTAAAATATCATATTTCACAAACGGATCCTTGAATTGAAAAATGGTGTTCCCACACCCACAATATTTTTGAAAGACCTATTTAATGACACCCCACACTATGGGAGAGACGAGAAAAAAAAATTCATCCCTACTTTACATGTAGGGGAGGTAGGTACCCTAAAAAAAATATATTTCTCAATTTTATTTCACCACTTTGTCGGCGTGATTGATATTTATACCCTTGTCAAATTACAGATTTCTAGTACCAATAGTCTCTGAGCTAAACCGCGGACGGACAGACAGACAGACAGACAGACAGACGGACGGACATGGCGAATCTATAAGGGTTCCTTGTTTACTACGGAACCCTAAAAAGGCGGCAAGCCAGATTCGTACAAAAAAGGCTCCAAAACTTCGAATGCAACGTAAAAATAAAAAATATTATTCGGTCAAATAATATAGCAGTGTATTTAATATTTGCTAAGGGCATTATTCGAATGATAAACTATTCTTATCATTCGAATAACCATAGTATGTAATTATAATATAAAAGTTTATTAGGAGGCAGTTATTCCTAGTGAAGAGTTATTCCTATAAGAGCTTTTTGCGTCGCAGACAAGCTGAGCGAACGACGCAACAAGTTATTTATGCAGCAAAGTTTGTGTCAACTTTAGCATAAAACGAAGAGGGTGTTTAATTTAAAACTTACCAAGCCAACCATTTTATAGACTTTTGAAGTTACACAGGCCTGTATTTACTTCAAAATGGCGAACAAATATACAAAGTCTGCTTTCAGTTTCGAGCATCAAAATTGCAAACACCCAGTGCTCCAAACATCAAAGTCGGCGGACCGCAAGCTCTATTAACGTGACGTGACAACGACAAGGCTTTGAACTTTTTAACTTTTTTCGACGGCTTTTCACAGTGAAATTGCGTTGACGTTGCGATTTTACCTTTACGTAGTATTTAATTTAGGCCTGCTTGCAGAAACGCCGGGGGGTCTATCGCGTAATTTTTTCTCAGTCCTTAAAGGACTGCATCAATGTCAAAATATGATTTTGGCCTTCTCCTATTGGCCAAAACCATGTTTTGACATTGAAGTAGTCCTTTAAGGACAGCGATAAAAGTTACGCGTACGCCACACAGATTATCCTTTTAACCCAGAGTTAGCTGCAGCTTTGACAGATAATTCGTATAAAGCTTCTATCAAAATTACAAATTAATCCTGGGTTAAACCTAACCCGGCGTTTCTGTAAGTGGGCCTAAAATGTTTTAAGCGCTTCTCAAAGGTGGGATTGAAAACCGCTTATAGTTTAACGGTCTATTGACAGATTACTAAAGTTAGTTATTTAGAGAAAGTTAATAAAACCGGCCAAGTGCGTGTCGGGCCACGCGCAGTGTAGGGTTCCGTAGTTGAAAGTCTCAAATATTATTGCTGACCTAGGATAGTGCTTTTGTTTTATTTATGAACTAGCTGATGCCCGCGACTTCGTCTGCGTGGATTTAGTTCATAACATCCCGCGGGAAATCTTTGTGACCCTCCAGGTTCTCAACTATACCTATCCAATAAATCACGTCAATCCGTAGCTTTGTAGCAGGAAACATTTGATCGTCTTGCTCGCGGCATTGTTAATGATGATTCAAAGAGAAAACATATTACTGATGATAGTATCAATTACGAACTATAATTTTTATAATTGTTTTTACTATAATTTTTTACCATAATTAACCAAATACAAAATTACGTTTAGCTGTCATTTACGTTTTGTTCTTCCACTGTCAGTTTCGTTTTTTTATTCCATGTCAGATGCATTTTTGTTATAACAGGTTTTATATTGACTTGACGGAAACGCGGTCGAACGGGATAAAAAGTACCCTATGTCCGTCTCCTGGTTCTAAGCTACCTCTCCACCAATTTTGAGCCAAATCGGTTCATCCGTTCTTGAGTTATAAATAGTGTAACTAACACCACTTTCTTTTATATATATAGATATTGAATAAATTTTGAGTTCCATGGTTTAAATACTATAATATTCTATAAAATATGCAACTTACACTACGTGTAATACCTAACTTAGAAAAAACAGATATAACTCCTTAAGTAATGAACCCTACTTATCCGTGATAGTTTTCCTTTAAAATGCATTATATATACTACTGCTGTGATTTTTTTCTTGTATCCTATATACAACCAATTAGCTGGCAGAGGGGGGGGGGACACTTGACTCTAATAAAATTTAGCACTTTAAAATATCATATTTCACAAACGGATCCCTGAATTGAAAAAAGATGTTCCCACACCCACAATATTTTTGAAAGACCTATTCAACGACACCCCACACTATGGGATAGACGAGAAAAAAAAATTCATCCCCACTTTACATGTAGGGGAGGTACCCTAAAAAAAATTATTTTTCACAATTTTATTTCACGACTTTGTCGGCGTGATTGATATTTATACCCTTGTCAAATTACAGATTTCTAGTACCAATAGTCTCTGAGCTAAACCGCGGACAGACAGACAGACAGACAGACGGACAGACAGACGGACGGACAGACGGACGGACATGGCGAAACTATAAGGGTTCCTTGTTTACTACGGAACCCTAAAAAGGGAAATGTTGATTTTCTTTCCAACTCATGACTTGACATGGGCATGGTCGTCACAATATACAATAACAAATTAATTGAATTTTATCACTTATAACAACTGATATCTGCAGTTTTGTATTGAAAATCTATCATCAGGTTTTATTTATCCGGCTTTTAACGCTTTTTAATTTTTTCCGGTAAGGCTGTAAACTTTTAAGAAAAGTTATCGTCTAATCCACCCGAGGGCCCCGAGGCACCCCATATAAACCAATTTTGATATATTTTAATACTAGATGGTGCGTGTGACTTCCTCTATTGTTTTTAGGATTTTAAAAAATGTTAGGCAAGTCTTAGATTTCTCGGGATAAAAGGAACCTATGTCTGTCTTTTGAATGCAAGCTGTTTCTGTGCCTTTCGCCAAGTCGGTTCAGCGGTTGTACCATATTATATCAAACATTTTTAATTTTTTAAGAGGGCATCCTAATTATTCGCGAAACAATATAGCCTAATAAAATCCCTAAAATCTAAATAAATTCCTTAGGTATTATCTTCCTCCTTCCTCCTTCCTATCCTATCCTTCTAACTTAAGTAAATTATCCGTATAAAAATTTTGTCGCCGATTTCTGCCGAAATAGTAATACCTAACTAAAATTAGTTTAGTTATTCAAAAGTCTGACGACTTCAGTAATATGGCCTACGGGCTAACCTCAAAGGTATCCAAGAATAGGCCAAGTAGATCCCACACAACCACATTGATTTCAGCTTAGTTCAAATTAACAAAGTTTTGAAATTTGAATCTCGAACACGACGTCCAATACACAATACACCTGATACACTTGAAGAAGACTAATTGAAGCATGACATCAAAGAACAATTTGATCAGCTGCACACAGAGTAATCTACTTTACCTTTAACCTGTTGGCTCTATAGAGAGCCTCCTATCAACAAGGCGTCCACGAAATGCAAATTTCCCTTTCACGCAAGTCGAACATAGCGGAAATTATTAAAGACTGGACTTATGGACGCATTGAAGTAGAAATTGTATAAGTCATGCGGGCTAGCTCAGAACCTCCTGACCCCCTTTTAACATCTGCTAAACCCTCATCCCCCTAGACTTCGATCATAGCTAATGACTTTATCGTATTTCGAGACGATGCCCGTATAGTCAACAAGGGGCCGAGAGGTATAAATTGCATTGCGTTTCAGCTCCAATATACGGAATACCTCTAGGCTAGTTTGTTACATATTAATCTACTAAGATCACGTTTCACGTGGTTTCTCGGATGAGAAAATTTATCATCCATCAATAGGTCCTATGATGGCTTTTTACAAGCTTTTTTTTAGTTTCACCTGTCCCGATGTTTGTCATCACCGATGTTTGTCATCAAATCTTGCAAATTTTTGATCCACTTCACGGTTACCGATTGAGCTGAAATTTTGCATACATGTGTAAATCGCGTGACAATGCAATATTATGATGGCATGGTGCTGATCTGATGATAGAGCTGGAAGGTGGCCATAGCAACTTCGCAATGAAACGAAACAACCCCATCGAGTTTCGGCTCGTTTGATTTGTCTTGACGAGTATTTTGTTTTTAGATGGTTACCAGGGTCTGATCTGATCAGGGTCTGATGATGAAACCGGAAGGTAGTTTTGGTAACTCTGTAATAAAATGACGTAATACCATCGAGTTTAGACTCGTTTGATTAGTGTCTAGCCATCATACATGTCTATTCTAGTAACTATTCTCTTTGTATGATCGTTAACGCTTTGAAGCAGGGGTTCCCAAAGATTTTTGGCACGCCTCCCTTCTGAAAGGTTAGGAGGCGTGATAAAAAAACTTCGGGAACCCCTACTTTAGAGGAAGCGATCTTAGAAACGATTAATTATTGGTAGCCAAGTGGACACAACGTTCTTGATCGCTCCTTCGCTCCATGAAATAGAATTCACGCTACACGCATGTATATATATAGTTATATATATATATTATATAACATACACCCTTACGCACACGAATCCACTTGATTATTACACCCACACACACCCACACCACACACATATTCATATTTCATATGTTCAAAACTCGAGACCCATATCTCTCTAACTATAATATTTTCTAAGCATTTTTCGTACAAAATATAAAGCATGCAATTCATATAGGCGCAGAAGTGTTCGTGTGTACAATGTTTGAATAAGAAAAGAAGTACCTATCCGAATAATCCTGAAAGGCAAATGTTTTCCTTCAATTTAGGTGCAAAGTGTGTGCAATAATATTATGATGTATCGTGTTTTTAACCGACTTCAAAAAAGGAGGAGGTTCTCAATTCGACATTAACCGCATCACAATACTAGCACACAATATTATACGTTTTAGTTAGTTTAGAGTACCAAAAAATAAAAATGGAGGTGACAATATTATGGCAGGTTCCCGGATGCAGTAGAATTGTTTAAAAACTTAAAATACCTACCTATCATTATGTCACTCCTTCGTCTAAGAGCTAATACTAAATAATTAATTAACGTGAAACGTTATACGAAATCTAATTAATTAGTGTTGTCAAGAGTGAAATAATTATTCCTGCGATGTATAATGTAGATAAACTAAATGGTATAATATTATTATAAGTCCCTAGAGTAAACTCGGCATACAATTTTGCTTCGCGTAATGTACCTACACGAGTGATGTCATACATGCATAGGTGATATATTTGACTAACATCCAAGTAATTATTGCGTTAATATATTTAATTTTATATATGCATATAAAAAGGTTACCCCAGAGCAGGGATTCCCAAAGAGGTCAATATCGAGCCCTTGGGGTCGAAATCGGTTTCCCAGGGGTCGACATAAACGAAAATTTATTTTGGGGGTTGACGAGGTCTAAAAATCGACCTATTAATTAACACAAGTTTTTATTTGAAACTTTCAAGATACTGTGTAAGTTTTGTTACGTGTACTGTATAAGTTGTGTTTTCAAAAATATTTACCTACTTAACTGAATTTTATGTCTATTTATTTTGTTTTTTGATGAGAAAATGATGTCAAGTTTACTCACTTATCCAACCGCAAAGTTTTTAAATTGGTCAGTATTTTGTATCAACAGGAAAAACTAGAGATAGGATTCTTAAAGTATTTTGGCCTTGGCGGTCTAAGGTGTCAGTTCATTTTAGAAAAGGGGTCTCTTGCCCAAATAGTTTGGGAATCCCTGCCCTAGAGGAAGAATATTCTTTCAAAAAAGTAATAATAAAGGTTTCAGCCAGTCTAGGATAGATAAAGTCCATATAAGTTGAGAATACGGAACGTCTAGGCATGTTTTAACAAAAGAATATCGCATTTCTATATTATTCACTCAAAGGAATATTACTTATGTCACTATTCACAGCACGTTGCAATATCATACTGGCTTTTGTTCGCGACCGCGTAGACTAAGAAGTTAAGTTTCAAAATTCCCGCGGGATCACTGTTCCGGAAGAAAAAGTAGACTGTGTCATTCTCCAGGTCCTCAACTGTACAGGCAAGTCGGTCTTTTGTTCTTTGTTTTGTTGATTGAAGGACAAAACAATACACCAACAAACAACACACTTTCGCATTTAGACACAATTTTGAAACCGACACTTTTTTGTTGAATGTGAATTTTGCATTGTGTTCTGTATTTTCGCGGTACAACATTGGGTCTCCGTAGCCTAGTGGCTCCGGCAGTCGCTTAAAAGTTCAAAGTCGGTGGTTCGAATCCCAGCTCGACAGACCGAATTTTCCATTTTCAATTTTATTTTAAACAATTTCTACATGTGGAACCTTTCCCTAATTTTTTATAACTTATATAAGTTATAAAAAATTAGGGAAAAATTGAGGTTTTATCCCGGACATGTCTTTGACCTAGCGGATAGATTTACTGATGGTGAATGACGACAAGAGAATCTAATATGTTTACTTGAAGCCACCTACGCATTAATTATATCAACGAACAAAAGCTCTATGTGCGTTATTAAAAGGCTATCAAATATTGTAATATGAGAATCTTGGCCTTTTGGTTACGTAGCCTTAATCAAAGCGCAGGAAAATACAATGTGTTTTCGAATTCAAACGTAGCTGGAAAAGGGGTGAAAAACGGCTGATTCTAAACTGAAATACGAGGGCTAGCAAATATGCCCCATATTATAGTATAATTTTTTTTTATATAAAATAGAATATCAGTCAATTTGAAGTTGACTAATATCCTCCTATCCCCTCAATTAGGAGTGGGTACGACAATAGTGCAACGGGTGGGATTCGAACCTGCGACCTTTCAGTTTTAAGTCCGCACCTTTAACCGTTGGGCTATTGAGGAATTGGCGGATGCTTATTATTTTTACTAAAAAAGGATATTGATTACACAATGTAAGGAATTCCTTCATTTAACAATTAAATGTGATTTTTAAAGAATACTAACCCAGCTCCTCTTCCCTCTCAAAAATCGGAAAGCTTGTGTTAGGAGTGGTTACTGCAAAAGTGCAACAGGTGAACGGGTGGGGATCGAACCGTCTCTCGAAACTTTGCAGTTTTTGCAGTACGCACCTTTAACCGTCCGTTGTAACGTGTTGATTTAATACTCAAAGATTGTATCCGTTATTCAGGCTTCAAAGACATGAACTGTAAAATTTTATGAAGTCTTCTTTTCAAGGGTTTCAAAGAAGAAAAAATACATACCCATTTAGTACCTCAAATAACTGGACGATTTTTTGAAGAAAACTCACACCTTTTGTTTTTGTTTCAGTTCGTATCTCAAAGATGACTTCGCCGTTCTACCTTATTTGGAAGCTGGCTTCAACAGGGTAAGATTTGTGATTTCTCCAACAGGATTGCCACAGAATACCTATGATCTAATGACTTGTGTTACCGATAGCTACTTGCTTAACCTACCTAGTGGGGGTCTTCCCAGTGAAAGGTCATGTCCCTATCCCAGATATCCCAGATTCAAGCACATATACCTATCGGTTCTTCATCCATTGCCACTTTAAATTCGCAACGCGATAAGCTAACTCTAGTTCTCCTCTAGATCTCTTCACTTCTGAATCCTCTTCACTTCTGATCTTTTCACTTCTGATTCCACTAATTTATAGCTCTCCATCTGCCAATGAGTGACTTAAATAAAAGTCATCACCGTCATCATCACGGTAATGTCACTCACTTCTGATTCCATACCGCAGGGATACTCGGAGTATAATTTATAGCTCTCCATCGGCCGATGAGTGACTTAAATAAAAGTCATCACCATCATCATCACGGTAATGTCACTCACTTCTGATTCCATACCGCAGGGATACTCGGAGTAAAATTTATAGCTCTCCATCGGCCGATGAGTGACTTAAATAAAAGTCATCACCATCATCATCACGGTAATGTCACTCACTTCTGATTCCATACCGCTGGGATACTCGGAGTATAATTTATAGCTCTCCATCGGCCGATGAGTGACTTAAATAAAAGTCATCACCATCATCATCATGGTAATGTCACTCACTTCTGATTCCATACCGCAGGGATACTCGGAGTAAAATTTATAGCTCTCCATCGGCCGATGAGTGACTTAAATAAAAGTCATCACCATCATCATCACGGTAATGTCACTCACTTCTGATTCCATACCGCTGGGATACTCGGAGTATAATTTATAGCTCTCCATCGGCCGATGAGTGACTTAAATAAAAGTCATCACCATCATCATCATGGTAATGTCACTCACTTCTGATTCCATACCGCAGGGATACTCGGAGTAAAATTTATAGCTCTCCATCGGCCGATGAGTGACTTAAATAAAAGTCATCACCATCATCATCACGGTAATGTCACTCACTTCTGATTCCATACCGCTGGGATACTCGGAGTATAATTTATAGCTCTCCATCGGCCGATGAGTGACTTAAATAAAAGTCATCACCATCATCATCATGGTAATGTCACTCACTTCTGATTCCATACCGCAGGGATACTCGGAGTAAAATTTATAGCTCTCCATCGGCCGATGAGTGACTTAAATAAAAGTCATCACCATCATCATCACGGTAATGTCACTCACTTCTGATTCCATACCGCTGGGATACTCGGAGTATAATTTATAGCTCTCCATCGGCCGATGAGTGACTTAAATAAAAGTCATCACCATCATCATCATGGTAATGTCACTCACTTCTGATTCCATACCGCAGGGATACTCGGAGTAAAATTTATAGCTCTCCATCGGCCGATGTGTGACTTAAATAAAAGTCATCACCATCATCATCACGGTAATGTCACTCACTTCTGATTCCATACCGCTGGGATACTCGGAGTATAATTTATAGCTCTCCATCGGCCGATGAGTGACTTAAATAAAAGTCATCACCATCATCATCATGGTAATGTCACTCACTTCTGATTCCATACCGCAGGGATACTCGGAGTAAAATTTATAGCTCTCCATCGGCCGATGAGTGACTTAAATAAAAGTCATCACCATCATCACGATGATGTCACTTAATTATGGTTCCATATCGCTGGGATACTAGGAGTATAATTTACAGTCTTCCATCGCCCGCTCAGTGACCCAAATAAAAGTTAAAGTACCAATCATCATATTAATAATATAAATGCGAAATTGTGTTTGTTTGTTGGTTAGTCCTTCAATCACGCCGCAACAAAGCCACGGATTGACGTAATTTTTTGCATGAGTACATTTGAGGACCTATTTTTTATCCCGGAAAATCAAAGAGTTCCCGAGGCATTTGATAAACTAAATCCACGCGGACGAAGCCGCGGGCATCAGCTGTGTGAAATAAGACGAACCGAAAATTGACTGCTAAATTCAAAACCTCCTAATAGTCGGGTAGAAAAACTATATTATATCTCCCGAATAAATTTTTTTATAAGAACTTATAGGTATTCACACACGAATGTCGATCCCATGACGATGCAACATTAAGTGAACTCCGAGTTTCAATCCCTCCATCTTAATCAGATCAGACGTCTCGGATCTTACGATTGGGAATTGATATTGTGGGTACCTACTAAGTAGATTTTTTCATTCTAACTTTTGTAATTCCCCTTAGAAAGAACCAACTCAATTCTCCGAACTTAATTCCGAGGCTAAATAATAATATGGGAAAATGTATAAGAAATTAAAGGCTAGGGTATCGATTTAAAGGAGAATAAAGTGGTTGCAGATAAGGATATCCAACAAATCTTATTCGCGGGTCAGGAATCGAACCTACGAATCCCAAAAATAGGTATCATCGCAGGTGGCACCGCTTTAAGATAGTGAAGAAATATAAATCTATTGGCATGGCATCGCTTTTAGACAGTGAAAACTAATCTAATTTGACCTTACTAATCTATTGACCCGGATCTGAAAAAATTTGAAAATCTTAAAATTGTTAAAATACCCAGCCCAATTTCTTATAGTTTAAGTTTTAGCAGCTCCCAAAATGTTATTTTGGGAGCTGCTAAATCCAGTCAAATAAAATAAAAGTACCTACTCAAAATATTTAATAAGTAATACATAAATATTTCAATATTTTTTGAATAATTTTTTTAATGCTTCAAAAAAACTTGTAGCTAAACTAATAATATAATAATTACTATACAAATCATGCCCGCGTGGAATGGTGCCAATGGTGCCAAGAATAATGGCTGCATTCCCATTTTTCATTTCATTTTAATTTACTTGTTATTGCCATAAACTCATAGCTGGAAAACAATTAGAAGCACTCTAAATACTTGAGCTTTTAAGAAGCATCTTTACAAACTAGTTTCCTTTGAGGCCGCTTCCCTTTACGTTGTGACGTAGACAAACTTTGGAATGCTTTCAATTTGAAATGAACTGGGGTCTGGGAATGAGAAATTCAGGCACAAATTCAGAGCAATACATTAATTGTCTTGTCCCAGATGGTTCAAGGAATATTTAACAGTGAATTTAGTATTTATTAATCATCACTTCAGAGTTGATTAGGCCTTAAGGCCTAAAAAACGATTTGTTAACAAAAGGTCTACGTTTTAGAACTTAGAAGGCGAACTGAAATCTGATAGGTAGTCTTTGGACTATTAATAAAGGTCATTTAGCCATACCATTTATATACCATATTTTTACGGAATAATAATTAATATTAACTTATAGTGCCGATTTCACCAACGTCAAGTGACGTTTAACCGAGGAATAAATTGGGCTTTCTGAAGGTTTTTGTATTAAAAATACTGTCAAAATAAGACTTATTTTACGTTGGTGAAATCGGCTCAGGCTTGAGGCGTGATTTAATTTCTTTAGTCAAATCTCAGGCTGAAATGAGTTTACTGGGTAACTGAGGATAGCATGAAGTCGTCGTATAAAATTTTAAAAAGAAAATGTTAATCATAATTTTATTCGTATAGTGTACGAGTAAATACTGATGGACGTAAAAATTGATAGATCGACGGTTCAATCCACACCCGTTGCACTATTGTCGTACCCACTCCACAACCAAGCTTTACGCACCGTTTATTTGGAAGGGAGAGGGTAATATGAGTTAAGTTCAGGATGGTATTAAATATTATTGAAAAAAAAAACCAGTTATAAAGTATAGTAGGTACATTAAGCTATAAATGCATGGCGTTAGAATAATGGACTAGTTTCCTTAAGTCAAGAGTTACAGGTAATATTTTAAAACTGCGTTAGAATAGTGGACTAGTTTCCTTAAGTCAAGAACTACAGGTAATATTTTAAAACTGTTTGACTTAGCCCCGCTCGTAAGCAAAACTTAACCCGTCCATTTTTGACGCGAATAAGCGTTAGCGGGTTTAAGCAGACATAAAATGATAAACCAATTACTGGACAAAGGCTGATTACAATATAGCTATTGGCAAACTGTTAACGTTAGTCATCCCTTTTACAGTCTATAAAGGTTTGTGGACCGGCCGGCCCCGGCGAGTAATGGCTAAGGGTCGTTCACACTTTGCCCTATATATCTACCTACAACAGTACGCTGCAAATACGGGAAAATGGGAGGGTGAAATAAATAGACATTTACAGCTGCACTCAACGAATTTCACTTATAATTATATTTTATTAACCCACGACGCAAACGCAAAAAGAGGGATGTTATACGTTTGACCGCTATATGTGTGTGTGTGTGTGTGTGTGTGTGTGTGTGTGTCTACTGTCTGTCTGTGGCACAGTGGCTCTTAAACGGGTGAATCGATTTGGGTGCGGATTTTGAGTTATTATTATACATTAAGTAATGTTATAAATGCGAAAGTGCGTTTGCTTGTTGGTTTGTTGGTTTGTCCTTCAATCACGCTACAACAGAGCTACGGATCAACGTAATGTTTTTCGATGATTCGAAAGCATTTTGTAAACGTTTATTTGAAAAAAACTATTCTATTCTATTACATAGTTTATTAAATACTATTCATGGTTAGATTATAGTTGAGGAGGAGGCCGCAAAATCAAAGAGTACACCCGGGATTTCGAAATTAAATCCACGCGGACGAAGTCACGGGAATCAGCATCATATCATTATGAGCTGCCATTTAATTGCATTGTATGTACGATAAGTTAAGCTGACTCTGAGAGTGAACTCTAAAGAGATCTTTTAGGCTGAGATCTATAGATCGTACTCTGGCTCGGCTCAAGACTCAAGATAGAGTTAAAATGAGTCACAAATACGTCCTGACATAAATCTCGGTCTTGAGTCTGAGCTGAGTGAGAGTGCCGTCTTTAGATCTCACCATTAGTAACAGCACTCTGAGTACGGCACTCATGACCTGTCATTTGTATGAAATAATGAAGCGGTTAGATTACTGAGAGTGAACTTAGCTTTAAACTAACGATTAGAGACTCTACATGCGGCAGTTAGTCTAGATTCACCTGTCTTATACAGCTACCTATTTTTTGACGTGATACGTCTTATAAATCGATGAAAACCGGCTGCACGCACGAAAAAGTGTCACGTTCCGCCTGAGCCTGTGCGTGCAAGCGAGAGCGCGGAACAAGCGATAAAGAGGCACGATCGGCCCAAGCGTTGGCTTGTGACTAATGACTATAGCCCGCCAGTATAATAAGTGATCAAACGAACTTACCTGAAGTGAAGTTCGATCATTATTATATGAGTTGCTTCATCCGAAGATATAAATATTACAAAGGTAGTCACTCCAGTCGCCAGAGATAAGTCCGCGTATTTTACAGTTATACCCTACCCTAAAAATAAATCACCTTGGCAGCACCGTCTTAATTTTGCTCATTATTTTTAGAGATGTATACCTACGGTTCAAAACTTTTTTATTTGGGCAGTCAGGGAGGGTGGGTAATTATATCTTCGGATGAAGCAACTCATATAATAATGATCGAACTTCACTTCAGGTAAGTTCGTTTGATCACTTATTATATTTCTTTGCTTCATCCTTCAATATAAATATTACAAAGGTAGTTGTTTAGAGTAAAAAGTTTTGATAAACATGTACGCAATACAGATTTTGTAAATCGTGTATTTTTAATCACTTTCTTATGGAAATACTAATTAATTTGCTTGCATACACTTTAACAATATTAAAATTTATTTACGATATTATTATTATAATATTATTTAATACTATAAATTGGAATATATTTATTTTTATGATTAGGTATAATTCATAAATTGATTCCCTATTAGATGTGTTAACGCAATTATTATTAAGACCTGTCTTGGCAGGGTCTGGCATAATCTCCCTCATCCGCCATGGATCTAACATCTAAGCAGCGAAAGAATGAGTTCGATGTGTTAGTCCAGCCTGCCGTTTTTCTAATTTCCTCAACGCTCGCCTGAGCGTGAGGCGCTGTGCGCTTGTGTCAACGCTGCTCCCTGATACCGTTTACTTGATCCACCTGCTGATCGATTGAAGTTCGGCCTTTTTGTAAGGCTTCTTGTAGGTAAATAGCAGGTTATTTGTCCCCTCAGATCTTATATTTTTAGTTCTGGAAATATAGTGTGTGGAGGGGTGTAGCAGGGCAGATGCTCAGATTTTCTTGAAAGTAAGGTAGGAAGAGAGAGAGAGAATAGGCTTGGTATCTGCCGCAGCGTATGTTTTTTTTTTTTTTTTTGTAATTTACCGTTATTCTAATTTAAGCCCCGATTTCGAAAGTAATATTGCTTTCCAATTTAATTGATGGAAGAGTTTGTAGCCTATGAGCAGTGCAAATTGCTAGTATACTGAAAAGTTTCTTAGTGATTTTTTCTAAAGATGAGTGACTATAAGGGAACCAATTTTTAATATAGTTTAAAACAAGTTGAGGGACCCAAGTACGGGAGTAATAGGGTTTGGTTGATCTTAACTTATAGACACCTTTGAGGAGACGTTTTACGCTCGCTCCAGAAACAATGCTGTTTCTTAGCATAAATTATATTGCAATTCGATAAGGGTTCAAACTCCGTAACAAACGCTGTAAGAGAAGATACCTAATGCTGGTCTTTGACGGTTTAAATACATTTTTATTATTTAATTTACACAACTGCCACCGAAACTTGAGTGTGGTATTATATTGTTTTAAAATACTGTCAGAGAATGATGTTAACATTAGTGACGCTGAGTCTGGGTCGGTGCCTTGTTTTAAGGGAGAGAGAGAGAGAGAGAGAGAGTCCGGAGAGTCTCGCGACACTCAGGGTAAGTTACTTGTGCAAGGAATGGTGAAATGAGATTGCAATAAGTATTAATGAGGATTAACATTAAGTAGTATCCGAAACTACCAAGCTTTGTAGGAGAGAGTACCGCGCTTGTGGTAACCAATTTGAAAAAACTAGGATTCCGTTTGCCTCGTTATCAATGATTTTCCTCAGACACTTTAAAATTAAAGAAAAAGGAGGAAACAAAAATCATAGAAAAATATAAAAGTCCCACATAGCGTAAATGCATCGACAGATAAAGCGTCCGGATCTTGTTGTCAAGGCACGGATTTTTTAAATTTAGTATTGTTATTCAAGCAAAAACGGACTTAAAGCCTAGGTATCTCAAATAGGTTAATAACTTCTTTTATGACCTTGATTAAAACACCTGGAGTCACTGATAAGACGAACAGCCTAACATTAGGTTTAGGCATCAAGAAAATAAAACTCGGAACTAATAGCTCCTATTTGTAATAAATTATTATTAATAACAACCCACATATTAAGTTGGTAAGCTGTTATCTTGCGCCGCAGTGTTACGCCCCCCCCCCCCCAGTTCATGACGAGTACCGACGAGGCGCTCGCCAGTTTTCCTGGTTGCGGGCTGGTCGAGTACCCGTATATAGTTAGGTAAGAACATAACATATATTGTCTCGCAGACAATAATTTGTAGCTAATGTACATATATATTCACGATTACACATTTTCTACACAATTGTCATAAGGATATGGCTCATAACTAGCTCGCAGCTAGTAAGGTTATCACAATTACCAATTTTCTTTTGTGGAGTCACAGCTTTAGCAGCTTTAGGATATGGCTCATGAGTAGCTCGCAGCTAGTTATGTAATCGCAATCGACTCGCAGTCAACGATTTGTTTAAGGAATCACAGCTTTAGTATGTGATTTATGAATAGCTCGCAGCAAGTTATGTTATCGCAATTGATTCGCAGTTAATCCCTTTTTATTGTGGTGTTACAGCTTTAGGATTTGACTCATGAGTAGCTCGCAGCTAAGAAGTCACATCTTTAGGATATGAACCATAAGTAGCTCGCAGCTAGTTATGTTATCGCAATTGACTCGCAGTCAATCCCGATTTGTTTGAGGAGTCACAGCTGTAGGATTTGACTCATGAGTAGCTCGCAGCTAGGAAGTCACATCTTTAGGATATGAACCATAAGTAGCTCGCAGCTAGTTATGTTATCGCAATTGACTCGCAGTCAACCCCGATTTGTTTGTGGAGTCATAGCTGTAGGATTTGACTCATGAGTAGCTCGCAGTTAGGAAGTCACATCTTTAGGATATGAACCATAAGTAGCTCGCAGCTAGTTATGTTATCGCAATTGACTCGCAGTCAATCCCGATTTTTTTTTTTTTTCTTGTGGAGTCATAGCTTTAGGATTTCACTCATGAGTAGCTCGCTCGCAGCTTGTTATGTTATCGTAATTGACTCGCAGTCAATCCTGATTTGTTTGTGGAGTCACAGCTTTAGAATATGACTCATGAGTGGCTCACAGCTAGTTATATTATCGCAATTGACTCGCAGCCAATTCCAATTTGTTTGTGGAGTCATGGCTTTAGTATATGACTGATGATTAGCTCGCAGTTAATCATGTTATTGCAATAGGTTCGCAGTCAATCCCTGTTTGTTGTTTTTTAGTTTCTCGGATAAAGCCAATCCAAATAAAGTTTTGTCTCCTTCCGAATCTTATAGCACTTCTTGTTGAGTTGAGGCATTAAGAGTTTAATGCTGCTTTGAGTGATTCCGAAGTTTGAATCACATAGGATCCTGCAGCCATCTTCCTGCTTAGGTGTTTCATGGCCTGCACCCTGTTTTCACTCTCTTTTAATAGTAGGCCCATTCCTTTACTAACGGCCGTGATACTCAGGACGAGTAGTCTTTGACGCATCCCCTTTTTTAATATAAAGAGCCATATGGTTGGCATGAATATTTTCACCATACTTCGGGGAAACATAAGTCGATTTCCCAAGCGCCGAGGGTAATTTTGAGTCAATTTCGAGTTGACCGACTTTTATAAAGTAACTTTGAACCCTTTGTCAAAATGACCATTCAGTATCTGGATTAACTGTACCTACTAGACTCGGCGTCGGCTTGATTTTCTTCGGTGTTTACGTATGACGCAAAAAAAAACAAAGCTCACATTGTTCACACCAATGCCAACTGGTTCTAGTTAACTTATTTAAGTGAGGGTATTGAATGCCTCTCTTTCAATTAATATAACTCATTACCGTCGTAGTGTCGACACGAACATTGCACAGTTGTTTAAGTTACGAGCAAGACTTTCAAACCGAGGAAAATGGCCATTATTTCTTCCAAATATTTAATATCTTCTATAATATCTAATAATATGCTACTTGCTCTGCTTGTTCATCTACCATTGCTTTTAATTTTACGTGTTTCGTAACAATTAGTGTTTTCAGATAAATCGAAGAAAAGGTGGGTAGTTAGTTCCCTTACGCTTCGCTTGGCTCGTCTTGGCAGGGACACTACCGTCTCTCCAGATAAATAATATTATATTTTTGTTTACAAGTAGGTACTCGAATATAGTTAACGGCTGGGCAAGCTACTAAAGCCCCGTTGAGCGAATGTTACGAGCATAGTTGAGTGAATTCGTGAATTTTATTACATTTTTCGAATGTATAATATGATATGTAGAAATAATAATGATAAATTACCTAAATAAATCCGAGACACTTGGGGGGTAGGTACTAAGTTAATTCCATCGTGATTGATGACAAGTTGTAACAATAGTGTTACCATAATAATCGTTATAGTTGTGTTTTAATTTTTATTAATTTTCATAATAAAACACTTCCGCAAGTATTTGCAGAGTAGGTAACGTAATATTTAATTCAGAATATTTACGTTTTCTCTGATACCTCGTAATCGATGAAGACTCACAGTAAACCTCGATACAAAAAGTGTACCGTTTTTATGTTAATGCAAAAACAATAATATAGTAGGCTTGTGGCGGTACGTAAGCGCAAACAAGAGATCGTTTGAACAAAGAAAAGAGCTCGTACCTTTTTCCTTCGATGATGATGATGATGATCATTTCAGCTGATGAACAATACTGCAATCACACTATCCTACAATATCACTCGATCTTCTGCACTTCTGGTTAAATTATTAAGTGCGGCGCGCTGAGCGCGTGCGGTCCTTATCTCGCGCGAAAAAGTAATGAGCAAAATTAAGACGGTGCTGCCAAGGTGATTTATTTTTAGGGTAGGGTATAACTGTAAAATACGCGGACTTATCTCTGGCGACTGGAGTGACTACCTTTGTAATATTTATATTGAAGGATGAAGCAAAGAAATATAATTGTAATTTTCAATTAACTCCTTTGTATCCTACTAATATTATAAAGGCGAAAGTTTGTGTGTATGTTTGTTCCTCTTTCACGCAAAAACTACTGGATGGATTTGGCTGAAATTTGGAATGGAGATAGATTATACCCTGGAATAACACATAGGCTACAAATTATCCCGGAAAAGTCCAAGGTTCCCGCTGGATTTTGAAAAACCACAGATAGATGGCGCTGATCATCAACTATGCTAATTCAAAAAAAACCACGTCAATCTGTAACTCCGTTGGCGCATAATTGTAAGATTGAAAGATTAATTAATTGTTCATTATTTTAGGATTCTATTATAAATACTTAAGACGAGACTTATTTTTTTATTCCTTAATATTTTTTGTTTTTAGGGTTCCGAAGTTTCGCCATGTCCGTCTGTCTGTCCGTCCGCGGTTTAGCTCAAAAACTATTTATACCTGGACCTGGAGAGACATAGGCTACTTTTTATCCCGGAAAATTAAAGAGTTCCTGAGGGATTTGAAAAACTAATTCCACGCGTACGAAGTCGCGGGCATCAGCTAGTTATACATAATATACAAAAATTCTTTTAAAAAAACCGACTTCAAACGCCACTGAAAACTATAAAATAATTTCAGTTTGTACACGTATGTTGAAGTCGGTAGAATTGTTTTAGAAGAAAAATTATTAATCCTTCACCGCGTCTTCTTCATTTTCATTATAAGAATAAAATGAAACATTTATTAAGCTACTAAATAAACTCCCTCACCATCCAGTATCTAACTAAAATCACTGGCAATGCACAAGGGACTTAGGAACTAATAGCCTGTAAATTGATCATATAATAGCATTATAACAAGGTTGCCATAAACTTTTATACTTGAAAAGAATGAGAAAACATTTAAAAAGACTACATTGTTTACTTTTATAAAAGTTTTAAAGAGTGAAGATAGAAGAGTAGAAATGTTTTTTATCAAATGCTTAGTACAAACCTACCTACTTATTCTCTTGAGTGATTATTTTCTAATTGCACAAGTAGTGTGGTAACAACACACTCTCGTAAGTGACGTACATCGATCGTTATTATCTAGGCTTGTTATTAAAAAGAACACAAAAAGGACCTACCTACCTATTAATTTAGAGGTGACGAACCACGGAACATCCATATTTCTTTACAACTTTGTTGAACTTTAAAATGAATCAATTATTATAGCAAAGATTTATTACATACGTACCTACTTAGTATATCTGCGCTTTTGAGTACGAGTCTACGAGATAGCAATGTGTTTAGGGAGGATAGATTTTTTAATGTTGTCTTGCTTCACTACTCGTCGATATTCTTTTTATTATGCCAACAACTAACAAGTACCAGCGCAGGCGGCCATTCTGCTTCTCGTCGTCACGTCATCGTGACACTGATTTAGCAATGTCAACTTGACAGCTGTCACTATCACTACGATACAATATATCGATACAAAGCGAGACTTGACAGCTAGGAAGGGTGGCGATTACATGTGGTTTTTTTTTCTGTCATTCCTTTTGGCTATTTAAGTTCTTTTTTTGGTGGTTTTGGTGTGTTTTTTAACTGTTTGTGCTTGTCTTGTATTTATTTTCGTGTTTGTGTAACCGATCGTACAGTCGGTAAGGTATTTTTATATAAGTTTTTTCTTGTGGGGTATGCCGAGCGACCATGGGGGATGACGACCGTCCTCCTGGCCGCCCGCCAGACCCCACTCATCCCACTGCCCCACGATCCCAAGAACTTTTTACTCTCTCTCCTGTTCTTACTGCTCCATTGTCCAAGTTTGAAGCAATGGAAGTAGAAAGGGCTAGTCAAAAGAGAAATCATCGAAGCATCGAATCATCTAACGGCCCTACACACACTAATGATGATTCTTCAACATCAAAGCGAGATCGAGTGACTGCGCCGTCGTTGGTTTCACGTTCGAAGTACTCCAACATGGATTCCAAACCGTATTTGGTCTATGCATCAATTGTCGAATCGGACCCTAGTTCTGGTACTTCTGTCCATCCTATTAGATTTGGCCAGTTGCTGCAAAGACTAAATATTAAAAATATCGTACGAGGGGGTATTAAGAAAATTGGTCGAAATAGAGTTTCAGTTGAATTTGAGGGGCCAGAGGATGCTAATGCTTTTATTGATAATCCAGCTATCAAACAGAAGGGATACACAACCTTGATTCCCACTTTTAACATCACCAGGATGGGAGTAGTGAAAGGTGTCCCTAGCGACTGGTCTGATATTGAGATCATGGATAGCCTGAAATCCCCACTTGGCAAGGTGTTAAAGGTGCGAAGATTGAACCGAAAGGTAGTTACCGAAGGCAAGGCAGAATGGCTGCCTACTTCAAGCGTTGTTGTGACATTTGATGGTCAGAGCCTTCCAGACAGAGTTTTCTGTTATTTCAACTCCCTCCCTGTCGAAGTATATAATTTCCCTACTGTCCAATGTTTCGGGTGTTGTAAATACGGACACACCAAGACTCAGTGCCGGTCCAAGCCACGGTGTTTCCGCTGTGGTGGGGACCACTTTGGGGAAGGGTGTTCCGCTGAAGAGGCTAAGTGCTTTTATTGTTCGGGTGCTCATCCCGCAAATAACCGACAATGCCCGGAATATCTAAGGCAGAGGAATATCAAGGCCTCCATGGCTAAAGAAAACATATCTTACTCTGAAGCAGCTAAAATTCATGCCCCTTCCTACCGATCTTTTGCAGATGTTACAGCTTCAGCTCCTCCAATGTCTATCCACCAAACTCTTAACCATGAGCCACGTTCCTCCCGTCCCTCGATTCCTAATTATACCTCCCACCCCCAACCTTCCAGTTCTTCCTCCAATAGAAAATCTGTTCCATCCCGTCCAAAGCCCCTATCCCCCTACCAACCTGGTTATGACCGTAGGGCCCACCAGGACATCCTCAATAGTTATTCTTTCCCTCCATCTTCTAACGGTTGTGCTCTGACGGACCACCCTCCCACTCATATCGAGAATGAACAGACCATTAACACCATTATTTCTTTGCTGTCCACCTTACTGTCATATTACCCCTTACCAGACCACGTTGCTGACAACCTAGTCAATAAAATTCAATCACGTAACATTCCACCTCCTGCAGTGGAACACCAGAAGCGCTCTCCCCAAAAAACATGAAATTTCCTACCTGATTAACTTACATAATCCTGCAATATTTGCAATTTCTGAGACGTGGCTAATCCCACGTCTAAATTTTAATTTCTCTGGCTATAGTACGCTCCGAGATGACCGCTCTGACGGTTATGGCGGAGCTGCTATACTAGTGAATAATCTTCTTTCTTCCTCCCCCCTATCCCTTCCTCCCCATGGAGATGAAATTAACGCCGTAGGAGTTACCATCCATGGCATTAATTTCATATCTGTTTATATTCCCACTCCGAATTCCCTATGTTTCCAGTATATCTATAATATATGTTCTGCATTTCAACCTGTTATTATTTTGGGTGATTTTAATTGCCACCATCCCCTGTGGGGCTCTGACCATTGCGATGTTCCGGGTTCTGACTTAGCTGATCTATTGGATGACTTGGGTTTGTGTGTTGTCAACGATGGCTCCGTCACTCGGCTCCCTAGACCTGGTCAGGGTAGAAGTTGCGTGGACCTTACCTTGTGCTCAGCCAGTTTGACCGCCCAGTTGGAGTGGAATCGGCTTAACCTTACATATGGTAGTGACCATTATCCAATATGTACTACTCTGACCAATAGGTCCTTACCTCATAGGGATAACCCTCCTCTGTTAAAATACAGACTCTCGGGAGCAAAGTGGGACTTATACTCTCAAACTATTGATGATATAATTTCTGCTTTGCCCCAAGTTTCTCCATCTAGCCTCGACGCCTGCATAGCGCAATTTTCCGGTGCCATTTCAGCAGCCGCCGAAGAGAGTGTCCCATTAAAAAATTCAGCTTCTGGAAAATTATCATCTCCTCCCTGGTGGGACCAGGAGTGTTCTGGAATGATTAAATCCCGTAATGTAGCTGAACGAAATTATATTCAGAATATGTCCATAGAAAACCTGGTAGAGTACAACCGGATCGTTGCGAGATCCAGGCGGCTATTTAGAAAAAAAAAATATGAAGGGTGGAGGAAATTTTGTTCCTCACTTTCCCCTTCAACTCCTTCTACCCTTGTCTGGCAAAAATTTAAAAGATTTAAACGTGGCTGCTCTGTTAGTAATTCTTCCCCTATCCCAAGCGACCTAACACAATCTTTTCTAAATAAATTAGCTCCCCCTTTCGCCCCTCTCATGGGAGAATGCCCCTTATCTTCTGATGAAGAGGTCATTTCTAATGACCCACTAGATACCCCCTTTTTGCTGAGTGAACTGGATGCAGTGCTCAAACACGTCCGTGACTCTGCTCCTGGTATTGATGGCCACCCATATTCCTTTTTCAAAATGCTGAGTAACAGCAGTCGTAAATACCTATTGTCAATAATCAACACCTGCTTTAATCGCTCACATATACCTGATAGTTGGAAAACCCAGTTAATCATTCCCATCTTGAAACCAGGGAAGTCACCTGATTGTGCAGACCATTTCCGACCAATTGCTCTTTCCCCTGTTATTGGGAAAATTCTCGAACATCTCATAAAGAACAGATTGGAGTGGTTTGTCGAGAGTCGAGGCCTTTTATCCAAGTCACAGTTCGGGTTCCGAAAGGGAGTCAGCACTATGGACAGCATTGGCATTTTGATGACGGACATCCGGATCGCCTTGAGCATGAATGAGGCTGTTCTGGCAGTCTTCCTCGACATTTCAGCGGCTTACGATAATGTCCTTCTTTCCGTGCTCAGAAGTAAATTACGCCAGCTGAGTATTCCGGTAAAGATACTGAACTGTGTATGCAACCTGTTGTCGGGTCGAAGTGTCAAGCTCCACATCCCGGGCGTAAGCTCGGAACCCAGATCAGTGTGGCGCGGGCTTCCTCAGGGCTCTGTGCTAAGTCCTATACTGTATAGTATTTACACCTCAGATCTCCACAAGTCCCTCAACTCTGATTGCCAAATTTTACAATATGCGGATGACTTGTGCTTATATATACCTTCCTCTTCCATTGATCATGCTAAGGAATCCATGCAGATATCGCTCAACTCCCTTAATCAGTGGTTAATTTCCCATGGCCTTAACTTGTCTGCTCCTAAAAGTTCTTCTGTTATTTTTTCGCGTAAACGTATTAATCCACATGTTGATCTTGAAATTGATGGATCCCCTATCCAAGTTGAAGATAATGTTAAATTTCTTGGTGTTATCTTGGATTCTAAATTATCTGGTGTCACTCATATAACCTATACTGCTAATAAATGTGAGAAAAAAATTAATATGTTACGTGCCCTAGCAGGTGTTTGGTGGGGTGCTCACCCCTTTACTTTAAAACTTGTATATAATGCCACAATAAGGAGTTTACTTGATTATGGTTCCTTCTTGCTCGAACCTTGCAGTAAAGTTGCAATGGCTAAATTAGAGTCCATCCAATCAAAATCCCTCCGCATTATATTAGGATGTATGAGGTCCACCCCCAAAAATGCCCTGCAAGTAGAGAGTGGTGATCCCCCTCTTCTTCTCCGCAGACAATATTTAGCTGATAAATTCTTATATAAGTCATACTTCCTCAATGGTCACATGATCCTGCCTAAGTTGTCAACTCTGGATAATCTATGTAGGCAAAACTACTATTGGAGACACAAAGACCCCCCTTTAATCCTTAATTCTCTTAGAAATATTCTCTCTCTAGAAGTAAACTCAAAAATTCCCCAACAAAGTAAATTCCCTCTGTATACATGTCCTTATGTAATTTTGAATTTTGTCCCAACTTTTGTTACAATTGGTTTAAATAAGAACTCCACTAACGCAAATGATCAATTTCTTTCCATTGTTAATGAGAAGTGGCCAAATCACCATAAATTTTATACAGATGCTTCAAAACTAACCACTGAAGGTAGAACTGGTATTGCTGTATACAATCCCAATTCTCAAATTTTTCTCCAATTTCAGTGCCCTCCTGAGTCATCGGTGTTCACAGGAGAGTGCATAGGGATCCTTGAGGCATGTTTATATATCTCTTCTCACGCTTCTATTACAAAAGCAGTCATCTTCTCAGACTCCAGTAGTGCCATACAAGCAATAGTAAAAAATTCCTTTAAAGACAACCTGCGTAGCCCAATTATTATAGAAATTAAAACAATACTACACTCTTGCTCCGAAAATAATGTTGAGATAATATTAGTATGGATTCCTAGTCATGTGAATATTAGGGGCAATGAGCTAGTGGACATAGCTGCCAAGGGTGCGGTCAGTAGCAGTCTGGCAGATAAAAAACACTATACTGTTCAGGTCTATGACTTGATTCATAAAGCCAAAATAGATCTTTCAAAATCCTGGCAAGAGCACTGGTCGAAATCTAGTCAATCAAAAGGTAGCTTGTTTGCATCTATTCAGCCTACCATTCCCCCCAAGCCATGGTTTTACAAATACAAAAATGCTTCCAAAACCGTAACATCTGTTATATGCAGAATCCGTATTGGTCACTGCTGTACTCCAGTTTTTCTCCATAAAATTAGGGTTCGAGACAGTTCTTTATGTGAGTGTGGTCTGGATGATGGTTCGCTAGATCACATATTCCTTAATTGCCGCCTCAATGATACTTCCTCTTTTGATAAAGCTATTTCAAAATTAAAAATACAAAATCCGATTAATGTCCGTCATCTCCTCTCATTTTTCCCTAATCCCACAATTATATGTGCTTTTATTAAGTTTATTTCTACTAACAATATTAAACTTTAATATTCGGGCATATATTTTAAGTATCAATATTTCATGTAAAAGTATATACTTACCTATATTCATATATATATATATATATTTATTTATTTACTAACTACGAATAACAATATATTTTGTGTTTGTTTCAGGGCTGAAAGAATCGCCACAAAAAGTTTAAGTTTACGATAAATTTTTTTTTTTTGTAAATATTTATGATACCCATGTATAGCCACTACATGACACTGGCAGGAATTGCCGTAGACTTCGGCAAATTGCCATAAAAAAAAAAAAAAAAAAAAAAGATACAAAGCGACATATTGGGCACCGCTAGTCTGTGTCGCTAGTCATTTTCTTCACCTACCACCTTTCTACACCTATCTTATGGATATTTATTTGATTATTTAATTGCAAAAGGAAGGGTGTTCTTTTTGTAATCAATCAATGCCATATAGATGTTTATTGATTCTCGAGCTATAAATATTAACTTTCTTTTACACGTACCAAACTATCTATTTTTGAGAACTTCATTAAATATTTCATATGTAATAGGCAACAGGCAAATTGGATTTAAATACGATCGACGAGCTTATAATATTGCAATCCCCTGCAATAAACATTTTGTACCGATTGAGTTGGGTGAAAATCGTATAAAATTCGAAAGCTCAATTATCGGGGATAGGAAATGGGATGTCGGACAGGCACATCTTTAAATTCGTGTCCATTTATCGCTATTTTATGGAGCGTTTGAAAGCTCGAAAGTACCTACTTGTTTTGCGTCAGAAATTTCGTGCGATAAACTTTTTGATAATATACATATTCTCTACTATTCCTCGTGATTCCTCTACTATTTCTCGCGATTCCTATACTAATTATAGAGACCAATAAATTTATTTTACATCTCTCATATTCGGTAAGTAGGTCCTTATTACCCCCAAATGGGGCTTGTAAGTGACCAATTAGCGCTCTAGGGTAATAATGTAGCTAGAAAAGCCCTAGGGCGGTAAGTAATTAAAAAAAAACTCTTTCAAAAAGTTCGCGTACATCTATGACAAAAGAGGTCGCTTCGCTATTCAGCCTTGTCTTTGTATGAGTATAATAGTCATCAATTTTAAATATCGAACGGCGAAGCTCAATTTCGTTCTTGGAAAAAAAAATTAAAAAAAAAAGATGAAAAAAGGCAGTAATAGAAAACTTTTACTTTAAATATTGTTTGCTTTTGGGATTTTTTTATAATTACATGCTAATTAGGAAAAAACATGAGTTCTGCAAGTGATGAAGATATAAGCTGCACTCCCGATTCAATGAAAATGGAAGCTGAAGCAGCAATTAACAATATTTTGCCTGAAAGTTCTAAGGAGGGATATTTGAAAACTTACGACGAGTTCATGAAGTGGCGAAAAGAAAAACGAGTAAAGTCTTTATCTGAGACTGTATTCTTAACATACTTTAGTGAGCTATCAAAAAAGCTGCAGCCATCTAGTTTGTGGTGCATTTTTTCAATGTTAAAAGCAACTATGAGTACTAAACACGACATCAATATCAAGAACTTTTCAAAATTTAAAATGTTTTATTCTTGTGTTGGCAACACCACGCGTTTCGTGTGTTGGCAATACCACGCGCGACGATATACGACGACGACCGACGCTAGCGCCGCCTCGGCAGTGTTGGCAGCACTGCGCGTTTCGTGTGTTGGTAACACCGCGCGCGACGATCTACGGCGACGACCGACGCCAGCGCCACCTCGGCAGTGTTGGCAGCACTGCACGTTACGTGTGTTGGTACGATCGACGGCAGCGCTTCCGCCACCTCGGTAGTTGTCTGCAGGCGCGACGTCAGCTTCGCGTCACCGGAAGAGGAAAAAGATGGCCGTGGTTGCCTCGGTGGGAGCACCTCCGCTAGGAGTATAAAGTATTGTGTGACCACGCGGCGGAGCATTCTAATCGGGTACTTCGAGAACGCAACGCCTCTTTTAATAGTTTATTAGACCTAGTGTCCTATTTGATAATATACATCTATAAATTAGTATCAGTGTGTTTAAGTTTATATCAGAAGTGTGTAGCAACCTACGCTTTGCAAAAATAAAAGGTCGAAACGCAAACGCGCTCGTTCCACCTCGAGTTCTTAAGACGCCAGGACGCCATCACCCCCGTGGAAACGTAATAAGGTATCTTGTATAGATACCGAGACTGTGAGTACATTGAACAATATTATACATGACTTTGACCCTTTGAAAGACTATATTAATGCATGGCTTAACATTTTTCAATCTTACGCTCAAACTTTTGCATAGTCCGATAAAATAATTCGTTACCAAGCTCCCAATATGTTGAAAGGTTCGGCTAAAATCTGGTACAATTCGTTATTGCGTACAGATGATAAGTGGCCCTTATGAAAGTGGATTGATTGGTAAAAGAAGTTGTCAGGTAGTTTCAAATTGGACGAAGTATGTTTGAACTCTTAAAAGAAATTATGGATAGGAAACCGAGTGATAATTATAATTAATCTTTATACGAATTTTATATATAACACATTTATAAGTATAAAATTGACCGATTATGTTTAAATTTGTTCATGATGGAGATATTGTTTCGATCATTATAAGTAACATCAGTGGTTAAATGTCTTTAGAATCCAGTAATTTTTAAAGCGTGTGAAGATTTATTGAGTTATTTACATGGGCTTATTTACAAGAAAAGTGTTAAACATGTGGGTAGTTCACGTGAGGCATCAGTTAAGAATAGTCAGGGAACACTATCGGTTAATCAAAGTTCACAAATGAATACAAACTTGACTAACTCTAGCAATTCCGGTCCTTCAAATAGTAGCACGGATATTAATAATATACCAAATCCGTAAAGATATCAAGTGTTTTGTACGTGGGGGTCACGGGGAAAAAGGCTCTGCATCGACTCTAGGGCCTTAAATAAGATAACGATTAAGGATAAGTACCCTATGCCTCGAATCGAAGATTTAGTTGATAGACTATAGGGTCATAAAGCGTTCACCAGCTGAGATTTAAAAAGTGGGTATTATAAGATTGCTGTGCATAGGGATTCGGTCGAGGAAACAGCATTTATTACAAAAGACGGGCATTATGAGTTCTTGCGGCTTGCGTTTAGATTGGCTAATGCACCTTCTTATTTCTTTATTTGTTTATTTCTTCATTTATTTGCATTCATGTATCCACTTACTCTTAATTATATAGTTAGATTACATGAGGCCCCGTCAGGGCGTTGCAAAGTTACATTTACAAAGTAATTAGGTTAGGTTAGTATAAATTATTATTTTACAATAAGGGGAGTATTTCATCGAAACTATTTTTATTTCAGTATTTTTTTTAGGTATTAATTAATATTGATACTGTCATATGTAATTAATAAAATTAATTAATAATAATATTATGTCATTATAAAAATATTTTCGATTTCATGTTAAATAAAAGTCGGATTAATATTATTCATTAACCGATTGGAATACAATATTATAGGTTAACGATTTGAATTTCTAGGAAAATGATAATCAATCAACATGTCATTCAATAATATGTCAAAATGGTTCGTCAGATTGATTAAAGTCCAATTTGTAATTCATTTTGGAGCATAGCCTGATGGGCAATTGAGGAATAGTTCGTCTATCTCATATAAGTTATTTTTTATTAGCCATTCTTTTAGTTTTCGCTTAAAGGTTCTAATATTATTTTCATCTGTAATATAATTTGGGATTTTATTATATATGTTAATTGATCTATATAATGGGCCGCGGGTAGAAATTTTTAATTTGCATTTGGGATATGCAAGTTTATTTTTGCGACGCGTTTATTATTTCAAACAAATGCTGAACAAAACACTTGGTAATTTAAGGTTTGGGAAAGTGATTGTTTATTTGGATGATGTATACTTAATTTCGGAAAGTGTAGAGGAAAATATGAACTTGCATAAAGTGTTGGCATCAGGACAGGCCGAAGATAATAGAGATTTTTAATAGTTACGAATTATTGGGTGCGAACATTTATATAGGCGAACTAGTAATGGCTGACGTTGGGTGGTCCCAAGGAACTGCATCTGGCGGATAATAAAATGTAACCATGATGACGTGGGACATTTCTCGTTAGATAAAACGGTTGAGCGTGTTCGTACGTATTTACTGGTTTTCACGTGTTAGGAACATGACTGAATTGTCAGATTCATGTTTAAAATTGATAAAGACTAAGAAATTATAAAAATGTCGTCATTTTGTTTATTGATATTAGTTTAATTGAATCGACATTTGTCATCGTTGACAGTGTGGGCACGCCATCTTGCGCGCCATCTTGGAATATTAGTATAAATGCAGCTATTTTGACGATGCGATTTCAGTCTCTGCGAAAGATTCATCCGACTAGTAGATCCTTTCGTGTCTAGGTCGTTGTATTTGATTGAGGGATCGCGATAGCAATCGCGCCCTAATCGAATGAATATTGCCAGTACGCTTAAGATTAGGTAGATGTTTTTGATAACTACCCTCACGTTCAGATGATGTTTATCTATCGTGTTTGTGGTTAAATAGATTAGATGTGAGGAAAGGGGCCGTTATAGGAATGGTGGAGACGGCTATAGGTAGGGTTTAAAAGCGTTTTAAGAGAATAAATAAGTATTCTCTTAAGGCATGATTAGTTTGTGAGTAATAGACTGTTGAGTGGCTCGGTTTTAAAGAGTAAAGTATCGATATTTGTGACACGATTACGTAAAATAGTAGAAAAAGTATATTAAAAACTGTTTGAGTTGCATTTATCAAAAAAAAAAAGAAAGCGGGGAAAAAGGAAGGAGAATTACATCCTTTACCAAAATATGCGCAACCGCTTCATATTTTGCACCTCATCTTGGTTCATTCATGACTACTAAAAACAAAAAAATTTATTTATTGGTAGTGGTAGATGCGTTTACAAAATTTGCTTTCATTTCTGCTGTACGTAAAACTAATACAGTGGGTGTGATTAAAAAGTTAGAAAGTATGAGTATGAGTTATAAGTAAAGATTTTCGGAAACGCCAGACGCATAATCACTGATGCCGGCTCGTGTTTTACATAGGGTAAATTTGCTCAATATTGTGTACCTCGCACTAATGGTCAGGCCGAAAGATTTAATAAAACTATTTTAGAATCATTAAAATCTGTGGGTGCTGATACTAGCGATGATAGTTGGGATCCATGCATAAAGGCTTAACAGCAAGGCTTAAAATAGCTCGGTACATAAAACTACACAAGCGTTCCTAGTGGTGAGGTATGTTTGGTTATAGGCTACGCATGGATAGTGACAGTTTAGCTCCAGAGTTGGAGGACAATAGTTAGTGTACGTGTCCGAGTTGCGCGAAAGAGTTGATAGTAGTGTTAAGGCTAATAGTGCTGAATATCAGAAAGAGAGGTTCGATAAATCTTTGGCGAAAACTAAAAAGTGCAAAGGAGGAGATTTAGTATTGATGATTAGAATACAAAGTCAGGGTAACGACGGTCAAAGTAGGAAATTAATGCCGACGTTTAAAGGTCCATTCCGAGTTAGGGAAATCTTAGACAACGATAGATATCATGTGGCGGATTTGAGAGGTTGTCAAAGATGTTCATTAACGTATAACGGCGTAGCCGTGGCTGAATATAGGAAATCATCGATCAATATTGATGGCTAAAGTCTAGATTAGAAATATGTTACAAACTGTATTAAATTATTAATTTGTTTGTTAAAATTTGAACCTAAAACCGTGTTGGCAAGTTAGCTATATCTTAAACATATAAACGATTATTCAGCGAGCCGTGATAAAATACTGTATAAGGTTTGATGGGGAATATTGCATTATGAACGAAGAAAGTCACATTGGAAAGCGAACGCCTGAGCTTGAAGTCGAACTTGGTACTCTTAAGTGAGCGAAATGTTCTTTAAGAGCAAGTGGTCTTCACCAACTTGATACGCTTAAGTGAGCGAAATGTTCTTTAAGTTAGAGTGGTTTTTCAACAATGACACATCTGTCTCCTAAGTGTGGCTTTGTGCCCTTTGGGTGGGATGGTCTTGTTGATTGAGTTAGTTCAACGTAGACACATCTGTCTCCTAAGTGTGGCTTTGTGCCCTTTGGGTGGGATGGTCTTGTTGATTGAGTTAGTTCAACATAGACACATCTGTCTCCTAAGTGTGGCTTTGTGCCCTTTGGGTGGGATGGTCTTGTTGATTGGGTTAGTTCAACATAGACACATCTGTCTCCTAAGTGTGGCTGTGTGCCCTTTGGGTGGGATGGTCTTGTTGATTGAGTTAGTTCAACAATTCATGAGCAAAATTCCGATGGACCTTATGTAGGCAAAATTAAGGATATGTGTGTATGTAGAATGATTCATGTGTTTTTCGATTTGATTATTTGATTATTATTTGACACGATTCTGATATTTCGCAGTGATTTTATCCCGACTCGTGGGGTACCCGAGGCGGGTACCGTGCAGCATGGCCGTGTTGGCAACACCACGCGTTTCGTGTGTTGGCAATACCACGCGCGACGATATACGACGACGACCGACGCTAGCGCCGCCTCGGCAGTGTTGGCAGCACTGCGCGTTTCGTGTGTTGGTAACACCGCGCGCGACGATCTACGGCGACGACCGAAGCCAGCGCCACCTCGGCAGTGTTGGCAGCACTGCACGTTACATGTGTTGGTACGATCGACGGCAGCGCTTCCGCCACCTCGGTAGTTGTCTGCAGGCGCGACGTCAGCTTCGCGTCACCGGAAGAGGAAAAAGATGGCCGTGGTTGCCTCGGTGGGAGCACCTCCGCTAGGAGTATAAAGTATTGTGTGACCACGCGGCGGAGCATTCTAATCGGGTACTTCGAGAACGCAACGCCTCTTTTAATAGTTTATTAGACCTAGTGTCCTATTTGATAATATACATCTATAAATTAGTATCAGTGTGTTTAAGTTTATACTTGTAATGCCGGTTTTTTCTACTTACCTCACAATCGAGATGTAAAGCAGAGTAGTTAGCTCGGGTGTAAACATCAATTGCACCCTCGAACTATAGGCGCCCTCGCTGCGCTCGTGCGCCTAAATATCTCGGGCTGCAATTGATGCCTTACAGCCCTTGGCTACTAATCTACTATTAGGAGTGTGCGCTTCTCTGATGTAAGTACAAAATTAACTAATTTTGCACAAATGGCTGATCATCTATACTTTCTTATATTTACTTAGTTAATATTATAAAGAGGTACGATTTTTTTGTTTGTTTGTTTGTTTGTACCGAATAGGCTCTGTAACTACTGGACCGATTTTAACAATTTTTTCACCAAGCTAAGTTATCAGGAAGTAACATAGGCTATAATTTATTTTCAAAAAAATTTGAGATCCTTAAGAAAATTACAATAATGTAACCCAAAGTAGCAAAATGTTGCCTATAAAATGCATTATTTGGCGTGCGCTGAGAAAACTATTGATGATCATAAAACTTATGTAGGTACCTACTACATGATTAAAGTACTCATTAATATCTACAAACAAGTGTAAATTGAAAAACTTATTTTTAAAAAACAAAGATTTAGTAGCTGGATACATCGTCAGACCTGGATATCATCTAGGAACAGAGTACGTCGTTTCTTTACTGAGTTCCTATGACCACCTTCCAGCTCCATCATCAGATCAGACCCTGGTAACCATCTGAAAACAAAGTACTCGTCAAGACGAATCAAACGAGCCTAAAACTCGATGGGGTTGGGTCGTGTTATTACAGAGCTACTAAGACCACCTTCCAGCTCCATCATCAGACCCTGGTTACCATTGGAAGACAAACTACACGTCAAGACGATTGAAACGAGCACAAACTCGATGAGGTTGTGTAAATGATGTGTCATTTACACAACCTATCATCGATCGATTGCGAAGATCCTATGGCCACCTTCCAGCTCCTTCATCAGATCAGCACCATGTCATCATAATATTGCATTGTCACGCGATTTACACGTGTATGCAAAATTTCAGCTCAATCTGTAACCGCGAAGTGGATCAAATTTAATTTGCAAGACTTGATGACAAATATCGTTGATGACAAACAGCGGTACAGGTGAAACTAAATAAAAGCTTGTAAAAAGTCCCCGAGGGAATATATCTAACTATCATATTTATGTCACAATAGAAGCTTTTGTGTTCTAAAATTTAATTAGATCGTCTTTTACCATAGTATTAATTCTTCCTTACTAATGCAGCATATTATTATAAATGCGAAAGTGTGTTTGTTTGTTGGTTTGTCCGTCAGTCACGCTGCAAGAAAGCTACGGATTGAACTGATTTTTTGGATAGGTATAGCTGAAAATCTGGAAGGAACATCCCGGAAAATCAAAGAGTTCCCGCGGGTTATTAACAACTAAATCCACGCGGACGAAGTCGCGGGTTAGTCAGCTAGTTTGAAATAACTTATTTAAAATGATCAGGCAGGCAGCAGGTTTAATGTTTCAACTATTTCAATTAAAAAATGGTAGGTTCCTTTTCCTACTAAGTACATATTCAATAGTGTACCTACATTTAAAAACTTCGTTATTTTACCAAATCTAATTTTAAAAATGTATTGAACTTATTTGTACGTTGTTTTTCCTTTTTTCATTAAATCAAAGTTCACTTCAAAGTTTAATATGTTCGAGATATTTCTCTAAACATCTGTCATAAATCAAAGTAAAAAGTATATTTTAAGATGATAAATAAAAGTTTTTAATGAAGATGTTATCATATTATTTTGATTTCTGCGTATATTTTTTATCGGTTAATAGCGAGACCCATGGGTGGGCGTCGCCAAGTGCGGGTAGGTAGGGGCAGCTTCCCCCCCTCCCCACAACCCCCCCCCACCCTATTTTAAAAATATACACATTACTACATACTACATTTGAAAAATATAGTAGGTACTAGTAGATACTTCATCATTGAAATCCAGATACCGCTGCTGCCGCTGCCATATCTTCAACTGTGAAGCTAAAAAACTTACTTAACTAGCTTTTGCCCCCGACTTCGTCCGCATGGGGTAAGGTTCTTAAAAATGCAGTAGGAACTAGGGGTTCCAAAACCGGTTTCACCGAAATCGAAAAAACCGGCTAAACCGGGTTTTTCGCCATTTTTCAAAACCGGTTTTAAAATTTGGCAAAACCGGGTTTTTCGATTATTTCGATTTATTTCGATTTTATATCATAGATTGCGTTACGTATTACGCTCGCTTAAGCTAAATCATGATATACAAAACTCATCACATCATCATTACAATTTACGCAGTTTAGAGCCCATTAACTCAACATTAACAGTGGTGGACTCATTGACGATTCAAAAGTACTTGTAAAAGTTTATTTGAATAAAAAATATTTCTATTCTATTCTATTCTAAAATGTTGAACGCTTACTGAAATCTCCAGATGACGATGGTGACGGTGACGATTTCGCGAAATCGATGTTTTTTGCTCACACAAAAAAGTGCTCATCGTGCCTAAAGAAGTTTTCACTTCAAAAAGTTCTGGTAAGCTCATGATTCTTTTGTATTGCAGGTAATGGTAGAAACATTAGGGGCGACGGCGTGGTGCGCGGAGATGCTGCAAGCCCGTGCGGCGGCCGCAACCGCAAGGGCGCAGCTCGGTGCGCTTGCGGCGCTCGCCGCAGCCGCAGACCGCTGCAGAGACCTGGTCGCCGTCACCGATGACCAGCAGCGGATACTTGTTAGTTTCAAGTTTGTAGTGTTCTGGCTCTATCACTAACTTATCACTAATCCTACTATCCTACTAGGTACATCCTCTGTTATCCTACTAATAATATTAATATACCTAAATCGTCGCCTTACCAACTCAACCTTGTATCTGTATCTTTCAATGTTTTGGAAAATGACAAAATAAAACTGTTCTTGATTGGTCTGTGGACGGTTATACATATATCGTGTCGCATTCTCGTGTCTTTGTAGCTATGTGGATCTGTTCATTCAAATTTGGCTTAAAAGAGCTAGAACCCAGAGCCGTAAAACCAGTTAATTATAAAATAATAATCTAGTGTTCTTGGTCTGTGTGATTCGAGTGAGGTAGTCGAATAATAATATTATTGTGATGGTATTATGTATTTGGTAGGTTCGTTCAGGTCGCAGGCAGGCGTGCTGTAGTTTTGTCATTATTTTGTAGAATGTAGGATTTGAGGAGTAGGATTATAGTGATTTATGATAGTGTAGACTGTAGAGTGATTATGCAATTGATGTTGGAGTATTACTGGTTACTATGGAGATTACATAATAAGTTAGGTTCGCTGTCATGGTCGTAGGTTTTTGGTGTTGCAGTGTGGTTTTGTCGTGATTGCTATGGATTTGGGATCTGGAGCGATTGATTGCCTAATTGGTGATACTGCGGAAGAATAGATGATCGTTTTTGAAGGAGTATTACTGGATTATTTGGTGAGTTTGTTCCAATGTTATTGATGTTACTGTGATAGTATTTCTTTGACATGTGATGGGCCATAAGCGAGTTAGAAAGGAGATTTGCTAGGGTCTTCTTGGTGGAGACAGCGCGGCTGTAGGGGTGGCTTGGAGGATATGGAAATATTACGTAACGATTACAATGTACCTCTTCCTTTGTGGGTAGTTATTTTTATTGAAATAAGGTGATTGCTGAGAATGATGTTTTGTTCTGAGATAGTTCCTTTGAGAGTGATTCCTTTCATTAGGCGCTCAGCAAGGGGTGCCGTCATATGTATTATGTCATTTACGACATACAAATAACTAGCTGACCAAACAGACGTTGTCCTGTCTTAGATATGATATTATAATTTAGATGTAAGATACCTATTAAGTATTTCTAAGGGCCAACGTACAATAAGTCTTATCCGAGCATAAATTGACTTTGAATACTATAAATTACTACAGATTTTCAGTACAAAAACTTTCAGAACTCCAAATTTTTTCCTGTTATGCATCACTCGACGTTAGTGAAAATCGGCACTTATAGCTTTAATTTAATCCCATAGCTCACAAACAAATCGTGGTGCCGGGTAGTGGGGTGGAGACCGGAAGACGGCCCGCGTCCGTTGACGGACCAGCTGAGTGGGGAAGCGCTCCGGTTGGCGGCCAGTGGCGTCCGGGACTGGGAGGCGCCGGTCATGTTGCGGCGACGAGCCTCTCCCGACTCGGTGTTGTTGCCTTGCCGAGGTTCTTCGGTAGCTTTGGGCAGGCAAGATGATTTTTTTCAGTTTTTTTATAAATTAAATTACGCCTTTTTTAACGCATATTAATTTAATGTAATATAAAAAATTATTACTCAAATTCCCGCGCCACTTTCAAAATTTATACCTAATTTACTGTTGATATTTGTATGAGGCGACTAAGGGAATATAACGGAGAACGGGCAGCAGCGTCCTCTGTGCTACTACTACCATCTACTGCGATCACCAAGCCGTCTGCCCCGCGTGTTATAGGCTATTGATGATTGATGATGATGATGTTGATATTTTAAAAACCGCTCGACCGATTTCGATGAAATTTATATGGGACCACCTGGGATACCCTTTCAAACAAAAGAAGAATTTTCCAAATCGGTTCAGGCGTCGGCTTCGATTAATCGGTGGACAAACACAAAAAGATTCCGACGAATTGATAACCTCCTCCTTTTTTGAAGTTGGTTAAAAAAGGTTTAACTACGACGTATGTACTTTTATTTAGGTACAGTTGAGCGGCTCAAGACCGTCTAAGGCTGTGTATAAGTCCGTACGAGAGGTATAAACGAGTATGGTCAACAGTAGATGTTCAGTTGACGACGACGAAATAAAAAGTAATAAATCCCCGTGCTCTTCTAAATTACGATTTACGAGTAAAACGATTTATCCTACACCTAAAACTGTGTTTATGTAGGTTTTAGTTAAGTTCGATCTATACGCGTGCCAGATCTATACCGTCACGGACGAGCCTCTTCGTATCTCGACGCACTTTCTGTTTGAACAATGGTTCTCATTTCTACGTGTACCAAACACAAAATAATATCGAATGCGGCATAAACTCCGCATTGTAATAAATAATCCTCCTTCTCTTCCTCCACATGTCACAGGATTATTAAGATATCACCCAGGCTTTAAATGCACAGACAAGTTTATGACGCTGCACAAGAAGCTTAAATACCGTTTTACTTTTACCCCAGTAGATACTTCCTAATTCCATGGTTATTCCGTCGAATTTATATATAATTATTATGTATTAAATGTTTCATCATAGATTTAGGATTCACATATTCGACCGAGCGAAGCGAAGGTCTCTGAGTTTACTTGAGTGAATTTGCACTTGTCCGTCCGTCCGTCCGTCCGTCCGTCCGTCCGTCCGTCTGTCAGAGCCTTACAACTTCTGAATTACTGAACGTAATTACTTCAATTTTAGATATGATATGTAAACCGATGGCCTCCAGCCGAAAATGGCTTAAAAAGTTATAAAAATCTTTATTTCAGGGGGGCTCTCATAGAAGCGAATGCGAAGTTAAATATATTTTTTTGCATTTCATAGGGTTGCAGTACCTCATTTTAAAGACAATTTGGAACAGAGTACAAAAGTTTTTTGTTTTAATTTTTTTTTCTAAAATTGACGAAGTGGGGGCTTTCAAAGTGGAGATTTTATTCGAGGCTAGATCTCTAAAACCACTTTATTTTAAAAATTGAAACTTACACATAATTTGAGTTATATTCTGTACTTGAACAACAAATACTAAGATTAGATAAATATTATAAAGAAACGAAATTATTTAAGTTTTAATGGGCATCAATCTTTTTAACAAAACTTCACTATACTGTTAATAGATGGCGCTGTCTTTAATATTGTAAATACAGTTTTGCGTCAGCTATTCTTATTTTGTCTATTACTAATTATGTTATTCAATTAGCAAATTATTATCAATAAAAGTATCTCGTTGTTTTTGCAAAAGTAAATCCGTTTCTATTTACAATAATTAGACGTTAGCACCTATTTACGGTACTGTGTCTATGAATGTAAAGATGAGCGCGCATCTAGACATGCTCGCCGCAGAAGCCGCAAGCGTGCAGTCATGGCAGTTTATAATTTTTTTTATTATGCAATCGTATACTACGTAACACCCGTTCAGCGAACCAGCTGAATTTTAGTAAAATACTGTAGGCATACGCATCCCATCCACGAAAGCAGATGACGATTGACGTCATCAGATTCGGCGCGTTTTAATTACAATATAATAATATAGTTAAAACTACCTTATGGGAATTATGGGATACCGCGAGGTCTCAGTTCGGGGCGAACCACTAGTTATTCCAAAATACATTAAGAACAGATGCGTTTGGGAAACTTTTTTTCAAATAATTAATGTATTTATTTACAGGAACACGTCACATGTAGTGTTCGTATGCGAGCCGAGCAATTCGATGGACAGCGAACGAGCGCGAGGCTCGCTGCACTCGATACGGCGCGGCTCGCTCGACGTACGCTCCGTCGCCTCGGACGGACTGCGGAGGACGTCGCTGGCTAAACTACAGGGACTACCTTTAGAAGCACCTATCACTAAGGTAAGATTTTACTGATGCGAGTCAAGTGAGTGGTTCAGCTAAGTGATTCAGACGTCCGCTCTGTCGCCTCGAACGGACTGCGAAGGACGTCGCTGGCTAAACTACAGGGACTACCTTTAGAAGCACCTATCACTAAGGTAAGATTTTAGTAATGCGAGTCAAGTAATTGAGTGGTTCAGCTAAGTGATTCAGACGGCCGCTCCGTCGCCTAAGACGGACTGCGGAGGACGTCGCTGGCTAAACTACAGGGACTACCTTTAGAAGCACCTATCACTAAGGCAAGATCTCACTAATGCGAGTCAAGTAATTCAGTGGTTCAGCTAAGTGATTCAGACGACCGCTCCGTCGTCTCGGACGGACTGCGTAGGACGTCGCTGGCTAAACTACAGGGACTACCTTTAGTTAGAGGCACCTATCACTAAGGTAAGATTTTACTAATGCGAGTCAAGTAATTCATTGGTTCAGCTAAGTGATTCAGACGGCCGCTTCGTCGCCTCGGACGGACTGCGGAGGACGTCGCTGGCTAAACTACAGGGACTACCTTTAGAAGCACCTATCACTAAGGTAAGATTTTAGTAATGCGAGTCAAGTAATTGAGTGGTTCAGCTAAGTGATTCAGACGGCCGCTCCGTCGCCTAAGACGGACTGCGGAGGACGTCGCTGGCTAAACTACAGGGACTACCTTTAGAAGCACCTAACACTAAGTAAGATTTTACTAATGCGAGTCAATTAATTCAGTGGTTCAGCTAAGTGATTCAGACGGCCGCTCCGTCGCCTCGGACGGACTGCGGAGTACGTCGCTGGCTAAACTACAGGGACTACCTTTAGAAGCACCTATATTACTAAGGTAAGATTCTATAGTCCAATGGGAGCCAAGCCAAGCTATTGTTTATAAAATGTATTGATGCAGCAAGAACGCCATAAATTGAGCCAATCGGAGGTGCGATTGTCTAAAGTTATTCCATTGATCGTAATCGTATTCGATGACACTAACCTCAAAGTAAAATAATCCTTGATTGTATTGATTTAAAGTCAAAAATTCAGTACAGCCGATTTTAATATGGAGGTTACGGAGCGTATCGTACATGCGTAAACGTATAATAATCATTCATTTTTTTCATACACGAAATTGAGCTCTATGTCGATGCTGTTATGGTTTGTTACTTTGACGCTAATTTCATCGAATACGATTAAGATCAATGGAATAACTTAGACAATCGCACCTCTGAGGTCATTGCGATCGTTACACTAACAGAGAAACACAAAAGATTTGAACTGAGTGTGGGTGTAGAACATACCAGGGAGATGGTTAAAGGATTAGGCGAATACAAAAGATACAAAAGATCCAATATTAGGTTCCAAATGACTACCCACAGAAACCGTCTGCATTTCAAAACTTAACCTAGATATTATGAAGGGTTGAAATACTTACAAAAGGTAGTTAGGTACGCCTATCTGTACCGACCTACCTATATGTAGGTTCACTTACAGAGTTTACCTGCTCCATATATTCAGCGTCCCTGATAATGATAAAAATTTAGTGGCACCTGGGGACTACCGCGGTAAAGCTATTGCATAGCATTTTTTATCAACTTATGCAATTATAATATTTATGCAATATTTTTTTTGCATAATAAAAATTATGCAAAAAATAATTAAAAAACAAACAAACAAGAAAAGCGCACTGTCACCACTTCGCGAGTGAGATTCGTACCTGCGACATCATACACCATACGGTAAAGAAAGCGGCCGCTCGCCCACTACGCCAAACAGAGCTACCTACTTATGAACCTCTAAAATGTTGAACGCTTACTGAACGACGGTGTTAGGTTTATTTTCGTTACGGAATTTCTTGATTCGGTCGCCGCGCTCAAACTGTTTGTCCTAGTTCAAAGCCCGCGATAAAAGCTATGCAATAGCTTAAAACTTAAAATCATTTTCCTTGACGCAATTTATGATGTTCTTTCTGCATCAATGCATTTTAACAAATAGCGAAGAAGTACCAGCCATTCAGAGGTGATTGCGAATGTCATACTGTAGCGTCATGTTTCTTAGACACTCCCACAGTGGATTCGGTCGGACCAGGCTGGGAATGAACCCGGGACCGCTGACTTGTAAAGTCACTGCGTGTCACTACACCAGTAGGCCTAGCATGCACGCGCGAGAAAATTTTGTCTACCCCCTTTTCTCGTATTATCTCTATATCTCTATCGAAACTAACATGGTTGCACACCATGATTCGTCTCGTTACGTCAAAAGTATTTTCTCGAATTTTGAAGTTTAAAAGAGTAAACTAGAAATCAATCTACATTAACAATCTCTCTCCGCGAGATATCACTTCGACGTGCTTGCTAGGCCTGCAGGATCGACAAAAACAAAAACGACAAACTTTTTCTTACGTATCTCATTAATTAATCTCGTTCCTTAGCTGAGTACGACAAAGCCAAAAGGAATAGTAATCATTTTAGCAGTCTTATGTATCATGTGAAGCAGTGATAGCCTAGTGGTTAAGACTGTAGTCTCCTATTCGGGGGGTCGCAGGTTCGATGCCAGGCACGCGCCTCTGACTTTTCGGAGTCAAATGAGTTTAAGCAATTAAACAAGTGATTTGTTCAATGGTGAAGGAAAACATCGTGAGGAAACCTGCACACCTGAGAGTTCTTTATATTGTCCTCGAAGGTGTGTGAAGTCTGCCAATTCGCATTGGGCCAGCGTGGTGGACTATGGCCTATAACCCTTCTCTGAGAGGAGACCTACGCTCAGTAGTGAGCCGTTGATGGGTTGCTAATGATGATGATGATGTATCATGTATGGATACTATGGATGTGAGTATTTACTCAGCAGATCTTGAAGAATGAGGTGTCAATCGATTGGTTCGGGTGACAAGGCTACATTTTATACAACAACTAACTTTTACCTGCGGCTTCGCTCACGTTAAGTTCCATTTTTCAAACCCCTATTTTACTCCCTGTGGGGTTGAAATTTTAATTAATTATCCTTTCTTAGTGGATGTCTCCGTTATAATAGCTATCTGTATATCAAACAGCCCGATCCGTACAGTGTTTTGAGCTATGCTTCAATCTTTGAGTATCAAACCAACACTTAATACTCAAAGGCTTCGATAGATCAGTCAGTCATTCAGTCAATCAGTCTTTCAATGTTTCCTTATATATATAATACAACAACAACAGTATGACGGATGTTGTCTTATTTACGGTAATCAGTTTTTAAACTCTTTTCTTTTACTTCTTTCTTTCTTGTTCCAAGGTGATATCCCTCCTCTCAACGGCGACGGAGGGCGCACCCCCATCGACTGTGGCATGTATAGAGCGAGCGGTCGACATGCTGCGCACCTCGGAGCTGTACTCACCTCAGATGCGAGAAGACCCCAGGATGAGAGCTGAGGATCCCATCGCCACTGACCTTATAGGAGCTTTGCTATCGGTAAGTACTTTAATAGAGGTTACTTACAACCGCCAGCGTACATACATAACGACAAGGATCTATTGGCACTCAGATGACATTATCAGGGGGCGTTAGTGTGCTTGTGGGGTTGTTCATCCTCATATAAACATTAACTGATAGTGAAATCAAACTCTGTTTGCTCGTATTAATATATTACAACTTCAGCACATGTAACTTATAAAACTACACAAACACAATTTCAATTTGTATAGCCAAAAGATCGCTTAAGAAGTGAGAGGTCGCGATACAATGTTTTCGGGTCGACGGTTCGGATAGAAATGAAAATTTGATGTAAATAAATATAAGAGCTCCGCGGTCGACTGTCTCGGAAGCTGGACAAAATAATAATGACATCTACGCAGAATCCTCGCGCAACAATCTGTGCTCAATACAAACTTGGCTTTTTCAGAACTCGCAAAAGCCTCCCGTAAACCAAACCTTCTCCATCTCGTACCTCCGTAGCCAAATATCAACTGCTAAAGTTTTATTTCACTCGGTAGTAAATATAATAAGTGTATGCCAGTTAATGATTATGAGGGTGAACAACTCCATAATTATGCTAACTGCAAAGTGCAAATACAGTTGTAGACTTATAGATCGAGGTGTTAGTACCAACGTAAATCTTGCCACTCTGTCTGGCCACATGCCAGAAGATTCTTGTCGCACTGACATGAATTATGTCGTCGAGTTTAACTTGAGACCATAATACCGTAGAATATATTCGAGTTGATCGACAAATCAAGTCCCAGAAAGAGTCTATCGCCCAGTCACATCGTAGAGCGTCCATCGACTCTATGACTCATGCCTATGTGTCATTTCTATACGTATGACAGAGACGACACTCTACGAATGTGTACTATGTGTGATAGAGAAGACTGCAGTAACATACAGATATGTTACTGCCACTGAAGGTATAATTTAAACACAGCCCAAAAATGGTACATGATAAATATTTATGTACAATGTTTCTAGCGGGAGCGTAACATCGCATCGCTTTTTCTAAACGTTGCCAAAAAAAAACGTGTAATGAACCATACGTTATGAAAAATTGTCTCTACATTTACGAGAAAACAAGGGTCAACGGAGTCATTTTTAAAGGACAGCGGTCACGAAGTAGTTACTGTACGGTTGAAAAGGTAACCTTAGGTTTTCTAGATTATTTTAAAGGGCTAAAATATATTCCAAATTATAAAAACGTATCCAAGAGTTTTTTAAACATGAATGTAAAATCATCTCATCATTCTATTCTTCAACAAAGTGCAAGCCAGCAAGTAGGTACGTACTCCAGTCCAGGTTTACTCCCAGGGGATGACTCTGTTAACCCTTCATCATCATTATCATCATCAGCCAAATTGCATCCACTGTTGGACATAGGCCTCTTTTAAGTAGCGTCAACGTTGCCTATCCTCGGCCTTTCGCATCCAATCGATGCCTAGTTAACCCTTGTTACCTCGTAAATGTTAAGTGTATACGTATATTTTTTTCTTAGACATACAATTAGTGCAACTTTTGCTAGACATAATGCAAAGAATGCTTCGCGCCCGCTAGAAAATTTGACACACACACCTACTTATAATATTATGATGTAGATAATATACCGTTTCAATAATAACCATAATTGAAAATCCCTACGAAATCTCTTTAAGGGTATCACGTATCAGTACCTATCTCATAACAATTTGGTAAACATACTATATTCCTGTTGTAACACAAAATAAATTGTTATTTATTTGTTCATGATCCTCTTCAACCTGGAAAAGCGGGAGCAAGTGAACGCAAACCTTATTTATATGGTAGGAGGTTTGAAATTAAAACAAGCATTTCATGTGAACGTCCCCTATAGTTTCTTCTCTCTGACTGCCTTGTTTCGTCACACCTTCTGAAGATTCGCGTTGCAAGCTTATGTTTGCTAATATACCTACTTAAGGATTCATTTTGATTACTAACATAGCAAGTTTTTAAACGTAATTGGCAATAACTAAGCTCTACTTACCTATCTACTACCTAAAATCGGTAAAAGAAACCCAATAAACAAATATTATAATCAAAAGTTATATATTAAAGAAAAACCAATTTTCTATTGATACCAAGCAAACTTTGGCATTATTCTTTTATTAAGATTGAAAGGATTGTTTCCACAAACGAGCGCGTGCTAAGGTTTCATTATTTTCATTGAACTATGTCGAATAAAGTTTCGATTATTATCGTCGGAACTCGTCAGTCGTCGACAAGCAAAACTTCTTCGAACTTTCAGACATCAAACACGCTAGGATCACTTTTTGGCTACTTTCGCATGCACTGGATGAAAAAGTGTCATAATCGTTTCGTAATCGTATACGACATTGTTTTATACTACATACGAGTATTTAGAGAAAAAAACTTGAGAGGTGTCAAGGGACACCCGGATGGAACGCAGTTCCTTTCGATTAATTAATTTGGCATTGTGTTCAACATTTTCACACTACAATATTCCCTAATTTTTTATTTTTATAACTTATATAAGTTATATAAAATTAGGGAAAGGTTCCACATGTAGAAATTGTTTAAAATAAAATTGAAAATGGAAAATCCGGTCTGTCGAGCTGGGATTCGAACCATCGACTTTTAACTGTTAGGCGACTGCAGAAACCACAAGGCTACGGAGACCCAATATTGTACCGCGAAAATACTGAACACAATGCCAAATTCACATTCAATAAAGTGTCGGTTTCAAAAAAGTGTCGATGAGTGTCGGTTCAATTTTGTCTTAATTTTTTCCGTCTAGTCCCCTTCCCCACCGTGCGATAAGGAACTACGTTCCAATAAATAGGCGTTAGAAATTCTCGATTATACTAAATTTACCTATGAACAAGATGTGAACATTATATCTGCTTAGTTGACTGAGATTTTCGGGACATTATTTAATAGTTAGGTACTCGTACCTACCTACTCCAAGAGACGCGATCTAATTATTTCCCTGCGATTTTAGTCGAATACGATGCGCTGTCGTCGCAACTTTTCGCAAAGTTATTAGTCGCCGAATAACCATAAAGTGTCTTTAATCTTTTATTCTTTACCCCGAGCGGAATCGGCATGCGATCCGCACTCCGTTATCTAGACGCACGACATTCTCGACCGTGTGAAATGCCACCCATTCCTTGGTGAGTTTCTGCTTGGCTGCATTTTCGGGACATTATTAAATTTTGGTCCAAGAGATGGCATATAAATTTCGGTGTGGAAATTATGCTACATCATACGACCCAAATTGTAATTTAAGATTCTGGTTTCAATCCGTAGGTACATCATCAAACGGAGATTGGATACATTGTAAATTGTTCATATAGGTACCTAATACCAGTATAAGTTTGATTATATCGGATGTAACTTAGAGCGATGAAAGTAGCGACAGGTAGGTTTTTTCAAAGACATTTTATTTATTTTTATCTATATTAATATTATTTTTTTGCAGCATAAAAGGACAAGTGATATTCCTATGGACGCTTGTATCTGTAGACACAACTGATTCCGTCGAAATAGCAACCCTAAAAATCTAATTTTATCGCGACCGTAAAGCTTTTTCTAAGGTTGACAGTTCGCGTTCAAATTAGAATTTTAGGGTTACTAGTTTCGACGGAATCGATTGTGTCCACAGGTACAAGCGTCCATAGTTTTTTGGTGTTCATGATTCTGCCCAATCATTGTGACAAAGTTTGAGTACTTATAAAAGAAAATTTATGATTTAGATGGCATTTTAATACGAAAATCTAAATTTCTTCATTGGTAAATTGCAATAAAATTGTGAGAAGCCCGGGAGAGTTGTTAGTAAGATACCTACTTATATAATTTAATATAAAAAAAAAATTTTTAAAAAACCGATTTCAAACTCCCGCGCCACTATACAAAGTATGTTATTTATTGTTGATATTTTAAAAACAGCTCGACCGATTTCGATAAAAATTATATGGGACCACCTGGGAAGTAGGTATACCCTTTGAAAAAAAAAGATCGGGCGTCTTCGAGTAATTGGTGAACACACATTTAAAAAAAAAAAAGACTAGCTCTGGGAGTACAATTAAATTTCGACGGTAAAATGAACAAAGTTAGGTACCTACCTGGGGGTTATCTGTGGTACCTACTCAACATAACTCGTAACTCCTGTTATCCAGAGATGTCTGTTTAAATCTTCACGGATTTTATTTAAACTAAGGGGTTAATTTAAATCCGAGCCAACTTTAAGCAGAGTTGAATAGCCTTTTAAATACGAATCCAACCTTCAAAGTTTGATTAAGTTGATATTACGTTGGTATACCTACCCACCTTCAATCTAGAGTCAACTATTTTCTTATCATTTTGACTAGGTAATAGGTACCTACTGTAGAGATAAACTTAATTAGACTTCTCTACTTATTATACCTATTTACAACGATTACTTTTAAAGCAATATGAATCGCGATGTTAGTTTAAAGTAGAGAGTATCTACATACTATGATACAAGGCGATTCTCATAAAACACCGTCAGTTATCATAATATCCATAACAGGGAATATCTATACTTATAATAAAACTGTAACTGGAAGATTTCTGTACATTTAATATATTTTGAAAATTTTAACTGGGGGATGCTTTATTATCGATACTGAACCCAAAACAGATTTTTATTTAATTTTTGTCTGTCTGTCTGTCTGTCTGTTCGCGCATCACGCGAAAACTACTGAACGGATTTAAATAAAATTTGGTATAGCTTTAGCTGATACTTCGGGTCAACATATAGGATAGTTTTTATCCCGATAAAACATAAGGTTACTCCAGGATAGGGGATGAAGTTTATTGTTGATTTTACTCCATAACTCAGTCAAATATGAACTGATTTTAATAATTCTTTCTTTATTTAAAAGTGTATAATATCAGGCATAGTTTGTCTAATTTTGATGAAGATCTGATAAATATTATAGGAGATAGAGGACATAATGCTTCACGGGTAGCAGCAAAAGTCACTCACGTAAAGGACAACGATCGAATACAGGCATTCCATATTTATATGAGGGTTTTAGCCATAGAAATAGACTTTATCATTAACCTCCAGGCCCTAGATGATTATACCATTGTGTTTGTTTTGTAGCCTACCCGTGCGAAGCCGGGGCGGGTCCACTAGTAATCTATAATCTATATATATAAAAGCGAAAGGTCAATCACTCATCACGAAATCTCAGGAACTATAAAACCTATAAACTTGAAATTTGTAATGAAACGAAACGGTCTTGAGAAAATCGCCCCCTAAGGGGGTGAAATGGGGTTTCGAAGGTTATATGAAAGTCCCATGTTTTTGAAGTTAGACATATGAAAATCGCCATTTAGATTACTAACTTTAAGTAATAAAGATCTGTATCAGTTATCTTGAAAAATCTCCCCTTAAGGGTGGTAAAATAGGGTATGAAAGTTTTTATAGGAAAGTTTTAATTATTGTTAACTTGAAATTTGGAACATGGATCTTTCTAGAGGGTAGGTGTCAGCTGAGAACTTTTTTTACGAAAATCGGAGGGGATTTTAAGGGTGTGAAATGGGGGTTGAAAGGTTATATGAAAGTCCTATGTTTTTAAAGTTAGAGTTTTGAAAATCGGGATTTAGGTAACTAGCTTTAAATAATAAAAACCTGTATAAGTTATTTTGAAAAATCCTCCCTTATGGGTGGTAAAATAGGGGATGAAATTTGAATGGGAAAGCTTTAATGATTTTTATTTTTATTTTATTTGGTAGGTAGGTTCTTTCTAGGGTCTAGACATCAGTAAAGAAAAGGTTTGAGAAAATCCATCCTAAAAGGGTTGAAATGGGGGATATGAAAATCCTATGTTTTTGAAGTCAAAGACATGAAAAACGGTTTTTCGTGAACTTTCGGAAACTTGGTTAGTAGATTTAAATAATAAAAATATACTCTAAGTTATTTTAGAAAATCACCTGTTGAGTGTGTTAAAATAGAGGACGAAATTTTCTAAAATAAAAATACATTGAAATTGTATTTTCAATACAATTCGATGTCATGGATATCGCACCGATAACCATGGGTGCGAACTGCGAAGTCACGGTTTTTTCTAGCGGTAGGACTTTTTTCGATAGGCTTTTTGCAGCGGGAAAATTTATCTTTTTATAATCTCATAGAAAATCAGAAATTCTACGCGGACGAAGTCGCGGGCGACCGCTAGTAATATTATAATTTTAGCCATAAACTTTACCGATAATCCCTTTCCCCTCCAACTAGGCAAAATAAGTGGGCGTGACAAAAATGCCTTAGATAAGGTTTGGTGGTTTGTTTGGATGGTTTTCATTCCGCACTTTTAAGTTTTAACCGTTACGCTGTTCAGACTTCAAAATAATGGGCAACTATCATACCCCTATATCTCATAATAAAATGAAAACGACAGCAAAAAATGTGGGAACAATCCTTTATCAATCAAAAATAAAAGTTCTCAAGACTTCTATTATTATTTTTAATCAAAATGACTCTATCTGTCTAATTTAACTTAGATTAAGTTGCAATTCAACACTTTTTCTTATGGTCTTTAAAACTAAATGCTTTTGTACTAAACATACTTATTTTGTGACTTGAACATTTTACATAGCGTTTTAGTTTATTAGAAACTATAGAGTTATTTATTTACACTATTATTTATTTTAGTAAAAAAACATTAGTCATTCCGTAGTATTTTATAAGTAAATGGTAATTGAATATTTATTTTATTATTATTATTTATTAGTAGCCAAAGAAAATACATTATTTTTATGAGTAAAGATGTTCATTGTTTAAAAAATCAAGATAATCGGATTTCAGTGGACTTGATTCTATATTAAAATAATTCAATTGTTTCCACCAGCAAGGAGCTCCCAATGTGCTGTCGTCAAGAAGGAGTAGCAACGACTCTACAGTCGTCAGAACACAAGCCACTAGGACGAATATGAAACATAAGGTAAGAGGCATAACGATGATTTTCATAAAATACCTACGACGACAAAAATTACCTCGTGTACCTACTACGTATATTATTATAATTATCACTGTATATCCAGTCTGTGCCAAACTCTATGCCCTATAAGTTATAGGTAGACACAGAAAAGTTTTTTTATTCAAATAAACCGTTGCAAGACGCTTTTAAATCATTGAGTGACAGACAAACATTTAGTTATGCTTTGCAAAAGCTGAAATAATAAATATTAAGTAATCGGTAAGTCGGTAGCTTTTGACGTTCAATTCATACCACCGCACCTGTCTAGTGTCTATTGACTAGGTATACTTATGGGTAACTAGCTGATGCCCGCGACTTCGTCCGCGTGGATGTAGTTTTTAAAGTCTCTCGGGAACTCTTTGATTTTCCGGGATAAAAAGCCTATGTCACTCTCCAGGTCTTCAACTATACCCATGCAAAAAATCACGCTCTGTTGCGGCGTGATTGAAGGAAAAACCAACAAACACACTTTCGCATTTATAATATTAGTATGATTATTTCAGATAATATACATAATATTATATTTTATACTACACCTGCTCGGAAAGTACCTTCTGATTTGTGTCATATCGAGAAAGAGCGAGAAAGAAACTACGTCTTTACGTGGAGGCAAATCTGCGGGCTGAAAAAATGTATGAAATTTCATTACTTACGTGCTTTAGCGGGCTGAAAAGTTGTATGAAAATCCATTACATACGTGGTTGTCTTTTTTTAATTTTTGACAAAATTAGTTCAGTAATACAAATACATAACAAAGTGGTGGTAAGCAGGCTACTTTTAAGGTACGCAGGCTACTTTGGAGGTACGCAGCTACTTTTAAGGTACGCCAGCTACTTTAGAGGTACGCCGTCTACTTTAGAGGTGCGCCGTCTACTTTAGAGGTACGCAGGCTACTTTGGTAGTACACAGGCTACTTTTAAGGTACGCCAACTCGTTTAGAGGTACGTCGTCTACTTTAGAGGTACGCAAGTTACTTTAGAGGTACGCAGGCTACTTTGGTGGTACGCAGACTACCTGCGTACCTCTAAAGTAGCCGGCGAACCTCGAAAGTAACCTGCGTACCTTAAAAGTAGCCTGCGTACCTCTAAAGTAGTCACCGTAGAGGTACGCCGACTACTTTAGAGGTACGCAGGCTACTTTTAAGGTACGACAGCTACCTACTTTAGAGGTACGCCGTCTTCTTTAGAGGTACGCCGTCTACTTTAGAGGTACGCAGCCTACTTTGGAGGTACGCAGGCTACTTTGGTGGTACGCAGGCTACCTGCGTACCTCTAAAGTAGTCGGCGTACCTCTAAAGTAGCCGGCGTACCTCTAAAGTAGCTGTCGTACCTTAAAAGTAGCCTGCGTACCTCTAAAGTAGTGGGCGTACCTCTATGGTGACTACTTTGGAGGTACGCAGGCTACTTTAGAGGTACGCAGGCTACTTTAGAGGTACGCTGTCTACTTTAAAGGTACGCAGGCTACTTTGGTGGTACGCAGGCTACCTGCGTACCTCCAAAGTAGTCGGCGTACCTCTAAAGTAGCTGGCGTACCTTAAAAGTAGCCGGCGTACCTCTAAAGTAGCTGTCGTACCTTAAAGGTAGCCTGCGTACCTCTAAAGTAGACGGCGTACCTCTAAAGTAAACTTCAATAATTAAAAAATGTGTCTGTTATTTTCCTCGTAGGTGTAGTATAAAGCACTATGTATCACTCGGGAGAAAGTGCGATTCCTAACTCGGGCGTATTGATACACTCGGCTTCGCCTCGTGTCTCAAATGACGCCCTCGTAATGGGTCACTTTCACCCCTCGTAGAACAATGTACTAATATATCAATACTGTTTATATCCTGTTAAATTTTAGAGCGTTTGAAATAAAAAGAAATAGTTAAATACCTACCCACCTAATTAAATTAACGTAGTGCAGCTGTTTCAAGCCCATAAAAAAAATATGTCCTGCACTTAAGCCTGCACCCCTTTACAAGAAAGACAGTAAAATCCTCGCTAATGACTTAGTCGTACTGTTTTGTAAATTAAAAAGGCTCTTTTGACCAAAGCTTTTTTTACAGAATTAGCCTATTCAGCAAGCTTAATAATTGTAAAAAAATTTCAAATGCTCGAATTTCCCCCTTTTTTAATAAAACTAAAAAAAAACAACTTTTTTTATTCCAATGATGTTGGGCCACTATTATACACAACTATTCCACGTCGTAACAACGTGCGTCGACACATTGGCCCCGTGTCATATCAGGGAGACAGCATCAAGACCGGGAGCCGCAGCTGAAATGGCTGAATCCTGTAAGCGGCGCAAGTATGCCTCTCTGATCGAGAGTTACATATTTGTTCCGTTTGCTGTGGAGACCCTCGGGCCATGGAGTCAAAGTGCAAAAAAATTTTTACGAGACATTTCACCGCGGTTAATTGCCTCATCTGGTGACAGAAGGGCTGGCTCATGTTTTGCGTAAAGGATCAGCCTGGCTGTCCAGCGCGGGAATGCAGCCAGTATTCTTGGCACCATTCCACGCGGGCATGATTTGTATAGTAATTAGATTAGTTTAGCTATAAGCTTTTTTTTGTAACATTTTAATAAAAAAAAAAACTATTGCAAAATTTCATGTCGATAGCTTTAATACTTACTGAAATAATCGACTGTGACAGACGGACGGACGGACGGGGAGAGTCTCACCATAAGGGTTCCATTTTTACCATTTTGGTACGGAACCCTAAAAAGTAGATGACTTGACCTTACTTACGCTTAGATAAAAAAAATATGGAAGATTAAAAAATATAATCCCTCCACAAAATGTAATTTAAAAACACTAAAAGTTCTCGTCCTACAAAAAATATAGAAAAAGAAATTTTCCTTCAAACTTCTTTCACATTTATTAGTACTCGTAGCTGTTACTTTTGCAACTTTTAAAAGCACACTGCAGTATCGTGGAAGGTGTTCACATTGGCTTTCTCTCTGAAAATATATTCATAATCGTGTATGTGAGAACTTAATTTTGACTACAATTTTCTTCAGTCTACTATTTTTGTTCATGGCTGCTAATTTTCACGGACACTTTTTCATGACCTACAGCATATATCTAGCACATTAATTAATCGTAGCATCTACCTAACTTAGGACTTAGCAATTTCTATAGATTCTAGATAGTTACCTACTTGATGTTGTTTGCTCTAGGTACTTTTCATTATTACACACGTTGTATATTGCAGACGACAGGTCAACTACGCGAACTTTTAGACACGGCCCTTAGCTGGGACTTCGAGATCTTCCGGCTAGAAGATTTGACTCGCGGTAGACCGCTCACTCACTTGGGCCTTACCCTCATGGGAGGCAGGTTCGACGTATGCTCCACCTTGGAGTGCGATGAAAGGACGCTGTTACATTGGCTGACTGTTATAGAAACGAATTATCATGCAGTCAACACGTACCATAACTCCACTCATGCTGCTGACGTTCTTCAGGTAAGTTACGTTGCCATCATCTTTATCTTTACTCCGCACTTAGGTACTGTACCCTAATCATAATAGGTACAGGCGCAATTTTATACTTTCTACTAACTTCATACAGAAATTCGTTATTTTGCGCTTCCATCTCAAAGTTTACTTCAGTTAGGTTCCTCAAGCAATCGACTATTTTACAGTTTTACATTTCGTAACGCATTTTTTGCGACGCCTTTCGAAAAAGCTTCTAAGTAAACAATTATAGGTATAGAAAAGGGAAAAAATTTCTAAGTTTAAGCTCAAAACAATTATAGGTATAGAGAAGGCTATTAAGGCTCAGATATCAACCTACTCAGACTCGAGACAGAGCAAAATCGAGATACGAAAAGTCCTGCAAGGCTTACATAAGCATAACTGTAATATCTCTGAACCTAAATACTTAGATCCCGTGGTGCGCATGTTAGCCTACTAGACATAAATCGGTTTGAGCTTGTCTCTGGTTTGAGCTAAGTGAAACTTAGATCTCAGTCTAGTCTTATCCACATAAAGTTAATTCTGTAATAATGATGAAACTCAGATCTCAGGACTCAGCCTAGTCTTATCCACCTAAAAATAATTCTGTAATAATGAACTATTGTCTATTAAGTTACCAACTCTTATACCCCTTGTCACCCTTTCAGGCCGTAGCATTCTTCCTAGAAAAGGACCGGCTCAAAATGGTACTAGAGCCGTTGGAAGCCGCAGCAGCTTTGATATCAGCAGCAGCACATGACATCGACCACCCGGGAACCTCGTCCGCGTTCCTCTGCAACTCGCGGCACTCTCTCGCCATCTTGTACAATGACGTCAGCGTACTGGAGTCTCACCACGCGGCTCTCACCTTCAAACTCACTCTCAGTAAGTAGTCATTGTGAATACTTACAGTGCGACAAGTATTTGGCGCGGCTGTGCGCCACTGTGCTCAACATTACTATTGCCATTGTATAGAACATGAGACCAAATTTGGGAAAAAAGCAATTTTAATTTACACAATAAACGCAACAAGACACAACGAGATCCAATAGTGAATTTTCAAGATGCCCATGGAGTATAAAAATTGGATGACCGAATTAGTTCCTCAAAACGCCACCGCGAACTTATACTTGTGGCACTGTACCTAGATTACTTGCTCATACTATCAAACCTATCAAACAGACGATCTATTACTTTTGTTCTTAAATGAAAATTTTTTCGAATTAATTTTAAGGCCGACTTGCACCAAACTGCTTTATCATGTTTAGTTTTGTATTGCTTTTGTAAGTCACTTTTTGACAATACTATTTCAGAGTTGACATGAGAAGGATAGCATTACAAAATTTAATTAAACATGATTATAAGCAATACAGCGAATATAATAAAGTATACTACTTAGGATTAGTGGATTTCAACAAGGCATTCGATTCATTGGAACACACCTATATATGGACAGCTTTAGAATCTCAGGGAGTTCAAACAAAGTACATCAGGATACTGAAAAACATCTATGCAAATAGCACTGCACAAGTAAGGTTGGAATCTATCGGCGAAGAGTTTGCAATTGAAAGAGGAGTTCGACAGGGCGACCCCATCTCGCCTAAATTATTCTCTGCGGTGTTAGAGATGATTTTTAGGAAACTGGAATGGTCAAACTGTGGACTTAATATAAATGGAGAGGACTTAAACCATCTACGCTTCGCCGATGATCTAATTTTATTTTCAGAAAGCCCAAAGATTTTACAAAAAATGTTGCAACAACTCTCTGATGAAAGTGCAAAAGTAGGTCTCTCAATGAACACTACAAAAACTAAGGTTATGAGCAACACCACAGAGAAGTTCACAATTAAGATAAATACGGAAGAAATTGAAAACGTCAAGGAATACATTTATTTAGGTCAGTTAATATCAATAGAGAACACAATGCAGAGAGAGGTAGATCGAAGAGTTGCTAATACTTGGAAAAGATTTTGGTCACTCAGCGAAATCATGAAGAATAAAGATATGCCTATGACAGAGAAACGAAAAATATTCAACACATGTATTCTTCCATGCTTAACGTACGGGTGCCAAACATGGGCTCTAACAGAACAACAACATAAGAAAATAGAAGTGTGTCAAAACGAAATAGAGAGAAGTGTAGTTGGAGTCAGGATAAGAGACAAAGTAAGATTAACTGATATTAAACAAAAAACAAAATTTAAGAACGTAAGTAAAACATATAGAAGATTAAAATGGAGGTGGACGGGACATATGTTAAGAGAGAAAAAGGAAAAATGGACCCGAGCTGTCACAGAATGTTATGCAGCACCAGAAGCAGGGGCAGGCAGGTCAAGCGATGGGAAGATGAAATTGCAAAAATAGCCGGACAATGTTGAACCCGAGTCGCAAAGAATAGAACAGAGTGGAAAGTTTTAGAGGAGGCCTTTGTCGAAAGACAAGCTGTTGTAGACAAACCGTATGCCGATCTGGAAATTATAGAAAACTAATAAAACTAACTAGATTAACTTAGAATTAAGAATATTTTATAAGGTAAACTTTGGTAAAACAGCAATAAAGGCTTATTTTATTTTTATTTTATTTTATTTTATAAGCAGGCCGGTGCAAGTCGGCCTTAAAGTAAGTAAATTTTAATAAATTTTTGCTATTCAGAACTAAATCCAGGCAGACGAAGTCGCGGGCATCAGCTAGTTTAATATAAAAATTCTTTTCAAAAACCGACTCAAACGGCCCGTGCCACTACAAAGTATACCTATAGGCACTTTATTGTTGATATTTTAAAAACCGCTCGACCGATTTCGATAAAATTTCAATGGGACCACCTGGGAGGTATACCCTTTAAAACGAAAAAAGAAATTTTCATATCGGTTCAGGCATCTTCGAGTAATCGGTGAACATACATTAAAAACAAAAAATTCCGACGAATTAAGCACCTCCTCCTTTTTGGAAGAAGAAAAATATTGTAAATTCGATGTCACTTGCAGATGACGATCGCGTGAACATATTCAAGAATCTCGACCGCGATACGTACAAGTCAGTGCGGCACAACGTGATCGACATGATTCTCGCGACCGAGATGACCAAGCACTTCGAACATCTCGCCAAATTCGTCAACGTCTTCTACGCTAAGTCCAGTGGCAGCAAGGAGGACGGCATGCATTGTGATGTGAGTTACTTCAGTATTTAACTTTTATTTTACTTTTTTACACTGGAGTTGACTAAGTACTTCAAAAATCTCACCAAGTCCGTGCACGTCTTTTAAGCCAAGTCAAGTGGCAGCGAAAAGGGATAGCGTGTGAGTTATTCCAATACTTTACTTTAATTCCACTTGAAAACCAGTTGAGTTGATCAAGAACTTTAAACATCTTGCCAAGTCTTCTACGCTAAGTCCAGTGGCAGCAAGTAGGAGGTGACGCTAGGTGCGAGAGGGTATACATTTGCGGTAAAAGTCAGTCACACAACCTCATCAGTATCAGTCATTTTGAATTTGGTTTAACAAGTCAAATGCAAATTTTACAAATGTTTAATGAGAATTACATCATAACTCACAAAGTGGAATAATAATAATATAAGAACTACCAAATACGTATATCTAGGTATAATTTGCTTTTTTTTCGATCAGTTAATCTTAAATCTTTGGCATCATATAGGAGCCCTTATCATTGGACACAACAGCTCTGACGTCTCCAGAAAATGTGTCCCTAGTGAAAAGGATGATGATCAAATGCGCTGACGTGTCAAATGCGTCTAGACCACAGAAGTTTGCCTTTGAATGGGCTAGAAGGTAAGCAACTTCAAGTGGTACTTTCATGTTCTACTGGTCCTCTACTGTTCCAATTTTTAGGCGGTTCTTTGCAAAACATAATATTATTTCCACTGAAAAATCCTACTTCCTACTAATATTATGAAAATTTGTGATAATAAATAAATAAATAAACATTTATTCAGCTTTTAACAATAGAACAAACAACAAACAAAATATAAAAAGACAAAAACACTAAATAATATTATTGTTCATGAGTGTTAAAGCTGAAAAGGCTACTGCCTCAGCATAATGCTGCAACATTAAAGTGCTGAGCGCTGATTTTCAGGCATAGCCTTTAATGAAGTCGCGAACCAACCACGAGATAGTGGACATAATGGATGTATGGATGGATGTATGGATGGATGGATGGATAAACGTTTGTTACTCTTTCACGCCACAACGAATGAACCGATTTAGCTGTTTGGAATAGTATAAGCTTAATATGAGCTATCACTATCACAGGATTCTCACATAGGCTACATTTTATCCCGGAAAATTAAGGAGTTCCCGTGGGAATTAAAAAACCTTAATCTACGCGGACGAAATCGCGGGCATCATCTAGTAATATAACTAGTCAAGCATTTGAAAACCATAGGCCTAATCGAAATAATAAGGTAGGTGTTGGGAGACTAGTTGGTTCGATACCGGGTAGGTACTGCCATAAAAATTGCGTTTTACTGTCACGAATTTGTCAGTATTCCACTCCCGTGCCCCGAACTATCGCATGTCGTGTCCCATCACAATCCTATCGGCACTGAACTATAACGCTTAGAACAGAAAGTTTCTAACAAAGTTCCGCTCCAAACATAGGCTCACAACAACCTATGAATGTGTGAGTGTTATGTTATATTTTCTGGTACAGTTTTTGCAATTCACGAAGGTGAGTGAACTTTACTTGTGGTTACTTCGTGTACATGCACATTGCGTAAGTGTGCGTGCCTGTCAAAGCCTAGGTGGGAGCGGGCAGGCGGGAGCATTGCGCTCGCTCACACTTATACAGATACGACACACGAACAACCATAAGTTAGTCGCCCTCGTGAATTGCAAGAACTATATTGTTATTGATAATTACGTTTTTGATGGTTATTGTGATAAATTATGATACTTTCACAGCCGCGCTGTACTTAATTTTTTAATAATTATCTGCAAGTTCGTCGTAGTAAAGCAACGATACCTACTGGGTAGTCGTGGCTATCGACTTATAATTCGATGCCTATCCGACTAAGAGAAGGGGAATAAAGAGTGCACCTGTTTACTTACACACTCACGCGCAGTAATATCTCCTGCGTAGGTGCCTGAGGTTGGCGAGGTGAGGCAGAATTATCATCAGGATTTGGCTGTTTCTAGGATCGCGGAGGAATACTTCTTGCAGACGGATGAGGAGAAGGCCAAGGATTTGCCCGTGGTGATGCCAATGTTCGACCGCGCTACTTGCTCTATCCCGCGCTCGCAAATCGGCTTCATCGACTACATCATCATCGACATGATGGAGGCTTGGTCTGGTAAGATTTCATCTACCTTTTTTATACGATCTTTCTTCTGATTTATTCTTTCACATGTAAACATGTGGGTAGTTTCCTAGTTTTTTTCTTCTTTTCCTTCTTCATCGACCGATAAAAAGCCACTGCTGGATAAAGGTCTCTTGCATGGACTTTCACAGGCCTCGGTCTTATGCTGCCGGTCGCCGCTCTAGCACCTTGGGACCCCCAACGACCATCAGTTCTTCGAATTATGTGGTCCGCCCATTTTAACTTCAGCTTCGCGAACCCCAATTCAACAATTGCAAACAAACCCCATGTCTTCTAAAATTTCTGATGTTCGTTCTTGACTCATACTAATATTTACAGTCGGTTTCGTACTGTAGAGTTGCGAATGAGAGCCAATTTTATAAGAAGCTGTCTACAATTCTTAACATTTATTCTAAAAAAGTTCTAACCACAGTAAACAGTAAGTATTGAAGTTAATTTTATATTTTTTTTCGTAGCATTTATCGACATCCCGGAATTGGTGACCCACGCACGAAGCAACTACCAACGCTGGCGTGAACTAGACGAAGCTGGTGTCACCACTATAGCCGATGTGAAACGAGCACAACGACAAAACGCCATACAAGCCCCGCCCACCACGACGTCAGAACCCACCGCTGAAGAATAAACTATAGCAGCTAGCTGGTCAGAGCCTGGCAAGCCATGAAAGAAGGAAATGCTCCTAAAAAGAAGAAGAACAGAAGGAAAAGATGCTAGGAAAGACAATTTTTTAAATGATATATTATGTAACTGAGACATCTTGACCAGGAGACGAGGCAAATTAATGACAGGAAAAACTTGAACAACCAAAAGTTCCAGTTGATGAGTACATCAAAGTACTGACAGACTCTATGATATGAACTAAATATTATCTTTCTTTCTATCGCTTTTGGTAAAGCGTTTAAATTGGCGAATTCTTATGAAAAAGAAAAGAAAGTATAGTACCAGCACAAAACTAGAAACTTAGAAAGGGATCGTTAAAAAATATGACTTCATGATGAGATTATTCAATCTGTTAATATTTTTCTGTTTATTCCTATCTGACTTTCCTTTTGTTTAGAGAAACTGAAAATATTAAATAGTAAAAGTATTAATTAATAAAAGGGCAAGGTTAAAAAATAGGAGACTTTATATATGGGGATGATTTAGGGGATATGTGAGAGTATTTCTAATTTTGTCAATTTTGATTTATTGAAAAAATGGACATGGAGAGAAGAAAAGAAACTTGATTCAAATTCAACGTATTTAAAAGCCACTTTTTAAAGACATGTTCTTACGTAAGTAATATCTAATCTTATCGAGATTAGATATTACGTATTTTTTTATATCTTTAAAAATTAATTGAATCATCAAAAAAATCATCATTTTTATGAAGTAAAAAAATGGATATGTTGATCAGGAAGATTCCTTCCTAAAATACACTGGGTCTTGACTTAAACTTAAATTTAAAAGTCTGAAACGGATCACCGGCGTAACGCCCCAATGGATGTGTCCGATAATACGCTTATTTTATACCTATTATATCCGTGTTAGTGTGGCTATTAAAATGTATTGTTACTATAGAATGTTCCTATTTAGGGTTAACTTTTTTTGATGCAGAAGTTGAAAGTTTCGTACAGCATACGGGAGAAATCTGTTTGTCGTATATAGCCATTTAAATAATCGTTGAATTTGTGGAAACTAAAAGAATCAAATAAACAATACATACTTTACTTTACCATTACACTTATCATTCAGGAAAAGAAGGAAGTGAATAAGTACAAGATTCATGAAACATCGATCTTAGCAACTGCACATTATAGAAACCACAGGTAACCAACACCAGGTACTTACGTAGTTTCAAAATCAGAATTTTGCACAAAGTTCTTCCATTAGAGGCTCATAATAATATTATTTAGAAAGCTCAAAAAATTAAATTACCTAAGTATATGACTTTGGAATGAATCGAGTCGCAGGGAGCCGCTGGATTCAGGCGGCGCAAGACCGAGGCCTGTGGAAGTCCATGCAAGAGACCTTTGTCCAGCAGTGGACGTCTATCGGTTGATAAAGAAGAAGAAGAAGATGACTTTGGAATTCAATATTCACAGATCGGGCCACCCCATTTTATAAATTAACCCCAAATAGGAACAGCGTTTGTCTACCAAGTAGCGGTAGAGTAATATTGAATCCAATATTTATTATAATTGTATTTATCGAATAAATTTTCATAGTTAATATAGTCTATATCGTTGTCTTAGTAAATGTTATCCAGTGTACTAATGAGATATATAAAGTGTATTACAATTGCCATTTAGACGGGTATTTAATTTGTTGTATAAGTAAATAGATATGTACTTAATATGTAATTAAAATTCCGTGATAGTGTGCCATAAGAGTAAGTTGGCAAAGTTATAACGTGATAGATGACGTTTGGTGCCGTATTAATAACATCGATCTTATTGTGGGACGAACTGTTGGTATTTACTAGAAATGAAATTGGTTGAAAAAAAAGCTATCACGTCCATCTTTCGGCCGCAATAATTTTGGTAATTTTCATTGTGTATCATGACAATAGCACTAAATAATAGAATACGATCTGGTTCAACATGAGTCACAGAAAAGCATGTTTCAATAATTTTATTCAGATCATGGGTTCCTCAGGAATATCTCTGACAAGATTGAGACTGAAGAAGAGTTGAGGCGACATAAGCGACCCCGCCTCAACCTCGCTTAACTTATCTAACAGTGAGCGATGAGCTTTAGAATACCTGAGATACTTCTGTTGGTATGGTATATCATTCACACTATAGCACCACCTAAATATATAAAAAACCTACACCGAAGAAGTTTTGACTTTTGTAAGCACCATTGTATTTTTAAAAAATGTGGCAGATATTAATTGAAATATATACTTATTCCATATCCATTATCATTAAATAATATATAAGCGGTAGATAAAAACTCTTTAAACATAAAATTGGTCCACATTTATACACTTGAGCTTTGAGGAGAAAATTCCTATTTTTATATGTAACTTTTATAGTATCTTTACACCGAACCTTTCGGCCTCGTCATATCAAAATTTTCAAGTTTTTTAAACTTTTTTCTAAACTGTAACAAACTTATACACTAGGTACTGTGCCATTTCGTTTTGATTTTTACGAACAACTACAATTTTCACCTTTTATATATATTTATAATTGGGCGTAGTTATGCAAAAACGTTCCAACGCACAGCAAGTTTTCATTCAGATTCATAGACGAATTATATTTACTACCGTAATGTCAGATTGATGCGGCTTTAATTGTTTTTAGCTAAGAATATGTTAAGTTGGAAATAAAAAAATAATGACGTAATGACTGGAATGTTCTTAGCATAATATTATGATGAAGGGTGTCCTAAAAAAGAAGCCTAGTGCTATTAAATCAATTTTGACAGACTTGTGGGTTGGAACGTTTTTGCATAATTACGTCCAATTAATCTAATCTTAAAACTACTCAAATTGACCAACTTCGCTAATTGACATAAAACATTTATATTTAATAAAGTTGAAGATTAATTTAGGGTACCTACTTACTTCTCAATACTTGGAAGATTTTGTTATAATGATTAATTTTAAGATGAAGATTTTTCCTATGCTATCTCACCAAATAGTTTTTGAGAAAATTTAGGAAAAGTTCATTAGTGATTTATTTTTTCCCATGTTAGCCAATTTGCCTAATTATGGTATTGAAGTCATGTCACTTAAATATTTCGTGTTTACTACTATAAATATAATTTATTAATATTACTTAGGTACTTATTAAAAATAAGGTTCAATGTATTTATATACTAATTATATTATTAATTTAAACAGTAGAGATTTATTCGTCTATATGACGCTGGTATTCATAGTAATTTATAGATAATGTTTAGCTAATAAATACAATTTTATTGTGGTTATTAATATTGTCTAATGTTACGCTTTCATGTGCTCAATGTCAATACATAACGGTCTAAATAAACGGACATAAGTATATCAATGTATCTATACCTAAGTAATCTATTTTACCTTAGCTTTCTTATAACATAAACAAGTGGTTTCTTGCAAAAAGACGTAAGCGACGCGCTACGTGTAGTAGTTGTAGCTCGGTTTCAATTTCAGTGCGTTACGAACGTCCTAAAGCGTGTCGCTTACGCCCTTCTACGAGAAACCACTTGTTTTCCTTTTCACCAACATCGAGTGACGTTTATTCGAGGAATAAATCAGGCGTTCTGACAGTTATATTGAAAAGTCTATCAAAAATCAAAATATAAAATTTACGCTCGGATAAGACTTTATTTTACGTTGGTGAAATCGGCCCTAAGACAGTTATGGCAAAATAGATTACCTATATTATGTATATTATCTGTGTATTCTGTATACCCAATGTTTACGTACATTAGAATATTATTTTTAGGTAGGTATTGATAGGTATAGTTATTTGGAGTGTGTATATGTACCTGTGTACTTACATTCAAAATGTTTAAAAGCTTTCTTATACGTACAGAAGTAGATGCAAGCCAATAAAACTGTGTACTTCGGTCTGTTTTTCTGACGATAAAATCGATTGAACCGATTTTCATGTAGTTTTCAATGGCAAAGCTTAGGGACTAGAATGAATGCTCTACTTGTAGAGTCAGAATGAAGCTCAACTTCTGTGCAATAGAGATAGTATTTAATTTTGTACTACATATATATGACCACTGTGCACTGTCAGGCCACAATATGCAAGGGGAGTCGTGGACATTTCCAGATAAAATGTTAAGATTTTATCCCTTATTTGATTGTTTTTAACGGTAGATAGTGGTGTTAAATCTCATCTTATTAAGGTTGATTACATGGGTCTGCCCGCGAAATTCAAATTTAATTTGGTTTTTCGCAATTTGTAAAAAAAAAAAAATTTGTAAAAATTAGTCAGAATATCGAGTTGGACGTGAGTTACTCACAAATTAGTCTATATTCTGACTAATTTCTTAAACGGGACACTTTCAAGTAAGTAAAGATTTTTATATAAACCTGTGAGGATTATACTGCCATCGTCGCAATTAGAATGCCATAAGCCTACTTTGTCGTATTAGTTTACAAATTGCGAAAAACCAAATTAAATTTGAATTTCGCGGGCAGACCCGTATAATCAACCTTAAATTGATAGAAAGATGTACAAAAAATGCGATGGTAAATGCCGATTCGCTGTCATTAAAATATGACGCCCTACAGTCCAAGCATAATCAGCTCATTTAGTACAAAATAGTGATTATTACTGAAATGTACGTTCTACGCCTACTAACAGAGTACATACTTTAGACCGTAAAATAAATTGTTTTATTAAATTATAATTATTATTAGCTTTTAATTTTTACTAAATTATTATTTCAGCTAGCCGGTTAGCTCAATTTAGCTTCACATTGGACATCTGTATTTTTGTTGAAAATCTCTCGTAATTCTTGTTATACACATACAATTATTTTGCCTAGATCATGTTATTGAAAAACTGATAGAACCAATAAGATAAATAAAATAGGAAAAAATCTCTTCTTTGTAACGCTAAAATCGAATTCAATAAACTAGGTATTATTACTACAATACCAACATTAACGTTGTTGTGGAAACGAACGATTCAACCAAGAATCCTTACTAATATTATAAATGCGAAAGTGTGTTTGTTTGTTTGTTGCTTTGTCCTTCAATCACGCCACAACAGGGCTACGGATCGACGTGATTTTTTTCATGGGTATAGTTATATATACCCATGAAAAAAATCAGTATAGAGGACCTGGAGAGTGACATAGGCTACTTTTTATCCCGGAAAATCAGAGTTCCCGGGGGATTTTAAAAACTAAATCCACGCGGACCAAGTCGCGGGCATCAGCTAGTACAATCTAAGCTTAACATTGCGGTAAAACGCCCTTAATTAAAAAAAATTGTTTTACATGTAAGTTTTGAAATTGTATGAGGGGGCTGGTCCCTATATAGGAATGTGAATTTTATAGTTAGCATTTTTGTGATATGCTAAAAATTATAATATGTGCTAAACTCGGGGTCGTATTTATACTCTTAGAACTTGGGTAAACTACATTTAAATCAGGATCAAATCTTCTAGGCAAAAGGAAAAGAAAGGATCAGGATCAGATCTTCTAGGGAAATGGAAAAGAAAGGAAGAAGTATCCATTCTCAACCGTTTAGGGTATCGTACATACCCAACTGAGAATGGATACACAAAATTGAGCTCTAATTCAATGGTGTTAAGGTTTATTTTACTTTGACGCCAAACTTTGACGATTTGATCTGCAACTTTTAGACTATCGGGGGGGCAGGATCAAATCTTAAAGGAAGAATACATATTCTAGGCAAGCGCGCTCAATCTTGGGTTGCATCTTTACTTAAAAGTAGGTATGATTGCAGTCAAGTACTAGTCTATATAATATTTAAAGAAAAACTCTGCTAGGCCAGATTTGTGAAGCAGACTTTGCGAGGATTTTAGTTGACTTCACTTTACAACCTAAATAGCCAAAATAAATGCGGCCCTGTATAAACCATTTAATCAATGTTGTCTAAGTATTTAAAGTATGATCGTAACACTACATAGATAAAAGAAAATTGTATTTTGTCGCTTTATATTTTAACATTAAAACGTCATTAATAACGTACGAATAGACAATTTATTTATTAATTTTCAGTAAATGTGTAAACTTTTTAAAGTAATAATAATAATATTTAAAAGCGATGCTTTTTTCATATTTCCCTTTTATGTACTTTTACTTAGGTTAATAGTATTATGTTTCCTTCCGTAGAAGTAACCTAACCCAAATATTTGAACTACCTATTTGAAATACTCAAAGATAATTTCAGTTCTATGAATGTTTGCCATAATCCTTGTTAGGTACTTAATTAGGGTACAAAATCAGAAATAGGGTACAGAATCATATTGACTGTTCATATACGGTTCTTATTGAATTTCCAGATGTGTCATGATTCATGACAATTGACATTTTTAAGTGTTGTGTAAATAAATAAATACTTACACTTGTTTAGTTTCATTTCATCATCATTATCTCAGCATGCAGACGTCCACTACTGAACATATGCCTTTCCCAGAGAACGCCACCACACCCGGCCCTCAGCCTTCCTCATGCAGCCACTTCCCGCCACTTTCTTTATATCGTCGGCCCAACGTGCTGGAGGGCATTTAGGATAAGCTTTTGGCCGCGATTTCATGCGCGTGGAGTAAGGTTTTTTAAAAATAACGCACGCACGCACACACACAAAGTTATGTAATTCTGCCAATCATACTATAAATGCGAAAGTGTGTTTGTTGGTTTGTCCTTCAATCACGCTACAACAGAGCTGCGGATCGACGTGATTTTTTGCATGGATATAGTTGAGAACCTGGAAAGTGACATAGGCTACTTTTTATCCCAGAAAATCAAAGAGTTCCCGAGGGATTTTAAAAACTAAATCCACGCTGACGAAGTCGCGAGCATCAGCTAGTCCCCAATAAATGCGGATTGTTAGACTTTAGACTTTTGGGATATGTGTTATAAAGACGAAGCTATCCATCATAAAACATTTTATTATAAACAATAATTAAAAAACATATTTAGACAGGTTGCCCTCAGAACGGAATCCTCTTGACAAGACATCATTAACCACAAGATAAAAGAAATCATAGATAGTCTTTATTTTCTCACATCTTTTCCTCTATGAACATTCGCCATTTTGAATTTGAGATGACGTCACATCTATGCCGTGTCTCTGGGACGTAGTTACACTGCCTAATTTCAGGATAGCAGGCCCTTTTTATGTTATACACATAGTAATATCTATATATTTTTTAAATATCCATTGATCTAATTGGTCTCGTCGAAAGAATTCTGTTCAGAGACAGGCATTAACATACAATTCCAACATTGCTTTATAAATGCAATCTAAATACCCTTCTCGCTTAGGTATATTTGAGACACAAAATATCATAAACAAACGACTTCCTCTTCAAAGCTTAATTAAATATAAAACTAAAAAGAATATTTGATACAAGTTTTTGTTTAATTTTTAACTGTGTTTGTAGTCTTTGCATGTAAATCTAATGAACTATGCCCCTAGTACGAATACGCGTTTACACCTTTCGAAAACTTTGATGGTAACATTTTACATTTTGAATACAATTTTTTTGTTTTCGCTTAGGGGCACAGCGTGACCACGATTACGACTGGTTGACGTAGTGGTCTCACATTGCTTGCTTAAGCTCATACGATCAAGCGAGCCGCCGGGCGCTCTTTGGTCGCAATGACAGTTTTCGGCAAGTTGCCGCCAAGTGCGGGATGCATGTAGGTCATTGGCTTACGATACTTAACCAGGATGATGCGACCATTGGCCATGGTCGTGGCAGCAGCATCCAAGTTAAGTATCGAGTAAAGGCGCGGTCCCAAAGGCTTTTGGCTGCAAATCAATGTATTGAAGAACTCGATATTAATTTTCGTTTTCGAAAGTTATAAAACTTGTACTATGGGTAATTTACTTTTTTGGTGGGTGTGGGCGATTGTAGTAATGCATAATCTTGTTGAATATAAAATATAATTATTATTCCTTTTTTGACATTTATGTTTTATATCAAAAACAAATATTAATAATCCTATGCAATCAAAACTGGAATGAATATTGAGATTTTCCTTTCAAAAAGAAAATATAGGTTTTTATAGCAAATATACGTAAATCCGTCCCTGTGTTATTTCATAAATTCTAGAGTCAATAATTATTATCCTGTAATTTTTATTGAATCAATTTGTTGAAGTAAGTAACTAAAACTGGATTGTTAATGGTTAGGTTTATTATTTTACAATATACTCCCAAGTTTGAAAACAATTATATTTACACAATAGACGGTACATCACAAACTTTAAAATTCTTTTTAAATGTCTCTCCATTTGTAAAATATGATACACATGCTTATATCTGTACAGGTCTCGTTTATTCTAAATACATAAACATATGTAATAAATATCATTATACAATATGCTATGGAGTCTACTTCACAGTAAATCATATTTTACTGAAACGATTGAATATAAAATTTACCTTTGACTTGGTGGTAGGGCCCCAGAGCTAACTGTTATTTCGCCACTGTTTGAAATTCGTTAGTGTTTTTTTTTTATTACAAAATTAGCGGAGATCAGCTCGCTAAACATAAACATTTAATAACTAATTAAACAATATTAAGGACATATTTTTCTGCGACACTGATAAAATTAAATTCTATTTTTTTTAACGCGGAAATTATTTAACTTTCTTGTAGTTAAGGTTGTCTTAAAAATATATCGTTTCATTAAATCTTTCCGCCGCTGACAATAAAGTAAACGTTTACAAAACTATTTGTAGCCCTAATGTTGCTTTCGCTCAGTTCAATATTAGTTTGTTTAGATGCATATTCCGACAAACCGGATGGGTGCTCATTCGGTTGAACACAAAAGTTATATCCTGCGCATAATAATAGCGTTAATATGTGTTTAAGGAATTCTTTTTTAATTCATACGGTCTAGTAATGAGAAGGGTTTAGACACTTATTTTTCTAATACTACACGTTATTAAAATTGGCCCCTACTTCCCCTTGCGCTTCCCCGCACCGCACCTCAAGTTAGACCCATTTAGTAAAGACACAGTATAAGGAGATACAGTAGATCCGTGAAGATTAGTGAGATCGTGGTACTACACGTTGGATTCAAGTTGGCCCCTAGCTCCATCGCGCTTTCCCGCACCGCACCTGAAGTCAGACCCACTTAGTACAGATCGAAACATACCACTCGCGAAGCAACGCTTATTAAAATAGGTAGTATCAAGTACCAATGTACTTAGGTACTGGCACAGAACATTATGCTACTGGCAGGCTAGTTTTAACATAGATAAGAGTTTTAATTACGTTATCACTTGTCAAGTATAAACAAACTATTGTTATGGAATGAATGGGAATTGCCGGTTCTTTTGTCAGTGAAATGGAACCGGGAAATCAAATATGATTCCCGGATCTTTCGGTACTTTCGGAAATTTCCCCTTCCCTCCGGATATCTGACGAGTTCAGACAAGACAAACAGTTATTTAATTTATTTGTTTATAAATAATATTTTAATAGTTTTAATACGAAACAAATAATAGGAGCAACAAGTGCTAATTCCACGCATCATCATAATGAGTCATACCAATGAGTATACTACAGAATGCATACAAGTGCATTGTATCATACATAACACGCCGCCGATCTGATTAGAGAAAGCAGGCACTACAGACGACACTATTTCTCAATACTTCGTTCTGCAACCGGTTTCTCCGAGCGGTACGAAGCGTAGCGTCGCGTCGTGCGTAACTACTCCTAACCATTTTTGTAAGCCTGATAGATACTATTGTCATCAAAACTATGCCGCTGAGTCGAAGCCCTCCTTGAGGGAATGCACCCACTACATCTCGTCGCTCACCCGAGATGGCTTCGGCCTATGAAAGATAAGAAGCAAATAATAGGAGTGCATAAGCAACAAGTGCTAATTCCACGCATCGCTTCACAGCTGCACACTGAGTGAGTGTGCAGCTGTGAAGCGAAGCTGTGTGTAGAGAACGCAGTACAACACTATATCTCAATACTTCGCCCTGCGACCGGTTTTTCCAAGCGGTACGTAGCGTCGCGTCACGACGTGCGTAACTACTCCTAACCTCTTCTGTAAGCCTGGTACATGCCATCAAAACTATACCGCTAGTCGAGCCCTCCTTGAGGGAATGCACCCACTACATCTCGTCGCTCACCTGAGATGGCTTCGGCCTATGAAAGATAAGAAGCAAATAATAGGAGTGCATAAGCAACAAGTGCTAATTCCACGCATCGCTTCACAGCTGCACACTGAGTGAGTGTGCAGCTGTGAAGCGAAGCTGTGTGTAGAGAACGCAGTACAACACTATATCTCAATACTTCGCCCTGCGACCGGTTTTTCCAAGCGGTACGTAGCGTCGCGTCACGACGTGCGTAACTACTCCTAACCTCTTCTGTAAGCCTGGTACATGCCATCAAAACTATACCGCTAGTCGAAGCCCTCCTTGAGGGAATGCCCCTACTACAATCTCGTCGCTCACCTGAGATGGCTTCAGCCAATGAAAGAACCCCAAGTTTTCGCACTAAACGCGCGTGACTACTCCTAAACTCTTCTGTAAGCCTTGTACATGCCATCAAAACTATACCGCTAGTCGAGCCCTCCTTGAGGGAATGCACCCACTACATCTCGTCGCTCACCCGAGATGGCTTCGGCCTATGAATGATACGAAGCAAATAATAGGAGTGCATAAGCAACAAGTGCTAATTCCACGCATCGCTTCACAGCTGCACACTGAGTGAGTGTGCAGCTGTGAAGCGAAGCTGTGTGTAGAGAAAGCAGTACGACACTATTTCTCAATACTTCGCCCTGCAACCGGTTTCTCCAAGCGGTACGTAGCATCGCGTCACGACGTGCGTAACTACTCCTAACCTCTTCTGTAAGCCTGGTACATGCCATCAAAACTATACAAGCCCTCCTTGAGGGAATGCACCTACTACAATCTCGTCGCTCACCTGAGATGGCTTCGGCCTATAAAATACCACTCATCGCTTCACAGCAGCCGCACACTGAGTGAGTCATACCATAGTATGCATACAAGTGCATTGTATCATAACACGCCACCGATCTGATTAGAGAAAGTAGGACGACACTATTTCTCAATACTTCAACCTGCAACCGGTTTCTCCAAGCGGTACGTAGCGTCGCGTCGCGACGTGGTTAACTACTTCTAACCTCTTCTGTAAGCCTGGTACAGGCCATCAAAATTATGCCGCTGTGGAAGCCCTCCTACAGGGAAGCACCTACTACATCTCATCGCTCTCCTGAGATGGCTTCGGCCTATGAAATTCCACGCATCGCTTCACAGCAGCTGCACACTGAGTGAGTCATACCACAGTATGCATACAAGTGCATTGTATCATAACACGCCACCGATCTGATTAGAGAAAGTAGGACGACACTATTTCTCAATACTTCGCCCTGCAACCGGTTTCTCCAAGCGGTACGTAGCGTCGCGTCGCGACGTGCGTAACTACTCCTAACCTCTTCTGTAAGCCTGGTACATGCCATCAAAATTATGCCGCTGTCGAAGCCCTCCTACAGGGAAGCACGTACTACATCTCATTGCTCACCTAAGATGGCTTCGGCCTATGAAATTTCACGCATCGCTTCACAGCAGCTGCACACTGAGTGAGTCATACCACAGTATGCATACAAGTGCATTGTATAATAACACGCCGCTAATCTGATTAGAGAAAGCAGGACGATACTATTTCTCAATACTTCGCCTTGCAACCGGTTTCTCCAAGCGGTACGTTGCGTCGCGTCGCGACGTGCGTAACTACTCCTAACCTCTTCTGTAAGTCTGGTACATGCCATCAAAACTATGTACGTAGTGGCGCTGAGTCGAAGCCCTCCTCATCACATATCGTCGCTCACCTTTCACCTGAGATGGCTTCAGCCTATGAAATTTTTGCATTAAACGCAAGTGTCCGGAGGATTTATGCGCTAAATTACAAAGTTTCATTACAGAAATGAGGCGTCAAACTACTGCATCTCCTTATACTGTGTCTGTACTGATTCTTACTCTATGGTGATTTCTTTACTCTATGGTGTAGGGCCTATTTTAATCGAACGTGTAGTACGTAATAAATAAAAAAAATTCAATAGATTAACCGTATAATATGTATGTAATATTAAAGATTTTACGCAAGCGTAATACGATAACCCTTTAATATAGGTCCCAAATAGGGCTTGCCTACTTGGGATGCTACTTCGCTCCGCACTTACCGCACCCACCGCATGATTGCCCTGTCTAGACGGCTTCGTCGAACCTCTGTATGAATAATAGGATATATTATAATAAGGATAGGCCTTACTCTGTGGTACAGATAACAACCCTAGCCTAACTACCGATGTCTAGACGTTGGCGACATTTACCACGAGATCAAGGCGTCAAACTACTGTATCTCCTTATACTGTCTGTTCTAAGTGGGGCTGACTTGAGGTGCGGTGCGGGGAAGCGCGAGGGGAAGTAGGGGTCAATTTTAATCGAACGTTTAACCATTTAAATAGGTTCTCATTGTCCTAATGCAAATAATATTTACTCGAGAACAATAAGTACGTGAATTCCTTATTGTGTCAGCCATTAGTCCTTGCCCTATTGAATTGTAAACTTGTTTTGAAAAGAGCAACCGCCGAGTTTCTTGTTGGTTCTTCTCGGCAGGAACGGCATTCCGAACCAGTGAAGAACTCATCGACGATTCAAAAGCACTTGTAAAAAAGTTTATTTGAATAAAAAACATTTCTATTCTATTCTATTCTAAGAAATTTTGTTACAACCAAATAAGCAATAATAAATAAATTCTTGACATGAAGACCCCATTACATTTTATAGATAATATAATTACATTTACCTTACATTCAGACCTTACTTAATATGCGTGTAAATAACTGGATTTCTGTACAAGGAGAAATCTTTACCCTAATTAGGTACATAAATACAATATTTTATTATACATACTAAGTATGACAAGTTACTTACAGGTCACGATTTTTCAGGTTTTTTTATCAAATACACATAATGTATCCGAATTCGGGCGTAGCTTTTGTTTTATCGATTCCCTTTTTTATGTGTGGATATTGCATATTTAAACGTACACAATTAAATCAACAAAAGACGGTAAATATAGGCATAATAAGCCGTTATTTAAAATAAAACAGTAAAATATTTTTATAAATCGTCTGGCCATAGACAATGATACAAATAAAATTGATAGTACTGGGATAGTATCACAAAAAGTATCGGTACACAATACTGGTTAGTGCTGGTTCTAAGGTAACAGTAAGAGTTTGTGCAGCTCGATAACATTGACAGTTTTCGAAAAACCTTCATATAAATACTTCACTTTTTTTTAAAGTCATCTTTCGTCTAGTACTACTACGCTATAGACGTTTGGACGAACTCAAACCTTAAAACCAAACTATTTATTTAGTTATATTTTTTCTCGACGTTGCTCGAAAATCTTTCAATGTTGCGGAGATGTGAAGTCACGTACTTATTTACTGTTTGTATATTAATTATTATTGAAGATAAGGGCAAAATTGGTAAAAAGTTAAAGAACCTGACTTGTTCAAAACAAAAGCATTTTTGTGAGGATAAAACGTAACCCATCCCTAGATACTACCAATAATAAAAAATAAAAATACCCTTATCAAAAGCAAGTTGAATGTTACAAATAAAAAATATTTCAGGCAAATAAATTTTTAACATACTTATTGAAAATTGCTTAACGGTCCGGATTCGAGCCCGCATCACAAACACAATTCCGATGCGAAATCATCGCAATGGAATGAAAAGGACACGTCATATTATATCGTTAAACGACATAATATATGACGTCAAAGTCGCATAGGTTAAATCGGCTTGGCATCCAGCTGCCCGCAAGATAGTATAAAAAACTTATTACAATGTAATAGCTTCATAATAATATTGTAAAATAATTATTTTGAAAAGAGCAACTGCTGAGTTTCTTGCCGGCTCTTCTCAGCAGAATCCGCTTTCCGAACCAGTGGTAGAGTCATGACTTGTCATAAGAACCACAGGTTGGCCTGTACGTGAAATAAATAATTTTGAATTAGAATTTTGAATTTGACAGCGTCAGATTACATCAGCTGTGGGCGTGTCTAAAATTGATTGCATCAATGTGACGATCGCGATCAACTTTGATTGGCTGAATTTATAACGTTCTTGCTGCAACAATGTATTTTAACCAATAGCGACAGCCCTCTGTGCAGAGCATGCATGGAGGGCGACGAGACACCGAAACACGTACTGCTCAAATGCAAAAGTGTATCCAATCAACGTCATAAATACATTGGCTCTCCAGCAACACTTCCGGAAGTCCTCGCCGACCTGGGTGGCCTGCTCGGATTCTGGAGTGAGCCCGGCTGGCTGGAGTGATCTGGCGGGGAGCCGTACCAGAGGAATCACGCAAAACGGGCGAACATCGCCTACTTGCGGAGACAATTCCCAGGAAGAAGAGAAGAAGAACCAATAGCGAGAGAATACCAGTCAATCAAAGGTGATAGCAAAATTCGAATCCGGCGCGTTCTGCAATTCATATTATATTTAAAAATATATTCAGCCTGTAAGTGCAAATGAATGGCCCAATTCAAGTCCCTGGGTCCATAATGGCCCAGTTCAACTCCTTGAACTGGGCCATTATGGACTCAGGGATGATGGTCTATTTTTTCTGTTTTGGAAAAATGGACTTAGGGCCTGCTTGGACTAAGTCATTATGGACCTAGAGACTTCTTGAATTGCGCATTTCAAGTAAACACTTAATCACCAATCGGATCTGCCCGCGAAATTCTAATTTAATTTGGTTTTTCGCAATTTGTTAACCAATACGACAAACTAGGCTTATGGCATTCTAATTGCGCAAATGGCAGTATCATCTTCACAGGTTTATATAAAAATCTTTACTTGAATGTTAGTTTAAGAAATTAGTCCGAGGATCGACTAATTTGTGAGTAACTCACGTCAAACTCGATGCTCAGACTAATTTCTTAAACTGGACATTTTCAAGTAAAAATTTGTATATAAACCTGTGAAGATGACACTGCCATTGGCGCAATTAGAATGCCATAAGCCTACTTTGTCGTACTCGTTTACAAATTGCGAAAAACCAAATTAAATTTGAGTTTCGCGGGCAGACCCGTTTATGCACCTTAATCAAAACATATTTCAGACAATATCTCCGTCGCTCAGGCGTGCAAACCTGGTAGTTGCTACATAACTAGCGGCTTGCCGCGGCACTGCTCGACCACGTAGTTGGTGAACCGTTTGAGGAACTTGGGGTACTCCCGCTTGTACACCGCGCGGAGCACGCCAGCGGGGGCCCAGCCGCCCGGATTTACTGGAAAACGTTCAAAATATTATTTAATGTTTTAGCATTAAATCTATTCTGTAAGTGCCGATTTCACTAACGTAGAGTGACTTTTTGCCGGGGAATAAATTGTGTGGTCTGACAGTTTTTGTATTGAAAATACTGTCAAAATATGAAATTTACGCTCGGATAAGACTTATTTCAAGTTGGTGAAATTAGCCCTAAGAGAGCCAAAAAGTGAACTAACGTGGAACAGGCGCACTATTCTATTGCCCGCTAAACAAAAAACGTAATTAAGGCTAGGACTTAGGCTAAGATCTATAGATCGTCCTCTAGCTCTGGTCAAGACTCAAGATAGAGCTAAAAGGTCCCGATATAAATATCTCGTTTTAACTCAGTCTTGAGGAGTTGAGTGAGAGTGCCATCCATAGATCTCAGCCTTAGATCGGAGTTGAGATTAGAGTTTAAACGAGAATTAGAATACGATCTATAGATTTCAGTCCAAGATATAGGTATCTTACCTGTGCTGCAGTATGCGATACTCGTAGAGATGTTATCTCTGGTGGGCTGCTCCCCGGCAGGCCACGTAGTTCGGCACGCCAGGCACACAGTCACGAATAATCGGATGCAGGAGCCCGTATTTGACTGCAACAAACGATAAAGGTCAGTCATAATCTGCCTAGCACGCTACTACGTCTTTAGTTTGTAGAATAACACGTATAACAAAAAATCGGTATATTGAATATTTTTGTAAGGCAAGCCAGGCTTGTGTTGAGGTGTACGCAACTATCCAGTAGTATACACGGTGAAAATTTAGTGGGTTTAAGGCCGCAGGGAAGTGTTTCGAAATTAACAGTATAATCCATTTCGACAATTTATACTGATATTAAAATGAAAAATAAAAAATCGAGAAATTAATATTTCCAAAACTTCGCGAACAATTGTTAGGAGCCGTGCCGTGACACTTGAAGCGAGCGGCTCGCGAGTCGCGAAAGTCGTTTACCTTTGTACTGCTATGAGCTGTTGTAGTTAGTTTCATTAGGTAGAAAAGTTTCGATGAAAGTTTTAAAAGCAGCAGTACTGCGTGCGGCGTCGCGTAGTAAACAAATCGCTACTACTGTTTCTCACAGTTTTGAGTTTATTTCGAATTTTTTTCAAATAAAAAAAAAATACCTAGTTTTAAAAACAAAAAAAAAACAAGTGGACTCGATAGTAATGCTTAAGGCGACTCAGCTCGCGATGGCTTTAAAACCTTTAATTTTTCACCGTGTATAATACTGCACAAGTGCTCACCGGATATTCGCCGTTGGTGGTGGAGTGGTTGGTGACGGCGTAGGTGTGGCGCGGCGCGGCGCGCACGTGCGACCAGAACAGCGCGTCCCGCTGCGACGCCGGCCAGATGCGCTTGAACGTCTGGTGGAACACGATCGCGTCCGACGAGATCGCCTCCACGATGCTCATCGTCTCCAACGTCGCTGCACAAGTACTCACCGGATATTCGCCGTTGGTGGTGGAGTGGTTGGTGACGGCGTAGGTGTGGCGCGGCGCGGCGCGCACGTGCGACCAGAACAGCGCGTCCCGCTGCGACGCCGGCCAGATGCGCTTGAACGTCTGGTGGAACACGATCGCGTCCGACGAGATCGCCTCCACGATGCTCATCGTCTCCAACGTCGCTGCACAAGTACTCACCGGATATTCGCCGTTGGTGGTGGAGTGGTTGGTGACGGCGTAGGTGTGGCGCGGCGCGGCGCGCACGTGCGACCAGAACAGCGCGTCCCGCTGCGACGCCGGCCAGATGCGCTTGAACGTCTGGTGGAACACGATCGCGTCCGACGAGATCGCCTCCACGATGCTCATCGTCTCCAACGTCGCTGGAATATGGCACTCCATTCAAATAATGTTAAAAGAGCGTTTAAGGAGCTACACTGTATGGCCCTCTGTAGTTAAAGTAAGGACCTAACAATAATGCAATAACAGTAAATAAATTCTTCTTCTCTTCAATTAGTCACTTGTTGAGAGTGGCCGCTAGGTCATGTGACATTAGCCGTCGTCGATCTCCATAATTTTGGGTCGCACCGCCTCCCACGAGACTCCTCCATTTGTGACGGTTGGCAGCATTGCGGAAGCACCTGGGTGGAGTGCTCCTGCAATTCACCTTTTTTGACTTAATCCATCCAACACGCGTGACTGAGAGTCCTCTCGCTCTTTACCCCACCACATGAGCCTGCACAACCAACTGCTCAATTGACTCTGGAGATGTTGCCGAAGAATCTCAGAATAAATCATATCTCATTAAAATAGTATACTCAATTCAATAGTATCTGATAAGACTAATAGATAAGACCGATGGATAAGACTGTGGAAAACATACATAAGTACAGTTCTTTAACCTGGAAAATGTTTTTGTTGAACCTACGAGAATAACTGCTAATTCAGCTACTTGTATTGATAACATCTTCTGTGATTGTAAAATTATCCAAAAATCGATTATCACTTATTTAAGATCTGATCATTGCGGACAAATGATATCTATTCCGAGCAGTGAGCAGAATACAACAAAAGTAGTAAAATATAGGCCAGTTACCACAAAAAAAGTAAGGCAATTTAAACAAAATATCGCAGCTGCATTGCCGACGCTTGATATTGCACAGGGTGGTCCGGATGAAATTTATAGTGAGTTTTTTGATCTTTTAAACTCTCAATTTAACTCTATCTTTAAGGTAATAGACAAAAGATTATTTAAAAATTTAAAATTTAGTGATTGGGCAACTGTTGGCATCTATAAAAGTAGAAATAAGCTGTTTGACTTGTATGCAGAAAAACGATATAATTATACCCCCGCGTTTATAGAATATGTAAGAAATTACTCCAAATTGTTTAGAAACGTGTGCATACAAGCAAAGTCACTTCACATAAAACAAAAAATTGTCAATTCAGATAATAAAATAAAAGCAGTATGGGACATTATTGGTGATGAAATGGGTAAGAACAAGATGTATTATAATAAACTGGAGCTTAAACTTAATAACCTTGTAATTGACTCCGATATAGAAATTGCAAATACATTTGAGAACTTTTTCAAAAATATACCAGTAACCACGACCAGTTCTCTAAATTCCTCGCCAACAGAAGCCTGTAATCTTCTAAGAAGCAATGTCTCTGAGTGCAATAAACTATTTAGGTTTGAACACGTTACCCCATATGATATTATCAAAACATTTAAATCATTGCAAAATAAAAAAACAGGAGATCTATGGGGAATATCAGTTAAATTAATTCACAATATCATTGATATTATTGCGCCTTATCTTGCTTTAATTTTTAATAAATCTGTAGATACTGGATCTTTTCCAGACCTAATGAAATGTAGCAAATTAATACCTCTTTATAAATCGGGAAGCAAATTTGACCCGAATAACTACAGACCAATTTCAATTTTGCCAACTCTCAGCAAGATTTTCGAAAAAATAATGTTCAACCAACTGCTTCTACACTTTAACTTAAATAAACTTCTTCACCCTGAGCAGTACGGTTTTACTAAGGGTCGATCAACAACCGATGCAGCCGCAACGCTGTTACAACACATTTTCGATGCATGGAATAACTCACAGAATGCCATTGGTATTTTTTGTGATTTATCAAAAGCCTTCGACTGCGTTGATCACAAGACCCTCTTACTTAAACTGAGCCACTATGGTATTAAAGATATTGCACTTAGCCTCATTGCGTCTTATCTAAGGGATCGTGTTCAAAGAGTGTGTGTCAATGATGTAAAATCATCCGGATCAGCCTCAGTAATGGGTGTACCCCAGGGTTCTATTCTAGGTCCATTCATGTTTTTGATTTACATAAACGATTTACCATATTTTGTCCAAAATACTTGCGATATTGTACTATTTGCTGATGATACGTCTTTGATTTTCAAAGTCGATAGGAAAAAAGACAATTTTGACGATGTAAATAATGCATTATCTCAAGTTTCTGAATGGTTTACGGCAAATAATCTTTTAAATGCTAAAAAAACAAAGTGTGTTGAGTTTTTATTGCCTAACACCAGAACTGTCAGTAAAAATTTAAAGATTATGAATCCTTGAAAACAGAGGACTCCACAGTGTTCTTGGGATTAACCCTGGACTCAAAGCTGCAATGGGGCACCCATATAGCAGTACTCGCTGGCAAGCTCAGCTCTGCTGCTTACGCTGTTAGGAAGATTCGACAGATAACTGACATAGAAACTGCAAAAATTGTTTATTTTGCATATTTCCATAGTATTATGTCATACGGAATCTTAGTATGGGGTAAAGCGGCCGATATTGGAAAAATTTTTGTATTGCAGAAGAGGGCGATTCGCGCAATCTATAATTTAAAGCCGCGGGATTCGCTTCGAGAAAAATTTAAAGAAATAGGCATTCTTACAGTAGCTTCACAATATATTTATAACTATATAATATTTGTCAGACAAAACATTGTGAATTACAAAAAAAAGGGTGAATTACGAGATAGGCAGGTTAGAGATCCAAATAGGCTCGTGATTCCTCGACTGCGCCTCAAGAGGGTCCGAAAGACATTTGTGGGAATGGGCGTGACGTTCTATAATAAAATTCCACAGTCGATCTTGGACTTGCCTTTACACAAGTTTAAGAAATCGATTAAAACTACGCTCATGAAAAAAGCATATTATACGATTGAAGACTATATAAATGACAAAAAAGCGTGGATGTAATTCGTTCCAGCGATTCATGAGACAGTAGGTAATGATTAACCTGTATAATTGTATATCAAAATAATTCTATTCTATTCAGAGTTTCCACTTTATTTGTGTACAAGTCATATTTTAAAATGAGTATTTGATTTGAATATTAGTTTCAATTCGATGCCTTAAGATGGGTAGCCTAAGTATGTGACACTCTCTTTAACATTTCTGCGGTGGTGTCGTGTGATGCGGGTTGTTGCGTTCCCTAAAATATGGTTGAGCGAAGCAATGGCTGGGTCATGCGTCATGCTCGTGAACGGGTGCCACCAGCGGCAATGGGGCTACTTTCTGTCTGCCCGTCTTGACATGTGTTGAATTATAATTAGAAATAATTACGTATGCTTTTGTGGACCTTTCCCTCATTGTGGAAACTCTGCATACATAGAATATCTGTGAAGTATATTGTAAAAGTATTTTGAAAAGAGCAACTGCCGAGTTTCTTGCTGGTTCTTCTCGGCAGGAACGGCATTCCGAACCAGTGGTAGACTCATTGACGATTCAAAAGTACTTGTAAAAGTTTATTTGAATAAAAAAACATTTCTATTCTATTCTATTCTATTAAGAGTATGTTTCCGTAATAAAACTTCTTAGATTTTTATTTTAAACTAGTTGTACCCGGCATGCGTTGCAATGCCACGTAAAGTATAAAGAAATTAATATAACAGATTTTTTGGGGCCAGTAACCCTCGCGGGCGTCCAGACCACCCTAACAATCTGATCAATGGTTTTGGAACACATAAAGGACAAACATACAAATATTGATTTTTATTTATATAGAAGATATTTTAGATATCTCGATGTGGCGGAGGCAAGTTGTTCCAGCACTTGGATAAATATGTAAATACTTACTCTCCCATTCGTATCTGTATCGGGGATTGAAGAAATAATGACACATCTCGCGCGCTGAAACGCCGCGGACTTTGTGCATCGCTTTCAGAGGGTCCATCACCATTCCGTCCACTTCAACTTCCCTGAAAACGTTACAAGTACTATGATATTCATCAACTGAGGGATTTGTTTACTTTTGCTTATGCCGTATATTTATAACTAGCTGATGCCCGCGACTTCGTCTGCGTGAACTTAGCCTTTAAAATGCCTCGGGACTCGGGACTCGGAACTCTTTGACTTTGCGGGATAAAATGTAGCCTGTCACTCTCCAGGTCCTCAACTATAGGTACCCCTGCAAAAAATCACGTCGATCCGTAGCTCTGTTGGGGCGTGATTGAAGGACAAACCAACGCACTTTCGTAGTTATAATATTTCACCATATAAAGTGCAGGTGCATATAGTCGACGTGGTTTTTTACACAGGTAAAGTTGAAGTCCTGGAAAATAACACAGGCTACTTTTGTCCCTGGAGCATACATTTAAACGCCCGCGCCACTACAAAGTATATAATTTATTGTAGATTTTTTTTAAAAACAGATCGGTTCAGGCGTCTACGAGTAATCGGTGAACATGAATAAAATAAAAATTCCGTTGAATTGAGATCCTCCTCCTTTTTTGAACTCGGTTAAAATAATAAATAAAATTAGTTTAAATTTAACGAAGTTATGGAGTAAAACAGTCAAAATAGTTCAACCCCTATCTCAGAGAACATACATCCATCCATCCGTATACTACATCAGCTATACAAACATGCATCCGTATACATCCATCCTCACAAACTTTCACATTAATAATATTAGTGGGATATTATGAGTAATAATAAGTCGGTTAGGATATAGCTAATGTATTTATAGTTAGTAAGAGGAGGATACAAACATACATAAATACATGCATATATACATACACACATTCATACATACCTACATACATACATACATACATACATACATACATGCATGCCTATTGGCGCATAATTTAATGATAAATATGTGAAAAGTAGCACACTAATATCCCGCGGGAACTGTTTGCTTTCCCAGGATAAAAAGTAGCCTTTGTCACTTTTCAAGGCATCAACTATGCCTATCCAAAAAACCACGTCAACCTGTAACTCCGTTGGCGCATAATTGAAAGATAAATGTGTGAAAAGTAGTATACTAATATCCCGCAGGAACCGTTTGTTTTCCCGGGATAAAAAGTAGCCTATGTCATTTTTCAGGCCCTTAACTTTACCTGTGCAAAAAAATCACGTCAATCTAAAACTCCATTGCGCGTATTTTGAAGGACAAATGCGTAAAAAATAGCGATGCTATCCCGCAGGAACTGTTTGCTTTTCCGGGATAAAAAGTAGCCTATGTGCTATTCCAGACTATAATCTATGTCTGTGCCAAATTTCAGCAAAATCGGTTCATTCGTTGTCGCGTTAAAGAGTAACAAACATCCATCCATCCATCCATCCATCCATCCATCCATCCATCCATCCAAACATCCATACATCCATCCTCACAAACTTTCGCATTTATAATATTAGTAGGATAGCTTTTGCCCACGGCTTCGCTCACGTTAAGGTTCAGTTAGATTTTTCAAACCCCTACTTTGGGTTGAATTTTCAAAAATAATTTCAAGCCGAGGCCTACGTCATAATCCGTATGCTAAATTTCAGCCCGATCTGTCCAGTGATTTGAACTGTGCGTTGAGAGATCAATCAGTCAGTCACCTTTTCCTTTTATATATTTAGATAGTAAGTCCAAATTATTGTAATTGGGAAGTTGTGAATCTAATAGCCTGCCACTCCGCACTTCGTTATGGACTTGTATATTATGGATTATAGCCTAAACTTTACAGTTAAAACGGTTTTTAAACAATTCAGTTTAGGCCCTAAACTAAACGAGAGAGGTCCTAGGTGATTCGAGAGATCTGCGTCGACCGACGCGTGTGTTGAGATGAAACGAAATAAAATCTAATAGCAAGCAGTGATAGATTATTACCAGGCATGCAACTTGACTTTTCAGAGTTACGTGCACTTTAAGAAAAACATGAGGAAAACTGCATGCCTGAGTAATATTCATAATGTTCTGAAGGGTATGGGAAGTCTGCCAATTCGCGCTTGGCCAGTACAGCGTGATCGTCTACTCTAAGCCCTCCTAATTTTACTGGAGACCCGTGTCTCATAGTGAGCCGGCAATATATTGAGATCATGACGATGAAAATCGAAAGGGACTACAATTTAATTTATTTGCGCCAAAAGCATACCAAAATTTTTAATTACCTCCTGTACATCCTCATGTCTCCCTCTTCGGCGAACAACTGCCAACCTGTCTGACCGCCCACTCCCTCGAACGCTGCCTGCAGCTGTTCTGTTGATATCCTATCAATCTGAAATTGAAACATCATTGGATAGAAGCAGGCGTTACTTAGCGGTTTCCCACGATAACTAAAATTCTCTTGCTATAATCCGCCATACCAAAGTAAATCTGTATGCGCCAGAGCAAACACGATTCTTTTAGCAGTGGCGATCGGAGTTTTTGCGTTCGAACGCGACATGGAGCTTCCGAAAAGCGACGAAAATTCGCAAAATCTGCTGCTGCATCGTATCTGCCCTGGCCCTATAGAATAGAATAGAATAGAAATATTTTGTATTCAAATAAACTTTTACAAGTACTTTTTAATCGTCGATGAGTCTACCACTGTTCGGAATGCACTTCCTACCGAGAAGAACCAGCCGAGATTCGGCGGTTGCTTTTTACTTTTCAAAATAGTTTACAATAGGTACTATGCTATGTATGCAGTGTATCAACAATGAGGGGAAGTTCCAAAAATACATACCTACCTACAATTTGTTACATTTTAAGATGGGCAGACAGAAAGTAGCCCCATTTCCGCCGGTGGAACCCGTTCACGAGCACGACGCATGATCCAGCCATTACTTCGCTCAACCATATTTGAGGGAACGTAAGCCTAATAACCCGTATCACACGACACCACCACAGAAATGTTTAAAGAGAGCATGACGTTCTTAGGCTACCCATTTTAAGGCATCGAATTGCCTTATTTCGATGGCAAATAAGGCAAATGTATTTCAATTATACATTATAATAAATGTATAATTGAAATACATTCATATTTCAATGAATGTATTTTTCAATGAATACATTCATTGTAATACTCAAGACATGACTATGGTAGAACGTGCGGCTGTACAAAGCCGATCTTCCAGTAGAACAAATACAGCTTTAAGATCTGGTGGCCTGGGGTCTATTCTCTATTTTTGACATTTCCAGTGGCCATTTGAAAACAACAAAGTTTCCAACTAAGAACCGTTAAGCCCGCATTTCTTCGCACTTATTCAGTGTTTGACAGTTTTAGTTAGCAACTAAATGATGCCATTGAGATAGAGAATCAGCTGGTGAATCAGCCCTAAGGTTTTAGCTGTCTTCCATGATTGAAGGACCATCTTCAATGGCAGCAGAACAAAGTATGCCTACCTCTGGCCACAGGGCGTGTACGGTAAGCCGGTTGTCGATGGCCGGCGGCGGAAGCTCAACTTCGTCGCGAGTGAGGCCGGCGGGGGGCGCCACTCGCGCGCACCGCTCCTCTTCCATCTTGTCGAAGCCCGTCTCCACCGCATCGTAGAACTCGTCGTCCGGCAACGTTGAGTGCGGCCCTTCCTGTGGACAAAGGACACATAAATAAACCAATAGAATAGAATAGAAATGTTTTGTATTCAAATAATCTTTTTAATGTGTACAGACAACCAATTTTTGACGTGATAACGTCTTATAAATCGATTAACACCGGCTGCACGCACGAAAAAGTGTCACGTTCCACCCAAGCCTCAGCGAGCAAGCGAGAGTGCGGAACAAGCGATAGAGAGGCACGATCGGCCCAAGCGTTGGCTTGTGACCGCGCCGCCGCCGCCCGCCAGTCATCGTCAATGTTTCTTTATGACGTTATCACGTAAAACTATCGTCCGTAAACCGACTTTACAGACAACCAATTTTTTATAAGTGCTTTTGAATCGTCGATGTGTCTACCACTGGTTCGGAATGCCCTTCCTGCCGAGAAGAACCAGCAAGAAACTTGGCGGTTGCTCTTTTCAAAACAAGTTTACAATACAATAGATACTATGCTATGTAGGCAGTGTTTCCATAATGAGGGGAAGTTCCAAAAAGGCATATCTAATAATAATTCAACACATGTTAAGACGGGCAGACAGAAAGTAGCCCTATTCCCGCCGGTGGAACCCGTTCACGAGCATGACGCATGACCCAGCCATTGCTTCGCTTAAGCATAATAATATAGAGCATAATGCAACAATGCTACAGGTTGGGATCCCAATATCCAAAGGTACAACGTGGTGGAATAGCTACATACTCGTAGCATTGGGACTGGTATTAGGAGATTCCCGACCGGACTAGACACCCGCTATGCGCGCGGCGAATTTGTACCTTATTAGTTATATTGCTCTGTGTTTCAAGTATTTTAAAATCACATTGCGCAAATGTGTACTAACGAAAATAAATTCCCAATGGTGAGTGAGAACTAATACGCAATTTACCCATATTTTGATATGATACCTACTACTTTTCAAAGAAAAAACTAAGTTAAAGACGCCGTACGTACATTCAATTAGTACGTAAGAGGTTTCAGAGAACAAATCAAATTAAGCAAGACGCTCGGTTGTTTTGCTGGAAATTTAATTTTGCTGCGCAAAACGATTGGGATAAACCAAAGGCATTTTGATATAAAAATAAGATAAAATATTTGGAACCAATTTCAAATATCTTCGTCACGAGAATAACCATTAATTATTTTACTCTACTCTAATTTATATGTTGTACATTGGGTTTTTACCTTTCAATAAAGATTTATTATTATTATCTACATAATATTATTTAGTCCTGGGACAATTTATAGTAGTGATTTACACGCGAGTTGCAATTATAATCCCATATTAGGCTATGGTGTAAAGGTTTAGTTTATTCTTGGACTAAATTCTAATTTATTGTCGATGACTAATTATTCCCTGCACCGGAAAGCACAGTGTTAGCAGACCCCCTACTATAGATGAATCGCAGGGAGCCGCTGGGTACAAGCGGCGCAAGAGACCTTTGACCAGCAATGGACGTCTATCGGTTGATAAAGAACAATAAGAAGGCTTATTCTTTATTATTGAAAAGGGTTGTTTCAAATATATATGGAACCTGGGCCAGGTCTTTGTACAGTCGTTCAAAATGTTTGGGGTCATGAAATAGTGATTATTTTTTCTTTATTTCTGATCAAAAGGTTCTTTTTACGAGGTACAATGCGAAATTATTTTGCAAAATAAAAACGCTTCTTTTTGACAATGACACATACTTACAAGAGTCATGACATTTGACAAAAATAACCACAACTGACACCAATTGACATTTGACAATTGACATACCAGAAATTGACGTTTGATAATTGAAATGACGTAACGCCATTACAAACATAGACAACAAAAGCAGATGGATGCACTCCGGGACTTGCCATTCTACAGATGTACCCAAATCAATTTTATATTTGTACCTCTTATTCACTGTAATACTACAAAAAAGCATATTTTATGTCAATTTCTATGATTTAGTACTATTTTTTGGTATAGCGTACAAGTACCTGGCCCAAGATGAAACAACCCCTTTGGCATTAATCCGTTACCGAAGTAGGGTATCTGCCATTCCATTTTTGAATAAGAATGCAACAAGAATAATATTTTCAAACTGTAACCCGACGACGAAAAATTACAATGTAACATTCGTCATATAAAAATGTAATCTATGACACCCGGATCATTATAACGAATCGATTGACACCTCATTCATCAAAATCGGCTCAGTAGTTTATTCGATATGGTGCAGGAACATTCATACGTTAGTTAGACGGTATGCATTTTTGGAACTTCCCTCATTGTGGAAACACTGCATATATAGCATAGTATTTACTGTATTGTAAATTTGTTTTGAAAAGAGCAACCGCCGAGTTTCTTGCTGGTTCATCTCGGCAGGAAGGGCATTCTGAACCAGTGGCAGAGCCAGACGATTCAAAAGCACTTGTAAAAAGTTTATTTGAATAAAAAATATTTCTATTCTATTCTATTCTATACATACATACATACATAGACTGCTAAAGTCATAACCCTTCCTTTTGGATGTTTGGATGGATGGATGTTTGTTAGTCTATAACTCCACAACGAATGAACCGATTTGTCTGCAATTTGGAATGGAGATAGCTCATACCCAGGATTAACACATAGGCTACCTTTGATACCGGTAAATTACAGAGTTCCCGCGGGAATTAAAAAACCTTAATCCACGCGGACGAAGTCGCGGGTATCATCTAGTACAACCATAAGATTTTGTTTGACAGTTTAAGAATAACGATACAATGAAATCGCAATCGTATGCTATCATTTATGAATTGCTAACAGAAAATAAATAATGCAATAAAATATAGAGCATAGATTAAATTATGAATAATACGCGTCACGACGCGACGTAGCCTACATACTGGCACATCATGTAATAAATTTCGCTGATTGCACGGACATTATCTAATAAACGCAAACTGTTTTCTTGATTAGATCCGTTGTGTTGTATTTATTAAATAAAGTCTTCTTACTTCATGAGTTAGAGCAAAGTCTAAACTTGAACTATCTCTTCTATCTCTCTAGACTGAAATATAAGATACAAGATTTTAACTTTTATCATTCCTTAACTTTAACTTGTATCATCCCTAACATCGCTGCCTTGGAAGAATAATGTAGCCGGGCGCTTACCACGGTTTCATCGTCCTATGTGCTGTACTTAACTCGTCACGAACCCCTTTCTACGAAAAACCACTTGTTTCAAATAAGACAGCTAAGAAAAAATTTATCATATCTATTGGTATACAGAAACGATTATTACTATCGATAATGTCGAGCCGATAATTACTGGTACGGCTCACTTCTAGGGTGCGCGTGTGTATATTGCGTTCTACTGAAACTATACCTACTAAAAAAATCGTATAGGCAGCCCGCACACAGTCAATATTATTGTCAATAAAAATATTGACAATATTTTTTTATATGAAATAATATTGATCAATCCTTCAATACGCCCCGCAGACACGCAATATTATTGACAATATTCGAAAATATTGACAATAATATTGACTGTGTGCGGGCTGCCTATAAATATGGAAGCCAGCCGTGGGACTGTCTAAAAAGATTGCATCAGTGTGACGATCGCAATCACTGATTGGCTGAAGTTCCTTCTGCATCAATGCATTTTAACCTTTAGCAAAAGAGTACCAGCCAATCAGCAATCATCACACTGAGATGCTATCAGTTTTAGACACTACCACAGGTAGTTCTTATAGTCTTTTAATGGAAGCTTTATGTTGATCACCCCCCCCCCCCCCCCGCGCGTTTCACACGTCGCCCGCATCGAAATAACTAAAAAAGCAATAGAAAAAATATTCATCACTTATTAACATTCCGAAGTAGGTAAATTCCATTTTACTGATGGCATGCCATGGGTAATTCGTGTCGTGACCCGAAGTGGCGTGCGCGGAGCGTCCACCCCGCCCCTGACGTCATCGCCACACCCCATAGCAACAATTTGACATATCCACCAGTGTTGCTTACATGTAGAGCGTAAGATCAACTATTATTCCAGCAGGCGGATTGTGTATGAGCCGCATCAATCATTTAATCACTGCATCAATGTCAAAATTATGATTTTCGCAGCACGTATCATTGATACAGTCTGTACCTAAAGCAGCGATTCACAAAGTGGTCGATACCGAACCCTTGGGGTCGAAATCGGTTTCCCAGGGGTCGCCATAAACGAAAAATGATTTGGGGGTAGACAAGGTCTAAAATTCGACCCCTGTTAATTAACACAAGTTCTTATTTGAAACTTTCAAGATACTGTTTATGGTGTGTTACGTGTACCAACTTGTTATAAGTATTTAAAATTTTGATGAGAAAATGATGTCAAATTTACTCACTTATCCAACCGCAATGTTTTTAAATTGTATTTTGTATCTATAGGAAAAAACTAGAGATAGGATTTTTAAAGTGCTATGGGGGTCTGAGGTATCAGTTCATTTTGGAAAAGGGGTCTCTTGCCCAACATTGTTTGTGATTCCTTGCTATAAAGGATCGATGTGAGACAAAAATATTTTCATCGTCACTATCGATAAAAATATTTGTATGAAAAATATGCGATTGTGTAAGATATCTTGAGGTGTGTTGATTATTTGAAGTGTCTTTGTCTGTGTCTTTTATGGATCTCGACCAAAGTTACATCTATCTACGCTTTCATTGGGACAACTCAAGAGTTAAGTATGCGACTTGTGATACAGACGATCCCCCTGCTGGTATTATAAAATCTTGAACTTACTTCCTGACCAGTTTTTTTTTATTGGATGACAACTTAAAGAATGCGACCTGATCACCTAACGCCGCGGCCTGCCAGACCCTACTTTAGACAAATTAGACTTAAAAAAATAAAAAAGCAATGTGAGATCTCTAGTTTCTAAAGAGCTCCATTGTAATATGGGGTCTTGGAAAAAGTAGATCAACAACGTGTTGCTACTAGATGTCGCTAACAGTTGCTTAAAACTGAAAAAAGTATCACTACACTAGCGGCACGCTATCATGGCCGGTTTGACGTTTGTCCGCTCATGAAGTTCCGTATTAATTGATAACGACTTTGAAGGAAATAATTGTATTACTTTATTGACGATAGTGATGTGCAGAGATTCATAAATTTTATCGAATGTAGTTTTAGGTTTAGGACTCAAAATTTATTTATTAAATTGATTTCTAAAATGTATACAAGTGTAGAAAAATCAGTTTGCACCATTTAAGGGGTGAATGTACTTGTGAATATGAACAATTTTCACTATGTGGACAAACCTCTGAAATCGCAAAAAAATATCAGCTGTTTCATACAAAAGGTAAAATTTTTATTTTTATATGATATATACCACAACTCGGCATTTGGTTTTCTAAATTGAAAATTTTTAAAAATGGAATCTAATACGATCGTCACATAGGATCGCTGGCTAGCACAACTACTACCTCCGGCAAACTCGCGTCAATGCTCAATGCAAAACAAAGCAGTTTCGAATTGACGTTGCTTCGAAAAGTATAAACTGTCAGTGCAATGCGATTGTGATATAGTTTTGACCTGGCTTTGGATTTCAAATATTGATACTGCATTACTGTTGACCATATGTTTCTATGTTGATTCATATGTTGATTCATATGTTTCTTGTGTGCATATAAAGTATGTATATTCATTTTCATTCAAATATTCAGTTCGTTCAAATAAATTAAATAAACATATACATTTTTGTTTTATTAAACCTATTTAATCAGGTACAAAAACAAAACTTAATTGTTTTTTGTTCGAGAATAAATTGACATTCCACATCACTATTGTAATGTGTCAAACCGGCCATCATAGCGTGCCGCTAGTGTAATTACGATGCTGACGTGCAGTCCGACCGCGGCTATGGTTAAAGCTAACACACTCGGGCGCGATTCCCAAGAGATGTGGGTTCGAATCCCGCTGGCCTCGGAATTTTTATATGTGTTTATAAATTTATTCTGATATTTCCTTAAGTGTAGGTTAACACTTTGATAAAAAAAATTAAGTGGCACTCGGGGACTGCCGTGACAAAGCTATTGCATAGCATTTTTTATCAACTTATGCAATTATAATATTTATGCAATATTTTTTTTTGCATAATAAAAATTATGCAAAAAAATAATAAAAAAAACAAACAAACAAGAAAAGCGCACTGTCACTACTTTGCGAGTGAGATTCGAACCTGCGACATCATACACCAAACGGTAAAGAAAGCGGCCGCTCGCCCACTGCGCCAAACAGAGCTACTTGTGAACCTCTAAAATGTTGAACGCTTACTGAACGACGGTGTTAGGTTTATTTTCGTTACGGAAATTCTTGATTCGGTCGCCGCGCTCAAACTGTTTGTCCTAGTTCAAAGCCCGCGATTAAAGCTATGCAATAGCTTAAAAATAAAAAATTTGACTTAGCTCACTTGGCCGAGAATCCGGGACCTCTCACATACCAGTGCGTCAGACAGGTATGTAAATAGTTTTCTTCACTTTTATTTGATATTTTGCATTGAAGTGTGAACTGTTCTGAATTTCGATTGTAACAAAGTGGCATTAAAATAAAGGGCAAGGGCGATGCAATTTTTTTACAATAACACTGTGTTATTAAGATTTTTAAGATATCGTGAGAACTACGCGTTTTGTAGAGAACAATATAATATACTATTTGTAGTACAAGACTACAAATAGTATATTATGTATCTTTGTAGAAAAGATGTCATGAAGTTGGATCAGCTGCGGGATAGGTATCATCCAACAGCAGACTCCACTTCTGACACCTCGCCATCTTGAAGTCATGGAGTCTAGAGGAGACTCCAAACATATTAGGAGGATGTTCTAGTATGATAGAGTTCAATGTCCCTTCAAGGTAGAATAAAGGTAGTATATAATTTTCAAAAAAACATACAAAGTAAGACTACCACCGGTTCGGAAAGCAGATTCTGCTGAGAAAAGCCAGCAAGAAACTCAGCATATTACATTTTAACATATAATAATATTGAAAGTTAAGCGACATAATATTGTAGTTGTTCACAAAACACCAATCATGTCACGAGAAGTAGCGGTAATAATAAAAAAAGCTGTTGCGCTAATGAAAGTGAAATTGTTAGTGACGTGCTTTTGCTTGAAATTATTCTCTTATTTCGACTTTAACAGGTGAAAAGACTAAAGATGGGACGTGACAGACGTGGGTTAGCCACACGACAGAGAATTTCAGTCAATTAAGGCGCTGGTTAAGTAACCTTGCCTCAAGCCGGTTGGTTCAAGCTGAATGGGTGGCGTCGTGCTGCTATTGGATTAAATAAAACCTTTGCACTCTGCGTCTTAGACCATTTAAAATGGAACCTGCGTAAACGACACCACGACGATCCTGCTACTAGACGATCCTGTTACTAGACAACATGATGACTATCGATAGATAGTCATCATTGTAGTCCAATGATGACTAACGATGGATAATCATCATTGTAGTCCAATGATAAATTGGATCAGTTTTCTTCTTGTCGTGCCTCACCGTCACCACTATCGTCATCTTTATGTATAAAAATCTCGTGTCACGATGTATGTTCGGGATAAACTCGAAAACTACTGAACTGTTTTTCACCGAACGAAAAAGCTGTGCAACGTTGGTTAATTCTATCCGTTCATGGATGTTTCCAAGTCACAACTTTCTTCTACCAACGCTCCTCTTGCTCTCATTTTGGTCATGATGGTCTGTTGGAGACGGTAACGGTCAAGTCTGAGAACATGTCCCAACTAACTGACCTTCTGCGTTTGATGGTCTTTAAATTAGGTACTTTTATCTACTGGGGCGCTGTAGAACTTCATTTCTTATTGGATCAGTAAAACCTTTAATTGAAAAGAGTTGAGCTCAGTGGAATAGATGTAAAACGTTATAAACATTTTAAGAAGATTAAAGCTATTCGGAAAATAGATCTAAACGTTTTACAAAAATAATCCGTACACCAAGCAAACGAATAGTTTTTGAACGTAGACGGCAAGGTTAGATCATAGCTTTCAAGCATCACAAAACTAACGCCCGGTGCAAACAAAAGAGATCATTAGTCTTTGTTCTGGATGAAGCGGAATTATCACATTAGAGCCGCTAACGTAACCAGCCAACGAACTTGTACAGAAAAATGAAGCAAATAAAACGTCCAAAGGTATTGGGAATACTCGTACCCAAGTAAGACAAAAAGCCTTCGATCACAGAAATTGAAGCGAAAAACTAAGTAAATACGTGTAGTAAGAACGAGGAATACCCATGTGCAATAGTTTGAGAGCTGCAGGCAGTTAATGTATAAAAATTTCATCAATCATTGTTATTTGTTACACTCTCAATTGTGGTGATTGGTTGAATTTATCGCGTCGTCTGCAACAATGCATTCTAGCCAATAGCTAGTGAGTATCGGCCAATCAGAGGCGATTGCAACCGTCACACTGTGCCAATCATTTTTAGAAAATAGCACCACTGATCCTGGCGCGGTGGACAGTGCGAAATAAAATACACGATAAATATTTAAAAATAACATGGTATAAAAACAAAGGACTACAACAATAACAAATGAATGACTTGATAAAAAATCGGCCAAGTGCGAGTCGGGCCACGCTCTTTTAGGGTTCCGTTAAAAAAAAAATAAATAAAAATATTTCCATGTACCCATGGAAATATTTTAATTTAATTTTTTTAATTTAATTTAATTTTTATTTTTTTGTTGTTATAGCGGCAATAGAAATACATAATATGTGAAAATTTCATCTGTCTATCTATTACGGTTTACGAGATACAGCCCGCTGACAGACGGACGGACGGACGGACGGACGGACGGACGGACGGACAGCGTAGGCTTAGTAATAGGGTCCCGTTGGTACCCTTTGGGTACGGAACCCTAAAAACTTAACAAGAACTATAACAAAAACTAGTCAACAACTAAGAAATCTGGAGCGCGTAGTTCGTCACGTTTTTCTAAGCAAACACACTTTATATTCGATCACATCATCGACTTTCATGAGTTGAGGTAATATGCTTATTTATTCACTACACATAAATTTTAAAATGGAAATCAAAACACTAACATTAATAAAGTCTGTAGTACTTAATAGACTCGATAACCTTATCCAAGATTATGATGTCCTTATCCTACCGGGGATCCAAGAGCTGGCGGCTACCTTGGAAAAAGAATTAGTTTGGCCATCCAAACGGGCAATGCTGCCAGCATCTTGCTGCGCCGCGCTGCGGTGACATCGACGAGGTTTTAGACTTATTTTAGATATAATTTAATATTAATTGTTTATTATTTTAAACACTCAATAATATTACCTTATAATACTCGTAGTTTAAAAGTACTTAAGAAAAAATATTTTCTTTTTATTAACTTATTTAAAAATAAGGACATCATTTTTAGCGTCTAATAAAAGTTGCACGCACCCTCACATCGCGCCACGCGACTAGCTAAAAACGTAACTGCAGACAGTTTGCGAAGCTACGTCAAAGGCCATAGGGAATGGGCAAATAAAAGGGATGGTGACGTCAAAACGACTCAATATCCTCTAACGTACTATTATCTTTATGCGATATCTATCGTGTCGAAAGATATAATAGGGTTGCAACTCTATGGGTTGCCATGGGTTTTATGTTACCAAACAAATTCAATATACCTAATTATCTTTTTTATTTTAATGAAAAGGATGCACACAAAATACACAAATAAATAAATATTGTGCTTCTAATATGTATATATGTAAATGCGAAAATGCGTTTTCTGTCAATGTGTGTGATACATGAATTTTTTGTAACATAATACGGAACCACATTGCCTTGCCGCACTGCTTATCACATGTGCGTTATAGTCAGTTGACACCAAATAAATGTACTAGAATAGGTAAAGATAGATATTTACTATTATTTGTCCGTAGTTGTTTTTTTTTGTGACCGAGCGAAGCTTCGACTTTGTCTTCGAACACCTTCGGCCAAAAAATACCACCTTCGGCCAAACCTTCGGCTTCGGCCAAAAGGGCCGTAGTTTTGGCCCGCGGGGGCAGATGATCGCCAATAAATAACCAAATCAAAATAAAGGCATTATTTCATAATTATTTTTTGTGGCATGTTTCAAGATAATTTTAATAATTCTTAAAAAGAAGTTGTTTACATACAAATAATACAATCAACATAAACTTTAGCCAATCTTGAACGGAATTTCTTAGGGTTATTACAACTTCGGCTTCGGCCCGAAGGTTGTGGCGACAGCCGTTTAATCGGCTTCGCCTTCGGCCAGAAATCAACCTTCGTTTCGACACTAGTGATTTTCAACAATATCAACGGTGTTAAAAAAATACTCAGCGCACCCTTTCTATGTGGGCATCCATGTCCCAAACTGTACGAAGGCAATTTAATGCGAAGGTCCAAAGAAAGAGTTTTCTATATTTGGCAACCAGGGAGGCCAGTCATAGCCGTCTTCACCATCAGCGAAGCTAACGAAATGGCGCACCTCTGTTACCAGGGCGCAATATACGAAATGTAGCGGGTTTACGAGCAAAGGGCACGAAATGGGGATGACCTATTTCCGCTTTAGGTGTTCATTAATCTTAATATCGTCCGCAGCCGCTATAAATAGCAATATTGTGTATTTTTTTATATCTAACTTGCATTGGCACTAAAATAGATGTAAGTATTTTTGTAAAGGGATCTAACCCTTTTTTAATCGGATTAGTTTGACTGGGTTTGACTGACTGGAATAAGAACTTTGGCTAAATCTGTACTAATTATACTATTATACTTATATAATAAATGCAAAAGTCTGTCTGTATGTTATCTTTTCACGGCACAATTGCTGAACTGATCTTGTCGAAAGGCACCGAGATAAATTGAATTGAAGCCATCAGTTGTCAAAATACTATTAAGAATAGAGTGTTACACTTCGTAGAGTAGGTACCTACGCAGTTTGGGGCCATACAACGATTTCAGACATAAGCTAATATTATACGCTCTAACTATGCAACGCGATGCAAAATGAGCCGCATAAGATACACTCAGAATTTAATTTTTACGACGCCCTTAAGCCCAATTTAATAAGTAATCGTTAATTTTTCGAGATTTTTTCGAACATTTTCGAAGCTTCATCGATGAGTCATCGAAAATGAACCGTCTAAATTCGCCCTTAAGGCAAAGGGCCTTAGGGTTCATTTTGGCAAAAAATGTTCACAAAAATGAACGATGAACGAGGCACCGTCTAAATTGGCCATTAGTACCCACCGTAAAATTGAAATTCTACGCGGAGGAAGTCGTGAGAAACCCAGTGGTTTCTCACGTGATTTATCAAATATAAGATGATAAGGCAATTGCTAAATTACACCACTTATGTTATAGAATAAAGACAGTGCAAGTGCGAATCCCGTTCACCTATTATGAACATTCCATATCACTTTTCCTCTAATTACCTACTGTCTAAGTATGAAAGTGAAAGCGTACATAATTGCAGGAAGTGCATGACAGATTAACCGTCGTGATGACAAGCAACTAACTCCTTTTACTGCTCAATTTCACAAACGTTTCAACACTATCCTACAAGAAGAACGATAACCTACTAACATTTAAGACAATTAACATTAATAGTAGGTAGAATTACCGAAAGTCGTTGATAAGCTATTTGCAGTTAAAAGGCAACAACAGCTAAATAGGAAAATAAAAGGCTTGGACAGAAACACGCGGCAGCAATAAAGGTGAAAATGAAATTGGGTAAGGGATTATATTTAGGGGCTACCTACGTAAAGAGAGTCCTACTTATAGGGTGATTAAGGTATGGTTGGTGAAATGAGCACTAGAAGTTGAAATACAAATGCTAGTAGGCACGACTTGACCGCTAAGTTCACTCACAAGTTTAAAAAAATGGTAACATAACGAAATTGTGACTGAAGTTGGCACTTGGCAGCATTTGAATTGAAGATGGTAATATGAAGGCGCGAATGGCGAATAAATGTTATGCGCTTCATACAAATCCAAGGTTGTATGCTTCCTGCCTATCTAGATCGTACACATAATCAATGTGACTTCAATAACATTATTCTAGGGTTTTTACTTGGCACATGTAATCTCTCTTTTGTTATAATCTGGTTCATTTATTTCAACATAGCGTTTTCTGTTTATTACGGCGAGAATGGTAATATAACCGTGAAAGTTGGGACCAATGTTCGATTGACACACGATACCACTATAATATGCCCAAATTGCAATATGAAACATGAAACAATTTCTGCAATCTTCTAATTTTAGAGATAGTATCATAGTATAAGCAGTGATAGGCTAGTGGTTAGGACTGTGGTCTCCTATTCGGGGGTTCGCAGGCTCGATCCCGGGTAAGTACGCACCTCTGACTTTTCGGAGTCAAGTGCATTTAAGCAATTAAATATCACTTGCTTCAACGGTGAAGGAAAACATGGTGAGGTAACCTGCACACCTGAGAGTTCTTATTAATGTTCTTGAAGGTGTGTGAAGTCCGAAAATTTGCATTGGGCCAGCGTGATTGACTATGGCCTATAACCCTTCTCTGAGAGAAGACCTGCGCTCATTAGTTAGCCGTTGATGGGTTGCTAATGATGATGATGATGATCATAAACTCGCCGGCATATTTAGCGGAACATAAAAAAAGGTCCATAATTAAAAAAATATGGTTTTATTTTAAAATCTACTTACTACACTTCTTTTGTTATTTAAAGTTTCATTTGTTTTACTTAAAATGAGATCACATTAAGAACAGATTTTGCGAGTAAAGGCTATTTGTGAAAAATTGTACATTTTTGAACTTTTCATGTAACCGGGAAAAGTGAAATTTAATATTAAAATAACAATTAATTAAATTAGAAAAATGGTGATTAATATCGCGTATTTCCTCCACGTGCTCTTATTAAAGTTTCTACCCGTCTAGGCATACTGAGAATGATGTTATCGATGGTCTCCTGGGATAGTCTCCGCCATTCATCAACTACGGCGCTTCGCAGTTCTCCCACGTTGGCAGGAGCTGGAATTCTGGACTTAACTTTTCTTTTCAGCAAGTCCCAAACGTGCTCTATTGGGTTCATATCCGGTGATCTCGCCGGCCACTCCATAACAGTGATATTCATATCATTAAGATAAGCTTGAGTTACCCGAGCGGTATGCGGCCGAGCATTATCCTGCATAAAAACAAAATCGTCACCGATATATGGGGCAAACGGTACGACATTTTCTTCTAAAACTTCTCTGATATAGCGGTCTGCAGTCAGACTCCCTCTGTCAATCACTACTAAGTCTGTGCGAGCTCCCAAACAAATGCCCGCCCAAACCATTATTGATCCACCACCGTATGCAACTGTAGTTTCAAAATTTGTCTCAATGTATCGTTCTCCTTTGCGTCTGTATATTCTTTGCCTGCCGTCAATTTGATTTAAGAGAATTCTGCACTCATCACTAAACAATACCTTACTCCATTGGTCCGCGTTCCAAAGTCGATGTTCCTGAGCAAAAGTTAACCTGTTTCTACGATGATTTACCTCGAGCCTTGGAGCCTTGGCGGGCACAAATGAACCCAAACCAGCTTCTTCGAGCCTTCTTCGTACCGTACGCTCACTTACGGTTACACCCCGCACTGCTTCTAACTCATGTCGGGCTTGGACGGCCGTCAAACGGGGGTTCCTACGTACACGAAGCCGAATGAAACGATCATCCCTACTCGAAGTGCGTCTTTTTTTGCCTTGTCCTGCTCTTCTCACATAAGTACCGGTCTCCCTGAACCTTTGGATACTGCGATGGATCGTTGAAACTGGTCGACGAAGATCTCTGGATATCACTCTGTAGGTTTGACCATTTCTTCGCATTTCGAGTGCCCTGGCAATCTCCGTTGGGGCTAAGTCAGGCATAATTCAGTCATCAACTCCAGAAAGATACGCGATTAAAAAAAAACTAACAAAAAAACAGTATTTCAATGAAATTTTAAATCAAACTCAGAAGGAAGAAATACTCGAAGTTCGCTCCAGATAAGGTGTATTTGAATAAAATTAAAACAATTGCATAAAATGTGATGTTCAGTTGTTTTTTTAGTTTGAAAATATTTCTTTTTAAATTGAATGACGTATAAACCAGCCAGCAACCTTATATGATACTGATATCAAACCTTTTTTTATGTTCCGCTAAATATGCCGGCGAGTTTAGTATAGTCGATTCAGTATGCTCTTCTCATAGCGTAATCCTCTCCTTCTTTGCGTCTAGTCTTGGGAGGTGTCTTTAGCCAACGGAGTCGCGTCTATTGGAACGTAAGTTCCTTATCGCGCGGTGCGGAAGGGGGCTAGACGGAAAAAATTAAGGAACCGACACTCGACACTTTTTTGAAACCGACACTTTTTTGTTGAGAATTTTGCAATGTGTTCGGTATTTTTGCGGTACAATATTGGGTCTCCATAGCCTAGTGGCTTCGGCAGTCGCTTAACAGTTAAAAGTCGATGGTTCGAATCCCAGCTCGACAGACTGAATTTTCTATTTTCAATTTTATTTTAAATAATTTCTACATGTGGAATTTTTCCCTAATTTTTTATTGTATAAATTGGATAAAATGTTATTGTACTACTAACGCCATCTGTTAAAAAACCAGAGTAACTCTTTGGTTTTGTAACATTGCTGCAATAGAAATAAACTAAATATAATTCATCGTAGTTAATCAATTTAATACTAGATGACACCACTAGTTTATTACAATTCCTTCACTAATTAATCGAAAGGAACTTCGTTCCATCCGGGTGTCCCTTGACACCTCTCAAGTTTTTTTTTTATCGCTCCCATTAAGTAGAGTTTGGCCAATAGTAATATTCTCGTTATTCCTTTGCCTCCCAGGCACAGTCTTCGCGTCAGATTAGTCCAGGTTTGAGATGTTGTTGGCTGGACGAAGCGTATTAAGACGTTTAAGCTCGCAGAGGAGCCCATTGGGGTGAAAATAGCGTGTGTCTGCAGTGGCGGAGATCAAAATCATCCGACCTAGTGAGATTGTAACTATTACAGGTCTTACAAAGTATAGGTCGCGGCACGAAAGTTTAGCGCTGAACAAAATAGCTGCGCATGGGGTACTGTCGCGCAACCAATGACAACGGCCGGAATGCGACTGGAGAGCCAATCAGCGCCATGATACCTTATTTTCGACTTCTGCGCAATAACGGTCACCGCTAGACTTTCGTGCCGCTACCTATACTCAGGCAAAACTTCAACATATTTTCTTCAGCGATTTACAAAAAGTGTTAATAAGATGACAATCGAATAAATGTCTCATGGTGTTAATCAATACGCTCTTCGTGCCAATCACCCACTTTTTCACCCCTCGCCCTCATCGATTTTTATGAAGCTTATATACCTATTTATAGATTCACGCACAATTATTAACAGTTCGGTCAATAACATCAATTTGATCATAGGCAGTGTCAGATACAAGGGATAATTTATAGCAATCGAGATAAAGTTGGAATTAGTCTGTTTAATATGTGGGATAAAAGTGAGAAGAGACCGCAAACATTAAATACACAACCCGTTTCCGAAGAGCTGATACAAAAAATAATAATAGGCGTCAATTTAAAAAATAAATAATTTTTATCTTGTTTCACACGCTAATCAACATAACGTTTTGTTTATCGGATGTCTTTGATCAATTAGACAAAATGACATTGATATTAAAATAATTAAATAATCTGCTGTTACCGAATAGTACTCTCATCGTCCAATTTAGGTTAAAGATGAAATATTTATTTATTGAACAGATTAATGGAGCTCTTGCACATCAGTTACATACAATACTTATAATATAACACGATAGCATTCTCTAAACACCAGTTATTAACCCGGTCAATTTAGACATCCAAGGTTACAATAATTCCCACTTGGCTGAAAATTGGTAGGATTGTTCAAAACACTATTATAAATGAAATGCGAAAAGTCCTCATCGATCTGACACCTGGAAAATAATTTACTCGGGGTCAAAGGTCACAAAAACGGGGTTTTCGCGATTTTCACCAAAACGGTAAGTTTTATCATAAAATTAGCTTTGACAAAAATTGTAGATCAGATGATTATCTATAAAAAAATGTCTAAATACTTTTTTCCTAAGAGCCACCGTTTTTGGTATATAACGATTCAAAAATTTAAGAGTTGTAATCGTCATATGTCCATTTAAAAAGTTATAATCTGTTTTGGTGTTGTAATTTGTAATAACACTTATAAAACATTTTAAAACATTGTTAAACTACGTTAAATAACATCGTTAATATTTGTGATAAGATGTTATATTACGACTAATTATTATACTTATCTGTTGTTTGGGAGCACGAATGTGTAAAAGTTTCCTGATACTCCTCAGTAGCTCAAACAAATAGCGGAAACTTTGAGTAATAAAGTCGGATGATTTAACACAGCAGGTATTAGGTACGTGTCCCCAGGTGGTCAAGAATCAATAGGGATAACTACCAATACGTGGCACTGAGAACGCAGAGCGCATTCTGATAAGGCAGCGACACTAGAAAATGATGACAAATTATACTGCAACATAATGTTGCTGCTTCTGTTTATCAATGTAATATGTTACAAAACACTACTCCACATCTTACACTTATCACACATAATAATACATACCAATAATATTTCACGCCTAAACCGACGAACGAAATGAACGTATTACGACGAAAGGCAAGGAAAGACTTTTAATCCAGAAATATTAACTCTAAACAGAAATATTAACATACTTCCATGGGATTTACAAAAACCCAAATCCACGCGAAGGAAGTCATGAGCATTTAATTGTGCTAGTAGAATATCTGATTACAACTTGAATAATTTTTTTTTTCGAGATAGGCTTGCGCTTGACGACAGTCAATACTGGAAAGCACTGATGAGGTCTAGGTTGGAGCGTGCTTGCGGAGAAAATGCCTATTCATTAAAATGCCTATTAATGCTGTAAATATATTCAATATAAATGCCTATAAATCCACGCGGACGAAGTCGTGGGCATCAGCCAGTAATATTTTAAATTTAAACTTATGAACACCTAAGTTCACTAAAAATTTGACGAACTTAGTTATAAGTGTAGCTGTTTTGATCTTGTCCAATTAACCGAGATAGTTTTACGAAAAGAGAATTGACACCAGAAGTGGGATCGGCCAACCTAGGCACCTTTTCTAGTCGAATGTTTCTTCAATTCTGATCCGAAGTATTTCATAAATTGTCTTAGCTACAGGATTACAATTCGCTTTGTATTGTTTAACGTTCAATAACGCGTTTAAATCGGGAATTACGAGTATTTCTGGCATGGGGAGGCCGCCCGCGCAAAAATCAACAACATCGCTACTAAAAGAACTGTAATAAAATTGTGTAAATGGACTCCCCTCTTTTCGGCTGTTTTTGTGGGTTCTTTTCATATCAGGCCGCGTTTGGAGCCCTCGTAGCTTCAGTTTTAAGTTCTTACCTGACTGAATTTTGATTATGTATGGCTTTGGCCAAAAGGGTCATTTATTAAAAAAAGACGAATTGAGAACCTCCTTCTTTTTTTGAAGTCGGTTAATTAGTATCAAGACTACTATCAAACTGCAGTTTGTACTATCTTGGAAGTACTATGAAAAGTATCAACACTGCAGTTGGTCGACCTAGGCTCAGTGCCAGAAGCCTGTTCATTGTGAAGCTATAGCATTACGAGTAGAGATGTAAGCTGATACTTATTGTGTAAATGTGTAAATGATGTTGTTAACATAATTCAGTGGGTGCAAAACATCGTACTTTGTGAGTCACTTCTAACTTGCCCATGCTCTAAACTCATCTATATTTAATAGATTTGATTTTCCTCATTTTGTTACAAACTTTAGCAACAAAGTTGTTGATATAGTTTTATCTTTTACATTCTCAATATATCTCCCTTAATTGTCAGTCTGACGTAATGATGTAAACTAAATTAACAAACTAAAATTAATCACATCACCATCATCATCATCAACCCATCGCCAGAACGGCATCGCCATCATCTCAAACTGGGAAGGGTTTAGGCAATAGTCCATCATGCTGGTCAAGTGCGGATTGGCAAACTTAATCATCATCATCATCACCATCACCACCATCATCATCATCATCCCATCGCCAGGCAAAGGTATCGTCTCAAACTGAGAAGGGTTTAGGCAATAGTCCATGACACTGGCTATGTGCGGATTGGCAAACTTCACACAACTTTGAGAACATTATGAAGAAGTCTCGGCACGCAAGTTATCTCATGAAGTTTTCCTTCATCGTTAAAGCAAGTGACATTTAATTGCTTAAGCACATAACTCTGAAAGTCAGAGAAGCTGGAGTCGAACCGTGGACTCACCGAAAATTAGGCTGAAGTGTCAACCACTACCATTCTCTTCACCACTTAAGACTATCGTGGTGTAACTTTTCCATAAGTATATAGCACTATGAATAGGACACTATTTTGACAGGTTATATACGCGTAGTATTCAACTACGCGTATATAACCTGTCAAAATAATTAACAAGTTTGTCGAGACAAAAATAAATAAAGTAATCATTATTACAACTATCACGCAAACTTCATTTAGATACTAATATTATAATGAGGAAAGATTGTTTTGTTTGTTTGTACCGAATAGGCTCTGTAACTACTGTGGACGGATTTTAACCATTTTTTCAACAATAGAAAGCTAAGTTATCAGGAAGTAACATAGGTTATAATTTATTGTCAAAAAAATTAGAGATTGTTAAGAAAATTGCAATAATGTAACCCAAAGTAGCAAAATTTTGCCTATAAAATGCATTATTTGGCGTGCGCTGAGAAAACTATTGATGATACACAAAAATGATGTACTACATGATTAAAGTACTCATTATTTAGATACCTATAAACAAACGAATAATTATATTATCTATCACGAAAACTACATTTAGATGGGTACCGGACTTCCTGCACGAATGCTACTCTAGTCTAGCCATTCAGATAGTACTGTCGCCTCGTCTCTTCTTATCAAGCTACCTTTCAAAGTATGAATTTACCAGTATAGTAATTTTTTGAAAATCCCGGAATGATTTTTTTTTGGTTCCATATTATTTTAGCCATATAAGACACGTCTGAACCTGGTTGTCACAGCGCAAAACGATCACGCTGGTTAAGCAACGTTGACCCCGGTCAGTAACTTGATGGATGACCGATGAAGGGTGACCTTTAGGGTGCCTGTCCATTGAAGCGGAGCGGAGAGGAGACGTGCTTCCTAGACCAAGCAGGTCATTGATACATGACGCGATAATTGTATCACGTCATATCTTAATAGTATCATTGATCCACCGAACACAACTCCGCTCCGCTCCGCTTCAATGGACAGGCACTCTTAGGCTGAGGGTGAGATCTATAGATAACACTCTCACTTAGCTCAGACTCAAGACTGAGTTAAAACGAGACAGATTTATGTCAGAACATATTTGTGTCTCATTTTAACTCTATCTTGTGCCTTGAGCAGAGCCAGAGCACGATCTATAGATCTCAGCCTGAGATCTATAGATCGTACTCTGGCTCTAGTCAAGACTCAAGATAGAGTTAAAATGAGACACAAATATGTTTCGACATAAATCTGTCTCGTTTTAACTCAGTCTTGAGTCTGAGCTGAGTCAGAGTACCATCTATAGAATTTACCATTAGTCTCTTAGCCTTTTCACATCCTCTGTGCCTCGAGAGCCACTTTAGTTACTTTATTCCGCCATAACTTCTAAATGCCTGAAACTTCGATCACAGACAAAAATATCGAAGGTCTGAACAGTGAACAAATCTGAATGTATAGGTAGCTAAAAATTTTTACATCATCCCGAGTGACACTGGCTATTTTTCAGTTGACATTCTTTAAAGCAGTCGGGATTTTTATTGTATTATAATTATTTGCTTGTAAGTACAGAGAAAATGAAAAATGCGAGGCGGCTGTTTTTTACACAATAGGTATGCTAAGTTACCTGTTTTTAGTTTTAATGATTTGCGCTTGCCTTATCGCCACATTAAATTAACATAATCCGATTTGTTCTGCTCGAATAAATCCATACCCAGACACAGCTATCAATGTGATTTTTAAGCCCACTCTGGTTTAAAAACTTTAAATTACATTGATCGCAGCGCAGTGTCTAGATATAACTGAATTTTAAATGTACCTACACCTTATACACAATTAGCGACCTTTGTCAGATTGCTCATGATTTCGTGTCTGGAATTCTGGATTGATAGAAAATGTCTCGTCGAAAATAAATACCCTCGGATTTGAACCTATACTTACACACACCTGCCAGATTGATTGTCATTTGTCACCTTACTTACCATACTGCGGATTTTTAGTATGAAATCCGAATCCAAAAAAAAATATTGCATAAATATTATAATTGCATAAGTTGATAAAAAATGCTATGCAATAGCTTTACCGCGGCAGTCCCCGAGTGCCACTTAATTTTTTTTTTAATTTGCAATATTTAGAATTAAAATATACGCGTGCTTTATTTGAGATATTTTGAAAGTAGTTAAAACTAAAAAGGCAAATTATCATGACACCGAAACATAAAAATGTAGAAACGAGAATTATAATAGAAAAAATAATAACAATAAGGTCATAAAGAAAAGCTACCTTATACGTTACCTTGACAAAGCTGATATATTAGAAATAGTAGATATTTATACATAAAACATTCAGTTGGAAGTTTTTCAAAGGTGAAATTCAAAGATTAACAATTCAAACACAAACATTTGTTAGCCTTGGCGGCTGATAGTGATAAGCGAGCAGCGAACTGACAAGACAACGAAAGTACTAGAGGAGGAAGTTATAAACACACTATAACTTGAAAAGAGCATTTGACATAATAATTATAATTAAAATATAATAAGTAATAAGTATGAGTATACTGATTATGCTGATTTGAGAGCAACTAATTACGTATTTTATTTACTACCAAACAACATACATAAAACAAAAAAAGAAAAGATGGTAGACAAGGAAACACTTATAAGCGTAGCTATACCAGTGACCCTAGACAAAAGTAAAGTGTAAGGGAAAAAGTCTCCAACTAGCCATCCTTTTCCTCTATAAAAACAATATGAAGACATAATACAGAAAAACCGATAACTTTTCAAGATATCTTTGTTACAATAAATCCATGTTACCTTGAGTTATTTTCAACGGAGAAAGGAACCCCTCATATTATGAGACTATAAGAGAAAAGGTACATAAAAGAGAGCATACGGTGCAGCGTATGGTTTTTAGGTCACGTCGTCGCAAACCGGCTATGCACGTATTATCGGATGCCTCCTCCGTGAGACCCATTCCGGCATATTTTATTTACCGTGAACGCATTGGATTATTTGAAATATAATTTTTTTTGCTCGTTGATATATTTTATAATATCATTTCATTTTCATTTCTTAATTTTCTGTTTTAGGTTTAAAGAATTTAGTCTAAAAAAAAAACAATCTGTTGAAGAACAATCGTTTCGATTGAAGAGAACTTTGCATTTTATTTTATACTAGTTGATGCCCGCGACTTCGTCCGCGTGGAATTAGTTTTTCAAATCCCTCGGGAACTCTTTGATTTTCCGGGATAGAAAGGAGTCTAGGTCACTCTCCAGGTCCTCAACTATACCCATACAAAAAATCACGTCGATCCGTAGCTCTGTTGCGGCGTGATTGAAGGACAAACCAACAAACCAACAAATAAACAAACAAACACACTTTCGCATTTATAATATTAGTATGACGTATTAGTAAGGAAGAATTAATACCACGATAATAAAGGCGATCTAATTAAATTTTAGAACACAAAAGCTACTATTGTGACTTAAATATGATAGTTAGATATTATATTCCCTCGGGGACTTTTTTGTAGAAAATAATGAGTACTTTAATCATGTAGTAAATCATTTTTATGTATCATCAATAGTTTTCTCAGCACACGCCAAATAATGCATTTTATAGGCAAAATTTTCCTACTTTGGGTTACATTATTGCAATTTTCTTAAGGATCTCTAACTTTTTTGACAATAGCCTATAACTTCCTGATAACTTAGCTTTCTATTGGTGAAAAAATGGTTAAAATTGGCCCAGTAGTTACAGAGCCTATTCGGTACAAACAAACAAACAAAAAATCTTTCCTCGTTATAATATTAGTATAGATTAGTATAGATTTATTTTCTATGTTATGCCCACGACTTCATCAGGGAAGTATTACTTACATCATTATTTTGTCAAAATCGATTCAGCTGTTTAGAAGTAAGTATAATGAATTCAAATACATATTACATTCTAATAATAAATAATTTTATCATTCTCCGTGTATACATCCTCTAAAATGGACGGTAATTTTATCAATTAACATTATTTCATAAATAAATTTCTTTCTCCTTACGTAAAATAGGTAAGTACATAAAAATGTAATTTTCTAAAGATTTCCAAATAACAGGGACAATAAATAATAACTATGTATTTCGATTCCGGGCACGCACCCTTGATTTTTCGGAATTTAAGCAATTCAATATCAATGCTTCGACGATGAGAGAAAACTTGCACGCCTGACAATTCTATAATGGTCCAAGATCCCAGTGCCGCCAGACCTAAGTTATTTTCTCAGCAATTATTTGTGTACGATAGAGTACTGTTCGAATGTCCTTTCAGTATATGCGTACCAGCTAGATTGTGCCGACGGCCAATTTCCAGATACCAGGTGCTAAAGGTAGGTAAAAACTAGAATAACTTATCTTAAATTCTCAGGGCTGATTTTCATATATGTTTTAAAGAATATTGTAAAAATTAATAAATTAATACTGCCAGACGCTTACCGCCGGCGGTTACTTTAGCCAGACGCTTTGAAGCTCCCAAAAATATATATAATTTAAGTTAACTTATATTCTCAGTTCTGATTTTTATACATGATACTCAGGGAACTATTGCGATATTATCTGTAAGCTGCCAGACCTATTGGAAGGGTCAAACATCCCCCCAGACACACATTATGCGTCCCCATATGTATGAGCGCTAGAACATGATTCACTTGTTTAAGTGTGTGAGAGATAATATCATCGTACTATAATATTATAAATGCGAAAGTGTGTTTGTTGGTTTGTCCTTCAATCACTCGGCAACAGAGCTATGGATCGACGTGATTTTTTGCCTGGGTATAGCTTAGGATCTAGAGAGAGAGAACTATTGCAATATCTTCTGCAAGCTATACCCAGGCAAAAAATCACGTCGATCCGTAGCTCTGTTGCAGAGTGATTGAAGGACAAACCAACAAACACACTTTCGCATTTATAATATTATAGTACGATGATATTATCTCTCACATACTTAAACAAGTGAATCATGTTCTAGCGCTCATACATATGGGGACGCATAATGTGTGTCTGGGGGGATGTTTGACCCTTCCAATAGGTCTGGCAGCTTACAGATAATATCGCAATAGTTCCCTGAGTATCATGTATAAAAATCAGAACTGAGAATATAAGTTAACTTAAATTATATATATTTTTGGGAGCTTCAAAGCGTCTGGCTAAAGTAACCGCCGGCGGTAAGCGTCTGGCAGTATTAATTTATTAATTTTTACAATATTCTTTAAAACATATATGAAAATCAGCCCTGAGAATTTAAGATAAGTTATTCTAGTTTTTACCTACCTAGCACCTGGTATCTGGAAATTGGCCGTCGGCACAATCTAGCTGGTACGCATATACTGAAAGGACATTCGAACAGTACTCTATCGTACACAAATAATTGCTGAGAAAATAACTTAGATCTGGCGGCACTGGGATCTTGCTCTATAATGTAGTCTGCCAATTAGACCTGCGCTCAGTAGTGAGCCGTTTATGGGTTGATGATGATGATGATGACTCTGTTATGAGTTATGACACAATCCAAATTTCTAAGTGAAACACCAAGACCGTTTTAGAGAAACACTGATTCAGAGTAAACATCCTCTCGATATTATAATATCACTCCTAATTTAAATGCGTCTCATCAAGAAGCCATAATACTGTTTATCTACACTAATGTTATAACATTCTACTTATGTTTCCAATACTGGCCTTATAATTACTACTGTTATAGCGCAGATAACAAAACACTCAATTTAAGCAATTTCACATGATGGTATAATATCCACATCGATATCGTAAAATCTCATTATAACATCAATAAAACGCGACCAATTAACCTGGCGAGCCTTATGTCAAAATCCTCATACAAGTTGTATAAAATTTTGATATTAGGCTGGCTTTTGAAAACAGTTGGGTTATACGTGAAAACTTCGTCGAAACTACTAAACTTACATACACAAAACTCTTTGGTAAGATCTTGTGCCAATTAAATAAAAAACGAACAGCGCGCGCTAGCTCCTGATTGGCCCTGCGCGCGCAGCTGCGCTCTCATTGGTTAGATTTTAATGGCAGCAAGTTCACTGTGACAATACACGTACGCGTGAATTTAAACTAGCGGCACGCTATGATGGCCGGTTTGACACATTACAATAGTGATGTGGAATGTCAATTTATTCTCGAACAAAAAACAATTAAGTTTTGTTTTTGTACCTGATTAAATAGGTTTAATAAAACAAAAATGTATATGTTTATTTAATTTATTTGAACGAACTGAATATTTGAATGAAAATGAATATACATACTTTATATGCACACAAGAAACATATGAATACAAAAGATACCAAAAAAGGTGCCACAAAAGGCCATAATTAATCAGATTCGTCCATACTACTATTTTCACTGTCGTCACTGCTATCATCACCTACATTAATAATTATATGTTCGTTTTCTATAATATTATCTATTTTCACATCTCTTTCATAATCTTCCCTTATTAATTTAACAGTTCTATTCACAACCTTTTCCCAGTCTCCTTTAGTCACATGTTCACAAGCTTCTTCTAATAATTTTAGCATTTTTTTTGTGGTAAATGGGGGTTCTGTATTGTGTCTTGCAGCATATCCCTTAATTTGAGCCCACACCAACTCAATCGCATTATACTCACAATGGTAAGGCGGTAACCGTATAACTCTGTGCCCATGTTCTAATGCTATTTCGTCAATGACGTATCGGATCTTGGTTGGTTTGTTTTCTTTTAAAAGACGTACTAATTCCGCTTTTAACATATTCATGTTTGCATCTACGCCATTTTTACGAAGCCATGCGACGATATCAGCTTTCTTTTGGGATTGGGCAGGTGGCTTGTCAATTTGCATCGAGTGGTATGGGGCGTTGTCCATAATTATAATAGATGGTTCAGGGAGGCTACACAACATTGAGGTAAACCATTCAGTAAACTTTTCTCCATTCATGTCTTCATGATAGTCTCCAGTGGTTTTTGACGCAAAAGCCATGAGAGAACCTTCGACAAACCCGTTGATGGTTCCGGCGTGACAAATTATAAGTCGCGATCCTTTTCCTACAGGAACTTTGGAAGTAGATGCTGCTGTGTCATCGTTCCAAGAACGGCCTACAGTATGGTTAGCATTAAGCCATGTTTCATCCAAGAACACAACATTTTGCCAATTTTTGATTTCTTTCACTTGCCGTAAAAAAGTATACCTTGCCATCGCTATATCAAATCTTTCCATCAATATTTTGCGTTTGTTACATTTTTTGTATCGAAATCCAATGGTCTTCAAAATCTTCGTTAAAGAACTTTCCCCACCGAAGAATAATCCAGCTTCCTTCAGTGAATGCACCAACTTTTTTCTTGTTGGATACTCCTTCTGTAAATAGTAGCCGTAAACATGTCTTCGGATAGCATCGGCATCAAAGCTATCGATGCCTACGACTGGTTTTGCTCGTTTTCTCTTTTTTGGTGTGTGAAGTTTATTTTCTTCTGTGCCAGTCTCGCCATATTTTTTTTTAGTTATCCGTCTAACAGTTCGTTGTCCAATATTAAGCGCATCAGCTACGCGTTCAACCACTGACGTTATAGGTAAAATTGGCCCTCCATTTTGAGCTTCACGATCGAAATAGTTACGAAGGCGTATTACGAACTCACGTGTCTGACTATTTAGAACAGTTCTCTGCGTACGTTCGGTCATATCGACGAAATCCACAACAAAGGGCTTGAACAGAGTCCAAATTAACGAGCAAGGGTCAACAGTAATGCAGTATCAATATTTGAAATCCAAAGCCAGGTCAAAACTATATCACAATCGCATTGCACTGACAGTTTATACTTTTCGAAGCAACGTCAATTCGAAACTGCTTTGTTTTGCATTGAGCATTGACGCGAGTTTGCCGGAGGTAGTAGTTGTGCTAGCCAGCGATCCTATGTGACGATCGTATTAGATTCCATTTTTAAAAATTTTCAATTTAGAAAACCAAATGCCGAGTTGTGGTATATATCATATAAAAATAAAAATTTTACCTTTTGTATGAAACAGCTGATATTTTTTTGCGATTTCAGAGGTTTGTCCACATAGTGAAAATTGTTCATATTCACAAGTACATTCACCCCTTAAATGGTGCAAACTGATTTTTCTACACTTGTATACATTTTAGAAATCAATTTAATAAATAAATTTTGAGTCCTAAATCTAAAACTACATTCGATAAAATTTATGAATCTCTGCACATCACTATCGTCAATAAAGTAATACAATTATTTCCTTCAAAGTCGTTATCAATTAATACGGAACTTCATGAGCGGACAAACGTCAAACCGGCCATCATAGCGTGCCGCTAGTGTAATGTTTCGCAATGTGTTTTGTTTTTAAAATACAAATTAAAAGTTAAAAATGGATAGCGACGATGATATTTGTACGCCTCCGGATATTCTAGAATTGGCAACAAAAGTAACTCACAATCTTTTGCCAGAAAAATCTAGAAAATTATATGAAAAAGAATATAATAACTTTTTGGCATGGAAGATCGAAAAGAAAACTACATCATTTTCTGAAAATGTCATTCTTGCGTATCTCAAAGACCTCTCCGACAAATTCAAGCCATCTTCTATGTGGGCTAAATATTCTATGCTCAAGTCCACACTGAGTATCTAAAACAATATTGATATCACGAAGTATTCAAAAGTCATAGCGTTCCTGAAACGCAGTTCAGAAGGACACAAGGAAAAAAAGTCCTTGACGTTTACATCAGGTCAAATAAAGATGTTCCTGGAAGATTCACCAGATATTTTGTATCTTTTTGAAAAGGTAAGTGTATTTTAGTTCTGTTATTTAATCTACCTAGTACTTACGTACTACACGCGCAAGTTATCTTGACACTCCGTTTAAGCGCTTTGTGTATAAATTTGGTAGTAGGTACCTACACTTTACTACTTCATAAATCATAGTTTTTGCCTTGGCTATGTACCTCAAGCTTATTATATCGTTTATTGTTACAGGTTGCACTAATCTTCGGTATAATGGGGGCATGCCGAAGGCAAGAGCTATACAACATCCAGTTCGATGAAGTCTCTAACATAGACGACAGTACAATCATGGTGAAAGTTTCGAAAACAAAAACGAAAATAGATCGTTCTTTCGTTGTGACGGGCAACTGCTATGCCGTATGTTAAAAATACATGGAACTTCGACCCACCCCCTGTCGAAACCCTGCCTTTTTCTTGAGCTATAGATCGGGGAAGTGCGTCGATCAAAGAACTGGTATTAATAAATTTGGTGCTCTGGGAAAAACTATCGCAAGTTTTTTGAATCTGCCTAACCCAGCGTTGTACACGGGGCATTGCTTCCGGCGCACCTCGGCGACCCTTCTCATAGATAGCGGTGGTGATTTGACCGCACTGAAACGACACGGGGGGTGGAAGTCTTCTACTGTGGCTGAAAGCTACATTGATGAGTCTTTAATGAATAAAATTCAAGTCTCAAATACGATCTTGAACAGTATAGAAAACAAGACGAATGAAGTAATTATAAATATTCCGACTCCGTCTACGAGCTCTACTGCTTGCCCCGCGGCCGCTACAGCTGCTGGATCAATAATTAACATTAACTTTCAAAATTGTACCATCCAAAATTTGAACAATTATTATAAATAAACTATTGTCAGCTTTTACTCTTGTTGTTTGATAAATTGCATTAGTGAAGATAAAGTAGTGTATGCAACTGCATATAACGCGGGTATTAAAACACTCGTTACTATTATGAAACTCGCTGCGCTCGTTTCATAAACTCACACTCGTGTTTTAATACCCTTCATTATATGACAGTTGCATAAACTACTATTAGCCGCAAATTGAAAGTGACGTAATAGCTAAATGAAACAAACACTGTTTACTTCGATGCTTCATGAAAATTCCTCAACCCTGAAGATAGCAAACAATCAACACGTTTGTGAGTAATTATGAACGGTTTAACGCAATTTTGCTGCGGTTTGATTGAGTTCTTTTTATCAGAGAATTCAGTGTTAAGGTTTTTATAAGTTTATTCAAAGTCTTGCGGGAAACCTTAAAATAGGGTGATGTTTATCTTATTTGCTCTGAGATGCTGTTTAGCTGTTTATCCAAGCACCTGATCACCGAATCTAAGTACTATGTTTGCCAAAATCTAAAGTTAGGTTAGGTTGGGTTTCGATATGAAGTCAGGTGCCCTTAGGGCACTTAGGTTCCATTTGGTCAATATACCTAAGTTAAGTATGCACGCATATCTGATTATACCAACTGACTGCATCGGCACCTGACTGTTCATGTCGCACCCCAACCTAGCCTATCTTTAGATTTTGGCAAACATAGTACTACTATAACCATTTTAATAGATTAGTCTAGTTATATTACTAGATCGCATTCGTATTATAGCTATATTCCTAGTAAGATAGCTATGAATCGCTGTGGTATAGCTATCGTCCGGCATATACCTAGCTATAAACCTAAGTTTATAGCTATAACACGGCTTCAACTATCTTACTAGACATATTCATAGATAAAATGTTGTTTCATCACGAGATAAAAATATTTTTAACACAACATATTTTGCGAATCAATACGCCTGTCTGACTCAGACCTTCACCGAAAAGGATAACAAATTTTTGTTTTCTTTTTCAAAGTAAAAATTGTTTTGGTCAAATTAGGTATAATTGTATTGAGTGTTTAAAAATATTTTACAGTTTTACATTATGCATGTGAGGTAATAGCTTTGAGTATTATGGTTTAATACTCAAAGAGTAATAGTGATAATAATTACTGATGAACTTAAAACGCAATCTAAGAGAGTTCCAAATGCCCCTAGTCTGACAAGAGACCACAGCAAACTCAGTTGAGTATTCTTTTTATTATCATCTCAGAGCTATTAAGCCATTAGAGCAAAAACTGAATAAGAGCTTTCAGTTTTCACTAAGCACTGCCTATTACGATTTTCTCTCCATTTCCTGTCTCTCACGATTCCACTCTTTTGAATTTACGATATCCAGGTTGACATTGGACAAGCGTAAAGGCTCTACACACGTAACATTACCAGATCAAAAAACCTGCATCTATACCTGTAAGCGTCCTAACTTGTACAAGTTGGCACGCTTGCTAAGCTCGTAAGTCGCAGCTATATGTACAGCGGCCTTAAGATGGATGTCTTAACAGCAGGTTCAAGCATAGAACTGAATGTGAAACTCATTTAAGTGTGGAATATTTTTTGGACCCACCCGAGTTAAGTTACATACATAGCGTGTTTTGGGCACTTAGTTTTAGATTCACGCCAATAAATTTTTAGGTCACAAACTGTTTAATACGCTTTCTTAGAAACTGAGCAAAAGATTTATTACTTTAGTACAATTACATGATTAAAACGGTTTGAACATTGAAATATTTAAAAGAGCTATTAAGATAAGCAACAAATATCAGAAATATACGACCAAAACATGTTTGATTAACCCAAAAATAGTTAAACTTTTACCACAATAGATCTATTCGTATTAAATATGCTTAATCCATCCACTAACAGAAATTTCAAATTATGTAAACAGCAGCATTGGATTCCGTCAATTCGCCTAATTTTATTTATTTTCGGATCCATTTCGGTAGGTAGCTCCAAAATGATCATTTGGTTTAAAAAATTTAACCAATACTTTTTTTACTATAATAATCTATTTTTCTGTCTTAAAAACTACGTAATTATGGGGTTCTTAAGTTTGGTTATGTATTTCACTTGTAGCACGATTTTATTATGCTTAGCGCGTCGCCGTCGCTTACGCCATGCCAGAAACTTAAGACAGCTAATGAAAAATAGATTATAATAGCTGATGCCCGCTACTTCGTCCGCGTAGATTTAGTTTTTATAATCCCTTGGGAAAAGGTCCTCCACTATACTCATGCAAAAAATCACGTCGATCCGCAGCTCTGTTGCGGCGTGATTGAAGGACAAACCAACAAACACACTTTCGCATTTGGAATACACATTAGTAAGTTTTATATTTAGCTATTTTATACGCTTTTTATTAGCTTCACTTGTATGTTTGTAACAATGTAACTTGTAACCGACTTCTTTGGGCGCGATTTTGACCCACTTTAAACGGCCAGATTTCGTTCAAACTTTGTAGATTTATCGAGGACCGATGACAATACACTAATTTGATAAAAAAACAAAAAAATAAATAATAGTTTAAAAAACTAAAAACACGCTTTTTATAGAAAACCAAACTAAAAAATAGAAAATAAATTTTAATAAATTTAAATTAAGAATAGGGTCCAAAAATTTCAGTAAATATAAATTAATATTAGTGTAAATAAAAAAAATGTATTTTATTTTAAAAAAAGCGTGGGGTGCTTTTTAAGATATTATCAAAATGATAATCACTCTACTCATATCTGTCAATAAAATATTTATAACTATTGACACCATGCACCCCACGCTTTTTTAAAATAAAATACATTTTTTTTATTTACACTATTATTAATTTATATTTACTGAAATTTTTGGACCCTATTCTTAATTTAAATTTATTAAAATTTATTTTCTATTTTTTAGTTTGGTTTTCTATAAAAAGCGTGTTTTTAGTTTTTTTAAACTAAATTATTTTTTAGATGAAATTACGCCAACGTAAAAGTCATGGATAATTTCCAGGACTTAACTAATCTTCTTCTTCTTCTTCTTTAACAACCGATAGACGTCCACTGCTGGACAAAGGGCTCTTACATGGACTTCCACAGGCCTCGGTCTTGCGCCGCCTGGATCCAGCGGCTCCCTGCGACTCGTTCGATGTCGTCGGTCCACCTGGGGGTCGGCCAACACTGCGCTTCCCGGTGCGGGGCCGCCACTGCAGCACCTTGGGACCCCAACGACCATCAGCTTTTCGAACTATGTGCCCCGCCCATTTCCACTTCAGTTTCGCGATTCGCTGAGCTATGTCGGTGTCTTTGGTTCTCCTACGGATCTCCTCATTTCTGATTCGATCCCGCAGGGACACTCCGAGCATAGCTCTCTCCATCGCCCGCTGACTTAACTAATAATAATAATTATTAATCGTAATCTGAATAAGTATGTTAAAGTTGTTTTTCTTTCGGCGTTAAAATATTACTTCCTCATTTCCAGACATTTTGCACCATTACATCACATTTACCAGTAAAAGCGACTAATCATCTAAGTAATACATCGGAAGTCAAGTTAGTTACGGGGGCGACCGTAGCGAATTTCACCAACTAATCAAGTTATCTTAAATCGACGTAACCTGCCTTCGGAGAGTGCATACTGCATATCAAAAAGCCATTACTACATTACTATTAGGCGCAATTTAGACGGTGCCGCGTTCATGGTTCTTCGTTGCGAAAATTATTGCGAAAATGAACCGTCTTAATTCGCCCTAAGGGCCAATTTAGCTTTCGAGATTTTTGCTTTCATTTTCGAGGCTTCATCGAGTCATCGAAAATGAACCGTCTAAATTTGCCCTTAGGGCAAAGGGCCTTAGGGTGCATTTTCGCAAAACATGTTCGAAAAAATTAACGATGAACGGGGCACCGTCTAATTTCGGCCTTACGCCAATTTTGTTGGGTAAGAAAATTTCCAACTTTACTAAGTAGTATGTCCTTTTTATAGTAGGTATCTGATAATTTTCAGCAGAAATTACTGTAATTACGAGTAACAAAGCTGAAAATAAAAAACGTGCAAGAAATTGTATAATAATGTTTTATATGGGATCCTTCATTTATTTCTTCTTAGACAATAATTGCCAGTAAGTATAGATTATTCATACATTTTTTTAATGTTAAGTAGATCCTTTTTTTGCCCACTATTTATAATATTTTTGTTAGAGGCATGAGGATAGAGCAGAGTTTTCATGAAACTTTGATTGAATGTCAACTCAACCAAGTAGTATTCAACATTGTATTCAAATTAGGTACCTTTTGTAGTTGTTTCATTGAATAACCATTTCGTTTGTTTCTGCTACCATAAAACTCGTTCTAACTTATTCTAAACTTACTTAATATTATAAATGCGAAAGTATGTTCGTTTGTTCTTCAATCATGTAGCAACGGAGCAACGGATCGACGTGATTTTTGTGGATGGAAATAGTTCAGGGTTTGGACTTTGGAGAGTGACATAGATATTTCCCTTGTTCCCGGAAATAGAGGGTTCCCGCGGTATTAATAAAAAAAACCACCTCAACTAAGTCGCGAGCAAAAATCCATAAAGTAATTTATAATGGAAACTCTATATAATAAATAAACTTTATGTATAAAATATATCTGGTCCCTATCACCTAATGTAGCCTACGAGCTAATAATATCATGACAATTGACAATATTTCGAACACATTTGACCATATCAAGATAATACAAGAGACAATTTAGAATATTTTAGCAAAACAAACACAATTTTACCGAAACGAAAAATAATTTAAATAACATAGCAATAATTTTACAAGCCCACACCACAGACCTGTTGAAGCTAAACAAGTTAAAAGATAAGTACTTTGTAATTCTAATTACATACATATCAGATATGGAACACTGCAACTGAATGAGCAACTCACCTGACGTTGACATTTTCGGAAAAACTTAAATTTCATCGTGAAAAAATTCAAAAACGAAACAGCAGGCACAATTTTACACGGCCACCATAACACAGAACAAATTCGCGAGGCAAGGTCAAAGATAAAAGCGCGAAAATAGAAGCGAGCAAAGAAGATAAAATGTTTGAAAGTAAATAAATAAACAGAGCAGCGTGCGACCGCCGGGCGCCGCGACCCGCCGCTCAGTAGTGGTAGTCCGTAGTAGTGCGGAGAACATTACGAGCGCACTCAAAACACGCCATGTGTCATGGCTTTTCTATTGAACTGGCTTACTAACATTCAGAGCAATCACATCGACTTTTTTAGAACAAATTACTAAATTGTTAGGAAAAAGTTTGGTCAAAAGGAGAAACACGCCATGTATCTTGGTTTTTCAATTGAACCTAGCTTAATAACTATCAGAACAATCACATTAGCCTTCGCGACTTTTTTTTTGTAGTGGAATAACGAACCACTAAATTTTTGGGGAAAAGTTCAGACAAAAGGATTTGCGTAACTTTCTAGTAATTTTTGCGTCATAGTCATGAAAACTCTCATGATAAAAGCCGCCATTGATTTCATACTTAGATTCCGTGATCGAAGATTTCATATAATGTTATATCATTAATCTATAATTATCTATATCTATACTTATAATATAACTGTAACTGGACGATTTGTGTACATTTAATCTATTTTGAAAATTTTAACCGGGGGATGCTTTATTATTAATACTGATCCCAAAACAGATTTTTATTTAATTTTTGTCTGTCTGTCTGTCTGTCCGGGCATCACGCAAAAACTACTGAACGGAATCGAATGAAATTTGGTATAGTAGTACCTAGGTGATACTCCGGGTCAACATATAGGATAGTTTTTATCCTGATAAACAATAAGGTTCCTCCAGGATAGGGGATGAAAGTTTTTATCGGTTTTACTTCATAATTCCGTCAAGAACCGATTTTAATCATTCTTTTTTTATTTAAAATTGTTTAATATCAGGCATAGTTTGTTTAATTTTGATGAAGATCTGATAAATATCATAGGAGATAGAGGACATAATGCTTCACGGGTAGCAGCAAAATTCACTCACATAAAGGACAACGATCGAATACAGGCATTCCATATTTATATATTCCATACTTAAGCATTAACCTCCAGGCCCTAGATGATTATACCATTGTGTTTGTTTTGTAGCCTACCCGTGCGAAGCCGGGGCGGGTCCACTATGTTATATATATGTAATATGAAATTCAACATTACATTAACATAAAAACCATCAAACTTGGTACATTTCTTGGATTTTTGCCATTTTATTGCTCTTTTATTAAAAAAATATATTTGGCGCTAATACACACATTTTATAATTTTTAAATAAAATATCTACATGTTTAATACATTATTTTTATCTTTGGTATTCAATCCTGAATCCATGTACTGGATGATTACTGATACACTAGATAATGCCCGCAACTTCGTCCGTTTTTAAATTCCCGCGGGAACTCTCTAATTTTGCGGGATAAAATATAGCCCATGTGTTAAAATATCAGCCACATCGGTTCATTCGCTGTGGCGTGTAGGAGTAAGAAACATCCATCCATCCATCCTCACAAACTTTCGCGTTTATAATATTAGTATGATTACATTTGCATTTTAGACGGATATACGAAAAATGTAGATATTTGCCTTTAATATTTGCTTAAGACAGATGTTTTTCTTTAGTCTAGGATTTTTGTTATTGTTACATTAGTTTCATTTTAACACGTAACAATAGACCGCTGAGGTTTAAACTACCAGGCCATAAGCTAACATGTTCTTCAAATGTTAATAATAGAGCATTTCGTTTGCACGTATTGTCATTTTTAGCGAAATAAAATAAATTTTTAAATAGACATCATATCAACATACGTAGGTAATACGTTTGTATGAATAATCGCTCGAGTAACGTGATCTTAAAATATTGTAGTATTAATTGTAATTGTATTGTATTGAAGAAGGAAATTGAAATAATATAATGAAAATAATATAAAACTAAGCTAAAGTAACCTGATGGAAACAGGGCATTCGACCTTTATAAATAGTTGCGGTATATCCAATTGTCATTAGTCAGTCAACCGATAACTTTAAACACAAAACTTATGTATAAAAACTGAGTTTTAATAACATTGTGCAATAGCTGAATGCTTGCTTGGTGGCGATAAGTAAGCCGTTGGACCGTATAGGTCATTCTATAGAATATCTGGTTGGACATTTACAATGGTGAAGTGCACTATTTTTTAACCCCCGACACGACGAGAGGGGTATTATAAGTTTAACAGTTTAATCGGTCTGTTTTGTGTCTGTTCATTCCTAATTAGTGATGTGCGAATATTTGCATTCGCGTTCGCAAGAAATGATGCAAATATTTGGCGAATTTCAGCTGATCATCCAAAATAGAAGCAGTGATAGCCTAGTGGTTCGGACTGTGGTCTCCTATTCGGGGGGTCGCAGGTTCGATCCCGGGTACGCACCTCTGACTTTTCGGAGTCAAGTGCGTTTAAGCAATTAAATATCATTTGCTTCAACGGTGAAGGAAAACATCGTGAGGAAACCTGCACATCTGAGAGTTCTTTATAATGTTCTTGAATGTTTGTGAAGTCCGCCAATTCGCATTGGGCCAGCGTGATGGACTATGGCCTATAACCCTTCTCTGAGAGAAGACCTGCGCTCAGTAGTGAGCCGTTGATGGGGTTTAATGAAAAATGAATGATGATCCAAAATAGCCAAAAATTTACAATTTCATTATAAATAAATATCTGATGGACCTAAAAAAAAACGACCTTACAATGCCATACTTAATTATTTGATCCGCCCGCGTACATTCGCAATCCGCAACGAAACGAAAAGATGCGAATGCAAATGTACTTGGAGTGATCAGAAATACCCAGAATATTTGAATTTCGAATATAATTATGGCATTGTATGATCCTATATTCCTTTGTGAGGTCCTTAAAAATCAATTTGTAAAGGAGATTGGCGAATTCCATAGAGTTTCTGACTCAGATTAACTGAACCGTGGGCCTCAACCCCATGTTTTATTTTATTTTATTTATTTTAAAGTTTTTTTTTTAATCGTATGGCGTTATATACGTAAGCGTTTTTATAATATTAGATTTAAAATATTATGTCAAAAAAGTAGTACCTACAAAATAGATAAATTATACCTTGACGTCCAGTTTTCCCAACCACGTGACAGCCGGGTCAGGGAGGTCAAAAAGATCCCTAACCCCTGAACCCTGGTAGGCGTGAGTAGGGCAGCGCTGGATGATGTGCTCCATCGTCTGCTCTTCCTCATCGCACTCACACATTGGAGAGGGTTTCCAGCCCCATTTGTGCAGGAGGTAGTTGCAGCGTCCGTGTCCTGTTCTCAGCCGGTTCAACCGACACCACAAGTTGCGGGGAAGCTGGAAACCTTTAGGTTTGACTGTCGGGTCGGGTACATAGGCCACTGGTCCACCAGATTGACTCCATTCCTTTCTCCAGCTCTCGCCCAGGTTAAAGTGCTTTAGCTCGGTAGCCTCTGCATAGACAGCGCGACGAGATTTTAGTCGTTTTGGTGGCGGGATGCAGAAGGCCTTATTTGCACGGAGCTGGGGGTTAGCACGGATCTTTTTTATTTCCCTCCGTAAAGCAAATTTTCTGCGCAGGTGAGGGGGAGCAATGTGAGATAATACTGGTAACCAGTGACGTGGCGTTGACTTCACAGTGCCAGAGACACAGCGCATTGCGTCATTTAGTTTTGTGTCCACTTTTTGCACGTGAGCGCTTTGCAACCATACAGGGGCACAGTATTCAGCGGCAGAGAAGGTGAGCACCAGAGTGGATGTCCGCAAGCAGTCGACGGACGCTCCCCATGTCGTTCCACAAAGCTTTTGTATAATGTTATTCCTCGATCCGATCTTCAAGGATAGTTTGTGCAAGTGTTCTTTGTATGTTAGGGTTCTGTCGAGTGTAACTCCGAGATCCTTTGGGGATGTGCTGTATCTGAGCCTTTTACCCATAAATATGATATTTGGCTGGTAGCTTGCGAGCTGGTTATGAAGATGGAAACAGCATACCTCCGTCTTGCTCGCACTGGGAATAAGCCGCCAGGATTTAAAATAGTTTTCGAGATTGACGAGATCATTCGTTAGGATGTTTTCTCCGGTCACAAAATCTTTACTTTGGGCCACCACTGCTATGTCATCAGCGTATATAAACTTGGTGGCTGAAGTGGGCGGTAGATCGTAGATGTAAGTGTTGAAGAGAGTTGGAGCTAGTACGGATCCCTGAGGTAAGCCATTGTTAAGTTTTCTTTTTTTGCTTTTGCAGTCCCCCAGGAAAACTTCAAATTCTCTTTCGCTAAGCATACTAGAAATAAGATTAACTATCTCCATGCTCGGGATGACTTTCATGAGTTTATAAATTAAGCCTTGTCTCCACACCGTGTCGTATGCTGCTGTAAGATCGATGAATACGGCGGTCGATTTCATTTGGGTCTGAAATCCCACTTCAATATGTGACGTTAGAGCAAGAACCTGGTCAGTGCAACTCCGTCCACTCCTGAAGCCAGCTTGTTCCGGTGGAAATAACTGCCTCAATATAAGGAGAGATCCTTGTGAGGATCATGCGTTCAAGCAGCTTCAAAGTGCAGCTAAGGAGAGCAATAGGTCTATAGCTTTCGGCCATATCTTCTGGCTTTCCTGGCTTCAGAATGGCAACTACTTTGGCTAGTTTGAATGCTCTGGGCAGCCTGTTTTGAAGTAAAATATTTGTGAAAAATGCGGCCAACCAATTGACACAGCAGGGACCCATGTGACGCAGGAACTCGTTAAAGATGTTGTCTGGCCCAGCGGCTTTATTATTTTTCAAGATCTTGATAGTCTCCATGGTTTCTTTAATGCTAAATGGTCTAGATAGCTCTGGGTTACAAACTGGATTGCGCTTCAAAGCTCTAAGTTCTTTTTTCACGCTTTTGGTAAATAGTTTGTCCCGCTTTACTCTTGTTACCTCAACCATACGAGCGGCAATAGCATCAGGTTTTATCATATCCAGGTTTTATCCAGTCAGATTGTGAAGCGTCCTCCAGGCTTTTCTGCTGGACCTGGTAAAATCCATGCCGGATACTATTGAATCCAATATTTTAAAGTAATCAACAGCGTTACATCTAATTAGTATACAATTAAGAATAGTTATAAAATAAGGCCAAACAGATTACACAATAATTGCAAGATACATAATAACATATTATAATTTCATAGGTAAAAATGTAACTAAGTGAAAGTTATGGGTATAACACGATGGACACTAACAATAAACACAGAAAAAAAAATTTTTAATTAAAATGAAATGATTTCTGAATCTGAACGGTTTTTAAAAATGCTGAGTCAAAATTCGCCAACCTCTTTTTCGGCTATTTTGGATCCGCTTAAATTCCGCTTAAATCGCATCGATTCTTGCGAATGCGAATATTCCCATCACTACTCCTATTATCCGCTAAACTGATTTCGACAAAGCCAAGGTGATAGCATCCTGCTGGCATCAGTCCGTTATGTATTAAAATAAACCCGGTTTAAAATTTAAATAGTACCAACAATATTTTACCCAGCGAATAAATAATTTATGAGTCAAGTTGTAGACGTAATTTTTATTTTCGTTCCTTACGATCATTCTTTCAAGTACAAGCAATCAATTTAAATGTAAGCGTTATTGCTTTTTACAATTATCAAGGCGTTTCGCACAAATGGACACTAATTGTGAGTAATTTTGCTAGTTTAGTTTATTTAGTTCTACCATACAAAATGATGTTGTAACATCTGTATCGGTGAATAAAGCGTTTAAAATGGTCATAGATCTGGTATAAGAAATTTATACCCTCATCTGTTATTTATTAGTGATAAGAAATAAATGATAGGTTATATACTCATCGACATAATATCGCGAATAGGTTGCCTAGTTCAATTGCGTGCGGATAATATTTACATCTAAAATCTAGGCAACCATGGATTGGAAACTTTTTAATAAGGCAAGTCACAGTTAGATTTAGAATAAAATCAGCTTTAATTTGATATAAAATACGATTAAATAACTGATGAGAGTATATAAATTTTACTTACCTGCTTATACCTGGCAACTCCACAGTTGCGCAGAGGGGGAAGAAGGCAACCTTTACTTTTTCAATTCTGTTGGCTATGTTCTCTTATCTAGTGTACGATTTTTTTAAATAACTAATGAAAGAGGTAGATTTAATAAATTTATTAGATGACATCTATCATTTATTTCTTAACACTAATAAATAACAGATGACGGTATAAATTTATTATACCGGATCTCGTACTATTATTATCATTATTTTGAGATAGGCTTGCACTTGACGATAGTCAATAATGGAAAACACTGATGAGGTCTAGGTTGGAGCGCGCTTGCTTAGACGATGCCTATTCACTCTATTCTCTTTTATCCTATACTCACGAGGGTGTCCTCATTACAATGGCGGACTCTCACGCAGCAACTTATTGAAAACTTGTTTTATCGACGTCGCTGCCAATAGAGTATTTGACTACTTTTAGAAAATCATATTAAATTGTTAATAATGCTATGCTGAAGCTAACAAAACGTATATTTCGGCATAATTTTCAGTATTTTTCATAAATATCGAGAAATAAATTCATAAAAATAAATTGCCGCGGTAACGTTCCATTTGTTTACATGACGTCACAGTTCACACACAGTTCAATGACAATTCCAAAGCCCAAAGGTGGCGTGAACTGTGACGTCATTCGAGATTCAAGAACGTTTTCGATCTCGTGAACATGGCCAGAATTATAGCAATTTTAATTAATGTTTTCTAATTAAATAAAGCTTTATTTTTAGTTTTGTCGTATGGAATAATGTTTTTAGATAATAATTTTTCAGGATGACACCAGATGAAACGATATTTTTAGTAAGTATAGTCAAATACACTATTGTAAGCCAATGCGATTTGATAAATTGATGTTCATGTTTGAGTATAGGCTTAGTATATAGATTAACATCAACATCATGATGATATCTATTTCGCAGTAAGATAGTTGATGCTGTGATATAGCTATAAACCTAGGTTTATAGCTATTAACCGGAATATAGTTAGTTATACGGAAGCGGTTCATAGCTATCGTACAAGGAATATAGCTATAATACAAGCTCGTGCTTGTAATACGTAATACGTATAACTATCTGACTTATCTAGTGAAATGATTAAAGCATCAATTTTCTTTGATTTGTATAAGTAAGACCCGCACGTTGAAGTAAAATAATTCATACCCCCAATACCGAAAAACATGTTTAAGTTAAAAAGAGCCTTCTATTTTATTCGCCATGTGTTTATGTTAGCAGTAGGTACGCATATTTATGTAATAATTAAGAAGCTCTAAACATGCTCTGCAGAACTGATGTTTCAGCCAATAAGTCTGTGTGTAAGAAGTTATATTAGAAAGTTAGTAACATTTTCTTAAATAACTTGACTTACCTCATGATCAGGTCCTGGTTTGGAGGCCAATCTTACTTCCGATAACTGATTTTTGAGGGCCCTAAAACAAAAATAAATTTCAGGTAGGTCTTCGAACAGTGTGTGTTGCAAACGATAACAAAAATGATCAAAATCACTCGACATAGCTTAACTGGTAGCATAGCTAAGTTTCAATGTGGCGTAAATTTGAATTCAATTTTTTTTATTTCATGTAGACTATGTCGGTCAGTCTGTGGGTCTTATGTCAAGTGAAGACTCTACCTCTGGTGCGAGGTTGGAGGGAGAAATTCACTACTCCAGCTCCAGTTTGTTCGTTTGTTATTCAATACTCCAGCATCGAAAAGTTCCAATTTCGAATTTGACAGCTGAATCGAAATGAACCCTCTTTCGGTTTTGCTTCTCATTTCGATGCAGCTCGTTGTATGGGAGCTGCATCGAAATGGTTATCTTTATAAAATAGGATACCTAAAGCTAAGAGGGTCTGAGTTCTGGCACTTCTGTATCGTTTATATAAATGTATCAAAGTTGGTACCCAACCCACTCTATGGTTGGTACTGCCACTCAATATTAATATCAAACCTAAAAAAAAAAAATTTGAAAAAAATTAAATAAAATCTATATATATAAAAGAAAGTGGTGTTAGTTACACTATTTATAACTCAAGAACGGATGAACCGATTTGGCTAGAAATTGGTGGAGAGGTAGCTTAGAACCAGGAGACGGACATAGGATACTTTTTATCCCGTTCGAACGCGTTTCCGTCAAGTCACTATAAAACGTGGTATAACAAAAACGCATCGACATGGAATAACAAAACGCAAATGACAGTGGAATAACAAAACGTAAATGACAGCCAAACGTAATTTTGACTTTGGTTAAGTATGGTAAAAAATTAGACAAATATAAAAAGTGTTATAATAAAGCATTACTGATATTATAAATGCGAAAGTGTGTTTGTTTGTTGGTTTGTCCTTCAATCACGTCGCAACAGAACAACGGATTGATGCGATTTTTTGCATGGGTATAGTAATGGATGTAGTAGTGGTTCCTCAGACCGGGAGAGCTACTTTTTATCTCGGATAATGAAAGAGTTCCCGCGGGATTTTTAAAAACTAAATCCATGCGGACGAAGTCGCGGGCATGAGCTAGTATTTAATAAAATATTGAAAAAAAACTTTAAGCGGCAAACAGATTACTTTTGCAACTTGTGCAATTTGTATTGATTTGACTTTTTTATTAATTGTAAAGGAAAGTAAAGAACTATAAAGACGTAATTTTTTTTGTGATTTTATTTCCCTTGTCGTAGATAAAATCTTGTATGCAACTGTAAGTAATTAGTCATTTTAATTCTTGTACTATCCTATTTTGATACGCCTCGTATCAAAAAACAGCACTCGAATTAAAACAAACCCCATTACGATGCAGTTGCATAAATAGCTCCCATATGACGACCTCCCTGGTGCAGTGGTGAGCGCTGTGGTCTTATAACTGGGAGGTCTCGGGTTCGATTCCCGGCGGGGTTAATTTGGGAATTTATAATTTCTGAACTGAATTGTCTCTGGTCTGGTCTGGTGGGAGGCTTTCGTTGGCTGTGGCTAGTTACCACCCTACCGTCAAAGACGTGCCGCCAAGCGATTTAGCGTTCCGGCACGATGGCGAGTAGAAACCGATTAGGGGTATGGGTTGAATTTTCACTGCCATACCCCTTCCAAGTTAGTCCGCTACCATCTTAGACTGCATCGTCACTTACCATCAGGTGAGATCGCAGTCAAGGACTATCTTGTCATCGAATAAAAATAAAAAAAAATAGCTATTACCATCAGTAACCCATCAAGGGCTCACTGCTGGGCGCAGATCTCCTCTCAGAGAAGAGTTATAGACCATAGTCCACCTGAAGTCTTCCAATTTGCATGAGGCCAGCGCGCTGGTCTATGGACTATAAACTCTCGCTCCTGAAATGCGCTCAGCAATGAGCCGATGATGGGTTGCCGATGATGGGCTACTGATGATGATGAAGCCAACTTACATATAAAGCTCCTCAGCTTGTCTGGCCTGTTTCTCCCTTCGCTTCAGAAGCTCGGTACAGTTCTGCACGGCCAAGACAGTCGCGCTGCAAGTCGCTTTAAACGACGCACTCGTCGCGCGCACCTCTTCTGCATACTGCTTTAGATCGACACCTGGTAGCAAAACCATTTTTTAATTTGATTTGATTATTATAAGGAAGTAGTGATAGCCTAGTGGTTACTGCTCTGTGTCTGTGGTCTCCTATTCGAGAGTCGCAGGTTCGATCCTGGGTAGGCACCTCTGACTTTTCGGAGTCAAGTGCGTTTAAGCAATTAAATATCACTTGCTTCAACGGTGAAGGAAAACATCGTGAGGAAACCTGCACACCTGACAGTTCTTCATAATGTTCTCGAAGGTGTGTGAAGTCCGCCAATTCGCATTGGGCCAGCGTGGTGGACTATGGCCTATAACCCTTCTCTGAGAGGGAGACCTGCGCTCAGTCGTGGCCGTTCATGGGTTGCTAATGATGATGATGATGATGATGATTATGATCTATGGCTGCGATCTCACCTGCTGGTTAGTGATGGAGTCTAAAATGTTAGCAGGTTAACTTGGAACTAATCGGTTTTTGCACGCGATCGTACTGGAACGCGAAATCGATTAGCGGCACGGTTTTGACGGTACTGCGGTAAGCTAGCTACGAACAAAATCTCCCACCAGAACAGACTAGCCGATTGTTTAAAGTTGCCGATCAAATCGTCAAAGTTAGCGTTAAAGTAAAATAAACCATAACAGCTTTGAATAGGAGCTCAATTTCGTGTATCCATTCTCATCCGTTTGGGGTATCGTACATACCTAAACGTATGAGAATGGTTTATTTTACTTTGACGCCGAACGTTGATGATTTGATCGGCAACGTTTAGATAATCGGGGGTCTGAACAGAGTCCTTTATAAAATTCCAAACCTGTCCAAATTGTTTCAGGTAAGGGTTTAATTAAAACTGTCACACCACCTTCCAAGTTAGCCTGCTACCATCTTAGACTGCATTGACACTACCATTAGTTAAGATCGCATTAGAAGGTCATCACAAAAAAAAGTTCTCTATAATGTTCCCAAAGGTGTATCAAGTCTGTCAATTTGCATTTGGCCAATGTAGTGAATTGTGGCCTAAATATTTTTCATTCGAAAGGAGACCTGTCTCCGGTAGGAGGCCGGCGATGGGTGGAGATGAATTAATGATAATAATCCTTACTAATATTATAAATGCGAAAGTGTGTTTGTTTGTTGGTTTGTTGGTTTGTCCTTCAATCACGCCGCAACAGGGTAGCCCTGTTGCGGCATGAGTGACGAGGGATCGACGTGATTTTTTGCATGGGTATAGTTGAGGACCTGGAGAGTGACATAGGCTACTTTTTATCCCGGAAAATCAAAGTTTCCGAGGGATTTTAAAAACTAAATCCACGCGGACGAAGTCGCGGGCATCAGCTAGTTTAATATAAAAATTCCCGACGATTCAAAAGCACTTGTAAAAAGTTTAATATAAAAACAGACTTCAAACGGCCCGCGCCACTACAAAGTATGTATAAATTTTTAAGATTTCGATAAAATCTCAATGGGACCTGGGAAGTATAACCTTTGAAACAAAAAAAGAATTTTCCAAATTGGTTCAGGTGTCTTCGAGTAATCGGTGAACATCACAGATCACGTGGTGAACATACATTAAACAAAGAAGATTCCGACGAATTGAGTATCTCCTCCTTTAGACCTGATAGAAGCCTTAAAAAATAATAAAAAGTTAAAAAAAAATAATAGTAGGATGAAACCCATTGGAAAAGGGGTCACTCAGGTATATAAGTTATCTTAAAATAGCAATAAATAGCCATCTACGCATGTAATTTAAAAGGTATTTCATAGGGGCTTGGAGGGTCTGAGCCTTACTACCTGTTATTTCGTATTTCGTTTTCTCATTTTCTGAGAGCATTTACCATAGTAATGTATATTTTTTTTTACACTATCAGAAAGCAGAGATTTCAATGAACAAAAAGCTCACCGACTTTTTTAAAAAAGCAGATATTTTGACGGGAGAATTTTCGATTGAAAATTAGGTGTTTTTTCAATATTAAGTCAAAAAAAAGGTGAAAAAATAAATATTTTAAATCAAAAAAATTACAGTGTGTTTGGGACATAAAAAGGTAAGTTTTCACCAAAGGAGATGGTCCACTTTGGGTGTACTCTTGTACACTATACCATGAAAAGCAGAAAAATACAGAAAGTTCATTAAAAATAAAATAAATTAGAACATCGCAATAAACAACTTGCTAAAATAAAAATAATTTCAAGTTTTTCGGTACTACTTGCAACACTTACAAGATGGCGTCCTTCAATCCGAGTTTAAGCTATAGAGAAGATAGGTATCATGTAGACGCGCATCTATTTTGACAGCTAACCTCATTACGTCAAAAAACATGAATCCGCCCGCCATTATCCATATAAGTTACGTCACGTGGAGATAATAAATAATTTTTTGCTCCATAATTTAGATGAGTTCGTGGATTTGATTAATCAAAAATGGGTTCATATTCTATTTTCTTTTATTTTATCACTGGTACAAGACTAGACCCAGACTCAATACAATTTTGGACGTCTCCTTTCGTGAAAAAATATTTTTTTTTTTTGTAAAAGATAAAAATAAAAACCAAAAACTTGGTTATTTGAATTTTTCACATACATTTTGAGGTTATGTGAAAAAAGTCTAAATACAAAAGTTGTAGATCTTTTTATTACCTAAAACTTTGCCATTTAACTTTTTTCCACAGGACTTGTGGTTTTTCCGGAAATCGAGATAAACCGTTTTTTACCATTAAACCCCCCCTCCCCCTACTTCCCGACCTCAGATCGCCCGTAATTTATTTTTCCTTTCATTTTTGTTGCATTCTCTTCCTTTTCCAATAGGTTTCATCCTACTATAATTTTTTTTGTTTTCAAAAATAATCTACCCTGGACTACTTTTTTGAAGTCGACTTAAAAACGTACTGCAATGCTGGTTTAGGAGGAAAACCACTGAGCTGTATAATTCAATCTATGATTAACACTGGAGAGGCTGCCGTCATATTTTTTGGACGTAAATGAAGTAACGCCATTTTGGACTTGCTTGACGCCATTTTGGCGCTGTAAGCAAACAAACGAATATCTCTGGAACTAATAATCTTGTAAATGGCGCACCAACCTCCTTAACTCTGATTTCAAAACCGACCTCTTTAATTAATCTATGATTCCATATGAAATGCAATCAATGCAATCATAGTTGCAGAGACACTCGTTACTCGTATGTCGAATGCGGCGTTTCAATTTGATCCATTATTAAGCTTTCATTTGTATTTTATTAAGCTCTATTTTTCCCCACACACATGTATCTTATTATGTAGTATAGTTCACACTTTAGACTTGCAGGAAGTCTTATCTAGTACATTGGTGAGTCCCCTGTGGGTAAAAGCCTCCTCCATCTGTTGCCATCTCTGTCTGTCTTGGGCAATATGCATCCAGTCCTTTCCTGCTGTGTGCACGATGTCATCAGCCCACTTTTTTCTTCTTCCCACGCGCCTTTTGCCTGCTGGAACTAGCCATTTTGTCGTTTGATGGGTCCACCTCTTATCCTTATATCTTGCTACATCTCCTGCCCACTTCCATTTCTGTGTTAAAGCATGCTGAAGAGCATCTGTTAACATTTGTATTAGGGAGAGCCAATCCAGCGTTAATCATAGATTATTTTGAATAGATCAATAAGTAAAACTCTCTAGAGAGTCCACTAATAAGCTACTACTACTAGTCATCCAGAAACTTACTATCGGCAAGTTTGACAGCGTCGATGGCATCGGCCGCGTCGTCGTGTATCTGCGGGCAGGCGGCAACGCACTTGTCGAAGTACACCTGCAGCTGGGCCGCTTGCTTTGAGAGCAACTCCGTGTATGTGTCCAGTTCTGCAATCTTCTCCGCCAGTCGGCGCGATGTCCGACCTGAATAGCACAAGAAAATATCTCAAAAACTAACCAAACTACGGAAAATTGGATACAACATCCATCGATTCGATGCCTTAACATGGGTAGCCAAGTATGTAACTCTTTAAACATTTTTGTGTGATGTCATGTGATGCGAGTTGTTGCGTTCCCTCAAATATGGTTGAGCGAAGCAACGGCTTGGTCATGCGTCATGCTCGTGAACGGGTTCCACCGGCGGGAATGGGTCTACTTTCTGTCTGCCCATCTTAACGTGTATTGAATTGTAAGTAGTACGCATTTTTGGAACTTCCCCTCATTGTTGAAACACTGCATACATGGCATAGTATCTATTGTATTGTAAACTTGTTTTACAAAGAGCAACCGCCGAGTTTCTTGCTGGTTCTTCTCGGCAGGAAGGGCATTCCGAACCAGTGGTAGACTCATCGACAATTCTAAAGCACTTGTAAAAAGTTTATTTGAATAAAAATATTTCTATTTCTATTCTATCATATTCATTTTCTTGATGTGCCTACGTCACCTGGACCATGATAAATAAACAACAAATTGATTGAACTCTCATTCATCAAAATCGGCTCAGTAGTATAGGCACCACGGTGGAACATACATAGACTTTTAAAATCATAGCCCTTCCTTTTGGCTTGCCCAGTTGGTAAAAATATGGAGAACTGTATAATTTCTTCATTCTGTATATAGGATGTAAGGAATGTGCTAACGAAAACTGAAACCAGGGTTTCAGTACATGATTCTGAGTCACTCAGGGTTGGAATATTTCATCAATCTTTTCATGACTGGGCGAAAAAAGTGTAAGAATAAGAATTTGATTTCCCACCCAATTCCACTTCAGCTTTGCAAATCTCAAAGCTCGCCTCTCAAGGGGCGATGGAGAGAGATATGCTCAGAGTAACCCTGTGAAATCGAATCAGAAATGAAGAGGAATTTGGAAAATTGCGCACCATGTGACCCTGTTGAATGCAATGATGTGACGGAGCCATGTCTTCGCAAACCGCCGCCATTGGAACTGCTATCTGAACTAGTTCCATATCCTGATTCTACCTGCAATACAAAACTATATGAAATAATAATTGTGATGATGAAATGATGGTTGTTGGGGTCCCAAGGTGCTGGAGTGGCGACCCCGCACCGGGAAACGCAGTGTTCCCTCCCCACCAGGTGGGTCGACGACATCAAACGAGTTGCAGGGAGCCCATGGAAGTCCATGCAAGAAACCTTTGTCCAGCAGTGGACGTCTATCGGTTGATAAAGAAGACGAAAGAAGATAAGAGTTTGAAATTTTTTTCGACTTTGGCAAAGCCAAAAAAGGACGAGTTATGATTTTGGCAGTCTACATTTATTTAACTCTATATTTATGACTATTTTATAGCACCACATGATTATCTTAACAATTTAAATTCTATGCATATTATTTATTACGTATAAAAATTTATTGATAAAATAGTTGAGTGAATACAATTTTATATTAATCTTATCAGATATTGTAGCTAAGCTGATTACATAGACTGTAGCAGTAAGTATATTCATATGGTGTATGTACCTACTACATACTTAAATGATTGGCCAATTTGAATAATTCTTTCTTTTTTTTGTGTGTGTGCCTAAATACAGGGATGGTTTAAAAACAAAAAAAATAGGAAAAATCTAAAAGAACAGCTCAAAAGTCGAAAAATCTAAATGGGTGGTTTTGTATGGGAAGCACCACTTCAGATTACTTTTAATAGTGGGAGTGGTTAGCCGTAGCGATAAAAGCTAATAAACAATATTATCATAACAAAACCGTTAAACGTAACATAGAATATTAATTTCCTTCCTTAATAAGTATTTTAGTAGTGCCTCATAATTAGTATTTTAATAGTAATTCCTCCTATATATTAAATATATAAAAATAAATCACATTATGTTTCAATATCACTCACAGCTTACAGAGTCTTGAAAATACATTTAGGCAATGCTCTTATGATACCATCAATACACATTGTGATGATTTTTTCAAAATCATAGTATTTAATCTACAGTGTTAAATTATAATGTCAGTTTAACTTAGTTAAGCTTAAGTTATATTTTAGTTCCTGTTGGCACTGTGCAGGCAAATTACAAACAGACAAAAGCTAGTTAGAAATAAGTGTTTAACAATAAACTCACAACTTTAAATGACTCCAAAACATCAATCCACTGTTGCTTCTCCTCTGGGTTAGAAGCTCTTAAGTACCAAACACAATCGTTCACTGATACATCAAATCTGCAGTCATCGAACTCATGTGGCTGAAATTAAAACACCTTTATAACATATCTTACTAATTAATTGGTTTGCTTGTTGGTTTGTCCTTCAATCATGCTGCAACAGAGCTATCGATCAACATGATTTTTTGGATTAATAGTTGAGGAATTGGAAGAGTGGACATAGGCCTCCTTTTTCCCCAGAAAACTGAGGGTTCTAGATTAAAAAAAATATATATAATAAAAATTAATTTTTATAATAAATGCAAGTGTATTTTGTTCGTCAGTTTCTTACCTACCTTAACAAGAACAAACTTCTAAAATGGTTTATACAACCACAAAAATAGTTATCTACCTGGGAACAGACATTGAATACTTCTTCTACCCGAAAATCAGATTTCCCAGGTATTATAAAAAACCTTTAGCCGCATGGACAAAGCCACTGGCATCTGTTAGTATTTCATATTATGGAGGTACTTAAAAAACAACTCCAGACTAAGGGTGAAATCCAGTGTGCTCTGAATCTGCTGTCTCAAGACAGAGTAAAAACGAGAAAACATAAATCTCTCTTTTTAACTCCTCTTTAGTCTGAGCACAGTGAGTATGATTTCATTTCAGTCTAAAACTGTCCTGGGAAAAATTGAATGAACAAAGTCCAATGTTTAATATACTGTAGGTATAATAAAAGTACTTGTAAGACATATTAAAAAGCTTCAATGCTAACATTTAACAAATTGTAATCAAGAACATCTGAAGCAATGAAACGCAATAGTCTATCGCAATTAATCATAAAAAATTTATGGAAGATAGGTACGTACTTTGAACAAGGACGTACCTATTAGTTTTTTTAGTATGAACTTTTCGTTCCGCCATTTAGTCAACAACAATATAATGCATATTCACCTTGACTTTAGCTTTTTTCAAACACAACGCACCACGACATCCAAGATTACTCTCCAATTCGCTTTTGTAATAGGATAAAGTGGAATCCTTCAAAACAATAAACCTATCCTGCCAACCGTGTATGTAGTTAGTCCATTTACTCAAATAACCACGAAGCTCTGGATTACTGCCATCTTCTATGTCTGAATTATCACTCAATGTAATATTATCGTCCATCATGTCTAAAACGTAAACTTGTTTTATTTACAACAAAACAAAATAAAATGTAAATTGACAAACCTACACCAAAAACGTAACTGTCACAGGTACAACCACAGAACACTAATACTCCTAGGGTACAACCATGAAGGTACCATACCTACCATGGGTACATGGGTACAACACAGGTAACTGTCATGTAACTGTCACTTGTCACAGAATGGCAAACCACAGATTACTATCTATAGATACTATCCGTAACATACGAAGCTTAAAAATCTAAAATAAATCTAAAATAAATCAAAAAAAAAATCGAAGCTAAAATAAATCGAAAAATTATTCTTCAATGATTTTAACATTATCTTACTACATTAGAATACAAATAATCTAATTGTTTTGCTAATTTGACAAATTATTTAATAAAGCTTTAAAAAAAACCTTGAGAGGTGTCTACTTCTACTAATTTGTGAGTAACTCACGTCCAACTCAGTATTTTGATTAATTTCTTAAACTGGTCACTTTCAAGTAAAGATTTTTATGTAAACCTGTGAAGATGATAATTATACTGGCGCAATTAGAATGCCATTAGCCTAGTTTGTCGTATTAGTTTACAAATTGCGAAAAACCAAATAAAATTTGAATTTCGCGGGCAGACTCGTATAATCATCCTTAAGCCGTTTTTCCACGAGCCACCCCAACTAGCAAAACTTTGCTTATAAGCCTTATAAGAAATATCTTATAAGAGCCATATTATCGTTAACAGGGATGGGTTTGGGCGCAACTTATAAAGTAAATCAACTATAATATAAGTGCCATAAATAAGTACTCTATAGTAAGCTAATGTTCTTATAATATGTGTTTTAATACTGCTAGCAATAAGTTAACTTACTATGAGTGCCATGAATAAGTACTCTATAGTAAGCTAATATTCTTATATGTGTTTTAATACTGCTAGCAATAAGTTAACTTACTATGAGTGACATAAATAAGTACTCTATAGTAAGCTAATATTCTTATATGTGTTTTAATACTGCTAGCAATAAGTAAACTTACTATGAGTGCCATATAAGTACTCTATTGTAAGCTAATATTCTTGGCGCGCTTGCAGAAACGTCGAGTTATCCTTTTAACCCAGAGTTAGCAGCTAACTCTGGGTTAAAAAGACAGATTTGACAGATTTCGTATAAAGCTTCTGTAAAAATTACAAATTTATTCCTGGGTTTAACTAACCCGGTGTCTCTGCAGGCGGGCCTATACGTGTTTTTTTACAATATTAGATCTCCGTAGCCTTGTGGTTTCTACAGTCGCTAAACAGTTAAAGGTCGATGGTTCAAATCCCAGCTCGACAGACTGAATTTTCTATTTTCAATTTTATTTTAAACTAGCTGATGCCCGCGACTTCGTCCGCGTGAATTTAGTTTTTTTTTTTTTTTGTATTAAAACCTTCCGTGGAACTTAAGGAACATACAAAAAAATAAATTAACCGAATCGGTCCATCCATTCTTGAGTTATGCGCTTACCAACATTCATTTTTATTTATATAGATAATTTCTACATTTATTATTTAATAAATTAATAATAAAAATAATTTTATTTTTATTTTAAATGGTTTAATTTTATTTTTATTTTATATGGTAAGTATATATCAAAACTTTTTATGGAGTCGTGTACGCATCGAAAAGCCGAATTGATGCGTACATGACTCTATGAAAAACCATGAAAAATGACAGTCTTGTATGGACAAAATGCGAATCGATGCGCACAGATGTGATTCCAGCATAATGGTAATGATAAATGACTCGACTACGCTGGTCTTGTAGTTTAATAACTAGGAGATTTTGAAAAATTCCATTCGTTATTCCTAGTTCTATGAATAATTCAGTCGGTGACTAACTTCTTGTTCAATCTGTGAATTTGACTCTAGTTATCTATGGTATGGAAGTCTGGATCGATAGAATACTGTTTTTTTATTGGTAGAAATTTCATTGCCGCCAAAATTGTTCCACGTCATCCAATGAGATTACTGCTATCCTATTATGAAGCGCGCAATTTCCGCTTAAGATGGCCGCCAAAAGTATGCCTATTTCTGTTCCATCGGAAAAGCCTTTAAAACTTGTAAAATGGAAAGTTAGAGAAGGTGCATTTGTGTCGCATGGTCAAATTTTATTTTTGTACAGCGATTCCTCGGGTGATAGTGGTGAAATAAAGAAATATAAAGTGGCACGCGCTGGCACTATCGTGTCCATCAAGGTGAGGGAAGGAGACATTGCAGATCCTGGGTAAGTGACGTCATATCGTAATAATTACTTTTTTATGTCACTAGTTCTTTAAACATACATTGATTGTAAATTATCCTTTTTAGTGCTCAGAAAATATTCAGGTAATTTTTCGGATTGTGTAATTTGTTTAAAGTCAAAACAATGCTACATTGTTAAAAGTCAAAATGTTAAGGCGCGAAAGTAAAGCTGCGCCAAATGCCATTGATGTTTACATTTTGGTGTAGCTTGAAAACTTAAAAAAGTTTACGCTTAATTTTTCTTGTAGAAGTTGTATAGCAGATCTAGAAGAATGTCGCCATCCGACGGTCATGAAAGAAATGTGCGCGGAATGCGGTGCCGATCTACGCGCCGACGAGATACAAAAACACGACGTTGCGGTCGTGCCTATGGTACACTCTGTACCTGAATTGAAGGTAATAAAATAAATTTGTAGTCTAATTATTCATAGTCACAACACTAAATTTACACAATGCTTAAGTAAACCAATAATAGTCATCTGAATAAATAAAGATGCTATAAATTATATCAACCCATTACTTACCATTTATCATATTGTCAACAAAAATTAAATAAATAATATTGGAAATAACAACAGCTTACTTACACAACTTACTCAACTTTCCAATATGATCTATCATTCTAAGATTATCAAACTCGGTTAGCAAGTCAGCTATTCAATAATTTCAGGTATCTGAAGAATTGGCTCGTAAACTGGGCAGAGAGGATGCGGACCGTCTGCTGAAGGATCGTAAGCTGGTGTTGCTGGTGGACCTGGACCAGACACTAGTTCACACCACCAATGATAACATACCGCCCAACTTGAAGGTAAATATTATTGACCGAGTGAAGCGAGGTCTCTGAGTCTACTAAAGTCGGGCCAACGAATCGAGATACCAGACGTAAACAAACCTCATTCGCCTATGCAGGGTTTTGTAACCTTTTTTTACTTACACAAATTTTTAAAATGTAAAATAAATTTATATTTTGATAATTATTATTATATATAAAAGTATTAAATTTTATATAATTATTTATTACTTATTAAATTATAATATAAATAGCTCGATTACCACTCACTGACTGATTGACTGACTCACTCATTGACAGGGTTGTTCTCCTAGAAGGAGACGGAAATCGATATAATGACGTTCGGGACATGTGTTCGGGTGCGGGATTTGAGTTGGGGAAAGTTATGAAATTTTGGAAAAACAAGATGGCGGCCGACGCGATTCTCACAACTCTTTTGTTTTCCAACCGATTTCGTTGTAACTCGGGATTATTGCAGAAATTAGTGAACAATTAACGGAAAAAGTGAAAAAAATTGGAAAAACAAGATGGCGGCCGAGCTGTGGCGCTTTAAATTTCGACCCCTCTCCTGAAAAATTTTGTATGAAAAAATTTATTTTCACGCATGGTGTCGTATAGAGGTCGAAGAAAAAATGTGGAGAGAGCTGATGATTGAAGAGTTCGGAGACGGGTGAACAGCACGGCCAGGGTATCAAAGATAGGTGGATGCTCGACCAAATGTCATTTGAAACCTCGAGCAGTTGCCAGTGAGTTGAAAAAAAAACCAAAATGACGGATTAAAAATGGCGGCAAATTTCGTCGGTCTCTATCTCGGAGACTATAAAAGATGGAGGAGCGGTTTCTTGACAACAGATGATCACGACCTGAAGGTCTACTTGATGAGTAGGAAAAAAATTCAAGATGGCGGATTTTTTTTTCCATACAAAATGTATGGGGAATATTGGAACTATGCAAGACTTTGGACTTTGATAAGGTTCATAGGTGTCTCAGATCTCGGAGAATATAAAAGATGAACAAGTAGTTTTTTTTTTGCCAACTTGAAGGGCTGAAAAACCGGATTTAGGATTTATAAGAACAAAATTAAATATCAACGATTACTTTTTCTAAAATATTTATTCGGAATCAGAATTTTCAGAATCTGTTGATTCTGAATCGGAATCAGTTACATTTATTATTAAAGTTTTATCTGTTACATCATCAACAATATGGTCTAGTTGGCCAAACTTTTCCTCTTCTTTCTTGACATGTTCTACACATTTCCGCCATTTTTCAGGTGTGATTTGTTCGATTCCTTCATTCAATAACTCCTTTACCCTCTCGAACTTAAATGTAGTATTATTTTTAGCTACGTATCCTTTAACATCGGCCCAAATTAACTCGATTGGGTTAAGCTCACAATGGTAAGGAGGTAGCCTCAAAATTTCAATACCATGTTGCTTGGCTAATTCATCTACAGCATACTTTTTATAAACATTTTTTACATTGTTTACTTTTCTTAAAAGCTCTAACTTTATTTCACTTTCATTAAAGTTGATATTCTTATTTTTAAGCCACTGCTGAATATTAGCTTTCAGCCAATTTGAATTAGGGACCTTTTCGTGACGCCTTGAGTGGTAGGGTGCGTTGTCCATGACTACCACTGCATTGTCGCCTAACTTAGGCAATAACTCTTTGAACCATTTTTCAAAATGCACAGCGTCCATAGACTCGTGGTAGTCACCGCTGCTTTTGGATTAAAAAATCCAGCTAGCGCCTTCTACAAATCCATCCTCGTTCCCAATGTGTACTACGATCAATCGTCGGCCCTTTGACGTAGGATTTTTCGCCCCAGTACTGAGGCCATCCAAAAATGCCTGACGTTTGGACTTTACTGTGAGATCCACCCAAGTCTTACTGACGGTGTGGCCTGAAAAGAATATTAAAATTTTTATAAAGCGCAAAGTATTCTATTTATATTTATTCTTAATTAAATTAAAAATTAGGTAAGTCTACAAGAAATAGCGATGAGCCTTAAGAGATCCTCGTATGTTAATATCAATAATATTACATATTATATATTCGAGGTATGTCGATTTTAAAACCCTCTTGTTTTTTAAGTCATTTAAAATATTGAACCTGGATATAATGTTATAATTTACTTACCCGCATTTACCCATGTCTCGTCCATATAAAAAATACGTCGATTTTCTTTTCTGAATTCTTTCATTTTATATAAATAATTGCGCCTCCACAATATAATATCGTCTCTATCAATAATTGTATTATTTCTCTGCCTTTTAATATATTTAAATTTTAAATGCTTCAATATTTTACTAAAAGTTGTTCTTTTAAAATTTGGCAAGGTATCATCTTCATTGATATCAGCTAGTACTTTTTTCAAAGTTGGCAGTTCACCTCTAATAAAAAATGAGTGTACCTTTCTCCGTATCGCTGATTTCGTAAAATTATCGATTTTTTCAGTAAAAGTAGGCCTGTTTTTTTTGGTGATAGGTGGAGTAATTTGGCAGTTTTCTTTATAATCTAAGTATCCTATACACGGATGGAACGCTGATACCCAACATATCAGCCGTTTTTCTCACCATGTCTTTGTTATATGGGTACATGTCAGTTGGCCAAGTCTCCTTCATATATTTGTAGGCATTAATTACCATATTCTTTTCTGCCACGCTGAAACTCGTCGGCTAAAAAGAAAGTTAATATTTAAATAAACTCAAAAAAATAAAATATAGTGTGTATTTAAATAAACTCAAAAGACGCAGAAATCTACGCATACACAAAACACAACCTTCGACGCGAGTTTGCCAACGCTACGGCGGCGGCTGGCCGGCGGACCCTACGCGTCACAGTTCCAAAAGGTCGCGATTTAACTTTTAACGTGCTTTAGTACATAATATTATTACTTCAATGGTTTTAACCAATTATGTATTATATATGTATTAGGTATACACACATTAAGCAGATTTTAAATTATTTTACATTAGTTTCGACTCCTTTTTCTATTTTCATACGGAACCCTCAAAAAGTAGGTATGTGTATTTCTATCACACCCCAAAAAATATAATACATACATAAATAAGAGAAAAAAAAGGATTTTGCTATACCTACGTATAGGCAGCAAACGTCAGAAATAGTTATTTAATGTTATTAAGATAAAGTTAGGCTATCTTTTAATAGGTAGGTAGTGTACGTACCTTTGGACGTTTTTTCTTTGGGGAATTAAAGGGTGTTCCTCTTGATGTACTTGGCTGAGGTTCCATAGCCAACAAAACAAATAAAACAAAAAACAATAACCAGTACAACAAATAACTTTAAAACCAGTAACAGTTAACAATAATGAAAGAAAATAATAACAGGAAATAACAGAGAACGAACGAAATTTATGTATCACCCCGAGCGCTTCAGGACACGGAATGAGATAAGATAATATTATTATTATTATTATTATTATTATTTATTTGAAGGCAATAAAAACCCAAAATGTACAAAGTTAGATACAAAAAACTAAAAAAACAAATATAATAAATTACAAATAAAATAAAAATTTAATTGCCCCTGAAACGGGAGTTCGTAATAATTATTTACCTACTTGCGATTGTTGTCACGATGTACGGCAAGCCAATATTTCAGAATTGGATTCTCAGGGCACTCGGAGCATACCCTGAGGACCTCGTTCTTAGAATTACGGATGCGGAACCAAAAAGCCGCAACCCGTGATCTAATAACCGCGAAATAATCAGGTACTCTGGCGTCGGCAAACATGCTCGACGCACTGCAGTATTTAGGCAGTTTCATCAGAATGCGGTATGCGTTATTATACTGCACTCTGATGCTGCTTCGCGCACTTTTGCTGCAGTTGAACCAAAGCTGACACGTGTAGAAGCATTGACAGTATGCTCTGAACAGTGTCAGCTTCGCCTCAGGACTGCACCGAGCAAATCGGCGAGCGAGCATATTACACCGAACAGCCAGAGCACGCCGTTCACGTTCGATATCGCGGTTATCACGTAAGTCCTCAGTCAGGATAAGTCCCAAGTACCTGAACTCGGTCACCCTATCAATAGGCACACCATCTAGACATACTGAGGGAACCCTCTCCGGGCCTCTACCAGAGCGGAATATCATCATCTGCGTCTTTTTGACATTATATTTGAGCCCATGGCTCATAGCATAATGTTCGCAGATAGCCAATAAACTTCTAAGTCCTCTGATTGAGGGACTCAGAAGTACCATATCATCAGCATAGCTGAGATTATTCACACAGGTTGTGCCAATGTGACAACCAACCTTAGCACTTCTAAGTTCCTCAATCAGATCGTTTACGTATACGTTAAAGAGGTCCGGAGAGGTCAACCCACCTTGACGCACGCCGCATTCTAATATATAATCATTAGAGGCGGCGTCGCCCCATTTAACAAAGTTTGTTTGGTTTTCATACCAGTATCTCAACAGTTCTACGGTTTTCAGCGGTACATTAGAAGTCCTTAGTTTTTGCCATAGTTGCTGGTAGTTAACTAGATCGAAGGCACGGCTCAAATCTAAAAAGCAAGCATAAACAGATGTACTTCTGTTTTTATAATAGTTAACTGTTGATTTGAGGCTGAAGACCGCCGAATCTGTTGAGAGTCCGGAACGAAAACCAAACTGTGCGTCGTCAACCTTTATGTTCTCGATTATACCAGGGTGCACTAATCTTTCCAGAATCTTACCTATAACGGTTCCTAAAGAAATCGGCCGGTAGTTTTTAAGGCTGGAAAGATCACCGGTTTTGTTTTTAGGAATTGGAACCACCATCGTTCTCATAAGGTTTTTCGGCAAATATCCAGAGTTAATAGAAAACGTAAAAATTTCTGCCAAAATTCGAAATATATCGAAACCAGCATATAAAATGTGTTCTAAGCTCAGTCCGTCAAAACCGGGGGATTTACCCTTCTTCATTTTTCTAACCACTTGGGCTATAACGTCCGGCGTGAACTGAGGAGTAGCTTCCTCATTACTGTTAAAGTCACTGAGCGTAGAAGCACACTGCTGTTTATTTCTTACTGGCAAAGGATCAGCTTTGAAGTGGTGCGAGAACAACTCGGCAATCGACTTGGGATCGTGTTCAGTATTTACGGTCGCAGGTAAACGAGACTTATAGTCAAGACGTTTTGTTGCCTTCCAGAATTTGGCAAAGTTTTTATCTGCTCGATGTGAAGCTAATAAGTCCATTTTTATCTGATCCTCGTTGTTCTGGCACCACCTCAATTTACTTTTAAAAACTCTGCGGCTCTCCACCATGTTATTGTGAATCTCACCAGACTGAGGTTTCCCATACCACAACCAAACTTTGAAATGGTGCCTCGCTTTCTGATGACTCTCACGGACGTGGTGATTCCATCCTAACACTGGTTTATGCCTGCCCCGAACATCGCGACAAATGCTAGTTTTTGAGCTATCCTGCAAAGCCTTAATGGTATTATTATAATATTCATCTAATAAATGTAAATGGTTGCCACATATTTTAAAACAACTTAAATTACAAATTGTACAGTTTTTAAGATGACTAGAATTCAGAGCTAATTTACTTAAAATATCACAGCAATGCTTATTATATAAGTGAATTTCCTTAACATTTCTATTACCCCAGCGAACACCAACTAATGACTGGTCTTCTATGTGTAATGTACTTTTCTGGGGTATCATGTCAATTTGACTCGTAACTAAGAGGGGATAGTGGTCCGACCAGTATACCCCAAGATCCACCCACACGGAGGTAACAGTAGGACGCGCTGCGGCCGACACTAAGCAGTGGTCTAACCAACGCCTACCACCGCTACCGTCATTAACATGCGTAAAAGTGTCCGGAGTCAAGATTTCTTTATCAACACACACCAGTGAATGTTCTGCACAGAAACCTAAAAGTTCAGTCTCGAATCTAGTACCCGAATGTGCGTTGAAGTCACCCAAAACATAGATAGCCTCAACTTCGGTGTCACTAATAACGGCTTCAATATTACCTAGACTACTTATGAAATCCGCTAGACTGTCTTCACTTCCATTATCATAGGGTAAGTAGGCACTCATCACGAGGATATGACGTCCATCCAGATCAATTTGAATAGCCGCCAATCTGTCAGAGGTGCAATCTATGATTGATACGTTCGGAAACAAAGACTTACGCCACATCAATGCGAGACCCCCGTACGGTCGGCCTTTCAGTACTCCCGCCGAAGTATCTACTGCTGACTTTGCGAAGCAGCTGAAGTGTTCACTGAGCTCATTCACAAAACCTAAGTCGTGTGGAAGTAAAAAAGTTTCCTGCAAGGCTAAAATATCGACACACACAGACAAATTCCTTATTTGTTCAGCAGATCTCTTGATAGAACGGCAGTTAAAAGTTGCAAGAGTTATATTAGTAGTGGTCGTACTTCCCATAATATTAGTTATTTAAAGCTGCACGAGTCTGTCGTTCTCTGTAACGCCGGTACACTAAACCTGTAGGCCAAAAATTTGCATCTAAGAATATATTTATTTTACTGGCGTGTATCTTGACCTTAAAAGAGTTGAACGAGGTTTCTCTGTTCTGTGGCAGGCGCTCAACGCTGAGACACTCCTGCCCCCTATCTTGAATATGATCCTTAATATCGGACTCCGTTACAGTTTTCAATGTGCGAGAAATGTAAATGGAGCATTCCGGGTCTGCAACTTGTATTTTGCTTAAATTGGAAAACGTTCCTCTCATATTCGCAATTCTAGGTTTCCGTTTTTTGTATTCTACCATTTTAAATCCATCATTCGCCGCTAAATCAATAGACCCTGTCGGTAGGTTACTCGCAAAAGAGTTGTCCGCGGCCACGCTAATTCCACCTGAACTCCTAATAGGCATACGGGCGCCTTTCCCATGCCGCGAGTGCTCCTTATTGTACACGATGTCGCGGTAGGTCGGCGTGTGTAAACTTAATGTTTGATTACCATTCATATTTGGCACCGATGCATTCGAAGTGGGTCGGTGTGCAGTATCATGATAAAACGGTGCGTAGGTACTCTCTTCTAGGACCGGTTTCTGCGAGTTACAAGTCCCCGCGTCCGCATCGCTTGATGAATCTTTAGAGTATTGTTTACTTTGCGATGCGCTTTGTTTACTCGAAGGCACCTGACTATGTGAATCCTTTTGACGATCGTCATTCATCACCGAATTTAGATTAGTAATGTCGGAACTAATTTTTGACTGCCATAGCAACATCTCGGATTTTGTGACTGAGTCAGTACGTAAGGATTGCAGTTCGTTTTTAAGAATAACAATGTCTTTGAGCAGACGCGTCACATCCACGTGGTCAAAAGAGACCGGCGGTAATTTATTTAAATTTTTAGCTACAAAAGTAGGTTGTCGTGCTGGATCGGTCTCTTTAAGTGTCTTAATCACGTCCTTAACATTTTTCTTACTTATACTACTATTATACTACTATAATAGTCAAATGGCCGCCCAAATGTTTTAATGACCTGCTTTGCCCTTACGCATTGTAACCGTGAGCCGTGCGGCAGATAGCAAACAAACAAGATAGAAAGAGATAGACTTTATTTTCATTGCTGCGTGTCGCTATGACGTAATGTTTACGTCTGGTATCTCGATTCGTTGGCCCGACTTTAGAGTGAATTTGCACTTGTCCGTCCGTCCGTCCGTCCGTCCGTCCGTCCGTCCGTCCGTCTGTCAGAGCCTTATAACTTTTGAATTACTAAACGTAATTACTTCAAATTTAGATATAATATGTAAACTGATGGCCTTCAGCCGAATATTGGATAAAAAATTATAAAAACCTTTATTTCAGGGGGGCTCTCATAGAAGTGAATGCGAAGTAAAAAAAAAATTATCGCGTTACATAAAATTGTTACGTATCATTTTAAAGATAATTTTGAACCGAGTACAAAAATATTTTTTTTTTAATTTTTCCCTTAAAATTGACGAAATGGGGGGCTTTCAAAGTGGCGATTTTATACGCTCGCTTGAAGACGCTCTCTAGGAAAATCCGCTATGGATTTTCAAACTGGTTTTATTTTTTTAGGTCACTTACATCCTGTACTTGAACAACAAATACTAAAATTATATGAATATTATAAAGAAACGAGATTATTTAATTTTTAATGGGCATCAGTAATTCATATAGCATCAACATAGCTTCACAATAATGCTAATAGATGGCGCAGTCAGTAACTATTCCCATTGAACTACGAGTTACGACTACGACCTATCCCAAAAACAGTTTTGCGTCGACCATTATTATTTAGTTACATAATATAATACAATATTTTTTTTTTGTACCATATTATTCAATTAAAATTATTTTTTAGTTAAATTTTAGTTAAATATTGTATATTTTCTATTCGCGTCGATAGATGACGATTTGTACAGATGCCCGTAACCCGGTTTCACTCGTTAGTACCTACATAATAATTCAATGTTTTCACTAACGTTCCCTAACCTTTACGGGCTACCTATAAGTTAGGTGATGTTTTCTGTCAACTTATTTATCACGATCCTGTACGGGACACCTAAAAGGATATTGGGACGGATGTTAGGACTTAGGATTGTATTTAGGAGCTACCTACGTTAAGAGACTCCTACTTAGGGGATGATTTAGGTATGTTTGGTGAAAACGGGCATAATAATAATGTCAGTTTTGGTTATCATGTATCGATTGAATGAATAATCATGGGATACCGTTACCGCGAGGTCTCAGTTCGGGGCGAACCACTAGTCTATAATAATATTCTGTAGTTTGTTTGTGACAACCTCCCTGGCTCAGTGGTGAGCGCTGTTGTCTTATAACTGGAAGGTCTCGGGTTCGATTCCCGGCGGGGTCAATTTGGGAATTTATAATTTCTGAATCGTCTCTGGTGTGGTCTGGTGGGAGGCTTTGGCCGTGGCTAGTTACCACCCTACCATCAAAGACTTGCCGCCAAGCGATTTAGCGTTCTGGCATGATGGCGTGTAGAAACCGATTATAGGGGTATGGGTTGAATGTTCATACCATACCCCTTCCAAGTTAGCCCGCTACCATCTTAGACTGCATCGTCACTTACCATCAGGTGAGATCCCCAGTCAAGGACTAGCTTGTCATCGAATTTAAAAAAAAAGTTAGAGTACAAAATGTAGGTCTAGTGGAAATGCCAAGAGACTAATGACTGTCACTATAAGATAGTTGCAGACTTTGTTCTGCTCAAACAAACAATATAATTGCATTGGAACAATCTTTAATTTGGGTACTTCTCTTATGACAAGTCAAGAGTGACTACCACCAGTTCCAAAGGCAGATTCTGTTGAACAGAGCCAGAATGAAACTGTGCTTCTTCTTTCCAAAACAAAATGTTATAGTATTACTATGTAACTATTTAACTGACTGTGCAATCTCATACTTAGCTTTCAGCACACAGTTTAATGTCTGCAATGCAGTTTAAAGTCTGAGTAACTGCAAGTAAATTTAAGTCGCTTGGCAGTTGCAAAGCAGTATTATATTATTACTAGATGATGCCCGCAACTTCGTCCGCATGGATTTAGTTTTTAAATATCCTGTGGGAACTCTGCTTTTCCGGAATAAAGAGCCTATGTCACCCTCCAGGTCCGCAACTATGCCCACCCCAAAAAAATAAAGTCCATCCGTTGCTCCGTTGCAGTGTGATTGAAGGACAAACAAACAAACACACTTTCGCTTTTATAATATTAGTATAGTTCTTGCAATTCACGAGGGTGACTGACTTATAGTTGTGTGTGTGTTGTATCTGTATAAGTGTGAGCGAGCGCAATGCTCGCGCCTGCCCGCTCCCACCTAGGCTTTGACAGGCACGCACACTTATGCAATGTGCATGTACACGAAGTAACCACAAGTAAAGCTCACTCGCCTTCGTGAATTGCAAAAACTGTAAGGATATTGTTTTCTTTTCAGGGTGTCCTACACTTTTTTCTAAGAGGTCCAGGCAATCAAGGCAGATGGTGTCACACGCGGCTGAGACCCAAAACTGAGGAGTTCCTCGAGTCAGCCTCGAAGAACTATGAGCTGCATGTATGCACTTTTGGCGCGAGGCAGTACGCGCATGCTATCGCTGAACTATTGGACCCACAGAAGAAATATTTCTCACACAGGATACTTTCTAGGGACGAGTGTTTTGATGCTAGGACGAAATCTGCTAATTTGAAGTAAGAACTTTTTAAGCTATTGCATAGCTTTTATTGCGGGCTTTGAACTAGGACAAACAGTTTGAGCGCGGTGACCGAATCAAGAAATTCCGTAACGAAAATAAACTTAACACCGTCGTTCAGTAAGCGTTCAACATTTTAGAGGTTTACAAATAGCTCTGTTTGGCGCAGTGGGCGAGCGGCCGCTTTCTTATGATGTCGCAGGTCCGAATCTCACCGCGAAGTAGTGACAGTGCGCTCTTCTTGTTTGTTTGTTTTTTTAATTTTTTTTGCATAATTTTTATCATGCATAAATATTATAATTGCATAAGTTGATAAAAAATGCTATGCAATAGCTTTACCGCGGCAGTTCCCGAGTGCCACTTAATTTTAATATTTCTTTGTAAGTTCAATAATAATTATTGTACTCAAAGGTGTGTGAAGTCTACTTATTCCCATTGGGCCAGCCTGGTGGACCCTTCTCTGAGAGAGAGTGAGATGTTAATGGGTTACAACGATGATAAAGGTTTCCTGGCTGGACTCTGGACAAGATTGCTAAAATTAAGGCCGCCTTAGCGCGACGAGGAGGAGCGGTTCTCAGTGTCTATCCAACTATCTTTGCTATTTTGAATAGGCTTGCTTAAACAGCAGCACTTCTTCAAAAGTTAAACTTCTTTTCTTTATATGCAGCTAATGTAGAAAATCTAACATAAATTCCATACGTGGATTTACGTAAAGTACCGCTACGATTTTCTTAATATATAATAATACGTATATATTTCTAAATAATGTTCAGAATATAAGTATGGACAAAAAGCTGAAGAAATATAGATAAACGTTGGACACTTTTATACCAGGGGTTTAAAAAAATATTCACAAAGTTGCAGTAAAATGTAGTGTCATGTAACATGTAAATAGTTAGTAATGCAATTTTTAAAGGCTTTAAAATATATTTTCAGAGCACTATTCCCCTGTGGTGACAACATGGTATGCATAATAGACGACAGAGAAGATGTATGGAGGCACGCCTCAAACCTTATACACGTCAGGCCCTATTCCTTTTTCCAGTCCACTGGAGACATCAACGCACCACCACTTTTGCGTAAGTGAATTTACTATTATTGTTAACAGACCAAAAGCCAACGTCCCTGGCGTTAACATCTTGACAAGAGCCTAGCGCCATGTTTCTTTAATTGCAACAATGTCAATCAACAAATCAGATTTTAGTCTCCCTTAAATGTGCAAGTTATCCTAGAACATGGTCAACTTAGCTAAGAAATTAAAGTATTTTGTCCCAGAAATAAAAATAAAAGTTATGTTTTCAATGTGGATTGAGATACAAGTTGCAATACCAAGTTTTTTTGTAACTTCACTACCAATCCAGAAATTAAGTGTCCTACTGAAGACTTCCTTTTGTTGAGCTTTAAAAGGTAGACAGATACGAGGACAACAAACCTTTAATTTTATACATACATATTTGTATTATTTATTATTAATTTAGTCTACCTACATTAAAAGTTCTTCGTTTCATTTATGCAATGTTCTTATTTTAGTCTCAGACAAAATTAATTTAGTTATAATTTCTTAAAATCAATACAATAAAATGAATACATCTCTCAGTACATTATGTTCTCTAGTACGTTGCTTGGAAGAGATCGCTGTAAGTGATAAGGCCGCCTTTTGTATTAAATTGTTTCTTTACTTATATATTTTTGTGATCTTGTAAGCAATAAAGTTGTATCTACAAATAAGAAATTAATAAATAAATATTTTTCTCATTGTACATAATATAATTTATTGCAGCTGATGAAAAACCGAGATTGCCGATCGGCAAAAATGGATCGCAAGTACCGATAAGTAAACAAATGCCTAACTTAGATGAGGAACCAGAAAAAGATATAAAAGATAAAGAACAAGCAGATGAAAAAGATAAACCAATAGAAGGTAATAATGGGAAAATTATAAGTGAAAAACTAGAAAGTGAAAAGATAGAAGGTAAATCAGATGTGTTAGATGAGAAAAGTGAAAGTGATCAAGATAAGCTTCTGGAGCCTCCTCCTTGTGTTTGGGTCGAAACTGCTGATGGACAAATAGAAGTTGATGATGCTGATGATTATTTAATATATCTGGAGGACATATTGAAAAGGATACATAAGTGAGTGAACAGGTTTTGTTTTAGTATAATCTAGGGTGCTTCTGATGTTTTTGAATCTCACTTGATATTTCATTTTCAGAGTACTTTTAACAAAAGTTTATTTGATTAGAATAGACTGGAAATAGTTTTAATTTAAAGGCCTATTTCACTACCTTCCAGTAAACTACAAAACAAATAAAGTTGACATTTTGACAATTTTTGTATGGGCAGTCTGTCAAAACGCCAAATTTATTTGTCAGTTAAAGTTAACTTAAAGGTGGTGAAACAGGCCCTAAATGTTTTAGTTTTGTTAGTTTATGGTTAGGTAGTTTATTTGAAAATAGTTATTTGTGCAACAAGAGAACAAAGTTCTAAATTATCCTGAATGTAGTGAGAGATTCAAAGATGCAAATAACAAACTTTGCTCTCATCTCAAGGAAATATTATAAGATAGGAGAGAAAAATTTAGGCTGGTTCAGCTTGGCTAATGTTCTTTTTAATAAAAAAAATATTAATCAGCACTTATTTTGCAGACACTTCTATGACTTATACGATGGTATGGGCAAGCATCAAATACCGGATCTCAAGTTCATAATACCCGAAGTGAAGAGTAAAGTACTGGCGGGTTCCAGCTTAGTGTTTAGTGGCTTGGTACCGACACACCAACGATTGGAGACTTCTAGAGCTTACCAAGTAGCTAAGAGTCTAGGAGCGGAAGTTACTCAGGATTTCACGGAGAAAACCACACATTTGGTTGCAGTTAGATCAGGTGAGAGACGTATTCCCATCTTCCAACCTAGTTTCCCAGCCTAGGTTGGAAGTTGGGAACTTTATGTGTCATCTTCCAACCTCTGCCAGGTTGGATAGTGGGAATACATTATCTTAATTATTTTTGTTCCCAACTTTATTGTTTTTTCAGTTATTATATTTGTCACGTTCTTAATAATTCTCTTCTAAATGAATGAGTATTTCATGTTTATTTTGCCAGCCACTGTACATCAATGACAGTTTGGAAGTTGGGAACAAAAATAATTAAGATAATGTATTCCCACTATCCAACCTGGCAGAGGTTGGAAGATGACACATAAAGTTCCCAACTTCCAATCTAGGTTGGAAGATGGGAATAAGTCTGCAATAATAGATAGAAATATTCTACTTTAATAAATTCTTGAGAAATTAGTTTTGGGCTCATCCAGCTGCGATAGATCGCATCGCCTTATTTTGCGAAATTGCACAAGTTAGATTGACACTATGTATCCCGGAATACTTATTTTTATTTCATATTGTAGGTACAGCAAAAGTGAACGCAAGTCGGAAAATGGGTGAAGGCAAAAGCAATAAATTGCACGTAGTTACACCTGAATGGTTGTGGACTTGCGCCGAGCGGTGGGAGCGAGTTGACGAGAGGCTGTACCCCTTGCAGAGAGGGGGACAGGTAATATGTTTATTTTATTCACTCACTTTTGCCCGCTATTTTGTTCGCGTGGAGTTAGGTTTTAAAAATCCCGTGGGAACCTTTTGTTTTCACGGGATAAAAGGTCAAGCCTATGTCAGTCTCTAATGACAATGCTGCATGGGATCTTAAAATGAGTATTCGAATAATAATATTCAATTCGATGCTTTAACATGTGTAGCCTAAGTATGTCACACTCTCTTTAACATTTCTGTGGTACTGTTGTGTGGTGCGGGTTGTTACGTTCCCTCAAGTATGGTCGAGCGAAGCAATGGCTAGGTCATGCGTCATGCTCGAGAACAGGTTCCACCGGCGGGAATGGGGCTACTTACTATCTGCCCGTCTTAACATGAATTGAATTGTAGTACCTACGTTTTTTTGGAACTTCCCATCATTGTGGAAATATTATATTATATTGTAATTATTATAACAAAGTTGCATGGGTTAAATCTGCTTGGCATCCGGCTGCCCACAAGATAGTATAAAAAAACTTATTACAATGTAATAGCTGCATAATAATATTGAAAAATGTTTATTTTCAAAAGGGCAACTGCTGAGTTTCTTGCCGGCTCTTCTCAGCAGAATCAGCTTTCCGAACCGGTGGTAGAGTCATGACGTGTCATAAGAGCCACAGGTTGCCTACGTGAAATAAATAATTTTGAATTTTGAATTCTATTATTATAGTTCCTTAACTATCTACAACTATATTATAACTAGGACGACTGATCTGGAGAGTGACATATTAAGATACTTTTATCCTGGAAATCAAACAGTTCCCACAGGTTTTTTTTAAACTAAATCCTTTCTAATGGAGTTGGGGCATCACTGTGAATAATGGGTGAAATGGGTGGTTTGAACCGTCAATCTTTCAGTTTTCAGCCCATCTCCTTAACCATTGAGTCTTTCATTTAACAAATGTTTCAACATTAACATGTGTCGCGTATGACAGAGCAGTGCGCGTCGGCCGCCCGCGCACTGCAGCAGCCCGCCGCTGCCGCAGCCGCGCCGCCGCACGCCCTCCGGCCGGTTCATGGACTCGCTCAACCCGCTGCTGTCCTTCTCCAGCGACGACATCGCCGACATGGACCGCGAGGTGAGCCTCTGAGATTGTCTAACATGTGTCGCGTATGACAGAGCAGCGCGCGTCGGCCGCCCGCGCACTGCAGCAGCGCGCCGCTGCCGCAGTCAGCCGGCACCGATAGAGGTGGTCAACTGACGCAGGCGGAAATGCTCCATTTACAGCACTGACGCAGTGTTGCTTTTCTTCTTTTGGTCACTTTCTTATAACAGATATATTTTAGTGAATGTGCTCAGTAAGTTTTTTTTAAATATAAGACTAGCGCTTGACTGCAATCTCACCTGATGGTAAGTGAAGTCTAAGTTGGAGCGCGCTTGCCTAAAAGATGCATATTGCATATTCACTCTTGATCTAAAGATACCCAAGTTATAGAAGTTAAGAACATTGGCATCCTTATGTTATTGAAATTCAACCCACTTGCAAGAAACACTTTATTTCATCCATCATTTCTGAAACAAACCACTAAGGTGTGGAAGTCAACACCCTTCCAGCGTTCGTGTTGACTGCTACGTATAATTTGAGTACCCTAAAGGCCACTTCAACAACATTCAAATTTTAAATTTTTACAGGTAGAGGATATTTTCAATGAATCTGATGAAAATTCATCAGATGAGGAGAAGAAACAAACAGATGATCTTGATGATGAGGAGAATATTTCTGAAGACCGGTTACTGGCCCTAGAGACAAGTTACAGCTCACAGAACAGGTGAGAACTTTTTGGTATATTCTACTAATATGATAAATGCGAAAGTTTGTGGATATGGATGGATGTTTGTTACTCCTTCACGCCATAACGAATGAACCAATTTGGCTGAATTTTGGACAGGACATGATACCCCATACACAGGATTAACACATAGGCTACATTTTATCCCAGAAAAGTTCCCGCGAGAGCTAAAAGACCTTAATCCATGCGAAGTCGCTGGCATCATCTAGTTACTAGTGGTTCGCCCCGAACTGAGACCTCGCGGTAACGGTATCCCATGATTATTCATTCAATCGATACATGACGACCAAAACTGACATTATTATTATTATGCCCGTTTTCACCAAACATACCTAAATCATCCCCTATGTAGGAGTCTCTTTACGTAGGTAGCTCCAAAACACAATCCTAAGTCCTAACATCCGTTCCAATGTCCTTTTAGGTGTCCCGTACAGGATCGTGATAAAGAAGTTGACAGTAATCATCACATAACTTATCATAGATAGCCCGTAAAGGTTAGGGAACGTCAGTGAAAACATTGAATTATTATGTAGGTACTAACGAGTGAAAACGGGTTAGGGGCATCTGTACAAATCGTCATCTATCGACGCGAATAGAAAATATACAAAATGATATTTAACTAAAGAATAATTTTAATTGAATATGTTATTATAAATTATGTACCTAAATAATAATGGTCGACGCAAAACTGTTTTTGGGATAAATCGTAGTCTTAACTCCTAGTTCAATGGAATAGTTAATGACTGCGCCATCTATTAGCATTATTGTGAAGCTATGTGAAATTTACTGATGCTCATTAAAAATTAAATAATCTCGTTTCTTTATAATATTCATATAATTTTAGTATTTGTTGTTCAAGTACAGGATACAAGTGAAGTAAGAAAATAAGTACAACTTGAAAATATATAGAAAATTTTCCCAGAGAGCGTCTTCAAGCGAGCGTATTAAATCGCCACTTTGGAAGCCCCCCATTTCGTCAATTTTAGGAAAAAAAATAAAAAAAAAATACTTTTGTACTCTGTTTCAAATTGTCTTTAAAATGATACACAGAAAACCTATGAATCGCCAATAAAAAAAAATTTCTTCGCATTCGCTTCTATGAGAGCCCCCCTGAAATAAAGATTTTTATAACTTTTTAAGCCATTTTCGGCTGGAGGCCATCGGTTTACATATTATATCTAAATTTGAAGTAATTACGTTCAGTAATTCAAAAGTTATAAGGCTCTGACGGACGGACGGACGGACGGACAAGTGCAAATCGCTCTAGTAAACTCAGAGACCTCGCTTCGCTCGGTCAATAATATAAAAATTGCTCCATTAATATTAATTATTAATACCATTACCTATTCTAAGTTTTTTTTTTTCAATATTGATACTGCTTCAAAAGCACTGTGTTTGTACACAATTAATTGTCAGGTATAAAAAATAGTGCTATCCTTTTCTTATGAAAATTTGTGCTGTCTGTGGAAAAGGATAACATTACATTTAGAACTGTCAATGTAATGGTGTACATCATGGAACTAGGAATTACGACTACCTTACGTTTTAGTACCCATGTCAATTTTAAAATTTTAGGTAGTACCAAAATAATAAATAATTAATATTATTTTTTGTGTAGGTTAAAAGAAAATGAAGAGGACAATGATTCAAGCGATTCAAACACAGGTGAGTGATACTGATATCTCAACAGTTAGTAGGTATTTGCTTGAATTGTAAAGCATAATCTGAACTCAATAATAATTTGTACTGATTAAATAATTATAATTTATAAACTTTCTGTACCAAATTTTGACAGAAACTGACATAATACCCAGTAGGCAACCTATTATTGAATATGACATAACTATGTTTCTAGAGGATGGACAGAGATCAAGGAAGAGGCCCAGGCCTTCCACACCACCCTCTGATGATGATGTCCTTCCAGACGACGACGATAGCTCATGGAACCTCATGGGAGCTGCACTTGAAAGAGAATTCCTTGCACAGGACTGATGCAGCACCACACCATCCCATTGTACAAAATACCTTTGTGTTAATAAAATGCTCTTTGAAATACATATTGAGGTTTTTCTTTAGAAACCCCTTCAGCAAATACAATACACTAAGCAGAGCATAGTACATGGAGCTGTCTTAACTGGGGGTACAAGGGTTGCATGTCTCCCTGGCGCAGGCTGATCGTCCTATATATACATACCATGCGTAGTCCATGCTTTGGGTTGGTAGCACCCCTGCAGCATCAAGATTGAAATGTTGGAACAAGAAATTTTTAGGGACCATCTCGCAAACGTTATTGATTAAAAAAAAATCACACAAATCTGTCCAGAAATCGGGGTCCTGGCTTTTTTTAAGTGAATTAGAAAGTACCTAACTTTATTTTAGAGTAATTAATATAAAAAAATAGGGTGCAGACTGATTTTAGCACCCCGGTGTCCAGTATGGTAAAGACTGCCCTGTTAGTACAATAAATACTGATACAGTTTGTTATACCTAGCGGCTTTAAGTAGAGTTACAAGATGCTAATCTACCTCATCACTCTTAAAAAGGGTCCCAAAATACAATTTTGTGCCACATGTAGCCTGCAGCTGTCAGCAATAATTGTATGTCAGTTTTGGAAATGAGATAGTTTTACATTTTTTTCAAAAAAGATGGGGTCTTATTAAAGTGCATGTTATGAAAATGAGTATCCATTTCTATCTGCTTGATGATTTACATTTTCAATTGACTTCTTACTTCTTAGATACTGCCTTCACTGTTTGGTGAATTTCTTGGTAGATTACCCACACCCAAATCATTCCCACATTCTGTATCAATTTATTTGAAATCAAATAAAAGGCAAGCGAAATTAAACAACAATATAATCACCTAGTACCTACTATAATTTACAACTATCTGCTATGGCACTAATAAATATTAAATATCACACAGCATATGGATCATTTTCATCAAATACATGGAATTTTGTATAAGTTGGTTTTGAAGTGAAATCTTTCTTCCCATCTTGCCAACCTCTAGGGGGAGCTTTATTGTAATCAAAACCAGATTGTAATTTTCCATATATTTCAGCCTCCTTGTCTATATCTTCGCGGTACCTTTCTTTGGCAACTTTCTTGCCTGTGACTGGGTCAGTGATGTCTCCAAATGGATACACAACCTCTTTAACTTCGTGTGTGATTAATTTAGTTATTTTTTTTGGTAAAGCTTGTATTAGTACAATATCACCCGTTTTACATTTCTTGTCAGGGTCATGACAATAATAGAAATCGTCTTTTCTGAAATACTAAAAGACATACTTAATTTGAATAATAATTGTACAACAAGAAAATCTACACTACTACTAAAAAACTAACCATCAGCAAATTCTCATCCAATTCTAACCTCTTCACACGTATTTTTGTTGCATTTTGTTTTACGGTTGGAACACATTGACCTAACAACAGGAACTTTTTTGCTGCGTCTGCTATATTACGAGTCATTATTTAAAAATGTTAAAACAAATCGCTGTTTGTAATAAAGCTCTTTTTACTGCTTTTATTCAAATTCAAAATAATCCAAATATTAATTACTTAATGAATTAAATACTCTTTGGAAAAACCGCAGAGCAGTTTTTTTTTTGGTTCACGGTTCATAGCGTAGTCGTAATTCCTAGTTCCATGGTTCATAGTCATGGAAGTAGAAGGTAGGAAGAACCTTATTTTGATAAACAGCTGTGGCCGGGTAGGAAATTCCTACCTCCTACTAAGTAGGAATGAATGTCGTTTTATCGCCCAGCGACATGCGGCTGGCCTACAACAGTGGGCGCATTCGTGGCGACAGGTCACTGCGACAAAAAGTTGACAATGAGCGCCTGGCCTTCGATGCGTACACGACTCATCACATCACTCAGTTGAAGTGAAACAGTTTTATGCGAATCGATGCGCACAGATGTGGTTCCAGCCAAGTCTGGATTTATTACGATAGTACTCATGGAACTAGGTATTGCGACTTCCTATTTCTATGCTAATAGGTAGGTACTCAACGCTAGGTCTAATACATGAAACTAGGAATTACGACTTTGACAATACAATAGTGAATAGGTAGTAGGACCGACTGAACTGAACCGATTTTGATTGGACTTTTACAGATGTATAATACAGAGTGACCTTAACTCCTTCTCAAACTTAAACTATTTATTTTTATCATCTCATGTTCCTTTTCAGGCCCACCTGTTGAGAAACCTGCTGAGATCATTGAGCATTGTGTTGAGATCTCTCAGAGTCATTATTACTTAAGTATTGTAAATTGTGATAATTTAATTTAAATAAAAATTGGCACAGAGATAGCTAGCTTGCTTGCTGAAGATGGACACAATCCAAAAGAATAACAATCTCTTCATTGCTGAGGGTCGTGTCCCCTTTCTATTAATAATAGTAGAAATTATCTTGAGGTCCTAGATCCTTCGCATACGACTCTACTAGAACGAGATTTTGAATCCTAGGTTTAACGGTTATCATAAATGTTAGAGATAAAAACGTGACCGACCGACGGCTTAGCGTGCTCTCCAAGGCACGGAGGGAGCGAAAATGCTAAGCATGCCAAGTCATTACACCCAGTCAGCCAACCATCCAGTTACCGACCACCAATGTTGCCTAACCAGCGTGATCGTTTCTTATGCGCTATCACAACTGGCGTCTCTCGAAGGCGGACACTGGTAACTTTTAATTCAGGGTACTTTTTAGGGCTATAAAAAGAAAAAATCCAGCGGATGAAGCCGGGCGTTGGTTTATAATTTATATTAGTCCCAGGCATCCCGGTCACCTGCGGGAATGGGACTACTTTCTGTCTGCCCGTCTTACTTAACATGGCTTGAATCATAATTAGGTATGCTTTTGTGGAACTTCCCCTCATTGTGGAAACACTGCATAGGTACATAGCATAGATCTATTATATGTGTCCCACCTGTTGAGAAACCCTGCTGAGCTTGTTGAGCATTGCATTGAGGTCTCTCAGAGTCTCTGCCATGACTACTATGTCATCGGCAAATCGCAGATGAGTAAGTACTCGCCGTTTATGTCGTATAACGGGCATCTTACCTACATTATTATTATTATCAAACAACATTCAAATATAAAATCTGATTTATCTACTAAAAATATTAAGTAGGTATTTACATAATAATTATAATAATATATTAAAAAACAATCACCATGCACTAGAAAAGTAATAAAAAATTCAATCACTTAAAAGTATGCCATTTATGTATAAAATAGAACGACCCCTGTAATAGAACTCGAAAATAACATATTATAACAATAATAATTATAATTATTAAAAAACAAATTACAATGTCCATTAGTATTTTTACAAATTAACACAACAGTTTTATTTTTTCAGTCTTAACATTTTTGTTTTCCAATATGTAATTGTAGGTATTCATGCTGGAACTAACTTAGTAATAGGTTGGATTAATGTCACTAAAGCAGCTATGGAAGACATAGCACCTAATGCCCCAACAGCGCTGGGACTTAATTTAGTGAATCCGAGGGCTGTTAGAGGAATGAAAAGATCACAGGAATTTTTTAGTGTATCTATGAAGACATCCTTGTGGCAATTAACAATCGCATACATATGCCTCATGCTTGCATTTAAATCAAAACTTTTAATTGAACGACCCAACAATTCTGATGGCTTAAGTAACACAGACCTATTTAATTCCAAGATATGTAGTATTTCATAAAAATCTCTAGCTAAGTTAGCTATAATTGATAACAACCAGAATCTATTTGCTGTTTTGTTCCAATTATCTGAATCAGTTTTGAGAAATCCACTTTTTGTGAGCCAGACTATGTGGTCGGCATACAAATAAAGTGCATGAGCCAACTTGCTGATAGTCAACGATATTCTTAATACTGGATCTTCTATGTTCATGGTGTTTAGAGCCATGTAAACAATGTCTATGCATCTACCCATCCGGAGAACTGAAAAATCAAGATGCATTATACAAATACGTAATATTTTATGTCTCTAATGATGTCTGATACTAATGAGTCATTATATAATTTGAAATTCTTTTGAAAAAAATATACAAAGAAAGTACTTATTTTGCCACGGAAAAGGCTATACAAGGCAAGAAATACTGACAGAATTGAGATATGAGGATATTCTTTCTTAAAACTTACCTTTTCGAAATGAACTTAAAGCATTCTCTAAGCTTTTGATTCTATCTACTGAATATTTATTTACATTTCTGGCTTCAACTTGGTGCCAAATTAGTCTGCTGGTATATTGGAACAATCTGGAATTTAAAGATTAATTTATCTTTTTTAAAAGGTTCCTAAAATAAGTTAAATTAATGTTTAAACAAGTGTAAATTGAAAACACTCCAACATGTGAATCTATGGCCGGACTATGTACAATATAGTCGATATACCTCCTGTATTGATATACCTCCTGTATTGATATACCATCCTGTTACCCAGTTTCCTGCTCCATCTTCAGATCCGCCTCGATCCTCCATCATCATCTAACACCTTTCACATTGAAACCATTCTAAAGAGCCCAAACACACTACAGTTAAAACTGTTTACGGGGACATCGTTTAGAACAACATATCGGTTATCAATATAACCGATATGTTGTTCTAAACGAAGTCAAAGGTCCCGGCTGAAAGCTATATGACCGCCTTATTAAAAATATCGCTTTTTACGACATCGCTTACTACGCATACCTGATTAAGCGACTACATTTTACTAATATCTTCGGAGAATGATATCTGTTAGAACGACCAGCTGTATTGTAAACAATTTGAATAGGTAACAGTATCCACATCTGGGGCACAATATAATGGTCAATGGCTATTAAGATCGCAAACTAAACAAAAACGTGTCGAGTTTAGGGTCTTTTGTAATTCTTAGAAACAAAATACACATGCATGCAGTATAATCAAAGCTCGCTTCTTCATATCCCTTCAGTTTCAGTCAGTTTGTTACTTATCTGTACACAAGACACACTAAAACTTATTGTCAAGTTATAACAGAATGTAATTTTATTTATTTTATACGTGAATATATTTTTCCTATTAATATCTATGGATTTATATATACCCACACATTCAATAATACCACTTCATAAAAAATACTTTGTACCTCGAAAAAATCACCGGCTCTTACGACTATCGGTTTTTATGACCAAATATGATTAGTCCCTTCGATGTCGTTATAACAGATTTTGACTGTATATCTGCTGTAAGTTGTTTAGAAGTTGGGATCCCACAGACTACTTGATGCTGCAGCATCAGCTCAAGGTTACCATGCTTTGAAAATTATCTGAAGTTATACTACACCAAATTTCAAATCAATGGCACCAGTGAAAGCTTGTAGGACCCTTTAATCAAATAGGAAATTGAGCAATTTAAGCAGATCTTCATAAATTATTATTATAGCTATAAGATCTACGTATATTACATTAAGATTTCAAACAGAAAAACTGCATCAAAATCGGCCCATTGGGGAGGCTGCTAACAGGGAACAGACAGACACAGACTCATACAGCAGACATATATACACATACACAGGTCAAACTTATAACACCCCTCTTTTTTGTTGGGTGTTAAAAATGATTGAATTTGGTAGTTATCACTAGGGACCCAATCTTTGACTCCAACCAATAAAAAATTAAAAACACAATACATACCGTGCAATTTTATCTCTGCCATTCGACTGATTATTAACTTTTACAATAATATCCATCTTTCTGTAGTCTCAGTCAAATTAAATTTCTTGCTTTTTTATTCTTACACTAAGTAAACAACTACCGCATTACGCTTATCTCTGGTATGTTTCGATGACCAACCTGCAAGCCACAAGGAAAATTTTTAATAAAGGAAAATCTAATATATAAAATTCTCGTGTCACAATGTTCGTTCCCGTACTCCTCCGAAACGGCTTGACCGATTCTCATGAAATTTTGTGTGCAGATCGGGTAGATATGAGAATCGGCCAACATCTATTTTTCATACCCCTAAATGATAAGGGTGACCAACCACTAAATATTTTTGCTGGTGGTACGAAGTTCACGGGGTCAGCTAGTTATAGTTAAAATATATGCGTCTTACTTGCCCTAGGTGAAGGAAATATTGTTGATGCAGTATTTATTAAAATACCACCAGTATAATAAAGCCTAAAACATCTCAAGCTATATCTACTAAAATGGGCTATTATAAAATACCTAAAATAGATAAAAAAAACTAGCAAGCATCAATAAAATAATGAGCTAACTAGGAGATATCTACGGATAGGATCTACACTAAGCAGTTAATACCAAGGGTAGACAGATATTCATTTGCTCTTCTGAGACCACACTCCACAGTCACACCAATATTTTTACAGAAATATCGACATAAATAATAATAAGCAAATCCAGTGTTGTTTAGAATAATTTTATGGGTTTTACCCATGTTTTACCTATTTTGGTTATTACAGTATATAAATACAGTACATTCAAAGGTAATGTAATAGCAATGTTTGTTGAATATTTTAATTATATTATCAATATAAATTCCAGTTTTCTATACTCCAAATGCAAAGCACAAATCACAATTCACAATGCCGAATGCAATGCAATTGCAAAGGCCAAATTACAGAATCAGGGCCGGCCCTGATTCTATAACTTAGTTGCTATCAAAAAATGATAGCCACCGACATATATTTTGTATCCATTGAAGGTTTGCTACGAAAATGATACTTTTATTTTCATAGCAAACCTTCAATGGATAAAAAATATATGTCAGTGGCTATCATTTTTTAATAGCAACTGAGTTCAGTGTTGCCATGTCCAAAATCTGGTCGACGGAGATATCGTACAAAAAATACGGTAGTTTCTAAGAAATTACGGTGATAGGGTCTGGAGAAAAACGGGGAAAATAACGGTGTACAAATTTTAATAAAACACCCATTTTAAAGCACAGATTTTTAAATTGAAATACCTACTAAAAATGACCAGGTATAAATTGACTTATGGCCGATTTTACCAACGTCGAGTGGCGTTTATCTTCGGAGTGAAATTGGCGTTCTGACAGTTTTTAAACTCCTGTCAAAATAACAAAATGCTCGGATAAGACTCATTTTACGTTGGTGAAATCGACCCTAACAAAGGTACACCATACAATTCAGAACATTTGAGTAGAAATAAATCATCTTAAAGAGAAAATCATCTTTTGATGTCATGATCTGAGGTCACTGATTTCAGCCGAAAATGTTTTGATTCTTTTCATATCACATATACATTCAAATTGTACGCCGACAAGATGTACAGGGAATCACCGTAATAATAAATAAATACTACGAACTTTAACTCATTCGTAGGGATGCGTACATTTTTGAAATTGCTGCCTATCGTTCAAGGAACGATAGGCAGCAGTTTTTTTTACTAAATTAGAGGCTGTTTTTAAAATACATAATTATTTAAATGAATAAACTGCATGATTCGAACTGTTACCTCCTCTATTTTTAATAAGAAAATTTCAATCCCTGATTACGATAGATATCGTCACCGTTTTCGTGCTTCAACGGTAAGCGGTTTTTTGCTGAACACGGTGTTATTACCGTAATTACGGTGCATATGGCAACACTGACTGAGTTACAGAATCAGAGCCCAGGTATAGACTATGGTCTGTGGTCTACGGTAGGAGCATGGAACTAGGAGTTACGACTTATAAGGAGCATAGAAATAGAATACTTATCGCAAATATAGTCGCAAATCCTAGTTCCATGGGTAGGAGGACTGGAAGCTGGAACCACATCTGTGCGCATCAATTCGCATTTTGTCCAAAACTTTCATTATTCAGAGTCGTGTATAGGACGCAAACAAAAACACAACAACATAGCCTCTGCGCATGGGGTGCTGTCGCGCAACCAATGACGACGGCCGGAATGCGACTGGAGAGCCAATCAGAGCCACGATACTTTATTTTCGACTTCTGCACAACAAGGCTACGGCCACAACTGCGCGTCAATTAAGCGGGACGCGGCCGCGGGACGCGATGTGGGAGCGTCCATGATGCGAATCTATACGTGCACAATCTTTAAGGTCTAAGAATCGCGTTGTAGTCGCGTAGATGTGTGTACGGCGTCATTCAAATACTAAGGGACTAGGGAGGCGACCGCCGCGCCGCCGCGCGGCTGACGTTCCCGCTTCGCAGTCGCTTTGGTCGCGCAGCGCAGGTTTGGTTGCGCCGCTGGAGCGTCTCGTAAATATGGCGCGCGGACCGTTGCGCGACAGAGACAGACCCCGCTCGTTTTTCATACGTACCACGGCGTCGGGGGCCGCCACCTTACTTATTCACTCATCACAAGCAAAGTTCTTATCCCATAAACTTGAAATTTTACACACACATAGCCAGATACTTACGGCAACACAATTTGATAATTTATTAATGAATTGGCAGACCGGGAACCTAGCAAAAAAATATCACATCCGAAAAATGAGTTACGTTTTATGTTTCTCTAGGTAAATAAGACTTTTATTAATAAAAGTAGTTGTTATTACTACGTGCAAATAATTTTAATAGAATAAGGACTATATTACCAATATTGCACAGGTTTTAGTTTTAGGCTGTCTACTATATTATAATAAAATTTTAATAAATCTCCAAAATGACTCCTTCGAAGTAAAATAAATCTTATATTACGAAATGGGTACGGAAGGCAAGATGGCTGCCCTATAAAGTTTGTGCCACACTGCGACACTGCTGTGCTATGTTTTTTTTGTAAGAGGGAAAATTTTAGTACAGTTTATAGACCAGATGTTTGTCAACTTTATTTTTTACTTAGATGCTATGGGTATATCAAACGCTTCTGGAGTGAGCATCTTGAGGGTATGATGATGACCAGATGTTTGTCAACTGGATCTCAGGTGATATAATCGCAAGGAGAATCAAATTTTTACTTAGATACTATGTCTATATGAGACGCTTCTGGATGGAACATCTTGAGGGGCTGATGATGAGCAGTTAAGTGTTCAGAAAATTGGATCAAGAGAAATGAAACAGATTTTATTTCGAAAGATCAAGTTTTATTTAGAATAGAATAGAATAGCAATGCTTTTTATTCAAATAAACTTTTTTATAAGTGCTTTTGAATCGTCGATGAGTCTACCACTGGTTCGGAATGCCCTTCCTACCGAGAAGAACCAGCAAGAAACTGCGGTTGCTCTTTTCAAAACAAGTTTACAATTCAATAAATACTGCATACATAGCATATGTATGCAGTGTTTCCACAATGAGTGGAAGTTCCACAAAAGCATACCTAATTATAATTCAACACATGTTAAGGCGGGCAGACAGAAAGTAGCCCCATTCTCGCCGGTGGAACCCGTTCACGAGCATGATGCACGATCCAGCCATTGCTTCGCAAGAGCAAACCCATTTTACAATGAGAAAAGCTACGCGGGTAAAACCGCGGGTCCCTGCGAGTCAAGAATTAACAAGTGACTGCTAGTCAAACTGTCAGTCAGTCAACGGATCAGTCAAACAGTCAATCAACCAGCTAAGATTTTAGAATATAATCGACCGAGCGAAGCGAAGGTCTTTGAGTTAACTAGGGCGATTTGCACTTGTCCGTCCGTCCGTCCGTCCGTCTGTCAGAGCCTTATAACTTTTGAATTACTGAACGTAATTACTTCAAATTTAGATATAATATGTAAACCGATGGCCTCCAGCCGAAAATGGCTTAAAAAGTTATAAAAATCTTTATTTCAGGGGGGCTCTCATAGAAGCGAATGCGAAGTAAAAAAAAAAATATCGCGTTACATAAAATTGTTACGTATCATTTTAAAGATAATTTTGAACTGAGTACAAAAATAATTTTTTTTTAATTTTTCCCTTAAAATTGACGAAATGGGGGGCTTTCAAAGTGGCGATTTTATACGCTCGCTTGAAGACGCTCTCTAGAAAAATCCGCTATGGATTTTCAAACTGATTTTATGTTTTTAGGTCACTTATATCCTGTACTTGAACAACAAATACTAAAATTATATGAATATTATAAAGAAACGAGATTATTTAATTTTTAATGGGCGTCAGTAATTCATATAGCATCAACATAGCTTCACAATAATGCTAATAGATGGCGCAGTCAGTAACTATTCCCATGGAACTACGAGTTAAATTCAATGTTTGATAAATAATTCAATGTTTTCACTAACGTTCCCTAACCTTTACGGGCTACCTATAAGTTAGGTGATTGATGTTTTCTGTCAACTTATTTATCACGATCCTGTACGGGACACCTAAAAGGATATTGGGACGGATGTTAGGACTTAGGATTGTATTTAGGACCTACCTACGTTAAGAGACTCCTACTTAGGGGATGATTTAGGTATGTTTGGTGAAAACGGGCATAATAATAATGTCAGTTTTGGTTATCATGTATCGATTGAATGAATAATCATGGGATACCGTTACCGCGAGGTCTCAGTTCGGGGCGAACCACTAGTAAAACTTTAGATCATCAAGCAGTGATAGCCTAGTGGTTAGGACTGTGGTCTACTATTCCCGGGGGCTTCTATTCTATTCTACTAAACCAAGTGTGGGCAGAGAGTGGCTCACTGCTGAACATCGTGAGAAAACCAAGTGTGGGCAGTGAGTGGCTCACTGCTGATCAGGAGTGTGAAAATTTTCGAAGCAGAAGTCAATGCACAAATTGACATCACACTCCCTGCACTTGTACGTAGTCCTTGATGTCTTCTTGAACCGGTAGGTGCACCATACGCAGCGGCCGGCCTTCAACCCTGATTTTACCGGGAAATGGCGGTGTGGCAGAGTCACTCGCTTGAATGGTGTTCGCCCTACGGTGATTACATGATTTGAGGTAACCACTGGTCGCTCTGGTTGTGGGTCGATTACAAATCGCTTCAAAAGCCCATCCATCACCTGCTCGTGGTACGTCCGGTGGGAGATCTTTCGGCACCTTGCTCTGGTATAAGATGTGCGAGTTAAAAATGCCTGTATTTAAAAGATGCCGAAACACTTTCTTATACCATATCAAGTTCCTTGGTCGCTCCATCGGCTGGGACGACAGGATCTGGTCTTTGCGATCGACCCCACCCATAGCCTTGTTATAATCTAGAACCATAGCTGGCTTATATTTGGTCGTCCCGTATTTGGTCTGTAGTCCCACGTCTGGCTTGTGGTATGTCGAAATCATCGATACCAGGCCCGTGTCACGCCAAACCATCACTGTCAAGTCTTTGGTGTTAGAGCTTAACATGTCTCCGGAATTCATGTTAGCCCTCGTGAGATTCCGCAACGAATCCGGAATATTTTGGCGGTTCAATCTCAATGTCCCGTAGCAGTCACACTTTTTTGTCTTCAAATACCTCGCCAATAATGGCAAGTTATAGAAGTTGTCCATTACGATGGTATGCCCCTTTCCAAATAATGGCTTTGCCAGGTCAATGACGATATTGGCTGTGGCATTAGTTGGAGGGGGCATACTACGCGAAGTCCCGTCATGTCCTGCGTTGTCATCATGTCCCGCGTCGTGTCCTGCGTCATGTCCTTCGTCACGGTTGATTTGATGTTCGTCTCGTCTATCCAGCCTGTCCTTACTCCCTGTGTAATAAAAAAAGTCCCAAAGGTAACCATTCTTATCGCACAGCTCGTAAGTTTTAATACCTACTTGCGCAGCCTTGGTCGAGATTTTTTAGACAAAACTTAGTAGTCCCTTCCGTTTTAGAAGCGATTCATCTATGGCCACTTCCTGAGGGTAGTAGAGCCGTTTAAACTGCTTGCGAAAGTAGTCTATGTCATACTGGATTTTGTGTAGTCTTTTTTCATATAATGTCATGTCAGGTCTCAATGTTGCGTTGTCGTTGAAATGTACAAATTTTTTTAGCAATATAAACCTGTTGTAAGACATGGTTCTCTGGAATAGTGTCATGCTGCTATTCCCTGTCCAGTAACCTTGCTCCACAGGGCTTGGGTACAACCCTTGCGCAATCAGAAGTGCTATGGGGTTTAACTATTTTGAGGAAACAGTCCACAGGTTCAGCCAGTTCAGAAACCGGGAATGTCGGCCCTGGTAGACCAGTAAACTCCTCCCTCAATCCGGTGAACTCTGTCAGGTCGCTTCTCCAGTCTAAGTCAACGTGAGCCAACAAATCAGCCAGTTGCTTGTCATTGCTTTGGTCTACACCATCAAGAATATTGCTGTCTGAAAAGGCGTCCTCCACTGCCGAGTCAATTAGTCGGGACATACAAAACGGTCCTCTAAAGTTTATGTCACCTACTACGTCATCTATGTCATCTGCGTCAATGTCGCTACCGTCATCGCAGCCAATTGTTAATTCTTCCTCGCCAATGGTGACTTCTTCTGCGACTGGTGGTGGATTATCTGGAACAACAAAAAAAACCGTTAACCTAGCTTAACGGTAGTTGAAATGAAACAGTTTTTCTTACTAAATATGAATGAAGGACGCGATAGTTGAAGTTGAAAAACTTAGAAATAGATATTTCGGTACTCACCAACTATGACCGCAAATAATGGTTCCGCTGGCCCCCCAGTATACTCCACTGGCTCGTCCATAGGTTCTGAACCAATAAATAATATTATTTAAATATTATGGCCTACATCTAATAAAACATACGCAGTTATGTAGGTAATTCTTACCAGTCAATATCCGTCCAGCGTCTCCGCCGATATACAATGGCGGCGCCGAAGAAGGCCCGCAGTGGGCTGGACTGCCACGTTAATAGGTACTGAAACGACAATTTGGCCCACAATAAATTAACAAAAAGAGCACAACAAAAAGAGCACTGTTAAGAAATTCTTACCTGTCAAATACAAACCATCGTCTCCACCGATATTGGATGGCATAGTCATGGGCATATTTTCAGAACTTGTCAACTTGTCTTGTTTATTTACAGTCCTGAAATAAATATCAGTAATTATTACTAAAGTAGATATTATAGCTCAATGTTATCACACTAATATTACTAGTGGTTCGCCCCGAACTGAGACCTCGCGGTAACGGTATCCCATGATTATTCATTCAATCGATACATGACGACCAAACCTGACATTATTATTATGCCCGTTTTCACCAAACATACCTATATCATCCCCTAAGTAGGAGTCTCTTTATGTAGGTAGCTCCTAAATACAATCCTAAGTCCTAACATCCGTCCCAATGTCCTTTTAGGTGTCCCGTACAGGATCGTGATAAAGAAGTTGACAGAAATCATCACCTAACTTATCATAGCCCGTAAGGTTAGGCAACGTTAATGAAAACATTGAATTAATAAGTACTAACGAGTGAAAACGGGTTACGGGCATCTGTACAAATCGTTATCTATCGACGCGAATAGAAAATATACAAAATGCAGTAATTAATAGTTTATTGAAGTTTGATATATAACTAAACAATAATTTTAATTGAATAAGTTATTATTTTATTTAACTAAATAATAATGTTCCACGCAAAACTGTTTTTGGGATAGTCGTAACTCCCTAGTTCCATGGAATAGTTAATGACTGCGCCATCTATTAGCATTATTGTGAAGCTATGTTGATGCTATATGAATTACTGATGCCCATTAAAAATTAAATAATCTCATTTCTTTATAATATTCATATAATTTTAGTATTTGTTGTTCAAGTACAGGATACAAGTGAAACAAAAAACTAAAATCAGCTTGAAAATATATAGTCAATTCTCCTAGAGAGCATCTTCAAGAGAGCGTATTAAATCTCCACTTTGAAAGCCCCCCATTTCGTCAATTTTAAGGGAAAAATTAAAAAATAAATATTTTTGTACTCGGTTCGAAATTATCTTTAACATGATAATGTCATGATTTTATAAAAATGACGGTGTTAAATGAATTTTTCAAGTGGCAATTCTTTCAGTGTGGCAACACTTGTTTTATGTCGGTAATTTGTTAGTTGTTGGCAAACATGATTGCGTTGGCCAATCAGGAATAAGCACGCATAGCCCCTACAAAATTACGTAAAGAGTGGGAAAAATGGGGGGAGAAAGCGAGGGCCGGATGGTCGACAGCGGAGGACAGGCAGTTCACAGAGTACTATTTATATATACGGGAATAGAGGACAATTTCGCTAGCCAAAAGTGGCAACAGATTACAGCTCAGTGGCGCCTCTGTATTCGGCGAACGGAACTAATACTCGTAATACATACCTACCGTAGATGCCTATATTGCTACTATATAACCTATAACCTACGTTTCTATAGCATCACTGCTATTATTATAATATATATAGCTCGATTACCACTGACTGACTGATTCACTGACTCATTGACAGGGTTGTTCTCCTAGAAGGAGACGGAAATCGATATAATGATGTTCGGGAGATGTGTTTGGGGGGGGGATTCGAGTTGGGGAAAATTATGACATTTCGGAAAAACAAGATGGCGGCCGACGTGAATCTTGCAACTCTTTTGTTTTCCGACCGATTTCTTTGAAATTTTGGATTATTGTAGAAATTAGTAAACGATTAACAGAAAAAGTAAAAAAAATTAAAAAAACAAGATGGCGGCCGAGCTGTGACGTCTCAAACTTCCACCCCTCTCCTGTAAAATTTTGTATGAAAAAAATTTTTTTCACCCAAGGTGTCGTATAGAGCTCAAAGAATGTGACTCGGAGAAAGGTGGAGAGAGCTGATGAGTGAGGAGTTCGGAGACGGGCGAGGGGCACGGCCAGGGTATAGAAGATAGGTGGAGGGTGCTCGACCAAATGTCATTCGAAACCTCGAGCAGTTGCCAGTGAGTTGAAAAAAAAATCCAAAATGGCGGAAAAAAAATGGCGGCAAATTTTGTCCGTCTCTCTCTCGGAGACTATGAAAGATGGAGGAGCGGTTTCTCGACAAAAGGTGATCACAACCCGGAGGTCTACCTGGTGAGTAGGAAAAAAATTCAAGATGGCGGATTTTTTTTTTTACATACAAAATGTATGGGGAATATTGAAGGGACTAGAAGTTGGGAACTATGCAAGACATTGATTTTGATAGGTTCATAGGGCTTTTTTTCTTTTTCTTTTTTTTCATTTTACATTTGCTTTTTTTCTTTTTTTTCTTTTTTTTTCTTTTTTTTTTTCTTTTTCTTTTGTGAATGAGGAGCACGGCCAGGTTATTGCAGATAGGTGGGGTGTGCCCGAACAAATTTTTTGCCAAAAGATGACCAGAATCAGAAGGTCTACTTCATGAGTAAAAAAATCGCGGTCCGCTTTAGCGGGCCGCGCACCCACGCGCCCTACTTGTAGCAATAACACTTCCCGCGAGCTGCTTTAGCAGCTCGCGCACCGAGCGAAATAAACAAAGCCGAACAATCGCGGTCCGCTTTAGCGGGCCGCGCACCCACGCGCCTTACTTTTAGTAAAACACTTCCCGCGAGCTGCTTTAGCAGCTCGCGCACCGAGCAAATGCTAGTTATAATATATATAGCTCGATTACCACTCACTCACTGACACACTCACTCACTCATTGACAGGGTTGTTCTCCTAGAAGGAGACGGAAAACGATACAATTATGTAGGGGAGATATGTCCGGGTGGGGGATTCGAGTGGGGAAAAATTATGACATTTCGGAAAAACAAGATGGCGGCCGACGTGAATCTTGCAACTCTTTTGTTTTCCGACCGATTTCTTTGAAATTTTGGACTATTGTAGAAATTAGTAAACGATTAACAGAAAAAGTGAAAAAAATTAAAAAAACAAGATGGCGGCCGAGCTGTGACGTCTCAAATTTCCGACCCCTCTCCTGTAAAATTTTGTATGAAAAAAAATTTTTTCACCCATGGTGTCATATAGAGCTCAAAGAATGTGACTCGGAGAAAGGTGGAGAGAGCTGATGAGTGAGGAGTTCGGAGACGGGCGAGGGGCACGGCCAGGGTGTAGAAGATAGGTGGAGGGTGCTCGACCAAATGTCATTCGAAACCTCGAGCAGTTGCCAGTGAGTTGAAAAAAAATTCCAAAATGGCGGAAAAAAAATGGCGGCAAACTTTGTCCGTCTCTCTCTCGGAGACTATAAAAGATGGAGGAGCGGTTTCTCGACAAAAGATGATCACAACCCGGAGGTCTACCTGGTGAGTAGGAAAAAAATTCAAGATGGCGGATTTTTTTTTCCCCCATACAAAATGTATGGGGAATATTGAAGGGACTAGAAGTTGGGAACTATGCAAGACATTGATTTTGATAGGTTCATAGGGCTTTTTTCTTTTTCTTTTTTTTCATTTTACATTTGCTTTTTTTCTTTTTTTTCTTTTTTTTTCTTTTTTTTCTTTTTCTTTTGTGAATGAGGAGCACGGCCACGTTATTGCAGATAGGTGGGGTGTGCTCGAACAAATTTTTTGGCAAAAGATGACCAGAATACGAAGGTCTACTTGATGAGTAAAAAAATCGCGGTCCGCTTTAGCGGGCCGCGCACCCACGCGCCCTACTTGTAGTAATAACACTTCCCGCGAGCTGCTTTAGCAGCTCGCGCACCGAGCGAAATAAATAAAGCCGAACAATCGCGGTCCGCTTTAGCGGGCCGCGCACCCACGCGCCTTACTTTTAGTAATAACACTTCCCGCGAGCTGCTTTAGCAGCTCGCGCACCGAGCAAACGCTAGTTATAATATATATAGCTCGATTACCACTGACTCACTGACTGACTCATTGACACGATTGTTCTCCTAGAAGGAGACGGAAATCTATATAATGATGTTCGGGAAATGTGTTTGGGGGGGGGATTCGAGTTGGGGAAAATTATGACATTTCGGAAAAACAAGATGGCGGCCGACGTGAATCTTGCAACTCTTTTGTTTTCCAACCGATTTCTTTGAAATTTTGGATTATTGTAGAAATTAGTAAACGATTAACAGAAAAAGTGAAAAAAATTAAAAAAACAAGACGGCGGCCGAGCTGTGACGTCTCAAATTTCCACCCCTCTCCTGTAAAATTTTGTATGAAAAAAATTTTTTTCACCCATGGTGTCGTATAGAACTCAAAGAATGTGACTCGGAGAAAGGTGGAGAGAGCTGATGAGTGAGGAGTTCGGAGACATGCGAGGGGCACGGCCAGGGTATAGAAGATAGGTGGAGGGTGCTCGACCAAATGTCATTCGAAACCTCGAGCAGTTGCCAGTGAGTTGAAAAAAAATTCCAAAATGGCGGAAAAAAAATGGCGGCAAATTTTGTCCGTCTCTCTCTCGGAGACTATAAAAGATGGAGGAGCGGTTTCTCGACAAAAGATGATCACAACCCGGAGGTCTACCTGGTGAGTAGGAAAAAAATTTAAGATGGCGGATTTTTTTTTTCCATACAAAATGTATGGAAAATATTGAAGGGACTAGAAGTTGGGAACTATGCAAGACATTGATTTTGATAGGTTCATAGGGCTTTTTTTCTTTTTCTTTTTTTTCATTTTACATTTGCTTTTTTTCTTTTTTTTTTTCTTTTTTTTTCTTTTTCTTTTGTGAATGAGGAGCACGGCCAGGTTATTGCAGATAGGTGGGGTGTGCTCGAACAAATTTTTTGGCAAAAGATGACCAGAATCCGAAGGGCTACTTGATGAGTAAAAAAATCGCGGTCCGCTTTAGCGGGCCGCGCACCCACGCGCCCTACTTGTAGTAATAACACTTCCCGCGAGCTGCTTTAGCAGCTCGCGCACCGAGCGAAATAAATAAAGCCGAACAATCGCGGTCCGCTTTAGCGGGCCGCGCACCCACGCGCCCTACTTGTAGCAATAACACTTCCCGCGAGCTGCTTTAGCAGCTCGCGCACCGAGCGAAATAAATAAAGCCGAACAATCGCGGTCCGCTTTAGCGGGCCGCGCACCCACGCGCCTTACTTTTAGTAAAACACTTCCCGCGAGCTGCTTTAGCAGCTCGCGCACCGAGCAAATGCTAGTTTTTATAATATATATAGCTCGATTACCACTGATTCACTCACTGACTGATTCACTCATTGACAGGGTTGTTCTCCTAGAAGGAGACGGATATCGATATAATGATGTAGGGGAGATATGTCCAGGTGGGGGATTCGAGTTGGGGAAAATTATGACATTTCGGAAAAACAAGATGGCGGCCGACGTGAATCTTGCAACTCTTTTGTTTTCCAACCGATTTCTTTGAAATTTTGGATTATTGTAGAAATTAGTAAACGATTAACAGAAAAATTGAAAAAAATTAAAAAAACAAGATGGCGGCCGAGCTGTGACGACTCAAATTTCCGACCCCTCTCCTGTAAAATTTTGTATGAAAAAAATTTTTTTCACCCATGGTGTCGTATAGAGCTCAAAGAATGTGACTCGGAGAAAGGTGGCGAGAGCTGATGAGTGAGGAGTTCGGAGACGGGCGAGCGGCACGGCCAGGGTATAGAAGATAGGTGGAGGGTGCTCGACCAAATGTCATTCGAAACCTCGAGCAGTTGCCAGTCAGTTGAAAAAAAATTCCAAAATGGCGGAAAAAAAATGGCGGCAAATTTTGTCCGTCTCTCTCTCGGAGACTATAAAAGATGGAGGAGCGGTTTCTCGACAAAAGATGATCAAAACCCGGAGGTCTACCTGGTGAGTAGGAAAAAAATTCAAGATGGCGGTTTTTTTTTTTCCATACTAAATGTATGGGGAATATTGAAGGGACTAGAAGTTGGGAACTATGCAAGACATTGATTTTCAACCAACAAAAATTACTCGAAACCACATCCAATTAGCAGGGACTTGAAAAAAAAACTCCAAAATGGCGGATTCAAGATGGCGGCCATAGAAACTTTCTCTGGTGTCTATCTCGGAGAGTATAAAAGATGGAAGAGTGGTTTCTTGGCGAAAGATGATAAAGAACCGAAGGTCTACCTGATGAACGGATAAAAATTCAAGATGGCGGATTTTTTTTCCATGCGAAATATATGGCAAATATTGATTTTTCTTTTTTTTTCTTCTTTTTGTTTCTTTTTTCTATTTTTTCTTTTTTTTCTCTTCTTTTTTTCTTTTTCTTTTGCTTTTACTTTTTTCTTTTCTTTTTCGTTTTTCCTTTTTTCATTTTCTTTTCCTTTTTTTCATTTTTCATTTTCTTTTTTCTTTTTTTTTCCATTTTTCATTTATTTGCTTTTTTTCTTTTTCTTTTTTCTTTTTTTTTCTTTTTTCTTTTATTTTTTCCTTTTATTTATTTTTATTTTTTTTTCATTTTTCATTTTCTTTTTTTTTTCTTTTTTTTTTCTTTTATCTTTCTTTTTCATTTTTCATTTATTTGCTTTTTTCTTTTTCTTTTTTTTCTTTCTTTTTCCTTTTTTTTATATTTTTCTTTTTTTCATTTTTTTTCTTTTTCTTTTGTGAATGAGGAGCACGGCCAGGTTATTGCAGATAGGTGGGATGTGCTCGAACAAATTTTTTGTCAAAAGATGTCCAGAATCCGCTTGATGAGTAAAAAAATCGCGGTCCGCTTTAGCGGGCCGCGCACCCACGCGCCTTACTTTTAGTAAAACATTTACCGCGAGCTGCTTTAGCAGCTCGCGCACCGAGCAAACGCTAGTAATATATATAGCTCGATTACCACTGACTGACACACTCACTCACTCACTCACTCACTCATTGACAGGGTTGTTCTCCTAGAAGGAGACGGAAATCGATATAATGATGTAGGGGAGATATGTCCAGGTGGGGGATTCGAGTTGGGGAAAATTATGACATTTCGGAAAAACAAGATGGCGGCCGACGTGAATCTTGCAACTCTTTTGTTTTCCAACCGATTTCTTTGAAATTTTGAATTATTGTATAAATTAGTAAACGATTAACAGACAAAGTGAAAAAAATTAAAAAAACAAGATGGCGGCCGAGCTGTGACGTCTCAAATTTCAAAATTAATTAATTCAATAATAAATGATTTTTAGTGTAGGTAAGTATTTAGTTTATGATTATAGTGACTCATTAGTTACAAGAACAGTATTTAATTACATAATTATTGTACAATTAATGTACTTTTTTTTAAGTCGAACTTATTGTTTAAGTTTTCGACATCGATTCGATGGTTTTCGAATATGTTTTTAAGTTCTCTAAGGCGCGCTTGCAGAAACGTCGAGTTATCCTTTTAACCCAAAGTTAGTAGCTAACTCTGGGTTAAAAAGACAGGTTTGAGAGATTATAATATATATAGCTCGATTACCACTGACTGACACACTCACTCACTCACTCACTCACTCATTGACAGGGTTGTTCTCCTAGAAGGAGACGGAAATCGATATAATGATGTAGGGGAGATATGTCCAGGTGGGGGATTCGAGTTGGGGAAAATTATGACATTTCGGAAAAACAAGATGGCGGCCGACGTGAATCTTGCAACTCTTTTGTTTTCCAACCGATTTCTTTGAAATTTTGAATTATTGTATAAATTAGTAAACGATTAACAGACAAAGTGAAAAAAATTAAAAAAACAAGATGGCGGCCGAGCTGTGACGTCTCAAATTTCCACCCCTCTCCTGTAAAATTTTGTATGAAAAAAATTTTTTTCACCCATGGTGTCGTATAGAGCTCAAAGAATGTGACTCGGAGAAAGGTGGAGAGAGCTGATGAGTGAGGAGTTCGGAGACGGGCGAGGGGCACGGCCAGGGTATAGAAGATAGGTGGAGGGTGCTCGACCAAATGTCATTCGAAACCTCGAGCAGTTGCCAGTGAGTTGAAAAAAAAATCCAAAATGGCGGAAAAAAAATGGCGGCAAATTTTGTCCGTCTCTCTCTCGGAGACTATAAAAGATGGAGGAGCGGTTTCTCGACAAAAGATGATCACAACCCGGAGTTCTACCTGGTGAGTAGGAAAAAAATTCAAGATGGCGGATTTTTTTTTCCCCCCATACAAAATGTATGTGGAATATTGAAGGGACTAGAAGTTGGGAACTATGCAAGACATTGATTTTGATAGGTTCATAGGGCTTTTTTTCTTTTTCTTTTTTTTCATTTAACATTTGCTTTTTTTCTTTTTTTTCTTTTTTTTTTTTCTTTTTCTTTCTTTTTCTTTTGTGAATGAGGAGCACGGCCAGGTTATTGCAGATAGGTGGGGTGTGCTCGAACAAATTTTTTGGCAGAAGATGACCAGAATCCGAAGGCCTACTTGATGAGTAAAAAAATCGCGGTCCGCTTTAGCGGGCCGCGCACCCACGCGCCCTACTTGTAGTAATAACACTTCCCGCGAGCTGCTTTAGCAGCTCGCGCACCGAGCGAAATAAATAAAGCCGAACAATCGCGGTCCGCTTTAGCGGGCCGCGCACCCACGCGCCTTACTTTTAGTAAAACACTTCCCGCGAGCTGCTTTAGCAGCTCGCGCACCGAGCGAAACAAATAAAGCCGAACAATCGCGGTCCGCTTTAGCGGGCCGCGCACCCACGCGCCCTACTTGTAGCAATAACACTTCCCGCGAGCTGCTTTAGCAGTGTATATATAGCTATATAGTATATATATATATATATATATATATATATATATATATATATATATATATATATATATATATATAGTATATATAGCTAATCGAGCTATTATTATAATATATATAGCTCGATTACCACTGACTGACACACTCACTCACTCACTCACTCACTCATTGACAGGGTTGTTCTCCTAGAAGGAGACGGAAATCGATATAATGATGTAGGGGAGATATGTCCAGGTGGGGGATTCGAGTTGGGGAAAATTATGACATTTCGGAAAAACAAGATGGCGGCCGACGTGAATCTTGCAACTCTTTTGTTTTCCAACCGATTTCTTTGAAATTTTGGATTATTGTAGAAATTAGTAAACGATTAACAGAAAAAGTGAAAAAAATTAAAAAAACAAGATGGCGGCCGAGCTGTGACGTCTCAAATTTCAGACCCCTCTCCTGTAAAATTTTGTATGAAAAAAATTTTTTTCACCCATGGTGTCGTATAGAGCTCAAAGAATGTGACTCGGAGAAAGGTGGCGAGAGCTGATGAGTGAGGAGTTTGGAGACGGGCGAGGGGCACGGCCAGGGTATAGTAGATAGGTGGAGGGTTCTCGACCAAATGTCATTCGAAATCTCGAGCAGTTGCCAGTGAGTTGAAAAAAAATTCCAAAATGGCGGAAAAAAAATGGCGGCAAATTTTGTCCGTCTCTCTCTCGGAGACTATAAAAGATGGAGGAGCGGTTTCTCGACAAAAGATGATCGAAACCCGGAGGTCTACCTGGTGAGTAGGAAAAAAATTCAAGATGGCGGACTTTTTTTCCATACTAAATGTATGGGGAATATTGAAGGGACTAGAAGTTGGGAACTATGCAAGACATTGGTTTTGATAGGTTCATAGGGCTTTTTTTCTTTTTCTTTTTCTTCATTTTACATTTGTTTTTTTTTTCTTTTTTTCATTTTTTTTCTTTTTTTTTCTTTTTCTTTTGTGAATGAGGAGCACGGCCAGGTTATTACAGATAGGTGGGGTGTGCTCGAACAAATTTTTGGCAAAAGATGACCAGAATCCGAAGGGCTACTTGATGAGTAAAAAAATCGCGGTCCGCTTTAGCGGGCCGCGCACCCACGCGCCCTACTTGTAGTAATAACACTTCCCGCGAGCTGCCTTAGCAGCTCGCGCACCGAGCGAAATAAATAAAGCCGAACAATCGCGGTCCGCTTTAGCGGGCCGCGCACCCACGCGCCTTACTTTTAGTAAAACACTTCCCGCGAGCTGCTTTAGCAGCTCGCGCACCGAGCGAAACAAATAAAGCCGAACAATCGCGGTCCGCTTTAGCGGGCCGCGCACCCACGCGCCCTACTTGTAGCAATAACACTTCCCGCGAGCTGCTTTAGCAGTGTATATATAGCTATATAGTATATATATATATATATATAGTATATATAGCTAATCGAGCTATTATTATTATTATAATATATATAGCTCGATTACCACTGACTGACACACTCACTCACTCACTCACTCACTCATTGACAGGGTTGTTCTCCTAGAAGGAGACGGAAATCGATATAATGATGTAGGGGAGATATGTCCAGGTGGGGGATTCGAGTTGGGGAAAATTATGACATTTCGGAAAAACAAGATGGCGGCCGACGTGAATCTTGCAACTCTTTTGTTTTCCAACCGATTTCTTTGAAATTTTGGATTATTGTAGAAATTAGTAAACGATTAACAGAAAAAGTGAAAAAAATTAAAAAAACAAGATGGCGGCCGAGCTGTGACGTCTCAAATTTCAGACCCCTCTCCTGTAAAATTTTGTATGAAAAAAATTTTTTTCACCCATGGTGTCGTATAGAGCTCAAAGAATGTGACTCGGAGAAAGGTGGGGAGAGCTGATGAGTGAGGAGTTCGGAGACGGGCGAGGGGCACGGCCAGGGTATAGTAGATAGGTGGAGGGTGCTCGACCAAATGTCATTCGAAATCTCGAGCAGTTGCCAGTGAGTTGAAAAAAAATTCCAAAATGGCGGAAAAAAAATGGCGGCAAATTTTGTCCGTCTCTCTCTCGGAGACTATAAAAGATGGAGGAGCGGTTTCTCGACAAAAGATGATCGAAACCCGGAGGTCTACCTGGTGAGTAGGAAAAAAATTCAAGATGGCGGACTTTTTTTTTCCATACTAAATGTATGGGGAATATTGAAGGGACTAGAAGTTGGGAACTATGCAAGACATTGGTTTTGATAGGTTCATAGGGCTTTTTTTCTTTTTCTTTTTTTTCATTTTACATTTGTTTTTTTTTTCTTTTTTTTCATTTTTTTTCTTTTTTTTTCTTTTTCTTTTGTGAATGAGGAGCACGGCCAGGTTATTACAGATAGGTGGGGTGTGCTCGAACAAATTTTTTGGCAAAAGATGACCAGAATCCGAAGGGCTACTTGATGAGTAAAAAAATCGCGGTCCGCTTTAGCGGGCCGCGCACCCACGCGCCCTACTTGTAGTAATAACACTTCCCGCGAGCTGCTTTAGCAGCTCGCGCACCGAGCGAAATAAATAAAGCCGAACAATCGCGGTCCGCTTTAGCGGGCCGCGCACCCACGCGCCTTACTTTTAGTAGAAAACTTCCCGCGAGCTGCTTTAGCAGCTCGCGCACCGAGCGAAATACTAGTTATAATATATATAGCTCGATTACCACTGACTGACACACTCACTCACTCACTCACTCACTCATTGACAGGGTTGTTCTCCTAGAAGGAGACGGAAATCGATATAATGATGTAGGGGAGATATGTCCAGGTGGGGGATTCGAGTTGGGGAAAATTATGACATTTCGGAAAAACAAGATGGCGGCCGACGTGAATCTTGCAACTCTTTTGTTTTCCAACCGATTTCTTTGAAATTTTGAATTATTGTATAAATTAGTAAACGATTAACAGACAAAGTGAAAAAAATTAAAAAAACAAGATGGCGGCCGAGCTGTGACGTCTCAAATTTCCACCCCTCTCCTGTAAAATTTTGTATGAAAAAAATTTTTTTCACCCATGGTGTCGTATAGAGCTCAAAGAATGTGACTCGGAGAAAGGTGGAGAGAGCTGATGAGTGAGGAGTTCGGAGACGGGCGAGGGGCACGGCCAGGGTATAGAAGATAGGTGGAGGGTGCTCGACCAAATGTCATTCGAAACCTCGAGCAGTTGCCAGTGAGTTGAAAAAAAAATCCAAAATGGCGGAAAAAAAATGGCGGCAAATTTTGTCCGTCTCTCTCTCGGAGACTATAAAAGATGGAGGAGCGGTTTCTCGACAAAAGATGATCACAACCCGGAGGTCTACCTGGTGAGTAGGAAAAAAATTCAAGATGGCGGATTTTTTTTTCCCCCCATACAAAATGTATGTGGAATATTGAAGGGACTAGAAGTTGGGAACTATGCAAGACATTGATTTTGATAGGTTCATAGGGCTTTTTTTCTTTTTCTTTTTTTTCATTTTACATTTGCTTTTTTTCTTTTTTTTCTTTTTTTTTTTTCTTTTTCTTTCTTTTTCTTTTGTGAATGAGGAGCACGGCCAGGTTATTGCAGATAGGTGGGGTGTGCTCGAACAAATTTTTTGGCAGAAGATGACCAGAATCCGAAGGCCTACTTGATGAGTAAAAAAATCGCGGTCCGCTTTAGCGGGCCGCGCACCCACGCGCCCTACTTGTAGTAATAACACTTCCCGCGAGCTGCTTTAGCAGCTCGCGCACCGAGCGAAATAAATAAAGCCGAACAATCGCGGTCCGCTTTAGCGGGCCGCGCACCCACGCGCCTTACTTTTAGTAAAACACTTCCCGCGAGCTGCTTTAGCAGCTCGCGCACCGAGCGAAATACTAGTTATAATATATATAGCTCGATTACCACTGACTGACACACTCACTCACTCACTCACTCACTCATTGACAGGGTTGTTCTCCTAGAAGGAGACGGAAATCGATATAATGATGTAGGGGAGATATGTCCAGGTGGGGGATTCGAGTTGGGGAAAATTATGACATTTCGGAAAAACAAGATGGCGGCCGACGTGAATCTTGCAACTCTTTTGTTTTCCAACCGATTTCTTTGAAATTTTGGATTATTGTAGAAATTAGTAAACGATTAACAGAAAAAGTGAAAAAAATTAAAAAAACAAGATGGCGGCCGAGCTGTGACGTCTCAAATTTCAGACCCCTCTCCTGTAAAATTTTGTATGAAAAAAATTTTTTTCACCCATGGTGTCGTATAGAGCTCAAAGAATGTGACTCGGAGAAAGGTGGCGAGAGCTGATGAGTGAGGAGTTCGGAGACGGGCGAGGGGCACGGCCAGGGTATAGTAGATAGGTGGAGGGTTCTCGACCAAATGTCATTCGAAATCTCGAGCAGTTGCCAGTGAGTTGAAAAAAAATTCCAAAATGGCGGAAAAAAAATGGCGGCAAATTTTGTCCGTCTCTCTCTCGGAGACTATAAAAGATGGAGGAGCGGTTTCTCGACAAAAGATGATCGAAACCCGGAGGTCTACCTGGTGAGTAGGAAAAAAATTCAAGATGGCGGACTTTTTTTCCATACTAAATGTATGGGGAATATTGAAGGGACTAGAAGTTGGGAACTATGCAAGACATTGGTTTTGATAGGTTCATAGGGCTTTTTTTCTTTTTCTTTTTCTTCATTTTACATTTGTTTTTTTTTTCTTTTTTTCATTTTTTTTCTTTTTTTTTCTTTTTCTTTTGTGAATGAGGAGCACGGCCAGGTTATTACAGATAGGTGGGGTGTGCTCGAACAAATTTTTGGCAAAAGATGACCAGAATCCGAAGGGCTACTTGATGAGTAAAAAAATCGCGGTCCGCTTTAGCGGGCCGCGCACCCACGCGCCCTACTTGTAGTAATAACACTTCCCGCGAGCTGCTTTAGCAGCTCGCGCACCGAGCGAAATAAATAAAGCCGAACAATCGCGGTCCGCTTTAGCGGGCCGCGCACCCACGCGCCTTACTTTTAGTAAAACACTTCCCGCGAGCTGCTTTAGCAGCTCGCGCACCGAGCGAAACAAATAAAGCCGAACAATCGCGGTCCGCTTTAGCGGGCCGCGCACCCACGCGCCCTACTTGTAGCAATAACACTTCCCGCGAGCTGCTTTAGCAGTGTATATATAGCTATATAGTATATATATATATGTCGGAAATTAAAATTAAAATGGCCATTATTTAAAGCGCCATCTGTTATGAAATAGTTGTACTAGTTTATTCAGTCATTCAATTGACTCGAATTGTTTGTACTAGTTTATTAAGTCACTCAATTGACTTGAATTGTTAGTAAGTTTATTAAGTCACTCAATTGACTCGAATTGTTTGAACTAGTTTATTAAATTACTCAATTGACTCGAAAGCGACATCTATACCGAAATCGGATATTGTATGTACTAGTTTATTAAGTCACTCAAGTGACTCGAAAGCGCCCTCTATAAGCGAACTCAGGTATTGGATGTACTAGTTTATTCAATCACTCAATTGACTCCATTGACATTCAAACCTGGATGGAGTTGGCGTGGCGGGGGCTGACGAATCGTCTATAAGTAGGGCTGTGGTGCCCGCCAGACGATTATTATTAGAGAAGTCATCATTATTATTATCATTATTAGACAGTCATAGTCACGAGACAGTTGGTCTCGGTTGTTCATGAGAGCTTGGTGGAGCATGGTCTCCCAGTCACACCGTCGCGCCAAACCCATCGTTCGCTATATGGTGGTGTTAATTATTTACCTAGCTATTTACAAAGTATTTAAAGTAATTGTGTTTTGAACTACTGTACGTTGATTCTACAAACTTTTAAATATTGTGTGCAGTGCAATAAATCATGTAATCAGCTTCTCGCGTTTATTTGCCCGAGTACCCACAACTATGCAATCAGATCAAGAAGAACAACATGCCCACGATAATGAGGAGCCACCCACGCATGCGGTCTCCGTCATCAGAAGTGGGATCGCCTCGGGCTACCGAGAAGACTGATGATTAATTGAGTGTTGTAATGGACTTACAAAACCAAAATATGAAGCAGTTAATCGAGGTGATTAAACTACCCTCCGTGCCGAAAATATCGTTGCCTGATTTCAATCCTGAACACCAAGATACGGATCCACGGGCATGGTGCTCCACTGTTATAGACCTGTGTTTGTCTGAGAAGCCTCTCCAGGGTTGTGCGCTTATGAATGCTTTGAGTAAAGCGATGAAAGGAACTGCATCTACGTGGCTTCCGCAAGTTTCCGTTTACCGGCGTATGGTATTACTTGGAACCAGTTTAAGGACATTTTCCTAGCGAGATGCGACAGTAATGAAACTACAGCTGCAGCCTTAATTTAATTAATTTGAGTAATAGTTGTCCGAAAGAAAATAAGTGTCTAGCTGCGTATGGAAATCGTTTGACGTCAACGATTATGACTGTGTGGCAAAATCTTAACACTAAGGAATTCTGGTGTATGGCTACCACCTTATCACTATAAAGTACTACTGGATTGTACGGTGAGTTCATTGTATCGTTCCAATGTTTAGTGATACTATTTTGTAGTCTCTTTATTATTTCGTTGTCTTAGCCCATGCGTACGGCGGTACGCTTAGTTGTGTGTATTAATGTAGTACCTACGAGTTGTTGAAGAGTTAGACAGAGCTTTTTAACATTCGATTCCCATCTCTGAATATTTAAGAATTTTAGGTTATTTTAAATTCCCTTTTTACGATATTCAGTTTAGACATTAAAATTACAATTACAAGTTGTTAGTTAGGTTCAATGAAACTTGAACGTACCCGTTCACCCACTGATTAATGCAAAAGTTTGCAGGTACCTACTTAAACAATGATTATTATTTACATGTGGGTACTTCGTTTTCAGTTAGGTACTTTGGGAAGTTTTAAGGTACCTTAACAATGATTTTTTTTATTACATGTGAATACTTCGTGCAATTGGATACCAGCGCGGTGCTTCTGCGCGTGTCACTTATCGGCGGCGACGCCGGCAGAGTCGGTGGCAGCACGCGCGGAGCATGCAGCCGGCGGTATCGGTCTTTTGGCATCTGAGCGGCGACGCATGGATACATGCGAGATTTGCCCGGTCACCGGTCGATTAAATCAATCAGGTCGGTCGTTTTCATTTTGTTATGATTCTGGTGCCGAATGCTCTCTCGTCAAAGAAAGTGTTGCAAATAGGTTATCGTGTGTGCGTTATAATAAAGTCTTAAATATTACCGTGGAAATTAAAGTGTTGATAGTAAATTGCAAATTTTAAGTAATGATTACGATTGATGGACGTAGTTTAGAAATTTTGTTTCACGTGATATCAGATGAGTTTTAACATTTAGAAATTATGATAGGTCGTGATATTTTAAAGCTTTTTTTTCAATTAAGTACGATGACTGCGGATAGTACTTTTTCTATTTCAAAGTGTAAGATTGTTGATGAATGTAGTATTTCTAATTCGGATATTGATTTTACGAATATTGATACGGATATACCAGCTGAGGATAGACCGCGACTATTGTCATTGCTTAACGAATATTCAGATGCTTTTATTAACGGATTAAAACGTTCAAGAGTTACAACCGGAGAACTAAAGATTCGTTTAGTAGATCCTAGTAAAACGGTTCAACGTCGTCCTTACCGTCTTTCGCCCGATGAGCGGCAGATAGTTCGTGATAAAATTAATTAAATGTTGGATGCGGGTATTATCCAACCTAGTTGTTCACCTTTTTCGAGTCCCATAATATTAGTTAAAAACGAGACGGTACAGATCTGTTATGTGTGGATTATCGAGAACTAAAACAGCAACACGCTTTCTGATCGTTTTCCTTTACCTATTATTTCGAATCAAATTGCGAGTCTATGTAGGGGTAATTATTTTACGTGTCTAGACTGTGCCAGTGGGTTTAATCAAATTAAAGTCCATCCAGATAGCGTTGATCTTACTGGATTTGTAACCCCGGACGGTCAATTTGAGTATCTTACCATGTCTTTTAGATTGCGTAATGCACCCAGCGTTTTCCAACGTTCAGTCACTCAGGCTCTTGGTGACTTAGTGCATTCGTATGCTATTATTTACATCAATGATGTTATGATACCATCACATGACGTCGATCAGGGTCTCGAAAGACTACGTGTTGTTCTTGACACTTTAACCAAATGTGGGTTTTCTCTAAAAACTTTCAGTGTTCTTTTTCTTAAACGTAAAGTCGAGTATCTTGGTTATGAGATATCTGCAGGACAGAAATAGCTAAAACCTACGAATTGCATTCAGGTGTTTCGTGAAGTACAACTTGCTATCAATTGTACAATCAGTCGTGTGACAAAGTCGAGTCCTTTAGAACTTCTAATAGGGCGTGTAGCGAGACCGTTGTCATTATTGAGTCCTGATGATAACGAAGTTGAAATAGATCTTTCTGACGTAAGAGAGCAGGTGGTCCAGAATATAACTAAAAAAAAAAAAAATTCAATTATGATATAGTTAGGTTTGATGCAACTAAAGCTAAAATTGTAAGATTTAATGTTGATGATTATGTTTTGTTATCCTAAGTTTAAGGGACCTTTTAAGGTCATTGAAGTTCTTGACGGTGACGAGAATAATAGTCAATAAATTTCTTTTTTTTTTTGGTTTCACTTTTCACACTGATTGAATGCCCGAAGGATTGGGCGTTGTATGTTTGTGACAGTACCAGTTGCACCGGAGCATGTAATAGGTGTTTCTCTATCCTTGGAAGGAGAGCACTTACGCGGCTGAGATGGATAGCTTCTGCGTACGAGTCACACTGCCGATGGACTGGCAAAACTTATAGCCGATGGACTGGCTACTGCCGATGGACTGGCAAAACTTATAGCCGATGGACTGGCTACTGCCGATGGACTGGCAAAACTTATAGCCGATGGACTGGCTACTGCCGATGGACTGGCAAAACTTATAGCCGATGGACTGGCTACTGCCGACGGACTGGCAATTTGTGTTCAAAGTGATCCCTTTTATGATTGGTGTTGCTTGGGTCTCAGTGGAGACTACTTTTGGCAACTTGGTGTTGCTTGGGTCTCGTGGAGACTACGGTGGGGGCCTTTGTGGCCGGGGCCTTTGTGGCCGGGGTCTCTGATGAGACTACTGTGTTGGCCTAGGGTGGCCGGGGTCTCTGATGAGACTACAGTTTTTGGTTAAATCACACATTGTGGTGTTAACCTGGGTGACCAATGGTCGCTACTTATGCGCTGCTGCATGTGGCAGTGGGGCCAAGATGTACGATTAAGCAATTTTTGATTCCTTTAATGGATGGTGTAGTACTATGGCGTACTGATATGCAACTGTTACTTGGATCGATTTTGATTAATTTTGATTAATGGGAACTTTTCATTTGGTCAAATGATTTTGATTACAATTAATTGTGTACAGATGTTTTACATTGAACATTGCTTCATTTTGAGTAGCATGTCAGGTAGGCCGAACCTTGTAACTAAGGTGCCTCAAATGTTTCTTTTTCTTGTCAATAGATACACCACCACACGGGGACGTGTGATTGTCAGTTCTGGCCGTGTCGGAAATTAAAATTAAAATGGCCATTATTTAAAGCGCCATCTGTTATGAAATAGTTGTACTAGTTTATTCAGTCATTCAATTGACTCGAATTGTTTGTACTAGTTTATTAAGTCACTCAATTGACTTGAATTGTTAGTAAGTTTATTAAGTCACTCAATTGACTCGAATTGTTTGAACTAGTTTATTAAATTACTCAATTGACTCGAAAGCGACATCTATACCGAAATCGGATATTGTATGTACTAGTTTATTAAGTCACTCAAGTGACTCGAAAGCGCCCTCTATAAGCGAACTCAGGTATTGGATGTACTAGTTTATTCAATCACTCAATTGACTCCATTGACATTCAAACCTGGATGGAGTTGGCGTGGCGGGGGCTGACGAATCGTCTATAAGTAGGGCTGTGGTGCCCGCCAGACGATTATTATTAGAGAAGTCATCATTATTATTATCATTATTAGACAGTCATAGTCACGAGACAGTTGGTCTCGGTTGTTCATGAGAGCTTGGTGGAGCATGGTCTCCCAGTCACACCGTCGCGCCAAACCCATCGTTCGCTATATGGTGGTGTTAATTATTTACCTAGCTATTTACAAAGTATTTAAAGTAATTGTGTTTTGAACTACTGTACGTTGATTCTACAAACTTTTAAATATTGTGTGCAGTGCAATAAATCATGTAATCAGCTTCTCGCGTTTATTTGCCCGAGTACCCACAACTATGCAATCAGATCAAGAAGAACAACATGCCCACGATAATGAGGAGCCACCCACGCATGCGGTCTCCGTCATATATATAGTATATATAGCTAATCGAGCTATTATTATTATAATATATATAGCTCGATTACCACTGACTGACACACTCACTCACTCACTCACTCACTCATTGACAGGGTTGTTCTCCTAGAAGGAGACGGAAATCGATATAATGATGTAGGGGAGATATGTCCAGGTGGGGGATTCGAGTTGGGGAAAATTATGACATTTCGGAAAAACAAGATGGCGGCCGACGTGAATCTTGCAACTCTTTTGTTTTCCAACCGATTTCTTTGAAATTTTGAATTATTGTAGAAATTAGTAAACGATTAACAGAAAAAGTGAAAAAAATTAAAAAAACTAGATGGCGGCCGAGCTGTGACGTCTCAAATTTCAGACCCCTCTCCTGTAAAATTTTGTATGAAAAAAATTTTTTTCACCCATGGTGTCGTATAGAGCTCAAAGAATGTGACTCGGAGAAAGGTGGCGAGAGCTGATGAGTGAGGAGTTCGGAGACGGGCGAGGGGCACGGCCAGGGTATAGTAGATAGGTGGAGGGTTCTCGACCAAATGTCATTCGAAATCTCGAGCAGTTGCCAGTGAGTTGAAAAAAAATTCCAAAATGGCGGAAAAAAAATGGCGGCAAATTTTGTCCGTCTCTCTCTCGGAGACTATAAAAGATGGAGGAGCGGTTTCTCGACAAAAGATGATCGAAACCCGGAGGTCTACCTGGTGAGTAGGAAAAAAATTCAAGATGGCGGACTTTTTTTTTCCATACTAAATGTATGGGGAATATTGAAGGGACTAGAAGTTGGGAACTATGCAAGACATTGGTTTTGATAGGTTCATAGGGCTTTTTTTCTTTTTCTTTTTTTTCATTTTACATTTGTTTTTTTTTTCTTTTTTTTATTTTTTTTCTTTTTTTTTCTTTTTCTTTTGTGAATGAGGAGCACGGCCAGGTTATTACAGATAGGTGGGGTGTGCTCGAACAAATTTTTTGGCAAAAGATGACCAGAATCCGAAGGGCTACTTGATGAGTAAAAAAATCGCGGTCCGCTTTAGCGGGCCGCGCACCCACGCGCCCTACTTGTAGTAATAAAACTTCCCGCGAGCTGCTTTAGCAGCTCGCGCACCGAGCGAAATAAATAAAGCCGAACAATCGCGGTCCGCTTTAGCGGGCCGCGCACCCACGCGCCCTACTTGTAGTAATAACACTTCCCGCGAGCTGCTTTAGCAGCTCGCGAACCGAGCGAAATAAATATAGCCGAACAATCGCGGTCCGCTTTAGCGGGCCGCGCACCCACGCGCCCTACTTGTAGTAACAACACTTCCCGCGAGCTGCTTTAGCAGCTCGCGCACCGAGCAAACGCTAGTAATAATAATATATATAGCTCGATTACCACTCACTGATTCACTGATTCACTCACTGACTCATTGACATAATTGTTCTCCTAGAAGGAGACGGAAATCGATATAATGATATTCGGGAGATATGTTCGGGTGGGGGATTCGAGTGGGGAAAAATTATGACATTTCGGAAAAACAAGATGGCGGCCGACGTGAATCTTGCAACTCTTTTGTTTTCCAACCGATTTCTTTGAAATTTTGGATTATTGTAGAAATTAGTAAACGATTAACAGAAAAAGTGAAAAAAATAAAAAAAACAAGATGGCGGCCGAGCTGTGACGTCTCAAATTTCCACCCTTCTCCTGTAAAATTTTGTATGAAAAAAATTTTTTTCACCCATGGTGTCGTATAGAGCTCAAAGAATGTGACTCGGAGAAAGGTGGAGAGAGCTGATGAGTGAGGAGTTCGGAGACGGGCGAGGGGCACGGCCAGGGTATAGAAGATAGGTGGAGGGTGCTCGACCAAATGTCATTCGAAACCTCGAGCAGTTGCCAGTGAGTTAAAAAAAAATTCCAAAATGGCGGAAAAAAAATGGCGGCAAATTTTGTCCGTCTCTCACTCGGAGACCATAAAAGATGGAGGAGCGGTTTCTCGACAAAAGATGATCACAACCCGGAGGTCTACCTGGTGAGTAGGAAAAAAATTAAAGATGGCGGATTATTTTTTTTCCATACAAAATGTATGGGGAATATTGAAGGGACTAGAAGTTGGGAACTATGCAAGACATTGATTTTGATAGGTTCATAGGTGTCTTAGATCTCGGAGAATTAAAAAAGAAAAATATACTGGCCGAATTGAGAACCTCCTCCTTTTTGGAAATGGGTTAAAAAAGGTGAAAGAGTGGTTTTTTTGCCAACTATCCACGCGACCAACAAGGTGGGGTGTGCTCCAACAAAAATTACTCGAAACCACATCCAATTAGCAGGGAGTTGAAAAAAAAACTCCAAAATGGCGGATTCAAGATGGCGGCCATAGAAACTTTCTCTGGTGTCTATTTTGGAGAGTATAAAAGATGGAAGAGTAGTTTCTTGGCAACAGATGATCAAGACCCAAAGGTCTACTTGATGATCAGGAAAAAAACAAGATGGCCGATTTTTTTCCATGCGAAATATATGCGAAATATTGATTTTTCTTTTTTTTCTTCTTTTTTTTTCTTTTTTTCTTTTTCTTCATTTTTCTTTTTTTTCTCTTCTTTTTTTCTTTTTCTTTCGCTTTTACATTTTTCTTTTCTTTTCCTTTTTTTCATTTTTCATTTTTTTTTCTTTTTTTTTTCTTTTTTCCTTTTTTTATTTTTTTCATTTTTCATTTTCTTTTTTTCTTTTTTTTCTTTTTTTTTTCTTTTTTTTCATTTTTCATTTATTTGCTTTTTTCTTTTTTCTTTCTTTTTTCCTTTTTTTTAATATATTTTTTTTTTTCATTTTTCATTTTCTTTTTTCTTTACTTTTTTCTTTTTCTTTTGTGAATGAGGAGCACGGCCAGGTTATTGCAGATAGGTGGGGTGTGCTCGAACAAATTTTTTGGCAAAAGATGACCAGAATCCGAAGTTCTACTTGATGAGTAAAAAAATCGCGGTCCGCTTTAGCGGGCCGCGCACCCACGCGCCCTACTTGTAGTAATAACACTTCCCGCGAGCTGCTTTAGCAGCTCGCGCACCGAGCGTAATACTAGTTATAATATATATATAGCTCGATTACCACTGACTGACTGACACACTCACTGATTGACATAATTGTTCTCCTAGAAAGAGACAAAAAACGATACAATGATGTAGGGGAGATATGTCCGGGTGGGGGATTCGAGTGGGGAAAAATTATGACATTTCGGAAAAACAAGATGGCGGCCGACGTGATTCTTGCAACTCTTTTGTTTTCCAACCGATTTCTTTGAAATTTTGGATTATTGTAGAAATTAGTAAACGATTAACAGAAAAAGTAAAAAAAAATAAAAAAACAAGATGGCGGCCGAGCTGTGACGTCTCAAATTTCCGACCCCTCTCCTGTAAAATTTTGTATGAAAAAAATTTTTTTCACCCATGGTGTCGTATAGAGCTCAAAGAATGTGACTCGGAGAAAGGTGGAGAGAGCTGATGAGTGAGGAGTTCGGAGACGGGCGAGGGGCACGGCCAGGGTATAGAAGATAGGTGAAGGGTGCTCGACCAAATGTCATTCGAAACCTCGAGCAGTTGCCAGTGAGTTGAAAAAAAATTCCAAAATGGCGGAAAAAAAATGGCGGCAAATTTTGTCCGTCTCTCTCTCGGAGACTATAAAAGATGGAGGAGCGGTTTCTCTACAAAAGATGATCACAACCCGGAGGTCTACCTGGTGAGTAGGAAAAAAATTCAAGATGGCGGAACTTTTTTTTCCCATACAAAATGTATGGGGAATATTGAAGGGACTAGAAGTTGGGAACTATGCAAGACATTGAGGCATGATTTTGATAGGTTCATAGGTGTCTTAGATCTCGGAGAATTAAAAAAGAAAAATATACTGGCCTGGCTATACGGGGTAGGGGTAGCGGTCGGGGTAGGGGTCGGGGTAGGGGTTGGGGTAGGGGTAGGGGTAGGGGTAGGGGAAGGGGTAGGGGTAGCGGTAGGGTTATGGTTAAGGGTTGGAGTAGGGGTAGGGGTAGGGGTAGGAATAGGTGTAGGGGTAGGGGTAGGGGTCGGGGTAGGGGTAGGGGCGGGTACGGGGAAGGGGTAGGGGTAGCGGTAGGGGTAGCTGTAGTGGTAGCGGTAGCGGTAGGGGTGGGGGTAGGGGTAGAGGTAGCGGTAGGGGTAGGGGTAGGGGTAGTATTATTTTATGGTGTATGGTATTATATTATATTGTGTTAAATCGTGTTATACTATATTATATTATGTTATATTTGTAATATAATTTGTATTATATTGTGTTATAGTTAGTTATATTATATTATATTATATTATATTATATTATATTATATTATATTATATTATATTATATTATATTATATTTTATTATATCATGTTATACGGTATTATATTGTGTTATATTGTGTTATATCGTGTTTTATTATAATATATTGTATATTTTATGTTAAATGGTATTATATTATGTTATATCATGTTATATTATGTTGTATTTGTTATATATTGTATAATATTATGTTATATTATGTTGTATTTGTAATATATTGTTTCTTATTATATTATATTGTGTTATATTGTAATATATTGCATTATTTTATGTTGTATGGTGCTATATTATGTTATATTCGTAATATACTGTGCTATATTATATTATATTGTGTTATATCGTGTTGTATTATGTTATATTTGTAATATATTGTTTCTTATTATATTATATTGTGTTATATCGTGTTGTATTGCGTTATATTTGCAATATATTGTATTATATTGTGTTATAGCGTGTTATATTATATTATGTTATGTTCATAATATATTGTAGTATATCGTGTTGTATTGTAGTATAATGTATTATTTTATGTTAAATGGTATTATGTTATATTATGTTATATTCGTAATATATTGTATTATATTATGTTATATCATGTTATATTATGTTGTATTTGTTATATATTGTATAATATTATGTTATATTATGTTTTATTTGTAATATATTGATTCTTATTATATTGTGTTATATCGTGTTATATTATGTTATATTGCGTTATATTTGCAATATATTGTATTATATTGTGTTATAGCGTGTTACATTATATTATGTTATGTTCATAATATGTTGTATAATATCGTGTATTATAATATATTGTATATTTTATGTTAAATGGTATTATATTATGTTATATTATGTTATATTTGTAATATATTGTATTATATTATATTATATTGTGTTATATCGTGTTATACTATATTATATTTTGTTATTATTGTAATATATTGTGTTATATTGTAATATATTGCATTCTTTTATGTGGTATGGTGCTATATTGTAGTATATCGTATTATACTATATTATATTATGTTATATTTGTAATATATTGTGTTATATTGTAATATATTCCATTATTTTATGTTGTATGGTGCTATATTATGTTATATTCGTAATATACTGTGCTATATTATATTATATTGTGTAATATCGTGTTGTATTGTTATATTATGATATATTTGTAATATATTGTTTCTTATTATATTATATTGTGTTATATCGTGTTGTATTATTATATATTGTATATTTTATGTTAAATGGTATTATATTATGTTATATCATGTTATATTATGTTGTATTTGTAATATATTGTATTATATTATATTATATTGTGTTATATTGTAATATATTGCATTATTTTATGTTGTATGGTGCTATATTGTAGTATATCGTGTTGTATTGTAATATATTGTATTATATTATGTTAAATGGTATTATATTATGTTATATTATGTTATATTGCGTTATATTTGCAATATATTGTGTTATAGCGTGTTATATTATATTATATTATGTTATATCATGTTATATTATGTTGTATTTGTAATATATTGTTTCTTATTATATTATATTGTGTTATATTGTAATATATTGCATTATTTTATGTTGTATGGTGCTATATTATGTTATATTCGTAATATACTGTGCTATATTATATTATATTGTGTTATATCGTGTTGTATTATGTTATATTATGTTATATTTGTAATATGTTGATTCTTATTATATTATATTGTGTCATATCGTGTTATATTATGTTATATTGCGTTATATTTGCAATATATTGTATTATATTGTGTTATAGCGTGTTATATTATATTATATTATGTTATATTTGTAATATATTGTAATATAGTGTGTTATATTGTAGTATATTATGTTCTTTTCTGCATATTACTTTTACAAAATAATGTCGATGTTTCACATCTGCCAGGCGTCCCACTTTGCTTTTACTTTTTTCTTTTCTTTTTCGTTTTTCCTTTTTAGGGTTCCGTACCCAAAGGGTACCAACGGAACCCTATTACTAAGCCTACACTATCCGTCCGTCCGTCCGTCCGTCTGTCAGCGGGCTGTATCTCGTAAATCGTAATAGATAGACAGATGAAATTTTCAAATATTATGTATTTCTATTGCCGCTATAACAACAAATAATAAAAATTAAATTAAATTAAAAAAAATTCAATAAAAATATTTCCATGGGTAAATGAAAATATTTTAACTTTTTTTTTTAACGGAACCCTATAAGAGCGAGGCTCGACTCGCACTTAGCCGATTTTTTCTTTTTCTTTTACTTTTTTTTCATTTTTCATTTTCTTTTTTTTTCTTTTTTCTTTTCTTTTTTCCTTTTTTTTTATTTTTTTTTTCATTTTTCATTTTCTTTTTTTTTTCTTTTTTCTTATTTTCCTTTTTTTTTTCTTTTTTTTCATTTTTCATTTATTTGCTTTTTTTTCATTTTTCATTTTCTTTTTTTCTTTTTTTTTTCTTTTTTTTTCTTTTGTGAATGAGGAGCACGGCCAAGTTATTGCAGATAGGTGGGGTGTGCTGAAAAAAATTTTTTGGCAAAAGATGACCAGAATCCGAAAGTCTACTTGATGAATAAAAAAATCGCGGTCCGCTTTAGCGGGCCGCGCACCCACGCGCCTTACTTTTAGTAAAACACTTCCCGCGAGCTGCTTTAGCAGCTCGCGCACCGAGCGAAATAAATAAAGCCGAACAATCGCGGTCCGCTTTAGCGGGCCGCGCACCCACGCGCCTTACTTTTAGTAAAACACTTCCCGCGAGCTGCTTTAGCAGCTCGCGCACCGAGCGAAATAAATAAAGCCGAACAATCGCGGTCCGCTTTAGCGGGCCGCGCACCCACGCGCCCTACTTGTAGCAATAACACTTCCCGCGAGCTGCTTTAGCAGCTCGCGCACCGAGCAAACGCTAGTTATAATATATATAGCTCGATTACCACTGACTCACTGACTCACTGATTGACATAATTGTTCTCCTAGAAAGAGACAAAAAACGATACAATGATGTAGGGGAGATATGTCCGGGTGGGGGATTCGAGTGGGGAAAAATTATGACATTTCAGAAAAACAAGATGGCGGCCGAAGTGATTCTTGCAACTCTTTTGTTTTCCAACCGATTTCTTTGAAATTTTGGATTATTGTAGAAATTAGTAAACGATTAACAGAAAAAGTGAAAAAAATTAAAAAAACAAGATGGCGGCCGAGCTGTGACGTCTCAAATTTCCACCCCTCTCCTGTAAAATTTTGTATGAAAAAAATTTTTTTCACCCATGGTGTCGTATAGAGCTCAAAGAATGTGACTCGGAGAAAGGTGGAGAGAGCTGATGAGTGAGGAGTTCGGAGACGGGCGAGGGGCACGGCCAGGGTATAGAAGATAGGTGGAGGGTGCTCGACCAAATGTCATTCGAAACCTCGAGCAGTTGCCAGTGAGTTGAAAAAAAATTCCAAAATGGCGGAAAAAAAATGGCGGCAAATTTTGTCCGTCTCTCTCTCGGAAACTATAAAAGATGGAGGAGCGGTTTCTCGACAAAAGGTGATCACAACCCGGAGGTTTACCTGGTGAGTAGGAAAAAAATTCAAGATGGCGGATTTTTTTTTTTTACATACAAAATGTATGGGGAATATTGAAGGGACTAGAAGTTGGGAACTATGCAAGACATTGATTTTGATAGGTTCATAGGGCTTTTTTCTTTTTCTTTTTTTTCATTTTTCATTTTTTTTTTTTTCTTTTTTTTCTTTTTTTTTTCTTTTTCTTTTGTGAATGAGGAGCACGGCCAGGTTATTGCAGATAGGTGGGGTGTGCTCGAACAAATTTTTTGGCAAAAGATGACCAGAATCCGAAGGGCTACTTGATGAGTAAAAAAATCGCGGTCCGCTTTAGCGGGCCGCGCACCCACGCGCCCTACTTGTAGTAATAACACTTCCCGCGAGCTGCTTTAGCAGCTCGTTCACCGAGCGAAATAAACAAAGCCGAACAATCGCGGTCCGCTTTAGCGGGCCGCGCACCCACGCGCCCTACTTGGAGCAATAACACTTCCCGCGAGCTGCTTTAGCAGCTCGCGCACCGAGCAAACGCTAGTTATTATAATATATATAGCTCGATTACCACTGACTGACTCACTGATTGACATAATTGTTCTCCTAGAAAGAGACAGAAAACGATACAATGATGTAGGGGAGATATGTCCGGGTGGGGGATTCGAGTAGGGAAAAATTATGACATTTCGGAAAAACAAGATGGCGGCCGACGTGAATCTTGCAACTCTATTGTTTTCCAACCGATTTCTTTGAAATTTTGGATTATTGTAGAAATTAGTAAACGATTAACAGAAAAAGTGAAAAAAATTAAAAAAACAAGATGGCGGCCGAGCTGTGACGTCTCAAATTTCCGACCCCTCTCCTGTAAAATTTTGTATGAAAAAAATTTTTTTCACCCATGGTGTCGTATAGAGCTCAAAGAATGTAACTCGGAGAAAGGTGGCGAGAGCTGATGAGTGAGGAGTTCGGAGACGGGCGAGGGGCACGGCCAGGGTATAGTAGATAGGTGGAGGGTGCTCGACCAAATGTCATTCGAAACCTCGAGCAGTTGCCAGAGAGTTGAAAAAAAATTCCAAAATGGCGGAAAAAAAATGGCGGCAAATTTTGTCCGTCTCTCTCTCGGAGACTATAAAAGATGGAGGAGCGGTTTCTCGACAAAAGATGATCAAAACCCGGAGATCTACCTGGTGAGTAGGAAAAAAATTCAAGATGGCGGATTTTTTTTTTCCATACTAAATGTATGGGGAATATTGAAGGGACTAGAATTTGGGAACTATGCAAGACATTGATTTTGATAGGTTCATAGTGCTTTTTTCTTTTTCTTTTTTTCATTTTACATTTGTTTTTTTTTTGTTTGTTTTTTCATTTTTTTTCTTTTTCTTTTGTGAATGAGGAGCACGGCCAGGTTATTGCAGATAGGTGGGGTGTGCTCGAACAAATTTTTTGGCAAAAGATGACCAGAATCCGAAGGGCTACTTGATGAGTAAAAAAATCGCGGTCCGCTTTAGCGGGCCGCGCACCCACGCGCCCTACTTGTAGTAATAACACTTCCCGCGAGCTGCTTTAGCAGCTCGCGCACCGAGCGAAATAAATAAAGCCGAACAATCGCGGTCCGCTTTAGCGGGCCGCGCACCCACGCGCCCTACTTGTAGCAATAACACTTCCCGCGAGCTGCTTTAGCAGCTCGCGCACCGAGCGAAATACTAGTTCGTCTTTATGTAGCTCTATGAAGGTAGGATTAGGCGTTCAGATTAATTGATATTATTTTCTTAATTATTGCTTCACAATTTAACATAAAGAAAAACTATCAATTAATCTGAATATAATTAAATAAAAGAAATTTGTTGATTTTTTCTTTATTTTCACATTAATCCAATTTTAATCACTCATTACATATAATTATTCGGTACAAATAAACAAAATAATCTTACCTCTATAAAATATTAGTATAGATAAATAATATAAAACAAAATAGAGCTTATAATAATAATAAACTGCTAAATTACGTACTTTTATATATACGATTACATTAGGTAATATTACATATTACTGTTTTCATACATTCATTTAATTTTGTTGCTACTATCATAACTTTTAAAATTATTGTAAAAGTTATGATAGAAATGGCAATAAAATTAATTCCGAGATTAATTATTCAGTGTATAAAAACAGCAATATTTCAATAAGTGACTATGTAACAGCTATCAAAAATCTCTCAATGTGGAAAAAATAACAATCATTTAATTTTAATAACTGTTACTAAGGTATGATAGAAATTCTGGCAATAAAATTAATTCAATGTATAAGACAGACCCAAGTTCTCAAGGGACATTAGTCAATAATTATTATTGACTAATGTCTCTTTGAGAACTGTGGTCTATTTCAGAGTTTATTTTTTTTTCACTTTGAGAGATTTTTGATAGTTAATTTTGGCCATCATTTGGTACTTGTCGTTAATGTCATCGACATCAGCTTTTTTTCCAGACAAAATTTTATTAATTATTTTGCAATAGTTAAAGATGAAAAAACGGCAAACGGTATTTATTAAATACTTAGTCAATCTGTCCTTGTGATAAGGACAGGTGATGTGGTTTAAATCTACCAATGTGTAGATGATAGTTTGAATATATTCTTTTATATTCTTTATTTCTAAATTTGTTTTAAGTACAGACATTGCTACATCCTGTACATTGGAGATGATTTTTACTATCGACTCATTCGGACTACAAAGCCAACGACGATCTGTATATTCCCTATATTTTATATATTCAGTCTCTTGTGATGCCACTAAACTAGCGGCACGCTATGAAGGCCGGTTTGACGTTTGTCCGCTCATGAAGTTCCGTATTAATTGATAACGACTTTGAAGGAAATAATTGTATTACTTTATTGACGATAGTGATGTGCAGAGATTCATAAATTTTATCGAATGTAGTTTTAGGTTTAGGACTCAAAATTTATTTATTAAATTGATTTCTAAAATGTATACAAGTGTAGAAAAATCAGTTTGCACCATTTAAGGGGTGAATGTACTTGTGAATATGAACAATTTTCACTATGTGGACAAACCTCTGAAATCGCAAAAAAATATCAGCTGTTTCATACAAAAGGTAAAATTTTTATTTTTATATGATACATACCACAACTCGGCATTTGGTTATGGCGTGAAATACGTTAAAAATGGCGTAGATGCAAACATGAATATGTTAAAAGCGGAATTAGTACGTCTTTTAAAAGAAAACAAACCAACCAAGATCCGATACGTCATTGACGAAATAGCATTAGAACATGGGCACAGAGTTATACGGTTACCGCCTTACCATTGTGAGTATAATGCGATTGAGTTGGTGTGGGCTCAAATTAAGGGATATGCTGCAAGACACAATACAGAACCCCCATTTACCACAAAAAAAATGCTAAAATTATTAGAAGAAGCTTGTGAACATGTGACTAAAGGAGACTGGGAAAAGGTTGTGAATAGAACTGTTAAATTAATAAGGGAAGATTATGAAAGAGATGTGAAAATAGATAATATTATAGAAAACGAACATATAATTATTAATGTAGGTGATGATAGCAGTGACGACAGTGAAAATAGTAGTATGGACGAATCTGATTAATTATGGCCTTTTGTGGCACCTTTTTTGGTATCTTTTGTATTCATATGTTTCTTGTGTGCATATAAAGTATGTATATTCATTTTCATTCAAATATTCAGTTCGTTCAAATAAATTAAATAAACATATACATTTTTGTTTTATTAAACCTATTTAATCAGGTACAAAAACAAAACTTAATTGTTTTTGTTCGAGAATAAATTGACATTCCACATCACTATTGTAATGTGTCAAACCGGCCATCATAGCGTGCCGCTAGTGTAATGCTTTCGTGCATGTTTGACATGATTTATATATTTTTTTTGTTTTTTTTTACAAAATATCCACTGACATATTGTATTGGAGCCAGTATTTTTGGATCATTTTTTGTTTGAACTGGCTCCAGCTCTATACTCAAAACGTCATCCAAAATATTTACAGCTGAGGAAGAATCGTCATCAGCTTTGCAGTCTTCATCAATGAGAGTAATCAATGCCTCTCCTAAATCGTATTCACAATTTCCCCCCGGGGCGTGGACACTGGTCAGACTATTTATAAGCAATGTGGTGAATGCAGATTCGAAACGTTCTGGAGTAGGGTTTGTGTTCCGGCATCCATGGGATCGTATAGCCCCAAAAAAGTTTTCCAATGGATCTTGATCCAAATGCCGCATCCAAACTGATTTAATATTATAATCAGATTGTAACTTTTTTAATAAAACCCCAATTCCTTCCAGTGTCCACACCCAATTATTTAGGGTTGGCACTATCTCTTTTTTCCCTGATTTTATATCAATAAATTTCATTGATTTTAAGATTTTTTTCCCTTCAGTCCATGTTTTATGATGAACTGAAGTGGGTGTTACAGGACTTAACTTCCACTGTGCGGCAGTGACGTATCCGGTAATGCCACGCGCGAGTGAACGACTGCGTACGGGACGGATCCGTCCGCGAGAGAGTCGGTCGGGAAGGGTTCAGTTTTTATGCAATTTTATGCTTTAAACTTCAGGTATAAAGCATATAATGCTTTGCAAATGAACCGGAAGGAATCGATGAGCCACTGACAATATTCACTTGTTGTTATGTTGGCACTAGCTGTCATTTTTGAGCGTTCAAAATTACTTCCGGTTTCGACGCGTCGACGCGTGGTCAACTTTTCTCCTATTTTTATTTTTTAGTCATTATTTTAGTTCGGCAAGGTAATAACGTAAAATAACACATGAAAGCTGGTTTGTTCCTCTTTACGATGATATATGATAGGTTATACTACCTAATAGTTATCATAGAGGTCAGGGAAATGTTATGAAATGAAAGTTAGGTGAATTTTTGTTTATTTATTGCAAAATTCGTAAAATGTATTTACTATTTAGCTTTAAAATCTATTATTTAACATTCGTTAACTATCTGACTTCCAATATTAATTGCTAGTTTGTAGGGTATCATAGAATTATATCTCAAAAAACTCGAATTTCTTCGACCGCGCGAACACGCTTTCTTCTAGACAGAAGTCCCCGCAGTGCTGACTTTAGACACTGAGTTCAGGAACGCCCACTAAAGGTTAAAAGTGGTTTTGCGAACCTTTTCTTTTTTGCAAAGCTCCCATTCACGGAATCGAACAAATTATCAAAGAAGAGGAGTATGTCTGCGGTTTCCTTGCATTCCTCTGGGAGAATTTTCTTATCTGAAACAGAAAATGAAAATAATCTAACTTAAAATATTTTTCAACTCTTCACACTGTTATACATAAGAGCATTTCCTAAAATTTTTGCATGGGAGGTTTTTTTCTTGTCCTATGTCGTTAACACAATTCCGTGTTTAGATGTATCAGTGTTGAAAAAATGCATAATTATATAACACTTCATAAATTCTTCGTACAAAAATTCAAAAGACGTCAAAACTAAAAAGAAAAATAAATAAGAAATAAAATGCGAATCCCAAAAAATTCGAATGTATGGAAAAGCGGCTGTCCCAATGTTGTTTTAGACACTTCGAGTGCATATTTTTCAATGATTTCTTTGAAAATTTATATGATTTGAGCTTCATTTTACGAAGCGTGATTGGACAAATTCAATAAAGTTTCATGCAATTCAAATTAAATTACATTGTCCTGTGAAAAGTTTCATAATAAATATTAATTGAGCAATTGTAATTTCTTAATTACATTTAGGTATATTACTTTTGATTGTAACATCTTTCTAAGCTTGCATTGTTTATGTTTAATACAAATTTACGATGATTACTTGGGGTTTTCATTACTAATTTCATTTAAACTTAGGTAACAAAATAAGAAGGTTATCAAGCTATTCTGTCTGCTGTTTTGGCATTTTTTAAATAAATTGTCAGTTATTTATAAAAAACAATGATTTATTTCGATTTTTGATGAGTATAATATATGTATCTTTTATTAAAACTATTACAAGTTCAGAACTTAACCATTTTTATTTTCATAGCTTTTTTTTAGACCCATGCAATAATTTTAGGAAATGCTCATAAAACTAAATAAATTCTCAAAAATTACTACATTACTTGTAGCAACCATTTAAATGATACGAAGGTAAGAAAGCCTGTGACACGATTTAGGGCAAAATGCCCAATGATACGAATTAGAGTAGACTACTCAGATTAGCAAGATTGTCCTTTGATGATAAACAGCTTAAGATCACATGTATGATTGTAAATATTTGTCAATATAATAATTGTTCTTAATTGGCCGCGAGGGCAAGAAGGGCTTAAGTTTTAATCATAATATGAAAAGGCAAGACTGTCAAAAATCAGATGAAATTAAGAATACTTTCATTATTAGGTGGTCGTGTAGCTTTTTGGTCAGCATTTACGGGTAGGATACGCGATTGGTTGACCGCGTGCATTTTATGTTGCGTTGTTTTGTAGGACTTACCAATATTTTTAAAATAAATATATTAATATGAAGTTATTATTGAACGAAATAAATATACCTTCGGGTCGTTTAAGTTGGTAAATATATATATAAAAAAAAGTTTGAAGAATCACGTCTATGTCATATGCTTTGCTTTATATTTTATAATAATGCGTTTGTATGGATAGTCGCGTAAGTAGGGTTCAAAAAAAAGAAAACAGACAAAAAGAGGGTTATTATTAAATTCTTTGCTATCAGGAATTTGACGGTTTATAATAGGTATGTACAAGATAAGTCATCTAAGTAAGATCAGTATGTTGAAGATAATTTTTTGATGAATCTTTATTTACTTGGTCACATTTTAGAAAATTTTATTGCGTACCTACCTGATTACAGAGTATGGTAGGTACATGCAATATTTTATTCATAAGAACTTGACTTGATGAACTGAGGAACGGGAAATCGCAATTAATACGTGTTTGCGAGTGTTTTAAATAATAATACATATTATTATTATTTTGTATATAGCTTCAGTAGCAATATAAATTATATTAGTAACATATAGTGCTTATGAGAATTACCTAGTATTATCATTACGAATATTTGAAGTTGTTGAAAATGAACTTTTCTTTGATAAAGAATATTATAATAAATATATTCTAATGAACTGTTACTTTGTGAGTTGATGAAACATTTGTGTTTTGAGGTTATTCATTACGCGTACGACAGGCGGGGTATATTGACGAGGTTTTGATCATGAATTATTGATTATTTATAATTCTTGTAAATCAAATTGGTGATCGATTTACCAATTTATTGCGATGAAAATTACGATTATTATTAGGGAAAATAAATAAACAGTTGTATACTTACGTATAATGACAGATAGAAACTGAAAAAACATACGAGTAGGTTAAAATACACTTACGAAGGTAAACTGGAGCAAAATATTGTGCAATACTTGGAATTATATCTAATGTTGTTTTGTCTTATTCTTAAAATTATCTTGTTTTGATTTAGATCTACTCGTATTTAACTGTGCTAATGGCATAAAAAAATACTTTATTAGTGGCATTCTTAAACCTTTCTTAGAGAAAGTTAATGTAATAGTGTAAGTAAGTGCCCACAAGTTGACGCATATATAAACATTTTTTAGCATTGGTTCTACAAAGTTAGGCAGCAAGCAGATTGAATGTCAACTTGCGCCTGTAGTAGAAATTTAAACGATAACATTTTAAAAATAAACTTCATGGAAGTTTTGAACGATGATAATCATTAATTTTGTAAGTAATTTGAATTTGAATTGAATTTAAATTGGATTTGGATTGAATTCGAATTGGATTTGAATTGAATTTGAATTGAATTTGAATATGTTTGTTATTTTCATTATTTATGTACAAGAAAAAAAAATCTCTTAAAATCTATTATCAGATGAATTGGACAAAGGTGAAGCTTGTCTCTATGTGAATATTTCTTTCAGCATGCTCAAAAGTGAGAAGTAAAATTAAAAAGTGGTGCATGGGTATAAAATGTACATTAATATATATATAGCTGCTGGGGCTGATTCACTGACTGATTCACTCACTCATTGATCACCTCTCCTGTAAAATTTTGTATGAAAAATTTTTTTTTCACCGATGGTTTCGTATAGAGGACAAAAATTCATTCGGAGGAAAAATATGGAGAGAGCTGATGATTGAGGATTTCGGAGACGGGTGAAGAGCACGGCCAGGGTATTGAAGATAGGTGGGGTGTGCTCGAACAAATGTCACTCAAAACCTCATCCAATTCGCAGTGAGCTGAAAAAAAATTCAAAATGGCGGAAAAAAGATGGCCGCCATACAAATTTCGTCGGTGTCTATCTCGAAGAGTATAAAAGATGGAAGAGTGGTTTCTTGACCAAAGATGATCAGGACCTGAAGGTCTATTTGACGAATAGAAAAGAAATCAAGATGGCGGATTTTTTTTTCTCCATACAAAATATATGGCGAATATTGAAGAGACTAGAAGCCGGGAATCATGCAAGACTTTGATACGGTTCCTTTTCAAGATTTGTTTTTATTGAAGAATTTTCAGTATGACAAATGATGACATATGATGATCGAGGGTTTGGAAGGTGGGTGAGGAGCACGGCCAGGGTATTGAAGATAGGTGGGAGATGCTCAAACAAAAAATACTCAAAACCTCATGCAATTGACAGTGAGCTGAAAAAAATTCAAAATGGCGGATTCAAGATGGCGGCCATACAAACTTCGTCGGTGTCTATCTCGGAGAGTATACAAGATGGAAGAGTAGTTTCGTGGCAAAAGATGATCATAACCCGATGGTCTACGTCTTGGTGAATTGAAAAAAAATTCAAGATGGCGGAATTTATTTTTCCATACAAGACGAAGGTTCATTTTCAAAATTTGTTTTTAAGGAAGAATTCTCATCCAGACAAATGATTCGGAGAAAAAATATGATCGAGGATTTGGAAGATGGATGAGGAGCATGCCAAGGGTATTTAAGATAGGTGCCCCCTGCTCAAACAAAAAATACTCGAAACACCATCCAATTGGTAGTGAGCTGAAAAAAAATCAAAATGGCGGATTCAAAATGGCAGCTATAAGAATTTAACAGGTGTCTATCTCAGGGAGTTTAAGTGGTTTTTTGACAGAAAATGATCATGACCTGAAAGTCTACTTGACGAGTAGAAAAACCGCGGTCCGCTTGCGGGCCGCGCACCCACGCGCCCTACTAGTTAATATATATATAGCTGCTGGGGCTGATTCACTGACTGATTGATCACCTCTCCTGTAAAATTTTGTATGAAAAATTTTTTTTTCACCAATGGTTTCGTATAGATGACAAAAATTCATTCGGAGGAAAATTATGGAGAGAGCTGATGATTGAGGATTTCGGAGACGGGTGAGGAGCACGGCCAGGTTATTAAAGATAGGTAGGTGGTGCTGGACCAAATGTCATTCGAAACCTCATCCAATTGGCAGTGAGCTGAAAAAAAATCCAAAATGGCGGAAAAAAGATGGCGGCCATACAAACTTCGTCGGTGTCTATCTCGGAGAGGATAAAAGATGGAAGAGTGGTTTTCTGACAAAAGATGATCAGGACTTAAAGGTCTACTCGATGAACAGAAAAAAAATTCAAGATGGCGGAATTTATTTTTCCCCATACAAAATATATGGCGGATATTGAAGAGACTAGAAGTTGGGAACTATGCACAACTTTGATACGTTTTCATTTCGAAAATTGTTTTTAAAGAAGAATTCTCATTCTGACAAATGATGAGATATGATGATCGAGGGTTCGGAAGGTGGGTGAGGAGCACGGCCAGGGTATTGAAGATAGGTGGGAGGTGCTTAAACAAAAAATACTCAAAACCTCATCCAATTGGCAGTGAGCTGAAAAAAAATCAAAATGGCGGACGAGTAGAAAAACCGCGGTCCGCTTGCGGGCCGCGCACCCACGCGCCCTACTAGTCCATATATAATTATATACTATAATAATATACTAAGTAGCAAAAAGCTGAGCTTTGTGAGGGCTCGCGTAGTTTTTCTAACGAGTTAAGTCCCGATGTAGCAATGTTGACTCTTTAGTTTTCATGGATTGATTTTGATTTTTGGATTGATTCTTTTGGATGAAGTTAATTTTTTTTTAAATTAAATTATCTAATAAACCATAAATACGCAAAAATACATAAATATTTTTATAAACATTTTTATTAAAATATATAAAAATTATAATTCTATACAGAACAGTAAGAAAGATGGTGTTGCTTCACTCTAGGTTTGAAAGTGTGTATTGACTGTCTTTAATGTGCTTGGGTAGTGAGTTTCATAGGCAATAAATAATGCGGTGAACGAAAGATTTTTCTGAACATTTCCAATCTGATTTATTAGTTGGTATGGTAAAAAGAGTTTCGTTGACAACAAGCATAAAATTATAGAAATGAAGGAATGGTGATTTTGAGAGGTCGTCGTACATTACAATTCGATAGGGACGGATATAGTTAGATTTTCTAGGTATTTTTAAATAATCTAGCAATCAAGTTCATTGTTGACTAGTAGCTAGAGATTTTGAGATCACCTGCGAATGAAAAAAATATATATATTGCGACTGCTTGAAACAGAGATGAACGTTATTAGTAATGTTAGGGATGGATTCTCAGAATTCGAACCGTTTACCATTAATGAACAAATTAATTGTTTTGATTGACGATTATTTAGTTATTTTAATACAAATCAGTGATTGTTCATTTTAGATTTATATAGTATTTATTCTTGTTGACTATATTTTTTGGATGAATAATAAATTTTATATTATTGAAATGACTATTTAGATGACTGAATGTTTTTTTTTACAAAATATATGATAATGAATGTTTTATAAATAAGCGATTTCAAGATAAAAACATTGCTTATAGAAATGAATAATATAATTAATTATTATTTGATACAAGTTCTGGGTTATAGCCAGTAGATCTGTCAGATAAAACATTTTTTGAAAAGACAAATTATAGCGTGATATTTTTTATAAATTCGTAGTCTGCAATACTAGATAATACAGAACTGATGGCACCGCATTCACGAATGTGGTGGTGGGATAAACTACTTGTATAAGAGATAATTTGATATTATTGGAATTTGCTTAAAGTAGACCAAACCAAGGTGAAGTAAGTTTGCTTTCGAAGTGGTATTGGTGGTATTTAAGTGAATAGTCAGTATACAATATTCAGTAACATGATTTAAAAGAAATAGCGTAAAAGTAATAAAAAAAAATGACTTAATTAGTAAATATTTGTTGCGGTATTTTTACCGGTTCTTCCCGCTAGGTTGCGGTACAGAACTTTTAATTTAAAACTTAAAAATTTAAGTACTTAATATTATTGTCTAATTGACTAGACAGAGATTATGAATGCAGAGTTTAGTTTGTAATTGACAGATAGTTAAAAGAAATTGTTAACTTTAACTAAAAATTATGTTGAGGTTAATAGAACGAATGAAGATTTGAATGAAATGAAAAGGTTTAGGGTTGAATTTGTGAATAAATTAAAATTGAATTTTTATTTTTGAGATATTTAGTCTGAAGATTGGATTTTGAGTGAGATAATGACATTTTTATAATAAAATGATAAGGATTATAAGTATGTCACGCACTCTTTAAACATTTCTGTGGTGGTGTCGTGTGATGCGGGTTGTTACGTTCCCTCAAATATGGTTGAGCGAAGCAATGGCTGGGTCATGCGTCATGCTCGTGAACGGGTGCCACCGGCGGGAATGGGGCTGCTTTATGTCTGCCCATCTTAAGATAGAAGTTAGTCTGTATGCATTTTTGGAACTTTCCTCATTGTGGAAACACTGCATATATAGCATAGTATTTACTGTATTGTAAATCTGTTTTGAAAAGAGCAACCGCCGAGTTTCTTGCTGGTTCTTCTCGGCAGGAAAGGCATTCCGAACCAGTGGTAGATTCATTGACCATTCAAAAGCACTTGTAAAAGTTTATTTGAATAAAAAATATTTCTATTCTATTCTATTCTATTCTATTGAATGAGTTAGGTTAACCTTGCTCCTAAAATATCTTAGAGACTGTGCTAAAGTGCTGTGTGATAGTTCCTAGATAGGTCTAATCCTCTCGTTAGAGAGTATTATGTTCTATGGGTCTAAAGTTTCTATAACTATAAGTGTAGTGTGTAATATGAAATTGGTATTAATTGGTTAGTGCTAGAGTAATTCGTCATATTAAAATAATGATCAAGCTTAGTAAAGATAATGAGTTTCGAATCTGATTCACAATAAAATAAGTCCAGTGAGAATTACGACCGAATGTCATGATCAAAAATTAGGTTAAGTTGAGACATATACAAAAGGATAATCAATTTAGTTGAAATGTAGTGTGGGTATATTAACAAAAAAATTATGGATATTATTTTATGTTGTTATTCTAATGCATGTTGATTGTTGATAATACAGTGTTAAGTGCAACATTCCAGCAAAACGGTTTATATTGTGTGTATGATATAGATATATAGATATATCTATATCTATGTATGTAAGGTATGCGGTTACCAGATTTTTAGTAGGGTACGTGCGCCGGAGGCTGCACGATATCGGATGGCCGAATGTCATGATTTTATAAAAATGACGGTGTTAAATGAATTTTTCAAGTGGCAATTCTTTCAGTGTGGCAACACTTGTTTTATGTCGGTAATTTGTTAGTTGTTGGCAAACATGATTGCGTTGGCCAATCAGGAATAAGCACGCATAGCCCCTACAAAATTACGTAAAGAGTGGGAAAAATGGGGGGAGAAAGCGAGGGCCGGATGGTCGACAGCGGAGGACAGGCAGTTAGTGATTTATCTTTGAATAGCTCGGTTAAAAATGGGCAAAGTATCAATATTTGTGACAATATGTTACAATTTTATATAACGCGATAAAATTTTTTTTACTTCGCATTCACTTCTATGAGAGCCCCCCTGAAATAAAGGTTTTTATAATTTTTTATGCAATATTCGGCTGAAGGCCATCAGTTTACATATTATATCTAAATTTGAAGCAATTACGTTCAGTAATTCAAAAGTTATAAGGCTCTGAGAAACGGACGGACGGACGGACGGACGGACGGACAAGAGCAAATTCACCTAGTAGACTCAGAGACCTCGCTTCGCTCGGTCAATAAATCCGAAAGATTCTTTATTTGTTTGTTTGTTACTCTGTCACGGTAAATTTTGAACACAGATTTGAATGAAATTTTGCACACAGATAGATGTGACCTGGATTAACACATAGGCTACTTTATAACATGGGTTTCTCATGGAAACAAGACCCACACGGGTAAAGCCGCGGAGCGCATATTTGTAGCCATAAATCGAGTTTATTTTTCGATTAGCTTGGGCAAAGAGTTTATAGGTTTAGATATAGTCACCTCACGTTAGGATCCCGTAACTTCCAGGGTGCATCCGCAGGTTTTTCGCTGGGTGTCCCTGGAAGCAGTCTGACCGGTTGAGGCGTAAGCCCTTGTTTGCTACAAAGAGAAAATATGTTATCAAACAAATGCCAACATAAAATACTGGTACATTGTAAATCTTAAAACATGCAATGTTAAAATGCAATCAGAGATACATTTTATTTACCTGGTTTTTGGTACACTTCCAGGTATAACCTGGTACCTCTTTCAGAAGTTTCTTGCTAGCCAGCTCTTTCTTTTGAGAAGCGGAAGGAGCCGCTGTTCTCTTTCTAGTATGTTGGGCCTGTTGGTAGCTGCAATAATGTACAATGGTTGAAAAAAACTGAAAATCCCAGTTCGTAATTAATTGTTGCAGCACCTTACCTCTCTTGAAAGGTAGGAAGGCAAGGGACAGGTGGGGCAGACACCGTAGGAGCGGCATCATGCCCTCGTCCACTTCCGCGCCCTCGTCCACGCCCGTTTCCTCTACCTCGCGCGCGTGCTGCTGGTGCGTCAGCTTGGTTGGTGGCGCAAGTCGGGACAGCACGTCCGTGTCCTCTACTCCGTGGCCCACAACCTCTTGGTGAAGCACTGGAATGGGGATAGCATGAAGATTGGACCAAAGGAATCCTCAGCTGTGGCAGCAATGGCAGTTGCCCTTTTATTTGAGGAAAATAAATTTTAACAAAAAAAAAATATACATATAATTAAAATTGTTAAAAACATCAATACAATGCGCATTACCGCAAACCATAGCATTATTACCATCCATCAGCCTGTATTCATCCACTGCTGGACATAGGCCTTTCCGAGAGCGCGCCACCAAACACGGTCCTCCGCTTTCCTCATCCAACCGCTTCCCGCCACCTTCTTAAGGTCATCGGTCCAGCGAGCTGGAGGGCGTCCTACACTGCGCTTGCCGGTAAGCGGTCTCCACTCCAGAACACGTCTGCCCCATCGGCCATCGGTTCTGCGACAGATATGACCTGCCCACTGCCACTTGAGCTTGCTAATCCTCAGAGCTATGTCGGTCACTTTTGTTCTTCTACGAATCTCCTCGTTCCGGATTTTATCCCTGAGAGAGATTCCCAACATAGCTCGCTCCATAGCGCGCTGAGCGACTTTTAATTTGTGAACGAGGCCCACCGTCAGTGTCCACGTTTCGGCTCCATACGTCATTACCGGTAGGACACACTCATTAAAAACCTTTGTCTTCAGGCTTTGCGGTATCGACGAATCGAAGACCTGACGCAGCTTTGAAAATGCTGCCCAGCCCAGCTGAATTCTTCTGTCAGCCTCCTTGTCGGAGTTGTTCCTACCGAGTTGTATAATCTGGCCAAGGTAGTTGTATTCCTGAACAACTTCGATGCTGACATTGTCCGACGTTAACAGGTCTTGAGATAACGTGCTCGTTCAACATGACTTTCGTTTTGTCTATGTTCATCCCACGATGTCAAGACCCACTTGTCTGGAAGAACAGCTAAGCTGGGCCAGCATTTCTTCAAGGTCTTGCAGCAGCATTATTTATCAAACACTAATTCAGTGCGCATCAATTTCATTTGTAGTGGAGGACTAGCTTTATAGTCAAATACTTACTACGTACCTGGTAGGGATCCCTACCAGGTACATAAAACATGGTAGGCGTAAGATATATCACCATATTATTTTAGAGAAATAATTACATTTATCTGACTAATTGCAGCCTGAGCACAAACCTGTTGATATAATCATCATTATTTTCTATCATCACACAGGAAATAAGTATATTTGATTACAAATATTTGCATACGAAAAAAATGTATGCTTTGTTTCGATTGGACCTTTGAGAACAAGAAGAAATAAAGTAATATATCTGCAGATTTGAGAAACCTGGATTTAGGAATAGGTAATGTATTAATCTTAGTCTAGAATATAAAACAAGTAAGAAATATGTACTCACTCCATTTCATCATTTTATTTTAGTGCTCGGATTACTTGTGTTTTCAAACACAAGTAATCCGAATTCCGAGCACTAAAATAAAATCACGTCACTGAAACACTGGTAGCGGCAAACCACAGAACAACATATACTCAGGCGGCAAACCACAGCGGCAAACTGATTCGCAGAATTGAATTTGACCAATGTAAGATGTAAGAATGTCACAGAGTCATGGTGGGACTTTTAAACAAAAAGTAATATATTAATGTAACTTTTCAAGTAAGAATGAACCTAAAATATATTGTGATAAAATTCAGATCTCCTTAAAACCGGTCTCGCGTAGGTCGGTAGGGATCGCTACCGGGTACGCGCGACGGTCTTGTCTTTTTAGGTTGGTAGCGATACTTACCGGGTACGGGTGGAGCGGTTAACGGTCACCGTTAGACTTTCGTACCGCTACCTATACGCATCGAAAAGCCGATTTGATGCGTACCCGACTATGAAAAATGACAGTTTTTAAGGACAAAATGCGAATCGATAAGCACAGATGTGGTTCCAGCCTAAGTGTTCTATGTCTGTGGTGATATGGTGGTGATGGTCTATGGATTTGTGAGCAATCTCGTCCTATGATCTCGTCTCCGAGCAATTAGTGTTCGTGGTCTATGATCGGGTTGAGAAAAAAATAAAATTATCATTTTCAAAAATCCGAGGCGGCCCGCGGCAGCCATTTTGAAGTGAAGAACAAACTTTTTCAAGCTGAAAGACTAAAGTGTTAGCAGGCTTGGCTTTTTTGTTGTTACGGTAAAGATACTTTCGTTTCTACCTTAATTTCTTTAAATGGTGGAGGTGCTGTGATTTTAGGATAGTGGTTTTTGGTCTTTATATTATATGTGTAGACTAAAAAACTAACTGTGCAGTGTGCTTCATTTCTGGAACAAGACGACATTTTGAAGTGACGTGTAATTTGGTGTAATGTTGTGCATTTCAGATAGTGGTTCATCGTACTGAGCTTTCATGATTGGATTACCGCGTAGCGATAGAGATAGAGATCGTATAACGGTGAAAATTCGTAATATGAAGAGGAGTTCGTCCAGGGACAGTATGCCCCGGTCAAAAAGAACCCGTAGTAGTATCGGGCGTTATGACGACAGCTCTGACGAGCGTGTCACGCCGGACCGGGTGCGCCGGCGGGTGCGCTCGCCGAGTCCTCGCGGGCGGTACGTGTCGCCTCATCGCGACGACTACGTGCGCTCCCGAGAGGTGAGAGAAGAATCCGTGCGTCCTTATTACAAGGTGCTGTGCGTCAGTGCGCTTCACCCCAAGGCCTCCGACGAAATCATCAAAGATACCTTGTACCGCGAATACAAAAAGTTCGGCGATTTCAGCATCAAGATTTCCCACGAGTTGGACGAGCGCGTAGCGTATGTATGTTTTCGTAGCGTAGAGGATGCGAGGGATGCAAAACACGCTAAGCCGAGGATTATCCTATATGACAAAGTGGCTATCGTCGATCCCGTGTATGAACCAGTCAGATCGGAATACAGAAGCAGGCCAAGGAGTATAACCCCACCTGATTATGAACGCCCGTATTCCTACGCGTGGTCTCCAGTACCAGAAAGGCGCAGGCCACCGCCTGACGAGAGAGCCTATGGGATGCCTCCGACAGTTCCACCGCATCATCGAGAGTTTCGTCCTCCCATGCATGATGGCTATCCAATGGCTGGGCCGCACGGGCCTCCTATGCATCACAGGCCACCTATGCATCATCCCCCGCATCCTCACTACATGCCCCGGCCGTACATGCCGCGTCCGCATCATCCACCTTTTGAGAAAATGGAGAACAAAAAAGATAAATTTCCAAATTATTTGCATCATGTCCAGCCTGAAGATGATCCTTTGGCTACACGAACACTTTTTGCAGGTAATTTGGAAATCAATATATCTGATGAAGAATTACGCCGTATTTTCGGGCGCTATGGCATTGTGGAAGATATTGACATCAAAAGACCACCCCCAGGTACTGGAAATGCATTTGCATTTGTACGTTATCAAACTTTAGACATGGCGCACCGTGCAAAAGTAGAACTGTCTGGCCAATACATTGGTAAATTCCAGTGTAAAATTGGGTATGGCAAAGCCACACCAACCACTCGCGTGTGGGTAGGTGGGTTGGGTCCATGGACATCAGTAGCGCAGCTGGAAAGAGAGTTTGATAGATTTGGTGCTATTAAGAAAATTGAATATGCCAAAGGGGAACCACATGCATACATTTTGTATGACTCAATAGATGCAGCTCAAGCTGCTGTGAAAGAAATGAGAGGATTCCCCTTAGGGGGGCCTGATAGGCGTTTGCGTATTGACTTTGCTGATGTTGGTCCTGGCGGTCCATTCAGGCCGAAAACGTTTCCGCCACCTGTGGGTGAAGAGGGTCGATCAGCAGAGGGATATGAAGGTTACGAAGGCGGCACTTGGGATGAAGGATATGGGTATAGTGGTGGATATAGGGGTAGAGGGGGGCACAGAGGTCGCGGGCGTGGGATGTATAGGGGCGTTTATCACGGCACTGGCGACTATCGAGATGAGGAGTGGAGGAGGCCACCAGAAGCAGAGTATGATGGGCCAATTCGTCGTTCAGGATCACGTGAACCAGGGGTGGATAGATCCCGTTCGCGGTCCCCTCGGCGCCGCTCCCCTGACAGTGACTCTGATGGCTCTCCCCGCAGAGGTGGTGGAATGCTCATATCTGCTAGAACTTTACCTGAAGTGGTTCGCAAAGCCACCACAATATGGAACGGTGCATTGATTTTGAAAAATTCCCTCTTCCCCACTAAGTTCCATCTAACAGATGGCGACTCTGAGATCATTGACAGTTTGATGAAGGACGAGGAAGGGAAAAATCAGTTGAGAATTACCCAAAGACTTCGTTTGGATCAACCCAAACTAGACGATGTACAGAAACGTATAGCCACATCCAGCTCTCATGCTATTTTCTTAGGTGTGGCTGGCTCTACCGCTTCCATTACAAATGAGGACAGCAGTATTCAGACGAGACCAATGAGAAACTTGGTGTCCTATTTAAAGCAGAAGGAGGCTGCAGGAGTTATATCACTACTGAACAAAGAGACAGAGGCCACTGGCGTGCTGTACTCCTTCCCTCCATGTGAATTTTCTACTGAACTACTGAAGAGGACTTGCCACAACTTGACTGATGAAAGCCTCAAGGAAGATCACTTGGTCATAGTTGTTGTGCGTGGAGGTTCTGCTTAATTGTATGACAGTATAGTAATATAGACACATCTGTGTTAGCTTAAGATTTTATAAAATTCCTTTAATATTTTCAGAATGTTAAAACAATTTTCATTATATAACTGTTGTGACGTGTAGTGTTTTGTGAGGTGTATGTAAAGATGATTTGTGAAGGTTTATATATATTTTTTATCATTGTGGGAGTGCTATGCCTCAGTTATAAAAATCATAGTGTATAGCAATCTTTGTATTGCATTTTAGGAAGTTAATTTATTTAAATTAGTTTTTGCTAGAATACATGCAAGATTTGATTATGTGTACTTTTAGTATAAAGTTTAGTGTATACTATAATCAGTGTAAGTTAGGTGATGTGTAGTGTGTGTGAACACAAATAGATTATTACTATTCCATGTTGTAGTTTTTTTACACCTTGTGTTTTGTGAGTCAGTGATAATGCTAGTGAAAGAAATGTGATGAAAGAGGTGTCTAATAACCAATGTAGACTGTCTGGGGGCAAACTTTAAAACATAGACAATAGTGGTCAAACCCATACTAAAGTTGTTTAGTGATGTCTGTGATAGGTAATGATTACCTTTAGTGTTGGTGGATGTGATTAGTGTAAAATGGGGAGTTTTGTGCTAAGTGTCCAAAGCTAAACTGATAAATTCTATGTAAGTAATAAAACAGATTGAGTGTAAGCTCTTTTAAGGCATCTGGATGAGAAACTGTTGCAAATTGTGTCTAATCATACTTTCAATACCCAGGTTCGATTCCTGATAGAGAATTAATAGGGGTTTCCCTTACAGCAAAACAATTTCCAGTTTTAGATTAATTAAAGTACTTCCCTATGTTACCACACACCAAAGTTGGTACTCTAGTGAATATTTAAAATCATGCAGTGATAGCCTAGTGGTTAGCACTGTGGTCTCCTATTCTAGGGGTCGCAGGTTCAATCCCCGGTACACACCTCTGACTTTTCGGAGTCAAGTGCGTTTAAGCAATTAAATATCACTTGCTTCAACGGTGAAGGAAATCATTGTGAGGAAGCCTGCACATCTGAGAGTTCTTCATAATGTTCTCAAAGATGTGTGAAGTCTGCCAATTCGCATTGGGCCAGCATGGTGGACTATGGCCTATAACCCTTCTCTGAAAGGAGACCTGCGCTCAGTAGTGAGCCGTTGCTGGGTTGCTGATGATGAGATGCAAGATTATCAAGGTATTTTCTGTTAAACAAAAAATTGCATTGCATGCAGATATTTTTTCTATGTCTGGGCATACAATGTTACTTGTGAATTTATTTAATTATTTATGCAGTTTACATCATTAGTTAAAGGTAGGTAGGATCTAATTAAAAACTACGATAAGTAGGTACATCTTTTCTTCATATGGAAGCTGTCATCATCAGTCATCAACTCGTCACCATAGACTGGGGAGTTAGTCATCACCGAAAGTTGATAGGTAAGTATAATTTTTTTATTCTCTGATAAACGCCGTCTTTTTCAGAATTCTTTTCTATTACCCGATGATAGAATATACTAGATGTTTGGCTCAAACTCAAACCATTCTCCAATTTTTTTAAAACTACTGGGCCGATTTTAATGGGGTTTTTTTTTCTCACATAAGTACAGCATTGACTTCAGTGTGGAAAGGTTCTTTTACGGCTATATCGGTTTTTTAAAGTTTCACCGTCGACATTTTTCTGAAAAACTACTAGGCCGGTTTTGATACAATTTTTTGCATTTGCACATAGTTAAGTAAGTACACACTTACCTCCAAAGACTTAGGCTGAGATCTATAGATTGTACTCTGGCTCTGTGCAAGACTCAAGATAAAGTTAAAATGGAACACAAAATATATGTTCCCGCATGAATCTGTCTCGTTTTAACTCCGTCTTGAGTCTCAGCCTAAGGTTAAGATCCATAGATGGCACTCTCACTCAGCTCAGACTCAAGACTGATTTGAAATGAGACGATTTATGGTGGAACATATTTGTGACTCATTTTTTAGTCTATCTTGAGTCTCCAGCAGAATCTGTAAATCTTAGACTAAGGCCGACTTGCACCAAACTTCTTAATCATGTTTAGTTAAATTTTGTAATGCTGTCACTTTCTGACAATACTATTTCAGAGTGGACATGAGAAGGACAGGTATAGAAAATTTAACTAAACATGATTAAGCAGTTTGGTGCAAGTCGGCCTAAGCCAAAGATGCGCGCGAGATCACCTCAGCAGGTGTCCTTACGGGACCTAAGGACACCTGCTGAGGTACTCAGGGTTGGGCAGTATTTGAATTATTTGTAATTAAAATACGTAATTGAAATACAAATACGTATTTGGTATTTGTATTTAAATTACTTCCTTAAAATGTAATTTGTAATTCGTATTTCAAATACCTGACGCCGAGGTATTTTGTAATTAGTATTTCAAATACTTGAGGCTTCAAAATACATTTTAACATTAAAATACATTTAACCTTCAATTAGCCATTAACATGAGTTAGAATTGGTTAGCTTCCTAAATGATAGAAGCAAAGAGCTTTCAATTCTTGAGCGCTATCCAAATATAAAAAATGTGTTCATACAATTTAACACAAGTTTGTGCTCATCAGGACCTGTAGAAAGATTGTTTTCTTCAGCAGGTTTTATTCACTCTCCAATGAGAGTCTGTTTGTCAGACAGTACATTTAAAAATTTAGTGTTCCTGAAAGGAAACTCTGGTTTTACTGATTAATAATTAATCAGTAAAACCAGAGTTTCCTTTCATGAACACTATTATTAATCTTGTTTTCCTCTACTTTTTAGCCAGTGTTGGTCTAGATTACTTATTTTGTATTTTGTAATTTGTATTTTGTATTTCAATTAAAAATAGCTAAAATACTGTAATTTGTATTTTACATTTCAAATACCTTACTTAAAGATATTTTGTATTTCGTATTTTAATTACTTGCGATACAGTATTTTGTAATTTGTATTTCAATTAAAGCAAAGCATGTATTTTGCCCAGCCCTGGAGGTACTAATCTAAAATGCGATTCTTTACTTAAGATAATTATTTCTGCCTTTCAGTTAATCAGCATCTGCCTTCAGGGCCCAGGGGTCATCGACTTTTTCATAGTGAAGTGACTGTGATATAGTGATGTGGTTTTATGAGCGTATTGGTGTGCCGTGTCGGACGAAAGCCTCTAAAAAATTAAGATTAAAAAAAAAAAAGGTCATAATAAAGCAATTTGCTTATATTGAACATTTTTTTCCATTTTTACTAAAAGCTATGCATTAATGCTCTGCAGAATTAGAATCTGATACTAGAGTATAGTGGATTTTATCAAAATCGGTAGATTTGATTTTCTTTCAGTAGTCTAAATGAAACAGAGGTGTTTTTTTAAGGTTTCTGTTTTTTAGTTTACATGCCTTTACTAGAATACAAAATCTAATGTACGGATTTTCAGCCTGTTTTTACCCATTAAATATATTAAGTATTTAGTATAAATTGTTTGAATTGCCGATTATTTCAGCAAAAATGCCAAATCTTGATAGCGCTGCATTCATTACTCAAAGCATTCAACAGTATATCCATTGGTAAAAGCCGAATGAAAATCTCTACAGTAGGTACCTAGTGTCTGAGATAAGGCCATAACACAAGTAAAAAAGTTTACCTACTGCGATGCTTCTGAGACATTATTTTATTGGCAAAAGGCAAAAGCTGTTTTATACAGATGTACATATACAGAGTGAATTTTTTACAAGGTGCACACATTAATTAAAATGAGACTATGTTTAATTTGATCAGCGGAAAACGTATAAAAAAATTATACAAATTAATTTACACATTCACACGGGTACGCTATATTGTTGAGAAAGTAGATAGGTAAGTATTGTACACTTTTTTGTGCATTTTGTTGTAAATGTGCACAGGTCGGGTTGTGAGGAGGTAGGGCCAGCCGAAGGAAAATTTACAAACAAAATTCACAAAAAAAGGGTAAGCAACAGTTGCTAAAAATGTGCACATTACGAAGACAATCAAACATTGTAGGAATTTTTCCTCGATAGATGCATAGGTTATATAGGTAGTACCTAACTACCTAGGTAAAGAGCCAGCTTGTGTGAATCCGGGACAGGTCGCTACCTACTCTTATAGCGGGGAGGCGGTGAGTCTGAAACCCCTGTCCATCGTCATTGCATACCAAATTTTTTGGAACGAATTTTTGTGGATTTTTGCGACCCTTGTTGCAAGGCGAAAAAAGTGTAATAGTAGGGGAGCCCAAGCGGGGATTTCGGGATTTACTAAAGCGCGGCAGATTAATATACAGGGGGATACCTTGTACCTGGTAAAGTACCTCCACGAAACATGAGGCCCATATATAAGGCCGCCCGTGAAGGATACAGGATCAGATTAGTAAAAAAAAATTGACCATCAGAAATTCTCGAGCGCGTCAGATTAAGGTAGGGTGAGTTAATTACATCCTAAAAAGTATATATTCCACTAATCTGACAATTTGAGAGTGACGTAAAGAAAGGGGAGGGCAACAAAGTTGTTAAAAAAAAACGTTATCTCGACATTCTCGAGCGTAGCTAAATTTTTTTTTATTTTGAAGGAAATAATTCAAGAATAATGAAAAATATATTATAATCTGACGATTTCCGCAAGCCGAAATAACAAAAATTCGTCGATAAAGTTAAATGCGTGCAGCTGCGTGATGCCTACATTTCCTTCTCCGCGTTTCTATTCCTCTCTCACTCTTTCTCTATCTATTACTCTCTCACTCCGTCCCCACTCTGGTTTCTGCTGCCATGACGCCATCACAGCTGATCATAAAGACTCGTTCGTAGCATGCTGTTTACAACGTGTTTCCAACGTTTTGGCTTTTTTTGTTATTTTAATATTATTTGTGTGAATTAAAAGTTATAAATATTTAATATGAGTGATATAAATTTAAAATATGTTGCGGTGAGAGTACCTCACAAAAAACAATAAAATTTACGGTAAAAACATTAAAAAAATGTTTAAATATTTTGGAATATCGTCGGAGCAAGCCGGTTTTCCGACAGTCTCGAGGAACATATTATGATGACCTCGAATTTTCGATGGAATCATCATTAAATGATTTATATCACGCACAATGCTATAAATTATTTACTGCAATTAAAATAGCGCGAGACTTTCAGTATTTACAAGATCAAAGTGTAGTGGAACATGACAATACACCGGAAGTTTCGGGAAATAGCTCCGAAACGCATGCTCCTGATTCTGGAGAGTGTTCCGAAGCACATGGTACTGTAGATTCTTTGTCTACTGAGGTTGCTGGTACATCGACAGATGAGTAGGTGCTAATATGACTTCATTTATTAAATATTTATAATACTGAAATTGAGAGACATCTGATAATTTTTAGAATTTTCTTAACAAAAAAATTTTAGTAAGATAATGTTATTAAAAAACTTCATTTTTAGAAGCTCTGAAAAATTCTAAATGAGATTTTTAAAAATAATTTTCTATGTCTAGTTTATTTTTAAAGAAAAATCAAACAATTGTCAAGTGTCTGTTAACTTCAGTCTCAAGTATTTATAGAAAATTTTTTTCATTGAAAAAAATTATTTAGTTAAACTTTTATACAAAAAAAAGTGGTGTGTGTACTCATGTACACGCATTAGAAGTTGTACTTCTTTGGCACATAATAAAATATTGGCACATATAAAATCATTAATTATCATATGAATTTAATTCAATATTATTTAAGATTTTTTTAAATCAACTAATTTTGGAGCTGCAAAGTATCAATAGTTTACAATCGATAATTATAAAATATCACACAAATTATATTTTGAGCTCAAAAATGTCATAAGTACAATTTTAAGCGCCCAGGAATGGAATTAGCGGTAAGTTGCAGGGATGGCCTTTAAGGTGAACCGTTTTTCTAATTTTTTTTTTGTCAGATCAGTCGAATCCCTCTAGATAATCGTCAGATTATGAGACAGTACGTTTAGGACATAAAGATGAACCATATATATCTTTATCTACTCCAGCATCGAAAAGTTCCAATTTCGAGTTTGACAGCTGAATCGAAATGAACCCTCTTTCGGTTTTGCTTCTCATTTCGATGCAGCTCGTTGTATGGGAGCTGAATCGAAATGGTTATCTTCTTAAAATAGGATACCTAAAGCTAAGGCTCTGAGTTCTGGCACTTTTGTACCGTTTCATATAACAGAGGCGCCACAGGCGGCTGGTGGCGGCTTACGGAGTTACTTTTTGTTGACAGAGGCGCCACAGGCGGCTGGTGGCGGCTTACGGAGTTACTTTTTGTTACTTTATTGAGCCTACGGCGTATTTTGTTAATGATTTTACTTCCTTGTCGTAGATAAAATCTTGTATGCAACTGAACGTAATTAGTAATTTTAATTCTCGTACTATCCTATTTTGATACTCGGCAAGCCTCGTATCAAAAAACAGCACTCGAATTAAAATGACCCTCATTACGATGCAGTTGCATAAATAGCTATAATCTGACGCGCTTAAGTATTTCAAAATGGCGAATTTTTTTTGCACATTATGAAAATGGCCGCGAGTTTGCGTCCCATCGAAATTGTCAGATTAGTGAATGAGAGCTTTTTTTTGGTGCACTTAACACTCCCTTAGAAAATCTGACGCGCTCGATTAATTTTTTTTTTTTTCATTTTCAACCCTTACATACAACCACCCGCATCATGCAAACGATCAGATTAACATACGTACATTATTAACAATACGTAGGGGATTGATGCTATCAATATCTGACGCGCTCGAGGATGTCCATGCAACAGTTTTTTTTTACATATTTAAAAATCTATAGCCGCTTCCCCCACCGATGTAAAGGTATATATCATATAACATTTTTTTCTTCTTATCATCTAAGCTTTGCAACCCAATAGGTCTTTACGACGCTCGAGTAAATCCCCATTTAGCATCGTGGGCTCCCCTACTATAAGAATTTCGGTCATGGCCCTTGTTGCCTTCGTTTATTATACAAATTCCATCATAGCTTTAGGGCCTAGCGGCTAAACAAAGGGGTGAAATTTTGAATGATTTAGGGCCGATTTCAACAACTTAAAATAAGTCTTATCCGAGCGTAAATTTTAAATTTTGACAGAGTTTTCAATGCAATAACTGTCAAAACGCCCACTTTATCCCTGGGATAAACGTCACTCGACGTTGGTGAAATCGGCACTTATTTAAAGTCCTATTTAGGCTGACTTGCACTAAACTGCTTAGGCCCGGTTGCGTGGGCGCCGCGCCGTTATAGCCGCCGCCGTTTATCATTTGATAACTTAACTATAGCGGCGCCTCATGTAATAGTTACAATTTTGTAATGCTCATGGAACTAGGAATTACGACTACGTGTAATGCTGTCCTCATGTCAACTCTATTGTCAAGAAGTGACAGCATTGTTGCAAGTCGGCCTTCCAAGTCTTTTTGGTCCTTTGTTAGCTCTAAAAGTTCGCGATCGCCAGGCTGGTCTAGATAATCATTAATTAGAAAAAAAAAAACAAAATATTTTTGCTATGGATTTTATACATGATTTCAATATGAATAAGGGGAATGCCCACTTTTGGGCCCTCCGCGGACAGCACGATAGAATTTATCCAAATTACAGAACCATTTTAAAATAAATAAAAACGAATTATCATAATATTATGAAACCCGCCACTATTATCAGTAATTTTCATAAATTAAAAGTATTTATATTGACTCGAGTAAGCTGAATCTATAGTCTGTGATCCAAGTTGTAGCCATTTTCTTTAAAATGTTGCCAGCATTAACCATGATACTAATCGATACTGTCGATTTTTTTCGATTATTATCAGATTTGTGTAGCATTTAATGGGTGTGTGTATATTTATATTTTAAAAGTATAGACTACAATAAAGACCTTTAGTTCATTTCTTGAAGTGTATTCATAATTCTTATCACTACATATTATTATAAAACAAAGTCCCCCGCCGCGTCTATCTGTCTGTCTGTTCGCGATAAACTCAAAAACTACCGAACGGATTTTCATGTGGTTTTTACCAATAGATAGGGTGATTCATGAGGAAGGTTTTAGTGTATCAAGGTTTTGTGTAAATTAGTTGAAATATGACGGTAATTGTTGACAATGTCGGAAAAATTCAAGCTGCTTGGGAGCTTTCATCGTTAACGGTGCCTAATCTCTTTCAGATATAACAAAACAGTTTATGGTGGTTGTATGGCCCACCATACCATCCCAGTAAGTCTTTACAGAAAAGTCCGCGATGGCATATATATCTATCTTTTAAGCATAGCTTACTATACCCATTTTAACTTAAAAAAAAATGGTCACATACCATGCGGTTATTGAAAATCTATTTAGACGGATACAGTATTAATCCTTATTAACTTAAATACGTTAGTTACCATAAGTTACGTTACGTTACGGTACGTACGTACGTTACGTCACATTATGATACGTTAGTCACATTATGATAATGCGTTACACCATACAATTTAAATGAATATCTTAGGAGCTATCGTAAAATAAAAACGGAGGCGCACCAAAATAAATACGAGGATTTCAACCCGATGGCGATGACGGGACTCGCTCACGTGATGCGACCAGTGACCACCCCAGTGCCGCGTTGACATTGCTATATTATAAGCCGAGCGATACCTCTTTCATAAGCCTACGTACTGTTCAATATGCTGTTCAATATAACTTAGGGAACATTTCAAGGAGATTGCAAAGTATAGGCGTAATATGCTCTGCTACCCGTGCGAAGCTGGGGCGGGTCGCTAGTTATGTATAATGTTTCGAGAGAGGCGAGGTTACGTCATCATGATTGGAGACATAAGACATCAAAATATGATATGAAAAGGCGACACACAGCATGATTACGTCTTTACAATACCGACGGCTCTCATATGTTAAAGTGACTCTGCAGTACCGATTGTGTTCGAGTATTATTCAAGAATCGATTATAAATATTTTCAGTCACGAGTGAAATGGTAAATGGCAACATTCATTTTTTGACATCAGATGACATTTCCTTTCACTCTGTTTTTGAAGATGGTGTCCAATGGTGTCTCTGGCTGATACATGGAACTAGGAATTACGAATGGGCTGATATGTCTATTGTCTGTCATCTTGCGAAATGCGTACCTATTTGTTGTTTCAATCGTTGATTTTAATGTTCTAAAGTATTAAACAGTGATATTTTGAAACAGGAACAAGTTAGAGAAAGTGTAAAAATACTGACAATTAAGCTCTCTGTCAAAAACATAACCCCAAAATGGTTACAAAAATACGCTTTATTTCTCATATCATTAGTCTGGCGGCCACCTGAACCAGATTTTATATTAAAGATACACTAAATCATGAAGGTACCAAAATACATGGAGGTGCCCTACCTACAAAAATCGGGTACATACCTACAAATATCTCAGAAGATGGCCGCCGGCCCATTAGGGAGTGAGCTTCAAAACTATCGACATCGATAAAGATTGAAACGTTCAAGTATTAATTAAGAGTCCTTAGAGCCGATTTCACCAACGTAAAATATGTCTTAACTGAGCGATATTTTAACAGTATGTTCAATACAAAAACTTTCAGAACGCTCAATTTATTCCTCGGATAAACGTCACTCGACGTTCGAGAAATCGGCACATAATAATATTATAAACACGAAAGTGTGTCTGCTACGCTTTCACGGCAACTTTTCTTCAGATTTCGATAAAAGATAGTGATAAGTTGCATCCCGGGGAAGGACACAGGCTACTTACATTATGTCCCGGAAAATCAGTTCCCGCGCAAATAAAAAACGCGCAGACAAGTCGCGAGCATCATCTAGTAGGTACGTGATATTTATAGGTTTTAGGTAATACTAATTACGTATTTTTATAAACACATAGGTACTTCACGTAGCTATTATTCGCGTTAAATAAATAAATTAAATAAAACACAGTTAGTGTTTGGATATGTATTTAATTGAAAATAGTGTAAGCAGACATATTTTATGAATATTAAAACTTACCAAATTCAGTGGGACAATTATTTATCAAGCGATTCAAAGCATTTTAATTCTTAGTAAGTACGAAGACAGGCATGAGGGATCCAAAGGCACAATCTATATAAATAAAAATGAATGTTGGTAAGCGCATAACTTAAGAATGGATGGACCAATTCAGTTAATTTATTTTTTTGTATGTTCCTTAAGTTCCACGGAAGGTTTTAATACAAAAAAAAAAAACAAAAACTAAATACACGCGTACGAAGTCGCGGGCATCAGCTAGTTAAAAATAAAATTAGTGCTTTGAATCGAAATCACTTTGTAAAGGTTTATTTGAATAAAAACTACTCTATTATATTCTATGGTGTCTAACACTCAACTATTTACATTATTAGCAAGAAAAAACAAGTCTTTGTTACAAATTAATCCAAAATTTAAGCTATATGATAAGCTCAGATCGCCAGATCTTAAATTAAACGCTTCTACTTGTGGACACATCTACATCTACACATAGAGAATAGTTTAGTCACCGACAATTCAAAAGCACTTGAAAAAGTTTATTTGAATAAAAATAATTCTATTCTATTCTAGACCGCGCCACGAAATAAGTCCCGTACAGGTGGCGCTAGTAGTCGTATATATGTGCAATAATTATTACATCGAATAGAATAGAAATGTTTTTTTATTCAAATAAACTTTTTACAAGTGCTTTTGAATCGTCTTGAATTCGATCGTTGAATTGACTGGTTCGGAATGCCCTTATATGTAAAATCTATTAGTTCCACTAATTGCCGCGGGACTTTTTCGTGGCGCGAACTCTAGCTTAGCAACGTAGCACATCTCCGGTCGAAAGGCACCCATTTTCAGACTTCAAATATGCAGAACTTAGGATATTAAAATTAGTCAGTTTTTATTAGCGAGGTGTAATCCTTTTTTTTCTTGTAATTCCAGTAAAAGTTCCAAGTATTTAAAATCAATTCCTCGACCCTTGTGGTCAATAAATACTTTTAACTCTCCAAAAGCATAAGGAACTAATTTTATTGCGTGGGTCGATGAAAGCTTGAATATGGCTATGACTACATTGAAAGCTTGTAGAATTTGGATTAGTCATAATGTTTTTACCCAAACATTCAAACATGCTAAAATTGGGAGCCGGACCATCACATGTGATACTCACAACTTTCACTCCTACATTTTCACATAACTGGATGGCCGTCTTGACAATAATACTTTTTTGTTCACCTGTTAGTGTTGTTATAAAAAAATAACCAATTGGTAACTTCCAAGTACCGTTGACACAATTTAAAAGAATCACGAGGCTTTGGTTTGCTTCTTCGAGACTGTCACTGTCGAGGTTGTGGCCGTAATCTACGCGCCCGTAATATTTTAGCGCTTTTGGGTCCCAAGTGAGTGACTTTCTAATCGCCATCTCATCAAAAATTAAGCTACATACCACTGGGTGAGGATTATCTGCTACCTTTTGTTTTAAGAAATCAAACGCTTCTTTTGTGAAGCCCGCCTCACAATCAATGTGCTCATACCACTTGCACAATGTTCGGGTATGTGGCAAGCAGGTATTATATGTGTTTCTAACAAAATTATATGCTTTTGGAGACAGGAAATGCAAAGTCAGTGCAAACTTTCTGATTTCTTCAGAATATTTTCTATTAAGAGGCAGCCCTTTTGATTTGGCTACTTGGCGTTTAAATAATCTTCTGGCCCTGCACATTCTTTTAAAATCAGAGACTCTTCAGTGTTAATTTTATTTGTCTCCTTTAAATGTTTTATGATATCATTTAAAACTGCTATTTTCTTATTTCTTTTCCTCACTTTTTCGTTGAGCCGTTTTATTTTGTTGCGTTGAATCATACATGTTTTTGTGAGTTCTTTTATTTTATTCATATTTCGCTGCATCTGAAATTAATGACAATTAAATGTTTAGAATTTTTTGAATTTAACAGTACCTGGAAAAATGGGATTGGATAAGGCATCGTTCGGCAACCAATTAAGTTTGACACACACACGCTTGGATGTGCACTATGTATATTGTATAATATTTGTATTCATATAATATGTTTAACTACCTTTTGCCCGCGGCTTCGCTCACGTTATAGGTTCAATTTTCACACAAATTTGAAAGCCCTATTTTACCACCTTAGGAGTTGAATTTTCAAGAATCTTTCTTAGCAGATGTCTATGCCATAACAGCTATTTGAATGCCAAATTTCAGCCTGATCCGTCCAGTCCTTTGAGTTGTGCGTCCGTAGAACAGTCAGTCACCTTTTCCTTTTAAATATATTTTAAGATTTGTTTGTTGTCTATATTATATTAAGAGAAGATTTTAAGGGGAAAGCATTAACCCGAGGTATCAGACGATAAACCTTTAAGTAAATGATATTGTAATATTTATGGGCAATAAAGTGATGACAGTTGTCGGTGGCACGTCACGTGGTATTATCTAGCCATAGCGACGATACGCGCGAGTCGCATAATAATTATAACGCATGTTAAGCACTAATCAAAAGTACAATATTAGGTATAAATTTGAAGTGTTTTTGTCTGTCTGTTTGTAATGCTTTAATGGCCCATCTATTCAACTGATTTTGTTGAAATTTGGTATAGAGGTAGGTACATCCCAGGAAAGGACATAGGTTATCCCGACAGATTAAATAGTTCCCCCGGGAATTAAAAAACTTGATCAGCGCGGACGAAGTCACTAGCATCATATAGTATACTAGCAGTTGCCCGCGACTTCGTCCGCGTGGATATAGTTTTTAAAGTCCTTCGGGAACTCTTTGATTTACCGGGATAAAAAGTAGCTTATGTCACTCTCCAGGTCCTCAACTATACCCATGCAAAAATCTCGTCGATTCGTAGCTCTGTTGTGGCGTGATTGAAGGACAAACCAATAAACATTTTCGCATTTATATTATACTAACTGATGCCCGCGACTTCGTCCGCGTGGATTTAGTTTTAAAATCTCGCGGGAAGTCTTTAATTTTCCGGGATGCCTATATTACCTTCCAGGTTCTGGCCTATCCAAGAAATCACGTCAATTCGTAACTTTGTTGCAGCGTGATTGACGGACAAATCAACAAACAAACACACTTTCGCAATTATAATTATGTATTAGTAAGGAAGAATTGATAGAAGCAGTGATAGCCTAGTGGTTAGGACTGTGGTCTCATATTCGGGGGGTCGCAGGTTCGATCGCGGGTACGCACCTCTGACTTTTCGGAGTCAAGTGCGTTTAAGCAATTAACTATCACTTGCTTCAACTGTGAAGAAAAACATCCTGAGGAAACCTGCACATCTGAGAGTTCTCCGTAATGTTCTCGAAGGTGTGTGAAGTCCACCAATTCGCATTGGGCCAGCGTGGTGGACTATGGCCTTTAACCCTTCTCTGAGACCTGCGCTCAGTAGTGAGCCGTTGATGGGTTGCTAATGATGATGATGAAGGAAGAATTAATACTATACGATAACGATAAATTTTAAAACGCAAAAGCTACTATTGTGACTAAATACTGACTCTTATTCGGGCCCTAGCAGAATATCAGCGCTGTGGTAACATATGTATCCACAGCATTTAGCTGAGCTAGAACCCTTTCATTGGCATGACACATAGTAGACACTAGTTAAGTTAGATTGTAATTACTTTCTGTTTTTCCATTTTCATGTGTATTTCCATTTTGTTTGTTATATTTTGTTTTCATGTCAATGAATAAATAATATTCTATTCTATTCTAAATATGATAGTTAGATATATTCACTCAGGGACTTTTTTGTAGATAATAATAAGTACTTTAATCATGTAGTATATAATTTTTATGAATCATTAATAGTTTTCTCAGCACACGTCAAATAATGCATTTTATAGGCAAAATTTTGCTACTTTGGGTTACACTATTGCAATTTTCTTAAGGAACTCTAATTTTTTTGAAAATAAATTATAGCCTATGTTACTTCCTGATAACTTAGCTTTCTATTTGCGAAAAAATGGTTAAAATCGGACCAGTAGTTACAGAGCCTATTCGGTACAAACAAACAAAAAAATCTTTCCTCTTTATAATATTAGTATAGACATATAAAACTAACTACCTCTGCACAAGCCAAATTTTGAGTAATATTCTGTGACTGTGTCGATGTTCCGGCAAAAAGATGCAATTGTTGCGCATGTTCCTTCTCAATTAGCATAGATGTGGTGGTTGTATTTGATATCTGTAATAAAATATTAAGTGAAATTAATTCGAAATCAAAAAATCAAAATCAACTCATTAAAAAAACTGGGTAACATTTATTTATTTTCAAGATGCGAAGATGCGAAATTATAATCAAATAATATATTTTATAAACCCCTAAATATTTCAAAAGTAACATATAGATTCAAATTATCCAGTTTTATCATAACATATATTATGGTCATTATTAATACTGCAATATCTCTATTTATAATAATAATGTTACACACAACATATTCTGATAATATTCTGATGACTGGTGGAATCATAATATAGATTATAGACTTTAAGTGATAAATTCTTGTGATTCCAGATATCCAGCTTTTACCATTTACCATATTATATATTTTTGTAAAGAATTACCTCTGCGCAAGCCATGTCCTGAGTAACATTCTGTGACTGTGGCAATGTTCCAGTATCCATATTATATAGTTCTTCGCCATTGTCCTTTACAAATTGAATAGGATAGAGCCGATAAATTTGATGTCTGTAAAAGATTTTATATCTTGCTTGTTTAACATTTTTTCACAAAGATGAGAAATTAAATTGAATATCCTACTAATCTTGTTATTCTACTAATATTATAAATGTGAAAGTTTGTGAGGATGGATGGATGGAAGGATGTCTCTTACTCTTTCCTTTAAGGCTATTTTTATCCCAGAAAATTAAAGAGATCTCCCAGGAACTAAAAAAACCAGATGGACAAAGTTACGGGCAACAGCTAGTATTTTATAAAACCATAAAATTTCGAAACTAAAAAGTTCAATTCATATGGTTGAGTTATCCAGGTTATATATATTAATCCATACACATTGAAAAAAAATGGTTTCAGATTTTGTGTTAGTGACTTAGTGCCTGTACATTTTTCATTATTGGTGCTTATATTAGATTTTCTGTCACAGTACCATCAACATATTACTGTATGTAGCTTGGTAGTCACTTTAGTATAATATGATAAGCAAAAAGAATTACCTCTCTACAAGCTACATCTTGACTAATATTCTGTGCCTGTGACAATGTTCCAGCAAATTCTTGAACATTTTCATGTTCAGTTAGAACAGATGTATTCGGTGAATTTGATGTCTGTAAAAGAATATTATATTTTGTAAATATACTTATTCGAAACAAGCTTAAGCGCGCGATTTGTTTACGTGGACTACAATTATATTCAAATTTTCATCCCCCTTTTACACACTTAAGTGATAATTTGCAAGACAGGCTATACAAGTAGTTTTAGTTAAAGTCTCTAACTTGTAAGCATAGGACTTTTATAAATTATTTATCCTGTCTTTTAATCCTATTCTTAATTTAATAATAATTATTACATTATTACAGTAAATAAAAGAAAAATTCTGCCAAAATCTATAAAAATCTTTTAAAGTAGTTATGCTAACTGTTCAATACCATACTAATAAAAGAATCTATGATAGAAGTCTAAAAATTACTCTCAAATTCCAAATAATAAAATCAATATTTACCACCATAAAAAGCGAGGGTACTGAATTATCTCGCAATCTCACATCAAGAGTTCTATTGAAATTTCTCTCATCAAAATGTTTTGAACAAACCCAAAGAATTTTATGATGAAGATTTATATTTTCCACACCAATAGCATCAATCCATTTTTTCTTTAACTTTTCATTAGCTGGAAACCTGAAGATAAGAACTACATATTATATTACTTGAATCCATACTAATATTATAAATGCGAAAATGTGTCTGTCTGCCAGTCTACTAAACATCCCGGAAAATTAAGGTGTTCCCGTGGGAAGCAAAAAATCTTAACCAACATCACACATCACATTCAATGTGATGATAGTGGACGTCCGTCATCTATTTATATGTATAGAATTTATAAGAAGTATATTAAAATAAGTAGACAAATGGTTAGAAATTTCAATTAAAACCATTTATAAACACCAAACTTGAATTATCTGATATGGTGATGAATAGAACTTATTCAAAACGTTAAGTCAGTTTAGTGTCAGCTATATTAATATCGACAAGTCGATTCACACATGAACAATGGACATCACTAAGGCTCATGTTTACATTACATGCATGTACCTATTGCAACGTAAATAATATATATTAGTGTTAGTTACAAATTGATATGGACAGTTAAATGCCTACACGTTCACTATATTAACATTATTGGAAAGATATCAAAGAAATTTATAACTTTTACAACAAAAATAGTTACTAACCTATGAAAAGACAATCCAGGCCACTTTTTGTTCTTCTGGGAACCACAATGCCTGATGCTACACATAGGCATATTGAAATTATGTTCCTACACACGAACTTGATGATAATTTATGCTATTATTTGTTATTTTTAAAGTTAATCAACAATAATCCGCAACACGCAATTACTTGACAGCTGAAGTACAACCAAAAAGTGAATACATAATGTATTGTACATAAAGCACGTAAAATGGCGGACGGCACCCGGCTTGACTACTATTTACTTTATATACTTCATCTCCATGTATTTGGTACCTTCATGCACTAAATAGCCTAAATAAATAATGCATTATTATATCTTTGCATGTCCGCGATGGGCCCAAAGTTGTATGGTCAGTGGGCATTCCCCTTTTAGAAGATGGACACGCCTAAAATGGATAAAATAAACCACATTTTGTAGAAACTATTGAACTAATGAAATGGATTTTTGTTTGAAACGGAGAAACTTATTTTGTAATGGTGGAATCGGGATTTGAAGAAACGGAATTTTGGAAAGGATCAGAAAAACTATGGACTATGGCTCAAACGCTCGACGCGCGGAGCCAAGAAGAAGAATCTAATTAATCTGTAGTGTAGACTGATGTCCGCGCCCACAAAGTATTGGTCTGTATAATGTACTTTGTGACTACCTACAGTCTACAATATCCGCGCCCGATACCATAGAGAAGGATTATTGTTGTTCATATAATTATAACAGACCAAAGATCCGCGCCCGTTAATTAATAATGTTCTGTGCTGATGTCAAAATATGAATGTTAAAAAAAATTGTAGTTGCCCGTGAAATTAATAGGTCACTTTAATTTAATGGATAATATTGTAGAAATTGAAAACGTTGAACAAAAAGGTAGCTATAATATAAAATTGTAATTTAATTTCTCTAAGAGTCAAGAAGCTTCAAAACACTGTATTTAAGCTTCTTGATTATCCTATTATTTATACATCATTACCGCCACAGAGATATTCTCTTGGATTGTCGCGAATCTTTTCTGAACCAAGCGGCGGCGAGCCAACCTCAATCGGGAATGTTATATGACGTGGACAACGTAGGTAGGTAGGTACCTGAAGAAATTAACGTCTTGCATTGTGACACAGCTATGTTCAGAATATTAAAAAAATCAACCAAGTGCGACTCGGGCCTCGCTCTTTTAGGGTTCCGTACATATGACCAAATAACTTTTTTTTAAACTAGATATTTTGATATTTTACACTAGCGGCACGCTATGATGGCCGGTTTGACGTTTGTCCGCTCATGAAGTTCCGTATTAATTGATAACGACTTTGAAGGAAATAATTGTATTACTTTATTGACGATAGTGATGTGCAGAGATTCATAAATTTTATCGAATGTAGTTTTAGGTTTAGGACTCAAAATTTATTTATTAAATTGATTTCTAAAATGTATACAAGTGCAGAAAAATCAGTTTGCACCATTTAAGGGGTGAATGTACTTGTGAATATGAACAATTTTCACTATGTGGACAAACCTCTGAAATCGCAAAAAAATATCAGCTGTTTCATACAAAAGGTAAAATTTTTATTTTTATATGATATATACCACAACTCGGCATTTGGTTTTCTAAATTGAAAATTTTTAAAAATGGAATCTAATACGATCGTCACATAGGATCGCTGGCTAGCACAACTACTACCTCCGGCAAACTCGCGTCAATGCTCAATGCAAAACAAAGCAGTTTCGAATTGACGTTGCTTCGAAAAGTATAAACTGTCAGTGCAATGCGATTGTGATATAGTTTTGACCTGGCTTTGGATTTCAAATATTGATACTGCATTACTGTTGACCCTTGCTCGTTAATTTGGACTCTGTTCAAGCCCTTTGTTGTGGATTTCGTCGATATGACCGAACGTACGCAGAGAACTGTTCTAAATAGTCAGACACGTGAGTTCGTAATACGCCTTCGTAACTATTTCGATCGTGAAGCTCAAAATGGAGGGCCAATTTTACCTATAACGTCAGTGGTTGAACGCGTAGCTGATGCGCTTAATATTGGACAACGAACTGTTAGACGGATAACTAAAAAAAAATATGGCGAGACTGGCACAGAAGAAAATAAACTTCACACACCAAAAAAGAGAAAACGAGCAAAACCAGTCGTAGGCATCGATAGCTTTGATGCCGATGCTATCCGAAGACATGTTTACGGCTACTATTTACAGAAGGAGTATCCAACAAGAAAAAAGTTGGTGCATTCACTGAAGGAAGCTGGATTATTCTTCGGTGGGGAAAGTTCTTTAACGAAGATTTTGAAGACCATTGGATTTCGATACAAAAAATGTAACAAACGCAAAATATTGATGGAAAGATTTGATATAGCGATGGCAAGGTATACTTTTTTACGGCAAGTGAAAGAAATCAAAAATTGGCAAAATGTTGTGTTCTTGGATGAAACATGGCTTAATGCTAACCATACTGTAGGCCGTTCTTGGAACGATGACACAGCAGCATCTACTTCCAAAGTTCCTGTAGGAAAAGGATCGCGACTTATAATTTGTCACGCCGGAACCATCAACGGGTTTGTCGAAGGTTCTCTCATGGCTTTTGCGTCAAAAACCACTGGAGACTATCATGAAGACATGAATGGAGAAAAGTTTACTGAATGGTTTACCTCAATGTTGTGTAGCCTCCCTGAACCATCTATTATAATTATAGACAACGCCCCATACCACTCGATGCAAATTGACAAGCCACCTGCCCAATCCCAAAAGAAAGCTGATATCGTCGCATGGCTTCGTAAAAATGGCGTAGATGCAAACATGAATATGTTAAAAGCGGAATTAGTACGTCTTTTAAAAGAAAACAAACCAACCAAGATCCGATACGTCATTGACGAAATAGCATTAGAACATGGGCACAGAGTTATACGGTTACCGCCTTACCATTGTGAGTATAATGCGATTGAGTTGGTGTGGGCTCAAATTAAGGGATATGCTGCAAGACACAATACAGAACCCCCATTTACCACAAAAAAAATGCTAAAATTATTAGAAGAAGCTTGTGAACATGTGACTAAAGGAGACTGGGAAAAGGTTGTGAATAGAACTGTTAAATTAATAAGGGAAGATTATGAAAGAGATGTGAAAATAGATAATATTATAGAAAACGAACATATAATTATTAATGTAGGTGATGATAGCAGTGACGACAGTGAAAATAGTAGTATGGACGAATCTGATTAATTATGGCCTTTTGTGGCACCTTTTTTGGTATCTTTTGTATTCATATGTTTCTTGTGTGCATATAAAGTATGTATATTCATTTTCATTCAAATATTCAGTTCGTTCAAATAAATTAAATAAACATATACATTTTTGTTTTATTAAACCTATTTAATCAGGTACAAAAACAAAACTTAATTGTTTTTTGTTCGAGAATAAATTGACATTCCACATCACTATTGTAATGTGTCAAACCGGCCATCATAGCGTGCCGCTAGTTTAGTTGTAATAGTGGTAGTAGAGCCAGACGATTCAAAAGCCCTTGTAAAAAGTTTATTTGAATAAAAAATATTTCTATTCTATTCTAATAGATATATTAGATAATTAATTTAGTACCAACCTACTAAATTAGCACATGGGGAAAAATTAATGATCCTTTGTTTTGGTTACAACATACGAACAGCATTATAAATCGGTTTTTTTCAGTATTTTATATATAAATTTCAAATTCCCAGCCAGTTTAGTTTTTGAGATAGAATCCGTAACAAAAATGGTCTGAAACCGAAAACTTAGACGGCCCCCCATTTCTTCGTTTTTGTAGCTAAAAAATAATAAATATATTTGAACTCTACTGAGCTCTACAAAATGACACCCGACATGCTAGGTTAAAAAAAAAATATTTAGACTCCTTTTCCATGTATGGGAAGCCCCCTTTATATTTTAATTTAATTTAATTTGTTATAGCGGCAATAGAAATACACACTCTGTGAAAATTTCAACTGTAGGTACCTATTACGATTTACGACATACCTACAACCCGCTGACAGACTGACAGACGATGGACGGATAGCGGAGGCTTATAGTATTAGGGTCCCGTTGGCAACCTTTGGTTACTCAACCCAAAAATAATGGCGAGTGTTTTAAATTGTGGAATTCACTTGCCAGTGGATATTTGACTTTATTTACCTTTGCGATTAATTAACTTATTTTGCCTACAAAGTCAAAGAAGATAAACACGACGCCTATCTCAAGGCTCTCAAGCAGCTCCGGCGGCAGTCTGCCGGCGCTGCGCTGGTGTCGCCGAGGGAGAGACATAGAGACAGGGAGTGTAAGAAACAAGCCTTGTAAGTATTTCTGAAGGCTACCTCTTCACAAATAGGTAAGAAGGTCCCAATTTATGGTACCTCCATCCAGGCTCCACGGAGTAGCTCCCAGTGGTTTATGTACTTACTTTTTCACATCTGCCCCCCGATTGTCTAAAAGTTACCGATCAAAATCGTATTAATTTGCTGGCATTAACGTCAAAGTAAAATAAATCATAAAGGCATTGAATTAGAGCTCAATTTCGTGTATGTATTGTTAAAATCGGTTGTACTGAATTTGTAACTTTCCACGGAGTAGCTCCCAGTGGTAAGTATATGTACTTACTTTTTCACATCTGCCCCCCGATTGTCTAAAAGTTGCCGATCAAAATAGTATTCATTTGCTGGCATAAGCGTCAAAGTAAAATAAACCACAATAGCATTGAATTAGAGCTCAATTTCGTGTATGTATTGTTAAAATCGGTTGTACTGAATTTGTAACTTTCCACGGAGTAGCTCCCAGTGGTAAGTATATGTACTTACTTTTTCACATCTGCCCCCCGATTGTCTAAAAGTTGCCGATCAAAATAGTATTCATTTGCTGGCATAAGCGTCAAAGTAAAATAAACCACAATAGCATTGAATTAGAGCTCAATTTCGTGTATGTATTGTTAAAATCGGTTGTACTGAATTTGTAACTAAGTATAAAAATCAATACAGCCAAGGAATATTTTACAATGAACAATCGGGGGACGGCATGTGCGCTTCTCTAAAAATGATTGCTTCAGTGTCTCTGATTATAGTCATACTCGCTATTGGTTAAAATGCATTGTAGACGATGCGATGAATTCCGCCAATTCTTCCTTTGTATGAACCGACTAAGTAGCTGATGCCCGCGATTTCGTCCGCGTGGAAAATCCCTCGGGAACTCTTTGATTTTCCGGGATATTCAACTATAGGTACTTATTTACCCATGCAAAAAATCACGTCGATCCGTAGCTCGAAGGACAAAATTTTAGCATTTATAATACGGCATTATGATAGGCCCTGCGACTCGTCTGATGTCATCAGTCCACCTCACTATGTGGTCTGCAAACATAGCGCTTTCCAGTGCGGGGTCGCCACTCAAGCACTGGGACCCCAATGACCATATCCGCTTTTCGAACTTGGTCCCCCGCCAATTTCCACTTCCACTTGATAAATTAATTGATTTAGGCTGGACGGCGTAATCGGAAGCTGGAGCACAGTTCAGCAAGCGAAGCGTATAGCCGTCATGGCCTCGCTGGTGCCTGACGAAATTATTTACAAGCACTCGGACCACTCGGTCAGGAATTATGAGAGTGCACTCATGTTTATTGACGTTTCAGGTAAAAAGCCAAAAACTGTTGTACTTTTTTGATAACTGTGGAAATATTTTAGGAAATCATCTTTATCTACAACCGATAGACTTGTCCGCAGCTGGATAAAGGTCTCATGCATGGTCTCATGCATATTGGAGGGTCTGACAACACAGCGCTGTCCAGTTGGTATACAAGGTCACAAGACCACTCCAGCAAATTGGGAACCCAATAACCATAGTTCAACCATGGTTCACTCTCAGAGTAGACTTTAGAGATTTCTTGAATAAACTTGTGCTCACAAAATATAATTCAATAAAATATGATTCAAGGTTTCACCGAACTTTGCGAGACTTATACCAAAACTGGTCGTGGAGGTCCTTCAAGGTTGACTGAAGTCCTCAACTCTTACATAGGAGCAATGGTGCAGGAAATTCTCACTCACAAAGGGGATGTACTGAATTTTTCCGGGGATGCGTTCCTTTCCATGTGGAAAAAGTCCTTGAGACTGAACATGCAGGACGTTGTGCACACCGCTATAGATTGTGGATTGCTTATCCAGAAAAATTACGGGAGATATTTGACGGATGTTGGAGTTGTTCTTAAGGGTAGGTTAAAGTATTTCTTATGCCTCAGAAGAAAATCTAGAAGTTGTGCTTTAGACTTTAAAAAAATAGGAACTTTTTGATTTTGCGATCAAATTTTTCAGTAAAAGTAGCAATATCAGCTGGTCTTTCCCATTTCTCCTTAATTGGAGGGAAGGACAATTCGCAGGCCCACTACGTCATCGTAGGGCAGCCTGTATGGGATGTCAAGGCGGCGGAGTACATAAGCGAGGCGGGGGATGTGCTCACATCGGCCAGCGCCTGGATTTATGTTAACGAGGCCGAGTATTGCACTCAGCCCTTGGGCGACGGGAGACATACTAAGGCGAGAACATGATTTACTATAAATAGTCACGACACATAAGAAAAGATTAGAAGTTTAACGAGATAGGTAATTAGTATAATGTACTAAGCGGGACAAATGAACGTGGTTCTGTCGCGACCAACGTTTATCGTTGTATAGTAACCGGTACCTAAGCATATTTATGTAGCCTAATCGATGAAAATCGGGTAGACGACCCGTGCTAGTGCACCCACCTGCTTATCCCACCAAGGGAATTCGTATTTACCCACCATACACCCACTGTACCGTATTTAGTCGTTGTTCTTTTGTGACTCTTTATTTATCTTTAACACGGTCACAATATCTGTGCACCTCGCTGGAATGCGATGACCCTCCCACTTTCCGCTTCACCTTCCCGCGCTCGCCTCAATGCGTCAGTATATCACCACAGTACTACGGTGTAGTACTGTGGTGATATACTGACGCATTGGACACCGTACTAGAGCACGGACGTGTCGTCATCAACGCCAGGTGCACAGATAATGTGATCGGGTAGTATTCCTTATCTCCTACCAGCGAGCGAGTCATGCTCGGAATATCCCTGCGAGATCAAATCAGAAATGAGGAGAACCTAAAGTTACTGACATGCTTAGCTCAGCGATTCGCGAAACTGAAGTGGAAATGGGTGGGGCACATAGTTCGAAGTGCTGATGACAGTTGAGGTCCCAAAGTGCTGGAGTGGTGACCCCGCACCGGGAAGCGCAGTGTTGGCAGACCGTAGGGTCTGCCAACACTGCGCTTCCCGGTAGGTGGACCAACGACATCAACGAGTCGCTGGATTCAAGCGGCGCAAGACCGAAGCCTGTGGAAGTCCATGCAGGAGGCCTTTGTCCAGCAGTGGACCTCTATAGGTTGATACAGAAGATTTTCCTACCTAGTAGAGAAAATAATATTCCTTCTAACGTTTTCTTTTGATTCAAAAAACAAAGTAGATAATTTTCTGCAGGTTTTGGGAGTCGGTGCTACTTGGAAACGGGTCGAGAAACTGCACTCATCCGTAGGAACGAATAATGGTAAAATGTACCTATAACTTTCTCTACCCATATCTACAACAATAAGTTAATTTTCAAGTTAATATAGGAACGTTTTCCAATTAATTATATTACCTTATTAAGTAGATCGAGTTTTTAGAACCTGAGGATTTTGGTACTACTGAAAATATATCTCGCGATGAAGAAGAGTCTACGGTACCTGAAATAAACTACAGGGAATTTTTTCGTAAGTTTCACTGATATGACTACTTATTCATGACCTATCTAGTACGAATTCCATGTTGTATGCTTACCTTCACAATTTAGCAATAGGGTATTTTACTCTTTTTTGAAAAGTGTCTAAATTTGATTCTAAGATGATAATATACTACTAGAAAATTTACTAAAATTTTATTCAATCGATAAGTACCAAAAAAATGCATTTAAAGTTTGCCTTTTAAATTTTCGCGCGTAAACGCTAGACGCCTCACGTCTAGACTAGAAGGTCATTGCTCACGTCAGACGATGTGGTGACGTAAGGGCAGTAAATTCGTTCGCTCAAATGGTTGGCGCCTTTGTAAAGCCCACACATAGCGACCGCCGGTACATGCCGAAGGCGGCGCGACTTATGTGACCCACTGTGCACTTTAGTGCGTCACGCTAAATGTTTGTGTGTTGTATTATGATGATAGTACATGAATATAAATTATAAAGTGATGATTCAGATCTAATACTACCAGTAATATTTTGATTTTGTATTTTTCATTAATCTAAAAAAATTAAATAAATGATGGTACTAAATGATTAATTAATGTATTTATTTATTTTCACATAGTTTCTAAAATACTGTGTATTTGTACTACAAACTATTTGAGCGGATGAACTATATAGACTGCCATTCTTCTTCTTCTTCTTTATCAACCGATAGACGTCCACTGCTGGACAAAGGTCTCTTGCATGGACTTCCACAGGCCTCGGTCTTGCGCCGCCTGAATCCAGCGGCTCCCTGCGACTCGCTTGATGTCGTCGGTCCACCTGGTGGGGGGTCTGCCAACACTGCGCTTCCCGGTGCGGGGTCGCCACTCCAGCACCTTGGGACCCCAACGACCATCAGCTCTTCGAACTATGTGCCCCGCCCATTTCCACTTCAGTATCGCGACTCGCTGAGCTATATCGGTGACTCTGGTTCTCCTACGGATCTCCTCATTTCTAATTCGATCCCGCAGAGATACTCCGAGCATAGCTCTTTCCATCGCACGCTGAGCGGTCCTGAGCCTACTTATGACCTTACCTTAGACTGCCATTACACTACGTCAAATGTCTGTTTGATGTTTCGATGCGTTTCGCATATTTGTAGCACAGACTTTTGAACTGAAACTTCCACTTCCCGATTCCTTATTGCCTAAACTATCTATTTTTATATTTTTAGATTATTTATCTACTCCAGCATCGAAAAGTTCCAATTTCGAGTTTGACAGCTGAATCGAAATGAACCCTCTTTCGGTTTTGCTTCTCATTTCGATGCAGCTCGTTGTATGGGAGCTGAATCGAAATGGTTATCTTCTTAAAATAGGATACCTAAAGCTAAGGCTCTGAGTTCTGGCACTTTTGTACCGTTCATATGACAGAGGCGCCACAGGCGGCTGGTGGCGGCTTACGGAGTTACTTTTTGTTGACAGAGGCGCCACAGGCGGCTGGTGGCGGCTTACGGAGTTACTTTTTGTTACTTTATTGAGCCTACGGCGTATTTTGTTGATGATTTTACTTCCTTGTCGTAGATAAAATCTTGTATGCAACTGAACGTAATTAGTCATTTTAATTCTCGTACTATCCTATTTTGATACTCGGCAAGCCTCGTATCAAAAAACAGCACTCGAATTAAAATGACCCTCATTACGATGCAGTTGCATAAATAGCTATTCTCACTAGGAGTAAAATACCCTATTGACTTCATAAGATCTCTCTCAAGTCCCATTTTGTTTGGATTGGGTACCTGCTGATAGTGAATGAAATGTTTCTAAAAATCATATACTAATATTAGGTATAAATGCGAAAGTGTGTTTCTTTGTTGGTTTGTCCTTCAATGACTTGAATCACGCCGCAAAAGAGCTACGGATCGACGGATCTTTGGCATGGGTATAGTTGAGGACCTGGAGAGTGACATAGGCTACTTTTATCCTGTAAAATCAAAGAGTTCCCGAGGGATTTTAAATAGTAAATCCACTTGGACAAAGTCGCGGGTATCAAATAGTGCACCATAATTTTTATTAATCACTTTTACAAAAGTGATGGTCAAAGAGTCTGGTTAAGCCAGAAAAGTCAGCAATTTTAGCTTAAAATTAATCCAACAATGTGCGCTATATTGTTTTAGATCGGCCGGCCGTAATGGCTGCCATGCGTAGTACATGGTGGCCAGCCCTACGTCGATTCATGGTGTCACCCATATTGAGAGCTGTTGATAATGATGAGCCCATGGATTTCCTCACCGAAGTTCGGCACGTTGTAGTGGTTTTCTTGAACATTATCACTAAGACTGTTACTGAGAATGTTCTTATTGAAGTTGTGGACACTGCTTATAAGTTAGTCTGCAGGTGATTATTTTATGCTCTTGCCTATCCTTTATTTTGTGCTCCTGCCTATCCTTAAGCCTGGCTAAGCCTTCTTCAGTGAAGAAGTAAATAACGGTATAATTCGAACATTATTTTCTTTGCAGCGTGGGTTGGTAGGTCTAGGTACACTCACTGAACAAAAAGGTAACAGTTTCTCTTCATACCTATTGCAATATTTCACTGCAAGAGTTCACTGCGCTAATTCTCGATGAAACTCTCTAAAATTACGAGAGGTATAAGTATAAGTAACTGTTGTACCTACTTATGTACCCGTTTAATTTTTCTTTCTCTAAGAAAAGTCACCTATTCAACAACTATTGAATACATTTTTACCCAGTGTGACGTCAGAAGCTGGCGGTCTGGTGAACAAAGTATCGATGTTCGACAAAGATATGATGTTTCTCGTCGTGTTTGGCTTAAGAGGATTGAAGCAGGAGGACGAGGCTCAGAAAGCGTTGCAGTGTGCATTCCAGCTGAAGGAGAGTTTGAAAGATGCTGAGATTATCAGTGTCAGTGTTGGAGTCACTTCGGGTTAGTGAATACCCATTGATATCCAGTCCTTGATCAAAATCCTAATTTATCATAATATAAACTAGGTACCTAATACTTATCTATGGTACTCTGTAAACATGTTATGTTTCTGATACAGGATCAACTTATTGCGGTGTTGTTGGACACGTTCTTCGCAGAGAATACACTGTTATTGGTTCTGCAGTAAATAAGGTAAGCGTACAAGTTTTCTCCGTATTGCGTAAACACATTTCCTCATAGCAGAAAAATTTTCATGAATTACCCCCATACCTACTAACAGTCATTGATAACCATATCGGAGGATTAGCAGGAAAAGCAAAAACCATCACCATGAAATATTTTTTGTATTAAATAAATAATGGAGAACCATAGCTTATGCCTAGTAATAATGCTATATTTACTAATACTATTGATGCCAAACTAGGCAGCACGCTTGATGGTGGCATATCCAGATAGAGTGGCGTGTGATAAGGAAACCTTCCTGAAAAGTAAACTGAACCATGAGTACTTCAAGCTTCTCGAGGCGAAACCATTGAAGGGCTTTTCCAAACCTGGACCAATTTATGACTTTAACGCTTCAAAGTGAGTAACGTCATTATTTATTGGTGTTTTTGCTTAGTGAAAATAGGTACTTAAATAACGACTATTTAAATGTTTCTTACAAGAAAATCGCAAAGAACCACATACTCTAGACATCCAATTTTGGGTCGAAACGAAGAGTTAAGAAGATACAAAATGACTCTTAACAATGCACTGGAGGAACATCAAAAGTCATTTACGCGTTACCGAGATCACAAGTTTGGAGTGGCACTTGTGGTAAGTCTTATTTCCCTTTGTTAAGTAAAATGAAAAATGATATTCCTGTCCCTTCAGACAGTTCAAAAAATAAATCAAAATTATTTATTTGTGGCTCTTATGACAAGTCATGATTCTACCACCGGTTCGGAAAGCGAATTCTGCTGAGAAGAGCCGGCAAGAAACTCAGCAGTTGCTCTTTTAAAATAATCATTTTACAATATTACTTATTATGAAGCTAATACATTGTAATAAGTTTTTATACTATCTTGTGGGCAGCTGGATGCCAAGCCGATTTAACCTATGCAAATTTGTTAGAATAAAATATAATATTTCCACAATGAGGGGAAGTTCCAAAAAAAAAAGAAAAGAAAATTACTACAATTCAATTCATGTTGAGACGAGCAGACACAAAGTAGCCCCATTCCCGTAGGCGGAACCCGTTCACGAGCATATTCAGTTCAGTGATAAGGTGAACAAAGCTGCCTTCTATGAAGGGTTTGCGAAGTGGATTGAAAATTTCGATCTACAGGATCGCTTCATTATTTAGCTTATGTAGTACCTATTGCTTAAGCTTATTGGTACGAGTGAATTAGAACTGGGTATATCTAACCAACAAGATTCCTCGGGAATATAATTATTAATTACTTATAGGATTTGAATACTTCTAGGGACCAAAATTAGTGGGAAAGACACGATTAATGGCTGAATGTCTAAACATAACTCCGACTTATCTGCAAATCGATCGTATTCTTCTGACAGAAAAAGATAAGGTAAGCACCAAAGGATTAATCTCTGTGTAATTAACTAAATCCATAATTATTCCCCCTTTCTGAGATAATAGAAGACTGGTGATATTTTTGTCGTTGCAGACACCATTCAGATTGATTCAGTTGATCATGGAAAAGTTATTTAGAGGAGGTGGTCGGCTACCAAGGTATAATAGGGAAAACAGGATTCTGACAGCGTAAGGATCGCACTATTTAAGATCTAATTATTTTGGATTTTTTTATATCTACCTAATGGGGGACTAATCTTTGATATCGCAAAGATTGTCCCCCATTATGCAAGATGTCCTTGGTTAGGTCACTATATTTATTTCCGTTTCCATCTTGCATTGTGTTGATATTACGGAATGACTGATGTAGGTACCTACCTACCGAGAGCCGGTAACACTAAACCCATCATGCGGAATCGAAAACTCTTTATGGAAATTAGTAGTCAACAATTATTATACGATTAAATTAAGCTTTTTTTTTTTAAATATATAGACCAGCGCTTGACTGCAATCTCATCTGATGGTAAGTGAAGATGCAGCCTAAGATGGAGCGCGCTTGCCTAGAAGATGCCTATTCACTCTTGATTTAAAGGTACCCAAGTTATAGTCAGTTGGAAAAACGGAAGCCGGAAGGGCATTCCAAATTTTAGTGGTGCGTATTAGGAACGAGGAAGCAAAACCCTTAGTGCGGGATCGGGGAATTTCGACCACGTAGCGGTGCAGATTCTAGCGATGCCTTGCGGATCGATGGTAGAAGGGTGATGGAGGAACTAGTTCAAATAGTTCTTGAGCACACTCTCCGAAATATATCCTGTAAAATACCGACAGACTACCTTGGTTGCCTACCTTGCGCCGATGTTCCAGACTTTGAAGTTTGGAGTTACTTAGCGATTCGTCGCCAATGAGTCTTCTGGCGCGTCTGTCCACCGAATCCAATGCAGCAAACTGGTACTTGGCAGAGCCATCCCATAAATGGCTGCAGTACTCCATGCACGATCGAACTTGTGCTTGATACAAGGTAACAAGCTGTTCCGGCGTGAAGTAGCGCTTGACTTTATTGAGGATACCAAGTTTCTTGCCAGCAGTTTTTGCCTTGGATTCGATGCATCGTCCAAAGTTAAGATTTGACGAAACATTTATGCCAAGAAGATCAATACTGTCAGTGACCGGTACGGATATATTTCGGAAAGTCGCAGTCAGCGGGAATGGACTCCGACTTTTAATTTAAATAGCATTTTAATGCAAATTTTTTAATGCAAAAATGTATAACCGTCATCGTGTACCTATATTGATTGTTTGCATTGTATTCGACAGAAATATTCGTACTTTTTCAGAAAAATATTATGAAAATGTGATGGAGGAAAGATGACGGAGAAACTTTATCACTTTAAGTGCCGATTTCACCAACGGAGTGACGTTTTACCGAAGAATAAATTGGGTACTCTGACAGCTTTTGTATTGAAAATACTGTCAAAATATCAAATTTACTCTCGGATAAAACTTATATCACATTGGTGAAATTGGCCCTAAGTAGGTAGGTATGCAAGATCGGTCCTGTCAAAAAAAGTTGTTCGCGCAATGTTCTCCTGAAAGAGAATACGAAATTTTCTATCGAATAACATTGTTATTGTTGATGCATAGAGTTATTCTGAAAAAGTACGAATATTTCTGTCGAATACAATGCAAACAATAAATATCCGCGATGACGGTAATATGTTTTTACATCAAAAAAAATTTTTTAAAACATTTTTCAGCTAGCTTAATTTAATCGTATAATTGTTTATCAAGCTTAATTTAATCGTATAATTGGTTACTAATTACCATAAAGAGTTTTGATTCTGCATAAAGGGTTGTGTTACCGGCTGCCGGACCATGAGTTTGTAGAGGTACCCTGAAACAATGATCTGTGTTTTTGGCAAGCAGAATTGATATGACGTCATTGACGCCGTTGGAAATATACGCCGTCAACACTGTATTCGATTGTCGCTTTCCCTTACCAGAGAACTTTTCGTACAATGAAGACATTCTCAAAGTGTATAAAGTGAAGCAGCTTATAAAGGGAATATGTAAAGAAGTAAATATAGAATTTCGAATATTTAATGAATATTGATATTGTCCAAACTATCTTCCTTTTAGATATGCTTTCCAGTTCCTATATCATACCTATGACGTAACTTAATTCAAAATTCAAAAGAATTTTGTAAAAATGAAAAAAATTCTATTCTGTTCTGGTCTGGTCTGCCTGGTCAGCATGCTTGTATTACCTTCTTCTTCTTTATCAACTTATAAACTTCCACTACTGGACAAAGACCTCCTGCATGGACTTCCACAGGCTACGGTGGCTTGGATCCAGCGGCTCCCTGCGACTCGTTTGATGTCGTCGGTCCACCGGTGGGGGTTCTGCCAACACTGCGTTTCCCGGTGCGGGGTCGCCACTCCAGCACCTTGGGACCCCAACGACCATCAGCTCTTCGAACTATGTGCCTGTTTATGTAGGTACTTGTATTACCTATTATTATAATATTCATAACTGTAATCATTATATCATGTGACAACTTGTCATGGAATAAAAATATTATTCAGTTGTTGTTTTTGCTGAAACCAGGGAGCTTTAAAAATCGTGTTCATTTATAGAATTTCCCATCGCTTCGTCTTGTGGCAGTACAGGAAGCTCAAAATGCTGACGATGAGTCTTGGCGAATACTAGTCCTGTTATTGGATGTCAAGATTATATTTTTGCTCGTGACTGTCACAGATGAAGAGAAGTTGTCACGTAATAATCTATACTTATAAAAAGACTTGTATTTTTATAAAAACACTTTGGACATTAATAATACTTATTATTAACTAGCTGATGCCCGCGACTTCGTCCGCGTGGATTAAGTTTTTAAAATCCCTCGGGAACTCTTTAATTTTCCGGGATAAAAGTAGCCTATGCCACTCTCCAAGTCCTCAACTATACCTATTCCCATGAAAAAAATCACGTCGATCCGTAGCTCTGTTGCGGCATGAAGGACAAATCAACAAACAAACACACTCGCATTTATAATACAAATTAATTTCCCTCAAACTCAATCAAAATGCGTGCTAGACATTGAGATAAAACAAAAACCAACGGCCTTTTCGATTTCAGCCCATGATGACCCATTGAGTAGGTACCTAGTTACCTACCCACACCAAGATTTGAAATATTCACTCATCGATTTTTTTTTGATAATAATATAAAACGTATTGTATGTTTATTTTATTCCAATTCTTACTTCCGTACGTTTTTTTACAAAGATCAATTTGTCTCATATTTCTACAGCTGTTGCTTCCGAATGCCTGGCTAATTACATGTTAATAAAGCTGCGACTATCAGGCATTGACCGTTGGTACCATGCGGCATTGGCGTGCCAATTATTGGATGTGCAAGCGATACCTTCAGATTTGGAGAAGTAATAACTTATATATATGCCTATTCAGAACTTTACCGTCCATCCGGCTCAAAGGACCAATAACATACCAAAGCTGCAGTGTTTTAGGAGTAAAGAAACACGAAATTCTAGATATGCATAAGTATGAGAAAGAAGCAGCAAAATGTTAAATCAAAATAAAGACCAGACCTATACTATTAAATAACAGCTACGATTAAGTTGTAGTATGTATTGCTACAATACAATCAAAAATTTTGCCAAATACAACAGACCTAGCTACAAACTACAACAAAGCTCTCTGAGTTTTTATGGGACATAAGTAATACTCGTAGCTATGTTACATGTAGAGTAAAAATCCAATAACATAATAAAATTGATACGAAATCTATGGATTTTCAGAGTTATAGAAAGTGCAAGTGATGGAAGACCAGGATGGATCCAGAATTTCGTCATATCATTAGTGCAGAGAGGCCAATTGACAATGATAACAGTTCTTCGTACGGCAGCTTTAGAAGCGGGTGCTATAATACCTTCGCAGGCATTATTGAAAACAACAACTGCGGATCTTACGTCTAGTGATCACTGGAATAAGTTGGCAGTGAGTGTACCTATTGTTATTAAGCAGTAAAAGCCTATAGTGGTTACAACTGTGGTCTCCTATTCGGGAGGTCGCAGGTTCGATAACGGGTACGCACCTCTGACTTTTCGAAGTTAAGTGCGTTTAAGAAATTAAATATCACATGCTTTAACGGTGAAGGAAAAAATCGTGAGGAAACCTGCACACCTGAGAGTTCTCCATAATGTTCTCGAAGGTGTGTGAAGTCCGCCAATTCGCATTGGGCCAGCGTGGTGGACTATGGCCTATTACCCTTTTCTGAGAGGAGACCTCGCTCAGCAGTGAGCCGATGATGGGTTGATAATGATGAGTGTATCGTCTTCTTTTTAGTCCATAGGTGTCTATTGCTGAAATTAATCTTTTGTATCTCGGTCTTGAGCAAAATGGATCGGAGACTGTCGAAGTGCTAAAGGGACTCGGAATCTACATAGCCGCGAAAAATGTCGATCTTGCGCCGCTTGAATCCAGCGGCTTCTTGTAAGGTGTTCGATTTCGTCTGTCTAATTAGTGGGAAGCCTGTCACTGTACGTTATGAGTGAGGTCACCTTGAAAAACTTAATAACTAGAATATTTTGTGGAGGTACATATACATATATTAATTTTACTAAATTCATTAGTAATAGGTACCCAATTAATTTGTGTCAAATAGGAAAGTTACTATGAGACAACAAAAATTAATGAACAAGACACTGAAGCTGAAAGTGAAGTGATACAAATGGCAGTGTTGGCTGATTCCTACAATTTTGAGGACATGAAGATTGATCTGAAAATGGATGGTGCGTGAATCATTTAACTAAACGAGTACAGAAAAAAATAACGTTTGCAATTTGAATGTAAGAGAAAATAGAGGTAGGTAGTACCTACTACTCTTATAAATTGAAGAGATACTTACTGCCAAAATTTTTTACTGAACCATTCTCAAGCCAAACCTAAATAAACTAGTGGTTCGCCCCGAACTGAGACCTCGCGGTAACGGTATCCCATGATTATTCATTCAATCGATACATGACGACCAAAACTGACATTATTATTATTATGCCCGTTTTCACCAAACATACCTAAATCATCCCCTATGTAGGAGTCTCTTTACGTAGGTAGCTCCAAAACACAATCCTTAGTCCTAACATCCGTCCCAATGTCCTTTTAGGTGTCCCGTACAGGATCGTGATAAAGAAGTTGACAGTAATCATCACATAACTTATCATAGGTAGCCCGTAAAGGTTAGGGAACGTCAGGGAAAACATTGAATTATTATGTAGGTACTAACGAGTGAAAACGGGTTAGGGGCATCTGTACAAATCGTCATCTATCGACGCGAATAGAAAATATACAAAATGATATTTAACTAAAGAATAATTTTAATTGAATAATATGTTATTATATTATGTACCTAAATAATAATGGTCGACGCAAAACTGTTTTTGGGATAAATCGTAGTCATAACTCCTAGTTCAATGGAATAGTTAATGACTGCGCCATCTATTAGCATTATTGTGAAGCTATGTGAAATTTACTGATGCTCATTAAAAATTAAATAATCTCGTTTCTTTATAATATTCATATAATTTTAGTATTTGTTGTTCAAGTACAGGATACAAGTGAAGTAAGAAAATAAGTACAACTTGAAAATATATAGAAAATTTTCCCAGAGAGCGTCTTCAAGCGAGCGTATTAAATCGCCACTTTGGAAGCCCCCCATTTCGTCAATTTTAGGAAAAAAAATTTTAAAAAAAATACGGTTGTACTCTGTTCCAAATTGCCTTTAAAATGATACACAGAAAACCTATGAATCGCAAATAAAAAAAAAATTTCTTCGCATTCGCTTCTATGAGAGCCCCCCTGAAATAAAGATTTTTATAACTTTTTAAGCCATTTTCGGCTGGAGGCCATCGGTTTACATATTATATCTAAATTTGAAGTAATTACGTTCAGTAATTCAAAAGTTATAAGGCTCTGACAGACGGACGGACGGACGGACGGACGGACGGACGGACAAGTGCAAATCGCTCTAGTAAACTCAGAGACCTCGCTTCGCTCGGTCAATAATCTAGAGATAAAAAAAACAGGACGAGTATTTATCTCGCCGTTACATTTGCCTGGTTTTCTTTTTAAAATTTCCAGTATTCAATGAATCTTCTTTTTATTTCAGCTCTGATCTTGAAAACATATGATTCTCTGACGCCTTTTGAGAAAATGATTTTAAAATGCGGCTCGGTACTCGGCGAAGTATTTTCTCGTCGCATGCTTCTCCACTTGTTACAAAGCGATTCCATGAGAAAAGTTGCTTTAGGTGTGTATACTAAGTCGTTAGATTATTTTGATTTTAAAGGGCACTACCAATCGCGCTTCCCTTTTTCAGTGTTTTTTAAAATAATGTTTCAATGTGAGGATAATAATATACAAACTTTTCACTTGTTCGAAGTTCGAACTCCACAAGGGCATTCGCATGGGACTGAATGACCAACTACCAAGGTGTAATTTCGATAACTTTCGTGTAGTACTTACTCGCATAATTTTTTCTAGCCGTGGCACAACTTTTCGTAATCCGAGTACTGGAGTGTCAGGGTGGTGACTTCACATCGGACAACTCGATGATCCTCGTACGTCCCTCGCCGAACCAAGAAACTACAATGAAACCGCACTGCTACTGTGTGGGAATACAGTATCCCAGTTAGTTTTTGTTAAAATTAGGTACTTTTAATACATAGTTCAAAATGATGGAGAGTCAGAAATCTTACCCTCATTTTTGTTATAATTACTTTTAATGAATAGTTCAAAATGATGGAGAGTCAGAAATCTTACCCTCATTCTCTTTGAATAGAATAGAAATATTTTTTATTCAAATAAACTTTTTACAAGTGCTTTTGAATGGTCTGACTACCACTGGTTCCGAATGCCCTTCCTGCCGAGAAGAACCAGCAAGAAACTCGGCGGTTGGTCTTTTCAAAACAAGTTTACAATACAATAAATACTATGCTATGTATGCACTATGCAGTGTTTCCACAAAGGGGAAGTTAAAAAAATGCATACCTACTTACAATGCTTAGGCGTAAGAATAAACCACGTTCTCTTGAATTTATCTATTAATACCGATTACCGATAAATTGAGTAATACCGAGCACCCAGGCAAACAGCATGGCCCTCAGCTAGGTAATTAGGTATGCGTTTTACTAACAACATATTTTGTGATAGCAAAATCTTCCGGAAGAAATTATTGTTCTGTGGTTCTAGGTTATGACTACTGTAATTGGTGAGTGGTGTTACTATTAGCATTATCGCAACGCATTTATTTATTTCGCAGGTACTTGCCAAGATCTGCCTAAGTATGCCTTTTGTGGATATATGAAGTTTCGGCATACTTTATTCAGGACCACTACTTACGAACTGCTAACTGAAAATCAAAAGGTAAGTAAGATATTTTCATATGTAGCTCTGTTGTCAAATACAGTAGAACCTCGTTAAGTCATACCTCGATAAGTCAAAAACCTCCAAAACTCGAAAAAATTTTGTTTCCTTCCCTTCAAGCCCCAAAACCTCGGTTACTCAAAATCTCAACACTCTATAAGTCGAAACAATCAGAGAGTCATATAATAGACCAGGGTAGAAGCCTTAAAAAATAATAAAAAGCCGGCCAAGTGCGAGTCGGACTCGCGCACCGAGGGTTCCGTACTCCAAAAGTAAAAGTTAAACGATAATATTATATTAATTTGCTTATTTATCGTTAACTTTGTAGAGGTTTATTGTTAATATAAAAAAAACTATGCTAGTTAGAGCGTTGGTTTTATTTTTCCTGTAAAATATACATAAACCTCTATTGACCATAATTATTTCAGATTTTTCGATTGGTAAACTTCGGAGATAAGGGGGGGGGGGGGGGGGGAACGGTATTTTTTTCGACATTTTGGCCGATTACTCAAAAACTATTATATATAGAAATAAATAAAAAACTGTTTTAGAATGCACAAGTAAAGGCCTTTCATATGATACCCCACTTGGTATAATTATCTTACTTTGAAATTTCAAACCCCTGATTTTCCCCCTTTTTAGGGTTCCGTACCCAAAGGGTACCAACGGGACCCTATTACTAAGCCTACGCTGTCCGTCCGTCCGTCCGTCTGTCAGCGGGCTGTATCTCGTAAACCGTAATAGATAGACAGATGAAATTTTCACATATTATGTATTTCTATTGCCACTATAACAACAAATAATTAAATTAAATTAAATTAAAAAAATTAAATTAAAATATTTCCATGGGTACATGGAATATTTTAATTTAATTTTTTTAACGGAACCCTAAAAGAGCGAGGCCCGACTCGCACTTGGCCGATTTTTTAATTAAACTAAAATAATTTTCGCGTTGATTTTATTTTTCCTGTAAAATATAAATAAACCTCTATTGACCATAATTATTTCAGATTTTCCGATTGGTAAACTTCGGAGATAAGGGGGGGAACGGTATTTTTTTCGACATCTTGGCCGATTACTCAAAAACTATTATATATAGAAATAAATAAAAAACTGTTTTAGAATGCACAAGTAAAGGCCTTTCATATGATACCCCACTCGGTATACTTATCTTACTTTGAAATTTCAAACCCCCGATTTTCCCCTTTTTTTAATCAAACTAAAATAATTTTCGCGTTGCTTTTATTTTTCCTGTAAAATATACATAAACTTCTATTGATCATAATTATTTCAGATTTTTCGATTGGTAAACTTCGGAGATAAGGGGGGGGAACGGTATTTTTTTCGACATTTTGGCCGATTAATCAAAAACTATTATATATTGAAATAAATAAAAAATTGTTTTAGAATGCACAAGTAAAGGCCTTTCATATGATACCCCACTCGGTATAGTTATTTTACTTTGAAATTTCAAACCCCCGATTTTCCCCCTTTTTTAATAAAACTAAAAATCATTTTCGATTTTTCTTTATTCCAATGATGTTGGGCCACTATTATACACAACTATGCCAAATTTCATGTCGATAGCTTTAATAGTTACTGAAATAATCGACTGTGACAGACGGACGGACGGACGGACGGACGGACGGAGAAAGTCTCACCATAAGGGTTCCATTTTTACCATTTTGGTACGGAACCCTAAAAAAGTGAAAAAAAATAATAGTAGGATGAAACTCATTGGAAAAGGAAGAGAATGCAACAAAAATGAAAGGAAAAATAAATTACGGGCGATCTGAGGTCGGGAAGTGGGGGGGGAGGGGGGGGTTTAAGGGTAAAAAACGGTTTATCTCAATTTCTGGAAAAACTCCAAGTCCTATGGAAAAAAGTTAAATGGCAAAGTTGTAGGTAATAAAAAGATCTACAACTTTTGTATTTAGACTTTTTTCACATAACCTCAAAATGTATGTGAAAAATTCAAACAACCAAGTTTTTGGTTTTTTATTTTTATCTTTTACAAAAAAAAATATTTTTTCACGAAATTTGGTGAAAACTTACCTTTTTATGTCCCAAACACACTGTAATTTTTCTGATTTAAAATATTTATTTTTTCACTTTTGTTTTTGACTTAATATTGAAAAAGCACCTAATTTTCAATCGAAAATTCTCCCGACAAAATATCTGCTTTTTAAAAAAATTCGGTGAGCTTTTTGTTCGTTGAAATCTCTACTTTCTGATGGTGTAAAAAAAATATACATTACTATGGTAAATACTCTCAGAAAATGCAGAAATGCACCCTCCTAGCCCCTTCCACACTTCTTTATGAAATACCTTTTGATGGGCTAAGATTTTCCGTAGGTCACTCAGGTATATAAGTTATCTTAAAATAGCAATAAATAACCATCTACGCATGTAATTTATCAGGTATTTCATAGGGGCTAGGAGGGTCTGGGCCTTACTACCTGTTATTTCGTATTTCGTTTCTGCATTTTCTGAGAGTATTTACCAAAGTAATGTATTTTTTTTTACACCATCAGAAAGTAGAGATTTCAACGAACAAAAAGCTCACCGACTTTTTTAAAAAAGCAGATATTTTGACGGGAGAATTTTCGATTGAAAATTAGGTGCTTTTTTAATATTAAGTCAAAAAAAAAAGGTGAAAAAATAAATATTTTAAATCAGAAAAATTACAGTGTGTTTGGGACATAAAAAGGTAAGTTTTCACCAAATTTTGTGAAAAAATATTTTTTTTTGTAAAAGATAACAATAAAAAACCAAAAACTTGGTTATTTGAATTTTTCACAAACATTTGGAGGTTATGTGAAAAAAGTCTAAATACAAAAGTTGTAGATCTTTTTATTACCTACAACTTTGCCATTTAACTTTTTTCCATAGGACTTGTAGTTTTTCCAGAAATTGAGATAAACCGGTTTTTACCCTTAAACCCCCCCCTCCCCCACTTCCCGACCTCGATCGCCCGTAATTTATTTTTCCTTTCATTTTTGTTGCATTCTCTTCCTTTTCCAATGGGTTTCATCCTACTATAATTTTTTTTTGTTTTCAAAAATTATCTACCCTGGACTATAAGCCATTTTCCAATACGAAATTTGATCTCTGCATCTCGAACTTAGCTATGTCTGATTTAACAACCTCTACAACTCGAACAATTGAACTAATTACGTCTATAGCTCGAAGAAAAATAAGTTACCGACGTTAAGAATATGCCGTCAATGCACGTTTCTTAGAAAACAATGTAAGAGTACAATCAATAGGATTACCAATTCTATGAAATGATAAAGGATATTTATGGCCGAGTTAAAACGATGCTTGTTTACTTTTACTATTTTTGTTGCTATATTGAGTTATTTAGTTTTATTAATATTGGTACTTATTCTTTTGAACTTTAGCAAAGCAAGTCTTTTATTGTCGTCTGTTACACAAGTAGAATAAAATCAGCCTAACTCGAAATTCTGCTTAAGGCGCTGTGTGCAGTCACGATCATCATTCGTGAGCCGAATCACAAGCCGAATGAAGATCGTCTTATTTAAAATCTATGGGTCATAATATTATGAAAAAAAAAGTAGTTATAATTGATCGTATTTCTGGCCTGATGGTTGTTTCTTAAAAACGATGACGCAAACTTTTCTCGATAGAAAAAAATTGCAAAGTTCACTCTGCAAATACATAAACTCCCATCGTTCTCTCTTATGCATACATTTATTTTGGTAAAATTAAGTACAATTGTTTTTCATATTTTACTACAACAAATGGCTGTTTTAGATTTTATTTATTGCGACTGTTAAATTGTAATATATTAAAATTATAACAGTCACAATAAATAAAATCTAAAACAGCCATTTGTTGTAGTAAGATATTATGATAAACAATTGTACTTAATTTTACCAAAATAAATGTATGCATAACAGAGAACGATGGGAGTTTATGTATTTGCAGAATCAACTTTGCAATTTTTTTTTATCGAGTAAAGTTTGCGTCATCGTGTTAAGGAAACAGCCCTCAGGCCAGAAATACGATCAATTATAACTACTTTTTTTTTCATAATATTATGACCCATAGATTTTAAATAAGACGATCTTCATTCGGCTTGTGATTCGGCTCACGAATGATGATCGTGACTGCACACAGCGCCTTAAGTAAGTCGCAAACTCTATAACTTGAATTTTTTGGCGTCTCCCTCGACGTTCGACTTACCAAGGTTCTACTGTATTACGATTTTGTTATTGGCGTGACCAGTGATGGTAAGTAAGGTCATCCACCACCAGCATCAACCCTCTATAAGGTAAGTACTCCAGCTAAAATGATCTTACATAAACGAGTGTAAAACCTATTCATTTTTCAGCACGAAATGCACGCTCGATCTCTACTTTACATGGAACGGTACACACGCCGATGTTTCTCGTGTGGAACCGGATTATTCGCAAGGTTCCTTGGACTGCGATGTGATGACGTATGTTGAACATAATAATATCTTTACTAATATTATAAATGCGAAAGTGTGTTTGTTTGTTGGTTTGTCCTTCAATCACGCTGCAACAGGGCTAGGGATCGACGTGATTTTTTGCATTTGTATAGTTGAAGACCTGGAGAATGACATAGGCTACTTTTTATCCCGGAAAATCAAAGAGTTCCCGAGGGATTTTAAAAACTAAATGCACGCGGACGAAGTCGCGGGCATCAGCTAGTATCTAATATCTTTTGAAATTATGTTTTCTGATCAGGATAAAATCTGATTTTAATTTATTTTTCCATAATTTTTATTTTTATCATGATTTATTATTAATTAAAATATCTGATCAGGATAAAAATACAGACACTTCACCTCCAATACTTCATTTTGATGGACATTCGTCTACAAAAGTTCTGTGGCATGTCTGTTAAAGATACATACACTTTTACCCATGCGGTTTCAGTCCCTAGTTTTGCTTGGGCCCGATACATACATTCATTTTCAGTTCTGAATTGAAGGATAGGGTATGGTACCTACACATCATAAGTACGTATACAGTAAAATGTCTAAATAATTTTCAGGGTTTAACCCAAGAAAGTGACGAATTGAAACGAACTCGTGACCAGATTTGTGCTCTAAGTGTCGAAACCAAAGTGACTGATGCACCTCCCATTTACGATTCTTACCCTAATTACAAGGTCATTATTTGTTTATCCACATGTACATGCCAACTTATTTCATACCTTAATGCTTTATGCTTCCATTAATAAACAGTATTAACATCATATTTTCCAGGCAAGACGAACAAGTGATTCACATTTGCATGCTGAAGGTTCGTATTGTTTTCCTTTTAAATTAATGTTGAATCAACTTTATACCTATATGGTAGGTAAGTTGGTATAATTTTGAGCAGGTCTAAAGAGATGCATAATTTTCTTTACAGAACTAACTCGGATGAGGCGATCTACTCAAATCTTCGACAAAGATAAACGTATAAGATCGTTCTCATCTTGGGAACTAAACGTTTGCGAGTGTTTACAGATACTTATTATCGCTTATTCGCAAGCTATTGATCATTGTAAAGGAGCTGGTAAGATATTTTTGAATCATCCAGCCCTCCTAGCATGCATGTCGAAATGATATCTCGCGCGGAGAGAGAGAGAGAGAGAGAGAGAGAGAGAGAGAATCCATGTGTGCAACCATGTTAGTGTCGATAGAGATAATTATACTCTATAATACGAGAAAAGGCGTCGACAAAATTTTCTCGCGCGTGCATGGTAGGCGTGCTGGAGTTGTTCCGAAACACGCGTTTAATTTCTGAAATGCTTCTTTTAGCACCGATTCGTATAATTCTCGAATACGATTTCATTGTTTTTAAAGCCAGTTTGTTGTTTTATTTTGTTTTTACGGCTACAGGAGAATACGATAAATTATACGAAGCATACCTGGAATACGCGGATTTGAGTATTATCAATATAAATATTCCACAGGCTATTCATCTATTGTGCAAAGCTGAAGGACTTCTTACGGTAATGTACACTCTGGGTACCAATTGTCTAAAAGTTATTCCATTGATCGTATTCGTATTCGATGACATTAGCGTCAAAGTAAAATAATCCTTGATTGTAGGTATTGATTTAGTCACAAATTCAGTATCCGCGAATACGATTACGATCAATGGAATAACCTCAGACAAATTGGCGCTAGCATCGCCAAGTAAACACGAGCTCTTTGATAGTTTTTGTTTTAAAAATAGAAATTCCCGAATAAGAAGTGTAAATAAGTGTTTAAAGGACTAACTTTTAGACTAACTAGTAATGCAAATCAAGTGGAAAAATGAAAGCAATAAATACTGTGCAGTAATTTACGTAAAAACCGTGTTTTAAATATTGACAATTCTATGTGATGTTTATGTAAATTTAAACAACGTATATAAACATTTCAACTAATTAACAATAATAAAAGTGAAAATAAGTGCTATAGTAGTTATAAAAGTTAACAAATATAAGTGCAGTAAATAAACTTTTATGATATAAACACAAAAAATTCGAGTGACAATAACAATAGACAATTCAAACTGAATAACGGAAAGTTCAATCTTCTAAATTGGAAAAGTGATGCGATTAAAGTGCTTCTTATGTGTGTAATATTGATTAATTACACGCTGGAACAAAATAAAATAAATAAATATGGTTATAAATCTAGAAGATTGATGTATAACATTATTATTAATGATGATCCAAGAATGATTTATATACCACTAACGCCATCTAGTAAAAATCACTGATCGAGAAGCTTACACCCGTACAGTAAACACCTTCATAAAATAAAAACTGTCATCTCACATCTGTATTGAAGCTACCATCAATCAAAACACTAGTACCTACGCTAACCACTAACAACCTAAACGATATTTTCGTCATAATGGTTAATGATATTCTGGTCTAGTGGCGTGGACGACAGTATCCATTTCAATAGTCGCGAGATCGAGACCGACACGAACTATCGCTTTTCAAATTTTATTTCTTATTTGACATTGAAATTAAAGTTAAAAATGTCTACGAGGCCAAAAAGAACAATTGTCTGTGCTGGATGTACTCTGACGATAAAAAATAAAGATTACTTACAATGTGTTAATTGCAGTAACCTATTGGACTTAAGATGTGCCAGCGTTACTCAAAAACGATTTAATACAATGTCAATAGATACAAAGGCAAAATGGAAATGCAATGAATGCAAGAACCTAAAGTCAAATTCACAGGAAACAACATTAAAAAAACATACCCAACCGGAAATGGATAACTTACCCAAGATATTAAAACCCATTTTACACAACCGATCTCTAGGAAATGAAACATATAGCTCTTTGGGAGACCATTCAACTTTAAAAGATATCAGCGCATGTAGTTTACCGGACCTATCCACGGCAGATAATTCGCGCATTAACGACTTAAAACAAGAAATAAAGGCATTGTCTTCTCAATTAGAAAGTGCTCATGATGAAATAGCGAGACTCAACCTAGAAAATTCAAATCTTCAAAAAATGTTAGAAGACAATGTAAAACAAATTAAAATGTTTAAGGCACTACTAACTGATGGCGTGACCTCTGTAACTTCTACGCCTTTGAGGTCAATGGAAAGACAATCTAAACAAACTACACCTGCAAGAACACCAGCAGCGAGAGTTCCTGAATCTAGCCTGAATACTTTTTCTACGCCAATCGCTGATAATGTCGATAGAGCCAATTTCTCCACACCGAAAGAGTCTATAATACTAAGAAAGGAAGTCATATCTAATAAACTAGTATCTATTAAATCACCAAAATTGGTAAAACCTGCTAATAAGAAAAATCAAGATATACAAGGAAATCAACCCACCCAAGAAACACTAATAAATCAAACATCAACTGAAAATAATCTTAAGCCTTCAAAGATAATAATACTTGGCGATCAAATAGCACGAGGATTATCAAGAGAAATCACGAGAAAGCGCCAAAGTCGATGGAATGATGTATACACTGTTTCCTCATTTGTGAAACCACAGGCAACTGCAGCACAAGTACTCAGCAGCTGCGATGGCTTACTTAAGAATCTGAATAATAATGATATTGTTATTTTGGGAATAGGATCTAACGAAAAAAATCCGTATTCTATGCTATCAGAATTAAGTAATGCCCTGTACAAACTCAAACAATGTCAAGTTTTTGTGCTAAATGTTTTAGAAAACCCCTATTTAAATGTGAAATTATTGAATAATAGCATTAAGCTAGTGACACAAAATTTTATGAATTGCAAATTTATAAATACGATAAACAACTATAAATATAATGCAAACACTCCTAAAACTCTACAACAGAATTTCCAACAGCTATCCTCTAAAATAAATATTGAGATTGATTATTTGGAATATTATAAACTCTACATAGTAAAATACAACAAAAAGACACCCCTAATAATCAATAACGTATTAAAAACTATGAATAATGCAAATTATGAGCCAAATAAATATTATACCCGAGTCAAAAAGGCACTATACCTTATTATTTTGAAAAAAAACCTAAAATATCGAATTCCTTAAACTCTAAGGTGAAGCTTATCCAAAAGACAATACCAAATTTTTTCAATAAAATTAATAAAAATGAAGCTGGTCCAACTACTGAAAATAATAGAGAACAATTTTTTCGTGCATAATACTCTAACTTCTTCTAACATTACCTTATTACATCAAAATATAGCAGGCATTTTGAATAAGCAAGAACTGTTTCACCTTGCAATAGAAGATCTCAAACCTAAAGTAGGTAACATTGATATTATTTGCTTAACAGAGACTTTTATGAAACAAGGCACTGAATCAAACCTTCAGTTAAAGAATTATAAATTAGTGGCCTCCTACTCCAGGCTTTCGGAACGAAGAGGTGGGAGCTGTATTCTTATAAAAAATAATTTTGAATATAAACCCGTAGCTTTGACTGTTAAACCAATTCCATATGTATTTGAATACTGTGCTACCGAAATAACCTCTATCAGTGCTATCATTGTTTGTATATATAGAATACCTAACTCGAATGTTAATGCATTTCTACAAAATCTTAGTAATTTGACAAATATTTTAATTAGAAAAAAGAAAAAACGCATTATCCTTTGTGGCGACTGGAATATTGATTTACTCACTAATAATTCAGTGTCACAGGAACTGCAATCGATACTAAATAATTGTAATTTGAATCAACATATTTTAAGTCCCACTAGGAAAAAATCCTGTATAGATATAATTGCTAGTAATATCCCAGATGTAACAGCTGAGCTTCATTATATGGGATTATCTGATCATGAAACCTGTCAATCGATAGCTTTCGAAACTCCTATTAGTATTTCAAATAAAAGTAACCTCCCTTACTGGTTTGAATTTAAACGTGACTTCAGCAAAGATAACATTAGAAAATTTTGTGAGTACATTGAATCATTAACTTTTAACGATATATTTGAAGAGACGGGTACAAATAGTGCATTCGATTCTTTTCATGATACACTTACTTTGTTTTATAAACTATGTTTTCCTTTAATTAAAGTTAAAGTGTTTGAAAATAATAAAATAAACTCCTGGATCACAAGAGGTATAAAGAAGTGCAGCATTAGAAAGAGAGTTTTATACCTATCATATCGTCTAAACTCTAGTAATAAAAAAATAAACAAGGATAAATACATAAATTATAATAGATTATTTAAGAAATGCATTATCCAAGCACAAAGCTTGGCTAATGCCAAATACGTCATACGTTCAAAAAATAAGTGTAGAGCAGCCTGGACTGTAATAAAAAAGTATTCTCTACCCGCAAAAAATGATAAAATCCAGGAAATTAATAGTATTGAAATCAACAGTATTGAATATAATGACGCAAATGATATAGCAGAAAAATTTAATGAGTATTTTATAAATTTATCTAATACTACCAATAATACGAGCAATTCACCCCTCTTAAGCAGTAAAAATGATAATATTAGAGACAGCATTTACGTTTACCCTACTGACGACAGTGAAATATATAAAATTATCATGGAATTAAAAAACACTAACTCTACAGGTTATGACGAAATAAATACAAGAGCTGTAAAACTTTGCGCCAAACATATATCACGTCCTCTGAGTCACATTATAAATCTCTCCATATCACAAGGTGAATTCCCGTCCCGATTAAAATACTCTGTAGTTAAACCCGTACACAAAAAAGGATCGAAAAAAGAACTCAATAACTATAGGCCAATTACACTCATACCTATCCTATCAAAAATATTCGAAAAAGTTATGTACAAAAGAATATATCAATTTGTATCAAAATATAGCTTGTTAAAACCTCAACAATTTGGATTTTTAAAAAATAGTTCTACGTCATTAGCTTGTTTTGCGCTTACTAAGCAAATAACAGAGAGTCTAAATAGAAAAACTCCAGTAGCTTGTATTTTCCTGGACATGTCTAAAGCATTCGATCTTGTTTGTCACAGGATACTTTTAAATAAACTACAGAATTATGGAATAAGAGGGAATGCTCACCAATGGATTCATAGCTACCTAAATAATAGACAACAGAGTGTTCAAATTAATAAAATCTGCGGCAATACAAGGGGATCATTTACATCAAACTTTAGGACAAACAAGTATGGTGTGCCACAAGGAAGTATCTTGGGACCACTGTTATTTCTATTGTATGCGAATGACCTACCTGACTCAGTCGAATGTAACTGTATCCAATTTGCTGATGACACGACTCTCATAATACAATGTAAAAACAGGGAAACTTTTGAACAGGAAGTCAATGAAAACCTAAATAAAGTTGTTCAATGGATGAGCCAAAACAATTTATGTATAAATGTTGGTAAGACTAAATATATACAGTTTCAAACATACAATAGTTTTCCAATAAATATTAAAGTTACATGCAATAATTTACCTATTGAACAGGTTGACCATACTGTGTTTCTTGGTGTAGCAATGGATAAGTTTTTAAATTGGAAAATTCATATAAAAAAAAAAACTAGATCGATTTGTGTACGCTCTATACAAACTTAAAAGTGTAACATCAAAAGAGACGGCTCTTTGCGCATACCACGGGTATGTTTCCTCTCTTTTACGTTACGGATTAATCCTATGGGGCAACTCTGTTGATGTGATAAAAGTGTTTCGTATTCAAAAAAAATGTATTCGAGCCGTTTGCGGAGCCGCACCTTTGGAATCTTGTAGGCCACTCTTTAAAAGTACCAAGACACTGCCTCTTCCAAGTCTCTACATATATGAAGTCTCAGTTTTTGTTCATAAGCATAGGGACTATTTTCCACGCATAGCTGACACAATTACAAGATCCAACAGATATGAAAATAAACTTATAATTCCAAGACAAAGAATAAATTTATTTAAAAAAAATATTTACTGCATGGCCGTACGCCTCTATAATAAGTTACCGGACAGTATAAAAAACCTAAATGCTAATCGATTTAAATCAAAACTATACAAAATACTTTTAAACAAATGCTACTATACTGTTGATGAATTTATTCAGGACAAAAATATTAATGACATTGTTTAATTTTTTTTGAAATTAATAGAACTGACATTATTTTTATCATTAACAGTTAGAATGAGTATGACATTGTTTGAATTTAAAAATTATAGATTTAAATATTAAATTTTGTATGACTATTCTTTTGCATGCTACTATGTGGCAGATTGAAGCGCTTAGATAATTGTATAAGATCATATTATGTACTCAATCTTGCAAATAAAACATTTGAATTTGAATTTGAATTTGAATCGCACCTCAGATATTAAATCAGTCGGGTCCATCTTTACAATATGATTTCTTATATTTTTGAAAGCATAACCCCATAACTTTTACACAATAAAGGTATAATACCTCTTCCACCCATATACAGAAGCTCAACCAACGTTTAAGTTGTTTTTAAAAGTAAAACTTCTTTACCCACGCTTGACTTGGGGAGTAAGCTGGTGAATGCGTTACGAAAAGTGTGATCGGGTGATGCGAACGGAAGTTGAGAGGGAGATATAAGTTAGTGAAGATAGAAAGAGAGAGAGAGTTACGTTTCGTATATTACTGTAGAGGCAAGAGAGAGGTGTGAACACACATTTTCTTTCTCTCTTAGCCAGTTGCGTTTCGTATATCTAATAAAATAAATAAAGACCTGAAAGCTTTCGAAAACAAACTATTAGAAAGAGAATTAGTTTAGAACCGAGATGGCTGCATCTCTTGGTTGCATCAACAAATAGACCTATAGGCGTAGAGCCATCTAAACTTTTATTTGGAAATAAGGTAAAATCAAATTTTAGGATGAGAAATTTTATACTAAAATCTCGTGGATGAAGGATTATCGGTTTGGGCGGATTTACTCCTTACGAGGAGCGTGTTTGCTGGAATCTGGAGATTTAGTGGAAGCGAGGAAGGAACTATTACATGCCATGACTCTGTTCTACGATCCTTTCCCCACAACGAAGTAAGGTTATTTTAATTATTAAGTTAGTTTTAGTATTATTAGTTGGCTAGTTGACGTAACACGTACCTAATTACTTATTATCGAATATATCGCACGCTTAATCAAAAGGAGAAATAACTCAAAAATCGGCAATCTGGAGATTTTATCATTAAACGCGTTAACACTAACGAGAGAACAGACACAGATATACACGTCAAACTTGTAATGCCCCTCTTTTTCCGTCGGATGTTAAAAAAAAAAGTCGTGTGGTGTCGTGGGACACCAGATAGGAACGAAGTTATTATTATAAAAATATCAATTTCAAGTTCTATTCGAGGTAAGTATAAAGAAAATAATTATTCGGGTATACATTTTTTATCATGATTTTTTATCGATAAATATCAAAATGACCCCAGGGAAACCTAAAATATCGATTTTATAAAATATTAAAATTAAAATAATTTTATAAATTAAAAAATAAAATTGCGCGCCCCCGGGTGGGCTCGAACCACCAATCTTTCGGTTAGCGGCCGCGCGCGGGCCAATTGAGCCACGAGAGCGTGCACAACTTGTTGAAATTATTATATAAGATATTTTTTAGACCATCAAATAGTGTCGAAAGTGTCGTTACAACTTTTGGTCTTAACTTCCGTCTAGCCCCCTATCGCAACGCGCGATAAGGAACTTCGTTCCAATTAATACTTACCTACAGTTACGCTCAGTCTCTTGCACGATTCGAACAAATATGACGAAATAAGAAGGCCCTGCTTGGTATGACAGTAGGTAACTCTCATTCACTTTCGACCATTATTTCTGTGCAGCTCTTAAAATCCAAATCTTCTTTCGTAGACATGCATGTAGAATGCGCGACCTACGAGCCACCGTCACACAAATGATGGCACTATACGTCACACCCAATTTGTACTCTCATTCACTTTCCACCATTATTTCTGTGCAGCTCTTAAAATCCAAATCTTCTTTCGTAGACATGCATGTAGAATGCGCGACCTACGAGCCACCGTCACACAAATGATGGCACTATACGTCACACCCAATTTGTACTCTCATTCACTTTCCACCATTATTTCTGTGCAGCTCTTAAAATCTAAATCTTCTTTCGTAGACATGCATGTAGAATGCGCGACCTACGAGCCACCGTCACACAAATGATGGCACTATACGTCACACCCAATTTGTACTCATTCACTTTCCACCATTATTTCTGTGCAGCTCTTAAAATACAAATCTTCTTTCTTAGACATGTATGTAGACTGCGCGATCTACGAGCCACCGTCACACAAATGATGGCACTATACGTCACACCCAATTTGTACTCTCATTCACTTTCGACCATTATTTCTGTGCAGCTCTTAAAATACAAATCTTCTTTTTTAGACATGCATGTAGACTGCGCGATTTACGAGCCACCGTCACCCAAATGATGGCACTATACGTCACACCCAATTTGTACTCTCATTCACTTTCGACCATTATTTCTGTGCAGCTCTTAAAATCCAAATCTTCTTTCTTAGACATGCATGTAGAATGCGCGACCTACGAGCCACCGTCACACAAATGATGGCACTATACGTCACACCCAATTTGTATATCGCAGTAGAGAGTGGAACATTTGGCGACTTCTACGAATCAATTGCTTGGACGCTAAATCGTTTGTTCAGATTATTTACTGTTAGTACGAGTAATTGACTGCATTGGTCGATTGTTTTTATGTTAAGTGATAGGCAGTATTTTTTTTATTTGATGTGATTTTACGAATAGAAATAGATACCTAATTTTACTATTGATATGGGATACCTACTGGATACGATGGTATATATATGTCATTCTTTCTTTGGCTATCATCCTACCTACCCAAGTGCCCACAGAATCCTAACCTCACGTACCTAATTTCCAATTAATCACATTAGATAGACTGTTATATAGGGCTAATGTTGAAATTTTGAGATGGGGCTGAGATTATGCTTGCTATGCTATGCTTTGTGCTATAACAGACAGTCTCCTTTTTAGGAGACCAAAGAAACAACAAAATATGCTGATTTGGCTGCAAAATGGTCCTTGAATTACGCTTTGAAAACTGATTCGAACTTCCGGCTACTTTGTGTGAGCTATGGGAACATGATCTCTTCGTATCGATTGAAGCAAAAGGTACCTAAGTAGCGAATACGAAAATCTTTTTGGCTCCTAGATAACTACATGAAATTCTATAAGTTTGTTTATTTGAAGGCTAAGATATTAAGTAGATATAGTGCATTGTGTAATTAATAAAATTGTGTATATTTTTTGGTCAAATTGTGCAATTCTGCCCTTTTCTAACACTCTATTAAGCCACTAATTGTATAAACTCGTTTAAGTTTTGGATGTGTCGGAAATTGGAACAGAGATCAATGGAACTGTGCCAACGTAAGCTAGGACAAGTTGATGTGACGGAGGTCCATGCTGTTGGATATCTTTACACGAGCATATTTTTGTACTAGTTAGTTTGCATTTGATACTTTAGATTCTAATTTCTATTTTTTATCCGCTTTCTGTTACAAACATCAGGCTTTTAAAAAAGTATTATATTTAGAAACTTCTAATCATATGGCCCAAGAGGCTCTGAAACATAATTCAACCAAAAACCTGTTAAAATTAAAATCAATAAATAGATAATAGCTCAATAACACATTGGACTGATTCTGACATTGTGATGTTTTTAGGGTTCCTTATTAAACAAGGAACCCTTATAGTTCGCCATGTCCGTCCGCGTTTTAGTTCACAGACTATTGGTACTAGAAATCTGTAATTGGACAAGGACATAAATATTATTTACATGGGTGTGGGAACACCATTATTCGATTCAGGGATCCGTTTTTGAAATATGATATTTTAAAATGCTAATTTTTATTAGAGTCAAATGCCCCCTATATTATATATATATATATATATATATAGGGGGCATTTGACTCCTATAGATATAAATTTCCTACATACTTAATCTAGATGTGAAACTATATATTTATATTTTATATATGTATTTAAGCGTGGAGCACGGCAGAAAGATAGAAAGCCTGGAGTTTGGGTTGTCTGTGATGCGCATAATGACGACGCTGACAGATCTGGCTACGAGACAAGTGCTCGTGCTGTGGATATTGAAGTTGTTACTCACTGAGATGAGACTACAACAGATGGTTGCCATCATGAGGGAATACTTGTACATGACCGATCATTATGATTTGAGTTGTAAGTTTGTTTTTTTACCTTTAATTAGGTAAATGTTGTTTATTAGGGTAAGGCTAACTAAGGGCCTTATAAGCAAGCTCAGGATCGCTCAGCAGGCGATGGAAAGAGCTATGCTCGGAGTATCCCTGCGGGATCAAATCAGGAATGAGGAGATTCGTAGGAGAACCAAAGTCACCGACATAGCTCAGCGAGTCGCGAAACTGAAGTGGAAATGGGCAGGGCACACAGTTCGAAGAGATGATGGTCGTTGGGTCCCAAAGTGCTGGAGTGGCGACCACAAACCGGGAAGCGCAATGTTGGCAGACCTAGTGGGGGGTCTGCCACGACATCAAGGGAGCCGCTGGATTCAGGCGGCGCAAGACCGAAGCCTGTGGAAGTTCATGCAACAGACCTTTGTCCAGCTGTGGACGTCTAAAGAAGAAGAAGGTAAGATAAGAAAGATAACCCATGGCCAAGAAACATTTAGCATTATTGGCTTCATACAGGTCGAATTAAGTATAAGAAATCACATTTGGAGTCTCTAAAAATGTTTGTATCGATTCTACAGCTGAAACATGGTACTACTATTATGCTGTAGTGGTACTCTTAGATACGGGATATAGCGTGGAGCCGTACAGGACATGCGAACGGTTTTACATCAAAAAGGGTGAGACTATACTGAGAACTAAAACACCGGAGGCAGCTTGGAACTTCTTTGTTTGCATGTGGCTTGTGTAAGACGATCTTTATACTATTTCATGATCTATACCTATTCAGGTCAGATCATTCCGTTTTTTTGATAATACTTTGCACTAGGTTCATTGATTGTTTTTGATTGACATTTGGGATTGTTCAATTGTGGTGTTTTTACAATAAAAATGCTTTTTGACATATTCCGGCTTCTTCAAAACCCGTTAGAGAGAGCGGGAACACGGGAAGAGGACTTAGGTCCGTGATTTGAGCATTCAATAATTCTTCTTCTATTGGGTCTTAAATCAATATTACATTAAAATAGTGTAAAGTCTAAAATTCTCTTCTTCATTGCCGTACCCGCCAAACCAAACAAGTTCAAAATCGCATTTTGCTAGCGGAAATTTCGAAATTGAAATAGACCGATATAATTTAGGTACCGATTAGAGGTTTATAGAGTAGATATGTGTAACGCAATTGACTTTAAAATTAATTACTTCATTCAAATCAGTTGATTAGCTTCAGATATTTATTAAGATGATTTCTGACAGCACAATTCGAATAGGCGCATGGGAAAGGACAGTAATTTGGGAGGAACAAATAAAAAAGTTGCAAGAAACCAAAATAGAAAGACAAGAATATAAAATGATGATACTAGTCAGATTAGTAGAAGGATTCTTAATCAAGTTAGTGCGAGAGGTACAAGTTGAGTCTTTAGTAGGTATCTGACCTATAGAGTTATATATCAAAAATAAATAAATTAACTACCCCACGAGTTAGAGTAAACTTATACATTTGCAGAGAACACCAATGGTATGAATTTAAAGAGACAGATGTATCATGTATGTCAATAGAACTTACCAATTTTAATTCTTATCTTGTAGATTGATAATCGCAGCATCAAGAAAATTATACAAATGCACAAAACACTCAAGTTTATGTTTCGGGACATGGAAACGGCTTGCAAGCATGCTCCTATTTTTCGGCCTAGGTATGTTATCTAAGTATCTGCAACATAGGTATATTTAGGAAATCTACAAAAAGCGTCATAGTAAGTATGTGTTTGAGTCTTTATTCTCGTTTTGCTAAATTAATAATTTCAAAAGCTTTTTTTTAGATTATTAGTTTTAAACGCTTACTACCATTACATAAAGGGAAGGAAGATGCATGCACTAAACATAATGACAAAAGCAACAGAATGTGCCAAAGAATATTCCCACGGCCCTGTGCTGGTGTTGATCGAACACACAAAGGATGTAAGTAACTTCTTACCAACTATAGTGGATATTTTTACCATTGATAAACTATTTTACTAAAATAGTTTATCAATAAATTTACAGAGTATAAAACACGTAAAAAACTATGGTTCACTATGCAAGAGAACGGGACTGACCGATAGGTATTGTTTTGAAAGTGTCCAGGTCAAAGTAGAAATGGGCAGGGCATGTTTATAGGACGGCAGATTATTTATTAGTACCGATGGGCTTGCTTAATTCTTGAATGTAGAATGTACCGAAAAGAAAAATATGGGAAGACAACCATCCCGCTGATCCGACGACGACGAATGTGGACGACTTGGATGAGAATAGCACAACAGCATTAGGAATGGCGTATACATGGGCGTCGCCAGGGGGGGGGGGGATAGGTAGGGGCAGCTGCCCCCCCCCCCCCTACACATTTGATACTTCATCATTGAAATCCAGATACCGCTGCCAAATCTTCAACTGTGAAGCTGAAAAACTTATTGCCCCCCCCTTGGCCATTGGCTGGACGCTCGTGGGCGTATACCTACACATGAGGAGGAGGCCTACGTCTAACGATGGACGTAAAAGGCTAGCAAGGAGAAACAAATTCTTAAGTGTATTAGAGCGTTTCCAACACACACATTACGGCGTCCAACACACAAAAACCTGTGGTGTGCGAGGGAAATACTTACCTACTATTTTATCCCGGTGCAAAAGTTCGCATTCACACGACACAAAAGACAAAAGTGCACATTAATAAAATGACGTCACATAACTGTACCGTCTCTAAAGTTCATAACAAAAACACCAGCAAGTGGGTAGGTAGCCCAATTATAATTTCAACCATCCAATCTGGCCACCCACGTACCTTTTCGTTGCGAATAAATCACAATATCACTAGGTCTTTTGACAATTAACTGTGCGACGAGATAAGTGAATAAAGTGTTCGTGAATAATTTTTATCTGAGTCGGTCAATGCCACGAACTTATGATTACCGCAACTCTATTTTGAGTGTTTTTTTTATGAACCTAAACTGTACCGAATAGCCGTTAAGGTTGATTGTACGGGTATGCCAGCGACATTAAAAAAAAAAATAATTTGGTTTTCCGCTATTTGTAAACTAATGCGACAAAGTAGGCTTAAGACAACCGCAGTATCATCTTCACAGGTTCATATAAAAATCTTTACTTGAGTGTCCAGTTTAAGAAATTAGTCAGAATATCGACTAATTTGTGAGTAACTCACGTCCAACTCGATATTCTGACAAATTTCTTAAAGTGGACGCTCAAGTATAAAGATTTTTATATAAACCTGTGAAGATGATACTGGTCGCAATTAGAATGCCATAAGCCTACTTCGTCGCATTAGTTCCTTTACAAATTGCGAAAAACCAAATTTTAATTTCGCGGGCAAACCCGTATAATCAAACTTAATAATTTTATTTTGCTTTTAGCATTGGAGAGGATGTTTGAATTCTAAACTAGAGAACTATTGGGTTGAGCACATTGAAGTCGGTCGTTTTATCGATTACAAAGATTTCGACATCGAAAAAGGAAAGATCATTCCTTACACTTTACCCCTGCCAAAAGAAATGCAGAGGCTGTAAATAAAAATTAGGTATTATTGTTTAGTTAAAAAATTAAATAGGAGACAATTGTTTTTGTATAAAGCGTGCTACTTACAGACACATATTTACAGCATACACAGAGCGCTTTATTTGCACTAGGTACGAGTATGTAGTTGTTCTTATTACTTTAATGTTTTATTCTATGAAGCTGATACGAAAAATAAAAAAAATATGAAACATACCTAAGTAAATAGTTTTACTGAATAAATAACAAGTGTAAATTAAAAAAATATTTTTAAAAACAAGCTTTTAGTAGCTGGCTACATCATCAGACCCTGGAGCATCATCTAGGACCAGAGTACTTGTCAAGACGAATGAAACGAGCCCAAATTCGATGAGGTTACGTCGTTTTTCAGTACCTTCCAGTTCCATCATCAGATCAGCTCCATGTTCCAATAACAATAATATTATATTGTCATCCGATATACACATACATGCATTTCAGCTCAATCGGAAACCGGGAAGTGGTTCTAATTTATCTTGCAAGATTTGACCTAAGCATACGTATACATTTTTTTTTATTCGATGACAAGATAGTCCTTGACTGCGATCTCACCTGATGGTAAGTGACGATGCAGTCTATGATGGTAGCGGACTAACTTGGAAGGGGTATGGCAGTGAAAATTCAACCCATACCCCTAATCGGTTTCTACACGCCATCGTGCCGGAACGCTAAATCGCTTGGCGGCACGTCTTTGACGGTAGGGTGGTAACTAGCCACGGCCAACGAAAGCCTCCCACCAGACCAGACCAGAGACAATTCAGAAATTATAAATTCCCAAATCGACCCCGACGGGAATCGAACCCGAGACCTCCCAGTTATAAGACAACAGCGCTCACCACTGCGCCAGGGAGGTCGTCAAAAACATACATTGCAAGTTAAATAAAAGCTGTAAAAATTCCCTCCAGCGGCGTTCGCAATATTAAAGGGAGAGGGCAGACTGGCTACTTTTAGAGACAGCGATCAGCGTTTTTATGAATTTTAGTAGCTGTGTAGTCCCTGCGAGATCAAATCAGAAATGAAGAGATCCGCAGGAGAACCAAAGTCACCGACATAGCTCAGCGAGTCGCGAAACTGAAGTGGAAATGGGCGGGCGCATAGTTCGAAGAGCTGATGGTCGTTGGGGTCCCAAGGTGCTGGAGTGGCGACCCCGCACCGGTAAGCGCAATGTTGGCAGACCCCCCACTAGGTGGACCGACATCAAACGAGTCGCAGGGAGCCGCTGGATTCAGGCGGCGCAAGACCGAAGCCTGTGTAGGTCCATGCAGGAGACCTATGTCCAGCAGTGGACATCTAAAGGTTGATAATGATGATGATGATGAGTCGCTGTTTGGAAGCTCGATTCCGCGACCGAACTTCGAACGCTAACGTGGGCACACAACAAACGCCAGTCGCAGCGATCGAATTTCATTTTGATATTTAGCACAGAGATAGCAGAGAATTTTTTTCTCAAGAAATCAAAGAATTCTCACAGGCTTAAAAATAAAAAAACTTAAATACGTACGCTCGGATTATTTCGCAAGTACGTAGTAAAAAATAAAGTTGCAATTATTTATTTGTGCTCATTGAGTATAACAATAATAATAATTAATTAATAAGCATGACATTTTCTTTTTTAATCTAGCAAAATGTTTTATTAATTATTATAAACTTCATAATACTACTTAATACGCAAATAAAGCAAGACTTTAAAAGATTAATTACTTACAAACATTTTTTCCATTCATATTCATCATTAGGTATAATTAATCAGATCAGGGTTTAAAAATATAAAATCTTGTTTAGTCACTCACTTGTCTCTTGTGACTCGTAACATGTACTTGTAGAGTCAGTTAAATAATTCCATTCACCTCAATCTTGATAGAGAACACGGCGCTACCTACAGAACATTGGGAGCAGATAACCCCATCTCCCACACTTACTTTTCTTCTACCACCAAGAATGTCTGAGGCCCGATGGTGAAAACTAATATTTTTTGCTAGCTTTATAATAATTTGCCCTCTTTTATAGATGAATCATTTTATGGAAGAAGAAGTATAATATACTTCTTCCATAAAATGTTGGCAACCCTAACTAAACTAGACTGCAAAGAATAAGGGTCGGTTAGAAAATAAATAAATAAGAAAATAAATAAGATTTGACTCAAACAAACTGGTCAAGCTAAATAAAAGCTTGTAATAAAATAAAGACTAAATTAAAGAATATTTTAATGTGCTTAAAAATGAAAATAAAAAAACCGGTCAAGTGCGAGTCGAACTCGTACGCCGAGGGTTCCGGACCTACCCATTATACCGCCATTATATTATATTACATATTATAATTTTCAACTTTTTTTATTTTTTTGGAATTGAATTTTTCCTTTATTTGTGCTGTAAGACCTTGCTTTTTGTCTTCTAGGTCAACGGGAACTAAATACCATATAGGTCTTCGACCCAAAACCTATAGGGTACTTCCGGTTGACCTATAAGAATTGACAATTTTGGTTAAAAGCAAGGTCTTACAACACAAGTTAAGCGAAAATTCCGAAAAATAAAAAGTTGAAAATTAAGGTTTTGGTACACTTACAAGTTTTCGCGAAAATCTAAAGCCCATATCTTTTTATCGTGTTAACTCAGGACTTTGATTTTTATAGACCTAACCTCAGTATCTGGTATAAATTTCAACTTGCTAGGTCCACCCGTTCCTGATAAAATCGGTGTTGACACACGGACAGACGGACAAGAGAGTGATCTCATAAGGGTTCCTTTTTTAACTTTTGAGGTACGGAACCCTAAGAACATGAATTCAAGCTTATTATTTTTATTGAATGTAAAAAAAAGAAAATGCGTAGTTTTTCATTTTGAAGATTTTCTAACCAACCCTTTTTCTTTGCGGTCCAGTTTATACCCAATCTTCTTAATCCATTTTTCCCTAGCTGTCTTAGGGCCGATTTCACGTAAAAGAAGCCTTAACAGAGCGTTTTTAATTGCATACAAAAACTGTCAGAGCACCCAATTTATTCCTCGGTAAAACATCACTCGACGTTGGTGAAATCGGCACTAAAAAGGTAAACAAATCGCAGAAAACATTTCGGAAAAACGCGTATGCGACGGTCGACGGAGTGTTTAAGTTGGATTTTTCACTTGTAGCCCGGGCCCCGGTTACATTAGTGCGGTAAGTACGTCCTATGCTCTGTGCTTAGCGGGTTGCTTAGTACGCTTATCTGCGAGAAACGCTTGTTTACTTTTTAAGACAGCTAAGGAAGCATTTCAGTCAATCAATTTGGGTATCATTCAAGAGATTTTTTTCTCATTGTAAGGTCACACGCGGCGCGTAGTGCGGCGCGTCGCGCGGGTCGTCGCCGCGTACTACGCCAGGGCCCTGATTCTTTAACTCAGTTGCTATCAAGAAATGATAGCCACTGACATATATTTTTTATCCATTGAAGGTTTGCTATGAAGATAAAAGTATCATTTTCGTAGCAAACCTTCAATGGATAAAAAATATATGTCAGTGGCTATCATTTCTTGATAGCAACTGAGTTACAGAATCAGGGCCCAGAACGCATGAACCTTCTCATACTTGGCCGTATCTTTGAGTTTACCGCGCGACGCGACGCATCACGCGCCACGTGTCCAGAAACGAGCCTTCATATACGTAGGTCTTAATTTCTTTGTAAGATCTTTCTTATTTTTAATCATTTCTTAAAAAATACAAAATTAAAGCGTAAAGTCTGAAATAATTTGAGAGATTTTAAGTAAGTGCTGCAAAGCAAATAAAACAATGTCTAACTAGTAAAGTACTTTAGAAATCAGCAATTCATTTACAAACAAACTTAATCATGTGGTCCCAAACAAAAATAATTTGGCAGATGTATAATTTAACCAACCAACTTATTATTTTCTTATAATCTACAGAACCTTTTGTGTGCGAGTCTGACTCACACTTGGTCAGTTTTATTTTAAAACATTATTTGCTTATTTGCTCTAAAATGCATTGGAATATACAAGCATAATTTACGTAACTAATATGTATTTTATCAATTCCTATTACATTCTATACATTAAGGGCCTGTTTCAACTTTTAATTTCAACACCTTCAACTAAACTAACTGACGAATATAGTTGAGGTTTTGACAGTTTTTGTATGGGCAATCTGTCAAATTAAAGTTTATATGAAGGTAGTGAAACAAGCCCTAAACAAGATAAAATTCAACAAATTTCTCATAAATCTTTGATTAAGTCAGACTTGCTTGACTGATGGAAAATGTATTTATATATCATTCAGGCCTTTAAGTCTGTTCTAGACGATTTAAACATTGTCTCGGAGGCATTTTCTCCGGTGACTGTGGAGTAATCTTTGTACTGGACTGTAAAATCTACAGTAATATCCCAGCTTTTAAACTGAGTACTATGACTACAAAATGATTGATGTACCTAGGTACATAACAATGATTTAGAGCCTATTTCACTATCACCAAGTAAAAAAGAAAAGACATTTTAACAGATTGCCAATACCAAAACTAACCAAATGGTATTTGATGGTACTTGTGAAAATCGTCTTTATGGACACAAAAGGCATGGTGACTTTAACCAAGAATCAATGAAATCATCAAATGAACTTAATATGTCACATCTATCTTCAAACTTTGACAAACTACTATGAAAAAACAGAGGTGCCGTCACGAATGACGCCATGACAGTGAAGTGTTTTTGTGTAAATTTAAAAATTATAACTTGATATCAAGAACACAGCATCAAGATCAGATGCAGATTTAATGGGTGAAGTATACTCGGCAATGGTGGAATAGGTGCTTAAAATCATTAAAGTTCCTATCAAAGGAGATTGGCGAATTCCATACAGTTTCTGACCCAGACGAACTGAACTGAACTCCCACGTTCACGAATCAAACTTCTCATACTTGTTCTAGCAAACCAGACTCCCTGTCGAGAGGCTAACAAAAAATTAATCTAAGTCTACCAAATAAAGTTGGGAGAAAAAAGATATTCACTTTTATTGCCATGTAACGGTTATTTATAATCTGTACTTGTGAATAATTATGTTTTTGATCCCCATCTTCTAAAAATATGGGGTTTACACAGAAAAATATTCTGAGAAATATTAATTAAAATGAAATGTTTTCTGAATCTGAATGGTTTTTAAAAATGCTGGGTCAAATTTCGCGAACCTCCTTTTGATATTTTATTTTTATCAATTATTGTAAAAAGGTACAGCAGGACCTCTTTAATCCGAACTCCGAAAATGTAGTAGGTACAGAGAAGTTATAGGGTATATTTTATGAAATAAAACTGCCATGATGTAAAAACACAAATAACTGTCGAGATGCACAAGCGGCGCAATTGAAACACAAATTGGCGGACGAGACATTATCAAATGTGCATGACACCTACTTGACATTCGACAACTGGCGAGACGGCGAGTGAATATGTGGTGGGGCATTCGGATTATAAGAGGTGTTCGAATTAGAAGGGGTTCGGATTAAAGAGGTCCTGCTGTACTATGGAAGATTTACTGCTTATTATTTAAAATTCTCTACTAGAAAGTTTGCTCTTGTTTTATAATCAGTTGTTAAAATGCAATATATATTATCCCAATTGTATTTACAATATTTCAAAAAATAACAACACAGAAATACTTATTAACAGCCTTATTGTCATCACAATGTAACCATTTTCACTTTTAGCAAGTTGGTATTATGAAAGTAGAAAATCTTTTAAACACTGGGGCAATGGTAGAGATTTCACTGAAACAGTTTTGACACACTGTAGGATGGCATCTCTACAAACTATTTGAAGGGTTTTTACTGCAACAAAAGTTAAAGAAAAGTTTCACTGAAAAAAAAGTTAAAGAATAAATACAATATAACTATGTTTTGCCCGCAGCTATGCTCACATTAAGTTTTATTTTTCAAACCCCTAATTTACAAAGTTTTTCAAAAATCTTAACAGATGTCATAATAGCTACCAGTATGCCAAATTTCAGCCTGATTAGTTCAGTGGTTTGAACTGTGCATTGTTAGATCAGTCAGTCAGCCACATTTTCCTTTTCTTCTATGATACATACTCTACGAAAAGAGGTCTATGCGAGCCAATGACCAAGCTACAGAACTCTACATATTATCTCATCCTTAGTTTTTCAGTATTTAGCATACTTTTAAAACAAGATTAAACAAGAAGAAATATGACTTACCTCCATATAGTTGTATAATTTTCACTTGTTTTGTGGTCCCATATACATCTACTACTGCGTGCAAAGGGCCACTTTTATAAGGTATGACTTTAGTGCATGGCCCCTGCTCTTCTCCATTTATGATGAAGTGCATTTCCGCTAAGTCTGGTTCATCCCTGCTTGTCTTTGGGCATGGAACAAACATTACTCCGATACGACTTCCAGCGTCCATTGGCAGGATCCCTTGAGGTGTGCCTTTCTGAGTTAAATTTTGGGGCCTCAGTATTGTTTTAGAGATAAATCCGCGAGGAGTACGCACGCTATGGCTGTCCCCAAGTACGGACACTCTCGGTTCGGCCTCGCGCCGTGCACAGCCGCTTTGATTGACGAGTTCATAGGTGCTTATCACACTGTTTTGAGATTTTGATATAGGAAAAATCCAGGACATACCTGTATTGGCCAGGTCTGGCAGTGCATATTGGGGTAAACCCTTATCACCGAGTGCAGCGGCCTGAGGATCGAGCAAAGTAAGTCCTAGGCGCATGTGACCACTCCAACCACGCTCTGTTTTTTCTATCTCGACTAAAAATATTTCACCAGGTAATAGAGGCTTTTCACTAAACGTCAGGCCATGAGCAAAGCTAGCTTTTCGATAAGCTACCGTATTGTCTTCGAATAAAATGATATTCGAACCGTGAAAATGATGAAACCGAGTCAACATTGTTAAACGCGTTATAAACACATTAGCGACGGCAGGTATTCCTTTAACTATATCCCAGCAGCTTCGTTTGTCAATATAAACTACCACTACACGAATAATTTACTTAAAACAAATAGACTTTGCTAACCAAACAAAAATAATATTTTGTTAAGCATGTAGCATATTGGTGAGGTGCCATCTGTTAACGTAGTCGTAATTCCCAGTTCCATCAGTTATCGATTGTCTGTGGATAGTTTATCATGTCACATTCCTTAATGTTTGTAGTCTATGGCGGAATTTGTCAGGGATGCTTGTCTCGGTGTCTGTGTAACGATGTGATCTATGGTCAGATATTCTAGTGTTCATGGTCGAGGATGCAGAATTCGGTTAGACAGGGTTGCAGGCGGTCTTTAGCAGTTTTGTCATTAATTTGGTTGGATTGAGGTTATTTGTAGGATTAGTGATTTAATTCTGATAAAATGTTGGTGTAGAGTGATTATGCAATGGTCGGAGTAGTTGCTGTTAGGAGACTACGTAATAATTGCTAGGTTAGCTGTCATGGACAAGAGTCCTTGGTTTTGGATGCGGTGTGATTTTGTGGTTGCAATGCTTTTGGAATCTAGAGTGATTGATTGTGTAATTGGTGATGTTGCGGAAAGATTGATTAGTCGTTGTGGAATGACTGTTTGTGAATTGGTTAATTGGTGATAGTATCTCTTTGCCTTAATATGGGCCATCAGCGAGTTAGAAAGGAGATTTTGCTTAGGGTCTTCTCTTGGTGGAGACGGGCAGCTATTTGGGGATGGTGGAGGCTGCACCTAGGCTAGAGTAGTTAGCCGGGTTTGTCTAGTTAGACATGGAAATGTTGGGTTCCATACTTGTCATGTAAAGATTACAATGTACCTCCTTTGTGGATAGTTATTATCATTGAGAGAAGATGATTGCTGAGAATGATGTTCTGTTCTGAGATAGTGTGTGATTGCCTTTATTAGACGCTCGGCCAGAGGAGAGGTGTCGTCAAGCACAAATTGAAATTACCCAAACACCAAAGTCCAAAACACAAAACTCCAAACATAATTCTCCTTGTAAACACGCGGATGTATTCTGTGACACAGAATACAATATACACCGATAGAACACAGAATCGAGTAAACAATATACTATGATTGGCACTGTAGGCTGAAACCACATCTTGCGGATCGATTCGGATTAATAATTTATGCCGATGGTTTGAGACACACTTGTAAGGATCTACCGTCATCGACGCGTGCCATAAGGTTGGTTATTAAGGGTCTGCCCGCGAAATTCAAATTTAATTTGGTTTTTACAATTTGTAAAGTAATACGACAAAGTAGGCTTATGGCATTCTAATTAGTAATTGCGACGATGGCAGTATCATACTCACAGGTTTATATAAAAATCTTTACTTGAAAGTGTCCAGTTTTAGAAATTAGTCAGAATTAATTTGTGAGTAACTCACGTCCAACTCGATATTCTGACTAATTTCTTAAACGGGACAGTTTTTTGCTTTAATCCCATAGGTAGTACTGATTGACATAGAGCATAGTAAATAGTCAGAAGTAGGCTAGGTGAGCAAACATTTCTAAGTCGCTATAAGTTAAGATTAAGTTCGTAAGTTTCCTAATCCTAATTCTACAACTTAAAATATGTTCCTTCCAATTAAGATTCTGGTCTAATAGTACACCAAGGCACACCAAGGTCTGCGTGTACCGACCCCCCTCGGGCGATTTTGTTCATTTTGAGGAGATCATGGAGGACGCCTTAGGGCGGCTATGTAGGTCATCAAAAAAAATAGTAATCTGTGGAGATTTCAACATAGATATTTTGCAAAACACGCCTTTTACAGGAAGATTACTTAACTTATTTAAAAGTTTTAACCTGGAAAATATTTTTGTTGAACCTACGAGAATAACTGCGAATTCAGCTACTTGTATTGATAACATTTTTTGTGATTGTAAAATTATCAAAAAATCGATTATCACTTATTTAAGATCTGATCATTGCGGGCAAAGAATATAACTAGTGGTTCGCCCCGAACCGAGACCTCGCGGTATCGCATAATTCCCATAAGGTAGTTTTAACTATATTATATTGTAATTAAAACGCGCCGAATCTGATGACGTCAATCGTCATCTGCTTTCGTGGATGGGATGCATATTTACAATATTAAAGACAGCGCCATCTAGTAACAGTATAGTGAAGTTTTGTTAAAAACATTGATGCCCATTAAAACTCAAATTATTTCGTTTCTTTATAATATTTATCTAATCTTAGTATTTGTTGTTCAAGTACAGAATATAACTCAAATTATGTGTAAGTTTCAAGTTTTAAAACAAAGTGGTTTTAGAAATCTAGCCTCGAATACAATCTCCACTTTGAAAGCTCCCCATTTCGTATGGGAGCCCCCCTGAAATAAAGATTTTTATAACTTTTTAAGCCATTTTCGGCTGGAGGCCATCGGTTTACATATCATATCTAAAATTGAAGTAATTACGTTCAGTAATTCAGAAGTTATAAGGCTGTGACAGACGGACGGACGGACAAGTGCAAATCGCTCTAGTAAACTCAGAGACCTTTGCTTCGCTCGGTCGACTAAAGTAGTAAAATATAGACCAGTTACCACCAAAAAAGTAAGGCAATTTAAACAAAATATCGCAGCTGCATTGCCGACGCTTGATGTTGCACAGGGTGGTCCGGATGAAATTTATAGCGAGTTATTTGATCTCTTAAACTCTCAATTTAACTATCTTTAAGGTAATAGAAAAAATATTATTTAAAAATCTAAAATTTAGTGATTGGGCAACTGTTGGCATCTATAAAAGTAGAAATAGGCTGTTTGACTTGTATGCCGAAAAACAATATGATAATACCCCCGCGTTTATAGAATATGTAAGAAATTATTCCAAATTGTTTAGAAACGTGTGCATACAAGCAAAGTCACTTCACATAAAACAAAAAATTTATCAATTCAGATAATAAAATAAAAGCAGTATGGGACATCATTTTAATAAACTCACAGATTAGGTATTAGTTACTACGTAACAGATGCGACAGTGACTTTTTCTACACCCAGTTTCCAATTGATCCGTTTTGGCGCTGCTGTAGCGTTGCAGCTAGGGCTTACCCAAGTCGATAACTCGTTATCGATACTTTAGTGATGTACTTCTATCGACAACCAAATAATGTAGGGATTTCCTAAATACTTAAAATTAAAAATTAAAAACAAAAAAGTTAAATTTAAAACTTATTTATTTAAAACTTTTTCCTTAATTTAAAACACTTATATTTTACACAAGCTATTTCTTGAATATCAGCCATTTCTGATACGTATTTTAATTCCATGTCCCCTTTTAATATTTTATTTTAAAACTTTTTCTTTAATTTAAAACACTTATATTTTACACAAGCTATTTGACTACTTTTAGAAAATCATCTTAAATTGTTAATAATGCTATGCTGAAGCTAACAAAACGTATATTTCGGCATAATTTTCATTATTTTTCATAAAAATCGAGAAATAAATTCAAAAAAATAAATTGCCGCCGAAACGTTCCATTTGCTCTGATGACGTAACAGTTCACATTTCAAACAATGATAATTTTATAATATGTGTTTAGGCCGCGTGTCGCATACTATTTGGTATTTAATAAAATAGTAACGATGAAAAACAGACGAAATTAGCCTATTACGCCGCACAAACACGTCGAAATGTATTGACAAAATGAGAATTCCATAGGTGGTGTGGACTGTGACGTCATTCGAGATCACGGAACGTTTTCGATCACGTGACCATGGCCGGAATTATAGCAATTTTATTTAATGTTTTCCAATTAAATAAAGCTTTATTTTTTAGTTTTGTCGTATGGAATAATGTTTTTAGATAATAATCTTTTAGGATGACACCAAATGAAACGATATTTTTAATATAGTCAAATACCGTATTGTGCACATATTGTAATCTTATAACATGTTTTAAAAATATATTTTTTAATAATTCTGTATGTGTGGAACAACACCCCAACCAGAAAAACCTCAAAGAATGTTTAATGCAACCTATTTTATATTTCTACCAATATTTTTTTTATGCCCATTCTCATTTAAATAATTATGTATACAATATACATATATGTACTCGCATCCCTGTACAGAATTACAAAATGTTCATTAGGATATGCTAAATTATCAATTTTTAACAATTTATATTCTCTGTTCTTTAAGAGTCTAATAAACAATTTAGATAGTAAAGTAAGATTACAATTTACAGAAAATAATTTAAAACGTAAACTAAAATCATATTTTTTGGATAAGTTGGTTTGTTATTGTTATTATAGGTATTTGTGTTTAACAGAATTGGCTTATAGCTCACAATTTAAACCTAAGTGGTTTTTTGTGTGCTATTAAGAACATTTTTGTATATTCCTCTTATTTGATAATAAAAAAAAAAGTATGAATAGATATTTTCATCCGTAGAGCTGCTTCTGTAAGTTTATAAGCAACCCTTACACTGGTTTTTTTGTCATTTTACGAAATATGAAGCCAGCAGTATATGCTGAGCATTTCACTTTAATTTTCTCTAATATAATTTGATCACTCAATATAGACTCACTTGGACAATCTCGTTCTTTTTCCTGTGAAGTGGATGGGATTTGATTACAATCATTAACATTTTTTTAATTTTCATCTAATTCATCTTGAAATAAAAAAAAATTCCATCCAATAATGTATCACCATTATCCACTTCACAGTTTGCGAATTTTGAATGAGGGCACAAAAAATTTGATAAAATTAATGACTTAAATGAATAAAGAAATGTGTTGATATGTGAATTAATATTCAATAATTTAGAGCCCTTCCAAAAAAATTTACTAATCGGTCTTGATTAATAAATCTTGGATAAAAATACTCTATGCTGTACTTTTTGAATAATAATTTGGATATCCTTATGAATCTCTAAGGTTATCCAACCTTTTAGGGATGAAAAATGCACAAGTCGAGGTTTTCCTGATTGTATAGCAAGTTTGCTAGTACTGTCTTCAAATTTTAAATCTTTAATTTTTTTATAGCTTCTGTCCAAAATGTTTTGTGCGGGGAATTAATTTTAACTGCTTTATGCAGTTTTCCTTTGGCTGCACCACCATGTCAAATAGTTTATCGAAAAATTCAAAAACTTCTGCCGTTGTCTCCATAGTACTTGTCTTTCCAGTGTGAAAGTTATCTGAAAAATATTAAAAATATACATAGGTAAGTAAAGTATGTAGGTTGATAGTACATGTAAATTTTTATTATTAGAACACTAACTTTAAAACATGGTTGATTTGTGACTAATATTCTTGTAAATTATTGTCTTTACATAGAAACAGATACAGTTAATTTATTAATAAGAATAATTTTTATGGGCATTGGCACTCTTAATCATTCTATGTCATACTAATATTATAAATGCGAAATTGTGTTTGTTTGTTGGTTTTTCCTTCGATTACGCCAAAACAGGGGTTGGATTCGATATCGTTTGGCAGGAGGCGGGGGTTGAGGGGGGGGTGGGGGGGAGGGGGGGTGTCCCCTACCCTCCCGACACTACTCCCATGACAAGGTAATTCACCGTTTTTTTTCTATGAATTTTTAAAAATCTCATTTTGAGGTTATGTTTTTGTATATGTTTTTGATATTATGAACCTCATTTATGGAGGGAGGGAAAGAAGAGACCCCTCACCATAGTGGGTGGTCTCTTCAAGGCTCGGTTGACGGAGCCCCGCTTTATTTTTGAATAGTTAGTAGAATCACAATCAATGCTTCGCTGAATTATAGTGAGGGTACTCTTTCCTCCCTCGCTTCTATTATCAAGAGCGAGCGAAGCGAGCTCGGGACTTGGGGCACTCTGACTTGGATGGGTTAGGTTAGAAGAGGATGGCGGGGTCTGTAAGACCCCGCCATCCTTCTTCGTGGTTATTTTCTTTTATGACCACCCAGAAATAGGAGCCCCGCGAAGCGGGGCTCCGTCGACTGAGTCTTGAAAAGACCACCCACTATGGTGGGGGGTCTTTTTGGGGCCGACGGAAGAGACCGCACACTATAATGGGGTCTCTTTCTTCCCCCCCCCCCCTGCTCCCACAATCAAGAGCGAGCGAAGCGAGCTCGGGACTTGGGGTATTGAGATTTTTATAAGAGTTCGCTGTGAAGCTAAGTTATCAAGAAGTACTGAGCTATGAAATAAGAACACTTTCACTACATATTATTTATTATATTATTATTTTTATATGCATTTAAGTTAACTTATAATAATTTACATTATAACGTTCAGTGTCTTCACGGTAAGGTCACGGACAAGAAGAGAGCAAAGATTAGAGAACAATCATAGATATTCTAGATATGTCAAAGATCATAGATTATAATATTATGGGGCATACATATGTACAATCTAACACTTCCCCTTATGCCATATAATATTATATGCATAATGCAACATATTAACTACACAAAACAAAATGCATACAAGAATATGTCAAATATGTAATACACATAAACACTCTACTATGTAGAAACAGTAAGCGTCAGCTTTACATTAATACAATGCAAGTCATTTATTATATAATTAATACAAAATTCTACTATGTAGAGATAGTAGGCATCACTCTTACATTCATATTCTCAATGAAGCTACAATGTTTCTGTACACACAAAGGTTTGGTCAATACATCAGCTATCATCTTGTCTGTAGATAGATACTTTACTGAAATAGAGTCATTCTTAATTAAATCTTTCACAAAATGATATCTAATATCAATGTGCTTCGTCCTTTTGTGACAAAATTCCTTACATTCTAAAAGCTTTTGTGCGCTTTGATTGTCATTAAATACAATGCAAGGAACATTTCTATTTACTATTTCAGAAAGTAAATTCTTTATAAAGCAAATGTCTTTACAAACGTCACCTATAGCTAGGTATTCCGCTTCTGTACTCGACAGTGCGACACAGCGTTGTTTACGAGATTCCCAGTTTATGGTATTATTTCCCAGCTTAACGACATACCCTGTATAAGATTTTCGGTCATTTTCGTCATTACCCCAATCGGCATCGGTATATGCCCTTAAATCACAATTAACACTTTTTATATAACATAAAGAGTAGTTAATTGTACCAGCTAAATACCTAAGTATACGTTTCGCCGCAATCCAATGGGATCTGTCGAAACTGTTATTAAACTGGCTCAACTGACTACAAGCAAACGTTATATCTGGTCTAGTACATACAGATAAATACATAAGTCCACCCAACAGTTGCCTATAGTCATAGGTTTCATCCTGTATACAAGCACTTTTATCTTTGGGTACAGTAAGTTTTGAATTTAAAGCCATAGGTGTAGCAATAGGTTTACAATTTTGCATATTAAAACGTAGTAACAATTTTTTAATATACTCAGTTTGATCTAAACATAAAGTTCCTTTAGACATGTCTCTAGTGACTCTCATGCCTAAACAGTTTTTCAATGGACCTAGGTTTTTAACATTAAATTCTTTCTCTAAAATAGTAAGCAATTGGTTCTTTATAAAACTATTTTTAGAATAAAAAACATAAAAATCGTCCACATAAAAGGCAACAATTACAGAGTCATTTTGTGATCTTTTTGTATAAATACATGGTTCACATAGAGACTGTTTGAAACCATTATTAACTAGTACACCATTTACTTTTTCATTCCACATTTTACTCGCTTGTTTTAAGCCATAAATGCTCTTTTGCAAAAGACATACCTTATCTTTATTTTTACTATCAGAAAACCCTTCAGGTTGCTCCATATAAGTAGTCTCATTAAGGTCACCATTTAAGAAAGCTGTATTTACATCAATATGATCAATATTTAAATCATATTCATTTGCCAAAGAAAATAAAATTCTCATAGATGAATGGCGAACAACAGGAGAAAAAGTTTCATTATAGTCTATTCCCAGCTTTTGAGTAAAACCTTTGGCTACTAGCCTCGCCTTAAATCTATCGAACTTTCCATTAGCATCATGCTTTACCTTATACACCCACTTACATTTAATAACATTTTTGTTAGTAGGTCTATCTACCAATCTCCATACCTGATTTGAAACTAGGGAGTCATGTTCAATTTGCATTGCAGTCATCCAATCATAACGATATGGTGACACAATAGCATCTTCATATGACTTTGGTTCCTCAAATGAGGTATGCTGAGTTAACATTGAATAATCATAATCTCCGTACCTTTGTGGTGGACGTCGCTCACGAACAGAGCGACCAGACAAACCCATTGCAGCATCACTGCCTGGTTGTACAGCTTCCCCTCCATGTGGCGCGTAGCTAGACGGTGTGAGACGCTCATCACGTCCACCATCGGCAGACTCACCCCCGGAGACAGGTTCACTCTCGCTCAGTGTCTGGTTGTCATCGCTATCGACTCCGTCTGAAACATTAGTTGAAACATTGTCAATTTCACTATTATCAGAACATTCCACATTAGTATTGCAATTATCAATTGACATTATATTATTATTAGATGAATTGTCATTTAAGATAAAATAATGATTATTATTATTCAAATTACTACAATTATTAGGCCCATTATTATAATAAAATTTATTCTCTATAAAAGCCACACTACGGGACAATATCACAGTATTAGGACTAGATGGCTCGCTTAAACGATAGCCTTTAGTTACTTCACTATACCCAACAAAAATTGCCAATTTTCCTTTGGCATCTAACTTGCGGCGTTTCTGTGATTGGATCAGAGAGTATGCAATACAGCCAAAAACCCGGAGATGGCTGAGGTCTACCTTGGACCCCGTCCATACCTCCTCAGGCATACGTCCTGCCAAAGCAGTAGTAGGGGACCTATTTTTTAAATATATAGCAGTTATGACCGCTTCTCCCCAATAACGCTGACAGAGACCCGACTCATTTAGCATACATCTGACCTTGTCAAACAAAACCCTGTTAAGGCGTTCGCTGACCCCGTTTTGCTGTGGACAGTAAGGGACTGTACTTTGATGTACAATTCCTTCCCTTTTCAAATAATTAGAGAAATTTTTATTTATATATTCACCACCGTTATCGGACCTCAGAACTTTAATTGATAGCCCCAACTGTTTCTCAACATGTGCTTTAAAAGTAATGAAATGTGACATTACCTCAGATTTTTGCTTCATTAAATAACCGAAGGTCTTTCTTGTATAGTCATCTGTGAATGTGACTAGGTATCTCGCCCCTCCCCAGCTTGGCTCCTGCATTGGCCCACAGACGTCGCTATGTATAAGTTCAAGTGGTTGTTTAGCTCGTGTTGCCTGGCCTTTGGGATAAGATGCGGCCGACATCTTCCCCTCAAGGCAAGCCGTACAGCTTTTTAGGTCTTCATCCTGAAACATTATACCACATGCACCATCACCATCCCGCAAACCTTTCATACCTTGGAGATTAATGTGGCTATTGTTGTTATTGTGGCTCTCGGTGATTCCTGGCTACCTTCCAGGAACAAGGAGTGATCCATTGGTGAGAATTTGTTAGTATTCACATATATACATGCATTTAGTTTAAACAAACCATTACAACACACAGCATATGCAATTGGGTTATCAATACCAGTGGTTTTACTCTTCTTGTCATAAATTTGACAGCCTTTACTATCAAAAATAACTTTATGGCCACTCTTAACTAATTTTGAAATGGAAATTAAATTACAAGACAACTGGGGAACAAACATAACATTGGACAACAATAATGGACTTACCTGCTGTTTGAATCTTAAATCAATTTGCCCTTGCCCTTCACAATTTATAACTTCATTATTCGCAATAGTAATAGGCTGATTACATGGTGCGAAATTATAAAGAAGTCTTTTATCATTTACCATGTGACTACTAGCGCCACTGTCAAGAATAAAAACTTGTGAAGGCAAACGAGCTATTAACGCAGAGGCTAGACTAGTTGTCTCTGTGCCAGCAGACCTCGGATTTTTCTTCATTCGCTTCAACTTGAAACACTGAGATTTTCTGTGGTTTTTCTTCTTACAGAATTCACAAAATAAAGGAGCTGCTTTCTTCGTTACGTAAGCAGCAGTGTCTTCCAATGAAGTCTTCCGTGAATATTCCTGAAGCAGACGAGCTTTGACAAGTTCACTCGTTATTTGATTTGTCACTGTTGCCGTCGATAGTCCTGATACAAGAGTGTCATATTGTGATGGTAATCCACTAAGGAGAATTTCAGCAATCTCTGCATCTTCTATTGTTCTCCCGATGTCATGGAGTTGCTGAACCAGTGTGGTGACATCTTCAATATATGCACTCATTGAACTATAAGCAGTAAACTCAATACGATGCAACTTTCTTAACAGCAAAACACGTCTATATAAGCCCCTGTCTTCAAATACCTCGGAGAGATTATTCCAAGCTGCAGCTGCCGATGTAGCGTTTCGTACATATTGATATAATTCCTTCTTCACAGATAAACAGATGCGTGCAAGCGCGCGCTGTTGGCGTACCACGTCGCTGTCCTGTCCCTCAATGACGTCCCACAATCCTTCAAGTATTAAAATATTCTTGATGGAAAATTTCCATGTATGGAAGTTTGATGAACCTTCCAACTTTTCAAAGTTCGCTGCGTACGATGTCGCGTGACTCGTAGTCGATGGCGATGAATCCATTTTAATAAGAGTGATGCACTGAAGTTATTTAGCCTTCCGGACACAGAACGTTTCGTAGTGATGTGATCTTACTTTTCTTGAATATATTTCAAAGAAAGCCGGTTTATTTTTGAAAGCTCAGCTCACATATTATTATGTTCAAAATGGCTTCTTGATATACTGGTCCGCATAACCTATTGAGATTTTTATAAGAGTTCGCTATGAAGCTAAGTTATCAAGAAGTACTGAGCTATGAAATAAGAACACTTTCACTACATATTATTTATTATATTATTATTTAATATGCATTTAAGTTAATTTATAATAATTTACATTATAACGTTCAGTGTCTTCACGGTAAGGTCACGGACAAGAAGAGAGCAAAGATTAGAGAACAATCATAGATATTCTAGATATGTCAAAGATCATAGATTATAATATTATGGGGCATACATACAATCTAACATGGGGCACTCCGACTTGGATGGGTTAGGTTAGGTCTTCGTGGTTATTTTCTTTTATGACCACCCAGAAATAGGAGCCCCGCGAAGCGGGGCTCCGTCGACTGAGTCTTGAAAAGACCACCCACTATGGTGGGGGGTCTTTTCGGGGCCGACGGAAGAGACCGCACACTATAATGGGGTCTCTTTCTTCCCCCCCCTGCTCCCACAATCAAGAGCGAGCGAAGCGAGCTCGGGACTTCGGGCACTCCGACTTGGATGGGTTAGGTTAGAAGAGGATGGCGGGGTCTGTAAGACCCCGCCATCCTTCTTCGTTGTTATTTTCTTTTATGACCACCCAGAAATAGGAGCCCCGCGAAGCGGGGCTCCGTCAACCGAGCCTTGAAGAGACCACCCACTATGGTGAGGGGTCTCTTCTTTCCCTCCCTCCATAAATGAGGTTCATAATATCAAAAACATATACAAAAACATAACCTCAAAATGAGATTTTTAAAAATTCATAGAAAAAAAACGGTGAATTACCTTGTCATGGGAGTAGTGTCGGGAGGGTAGGGGACACCCCCCCTCCCCCCCCACCCCCCACCCCCTCAACCCCCGCCTCCTGCCAAACGATATCGAATTTTACCCCAAAACAGAGCTATGGTACGTGATTTTTGCATGAGTATAGTTGGACCTGGAGAGTGACATAGGCTACTTTTTATCCTGTAAAATCAAAGAGTTCCAGAAGGATTTTAAAAACTAAATCCACGCGGATGAAGTCGCGGGCATCAGTTATTAATTCATTTGTATACTTACTGAGTGCATTGGTGTATTTTAGGATTGCAGCAGTTCGAGCACTAAACAAGCAGCAACGCTGACTTTCATTTTCTTTATCATTTAATTGATCCCATGACGATCGATTCGCGTATCGCATCACAATCCTAAAAGCTGCACGCTATTAAAGATTATCGCATCAAACAACGGAGGAGAATTTGGAAATTAACTCAGCAAATGCGAGGAAAACTCGGCAGTCGGATGTCCGATATCAACAAAATCCTTTGTTTCCTGGTCGGTGAACAAAATGAAAACAAAAATGGCGACATATGTTAGCGACAAGTTAACGAGTCCAAGCTAGGTGTGTATTCTGTGGCCCAAGCTAACGATTGCAGCGCCAAAACGGCTCATTTGGAACTAAGCTGTCATAGCCCTGAATAAACTGGAGCTTAAAGTTAACAACCTTGTAATTGACTCAGATATAGAAATTGCAAATACATTTGAGAACTTTTTCAAAAGTATACCAGTAACCACGACCAGTTCTCTAAATTCTTCGCCAACAGAAGCCTATAATCTTCTAAGAGGCATTGTCTCTGAGTGCAATAAATTATTTAGGTTTGAACACGTTACCCCATATGATATTAAACAACTTGACCGTTATTCGAAGCCTAATAATAGTATGAGATAGGCCATCGCTTCCGTTTCCTTTTTCTGTCCCTTTTCTTTGCTGTATACCTGTCTCTTTCTATTTCCGTCCCCACCACCAGCAGTGAGCGCCATGATTGTGGGCGCACAATTTCTCGTCGTTGACGTCGTCGTTGCCGTTCCGTCAACACGTGCACTCAGCTGCATAGTTAATTTTCTGTCTAAGTGATTTTATTCTTAATACCTGCAATTCGTACATTTATTGTGGTTCGTGACATTATAACTGATTAAAAAACAGCTTGCAGAAAACAATACACCTAGTGGAACTAACCTACCCCAGGAGATCGAGGGAGACTGGGTTGATGATAATGTCAGTGGTCACCTGTATGATAGTGATCATATTGAAAACGAGTCGGAACCACAATTTTCATTAGCTATCGGGACTAAAGTCAAAGATCCAGATGTTTTAAAAACACCCGCGTTGTTTTTGGACATTTTGAAAAATATTCAACGTTTGGGCGATTCGGACTGGCGAAATGTGAGATATTCAGACGTGCAGAAAAGTTATCTTCATACTCCCGGATTTGCGGATTTAGAAGCGAATGACGAAGTTAAACGGTTTGATAGCTCTCGAAACATCATAAATACCGAAAAAGCGTTCGCTTCTATATGCTTTGCTCTGGTTAAACAGCGCGATCAACTGGAAAAAGAATTACGAAGTTTTTTGTTATGGGCTAAGGATTCTCCTACCCTTACTTTTAGTGATGTAAATGAGAAGATCCAGGATATAGAAGGGAAGACCTAAAATTTTGAAACCACCAATATGGGACGTTGATTTAGTCATAAATTGCTTAGCTCGAGCGATTCCAGATACTAGTAATTTGTATGAAATATCTAAATATACAGCATCAATTCTTCTGTTATGCTCTGGTCGGAGAGTACATGATTTGACACTTTTGCGTACAAACTCATGTAATTGTATTGTAGCCGATGATTGTATAGTCTTAGTACCTGCCTTCGGTTCAAAAACTGACTCAATTGATTACCGCCAATCAGGATGGAAATTGAAAAATAATCCATGTAATAAAAGTCTAAGCCCAGTACATTGGATCAAGCGATTGATTGAAGTGGGCCAACAAAGACGCCAAGATGCAAAGTGCGAAAATTTGTTTGTTTCTACATGTGGTCAGCCAAAACCGGCTTCAAAATGTGTAATTGCTAGCTGGGTTAAAAATATGTTGAAAGAATCTGGAGTCGAAGCATCGGCTGGTAGTTTTAGAGCCGCGGTTGCCTCGAAAAGTTGGGTAGAAAATGCGCCTCTTGACGAAATTCTCACAAGAGGCAATTGGAGGTCTGAAAAAACCTTTAGACGTTTCTATTGCCGCCAAGTTTTAGGTTCCAACAAGAACACTAGCAAAGTCACACAACTATTTAGTGCAGTTGATTAACTTTTTATTTGTGTTTTGCTATTCATGATAATTTTTCATTCATTCATTTTTCATGATAATGATAATTTTGAGGATTATTGTACTTCATACTTGTTTGTTAATAAATTTCATACTCGATTGCATCTTTGTTTTAAATATAAATTTTACAAACACAATCTGATGTTTATCGTGTCGATGTGTCCCTAACAGTTTCTTAGTCACATTGACGCCGTTCACCACCACCAGGCGATAACAAACACGTCTCATAATATTATTAGGCTTCGAATAACGGTCAAGTTGTTTAATGAAGACGTTTTACCTGAAAATAAAACGTGTATTAAACATACTTACCTTATTCGAAGCCTAATAAATTTTAATTCTGCCTTGTGTTATTCGACTTAATGACGAGAAATTGTGCGCCCACAATCATGGCGCTCACTGCTGGTGGTGGGGACGGAAATAGAAAGAGACAGGTATACAGCAAAGAAAAGGGACAGAAAAAGGAAACGGAAGCGATGGCATATCTCATAATATTATTAGGCTTCGAATAAGGTAAGTATGTTTAATACACGTTTTATTTTCAGGTAAAACGTCTTCATTATCAAAACATTTAAATCATTGCAAATTAAAAAAACAGGAGATCTATGGGGAATATCAGTTAAAATAATTCACAATATCATTGATATTATTGCGCCTTATCTTGCTTTAATTTTTAATTTATGTCTGTAGATTCTGGATCTTTTCCAGACCTAATGAAATCTAGTAAATTAATTTTTTAAATCGGGAAGCAAATGTGACCCGAATAACTATAGACCAATTTCAATTTTGCCAACTCTCAGCAAGGTATTTGAAAAAATAATGCTCAACCAACTGCTTCTACACTTTAATTTAAATGAACTTCTTCACCCTGAGCAGTACGGTTTTACTAAGGGTAGATCAAACAACCGATGCAGCCGCAACGCTGTTACAACACATATTCGATGCATGGAATAACTCACAGAATGCCATTGGTATTTTCTGTGATTTATCAAAAGCATTCGACTGCGTTGCAGTTTCAGCAAAAGGGTTTCGTGATCAACCCTTTTGCTTAAACCGAGCCACTATGGTATTAAAGATGTTGCACTTAGCCTCATTGCGTCTTATCTTAGTGATCGTGTTCAAAGAGTATGTGTCAATGATGTTAAATCTGGGTGGTGGGGTTCTATTCTGGGTCCATTCATGTTTTTGATTTACATAAATGGTTTACCACATTTTGTCCAAAATACGTTTGCGATATTGTACTATTTGCTGATGATACTTCTTTGATTTTTAAAGTCGATAGGACGAAAGACAATTTTGACGATGTAAATAATGCATTATCTCAAGTTTCTGAATGGTTTACGGCAAATAATCTACTTTTAAATGCTAAAAAAACCAAGTGTGTTGAGTTTTTATTGCCTAACACCAGAACAGGTCAGTAAAAATTTAAAGATATGTAATGAACCAGTGTTTACGCTAAAATGTGGTGGTGTTTTGCGCTCGCTCGGAACTGGTTTGAATGAAATGACCTCGCCGCCCGCGCGCACGCACCGCCGCCGCCCGGCAGAATCGATCGGTCGGTGGGCGAGAAAGACGCATTTGGAAAGTACTCGTGCGCCATTTTGAAGCTATGCGCAATTGAATTATCTTTGTGAAATTACCATTTTGGATGTTGAACCTTGAAATATTATCTTATTTTGTGTTTTGTGTGCGTTTTGCTGCAATAACTACGAGTGAGCGAGCGCTGGTTACTATTTTGTGCAGTGAATCGCGAGTGATTAACATTTGGACTCATTTGGAGGTCATTGAGTTTTCACCTTGAACCTCTCCGAGAAGTGTCTCCGTTTGCTAACATACCTTGCTACAGCTGTCGTGTCCGAGCTATAAATAATTTGGACTTATAGTGAAGAGTGTTCTGTTGTGTTGTACGAGTGTTGCTGAGGGACCACGAAATTGAACTTCCATAAGGGCGGCCGCACACTGGGCGACTTCGTCCTTGTCGCCGGTTAGGTACCTAAGGTTAAACATTGAAACACATTCTCTCACACTACTTACATAACACTACTTACGCCGACGTTACCTTTTGAAGAACTCACCACTGGAACCCAGGTAACTACCTTTTCTATTATTTATTCCATCGGTCATTTTGGGCCCGACCCTCTGGTTGCTCGTTGGGTGGCTACTGATGGGCCCTAGCTCACTCAACCTTTGTCGGGGCAACTGAGGGCCGTAACCCTTGAAAATTGAGGACTCCACAGTGTTCTTGGGATTAAACCTGGACTCAAAGCTGCAATGGGGTACCCATATAGCAACACTTGCTGGCAAGCTTAGCTCTGCTGCTTACGCTGTTAGGAAGATTCGACAGTTAACTGATATAGAAACTGCAAAATTGTTTATTTTGCATATTTCCATAGTATTATGTCATACGGAATCTTATTATGGGGTAAAGCAGCCGATATTGGGAAAATTTTTGTATTGCAGAAAAGGGCAATTCGCGCAATCTATAAATAATTTAAAACCGCGGGATTCCCTTCGAGAAAAATTTAAAGAAATAGGCATTCTTACAGTAGCTTCACAATATATTTATAACAAAATAGTATTTGTCATTGTGAATTACAAAAAAAAGGGTGATTTACACGATAGGCAGGTTAGAGATCCAAACAGGCTCGTGATTCCTGGATTGCGCCTCAAGAGGGTCCGAAAGACATTTGTGGGAATGGGCGTGACTTTCTACTATAAAATTCCACAGTCGATCTTAGACTTGCCTTTACACAAGTTTAAGAAATCAGTTAAAACTAATCTCATGAAAAAAGCATATTATACAATTGAAGACTGTATAAACGACAAAAAAGCGTGGATATAATTCGTTCCAGCGATTCATGAGACAGTGGGTAATGATTAACCTGTAAATTCTCTTTTTCCTCATTGTGGAAACACTGTATGCATAGCATAATATCTACTATATTGTACATTTGTTTTGAAAAGAGCAACTGCCAAATTTCTTGCTGGTTCTTTTCGGCAGGAACGGCATTCCGAACCAGTGGTAGACTCATAGACGATTCAAAAGCACTTGTAAAAAATTTTATTTGAATAAAAAACATTTCTATTCTATTCTATTCAATTCTATTTAATACTTCCAGTCGCTTTAATACTGTGGCAAAAACAATTAGCCAATACGCTTGCGCATGAGTGAACTTTAATACAAATGTCATTTGGTCGGGGCTGGGTTTTATTGCCACGACTTTGCGCTAAAAAGTAACACGATATCATCCGAAAAAGATATCTTTCCCCTTGTTTAAATTAATATTGCGTCGTTTATGTAAATCAGGAACAAAGTTGGACCAGGACGCTTCCTTGGGACACACCGTACTTAACGCTCGACTTTCATAACTATCGATTCTTACCCTTTGCTGCCTATTGGAGAGATAGTCGATTAATGCCCGGTTCCTATAAGTAAGAAACGATTCGTTTTTCTTACGGATAGTACTATTTACTACGAGGCGTAAGTCAAAACCGTTCCCATAAAAAACGTTTCGTAAGCTAAGTTACCGATAGCTTGTTACCTACGGATGGGAGGGTTACGAATAACGAATAGTAAGACAAATGTATGTAGAAGACGACTTGTGGCGTTCCTATATAAAAAAAGAAATGTTAACGAGCTGTCAAAGTTACGAGTCGTTTAAAATTTGCTTACTGCCCGATATCGGCCGGTTGTGTTCTATCGTTTTGCGTGTTTTGAGTTATTAACTGCAATTAATTGTAAAATGTCTCGTTCAGACAGTGAATTGACTGATTTGGAAATTTTGTCCGACTGGAATAGCTCCGTTTCAGATGATGAAGGTCCAGGAATCATTTGGACTTGTTTGTATTCGCATTAGTCCCCTTGCTCGTTAATATTGGGTTTCTTTGTATAAGATCAATTAGCAAAGCAACCTCGTCTTTCATCATTTTCTTCTTCATTTTCTACAAATAAAACAAATAAACAACAATTTTATCCTATTGATTCGAATCTATTCGAATACCTGGTTGTAATACCTACTAAAGTACTGTGTAAGATCCATTGCAATAGCAGTAATTACCTATATATTTAATCTTTCGGGAACACATTGGGAACACTGCACGATATGTGATAAAAGGAATATTTAAAAAGTTTAGTTGAACAGAAATTCAAAACGCGACGTGCGAACTGCGACGTTCCAACGAACCACATACAGATATTTTGTTGTGATTGCGTTACTTTCACGCGGCCCGAAAAACTTATTTTTTCAATAAAATAAAATTATTTCTGCAACGCCGAAATCATAAAATAAACTAAAAAAGCATTTTTTCACACTATAACGTCCACATGCTTAAAATAATAATAAAGAAATTAGTTTTTACTGTAATTCTGAATATGCTTCACTGGCAAAACGAAACGCTATGAGTGTCGACTGAGTGCTTCGGTTATTCGGATAACCAACATCTGGCCGTCCCAGGTAGCGGACCCGAAGAAATTCAGGAACGCTATTTATGGTTCGTTACTCGTAACTCAAAAACGAATAGTAGCTTTAGTACAGTGACGATTAGTTAATAATAGGAACCGGGCATAAAAGTTCTAAAGGCTTACCCCTAACACCAATATACTCAAGCTTCCTAATTAGGATCGGTATGGAAACCGTGTCGAAGGCCATTTACATTTCGGAAAATCTAACATCTGAGCGGGCATAAGGCCACGAGATACACAATCGGTGGGATTTTGAACTCCGGCGATATGATAAAAATTCGCATTAAGAGGCGACAATAGCGTATGAATTTGAGAGATGCGATAAGCTTAGATTTTTATGCGAAAAGACAAAGTGTAATACACTGAGTTTACAAGACAAGCAAGTAATACTATTCCATTCAACTCTAGTCTAGCTAGTGTGACCGTGGACGCCGCTACACGTGATTTTGAACACAGAAGTGTAACCTTAAGACGGCCACTGACGGTACATCCAAACGGACGTGGTTAAAATGACTACATCCAAATGGACGGCGTCCAATTATTCAGCACACTCACGATTGCTCCATCGCATAACATTCTCGTAGTCATTGTAAACTAGCTGATGCCCGCGACTTCATCCGTGTATTTTTGGAACGTAGTTCCTTATCGCGCGGTGCGGAAGGGGCTAGACGGAAAAAATTAAGACAAAATTGAACCGACACTCGAAACTGATCGACACTTTTTTGAAACCGACACTGAGCCCAAACTCGATAGCGTTATGTAGTTTCATAACAGAGTTCTTCTAACCACCTTTCAGCTCCATCATCAGACCCTGGATAACATCTAGGACCAGAGTACTTATTAAGCCGAATCAAACGAGCCCAAATTTGATAGAGTTGCGTCAATTTACTTCAGAGATCCAAAAGCCATGTTCCGTCTCCATCATCAGATCAGCTAGAAGTTACAATAATATTGCATTTTCATCCAATTTTTACATACTGCAAAATTTCAGCTTAATCGGAAACCGGGAAGTAGTTCTAATTATCTTGCAAGATATAAAAGCTCTTAAAATACGTCGTCACAATGTGGCGGCGCGACAATGAATGAAATAAAAATGGACGTAGTTTTGCACATTCACGATGCGTTTGGAGTGGGTCCAAATGGCGTGGCATCCTGGCATCATTTCAATCCATTTGGAAATCCACGGTCAGGAAGCCGTTTTAAAAATAGCGTACGTTTTCGACATTCACGGACAGATTTTGGAAGGCAGCCACGCTATTTGGACTGTTGGATGTACCGTCAGTGGCCGTCTTTAGGCGGTTTATTTTCATTTTTAACGTGAAAATACACGACACCTTCTCATTAGTATCTGAAAATGCCCGAAGCGAAACTTGAGAGTTTTTTTCAATGCCTGTGTGACGAGGAAACTTGAGATTGGAGATAATAGGTAATTCGGATACATAATCCTGCCATTTATCAATTATGTGTTGAGGTGGAGGAGGTCGCCGAAATCACGCGCTGTTGCTGGTTTTCCCGAATTTTCATCTAGATTTTTCCTGCCCGTCGCTGGCCGTTGGCTCCTTTGACCAACAACATAAAAACAATTTATCAAATAAATGTTCAAAATCGACATAAATAACTGTGCAGAATGTCTGATAAATCAAATGAGTATGAAATGTAATATATTATTACGGAGTGACCGAGATTCAATGTGGGATTTGTGAAGGTCGAGGGATAATTCTTAGGTTCAGCATAAGTTCTCGACCGGTCTTTGAACTACTTGAACGAATTCAGGATAATCTGGAACAGCAATTCATTACATTGGTTTGATCAATAAGTACCCACATTAGCCATGGTCCAGAAACGGGAATTATAACTCTAAAACTAATCAGACGTTAAGAGAACGCATCTCTTAAAACGCTGAAACCCTACCTAACGCCGTCTCCAACCACCCCTATAACGGCCCCTGTCCTCACATCGAATTAACTTCAAATTCAAATTCAAATTCAAATTATTTATTTGCCAGATTGAGTACATTTAATATCTTAACAATTATAATACATTCGCTTCAATCCGCCACAGAGTAGCATGCAAATATGTAATTATTAGTTACATAGTTAATAGTTGTCCTTATAACTAAGTAATATTATTATTAATTTCAATTACTGAAAAGGTTGCAAGAAATCGTTTATAGTATAAAAATTTCACCACAACACGACAGACAAACCAACATCTGAACGTGAGGGTGGTTATCAAAAATTACGTAAAAAAATTTGTCCATAAATTACGTAAATTTCAACTGTGTGCAGCCCTTCCTCGCCCGGCGCTATCATCACCCGACGCCGCCCTCCTAGCAGATTCCTCGTCCTTCAGGGTGTCGCTGGCCATCAGCTTCGTCGACCTGCAACAAAAAAATACTTAAGATTTTTCAAAATTTTCTTTTCAAGGCATCCGCCACCCGTATTTATACCAAAGCATGCTTGTAATCAGTGCAACACAATGCAACTACATTACCATGCGACACAAAACAAAAATTCCGTCGACCTGTAACATAACAATAGTTTAGTAATCTTATCGCTAATCACTAATTATTTTTCTTTTCGCTTATCACTAATTACTTATCTTAGAGCCGAGCCGAGTCGTCGAAGTCACGCGCTGTCGCTCGTTTTCCCGGATTTTCATCTAGATTTTTTCCTGCCCGTCGCTGGCCGTCGGCTCCGTCGACCTGCAACAAAAAAAATACTTAAGATTTTTCAAAATTTTCTTTTCAAGGCATCCGCCACCCGTATTTATACCAAAGCATGCTTGTAATCAATGCATCACAATACAACATAATACAATGCGACACAAAACAAAAAATCCGTTGATCTGCAACATAAAAACAATAGTTTAGTTATCTTATCGCTAATCACTAATTATTTTTCTTTTCGCTTATCACTAATTACTTATCTTGGAGCCGAGCCGAGCCGAGTCGTCGAAATCACGCGCTGTCGCTCGTTTTCCCGGATTTTCATCTAAATTTTTTCCTGTCCGTCGCTGGCCGTCGGCTCCGTCGACCGGCAACAAAAAAATAGTTAAGATTTTTCAAAATTTTGTTTTCAAGGCATCCGCCACCCGTATTTATACCAAAGCATGCTTGTAATCAATGCATCACAATACAACTACAATACCATGCGACACAAAACAAAAATTCCGTTGACCTGCAACATAAAAACAATAGTTTAGTTATCTTATCGCTAATCACTAATTATTTTTCTTTCGCTTATCACTAATTACTTATCTTAGAGCCGAGCCAAGCCGAGTCGTCGAAGTCACGCGCTGTCGCTTTTTTTTCCCGGATTTTCATCTAGATTTTTTCCTGCCCGTCGCTGGCCGTCGGCTCCGTCGACCTGCAACAAAAAAATAGTTAAGATTTTTCAAAATTTTCTTTTCAAGGCATCCGCCACCCGTATTTATACCAAAGCATGCTTGTAATCAATGCATCACAATACAACTACAATACCATGCGACACAAAACAAAAAATCCGTTGACCTGCAACATAAAAACAATAGTTTAGTTATCTTATCGCTCATCACTAATTATTTTTCTTTTCGCTTATCACTAATTACTTATCTTAGAGCCGAGCCGAGCCGAGTCGTCGAAATCACGCGCTGTCGCTCGTTTTCCCGGATTTTCATCTAAATTTTTTCCTGCCCGTCGCTGGCCGTTGGCTCCGTCGACCTGCAACAAAAAAATAGTTAAGATTTTTCAAAATTCTTTTCAAGGCATCCGCCACCCGTATTTATACCAAAGCATGCTTGTAATCAATGCAACAAAATACAACTACAATACCATGCGACACAAAACAATACGTTCCAAAATTCCGTCGACCTGCAACATAAAAACAATAGTTTAGTTATCTTATCGCTATTAAATGTTCAGAATCAACATTAATAACTCTGTGAAGAATGTCTGTTAAAACAAATCAGTAGGAAATGTAATATATTTCAGAGAGACCGAGATTCAATGTGGGATTTGTGAAGGGCGAGGGATAATTCTTAGGTTCAGCATCAGTTCTCGACCGGTCTTTGGGCTACTTGAACGAAATTTCAGGATAATTTGGAACAACAATTTATTACATAGAACTGGTTTGATCAATAAATAGCCACATTAGCCATGGTCCAGAAACGGGAATTATTACTCGAAAACTAATCAGGTTTCAAGCGAACGCATCTCTTAAAACGCTGAAACCCTACCTAACGCCGTCTGCAACCACCCCTATAAAGTCAAAGTCAAAGTCAAAGTCAAAAATTTTTATTCAAAATAGGTAACAAATTACACTTTTTGAACGTCAATACATAAAACAATATTTATCATACTCATATTATATCATTATGATAAATGAATTGTAATATAAAAAATAACACGTATAGTCAAATAATAAAAAAATTATGCCTTATAACGGCCCCTGTCCTCACATCTAATTAACTTAACCACAACACGACAGACAAACCACCATCTGAACGTGAGGGTAGTTATAAAAATGCACAAATTAATTAATAGAACATAATTTTGACTCAACTCGGAGAGTTACTTCATATTCATTAATTTTGTCCATAAATTACGTAAATTTCACCTGTGTGCATCCCTTCCTCGCCCGGCGCTGTCATCACCCGACGCCGCCCTCCTAGCAGATTCCTCGTCCTGCAGGGTGTCGCTGGCCATTGGCTTCGTCGACCTGCAACAAAAAAAATAGTTAAGATTTTTCAAAATTTTCTTTTCAAGGCATCCGCCACCCGTATTTATACCAAAGCATGCTTGTAATCAATGTAACACAATACAACTACAATACCATGCGACACAAAACAAAAATTCCGTCAACCTGCAACATAAAAACAATAGTTAAGTTATCTTATCGCTAATCACTAATTATTTTTCTTTTCGCTTATCACTAATTACTAATCTTAGAGCCGAGCCGAGCCGAGTCGCCGAAATCACGCGCTGTCGCTGGTTTTCCCGGATTTTCATCTTGATTTTTTCCTGCCCGTCGCTGGACGTCGCCTCCGTCGACCTGCAAAAAAAAAATAGTTAAGATTTTTCAAAATTTTCAAGGCATCTGCCACCCGTATTCACACCAAAGCATGCTTGTAATCAATGCAACACAATACAACTACAATACCATGCGACACAAAACAAAAATTCCGTCGACCTGCAACATAAAAACAATAGTTTATTCAGTGGCGTGCAGCCCATACAGGCAAAAAGCACTGCCTTTAATCCTGATGACTGAGGGCTAATTGAATATAATTATTATAATTCATACTAGGTAGGCAAACGTCTCTTTCAAATAACTACATACATAGGTAGTTCCCGCACGGCGTAGCTCGCGACAACAGTCTGTAATCGATGAACGCCATCTATCGCTACTAGTCGCGCGACACGCAAAAAGCATAATTTAAAATGCCTCTCACGCACACACATCCACAACTCATGCATAGCATCATTACACAACTCAACACAACTTAATGTTTAGATGTGTTTCATTCATAGTTTATAGTCGAAATAGTCAATGATTACGCCCAAAAAAAGCAGTGCCTCTCGGCTTGTGATTGGCTGATTGATTGAATTGCTGAAAAAAATTTGCGTCGGCCATCTAGATTGTATTTTCAAAACCACGCGTGTTCGAAAGTTAAAAACAAACGAATGTTTTTATTTTACATAATTCAAATAAGTAGCTTGATTTAATTAAAGTTATTTTAATTTATTTTATTTATTCAGATTTATTCCGTAAATCTAAATACGGTTTTAGATCTTAAAAAATATTAAGATCGAAAAAAGCACGTAATTTTGTAGTAATTGAAATAAATAAACCAAGTTTAGTCCGATTAGAAAATAAAACATTTTATAGCCCCAAGTTATACATTATAAATGAGGATAGTGTTTGTTAATTGAAATTCCTGTTAAAAAAAGTAATTTCTTTTCTGTGCAAACGCCATGTTTTCATGTAGGTACCTACTTTTTCTTAGTATGAGTTGTGAGTGTGAGTATTTTGGTAGTTTTTACGCTAATAAGTAATTGAAGTAAATAAAAACCGATCGGATTTGTGATTTTCTACAAAGTTTGTGTGAGGGCTAATTCATAGAATATACCTGCCTAACTATTACTTGGAAAAATGGAAGAAACCTAATATTTTGTGTGAAATTTTGCTATTACAGAATGTACTTAGACAAAACTTTATTTCCTTTTCCTATCATGTAAAGTTAGCACTAGGTGCCTAATGCCTACCCTAAGCCCAAACATTGTGCACGCCACTGAGTTTAGTTATCTTATCGCTAATCACTAATTATTTTTCTTTTCCCTTATCACTAATTACTTATCTTAGAGCCGAGCCGAGCCGAGCCGAGTCGCCGAAATCACGCACTGTCACTGTCGGTTTTCCCGGATTTTCATCTAGAATTTTTCCTGCCCGTTTCAGGACGTCGGCTCCGTCAACCTGCAAAAAAAAAATAGTTAAGATTTTTCAAAATTTTCAAGGCATCTGCCACCCGTATTCACACCAAAGCATGCTTGTAATCAAAAGATTTTTCAAAATTTTCAAGGCATCCGCCACCCGTATTCACACCAAAGCATGCTTGTAATCAATGCAACACAATACAAATACAATACCATGCGACACAAAACAAAAATTCCGTCGACCTCAACATAAAAACAATAGTTTAGTTATCTTATCGCTAATCACTAATTATTTTTCTTTTCGCATGTCACTAATTACTTATCTTAGAGCCGAGCAAAGCCGAGTCGTCGAAGTCACGCGCTGTCGCTCGTTTTCCCGGATTTTCATCTAGATTTTTTCCTGCCCGTCGCTGGACGTCGGCTCCGTCGACCTGCAAAAAAAATAGTTTAGATTTTTCAAAATTTTCAAGGCATCTGCCACCCGTATTATATAAAAATTCCGACGACCTGCAACATAAAAACAATAGTTTAGTTATCTTATCGCTAATCACTAATTATTTTTCTTTTCGCTTATCACTAATTACTTATCTTAGAGCCGAGCCGAGCCGAGTCGCCGAAATCACGCGCTGTCGCTGGTTTTCCCGGATTTTCATCTAGATTTTTTCCGGCCCGTCGCTGACCGTCAGCTCCGTCGACCTGCAAAAAAAAATAGTTAAGATTTTTCAAAATTTTCAAGGCATCTGCCACCCGTATTCACACCAAAGCATGCTTGTAATCAATGCAACACAATACAACTACAATACCATGCGACACAAAACAAAAATTCCGTCGACCTGCAACATAAAAACAATTGTTTAGTTATCTTATCGCTAATCACTAATTAGTTTTCTTTTCGCTTATCACTAATTACTTATCATAGAGCCGAGCCGAGTCGCCGAAATCACGCGCTTTCACTGGTTTTCCCGGATTTTCATATAGATTTTTTCCGGCCCGTCGCTGGCCGTCGGCTCCGTCGACCTGCAAAAAAAAATAGTTAAGATTTTTCAAAATTTTCAAGGCATCTGCCACCCGTATTCACACCAAAGCATGCTTGTAATCAATGCAACACAATACAACTACAATACCATGCGACACAAAACAAAAATTCCGTCGACCTGCAACATAAAAACAATAGTTTAGTTATCTTATAGCTAATCACTAATTATTTTTCTTTTCGCTTATCACTAATTACTTATCTTAGAGCCGAGCCGAGCCGAGTCGCCGAAATCACGCGCTGTCGCTGGTTTTCCCGGATTTTCAGCCATCGGCACCGTCGACCTGCAACAAAAAAAAAATAATTAAGATTCTTTAAAATTTTCTTTTCAAGGCATCCGTCACCCGTATTAATACTAAAGCATGCTGGTTATCAATGCAACACAATACAACTACAATACCATGCGACACAAAACAAAAATTCCGTCGACCTGCAACATAAAAACAATAGTTTAGTTATCTTATCGCTAATCACTAATTATTTTTCTTTTCGCTTATCACTAATTACTTATCTTAGTGCCGAGCTTAGCCGAGTCGCCGAAATCACGCGATGTTGCTGGTTTTCCCGGATTTTCATCTAGATTTTTTCCTGACCGTCGCTGGACGTCGGCTCCGTCAACCTGCAAAAAAAAATAGTTAAGATTTTTCAAAATTTTCAAGGCATCTGCCACCCGTATTCACACCAAAGCATGCTTGTAATCAATGCAACACAATACAACTACAATACCATGCGACACAAAACAAAAATTCCGTCGACCTGCAACATAAAAACAATAGTTTAGTTATCTTATCGCTAATCACTAATTATTTTTCTTTTCGCTTATCACTAATTACTTATCTTAGAGCCGAGCCGAGCCGAGTCGCCGAAATCACGCGCTGTCGCTTGTTTTCCCGGATTTTCAGCCATCGGCTCCGTCGACCTGCAACAAAAAAAATAATAATTAAGATTCTTTAAAATTTTCTTTTCAAGGCATCCGCCACCCGTATTAATACCAAAGCATGCTTGTAATCAATGCAACACAATACAACTACAATACCATGCGACACAAAACAAAAATTCCGTCGACCTGCAACATAAAAACAATAGTTTAGTTATCTTATCGCTAATCACTAATTATTTTTCTTTTCGCTTATCACTAATTACTTATCTTAGCGCCGAGCTGAGCCGAGTCGCCGAAATCACGCGCTGTCGCTGGTTTTCCCGGATTTTCAGTCATCGGCTCAGTCGACCTGCAACAAAAAAAAAATAATTAAGATTCTTTAAAATTTTCTTTTCAAGGCATCCGCCACCCGTATTAATACCAAAGCATGCTTGTAATCAATGCAACACAATACAACTACAATACCATGCGACACAAAACAAAAATTCCGTCGACCTGCAACATAAAAACAATAGTTTAGTTATCTTATCGCTAATCACTGATTATTTTTCTTTTCGCTTATCACTAATTACTTATCTTAGAGCCGAGCCGAGCCGAGTCGCCGAAATCACGCGCTGTCGCTGGTTTTCCCGGATTTTCAGCCATCGGCTCCGTCGACTTGCAACAAAAAAAAAAATTAAGATTCTTTAAAATTTTCTTTTCAAGGCATCCGCCACCCGTATCAATACCAAAGCATGCTTGTAATCAATGCATCACAATACAACTACAATACCATGCGACACAAAACAAAAAATCCGTTGACCTGCAACATAAAAACAATAGTTTAGTTATCTTATCGCTCATCACTAATTATTTTTCTTTTCGCTTATCACTAATTACTTATCTTAGAGCCGAGCCGAGCCGAGTCGTCGAAATCACGCGCTGTCGCTCGTTTTCCCGGATTTTCATCTAAATTTTTTCCTGCCCGTCGCTGGCCGTTGGCTCCATCGACCTGCAACAAAAAAATAGTTAAGATTTTTCAAAATTCTTTTCAAGGCATCCGCCACCCGTATTTATACCAAAGCATGCTTGTAATCAATGCAACAAAATACAACTACAATACCATGCGACACAAAACAATACGTTCCAAAATTCCGTCGACCTGCAACATAAAAACAATAGTTTAGTTATCTTATCGCTATTAAATGTTCAGAATCAACATTAATAACTCTGTGAAGAATGTCTGTTAAAACAAATCAGTAGGAAATGTAATATATTTCAGAGAGACCGAGATTCAATGTGGGATTTGTGAAGGGCGAGGGATAATTCTTAGGTTCAGCATCAGTTCTCGACCGGTCTTTGGGCTACTTGAACGAAATTTCAGGATAATTTGGAACAACAATTTATTACATAGAACTGGTTTGATCAATAAATAGCCACATTAGCCATGGTCCAGAAACGGGAATTATTACTCGAAAACTAATCAGGTTTCAAGCCAACGCATCTCTTAAAACGCTGAAACCCTACCTAACGCCGTCTGCAACCACCCCTATAAAGTCAAAGTCAAAGTCAAAGTCAAAGTCAAAGTCAAAAATTTTTATTCAAAATAGGTAACAAATTACACTTTTTGAACGTCAATACATAAAACAATATTTATCATACTCATATTATATCATTATCATAAATGAATTGTAATATAAAAAATAACACGTATAGTCAAATAATAAAAAAATTATGCCTTATAACGGCCCCTGTCCTCACATCTAATTAACTTAACCACAACACGACAGACAAACCACCATCTGAACGTGAGGGTAGTTATAAAAATGCACAAATTAATTAATAGACCATAATTTTGACTCAACTCTGAGAGTTACTTCATATTTATTAATTTTGTCCATAAATTACGTAAATTTCACCTGTGTGCATCCCTTCCTCGCCCGGTGCTGTCATCACCCGACGCCGCCCTCCTAGCAGATTCCTCGTCCTGCAGGGTGTCGCTGGCCATTGGCTTCGTCGACCTGCAACAAAAAAAATAGTTAAGATTTTTCAAAATTTTCTTTTCAAGGCATCCGCCACCCGTATTTATACCAAAGCATGCTTGTAATCAATGTAACACAATACAACTACAATACCATGCGACACAAAACAAAAATTCCGTCAACCTGCAACATAAAAACAATAGTTAAGTTATCGCTAATCACTAATTATTTTTCTTTTCGCTTATCACTAATTACTAATCTTAGAGCCGAGCCGAGCCGAGTCGCCGAAATCACGCGCTGTCGCTGGTTTTCCCGGATTTTCATCTTGATTTTTTCCTGCCCGTCGTTGGACGTCGCCTCCGTCGACCTGCAAAAAAAAAATAGTTAAGATTTTTCAAAATTTTCAAGGCATCTGCCACCCGTATTCACACCAAAGCATGCTTGTAATCAATGCAACACAATACAACTACAATACCATGCGACACAAAACAAAAATTCCGTCGACCTGCAACATAAAAACAATAGTTTATTCAGTGGCGTGCAGCCCATACAGGCAAAAAGCACTGCCTTTAATCCTGATGACTGAGGGCTAATTGAATATAATTATTATAATTCATACTAGGTAGGCAAACGTCTCTTTCAAATAACTACATACATAGGTAGTTCCCGCACGGCGTAGCTCGCGACAACAGTCTGTAATCGATGAACGCCATCTATCGCTACTAGTCGCGCGACACGCAAAAAGCATAATTTAAAATGCCTCTCACGCACACACATCCACAACTCATGCATAGCATCATTACACAACTCAACACAACTTAATGTTTAGATGTGTTTCATTCATAGTTTATAGTCGAAATAGTCAATGATTACGCCCAAAAAAAGCAGTGCCTCTCGGCTTGTGATTGGCTGATTGATTGAATTGCTGAAAAAAATTTGCGTCGGCCATCTAGATTGTATTTTCAAAACCACGCGTGTTCGAAAGTTAAAAACAAACGAATGTTTTTATTTTACATAATTCAAATAAGTAGCTTGATTTAATTAAAGTTATTTTAATTTATTTTATTTATTCAGATTTATTCCGTAAATCTAAATACGGTTTTAGATCTTAAAAAATATTAAGATCGAAAAAAGCACGTAATTTTGTAGTAATTGAAATAAATAAACCAAGTTTAGTCCGATTAGAAAATAAAACATTTTATAGCCCCAAGTTATACATTATAAATGAGGATAGTGTTTGTTAATTGAAATTCCTGTTAAAAAAAGTAATTTCTTTTCTGTGCAAACGCCATGTTTTCATGTAGGTACCTACTTTTTCTTAGTATGAGTTGTGAGTGTGAGTATTTTGGTAGTTTTTGCGGTAATAAGTAATTGAAGTAAATAAAAACCGATCGGATTTGTGATTTTCTACAAAGTTTGTGTGAGGGCTAATTCATAGAATATACCTGCCTAATTATTACTTGGAAAAATGGAAGAAACCTAATATTTTGTGTGAAATTTTGCTATTACAGAATGTACTTAGACAAAACTTTATTTCCTTTTCCTATCATGTAAAGTTAGCACTAGGTGCCTAATGCCTACCCTAAGCCCAAACATTGTGCACGCCACTGAGTTTAGTTATCTTATCGCTAATCACTAATTATTTTTCTTTTCCCTTATCACTAATTACTTATCTTAGAGCCGAGCCGAGCCGAGTCGCCGAAATCACGCACTGTCACTGTCGGTTTTCCCGGATTTTCATCTAGATTTTTTCCTGCCCGTTTCAGGACGTCGGCTCCGTCAACCTGCAAAAAAAAAATAGTTAAGATTTTTCAAAATTTTCAAGGCATCTGCCACCCGTATTCACACCAAAGCATGCTTGTAATCAAAAGATTTTTCAAAATTTTCAAGGCATCCGCCACCCGTATTCACACCAAAGCATGCTTGTAATCAATGCAACACAATACAACTACAATACCATGCGACACAAAACAAAAATTCCGTCGACCTCAACATAAAAACAATAGTTTAGTTATCTTATCGCTAATCACTAATTATTTTTCTTTTCGCATGTCACTAATTACTTATCTTAGAGCCGAGCAAAGCCGAGTCGTCGAAGTCACGCGCTGTCGCTCGTTTTCCCGGATTTTCATCTAGATTTTTTCCTGCCCGTCGCTGGACGTCGGCTCCGTCGACCTGCAAAAAAAATAGTTTAGATTTTTCAAAATTTTCAAGGCATCTGCCACCCGTATTATATAAAAATTCCGACGACCTGCAACATAAAAACAATAGTTTAGTTATCTTATCGCTAATCACTAATTATTTTTCTTTTCGCTTATCACTAATTACTTATCTTAGAGCCGAGCCGAGCCGAGTCGCCGAAATCACGCGCTGTCGCTGGTTTTCCCGGATTTTCATCTAGATTTTTTCCGGCCCGTCGCTGACCGTCAGCTCCGTCGACCTGCAAAAAAAAATAGTTAAGATTTTTCAAAATTTTCAAGGCATCTGCCACCCGTATTCACACCAAAGCATGCTTGTAATCAATGCAACACAATACAACTACAATACCATGCGACACAAAACAAAAATTCCGTCGACCTGCAACATAAAAACAATAGTTTAGTTATCTTATCGCTAATCACTAATTATTTTTCTTTTCTCTTATCACTAATTACTTATCTTAGAGCCGAGCCGAGCCGAGTCGCCGAAATCACGCGCTGTAGCTGGTTTTCCCGGATTTTCAGCCATCGGCTCCGTCGACCTGCAAGAAAAAAAAAATTAAGATTCTTTAAAATTTTCTTTTCAAGGCATCCGCCACCTGTATTAATACCAAAGCATGCTTGTAATCGATGCAACACAATACAACTAACCATGCGACACAAAACCAAAATTCCGTCGACCTGCAACATAAAAACAATAGTTTAGTTATCTTATCACAAATCACTAATTATTTTTCTTTTCGCTTATCACTAATTACTTATCATAGAGCCGAGCAGAGCCGCCAAAATCACGCGCTTTCGCTGGTTTTCCCGGATTTTTAGCCATCGGCTACGTCGACCTGCAACAAAAAAAAATTAAGATTCTTTAAAATTTTCTTTTTAAGGCATCCGCCACCCGTATTTATACCAAAGCATGCTTGTAATCAATGCAACACAATACAACTACAATACCATGCGACACAAAACAAAAATTCCGTCGACCTGCAACATAAAAACAATTGTTTAGTTATCTTATCGCTAATCACTAATTACTTTTCTTTTCGCTTATCACTAATTACTTATCATAGAGCCGAGCCGAGTCGCCGAAATCACGCGCTTTCACTGGTTTTCCCGGATTTTCATATAGATTTTTTCCGGCCCGTCGCTGGCCGTCGGCTCCGTCGACCTGCAAAAAAAAATAGTTAAGATTTTTCAAAATTTTCAAGGCATCTGCCACCCGTATTCACACCAAAGCATGCTTGTAATCAATGCAACACAATACAACTACAATACCATGCGACACAAAACAAAAATTCCGTCGACCTGCAACATAAAACAATAGTTTAGTTATCTTATCGCTAATCACTAATTATTTTTCTTTTCGCTTATCACTAATTACTTATCTTAGAGCCGAGCCGAGCCGAGTCGCTGAAATCACGCGCTGTCGCTGGTTTTCCCGGATTTTCAGCCATCGGCACCGTCGACCTGCAACAAAAAAAAAATAATTAAGATTCTTTAAAATTTTCTTTTCAAGGCATCCGTCACCCGTATTAATACTAAAGCATGCTGGTTATCAATGCAACACAATACAACTACAATACCATGCGACACAAAACAAAAATTCCGTCGACCTGCAACATAAAAACAATAGTTTAGTTATCTTATCGCTAATCACTAATTATTTTTCTTTTCGCTTATCACTAATTACTTATCTTAGTGCCGAGCTTAGCCGAGTCGCCGAAATCACGCGATGTTGCTGGTTTTCCCGGATTTTCATCTAGATTTTTTCCTGACCGTCGCTGGACGTCGGCTCCGTCAACCTGCAAAAAAAAATAGTTAAGATTTTTCAAAATTTTCAAGGCATCTGCCACCCGTATTCACACCAAAGCATGCTTGTAATCAATGCAACACAATACAACTACAATACCATGCGACACAAAACAAAAATTCCGTCGACCTGCAACATAAAAACAATAGTTTAGTTATCTTATCGCTAATCACTAATTATTTTTCTTTTCGCTTATCACTAATTACTTATCTTAGAGCCGAGCCGAGCCGAGTCGCCCAAATCACGCGCTGTCGCTGGTTTTCCCGGATTTTCAGTCATCGGCTCAGTCGACCTGCAACAAAAAAAAAATTAAGATTCTTTAAAATTTTCTTTTCAAGGCATCCGCCACCCGTATTAATACCAAAGCATGCTTGTAATCAATGCAACACAATACAACTACAATACCATGCGACACAAAACAAAAATTCCGTCGACCTGCAACATAAAAACAATAGTTTAGTTATCTTATCGCTAATCACTAATTATTTTTCTTTTCGCTTATCACTAATTACTTATCTTAGTGCCGAGCTTAGCCGAGTCGCCGAAATCACGCGATGTTGCTGGTTTTCCCGGATTTTCATCTAGATTTTTTCCTGACCGTCGCTGGACGTCGGCTCCGTCAACCTGCAAAAAAAAATAGTTAAGATTTTTCAAAATTTTCAAGGCATCTGCCACCCGTATTCACACCAAAGCATGCTTGTAATCAATGCAACACAATACAACTACAATACCATGCGACACAAAACAAAAATTCCGTCGACCTGCAACATAAAAACAATAGTTTAGTTATCTTATCGCTAATCACTAATTATTTTTCTTTTCGCTTATCACTAATTACTTATCTTAGAGCCGAGCCGAGCCGAGTCGCCGAAATCACGCGCTGTCGCTGGTTTTCCCGGATTTTCAGTCATCGGCTCAGTCGACCTGCAACAAAAAAAAAAATTAAGATTCTTTAAAATTTTCTTTTCAAGGCATCCGCCACCCGTATTAATACCAAAGCATGCTTGTAATCAATGCAACACAATACAACTACAATACCATGCGACACAAAACAAAAATTCCGTCGACCTGCAACATAAAAACAATAGTTTAGTTATCTTATCGCTAATCACTAATTATTTTTCTTTTCGCTTATCACTAATTACTTATCTTAGAGCCGAGCCGAGCCGAGTCGCCGAAATCACGCGCTGTCGCTGGTTTTCCCGGATTTTCAGCCATCGGCTCCGTCGACTTGCAACAAAAAAAAAAAATTAAGATTCTTTAAAATTTTCTTTTCAAGGCATCCGCCACCCGTATCAATACCAAAGCATGCTTGTAATCAATGCAACACAATACAACTACAATACCATGCGACACAAAACAAAAATTCCGTCGACCTGCAACATAAAAACAATAGTTTATTTATCTTATCGCTAATCACTAATTATTTTTCTTTTCGCTTATCACTAATTACTTATCTTAGAGCCGAGCCGAGCCGAGTCGCCGAAATCACGCGCTGTCGCTTGTTTTCCCGGATTTTCAGCCATCGGCTCCGTCGACCTGCAACAAAAATAAAAATAATTAAGATTCTTTAAAATTTTCTTTTCAAGGCATCCGCCACCCGTATTAATACCAAAGCATGCTTGTAATCAATGCAACACAATACAACTACAATACCATGCGACACAAAACAAAAATTCCGTCGACCTTCAACATAAAAACAATAGTTTAGTTATCTTATCGCTAATCACTAATTATTTTTCTTTTCGCTTATCACTTATTACTTATCTTAGAGCCGAGCCGAGCCGAGTCGCCAAAATCACGCGCTGTCGCTGGTTTTCCCGGATTTTCAGCCATCGGCTCCGTCGACCTGCAACAAAAAAATAATAATTAAGATTCTTTAAAATTTTCTTTTCAAGGCATCCGCCACCCGTATTAATACCAAAGCATGCTTGTAATCAATGCAACACAATACAACTACAATACCATGCGACACAAAACCAAAATTCCGTCGACCTTCAACATAAAAACAATAGTTTAGTTATCTTATCGCTAATCACTAATTATTTTTCTTTTCGCTTATCACTTATTACTTATCTTAGAGCCGAGCCGAGCCGAGTCGCCAAAATCACGCGCTGTCGCTGGTTTTCCCGGATTTTCAGCCATCGGCTCCGTCGACCTGCAACAAAAAAATAATAATTAAGATTCTTTAAAATTTTCTTTTCAAGGCATCCGCCACCCGTATTAATACCAAAGCATGCTTGTAATCAATGCAACACAATACAACTACAATACCATGCGACACAAAACAAAAATTCCGTCGACTTGCAACATAAAAACAATAGTTTAGTTATCTTATCGCTAATCACTAATTATTTTTCTTTTCTCTTATCACTAATTACTTATCTTAGAGCCGAGCCGAGCCGAGTCGCCGAAATCACGCGCTGTAGCTGGTTTTCCCGGATTTTCAGCCATCGGCTCCGTCAACCTGCAAGAAAAAAAAAATTAAGATTCTTTAAAATTTTCTTTTCAAGGCATCCGCCACCTGTATTATTACCAAAGCATGCTTGTAATCGATGCAACACAATACAACTAACCATGCGACACAAAACAAAAATTCCGTCGACCTGCAACATAAAAACAATAGTTTAGTTATCTTATCACAAATCACTAATTATTTTTCTTTTCGCTTATCACTAATTACTTATCATAGAGCCGAGCAGAGCCGCCAAAATCACGCGCTTTCGCTGGTTTTCCCGGATTTTTAGCCATCGGCTACGTCGACCTGCAACAAAAAAAAATTAAGATTCTTTAAAATTTTCTTTTTAAGGCATCCGCCACCCGTATTTATACCAAAGCATGCTTGTAATCAATGCAACACAATACAACTACAATACCATGCGACACAAAACAAAAATTCCGTCGACCTGCAACATAAAAACAATTGTTTAGTTATCTTATCGCTAATCACTAATTACTTTTCTTTTCGCTTATCACTAATTACTTATCATAGAGCCGAGCCGAGTCGCCGAAATCACGCGCTTTCACTGGTTTTCCCGGATTTTCATATAGATTTTTTCCGGCCCGTCGCTGGCCGTCGGCTCCGTCGACCTGCAAAAAAAAATAGTTAAGATTTTTCAAAATTTTCAAGGCATCTGCCACCCGTATTCACACCAAAGCATGCTTGTAATCAATGCAACACAATACAACTACAATACCATGCGACACAAAACAAAAATTCCGTCGACCTGCAACATAAAAACAATAGTTTAGTTATCTTATCGCTAATCACTAATTATTTTTCTTTTCGCTTATCACTAATTACTTATCTTAGAGCCGAGCCGAGCCGAGTCGCCGAAATCACGCGCTGTCGCTGGTTTTCCCGGATTTTCAGCCATCGGCTACGTCGACCTGCAACAAAAAAAAATTAAGATTCTTTAAAATTTTCTTTTTAAGGCATCCGCCACCCGTATTTATACGAAAGCATGCTTGTAATCAATGCAACACAATACAACTACAATACCATGCGACACAAAACAAAATTTCCGTCGACCTGCAACATAAAAACAATTGTTTAGTTATCTTATCGCTAATCACTAATTACTTTTCTTTTCGCTTATCACTAATTACTTATCATAGAGCCGAGCCGAGTCGCCGAAATCACGCGCTTTCACTGGTTTTCCCGGATTTTCAGCCATCGGCTACGTCGACCTGCAACAAAAAAAAATTAAGATTCTTTAAAATTTTCTTTTTAAGGCATCCGCCACCCGTATTTATACGAAAGCATGCTTGTAATCAATGCAACACAATACAACTACAATACCATGCGACACAAAACAAAATTTCCGTCGACCTGCAACATAAAAACAATTGTTTAGTTATCTTATCGCTAATCACTAATTACTTTTCTTTTCGCTTATCACTAATTACTTATCATAGAGCCGAGCCGAGTCGCCGAAATCACGCGCTTTCACTGGTTTTCCCGGATTTTCATATAGATTTTTTCCGGCCCGTCGCTGGCCGTCGGCTCCGTCGACCTGCAAAAAAAAATAGTTAAGATTTTTCAAAATTTTCAAGGCATCTGCCACCCGTATTCACACCAAAGCATGCTTGTAATCAATGCAACACAATACAACTACAATACCATGCGACACAAAACAAAAATTCCGTCGACCTGCAACATAAAAACAATTGTTTAGTTATCTTATCGCTAATCACTAATTACTTTTCTTTTCGCTTATCACTAATTACTTATCATAGAGCCGAGCCGAGTCGCCGAAATCACGCGCTTTCACTGGTTTCCCCGGATTTTCATATAGATTTTTTCCGGCCCGTCGCTGGCCGTCGGCTCCGTCGACCTGCAAAAAAAAATAGTTAAGATTTTTCAAAATTTTCAAGGCATCTGCCACCCGTATTCACACCAAAGCATGCTTGTAATCAATGCAACACAATACAACTACAATACCATGCGACACAAAACAAAAATTCCGTCGACCTGCAACATAAAAACAATAGTTTAGTTATCTTATCGCTAATCACTAATTATTTTTCTTTTCGCTTATCACTAATTACTTATCTTAGTGCCGAGCTTAGCCGAGTCGCCGAAATCACGCGATGTTGCTGGTTTTCCCGGATTTTCATCTAGATTTTTTCCTGACCGTCGCTGGACGTCGGCTCCGTCAACCTGCAAAAAAAAATAGTTAAGATTTTTCAAAATTTTCAAGGCATCTGCCACCCGTATTCACACCAAAGCATGCTTGTAATCAATGCAACACAATACAACTACAATACCATGCGACACAAAACAAAAATTCCGTCGACCTGCAACATAAAAACAATAGTTTAGTTATCTTATCGCTAATCACTAATTATTTTTCTTTTCGCTTATCACTAATTACTTATCTTAGAGCCGAGCCGAGCCGAGTCGCCGAAATCACGCGCTGTCGCTGGTTTTCCCGGATTTTCAGTCATCGGCTCAGTCGACCTGCAACAAAAAAAAAATTAAGATTCTTTAAAATTTTCTTTTCAAGGCATCCGCCACCCGTATTAATACCAAAGCATGCTTGTAATCAATGCAACACAATACAACTACAATACCATGCGACACAAAACAAAAATTCCGTCGACCTGCAACATAAAAACAATAGTTTAGTTATCTTATCGCTAATCACTAATTATTTTTCTTTTCGCTTATCACTAATTACTTATCTTAGTGCCGAGCTTAGCCGAGTCGCCGAAATCACGCGATGTTGCTGGTTTTCCCGGATTTTCATCTAGATTTTTTCCTGACCGTCGCTGGACGTCGGCTCCGTCAACCTGCAAAAAAAAATAGTTAAGATTTTTCAAAATTTTCAAGGCATCTGCCACCCGTATTCACACCAAAGCATGCTTGTAATCAATGCAACACAATACAACTACAATACCATGCGACACAAAACAAAAATTCCGTCGACCTGCAACATAAAAACAATAGTTTAGTTATCTTATCGCTAATCACTAATTATTTTTCTTTTCGCTTATCACTAATTACTTATCTTAGAGCCGAGCCGAGCCGAGTCGCCGAAATCACGCGCTGTCGCTGGTTTTCCCGGATTTTCAGTCATCGGCTCAGTCGACCTGCAACAAAAAAAAAAATTAAGATTCTTTAAAATTTTCTTTTCAAGGCATCCGCCACCCGTATTAATACCAAAGCATGCTTGTAATCAATGCAACACAATACAACTACAATACCATGCGACACAAAACAAAAATTCCGTCGACCTGCAACATAAAAACAATAGTTTAGTTATCTTATCGCTAATCACTAATTATTTTTCTTTTCGCTTATCACTAATTACTTATCTTAGAGCCGAGCCGAGCCGAGTCACCGAAATCACGCGCTGTCGCTGGTTTTCCCGGATTTTCAGCCATCGGCTCCGTCGACTTGCAACAAAAAAAAAAAAATTAAGATTCTTTAAAATTTTCTTTTCAAGGCATCCGCCACCCGTATCAATACCAAAGCATGCTTGTAATCAATGCAACACAATACAACTACAATACCATGCGACACAAAACAAAAATTCCGTCGACCTGCAACATAAAAACAATAGTTTATTTATCTTATCGCTAATCACTAATTATTTTTCTTTTCGCTTATCACTAATTACTTATCTTAGAGCCGAGCCGAGCCGAGTCGCCGAAATCACGCGCTGTCGCTTGTTTTCCCGGATTTTCAGCCATCGGCTCCGTCGACCTGCAACAAAAATAAAAATAATTAAGATTCTTTAAAATTTTCTTTTCAAGGCATCCGCCACCCGTATTAATACCAAAGCATGCTTGTAATCAATGCAACACAATACAACTACAATACCATGCGACACAAAACAAAAATTCCGTCGACCTTCAACATAAAAACAATAGTTTAGTTATCTTATCGCTAATCACTAATTATTTTTCTTTTCGCTTATCACTTATTACTTATCTTAGAGCCGAGCCGAGCCGAGTCGCCAAAATCACGCGCTGTCGCTGGTTTTCCCGGATTTTCAGCCATCGGCTCCGTCGACCTGCAACAAAAAAATAATAATTAAGATTCTTTAAAATTTTCTTTTCAAGGCATCCGCCACCCGTATTAATACCAAAGCATGCTTGTAATCAATGCAACACAATACAACTACAATACCATGCGACACAAAACAAAAATTCCGTCGACCTTCAACATAAAAACAATAGTTTAGTTATCTTATCGCTAATCACTAATTATTTTTCTTTTCGCTTATCACTTATTACTTATCTTAGAGCCGAGCCGAGCCGAGTCGCCAAAATCACGCGCTGTCGCTGGTTTTCCCGGATTTTCAGCCATCGGCTCCGTCGACCTGCAACAAAAAAATAATAATTAAGATTCTTTAAAATTTTCTTTTCAAGGCATCCGCCACCCGTATTAATACCAAAGCATGCTTGTAATCAATGCAACACAATACAACTACAATACCATGCGACACAAAACAAAAATTCCGTCGACTTGCAACATAAAAACAATAGTTTAGTTATCTTATCGCTAATCACTAATTATTTTTCTTTTCTCTTATCACTAATTACTTATCTTAGAGCCGAGCCGAGCCGCCAAAATCACGCGCTTTCGCTGGTTTTCCCGGATTTTTAGCCATCGGCTACGTCGACCTGCAACAAAAAAAAATTAAGATTCTTTAAAATTTTCTTTTTAAGGCATCCGCCACCCGTATTTATACCAAAGCATGCTTGTAATCAATGCAACACAATACAACTACAATACCATGCGACACAAAACAAAAATTCCGTCGACCTGCAACATAAAAACAATTGTTTAGTTATCTTATCACAAATCACTAATTATTTTTCTTTTCGCTTATCACTAATTACTTATCATAGAGCCGAGCAGAGCCGCCAAAATCACGCGCTTTCGCTGGTTTTCCCGGATTTTTAGCCATCGGCTACGTCGACCTGCAACAAAAAAAAATTAAGATTCTTTAAAATTTTCTTTTTAAGGCATCCGCCACCCGTATTTATACCAAAGCATGCTTGTAATCAATGCAACACAATACAACTACAATACCATGCGACACAAAACAAAAATTCCGTCGACCTGCAACATAAAAACAATTGTTTAGTTGCAGGTCGACGGAATTTTTGTTTTGTGTCGCATGGTATTGTAGTTGTATTGTGTTGCATTGATTACAAGCATGCTTTGGTATTGATACGGGTGGCGGATGCCTTGAAAAGAAAATTTTAAAGAATCTTAATTTTTTTTTTTTTGTTGCAAGTCGACGGAGCCGATGGCTGAAAATCCGGGAAAACCAGCGACAGCGTGTGATTTCGGCGACTCGGCTCGGCTCGGCTCTAAGATAAGTAATTAGTGATAAGCGAAAAGAAAAATAATTAGGGATTAGCGATAAGATAACTAAACTATTGTTTTTATGTTGCAGGTCGACGGAATTTTTGTTTTGTGTCGCATGGTATTGTAGTTGTATTGTGTTGCATTGATTACAAGCATGCTTTGGTATTAATACGGGTGGCGGATGCCTTGAAAAGAAAATTTTAAAGAATCTTAATTATTATTTTTTTTGTTGCAGGTCGACGGAGCCGATGGCTGAAAATCCGGGAAAACAAGCGACAGCGCGTGATTTCGGCGACTCGGCTCGGCTCGGCTCTAAGATAAGTAATTAGTGATAAGCGAAAAGAAAAATAATTAGTGATTAGCGATAAGATAACTAAACTATTGTTTTTATGTTGCAGGTCGACGGAATTTTTGTTTTGTGTCGCATGGTATTGTAGTTGTATTGTGTTGCATTGATTACAAGCATACTTTGGTGTGAAGACGGGTGGCAAATGCCTTCAAACTTTTTAAAAATCTTAACTATTTTTTTTTTGCAGGTTGACGGAGCCGACGTCCAGCGACGGTCAGGAAAAAATCTAGATGAAAATCCGGGAAAACCAGCAACATCGCGTGATTTCGGCGACTCGGCTAAGCTCGGCACTAAGATAAGTAATTAGTGATAAGCGAAAAGAAAAATAATTAGTGATTAGCGATAAGATAACTAAACTATTGTTTTTATGTTGCAGGTCGACGGAATTTTTGTTTTGTGTCGCATGGTATTGTAGTTGTATTGTGTTGCATTGATAACCAGCATGCTTTAGTATTAATACGGGTGACGGATGCCTTGAAAAGAAAATTTTAAAGAATCTTAATTTTTTTTTTTTTGTTGCAGGTCGACGGTGCCGATGGCTGAAAATCCGGGAAAACCAGCGACAGCGCGTGATTTCGGCGACTCGGCTCGGCTCGGCTCTAAGATAAGTAATTAGTGATAAGCGAAAAGAAAAATAATTAGTGATTAGCGATAAGATAACTAAACTATTGTTTTTATGTTGCAGGTCGACGGAATTTTTGTTTTGTGTCGCATGGTATTGTAGTTGTATTGTGTTGCATTGATTACAAGCATGCTTTGGTGTGAATACGGGTGGCAGATGCCTTGAAAATTTTGAAAAATCTTAACTATTTTTTTTTGCAGGTCGACGGAGCCGACGGCCAGCGACGGGCCGGAAAAAATCTATATGAAAATCCGGGAAAACCAGTGAAAGCGCGTGATTTCGGCGACTCGGCTCGGCTCTATGATAAGTAATTAGTGATAAGCGAAAAGAAAAGTAATTAGTGATTAGCGATAAGATAACTAAACAATTGTTTTTATGTTGCAGGTCGACGGAATTTTTGTTTTATGTCGCATGGTATTGTAGTTGTATTGTGTTGCATTGATTACAAGCATGCTTTGGTATAAATACGGGTGGCGGATGCCTTAAAAAGAAAATTTTAAAGAATCTTAATTTTTTTTTGTTGCAGGTCGACGTAGCCGATGGCTAAAAATCCGGGAAAACCAGCGAAAGCGCGTGATTTTGGCGGCTCTGCTCGGCTCTATGATAAGTAATTAGTGATAAGCGAAAAGAAAAATAATTAGTGATTTGTGATAAGATAACTAAACTATTGTTTTTATGTTGCAGGTCGACGGAATTTTTGTTTTGTGTCGCATGGTTAGTTGTATTGTGTTGCATCGATTACAAGCATGCTTTGGTATTAATACAGGTGGCGGATGCCTTGAAAAGAAAATTTTAAAGAATCTTAATTTTTTTTTTCTTGCAGGTTGACGGAGCCGATGGCTGAAAATCCGGGAAAACCAGCTACAGCGCGTGATTTCGGCGACTCGGCTCGGCTCGGCTCTAAGATAAGTAATTAGTGATAAGAGAAAAGAAAAATAATTAGTGATTAGCGATAAGATAACTAAACTATTGTTTTTATGTTGCAAGTCGACGGAATTTTTGTTTTGTGTCGCATGGTATTGTAGTTGTATTGTGTTGCATTGATTACAAGCATGCTTTGGTATTAATACGGGTGGCGGATGCCTTGAAAAGAAAATTTTAAAGAATCTTAATTATTATTTTTTTGTTGCAGGTCGACGGAGCCGATGGCTGAAAATCCGGGAAAACCAGCGACAGCGCGTGATTTTGGCGACTCGGCTCGGCTCGGCTCTAAGATAAGTAATAAGTGATAAGCGAAAAGAAAAATAATTAGTGATTAGCGATAAGATAACTAAACTATTGTTTTTATGTTGAAGGTCGACGGAATTTTTGTTTTGTGTCGCATGGTATTGTAGTTGTATTGTGTTGCATTGATTACAAGCATGCTTTGGTATTAATACGGGTGGCGGATGCCTTGAAAAGAAAATTTTAAAGAATCTTAATTATTATTTTTTTGTTGCAGGTCGACGGAGCCGATGGCTGAAAATCCGGGAAAACCAGCGACAGCGCGTGATTTTGGCGACTCGGCTCGGCTCGGCTCTAAGATAAGTAATAAGTGATAAGCGAAAAGAAAAATAATTAGTGATTAGCGATAAGATAACTAAACTATTGTTTTTATGTTGAAGGTCGACGGAATTTTTGTTTTGTGTCGCATGGTATTGTAGTTGTATTGTGTTGCATTGATTACAAGCATGCTTTGGTATTAATACGGGTGGCGGATGCCTTGAAAAGAAAATTTTAAAGAATCTTAATTATTTTTATTTTTGTTGCAGGTCGACGGAGCCGATGGCTGAAAATCCGGGAAAACAAGCGACAGCGCGTGATTTCGGCGACTCGGCTCGGCTCGGCTCTAAGATAAGTAATTAGTGATAAGCGAAAAGAAAAATAATTAGTGATTAGCGATAAGATAAATAAACTATTGTTTTTATGTTGCAGGTCGACGGAATTTTTGTTTTGTGTCGCATGGTATTGTAGTTGTATTGTGTTGCATTGATTACAAGCATGCTTTGGTATTGATACGGGTGGCGGATGCCTTGAAAAGAAAATTTTAAAGAATCTTAATTTTTTTTTTTTGTTGCAAGTCGACGGAGCCGATGGCTGAAAATCCGGGAAAACCAGCGACAGCGCGTGATTTCGGCGACTCGGCTCGGCTCGGCTCTAAGATAAGTAATTAGTGATAAGCGAAAAGAAAAATAATTAGTGATTAGCGATAAGATAACTAAACTATTGTTTTTATGTTGCAGGTCGACGGAATTTTTGTTTTGTGTCGCATGGTATTGTAGTTGTATTGTGTTGCATTGATTACAAGCATGCTTTGGTATTAATACGGGTGGCGGATGCCTTGAAAAGAAAATTTTAAAGAATCTTAATTTTTTTTTTGTTGCAGGTCGACTGAGCCGATGACTGAAAATCCGGGAAAACCAGCGACAGCGCGTGATTTCGGCGACTCGGCTCGGCTCGGCTCTAAGATAAGTAATTAGTGATAAGCGAAAAGAAAAATAATTAGTGATTAGCGATAAGATAACTAAACTATTGTTTTTATGTTGCAGGTCGACGGAATTTTTGTTTTGTGTCGCATGGTATTGTAGTTGTATTGTGTTGCATTGATTACAAGCATGCTTTGGTGTGAATACGGGTGGCAGATGCCTTGAAAATTTTGAAAAATCTTAACTATTTTTTTTTTGCAGGTTGACGGAGCCGACGTCCAGCGACGGTCAGGAAAAAATCTAGATGAAAATCCGGGAAAACCAGCAACATCGCGTGATTTCGGCGACTCGGCTAAGCTCGGCACTAAGATAAGTAATTAGTGATAAGCGAAAAGAAAAATAATTAGTGATTAGCGATAAGATAACTAAACTATTGTTTTTATGTTGCAGGTCGACGGAATTTTTGTTTTGTGTCGCATGGTATTGTAGTTGTATTGTGTTGCATTGATTACAAGCATGCTTTGGTATTAATACGGGTGGCGGATGCCTTGAAAAGAAAATTTTAAAGAATCTTAATTTTTTTTTTGTTGCAGGTCGACTGAGCCGATGACTGAAAATCCGGGAAAACCAGCGACAGCGCGTGATTTCGGCGACTCGGCTCGGCTCGGCTCTAAGATAAGTAATTAGTGATAAGCGAAAAGAAAAATAATTAGTGATTAGCGATAAGATAACTAAACTATTGTTTTTATGTTGCAGGTCGACGGAATTTTTGTTTTGTGTCGCATGGTATTGTAGTTGTATTGTGTTGCATTGATTACAAGCATGCTTTGGTGTGAATACGGGTGGCAGATGCCTTGAAAATTTTGAAAAATCTTAACTATTTTTTTTTGCAGGTTGACGGAGCCGACGTCCAGCGACGGTCAGGAAAAAATCTAGATGAAAATCCGGGAAAACCAGCAACATCGCGTGATTTCGGCGACTCGGCTAAGCTCGGCACTAAGATAAGTAATTAGTGATAAGCGAAAAGAAAAATAATTAGTGATTAGCGATAAGATAACTAAACTATTGTTTTTATGTTGCAGGTCGACGGAATTTTTGTTTTGTGTCGCATGGTATTGTAGTTGTATTGTGTTGCATTGATTACAAGCATGCTTTGGTGTGAATACGGGTGGCAGATGCCTTGAAAATTTTGAAAAATCTTAACTATTTTTTTTTGCAGGTCGACGGAACCGACGGCCAGCGACGGGCCGGAAAAAATCTATATGAAAATCCGGGAAAACCAGTGAAAGCGCGTGATTTCGGCGACTCGGCTCGGCTCTATGATAAGTAATTAGTGATAAGCGAAAAGAAAAGTAATTAGTGATTAGCGATAAGATAACTAAACAATTGTTTTTATGTTGCAGGTCGACGGAATTTTTGTTTTGTGTCGCATGGTATTGTAGTTGTATTGTGTTGCATTGATTACAAGCATGCTTTGGTGTGAATACGGGTGGCAGATGCCTTGAAAATTTTGAAAAATCTTAACTATTTTTTTTTGCAGGTCGACGGAGCCGACGGCCAGCGACGGGCCGGAAAAAATCTATATGAAAATCCGGGAAAACCAGTGAAAGCGCGTGATTTCGGCGACTCGGCTCGGCTCTATGATAAGTAATTAGTGATAAGCGAAAAGAAAAGTAATTAGTGATTAGCGATAAGATAACTAAACAATTGTTTTTATGTTGCAGGTCGACGGAATTTTTGTTTTGTGTCGCATGGTATTGTAGTTGTATTGTGTTGCATTGATTACAAGCATGCTTTCGTATAAATACGGGTGGCGGATGCCTTAAAAAGAAAATTTTAAAGAATCTTAATTTTTTTTTGTTGCAGGTCGACGTAGCCGATGGCTGAAAATCCGGGAAAACCAGCGACAGCGCGTGATTTCGGCGACTCGGCTCGGCTCGGCTCTAAGATAAGTAATTAGTGATAAGCGAAAAGAAAAATAATTAGTGATTAGCGATAAGATAACTAAACTATTGTTTTTATGTTGCAGGTCGACGGAATTTTTGTTTTGTGTCGCATGGTATTGTAGTTGTATTGTGTTGCATTGATTACAAGCATGCTTTGGTGTGAATACGGGTGGCAGATGCCTTGAAAATTTTGAAAAATCTTAACTATTTTTTTTTGCAGGTCGACGGAGCCGACGGCCAGCGACGGGCCGGAAAAAATCTATATGAAAATCCGGGAAAACCAGTGAAAGCGCGTGATTTCGGCGACTCGGCTCGGCTCTATGATAAGTAATTAGTGATAAGCGAAAAGAAAAGTAATTAGTGATTAGCGATAAGATAACTAAACAATTGTTTTTATGTTGCAGGTCGACGGAATTTTTGTTTTGTGTCGCATGGTATTGTAGTTGTATTGTGTTGCATTGATTACAAGCATGCTTTGGTATAAATACGGGTGGCGGATGCCTTAAAAAGAAAATTTTAAAGAATCTTAATTTTTTTTTGTTGCAGGTCGACGTAGCCGATGGCTAAAAATCCGGGAAAACCAGCGAAAGCGCGTGATTTTGGCGGCTCTGCTCGGCTCTATGATAAGTAATTAGTGATAAGCGAAAAGAAAAATAATTAGTGATTTGTGATAAGATAACTAAACTATTGTTTTTATGTTGCAGGTCGACGGAATTTTTGTTTTGTGTCGCATGGTTAGTTGTATTGTGTTGCATCGATTACAAGCATGCTTTGGTAATAATACAGGTGGCGGATGCCTTGAAAAGAAAATTTTAAAGAATCTTAATTTTTTTTTTCTTGCAGGTTGACGGAGCCGATGGCTGAAAATCCGGGAAAACCAGCTACAGCGCGTGATTTCGGCGACTCGGCTCGGCTCGGCTCTAAGATAAGTAATTAGTGATAAGAGAAAAGAAAAATAATTAGTGATTAGCGATAAGATAACTAAACTATTGTTTTTATGTTGCAAGTCGACGGAATTTTTGTTTTGTGTCGCATGGTATTGTAGTTGTATTGTGTTGCATTGATTACAAGCATGCTTTGGTATTAATACGGGTGGCGGATGCCTTGAAAAGAAAATTTTAAAGAATCTTAATTATTATTTTTTTGTTGCAGGTCGACGGAGCCGATGGCTGAAAATCCGGGAAAACCAGCGACAGCGCGTGATTTTGGCGACTCGGCTCGGCTCGGCTCTAAGATAAGTAATAAGTGATAAGCGAAAAGAAAAATAATTAGTGATTAGCGATAAGATAACTAAACTATTGTTTTTATGTTGAAGGTCGACGGAATTTTTGTTTTGTGTCGCATGGTATTGTAGTTGTATTGTGTTGCATTGATTACAAGCATGCTTTGGTATTAATACGGGTGGCGGATGCCTTGAAAAGAAAATTTTAAAGAATCTTAATTATTATTTTTTTGTTGCAGGTCGACGGAGCCGATGGCTGAAAATCCGGGAAAACCAGCGACAGCGCGTGATTTTGGCGACTCGGCTCGGCTCGGCTCTAAGATAAGTAATAAGTGATAAGCGAAAAGAAAAATAATTAGTGATTAGCGATAAGATAACTAAACTATTGTTTTTATGTTGAAGGTCGACGGAATTTTTGTTTTGTGTCGCATGGTATTGTAGTTGTATTGTGTTGCATTGATTACAAGCATGCTTTGGTATTAATACGGGTGGCGGATGCCTTGAAAAGAAAATTTTAAAGAATCTTAATTATTTTTATTTTTGTTGCAGGTCGACGGAGCCGATGGCTGAAAATCCGGGAAAACAAGCGACAGCGCGTGATTTCGGCGACTCGGCTCGGCTCGGCTCTAAGATAAGTAATTAGTGATAAGCGAAAAGAAAAATAATTAGTGATTAGCGATAAGATAAATAAACTATTGTTTTTATGTTGCAGGTCGACGGAATTTTTGTTTTGTGTCGCATGGTATTGTAGTTGTATTGTGTTGCATTGATTACAAGCATGCTTTGGTATTGATACGGGTGGCGGATGCCTTGAAAAGAAAATTTTAAAGAATCTTAATTTTTTTTTTTTGTTGCAAGTCGACGGAGCCGATGGCTGAAAATCCGGGAAAACCAGCGACAGCGCGTGATTTCGGCGACTCGGCTCGGCTCGGCTCTAAGATAAGTAATTAGTGATAAGCGAAAAGAAAAATAATTAGTGATTAGCGATAAGATAACTAAACTATTGTTTTTATGTTGCAGGTCGACGGAATTTTTGTTTTGTGTCGCATGGTATTGTAGTTGTATTGTGTTGCATTGATTACAAGCATGCTTTGGTATTAATACGGGTGGCGGATGCCTTGAAAAGAAAATTTTAAAGAATCTTAATTTTTTTTTTTGTTGCAGGTCGACTGAGCCGATGACTGAAAATCCGGGAAAACCAGCGACAGCGCGTGATTTCGGCGACTCGGCTCGGCTCGGCTCTAAGATAAGTAATTAGTGATAAGCGAAAAGAAAAATAATTAGTGATTAGCGATAAGATAACTAAACTATTGTTTTTATGTTGCAGGTCGACGGAATTTTTGTTTTGTGTCGCATGGTATTGTAGTTGTATTGTGTTGCATTGATTACAAGCATGCTTTGGTGTGAATACGGGTGGCAGATGCCTTGAAAATTTTGAAAAATCTTAACTATTTTTTTTTGCAGGTTGACGGAGCCGACGTCCAGCGACGGTCAGGAAAAAATCTAGATGAAAATCCGGGAAAACCAGCAACATCGCGTGATTTCGGCGACTCGGCTAAGCTCGGCACTAAGATAAGTAATTAGTGATAAGCGAAAAGAAAAATAATTAGTGATTAGCGATAAGATAACTAAACTATTGTTTTTATGTTGCAGGTCGACGGAATTTTTGTTTTGTGTCGCATGGTATTGTAGTTGTATTGTGTTGCATTGATTACAAGCATGCTTTGGTATTAATACGGGTGGCGGATGCCTTGAAAAGAAAATTTTAAAGAATCTTAATTTTTTTTTGTTGCAGGTCGACTGAGCCGATGACTGAAAATCCGGGAAAACCAGCGACAGCGCGTGATTTCGGCGACTCGGCTCGGCTCGGCTCTAAGATAAGTAATTATTGATAAGCGAAAAGAAAAATAATTAGTGATTAGCGATAAGATAACTAAACTATTGTTTTTATGTTGCAGGTCGACGGAATTTTTGTTTTGTGTCGCATGGTATTGTAGTTGTATTGTGTTGCATTGATTACAAGCATGCTTTGGTGTGAATACGGGTGGCAGATGCCTTGAAAATTTTGAAAAATCTTAACTATTTTTTTTTGCAGGTTGACGGAGCCGACGTCCAGCGACGGTCAGGAAAAAATCTAGATGAAAATCCGGGAAAACCAGCAACATCGCGTGATTTCGGCGACTCGGCTAAGCTCGGCACTAAGATAAGTAATTAGTGATAAGCGAAAAGAAAAATAATTAGTGATTAGCGATAAGATAACTAAACTATTGTTTTTATGTTGCAGGTCGACGGAATTTTTGTTTTGTGTCGCATGGTATTGTAGTTGTATTGTGTTGCATTGATAACCAGCATGCTTTAGTATTAATACGGGTGACGGATGCCTTGAAAAGAAAATTTTAAAGAATCTTAATTTTTTTTTTTTGTTGCAGGTCGACGGTGCCGATGGCTGAAAATCCGGGAAAACCAGCGACAGCGCGTGATTTCAGCGACTCGGCTCGGCTCGGCTCTAAGATAAGTAATTAGTGATAAGCGAAAAGAAAAATAATTAGTGATTAGCGATAAGATAACTAAACTATTGTTTTATGTTGCAGGTCGACGGAATTTTTGTTTTGTGTCGCATGGTATTGTAGTTGTATTGTGTTGCATTGATTACAAGCATGCTTTGGTGTGAATACGGGTGGCAGATGCCTTGAAAATTTTGAAAAATCTTAACTATTTTTTTTTGCAGGTCGACGGAGCCGACGGCCAGCGACGGGCCGGAAAAAATCTATATGAAAATCCGGGAAAACCAGTGAAAGCGCGTGATTTCGGCGACTCGGCTCGGCTCTATGATAAGTAATTAGTGATAAGCGAAAAGAAAAGTAATTAGTGATTAGCGATAAGATAACTAAACAATTGTTTTTATGTTGCAGGTCGACGGAATTTTTGTTTTGTGTCGCATGGTATTGTAGTTGTATTGTGTTGCATTGATTACAAGCATGCTTTGGTATAAATACGGGTGGCGGATGCCTTAAAAAGAAAATTTTAAAGAATCTTAATTTTTTTTTGTTGCAGGTCGACGTAGCCGATGGCTAAAAATCCGGGAAAACCAGCGAAAGCGCGTGATTTTGGCGGCTCTGCTCGGCTCTATGATAAGTAATTAGTGATAAGCGAAAAGAAAAATAATTAGTGATTTGTGATAAGATAACTAAACTATTGTTTTTATGTTGCAGGTCGACGGAATTTTGGTTTTGTGTCGCATGGTTAGTTGTATTGTGTTGCATCGATTACAAGCATGCTTTGGTATTAATACAGGTGGCGGATGCCTTGAAAAGAAAATTTTAAAGAATCTTAATTTTTTTTTCTTGCAGGTCGACGGAGCCGATGGCTGAAAATCCGGGAAAACCAGCTACAGCGCGTGATTTCGGCGACTCGGCTCGGCTCGGCTCTAAGATAAGTAATTAGTGATAAGAGAAAAGAAAAATAATTAGTGATTAGCGATAAGATAACTAAACTATTGTTTTTATGTTGCAGGTCGACGGAATTTTTGTTTTGTGTCGCATGGTATTGTAGTTGTATTGTGTTGCATTGATTACAAGCATGCTTTGGTGTGAATACGGGTGGCAGATGCCTTGAAAATTTTGAAAAATCTTAACTATTTTTTTTTGCAGGTCGACGGAGCTGACGGTCAGCGACGGGCCGGAAAAAATCTAGATGAAAATCCGGGAAAACCAGCGACAGCGCGTGATTTCGGCGACTCGGCTCGGCTCGGCTCTAAGATAAGTAATTAGTGATAAGCGAAAAGAAAAATAATTAGTGATTAGCGATAAGATAACTAAACTATTGTTTTTATGTTGCAGGTCGTCGGAATTTTTATATAATACGGGTGGCAGATGCCTTGAAAATTTTGAAAAATCTAAACTATTTTTTTTGCAGGTCGACGGAGCCGACGTCCAGCGACGGGCAGGAAAAAATCTAGATGAAAATCCGGGAAAACGAGCGACAGCGCGTGACTTCGACGACTCGGCTTTGCTCGGCTCTAAGATAAGTAATTAGTGACATGCGAAAAGAAAAATAATTAGTGATTAGCGATAAGATAACTAAACTATTGTTTTTATGTTGAGGTCGACGGAATTTTTGTTTTGTGTCGCATGGTATTGTAGTTGTATTGTGTTGCATTGATTACAAGCATGCTTTGGTGTGAATACGGGTGGCGGATGCCTTGAAAATTTTGAAAAATCTTTTGATTACAAGCATGCTTTGGTGTGAATACGGGTGGCAGATGCCTTGAAAATTTTGAAAAATCTTAACTATTTTTTTTTTGCAGGTTGACGGAGCCGACGTCCTGAAACGGGCAGGAAAAAATCTAGATGAAAATCCGGGAAAACCGACAGTGACAGTGCGTGATTTCGGCGACTCGGCTCGGCTCGGCTCTAAGATAAGTAATTAGTGATAAGGGAAAAGAAAAATAATTAGTGATTAGCGATAAGATAACTAAACTCAGTGGCGTGCACAATGTTTGGGCTTAGGGTAGGCATTAGGCACCTAGTGCTAACTTTACATGATAGGAAAAGGAAATAAAGTTTTGTCTAAGTACATTCTGTAATAGCAAAATTTCACACAAAATATTAGGTTTCTTCCATTTTTCCAAGTAATAATTAGGCAGGTATATTCTATGAATTAGCCCTCACACAAACTTTGTAGAAAATCACAAATCCGATCGGTTTTTATTTACTTCAATTACTTATTACCGCAAAAACTACCAAAATACTCACACTCACAACTCATACTAAGAAAAAGTAGGTACCTACATGAAAACATGGCGTTTGCACAGAAAAGAAATTACTTTTTTTAACAGGAATTTCAATTAACAAACACTATCCTCATTTATAATGTATAACTTGGGGCTATAAAATGTTTTATTTTCTAATCGGACTAAACTTGGTTTATTTATTTCAATTACTACAAAATTACGTGCTTTTTTCGATCTTAATATTTTTTAAGATCTAAAACCGTATTTAGATTTACGGAATAAATCTGAATAAATAAAATAAATTAAAATAACTTTAATTAAATCAAGCTACTTATTTGAATTATGTAAAATAAAAACATTCGTTTGTTTTTAACTTTCGAACACGCGTGGTTTTGAAAATACAATCTAGATGGCCGACGCAAATTTTTTTCAGCAATTCAATCAATCAGCCAATCACAAGCCGAGAGGCACTGCTTTTTTTGGGCGTAATCATTGACTATTTCGACTATAAACTATGAATGAAACACATCTAAACATTAAGTTGTGTTGAGTTGTGTAATGATGCTATGCATGAGTTGTGGATGTGTGTGCGTGAGAGGCATTTTAAATTATGCTTTTTGCGTGTCGCGCGACTAGTAGCGATAGATGGCGTTCATCGATTACAGACTGTTGTCGCGAGCTACGCCGTGCGGGAACTACCTATGTATGTAGTTATTTGAAAGAGACGTTTGCCTACCTAGTATGAATTATAATAATTATATTCAATTAGCCCTCAGTCATCAGGATTAAAGGCAGTGCTTTTTGCCTGTATGGGCTGCACGCCACTGAATAAACTATTGTTTTTATGTTGCAGGTCGACGGAATTTTTGTTTTGTGTCGCATGGTATTGTAGTTGTATTGTGTTGCATTGATTACAAGCATGCTTTGGTGTGAATACGGGTGGCAGATGCCTTGAAAATTTTGAAAAATCTTAACTATTTTTTTTTTGCAGGTCGACGGAGGCGACGTCCAGCGACGGGCAGGAAAAAATCAAGATGAAAATCCGGGAAAACCAGCGACAGCGCGTGATTTCGGCGACTCGGCTCGGCTCGGCTCTAAGATTAGTAATTAGTGATAAGCGAAAAGAAAAATAATTAGTGATTAGCGATAACTTAACTATTGTTTTTATGTTGCAGGTTGACGGAATTTTTGTTTTGTGTCGCATGGTATTGTAGTTGTATTGTGTTACATTGATTACAAGCATGCTTTGGTATAAATACGGGTGGCGGATGCCTTGAAAAGAAAATTTTGAAAAATCTTAACTATTTTTTTTGTTGCAGGTCGACGAAGCCAATGGCCAGCGACACCCTGCAGGACGAGGAATCTGCTAGGAGGGCGGCGTCGGGTGAATAATTAGTGATTTGTGATAAGATAACTAAACAATTGTTTTTATGTTGCAGGTCGACGGAATTTTTGTTTTGTGTCGCATGGTATTGTAGTTGTATTGTGTTGCATTGATTACAAGCATGCTTTGGTATTAATACGGGTGGCGGATGCCTTGAAAACATAAAACAAAAATTACCATGCGACATAAAACAAAAATTCCGTCGACCTGCAACATAAAAACAATTGTTTAGTTATCTTATCGCTAATCACTAATTACTTTTCTTTTCGCTTATCACTAATTACTTATCATAGAGCCGAGCCGAGTCGCCGAAATCACGCGCTTTCACTGGTTTTCCCGGATTTTCATATAGATTTTTTCCGGCCCGTCGCTGGCCGTCGGCTCCGTCGACCTGCAAAAAAAAATAGTTAAGATTTTTCAAAATTTTCAAGGCATCTGCCACCCGTATTCACACCAAAGCATGCTTGTAATCAATGCAACACAATACAACTACAATACCATGCGACACAAAACAAAAATTCCGTCGACCTGCAACATAAAAACAATAGTTTAGTTATCTTATCGCTAATCACTAATTATTTTTCTTTTCGCTTATCACTTATTACTTATCTTAGAGCCGAGCCGAGCCGAGTCGCCAAAATCACGCGCTGTCGCTGGTTTTCCCGGATTTTCAGCCATCGGCTCCGTCGACCTGCAACAAAAAAATAATAATTAAGATTCTTTAAAATTTTCTTTTCAAGGCATCCGCCACCCGTATTAATACCAAAGCATGCTTGTAATCAATGCAACACAATACAACTACAATACCATGCGACACAAAACAAAAATTCCGTCGACTTGCAACATAAAAACAATAGTTTAGTTATCTTATCGCTAATCACTAATTATTTTTCTTTTCTCTTATCACTAATTACTTATCTTAGAGCCGAGCCGAGCCGAGTCGCCGAAATCACGCGCTTTCGCTGGTTTTCCCGGATTTTTAGCCATCGGCTACGTCGACCTGCAACAAAAAAAAATTAAGATTCTTTAAAATTTTCTTTTTAAGGCATCCGCCACCCGTATTTATACCAAAGCATGCTTGTAATCAATGCAACACAATACAACTACAATACCATGCGACACAAAACAAAAATTCCGTCGACCTGCAACATAAAAACAATTGTTTAGTTATCTTATCACAAATCACTAATTATTTTTCTTTTCGCTTATCACTAATTACTTATCATAGAGCCGAGCAGAGCCGCCAAAATCACGCGCTTTCGCTGGTTTTCCCGGATTTTTAGCCATCGGCTACGTCGACCTGCAACAAAAAAAAATTAAGATTCTTTAAAATTTTCTTTTTAAGGCATCCGCCACCCGTATTTATACCAAAGCATGCTTGTAATCAATGCAACACAATACAACTACAATACCATGCGACACAAAACAAAAATTCCGTCGACCTGCAACATAAAAACAATTGTTTAGTTATCTTATCGCTAATCACTAATTACTTTTCTTTTCGCTTATCACTAATTACTTATCATAGAGCCGAGCCGAGTCGCCGAAATCACGCGCTTTCACTGGTTTTCCCGGATTTTCATATAGATTTTTTCCGGCCCGTCGCTGGCCGTCGGCTCCGTCGACCTGCAAAAAAAAATAGTTAAGATTTTTCAAAATTTTCAAGGCATCTGCCACCCGTATTCACACCAAAGCATGCTTGTAATCAATGCAACACAATACAACTACAATACCATGCGACACAAAACAAAAATTCCGTCGACCTGCAACATAAAAACAATAGTTTAGTTATCTTATAGCTAATCACTAATTATTTTTCTTTTCGCTTATCACTAATTACTTATCTTAGAGCCGAGCCGAGCCGAGTCGCCGAAATCACGCGCTGTCGCTGGTTTTCCCGGATTTTCAGCCATCGGCTACGTCGACCTGCAACAAAAAAAAATTAAGATTCTTTAAAATTTTCTTTTTAAGGCATCCGCCACCCGTATTTATACGAAAGCATGCTTGTAATCAATGCAACACAATACAACTACAATACCATGCGACACAAAACAAAAATTCCGTCGACCTGCAACATAAAAACAATTGTTTAGTTATCTTATCGCTAATCACTAATTACTTTTCTTTTCGCTTATCACTAATTACTTATCATAGAGCCGAGCCGAGTCGCCGAAATCACGCGCTTTCACTGGTTTTCCCGGATTTTCATATAGATTTTTTCCGGCCCGTCGCTGGCCGTCGGCTCCGTCGACCTGCAAAAAAAAATAGTTAAGATTTTTCAAAATTTTCAAGGCATCTGCCACCCGTATTCACACCAAAGCATGCTTGTAATCAATGCAACACAATACAACTACAATACCATGCGACACAAAACAAAAATTCCGTCGACCTGCAACATAAAAACAATTGTTTAGTTATCTTATCGCTAATCACTAATTACTTTTCTTTTCGCTTATCACTAATTACTTATCATAGAGCCGAGCCGAGTCGCCGAAATCACGCGCTTTCACTGGTTTTCCCGGATTTTCATATAGATTTTTTCCGGCCCGTCGCTGGCCGTCGGTTCCGTCGACCTGCAAAAAAAAATAGTTAAGATTTTTCAAAATTTTCAAGGCATCTGCCACCCGTATTCACACCAAAGCATGCTTGTAATCAATGCAACACAATACAACTACAATACCATGCGACACAAAACAAAAATTCCGTCGACCTGCAACATAAAAACAATAGTTTAGTTATCTTATCGCTAATCACTAATTATTTTTCTTTTCGCTTATCACTAATTACTTATCTTAGTGCCGAGCTTAGCCGAGTCGCCGAAATCACGCGATGTTGCTGGTTTTCCCGGATTTTCATCTAGATTTTTTCCTGACCGTCGCTGGACGTCGGCTCCGTCAACCTGCAAAAAAAAATAGTTAAGATTTTTCAAAATTTTCAAGGCATCTGCCACCCGTATTCACACCAAAGCATGCTTGTAATCAATGCAACACAATACAACTACAATACCATGCGACACAAAACAAAAATTCCGTCGACCTGCAACATAAAAACAATAGTTTAGTTATCTTATCGCTAATCACTAATTATTTTTCTTTTCGCTTATCACTAATTACTTATCTTAGAGCCGAGCCGAGCCGAGTCTTCGAAATCACGCGCTGTCGCTGGTTTTCCCGGATTTTCAGTCATCGGCTCAGTCGACCTGCAACAAAAAAAAAATTAAGATTCTTTAAAATTTTCTTTTCAAGGCATCCGCCACCCGTATTAATACCAAAGCATGCTTGTAATCAATGCAACACAATACAACTACAATACCATGCGACACAAAACAAAAATTCCGTCGACCTGCAACATAAAAACAATAGTTTAGTTATCTTATCGCTAATCACTAATTATTTTTCTTTTCGCTTATCACTAATTACTTATCTTAGTGCCGAGCTTAGCCGAGTCGCCGAAATCACGCGATGTTGCTGGTTTTCCCGGATTTTCATCTAGATTTTTTCCTGACCGTCGCTGGACGTCGGCTCCGTCAACCTGCAAAAAAAAAATAGTTAAGATTTTTCAAAATTTTCAAGGCATCTGCCACCCGTATTCACACCAAAGCATGCTTGTAATCAATGCAACACAATACAACTACAATACCATGCGACACAAAACAAAAATTCCGTCGACCTGCAACATAAAAACAATAGTTTAGTTATCTTATCGCTAATCACTAATTATTTTTCTTTTCGCTTATCACTAATTACTTATCTTAGAGCCGAGCCGAGCCGAGTCGCCGAAATCACGCGCTGTCGCTGGTTTTCCCGGATTTTCAGTCATCGGCTCAGTCGACCTGCAACAAAAAAAAAAATTAAGATTCTTTAAAATTTTCTTTTCAAGGCATCCGCCACCCGTATTAATACCAAAGCATGCTTGTAATCAATGCAACACAATACAACTACAATACCATGCGACACAAAACAAAAATTCCGTCGACCTGCAACATAAAAACAATAGTTTAGTTATCTTATCGCTAATCACTAATTATTTTTCTTTTCGCTTATCACTAATTACTTATCTTAGAGCCGAGCCGAGCCGAGTCGCCGAAATCACGCGCTGTCGCTGGTTTTCCCGGATTTTCAGCCATCGGCTCCGTCGACTTGCAACAAAAAAAAAAAATTAAGATTCTTTAAAATTTTCTTTTCAAGGCATCCGCCACCCGTATCAATACCAAAGCATGCTTGTAATCAATGCAACACAATACAACTACAATACCATGCGACACAAAACAAAAATTCCGTCGACCTGCAACATAAAAACAATAGTTTATTTATCTTATCGCTAATCACTAATTATTTTTCTTTTCGCTTATCACTAATTACTTATCTTAGAGCCGAGCCGAGCCGAGTCGCCGAAATCACGCGCTGTCGCTTGTTTTCCCGGATTTTCAGCCATCGGCTCCGTCGACCTGCAACAAAAATAAAAATAATTAAGATTCTTTAAAATTTTCTTTTCAAGGCATCCGCCACCCGTATTAATACCAAAGCATGCTTGTAATCAATGCAACACAATACAACTACAATACCATGCGACACAAAACAAAAATTCCGTCGACCTTCAACATAAAAACAATAGTTTAGTTATCTTATCGCTAATCACTAATTATTTTTCTTTTCGCTTATCACTTATTACTTATCTTAGAGCCGAGCCGAGCCGAGTCGCCAAAATCACGCGCTGTCGCTGGTTTTCCCGGATTTTCAGCCATCGGCTCCGTCGACCTGCAACAAAAAAATAATAATTAAGATTCTTTAAAATTTTCTTTTCAAGGCATCCGCCACCCGTATTAATACCAAAGCATGCTTGTAATCAATGCAACACAATACAACTACAATACCATGCGACACAAAACAAAAATTCCGTCGACCTTCAACATAAAAACAATAGTTTAGTTATCTTATCGCTAATCACTAATTATTTTTCTTTTCGCTTATCACTTATTACTTATCTTAGAGCCGAGCCGAGCCGAGTCGCCAAAATCACGCGCTGTCGCTGGTTTTCCCGGATTTTCAGCCATCGGCTCCGTCGACCTGCAACAAAAAAATAATAATTAAGATTCTTTAAAATTTTCTTTTCAAGGCATCCGCCACCCGTATTAATACCAAAGCATGCTTGTAATCAATGCAACACAATACAACTACAATACCATGCGACACAAAACAAAAATTCCGTCGACTTGCAACATAAAAACAATAGTTTAGTTATCTTATCGCTAATCACTAATTATTTTTCTTTTCTCTTATCACTAATTACTTATCTTAGAGCCGAGCCGAGCCGAGTCGCCGAAATCACGCGCTGTAGCTGGTTTTCCCGGATTTTCAGCCATCGGCTCCGTCAACCTGCAAGAAAAAAAAAATTAAGATTCTTTAAAATTTTCTTTTCAAGGCATCCGCCACCTGTATTAATACCAAAGCATGCTTGTAATCGATGCAACACAATACAACTAACCATGCGACACAAAACAAAAATTCCGTCGACCTGCAACATAAAAACAATAGTTTAGTTATCTTATCACAAATCACTAATTATTTTTCTTTTCGCTTATCACTAATTACTTATCATAGAGCCGAGCAGAGCCGCCAAAATCACGCGCTTTCGCTGGTTTTCCCGGATTTTTAGCCATCGGCTACGTCGACCTGCAACAAAAAAAAATTAAGATTCTTTAAAATTTTCTTTTTAAGGCATCCGCCACCCGTATTTATACCAAAGCATGCTTGTAATCAATGCAACACAATACAACTACAATACCATGCGACATAAAACAAAAATTCCGTCGACCTGCAACATAAAAACAATTGTTTAGTTATCTTATCGCTAATCACTAATTACTTTTCTTTTCGCTTATCACTAATTACTTATCATAGAGCCGAGCCGAGTCGCCGAAATCACGCGCTTTCACTGGTTTTCCCGGATTTTCATATAGATTTTTTCCGGCCCGTCGCTGGCCGTCGGCTCCGTCGACCTGCAAAAAAAAATAGTTAAGATTTTTCAAAATTTTCAAGGCATCTGCCACCCGTATTCACACCAAAGCATGCTTGTAATCAATGCAACACAATACAACTACAATACCATGCGACACAAAACAAAAATTCCGTCGACCTGCAACATAAAAACAATAGTTTAGTTATCTTATCGCTAATCACTAATTATTTTTCTTTTCGCTTATCACTAATTACTTATCTTAGAGCCGAGCCGAGCCGAGTCGCCGAAATCACGCGCTGTCGCTGGTTTTCCCGGATTTTCAGCCATCGGCACCGTCGACCTGCAACAAAAAAAAAAAAATTAAGATTCTTTAAAATTTTCTTTTCAAGGCATCCGTCACCCGTATTAATACTAAAGCATGCTGGTTATCAATGCAACACAATACAACTACAATACCATGCGACACAAAACAAAAATTCCGTCGACCTGCAACATAAAAACAATAGTTTAGTTATCTTATCGCTAATCACTAATTATTTTTCTTTTCGCTTATCACTAATTACTTATCTTAGTGCCGAGCTTAGCCGAGTCGCCGAAATCACGCGATGTTGCTGGTTTTCCCGGATTTTCATCTAGATTTTTTCCTGACCGTCGCTGGACGTCGGCTCCGTCAACCTGCAAAAAAAAAATAGTTAAGATTTTTAAAAAGTTTGAAGGCATTTGCCACCCGTCTTCACACCAAAGTATGCTTGTAATCAATGCAACACAATACAACTACAATACCATGCGACACAAAACAAAAATTCCGTCGACCTGCAACATAAAAACAATAGTTTAGTTATCTTATCGCTAATCACTAATTATTTTTCTTTTCGCTTATCACTAATTACTTATCTTAGAGCCGAGCCGAGCCGAGTCGCCGAAATCACGCGCTGTCGCTTGTTTTCCCGGATTTTCAGCCATCGGCTCCGTCGACCTGCAACAAAAAAAATAATAATTAAGATTCTTTAAAATTTTCTTTTCAAGGCATCCGCCACCCGTATTAATACCAAAGCATGCTTGTAATCAATGCAACACAATACAACTACAATACCATGCGACACAAAACAAAAATTCCGTCGACCTGCAACATAAAAACAATAGTTTAGTTATCTTATCGCTAATCCCTAATTATTTTTCTTTTCGCTTATCACTAATTACTTATCTTAGAGCCGAGCCGAGCCGAGTCGCCGAAATCACACGCTGTCGCTGGTTTTCCCGGATTTTCAGCCATCGGCTCCGTCGACTTGCAACAAAAAAAAAAAAATTAAGATTCTTTAAAATTTTCTTTTCAAGGCATCCGCCACCCGTATCAATACCAAAGCATGCTTGTAATCAATGCAACACAATACAACTACAATACCATGCGACACAAAACAAAAATTCCGTCGACCTGCAACATGAAAACAATAGTTTAGTTATCTTATCGCTAATCACTAATTATTTTTCTTTTCGCTTATCACTAATTACTTATCTTAGAGCCGAGCCGAGCCGAGTCGCCGAAATCACGCGCTGTCGCTTGTTTTCCCGGATTTTCAGCCATCGGCTCCGTCGACCTGCAACAAAAAAAAAAATAATTAAGATTCTTTAAAATTTTCTTTTCAAGGCATCCGCCACCCGTATTAATACCAAAGCATGCTTGTAATCAATGCAACACAATACAACTACAATACCATGCGACACAAAACAAAAATTCCGTCGACCTGCAACATAAAAACAATAGTTTAGTTATCTTATCGCTAATCACTAATTATTTTTCTTTTCGCTTATCACTTATTACTTATCTTAGAGCCGAGCCGAGCCGAGTCGCCAAAATCACGCGCTGTCGCTGGTTTTCCCGGATTTTCAGCCATCGGCTCCGTCGACCTGCAACAAAAAAATAATAATTAAGATTCTTTAAAATTTTCTTTTCAAGGCATCCGCCACCCGTATTAATACCAAAGCATGCTTGTAATCAATGCAACACAATACAACTACAATACCATGCGACACAAAACAAAAATTCCGTCGACTTGCAACATAAAAACAATAGTTTAGTTATCTTATCGCTAATCACTAATTATTTTTCTTTTCGCTTATCACTAATTACTTATCTTAGTGCCGAGCTTAGCCGAGTCGCCGAAATCACGCGCTGTCGCTGGTTTTCCCGGATTTTCAGTCATCGGCTCAGTCGACCTGCAACAAAAAAAATAATAATTAAGATTCTTTAAAATTTTCTTTTGAAGGCATCCGCCACCCGTATTAATACCAAAGCATGCTTGTAATCAATGCAACACAATACAACTACAATACCATGCGACACAAAACAAAAATTCCGTCGACCTGCAACATAAAAACAATAGTTTAGTTATCTTATCGCTAATCACTAATTATTTTTCTTTTTGCTTATCACTAATTACTTATCTTAGTGCCGAGCTTAGCCGAGTCGCCGAAATCACGCGCTGTCGCTGGTTTTCCCGGATTTTCAGTCTTCGGCTCAGTCGACCTGCAACAAAAAAAAATAATTAAGATTCTTTAAAATTTTCTTTTGAAGGCATCCGCCACCCGTATTAATACCAAAGCATGCTTGTAATCAATGCAACACAATACAACTACAATACCATGCGACACAAAACAAAAATTCCGTCGACCTGCAACATAAAAACAATAGTTTAGTTATCTTATCGCTAATCACTAATTATTTTTCTTTTCGCTTATCACTAATTACTTATCTTAGAGCCGAGCCGAGCCGAGTCGCCGAAATCACGCGCTGTCGCTTGTTTTCCCGGATTTTCAGCCATCGGCTCCGTCGACCTGCAACAAAAAAAAAATAATTAAGATTCTTTAAAATTTTCTTTTCAAGGCATCCGCCACCCTTATTAATACCAAAGCATGCTTGTAATCAATGCAACACAATACAACTACAATACCATGCGACACAAAACAAAAATTCCGTCGACCTGCAACATAAAAACAATAGTTTAGTTATCTTATCGCTAATCACTAATTATTTTTCTTTTCGCTTATCACTAATTACTTATCTTAGAGCCGAGCCGAGCCGAGTCGCCGAAATCACGCGCTGTCGCTTGTTTTCCCGGATTTTCAGCCATCGGCTCCGTCGACCTGCAACAAAAAAAAAAATAATTAAGATTCTTTAAAATTTTCTTTTCAAGGCATCCGCCACCCGTATTAATACCAAAGCATGCTTGTAATCAATGCAACACTATACAACTACAATACCATGCGACACAAAACAAAAATTCCGTCGACCTGCAACATAAAAACAATAGTTTAGTTATCTTATCGCTAATCACTAATTATTTTTCTTTTCGCTTATCACTAATTACTTATCTTAGCGCCGAGCTGAGCCGAGTCGCCGAAATCACGCGCTGTCGCTGGTTTTCCCGGATTTTCAGTCATCGGCTCAGTCGACCTGCAACAAAAAAAAATAATTAAGATTCTTTAAAATTTTCTTTTCAAGGCATCCGCCACCCGTATTAATACCAAAGCATGCTCGTAATCAATGCAACACAATACAACTACAATACCATGCGACACAAAACAAAAATTCCGTCGACCTGCAACATAAAAACAATAGTTTAGTTATCTTATCGCTAATCCCTAATTATTTTTCTTTTCGCTTATCACTAATTACTTATCTTAGAGCCGAGCCGAGCCGAGTCGCCGAAATCACGCGCTGTCGCTGGTTTTCCCGGATTTTCAGCCATCGGCTCCGTCGACTTGCAACAAAAAAAAAAAATTAAGATTCTTTAAAATTTTCTTTTCAAGGCATCCGCCACCCGTATCAATACCAAAGCATGCTTGTAATCAATGCAACACAATACAACTACAATACCATGCGACACAAAACAAAAATTCCGTCGACCTGCAACATAAAAACAATAGTTTAGTTATCTTATCGCTAATCACTAATTATTTTTCTTTTTGCTTATCACTAATTACTTATCTTAGTGCCGAGCTTAGCCGAGTTGCCGAAATCACGCGCTGTCGCTGGTTTTCCCGGATTTTCAGTCTTCGGCTCAGTCGACCTGCAACAAAAAAAAATAATTAAGATTCTTTAAAATTTTCTTTTGAAGGCATCCGCCACCCGTATTAATACCAAAGCATGCTTGTAATCAATGCAACACAATACAACTACAATACCATGCGACACAAAACAAAAATTCCGTCGACCTGCAACATAAAAACAATAGTTTAGTTATCTTATCGCTAATCACTAATTATTTTTCTTTTCGCTTATCACTAATTACTTATCTTAGAGCCGAGCCGAGCCGAGTCGCCGAAATCACGCGCTGTCGCTTGTTTTCCCGGATTTTCAGCCATCGGCTCCGTCGACCTGCAACAAAAAAAAAAAAAATTAAGATTCTTTAAAATTTTCTTTTCAAGGCATCCGCCACCCTTATTAATACCAAAGCATGCTTGTAATCAATGCAACACAATACAACTACAATACCATGCGACACAAAACAAAAATTCCGTCGACCTGCAACATAAAAACAATAGTTTAGTTATCTTATCGCTAATCACTAATTATTTTTCTTTTCGCTTATCACTAATTACTTATCTTAGAGCCGAGCCGAGCCGAGTCGCCGAAATCACGCGCTGTCGCTTGTTTTCCCGGATTTTCAGCCATCGGCTCCGTCGACCTGCAACAAAAAAAATAATAATTAAGATTCTTTAAAATTTTCTTTTCAAGGCATCCGCCACCCGTATTAATACCAAAGCATGCTTGTAATCAATGCAACACTATGCAACTACAATACCATGCGACACAAAACAAAAATTCCGTCGACCTGCAACATAAAAACAATAGTTTAGTTATCTTATCGCTAATCACTAATTATTTTTCTTTTCGCTTATCACTAATTACTTATCTTAGCGCCGAGCTGAGCCGAGTCGCCGAAATCACGCGCTGTCGCTGGTTTTCCCGGATTTTCAGTCATCGGCTCAGTCGACCTGCAACAAAAAAAAATAATTAAGATTCTTTAAAATTTTCTTTTCAAGGCATCCGCCACCCGTATTAATACCAAAGCATGCTCGTAATCAATGCAACACAATACAACTACAATACCATGCGACACAAAACAAAAATTCCGTCGACCTGCAACATAAAAACAATAGTTTAGTTATCTTATCGCTAATCCCTAATTATTTTTCTTTTCGCTTATCACTAATTACTTATCTTAGAGCCGAGCCGAGCCGAGTCGCCGAAATCACGCGCTGTCGCTGGTTTTCCCGGATTTTCAGCCATCGGCTCCGTCGACTTGCAACAAAAAAAAAAAAAAAATTAAGATTCTTTAAAATTTTCTTTTCAAGGCATCCGCCACCCGTATCAATACCAAAGCATGCTTGTAATCAATGCAACACAATACAACTACAATACCATGCGACACAAAACAAAAATTCCGTCGACCTGCAACATAAAAACAATAGTTTAGTTATCTTATCGCTAATCACTAATTATTTTTCTTTTCGCTTATCACTAATTACTTATCTTAGAGCCGAGCCGAGCCGAGTCGCCGAAATCACGCGCTGTCGCTTGTTTTCCCGGATTTTCAGCCATCGGCTCCGTCGACCTGCAACAAAAAAAAAAAAATTAAGATTCTTTAAAATTTTCTTTTCAAGGCATCCGCCACCCGTATTAATACCAAAGCATGCTTGTAATCAATGCAACACAATACAACTACAATACCATGCGACACAAAACAAAAATTCCGTCGACCTGCAACATAAAAACAATAGTTTAGTTATCTTATCGCTAATCACTAATTATTTTTCTTTTCGCTATCACTAATTACTTATCTTAGAGCCGAGCCGAGCCGAGTCGCCGAAATCACGCGCTGTCGCTTGTTTTCCCGGATTTTCAGCCATCGGCTCCGTCGACCTGCAACAAAAAAAAAATAATTAAGATTCTTTAAAATTTTCTTTTCAAGGCATCCGCCACCCTTATTAATACCAAAGCATGCTTGTAATCAATGCAACACAATACAACTACAATACCATGCGACACAAAACAAAAATTCCGTCGACCTGCAACATAAAAACAATAGTTTAGTTATCTTATCGCTAATCACTAATTATTTTTCTTTTCGCTTATCACTAATTACTTATCTTAGAGCCGAGCCGAGCCGAGTCGCCGAAATCACGCGCTGTCGCTTGTTTTCCCGGATTTTCAGCCATCGGCTCCGTCGACCTGCAACAAAAAAAAAAAAATTAAGATTCTTTAAAATTTTCTTTTCAAGGCATCCGCCACCCGTATTAATACCAAAGCATGCTTGTAATCAATGCAACACAATACAACTACAATATCATGCGACACAAAACAAAAATTCCGTCGACCTGCAACATAAAAACAATAGTTTAGTTATCTTATCGCTAATCACTAATTATTTTTCTTTTCGCTATCACTAATTACTTATCTTAGAGCCGAGCCGAGCCGAGTCGCCGAAATCACGCGCTGTCGCTTGTTTTCCCGGATTTTCAGCCATCGGCTCCGTCGACCTGCAACAAAAAAAAAATAATTAAGATTCTTTAAAATTTTCTTTTCAAGGCATCCGCCACCCGTATCAATACCAAAGCATGCTTGTAATCAATGCAACACAATACAACTACAATACCATGCGACACAAAACAAAAATTCCGTCGACCTGCAACATAAAAACAATAGTTTAGTTATCTTATCGCTAATCACTAATTATTTTTCTTTTCGCTTATCACTAATTACTTATCTTAGAGCCGAGCCGAGCCGAGTCGCCGAAATCACGCGCTGTCGCTTGTTTTCCCGGATTTTCAGCCATCGGCTCCGTCGACTTGCAACAAAAAAAAAAAAAAATTAAGATTCTTTAAAATTTTCTTTTCAAGGCATCCGCCACCCGTATCAATACCAAAGCATGCTTGTAATCAATGCAACACAATACAACTACAATACCATGCGACACAAAACAAAAATTCCGTCGACCTGCAACATAAAAACAATAGTTTAGTTATCTTATCGCTAATCACTAATTATTTTTCTTTTCGCTTATCACTAATTACTTATCTTAGAGCCGAGCCGAGCCGAGTCGCCGAAATCACGCGCTGTCGCTTGTTTTCCCGGATTTTCAGCCATCGGCTCCGTCGACCTGCAACAAAAAAAAAATAATTAAGATTCTTTAAAATTTTCTTTTCAAGGCATCCGCCACCCGTATTAATACCAAAGCATGCTTGTAATCAATGCAACACAATACAACTACAATACCATGCGACACAAAACAAAAATTCCGTCGACCTGCAACATAAAAACAATAGTTTAGTTATCTTATCGCTAATCACTAATTATTTTTCTTTTCGCTATCACTAATTACTTATCTTAGAGCCGAGCCGAGCCGAGTCGCCGAAATCACGCGCTGTCGCTTGTTTTCCCGGATTTTCAGCCATCGGCTCCGTCGACCTGCAACAAAAAAAAAATAATTAAGATTCTTTAAAATTTTCTTTTCAAGGCATCCGCCACCCTTATTAATACCAAAGCATGCTTGTAATCAATGCAACACAATACAACTACAATACCATGCGACACAAAACAAAAATTCCGTCGACCTGCAACATAAAAACAATAGTTTAGTTATCTTATCGCTAATCACTAATTATTTTTCTTTTCGCTTATCACTAATTACTTATCTTAGAGCCGAGCCGAGCCGAGTCGCCGAAATCACGCGCTGTCGCTTGTTTTCCCGGATTTTCAGCCATCGGCTCCGTCGACCTGCAACAAAAAAAAAAATAATTAAGATTCTTTAAAATTTTCTTTTCAAGGCATCCGCCACCCGTATTAATACCAAAGCATGCTTGTAATCAATGCAACACAATACAACTACAATACCATGCGACACAAAACAAAAATTCCGTCGACCTGCAACATAAAAACAATAGTTTAGTTATCTTATCGCTAATCACTAATTATTTTTCTTTTCGCTATCACTAATTACTTATCTTAGAGCCGAGCCGAGCCGAGTCGCCGAAATCACGCGCTGTCGCTTGTTTTCCCGGATTTTCAGCCATCGGCTCCGTCGACCTGCAACAAAAAAAAAAATAATTAAGATTCTTTAAAATTTTCTTTTCAAGGCATCCGCCACCCTTATTAATACCAAAGCATGCTTGTAATCAATGCAACACAATACAACTACAATACCATGCGACACAAAACAAAAATTCCGTCGACCTGCAACATAAAAACAATAGTTTAGTTATCTTATCGCTAATCACTAATTATTTTTCTTTTCGCTTATCACTAATTACTTATCTTAGAGCCGAGCCGAGCCGAGTCGCCGAAATCACGCGCTGTCGCTTGTTTTCCCGGATTTTCAGCCATCGGCTCCGTCGACCTGCAACAAAAAAAAAAATAATTAAGATTCTTTAAAATTTTCTTTTCAAGGCATCCGCCACCCGTATTAATACCAAAGCATGCTTGTAATCAATGCAACACAATACAACTACAATACCATGCGACACAAAACAAAAATTCCGTCGACCTGCAACATAAAAACAATAGTTTAGTTATCTTATCGCTAATCACTAATTATTTTTCTTTTCGCTATCACTAATTACTTATCTTAGAGCCGAGCCGAGCCGAGTCGCCGAAATCACGCGCTGTCGCTTGTTTTCCCGGATTTTCAGCCATCGGCTCCGTCGACCTGCAACAAAAAAAAAAATAATTAAGATTCTTTAAAATTTTCTTTTCAAGGCATCCGCCACCCTTATTAATACCAAAGCATGCTTGTAATCAATGCAACACAATACAACTACAATACCATGCGACACAAAACAAAAATTCCGTCGACCTGCAACATAAAAACAATTGTTTAGTTATCTTATCGCTAATCACTAATTACTTTTCTTTTCGCTTATCACTAATTACTTATCATAGAGCCGAGCCGAGTCGCCGAAATCACGCGCTTTCACTGGTTTTCCCGGATTTTCATATAGATTTTTTCCGGCCCGTCGCTGGCCGTCGGTTCCGTCGACCTGCAAAAAAAAATAGTTAAGATTTTTCAAAATTTTCAAGGCATCTGCCACCCGTATTCACACCAAAGCATGCTTGTAATCAATGCAACACAATACAACTACAATACCATGCGACACAAAACAAAAATTCCGTCGACCTGCAACATAAAAACAATAGTTTAGTTATCTTATCGCTAATCACTAATTATTTTTCTTTTCGCTTATCACTAATTACTTATCTTAGTGCCGAGCTTAGCCGAGTCGCCGAAATCACGCGATGTTGCTGGTTTTCCCGGATTTTCATCTAGATTTTTTCCTGACCGTCGCTGGACGTCGGCTCCGTCAACCTGCAAAAAAAAATAGTTAAGATTTTTCAAAATTTTCAAGGCATCTGCCACCCGTATTCACACCAAAGCATGCTTGTAATCAATGCAACACAATACAACTACAATATCATGCGACACAAAACAAAAATTCCGTCGACCTGCAACATAAAAACAATAGTTTAGTTATCTTATCGCTAATCACTAATTATTTTTCTTTTCGCTTATCACTAATTACTTATCTTAGAGCCGAGCCGAGCCGAGTCGCCGAAATCACGCGCTGTCGCTGGTTTTCCCGGATTTTCAGTCATCGGCTCAGTCGACCTGCAACAAAAAAAAAATTAAGATTCTTTAAAATTTTCTTTTCAAGGCATCCGCCACCCGTATTAATACCAAAGCATGCTTGTAATCAATGCAACACAATACAACTACAATACCATGCGACACAAAACAAAAATTCCGTCGACCTGCAACATAAAAACAATAGTTTAGTTATCTTATCGCTAATCACTAATTATTTTTCTTTTCGCTTATCACTAATTACTTATCTTAGTGCCGAGCTTAGCCGAGTCGCCGAAATCACGCGATGTTGCTGGTTTTCCCGGATTTTCATCTAGATTTTTTCCTGACCGTCGCTGGACGTCGGCTCCGTCAACCTGCAAAAAAAAAATAGTTAAGATTTTTCAAAATTTTCAAGGCATCTGCCACCCGTATTCACACCAAAGCATGCTTGTAATCAATGCAACACAATACAACTACAATACCATGCGACACAAAACAAAAATTCCGTCGACCTGCAACATAAAAACAATAGTTTAGTTATCTTATCGCTAATCACTAATTATTTTTCTTTTCGCTTATCACTAATTACTTATCTTAGAGCCGAGCCGAGCCGAGTCGCCGAAATCACGCGCTGTCGCTGGTTTTCCCGGATTTTCAGTCATCGGCTCAGTCGACCTGCAACAAAAAAAAAAATTAAGATTCTTTAAAATTTTCTTTTCAAGGCATCCGCCACCCGTATTAATACCAAAGCATGCTTGTAATCAATGCAACACAATACAACTACAATACCATGCGACACAAAACAAAAATTCCGTCGACCTGCAACATAAAAACAATAGTTTAGTTATCTTATCGCTAATCACTAATTATTTTTCTTTTCGCTTATCACTAATTACTTATCTTAGAGCCGAGCCGAGCCGAGTCGCCGAAATCACGCGCTGTCGCTGGTTTTCCCGGATTTTCAGCCATCGGCTCCGTCGACTTGCAACAAAAAAAAAAAATTAAGATTCTTTAAAATTTTCTTTTCAAGGCATCCGCCACCCGTATCAATACCAAAGCATGCTTGTAATCAATGCAACACAATACAACTACAATACCATGCGACACAAAACAAAAATTCCGTCGACCTGCAACATAAAAACAATAGTTTATTTATCTTATCGCTAATCACTAATTATTTTTCTTTTCGCTTATCACTAATTACTTATCTTAGAGCCGAGCCGAGCCGAGTCGCCGAAATCACGCGCTGTCGCTTGTTTTCCCGGATTTTCAGCCATCGGCTCCGTCGACCTGCAACAAAAATAAAAATAATTAAGATTCTTTAAAATTTTCTTTTCAAGGCATCCGCCACCCGTATTAATACCAAAGCATGCTTGTAATCAATGCAACACAATACAACTACAATACCATGCGACACAAAACAAAAATTCCGTCGACCTTCAACATAAAAACAATAGTTTAGTTATCTTATCGCTAATCACTAATTATTTTTCTTTTCGCTTATCACTTATTACTTATCTTAGAGCCGAGCCGAGCCGAGTCGCCAAAATCACGCGCTGTCGCTGGTTTTCCCGGATTTTCAGCCATCGGCTCCGTCGACCTGCAACAAAAAAATAATAATTAAGATTCTTTAAAATTTTCTTTTCAAGGCATCCGCCACCCGTATTAATACCAAAGCATGCTTGTAATCAATGCAACACAATACAACTACAATACCATGCGACACAAAACAAAAATTCCGTCGACCTTCAACATAAAAACAATAGTTTAGTTATCTTATCGCTAATCACTAATTATTTTTCTTTTCGCTTATCACTTATTACTTATCTTAGAGCCGAGCCGAGCCGAGTCGCCAAAATCACGCGCTGTCGCTGGTTTTCCCGGATTTTCAGCCATCGGCTCCGTCGACCTGCAACAAAAAAATAATAATTAAGATTCTTTAAAATTTTCTTTTCAAGGCATCCGCCACCCGTATTAATACCAAAGCATGCTTGTAATCAATGCAACACAATACAACTACAATACCATGCGACACAAAACAAAAATTCCGTCGACTTGCAACATAAAAACAATAGTTTAGTTATCTTATCGCTAATCACTAATTATTTTTCTTTTCTCTTATCACTAATTACTTATCTTAGAGCCGAGCCGAGCCGAGTCGCCGAAATCACGCGCTGTAGCTGGTTTTCCCGGATTTTCAGCCATCGGCTCCGTCAACCTGCAAGAAAAAAAAAATTAAGATTCTTTAAAATTTTCTTTTCAAGGCATCCGCCACCTGTATTAATACCAAAGCATGCTTGTAATCGATGCAACACAATACAACTAACCATGCGACACAAAACAAAAATTCCGTCGACCTGCAACATAAAAACAATAGTTTAGTTATCTTATCACAAATCACTAATTATTTTTCTTTTCGCTTATCACTAATTACTTATCATAGAGCCGAGCAGAGCCGCCAAAATCACGCGCTTTCGCTGGTTTTCCCGGATTTTTAGCCATCGGCTACGTCGACCTGCAACAAAAAAAAATTAAGATTCTTTAAAATTTTCTTTTTAAGGCATCCGCCACCCGTATTTATACCAAAGCATGCTTGTAATCAATGCAACACAATACAACTACAATACCATGCGACACAAAACAAAAATTCCGTCGACCTGCAACATAAAAACAATTGTTTAGTTATCTTATCGCTAATCACTAATTACTTTTCTTTTCGCTTATCACTAATTACTTATCATAGAGCCGAGCCGAGTCGCCGAAATCACGCGCTTTCACTGGTTTTCCCGGATTTTCATATAGATTTTTTCCGGCCCGTCGCTGGCCGTCGGCTCCGTCGACCTGCAAAAAAAAATAGTTAAGATTTTTCAAAATTTTCAAGGCATCTGCCACCCGTATTCACACCAAAGCATGCTTGTAATCAATGCAACACAATACAACTACAATACCATGCGACACAAAACAAAAATTCCGTCGACCTGCAACATAAAAACAATAGTTTAGTTATCTTATCGCTAATCACTAATTATTTTTCTTTTCGCTTATCACTAATTACTTATCTTAGAGCCGAGCCGAGCCGAGTCGCCGAAATCACGCGCTGTCGCTGGTTTTCCCGGATTTTCAGCCATCGGCACCGTCGACCTGCAACAAAAAAAAAAAAAATTAAGATTCTTTAAAATTTTCTTTCAAGGCATCCGTCACCCGTATTAATACTAAAGCATGCTGGTTATCAATGCAACACAATACAACTACAATACCATGCGACACAAAACAAAAATTCCGTCGACCTGCAACATAAAAACAATAGTTTAGTTATCTTATCGCTAATCACTAATTATTTTTCTTTTCGCTTATCACTAATTACTTATCTTAGTGCCGAGCTTAGCCGAGTCGCCGAAATCACGCGATGTTGCTGGTTTTCCCGGATTTTCATCTAGATTTTTTCCTGACCGTCGCTGGACGTCGGCTCCGTCAACCTGCAAAAAAAAAATAGTTAAGATTTTTAAAAAGTTTGAAGGCATTTGCCACCCGTCTTCACACCAAAGTATGCTTGTAATCAATGCAACACAATACAACTACAATACCATGCGACACAAAACAAAAATTCCGTCGACCTGCAACATAAAAACAATAGTTTAGTTATCTTATCGCTAATCACTAATTATTTTTCTTTTCGCTTATCACTAATTACTTATCTTAGAGCCGAGCCGAGCCGAGTCGCCGAAATCACGCGCTGTCGCTTGTTTTCCCGGATTTTCAGCCATCGGCTCCGTCGACCTGCAACAAAAAAAATAATAATTAAGATTCTTTAAAATTTTCTTTTCAAGGCATCCGCCACCCGTATTAATACCAAAGCATGCTTGTAATCAATGCAACACAATACAACTACAATACCATGCGACACAAAACAAAAATTCCGTCGACCTGCAACATAAAAACAATAGTTTAGTTATCTTATCGCTAATCCCTAATTATTTTTCTTTTCGCTTATCACTAATTACTTATCTTAGAGCCGAGCCGAGCCGAGTCGCCGAAATCACGCGCTGTCGCTGGTTTTCCCGGATTTTCAGCCATCGGCTCCGTCGACTTGCAACAAAAAAAAAAAAATTAAGATTCTTTAAAATTTTCTTTTCAAGGCATCCGCCACCCGTATCAATACCAAAGCATGCTTGTAATCAATGCAACACAATACAACTACAATACCATGCGACACAAAACAAAAATTCCGTCGACCTGCAACATGAAAACAATAGTTTAGTTATCTTATCGCTAATCACTAATTATTTTTCTTTTCGCTTATCACTAATTACTTATCTTAGAGCCGAGCCGAGCCGAGTCGCCGAAATCACGCGCTGTCGCTTGTTTTCCCGGATTTTCAGCCATCGGCTCCGTCGACCTGCAACAAAAAAAAAAATAATTAAGATTCTTTAAAATTTTCTTTTCAAGGCATCCGCCACCCGTATTAATACCAAAGCATGCTTGTAATCAATGCAACACAATACAACTACAATACCATGCGACACAAAACAAAAATTCCGTCGACCTGCAACATAAAAACAATAGTTTAGTTATCTTATCGCTAATCACTAATTATTTTTCTTTTCGCTTATCACTTATTACTTATCTTAGAGCCGAGCCGAGCCGAGTCGCCAAAATCACGCGCTGTCGCTGGTTTTCCCGGATTTTCAGCCATCGGCTCCGTCGACCTGCAACAAAAAAATAATAATTAAGATTCTTTAAAATTTTCTTTTCAAGGCATCCGCCACCCGTATTAATACCAAAGCATGCTTGTAATCAATGCAACACAATACAACTACAATACCATGCGACACAAAACAAAAATTCCGTCGACTTGCAACATAAAAACAATAGTTTAGTTATCTTATCGCTAATCACTAATTATTTTTCTTTTCGCTTATCACTAATTACTTATCTTAGTGCCGAGCTTAGCCGAGTCGCCGAAATCACGCGCTGTCGCTGGTTTTCCCGGATTTTCAGTCATCGGCTCAGTCGACCTGCAACAAAAAAAATAATAATTAAGATTCTTTAAAATTTTCTTTTGAAGGCATCCGCCACCCGTATTAATACCAAAGCATGCTTGTAATCAATGCAACACAATACAACTACAATACCATGCGACACAAAACAAAAATTCCGTCGACCTGCAACATAAAAACAATAGTTTAGTTATCTTATCGCTAATCACTAATTATTTTTCTTTTTGCTTATCACTAATTACTTATCTTAGTGCCGAGCTTAGCCGAGTCGCCGAAATCACGCGCTGTCGCTGGTTTTCCCGGATTTTCAGTCTTCGGCTCAGTCGACCTGCAACAAAAAAAAATAATTAAGATTCTTTAAAATTTTCTTTTGAAGGCATCCGCCACCCGTATTAATACCAAAGCATGCTTGTAATCAATGCAACACAATACAACTACAATACCATGCGACACAAAACAAAAATTCCGTCGACCTGCAACATAAAAACAATAGTTTAGTTATCTTATCGCTAATCACTAATTATTTTTCTTTTCGCTTATCACTAATTACTTATCTTAGAGCCGAGCCGAGCCGAGTCGCCGAAATCACGCGCTGTCGCTTGTTTTCCCGGATTTTCAGCCATCGGCTCCGTCGACCTGCAACAAAAAAAAAATAATTAAGATTCTTTAAAATTTTCTTTTCAAGGCATCCGCCACCCTTATTAATACCAAAGCATGCTTGTAATCAATGCAACACAATACAACTACAATACCATGCGACACAAAACAAAAATTCCGTCGACCTGCAACATAAAAACAATAGTTTAGTTATCTTATCGCTAATCACTAATTATTTTTCTTTTCGCTTATCACTAATTACTTATCTTAGAGCCGAGCCGAGCCGAGTCGCCGAAATCACGCGCTGTCGCTTGTTTTCCCGGATTTTCAGCCATCGGCTCCGTCGACCTGCAACAAAAAAAAAAATAATTAAGATTCTTTAAAATTTTCTTTTCAAGGCATCCGCCACCCGTATTAATACCAAAGCATGCTTGTAATCAATGCAACACTATACAACTACAATACCATGCGACACAAAACAAAAATTCCGTCGACCTGCAACATAAAAACAATAGTTTAGTTATCTTATCGCTAATCACTAATTATTTTTCTTTTCGCTTATCACTAATTACTTATCTTAGCGCCGAGCTGAGCCGAGTCGCCGAAATCACGCGCTGTCGCTGGTTTTCCCGGATTTTCAGTCATCGGCTCAGTCGACCTGCAACAAAAAAAAATAATTAAGATTCTTTAAAATTTTCTTTTCAAGGCATCCGCCACCCGTATTAATACCAAAGCATGCTCGTAATCAATGCAACACAATACAACTACAATACCATGCGACACAAAACAAAAATTCCGTCGACCTGCAACATAAAAACAATAGTTTAGTTATCTTATCGCTAATCCCTAATTATTTTTCTTTTCGCTTATCACTAATTACTTATCTTAGAGCCGAACCGAGCCGAGTCGCCGAAATCACGCGCTGTCGCTGGTTTTCCCGGATTTTCAGCCATCGGCTCCGTCGACTTGCAACAAAAAAAAAAAAATTAAGATTCTTTAAAATTTTCTTTTCAAGGCATCCGCCACCCGTATCAATACCAAAGCATGCTTGTAATCAATGCAACACAATACAACTACAATACCATGCGACACAAAACAAAAATTCCGTCGACCTGCAACATAAAAACAATAGTTTAGTTATCTTATCGCTAATCACTAATTATTTTTCTTTTTGCTTATCACTAATTACTTATCTTAGTGCCGAGCTTAGCCGAGTTGCCGAAATCACGCGCTGTCGCTGGTTTTCCCGGATTTTCAGTCTTCGGCTCAGTCGACCTGCAACAAAAAAAAATAATTAAGATTCTTTAAAATTTTCTTTTGAAGGCATCCGCCACCCGTATTAATACCAAAGCATGCTTGTAATCAATGCAACACAATACAACTACAATACCATGCGACACAAAACAAAAATTCCGTCGACCTGCAACATAAAAACAATAGTTTAGTTATCTTATCGCTAATCACTAATTATTTTTCTTTTCGCTTATCACTAATTACTTATCTTAGAGCCGAGCCGAGCCGAGTCGCCGAAATCACGCGCTGTCGCTTGTTTTCCCGGATTTTCAGCCATCGGCTCCGTCGACCTGCAACAAAAAAAAAAAAAATTAAGATTCTTTAAAATTTTCTTTTCAAGGCATCCGCCACCCTTATTAATACCAAAGCATGCTTGTAATCAATGCAACACAATACAACTACAATACCATGCGACACAAAACAAAAATTCCGTCGACCTGCAACATAAAAACAATAGTTTAGTTATCTTATCGCTAATCACTAATTATTTTTCTTTTCGCTTATCACTAATTACTTATCTTAGAGCCGAGCCGAGCCGAGTCGCCGAAATCACGCGCTGTCGCTTGTTTTCCCGGATTTTCAGCCATCGGCTCCGTCGACCTGCAACAAAAAAAATAATAATTAAGATTCTTTAAAATTTTCTTTTCAAGGCATCCGCCACCCGTATTAATACCAAAGCATGCTTGTAATCAATGCAACACTATGCAACTACAATACCATGCGACACAAAACAAAAATTCCGTCGACCTGCAACATAAAAACAATAGTTTAGTTATCTTATCGCTAATCACTAATTATTTTTCTTTTCGCTTATCACTAATTACTTATCTTAGCGCCGAGCTGAGCCGAGTCGCCGAAATCACGCGCTGTCGCTGGTTTTCCCGGATTTTCAGTCATCGGCTCAGTCGACCTGCAACAAAAAAAAATAATTAAGATTCTTTAAAATTTTCTTTTCAAGGCATCCGCCACCCGTATTAATACCAAAGCATGCTCGTAATCAATGCAACACAATACAACTACAATACCATGCGACACAAAACAAAAATTCCGTCGACCTGCAACATAAAAACAATAGTTTAGTTATCTTATCGCTAATCCCTAATTATTTTTCTTTTCGCTTATCACTAATTACTTATCTTAGAGCCGAGCCGAGCCGAGTCGCCGAAATCACGCGCTGTCGCTGGTTTTCCCGGATTTTCAGCCATCGGCTCCGTCGACTTGCAACAAAAAAAAAAAAAAAATTAAGATTCTTTAAAATTTTCTTTTCAAGGCATCCGCCACCCGTATCAATACCAAAGCATGCTTGTAATCAATGCAACACAATACAACTACAATACCATGCGACACAAAACAAAAATTCCGTCGACCTGCAACATAAAAACAATAGTTTAGTTATCTTATCGCTAATCACTAATTATTTTTCTTTTCGCTTATCACTAATTACTTATCTTAGAGCCGAGCCGAGCCGAGTCGCCGAAATCACGCGCTGTCGCTTGTTTTCCCGGATTTTCAGCCATCGGCTCCGTCGACCTGCAACAAAAAAAAAATAATTAAGATTCTTTAAAATTTTCTTTTCAAGGCATCCGCCACCCGTATTAATACCAAAGCATGCTTGTAATCAATGCAACACAATACAACTACAATACCATGCGACACAAAACAAAAATTCCGTCGACCTGCAACATAAAAACAATAGTTTAGTTATCTTATCGCTAATCACTAATTATTTTTCTTTTCGCTATCACTAATTACTTATCTTAGAGCCGAGCCGAGCCGAGTCGCCGAAATCACGCGCTGTCGCTTGTTTTCCCGGATTTTCAGCCATCGGCTCCGTCGACCTGCAACAAAAAAAAAATAATTAAGATTCTTTAAAATTTTCTTTTCAAGGCATCCGCCACCCTTATTAATACCAAAGCATGCTTGTAATCAATGCAACACAATACAACTACAATACCATGCGACACAAAACAAAAATTCCGTCGACCTGCAACATAAAAACAATAGTTTAGTTATCTTATCGCTAATCACTAATTATTTTTCTTTTCGCTTATCACTAATTACTTATCTTAGAGCCGAGCCGAGCCGAGTCGCCGAAATCACGCGCTGTCGCTTGTTTTCCCGGATTTTCAGCCATCGGCTCCGTCGACCTGCAACAAAAAAAAAATAATTAAGATTCTTTAAAATTTTCTTTTCAAGGCATCCGCCACCCGTATTAATACCAAAGCATGCTTGTAATCAATGCAACACAATACAACTACAATATCATGCGACACAAAACAAAAATTCCGTCGACCTGCAACATAAAAACAATAGTTTAGTTATCTTATCGCTAATCACTAATTATTTTTCTTTTCGCTATCACTAATTACTTATCTTAGAGCCGAGCCGAGCCGAGTCGCCGAAATCACGCGCTGTCGCTTGTTTTCCCGGATTTTCAGCCATCGGCTCCGTCGACCTGCAACAAAAAAAAAATAATTAAGATTCTTTAAAATTTTCTTTTCAAGGCATCCGCCACCCGTATCAATACCAAAGCATGCTTGTAATCAATGCAACACAATACAACTACAATACCATGCGACACAAAACAAAAATTCCGTCGACCTGCAACATAAAAACAATAGTTTAGTTATCTTATCGCTAATCACTAATTATTTTTCTTTTCGCTTATCACTAATTACTTATCTTAGAGCCGAGCCGAGCCGAGTCGCCGAAATCACGCGCTGTCGCTTGTTTTCCCGGATTTTCAGCCATCGGCTCCGTCGACTTGCAACAAAAAAAAAAAAAATTAAGATTCTTTAAAATTTTCTTTTCAAGGCATCCGCCACCCGTATCAATACCAAAGCATGCTTGTAATCAATGCAACACAATACAACTACAATACCATGCGACACAAAACAAAAATTCCGTCGACCTGCAACATAAAAACAATAGTTTAGTTATCTTATCGCTAATCACTAATTATTTTTCTTTTCGCTTATCACTAATTACTTATCTTAGAGCCGAGCCGAGCCGAGTCGCCGAAATCACGCGCTGTCGCTTGTTTTCCCGGATTTTCAGCCATCGGCTCCGTCGACCTGCAACAAAAAAAAAATAATTAAGATTCTTTAAAATTTTCTTTTCAAGGCATCCGCCACCCGTATTAATACCAAAGCATGCTTGTAATCAATGCAACACAATACAACTACAATACCATGCGACACAAAACAAAAATTCCGTCGACCTGCAACATAAAAACAATAGTTTAGTTATCTTATCGCTAATCACTAATTATTTTTCTTTTCGCTATCACTAATTACTTATCTTAGAGCCGAGCCGAGCCGAGTCGCCGAAATCACGCGCTGTCGCTTGTTTTCCCGGATTTTCAGCCATCGGCTCCGTCGACCTGCAACAAAAAAAAAATAATTAAGATTCTTTAAAATTTTCTTTTCAAGGCATCCGCCACCCTTATTAATACCAAAGCATGCTTGTAATCAATGCAACACAATACAACTACAATACCATGCGACACAAAACAAAAATTCCGTCGACCTGCAACATAAAAACAATAGTTTAGTTATCTTATCGCTAATCACTAATTATTTTTCTTTTCGCTTATCACTAATTACTTATCTTAGAGCCGAGCCGAGCCGAGTCGCCGAAATCACGCGCTGTCGCTTGTTTTCCCGGATTTTCAGCCATCGGCTCCGTCGACCTGCAACAAAAAAAAAAATAATTAAGATTCTTTAAAATTTTCTTTTCAAGGCATCCGCCACCCGTATTAATACCAAAGCATGCTTGTAATCAATGCAACACAATACAACTACAATACCATGCGACACAAAACAAAAATTCCGTCGACCTGCAACATAAAAACAATAGTTTAGTTATCTTATCGCTAATCACTAATTATTTTTCTTTTCGCTATCACTAATTACTTATCTTAGAGCCGAGCCGAGCCGAGTCGCCGAAATCACGCGCTGTCGCTTGTTTTCCCGGATTTTCAGCCATCGGCTCCGTCGACCTGCAACAAAAAAAAAAATAATTAAGATTCTTTAAAATTTTCTTTTCAAGGCATCCGCCACCCTTATTAATACCAAAGCATGCTTGTAATCAATGCAACACAATACAACTACAATACCATGCGACACAAAACAAAAATTCCGTCGACCTGCAACATAAAAACAATAGTTTAGTTATCTTATCGCTAATCACTCATTATTTTTCTTTTCGCTTATCACTAATTACTTATCTTAGAGCCGAGCCGAGCCGAGTCGCCGAAATCACGCGCTGTCGCTTGTTTTCCCGGATTTTCAGCCATCGGCTCCGTCGACCTGCAACAAAAAAAAAAATAATTAAGATTCTTTAAAATTTTCTTTTCAAGGCATCCGCCACCATTATTAATACCAAAGCATGCTTGTAATCAATGCAACACAATACAACTACAATACCATGCGACACAAAACAAAAATTCCGTCGACCTGCAACATAAAAACAATAGTTTAGTTATCTTATCGCTAATCACTATTTATTTTTCTTTTCGCTTATCACTAATTACTTATCTTAGAGCCGAGCCGAGCCGAGTCGCCGAAATCACGCGCTGTCGCTTGTTTTCCCGGATTTTCAGCCATCGGCTCCGTCGACCTGCAACAAAAAAAATAATAATTAAGATTCTTTAAAATTTTCTTTTCAAGGCATCCGCCACCCGTATTAATACCAAAGCATGCTTGTAATCAATGCAACACTATGCAACTACAATACCATGCGACACAAAACAAAAATTCCGTCGACCTGCAACATAAAAACAATAGTTTAGTTATCTTATCGCTAATCACTAATTATTTTTCTTTTCGCTTATCACTAATTACTTATCTTAGCGCCGAGCTGAGCCGAGTCGCCGAAATCACGCGCTGTCGCTGGTTTTCCCGGATTTTCAGTCATCGGCTCAGTCGACCTGCAACAAAAAAAAATAATTAAGATTCTTTAAAATTTTCTTTTCAAGGCATCCGCCACCCGTATTAATACCAAAGCATGCTCGTAATCAATGCAACACAATACAACTACAATACCATGCGACACAAAACAAAAATTCCGTCGACCTGCAACATAAAAACAATAGTTTAGTTATCTTATCGCTAATCCCTAATTATTTTTCTTTTCGCTTATCACTAATTACTTATCTTAGAGCCGAGCCGAGCCGAGTCGCCGAAATCACGCGCTGTCGCTGGTTTTCCCGGATTTTCAGCCATCGGCTCCGTCGACTTGCAACAAAAAAAAAAAAAAAATTAAGATTCTTTAAAATTTTCTTTTCAAGGCATCCGCCACCCGTATCAATACCAAAGCATGCTTGTAATCAATGCAACACAATACAACTACAATACCATGCGACACAAAACAAAAATTCCGTCGACCTGCAACATAAAAACAATAGTTTAGTTATCTTATCGCTAATCACTAATTATTTTTCTTTTCGCTTATCACTAATTACTTATCTTAGAGCCGAGCCGAGCCGAGTCGCCGAAATCACGCGCTGTCGCTTGTTTTCCCGGATTTTCAGCCATCGGCTCCGTCGACCTGCAACAAAAAAAAAATAATTAAGATTCTTTAAAATTTTCTTTTCAAGGCATCCGCCACCCGTATTAATACCAAAGCATGCTTGTAATCAATGCAACACAATACAACTACAATACCATGCGACACAAAACAAAAATTCCGTCGACCTGCAACATAAAAACAATAGTTTAGTTATCTTATCGCTAATCACTAATTATTTTTCTTTTCGCTTATCACTAATTACTTATCTTAGAGCCGAGCCGAGCCGAGTCGCCGAAATCACGCGCTGTCGCTTGTTTTCCCGGATTTTCAGCCATCGGCTCCGTCGACCTGCAACAAAAAAAAAATAATTAAGATTCTTTAAAATTTTCTTTTCAAGGCATCCGCCACCCGTATTAATACCAAAGCATGCTTGTAATCAATGCAACACAATACAACTACAATACCATGCGACACAAAACAAAAATTCCGTCGACCTGCAACATAAAAACAATAGTTTAGTTATCTTATCGCTAATCACTAATTATTTTTCTTTTCGCTTATCACTAATTACTTATCTTAGAGCCGAGCCGAGCCGAGTCGCCGAAATCACGCGCTGTCGCTTGTTTTCCCGGATTTTCAGCCATCGGCTCCGTCGACCTGCAACAAAAAAAAAATAATTAAGATTCTTTAAAATTTTCTTTTCAAGGCATCCGCCACCCGTATTAATACCAAAGCATGCTTGTAATCAATGCAACACAATACAACTACAATATCATGCGACACAAAACAAAAATTCCGTCGACCTGCAACATAAAAACAATAGTTTAGTTATCTTATCGCTAATCACTAATTATTTTTCTTTTCGCTATCACTAATTACTTATCTTAGAGCCGAGCCGAGCCGAGTCGCCGAAATCACGCGCTGTCGCTTGTTTTCCCGGATTTTCAGCCATCGGCTCCGTCGACCTGCAACAAAAAAAAAATAATTAAGATTCTTTAAAATTTTCTTTTCAAGGCATCCGCCACCCGTATCAATACCAAAGCATGCTTGTAATCAATGCAACACAATACAACTACAATACCATGCGACACAAAACAAAAATTCCGTCGACCTGCAACATAAAAACAATAGTTTAGTTATCTTATCGCTAATCACTAATTATTTTTCTTTTCGCTTATCACTAATTACTTATCTTAGAGCCGAGCCGAGCCGAGTCGCCGAAATCACGCGCTGTCGCTTGTTTTCCCGGATTTTCAGCCATCGGCTCCGTCGACTTGCAACAAAAAAAAAAAAAATTAAGATTCTTTAAAATTTTCTTTTCAAGGCATCCGCCACCCGTATCAATACCAAAGCATGCTTGTAATCAATGCAACACAATACAACTACAATACCATGCGACACAAAACAAAAATTCCGTCGACCTGCAACATAAAAACAATAGTTTAGTTATCTTATCGCTAATCACTAATTATTTTTCTTTTCGCTTATCACTAATTACTTATCTTAGAGCCGAGCCGAGCCGAGTCGCCGAAATCACGCGCTGTCGCTTGTTTTCCCGGATTTTCAGCCATCGGCTCCGTCGACCTGCAACAAAAAAAAAATAATTAAGATTCTTTAAAATTTTCTTTTCAAGGCATCCGCCACCCGTATTAATACCAAAGCATGCTTGTAATCAATGCAACACAATACAACTACAATACCATGCGACACAAAACAAAAATTCCGTCGACCTGCAACATAAAAACAATAGTTTAGTTATCTTATCGCTAATCACTAATTATTTTTCTTTTCGCTATCACTAATTACTTATCTTAGAGCCGAGCCGAGCCGAGTCGCCGAAATCACGCGCTGTCGCTTGTTTTCCCGGATTTTCAGCCATCGGCTCCGTCGACCTGCAACAAAAAAAAAATAATTAAGATTCTTTAAAATTTTCTTTTCAAGGCATCCGCCACCCTTATTAATACCAAAGCATGCTTGTAATCAATGCAACACAATACAACTACAATACCATGCGACACAAAACAAAAATTCCGTCGACCTGCAACATAAAAACAATAGTTTAGTTATCTTATCGCTAATCACTAATTATTTTTCTTTTCGCTTATCACTAATTACTTATCTTAGAGCCGAGCCGAGCCGAGTCGCCGAAATCACGCGCTGTCGCTTGTTTTCCCGGATTTTCAGCCATCGGCTCCGTCGACCTGCAACAAAAAAAAAAATAATTAAGATTCTTTAAAATTTTCTTTTCAAGGCATCCGCCACCCGTATTAATACCAAAGCATGCTTGTAATCAATGCAACACAATACAACTACAATACCATGCGACACAAAACAAAAATTCCGTCGACCTGCAACATAAAAACAATAGTTTAGTTATCTTATCGCTAATCACTAATTATTTTTCTTTTCGCTATCACTAATTACTTATCTTAGAGCCGAGCCGAGCCGAGTCGCCGAAATCACGCGCTGTCGCTTGTTTTCCCGGATTTTCAGCCATCGGCTCCGTCGACCTGCAACAAAAAAAAAAATAATTAAGATTCTTTAAAATTTTCTTTTCAAGGCATCCGCCACCCTTATTAATACCAAAGCATGCTTGTAATCAATGCAACACAATACAACTACAATACCATGCGACACAAAACAAAAATTCCGTCGACCTGCAACATAAAAACAATAGTTTAGTTATCTTATCGCTAATCACTCATTATTTTTCTTTTCGCTTATCACTAATTACTTATCTTAGAGCCGAGCCGAGCCGAGTCGCCGAAATCACGCGCTGTCGCTTGTTTTCCCGGATTTTCAGCCATCGGCTCCGTCGACCTGCAACAAAAAAAAAAATAATTAAGATTCTTTAAAATTTTCTTTTCAAGGCATCCGCCACCATTATTAATACCAAAGCATGCTTGTAATCAATGCAACACAATACAACTACAATACCATGCGACACAAAACAAAAATTCCGTCGACCTGCAACATAAAAACTATAGTTTAGTTATCTTATCGCTAATCACTATTTATTTTTCTTTTCGCTTATCACTAATTACTTATCTTAGAGCCGAGCCGAGCCGAGTCGCCGAAATCACGCGCTGTCGCTTGTTTTCCCGGATTTTCAGCCATCGGCTCCGTCGACCTGCAACAAAAAAAATAATAATTAAGATTCTTTAAAATTTTCTTTTCAAGGCATCCGCCACCCGTATTAATACCAAAGCATGCTTGTAATCAATGCAACACTATGCAACTACAATACCATGCGACACAAAACAAAAATTCCGTCGACCTGCAACATAAAAACAATAGTTTAGTTATCTTATCGCTAATCACTAATTATTTTTCTTTTCGCTTATCACTAATTACTTATCTTAGCGCCGAGCTGAGCCGAGTCGCCGAAATCACGCGCTGTCGCTGGTTTTCCCGGATTTTCAGTCATCGGCTCAGTCGACCTGCAACAAAAAAAAATAATTAAGATTCTTTAAAATTTTCTTTTCAAGGCATCCGCCACCCGTATTAATACCAAAGCATGCTCGTAATCAATGCAACACAATACAACTACAATACCATGCGACACAAAACAAAAATTCCGTCGACCTGCAACATAAAAACAATAGTTTAGTTATCTTATCGCTAATCCCTAATTATTTTTCTTTTCGCTTATCACTAATTACTTATCTTAGAGCCGAGCCGAGCCGAGTCGCCGAAATCACGCGCTGTCGCTGGTTTTCCCGGATTTTCAGCCATCGGCTCCGTCGACTTGCAACAAAAAAAAAAAAAAAATTAAGATTCTTTAAAATTTTCTTTTCAAGGCATCCGCCACCCGTATCAATACCAAAGCATGCTTGTAATCAATGCAACACAATACAACTACAATACCATGCGACACAAAACAAAAATTCCGTCGACCTGCAACATAAAAACAATAGTTTAGTTATCTTATCGCTAATCACTAATTATTTTTCTTTTCGCTTATCACTAATTACTTATCTTAGAGCCGAGCCGAGCCGAGTCGCCGAAATCACGCGCTGTCGCTTGTTTTCCCGGATTTTCAGCCATCGGCTCCGTCGACCTGCAACAAAAAAAAAATAATTAAGATTCTTTAAAATTTTCTTTTCAAGGCATCCGCCACCCGTATTAATACCAAAGCATGCTTGTAATCAATGCAACACAATACAACTACAATACCATGCGACACAAAACAAAAATTCCGTCGACCTGCAACATAAAAACAATAGTTTAGTTATCTTATCGATAATCACTAATTATTTTTCTTTTCGCTATCACTAATTACTTATCTTAGAGCCGAGCCGAGCCGAGTCGCCGAAATCACGCGCTGTCGCTTGTTTTCCCGGATTTTCAGCCATCGGCTCCGTCGACCTGCAACAAAAAAAAAATAATTAAGATTCTTTAAAATTTTCTTTTCAAGGCATCCGCCACCCTTATTAATACCAAAGCATGCTTGTAATCAATGCAACACAATACAACTACATTACCATGCGACACAAAACAAAAATTCCGTCGACCTGCAACATAAAAACAATAGTTTAGTTATCTTATCGCTAATCACTAATTATTTTTCTTTTCGCTTATCACTAATTACTTATCTTAGAGCCGAGCCGAGCCGAGTCGCCGAAATCACGCGCTGTCGCTTGTTTTCCCGGATTTTCAGCCATCGGCTCCGTCGACCTGCAACAAAAAAAAAAATAATTAAGATTCTTTAAAATTTTCTTTTCAAGGCATCCGCCACCCTTATTAATACCAAAGCATGCTTGTAATCAATGCAACACAATACAACTACAATACCATGCGACACAAAACAAAAATTCCGTCGACCTGCAACATAAAAACAATAGTTTAGTTATCTTATCGCTAATCACTAATTATTTTTCTTTTCGCTTATCACTAATTACTTATCTTAGAGCCGAGCCGAGCCGAGTCGCCGAAATCACGCGCTGTCGCTTGTTTTCCCGGATTTTCAGCCATCGGCTCCGTCGACCTGCAACAAAAAAAATAATAATTAAGATTCTTTAAAATTTTCTTTTCAAGGCATCCGCCACCCGTATTAATACCAAAGCATGCTTGTAATCAATGCAACACTATGCAACTACAATACCATGCGACACAAAACAAAAATTCCGTCGACCTGCAACATAAAAACAATAGTTTAGTTATCTTATCGCTAATCACTAATTATTTTTCTTTTCGCTTATCACTAATTACTTATCTTAGCGCCGAGCTGAGCCGAGTCGCCGAAATCACGCGCTGTCGCTGGTTTTCCCGGATTTTCAGTCATCGGCTCAGTCGACCTGCAACAAAAAAAAATAATTAAGATTCTTTAAAATTTTCTTTTCAAGGCATCCGCCACCCGTATTAATACCAAAGCATGCTCGTAATCAATGCAACACAATACAACTACAATACCATGCGACACAAAACAAAAATTCCGTCGACCTGCAACATAAAAACAATAGTTTAGTTATCTTATCGCTAATCCCTAATTATTTTTCTTTTCGCTTATCACTAATTACTTATCTTAGAGCCGAGCCGAGCCGAGTCGCCGAAATCACGCGCTGTCGCTGGTTTTCCCGGATTTTCAGCCATCGGCTCCGTCGACTTGCAACAAAAAAAAAAAAAAAATTAAGATTCTTTAAAATTTTCTTTTCAAGGCATCCGCCACCCGTATCAATACCAAAGCATGCTTGTAATCAATGCAACACAATACAACTACAATACCATGCGACACAAAACAAAAATTCCGTCGACCTGCAACATAAAAACAATAGTTTAGTTATCTTATCGCTAATCACTAATTATTTTTCTTTTCGCTTATCACTAATTACTTATCTTAGAGCCGAGCCGAGCCGAGTCGCCGAAATCACGCGCTGTCGCTTGTTTTCCCGGATTTTCAGCCATCGGCTCCGTCGACCTGCAACAAAAAAAAAATAATTAAGATTCTTTAAAATTTTCTTTTCAAGGCATCCGCCACCCGTATTAATACCAAAGCATGCTTGTAATCAATGCAACACAATACAACTACAATACCATGCGACACAAAACAAAAATTCCGTCGACCTGCAACATAAAAACAATAGTTTAGTTATCTTATCGATAATCACTAATTATTTTTCTTTTCGCTATCACTAATTACTTATCTTAGAGCCGAGCCGAGCCGAGTCGCCGAAATCACGCGCTGTCGCTTGTTTTCCCGGATTTTCAGCCATCGGCTCCGTCGACCTGCAACAAAAAAAAAATAATTAAGATTCTTTAAAATTTTCTTTTCAAGGCATCCGCCACCCTTATTAATACCAAAGCATGCTTGTAATCAATGCAACACAATACAACTACATTACCATGCGACACAAAACAAAAATTCCGTCGACCTGCAACATAAAAACAATAGTTTAGTTATCTTATCGCTAATCACTAATTATTTTTCTTTTCGCTTATCACTTATTACTTATCTTAGTGCCGAGCTTAGCCGAGTCGCCGAAATCACGCGCTGTCGCTGATTTTCCCGGATTTTCAGTCATCGGCTCAGTCGACCTGCAACAAAAAAAATAATTAAGATTCTTTAAAATTTTCTTTTCAAGGCATCCGCCACCCGTATTAATACCAAAACATGCTTGTAATCAATGCAACACAATACAACTACAATACCATGCGACACAAAACAAAAATTCCGTCGACCTGCAACATAAAAACAATAGTTTAGTTATCTTATCGCTAATCACTAATTATTTTTCTTTTCGCTTATCACTAATTACTTATCTTAGAGCCGAGCCGAGCCGAGTCGCCGAAATCACGCGCTGTCGCTTGTTTTCCCGGATTTTCAGCCATCGGCTCCGTCGACCTGCAACAAAAAAAAATAATTAAGATTCTTTAAAATTTTCTTTTCAAGGCATCCGCCACCCTTATTAATACCAAAGCATGCTTGTAATCAATGCAACACAATACAACTACAATACCATGCGACACAAAACAAAAATTCCGTCGACCTGCAACATAAAAACAATAGTTTAGTTATCTTATCGCTAATCACTAATTATTTTTCTTTTCGCTTATCACTTATTACTTATCTTAGAGCCGAGCCGAGCCGAGTCGCCAAAATCACGCGCTGTCGCTGGTTTTCCCGGATTTTCAGCCATCGGCTCCGTCGACCTGCAACAAAAAAATAATAATTAAGATTCTTTAAAATTTTCTTTTCAAGGCATCCGCCACCCGTATTAATACCAAAGCATGCTTGTAATCAATGCAACACAATACAACTACAATACCATGCGACACAAAACAAAAATTCCGTCGACTTGCAACATAAAAACAATAGTTTAGTTATCTTATCGCTAATCACTAATTATTTTTCTTTTCGCTTATCACTAATTACTTATCTTAGTGCCGAGCTTAGCCGAGTCGCCGAAATCACGCGCTGTCGCTGGTTTTCCCGGATTTTCAGTCATCGGCTCAGTCGACCTGCAACAAAAAAAAAATAATTAAGATTCTTTAAAATTTTCTTTTCAAGGCATCCGCCACCCTTATTAATACCAAAGCATGCTTGTAATCAATGCAACACAATACAACTACAATACCATGCGACACAAAACAAAAATTCCGTCGACCTGCAACATAAAAACAATAGTTTAGTTATCTTATCGCTAATCACTAATTATTTTTCTTTTCGCTATCACTAATTACTTATCTTAGAGCCGAGCCGAGTCGCCGAAATCACGCGCTGTCGCTTGTTTTCCCGGATTTTCAGCCATCGGCTCCGTCGACCTGCAACAAAAAAAAAATAATTAAGATTCTTTAAAATTTTCTTTTCAAGGCATCCGCCACCCTTATTAATACCAAAGCATGCTTGTAATCAATGCAACACAATAAAACTACAATACCATGCGACACAAAACAAAAATTCCGTCGACCTGCAACATAAAAACAATAGTTTAGTTATCTTATCGCTAATCACTAATTATTTTTCTTTTCGCTTATCACTTATTACTTATCTTAGTGCCGAGCTTAGCCGAGTCGCCGAAATCACGCGCTGTCGCTGGTTTTCCCGGATTTTCAGTCATCGGCTCAGTCGACCTGCAACAAAAAAAAATAATTAAGATTCTTTAAAATTTTCTTTTCAAGGCATCCGCCACCCGTATTAATACCAAAGCATGCTTGTAATCAATGCAACACAATACAACTACAATACCATGCGACACAAAACAAAAATTCCGTCGACCTGCAACATAAAAACAATAGTTTAGTTATCTTATCGCTAATCACTAATTATTTTTCTTTTCGCTTATCACTAATTACTTATCTTAGTGCAGAGCTTAGCCGAGTCGCCGAAATCACGCGCTGTCGCTGGTTTTCCCGGATTTTCAGTCATCGGCTCAGTCGACCTGCAACAAAAAAAAATAATTAAGATTCTTTAAAAATTTTCTTTTGAAGGCATCCGCCACCCGTATTAATACCAAAGCATGCTTGTAATCAATGCAACACAATACAACTACAATACCATGCGACACAAAACAAAAATTCCGTCGACCTGCAACATAAAAACAATAGTTTAGTTATCTTATCGCTAATCACTAATTATTTTTCATTTCGCTTATCACTAATTACTTATCATAGAGCCGAGCAGAGCCGAGTCGTCGAAGTCACGCAGTGTCGCTCGTTTTCCCGGATTTTCATCTAGATTTTTTACTGCCCGTCGCTGGCCGTCGGCTCCGTCGACCTGAAACAAAAAAAAATAGTTAAGATTCTTTAAAATTTTCTTTTCAAGGCATCCGCCACCCGTATTAATACCAAAGCATGCTTGTAATCAATGCAACACAATACAACTACAATACCATGCGACACAAAACAAAAATTCCGTCGACCTGCAACATAAAAACAATAGTTTAGTTATCTTATCGCTAATCACTAATTATTTTTCTTTTCGCTATCACTAATTACTTATCTTAGAGCCGAGCCGAGCCGAGTAACCGAAATCACGCGCTGTCGCTTGTTTTCCCGGATTTTCAGCCATCGGCTCCGTCGACCTGCAACAAAAAAAAATAATTAAGATTCTTTAAAATTTCCTTTTCAAGGCATCCGCCACCCGTATTAATACCAAAGCATGCTTGTAATCAATGCAACACAATACAACTACAATACCATGCGACACAAAACAAAAATTCCGTCGACCTGCAACATAAAAGCAATAGTTTAGTTATCTTATCGCTAATCACTAATTATTTTTCTTTTCGCTTATCACTAATTACTTATCTTAGAGCCGAGCCGAGCCGAGTCGCCGAAATCACGCGCTGTCGCTTGTTTTCCCGGATTTTCAGCCATCGGCTCCGTCGACCTGCAACAAAAAAAAATAATTAAGATTCTTTAAAATTTTCTTTTCAAGGCATCCGCCACCCTTATTAATACCAAAGCATGCTTGTAATCAATGCAACACAATACAACTACAATACCATGCGACACAAAACAAAAATTCCGTCGACCTGCAACATAAAAACAATAGTTTAGTTATCTTATCGCTAATCACTAATTATTTTTCTTTTCGCTTATCACTTATTACTTATCTTAGTGTCGAGCTTAGCCGAGTCGCCGAAATCACGCGCTGTCGCTGGTTTTCCCGGATTTTCAGTCATCGGCTCAGTCGACCTGCAACAAAAAAAAATAATTAAGATTCTTTAAAATTTTCTTTTCAAGGCATCCGCCACCCGTATTAATACCAAAGCATGCTTGTAATCAATGCAACACAATACAACTACAATACCATGCGACACAAAACAAAAATTCCGTCGACCTGCAACATAAAAACAATAGTTTAGTTATCTTATCGCTAATCACTAATTATTTTTCTTTTCGCTTATCACTAATTACTTATCTTAGTGCCGAGCTTAGCCGAGTCGCCGAAATCACGCGCTGTCGCTGGTTTTCCCGGATTTTCAGTCATCGGCTCAGTCGACCTGCAACAAAAAAAAATAATTAAGATTCTTTAAAATTTTCTTTTGAAGGCATCCGCCACCCGTATTAATACCAAAGCATGCTTGTAATCAATGCAACACAATACAACTACAATACCATGCGACACAAAACAAAAATTCCGTCGACCTGCAACAAAAAAAAAAAAATTAAGATTCTTTAAAATTTTCTTTTCAAGGCATCCGCCACCCGGATTAATACCAAAGCATGCTTGTAATCAATTCAACACAATACAACTACAATACCATGCGACACAAAACAAAAATTCCGTCGACCTGCAACATAAAAACAATAGTTTAGTTATCTTATCGCTAATCACTAATAATTTTTCTTTTCGCTTATCACTAATTACTTATCTCAGAGCCGAGCCGAGCCGAGTCGCCGAAATCACGCGCTGTCGCTGGTTTACCCGGATTTTCAGCCATCGGCTACGTCGACCTGCAACAAAAAAAATTAAGATTCTTTAAAATTTTCTTTTAAAGGCATCCGCCACCCGTATTTATACCAAAGCATGCTTGTTATCAATGCAACACAATACAACTACAATACCATGCGACACAAAACAAAAATTCCGTCGACCTACAACATAAAAACAATAGTTTAGTTATCTTATCGCTAATCACTAATTACTTTTCTTTTCGCTTATCACTAATTACTTATCTTAGAGGCGAGCCGAGCCGAGTCGCTGAAATCACGCAATGTCGCTGGTTTTCCCGGATTTTCATCTAGATTTTTTCCTGCCCGTCGCTGGACGTCGGCTCCGTCGACCTGCAAAAAAAAAATAGCTAAGATTTTTCAAAATTTTCAAGGCATCTGCCACCTGTATTCACACCAAAAATTCCGTCGACCTGCAACATAAAAACAATAGTTTAGTTATCTTATCGCTAATCACTAATTAGTTTTCTTTTCTCTTATCACTAATTACTTATCTTAGAGCCGAGCCGAGTCGCCGAAATCACGCGCTGTCGCTGGTTTTCCCGGCTTTTCAGCCATCGGCTCCGTCGACCTGCAACAAAAAAAAATATTTAAGATTCTTTAAAATTTTCTTTTCAAGGCATCCGCCACCCGTATTAATACCAAAGTAAGCTTGTAATCAATGTAACACAATACAACTACAATACCATGCGACACAAAACTAAAATTCCGTCGACCTGCAACATAAAAACAATAGTTTAGTTATCTTATTGCTAATCACTAATTATTTTTCTTTTCGCTTATCACTAATTACTTATCTTAGAGCCGAGCCGAGTCGCCGAAATCACGCGCTGTCGCTGGTTTTCCCGGATTTTCAGCCATCGGCTCCGTCGACCTGCAACAAAAAAAAAATTAAGATTCTTTAAAATTTTCTTTTCAAGGCATCCGCCACCCGTATTAATACCAAAGCATGCTTGTAATCAATGCAACACAATACAACTACAATACCATGCGACACAAAACAAAAATTCCGTCGACCTGCAACATAAAAACAATAGTTTAGTTATCTTATCGCTAATCACTAATAATTTTTCTTTTCGCTTATCACTAATTACTTATCTTAGAGCCGAGCCGAGCCGAGTCAACTTCAGTACACTATCTTTATTATTATTTTAACTGTCAAAAATGTACAATACCACTTAGTTAATTGATCGATTTATCTTTAATAACTATATTAAATTAAAGCAAGGTATATTTTATGGAATAGCATTTGATTGAATGAATGATTAAGTGTTAATACAATGTTATTCATTCAATCAAATGTTTTCAATAATCCATGAACTGTTACTTATCTTAATCTGCGTATAATTTCTATTAATAACACGTGTAAATTGAAAATTTACACTTGTGTTAGAAATTATGTACCTATAATATAATAATAAAATAGCTTCGTTCACGTGGAATAAGATTTTTAAAAGTCCCGCGGGAACTTTTTCAGGGATACAATGTACCTATCCAAATCCTATATTAAATCCTCAACTATACCCAAGCAAAAAATTACCTTGATCCGTTGCTTATTACTGCTTAATTGAAGGACAAACGAACAGACAAACACTTTCGCATTTATAATAAAAGTAAGGATGAAACAAATATTAACTTATGGGGGCGATTTCCAAAAGCCTTAAAAAGGCGGGAAAATTAAATTTAGAAAAGTTCCTAGAGATTTTTCTAGAAGCTTTAAAAATAAAAAAATAAAAAATCTAAACTAAAAAATGTTTAAAACTAGCAAAGAAATAAACTACCCACATTTATATCAAATGTGGCTCGAACTTCGTAAGTCTTTCTGAACTACATAAAAACCTATTCTCCAGTAGATATGTAAATAAAATCAGCATGCAAAAATACAAAGCACTCACGTTAGCGTGATTCTTTTTCGGTGCTGCAGCGTTGTCGGCGAATTCAGAGGGGTCAAAATTCAAGATCTCCGCCAGCAGGGAGCGACGGTTTCCTTGCGAACCGCCACCACGACTCGATTCCTGCGAAATGTAATCCATTTTAACACAAGCAAAAATAAAATTAATCGAGGGTTGTACTTACTTACTAAGAAATTTAGAGTAAACGCACTAAAGAAGGAGGTAAAATCCATTTTTTTGAGGGTAGAATGAAGTAAGAATTTGAGCATCCAATTAAACTATCTAGATTTTTCCAAGAGTACAGAAATACTATAAGCAGCTAAATATCTACCCAATGACCATTATTCAGCTAAATCAACAATATTCTTGTGGCTATTGCAAATGAATTACGAGCAAACTGAGGAGTTACTACCTACTTAATTCACTAAACTAATAATCAGGGCCGTCTTAACCATACTGGGCGCCGGGGTGCGAAAATCAGCCTGCGCCCCCATTGCCAGCAAAAAATATATATATTTTTTTTATTTTTTTTATTTAATTCTAAAAAAAGTTACATACTATTTAACTGACTTCAAAAAAGGAGGTTCTCAATTCGGTGCATATTCTGCTCGAATTTTTCCGAGTTCTCCGAAGTTTTAGGACCGATTCTCATGATATTTTTTTTGAAAAAGAATGTTTGCGATTAACTATCAAGATTTAGAAAGTATCGATTCTGTATTGATATTGTAGGTAATAGATATCAAGCATACTACATCGTTGAACTCGAGGCCCCAACTCCTCAATTCTGATGCTGCAGGGTGCTGAACTCTAAAGCTGTAGGAATTTACGAATTGTTGACTGTGAATTCATATTGTAAAGACCAAGTATCTTTAGACTACAACTAATCAGGCTTTAAGAGAACGCATCTCTTAAAACGCTGAAACCCTACCTAATGCCGTGTCTAACCACCCCTACAACGGCCCCTGCCCTCACATCTAATTAATTTAACGCCAACACGACAGACAAACTATCATCTGAACGTGAGGGTAGTTATAAAAACGCACAAATTAATTAATAGACCATAATTATGACTCAACTCGGAGAGTTACTTCATATTTATTATTTTTTTCCTAAAACTACGTAAATTTCACCTGTGTGCGGCCCATCCTCGCCCAGCGCTGCCATCAACCAACGCCGCCCTCCTAGCAGCTTCCTCGTCCTTCAGGGTGTCGTTGGCCATCGGCTCCGTCGACCTTCAACAAAAACAATAGTTAAAATTTTTCAAAATTTTCTTTTCAAGGCATCCGCCACCCGTATTTATACCAAAGCAAGCTTGTAATCAATGCAAAACAATACAACTACAAGGCCATGCAACACAATACAACTACAATACCATGCAACACAATACGAAAATTTCGTCGACCTGCAACATAAAACCAATAGTTTTGTTATCTTATCGCTAATCACTAATTATTTATTTTTCTTATCGCTTATCACTAATTACTTATCTTAGAGCCGAGTCGAGCCGAGTCGCCGAAATCACTCGCTATCGCTCGTTTTCCCGGGTTTTCATCTAGATTTTTCCTTGCCGTCGCTGGCCGTCGGCTCCGTCGACCTGCAAGATAAAAACAATTTATCAATTAAATGTTCAAAATCGACATAAATAACTCTGTGAAGAATGTCTGTTAAATCAACTGAGTAGGAAATGTAATATATTTCAGAGAGACCGAGATTCAATGTGGGATTTGTGAAGGGCGAGGGATAATTCTTAGGTTCAGCGTCAGTTCTCGACCGGTCTTTGGGCTACTTGAACGAAACTTCAGGATAATCTGGAACAGCAATTCATTACATAGCACTGGTTTGATCAATAAGTACCCACATTAGCCATGGTCCAGAAACGGGAATTATTACTCGAAAACTAATCAAGCTTTAAGAGAACGCATGTCTTAAAACGCTGAAACCGTACCTAAAGCTGTCTCCAATCACCCCTATAATGGTCCCTGACCTCACATCTAATCAATTTAACCACAACACGACAGACAAACCTCCATCTGAACGTGAGGGTAGTTATAAAAATGCACAAATTAATTAATTAATTAATAGACAATAATTATGACTCAGGCGTGATCCCTATCACAATTTAGAGATGTTGACGGCGTGCTCGTCCCAATGAAAGTGCCCCGAACAAATGGCACGCTGCGTTTATAAGGCCAGCGATCGCGCCATCCCCACCTCTCCTGACTCATAGAGGTGTTCGGTGTAGCTCGTGCGCGCGCTAGTGATTCATCTGCGCCGACATACACGTGTCAAACTAATAAAACTGAACCGATTCGCGTGTTTTTGATACTTAAATTAACCGTCGTTACCGCGAATGTAGTGGATGGCTGCACTCACCTGTAGCTGGCGTAGGCGGCGGGGTTCTCCTGGGACGGAAAGCAGGCGGTGAGCACCAGTGCGCGCGGGCTCTGCGCCGCCTGGGGGCTGCCGGGCTTCTGCCAGTAGCGCCCGTGCGCCTCAGCGCCACCCAGACCGCGACAAACGAGAACAAAAACAACAAACAAAATTATTTTAAATCCTCCAGCAGAAAAAAATCTGTATGGTCAAACATGCAGTAACAAGCCAAGTTCCCAAGCAAGCAATGCCACCACCGCTCACATGCAACACCACACAAGACACAAGACAAGACAAGACGTCCAGCGCGCGCGCCGGCAGCACGCCGCACCACGACAGCAGCCGCGCACGTCGCCCGTCCGCCGCGCCACCTGCTGGAAAAACGTCACTCTGTGTAGATATCTGAGCCTCCATCACCGGTACAAGTTCGAATACATCCCCTTTATCGCATTAATTCTTTTGTTACCGTTTTCTGCTCTATCATCAGATCCTCCTCCTCGATCCTCAATCATCATCTATCTAACACGTCAACTCATCGAGACCATTCTAATGAGCCCAAACACAGTAGGTATACCTATCTGCTGTAAGCTGCTGAGGAGTTGGGTTTCCCAGACTACTTGATACTGCAGCATCAGCTCAAGCCGAAGTAATTATACACTTTTCAAATAAATCACTAGTGAAAGACCGTTAGACCCGAGGGAAGCGGAACAGACAGACAGACATACACAGAGACATAAATATAGGTACACGTGTCAAACTTATAACACCCTTACTGATACAGCTTCGCATGTTTTTAATACTTAAATTATATTAATAACTAGCTGATGCCCGCGACTTTGTCCGCGTGGATTTAGTTTTTAAAGTCCCTCGGGAACTCCTTGATTTTCCGGGATAAAAAGTAGCCTAGATGTTGACCCGAGTAATAAGCTACCACGGTATAAAATTTTGTAGAAATCTGTGCGGTAGTTTTTACGTGAAAGAAGGACAAACAGACAAACCGACAAAAATTAAATAAAAGTCTGTTTTGGGCTTAGTATCGATAGTAAAGCATCCCCCAATTAAAATTTTCAAAATATATTAAATCTACAGAAATCTTCCAGTTACAGTTTTATTATATGTATAGATAATAAGAGACAGAATTTAGTCTATTTAACCGACGTTATCGAGATTCGATGCTCGAAACGCATTGAAGTTGATATGAAACTCGTACTACGGAAAGGAGAAGCAAAGCTACTCACAGAAACATGCGCGGCGAGACAACTCGCGGTTCTCTTCTGGAGGCTGCGAGGTGCCCTCCGGCGGCCATGACGAGTCGAACTGCAAAAAACATTTATGTTAAGAGGGGCCAAAGTGATATTTTGTTACTCGAGGGAGTTATTTTGTATTATAAGCGTAGCGAAATTTTTATTTGCAATAAATTACTATCTAGAAGACTAGCGTGAAAATTTTCGAGAAAAAAGATGAATGCACACTGCGCATGATTTTCAAGGCGCATTGTTGCCAAAATTTAACCGCCCAGTAGTTTCTTCATATATGATGAGTTCGATCCTTTTGGTTAATTAGTAAAACACAATAAAGAACAAACGCGAGAAAATCAGAAGAGAAAGCTCAAACCTCCATAACAAAATTGAATTCGGCTCTCGCTATTCTCTAAAGCCAATTTTGGTTTTCCGAATAGGTATGATGAAATTAACCGTCGTGACCGCGAATGTAGTGGATGTCTGCACTCACCTGTAGCTGGCGTAGGCGGCGGGGTTCTCCTGGGGCGGGTAGCAGGCGGTGGGCACCAGCGCGCGCGGGCTCTGCGCCGCCTGGGGGCTGCCGGACTGCTGCCAGTAGCGCACGTGCGCCTCGTCGCCGCCCAGACCGCGACAAACGAGAACAAAAACAACAAACAAAATTATTCTGTTAAAATCCTCCAACAAAAAAAATCTATGGTCAAACATGCAGTAACAAGCCAAGTTCCCAAGTAAGCAATGCCACCACCGCTCACATGCAACACCGCACAAGACAAGACAAGACAAGACCTCCAGCGCGCGCGCCGGCAGCACGCCGCACCACGACAGCAGCCGCGCACGTCGCCCGTCCGCCGCGCCACCTGCCGGAAAAACGTCACTCTGTATATCTGAGCCTCCATCACCGGTACAAGTCCGAATACATCCCCTTCATCGCATTAATTCTTTTGTTACCGTTTTCTGCTCTATCATCAGATCCTCCTCCTCGATCCGCCATCATCATCTATCTAACACGTCAACTCATCGAGACCATTCTAATGAGCCCAAACACAGTATATCTATCTGCTGTAAGCTGCTGAGGAGTTGGGTTTCCCAGACTACTTGATACTGCAGCATCAGCTTAAGGTTACCATGCCTTGGAAATAATCCGAAGTAATTATACACCTTTCAAATAAATCACTAGTGAAAGACTGTTAGACCCGAGGGTAGCGGAACAGACAGACATACACAGAGACATAAATATAGGTACACGTGTCAAACTTATAACACCCCCTTACTGATACCGCTTCGCGTGTTTTTAATACTTAAATTATATAAATAATTAATAAGAGACAGAATTTATTCTATTTAACCGACGTTATCGAGATTCGATGCTCGAAACGCATTGAAGTTGATATGAAACTCGTACTACGGAAAGGAGAAGCAAAGCTACTCACAAAAACATGCGCGGCGAGACAACTCGCGGTTCTCTTCTGGAGGCTGCGAAGTGCCCTCCGGCGGCCATGACGACTCGAACTGCAAAAAACATTTATGTTAAGAGGGGCCAAAGTGATATTTTGTTACTCGAGGGAGTTATTTTGTATTATAAGCGTAGCGAAATTATTATTTGCAATAAATTACTATCTAGAAGACTAGCGTTAAAATTTTCGAGAAAAAAGATGAATGCACACTGCGCATGATTTTCAAGGCGCATTGTTGCCAAAATTTAACCGCCCAAGAGTTTCTTCATATATGATGAGTTCGATCTTTTTGGTTAATTAGTAAAACACAATAAAGCACAAACGCGGGAAAATCAGAAGAGAAAGCTCAAACCTCCAAAACAAAATTCAATTCGGCTCTCGCTATTCTCTAAAGCCAATTTTGATTTTTGGAGTTTACTCCTTAAGAATCGATTTTAGCAGCCCGGTATGAGAAAAATCCGGGCAGTAAAATCAATTTATCAATGACCTCGTTACGTTTTTCACAACGTTGAAATTTCTACCCTAACGTTGAGTAAATAAGGTTGGTTTTCGTGCGAAAGTCGGTCGGGGCGCGCTCGGACCCGAGTCGAGCGCATAGAGAAGGATATAGCGTCGCGCGTAAACTCCAGTCGTGCGTCGGAGGCCGGAGCTGACACACACTTTTTTCGAATAGGTATGTTGAAAATAACCGTCATGACCGCGAATGTAGTGTATGGCTGCACTCACCTGTAGCTGGCGTGGGCGGCGGGGTTCTCCTGGGGCGGGAAGCAGGCGGTGGGCACCAGCGCGCGCGGGTTCTGCGCCACCTGGGGGCTGCCGGACTGCTGCCAGTAGCGCCCGTGCGCCTTGGCGTCGCCCAGACCGCGACAAACGAGAACAAAAACAACAAACAAAATTATTTTAAATCCTCCAAGAGAAAGAAATCTGTATGGTCAAACATGCAGTAACAAGCCTAGTTCCCAAGCAAGCAATGCCACCACCGCTCACATGCAACACCACACAAGACACAAGACAAGACAAGACGTCCAGCGCGCGCGCCGTCAGCACGCCGCACCACGACAGCAGCCGCGCACGTCGCCCGTCCGCCGCGCCACCTGCCGGAAAAACGTCACTCTGTATATCTGAGCCTCCATCACCGGTACAAGTTCGAATACATCCCCTTCATCGCATTAATTCTTTTGTTACCGTTTTCTGCTCTATCATCAGATCCTCCTCTTCGATCCTCAATCATCATCTATCTAACCCGTCAACTCATCGAGACCATTCTAATGAGCCCAAACACAGTATATCTGCTGTAAGCTGCTGAGGAGTTGGGTTTCCCAGACTACTTGATACTGCAGCATCAGCTCAAGGTTACCATGCCTTGGAAATAATCCGAAGTAATTATACACCTTTCAAATAAATCACTAGTGAAAACAGACATACACAGAGACAAATATAGGTACACGTGTCCAACTTATAACACCCCCTTACCAGAGTAAAGATAGATAGAGTATGGAAACTACCTATAAACGTTCGAAACGGCTCACTCACACAAACATGCGCATCGAGGCCCGCTATTTGGCTCGTCGATGCGCATGTTTGTGTGAGTGAGGCCGTTTCGAGCGTTTGTAGGTAGTTTCAGTACTGGTTATAATTCTACTGTGCCCTTCCTGATACCGCTTCGCGTGTTTTTAATACTTAAGTTATATTAATAATTAATAAGAGACAGAATTTAGTCTATTTATCCGACGTTATCGAGATTCGATGCTCGAAGCGCATTGAAGTTGATATGAAACTCGTACTACGGAAAGGAGAAGCAAAGCTACTCACAGAAACATGCGCGGCGAGACAACTCGCGGTTCTCTTCTGGAGGCTGCGAGGTACCCTCCGGCGGCCATGACGACTTGAACTGCAAAAAACATTTATGTTGAGGGCCAAAGTGATATTTTGTTACTCGAGGGAGTTATTTTGTATTATACCTACTTAAGCGTAGCGAAATTATTATTTGCAATAAATTACTATCTAGAAACTAGCGTGAAAATTCCGAGAAAAAAGATGAATGCGCATGATTTTCAGGGCGCATTGTCGCCAAAATTTAACCGCCCAGTAGTTTCTTCATATATGACGAGTTCGATCTTTTTGGTTAATTAGTAAAACACAATAAAGCACAAACGCGGGGAAATCAGAAGAGAAAGCTCAAACCTCCATAACAATTGAATTCGGCTCTCGCTATTCTCTAAAGCCAATTTTGGTTTTCCGATTAAGTATGATGAAATTAACCGTCGTGATCGCGAATGTAGTGTATGGCTGCACTCACCTGTAGCTGGCGTAGGCGGCGGGGTTCTCCTGGGGCGGGTAGCAGGCGCTGAGCACCGGCAGGCGGTGGGCACCAGCGCGCGCGGGCTCTGCGCCGCCTGGGGGCTGCCGGACTGCTGGCAGTAGCGCACGTGCGCCTCGTCGCCGCCCAGACCGCGACAAACGAGAACAAAAAACAACAAATAAAATTAGTTTGCTATAATCCTTCTACAGAAAAAAATCTGTATGGTCAAACATGTAGTAACAAGCCAAGTTCCCAAGCAAGCAATGCCACCACCGCTCACATGCAACACCACACAAGACACAAGACAAGACAAGACGTCCGGCGCGTGCGCCGGCAGCACGTCGCACCACGACAGCAGCCGGGCACGTCGCCCGTCCGTCGCGCCAACTGCCGGAAAAACGTCACTCTGTATATCTGAGCCTCCATACAAGTTCGAATACATCCCCTTCATCGCATTAATTCTTTTGTTACCGTTTTCTGCTCTCATCAGATCCTCCTTCTCGATCCTCAATCATCATCTAACACGTCAACTCATCGAGACCATTCTATTGAGCCCAAACACACTATATCTGCTGTAAGCTGCTGAGGAGTTGGGTTTCCCAGACTACTTGATACTGCAGCATCAGCTCAAGGTTACCATGCCTTGGAAATTATCCGAAGTAATTATACACCTTTCAAATAAATCACTAGTGAAAGACCGTTAGACCCGAGGGAAGCGGAACAGACAGACAGACATACACAGAGACATAAATATAGGTACACGTGTCAAACTTATAACACCCCCTTACTAATTCCTCTTCGCGTGTTTTTAATACTTCAATTATATTAGTCTATACATATAATAAAACTGTAACTGGAAGATTTCTGTACATTTAATATATTTTGAAAATTTTAATTGGGAGATACTTTACTATCGATACTGAGCCCAAAACAGATTTTTATTTAATTTTTGTCTGTTTGTTTGTCCTTCTTTCACGTAAAAACTACCGCACAGATTTCTACAAAATTTTATACCGTGGTAGCTTATTACTCGGGTCAACATCTAGGCTACTTTTTATCCCGGAAAATCAAGAAGTTCCCGAGGGACTTTAAAAACTAAATCCACTCGGACAAAGTCGCGGGTATCAGCTAGTAATTAATAAGAGACAGAATTTAGTCTATTTAACCGACGTTATCGAGATTCGATGCTCGAAACGCATTGTTGTTGATATGAAACTCGTACTACGGAAAGGAGAAGCAAAGCTACTCACAAAAACATGCGCGGCGAGACAACTCGCGATTCTCTTCTGGAGGCTGCGAGGTGCCCTCCGGCGGCCATGACGACTCGAACTGCAACAAACATTTATGTTAAGTGGGGGCCAAAGTGATAATTTGTTACTCGAGGGAGTTATTTTGTATTATAAGCGTAGCGAAATTATTATTTGCAATAAATTACTATCTAGACTAGCGTGAAAATTTCCGAGAAAAAAGATGAATGCACACTGCGCATGATTTTCAGGGCGCATTGTCGCCAAAATTTAACCGCCCAGTAGTTTCTTCATATATGATGAGTTCGATCTTTTTGGTTAATTAGTAAAACACAATAAAGCACAAACGCGGGAAAATCAGAAGAAAAAGCTCAAACCTCCATAACAGAATTGAATTCGGCTCTCGCTATTCTCTAAAGCCAATTTTGGTTTTCCGAATAGGTATGATAAAATTAACCGTCGTGACCGCGAATGTAGTGTATGGCTGCACTCACCTGTAGGCGTAGCTGGCGTAGGCGGCAGAGTTCTCCTGGCAGGCGGTGAGCACCGGCAGGCGGTGGGCACCAGCGCGCGCGGGCTCTGCGCCGCCTGGGGGCTGCCGGGCTGCTGCCAGTAGCGCACGTGCGCCTCGTCGCCGCCCAGACCGCGACAAACGAGAACAAAAAACAAATAAAATTAGTTTGCTATAATCCTTCTACAGAAAAAAATCTGTATGGTCAAACATGCAGTAACAAGCCAAGTTCCCAAGCAAGCAATGCCACCACCGCTCACATGCACCACCACACAAGACACAAGACAAGACAAGACAACACATCCAGCGCGTGCCCCGGCAGCACGCCGCACCAAGACAGCAGCCGCGCACGTCGCCCGTCCGCCGCGCCACCTGCTGGAAAAACGTCACTCTGTGTAGATATCTGAGCCTCTATCACCGCTACAAGTTTGAATACATCCCCTATATTGCATTATTTCTTTTAAACAAGTGATAGGTGCCGGTACTGAATAATAATCGAGACTATTTTCACTTGTTAATACGTCGACTGACGCTTACAGAATGATCCCTTTTAAGTCGCTACATGGCTTTATAACGAAAACCGAATGTGTTACGAATGTGAAACGATTGTGAAACGATTGTGAAACGAACGCGAAACGAGCGCGAAACGAGCGCGAAACGAACGCCAAACGAACGCGAAACGAAAATTTTTACGAATGACGTCAGCCATTCTTGAAGTTTCAACACTCATTAGGAATCAACATCAGTACACTATCTTTATTATTATTTTAACTGTCAAAAATGTAAAATACAACTTAGTTAATTGATCGATCTATTTTTAATAACTATATTAAATTAAAGCAAGGTACATTTTATGGAATAGCATTTGATTGAATGAATGATTAAGTGTTAATACAATGTTATTCATTCAATCAAATATGTTTTCAATAATCCATGAACTGTTACTTATCCTAATCTACGTATACCTAATTTCTATTAATAACACGTGTTAATTGAAAATTTACTCTTGTTAGAAATTATGTACCTATAATTTAATAATAAAATAACTTCGTTCACGTGGAATAAGATTTTTAAAAATCCCGCGGGAAATTTTTCGGGGATACAATGTACCTATCCAAATCCTTTATTAAATCCTCAACTATACCCAAGCAAAAAATTACTTTGATCCGTTGCTAATTACTGCTTAATTGAAGGGCAAACCAACAGAAACACTTTCGCATTTATAATAAAACTAAGGATGAAACAAATATTTGACTTATGGGGGTGATTTCCAAAAGCCTTAAAAAGGCCGGAAAATTAAATTCCTAGAGATTTTTCTAGAAGCTTTAAAAATAAAAAAATAAAAATCTAAACTATTTGTTTAAAACTAGCAAAGAAATAAACTACCCACATTTATATCAAATGTGGCTCGAACTTCGTAAGACTTTCTGAACTACGTAAAAACCTATTCTCCAGTAGATATGTAAATAAAATCAGCATGCAAAAATACAAAGCACTCACGTTAGCGTGATTTTTTTTCGGTGCTGCAGCGTCGTCGGCGAATTCAGAGGGGTCAAAATTCAAGATCTCCGCCACGGAGCGACGCGGACGGTTTCCTTGCGAACCGCCACCACGACTCGATTCCTGCGAAATGTAATAAAACAAAATTAACCGAGGGTTGTACTTACCTAATTAGAGTAAACGCACTAAAGAATGAGGTAAATCCATTTTTTTGAGGGTAGAATTAAGTAAGAATTTGAGCATCCAATTAAACTATCTAGATTTTTCCAAGAGGATAGAAATAATATTACTACGGAAATACTAGGTATAAGCAGCTAAATATCTACCCAATGACCATTATTCAGCTAAATCAACAATATTCTTGTGGCTATTGCAAATGAATTACGAGCAAACTGAGGAGTTACTACCTACTTAATTCACTAAACTATTTAATAACATTATTATACCATCCAATTTTATCTATGATCTGAACCTATATTATATTTATCTACTCCAGCATCGAAAAGTTCCAATTTCGAGTTTGACAGCTGAATCGAAATGAACCCTCTTTCGGTTTTGCTTCTCATTTCGATGCAGCTCGTTGTATGGGAGCTGAATCGAAATGGTTATCTTCTTAAAATAGGATACCTAAAGCTAAGGCTCTGAGTTCTGGCACTTTTGTACCGTTCATATAACAGAGGCGCCACAGGCGGCTGGTGGCGGCTTACGGAGTTACTTTTTGTTGACAGAGGCGCCACAGGCGGCTGGTGGCGGCTTACGGAGTTACTTTTTGTTACTTTATTGAGCCTACGGCGTATTTTGTTAATGATTTTACTTCCTTGTCGTAGATAAAATCTTGTATGCAACTGAACGTAATTAGTCATTTTAATTCTCGTACTATCCTATTTTGATACTCGGCAAGCCTCGTATCAAAAAACAGCACTCGAATTAAAATGACCCTCATTACGATGCAGTTGCATAAATAGCTATTATATACATTCACTTGCATACATGATATACACGCACGCACGCGAACACAAACACACAAACACTTTTGTCACTAATTTGGAACTATTATTATATACCTACGATATTTTCTTTCCGTTTGTTTATTGTAATAACTAGCTGATGCCCGCGACTTGGTCCGCGTAGACTTAGTTTTTATAGTAGGTAGGTACATCGGGAACTCTTTGGTTTTTCGGAATAAAAAGTAGCCTATATCACTCTCCGAGTCCGAAACTATACCTACCCATGCTAAAAAAAGATTAAAATTATTTTACTATAATCCACCAACAGAAAAATCTATGGTCAAACATGCAGTAACATGCTAAGCACCACTCACCTTCCCAATCAAGCAAAAAAGCCAAGTTCCCAAGCAAGCAAGCAAAAAAAATTTTTTATGGGTAGGTTTATTGACACCATACAGTTATCAGAAAACGGCGAAGGTAGACGAGGGTAGACTAAGTTGGCAACAAGATTATCACCAGAAATTGTACGTTAAAATTAAACTTTTTGCATTAGAGGGTAGAATGAAGCAGTAGAAACAAAAAGCTTAAAAATTTACATGGTGTTTAGGGAATTATACCGTATAGATAGTAGAAAAACTACTTTAGATTACTATCAAGCCAAAAAATTTATATATACTTTCATTTGAATCAGTTTTTAAAATTACTGCAGTAAAATTACACAAATTTAAATACGGCTATATAAATATCAAACGCACAGTGTACAAAACTGGAATAAAATTAAAACTCACCCGATGTAAACGCGGCATGGGAACCGCAAACTTTCAAAGTTGCTGAATTTAATTAACTCTGCCTGTCCCTACAGCGTGAAGACCAGTTGCCTGCTCGGCAGCAAAACGTCGACTGGCTAGTGAACTAAGCGCAGGGAAGCACGAAGCCGCACCCACCCTTCCACTATCCCTACCACCACTCCCACTCCCCCTACCAATGATACCCAATCAGACACAGGCCACGCCCCCTTTCACTACATTTTCAGTACTTACTTCTATTTTAATAATTTTAAAATGTTTTAAGTTGTTTTTAAATATGATAATAATAATTATACAAATAATGTGAAATATTATTTTCTTTTATAATAAAGCTCTTAATTTAAGAGTTACGAAAAAAACATTGATTATTTTGCCGCCATCGTTTACGATTGGATGGCAAGATGGCGCATGCCCTGTAACAATTCAATTGAACATCTTTTTTTTTTAGGAGTTTATTTTAATCAGTCATTTGAGCATCTTATTTTAGGAGTTTAATTTATTCAGTCAATTGAGCATCTTACTTAGATCAACTTATCATGTCATATCATCCTGAAAACCTAAAATACCTAAAATGATGGCATCTTTGCGGATAGGTGTTTATAAAGCTTTTCTAGGAGTAATTTTAACCTCGTAGGTGTGACAATTTTGATACTACAATGTACCTACTGGCTACTATCAAATTGTCTGGAAAATTTATAAAGAATGGAAGTAGACCTCCGACACGTCTTTTGACAAGGTAAAATCTAAAACAATAAAAATAACACTAAATAAAACCACATTTATTCATTAATTTACAGCATTTACTATGTACCTACAGCATTTATTCATTAATTTAATTAATGTTTCATATTACATACCATTTAAAAATAAGTTTTAATTGAAAACTCAGTGTACATGTTTCAAATTTCAATTTAATTATTATTTATTTAGGTACAGTTTGTTTACAATGGATTTTTACACAGCTGTCCTAATACAAGTTATACAAGTAGAGTGTTACCCCATAAATTAGGCATGCCAAACATTAGAACATCATGTCATGGCAACAATTAATTAAAGTCATTTATGGTGCAGAAGCACCTTTCTTGAAACTAAATGTAAGTTCTCTAATAGTTTACAATCCATCACACAGATATTTAGTAGAATGGTGCTCCTAAATAGTGTATTTGACTTCTTTTAGAAAATCATCTTACATTGTTAATAATGCTATGCTGAAGCTAACAAAACGTATATTTCGGCATAATTTTCATTATTTTTCATAAAAATGAAAATGAATCGAGAAATAAATTCAAAAAATAAATTGCCGCGGAAACGTTCCATTTGCTTACATGACGTCACAGTTCACTTTCAATGAAATAACAATTTTATATGTGTTAAGGCCGAGTGTCGCATACTAAAATAAAAATAAAAATAAAAATAAAAATAAAAATAAAATAAAATAAAAAAGGTTTAGGCCGAGTGTCGCATACTATTTGGTATTTAATAAAATAGTAACGACGAAAAACAGACGAAATTAGCCTATTACCGCACACAAACATGTCGAAATGTATTGACAAAATGAGAATTCCACAGGTAGTGTGAACTGTGACGACATTCGAGATTCAAACAATCACGGAACGTTTTCGATCTCGTGAACATGGCCAAAATGATTGAATGAATTATAGCATGAATTATCTATAGCAATTTTAATTGATGTTTTCTAATTAAATAAAACTATATTTTTTAGTTTTGTCGTATGGAATAATATTTTTAGATAATAATTAATCTTTTAGGATGACACCAGATGAAACGATATTTTTAATAATATAGTCAAATACCCTATTGTTCTGGTACTATATTACTTACAAAAAATTTACTTATACCTACTTCCAAAATGTAGAAGGAAAAAATTCTGATTTTATAAAATACCTACTATAAAAGCACGTCTTGACCTAAGTTCGTTGTTCACGATACATTGCGTGCTCAAAAATTACAATATTGGTGACCTATCATTCCCGAGATGAATTGTATTTGTAAATTCATTATAAGCATTCATCATCAGTTAGATACTCATCAAAGGCTCACTACTGAGCGCAGGTCCCCTCTCAGAGAAGGGTAATAGGCCATAGTCCACTATGCTGGCCCAATGCAAAATGGCAGACTTCACACACCTTTGAGCACACTATGAAGAACTCTCAGGTGTGCAGGTTTCCTCACGATGTTTTCTTTCACCGTTGAAGCTTGTGATATTTATCTATTTTCTTAAACGCACTTAGAAAAGTCAGAGGTGCGTGCCCGGGATCGAACCTGTAGGCTGCAACTCCCCGAATAGGAGACCGCAGTACCAACCACTAGGCTATCACTGATTCAGGCATTAAGTGTTGCTTAGCATTAAGTGTAACCTACGAGTAGGGGAGACCGAGGGGAGTTGAAACAATTTTGACATTTTGTTTCATACACCAAATACTATAGACAGAAATCGTATGATATTAATACCAATCGATAGGTCATTTTTTACACTTACGAATGACTAACATAAAGAAATTGTAAGCGTTAAATATTGTGGTGAAAAATCGACTTAACCGTAACATGTCAACTTGTTTCAACTCCCCTCATACCGAGGTAAGATGAAACAGGGGCCGAGGAGAGTTGAAACATATGATTTTTGAGAAGTATTAAGGGCTGTAAAATAAAAATGATGTTATAATTTAAAGTTATAATTTATTAAAATAAAGCTTTTCAAGTACGAAACAATTTTTTTATCTATATTTTTACTGATATATCAGTTAAGTAGGTAACCACAGGTCTAATACAAATAATCAACTCCTAAAGTAGTTAAAAGTATTCGTAACATTAATTAAAACAACAGTCAGATCAACAAAATGTTTCTTATATTATAAAAAACGTCAATCTGACAAGAAGTTTTGGCAAACATAAGAAAGTTCCCCACCAGTGTTTACTTCATGAGCCCAGTTTTTGCATTCCAGAGATTGCACGTATATTTCTTTGGCTCTGCTATTTGAATATGGCTCATAAACAATAAAGGCAAACGGAATTATGTATTATATATTACGAGTATATTATAATATATATAGCTCGATTACCACTGACTGACTGACACACTCACTGATTGACATAATTAATTGTTCTCCTAGAAAGAGACAAAAAACGATAGATTGATGTAGGGGAGATATGTCCGGGTGGGGGATTCGAGTGGGGAAAAATTATGACATTTCGGAAAAACAAGATGGCGGCCGACGTGAATCTTGCAACTCTTTTGTTTTCCAACCGATTTCTTTGAAATTTTGGATTATTGTAGAAATTAGTAAACGATTAACAGAAAAAGTGAAAAAAATTAAAAAAACAAGATGGCGGCCGAGCTGTGACGTCTCAAATTTCCACCCCTCTCCTGTAAAATTTTGTATGAAAAAAATTTTTTTCACCCATGGTGTCGTATAGAGCTCAAAGAATGTGACTCGGAGAAAGGTGGAGAGAGCTGATGAGTGAGGAGTTCGGAGACGGGCGAGGGGCACGGCCAGGGTATAGAAGATAGGTGGAGGGTGCTCGACCAAATGTCATTCGAAACCTCGAGCAGTTGCCAGTGAGTTGAAAAAAAATTCCAAAATGGCGGAAAAAAAATGGCGGCAAATTTTGTCCGTCTCTCTCTCGGAGACTATAAAAGATGGAGGAGCGGTTTCTCGACAAAAGATGATCACAACCCGGAGGTCTACCTGGTGAGTAGGAAAAAAATTCAAGATGGCGGATTTTTTTTTCCCCCCATACAAAATGTATGGGGAATATTGAAGGGACTAGAAGTTGGGAACTATGCAAGACATTGATTTTGATAGGTTCATAGGGCTTTTTTTCTTTTTCTTTTTTTTCATTTTTCATTTTTTTTTTTTTTCTTTTTTTTCATTTTTTTTTCTTTTTCTTTTGTGAATGAGGAGCACGGCCAGGTTATTGCAGATAGGTGGGGTGTGCTCGAACAAATTTTTTGGCAAAAGATGACCAGAATCCGAAGGGCTACTTGATGAGTAAAAAAATCGCGGTCCGCTTTAGCGGGCCGCGCACCCACGCGCCCTACTTGTAGTAATAACACTTCCCGCGAGCTGCTTTAGCAGCTCGCGCACCGAGCGAAATAAATAAAGCCGAACAATCGCGGTCCGCTTTAGCGGGCCGCGCACCCACGCGCCCTACTTGGAGCAATAACACTTCCCGCGAGCTGCTTTAGCAGCTCGCGCACCGAGCAAACGCTAGTTAATATATATATAGCTGCTGGGGCTGATTCACTGACTGATTGATCACCTCTCCTGTAAAATTTTGTATGAAAAATTTTTTTTTCACCAATGGTTTCGTATAGATGACAAAAATTCATTCGGAGGAAAATTATGGAGAGAGCTGATGATTGAGGATTTCGGAGACGGGTGAGGAGCACGGCCAGGTTATTAAAGATAGGTAGGGGGTGCTGGACCAAATGTCATTCGAAACCTCATCCAATTGGCAGTGAGCTGAAAAAAAATCCAAAATGGCGGAAAAAAGATGGCGGCCATACAAATTTCGTCGGTGTGTATCTCGGAGAGTATAAAAGATGGAAGAGTGGGTTCTTGGCAAAAGATGATCAAGACCCGAAGGTCTAGTTGATGAATAGAAAAAAATCAAGATGGCGGATTTTTTTTTCTCCATACAAAATATATGGCGAATATTAAATAGACTAGAAGCTAAGAACTATGCAAGACTTTGATACGGTTCCTTTTCAAAATTTGTTTTTATAAAAGAAATCTCAATCTGACAAATGATGACATATTATGATGATCGAGGGTTTGGAAGGTGGGTGAGGAGCACGGCCATGGTAATGAAAATAGGTGGGGGTGCTCGAACAAAAGCTCACTCGAAACCTCATCCAATTGGCAGTGAGCTGAAAAAAAATCCAAAATGGCGGATTCAAGATGGCGGCCATACAAACTTCAACGGTGTCTATCTCGGGGAGTATAAAAGATGGAAGAGTGGTTTTTTGATAGAAAATGATCAAGACCTAAAAGTCTACTTGCCGAGCAGAAAAACCGCGGTCCGCTTGCGGGCCGCGCACCCACGCGCCCTACTAGTTTTTTTATATATCTGTAGAGAGAAGTATGATTCAGATTGAAACTTGAAGCCGCATCACGCAGACTCTGTTTCTCAATGTTCTTCTGCAGCCATCTGGTATATATCAGCACTCGCCAAACCTCTATCCGTCTTTCTTTTATAATCAGTAGGCATCCTGAAACAAAATAATCAAAAAAATATATAAACCTTACCTCGTAATATAAAATTCCTCCCAATTTTTGTAACATTATACACCAAGTAGGAAACACTAAGAAATAAGACGTATCAGTGCTGCCATTTGAATGACTAATTGATAAGCTTTCAAAATATAAATAACCTGAATCAAAGTCCAAACGCATTACCATAGTATAGAAGGCTTAAGAAATCGTTTAAAACTTACTTTTCATTATTTTTGCGATGTGTGAACCAGAACTACGTAACTGCGCGCCAACGGTCACAGACGCGAACTGATGCGCGGGCGGGTGGCGGGACGCGGTTTATTTGCGACTTTGCCAGTTCGCTAACGGCTCTAGGTTCCGAGAAATCACTGCTGTTTCAACTCACCTTTGTTTCAAAACCCCTCGGTCTCCCCTATATTCACAAAGTTTTCGTTACGGTGTCCATTAGGTACCTACATCCTGTATAGTTGATAAAATAATACAGGGTCATCTTCTCCGTGGGCCGCATCTGGAGAGCTGGCCGACACCGGCTGCAGCCTGCACCTATAAAGTAGAATACAGGAATAAGAATCCTTTCGCATCGAACTATTATGTATTAACCAAGAGACATTGAAGTTGTTCCATTACTAGAAGAGCGCCATGTTCTACGATTTTATGTGATAATTCTTGATCACCTGGATCAACTCAACTCGCAGAGGCTAAGTCGGTAACTCCTCGGCGGCTCTCACTGCAAATGTTCAGGCCAAAGAGTAAATATATACCTAGGGCAGTTCAGGCAGTCACTAGTTAACAAGACGATCGTCGACTCAACCTATAGACGCCCACTGTTTAAGGATCGTCACAGTATACAACTTCGTGCCGTTTGTAGCCAGATCATATCATCATCAACCCATCAACGGCTCACTGAACTCATTTAGTAAATAGGAAGGAGAAGTCGCGAGAAAAAAGCTAGTTTAAATAAATAATAGAAGCATAAAAACACCTACTTAGTGTAGGTACCTATATACTGTACACACAGTCGAAATAATATCGACGCCTACTGACTTTGGAAGGGATCTTTTGCCTTTGTCATTCGTATGGGATTACGTGACAGAGAGAGCGCTATACTAACTTGTCTCCGTGAATAGAGTATAGTTACCTGAAGCTGGGCGTGGAAGGCTGGAACACGGGGAAGTCGACGACCTGCAGCGTGTTGCACGCGCCGCACTCGTCTGCCGCGAGCGAGTAGAAGGTAGAAGCCGTAGTTGGCCTGCTTCACGGTGTTGGGTAGGTACTCGCGCGAGCACTTGCTGCACCCGCAGTTGCATGCGCTGACGTAGCGCACCCCCGACGCGTGCTCCTTGCAGCTGCCGCTGGAGGGGACACGAGATGGGGGTGAGCAGATCACTATTACTATTATATAATTATATACTATACTATTAAACTATTTACTTATTTGATGTACCTAGGTATCAACAATTTTTTTTCAGTATGACTCAAGTTTAGCTTGGATTAAATTCAATTAAATGAAAGCTTTAAAGCAGTACTGCATCGAGTCAACGAAGAGGCTAAGGGATGATCTATAGGTGGCAATCTCACTCAGCTTAGACTCAGTCTTGAGTAAAAAGAAGACAGATTTACGTCGGAACACATTTGTGTCTCATTTTAACTCTATCTTGAGGCTTGAGTACTATACTGTACTCATATTCAGCAAATAAAATTTCATTTCATTGAGCTGAGCCAGAGTATAATCTATAGATCTCATCCTTAGAGGGCGAGTAACTGAGCACAGAGATAAGGTTTACTGCCACGCTGGACTAATATTGTTTTCTCCACTATAAGAGGAAAGCTTGTGTTTGGAGTGCAATAGTGCAATCATCGTTGACAAACGAACCTACGGCTAATGGAGCTTAAAAAGTATGATAGGTAATTAAATTCAATTTTAGAGTAATTTGGAACAATTAATAATTAATTAAATAATTTGAAACAACTGTAATATTTTTGTTTTACTAGCTTAACATAAAGTACTATTCTTCTGTACCAACCGACAAACATCCAATACTGGTAATCTGTCTCTTCCTGCTTTGGTCTGAAAGCCCCTGAAGTGTTATTCGTAATAGGTACTTATTACTGCTGAACGCGTTCGCACTACATAAACTTCAATGTCCACATGGAACTAGGAATTACGACTATGTCCACGACAGGGAGTCTGCCTTTTCCAGCGTAGACCACGAATAGGTACTAAACTGTAACACTATCGTAAGTGTCATGGAACTAGGATTTGCGTACGTCTGTAAGTGTTCACTGTTCTGTGCTAGTATTAGTGATCTGTGGTTCTGTGGTGTAAATCTTGTTCCATTGTTGTTGTTCGGTCTGTGGTGTAAAATGTTGTTCCTGGTCTGTGGTGTAAAATGTCTGTCATCGGAAAAGTAGTCACGCGGCATTTTCGTATTCCAAGTTATTCATTATTTACAAGAAAACAAAGAGCATATTCATTTTTCACAAGGAAATTAAGTTGTGAGCATTTTCTTCCATTTACACCAGGAATACAGAGGGTGTCTTCTGTAGTTACTAGAAGAAATTGCCTAATAAGCAAGTAAGACTATTGAAATTGAAACTTTCCCGTTTAAACTCGTATAAACTCCCGTTTACTTTAGCCGGTAGCTAATATTCACCGCCACGATACGGGAATTGGGAAATCAGTATACTAATAAAGTTTCACTGCTCTCGTAGAGAGTAGTATGTTTCTTGTTACAATGTTAGTCATTTTTAGTGAGACTTAAAAAAATGTATGACACGTAATATTTATTTTAGACTTATCACAGTTATGAACTTTAGGAACAAAATATGGGTACTTATTTACAAACCACTCTTGGAACAGCACTATGCATCGAATAAGTACCTACATATTTCATCAGCTGCAGCACATAAAATTAATATTGTAATAGGTTTTCTTATTTATCACAATATAAAATTAATTTATTATGGTTTTTTATTAATTAATTTATTTTGGAATTTCCAAAGAAATCAGAATTTATTATGTCTATGAATCAAAAATCATTTATTCAATTAGGATGTTCAAATCACCTCTGAAAGTTTAAAAATAGTAAAATTTGTTCATTGTAGTGAGGTAACAGTGCTATTTTTTAGGTTAAGAAGACTTCTATAGAGAAGGATTCATCTTCTATAGAGAAGGATTCATCTTAATAGTGATATTTATTGACTCTGAACCTTTCCTATCAGTCTTGAATTTGTAGATATAATGTACCTATGACATTGCCTATATTAACAATGTTGATAAACAAAAGTAATACTTAATCGTATATCGTTTGGGATCAAAATCAATTGTTATGTTATTCGCTATAATAGAATCATGTATCACAATACATATAAGAGGAACTATCATATTGGCACTATTAATCTTGATTGAGATGTGGTAGTGAATGGTATTTTTTTATATAAAGATGCATAGTCAGAGAGCAATGTATGTGTTTGTGATTAGTGTAATTTGTTTCAGAGCAGTGCAAGCAATGGGTGCTTTGAGCCCTTTGGATCCATCTTCCTTTTCTAGACCAGGTAATCTTAAAAACAGATTTTAAGGTGATTTCTAAATAGGGTATTTGACTACTTTTAGAAAATCATATTAAATTGTTAATAATGCTATGCTGAAGCTAACAAAACATATATTACGGCATAATTTTCAGTATTGTTCATAAAAATCGAGAAATAAATTCAAAAAATAAATTGCCGCGGAAACGTTACATTTGTTTACATGACGTCACAGTTCAATGACAATTCCAAAGCCCAAAGGTGGCGTGAATTGTGACGTCATTCGAGATTCAAGAACGTTTTCGATCTCGTGAACATGGCCAGAACTATAGCAATTTTAATTAATGTTTTCTAATTAAATAAAGCTTTATTTTTTAGTTTTGTAGTATGAAATAATGTTTTTAGATAATAATCTTTTAGGTTGACACCAGATAAAATAATATTTTTAATATAGTCAAATACCCTATTCCATTTATTACATCTTTTAGATGTCCACCGTAAGGCTCTTTTCAGATAATAATGAAAATAAAATAATATGTAACCTTGTATTGATTTTAGATGTGTAGATTAAAAGATATCAAGATTTTGAATCTTATCTGTCCACTGATGCAAGAACTTAATGGTTGAGGGTCTAGCATCAGTATGATACAGGTTGTTCTGTTTTCTATTTTAGAATGTTAATAATATCTTTTATTTGTTGCAGAATTAGCTGTAATAAAGCATATTGACCTTGCATTTGATGTGGACTTTGAAAAAAAAGTATTATATGGAACTGCTTTGTATAATATTCAAGTTTTAGATTACATTGATGATGTGGTAAGTATATTGATAAATATAGATACAGATATTTATTTTTTACTAACTTAAGTCCTCACCTTCCAAAATTTTTATCCTCCTATTACAACTTTTTATACTTAGTTAAAAAATTTGTTTGAAAAACATGATAATAAAACATGTTCTGGCTTAACTTAAAAAATAAATACTTAAAAGTTTTTAAAACAGGAAAATGCTCAATAATCAAATTTATATTATAGGAAAGTTAATTTTTTTTTAAAACATGATAATAAAACATGTTCTGGCTTAACTTAAAAAATAAATACTTAAAGTTTTTAGAACAGGAAAATGTTCAATAATCAAATTTATATTATAAGAAAATAAACTAAAATCTATAAAGGTCAGGCATCCAAGTAGCTGGCAAAATATTCCCTCTGGATGTCCAAACAAATTTTTTTGGCCAATACAGCTGCCAGGTCTTAGATCTGTGATAAACTTAATAAGCCTCAAGCGTCCAGGCTGCGGACTTAAAACTGAAAGGTTGGTGGTTCAATCCCAGTTGCACTATTGTCATACCCACTCCTAAAACAAGCTTTACACTTATTTGGAGGGGAGGAGAAATTATTCAAGTACAGTTAATGTGGGATGTAGCTTGGGTAAATGTTGTGTTCAAATAAGTACACCTGTTCTAGCTGTTACACTTGGCTTCACTTCCACCTTCTATGGAAAATAATCTGAAGTGGCGATTCCCATACATAATTACCAATTTGGATTTTTCCCATTTTTTAGGTGTTCTTTTGGGTTTCCCTATTTTTATCATTCTTTGTAGTCCGTGCCTGTATTATGTACAGTGAACAAAACAAAACGAAAATTCAAATTGGTCAAGACATTTAACCAGACATATCAACAACAGTAATTGATTTTTATATAGTAATAGCTGACCTGGCGAACTCGTATCGCCAACATATTATATATCTTTCTTAATTTTTCTTTCATAATAACCTTCTCCTGACAATAACAAACACAACAAAAAAGAATTAAACAAAATCGGTCCAGCCGTTCACACGTGATGTTTCTACCAAGAGAAATAGGGATTCATTTGTACTGATTTTATGATTACTAGCGGTCGCGACTTCGTCCGCGTAGAATTTTTGATTTTCTATGAGATTAAAAAAATCGGCCAAGTGCGAGTCGGGTCTCGCTCTTTTAGGGTTCCGTTAAAAAAAATTCAATAAAAATATTTCCATGTACCCATGGAAATATTTTTATTTAATTTTTTTAATTTAATTTAATTTTTATTATTTGTTGTTATAGCGGCAATAGAAATACATAAGATGTGAAAATTTCATCTGTCTATCTATTACGGTTTACGAGATACAGCCCGCTGACAGACGGACGGACGGACGGACAGCGTAGGCTTAGTAATAGGGTCCCGTTGGTACCCTTTGGGTATGGAACCCTAAAAAGATAAATTTTCCCGCTGCAAAAACCCTATTCGAAAAAAGTCCTACCGCTAGTAAAAACCGCGACTATCCCCCACGATATCGCAATCGCGACCCACGGATATCGCAATTTCAATGTATTTTTATTTTTGAAAATTTCGTCATCTATTTTACCACACTCAAGAGGTGATTTTCTAAAATAAGTTATAGAGTAGGCTCTTCAAATGATAACGCCTGTCAATCAACACAATATTATGTCTTTACTATCTGATATTGACATTTTGATATGAATATCTTCAAATATTCCAGAGTTTATTGAATAAGTACAACTTTTTTTGGTTTTTGCCCTAATAAAGTACTTTACAAACTGACTAAGAGTCAGGACATGCATAAAAAAAAATCAGCCAAGTGCGAGTCGGGCCTCGCTCTTTTAGGGTTCCGTATGTAACCATGGTAATATTTTAATTTAATTTTTTTAATTTAATTAAATTTTTATTATTTGTTGTTATAGCGGCAACAGAAATACATAATATGTGAAAATTTCATCTGTCTATGTATTACTGTTTACGAGATACAGCCCGCTGACAGACGGACGGACGGACGGACGGACGGACGGACGGACGGACAGCGTAGGCTTAGTAATAGGGTCCCGTTGGTACCCTTTGGGTACGGAACCCTAATTATCAACTAAAAGAATTCGTGTATTAGGGCTATAACATAGGTACTAGATGATGCCCGCAACTTCGTCCGCGTGGATCAAGGTTTTTTAATTTAAATAGTTTTGTAATTTTCCGGGAGAAAAATTAGCCTATGTCTATATATTAATCCTGGGTATGAGCTATCTCCATTCCAAATTTCAGGCAAATCGGTTCATTCGATGTGGCGTGAAAGAGTAACAACTTTTCACATTTATAATATTAGTAGGATTTCATACATTAGAATGAAACCATAGATACCCAAATTCACTGAAATAATAATTCAAACTGTTCCTACCTAGGTACTTCCTATTCCTATTAATATTATAAATTATGTGAAAGTTTGTGAGGATGGATGCATGTTTGTTATTCTTTAACACCACAACAAATTAACCGATTTGGCTGAAATTGGAATGGAGATAGCTCTTACCCAGGAATAGCACATAGGCTGCATTTTATCCCAGAAAATTAAATGACGCGGACGAAGTCGCGGGTATCATCTAGTTTATAATAACCACTCAATATTTTTATTAGTTTTTTAAGAAATTTCATTTACTGCAATACATGCGTGCAATATAATGATGCGTTCCGAATTTTTATGGGCCTTCCGTGGTATTGCAGTGTTTCTACCATGTTTGCCGAATCGAGGGTGCCTGACTTTTATTGTAGGTATTTGTATTGTTAGAGCTTGCGTGGCATCCTTTTGGGAAAGACTCTAAGGGTGCTCTAAGGGTGAGATCTATAGATGACACTTTCACTCAGCTCAGACTCAAGACTGAGTTAAAACGAGACAGGTTTATGTCAAGACATATTTGTGTCTCATTTTAACTCTATCTTGAGTCTTGAGCAGCGAGCCAGAGTACGATCTATAATATATCTATAATATAGATCACAGCCTTACAATACAATACTCAAGACAATATGTAGCGGGATGCCTAGTCCTATCTTCGACTATTGACTGTCTGTGCACTGGGACAAAAAGAGAAAAAAATAATTGTTTACAATACAAATATGTATGTTTCAGATATTAGACACAAGTGATTTGACCATAGAGAAATTGGAATTAGATGATGGTACTCCACTTAAATATAAATTAGATGAGCCTTTACCAAACTTTGGATCAAAGCTAACAATAAATCTACCACAATCTGCGACGCCAGAACAAAAGTAAGTACTTACATAGATTCTTTGAGTACAGAATACACACAGAAAGCAATAATAAATGCTCTACTTTGTGTGTAATACATTAATTAATAAAAATATTGTTTTCTTCATACTACTTATGTATGTTAAGTATTATTATTACATTGTCGAAGCAAATATAAAGATACCTATAGTTTTAAAATTAAATTAACTTTTTACTTGAGAGTTGTTTTTTTAATAAATGATGAAATTCATTCTCCTGCGCAATAATGGGCACAGGTCTGTGAATTGGTAGTCTTTACATACCTTAGAGAACAAATAGACATGCAGTTTGTGAACCCGGGATCCCCCCAACTTCAGCTGCTCTCACTGCAAAACCTTATAATTTACTTAACTATTAAAATAGACCACTTAGGCACCCCTTACATAATCATAACTCTAGTAAACTAAGCAAAAAGTTGGTAGTCCAATCCTCAGTTAAAATTTCTTTTAAAGCTGCGATCCCTTTGACGAAAAACGAATGACTCAAGATGAGCGTGAGCAGTCTATGAAAAACTTTCCCACTAAAAAAGTTGCAATGACCTTCGACGGATTTTCCTATAAATAAGCCTCCAACACCGTATAATTACTCTGATGATGTAGAGAAGACGCCTTGCGAGCGCCTTGACTTGGAACATATCAGCTCAACTTGCTGTAAAATTGATATGCTGCAAGATTCGCCTTCGGAGTTTTTTATGAGTAGTAATAATATGTGAGACCTCAGAATACCCTAATATGAATTTACGCATCTCTCATGTTGATAGATTTCGAGTAGGTATTGAAACACTTCAATGTACCATCATAAAGAGTAAAATGGACCTATAGTTTGTACCTCTAGTAGATGTTTACCTAGTATAGAAATTCGAAATCGAGCAGTTAATGCCCCACTTAAATAATTTGATGATGTGTTTAATGTTAGTTTTTGACGTGATAACGTCTTATAAATCGATGATCACCGGCTGCACGCAAGAAAAAGTGTCACGTTCCGCTACGGATCGACGTGATTTTTTGCATGGGTATAGTTGAAAACCTGGAGAGTGACATAGGCTACTTTTTATCCCGGAAAATCAAAGAGTTCCCGAGGGATTTTAAAAACTAAATCCACGCGGACGAAGTCGCGGGCATCAGCTAGTACAAAATAATGATAATTCAGTGATAATAACAATTCATTTCATAAAAGTATGCAATTTTTCATCAATGTTTCTTTATGACGTTATCACGTAAAACTGTCGTCCGTAAACCGACTTTACAGACAACCATTTTTTATTTAGAGATTAACTACGATAACATGGCTCGCCCCTCCAAAATTCAAAATGTTTGAAAGTATTTGTGAAAGTACTTACAAAATGCCATCAAGACTCACAAGTCACAACGCATGTGTGCGTGCCGGTGTGCTACTGCAGACGAATGCTTACAACTACATACAAACTCTTTTGTAAGGATGTGACTACACAAATAGAAACAGTAGTGGAGAGGCGAACCATATTTAGTTAATCAATATAATTCCATAAAATGTGGTGCATTTAGGACTAAATAACACAAGAGTTAAACAGTTGCTTTCATTTTTTCAGTTTGTTTGAGTAGAATTTTTGGAAAGTATCAGGTTTTGTTAATATCACACCTACTGATGTTACTTTACCAAACTAATTATGTATATGATTTTTTCTATTTTTAGACTGCAAATAAAAATAAAATACAGGACTGCGCCGACCGCCACAGGATTACAATGGTTGGAAGCTAACCAGACTGCTGGGAAGCAACATCCTTACATGTTCAGCCAGTGTCAGGTAAACAAGCTCTCATAGTGGACTTTAAGGTGAAAAACACGGGTCTTCCCGCGAAATTAAAATTTAATTTGGTTTTTCGCAATTTGTAACTAATACGACAAAGTAGGCTTATGGCCTTCTAATTGGCCTTCAGTGGGAATTATCATCTTCACAGGTTTACATAAAAATCTTTACTTGAAAGTGACCAGTTTAAGAAATTAATCAAAATATCGACTAATTTGTGAGTAACTCACGTCCAACTCAGTATTTTGATTAATTTCTTAAACTGGTCACTTTCAAGTAAAGATGTTTATGTAAACCTGAGAAGATGATAATTCCACTGGCGCAAATAGAAGGCCATAAGCCTACTTTGTCGTAGCGGTTTACAAATTACGAAAAACCTAGTTAAATTTGAATTTCGCGGGCAGACTGTGTCTTCCACCTTAAGGTTGAGATCTATAGATGGCACTCCCACTCAGCTCAGACACAGAGAAGACTTAGGCTGAGATCTATAGATCGTACTCTGGCTCTCCTCAAGACTCAAGATAGAGTTAACATGAGATACAAATATGTTCCGACATAAATCACACCCTCACCACCTGGGTGCCTGGAGCACTTCGACTGTCCGCTGTGCCAGATCTTTTTTCCATGCACCACCAAACTGTAGAACCAACTCCCTTCGATGGTGTTCCCACTTAATTATACATGGGGTTATTAAATGAGCAGACCAACAAATTCCTGAAAATGCGACAGCACATTGGTGGTGTCTCTGGTGCTACAAATGTTCATGGACGGCGTAATCACTTATCATAAGGTGACCCGTCTGCTCATTTGCTCGCTATTCATATATAAAAATTTTTTTGTATGTATGTATATATTTGTATGTATTGATTATTTCTTCGATTGAGGCTTACAAAAGCGCTCACGAATGTCAAAAACGTTACATTAAGTATTGTACAAGTATTGTAGCTGTTATTATCATGTAATGCTAATGATTTGTAGCCGATCCACGCCCGTTCGATCCTGCCCTGTCAAGACACGCCAGCGGTCAAGTTCACGTATCAAGCTGACGTGACCGCGCCCAAGGAGTTCACAGTGCTGATGAGCGCCTTACGCGGCGAAGCGGCCAACAGCGCCACCAGTTTCCACCAGCCCGTGCCCATCCCGTCCTATCTGCTGGCCATCGCCGTGGGCGTGCTGGAGAGCAGGAAGCTGGGCCCCAGGTGATCCACCAAGCTTTAATAACCAAGCCTGAAAAGTACTGTTAGAATAGAGTACACACTGTTAGAATAGAATACTTACACAGTAGGTACTGTTAGAATAGAATAGACACGCAGTAGGTACTGTTAGAATAGAATACTCACACAGTAGGTACTGTTAGAATAGAATAGACACACAGTAGGTACTGTTAGAATGGAATACACACAGTAGGTACTGTTAGAATAGAATACACACACACAGTAGGTACTGTTAGAATAGAATACACACAGTAGGTACTGTTAGAATGGAATACACACAGTAGGTACTGTTAGATTAGAATACACACACACACACACACACAGTAGGTATTGTTAGAATATAATACACACAGTAGGTACTGTTAGAATAGAATACACACACACAGTAGGTACTGTTAGAGTAGAATACACACACACTGTAGGTATTGTTAGAATAGAATACACGCACAGTAGGTACTGTTAGAATAGAATACACACACAGTAGGTACTGTTTGAATAGAATACACACACAGTAGGTACTGTTAGAATAGAATACACACACAGTAGGTACTGTTAGAACAGAATACACACACAGTAGGTACTGTTAGAATGGAAAACTCACACAGTAGGTACTGTTAGAATAGTATACATACACAGTAGGTACTGTTAGAATAGAATACACACAGTAGGTACTGTTAGATTAGAATAGAACAGTTTTTTATTCAAATAAACTTTTACAAAGTGCTTTTGAATCATCAAGTGAATCTACTGCAACTGCAACTGGTTCGGAATGCCATTCAAACCGATTACTATTATCAAAGTCACGTCAAAATGGTCTATTTTTTATTCGATGACAATGCGTTCTCACTGGATGGTAAGTGACGATGCAGTCTAAGATGGTAGGTGGCTAACTTGGAAGGGCTTTGGCATTTAACCCATACCCCTAATCTGTTTCTACGCGCCATCGTGCCCGAACGCTAAATCGCTTGGCGGCACGTCTTTACCGGTAGGGTGGTAATTAGCTGCGGCGAAAGCTTCCCTCCAGACCAGACCAGAGACAATTCAGAAATTACAAATCCCCAAATTTCCCCCGCCGGGAATCGAACCGGAGACCTCCCAGTTGTAATATCACAGCCGATAGCGCTTACCACTGCGCCAGGGAGGTAATCAAAATCCGACGGGCACCGGTAGCCTGTTTTCAAAGTAAAGCCGGCGGGCCACCAACATTGTAGTAGTCTTTACTTCTTTAAAAGCATCTCTGCCTGTGACATTACAAGCTCTCTTTCTACAAGTATATACCTATTTTTCTTTAGATCGCGTGTATGGTCGGAAAAAGAAGTAGTAGATAAAAGCGCTTGGGAATTCGCGGAAACAGAGACATATCTGCAAGCCGCGGAGAGGCTCTGCGGCCCCTACCAGTGGACGCAGTATGACCTGTTAGTTCTGCCACCCTCTTTTCCCTACGGGGGTATGGAGAACCCCTGCTTGACGTTTGTGACCCCTACTTTATTGGTAAGTTGTAATGTGATATATTTTATAGTAGCAAAGCAACTTTGTACCCCCTACCAGTGGATGTAGTACGACTTGCTAGTGTTTCCTTTCCTTATGGGGCATATAGCGAACCCCCGCAGCCCGCTTGACATATTTTGTGACCCCTACTTTATTGGCATGTTAGAAACGTGACATATTGGATAGCAGCTAAGCAACTATGTACTCCCTATCAGTGGATCTACACTAGCGGCACGCTATGATGGCCGGTTTGACGTTTGTCCGCTCATGAAGTTCCGTATTAATTGATAACGACTTTGAAGGAAATAATTGTATTACTTTATTGACGATAGTGATGTGCAGAGATTCATAAATTTTATCGAATGTAGTTTTAGGTTTAGGACTCAAAATTTATTTATTAAATTGATTTCTAAAATGTATACAAGTGTAGAAAAATCAGTTTGCACCATTTAAGGGGTGAATGTACTTGTGAATATGAACAATTTTCACTATGTGGACAAACCTCTGAAATCGCAAAAAAATATCAGCTGTTTCATACAAAAGGTAAAATTTTTATTTTTATATGATATATACCACAACTCGGCATTTGGTTTTCTAAATTGAAAATTTTTAAAAATGGAATCTAATACGATCGTCACATAGGATCGCTGGCTAGCACAACTACTACCTCCGGCAAACTCGCGTCAATGCTCAATGCAAAACAAAGCAGTTTCGAATTGACGTTGCTTCGAAAAGTATAAACTGTCAGTGCAATGCGATTGTGATATAGTTTTGACCTGGCTTTGGATTTCAAATATTGATACTGCATTACTGTTGACCCTTGCTCGTTAATTTGGACTCTGTTCAAGCCCTTTGTTGTGGATTTCGTCGATATGACCGAACGTACGCAGAGAACTGTAAACCTATTTAATCAGGTACAAAAACAAAACTTAATTGTTTTTTGTTCGAGAATAAATTGACATTCCACATCACTATTGTAATGTGTCAAACCGGCCATCATAGCGTGCCGCTAGTGTAGGGGGCATAATTATAGCGAACCCCCGCTTGAGATTTGTGACCCCTACTTTATTGGTATGTTAGAAACGTGACATATTGGATAGCAACTAAGCAACTTTGTACTCCCTATCAGTGGATCTAGTACGACTTGCTCGTGTCTCCTTTCCTTCTGGGGCATATAGAGAACCCCTGCTTGACATTGAAAGTTGTAAGTGATATATTTGATAGCAGCTATGCAACTCTGCGGCCAGTACTACCCCTACGACATGCTAGTCCTATCCCCTCCTTTCCTTATGGGGCATATGGAGAACCCATACTTGTTGGTTGTGACCCCTACTTTATTGGCATAATGATTCCTTCTAATAGGTGATTGAAATGGTCAAGTATGCATATTATTGTGTTCTCTATTTGTATATTTTTATAATACATAATTATTATGGTTATGTCTATTGCTAACCATAACATTCTTGTTGATAACACTATCAATAAAAACTTAACTTGGCAAAGCTAAGCTGTATGAAAACTGCTTATTTATGTTCTATTGTTAAAATTTACTATGCAACATTAATATTTTGTTGTACTTACACATTTTTATAACAATACTAGCTGATTGTTTGTTGGTTTGTCCTTCAATCACGCCGCAACAGAGCAACGGATAGACTTGATTTTTTGGATGGGTATAGTTGAGGACCTGAAGAGTGACATAGGCTATCATTAGGCTTTTTATCCCGGAAAATCAAAGAGCTCCCGAGGGAATTTAAAAATCGGCCAAGTGCGAGTCGGGCCTCGCTCTTTTAGGGTTCCGTTAAAAGAAAATTAAATAAAAATATTTCCATGTACCCATGGAAATATTTTAATTTAATTTTTTTAATTTAATTTAATTTTTATTATTTGTTGTAATAGCGGCAATAGAAATACATAATATGTGAAAATTTCATCTGTCTATCTATTACGGTTTACGAGATACAGCCCGCTGACAGACGGACGGACGGACGGACGGACGGACGGACAGCGAAGGCTAAGTAATAGGGTCCCGTTGGTACCCTTTGGGTACGGAACCCTAAAAACTAAATCCACGGGACGAAGTCGCGGACAACAGCTAGTACATTATAATTATGCCACTACATTTATGTAAAATAAAAAGTACCTCACTAAAATAGTCTATAACTAGATGACAAACATTGGGACAGGTGAAACTAAATAAAAGCTTGTAATATTAAAACTAACTTTTGCCCACGACTTCATCCGCGTGCCGTGGAGTTGGGTTTTAAAAATCTTGCGTGAATCCAGTTTTTTCGGGATAAAAGCTGGCCTATGTCACTCCCAAGTCAAGTCGTGTACGCATCGCAAAGCAGGATTGATGCGTACACGACTCTTATTAAAAATCACAGTTTTGTATGGACAAAATGTGAATCGTCAATCGATAGGCACAGATGTGTATCTAGCCTAAATAAAAATACTGAAATATTTCAGGCTGGTGACCGAAGTCAAGCTGACGTCATAGTCCACGAAATAATGCACAGTTGGACGGGCAACCTGGTGACTAACAGGAACTTCGAGCATTTCTGGCTCAACGAGGGCTTCACCGTGTATCTGGAGAGGAAGGTCGCCGCGTCGCTCGTGCCAGACCCAGTGGAGGCCAAGAAGAGTAGAGACTTCGAGAGTCTACTGGGATTGCAGGAGCTTAGTGAAACCGTAAGTCACATCCTTATTCCGTAATAATATTATAAATGCGAAATTGTGTTTGTTTGTTGCTTTGTCCGTCAATCACGCAGCAACAGGGCTACGGACAGACGTGATTTTTTGCATGGGTATAATTGAGGACCTGGAGAGTGACACAGGCTACTTTTTCTCCCGGAAAATCAAAGAGTTCCCGAGGGATTTTAAAAACTAAATCCACGCGGACGAAGTCGCGGGCATCAGCTTGTCACTTATATAATACAGGGAATCTTATAAAGTATTGAATAGAATCGGGCGTTACTTTGCGGAATTCCATGACATTTGAAGAAAAATTTAATAGATCGGACTAACTTACCTAGTGACGTCCGATCCCCAATTGTGTGAAGTGATCTCGTCCTCACTTTTGTACTATGTAGTTTGCACTTGCATGCACTACTGCGCTGCCACAATCTTTAAATGTAAGACCATTGATAAAGTAAAAAACAAAGCACCCTAGTCTATGCTCTCGGCGACAGGCCACCACGCTCGCCTGTCACCTGTCCATGTCATTATTTCAAAGAATACTAGACACAACTTTCACTGGGGTGACTTTAAATGCCTAATGGGTCCAGAGGGCCCATGACGGGTAGGGTTGGGACTAAGTGAGGACGAGATCACTTCACACAATTGGGGATCGGACGTCACTAGGTAAGTTAGTCCGATCTATTAAATTGTGTTCCGTGATCTCGTCCTCACTTTTGTACTATGTAGATGTTCAAAGAAGAAAGTTGTGTTGGTAAATCAACAGTATTATTTATTTCACACAAATTATAAACTTTCCTTTCTTTAAATCACATTTAAATTAAAATATTGTAAACTTGATATCATTAATTGAGTACAATTAATTAATAATTAAGTAAACCCTCATTCACTCATCATCATTGTTTATCAGTATTATTACTTATAGAGCACACTGCTTCCGCAAAACTATTAACATCATCAACAATGGGTCTGTTGTAAAAACGAGCAAAAGTAGACGAGTTGTTGGTCCAACCTGCTGTCTTTCTAATGACTTCTATATTAATACCTGCCAAATTGGCTTTAGAAGTGGATGCATGCCTGGTGCTATGTGCTGTGAACTTAGTGACATCCACACCACTGTCGCATAAGGTTTGTTTAATCCATCTGCCTATCGAGGCAGTAGAGGCAGCATGGTAGGGCTTTCTTGTTGTGAGAATAAGAGTTTTACAATTTTGTCTGAGATCCTTGGTTGCATAAAGATAATATACCAGAGTGGTTGCAGGGCATATACTGACATTATCCATAAAGAATGGCAAGATTAGGTTCGGGTGAGGTCTATTGGGGCCTGATGTTTTGATAGGGGCCGGAATCCTGATATTAATATTGTCGTCATTAATATTTATACTGTCTAAGCATATTAGAGACAATGTTTGGACTCTATGTGCTGTGACAAGAGCCAACAGAGTAACTAACTTCTTAGTAAGTAGCTCCATGTTAAGAGACTCATTGGGAAATAAGTTTGACAGATAATTTAAGACTATACTAGGATTCCAGACATCCTCATATTTAGGCTTTTTTGGTCTTAATCTATAAATTCCTCTAAAAAATCTGGTCATTCTTTCATCAGTTCCTAACTGAGGTCCTAAAATCAGAGATATTGCTGACCTTATTCCGTTGAGTGAACTATATGACAACCCTTCATTAAATTTTTTAGTTAAAAAGAGATAACTGTGGGTACCGAGGCTGAAAGAGGATCTTTCTCCTGAGTCTCACAAAAAAGGAGCCATTGACTAAGGGTACGCTCATATTGTTTCCGTGTCTTGGTTGACAGTGAATTCAGCATAATGTCCATTGAGGGAAGTGGTACCCCTCGCTTCATGAATGCTAACCTGATAAGGTGGCCGCTATCAACCTGAGGCTTCTGTGCAGTGGATGTGGACTGCTGGAAGGAGACGACAGTAAATTACAGCAAGGGTTAAGTATTATTGGTTGGGATTCCATCATGGAATTAAAAAGAGGATACCAAGGTTGTGAGGGCCACAATGGGGCTACTACAATGCCTCGAGCTCTTTCCTTTTTAATTTTTTGTAACACTTTACTCACAAGTGAAAATGGAGGGAATGCATAGAAAAAGGACCCATCCCATCTTAAAGTGAAAGCATCTACAGCACTCGCATTAGGGTCTGGAAACCAAGATATATAATTCAGACACTTGGCGTTATAGCTCCTAGCGAAAAGGTCAATCTCAGGAGGCCCTAACTCATCTATTATATTATGAAAGGCCTTATCACTTAAACTCCATTCAATCTCAGAATGTGAGCGCCTTGACTCTTTATCTGCGACACTGTTTTCTTTAGAAGCTATGTAAGACGCAAACACCCACAGGTATCTGTCTTCACACCATTGCCACAAAGCCCTTGCTAAACTGTTAAGATGCGGAAAACGGGTGCCACCCATTCTATTGATATAAGCAATAGCTGTTGTATTGTCTATTCTTAACAAAATTTCACAGTGTTTTAGTTCAGATGCAAAAGTTTTAAGTCCTATGAATGCTGCTAATAGCTCAAGGTAGTTTATATGAAAAAGTTTTTCATCCTCAGTCCACTGTCCATGATTTCTGATGTCATTACAGACTAAACCCCAGCCAGTTCGGGAAGCATCTGAAAATATCTCTATTTCAAAACTGTATTGTTTTATCCTACAAAGACTAGTCTGAATATGAAGACACCACCATTCTAAATCTAATAGGCATCCCTTTGATAATCGTAAGGTACTGTTATAGTTCTTATTGTTAACCTGCAATGCTGTAGTTTTACGATTTTCTAAGATTTTTGTATAGAGCCATCCATAAGCTATGGCTGGGCATGCTGCTACTAACTGGCCTAATAACTTAGCGAGATCTATAATTTTACAGTATTTTTTTCTTTTCAACTCAAGAATGGACTTATGGATAGATTCTCTCTTTTTTGGGGTAATGAAATGGAAGACTGGACTGAGTCTAAGACAAAACCTAAGTACTGGCAGCTCTGTCTAGGTTCCAAAACACTTTTGTCTGTATTAATTGTGAAACCCAAATGTTTCAAGAAGGCTATGGTGGTGGAGACATTTTGTAAGCACTTCTCGTAACTGTCAGCAAGACAGAGGATATCATCCAAGTATATGACAGACAAAAAACCCTGTGATCTCAGGTGTAAAATGACCGGCTTCATAATTTTTGTAAAAACATATGGTGCGGTACAGAGTCCAAAAGGAAGGCAAGTAAATTCAAATAAAGATCCCTGAAATTGAAAACGTAAATACTTTCTATTTGACTTATTTACTGGCAGCACATAGTAAGCATTTTTTAGGTCTATGGTGGCCATGAAACACCCAGGGGTCATAAGTCTTATTGCAGTCCTTACATCTTCCAACTTAAAGTGAACAGTATTAACAAACTTGTTGAGTTTTTTAAGATTAAGTATAAATCTCCAAGTCCCATCTGACTTCGGATGCAAAAATATACTGGATAAGTACTGACCATTTATTGGGGAACAACCTTCTATTGCACCTAATTTTAATAATTTATTAATTTCGTTTCGCATCAGCTCAGATTCCTTAGATGAGAACGTATTATTTTTCGGGATAGTATCCTGTATAGGAACTTCAAAGAAAGGTATTATGTATCCTTTGAGCCACCTATGTATAGTTGGGTTAGAAGTAATACTAGCCCAGCGGTCAGTAAAATATTTTAGCCTGCCAGTCTGTACCTGCATTAGCGGCGACGTTGATCCTGGCGCCGCGAATACCGCCGCCTCTGCGGGGATCGCCTCGCTTGACTCATGGTTGGCTTCGTGGACCAGTGCGCTGGTTGCCTGAGCTTTTGTTTCTGCCCACTCGGACGTGGCAACTGGGATCGTTGTGGGCCCTTGAAGTTTAAAGCCTTTCTTATTGGCGGCTTTTGGGCTGGCGTACTTTTCAAGTCTTCTGCGGATTTCTTTACGGCTTTACATGCATTCACTTTATCTTGTAGCTTGTCCCCAAAGAGGTATTCTGAAATCGGGTTCTGTGTCATTGTATCTTTAACATCTTTGTTGAGCCCGGGGAGAATAAGACTCCTGCGAGTTTCTGTGTTGGTATGGTATAAACTACATAACAGTCTGGCGGAATCACTAAGGATTTCGACTTCAGCATTATTTTGGCTCGATGAGACCATGTCGTTTAAAACCTTGCCGATGGCTGAAATGGCTGCGGCTAGGACTGTTTGTTGGTCCGCAATACGTTTGTCACGTTTGATTCCGCTTTCACTTATAGCCGCAGTGACTTCTGCGTTCAACTTCGGTGGCACTAATAGGCAACAATTTTTAGGTGGGTCATATTTCTTGATGAGGCTGGATTTAGTGTCTTCTGTAAGGCCATTCTGTAGAATCGCCATCCACCGTTGTTTGAGACCTTCGTGTAACTCGATTCCATTACTGATTTTTGGAGCACCTTCCAATCCCAAAAGTCCCTCAATGTCGGCTCGTAAGGAGGGCGTGGCTACTTCTTCAGACACTGCTGCCTCTCCTGAAGGCACTGGCTCTTCAATATGCCCCCCTCCTGTTTCTTCAACAAGATCGTCGCTGTTATCAGTAGGCGAGGGTGATGGTGAGGATGACAGATAGCGACGGCTCTTACGGCGGCTTCTAGCGCAATTAGGCCGGTTTGCAAGGGGAGAACGGCTCCTTGACCTACAGTCGCTAGAAGATTCCTCATCACCTAAAAATAATTCGGCAGGTTTACGATTCGGACTGTTATGCAAAGTCTCGTGAAAGCTCCAAGAAGAAACAGTCAAAACAGTATGTATGTATGTCTCGTAAAGTGAGCACATATTATAATATAATAATTACTACCGGCTAACCTCTCGTGAAAGCTCATGTGTAGTGTTACTCAGTTTACGTAAGTATGGTCATTAAACGTTCTCATGGTTAACCTCTCGTGAAAACTCTAGAGACTTGACCAGACTTTGACATAACATTAACACGTATTACACTAGCGGCACGCTATGATGGCCGGTTTGACGTTTGTCCGCTCATGAAGTTCCGTATTAATTGATAACGACTTTGAAGGAAATAATTGTATTACTTTATTGACGATAGTGATGTGCAGAGATTCATAAATTTTATCGAATGTAGTTTTAGGTTTAGGACTCAAAATTTATTTATTAAATTGATTTCAAAAATGTATACAAGTGTAGAAAAATCAGTTTGCACCATTTAAGGGGTGAATGTACTTGTGAATATGAACAATTTTCACTATGTGGACAAACCTCTGAAATCGCAAAAAAATATCAGCTGTTTCATACAAAAGGTAAATTTTTTATTTTTATATGATATATACCACAACTCGGCATTTGGTTTTCTAAATTGAAAATTTTTAAAAATGGAATCTAATACGATCGTCACATAGGATCGCTGGCTAGCACAACTACTACCTCCGGCAAACTCGCGTCAATGCTCAATGCAAAACAAAGCAGTTTCGAATTGACGTTGCTTCGAAAAGTATAAACTGTCAGTGCAATGCGATTGTGATATAGTTTTGACCTGGCTTTGGATTTCAAATATTGATACTGCATTACTGTTGACCCTTGCTCGTTAATTTGGACTCTGTTCAAGCCCTTTGTTGTGGATTTCGTCGATATGACCGAACGTACGCAGAGAACTGTTCTAAATAGTCAGACACGTGAGTTCGTAATACGCCTTCGTAACTATTTCGATCGTGAAGCTCAAAATGGAGGGCCAATTTTACCTATAACGTCAGTGGTTGAACGCGTAGCTGATGCGCTTAATATTGGACAACGAACTGTTAGACGGATAACTAAAAAAAAATATGGCGAGACTGGCACAGAAGAAAATAAACTTCACACACCAAAAAAGAGAAAACGAGCAAAACCAGTCGTAGGCATCGATAGCTTTGATGCCGATGCTATCCGAAGACATGTTTACGGCTACTATTTACAGAAGGAGTATCCAACAAGAAAAAAGTTGGTGCATTCACTGAAGGAAGCTGGATTATTCTTCGGTGGGGAAAGTTCTTTAACGAAGATTTTGAAGACCATTGGATTTCGATACAAAAAATGTAACAAACGCAAAATATTGATGGAAAGATTTGATATAGCGATGGCAAGGTATACTTTTTTACGGCAAGTGAAAGAAATCAAAAATTGGCAAAATGTTGTGTTCTTGGATGAAACATGGCTTAATGCTAACCATACTGTAGGCCGTTCTTGGAACGATGACACAGCAGCATCTACTTCCAAAGTTCCTGTAGGAAAAGGATCGCGACTTATAATTTGTCACGCCGGAACCATCAACGGGTTTGTCGAAGGTTCTCTCATGGCTTTTGCGTCAAAAACCACTGGAGACTATCATGAAGACATGAATGGAGAAAAGTTTACTGAATGGTTTACCTCAATGTTGTGTAGCCTCCCTGAACCATCTATTATAATTATGGACAACGCCCCATACCACTCGATGCAAATTGACAAGCCACCTGCCCAATCCCAAAAGAAAGCTGATATCGTCGCATGGCTTCGTAAAAATGGCGTAGATGCAAACATGAATATGTTAAAAGCGGAATTAGTACGTCTTTTAAAAGAAAACAAACCAACCAAGATCCGATACGTCATTGACGAAATAGCATTAGAACATGGGCACAGAGTTATACGGTTACCGCCTTACCATTGTGAGTATAATGCGATTGAGTTGGTGTGGGCTCAAATTAAGGGATATGCTGCAAGACACAATACAGAACCCCCATTTACCACAAAAAAAATGCTAAAATTATTAGAAGAAGCTTGTGAACATGTGACTAAAGGAGACTGGGAAAAGGTTGTGAATAGAACTGTTAAATTAATAAGGGAAGATTATGAAAGAGATGTGAAAATAGATAATATTATAGAAAACGAACATATAATTATTAATGTAGGTGATGATAGCAGTGACGACAGTGAAAATAGTAGTATGGACGAATCTGATTAATTATGGCCTTTTGTGGCACCTTTTTTGGTATCTTTTGTATTCATATGTTTCTTGTGTGCATATAAAGTATGTATATTCATTTTCATTCAAATATTCAGTTCGTTCAAATAAATTAAATAAACATATACATTTTTGTTTTATTAAACCTATTTAATCAGGTACAAAAACAAAACTTAATTGTTTTTTGTTCGAGAATAAATTGACATTCCACATCACTATTGTAATGTGTCAAACCGGCCATCATAGCGTGCCGCTAGTGTAAGATTTTTTGACTTACACGTGCAACTGTCACGCCGACCTCGTTTATACAACATCTTTTCCAGTTTTTCCAATCTTCTATCAAAATCATCTCTAGATTTGCGTTTCCGCTTACCCATGTTCTAATTAAAGAAAGAAATAACTGTAAAAACACAAGAAAAAATTAAATCTCAATTTAGAAAAGGAGCTGACGTGAACAGCGCAATGCACAAAAAAGCACAATGACATGGACAGGTGACAGGCGAGCGTGGTGGCCTGTCGCCGAGAGCATAGACTAGGGTGCTTTGTTTTTTACTTTATCAATGGTCTTACATTTAAAGATTGTGGCAGCGCAGTAGTGCATGCAAGTGCAAACTACATAGTACAAAAGTGAGGACGAGATCACGGAACACAATTATAACATTAATTGATTATTGATATAATAATGTTGTTTTAATGCTCATCAATTGGTAAAACGGTAAACAACCAGCAATAATATTTTTATCGTAACTGCAACGCCATTACAAAGTTACGTCGTCAGTTCAATCGCGACGTGTCAGGAACGCATTCTCTGAACGGCCGTAGAATAATACAGTTATTGGCAATTTTAACTTTGTTATAGAAAAACTACGAAACCTCGTTGTTAAATGGTAATTTTAAAAATATATATTATTGGCAACACTGTTATTGACTGGACAAAGGTCTCTCGCATGGACCTCCAGAGATCTCGGTCTTGTGCCGCCTGTTTCTTTTCCCATTCTGAGCTGGTCTCCAGACATAAACCGTAAAAACTTGAGAATTAAAATTAAATAGATAATAATAATATAATTATTTTAGAAAAAAATATATATACTACTAAAAATATAGATAAATAATGTTTTTATGTTGAATGTGCATTGCAGGTGCACAGTGAACTGGGAGACAACAATCCTTTCACTAGCTTGGTGATAAAGTTGTACGGATTCAGTCCAGACGACGCCTTCTCGAGGGTCCCGTACGAAAAGGGCTCTCTGTTTTTACGGTACCTTGAAGACCTCGCTGGGGGACCTAGTAAGTAAAAACATTTTTAGGGTTCCGAAAAAACGGAACCCTTATAGGATCACTTTGCTGTCCGTCTGTCTGTGTGCCAAGGCCCTTTTTCTCAGAAACGGCTTGAGGTAAAAAGTTAAAAAAATTCAAGTTTCTACACAGTTTGACTCAATGAAAAGTTACAGCTTTTCATAGCGTATTTCCATAAAAAAATCCAGTGAAGTTTTTGCCATTAATTTAAATCAAGGCGCATTATATTGCCAAGACCTTGACTGAGATGCCGATCAAAATCTTATTCATTTCATGGCATTAGCGTCAAAGTAAAATAAACCATAACAGCATTAAATTAGAGCTCAATATCGTGTATGTATTCCCATACGCTCCATAAAGCTCCATGCTAGGATCGGTTGTACTGAATTTATGACTTTAAATCAATACAGTCAAAGAACATTTTACTTTGACGCTAATGCCATGAAATGAATAAGATTTTGATCGGCAATTTTTAGACAATCGCACCTCTGATGGTAAGTGACGATGTAGTCTAAGATGGTTGCGGGCTAACTTTGAAATGGAACTTGGAGTATGGCAGTTTTAATTGAACCTATAACCCTAATATGTTTCTACACACCATCGGGTTGAAACGCTATATCGCTTGGCGGCATGTCTTTGACGTTGTCCACACCTATACATCACCTCTCGCACCGCGCGGCTTCTTCGGGTACCAAAATAATAAAAAGCCTTCTTTACAGATGTGTTTGATCCCTTCATGCGATCATACCTCAACAAGTTCCAAAGACAATCCATAGACACTTATCAGTTCAAGAATTATCTGTTGGACTACTTTAAGGACAATGCAAACATGATGAACATAGACTGGGATACCTGGCTGTATACAACTGGAATGCCTACTATAATTCCTGAGTAAGTTTTGCAATGGTTCAATAATCGCTAGGTATTGCTAGGGCTTGTAATAGAATTTCGAAAGGATACCAAATACTATCCTTACTTCCTTACGAATATTATAAATGCGAAAGTGTGTTTGTTTGTTGGTTTGTTGGTTTGTCCTAGAATCACGCCGCAACAGGGCTACAGATCGACGTGATTTTTTGCATGGGTATATTTGAGGACCTGGAGAGTGACATAGGCTTCTTTTTATCCCGGAAAATCAAAGTGTTCCCGAGGGATTTTAAAAACTAAATCCACGTGGACGAAGTCGCGGGCATCGGCTAGTCTGCAAATAGTTTAATCTTCCACCTCACTGACCGATCAAACAACAAGACCGAAAGAAACCGAAAATATAATAACAGATTCTGTTTGGAAAATTGTAATTTTAGCAAGAGATATAAAATTTTCAAAATTGAACAAACAAAATATAAACAAACCAAAAAGTTTTTTTGGAAAAATATGCGAGACCTGTGTTTGAAGAGTTCTTTTAAACTTTGTAGTTTTTATTTTCTTTAACATCCACACCACGATTTTTTAGATTTGATCAAATTACTCAAAACTGGATAAATTAAATTTTTGCCTCACTATAAAATTCTACAGCCAGCGCTATGTACTCATTAAATTTCCTCGTTCTAGTGGCTTTGATAATATTTTTTTTTATTTAGCCTAAAGTGTTTGATATTTGAGATATTGTTAATTTAGATTTTAGTAAAATTTTATGTTATGTGTTTCATATAAAATAAATTAAATATTTTTAGATATAAGTAATTGTGAATGTTATCCATTAGCCTTTTTCATTTAAGTATTCAAACAAGTCCTAAAAATTTATTATATTATAACTAATAAACTAAAAAATATGTATTTAATATTAAAATTTCTTTTTTTAGTTATGATACAACAAAGACAAAGGCAGTAAAAGATTTGGTGGAAAGAATAAACAACCCAGATTCAGAACTAGTTTACCGGGATATTAAGGATTTCTCACCGCACCAAATTATCTACCTTCTTCAATCCTTGATCGAGCAAAACCCATTGCCAATTGAAAAACTTCGAAATGTGGGACTTACGTACAAAGTCGATACAAGTAAAAATTGTGAAATAGAATACAGGTGGCTCAGGTTGTGTATAAGGAGTAGAGACGAAACAATAATTGACGATGCACTCTCATTTGTAAATAATCAAGGCCGGATGAAATATGTACGACCATTGTATAGAGACCTCTATGCTTGGGAGGAAGTTAGAGGGAGAACCATAGAGAACTTCTTGAAAAATGAACCTTTCATGATGCATGTTACAGCGTATATGTTGAGAAAGGACTTGCATTTATCTGAATAAGCATTTGTTTATTGCATTAAACATGTTTTTTATTTTTATTTTGTATACTAAAATAATAACATAATTATTTTATACAATAATAAAATTATTTTATAAATATAGGTAAAATATATAGCTTGGCAAAAAAGCTAGACACGGAACTAAATTTTTTCTGTCCTGGCAACACACATACTGCAGCATTCATTATTTTGTAAAAGTTCACTTTGTGTAAAAAAGATGAAAATCCTAGAAGCTGATGAAGTTATGGGAAGCTCAACTCAAATTATGGATGTAAATTTTCCGGAAATGGAATATTTGGAAGACAATAGCATAGGACTTATAATTTAAGGTTGAAGACAAGGGTCAGCCCGCGAAATTCAAATTTAATTTGGTTTTTCGCAATTTGTAAACTAATACGACAAAGTAGGTTTATGGCCTAATTGCGCCAGTGGAATTATCATCTTCACAGGTTTACATAAAAATCTTTACTTGAAAGTGACCAGTTTAAGAAATTAATCAAAATACTGAGTTGGACGTGAGTTACTCACATATTAGTCGATATTTTGATTAATTTCTTAAACTTGACACTTTCAAGTAAAAATTTTTATATAAACCTGTGAAGATGATACTGCCATTGTCGCAATTAGAATGCCATAAGCCTACTTTGTCGTATTAGTTTACAAATTGCGAAAAACCAAATTAAATTTGAATTTCGCGGGCAGACCCTTGTCTTCAACCTTAATTCAGGAGGTAATTTTCATTAATGGTCAAATCCAATTTTCGACAAACTGAGTAAAGAGAACTTTTTTCTCCATACTACCCAGTTTACTGGCAACTTTGAATATTAAAAATGGTTTTATTAAGGGTTTAGATTGTTAATATGTAATAAAAATAAAGGAATTGATTGGATTTATAGTAATAAAACGATAAACAATGTTGGATTTGCCTAACTTTGTTTATAAAGTGTGGATTTGGCTTTATTTGATTAGAAACAAACTGGATTACACTATTTTTGATAAGTAGCTGTCAGGATTTGACTAATTTTGACAAACCATGATGACCTTTAAAATAGGGTTGTCGTTCATTACAAACTTCTGAGAAAAATGCCAAAAATACTTTTTGAATAAATCTTATGATTTGTACTATGATTAAAAAAATAGATTAGAATTTCAAATTTATTTATTTATTATTCATAAGTGAGTACACAAAAATGAAATGAATTTAATTTAATATAAGTTTAAAATTTCTAAGGTTAATCCTTAGAAATTTTAAACTTATATTAAATTATTAAATGATGCTTCCTCAGCAAATTCTTCACATAACATATTACCATCTTCAATAACCTCATTTTCCATAACTTCATCATCAACCGTTTCATTTCTGTACCGCTCAATGACCGTCTTATAATAGCTTAGCTCTTCACGTTCTCCCCACTCTCTTCCGTAATGTTTGGTTAGCAACTTTTCGACGTCATTTATTTTAGGTTTTTTAATCTTGACAGAGGTTATAGGTGTTATAGGCACCGGACTTATGTCTGAAGCAAATTTGCCTGGCTTTGTGATCGAATGGCGGGCACAGGTATCTTTGTGATAATAGATTTCTCCTCGCACAATTACTCCGCGCCTGTCCCCTTTCATTCTAGTAAAAATAAATCTTTTGCAACTCATTATTTTAAAATGCAATGCCTGCGTTCCTTTCTGGACTTCTTGAATGGCATTCTGCCAGTCATAAACTTCGATTTCATTAAGAAGAAAAACAGTAGCTTGCCTTTTGAATATGGTAATATACTCCTCTGGTTGTACTAGTGTATTTCTCTTATTTATTGCTTTTTCAGCTACACCAAATACCCTATCTGGGGGTATAAACGAATATCCTGTGACAGGAAAAATGAGCTCAATTTTTTTTAGTGTCTGAGGAGCATTGCTGCTTAACTATTTGCTGATCATTCCAATTATTGTCGAATTTTTGTTTTGACCCGAACATCCGTCAGCCATAAGCTGAAGAACTTCCACATCAGTAAAATCTATGTTATTTTGTAAACAGTGATACAAGGCACTTGATATCTCATTAGATCCCTTGGCGTGTACATCTTCAGTCCATATATAAGAAAAGACATTGTTTTGTGTCAGTTCTGAGTGAGAATTTCCCACAACTATTGTAAAATTGTAAATGTATAATTGCCGAGAGTAATATGTGGTCTGGTCCGGAACTTTTGGCAAGGGTTGATTTTTGCCACAGTCAAATGATAAGATCTTGATTTTAGGATCAGTATCTTGTAAAAATGTAAAAAATGCATTGCTCCGTGCAACATGCACATTAAGTTCTGTTTTAAGACAAGCTTTTGTGCCATCTTCTTTTTCAATTTTAATTTTTTCTTTGAATTCAAGGCACGTGGAACACATATCACTCCTTGGATGACTGAAACCTATATTAAATTTTGTATTGAAAATTCTTCTAAAATAGGATTCTTTGCAGTGAGAAAATTCTGCATGCTCTTCTACAAACATTTTAGCCATTGTTGCAATAGATAATTCTGATGGTAAATAGATACGACGGCTTTTGGTTCGGCAATAATGAGATTCGACGCCTTTAAATTTTTTTATAAATGACACTATTGCATCTCTTAAACCAACATTCTTGAAGGATTTTCTATCGCCACCACGTTTTTCTATAGCCATTAAGCCAGTATCCATGTGTCTCTTTAAAACACCTCTTACTCTACCCTTATTAAGACCCAAACATCTCAAAAAAAAAATTGCGGCACACAGGTATTATCTCTCCATTAATTTTTCGTATATTGTACACAATGCTCATTAATTTAGAATTTCCTTTTCCATTTAATAGTCTTTTCCGTAAAGGCTTCGTAGCTTTACAATATCTTATGATAAAATCATCTTGATACTGTTTATCTGGATTCTTATAAAACTGATCATTGAATATTTTCAAATCTTACATGGATATATTAACACACTGATAAGATTTACCATTATGTCTGGAAGGATATCTTTGAGGTAAACCGTTTGACGAATATCTGAAAAAAAAAAAAAAATTCATTAGCACTGTGTAACTTTCGCATTTACATATTCAAAGTTTCACCCGTGTAAGTCCCGCTCCATGTAGAATTCCAGCTTAACATGTAACATTTGTATTTTTAAAGGACTCTAGCTGTCTACATACCTAGTTTTGTCTCAGTCAGTTCAGTAGTTTTTTACGTGAAAGAGTACATACTAATACACTAACTTTCGCATTTAGAATTAGAATTTTAAAACTAATCTCAATATTAATACTAACATTAAACTCGTTAACGGCAACAATATTTTGCACAACCCTAGGGCATAATATTGGTGACAAAATGTTCGAATATACTGACCTTTTCTTTTTCTTTTCTCGGCGATCATTTGGCCTTCCCGTAGATTTTCTTTTTTTGGCTTGATGACCAGGTACTTCCTCTAAGGTTTTTTTCCATATTCTACTCAAAATTAACAACTTTTTCCATCAAAAATCACTTTATTTTCATCGAAGCGCATTGACGCACCGTCGTTTCACTCAAGTAGTGTCATAGATAATACACATAAACCAGAGATAGATATGCAACAATGTTGTCTGGGGATTAAATTACGTGGAACCCTACTCAAAAGATGGAGCTGTTAAATTCTACAGAATTTAGTAGCGCCATCTATATCTACTATTGTATACTAATTACTACATTAAAAATATTCCTTCTATTTGTCTGATGTTTTGATGATTTACCCGTAAATAAAACAACACAATATTGAAAAACATTTATTTTTTACTATGTCTTACATAATAATTAAATGCTTGCGTTTTTATTTTATCACTTTTATCAAAATTTGAGAGCTTTCCTTTTAAAATTCTATTGACATTTGTGCACCAACTGTTAACAATTATATTTGTGCTAATATTTTTAATAAAAGTAGGTAGCAAATTGTGTTTTGGGCATGTTAATATTTTAAAATCAACCATCAAATTTATGTAATCATTTATTTTCTCCAGCAGACATCTATCGTGGGGTGTGGTGGACAAACAGCAAACTATACACTCATATACTTCATTGAGGAGATTAACAAATTCCTCAGTTGGATAATGCAGAGATCTTTTCGTATAATCCCTTTCCAATATGTAATCTGACTTTGTGGATAAATCTTTTGTGTTCATCAACAATTTTTTTGTACAAACCTTGCAATTTTTAAATATTTTTGTACGCGCTTTTTTTATTATGGCTCCAGCTACATAGCTTTTGGCACTTTTATGTACGATATTGTCTGCAGATTTTACATCATAACTTGCAGAAATTAGACTGGTGATGTCAACTGGAGAGTCACTTCTTAACTTCTGATTATCCGGCGTTTTATCAAAAAAATGTTGAACAGGCTGCAAAATCTTATTTTTATCTTTTTCGCAATTGGCATTCACAGAGTGTGGCGAAGTAAAATTATTAATCAATAAAGTTTTATATATACTTATAAAATGCTCGCATGTCGGATTTATATCGCGAACGCCGTGGCTGCGAATTTGGCAGAAGAAATTTTCAAGAGGATCTTGATTGATTGTCCTTGTTGTTAAACTTGTAATCCCTTTTTCCCTATTTAAATATTCAAACATTTCTTGATATGTTTTTATATTATGTATAAAATTAGTAATTGATGGCACTTTTTCATAAGCAACTGTACCATTTTTTTTAATGGTTTTAAAGCCCATAGATTGGAAAATTGGCAACAAGTCTTTCCATAGCATAAAATGATTAGAATTCCTTTTTAATGGACCTTTAAATTTTTTTTTATCTGGTTGGTATGAATGCCCATTGAATGAATCAAATAATTGATCCATTTTTAATAAGAAATCAGCTGTATGGACACACTCTTGTGGTAGTATTTTATGTCCTGAAAATAAATAGAAATAGTTAAGAAATGCATTTGAAACAATTCTTCACATACAGAGCTTACATAAAACAAGTGTAAATTAAATATTCAAAACACCTCCAACATGTGACTGTATATGGCCAGATTATGTATGATATACCTGTCGTATATGTACATATACATTGTATTACTCAGTTTCTGCTCCATCATCAGATCCTTATCAAACCTCGATCATCGTTTATCTAACACCTATTGAGACCATTACAATGAGCCCAAACACACATCCTTACTAATCGACCGAGCGAAGCGAAGGTCTTTGAGTTAACTAGGGCGATTTGCACTTGTCCGTCCGTCCGTCCGTCCGTCCGTCCGTCTGTCAGAGCCTTATAACTTTTGAATTACTGAACGTAATTACTTCAAATTTAGATATAATATGTAAACCGATGGCCTCCAGCCGAAAATGGCTTAAAAAGTTATAAAAATCTTTATTTCAGGGGGGCTCTCATAGAAGCGAATGCGAAGTAAAAAAAAAAAATCGCGTTACATAAAATTGTTACGTATCATTTTAAAGATAATTTTGAACTGAGTACAAAAATATTTTTTTTTAATTTTTCCCTTAAAATTGACGAAATGGGGGGCTTTCAAAGTGGCGATTTTATACGCTCGCTTGAAGACGCTCTCTAGAAAAATCCGCTATGGATTTTCAAACTGATTTTATGTTTTTAGGTCACTTATATCCTGTACTTGAACAACAAATACTAAAATTATATGAATATTATAAAGAAACGAGATTATTTAATTTTTAATGGGCGTCAGTAATTCATATAGCATCAACATAGCTTCACAATAATGCTAATAGATGGCGCAGTCAGTAACTATTCCCATGGAACTACGAGTTAAAATCAATGTTTGATAAATAATTCAATGTTTTCACTAACGTTCCCTAACCTTTACGGGCTACCTATAAGTTAAGTGATTGATGTTTTCTGTCAACTTATTTATCACGATCCTGTACGGGACACCTAAAAGGATATTGGGACGGATGTTAGGACTTAGGATTGTATTTAGGAGCTACCTACGTTAAGAGACTCCTACTTAGGGGATGATTTAGGTATGTTTGGTGAAAACGGGCATAATAATAATGTCAGTTTTGGTTATCATGTATCGATTGAATGAATAATCATGGGATACCGTTACCGCGAGGTCTCAGTTCGGGGCGAACCACTAGTATTATAAATTCGAAAGTGTGTTTGTTGGTTTGTCCTTCAATCACGCCGCAACAGGGATACAGATCGACGTGATTTTAGATTTTTATATTTGCATGGTTATAGTTGAGGACCAGGAGTGACATAGGCCACTTTTTATCCAGGAAAATCAAAGAGCTCCCGAGGGATTTTAAAAACTAAATCCATGCAGACGAAGCCGCGGGCATCAGCTAGTAATAATTATATCTGCTGTAAGTTGCTGAGGTGTTGGGTATCCCAAAGACTACTTGAAGCTCAAGGTTACCTATCTGGGAAAATGTCTTGGAAATAATCTGAAGTAACATTACACCAAATTCCAAATCAATCACACCTGTGAAAGTTTGCAAGACCCTTTAATCAAATAGAAAATGAGCTGATGACCTTGAAACGCCTGAATGGATCTTCACAAATTATTATATCTAAGATTCATCTTGATTACGCTAGCTTTCAAACAGAAAATTCGCATCAAAATCGGTCCATTCTTTGGGGTGCTACGAGGGTATAGATAGACACACATAAGCACGTCAAACTTATAAACACTCCTCTTTTCTTATTACTCCTCTTTTATTAGATTCTGTTTCAAAATACTAACTTGCTCACAATCATACTAATATTATTAATGCGAAAGTGTGTTTGTTTGTTGGTTTGTCCTTCAATCACGCCGCAACAGAGCTACGGAAAGACGTGATTTTTTGCATAGATATAGTTGAAGACCTGGAGAGTGACATAGGATACTTTTTATCCCGGAAAATCAAATAGTCAACTAAAACATTACTTTGGAATTATAAGGTAGAATTACTTACTTGCACAAAATCTCATTGCTGATGAAACCCGCTGACTAAATACTTGTGCTGCATGTTTAACTTTCATTTTCGGTATTTTTTCTTTTAAAACATGTGCCTCAGTTAATCGATTACATAATCTTATTTCATCATCTCCCACATCTGTCTCAAAAAGCATGACTATATGCTCCCACTTTGCTATTTTTTCTTCACCATTTTCTATATATCTTAAATCTTTTCCAAGCAAGTTATTTCGCATGCCCTTTAGCAAATGTGGAGGGTCATACAAGTGAAATATTTTTTTACCTTCAATTTCATATGAAAGACTTTTCAGTTCATCTTCTCTTCTCAAATACTCTGCTTTAGTGTCCTCGAACAGGCTTTTTATTACCGACATATTAGTTTGTGACTGATCGCATACAGTAGCTACAACTGTTAAGCCTGTACTATTGATAGCTTTAATTGCATCAATTAAAATCTTTTTTAAATGTTCCTTTTTTGTTGCTCCTTGGCAAAATGAATATGAAACGGGTTGCTTAAATTTACTTTTCAGGCCCTTTATCATGAGAACTAAAACATGGTCTGCAATTTTATCAGTTTTACTGTATCCATAATCCTCAAAGCCAATTATTTCCCCTGCAAATTTTTGATATTGCAGGCCAGGGGACAGAGACATTTCATCAAAGATTAATATGCAGTATTTTTCCTCTGGCTCCATTTTTAGCACAGTCGCTTTTAAGTGGTTCATTACATCATAATTTATACCTGGATGTATACACACTTTAGCTGTTAATTTCTGTAAAGTCCTTTTTGAGGGAAGAACAAATCCTAGGTTTTCCATCCAGGTATATGCTTTGCGACTGTGCTTATAAATTGTCAAACATAATATTTTCTCAGAAAGAGAGTATTTTCTTCCCCTTGGTTTTTTTTTATGTTTGAGTTGAAGCTGGGTAAAAATTTTTATTGGTTCTGGTAGTTTTTCTACCTTTTCTATGAATGATTTTGTTTTTGCCAACTTAACTGCTGCCTTTATTCTGGATTCTTGTGTTTTGCATTTTAATCGCAAAGCAATTAGTTTTTGACGTAGTTGTTCCTCTTGTTTGTACCTTGTAGGGCGATTCTTAATCGGGCAAGGACAACTATTAGCATTTTTGACATCTGTAATAAAGAAAAAAGGTCACCATTGAATTAGCTATACAATTTAGGGTTTGCCAAATAACAAAAATGGAACACTAATAATTTCATCATATCTGCCTCTCCATCTGTCTGTATATGTCACTATGTCAGTACGCCACATGCACTTTACTAGGAGACTATTAGAACTACATTGAGAAAATTTTAATGTCACGATGTTCTGCGAACCACAATACTACAGTATCAGAATTGAGAATTGGAATCTGAAATTTTTATAGGACCATCTCACAAAGTTTCTCAATGGATTAAAAAAGATTTACACAAATCAGTTGAGAAATCTCAGAGATATCAATGTTCCTAGGTAGAAAAACCCAACTCCTCCTTTATTGTCGGTTAAAAAAGTAGCCTTAGTTACTCCGTATAACATCAGCTATCTGCCAGTGAAAGTCCCGTCAAAATCGGTTCAGGCGTTCCCGAGATTAGCCGCAACAAACAGGCAGAAAGACAGACATACAAAAATGTGTTTTGATTATAAGTACTGTATTTAAGTTCATAATATGCAATTAGTAAAATTTAAAAAGCTGTTATTTGGACATTACAAACAGACACTTCAATTTTATTTATTTCTAATAGATTAATTGCAACAGAGCAAGCCATCTAGAATAAAACATAAAGGTATTTGTATTTTAAAAATACCTATTTTATTTCCATTTAGTATTTAAAATACAAAACACAAAACTATTTGGTATTTTGCATTTGAAATAATAAATCAAAAAATCGGCAAATGTGTGAGTCGGGCCTGGCTTTTTTAGGGTTCCGTACATATAACCAAATCACTTTTCTAGTCTAACTAGATATTTAAATATCTTGGGGGAAAATGCTCTTTTGTTTTGGCCACAATTACTTATAAACCGCATCATAAATCGGTGTTTTCAGTATTTGTTGTTTAAATACACAGAATAATACATAATATACAGAAATTTCAAATTTAAGTAAGTAGTTTAGTTTTTGAAATAGATCCCGTAACAAAAGGGTTCTAAAACCGAAAACTTTGATGGCCCCCATTTCTTCATTTTTGTAGCTAAAAAATAATAAAAAAAATACTTAATGAGTTCTAGACTAGAAATAAATAAATAAATAGACAAGACCCCACATGCCAAAGAAAAAACTAAAGGACAATGGGCAAAAATGTATGGAACTTGGTCCAAGAGCCTCCACTGATGAGACATGCGGGAAATGAAAGGTCAAAGTTGTCGTATGATTCTGGCAAAACTCTATTAAATTCTGTCCGGGGGTTATTTTGCTACGGTCATGTTCTGACTAAATAAATAATATGACTCGTGTTAAACAATTCAGCGTGTATGTTATCTTTTTATGAAGTCATTCGATCAAAAGCGCCAATAGATTTAAGATTATGGAACACTAGCTGATGCCCGCGACTTTGTCCGCGTAGATTTCGTTTTTCAAATCCCTCGGGAACTATTTTTTTCCCGGGATAAAAAGTAGCCTATGTCTCTCTCCAGGTCCTCAACTATACCCATGCAAAAAATCCGTAGCTCCATTACGGCGTGATTGAAGGACAAACCAACAAACACACTTTCGCATTTATAATATTAGTATGATGACCAAGATCTTAAGCAGCGAACACAGTGAGAGTCAGTCAAAGACTGTCGCGACGATTTTCAGACCACAAGGTATGTATTCTGTGGAACTTAATATGTGGGTAGAATCATAATTCTGATATACGAAGTTAGGATTGGTTAGATATGGTCTATGGTATGAAGATTAGGGTAGGTGAAAAAGTTCATCACCGACATGAGCCACCGCCGTCATTAACCTTGACGACCGCTCCATAAATCCCCCATGAATAAGTACTCCCACAAGAAGCTAGAAAGAACAGCATAACACGGGGCGGTTGCCACAAAGACTGCGCACTCGCTTACCGGTTGTTGGACAGGGCCGGTGCGGTGCATGCATTCACAACAGGCTAGGACTGCGGGAGGGGGACACACACAATGATAATCCCACCCCCTCTGACCTTCCTTACCTTGTTTTGTTTACCTGGACGCGAGCCGAGAACATAAACGTACTCCATAGTCATATTATATCTTCGCCTGGTGTCGGTGACGTCATAGCGGTGTTCTGGTAGGTGTCTGATGGGCGAGGGAAGCGCGGTGAGGTTAGAAGCGGGAGGGGCCTCGAATTAAAGATAAATAAAGAGATTAAGAGACCATGTCATAATAAAGACAACGTTATGTACGTAAAATCATATTATTTAGTCGGAACAAACAAGACTAAGTATAACAAAATAACCCCGGGACAGAATTTAATAGAATTTTGTCAGAATCATACGATAACTATGACCTTTCATTTCCCGCAAGTCTCATCAGTGGAGGCTCTTGGACCACCTTCGCCCATTGTCTTTTTATTTCGACTCCTTTTCCATGTACGGGAGCTCCATTTATTTTTTATTTTTATTATTTGTTGTTATAGCGGCAATAGAAATACACACTCTGTGAAAATTTCAACTGTCTACCTATTACGGTATATGAGATACAGCCCGCTGATAGAAATACGGACGGACAGACGGACAGTGGAGGCTTAGTAATAGGATCTGTTGGCACCTTTTTACGGAACCCTAAAAAGTATTTGCATTTCGTATTTTCTCAAACTACTTGGTACATCTCTGATCTTAATATAAATCATATTAAGTTCTTAGGTCTTTCAAAATTATTGTTACAGGAGTATGAATTATTGGTCGATAGTTCTAAATATCAATAGAACAGCGCTAACAATCTGTTGTTCCACACCGGGAAATGCAGTGTTGGCAGGCCCACCACCAGGTGGACCGACGACATCAAACGAGTCGCAGGGAGCCGCTGGATTCAAGCGGCGCAAGACCGAAGCCTGTGGAAGTCCATGCAGGAGACCTTTGTCCAGCAGTGGACGTCTATAGGTTGATAAGAAGAAGAAGTTCTAAATATAAATAAATGTAAAAACAAGCACATACCCAGTGTGATTGTTGGCATCTCTTGTTTAAGTTCATGTTGTGGTTCATGTTGAGTGTTGTCATGTGTTCCTGACTGAAGTTCATGTGAAGTACTTGGCAGAGCTTGTACAGCTTGCTCATGTATAATTTGTGGCTCTTGCTGCATCTGAGTATTATCTGAAATTTAATAGTATACTATTAATATTGTATTTATGCTGTCACTCAATTCTTACAAAGTCTTAGTTATGATGAGACATCAGAGAAATGTATCTATAAATTGAACTTTAAAAGAAACATAATTATACTATTTTTTATATTTAACCTAAGTTATAATTTTCTACATATTACAAAAACAATCTAGCACACACACACACACCCACACACTCACATACACTACAACTTACTTAAGCTCACATTATTTTTCATATGAGCACCCTTGTAAACCTTCTTTCTGTATTGAAATATTGTGTAGTAGTTTCTAATGGAGGGAAGGCCACTGCTGCCTAAAGCACAGGGCAACCTAAATTAGGCAGCAGAGACTGACCATAATTTGTTTGCTCATTAAGTTATACTTATTGTAAACTTTTTGGAAAAAATAAATAAACTATTATTATTATTATTATGCTGCTTTCCTCGATCTTTCCTAGGCGTTTGATCTTGTTTGCTATGAAAAACTTTGGGACAAGCTGAGGGACCGCAATGTACCTCCAGACCTGATTAATATCTTGAGTTTCTGGTATAGCTCCCAAACAAGTAGATTCAAATGGGCTGGTGCCTATTCGGAAGTGAATAGGCACCTTGAATGTGGAGTTAGACTTGGTGGCTTAGCATCTCCTACTCTCTTTAACATTTACATTAATCCAGTTGATATTGATTAACTCGGTGATTTGAAAATTGGGTATTACAATACAATACAACATAGTCTTAAGGTATTCTAAATTTTTACTAATAAATAATGTATAATATGATAATGCTATGGATGTTTATCTGAAAATAAAAATAAATTGTTATTTTTATTATTATTAATGGCTTTACTTACAAAGTAGTAAATATTTGGTATTCTTAGGTATATTTGGAAGAACTTATGTACTATTTTTATAATAACATCTAAAGTCTTGTGTAAAAGCTGTTTTAATAATAATAATAAATGTTCAGAAATAAACTTACAAAGATGTAGCGAAGGAATCGCATTGCGGGTAAGTTGTGAACTGGGAAGTCTGTAACATTCTTCAAAATGTCTGTAGCATATGCGAACAGAATTGGAAATATAATTATTTCCCTTTTCTTGAGTTGTTACATCTAAAACAGCTTTCCATGATTCAAATTTTTCACTGTTTAGGTAGTCCCATTTTGGAAAATGATGTAATGGACCTGAAATTCATTAAATATGATAAGTAAATAAATAAATATTTTAATTGAAAACTGATACTTATTGAAGAAAGGAGATCAGACTGAAATGGTCCAAATGAAGTTGGCTGATGAAGTCTAGTTTATTTAGTAGTTCATGAAAAGAGGGTAATTGGTTACTTTGGGCACCATAAAATTGGCCTATGGAAAAAAAATTATACAATCAAGAAAATTGGTATTATACTATACAGCTACCAAGATGAAATACTCCATACCACAGCATTTTTACACTAAATTTTAATGGACGATCACTAAGAATATTGTATGTTCACAAATCAATACAAATTATTCGTTCATGTTACTTTTATTTTAAACCTTTGACATTCTGCATTTGAATAATTAACAAAAATATTTAATACCTCTTAACTTTTAATACTCAAAACCTCCCAATAACGATGTGGGTGATACTAGTGTCAATTACTTTTTCTCCATGTGTCAATTTATTTGCAGGTATAGTTAGTGATATAATATGAAACTATTGATTAAAAAAAGTAGGTCTCATAAACCGATGCCACTGACCAAATTAGCTGCTTCTTGGATAGATACCTACTTTATAACTAGGAAAATTGTAAAATTATTTATATTATATCTACTTAGAAAAAGCTGGAGGCAAAAGCTGGTTATTATTATTTTAATTAAAATTCAATTCCCAAGTAGTGGCTTCTAGGCATGCCATAAAGATGGTTCTGTTTTTATAAGTAGGTAACTTGGTTTCAGATTCTATTATAAACTAGTGGTTCGCCCCGAACTGAGACCTCGCGGTAACGGTTTCCCATAATTACTTATTCATTCAATAGATACATGACGATCAAAATTGACATTATTATTATGCCCGTTTTCACCAACCATTACTAAATCATCACCTTTGTAGAAGTCTCTTTACGTAGGTAGCCCCTAAATACAATCCTAACATCCCAATGTCATTTTCACCTTTAGTTGTCCCGTAGAGGTTTGTAATAACAAAGTTGACAGAAAGTGTCAACTAACTTAACATATGTAGCCCGTAAAGGTTAGGGAACTGTTATAGTGTAATCCTCAAGGCCTCAATCAAACTTAGATATAGTTTTTTGGAACATTCAAATTAAATTACTTGTACACAGCGTCAACTATCGACACGATCAGAAAACATGTAAAAACAAACTGCAACGTGAAGTTTTATTGATGTTTGATAAATGACTAAATAATAATTTTTAATTGAATATAATATGTTACATATAGCTGCATTTGCTATATGAGATGAGAGCGCCATCTATTGACATCATTGTGAAGTTCTGTTGTTGCTGCTCATTAAAAGTTAAATAATTTAGTTTCCTTATAACATTTATCTAATTTTAGTATTTGTTGTTCAAGTACATGATATTACGCTAAAATTATAAAACTTTCAAGCCCCAGCTTTCAATGGTTATTCCGTTGTGAGGTCAAATATAATCTCCACTTTGAAAGCCCCCCATTTCGTCAATTTTAGGAAAAAAATTAAAAAAAAAATACTTTTGTACTCTGTTCCAAATTATCTTTAAAATGACGTACAGTAACCCTATGAAAAGCAAAAAAATTTTTTTTTCTTCGCATTCGCTTCTATGAGAGCCCCCCCTGAAATAAAGATTTTTATAACTTTTTAAGCCATTTTCGGCTGGAGGCCATCGGTTTACATATTATATCTAAAATTGAAGTAATTACGTTCAGTAAATCAGAAGTTATAAGGCTCTGACAGACGGACGGACGGACGGACGGACGGACGGACGGACAAGTGCAAATTCACTCAAGTAGACTCAAAGACCTTCGCTTCGCTCGGTCGATAAATAAAATAAAAAAACCTTTATTTTCCTTATCTGAACTATACAATTTATGCTTAACTAATAATATTAATAACTATAATAGTGTGTTAGCATTAGGTTTATGTACTAAGTGTATGTTGTCTTTGTGTGAGTATGGGCAATGTGTAAATGTTTAAGTCTGTGGATTTGAGTATGTGCGTGCGATTTGATTTTTGATTGTTTTTATAAGAAGATAACTTGGTTTCAGATTCTATTAAGTACATACTTATTGAACATAACATTGAACATTTCCTGAATCATGTGTATGTACTTAGCACAGCACCCTCCTTAGTTATTAGGTCAATTTAGGTCACTCATCCCTCAGTAAACAATGTACTGACAAGTCACAAGGTGGCCAGTTTGCTGTATGGCCAGATGACATTCTTACTTCCCCTTAAAACTAGTGGACTCCTTAAAACTGAATTAATTAGGTATGTCATCAGATAATAATCCAACAGTGATCTAGTATCTGAACTTTTATCGATAAGGCTTATGAAACAAGGTTAGTACTTACCATCAACTGTACATCCAAAATAACACTTTAATTTTGACTTTTTAGGCATTTTATCCTAGTGCAAATTCAGTTCAAGTCAATTTGAAGCGCCAAGTTAATCAGAATAGAAAGTTACGCTGAGTCCATAAATCATTGAGCCAAGTTAATCGTTATAGCAAAAAGTCTCGGAGTCCTTTAAACAAGCCAATAAATATCAAAGCAAATATCGAATTCCGTTATCCGTAAACACGCCAAGTTGTTGAAATAATATTTGAAAATCAATCCGAGTACCTACACGACGCTTCACAGTTCACACGAGAGAAAAAACGTTTTATTTCAAACTTGAAACTTAATAAAGCTACATTTACACGCTTGGCAAGTCTCGACAAGTGTCGACAAATACAAGCGTGTGAACGGGGTGTTTGGCTTGGCTTGCGACGGCTTGCGTGAGCTTGTCGCCGATCCGGGCATATGTCGGTTTTTGAACACAGATCAAAAGAAGCTTGCGGCAAGCGCTTGCGACGTATTTACACGTTGGTGCGTGTTTAGTGTCGCTCATGAGCTCGCGCCGAACGGGTGTTTTACGCTGCGCTGTATACGACGGCGTATTCATCACTAGCTGATGCCTGCGGCTTCGTCCGCGTGGATTTGGTTTTTAAAATCCCGCGGGAACTCGGGTTTTCCGGGATGCCTATGTCACCCTCCAGGTTCTCAACTATACCTATCCAAAAAATCACGTCAATCCGTAGCTTTGTTGCAGCGTGATTAACGGACAAACCAACAATCAAACACACTATTTATAATATTATGTATTAGTAAGGAAGAATTAATACTATTCGTACGACAGTAAAGGCAATCTAATTAAATTTTAGAACACAAAAGTTACTATTGTGAATTAAATATGATAGCTAGATAATATATTCCCTTGGGGACTTTTTTGTAGAAAATAATGAGTACTTTAATCATGTAGTACATAATTTTTATGTATCATCAATAGTTTTCTCAGCACATGCCAAATAATGCATTTTATAGGCAAAATTTTGCTACCTTGGGTTGCATTATTGCAATTTTCTTAAGGATCTTTATTTTTTTTTGAAAAATAATTTTTGGCCTATGTTACTTCCTGATAACTTAGCTTTCTATTGGTGAAAAAATGGTTAAAATCGGTCCAGTAGTTACAGAGCCTATTCGGTACAAACAAACAAAAAAATCTTTCCTCTTTGTAATATTAGTATAGATCAGTAGTTAGTCAAACGACGAAACTATGGCCTTTCTTGAGGCATAGTGTTCAAAGTGAACCATGCATATGGAATCCAAAGGACGTAAACCACAAAGATAAAAAGAAAGTCTACGTCTACATCTTCCATCACTTCTGTTGTTGTCTGCACAGTTTGCCTGTCCGTAACACACTACACACTCGCAAGCGTGTAAATGGCATCCAAGCGTTTGTAAAGGCTTGGAGCTTGTGGATGTTTGCCAACCCTTAGCACGCATGTAAACGTAGCATCAAAGTTCAAACCAGTTCAAACCCTAAGCGTGTTTCTATTCACGCATCTTTTTTCAAACCTTTACAAAAATATTTTTTTCTATAGAAGTTATTAAAACAAAAACATTCAATGTTGTTGAAAATTAATAATTTATTTGACTATTATATTATAATATGTTTTTGCATTTTTATATAATTACTATTTTTAAACAGCTGCCATCTAGTTAATAGCTAAGAAAACTTAAAAACTTTTGGGGGAACCCTTCTCAGTAGAGGGCGCTAACCATGTATTTTTTTTCTGCTAAATTTTAATAGGGAAGTGACATACCCATGAGTAGTGTTTACCACAGACCATAACATGGTGTTTACTAAGGCGTAAGGCGATAATAACATGGCGGACTCTGCTAGACGCGACGACGTGATTGGTTCAATTGGATTAGATCGAATGTAAGATCGTCTGGAATAGGCCTGTTTTGAAAATAAGGTCTATTTAAAATCATTATTTTAACTGGTTTTTGTTGTATTTGGCCAGACTTGAAGAATTTTGATAAGCGTTTCCTGTAGAGACATCTGGAATAATTAGTATGAAACTGCGAAATTTGGAGTTGACCACTTTTGAAAATTACCTCCTGAATTAAACTTAAAACCTAAACTGCATTTTAATCAATATGTACTACATCGATTTCAGTAAAGTATTTAGAGAGAAAACTAATCTGTGCATAAATCTGTCGTAAAAATAATCCTGCTAGTTTGGGTTGCTAGATTCAAGAAAATTTTGCGATAGTGCAAAGCTTTAATATTCACAATTTTCATGCACAGGTAAATAAAACGATTAAAATGTTTGTGTTTTATTAATTTTCCATTTTTTTTTAAAACATACTAAGTATTTATTTTTAAATACATTAATTCTCAAAAAATATTTTTTACGAAAGAATAGTGTGAGGAGGAAAGAAAACGCAGACTATGCACGGGGAATTCATGGAAGTAGGGGGGTTCTAAGGTGGTACGTAAGTGGTAAGGTACGGTCTAATTAATACTAGGGTATTCTAATTTCTAGAACTCATAAAAAATAGAATGGACTATTACAGTTGCTGTTGACTTACTGTTGAGCACTGTTCATACAATGTATACGTCGATTGCGGATTGGCAGTTGGCACACAGCACCGCGCAACACCGCAGAGGGCGGTGAAGCGGGGTCTTACGTCGTTTATGTATTATGTAACCTTGTACCTTAAGTAATCTGTCGATGCCTAAAACACGGCCTAGAGGTTGGACCGTATGAACGAGCGGCGCGGTGCGGTGTACACAGTCATCATGTGTCCGAGTCTTCACGGGTCCGGGGAAATCCGTTCAGGGCGTGAGCGCTCTGCGGATGGTTTCTACCGCGTGCCGTAATAACGGCACCCTATTTGGGTTAGCCATATCGTGGCATGATGATACACATGATGTACGTCGACGGATTACTTAAATAGCCCATAAGACGTAAGATCCGCTCTCCGCTGCGTATCGCGGTGCCGTCTGCCGACCGCTTATTGTGTATGTACATGGAATTATTAGGAATTAGGAAAAATTAATTATACCTACTGACAGCTGTACCTAATTTCTCCATGATATGTTTTTTTTAACTTGGTTAGTTAAAATAAATTACTCAAGAAGATTTTGCCTTTGTTATGACTGCCTACTTCCATGGTCATTCCATGGTTTAAGACGATGTAGTCGTAATTCCTAGTTCCATGTACACTTTTTGACACTTGACATTTGTGACAGATGAAATATTTTGATAATTTTGATTTTTAGTTTCTAGGTTAGTTTTAGGCTCTGCTTCTAACCCCTTTTTTTACTCTTATAGATTGAAATTAAATAATAAAATTGTTTTGTTACAGATTACTATGTCTGCAGCAAAGCGAGTCCAGGTAGGCGATTACATACTGATTAAAACTTTATTATTTCAAGATTGAAACATTGTATTGATATATTGTTTATCATGAACTCAGACCAAATAAAAAGATGATGAATTAGGTATGTTTACTCTCTAATTAGTGAATATATGTTTACATTTTCAGCAATGGGCCACTTTTGCGCGCACCTGGCACATATTTGACTGTAAATGGCAGGATCCATACCAATCTGCAAGTGTTATAAAGAAGTACCTCATGGGTATGCATAAGCCGATATACCACCCAATGAATGACTGTGGTGATGTGGTGGTATGCATCAATAGCAGAGACATAGCCCTCCGCGGGGACGACTGGCGTCAACGCGCCTATTTCCATCATACTGGCTACCCGGGAGGTGCAACATGGACCCTAGCTTGGGAAGTCCACAGTAAAGATCCTACTATGGTTAGTATACACTTCCTACTCATCCTCATTTTTTGACGTGATAACGTCTTATAAATCGATAACACCGGCTGCACGCACGAAAAAGTGTCTAGTTCCGCCTAGCCTGAGCAAGCGAGAGCGCGGAACAAGCTATAGAGAGGCATGATCGGTCCAAGCGTTGGTTTAGAGAGGGCCCGCCAGTCATCGCGTGCGCGCTGTGGTTAGCGGTCATCAATGTTTCTTTATGACGTTATCACGTAAAACTATCGTCTGTAAACAGGCTTTATTCCTGTATCTGTTTTTTTAAATAGAATCACATTTACCACAACCTCTCCTTATTGAGTATTGATGTGGATAAAAATAGGTTGGGTATATCTTGGCTGAACAATAAGGGTAAGATCTATAGATGGCACTCTCACTCAGCTCAAACTCAAGACCGAGTTAAAACGAGACAGATTTATGATAGAACATATTCGTGTCTCATTTAGAGCAGAACCATATATCATATCTCATAGATCTCAGCCTAAGTGAGATGTATAGATCTGTCTCAAGTCGTAAGCCAAATCTGAGCATTCTCTTACCTGTGGTACTCACTTTTTTTTCATGTTAAATAACAAGCACATGTTTGTTATTGTATCGCGGGCCATAAAAAGAATAAAAAGTTAGGTACTGATTTCTAAGGTTTTCATGATTGCTATGAATTTAATTAAACATTTATGAACGAATTCATTCCATATATTTTAACTGCCTGCCTCGATACCATCCCATCCTTAGTGTCTAGACAGATTGAGTTTCATATAACTGCAAAATTGCAGTTCAGATCTAATTTTATTACAAGTAACTTTATTGTATCACAACTGCTGACCTGTAGTTCTGCTTGCAATTCTAAAACAATTTATTCTAGAGCTTAATAAGCCTATAGATCCACTTGTTATATTTAGCATATGAAAATTATATAACAAAATTAAACCTCAATCTTTGTATATTGTACAACTCCACTAACTAAATTCTAATACAACTTATTATTATGTCTAGCATCTGAAAATAATAATTAAACCTAAAACTTAAAGCCACAAACTTACAAATCCACTAAAGTTTCTTCTCTTCTTCTTTATCAACCTACAGATGTCCACTGCTGGACAAAGATCTACTGCATGGACTTCCACAGGCTTCGGTCTTGCGCCGCATGTATCCAGTGACTCCCTGTGACTCGTTTGAGTTGTTGGTCCACCTAGTGGGGGGGTCTGCCAATACTGTGCTTCCCAGTGCGGGTTGCCACTCACTCGACCATCAGCACTTCAAACTACATGTTAAATAAAATATGTTGTAAACTAAAAGTTAACTGTTTGTTAATTTCAGATCATTAAGAAGGCAGTGTACAGAGCAATGAAAGGCACTCTACAGAGGCGTCACACTATGCAGAGGTTATTTATTTATCCCGGCGAGGAGGTCCCTGAAGACATAATGCAGAATGTGTCAAGCCAAATACGTCAATTGCGTCAAGTTCCTATGAGGCTCGATCATATTCCTGAGGAGGAAGTCCAAAAGTACCCCAAAGTCATGGAATACCCAGAAGATTATGTGCTTAAGTAAATTCTGTATTTTTTTTAATTAGTTAAGATAGTAAGTACGGTTGTAGTAGATATGAATAACTAAATTAAGAATAAATTGTCCTTAAAACATAATTCATTAATTTATTTATTTTCCATTATTTTATATAATAATATATTATTTTTAACCATTTTTGACTCAATTTGGAATCTGCTTTTGAGGGTGAAAAAGTAGTAACATAAAAGGAAAATTGAAACACTTATTATGATAATGAACTTTTTATTATGAGTAGCAAAATAATTAATTACAATTTTAAACTATAGTATATCAATTTAAACAGTTTACCAATAGGACAATTTACATTCAGAATCAATAGTGATAAAATTATAACTGAAAAGTAAGCCAATAAAATCATTTTATTAAATTATGGCAGCAAGGTATGGGAAATTTTTGAGGCTAAGACGGTTGTTGCACACGCACAGGTTTGCTGGTTTAATATAATTAATTCACAAACTTCACTTGGCTCCCTGAACTTGTTTCTTCACTTGTTTGAACATTTTGAGCCACCTTGTTGCTCAAACTGAGCTGTGAATGTTGAACTGGTACAGTAGTAGCAATTTCGTTATCAATAACTGTTTCATTACCATTGGTAGGGATACTATTTACTTTAACTACAACAGTGGCATCATCACTTTCAGTTATATTTTCTGTTGGAGGTTCAGTAGCTTCTTCATTTCTTTTGCTTTCACCATGTTCACTTTCAGATTTATTCAAAGCACTTCCATTTGATGGTTTAACTGGAACTCTCTCAGTTGGAACGTTAATGTCTTCTTCCGCCTTATTGTGGCCTACTTTGTTATGAATTTTCTTTTTATTGCATCCTTTATATTGTTGAGAGTTTTAATAATAATTAAATCCTCAAGACTAACCTTTTCAAAAGAATCATCTTCTAAATTTTTGAGTTCTGATGGTTGTTCACGGCGCGAGGCAAGTTTTGTATTTTCTACTTGGTTATTTCCTTGTTCAGAGCCTTGAGAAGGCTCTAACTGCTCGAGCCTTCCACTGGGTGCCGAAACTATTCCTGGACGCGGTATTGCGCATACCACGGACAGGAGCGCTAGTGCCAATAAAAAATTTCATTTTACCTGAAATAGACATGAATTCAAAATTAAAACAAAAATGCTATAATATTAACTAGTGCACACTTATGTTAACATGAACTCCCTTATCGACCACAGGCAATAACTGTTTTTGGGACAAGAGATGAAGCCCCTATGTTAGAAATTCGTCAGTTCGAACATTTTCACGAAAAAATTCTCAGACCAAAGTTCCTGATATTGTGTGGGCGGCCTAAAATTTTAAATCCTACTTTTATTTAATTATTTAAAAATAAAAACTACTCTAGCGGCACGTTATGATGGCCGGTTTGACACATTACAATAGTGATGTGGAATGTCAATTTATTCTCGAACAAAAAACAATTAAGTTTTGTTTTTGTACCTGATTAAATAGGTTTAATAAAACAAAAATGTATATGTTTATTTAATTTATTTGAACGAACTGAATATTTGAATGAAAATGAATATACATACTTTATATGCACACAAGAAACATATGAATACAAAAGATACCAAAAAAGGTGCCACAAAAGGCCATAATTAATCAGATTCGTCCATACTACTATTTTCATTGTCGTCACTGCTATCATCACCTACATTAATAATTATATGTTCGTTTTCTATAGTATTATCTATTTTCACATCTCTTTCATAATCTTCCCTTATTAATTTAACAGTTCTATTCACAACCTTTTCCCAGTCTCCTTTAGTCACATGTTCACAAGCTTCTTCTAATAATTTTAGCATTTTTTTTGTGGTAAATGGGGGTTCTGTATTGTGTCTTGCAGCATATCCCTTAATTTGAGCCCACACCAACTCAATCGCATTATACTCACAATGGTAAGGCGGTAACCGTATAACTCTGTGCCCATGTTCTAATGCTATTTCGTCAATGACGTATCGGATCTTGGTTGGTTTGTTTTCTTTTAAAAGACGTACTAATTCCGCTTTTAACATATTCATGTTTGCATCTACGCCATTTTTACGAAGCCATGCGACGATATCAGCTTTCTTTTGGGATTGGGCAGGTGGCTTGTCAATTTGCATCGAGTGGTATGGGGCGTTGTCCATAATTATAATAGATGGTTCAGGGAGGCTACACAACATTGAGGTAAACCATTCAGTAAACTTTTCTCCATTCATGTCTTCATGATAGTCTCCAGTGGTTTTTGACGCAAAAGCCATGAGAGAACCTTCGACAAACCCGTTGATGGTTCCGGCGTGACAAATTATAAGTCGCGATCCTTTTCCTACAGGAACTTTGGAAGTAGATGCTGCTGTGTCATCGTTCCAAGAACGGCCTACAGTATGGTTAGCATTAAGCCATGTTTCATCCAAGAACACAACATTTTGCCAATTTTTGATTTCTTTCACTTGCCGTAAAAAAGTATACCTTGCCATCGCTATATCAAATCTTTCCATCAATATTTTGCGTTTGTTACATTTTTTGTATCGAAATCCAATGGTCTTCAAAATCTTCGTTAAAGAACTTTCCCCACCGAAGAATAATCCAGCTTCCTTCAGTGAATGCACCAACTTTTTTCTTGTTGGATACTCCTTCTGTAAATAGTAGCCGTAAACATGTCTTCGGATAGCATCGGCATCAAAGCTATCGATGCCTACGACTGGTTTTGCTCGTTTTCTCTTTTTTGGTGTGTGAAGTTTATTTTCTTCTGTGCCAGTCTCGCCATATTTTTTTTTAGTTATCCGTCTAACAGTTCGTTGTCCAATATTAAGCGCATCAGCTACGCGTTCAACCACTGACGTTATAGGTAAAATTGGCCCTCCATTTTGAGCTTCACGATCGAAATAGTTACGAAGGCGTATTACGAACTCACGTGTCTGACTATTTAGAACAGTTCTCTGCGTACGTTCGGTCATATCGACGAAATCCACAACAAAGGGCTTGAACAGAGTCCAAATTAACGAGCAAGGGTCAACAGTAATGCAGTATCAATATTTGAAATCCAAAGCCAGGTCAAAACTATATCACAATCGCATTGCACTGACAGTTTATACTTTTCGAAGCAACGTCAATTCGAAACTGCTTTGTTTTGCATTGAGCATTGACGCGAGTTTGCCGGAGGTAGTAGTTGTGCTAGCCAGCGATCCTATGTGACGATCGTATTAGATTCCATTTTTAAAAATTTTCAATTTAGAAGACCAAATGCCGAGTTGTGGTATATATCATATAAAAATAAAAATTTTACCTTTTGTATGAAACAGCTGATATTTTTTTGCGATTTCAGAGGTTTGTCCACATAGTGAAAATTGTTCATATTCACAAGTACATTCACCCCTTAAATGGTGCAAACTGATTTTTCTACACTTGTATACATTTTAGAAATCAATTTAATAAATAAATTTTGAGTCCTAAACCTAAAACTACATTCGATAAAATTTATGAATCTCTGCACATCACTATCGTCAATAAAGTAATACAATTATTTCCTTCAAAGTCGTTATCAATTAATACGGAACTTCATGAGCGGACAAACGTCAAACCGGCCATCATAGCGTGCCGCTAGTTTAGGTAAGTGGCACTCGGGGACTGCCGCGGTAAAGCTATTGCATAGCGTTCGTACCCAAAGGGTACCAACGGGACCCTATTACTAAGCCTACGCTGTCCGTCCGTCCGTCAGCGAGCTGTATCTCGTAAACCGTAATAGATAGACAGATGAAATTTTCACATATTATGTATTTCTATTGCCGCTATAACAACAAATAATAAAAATTAAATTAAAATATTTCCATGGGTACATGGAAATATTTTTATTTAATTTTTTTTAACGGAACCCTAAAAGAGCGAAGCCCGACTCGCACTTGGCTGATTTTTTATCATCTTATGCAATTATAATAATTATGCAATATTTTTTTTTGCATAATAAAAATTATGCAAAAAATAATTAAAAAAAAAGCCGACCAAGTGCGAGTCGGACTCGCGCACCGAGGGTTCCGTACTCCAAAAGTAAAAGTAAAACGATAATATTATATTAATTTGCTTATTTATCGTTAACTTTGTTTGTAGAGGTTTATTATTATTATAAGAGGTTTATATTAATATAAAAAATACTATGCTAGTTAGAGCGTTGATTTTATTTTTCCTGTAAAATATACATAAACCTCTATTGACCATAGTTATTTCAGATTTTTCGATTAGTAAACTTCGGAGATAAGGGGGGGAACGGTATTTTTTTCGACACTGGCCGATTAATCAAAAACTATTATATCTAGAAATAAATAAAAAACTGTTTTAGAGTGCACAAGTAAAGGCCTTTCATATGATACCCCACTCGGTATAGTTATCTTACTTTGAAATTTCAAACCCCCGATTTTCCCCCTTTTGTAATCAAACTAAAAATAATTTTCGATTTTTCTTTATTCCAATGATCTTGGGCCACTATTATACACAACTATGCCAAATTTCATGTCGATAGCTTTAATAGTTACTGAAATAATCGACTGTGACAGACGGACGGACGGACGGACGGAGCAAGTCTCACCATAAGGGTTCCATTTTTACCATTTTGGTACGGAACCCTAACAAACAAACAAGAAAAGTGCACTGTCACTACTTCGCGAGTGAGATTCGAACCTGCGACATCATACACCATACGGTAAAGAAAGCGGCCGCTCGCCCACTGCGCCAAACAGAGCTACTTGTGAACCTCTAAAATGTTGAACGCTTACTGAACGACAGTGTTAGCAGAGTAAAGATAGATAGAGTATGGAAACTACCTATAAACGTTCGAAACGGCTCACTCACACAAACATGCGCATCGACGAGACCAAATACCGGTCCTCAGTACTGACAGCACCGCGAGGCCCGCTATTTGGCTCGTCGATGCGCATGTTTGTGTGAGTGAGGCCGTTTCGAGCGTTTGTAGGTAGTTTCAGTACTGGTTATAATTCTACTGTGGTGTTAGGTTTATTTTCGTTAAGGAATTTCTTGATTCGGTCGCCGCGCTCAAAATTTTTGTCCTAGTTCAAATCTAATTAGGATATTTGTATGAAGTGACTAATAATTGAATGTAAATGTAATTTGGGAAATAAATGGCTATTTATTTATTTATTTATATTTTATGTCCTTCCTCAGGATGCAGACAATGCAATGTAGAAATAATTTCAGCCAAGCAATGGTTTGAAAGTTTACAGACACAGGTAGGTCAACCAAAAAGCAAGAACTTTAATGTACTTAACCTTTTTAAAACTTTTTTCTGTGATCGAAGTTTTAAAATTATTGGATGGAAATCTACTCCATTGAAACTGAAAACATCTGAACTTAATAAAACAACAGAAATCTTTCAAGTAATAATAATTTTTAATTGGAATAAAGTACAATTTCTATAATTCGAAACCAACATAATTAGAATTATCTCTCCCGTTACGTTTAAAATTACCACTATATATATTTGGCAATATAAAAAATAATGATTACATTAGACTCGAGATTTTCATTCGTACTACCTAATGTGTATAAATTATTTTAATTTTTAACCAGAGTGCTGTAATCCAAGATACCGAGCATAACATTAAAACTCATTTAATATAATCTTCATGAAAATTGCTACTTGTATATATTGCTGCAAATTATAGCCCAAAGAGTTAGCATTAACATCCCGGACATCGTACCTACGTACGTACGTATAGTTCTTGCAATTCACGAGGGCGACTGACTTATGGTTGTGGGTACAGATACGAAGTATCCACGAAGTAACCACGAGTAAAGCTCACTCGCCTTCGTGAATTGCAAAAACTGTACCTACGTGATATCAGCTTTTCCTGTTGTACGTGGTAAACTACGGCCGTTCAGAGAATGCGTTTCTGACACGTCGCGATTGAACTGACGACGTAACTTTGTAATGGCGTTGCAGTTACGATAAAAATATTATTGCTGGTTGTTTACCGTTTTAACAATTGATGAGCATTAAGAGTCCGGCGAACATCGTTCGCAACTCCAATTCAAGGCGCGTGCAAAAATCGGCCGGTATATTGCTATCTCTATTTATCTATACACATCGGCTCCATGCTTGGTGCGACAGCAATATTTTGCGTCTGAATTTGGTCTTTTTCCGTAAATACCAAAAATGATGAATGAAAATTTGTTGTGTTTTTCACTTTGTGTTGTTATTTTGTAACTTGACAATATAAGCTATGTTCCTGATCAATTATTAGCTAAGATATCGTTGGTTTTATTATGAAACAAATAAGAAGAAAACATGCCATTTACGTCGTAAAAATATGCAAAACGCAATTCGTTTACATTTCATTTTAGTAAACTATTTTGAAAACATATATATCCAGGTACCTAGATAAATACAATTTGAATCCAAATAATCGCATAATATGATGGAAATATTGTCCAATTACAAATTATTTTGGGTATTACTCTTAAATGCTGGCCTCTTAAAACAACATTATTATATCAATAATCAATTAATGTTATAATTTTGTGCCAAACTGAGTGTCAAATAACTTGGTAAACAATATTTTTCTAAATCTAAACTGCGCTATTACAAGGTTATGTCAACCGGATATTTTTGTTTTGTATGGCAAACTGACAGCTACTAAGAACTATCAAACCCTCATCTCAATAGCCCTACAGAAATGATTGCGATTGTCACCCTGTAGCAATCATTTTAGACAATCTGCCAATCCCACAGCTGACGTCAGATGCTCATTTTATCAGAAGCGCATCTAAACATGATATTATTGTGTAGGTACGCTTCTTAATCTAATTCAGCTATAAATAAACTAGTGGTTCGCCCCAAACTGAGACCTCGCGGTAACGGTATCCCATAATTATTCATTCAATCGATACATGACGACCAAAACTGACATTATTATTATGCCCGTTTTCACCAACCATGCCTAAATCATCCCCTAAGTAGGAGTCTCTTCAATAAGTTGACATGGGTAAATTGAAAAATAAGTTTAGCAACATTGTGAAGGAGTCATTGATGAATCAAACGGTTTGATAATTTACTTAGAAAAAAATGATTTTAATTAAAAATAGGCTATGCACACATTAATGTGGAAAGGTGGAATAAATGGAAAAACTCTTGACTCTCAAGACACATGACTTATTGAACAGACTATACGAGAGATTATGAACATACAAGTAAAACAATATGTCTGCCTCATGTCTACAATTTCTACAGATGAACGATTAAAAAGTATGTGATTTCATTTTTGTTTTAGAATAAATAATATACAATAATATTAGTCGTAGTTTTTAAATGCTTAACGTAATCCTCTCTTAATTCAATACTCTGGCTAAACCTTATTTTAGCTTAAATCTAAATTATTATTGGAATACATTTCCTAACACATAATAATTATAATACGTAGTTTTAGACAACAAACAAATATAAAAAATATAGACGAATATAACAAAAACATAATTATTTAACTTATGGGTCACGCAAACGCAAAGTTTGGACGTACCTACCTACGTTAATATAATGGTGCTATTTCCTATGTACACAAATCTCTACATAAAGTCAAATTATTCTGTTTGTAGAATATTAGTGGAATTATTTATTCAAAGCTGTAAAATGTTAGAATTTTAAAGTACCTTATCGTCCACAATATCTTGATCTCATTGTTTTATATTTGAGGGCGTCGGAAGAAATCTCTTTCTTAGAAATAAGCTGACCTTGTGCACGTCATTTATACGTTTATGCTTTAGTTTAAGTTTTGGTACAGAATAAATATATAAATAAAAAGGACCTTTTTCACCATCACCAAGTGAACTTTATCCGTCGAATAAACACGTTAAGACAGATTGCGAATACAATTTAAAACATTATTCTTTGATAAAACACTGTCCGCGGCGATTGTGAAATATGCCCTAAAAATGCTTTTAACATTATTTTGTGTACAGCTGATTAGCACCAATATAATTAATCTTTTTAGTCGACAGCGTAATCCCGATTTAAAAAAAAAAGGGATTGTTTTGATGACGGTAAGTTTATAACAATCGTCTTTTTTTAAATGGTTATTTATTTTTTACTTATGTACCTACCTAGTTAAGGTAAGACCACAATGAGCGAAACTGCACAGCAGCGGATTTAACTGATAAAAAAGAGATGGATGAAATTGGGCCCAATTTATACATTTTTACAGTTAAAAGCCGTGAAACATTTTGTAGTAAGTGAAGAAATAAACTCATATACGAATAAAAGCATTTCATCTTATGTATGTATAACATCTTTGCGTGAATTTAAAAAACATTTCCAACTCTGTTAATATTTTGATTATAATTCAAAAACAATACAACAAATGTTATTTACATGCTCTTATTAATAACGAAAGTCAAATAAAGTAAAAAATAACGTGCAAACCAACTGCTTTCATTCACGCAACGAATATCTATATAGGTAACTCACAATCTTACAACACGGTATTGAACGAAACCCCAAGTTCGACAAAAATATTTATTTTTACCCTAAATAGTAGGCATCGTACTCTACAAAATAAGGTATGATTCAACCCTGTTGAACCCAGAAAGGCATGGGCCCAAGGCCGTATGGAACCACAACCATCTCCTTTGCTATTTAATATCGCTTAACTGTTATACAGTTAATATACAGTTCCGCTCAGTGCAGAATTAAACCTCATTTTTTTTCCACCACCCAACTTTGTTTTTTTATTTTATTTTCCGTATTTTTATTGCAAAATGGAGTTGTGCATTGAAAGCAAGGTTGTGAAAAAACGCATTTATACGTATTGAATTAAAGTTCAAAATTGATTTACTTACATTTTTTCATTTCGTACAACGCAACGTCCATTTCCCTAAATTCCATAGATTTATTCTTTCAATTTTGTTATTGATACAAAAAATCATGCAAGTTTCCGACTAATTAACAATTTTGCTAAGAAACTTATTAAAAGCCGAAGTTCCTTATTATTCCCATTGCATAGAAAAACAAACACTTAATTGTGAATAAATAAATTGATCGCACATTGAAACATCGCATTTTACAGCACACTTAATTGTGAATAAATAAATTGATCGCACATTGAAACATCGCATTTTACAGCACTAAAAATAATGATGTTATCTGCAGTTTCGCGAATTTGATATCTCCTAAGATGGACATACTTCTACCCTTTGCTTATAATATGTATTAAATCATAATGTACAACAATTCAGCTATACACATATACGTGTACATTACGATGCTGTTCGCACATTACAGCCCAACCGCAAGAGCTTACCGCAACGCATTTTACTATAGGGTGATTTACTATAATAGCGAATGAAGTCGCATTTTCATTACTGTAAGCTTTAAGTTCTGATTCTCGAACACGTTGATAAACTATAAAGTTAGGGTAAAATATAATCAATCTAGATTGCCTTGTTTTAAGGTTCGATTCCTCCATAAATCTATGTAGATTCATGTGAATACAGTGAAACTGGAAATGTCGGGCAGAAGTGATTGCGATATTGACACTGTAGCAATCATTTTTAGATAATCTAGCAGGAGTTTTACCTCTTAAACCAACTTAAGGTCCATTTTACTCGACGTTTTTTGTGCTTCGATGAAGCTTCGATACTCAAAATTAATAAAGTACGTGCATACTCATATTAAGGTACTAAAAATGCATTGCGGTGCGGTGCGGTCTGTATAGTGAGCGAACAGCATATTATATTATGTAAATACACAACACATACTTACACATGTTTAACTAATAACCTTGTAAGGACAGTGAAAACGTATCGGTCATTAGACAAAAATCAGTCTGACTTGTTAAAACGAATAGCTCTATTATTATGTTTTATACAAGACACAGCCTATATAGATACATTTTTGTATTACAAAAAGACGCACAGTAAATAGACATACTTAGATTCTTTTATATTTTGTTCATTTTTTAACAATCTTGGAATGAGTTTGAATACAATAGAAATACATAAGTATGTAGTTTTTATGATGAAATCTTCTCATTTTTTCAGTGACTAAAGCGGGTTCACAGTTCACACTGTTCGATTTTAGTTCATGAACTGCTAAATCACATGCCATTCGCACCGTCTGAACAGACGTTCAATCAAGAATTTATTATTGAACAACAAAAGTTGATCAACTAATATCAAACCGTGTGAACCTGCTAGTGAGCAATACCTTAATATTATAATAATAATAATTATTGAAACTATTTAAGTAAAATTATGTGCGTCTTTGTCGTAATAATTTTTTTTCTGGGTTAGTGTTTTCTGGTTAAGTTTTACACAAGTTTTGACACCATAACATTATTATCATCATCTCTTATTTACAAATAACTCTCAGAGATCATTTTCAAACAAAAATGCATACAAAGTCCAAAATAATAAATCATTGAAAGGTGGCAAACTGAACGTTAGCAAAAATATTATTATCTTAAAGGTTAACGCACACAACAACGAGCCGCACCACAATTAGCTCAAAGAGTTGATGAATTACAAAATATATTTAACTTGGGAATAGAAATTTTTTTTATTCAAATAAAATTTTACAAAGTGCTTTCGAATCGACAAATGAATCAATCTACCACAATTAATAGACTAATATTGCAGATAAATATAAAACCCACCTTTTGCTAAACAAATGAGCGCTAAATCAGATTATTTAGCGCCTTTTAAATTTTTTTTAACTCAGTGAAGGAATAAGAAGACGTAATGATTTTTTTTTGTATATTCACCCATAAAATATGCTTTTACACACTAACAATTGTTTGTCCCAGGTTTTATTTATTAATCCTACGGAAGTTCTTGGATTCGGGGATGAAAAGTATCTTTTGTCCTTTTATCAAAATGGGTTCAAGGGTTAAGGTGCGAAAAGGTGAAGGACAGACAAACAGACAGACAGCAGAGGTACTTTCGTATATTAGTTCGGATTGTAAAAAGAGACGGCGAAATGTTATGCGCCTCGTTACATTCCATGCGCTAACAATAAATCTTAACGTATACAAATAAATGACAGCAACAAATTAATGTATTAATCCATGTCAAGTTTATCCAATCAAGGCAGATCAAGGTAAATAAACTTTGGCATTCAAAATCATGTATTTATGATATATATAGCTGTTCGTGCTGATTCACTGATTCACTGACTGATTGATCACCTCTCCTGTAAAATTTTGTATGAAAAAATTTTTTTTCACTGATTGTTTCGTACAGAAGACAAAAATTCATTCGGAGGAAAATTATGGAGAGAGCTGATGAATGAGGATTTCGGAGACGGGTGAAGAGCACGGCCAGGGTATCGAAGATAGGTGGGGGGTGCTCGAACAAATATCACTCGAAACCTCATCCAATTCGCAGCGAGCTGAAAAAAAATTCAAAATGGCGGAAAAAAGATGGCCGCCATACAAATTTCTTCGGTGTCTATCTCGGGGAGTATAAAAGATGGAAGAGAGGTTTCTTGGCAAAAGATGATCAGGGCCTAAAGGTCTATTTGATGAATAGAAAAAAAATCCAAGATGGCGGATTTTTTTTTTCTCCATACAAAATATATGGCGAATATTGAAGAGGCTAGAAGCTGAGAACTATGCAAGACTTTGATACGGTTCCTTTTCAAAATTTGTTTTTATAAAAGAATTCTCAATCTGACAAATGATGAGATATGATGATCGAGGGTTTGGAAGGTGGGTGAGGAGCACGGCCAGGGTATTGAAGATAGGTTAGGGGTGCTAGAACAAAAGTCACTCCAAACGTCATGCAATTGGCAGTGAGCTGAAAAAAAATTCAAAATGGCGGATTCAAGATGGCTGCCATACAAATTTCAAAGGCGTCTATCTCGGAGAGTATAAAAGATGAAAGAGTGGTGTTTGGGTAAAAAATGATCAAGACCTGAAAGTCCACTTGACTATAGAAAAACCGCGGTCCGCTTGCGGGCCGCGCACCCACGCGCCCTACTAGTTTATGATTGGTAGCTAGTCGCTACTAGATACCGGCCTTCCTACAAACAATAGCTCCATAAATGCGGCAACGTAATTTCATAGTTTGTTAGAAAACGTCAAACATTGGTAGCTACGTGACTATGTGGGTACGCCAGTTCAGGCGTAGTATGAATTGCCGCAATTTAGTACGCCGACGGTATCTAATAGTGTGCGAAGCGACTACCAACTCTAAAATATATGTTCAAAATTTCACTAGCGAAAGCATTGCGAAATAAAATTGGGTACACAGAATAAACGCCTTCAAAACAAACAAATTAAGATCATTAACATTGGTGTTAATTCTCTTGTACACAATGTGGCTAATTCTGTTGTATACAATCTCTAAACTAAATTGGACGGGTCTAAATCTACTGCTATTCACATTGAGCATTATGAAAGAGAGAGAGAGCAAGAGATAGAGACCTGTCAATTTAGGATTAGGATTAGCCACAATCTCTAAACTAAACCGACATCTCTAAATGTAATGCTATACTTTCCCGCAAGCAACATTGTAAAAAGAATAGCACTATTTTATTAGATCTCTTAATTTAGTTTAGACAAATCGCACAAAAGAGTTAGTACCATTATATTAATTTTATTATTATTGTCAAGTTTAACAATTCTATAGAAACGAAAAAAATTCCATATTATATAAAAAAATAAATCCGAGAAATAACTTTCAGGCATCCATTTTGATGATTCTTTATTTGAATTTTCTAATTTCTATAAGTTATGGTTAATCGTATGTTGTATACGTCAATCTGCCTTAATCGGTGCAATGTAAAATGACACGTAACAGTAGGTGCTAAGGTGTGTTTTGGCGTGGTTGGTTAGAGGCAGGCCCGCGGTCGGCGTGGGTCCCGCACTCATTTGATCGCACGCGGCTCCGGAAGGAACGCGTCCCAGTATCGAATCGCCTGAGAACATATACAAAATATAATTATAATAGACCACAATATTTTTGAAGTAAAACTTCTTTACGCACGTTTGACTTGGGGAGTAAGCTGGTGAATGCGTTACGAAAAGTGTGATCGGGCGAGGCGAACGGAAGCTGAGAGGGAGATATAAGTTAGTGAAGATAGAAAGAGAGAGAGTTACGTTTCGTATATTACTGTAGGGGCAAGAGAGAGAGGTGCGAGCACACATTTTCTTTCTCTCTTCCTCTCATAGCCAGTTGCGTTTTGTTTTACTTCAGTAGTGTGGTTGAAAGCACACTCATTTTTTATTTATATACAATATGTATATAATGTATATGTCACCTTATGATTGTGAATTTCGTTAGTTTATAATTATTCTCAGAGAAGGGTTATAGGCCAAAGTCCACCACGCAGGTCCAATGGATCTGAATTGTCGGACTTCACACACCTTCGAGAAAATTATGGTGAACTCTCAGGCATGGAGGTTTTCCTCACGATGTTTTCCTTCACCGTTGAAGCATGTGATATTAATTTAATTGCTTAACCCTTCTGTGAGAAGAGACCTTTGCTCAGTAGTGAGCCGTTGATGGGTTGCTGCTGATGATGATGATAATTATTCTCGCGATATTATAAACTGGCGTAAAATTGTGAACCATATTATAGCGTACAAACGAGCAGGCGGGTCACCTGATGTTAAGTGACTACCACCGCCCATGAACATTTGGTGGTACCACCAATGCGTTGCCGGCTTTTTGTTTGTCCATCTGTTGTTGAACTAAGACTACTAACCACTAGGCGATCCCTGCTCGTTAAAAACGCTTGTACACATTTAACACGAGCTGTTGCCCGCGACTTCGTGCGCGCGGATTAAGGGTTTTTGGTTAAATATATTATAGCCTACTAGCTGTTACCCGCGATTCGTCCGCGTTTGTTTCGGTTTTTTTTAAATCCCGCAAGCAAGCATGCAAGCAAGCAATCAAGCATGCATGCAAGCGAGCCAGCAGGCATGCAAGCAAGCAAGCAAGCATGCGTGAGCTTAAGCGTATCTTCCCATAAGAACTGTGCATTTCACCGAGATAAAAGTAGCATATTATGTTACTCTCCGGCCAATAAACTATCTCTATGCAAAAAAACACGGCAATCCGTTGCTCTGTTGCTGCGTGATTGAAGGACAAATCAACATACAAACACACTTACGCATTTATAATATTAGTAGGGAAGTAGGGATTTGCTATTCTGATGTCTACAATATAAGCTATTTATTACATTGTGATGTTTCATCAAAATCAGTCCAGTAGCTTTTGCGCGAAAGAGTAACATTCATCCATCCATCCATGCAACCATACACACAAACTATCGTATTTTTAATATTAGTTGAATCATCATCAGCAACCCATCAATGGCTCAGTACTGAGCGCATGTCTCCTCTCAGAGAAGGGTTTAGGCCATAGTCGACCACGCTGGCCCAATGCGAATTGACGGACTTCACACACCTTCAAGAACATTATGAAGAACTCTCAGGTGTGCAGGTTTCCTCACGATGTTTTCCTTCACCGTTGAAGCAAGTGATATTTAATTGTTTAAACGCACTTGACTCCGAAAAGTCAGAGGTGCGTACCCAGGATCGAACCTGCGACCCCCGAATAGGAAACCACAGTCGTAACCACTAGGCTATCGTAGGATGTAATACCTGCGCTTGGTGCTTCATATGCTCCTCGAGGTAGCGAAGCAGCGTAGCTCGCAGTTCGCTGAGCCGCACCTCCTCCCACCTTTCTATCTCCTTCTTGATGACGCGCGAGATTGAATCGAACTCTTGTTGGCCGCGTTCTACTTTTGCCTCCCACTGAAACAATGGCGCCGATTCAGCTGTGCGATCCTCTGAAAACCGGCCAAGTGCGAGTCACACCCGCACGCGAAGGGGTGTCTTTTACAATCATAAGGTTCAAATTCTGCATCATCCTTAACCTTTTTATCCAACTTCAAAAAAGGAGGAGGTTATCAAATCGTCGAAATCTTTTATGTATGTTGACTGATTACTTGAAGACGCCTGAACCAATTTTGAAAATTCATTTTTTCTTTCAAAGGGTATATTTCCAAGGTGGTCCCATTGAAATTTTATCGAAATCGGTCGAGCGGTTGTTAAAATATCAACAATAAATTATATACTTAGTTTTTATATTAAATTATTAGAAAATCAGTTTTCGTTATTTGAACCTTATGAACTTTGAACCTTCTTCTTTGTCAACCGACAGACGTCCACAGCTGGACAAAGGTCTCTTGCATGGACTTCCACAGGCCACGGTCTTGCGCCGCTTGAATCCAGCAGCTCCCTGCGACTCGTTTGATGTCGTCGATCCACCTAGTGGGGGGTCTGCCAATACTGCGCTTCCCGGTGCGGGGTCGCCACTCCAGAACCTTGGGACCCCAACGACCATCAGCTCTTCGAACTATGTGGCCCGCCCATTTCCGCTTCAGTATCGCAACTAGCTGAGCTATGTCGGTGACTTTGGTTCTCCTAAGGATCTCCTCATTTCTGATTTGATCTCGCAGGTATACTCTGAGCTCTATATAGCTCTCTCCATCGCCCGCTGAGTGACCTTGAGCCTTCTGGTTAACTAAACGGGTCTGTCCGCGAAATTCAAATTTAATTTGGTTTTTCGCAATTTTTAAACTAATACGACAAAGTAGGCATAGGGCATTCTCTAATTGCGCCAATAGCAGGATCGTCTTCACAGGTTTATTTAAAAATCTTTGCTTGAAAGTGTCCAGTTTAAGAAATTAGTCAGAATATCGAGTTGGACGTGAGTTACTCACAAGTGTCATTGGCGCAATAAGAATGCCATAAGCCTACGTTGTATTAGTTTACAAATTGCGAAAAACCGAATTAAATTTGAATTTCGCGGGCAGACCCGTTTAGTTCACCATAATATAATATGCGTGTGATGATTGCAACAATATTGTACAAAATGAGTTACGTTCTATTGCCTGTGTCTCGCACCAAGCTAAAGCGCAGAGAGTACAGTACCTCAATAATTTCAGTGGAGGCTTGAGCAATCTTCTCCTGGCGATTGGCGAGGTCGGCCTTAGCCTTGTTCTCTCTCCGTTTCGTCAGCTGCATTTGTGCGTGTTGCCAGTTTTGGAATACCTGCAAAAGAAATGGTTGTCTGTAAAGTCGGTTTACGGACGATAGTTTTACGTGATAACGTCATAAAGAAACATTGAGGAATAAATGTGTCACAAGCCAACGCTTGGGCCGATCGTGCCTCTCTATCGCTTTTTCCGCGCTCTCACTTGCACGCACAGGCTCAGGCGGAACGTGACACTTTTTCGTGCGTGCAGCCGGTGTTCATCAATTTATAAGACGTTATTACGTCAAAAAATTATAATCAACTTATAGGAACCATTTTATTTAAAATAGGTATATAGTCTAGCGCTAGACTGCGATCTACCCTGAGGTGCGATTGTCTAAAGTTATTCCATTGATCGTAAACGTATTCGATAACATTAATTAATTTTATAACCGCTGTGTACACATATTAAGGGTTGTTACCTGGAACCCAAATCTGTTGTTATTGTATTACGTTTATATTTGGTTGCAACCTGTTTTGTGTACCTTTTCAATAAATAAATAAATAAATTAGCGTCAAATTAAAATAAACCTTAACTGCATTGAATTAGAACTCAAATTCGTGTATGCATTCTTATACGTTTACGTATGTACGATACGCTCCATAACGCTCCATATTAAAATCGGTTGTACTGAATTTGTGACTTTAAATCAATACAGTCAAGGATTATTTTACTTTGACGCTAATGTCATCGAATACGAAAACGATCAATGGAATAACTTTAAGACAATTGGTAGGTACCCTGATGGTAAGTGAAGGTGCAGACTAAGGTGACTAAGCGCTTGCCTAGAAGATGCCTATTCACTCTTGATTTAAAGATACCCGAGTTATAGTTAGTTGGAATAACGGAAGCCGGAAGGGCATTCCAAATTTTTGCGGTGGGCATTCATTAGTAAGATATTAGTAAGATTTGTGATTCAAAGGGATACAAAAATGAAACTTTATTCATTGTAAGACTTGACTAATATTCCCTTCCCCTCTCCAAATAAGCGAAAAGCTTGTGTTAGGAGTGGGTACGACAATAGTGCAGCGGGTGGGATTCGAACCTGCGGCCTTTCAGTTTTCAGTCCGCACCTTTAACCGTTGGGCTATTATAGAGCCTAATTTGATAAAAATATACTAAAATAAATATGTAAATGTATACCTTAACTCTTTCATGGAAAACGTCTTTGATGGCGCCGATAAGCCCTAGGTAGTCTTTGATATGTTCAGTCAAGACGTAGAAGTCCGTGTTGGCTTGTTCATTTCTTAAATGTTCAATCTGTAACAGAATAGAATGGAATATAAAATATTTTTTATTCAAATAAACTTTTGACAAGTGCTTTTGAATCAGTACATCTACCACTGGGTCGGAATGCCCTTCCTGCCGAAAAGAACCAGCAAGGAACTGAGCGGTTGCTCTTTTCAAAACAAGTTTACAATAGAATAGAATAGAATAGAAATATTTTTTATTCAAATAAACTTTTACAAGTGCTTTTGAATAGTCGATGAATCTACCACTGGTTCGGAATGCCCTTCCTGCCGAGAAGAACCAGCAAGAAACTCGGCGGTTGCTCTTTTCAAAACAAATTTACAATACAGTAAATACTATGCTATATATGCAGTGTTTCCACAATGAGGGAAGTTCCAAAAATGCATACCGATTAACTTCTATCTTAAGATGGGCAGACATAAAGTAGCCCTATTCCCGCCGGTGGCACCCGTTCACGAGCATGACGCATGACCCAGCCATTGCTACGCTCAACCATATTTGAGGATACAATAGATACTATGCTATGTATGCAGTGTTTCCACAATGAGGGGAAGCATGTGATATTAATTAATTGCTTAACCCTTCTCTGAGAGGAGACCTGCGCTCAGTAGTGAGCCGTTGATGGGTTGCTGCTGATGATGATGATGATTATGATGATGAAAATTATTATTCTCGCAATATTATAAACTGGCGTAAACGAGCAGGCGGGTCACCTGATGTTAAGTGACTATACCGCCGCCCATGAACATTTGGTGGTACCACCAATGCGTTGCCGGCTTTTTGTTTATCCGTCTCGTGAACTGAGACTACTAACCACTAGGCTATCCCTGCTCGTTAAAAACGCTTGTGCACATTTAACACTAGCTGTTGTCCGGGACTTCGTGCGCACAGATAAGGCTATACTTGTCTACCGGCGAGCTAATTAAATTTTAGAACACAAAAGCTACTATTGTGACTTAACTATGATAGTTAGATATATTCCATCGCGGACTTTTTTGTAGATAATAATGAGTAGGTACTTTAATCATGTAGTACACAATTTTTATGTATCATCAAGTTTTCTCAGCGCACGCCAAATAATGAATTTTATATGCAAAATTTTGCTACTTTGGGTTACATTATTGCAATTTTCATAAGGATCTCTAATTTTTTTTGAAAATAAATTATAGCCTGTTACTTCCTGATAATAGGGTATTTGACTACTTTTGGGAAATCATCTTAAATTGTTAATAATGCTATGCTGAAGCTAACAAAACGTATATTTCGGCATAATTTTCAGTATTTTTCATAAAAACCGAGAAATAAATTCAAAAAAATAAATTGCCGCCGAAACGTTCCATTTGCTCTCATGACGTAACAGTTCACATGTCAAACAATGACAATTCCACATCCCATATGTGGCGAGGACTGTGACGTCATTCGAGATCACGGAACGTTTTCGATCACGTGACCATGGCCGGAATTATAGCAATTTTATTTAATGTTTTCTAATTAAATAAAACTTTATATTTAAGTTTTGTCGTATGGAATAATGTTTTTAGATAATAATCTTTTAGGATGACACCAAATGAAACGATATTTTTAATATAGTCAAATACCGTATTTAGCTTTCTATTGGTGAAACAATGGTTAAAATCGGTCCAGCATTTTCAGAACCTATTCGGTACAAACAAACGAACAAAAAATCTTTCCTCTTTATAATATTAGTATAGATTCATGAGGAATAGATGAAAGCGCGACTATATGACGCGATAGTACATAGCAGTAAATTATGCGGTCAAGCAATCTGCGACGTTGCCAATTGGGTATTTGACTATATTAAAAATATCGTTTCATCTGGTGTCATCCTAAAAGATTATTATCTAAAAACATTATTCCATACGACAAAACTAAAAAAATAAAGCTTTATTTAATTAGAAAACATTAATTAAAATTGCTATAATTCTGGCCATGTTCACGAGATCGAAAACGTTCTTGAATCTCGAATGACGTCACAGTTCACGCCACCTTTGGGCTTTGGAATTGTCATTGAACTGTGTGTGAACTGTGACGTCATGTAAACAAATGGAACGTTTCCGCGGCAATTTATTTTTTTGAATTTATTTCTCGATTTTCATGAAAAATACTGAAAATTATGCCGAAATATACGGTTTGTTAGCTTCAGCATAGCATTATTAACAATTTAATATGATTTTCTAAAAGTAGTCAAATACAGTACCCGGCCTAACCTATTCGCGCCTCTCTCGTTAGTTACAGTATTACCTTCTCGTGCAGGTCGGATAGGTGTGACAGAGCGCGCGATAGAGGCGCGTGCGGGTCCGCCGCAGCCGCCGCCGCGATGGAGCGAGCGGCGTCGTGCGCGCGCGTCGCCAGCTCGCGCCTCTCTGTCGCCAACGCTTCGCAAGCCCCGCACAGGCGACGAAGACCATTTTCTAGGGATTCTATGCGTGAACAGCGTTCTTCGAACCACTGAAAATTTTATTAAATGTAGAACAGTCGGTGTACAGAATATCTCTTTTAATATCAGCCGTGCGATGAAATGCATTTTGCTTATAAATGCATTTTATCAGCAAATTGTAAAAAATTGCCTATTACGACCGGGTAGATAGTATGCGATTTATGTAGTTTCTTTTCGAAAGCTCGATACCATCATGTTTGAACGCAAAAACGCCAATAGCCGCTGCAAAAAGCGACGTATTTGCCCTGGGCCTAACTTTTGTCTGGTGGGAGGCTTTCGTTGGCCGTGGCTAGTTACCACCCTACCGTCAAAGACGTGCCGCCAAGCGATTTAGCGTTCCGGCACGATGGCGTGTAGAAACCGATTAGGGTATGGGTTGAATTTTCACTGCCACACCCCTTCCAAGTTAGTCCGCTACCATCTTAGATTGCATCATCACTTACCATCAGGTGAGGTCAAGGAATATCTTGTCATCAAATAAAAATAAAAAAAAATAAAAAATTGTGAAAAATTTCGATTTGGACGATTTAAATACCGCCATTTTGTAACGCTCACGGAAAAAAATATGAACCTAATTTAAACCACACGCATATGTTCCCTATTATTAAAGTTCCTGTTTTAGTACAATTATATTTTTTATTGAGATAAGATATTATTTTAAAATATCGATAAAATAAATCACTTACAGGGTCGGACTCGTCCATTCTGTATGTGATTTTGTTGACAGTTTCACCCACTTTGTTGAATAGACGCAGCATTCCGGCACCACTCAAAGCGGAGGTACTGGTTGCTTTTGGCAATTCAGCTTCTGTAATTATAAATGGTAACAATAAAGGTGTCAAGTTTACAAAATTATCGTATTTGGGACATGATGGGAAAAGTTCCTGGAAAGAGGCGTTAGTCTGGGGCACGATGGGAAAAGTTCCTGGAAAGAGGCGTTAGTCTGGGGCACGATGGGAAAAGTTCCTGGAAAGAGGCGTTAGTCTGGGGCACGATGGGAAAATGTTCCTGGACAGAGGCGTTAGTCTGGGGCACGATGGGAAAAGTTCCTGGAAAGAGGCGTTAGTCTGGGGCACGATGGGAAAAGTTCCTGGAAAGAGGCGTTAGTCTGGGGCACGATGGGAAAAGTTCCTGGAAAGAAGCGTTAGTCTGAGGCACGATGGGAAAAGTTCCTGGAAAGAAGCGTTAGTCTGGGGCACGATGGGAAAAGTTCCTGGAAAGAGGCGTTAGTCTCGGGCACGATGGGAAAAGTTCCTGGAAAGAGTTGTTAGCCTGGGGCACAATGGGAAAAGTTCCAGGAAAGAAGAGTTAGTCGCAGAAAAAGTCCTGGCTTTGTAACATCAGGGAGTGGACTGGAATCGCGAGTGCAGCACAAACTGGAATATAGTATAGCTGACTGCCAACCTTTGTTAAATGGAGAGGCACTCGAAGAAGACAAATAAAGTTAGGTCCACCAGGCCAAGAAACATGTGTGATAATTATAATATTATGTAATACAACAGATTGCTAGTATAAACAAGATTTCTAGTATATGAAATAAACGATAACATTCAAAATATTTCATAACAATATAATATTATGTATAAATTACTATGTTATAGTTTGAGCGGAAGACCTAGTCACCGCCTGAGGTATGTGGGCGGTGAGACGGGGGAGGGCGCGATTGACAAGACGTTGACTAGACGCACATGAGATATTTTAGGGCAGATAAATCTCAGGATAACATGTCGGAAAATGTCTTAATAAATGTAATGGGTAATTATAACAAAAAAAAATTATTTCCTGGTTAAACAAGAACAAACGCATATCTAAAATGAGTACATTTTATTATTTATGATACAAAACAGTTGCAAATTACCATTTCTCACTAAGCAAATAAATAAAAATTTTCACTGCCACCGTTACAGTACAAAATTAATCCATATCTTCTTCTTCATTATTGTCGTCAATTTCCATATCCTCCTCAGAATCTGACTCGTTTCCTAGATTTATGATCAGCTCATCTATCACATTGTCAAACCTCATGTCGTGGTTCCAATATTGGTTCTCAATTTTTTGTACATGGTCGTCACACTTCTGAAATTTTTCAGGAGTGAATTCAGAAAACAATCTTGTGATGATTGTAATTTTTTCGTCCAATGAAGAATTTATGTAATTTGAAGCTAAGTTGTTCTTTATATCGGCCCACACAAGCTCAATGGGGTTGAGATCGGGATGATACGGCGGAAGGCGAAGAACGATGTGGCCTGCAGCCTTGATTATTTCGTCAATGGTGTAAATTTTTTCGGACTCAACACTTTATCAGAGAAAGGAGTTCGGGTTTAGTATTGTCTGGTGTAAAGTCAACATTATGTTTTCGTAACCAATCTTGCATGACTCTTTTTAAACTGGACATTGTTGGTATTTTCTCAACCTGTACACAATGGTAGGAGGCATTGTCCATAACGACCACTGAGTTAAGAAAATTGTTAAGAAAATTGTTAAGGCACCGTCAACTATTCCGTCTCGGCTACCAGCATGAACAATCACTAAACGACGCCCTTTGCCAATATCAGCATAAATCCCGGGCTCCGATTCAGATTGCCAACACATATTGGAGTTGTGGCAACTGTTAACGTAGGTTTCGTCCAGAAAATATATTTTTCGGTTTTCATTTCTATAGTTCCGTATAGCTCTTAAATACCTTACTCGCCATTCAGCAATACTGGGTCTCGATTAAAATGTGTCTCCTAGACTTACATTTCTTAAAAAAATATCCCATCTTGTGTAAAAGCTCCCGTAAATAGGTATAACCGCAGTTCACGATGCCATTTTCTTTTAAAACTGCAAGCAATTTACGAATACTTGGGATTTTTTTATCAACTGTATAAAACTGATGAATTTTTCTTCTTATTACTCCCATATCGAAATCATCAATGTGGATTCTCTTTTTTATTTCTTTAGGTTTCCGTGGAGATGAAAAGTTTGGGGTTTTCCAATGTTTGCCGATTCGAATTCCCTTCAGCTACAATTCTCATTACGCTTCGAGCTGACACTCCTGTAGCCTCTGCCACTAATTTATTAATGTTAATATCATATTTGTGTTCTATACTTTCCTTGTCACCCTTTCGTTTGAGAAAAAAACTGTGCACAGTGTAAATAACATTTTTTACATTACGTGGAATTGGCGGACCCATCTCAGGATATTTTATCTCGTGTGTGTTTGGGACAAAGGGGCGCAAACAACTAAGACGTGTAACCGTCGCCGTGGTCGACGGCAGACTGAGTTAGCTACAAGATTGTTTACCTCTACCGTCCTGCCGCTCACATACCTCAGGCGGTGACTAGGTCTTCCGCTCAAGCTATAATTAAATAATTAAATATACATATGTATTTATATAGAAAAAGAAGCTTTGAAAGTTAAAAATTTTCGCTACTATACAATCATACTAATATTATAAATGCGAAAGTGTGTTCGTTTGTTGGTTTGTCCTTTAATCACGCCGCAACAAGATGGATGGACGTGATTTTTTGCATGGGTATAGTTGAGGACCTGGAGTGACATTGGCTACTTTTCATCTTGGAAAATCAATGAGTTCTTGAGGGATTTTAAAAACTAAATCCACGCGGACGAAGTCGCGGGAATCAGCTAGTACTAAATAATTTTATTTAAGGTTGATTATACGGGTCTGCCCGCGAAATTCAAATTTAATTTGGTTTTTCACAATTTGTAAACTAATACGACAAAGTAGGCTTATGGCATTCTAATTGTGCCAGTAGCAGTATCATCACACGTTTATATTAGTATAGGATCCCGTAATAGAACGACCTTCACGGAGCTGGTTAATGGATCAAACATATTTTTTATGTAATTTAATATATAAAAAAATATATTGCATATGGGTTGCCTAGCAAATTCCAGTCCAGGATATTTTTAACTACCTAATTTAAAAAAAAAAAAATTTTAAATATTTCACCAGTTTGGTTAATGGATAAATTCTACACCAATCGAAAGTATGCAGCCCATAGTATATGCAAAAGTTAGGTTGCCTATTTTTTCCTGTCACAACCCTTGGGTTGCCAGGTATGAACAGTTAAATCGATACTAGTAATTACCTACCTAACTACCTAACTTTTGCATATACTATGTGCTGCTGTGTGTACTTTCGGTTGGTGTAGAATTTATCCATTAACAAACCGGTGAAATATTAAAAAAATTTTTTTTTTTTAAATTAATTAAAAATATCCTGGACTGAAATTTGCTAGGCAACCCATATGCAATATATTTGTTGTTAAATTAAATTAAATAAAAACTATGTTTGATCCATTAACCAGCTCGGTGAAGGTCGTGCTATATCGGGATCTTAGACTATATAAAAATATTTATTTGAAAGTGACCAGTTTAAGAAATTAATCAAAATATCGAGTTGGACGTGAGTTACTCACAAATTAGCCGATATTCTGACTAATTTCTTAAACTGGACACTTTCAAGTAAAGATTTTATAAACCTATGAAGACGATACTGCCACTGGCGCAATTAGAATGCCATAAGCCTACTTTGTCGTATTAGTTTACAAATTGCGAAAAACCAAATTAAATTTGAATTTCGTGGGCAGAACCGTGTCTTCCACCTTAAAGTAAATATGTAATTTTATTCTTTATTCTCTATTTTTATTACCACTCTCTAAAAATTCTCTAAAATCCGGATCGATGCACAATACAGGATGTTGCGCGACGCGGTTCAGGAATCTCTCGAGGGCCGCGCGACGACGTTCTACGAACTGAGACTGAACGCTCCCAGCCGGGTTAGTGCCGTTCGCACTTTCAGTAGATGGCGTCGAAGTCATTTTCAGCTTTGTTGTACCTGAAAATAAAAATACAGAACTTACACAGGGCTATTAAAAGTAACTGTTCATTTTCTGAACGAATTTCAGGAATAAAAAATTGTACAGTTCTATTTTCTACCTATACTAGCTGATGCCCGCGACATCGTCCGCATGGATTTAGTTTTTAAAAATCCCGCGGGAACTCTTTCATTATCCGAGATAAAAAGTAGCTCTCCCGGTCTGAGGAACCACTACTACATCCATTACTATACCCATGCAAAAAATCGCATCAATCCGCTATTCTGTTGCGACGTGATTGAAGGACAAACCAACAAAACAAACACACTTTCGCATTTATAATATCAGTAATGCTATATTATAACACTTTTTATACTATACCCATGCAAAAAATCGCATCAATCCGCTATTCTGTTGCGACGTGATTGAAGGACAAACCAACAAAACAAACACACTTTCGCATTTATAATATCAGTAATGCTATATTATAACACTTTTTATAATTGTCAAATTTTTTACCATACTTAACCAAAGACAAAATTACGTTTAGCTGTCATTTACGTTTTGTTATTCCACTGTCATTTGCGTTTTGTTATTCCAGGTCAGATGCGTTTTTCTTATACCACGTTTTATAGTGACATGACGGAAACGCGATCGAACGGGATAAAAAGTATTCTATGTCCGTCTTCTGGTTCTAAGCTACCTCTCCACCAATTTTCAGCCAAATCGGTTCATGCGTTCTTGAGTTATAAATAGTGTAACTAACACCACTTTCTTTTATATATATAGATATTTATATTTTATTTTACCGGACCGTAATAACAGAACGTTACATACGTTCTGTTATTACGCACCGGTATATAAGCATAAGCTTACTTGTAAAGGGAACTTACTTACTTTAACTGTAGGTAAAGTAAAACTTACCAACAATACTTTTTTCAGGAGCGGGAGGTATAATTCTTCCCGACCGAAGATATTTTTCAGTCAACTTTTCATGAAGCCCTAGGAAATCGGAAAAACGTCTCAGCACGGCGAACTCGTGCCTGTTGAATATAGGCATGTTGGTTTTAGTGATCACCCTGTATGCGACGTAGGAGCTCATGCCCTCTCCGATTTTTTGTGGCTCTGTGACGGTTATGATTATGTTGTTAGCGCGCTCTGTAGCTATCTGTAATAAATGATAAGACAGGTTTCACTTGATGTAAAGCTTAGGGCACATTGCGGTAGAGTTGGAACGACACTTGGCGTAAGCGTAACACCAATGGAGTGGGGTGGAGATAAGGCATAATATATTTCTTCATAACAAGTCTAACTCACGTTTATTTAATTTGGTAAGTATAAGGGGGATGACTCAAATAGGCAATCAAATCATGACATTTGATGAATATAAAATCGGGCATTACTTTGTGGAATTCCACGATATTTAAAGAGAATTATTATTCCTCTGCTATAATCTGCCAAACAGAATAAATCATTTACCACTTGAGGTACGTTCTTCTCTGATACTGGATCATCATCAGATGTTGACTCCACAATTCACAATTACAAAGTCTTTGCAGATTCATTCTGTTTGGTGGATTATAGCAAAGGAATATTTATTTTCTTTAAATATCATGAGATTTGATCAATTATACTGTACTAGTTAATATCTTGTCCTCTTAAATGAAGGAAAAAACCCTGTTATTTTTTGGATGAACTCTTATTTTTTGGATGTTTTCTTAATTTAAAGCAGGCCTCAAATCTGAGCCTATACAGAACAAATTTCCCCCCCATATAGTAACGTTTAATTGCATTTAATAAATAAGTAATGTTATAGTTCTGACATCATTTTATTTAAAATCTGCTAAAACATCGCCAGAAATTGGCACTTAGACAGTTATATCACACCTTACCTTTACAAAATAAAAGTACAAAATAAAAATTTATACTTAAGGCTGATTTCACCAACGTAAAATAAGTCTTATCCAAGCGTAAATTTGATATACTAACAGTGCTTCAATATACAGTAATAATATACAGTAATAAACTATCAGAACGCCCAATTTATTCCTAGGATAAACGCCCCTCGACATTGGTGAAATCGGCACTTACTATTATAAGTACCGAGAAGTAGATAGGACTGTAGACAGTGATAATAATATTGTTGCTATCCCATACAATATAATGTAAGAATTGCTATTGTGTGTTAATATGAACTCCAATAAGAGAATGATAATAAAAACCATCGACAATTGTATACAATGTTCATTCTGTGGCTAATTTGTTGTTTGTAAAATTATAATGTGTAATATTTTCTTCAATCTTTAAGCAAGGGTATAAAACAACTGTATAAACATAATAATATAATTATGAACGTTCAACACCTGTGAAAAAAATCCTAAGTTACTCCTATTTTATAAATCTGAAAACTCATTGGGCCATGAGATGTATGAAATCTACCAAACCTTGTTTTTCTGCTGAAATAATCGAAATATGTAGTAGATACTAGATAGATACTTCTGAACAAAATCCAAATCACACCTATTGGCAAAGCTCGAACCTTGTGTCTACAGCCTCAAGATCGTATTTTGTGGTGATATTTGCAAGAAGCCTATGTTGAGGAGTTCTCCTCATTTCTAATTTGATCTTGCAGTGAATTGCACTGAGTGAATCTGAGCCTTCTTATGAGGCCCATAGTTAGCGACCATGTTTTGGATATGTAAGTCATCAATATATAATATAACTAGCTGATGCCCGCGACTTCGTCCGCGTGCATTTAATTTTTAAAATCCCTCGGGAACTCTTTGATTCTCGGGGATAAAAAGTAGCCTTTGTCACTCTCTAAGTCCTCAACTATATCCATGCGAAAACATCACGTCAATCCGTTGCTCCGTTGCTGCGTGATTGAAGGACAAACCAACAAACACATTTTCGCATTTATAATATTAGTATGATAATATATCATCATTCATACTATTCTTAAACAATTTTTAAAAACCCTAAATCTAGTGTCTATCAGTGATTTGACATGACAGCCTTCTTTTAATCTCATATGATTACTTGAAATAGTATACCCAAACATACATTTTAAAAATTGTCTATAATACATAATTATTATTTATAATCAGAACAGCTGAGTCAATGTTTACAGTACCTTTTCAAGAATGAGTACAGAGGATTTTACAAGGACTGAACTAGGCTAAACTTGACTTCAGAAAGTCAAAGAGTTCGCACAGAAATTTTAGAAAACTTAATCCATGCAGACATATTTGCGAGTATCAGCAAGTTTTCAATTAATCATTCTGTTTAAACCACTAGCCTAAAATACGATTATGAATCATATAACATAGAGTCACAGTTAATCATGTCCTCAATTTAATCTATTAAACTGTTTATAAGTAGACTGTTTCATAGATAAAAATGAGCAATGATGTAAAAATATACATAAAGCAGAGGATGTCTGATAACCTCTTTCTAGGATAAAAGAGGTAATCAGCCATGCTCTGTTTGATAGGATTTTGTCACTGGCAACTATGTAAGGTTGTCCCTTATTGTGTCAAAAAATGCTCTATGAAGCCAGCCAACATATAATATTATTTACTAGTACCTGGGTGACCAAGCTTTGCTCGTTTTTTTTTTGGTAAATAGTGTTTTTTGGTGTTAAAAAATAATAATAAAATAATATAATAATAAAATTCATTCATTCAATAATAAAAATAATCGTCTGGACTCGAACCAGGGTCTCTTGTTTTCGGGACCGCTGATTTCTTAACTGAGCTACTGGGACTATAAAGTTAATGGCGAAATTTACCTTCGTATTCTAATTATATTGTAGGGGGTTTTTCATTGCCTGAAAACATGGATAAAACAACGTTTTCCATAAATGAAACCTTGCTAGATCGATTTATCGCCCCCGAAACCCCCTGCGTGCTAAATTTCATGAAAATCGTTGGAGCCGTTTCCGAGATTCAGATTATATTTATATGTTACGGTAAATGTGATAAATGTGATAATTATTAATAATTTTCGGTGATTATTAATAATTACCTCACCATTTGGTAAATTTGATAAATACTATGAATTTCATCACTTTAATCAGTTATTATTAATAATTCACTATTGTCTTTGGTAAAAGTGATAAAACAAACGAGAAACAGTCTGACAACCCCTTTAAACTCCACCCAACTCCTTTCTCCAGCCACCTTTAACCTCACCAACAGTAAGGATTTTCGGGTGCAAGTATTCCTACGTTGTCATAAAAAAATAACGAAAGCTGTGATGAACCTAACTAACAGTAAGGATTTCTGGGTAAAAGCATTTCTGGGTGGTTATAAAAGTGGCCAATCAAGCCAACAGTAAGGATTTCCAGATGCAAGTATATACGGGTGGTCCTAATGGTGCCGCCCAAAGCCAATATTTTGATTCCTTGTACCTAGACCTATTAGAAAATACCAGCGATATTTCGGATAGGGACAGAGCCACTAAGCATAAACTACATCATGGAGCTCTAGGTTATAGCTCCTCAATCTCGGATTGTCGATTACGAATCTATATTGTAGCCACTAAGCATAGACTACATCATGGAGCTCTAAGTTATCACAAATCCACAAGTTTTATTCACGGAAACAACACCATTTTGCACACGTGCTTTCAAAACAAATGAATGGTAACAAATGACGCGTTATTGCCTTGCCCCCGCAAGTTGTCACAACCCCTTCCCGCCTCTGTTTATCGAAACAAAATAATGCTAAGTATAAGTAAACCACTGTAAACTTGGCTTTCCTGATGATCTGCGGGACACGGGGCGAGAGCGTGCTCAACCAATCAGGTATTCTGCCGCTGTCCGCTGGCTGTGACTGACTTGTGATATTTTCCTAGCGACAGCTGAAAATGGTATTTTAATATTGAACAATCGCATGATACATCATAGGAATGTTCTAATAAAGAATGTTCTGATAATACAGAAAGTTCAGATTAATGTTAATGTGTGTTTTTGTATTGCCTGCTTTCAATTATGTATGCGAATAATAAATAAAAAGTAATAAAGACCCTTGTTTAAATTTATTTTAGTTTGTTCATTAGATCACTGCATCAGAATATAATACTCTACTACTAAAATTTATTAAATTTACCAAGAGTAGGTGTAATTATTAATAATCACCGAAAAAAGTGAATAATTTATTACTTTTACCATCAATCTTGGTAATTATTAATAATGATCGGTAATTATTAATAATTTTCAATTAATCACATTTCCCGTAACATATATACAAGAATTGCTCGTTTAAAGGTATTAGATGAGAGTACAAGTTTATAGTTGTCAAATCCATACAGCTAAAACACAATAAAAACTGTAGCTGTGTAAGTTTTTAATTTTCACAGGTATACTAAATATCATGTCAGAAAATGTCCATCAAAGTTCTCCACGAATGTAATGGTAATGTGTAAGCTTTGTACTGAGGCAGTTCAGTTAGTCAGTCAGAAATAGTGGTATCTAATTTTAAACCTGTCAATTTAGATTAGTTCAGAGATTGTGTAACTACAGAATTAGTACCAATGTTATTTTAAATTACCTCTTCCATGATAGGGCTTCCTATAGTAGCTGGTGAAGGTATACATACATCTTCCATATTGGACTTCTCCATGTCTTCTTGGCCACCGTTCACTTCAGGATCAAGGCTGACTTCCTAAAAATAGGATTTTTAATTTGTTTGTAGCCTGTGTATTGTTTTATAACTACTAAACTTATTAATGGATATTTTATTAGACACTTACACATACAATAATAATAATTATTGCATTAATTAGAGTCAGATGCATCAATGTGTTTTGACAAACTTCAAAATTATTTATTTCTCTTATGACATGTCATGACTCTACCACTGGTTCAGAAAGTGGATTCTGCTGAGAAAAGTCAGCAAGAAACTCAGCAGTTGCTCTTTTAAAAATAATCATTTTACAATATTATCATGTAGATAAAAGATATAACATTTAAATTTGGTGCTAACACACATAGTATTGATTCACTGCCTATTAATAATGACACCACAATAGAAGATGGTAACAAAAACATAAAACTAAGCTAACACAACTCAAGATGCCACAGCCTTTAAAACTATTATATTAGCCTTTATAACTATATACAATTCAGTTCATAATTTTTTTCATGAATTACCTGGAGTGTCAGAATTTAAATGCCTAGTAATCCTACCAGGCATTTATTGTAAATACTCCAAGAGAGAAAGAGTTTAATTTTATTAGTAGCTTTTACCAGCTGCTTCACTTATGTTAAGTTCAATCTTTCATACCTCCATTTCACCCCCTTAGGGGTTTACTTCTTAAAAATCCTTTCTTAGCGGACACCTACATCAAACAGCTATATGTATGCCAAATCTCAGCCTGATCCGTCCAGTGGTTTGAGCTGTGCATATAGACCAGTCAGTCAGTCACCTTTTCCTTTTTTATGTATACTAGCTGACCTAGCGAACTTCGTACCGCCAACAAAAATATTTTGTGGTTGGTCACCCTTATCATTCAGGGGTAAGAAAAATAGATGTTGGCCGATTCTCAGACCTACCCGATATACACACAAAATTTCCTAAAAATCGGTCCAGCTGTTTCAGAGGACACCGTATCAAACACCGCGACATGAGAATTTTATATATTAGATTTAAGAAGACTAGATGATGCTTCTGCTTTGTCCACATGAATACAGGTTTATTTAAAGATCCTGTGGGGTAGGGTGGTGTTGTCTAGAACACTCTTTCTTTAATTTTTATGGATGTCCCTTCAAAATTGATTCTACAGTTTGGAAGATAAGCCAAGTTGGATTCCAAACCAGAGACTGACTACTATTAACTATTAATCCTATCTTCTCATTATTTAGAAAAGAATATTGAGTGGCAGGTTAAATGCTGAAAAACAAATTCAAATCATGTTCCTAGAACTTTTCTTTGAAATAAACCTAACCATATGCTAGGACTATTAAGAGATGAGCAGTAAAAATGTAGTTAAGTATGCATTGCTTGCATGCTTCTCTAATGCATTGAACTGAACATTAAGATAAATAATATAAATAGATGCAGTGGAAAGAAAATGCCAAGGTAGGCAAACAGGTTTCCACAACTCACAAGCATTCACAGATAAACAAAATAGGTACGTTTGTGTTTTGTACGTTAATCAAATTATCGGATAATTGTTATCACTTATTGGTATCATTTACACCGCGAAATCATAGCGTTATCAAGGACGTAATCAAGTGTTTGAATCGCTGATTTATGTTGTAGAAAGGGGCGTCGCTTGGGGTCGATGACGCCCCTGATCGACGCCGGATGAATGCGAGCGTAATTAAAACAAATTCTTGTATACCTGGACCGCTGAAGCGAATAGATCTTCCTCCTCCCTCCCTTCATTGTTGATCTCTACGGTGCTGAACGGTGCATCGACCTCCTCCGACATTGCTTATGATATTTGAGTTTCTACAGCAAGCTGGTAAACTGATTTAAAATGCAACTTATTTCTGAAAACAGCAAGATAGTAGGAGTTGGTAGGAGTTATCTTTACTGAAACGACCGAAACGATTTACGATGATGACATGAAATGACATGACATGACTGTCATCCAGGAGTAATAGTGTTCTGTGGTCATCCAATCCAATGACATTTCACCACACAGAACAGGCTAGAATTACATCTGTGCGCATCGATTCGCATTTTTGTCCATCATACGAAAACTCATTTTTCAGTCGTGCACGCATCGAAAATTCGAATTGATGACACGACTGTATGAAAAATGACAGTTTTGAATGGACAAAATGCGAATCGATGCGCACAGAGGTATTCCAGCATAGAACTAGGAATTACGACTAGATTCCAGCCTACTCTCTCTCTGTTTCACCAATAAAAATAAAAAATAAAAAATTCGCACTTGGCAGCTGTGCTTGGCAGCATGGAATTTTTATTTAGTTCTATGACTTCTGTGTTGCGTTCGGTGTTTACCATGGAAGTAGGACTAGTTTACACTCTCGTTGGTGAACTTGTTGGTCTGTGGTTTACACAGACAGGATAGACATGGAAATAGGAAGTACCTAATACCTTCCTAATAACTCCATAACACAACATGAAGGGCTATGATTATGATTAATTAATTAATGTTTAAATCATTGGAGATAATGGACTGGCAAAAAAATTCTTTCATTATTACAATTTAGATTAATGTTTTTGATATTTCCTACCTACCATGATTTTTCATTTTGTAAACTGACAGCACACGTATACATCTGTCAAAATTTGAGTTTGACATTCGTCGATATCGATATAAACTGTCACAACAAATATTGTTGATTTGTTTTTCAATAGCAAAATTTCATTTTTCTGGTAATTTGTAATAATTTCCGCTTCAATTGATTGAAATTTTCATAGTGTTCATCTTCCAGTATATTTTTTCGGAAAGAAGAATTTTTATTATAATATTATTAGCATAAGTTTGGTCAAACATGCTTTATAGTTTTCGTAACTTGAAATATTAGTCTCAGTGTTGAAATATTAGTTTTAAACGTATGTTTTTAGGTTTAATAATGAATAACGATAGGAAAAGTAAAATACCAGCGGTCCCTACGCTTGCTACCAGCGGTAACCTATTGTCCAATGTTGCTCCACCCACGGAACTACCAAATTTTGTGACCACAACTTCAACACCAAGTGCACCGGTCCCTAAGACCGTAGAATCGGTAAGTTGAAAAAATAATAAGGGTCGTGAAAGTGGAACTGTCGTGAAACTAGTAATGCAATACTTAGTGTTCAGCACAATATCGTCGTCATCGACGTAAAACGATAAAAGTCTGTTCACGGTTGTCCTTTAGATTAGTTGAATTGACGCGAATTTCTTTTATCAAACAGTTTTGATTTAAAAACAGCAACTTCTGAGTTTCTTGCTGGCTCTTCTCAGCAGAATATGCTTTCCAAACTGGTGGTATAGAGTCTTGCCATAAGTTGGCCTACTTACTACTAAATTATTTTGCATTTGAATTTGATGAAGTGGGTGAGAGGGGGATGGACGGAGAGGAAGTGCACCCCCAGTGCATGCCAAACTTGTGAATAAATCTATCATTCTTGCATGTATAGATCACTAGATTATGCCTGGGACTTTATTCGAGTGGATTAAGGTTTTGTAATTCCGACAAGAACTCTTTAATTTTCCAGGATAAAATGTAGCCTATGTGTTAATCCTGGATATTCTCTATCTATCTCTATTCCCCATTTCAGCCAAAATGGTTCATTCATTGTGGTGTGAAGGAGTAACATACTTCCATCCATACATCCATCAACACAAACTTTTGCATTTATAATATTAGCAGGAGGTAGGATTATGCTCCTTATTAGGAATCTTAGGATGGATCTCAAATCATCTCCACTTATTGTCAGATGAGAATGTACTCAAGAGCTAACTTGTAATTGAAACTCAATTTTGAATTATTTTGCTAAAATCCCACCAACAGTAAAAATCTGTATGGTCATACATGCAGTTACAAGCTGAGCACCCCTCACCTTCCCAACCAAGCAAGAAAGCAAAGTTCCCAAGCAAGCAATGCCACCACCACTAACATGCACCACATCACAAGACTTACACAACTCTCGGTGCACATTTCGCCTGGACACCAGATCATCCTCAGGAGATCTCCTTTTGGATAATAGCAAAATAATTCTAACCTTTTCTTGCTAATCATGAACTTTCGCAAAGTAACACCTGCTTCTATCCAATATTCAATTGGATCTTGTAAGTGATTAAACTTTGGCCTACATTATTGGAAATTTAATGCTTTGTCTTAATTTTAAATAATTATTTAAAGGAACAATCAACACATGCAATACCAGCATCTCAACTACCACCAACAAGTCAAAATGTTGTCCCAAAGTCAGACAAACCTTCACCAGAGAGCCCTGAGAAATTTAGGTAAGTAATCTTTAAAAAAAGAGTTTCCCAATGTGTCAGAGAGGGCCTCAACATAATTTTAAATTATAAAGGAAATGTTATTCAAGTAAAGAGACATTTATATCTTATAAGTAATTTTTTATGTAGGGATGTAAGCTTTATAGACCTTTCACCTTACAACATTACTTAAAAATACATTATAATTGTATAGCATACCATTATTAAGGGGTTCTTGTTTTATAGCTTCCTCTAAGAGCTTTCTATGTTTTTAATGCAATTAATATAAGAATAGAATGAAAGGAATGTTGAATGGATATTTATTATTTCTGTCTTGCTAATATGTGTCTCTACATTTCTATTTTTGACTTGATTGCAGTATAAATAATATAATCTAATTTCCTTGGATGTTTTAAAAGGTAAACAAGTTGTTACTTGCAGAAAAGCATAAACTACATACCACAGTGACGATGAAACTGCTATAAGTGAAAACCAAACTTAAGAAAATCAGGTGCTCGGTTATGTGTTTTTAAAATACATTTTCTGCTATTTATTTACCTTTTAAGACAGCTAAGAAAAAATAGATAATTTGTAAATGAAGTTATCAAACTGGTTGTAGATTCTCGACTTTTCATTAGTACCACAATTTGGCCTACATGAATTACATAATTTTGACAGAATTTTTTTTATTCTTAATTTTTTTTTGCAGTCCAGCTATACCTCTATGTAAAGGAGAGCCAACTTTACCCATAAGGTCACCAGATGATTCTTTAGCAACTCTATCCCCTGAGTCACTGCCAGATTCTGCATCAGAAATGGAGAAGATTGGTATTTTGTTGATTCATTTTTGCTCTCAGCTTTTCATAACATTTTATTTGTATAATTTTGCATACTACTTAATTTAATTATTTTGGTAATTACTTACCTGTACAAGGCTACAAGGGGTCACTTAAGTATGAGGAGTATTTAACACAAATATGTAAAATCAAATATAGATAAATTAAGTAATATGCATAAGTTTTTAGTGATCAATTTAACTTTTTTCCGATTGAATGATGCTTGTTGTAAATGTTAAAATGAAGCTATTCCAACTCTTAATTTTTCAAATTTTTTCCAAAATCAAAAATTAATCTGAAATTCCAATTTTAACATGAATGAAATTTTCACTTTATTACTGGCCGTATATTTTGTAATAGCAGTCCTATCATATTGGCTGCAATATTTGATTTTGTTTGGCTTTGCAATAAGCCTCAATAGCCCAACGGTTAAAGGTGCGGACTGAAAACTGAAAGGTCGCATTTTCGAATCCCACCCGTTGCACTATTGTCGTACCCACTCCTAACACAAGCTTTCCGCTTATTTGGTGGGGAGAGGAGAATATTAGTCAACTTCAACTTGGCTGATATTCTTTTAAAAAAAAGAAAAAACAACATTTTTATTTAAATTACAGAACATTATTAAAAAAAAAAAATGCAATAAATGTACAGCCAGTTTCACTATGCCTGCTATTTGCTTGCTTGTGATATACCCAAACTGTGAGCAGTATGATTGCAAGGTTGTGAATTGTATGATTGCAAGACTGTGCTTGTATACTACTACAGGTGACATAATGCCGGGCAGTGCTATATTCACATGGATGAAAGGTGCTGTCTCCACAGGAGGGATTTTACAAAAAGTGGCAGAGAAAGCCAAAAGCTCAGTGGACTCAATGATAACCACACTAGACCCACAAATGAAGGAGTACCTAAGTATGTCTTTGAGATCCACTTGCTTCAACCCATTACATGTATTTAACATTTTCTATATCCTTTTTTTGCTTGTCAAACCTTGTTAAATGACTCGTTTGGTGCAGTTAGGCCTAATGTGTTTCAAAACTTATTTCTAATGACCCCTCACGCGAGTTCGCACTTTTGTTTGTTTAATATTTGTTTATTGTAACATAGAGTATCTTTTTTATTTTATTTTTTTATGGAAAAGGTACGCAAAACAGGTTGCAACCAAAATATAAACGTAATACAATAACATCAGATTTGGGTTCCAGGTAACAATCCTTAATATTTGTACACAGTGGTTATAAAATTTATGCATATAATCTACAGAAATTATTATAGTTATAATTATACAGTTTACACAGTTACACAGTTAGTAAAGTAAACATAAATATTTAAAACTGTAGTATCTGCTAAGATTCTTGCAGGTTTTAAGATGTTTGGTTCTTCTAATTAGAATCTGTTTCGAATTAACTTAGAAACTATTTTGGCGAAAATAAACCAAGTGACGAGTTTTCTACTATAAAAACGATGTATTAAGTATAGTTTGTCTGAATTGATATATTCTGTAGGAACTCTTTATCCAGTAAATAATGTAGCCCATATAACTGTTTTTTTACTCAAATAATATTATAACTTATAATATATACAAAAAATGTATCACTATTTCTAAGGACAATGAATGGCTTCTCTAATGTATAAGTAACAAAATAAATAAATTATTTTAATTTCAGGAAGTGGTGGCGATATGTTAGTGGTCGTCGCCTCAGATAAAGAAACTAAAGTTTCGCCAGTCCGAGAGGCATTTCAAACTGTTTTCGGAAAAGCAACTGTGATGTAAGTCACAACAATTTTGATCATAATAACACCCATAAATAAATGATTTTATTAGGATAATATGATGTTAAAACATGAATTATGGAGTGAAATGTCGATTATAAAGTCTACTGAGTAGATAAGAAGTAATGATTAGGAAATGTTTATCTCATTATTATTATCATAGACATACCATAACATATTGTTTTGTTAAATTAAAATAATTTCATGAAGATATGAACTAGAAAAATAGGGTTTTCAGAGATAATGGCTAAAAATATGGCTAGTTGATGCCCGTAACTACGCCCACGTCGATTAGCATATTAATTAACTCTGATTTTCTGAGATAAAAATGATTCTTTGTTCGTCTCTAGAATGCAAACTATCGCTGTGCCAATTTTTGTCAAAATTGGTTCAACCAGTAAGCTACTTATTATTAGTATGGAGTGTGAATACTAATCCATACTCCATTTAATACATCTATACTAATAGATGTATTAAAATGCAAATTCTCATTAAAAAAAAATATATATCACAAGTTATTTACCCATATTCATAGTTATTTAAAAGTTTTAAAATATAAAGGCAAGTGTAATGATTTCAAGGAGTTCAATAAAAAATATATTTTTGCTTATTTTACACAGACGCTTTTGCTATCACATTATGATTGATACTGAATACCTACAGTATTACCTATCTTGTACTTATCTGGGTATTTGACTGTAGTCAAAATGTTGATATCCATTATTTATAATCGAAAATGTAACATGTAAGAATAACATTAGTAAAAACAGAAAATAAATCGGTCCAAAAACAAATAAGTTTTAGTACTTTAAAGTTTCCTGTTAGACAGAGAGAGCGCTACTGAAGTGTGATGTCACAAGTCAGCAGCTCCATACACGCTCCATAGAAAATTTCGATTTAGAAAGAGACAGACATAGTCACAGTAAAACAACTTATAATTCCGAGACAAGTAAAGATATTTAAAAAAGAAAAAGGGCATCCTTGCTAATATTATAAATGCAAAAGTGTGTTTGTTTGTCGGTTTGTCCTTCAATCACGCCGCAACAGCGCTACGGATCGACGTGATTTTTTGCTTGGGTATAATTGAGGACCTGGAGAGTGACATGGGCTACTTTTTATCCCAGAAATCAAAGAGTTCCCGAGGGATTTTAAAAACTAAATCCACGCGGACGAAGTCGCGAGCATCAGCTAGTTGTGTCATCTATCTAATATATAAAATTCTCGTGTCACAATGTTAGTTACCTTACTCCTCCGAAACGGGTGGACCGGTTTTTATGAAATTTTGTGTGCATATCGGGTAGGTCTGAGAATCGGCCAACATCTATTTTTCATACCCTTAAATGATAAGGGTGACCAACTACTAAATATTTTTGTTGGCGGTACGTAGTTCGCTGTGTCAGCTTAAAACGTTATTTTAAAAAAATAAAAAAAATCAGTCAAATACCCAATTCATCGAAGCATGGGATCAAATTAAGTGCGCGAATTTTTTTCTGTACCTAGTGGTTACCCAGCACAAAGTGACGTCACGGCCGAGCAGCCCGTTAGCTACGCGGCCGCCTACGCTTCGGCGAAGCAACGCATCGCGTACATACGCTCCGTGCACGGTGAACTGACGAACAACGTGCCCGTGCTCGCTATCGAGGGCTTCATACAGGAAACAGTCACTGACAGGTATAATAGGGTATTTGACTACTTTTAGAAAATCATCATCTTCTTCTTGATCAACCTATACCTAGACGTCCACTGCTGGACAAAGGTCTCCTGCATGGACTTCCACAGGCTTCGGTCTTGCGCCGCTTGAATCCAGCGGCTCCCTGCGACTCGTTTGATGTCGTCGGTCCACCTGGTTGGGGGTCTGCCAACACTGCGTTTCCCGGTGCGTGGTCGCCACTCCAACACCTTGGGACCCCAACGACCATCAGCTCTTCGAACTATGTGCCCCGCCCATTTCCACTTCAGTTTCGCGACACGCTGAGCTATGTCGGTGACTTTGGTTCTCCTACGAATCTCCTCATTTCTGATTTGATCTCGCAGGGAAGAAAATCATATTAAATTGTTAATAATGCTATGCTGAAGCTAACAAAACATGTATTTCGGCATAATTTTCAGTATTTTTCATAAAAATCGAGAAATAAATTCATAAAAATAAATTGCCGCGGAAACGTTCCATTTGTTTACATGACGTCACAGTTCACACACAGTTCAATGACAATTCCAAAGCCCAAAGGCGGCGTGAACTGTGACGTCATTCGAGATTCAAGAACGTTTTCGATCTCGTGAACATGGCCAGAATTATAGCAATTTTAATTAATGTTTTCTAATTAAATAAAGCTTCATTTTTTAGTTTTGTCGTATGGAATAATGTTTTTAGATAATAATCTTTTAGGATGACACCAGATGAAACGATATTTTTAATATAGTCAAATACCCTATTTCGTTTGGTGTATCCAGTAACTTCACGGTACAAAACGGCAAAACGTCGTCAAAGTGCCAATACCTCGTATCTGCCGACATCAACATACTATACAGTGGAAAATTTCTCGACAAATAAATAATAATTGTCAAGAGCCGATTTCACCAACGTAAAATAAGTCTTATCCGAGCGTAAATTTGATATTTTGACAGTATTTTCAATACAAAAACTGTCAGAACACCCAATTTATTCCTCGGTCAAACGTAACTTAACGTTAATGAAAAACTATTGAATTTGATAAATGCAGTTATGATTAAAATGTACTTCGGAAGTACTGAAAAGTGCTAAACTTCACAAAAAATGGTAGATAGGAGGTATTGGCACTTTGACGACGAAATTTTATAAGTAATTCGGAATGCCCTTCCTGCCGAGAAAAACCAGCAAGAAACTCGGCGGTTGCTCTTTTCAAAACAAGTTTACAATACAATTGATACTATGCTATGTATGCACAATTGCACACAATGCCACAATGAGAGCAAGTTCCAAAAATGCATACCTACTAACAATGCAATATATCTTAGAATAGAATAGAATAGCATAGAATAGAAATGTTTTTTATTCAAATAAACTTTTTTACAAGTGCTTTTGAATCGTCTACCACTGGTTCGGAATGCCGTTCTTGCCGAGAAGAACCAGCAAGAAACTCGGCTCTTAAGATGGACAGACATAAAGTAGCCCCATTCCCGCCGGTTACACCCGTTCACGAGCATGATACATGACCCAGCCGTTGCTTTGCATGCAAAATGCACACTACTTACAATTTAAACATATTAAGATAGGCAGACAGAACGTAGCCACATTCCCGACGGCGGCACCCGTTCACGAGCTCACAACAACACATACAATACACAAACCTAAGCATATATCTTGTTCAGGTGGTACGACCTAGCCCTTCTGGTACTGTCGCAGCCGTCGCTCGGCATCGAGCTGCAAGTACAGTCGCAGGCGACGCCGGTGCCCGCTGCGGCCGTGGCGGCGGCGCAGGCGGCCACCAGGGACGACTACACGCACGCGCAGACCGGCTTCGGTGTCACCATCGGATCCATCATGGCGGCCAACTTACAGGTGACATTTGTGACCTAACTGGTATTTACATAATATCGTCGTCATAATTAATTATATATATTACTAGCCGATGCCCGCGACTTTGTCCGCGTGGATTTAGTTTTTAAAGTCCCTCGGGAACTCCTTGATTTTCCGGGATAAAAAGTAGCCTAGATGTTGACCCGAGTAATAAGCTACCACGGTATAAAATTGTGTAGAAATCTGTGCGGTAGTTTTTACGTGAAAGAAGGACAAACAAACAGACACGAAATCGTCCAGTTACAGTTTTATTATAAGTATAGATAAAAAGCTATATAAAGTATATTTATTATAAAATAATAAAAAATAATTAATTTATCTATTCATTGGATTCTGATCAATGCCGGACTGAAAACTGAAAGGTCGCAGGTACGATCCCCACCCATTGCACTATTGTTATACCCACTCCTAACACAAGTTTTATTTATTTTTAAACGACTTCAAAAAAGGAGGTTATCAATTTTTTTTATGTATGCTCACTCTTTTTTATGTATCGATTACTCGGAGACGCCTGAAACGATTTGGAAAAATCGTTTTTTGTTTGAAAGGGTATATATATACTTCCTAGATGGTCCCATATAAATTTTATCAAAATCGGTCGAGCGGCTTATAAAATATCAACAATAAATTATATACTTTGTATAGTGGCGCGAGAGTTTGAAGTCGGTTTTTTAAAAAGATTTTTTTATATGTGGGCGCGATTCCCAAGAGATGTGGGTTCAAACCCCGCCGGCCTCGGAATTTTTGATATGTATTTAAATATTTGTTCGGATATTTCCCTAAGTGTGTAAATCGCGTTTGCTGTTCAAAATGCGTGTACATACACTTAAAATTATTATTTGTACTGCCTATATGTATTTTCTATGCTGAATATCTTGCTGGTTCTTCTCGATTGGAAGGGCATTCCGAACTAGTGATAGATTTACTTGACTTGGTTTGGGTTCCTAGGGCATTCTAATTTTTTGTGCATTTTGTCACTTAGGTACCACACACGCAATGGCAGGAGGCGTCGACAGGAGTGTCTCGGAGAGAAATATTACTATTGGCGGCGAGGTCACTTGCGGGCTCATACAAGAAGCTACTGGCAGTCTCCGCCGCGGAGGTCTAGACAAACGGAGCTTATTAGCTCATTGGAATATTAATATCGTTAATTATGTGAGGTTAGTTTTGCATAAATTAAGTTTTATCTGAAGCTATAGGTCACTCTTCAATTTAAAAAAATATTTAAAGATACGTCCATATACCCTATATCAACGTGTAAATATCCTTTATTGTTTACTGTGATGATCATAGCGTAGAATTAAAAATCTCATGAAAATGTATATTATATTTTATATAAAAAATACCATTTGGACGATTTAAATGTGGGAATTCTGAGGCACTTTTTGGAACAATTTATGATGCTGATTATAATATTTTCAAAATTTCTTTTATAATTTATTAAAGATTATGAAGTAATTTCACTACAACAATTTCGGTAAAATACGTGTTTTGATAGGTAGTTCAATAAATATTGTATTATAGTCCAGTCGACAGGTAGTTTCAGATGGAAAAAGGTCGGAAGTTAATTCAACTTTGGGATGTTGTTCAGGGATGGTAATTCGAGTTTTCCTCAAAAAAGGTCAATCAACACCAGGTCCAAAACCACATCCTAAAGTTTCATTAATTTCCGACCTTTTTCCACCAAACCCCATTTCTGTCGACTGGGCTACAATGTGAGGTGTCATAGAAAAACCTAGTTTTTAAATTTAAATTATTGCTTTTGATTCAGAAATGGTATTGATTTATACTTGTTTTTTTTACCTATCGTTACAGATTAGCACAAAATATATGAAGAATCTACTTATTTAGTTTTAAGTAAATTGTAAGTCATAATATAATAATTATAAAAGTTATACTTAAAAATAAAAATCTTTTGAAGACTGATAATATCTCTTTATATTTATTAATTCCTGTAATCGATATGAACTAATCGGTTATAGTAGTGGGAATGAGCCATAATATACCAAACGACAGTAATAGACATGAAATAATAATAATAATTTTACATGAATATACCTACCATAGATATTTTTTTACTGACAATTATAATGGGTACCTAAGCGACTTAATACAACATAGGTAGAATACGTTTTATGTAAGCAGCAGCTTATCTATTGATGCTGAAAGATTATTGCTTATCTAATTTTTCTAGATACAGCATCGTTCAATAAAGGTTAGACTAAATAAGTATATTATGTGATCTCTTTCGATAAAGAAAAATAAGGTGATCTTTAACAGATTTTTCTGTACTTTTTGTTAATTTTGTTGTGTCTGAAAGTAAGTATTAGACCTTATTATGTTATCTAGATCAATAATCTCATAGATATCTTTAGATCTATTGAATGATTTTACAGCCCTGTGTTAAACAATAGATCAAGGATTATATTTATACACATTGTTTTATGATTTTATTACTAAGTAGCTTTTCTCCCGTGACTTTTTCTGCTAAGAGTATAAGGTTGTAATATTAGTATTCCGCGAGGACCCATTGCTTTTCTTCGATAAAACCTAGCCCATGTCACTCTTCAGGTTCTCAACTATACCTACGCATCCAAAATATCACGTCGATCCAATGCTACGGAAGTGAAGGACAAACTAAAAACTAAGTAAATAGATAAATAGCTAACACTCACATTTATAAAAGGTAGATAGGTATCAGCTTTCATAATAAGTATTATATGTCATCATCTTCATCATCATTAACAACCCATCAACGGCTCACTACAACATTGTTGCTCACTACTGAGCCAGGTCTCCTTTCAGAGAAGGGTTATAGGCCATAGTCCACCACGCTGGCTCAATGCGAATTGGCGGATTTCACACATCTTCGAGAACATTATAAAGAACTCTCAGATGTGCAGGTTTCCTCACGATGTTTTCCTTCACCGTTGAAGCAAGTGATATTTAATTGCTTAAACGCACTTGACTCCGAAAAGTCAGTGGTGCGTACCCGGGATCGAACCTGTGACCCCCCGAATAGGAGACCACAGTCCTAACCACTAGGCTATCACTGCTTCTAGTATTATATGTATAATATTATAAATATCTGGGTGACTGAGCTCTGCTCGGTTTTTTTTGTTAAATCGTGTTTTTTGGAAATTATATATTAAAAAAAATAATAAATAAAAAATAATAATAAAATTCATAGGGGAAGATAGAATCGTCTTGGACTCGAACCGGGGTCTTCTGGTTTCGGGACCGCCCGACTTACCGTCGAGCTATCGGAAATTTATCGATGATGGCGAAATTTACCTTCGTATTCTATTGATATTGTAAGGGGTTTTTCATTGCCTGAAAACACGTATAAAACGACCTCTTCTAAAAATGAAACCTAGCTAGATCGATTTATTGCCCCCGAAACCCCCTGCATACCAAATTTCATGAAAATCGTTGAAGCCGTTTCCGAGATTCAGATTATATATATATATAGTCAGAAACAGAGAAGACTGGCTTTTGGTTGGAAAGATGTTTGAGTCTGATTGATAAGACATGACGTGTTTATTATTATGATTATTCGAACGATTATTTATTATTTATTGCACAATATCGACAGGTAACCGTGATGCATAATCCCACGCTATATATTTTATTGATACCTACCTACCTATTTTATCAAGCGTATATAAATGCTTACTATTTTAAAATTTATACTATAGTGTCTCAGTTCGCGGTAAGTGAATCATGTTTTCATTAGTACAAAAGTACTCTATCCATAGCTTGCGAAAGCAATGTGACAGCAGAAATGACTTGATAGTACAAAGCTGTTATTGCAGTCGGTGCACTCTTGCAACGTTCGCAATGAAGCCACGATATATTTTTGGGCCGCAAATTAAGTCGGTAATTAAGTAAATTTCTTCCAGTTTTATTTGAAACTAGGTATAAAATTTAAAGGTTTTTTTAAATTCCATGACAAGATAATCTTTGACTGCGATCTCACCTGATGGTTAGTGACGATGCAGTATTAGATGTTAATTAACGGCCTAACTTTAAAGGGGTAGGGCAGCTACCCCTAATCTGTTTATATACGCCATCGTGTCGGAACGCTAAATCACTTGGCGGCACGTCTTTGACGGTAGGGTGGTATCTATTAGCCACTGCCAAAGCCTCCCACCGGAGACCAAAGATAATTCAGTAATTATAAATTCTTAAATTGCCCTCGTTGAGAATCGAATCAGAGGCCTCCCAGTTTAAGACCACAGCGCTCAGCACTGCGCCAGGGAGGTCGTCAAAGTATCGTTTCTCAACCTGGGGGTCAACTAAGAATATAATAGAATAGAATTATTTTTTATTTGAATAAACTTTTACTTAGTGCTTTTGAATCATCGATGAGTCTACCACTGGTTCGGAATGCCGTTCCTGCCGAGAAGAAAGCAAGAAACTCGGCGGTTGCTCTTTTCAAAATAAGTTTACAATAGGTACACATAGTACCTATTGTAAACTTATTTCCCTCATTGTGGAAACACTGCATACATATGCAGTGTTTCCACAATGAGGGAAAGGTCAAAAAAATGCAAATTACTATTCAATACAATGTAAAGAGGGGCAGGCAGAAAGTAGCCCCATATCCGCCGGTGGAACCCTTTCACGAGCATGACTCATGACTTGCGACTCCTTGGGGGGATGGTGGTCATGTTCAAAAAATGACCTTTATATTAAATCCCCTGCGATATTAAGATACTTACTTCTTTTTTGGAACTTCCCCTCATTGCGGAAATATTATATTCTATTCCAACAAAGTTGCATGGGTTAAATCGGCTTGGCATCCAGCTGCCCACGAGATAGTATAAAAAACTTATAACAATGTACCTAATAGCTACACAATAATATTGTAAAATGATTATTTTGAAAAGAGCAGCTGCTGAGTTTCTTGCCTGCTCTTCTCAGTAGAATCCGCTTTCCGAACCGGTGGTAGAGTCATGACGTATCATAAGAGCCACAGGTTGGCCTACGTGGAATAAATAATTTTGAATTTTTTTTAATCTAGTAGGTAGTAGGTACGTTTTGTAGTACGACGCATGTGAGGCCAGTTTGGAGTTTAGTCGTATACCTACGTACATACTTTTTAAAACTATTAAATAAAATGTTATAATTTTATAGTGAATGGGTTACAAGGCTTTTTTTGGGGCGCGACATAAAAATGGTTGAGAAACAGTGTTCCTTTTTAGGCCTGATTTTTAATAATAATAAAATCGTTTATTTCAATCATTATTATACAAAAACATCAATTTGATCTTGAACGATTTTAAAAATATTTTGTGCTTACTACTATTTATGATATTTAACAAAAAGTACAAGATCAAGAACTGGCTATCCTAACTAGATTTTTTAGGATAGCCCCTCTCCCTCGAATAGCCAAAACTGTGCACAAGCACATGTTTTTTTTTTTAATAAATAGTCTCAGGCATTATACATCAAAATAACAACAATGTTCACCTACATGATATGATACCTTCCTCTAGCAAAAATATCCAACATGAAACTCTTCGTCGCCTTCGTTGCCCTCGTCGCCGTGGTGTCGGCCAACCCCCTCAACACGTGGAGCCTGGCCGAGCTCACCGAGGCCGTCAACAACCCTAACACCAACCCTTCCCTCCTCCCTTACCTCGAGTTTGCCCTTAACGAACTGAAGAACTCGATGGCCAACGGACTGGCTGTGGTAAGTTCACAGTAACTTTTTTGACTAGAATCTCCTGTTTTGTATGTGCTAATCTATATGCTAATCTAAAAAACCAGCCAAGTGCGAGTCGGAATCGCGCACCGAGGCTTCCGCACTCCAGAAGTAAAAGTAAAACGATAATGATTAATTTGCTTATTAATTAAACAATTTCTTTTTTTAAAATTTAAACAATTTCTACATATGGAACCTTTCCCTAATTTTTTATAACTTATAAGTTATACAAAATTAGGGAAAAATTCCACATGTAGAAATTATTTAAAATAAAATTGAAAATAGAAAATTCAGTCTGTCGAGCTGGGATTCGAACCATCGACTGTGAACTGTTAGGCGACTGCCGGAGCCACTAGGCTACGGAGACCCAATGTTGTATCGCGAAAATACCTACCGAACACAATGCAAAATTCACATTCAACAAAAAAGTGTGAGGTTTCAAAAATGTGTGGAGTGTCGGTTCCTTAATTTTTTCCGTCTAGCCCCCTTCCGTACCGCGCGATAAGGAACTTACGTTCCAATATATTTCAGAATGTCCAGGTAAAGCCCTTTCATATGACATCCCACTCGGTATAGTTATTTTACTTTGAAATTTCAAACCCCCGATTTTTCCCCTTTTTTAATAAAACCAAAAATAATTTTCATTTTTTTTTATTCCAATGATGTTGGGCCACTATTATACATGTTAGGGGGTTATGCAGCGAATAACAAACGAGAATTCTGCTTGAATTGGTTGTATTTAATTTAATATAAAAACACACAGTAGGTACTATTACATTTCGTCCGCCATGACACAGAGAGAGAAGAACAAGGGAGCATCGGCTTACACCATAGACAATCATAGATAATAAAATTTACATACTCCAATACTCCCACTTAAATTTTATAAGGTTAACATCCCTAATCAAAGAAACAATAATATACTCAAGTACTTACTTAAAAATAATAACAAAATTAGTCAAAGCTACTTAACACTTGGTCTCTATTTGACACAAATTTATTCAACGGCAAAGCTTTAGTAAGAAAATCTGCTATTTGATTCACAGTACTTACATAATCAATACATATTATTTTTGCTTCTACTTTCTCTCTTATGAAGTTATACTTTACATCAATATGTTTAGATCTCCTATGATAAACAGGGTTGTGAATCAATTTCATTGCACTTTGATTATCAATACAAAGGTGTATTAATTTCTGTGATTCTCCAATATCAATAAAAAGCTGTCTCAACCACAATAACTCTTTTGCAGCTTCTGCCGCTGCCATAAACTCTGACTCAGTGGTGGACAAAGCCACTGTATTCTGCTTCCTACTAGCCCATGTGACAGGACCACCGTTCAACATAAAAATATACCCAGAATTGGATTTTCTAGAGTCCAAGTCTGAAGCATAGTCAGCATCAGAAAACCCAATTAGCTGGCTATTACAATTATATGCAATACACACATTTTTAGTACTCATCAAGTATCTAATAATTCTCTTTAACGCATTTACATGGCTTTGATTAGGGTTATTTATGTATCTACTTACAATATTCACTGCAAATGCTATATCAGGTCTAGAAACTGATGCCAAAAACAATAAAGCTCCTACAGCCTCTCTATATGGAAATTTAATATCACAATTACTCAAATTCTTAGTTAATACCACATTAATGTCAGCTGGTGTACTACATGGACTTGCATCTGACATATTAAACTTTTCTATCAGCTGTTCTATATATTGTTTTTGATGAATTATTATGGAATTATTAGACTTTATAATTTCCATACCAACAAATGAGTTCAAGCTCAGCACTTTAATCTTGAAACTCAACATAAGATCTTTTATAATTATTGACAAAACTTCTTTACTTTTTGAAAACAATAAGGCATCATCTACATATAGCAAAAGTATGACTTTAAAATTATTAAAATAGCCAACAAAAATACAATTATCTGAATGACATGCCTTAAAACCATATGTCAACAAAAATGAACTAAACTTTTTATTCCAGCATCGAGATGCCTGCTTTAATCCATACAATGATTTATTCAACTTACATATCATCCCTGGGTCTGCTTGGACACCCTCAGGTAGCTCCATATAAATGTCCTCTGCGAGCTCACCATATAAGAACGCAGTTTTAACATCAAACTGTTGTATCTCAAACTTCTCTCTAGCTGCAATACTAAACAAAATCCTAATCGAATCATACCTTACAGTAGGTGAGAAAGTCTCCTTATAATCAATGCCTTTAACTTGTGTAAATCCACGGGCACACAGCCGAGCTTTATATCTGTCAATCTCACCGTTACTTTTTCTCTTTATGGAAAATACCCATTTGGATGTTATAGTCTTTTTATTATTCCTTTCCACTAAGTCCCAGGTTTTGTTCTCTGAGTGTGACTGCAACTCCTCTGATATGGCTGCCTTCCACTTTTGACTATCTGCACCTTGAACAGCTTCTTCAAAAGTGACTGGTATATTAAACTCAGTAATATTTACTTCATGCTCTTTTCTATGGATTCTTGGCCTTAACGTGACATAACACGGTTCATCATCACTCTCTAGAGTTTCTGATGGCCGATATGATTCATCATCATCCTTAGAGCTTTTGGGGCTCTCATCACTTGTATAATAATCTAGGTTTATTGACCTGCTTGGGGATGTACTTGTACCAGGCTCACAAGCATTCTCATTTTCTTCCTCATTCATATAAATTTTTGTAAAGTTCTTTCTTACTGAAGGCACATTGTTCTCATTAAAATTCACATTTCTTGAAATGATAACCTTATTTGTCTGAGGATCGTACATTCTATAGTTTTGGTTATCATACCCCACTAACAACATACACTTGCTCTTTTTATCTAATTTCTTTCTCTTTTCTTGAGGCACATGAACATATCCTTCTGAACCAAAGACCCTTACATGTTCTAAACATGGTTTATTCCCAGTCCATAACTCATATGGTGATATATCTTTTGTTTGACTGGATGAGCTTCTGTTCAATAAATAAACAGCACAATTAACTGCTTCTGCCCATAACTTGAGAGGTATATCTCGAGCATACAACATGGATCTTGCACTCTCCATAATGGTACGTATCTCCCTCTCAGCCCGGCCATTCTGTTCCGGAGTGTATGGGGCTGTGCACTCATGAGTTATACTCTCTGCATCCAGGTAAGCTCTAAAATCTTGATTCACATACTCACGACCGTTGTCTGTGTGTAGTATTTTAACACTGTGTTGAAAATTGTTTTTCACTATCTCAACATATTTTTTAAAACAACTTAGGACATCACTTTTATGTTTAATGATGTAAACATGTCTGTAACTAGTTGCACCATCCTTGAATAACACAAAGTACTTTGCTCCTGACACTGAAGCATGCTCTATAGGTCCACACACATCACTATAGACTAAGTCACCGGGTTTACTTTGACCTCTGTTAGATTTTTGAAAGGGTAAACAACTTTGTTTACCATACTGACATGCTTCACAGATAAAGTTCTTATCTTCTTCAGTTAATTTCACTGGCAGAGCACCATTTTTGCACATATTCTGCACTTCTTTAATATTCAAATGACCCAAACGTTCATGCCATACTTTTAAACTTGATTGCACTAAGTTACAGCTTTCATTAACTACTGATTTAATATTAAGTTCATAGAGATTATTCTCTTTTAATGTTGCTGACATCACAACTTTGTTGTCCTTTAATATCATAGCTTGACAGTCCTTCTTGACAATAACATACCCTTTTCTAGTAGCTGCCCCCTCAGAAAATAAGTTTCTACGCAACTCAGGTACGTACAGCACATTGGTTAGAACACTTTGCTCCCACTGTCCGTTGACACACCTGTTTATCAGCACTTTGCCCTGGCCATGTGCTTCTAGCTCTTTCTTATTTCCCAACTTTACTAATCTATCAGTGCTACTGTTACATTTACTATACTCTTGAAACTCACAGAAGAAGTCACGTCTGTATGACATATGCACAGAGGCCCCGCTGTCAAGAATCCACATATCTGCATCATTGTTCGACTGTACACATTCAGCATTAAATGCTAACATATTCTGCTCTTGAGATTTCCTCCCAGATTTCTTAGGGGCCCTACAGTACCGGGCAATGTGACCCCTCTTGTTACAGTTATAGCAGATGAATCTGTGTTTTGAGTAATTAGCAGTATCTGATGAATCTTTTTGATCAGGTACACTATTTTTCTTAACCCTGTTCTGGTTAGAATACCGTTTGTCAGCTACTAAGGCAGTCTCAATCTCATCTTCATTTGTCAAGCTAGCTTCCTCGTCTAATAACCGTGATGTTAGGTTATGTATAGTTTGTAACTTGGGATCCAACGATAACCAAGCTTGGCGAAGTGAACGATACTTGACAGGTAGATTACTTAATATTTTTGTCATAACAGCAGTATCACTTATGGTTTCACCACTTTCTCTTAACTGCTTCGCCAGGTTCTCAACTTTGGAGATATGTTGCGCCATACTGTCGCCTGATGTCATTTTATATTGATAAAAACGTTCATGACATATCATTTTGTTTATTTCACTCTTTTGTTCAAATATTGCTTCCAACTTTTGCATAACCTCTAATGCTGTTTCACAATTTTCAATGAGAGTTATTTGACTCAGCTCCATCGATGACGTTATGATATACATTGCCATGCCATCATTTTTAAGCCATTGACTTTCACTTTCGGCTGACGACATTTTCTTGATTATGTCAATTCCTTTTGCCTTTAATGCGCACTTTATTTGAAACTTCCATTGGCGGAAGTTTTCGCCGTTGAACTTTTCCACAGTCAATGCCTTTTCGTTCATCGCGATATCTTTTGTAAGGCAATATTGAAACGATTGGTGATGGCGGCCGGCCGCGCGCCACGTGCAACGCCCACAAAGCACAATCAATTCCGACTAAAATAAACTGCTCTTCGTTGTTTTTATCCGCGATACTGGGCCACATAACCTGTTAGGGGGTTATGCAGCGAATAACAAACGAGAATTCTGCTTGAATTGGTTGTATTTAATTTAATATAAAAACACACAGTAGGTACTATTACATTTCGTCCGCCATGACACAGAGAGAGAAGAACAAGGGAGCATCGGCTTACACCATAGACAATCATAGATAATAAAATTTACATACTCCAATAATACACAACTATTTCAAATATGTCGATAGCTTTAATAGTTACTAAAATAATCGACTGTGATAGACGGACGGCCGGAGAAATTCGCATCATAAGGGACCTGGAATTAACTTGGTTGTATCTAATTGCTATGACAGATTTAACGACACACAACCCTAATATATAAAACTGTGCTTTATTATTTACCTATGTATTTAAAATTAAAGAAATTACACAAACACGTCATAATAATTTTATTATAATCCCGGGCAGAAGGGGAATTGACGGCAGGTTTGTTTAAAATAGATTGCTTTATTATGATGTGTGATGCGATTGTAATTATCTCTGATTGAATGTTTCATCAAAACAATTGAGATAAATGTTTGATGCAGCTTTTCAGAAATTGGTCCATTGATGAACTTGACATCTCTTGTCAAATATCTTCTAATATATAAAATTCTCGTGTCACAATGTTCGTTCCCGTACTCCTCCGAAACGGCTGGACCGATTATTATGAAATTTTGTGTGCATATCGGGTAGGTATGAGAATCGGCCAACATCTATTTTTCATACCCCTAAATGATAAGGGTGACCAACCACTAAATATTTTTGCTGGCGGTACGAAGTTCGCGGGGTCAGCTAGTCTAATATATAAAATTCTCATGTTGCGGTATTTGTTACCAAACTCCTCCGAAACGGCTGGACCGATTTTTATGAAATTATTGTACGTGTTCGGAAACACAGATTTCGGAAGAGCGTTCCAGACCCTAGCCGTGCGAATCAGAAAAGAAGACTTGAACCGCTTCGTGCGCGTTGATGGGATATCTATAATAAGTTTAACGTAGGGCTATTGATTTAATTTAGCAAGTAAGTAAATAATGCTATCTATATGCATATAAGAATTTCATACATCTATGTACATTGTAAACTTGTGATTTGTGTTCTGTTTTCAGTAATAAAAGGCTTTATTATCATTATATTGATTTAAACAGGACGCCATTGTGGTGCCAACCCCAGCAGCCATCGAGGAACACACCGCTCCCTCATCATGGACGCTAAATGAGCTATCTGTGGCTCTTCAGATGCCTCACACCAACCCAGCTATCGTGCCTCTGTTGGAGAACGCCCTCGACGAGCTCATGAACGCTATCTTCTCTGGACAGAACGTTGTAAGTGAAATCATATTTTTTATTCGATGACAAGATATAGCTCTTTAATGCTATCTCACCTGATGGTTAGTGACGATGCAATCTCAGATGAAAGCGAGCTAACTTGGAAGGGGTACGGCAGTCGTAAATTCTTCAACCCATGCCCCGAATCCGTTTCTACGAGCCATCGTACCTGAACGCCGAACGGTAGGTAAATTGCTTGGCGACACTCTTTGATGATAGCTTGGTAACTAGCTCCGAGCAAAGCCTGCCATTTGCCAACATATGACCAGAGAAAATCTAGCAGTTACAAAATTCCCAAACTGCCCCAGCCGAATCGAACCGTACATAAATCATAATAAGTATTATAGTCCAGGGTAGATAATTTTTGAAAACAAAAAAAATTATGGTAGGATGAAACCCATTGGAAAAGGAAGAGAATATGTAACAAAAATGAAAGGAAAAATAATTTACGGGTGATCTGAGGTCGGGAAGTGGGGGGGAGGGGGGGTTTAAGGGTAAAAAACGGTGTATCTCGATTTCCGGCAAAACAAGTCCTATGGAAAAAAATAAATAGCAAAGTTGTAGGTAATAAAAAGATCTATATCTTTTGTATTTACACTTTTTTCACATAACCTCAAAATGTATGTGAAAAATTCAAATAAGTAACCAAGTTTTTGGTTTTTTATTTTTATCTTTTACAAAAATTTTTTTTTCATGAAATTTGGTGGAAACTTACCTTTTTTATGTCCCAAATACACTATAATTTTTTTGATTTAAAATATTTATTTTTTCACCTTATTTTGACTTAATATCGAAAAAGCAGCCTAATTTTCAATTGAAAATTCTCACGTCAAAATATCTGCTTTTTTTAAAAAAAGTCGGTGAGTTTTTTGTTCGTTGAAATCTCCACTTTCTGATGGCGTAAAAAGAAATATGACCCCAACGACCATCAGCTCTTCGAACTATGTGCCCGCCCATTTCCACTTCAGTTTCGTGACTAGCTGAGCTATGTCGGTGACTTTGGTTTTCCTACGGATATAATGATAGATTGTTATTCATTACAGAACTCTATCGTCATCAACCTACCCATTGATGACGTCTCAATCGTCCCGGTCCCGATTGTGCCGGAGACCCCGGAAAAGCCGGAGCCGGTAGTCCCCGAGTTTCCCGCATCTGAGACCCCCGTGTCCAGCCCCTTGGTGCAGGTCATCGTCAACGTCAACGGCCAACAGCAACAAGTCCGTAAATTATTTGTTTATTTATTTTATACATTAATTATTTGGTGAGGTGAACGGAAGTTGAGAGGAAGATACTTATAAGTTAGTGAAGATAGAAAGAGAGAGAGTTACGTTTCGTATATTACTATAGGGGCAAGAGAGAGGTGCAAGCACACATTTTCTTTGTCTCGTTCTGTAGGTACAAAATAATATGACGGCAGCCTCTACAGTATTAATACCTAGGTACTATTAGAGCCTATACTCCATACCCTACCTATATTATATTAGAGCTACCTCTTATATTATAGCTATTATTACTAAATATTAGAGCTTTAGTAAGAGTGATCGGCAGCGTCGTGTTGCGGGAGCACTTCAACAAAGTTTCTGTTTTTGTCTTTCACTTAGGGTATGTTCCGATATACACTGCGAGCACTGCTCAGTGCTCTCACTGGCGAAAAATTCGTTCCGTTATGGACTGCCAGAACACTGCCGCAGTACCCTAGGGAAATATATGACGTCATAAATCGCCGCCATTTTTGTTTCTGTGAGCACTGGCGCTTTCGGGTGCTCTCAGTACTTTGATCACGTGATCAAAAACATAACAGCGCCTAGAATTTTGAAAAAATGGGGATGGCAGTATACTGGACTGCGTTCCGTTTCAAACATTAGCCTTCACAGTATACTGGATTGACGTTACACCTTACAGTGGTCCGTCCAGTGTATATCGGAACATACCCCGAATATGTATATTTTTACCCGACTACGGCAAAGCCAAAAGAAGGGTTATGACAAGAAAGGGTATGGGCCGATTTTGATGAATGAGGTGTCAATCGATCAGTTATTATGGTGCGGGTGACATGCTACATTTTATTTATGAATATAATTTAATTTAAAAAATAAAAAACCGACTTCAAACACCCGCGCCACTACAAATTATATAATTTATTGTTGATTTTTTAAAAACCGTTCGACCGATTTCGATAAAATTTAAATGGGGGACCACCTGGGAGTTATACCCTATTTCAAACAAAAAAAAATCCAAATCGGTTCAGGCGTCTTTGAGTAATCGATGAACATACATAAAAAAAAGACTTCGACGAATTGAGAACCTCCTCCTTTTTTTGAAGCCTGTTAAAAAATCAGTATGACGAATGTTACCTCCAGTTTTCTGTAGTCGGATTATAGTTTTTAAACTCTGTGTAATTTATTATTGCAGATTGCCGCAGTCCCCCAAGAAATCGAGCCTACCCCTGTTCAGGTCGTCGATGACATTCCCGCCGAAGTCGCCGCTACCCTCAGACACTAACATTATATAACACGATAAAAATACCAATGTTATCTTAGGTATTAATAAACGAATTACTACCCGTTAATGGCTGTTATTACTTTTGACATCCAAATCCTAGATTGTAGTTTTTTTTGTAGTGGGTTGATATTAGTTCTGCCGCGCAGTCTATCAGTCAGTCAATGGTTAAAGGTGCGAACTAAAAATTGGAAGGTCGTTGGTTCGATCACCACTCATTGCACTATTCTCTTACTCATTGCTAACACAGGCTTACCGCTTATTTGGAGGGGAGAGGTCAATATTAATTAGTCAAGTTCAGTTCTTTAAAAAAAATTGAAATGAGTTTAGGTACCTACCTACCTATAAATTGAAAGGTCGTTGGTTCGATCACCACTCATTGCACTATTCTCTCATTGCTAACACAGGCTAACCGCTTATTTGGAGGGGAGAGGACAATATTAGTCAAGTTCAGCACGGGTAACATTCTTTAAAAAAATTGAAATGAGTTTAGGTAGGTTATTAATGTATTCTGTTGTTATGACGCCTCGCATAACGATTTTTCACCTCAAAAATTGATTGAAAATATTTCTCGCGCATCTATACATCTAAGGGTACGTTTATGCACACGCGGGGCGTTGCGCGGCGCGTGGTGCGTCGTGTTGCGCGGTAAACTCAAACATATGACCATGTATGAGAGCGTTTATACAGAAGCCTTTGCGTTGAACGCGGCGGGCACCGAGGTCACGCGCCGCGCGACGCAAGCATAATTTGTTTGCGTATACATACTTGGCGGTTGGCCATATTATGGCTAAGTACACACATCAAAAGTGTCTAGGGATCAACATATATTTTTGCAATAACTTTTCTCCTGATTGATATTAATTAAAATTTTCTTTAAGGATTCATCAAATAAAGTGTTTTCGTTTGTCACAGTAACGATAAACCAATTCACCTTTGCATTAATAAAGAAATTTGCCATTTTCCTAATAAAGAGATTTTTGACATTTGTGGTTCAAATTTACCACTAACATTAAAGTTCGAAAAAAAGACTGAAATAACAGTTTTCTTTAAAATTTTATTGGGTAACTTAAACAATTAATAATCCGTGTTTCTACCGCGAACACTAACAACACAAGAACATCGGTTTGGCATACTCAAAATGAGTTCATCCAAATCACGCTGTGGAATGGCCGCCCATGTTCGTTGCAACAACAAAAAAAGGTCTTCTTGCCACTGGATACCCTCCATATTCGGCAGAGCTCTTCTCTGTAGCATATCCCATGCATGCTCAATCGGGTTCAAGTCTGGCGACTGAGCAGGCCAGAGCAGGACATTGATGTTAGCTGCGGCGAGAGTCTGTCTTACAACTCTTGCGGTGTGCGGTCGTGCATTAACATGCATTAACTGAAATAAGGGACCGATTTGCACTTGTAGAGGAACGATGACGTCTGATACAATCGTCTCAGCATAAATTTGAGCGTTGAGGTTGCCTCTGATCCAAATCAACTCAGTTCTTCCGCCGATCCAAATACCCGCCCATACCATGATGGTTCCACCACTATAAGGATGGACTTCCTGGCAGGATTTTAATCGCTGATTATGAAATTATGAAATGCACCAAAAAGGATCCATATAAATTTATAAAATCATAAATTTATTACAAAGCCACATCTCAATCTCAAGAAATCCGCATAAAAATGCTTGATCCCTAGACACTTTTGATGTGTGTATGAGAGCGTTTATTGCAGAAGCGTTTGCGTTGAACGCGGCGGAGCACGCAGTGGGCACCGCGGCGGGCGCCGCACAACGCGCCGCGTGTGCATAAACGTACCTTATCGGTTAAACACTCGTTAAATCTGACTCTTTGACGATAGAGTAACTATCGTCTTCACCACCATTAGAATAATAATATACCTACAAAACCGCCTGTACCTAATACCTATTCGGTAGAGTATTCATATTATCCGGTAGTCAGAACTCAGAGCTCTAGATTCAGGAGCATCTTCACGATACTTGGCGTCTTAAGCTATATTGCCATCTGTACGCGCTTTGATCCCGTAGCGAAGTGAGAACCTCTTGGCCCTGTTGAGCTCTTGGCTCTCTTTGCTATATACCGGGTAAAAAAATAAAAGTAATGTTAGTAACAGCTCTTGTTACCTAATTTTCTTTTTTTTATTGTTAACTTTTTAAAAAGTAAGTAAGTAACAGCGATAGAATATAATTATGTATCTACCTACTTTGGTAAGTACCTAGGTAATGACGAAGACGCGATGGAGATGAAAGATGGAGCGTTATGGAGCGTATCGTACATACCTAAACGTATGCATACACGAAATTGAGCTCTAATTCAAGGCTGCCATGGTTTATTTTACTTTGACGCTAATGTCATTGAATACGAATACGATCAATGCTATAACTTTTCAACAATTGGTACCCAGTTTCGCACTCATGATACAATATGTTATGTGGGCTACCCACATAATCGTGTGACAGGTAGGAGTGGAATACTTAATTTGTTATAATATATAAAAATCTTTTTAAAAAAACCGACTTCAAACGCCACTGAAAAGTATAAAATAATTTCAGTTTGTACACGTATGTTGAAGTCGGGCGGGCCTAAACAGAAACGATGAAACGAATGCGCCACGCTAGCCAGAATATTGATTTGTAGGTCCAGTCACAGAATAATATGTACTTGGTACAGGTACCTACATTGAAGTCGGGCGAGCGCTGCAGTTTCATAGTTCGATTGAGGCCCGCCCGACTTCAACATACGTGTACAAACTGAAATTATTTTATACTTTTCAGTGGCGTTTGAAGTCAGTTTTTTTAAAAAGATTTTTTATATATTATTTTAAGCTTTTTAGTGTAGCTTCATAGGATAAATCTACACATACTCTGATCACGAGCGATTTGTTTCTATTTATTGATCAAAACTAATCTAAACACTTCCTAGCTGGTATTATTATTTTAAGAGTGAACTAGTGTGCTAGATATCCTGGCTGCAGCATCAGCTTATCGTGTTGCCACCATTGCATTCTATGCAGAATCAAGTACCTACTGATTAAAACGAATCCAAACACGACATATGTGCTATTTTTTTTAAGACTGTACTAGTGTGTTGCATATCCTGGCTGCAGTTTCAGCTCCATCATCAGAGCCATTCCATTTATATCATTTAAGACTACTTATCAATACAATTGAAACGAGCCCAAACTAAATATGGTTACATTACAGAGTGATCATAACCATCGTTCAGCTTCATCATCAGACCCTGGATATTATCTAGGACCAGAGTACTTCTTAACACGAATTAAACGAGTCTGAACTCCATGGTGTTACATCGTTTTACTACAGAATTTCCATAGCCATCTTCCACCTCCATCATCAGATCAGCTCCATGTTAAAATAATATTGCATTGTAATCCGATTTACATGTACATGCACATTTTCAGCTCAATCGAAAACCGGGAATGGTTCTAATACACCTTGCAAGACTTGACCTAAATATACATTGCAAGACAAATAAAAGCTTGTAAAAATAAGATGATAAATAGAAATTTAGCTAATGCATGTATGTTATTGACCGAGCGAAGCGAGGTCTCTGAGTTTACTAGAGCGATTTGCACTTGTCCGTCTGTCCGTCCGTCCGTCCGTCCGTCCGTCCGTCCGTCTGTCAGAGCCTTATAACTTTTGAATTACTGAACGTAATTACTTCAAATTTAGATATAATATGTAAACCGATGGCCTCCAGCCGAAAATGGCTTAAAAAGTTATAAAAATCTTTATTTCAGGGGGGCTCTCATAGAAGCGAATGCGAAGAAATTTTTTTTTATTTGCGATTCATAGGTTTTCTGTGTATCATTTTAAAGACAATTTGGAACAGAGTACAACCGTATTTTTTTTTTAATTTTTATCCTAAAATTGACGAAATGGGGGGCTTCCAAAGTGGCGATTTAATACGCTCGCTTGAAGACGCTCTCTGGGAAAATTTTCTATATATTTTCAAGTTGTACTTATTTTCTTACTTCACTTGTATCCTGTACTTGAACAACAAATACTAAAATTATATGAATATTATAAAGAAACGAGATTATTTAATTTTTAATGAGCATCAGTAAATTTCACATAGCTTCACAATAATGCTAATAGATGGCGCAGTCATTAACTATTCCATTGAACTAGGAGTTACGACTACGATTTATCCCAAAAACAGTTTTGCGTCGACCATTATTATTTAGGTACATAATATAATAACATATTATTCAATTAAAATTATTCTTTAGTTAAATATCATTTTGTATATTTTCTATTCGCGTCGATAGATGACGATTTGTACAGATGCCCCTAACCCGTTTTCACTCGTTAGTACCTACATAATAATTCAATTTTTTCACTGACGTTCCCTAACCTTTACGGGCTACCTATGATAAGTTATGTGATGATTACTGTCAACTTCTTTATCACGATCCTGTACGGGACACCTAAAAGGACATTGGGACGGATGTTAGGACTTAGGATTGTGTTTTGGAGCTACCTATACGTAAAGAGACTCCTACATAGGGGATGATTTAGGTATGTTTGGTGAAAACGGGCATAATAATAATAATGTCAGTTTTGGTCGTCATGTATCGATTGAATGAATAATCATGGGATACCGTTACCGCGAGGTCTCAGTTCGGGGCGAACCACTAGTGTAGTAGGCATGGTTAAAAGTCTACAAATACTCTGATCGCGAGCGATTTCCTCTAATTCATTGAGGAGTTCCGTCCTCCATCTTCGAAGATATTCACCAAATCTTCACCAAACTTAAATGGGACCTACCTGCAGATACTCCCTTTCAAATAAAAAAAAAATTATCGAAATCAGTTAAGATTTGAGGGAGATATGGAGTAACATCGACAAAAAAAATAAAAAAAAAATAAAAAAAAATCAATCGGCCAAGTGCGAGTCGGGCCTCGCTCTTTTAGGGTTCCGTTAAAAAAAATTAAATAAAAATATTTCCATGTACCCAATTACCCATGGAAATATTTTAATTGAATTTTTTTTATTTTATTATTAATTTAATTTAATTTTTATTATTTATATAAATACATATAGAATAGAAATACATAATATGTGAAAATTTCATCTGTCTATCTATTACGGTTTACGAGATACAGCCCGCTGACAGACGGCGGACGGACGGACGGACGGACGGACGGACGGACAGCGTAGGCTTAGTAATAGGGTCCCGTTGGTACCCTTTGGGTACGGAACCCTAAAAATACGCGTCGAATTGAGAACCTCCTCTTTTTGTATTTTTTGAAGTCGGTTAAAAATGGCATTTACCAAACGCACCCGGATTGGATTGGGTTCCCCACTGGGTGGCACATCAACCGCAGAAAGCCAGAAAACCTCTGAACATGAACATCACAATACCGTGAAGTATTGAAATCCTTTCAAGAGACTTACCTCCAATAATGGACATCCATCGGTTGAAACGACGAGGACGAAATTATTTTTCACCTTACTAAGTACTTAGCGCGTCTAAAACCAGTGAGGAAAAATCTTTTTTATTCACTCACCTACTAACTTTATTAGCTACAAATTATTAAATAAAAACCGTCCAAGTGCGTGTCGGGCCACGCGCAGTGTAGGGTTCCGTAGTTGAAAGTCTCAAATACTAGTGGTTCGCCCCGAACTGAGACCTCGCGGTAACGGTATCCCATGATTATTCATTCAATCGATACATGACGACCAAAACTGACATTATTATTATTATGCCCGTTTTCACCAAACATACCTAAATCATCCCCTATGTAGGAGTCTCTTTACGTATAGGTAGCTCCAAAACACAATCCTAAGTCCTAACATCCGTCCCAATGTCCTTTTAGGTGTCCCGTACAGGATCGTGATAAAGAAGTTGACAGTAATCATCACATAACTTATCATAGGTAGCCCGTAAAGGTTAGGGAACGTCAGTGAAAAAATTGAATTATTATGTAGGTACTAACGAGTGAAAACGGGTTAGGGGCATCTGTACAAATCGTCATCTATCGACGCGAATAGAAAATATACAAAATGATATTTAACTAAAGAATAATTTTAATTGAATAATATGTTATTATATTATGTACCTAAATAATAATGGTCGACGCAAAACTGTTTTTGGGATAAATCGTAGTCGTAACTCCTAGTTCAATGGAATAGTTAATGACTGCGCCATCTATTAGCATTATTGTGAAGCTATGTGAAATTTACTGATGCTCATTAAAAATTAAATAATCTCGTTTCTTTATAATATTCATATAATTTTAGTATTTGTTGTTCAAGTACAGGATACAAGTGAAGTAAGAAAATAAGTACAACTTGAAAATATATAGAAAATTTTCCAGAGAGCGTCTTCAAGCGAGCGTATTAAATCGCCACTTTGGAAGCCCCCCATTTCGTCAATTTTAGGATAAAAATTAAAAAAAAAATACGGTTGTACTCTGTTCCAAATTGTCTTTAAAATGGTACACAGAAAACCTATGAATCGCAAATAAAAAAAAAATTCTTCGCATTCGCTTCTATGAGAGCCCCCCTGAAATAAAGATTTTTATAACTTTTTAAGCCATTTTCGGCTGGAGGCCATCGGTTTACATATTATATCTAAATTTGAAGTAATTACGTTCAGTAATTCAAAAGTTATAAGGCTCTGACAGACGGACGGACGGACGGACGGACGGACGGACAAGTGCAAATCGCTCTAGTAAACTCAGAGACCTCGCTTCGCTCGGTCAATTATTGCTGACCTAGGATAGTGCTTTTGTTTTATTTATGAATATTGAATACATTTTGAGTTCCATGGTTTAAATACTATAATATTCTACAAAATAAAATCTAAATTAATAATATCTAAATTTGAAGTAATTACGTTCAGTAATTCAAAAGTTATAAGGCTCTGACAGACGGACGGACGGACGGACGGACGGACGGACGGACGGACGGGCAAGTGCAAATCGCTCTAGTAAACTCAGAGACCTCGCTTCGCTCGGTCAATTATTGCTGACCTAGGATAGTGCTTTTGTTTTATTTATGAATATTGAATACATTTTGAGTTCCATGGTTTAAATACTATAATATTCTACAAAATATGCAACTTACACTACGTGTAATACCTACCTTAGAAAAATGAACCCTACTTAGCCGTGATAGTTTTCCTTTAAAATTAATTATATATACTATTGCTGTGAATTTTTTCTTGTATCCTATATACAAGCATTTAGCTGGCAGAGGGGGGGGGGGGACACTTGACTCTAATAAAATTTAGCACTTTAAAATTTCACAAACGGATCCCTGAATTGAAAAATGATGTTCCCACACCCACAATATTTTTGAAAGACCTATTCAATGACACCCCACACTATGGGATAGACGAGAAAAAAAAAATCATCCTCACTTTACATGTTGGGGAGGTACCCTAAAAAAAATTATTTTTCACAATTTTATTTCACGACTTTGTCGGCGTGATTGATATACCCTTGTCAAATTACAGATTTCTAGTACCAATAGTCTCTGAGCTAAACCGCGGACAGACAGACAGACAGACAGACGGACGGACATGGCGAAACTATAAGGGTTCCTTGTTTACTACGGAACCCTAAAAAACAAGACAGTAAGAGCTTTTTTTTGTTTCTTGTGCCTTTATATCCTTTACTATACTCAGTTTCTAATTTAGAATCGCTCGCTACGGCCGGGATTTAATGGTTGAACAATTAACAGACTGTCTACGCGGCAAATGAAACCTGCCGCCAACCGGGCCTATTGTGACATCGCTGCAGCACTGCGCCGGGGCTACGGGGCGCGGGGTACACAAGAACAAGCGATAAGACACGTATATGGACATTAAAATTACAACATATTCTGATTTGGGTTGTAAAGTGCAACTATAACATTGATCTCCTTATGTGCAATCGCACACAGACGTACGCGTAGATTGCGTAGATTTGTATTATAGGCTATATTATTGGGAACCTTAACATGTTTTTCTAGAACTAGTTTTGAGTAGAGCTAATTAATCGTGTTGAAACCCAATTGAAAGTTCGTTAACTTTCGCCCACTTTTACGTGCGAAAATATCTGTTTAGATATTTTCGCACGTAAAAATTAAGCGATATTTTATTTAGGACATATTTTTATCAGTCGACTATTGCGAAAAATGATTCACTTCACATGTGAATATTGATAAAATTTAGTCACTATCATCGTTCGGTTGACCAAACCTTTTCATATCTCGAGTGACTTGTTTGTACAGTGATTTATAAAAACACTGCGTTGTACATTTCGATGTCATTTTAGTGGTTGGTGATATAACGCAAAGTTCACGGAAGCTTTTTTTTAATAATTTCAAAGGTGAGCCTGTCTTTTTTTCCTCCCACTGTGCGAATCAAGGAGCTTAATAATTTTCCAGCAGAGTGAGATTGTGATCAAGTATTATTATGAAAAACATATTTTATTTTTAGGTGAATGTTTTACCTATTTTACTGATCGAGACCTTGATTAGGTGTTTTATACACAAATTATATTATGTAGTTATATATGTGAGACATAAAGCTATAAAATCGATATTCTAAATAAACATTTTTATCTCTGACTTCCCGTGTTAAAATTTGATAGCGATGTTTTTATTGATTATTTTATTTATTACCTACCTAATATCGGCATACCTAGCTGTTGATATTACGTCATATGTAATTCATATATGAATTTCATATGACGTATATATCCCTATATACATATGTAGGGATATTTCCCTATCTACTGATATTATTATAAATGCGAAAGCGTGTTAGTCAGTTTGCCCATCAATTACGCAGCAAAGGAGAGCAGAATTGCGATTGTGTAAGAATTGCCGATCAAATCGTCGAAGGTTGGCGTCAAAGTAAAATAAACCATAACACCATTGAATTGAAACCGATTAGGGTATCGTACATACCTAAACGTATGAGATTGGATACACGAAATTTAGAGCTCAAAATTCAATTACATTATGGTTTATTTTACTTTGACGCTAACTTTGACGATTTGATCGGCAACTTTTAGGCAATCGGGGGGCAGATCGACGCGATGCCACTTTTTGTATGGACGATGGACGTAGTTGAGGAGATAGTAACATATTTTTACCTCGGAAGATGAACAGATAGTAACATAATATTTTTACCTCTGAATTTTTAAAAAATCTAACTTTTCCCGGACGAAGTCGCGGGCAAAATCAATAATTTTAATCGTCTCTTATTATTTATTTAAGTACCTATACAACTTTTCTTCTTAGAGCCCATGTGATTTCAGTAGATACTTCTTTGCATAGTTCTGGTTCTAATGGGTTGGAGAGGTTCGGCAAGAATAATATACTAGGTAGGATTTATATATTTTTTTATTCCGTAGATATACAAAATGTCGCTCCCTACAGTCACCATCGATGAGCTCTCGAAAGGGATTCAAGACTATTCCTCCAACAAGAGCATAAACAATGTCCTAGAAGGCATTCTTAACGACTTTATGGATCTCCAATATGGCAAGGAAACACCTTACACTACAGGGAAGCAAGTAATACCATCTGGGGCTACCGTAGAAGATGTAAAGAATGGAATCGATAGCGGCGATCTTGAGAAGAAATTTATGGATATTTTCAAAACGATCTTTGAAGTGTACCAAAGTGGAGATTTGACTCCTCGATCAAAAAATGATGGTTCTTGGGACCAAAAGTATAAACCGGTTCTGGTTTTAGTAATTCCCAACAAGTAAATTCTAGGTATAAAAAGTAAATTGCTAATTATATTTGTTATTTATTTCCATTAAAATTATTTTGACTGATATTTGGATTTGATTTTAGAGTAGGTTACGCTTATTTTAGGGTTCCGTATCCAAAGGGATTAAGTAGTGATAGCCCAGTTAAGTTAGGACTGTGGTCTTCTATTTGGGGCGTCACGAAATTATAATATTGTGCGGTGACAGGGTGATACGAACAATTTACGTCCGTCTCAAAGTTTCACTTGGCAAAATATTAAAAACAATAATGTTAAGTAGGTTATAGGTATTTTGGTGACCGATTAATCATATTATATCTGTACGTAGGTACCTAAAACATTGTACCCAGGTACTTATGTCCTTATAGGTATCTAATGATTTATAGGAATTTTATCAGTCTAATGATTAGCATTTGCACTTATTTATAACCCGAAATAAAAAAGTCTTATCTTTAATACCTAATATCGAGTGGAATAAGTAAGTGCTTACCAGTACTTACCTACCTCACAAACATATTATAATAGTACATTGTTACCTTAGGGATGAAAGTAACTTATTTAGTCCCGAGACGGGGTTTGGCGCCCGAGCGTAGCGAGGGGGCCTATAGTTTGAGGGACTAAATAAGTCTTTATCCCGAGGTAAACACTGTGCTTTTCATTACGAATATAAGGAAAGTCAAAATAAAAATAGAAATTAGCTAAAGAAAATTGAGTGAACTTTATTTTACATAAATCAACAACTTTGGTGAGATATTTATTTAAAGTTTATGTTAAAATTAGAACAATTAGTAATAGTTAGTGAAAGGTTTTTGCCGGGTATATTGATATTTGATATTTTCTGGGAAAATTGAGTTTCTACAGTATCCAGGGATTCTTGGGTGAATGTTGGCGACATTGGTATTGGTGTCTTTTCTTCAGCTGTTACAGTTATATTGTTGGATTCCACCTGATAATCTTTTGAAGTGCTCGGCTGTGGGGTATCAGTGGAGTGCAGATTTATCATTTTTGTTACTATGTGTGATATCTTAGTTTTATTTTCCACTGACTCTTCTATGTAGCCTTCAGCTACTTTACTCGACTTCCAACCTCCATGTCTTTTAATGACAGTTAAATCGGCACCAGAATCGGCTAGCAAAGTTGCCGATGTTCTGCGAAAACAGTGACCCGAATATAGATGTGAGTTTGGCAAATTAAGGTATGTGGCTATCTCTTTAGGAATACTCGACATCTTGTTTTTGTCAATTACTTGCCGAAGACACTTCCCTTTATGATAGTTTATGAAAAAACGGTTCGTTTCTATACCACTTGGTCGTAACTTTTGGTATTTTTCTATTATATTTACAAATTCTTTTTTAATGACGAAGGTTCGGTCAACTTTGGTTTTAGTGCCACGTAAATTCACCAATATTATATCACCTTGTTTTTCAATGTCATCAACCTTCATATTTACTAGCTCGATACTTCTGCAAGCGCCACTTATTGCCAATATTAACACTACCTGCAAAAAAAAATATTTCTCTAATAGATGTATAAATATATGAGAGCAGTGATAGCCTAGTGGTTCAGTCCTCTGCCTCTCATCAGGAGTTCACGGGTTCGAATCCCGGGCACGCACCTCTGACTTTTCGAAGTTATGTGCGTTTTCGAAAACTCAAATATTACTTGCTTAGCGGTGAAGGAAAACATCGTGAGGAAACCTGCATGCCTGAGAGTTCACATAAGTGTTCTTAAGGGTGTGCGAAGCCCACCAACCCGCACTTGGCCAGCGTGGTGGGCTATGGCCAAATCCCTCTCATTCTGAGAGGAGTCGACCCGTGCCCAGCAGTGGGACATAAAAAGGGGTTGAGACGAGATAAATAAAATATGTATAGAAAGTTACAATTTGATACAAATTACTTATGTGCGTAAACAATAAAAAGATTAACTTACCTTCATTACTAGGTATATTTCATCAGACGCTTTGTTTAAGAAGGTTTCTACCTCTTGAGAAGTGAAAACTTTGGATTTTTTCGATTTAAACCCATCAGACTGTCTTTTGAGAAATGATGTGAGTCTCTCAAAATCCTTTAAATGGACGTTGTGTTTAGTACTTAATGTTGTCTTTAACATAGAATACACGCTCCATAATGTTGAAGGTTTATAAGTCTTTGATAATTCGTTGAAATATATTAGCAAAACGTTTTCTGATAACGATTTCACTTTTTTCTCAGCGCGCCATTTCATAAAATCGTCGTATGATTTTAGGTATCTTTGTTTTGATTTAGGTGGTAAAAGGTTTTCCACTACTGCTTGAGCCTCTTCTCTCACAAAATCAGGCGTTAAATCCATATCTGAATCAGATGAACTCATTGTGTCAATAAAAATCACTGTTAAACAGAAGCCTAAACAAAACTCTACAACTCGAAAAACAAATGAAGATCGGATTGCCGCTTGCCACTTTCCCGCCTTTTATTTTTCTTTGGCCTAGCCGGCGGGCTATGCATTTAGCTTTTTAATAGTCAAGTATTGTCTATGATTGTCTATGAATGTCTATGAATCAGTTGTCTTTACTTTATGAATAAAGTCTATCTTTCTTCTTGTCTATGGATGCACTCGGGTACCTATGTCGTGTTTCATTTGAACTCCAATAAAAATGTGACAACTAGTTTTTTTTAATTATTTGACAGCTGTCAGTTGAAAACGATTCTCCCTAGGGCTGAAAAGTATTACTTTCAACCCGCTTCTCAGGCAACTTCAGACCTACTTTCCGTGTATGAGTAATGAAAAGGTATTTTATATGTTTGTGACCTACCTACAATATTCTCATCCTAGAAGTTGATGATAGAACTTATTATAATAATAAAAGGTAGTTGCTTTTAGTGTTAATATTATAATATAATCGGATAGGTAGGTAGTATACTTACTTATTTTAAACGACGGTGATATTCAAGTTGCTTCATTAGGGTTCCGTACCCAAAGGGTGCCAACGGGATCCTATTACTAAACCTCCGCAGCTCCGCTGTCCGTCCGTCCGTCCGTCTGTCAGCTGTATCTCGTAAACCGTAATAGGTAGATAGTTGAAATTTTCACAGTGTATGTATTTATATTGCCGCTATAACAACAAATAATAAAAATAAAATAAAATTAAAAATAAAGGGGGCACATAATAATACATGGAAAAGGAGTCGAAATAAAATTTTATTTTTTTTACCCTAGCATGTGGGGGTCATTGTCTAGAACTCCTTAAGTTCAAATATATTTTTTAGCTATAAAAATGACGAAATGAGGGGCCGACAAAGTTTTCGGTTTTAGACCACTTTTATTAGGGGGTATATATCAAAACTGGGTTTCTCTTAAGGACAGGATTCGGAATGAAGAGATCCGTAAGAGAACCAAGGTCGCCGACATAGCTCAAACCATTACTAAGCTGAAATGGCAGTGGGCAGGCCATGCTTGTCGCAGAAGCGATGGCCGTTGGGGCCGAAAAGTCCTAGAGTGGAGACCGCGAACAAGTAAACGTAGTGTGGGGCGCCCTCCAGCACGTTGGACTGACGATATAAAGCGGGTGGCGGGAAGTGGCTGGATGAGGAAGGCTGAGGACCGGGTGTGGTGGCGTTCTCTGGGAAAGGCCTATGTTCAGCAGTGGACGTCCGCAGGCTGAGATGATGATGATGATGATATATCAAAAACTAAACTAGTTAGGAATTTTAAATTTTTTGGTATATTATGTACTATATACCTAGTGTATTTAAACAACAAATACTGAACACCGATTTATAATGCGGTTTGTAAGTTGTGACCAAAACAAACGAGCATTTTTCTCCATATGCTAATTTAATACTTTCTAAGAACTATGATATATAAAAATGTATCTAGTTTTAAAAAAATGATTTGGTCAAATGTACTGAACCCTAAAAGAGCGAGGCCCGACTCGCACTTGGCTGATTTTTTTGATTTCCCCTAGTGTCCACTGTCCATCCATGCACTTGTATCACAGAGGTCATTGCCGTCTATCTTAATTAAGATACGTAGAGTCCGTAGAACTCTACGGTCCGTAGTAGTGTAGTCCACGTGTAGTCTTCAAGCCCTGCTCTTGTTCCTAGTTCCATGTCTTCAATATGGAGATCACGGATTATAGTGTTGTAGGTAGGCTTTTAGGTAGGTACGTTTTCGTAAATTCATGGTAAATCTACTGAGTGCCGATTTCACCTGAACGTCGAGTGATGTTTATTAACCGAGGAATAAATTGGGAGCGGGAGTTTGACTCTGACAGTTTTTGTATTTGTTTGTCAAAATACATATTCCACGTTTGACTTATTTTACGTTGGTGAAATCGGCCCTAAGTATAAATATTATAATCACTGAGTAGGTACTTGCATAATCACTCCGTTTTTAATAAATCACTGTATATTAAATTAAATATGCTTTACTTCCATGATATTATATTCTAAGAAGAACATAGACCAAATAATAGAATACAGAAATAGAAAAATTATAAACAAGTAAACACAACACAAAAATTATTATTTAATTTTTTACATGACGTTTTATACGCATTTTGAATATTTTCTTTTAATAAAAATAATTAACGATGAACGTGATGAACGTCTACTTATTGGCGTTCTTCGTAGCGGCTGTCGCTGCCCGATCTATTAAAGAAGACGCTATACCGACCTACTTTAGTGCCGAATTCGAAGGTTCAAAGTTTCCAAAGTTTTTTTCCGACAATACTGGAGAGTTTCCCATCCACGCTGGACAGGCGGACGACGACGGCGGTAATGAACGAGTGAGGGTTAATGCTTCAGAATCTGGTATCATTGAAACACTAAAATCTTGGCTCTCCATGGCTTTGAGTTACGTAAACAGTGGTGCTGAGAGTTTGCAAAAGATTGTCTAAATCCAAGCAGAACCTTCTGCTTGGATTTAACTGATTCTTTATTGTAACTTATTCTTTGTTATTTTGAATATATTTTTTAGTTATTAACAAGCGCAAGCCACATTATTTCAAAATCCTTATACAAATATACCATTTAACCACCTAAATATATCATCGATTAAAACGAATATCTTAAAGGTAATACCCAAGTCTATGCCCTATATACCTACTATTGTGCAAAGTGCGAATGTTTGTTTGTTGCTTATTTGGTTTGTACTTCAATTGCTATCTTTAAGGTTCTGGAGCGTGAGTCGTGACATTCACAAGTTCCCGCAGGGTTTTTTAAACCCGTAGTCCTAAAACCTAACTAACCTAAGTAAACCTAACTCCACGCTAACGAAGCCGCGGGCAACAGCGAGTTCTAAATAATATTTGCATTTCATCATATTGTACTTGTTGGCGAGTTGTCAAATAAAATATTCAGTCGAGCGCGGTAGCAATTACAGGTAAGCTGGCGTCCGGCCAAACAACGGGCCTGGCCATTTGGAAACATTTAAGGCGGCAGCAAACACATCACGCAGCGGAAACTGTAGAGCAGGCAGGCAGGGGGAGGCAGAAAGCATTTGCCCGCAACTTTGCGTGGAGTTGGGGTTTTTAGAAATCCTGCGGGAAACTTTTATTTTTACGGGAAAAAAGGTAGCCTATGTAACTCTCCAAGTCCACAACTATACCCACAAAAAAGTCGCGTCGATCCGTTGCTCCGTTTCTGCGTGATTGTAGAAAAAAAAAAACAAACAAACTTTCGGATTTATAATATTAATAATATTACATTTAGTAAGGCTTTGTACTGAAGCCACCGGTTTAGCTGTCTAAAAATGATTGCTACAGTGAGACGATCGTTATCACTTCTGATGGGCCGGTCTTCATTTCTAATGGGTAAAATTTATTCTTGTAGCAAGAATATTAATTTTATATTCTTGCTACAAGAATAAATTTTACGCCATAAATTCAGCCAATTACCACTGATGATGAATGATAAAACTTTTCCACAATCGACCAGTAGGTAACTTGCTACGATGACGTCAGGACGTAAGGATGATCTCAAATGTCCTAAGATGAAACAGTGTAGGTCTGTTTTTTGAATTTATAGTATTTCAATATTCGAAATAATTTATCGACGGTCGAATATGGTCCTGTACATAATGCTCATAAACGGAGTGGTTATATTCTCTTGGATGCTCACTTCTGGGAGCCACGTGGGACACGTCACGTCTTGACGCCCCGCGTGGTGTGTGTATCAGGCTTTACTCAATTGAATAACACGCCGTTCGTAACTGTTCAACTAATTTCAGCGGAATGTTACCGAGAAGATAATTGCTGTTTTCGGTTCAGTTTAAAGAGTTTAAACCATTTAACTCGGTTGTGATCTAATTTGGAACTAACATTACATTACCAAGGTGCTGGAGTGGCGACCCCGCACCGGGAAGTGCAGTGTTTGCAGACCCCCCCACTAGGTGGACCGACGAGATCAAACGAGTCGCAGGGAGCCGCTGGATTCAGGCGGCAAGACCGAGACCGTGCCGAGACCCGTGAAAGTCCATGCAAGAGATCTTTGTCCAGCGGTGGACGTCTATCGGTTGACAAAGAAGAATAAGAAGAGAAGATTACATAATATCTGGATAATAATAATTATTAATCTGTGCTTAATAATATCACTTGCATACAACTGAAAGATATCATTAATCTGTGAAGCATGCTCACTCTTGCAGAGTAATGACCACAGATTAATGATTACGTATACCAGATGACTAAAAACAAAGTTTATTTATACTCAGTGGTAATGACTCGCGACTCGTGGTCACACCAGTTTGTAACACCATAGTGTGACCAAAGTCTAGTGCATTGAAATTTGGCATATTTATCCTCGCCTCGGTAAAAGGTTTGTAAATAGCATAACGTCGTCCATGAACGTCGTCACTGTATGACATCTCGAAACAATATAGCCTCAATAGCCCAACGGTTAAAGGTGCGGACTGAAAACTGAAAGGTAGCAGGTTCGAATCCCACCCGTTGCACTATTGTCGTACCCACTCCTAGCACAAGCTTTCCGCTTAGTTGAAGGGGATAGGAGGATATTAGTCAACTTCAATTTGACTAATATTCTTTATTAAAAAAAAAAATGTGAGCCGTCGTGGCCCGTGGGACGCCTGGCAGATGTGAAACATCGACATTAAATTGTAAAAGTAATATGCAGAAAAGAACAGTTTGTGATAGGAACTAAATATGTCACTAAGTATACACCCCTACTCCTACCCCTACCCCTGCCCCTACCCCTGCCCCTACCCCTACCCCTACCCCTGCCCCTACCCCTACCCCTACCCCTACCCCTACCCCTGCACCTACCCCTACACCTACCCCTACACCTACCCCTACCCCTACCCCTACCACTACCACTACCACTACCACTACCACTACCACTACCACTACCACTACCACTACCACTACCACTACCACTACCACTACCACTACCACTACCACTACCACTACCACTACCACTACCACTACCACTACCACTACCACTACCACTACCACTACAACTACTAAACAGATTGTGATAGGAACTAAATATGTCACTAAGTATACATAATATAACATCGCATGCCGTGGCGACGCGTCGCCACGCGAGAAATCTGTTTTACGTGCCGCTATAGATATTTCACATAAAAAAAAAATATTACTTTTAGGTAGGCCCCCTGTAGTCTGTAGCGACTACCCATTAGTCGTAATTCCTAGTTCCATGCGACTACCAATCCCACGGAACTAGGAATTACGACTATAGTCTTCCAACTTCCATGACCAATCCGTCTATGACTACTCGTATGTTTATGATCCTGCGGAAATCCGCAGATATCTATCAATAGTGCAATTGACTTGGTATAATCTATGATCTAAGTTATATACCGTATATACCGTTATATACCTTTAGTCGTAATTCCTAGTTCCATGCTAGGTATATACAGAGCGTAGAATGAGCATACTTCTCTGTCTACGATACAGAGGATAGATGGTACAAGTGAACACGTTTTCACCTGAACCCTAATAATATAAACTTTGCATGTATACTTACACGTGACAAATCCAAATATACTTGTGCTATTAAGGTAACGGCACCTAATTCCGCGGTATTTTCATCAAAACTTGAAAAATCATCAAAAATTAAGCATTCACTATACCTTTCTACCGGACTGGCTATTTTTATCTGAAGTGTTATTTGACTTACTCTTGAAATAAGCTAAAAGTTTGATAATTAAACCTTAATTTATATGTAAAATTAAATAAAATATGAAAATAGTCCGGAGCACCTAATTCCGATGTAAAAATCCTAATTCCGATGCATTTGGTACCTAATTCCGAGTGTTCAAAATACAAAAGGAAAAGGAGTAGAAAGAGTACTACAGGGTGTTTAAAAGCCAACTGCATTTATTAAATTTGGTTTCTAAATCAGCCTAGTCTCTGTCTTCTTAGATGACTAGTAAAATGGATATCACAATCTACCATTAATAATATTCTTATGGTGAGTAATATTAATTACCATAATAAATTATTACTCCTAAATAACATCCAATGTTATCGATACCGGTAAAAAAAATTACTAATATTTATGACCGGTTATTGACCGAGCGAAGCGAGGTCTCAGAGTCTACTTGAGTGAATTTGCACTTGTCCAACCGTCCGTCTGTCAGAGCCTTATAACTTTTGAATTACTGAACGTAATTTCTTCAATTTTAGATATAATATGTAAACCGATCTTTAATTTAGAATTAGATTAGAATTTAGACTTCTGCCGAATATGCATAAAAAATTATAAAAATCTTTATTTCAGGGGGGCTCTCATAGAAGTGAATGCGAAGGAAAATATTTTTTGTTGCTTTTCATAGGCTCGCGATATATCTTTTTAACGACAATTTTGAACAAAGTACAAAAATATATTTTTTAAATTTTTTTTTAAATATATATATTTTTTTAAACTAATGTTCCCTAACCTTTACGGACTACCTATGATGATGATGTTAGGTGATGATTTCTGTCAACTTCTTTATCACGATCCTGTACGGGACACCTAAAAGGACATTGGGACGGATGTTATGACTTAGGATTGTATTTAGGAGATACCTACGTCAAGAGACTCCTACTTAGGGGATGATTTAGGTATGTTTAGTGAAAACAGGCATAATAATAATGTCAGTTTTGGTCGTTATGTATCGATTGAATGAATAATCATGGAATACCATTACCGTGAGTATAAGTTATAAAGCGAGCGAGTAATGACGGTATAAGTCAACGTGGGAAGGCGCCTGTCCGTTTACCTGATTCCCGTTAGTTTCCCGTTAGGGTTGATGTTGGTACCTGTTTTCCAAACCAACAAGGTGGATGCTAATACAGTTAATTGTTAAACGTTAAGTAGGTGCCGGTGGTAGTCTTAACTTGTCATAAAAGCCACAGATTGGCCTACATCAAATAAATAATTTTGAATTTTAATTGGTGTAAATTAGTTTTTACTTTCATGCGGTGTCGTTTAAGTTTAATTGTTTTCTATAAAAACTTTTAACTTTATTTATAAAATTAACTAGGTAAAACTACGGGTGATTTTTTTGCACGTGTTAATACCAACGTGTCTGGTAGGACCTGATTTCCTGTGGTACCTACTACCAGTAGTACCACCAGTAGTACCACGGGTAAGTACCCCTTATTTCATTATTGTATTTGCAAATTTTACATAAACATTTTAGATTACGAATGTTACACACATCAAAAGTGTCTAGGGATCAACATATATTTTTGCAATAACTTTTCTCCTGATTGATATTAATTAAAATTTTCTTTAAGGATTCATCAAATAAAGTGTTTTCGTTTGTCACAGTAACGATAAACCAAGTCACCTTTGCATTAATAAAGAAATTTGCCATTTTCCTAATAAAGGGATTTTTGACATTTGAACCACTAACATTAAAGTTCGAAAAAAAGACTGCAATAACAGTTTTCTTTAAAATTTTATTGGGTAACTTAAACAATTAATAATCCGTGTTTCTACCGCGAACACTAACAACACAAGAACATCGGTTTGGCATACTCAAAATGAGTTCTCCAAATCACGCTGTGGAATGGCCGCCCATGTTCGTTGCAACAACAAAAAAAGGTCTTCTTGCCACTGGATACCCTCCATATTCGGCAGAGCTCTTCTCTGTAGCATATCCCATGCATGCTCAATCGGGTTCAAGTCTGGCGACTGAGCAGGCCAGGGCAGGACATTGATGTTAGCTGCGGCGAGAGTCTGTCTTACAACTCTTGCGGTGTGCGGTCGTGCATTATCATGCATTAACTGAAATAAGGGACCGATTTGCACTTGTAGAGGAACGATGACGTCTGATACAATCGTCTCAGCATAAATTTGAGCGTTGAGGTTGCCTCTGATCCAAATCAACTCAGTTCTTCCGCCGATCCAAATACCCGCCCATACCATGATGGTTCCACCACTATAAGGATGGACTTCCTGGCAGGATTTTAATCGCTGTTGGCGTCCAGAGGTTTTCCAGTGTCGTATACGTCTTGTATCCGGTCTCATACCAAAACGAGACTCATCAGAAAAGCACACGAAACGCCATTGTTCTTCTGCCCAATTTCTGTGTTCAAGAGCCCATTGATATCGAATCCTACGATTGTGCATTGCTATAGGTGGTACCCGTAGCGGTCTTCGGGAATGAAGGTTCATTTCATGCAAGCGGTTTCTGACTGTTTGGTCGCTAATTAAGTTCCCTGAAGAGTGATGAAGCCTCACGGCTAACATCATGGCGGTTATTGTTGGAGCTCTTCGAGTTAAGATTTGAATGTATCGGTCTTGTCTCCGTGTGGTGCAGCGATACCGTCCTCCATGGCGCTCAGCCACGGTACCAGTGCTTCGGTAACGTGTCCAAAGTCGACTGATAACACTCTGACTTGTATTCAGAGCTAAAGCCACAGTACGTTGCCGGGAACCAGCTTCTATCATTCCCACGGCTCTGAGCATTTCTTCCCTGCTTAAATGACGTCGCCGCTCCATAATAACGTTGGTTTTAATCAGTAGTAGGGAAACAGTAGCACTAATAATGTCTTCAATGCGTTGTATGTTTTTATAGGGAAAATATTGACAGCTGATTTTCATCTTTTACTCGAATTTGATTGACAGTTCCTGATTCAAATTATGAAATGCACCAAAAAGGATCCATATAAATTTATAAAATCATAAATTTATTACAAAGCCACATCTCAATCTCAAGAAATCCGCATAAAAATGCTTGATCCCTAGACACTTTTGATGTGTGTATTTGAAATGGCAAATATAATACACTGAAATCATACACACTGCGGTAATATTGTGAACATCCTGTATTTAACTTCTGTTTATACCACGTAATAAGGTGCTCATAGAACCTAACTCCGATGTATATACATCGGAATAGCGTTTTATAACAAAAAACATGTTTCTTAATTCCGAGTATTAAAAAAGAAAAGCTTTTTCCACAGTAAATAAATAAATTATTTCTCAATTGGAATATCTTCGCAAAAATATACTATACTCTCTCAACATTGCATCGAAATACGTATGAACTTAATTTTCCTTTCTTAACTTTCCCATACGATCAATTAATGAATTACCAAAATAGATAATCTTTGATAGGCTATAATTAGTGATTTCGACGCCAAAGTGTACCTCGGAATAAGGTGTTCTTATGCTGATTGACCATTTAAGTATTAGAAATCGAAGCAAGAAATGCTTTCTTTACAAAACCTTACAAAAGTTATTAAGCGTTTTCGATAAAAAATGTAATCCTTCCAATATTTTAACCTAAACAAAAACAAAAACTGTACAAAATTAACGAGTAAACACTATTTAAAAAATTTAGGTACTCACGTGCACATGGTTCAGAATGTATGAAGCGTGCGTTCGGGCCGTCTGCTACCGCAAAATTTATCGGATAATTTAAAACTTACACACATAAAACCAACCTTTTTGTCAATCAATCACGGAACGATAAACTATCAATTGATTAAAATAGCTTGCAGTGCATATGAGCTTGGTAATGGGTAGAAAAAGCTGTTTTTCTATACCTATACATCGGAATTAGGTGCCAATTTTAGAATCCCTCGGAATTAGGTGCCCTTACCTTATACCTGTAAATAACATCAGAGCCAGTCATAGTTGGGTATATGGCATAAAATGATATATTTAGAGTTTAGACTAAGATACGATTTTACGGTGTATACCTACTTAATAACCTAAGTCAATTCAAGTGTCCCACGCTGCAGACTATATAATTACACAAGTCTGCGAAACAGAGTCCTCGCTAACAGATCGTTAAGCAAAGTTTACTAACTTGCCAGAGAGGGTGCCAAGGCGCTGCCTTGTTCGATATACATTTAGGCTTGCGTAACGTAACATGGAAAGAAGATAAGTGAACTTTACCAAGCGAAGCGACCGACTCTAAATGAGTAGGTAAATAATTTTATGTTACACTAGTTCACCCGACCGGTTTCGCACGGGTAGGCTACAAAACAATCAGTGGTACAAACATCTGGGGCCTGGAGGTTAATGATTTAGTCTATTTGTAATTAATGCCTATGGCTATATGCATACCATATATTATATCCTCATATATGGTATGCATATATTCGATCGGTATATCTCTTATGCGAGAGACTGGCTGCTATCCGTGAAGTGTCGTTTATCTCCGATAATATTTATTAGATCTTCATCAAAATTAGACAAATATCAAATAGTTTACACTTTTAAATACAAAAGGAATTATCAAAATCGATTCAAAGACGGAGTTATTTAATAAAATCGATAAAAACTTTCATTCCTTAACCCGAAAGAACCTTATTGTTTATCAGGTTAAAATCTATCCTATACTAGCTGATGCCCGCGACTTCGTCTGCGTGGTTTTAGTTCATAACATCCCGCGGGAAATCTTTGTCACCCTCCAGGTTCTCAACTATACCTATCCAATAAATCACGTCAATCCGTAGTTTTGTAGCAGGAAACATTTGATCATATTGCTCGCGGCATTGTTAATGATGATTCAAAGAGAAAACATATTACTGATGATATTATAAATTACGTTTAGCTATCATTTTTATAATCGTCAAATTTTTTACCACCAACCAAAGACAAAATTACGTTTAGCTGTCATTTACGTTTTGTTATTCCACTGTCATTTGCGTTTTGTTATTCCATGTCAGATGCGTTTTTGTTATACCACGTTTTATAGTGACTTGACGGAAACGCGGTCGAACGGGATAAAAAGTATCCTATGTCCGTCTCCTGGTTCTAAGCTACCTCTCCACCAATTTTCAGCCAAATCGGTTCATCCGTTCTTGAGTTATAAATAGTGTAACTAACACCACTTTCTTTTATATATATAGACTAGTAGGGCGCGTGGGTGCGCGGCCCGCAAGCGGACCGCGGTTTTTCTTCTCATCAAATAGACTTTCAGGTCCTTATCATTTTTTATCAAAAAACCACTCTTTCATCTTTTATAGTCTCTGAGGTAGACACCTGACTAACTGAGATTTTTATAGCCGCCATCTTGAATCCGCCTTTTTGAATTTTTTTTCAGCTCACTGCCAATTGAATGAGGTTTTGAGTATATTTTGTTTGAGCACCTCCCACCTATCTTCAATACCCTGGCCGTGCTCCTCACCCACCTTACAAACCCTCGATCATCATATCTCATCATGTGTCAGAATGAGAATTATTATTCTATAAAAACCAATTTTGAAAAGAAATCGTATTAAAGTCTTGCATAGTTTCGAATTTCCTCTTCAATATTAGCCATATTATATTTTCTATGGAGAAAAAAAATCCATCTTGATTTTTTTTTCTGTTCATCAAATAGACCTTCGGGTTCTGATCATCTTTTGCCAAGAAACCACTCTTCCATCTTTTATCCTCTCCGAGATAGACACCGACGAAGTTTGTATGGCCGCCATCTTTTTTCCGCCATTTTGAATTTTTTTTCAGCTCGCTGTCAATTGGATGAGGTTTCGAATGACATTTGTTCGAGCACCCCCCACCTATCCTTAATAACCTGGCCGTGCTCCTCACCCGTCTCCGAAATCCTCAATCATCAGCTCTCTCCATATTTTTCCTCCGAATGAATTTTTGACCTCTATACGAAACAATCGGTGAAAAAAAAATGTTTCATACAAAATTTTTCAGGAGAGGTGATCAATGAGTCAGTGAATCAGCACGAGCAGCTATATATATATTAATTATGTTGACCGAGTATCATTATACCAAAGATTCAAATCTGTTATGTAGTTTTCGCGAGATGCTCGTACAAACAGATTAAAAATAAAAAATAAATTGTTGTGGGCTCAGTATCGATAATAACGCGTCCTCCAATTAAAATTTTCAAAATATATACGTACAGAAGAATTCGTCCAGTTACAGTTTTGTTATATTATAGATAGATTGAGCTCTTACTGTAGTAAATATAATAAGTCTATGTCTTTGAGTATTAAACCAATACTCAAAGGTCTATGTATATTATGATTGAGCTATACTGACCTCCTTATAATTAATCCATACGCCACTGACCTCCATATTAACTCTAATAATCCATAAATCTAATCTACTATTTACACTGGACTGGCTGTCCCTATACAAATGTATTTGTATATATCTTAATATATATAAATTACGTGTCACGTTGTTTGTCCGCGATGGACTCCTAAACTACTGAACCTATTTTGATAAAACTTCGTAACTATCTGTAATTTGGTCAAACTTAAAAGATAGGATAGTTTTTATCTTAATATTAATTTAATCTATTATACCTACTGGGTCACAAAAACGCGTGGCTGGGTCAGCTAGTATTATTATGGATCAATTTAGACTCTGGAACAAATAATATAGGATATGCGGAAGTGCCAAAAGTATCGATATAATATATCGTATCGATATTTGAACAAGCTATAATTTAGGAAAAATTAAACCGCTTTCAATATACCGAAATAAAGAATAACTGAAAAGGGAAAAGTGTCCATATTTTGAAAACTACTAAACCGATTTTGATGAAAACCTTCACTGTTCTCTAAGTTGAAGTAAATGTGAGCAAATTAAAAATAGGTTGATCACAATCTGATAAATACTTTTGGAGAAATGCGTGGACAAACATACATGTTTACGTACATACGTCCATACATAATTACAAACATAAATATCCGCCGAAAAGGAGGCCGAAGTCTTAGTACAAGTACACGGAACAAATTGAAATGGAACTATGAAATTTATCATAAGTTTTACCAACTCCGATTCCGATACCTATATTAATTCCTTTTCGGGAAAAATGAGACTGAAGCTGTAATCACGAAATTGAATCTATTTCCTGATCTTAGCCTTAAGGCTATATCACTAATGTAATAATATTATTATCCATTTATTACATTATTTAATAAACACACATTATTCTTGCAGGTAAGACGCGACGTCGCACATTATGCTTACCTTTCTTGCCCTGCTAAATACGAGCGAACTCAAAGTACATAATCGTGTTTATTTAGGACAAACTGTTCTAATGAGTGTAGGCGCATATGAAACCTTGTACATACAAAATAGCTTTTAATTTTCTATTCCTACTTACACTAAAATATATAGGTAGGTAGAAGGTACCTAATTATAATGTTTTTTAATACTTTTATGATACTTAGTCTGCTGGATCGGTTGTTTCATATAAAATTACAGCTGATTCTCATATTGCTTCGAAGGGCCGTACCAAATGTCTTGGGAACTAAGTTTGAGTTGGGAATAAATTTCGGTTCCCTCATGTCTCCAACAGGATATCCAACATACAAGGACTGCACATCGAATGCGTAGTCAATCATCACTTTAAAGCTACCAATAGTTGCCGAAATATGAACTGCAAAAACCGTACCCAAGCTGCAAATTCGCACCTGACTTGCAAATACAGACCTTAACTTAACAGCTCATAATTAGGGCTTATTAACAAAACAATGACATAGTTAATGAACTACTAAGTTGACACATAATTAACCCTGTCGATAGACGATAGAGAAAGTTAAACAAAGAGCCCGTTAAGCTTAGCTGTTGAGTAAGCATGCCATCTTGTCAGAGACAAAGGCACTGTCTCTTCCTGCTAAACAAAACGTCGAAACTTAGGTAATGGAAGGCGAAGAAACTTCGCTAGAGCGGAAAGACTGTCCTAAAGATAGTTTGAACACATATCAGCTCCCTACCGGAACTTCACTGCTTCGCTTCATCAACTGGTCGTAAACAAATAATAAACATTTATTGCGGAAAAGTGACACTCCCATTAATTGTGAAGTATGTGGAGAAGTAGAGGATGATTCACATTTGCTATAATTGGCATGTTTGGAACCACAATTTGAGAGAAACACTAATTTATGAACTATAAGTACATTTAAATTTTATTAATACCTACTGTTATTTTTAACTCTATTTTAATAAACGAATCTACATTCATAGGGCATAGGGTCTTTATAAAGACATTTTCATCAAAATTGGCTCTATTGTTATAAAAAAATATCCTTCCTTAAATCCACGCAGATGAAGTCGCTGGCATCGGCTAGTCTCCAATAATTTCTCGTTAAGTTTGAAACTAGTTTTTCTTATCTAAAATGAAGGAAAAGGTCAAAATACGCCTCTGTTTTGAATATCATAGTTACCTTAGTCTGCTTGAGTGAGGACTGGGCTAAAGTTGTTATAGATAATCTGATCCAAAGGCGTATCCATCGACATACAATCAGGATTACCGCGTTGTATCCATCGACATACAACGCGGTAATCCTGCAAGCTAAATGGGCACCTTTGGCCTAGGGGCAATTTTGATGATGTCCACAGTGATATCCAATTATTACCTGATTTGGTATCCCATGAAAATGAAAATTTACAGTAACTAACGAAAAACCGAGAAATACCTAATGGTTCTCACGTAGAGCATTTATCGTCGCTTGCAAAAGTTTGGAGATGCGGAAAAAGTGAAAAAGTGGCATGACGAAGCGAAGTGATTCAAGACTTTTTCGTGAGGGTCCGATCGTTCTTTGTGGAAAATTTACTCCACTCGTTATCTACATTGAACGTAAATTGAAGACTTCGATAAAGAATGATGAATGTACACACGCGGTAGTAAATTAATATAAATAACCAGAGAAATGTTTAGAATGTTTTCTTTTATGAATTGTATGGATTTCTATGTAACCTTTAGTCTGACCTTTTAGTAGTTTGTTTGCTATTAATAAAGGTTTTCATACTTTGATTTGAAACCGATTAGGGGTATGGGTTTAATTAAAAGTACCATACACTATTATAAGTTCTCAGCAATTTTAGAGAAGGTTTTCCACAATTTAGATTGGGATAACTATGGACTTAATATAAATGGGCAAAAATTAAACCACCTCAGGTTTGCCGATGACCTTATCCTAATATCAAGCAATTCTAATACACTAGAAATAATGTTAAAACAACTGGAAAAAGAAAGTGGTGTAGTAGGTCTAACTATGAATACAGAGAAAACTAAATTGATGACAAATGGAGACAAAAGAAGTGACTGAGTGGTATCCTAGGGATGGGATAAGGTGTAAAGGAAGGCAAAGAAAAAGATGGGAGGATGACTTAAGAGTGGTGGCTGGTGCTTCATGGCGCAGAACAGCACAAGAGAGGAGCAGCTGGAAGTCTTTGGAGGAGGCCTATGTCGCAAGACAAGCTGATGTTTAATTTAAACTTTGTAAAAAAAAAACACTATTTATGTAATTTTTGTAATCAGCAATAAAGGCTATGAAACGAAATGAAATGAAATGAACCATACACTATTCCAAGTTAGCCCGCTACCATCTTAATTCTTAAACTGCATCGACACTTACCATCAGGTGAAATCGCAATCAAGGTCTATCTTGTCATAACAAAAAAATGTAGAACAAACATTAGGTAGACACACAGTTTAGTCAACTCCCAAAGCACTGCATTATTTTGATACTAGATGATGTCCGCGTGGATTAAGGTTTTTTAATTCCCGTAGGAACTCTGTAATTTTGCGAGATAAAAAGTAGCCTATATGTGTTAATCCGGGGTGTGAGCTATCTTCATACCAAATTTCAACCAAATGGATTCAGTAGTTGTCCCATCCATCCACAAACTTTGATATTTATAATATTAGTAGGATTTTCTTATTCATTTAAAGTCAAGAAATGTTGGTTAATAACACTTTTCTAGTGCTGGGTCATTACTCCAGAACTTAGGGACTTGGATCCCATGTCCAACGGTGACTTCAAGCTATGAGCTTTACCGATATCTCTGGTTTTACCCATTGCACTTCCACTTTGCGACTCGTAAGCAGAGTAAGTATGAGTAAGCTGTGTGCCTCACCCTTGGCTATATTGCAACTCGTATTTTTTCATAGAATTGTATGAAATGTGGTCGCAATATGATAATTAATCGCAAACGACTTCTTGCCGCTCGCATTCGAGAAACTTCTTGCACAACTGACGCCAAGTATGAGTAATTTAGCTAATAATTATGATTTCCATGATCTATATAGCAATGCATCAATCAAAATCTATGTAATCAGGGGAGGTTATGACACTTTATCAACCTCGGCACGTAGCCAGTCAAGTGATTGATTGATTCGTAAAGTGATTTCATGAGCAAGTTGACTTACCTAATAAATATTACCTACCTATTGCTGCCTTGCTCAGAATAGAATAGAATAGAACAGAAATGTTTTTTATTCAAATAAACTTTTTTACAAGTGCTTTTGAATCGTCGATGAGTCTACCACTGGTTCGGAATGCTCAAGGTAGGTAGGTATTTTCTGTATTTATAGTACACTAGCTGATGCCCGCGACTTTGTCCGCGTGGATTTAGTTTTTAAAGTCCCTCGGGAACTTCTTGATTTTCCGGGATAAAAAGTAGCCTAGATGTTGACCCGAGTAATAAGCTACCACGGTATAAAATTTTGTAGAAAATTGTGCGGTAGTTTTTACGTGAAAGAAGGACAAACAAACAGACAAACAGACAAAAAAAAATTTAGCTTCTGTTTTGATATCTGTATCTTGAACACAATTAGAAGCAAAAACCCTTTTTTGAATCTATTTCATGTACAGAATTGGTTTCGTTTCTGTTTTATTATATGTATAGTACATTATAAAGTGTACAGTTCTTCTTCTTTATTAACCAGTAGGTGGATGTCCACTGCAGGACAAAGGTTTCTTGCAAGTACTTCCACAAGTCTCGATCTTGCGCCGCTTGTATACTGTGCAGCTCCCTGCGACTCGTCTGATGCTCTCGGCCTACCTAGTGGGGGCTCTGCCAACAGATAAGCCCGTAAACTACAGTTACCTTTTTAATAAAACCCGCGGTTTCTTACGGGTATTATGCACGTATTATGATAAAAATATACAAAATGCTTATAAATATTATTATTATCATTCCTTGAATAATTATACTCATGGCAAGTTAAAAATGTAAATTCTATCAGGTATCTAAGTATTGTAGTATGTGAATTCTACTAATATTGCTAAAGTTTGGGACTATGGATGCATTGATAGATGGATGTTCGTTACTCCATTACGTCACAACAAATTCAGAACTGATTTATGTTGCTGTAATTTGAAACAGAAATAGCTCATACCTAGGATTACCATAGGCTACATTTTATCCCGGAAAATTAAAGAGTACCCACGAGACTTAAAAATACCTTATTTATTTATTTATACATCTTTAAATACTATTATTACATATACATACACTCTAATAGATTCAAACTATACCAAAATACATTACAATACCATTTAATGCACGCGGATGAAGTCGCGGGCATATTCTAATAATTTAATAATAAAAATAATATTTCTTTATTAATCCAAAAAGCATAAATTAACAAAATACAATTTTCCAATTTTATCACTATTATCTCTGAGCATTGTTACATTTTAAATTATATACATTAAACTTGTATAAAAATGGATTCGAGTTAGCTTAGCTAGAATCTCTTTATTAAAGCTATCACCTCGGATCTCTTTGTGGATCTAGGAATTTGGATACCTATTAGATAGGATTTTCTGACAGAAAACCTAAATCACTTTTCGCCCGGCCTGAGGCCCGCGGCGTTGCGTTGGTGGTAGACCTGGGCCTAAGACCGGGACAGACCCGAAGTTGGCCAATAGACCAACAAGGCCAGTAATTGAGCTACAAAGCTACGGCACGTGCGATCGACCGACTGCGGCAGAGGGCGCGAAGAGCGTGCCGGGCTCGCGTGCCGGCCGTGCGTGCCGCGCTGTTGATTCTTATAAAACTTATTAAATGACCGCGCCGCTGAATGCCCACAACGGCTTGAAGGTTGAACGGTTATGTTTTATGTAATAACCCACTGGGCTGATCCTTGTGTTCCACTACTATTATTTTAATATAGAATCATTTGAAAGATCTGGGTACCAATTGTCCTGAAGTTATTCCATTGATCGTATTATTATTCGATGACATTAGCGGCAAAGTAAAATAATCCTTTTATTATGGTTATCAATTGTTAGAGGAGGTTAACAATTCGTCGGAATCATTTTTTTTATGTATGCCCACCGATTACTCGAAGACGCCTGAACCGATTTGGGAAATTCTTTTTTTTTGAAAGGGTATACTCCCCACTCCCCAGGTAGTCTATACTAATATTATAAAGAGGAAAGATTTTTTGTTTGTTTGTTTGTTTGTACCGAATAGGCTCTGTAACTACTGGACCGATTTTAACCATTTTTTCACCAATGAAAAGCTAAGTTATCAGGAATTAACATAGGCTATAACTTATTTTCAAAAAAATTAGAGATCCTTAAGAAAATTGCAATAATGTAACCCAAAGGAGCAAAATTTTCCCTATAAAATGCATTATTTGTCGTGTGCTGAGAAAACTATTGATGATATATAAAAATTATGTATGACATGATTAAAGTACTTATTATTTTCTATAAAAAAGTTCCGGAAGGAATACATCTAACTATCATATTTAAGTCACAATAGTAGCTTTTATGTTCTAAAATTTAATTGGATTGCCTTCATTATAAACCAACCCTCTAACTAGCATAGTTTATTTTTGATATTAACAATAAACCTCTACAAACAAAGTTAACAATTAATTTAAAAAAAACATATAAATGATCGTTTTACTTTTAGCGAGCGAGTCCAACTCGCGCTTGGCCGGTTTTTTTATAAATACACACAGGTAAAGTCGCGAGCCGAATTAGTCGCTATGTATTAGTGTATAAAATACAGTTTTCATCGTCATAATATCGGTTATTATTATCTTTGACTTCCACAAACAAAAGACTGTTAATTAAAGTCAATAAACAATTACACAAGTAGTGCTGACAAAGCAATAAAGAAACAAAACTCATCTAAAAGCGGGATGAGTTAGTGATATTGCAGTTTGCTAGAATTAATCAAGCCTGAAACGTAAACTGATTATATCTTTCATTTGGTACTTATCGGCACGTGATTTTTTGCATTAATATAGTTGACGACTTGAAGAGTGATATAGGCTACCTATTGTTCTTGAAAAACCTTAATTACTTGAATTTGTAAATCCTTACTCCACGCTTACGAATTCCTAGGCAAAAACTATACAAAATTATAAAGTCTGTAATCTGTTGTATCCATTTTTAAACTAAATCCTAAAATAGTGCTGTTCATTCACAATGCTCTAAACGGAAAACGATAGATTTAGATTTAGATCTATCTAGATATTTCGTATAGTTATGAGTTTTTGTACACCAGATTTAGCAGGTGCTTTCTTTAAGGGTTTAAGTACAAACCCTCCCCCTTTCTGGAAAAGTTTTTATTGGTTCATCAAAAATAAATTGTAGCTTGTAATGATGATGATTTTGAAGTAATTGCGAATTTTACGACCTAGAACTCTGAAATGAAGGAATCATTAAAAAAATTAATATTTATTATTTTCAAAAAAAAATTGTATAATAAATATTTCATGGAAAATTAGTTTCATAATATTATAATTACAAAACCTGCAGCTACTTTGCGACAAAACTTTATAATGCTTTTATTATAGTAGATTGAATGCGCAACGCGTCGCGTAGCAAAGTGCTGACGTAGCCGCGTAGCATGTTTGTCGTCACACGTAGACCTCGCGTAGGCGGTCTTCTGCATTGCGCGATTTGTTATACTAGAGAGCTTTTTAAATTATTAAACATGCCTTAAAAAATACCTATTTTTAAATACATTTATAAGACACGTGTGCGGGTTTTAATCATTTCAATATATTATACTATGTATTAAAAGTCCAGTTTTTTAGTTTCTAATATCTAATAATTCTAGATTGTTTTTGTTCATTCATCCATTTTATTTTTGTTTGGATTAAAGTATACCCGAGGATACCCCGACAAGTTTATTTATAAGCCCGCGGCGCCGCAAACAATCGATATTAAGTTTTAAGCTATTTTGTGACCTAGAAATGTATGGGATCGCGTTACCCGTACCGACCGCATTGTATTCGATCGTGTTAACTTTTTACTTTCACGAAACGTAAGCTGAATCGATAGGCGGCCGTCGCGGTTGCAGCTTTACAATTATTGTGCCGCTTGTAGCGCGAATTTAGGGCAATGAGAGGCGGCGGCGGCGGCAGCGAACCCGGGCAGTTCGCCTCGCGCCGCGCGCCGGCCGCCCGTCTCCGAGCTCCGCGCCCGCCCGCCCCGCCGCCGCCCTGCGACTGCGCGCGTGCCGACCGCCAGCACTACACGCCACACTGTTGCGCGGGCTCACGCCACATCGATTCCGCCACATGACTCTAGTGCTGAACCCCGTGAAGTGATAATGAGCGTGCGAAATGAGGACCCCTGTGCCTGTCCTGACCTACTTCAATATTACAGATCGATCCCCACATTTGACGTAATGCCGGTGCATTAAATCGTCGCCCCCCATGAACGGCAACTAAGGTACGTCGCTACTTTCTCAACTAACGGCCGAACACAGAAATAAGGGCTCCTTAGATGTTAAGTGGCTTTTAAGTTTGATGTATGAAACACGCCAAATAAAACTTATGACTCTGTGAAGTTTTAAGTTAGTATACGTCCTATTAGTATTTAAATTACAAGTACACTTACTTTAAGCGAACAAGTAACGTAAACTGTTTACTGGTACGTTCATAATGTATGTTAATAAGGGTTGACCATAACGACGGTTTCCAACATTAGCATAAACCGCCCGTCTGACCGAAATTAATTTCTTGCAACCTTTGTGTCGTGTAAAGTTCGTCATTCTTTTGTTAACTTAACTCTCAAAAATATAACCGAAATGTAGAAATGTAGCTCTTACCTTTTAATAATATTCTATTTAATTTTAATTTACCGAATCTGAAGTTGCGAAACGAAGCTCTAACAAAAAGTAACTTAACTTGTCTCAAACAATAGTCTTCCACTGATGGACACAGGTTTTTTACAATGATCGCAACTGAATACGATTTATTGAAGACTAGATGTTGCCCGCGACTTCATCCGCGTGGGTTAATCTACAGGGATAAAATGTATAGCCTATGTGCTAATCCTGGATATGAGCTATCTCCATTCCAAATTTCAGCCAAATCTGTTCATTCGTTGTCGCGTTAAAGAGTAAAAAACATACATCCATCCTCAGAAACTTTCGCATTTATAATATTAGTAGGAAAGTAGGAAGTAGGATTAGTAGGATAATAATTAATTGGACATTAACTAAAATATAATAATTAATATTATTAATTAATTATATTATCAGTATATGCCAAATTATCTTATACTGAATTTTGATTGCTAATTTATACGGTTAGGTACAAGAAGACAAAATTAAGATAAACTTGATAGAAAAACTGATCACAAGTAAAAGCCTTACCTACATCTGACTTTGTAAGTCTATCGTCTTTACGCTAACTAAGTAAATGAACGTGCAATTTTCCTAACGCTTTTGGGAGAATCACGTTCTAAGTTTTTATGGAAATCAGAGGTTGCCTTCCGGCATTCGACCCTTCGAACTTTCAATAAGTATCATTCCATTTTATTATTTAATATGGGCTATGTAACTTTAGTCGTTACTATAATGCTACAATATTCAAATTCAAAGTAAGATTTTCTCAGAAGCGAAAAAATAGTTACCAATTTGAGGTTTTCTCATGTATTTTAAATTAAATCCGCAATGTACGTACAATATACATATCTCTGTTATTTGCTTTACACTTTTCACTTTCTTCTATTCTTTATATCGCAATCCGTGTGAGCGATTTATGTGTTCGCTTATAATTTCTAAACTTGTTTGTGATTATCTAGTTGATTTCAAGGTAGTTTTCACTATCATTTAAAACGTTTCACCAAGAGGGTTCATTTTATGAATATCACAAAAAGTTAACATACTTAATATACAAAACCGGAGTGAGTCAGCTAGTGAAATTATAAAGTTACAAATTCAATGCATTTTGAAATGGGCCATGCCGTTATATTCTTTTCTTTTAAATTATCCATGTATCCATCAGCGCTACAAATCTTTCTGAGTCTTGACTCCGTCTGCAATTTTCCTCAATTTAGCTTTATTGTTTACCGTGTTACCCGATTTTAACTTTACAATTTTCCGTAGGTCTTTTTCAACGAAATTTCATCCGCCTTTTCTGGATCTTCATTCAAGGAGTTTTGCTGTGGTTTATAGCTTAATTTTATTACTTTAAGTTTATTACTAACCAATCTAAATATTTTCTGAAGTTATCTCATAAAGTCCATCCACCGCAGACGTTGGGATTTACAATATGTTACTATTATACGATAGTCTTCGGTCCACTTAGATAAGATGACGGAACATCCTACTAATCAATAATAAGTATTTATTCGTAGGGAACATCTTCTCTAAGTGGACCGAAGCGTTTACGAAGTTAGTACCTATCTTTCATAAATTGCTTAAACTTCAGTATTTTTCTATAAAAAAGGAGATTCAGTATTTTACTATAAAAAAGGACCGCACAAGACCAAATGTCCATGAAGATCAGATGTTTTTCAAAGGATCTCGTGTCCACAAGACCAAATGTTCATGAAAATAATCCTATAAAATATTCTATGTTCAATATTCCACACTCTTTGAAATTCTGCACCAATTTCCGCTCATGCCTCTTGGGAGATGAGAAGATGAGAAGCGCACTGTTATTGCAAAAGGTAACGTCCTTCCTCCGTTTATTAGGAAAGGGAGAACCAATACATTTCCTATGCAAAATTTATAGTTTTAGATATACTGATATTATAAATGTGAAAGTGTGTTTGTCATTCAATCTCGCTGACAGAGCTATACGGCTCAACGTGATTTTTTGCAAGGGCAACCACAAGGCAAACCACATCAATACAGATGTTGACAGCAATAGTTGACAGTATTCATAATGTTCACCAGACAAGTTCATGAAGAATAATGAAGCTTAATTTTTTTGTAAACAAAATATTTTTGCTATGGATTTTAATTTATACATGATTTCAATATGAATAATTTTAGAAGATCGACATGCCTAAAATGGATAAAATAAACCACATTTTGTAGAAACTATTGAACTAATGAAATGGATTTTTGTTTGAAACGGAGAAACTTATTTTGTAATGGTGGAATTGGGATTTGAAGAAACGGAATTTTGGAAAGGATCAGAAAAACTATGGACTATGGCTCAAACGCTCGACGCGCGGAGCCACTGAACAAACGAAGAAGAAGACAAGTTCATGAAGTTAAGAATATTTAGTAGGAGGTAATAATCAAATAAAGCAAGGTAATCTAGAAATTTACCAAAAAATTCGCTTCAACAAACTTTTCACTTTAGCTACAGGTAAAGTAAAACTTTTGGGTGTCCGCACCTGTAAAACGATTTTGTACACAATTCGAAACAAACAGTGAACGGTAAAACACGCGATCAATTATGTGTATTATTATTTGTTTCGTTAATCTTATTATCAATTTTAAACTCAAAATAAATGTTAATAAGTTAAGTGATAAATTATAATTTTAATTATTCACTTAACTTATTGATTAACATTTTTTATTTTAAATAAATGTATCTTCTTCTTCTTCTTTATCAACCGATAGACGTCCACTGCTGGACAAAGGTCTCCTGCATGGACTTCCACAGGCCTCGGTCTTGCGCCGCCTGAATCCAGCAGCTCCCTGCGACTCGCTTGATGTCGTCGGTCCACCTGGTGGGGGGTCTGCCAACACTGCGCTTCCCGGTGCGGGGTCGCCACTCCAGCACCTTGGGACCCTAACGACCATCAGCTCTTCGAACTATGTGCCCCGCCCATTTCCACTTCAGTATCGCGACTCGCTGAGCTATGTCGGTGACTCTGGTTCTCCTACGGATCTCCTCATTTCTGATTCGATCCCGCAGGGACACTCCGAGCATAGCTCTCTCCATCGCCCGCTGAGCGGTCCTGAGCCTACTTATGAGGCCCTTAGTTAGCGACCATGTCTCGGATCCGTAAGTCATCACTGGCAACACGCACTGTTCGAAGACTTTAGTCTTCAGGCACTGAGGAATTTTGGACGAGAAGACATCTCGGAGCTTCCCGAACGCTGCCCAGCCGAGTTGGATTCGGCGGTTAATCTCTTTCTCGAAATTGGACCTACCTAGCTGGACTGTGTGTCCCAGGTAAATATACAACACAATTTCGACTGCAGAGTTCTCAACAATTACTGGGTGGAGCGGTGCATGAGCATTGGACATGATTTTCGTCTTGCTCATGTTCATTTTCAGGCCCACCTGTTGAGAAACCCTGCTGAGATCGTTGAGCATTGTATTGAGGTCTCTCAGAGTCTCTGCCATGACTACTATGTCATCGGCAAATCGCAGGTGAGTGATGTACTCGCCGTTTATGTTGATGCCCAGCCCGTTCCAATCCAGAAGCTTAAAGACGTCCTCCAACGCAGCGGTAAAGAGCTTCGGGGAGATAACGTCTCCCTGTCGCACTCCACGCTGCAAGTGGATTGGCCTCGTAGTCTGGTCCTGTATACGTACTGACATTGTGGCGTTTTCATACAAGCACTTCAACACTTGGATATACCGGTAGTCAATCCGGCATCTCTGCAGCGACCTCAACACAGCCCAAGTCTCCACCGAATCGAAGGCTTTCTCATAGTCCACAAACGCTAAGCAAAGTGGCCGGTTATACTCTTCCGCCTTTTGTATAACCTGCCGCAGCGTATGAATGTGATCTATGGTACCAAAGCCTTTTCGGAATCCGGCTTGTTCGGGAGACTGGAAGTCGTCGAACCTACGAGCGAGACGATTCGTAATGACTCTCGAGAACAACTTATAAACATGACTCAACAACGAGATGGGTTTATAATTCTTCAAGAAGGTATTATCACCCTTTTTGAAGAACAGAACCACCACGCTCCTGTGCCATGCTTCCGGCGTTGTGCCCTCGTGGATGACGGAATTGAACTATCGCTGAAAGATCTTAAGTACCGGTTTTCCACCCGCTTTCAGGAGTTCCGCAGTGATTCCGTCATCACCTGGCGCCTTGTTATTCTTGAGCTGTTTAAGAGCCATTCTAATATAATCTCGTATAGGCTGACGTCCGGGATATCTTCGGTATAGTGTCGGGTCAGTTTGGCTCTGGGATCTTTCGCCAAATCTTCAACAGGTTTTTGTGTCGTGGTATATAACTTTCCATAGAACTTCTCAACCTCTCCCAAGACCTCAGGTCGAGAAGAGACGAGACGGCCGTCATCAGTTTTCAGCCGCGTCAGCTGGCTCTGTCCGATAGACAGATCTCTCGCGAACACTTTTGAGCCTTTGTTCCGCTCAATGGTATCTATAATACACTTGGTATTAAAGACACGGAGGTCGCGAGTTTGTGCCTTAGAGATCTGCCTATTAATCCGCCGGTAGGCAGCCGCGTCTGCCGATGAATGCAGCCTCATCTCTTGTCTCTCCTTCATTAGCTTAAGAGTATGGTCAGAGAACTTTTCGGTTCTTTTCCTGCGATGGGTCTTAAAGAATTTAGACCTCACAGTATGGACAGTTTCCACGAACCAGTTGTTTAGATCGTCCACAGAAACGCAGTCTGCCAGGCATTCGAATCGGTTCTGCAGTTCGGGTTGGAAGTTTTCGGGATTTTGGATATGAGCACGAGAATGTCGGAGAGTGGACTTCACCAGTCTGGCCCTTTCCAGCTTTACATTAATATTCAACGTGCCTCTTACCATCCGGTGATCGCTACCGGTTTTCACCCTATTGATCACAGAGACATAATTGAATATATGCCGCTTGGTCGACATAATGAAGTCGATCTCATTTCTCGTGGAACCATCGGGACTCAACCATGTCCATTTTCTGTGTGGCCGCTTCCTGAAGAAGGAGTTCATCATAAAGAGGCCTTCCTTCTCCATGAAGTCGGCCAATATTTGGCCCCTTTGGTTCCTTCGCCCATACCCAAAATGCCCCACTCTCGTCTCTGCTCCGCTTCGTTCGCCCAGCCTTGCATTGAAATCCCCCATCACAACACTGTAATGAGTAGTAGAGGCGTGTATGGCTTTTGATATATCCTCATACAGCGCCTCTACCTCCTCGTCAGAATGTGTCGATGTCGGTGCGTAGACCTGTATAACCTTCAGCGAATACCGTTTGGTGATTCTGAGTATAAGGTACGCTACCCTACTCGACACACTCTTGACTTGTACAATGTTGTTGACGAGGGACTTGTGGACGATGAACCCGACACCACCCTGGGACTGTTGATCGCCCTCCCGGTAGTAAAACAAGTTACCGGAATTGAGGATTATCGAGTCCTCCCCCTCTCTTCGGACTTCAGACAATCCTATAATATTCCAACGCAACTTGCTCACTGCTTCTTCCAGCTCGATGATGTTTTCGTCGGTCCTCAAAGTGCGTGCGTTATACGTCACCAGGTCCAGTCGCCGGGGTTGGCAGCGGAATCTCGTCCGGAGATTCTAAGCACCCCCTGCCCCGCCATTACCGTGACCGCTGCCAGGGTCAGGAATAGCGAGGCCGCCGGGAACTAGGGGCCATGGTCTTGTGCGAATATCCATAAAAGGTTTTGCCCATAATGACCACGCTGGGCAGGCGTGTTGGTCATCGCAGGGCTAAACTGATCGCACCCGTGTCGCTGCTGCCCGACACAGGCCTGTGCCATTTGCTCAGTTTAGCCAGTATGAAATGGTTATACCGCCATTTGTCGGTCGTCATAGCCTCGTCAGTAGACTAGCAGGGGGCACCGCGGGCAGGTGAGGTTGACGTTTGGAGCGCTAGATGGAGGTGCGCTCCCTTACCCCCCTATATATATTAAATAAATGTATAACTATTGTATTTTTTATGCTTTGACATGCTTGCTATTTTAATCGAAACTTAGGTATCCGTACTAATAATATATATGCGAAAGTGTGTTTGTTCATTGGTTTTTTGGGTTTGTTGTTTTGTTCTTCAACCACAATGCAACTGGGCAACGGATCGACGTGATTTTGTATCAAACTCGTCATTCGATTCGATCATGTCGATTATTTTAGTACCTAACTATTAAAACTATCGACCGAGTGGGGTATGGGGTAGAAATAATTATGGTCAATGGAAGTTTATGTATATTTTACCTACCTACCTTAAGCTAACCTCTATAAAAAAAGTTAACAATTAATTTAAAAAAGAAATTTTTTACTTGAAGAGTGACATAGATTACCTTTTATCCCGGAGAAGCAGAGTTCCCGGGGGATTTTTAAAACCTAAATAAACGCGCATAAAGTCGCGGGTAAAAGCTATTAGTACCTATTTAATAAAAATTCATGTTATCTTTTACTGAGTAATCGATTATTATTATGTAATTTACATACGTATAAAAATTATTAATATATTATGAATATGACAGGAAAAAAATGATGATATTTGTAGCTAATAAACTTTGTTATTTTTATGAAGATACAGGCACTTCTTCTATACAAAGGTATATAATAACTTTTTTTAGGATTCCGTACCTCAAAAGGTAAAAAAGGAACCCTTATAATCACTCTCTTGTCCGTCTGTCCTTCTCCGTCCGTGTGTCACCACCGATTTTCTCAGGAACGGGTGGACCTAGCAAGTTAAAATTTATACCAAATACTGAGGTCTATAGTCCCTGTTAGGTGTATAAAAATCATGGTCCTGAGTCAACAAGATAAAAAGATATGGACAAATTTAGATTTTCGCGAAAACTTGTAAGTACCAAAATTTACCTTGATTTTCAACTTTGTTTATTTTGTCAGAGAGATCTTCCTAAACTGACCGGTATGGATCTCGATAGACTCGATAGGATAAAATAAAATGTCAGGGATTCCTTAGACGAAGGTCGAGTAAAGCCCTGTAACGGCTGCGGAATACACACCTTTTTGTGCTCCGATTGAAATGAGAAACTTCTGTGAGAGTAAACTAATTATATTATTACTAGCTCTTGCCCACGACTTCGTCTGCGTGGAGTCAGGTTTTGGAACGAAGTTCCTTATCGCGCGATGCGAAAGGGGGCTAGACGGAAAGAATTAAGACTAAATTGAACCGACACTTTTTTGAATGTGAATTTGGCATTGTGTTCAATATTTTCACACTACAATATTAGATCTCCAAAGCCTTGTGGTTTCTACAGTCGCATAAAGGTCGATGGTTCGAATCCCAGCTCGACAGACTGAATTTTCTATTTTCAATTTTATATTAAATATTTTCTACATGTAGAATTTTTCCCTAATATTTTTATTTTTATTATTAATTTATTATTAAAAGGAACTTCGTTCCAACCGAGTGTTCCACGACACTCACGCATTTTTTTAAAATACCTAGGGAACCCATTGTTTCCCGGAATAAAAAGTACTACCTGTATATACCTACTATGCCACTCTATTTTTACACTACAGGTCCTCAACTATACCTATGCAAAAATCACGTCGATCTGTTTATACGTTGCTGCGTGATTGAACGACAAACCAAGGAACAAACACTATCGCAGTTATATTAATTTATTAGTAAGGACGAATTTTCTAAATACGTATATTTACGTATAATTTATCGCTAGGTACTATGTAGTTGAATTATAATTAGGTATGCTTTTGTGGAACTTCCCCTCATTGTGGAAACAACATACATAGCATAATATATCTATTGTATTGTAAACTTGTTTTGAAAAGAGCAACCGCCGAGTTTCTTGCTGGTTCTTCTCGGCAGCAAGGGCATTCTGAACCAGTGGTAGACTCATCGACGATTTAAAAGCACTTGTGAAAAAGTTTATTTGAATAAAAAACATTCCTATTCTATTCTATTCTATGTACCTAACTTACTTTTGCTTATAATGGAACTCACTAACGCTCACGTCTGAAAATATAGTTTTATTTATTTTTCAGTGGTAGAGACCATAATAATATCATATTGACCACTTACAAGTAAACGCCATGTCTCCTGAAGTTCGGGTACATAAAAATTATGAAAATTAAAGAAATAATACTAAAGGTACATCAATATCATAAAAACTATTGATAAAATCTTTTCAGGGTGCAACCAAATATATAATACTCAGGGCCAAATATCAGGACCAATGTAGCCAAAAGGCAACAGAGAAAGTGATGGATATACTACGCGTTCGTTTCAAGTTGAGCCCTGCACCATAGAGTAAAGAAATCTTCACCCCTCGCGCTTCCCCGCACAGCACCTCAAGTCAGACCCACAGTAAAGACACAGCATAAGAAGATGCAGTATAATAGTTTATCTATTATTTTATTTACTAAGTACTAGCTGACCTGTCTTAACTATGAATATTGAATTCGAATTGGTATAAATAATAAAATATATATAAAAAAGTGTTTCTTATTCTAATGCTTTACGATAAGTATACAACATTCTTAGTTTTTTTTTTAAGCAAACCTACCAAAACTCCTAATATCCAAAGTTCAATTTAATAAATTGAACTTTTAATACGTAAACTTAGAATAAGAATTATTATTAAATATTATTTTTGCATGCCTATCCGGCAGATTGTAAGGACTTTTATTATAATGTAACACCATTGTACTACTCAATCTGTGCAAATAAATAATTTTAATTTGAATTTGAAATTTATTTTTAATAAGCAGTGCTTCGCGAGCGGTTTACTAAGTGGGTCTGACTTGAGGTGCGGTGCGGGGAAGCTCGAGAGAGCTAGGGGAAATTTGTAACGCGTAGTACCTACCACTAGATCAAAGGTGTCAAACTACTGCATATCCTATACTGTGTCCGTACTGTCGGCATGGAACTAGGAATTACGACTACGTCGATTACTTTGCTCTATGGTGCAAGGCTCAACTTGAAACGAACGCGTAGTACTTTCTGTCATTTATAATATTAGTGTAGGTAGTTGCATTTTACGAGAAAATCCTAAAAATTAATTAACAATTTAAATTACACAAAACACGTACATTAATCGCATTACACAAACGAAACGGGTTATTTGAAGTTTAAATAAACCCGACATTATCGGAGCGAACGAATTGAAATGATCGAGTTTCCCTCTAATGAGGAATTAATCCGAAACCCGGCACAGAAATTAGACGCATTCAGTTGTGCCTTACTTAATTACCTTCAAGTTGTATTTACAACCTTTTTGGTCTTGGCGCCTAGCTTTATCATTAGGAAAAATACGTCATCCCTTCTAACAAGACTACGTTCAAGCTCAAATATTATCCTGAATATGAGTAAGTACAAGAAAAAAGTTAAAAACTGTAACCCGACCATGAAAAGTTGGATGAACACCCATCATATTTTATTGATTTTTTTGAAGTAAATGTGGCCTTTGTCACCCGACCCATAATAACGAATCGATTGAAAATCGGCTCAGTAGTTTAGGTGCTATGGTGGAACATAATATATGTAAATAGAAAACAGGCATACATACAGGCTTTGCCGTAGTCGGGTCAAAATAATTTAATATAAAAATTCTTTTTAAAGTACCGACTTTAAACACCCCCGCCACTACAAAGTATATAATTTATTGTTGATATTTTAAACCGCTCGACTGATTTCGATAAAATTTCAATGGGACCACCTGGGCAGTATACCCTTTGAAACAAAAAAGAATTTTCCAAATCAGTTCAGGCGTCTTCGAGTAATCGGTGAACGTACATAAAAAAACCGACCAAGTGCGTGTCGGGCCACGCGCAGTGTAGGGTTCCGTAGTTGAAAGTCTCAAATATTATTGCTGACCTAGGATAGTGCTTTTATTTTATTTATGAATATTGAATAGGTACATTTTGAGTTCCATGGTTTAAATACCATAATAATATACTACAAATTATGCAACTTACACTACGTGTAATACCTAACTTAGAAAAAACAGATATAACTCCTTAACCAATGAACCCTACTTAGCCGTGATAGTTTTCCCTTAAAATTCATTATATACTGCTGTAAATTTTTTCTTGTATCCTTTATACAACCATTTAGCTGGCAGAGGGGGGGGACACTTGACTCTAATAAAATTTAGTACTTTAAAATATCATATTTCACAAACGGATCCCTGAATTTAAAAATGGTGTTCCCACACCCACAATATTTTTGAAAGACCTATTCAACGACACCCCATACTATGGGATAGACGAGAAAAAAAAATTCATCCCCACTTTACATGTAGGGGAGGTACCCTAAAAAAATTATTTTTCGCAATTTTATTTCACCACTTTGTTGGCGTGATTGATATTTATACCCTTGTCAAATTACAGATTTCTAGCACCAATAGTCTCTGAGCTAAACCGCGGACAGACAGACAGACAGACAGACAGACGGACGGACATGGCGAAACTATAAGGGTTCCTTGTTTACTACGGAACCCTAAAAAAGATTCCGACGAATTGAGAACCTCCTCCTTTTTTAAAGTCGGTTAAAAAGAGACGTCATTAGTACTACTTATTATAGCTTTTGCCCACGACTTCATCCGCGTGGAGTGTTAAGTTTTTAAAAATCCCACTTGAACCGTCTGTTTTACCAGTTAGGTAATAGGTGAGGGTAAAAGTTAGCTCTTTTACTCTCCAAGGCCTCAACTATGCAAAAAATCAGGTAGATCCGTTGCTCCGTTGCTGCGTGATTCATGGACAAGTCAAAAAACATACACACTGTCGCATGTATAATATTATTAAGAATTGAACTCAGTGAAAATCCGGCATGGATATATTATAGCCTTCTGGGTTGTTAATAAATTAGATGAGCCTTTTACTTTATAGGAAGCTGGCAATAGTTATTTGTTCAACAAGATAGCAAAGTTTTTTTTGTTGCGAGTGCCTAGTTTGAATCCCGAGCGAGCGAAGGATTCTAATTTAGAATCACGAGCGTAGCGAGTGATTCTTGTTTAGAATCTTGAGTGTAGTGAGGGATTCAAAGGCACAAGAAACAAAAATCTTTGCTATCGTGTGACACATACAACTTTTCACCTAAATAGCGAAAAAATACAAAATGTAGGAAAAATAATTTATTGAAAAACTAAGGAATTTTTACATTCATGTATATTACGTACTTAAATATGATAAAACCACAGTTTCTGAGCAGGACTTCACACCTTTAGCAAGTCTCCAATCGTTAAATAATATTATTCATAGGCTTTCAAGTATTTTTATGCGAATTTTCCGGAAGAAAGTTTAATTCAGCGTTAGACACTGTTTCCTTTAATTCTGATGGTGTTGAATTATCCCTACAATCACTCATTGTAACTTTTATAATAACTATCTTAAAGTAGGTACGTAATTATTAGGATAATACAATACAATTTTTTCTTTTGTTTTCCCACCATGTTTTATTCCTTATTTGTCTGCGTTCGGAATTATGAAATGTAAGTAATTAATTAATTCTAATTCTTCTTAAATCTTTGACAATGAATTGAATAAGGGTGTGTTCCAAAATAAACTGCGAGCACTGCCCAGTGCTCTCAGTGGTGAAAAATTCGTTCCGTTATAGGCTGCCAGTACAGTACTTTGATCACGCGATCAAAAAATAGAACAGCGCCTAGAGATTTGAAAAAATGGGGATGATAGTATACTGGACTGCGTTCCATTTTAAACAGTAGCCAGTATAGCAAACTAAAAAGGAACGACTTCACAGTATTACTGGATTGAAGTCACACCTTACAGTGGTCCAGTGTATTTCGGAACACACCTTAAATGACAATCCAAAGCGTTCTATATTCAAAACACATTTTCTCACTGAGTGAGCAAAAACAACTTTTGCTCACTGGTTTTGGGCAGCAAAGGCGCCCTTTTTGAGCTAGTGAGGTGAAAAATATATAATTATGTTGTTAGATATATTAGGGTAAGCCCCAAATGTCGATTAAACCACTACCTTAACGGCAGGGAACTAATTATTTACTAGTTCGTAAAACTAATTTGACTTTTGAACTTCTATACATTATTTCATATTTGAACTATGGAGCGTCTACATATTATTACTTATTATCATTACAATAGTATAATCAGAAATCATCCTCGACTATACTCCAAAGCGTGCCTCATACAAACTAACTTATTTATTTAAATACATTTTGGAACTACATAATAACTTTACGGAAATCTAAACAAAATACTCACAGACTTTTTGTTGAGTATTATATGATTTACGAAAGACTCTTAACCCCATGCGGTGGTATAGGGAATACTGACTTTTCTTGTTATTTGGTGAGCAAGTTGACCCGTAACGGTAAGTTAACTTTAACTGCCTGACGTGCAAGCCATGGGTAAATATCTATAGTATATCACTTTCAACTTGCAAGCTTATGTCTAGTACCTATTCCTTAGATGGCACCGGATTTTCAATTAAACGATCAAATCAAGTCAAGTTCAAACATTCTAAAATCTAATACTAGGTTTCATAGCCGTAGATATGTGAAAAGTTAGTTATTTTAGGCCAAGGCGTACATTCGTATTTTTCTATTTATCCAGAGATAATAAACAGTTTTGTCTAATACACGTTTGATTTACGAGAGTTTTGTTGTGTTTCATCCGCATCCGTGAGAAAGCAATAGCGGTTTAATTTATTTGGCTGCGTAGGTATAGACAAATTCAAAAGTCGTATTGTAACGATGATTTGACCGACTTTTTGGCTGGTTATAATTGAGGACTGAGAGTTACGTCTAGGCAAGTTTATGTTCCAAAAGTTGGCAATTGATACTACGCAACATGTAGAATAGTTAAAAAAAAATTGTGCTTACGTCACGAACAGCGTACTTATCTTAACATGTCATCCGTCTTAACATGTGTTGAATTATAATGAGGTAAGTATGCTTTTGTGGAACTTTCACTCATTGTGGAAACACTGCATACATAGCATAGTATCTATTGAATTGTAAACTTGTTTTGAAAAGAGCAACCGCCGAATTTCTTGCTGGTTGTTCTCGGCAGGAAGGGCATTCCGAGCCAGTGGTAGACTCATCGACGATTCAAAAGCGCTTGTCAAAAAGTTTATTTGAATAAAAAACATTTCTATTCTATTCTATTCTACTTTATTCTATCAGTTTAACTTATGGTTTGCACATAATATGATTGCACAATAAGATATTGTAAATATTAAATACCTTACTGTCGATACAGTATTATTATCCAATGCAATGATCAAATGCATTCCGCGAGAAGTCGTGAGCGTTGGCGTCCTAGGTGGTAGAAATCCAACCTACTCGCACGAAGCTCTTTACTTCAACGTTTCTGAAGCGAACCGCTAAGGTGTGAAACACCCTTCCAGCATCCGTGTTTCCTGCCACCTATAATTTGAGTAGGTACCTTCAACGCAGGAGCGAATAGACATCTTCTAGGCAAGCACGCTCCAACCTCATCAGTGCTTTCCAGCGTTGATTGTCGTCACGCGCAAGCCTATCAAGTTATAAAAATAATGCATACCTATTCATTGCACAGAAGCAGAGAAAGAGAAAGAAAGAAATAATGCAATAAAGAAAATACCTAATTAATAGAAACGCAAAGAAAACGTAGTAACGTATTATTTTATTTGTAGAGATTCGCTTTTCATAATATCATAATCATAAGATATTATGTAAGTTCATCGTAGGATTTGACTTTCAGATAACACTGATCCGATCTGTTTACTCGTTTATAAAAGATTTATTGTGCGTACGCTTTTAGAATAATTGGCAACATGTCTACAGTGGCACGCATTTCATAAAGGCAGAAAAGCACTGCTTACTTTGAAAAAATTACGGTTTAGATACTATTTTCAGATTAATTAAATAAGCTAACATTAGAATAGAATTTTTACTCACAAATAAATTATTATACATAAAATAGAAGAAAAAGTGTATTCAAAATACAAAATTTTATTTAATTTCAATTATTATCTCTTTGGCTTGTGCTTTTAACTGTACCTGTTTGTTGCCTGTGATTTATGGTGACCTTGATTTGCGAACTCTGAAAACAGTTCAAATGTTTCTATCCTTTACAGTTTTACTGTTAACGTTCCTACTCGTACAGTGTATGCGTCAGTATTTAATATAATATTATTTAACTTGTAATTTTTTTTATAAAATTATTTTTTTAATAAAAATAAGGCAATAAATAATCATAGCCTACTCTCATTACTTCATCATTAGCAACCCATCAACGGCTCACTAATGAGCGCAGGTCTCCTCTCAGAGAAGGGTTATAATAGGCCATAGTCCACCATGCTGGCCCAATGCGAATTGGCGGACTTCACATACGTTCAAGAATATTATGAAGAACTCTCAGGTGTGCAGGTTTCCTCACGATGTTTTCCTTCACCGTTGAAGCAAGTGATATTTAATTGCTTAAACGCACTTGACTCCGAAAAGTCAGAGGTGCGTACCCGGGATCGAACCTGCGACCCCCCGAATAGGAGACCACAGTCCTAACCACTAGGCTATCACTGCTTTCATTACTTACTCTATTTTTATTTCTTTATATTTATGCTATGACAAGATAGCCCTTGACTGCGATCTCACCAGATTGTGTTTAGTGACGTAATCAGACTAGCGGCTAACTTGTAAAGCTATCTAACTTTTAAGACAAACACTTTCGCATTTATGATATTATTGAGGATGCAACAGAACTAAAACTCTGAAAGTTATAGGTACCTATACCTGGTTATTAATACAGTGACTGTTGTTTATATATCGGCATACATATTTCTATACCCGCTTTCAACATCGACAATAATCTTTCCACTGGCCCCATTACCTTTGAATAAGTCTATATAATTGTCATGCCGACTCCACAATTAGGTGTCCACCGTATGTCGATGTTATTCTAAATGTCGCAGGTCAATTCGTCCGGAACATGGTGTCATCGATTTTTCATATCATACACTATATTTGTTAGTGGTATTGAACATGTTATGTTATATATATAGTGGGGGGAGGGTTATCGCTGTATAATTTATAGACGAGGGGAAACAAACTTCTTTTGCCACCATATCAAATAAAATCTGTATTGTAGAAATGTAGAGTAATAGTAGAGATTTTGGATCACAAATTGGAAAACCCTAGAAATTTGCAGCCTTAAGTGTGGTTTGTAAGAAAAAGTACAGAAAGATAGTCAGACAACATTATCCTATATACTAATATTATAAACTAGATGATGCCCGCGACTTCGTCCGAGTGGATTAAGGTTTTTTAATTCCCGCGGCATCTTTTTTATTTTTCCGGGATAAAAAGTAGCTTATGTGTTAATCTTGGATATGCTATCTCCATTTTAAATTTCAGCCAAATCGGTTCATTCTTTGTGGCGTGAAAGAGTAACATACATCCATCCATACATCCTCACAAACTTCATTTTTAAGTAGGAAGTTAGGATATTGTGAAAGTTTGTGAAATGGAATTTGAAATGGAAATAGCTCATACCCAGGATTAACACATAGGCTACTTTTTATCCCGGAAAATTGTAAAGTTCCCGTGGGAATTAAAGACCTTAATCCATGCGGACTAAGTGGCGGGCAACATCTAGTGATCCTATAAGTGTGACGTCATTGAGGTACGCAGCCCTAAATAAAATTTTAATTAATTCCTTTTGAATAACTTGGCTAAGTGCAGATTGTAACCAAGTTTAATTTTATGGGATTATCTATTTTGCCGCAGTTGATAAATTCGTCAACTTGTGCAAAGGATCGTGCTCATCCCATGTCACTGTGTTCACAAAGGAATCAGGTGACTTACTTTATTATAGACCGTTTTACGTTGAAACTCTTTGAGACTACCTGACCTTTACGACTGTGGACTGTTGGGCTTTGACTTGGCGCCAATATTGACCAGCTACAATAATTTTAATATTGTACAGCCACTACGAAGTCTTGTGCTTAAAATACCACTCATCGTTCCCATAACGAGTGTACTGTAGATTCGTACCGTTACATTGTAGAACTATAATTGCTTGATACCACCCAACTTCTAAAACGTGGCGTCAGAGATTTAGGGTTCCGCCTCGATGCAATGGCGAGTAGAACCGATAAGGGTTATTTAGCCCGCTAGCATCTTAGATTGCATCTTCAATCACCATCAGATGTAGATCGTGGTTATCTATGTTATACCTAGTCATCGAATAAAAAAACCATTGTCGTTTTACTCTAGCTCTATTCAATCCATGATTTAAGTGGATTTTTCACTAAAATCATGGATTTATTTCTTCCTCTTTATTTTCTATTACACTCCTCTAAATTGATTTTACGAACTAGTGTTTTTTCTCAGTATCACTGCAGCCAGATAGCTGATTTTAAAACGATTGATCTGTTGTATTAACGTACCTATATCAATTTAGAGGGGCGTTCCGGACGCTTTACGAAAAACAATAAAAAGTTCATTTAAAACCGTACATTGAATGAATCTAAAACGGAAACTACCTTCCAAAATCCGACGAGGGCCGAACCAACCATTCGTACATATTTGAAGAACGTACAGAAAATCTACACGAATGGAGGCTTACGCGAGAAATCAAGAAGTTCGAGGATAAATAATATAACAGGCCTTGCTACAAATACTGCGCACCCAGGTCGGACGTCTATCTACACGATAACCCAACCAGTTGTCGTAGCTTTATTTTTTCTTTTTGTGAATCTCTCTTCATTCAATTTTAATTGAGGGCAAAAGTAAAGTTTTTTTATATAAGTGACAGGTAAGACACACTCGTCCTTTGTACTAGCTTTTGACTGTGACTTCGTTTGCGCGGAGTTAAATATTGGATGTATGCAGGCGCTACTTTGCTGAATTCCCTGATTTTAAAAGAGAAAGTAATACTATTTACTACTATTCTATCTATACTACTACTCTATCTACTAGTATAATAATCTTTAATTAGTACTCTAAGCAGAGTAGATAATGAAAAATTAGCCAAGTGCGAGTCGGGCCTCGCTCTTTTAGGGTTCCGTTAAAAAAAAAAAATTAAAATATTTCCATGTCCCCATGGAAATATTTTAATTTCATTTTTTTAATTTAATTTAATTTTTATTATTTGTTGTTATAGCGGCAATAGAAATACAAAATATGTGAAAATTTCAACTGTCTATCTATTACGGTTTACGAGATATATAGACCAGGGTAGAAGCCTTAAAAAATAATAAAAAGTGAAAAAAATAATAGTAGGATGAAACCCATTGGAAAAGGAAGAGAATGTAACAAAAATTAAAGGAAAAATAAATTACGGGCGATCTGAGGTCGGGAAGTGGGGGGGAGGGGGGTTTAAGGGTAAAAAACGGTTTATCTCAATTTCTGGAAAAACTACAAGTCCTATGGAAAAAAGTTAAATGGCAAAGTTGTAGGTAATAAAAAGATCTACAACTTTTGTATTTAGACTTTTTTTCACATAACCTCAAAATATATGTGAAAAATTCAAATAACCAAGTTTTTGGTTTTTTATTTTTATCTTTTACAGTTTTTGGTTTTTTAAGTTTTTGGTTTTTTATTTTTATCGTTTCTCCCGCCACAATGCCCTCAACGACATCATCCGCAGGTCTCTTGCTACTGCTCACGTGCCAGCTGTATTAGAACCTATTGGTTTGGCACGTAGTGATGGCAGGAGACCTGATGGTATGACGCTTGTTCCTTGGAGGACAGGGAGGTCGCTTGTGTGGGATGCCACCTGTGTAGATACTCTAGCTGCATCCCACATCCATGCGACCTCCTCTGTGGCGGGTGCAGCGGCTACTAGCGCCGAACAGGCTAATAGGCGCAAATATGAAAAACTTGACAGTGGTTTCATATTTGTGCCTTTTGGTGTAGAGACCCTGGGGCCGTGGGGCCCGGAGGCTCGAGCGCTTTTTGTAGAGCTAAAAAGGTGATCGAGTCTACCGGGGATCCAAGAGCTGGCAGCTACCTTGCCCAAAGGATTAGCTTGGCCATCCAAAGGGGTAATGCTGCCAGCATCTTGGGTACCATGCCACACTGCAGTGACTTCGATGGGGTTTTAGATTTTATTTTATTTTTATTTTAGTTTTAATTTTAGAATAAATTTAATTTTAGTAGTATTAGTAGTAGTATTTTTAATTGTAGTAGGTAGTTTTAATTTTAGAGTAAATATAGATTTAACGGATATTAATATTTAAAAAAGTTATTTTAAATAAATTTTATCTACAAAAAAAAAAAATTAAAATTAAAATATTTATTTTTTCACCTTTTTTTTTGACTTAATATTGAAAAAGCACCTAATTTTCAACCGAAAATTCTCCCGTCAAAATATCTGCTTTTTTAAAAAAGTCGGTGAGCTTTTTGTTCGTTGAAATCTCTACTTTCTGATTGTGTAAAAAAATATATACATTACTATGGTAAATGCTCTAAGAAAATGCAAAAACGTAATACGAAATAACAGGTAGTAAGGCCCAGACCCTCCTAGCCCCTTCCCTACTTCTCTATGAAATACCTTTTGATGGGCTAAAATTTTCCGTATTTCACTCAGGTATATAAGTTATCTTAAAATAGCAATAAATAGCCATCTACGCATGTAATTTAAAAGGTATTTCATAGGGCCTAGGAGGGTCTGGGCCTTACTACCTGTTATTTCGTATTTCGTTTCTGCATTTTCTGAGAGCATTTACCATAGTAATGTATATTTTTTTACACCATCGTAAAGTAGAGATTTCAACGAACAAAAACTCATCGAATTTTTTAAAAAAGCAGATATTTTGACGGGAAAATTTTCGATTGAAAATTAGGTGCTTTTTCAATATTAAGTCAAAAAAAAAGGTGAAAAAATAAATATTTTAAATCAGAAAAATTACAGTGTGTTTGGGACATAAAAAGGTAAGTTTTCACCAAATTTCGTGAAAAAATATTTTTTTTTGTAAAAGATAAAAATAAAAAACCAAAAACTTGGTTATTTGAATTTTTCACATACATTTTGAGGTTATGTGAAAAAAGTTTAAATACAAAAAATGTAGATCTTTTTATTACCTACAACTTTGCTATTTGACTTTTTTCCATAGGACTTGTAGTTTTTCCAGAAATTGAGATAAACTGTTTTTTACCCTTAAACCCCCCCTCCCCCCCCCCTTCCCGACCTCAGATCGCCCGTAATTTATTTTTCCTTTCATTTTTGTTACATTCTCTTCCTTTTCCAATGGGTTTCATCCTACTATAATTTTTTTTGTTTTCAAAAATTATCTACCCTTGACTAATAGCCCGCTGACAGAAGGACGGACGGACAGCGGAGGCTTAATAATAGGGTCCCGTTGGCACCCTTTGGGTACGGAACCCTAAAAAAATCTACTCCACTTGATCTATTTAAGAAAAGCTTTAAAAAATGGTAAGGAAATTAATCCCGTAAAAATACTCGAAACATGAATTAAATTCATAATGATGTAATAAAACGAAGGGATTGCGAGGAAGCCCTTTTAGAACCACAACGAGTAACGACTTTACGCCTTGCATATTACAATAAGCTTCCCAAATCGGCGGTAGAGCCATTACCGACAGGCAATTTTGACAATTCCAGAGCTTGTAAAGGCCTAATTGAATGGAGAACTTTGAATTTTTCTTTAGAAAATATGAACTTAGTAAAAATTAACGTTCGTATAAGTAAGTAAATATATAGACCTAGCTTCTGTCTGCGACTTCGTGCGCGTGGAATAAGATTTTCAAAATCCGACCCGAATCCTTTCTTTACCCGGGATAAACAGTATGTAGTCTATTAAGTCACTCATACACGAATGATATTTACTACCGTAATTAGGTCACTATCCAGTGTCTCAACTATACCTAACCATGCAAAAATTCACGTCATTCGTGATTTAATGAAGATCGACAAACATATTATACTTATAATATTTTCGAATATAAATATTACTAATATTAGTAGTATTTTCGCATTTATAATAATATAATATTAGTAACAGGAAGTAGGGATCAGCAGTGTGTAAATTGAAATGTGTCTATGTTACGGTAAATGTGATAAATGTGATAATTATTAATAATTTTCGGTAATTATTATTAACTACCTCACCATTTGGTAAATTTGATAAATACTATGAATTTCATCACTTTTATCAGTTATTATTAATAATTCACTGTTGTCTTTGGTAAAAGTGATAAAACAAACGAGAAACAGTCTGATAACCCCTCTTAGCCCCACTCGACTCCTTTCTCCAGCCACCTTTAACCTCACCAACAGTAAGGATTTTCGGGTGCAAGTATTCCTAAGTTGTCATTAAAAAAAATAACAACGAAAGCTGTGATGAACATTCGGAGTAGGATTTAACAGTAAGGATTTCCGGGTAAAAGCATTTCTGGGTGGTTATAAAAGTGGCCAACCGAGCCAACAGTAAGGATTTCCAGATGCAAGTATATACGGGTGGTCCTAATGGTGCCGCCCAAAGGCAATATTTTCATTCCTCGATTTCCTATTAGTAAATACCAGCGATATTTCGGACAGGGACTGAGCCACTAAGCATAAACTACATCATGGCGCTCTAGGTTATAGCTCCTCAATCCTGATGCCGCAGGGTACTGCCCACCCAAACTGCGGGGATTTAGGAATTGTCGATTACGAATTGATATTGTAGCCACTAAGCATAGACTACATCATGGAGCTCTAGGTTATAGCTCCTCAATCATGATGCTGCACGTTACTGCCCACGCAAACTGCGGGGATTTAGGAATTGTCGATTATGAAATGAAATTGTTGCCACTAAGCATGGACTTTATCATGGAGCTCTAGGTTTATCACAAATCCACAAGTTTTACACACATACATTTACACGTGCTTTCAAAACAAATGAATGGTAACAAATAAAGCGTTATTGCCTTGCCACCGCAAGTTGTCACAACCCCTCCCCGCCTCTGTTTATCCAAACAAAATAATGCTAAGTATAAATAAACCACTGTAAACTTGGCTTTCCTGATGATCTGCGGGACGCGGGGTGAGAGCGCGCTCAACCAATCGGGTATTCTGCCGCTGGCTGCCCGCTGGCAGTGACTTACTTGTGATATTTTCTGAACATGATATTTTAATATTGAACAATCGTATGATACATCATAGAAATGTTTGAATAAAGAATTTTCTGATAATACAGAAAGTTCAGTGTTTTTGTATTGCCTGCTTTCAATAGGGTATTTGACTATATTAAAAATATCGTTTCATCTGGTGTCATCCTAAAAGATTATTATCTAAAAACATTATTCCATACGATAAAACTAAAAAATAACGCTTTATTTAATTAGAAAACATTAATTAAAATTGCTATAATTCTGGCCATGTTCACGAGATCGTTCTTGAATCTCGAATGACGTCACAGTTCACGCCACCTTTGGGCTTTGGAATTGTCATTGAACTGTGTGAGAACTGTGATGTCATGTAAACAAATGTAACGTTTCCGCAGCAATTTATTTTTTTGAATTTATTTCTCGATTTTTATGAAAAATACTGAAAATTATGCAGAAATATACGTTTTGTTAGCTTCAGCATAGCATTATTAACAATTTAATATGATTTTCTAAAAGTAGTCAAATACCTTATTATGTATGCGAATAATAAATAAAAAATAATAAAGACCCTTGTTTAAGTTTATTTTAGTTTGTTCATTAGATTAAGTTAAGTTTTAATACATATATTTAGTTCTATAATAGAATAAAATAATGCATTTATTTAAAAAATATCATGTATGTATTCGATCTTAAGTCGGTAATTCCATCGCATCGTGTATACCCGAACACATCACCCGCCCCAAGCCCTATTAGAGCATCGCGATGGCCAAGTTTACGACGGTTTACCTATGTTATTTATGAAAATTTATTAAATTTACCAAGAGTAAGGTGTAATTATTAATAATCACCGAAAAAAGTGAATAATTTATTACTTTTACCATCAATCTTGGTAATTATTAATAATGATCGGTAATTATTAATAATTTTCAATTAATTACATTTACCGTAACACATACATTAAGGGCCTTAGGGTATACACTCCCACAGAGAACAACTAGTGTGATATGTATCAGGTATATATTATATATATATACGTCTATATCGTAAAAAACACAACAATACGCAATGTATCAAATTGGAAACTCCCAATGGATTCGAGCAAATCAGGATAAGTCACTTCCGTAAGTTAATGAAAACGTGCCGGAAATATGTGAGTGTTCTTACGCTACTTTGTAGTGGTAAGCTGTGATATAGTCTTTGATGTTTTGAGAAACAGATAATTTGAACCTTATGATAAGTGTTTTAGATATAGGGTACATAATATTGGCACGTTTCCTGCGTTTTGTTTTATAACTTGGGTGTTCCCAGGCACAGTACGATGAGTTATGAACAACACAGGAAAGAGGTTCGACAATATTTATTTTGCTTTGTGTTTGGATGTTTTTTATTGGCGAAGTAAAAGGCCAAAGGTCGTCTCTGACGTATATGCGATCAGGGCCTGGCGTCGTTTATTCAAAACGGATTATAATGGATATTATAAGGAAGTTGGTCATAAAATGTTTTTTTTACGAAACATCAACAGAGCTTTATTTTTGTATGAATATAACAGAAAAGTGACCCTTCGCTATTTTTAGACTTATAATTATGTTAGATTCATTATCTATATTAATATCTGGTAAAATTATAAATTAAAACAAATTAAAAAATAATAATAATAAAATTCATAGGGGAAAATATAATCGTCTGGACTCGAACCGGGGTCTTCTGGTTTCGGGATCGCCCGATTTCCCGAGCTATTGGAAATTTATAAATGATGGCGAAATTTGCCTTCGTTTATTCTAATTAGGTATATTTTAAGGGGTTTTTCATTGCCTGCAAACACGGATAAAATGACATTTTCTAAAAATGAAACCTAGCTAGATCGATTTATCGCCCTCGAAACCCCCTGCATACTAAATTTCATGAAAATCGTTGGAGCCGTTTCCGATATTCAGATTATATATATAATCTGAATCTGTATGTATATACAAGAATTGCTCGTTTAAAGGTATTAGATAGATTAGATATATTTATATAAGAATATTATCAAAGTTACCGGTGCGATGGGTTCAATGAATACACCTACCATTCGTATTCCGTATTCTGTAATATACACATTCAACTTCGACACTTTAGTTTTGAAAAGATGCAACTGCTGAATTCCTAACTGGCTCTTCTCAGCAGAATCTGCTTTCCGAACCTGTGGTAGAGTCTTGACTTGTCATGAGAGTCACAAGTTGACTTACATGAATGAAATAAATAAATAATTTGACATAGGTAATTCTTATAGAGTTCAGAATTGGGACAATCTAGAGGTCTGTACCCATTTTCAATTACACTAAAAAAACGGTATCCATTCAAAAATGGTATCCACAAACATGATAGCCATTTACTATACTTTTTTAAGAATGAATTATCATTCATGAGATGCGATTTTAAAGTCAAATTCTTTGCAGAATCGTTAGCAATACTGCGTACATCCCAAGAACCTCAAAGAACGAGGAAAGGAAACTTTAAAGCAAAATATATAAGAAAACATCTTTGATGCGCTGCTATTTCCCGAACAAAGTTCAAATAAAAATAGTGCAAAACTTCGCCCGAACCAGGAACGGCGCTCTAACTTTTTAATTGATTTAAGGACATGATGATAAAAAACTACTTTTAACAAAAGTTGACGCAGCTTTCCTAATTCTTTAGTAACGACTGATGTCTAGTGTGAAATACTTTGCAACTTTTCGTCTCGAAATAGAATCTTTACTATATTTTTATTATTATTTATTTATTTCTTAGAAAACAAATTATACATAATCTTATTTAAGCTTACTTAAATCTACAAAACTGAGAATTAAGTTTGACTGTAGTGTCTTAGAATTATAAAATATGTAGGTAATGTAAGTATGTAATATGTTCATTATAAAAGAAAAACAAAATAATTTATTTCACGTAGGTCAACCTGTGGCTCTGACACATCATGACTCTACCACCGGTTCGGAAAGCGGATTCTGCTGAGAAGAGCCGACAAGAACTCAGCAGTTGCTCTTTTCAAAATAATCATTTTACAATATTATGAAATTATGAAGCTATTACATTGTAATAAGTTTTTTAAACTATCTTGTTTGCAGCTGGATACCAAGCCGATTTAACCCATGCATCTTTGTTAGAATAAAATATAATTTTTCCACAATGAGGGGATGTTCCAAAAAAAAACACGTACTACAATTCAATTCATGTTAAGACGGGCAGACAGAAAGTAGCCCCATTCCCGCCGGCTTTGAGTGGGTGGGTGGTTTGGTGGTATATGGGTTGGTAGGCTATTTAATAAGTATATTACTAATATTACTATAAATTAAAAAATGCGAAAGTTTGTTTGTTTATCTTTCAATCACGCCACGGATCGAAGTGATTAAAAGCATGGGTATAGGTGAGGACCTAGAGAGTAACATAGGCTATCTTTTGCCCTGGAAAGACAGAAGGTTCTCCCGGAATTTTAAAAACCTTACTCCACGCGGAAAAGTTGAGCGCAAAAGCTAGTTTTTATTCATAAGTAACGTTGGTTGTATATTTTAACCGCTTTAAGAAAATACTCGTTTTATTATGAATTTTATTGTAGACGCAATGTCAACTTTAATATCTTCGCAGAACCTTATAGGTATTAAAATTGAGTGCGTGGAGGCAATAAGAAATGCCATAAATGTTTTGATTTTTATTTATCAATATAAATAAATAGTGAAGTGTCTGTCTATGATTTCGAAATAACTGCTTCATATTATGCTCATATTATGGTTAAGACGTAGCATAACCGAAACAACGTTTTTATTTTGTATTTTGATTGATTTCGACGGGATACCGACAGTTATACGATTACACAAGGAGTAACTTCATGTAAGGTATAATTAGGAATCCTCCGTAAAAAATAAAACTTTTACTTATTATTAGGGATAATGTTCGTGGTAACCGATAGGTTTAAGTAACTACTGAACCTGTTTTGGCACACACCTGCCAGAGAGTGTAATATGAGTGTTAATATCTGTTACACTATACTAATATTATAAATGCGAAATTGTGTTTGTTTGTCCTTCAATCAAGCCACAACAGAGCCACGGATCGACGTAGTTTTTTGCATGGGTATAGTTGAGGACCTAAGAGTGACTTTTTATTCCGGAAAATCAAAGAGTTCCCGTGGGACTTTAAAAACTAAATCCACGTGGACGAAGTCGCGGGCATCAGCTAGTTATTAATAAAGCTACATATTGTACTTAACACTTTTTGCTTAGAAAAAAGCAATTGCTAAGTTTCTTGCCGGCTCTTCTCAGTCTGTCTGCTTTGCGAACCGTTGCGCGTTGGTAAGAGTCTACTTTTCCAAGTTTGCCTACAGGAAAAAATAATTTTGAATTCTTCTTCTTCAACCGATAGACATCCGCTGCTGGAAAAAGGTATCCTGCATGGACTTTCACAGGCTGCGGCCTTGCGCCGCCTGAATCCTGAATCTATTGAATAATTTGAATATGAAAAAATAATTGATCTTGCCGGAATCTATGAATAAATCGAACCACTATCGCGCCACTTACCACTAAACCAGTCATCACTCTATCTCTCACAGTCTCACTACTGAGCACAAGGCTCCTATCAGAGTAAGCCATAGTCCACCACGCTGGCCTAATGCAAATTGGCAGATATCACAAACCTTTGAGAGCATTATCGAGAACTCTCAGGTGTGCAGGTTTCCTAACGATGTTTTCTTTCACAGTTGAAGCATTTTTTTTTCCCTGATACTGAGTACCAAAGTGGTGCTCAATTCGATTACAAACTAGCCTAACTTAGTTGGCTAATGAGTAATTTTAATTTAACCTAAACTTATAAATTATTATCTTATGTACTAACAGATTGTCCAATGACACATCTTAGTTTTTCTTGATAATAGTTTTTAGACACTTTGTTCATGTGTTCTTTCAGGCAGCACTAACACTACACTATCACTATGTCACTATTCACTATTTAATTTAACTGTACACCAACTCAAAAGGCTTTGTTCATTTTAATCGTCTCACTAGCTCTGTTACGTCAAGCAGCTGGATTGCTTCAACAGTTGAAGCATGTGATATTAAATTGCTTAAACGCACATATAACTCCTAAAAGTGATACCTGCCTGGGAACGAACTTGTGACCCCTCGAATAGGAGACCACAGCCCTAACCACTAAGCTATCATTGCTTGACGACACACTAAACCAGTGAAGTGGTCATATTGTTCTGTTTAGAATACCAAGATCAGTTGTTTAAATATTTACGTTAGTATTTAAAAACGTAACTCGCCTACAGAGTAAACCGCCTGGGATTAGCTCCCATAATTTTAAACTTTTCACTAAGAAATTTTACTTAGTATCGTGACCGAGTTTCATATTTAACTATGCGACACTTTCCGAGTAATAAATTATGAAAATAGCGTCGGCAATTTTGATTCATAATTAATCAGCGGTGCATCATGCGGCAGTGGTTAAGTTTGCAGAGATTCCAGCCTTGGGCCTTACAATTTGCGAAGTCGAAATAAAAAGACAACCACTTGACGATTCGAAAGCACTTTGCAAAAGTTTATTTGAAAATCAAGCAAATATTAAAATAGAACAAAAACCCCGACTGCTTTAAAGAATATCAACTGAAAATGTATAGCCATTGCACTCGGGATGATGTAAGGATTCTTACGATACCCTACTCATTCAAATATGTTTAGGCATTTATAAGTTATGGTGGAATATAGAAACTCACTCATCCATATATTATGTATATGAACCCTGAAAACATGACACTCTATTTTTGGTCAGTCGTATAAAAAGACGATCACTTGACGACTCGAAAGCACTTTGCAAAAGTTTATTTGACTAAAAATCTTTTATATTCAATTATTTTCTAGTGACTATAGAGACTACTAGTGAGTTCTATGGTGACTAGAGAAAGAGCAGTGTAGAACCGGTAATAGGAATAGTTATTTTGAAGGTGTGACAGCTAACTGCTTATAGCTTAGCCAGGATTTATTTAATTCGATGACAACTTGGCTCTTTAATGTGATCTCATATAGTGGTAAGTAGTGCAGTTTAAAATGAAAACGGGTTAACCTGGAGAGGGTTTAGGATTTCAACCCTTATATCTAGTCAGTTTTTACGCGGCATCATATCGGTGTATCGCGTATTCCATCAGATCCTAGGCTATTCTCTATCTCAGAGAAATATAGAATTCGGCAGACCTGTCAGATCGGTCAAGACTCAAGAATCGAACCAAGGACTTCGCATTTTCAAAATCGCAATTATCACTCCTGCGCCAGAGAGGATGTGGAAACTTGGAATAAATAAATCTTCTAAATTAGTTAAGTTTAGTGTTGTATTATCCGCGTTGAGGTCTTGAGATAAACCGCCTTATCATAAGAAGTTTTACCAAGACTTAAAGCTGTAACTATAAATTTAAGTACTGTATCTTTTTTAACTGAAATTTGCTTAAAAAAAGAATATTAAATATAAATAATATAGGGTTTCAACCGTTCACCTTTCAATTTTTCAATCCATTCCTTAACCATTGCGATATTGAAGCTATAAGTTGGTGCGAATACCTAAACATTCATATCATCTATTCTAAATATAGAAAAGGAAAAAGGTGACTGACTGACTGACTGATCTATCAACGCACAGCTCAAACCACTGGACGGATCGGGCTGTTTGGTATACAGGTAGCTATTATGACGTCGGCAACCGTTAAGAAAGGATTTTTGAAAATTCAACCCCTAAGGGGGTAACATAGAGATTTGAAAAATCGAAATGATCGTAAACGAAGCCGCGGGCGAAAGCTAATTTAATCTATAAAATAGATAAGCCACGGCATACATGTTATAAAAGCAAGGATTTTTCCATTCGAAAAGCAAATTCTATTAATCTTTTTCATACCAACCCACTAAGACCGAGTGATCCTAACAAAGCATTGGAGGGGTTACACAAACAAAATCGACGCGTGTTCTAGGGATCTGTTAAGATGTTACTACGGGTCATACATATGAAAAGGCTCCAATAGGCTTTCCTGTAATAATATTTGTTTGTCGACAGTAGGCGCGAATACAAAAAGCGGAAATGACTCGGGAAAGCCGCGTCCGCTGGCAACTGAGCCGTTTCCATTTTAATTATGTTTTTGACGAAATTGGGCGTTAACATAGCGAACTCGATTTGTGCAATGGTGAATAGAAAATACAACTGTTTTCGATTCATGGACTTTTACTAATGGCTTATTCAAAAGTGAAGGGATATTTGGAAGTAGGTATTTACTTAAAATGAATTCAACCCACAAAATATTAATGTTAAATTAAATACATTCACATGTATATCGTCGCTGTAGTTGGAAAATTAAATAACTACACTTTTTGCGAAATCGACTTTATTGCATTTTCAGAAAGTCCAATTAAAGCCGCATCTTTCTATAATTCTAATTTTTTATTATCATCATTAATTAAAAAGTTATATGAAAATGAATCTTGCAAGGCGGCATACTTGGAAAAATAAATATTGAAAAATTGATAAAAAAGTAGCGAAAAAAACTAAATAACTTAGCAAAAAATAAATAAGTTCTCTCTTTCATCACTTCAAGAGCGAATAAAATGCATAAAGTTAGTTATTTAGTTTTCCCTCGACACATATTCTGCTTTACAGGGGAATTAATTTCGGAAAAATTAAACAAAGTCAGTTATTTAATTTATCATCCCATGACTGCAAAGATATAGGTACTATTAAAATTGAATATGTACATTTATTCAACTATTCAAAAAAGTTCTGAGAATTTTGATAATTTCAGGAAAAGCAGAATTAAATAAGGGATTTTATTTAACTTTATTAAAGTAACCGACACATAAATTAGAAGATATTTAGTTTTGAATATTTCTTCTTCTTCTTCTTTATCAACCGATAGACGTCCACTACTGGACAAAGGCCTCTTGCATGGACTTCCACAGGTCTCGGTCTTGCGCCGCCTGAATCCAGCGGCTCCCTGTGACTCGCTTGATGTCGTCGTTCCACCTTGTGGAGGGTCTGCCAACACTGCGCTTCCCGGTGCAGGGTCGCCACGCCAGCACCTTGGGACCCCAACGACCATCAGCTCTTCGAACTATGTGCCCCACCCATTTCCACTTCAGTATCGCGTCTCGCTGAGCTATGTCGGTGACTCTGGTTCTCCTACGGATCTCCTGATTTCTGATTCGATCCCGCAGGGATACTCCGAGCATAGCTCTCTCCATCGCCCGCTGAGCGGTCCTGAGCCTACTTATGAGACCCTTAATTAGCGACCATGTCTCGGATCCGTAAGTCATCACTGGCAACACGCACTGTTCGAAGACTTTAGTCTTCAGGCACTGAGGAATTTTGGACGAGAAGACATCTCGGAGCTTCCCGAACGCTACCCAGACGAGTTGGATTCGGCGGTTGATCTCTTTCTCGAAATTGGACCTACCTAGCTGGACTGTGTGTCCCAGGTAAATATACTCGTCGACAATTTCGAGTGCAGAGTTCTCAACAATTACTGGGTGGAGCGGGGCATGAGCATTGGACATGATTTTCATCTTGCTCATGTTCATTTTCAGGCCCACCTGTTGAGAAACCCTGCTGAGATCCGCTACCGATACCACTGCGTTGGAAGACGTCTTTAACGTCCTCCAACGCAGCGGTAAAGAGCTTCGGGGAGATAACGTCTCCCTGTCGCACTCCACGCTGCAAGTGGATTGGCCTCGTAGTCTGGTCCTGTATACGTACTGACATTGTGGCGTTTTCATACAAGCACTTCAACACTTGGATATACCGGTAGTCAATCCGGCATCTCTGCAGCGAAGCATAGTGGCCGGTTATACTCTTACGTCTTTTGTATAACCTGCCGCAGCGTATGAATGTGATCTATGGTACCAAAGCCTTTTCGGAATCCAGCTTGTTCGGGAGGCTGGAAGTCGTCGAACCTACGAGCGAGACGATTCGTAATGACTCTCGAGAACAACTTATAAACATGACTCAACAACGAGATGGGTCTATAATTCTTCAGCAAGGTATTATCACACTTTTTGAAGAACAGAACCACCACGCTCCTGTGCCATGCTTCCGGCGTTGTGCCCTCGTAGATGACGGAATTGAACAATCGCTGAAAGATCTTAAGTACCGGTTTTCCACCCGCTTTCAGGAGTTCCGCAGTGATTGCGTCATCAACAGGCGCCTTGCTGTTCTTGATCTGCTTGAGAGCCATACTAATCTCGTATAGGCTGACGTCCGGGATATCTTCGGTATAGTGTCGGGTCAGTTTGGCTCTGGGATCTTTGGCCAAATCTTCAACAGGTTTTTGTGTCGTGGTATACAACTGTCCATAGAACTTCTCAACCTCTCCCAAGACCTCAGGTCGAGAAGAGACGAGACGGCCGTCATCAGTTTTCAGCCGCGTCAACTGGCTCTGTCCGATAGACAGATCTCTCGCGAACACTTATGAGCTTTTGTTCCGCTTGATAGTATCTTTAATACACTTGGTATTAAAGACACGGAGGTCGCGAGTTTGTGCCTTAGAGATCTGCCTATTAATCCGCCGGTAGGCAGCCGCGTCTGCCGATGACTGCAGCCTCATCTCTTGTCTCTCCTCCATTAACTTGAGAGTATGGTCAGAGAACTTTTCGGTTCGTTTCCTGCGATGGGTCTTTAAGAATTTAGACCCCACAGTATAGACAGTTTCCACGAACCTGTTGTTTAAGGAAGACAGCGCCCGGTGACATTAACATTTCCCAAGAGGTAATTACGATGGGATACGGACACCCTCTTCCGATTACGGAAGCTAAAAAAAGGACCGGCTGAATCTTTGCAGAAAGAATATTATACCAGATGAACTACAAGCATAGAACGCAAGTCTTCCTTCGACAGATACAATCATAGAAGACTTGCAATCCGGAAATGATTCCCAATAGCCAGTTAATAATTTGTAGTAAACTGAAAAGATGATTAATAAATGATTGGACTGCTTAAGAACGGTTTATAGAACTGTAAGTGAATAAGGTTAACTCTTGCAGGCATAGTCTAATTTTGTTAGTCTGATAGAAGAATCTAGTTGCTTCAGTAGTTTTATTGATTACTTTTTACGATAATATATAAAAAGAAATGTTTATTTGTTGGTTTTCTTTTAAAATTACTCCTTTTTTTATAAAATTAATACCCTTGAATAGGATTGACATAGTAAAATAAGTAAATAATGGGTCATTTTAACATCTCAGTAAAGTGGAAAAACTAAATAAAGGTACTTATATAGTCACTTTTTCGTACTTCAACGCAATATTGACGAGGAAGAACTAAACAACTGACATGGAAAATAAATAAGTGCATCAAATATTCAAAACTTTGGTGAGGGAAAACTAAATAATTGCTTTTTTTTTTTCTCACAAACAAATGAATCAAAATGTATGTCAAATAGATTCAGAAATAGATACAGTAACAATCTATAACATATCAAAACATGGACACTTAAATTGTTTATGAAAAAAAAGTTATCTCCATTTCTAACGCAAAAAAACACTAAATCACGTTTTACTCGCGATATTGGTTTTGTTAGTTATTTAATTTTCCAACTACAGCGACGATATACAATGGACATGTATAGGTATTAGGTACTTATTTTAGAATGAAGATTAACTTTTCTATTGACAAATTTTGTCCTTGAAAGTTGATAACAAACAAAACTAAAAACCTTTTCTCTGCTTAAAGCTACTGATGAGTCTTCAATCATTCCTTTTCAGTAGAATCTACTTTCTTAAAGTTTTGTAAAGTCTTATTGGTAAACTTGTAAAATTCTAACTGTAGGTCTTATTGTAATAATAATTATGTTGTTCCACTGAATTTTCATAAAAGTCATGTTGTTCCAAATTATCATTTTGTTTGCGTCTTTTAATCTATATATATAAAAGAAAGTGGTGTTAGTTACACTATTTATAACTCAAGAACGGATGAACCGATTTGGTTGAAAATTGGTGGAGAGGTAGCTTAGAACCAGGAGACGGACATAGGATACTTTAAAAAAAAAAAACAGAACAGCGGATTGATGTGATTTTTTGCATGGGTATAGTAATGGATGTAGTAGTGGTTCCTCAGACCGGGAGAGCTACTTTTTATCTCGGATAATGAAAGAGTTCCCGCGGGATTTTTAAAAACTTATTCCATGCGGACGAAGTCGCGGGCATCAGCTAGTTTCAGATAAAATTTTATGCTATTTACTCCATGAATTTGGGATTGTTAGCTTATGGTGCAAAGCGACTACCAATCCTAAATCTATGATTTACCACATAATTAATAGAGGAGAAGTAATTATATTAAGTAAGTAGTAAGTTAAGTTTATAAATCCAATAGATTATGTAGAGATTGATTTTCCGCTTCCTCAGTGTGGTTATTAAATCAATTACAAAAGCTTCCATTTAAAAGAAATTCATCTAGAATAGTTGAACCAAAATATAAATTGGGAACCAGTGCTCTGTATTTTTGCCAATTTTAAATCTGATATTGTATGTGGGCGCAATTGATTTCCGTTTATTTTATATTAATTAATTGGGAGTATTGTTTTGATTTCCGTATCCTTTTGTTTTATATTAATTGTTTAAAAGTATTGCTTTGACTTCCGTTTCCTTTTATTTATTAAAATTAGTTCAATCAAGTTGACATTTGACTTTGACAGCGCGGGTACGCCATCTTGCGCGCCATCTTGAATTATTAGTATAAAACAGCAGTTTCGACGATACGAATTCAGTCTCTGCCCAGAGACTCATTCGACTAGTAGATGCCTTCGCGTCTAGGTCGTTCTATTCGATTGAGGGATTGCGATAGCAATTGCTCCCTAATCGAATAAATATTGTCTGTACGCTTAGATTACTGTAAATGATAATACTTTGATATTTTTGATAACTACCCTCACGTTTAGATGTTGGTTTGATTAATTAATATTTTGATATTTTTGATAACTACCCTCACGTTTAGATGTTGTTTGATCAATTAATTCTTTGAAATTTTTGATAGTTACCCTCACGTTCAGATGGTGGTTTGTCTGTCGTGCTGTGGTTATTAGCTGAGTGGAAAGGGGCCGTTATTGGGGATGGTGGCGACGGCTTTAGGTAGGGTTTCAGCGTTTTAAGAGACGCGTTCTCTTAAAGCCTGATTAGTTTTGAGTAATAATTCCCGCTTCTGGTCCATCGCTAATAAATGTAAAAGAGGGGCTTTTGAGGGTACTTTGTTCGAAGAATAAACATCCCAAGTAATGAAATGACCTTTCCACGCTACCTACCCTCGTTGCGCAGCAAACGTGTCTGACTTTGTCGCCGACGAGGATATCCGCTCCGACAGCAGCGGTGGGATAAACCTCCCCCATACTTTCGATCACTATGTAAGTTAAGGATGGACGAGCGATAATTTCGGGAAATTAATCTTATTTGATTTTTGTTTTTAATCCACTTTTCCAACCTAGACATTTGATGATCACTAAGCGTATCCTTTTTCCCGGTCTTAGGGCTATATCCCAGGCGGGTGATGCCATGAAATGATGTGGCTAGATCCAAGGCGGGTGATGCCGAGTTGTCCAAAACATCCTTCCTTAAGCGCCTGGCTCTTTGCTAAGCGTATCCTTTTTCCCGGTCTTAGGGCTATATCCCAGGCGGGTGATGCCATGCTGTGATATGGCTAGATCCAAGGCAGGTGATGCCGATTGGTCCAAAACATCCTTCCTTAAGCGCTGGCTGGCCACCATGCGTATCCTTTTTCCCGGTCTTAGGGCTATATCCCAGGCGGGTGATGCCATGAAGTGATAGGGCTAGATCCAAGGCGGGTGATGCCGAGTTGTCCAAAACATCCTTCCTTACGCGCTAGCTGGTTACCAAGTGTATCCGTTTTCCCGGTCTTAGGGCTATATCCCAGGCGGGTGATGCCATGAAGTGATATGGCTAGATCCAAGGCGGGTGATGCCGAGTTGTCCAAAACATCCTTCCTTAAGCGCTGGCTGTTTGCCAAGCGTATCCTTTTTCCCGGTCTTAGGGCTATATCCAAGGCGGGTGATGCCATGAAGTGATATGGCTAGATCCAAGGCGGGTGATGCCGAGTTGTCCAAAACATCCTTCCTTAAGCGCTAGCTGTTTGCCAAGCGTATCCTTATTCCCGGTCTTACAAGTTATATTCCAGAGGATGATTTCATTCAGATACTAATCTACAGCGCAGAGAGCGCGCTGGATCAGAATGGCCGTGTGGGCGCAATTGATTTCCGTTTATTTTATATTAATTAATTGGGAGTATTGTTTTGATTTCCGTATCCTTTTGTTTTATATTAATTGTTTAAAAGTATTGCTTTGACTTCCGTTTCCTTTTATTTATTAAAATTAGTTCAATCAAGTTGACATTTGACTTTGACAGCGCGGGTACGCCATCTTGCGCGCCATCTTGAATTATTAGTATAAAACAGCAGTTTCGACGATACGAATTCAGTCTCTGCCCAGAGACTCATTCGACTAGTAGATGCCTTCGCGTCTAGGTCGTTCTATTCGATTGAGGGATTGCGATAGCAATTGCTCCCTAATCGAATAAATATTGTCTGTACGCTTAGATTACTGTAAATGATAATACTTTGATATTTTTGATAACTACCCTCACGTTTAGATGTTGGTTTGATTAATTAATATTTTGATATTTTTGATAACTACCCTCACGTTTAGATGTTGTTTGATCAATTAATTCTTTGAAATTTTTGATAGTTACCCTCACGTTCAGATGGTGGTTTGTCTGTCGTGCTGTGGTTATTAGCTGAGTGGAAAGGGGCCGTTATTGGGGATGGTGGCGACGGCTTTAGGTAGGGTTTCAGCGTTTTAAGAGACGCGTTCTCTTAAAGCCTGATTAGTTTTGAGTAATAATTCCCGCTTCTGGTCCATCGCTAATAAATGTAAAAGAGGGGCTTTTGAGGGTACTTTGTTCGAAGAATAAACATCCCAAGTAATGAAATGACCTTTCCACGCTACCTACCCTCGTTGCGCAGCAAACGTGTCTGACTTTGTTGCCGACGAGGATATCTGCTCCGACATGTACGTAGTTGCTGAAATACATAACAAAATTTAACAGAAAACAGACTGTACAGAGTACAGAGACACAAATGTGACACCACACACGCAACATTAAAGTTTATTAGATTTCTGCTTTTAGAAAGTTGAAAATGTACAGTAATTCTAAACATAATCACAGAAATAATGATGAAGATTGTATCGAGATAGATATACGAGTGTGTACAATACTTCCATGTATCTAATACATATATATACTAGCTGATACCCGCGACTTCGTCCGCATGGATTTAACTTTTTAAAATCCCGCGGGAACTCTTTCATTATCCGAGATAAAAAATAGCTCTCCCGGTCTGAGGAACCACTACTACATCCATTACTATACCCATGCAAAAAATCGCATCAATCCGCTGTTCTGTTGCGACGTGATTGAAGGACAAACCACTAAACGGACGAAGAAGAAGAAGACAAAATTACGTTTAGCTGTCATTTACGTTTTGTTATTCCTCTGTCATTTGCGTTTTGTTATTCCATGTCAGATGCGTTTTTGTTATACCACGTTTTATAGTGACTTGACGGACACGCGGTCGAACGGGATAAAAAGTATCCTATGTCCGTTTCCTGGTTCTAAGCTACCTCTCCACCAATTTCCAGCCAAATCGGTTCATCCGTTCTTGAGTTATAAATAGTGTAACTAACACCACTTTCTTTTATATATATAGATGTGAATTGTGAAACCAACTCCCTTCGGCGATGTTACACTGTAGTTTGATGTGGGGGTCTCAACAGGCGCATCAACAAATTGCTGAAAGGCCTCCAACGCATTGGTCGTTACTGTGTGCTGCAAATGTTCATCAATTGCTTTACATCATCTACATGCTATTCATATAAGACAAAAGCAAGCCTTGCTTTGCGGAATTCCATGACACTTAAGGATAACCAAAACTCTTTTCCTACAATTCACCAAAACAAGATTTTCATTTACGATAATAACTCGTATAAATATTTAGGTACCTATTTCTTCATATGATTTTAAATGTTAATATTATTGTAAGTCACCTTTAAATGCAAAGAAACTGTTGTTCTTAGTTCTTCTTCTTCTTCTTCTTCTTCTTCATCAACCGATAGACGTCCACTGCTGGACAAAGGTCTCTTGCATGGTCTTCCACAGGTCTCGGTCTTGCGCCGCCTGGATCCAGCGGCTCCTTGCGACTCGTTTGATGTCGTCGGTCCACCTGGTGGGGGGTCTGCCAACACTGCGCTTCCCGGTGCGGGGTCGCCACTCCAGCACCTTGGGACCCCAACGACCATAGGGGCACATAGTTCGAAGAGCTGATGGTCGTTGGGGTCCCAAGGTGTTCTTAGTTAGGTAACTAAAAATAAAGCTTTATTTTTACTTCACCTATTCTACTTAAAACAGCCCTCCCGTTAAGTATACTCGAAAAATTGAATTCTCTTTGTCTTTTCGTTCATTAACAAGCTTAAAAATTGCTGTTTTGCATTCTGTTTTTGTTGTATTTTGTATAAAAATCGTGTAGTGACATTCAACAGGTCTCGAAGTGAAGTGGCATCGATCGTCTAGACTCTAGACTCTAGACTCTAGAGTATAATATCCCGCTGTCCGCATAAAGCTGACATTGGAGAGGCTGTCCTTCTTTTTAACAAGGGGCTTTTAGTTAGAGAAACTCGCCTGGTAATTTTAATCAAATCCTTAGTGTTTATTTACTGATTTATTCTTCAATGACACAGAAACGGATCGACGTGATTTTTCGCATGGGTATGGGTTGAAGACTTGAAGAATGGCATAGGATTTTTTAAATCTAACTCCACGCAGTCGCGGACACAAGCTTGAAATTAGTATAATTACAAAAACCGCAGTAATAGCCTAGCGGTTAAGACTTCAGTCACCTTTTCGGGAGTCCGAGGTTCAAGCCAAGGCATCACTGACTTTTTGGAGTTATGAGCGTTTTTTGACGTGATAACGTCTTATAAATCGATGAACACCGGCTGCACGCACGAAAAAGTGTCACGTTCCACCTGAGCCTAAGCGTGCAAGCGAGAGCACGGAACAAGCGATAGAGAGGCACGATCGGCCCAAGCGCTGGCTTGTGACTAGAGAGCGCCCGCCGCCGCCCGCCAGTCATCGCGTGCGCGCTGTGGTTAGCGGATGTGTCGCGAGCTAGTTCAAGCAGCACGCATCGGGAGCTATCTAGTTTTCAACTTTCAATGTTAGTTAGTTATCACGTAAAACTATCTTCCGCAAATCGACCTTTTATGTAATTTTATTTATCATGCTTTAACGGTGAAGAAAAACATTGTGAGGAAGCCTGCATGTATGAGAGTTCTCCAAAATATTCTCAAAAGTGTGCGAATTCCGCCGATTTGCAGACCTAGCCATACCGATCTAGCGAGGAGATCTATACCGAGTCATCATCATCTCAGCCTGCGGACGTCCACTGCTGAACATAGGCCTTTCCCAGAGAACGCCACCACACCCGGTCCTCAGCCTTCCTCATCCAGCCACTTCCCGCTACCCGCTTTATATCGTCGGTCCAACGTGCTGGAGGGCGCCCCACACTACGCTTACTAGTTCGCGGTCTCCACTCTAGAACTTTTCGGCCCCATCGGCCATCGCTTCTACGACAAGCATGGCCTGCCCACTGCCATTTCAGCTTGCTAATGGTTTGGGCTATGTCGGCGACCTTGGTTCTCTTGCGGATCTCTTCATTCCGAATCCTGTCCTTAAGAGAAACTCCTAACATAGCCCTCTCCATAGCTCTCTGAGTGACTTTAAATTTGTGGATCAAGCCTTTTGTTAGTGTCCACGTTTCAGCGCCATAAGTGAGGACGGGAAGGACACATTGATTGAAGACTTTCGTCTTCAGGCATTGAGGTATTGACGATGAGAAGACCCGACTTAATTTTCCAAATGCCGCCCAGCCCAGCCGTATCCTTCTGTTGGCTTCTTCGTCGAAATTGTTTCTACCCAGTTGTATGATCTGGCCAAGGTAGTTGTACTCTGAAACAATTTCGATTCCAACATTTTCGACGTTCACGGGTATCGGGACAACATGTTGATTGAACATAACCTTGGTTTTGTCCATGTTTATCCCAAGACCGACTCGTCTGGAAGAGCGGCTTAGGCTATTCAGCATCTGTTCCAGATCTTCTGGAGTCTCTGCCAGGATAACCACATCGTCGGCGAACCGCAGGTGTGAGATGTATTCGCCATTTATATTAAAGCCTCGTCCTGTCCAGTCCAGCGTTTTGAAGAGGTCTTCTAGAGCACTATTAAACAGTTTTGGGGATATTACATCCCCCTGTCTAACCCCCCTTCTCAAGTTTATTGGTTTTGTTTGCTGAGACTGTACTTGGACGGTCATTGACGCAGTATCGTAAATACATCGCAGCACCTCGATATAACGCCAATCGACTTGGCATCTCTGCAGTGACTCCAGAACAGCCCAAGTTTCGATAGAGTCGAAGGCTTTCTCGTAGTCCACAAAAGCAAGGCAGAGTGGGAGATTATACTCTTCCGCCTTCTGTATAATCTGCCTTAAGGTGTGAATGTGGTCTACGGTGCTGTAGCCTTTTCGAAACCCAGCTTGCTCCGGAGGCTGAAAATCGTCAAGTCTTCGGGCGAGGCGATTTGTGATCACCCTCGAAAACAACTTATAAACATGGCTCAAGAGTGAAATCGGCCGATAGTTCTTTAGAAGCTCCTTGTCACCTTTCTTAAAGAAAAGGATTACCACACTCTTGCTCCATGCTTTTGGCGTAGTTCCGTTTGCAATGACGTCATTAAAGAGCTCTGCTAGCTCTTTCAGGATCGGAGTACCTCCTGCACGTAGAAGCTCTGATGTGATGCCGTCATCGCCAGGTGCCCTGTTGTTTTTAAGTTGATTGAGGGCCATTCGCATCTCGCCAAGGTCAACGTCTGGGATGTCTTCGGTGTAGTGGCGGGTCAATGTCGCACGTTTGTCGTTCGTGTCTTGAGCCGCTTTTGGAGCTTTGGAGGAGTATAGCTGAGAATAAAATCGTTCGATCTCCTCTAGGACCTCTGCTTGTGACGTCACGATTTTACCGACGGGGTTTCTCAACTTTGTTAAGTGGCTCCTCTCAAGTCGCTTAGCGAACACTTTCGAACCTCGATTTTGCTCGATCGCATTTTGTATAATGCGGGTGTTGGAGCACCGGAGGTCGAATCTTATTCGCTTCTTGACGCGCTTGTTCAAAGTATGCCACTGAGGCAGTGCAGAGGAAGTTTCCCGTCTCTGCTCCATAAGTTTACGGGTATCTTCGGAGATCTTTGACACCCTTTTATGGTCATTCTGACAGTATTTGCGCCCCACTTCACGAACGACACCTACGAAATTGGTGAATCGTTGGTCAATGTCCAAGTTGGTTTCCAACAGGTCGAACCGATTCTTGAGCTCAATTTGGAATTGTTCGGAGCTTACACTTTGCAATGGTTTTGGTCGGAGAGTTGACTTCATCAGACGTTGTCTCTCTAATTGCAGATCTATATTTAAGATGCCACGCACAAGCCTGTGATCGCTGCCGGTATTAAACCTATTGATAGCTGAGACATCCTCAAATATATACCTGCGATCCGTCATGATAAAGTCAATCTCATTTTTAGTCACATTATCCGGACTATGCCATGTCCACTTTCTAGAGGGCTTTTTCTTGAAGAAAGAATTCATCAGGAATAGCCCTTTCCGCTCCAAGAAGTGGACAAGCATCTGGCCCCTGTGATTTCTGTGACCAAAGCCGTGTGGTCCCACTTTTAATTCGCCATGTTCTTGTACTCCCACCTTAGCATTAAAGTCCCCCATAACGACATTGAAGTGAGTTTTGGTGGTATTATCAAGAGCCTTTGCAATGTCCTCGTATAAGGCCTCAACTTCGTCATCAGCATGTGTCGACGTGGGCGCATAGACTTGTACTATCTTAAGGGAGTATCTCTGATTAAGCTTGAGTATAACATATGCCACCCTCGACGACACACTACTGATCTCCAGTACGTTATTTCTGAGGACTCTATTGACCAAAAATCCAATACCTCCTTGTGAAGCCTGGTCGCCTTGCCGATAATAGAGCATATTGCCCGATTCCAGGGTTATCATGTCCTCCCCCTCTCTTCGGACTTCCGACAGCCCCAAAACATGCCATTTAATTCTGCTCAGCTCTATTTCGATTTCAGCGAGGTGTTCGTCCGCTCTCAATGTCCGTGTATTATACGTTGCCAAATACATCCGATTTTTATGGTAGCTGTCCGAAACCCGGTGATTCTTTGCACCCCCTGCTCTACCGTGACCACGTCCGCTACCGTGAACGGGAATAGTAGGGCTGCCGGGGACTAGGGGCCGTTGTGTTGTGACGCTATTCATGGGAAGATATGCCCGTAATGGCCACGCTGGGCAGGCGTGTTGGCCATCGCAGGGCCAGACTGCTTGCACCAGTGTCGCTGCTGCCCGACACCGGTCTGCATCATTTATTCCAGTCCAGCTCGTGTGAATGGTTATACCGCCATTATTCGGTCGTCATAGCCTCGTTCGTTAATCAGCAGGGGGCACCACGGGCAGGTGAGGTTGACATTTGGAGCGCTAAGGTGGTGTTGCACTCCCTTACCCCCCATATACCGAGTAGTGAGCCGAAAATAGGTAGAGATGATGATGATTAATAATTATAATAACGAATCAAATGTGACTTACACCAAGCGAGATATCAATCATACTCAAGTCTGAATCCGGCATCTTTGTAACTACGAGTAGGTACATAAAAAAGTTATGTTGAGTTTTACTACCACATTAACTTACGATTTATTGCGGAGCTTTTCTTCTTGTGAACTAGCAGATAACCCTTTTACTTTCACATAGTTTAAGAAATACCTACTCGTATGTAGAGTATTTTGCTATACTTGCAATAGATTATTATTATTAATATATTTATTTAAAAATGCTACAGCGCGAAAGTGTGTTTGTTTGTTGGTGGTTTTACCGGTTTGCCCCCCAATCCTGGATGGACCCGATTTTTTACATTGGTAATAGCTGAGGACTTCGAATGAAGTTACGGCCAAACGCTTGTTTCTAAATAAAAATCATTACAGTATTGCCATTAAAAAAACCGGCCAAGTGCGAGTCGGACTTGCGCACCGAGGGTTCCGTACTCCGAAAAGTATTCAAGTAAAACGATAATATTATATTTAATTTGCTTATTCATATTTTTTTTTGTTTTTATTAATCGTTTACTTTGTTTGTAGGGGTTTATTGTTAATATCAAAACTCTGTTATTGTAAGAGTGTTGGTTTTATTTTTCCTGTAAAATATACATAAACCTCTATTTACCATAGTTAACTGCACTGTCATGAATATTGAGTTCAATAACCCCAGTAAACTGCAAGGGTCGGGTCAAAAAACATATTTTTGTGATCGGTACTAAAGATGTCTCGGCTGGGCGTCTGTATTTGAATATCCAATATTATATACTACTCAAAACAAAATAGGGCCCACTTCGAGATAATCTCGAACTTTGTTTACAAATATTTCATAAGTTAATTATTCGCCAAGTTAAGCATTTAAATATCAAGTAGACTTGTTTATGAATCCTTAAAAGTGTTTTAACGTTAGTTTACACATTATTCATAAGTGGGTCGACAAAAAAATGAAAGTTCTTGAAATTCATCCCTTGCACAGTTTCTTAGTGACTTGTGTTCCTAGTCTCATTGTGAACACTGCAGTTGAAAGTCACTTTGTTTAGTTGTTTTATTTCACTTTGGTACTAGCCTAAATTACTATGTCTGGTTCTCGTCATCATATGGATATGGAAACCGCCACAAGAGCAGTAGCTTGGCTTCAGGAGGGACAATCTCAGAGATCTGTAGCACTACGTCTCGGTGTATCGCGACGGGCCATCAGAAACCTGTGGGAACGCTGTCAGGAGACAGGAAGTGTGTCTAGAAGACGTGGATCAGGAAGAGTTCGAGCCACTACTGCCCAGGAAGACCGTTATATACGGTTAACTGCACGTCGAGATCGTACCGTTACTGCCCGGACCTTACAAAATCGATTGAGGGAATCTACTGGAACCCGAGTTAGTGACCAAACGATCCGAAACCGACTCCATGAGGATGGACAACATTCCAGAATGCGCGCTGTTCGGCTTAAATTGACTAGGGCTCATCGTGCAGCCCGGTTAAGGTATGCACGTGAGCATGTAGATTGGACCTTGACTAACTGGAGGTCTGTGCTGTTTACTGACGAGTGTAAAATTAAATTTTACAGTGATGATAGACGAGTGCGCGTGTGGAGAAGAGAAGGCGAACGATTTGCAGAACCGTGTATCCACGAAACAGATCGTTGGGGGGGGGGGCAGTGTGATGGTATGGGGCGGAATAAGCTTAATAGGCAAAACAGAGCTGGTATTTCTGGACGAGGGTACCATAACCGCTGTCAGTTATGTCGAGCGAGTAATCAGACCCCATGTCATCCCCTTTTCACAAAGAGTGGGCGAAAGTTTTGTCTTAATGCAAGACAATGCACGCGCACATACGGCCCGCCTCACGCAGAGAGCACTCTCTGAGGCCAATATTACGGTTTTGCCTTGGCCTGCGATGAGTCCTGACCTCAATCCCATTGAGCATTTATGGGATCAGTTGAAGAGAAGCCTTAAACGGAACTACAGTAGTATCAATAGTCCACAGGAGTTGATAAGGGCACTTAAAGTCTGTTGGGAGCAGATACAACAAGAAAATATCACACATTTAATTGAAAGTGTCCCCAACAGGCTCCAAGAATGCATAAGGAGTAGAGAAGGCCCTACACGGTATTAAACTCCAAGCAATTACTGAAGTTAGTGAAAAAAGTTACAAAAACCAGCATTAAGTTGTACTCTATATTTACTGTTTAAATCGCTATTTTTGTTTGTGTTTAATTTAAGTAAACAATATAAACCGTTTTCAAACTCGGTTTTGTTTAAATAATTTGTCATTCCTCTCTTCAAACATACACATTAAGAAAAAATTCAAATTTTACGTATTTTCGTAATTACAGCGAAAAAACTTAGTGGGCCCTATTTTGTTTTGAGTTTATATTCGCTCCATCCATTCTTGCAAATTTCATCCTTACTATCCTTACTCCTTACTAATATTATAAATGCGAAAGTGTATTTATTTGTTGGTTTACCCTTCAATCATGCTGCAACAGAGCTACAGATCGACGTGATTTTTTCGTCCACGTCAGATGGAGACTGACGCTATTATTTATCCCGGAAAATTAAAGAGGTTCCGCGGGAATTTTAAACTGAATCCACCCGGACGAAGTCGCTAGTATGCCTAGATATTAAACTTTAGTTTATTTTCATATAATCTTATAAGTAGATTATATTTTGTATAATGATAAGATCCTGCAAGAACTTTGTTATGAAATAAAAAATTCAAAAATATGACACATTGGGCAAATATGGTCCACGAGTGGCCAGGGATGAGAGGTATGCCAAATGAAAGAGTAGGTACAATGTAGTCTTTAAGTATGCAGAAAGACACCAAAATCTGTCCGTCACTGTCCAAGTCCTCAACTATATCCAATGCAGAAAATCACGTCGATCCGTTGCTGTGATGCTGTGTGATTGACGGACAGAAAAACAAACAAATACTCTTTCGCATTTATATAATTAGTAAGGTTTTAGCTGACATCTGCACGGGGATAATCTCACGCTTGCTTACCACTTCAAATTTTGAGGGGCTAGTTCATTAAGCCATAGCTCCATGCGTTGGTCTGATCGGATAAGCACTGCACTCGGTACAGCATTCCACGCCGCTCTACATAATGCCGAAAATAGAACCACCCGGAGAAACATCCAAGGTGATCCATGCTAAGGATCGCGACCCTCAGTAATGAGGATAACGATGCAGAGAGAGAGAGAGAGAGAGAGAGAGAGAGAGAGAGTTAATTAAGCTGTTCTGAAGTTGTCAGCATAAAATTACGAATCAGACAACTGAGTTATACAGTTGAGAACTTTGCCATGTTCCCGAGTACAGCGATCGATGGCTTAACGTGCTCTACGTTGAGTGGAGGGCTGTAATGACGTCACGGCACCGTCGGTCGCTAGTCATTCAGTTATCGACGCGCGTTTAGATTCCTATCTTTATAAGGCCCGCTTGCAGAGACGCCGAGTTAGTTAACCCAGGAATAATTTTGTAATTTTGACAGAAGCTGTATACGCAATCTGTCAAATCTGTCCTTTTAACCCAACCCAGAGTTAGCTGCTAACTCTGGGTTGACGTTTCTGCAAGCGCGCCTTAGTCGACTACTTTTTTAGCCGGCTACGGTAAAATTAATTATATATTAGTAGCCTACATTTATGAGTCATCATCATCAGAAACCCATCAACGGCTCACTACTGAGCGCAGGTCTCCTCTCAGAGAAGGGTTAAATATTAACTTAAGTTTTTTCCTCATTTCATTCATCTCAACTCATCGCTGGCCCACTAACTGGTCACAGGTCTCCTCTAAAACGAGAAAGGTTTAGACCATAATTATAGTCCACCAAGCTAGTCAAGTGCAGATTGGAAGACTTACACCTTTGAGTAAATTTCGTTTAATTAAAATTAGATGTTGCCCCCGCGAATTTGTCCGCGTGGAATTAGGTTCTTTGAAAATCCCGTGGGAACTCCTGGTTGTATTGGGAAAAGTAACCTGTAGCACTGCAGGTCCGCAACCATAACCATCAAAGAATCTCGTAGATCAGCTGTCCGATATAACTTGAAAAATTATGGACCTTCATACAAACATTCAACCCCTATTTAACCTCTTTGAGGATAGGATTTTTGAAAATTGTGAAACACGTAATTCTTTATATTTAATCAAAAGCCAAAATTTTAGTTTTAATTTTGTTAGTTGTATATAATTTAGGCATATTTTAATTTTAATGATATGGTATTATAGAAATTTAACGTAATTGATTGTGAGAAATTAAAGCCAAAATACCAAAATTTGTAATATACATAATTCGAAAAATAACTCGAATAATAAAGGACTGTCATAAAAACTTTCATCCCTTATTTTATGCCTTTGGGGGTAGAATTTTTAAAAACGTACTTCTTTGTTTTTAATTTAAAACCCAAATACCGAGCATAGTAAGTAGTAGTAGTAGGATCAAGATTAATCATTAAATCGACACATATATATAAAAGGCTTTTCTTGCAACCTTCTCTGTTACCATTAAAGGGGTATAATTATGGCTCTAAATTCGAAATACCCGTACGCTCATGATAGCCCTTTGTTTTTAGAAAGTTAATGATCTGGTTCATTGGCTGACTCAAACGAAACCTTTTTCCTTTTAAAATCCATATTGTTTTTAATCAGTACGCTATCATATTTTAATAATACGTCTCAAAACGGTAATAGATCCCTATTATTAATATTTAGAACGCGGAAGTGTGTTGTTTGTCCCTTTTTCTTTAATCAAGTTTTAATCAGTAGGTTCGCTATCAATTTTAATAATATTGTTTCAAAATGGTTATTCTTCCTTACTAATATTATAAATGCGGATGTGTGTTTGTTTGTTCTTCAATCAAGCATTAACGCAGCAACGGATCGAAGGGATTTGTTTTGAGGTTGTATATTGTAAGTAAGTAAGCCCAAAAAAGGCAAGCCAGCCAGCGGCGATGTTTCTGGACTCGGCTTTAAGCCAAGTGTTCTTTTACTTTCTTAGTTTATTAGATACTAGCTGATGCCCGCGACCTCGTCCGCATGGATTTAGTTTTTAAAAATCCCGCGGGAACTCTTTCATTATCCGAGATAAAACGTAGCTCTCCCGGTCTGAGGAACCACTACTACATCCATTAATATACCCATGCAAAAAATCGCATCAATCCGCTGTTCTGTTGCGACGTGATTGAAGGACAAACCAACAAACGAACACACTTTCGCATTTATAATATCAGTAATGCTTTATTATAACACTTTTTATAATTGTCAAATTTTTTACCATACTTAACCAAAGACAAAATTATGTTTAGCTATCATTTACGTTTTGTTATTCCAATGTCATATAAGTTTTGTTATTCCACTGTCATTTGCGTTTTGTTATTCCATGTCAGATGAGTTTTTTGTTATACCACGTTTTATAGTGACTTGACGGAAACGCGGGCGAACGGGATAAAAAGTATCCTATGTCCGTCTCCTGGTTCTAAGCTACCTCTCCACCAATTTTCAGCCAAATCGGTTCATCCGTTCTTGAGTTATAAATAGTGTAACTAACACCACTTTCTTTTATATATATAGATTAGTTTTATTGTATCTAGCTTCTAACACAGTATTTTTCGCTTTTTGTATTTTGTAGGTCTGTTATCGAATAAGAAATTAGTTTGACTGAGATGTCCTCTTAGTTCTATTTAACTAAGGTAAGTGCCGATTTCACCAACGTCTAGTAAACGAGGAATAATGGTGCTTTCTAACAGTTATTGCATTGAAAATCTGCCAAAATATCAAATTTACTTTCGGATAAGACTTATTTTACATTGGTGAAATCGGCTCTAAGTCTAGAAGCAACATTCTTTTGATTAGGGTGCAATTATTTTCACTATTGCAACCCTTGAATCAAAGTATAACGTAAATGCGAAAGAACCTATAGGTTTTAAATTCGAGGATCGAGCTCGAATTCCTAAAATTTCAAGATGGAACCTGATGACATGTTATCAAATGAGTCTATTTAAGCAATCGAATTAAAGTCTCTTAAACTCGGTAATTAAATCCTACTATTATTATTATAAATGCGAAAGTTTGTAAGGAGGGATGGGTGGAAGTTTGTGACTCCTTCACGTTACAAGGAATGAACCGATATGTTTGAAATTTGGAATGGAGATAGCTCATACGCGAGATGAGAATCATTTAGTTAATATTTAAATATCTTGCAAAGATTCCTATCAATTTTAAACAGGACCCTATCACATTGGTAGTTTTTATCTTTCCGAACCAGAACCAGGGCATTCCGAACCAGTGGTAGAGCCAGACGATTCAAACGCACTTGTAAAAAGTTTAATTGAATAAAAAAAATATTCCTATTTCTATTTCTTTCTCCCAATACAGTAAAATTTGAATATAAATGAAATCACATACATTTGAACTACATTAGGTTCGTTCCTATTGGAACTTGATTCCCCCGATACATAAAGTTAACTTGAATTGGGTTCAAATAGTGCTTAAGGTCCTTTATCGATATTCCCTCCGTGAGACCTTTTACAAATTCTTAGAAAGGTAAGGTACGGTAAGCTTCTTTTTCTTCATTGCCATACCTTCTTAAAATCGGTCAATTGTATGAACTGATGAACTGACATTTGATTGGATCCCATCAGATTTATTAAGACTTATGCGTAAATGTTAAGCCAGGTAAGTAGTAGTAGTATCGATAGCTTTAAGTGTCCGAAAAATGGTTGCTGTTTTCTCTGATATAAGTATTTTCCGAGTTTTCGGCCAATTAATTTTTATTTTATCTTTGTCCCTGTCCTATGTACCATTCAGCAATGTTATCTTGAGTTAATTTCTTCCATTCCATTAGGTCAGAATCTATATTATAGTACAACAGGAAAGACTTTTACCCTTAAATGAAATTGGCCTTTAAAATCTCTGAAAAGTCCCTGACTTTTCTTCTCACTAATTTTGAATGTTTTCATTAAAGCATTTTTCTGGAAACAGTTATGGCGACTACAAACAAACCTTTAGGGTAATGATGGAAAAGGGATCATGGGTTTAAGCTTTGAGTAAAAGGTTAGAAGCTTGCTATGCATAAGGCATAATAATATACTAAAAAACTTCATACAGCGTAGTTACATAAAATTATAAAGAAATAGCATTCAATGTCCACAACAAAATACATATTTAAAAATTGTTTTTCCAATAAAATTTTATAGCCTTAACTTCAATACTACTGCATTATTATTATTCAAGCGGTACCCAGAATGTTAAAATAAGCTTGTATCCGTTGCACGAGTATATTATAGAATATCGATAACAGTCCCCACTCCAGCAATTTCTAATATAAATTGCTGAAGAAAATAGTAAGCATTTTCGCCAAATGTCACACCAGTTATGCTGCAAGTTTAACAGTAGGAGTTATTTAATACTTCTTAGGATTGTTCTGAAAATTTTTAAGCTATTGCATAGCTTTTATCGCGGGCTTTGAACTAGGACAAACAGTTTGAGCGCGGCGACCAAATCAAGAAATTCCGTAACGAAAAAACCTAACACCGTCGTTCAGTAACCGTTCAACATTTTAGAGGTTCACATTTAGCTCTGTTTGGCGCAGTGGGCGAGCGGCCGCTTTCTTTAGATGTCGCAGGTTCGAATCTCACTCGCGAAGTAGTGACAGTGCGCTTTTCTTGTTTGTTTGTTTTTTAATTATTTTTTTGCATAATTTTTATTATGCAAAAAAAAATATTGCATAAATATTATAATGGCATAAGTTGATAAAAAATGCTATGCAAATAGCTTTACCGTGGCAGTCCCTGAGTGCCACTTAATTTTTTATATTCTAAATTGCTATGAAAATATTTCAAAGATTTGGCGCATAGGTCGGGTAAGCCGTAGTAATCTTGGTCACTCCGCAATCATTGGCCTTTCGACTTTAAAATTGATTTATTATCAGTTTTATTTGCGCAAAAGGTATAAAAATATATTTAAATTTTTCTTCGTTGAAATCACTCCTGAATAAAACTGGCAGTTTTTAAAATAATTAATTAATAACCCTTAAAAAAAATAGTTTTGCGACGAGGACAATGACGGTGTAGATTATTACGAAAATCATGAGAATTAGGCATTTTTAAATTGTAATTTACCTACTTTTTTGCATTCAAATTGGAAGATAAGCTTTCCTCTAAGTTATTAATTATCATTCAATTTAGGTTTACATGCCTTAATTGGTGGTAAAAGACTCAAGAGAACGTAAAAAAGTGTAGGTCAAAGTTAGTACCATTCGTATTTAGGGTTCCGTACTAAACAAGGAACCCTTATAGTTTCGCCATGTCCGTCCGTCTGTCTGTCTGTCTGTCTGTCTGTCCGCGGTTTAGCTCAGAGACTATTGGTACTAGAAATCTGTAATTTGACAAGGGTATAAATATCAATCACGCCGACAAAGTGGTGAAATAAAATTGTGAAAATAATTTTTTTAGGGTACCTCCCCTACATGTTAAGTCGGGATGAATTTTTTTTTCTCGTCTAAGAATCTTGACGATCATAAGAGCCACAGGTTGGCCTACATGAAATAAATAATTTTGAATTTGAATTTGAATCGTTTGTTGACCGAGCGAAGCGAGGTCTCTGAGTCTACTAGAGTGAATTTGCACTTGTCCGTCCGTCCGTCCGTCCGTCCGTCCGTCCGTCTGTCAGAGCCTTATAACTTTTGAATTACTGAACGTAATTACTTCAAATTTAGATATAATATGTAAACTGATGGCCTTCAGCCGAATATTGGATAAAAAATTATAAAAACCTTCATTTCAGGGGGGCTCTCATAGAAGTGAATGCGAAGTAAAAAAAATTTTATCGGCTTACATAAAATTGTTACGTATCATTTTAAAGATAATTTTGAACCGAGTACAAAAATATTTTTTTTTTATTTTTCCCTTAAAATTGACGAAATGGGGGGCTTTCAAAGTGGCGATTTTATACGCTCGCTTGAAGACGCTCTCTAGGAAAATCCGCTATGGATTTTCAAACTGATTTTATTTTTTTAGGTCACTTACATCCTGTACTTGAAAAACAAATACTAAAATTATATGAATATTATAAAGAAACGAGATTATTTAATTTTTAATGGGCATCAGTAATTCATATAGCATCAACATAGCTTCAAAATAATGCTAATAGATGGCGCAGTCAGTAACTATTCCCATGGAACTACGAGTTACGACTACGACCTATCCCAAAAACAGTTTTGCGTCGACCATTATTATTTAGTTACATAATATAATACAATAATTGTATTGTAATTTTTTTTGTACCATATTATTCAATTAAAATTATTTTTTAGTTAAATTTTAGTTAAATATTGTATATTTTCTATTCGCGTCGATAGATGACGATTTGTACAGATGCCCGTAACCCGGTTTCACTCGTTAGTACCTACATAGTAATTCAATGTTTTCACTAACGTTCCCTAACCTTTGCGGGCTACCTATAAGTTAGGTGATGTTTTCTGTCAACTTATTTATCACGATCCTGTACGGGACACCTAAAAGGATATTGGGACGGATGTTAGGACTTAGGATTGTATTTAGGAGCTACCTACGTTAAGAGACTCCTACTTAGGGGATGATTTAGGTATGTTTGGTGAAAACGGGCATAATAATAATGTCAGTTTTGGTTATCATGTATCGATTGAATGAATAATCATGGGATACCGTTACCGCGAGGTCTCAGTTCGGGGCGAACCACTAGTTATATTTTTACGGCTAAGCGAGATATTTTAACTGAACTATGTCAAATATTGTCTTTTCAAACATTTTGACAAGTAATGATACTAAAATTACTGTAAGTATGTTATAATTATGTAAGTACTAGAATATGATGTCCGTGACTTAAGGTTTTTTAATTCCCGCGGCAACTGTGTACTTGAGGGTAGTTTTTCTTGTACATTCGTGCCTTATTCGTGCACATTGCAGAATGGACGTCAAAAAATCTGCAATAGCACCGTTACTAATAATTATAAAGAGAAAAAAAAGAAAAGAAATGCAATGAGAGTATTGGGTACATGTTTGTATTTTGCACTCACTTGAAGCACGAGTAACAACAAAATGGTTTTGACTCGTAGTTTTAAGAACATCTTAGCTGTGAATGATGTGAATCTTATTTAAGAGTAAAAGCTACCGGCCAGTGCATTGCTTTTTACGAAAGTGCAAAAACTTTACTGACTGTAATTTCTACTTACTCTGGAATGTTCAACCAGTTAACAAAGGAAACCTGAAAGTTTAATCTATTGTATTAGTTTAATCTATAGTTTAATATTATATTGTAAATTATGTATGATGATTGTTTAAAATTATCTACAAAACAGCTGTAACAATTTTTACCCCAATACGGAAAAGTCAAAAGGGCTATGATTTTAGCAGACTATGTATGTATGTCTGTATGTATGTGTCTATTCGCGTATGTTTCACCATAACACCTAAACTACTGAGCCGATTTTGTTGAGATGTCAATCGGTTCGTTGTGATATACCTAAGTACTTTTTATACGAACAAAATCAATACGTGTATCCAATTTTCCGTGGTTGAGTTACAGTTTTAAACTTTTTGCCAGTAAGGGCCCCGTGGTCCCACCGATTTGACCAGATAATACTGGACTTTTCGAGCAGAAAATAGCGCTACTCTAAAGCCTACACCGTGAGAAAAATTACTTTAATTGCATGGGAATGCAGAAACTTAATGAGGACGAAGTCACGCACTGCCCAAGCATGGTTCTTTCTTTGTTCTTTCTTTTAGCAATCCATCAACGGCTCACTACTGAGCGAGGTCTCCTCTCAGAGAAGGGCTATAGGCCACAGTTCACCACGCTGGCCCAATGCGAATTGGCGGACTTCACACACCTTCGAGAACTTTATAGAGAACTCTCAGATGGGCAGGTTTCCTCACGATGTTTTCCTTCACCGTTATTGCATGGTTAATGCGAAAGTTTTCTCGTGGCTTTAGCTAGGTACTCTATTTCGATTCAACTCATAGAAAGCTTTGTCGTATCGACTGTGCTTGTACGGTGCTGTGGCTACTATCACCTACTAAGCTGCTAGCATGTCAAACTAAATGTTGTTTTTAACATAAAATAAAAGATACAATCAGTTTAACCTGTACCGGGTGTAATTAAAACTAGATCTGTTTTCATTTATGTTTGCTTTGAATATATTATTATGCAGATATTGTCAGCTCTTCAAACTCGCCTGATGTTTGAAATGAACCAAAAAATTTTCTCACAAAGCATTTTTTCCCCACAAAGCGTCCAAAGCTCGCCGGGACTTTATTTAGTTGTAATGCAAGGAATTTCGTTCACGAACTTCGTTGTTATGTTTATTTGAAATAAACGATTTAAGGTAAATCTTGGGCAACACTTAGGGCCGATTTCACCAGCGTAAAATAAGTCTTATCCGAACGTAAATTGTATTGAAATAAAAAAAACTGCCAAAGTAACAAGCTCGGATAACACTTATTTTACGTGGGTGAAATCGGCACTTTTCGGGTTACGGTAAAACCTTTAAAACTAATCAATTCGTTTTTTCTTGGTAGGTACCTAATTTTTTTTCCGAATATTATGTTAGTTTTACTTCACTTTGACATGTCAATATTTATTTTATCTACTCCAGCATCGAAAAGTTCCAATTTCGAATTTGACAGCTGAATCGAAATGAACCCTCTTTCGGTTTTGCTTCTCATTTCGATGCAGCTCGTTGTATGGGAGCTGAATCGAAATGGTTATCTTCTTAAAATAGGATACCTAAAGCTAAGGCTCTGAGTTCTGGCACTTTTGTACCGTTCATACGACAGAGGCGCCACAGGCGGCTGGTGGCGGCTTACGGAGTTACTTTTTGTTACTATATATTGAACCTACGGCGTATTTTGTTAATGATTTTATTTTCCTTGTCGTAGATAAAATCTTGTATGCAACTGAACGTAATTAGTCATTTTAATTCTCGTATCCTATTTTGATACTCGGCAAGCCTCGTATCAAAAAACAGCACTCGAATTAAAATGACCCTCATTACGATGCAGTTGCATAAATAGCTATTATTAACCCCCGACGCAAAAAGTGGGGTGTTATACGTTTGACGTCGATGTCTGTTTGTGTGTGTGTGTGTGTGTGTGTGTGTGTGTGTGTGTGTGTGTGTCTGTGTGTGTGTCTGTGGCATCGTAGCTCTGAAACGGATGAACCGATTTCGATGCGGTTTTTTTCATTTGAAAGCCAGTTTCATTGCGGAGATTCTTAGGTATGTTTGGTTAATATTGGTCCAGCAGTGTAAGATAAGCTCTTTTCCAAAATGATGTAAGGCATTTTTGGCGTATGATTACTCGATTAAGTGCTTCACGCGTGCCAGTATAATCGTTAAATGACAATTAATTGATAATTTCGACAGCCATAGATTCTCATGTAGGGGGTGTTTTAAATGTTCAATTTACACTTGTTTATTAACAAATAATTGTTTACAATGATATCTCGGTCAAGATTTGTGGCGCATTTATAAATAGCCACATTTGTCAACGAGAACTTTTTTGTTTTCAGAACATTAAGAAACAAATAAATAGCGGCGCAAATAGTGAGCGCGTAAAGATTCTTGTATAACCTACCATCCAGGCCGGCCATAATCTTAAGAAATTAATAATAAATTTATTGTGCTGTTGTATATTATTTTTATAAGTTTGTGTTCATTTATAACTATTTAAATAGAATCCAAATACGGCAGCAAGACTTTCATTCTTTTATCCAATATAAAAACATTTAAATAGAGCTGAACAGCTCTATAGATTTTTTTTTCTGTTCACTATTGCTATCGACATGTAAAAAAAACTTGAGAGGTGTCAAGGGACACCCGGATGGAACGAAGTTCCTTTCGATTAATTAATTTGGCATTGTGTTCAACATTTTCACACTACAATATTAGATCTCCGTAGTCTTGTGGTTTCGACAGTCGCCTAACAGTCAAAGGTCGATGGTTCGAATCCCAGCTCGAAAATAAATGAAAAATGAAAATAGAAAATTCAGTCTGTCGAGCTGGGATTCGAACCATCGACTTTTAACTGTTAAGCGACTGCAGAAACCACAAGGCTACGGAGACCCAATATTGTACCGCGAAAATACCGAACACAATGCCAAATTCACATTCAAAAGTGTCGGTTTCAAAAAAAGTGTCGATCAGTGTCGAGTGTCGGTTCAATTTTGTCTTAATTTTTTCCGTCTAGCCCCCATCCGCGCCGCGCGATAAGGAACTACGTTCCAATAAAAATATGTTATAGTCTATGGGTAGGCACATCATAATCACTAAGCAATTGCGTTGTATGTCTATATATTAACATAAGTCCAGGCATATAACTACAATTACGTTGCAAGACCGAGACCTCTGGAAGTCCACACAAGAGACCTTTGTCCAGCTGTGGACGTCTATCGGGTGATAAAGTAGAAGAAGAAGGCACAATAACGCTTGATGTGGGCAGCGGTATCGCGAACATAGTGTGCTACTGGCATCGATGCTACGGGCCTTAGCATAACATACGTCGACTATATTAAAGCCTGAACATATTTTCTTCGATGGAAAACAAATGTCAAAGGAAAAAACCAATAAGAACACGCATACCGAATGCCCCACGTGGGTGAAATCTAATGCCCTTGACCTACATACAAACCTATCTATTTATTATGATTATTTCGTGACATGAAAATATCATGAAATTTATTTCTGCTTTGCTTGTAGCAAATCTATTTTAATTACCACTCAAAAGTTTTTAGCTTTAAATTAATGAGTGCGGCGAAGACGGCCCTCATTACTTTAATGATTTTAGAGCTTTGGGTTTTAATAAATAAACCATCATTAGAGTAGGCGTACCTAAGGGTGGATTTATGTTTGACCTCGAAGGGTTTCGGGACACAATTAAGAGAAGCCTCATCCCCGAGCGCACCATGCAAATAAGATTGATTCTGATTTAAATCACACTCAATGAAACTATGAAGCAACGCCCTAGAAAAAAATAAATTATGTCTCATTTTCTTAAGAAGATTTGCCATTTTGAACATCCTTAGTAATATACCGACGTATTATAAATGCGACAGTGAGTTTGTTAATAGTTTTTTGGTTCGTCCTTCAATCACGCAGCAAAGAAGCAAGGGCTCGACGCGATTTTTTGTTTGGGCGTTACGGGTTTGCAGGGTGAAACTTTTTTATCCCTGGAAAGCAGAGGGCTCCCGCAGGATTTTTAAAATCTAACTCCTCGTGAGCAAAGTCGCAGGCAAGAGCTAGTTTAACTGATATTTCCCTTCCCCTTTTGGGTTTTGGGCCACTATTATATTATTATTACAACTATCAATAGCCGATAATGAAAATAGCGATATCGCGATTTTTTTTTAATTCGATGACAAGCTAGTCCTTGACTGCGATCTCACCTGATGGTAAGTGACGATGCAGTCTAAGATGGTACACGCCATCGTGCCGGAACGCTAAATCGCTTGGCGGCACGTCTTTGACAGTAGGGTGGTAACTAGCCACGGCCGAATCCTCCCGGTTCATTAGTTAAGGAGTTATATCTGTTTTTTCTAAATTAGGTATTACACGTAGTGTAAGTTGCATATTTGGTAGTATATTATAGTATTTAAACCATGGAACTCAAAATGTATTCAATATTCATCTATATCTATAATATAATAAAACTGTAACAGGTCCAATTCTGTACATTGAAGATATTTTGAAAATTTTTGTTTGAGGGCACTCTATAATCGATACTGAAGCCAAAACAATTTTTTTTAATTTTTTGTCTGTCTGTCTGTCTGTCTGTCTGTCTGTCTGTCTGTCTGTCTGTCTGTCTGTCTGTCTGTCTGTCTGTATCTTGGCCGCGCATCACGCCGAAACTACTGGACGGATTTAAATGAAACTTGGCATGATTTAAGTTCATACTACGAGGTATAATATAGGATACTTTTTATCCCGAAATTTAGCACGGTTCCCTTGGGAGAGGGGATGAAAGTCAAAATGTGTATTTAGCTGTAATTCATTAAGGCGTATTCCGATTTCATTCATTCTTTTTTGTCAGAAAGCAGGTACTTTAGAGATTGTCCTGTAATTATTACAAGGTCGTCAATTTAGTAGTTCAGAAATTATAAGAATGTATAAAGTCCAAATAACTTGAACCCTGGAATCTACAGGATAGTTTGAATATACGGCTCATCTTAAGCTGGCATGCGTACTTTATCGTACATAGCCATCGTGGATAGCCCTATTTTGTCAAAGTCAAAACTCAAACTACTCCAAAGGCGTCAGATTTTGCCAAACGATCATTATACCTAGATACTACATAGTAGGTGTGGATGTAATACATCGTATGGACGTAATATTACAGTGTTTTCCTATGCAATTTAATATTCTAATCATACGAATATTATAAATGCGAAAGTGTGTTTGTTTCTTGGTTTGTCCTTCAATCACGTCACAACAGAGCCACAGATCGACGTGATTTTTTGCATGGGTACTATAGTTGAGGACCTGTAGATACATACATAGACTACTTTTTATCCCGGAAAATCAGTGTTCACGAGGGATTTTAAAAACTAAATCCACGCGGACGAAGTCGCGGGCATCAGCTAGTAAATAAAATAAAAGCAATATCCTAAGGTCAGCAATAATATTTGAGATTTTCAACTACGGAACCCTACACTGCGCGTGGCCCGACACGCACTTGACCGGTTTTTTTTACCATTTTGGTACGGAACCCTAACAAGTCAATCTTTTGCTCCGTTGTTTTTTGACTAAAAAACAAAACCTTTGAGTATATATAACCAAAAAACGAACAAAAAACACACATTAATTAGTTTAAGTATTGTAATTTTAACATGTCAACTAGGTAGAGGAAAGTTAATACGCGTCAGTCGTCACATTTTAAACTCGAAAATGATACCACAATCTGTTTGATTAAAGTAGATATTTACATTAAAATGATGATTAATGTTGTGAAAATATTTAGTACTAAATTTGGCACGTTCGTCAAGGCAATCAATCGTTATAGAGTATGCGGGTCAATCAGCTGAATTAATATTGAACGATTCAACTTTATACGCTTTCTTTTACCTAGATCAGAAAATTAAAATTTTTTATTGACATCGAAAGTATGTATGATTTAAAATGAGTTGGTTATTGTCTGAAAATGATTGCCACAGTGTGAATATCACAATCACCTCAATAATCTATTACTATTGGCTAAAGCAGTGATAGCCTAGTGGTTACGACTGTGGTCTCTTATTCGGGGGGTCGCAGGTTCAACCCCGGGCACGCACCTCTGACTTTTCGAAGTTAGGTGCGTTTAAGAAATTAAATATCACATGCTTTAACGGTGAAGGAAAACATCGTGAGGAAACCTGCACACCTGAAAGTTCTCCATAATGTTCTCGAAGGTGTGTGAAGTCCGCCAATTCGCATTGGGCCAGCGTAGTGGACTATGGCCTATAACCCTTCTCTAAGAGGAGACCTCGCTCAGTAGTGAGCCGATGACGGGTTGATAATGATGATGATGATTGCTAAAATACATCGTTGCAGCAGGAATACCATAAATTCAGCCCATCACCACAATTGAGACTGTACCAATGTTTGATACACATGGTCATGTCATGGTTTGAAGACACGCTGGTCGATTGCGGAAAAGCTGCATCAATCATTGCTAACAGCCTCAATTGTAGTCAAATGGAATTTATGGCATCCTTGCTGCAACAATACATTTCAGCCACTAACAACATAGCAGCAATATTTGTAGACAATCCAGCCGTAAAGGTTTACTGAGAGGAGAAATCACAATGCGAATTTTTGACGTGATAACGTCTTATAAATCGATGAACACCGGCTGCAAGCTCGAAAAAGTGTCACGTTCCGCTTTAGCCTGAGGGTGCAAGCGAGAGCGCGGAACAAGCGATAGAGAGGCACGATCGGCCCAAGCGTTTATAGAGAGCGCCCGCCGCCGCCCGCCAGTACTCAATATTTCTTTATGACGTTATCACGTAAAACTATCGTCCGTAAACCGACTTTACAGACAGCCAATTTTTTTATTAAAAGAATATTAGCCACGCTATTCACTCTATACCCCCCTATTCCCTATTCTATTCCCCTCTCACCTCCAAATAAGTAGGAGGCGTCAGTTACACAAGAAGAGTTGCGATTATCCACGTATGCGATAACTTTCGCCCCCGACTATATTGCGTTAGTTCAGCGATGCTCGAATGCGAGTGTCAAAATGTCACGCATTCGAGAAATGGATTTCAGAAATGGGTACGATAACTGCGCGAGTCAAAAAGAGAACAAAGTGGAGGGCACCAGAGAGCGAGGAAGGTCGCCCCTGTGATGGACCGACCAAATTAAGCCTGCTGTGGGCGGTCCATTGCACCAGTATACCAGCTTGTCGGTCAGAAAGGGAGGGTCTTGGTGAATGCTTGTGAGGCAAATTACATATGCCGCTTATATAGAAGTCACTTTGTGATGACCGCGACCGCTCTACCAAGAGTATCACAAAAAATAAGACAACAATAGTGGAGATTGAATCATCGACCTATCAATTGTCGGTCCACAACTATAAACCGTTGAGCTGTTGAGGCTGTATTGAATGAGCTAAATTGTTCGGTGCGTTAATGCAGCATTCTCGGTGCCAGTGTACACGTGAAAGATTTATACAGGGCTATTTGTATACCACGGGAACGCTCTTAGCTGTAAACTTATTTAATTAAAACAAACAACAGCGATATCGTTTCTTACTTTTGGCTGCCCTTGATATCTTACCTAGAATAAATCTCACCATTTTATTACAAAACAGAGGATTTTTGCTGCTGTTTGTTCATCCGTCTTTTTGTCCTCCTAATTTTTGATAGGGCTGAACCGTTTTTATTTGACTTTTCCAGAATTTTTAAGGTATGTGTAACAGTAATACATAAGAATGTTAGAAAAACAGTGATTCAGAATCGTTGAAGTCAAGAAGTAATAATAACGGAACCAAAACTACCTGAAGTGGCGAAATTGACCTTCGTATTCTAATGATATTGTAGGGGGTTTTTCATTGCCTGAAAACATGGATAAAACGACGTTTTCTAAAAATGAAACCTTGCTAGATCGATTTATCGGCCCCGAAACCCCCGCATACTAAAATTTCATGAAAATCGTTGTAGCCGTTTCCGAGATTCAGATTATATATATACAAGAATTGCTCGTTTAAAGGTATTAGATAGATAGATAGATTGTAAACAATGTTTATGCTACACTTAGACAGCCAACTATTTTCCGCAGGGAATATTGTGAACAGGATAGCACAACTTTTAGAACTGTCATCATCGACCGAGCGAAGCGAAGGTCTTTGAGTTAACTAGAGCGATTTGCACTTGTCCGTCCGTCCGTCCGTCCGTCTGTCAGAGCCTTATAACTTTTGAATTACTGAACGTAATTACTTCAAATTTAGATATAATATGTGAACCGATGGCCTCCAGCCGAAAATGGCTTAAAAAGTTATAAAAATCTTTATTTCAGGGGGGCTCTCATAGAAGCGAATGCGAAGTAAAAAAAAAAATATCGCGTTACATAACATTGTTACGTATCATTTTAAAGATAATTTTGAACTGAGTACAAAAATATTTTTTTTTTAATTTTTCCCTTAAAATTGACGAAATGGGGGGCTTTCAAAGTGGCGATTTTATACGCTCGCTTGAAGACGCTCTCTAGGAAAATCCGCTATGGATTTTCAAACTGATTTTATGTTTTTAGGTCACTTATATCCTGTACTTGAACAACAAATACTAAAATTATATGAATATTATAAAGAAACGAGATTATTTAATTTTTAATGTACATCAGTAATTCATATAGCATCAACATAGCTTCACAATAATGCTAATAGATGGCGCAGTCAGTAACTATTCCCATGGAACTACGAGTTACGACTAACGACCTATCCGAAAAACAGTTTTGCGTCGACCATTAATATTTAGTTACATAATATAATACAATAATTGTATTGTAATTTTTTTTGTACCATATTATTCAATTAAAATTATTTTTTAGTTAAATTTTAGTTAAATATTGTATATTTTCTATTCGCGTCGATAGATGACGATTTGTACAGATGCCCGTAACCCGGTTTCACTCGTTAGTACCTACATAATAATTCAATGTTTTCACTAACGTTCCCTAACCTTTACGGGCTACCTATAAGTTAGGTGATTGATGTTTTCTGTCAACTTATTTATCACGATCCTGTACGGGACACCTAAAAGGATATTGGGACGGATGTTAGGACTTAGGATTGTATTTAGGAGCTACCTACGTTAAGAGACTCCTACTTAGGGGATGATTTAGGTATGTTTGGTGAAAACGGGCATAATAATAATGTCAGTTTTGGTTATCATGTATCGATTGAATGAATAATCATGGGATACCGTTACCGCGAGGTCTCAGTTCGGGGCGAACCACTAGTTATTTAGGTACATAATATAATAACATATTATTCAATTAAAATTATTCTTTAGTTAAATATCATTTTGTATATTTTCTATTCGCGTCGATAGATGACGATTTGTACAGATGCCCTTAACCCGTTTTCACTCGTTAGTACCTACATAATAATTCAATGTTTTCACTAACGTTCCCTAACCTTTACGGGCTACCTATAAGTTATGTGATGATTACTGTCAACTTCTTTATCACGATCCTGTACGGGACACCTAAAAGGACATTGGGACGGATGTTAGGACTTAGGATTGTGTTTTGGAGCTACCTACGTAAAGAGACTCCTACATAAGAGATGATTTAGGTATGTTTGGTGAAAACGGGCATAATAATAATAATGTCAGTTTTGGTCGTCATGTATCGATTGAATGAATAATCGTGGGATACCGTTACCGCGAGGTCTCAGTTCGGGGCGAACCACTAGTGTTATTTTAGTTTAGAAATTGTATACTATACAATTGAATTAGTGTCATCGTCACGGTCGCCATCGAACGCTGTCACGGAACGTCACTGTTTTTTTATTGGTGCTTTCTCCAACAACGCGACTCTGGCGAAACTATAAACGTGGTATTAAACTTATGGATTTTGGAACGTAGTTCCTTATCGCGCGGTACGGAAGGGGGCTAGACGGAAAAAATTAAGGAACCGACACTCGACACATTTTTGAAACCGACACTTTTTTGTTGAATGTGAATGCATTGTATTCGGTATTTTCGCCATACAACACGGCGTCTGCATGGCCTAGTGGATCGGGCAGTCGTCTAAAAGTTCAACGCCGATGGTTCGAATGTGGTTCGAATCCCAGCTCGACAGACTGAATTTTCTATTTTCAATTTTATTTTAAATAATTTCTAATACTTCTACCGAATTATTGGTAAGTAAGTAAGTTGGGAAGTAATTATTGGTTACTAGCTGCTGCCCGCGACTTCGTCCACGTGGATTAAGTATTTAAAATCCCGCGGGAAATCTTTGATTTACCGGGATAAAAGTAGCCTATGTCACTCTCAACTATACCCATGCAAAAATCACATCGACCCGTAGCTTTGTTTCAGCGTGATTGAAGGACAAACCAACAAACAAACTCACTTTCGCATTCATAATAGGTAAATAAGATTATATTTCTGTAGGTATATAGTTGTATCATGATACTTAGGTACCTTTATCTCCGTTTCCTATATTCAATAGGAAAATAGGGGCAAAGTGCGTAATGACGGTCTGCGCAAATTGAAAAATTATAAGAGGTTTGAGTTGCCTAAAACTCGCAATTTGTATGGAAAAGGCACTGGAAATATAAATTGCCCAAATTGCTAAACGACTTGCTGCCTTCGCTCGGAGATGCCAGTGGCAACAAAAAAACATTCATAGGGAGGTGTAAGAGGCACTTCCTGGAAATGGATGCTGATGTTCATGGCGGTGTTCTCTAGGAAGTGCTTCTTACGCGTGGGTTGCAATGTAAAGATAAACTATTTTATTTAAGAATAAGCGTACTCGCCATCCTCACATAAACACTCAAGTTTCATGAGGATGGCTACATTGTTTGTAATTTTTTTTTGTAAATTTTTATTATTCAATAAAATAAAAAAAAATCCATCTGTAATCCTTACGAATCCTTACTAATATTATAAATGCGAAAGTGTGTTTGATTGTTCTTCAATTACTCGCAACGGAGCAATCGGTTGACGCATAAAAAGACGGACCTGAGGTGCGATTGTCTAAAATTATTCCATTGATCGTAATCGTATTCGATGACATTAGCATCAAAATAAAATAAACCATATTAGCATTGAATTAGAGCTCAATTACGTGTATGCATTCTTATACGTTTAAGTATGTACGATACGCTCCATAACGCTCAATGTTAAAATTGGTTGTACTGAATTTGTGACTTTAAATCAATACAATTTATTTATTTATTTATTTGACACACAAAACAGCTAGCAACCCAACAAAAATAGCATTACAAATAACAGATCGGTCACAAAACTGGCTGCTCGCCAAAATATTATGTGTGTTCAATTACTTATTAGAATCACAATAAAAAAATATTTAAGTTAACAAAAATTAAAATAAAAACAATTGAACTACTTACTAACCCTAAAACAGATTGCAACAATAATACCTATCTTACAATGGGAAATTATTTGCTACGCGAAACGACGCATTCTTTATTTTTTAACCGACTTTTACTTGAAGGGACACTCGCGAGGGTCAGAGATCAAAGATATATCAACAATCAAGGATTATATACTTTGATTATATACGAATACGATCAATGGAATAACTTTTAGACAATTGGTACCCAGGGCCTATACTACCAACCTTCCAACCATAGACGAATGATATTTACTAAGCTTCCAACGCTTAAAGCTGTATTACTTTTAAGTTAAAACTCTTTTTGCGTTGGGTGTTAAAAATTTTAACACCCAACGCAAAAAGAGTGGTGTTATAAGTTTGACCGCTTTGTGTGTGTGTCTGTCTGTGACACCGTGGCTCTTAAATGGGTGAACCGATTTGGGTGCGGTTTTTTGTTTTGAGATGATGTTTTGAGATTACCGGATAGTGATAAACAAAGGGTTCCCGTGAGGTTAAAAAAAATAAGTTAAGTTATTTAGGCAATGTTTCTTCTATTTGTTCAAATCGTATATAACAGAAATAGTCCATTGAAATGTTACATTTTTTAGGCCTTACCTTGCGTTTTTTAGAGGACGCAATTTTATTTTTTTGATGTGTAGGGGGGGTCAGTGTAAAGCTAAAACCAAGTTTGTGGGGTCGCCACCCTTGTCCCACGGCCGCCATCTTGAAAATAGGGGTTGAAATTTCTACGATATGGTTTTACGATATATCTCTTAAACTATTTATTTGGTAAAAAAATTTGGTAATACTTATTGTTGCAAATTAAATTCTCTACAACTTTGGTCCAGTAACTTTTTGCCGTAGAACTATAAACAAAAAAGTTATAAGCGAAAATGTTCAGAAATTCAAGAAACAATAAAACCAACGCTCTAACTAGCATAGTTTTTTTTATATTAACAATAAACCTCTACAAAGTTAACGATAAATAAGCAAATTAATATAATACTAGTGGTTCGCCCCGAACTGAGACCTCGCGGTAACGGTATCCCATGATTATTCATTCAATCGATACATGATAACCAAAACTGACATTATTATTATGCCCGTTTTCACCAAACATACCTAAATCATCCCCTAAGTAGGAGTATCTTAACGTAGGTAGCTCCTAAATACAATCCTAAGTCTTAACATCCGTCCCAATATCCTTTTAGGTGTCCCGTACAGGATCGTGATAAATAAGTTGACAGAAAACATCACCTAACTTATAGGTAGCCCGTAAAAGTTAGGGAACGTTAGTGAAAACATTGAATTATTATGTAGGTACTAACGAGTGAAACCGGGTTACGGGCATCTGTACAAATCGTCATCTATCGACGCGAATAGAAAATATACAATATTTAACTAAAATTTAACTAAAAAATAATTTTAATTGAATAAAATGGTACAAAAAAAATTACAATACAATTATTGTATTATATTATGTAACTAAATAATAATGGTCGACGTAAAACTGTTTTTGGGATAGGTCGTAGTCGTAACTCGTAGTTCCATGGGAATAGTTACTGACTGCGCCATCTATTAGCATTATTGTGAAGCTATGTTGATGCTATATGAATTACTGATGCCCATTAAAAATTAAATAATCTCGTTTCTTTATAATATTCATATAATTTTAGTATTTGTTGTTCAAGTACAGGATATAAGTGACCTAAAAAAATAAAATCAGTTTGAAAATCCATAGCGGATTTTCCTAGAGAGCGTCTACAAGCGAGCGTATAAAATCGCCACTTTGAAAGCCCCCCATTTCGTCAATTTTAAGGGAAAAATTAAAAAAGAAATATTTTTGTACTTGGTTCAAAATTATCTTTAAAATGATACGTAACAATTTTAAGTAACGCGATAATTTTTTTTTACTTCGCATTCACTTCTATGAGAGCCCCCCTGAAATAAAGGTTTTTATAATTTTTTATCCAATATTCGGCTGAAGGCCATCAGTTTACATATTATATCTAAATTTGAAGTAATTACGTTCAGTAATTCAAAAGTTATAAGGCTCTGACAGACGGACGGACGGACGGACGGACGGACGGACAAGTGCAAATTCACTCTAGTAGACTCAGAGACCTCGCTTCGCTCGGTCAATTATCGTTTTACTTTTACTTTTGGAGTACGGAACCCTCGGTGCGCGAGTCCGACTCGCACTTGGCCGGCTTTTTTTAATTGGTACGGATCTACGCGTTTTGTCTCGTTATGAAGAAAGAATGAAAAGCGGTAAGGTCTTATATTCATATCCAAGAATCTGCGTTGCGGTATTATTCTGTGTAGGCTGTAGCCAATTAGTGCAAAAGGTCTTAAGAACTCGCTTTTTTTTTAATTTGTCTTCAAAAGTTACCTTTGCCCTCTATTGTACCTATTGACAACAGCTCATTATTGCTCTATCGTCATACCTTCTTCTAACACAAGACGCTTATTTGGAGGGTAGGGGAATATTAAGGCTAAAAAACTAATGGGACTTTTTCCCAGTACGTACCTAGTGGTTAATACAACTTTTAAAATGATTTAGACCCAGTAGTAGTAGTACCCTACTGGGACAAAATAATTGAACTCAGGTACTACTTGGTAGAGTTCCGTCCGTAAATGGTGAAATATCATTAATTCATGCACGATCATGTGATATTGAAGAGAGCGTTCTTAATTATGTTCAAAATGGTTAGTAATATTTATATTTGACAAATTGTATGAGAATGTGGTCATAATAATTATGTGTAACGCATACAGGTCCCAAAGGCGCGGCTAGCATGTTCAGGACGTGAACTAATTGAACTACCCCCGTTGAGATGTTAATTGCATTCCATATTGGGCTCCACTCAGTTCGAGAATATCTACTGAGTGCTTCTGCTTTAGCGAATATATTGAATTACTTCTTTCTGATCTTGTTACCAAATATATACCTATAGTAGAAAAAGATACACATCTTTTTCTACATATAGATAACTAAATACCTGTAATATAATAGCAAACACTATTAAGGAAAAAATCTTGCCGAAATTCAACCCTGAAAGATTGCGTTTGTGCTGAGAATAAACTTGCGCACACAATTTAGTTACAATAATAAATTGAAAGAACTACTTACTGTAAAATATGTTCACTTTTGGAAGGCCATTTAACCGCTAAACTTTAAAAAATAGCTCTTAAACAAAAACAATCCTGAACGAAAACCGTGAAACTTAAACAAAGAGGGTTCGTGTGGATATAAGAGCACCCTAACTGCTGAGTATGTTTTAAGAAGAGGTCTTTATCCAAAATAAAACATTCGCCAACTACTTACAAAGAAAGTAATCCAGCTGTAGTTTATGCTGAGCACTTTTTATGGGGAGGGGAGTAGCTCTTTGTACAATTTTAACCCATTGAGAAATGTAGAGCTCTGGCTTCTAAAGTTGAAAGTCTCCTTTTAAATATGAATTAAATGCTAGTAGACTGGGTCATTTTTTGTTTCAAAGCGTCACCAATGAAAATTATGTGTTGCGTTTTATTGAGGAAAATAAAAATTGTGTCGTTATTTTGACACCAAGTTGTAGACTATATTTTTTTAAATGTTACAAAATGTAGCTTATTTATCTTGTGTACAGCTGAAGCAAAGCCGATTAGAATAGAACAGAAATATTTTTTATTTAAATAAAGTTTTACAAGTGATTTCGTGTCTGCATAATATAAATGAATCTACCTACCACTGATTCACTGGAATCACTGGTGGTGGTTATTAAAGTAAGAATTTTATTTTATTTTCATAGTTGGGTTATACTTTTATCGCATTTGATGTTACGTATAATATATTAGGTATGTAATGAACAAAATCAATTAGTCTACTCAATTTAGAATTTAGATAATAGTTTCTTTGAAGTATTATAATTCGTCTGACTTGACTCGTCTCTCAGGACGGATTGTGGTTAGCTTGATCAACTTCACTCTGAGTTCACAAACCGGTACTTATTATCTTGGCTTTGTAATTTCAAGCTGTATAAACTTCAGCTAAGAACTCGTGAAATCCTCCGCGAGAGAGATTAATTTGAAGGCGATCACACAACTTTCACAGTGTGTACTTTACAAGCATGGCAGTTAGGTATATTCATAGTTATATCTCCCTACGATACAGGCATATTAATATCCCTATGATATATACTTTCTAGTGTCACCACACTATTTCTGTCTACTGTCCATTGGTAATATTTTTTAAAAGAATGTCTTTTTTTTATTTCGATGACAAGCTGGTCCTTGACTGCGATCTCACCTGATGGTAAGTGACGATGCAGTCTAATCTGGTAGCGGGCTAACTTGGAAGGGGTATGACAGTGAACATTCAACCCATACCCCTAATTGGTTTCTACACGCCATCGTGCCGGAACGCTAAATCGCTTGGCGGCACGTCTTTGATGGTAGGGTGGCAACTAGCCACGGCCAAAGCCTCCCACCAGTCCAGACAATTCAGAAATTATAAATTCCTAAATTGACCCCGCCGGGAATCGAACCCGAGACCAGTTATAAGACAAAAGCGCTCACCACTGAGCCAGGGAGGTCGTCAAGTTGAAGATGTCGAGTCAAGTCGAAGAAAGAATAATATGTCATGCTGAACTTGACTATAATTCCCCTTTCCCCCAAATAAGCGTAAAACTTGTGTTAATACTAGTTATGACAATTGGGTAATAATACCATTTCTCTTTTTAGGGGTTTAGCTCAGAGACTATTGGTACTAGAAATTTGTAATTTGACAAAGGTATAAATATCAATCACGCCGACAAAGTGGTAAAATAAAATTGTGAAAAATAATTTTTTTTAGGGTACCTTCCCTACATGTAAAGGGGGGATGAATTTTTTTTCCTCGACTATCCCATAGTGTATGGTGTCGTTGAATAGGTCTTTAAAAAATATTGTGGGTGTGGAAACACCATTTTTCAATTCAAGGATCCGTTTGTGAAATATGATATTTTAAAGTGCTAAATTTTATTAGAGTCAAGTGTCCCCCCCTCTGCCAGCTAAATGGTTGTATATAGGATTCAAGAAAAAATTCACAGTAGTAGTATATACAATGAATTTTAAAGGAAAACTATCACGGCTAAGTAGGGTTCATTAGTTAAGGAGTTATATCTGTTTTTTTCTAAGTTAGGTATTACACGTAGTGTAAGTTGAATATTTTGTAGTATATTGTAGTATTTAAACCATGGAACTCAAAATGTATTAAATATCTATACATATAATAAAACTGTAACTGGAAGATTTTTGTACATTTAATATATTTTGAAAATTTTAATTGGGGGATGCTTTACTATCGATACTGAGTCCAAAACAGATTTTTATTTAATTTTTGTCTGTTTGTCTGTTTGTTTGTCCTTCTTTGACGTAAAAACTACCGCACAGATTTCTACAAAATTTTATACCGTGGTAGCGTGGTACTCGGGTCAACATCTAGGCTACTTTTTATCCCGGAAAATCAAGGAGTTCCCGAGGGACTTTAAAAACTTAATCCACGCGGACAAAGTCGCGGGCATCAGCTAGTTCATAAATAAAATAAAAGCACTATCCTAGGTCAGCAATAATATTTGAGACTTTCAACTACGGAACCCTACACTGCGCGTGGCCCGATACGCACTTGGCCGGTTTTTATTTAAATATCTTTACTAGTCTCGGAATTCTAAGCTGTGTTTTACTGTGACTGTATCTGTCTCTTTCTAAAACGAAATTTTCAATGGAGCGTGATGGAGCTGGTGAATTGTGACATCAAGTTTATACAAAAAAAAATATTTATATTTATTTGCGGTACAAAGTTCCGTTCATTATAATTACGAGATCCCAGGTGCGCCATGTGAGAATTTGGCTCGCTATTAAAGCCCACCTGGGGTTTTCATTTTATACCCCTATCTATTAATATGATATATTTCTCTTTAAAATTGTGAAAAGGATAGATATTTGCAACAAAATTATTCGCACACTGTGAATGTTTATAGAAACTGGCCCAAACTACGTATTTGAATAAACTTTACCAAACTCTACTTAAAACTACTTAATGGTTTTGTAAGGCCACCACAGATAAAGAAGGCGTTGAATAATTTTTTTTCAAGTACCGGCATAATTTAGCCTAATGACCCAAATGTGGCCATATGCTTAGGTTTCTATATTATCGACTTGGGTTGTAGCGCCATAGAGTTGTAGTTATAGCCATAGAGTCTATGGCTAAATATACCGCCTTATAGTCGCTATTCCACTCTAGAAGTGTGGATGCGCGTTTATTATTTTCTTTCAAATAGGTAGTTATCGACAGAATAATAAACAATCCACGTACACCTCAATAACTTCATAATCACACATCATGAGATTGACAGATAAGAGTTACTTTCACATTTATAGTAATTAGGGAGGATTAATACGAAAGAGATGGAAAGATAATTAAATTATAATTACACTATACTTATTGAAAGAAAATAAATTAGGAATGCATTGATATAACATCACGAAAATTTAAAGGTTCTAGTGCTATCCCTTTCATAATCCCTCATTCAATTTCAATATGAAGGGGATTTCATTATGAATTCAATTTCATTATTGGAATACTAGATTTAGACTTGTCAATTTAGTTTAGTATGAAGATTATGTATTAGCCACAACGTAGCATTAAATCATAAAACTATGAGCCTCTATGAACGTTTCGACTGTAATTTTCAACTCACTGTACTTAAAGTGTAAATCACCTCTTTAATCAAAAATGAAAAATATAAGCTTAAAGCATAGGAACTCTTAATGGTTTGAAACCATCCAACGTCTTCCAATATTCAGCGATGTTCAGCTAACCAGACCATGACATTTGAGTAAATGGAAAGCGGGCGGATTGCTGAAAGTTTACCGCGCAATTATCATCACTCATCCTTAATAACACTGTCACGACCCCCACATTGTGGATCTAGGTAAACATATGGGTTTTAGGTATAGCTAAAGATTTCACAGCTCTCGCTGTACTTAAAGCTTAAGATTACCTTAGAAACTGTAATCATCATCATCAACCCATCAACGGCTCACTACTGAGTGCAGGTCTCCTCTCAGAGAAGGGTTATAGGCCATAGTCCACCACGATGGCCCAATGTGAATGTGCGGATTTCATACACCTTCGAGAATATTATGGAGATCTCTCAGGTATGCAGGTTTTCGCACGATGTTTTCCTTCACAGCCAAAGCATAATATGATATTTAATTTCTTAAACACACATATCTTCGAAAAGTCACAGGTGCGTCCCCGGGTTCGAACCTGCGATCCCCCGAAATGGAGACCACAGTCCTAACCACTAACTAGGCTATCACTGCATTCAATAACTGAAACTGTAATTAATATCTACAATATATTAATGCACTCACAACTATAAAGATTCACAGACATAGATAGAGATACTTAAGTTTTACCGTTGTCCATTTCATTTAATATTAAGTTTAATACTTTTTGTATCTCCAATAACAATAAAAATAAATAAATAAAATTTTACTATGACTTCAACCTCACATTTCCTTTTGAACGAACTTTGAACACGTTGCAATTTGTACAAGGAATTCAAATTAAAAATTACTTAGGTATTTCATGTAGGTCAACTTGTGCCTCTTAGACAACTCAAGACTCCAACACCGGGTTCGGAAAGCAATAGCAAAAGATAGAGGTTCTTCAGAAGGTACCTACTTATTATAATATTTTTATTATTAATTAATTCAAAGGTATATTTTAATAATTAATCATATTCATATAATGTTTGACAATAAACAATAAAACAAAAGAATATGGAAACTGCACGAATATTAATAACGGATAGACGGAAAATTCTGTGGGAATTCTTTAAATTTTCGGATTAAAAAGTATCCTATCCGAAACCAGGATGCGAAATATCTAAATTAATAAATAAATATTTATGCAGCTTTTAACAACAACTAAGTGTTTAAGAACAAACAAAATATAAACAGACAAAAACTTAATCACTAAATAATAATATTGTTCCTAAATGTTAAAGCTGAAAAGGCTACTGGCTCAGCATAATGCTGCAACATTAAAATGCTGAGCGCTGATTTTCAGGCATAGCCTTAAATGAAATCGCGAGCCAACCACGAGACAGTTAAACAAGGTAAGTAATAGGAATAAGAAAAAAATGAATAAAAACAGACATCAACATGTGTTTCGGTTAACAGTAGAGATAAATTGGGGGTAATATAAAATTAAAATATAGTTATATTATATAGCCTAAATGCTCAATTTCATCACGATCGTTTCAGCGGTCGATCCGTGAAAACGCGACAGACAGACACAATTTTGCATTCAAAATTTAGTATGGATTGGCTTGCTATAATATATATGACGAATGGCATTTAATTAAATCGGCGAACGTTTAGATCCAATCAAACTTTAACAGAATCTGTGTAACAAATATGATATTAAACTTTGGGGAAACTTGGTCAGCTCGACAAATCGAGTACAACTAGTGTTGAAGGCGGTTGGGTAACTTTGCCGCGGTGCCCACATGAATAAGTTATGCAGCTAATTGCCTTTCACGGTGTATTGAGTGAAATAGTCTTGCATATCGTATGCAAATGCGGTTTGATGTAAATCGACAATAATTGATAGGTAATCCCTACTAATATTATGTATGTGCAGATTAGAACATTATTATTGAAAATGCCTACTGATATTATGAATGTGCCGATTAGAACATTATTACTTTAAATATGCGAGTTTGTTTGTTTGTTGGTTTTCCTTCAATCACGCAGCAACGGCACAACGGAGCAACCTGTGTTTTAAAAAATCTTGGTATTCGTATAGGTTTAATAAGAATCCCATACCCCTTCCAGGTTAGCCCATTCCACCTTAGACAGGATCTTCACTTACCACCAGATGAGATCACAATCCAGGGCTAACGAGGCGAAGGGCAAGTGATGGAATTTTAAAAATATCTTTTTAAGTAAGTAGGTACTTCTATAACAATCAAGGAATGTTTCCTCCAAATAAATCCCTAAGCACACTATAGTTTAGCCCGCGAGTTATCAGTCAGTAAGTCAGTCATGGTATGCTTTTATCACTTGCTTCCGTTATCTCTGGTTGTATCGGCATAGATAAAATAAGTCATGATTTATTTTACAAACTCACGACGATAACAAGATCGTTGTGGCAGAAGTGAGGCTGTGAATTCTTAAATAAGCAGAAGAAACATAATAACGCTCAGGTCACGTTCGCCTAATCTTGAGTGGGATTTCATTTTGTTATTGTTATTTAAACATTTTATGTAATAGAATAATAATATGTCTTTATTCCTTTTCACAAACAATTTTTCTTTTGTGTTTAATCCAAAAATTCCTCATAGTCGCAAACCATTACATTAGCAGAAGTAACAAAAGATATATTTTGCCGTCAAATCTGTAAAGACCAGATAAATCTGTATGGTGCCAGATGCATTGTATATTATATTAGCTACATATATATAAAATGAAAAGGTGACTGACTGACTGATCTATCAACGCACAGCTCAAACCACTGGACTGGAAACCATTTGCTATCTATATGCCAAATGCCACGCTAAGTAAGGATTTTTGAAAATTCAACCCCTAGGGGGTAAAATAGGGGTTTGAAAAATCGAACTTAACGTGAGCCGCGCGAAAAAACTAGTGTCCTTATAAAAATTAAATAGACACCAAGTCAATACAAAACTTTTCTTTTATATTTTACATTAGAATAAAGTAAAATGCCTAACCAAAAAAAAAATATATAATACGCATTCGTTTTTAAAAACGACCCAAAAAGTTAAAGTATTGTAGAGTGGAACAATAAAATATTCGAAAATGGCAGCCGGTGCTTTTGAAAAGGACTTTTAAAAATGGCTCGGCAAACGACCTCATCATATTTATTTAGGACTTAGGCACCGCATTGTCCCGCTTATCGCGATGTGAATGGAGGTAAAAATTGGAAAGGATATTTTTCATACCTACATAAGTACCATATATTTCACTTGATTTCGATCATTCAACTGTATATGTATAAGGGCAATTCTCCTAAATGTTGGCTAAGGCATGTCCCAGGCTGGAGAACGTAGGTTAAAACTAACTCAGGCTTATGTAACTTTTTTTGTAGATACTAGATAGTGTCCTCTATATCGTCCATCAAGAAAAAGAAGATAAAAGAGGTGAGATCCAGCTCAAAAAAAATTTAAACCTCCATTTTCTAACCTCCATGACTGTCCCACTGCTTATGTTGTATGTTTTTGGCGGTAAACATCGAAAGAACGCGCTTGTTGCCGATACTCATTCGCTCTGTGGTTCGAAACAATTGTTTCTGTTTCCAACTAATGTTCCCAACAAGCGTACCCCCAGAGCGAATGAGTATCGGCAATGTCATGTCTGGACACGTGAAGTGGTCGATTTAACCCTCCACGTCTTTAATGTCTTCCTGGCTTGGTCGTATCTAATATTTATGCTTCCATTTCTTTTTACTTTAAATAATGAATATACTATCATTGTTGCTCGAAGACGTTTTGCCAACAATACTGGTGGAGACAGCTAGTTGTCAACTGAAATGTTTCTCAAACTGTTGGCAATTTGTTTCATTTCAGCGTAGAATTAATGGAAACAAAACTTAGTGATTTTTTTGGAGAGTTGCAAATGGTTGGAAACACAGAAGTTGCCAACAATTTCAGTGGAAACGCAAGCTTGTGTATTAGTTATAAGTGGATGCGACGAGTATAGTGCAACGGATAGATCAAGTCGTCTTCTATCTTGACGTTGCGTGGTTACCTTAGCACCTCGCTTACGTATATTAATGGCCTGAAAAAATACTAAGTAGGTAGGTACAAAGGTGCGTTAAGGCCTGAGTTATTTATCAAGTTGATGACACTAGGTCATTAGCAACGTGATTAACGTTTTTTGTAAACCTCATTCCCACAAACAATTTAGCATAACGACCTCCCAGTAGCTCTAGCACAATCAGTGCGAAATCGCTTTGTCGCGGCTTTTGCAACCCTTTATCGATAGAAAAGCCCGGAGCATTAAGGCTTTGACTCACTTCCAGTGATTTAAGTTATCGGCTTACAGCTCTGCATTCTGCGATCACTGTAAACTTTGCTATGCCGTAGATCAAAATCAAGCGCTATTTCGCGTATTTCGCGCGCGTATTTCTGTCTGCCCGTCTTAACATGTATTAAATTGTAAATATGCATTTTTTGGAACTTCCCCTCATTGTGGAAACACGGCATACACTGCATACATACCATAGTACCTATTGTGATTTAAGTATATTGAAAAAGAGCAACCGTCGAGTTTCTTGCTGGTTCTTCTAGACAGGAAGGGCATTCCGAACCAGTGGTAGATTCATCGACTATTCAAAAGCACTTGTTAAAGTTCATTTGAATAAAAATATTTCTATTCTATTCTATTCAAATTAGGTCAAAAAGTAAAGATTTTAGACTTATTTCGTAGTTTGATGACATAATCGTGGTCGTGACCAGGGTGCATGCAACTGGATCGAAATATCGACTTTCTCCAAACAATTAACGTTGTACGTACTCGTATACATTATAATTAGGTCAAAAAGCGGGCCAATGAATACAGAATTTGAGAATTCATAATTTTAATGTATAGAAGTTGGATTGGTGCCTTGGGCCTCTCTAGTTCGTTCGAACATCGCGAAACAGCAGAAATTCGATTCAAACGCTCCTCGTGCGAATTTTGACTTGGACACCTAAGTATTCGACACACGATTTCGTACGAACAAACTTCGTGTTAATTTGCCATAGCCGTGTTTATAGTAAGGTGCTGTCGACGCGATAGCGATTCCATCAAAACAAACTCCTATAAACATAATATTATGGTGGTGACCGCATCTCTTAAGCGACGTACGATTTGTTTAAATTGTTAGTTATATTCAATGGTAATAAGTTTAGTGTGATGAAAGTATCCGCATTGAAAAAAAAATTAATCGCCACTGAAGTGCGGACACAAGATTTATCGCGTTCCCATCGCATCGCAATCGCTTTACTAATACGGCTCCGGCCTTATAGCATCTAAATATATTATTCGGTATTATGGTTGAAACGGATATCAATTGAAGAAAGGCAAACAATTCTAAATGTATTCCCAGAGCTTTGGAGTTGAAAACTTAAAGGTCTTTTCTACGTCGTTTGTCACAGACATTTTTACTCGTACGGTTCAACAGACGACTCGAAAAGATAATGTTAAATTAAAATAAGTAGTGAAAATTGTATTTATTTTGGATTTCCGTTCTCACTTTTCCTTTTAGTACTTTCTTCCTCAATCTACAAATTTGTATACAATTTTGTATATTGATAAAAGTGTCAACATTTTCAGTCACTAAGGCCCGCTTGCAGAGACGCCGGTTTCCGGAAGAATAAATTGGTAATTTTGACAGAAGCCTTATACGATATCTGTCAAAGCAACAGCTAACTCTGGGTTAAAAGAATAGCCCGGCGTTTCTGCAAACGGGCCTAAGCGTGTCAATTGCAACGAATAGGAACATCGACCATGCGTATCTTTTTAAAGATTTACGTTTCAATCATTTCAGAAGGAAACGAAAGGAAATTAAGTACAAACATAATATATCTACGTGTATTAGAATTTTGATGAAAACAAGATAAACGAATTGTCTCGATGTTATTCCTTTACGTTAAGTTGCCACGCGTCAAAAGGCGATAAAATATTACACATAAGTATATAGCTATATGACGTTGCGTAATGAGTGATGATGAATATAATATCGTAGCTGTCGTGTGAGCTATAAGACAGCAGAGTTGTCGATAGAAAATCCGTGAGATAACAGTTTCATACCAAGTATACGTACCTAACAACGGTACACTGTACACAACATAATATCCTACCAATATTATAGTTAATGCGAAAATTTGTGAGGATGGATGGATGTTTGTTACTCTTTAACGCCACAAAGAATTAACCGATTTGGCTGAAATTTGGAATGGAGATAGCCCATACTTAGGATTAAATCATAGGGAACTTTTTATCCCGGTAAATTACTGAGTTCCCGCGACAAACACACAACGCGAACAATTTATTATTGTTTTTTTTTTTGCTGTTGCTGTTTTTCCTAATAGCTGGTGATATATCCTGTACGATGATACGGAACCCTTCGTGTGCGGGTCCGACCCGCACTTGGTCGGTTTTTTTATTAGCCTTGCTAAATATGACTATTATTACCCTTTTCCCTCCATGCCTTACTTCCGCTGCTACGTTTTCGAGGCAGATAATTGACCGAGCGAAGCGAGGTCTCTGAGTCTACTAGAGTGAATTTGCACTTGTCCGTCCGTCCGTCCGTCCGTCCGTCCGTCCGTCCGTCCGTCCGTCTGTCAGAGCCTTATAACTTTTGAATTACTGAACGTAATTACTTCAAATTTAGATATAATATGTAAACTGATGGCCTTCAGCCGAATATTGGATAAAAAATTATAAAAACCTTTATTTCAGGGGGGCTCTCATAGAAGTGAATGCGAAGTAAAAAAATTTTTATCGCGTTACATAAAATTGTTACGTATCATTTTAAAGATAATTTTGAACCGAGTACAAAAATTTTTTTTTTAATTTTTCCCTTTAAATTGACGAAATGGGGGGCTTTCAAAGTGGCGATTTTATACGCTCGCTTGAAGACGCTCTCTAGGAAAATCCGCTATGGATTTTCAAACTGATTTTATTTTTTTAGGTCACTTACATCCTGTACTTGAACAACAAATACTAAAATTATATGAATATTATAAAGAAACGAGATTATTTAATTTTTAATGGGCATCAGTAATTCATAAAGCATCAACATAGCTTCACAATAATGCTAATAGATGGCGCAGTCAGTAACTATTCCCATGGAACTATGAGTTACGACTACGACCTATCCCAAAAACAGTTTTGCGTCGACCATTATTATTTAGTTACATAATATAATACAATAATTGTATTGTAATTTTTTTTGTACCATATTATTCAATTAAAATTATTTTTTAGTTAAATTTTAGTTAAATATTGTATATTTTCTATTCGCGTCGATAGATGACGATTTGTACAGATGCCCGTAACCCGGTTTCACTCGTTAGTACCTACATAATAATTCAATGTTTTCACTAACGTTCCCTAACCTTTACGGGCTACCTATAAGTTAGGTGATGTTTTATGTCAACTTATTTATCACGATCCTGTACGGGACACCTAAAAGGATATTGGGACGGATGTTAGGATTGTATTTAGGAGCTACCTACATTAAGAGACTCCTACTTAGGGGATGATTTAGGTATGTTTGGTGAAAACGGGCATAATAATAATGTCAGTTTTGGTTATCATGTATCGATTGAATGAATAATCATGGGATACCGTTACCGCGAGGTCTCAGTTCGGGGCGAACCACTAGTATTATGTGTCAACAGTATAGTAAATGGCTAACTCATGTGACGCTATATTAAGCTAATGCTGTGGGTGACTTGCACAGCCTCACTTGCCGGCTAATAGATTACACGGTTCGGGTTTTAACGCAGATTAACCATTGTAGCAGTGACATAGTAATGTGCACGTCATTGTGCATTGTTTAAAAACAATAGAAATATTTATGTACCTAACTTTGAAGAATGCTGTTGTAGGTAGTTCCTGTAGATAAATCGTTAGCTTAAAGCTACAATAGCTCAAAGGGTCGACACGACGGACGGTTCAAACCACACTGGCGCATCCCCTTCTGAAATTCTGTTGGAGGGGAAAGGGAACACAAAAATATAATTTTTTTTTTCATTGAGTAATATTTTATTAGTATTATATTCGCTAAGATTGAAAGGCTAATTATGTTCCGATATAAAGTTCTTTTATATTGAGCCTTTGTTTCCATAAATCATAAAAAAAAAACTATACACACTATGAACTAACGAATCATGGTTTCGTATGAAATATAGCGAATATTTCATACAAAACCACGTTATTCATCGAAACAATATAGAAAATTGACAAATCTGGTATAACATTGTTCTCATAAAATACCTACATAATATAACATTATGCTTTTGGTGTGTTGGAGGTCACTGACTTCCTAACGTCCATCACAAGAAAATAAGGGTCGATTGTTTCTTTATCTCCCATCCGTCCTACGTTCTATTTGTATATATTTCATCCCGAGAACAATCGGGAAATTATCTGTTTTTCCTTATTTGTATTTCGCGACGCTTTTTATTTTCGGATGAAGAAAGAAAATTGTGACACCGATTTATTATTATTGCTCTATTTGATATTGCCCAATTGCTGCAATAGGTACTGTTTTAACTAAAAAAATACCGATTTTACAAAACATGTGTATCAAATAGAGTCAAATTTTAGTTTTTTAAAAATGTAAGTAGTTTTCATAGGGCATGAAATGGAGATTTTTCTACGTTACTAGTTAAAGATAACTAAGTACTTTGTCGAGATAAACATTGATGTTGCAGCAATGGCGGTGATGTAGTTATGTGTTTCAACGGCTTAATTAATAGTAGTTTATGCAACTGTCATATAATGAAGGGTATTAAAACATGAGTGTGAGTTTATGAAACGAGCGCAGCGAGTTTCATAATAGTAACGAGTGTTTTAATACCCGTGTTATATGCAGTTGCATACACTACTTTATCTTCACTAATGCAATTTATCAACAACAAGAGTAAAAGCTGACAATAGTTTATTTATAATAATTGTTCAAATTTTGGATGGTACAATTTTGAAAGTTAATGTTAATTATTGATCCAGCAGCTGTAGCGGCCGCGGGGCAAGCAGTAGAGCTCGTAGACGGAGTCGGAATATTTATAATTACTTCATTCGTCTTGTTTTCTATACTGTTCAAGATCGTATTTGAGACTCGAATTTTATTCATTAAAGACTCATCAATGTAGCTTTCAGCCACAGTAGAAGACTTCCACCCCCCGTGTCGTTTCAGTGTATGAGAAGGGTCGCCGAGGTGCGCCGGAAGCAATGCCCCGTGTACAACGCTGGGTTAGGCAGATTCAAAAAACTTGCGATAGTTTTTCCCAGAGCACCAAATTTATTAATACCAGTTCTTTGATCGACGCACTTCCCCGATCTATAGCTCAAGAAAAAGGCAGGGTTTCGACAGGGGGTGGGTCGAAGTTCCATGTATTTTTTACATACGGCATAGCAGTTGCCCGTCACAACGAAAGAACGATCTATTTTCGTTTTTGTTTTCGAAACTTTCACCATGATTGTACTGTCGTCTATGTTAGAGACTTCATCGAACTGGATGTTGTATAGCTCTTGCCTTCGGCATGCCCCCATTATGCCGAAGATTAGTGCAACCTGTAACAATAAACGATATAATAAGCTTGAGGTACATAGCCAAGGCAAAAACTATGATTTATGAAGTAGTAAAGTGTAGGTACCTACTACCAAATTTATACACAAAGCGCTTAAACGGAGTGTCTAGATAACTTGCGTGTGTAGTACGTAAGTACTAGGTAGATTAAATAACAGAACTAAAATACACTTACCTTTTCAAAAAGATACAAAATATCTGGTGAATCTTCCAGGAACATCTTTATTTGACCTGATGTAAACGTCAAGGACTTTTTTCCTTGTGTCCTTCTGAACTGCGTTTCAGGAACGCTATGACTTTTGAATACTTCGTGATATCAATATTGTTGTAGATACTCAGTGTTGGCTTGAGCATAGAATATTTAGCCCACATAGAAGATGGCTTGAATTTGTCGGAGAGGTCTTTGAGATACGCAAGAATGACATTTTCAGAAAATGATGTAGTTTTCTTTTCGATCTTCCATGCCAAAAAGTTATTATATTCTTTTTCATATAATTATCTAGATTTTTCTGGCAAAAGATTGTGAGTTACTTTTGTTGCCAATTCTAGAATATCCGGAGGCGTACAAATATCATCGTCGCTATCCATTTTTAACTTTTAATTTGTATTTTAAAAACAAAACACATTGCGAAACATTAAATTCACGCGTACGTGTATTGTCACAGTGAACTTGCCGCCATTAAAATCTAACCAATGAGAGCGCAGCTGCGCGCGCAGGGCCAATCAGGAGCGAGCGCGCGCTGTTCGTTTTTTATTTAATTGGCACAAGATCTTACCAAAGAGTTTTGTGTATGTAAGTTTAGTAGTTTCGACGAAGTTTTCACGTATAACCCAACTGTTTTCAAAAGCCAGCCTAATATCAAAATTTTATACAACTTGTATGAGGATTTAGACATAAGGCTCGCCAGGTTAATTGGTCGCGTTTTATTGATGTTATAATGAGATTTTACGATATCGATGTGGATATTATACCATCATGTGAAATTGCTTAAATTGAGTGTTTTGTTATCTGCGCTATAACAGTAGTAATTATAAGTCAAGTATTGGAAACATAAGTAGAATGTTATAACATTAGTGTAGATAAAAAAAATAAAAACTTGAGAGGTGTCAAGGGACACCCGGATGGAACGAAGTTCCTTTCGATTAATTAGTGAAGGAATTGTAATAAACTAGTGGTGTCATCTAGTATTAAATTGATTAACTACGATGAATTATATTTGTTTATTTTTATTGCAGCAATGTTACAAAACCAAAGAGTTACTCTGGTTTTTTAACAGATGGCGTTAGTAGTACAATAACATTTTATCCAATTTATACAATAAAAAATTAGGGAAAAATTCCACATGTAGAAATTATTTAAAATAAAATTGAAAATAGAAAATTCAGTCTGTCGAGCTGGGATTCGAACCATCGACTTTTAACTGTTAAGCGACTGCCGAAGCCACTAGGCTACGGAGACCCAATATTGTACCGCGAAAATACCGAACACAATGCAAAATTCACATTCAACAAAAAAGTGTCGGTTTCAAAAAAGTGTCGAGTGTCGGTTCCTTAATTTTTTCCGTCTAGCCCCCTTCAGCACCGCGCGATAAGGAACTTACGTTCCAAAAGAATATCGGCCAAGCTGAAGTTGACTAATATCCTCCTATCCCCATCCAAATAAGCGGACAGGGTGTGCTAGGAGTGGGTATGACAAAAGTGCAACAGGTAGGATTCGAACCTGCAACCTTTCAGTTTTCAGTCCACACCTTTAACCGTTGGCCTATTGAGGTTTTTAATGGATTAGGTGCGGGCTGAAATCTGGAAGGTCGACGGTTCAAACCCCACCCGATGTAAATATAGGGTCTTAGATACTGAGTCCATATGGCACAGGCTTTATAAATAGTAAATTGAAAAAGTGGTGTTATGGTTGTCACAGAATTGTAAAAAATGAATCTATTGAATCTATTTACTTTTAAGAGAGAGAAAATTTATTTAAAGTTGTTGAAAGAAAAAAAACTTTCGATTATTTTCTTCTTCAATTTAATTTTTTGTTAACTAATTTTAGTTTTTTACTATTTTAGTTTTACAACCATAGCGTAAAAAAACATGTGTTTGAAACACATGTTTTTTTACCCTGTGGTACACACGTTTTTATCACAAAAGTTGTTGTGTATCTGTTTGTCAGGTCTAATCTTTGGAACGGTTGAATAGATTTTTCCTCCTGACCACCGACCTTAGCTTGACGAAATCTGGCACAGAGACAGCATCCCAGAGCGGATAGGTATAGCTTATCATCTCTTAAAAACAAAGAGTCCCCATGATACTCTAAAATAAACCTGAATTAATATATGAAGCTGAGGGTAAAAGCTAGTCTAAAAATCCACTGCTATAATTGGCCGATCTCTTAATACTAATTGCCAGCTGATTCCGACAGTTCAGCTTTAATTTATTTAAATTGCAATTAGTGGTTCACTAGAAATTTTAAACGGCGAATTTCGCCTTTGAACGAAAACTGGCAATCGCCAGCTTTCATTGAAAGGCAAAATTTGCCGTGCATTAAACCGCCGCGCGCCGCATTAACTGGTTCCTTTCAGTTTTTGTTAATTGTTCAGAGACGCTGTTACGTTAGTACTCTTAGTTTATTTAGGATAAAGTTATTTCAGGGGATTTTAAACTTTAATTTGATGTTTCAAAGTTCAAAGTTCGGGTCAAGTTGGGATTGTGAACAGCGAGAAAACAGGGCTTCTTTGATGTTGAGATAAAGCTTTATTGTACCTACCTATTTTGGAGCGTTGTCTTGATCGTTTTGATTGTTACAAGTTTCTGAGGTTAAGATTAGATTGAATTAATATTTGCTTATTAGCTTGTTTTATTACGTTGCTGAAATTGTTGCCTTTGTTCTATAGGCTAGACAAGTAAATTATATTATAATATTATAGCGGTAGTTAATATTGCAAAGCATTATTATTATTGCAATAATGGCCCTAGTCAGTATTAGGACACGCGCGATCTTAGACACTGCTCCGATAATAACGCATGACCTTTTTAACTGCACTTCTGGCCTTAAATTAAAACAAATTAATAAAATTGATTGAAAGTAAAAAGTTGCTGTTTTCATGGCCGGCCCATAGCTTTCGAAAGGGAAACTCCCTTTTCTATTTTGAGCAATGGTAACTGATAAAAGAAAAGCTTTTTGATGATCGGGAAATAAACGCAGTGAGGTCTTGAAAGCTTTGCTCATCTTTTTGTTTATCTAGTGAAAGTTGATTGAGATATGATTGTAAAACTGTGAATTATAAACTATCTTCAAGCTAGCTTATTAGTAATACCCAGATTTCTTCTTCTTCAAGTGCCTCTCCGACTAGCGAAGGATGACAGTCAGTTTTGTATACTCTTGTTTGTTTCTAGCTGCACTCATGATTCCCGTCATCTCCCGGATTTTACGAAGCCAGGACTTTTTTTTTGCGACCAACGTCTCTTTTCCCAGCAAATTTTCCCATCATGATTAGTTCTAAGAGTTCGTATGTCTCATGCCTGAGCACGTGCCCCAGATATGCGACTTTTCTCATCTTTCTCAACAATGCCCAGACCATCGATGCCCAGACTAAAAACAGTTGTAAGCGAAGGGATTAATACTGTTGGCAATAGTTCTAAATAGGTACCTATACGAATACGACTACGAATTAATAATGTTCTTTTGATTAGTATGGCCGTTCCTAATTTCAGGGTTATATAGCTCAAACATGACACCGTTTTGTCGTTATATTGCAGTTTAGACTTAAACACAATGTGATTAAAGTTTATACTCCGTTGAAGAGGTTATAAAATCACTTTTTAAGGATGGATGTAGTCACGCACGGCTATAAATCAGATAAATACGTGACAATTATATGATTAGCCAAAATTATGTATTGCAAAAATTGTGTCAGAGTAAAATTTTTAAGGTCGGGTTTCTTTGCATCATCAGGAAAGTCATAGTAGTGTTTCAGAACTTTGGTCAGCTTGCTACAGTTTTTCAAAGTCTTACAGTCTTACAGTGGTCCAGTGTATTTCGGAACACACTCTAAATATTTAAAAGGAAAAGGTGACTGACTGACTGACTGATCTATCAACGCACAGCTCAAACCACTGGACTGGAACACACGTAGCTCCAGCATTACGTAGGCATCCGCTAAGCATCCGCTCTTTAGAAATTCAACCTCGATGGGGGTAAAATAGGAGTTTGAATGAAAAATCGAACATAAGTCGTGGGCAAAAGCTAGTTTCCTATAAAAATATAAATCATTATGCTGCATGTATAAAAGATGATACTTGAGAACGCTCGACCGATTCGGCTAATTTATTTTTGTTGTTTTCCTAATTGTCAGGACAGGTAAAAAACTTTCATGCAAACCTTGCATGAAAGTTTTTTTGGAATTCCACCGGAACAGTCAGTTTGGAGGGTATTTTTGATTGAAAATTTCAATAAGCACTTCTTGTTTTCTTCGTTTACATTGCACCCGTTCGAAACCGAAGCGTGTCGCAAGTATAAATAATAAAAAATAAAACATCAGCAGTAGAGGCAGTAGTACAAGAATGCGCCTCATATGTAATACGGGTTTGAAAACTTATACTCCTTTGTGAGATATTTTCCAAGAAACTTCGTATGCTCTTGACAATTTATACTTTAAAATTCAAAGTATGAGCGCGAAATTGTACTCATTGCAAATTATGTTTTAGTTTTGTGCTAGTAAATCCTTATTAATGTTATAAAATACGCGAAATGTGTTAGTCTGTAGTAAAAAAGTAACGTCTATGTTATCAGTTAATCACGTAACGACGAGGCAACGGATCGACTGAATTATTTGCATTTGTTTTTTTTTATTCGATGACAAGCTAGTCCTTGACTGCTATCTCACCTGATGGAAAGTGACGATGCAGTCGAAGATGGTAGCGGGCTAACTTGGAAGGGGTATGGCAGTGAACATTCAACCCATACCCCTAATTGGTTTCTACACGCCATCGTGTCGGAACGCTAAATCGCTTGGCGGCACGTCTTTGACAGTAGGGTGGTAACTAGCCACGGTCAAAGCCTCCCACCAAACCAGACCAGAGACAATTCAGAAATTATAAATTCCCAAATTGACCCCGCCTGGAATTGAACCCGAGACCTCCCAGTTATAAGACAACAACGCTCACCACTGAGCCAGGGAGCTCGTCAAGATGAAGATGTCGAGTCAAGTCGAAGAAAAAATAATATGTCATGCTGAACTTGTTGGTTGTTGAAGACCTGGAGAGTGATACAGGCTGCTTTTCATCCCGGAAAAGCAAATGTGTTAAAACCTAACTCAACGCAGAACAAGTCGTAGGGCAAAAGCTATTAAATGTAATATAAAAAATTCATTTTAAAAAACCGACTTCAAACGCCCGCGCCATTACAAAGTAATATATAATTTATTGTTGATTTTTTATGAATCACTCTACCCATTTCGAAAAAATTTATGTGGGACCTGGGAAGTATACCCTTTCAAACAAAAAAAGAATTTTCCAAATCGGTTCAGGCGTCTTCGAGTAATCGGTGAACATATTATATTTAAAAAAATATTTCGACGAATTGAAAACCTCCTCGGTTTTTGAAGTCGGTTAACATAATATATAATATAAATAAAAGAAAATCAGAAAAATATTTTATTTTATTTATTTTTCGTCATGTGAAAAAAATACCAAAGCGCGTATAAACTTTACTCAGTCTATAAAAGATAGAAGTTTTGCTTGAGTTCGGTTATTAACTTATGTGGTTAGGCATCGATTTCTATTAGACCATAAGTAGGTTGGATGGATTGATTGGAAAGCTTTTAAAAGTGCTCCAATTCCCAACTTTATGTTAGAGAAACAATAGTTGAATGAACTGTTGAAGTGCGGTTTTTGTTTGGGATTCAGTACTTTGACTTAGTCGGTTTTCAGCAGAAGTTTGTCGACAAATGGCTGTTATTGATAGGTTCCAAATTTTAATCGAGTTTCTTTTTTTAATTGAATGGGGTCCAGAAAATTCATTCAGACAGGTCGGATGACATTGCAATTACAGGTTGCGCGCTGTAATGCTCAGTGTGGTTATGCCGAGTTTTAATTCGTTTGATCGTAATAGTTAACTGTGACATTAGCATCAAAGTAAAATGAACCATAATGGTATCGATTTAAAGTCTACTAACCCTACAGTTCTTCTCACTCACAGATGTAATGTTCGAGCTCGAATATGAAATGTTGCATTATAGGCGAATGCTTCGGTGCCTTCACCGAAGCATTCACAGAAGGTCCTTGCCTTTATGACTCTAAACCGCTTTTAATAATATATAATACTTTATTTGTTTCAGACATAACATCCATATTGAATAAAATAAAAATTAAACTATAAAATTAAATTAAATCAAATTAAATTAAATAATTAAATTAGATTAAAATTAATGCAAAAACACAATTAAATTAGATTAAAATTAATATAAAAACACAAAACACAAGCACAATTGATTATATTCGAACTCTAATTCAAGTATCGCCTGGGGTACTCGGTGTTCATGTGTAGAGATACCCAGCGCTTCATAAAAGGGTTTTCCCATTTTCCTGATAATGTTTTCAGAATACCGTTGCAGCTCCCACGTGCTCTGCTCATCACAGATGCTGCTTTTTTCCTCATAATAACGTAAAAATCATCGGTACGAGCCTCTGCAAACATCTGTGACGCACTGCAGAAACGCGGCAGCCCCATCAGCATTTTGAAACCATTATTGAACTGTACTCGTAGGTCGTTGTAGGCCCTTTGCGTATACTTCACCCACAGGCTGCACGTATAAAAAGTTGTGCAATATATGCTTTAAAAAGTGTGAGCTTTACCTCTGTATTGCAACGAGCAAACGAGCAAACCTGCGGGCTATCATATTTTAACGGCTAAATACATTACCGTCAACAATCGATATTAATTTCCTGTGAAGCTAATGCGATAACTAGGTACCGCACAGAGGGGAAATTCAGTTAGCGGCAAATGGATCCAATTAGTGACGATGCTCCAAAATTGGAGGCTCGTGCTACAAGTTTTTTCGCAAAACGAGTAGGTACCTTCATAAAAGAAAAATCGGTATCTTGTGTGGACGAAGATAAATTAGTCAAGTTTTTATACTTAGCTTAATATGTGGGACAATTATTAACAGTATGATTTGATATTTTCATACTAAGGCCATACTTTCCTCTCGTAAATTAGAGTTTGATATACAACATGAAGCAGTGATAGCCTAGTGGTTAAGACTGTGGTCTCCTATTCGGGGGGTCGCAGGTTCGATCCCGGGCACCTCTGACTTTTCCGAGTCAAGTGCGTTTAAGCAATTGAATATCACTTGCTTCAATGGGGAAGGAAAACATCGTGAGGAAACCTGTACATCTGAGAGTTCTTCATAATGTTCTCGAAGGTGTGTGAAGTCCGCTAATTCGCATTGGGCCAGCGTAGTGTACTATAACCCTTCTCTGAGAGGAGACCTGCGCTCAGTAGTAAGCCGTTGATGAGTTGCTGATAATGATGATACAACATTAAACGGTGATAGCCTAGCGGTTTAGACTTCGATTTTCGTTTTTGGGGGCCTGGGGTTCGGTCCCAGACGCATCGCTGACTTTTCGCAGTATTATGCGTTTGATTGCTGATTTCACCGATGTCGAGTGACGTTTAACCGACTAATAAACTGAGCGTTCTGTGACAGTTTTGTATTGAAAATCTGCCAAATTACCTAGAAACGCTCGGATAAGACTTTTACGTTAGTGAAATCGGCATTTAAGCAATTAAATGTCACTCGCTTTAGCGGTGAAGGATAAAGCATCGTGTAGAAATATGCAAGCCCGAGAGAGATCTACATAAATATTATAATGTTCTCAAAGGTATCCATTTTCACCAACGTTCCCTAGCTGTTACGGCTACCTAAGCTACGTTAGTGACGCTTTCTATCAATTTCTTTTAGGGAACATCTTTTAGGGAACTCTAGAAATGACATTGGATAGGGGATTGTATTTAGGGGCTACTTACGTAAAGAGACTCCTATATAGGGTGGGCTGGCAATGAGTTGAGAGGCTAATGATGAAGATAATGATTATAATGATGGAAATTATGATGATGATGAAGAAACCTTAATTTTCCGACGAACGCTTGTTCTAAGGAAAATACTTATAGTGAGGAAACTTTAGCGCACAAAGCTAGCTTATTTAAGTATTTGTGGCTGAAGGCCGCAGTGTTGATTCTCACAGCGTAGAGCGAGGTGTCGGGATGAGAGCGCGCTGTCAAGGGTTAAGTGGTGGCTGAGACATGCATCTGACCTCAATGCTCAGAGAATTCTTTTTACCCCGATTACGGCAAAGCCAAAAAGAAGATTTTAGCAGTCTTTTTATGTATATGTATGTATGTTTCTATTTACGTATATTCCACCGTAGCGCCTAAACTACTGAGCCGATTTCAATGGAGAGGTGTCAACAGATTCGTTATGATCCGAGTGATATATTTTACATTTTATAGGGTAAGGTTGCTTAAGACGTACCACGGCCTAAGTCGTACCCCGGTAATATCACGTCTGATACTTATAAATTACGCCTTCTAGTGGCGTCAACCTGAACTATTTAGTCGAGTGAGCAAACGTAAACAAGTGGATGGCCGACCGGCTTTGTGAAGCAGAAATATTTAAAAAGTAAGTTTTTTCCGCAGTTTTCATTAAAATTTTTGACTCATTTGTAAGCTTTTTATAGCAGGAACGTGATCCTTATATTTTTTTCTTTACTAACGTCTATTATAATACTTATTTGGCAATAATTTAGTCATATTCTAACGTTAGAATTTTTTAGGTTATGTCGGATATTTTAGTTTCAAACTTAGAAGACCCCGCTGCTTAAGTCGTACCTGTGCGAAATTCCTTACTCGGACCGGTACGACTTAGGTATTAAGCATTTTTATTATTTTTTTTATATTTTACCAGGTAATAAATAATATGGCGAAGAGAAGATACCATGCTTGGAAGCAGGAAGATATGGACGAAGCTATAAAGAAACATCGGAATGGAGAAATTGGATTTAATGAAGCTTGTAGAAGATTCAAAATACCAAAACCTACACTGAGAAGATATTTGAAGGGTTTGAATAAAAGAACAAAATTTGGTAGACCTAATGATATGCCACCAGAAATGGAAGACATATTGGCGCAGCATTTAGTAAATTTAGAGTCGTGTTTCTTTGGACTAACTGTAACTGAGTTCAGGAAACTTGCCTTCGAGCTTGCTGAAAAATTTCAACTTCCTCATCGTTTTAACAAGGAGAAGAAAATAGCAGGCAAAAAGTGGTATTACAGGTTTATGAAAGAGCATCCTACTTTGTCCTTGCGTGTTCCAGAACCAACCTCGATGGCCAGAAGTAAAGGATTTAATAAAGAGCGTGTTGATGAGTTTTTTGACAAGTACGAAGAAATATTGGATAAATACAAATTTGCTGCACATCAAATATATAATATGGATGAAACTGCATTGTCCACCGTTCACAAACCTTCCAAAGTTATTGCTCAAAAGGGAAAACACCAAGTGGGTGCAATCACAAGTGGAGAAAGAGGTCTGACTACAACAGGCATATGCGCGATGAATGCAGCAGGTGAATTCATACCACCCATGTTAATATTTAAGCGTAGCAGACTTAATGATGCCTTAAAAAAAGGAGCTCCACCAAACACAGCATTTGGTTGTTCAAAAAATGGATGGATAACATCAGAACTTTTTGTCCAATGGCTTCAACATTTTATTAAGTGCACAAGATTAGAAAAAAGTGATCGAAAACAAATTTTGCTTTTACTAGATGGTCATAGTACACACACCAAAAATTTGGAAGCTATCCAGATGGCTCGCGATTATGGCATAGTTATGCTATCTTTCCCTGCTCACACGACACATCGCCTACAACCGTTGGACAGATCGTTCTTCAAATCATTGAAAAGCTGTTATAATGAAGCCGCATCTTCGTGGCTACGCTCAAATCCTGGTAGTGTCATAAAACAGGCTAACGTTGCAGAGTTGCTTGGAAAAGCGTACCCTAGGTCGGTTCGTATGGATATAGCGCTAAATGGTTTTAAAGCAACAGGGTTATGGCCTTGTGATAGAAATGTCATAAAAGAAGAGGATTTTGTAGCTTCTGTATTTGTTTCTGATCCATCGAATCAAGAACTTGGTGATCCAACTGAACCAACTACGGAATCACCCCCTAGTGCTACATCGCCATCAATATCAACGGCACCAATAGTTGCATCGCTACCAATAAGGGCTGTATCTCCACCAACCGTTTCATCAACACCACCACCAAAAATTACAACGGCACCCTTAGCACCCATAGATTTAACACCACCCAACATTCAACCTGGACCTTCCACAATATTACAAGATACTTCACACGATGATAATATATTAATAGTTGATGAAATTACGGATAATCAAAAAATAAAGTCTCAATTGAATATTTTATCTCCTGTGCGTTGCATAAAAACAGTAATTAAAAAAATTAAGAAAGGCACTAAGCCAACAATGGAATTAACTTCAAGTCCCTACAAAAATGAAATAGAAGCCAAGGATAACATAAATAAAAGGAAGAAGCCTGTACTAGATCTAAAAAAAGTCAAAACAGAAAAGGGAATAAATAAAAATATAAAAAGAAGAAACACATGTGAAACAAGCAAGAACAAAAAAATAAAAGTTAAAGAATCGTGGTTATGTCAACTATGTCAGGAAGATCGTCAAGAAAACATGATCCAGTGTATAAAATGTAAAGGTTGGGTACATGACCTATGTGCTGGGGTTGAGAGCCATAGAAAGAAATTTGTTTGTGATATCTGTGTTCAAACTTAATAATTTTCTAAGTTCTTTCTCATTTTATTTCCTGTGTTATTGTAGCAATTAGGTTCGACTTTGTAACTATAAGAAAAGTTGATCTCAGACCTATGTCTCAGACTGAAGTGTTTGTATTTTTAGTTGTTCATGTGATCTCTGGTTATTGAGTATTTTTCTTAAAAGTTTATTATGTGTTCACCAAGTGTATGTTCGCCTATAGCCTTAGTCGTACTTAGAAAATATATTTTAATATTTTCTAAGTACGACTAAGGCTATAGGCGGTACGAATTTGAGTAATAAACCAGCAATGGAGAGGAATTGACGCCTAATTTATTTGCAAAAAAGTCTGTTAATTACGGTGGGGGGCGAGGTAGCACACATGAAAACTTGCTTACTACAGTTGCATTTTTCCATCACGTCGCTATGCACGCACACAATATAATTAGCAAACACTACCTTAAAGTATATGCACACTATCACATTCACACACAGGGACGCTCTATCATTACATGAAACAATCGCATCATTTGTGTAAGCATTTTAGGGATTTGACACTATCGATTATCGACTTTCGATAAGTTTTTCTAATAATTATTTACAACAGAGTTACTTTATTCGAGAGTAAATTTTTTTGTTCGAGATCTTTAACATGGTAGGTATATAGAAGCGCTAGGAAACGAGGTTCTTGCCGTTATTTTAGTCATAATATGCCTTTGCTATTAGATTGACTCTTTGTAGGCTTTTAGTACTTGCGTAAAGATACAGCTAGAAACTTTGGACTATATTGACGCTGGAAAGCGATCTAGCTTATTTCGAAAAATAACAAAATTACTTTTTTATATATTTGGAAGAAAAAGATACTGCGTGGGATTGTCGGATTTTCGTTTTCCTATGACATTATTTTTCTAAGATACTATGTTGACCTTCTCTACATGTTTATATTATATTTTTTGTTATTCATATTTTTCAACGTACTCAAAAATGCTGTAAATACTAAGAAACCATCTATTTTTCAATATTATACAGATACTTCAAAAAAGTTATCAATACTTTTTAGCAGTGCAGTGCAATTAGGTGTACCTACTGTAAGGACTTAGGATTATCTGATTATTAACAGATTTTGTAGATACCAAGGTATTTACTCCGTCACTATACTCTCAATCTCATGCTGAAAGCATGCTGTAGGTACCACAGTATATCACCTTAGAGCAGCTGTTTAGTTATGATTTAAGGTTATAAGCCACCAGGGAGTGCTGTACTTTGTCATAGATTTTTAATAATATTGTTTATTAAGTTGAGAGACATTTAATTTTTATTTGAATACGTAGTGGGTATTAATATTGAACACAATGATTTTTTAAGTAATCTTGTTTAAATAAACATACAGCATTTTTAATGAAACATCATTTGTTTTATTTATGTTTAAAGCGAAATTTACGATGTATCTATTTCTAAAAAGTATATTAAGTACAAACTGTTAGGACTACATCATGTTTCCTTAAAAATAAATACAGCATAATTAGCATTTCAGAGTTTAGAGTTATTTCGTGGTTTCATATGTATCAAATACCAAGTTACAGCAACATTGCTTCTTGAAATTGAAAAACTATTAGTCGAAATTGATATAAAACTAATGTATAAAACTAAAGTAATTCTACTTTAGAATTATATAATTAGTATCATCTGATGTGTTACGTTAAAAAATATGCTTTTTGAAAAAAATCTGCTCCTGATAGCTTATTATGAGCTGTTATGATTTTTTAAAACGTTATTGGCTCTGGTTTAAAGTTCACTTTTTCGATTTACAAGAACTGATTTAGAAAAACTGAACCCTAAAAAAAAATTTATTTAAAGTTATGATTGGTAAGTTAAAACTTGTACCTACATACTTTACTTGGAAGGCTTATTTTTTTCATCTACTTCATCTGAACGAAGTGTATATTTGTTTGTAATGCTAGGCTGCCGCCATGGCTATAGTGGCCACCCCATCTGTAATAAAACACCGCCAAGCTATTTAGCTTTCCGGTAAACCTAGCGGGATGAATAAGAAGTATGGGTACTTTAATTCAATTGCCAAGTTTTAATGAACCAAATATGTATAGAATTTAAATATTTTTTTTCGTCAATGAACCATTAGTAAGACGATAAAAATATCTCGGTATAAATAATTTATACAATCCCCCCACCAATATCGACATATGAAATCTTGCTGTCCAGCCCTAATTTTATTGCGGTGTGGCCGACTTCATAAAATTAAAGTCCTAATTTTCGAGTAAGAAAGACTTACGTAGAACTTATCATTATTATTAAACAATTTTTTAGTCTCGTTTTCATTATTTTTTGTATTATATTTGTAAAAATCCTTTCTTAGCGGATGCCTACGTCATAGTAGATATGCGTTGATAAATCAGTGAGTCAGTCACCTTTTCATTTTATATATTTAGAAAATCATATCACACTGGCTATATGGAAATATATACCTATAAATTTTGAAATAATTGAGTAAAAAAACTAATTTTATGAATTCGCTGAGTTTATGGAGCTCTAGCTGCATCAATGCATTTTAAACAATAGTGGGAGAGTACCAGCCAATCAGACACCATTGCGATCGTTATAATAATGCAATCATTTTAACCGACTTCAAAAAAGGAGGAGGTTCTCAATTTGAATTTTTTGTATATTTGTTACCCAATTATTCCGCCAAATAATGAATGGAATTTGATAATTTTTTTTGTTTAGTAGGGCATACTTCAGAGGTGGTTCCCATATAAATTTTTGTTGATATAATGTTAGATGTTACTCCATAACTACGTCAAATCTGAACCGATTTCAATTTTTTTTGAAAGAAAGCATAATAAGGTTGGGCCTATTTAAAAGGTGAAGAGAAGATGATTCATATCTTCGGTGATGGAGGAAGGAACTCAATGATTAAGAGCAAATTGCTCGCGATCAGAGATATACACAAAAAAGCTTAAAATAATAATGTAAAAAAAATATCTATCGCTCAGCGGGCGATGGAGAGAGCTATGCTCGGAGTGTCCCTGCGGGATCGAATCAGAAAATATGAGGAGATCCGTAGGAGAACCAGAGTCACCGACATAGCTAAGCGAGTCGCGATACTGAAGTGGAAATGGGCGGGGCACATAGTTCGAAGAGCTGATGGTCGTTGGGGTCCCAAGGTGCTGGAGTGGCGACCCCGCACCGGGAAGCGCAGTGTTGGCAGACCCCCCACCAGGTGGACCGACGACATCAAACGAGTCGCAGGGAGCCGTTGGATTCAGGCGGCGCAAGACCGAGGCCTGTGGAAGTCCATGCAAGAGACCTTTGTCCAGCAGTGGACGTCTATCGGTTGATAAAGAAGAAGAAGAAAAAAAATATCTTTAAAAAACCGACTTCATACGCCGATCGGGCAAAGTTGGGCTAGCGTCGCGCATTAGTTTCATCATTTATATTTAGGCCCGCCCGACTTCAACATACATGTACAAATTAAAATTGTTTTATACTTTGTAGTGGCGTTTAAAGTCGGTTTTATAGAAAGAATTTTTTATCATTATTTGATAATCCCACAGACGATCAAAGTTCGTATCTATTCATATCTACACTAGCGGCACGCTATGATGGCCGGTTTGACGTTTGTCCGCTCATGAAGTTCCGTATTAATTGATAACGACTTTGAAGGAAATAATTGTATTACTTTATTGACGATAGTGATGTGCAGAGATTCATAAATTTTATCGAATGTAGTTTTAGGTTTAGGACTCAAAATTTATTTATTAAATTGATTTCTAAAATGTATACAAGTGTAGAAAAATCAGTTTGCACCATTTAAGGGGTGAATGTACTTGTGAATATGAACAATTTTCACTATGTGGACAAACCTCTGAAATCGCAAAAAAATATCAGCTGTTTCATACAAAAGGTAAAATTTTTATTTTTATATGATATATACCACAACTCGGCATTTGGTTTTCTAAATTGAAAATTTTTAAAAATGGAATCTAATACGATCGTCACATAGGATCACTGGCTAGCACAACTACTACCTCCGGCAAACTCGCGTCAATGCTCAATGCAAAACAAAGCAGTTTCGAATTGACGTTGCTTCGAAAAGTATAAACTGTCAGTGCAATGCGATTGTGATATAGTTTTGACCTGGCTTTGGATTTCAAATATTGATACTGCATTACTGTTGACCCTTGCTCGTTAATTTGGACTCTGTTCAAGCCCTTTGTTGTGGATTTCGTCGATATGACCGAACGTACGCAGAGAACTGTAAACCTATTTAATCAGGTACAAAAACAAAACTTAATTGTTTTTTGTTCGAGAATAAATTGACATTCCACATCACTATTGTAATGTGTCAAACCGGCCATCATAGCGTGCCGCTAGTGTAGTCATATTTTACTTAAAGCTTATAAATTAGTCGTTCACCCCTTCCTATTCTATCGTGATTTAAATTCTATGGGATCAATTTATAATGCAGTTCAAGATAAAGGTCTCTAAACGAATAGTAAGTAGGAAGATTAATTTTCAATATTTTCCCCAAATTATTTCATGTACGATTAAGTAGCAACATTTTCAGATCGACAGTTTTCTTAAGTTTTCTGCATAAGTATTGCATTATTTGGATAAAATAATACATCAGAAGTAAATAAATGTTATCCTTTAGTAAACTGGATGTTTTAAATATTTTTTTAGAAGAAAATACTCTCATATTCGGCATTTATAGCGGAGCTCATTCCCCGCTAACCATACGTAGTTGACAGGCGCGTGACTCGAGTCAAACAGTTTTATATAACGAGTAGGACCACTGCTCATACCCAACTTACAGAGGGGTACGCGCGTCAATTCTTCTCCTGTGTTGGTTTATTACTCAAAGGTGCCGCTAGTGTAGGCGCCTTAATCGTACCGAAACTATATTTTTGAAAAACGTTAAAATACCTATTTTGATAAAAGATATTCTTGTTTCTATGATTGTTAATAAAAAGGCAACAAACTAAAGATTCAGTAGTTATAGAAGATTTTGTTTTATTTCAATTGCACTGAATATTACAGTATGATTTCCTTAGGGGGTACGACTTAAGAAACCTTACCCTACGAACAATGTTTTTCAACTTTTACAGGTAACAGTTATTAAAGTTTTTTCTTCTTTATTGGTACATAATATATCTCCTATATTCCCTTTAACCTTATTTCATCCCTTGAGGATATTACTTGTCAAGAACATCTACGAGTATGATTTTATTTCCTTTGTAATCTAAAAAAATGTTTCTTCATAAAACTTTACTATTCCTCCCTTTTATTGACAGAATTTCAAAAAAATCTACCAGTTTACTGTTTTGTAAAGGATTATTCGAGCAAAAATTGCCCAGCAACTTGCCAGAATTTACTAGTGTAATTGTACAAGTGTGATGTTATGAACGATATCAAAAGCTTCAATAGCCCAACGGTTATAGGTTCGTACTAAAAACTTTGAGTTGACGGTTCGATCCCCAATCGTTGCACTGCTGCCGTACTTACTACCAACACAAGCTAAGTACCGCTTATTTGGAGTCATGAGGAGATTAATTATTATTAGTCAAGCTCAGGTTAGCTTTATAAGAAAAATTAAAATAAAAGAATTCCTTTCAAAAAAATTGGCAATAAGAGGTCATTACATTCGATTAAATTTTAGGATTGAACGAAAGCCTACAAAACAAAGCTCATTGTGAATTGAAATTACAAAAAGCGAATCTAAATATTAAGAAAAGAATAAATAAAGTGTGTTGATTTTCACAAGTGCCTACGCGATAAGAAGCGGTGTCAAGGGTCCACGTGCCTCCGGAGACGAGCCTCTGACCTCAATGTTTCTTTTATCTTTCGTCGTGAAATTAAAATATCTCTACCTTTTTGTACAGTAGGTAATTAATGAAGCTTCGCCCGCGACCTATTCCGGGTTTTTTTCAGAATAGTCATATACCTATAGGTACTCGTAACTTATAAGTTATAAGTATGAACTACTCTCAAAGCAACAAAGATTTTCTTTAAATCAGTTTCAAATCTTGCAAAAAATTGTAAAGAAAACTTTCTCAATGAATGAACGATGAAAAAGCGCTTTGAATACCAAATAAATCATGCATAAACGTCTTGCATTGCAGAATAGGTATTGTATCCAATTTTTTTATTTTTCTCATCGCCTACTTTAGTACTTAAATACATTCAAATTGTAATGATTACCAACTGTATCTAACTTGTAAGTAATGATTTCAATATATAATGCTCGTTAAAGTAAATAGAGATATTATGTAAAGTAATCATCATCATCGTCAATGAGCTCTCCCAATGCCCACGTACGTAATTAACTTAATGATACACTTACCTACACTGACAGAAAAATTATATCATAATGAGGGAATACATATTCAACTGTTTATGCACACTTCATACGTTCTTGATCACTGTTCAGTAATATGTATATTAAATCAATATAACGTATAGTCTATCTGCAAAAACCTATACCAATCATTAAAAAAATCAAAATCTATACCAGCTTGAACAGAAATTAAAAACCTAGAACTAAGAACTTGTATCAAATCAAAGAAACCATCATAAAGTTGGAATTATTGTAGGTTAAAGTAGACCGGTGGTCGATAAGTTTCTTGACATAAGTTATTATCTTTGTACCCAAAACTTTGGGGTAAATGTTCCCTGCGCTGTAAGTTATCAAGTTAAACGTGAAAATCACCTGTGCCGTGTTCTGAATTATGGTTATATTATACGACTCGGTTTTACGAGGGATTTTGCCTGCATTAATTTGACTTCAAATTCCACGTACCTATCTAAGGGTGGTTTTGAAAACCTAAAACATTCAAATGAATACCTAGATATAGATAGTACTTTTAATTAGTATGCCTAAGGTAGGCCTACAAATAAAAAGTATTATAGTAAAAGTATTTCCCACCGGCGGAAATGAGGTTACTTTCTGATTGAATTGTAAGTTACGAACCAGTGGTAGATTAATTTGATGATTCGAAAGCAAAGTTTATTTGAATAAAAAATATTTCTATCCTATTCTAATAGGCTTTGCTTCAGCTGTCTACAAGATAGATAAGCTAAATGTACAAAATGTTGTAACATTTTTTTTTTTAAAGAGCAAGTGCTGAGTTTCTTGCCGGCTCTTCTCAGCAGAATCAACTTTCCGAACCGGTGGTAGATTCTTGCCTTGTTATAAGAGCCAGAAGTTGGCCGACATGAAAAAATGATTTTGAATTTTAATTTAAATATTGAATTTATTAGTAAGGGTGAGAAAAAGATAGATGTAGATTACGGTGCTGCAGAGCACGGTATGACGTACGCGGATATTTCTGTATTACACTCCAAAGCACCTTCTCTAATCTTCTACAATTAAAATTTATTTGAAAATTAAGCTTTCCCTGAGATTATCATGTGTGTCTAGTCTGTATCTGTTTCAAAATCCGATTAAAATAATAAAATTCACAACTCTGTGAAAAGAACACTCTGCACACAATCAATTTGCATTATCGATAAAGAATCTTTTCCGTTTGTATTCCTTGTACAAATAGATAAGCAATCTTTAGAAGCTTCGTAACAAGGGTCGATACCGATCTCCGAGTAGAGTCAACAACTGTCTCGAGAGTGAGACCCTTTTCCCTGATAATAATAACTTGCTTCACTTATTTGGAAGCTAAGCGCTTGTGATGCTTCTGATGTTAAGTTATGCACGATTGTTTAGAACCGTCGAGTCAGTTTTATCGTGTCTTTTTCTTATTTTGAGCTTTACTATTTAGAACCATGAATGTTTTTTATTATTTTGTTAACTATTATTTTATTAATCACTAACCTTTTGCCGCGGCATCGCTCACTTTAAGCTCAATTTTTTAAACCCCTATATTCACTCCCTTAGGTTGAATTTTCAAAAATCCTTTCTTACCGTACGCCTACGTTATAATAGCTTTCTGTATGCCAAATTTCAGCCTGTTCGAACTTAGGTTTGAGCTAAGCGTTGATAATTCAGTCAGTCAGTCAGTCAGTCAGTAAGTCAGTCAGTCAGCTACCTTTATATATTTAGATTATTTACTATTTATTTCCTGTAGTTTAAAGCGTGAAGACTGAAGATATTTATTCGTATTGCAAGGTCTGACTAAAATCCTAAAGTTTATAACTGCCTTTTAATGTACACTTTTTCAACGTTTTAAATTAGCTTTTCCTTAAATTCGTAACAATATACCTAATCAAGATTCTATAACATTCACGACAAAGAAATCAGAGGGATGTGAAACCTACTTAATGCCTATAACACAATATGTTTTATTAGGGCAAATGCAAAATACAATTTCACGTGGGGGAAAAGTTCTCTGAGAGTAGACTACTTTGCAAATATCGTGGACCCTGTTGAGCTAAGTGCATGATGTAATAATACCTAGCACCTCGGCGCCTCTTTAGTCATTAAACTAGATGCTAAGCACTTGTTCCTAGAATATTACCTGCGAAAGGACTTGCTAAATGCTGTAAAGCTACGTACGAATTATCGCTAATGCTTACATTTCTTTTCGTTTATTCCCCAACTGCGAAAAGGTGTTAACCAAAGAGAAATATAACCATTAATAACTAATAATAATAATCAACGTATTTATTCTTAAACTTGCCTCTGTAAATACGCCTACCTACGCTAATCTATTCCAGAAACTCCAATACATACTATACAGTACTTATTAGATTTTGATAAATGAGGCGTGCTAGCTTTTCGCCTGATGCTTGTGACATCATTATAAATCCAATATGGCGGACATGAGAAATAGTACATTGCGATACAAGGTTTTGAGGTAGTACTACAATACTTACTAGCATGTTGACGTTTGTGTGAGCCTGAGCCGTAGACGAAGTTTTACCAACATTCAAAAAAATGGGAAATAAATTAAGTGTATTTTATTTCTTGTGTACAAAGTGGCTCTTATAAGACAAGTCAAGACTCTATCACCAGCTCCTTCTGTTGAACCTTCTGTTGAAGCACACACTTAAAACGAGAATCAAAACGTAGATTCTATGCATTTCTACTACATTTTTGAGTCAATTAGATTAATGGAATTAAAATTAAGACTGAAATGAAATGAAAATACACTTTATTATGTACACCAATCAACACAAAACAAAAGAACATAAAACATACATACAAGGGAAGAATCAGCTGTACAATAGGCGGCCTTATCGCTAAGAAGCGATCTCTTCCAGGCAACCTAAATACAAGAAATGGGTGAGGGTGTACACTGAAAAAGGAATAAAAGATAAAAATAATAATTAGGTGAAAAAAATATATTGTTTATAAATAAAAATATAATAAACATACCTACATATACATAGATGTTACATACATATATACTTAAAGACTGCATAGAATTTCACGAAGTTCGGTAGAATAACTTTTAAATCGTATGTATTTACATGAGAAATGCAGTATTCGACTAAAGCATCGAAAAGACATAAACAACCGTCTGAACTCTGATATTTTTTAGTAAACTCAATCAGTACCCAATCATGGATGACATGTTTTATATTATTAGGATGAAGAGTAGAATTTCCTACATTTAATTTCTCAGGAAATTACGATGCTTCTGTACCGTTTCCACTTTGTATAATCCTCTAAAGAGTAGGTAACTATCAGGAACGAGTTTAATGATAAGATGAGTCCTTGAAGACGATGAAGAGTCCTTGGTTTCACGTGAAATAAATTTAGTGGCAAAATTGTACAACTATTACTTAATCTTAGAGCGATTTATTATTTTCATTGTTAAACTCCACCGTCCCGGATATGAGCAAACTTTCAGATTAATATTGAATAAGCACTCTACACTCGCACAGTGTGACCAGAGAGATATTGATTTCAAACTATTCGTTATAGTTAAGCACTAGATGTGAGAGCAGGGCAGATATACTAGTGGTTAGGATTGCGGTCCTCTTCGAGGGGTCGCGGGTTCCGTCCCGGGACTGAATTCTGACTTTTCGGAGTTATGTGCGATTAAGCAATTAAATATGCTTGTTGCTTCAACGGTGAAGGAAAACATCGCGATGAAAGCTGCACGCCAGAGAGTTCTCCATAATGTTCTCGAAGGTGTGTGAAGTCCACCAATTCGCATTGGGCCAGCGTGGTGGACTATGGCCTATAACCCTTCTCTGAGATAAGACCTGCGCTCAGTAGTGAGCCGTTGATGGGTTGCTAATGATGATGATGACGAACATACCAAAACAGTGGAAACTATGTATACTATATGTACACTGTGATAAACTAACAGTGGGAAGTCTGCACATTTGCACTGGGCCAGCGCACAGCGTGGTGAACTATAGCCTAAACCCTTTCTTTGAGTAGAGACCAGAGGTGAGGTTGTCTAAAGTTATTCCATTGATCGTAATCGTATTCGATGACACTAGCGTCAAAGTAAAATTAACCATAAAAGCATTGAGTTAGAGCTCAATTTCGTGTGTGCATCCTTATACGTTTACGTATGTACGATACGCTCCATATCGCTCCATGTACTTATGAATTTTTGAATTCAAATCAATACAATCAAGGATTATTTTACTTTGACGCTAATGTCATCGAATACGAATAAGATCAATGGAATAACTTTTAGACAATTGGTACCTAGCTCAGTAGTCGTATCAGTACAGTATCGACAGTTCCTTAAATCCACACGGTGCAGCATTGCAGTATCTTGCAGCATCAGGGTCGAAGAGTTGGAATCTGGAGTTTAAGTATCCAGGGCTATTGACTGATGCTATAAGCAGCATCAGGATTGAAGAGTTGGAAGCAAAATTTTTATGGGACCATCTCGCAAACTTTCTTGATCGATAAAAAATTCGCAAATCGTTCTAAAAATCTCGGAGACATCGACACGTAAAAATTCTCTCTCTCTCTCTCTCTTTCTCCGATAAGAGACTGATAGTCATTCGCATTTGTCAAGTATTGACTTCTTTACTCTTTTCTAGAGTTCTCTTCTCTCTCTCATGAATAGAGTACATGCAGCACATATTCCTGAAGTTAATTTTGAAAACTGATAAATACCCACTTGCCCTTTGAAGAAGAGTGGCCTGAAATCAGTAAAATCTATCACAGAATTGAGTACTCATATAGCAATATAAGAGTCTCAATTCAAGAACACCGTCGCCTTTGATATTCAAGCACTTTCGATACGTCTTGAGATGGAAAGATCTCCGAAGTGCTAGATTCATATCTGCCAAGTGCGTCTTTGATATAGGTATGAGTATCTTGAAACAAAGGTGAGCCTGCCAACGTTTTTCGTCTTTCACTAAAAAATTGCCACTAAACTCAATAATGCAATTTAGAAAAAAGTTTCCGGTTCTTATCTTCCAGGATAGAATAATATTTCTGTCAAGTAACAGAATTATCAAAGAAAACGGCTTCTTAGCAGCATTGAGTAACTACTAAAGTAGCGGCACGCTATGATGGCCGGTTTGACGTTTGTCCGCTCATGAAGTTCCGTATTAATTGATAACGACTTTGAAGGAAATAATTGTATTACTTTATTGACGATAGTGATGTGCAGAGATTCATAAATTTTATCGAATGTAGTTTTAGGTTTAGGACTCAAAATTTATTTATTAAATTGATTTCTAAAATGTATACAAGTGTAGAAAAATCAGTTTGCACCATTTAAGGGGTGAATGTACTTGTGAATATGAACAATTTTCACTATGTGGACAAACCTCTGAAATCGCAAAAAAATATCAGCTGTTTCATACAAAAGGTAAAATTTTTATTTTTATATGATATATACCACAACTCGGCATTTGGTTTTCTAAATTGAAAATTTTTAAAAATGGAATCTAATACGATCGTCACATAGGATCGCTGGCTAGCACAACTACTACCTCCGGCAAACTCGCGTCAATGCTCAATGCAAAACAAAGCAGTTTCGAATTGACGTTGCTTCGAAAAGTATAAACTGTCAGTGCAATGCGATTGTGATATAGTTTTGACCTGGCTTTGGATTTCAAATATTGATACTGCATTACTGTTGACCCTTGCTCGTTAATTTGGACTCTGTTCAAGCCCTTTGTTGTGGATTTCGTCGATATGACCGAACGTACGCAGAGAACTGTTCTAAATAGTCAGACACGTGAGTTCGTAATACGCCTTCGTAACTATTTCGATCGTGAAGCTCAAAATGGAGGGCCAATTTTACCTATAACGTCAGTGGTTGAACGCGTAGCTGATGCGCTTAATATTGGACAACGAACTGTTAGACGGATAACTAAAAAAAAATATGGCGAGACTGGCACAGAAGAAAATAAACTTCACACACCAAAAAAGAGAAAACGAGCAAAACCAGTCGTAGGCATCGATAGCTTTGATGCCGATGCTATCCGAAGACATGTTTACGGCTACTATTTACAGAAGGAGTATCCAACAAGAAAAAAGTTGGTGCATTCACTGAAGGAAGCTGGATTATTCTTCGGTGGGGAAAGTTCTTTAACGAAGATTTTGAAGACCATTGGATTTCGATACAAAAAATGTAACAAACGCAAAATATTGATGGAAAGATTTGATATAGCGATGGCAAGGTATACTTTTTTACGGCAAGTGAAAGAAATCAAAAATTGGCAAAATGTTGTGTTCTTGGATGAAACATGGCTTAATGCTAACCATACTGTAGGCCGTTCTTGGAACGATGACACAGCAGCATCTACTTCCAAAGTTCCTGTAGGAAAAGGATCGCGACTTATAATTTGTCACGCCGGAACCATCAACGGGTTTGTCGAAGGTTCTCTCATGGCTTTTGCGTCAAAAACCACTGGAGACTATCATGAAGACATGAATGGAGAAAAGTTTACTGAATGGTTTACCTCAATGTTGTGTAGCCTCCCTGAACCATCTATTATAATTATGGACAACGCCCCATACCACTCGATGCAAATTGACAAGCCACCTGCCCAATCCCAAAAGAAAGCTGATATCGTCGCATGGCTTCGTAAAAATGGCGTAGATGCAAACATGAATATGTTAAAAGCGGAATTAGTACGTCTTTTAAAAGAAAACAAACCAACCAAGATCTGATACGTCATTGACGAAATAGCATTAGAACATGGGCACAGAGTTATACGGTTACCGCCTTACCATTGTGAGTATAATGCGATTGAGTTGGTGTGGGCTCAAATTAAGGGATATGCTGCAAGACACAATACAGAACCCCCATTTACCACAAAAAAAATGCTAAAATTATTAGAAGAAGCTTGTGAACATGTGACTAAAGGAGACTGGGAAAAGGTTGTGAATAGAACTGTTAAATTAATAAGGGAAGATTATGAAAGAGATGTGAAAATAGATAATATTATAGAAAACGAACATATAATTATTAATGTAGGTGATGATAGCAGTGACGACAGTGAAAATAGTAGTATGGACGAATCTGATTAATTATGGCCTTTTGTGGCACCTTTTTTGGTATCTTTTGTATTCATATGTTTCTTGTGTGCATATAAAGTATGTATATTCATTTTCATTCAAATATTCAGTTCGTTCAAATAAATTAAATAAACATATACATTTTTGTTTTATTAAACCTATTTAATCAGGTACAAAAACAAAACTTAATTGTTTTTTGTTCGAGAATAAATTGACATTCCACATCACTATTGTAATGTGTCAAACCGGCCATCATAGCGTGCCGCTAGTGTATTTACCAAAAAGTATCCTAAAATATTATGTCATAAAGGTAATGCGCGGATAGGTAGATATATACTTCACAGACCTTTGAGAACATTATGGAAAACTCTCAGCCATGCAGGTTTCATTACGATGTTTTTTCTTTTACCGTTAAAGAAAGTGATATTTTAAAACTTGCTTCAAATGCACTTAACTCTGAAAAGTCTCAGATGTGGTTCTCGGATCGAATCGCCGCAGGGCTACGGATAGACGTAATTTTTTGCATGGGTATAGTTGAGGACCTGGAGAGTGACGTATGCTACTTTTATCCCGGAAACTCAAAGAGTTCCTGAAGGATTTTAAGAACTAAATCCACGCCGACGAAGTCGCGGGCATCAGCTAGTAATATATAAAAATTCTTTTAAAAAAACCGACTTCAAACGCTACTGAAAAGTATAAAATAATTTCAGTATGTAAATGTAAATGTAAATTCAGTATACATGTATGTTGAAGTCGGGCGGGCCTCAATAGATCTATGAAACTACAACGCTCCAAGTACTATTAAATTCTGTGCCTGGACCTACAAACTAAAAATTTTGGCTAGCGTGGCGCATTCGTTTCATCTTTTCATCGTTTCTATTTAGGCCCGCCCGACTTCAACATACGTGTACAAATTGAAATTATTTTATACTTTTCAGTAGCGTTTGAAGTCGGGTTTTTTTAAAAGAACTTTTATATATTATTATATATATGTATATACGAACAAAATGAATATGACGGATGTTTTAACCGCATATTTTCCATAGTCGGGGTTTTAAACTTTTTGTCTACTTAGTTATATTCATTTCATTTTGTGGTATTATGTTCCCTCGTGTCGTTACACTGTACTGTTCACTTTCGAAAGCCGCACTAGTCTAGCATATTAACTACTTATCTTCGTTTGAGTATTTCACAAATTCCCCGATGAGCTCGCATGGAGATACGATACAAATGGAAATATGCAGGCTCTCCAATTTATCGTTGTCGTGAGCCGTCAGTAGGAGGTACTATTGTTCTGGTTAAGTAGATTTGAGCTGAGTTTCAGGCAATACTTCTGAATATAGCTTGATAGTAAATTCGTTTAAATACCTTCTCCTTTGTGTAATGTTACTTTGAGCTATTTAATATGCTCGGTATGTTGATTTCCGCGAACCGCGTGGTACTTACGTTACATACGTTTTTAAAATTCCCATGGGAACTCTGATTTTCACTGGAATCTATTAGGCGCGGTTTATGCAGAATTAGGTCGAAGAAATATTAGTAAGTAGAGCGACGTTCATACACATAATGGCAACCTTTTGCCCTTTGATGATCTGCTTAATAATATTATTATGTTTAGAATACATGTGATATGATAAAATACATGTGATCCTAAGAAGACATTCATCCTTTCTGGTGAAATTCATTGTAGGTTAGTATTTTGGTTAGGCACTTAGAAAGATTCCAAGCATCACACTTCTAAAGATCACCGTATTGTACTCTCAGTTATTTATAAAACGACAAAATTCGATGAAAATCGATATCGATATCACCGTCACTTCACCACAATGAAAGAACAGTACAAATGATCAACATAACTTACAACAGCTCGATTGAAATATTTTGAAGTTTGATTTTGTTCAGATGTATCGCCACGCTCTGGGGAGAGTCTAGAATATTAATTCACTTCGTGCGAGAATTTTCCATTTCAACAAATTCCCAGGTGTGTGTAGAAACATGTTGGGATTGTATCCGAGCTGGCTAATTCATCATGCCTTCCTTGCGTTTGATATATTAGTTAGTTTCCACTGTTTTGGTATGTTCATCATCATCATCATTAGCAACCCATCAACGGCTCACTACTGAGCGCAGGGTCTTATCTCAGAGAAGGGTTATAGGCCATAGTCCAGCACTCTGGCCCAATGCGAATTGGTGAACTTCACACACCTTCGAGAACATTCTGAAGAACTCTCAGAATGCAGGTTTCCTCACGATGTTTTCCTTCACCGTCGAAGCAAGTGATATTTAATTGCTTAAACGCACTTGACTCCGAAAAGTCAGCGGTGCGTACCCGGGATCGAACCTGCGACCCCCCGAATAGGAGACCACAGTCCTAACCACTAGGCTATCACTGCTTTGGTATGTTAGTAGGTTTAAATTTTAGCGTACATGCAGCAGCGATTTGTTGTTGATAATAATTACATTTACTGACCGGTAATTAATGCAGAGTTAGCGACATAGCTCATAGAGTCGCGAAGCTGCAGTGGGGCCGTAGATAGTATTAAGAACCTATAGACATTGGGATTCTAAGGTAATAAACTAAATGATGTCTTAAAATGAGTATTTGAATATTAGTATTCAATTCGATGCCTTAATATGGGTAGCATAAATATGTCACGCACTCTTTAAACATTTCTGTGGTGGTGTCGTATGATGCGGGTTGTTACGTTCCCTCAAATATGGTCGAGCGAAGCAACGGCTGGGTCATGCGTCATGCTCGTGAACGGGTACCACTGGCGGGAATGGGGCTACTTTATGTCTGCCCATCTTAAGATATATTGCATTGTTAGTAGGTATGCATTTTTGGAACTTCCCTCATTGTGGAAACACTGCATACATAGCATAGTATTTTTTTATTTTGTAAGCTTGTTTTGAAAAGAGCAACCGCCGAGTTTCTTGCTGGTTCTTCTCGGCAGGAAAGGCATTCCGAACCAGTGATGGAGTCAGACGATTCAAAAGTACTTGTAAAAAGTTTGAATAAAAATATTTCTATTCTATTCTATTAAACCTTACAACTGGAAATGCATTGTGTGCTTATCCTCCACAAGACCATCTCAAACGAGTTCCTGATAGCCACTGGATACAAGCGGCACAAGATTATGTTGTTTGGCGATGGTGAGCGATATAAGACCTATTTCTATCAGAGGACGTCTATAGGAGCGTATATGCTTGGAAAATTGAAAATAATTAAATTCAAACGAAGCGAAGACTTTCTTTTTAAGGTGAAAACGCAATGTAATTCTTTCAACGTAGACACCTACCACAAAAACATCGCTATCATAAATCATAAGGACACCATTTTATTCACAAAATGAACAAAAGAAGTAGCAAATGAAATGTCGCCAGCCACGAAGAACTTGTAGAATTCTCTTGTTCTAAACGGCTGACAAGATAAAGCTTAGAAGGGAAATAATCGCTTTTATCAGCAAGCCGCAACGCGCCTTGTCCAAACAAGTCGGATCAATTATCTGATTAAAGTCGAGCTGAAACAAGTGGTTTCTAGGTTAGGGTTGACACAATGTTTTAACATTTGAAGAGTTGTGGGGCACATATAGCGTTATTTGGCTATCTGTGTCTATCATCGCAGATTTCAATAGATGGATGGCTCTTAAATGTGTTTGAAAAAAAAACACTGTAGGCGTTAAGGACATTTTCGTACCACACTGTGACGCTGGGGTGGTCAGCGCTTCAATCTGGTAAACACAAAAATTGTGTATTCTTAGTGTGTGTGTGTTTTGGAACGTAAGTTCGTTATCGCGCGGTGCGGAAGGGGGCTAGACGGAAAAAAATAAGGAACCGACACTCGACACATTTTTGAAACCGACACTTTTTTGTTGAATTTGAATTTTGCATTGTATTCGGTATTTTCGCGGTACAATATTGGGTCTCCGTAGCCTAGTGGCTTCGGCAGTCGCTTAACAGTTACAAGTCGATGGTTCGAATCCCAGCTCGACAGACTGAATTTTCTATTTTCAATTTTATTTTAAATAGCTGATGCCCGCGACTTCGTTTGCGTGGATTTAGTTTTTAAAATCCCTCGTGAACACTGATTTTCCGGGATAAAAATGAGCCTATGTCACTCTACAGGTCCTCAACTATAGTACCCATGCAAAAAATCACGTCAATCCGTGGCTCTGTTGTGGCGTGATTGAAGGACAAACCAACAAACAAACACACTTTCGCATTTATAATATTACTATGATTAGAATATTAAATTGCATAGGAAAACACTGTAACATTACGTCCATACGATGTATTACATCCATACCTACTATGTAGTATCAGTATGTAGGTATAATGATCGCTTGGCAAAATCTGACGCCTTTGGAGTAGTTTGACTTTGACAAAATAGGGCTATCCACGATGGCCATATACCAGTACAAATGCCAGCATAAAATGAGCCGTACATTCAAAGTATCTTGTAGATTCCGGGGTTCAAGTTATTTGGACCTAATACTGAAGACTGCTATAATTTCTGAACTACTAAATTGACGACCTTGAAATAATTACAGGACAATCTCTAAAGTCCCTGCTTTCTAACGAAAAAAGAATGAATGAAATCGGAATACGCCTTAATGAATTACAGCTAAATACACATTTTGACTTTCATCCCCTCTCCCAAGGGAACCGTGCTGAATTTCGGGATAAAAGTATCCTATATTATACCTCGTAGTATGAACTTCAGTCATGCCAAGTTTCATTTAAATCCGTCCAGTAGTTTCGGCGTGATGCGCGGCCAAGATACAGACAGACAGACAGACAGACAGACAAAAAATTAAAAAAAATCGTTTTGGCTTCAGTATCGATTATAGAGTGCCCTCAAACAAAAATTTTCAAAATATCTTCAATGTACAGAATTGGACCTGTTACAGTTTAATATAATATTATAGATAGATAGATAGATAATTTCTACATGTGGAATTTTTCCCTAATTTTTTATTGTATAAATTGGATAAAATGTTATTGTACTACTAACGCCATCTGTTAAAAAACCAGAGTAACTCTTTGGTTTTGTAACATTGCTGCAATAGAAATAAACTAAATATAATTCAACGTAGTTAATCAATTTAATACTAGATGACACCAAGTTTATTACAATTCTTTCACTAATTAATCGACAGGAACTTCGTTCCATCCGGGTGTCCCTTGACACCTCTCAAGTTTTTTTTTTAATTTAGTGACAAGATAGCGCTTGATTGCGATCACCATGTATAGTGACGATGCTGTCTAAGATTTTAGTGAGCTAACTTGGAAGGGGCTTTAACAGTTTTTAATAAGAGACATACGTATACCGTACCGTACGACCTACTGACATACGCAGTCGACATAAGTGTTTTAAGGGGTGTTTTGTGTAGGATTTAAGGGGTTGCGGATTATGGAGACAACCCTAGTGAAGGCCAGGAAATTGATTACCTACCAATAAATACAGTGGACAGTTGTCAGATGTGCAAATAAAGCCTTTTGATCAAGCATTGTTTTTATTGTGACGAATTATTAAACAAACTCTTTCTTCATCATAATGACAATCTATCGACGTCGGTATTAAATGTTCTCAAAGGTGTGTGACGTCCGTTAACCTGCATTGGGCGACGGCGATGTGGACAATGGATTAAACCCTTCTCATTCCAAGGGCGATTTTCGTCCAGTAGTGGTCTATAATTAATTTATTATTTCATAGATTAATTAATAGACACCTCTTTAATATCTCTTTAATCAATGGTTTCATATAATTTATCTATGATTTCATAGATTAAATATAGAGATCGGTGCGCCATTTGCAATATTATTTATTAAATTATTAGTTCCAGAGACACTCGTATATCAAATGTGGCGCTTCAAACTGATCCATAAAATTAAACTGTCATTTGTATAGGGACAGCCAATGATCAGTGGTTGAGATGAATGAATGAAATAACGCGTTGCCTCAGGCAAATATCACGAGGCACGAAATGCTGCACTTAGTGATGACGTCATATCAGGAGACTGTCGATGGAAACGACACGGCACGGGCACGGCCCAGCTCCGGCACGGTTTAACGTAAAACATCCTTTATGCGACTACCAGGTTTGCATAAATCGTAGGCATTATGTGATAAGAATCGTCAAAGATGCCTCTGCTATATTTGATTCGTGCCGAAGCGCTGGGCTGCCGGAATTTGTAATCATCGGAGCATGACGCTCCATCTAACGAACATAATTTTACGTCACGGAAATGTTTCACAACGTCAATCAACTCTCGAATTATCTTTTAAAACAAAAAATTGCGAGAATTTTGTTTCTTCGCCACTTTGAGATACTAATAACAGCTACAAGAAAGTTTAAGGAAAAAAGAAGAAAAGAAGATTAGAAAATTTGAATGAAATGTTTAGCATTCTGTATTTGAAAAATCTCGTACAGAGCTGTCTTTAGTGGCAGTAATAATATCTGCTCATAAATAATTTATACTTACCTACCTAAAATCTATTTTATCTACCTAGCAGAAATCAATTCAATATCGATATGTGTCTACGCCAACAGCTAACGTATAAACCATTCCGTTTTACGTATTTATATAAAGATCGCGTATACGCCTAATTATTTTTAATGTATCTAATGACAGTGCCAATATTACTGAATCAATTGTTAAGTTGTTGTCACTGTCAATCAAGTACATATTATTATGTGAAAAATCAAAAATTATAGCCGGTACTCCGCTGGACTACACTGTCAGAAGCAGTTTCATTTTTCTCACCTGCATTTCTTTAGGACCTGCTGCCTCGTGTGTCGATTCCTATAACCGACATGGATATTGAAAAATCAAAGTAATCTTTATTATTAATGCATTACAATCTGAAGTTAGGTAACATTTGAAATAAAATAAAAAAGTACTTGAAGAGTTCTTAAGATTATGAGAACCAAAAGAAAATCTTTCTTTAATTTTAGATAATAACTCTGCGTTTATGAAAATACAAACTCTTTTCGTGATCTTTCAAATCGCTTTATTACTTGTACAAAAGAAATATTTCACGCGACTCATGCCGTTTCAGCAAGAAATCTTTTAATATCAAATCCGGATATTCTCATCCGGTTAGAAAGAGGGAGAAAATAAAACATTCTTTGTTGAAAAGGATTGAACTTGAAGAGGGTTATTTATAAGATTTTTTACTAGTCCCTTTAAACTTCATTCGATTCAGTAATATAGGTATACCTTTCAGAAATTTACAGCATGAACTAAAACTATGAAAAATTTCAATCGTTTCTTAAATACATATTCTGTGTTCCTCGGCTAATTTAATCGGTGAATCAAGTCAGTCAGTCAGTCAAGTCATCTGCATTGCCTATCACTTTATGACTACTGCTGAACTCAACATTGCCACCTTGCTCTAAAACTTTCCGCATGACGTTTAGTTTGATGATCCTTAGATTAAACTGTGGTGATAGAGCGTCCCCCTGCTAAGCCCTGTTATCATTTCAAATCCATCCAAAAGAGCCAACTCGAACTCGACCCTAATCGAAATCCATTGTGTGACTGTCTTCACCAGACGAATGAGATTTTCAGGTATTTGGAATAATAATAAAGATTAAGTTGTTTCTCGGATCACGCTCTCATACCTTTTAGTAAACTCAACGAAGAGGCAATACCTATATTTTTAGGGTTCCGTACCAAAATGGTAAAAATGGAACCCTTATGGTGAGACTTTCTCCGTCCGTCCGTCCGTCCGTCCGTCTGTCACAGTCGATTATTTCAGTAACTATTAAAGCTATCGACATGAAATTTGGCATAGTTGTGTATAATAGTGGCCCAACATCATTGGAATAAAGAAAAATCGAAAATTATTTTTAGTTTTATTAAAAAAGGGGGAAAATCGGGGGTTTGAAATTTCAAAGTAAAATAACTATATCGAGTGGGGTATCATATGAAAGGCCTTTACTTGTGCATTCTAAAATAGTTTTTTATTTATTTCTATATATAATAGTTTTTGAGTAATCGGCCAAAATGTCGAAAAAAAATATCGTTCCCCCCCCCCCCCCCCCCTTATCTCCGAAGTTTACCAAACGAAAATTCTGAAATAATTATGGTCAATAGAAGTTTATGTATATTTTACAGGAAAAATAAAAGCAACGCGTAAATTATTTTAGTTTGATTAAAAAAGGGGGAAAATCGGGGGTTTGAAATTTCAAAGTAAGATAACTATACCGAGTGGGGTATCATATGAAAGACCTTTACTTGTGCATTCTAAAACAGTTTTTTATTTATTTCTATATATAATAGTTTTTGAGTAATCGGCCAAAATGACGAAAAAAATACTGTTCCCCCCCCCCCCCCCTTATCTCCGAAGTTTACCAATCGAAAAATCTGAAATAATTATGGTCAATAGAGGCTTATGTATATTTTACAGGAAAAATAAAATCAACGCGAAAATTATTTTAGTTTAATTAAAAAAGACTTTGTTTGTAGAGGTTTATTAACAATAAACCTCTACAAACAAAGTTAACGATAAATAAGCAAATGAATATAATATTATCGTTTTACTTTTAGAGTACGGAACCCTCGGTGCGCGAGTCCGACTCGCACTTGGCCGGCTTTTTTTTAAATTATTGAGATTTAATAATTGGTCCGTTAGTCTGCCAATTTGCATTGGGCCAGCGTGGTGGACTATGGCCTATAACCCTTCTCTGAGAGGAGACCAGCGCTCAGTAGTGAGCCGTTGATGGGTTGCTAATGATGAAAAATGATGAATAATTAATTGTAGGAACATTTAATATTTAAAAATCAATAAAAAAGTATTGATCTTGTTTATTGGGCGGCAGAAAAAAATCGGCCAAGTGCGAGTCGGGCCTCGCTCTTTTAGGGTTCCGTTAAAAAAAATTAAATTAAAAGTATTTCCATGTACCCATGGAAGTATTTTAATTTATTTTTTTTAATTTAATTTAATTTTTATTATTTGTTGTTATAGCGGCAATAGAAATACATAATATGTGAAAATTTCATCTGTCTATCTATTACGGTTTACGAGATACAGCCCGCTGACAGACGGACGGACGGACGGACGGACGGACGGACGGACAGCGTAGGCTTAGTAATAGGGTCCCGTTGGTACCCTTTGGGTACGGAACCCTAAAAATGTCAGTTCGTTACGTGAGAAAATAGAACTTTTTCTGCGCTAAATTTTTCCGAGGCGAGTACAAGGGACAATGTAACAATGGTTCCACCATTCTCAATAGTATGTACGATAAGTTTGTAACAATTCTTGATCGAGAATTGTCCACGCTGCAATTTTTCAGCTTGAAAATTCTCGCTGTTCCATCTGCTTTAGCAGGGAAATGTTTTATGTGAAGGGTTTTGTAAAATTTTAAGTGTGAGTGAGTGTTGTAAATGAGTTTTCTACTATGTTCTACTATGAAAGCACATAGGGTATGATTGTTGATGCTGTATTGCATTTGTAGTAGTGTCTTTAGTGGAAATGTCATCAGCATATCATCAATCAGTTAAAAAAAGGGACAAAATAATTTACAGCTACTCGTATGTTTAGTTTTTGGATTTCAAAATAAAAAAATTAAAAATTTTGGGTGTATGAAACGTGCGATATTGCGGCTTGCACTTTGTTAGTTTTTAGGGTTCCATACCCAAAATGTGCCAACAGGACCAAATTACTATACCCTGTCCTCACTATGTGAGAGTGAGAGAGACTGAGCTGTCAAAAAGAAAATAAACGGTTGGGCTGGGTATAAGCCTCTGTTGTCCGTCTCGCGACCATATGTCCGTCTGTCTGTTAGCGGGCTATTTCATGAACCGTAATAAGTAGATACCTAGAAGCTTTACCACAGAATGTGTATTTCTGCCATTATAAAAATAAATGATAAAAAAAAATTGAGTTAAAAATTAAAGAGGGTCTCCATCATTGACGGTATTATTACGTCAATGGTCTTCATACAATAAACTTTTAAGCTCAATCTTAATAACTGGTGTAAATCTTGTACGATGGTACGGAACACGTGTCCGAATCGCACTTGACCGGTTTTTTATTTTACATAAACAATGGAACTTTAAATAATCAAGTATGAACTAAGCAAAGTCAATACCTTCAATGGAAAACACGATAAAACTAAAAATAAAAACATCTCGCAGACAAGATTGGTTTAGCGAAACAGTATTTTCTTCATTTAGCATTGGCATTGTTCTCGCATTGCTGTTTGAATAGCGTTGATTGATACAGTTCTTGTTTTGGTTATTTTCCAATCGCTTTTCACAACTCACTAGAAACAATATGCCGTAAAGATGGAATAGTATTTTTCCGTAAATCAGTTACTTTGATTGTGCTGTTATTTTATATTTATGATTACTGTTTGTAAAGTTTTTTTTTTGAAAACATAAAATCACTATATCGAGTAAAATAAGTGATTGACGAGCCAATATAGCGAGTTTGACGATATAAAATTAGTTTAGTTTTATGAATACTATGAGTGTTTAGTTTAATTGAATGAATATTATGAGAGAATCCCCGCTATGATAAGATCATCAAATGAGGACAAGCGTAGGAGAACCAGACATACCGAAAAGCTTTTCTGTACGATGAGCTATCATCGAGTAGCGAAGCTGATGTCACGATGGGTGCGCCAAATCCGAGAACCGATATTCATGTAGAACCGATGATCAGTGGCAGAAAGCCCCTATTATAGATTTTTTATTTATTTATTTAATCATAATAAATAACATAAAAGTTATTGCTATTACGCCAAACTGGTGATACATAACTTAATAATACTTAACGCTAACGCACTTAGACGACAAGTACCGATTTCACCAATGTCGAGTGACTTACCCGAGGGATGAATTGGGCGTTCTGACAGTTTTTGTACTGAATATACTGTCAAAATATAAAATTTACGCTTGGATAAGAATTATTTAATGTTCGAGTGACATTTTACTTAGGAATAAATTGGGCGTTCTGACAGTTTTTGTATTGAAGATACTGTCAAAATATAAAATTTACGCTTGGATAAGAATTATTTAATGTTCGAGTGACATTTTACTTAGGAATAAATTGGGCGTTCTGACAGTTTTTGTATTGAAGATACTGTCAAAATATAAAATTTACGCTTGGATAAGAATTATTTAATGTTCGAGTGACATTTTACTTAGGAATAAATTGGGTGTTCTGACAGTTTTTGTATTGAAGATACTGTCAAAATATAAAATTTACGCTTGGATAAGAATAATTTAATGTTCGAGTGACATTTTACCGAGGAATAAATTGGGCGTTCTGACAGTTTTTGTATTGAAAATACTGTCAAAATATAAAATTTACGCTTGTATAAGACTTACTTAATGTTCGAGTGACATTTCACCGAGGAATAAATTGGGCGTTCTGACAGTTTTTGTATTGAAAATACTGTCAAAATAAAAAAAATTACGCTCGGATTGGACTTATTTTACGTTGGTGATATCGGCCCTTAGTAGACTAATGACATCAGATGAATCGCAAAGAGCCGCTGATGGATACAAGCATAATAAGACCGAGACACGTGGAGGTACCTACGAGAGATCTGTGTCCTGTAGTGGACGTCTATCGATTGATAAAGAAGAACAAGATAAGGAATCCTGGCACTCATCAATATGGATTTTCCTATTGAACAACCCTAAACACACCACAACTGTGCTTGGTCTACTATACTTGGATACACGAATGAGCCCCTACCCAGTGGGGTCTATATTATTTACCTACCTATTCTGCCTCAACTCATGTTACACTAATACAACACAAATAGGCATCTATAAAAGTCGATAGCAATATTCTGTTGGTAAGGGTACAAAAATAACGTAGCGCTAATGATCTACGGATGGAAACACTGTACACTTTAGTGCCTTCCAATAAATAAAGGCTAAAGCATTACCTGAAAACACAAACAAAAACTACATAGGTAGCCAGCGAACGATTTTAATGATACTTTACATTCGATAAATCATCGATCCAGCGCAACAAAACGTGCCTTAATGGCCGTATTCCACGAAATATCTAACGAAAACGGACGCTGAGTCCCGTAAACAGGCCATTTTAAACCGACACGTGTGATTTATATTATGTTTTTAGGGTTCCGTACTCAAAGAGTGCTGAACGGGCGCCTATTCTGTCTATCCATCTGATCCATCTGTTACAGGTGTCCACAGCTTCAGCCATTAGGTATATGTATAAGTTATAAATAGCCTAGTTGAAATTTTCACAGAACTCTAGTTACTATGGCACCTCTTACCTAATACAAAAAAGTAGGCCCTCTCAAATAAAAAACTTTGTACAATATTTTTCAATCGTCCGCTTTATAATACAATATTTCCATTTCTATAGAAGTTTTTAGTGAAATTATTTTACATAATCCGGTCAAATATTGAAATTAGGGTTAATATTTGATGCGATGACAATCGAATGAAATGCGAAAGCGAATCAGAGGAGCGAATTGACGGTTACACGCATTTTAGCTCCTCGATTTTGCTACATAAGGCATCGTTATTATTTTTTAGTGAAGAATTAATTATGTGTACGACACCCTTCGTGTGCGAGTCCGACTCACACTCGGTCGTTTTATTTCCAGGTGGCAGTGTTACGCGAGAATGTCGTCAGGGGTCCGCAAATAGTGCCGGCGCCGGCGATGGGCTCGGCGTAGCGGCATGGAGGAGGACGAGAGGCGGCTGTCGTTCCCGCCGCCCGCGCCGCTGCACTCGCCCGGGGAGGAGATCGACGGGTCGCGGCTGCTGGGCGAGATCGTGCGCACGCTCGAGGCCACGCACCCGGAGGCGGCGGCGCCGCTGGTCGCGTCGCAGTCGCGCGACGCGCTCGACGCGCCCGCTGCGCCTGCCGCGCCCGCCGCGCCGCGGCCCCGGCGCGAGGAGCTGCGCATCGCGCTCGATGTCACGTTCTCGGAGGCGGCGCGCGGCGAGGGCGAGCCGCGCGCGGCCGTCACGCCGTTCACGCGCGAGTCCGCCAAGCGGGCCGGCTCGCGCGGCGCGCAGCTCGTGCGCGAGTTCGGCTTCATGCCGCGGCGCCGCCTCAGCGTGGAGGACGGCGCGCGGCTGCCGCGCAAGTACGAGCCCTTCCCGCCCAGGCTGTACGGCCGCCCGCTCGAGGAGATCGACAACTTCATTTACGATGAGGTGAGCCCATTACCCACTATTTTTAACCGACTTCAAAAAAGGAGGAGGTTATCAATTCACCGGAATCTTTTTTTTTAAATGTATGTTCACCGATTACTCGAAGGCGCCTGATTTGGAAAATTCTTTTTTTGTTTGAAAGGGTATACTCCCCAGGTGGTCCCATATAAATTTTATCGAAATCGTTCGAGTGGTTTTTAAAATGTCAACAATAATTGAAATACTTTGTATAGTGTGTGTGTGTAATGTAGTAAAGCGGGAGTTTGAAGTCGGTTGTTTAAAAAGATGTTTTTTATATTAAACTAGCTGATGCCCGCGACTTCTTCCGCATGGATTTAGTTTTTAAAAATCCCGCGGGAACTCTTTCATTATCCGAGATAAAAAGTGGCTCTCCCGGTCTGAGGAACAACTACTACATCCATTACTATACCCATGCAAAAAATCGCATCAAATATCCGCTGTTCTGTTGCGACGTGATTAAAGGACAAACCAACTAACAAACACTTTCGCACTTATAATATCAGTAATGCTTTATTATAACACTTTTTATAATTGTCAAATTTTTTACCACACTTAACCAAAGACAAAATTACGTTTAGCTGCCATTTACGTTTTGTTATTCCACTGTCATTTGCGTTTTGTTATTCCATGTCAGATGCGTTTTTGTTATACCACGTTTTATAGTGACTTGACGGAAACGCGGTCGAACGGGATAAAAAGTATCCCATGTCCGTCTCCTGGTCCTAAGCTACCTCTCCACCAATTTTCAGCCAAATCGGTTCATCCATTCTTGAGTTATAAATAGTGTAACTAACACCACTTTCTTTTTATATATATATATAGATTATTTCACTAGTACACTATTATTTCTACACTATTTTTAGTTAGGTAAGTTGCAAGGCTGGAATTAATAGTGCAAAGAACTTTATTAGAAGGCCCCTACTCGGAGATCAAACGATCTCGCATAGTTCTAGTGGACTATGGCTAAGTGGAGAAATCTTAGACATGCCGGTTTCATCACGATGCTTTTAGTCACTGTTAAAGCAAGTGATATTTATTTGCTAAAAACGCACATAACTGTAAATTGAACCCTGTCTGGGATTGAACTCCGAACCCCAGAGAAGGAGGCAGAAGTCTTAACCACTAGGCTATCACCGCTTATCTTATAGTATGCTACAAATGAAATCATCTGCGGTCCAGCGGATTTTCGGTAGTTGTTTTTTCGGCACAACAGCCTTAGTTATATATGGTCGGTAATTCGTGTTGTTTGAGTATCTAATGAACGAAATAACGGTTAACGTCCAATCCATTTGAATATTAACCACAAGACTCATTACTCTTGACCAGCAGTCGTAAAGCGGAAAGTTTACTAAAAGTTTATAGCCGCTATTGTGCAAGCAACTTTAATCGCCAATAACAAGACTTTAACGTACGAGCGCAATATTTTTAATACTGCAACATCTGTTGCTTAATTTACTGCAAGAAATTCGTCGTTATTTTTTTTTTTATTATAAACAATTTACATTATTTTTTAATTCAAATGTAACTTACTGATAATGTCCACTTGGTGCAAAGAAGTATTTATTTAAACAATAATTAACTGTTACATACAAGGCTTGGAAACTGGTCTTGTTTTAGCATATTGAGTTATTTTTTATGTCTGTATCCAGCGACTCCCTGCGACTTGTCAAAGCTTTAAATAAACTTAAACCTCAACAATACATTAACATAGCCAAGTGCATCTCCCCAGGTGTGAATTATACATGAGTGTTCCTTGTCTATGGATAAAGCGAAATTCTCTACAGTAGGTAGTGACGTAATTCAACGACACTTTTGCATACATAATGACCCCTATGCTTACTCATGGAAAGCGCAGCGGGGATTCTCGCATGCATTAATAGGTTAAATCATATCTGTGTCAAACAGGCGCGCAATGAAAATTTCAAATATCAGGAGAGCTTAGTAGAGCTATTCTATTGTTATCTATCATGAAGGCTGGGTGTGGTTAGTCCGCTATTTTCACGATCCTGGGGAGTATGTTATTGTCACATTGCGATAATTGCAATTGTTTTAATTGACAGAATCTATTGCACCCTTGCTGCACTTGTCCATTCAAATCAAAAGTGGGAGAATGTCACTTAATCAGAGGTGCGATTGTCTAAAGTTATTTCATTGATCGTAATCGTATTCGATGACATTAGCGTCAAAGTAAAATAAACTATAACAGCATTGAATTAGAGCTCAATTTCGTGTATGCATTCTTATATATTTACGTATGTACGATAGGCTCCATAACGCTCCATATTAAAATCGGTTGTACTGTATTTGTGACTTTAAATCAATAAAATCAAGGATTATTTTACTTTGACGCTAATGTCATCGAATACGAATAAGATCAATGGAATAACTTTTAGACAATTGGTACCCAGAGGTGATTGCGATCGTTTCAATGCAGACGTCAAAATATGGTGCTCGTCCTGCAGTAATGCTCCTTGTTCTTCACACTTCTTCGGATTAGTTCCAGTAGGTAGTTACTCTTGCAGCAGCAAATAATCAGTAAACTTTTGATGAGCTTTTATTTATATGTAGTATTATATTATGTAGTATCGAAGCTTTTAAATAAGTCTGAGATTGAAATTAATCCTTATAATAAGGAGGTCCTTAAGTAACGATTAAAGACTGTGAGTACGACAATTATGGCTTAAAAAATTTCTAGGTACCTCTTTCCAACTTAAATTTCCATAATATTGAAAACCTATAGCTGAAGTAAATACGAAAAATATTATAGCACCTAGAAATTATAAAAATAAATGCTTAGTTGTATCGAATCGAAGATTGAAAATATTTGATATCAACATTATTGTCCAGAGGCACCCGCCGCGTCGTGAGTTTTTTTTTTTATAAATCCGTATTTCATTTTTACGTTACCGAATACAAGAATTTCAATAAAACTCTCGTTGGAAAGACAAGTGGAAATTCAGCAGAAATTCGAGCTGTCAAGGAGCAAACAAGTGTTCCGGAGGGATGTCATAAAAATAATGGCATAGCCAGAAAAACATAATATTAATAATAAATATTATGACGTACCTAGCTTAGATTTTTTTAGGTACGAGTAAGTTTAAAGAAGGTAAGTCTAAAATTGACCTTGGAATTTTATTATATAACGTCACGCCCATTTCCAGAAACGGCTTTTGAACTTTCGTGAGGCGTCGTTGAGGAATCACGTGTCTATTTGGGTTTTTCATTATTTTGTCTGTCGTGTAATTCAAATGCATGCATATATCATAAACTGCTACGTAGTCAAAATCAGCGACCGCTGCATGCGACCGACCGACATTAGCATACTTTTATAGCATACGACAAATTCTGCAGTATCTTACAGACAGACAGATAAGCAATTTTAATATTTATAGGATGTAGCGATAGTACGAATAGATACACTCGTCTGTTCTGATCTTCGTCTGTCCCGTTGTGCTTTTACAAACGTACCCAATAGTTTATCTTAGAACATCTCTACCACACGTCCACAATATTTGTTCAGGCAACTGACCGTATACTTTCAATAGTGTAAAGGGTTTATCCGATAAACTGGCGAACTTGTTGCTTCATATGTACAAAACTTTGAGCAAGTGTTATGTACCTACTATTATATTTTTCCTTTTAGTTCTGCAATACTTTTCAGATTCAATTCTCAGTTTTTAAAACTTGTTAACGTGAATGACGAATGTTCCGTATTCTGCTTCTTTTATTTGCTTATGGTTTCAACTGCTTCAACCTATTAGTAATTATATACTTACTCGTTCCTGTGCTCTGAGAGACAGATTAGTCTCTCATAAACACATAATGATATTTGACCCCCTAAATTGCTTTTATCTACTCCCATGCTTTAAATCCTCTATAAAAGATTCTGAAACAGTTAGCTTATTGCCAACATTAAAACACCCAATCTCTTAATAAGCATAATGTCATCCAAACGGATGATATAATGTTGTACTGAATTTCATATTAACACTCCTTTATTTTATTTTTCGATTCCTTCTGAGCAAAATTTTACTCTACAGACAGCCACATTCTTACTGTTCGATGCGTGGTATCTTTGAATTAAAAAAAAAAGTGTGTGTCAGCTCCGACGCACGACTGGAGTTTACGCGCGACGCTATATCCTTCTCTATGCGCGCGACTCCAATTTCCAACAAATTACTACCGGAAAAAACAAGAAAGCATTATGAAAAAGCGTATCAAGATTTTATCAATCGGAAAATATGAAAGGGAAGTAGGACCTTCAAACATTAAAGAACGTAATATTCAAGTGAATTTTAATAATTGCACTATACAAAATGTTAATTACTACTACAATAAATAATTCTTTCATTAATACTTAGTTTATTTGTATATACTCATTAATGGATGATATTAATTAGGTTAGGTACTAGGAATGGCTGTTTTAATATTAGCAGTAAGCTAACTGTTTCAAAACCTTTATAGAAGATTCATATTATGTGAGTAGATAAAGTCTTGTATGCAACTGTTGATAATTAGGTATTAAAACACTCATGTGATACTATTATCACACTCGGCTTCACCTCGTGTGATAAACCCACATTCGTGTTTTAATACCCCTTCTTATACAACAGTTGCATAAATAACTATTATCTAACTGGAAACATTCTCCTCTCTCTTCCAAAATAGCGGAAATCTTATGTTAATCGTAGGAGTGGGTATGACAATAGTGGAACGAGTGGCATCGAACTCTCAACTTTTGGGTTTTCATGTTCGCATCTTTAGCCCTTGAGAGTTCATTTGACATTGCAGGCAAGTTTTTTACGGAGCATGGTAAATCAAGAGGTTGAAACATTTGTTAAGGCAAGTGATAGACATCCCCCGATAGAGTTCTTATCAGATTAGCGGCTTACTTGTTGCTAGCGAAGAAGTCGACACTTTAATACTTCCACCATTTAAAAATGTTGAAGGAATTGTTGTTTTATTGTAATTGTAGTAAACCTCAAGTGCTAAAATTTTTGTATATTTTATTTTAACTTTTCCTTAACTAAACATATTCTATTATTACATTATTACTATCTCGTAGTAGCGTAAAAGATTCAGTAAAGAAGTTCATAATGAATTTATGGTCTCCCATTTGTTATTCAACGTTTATTACAGTTACATAACACATAAAGCCATCACTCCTGCATCTTGTCTAATCGATTGCCGTCAAATTCGATTATGAGAGTGAGCGAATAGAGTGCATTTGTGTTCTCGTAGGTACACTCTCCTGAGTATCGTCTCCGTTGGAATTGGGCGTTGCGGTCGAAATCTAATCGGGAGAAAACTCAATAAGTTTCTAATAAGTTAAAGTAACCGTATAGTTAAAAGAAGCCGTATGTTGTAAACATCAGAAAACGTTAGTAAGAGTTGCAATTTGTTTGAGCCACGTCCGGGCAAATGGTGCGAATATGAAAGAGCGCGATAGTACGTGCCGCACCTCTGCAAATATATTTCGCTAAAGAACTAGAAAAATGCTGAACTTAGCCATATCTGTGAATTGCGGAATTTAAGAATTATTTTCATATGTTTTATTTTTAGCTAGCTTTTGCCCCGACTTCTTCCATATGGAGTTTTTAAAAAATCCTACTGTAATCCTCTGGTTTTTCGGATTAAATGGTAGTCTATGTCACCCTCCGAGTCCTCATCTATACCCATTATCCATGCAAAAGTCTCGTCTATCCGTTGCTGCGTTGCTGCGTGATTGAAGGACAAACAAACAAACACACTTTCGCGTTTATAATACAACTAGCTGATGCCCACTTCTTCCGCGTGGAGTTTTTAAGAATCCCGTGGGAACTCTTTGATTTTCCGGGGTAAAAAGTAGCCTATGTCACTCTCCAGGTCCTCCACTATACCCATGTAATACTTACATCGATCCTCGATCGATGTAATCATCGATTATAATAAGTATTAGTAAGAGGAAATTAGTAGGTATGGATTTGTGCGAACATTATCTGACAGATATTTTATTCATTTCTGCTAATCAAGAAAATCGTATTTTGAACAAAGCAGCACTCCAATGGATTCTCGTTAGAATACTTAAAACCTAAGTAGTACCAGCAAGAAAATAAAACTCATCGGGAACAACTAAGTTAAAAAGGTACAGGTAGGTACTAATCTGTATTAAATCCTCCCTCGTATTCCGAGAAATTGTTGTTTTGTTGTAGATGAGGCTTAATTTGCGATTATTTGCTTCCCGCGGTGAAGGAAACCGTGGACCGTAACAGACTGCTTAGGAAAAAAGCTTTTGCTTAGCAGATTGCTAATGCCCATTGTTATTAAGCCCATGTTATACCTATATTTTATCATTTGTAGCGAGTTTTTCGTTAATTTCAGCTTTTAACGCAGCAGGAGACATGATTAGGAGAATATATCGCAACTTACGTATCTACAAACATGTTTCTGTCTTTGTTTCGAAACTATGTACCTTCCGAGACAACCGTCCGTAGGTATAACATTCGTGATTGAGTTGATAACTCAGGAAGAGATTGTTGTATTGTGCTACACACATTGCTATGCATCTCATGAAAAAACTGAAACTATAGAAATATTAGCAGCTTGACTATTCCATAAACCATTATTCTCATGATAAAGTTCGATTGCTGTAGAACGCGTTTCGTTCATCAACGCACTAGGCCTCTACACTAGGCTATGTCTCTAAATACACGCAAGAAAAATCTTTCAAAACATGCTTCGAGGTCTTTTTTTTCGTGATATGTCACGAGACATGATGACTTTATATGACTCCGCATCTCAATATACTTATTTTCTTCGCATTCTGAACTTTTTTTCAACTTTCAAGTTAACCCAGTTAACACCCACAACAACCCACAACAACATTAACTTGAAAAGTTACACATTTTTCAATGTGCTTCTTGTTAATTTACAAAGTGAAACGTTCCATCTTCCTTTCGTTTATTTTATATTTTTGTTTATTTTCGCAGCGACAAAAAGATTTATTAGGTCATAAATAACTTTCTTACAGAATTTGCCTTTAAACTTTTCAATTATCGTTCATTGTAGGAAAGTTTCCTCGGGGTTAAAATAACCTAAAAATTCTTTAAGCAACAAAGCATTTTAAAACGATAAGAACTCGTTTTGCGTTGAATAACTCAAATAGTCCTTCCATTTTTGAAATCGGCATCGGCTTTCCAGGTGCCTAGTCAAACGGACTGCAAAACAGACTGCGCTGTCTATTGTAATAAAACTGCATGCCAACTGCACGCAGACTGAGCAATCAATGGTCAGTTGCGTTGCAGTTGTATCACCAACTGCAATTATGACGTAGTCGGCTTTCAGTCGAAATCACTGGACTGATCGGGTTAAAATTTGGCATGCTATACTAGCTATTATGACGTAGCATCCGCTAAGAAAGGATTTTTGTAAATTCAACCCCTAACAACAAAGTCTCAGGCAACGACGATATTACTGCGGAGCTCCTACCTGCAGGAGGATAGCCAATTCTGATTAAGCTTAAAGACTTCTTTAATACCGTCATCAAAACGGGAAAATTGAGCAGAAGTGTCACAGTTCTCTTTTTCAAAAAAGGGGATAAGAGCCTACTCAAAAACTATAGGCCAATCTCACTTCTGAGCCATACCTATAAGCTGTTCTCGCGGGTGATTACGAACCGTCTCGCACGAAGGCTTGACGAATTTCAGCCGCCAGAGCAGGCCGGATTTCGCAAAGGCTACACACATTCCTACGCTCCGGCAGATTATACAGAAGACCCAGGAGTATAATCTGCCCCTCTGTCTGGCGTTTGTGGACTACGAGAAAGCCTTTGATTCCGTCGAGACCTGGGCTGTTCTGGATTCATTGCAGCGATGCCAAGTCGACTGGCACTATATCCAAGTGCTGAGATGTCAGTACGAGGCCACCACTATGACAGTCTAAGTCCAAGACCAACAAACGAATCCGATTCCTAAACGAAGGGAGTTAAGACAAGGAGATGTTATATCTCCGAAACTCTTCACTTGCGCCCTAGAAGACGTGTTTAAGGTGTTGCACTAGAAAAGTTGAGGCATTAATGTGAATGGCGAATACATCTGGCACTTGCGTTTTGCAGACGATATAGTTATTCTGTCGGAATCGCTGCAAGACCGTGAAGAAATGCTCGCCCATCTTAGCTATGTTCTTCCAAACAAGTGGGTCTTAAGAAGAACATACTTAGATAAAACTAAAGGCATGTTGAACGAGCACGTTATCTCAAGACCTGTTAACGTCGGCAATGTCAGCATCGAAGTTGTTCATGAATACAACTTCCTTGGCCAGATACAACTCAGTAGGCACAACATCAACAAGGAGGCTGACAGAAGAATTCAACTGGGCTGGGCAGCATTTTCAAAGCTGCGTCAGGTCTTCGATTCGTCGATACCGCAAAGCCTGAAGAGAATGGTTTTCAATGAGTGTGTCCTACCGGTATGACGTATGGAGCGGAAACGTGGACACTGACGGTGGGCCTCATTCGCAAATTAAAAGTTACTCAGCGCACTATGGAGCGAACTATGTTGGGTGTGTAAGTGATCGACATAGCTCTGAGGATTAGCAAGCTGAAGTGGCAGTGGGCAGGTCGTATCTGTCGCAGAACCGGTGGCCAATGGAACAGACGTGTTCTGGAGTGGAGACCGCGTTCCGGCAAGCGCAGTGTAGGACGACTTCCAGCTCGCTGGACCGATGACCTTAAGAAGGAGGCAGGAAGCGGTTGGATGAGGAAGGCGGAGGACCGTGTTTGGTGGCGCTTTCTCGTAAAGGCCTATGTCCAGCAGTGGATGAATACAGGCTGATGGATGGATGGATGGACCCCGAAGAGGGTAAAACAGGTTTTCATAAATCAAACTTAAAGTGAGCGAAGCTGCCGAAATAACCTGGTATTATACAACTGTAAGAATTTTAATGTTCGTTCGCTTGAAATCTTTAAACCTCATAATACCATTTTATAAGTTTTGAAGAAATAGAGATTCTTAAATAATTTCGAAAGTGTATAATCACCAATAACTCCAAATAAGCCTTTAAAGCAACTAAAGTATTAACGTTTTGGAATCCATCCAAACTCACCAACCTTGATATCCGCTATCGGTAAATCACATGGAAAAACGGAATTGCTCTGCAAAAATAGTTCTTATTTTTTAATTGGTAGGAGCTACAAGTAATGGCATTATGGAGCCAAGTTAAATGTAGGGTTGTCGAGGCCGCTCGACGCCACTTGGAATTAAAATTGCCTCATGAATAGTTGCCGGCGTTTCTTCTTCTTCTTCTTCTTTATCAACCGATAGACGCCCACTGCTGGACAAAGGTCTCTTGCATGGACTTCCACAGGCCTCGGTCTTGCGCCGCTTGAATCCAGCGGCTCCCTTCGACTCGTTTGATGTCGTCGGTCCACCTGGTGGGGGGTCTGCCAACACTGCGCTTCCCGGTGCGGGGTCGCCACTCCAGCACCTTGGGACCCCAACGACCATCAGCTCTTCGAACTATGTGCCCCGCCCATTTCCACTTCAGTATCGCGACTCGCTTAGCTATGTCGGTGACTCTGGTTCTCCTCCGGATCTCCTCATTTCTGATTCGATCCCGCAGGGACACTCCGAGCATAGCTCTCTCCATCGCCCGCTGAGCGGTCCTGAGCCTACTTATGAGGCCCTTAGTTAGCGACCATGTCTCGGATCCGTAAGTCATCACTGGCAACACGCACTGTTCGAAGACTTTAGTCTTCAGGCACTGAGGAATTTTGGACGAGAAGACATCTCGGAGCTTCCCGAACGCTGCCCAGCCGAGTTGGATTCGGCGGTTGATCTCTTTCTCGAAATTGGACCTACCTAGCTGGACTGTGTGTCCCAGGTAAATATTCTCTCTCTCTGTGCATCGTATTCCTCATTAATGAGGGCTGTGACCCCTTTTCATTAATCCGACTGATACTAATTCAGTCTATACCGAAAGTAATTTAGCTAGATTTTAATTAGTATAATTTAAAAAGTTCGCCAAATCCGTTAGGTAATCTGTCCGTGTGTCCATCTATCCAGGCAATGGTTTAACTCAGAGACTATTGGTAGGTAGTTGGAACTGACATCATAAATTATATCTTTTTTAGTACCATATGGGTACTAAAAAAGGTATAATCGAACAAAATAATTAAAGACTTTCCCTCTCTTCTTCTCTAAATATATAGAACAATAATTACTAAGTTTAACTTTAAAAGTTACATCCAGGGCTTTGAAACCTTTATCCTTGTTTTCTGAACCCCTGAAAGACTTTTCAAGTAATATCAACGACTTTTGTGTGAGCTGTGACATGCGATAGGCGAATACATGCGCTCGGCTTTCCCAAGTGGCTGTAGTGAAGTGCCAATCAATATTGGCATTCTGCCCTCTAGTGTGCTCGATAGTTTGTCAAGGGCCACACAATGTGTACAAAATATCGAGTCGATTGTGCAGCTTGTTGCACTCTGATACTTTGGTGCTAATTCTGTTATACGAAATCTCTAAACTAATTTAAATTGACATCTTTAAATGTAATGTTATCCTTTCCGCAGGGATCATTTTGAAAATAGTTCTGTGAATTTAGTTCAGAGAAGATATTGTGTATAGTAAATTTATGACCGGCTTCAAAAAAACAAAAAGAGGAGGTTCTCAATTCGACGCGTATTTTTTTTTACCATTATTGTCTAATATCTGGGTGACCGAGCTTAGCTCGGTAATTTTTTTTTGGTAAATCGGTGTTTTTTGGAAATTAGGTATATATTAAAAAATAATAAATAAAAATAATAATAAAATTCATAGGGGAAAATATAATCGTCTTGGACTCGAACCGGGGTCTACTGGTTTCGGGACCGCCCGACTTACCGAGCCATCTGAAATTTATAGACGACGGCGAAATTTACCTTCGTATTCTAATGATATTGTAAGGGGTTTTTCATTGCCTGAAAACACGGATAAAACGACCTTTTCTAAAAATGAAACCTAGCTAGATCGATTTATCGCCCCCGAAACCCCCTGCATACCAAATTTCATGAAAATCGTTGGAGCCGTTTCCGAGATTCAGATTATATATTTATATAATATACAAGAATTGCTCATTTAAAGATATTAGATATGCTGATGTCGCAATTTACTGAGTTGAACTTTATTGATTTTTTAATATAAGATTAGATTATTTGAAATACCTTTGTAGATATTTCGTATTATTGTTTATTTTATGTAATTTCTTTTAAATTATTATTTTATTGCACTTTGCCATATTGCATAATATTAAGTTTTTTTAATATTAAATAAGGTTGCCTAGAGGAGATTGCTTAGATCAGTAAAGCTACTTTAGCGGACTTTGTTAAATTTATTTTGATTGTTAATTTATTTAATTTGTCTGCGTAGCAGTAAAGAAAACTAACTAAAACTTCTGTTTTTCCAACCACTTATAACTAATTCTAGGCAAGCGCGTTCCATCTTAGGATACATCTTCACTTACCATCAGGTGTGTGCACTATTAAAAGAAAAAAAATCTATCTACTTTCAAGCTAAATATTTGTGTGCTTTGATAGCGTTCGTGTTGTAAGGAATAAAACATAAAGCATTCGTGGTGTCAAAGGGAAAATTAGATAGTCATGCTAGCTTTCATCTGTATTGCTCCACTTTGCCTTTGCCACTGGTCACAATATTTCATTTCACAGTGAGCCTACAATTGTATCTGATACATGATATGACTGATGCTACATGTCACGATCTATTTAAGTAATTTGTAACACTTTGCACGTTATTAATCCTAACTTATATCCTTATTAATGTAAACTTATAGGCGAAAGTGTGTTGGTTTATTTGTTTATCCTTGAATAACACAGCACAGCAAACACAGCAACCGGGCAATGAATCGTGTTGCATGGGTATAGTTGAGGACCTGGAGAGTGACATAGGGTACCTTTTATCCTGGAAAAGCAGAGGGTGGCCACGCGATTTTTAACTAATTCGTGGTCAAATAAATTGTAGATTGTAGTGTTTATACCCCTAAGCCAGAATATGCTCCTGTGTGGTGTTGTGTGGTGGTAGTGCGCGTTGAACGCTACTAGTGTTGTACTAGTGGCGTTCAACGCGCACTACCGCTTGCTTGTTTATTCTGGATCTCTAGTAGAGGGTGGTTGCATTTTGTCTGATAGATAGAAAGAAAATTCTTTATTTATGAGTTGAGCCAAATATGGTTGAGCGAAGCAATGGCTGGGGTCATGCGTCATGCTCGTGAACGGGTGCCACCGGCGGGAATGGGGCTACTTTATGTCTGCCCATCTTAAGATAGAAGTTAGTCTGTATGCATTTTTGGAATTATCCTCATTGTGGAAACACTGCATATATAGCATAGTATTTACTGTATTGTAAATCTGTTTTGAAAAGAGCAACCGCCGAGTTTCTTGCTGGTTCTTCTCGGCCGGAAAGGCATTCCGAACCAGTGGTAGATTCATTGACTATTCAAAAGCACTTGTAAAAGTTTATTTGAATAAAAAATATTTCTATTCTATTCTATTCTATGAATATGATGTTTACAATTGAAATTGGTAAATGAATAGACAGTGCGCAACAGGCGGTCTGATTTGATGGATTACAGCAAAATAGTGGCAGTAAGGATTATCTTTTTCAAATTATCTTCTTTCTTACATCATATACCTGCACATCATTGAAGCACTGGAAGTGAAGCGAAATAGTATTTAGTTCAGTGAACAAAGTCCGGCCGTCAAGCGGCCGGCGACGAACAAAGTGGGGCAATGCAGATGTGAACGTTAATACATATTTCGCTGTGGTGTGGTGATACATCCGGATACTTTCACTCGATACGGCACAAACTGGGTGTACACAGACTGCCATTGATGTATTGAAAATGCCTTGTACACTATACATCTATCAAGTAAACATCGTGATTGACTCAACTTTAAGTTAGCTACGAGGCTTCGTAGATGATTTCTTTAAGCAAAAAAGTGCTGTATAAAGATTTCGAGAAAATAATTCCATAAAGTTTACGGGAAGTAATAGAACGTTTATGCGTGAAACATACATTATTTGCCAAATATGGATATTAAACGTCAAATAAAATATTTTTGGCGCCACAAAAATTAAACGTCATAAATTAATTATTTCAATTTTCTGTTAACTGAGTTAGATGTGAATCGTACTTTATTCAATTCAATTCAAAGTTATTTCTTCTTCATCATCATCAACCGATAAACGTCCACTGCTGGAAAAAGGTCTCTTGCATGGATTTCCACAAGTCTTGGTCTTGCGCCGCCTGCATCCAGGTTTTTTATTTAATTTAGGCCAAATAAACTTAAATGATAAGTCCACCGGTTCGGAAAGCAGATTTTGCTGAGAAGAGCCAGCAAGAAATTCAGCAGTTGCTCTCTTTAAAACAAAAGTATTACAATATTAGCTACACAGCTGTGGACAGCTTATGCAAAGACGAATGCTTCGACGCAACTTTGTTATTTATTATTGTAGTTATACAGTGAGGATAAATACCTCGTTGGTCTAGTGGTTAGTATGTTTTCGATTACGGATGATGAGGTCCCATGTTCGAATCCCGGGTCGGGCTAATAAGTTGGGGTTTTCTGTCAAAAAGTTTTCTGACATTGGTGCGTTGACATTATAGAATATTATTATGATTTAATGTGATTGTAATTTTATTTGTGGTATATTGTTTCTTTTGATATTTATTTAATTTGACATTCAATAATGTATTTTTTATTAAGTTGCATGCTGTATTTAAGCAGAGCTTGGCAGCTCATGTATTCTTGTATATTTTCAACACGTGTAAATTACCCAAATTTGCAATAAAGAAATTGAATTGAATTGAATGAAATTCTCAGTACTAGCCCGGAGTTAGGGAGTTGGCGATGTTGGTATCACCCCCGTGCCTCGAAGAGCACGTAAAGCCATCAGTCCTGCGCCTGCACTCGTTTAGGATTTTCGTCCCATCTGACTATGAGAGTGAGGCAGTAGAGAGTGAACCTGTGTTTGTGCACACAATTGTGCGCTATAATATCACCCGCGCAGATGGCAGGTCGCGAGGATAATAAAAATTAAGTGGCACTCGGGGACTGCCGCGGTAAAGCTATTGCATAGCATTTTTTATCAACTTATGCAATTATAATATTTATGCAATATTTTTTTTTGCATAAAAATTATGCAAAAAATAATTTAAAAAAAAACAAACAAACAAGAAAAGCACACTGTCACTACGTCGCGAGTGAGATTCGAACCTGCGACATCTAAAGAAAGCGGTCGCTCGCCCACTGCGCCAAACAGAGGTAAATGTGAACCTCTAAAATGTTGAACGCTTACTGAACGACGGTGTTAGGTTTTTTTCGTTACGGAATTTCTTGATTCGGTCGCCGCGCTCAAACTGTTTGTCCTAGTTAAAAGCCCGCGATAAAAGCTATGTAATAGCTTAATATTTATACAGTGAGGCTAGATCATGGAATTATTATGTACTACGTGTACGTAGTACATAATAATTCCATGGGTCACCCAGAGAGCGATGGAGAGAGCTATGCTCGGTATATCCCTGCGAGATCAAATCAGAAATGAGGAGATTCGTAGGAGAACCAAAGTCACCGACATAGCTCAGCGTGTCGCGAAACTGAAGTGGAAATGGGCGGGGCACATAGTTCGAAGAGCTGATGGTCGTTGGGGTCCCAAGGTGTTGGAGTGGCGACCCCGCACCGGGAAACGCAGTGTTGGCAGGCCTCCCACCAGGTGGACCGACGACATCAAACGAGTCGCAGGGAGCCGCTGGATCCAAGCGGTGCAAGACCGGAGCCTGTGGAAGTCTATGCAGGAGACCTTTGTCCAGCAGTGGACGTCTATAGTTTGATAAAGAAGAAGAAGAAGAAGTACGTAGTACATAATAATTCCATGGGCTAGATAATAATTATCCACACGTCCACTTCGCACGTAATGTATCACTGAAATATTTCCGTTGGACAAGTTGTAGTGAAGTAGGGCAAAGAATGACTATGCGAATTTCATCGACTTAATTCCCGTGAAATGCCCCTCATTACGGAAGCGAGGCGCGCGCGGGGCTCAGGCGATGATTCAGCACATTTTGTTACATTTAAATTAATTGAGACCAGTATTTTTTCCGTCCTTCTTCCGATTTATTATTTTATTTTATAACTAGCTGCTGATGCCCGCACTTCGTCCGCGTGGAGACAGGTTTTTAAAAATCCCGCGAGAGCCCATGTTTTTCCAGAAGAAGTAGCCTGTGTCACTCTCCAAGTTCTCAAACTACACCCATGCAAAAAATCACGTCGATTCGTAGCTCTATTGCTATAGATTTTTTTTATAGTTTTATGACCTAGAGAGTGAACTAAATCCACGTGGACGAAGTCGTGGGCATAATCTAGTATTATAAATATATTGTATAAGATTTTACTCTAAAGCCAGTTTGTGCGGCCTGGTCTAGGACCAGTAATTAATCAGCCTTTGAGTTTTATTAGTCTTGAAGCTTCACTTTGATGCATAGGCTTTAAAATGATATTCCTTACCGAAAAATAAAATTCGGGATCCCGTAATCGATATATTATTTATGCGGAGCACGGACGTGGTCGGCAAAGTAATACGTGTCAAATATTTTTTGCTGAAATCAATTTCGAATACAAAATATGTTTTTACCAACTGTAATGGAAAATGCAAATTCGTCAAGCGATTTTCGGTATTTATACGTTTCACTCGAAATCTATAAATAAATTGATGATGAAATATTACTTCTGTTTCCGACACTGAAAATTATCATCAATCATAACAAATGGGTTTTTTTATTTATTTTGTAGCTTATCGGTGCGAAGCCTGGGAGGGTCCACTAGATTATAAATAAAATTAATTAATTCACTCATTCATTATTATTTGAGTACCGTCAAGGCTAGTGAATAGGCCTTTACTAGGTAAGCGCGTTCCATTCTAGACCTCTTCAGTGCTCTCAATCATTGATTATTATTATTGTCAAGAGGAGGAAGCCTATCTTGTAAAAAAAATATATATAATTAATAATGTTACTTTTTAAAATAGATTTTATATAGTTTTAATTTTAGTATTAATTAGTTAATTTAATAATTTAGATTTAAGTTTTATTTTTTAAAATTATTGAGTATATTATTTATAATCTGTTATAAATTATATGGTATGTTTAAAGTTAAACAATCATATATTAATTAAATTATCTCTCAGGTTTTCTGCTGATCCTTTGGGTCTACCTTCTTTAGGTACAGCAGCTGATTAAGTTAAATTCTACCAAAAAGACTGCAGATATTTGTAGTCTTCCATTCAAAAGAAAAATGTCATAAAAATACTAAAATGACAACCATTAACAGCAATATCAACGAGTCTCAGTATCTAGGTCGCGATGCGCATGAATAGAAAGAACTCTTTTATATTCCGCAGAGATTCCGCAGTGTTCATCGGTGAACTAAAACTTAGCGTTAAGATAATATGCCACCCTCTTTGTCCCTTGGAAACGATCAAATATGTCTAACTCAGAAGGGTTTCACTGTCTGGTAAAAATATCTATCGGTCTTATTTGTCAAAGGATAGACGTCCACATATGTCTTATGTCTTTTGAAAAGAATTCCACACGCCGCGGACTTGCGCCGTCTGTATTGAATGGCTCGCTGCAACTCGTATAACATCGTCTGTCCACCTAGCGGTGAATCTGCCAAGTTCTTTCCGATGCGTGGTCACAATTTCGACAGTTTGGATCTTTGGGTAATCTATACTAATATTATGAAAGTAAAAGTCTTTCTGTTTGTCTTTTTGGATAAATTCTCCGGCCCTTTCTCCTTCATACTAATTAATATACCTATTTAACTACAGTTAAAGGTTAACTTGAAAACTTATCACTATACCCTCTGGACCCTTTACACGCGAGTATCAAAAGAGTGACGTCAAATACAAGAAAAAACTATACGAGGTCGCAATTTAATCTGCATTTGAACTATAATCCCAGAGAATGCAGATTCATGATGCATTCACACAAGTGCAATTTACTCTGATTAAAGGGAAATAACGGAATTCATAAAACCTAAATGAATGGTTTGTTTGAGATTGTAACATGCAATTTTGCTCTATGTTTTCATCGCGTTTTATATGGTGTAATGTTGTTATTACTTGATAGTATAGCATGGTTCTGAATTGCACTTGAAGGCTATAGGGGAAATACAACCTTTGCCACATTTATATTTTTATGAAATGGCATTGTGAAATAAACCTCCATGGCTCAACGATCAAACCTGACGATTGACAGTTCAAAACCCCAACCGCTACACAATTATTGTACCCACTTTTAACACAAGCTTTACGCTTAGGCCTAGCGCAAACATACAACTTTTAGTTGAACAACTATTTAGTTGTGTTTCATAAGTTTATAGGAATATACTGCGATCATAGAATGTGCGCAAACTATCAACACGATAGTTGCTCGACAAAAAAATCAAAAAGCCGTATCGATATGCTTTTGATTATAGTTTAGTTGTGTGGAATTCACGAACAGTACACAACTCGACTAAACAGTTTAGTCGATGTAAAAGTTGTATGTATGCGCCTTACCTTAGGCCTAGCGCAAAAATACAACTTTTAGTTGTACAACTATTTAGTTGTGTTTCATAAGTTTATAGGAATGTACTGCGATCATAGAATGTGCAGAAACTATCAACACGATAGTTGCTCGACAAAAAAATCAAAAAGCCGTATCGAATTGCTTTTGATTATAATTTAGTTGTGTGGAATTCACGAAATTACACAACTCGACTAAAGAGTTTCGTCGATGTAAAGTTGTATGTATGCGCCTTACCTAACTTGGAGGGAAAAGGGGAATATAAATCATGGCTAATATTATTTTTAAAAATGCCTTTTTGTAGAGCAGTAGTAGTAGAAAACGCCTGCATAGATTTTCCCATTTCTTTATCATTCGCAGAAAACATCAAACGTAGAGAATGTAGTATATATAGCCTACGAAAAGCCGCGTGTGACCGCATAGAAGGCGCGTAGTGTCCATCGTAGCCATCTCGTAGCACATTCGTGCAATAACGTAGACCACTGCTACGGCGTTATCTGCTAGTGAAAGGCTAGTGACAAGCGACATCCAATGTATGCAAGTCTTTGAGTATAGATGCAAGTTAACTACGAGTAAGAAACTATAAACATAATATTTATTCCTTATAAATTAAACAACTATTGTGAATATAAACCGCGGCGATAAAATTTGACATTGATCTCTATTTTAACAATGAATTCTATTAAATATGTATTAACAATTTTATAAAAAGCAAAATAAAACTAATCCTCTTTTAAAAATTATAGCATCAAAAACAAGTGTAAAGAGTCAAATTGCTTAACTTCTAAGGAAGTAGAGAAAAGATAAGAATACTTTACTCTCTTGACAACTCACTCGGCGTGACCTAAATAGATATGACATAGTATAAAATAATCGTAGGTCGAGTATTAAAGTGTTGGTTTAATACTCAAAGTCGTAGGTACTCGTAACGAGGGACGCATAGGTTATCGTTTAGAGGAAAATGTTTATTTATACCTAAATTTATTTCTTTTATTACAAGCTACAGTTGAGAGTTCAAGTTTAAGATTATACTTGTTACAAAAACCCCATTAGGATAATGTATGTTATTTTAATTATTTTGGTAAGTAAAATTCCGATGTATTCCGTTTCAAAAATGTGGTACTTGTCAATATAGTAAAACAACAAAAATCTATAAGATTTGTTTCAGTCGGAGTTCAATTACGGTATTTTCGTATTGCAGTAATTGAAGTAATAATGCAATAAGTAAGAATAAGTGCCTAAAAGGCAATGAAATTGCAGTACTAAATGCCGAAAATAAAAAATTAATAATTTATTTTGTTTATTTATTTATTTTTTCGTTTACATAATTTTGAAGACATTTCCAATTTTTAGAGATTGAAAGTACTTAATTTGAAAGAATTTATAGTAGGTAAGCATATCTATCTTCTTTTTAATATATATAAATCACGTGTCACGTTGTTTGTCCGCGATGGACTCCTAAATTACTTAACCGATTTTGATCAAACTTCGTAACTATCTCTAATTTGGTCCAACTTGAAAGATAGGATAGTTTTTTTGGATTAGGATAGTTTATTTTTTTTATTTATATAGATAAGTTGGCGGTACGAAGTTCGCCGGGTCAGCTAGTAAACTATAAAGCGTAAAATATTTTTATGAGTAGTTATGCAGCGAAATGTTAGAAAGTTCCTAGTTGGTGTCTAGTACAATGCGGTAAAAACAATAGGCAGCTTGAATCGCTGCTTTGTTGCAGCGCCTAATTCTACACCTTCATAATGCGGACGCTCCATTTTCCTCGTCGGGGAACGAAAAGAGTAGTATTTAGAGTATTTAGAGTAGTTTTTATTAATATCATGTTTAACTTCTATTATGATCGTACTTTAGTTCCACGTTCTAATTGTCCATACCTAGTGCCAATTTCACCATCGCAAAGTGCCGTTTAACCGTGGTATTTTGATATTTTGGCAGATTTTCAATTAAAAAACTGTCAGAACGCCAATTTTATTCCTTGGTTAAACGTCACTAGATTGGTGAAATCGGCACATTAATTATTTTATTTATTCGCTTCTTTTAGCCCAAAAACAATCGGTTGCGTTTAAAGCCCAAGTCACCATCAATAGCGTGATAAAAATACGATATTCCAGTTTTAGTATGCTATTAATGCGTAGGTTTTAAAATCTCCGTTAAAATAAGAGCCTTTTAACGTTATGCGTAAAGTTTTTAACGAACGATATATAAATAAAACAGTGTACCTATCGATTTAAATGTTAAATTTTTTTGGTGAACGATCACTCCTCAGATTAAGAAGTCCAAATTCCCCATGCAAACAATGTTTTTGAAGTTTTTATGCATAGATATAGTTATTAATAGTTTAAATATCTGTATTATAAACTAATATCTGTTTCTGTAATAAAGCACAGATACAGAAATTAGTTTATGGAAAACAAATATCTGCATCTGTGCTTTATGGTTTCCGTAAAAATAATTAATTAGTTCAATGAACGTGTCCACAAAATTTTATTGTATCATTGGCGACGAAACGCGGGTCAACTGGAGTTGACCAGCAACCTTGCGCCGATGTTCCAATCTTTGAAGGCTGAGCCTTCAAAGATTTGAACATCCTTGTAAGGTTGCCTGTCTGATGGTATTCTGCAGGATATGTTATTTCGGAGAGTGTGCTCAGGAACTTTTCAACTCTGTTCCATCGTCAACATTCTACCATGGAAATACCTAATAAGCAAAATTATTGGCATTTTGCTTCCTCCTATTTTTCCACATATAACTTCAATTTAATTTTATCCTATTTTTATTATAATAACTAGGTGATGCCCGCGACTTCGTCCGCATGGATTTAGTTTTTAAAAATCCCGCGGGAACTCTTTCATTATCCGAGATAAAAAGTAGCTCTCCCGGTCTGAGGAACCACTACTACATCCATTACTATACCCATGCAAAAAATCGCATCAATCCGCTGTTCTGTTGCGACATGATTGAAGGACAAACCAACAAACAAACACACTTTCGCATTTACAATCAGTAATACTTTATTATAACACTTTTTATAATTTTCAAATTTTTTACCATACTTAACCAAAGACAAAATTACGTTTAGCTGTCATTTACGTTTTGTTATTCCACTGTCATTTGCGTTTTGTTATTCCATGTCAGATGCGTTTTTGTTATACCACGTTTTATAGTGACTTGACGAAAACGCGGTCGAACGGGATAAAAAGTATCCTATGTCTGTCTCCTGGTTCTAAGCTACCTCTCCACCAATTTTCAGCCAAATCGATTCATCCGTTCTTGAGTTATAAATAGTGTAACTAACACCACTTTCTTTTATATAATATATAGATTGTAATTTGATACCTACCTATGGACAAATACTGTCTGAAATAAAAATTTTTTTTTTTATTTTTTTTTTTTTCTAATGCCCTTCCGACTTCCGTATTTCCAATTGACTACAACTTGGGAAGGTACCCTCAAATCAAAAGTGAATAGATAATTATTTTCTCCAATCGCACTCCATCTCAGGCTGCATCTTCATTTACCGTCACGTGTGGTTGTATTCAAGCGCTAGTTTATATATTTATTCAAAAAATCTGTAGCATCATATAGTCCTGCCTAATCTTAAGGGGTAAAATATTTTGACGCCATTTTCAACTCCCGTCCACTCTCGAATGTTGCCTAGCCAGGAGTTTTTCTGCGACTAACTCTACACCTCTTCCGGTAACTTTTTTCATCATTATGAGTTATAGGAGTTTGTATTTCTCGTGACTAAAAAGAAAGCTAAAAGATATCTCAGATATATATACGACATTATTCGTCTTGAAGGTTTGCAAAAGTTCGCGTTTTTGATTGACACGTCGCGTTGCAGAACTTCTACATTTGTGAGTACTCTGTTTGTGATAAGTCATGTACTCCTAATAAACTTTCAGACTGTCTATAATATCTATAGCTATATAGTGTACGTGATCTCGTTATTAATAATAATAATTGATTATAGTAAAGTATGTAGGTAACTAATTTGCTATTTTGACTACGAAAAATGCAGATTTTTCTGGACATAAATGTACAGCTCCGCTTCTTTATACTGGGTAAGGGGCTGCCATTTTCTGTGAAGCTTGGCTCAGAAAACTGCATGTCTCATGCATTGGCTTTGTCTCATGTTATTTAAGTACGATTTGGTCCAAATATGCTCAGTGACAAGTCAGCCAGTAAAAATAGATATTGGAGGACGTCTCGACTATGTTATAAAAAAAACTGGGGTTTTTATATGTCTAATAATTCGTAGACATATAAAAATCCCACTTAAAATAAGCTTTGATTCGTATATTTATGAAGTGAATGATCCTTTGATATTTATATGAAAACGTACAAAAGACGACAAGCTGGCCAACATTGACTGTCGGTTGATGTAATTAGTATGCGGCACGTGGGCCTGTTACTTTAGTTATGGTAAACCTACTTAAAAAGGGAATCCTCGTTACTAGTAAAAAGTCTAGTGATGGGTGGTAAAGTGCTCTATTATAGGGGAAATCCCGACATAATTATTCACCAATTGGAGCCAAAGTGTACAAGGCTATATTTTACACTTATTTAGCGTAGTTACACGTTCCGCAATGGGAGAAAATTAGAGTTCCGCGATGATAATAATAAAAGGTACTCGAAATATATCTTTTCGTTCCCCGACGAGGAAAATGGAGCGTCCGCATTATGGAGATGTAGAATTAGGCGCTGGAACAAAGCAGCGATTCAAGCCGCCTATTGTTTATACCCCATTGTACTAGATACCAACTACCCTTGCTGGTGTTCTGTAACACAAAAAGGTTTTTTATTATTGATGTACTGCGAATGTAGAACACAATCTTAGACCACAAAATGTATGTGGGTTAACATAAAGACGATTTGAACGATACTTTACACAAGTACCCAGTAACGTTAGACGCGTTTTTTTAACGCAAAAAAAATCTGAAATTGTTTATTTCATGTAGACCAACCGGTGGCTCTTATGACACTTCGAGACTATCCTACCGGTTTGGGATGCAGATTCTGCTGAGGAGAGCTGGCAAAACTCTTGGATTATACAAACAATCTGTGAGTAACAGTAATTCGTTTTAATTATAGCTTTTAGCTAAATTACTTTCTTCCTGATATCGTCGTCATCTTCAACTAAAATATGTCCAGTATTGGACACTCTGGACTGGTATCTGACATAGAAAAACATTTCTTTGTATTAGAAACTAGCTGATGCCCGCGACTTCGTCCGCATCGATTTAGTTTTTAAAACTCCCCCGCGGGAACTCTTTCATTATCCGAGATAAAAAGTAGCTCTCCCGGTCTGAGGAACCACTACTACATCCATTACTATACCCATACAAAAAATCGCATCAATCCGCTGTTCTGTTGTGACGTGATTGAAGGACAAACCAACAAACAAACACACTTTCGCATTTATAATATCAGTAATGCTTTATTATAACACTTTTTATAATTGTCAAATTTTTCATACTTAACCAAAGACAAACGTTACGTTTAGCTGTCATTTACGTTATAAAAAGTATCCTATGTCCGTCTCCTGGTTCTAAGCTACCTCTCCACCAATTTTCAGCCAAATCGGTTCATCCGTTCTTGAGTTATAAATAGTGTAACTAACACCACTTTCTTATATATATATATATATATAGATTTTTTTGACCGCGTATGAAAAATAGAGATCACGTACATTACCTCCATCAAGAAGTCAAAATTTGTATTGATTGGCATTTTCTCCATCTTACGTGATCTTAAATGTTGGCGCAATAAACTATGCTCTAGATATAAGGAAGAATATGTATAATATATGTCTGGATATAAGGATATATATAGAGTATGTCGTAATAGCGTCCGCGTGGTTTTAGTTTCTACAAATCCCGAGGGAACCCTACGATTTTCCGGGATGAAAAGTAGCCGGGATGTAACTCTACAGGTCCTCAGCTACACCCATCCAAAAAATCACGTTCATTTGTTGCTTCGTTGCACCGTGATTGAAGGACAAAGCAACAAACAGACGAACAAACACACTTTCGTATTGATAATATTAGTAGGGATTTCCATATCAAAAAGTTAATGATATAACAGTGATAGCTTAGTGATAATGACTTCAGCTCCGTTTTAAAGGCAAGTTAAGAAACCCAACCCTGGTTACCCATCCAGTGACCGACCGGGATACCAATTGTCTACAATTCCATTGATCGTATTCGTGTTCGATGACATTAGCGTCAAAGTAAAATTAATAATCCTTGGTTGTATGGATTTAAAGTCACAAATTCAGTACAACCGATTATAACACGGAGTGTTATGGAGCGTATCGTACATACCTAAACGTATAAGAATGCATATATAAGAAGGTCATGGAGGACGCCTTAGGGTGGCTATGTAGGTCATCAAAGAAAATAGTAACTTGTGGAGATTGTTACGTTCCCTCAAATATGGTCGAGCGAAGCAATGGCTGGATCATGCGTCATGCTCGTGAACGGGTTCCGCCGGCGGGAATGGGGCTACTTTCTGTCTGCCCGTCTTTGACATGAATTGAATTGTAGTACGTTTTGTGGAAATGTCATATTCTATTCTAACAAAGATGCACGGGTTAAATCAGCTTGCCATCCAGCTGCCCACAAGATAGTATAAAAACTTATTACAATGTAATAGCTACTTATTAATATTGTAAAATGATTATTTTGAAAAGAGCAACTGCTGAGTTTCTTGCCGGCTCTTCTCAGCAGAATCCGCTTTCCGAACCGGTGTTAGAATCTTGACGTGTCATAAGAGCCACAGGTTGGCCTACATGAAATAAATAATTTTGAATTTGAATTTGAATTTGATTTTAATATAGATATTTTGCATTACACGTCTATCACAGGAAGATTACTAAACTTATTTAAAAGTTTCAACCTGGAAAATATTTTTGTTGAAGCTACAAGAATAACAGCGCATTCGGCAACTTGTATTGATAACATTTTCTCTGATAAAATTAATCTCTCTGTAAAATTATCAAAAAATCGATTATCACTTGTTTAAGATCTGACCATTGCGGACAAATGATATCTATTCCGAGCAGTGAGTAGAATGTAACAAAAGTAGTAAAATATAGGCCAGTTACCACCAATAAAGTAAGGCAATTTAAACAAAATATCGCAGCTGCAATGCCGACGCTTGATGTTGCACAGGGTGGTCCGGATGAAATTTATAGAGGGTTTTTTGATCTATTAAACTCTCAATTTAACTCTGTCTTTAAGGTAATAGAAAAAAGATTATTTAAAAATCTTAAATTTAGTGATTGGGCAACTATTGGCATCTATAAAAGTAGAAATAGGCTGTTTGACTTGTATGCAGAAAAAAAATATAATTATGCCCCCGGCCCCGCGTTTATAGAATATGTAAGAAATTATTCCAAATTGTTTAGAAACGTGTGCATACAAGCAAAGTCACTTCATATAAAACAAAAAATTGTCAATTCGGATAGTAAAATAAAAGCAGTATGGGACATCATTGGTGATGAAATGGGTAAGAATAAGGTACATTATAATAAACTGGAGCTTAAAATTAACAACCGGATAATTGACTCTGATATAGAAATTGCAAATACATTTGAGAACTTTTTCAAAAATATACCAGTAACCACGACCAGTTCTCTAAATTCCTCGCCAACAGAAGCCTATAATCTTCTAAGAAGCAATGTCTCTGAGTGCAATAAATTATTTAGGTTTAAACACGTTACCCCATATGATATTATCAAAACATTCAAATCATTGCAAAATAAAAAAACAGGAGATCTATGGGGAATATCAGTTAAAATAATTCACAATATCATTGATATTATTGCGCCCTATCTTGCTTTAATTTTTAATAAGTCTGTAGATTCTGGATCTTTTCCAGACCTGATGAAATGTAGTAAATTAATACCTCTTTTTAAATCTGGAAGCAAATGTGACCCGAATAACTACAGACCAATTTCAATTTTGCCAACTCTCAGCAAGATATTTGAAAAAATAATGCTCAACCAACTGCTTCTACACTTTAATTTAAATAAACTTCTTCACCCTGAGCAGTACGGTTTTACTAAGGGTCGATCAACAACCGATGCAGCCGCAACGCTGTTGCAACACATATTCGATGCATGGAATAACTCACAGAATGCCATTGGTATTTTCTGTGATTTATCAAAAGCTTTCGACTGCGTTGATCACGGGACCCTTTTGCTTAAACTGAGCCACTATGGTATTAAAGATTTTGCGCTTAGCCTCATTGGGTCTTATCTTAGTGATCGTGTTCAAAGAGTATGTGTCAATGATGTGAAATCATCCGGATCAGCCTCGGTAATGGGTGTACCCCAGGGTTCTATTCTAGGTCCATTCATGTTTTTGATTTACATAAATGATTTACCACATTTTGTCCAAAATACTTGCGATATTGTACTATTTGCTGATGATACGTCTTTGATTTTTAAAGTCGATAGGACGAAAGACAATTTTGACGATGTAAATATTGCATTATCTCAAGTTTCTGAATGGTTTACGGCAAATAATCTACTTTTAAATGCTAAAAAAACCAAGTGTGTTGAGTTTTTATTGCCCAACACCAGAACTGTCAGTAAAAATTTAAAGATAAGTAATGAACCCTTGAAAAGTGAGGACTCCACAGTGTTCTTGGGATTGACCCTGGACTCAAAACTGCAATGGGGCGCCCATATAGCAACACTTGCTGGCAAGCTTAGCTCTGCTGCTTACGCTGTTAGGAAGATTCGACAGTTAACTGACATAGAAACTGCAAAAATTGTTTATTTTGCATATTTCCATAGTATTATGTCATACGGAATCTTATTATGGGGTAAAGCAGCCGATATTGGAAAAATTTTTGTATTGCAGAAGAGGGCAATTCGCGCAATATATAATTTAAAACCTTGGGATTCCCTTCGAGAAAAATTTAAAGAAATAGGCATTCTTACAGTAGCTTCACAATATATTAACAACAATATAATATTTGTCAGACAAAACATCGTGAATTACAAAAAAAAGGGTGATTTACACGATAGGCAAGTTAGAAATCCAAACAGGCTCGTGATTCCTCGATGTCGCCTCAAGAGGGTCCTAAAGACATTTGTGGGAATGGGCGTAACGTTATATAATAAAATTCCACAGTCGATCTTAGACTTGCCTTTACACAAGTTTAAGAAATCAGTAAAAACTAATCTCATGAAAAAAGCATATTATGCAATTGAAGACTATTTAGATGATAAAAAAGCGTGGACATAATTCTTTCCAGCGATTCATGAGACAGCAGGTGGTAATTGAACTGTTTAACTATTCTATTGAATGTAAATTTATTTTGAAAAGAGCAACTGCCGAGTTTCTTGCTGGTTCTTCTCGGCAGGAACGGCATTCCGAACCAGTGGTAGACTCATCGACGATTCGAAAGCACTTGTAAAAAAGTTTATTTGAATAAAAAACATTTCTATTCTATTCTATTCTATTCTATTCATACACGAAATTGAGCTCTAATTCAATGATGTTATGGTTTATTTTACTTTGACGCTAATGTCATCGAATACGATTACGATAAATATCAAACAGCTTTAAGCAGATTAAACAGCGTAATCATTGACCATGCGCTGTCCCAACTAGGCCACACCACACGTCCCTTGAGTTCATAAAAATAAGCATTCAATATTTTCCATAATAACCAAGCTTCGAACTAGCTTCGAATTTCATTCCGTTCACCAGGGAAATCTGTTATTGTTATTGTCAGCCCCCATTTGTATTTCCACTATGTCATAAGCATAAGTTGATGGGTGCATAGGTAATAAAAGGGTAGGTTTATAGAAACACGTAATAGGTAGGAGGCTTTTCCTGTGGCTAGTTACCACCATACCGTCGAAGACGTGCCGCCAAGCGATTTAGTGTTCCGGCACGATGGCACGTAGAAACTGATTAGTAGTATGCGTTTAGTAGAGCCAAACTGACCCGAAACTATACCGAAGATATCCCGGACGTCAGCCTATACGAGATTAGAATGGCTCTCAAACAGCTTAAGGACAACAAGGCGCCAGGTGATGACGGAATCACTGCGGAACTCCTGAAAGCGGGTGGAAAACCGGTACTTAAGATCTTTCAGCGATTGTTCAATTCCGTCATCCACGAGGGCACAACGCCGGAAGCATGGCACAGGAGCGTGGTGGTTCTGTTCTTCAAAAAGGGAGATAATACCTTGTTGAAGAATTATAATTCTTCAACAAGGTATATAGACCCATCTCGTTGTTGAGTCATGTTTATAAGTTGTTCTCGAGAGTCATTACGAATCGTCTCGCTCGTAGGTTCGACGACTTCCAGCCTCCCGAACAAGCTGGATTCCGAAAAGGCTTTGGTACCATAGATCACATTCATACGCTGCGGCAGGTTATACAAAAGACGGAAGAGTATAACCGGCCACTTTGCTTAGCGTTTGTGGACTATGAGAAAGCCTTTGATTCGGTGGAAACTTGGGCTGTGTTGAGGTCGCTGCAGAGATGCCGAATTGACTACCGATATATCCAAGTGTTGAAGTGCTTGTATGAAAACGCCACAATGTCAGTACGTATACAGGACCAGACTACGAGGCCAATCCACTTGCAGCGTGGAGTGCGACAGAGAGACGTTATCTCCCCGAAGCTCTTTACCGCTGCGTTGGAGGACGTCTTTAAGCTTCTGGATTGGAACGGGCTTGGCATCAACATAAACGGCGAGTACATCACTCGCCGGCGATTTGCCGATGACATAGTAGTTATGGCAGAGACTCTGAGAGACCTCAATACAATGCTCAACGATCTCAGCAGGGTTTCTCAACAGGTGGGCCTGAAAATGAACATGAGCAAGACGAAAATCATGTCCAATGCTCATGCACCGCTCCACCCAGTAATTGTTGAGAACTCTGCACTTGAAATTGTCGACGAGTATATTTACCTGGAACACACAGTCCAGCTAGGTAGTTCCAATTTCGAGAAAGAGATCAACCGCCGAATCCAACTCGGCTGGGCAGCGTTCGGGAAGCTCCGAGATGTCTTTTCGTCCAAAATTCCTCAGTGCCTGAAGACTAAAGTCTTCGAACAGTGCGTGTTGCCAGTGATGACTTACGGATCCGAGACATGGTCGCTAACTAAGGGCCTCATAAGTAGGCTCAGGACCGCTCAGCGTGCGATGGAAAGAGCTATGCTCGGAGTATCAATGCGGGATCGAATCAGACATGAGGAGATCCGTAGGAGAACCAGAGTCACCGACATAGCTCAGCGAGTCGCGATACTGAAGTGGACATGGGCGGGGCACATAGTTCGAAGAGCTGATGGTCGTTGGGGTCCCAAGGTGCTGGAGTGGCGACCCCGCACCGGGAAGCGCAGTGTTGGCAGACCCCCCACAAGGTGGACCGACGACATCAAGCGAGTCGCAGGGAGCCGCTGGATTCAGGCGGCGCAAGACCGAGACCTGTGGAAGTCCATGCAAGAGACCTTTGTCCAGCAGTGGACGTCTATCGGTTGATAAAGAAGAAGAAGAAGAAGTATGCGTTTTATTAAAACTGCCGTACCCCTTTCCAAGTTAGTTCATGGTACTTAGATTGCATCGCTACTTACCATCAGATCGTAGCCAAGAACTATCTAGGCCATGAATAAAAAAATTTAACAAGCCACTTGACGGGTTTGACTGTAAAAGAACAAAAAACAATAATAAACACACACTTATTTAAAAAAATCCACAGTTCAACTAGTAAACTCGTATAAACTTTGACCCAGAGACCAAGTTTCTTTAGGACTGCCTAACCTGTGTACTCACACCTTTACGGTGGCTACCATATTATCGTCAAATAGCGTCAAAGCTTAAATTTTATTGCATCGAGTCGAGAACCTAATAGTGCGTATAATAAAGTTTGTTTTGAACTGTGGTTAGGATTTAGATAGGCCGTTTCGTTGTTGACTGAGCTGATGTAGTCGGCGAGGGCTTGGCACTGGGGTAGTATGAATGTTTTATATGCTGCAGTGGAATTAGGGTTGCCAGATATAATAAATTTTGTAGGACATTGGTAATTACTTTTTTACACAGATTCATACGATTTATGCGTCGTTTTGTTATAAACATTATATTATTTTTATATAAAGCCGGGAAATCCGTCCCGTTAGGCGGAAGAGGAATTTTGTTCAGTTAGTTTTTAGGGTTCCGTACCCAAAGGGTACCAACGGGACCCTATTACTAAGCATACGCTGTCCGTCCGTCCGTCCGTCTGTCAGCGGGCTGTATCTCGTAAACCGTAATAGATAGACAGATGAAATTTTCACATATTATGTATTTCTATTGCCGCTATAACAACAAATAATAAAAATTAAATTAAATTAAAAAAATTAAATTAAAATATTTCCATGGGTACATGGAAATATTTTTATTTAATTTTTTTTAACGGAACCCTAAAAGAGCGAGGCCCGACTCGCACTTGGCCGATTTTTGTATGTTTGTTATGCGTTTTAACACCGCGGGATACAAGCCTGGACTATGCCAGAAGTCACTGAAAGGTCTACAACGATAATGGGAACAAAAATGTGAGAAGGATAGAGATTATCTAACATCGTTACTTAATTATTATACGATGACGTCCAACGAGCCGGAGAATGTATTATTTTATTTTTATTTGTCTATAATGTATTATTTTTATTTTTATATCTATTATTTTTATTTGTCTCTAATTATTATCGTTAGGTACCTATGTCATTCTGCCGCGGAAATGCCTCAAAATTATTGCTACAGGGTGACGATCGCAATCACCATCACACGATTGACCAATACTTAACTCTACAAGAAGGTATCACTATGTGAATTTAATTTGAATTGAGACTGCAACGATTGATGCAGTGTTACCGCAATCGACCAGCTGCTCATGTTTAGCTCAATAAAATGTCATTTTTTTTTATTTCATTACGAACACGAAGTCTCACCGATTCGGGGCGAGACTCGGGACGAATGATATTATGGATACCTAATAGTTAAATATTTAAATCTATTTAAATATTTTTTCCATGTAATCCCAGTAGTCCCGTTTAAGTAATAGGGAAAATATTGCAAAATTTCTTTCCAGAGGTGTCCCATCACGGGGAATACAAGTCTTTTTATGAGAGTCAGAACGGCATGTAATAAGCAATACATGCTAAATAAATGTTAATATTATTATTACAAAAAGTTATATAGACTGTCCCAATATTTTAATTAAGTAGTTACCTCACAATCTTGAGAAAAACAGAAGAAGTAGCTGTCGTGGAAGCGACGCAGAACTATAATTACTTGGCCTTAACCGCATAGCAGCTTCTTTTCATAAATAACTCGGATTCTTATAAGAGAATGCGGTATAGTAAGACCGCACGATCTTTCTTACACCTATTTGATATTAAGTTTCTATGCATAGATTTAGAATTCGTAGCTTAATCGTTACTAGATAACGCCCTTCCTACAAACAATAGCTCCCTAAATGGGGCAACGTTACATAGTTCGTTTGAAAACGTCAAACGTTGGTTGCTATAGAATAGAATAGAATAGAAATATTTTTTATTCAAATAAACTTTTACAAGTGCTTTTGAATAGTCAATGAATCTACCACTGGTTCGGAATGCCTTTCCTGCCGAGAAGAACCAGCATGAAACTCGGCGGTTGCTCTTTTCAAAACAGATTTACAATACAGTAAATACTATGCTATATATGCAGTGTTTCCACAATGAGGAAAGTTCCAAAAATGCATACAGACTAACTTCTATCTTAAGATGGGCAGACATAAAGTAGCCCCATTCCCGCCGGTGGCACCCGTTCACGAGCATGACGCATGACCCAGCCATTGCTTCGCTCAACCATATTTGAGGGAACGTAACAACCCGCGTCACACGACACCACCACAGAAATGTTTAAAGAGTGCGTGACATACTTATGCTACCCATGTCAAGGCATCAAACTGAAAACTAATATTCAAATGCTAATTTTAAGACATCACTTAGACACAAATAAAGTAGAAACACTGAATAGCACAGGATAATTTTGTTACACAGGTTGATTATTACTGTCTCATGAATCGCTGGAGCGAGTTATATCCACGCTTTTTTGTCATTAATATAGTCTTCAATTGTATAATATGCTTTTTCCATGAGAGAAGTTTTAATTGCTTTCTTAAACTTGTGTAAAGGCAAGTCTAAGATCGACTGTGGAATTTTATTATAGAACGTCACGCCCATTCCCACAAATGTCTTTCGGACCCTCTGGAGGCGCAGTCGAGGAATCACGAGCCTATTTGGATCTCTAACCTGCCTATCGTGTAAATCACCCTTTTTTTTGTAACTTAAAATATTTTGTCTGACAAATATTATGTTGTTATAAATATATTGTGAAGCTACTGTCAGAATGCCTATTTCCTTAAATTTTTCTCGAAGGGAATCCCGCGGTTTTAAATTGTAGATTGCGCGAATTGCCCTCTTCTGCAATACAAAAATTTTTCCAATGTCGGCTGCTTTACCCCATAGTAAGATTCCGTATGACATAATACTATGGAAATATGCAAAATAAACAATTTTTGCAGTTTCTATGTCAGTTAACTGTCGAATCTTCCTAACAGCGTAAGCAGCAGAGCTAAGCCTGCCAGCATGTGTTGTTATATGGGTGCCCCACTGTAGCTTAGAATCCAGGGTTAATCCCAAGAACACTGTGGATTCCTCAGTTTTCAAAGGTTCATTATTTATCTTTAGATTATTACTGACAGCTCTGGTGTTAGGCAATAAAAACTCAACACACTTGGTTTTTTAGCATTTAAAAGTAAATTATTTGCCGTAAACCATTCAGAAACTTGAGATAATGCATTATTTACATTGTCAAAATTGTCTTTTTTCCTATCGACTTTGAAAATCAAAGACGTATCATCAGCAAATAGTACAATATCGCAAGTATTTTGGACAAAATGTGGTAAATCATTTATGTAAATCAAAAACATGAATGGACCTAGAATAGAACCCTGGGGTACACCCATTACTGAGGTTGATCCGGATGATTTTACGTCATTGACACATACTCTCTGAACACGATCACTGAGATAAGACGCAATGAGACTAAGTGCAAAACCTTTAATACCATAGTGGCTCAGTTTAAGCAAAAGGGTCTCGTGATCAACGCAATCAAATGCTTTTGATAAATCACAGAAAATACCAATGGCATTCTGTGAGTTCTTCCATGCATCGAATATGTGTTGTAACAGCTTTGCGGCTGCATCGGTTGTTGATCGACCCTTAGTAAAACCATACTGCTCAGGGTGAAGAAGTCCATTTAAATTAAAGTGTAGAAGCAGTTGGTTGAGCATTATTTTTTCGAATATCTTGCTGAGGGTTCTCAAAATTGAAATTGGTCTGTAGTTATTCGGGTCACTTTTGTCTCCCGATTTAAAAAGAGGTATTAGTTTACTACATTTCATAAGGTCTGGAAAAGATCCAGAATCAACTGATTTATTAAAAATTAAGGCAAGATATGGCGCAATAATATCAATTATACTGTGGATTATTTTAACTGAAATTTCCCATAGATCTCCCGTTTTTTTATTTTGTAAAGCTTTAAATATTTTGATAATATCATATGGGGTAACGTGTTCAAACTTAAATAGTTTACTGCACTCAGAAACATTGCTCTTTAAAAGATTATAGGCTCCTGTTGGCGAGGAATTTAGAGAACTAGTTGTGGTAACTGGAATATTTTTGAAAAAGTTCTCAAATGTATTTGCAATGTCTATGTCGGAGTCAATAATATGGTTATTAATTTTGAGCTCCAATTTATTATTATGCGTCTTGTGTTTTCCCATTTCATTGCCGATGATGTCCCATGCGGCTTTTATTTTATTATCAGAATTAATAATTTTTTGTTTTATGTAAAGAGACTTAGCTTGTATGCATACCTTTCTAAATAATTTGGAATAGGTTCTTACATATTCAATAAACGCGGGGGAATAATTATATCGCTTTTCTGCATACAAATCAAATAGCTTATTTCTACTCTTATAAATGCCAACAGTTGCCCAGTCACTAAACTTTAGATTAAACCGAAACCTTTTTTCTATCATATTAAAGGCAGAGTTGAATTGAGAGTTTAACAGATCAAAAAACTTGCGATAAATTTCATCCGGACCACCCTGTGTAAGGTCAAGTGTCGGTAATGTAGCCGAGATATTATGTTTGAATTGCCTTACTTTTTTAGTGGTAACTGGCCTACATTTTATTATTTTTGTAATTTTCTGTTCACTGTTTGGAACAGATATCATTTGTCCGCAATGATCAGATCTTAAATAAGTGATAACAGATTTTACGATAATGTTACAATCACAAAAAATGTTATCTATACAAGTAGCTGAATTTGCAGTTATTCTTGTAGGTTCAACAAAAATATTCTCCAGGTTAAAGCATTTAAATAAGTTTACTAGTCTACCCGTAAAAGGAGTGTGAAGCAAAATATCAATATTATAGTCTCCACAGATTACTATTTTTTTTGATGACCTACATAGCCGCTTTAAGGCGTCCTCCATGACCTGCTCAAAAAGACCGAAGTCACCCGAGGGGGGTCGGTACACGCAAACTATAATATATCGGTCCAGCTCAACACAAGACAGCTCTATTATGCGTTCTATAGAAAGACTAACAATGTCTTTTCGCTCTTTGTAATTATTATTGTTGCGCGTTATTATTAGTGATGCCCCGCGTATCGCAGTCTTTCTTGAGAACACACTTGACAGTGAATAATTTTCAAAGTGTACAATTAACTGATGAGAATTGAGCCAGTGCTCAGTGAGGCACAAGATGTCAATATCAAATTCTTTTATAAATAGCTCAATCTCATGCTCTTTGCCAGATAAGCCCTGGATATTTTGATGTACAAGATTAATTTTACATTGCTTATCTGTTGTCCTATTGCTTAGTTTAAAATTTTATTAATTCCACAGGAATTACTTCTATTGGAATCCAATGACAAAAAATCTGAATTAGTATTACTACTAATTATGTCTATATTATTAGTACAACATGTACCACTGTCGCTGGAATTTAATTTTGGTGTCAAAATACTTGAATTAGTAATAATTGTGTCAATATTTCTGGTACAACATGTACCATCGCCCGACAAGCCAAAATTGGCTGAATTTTGTATATTATAGGTTACATCACTTGTAACTGCATCGTTAATATTATGCGCTAAAAGTGAAGCTATATGGAGCTTACATCTCCTCGGGAGATACATACTCTCACCAGTCAGTTGAAAATTAGTAATAAATTTATTTGTGTCAAAATAAAAAATAGCGTCGCTATGACGGTTAGTCAGGTTATACATAAGTATATTTAAGTTATGTATATGCTGGTTTTGCTTATCATTCAGTGACTTGGAGTAAGGTAAGGCACACATATAAAACCTACATTTTGTTTTCATATGTAAGTGCAGTAATTTATCAATACCTTTTAATATTTGGTGTTTTTTTGGTGTTTTTTTTACCTTTATAAAACTATATGTGGGTACGCCAGTTCAGACGTACTATGAATTGCCGCAATTTACTAGTACGCCGACGATAAATCTATTTTCATATGTCATTAGTTAATTACTTTAGTTCTATACGTATTCTAAAAATGCCCAACCAAGAGTTTTCTAGTTTTCACGGCAGCTACGTTTAATTTTTCTATTTTCACAGCTTTTAAGCTAATGCATAGCTTTTATCGCGGGTTTTGAACTAGGACAAACAGTATGAGCGCGGCGACCGAATCAAGAAATTCCGTAACGAAAATAAACCTAACACCGTCGTTCAGTAAGCGTTCAACATTTTAGAGGGTCACAAGTAGCTCTGTTTGGCGCAGTGGGCAAGCGGCCGCTTTATGTACTATGTCGCAGGTTGGAATCTCACTCGCGAAGTAGTGACAGTGCGCTTTTCTTGTTTGTTTGTTTTTTAATTATTTGTTTGCTTAATTTTTACTATGCAAAAAAAATATTGCATAAATATTATAATTGCATAAGTTGATAAAAAATGCTATGCAATAGCTTTACCGCGGCAGTCCTCGAGTGCCACTTAATTTTTTTGGCTCTTAACACAACTCTTAAAACTTTGACGATCTCCCTGGCTCAGTGGTGAGCGTTGTTGTCTTATTACTGGGAGGTCTCGGGTTCGATTCCGGCGGGGTCAATTTGTGAATTTATAATTTCTGAATTGTCTCTGGTCTGGTCTGGTGGCTTTGGCCGTGGCTAGTTACCACCCTACTGTCAAAGACGTGCAACCAAGAGATTTAGCGTTCCGACACGATGGCGTGTTGAAACCAATTAGGGGTATGGGTTGAATGTTCACTACCATACCCCTTCCAAGTTAGTTTATCTTAGACTGCATAGTCACTTACCATCAGGTGAGATCGCAGTCAAGGACTAGCTTGTCATCGAATAAAAAAAAATACTAATAAGTTTCATATTTTTTATGTATCCGTTTTAGAGTTCCGTAGTAAATCAAGGAACCCTTATAGTTTCTCCATGTCTGTCCGTCTGTCCGTCCGTCCGTCCGTCCGTCCGTCCGTCCGTCCGCGGTTTAGATCAGGCCTCAGAGACTATTGGTACTAGAAAACTGTAATTTGACAAGGTTATAAATATTAATCACGCCAACAAAGTGGTGAAATAAAATTACGAAAAATATTCTTTTAGGGCACTTCCCCTACATGCAAAGTGGAGATGAATTTTTTTTCTCGTGTATTCCACAGTGTGGGGTCCCGTTGAATAGGTCTTTCAAAAATATTGTGGGTGTGGGAACACTATTTTCGATTCAAGGATCCGTTTGTGAAATATGATATTTTAAAGTGCTAAATTTTATTAGAGTCAAGTGTCCCCCCCCCCCCCCCCCCCCTCTGTCAGCTAAATGTTTGTTTATAGGATACGTGAAAAAATTCACAGCAGTAGTATATTATATAAAGAATTTTATAGGAAAACTATCACGGCTAAGTAGGGTTCATAAGTTAAGGAGATATATCAGTTTTTCTAGGTTAGGTATTACACGTAGTTTAAGTTGCATATTTTGTAGTATATTAAGGTATTTAAACCATGGAACTCAAAATATATTCAATATTTATAAATAAAATAAAAGCACTATCCTAGATCAGCAATAATATTTGTGACTTGCAACTACGGAACCCTACAATGCACGTGGCCCGATACGCACTTGGCCGGTTTTTAGGGTTCCGTACCCAAAGGGTACCAACGGGACCCTATTACTAAGCCTACGCTGTCCGTCCGTCCGTCCGTCCGTCCGTCCGTCCGTCCGTCCGTCTGTCAGCGGGCTATTTCTCGTAAACCGTAATAGATAGACAGATGAAATTTTCACATATTATGTATTTTTACTGAACAAACAATAAACATATTTTAAACATTATATTATTTTTATATAAAGCCGGGAAATCCGTCCCGTTAGGCGGAAGAGGAATTTTGTTCAGTTAGTTTTTAGGGTTCCGTACCCAAAGGGTACCAACGGGACCCTATTACTAAGCCTACGCTGTCCGTCCGTCCGTCCGTCTGTCAGCGGGCTATTTCTCGTAAACCGTAATAGATAGACAGATGAAATTTTCACATATTATGTATTTTTACTGCCGCTATAACAACAAATAATAAAAATTAAATTAAATTAAAAAAAATCAATTAAAATATTTCAATGGGTACATGGAAATATTTTAATTTAATTTATTTTTAACGGAACCCTAAAAGAGCGAGGCCCGACTCGCACTTGGCCGATTTTTTTATATTTAAAAAGGTAATTCAAATTTACGCAATGATGAATTGTTGCCAATTAAATATCGCTGTTGCAATTTTATATGCCTACACTTTATTTTTATACGATTTTGCATACATTGTGGGTGAAATATTGTAATTTTTTGTTTTGTTTAAAAATCACAAATAAACCTAATACCACAGAATATATAATAGTACTACGTACTAAAAAAATAAATTTTTGTTGTTAAATTTTAATCAAAAACGTTTGTAGGAAATATTTAACACTTGGGGATTTTTTTGTATCGTATTGCATAACGTGCCAATAATTGGGCAGTTTCACATAAATATACGAAGTTAACACGCTTCGTGTCAATTACGTGCGACTTAATAAATGCGGCCTGTCCGGTACCCGCTGAAAGAATAAATTGTATTCGTATAATTCTCATTTTAAATTAAAATTAAACATTCATGGTACCTACTTGTATTCAAGTGGATTAATTCATGTAGGTACCTATGTCATTTCATTTTTGTAGCAATCCATCGCCGCGCGGGCCCAATAAACTGGGTACAGGTATACTCTCGAATAGCAAGAATTTAGGCTACAGTCTTGCATTATACATACATACTTCACAAACCTATGAAAACATTGGAGAACTCCCAGAACTCAACTATAGATCTCAAAATTAACTCGTCATCATATCATAGATGATGATGATCATCATCATGTCGTCATAGATGATGATGATCATCATCATCATCGTCATCATGTCATGTGATAGTATGTCGTTCAGACGAGTGTATTAAACTATCGAAACTGAAATGAAAATGGGCGGAGCACAAAGTTCGAAGAACTGGTCTTTGGGGTTCCAAGGTGCTGGAGTGGCGATCCCACACCGGTAAACGCAGTGTTTACACTGCCCCGTGCCACGGCAATACGCTGTATCTAAAATATAAGCATGTTTCAGAAACATTGAACATTCGAAAACAAACAGAAACGCGGCATTGACAAAACGCTGTACGTTTAGATAGAATAGGTATTTCACCTAAATTTAAGTAAGAATAAGGATGGTCAGCGAGAAATGGTTGGTCAGCGATTAGCCCAAATCAATTGCCGGTTTCTCTTCCTTCCCAGAGACAGTGGGATGACATTATTTGTAAAAAAACTTTTGACGCAATGTTAATGCAAGCAAATTCCAAAGACCGTGCTCGTCTTCTCGCTGTCTCTGCGAAAGAATCCAGACACTGGCTCCATGCTATCCCTTCTGCTAATCTGGGCACTCTTTTAAACCACGCCACTCTTGCAGTGGTAGTTGGTCTTAGGCTTGGTGCCAAAATAACCCAGCCTCACCGTTGCCACTGCGGTGACCACGTCGACGCTTACGGTCATCACGGGCTCTCCTGTTCGAAGAGCGCTGGTCGTTTCTCCCGCCACAATGCCCTCAACGACATCATCCGCAGGTCTCTTGCTACTGCTCACGTGCCAGCTGTATTAGAACCTATTGGTTTGGCACGTAGTGATGGCAAGAGACCTGATGGTATGACGCTTGTTCCTTGGAGGACAGGGAGGTCGCTTGTGTGGGATGCCACCTGTGTAGATACTCTAGCTGCTTCTCACATCCATGCGACCTCCTCTGTGGCGGGTGCAGCGGCTACTAGCGCCGAACAGGCTAAGAGGCGCAAATATGAGAAACTTGACAGTGGTTTCATATTTGCGCCTTTTGGTGTAGAGACCCTGGGGCCGTGGGGCCCGGAGGCTCGCGCACTTTTTTTAGAGATATCAAAAAAGGTGATCGAGTCTACCGGGGATCCAAGAGCTGGCAGCTACCTTGGCCAAAGGATTAGCCTGGCCATCCAAAGAGGTAATGCTGCCAGCATCTTGGGTACTATGCCACACTGCGGTGGCTTGGATGGGGTTTTAGATTTTAATTAGTTTTTATTTTAGTTTTAATTTTAGAATTAAATTTAGGTTTATAGTATTGTATATATGAAATTTTCTATCTATAATATAATAAAAGTAGAATAAGGATTGAAACTGTAGTAAGATTTTCGTCTACTATACATATGTAGGTAAGTACAGTACAGTTGTACAGTTGACGTAAGAAACGAGGTAAGACGTACAGAAAGGAATGAGGTATAAATAATAAAGTAGCGTGAAAACGATTCAGTTCGGGTTTCTTTGTTCTTAACAAATTGGCGGACCAACTGTGGAGCGCTGGAATGCAAGCGGTTATTGATTGTTTGCAATACAGTACCAGACGTTCGGCACTTGAAAGTCGGCAGTGCTATTCAATATTAATAAAACATTTAGATAGACTTGAAATAGCCCTTAAAAGACTATTAAAAAGTTTGTGAGGATAGATGGTTGGCTGGATGGATGTTTGTTACTTTCACGCTACAACGAATGAACCGATTTAGCTGTTTGGAATGGATATAGCTCATACCCAAGATTAGCACATAGGCTACTTTTTATCCCGGTATTTTAAAGAGTTCCCGCGGGAATTAAAGAACCTTAATCCACGCGGACAAAGTCGCGAGCATGATCTAGTAAATAATAAAGCAGCCAGTATCCGTTTATCGTGGTTTTAATACATAGCAATTGTCTTCTCTGAATAAAACAGTAGAATGTCGCTATGCGCGTCTTTTCAAGAGACCGATGTCTAGAAGTGGATGTCTATTAGTCGAAATGATGACGATGATGGTACGAATGTGCTGACGACGTGACAATTTCTTTCACGCGAACATTACACCTACTTTTACGATTTATGATAGGCAATCCTTAGGCTGAGTTTCCACGGCGCGGTTCGCACCCACGCCCGCAGCGGTTGCGGTACCGCTGTTACTGCGCCCGCCGCGGGCGCAAACCGCGCCGTGGAAATTGTTACTTCATTTTCCATACAAATCTGCATTCTACGGAGGTCGCGGGCCCGCAACCGCAGCGGGCGCGGCCGCGAACCGAGCCGTGGAAACTCAGTCTGAATCTATGCTAGCTACCTGCCAAGAAGCTTGAAATACCTACAACACTTAAGTATTTCTAAGCTTCTTGCTATCTACGACGTTAGTGAATTTACCCAGAAGAGTATCACAGATGTCAATTGGAATTTTGGCATACAATATAAAAGTCGTCGATGAAGGAAAAGTTTCATTTCACTCAAAATAGCAAATGTCGAAATACGAATTGTCTGCAGGAGAATGAGCCATCTACGTTTCAATAAGGATTTTACCATTCAATATCATAATTTGGAACCGTTTTTTACGTTTGTAAGACGGCTTCTGGAGTTACGATTATTGATATATTGGATGTAAATAAGTGCCTTTTTTCGTTTGATGAAATAGATTGGAAAATGTGATTGCTCAATGCTGGTAAAAAAAAAATTGATGCTCTACTCTTCACAAATTATTATGGTTGAATAGGTATAGGTACACTGCGAATTTGATTTGCGAAAATATTATACTTTTCTTTGTCAAATAATAGATGTTCACTGCTGGACATATGGGCTCTTGCATGGACTTTGCAGCCTTGTGGTTAGGACTGCGGTCTCCTGTTCAGGGGTCGCAGGTTCGATCCCGGGCACGGACCTTTGATTTTTAGGAGTTTTGTACGTTTAGGCAATCGAATATAGCATGCTTCAACGGTGAAGGAAAATATTGTTAAAATACCTGCACGCCTGAGTTCTCCATAATGTTCTCTAAGGTTACACACCTTTGCACAATTAGTCTTCCAATTTGCATTACTACGGACTGGACTATGGCTTATAACCCTTCTCTGAAAGGAGTCCTGCGAGACTCCTTGCCTCGGTCTTGTGTCGCCTATAGGCTCCCAGTGACTCGTTCGATGTCTTCTGTCGTCCTATAAATATTAAAATATTTCTTAAGGTGGCAATGCCTTTGGTGCAGTAAATATTCATATGCATCACACTTCACAATAATATTATACAGGCGAAATCACCCGAAAACCACTGGACGGAATTGGCTGAAATTTGGAATGGAGATAGATTATACCCTGAATTAACACATTCATAAGTGTTAATGAATTATTACATTTTATCCCAGAAAATTAAAGGGCTTCCGCGGTAATCAAAAAACCTTAATCAGACGAAGTGGCGGGCATCACCTAGTTATTATATAAAAAAAACATCGTCGTGGGTATATCGTTGTAACAAAAAGTGGTTTAACTGTATCAGAAAGCACACTTGGATGATATAGGTAGAAGTACCGCATCTATAAAGTAAGAGCAAAACAACATTTTCTCATTTATGTCAACCGAAAGTTTACAGTCTGCGGGCATCTTTTTATAGCCTGGCTTCACATACTCGCAGTTTTTACCTTTTTACGTACAGCCACGTACATCATAAATAACCCAGAAAGTCTGGTATTCAATTTTCGAGGCTATCTGTTAATATCTTTCACTCACTCCCAAAAGAGTAAAAGAGAGAGCGAGTCGGAAAAACTGCCCGTAAATGGAAAGGTTTTTTTTACACAGCATTATAAAAACGTATCAACGAAAAATATAATTTATACGCGTTATAAATATTTAAGTTTGTGACGATGACTCCATATTCACTTAGTGAAGTGAATATGGAGTTTTAAATTAGGTATTTATTTCGTATAGGCCAACTTATGGCTCTTATAACAAGTCAATACTCTACCACCGGTTAGAGTTTAGGTTTCCTATCGAATAAAAAGGGCTTAGGCTGGATTAATCTTCCCTTTATACGCTGGCCAAGTGCGTATTGCAAACTTAACATACCTCAAGAAAGTATAATAGAAAAAACTCAGGCATGCCGGTTTCCTCACGACGTTTTTTTCACTATTTAAAGGCGAGATAGGTATTTAATTGAGTCTTGACCTCTAGGCTTATTATTTATACGCCGTATTAGGTCAGTGAGCAAATTCAAGTTATTTCTCCATCTACCGAACATAATCTTGGCGAGGCTATGCGTAACGATGGTGTGATCAAAGAAAATATTTTGTCTACGGTTATAGATTCACTCTGTATTTGACCGCGGTTTTTAACTAAGTTTATGGGTTCCTGAAATGTCTTTAAAGGTTGCGAGCAATGAAACAGCGGTTTTCCAACTGACGTGTATTTCTGCCGCTACCCACTAAAGATATCATTATTTTAGGTACCTACACTACAATCCTCCCTCCTAACTCTTATATTTAGAACTTACAGTACCTAATTTATTCATAAAATGATAGACACGCAAATTATACTACACATTACACATTATACAATTTTATCTTAACTAATCTTAAAATACCTATATCTTATCTTATCTAGTTACACTGTAAGAGCCTTTTTCACGACAATCGCGCATAGGACGAGACTGGGGGGGTTCAATTGGTGGCGGAACGACCTCAGCGGGTTGCGGACGTATGACCTCATTTCCTGCCACTGGCTCAGTCTCCTCGGTCACCGTCAAAGAGCCTCGCTTCGAGAGCGTGGGCGTGTCGGCCCTCGCCACCTTCTCCTCCGAAACTGAGCGCTCACCCTCGTCAACGATTGGCCCAGGCTCCTGAGAGCTCCGTATTTGGCTGCTAACCCTACGTCTTAGCTGATCGATATGTCTATGAGATTCCTTGCCGGTATCATCAACCACTCGGTAGTCTGTTGCACCTAACTTAGACGACACTTTTCCTGGAATCCATTTTTGCTGACCCGCGTACTGTCGCAACCATACTTCCTCTCCAGGCCCTAACGCTCGATCTACACCATCCCGGGACTCAATCTGTCGCTCCTGTGCTTCCCTGACCCTATTTTCTCTATCCGGCTTCATAGCATCTAACTTTGTTCTCAAACGTCGACCTAAACTAGCGGCACGCTATGATGGCCGGTTTGACGTTTGTCCGCTCATGAAGTTCCGTATTAATTGATAACGACTTTGAAGGAAATAATTGTATTACTTTATTGACGATAGTGATGTGCAGAGATTCATAAATTTTATCGAATGTAGTTTTAGGTTTAGGACTCAAAATTTATTTATTAAATTGATTTCTAAAATGTATACAAGTGTAGAAAAATCAGTTTGCACCATTTAAGGGGTGAATGTACTTGTGAATATGAACAATTTTCACTATGTGGACAAACCTCTGAAATCGCAAAAAAATATCAGCTGTTTCATACAAAAGGTAAAATTTTTATTTTTATATGATATATACCACAACTCGGCATTTGGTTTTCTAAATTGAAAATTTTTAAAAATGGAATCTAATACGATCGTCACATAGGATCGCTGGCTAGCACAACTACTACCTCCGGCAAACTCGCGTCAATGCTCAATGCAAAACAAAGCAGTTTCGAATTGACGTTGCTTCGAAAAGTATAAACTGTCAGTGCAATGCGATTGTGATATAGTTTTGACCTGGCTTTGGATTTCAAATATTGATACTGCATTACTGTTGACCCTTGCTCGTGATAGCAGTGACGACAGTGAAAATAGTAGTATGGACGAATCTGATTAATTATGGCCTTTTGTGGCACCTTTTTTGGTATCTTTTGTATTCATATGTTTCTTGTGTGCATATAAAGTATGTATATTCATTTTCATTCAAATATTCAGTTCGTTCAAATAAATTAAATAAACATATACATTTTTGTTTTATTAAACCTATTTAATCAGGTACAAAAACAAAACTTAATTGTTTTTTGTTCGAGAATAAATTGACATTCCACATCACTATTGTAATGTGTCAAACCGGCCATCATAGCGTGCCGCTAAACTAGCGGCACGCTATGATGGCCGGTTTGACGTTTGTCCGCTCATGAAGTTCCGTATTAATTGATAACGACTTTGAAGGAAATAATTGTATTACTTTATTGACGATAGTGATGTGCAGAGATTCATAAATTTTATCGAATGTAGTTTTAGGTTTAGGACTCAAAATTTATTTATTAAATTGATTTCTAAAATGTATACAAGTGTAGAAAAATCAGTTTGCACCATTTAAGGGGTGAATGTACTTGTGAATATGAACAATTTTCACTATGTGGACAAACCTCTGAAATCGCAAAAAAATATCAGCTGTTTCATACAAAAGGTAAAATTTTTATTTTTATATGATATATACCACAACTCGGCATTTGGTTTTCTAAATTGAAAATTTTTAAAAATGGAATCTAATACGATCGTCACATAGGATCGCTGGCTAGCACAACTACTACCTCCGGCAAACTCGCGTCAATGCTCAATGCAAAACAAAGCAGTTTCGAATTGACGTTGCTTCGAAAAGTATAAACTGTCAGTGCAATGCGATTGTGATATAGTTTTGACCTGGCTTTGGATTTCAAATATTGATACTGCATTACTGTTGACCCTTGCTCGTTAATTTGGACTCTGTTCAAGCCCTTTGTTGTGGATTTCGTCGATATGACCGAACGTACGCAGAGAACTGTTCTAAATAGTCAGACACGTGAGTTCGTAATACGCCTTCGTAACTATTTCGATCGTGAAGCTCAAAATGGAGGGCCAATTTTACCTATAACGTCAGTGGTTGAACGCGTAGCTGATGCGCTTAATATTGGACAACGAACTGTTAGACGGATAACTAAAAAAAAATATGGCGAGACTGGCACAGAAGAAAATAAACTTCACACACCAAAAAAGAGAAAACGAGCAAAACCAGTCGTAGGCATCGATAGCTTTGATGCCGATGCTATCCGAAGACATGTTTACGGCTACTATTTACAGAAGGAGTATCCAACAAGAAAAAAGTTGGTGCATTCACTGAAGGAAGCTGGATTATTCTTCGGTGGGGAAAGTTCTTTAACGAAGATTTTGAAGACCATTGGATTTCGATACAAAAAATGTAACAAACGCAAAATATTGATGGAAAGATTTGATATAGCGATGGCAAGGTATACTTTTTTACGGCAAGTGAAAGAAATCAAAAATTGGCAAAATGTTGTGTTCTTGGATGAAACATGGCTTAATGCTAACCATACTGTAGGCCGTTCTTGGAACGATGACACAGCAGCATCTACTTCCAAAGTTCCTGTAGGAAAAGGATCGCGACTTATAATTTGTCACGCCGGAACCATCAACGGGTTTGTCGAAGGTTCTCTCATGGCTTTTGCGTCAAAAACCACTGGAGACTATCATGAAGACATGAATGGAGAAAAGTTTACTGAATGGTTTACCTCAATGTTGTGTAGCCTCCCTGAAACATCTATTATAATTATGGACAACGCCCCATACCACTCGATGCAAATTGACAAGCCACCTGCCCAATCCCAAAAGAAAGCTGATATCGTCGCATGGCTTCGTAAAAATGGCGTAGATGCAAACATGAATATGTTAAAAGCGGAATTAGTACGTCTTTTAAAAGAAAACAAACCAACCAAGATCCGATACGTCATTGACGAAATAGCATTAGAACATGGGCACAGAGTTATACGGTTACCGCCTTACCATTGTGAGTATAATGCGATTGAGTTGGTGTGGGCTCAAATTAAGGGATATGCTGCAAGACACAATACAGAACCCCCATTTACCACAAAAAAATTCTAAAATTATTAGAAGAAGCTTGTGAACATGTGACTAAAGGAGACTGGGAAAAGGTTGTGAATAGAACTGTTAAATTAATAAGGGAAGATTATGAAAGAGATGTGAAAATAGATAATATTATAGAAAACGAACATATAATTATTAATGTAGGTGATGATAGCAGTGACGACAGTGAAAATAGTAGTATGGACGAATCTGATTAATTATGGCCTTTTGTGGCACCTTTTTTGGTATCTTTTGTATTCATATGTTTCTTGTGTGCATATAAAGTATGTATATTCATTTTCATTCAAATATTCAGTTCGTTCAAATAAATTAAATAAACATATACATTTTTGTTTTATTAAACCTATTTAATCAGGTACAAAAACAAAACTTAATTGTTTTTTGTTCGAGAATAAATTGACATTCCACATCACTATTGTAATGTGTCAAACCGGCCATCATAGCGTGCCGCTAGTGTAGTAGGTGTAAGGTCTTTGTGCGTAACTCACTAGGAATTATTTCCGCGAAGCTAGTCGGTGACTTATAGGCGCGAATGCGAGACTCGAGAACAAACACGGTCGACAGTGCTCTGAGTCAACGCTGAGATCAAAGAATATACTACTCTCTTACGAGAGGCTGAGATGATCCCACTTTTCATGCAGCTCAGGAAGAAAAAAATGAACAACGCGTGATTAAAAAAAGTGTAAATTAGAAATTTTATTTGTAAAAACAAGTTTTTAGTAGAGCAGGACCTAGGACCTCTAGGACTATCTAGGACCAGAGCAGGTATTTGTCAAGATGAACAAAATGAGCCCAAACTCGATGGGGTTACGTCATTTACTACAGAGTTCCCATAGCCACCTTCCGCCTCCATTATCAGATAAGCTCCATGTTACCATATTACTTAATACATGCAAAATTTCAGCTGAATCAGAAACCGGGAAGTGGTTTTAATTCATTTAGCAAGATTTGACCTAAACAGACATACATACATTGCAAGTTTAATAAAAGCTTGTAAAAAAGATCTCGTAAAGCTTGTAAAAAAGCTTGTAAAGAAGATGGCAAGAGACCTGATGGTATGACGCTTGTTCCTTGGAGGACAGGAAGGTCGCTTGTTTGGGATGCCACCTGTGCAGATACTCTAGCTGCATCCCACATCCAGGTGACCTCCTCTGTGGCGGGTGCAGCGGCTACGAACAGGCTAAGAGGCGCAAATATGAAAAACTTGAAAAAAAGTTTCATATTTGTGCCTTTTGGTGTGGTGACCCTGGAGCCGTGGGGCCCGGCGCGGAGGCTCGGGCACTTTTTGTAGAGATATCAAAAAGGGTGATCGGGTCTACCGGGGATCCAAGAGCTGGCAGCTACCTTGGCCAAAGGATTAGCTTGGCCATCCAAAGGGGTAATGCTGCCAGCAACTTGGGTACTAAGCGACACTGCAGTGACTTCCATGGGCTTTTAGATTCAATTTAGTTTTTATTTTTATTATTATTTATAATTTTATAATAATATTTAGTAAAAAATAATTTACACTTGTTCACGCACAGTTTAAGCAGACTAATTTCTAGGGATGAAACTATCGGTTCGGGGGTTTGAATCCTGACTTCAGATTATTACTTTTTAATTTATTTATTTTTATCATTATAAGTTATTATTAGTAGGAACTTCGTTCCAACCGGGTGTTCCACGACACTCAACTTTTATATTATGCTTTTTGTAGAATAAACACATAGGTAAACCCACTCAGTTTACTTATATTATTTTTTTGTTAATTTATTTCTATTAATACGCGGGACTAACCCCTGTCGTACAGTGCTCTGTGTTTCTGTAATGTAATAAGAAAATATTCAAAAAAGACATAATGTTCAAATTTTGACTGACCGCTTTTTTAATAGCCCTTTTAATGGTCCGCACCGCGTTTTCGGCCGCGCCGTTCGACGCCGGGTGGTAAGGCGCGGAAAACAAATGCTCAATTCCATTACTTTTTAGAAAATCTGCCATTTCCTTCGACTGGAAAGGGCTGCCGTTATCTGATATTAATTGCCTAACTAGCCCGAATCTGCCAAATAATTCACTCAGCTTATCAATGGTGTGACAAGCTGCCGTACTGGGTACCGGAAATACCTCTATCCACTTAGTATGCGCGTCTACTACTACTAAGTAAAGTTTATTAAAGATGGGTCCTAAAAAATCTACATGGACGCGCGTCCACGGTTTGGTCGGCCAAGGCCACGGCGCCGCCTGCTGCGCGCACACGCCGCACGCGCGGCACGCCGCCTCCAGCGCCTCGTCCACGCCGGGCCACCACACATAGCTGCGGGCCATCGCCTTCGTTTTGACGATACCCATGTGACCCTCGTGTAATTCCTTTACTACCTTCGACCTACAAACCTCCGGAATAACTACTCGGTAGCCCCACATAACACACCCTAATTCTTCATAAAGTTCCTTTCGCCTATTGTAATAAGGTTGCATCTCCCTTATCTCATTGTCTGTTGGCCAACCGTCCCTAATATAACACAAAACTCTGCCTAACAAGGGGTCCCTCATTGTTTCTTTTTTAATAATATTATAGTCCAGTAGCATTGCGTCCTGCGCAAAATGTAAATAAGACTGCTCCGGAACGTCATACGCATCGTTCCCGGCCGGCACCACTAAACGAGACAGGCCGTCGGCTCCGTTATCTTTCGTATTCACATATTCTATATCGTAGGTATAAGCAGACAATATAATTGCCCAACGTTGCAGTCGGCTCGCGGCCATCGCTGGTACTCCGTACTTGGGCCCAAAAATAGAAACGAGAGGTTTGTGATCCGTGCGCAGCGTGAATCGTTTACCATAGAGGTACTGGTGTAATTTCTTTAAACAATACACAATCGCGAGCGCCTCCCTATCGATCTGCGAGTAATGTTTCTCGCTGCTGGTTAAAGCGCGCGAAACATACACGACCGCTCGCTCGCTGCCGTCCGGCGCCGGCTGACTCAACACGCCGCCGATACCTACCGCGCTCGCGTCGCACGTCAGCACTAGCGGCTGGCTGGGGTTGTAGTGCGCTAACACTGGGGCACTCGTTAGAATTTCTTTGACCTTCCTGAACGCGCGTTCACAGCTGTCGCTCCAATTCCATGATACGCCTCTTTTTAACAGGTTATATAAGGGGGATAACAAACTACTAATATTCTTTACAAATTTAGCATAAAAATTTATTAACCCTAGGAAAGAACGCAATTGTGGTACGTCTCTAGGGCGGGGAATCTTTAAAATAGCCGCTATTTTATCCTCATCTACCTTAACCCCATCGCCCGAGATAATATAACCCAAGTACTTCACTTCCTTAAGCATAAAGTAACATTTGTTTCTTTTAAGCTTCATACCATTTAATTTTAGCCTTTGCAAAACTTTCTCGACTATTTTTAAGTGATCGGCTTGGTCGCCCTTGGTACCAATAATAATATCATCCAAAAATACCTCTACTCCCGGTATACCCTTCAACAACGTCGACATAATGCGCTGAAATATTCCTGGACTAGAAGCTAAGCCGAAAACTAACCGGTTGTACTTAAACAAGCCACGGTGGGTGTTGATTACCGTGAGGGCCTTGGAGTCGTCTAACTCTATTTGATTGTACGCTTGCGACAAATCGATTTTAGTAAAGATTTGTGCGCCATTCAAATTGACCAACAAGTCATCGATCTTCGGCAAAGGATATCTATCGACCAGTAAAACGGGGTTCAAGGTTACCTTATAGTCAGCACAAATCCTGAGCCCTCCATCCGCCTTACGCACCGGTACCAGCGGTGTCGCCCAGTCGGAGGCGTCGACCGGCTCGATGATGCCCTCGCGCAGCATGGCGTCGAGCTCTGCGTCCACGGCGCCGCGCAGCGCGTATGGCAGGCGCCGCGCGCGACAGAACACCGGCGTCGCGCCCTCGCGCAGCCGCAGCGTCGCGCGCCCGCCGCTGAACCGCCCCAGTCCCTCACTGAATAATTCCTTATGTCTGTCGAGTAACATTTTTAAACTATCAGAACTAGGTTTTTCTAAATTACAATTGAAATTGGGTTCGACCGCTCTCAAAGAAGGAATTTTTATATTCAATTCTGACAACCAGTGCCGACCTAGCAACGAAGTTGTTCCTCCGTCTATCACAAACAATTCTAAATTCTTTCTGTCACCTCCATAGTTAACTGTCGGTTTTATCATTCCTAAAGGCTTAATCTTGCTACCATCATAAAACTTTAGCACCAATGGACATTCCTGTAATGGCCTAGTGGAGAAGTTTTTAAAATACGTATTCTTGCTGACACATGACACCGCTGAACCAGTGTCCACTTCCATACTTATTTTAACACCATCAATATGAAGTGGTATGCTCACCGGTCTGTAGCTGTTCAAGGACAGCTGATTCAAGTCCTCTTCCAACTCCTCCGGGCTGTTTTCCTCCGAGTCCTCGGTTTGAGCCGGTGCTACGTGGTTGACCCCACGTCGCGCGCGTCCAGTTCGAGCTCCACGCTGGGAGCAGGCGCGTCTTAAGTGTCCGGTCTTATTACATCGGCTGCAAACAAAATGACGGAAACGACACCCGTCCGTCCGGTGCCGCTGGGATCCACAGGCCCCGCACTGCACTGGCTCCCGCTCCGCTGGCCGCGCCGGCGCTGCCTGCGCCCCGCGTCCGCGGCCGCGCCCGCGCGCCGAGCTCAACACGTGCACCGCGCCCGCCGGCCCGCTGCTGGTGCTGGGCCCTTCCGCCGCCTCCGTCGCCGCTCCGCCGGCCGGATCCATAACCGCTGCATCTCGCTCGGCCGCCTCCCAAGCCGTCGCGAGTCTCACTGCTCCCCCGTAAGTCAAAGAATCTTTCGCGAACAGTCGCTGACGTGTCATGTCACACTTTAACCCGCACACTAACTGATCACGGAGATTTTCCTCCAGGTTCCCCCCGAATTCACAAAACTTCGCCAGCCTCTTCAGTTCTGACACGTACTGCGACACGCTTTCATTTGGCGCTTGTCTTCTTTGTCGAAATCGGTAACGTTCCGCCATTACCGACGGTTTCGGTTGTAGATGACAGCGCAACAAAGACACTGCAGTATCAAATGACAACTCCGCCGGCTTTTTGGGACTCGCCAGGCTACTAAGCAATTCGTACGTCTCGTCACCTATTCCTGCTATTAGCATGGGCAACCATAAATCTTTGTCAATCGCGTTCACCTTGAAGTACATTTCTAACCTCTCAACGTAAAGACATTCTTGTTATTTATCCTTATTAATTCGCACACTAATATACCCAAACTGCACTTAAAATCCTCGATCGCCAGTGAAATGTCTTTAAAGGTTGCGAGCAATGAAACAGCGGTTTTCCAACTGACGTGTATTTCTGCCGCTACCCACTAAAGATATCATTATTTTAGGTACCTACACTACAGTTCCCAGCATTCGATCAACCTCTTACCGGAAAGAAATTTACATAAAGCCTTACCGCGACCTAAATGTATTCGGTACGAATAACAGAGCTGTGGCTCTTTTACCATACTGTTACCAGCATGCTTAGTCCGAGTTTTAATTCGCTTAATCGTAATAGTAAACGATGACATTAGCATCAAAGTAAAATGAACCATAACAGTATCGAGTTAGAACTCAATTTCGTTTTCGTGTATGTATTCTTATACGTTTACCAAAACGCTCCAAATTAAAATCGTCTGTACGGAATGAATGAAAACGAATGACATTAATGTCATACGAGTAGTTTACTATTACAATAAAACGAATTAAAACTCGGACTGAGCATACTGTTCACTATGTTCCATTATAATCATAAAGTACTGCAAAATTTGTCAGTTCAAGCGAATTTTCTTTTTACCCGACTTGCACCTAGGATGTTATATTTTTCGGATATGCATAATTATGTGTATAAGTACTAGGAGTACTAAGTAGTATTGTCAAAGTATCAAAAATATTGTTGGTGTTACCCACTACCAGATTTTAAATGTAATTAGATGACGTGTTTTAGTAGTAGCAGTGGCGGGGATAGAGGCAGAAAAGTAACACTTCTGGCACAGCTTATATTATAGCCTAAAGTTTTAATACCTAATTGAGGTGTTGTCTAAGTTTAAAGAACCTTACGCTGCCACAACCACTTCTGGCCTTATACTATCAACGCTTAAATTCAAATTCAAACTGAAAATTATTTATTTCACGTAGGCCAACCTGTGTCTCTTATGACACGTCATGATTTTACCACCGGTTCGGAAAGCGGCATTTGCTAAGAAGAGCCGACAAGAAACTCAGCGGTAGGTATTATTTTAATAATTCTGTTTTGAGATATCACACAACCTTATAGTAATTACTATATGGTTGACATTTTATCTCAAAATAAAATTGAAATAATACTGGTATAAGCGTTAGTAGTATAGGCCCAACGCATCTTTGTGGTAGCAACATTAGTCGCAGAAAATCATTCAGATTGAAAGGGTGGTTAAAAGAGTCTCAACTCTGTCTTGCAGGCCAGAGCACATTTTTTTTCATTGCAATAATCCTACTAATATTATAAATGCGAACGTTGTGAGGATGGACGATTGGATGGATGAACGGATGGATGTTTGTTACTCTTTCACGCCACAATGAATGAACCGATTTGGTTAAAAATTGGAATAAAGATAGGTCATACACAGGATTGACACACAATATAGGCTACTTATTATCACGGGAATTAACACGGACGATGTCGCGAGCTTTAGCTTGTAATGAAAAGTATTTCAATAAACCATATCTTGAGTAATATACATGAAAGGAAAGGCTACACATGGCCTTTGTTAGTGTGATTGGCAATTCCGTGTTTGCACGTAGGCGTTACACAATACAATGCCTTTTGTGAAATGGATTTAGCGAACGTGGTGAAATAGTACACAATTTTCCCGTTTTCCGGCATTCGCCGGCAATGCGACGTCGCGTCATGGTAAAATATGGCTAAACTGTTACGAGATTGTGGCAGATTAATTGTTGTCTCCGATTTAGCTCGAATAAACCTTTATTACTCCATTATTCTTATTGCCAAACATCCACGTAACTAGTTTAATATGTTCCTTAAGTACGCCATAAAAGCCTATAGGTATTTGATTGAAATCGGGTAAACGCAGCTACTCCGGACTCCGGTTTATCTATTTGAATTGCCTTGTATATTGTAAATGTATATTGTACATGTTCTGTAAAACCGTTTTATCTACACTATATTATTTATGTATCTAATAAAGAGGAAAGATTTGTTTCTTTGTTTGTTTGATTTGAAAAATTCTTTCACCATAAGAAACCTTCATTATCCCTGATGAACAGGTTTTAGAATATTTTCAAAAAAGGTAGGGATCCGTATAAAAACTTCGATAATGTAACCCAAGGTGTAAAAAAAGACCAAAAAAAATCCTTATATCGCGTACGCTGCGGAAACTATTGACTATTCTCTATTTTTCTCTACAGTTAAAGATGCAAATACAAAAAGAACTTTCATTTTTGTGAGTAAATTATCATTTATTTATTGCCAAAATATTTCTGTTTTAGCAAGAGAATACGAGATTAGAATTCATCTGATTTTCATAGGTAAAATCAGTCCGTGTGTCATATTAATGCAATAGAATTAAAAGGGCATAGGAAAAAAGATTATTTTTTTGTAACATTTAATAAAATACTAACTTTTTCCGGCAATCTGGAAACCGCTTTGAGAGGAAAAATCCTAAGGTAAAAAGAACTCGTACCAGGAGGGCACAACGTCAAGTAAGTAGGTCAAGATGTCAACTAGCCGGACCTTGCATGAAAGAGGGTTACGCGAACGTGGCGTTTTTCCTCCGTGAATAGATTTGTATGAATACAGTTTTCTCGGCTCATCATTTTGTGATTAAACATTAAAATTACTGGCGCGCTTGCCCTTAAAGATATATATTCATTAATACACATTATAATATTATATCCCCAACTAAAACTTTAAAAAAGTTTAAAGAATTTAAAGCCTCAATAGCCCAAAATTATTTGGAATTTACTTATTTGGAAGTAAGAGAAGAATACTAGTCAAATTCAGTATTAAAAAAAACTACTCAAACCCAATATTTCTACTCTTTTTAATTGAAATAGTGTATAGGGTATTCATGTTTTGCTTCCTTATCCTTACTAATAGTCTAAGATCCGGGATTAGAAAAATATACCCTCATCTGTTATATAGATGAAACAATTTTTTATAAGCTGATTTGAATATCATGAACTTATAAAAACAACCTCTGCCACCATAAGCCTGCTGCAATTAATAGTAATTAATTAATTAACAACTAATTTTTATTTTTAATTATTACTTTCTCATGTTAGTTACATGTAGTAAGTTAAAACCGTCAATATTTTATATTATATACCTCACTGTAGTAGGCACCCATCTCTATGATTGCTATATTTACCTGCAGCCAGGTGAGAAAAGGTAGATAAATGTAGCTTATTTCCATTATGTTAATTAAAAAATCCAGGTACAATAATAAACGGCGTCGAATTCTAAACATAATAATGTTTGGCTATCTTAAAAAAGGCTGATGCAGCCAAAGATAAATAATAAAAATAAAAATTAGTTGTTAATTAATTAATTACTATTAATTGTAGCAGGCTTATGGTGGCAGAGGTTGTTTTTATAAGTTCATGATATTCAAATCAGCTTATAAAAAATTGTTTCATCTATATAACAGATGAGGGTATATTTTTCTAATCCCGGATCTTAGACTATAAGTTTATAAAAGCGAAAATGTCGACGCTATTTTTGCATGGGTATATTTGAGTGCGTCAGTGACTTTAGTAATTCTGATATGATATGATAAGCGAAACATTTGCGAACGATTAATTATATTTATTTCTATCGAATACAAGGCAAACAATCAATATACATGATAACGGTAACACATTTTTGCATTTCAAATTTTTTTTACATTTTTTCGACTATATAAATATCTGAACCAGACGGCCGTATACTCCGGGGGCTGGTTCACAATCTTTTTGTACATCTAGCTCGCGGGTTAAACAAAATTTTGTTACAAATCCTTTAAATGTTAGTCACAGCTTTATAATAGAGCCTAGGTATAATAACACAAATAACGAGATCTTCTTCTCTTCTCCCTTCTCTTCTTCCTGGGAATTGTCTCCGCAAGTAGGCGATGTTCGTCCCCCGCGTTTCTCCCCGCCAGATCATTCCATCCAGCCGAGCTCACTCTAGAATCCGAACAGGCCACCCAGGTCAGCGAGGACTTCCGGAAGTGTTGCTGGAGAGCCAATATTATATTTTTGTCGTTGGTCGGATATACTTATGCATTTGAGCAGTACGTGTTCCGGTGTCTCGTCGCCCTCCATGCATACTTTCATAGAGGGCTGTCGGTGATACCTAGAATGAAAAGGTGTTTGTTGAGCGAACAGTGTCCTGTGATCGTACCTACAACTAGCCTTAGCTTGATTCGGTTTAGTTGTAGTAGTTTCGCTGTGCGTTGATTGAGGCAGGGGAAAGCCTCTTTGTTTGTCTGCAGTCTGTAGTGTTTGCCCAGAGTTCGGCGTGTGTACTTAATGTTTGGTTATGCAACCACGTTTTACATTCACAGAAGGGTATGGGAGCGATTGATTCCGGTCCCATGACCTTTAGGGCTGCGGCTCACCGAGCTAGCTCATCGGCTACGTCGTTACCAATGTTGTCACTGTGACCTTTTACCCAGCGCGGTGTGATGTTGTTCGATTTTGTTATCTATTGTAGTGCATTGTGACCGTCCAGTATAAGTTTTGAGGAGGTCTTATTTTTTGCTAGGGCTCTCAATACTGCTTGACTGTCCGTGTTAATGTTAATATTGAAATTTGTTACCTGTCTGCTGGCCATGGCGATGGCCGCTGCCGTGATGCCAACGCACTCCGCTTGATGTTGATCTTGTAATCTTTCTATTACATGTACTTTTTGTGTTTTATCACAAATCCATCCCAGTTGTGGATACTTCATTTGTTCGCGTGATAGTATCCGGGTTTGTAATATGATTGTTTCCTTCCACCACAAATAACGAGATATTTGTGCAAAGCGTCTCGAGCATCCATACTGTATAACTTATCGACTCAAAGCAAAGACATTTTACGCTTGGAAAAATCGGTTTTATTTCTGAACGGAAAGTACAGAGTAAATCGTCTGGTAACTTTGCGGCTTATTTTGTACTTTCACAGACCACGTTTCCTCAACTTGCATATTTCCTTACGAAAATGATTGAGTTCAAGTGAAACAGTTTCTAGTTAAAAGTTGGTGGTTAAGTCGGTGCTACAATAAGACATACCCAAGCAAACACTTATAACAAGGGGGTAATGTTAGGTTAAGGGGGGGGGGGGGGGGGGGTTGATTTTGAATTTGAATTTAAATCGAAATTTTATAAAGGTGTAACTTTCGCCTTTATAATGTTAGTGTGATAATAGCCACGCTAAACTTGACTCTTGAATTGAGCTCTGCTTTCTTCTCAAAATTAGCGGAATGCTTGTGTTTGAAGAGGGTACGACAATAGTGCAAGGGCTGGAATCGAACGAACCATAGACCTTTCTTTCAATTTTCAGTCCGCTTCCACTGTTCTTTTTATCAAAGATGGCGCCGTCAAGTGTTTGGGTACGATATCCCGTAGAATTGGTTTAGGAGGGTTTAATTAAAACTGCAATATCCTTTCCAAGTTTAGCCCGCTTCATCTTAGACTGGATCGCCACTTAGCGCCAGGTGACATCAAACTTGCTACAATGAAGAAGTTACGAGTGCATATTTTAGAAAAATATCAGAAGCTTTATCAAAAACCTACTGTCCTACTAATATCCTACTGTCTACTTACCATGGACAGTAGATTGGTTATACTGCTTAAAAAAGGTTCTGACGTGGGGCTTAATAACAAAATCATTGAAAGGGGCACTCACATACAAGAGACCCTGAGAATATTATGAACGACTTTTTCTTGTGCCTGACCCTTACAAACTCCATATTGTCGTCGGGTTCTTTCAATATTAAAGAACCCTACGCTTTATTCTGTCATATATGACATACTAGCTCTAGCTTTTTTTGGCTGTTTCTTTCGCGGCTTCGTGCGCTGAACTTAGTATTATTAAGTACCTCGCAGGAAACCTTTATTTTTCCGAAATAAAGACTATAGCGCTAGGAGGGTTTTAAGCGCAACCTGGCTTAGGAAGAGCCCAAGGTTTCCATCGTCATTTCACATTAATTCACTATAATATAAAGATTACTGAAATGAATTGTTTCTGGGAGGTTTCTAATCAATCATCATCATCATCATTAGCAACCCATCAACGGCTCACTACTGAGCGCAGGTCTCCTCTCAGAGAATGGTTATAGGCCATAGTCCACCACGCTGGCCCAATGCGAATTGACGGACTTCACACACCTTCCAGCACATTATGAAGAACTCTCAGGTGTGCAGGTTTCCTCTCGATGTTTTCCTTCACCGTTAGTGTGTGTGTGATAGTACTGTGTGATATTGTGTGTGTCATGTGTATTGTGCATTGTGATAGTATGAAAGTGATATTTAATTGCTTAAACGCACTTGACTCCGAAAAGTCAGAGGTACCCTGATCGAACCTGCGACCCTCCGAATAGGGGACCACAGTCTTAACCAATAGGCTATCACTGCTTAATGCACTTTCTAATCAATAGCTACAAATCATTTTAATTGTTAAAGTAGAACGTGAATATTTTTGGTAGGTAAGGTACCTACTATTCTATATTTATTTACTTCAGTGGTTCTATCGCATTAGAATTACACGACCAGTGATGAATGAATGAATTAACCAGAAATGTCACATTGCACGGTACTTTTTTTATTTCCACCTACTATACGTATATTTTACGATTGTGTTGTTGCTCACCGATATTATTAAGCTTAGGTTTAGCACTGATAATTTCTCATTAAGTGAAAGGCATAGACGAATGATATTTACTACAAAGGTGAAAGGGGTTGTTTCGTCTTGGGCCAGGTACTTGTACCCTATAGGTACCAAAAAATAGTATTAAATCATAGAAATTGAAAAAAAAATCTGCTTTTTTGTAGTATTACAGTGAATAAATATAAAATTGATAATTGTGGTAGAAATATGAAATTGATAATTGGATACATCTGTAGAATGGCAACTCCCGGAGTGCATCCATCTGTTTTGTTGTCTATGTAATGACGTTACGTCATCTTAATGTCACTTCAATTGTCAAACGTCAATTGCTGGTTAGACAAATGCCAATTGCTGTCAATTGTGGTTATTTTTATGTCAAATGTCATCATTACTCGTTTATGTACGTGTCATTGTCAAAAAGAACGCCATGTCGTTGCGCTTTTTTGCAAAATAATTTCGCATTGTACCTCGTAAAAAGGACTTTTTAATGAGAAATAAAGACAAAATAATCACTATTTCATGACCCCAAAACAATTTGAAAGACTGTACAAAGACCTGGCCCAGGCTCCATATATATTTGAAACAACCCCTTTGTAAATTTCTTTTCAGAATAGGTAAATTCTTTAACCACAATTAACTTCTCAGTGTCATTTTGGCCCGTAATATTATCTCCCTCAAGAAGCTTTTAAATACCTATGTTAAAATACCTCTGTGAGCTTGACAAAGTCTCTACCCACGCGCATTCAGTAACCTCTGACATTTCAGTATTAAATATTGATCAAAACACGGACAACGTGTAACAAAGAGATCGCTAATGTATTGAGTAAGTTAATTTGACATACGATAAGTTATTATATTAACAACTAGCTGATGCTCGCGACTTCGTCCGCGTGGATTTAGTTTTTCCTAATTAGTTAATCCCTCGTGAACTATAAATAGTAGCCTATGTCACTCTCCAGGCCCTAAACTATACCCATGCAAAAAATCACGTCAATCTGTAGATCCGTTGCAGCGTGATTGAAGGACAAACCAACAAACAAACACACCTAATACATTTATAATATTAGTAAGATAGTTTCCGCAGCGTATGCGATGTAAGGATTATTTTGGGATTTTTTTCACACCTTGGGTTACATTAATGAAGTTTTCATATGGATCCTTAACTTTTAAATCCTTAACTCTAAATATTCTATCGCCTATGGTCATCAGTGATAATGTAGAATTCTAATGGTGAAAGAATTTTTCAAATCGTTCCAGTAGTTTCGGAGCCTATTCAATTCAAACAAACAAACAAACAAACAAATCTTTCCTCTTTATAATATTAGTGTAGAAGTAGATAGGTATACTAATTTACACTCCAAATTATCACCGTAAGCTTGATTAAGGGCCTGGAGCAAATTTTTTAAAAATTCCAAGGGAACTCCTTGCGTTTCCGGAATAATAAGTAGTCTATGTCTATGTCCAGGTCCTCAACTATACTCTTGCAAAAAAATACTTCTTCCGGTTGCTACGTGATTGAAGGACAAACCAACAAACAAATACATCGCATCGCATTTATATTATGGCATCGCTTTGTGTATCATCATCATCAAAGCGCTACAGCCCTGGCTGGGCCTTGGCTTGGTCAAGCGAATTTCTCCATCTGAGGCGATCATTAGCGGCCTCTCTCCAACTCCGTACTCCCAAAACTCTCATGTCCTTTTCCACTCCGTCAATCCACTGGCCCTCTGGTTTACTGCCAAGCAACTTTTTCGGGGCTCTTGAATCGTCCATGCGTTGCATTATGTCCTGCCCATCGCATTCATGACAATTTAATGATTTTGACGACATTCGGTTCTTTAAATAGTCCATAGAGTTCGTGATTGTAACGAATGCGCCAGGTACCATTATCTTGAACAGCACCAAAAATCCTCCTCAGCACCTTTCGCTCAAAAATTAGCAGGCTGTTTTCATCCTTCTTACTTAGAACCCAGCATTCAGCCCCGTAAGAATTGGCCTAAGTAAAGTTTTGTATAGGAGTATTTTAAGATGTCTTGGCAGAATTTTAGATCGGGGGTAGCGTAACAGACCAAAACAACATTTGTTTGCCGAAGTAGTTCTCTGCCGCTTTGTGTATGTATGAGCAAAATTACGAGTACATAATACACATATATTACCTATATATTACCTATAGATAGGTAGATAGTAAAATTTATTTCACTCAAGAAACGAAAAACAAAAATACACACAACTTAAAACTACTCGTGCATAAGCGGCCTTATTGTTATCAGAACAATCTCTACCAGGCATTCTTTGAGGTGGTATGTCTGCCTGCTTTTAGCGACAAAAATATTAAGTACTAGCTGATGCCCGCGACTTCGTCCACATGGATCTAGTTTTTAAAATCCCTCGAGAAATTTTTAATTTCCCGCGATAAAAAGTAACCTACGTCACTCCTCAACTGTACCCATGCAAAAAATCACGTCGATCAGTAGCTTAGTTTCGGTGTGATTGAAGGATAAACCAACAAAATAATTAAGTGGCACTCGGGGACTGCCGCGGTAAAGCTATATAGCATTTTTTATCAACTTATGCAATTATAATATTTATGCAATATTTTTTTTGCATAAACAAACAAGAAAAGCGAACTCTCACTACTTCGCGAGTGAGATTCGAACCTGCGACATCGGCGCTCGAAAGCGGTCGTTCACCCACTGCGCCAAATAGAGCTACTTGAGAACCTCTAAAATGTTGAACGCTTACTGAACGACGGTGTTAGGTTTTTTTTCGTTACGGAAACTGTTTGTCCTAGTTAAAAAGCCCGCGATAAAAGCTATGCAATAGCTTAAAAAACACACTGTCGCGTTTATTATATTACTTAGTATGATATTATGTAGACTACTTAATACTTTTGTCGCTAAAAGCAGGCAGACATTACATCATTTTACCTTCGTTTCCAGTCATATTTAAGCTATGAAACCCCTAACTGAAGTAGTTTTAGATTAAGCAAAGAGAAATTTGCCCTTCACAGCTTCGATTTGAAAGCTGGACGATGAGCAAAGAAAACTGCATTCACACAACCTCTTTTCACGCATGAAAACACTGGGTTCGTTTTACCTCTTTCATACGAGATGCGGCTTGGCAACATCTTGACCCACTTGCTGCGATGCCATGCCTCCCTGGTATCTGTGCTACAATTAGGTAGCTACCGAAGGAAAATTCATAACTTATTTTGTTATTTATAGGATATTTGCAATCATTCTTTTAAAACGATGGGCATAAACTGGATCGCAAAGAAAAACGGTCGGTTAGAAAATCTTCAAAATGAAAAACTACGCATTTTAATTTATTTTACATTTATTAAAAATAAAAAGCTTGAATTCATGTTTTTTTTTTATTTTCGTTTAAGCACATTAAAATATTCTTTAATTTAGTCTTTATTTTATTAAGCTACTTTGAACTTTTGAAGATATTGAAGATTTTCTAACCGACCGACCCTTTTTTTTGCGTATTGAGCGCCCATTAGTGAACTAGATTAGTGCTTCAATGATCATTGATTTTATTTATTTTGCGAACATGAAAAAAGTTAAAAACCTTTAACTCGACTACGGAAAATTGAATAAAAAATTATTAAAAAAACTTATTTAATTTTATTTATTAAAGGCGAACAAACCAATTTATTACAAGTGCGGTTTCCTAATTTAAAACCCCAGGCCATTTCGGATCAATTCTTTTGATTCTCTTAAACAAATCTAAAAAGGTAATTAAATTACAGTGAGGTTATTGACTTAACGACGCGTATGAACTTGGAACTCCTTATATTTTAAAGTAAAATGCGATCCCTATTTTAAAAAATATATCTAAAAGTTTTCTAAATTTAAAAACAGTTTACGTTTACAGTTTATTTTTGCAGCAAATGAGCGAATTTTGCAACCGGGGCATTGAGTTATCATATCAGAAAATTGAAAAATCTTCTAGAGTGCTGTGAAAAAAGCTATTACAGATAAGGTGTCAACTTCAGAATATTTTTTCTGCTAGTTTTCTTCTATTCATCTTTATTAGTTCAAGGACCGCTCCCAAACACGTCCTTAATAAAATAAACGGCCTTGTTCCGACCCGAAATGCTTTATTTGTGGATACCTCACTAAACACAAGTAGGCTTTTTCGGAATATTTGTGTGAGTCTTTCGGCTTTCCGCTCTATTCTCTGCACGTATTTTTTTGGGGCTTATGGAAGTGCTGGACTAAAACTACATATATGTGATATTGTTCAATATTTGGCAGATATTACACAAAAATAATATTATTTAAGCGAATAAATTAACTTTGTGATTTAATATTATGTACGTTTTATCTATCTACGAAGAACTTATAGTAATCATTGTGGATCCAAGGTACTGGAGTGGCGACCCCGCAAAGAAAAGCGCAGTATTGGCAGACCTCCCACTAGGAACCGAAGACATCAAACGATTCGTAGGGCGCTACTGGATACGGCGATCCAAGACCGGCGAGCTCTGTGGAAATCCGTGCAAGAGAACTTTCGATAAAAATCGATTGATAAAAAGAAGAGACTTGTCTACGAAATAATAACCCCAGACGAATTTCTAGTTCACAAACTGAACGTAGATGGAAGAAAGAGATAAAAAAATCTAATTTACCTCTTCTGTAGATCATTTGTCACTAGCCCTTGTACGACTGTACGTGATTTTGTCCTCGTGGAATTTTTAAAAATCCCGCGGGATCTGTTTACCCGAAATAAAAAGTATCGTGTAGGCCTTTAAGTAGGTACATCCATATTGCGTGTTGGAACAAAGACCAAAAAACAAAAGCACTTCCCCATTAAATTAGTATGATGTTCAAATAAAAAATAAAATATTAATGTTCTGCATTTCTGTTTTTGCCATTTCACTACTAATAACAACTATAAATGTACTATGTAGCCTGTTTCATCGGATTTATGCAAATATTATAGAGTCATTCGAACAATCATAAAAAAAAATACAAAACTACATTCTTTTATTAAAAAAAATCGCAAATGAATGCATAAATCAAAACTTTATACCTACTCAATGTTCGAGAAAATGATACTATCTTTTTCATAATAAAAACACAATTAATATTGTCACTTAGCTGGGTCAAAAGCTTATTTACAAACTTTCATTACAGCAATTTTAGCATTGCAATCAAATAAAGTGCAGAGTGTACTACCAACAAAGGAGCTATCGCACTAATTCTAATCCGGCAAGTTTGCAGCATATAACGTACGAACTTTGAACACTGTCGACCCAATTATTGTTAAATTGTCTATGTGCAGTTACAGAAACTCTAAATAGCCGTTATTTATTAGTTAAATAATAAAGTAGTAAATGTTAAATCGTCAAGTTGTGACGTCTTAGTTGATCGAAAGTCTATTTTACTTAGTTGTCTTAAAAGGTAAACAAATCGCAGACAATGTAACCGTACATAGCGTACATACTTATTACTTAGCATACATAGCGTAACCGACACCCTTTGCTGGGTGACGTTTTAGACTTGTAGCACGGTTAGTGTGCGGTTAGAACATCCTACATGCAGTGCAGTGAGCTTAGTGAGTCGCTTACGCGATTTCGCATTTCTGCGAGGAAAACCTGTTTACCATTGAAACAATAGATTATAATATACTTATTAACTTTAATAATAATAATAAGCAGTGATAGCCTTGTGGTTAGGACTGTGCTCTCCTATTCGGGGGGTCGCAGGTTCGATCCCGGGTACGCACCTCTGACTTTTCGGAGTCAAGTGCGTTTAAGCAATTAAATATCACTTGCTTCAACGGTGAAGGAAAACATCGTGAGGAAACCTGCACATCTGAGAGTTCTTCATAATGTTCTCGAAGATGTGTGAAGTCCGCCAATTCGCATTGGGCCAGCGTGGTGGACTTATGGCCTATAACCCTTCTCTGTAAGGAGACCTGCGCTCAGTAGTGAGCCGTTGATGGGTTGTTAATGATGATGATGATGAATAATAATCTGGAGTTTCCCGAATCAAATTTCGTTTAGGTATATGGAGCTAGCTCGGGAGCACCCGAGGGAGACTTCTCTTAATGAACGGATGAAGTTTCCCATAGTTGCCTAGATCTCATTAATTCATTCATACAATCATCCAATTTGTCTCGTTAGTATTCGAGGATTTTTGAAACAATGGCATAATAACAAGCCCATTTGCCTGTGAAGTTATGAGTATCTTATTCAGAAAACCGCTTTGGCTTTTTGTTCGTACAGCTGGGAGTTAGGACAAAGTTTAGAAATAATTTAGCAGAAAATTAAGAATACAACCATTTTAATATTAAAGCAAGGAATGTTCGGTGGAGGTAGAAGAGCCGTTTAAAAACCGCATTGCAGATATTAAAGTTTTAGGCTTCATGGAATATCCGAGTGTCCTGAACATTATTTTATTTACAGGTCATTCAATATTCATTACACCTTACATTTATAATGGGAAAAGCTAATTTATTAGCTTTTTATTTGAGGCCCGAGACTTCGTCCGAGTGGATTTTGTTTTTAATATCCCGCGGGAACTCTTTGATTTTCCGGGATAAAAAGTAGCGTATGTCACTCTCCAGTTTCTCATCTATATCCATGCAAAAAATTACGTCAATCCTTAGCTCTGTTGCCCCGTGATTGAAGGGCGAATCAACAAACGGACAGACTCGTATAAGGATAGTAATCCTTACTAATTTTATAAATGTGAATGTGTGTTTGTTTGTTTGTTTGTTTGTTGGTCGAGGGATTTTAAAAACAAAATCCACGCGGACGAAGTCGCGGACATTAGCTAGTTTATAATATTAGTAACATTTAAGGAAATCTTACCCTTTTCACCAACCATACCGATATCATCCCCTAAGTATCGAGATTCACCTCTAGCTGTTCTTTATAGGTTCATGAAAACGAAATTGACAGAAAGCGTCACCTAACTTAGCTTAGGTAGCTCGTAAAAGTTAGAAAATGTTGCAGTGAAAACGGGCATCATTCACCTAAAATATGCCACCTTATAAATGCATTAATCATTTTCCATCAACCTTTCAAATAGCCTTTATGTAAGATGAATATCCAGCCTCTGCTTCTGCGACTTCAGTACGAAATTTTAAGTTTACCACTTTACCTTTGAGCTTTGAGGCATGTTTGAGGCTCTCATACGAGGCAATATTAGAAAGTCAAAAATTTAATAAAATGACCATGCGAGTTCTGCCGATATCTTCCTGAGATCTCATTAATATGGTACCACTCAGGATACGCTTCGTATACCTATTTTGTATCAAGAATTAACAGGCATCTGATTTACAAACTTATTCAGTATTTTTTTTGGTTTAAGGGTTCCATAGTAAAAAAACAAGGAACCCTTATAGTCAAGTCAGTCCGTCTGTCCGTTCGTAGCTTTTAGTGACTATTGGTAAGTAATAAAGAGCTGTAACTTGACATGGTTAAATGCATATTAATCACGCCTAGAAACTTGTGAAAAAATCTTGAAAAAACTTTTTTTGGACCTTCCCTAAAAGCGAATGCGGTGATTTTTGCTAGAGTCACATCCGGCAACGGAGCAACGGATGGACGTGGTATACTTGAGGATCTGAATAGTGATAGGCTTCTTTTCACTCCTTTAAAACATAGGGTTCCCGCGAGTTTTAAAAATCTAACCATTACAATTTCTACTAGGTAAATAAATTATTTAAGATCCTCATATTCAAGGTGTGAACTGTGAAACTGTAGTTCATATGGTATTGTTCGCCAACTTTGACAAAGTCTAAACATTGTTCGGTTAAGTAGTAAGTTAAACACAAGCTTACAAAGTTAGAGTTTAAAGAGGTTAACTAACAGATGTACTGGTATTATAATAATATACTTTCTCACGTCCACGGCTGACTGTCAAGTTCCTTTGAGTGAAGACTGATGTACTGCTAAATAGGTACTGCTGTTTAATTCTTCTAAATTATATTAATAAAATTTGATTTTTACAGTAGGGACTTGATTTGTTAAAAAGAGAAATATTATTTACATTTGAATTAAAGTATTAGGTGACGACCTCCCTGGCGCAGTGGTGAGCGGTGTGGTATAACTGGGAGGTCTCGGGTTCGATTCCCGGCGGGGTCAATTTGGGAACTTACAATTTCTGAATTGTCTCTGGTCTGGTCTGGTGGGAGGCTTTCGTTGGCCGTGGCTAGTTACCACCCCTACCGTCAAAGACGTGCCGCCAAGCGATTTAGCGTTCCGGCACGATGGCGTGTAGAAACCGATTAGGGGTATGGGTTAAATTTTCACTACCATACCCCTTCCAAGTTAGTCCGCTACCATCTTAGACTGCATCGTCATTTACCCTCAGGTGAGATCGCAGTCAAGGACTATCTTGTCATCGAATAAATAAATAAATAAAAGCCGGCCAAGTGCGAGTCGGACTCGCGCACCGAGGTTCCATACTCCAAAAGTAAAAGTAAAACGACAATATTATATTAATTTGCTTATTTATCGTTAACTTTGTTTGTAGAGGTTTATTGTTAATATAAAAAAAAACTATGCTAGTTAGAGCGTTGGTTTTATTTTTCCTGTAAAATATACATAAACCTCTATTGACCATAATTATTTCAGATTTTTCGATGGTAAACTTCGGAGATAAGGGGGGGGGAACGGTATTTTTTTTCGACATTTGGCCGATTACTCAAAAACTATTATACATAGAAATAATAAAAAACTGTTTTAGAATGCACAAGTTAAGGCCTTTCATATGATACCCCACTCGGTATAGTTATCTTACTTTGAAATTTCAAACCCCGATTTTCCCCCTTTTTTAATCAAACTAAAATAATTTTCGCGTTGCTTTTATTTTTCCTTTAAAATATACATAAAACCTCTATTGACCATAATTATTTCAGATTTTTCGATTGGTAAACTTCGGAGATAAGGGGGGGGGAACGGTATTTTTTTCGACATTTTGGCCGATTACTCAAAAACTATTATACATAGAAATAAATAAAAAACTGTTTTAGAATGCACAAGTTAAGGCCTTTCATATGATACCCCACTCGGTATAGTTATCTTACTTTGAAATTTCAAACCCCCGATTTTCCCCCTTTTTTAATCAAACTAAAATAATTTTCGCGTTGCTTTTATTTTTCCTTTAAAATATACATAAACCTCTATTGACCATAATTATTTCAGATTTTTCGATTGGTAAACTTCGGAGATAAGGGGGGGGGGAAATGTACACGCCATACCTACATAGACGAAAATCCAATACATCGTGAAACTCCTCCAAATAATCCAGTCCTAAAAATAAAATCCCTTTTCGGCTCTCTATAATTAATCATCATATCGATATAAGATATAGTTTATACTAACCCTACCCAATGGGCTCTTATATTAATGAGTATGAATTTGTAAAAGCAACTAAAATAGCAAAACAAGGGGTAATACATTACAGGAAATGACGAAACTTTTCTATGTTACTTTGGACTTATTTAACACAATTGAATGCGAGAAATAATTTTGTTCCCTGAAGGCGAATATAATTACCGAGTTTGGTGCTAATTTGAATTGTTTCTTTGTAAATGTAAGTGTTATTTACACCAAAAAAAAATGTAGAGCGGTTTACTTCTTTAAATCTTTTCACTAATGTAAGGTTTTTCAAAAAAATTCCACAGGGACCCTCTGTTTTTCCGGGATAAAAGGTAGCCTATGTCACTCTGTAAGTCCCCAACTATACCCATGCAAAATCACTTTTATCCGTATAATGTTAATAAGGAAGTAAGGATACCATATTAATGAAACGGCGATAGACTTCGGCCTCCATTCCGAGGGTAAAGGTTTCCAATAGGCCTAACATGCACGTCGAAGTGATATCTCGCGAAGAGAGAGAGAGAGATATATATTGTCGATGTAGACTGATTTCCGAGACTTGGTCGCTAACTATGGGCCTCATAAGAAGGCTCAGGGTCACCCAGCGAGCGATGGAGAGAGCTATGCTCGGTATATCCCTGCGAGATCAAATCAGAAATGAGGAGATTCGTAGGAGAACCAAAGTCACCGACATAGCTCAGCGTGTCGCGAAACTGAAGTGGAAATGGGCGGGGCACATAGTTCGAAGAGCTGATGGTCGTTGGGGTCCCAAGGTGTTGGAGTGGCGACCCCGCACCGGGAAACGCAGTGTTGGCAGGCCCCCCACCAGGTGGACCGACGACATCAAACGAGTCGCAGGGAGCCGCTGGATTCAAGCGGCGCAAGACCGAAGCCTGTGGAAGTCCATGCAGGAGACCTTTGTCCAGCAGTGGACGTCTATAGGTTGATAAAGAAGAAGAAGAAGAAGAAGACTGATTTCTCGTTTACTCTTTTAAACTTCAAAATTCGAGAAAATGACGTCGCCATTCGCCATGTTAGAGTTCGTAGAGAAAAATAGAGAAAATAATTTGATCTCTACTTTTGACATAACGAGACGAATCATGATGTGCAACCATGTTAGTTTCGATAGAGATATAGAGATAATACGAGAAAAGGGGTAGACAAAATTTTCTCGCGCGTGCATGCTAGTCCAGGGCACACATCTCTCAATTCAACGAGATATGTGCGTTTTAAGCAACTAAATACTCGTAACGCTTGTCTTAACGACACAGAAAGACATAGTGAAACTTGCATGCCTGAGGACGTTTAAGTGCACTCATTCGTATTCGATTCGTAATCGTATTCGTATAATATGATTCGAAGTGGTCTACATACAAAATGTACGTGCGCTTGTGCACTCATTCGATTCGTATTTTGACGGATCCGTATTAGTTTTGTATGACGGACACTTCGAAACGTATTTTTACGATTACGAATTGAATACGTATAAATGCACAAACGCCCTGAAAGTTCTCCATAATGTTTTCAATTTAACGTCGATGACGGAAAACATCGTAAAACCTGTATGCTTAACGCCCTGTTTCACCACTATCCGTTAGTGTCTGATATATATCTAACAGTTAAAATATCTCTTAGATAAATCGGTTTGAATATCAGGGAGTTTATCTGCTAGATTGTCTTAACGGACACTTGTGAAACAGTAAACGCCATCTGTCGGATTAGTTTTGGATAGGCTATCAGGCACTATCAGCAAGTGGTAAAACAAGCTCTTAGAGTTCTCCATAATGTTCTCAAAGTTTTTGAAGTCTGACAATCCGCACTTGGTCAGCGTAGAGGTATATGCCTTAAAACCATTTCCATTCAGCTCTCCTTCCTGTGCCCAATATTGGGCCGGCGATGTATTAATATGAATGAAAGATAAAGAATAGAATAGAAATATTATTTTATACAAATAAACTTTTTACAAGTGCTTTTGAATCGTCTGACTCTACCACTGGTTCGGAATGCCCCTGCTGCCGAGAAGAACCAGCAAGAAACTCGGCGGTTGCTCTTTTCAAAAGAAAACGATACAATAAATACTATGCTATGTATGCAGTGTTTCCACAATGAGGGAAGTTCCAAAAATGCATACCTACTAACAATACAATATATCTTATGATGGGCAGACATAAAGCAGCCCCATTCCCGCCGGTGTCACCCGTTCACGAGCATGACGCATGACCCAGCCGCTGCTCCGCTCAACCATATTTGAGGGAACGTAACAACCCGCATCACACGACACACGACACTAACTTGAATCTTATTATGGGGTAAAGCAGCCGATATTGGAAAAATTTTTGTATTGCAGAAGAGGGCAATTCGCGCAATCTATAATTTAAAACCGTGGGATTCCCTTCGAGAAAAATTTAAAGAAATAGGCATTCTTACAGTACCTTCACAACATATTTACAACAATATAATATTTGTCATACAAAATATTGTGAATTACAAAAAAAGGGTGATTTACACGATAGGCAAGTTAGAGATCCAAACAGGCTCGTGATTCCTCGATTGCGCCTCAAGAGGGTCCGAAAGACATTTGTGGGAATGGGCGTGACGTTTGATAATAAAATTCCACAGTCGATCTTAGACTTTCCTTTACACAAGTTTAAGAAATCAGTTAAAACTAATCTCATGAAAAAAGCATATTATGCAATTGAAGAGTATTTAGATGATAAAAGAGCGTGGACATAATTCGTTCCAGCGATTCATGAGACAGCAGGTGGTAATTAAACTGTATAACTATTCTATTGAATTGTAAACTTGTTTTGAAAAGAGCAACTGCCGAGTTTCTTGCTGGTTCTTCTCGGCAGGAACGGCATTCCGAACCAGTGGTAGACTCATCGACGATTCAAAAGCACTTGTAAAAAAGTTTATTTGAATAACAAACATTTCTATTCTATTCTATTCTATTCAATGCTGTAAACACAGTGTGTCCCTTGTTGCAGACATTCTGTGTGGTGTCAAAGCGGTTCCGCAAGAACTACATCCACCGGTTCACGGCGACTCGCTCGCTGTTCTGGTGGTCGCCGTGGTCGCCGGTGCGGCGCGCCTGCGTCTACCTCTCCACCAACCAGTACTTCGACTACTTCGTCATGGCCACCATTCTGCTCAACTGTGTCTTCCTCGCCATGTCGGAGACGATTGAAGAGGCTGAGTGAGTACACACTTCTTCTTTATCAACCGATCGTCCCGGGTTCGAATCCCGGGTCGGACCAAAAATGTATTAGATTTTTCTGACAAGATATTCTCAATACTAGCACAGAGTAAGGCCCGCTTGCAGATACGCCGGGTTAGGTTTAACCCAGGAATAAATTTGTAATTTTGACAGAAGCTTTATACGAAATCTGTCAAAGCAGCAGCTAACTCTGGGTTAAAAGGATACGTATAACCCGGCGTTTCTACAAGCGGGAGAAGTATGTCTTTGTTGAGAAGTATCTCTTCCTAATTCCGGTTTAATAAACCCGGAGTTAGGAAGTTGGTGTTGTGTCACCCCTGTGCTTCGGAGAGCATGTAAAGCCGTCGCTCCTATGACTGATTTCACTCGGGTCGTGTCGGATTTCCTCGGACTATGAGAGTGAAGGAATAGAGAATGCACTTGTATTTGTGTACATACATGTGCACTATAATATCTCTCGCGTAGATGGCTAATCTCTGTGGTGATTGCTCGTCGTGGTTGGAAATACTAAAGTGATTCCATGCGCCGTTCTTGTCTCTGACAAGTGCGAAATTGTCAATAAAATATAATGTGCAAGTAGTAAATATCATTCGTCTATGTGTGCAACAAAAGGAGCTCAATACAATATAAAAACTTTTTGAAAATATTATTATAAGTATAGATGTGGACGTGTAAAAAAATTTCTCACCTACTCTTAGTGATCGATGATTGAAACAACAGAAACTGTTTTCTATCTCAATCTATTTATAAATGAAATCAAAGAATTCTCAAAATAGCGCTGTTTTATTTGTTCGAAAGCAATTTCGCAGAGTATTTCAAGACTGCAATCTAGTCTCTATCCTCTCATGAACATCTAGTTTCAAATTACAACTTGCATCGGAATGCTACGACGCTCTAACACCGTCTCTCTAATTCCATTAAATTGCTTTATTTCAGTACTAAGTGCAATGTGTTGCTTTTGGAATTACAAGTCTAATATTTTGGTGACGTAGGTATAGTAGTAGCGGTGATAGCTTATTTTATTACTATAGGGCAATTCTCCAAAATGTTGGCTAAGGCATGTCCCAGGCTGGAGAACGTAGGTTAAAACTAACTCAGGCTTATGTAACTTTTTTTGTAGATACTAGATAGTGTCCTCTATATCGTCCATCAAGAAAAAGAAGATAAAAGAGGTGAGATCCAGCTTAAAAAAAAATTTAAACCTCCATTTTCTAACCTCCATGACTGTCCCACTGCTTATGTTGTATGTAAAAAACTTATTTATTTAAAAACATAGTCGATTAAAAATTCTCAAAAAAATATATTTCAATAATGAATAATTAATCTTTAAAATAACAACAGTAGCGTGAGGTTACGTCTTAGAATTAGTTTTTTATTAGTATTTAAAGTCTGTCCCACGACTTTTTAATCATTACCGTGCTCTTGTGCAAACACTATCGTAACTACCCACATATCCATACAATCCGCATCGTCGTCGCGTCTTACGTACAAAGTCAGTTGCCTTGAGCAATTCATGTCGAATGGAGGTGTGTACGTCGTCGGGTTACTGAAATATTTGGCATTCTCCAACGGAAATTTCATTTTGGCAACTTTAATCGCTCATTCATAGGACTCTCACCATACCGTAAGTAGTTATCACATTTATATGTTTGTTTTTTCTATATATTTCAAATATGTTTTACTTTCTAACAAAGCACAAAAAAAAATTACTATGTTTACTTATCAAGTAAAAATTTAATTACTAACCAATTCTAATTACCATGATCCTAATTACCATTATTACCAGGGCCATTTTACTTACTATGGTAATTGGGCATTAGCTAGGTAATTAGAGTAATGCTTGAATGTATGGGATCTTCTAGATTTTAACGACCTCCCTGGCCCTGTGGTGAGTACTTTGGTCTTAAAAACTGGATCTTCATGGGTTTGACTCCCGGCTGGTGCAATTTTGGATGTTGTAAAATTGTCTCCAGTCTAGTTACCATCCAATACTCTACCAGCAAAGATGTGCCGCGCCATGTGATTTAGCGTTCTAGTACTTATCAGCGTAGAAACCGGTAAGTTGTTTAAGTTTAATACCAGGTAAGCTCGAAACCATCTTAGACTGCATTCACCACTTACCCCAGATTATCGCAGTCAAGGACCAACTTGTAGTAACATATAAAAAGTTATAAGTAATCTGTGTTGAATGATTATGGCTGTATTTTGATACTGTTTGGGTGTTGGTAATGACAACATCGTTATATTTACCTAAACCGAAAAAGATGGGCAAAAAAGGCTCGAATGGTATGCGCAGATAAAAAAAGATCCTATATTATACCGAATAAGATGGAGAATAAATCTTAATTCTTTTTATAGCTCAATCGCAATCAAACTCGCAGCATTGCAGCGTTGTATGGCGATTGACGACCTTTGGACCAGGTAAACCCCAGAACATGGATCGCAACCCCTTCACCTTAACCAACGGCCGATATCGTGCAACAATCGCTTAGCTTCCACACTCCAGCATTCCGTGGTCTCCACTACCAGAGGGACAAAAAGGTTGCTGTCCAGAATAGGGGCATCTTTACTCCTTCTTTTAATGCAACGGACTCTGCAGCGTCTACCTGTGTTTTCCGGCTGAGATGACATGGTGCGAATGTACTTGTTGAGGCCAACGGCTTGGCCAACGAGTCAAGGCCTGGAACACTAGGTATAGGGGCCCATCAGCTATAACCTGAGTCCAGGGTCGCTGCCGTAAGGGCCTTTCACCGCGGTCAGATTTGTTCTCAACGTAGTGGTGACTTAATGATGGTAGGGTTGCACTGACCTTCCTTGCAGCAGTCAATCCTTGTACGGCTTGAGATTGTATGATAGTGGTGATATGTTAGTGTATTGTGATAGAGTGTATTGTTAGGTTAAGTGTAAGGTGAGCTTCTCAGGCCGCTAGCCGCAGCAGGCAGGTAGCCAGTTATGGCCTGCAGCGGTGGACGCCGGGCTGGCGTAGCACTGTACACTTGGTTTATCACTAGTTAGACCAACTAGAGGTGATCAAAGTCACTTTTTCACACACACTCCCGCCGAGCGCGTGGCGAGCAAAGCCGGCGGGTTCCAAGAGTTCTTTTGTTACAAATAACAGTTAACAATTATGCTTATAGCTAGGTCGACACATAGACCGCTTGACGGCGCAATTAAACCGTAAAGTAAACTAAATTTAGACACCCAAAAACAGCAAACGGTGCGCGCGACCCGGGTTTTCGTGAATACGTGTAATTTAGCTGTCAAAACCAAAGGAACTTGCAAAAACCACGCCCCAAAACGGCGGGAAGTTTCAAACTAAGTATCTGTCAACTTCATTGCGAGCCAAAGAGATTGCCAGCGCTACGACCATGGAACAAGGAATTGTTGACAGGCACATGGCGCGAACAACCCCCCCGCCTGTGGTCGTAAGGATTTACGTCCACTTACTAGTAAATAGGTAAACGTGATAAGGAGCAAACGGCTCGCTGCAAGACAGAGTCTCCGACCATTACCTCGGCAACCCTGGGAACCCCATCAGACCCGTAGATCAGCTTAAGAATGCGCCCACGGCGCCAGTATAAAGGCAACAAATTAGGTTCCTTAATCAGCACTAGGTCACCAACTTTGGGTGGATCAGATTTGTCAGCCCACTTAACCCGCTGCTGCAAAAGATGCAAATACTCTAGTGACCAACGGTGCCAAAAACTCTGAGTCATCTGTTGCAGCAGCTCAAACCGGGACAAACGTGAGACCTTCACGTCCCTGAAGGGGTATTCGGGTAGAGCGTTAAGGGGCTGACCAATCAGAAAATGACCGGGATTTAAGACCTCCAGGTCATTTGGGTCAGATGAGAGGGGACAGAGTGGCCGAGAATTGAGTACAGCCTCAATTTTGCAAAACACGGTGGCGAGTTCTTCAAAGGTTAAAACAGTTTCGCCTATAACGCGCCGGAGATGAGTCTTGGCCACCTTAACCACAGCTTCGAATATTCCACCCCAATGAGGGCAAGCTGGGGGGTCAAACTTCCAGGTTTCCCCCATCTTGGACAATGCTGTACTTAATCTAATCTTATTGCTAGACAGGAATTCTACAATCTCTTTTAAATATCTATCAGTGCCCTTATAATTTGTGCCGCAATCCGTGCGAATCAGGTCAGGCAATCCTCGACGAGAGACAAATCTACCTAGCGTGGCTACAAAAGCTTCAGTGCTTAAGGCACTCACAAGTTCTAAATGTACCGCCTTGGTAGCGAGACATACAAAAACGCAGAGGTAGGCCTTGAGCGATCTGGCGTTGCGGAGGTTAGAGCTCTTGATGGCAAACGGGCCAGCAAAATCAGTGCCAACCCCAGCAAAGGGTCGAGTGGCTAGAACGCGGTCGGAGGGCAGATCACCCATCATCGGCTGTGAAGTATTAGCCTTCAAGCGGTAACACGGAATACATTTGAAGGTGACGTTCCGGATGGTGCGTCTCCCTGCCAGAATCCAAAACTCGCGCTGTAAAATAGCCGAGAGTGCATTACAACCAGCGTGGGCATTTTTAAGATGGTAGTGTGTCACTAGCAATTTGACAAAGGTGCCGTCCTTAGGTAGCAAAAGGGGGTGGCGAGCACCATAGGGCAGATTGGAATTCTTGAGGCGTCCTCCAACGCGTAGCATTCCGTTATTGTCCAAAAAAGGGCTTAGGCGAGCAAGGGGTCCCTTCAAAACTAAACCTCTCTTTAGGGTGTCAATCACGGATGAAAAATGCTCCACCTGAACCACACGCACCCAGTAGTTCCGGGCGTCTTGGCGTTCAAGAGGGGAAAGCACAGGACTCAAATTTTTATTTTCTGAATTCCGCCCATTATGGATAAAACGTCGAATCCAACCGGTAACACCAATTAGTTTATCAAGGGAACTGTAACGGTTCAAAAGAAAGTTCAAGTCGGGGATCTGTTTATCCTCAACCACTCCGACTCTTAAGCCCGGCAATACTTCGGGAGCGGAAAACCTATTTTGAGGCCAAGTCGTCTCGGATTGGGATAGCCAACTTGGATCCCACCAAAGGTGATGGTGGACCAGTGAAGAGGCCTCACAGCCGCGGGAGGCGCAATCGGCCGGGTTCAGTTCTCCGGGTACGTGTCTCCAAATCACCGGTACTGCAGAGCTCTGAATTTAGGAGACGCGATTCGCAACAAAGACCTCTAAGTTGTGAGGCGCGGCTCGTAGCCAGCAAAGGACAATCTCACTGTCCGTCCAAGCATAAACGTCGGTCAGATCGACCGCAGATGCCAAAGAGGAGCGGACGTGGTTCAAGAGGCGTACCAGAAGGGCGGCGCCAGACAATTCTAATTTCGGGATAGTTAACCGTGACCGAATAGGGGCCACCTTGCTTTTTGCCAAGACGAGATGCGTCGCGACCTCACCGGCGACATCGACAGTCCTCAAATATACCACGGCGGCGTATCCTCGTTCGGAGGCGTCGCAAAACCCGTGGAGACTGGCATGACACCTTCCTGTTGGTAGGAAGCGTCGAGGCATGGAAATTCGGTTAACTTCAGGAAGTGAAGACACAAGGGAGTTCCACTCCTTCAATAACTTCTCAGGGAGTGGTTCGTCCCAACCGAGTTCAGCAATCCAAAGCTTCTGGAGGAAACATTTAGCCAAAAATATTACGGGAGTGATCCATCCATTGGGATCGAAGGTGCGAGCAACCGTAGACAATACGGAACGCTTAGTCCAGACCTTAGGAGGTGGGTCTAATTTGACCCGGTAGGTGAAAACGTCTTGGACGGGCTGGTACTGTATTCCAAGGACCGTCAGCAAATTGGGATTTTCGGGATTTTCAAAAATATGAGGATCCTGCTGATCCTTTCCCGGAAGATCCTTCAAGACGTGAGGGGAGTTGGACAGCCACTTGCCCAACTCATAACCTCCGGACTTCAGTATTGCAATCAATTCATCGCGAAGAGTCAGAGCTTCCTCAACGCTCGAGGCTCCCGTGCAAATATCGTCCATATAGACTGACGATTCCAAGGTGGCTGATGCGCGAGGGTAATTCAGTCGCTCCCGGTTAGCTAGTTCTAACAAGGTCCTGATAGCAATATAGGGGCTTGACTTGAGTCCATAGGTCGTGGTGTTCAATTCAAAGACACGCATTGGCTCATTAGGATTTTCGCGCCACAGAATCATTTGGTATCTCCGATCATCGCGATGTACCATCGACTGTCTAAACATCATCTTGATGTCAGCTACGAAAACAATTTGATGCCGGCGGAAATGCGTGAGGATATCGGAGATATCCTTGATCAGCTTAGGACCGGAGTGCAAGCATTGGTTCAATGTCACCCCGTTGGATGTGGCCGCGGAGCCGTCAAAAACCACTCGAATCTTCCCCCCAGGGGTCTTCAAGACGGCATGGTGGGGTAAGAAGTAGTGCTCGTGTGCGCGCCAATCAAAATTGGATGGTGACATATGCCCCAGGCCCTCGTACTCGCGCATAAATTCAACGTACTTGGAGCGGAAGGTGGAGTCGCGCCGCATGCGCCGTTCCATAGACAAGAGCCTCTTTTCCGCCAAGGCCCGCGATTGACCAAGCGGGGGGCGAGAAGCGAGAAAGGGCAAGCGAGTTACAAATCGCCCATCAACACGGCGGCCTGTGTTGTTTTGATAAAACAACTCACATTCAAGGTCAAGAGGGTCAACTCGTGCGGCATGCGGCGGCTCCTCAACTTCCCAAAAGCGCTGGACCACGTCCGACAGCGTCAAGCCGGCTGCTTGCAATTGGTCCAGCACCGGTAGGTCCGAAGACCATAGCACGGGTCCAAGAAAGCTAGAACCGAATATAGTGGACATGGCACATAGGCCGTCCTTCTGCCTAATTTCCCCTGACAAGACCAGGCCCAACACGTCGGAACCCAACAAAAGGTCCGTAGGACCGGGTTCAGTCCAGTGGGGGTCAGCTGGGTTTAGGCCTGATGCACAGGACACCGCAGCGTCAGTTATTCGGACCTGCGGTAGGGGACCTAAGATATTGTCAAGGACTGACACCTTGCCCAAGACCCTAAGATTGCCCGTAACGGGGCCAAACATTAATTCCGCTTCCCCGTTAGGAGTCGAGGGCTCTATACCCCCGATACCTATCACCCGTCCTGTTCGAGGACTCCAAGGGAGCCCTAGCTCACCCACCAAACGAGAAGAAGCAATACAGCGCTGTGAACCCGAATCCAAAAGGGCGCGAACGATTGAAAATTCACCCTTCGGGTTGAATACCTTCACTGAGACAGTCGGCAAAAGAATGGTCTGACAGACGGACTGCCGGAGATTCAAGGTCTCAGGAGAAGTTGCTGTGGTGGGGGCTAGAGCGGCAACTACCTATTGGTGGTCGTCCTCATCAAACCGGTCCTCTAACCGGGGAATCTCATATTGAGACTCAGGGGGGACCTCCAAAGGTGAGTGGGACGGACCTCCATTTGGGTAAACCCATGCGTCATCTCGTGGCGGCAGCACGGGCCTAGTCATACGGGCTGAGGTCGGTAGGCCGTAGTAAGGCTGTCGACCCGCTCGAGGTGGGCGGCGTTCGAGGCGTGGCCACTCATGAAGCGGAGGTGAATAGCGGGCAGGCTGAACCGTAGACGGAGCCGCCACCAATCTCCCATCAGAACGTCGAGGGGGGTTGGCGCCCCCCTCACGGGGGGGTGAAGCCCCCATAGGCGGGGTCGAAATCCGGACGCGTCGGGATTCATGGCCCTGATCAGGAGACCGACGCAAGTAATCCGGGGAGCGATCGGTAAGAGCGCCCCCGCCCGTGCGGGGCGCGCCCTCACTCTCCACCCGGCGGCCAACACCATTCTTGTTGGCGCACAAAATCTCCAGGTGGTTACCCCTACAAATTGGGCATGGCCGTTGCTGTTGGCAGTCCCGTTGCATGTGAGCTCCCAGACAGCTATAGCACCAGTGGCGGTCTCTTGCAATGCCCCTCCGATCCTTGATCCGCTTAGAGAGAAACTGGGGGCAAGAAAGCACCCGGTGGCCTGGACGCCTGCAATAGTTACAGGGGGCGGGTTCAGTGGCAGCAAGTCCAGTGTAAACGGGCATTGGTCTCCGGTCGGAGGCCCTTTTACCAGGGACGCCAGTGTGACCCTTTTCCTTCCTCAGCTGGGCAGGCCGCTCTGGGGTCCTTGAAGGACCAGCCATACCAGAGTTATCAGCCTGCCGGCACTCTTCCTCCAGGAACTTTAAAAGGTCCGAAAAGGGGGGCAGGTAGCTGGCCCCGTCCCCACCATACCTTTGCTCAAAACGCAGTTTCAACTCGGGAGGTAGGCGGGACAACACAATGTGTAATAAAAGGAAGGACCACTGGTCCACGGGAAGCTCTAAACGCTTAAGAGCGTTGCAGGCTACAATCAGTGGGTTTGAGAGTGATTCTCTTAAATGGGACACCCCATAGACACGTGGCAGCGCTAGAATTTGTGCCACGTGTGTGTCTGCTAACCGGCGCACGTTGGCATACCGCCGAGTCAGTAGTTCCCGCGCGGTGGTATAACTCTCCTCGGAGAGGTCTAGGTGGCTAACTAAACCCAGAGCCTCTCCCTGCAGGGAAGAGAGTAGATAGGCCAGTTTCTGGCAGGGAGACAGGTCCCTTCTCGCGTCCACCAGGCTATCAAAGAGGCTAAGAAAGCCTAGCCACTCGCTCAGGTTGCCAGAAAAGTGGGGCAAGTTTATTGTTGGCAACTTGCCCTGTAACGCAGGCTGCGTGGTGGGTCTGGTGGGAGACTCAAGAATAGAGCTCATTCTCGCCTCCTTCTTGAGCCTCGCGGCCTCCTCCACCAGACCGTCTGTCAGCTCAAAAAACTGTTCGTAGTCCCGCACTGAGGACTCCAGCGATTCCGGAGGTAGCTCCAATGCCATGAGGTCTCGGAAGGCCCCTTCGACGACCGCCTGCCTGGTCCGCACCTGCTCGCACCGCTGGAGCAGTGCGGATGCCCGGTCCACCCGGCCTACCAAGGCGTTGGCTGTAGCAGCCCAACGCAGCTCTGATTGAATTTGCACGCTCAATTTTTTGTGGGCTGACATCTTAGGTAGGTACAAAACAACTTAAATAAAGGTAGTTACAACAAATAGATAACAAAATCAAAACAAAGTTATTTGTTACAAGTTATGTTTCAACTTCAACCAAACAAATTAATAATCAAACAAGAATTACCCACTTTAAACACAAACAAATTACTACTTAAATACTATTTATTAATTAGAATTATTTACTTTAAACAAGAATTATTTATTTTAAATACATCAAACAAACTACTCTGTTACCTAACCACGAGGGGTTTTAGTAAACAAACAAAGTATTTGTTGGTTAAAAGTTCCAAAAGATACAAATTAAGCTATCAATAATTTATGTTAAGTCAATCAATAACATAAATTAAGATAAAAGAAAAATTAAGTTTTTAATTACCCGTACTAAGCCACTAGACTCATACTAGGCACTGCAAATTACAAATTGGTTGGTTGAGAACCTACAATTATCAAATTATATTAATATTAAGTCTATTTATTACAATCTACATCTAACTGTTGGCCAGTTACGGGCCACAAACAACAATTAGATACTATTAATTATTAATCAACAAAATTAACAAAACAAAATCTCAATAATTGCAATCATTATACAGGCCTACATGTGACAAGGTAGGCTATGTACTAGTAACTCAATAAGCCTGTGTATTAATAAGTTATAAATTAATAAGTTTACAATTAATGAGTTAACCCTAGAACGGCAAAGTTAAGTCACAGTAATGCCAAATCTGTCCGCGGAATCAATTTAACCGCGCTCTGCTTACCAAATGTTGAGGCCAACGGCTTGGCCAACGAGTCAAGGCCTGGAACACTAGGTATAGGGGCCCATCAGCTATAACCTGAGTCCAGGGTCGCTGCCCTAAGGGCCTTTCACCGCGGTCAGATTTGTTCTCAACGTAGTGGTGACTTAATGATGGTAGGGTTGCACTGACCTTCCTTGCAGCAGTCAATCCTTGTACGGCCTGAGATTGTATGTATGAGTGCTACGCCAGCCCGGCGTCCACCGCTGCAGGCCATAACTGGCTGCCTGCCTGCTGCGGCTAGCGGCCTGAGAAGCTCACCTTACACTTAACCTAACAATACACTCTCTCACAATACACTAACATATCACCACTATCATACAATCTCAGGCCGTACAAGGATTGACTGCTGCAAGGAAGGTCAGTGCAACCCTACCATCATTAAGTCACCACTACGTTGAGAACAAATCTGACCGCGGTGAAAGGCCCTTAGGGCAGCGACCCTGGACTCAGGTTATAGCTGATGGGCCCCTATACCTAGTGTTCCAGGCCTTGACTCGTTGGCCAAGCCGTTGGCCTCAACAGTACTCATGCACGTCGCGTCCCTCAGCATGCATTTGCTATTTTGCCATGGGACGAGTGTCAAGCCATCAGGATGCTTGCCATCCATGTGACCCAAACCGGGTGGCTCGAGTACACACTACGCAGGGTACGTTGACCGAGACGAGGGCTGTGCGGACGATATCGTTCAGAGAGTGGTGACGAGAGAATCTGGCCACACAACGACTGCAACTCAATGCGTGGTGGCCGTTGGCTTCCACCATGTAACCGCAGATGCATCGATGGAATTCGCAAACAGGCATGCAACCATGTTGGGAATTCCTCAGTAGATATGTAATCTTCGGCACAGCAAAATAGTTTTGCAAGAGCGTAAGCGTAACATGGGCCGAAAGATCTTTCCAATGCTCTTGAATGGCGGAGTGGCCTCCTTGCCTCAATGGCTTCCGGGATAGCAGAAGAAAAGATAGGAGACCCCAAGAGGAAAAAATTGACAGCTTTAAACTCCTTGAGCCCAGGAACTAGGTCTTCAAAGTGAGGGAACAGAAGACGGGACTCTGGATTACAGGGGAAGAACTCACTTAGCCATGTTCACCTTCAACCCCAGCTCCTTCAAGCAATGTATTAAAAGCAGTAGGTCACGTACCACAACTTCATTGTTTGCCTCCTATAGTACCATCATCGAGTTTCCAGATATTAAGGGGGGATTTGAGGTCGTGAAGAACTTTCTGAATGCTGAGGCTGAAGATGAGAGGTCTAAGTGGATCTCCCTGTTGGACATCAATCTGCGAAAGGATAGAGGTTTGGTTATAGAAGACATTGGAGGGAGAATGTTAAAATTGCTGAAGAAAAGGATACAGAGTAGGAATCATAACTTTGCTTCGCTCAGTAGAATGTCCTTTTCCAGTGTATTGAAAGCGTTATGTATGTCAAGCTCCATGATAACACAGTCCTTGTTGCTTGGGTCTATAGCGAACAAATGCGTTGTGTGGATAGCCTAGCTTAGTGTCAAGACCTTCACCTAACAGGTGCGGTCGCAGGTAAGTCACTATTTCCTCCAAAGGCCCTAGACCCTTATTTTATTAGAAGATTACCGAATATATAGATCTCATCAACGAAACTGAAAATTCTGTATCAAATTTTATATTAAAATAATAATTATTAATTATGTTTGGCATGTTATTTGAAGAATATTTTTTGTACATAGAGCTATCTTATGTTAAACTCATAATATAATTAGACGCTTTTTGTAGGTAAGCCTAGGTAGGTCTGATAGGAAAATAACTGAATTTATTGAGCTCGTCAGCAAGGCAGACTTTTGTTATGAATCTTTATACGATTATGATTGGCATGCCGTTTTTACGAGATTTACTTAGACGCTTCTTCTAGGTAACTAATTAACTATAATAATTAATCAATAAATAATCGGAATTGAATCAAGAAAATTTATGAGTGACATTTTGATCTATTTTGTAAATCGTGATTGATACATTTGATTTATCAATTTTGAGGACTATTAATAAGTACCTACTTACCTAAGCAGATTTTTTTTTATATTTAAAGAAATACTACGATATTTCTTTCAGTTTTATTATTGTATTTTTCCACATTTACAGATGAAATAGATTTTATTAACAAAAACACATGTTTTATTTTTGTTTCTCATTCACAAAATTTTAACAAATTACCATATAGCATATTCTAATCACCATATTCCGGACCTCATTACCATGTCACAATTTATCCTTACCATGGACACCATAATTACCAAATACGCTATTTCTCCAAGAAAACTAGGTTCTGGTGGAGGCCTTCCTCATCACTGTGATAAATGAAGGCACCTCTCTGTCAAGGCATACTTAAAAAACCAATAACTCAAAAAAAATTATTTTTTTCGTCGGACGTTTTAGCCAACAATTAGGAGAACTGCCCTATAGGTAAGCAATCAAAAATAACTCCTTTTCCAACAATTTTCTCCATCAAAATAGTTTGCAGTTTTCTTCTGCTTCTTCTTTATCAACCGATAGACGTCTACTGCTGAATAATGGTCTCTTCCATTGACTTCCACAGGCCTCGGGCTTGCCTCGCCTATATCCAGCGGTTCCCTGCGACGAGTTTGATGTCGTTGGTTCACCTAGTGGGGGTCTGCCTACACTGCGCTACCCGATGCGGGGTCGCCACTCCAGCCCCTTGGGACCCCAACGTCCATCAGCTATTCGAACTATGTGCCCGCCCATTTCCACTTCAGTTTCGCGATCCGCTGAGCTATCGTTACACAATATGATATGATCTAGGTTCGAGATCTTACGCTGCTTATGGTTCTTACTAACTCGGTGTTAGACGCTTTATAGCCACCCAACTCCACGCATGTCCATCGCATAGTCAAGTTAAATAAAAATAAAGAAAACCTAAGTTATACGGATCACATGCATCGACATCTAGAGTGTCAATGGCAGTTATGCAAAGTGCAGTCTCTGTGGGGGCGTGATCGGAATTTTAAATCAGTTGTAGAGCTATCAAAGTGTTCGTGATGGACGAGACGCAAGTACTAACTTTATTTTTCTCTATTTACCATTTCCATCGTAAAGCTTTCGTGTCTGAATAAGTAATTTTTAAGACACTTTTAACAAGACACAAGGGTTTTAGAATTTACAGTTTATTTTATAATATTTTACTAGCTTTTCTTACTTACTTCTATAAATCTTAATATATATAAATTACGTGTCACGTTGTTTGTCCGCGATGGACTCCTAAACTACTTAACCGATTTTGATCAAACTTCGTAACTATCTGTAATTTGGTCCAACTTGAAAGATAGGATAGATAGTTTTAGTAGTTATTTGTTTTATTTATATAGGTAATTTGGCGGTACGAAGTTCGCCGAGTAAGCTAGTAAAACTATAAGTAATTAGGTTTTAAAAATACAACGGGAACCTTCCTTTATTCCGGCATCATAGGTAACCTGTGTGTTTATCTTATGAGAGAAAAATCACGTCGATATGTTGCTCCGTTCTTTGCGTGATTGAAAGACAAACCAAACAAATAATAGTAAGGAGATACAGCATAGCTACTATTCTTTATAAAAAAGTTGCATAATATAGCATAGTTTGCAAGAGTCTTACCCGCCTCTCCTTGAATTTTTTGCAAGTATTCGATCCATCATCTTTACTGAAACGTTGGCAAAGATTTGGAGCTTCAATCAATAATAAATAATCAGCCCTTCACCCTTTATGTACAGATTCATAAATGCTGAAGATGTGACATGGAACATTATTCATCTTCAACCGAATATGGTGTCGCTGTCGATATTACGATGTGTGACGATGTATGAAATATTATAATGATTGTCAATATTCTTTTCCAAACATTGATAAAGTTTACCTTCTAGTAAAGATAAATCATCATCGTCATCATCAGCAACCCATCAACGGCTCACTACTGAGCGCAGATCTCCTCAGAAGAGAAGAGATATAGGGCATAGTGCACCACGCTGGCCCAATGCAAATTGGCAGACTTCACACACCTTTGAGAATATTATGAAGAACTCTCAGATACGTATGCAGGTTTCTTCACGATGTTTTCCTTCACCGTTGAAGCATATGATATTTAATTTCTTAAACGCACATAACTTAGAAAAACCAAAGGTGCGTGCCCGGGATCGAACGTGCTACCCCCCGAATAGGAGACGGCAGTACTAACCTGCTTCAAGATAAATGCATAATACAAAAATTGTAAATTTGTAAGCCTCAACAGCCCAACGGTTAAAGGTGCGGACTGAAAATTGAAAGCTGGCAGGTTCGAATCCCACCCGTTGCACTATTGTCGTACCCACTCCTAACACAAGCTTTCCGCTTATTTGGAGGGGAGAGGAGGATATTAGTCAACTTCACCTTTATAAAAAATATATAGCTTAGCTTAGATATAAAGCCACTATTTGGGGGTTGAATTTAAATAATTATAGAATCAATCTTTGTTGTATACGGTCCGATAGAGATTTTCTGTTAAAACCTGTGAAAACAAATTAAAGCTTCAGCTTCAATTTGGACAGCGTCCCGTCCACGCGGTGACATGTTATTCGCACGGTCAATTCATCTCTTTGAGCTTTTATTCTCATATATTTTTATCGGCTTTAATCCATTGAATGTGAGGCCTGTTATCGCGTTGTTTTGAATGTAGTACCGCATGAGTAAATGGCCTAAGAGAGACAAAGCTTCGTACAATCTGTTGTGACAGATACATGTAAGTATGTGCCGCTTATGTGAGTGTCCAGTGTCCATCGAGAATTTTCTCTTTGTACCCCTCACTACCGCGCCGCGTTGTTACCAATACTATTCATACAATAGAGTAGGTATTTGACTGTTGTCTAAATGTTGATAGGTATAATCTAACATGTAACATTATGTATAACATGTAGGAATAACATTTGTATTTATTTTTGAAAAAATTAAGTAAACATTTTTACTCATGACATAGTAGGTATATGTGGATTACCACCACTTACCACTTATTTATTATTTTATTTTTAAATTACACACTACTACACCTTATTTTTACATGATATGTAACTAACGAATTAATGTTTGTGAACTTGTTTATATATCACGTATCACGACGACGCGACGTGGATAAAATTGAACAGAAGGTTTCCTCTATGTACCTACTAATTTTGAAGTGTCGCAGGAAATGAGAAATGTTTGGACCCTACTTTCTAACTAATTTCTTAGTGAAAGTTTTCATAGTAGCCTGAATTACTTTTTGTATAAAACTATGGAGTAATCAAATCACGACCTCTGCTGGTCATACATGCCTACGAAAGTCCATACAAAATTAGATTAATGTAATATAGCAACATTTCGTTTACGTGGAAACTACACTGTCACGCTATCAAAGCTTAGATTCGTTAGAGCGTCGACTTAAACTTATAATAACTTTATTAAATGTAAGTTACTCCGTAGCTGTTGATTGGACCCATAAAGGAAGTATTATTCAGTGGGTTATAAGGTTGGATAAAATATGTTAAAAAAAGCGTGGATTTGACTCACTCCACCAATGGCATGAGGCGGCAATTAATCATGAACACAACAATATAAAAATAAATTATCATTAAAGCTAAATTTAACTATATCCACTACTGTTTTTTTAATGTAATCTATGGTTTACGTTGTTGACGTCACAGTTAACAAAGATTTTTATCTAAACCTGTTAAAACTACATAATTGTAACGTTGTTTGTGAACCTATAAAATAAAAAATAAAATAAAAAAATAAATTTTTTAAAAGAGTAAATTTAAGACTTGACAATTCAAAAGAACTTAGAAAAACTTTTTTTGAATGCTATAGATACTAGTTCTGTACGACCCCGCAGTGGCGCGGGCGCACGCAAAAAGAAAAACGCAGCGATACCTACCTCACTGCACCACAATTTCGTGTCTTTGTCAAACGAATTTGTAAAATTCTTGTTCGACAAAATCACCTTAACCAAGCCTTAACCTGATGACCACAATTTAGAGCTCAAATTGAATTAGCTCTGCGAGCGTCAAGTCTCAATTTGCAGCGCTGTTTCGTGATTCTATGAACATAATACAGTTGTTTTTACCGCTCGACTCTGACGCTGGCTTGACCCTTTGTACCTTAATATTCGTTGCCATCGTGTAAGACATAAGAGCGACGATACCATAGATTTATTATAGATAGTCGCTACGGTAGAAGCGTAGAACTACCTATATGAATTGACGGCAGAATATACACACGGGATGTATGAAGAATGAACATTGAACACGTCATGAACAAGACATGTTTGAAACTTTGACAGACATTCAATTTGTATAGTGGCTTGACGCGTTTCGTTTCAAATAGGACAAAAGTTAGATTCTTCTGTAGTAGTGTAGCTATGTTGCTATTATATGTATTTTGATAGGTAGATACTAAATTCATAATTATATCGCAGTTTTCTATAGTAAAGATTAATAGTCGAGATCATTGCATCGATTTTTAACCCCCGACCTAAAAACAATGGGTTTATAAGTTGGACATGTGTATCTGGGTGAAGAGATCCAGTATCAGATTTTTATCGTGAGAATCTGTAATTCTAATAATTTAATTTTCTTGTTAATTTAATATTTATGTAGTTACCTAAATACCTTTAAATCATGTTACAAACAAAATAACATTTCTACCATATCCACTTCCTAAACGTAGTCAAGCTTTGGAGTCTTTGATACCCCCAAATTAATCCTCTCAATGCCTCCCTAAGCCCATTTAGTGACTCGATTGACATCTTGTCGGCAACAAGCCCGCTTAGGCACTCAGCCAAGAAACTTCTTCGCTTATCAAAGAAGCCGACGCCAAATGCTCGTATATTTTCGATTCAAGAACTCCTTCCCATTCATCAATATCTGGACAAGTAGAACGGATTGAATAGCTGTCGTCTTTGTTATCGTCTCAACCGACGTCCACAATTGGACATAAGTCTCTTGCAAGGATCTCCATGGAACAGGATCTTGTGCGGCTTGTATCCAGTGGCTGTCAGCACCTCGCTTGACACCTACTTTCCAGCTAGTGAGGGTTTTCCCAACTGTACATTTCCCATTTCCTGCTGCGGTGACTATTTTTAGAACTGCAGGCCATGCCCATTAGATACTACTACTTATATTGTAAGCTTCGCGACACGATGAGTTTTGTTTTTGTGATTAAAATATAATTTGACCTTGTTCCAATGCGTTATACACCAATGTAAAACCCTGTAGGATAGAAGGTATAATAAGATACTACTATCCTTACTCAGTGCCTGCAATACCTACAGGGCCACTTACATAATATCTACTGCCTACCTGCCAAACGCTAGTATGTCGACCTTTATATTTTCAAATAAACATCAATAGTTATTTGTGTTATATGGGGCCAAAGAAATTTTTTGTTCCCCGAGGGCGTTATTTTGAATTCAGAGCGAAGTGAAGGATTCTATAGTAGAATCCCGAGCGCAGCGAGGAATTCAATATACGCCGCCCGAGAACAAAATATTTTGGCCCCGAATGACACACAGTATTTTTCATCATTACCTATGAGAAAAGCTAGGAGTATCAACTTACTATGTATAGAAATCATATATTGAAAGTTTAAATAAAACACAAATAAATTATTATTAAATAATTAAACATTAATATTTATGTTGGATACAGTATGGGCGTATAATCTGATCGACAAATTTGATCACGTGACTTATCGAAGCCAACAGCTTCTCAAACATTTTTGAATTTCGACACATACTAAAGCACGAACGCGGACCAATCAGAAGAGAGAAATGAAAATTCCCATGGGGTTAAAATTAAATTTTGCTCCCGCTATCCTCTGAAGCCAATATTCGTTTTTCGAATAGGTATGATGAAAAATATTTTGGCGCAATTTATAAACAGCGTTAAAATAATTATTTTAGTAGTCAGTCGTCACGAAATTTTCATAGTAAGTACGTATGAGTATTAAAAAACTATGAGAATGTCAAGCACACAAGAAGGTTTATGGATCCATTAATTATTCACTACTCTCTTAGTACGAATATAACTTCGCGAAGTACATCCAGTTTAATGCGTCTCTGTTCCACACAAACAAAAACAACTCTACTCTCTTTGTAAATTAAACAATGTAGGTAGGTAGTAAGTACTTACAAATTCTCATAAAATTAAAGAATGTTTATTAAAAAGCTCTTTTAAATATAAAAAGATTTCACGAAGTATAAAATTATAATTGAATATAGTGTTAAACAGAAAAATTATATAAGCCAGTCCAACTTACCTACTAAGTTACAATAAATCTCTTTCCGGTATGATTATTAAGTATTTATCATATCCCCAAATCATTTAGCGGTACATATTTGCCGGCAGGCCACAGGGTGAGAGCTGATAAAATGCGACAAAAACGAAGATAACTGACGCATTAAAACAGGCTCTGTCCATGAAGTGGCAATGGGCAAGGCTGAGGGCACATATCGCGATACACAGACGAACGGTGGACAATCCAGCAAAAGGGTTGTCGGAAGACCATGTAAACGGTGGGCTGATGACATCTTAAAAACAGTGGGGAAAAACTGGACAAAACTAGGAAAAGATAGGGAAAAGTGGAAGAGGTTGGGGGAGGCCTTTACCCGAGAAGGGGCCCATATCTCTTAAAAATTCTAATTAGTTAGTAGTAACTAGTAATTTTAATAGTAGTATTAGTAAATAATTAATAATTTAGTAGCAAATAGTAATTAGTAATTTTAAATTAGTTAATACATGTAAATTAAGTTAAGGAAATGATATGGGAATAAACGGCTTTTTTATTTTTATTTTATTTATTTGCCGGCAGGGTGGAAATTAGCCATGGCAGAAGGAACTTTTTACATCCCCTAACATGTACCCATATAAGCATATTCCATATGCTTTAGTTAAAGTTCGGCCGTTCAGAGAATGCGTTCCTGACACCTATCAGTTAGTAACGACTAGTGATGGGCACAACATAACACTGAGTTCGTTACCGTTCCTCCAAAATGAACCGCCGCATTATTTTTAAGATTATTTTCGTTTTAAATTGGCGGAATCATTTAAAATTTATATTTTAGTTATTTAAGTGGAAACCAAAAAAGGGTAATATTAATTTAATAAAATTGTTTTATTTATTCTTTGTTACAAAGTTACAATCTGTATTTCTATGCAATAAGGTACATTGAATTGAATGTGCGTACAGAATATTAATCAGACTCCGATTCGCTTGAGGAGGTGGTGTCTTCATCATCATCTTCGCCTACATGTATAATTATATTATTATCAATAACAGAATAAATCCTGATATCTCGGTCAAAATGTTCCACAATCAGGTTTTTAGTCTTCTCAACAACCTTTGCCCAGTCATCTCTTGTGACTTCCCCGCAGGCTTCTTTTAATAGGGTCATCACCTTTTTCGTGCTGAATGGCGGGGAAGTATTGTGGCGGGCGGCGTAACCTTTTATTTGAGCCCAGATTAGCTCAATCGCGTTATATTGGCAATGATACGGTGGAATTCTTAGAACGCGATGACCGTATTCCAGAGCCAGTTCATCGATTTCGTATCGCACATTTGCCGCTTTATTTTCTTTAACTAATTTAATTAGCTCTGCTTTTAGCATCTGCATATTTGCGTCAATGCCTTTTGCTTGTAACCAAGCCACCATTTCTACTTTTTTATTAGCTTGGGTAGGTGGTTTCTGTATTTGAACCGAGTGATAGGAGGCATTATCCATGAATATTACAGAAGGCTCTGGTAGGCTGGGCAAAAGCACGTTCTGGAACCACTCTTTAAATGTAGTGGCATTCATTTCCTCGTGGTAGTCTTTTGTGGTTTTTGATTGAAATGCCAGTAACGCGTTCAGACGGGCCCCCTTACCCATTGGTACTTTCGACGTCGACGCTTGTGTATCATCCGTCCAAGAACGGGAAACCGTGTGATTGGCGTGCCATGTCTCGTCAATGAACACGACATTATCCCAGTTATCAATTATTTTTGCTTCTCTCAAAAAACTTATCCGTTTTAAAATTATGTCGTATCGTTCTAATAAAATTTTTCTTTTGTCTGTTTTTTTATACTAAAAACCAATATCTTTTAAGATTTTGGTCAAAGCAGTTTTACCCCGCTAAACAGTCCAGCTTCTCTTAACGATGCCAAAAGCTTCTTCCTGTTGAGAAATTCATTTCTGGAACAGTAACAATATATCTTCTTCTTCTTCTTTCTTCTTTATCAACCTATAGACGTCCACTGCTGGACAAAGGTCTCCTGCATGGACTTCCATAGGCTTCGGTCTTGCGCCGCTTGAATCCAGCGGCTCCCTGCGACTCGTTTGATGTCGTCGGTGCACCTGGTGGGGGGTCTGCCAACACTGCGCTTCCCAGTGCGGGGTCGCCACTCCAACACCTTGGGACCCCAACGACCATCAGTTCTTCGAACTATGTGCCCCGCCCATTTCCACTTCAGTTTCGCGACACGCTGAGCTATGTCGGTGACTTTGGTTCTCCTACGAATCTCCTCATTTCTGATTTGATCTCGCAGAGATATACCGAGCATTGCTCTCTCCATCGCTCGCTGGGTGACCCTGAGCCTTCTTATGAGGCCCATAGTTAGCGACCATGTCTCGGATCCGTAAGTCATCACTGGCAACACGCACTGTTCGAAGACTTGAGTCTTCAGGCGATTCTTCAGGGATTTTGGACGAGAAGACATCTCGGAGCTTCCCGAACGCTGCCCAGCCGAGTTGGATTCGGCGGTTAATCTCTTTCTCGAAATTGGACCTACCTAGCTGGACTGTATGTCCCAGGTATATACACTCGTCTACAATTTCGAGCGCAGAGTTCTCAACGATTACTGGGTGGAGCGGAGCATGAGCATTGGACATGATTTTCGTCTTGCTCATGTTCATTTTCAGGCCCACCTGTTGAGAAACCCTGCTGAGATCATTGAGCATTGTATTGAGATCTCTCAGAGTCTCTGCCATGACTACTGTCTGTATGTCATCGGCAAATCGCAGGTGAGTGATGTACTCGCCGTTTATGTTGATGCCACGTCCGTTCCAATCCAGAAGCTTAAAGACGTCCTCCAACGCAGCGGTAAATAGCTTCGGGGAGATTACATCTCCCTGTCGCACTCCACGCTGCAAGTGGATTGGTCTCGTAGTCTGGTCCTGTATACGTACTGACATAGTGGCGTTTTCGTACAAGCACTTCAACACTTGGATATACCGGTAGTCAATCCGGCATCTCTGCAGCGACCTGAATACAGCCCAAGTTTCCACCGAATCAAAGGCTTTCTCATAGTCCACAAACGCTAAGCAAACTGGCCGGTTATACTCTTCCGTCTTCTGTATAACCTGCCGCAGCGTATGAATGTGATCTATGGTACCAAAGCCTTTTCGGAATCCGGTTTGTTCGGGAGGCTGGAAGTCGTCAAACCTACGAGCGAGACGATTCGTAATGACTCTCGAGAACAACTTGTAAACATGACTCAGCAGCGAGATGGGTCTATAATTCTTCAGCAAGGTATTATCACCCTTTTTGAAGAACAGGACCACCACGCTCCTGTGCCATGCTTCCGGCGTTATACCCTCGTGAATGACGGAATTGAACAATCGCTGAAAGATCTTAAGTACCGGTTTTCCACCCGCTTTCAGGCGTTCCGCAGTGATTCCGTCATCACCTGGCGCCTTGTTGTTCTTGAGCTGTTTAAGAGCCATTCTAATCTCGTATAGGCTGACGTCCGGGATATCTTCGGTATAGTGTCGGGTCAGTTTGGCTCTGGGATCTTTGGCCAAATCCTCAACAGGTTTTTGTGTCGTGGTATATAACTGCCCATAGAACTTCTCGACCTCTCCCAAAATCTCAGGTCGAGAAGAGACGAGACGACCGTCATCAGTTTTAAGCCGCGTCAGCTGGCTCTGTCCGATAGACAGATCTCTCGCGAACACTTTTGAGCCTTTGTTCCGCTCGATAGTATCTTTAATACACTTGGTATTAAAGACCCGAAGTCGCGAGTTTGTGCCTTAGAGATCTGCCTATTAATCCGCCGGTAGGCAGCCGCGTCTACCGATGACTGCAGCCTCATCTCTTGTCTTTCCTCCATGAGCTTGAGAGTATGGTCAGAGAACTTTTCGGTTCTTTTCCTGCGATGGGTCTTAAAGAACTTAGACCCCACAGTATGGACAGTTTCCACGAACCTGTTGTTTAGATCGTCCACAGAAACACAGTCTGCTAGGCAATCGAATCGGTTCTGCAGGTCGAGTTGGAAGTTTTCGGGGTTTTGGATATGAGCACGAGAGGGTCGGAGAGTTGACTTCACCAGTCTAGCCCTTTCCAGCTTCACATTAATATTCAATGTGCCTCTTACCATACGGTGATCGCTCCCGGTTTTCACCCTGTTGAACATCACAGAGACATCATTGAATATATGGCGCTTGGTCGACATAATGAAGTCAATCTCACTTCTCGTAGAACCATCGGGGCTCATCCAAGTCCATTTTCTGTGTGGCCGCTTCCTGAAGAAGGAGTTCATCATAAAGAGGCCCTCCTTCTCCATGAAGTCGGCCAGCATTTGACCCCTCTTCCATGCCAGTAGAGCCGAACTTTTCTTTATTAATATTTGCTATCGTTCGTTTGCTAACTCCAAGCGCCTGAGAGACGCGTTCTTGTACTTGTTCGACAGGTACCAGGGGTCCGCCATTTTGCCGCTCCCGCTCAAAGTAATCTTGCAGCTTGATGATTAACTCACGGGCTCCACTTTTCAATGTTTGTCCACGTTTAGACATTATTATGCACCAAAAGTAAAAAGAACGCATTACAAAACACAATCGAAGTCCGATTTAGCGCCGATGTCAGTTTGAAAAACAGAAACAGTCCATTAAACGAAAGCCGGGTAATCAAATAAAAACAGATCGAAAACACTTGAAGAACGTGGTCTATGCGCACGAAACGACAACAGACGACTGTTTTAGCGTCACGAAATGGCGGCCCATAACGCCATTTGGGGTTACCGTTTTTAATCTAAGTATAAAAATGCTAGTAACACCATTTGGGGTTACCATTTTCAACCTAAATATAAAAATGCTACTTTCTTTCGCGCGTTCGGTTTGGTCGTAGTTTTATTTTTATATTTAATAAAATTTATCTTATAGTCCATTATTTTCAAATTCTTAAAAAGAAAAACAAAACGTATTATTTTATAAAGTATAACTGTATATGAACAGATTACGATACTATTATTGCCTGTTATTGTTAGCACAGCACTACAAATATAAAGCGCTGACATAACCTTGTAATAGCGCAGTTTAGATTTAGAAAAATATTGTTTACCAAGTTATTTGACACTCAGTTTGGCACAAAATTATAACATTAATTGATTATTGATATAATAATGTTGTTTTAATGCTCATCAATTGTTAAAACGGTAAACAACCAGCAATAATATTTTTATCGTAACTGCAACACCATTACAAAGTTACGTCGTCAGTTGAATCGCGACGTGTCAGGAACGCATTCTCTGAACGGCCGTAGTTTAGTACATTTTAGTGTATGAGATAGGAATGTGGATATGAATCGATCGTTGCAAGTGTCATCGGCAGCCACGTCGCGTCGGTGTCATTAGGGAAAATTGGAGTGAAAGCCGATAGCTTTCAGCTAACGGGCTGACGTGTCATTTGTCGGGGCATTTACGAGAATGCACTTTGATGCAGGTGCTCAAGAGTGATGGCTTTGAGGTGCTTTTCGGTTTAACAATTATAACTCGCGTAAATATTTGTTAATTTCAATAGCTGTTCCTAATACGCACCGCAAAAATTTGGAATGTATATGCACATAGGTCTCTTGAAAGGATCGCCTGTATAATTTGGTATTTCCTTCACTGTATAGGTTTTATTTTGCTACTCGCATTAGATCAATTTGCCTCGCAGAAGCGGATGTTGCCGAAGGCTGTCTTGTATTTAAAACAATATCGCCTCGGTCTACTGTGTCCATAATACCGGTAAATATTACAGGTGGCAGCCCAAAGTACAATAGCCCAAAGGTTAAAGGTGTAGAAGGTAAACTGAAAGGTCGTGCCTCTTATATCGTGAGCATATATAGATGGCACTTGCATATAAATCGCGTCGCTCTGCTCCTGGCAAAAGCCGGAATGATTCTCCTATTTTGCGCACTCCGGGCTCCGAGCTTTGAAGCATGACCACACCTTTCTTAGATTAAGTAGTACGGATGAAAACCAGAATTTTAAAAATGATTATAATAGGAATAGCAAAAAAGGACCCTTTCTATGAAAGGGGACACCCTGTATATTAATAAAAATAAAAAAAAAAAAAAAACTGAAAGGTCTCAGGTTCGATCCCCACCCGTTGCATTATTGTCGTACTTACTCCTAACACAAGCTGTCCGCTTATTTGGAAGGGAGAAGAGAATATCCGTCAAGTTCAGCTTGGCTGATATACTAAAAAAAAGTTTAGTAGAGACCGTAGAGACAGATCTTGGACAAAGCAGTATCAAAATGTCATAAAATGCAACTTTACTACTATCTACTAAATGCATACCAAAATATTTTAATATCTGTGTTACGAGATATTTATCCAAGGAAATTCGGTCGGTCTAACTCTAATCTCGGAAAGTAGGTACTTTCTAAAACAAACCATCCTAAACAAATACGCGAATAATGGCTTATACAAACAAAACATTACTACAGGTTGAACTCTATACTTGAACGGTGAGGTAGGTTACGACTACATATGATTATATTTAGACGTTGCTGCAATTATAAATCTATATATATAAAAGAAAGTGGTGTTAGTTACACTATTTATAACTCAAGAACGGATGAACCGATTTGGGTGAAAATTGGTGGAGAGGTAGCTTAGAACCAGGAGACGGACATACGATACTTTTTATCCCGTTCGACCGCGTTTCCGTCAAGTCACTATAAAACGTGGTATAACAAAAACGCATCTGACATGGAATAACAAAACGCAAATGACAGTGGAATAACAAAACGTAAATGACAGCTAAACGTAATTTTGTCTTTGGTTAAGTATGGTAAAAAATTTGACAATTATAAAAAGTGTTATAATAAAGCATTACTGATATTATAAATGCGAAAGTGTGTTTGTTTGTTGGTTTTTCCTTCAATCACGTCGCAACAGAACAGCGGATTGATGCGATTTTTTGCATGGGTTCTAGTAATGGATGTAGTAGTGGTTCCTCAGACCGGGAGAGCTACTTTTTATCTCGGATAGGTTTAGGTTTAAAGAATTTATTCTCTAAGAACAAAACATGCTCACTTACAGAGAAATTAAAACTTAAATTATAACACATTATATACAATAAAACAAAAATGGTGGCTCTTAAATAACTTAAATAACTATAAAACTAAAATATTTTTAAGGTTTACTAACTGTTTTTAAATAACTCCCTGAGTTTTCTTTTAAATATTGGAAAAGATTTCTCGGATAATATATCTTTTGGCAGACCATTATATAGAAGTGCTCCCTCAAATTGTATAGTTTTCGCGCCATATGTTTTTGTTCTTGCTTTAGGCACACGAGTAAATTGTGCTTTAGGCAATTGCAATTTATTTTTATTTCGTGCAAAGTATGTATAGGATTTAGTTTTTATTGTAATTTGTGTGTTTATAGATTGTGTAAGTATTTTTCTAATTAGAATACATGTCTTGTATTTATATAATTGGCTAATGGATAATGTGTCAGTTTTCTTATATAGTTCTTTAGATGGAAATCGGTAATCTAGTTGAAACAAAGTTTTTAATAATTTATTTTGGGATATTTGGAGATCTTTCAGATTAGTTTTATACGCACATCCCCATATTTCTATTAGGTATTCTAATATAGACTTAGCTAGTGAATTGTAAATTAAAGTTCGGACTTTATATGGTAAACATCGTGTAGATTTACGCAAAGATCCAGTCAAAGATGAGATTTTTGACTGCAGGTAGTCTAAGTGAGGTCGCCATGATAATTTAGAATCCAAGAATAAACCAAGGTATTTTTCCGTTTTTGATTGTTTAAGAACCTGATTATTTATAGTTAAGAGATCAAAATTAGGAAGTTTTTTGTTTTTTGCAGTAAAAAGCATGTAAGAAGTTTTAGCAACATTTATAGTAAGTAAATTGTATTGGAACCATTCATTTAGTTTATCTAAATCTATGCATCCGATCATCCGAGCATCCGATATAATCTCATTGATTGAGTCAGCAAAATAAAATAAACATGTATCGTCAGCATATAACGATATTTCACCGGTTAGTCCTAAGTTGCCAATATCATTTATGTAGATCAAAAATAAAAGAGGGCCTAGAATGGATCCTTGAGGTATTCCACAAACAATGTTCCTGGGTTTACTTTTAAAATTTTCGATTTTAACTACTTGTTGTCTATTTGTTAAATAAGATTCAAGAGTTTTGATAGCTGATCCAGATATACCGATATCTTATAACTATAATAATAATGAAAGAGTTCCCGCGGGATATTTAAAAACTAAATCCATGCGGACGAAGTCGCGGGCATCAGCTAGTATTTATATAAATCTACTAGCTGATGCCCGCGACTTCGTCTGCGTGGATTTAGTTCATAACATCCCGCGGGAAATCTTTGTCACCCTCCAGGTTCTCAACTATACCTTTCCAATAAATCACGTCAATCCGTAGCTTTGTAGCAGGAAACATTTGATCGTCTTGCTCGCGGCATTGTTAATGATGATTCAAAGAGGAAACATATTACTGATGATATTATCAATTACGTTAAACTATAATTTTTTGTTTTTACCATAATTAACCAAATACAAAATCACGTTTAGCTGTCATTTACGTTTTGTTCTTCCACTGTCATTTTCGTTTTTTTATTCCATGTCAGATGCATTTTTGTTATAACAGGTTTTATATTGACTTGACGGAAACGCGGTCGAACGGGATAAAAAGTATCCTATGTCCGTCTCCTGGTTCTAAGCTACTTCTCCACAAATTTTGAGCCAAATCGGTTCATCCGTTCTTGAGTTATAAATAGTGTAACTAACACCACTTTCTTTTATATATATAGATTAAGGCTTATTAATGTTTATTATTTTATCTTTTTCGTTCGGATGGATGGATGTATGGTTGTTACTACGACTTGTACTTGGTTGTGACTTCAAAAGGAGGAGGTTCCCAATTCGTAGGAATCTTTTTTTATGTACGTTCACCGATTACTCCTCTTTCGAAGACGCCTGAACCGATTTGGAAAATTCTTTTTTGTTTCAAAGGGTCTTCCCGGGTGGTCTCGTTTAAATTTTATCGAAATCAGTCGAGCGGTTTTTAAAAAAATAACAATAAATTAGATACTTTTCATTAGCGCGGGCGATTGAAGTCGGTTTTAAAAATAGAATTTTTATTATAGATTTCTTTTCAAATGTTTGTTCCCGAGACAAAAGCAGCCTTTGTCACTTTCCAGGTCCTCAACATTACCTGTGTAAAAAACCACGTCAATCTAAACTCAACAAATGCGTAAAAAATAGCAACGCATACATACATACATACATACAAACATACATACATACAAACATACATACATACAAACATACATACATACATACATAATTGCCGCGTAATTAAAAGAAATACGTGAAAAGTAACATGCGGAAATCCCGCAGGAACTGTTTGTTTTCCCGGAATATAATGTAGCTTTAGTCACTTTTCAGGTCCTCAACTATGCCTATCAAAATACCACGTCAATCTGTAACTCCGGTGGCGCATAATTGAATCCCATTATCCCGCAGGAATTGTTTGTTTTCTCGGGATTAAAGGTAGCTTTTTCACTTTTCAAGTCCTCATCTTTGCCTATCCAAAAAACCACGTCAATCTGTAACTCCGTTGGCGCATAATTGGATCCCATTATCCCGCAGGAACTGTTTGTTTTCCCGGGATTGAAGGTAGCCTTTTCACTTTTCAAGTCCTCATCTTTGCCTATCCAAAAATCACGTCAATATGTAACTCCGTTGGCGCATAATTGGATCCCAATATCCCACAGGAACTGTTTGTTTTCCCGGGATAAAAAGTAGCCTTTGTCACTTTCCAGGTCCTCAACTTTACCTGTGTAAAAAAACCCACGTCAATCTAAACTCAACAAATGCGTAAATAATAGCGACATACATACATACATACATACATACATGCATACATACATACATACATACATACATACATACATACATACATACATACATATATAATAGCCGCGTAATTAAAAGATAAATACGTGCAAAGTAGCATGCGGAAATCCCGCAGGAACTGTTTGGTTTACCGGGATATAAAGCAGCCTTTGTCACTTATCAGGTCCTCAACTATGACTATCAAAAAAAAACATGTCAATCTGTAACTTCGTTGGCGCATAATTGAAGGATTAATATGTGAAAAGTAGCATACGAATATCCCGCGGGAACTATTTGCTTTTCCGGGATTATAAGTAGACTTTGTCACCTTTCAAGTCCTCAACTATGCCTATCCAATAAACCACGTCAATCTGTAACTCCGTTTTGAAGGATAAATATGTGAAAAGTAGCATACTAATATCCCGCAGGAACCGTTTGTTTTCCCGGGATAAAAAGTAACCTTTGTCATTTTTCAGGCTCTTTACTTCACCTGTGCTAAATAATCACGTCAATCTAAAACTCCATCGCGCGTATTTTGAAGGACAAATGCGTTAAAAATAGCGATGCTATCCCACAGGCATTGTTTGCTTTTCCGGGATAAAAAGTAGCCTATGTGCTATTCCAGACTATAATCTATGTCTGTGCCAAATTTCAGCAAAAGCGGTTCATTCGTTGTCGCGTTAAAGAGTAACAAACATCCATCCATCCATCCAAACATCCATACATCCATCCTCACAAACTTTCGCATTTATAATATTAGTAGGATATTTGCGGGATAAAAAGTAGCCTATGTGCTATTCCAGACTATAATCTATGTCTGTGCCAAATTTCAGCAAAATCGGTTAATTCGTTGTCGCGTTAAAGAGTAACAAACATCCATCCATCCATCCATCCATATATCCATCCTCACAAACATTCGCATTTATAATATAAGTAGGAGGAAGTAGGATAGTAGGATAGGTAGTAGGAACATACATACATACATACATACATACATACATACATACATACATACATACATACATACATACATACATACATACATACATACATACATACATACATACATACATACATACATACATACATACATACATACATACATACATACATACATACATACATACATACATACATACATACATACATACATACATACATACATACATACATACATACATACATACATACATACATACATACATACATACATACATACATACATACATACATACATACATACATACATACATACATACATACATACATACATACATACATACATACATACATACATACATACATACATACATACATACATACATACATACATACATACATACATACATACATACATACATACATACATACATACATACATACATACATACATACATAAATGTCGCGTAATTAAAAGATAAATATGTGAAAAGTAGCATACTAATATCCCGCAGGAACCGTTTGTTTTCCCGGGATAAAAAGTAGCCTATGTGCTATTCCAGACTATAATCTATGTCTGTGCCAAATTTCAGCAAAATCGGTTCATTCGTTGTCGCGTTAAAGAGTAACAAACATCCATCCATCCAAACATCCATACATCCATCCTCACAAACTTTCGCATTTATAATATTAGTAGGATTAGTAGGATTCAGAAATTAAAAAAATAATTCAGATAGAGATGGTAAAAAGCTTCTGCAGACTACTGATGAGTCGTCAGGCAGACGTATTCTTCTTCTTGTATTATTTTCTGGCTTTTATTAATCCCAGTTCAGCACATTGCATTTCACCAATGCCACGTTGAATGTAAGAACCACAAAGGGCATAATCAATGGGGGTGCTAAACTACAAGTGCGTCTAACACATCCATACTTCCTTACTAATGTTATAAATGCGAAAATGTGTTTGTTTGTTGGTTGTTTCTTCAATCATGCCGCAATAGTATAGGTATAGTTCAGGATATAGGCTATATTTTATCCCGGAAAATTAAAGAATTCTCGCGGCGTGGATATTAACTAGTTTATAATTTTTTTTGTTAAAAAACATTCATTAAAAATCTGTGATTAACACATTTGTTCAACCTTTGCAATGAGCCTCTTTTTTATGTAGGGCACAATTATTATTATTTTATACTAGCTGATGCCCGCGACTTCGTCCGCATGGAATAAGTTTTTAAAAATCCCGCGGGAACTCTTTCATTATCCGAGATAAAAAGTAGCTCTCCCGGTCTGAGGAACCACTACTACATCCATTACTATACCCATGCAAAAAATCACATCAATCCGCTGTTCTGTTTTTTTTTTTTAAAGTATCCTATGTCCGTCTCCTGGTTCTAAGCTACCTCTCCACCAATTTTCAGCCAAATCGGTTCATCCGTTCTTGAGTTATAAATAGTGTAACTAACACCACTTTCTTTTATATATATAGATTTTCTGTATAGTATAATATCTACTGCATCTTTTTCTTGAATTTTTACATATGTAATATCACAGTATAAGAAGATAATATTTTGTTGCGTCATTCTCTTGTATTACATGTCACAGGATCTTTTCATTAAAGTATTTCGTCATTTAAAACATACAAACTCGACTTTCCGAATATTTTTTATTGAATTTCAAATTGAAATACAGCTGCAATATTTCTATTGACGTTGGCCACTCCACAAGTACACTCCCTTCCGATTGACTGTTCTTTAAAATTGTGTAGGTATTGTATTGGCTTTCAGCCAATATAGTCAACAAAGCCAACAAAGGTTGGGTACTCAAAAATCACTAGTTTTTATTTATTGACAAAGTATTGTGATTTTTTAAATACCAATTAAATATCACTCGCTTCAACGGTGAAGGAAAACATCGTGAGGAAACCTGCACATCTGAGAGTTCTTCATAATGTTCTCGAAGGTGTTTGTAGTCCGCCAATTCGCATTGGGCCAGCGTGGTGGACTATGGCCTATAACCCTTCTCTGACAGGAGACCTGCGCTCAGTAGTGAGCCGTTAATGGGTTGCTAATGATGATGATGATGATTGTGTTTTATTCGATCTCTCGTGGCACTCAAACACTAAAGTAAGGTTTATAAGATTTTTTAGGGTTCTTTTAGACATAATCATCCTGCTATTATAATTTATGCTAATCTCTTATAAAGTCAGCCTTATGCACTTGGTCAGCTTGGTTGAGGCCTAAACCCTTCTCAGAGGAGACCTGTGCCCAGTTATAGTAGGCCGGTGATGCGTTGAGATTAATGAATGAAAGTGCTCAACATTCCTACAATATTACCGGTACTGAATGAAGAAGATAAACTTAATATATATAAATTACGTGTCACGTTGTTTGTCCGCGATGGACTCCTAAACTACTGAACCGATTTTGATCAAACTTCGTAACTATCTGTAATTTGGTCCAACTTGAAAGATAGGATAGTTTTTTTTATTAAGATAATTTATTCGTTTTATTTTATACAGTAGGTATACTACATTAAACCTAAATTTACTCTAAAATTAAAACTACCTACTACATTAAAATTAAATTTATTCTAAAATTAAAACTAAAATAAAAATTAAATAAAATCTAAAACCCCATCGAAGTCACTGCAGTGTGGCATGGTACCCAAGATGCTGGCAGCATTACCCCTTTGGATGGCCAAGCTAATCCTTTGGGCAAGGTAGCTGCCAGCTTTTGGATCCCCGGTAGACTCGATCACCTTTTTAGTTAGCTCTAACAAAAAGCGCTCGAGCCTCTGGGCCCCACGGCCCCAGGGTCTCTACACCAAAAGGCACAAATATGAAACCACTGTCAAGTTTTTCATATTTGCGCCTCTTAGCCTGTTCGGCGCGAGTAGCCGCTGCACCCGCCACAGAGGAGGTCGCATGGATGTGAGATGCAGCTAGAGTATCTACACAGGTGGCATCCCACACAAGCGACCTCCCTGTCCTCCAAGGAACAAGCGTCATACCATCAGGTCTCCTGCCATCACTACGTGCCAAACCAATAGGTTCTAATACAGCTGGCACGTGAGCAGTAGCAAGAGACCTGCGGATGATGTCGTTGAAGGCATTGTGGCGGGAGAAACGACCAGCGCTCTTCGAACAGGAGAGTCCGTGATGACCGTAAGCGTCGACGTCGTTCGTTTTATTTATATAGGTAAGTTGGCGGTACGAAGTTCGCCGGGTCAGCTAGTTGACTATAAAAATATTTGTAAAACTAGCTGATGCCCGCGACTTCGTCCGCGTGAATTTAGTTTTTTTTTTTTTTTGTATTAAAACCTTCCGTGGAACTTAAGGAACATACAAAAAAATAAATTAACCAAATTGGTCCATCCATTCTTGAGTTATGCGCTTACCAACATTCATTTTTATTTATATATATATATATATATATATATATATATATATATATATATATATATATATATATATATATATATATATAAGATAGAATATAATAGAAAGGTGTTTCATTCAAATAAACTTTTACAAACTTTTCTATTCTATTTTATTAGGCCGTTATCTATTACACTAATTTGTTGGGATAACGCGTTGCCGTGTAAGCGTGCAATTGAACAAGATCAACGTGTGGCATTGCTGCTGGTGCCAGTTGCCACACGATGTGTGCGTTCATCTTTAACCTGGTGCGTTAATGTGCATTCATCTTTAATCTCATCTTAACAAACGTAAATGTAAGATCAATTTACATAGTAAATTGTTATGACTCTTCAAATTCCAGGCATCTGGTAAGAAGTGGAACTCATTATAAGAAATTGCTCCCTAGCGCACTCCATACAATCGCAGTTTGATTCTTATTTGAAAACCAGTAAACTTTTATGGAGCAAACCATCGAGCCAGAACTATTTTATTTTGTATATTAATTAAACTAATGAAATTTTGTAGACAGGCTCTAGATATTAACATCAATGTTTGTGGTTTGTAGATAAAAATATATGTAGTTTCAAAACTACATGACTTCAGAGATTTTTTTGTAAAGTATGTCTTCTCTCAGGGACTACATACATATTTTACATTTACAATCCTCAAGTAAACTTTAACCGAATAAATACGACGTTCTAATAGATTGCCAATACAAAAACTGTCAAGATGTCAAAGTTATTCTTCTTTAAAGTGTACTTGGCCATGGTGATAGAGGCCCTCATTATAATTTTTGAAATGAAATATAATCATGATGTAACCTAATAGTTTTTGGAACGTGTGTTCAAAATTAATTGACTGTGATTAGTTAATAAATTAAAATAAGGATCATGCTTTGTTTGTATGAGGCGCGCTCGGTAGTGCTGGAAAAAATTAAGTAAACATTTTTACTCATGACATAGTAGGTATATGTGGATTACCACCACTTACCACTTATTTATTATTTTATTTTTAAATTACACACTACTACACCTTATTTTTACATGATATGTAACTAACGAATTAATGTTTGTGAACTTGTTTATATATCACGTATCACGACGACGCGACGTGGATAAAATTGAACAGAAGGTTTCCTCTATGTACCTACTAATTTTGAAGTGTCGCAGGAAATGAGAAATGTTTGGACCCTACTTTCTAACTAATTTCTTAGTGAAAGTTTTCATAGTAGCCTGAATTACTTTTTGTATAAAACTATGGAGTAATCAAATCACGACCTCTGCTGGTCATACATGCCTACGAAAGTCCATACAAAATTAGATTAATGTAATATAGCAACATTTCGTTTACGTGGAAACTACACTGTCACGCTATCAAAGCTTAGATTCGTTAGAGCGTCGACTTAAACTTATAATAACTTTATTAAATGTAAGTTACTCCGTAGCTGTTGATTGGACCCATAAAGGAAGTATTATTCAGTGGGTTATAAGGTTGGATAAAATATGTTAAAAAAAGCGTGGATTTGACTCACTCCACCAATGGCATGAGGCGGCAATTAATCATGAACACAACAATATAAAAATAAATTATCATTAAAGCTAAATTTAACTATATCCACTACTGTTTTTTTAATGTAATCTATGGTTTACGTTGTTGACGTCACAGTTAACAAAGATTTTTATCTAAACCTGTTAAAACTACATAATTGTAACGTTGTTTGTGAACCTATAAAATAAAAAATAAAATAAAAAAATAAATTTTTTAAAAGAGTAAATTTAAGACTTGACAATTCAAAAGAACTTAGAAAAACTTTTTTTGAATGCTATAGATACTAGTTCTGTACGACCCCGCAGTGGCGCGGGCGCACGCAAAAAGAAAAACGCAGCGATACCTACCTCACTGCACCACAATTTCGTGTCTTTGTCAAACGAATTTGTAAAATTCTTGTTCGACAAAATCACCTTAACCAAGCCTTAACCTGATGACCACAATTTAGAGCTCAAATTGAATTAGCTCTGCGAGCGTCAAGTCTCAATTTGCAGCGCTGTTTCGTGATTCTATGAACATAATACAGTTGTTTTTACCGCTCGACTCTGACGCTGGCTTGACCCTTTGTACCTTAATATTCGTTGCCATCGTGTAAGACATAAGAGCGACGATACCATAGATTTATTATAGATAGTCGCTACGGTAGAAGCGTAGAACTACCTATATGAATTGACGGCAGAATATACACACGGGATGTATGAAGAATGAACATTGAACACGTCATGAACAAGACATGTTTGAAACTTTGACAGACATTCAATTTGTATAGTGGCTTGACGCGTTTCGTTTCAAATAGGACAAAAGTTAGATTCTTCTGTAGTAGTGTAGCTATGTTGCTATTATATGTATTTTGATAGGTAGATACTAAATTCATAATTATATCGCAGTTTTCTATAGTAAAGATTAATAGTCGAGATCATTGCATCGATTTTTAACCCCCGACCTAAAAACAATGGGTTTATAAGTTGGACATGTGTATCTGGGTGAAGAGATCCAGTATCAGATTTTTATCGTGAGAATCTGTAATTCTAATAATTTAATTTTCTTGTTAATTTAATATTTATGTAGTTACCTAAATACCTTTAAATCATGTTACAAACAAAATAACATTTCTACCATATCCACTTCCTAAACGTAGTCAAGCTTTGGAGTCTTTGATACCCCCAAATTAATCCTCTCAATGCCTCCCTAAGCCCATTTAGTGACTCGATTGACATCTTGTCGGCAACAAGCCCGCTTAGGCACTCAGCCAAGAAACTTCTTCGCTTATCAAAGAAGCCGACGCCAAATGCTCGTATATTTTCGATTCAAGAACTCCTTCCCATTCATCAATATCTGGACAAGTAGAACGGATTGAATAGCTGTCGTCTTTGTTATCGTCTCAACCGACGTCCACAATTGGACATAAGTCTCTTGCAAGGATCTCCATGGAACAGGATCTTGTGCGGCTTGTATCCAGTGGCTGTCAGCACCTCGCTTGACACCTACTTTCCAGCTAGTGAGGGTTTTCCCAACTGTACATTTCCCATTTCCTGCTGCGGTGACTATTTTTAGAACTGCAGGCCATGCCCATTAGATACTACTACTTATATTGTAAGCTTCGCGACACGATGAGTTTTGTTTTTGTGATTAAAATATAATTTGACCTTGTTCCAATGCGTTATACACCAATGTAAAACCCTGTAGGATAGAAGGTATAATAAGATACTACTATCCTTACTCAGTGCCTGCAATACCTACAGGGCCACTTACATAATATCTACTGCCTACCTGCCAAACGCTAGTATGTCGACCTTTATATTTTCAAATAAACATCAATAGTTATTTGTGTTATATGGGGCCAAAGAAATTTTTTGTTCCCCGAGGGCGTTATTTTGAATTCAGAGCGAAGTGAAGGATTCTATAGTAGAATCCCGAGCGCAGCGAGGAATTCAATATACGCCGCCCGAGAACAAAATATTTTGGCCCCGAATGACACACAGTATTTTTCATCATTACCTATGAGAAAAGCTAGGAGTATCAACTTACTATGTATAGAAATCATATATTGAAAGTTTAAATAAAACACAAATAAATTATTATTAAATAATTAAACATTAATATTTATGTTGGATACAGTATGGGCGTATAATCTGATCGACAAATTTGATCACGTGACTTATCGAAGCCAACAGCTTCTCAAACATTTTTGAATTTCGACACATACTAAAGCACGAACGCGGACCAATCAGAAGAGAGAAATGAAAATTCCCATGGGGTTAAAATTAAATTTTGCTCCCGCTATCCTCTGAAGCCAATATTCGTTTTTCGAATAGGTATGATGAAAAATATTTTGGCGCAATTTATAAACAGCGTTAAAATAATTATTTTAGTAGTCAGTCGTCACGAAATTTTCATAGTAAGTACGTATGAGTATTAAAAAACTATGAGAATGTCAAGCACACAAGAAGGTTTATGGATCCATTAATTATTCACTACTCTCTTAGTACGAATATAACTTCGCGAAGTACATCCAGTTTAATGCGTCTCTGTTCCACACAAACAAAAACAACTCTACTCTCTTTGTAAATTAAACAATGTAGGTAGGTAGTAAGTACTTACAAATTCTCATAAAATTAAAGAATGTTTATTAAAAAGCTCTTTTAAATATAAAAAGATTTCACGAAGTATAAAATTATAATTGAATATAGTGTTAAACAGAAAAATTATATAAGCCAGTCCAACTTACCTACTAAGTTACAATAAATCTCTTTCCGGTATGATTATTAAGTATTTATCATATCCCCAAATCATTTAGCGGTACATATTTGCCGGCAGGCCACAGGGTGAGAGCTGATAAAATGCGACAAAAACGAAGATAACTGACGCATTAAAACAGGCTCTGTCCATGAAGTGGCAATGGGCAAGGCTGAGGGCACATATCGCGATACACAGACGAACGGTGGACAATCCAGCAAAAGGGTTGTCGGAAGACCATGTAAACGGTGGGCTGATGACATCTTAAAAACAGTGGGGAAAAACTGGACAAAACTAGGAAAAGATAGGGAAAAGTGGAAGAGGTTGGGGGAGGCCTTTACCCGAGAAGGGGCCCATATCTCTTAAAAATTCTAATTAGTTAGTAGTAACTAGTAATTTTAATAGTAGTATTAGTAAATAATTAATAATTTAGTAGCAAATAGTAATTAGTAATTTTAAATTAGTTAATACATGTAAATTAAGTTAAGGAAATGATATGGGAATAAACGGCTTTTTTATTTTTATTTTATTTATTTGCCGGCAGGGTGGAAATTAGCCATGGCAGAAGGAACTTTTTACATCCCCTAACATGTACCCATATAAGCATATTCCATATGCTTTAGTTAAAGTTCGGCCGTTCAGAGAATGCGTTCCTGACACCTATCAGTTAGTAACGACTAGTGATGGGCACAACATAACACTGAGTTCGTTACCGTTCCTCCAAAATGAACCGCCGCATTATTTTTAAGATTATTTTCGTTTTAAATTGGCGGAATCATTTAAAATTTATATTTTAGTTATTTAAGTGGAAACCAAAAAAGGGTAATATTAATTTAATAAAATTGTTTTATTTATTCTTTGTTACAAAGTTACAATCTGTATTTCTATGCAATAAGGTACATTGAATTGAATGTGCGTACAGAATATTAATCAGACTCCGATTCGCTTGAGGAGGTGGTGTCTTCATCATCATCTTCGCCTACATGTATAATTATATTATTATCAATAACAGAATAAATCCTGATATCTCGGTCAAAATGTTCCACAATCAGGTTTTTAGTCTTCTCAACAACCTTTGCCCAGTCATCTCTTGTGACTTCCCCGCAGGCTTCTTTTAATAGGGTCATCACCTTTTTCGTGCTGAATGGCGGGGAAGTATTGTGGCGGGCGGCGTAACCTTTTATTTGAGCCCAGATTAGCTCAATCGCGTTATATTGGCAATGATACGGTGGAATTCTTAGAACGCGATGACCGTATTCCAGAGCCAGTTCATCGATTTCGTATCGCACATTTGCCGCTTTATTTTCTTTAACTAATTTAATTAGCTCTGCTTTTAGCATCTGCATATTTGCGTCAATGCCTTTTGCTTGTAACCAAGCCACCATTTCTACTTTTTTATTAGCTTGGGTAGGTGGTTTCTGTATTTGAACCGAGTGATAGGAGGCATTATCCATGAATATTACAGAAGGCTCTGGTAGGCTGGGCAAAAGCACGTTCTGGAACCACTCTTTAAATGTAGTGGCATTCATTTCCTCGTGGTAGTCTTTTGTGGTTTTTGATTGAAATGCCAGTAACGCGTTCAGACGGGCCCCCTTACCCATTGGTACTTTCGACGTCGACGCTTGTGTATCATCCGTCCAAGAACGGGAAACCGTGTGATTGGCGTGCCATGTCTCGTCAATGAACACGACATTATCCCAGTTATCAATTATTTTTGCTTCTCTCAAAAAACTTATCCGTTTTAAAATTATGTCGTATCGTTCTAATAAAATTTTTCTTTTGTCTGTTTTTTTATACTAAAAACCAATATCTTTTAAGATTTTGGTCAAAGCAGTTTTACCCCGCTAAACAGTCCAGCTTCTCTTAACGATGCCAAAAGCTTCTTCCTGTTGAGAAATTCATTTCTGGAACAGTAACAATATATCTTCTTCTTCTTCTTTCTTCTTTATCAACCTATAGACGTCCACTGCTGGACAAAGGTCTCCTGCATGGACTTCCATAGGCTTCGGTCTTGCGCCGCTTGAATCCAGCGGCTCCCTGCGACTCGTTTGATGTCGTCGGTGCACCTGGTGGGGGGTCTGCCAACACTGCGCTTCCCAGTGCGGGGTCGCCACTCCAACACCTTGGGACCCCAACGACCATCAGTTCTTCGAACTATGTGCCCCGCCCATTTCCACTTCAGTTTCGCGACACGCTGAGCTATGTCGGTGACTTTGGTTCTCCTACGAATCTCCTCATTTCTGATTTGATCTCGCAGAGATATACCGAGCATTGCTCTCTCCATCGCTCGCTGGGTGACCCTGAGCCTTCTTATGAGGCCCATAGTTAGCGACCATGTCTCGGATCCGTAAGTCATCACTGGCAACACGCACTGTTCGAAGACTTGAGTCTTCAGGCGATTCTTCAGGGATTTTGGACGAGAAGACATCTCGGAGCTTCCCGAACGCTGCCCAGCCGAGTTGGATTCGGCGGTTAATCTCTTTCTCGAAATTGGACCTACCTAGCTGGACTGTATGTCCCAGGTATATACACTCGTCTACAATTTCGAGCGCAGAGTTCTCAACGATTACTGGGTGGAGCGGAGCATGAGCATTGGACATGATTTTCGTCTTGCTCATGTTCATTTTCAGGCCCACCTGTTGAGAAACCCTGCTGAGATCATTGAGCATTGTATTGAGATCTCTCAGAGTCTCTGCCATGACTACTGTCTGTATGTCATCGGCAAATCGCAGGTGAGTGATGTACTCGCCGTTTATGTTGATGCCACGTCCGTTCCAATCCAGAAGCTTAAAGACGTCCTCCAACGCAGCGGTAAATAGCTTCGGGGAGATTACATCTCCCTGTCGCACTCCACGCTGCAAGTGGATTGGTCTCGTAGTCTGGTCCTGTATACGTACTGACATAGTGGCGTTTTCGTACAAGCACTTCAACACTTGGATATACCGGTAGTCAATCCGGCATCTCTGCAGCGACCTGAATACAGCCCAAGTTTCCACCGAATCAAAGGCTTTCTCATAGTCCACAAACGCTAAGCAAACTGGCCGGTTATACTCTTCCGTCTTCTGTATAACCTGCCGCAGCGTATGAATGTGATCTATGGTACCAAAGCCTTTTCGGAATCCGGTTTGTTCGGGAGGCTGGAAGTCGTCAAACCTACGAGCGAGACGATTCGTAATGACTCTCGAGAACAACTTGTAAACATGACTCAGCAGCGAGATGGGTCTATAATTCTTCAGCAAGGTATTATCACCCTTTTTGAAGAACAGGACCACCACGCTCCTGTGCCATGCTTCCGGCGTTATACCCTCGTGAATGACGGAATTGAACAATCGCTGAAAGATCTTAAGTACCGGTTTTCCACCCGCTTTCAGGCGTTCCGCAGTGATTCCGTCATCACCTGGCGCCTTGTTGTTCTTGAGCTGTTTAAGAGCCATTCTAATCTCGTATAGGCTGACGTCCGGGATATCTTCGGTATAGTGTCGGGTCAGTTTGGCTCTGGGATCTTTGGCCAAATCCTCAACAGGTTTTTGTGTCGTGGTATATAACTGCCCATAGAACTTCTCGACCTCTCCCAAAATCTCAGGTCGAGAAGAGACGAGACGACCGTCATCAGTTTTAAGCCGCGTCAGCTGGCTCTGTCCGATAGACAGATCTCTCGCGAACACTTTTGAGCCTTTGTTCCGCTCGATAGTATCTTTAATACACTTGGTATTAAAGACCCGAAGTCGCGAGTTTGTGCCTTAGAGATCTGCCTATTAATCCGCCGGTAGGCAGCCGCGTCTACCGATGACTGCAGCCTCATCTCTTGTCTTTCCTCCATGAGCTTGAGAGTATGGTCAGAGAACTTTTCGGTTCTTTTCCTGCGATGGGTCTTAAAGAACTTAGACCCCACAGTATGGACAGTTTCCACGAACCTGTTGTTTAGATCGTCCACAGAAACACAGTCTGCTAGGCAATCGAATCGGTTCTGCAGGTCGAGTTGGAAGTTTTCGGGGTTTTGGATATGAGCACGAGAGGGTCGGAGAGTTGACTTCACCAGTCTAGCCCTTTCCAGCTTCACATTAATATTCAATGTGCCTCTTACCATACGGTGATCGCTCCCGGTTTTCACCCTGTTGAACATCACAGAGACATCATTGAATATATGGCGCTTGGTCGACATAATGAAGTCAATCTCACTTCTCGTAGAACCATCGGGGCTCATCCAAGTCCATTTTCTGTGTGGCCGCTTCCTGAAGAAGGAGTTCATCATAAAGAGGCCCTCCTTCTCCATGAAGTCGGCCAGCATTTGACCCCTCTTCCATGCCAGTAGAGCCGAACTTTTCTTTATTAATATTTGCTATCGTTCGTTTGCTAACTCCAAGCGCCTGAGAGACGCGTTCTTGTACTTGTTCGACAGGTACCAGGGGTCCGCCATTTTGCCGCTCCCGCTCAAAGTAATCTTGCAGCTTGATGATTAACTCACGGGCTCCACTTTTCAATGTTTGTCCACGTTTAGACATTATTATGCACCAAAAGTAAAAAGAACGCATTACAAAACACAATCGAAGTCCGATTTAGCGCCGATGTCAGTTTGAAAAACAGAAACAGTCCATTAAACGAAAGCCGGGTAATCAAATAAAAACAGATCGAAAACACTTGAAGAACGTGGTCTATGCGCACGAAACGACAACAGACGACTGTTTTAGCGTCACGAAATGGCGGCCCATAACGCCATTTGGGGTTACCGTTTTTAATCTAAGTATAAAAATGCTAGTAACACCATTTGGGGTTACCATTTTCAACCTAAATATAAAAATGCTACTTTCTTTCGCGCGTTCGGTTTGGTCGTAGTTTTATTTTTATATTTAATAAAATTTATCTTATAGTCCATTATTTTCAAATTCTTAAAAAGAAAAACAAAACGTATTATTTTATAAAGTATAACTGTATATGAACAGATTACGATACTATTATTGCCTGTTATTGTTAGCACAGCACTACAAATATAAAGCGCTGACATAACCTTGTAATAGCGCAGTTTAGATTTAGAAAAATATTGTTTACCAAGTTATTTGACACTCAGTTTGGCACAAAATTATAACATTAATTGATTATTGATATAATAATGTTGTTTTAATGCTCATCAATTGTTAAAACGGTAAACAACCAGCAATAATATTTTTATCGTAACTGCAACACCATTACAAAGTTACGTCGTCAGTTGAATCGCGACGTGTCAGGAACGCATTCTCTGAACGGCCGTAGTTTAGTACATTTTAGTGTATGAGATAGGAATGTGGATATGAATCGATCGTTGCAAGTGTCATCGGCAGCCACGTCGCGTCGGTGTCATTAGGGAAAATTGGAGTGAAAGCCGATAGCTTTCAGCTAACGGGCTGACGTGTCATTTGTCGGGGCATTTACGAGAATGCACTTTGATGCAGGTGCTCAAGAGTGATGGCTTTGAGGTGCTTTTCGGTTTAACAATTATAACTCGCGTAAATATTTGTTAATTTCAATAGCTGTTCCTAATACGCACCGCAAAAATTTGGAATGTATATGCACATAGGTCTCTTGAAAGGATCGCCTGTATAATTTGGTATTTCCTTCACTGTATAGGTTTTATTTTGCTACTCGCATTAGATCAATTTGCCTCGCAGAAGCGGATGTTGCCGAAGGCTGTCTTGTATTTAAAACAATATCGCCTCGGTCTACTGTGTCCATAATACCGGTAAATATTACAGGTGGCAGCCCAAAGTACAATAGCCCAAAGGTTAAAGGTGTAGAAGGTAAACTGAAAGGTCGTGCCTCTTATATCGTGAGCATATATAGATGGCACTTGCATATAAATCGCGTCGCTCTGCTCCTGGCAAAAGCCGGAATGATTCTCCTATTTTGCGCACTCCGGGCTCCGAGCTTTGAAGCATGACCACACCTTTCTTAGATTAAGTAGTACGGATGAAAACCAGAATTTTAAAAATGATTATAATAGGAATAGCAAAAAAGGACCCTTTCTATGAAAGGGGACACCCTGTATATTAATAAAAATAAAAAAAAAAAAAAAACTGAAAGGTCTCAGGTTCGATCCCCACCCGTTGCATTATTGTCGTACTTACTCCTAACACAAGCTGTCCGCTTATTTGGAAGGGAGAAGAGAATATCCGTCAAGTTCAGCTTGGCTGATATACTAAAAAAAAGTTTAGTAGAGACCGTAGAGACAGATCTTGGACAAAGCAGTATCAAAATGTCATAAAATGCAACTTTACTACTATCTACTAAATGCATACCAAAATATTTTAATATCTGTGTTACGAGATATTTATCCAAGGAAATTCGGTCGGTCTAACTCTAATCTCGGAAAGTAGGTACTTTCTAAAACAAACCATCCTAAACAAATACGCGAATAATGGCTTATACAAACAAAACATTACTACAGGTTGAACTCTATACTTGAACGGTGAGGTAGGTTACGACTACATATGATTATATTTAGACGTTGCTGCAATTATAAATCTATATATATAAAAGAAAGTGGTGTTAGTTACACTATTTATAACTCAAGAACGGATGAACCGATTTGGGTGAAAATTGGTGGAGAGGTAGCTTAGAACCAGGAGACGGACATACGATACTTTTTATCCCGTTCGACCGCGTTTCCGTCAAGTCACTATAAAACGTGGTATAACAAAAACGCATCTGACATGGAATAACAAAACGCAAATGACAGTGGAATAACAAAACGTAAATGACAGCTAAACGTAATTTTGTCTTTGGTTAAGTATGGTAAAAAATTTGACAATTATAAAAAGTGTTATAATAAAGCATTACTGATATTATAAATGCGAAAGTGTGTTTGTTTGTTGGTTTTTCCTTCAATCACGTCGCAACAGAACAGCGGATTGATGCGATTTTTTGCATGGGTTCTAGTAATGGATGTAGTAGTGGTTCCTCAGACCGGGAGAGCTACTTTTTATCTCGGATAGGTTTAGGTTTAAAGAATTTATTCTCTAAGAACAAAACATGCTCACTTACAGAGAAATTAAAACTTAAATTATAACACATTATATACAATAAAACAAAAATGGTGGCTCTTAAATAACTTAAATAACTATAAAACTAAAATATTTTTAAGGTTTACTAACTGTTTTTAAATAACTCCCTGAGTTTTCTTTTAAATATTGGAAAAGATTTCTCGGATAATATATCTTTTGGCAGACCATTATATAGAAGTGCTCCCTCAAATTGTATAGTTTTCGCGCCATATGTTTTTGTTCTTGCTTTAGGCACACGAGTAAATTGTGCTTTAGGCAATTGCAATTTATTTTTATTTCGTGCAAAGTATGTATAGGATTTAGTTTTTATTGTAATTTGTGTGTTTATAGATTGTGTAAGTATTTTTCTAATTAGAATACATGTCTTGTATTTATATAATTGGCTAATGGATAATGTGTCAGTTTTCTTATATAGTTCTTTAGATGGAAATCGGTAATCTAGTTGAAACAAAGTTTTTAATAATTTATTTTGGGATATTTGGAGATCTTTCAGATTAGTTTTATACGCACATCCCCATATTTCTATTAGGTATTCTAATATAGACTTAGCTAGTGAATTGTAAATTAAAGTTCGGACTTTATATGGTAAACATCGTGTAGATTTACGCAAAGATCCAGTCAAAGATGAGATTTTTGACTGCAGGTAGTCTAAGTGAGGTCGCCATGATAATTTAGAATCCAAGAATAAACCAAGGTATTTTTCCGTTTTTGATTGTTTAAGAACCTGATTATTTATAGTTAAGAGATCAAAATTAGGAAGTTTTTTGTTTTTTGCAGTAAAAAGCATGTAAGAAGTTTTAGCAACATTTATAGTAAGTAAATTGTATTGGAACCATTCATTTAGTTTATCTAAATCTATGCATCCGATCATCCGAGCATCCGATATAATCTCATTGATTGAGTCAGCAAAATAAAATAAACATGTATCGTCAGCATATAACGATATTTCACCGGTTAGTCCTAAGTTGCCAATATCATTTATGTAGATCAAAAATAAAAGAGGGCCTAGAATGGATCCTTGAGGTATTCCACAAACAATGTTCCTGGGTTTACTTTTAAAATTTTCGATTTTAACTACTTGTTGTCTATTTGTTAAATAAGATTCAAGAGTTTTGATAGCTGATCCAGATATACCGATATCTTATAACTATAATAATAATGAAAGAGTTCCCGCGGGATATTTAAAAACTAAATCCATGCGGACGAAGTCGCGGGCATCAGCTAGTATTTATATAAATCTACTAGCTGATGCCCGCGACTTCGTCTGCGTGGATTTAGTTCATAACATCCCGCGGGAAATCTTTGTCACCCTCCAGGTTCTCAACTATACCTTTCCAATAAATCACGTCAATCCGTAGCTTTGTAGCAGGAAACATTTGATCGTCTTGCTCGCGGCATTGTTAATGATGATTCAAAGAGGAAACATATTACTGATGATATTATCAATTACGTTAAACTATAATTTTTTGTTTTTACCATAATTAACCAAATACAAAATCACGTTTAGCTGTCATTTACGTTTTGTTCTTCCACTGTCATTTTCGTTTTTTTATTCCATGTCAGATGCATTTTTGTTATAACAGGTTTTATATTGACTTGACGGAAACGCGGTCGAACGGGATAAAAAGTATCCTATGTCCGTCTCCTGGTTCTAAGCTACTTCTCCACAAATTTTGAGCCAAATCGGTTCATCCGTTCTTGAGTTATAAATAGTGTAACTAACACCACTTTCTTTTATATATATAGATTAAGGCTTATTAATGTTTATTATTTTATCTTTTTCGTTCGGATGGATGGATGTATGGTTGTTACTACGACTTGTACTTGGTTGTGACTTCAAAAGGAGGAGGTTCCCAATTCGTAGGAATCTTTTTTTATGTACGTTCACCGATTACTCCTCTTTCGAAGACGCCTGAACCGATTTGGAAAATTCTTTTTTGTTTCAAAGGGTCTTCCCGGGTGGTCTCGTTTAAATTTTATCGAAATCAGTCGAGCGGTTTTTAAAAAAATAACAATAAATTAGATACTTTTCATTAGCGCGGGCGATTGAAGTCGGTTTTAAAAATAGAATTTTTATTATAGATTTCTTTTCAAATGTTTGTTCCCGAGACAAAAGCAGCCTTTGTCACTTTCCAGGTCCTCAACATTACCTGTGTAAAAAACCACGTCAATCTAAACTCAACAAATGCGTAAAAAATAGCAACGCATACATACATACATACATACAAACATACATACATACAAACATACATACATACAAACATACATACATACATACATAATTGCCGCGTAATTAAAAGAAATACGTGAAAAGTAACATGCGGAAATCCCGCAGGAACTGTTTGTTTTCCCGGAATATAATGTAGCTTTAGTCACTTTTCAGGTCCTCAACTATGCCTATCAAAATACCACGTCAATCTGTAACTCCGGTGGCGCATAATTGAATCCCATTATCCCGCAGGAATTGTTTGTTTTCTCGGGATTAAAGGTAGCTTTTTCACTTTTCAAGTCCTCATCTTTGCCTATCCAAAAAACCACGTCAATCTGTAACTCCGTTGGCGCATAATTGGATCCCATTATCCCGCAGGAACTGTTTGTTTTCCCGGGATTGAAGGTAGCCTTTTCACTTTTCAAGTCCTCATCTTTGCCTATCCAAAAATCACGTCAATATGTAACTCCGTTGGCGCATAATTGGATCCCAATATCCCACAGGAACTGTTTGTTTTCCCGGGATAAAAAGTAGCCTTTGTCACTTTCCAGGTCCTCAACTTTACCTGTGTAAAAAAACCCACGTCAATCTAAACTCAACAAATGCGTAAATAATAGCGACATACATACATACATACATACATACATGCATACATACATACATACATACATACATACATACATACATACATACATACATATATAATAGCCGCGTAATTAAAAGATAAATACGTGCAAAGTAGCATGCGGAAATCCCGCAGGAACTGTTTGGTTTACCGGGATATAAAGCAGCCTTTGTCACTTATCAGGTCCTCAACTATGACTATCAAAAAAAAACATGTCAATCTGTAACTTCGTTGGCGCATAATTGAAGGATTAATATGTGAAAAGTAGCATACGAATATCCCGCGGGAACTATTTGCTTTTCCGGGATTATAAGTAGACTTTGTCACCTTTCAAGTCCTCAACTATGCCTATCCAATAAACCACGTCAATCTGTAACTCCGTTTTGAAGGATAAATATGTGAAAAGTAGCATACTAATATCCCGCAGGAACCGTTTGTTTTCCCGGGATAAAAAGTAACCTTTGTCATTTTTCAGGCTCTTTACTTCACCTGTGCTAAATAATCACGTCAATCTAAAACTCCATCGCGCGTATTTTGAAGGACAAATGCGTTAAAAATAGCGATGCTATCCCACAGGCATTGTTTGCTTTTCCGGGATAAAAAGTAGCCTATGTGCTATTCCAGACTATAATCTATGTCTGTGCCAAATTTCAGCAAAAGCGGTTCATTCGTTGTCGCGTTAAAGAGTAACAAACATCCATCCATCCATCCAAACATCCATACATCCATCCTCACAAACTTTCGCATTTATAATATTAGTAGGATATTTGCGGGATAAAAAGTAGCCTATGTGCTATTCCAGACTATAATCTATGTCTGTGCCAAATTTCAGCAAAATCGGTTAATTCGTTGTCGCGTTAAAGAGTAACAAACATCCATCCATCCATCCATCCATATATCCATCCTCACAAACTTTCGCATTTATAATATAAGTAGGAGGAAGTAGGATAGTAGGATAGGTAGTAGGAACATACATACATACATACATACATACATACATACATACATACATACATACATACATACATACATACATACATACATACATACATACATACATACATACATACATACATACATACATACATACATACATACATAGATACATACATACATACATACATACATACATACATACATACATACATACATACATACATACATACATACATACATACATACATACATACATACATACATACATACATACATACATACATACATACATACATACATACATACATACATACATACATACATACATACATACATACATACATACATACATACATACATAAATGTCGCGTAATTAAAAGATAAATATGTGAAAAGTAGCATACTAATATCCCGCAGGAACCGTTTGTTTTCCCGGGATAAAAAGTAGCCTATGTGCTATTCCAGACTATAATCTATGTCTGTGCCAAATTTCAGCAAAATCGGTTCATTCGTTGTCGCGTTAAAGAGTAACAAACATCCATCCATCCAAACATCCATACATCCATCCTCACAAACTTTCGCATTTATAATATTAGTAGGATTAGTAGGATTCAGAAATTAAAAAAATAATTCAGATAGAGATGGTAAAAAGCTTCTGCAGACTACTGATGAGTCGTCAGGCAGACGTATTCTTCTTCTTGTATTATTTTCTGGCTTTTATTAATCCCAGTTCAGCACATTGCATTTCACCAATGCCACGTTGAATGTAAGAACCACAAAGGGCATAATCAATGGGGGTGCTAAACTACAAGTGCGTCTAACACATCCATACTTCCTTACTAATGTTATAAATGCGAAAATGTGTTTGTTTGTTGGTTGTTTCTTCAATCATGCCGCAATAGTATAGGTATAGTTCAGGATATAGGCTATATTTTATCCCGGAAAATTAAAGAATTCTCGCGGCGTGGATATTAACTAGTTTATAATTTTTTTTGTTAAAAAACATTCATTAAAAATCTGTGATTAACACATTTGTTCAACCTTTGCAATGAGCCTCTTTTTTATGTAGGGCACAATTATTATTATTTTATACTAGCTGATGCCCGCGACTTCGTCCGCATGGAATAAGTTTTTAAAAATCCCGCGGGAACTCTTTCATTATCCGAGATAAAAAGTAGCTCTCCCGGTCTGAGGAACCACTACTACATCCATTACTATACCCATGCAAAAAATCACATCAATCCGCTGTTCTGTTTTTTTTTTTTAAAGTATCCTATGTCCGTCTCCTGGTTCTAAGCTACCTCTCCACCAATTTTCAGCCAAATCGGTTCATCCGTTCTTGAGTTATAAATAGTGTAACTAACACCACTTTCTTTTATATATATAGATTTTCTGTATAGTATAATATCTACTGCATCTTTTTCTTGAATTTTTACATATGTAATATCACAGTATAAGAAGATAATATTTTGTTGCGTCATTCTCTTGTATTACATGTCACAGGATCTTTTCATTAAAGTATTTCGTCATTTAAAACATACAAACTCGACTTTCCGAATATTTTTTATTGAATTTCAAATTGAAATACAGCTGCAATATTTCTATTGACGTTGGCCACTCCACAAGTACACTCCCTTCCGATTGACTGTTCTTTAAAATTGTGTAGGTATTGTATTGGCTTTCAGCCAATATAGTCAACAAAGCCAACAAAGGTTGGGTACTCAAAAATCACTAGTTTTTATTTATTGACAAAGTATTGTGATTTTTTAAATACCAATTAAATATCACTCGCTTCAACGGTGAAGGAAAACATCGTGAGGAAACCTGCACATCTGAGAGTTCTTCATAATGTTCTCGAAGGTGTTTGTAGTCCGCCAATTCGCATTGGGCCAGCGTGGTGGACTATGGCCTATAACCCTTCTCTGACAGGAGACCTGCGCTCAGTAGTGAGCCGTTAATGGGTTGCTAATGATGATGATGATGATTGTGTTTTATTCGATCTCTCGTGGCACTCAAACACTAAAGTAAGGTTTATAAGATTTTTTAGGGTTCTTTTAGACATAATCATCCTGCTATTATAATTTATGCTAATCTCTTATAAAGTCAGCCTTATGCACTTGGTCAGCTTGGTTGAGGCCTAAACCCTTCTCAGAGGAGACCTGTGCCCAGTTATAGTAGGCCGGTGATGCGTTGAGATTAATGAATGAAAGTGCTCAACATTCCTACAATATTACCGGTACTGAATGAAGAAGATAAACTTAATATATATAAATTACGTGTCACGTTGTTTGTCCGCGATGGACTCCTAAACTACTGAACCGATTTTGATCAAACTTCGTAACTATCTGTAATTTGGTCCAACTTGAAAGATAGGATAGTTTTTTTTATTAAGATAATTTATTCGTTTTATTTTATACAGTAGGTATACTACATTAAACCTAAATTTACTCTAAAATTAAAACTACCTACTACATTAAAATTAAATTTATTCTAAAATTAAAACTAAAATAAAAATTAAATAAAATCTAAAACCCCATCGAAGTCACTGCAGTGTGGCATGGTACCCAAGATGCTGGCAGCATTACCCCTTTGGATGGCCAAGCTAATCCTTTGGGCAAGGTAGCTGCCAGCTTTTGGATCCCCGGTAGACTCGATCACCTTTTTAGTTAGCTCTAACAAAAAGCGCTCGAGCCTCTGGGCCCCACGGCCCCAGGGTCTCTACACCAAAAGGCACAAATATGAAACCACTGTCAAGTTTTTCATATTTGCGCCTCTTAGCCTGTTCGGCGCGAGTAGCCGCTGCACCCGCCACAGAGGAGGTCGCATGGATGTGAGATGCAGCTAGAGTATCTACACAGGTGGCATCCCACACAAGCGACCTCCCTGTCCTCCAAGGAACAAGCGTCATACCATCAGGTCTCCTGCCATCACTACGTGCCAAACCAATAGGTTCTAATACAGCTGGCACGTGAGCAGTAGCAAGAGACCTGCGGATGATGTCGTTGAAGGCATTGTGGCGGGAGAAACGACCAGCGCTCTTCGAACAGGAGAGTCCGTGATGACCGTAAGCGTCGACGTCGTTCGTTTTATTTATATAGGTAAGTTGGCGGTACGAAGTTCGCCGGGTCAGCTAGTTGACTATAAAAATATTTGTAAAACTAGCTGATGCCCGCGACTTCGTCCGCGTGAATTTAGTTTTTTTTTTTTTTTGTATTAAAACCTTCCGTGGAACTTAAGGAACATACAAAAAAATAAATTAACCAAATTGGTCCATCCATTCTTGAGTTATGCGCTTACCAACATTCATTTTTATTTATATATATATATATATATATATATATATATATATATATATATATATATATATATATATATATATATATATATATATATATATATATATATAAGATAGAATATAATAGAAAGGTGTTTCATTCAAATAAACTTTTACAAACTTTTCTATTCTATTTTATTAGGCCGTTATCTATTACACTAATTTGTTGGGATAACGCGTTGCCGTGTAAGCGTGCAATTGAACAAGATCAACGTGTGGCATTGCTGCTGGTGCCAGTTGCCACACGATGTGTGCGTTCATCTTTAACCTGGTGCGTTAATGTGCATTCATCTTTAATCTCATCTTAACAAACGTAAATGTAAGATCAATTTACATAGTAAATTGTTATGACTCTTCAAATTCCAGGCATCTGGTAAGAAGTGGAACTCATTATAAGAAATTGCTCCCTAGCGCACTCCATACAATCGCAGTTTGATTCTTATTTGAAAACCAGTAAACTTTTATGGAGCAAACCATCGAGCCAGAACTATTTTATTTTGTATATTAATTAAACTAATGAAATTTTGTAGACAGGCTCTAGATATTAACATCAATGTTTGTGGTTTGTAGATAAAAATATATGTAGTTTCAAAACTACATGACTTCAGAGATTTTTTTGTAAAGTATGTCTTCTCTCAGGGACTACATACATATTTTACATTTACAATCCTCAAGTAAACTTTAACCGAATAAATACGACGTTCTAATAGATTGCCAATACAAAAACTGTCAAGATGTCAAAGTTATTCTTCTTTAAAGTGTACTTGGCCATGGTGATAGAGGCCCTCATTATAATTTTTGAAATGAAATATAATCATGATGTAACCTAATAGTTTTTGGAACGTGTGTTCAAAATTAATTGACTGTGATTAGTTAATAAATTAAAATAAGGATCATGCTTTGTTTGTATGAGGCGCGCTCGGTAGTGCTGGAGGGCAACTTTTCCTAAGTGGGAAACTTTGTTTTTGATTACTTCTCTTTGAGTTTCCAAGTTGAAGGGCTCGCGGTGTACTAATTTATGTTGTGTTTTCATCATTGCCTTGATAAAGTGCTTTTTGGTAAGAAAATTAAAGGAATTCCGTTGAGTGAATTAATAATTCCAACGAATACTTTACATGAATGCCGAGTCCATACCAATGAAAATTGTAATTTCTGCTTTAGATAAAAAAAGAGATTATAGAGATTCTTTGGTTTCTTGGGATGATAAGTATCCGAAGTTCCTGTTCAGGATTTTCAAATAATCTTTGAGATTTTTATTCCGAAATCACAGACACTTACCTACATTTTATTAATTTTACCAGTAGGTATATTATACTTAGGTACTTTGATTCATAAATATATCTTACAAATGTAAAGATAGGCCTTCCGGAGTGCAATTATATATCACTTGCTTTAACGGTGAAGCAAAATCTCATATGGAAACCTGCATGCCAGAGAGTTCGCCAAGATGTTCTCAAAGATAGAAATCTGCCACATGGCCAGCGTAGTGGACTAAAGCCTAAACCCTTCCCATTCCAAAAGAATATAGAGACCTCCCAGTAGTGATGAATTAAGTTTCATAATCCGAAAAAATACTGTAAGTACGGTGTTCGGTTAACTCTCTCAAGTAGTGTTTGAAAGACTAATAAGTTCAACACTATGTAATGCTAACAATCTGTTTCTTTCAGTGTAATTCTCATGAATCTCTTCCAGATTTAACACAAATCTAACCAACGAATAAATTCAGACACACAAATCATTTCATCCGTCACCGGAGTTTGAACTCTAATGCCTTAGAGTAAAAATTGAATTTTCGTAGTCGTCTTCCCAAAAGATTTAGTTTATTTGTTCCTATTTTTCACGCTGTCGAGAGTAAATCCCGCTTGACTTGATTTTCCATCTGCTGTTTCTGTTTATTCATTAATATTAAATTTATTTATAAACAAAATATTTTTAGCGAAGGAATAGAATATTAAAGGTACAATTCAAAGTTCAAAGCTAGGTTATCTAGGCTAGGTTATCCACAAAGCTAGGTGGTGCTAGCAAAGGTGGATTTTCTCCTATATGTATAAATATTAATTAATATTACTTGCTTATGCCCATGACTTCGTCCGCGTGGATTTAGATTTTAAAGTCCCTCGGGAACTCTTTGATTTTCCGCAAAAGTGTGTTTGTTGGTGTGTCCTTCAATCACGCCGCAACAGAGCTACGGATCGACGTGATTTTTTGCATGGGTGTAGTTGAGGACCTGGAGAGTGACATAGGCTACTTTTCATCCCGGAAAATCAAAAAGTTCCCGAGGGACTTTAAAATCTAAATCCACGTCGACGGAGTCGCGGGCATCAGCTAGTTTATAATATAAGTAAGGATTAGTAAGATAAGTAGTCTATTTGGGCTGAGACCTTGCTGAGACTATCTCGCAATCTAACATCGTTCGAGACATTCGTAATTCCTAGTTCCATGGTTCGAGATTTAGGTTGCCTAGCAATATAATAATACTTGTAATAACATCTTTCGACATTTCGGTTGCCTAGCAACCTAAATCTCGAACTGTATATTGTATGACTGTCGTGTAATTAACATATTTTAATTTGCAATAACAAATATTGATGTCAATAATTATTAAGATAAAAACTGTCCTATCTTTTAAGTTAGACCAAATTACAGATAATTACGAAGTTTGATCAAAATTGGTTCAGTAGTTTTCGAGTTTATCTCGAATATACATCGTGATACGAGATTTTTAATTTAAAGGTATAGTCAAAGCTGCAATAGCCTAGAGGTTAATACTTCGGCCTCCATTTTGGGCATCCGGGGTTCGATGAGTCTGTTCGATGTTGATTCGATGATGATGGAGGCACACATTTCTTACTTTTCGGAGTTGTATACATTTACAGACTGAAATTAAATAATACCTATCACTTTTTTAACGGTGAAAGAAAACATCGTACAGAAACCTGCATTCTCCATTGATCTCAAAGGTGAGTTAAGTCTACCAATCCGAACTTGGCCAGCGTAGACAGTGGCCTAATTAATAATTTGGCCCTAATTCGAGAGGAGATGAATAGTTATTATGTAGTCCATTTATTAGGAAGGTTTATGTATAATAAATGCAAAACTTATGCATTGTGAATTCAAAAGCACTTTGGAAAAGTTTACTTATTTGAAAAAATAACTTTTATTCTATGTTTATTCTATTTGAAACACCTGCCGACTTTCTCTAGCGCATTGGTAGGTAAGTGTAATAAAAACGGGAGGTCCAGGAAAGATTCCCGGGTACACTTTTTCAGTAGATTTTAAATAAGCTTAAGAAAAATAAAACAAAACAGTAAAAGAAATAATTATCTATTTTATCTGATTTTTAAAATAATAAGCAAAATAAAAATCTTCTTTCTAAATCGACTGAGTCCGGAAATGTTTTAAATATCATCACCACCATCAATCATTCCATGTAAAAATCAGCAGCAGAATCTGCAAAAATTTATAGGCACATCCCCAGTCAATCGGGGGAAAATTGCTGCGTCAGGCAGAGGCAAAGGGAAACAAGAAAACCGTACGGACATAAAATATTCACACACAAATTGAGTTTGGCAAATTAAGCACATCATTTTATGCCCAAAAGTAAACCATGCGGCGACACTTTATGTAAAAGCCCTGGATGCTTCGTACAAGTTTTTAATAGCCCTAAAATATTAATATTTTGGCCCAGCGTCGTCGTGGTAACATTGATCACCCCTCAAGTGTTACTCAACCCTTGGGTATTTTTAGCTTAGGCCTTTCAAAATGGACTCTTATGTTAGTACAAATTGGCTTTCGAAGTTTAGGTATATTTAAGTCATTGAACTAAGACTAACATAATATTATCGATATGTCTTTAGATACAGGAGTACAAGTAGATATTTTATTTTTAGTTAAAGTGTTAACCTACACATATAGGAAGTATCCGAATATTTTTGAAGAGCAAACTTCTTTAGGCTCGTTGAGCACTTCGGTTGAGCAAAAATCATGGATTTCGCGTCATCGTCACCTTCACAATCGTTACCTGGGGATTTCAGTAAGCGTTCAACATTTTAGTAGTTCACAAGCAACCTTGTACAGCGCAGCGGGCAAGCAGCCGCCTTCCTTACCGTTTAATGTATGATGTCGCAGATTCGAATCTCACTCACGAAATCGTGACTGTGCGCTTTTCTTATTTGTTTTTAATTATTAGCAAATCTAGTTTTCACTTCTATCGGCAATCCCTATGACTGCCAATTTTTTTTAAATATATCTGTAGGTACATAAAAATTAATACTAGATGTCGATAACAGTTGCTTAGAACCTTAAGCTTAAAACTGATTGAAAAAGAAGATACATATCATTAATTTCGTTGCTGACGTTCGGAAGTGGCTGTAGTGTGAACTGGTCAACACACTCAGGGCACGATTCCCGAGAGATTTGGGTTCGATCCCCGCCAACCCCGTTGTCGATCTGTTTGTCTGGGCTAACATTCACTTAGAGTAAATATAGTACCAGCTGATGCCCGCAACTTCTTCCGCGTGTATATAGGTTTTACAAATCACGTGGGAACTCTTTGAATTTCCACGATAAAATGGTAGCCTGTCGTAGAACACTGTCGCATATGAATATACAGCGAAATCTTGATTTTGACACTAACGGCTTTTATAAACAATGCTTGCAAAAGAAAAAAAAATTCAGGATATTCTATCGGACAAAGTCGTATCTGAAACTGATTCCGAAGAAGAACGTCGCTTGTAAAGAAGTGCTGCTGTCGCTAACTTATCAAATGACGGCGCGGCGGCCGCCAGTTGATTTTCACGTCTTGCGATGTTGTTAGCATGTTGTTAGTTGGAAAGCCGTCGCGTTTCGTATGTTTTAATTTTAATTAAAAAAATAATAAATTAAGAAATGCCGAAAAAACCAAGTTGAAAACTTTAAACTGCTCTCCAGTCCTGTAAACTAGCAATTTTGCAGAAGCAACTTTGTTCTACGACAATGTCGATTTGTTCGGTTCAGTCCTTGTGGTGTCAAATTAAAACCAATTGACATTTTGTAGCCAGTTTGGAACCCAATTAACCTTGATTAGTAACAAGTTACAAAAGACATTAACCTGATTCCGTTACGAACTCGGATAAAATATATTTTCAAAGGTACCGGCACTCTGCCCGGAGAACCCTACAAATGATTTCACGGCACAGTGTATGCACTTTGAGAGACTCTTTGAATTTCCCGCGGAACTCAACTGTGATATGTGTACAGCACTTAGCGTAAGTATTTCAAATTTCGTATTTGTAACACGAAAACACTTTATATGTGGGTCTCTTTACAAGGCACAGTTATATATAATATGTTTTGTTTCAGCGTTTAGCTTGTAATAAAATTAATTATTTAACTACGCGCAAATATTTGAAACTATGGGATTTCACTTATCTATAATACGATTTGTTTTATTTTATTTTCCAGACTCAATAACTCTGAATTTAAATAAAAATTAATAATCACTTATTTGCCAGAATATTTGTACAATCTTCAATGTGATATTTAGGAAGAAATATAAAATTAGTAGCGACCATAATATTCAACGTACTTAAAACAACAATAATAATATAGTAAATAAATTAAAAAAATTATAATACATCATATAAAATTAAATTTCACACACAGTCCTAATTTTATAGTTAAATAATTGTAACTGTAATTTTTGATGACAGTCACATAACGCTTTTTGTTCTAGAGCAAGATCCCAGTGCCGCCAGACCTAAGTTATTTTCTCAGCAATTATTTGTGTACGATAGAGTACTGTTCGAATGTCCTTTCAGTATATGCGTACTAGCTAGATTGTGCCGACGGCCAATTTCCAGATACCAGGTGCTAAAGGTAGGTAAAAACTAGAATAACTTATCTTAAATTCTCAGGGCTGATTTTCATATATGTTTTAAAGAATATTGTAAAAATTAATAAATTAATACTGCCAGACGCTTACCGCCGGCGGTTACTTTAGCCAGACGCTTTGAAGCTCCCAAAAATATATATAATTTAAGTTATCTTATATTCTCAGTTCTGATTTTTATACATGATACTCAGGGAACTATTGCGATATTATCTGTAAGCTGCCAGACCTATTGGAAGGGTCAAACATCCCCCCAGACACACATTATGCGTCCCCATATGTAAGAGCGCTAGAACATGATTCACTTGTTTAAGTGTGTGAGAGATAATATCATCATACTATAATATTATAAATGCGAAAGTGTGTTTGTTGGTTTGTCCTTCAATCACTCTGCAACAGAGCTATGGATCGACGTGATTTTTTGCCTGGATATAGCTTGCAGAAGATATTGCAATAGTTCTCTCTCTCTAGATCCTAAGCTATACCCAGGCAAAAAATCACGTCGATCCATAGCTCTGTTGCAGAGTGATTGAAGGACAAACCAACAAACACACTTTCGCATTTATAATATTATAGTATGATGATATTATCTCTCACACACTTAAACAAGTGAATCATGTTCTAGCGCTCATACATATGGGGACGCATAATGTGTGTCTGGGGGGATGTTTGACCCTTCCAATAGGTCTGGCAGCTTACAGATAATATCGCAATATACATAATTTCGGGGTTTGATTTCGAAATCTCGTGTGAAAGTTATTAAGAAGAAAACGATTATTTGCAGTAGGTAAGTTCCATACATTCAGCACGAAAGCGCCCGCAGAATAAAGGTACAAACCCAGTTTTCTAGGCTACTAATAAACATAAACTCTTAAGGCGTGACTCTAACTGGGCTTGGAATACTTGGCTGTATTAAGCTATTGCATAGCTTTTATCACGGGCTTTGAACTAGAACAAACAGTTTGAGCGCGGCGACCGAATTAAGAAATTCCGTAACGAAACCTAACACCGTCGTTCAGTAAGCTCTGTTTGGCGCAGTGGGCGAGAGGCCGCTTTCTTTACCGTATGGTGTATGATGTCGCAGGTTCGAATCTCACTCGCGAAGTAGTGACAGTGCGCTTTTCTTGTTTGTTTGTTTTTCAATTCTTTTTTGCAAAATTTTTATTATGCAAAAAAAATATTGCATAAATATTATAATTGCATAAGTTGATAAAAAATGCAATGCAATAGCTTTACCGCGGCAGTCCCCGAGTGCCACTTAATTTTTTTATTTATCTTATTACATCTTTCAGATATTTCAAAACTAAGTACTTGAATTTATTAAGATCTCATATATCCTTACCCCACTTAGAGTATTCATGAGTAACACAAGGTGTATGATAATATTTTCTTAGATAATGTTCCGCCGGTCCCTTTTCATTTTAACCAGAAAGTTTCTTGACGACATTTTATTTTACAAGTTAACATAAATGATTTAATTGACGTCAAAATGTAGAACATCTTTTCATTATTTTTATAATTCATATTTTGAAAAATTTTGTATAATAAAGCAGGACAATGTTTTATTTTATTTTATTTTTACTTGTCTAAACTTGCACTAAACAATTTAATTTAATTTATGTATTACTTGTGAGATACATTGTGTTTTCATGCGATGGCCAAGTCAATCTATTTAAAAAAAAAAAAAATTTTAATATTGATATTGTCATTCTTGCATCTTATATGTTGTTAGGTTAGCTAATTACGTAATAACTTGAGACAGAAGGACCTTAAGTAGGGACTGAATAAATTAACCGACTTGGTATTTCATGGATCTCACAACTTTACGAGAAAGAGTTGCGAGACTTGTTTTTTTTACAAGTTATGTTTTTTTATGGCATCTCATTTCTTTTTGTAGAAAAACAACAAACAATCCAATTTCAAATGCAACTTTGTAATCCTATATATTTATATGGGATTATTCGAGAAAAGGATGGTACGGCCGTGCTGCTTCTTTGCTCGACTTGGCGGGGGCACGGTAGTGCCCCCAGATTATTTTAATCAAAACTACCTGTTTATCTATGAAGTCATTCCAGACCAGAGAATATTTTGAAATTATAAATTATTAAATTGCCCCTGCCGGGAATCGAACCTGAGACGTGTTGCTTATAAAATCATAGCGCTTAGCACTACGTTGGTACTGTTTCCTATAGTATAGTTCTAGCCTTCTAGGTTATTTTCTACTTTTCTTGTAATTCTTCTTATACCTACTTGCATAAAGGTACTGATTATTATTAATATCGGGCATGGCATTCCTGTAACTCTACAATTACAGGACTTATGTAAAGGGCTTATAATTATGACTAGCTGATGCCCGCGACTTCGTCCGCGTGGATTTAATTTCCAAAAATCCCGTGGGAATTCTTTGATTTTCCGGAATAAACGTCACTCTCCAGTCCTCAACTATACCTATTACATATGCAAAAAATCACGTTTATCTGTAGCTCTATTACGAAGTATTGAAGTAAAAACCAACAAACAAACACACTTTCGCATTTTTAATAATACTAGATGATGTCCGCGACTTCGTCCGCGTGGATTAAGTTTTTTAATTCCCACGGGAAATTTGTTTGTCTGCTATCTCCATCCCAAATTTCAGCCAAATCGGTTCATTCGTTGTGGCATGAAAGAGTAACAAACATCCATCCATTCATCCATCCACACATCCATCCATCCATACATCCATCCTCACAAACTTTCGCATGTACAATATTAGTAGGATTAGTAGGATTACTAAGGATTGATTGTTGCCAAGCGCAAGTCTATCTCGCCATAAAAAATCTATAATACCTATACATATATCTGGCATAATGATGTCATCATTAACGTGAATTTCTTTTTCAGATACATATTTCTGGCGATCTATACGGCGGAGATGATAATCAAGTGCATCGCGAAGGGTTTCATCCTCAACAAGTACACGTATCTACGGAACCCGTGGAACTGGCTGGACTTCGTCGTGATCACGTCGGGTTACGCAACCATCGGCATGGAGGTCGGCAACCTGGCCGGCTTGCGGACCTTCAGGGTGTTGAGGGCGTTGAAGACGGTTTCTATTATGCCAGGTAAATATTATACTAAAAAACCGGCCAAGTGCGTGTCGGGCCACGCGCAGTGTAGGGTTCCGTAGTTGAAAGTCTCAAATATTATTGCTGACCTAGGATAGTGCTTTTATTTTATTTATGAACTAGCTGATGCCCGCGACTTCGTCCGCGTGGATTTAGTTTTTAAAATCCCTCGTGAACACTTTTGACTTTGACAAAATAGGGCTATCCACGATGGCTATATGCGATAAAGTACGCTTGCCAGCTTAAGATGAGCCGTTCATTCAAAGTATCTTGTAGATTCTGGGGTTCAAGTTATTTGGACCTTATACTGAAGATCGTGATGTCTATAATTTCTGAACTACGTAATTGACGACCTTGAAATAATTACAGGACAATCTCTAAAGAACCTGCTTTCTAACAAAAAAAGAATGGATTAAATCGGAATACGCCTTAATGAATTACAGCGAAATACACATTTTGACTTTCATCCCCTCTCCCAAGGGAACCGTGCTGAATTTCGGGATAAAAAGTATCCTATATTATACCTCGTAGTATTAACTTAAATCGTGCCAAGTTTCATTTAAATCCGTCCAGTAGTTTCGGCGTGATGCGCGGCCAAGATACAGACAGACAGACAGACAGACAGACAGACAGACAGACAGACAAAAAATTAAAAAAAAATTGTTTTGGCTTCAGTATCGATTATAGAGTGCCCTCAAACAAAAATTTTCAAAATATCTTCAATGTACAGAATTGGACCTGTTACAGTTTTATTATATTATAGATAGAATAGAATATTGAATACATTTTGAGTTCCATGGTTTAAATACTATAATATACTACAAAATATGCAACTTACACTACGTGTAATACCTGTCTTAGAAAAAACAGATATAACTCCTTAACTAATGAACCCTACTTAGCCGTGATAGTTTTCCTTTAAAATTCATTATATATACTATTGCTGTGAATTTTTTCTTGTATCCTTTATACAACCATTTAGCTGGCAGTGGGGGGGGACACTTGACTCTAATAAAATTTAGCACTTTAAAATATCATATTTCACAAACGGATCCCTGAATTGAAAAATGGTGTTCCCACACCCACAATATTTTTAAAAGTCCTATTCAACGACACCCCACACTATGGGATAGACGAGAAAAAAAAATTCATACCCACTTTACATGTAGGGGAGGTACCCAAAAAAAAAAATATTTTTCACAATTTTATTTCACCACTTTGTCGGCGTGATTGATATTTATACCCTTGTCAAATTACAGATTTCTAGTACCAATAGTCTCTGAGCTAAACCGCGGACAGACAGACAGACAGACGGACGGACATGGCGAAACTATAAGGATTCCTTGTTTACTACGGAACCCTAAAAACCTATTTAGGACCGATATCATCAACGTAAAATAAGTTTCATCTGAGCATAAATTTGATATTTTGACAGTATTTTCAGTACATAAACTGTCAGGACGCCCAATTTATTCCAAGGATAAACGTCATTCGACTTTGGTCAAATCGGCACTTAACACTTTCGGTAGTGAAGACTAGATGAACCATGATTGTACTAAACACGCCCAGGGCTCCCGATGCCAAGTGATGTTGGTTTGATTGCCGCAAGTTCCGCATTTTTCTTTAGTATTAAATTTAATTTTAAAAGTTCATTTTCACGCTTCTTCAGCTGACAAAGAATTACAGCGCGTTTTGTTGCAAATCATCGCAGATGGAATTATTGAATTATTAAATTAAAACCAGTTACTTACGCCGTCACAAGTGCACAACAAATGTCATCCCGACAAAATCCGGCCACACGGCCGGCGGCAAGAAAGGCGGCAAGTTTTAAAAGTTGAAAACATAATAATTATAGAACATACAAAACTAAGTTGTATTTTTTGCCCGAATTTACGAACAAGTCATCCTCAACACTTACAATCCCACAGTCAAGTCAGTCAAGAGTAAATTATCGGAACGTAGTTCCTTATCGCGCGGTGCGAAAGGGGGCTAGACGGAAAAAATTAAGACTAAATTGAACCGACACTTTTTTGAATGTGAATTTGGCATTGTGTTCAATATTTTCACACTACAATATTAGATCGTCGTAGCCTTGTGGTTTCTACAGTCGCATAAAGGTCGATGGTTCGAATCCCAGCTCGACAGACTGAATTTTCTATTTTCTATTTTATTTTAAATAATTTCTACATGTGGAATTTTTCCCTAATTTTTTTACTTTTATTATTAATTTATTATTAAAAGGAACTTAGTTCCAACCGAGTGTTCCACGACACTCACGCATTTTTATGTTATATGATCTTTATTAGTAAAAAAAAACAAATCGAACATAAAAACAAAGTTGGGCTCGTTGTCCGAAATAACGGACAAGTTAAGCTCAACACGTTCATTATAAAACGGACATATCCGTTTTAATACGAGGTGATAATGGCGAAAACTCCGGCGAAACGATCGTGTTAAAAATGGAGCAGGTTTAAAACGTCGGGGAAAACATGAAGCTGCAAATTATCTGAATTTTCCGTGTAACGATCTTTGTATGAGCAAGCGCTATCTGATGGTTTTTTTCCCCGGGAAAATAATAAATGTACATTTGAACACGTTGTTATAATGTACTTAACGATGTGTTCAAATGTACATTTATTATGTGGCTGGGTGAATTGAGAAAATGACATGGCATAAAATAAGATTCTTTATTTTAATTTTAAATTAGGATTTAAGTTATCTACAGAACTAAGAGGTTGTTTATTTTACGGACTAATATTATAAGAAATAGTTGTACTTTTGTTAACTATCGCTAGGAAAGCTGATTCCGTTTTTGGTGGGTGTAAGGCCCTCATCTGGTTAAATGGTATCAGCCTGCCTGCATACGGTTGGTCGCTTGGCTACTTGTCGTCTTTCAAAGTGAAGTTATGGTTACAAAAAATAACAATAACTAGGAAGGCTGATACTCGTATGGCATTATGATATGAGAAGTACCTGTGTGAAATGTATAAAAACTGACGTTATTTAACTGTTGGTGCATGAGTAATTATAGTATCATAAACCCACGTTGAAATATTCGCCTACGTTTTTTATGTAAGCGATGACGCAGTGATTTTGTAGTACGTAGGCGAATCTTTCGTCGTGGGTATAATTCCGGAACCAAATACGGAATCAACTCAGCTATCTCATAATCTATAATTTGCTACTAATTTTTTCCCGCGAGATTGTCCGCGTGGAGTTAAGTTTTTACCGCGAGGGAACCCTTTGTTTTTTCCGGGATAAAAACTAAAAGCAAAAATCACCTCGATCCGTTTCTACGTTGTTGCGTGATTGAAGGAAAAACCAACAAAGTAACAAACTTAGTAAGGATTAAAAGTCGAGTATTTGAGTTTCCTAGATAATTCACAAACACCTTAGTACACAATTAGTACAGTTCGGATTGATATCAAACTTTGCAAATAAGAATTGGGTGAGACATTAATCGAGTTTGGAAATTAGTTTTTATTGTGGAAAAAAACGGAGTAAATTGGAGCAAGTTAAATTAAAAAACCTAAATCCATGCGGACTATGTCGCAGAAAATGCGAATAATTACATAAAGTTAAGCTAAAGCATAAATCATTAAGCCTGGAGCTTTTCAATTAAGTAAATGTAGAATCTATTAACATTTTTGGGAAATAATTGCGAGGACTATATGCGACATAAAAAAATTAATGTGAAACCCTACGTCAAACCTACATAATATTCTTATACCTTTAATTGAAATGGTACCGCCAATTTTTGAGCCACAATTACCATTCCATTAGCCCCAAACTCTGACTATCGTTAAACCGCATAATATGGTTACGTTGAGATGGGACGATAAACGACTAATGGCGGTTCTGTTTCTAATTTTGGTAACAAAAACTACTTATTATAGCTACCAAATAAGTTCCGAGGTCTTAATTAAATAACCAGAGCAACACGAATTATTATAGCTGTTACTACCTACATCTACCATGAAACTCTAAACGTTTTAGCGAACCTGCCTGTTCTAACTTCTAATGCCGACATTTTTTTAAAGATAGCCATGCTGAACTTGAATAATTCCTCTCTCGTATCCAAATAAGCAACTGATCATCGAACTATTATAAATAATATAACTATTATATATAACGCTTAGAATAGAAGTTTCTAAAAAAGTTCCGCTCCAAACGTAGGCTCAAAACAACCAATGAATGTGTTAGTGCCACTTAAGGTATTAGTAGTAGTATGATAATTACGTTTTTGATGGTTATTGTTATAAATTATGAACACCCTTTCACAACACAATTTTCTGCAAGCTCGTCGAACTAACGCGACGATACTGCGTAGTCGGCCATTTTTTTATATTCTTATTTTTTTTGTGGGGCATCGGTGCACACAAATTACAAAGGACAATAAAATATGAACTCAACTATAATACATATATACGTACGTAATTATAATTAAATCTAAAACTAAGTATACCAATTTGAAATAATCATTAACAAATCTGTAGGTATACTTTAATAGCCTGGTCGGCCTTTAAAGGGTAATTAAAAGCACTGGAAAAATGGCTTATCACCGCGTCGACTATTGCGCTTCTAAAGCGTTATAATTCGATGCCTAGAACCTTCTCTGTCCATTGATTTTCCCATTCCGATGTATCTTAATAATCTAGCAGGACTTACATTGGCTCTGATCAGTCACTATTACCCGGGCTTAAGAGATTTGGGCGGATCGTGACTGTGATTGGAACTGATACGGTGTCCGGATTTGCTTAACAAACAAATAGGATTTTACTGGCTATTTCCCGCGGCTTTGTCTGCGTATAATTTTTTTCCTGAGGAAAGGTTTAATTCGATAAAACATCGATTTTTCTTCATGTTCTATGCAAAATATACATTTAGTACACATACAAATCTTTCAGAAGAAATTTTCTGAGCAATATTGAAAACTTTATCAAAATCTGCTGCGTAGTTTAGAAGGAGAAAGCTAAAGATAAATAGGCAGACGCGGATAGTAGCTATGTTTTATACTATTTATTGTGACATTTAACCGAAGAATAACATAGAGTGTTTTGACAGTTTTTGTATTAAAACACTGTCAAAATATCAAATTTACGCTCGGATTAAACTTATTTTACGTTACTGAAATTGGCCCTTAGAGATAATTTCAGTTGAACGAGGCATTCTGCGATGTAAATACGAAACTAAAATGTAAAACAGAAGCTGGACAAACTCAACAAACATGGCAAAATCTGTAAAGTTTTGAAAAACGTAAGAAAAAACACCTCGGGGCCGTAACACAGGACTCAGAGTAGAAATATCCCCGTTTTTCTTGCTCTTTCATTCCTCAAATAGCTTTGAGTCAGTCTGTTTTAAAATCGTTGAAAATAGAGCTGTATTTCGAAGATATTTTCAGGTTAAGCCTGTAACACATAGAACGCTTCACTGATTACTGTTTAGAGTTTAGACATACGCAGTGCGTGCAGTTGGCGTGCGTTAGATTAGAAACTGCGCATTCGGTCGCCAGTTAAACACTGCAATGCACTACAACTGCAGTCAGTATGCAGTCCTATGCATATAAGGAACTAACAAGGCACTGAAACTCAATTAGTAAATTACTCAATCTGAGCAAATAATTGAATTTGAATTTGAAAAGCGCGTATAGAGCCGCTCTGCATGTAATTATGACCTTTTACTACATAATTGACATTCCGTCGTAAGGATTATTATCTATTAAGCTATTGCATAGCTTTTATCGCGGGCTTTGAGCGCGGCGACCGAATCAAGAAATTCCGTAACGAAACAACCTAACACCCCCCACTCCGACCGGCACAGCGGTGCGGCGTTGAAAGCCGTGCATCGTCTAACGTCGTTTCAGTTCGGCAGACTTCGGCACGGTGTTTATGTGCGTGCGACTAGACGTATGCGTGTAGACTGTACCAAGCTCGCACGGATCGAGACGAGCTGCTCCGAAATCGGACGAATACGTAAGCAGCTGTTTGTGAGAATTTATTCAATAAAAGAAAATAATTTGTTTTCTTATCGGTCACCACGCTCAAAAAGTGTAACTTGAATTAATATCAAAGAAAAAACTTGAATTAGTATCAAAGAAAAAAAAATATTGCATAAATATTATAATTGCATAAGTTGATAAAAAATGTGCTTTACCGCGGCACTCTCCGAGTGCACAACGTTTTTTTTTTCAAATAAGAAATCGTATACTTATACGCGCGATTTTTGTGTCACGTCCTGGGATACAATTTGCATCCCCAGTTGTGTGTATCAGGCTTTAAAGATCGGATGAGTAAGACTTTGTTTCGGCTTTTGACGGTGAATCCTTTTCTTGGATTACTTCCTTTGTCGGGGATATGTTTTCAATTTTGCGGGCTACATAAAGTTTTCAACGTATTCTTCTCCATATTATGCTAAGCAGAGGCACCTTTTGAATTTCCTACCTACCTACTATTGAATTGGAAAGCAAAAGACTACTAAAGTCTGTTTCTAAATCTAGCTATCTGTTTTCAGTAAGCATGTAATGCATTCGTTTCACGGTTATTACGCCTCGTCATCATTATCATCATTATCAACCCATCATCGGCTCACTACTGAGCGAGATCTCCTCTCAGAGAAGGGTTACAGGCCATAGTCCACCACGCTGGCCCAATGCGAATTTGCGGACTTCACACACCTTCGAGAACATAATGGAGAACTCTCCAGTGTGCAGGTTTCCTCACGATGTTTTCCTTCACCGTTGAAGCATGTGATATTTAATTTCTTAAACGCACTTAACTTCGAAAAGTCAGAGGTGTGTACCCGGGATCGAAACTGCGACCCCCCGAATAGGAGACCACGGTCCTAACCACTAGGCTATCAATGCTACACTTGGTATTACGCCTAGCATCTGTTAAATTAAATAACTTTTTCATCATACCTATTCGAAAAACGAATATTGGCATCAGAGGACAGCGGGAGCAAAATTTCATTTTAACCCCATGGGACTTTTCATTTCTCTCTTCTGATTGGTCCGCGTTATAGTGCTTTAGCATACTAAAGCACTAACGCGGACCAATCAGAAGAGAGAATTCAAAAATGTGTCGAAATTCAAAAATGTTTGAGAAGCTGTTGTCTACGATAAGTCACGTGATCAAATTTGTCGATTAGACATATACGCCCATACTTCCGACATAAATATTAATGTTTAATTATTTCATAAAAATATATTTGTGTTTTATTTAAACTTTCAATATACGTATTGGTAATGTCTATACTCTATACATAGTAGGTTGATACCCCTAGCTTTTTCTCATAGGTAATGATGAAAAATAGTGTGTGTCATTCGGAGCCAAAATTTTTTGTTCTCGGGCGGCGTATATTGAATTCCTCGCTACGCTCAGGATTCTACTTTAGAATCCTTCACTTCGCTCTGAATTCAAAATAACGCCCTCGGGGAACAAAAAATTCCTTTGGCCCCATATAACACAAATAACTATTTCATATTGCTACATCCTCTTATTTATAGTACCTACCTATGCATATACTTTTATCTATTCTGTGGCATTACCATAATTCAAGGATTTTGTATATATAATCTATGTGTATAACAATATCACAATATTAATAATGATAAATTGGCAATGTACGTTTTGTGTGTTTAGGATATTAAAATCTCTTCGGGTAGGTACTCTATAATAAGGATATTAATAAATAATTTATTAAGGTCGTTGTTTAGAATTAGAGTTTTTAACCAATTAAACGTTATAGGAGTCGTGGGCTTATTTGATTTATAGTTAACTACAAACCATTTAGACTAAGATCTATAAAAATCGTCGATAGAAAAGTTTAAAACGGTAATTTTTTCTTCAGTTGCTTCTCTATGATTCCCAACAAACCATAGAGTATGTAACAACTGAAAACAAAAATTGATAAAGGTGATCGCACACTGCGACAGTAATCGTACGAGCGCCATGTTCCAGAAGTAAGTAAACTCCTATATTTTCTTCTGCAGGCTTGAAGACCATCATCAACGCATTGCTCCACTCGTTCAAACAACTCGCTGAGGTGATGACGTTGACAATCTTCTGCCTGATGGTGTTCGCATTGTTCGCGCTGCAAGTCTACATGGGGGAACTGAGGAACAAGTGTGTGCAGGATCTGGTTGTGCCACTTGGGGAGAACTTTACTGGTGAACTTTGGTCATTGTGAGTGAACTTGATGACGTTCTATGCTTAAGAGTTCTCGAAATATGGTGTTAGAGAAACTCGCTTCGTATGTACATCATAACACGAAGAGAACCAATATATCAATCAACTAGCTGATGCCCGCGACTTCGTCCACATGGATTTAGTTTTTGAAAATCCCGCGGGAACTCTTTCATTATCCGAGATAAAAAGTAGCTCTCCCGGTCTGAGGAACCACTTCGACATCCATTACTATACCCATGCAAAAAATCGCATCAATCCGCTGTTTTGTTGCGACGTGATTGTAGGACAAACCAACAAACAAACACACTTTCCCATTTATAATTTCAGTAATGCTTTATTATAACACTTTTTATAATTGTCAAATTTTTTACCTTAACCAAAGACAAAATTACGTTTAGCTGTCATTTACGTTTTGTTATTCCACTGTCATTTGCGTTTTGTTATTCCATGTCAGATGCGTTTTTGTTATACCACGTTTTATAGTGACTTGACCGAAACGCGGTCGAACGGGATAAAAAGTATCCTATATCCGTCTCCTGGTTCTAAGCTACCTCTCCACCAATTTTCAGCCAAATCGGTTCATCCGTTCTTGAGTTATAAATAGTGTAACTAACACCACTTTCTTATATATATATATAGATTTAATTCAATAGAATGTCCAAGGGTTAATAGGTGCTGACTGAAAACTGAAAGGTCGACGACGCGTTCGATCCTCACCCGTTGCACTAATATCGTACCCACTCCTAAAACAAGCTTTCCGCTTACTTGGGGGGAGGAGTTTTATCTCTAGAAGAGATTCTATAGTGAGACACATTCAAGTATTAATTAGGTACTAATAATATTATATTACATAGTAAAATAGAGAAAATAAATGCAGATTAAATTTTTAATCCCGCGTAATGATTATTTTTTTTTCGACATGGAGGGCTATTTGGTACCCTTATTCGATTTCTACACGCCATCGTGCTGGAACGCTAAATTCGCTTGGAGGGCACGTCTTTGATGATAGAGGGTAAGTCTAGAGTGGTAACAAAGCCTCTCATCAGACAAATTTTATTTTTAGATGGATCAGCGACCCATCACACTGGATGGTGGATGACGAAGAATTGCCTATAATTTGCGGTAATCTGACCGGCGCGCGGCACTGCCCTCCGCAATTCACTTGCCTGTGCGTTGGGCCCAACCCCAACCATGGATACACCAACTTCGACAACTTCCTCTGGTCCATGCTTACCACGTTCCAACTGATCACCCTCGACTACTGGGAGAACGTTTACAATATGGTGAGTGAAAACTTGACTTCTCTGCCCCTCAACCCATCGCCGGTTTACTGGGCATGAATCTCCTCTCAGAATGAGAAGAGTTTAGATCTAATCTACCACGCTTGATTAAATTCAAATTCAAAATTCAAATTAAATTCAAATCAGAATTATTTATTTCACGTAGGCCAACCTGTGGCTCTTATGACACGTCATGACTCTAACACCGGTTCGGAAAGCGGATTCTATTGAAAAAAGCCGGCAAGCAACTCAGCGGTTGCTCTTTTCAAAATATGTAATCATTTTACAATATTATTGTGTAGCTATTATTAAATTGTAATAAGTTTTTTATACTATCTTGTGGGCAGCTGGATGCCAACCCATGCAACTTTGTTAGAATAGAATACAATATTTCCACAATGAGGGGAAGTTCCAAAAATTTATTGTTTATTTAGATTAGATGGAAAAGTTGCCTACAGCAAAGTCTGATCACATCGACTCCACACAGTCCTACCCCAAGAATTGCGCGTATTTTTTAAGCCAAAATATCGCTAAAGGTCCTGATGAATGGAGTATGAATGGACTTTGCATTTATAGTATTATCTTGATAATTTACTTTGATTCTATATATTCTTAAATAATTAATAGGACTTAATCAAAATTACAAAATTAAAGTTACCTGAAAGTGAAATGAAATATTGTGGAATTGGAAAGTTAAATTTCATTATTTTACTCATACTCAATAACAACAAGATATGTAACTATGTACGAGAATATTAAAGTTAATTAGATATTATGCACTAGCATGTAGAGAATACTTGTTGCTAAGATCAGTAAGACAGCAAGCAAATTACTTTGGAACAGGGAGTAGTTATATTACTAGAACAGCTGTGTACCGCAAAATTAACTGAAACTCGGTGTACAAGTCAAGTTTTTGTATCATTAGATTTTTATTTTATTTTAAGGCAAGTTATTCCCTAGCGATGAAACCTGGTTGAACGTGTCGATGAAGTTTAAGATGGAAGCGAGTTTACTTGCAAGGAGTCAAAATGTGAAAAAAACCTTCGGCCTTCTTTACTGAGGTCCCGGGATTCGAATCTCAAACACGCACCTCTTACTTTTTTAAACTACCCACATTTTAAGCAATTAAATAAAATTTGCTTTACCGGTAAAGGAAAACTTCACGAGGAAACCTACATATCAGGAGTTTTCCATGATATTCTCAAGGATGTGTGAAGTCTGACAATCCCTTCTGACTCCCATTTTGAGAGGAGAACCGAGGCTAGCTGTAATAGCCTCTAAGAATAAATAGGAATGGATTGATAAATTATAATAAATAGGAATGGATTGAGCTGTGATACCCCTAAACGGTGCCTATGTGGCATCGTGCCAGAACGCTAATTTGCTTAGCGGCATGTCTTGGCCTGCAGGGTGGTAACTATTCGCCGCCAAAGTCTCACCAAAACAAAAACACAATAATACTTATGAAAATAAAATTTCTACATATGCTCCTCTCAGTACCCTCTTTTATAAAACCACACCACTGTTGTGTTCACAACTGCCCATAGGGGTCGTCTAAGAGGTTAGTTACTCCATAGTTTCTAACTCTATGTCTAGAATATGAACATGAATAATCATAATACTATCGCGTTGATTAAACGAAGCATGTATGCTCACATTTACAATTATACAAACACGCATTAACCATATTGTTATCGTATTGTCTTGTTTATTATTGTAACTGTCGCGTTAATATCTTGAACTATCAAGTACGTTTGATGCGAAATAGTAACGTAATATTGCGAATATTATGACTAATATTAAGAGGAGTTAAGTTTAAGTTAATTTGCTTTAAATATCCGGATCCATTGAAATGGTTTTAAAATTCTTTCACTAAGACCCAATTTCACCAACGTAAAATAAGTCTTATCCGAGCATCAATTTGATATTTTGACAGTATTTTCAATACAAGAACTGTCAAAACGCCCAATTTATTCCTGGGATAAACGTCACTCGACGTTGGTGAAGTAGTTAGAACATTGTTTTGGGCATAGTTCAAGGCTACATTTATACAATTTTGACAGCAAAATTGTTTAGGATTTGCAAAGCGGAGTTTTAGATTGCTAGAAATTAGTAGTTAGTAGAAAGAAAGCACTATAGAAAAAAAAGAGTCTATCCATTACTACGTATGGATAGTTCTAGATTTATAAATAGATGACGACGTATTTCGGTATGAAATTATGTTGTATTTACCCATAAAATAGTATGGTAATCGTAACATTTTAATAAGAATTTAATCCATTTGAATATAAAAATACTTGTGATGGGGAATCTAAGTTGCACATTAAACACTGTCGCAAATCGTAATTGACTCAACACCATTCCAACCAAACCAACTTGACTCAAAGTTAATTTTTGAAATGTGACTTGTCTATTCCCTCACTCTCAAAATAGTTACCTATTAATGTCCTTACTTTATTATCATAAGGAGCTCTCACGCTATACTAAAGTTTTGCACAACACTCTACATTGTGAAGCGGTTTGCCATTATGACCCTTTTGGTTAAGATAAGGGACTAGAGACAGCCGGGTCGTGTTTGAAGGGTAGATGTAGGTAATAAGGGTGGAGCCACATTATATCTTTGGCAATCACTATCACGATTGATCAATGATCAAGCGATTATTCGGAATCGTAGAGCTAAGAGCAACCTATCAGCGTTAGATAGATAAGATACAAAACACACACAAGAAATAGAAAACAAAAACGTACACAACTGAAAACTAAGCCTGCAAAGGTGTCTTTATTGCATAACAGCAACGTTATTCGTAAGGTTGTCGGTGAAGTTATATCTGGTCTGATATTGAAGCCAAGTTAGCGGTTTGTCAATGGGACGCAAACAAGAATTAGTTTTTTTTTTGGAACGTAGTTCCTTATCGCGCGGTGGGGAAGGGGGCTAGACGGATCGACACTTTTTTGAATGTGAATTTACACATGTAGAACTTGTTTAAAATAAAATTGAAAATGGAAAATACGGTCTGTCGAGCTGGGATTTGAACCATCGACCTTTGGCTGTTAGGCGACTGCAGAAGCCACAAGGCTACGGAGACCCATTATTGTACCGCGAAAATACCGAACACAATGCCAAATTAATTAATCGAAAGGAAATACGTTCCATCCGGGTGTCCCTTGACACCTCTCAAGTTTTTATTTCATGTCTTCGATCTCACCTGATGGTAAGTGACGATGATATAACAAATAGAATGGAAAAGAATCCTTTTTTCTCAAATAAACCTTACCAAAGTGCTTTTGAATCGTCAAGTGAATCTATCACTGCTGGTTCGAAAAGCTTTTCCAACACGCACCAGCAAGGAACTCGGAATAAAGGCAGTTATATCAGAGTATTGCATTATTTGAGTCCATATACCGATGTGGTCTCGTTGACGATACGTGGGTACGCGATGGTGCTCAGGTGTGAACTCACCCTAAGCTAAGGGATGGTGATATTTTATTTCACTTAAAGGCGGTTGCCCAGAACCTTCCTCGTAATAACAGGAATGTTTACCATAATATAGGTAAAAGGTCTTGTAAACAAAATACTGAGGGATTTTGGACGAGAAGACATCTCGGAGCTTACCTACTACCTTGAACTTAATTGATAGGAACTCCTAGCTTTGGCTTCTTTTTATCTCGGAAAATATTTCAATCACAGGGGAAAACAGATTTTTTTAAAAACTTTCACGCGGATGAATTCGCAGGCATTAGCTGCTAATTACTTACCTACTTATACTATATAGATATACCTATAGATATGTGGCTCTAACTAACAATTTATACGTTGTTAGTTCCCCAACGATCTATCTATACAATTTATATTACCCGTATAATATAATACTAGTAGCAGAATGTACTCCGTACTACTACGCAGTACTGGTATTACGATACCTACCTCCTAGGTAGGTAAGTATCTACGTAATTGAAAACACAGAGGGCGTTTTGCCGGTGTCCTTAAATAATTAAATTCTGAGCAAGGGTCTTGCAATATCTACTGCCTTTGTTATGAAAGGGCGCGCTTCAGAACCACCAGTAAATTCACTTACTTCACTAACCAAGCGGGACCTAGCCGAGCAAATGAAAGCTCTGCTGTGAAATAGATTAAAAATGATCCCTACAATATGACGATCGCAATCACTCTGGGACTCTTTCGCTATTGGTTAAAAAAGCATTGATGTACCAAGAACGTCATAAATTCAGCCAATCAGAGGATTGCATTTATCACACTGATGCAATCATTTTTAGAGAATCCCACAACCCGTTTGTACCATTTTTGGCATTCACTCACACCAAAATGCAAAGTCGAGTTTACCACGCGAAATATACCCCGTAAAGATAGCTTTCCTATAATCTATTTTTCCTATTAGCTGTCTTTAGATGCAAACAAATCGCAGAAAACTTTACGGAGAAACGCCGTAACCGACGCACATGGCCGGGCGCTTATGACATTCATAATATTAGGTTTTTCGATTGTAGCAGGGCTTCATTGTCAATGCAGGAAGAACGTCTAATCGCTGTGCTTAGCGTATCTTACGCAATTGTGCGTGAAACCACTTGTTTACAGGACAACTAAGGAAAAATAGATTATTATTAAGACTAATCAGTGATAGCCTAGTGGTTAGGACTGTGGTCTCCTATTCGGGGGGTCGCAGGTTCGATCCCGGGTACGCACCTCTGACTTTTCGGAGTCAAGTGCGTTTAAGCAATTAAATATCACTTGCTTCGACGGTGAAGGAAAACATCTTGAGGAAACCTGCACATCTGAGAGTTCTTCATAATGTTCTCGAAGGTGTGTGAAGTCCACCAATTCGCATTGGGCCAGCGTGGCGGACTATGGCCTATAACCCTTCTCTGAGAGGAGATCTGCGCTCAGTAGTGAGCCGTTGATGGGTTGCTAATGATGAATGATGATGAAGACTAAGACTGGGTTTCCACGGCGCGGTTCGCGGCCCACGCCCGCAGCGGTTGCGGGCCCTCGGCCTCCGTAGAATGCAGATTTGTATGGAAAATGAAGCAGCAATTTCCACGGCGCGGTTTGCGCCCGCGGCGGGCGCGGTAACAGCGGTACCACAAGCGCTGCGGGCGCGGGTGCGAACCGCACCGTGGAAACTTAGTCTTAGATTTAAATAGATTAATGAGATAGATAGGTAGGTACATACATTTTACAATTCATTAATTTTATGGTATGAAGTAATTTATGCTAGACCATGCCGCGCTCAGGAACAAAATACCCAGAAGGGGGTTGTCAAAACAATAGTAAAATCTAGTCTTCTGCCCTGTTATACAGCTAGTACATATCAAGATATTACTAACTTTTAAAACTAATATTCGAAGTTTGCTACGGAAATTTTTTATTCATAAAATTATACTTACGTACTGACTTTTACGACTTCACCCTAACCGACTCTTTTACTTTGAACTTGTTCAACCATTATAGTAGTAGGTAGTAGGGTTACCAGGTAGAGTTGAAAGCCAAAGTTTTACCAAAGGTACAAAAAAATCACATTGGTCTACGGTTTTACCGAGTAAAATATATTATTTATTGGTCATTTGGTTTGTCATTCAATCACGCCGCAACAGAGTATAGATCGACTTGATTTTTTTGCATAGCTGTAGTTGAAGACTGGAAAGTGAAATAGGCTTATTTTATCCCGGAAAGTCAAAAAGTTCCCCCAAGATTTAATTTTTAGAACTAAACTAATTTTTTAGAACTAAATCCACACGGTCGAAGTCACGGGCATCAGCCAGCTTTTTAAATATTTTAAAAAACTTAATCGGTTTCTATACGCCATCATACCGGAACGCCAGATCACTAACTAGCCGGTCAACCAGACAAGGCCAGCAATTCCAAAATTATAATTTTTGATTTGCTCTGTCAGGAATCGATCCAGAAACCTGAGATAATATGCCTCAATAGCCCAATGGCTAAAGGTGCGAACTGAAAACTGAAAGGTCGCAGGTTCGAACCCCCATCTGTTGCGCTATTGTCCTGGTCAAGTAGGTATTTTCAATTATTATAACAACATAACAGTACGTATAATTACTCAATTTCGAGCAAAAAGTAATCAAATATCACTCCACCCCACCATTTTAATGAGTCACGATTCGCGAAAAGTTTTCCCGAGAATATTCATAACATCAAAGAGATGAAATATATTCCGAAGTGACACTTGGGCCGTCTACGCGGACGTCATTACTGCGGAAAATATTTTTTACTGATTCTCTTCCATTAAAATTACTACAATTTAGGTTAATGAAGTATTCTATTCCAGTATATTTATCATCTAGCGCATCTAACACTATTTTCTTTTGCTACCTACTTTCTTATTCGTTATGTATTTCTCTATATTCGAGCGCCGAATTTTATTTTTGTATTATTTGTTTTTGTCGTTATAGCGGCAACTTCTATCTACATTTATCAGTTCATAAGATATTTAACCCTCTGACAGACGAATAGACATTGGAGGCTTAGTAATAGGGACTTGTTGGCACCCTTTGGGTACGGAATCCTAAAAACATAAAATTCGTGTAAGTACAATTGAGCGACAGGCATTCAATGGTGCAAAAAGTTAAGGTAAATTCACCACCATTATGAGTCCTAATTTCTCGGAATCATCGATATATTTACTGGAATATGATTATTGCTATATATTGATTTATCAGATATTTCGAGTAGTTGATTTAATGTAAGCAATGCATTTGAACTTACAAACATGTTGACTACGTGGATCTAATAAGATCTACATAATTTTTGAGCCCATAAGTCAAAATCATACCTACTTATTTATTTCCTTCATAAGGTGTGGTTATATTCGAACAGTTCATAGCTCCATTCTAAAGTAATGTAAAGTTATAACTTCGTTCGTATCTGTAGTTATGAAGACCTAGTGGGGAGCATTGGCACTTTTGAACACTTTATTTAAGAGAATTTATTACCTACTACGGTTGCATTTCGATGTGGGTAGGAACTGTTAACGACTAGTTACTTGCTATTTCTTTCATACTATGATGCTAATTTTGGGTTAACTTTATTTTATATACAACTTAAATTCGTTAGATTTGGTAGAACTTTATAAGGGTTACCACCTGTGTAAGGAAAAGGAAAAGAAAATGAATAAAAAGTAGTCTATGCCACTTTCTAAGTCCTCAACTATATTCATACAAAACGTCGATCCTTTGTTCCGTTAGTGCGTGATTGAAGGACAAACCTACGAATAAATACACTTTCGCATTTATAATAATAGTAAGGATTTTAAATTCCGAAAATAGTATTTTGAATCCATATCACAGAACCGCGTTGCATTCGCAGCTGACCTGCGGTTTAATACCATGTTCGAAACAGCTGACACCGTAGCTTCCTGCCTTCGGAATTTATGGCCACTGGACCTACCACCAATCTATTGAAATACTATTATTGCTATTCATTCCAGTTCACACGATCGAAATCCAGTAATAAGTTTTTACCTACTTTATAGTTTGGTTTTACCATCGCTTTGTAAAATAAGTGTTAGCAAATTAGAAATATTATATTATTATGTTAGCAAATTATATAAAAAATAGTATATAATAAGTATTATCAAGATATTTTTTGTTAACTTATTACCGTACTCAAGAGCCGCTAATCGAAGATACTCAAAAATCTCTTTAAAAAGTCCCTGCCTGAGTCATTTTAACGCTTCGTTAGTAGATAGGTACATCTCTCGGTAGAGAGTAGTATGTTCCTTGAAGTACATAATATGAATGACAGCTCAGCCAACATACAATGCTTATCATAATATAAATACGTGAAGCAAAACTTTGTACCCCTTTTTACGAAAATTGCGCGGACGGAGGAGTATGAAATTTCCCACACTATAGTTTATATAGTGAAGGAGTGCAGAATGCTAATATTTTTTTAAAATTATGCTTAAAAAATACATTAAATAAATAAATAAAACATTATACACACTACCATGTATTTGACACACACACGTCAAATTGAGGATAGATTATAGTCTTACTGAATGTCAAACATAACCATACTGGAACTTTTTTCTACTTTTATTATGCCTCGACATAGAACATTAACGGGTCGAATTTCGACCAATGGGCGGCCACTAGTTAAAAACGACTACGATGCTTCAAATAGATATTACCAAACGTACTGCGTTTGATAACGTACGTTAACGTACCTACCTGCACAATACTTATTACTTTTATAATATTGTGTCAGGTGCTCGGTGCAGCTCTGGTAGTGGTGTAGTAAATTTTCCTAACTTACCTAGCTATATTATTTACAAAGAATAAGTAAAAGTTAATGGCAGCACAGCACTATTTGTTGGTGAAATGAAATGAAATGAAATGAAAATATTCTTTATTGTACACCACAGGATAACAGCTTACATGACTAATACATACATAAAAAAAACACTGAGTACAAAGGCGACCTTATCGCTGAAAAGCGATCTCTTCCAGGCAACCCATGGTAAAAGAAGGAGTTTTAAACAAAAACACAGGGAAGGGTGTACACAAAATTTCAAATAGCTTACAAAATAGAAAAATACAAGAAAACAAATGCCATTAGAAACTGAAAGTAACAATATTTAACACAATAATAGGTACAAAAAGTAGTAAATAAATACATACATAAAATATATAAAATATAATAACATATACCTAATATATAATACATAAATACAATATAATAAATAAATAAATAAATATAACTGTATAGATACACAATATCATTATACATTATAAAATATAGATATATTACATAAGGATTAATTAAGGATTGGTGGTGTAATGGGTATTAAAAAATAGAATAGAATAGAAATATTTTTTATTCAAATAAACTTTTACAAGTGCTTTTGAATAGTCGATGAATCTACCACTGGTTCGGAATGCCTTTCCTGCCGAGAAGAACCAGCAAGAAACTCGGCGGTTGCTCTTTTCAAAACAAATTTACAATACAGTAAATACTATGCTATATTATGCAGTGTTTCCACAATGAGGGAAGTTCCAAAAATGCATACCGACTAACTTCTATATTAAGATGGGCAGACATAAAGTAGCCCCATTCCCGCCGACGGCACCCGTTCACGAGCATGACGCATGACCCAGCCATTGCTTCGCTCAACCATATTTGAGGGAACGTAACAACCCGCATCACACGACACCACCACAGAAATGTTTAAAGAGTGCGTGACATACTTATGATATTATAATACCTTTTACACTACCAGTGGTGCAAGCCGGTGGTGTCACAGGTCCAACACGTATTAAAAGGTAATATAACAATTTTGCAGGTGTTATCGTCTTGCGGACCAATGTCGGTGTCGTTCTTCACGGTGGTGGTGTTCTTCGGCTCCTTCTATCTCATCAATCTGATGCTGGCCGTCGTAGCGCTGAGCTACGAAGAGGAATCGCAGATCACCCAAGAGGTGAGGCAATGCTTTAGCATTAAGTCCACCATTTGTACTACATTATGCAGTAAAGTGAAATAAAAGAGAATGTTAATCCTGAATAGTACCTATACTCTATTATAAACAAGCTGATGCTGGCGACTTCGTCCGCTTGGATTTAGTTTTTAGAGCCCCTCGGGAATTTTTTGATTTTCCGGGATAAAAATTAGATTATGTAGTGACATAGGAGAGTGCTCCAGATCCTCAACTATACCCATCCAAAATATCACGTCAACCCGTAGCTCTGTTGCGGCGTGATTGAAGGACAAACCAATAAACCAACGAACGAACACACTTCGATTAGTATGATGTGAAAGTGTATTTGTTTGTCCTTCAATCACGGCGTAATAGAGCTACGGATCAACGGGATGTTTTTGCATGGATAAGGATGAGTGACGTAGGCTTTTATCCCGGAAAATCAAAGAGCTCCCATGGGATTTTTAAAACCGAAATCCAGGCGGATATAAGCTAATTTCATACTTCCATGATAACTCATATTTATTTTTCCACCTATTTTATTCCACAATGACAAGCAGTTTAATATCTACCCAATGGCCATATATTCAGCTAAATCAGAAATTTTCTCATGTAGTGACAATGAACTACGATCAAATTGAAGAGTTACTAGGAGTTAAACTTGTACTATCCAACATAATCATTTTTACGTACAGTAACCACATTATAATCTCACACTCACACATACGCTGTCACATACGCACACACGCATACATACACGCATAGGCACAAAAAAATTACCATAGTTCACGTAGCTATAGCATCTCATTTGTTCAGTATATAGTTGAATAGAACACGCCCAGTTATTATTGGAAAGTAGTTCCTTATCGCGCGGTACGGAAGGGGGCTAGACGGAAAAAATTAAGGAACCGACACTCGACACATTTTTGAAACCGACACTTTTTTGTTGAATGTGAATTTTGCATTGTGTTCGGTATTTTCGCCTTAGAACACGGCGTCTGCATGGCCTAGTGGTTAGTATTGAGTCCTTTACCTTAGACCCAATCAATGTTGATAGGTGGAACTAAATTAAAGTCACACGGCACACTTATATTAATTTTATTAGGCGCGCGACCCGTAAGCGTCGCCGCTAGCGAGACACTGCGGAGAGATACAATTACAAAGTATAGGTACATACACAGTATAGGTATAGGTTTATCAAATACAGTAATCCCCACAATATTCCCCCCTTTTTAAAAAAAATAGAAAGTTACATCAAAATTGGTACAGCAATTTACATACCTATAGGTTGAAAACATCTTTAACAAATTTAATAATCGCACGCTAGAGATAAAGACAATACATGTAGAATGTAGGTGCAATTCAATACGGTTGTTATGATAATGAGAAACGCTGAATTCACAAGTGAGTTCATAATAATAGCATTGAACAATAGCTGAAATATGACACTGAATTACGACTTATTCTAATTAATAGCTTATAACTAACACTGTAAAACGAAATAAATGCAATTTAAATACAAAAAGGTGTTGTTTTATTTTTACAAAAAAAAAATGTCTCTTACTGCTTACATATAAGCTGTACTATGTTCTTTGGTTGGTTGAGCTTTCTCCATTTGTGATACAATATCCTTCACAAAAGTTTTCTTGGCACGTTTGCCGAACCGCTTGCAGGCGAACATACATATTATTGCTCCGATACAGCATATGATTATTATAACAATTACGGCAAAGACTTGCACTCGGAATTCTAAATTTGCTATAACCTCTGTGTTGTTCGCACCATTTTGGGCTATTACTATTTCCGAATTTTTACTTTGAGTTTTCCCCATGTTTCTGAATATACACATTAAATGATGTACTGTATCGTAAAAACTATGTTATAGTGACAAAATAAAAGTAGAGACAAAGAAATATTGAAAGTAAATCTTACTTATATATAATAAATATTTGCTTAATTGCTCAACCTACTTAAGAACATTAAGAAATTACAGATACTGTTTACCTAATGACTAATCAGCGAAACGGACTGGTCTCTTTACGATACGCCCTGAGCGTGTGGTTTTATTGACAGGCGTTGGCGATTCTAAGGCGCTGTCGCGTCTGTCAGTACTAGTTTCCACGTCATGGTTTGTATGGCTGGGTTCACTTGGAATTTCATCTCTTAGTACGTATGCCGGTTTTAACCTATCTATTGAAATTCGGGCCTGACGATTAGGGAACTGAATGAGGAACACTTTAGGGTTCCGTTCGAGCACCCGAAAAGGTCCGTCATAAGGAGGTTTCAACGACTTGTGTACTGCGTCATCCCTAACGAACACAAATTCGCAAGTACTTAAGTCCGAGAACACAAAAATATTTTTTGATTTTTGATTTCGCCTTACTGGACGATAACTATTAATGGTTCCGCGAATCTTTTCGACAAGACTATAAGGTTCACATGCGTCCTTTTCCGTGGTGACGTCATAAAAATCGCCTGGTAACCGCATGGACTTACCGAATACTAACTCAGCGGCGCTTACTCCACTGTCGCTGCGCATGGCGGCTCGCAACCCTAACATAGCTGTGGGCAATTCGTCTACCCAAGACTTATTGACCAATCTTGCTGTTAAGGCTACTTTTAACGACCTATGCCATCTTTCCACGGCTCCATTGCTCTGTGGGTGGTATGGCGTTGTGCGGATTCTTCGAATACCTAAAAGTTTCATTAGTTTCGTGAAGAGCTTCGACTCAAATTGCATTCCGAGGTCAGAGGTCAATCGGATCGGTAAACCGTAGCGAGTCGACCATTGGTCATAAATAACTTTAGCTACGACATCAGCGGTAATCTCCTGGACGGCAAAAGCTTCCGGCCAACGCGTTACCCTGTCAATAATTGTTACGCAATACCTATAACCTTGCGGCGATGTCGGTAAAGGACCGACAATGTCCACGTGAATATGCTCAAACCGACCCGCTTCCGCGTACTGTCCTAATTCTGACCTGACATGCCTACTGATTTTCGTCCTTTGACAGGCGGTGCATGCTTTGGCCCATTGGCCTACGTCCTTATTCATGCCTGGCCAAAAGAACTTATTACTAATCATCTTCCTAGTTGTACGTACTCCAGGGTGGCTTAAATTATGAACGCTTTGAAAAGCTAATTTTCTAAAATCCTGCGTTAGGTATGGTCGAACCGATTTTGTAGAAACTTCGCAATAAATCTCTTTATTACAAGTAGGTAAAATTACTTTCTTCAAATTATAACTCTTGTTATTGTCTTTATGCATCGACGCTTGCGTCATTTGCAACAACGACTCATCTTTCATTTGCGAGTCAGCAAGTGCCTCGTAATCTAATACAGTGGGACAAACAATTGTTTCCAAGCGTGATAATGTGTCCGCTACCACATTATCGTTGCCACACACATATCTAATATCTGTAGTATATTCGCTGATAAATGCTAGCTGGCGAATGCGTCTTGGAGTTTCTTTTTCGCTTCTAGTCTTTGTAAATGCAAAAGTTAACGGCTTATGATCCGTGTAAATAACTAATTCGCGTCCTTCGATTACGTCCTTAAAATAACGAACTGCCAAATAAATTGCTAAAAGTTCTCTATCATAAGTAGAGTACTGCTTTTGAGTATCGGTAATAGCTTTCGAAAAATAGCCTAACGGTTTCCAATTACCGTCTATAAACTGCTGTAAAACAGCTCCTACGCTCGAGTTTGATGCGTCGCACATAAGTGCGATAGGTACATCGCTTCGCGGATGCGATAACGTTACGGCGTTCTGCAGGCTAAGCTTGCATTGTATGAACGCTTCGTCAGCCTCAGGTGTCCACACTATACATGTCTTATCACGTTTCTTTGCGTTGTGCAAATAAGAATTTAAAATGATCTGCTGTTCGACTGCACTAGGTATGTGTGCACGGTAAAAGTTCAGCATCCCTAAAAATCGACGTAATTCTTCCACCGTTTTAGGTTTCGGAAAATCTTTTATTGCTTGTACTTTACTCTCTAAAGGTCGAATACCGTCTTTCGACACTTCATACCCCAAAAATTCTAATTTTGTCTCTCCAAAACAACATTTACTTAAATTTATAGCGATGCCGTATTCATCAAATCTCTGAAAAACTATATCTAGGTGTTTCTTATGCTCCTCAGCGGATGAGCTTGCTATTATGACATCGTCAACGTAGGTAAATAAAAAATCTAAACCATGCAAAACTGTCTGATCCATGAATCGTTGGTAGGTTTGTGCGGCGTTTCGTAAACCGAAGGTCATCCTAGGGAACTCATAAAGCCCGAAAGGTGTTGATATTGCGGTCTTCTCGATATCATCAGGGCAAACCGGGATACAATGATATGCACGTATAACATCGATTCGCGACATGTACGTTTTACCGACTAACATGTAAGTAAAGTCGCGTAACCGCGGTAAAGAGTATCGGTCTGGTTTCGTGACTGCGTTCAGCCGTCTATAGTCCCCGCAGGGTCGTATTTCCCCATTTTTCTTGGGTACAACGTGTAACGGACTAGACCACGGACTTTTAGATGGTCTGCAAATACCGACTTCTTGCATTGCTTGTAACTCGAGTTTTACTCTTTTATACTTATCCGGCGGTAACTGACGCGCTCGCGCATGTAAAGGAGGTCCAGTCGTTTCTATATAGTGGAATACATTGTGCTTAGGTGTATCCTTATAATTAACAGGTTTAGTAATGTCTGGGTACTTACTTATCACATCCCAGTACGGGTGGTTCTTATCTATGCTACAAATTGAATGATCGCTGTAATCAATGATAGACGCTACAACATTAACATTAGTGAGTCTGTCTACTAATTTGCGTGACCTTAAATCAACTAATAGTCCATAATTACTAAGAAAATCGGCTCCTATAATGGGTTGTCTGACGTCTGCTATTATAAAATCCCATCTAAATGAACGTCTTAAACGTAAATTTAGAACCATAGTTTTTATGCCATACGTTTTAATTTCGGTACCGTTAGCGGCGTATAATTTGTAGTCAGTACACTTAACACTGGGACACTTTTTGTATACCGGGATCACTGAGACGTTAGCCCCTGTATCCACTAAAAATTTAAGTCCGGTACTCACGTCTGTGACACGAAGGCGATGGACTGGCGCGATAGCACAGGTATCCGCCTCATTTACCTGCACTGCCTCTAGTTTCCCTGCTTTCCCCACGAACACGGCTGCACACACTTATTGGCACGTTCTTTGAATCGAAAATGGTAGAAACAAAGCCAATCCGGGTCTTCTGGTGAACGGCGAGGTTGGCGTCTACGAGAGCTGGAGCGTGGGCGCTGCGAGCGATAGCGACTGGCGCTTCGCTGGCGTTCTCGGCTCCTCTCCCACCTGTCCATCCTTGCATTAATTTTAGCAATTTCTGCCATTACTGGGGAGTCCGCATTTCCACAGGCGCTGGCGTTACTACTCGATACCTCTGCCACACTATTCATTCGAGTAACCTCAGCCACTCTGTCTGCCATCCTGGCGAGGCTGTCTAAATCCTTTGTTTCGGTTACCGTGAGAACAGCGCGTACAGTGCTGGGTAGGTGTCCTTGCCACAAAATTCTTAGCGTGTCGTCGGGAACCATGTCTTTCCCTAAGCTCCTCATCTTATTGAGGAGTTGAGACGGCTTCTGGTCCCCTAGTTCCATCTCACTAATCAGTTTTTCAATCTGCCGCGTCGCTGATTCCTCATAGAGTGTAATGAGCTTATTTTTCAAGGCCTTGTATCGATCTACCTCGGGAGGATGTGAGATGAATTGCGCCAGCTGTGCAATCGTCTCCTTTGCTAGTTTGGAAACAACCAGGTCAAACTTGGCCTCGTCGCTCAGTTTTTGCGGCGCTAAAATTGCTTCAATTCGCAAAAACCATACCCGCGGCTGGTCTGGCCAAAAGTCCGGAATTCTCGAGGCTACTGTTATCGCCATGACTTCCGACGATGGGGCACTTGGAGAGTATGCCATTTCCGTTTGTCCGGGGTCACCAGATATTGAGTCCTTTACCTTAGACCCAATCAATGTTGATAGGTGGAACTAAATTAAAGTCACACGGCACACTTATATTAATTTTATTAGGCGCGCGACCCGTAAGCGTCGCCGCTAGCGAGACACTGCGGAGAGATACAATTACAAAGTATAGGTACATACACAGTATAGGTATAGGTTTATCAAATACAGTAATCCCCACAGTTAGGGCAGTCGCCTAAAAGTTCAACGTCGATGGTTCGAATCCCAGCTCGACAGACTGAATTTTCTATTTTCAATTTTATTTTAAATAATTTCTAAATGTGGAATTTTTCCCTAATTTTTTATTGTATAAATTGGATAAAATGTTATTGTACTACTAACGCCATCTGTGAAAAAACAGTAACTCCACCAGAGTAACTCTTTGGTTTTGTAACAGTGCAATAGAAATAAACTAAATAATATAATCCATCGTAGTTAATCAATTTAATACTAGATGACACCACTAGTTTATTACAATTCCTTCACTAAAATTAATCGAAAGGAGCTACGTTCCACCCGGGTGTCCCTTGACACCTCTCAAGTTTTTATTATTTTACAAACGAATTACCACATATTTTTTTCGGCTTACTAAATTAAAACCATTTAAAACAAGTGCCGTAGTATTATTTATAATTGATGCGACAGTAAATTAGAGCAGCCCCAGAGACCGCGACAGGAGATAGAGTGGCGAGTTGGCGTAGTAAATCACCGTTAGTGCCTCCGTAGAACTCGTAGCACGTAGTACGTAGCACGTCGTTAGCGCCAGCGACGTAGCTATTAAGGTTCACACTATTTCAATGTTAACTCCCACTGCTACGATTGATTTTTGTTTTACTTTACAACCGACTTCGGCAAAGCCATCATGAAGGGCAAATTGAAGGGAAAATGAAGTTTAGCAATCTGTGTATGTACCTACGTGTGTATGTATTTATGTATGTATATAATAATGTATGTATATAACTATTTACTTATGTTCCACCGTAGCACCTAAACTACTGAGGCAATTTTCATCAATGAGGTGTCATGTGACATAGGCTACATATTTTGTACGAACAAAATCAATATGGCTGACGTCATATCCAATTTTCAGTAGTCGGGTTATAAATTTTTTCTGGTAAACTACGGCCGTTCAGAGAATGCGTTCCTGACACGTCGCGATTGAACTGACGACGTAACTTTGTAATGGCGTTGCAGTTACGATAAAAATATTATTGCTGGTTGTTTACCGTTTTAACAATTGATGAGCATTAAAACAACATTATTATATCAATAATCAATTAATGTTATAATTTTGTGCCAAACTGAGTGTCAAATAACTTGGTAAACAATATTTTTCTAAATCTAAACTGCGCTATTACAAGGTTATGTCAACCGGATATTTTTGTTTTGTATGGCAAACTGACAGTGTCAAAAACGTATTCTCTCGGTGGCCGTACTTTATGTCTCTTTCACGACTGTACTGTGTTACAATAACCAAGTGTTGTGGTCTCATAGCTGGTCTATACAGACCTTATACTGACGTTATGTATTTTGATAGCAAGCCAGCTGCTAAATTTGATTTTGCGTGCGGTTGCTGTTTAGTGAAACATAATATAATGTACATACGAGTATATAGTGTCGGATACACTAGGGGCAAATGGAGCAACATGTTGCGTAACATGTACCTCAACAACTACGTAGAACGTGCCGAGGAAATGTCGCGGAACATTATGTGGGCCACACTTAAATGCATGGAAACTGCCGGCCGTACAAGGGGTGGACAGCTCGATTGCCATTATGACCCGTAGGGTTGGCTACATACACGTTGACTCCAACAAAAGTGTCAGCGTATGGATGAATCGCGATATTTTGCACGTACTTTAGCTAAGAAACAGTTGCTGCACAGTTTGTCGGTTTCTAACTTGTTTCAACGCAGTAGGTAATCCTAGAGTACCTAACTTCAACTTTTCGTAAATCTGTCAATTAATATGGACGGAAGGGGGATGGAAAATTCTCCGTCCCTTTCTCGTCTGTACCTAATGATATTTTAGGCTTAAGTAACGTAAACTTGAAAAGTTACAATTTGCTTCACTGAAATTGAATTGCTTCAGGAAAGGAAGAAGGACCTCAACGAACATCGGGACGACTCGACTTTCAGCTTCGACCCTTCGTCCTTGTCGGTTAGAACGCTAGCGAAGGACTCAAAAAAGCGCATAGACGCAAGAAAAGGACTGCTTCTGGCCTCATACTCCAGAAAGCGAACGAGAAGACGTAAAAGGGGCAAGAGCACTCTTCATCATGCTAACACAGTGACTGGGGCGGAGAGGTAAGAGACACTTATTTATTCATGGAAAAAACAGTACAAGTAGCACACAATAGATAAGTTATCATAGATAAAGGTTACATCGCAAGGCGTTTGGCTAGAGTGTGGCCAAAATTTGATATATATCTATATATATAAAAGAAAGTGGTGTTAGTTACACTATTTATAACTCTAAACGGATGAACCGATTTGGCTCAAAATTGGTGGAGAGGTAGCTTAGAACCAGGAGACGGACATAGGATACTTTTTATCCCGTTCGACCGCGTTTCCGTCAAGTCAATATAAAACCTGGTATAACAAAAATGCATCTGACATGGAATAAAAAAACGAAAATGACAGTGGAAGAACAAAACGTAAATGACAGCTAAACGTAATTTTGTATTTGGTTAATTATGGTAAAAACAATTTATAAAAATTATAGTTTAACGTAATTGATAATATCATCAGTAATATGTTTTCTCTTTGAATCATCATTAACAATGCCGCGAGCAAGACGATCAAATGTTTCCTGCTACAAAGCTCCGGATTGACGTGATTTATTGGATAGGTATAGTTGAGAACCTGGAGGGTGACAAAGATTTCCCGCGGGATGTTAAGAACTAAATCCACGCAGACGAAGTCGCGGGCATCAGCTAGTATATACTATAGCTGACCCAGCGAACTTCGTACCGCCAACTTATCTATATAAATAAAACAAATAAACTATCCCAATCCAAAAAAACTATCCTATCTTTTAATTTGGACTAAATTACAGATAGTTACGAAGTTTGATTAAAATCGGTTAAGTAGTTTAGGAGTCCATCGCGGACAAACAACGTGACACGTAATTTATATATATTAAGATAATTCAGGTATATTTGTATATATTATATTCAGGATAATTAATGAATTACCATAAGCTTTAAGTTTACGCCTTGTTCTTACGACCTAACGATCTTTATACTCTCTTGTTAATACCTACTGGAATCAGACTATTCGCAGTCATTTTATCAGACGATATCACTTATCACAACTTTATAGAATGTAGCAAAAACAAAGTATAAGAATTTTCTTTTTTTTAATCTTCATTCTTTTAGACGATAGTCATGTGTGATCAATGACAGATAGAGCAGATAATGTTCCTAATTTTTAACCGATTTGTCACGCAACTCGTCTTCTCATTCAACAATCACAGCAGTGATTGTACCAAAACTGGCAGCAAAACTGCTCTTACGTACCTAAGGTCTAAGCTTTATTTATGATCAAATAAAAAGTTTTTCTTTCTTTTGTAAATGTTGTCAGATGGACGCCCTCAGCTTACACGAGCTACGAGTAAATACGAGTGTATCACTAACTGACATTTGCATAAAAAAGTGTAGATTTTATTACCCCTTTCGTTACCTTGATAGCAAAAAGATAGCAAACGAAACAAAGTTGGCATTTTGCCTTTCAGTTATTTCACTGAAAGTTGGATTGTAAATTGTATGTACAGCATGCGGCAGCCAAATAGGTAATTTCTTTTGCAAGGTTGAAATAGTTATTTGTGTTATATGGGGCCAAAGGAATTTTTTGTTCCCCGAGGGCGTTATTTTGAATTCAGAGCGAAGTGAAGGATTCTAAAGTAGAATCCTGAGCGTAGCGAGCAATTCAATATACGCCGCCCGAGAACAAAAAATCTTGGCCCCGAATGACACACTATTTTTCATCATTACCTATGAGAAAAAGCTAGGAGTATCAACCTACTTTGTATAGAGTATAGACATTACCAATACGTATATTCAAAGTTTAAATAAAGCACAAATAATTTTTTATGAAATAATTAAACATTAATTTATGTTGGTATGTAGTATAGGCGTACATATCTAATCGACAAAGATCACGTGACTTATCGAAGACAACAGCTTCTCAAACATTTTTGAATTTCGACACATTTTTGAATTCTCTCTTCTGATTGGTCCGCGTTAGTGATTTAGTATGCTAAAGCACGAACGCGGACCAATCAGAAGAGAGAAATGAAAAGTCCCATGGGGTTAAAATCAAATTTTGCTCCCGCTATCCTCTGAAGCCAATATTCGTTTTTCGAATAGGTATGATTAAAAAGAAATTATTCACAATGCTTAGGTTATTTTCAGTTTTAATATACATTATACGTCAAGTGCGTGTTGCCAGTAATGACTTACGGATCCGAGACATAGTCGCTAACTGTGGGCCTCTTATGAAGGCTCAGGGTCACTCAGCAAGCAATGGAGAGAGCTATGCTCGGAGTATCCCTGCGAGATCACATCAGAAATGAGGAGATCCGTAGGAGAACCAAAGTCACCGACGTAGCTCAGTGAGTCGCGAAACTGAAGTGGAAATGGGCGGGGCACATAGTTCGAAGAGCTAATGGTTGTTGGGGTCGTAAGGTGCTGTGGCGACCCCGCACAGGGAAACGCAGTGTTGGTAGACCCCCCACTAGGTGGACCGACGACATCAAACGAGTCGCAGGGAGCCGCTGTATTCAGGCGGCGCAAGACCGCAGCCTGTGGACGTCCATGGAGGAGACCTTCGTCCAGGAGGACGTCTATAGGTTGATTAAGTAGAGAAGAAGAAGATACGTCTCGTATTTTGTATAAATAAATAAATATCTGACTGTGTTTTAAAAATAACTCCTTTCAAATAAGTCAACTAGCTTTTGTCCGCGACTTCGTCCGCGTAAGTTTTTTAAAAATCCCGCATTTTCGTTATTAAAAGTAGCCTATGTCACTGTCCAGGAACTCAACTATCCGTTAAGTATTTACATTAGAGCCTTACAAGGACCTTAAAAATGCTGCTGCCACGTTGACCAAAGTTGGTTCTTTTTTTGATTCTTTCTCACAGGTGAATGGGATATCATCATCATCATCATTATCAACCCATTCATCGGCTCACTACTGAGCGAGGTCTCCTCTCAGAGAAGGGTAATAGGCCATAGTCCACCACGCTGGCCCAATGCGAATTGGCGGACTTCAGCAGCAGCGGGCGTGCAGGTTTCCTCACGATGTTTTCCTTCATAGTTAAAGTATGTGATATTTTATTTCTTAAACTATTAAAGCTAGTAATTGAGATATTAATATGAACATTTTTGTGGCATGTAAAATATAAAGTATGAACCCATAGTGAATTTACTGAGGCATGTAAACTGCACATAAAGTCTGCTTGAAATGCTTCGAAATAAACACTACCCATGGGGATATTTGGTGCAATGCGGGGCACTGCAAAAATATATTTAAATTATTCACTTTGTACGGTGCGAAAATTCGTTAAAAAGTTTTACATTTTATTAAGTGAAATGTTGTCAGTCGGGAGGCGTCGCGTTAAACGTTATTTGCAGTTGGAAACACGTAAAATGAAGAGTCTCTAACTTGGAAAGACGTGCCAGAAATACGGACTAATTTTTAAGATATTTTCGATAAAGTTCGGTTTCACTCCAGATACCTAGCTATGTTAATTTATACTGACGCCTTCCTAACTTTTTTGTTTTCTTTTCTGCCACAATATTAGCATTGCATACATTATAGTTACAGCGTGTTAAAAAAGTCCTTGAAAATACTGAAGGGTTCCTATATAATATAATACCTATTATTGATTTAGAATTCTTTCTCTTCTGTTATAGTTTTTGAGTAAACGACATCCCTAGTTCTCACCAAACACAATCATACCCAACAAACAATACAATATTTACTTAGCAAAGCTCAGATTTCTTACCAGTGGCCACCTACAAAAGCTTTGCGATATGAATGTGTTTTTCAAAATAAGGTGGCTTACATCAAATACCAAAGCACAAGTGTTCTAAAAAGTTTCAAAAGAAAATGTAGTTAGGTACTAATCTAAGAATATTATCCGTAAAAGAATATCGATACTTCCGTATCCAACATTTCTCTCAATTGAATAACGCGTTTACTGAAGAGATCCATTCCGAGTTTATGTTACTTACTTAAAAGATTTATTTTCCTTTTAGTAAAATTTCTCTTACATATATCAAAGATAATAATACTAATATAGTAGGTAGAGGTACAAGTACCTCCCTATCTCTCCCTCCCGAGTGGTCTCTTTGAAAAGCTCTTTTCAACGGGAGCCCACACGCTTAAATGTATCAGATTGCCCCTTTCTTTCTTCTACGCCCCCCCTTAAATAACGTGTTTAATTACTTTTGTAATTTAATATTGAGCTTTTATAACTATAGGCTAGGCTAAGAGGCTAATATAGGTTTTTAGTTAAGGCTCTGACAGAGTGTGCAAATTCACCCAAGCTGACTCGGTCAAAAATATTTTCATAAATCTCAAAGCACGTCGGCAGTTAGCTACGGTATCTTAATCTGGCTATTGATGATTGAATTTGTAAGGGATTCTAACGTGTCACTCCATGGTATATTGTAAGCGACGCTAAGCAGTGATTAAAACAGTGCTTAAAGTGTGTACTAATTGTGTAGTAACTAAAGCGGTGACACACGAAAACTAACTGCGCGTAGAACTTATTCATTCGTAGAGCCGTAGACACGTAGGGCCACGTAGAACCGTCAGCGGGTTTACGCGTCTAATATAATGTGAAGGTAATTATAGCATACTCGGTGAGCTACGTCTGATTTCTACCCTGAATAAGACCCTTCAAACACAAAGACCCGCTAGACCCTGATCAATGCAACAAACTATAGGTATAGTTCTTGCAATTCACGAGGGCGACTGACTTATGGTTGTGTGTGTGTCGTCCCACCTAGGCTTTGACAGGCACGCACACTTATGCAATGTGCATGTACACGAAGTAACCACAAGTAAAGCTCACTCGCCTTCGTGAATTGCAAAAACTGTACTAGTTAAGAGGACTAACTACATTTCGCAACCCTTTCTCTGTCAATCATTGAAAGTAAAATGTGCGAGAGAGAGGGATGCGAAATATAATAATCCTCTTAAAGGTTCTCGAATGATGACCCTGCACCGGAAAACGCAACGTTGGCTTTGAATGACAATAACCCTCAACAGTAAATTTATTTGACGTTTATCCTCTGAATAGGTATATGGTGTTTAATGAATGGCCGTTCCCAATAACGTACTAATTTACTGCGCGAGGATTTAGGCCGATGCATTCACACTACATGTATCCAATAGCCATGCCATGTCAATGTTGTTAGTAGCTTACAATATCCATTCATTGAACATCAATTCCTAATGTTTGTTTAGCTACAATACATATGGGTTTAATTACGACGCATTGCATAACTATTTCGTTGATTGGGGTTGATTCAAAGTTTTTTTTAATTAAATTTCGTATAGCCATGTAAAATACGATATGATAAGATAAAAATATCCTAAGTAACTCTCTACTTAGGTCTTTAACTGTATCCATGCAAACAAAGCGAAATATCAATGCAATATAAATTGTGTTTATTTGAAGTTTTGTCCGTCGGGCAACGGATGGACTTGATTATTTGCACGGATAGAATAGAATAGAATAGAAATGTTTTTTATTCAAATAAACTTTTTTACAAGTGCTTTTGAATCGTCGATGAGTCTACCACTGGTTCGGAATGCCCGAATGAATGATATAGTTAGTTAGACCTAGAGAGAGACAAAAGATACCTTTTATCTCGGTAAAACAATGGGTTCGGTGCGGATGTTTAATATAATCAGCCCGCGTATTCGCCCGAAAATTCGCATATTTTTAAAAACCAGAACGCGGGAAATTTTAACTTTATAATATCTTAATTTAACTTTAAAGTTGAATTTGACTAATATATCGTCCAAGTTGAAGTTGACTAATATTCTTATATCCCCTCCAAATAAGCGGAAAGCTTGTGCTAGGAGCGGGTACCACAATAGTGCAACGGGTGGGATTCGAACCTGCGGCCTTTCAGTTTTCATTCCGCACCTTTAACCGTTGAGCTATTGAGGCTTAATAATAATTTATAATAATTTATTTTTATAGTTTTATAATAACTAAATATAAAAAAGGATACAAAAGTAAAAGGTGACTGACTGACTGACTGATTTAAGAACGCACAGCTTAATCCACGGGACGGATCGGGCTGTTTGGCATGCAAATAGATATTATGACGTAGGCATCCGCTAAGAAAGGATTTTTGAAAATTCAGCCCTTCTTTATCAACCGATAGACGTCCACTGCTGGACAAAGGTCTCTTGCATGGACTTCCACAGACCTCGGTCTTGCGCCGCCTGAATCCAGCGGCTCCCTGCGACTCGCTGGATGTCGTCGGTCCACCTGGTGAGGGGTCTGCCAACACTGCGCTTCCCGGTGCGGGGTCGCCACTCCAGCACCTTGGGACCCCAACGACCATCAGCTCTTCGAACTATGTGCCCCGCCCATTTCCACTTCAGTGTCGCAACTCGCTGAGCTATGTCGGTGACTCTGGTTCTCCTACGGATCTCCTCATTTCTGATTCGGTCCCGCAGGGATACTCCGAGCATAGCTCTTTCCATCGCACGCTGAGCGGTCCTGAGCCTACTTATGAGGCCCTTTGTTAGCGACCATGTCTCGGATCCGTAAGTCATCACTGGCAACACGCACTGTTCGAAGACTTTAGTCTTCAGGCAATGAGGAATTTTTGACGAAAAGACATCTCGGAGCTTCCCGAACGCTGCCCAGCCGAGTTGGATTCGGCGGTTAATCTCTTTCTCGAAATTGGACCTACCTATCTAGCTGGACTGTGTGTCCCAGGTAAATATACTCGTCGACAATTTCGAGTGCAGAGTTCTCAACAATTACTGGGTGGACCGGTGCATGAGCATTGGACATGATTTTCGTCTTGCTTATGTTCATTTTCAGGCCCACCTGTTGAGAAACCCTGCTGAGATCGTTGAGCATTGTATTGAGGTCTCTCAGAGTCTCTGCCATGACTACTATATCATCGGCAAATCGCAGGTGAGTGATGTACTCGCCGTTTATGTTGATGCCAAGCCCGTTCCAATCCAGAAGCTTAAAGACGTCCTCCAACGCAGCGGTAAAGAGCTTCGGGGAGATAACGTCTCCCTGTCGCACTCCACGCTGCAAGTGGATTGGCCTCGTAGTCTGGTCCTGTATACGTACTGACATTGTGGCGTTTTCATACAAGCACTTCAACACTTGGATATACCGGTAGTCAATTCGGCATCTCTGCAGCGACCTCAACACAGCCCAAGTTTCCACCGAATCAAAGGCTTTCTCATAGTCCACAAACGCTAAGCAAAGTGGCCGGTTATACTCTTCCGTCTTTTGTATAACCTGCCGCAGCGTATAAATGTGATCTATGGTACCAAAGCCTTTTCGGAATCCGGCTTGTTCGGGAGGCTGGAAGTCGTCGAACCTACGAGCGAGACGATTCGTAATGACTCTCGAGAACAACTTATAAACATGACTCAACAACGAGATGGGTCTATAATTCTTCAACAAGGTATTATCTCCCTTTTTGAAGAACAGAACCACCACGCTCCTGTGCCATGCTTCCGGCGTTGTGCCCTCGTGGATGACGGAATTGAACAATCGCTGAAAGATCTTAAGTACCGGTTTTCCACCCGCTTTCAGGAGTTCCGCAGTGATTCCGTCATCACCTGGCGCCTTGTTGTCCTTAAGCTGTTTGAGAGCCATTCTAATCTCGTATAGGCTGACGTCCGGGATATCTTCGGTATAGTGTCGGGTCAGTTTGGCTCTGGGATCTTTCGCCAAATCTTCAACAGGTTTTTGTGTCGTGGTATATAACTGTCCATAGAACTTCTCAACCTCTCCCAAGACCTCAGGTCGAGAAGAGACGAGACGGCCGTCATCAGTTTTCAGCCGCGTCAGCTGGCTCTGTCCGATAGACAGATCTCTCGCGAACACTTTTGAGCCTTTGTTCCGCTCAATGGTATCTTTAATACACTTGGTATTAAAGACACGGAGGTCGCGAGTTTGTGCCTTAGAGATCTGCCTATTAATCCGCCGGTAGGCAGCCGCGTCTGCTGATGACTGCAGCCTCATCTCTTGTCTCTCCTTCATTAGCTTGAGAGTATGGTCAGAGAACTTTTCGGTTCTTTTCCTGCGATGGGTCTTAAAGAATTTAGACCCCACAGTATGGACAGTTTCCACGAACCTGTTGTTTAGATCGTCCACAGAAACGCAGTCTGCTAGGCACTCGAATCGGTTCTGCAGTTCGAGTTGGAAGTTTTCTGGATTTTGGATATGAGCACGAGAAGGTCGGAGAGTGGACTTCACCAGTCTGGCCCTTTCCAGCTTTACATTAATATTCAACGTGCCTCTTACCATCCGGTGATCGCTACCGGTTTTCACCCTATTGATCACAGAGACATCATTGAATATATGCCGCTTGGTCGACATAATGAAGTCGATCTCATTTCTCGTGGAACCATCGGGACTCAACCATGTCCATTTTCTGTGTGGCCGCTTCCTGAAGAAGGAGTTCATCATAAAGAGGCCCTCCTTCTCCATGAATGGCCAGCATTTGGCCCCTTTGGTTCCTTCGCCCATACCCAAAATGCCCCACTCTCGTCTCTGCACCGCTTCGTTCGCCCAGCCTTGCATTGAAATCCCCCATCACAACACTATAATGAGTGGTAGAGGCGTGTATGGCTTTTGATATATCCTCATACAGCGCCTCTACCTCCTCGTCAGAATGTGTCGATGTCGGTGCGTAGACCTGTATAACCTTCAGCGAATACCGTTTGGTGATTCTGAGTATAAGGTACGCTACCCTACTCGACACACTCTTGACTTGTACAATGTTGTTGACGAGGGACTTGTGGACGATGAACCCGACACCACCCTGGGACTGTTGATCGCCCTCCCGGTAGTACAACAAGTTGCCGGAATTGAGGATTATCGAGTCCTCCCCCTCTCTTCGGACTTCAGACAATCCTATAATACTCCAACGCAACTTGCTCACTGCTTCTTCCAGCTCGATGATCTTTTCGTCCGTCCTCAAAGTGCGTGCGTTATACGTCACCAGGTCCAGTCGTCGGGGTTGGCAGCGGAATCTCATCCGGAGATTCTTAGCACCCCCTGCCCCGCTATTACCGTGACCGCTGCCAGGGTCAGGAATAGCGAGGCCGCCGGGAACTAGGGGCCATGGTCTTGTGCGAATATCCATAGAAGGTTTTGCCCATAATGACCACGCTGGGCAGGCGTGTTGGTCATCGCAGGGCTAAACTGATCGCACCCGTGTCGCTGCTGCCCGACACAGGCCTGAGCCATTTGCTCAGTTTAGCCAGTATGAAATGGTTATACCGCCATTTGTCGGTCGTCATAGCCTCGTCAGTAGACAGCAGGGGGCACCGCGGGCAGGTGAGGTTGACGTTTGGAGCGCTAGATGGAGGTGCGCTCCCTTACCCCCCTAATAAACAATCAAACAAAAGATAATACAATCTGCAATTGCAAGCACAAACAGGCCAGGAACAAGTGAGCAAGCAGCTAACAAGTTTGCAACTGAAACGGATTAACGAATTGAAGTTAAATTGGGACGACGATCTTAATGAGAAAACTCGATAGATAATATTATTATGCATTGTATTGTTGTCTTAATCAATAGGACAAAGGATCCTTGCAAGGATCGCAATATGACAGGAACTTTTTGTATCCAGCCACTGCGTACGACTCGCTTGACATCGTTCATCCGCTTAGTGTGGGGCTTTGTCGACGCGATCATCCAGTGTGGAATCGCCATTCCATGTGGACCTTTGTATTCCAAAGTTTACCGGTTAATCTAAAAACTAAAACTACTAGTGGTTCGCCCCGAACTGAGACCTCGCGGTAACGGTATCCCATGATTATTCATTCAATCGATACATGATAACCAAAACTGACATTATTATTATGCCCGTTTTCACCAAACATACCTAAATCATCCCCTAAGTAGGAGTCTCTTAACGTAGGTAGCTCCTAAATACAATCCTAAGTCCTAACATCCGTCCCAATATCCTTTAGGTGTCCCGTACAGGATCGTGATAAATAAGTTGACAGAAAACATCAATCACCTAACTTATAGGTAGCCCGTAAAGGTTAGGGAACGTTAGTGAAAACATTGAATTATTTATCAAACATTGAATTTAACTCGTAGTTCCATGGGAATAGTTACTGACTGCGCCATCTATTAGCATTATTGTGAAGCTATGTTGATGCTATATGAATTACTGACGCCCATTAAAAATTAAATAATCTCGTTTCTTTATAATATTCATATAATTTTAGTATTTGTTGTTCAAGTACAGGATATAAGTGACCTAAAAACATAAAATCAGTTTGAAAATCCATAGCGGATTTTTCTAGAGAGCGTCTTCAAGCGAGCGTATAAAATCGCCACTTTGAAAGCCCCCCATTTCGTCAATTTTAAGGGAAAAATTAAAAAAAAAATATTTTTGTACTCAGTTCAAAATTATCTTTAAAATGATACGTAACAATTTTATGTAACGCGATTTTTTTTTTTTTACTTCGCATTCGCTTCTATGAGAGCCCCCCTGAAATAAAGATTTTTATAACTTTTTAAGCCATTTTCGGCTGGAGGCCATCGGTTTACATATTATATCTAAATTTGAAGTAATTACGTTCAGTAATTCAAAAGTTATAAGGCTCTGACAGACGGACGGACGGACGGACGGACGGACGGACAAGTGCAAATCGCCCTAGTTAACTCAAAGACCTTCGCTTCGCTCGGTCGAAAACAACAAAATATACGTAACATATTACAATTATGTTTAAAGTACAAGTTTAAACTAAAAGATAAAAAGAAATCATTGTCCTCATCATAATCAGCAACCCATCTACGTATCACTACTGAGTGCAGGTCTCCTCTCAAAGAAAAGTTATAACTAGCTACCACCACGCTGGCCCAATGCAATTTGGCAGAATTCACACACCTTTAAGAACATTTGAGAACATCAAGCGAACAAAAAAGAAATAAACTCAACAAACTTATCGACTTGGTATCATTAAGTCAATACACTTGTTCTTTGTACTATTTCCTTACAAATAGGTAAATCGTGGTTTGAGATTTTAAATTGCAAAAGTTGAAGTTGGCGTCGACTCGCAAGGGGAAAGCATTTCAAACATTCAATCTAAGTTATCAATTTAAATGGAAGTTTAAGGAAACGCAAAACTACTTGCGAATCTTTCTATTTTAAAAATATATGAGAGGTTTCTCAAACTCCGCTGAGGACATCTCGAGAATTTTACTCTAGTACCTACTTAAGCTTAGTACCTAGCTAAGCTTAAGTGAAATATTTGCTAGCATATTTTTGCTTGATATTTTATGTGCAACCTCTTCTGTCAGAGCTATTTAAACTCATACAAACCGCATTTTTATTTTCTAACAAGAAAACAGTTTAAAAACTGTAAACCTAGTAAGGGTGGAACCACATTTGTGAGGATCGATTCGGATTTTGCCTATTAGAGCAAGATCCCAGTGCCGCCAGACCTAAGTTATTTTCTCAGCCATGATTTGTGTACGATAGAATAGTGTCCATAAGTCCTTTCAGTGTATGCGTACCTGTTAGCTTGTGCCGACGGCCAATTTCCAGATACCAGGTGCTAAAGGTAGGTAAAAACTAGATTAACTTATCTTAAATTCTCAGGGCTGATTTTCATATATGTTTTAAAGAATATTGTAAAAATTAATAAATTAATACTGCCAGACGCTTACCGCCGGCGGTAACTTTTGCCAGACGCTTTGAAGCTCCCAAAAAAATATATAATTTAAGTTAAGTTATATTCTCAGTTATGAATTTTATACATAATACTCAGAGAACTATTGCAATATCATCTGCAAGCTGCCAGACCTATTGGAGGGGTCAAACATCCCCCCAGACACACATTAAGCGTCCCCATATATATGAGCGCTAGAACATGATTCACTCGTTTACTTCTACTACTTTTTAGGATTCCGTAGTAAACAAGGAACCCTTATAGTTTCGCCATATCCGTCCGTCTGTCTGTCTGTCTGTCTGTCCGCTGTTTAGCTCAGAGACTATTGGTACTAGAAATCTGTAATTTGACAAGGGTATAAATATCGATCACGCCGACAAAGTAGTGAAATAAAATTGTGAAAAATATTTTTTTAGGGTACCTCCCCTACATGTAAAGTGGGGATGAATTTTTTCATGAAGACAGACAGACAGACGGACGGACATGGTGAAACTATAAGGGTTCCTTGTTTACTACGGAACCCTAAAAAGTATTAGAAGTAAACGAGTGAATCATGTTCTAGCGCTCATACATATGGGGACGCTTAATGTGTGTCTGGGGGGATGTTTGACCCCTCCAATAGGTCTGGCAGCTTACAGAAAATATTGCAATAGTTCCCTGAGTATCATGTATAAAAATTGTAACTGAGAATATAACTTAACTTAAATTATATATTTTTTGGGAGCTTCAAAGCGTCTGGCAAAAGTTACCGCCGGCGGTAAGCGTCTGGCAGTATTAATTTATTAATTTTTACAATATTCTTTAAAACATATATGAAAATCAGCCCTGAGAATTTAAGATAAGTTAGTCTAGTTTTTACCTACCTTTAGCACCTGGTATCTGGAAATTGGCCGTCGGCACAAGCTAACAGGTACGCATACACTGAAAGGACTTACGAACACTATTCTATCGTACATAAATCATGGCTGAGAAAATAACTTAGGTCTGGCGGCACTGGGATCTTGGACCATATACAAAACTGTCATTTTCCATACATTCGTGTACGCATCGAAAATCCGATTTGATCCGTTCACGTTTCTATGGAATTTGACAGTTTTGTATGGGCGAAATCCGAAACGATCCTCACAAATGTGGTTCCACCCTAAGTATAACATATTGATTTTGATAGTATCTACGTCAACCAGACCATGATAACGATTGACACCATAGATTTAGGATTCACGGTAGCTTATAGTCGCTACTAGATACCGTCGGCGTACTAGTAAATTGCGGCAATTCATAGTTCTTACACCTGAACTGGCGTACTCACATAGTCAACCAATGTTTGACGTTTTCAAACAAACAATGATATTACGTTGCCCCTTGCCATAATATATAAGGAGTTATTGTTTGTAGGAAGGGTATCTAGTAGTGACTTAGCTACCAATCCCAAATCTATGATTGATACCTCATTCATCAAAATCAGGTCAGTAGTTTAGGCGCAACGGTAGTTCATACGTAAATATATACCTACATACTTAGACTGCTAAAATTATAAGGCTTTGCCGTATTTGGGTAAAACTAGTTCAGTTACATAGATATAGAATAATAAAATTGCCCGTAGAGATATAATCTTTATGAGACCCGTCACCGCTTTCCTAACTCAAAGTAATTCCGCTTTGATTAAAGGGATGTAGCCCACAACTTGGCCCATAAACTTCAATTTCTGGTCAAATTTAGCTTTAATCGTACCTTCGTAGATTTATTAGGTACAAGAATACCCCAGTCGTATTTTTGCAACGAAGTTCCTTTTCGGACGGTTTTGCAGATGGAGGCTAGGCGAAAAGAAGTGTTAGAGTTTTCCGTCACGACCCTTGTTGCCTTCGTTTATTACACATTTTCATAGTTTTGGTGGCGTAGCGGTTAAACAAAAATAAAACTATCGATTCGGGGGTTCGAATACTGACTTCAGATATTTTTTATTTTTGGAACGAAATTTTTAAAAGAGAAATTATTGCGGCAAAATTTACTAACGCCATCTATTGTGGGCAGCGTGAACTTGCTTTAATGTCTGTTTATTTTTTACGAGATGGTTCTAACATGTGGCGAGAGATGGAGTTGATTCTGAACTACGTTCCGACCGAGTGTTCCACGACACAGATTTTTTTGATTCAAATTAATCGTTCTCCAAAGACAGTCGAATAAATATGTGAGACTCGTTAGGATTTGTTTTTTCCTTCGAGTCACACTCATATTTTGGGTGTGACTCGTGTATTTGTGGTTGGTTGTCCGAAACATTGCCAACGGGCCGCACTGAGTCTCGATTGAGCATGACTCGGAAACCCACCGAGAAATCTGCAGCATTCGGATAGAAGGCCGATAGAGAGGCGACAATACGTCGATGTTGCGACTGATTGAACGCCTAAAATTCTACACTCCAATCTCCCCGAGATACGAGAAAACAATGAAATTATTTTTGCAATCAAAAATCAAGCAATATTTCCGATAACAGCCCACAAATCCCCGTGTAGTTATGGAGTTAAACCATATCGACCGACAATTATAACCTAGTAGCCTCAAATATGGCTTACGAGCTGTCAATCTGGGGCGCTTAACTCTTTGTTATGTTCAATTACAGATTCGTATAATCATAGCCATGGTACTTATTTTAAATCCATTAATGTAGACGGGAAAAATTGGATATTTTTACAAACTTTTAACTTGCAATGTACCTATGTATGTATGTTTAGGTCAAATCTTGCAAGATGAATTAGAACCACTTCCCGGTTTCCGATTGAGCTGAAATTCTGCATGTATAATATGTAAATTGGATGACAATCCAATGTTATTGTGACATGGAGCTGATCTGACGATGGAGCCGTTGGATGGCTATCGGTATTCTGTAATAAAATGACGTAATCCCATGGAATTTGGGCTCGTTTGATTTGACGTCTTGACAAGTAGGTAGGTACTCTGATCCTAGATGATATCCAGGCACAGAATATATAATAGTACTCCAGGGTCTGATGATCTAGCCAGCTACTAAAAGCTTGTTTTTAAAAATATTTTTTTTAATATTTAGATACACTTGTTGTAAACAAAAGCCAGTCGTCTCTTCAGTCCACATTTTGTTTTACTTTCTAGCTTCCCTTTTGACTTCTGGTCCTTTATAAGCGTACATATAAGCGTAAATAAGCGTAAGCGTTAATATTTAGACTTGTCATTATCATATTCATTCATTCATCGCAACCCAATGCCAGTCAACTACTGGGAACAGGTATCCTCTCGAGTTAGACCGTTCACACTACACTGGCACTTCACACACCTTTGACAATATTATGGAGAACTCTCAAGCATGCAGGTTTCCTTACAAAGTTTTCCTTCGCCATTAAAGCGCGTGATACTTGATTGCTTAAGCGCACATGACTCTGAAATACCAAAGATACGTGCCTGGAATCAGTGGAACTCACGAAAAGAGGGCGGAAGTCTTCTCCACTCAGCCATCATCGCTTCAAGCAACAGCAAGTATAGCCTCCACTATAAAACATCGCATTTCTTTTATGTACGAAATAAATATAATGTCTCCTTGCGTAAACGGTAAATGGTGTAGCTACGCGGCTTTTGATACCGGATCGTTACTGGTGTCCATAAACATTTACAATGGAGGGTTACATTAAATAGCCACTTATACGCCCAATTTCAAGTTACGACGTAATGTTCTCGAGTCAGTTTTATACGTCGTTATTTACCTTTGAAACCGTTACCTACTTCTATATAAGCGTCTACCTAATGTTTATTAAAAATTGTTATTCTTATTCTTTAAAATAAACTACTATAAGATAAAGTAATAAGTATTAAAATTAAGCTATTGTATTTTTATATTTTTACGAATGAACTGTAAAAGATTTTATTATGAAGATTGAAATTTTGTTACCAAATTAGACACGGTTACGCGGACACACGATTTATCGCATCGCATCGCAATTGCCTTACCAGTGCGACCCTGACCTATCTTAAGGCCACGGCCGTACTTTTAGGGGTATCCATACGACAATGGTCATTTTCATAGATTTAGGATTGGTAGTCGCTTCACACCTACCGTCGGCGTATTAGTAAATTGAAGTAATTCATAGTGCGCCTGAACTGGCGTACCCACATAGTCTCGTGGTAACCAATGTTTGACGTTTTCAAACAAACTTTTATTTATAATCCTGGTTATGAGCTATCTCCATTCCAAATTTCAGCCAAATCGGTTCATTCGCTGTGTCGTGAAATAGTAACAAACATGGATGTATGTTTGTTCCTTTTCTTTTGTTTTGTTTGTATCCTCAAAAACTTTCGCATTTATAATATTAGTAGGAAGTAAGATTGTTTGTAGGAAGGGAGGTATCTAGTAGCGATTAAGCTACCAATCCTAAATCTATGGTCATTTAATATAAAAAGCGACTTCCCTATTCCGGTCTCACGTGATAGTTATGAATTCGAACTAACCACCCGACTGACCTAATTCTATCAACTGGGAGTCAACACGAAGGAAATTTGCATGATAATGGTGTTTACGGAGGCGACAATTTAGCACAGAAAGCCGTGTTTTGTATACCAAGTGAGTAACCAAGTTTGTCATTGCAGGGGCGAAGGCGAACAAATTTATTTTTAAGACCTCCAGCAGACTCGCCGCGAAATAAACGTAGCGAAACTGCTGTAGTAAGGCCATGATCATTGTATCACAGAAGAAAGACAAGCGAAACTGTCTGTTCTACCGCAGAGAGTTTACTATGAAACTATCTCTTTCCCACGCGATTGTTTCCTGAAACTTATAGTTTAGAGAAAAAAAAGTGATCTTGACCTATCGCCGGCCCAATACTGTGCAGTGTGCACTGGTCTCCTCTCAGAATGAAAAGGAGTTAGGCCACTGTCCACTCTACTGGCCACGTGCGAATTGGTCGACTTCACACATTTGAAAACATTATGGAAAACTCTGGGCATGGATGATGTTTTCCTTCATCATAAAAGCATATGATATATTTTAATTGCATAAATCTCATATAACTACCAAAAGTAAGAAGTGCGTTGCGTGCGTGACCCCAAAAGGAGAGAAAGAGAAGAAGTCTTAACCACTAGGTAAATTACCACCGCATTATTCTCTTTGATTTTAATCTATTCCAGGTCCCGGTCCAGGTCGCGGTCGCGGTCAGTGACCCCGAGCGGATCGCCGCCGCCGCTGCCTGCGCCCGCGCCGCCGCCCCCGCCCCCTCATACGCTGCATCCTGATAACGCATTAGGTAATTGATTCCAAATCACCAGACAAACGGCGTCCCAAACACGTCCTTTACACAATCAACCTCTACACAGAAGCCGAGGTGCCCCATTTCTAACGTCACCTGGGCGTGGATCCTTACCACGATCACGGGGACGTACGGACTAACCTAGTCCAGCCAATCCTCCCATTCATCCCAACGTCATCCTAAGTCGTGGTCCGAGCCTCACAGGAGGCGCCCCTAGAAAGACATTGCCCCCCGCTGTCTTCGAGCCCTAGAGCTCTTTTCAAACTCCAGGCAGAGCTTCGCACTTGCCAACCCACAGGTGACGCTGTAGCGGCCAGTAGGGCCTACGCTACTACACTGATTCCAAAACTTCCCAAGGATCTGAAGTAGGTTGGGTACCGCAAGAGCCCGTCCAAACATCTTCTTTATCTACCGCTTGACTTCCACAGCTCGACAAAGGTCTCTTGCATGGACTTCCACAAGTTTCGGTCTTGCTCCACCTGTATCCAATGGCACCCTAGACAACTCTGACGTTGGTCCACCTAGTGGAGGCTTGCTAACGCTGCGCTTCCGGTGTGGAGTCGCTACTCCAGCACCTTCTGGACCACCAACGACAATCAGTTCTTCGAACTATGTGCCCCGCCCAGAATCAGTTCAGCTTCGCGACAATGTCAAAAAAATCAAAATTATTTATTTCATGTAGGCCATCCTATGGCTCTTATGACACGTCCAGAATCTTCCACCTGTTCAAAAAGCAGATTCTGCTGATGTTACTAGGTCAGGACTAGACTATGATGCCAATTCAATTAGGTAAGTATAGCGCGGAGTGCCTAGTTGGAAGGGAAGGGGACTTACCTACTAATTTTCCGCAAGGCTTATGTCGTTGTGTGAGATGAGATGATGTGCCTAGTCTGATTATTATTACTCGGATTAATTGAACATACTACTCGTACCTACCAACTTTAGGTATCAATATTTTTAATTTTCCAGGTCGCGGTGCCCTTAGCGTTGCCGGTCGACAGCTGAGTGACCACAGCAACAACCGGGAGTCCTCGCTTGACGACTCCGGTGTGGTGGATGACCACGACGACGGCGAGCACACCTCCGACGATCAAGCGACGCACCCGCACCGAAGACACCTGCTTCCGCCACATCCACCTACCACAACACCTCTCAAACAAGTGAGCATTCCGTTTCAACGTACTTAGTAAACCTTGTCATAAGCGTTGCTGATCGCCAGCTTCGTCTATTTAACTTACGAGTAAGATGTGTTCTACAAAAATTTCATTACAGGCATATTTGGAGCTTAGATATAGGGTAATAAAACATCATAAAAATTTTTCAACCTATTTTCAATACATAATTCCTGTCTAATACTTTTTTCAGGAGACAAAAAAACAAGAAACAAAGCTTAAAAATGGTTCCAAAACAGAAATACAAGTGGATCAAACGAAAAAGGTCGAGAAAGGCACCATTGAAGAAAAATATCCGCTAAATCCCGACTACCTTAATCAGATTGTGGTTCTAGGTAAAACAAAAATAATAATATTTGCACAGCTTAAGTCTATTTATATAATGCTATCAAAAAGGTAGAATAAAAGAAAGAAATCTGTTTTGAATTTGGTAGCATTATAATACCACTTGATTGGCACTGCTTCAACACGGAAAGCACAAATCAAGTAACAACCAGATGCAGCCAATATCAGAATGTATGCTTTGAGTATTCTTATGAGAACTAAAGTTTTATGTTACCTTGTCCTCTTCATAAGTAGAATAGACTTCAAATTGAATGTAAACACAATGATATGTGGCTAATCGACTGCATGGTACTTACTATTTTTTTCTACTTTTACAACAATTACCACATGATCAACTCTATGAAATTCTACTGACCTTAATCGCTTGCATTGTTTGCAAATGAACTCTTGTTATTCTAATTTATATAGTTTTTGATACTTCAATAACAGTCAAGTTACGTAGTTTGAATTACTATTAACATTTTCCTACTCATTCGATCAAACTCTAATTAGACACTCTATTTCAATTTGCATCTGCAATCAGATGATAGTTTCTTTGGATATCAGAAGCACTGTGTAAGATTTTTTTTTGTCTTCCTATTTATTACAAACTCAACCGTTTGAATGTGGAATGAAAATGTAAATTGCACCTGCTAAAAATCCACTATCAAATGGTTTCTTTGGTAGCTTGGCTTTAATAACGTTATTTGAAAAACAGAAATCCGCTAAGTTAATATCAATCAAATATGTACAGGCATATGCAAAGCTACTAAAGTTTTAAGTTTCAAAGTAGTATTTATTTTCTAACAAAATATAATCAACGCAATGTTATTTATTTATACTTACAACCATTTTTAACGTTTTATTAATTAGACTTTTGTACAATATTGAATTAGAAACAAAAACGAATATTTCATGACAACATTCAATACATGTCTAAAATTATTAATTTAACTAACTGGGAATTTATTAAAGAAATGTTGTAAAATTTTTAAAACAAAGGTTTTATGAAATATTCGCTATTTTATTAAGAAAATACCCTGTTTGACTCTTACGATCATTTTAAAGGCAAAACTAGTTCAACCAATTTCTAGCTAGATTTATTGGCGCTATAGAAACGATTAATGATTGCCTAGTGGCTGGTAACATTCACCATTAGCTTCACGTCTTGTTGGGGCTACTCCTCATTGGACACTTTATACAACACTGTTGCAATTTCGCTTCTATCCTCATTAATATCGTCAGGGGCGGACTGGCCATACAAGCGCGCGCCCGACCTCCCCCAAGCGGAGACGACGAAAATTAATGAGCTCAGTTTATTGGCAGCCACGCACAAATCTCATATGGGCAATTACGAGCAAAATTGCACTTACTTCACAGGTTAGTAAACACAGACGCCAACGCTTCTGCCCCCCCAGTCCACCCCTGTTCCTTTTGGGAAGACTGCAGGGTGATTCGATGCGATTGGTTGATTTGATGTCGGCTGTATCGTCTTAAGAATCGCATTCAAGTCTGTTTCAGGACCATCATTTACATCCTCCGAACAATATTTCAATTTTACTATTCCTAACGACTGAACTTTTATGCGATTCAAAAGGGATCTCGAAAATTGTGATTTTGAAATTTACTACTTGAAACAACGTATTGGTGATTCAAAATTTGATATCGTGCATTTCCTGCGTTTTTCTCTTCAGCCCCAAATTTCCGCTTACAGTGCATGATGCAATTTTTCATTGAAAATAATTTTACACCAAAATTCGCAATTTCCGCAATCTCCGCAAGCTTCGCATCAATATTCTTATTTTGTTGAAACGCTTCTCTGTGCTTCTGCCCTTGTGCTATTATTTCTTCAGCTACCAACCTTTTTTTGGGTTTCGTTTTAAAATCTGTGCGTATGTGTTGTCGCTTTTAATTAATTTGTACGTCTTATGCTCTATTAACTTGTTTACTTTGATCGCAGATGAACTTGTAGACAGAAACTGCGAGTGCTGCGTTACTTGTTGCATAGACTATGAAGGCTGGTTGCAGTTTCAAAACTGTTTGTATGGAATAGTAAAGGATCCGCTGTTTGAACTGTTTATTACTACTTGTATAGTTCTCAATACACTCTTCCTTGCCCTCGAGCATCATGGTATGAGTGAAAATGTTAGATCGGCTTTAGACATAGGAAATAAGGTGATTTCTTTTTACATTGCTAAACCTATTCTCAATAATATAATTGATATGTTGGAATTGATGCAATAATAATTGTTGTTTATCGTTGCAGGTTTTCACGTCAATTTTTACGCTGGAATGTATAATGAAAGTAATGGCCATGAGTAAAGATTATTTCGCATGTGGATGGAACATTTTCGATTTAATCATCGTTTCAGCTAGTCTCTTGGATCTTATATTTGAGCTTGTAGATGGCCTGTCAGTGTTAAGAGGCCTTAGATTGGTAAGTCTTATGCAAAGATATTAAACTTTTAGTATTGTATTACATACATATACATATGAATATGAGTCATATGATTCCCCCTATAGGTTTCTGTTCAGTATCGTATCAGAAAGCTAATGACATTATTTTGAACTCTTGAAAGAAAAAATGAAACATGTTTTGAATTTAGTATCAAATGAAACGTTTCATTACGTAGATTCTGAATAATATATGAAAAAATTAAAGCATGAGCTATTACACTACCGGCACGCTATGATGGCCGGTTTGACGTTTGTCCGCTCATGAAGTTCCGTATTAATTGATAACGACTTTGAAGGAAATAATTGTATTACTTTATTGACGATAGTGATGTGCAGAGATTCATAAATTTTATCGAATGTAGTTTTAGGTTTAGGACTCAAAATTTATTTATTAAATTGATTTCTAAAATGTATACAAGTGTAGAAAAATCAGTTTGCACCATTTAAGGGGTGAATGTACTTGTGAATATGAACAATTTTCACTATGTGGACAAACCTCTGAAATCGCAAAAAAATATCAGCTGTTTCATACAAAAGGTAAAATTTTTATTTTTATATGATATATACCACAACTCGGCATTTGGTTTTCTAAATTGAAAATTTTTAAAAATGGAATCTAATACGATCGTCACATAGGATCGCTGGCTAGCACAACTACTACCTCCGGCAAACTCACGTCAATGCTCAATGCAAAACAAAGCAGTTTCGAATTGACGTTGCTTCGAAAAGTCTAAACTGTCAGTGCAATGCGATTGTGATATAGTTTTGACCTGGCTTTGGATTTCAAATATTGATACTGCATTACTGTTGACCCTTGCTCGTTAATTTGGACTCTGTTCAAGCCCTTTGTTGTGGATTTCGTCGATATGACCGAACGTACGCAGAGAACTGTTCTAAATAGTCAGACACGTGAGTTCGTAATACGCCTTCGTAACTATTTCGATCGTGAAGCTCAAAATGGAGGGCCAATTTTACCTATAACGTCAGTGGTTGAACGCGTAGCTGATGCGCTTAATATTGGACAACGAACTGTTAGACGGATAACTAAAAAAAAATATGGCGAGACTGGCACAGAAGAAAATAAACTTCACACACCAAAAAAGAGAAAACGAGCAAAACCAGTCGTAGGCATCGATAGCTTTGATGCCGATGCTATCCGAAGACATGTTTACGGCTACTATTTACAGAAGGAGTATCCAACAAGAAAAAAGTTGGTGCATTCACTGAAGGAAGCTGGATTATTCTTCGGTGGGGAAAGTTCTTTAACGAAGATTTTGAAGACCATTGGATTTCGATACAAAAAATGTAACAAACGCAAAATATTGATGGAAAGATTTGATATAGCGATGGCAAGGTATACTTTTTTACGGCAAGTGAAAGAAATCAAAAATTGGCAAAATGTTGTGTTCTTGGATGAAACATGGCTTAATGCTAACCATACTGTAGGCCGTTCTTGGAACGATGACACAGCAGCATCTACTTCCAAAGTTCCTGTAGGAAAAGGATCGCGACTTATAATTTGTCACGCCGGAACCATCAACGGGTTTGTCGAAGGTTCTCTCATGGCTTTTGCGTCAAAAACCACTGGAGACTATCATGAAGACATGAATGGAGAAAAGTTTACTGAATGGTTTACCTCAATGTTGTGTAGCCTCCCTGAACCATCTATTATAATTATGGACAACGCCCCATACCACTCGATGCAAATTGACAAGCCACCTGCCCAATCCCAAAAGAAAGCTGATATCGTCGCATGGCTTCGTAAAAATGGCGTAGATGCAAACATGAATATGTTAAAAGCGGAATTAGTACGTCTTTTAAAAGAAAACAAACCAACCAAGATCCGATACGTCATTGACGAAATAGCATTAGAACATGGGCACAGAGTTATACGGTTACCGCCTTACCATTGTGAGTATAATGCGATTGAGTTGGTGTGGGCTCAAATTAAGGGATATGCTGCAAGACACAATACAGAACCCCCATTTACCACAAAAAAATGCTAAAATTATTAGAAGAAGCTTGTGAACATGTGACTAAAGGAGACTGGGAAAAGGTTGTGAATAGAACTGTTAAATTAATAAGGGAAGATTATGAAAGAGATGTGAAAATAAATAATATTATAGAAAACGAACATATAATTATTAATGTAGGTGATGATAGCAGTGACGACAGTGAAAATAGTAGTATGGACGAATCTGATTAATTATGGCCTTTTGTGGCACCTTTTTTGGTATCTTTTGTATTCATATGTTTCTTGTGTGCATATAAAGTATGTATATTCATTTTCATTCAAATATTCAGTTCGTTCAAATAAATTAAATAAACATATACATTTTTGTTTTATTAAACCTATTTAATCAGGTACAAAAACAAACTTAATTGTTTTTTGTTCGAGAATAAATTGACATTCCACATCACTATTGTAATGTGTCAAACCGGCCATCATAGCGTGCCGCTAGTGTAGTTAATGAGTCAAGTTTTTAGTTTGGAATCCTTAGTTTTTTTTCCAAAATATTGTGTTTTTCCTTGAACTCTTTTCTATTCGGGTCATTTTGAAATTGTGTAATGTAACTAATCTGCTAAAAATGTATCTTTTTTCCAGTTACGTGTGTTAAAATTAGCCCAATCATGGACTACTATGAAAGTTTTATTGAGTATAATAATATCGACAATAGGTGCTCTCGGTAACTTGACGTTCGTGTTAGTTATAGTTATATACATTTTTGCTGTTATCGGTATGCAGTTGTTCTCGAAATCATACACGCATGAAAAGTTCGACCCGGACCCAGTTCCCAGGTAAATATTTATTCATCATGAGCAACCCATTAACGTCTCACTACTAAGCGCAGGTAGGTATCATCTCAGAGAAGGGTTATAGTTATATAAGGGTTATAGGAAGGGTCCACCACGCTGGCCCAGTGGGAATTGGTAGACTTCAAACACCTTGGAGAACATTGTTTTCCTTTGAAGCATGTGATATTTAAATGCTTAAGCGTTTAAGCATTTAACTTAGCGTGTCTGAATTTTCGGATTTATGTGCATAACACCGAAAAGTCAGAGGTGCGTGCCCGGGATCGAACCTGCAACCCCCCGAACAGGAAACCGCAATACTAACCACAAGGCTTTCACTGCTTCTCTAAATATTTATTAACTTATGTATATTTATAATTATTGTATGTATCATTCTTTTACCCCTTGTAATACATATTTTTTTCGCTTGGTTTATATTATTATGCTACTTATTTGTTTTAAGAATATTGAAATTCTCATAGTCAAATGCCGAAGTTCTCTTTATCTCTTCTTTAAGTATTACTTCATCCTATTTATGACAATAATTTTCCTCAATTAAGGTGGAACTTCAACGATTTCTTCCATTCGTTCATGATGATATTCCGCATACTTTGCGGTGAATGGATCGAACCACTTTGGGACTGCATGCGTGCGGAACAAGAGAGCGGCGCGGAGAGTTGCTTCTTCATTTTTCTCCCCGCGCTCGTTATGGGCAACTTCATGGTGCTCAATCTCTTCCTTGCCTTGTTGCTTAATAGCTTTAACAGTGAAGAACTAAAGAATAAAAAAGAGGTAATTTTTCGTACCTATTCAATTTCATAATGTATTCATGCAATACTTAGGCAATATGAATAAGACAAATTATCGGAATTAAGAAAAGGATTTAAAATTGAGTGGATCAAAATCAAAATAATTAATCTAACTTATTTTCAGGAAGTAGGAGAAGATTCCAAATTAGCGAAAAGTTTTGATAGAATACGTTCAATAGTAAGAAAAAAAGGATTCCTTATATCTAAAAGTAAAGAGACTGAAAAAAAAACTAAGTTAGAAGAGCTAGTTAACGAATTCATGACAAAACAACGCGCTATGAAAGAGAATAAGGCGCCAATACCACCAGAACAACGATACTCCACTTCAGTGCAAGAAACTATTTTATTTCCTCACGACAATATTTATAGCCATAGTTATCAAGAAGCGTTAAACAGGTATAAAGAAAACAAAGCTCATTTACTTGATCAAGACTTTTAACATCAATGATCCTTCCAAACATTAAATTTTTAGGCCAATATCCGTAGGATCCGACTTCGGTTATCCACATCTATTCCAAGCACCGAATTTTAATCACGGCAGTCAGGAGACTCTAAAAGATGTACGAGATTTAGCAGCCGAACATAAGATCACTAGCATTCGAGAAGATTCCAAGGAAAATTTAGATGTAACAACGTCTACTGACCAAATTGCAGTGCAAAAGTTGCTAAATCAAATGTCATCGGGATATCACACACAACCTTCAGACTCAAGAGGTAAAGAATATTTCATTTGCAAGAATATGAAAAATAGCATTAATTTCTAATTATTAAGCACAAGCTTACCTAATAAGATACTAATCTTTCTCATTTTCTAATGACTCGTGGGAATTGTACAGTAGATTTTTTGATGCGCATTTGATTTTACAAATATTGCTATTCCAAGTTATTTATATTTTTATATAATATGTAATATTATATTGATATATAAATACGAGAGAATGTAGGTGTTTGCGCCAGAAATATCGGAGGGTTTTTGAACTCGGTATAGAAACAAAATTTGTTTAATACAATTGGATCGCTTTTGAAAAGACCTTCCGAGCGTCAGCCAATCCGGGCTCGCCTTCCGTTAATTCGTCTGGTCTCCGCCGCGCGCCCTCGCGGCGCGCTGTTCGCATTCCTTTCACTTTTTTGAACGACGACGCAGGCGCTCCGTTTGTTTAGAAGACGTGAATTTTATTGCGCAGTTGATTTGTCATCCATTTTTGCTGGTCTGCGATTCTGCCAGGCGATTTTCGCGAACCGGATAGACCCTTATTGTGCGTGCGAATTACGAGGTCTTAGGGAGACGGCGCGGTGATTAGTTTGAGTGATCGCGTGCGCATTGAACAGGTCTCATAGAATTTTATCGGTCAGCCATCTTGCAGCCGCCCCTTTTTTGCTAGCATCGCGTGTTTCGAGTCGTCGCGAGTGCCTCTGGTTGAAGACGGATTGTTTGTCGAACGAACTATTGAACGATTCCTCCTAGAAAACTGTGCTTTGTAAATAACATTGTTTAGTGCGTCCAACTTGAATCATCGCGTGTTTGGAGTCAGTGAAGTAGTAGTGGATCGTCGAACTTTGACGGACGAAACGCTACCGGTTTTCCGACGACGAAAACAGTTGCCGAAAACGGTCTTCGTCGCAACTAGTTTGAGAGTTGTACATAAAACGGTCTTTGAAAACGGAACCTTGTGATACCGAAAACGTTTAAGTGGTAGTGCATTTGTTATACGTCTGAGAACTGAGACGAGTGCAGCGGTGCTGAATGAGTGGACCTCTAAGGCCGGCCGCATCCTGCGCATACGACCGCAACGTCAATCATCCGAAGGGGAACCGGGAGGCATACACCGTCACACACCTTTCTCTCACAACACATTACACGACACTTACTTACGCCTCTAGGTACCTTGAAGGAACCCATCGCGGAAACACAGGTGAGTCATTGTAGATAGTAGGAGATTGTATAATATTTGAGTAACTACAATTACGCGAAAATTATTACTAGACCATTTTCCATCGGCCAATTTGGGCCCGACCCTCCTGTTGCTCGTCGAGGGGCTACTGATGGGCCCTAGCCCTCTCAACTTTCGTTTGGGCAACGGAGGGCCGTAACAGTAGGGATTCCTAAAGATTTAAGAATAGCTTTACTTGACTCGCATGGAGCATGGTCGTATGGGCAAACTCAGTCGTAATAAGAAGAAAATAAGTACTTAATGAATTAAAAAATGTAATTTTTACATCTATTTTCATTTTTCCAGATGAATATGAACAATACGAGATGGCACAAATATCTTGTAAAACGACACCAGAAAAATTTAGACGGCAAGGAATAGGAATTGGAGTAGGAATAGGGGGAGTAGCGATGCCAAAGCATCTTAATCGAGAGCTGGTGAAGCCACCTAATGAAGAAGATATGAAACGTCCTTGGCAAACACTAGTATCGTATGTAGATGAAATTACCGTAGGCGGCAGAAAAAACTCTCAAGGCATATATGTTGATCCAATGGGAAAATTTCCTGGTTTCGGAAAAAGTAAAGAGCCGAAAGAGCCTGAAAACTGTTTCCCTAAACAATGTTATAAACAGTACGTATACAAAGAAACTGGCAATGTTAACGTAAAGAAAAACCTTTTTGGTTATACTCTTCTTTTAATTACAGGTGTTCTTGTTGGGATGCTTGCATTCAAACAAAATTAGGTCAGAGATGGATGTTAATCCGTACCTATATTCTTCGCTATGTTGATACACCAGCATTTGAGTGGTTCGTCTTAGTTCTCATCTTCGCTTCGAGCATCACTTTGTGTTTTGAAGATATACATCTAGAAAAAAATAAGCCACTCAAGAAGATACTTTACTGGACAAATCTTAGTTTTTGTATGATCTTCGTTATAGAAATGTTTTTCAAATGGATAGCGTTGGGGTTCTATAGATATTTTACAAGTTTTTGGACGTTATTAGATTTTACTATAGTTTTCGTAAGTATAAATCAATATCATAACGAAGATGATTAATATTATGACAGTATTTTTTTAAATACTATATATTCTAATCCTCAAAATGTTTTCAGGTATCAGTATTTAGTTTGTTAATAGAAGAAAATGAAAATTTAAAGGTTCTGAGGTCGCTTAGGACATTGCGGGCACTCAGGCCTCTAAGAGCAATTTCAAGGTGGCAAGGAATGCGAATAGTTGTAAATGCATTGATGTATGCAATACCTAGTATATTCAACGTATTATTAGTATGCTTAGTTTTTTGGTTAATATTTTCCATTATGGGGGTACAATTTTTTGGAGGGAAATTTTTTAAGTGTGTGGATGAAGAAGGTGATTTATTACCATTAGAGGTAAGATAAATTCTGGCCATTATAAATTATTTTGAGAGTCTTTTATTATCGACTAGAATTTTTTTTTCTTTCTAGGTAGTTAATGATAAATGGGAGTGCTACTACAATAATTTTTCTTGGATCAATTCTAAGATATCCTTCGACCACGTGGGTATAGCTTATTTAGCTCTATTTCAAGTAGCCACTTTTGAGGGATGGATGGAAGTAATGGCTGACGCAGTGGATGCTCGAGGCGTAGATCTACAGCCATCAAGGGAGGCCAATCTTTACGCATACATATATTTCGTTATTTTTATTGTATGCGGATCTTTCTTCACATTAAATCTATTTATAGGAGTAATTATAGATAATTTTAATATGCTCAAGAAAAAAGTAAGTACCTCCAAATGATGTGTTAAAGAAAATTCAACATTGAATTTTATAGAATGTAATAATATTAACGTCTGTTTCAATTTTTCAGTATGAAGGTGGTGTACTAGAAATGTTTTTAACGGAAAGCCAAAAACATTACTACACTGCGATGAAGAAATTAGGTAGAAAAAAGCCCCAGAAAGTAATAAAGAGGCCAAGAAATCAATTTCTAGCGATGTTTTACGATTTATCTAATTCTCGAAGATTCGAAATAGCTATATTTGTTCTAATATTTTTAAATATGCTTACAATGGGTATAGAGCATTATGACCAACCTCATTCTGTTTTCTTTGTATTAGAAGTTAGTAATGCATTTTTTACAACCGTATTTGGCTTAGGTAAGAAAACTTAAATATTGATTCCATGTTTGATTTGATCTGACTCTCCAAAAGATGGATAATGATATATTATTTTTTATTTCAGAGGCTATAGTTAAGATAATTGGTCTTCGTTACCATTATTTTACAGTTCCTTGGAACGTTTTTGATTTTTTGCTAGTTTTAGCTTCAATATTAGGCATTCTTATGGAGGATATTATGATAGATTTACCAATATCTCCTACACTTCTGAGAGTGGTCAGAGTTTTTCGCATAGGGAGAATTTTAAGACTGATTAAAGTGAGTAAGCCAGTTTTCTTGTTTTATTATTCACTGACCAGCACATGTCACGATTGTAATCTATGTTTTCTCTTGCAGGCCGCTAAAGGCATAAGAAAACTGTTGTTTGCGTTGGTGGTGTCCTTACCAGCTCTTTTCAACATCGGTGCCTTGCTAGCCCTGATTACCTTTATATATGCGATCATCGGCATGTCCGTATTTGGTCACGTTAAGGAACAGGGCGCTCTTGATGACATTGTCAATTTTCAGACTTTTGGTAGAAGTATGCAACTACTTTTTCGGTAAGCTACTTTAAATACTATCACGTTTTAAAATATGTTGAGCACGAACATTTATTAACGAGTTTTTTAACTAACTTTTCAATATATATAATTTAATTTATAACCTATGGATATTCCTACATCCAGTTAACTTAGTTAGTTTAAATATCAATCATTTAATTGTGGTACTACAAAGGTACCCACTTTAACTCGATCTTTATTTAACAGTAATCCAATTATATTATGTCTTTATTTTTCAGCCTAATGACATCAGCTGGTTGGAACGATGTCCTAGAGTCTTTAATGATCCAGCCCCCTGATTGCGAGTTAGGCGATCATGGCCACTCTAATGGAAACTGTGGGAGTCCATTATTAGCAATAACATATTTCACTTCCTTCATAATAATTAGTTATATGATCGTTATCAACATGTACATTGCTATCATCCTCGAGAATTTCAATCAGGCCCATCAAGAGGAAGAGATTGGTATCGTGGAAGATGATTTGGAAATGTTCTACATTCGGTGGTCGAAGTAAGTTATTTTTATTCCAAGACAGCTAAATGACATAATTTCTTGCGTAGCTCGTATTAAATCTTTAAATAGTTTAACTATAAATAGGTGTATAAATACTTGACCAATTTTTAAATTGATTTTTCAGATACGATCCCCACGCTACTCAATTCATAAGTTTTGCTCAACTGTCAGATTTCATAGCTTCTTTAGATCCCCCATTAGGCATATCGAAGCCAAATACAGTAGCACTTGTCAGCTTTAACTTGCCTATTGCTAGAGGCAATAAGATCCATTGTTTGGACATTTTACATGCACTTGTTAAGCATGTACTAGGTCATGTAGAGGAAACAGATACATTCAGACAACTCCAAGAACAAATGGATATTAAATTTAAGAAGCAATTTCCTACGAGAAAAGAATTAGAGATAGTTTCTTCAACTAGAATATGGAAGAGAGAGGACAAAGCAGCAAGAACAATACAACGGGCGTGGAGAGAATACGTCAAGTAAGGTTCATCTTACCTTTACTTCAAATACTTTTTGGTAACTCGAGATGTATGTATTTAAAGAAACAGGTGATCGATCAGTCCTTTGATATGACCATTCTACCCAAATACCCGTGTTTGGACACAGGTTACTGGTGTCCTACGCGCGTTACCAAATTTCTGAAGCGGATAAAATCCTGTGTAAAATTAAAAGAATTAACTAAAATTCCTTACTTTTTCATAGGAGAAAAAATCGAAGTCCCTCGCAAGAAGAAGAAAGCACCAAATGGTCTCCAGGCCAGGGCTGGGGCGGTAAACTCAGTGCGTTGCTTCACGTACGAAGAGGATCCCATGTCTCTAGTAGAAAGTCTTCAAGAGCATCTGACGCTTCCGACTTGAGCGATATAGGAGGAGCTTGGCTTAACTTGCCACTTCTGTTATTACCAGGAACTGCACCTGGTGATCAGGTAAAATTTCAATATTAAAAATACACCTTGAGTAAAAATATCATGTACTCACGACTTGCTGGTAGATTGCAGTCATTGAAGTTAACTGTTGAAGTAGCGTTGGACAGCACTGTGGTATAATAATTCTCGAAGAACGGCTATTTCTTAGATAAATATTCAGCTTTCTATCTTATCTAATCTATTTACTTTTTTTTTTCAAATTCACGGGCAATGGACCACAACTTAGCCCTGTTATGATGTTAATGTTGAATAGTCTATCATGAATCATAATGAGAACTACATCCATCAGCTAAACATTTCGCTGACACCTGTGAAAGTATCGGAGATAAGCTTTTAAGGCTATATTAAAGTAACATCACCGTTAATGTTGACCACCGCAAAAAAGTTACTTTGGGTTGCAATTATGGCTGTACAAAATCTTGTGCAACCTACTTTGCTTGCTTCGGAGGCAATTTTAACTTTAACGGTAATTTTACTGTTTAGTCAATGACAGATAAAATATTTAACAGACCAGCATCGGCATTTTGTTAAGGTTCACGATTCTCTGACTCACGTTTCACTTCTTCGTCGTATTTAACTCAAACATCGCATTCTTCAGCCGAGTGGATCAGAAACGGCTCCACCTCGTAGAAGATCAGCGTACGGTTTGCCACTGTTCTTGAGGCATCAGGACGCGGTAGACGAGGACGTCGGCCCGAAACGAGCAGGTTCATATGTAATGTTATGCTTTTTGTGTCTTTCTTCTAGTAGGCAGTCAGGCCGCGTATAAGTAGAAAGCAGAAAACCGGCGCCGAACTAAAAGACGCTTATGGCGCTGATACCGATATAGCGCAAGCTAGTAAAAGCAGGGCAATTAAGGGAAAAACAAGTCATTACAATCGCTCGTCGTGGCAGACCGGCAGTAGAGAATATGCGTGTGGTTTAAATTGGGTTTAGCTTTTCCTGTATTTTTTATCGAATTCCATCCATTTTTATTTTAATAAACTCTAATAACATATTATTATATTTATGAACTAAAGCCTAAACTATGCTCTGGATAAAAAAATTCTAAATTGCAAAACCATTCTGATACGTAATGTCAGTTAAAATCTGAAAGCGCGAGAAAATGGCGGCATTTGAATAGTCTGAATCGAATGGCAGTTTTGAATAATTACTGAATACGAGATATAGGTACATTTTCATGTGTGCTACATTTTTTTTTCTAATTTATGGTGTAAAGAAAAAATTTATAAAACAAGTGCATGCATATTACCGAACGAGTAACAATATAGTAGATAGTAAATTCGGTACTGACCGTCAGCGCCGACTATCTACAGAATAAGAACCTATTTCGGCCCAGATGCCTGCTTTCTCCTTGAGCCTTAGCAATTCATGAGCTTACTTCAAAATTCATCAGTCATAATATTCCTGATGTCTCAACGATTTACTAATTACCAGAAATCACTAAGTATTTTTATAAAAACTTAATGGCAAACTATCTGCTTGTTAGATTAGTGCGAACCATCCAACCGCTGCAATCTGTTTGTGATCGCATTTCATAGAAAAGAGGTTTGATACTAAGTTAACATCAACAAATAAAGTCAGTGAAGTCACTCTCTAGAAACTTTTATTCACCTTTTTTGTACATACGTATTAGATATTAAAATTATTCTATGAAATAAATCACACGCGGATTCCAGCTTTAAGCAGAAGCTTGATGATGCTTGAATAATTGCATTATAACACACTAACTTTAAAACATTTAAAGCTGTTTTGAATGATTTGATCCATCACTTTCTACTTTTAATATCAAATCTCAATATTTAATATCATCCAGTTTCAATAAATGTATTAAGCCTACTTTTGATACGCCAAGCCTTGACTCGCTGCTTTAATTCGAGTAGTACCCCTAGTACCTACCCTCACAGTATTCTTGAGAGTAGTAGGAGTAAGGAGTAGCTATTTTGTATCGCTAGTACCCGTAATGGTACCAGTGGTACTTAATGCATGTGTGCCGATTTATCCATTTTTATCTTCTTCGTCTTCTATATTTTCTCTATCATTTTAGATAATTGGTTATCTTTACAGCCGTTTTTAACGCCCTGTATAAACGACAGACAATACGTGGCATACTTTTGAATCTGTGGAAATAGAACACTTACCTACTGCTGAACTCAGAGGCATTCATTAAATTTTATTAATAATTTTTAATCACTATTGAGGGATTATCTGTGATTTGTACCAACGCCAACGAAGCTTAGATAACACTGAAAGTGAATCTAGCTAAGGAGATACTTACGTAATAATTAGCGACTCTGAGCGTAGCGGATAGAATTATGAGGAGTAACACACAGGACGAAAGAAAATTTGACCCTTTTCCGTACTAAGGTACGCACTCTGTGCAGTCGCGGCCAGCCGGTAGGTACTTGTCTAATCTATAATCTACAGATTGAAGGTTGATTTAATCCAGGTTGAAATTATCCTGATTACACATACATAATATTATCTGGATTAACAATGGCGATAGATTGTACATCTGTCGTCTGTGCAGGGCCTTAATCTTAATGCTGTTCTCTCCTTCATAACTATTAGGATACGTTTATGTACACGCGGGGCGTTGCGCGGCGCGTGGTGCGTCGTGTTGCGCGGTAAACTCAAACATATGGCCATGTATGAGAGCGTTTATACAGAAGCGTTTGCGTTGAACGCGGCGGGCACCGAGGTCACGCGCCGCGCGACGCAAGCATAATATGTTTGCGTATACATACTTGGCCATATTATGGCTAAGTATGAGAGCGTTAATGCAGAATCGTTTGCGTTGAACGTGGCGGTTGCAGCGGCGGGCACCGCACAACGCGCCGCGTGTGCATAAACGTACCCTTACTCGATATTTATCTGCCAAAACATGTCGTGAGATATTTTCAGTTACAATTTCCAATTTTTTCGTATATGTCCCAGCCTTAAATCATGTTATCACAGGTTCACTTCGTCTGACCTCCCGGAGAAGTTCGGCAAGACGGCCAACGCCCCCCGCTCGAGCCAGCACACCATCCCCGCTTGCGAGCAGCGCTGTCAGTATCCTCGTCACCGAAGCAAGCCCTGACACCGCCCCCCCGCCTTCGGCACCCCCCACCGTCGTAAGAGTACTCGTACATCGAGAGAGTGACGAGCAGCCCAGCTGATCGATGACCGAAGAGCCCCAAGAGGCTCCAACAAACCAATAGTTCTAACTACACTGGTGCGCTTTCAACTTGCGATTCAACTTGCGTTAGAAGCATCCTAAACTACCTAGACGTATGCCTGTGCGCATGCCACATGCTCGCTGGCAATAAAGCTCACGTTGGCTGGCCCATCAGCACATGGGTAGACGCATGCGCTATTGCATGTATTGCTTCGACAGCGCACATGACGCGTACCTCTACGCAAGTTGAAACGTAAGTTGAAAGCGCACCAGTGTAGTTTAGACCAAATAGTATATTAGAGTAAACATAAGTACTAAGTACCAGGCTGACATAAAGACAAAGTGAGTGTCAAAAGTTTTAAAGATCGAATATTGTGTTCAAGCACGGGTAACAGTGATATTACAACGGTTAGGTCGTAATTGTGATTTTAAACCAATTTAGATTTAGACGTCGATAAGTATTGTTATATTTAAAGATTATTAAAAAAAAACGAAAATATCAATTCCTTTAGTGAAAAATTAAAAATAAAGTACATAATAATATTAAATAACCGGAGACTTCCATACGCAATAAAAGTTATACCTAATATGAAATAGCATTAAATCACTCATCACGTTAAACCGTTTTTAGCTTTACGCTTAGTAAACGCCGATTGGTTAGATGGTTTTATTATAGATATATTTAAGAACCGAGTAGAGTCGCGCGATTGTATATTACTTTGTTACTGTAAATAGCGTTATTATGTATAAGCCAGCGACTGATATGACGTCGGGGCCTGTTATAAAAAGCTGCGCAAAGCGTCTACTTTTAACTATGGCTGTTCAAACAACCAATATAAATAAAAGTTAAATTTTCCATTTGAATTATTGTTGCAAAACATTTTCTGGATAGTAACCACTGCCGTGATACAATTGTTGCTACAAATACAATAGTTTCAGGTAATTAACCATAATTTATTTTAATTTAACCCTGTCATTCTAAGTACAGTTTCGAGTTCTACAGAATTGTTAGAAATTGTGTACCAGCACCTAAGAACTAATTCACCTGACAATATTCGCTATAGGATAAAGTAGTAACTTGATAAGAGTATCAAGATAATTCAAAAGATTTTTGTACAAGTCATTTATTTTTTGTGTAACAATTTTTTTTTATTCAATAAGGTAATGATCAATGTCATAACATCTTTCTTCTACGGAAGCAAACAAAATGTAACGTTTAGTTTCATTGTTTCACGTTGAGGCATTGTCTAAAACTGTAATAACGACGATCCCAATCACTTCTGACTGGGTGGTAGTATCTCACTAATGTTTAAAATGCATTGATTGATGCAGTAAGAACGCTATAAATTCAGCCAATCAGCCCCCCGATTGTCTAAAAGTTGCCGATCAAATCGTCAAAGTAAAATAAACCATAAAGTCATTGTATTAGAGCTCAATTCTGTTTATCCATTCTCATACGTTTAGGTATGTACGATACTCTAAACGGTTGAGAATGGATACACGAAATTGAGCTCTAATTCAATGCCGTTATGGTTTATTTTACTTAGACGCCGAACTTTGACGATTTGATCGGCAATTCTTACACAATCGCGCTTCAGAGGTGATTGCGATCGTCGCACGGTGGCAATCGATTTTAGGAATAAATTGAATTTGAGACAAAGAGCTACGAGTAGTATTGTATTAGCATTATTTCCCTTGAACTTAACTGTTCTCGCAAGGCAAAAAATGAACTATGAGTTCAAACTTCTATAACAAAAAATGAACCTGTTAGAAAAAAAAGGAAAAATAGAATAACCCGATTATTGACTGAATAATATATAATTTTTATTTTATTTTTTCCTCTAACTTAATTATGTTATGTTATTAAATGTGAATTATATTTCATGAAGCGAATTTGTGTCAGAGTTAAAAATAATGGCCATGTTTGCAACTTACAATCACACAATATAAAAAAGCAGTCTGTAATTCTTCTCATTAAGTATAAGCTTTGTTATTATATGTTTAAATGAACTTCAGGTGCATGTAGTAATATTTATATTATTTAGCAAGTTGTACATACCCGTCCATTAATATAATTATGTTTTGACTTTTATGTTCTAATATCGATATCATTAAGTGGTTAATTTTATTTAATATAAAATCCTCGAGAGATGTTTACTTTATTACGTCACACTACTGGTAAAATGACGAGGGCAGGGTTTAATTAACTACCTAAATGTTTAAAAGATAAATAATTGTTGCACCAAACAGCGCGGTAGTAAATTAAAAAAAACATGGCGGCTTGTGTGCGTATCCATAGATTAAAGAGGAACATTTTAAGGAATGGTTACTGTGGCGTCAAAAAATAAATAACACTTGCATAAATTGAGTTTCAAAATGTAGTTTTAATAGGTAAAACCATAATCAAACAAATAAGTATCGGTACTAATAATAACCTGGACATATACTACTAACGCATAAAGCAGTAAAATTTCAATATTGTTTTTGACATGTCATACAAAATAAATGACGTCTCCAAACAAAATTGAAATAATACTGCTTTAGCGTTGGCGTTTGTTGTAACTTATATGTGTTTGCAGGTGACGCTTGATATAAGCTGGCAATTCCTTTAGGTACCAAATTCCAAATTATCGTTTTTCATGTCGATACTTTTAACAGTCTACTCAAATCATATTATTCATAATTTCCAAATAGGTAGGTACTTAATTTAATCGTAGCAAGGACCAAGTCATATACCTAGTAACATATTATTAATTTTTACTGACGACTTAGCTTTCTTTAATTTATTTTTTATTTTTGAGTATAATTTTTTCGTAATATGATTAATTTTTCGGTTGCGCTATTTTCAACAAAAAGTATATTTCATGTCTCTACGTACTAGGCGACTAAGTGCCGATTTCATCAACGTAGAGTGACGTTTAACCGAGAAATAAATTGGGCGTTCTGACAGTCTTTTGAAAATCTCTCAAAATAGCTTTATTCATATGTTAAACCGTAAACGTTACTCAGCGATGGAAAAATTGGCCCTAAGCGAAGTAGACGAATGGCAAATATTTCGTCCAGTTTAGTTGTCTTGGTCGGCTAGTAAAATCAAAGTTAATACAAAGTTGTCTGTAATAGGGATGTTGTCTACTAATCGAACCAGCAACTCTTTATCAAACGTCAAAACGTGCGCATAGTATGTGGGAGCTTGTGTGAATCGGTGTGCTGTGATGTGATAAACATTTGACCCACTTTTTGTAGTTTATTCAATAATTTAAAATGGGTATAAACCAACAGCGGGCGTACATTTTAGTACTTTAGAAGGCTCTCTATTTAATAAACGGTAAGAAACGTAGGCAACATCCCAATCTGTTTACCTTTTCAGTCAGCTAAGGAAAAATAGATTAAATTATTTATTATTGTGCTCTATACAATTCCGAACTACCTATAACACATTTTAACCCACGCGGTTGGTCTTATGGTTGCAATAGAAAATACATAGTTAAATATACAGATTATTATGATTTATAGTAGAATGAGCCTTTTCAGAGATATGCGGTTTTCTTCACGCACGCAGTTAACCTCCACTTGAATAGATTTTCACGTACCCCCGCGTCTGTAAATCACGCACGGTATTAAATGCTAAATGAAAATGTAAGGCGTAAAGCGTCGGGTCGCGGATTTCTTCAATATCGATAAAATAATACCAAATATGGTTCGATCCCAGGAACACATCTCTAACTTCTAGGCTTTATGTGCATTTTGAGCAATTAAATATCACTTGTTTTAACGTTTAAGGAAAATATCGTGAGGAAACCTGCATGCCTAAGAGTTTTTTATAATGTTCTTAAAGGTGTATCAAGTCTGCCAATCTACACTTGGCCAGCATGTATGTAGGTCTATGGCCTAAACCCTTCTCATTCAATAAGTTTGTTTAGTAGTATGCCGGCGATGGAGTGACCTGAATGAATGAATACAAAATACGCATATCTCTGAAAAGCCCCTAGCCCAAGGTCCACGAAGGTCAATGCTGAAAGCGAATTAGCTCTGCGCTGCAAGTGTTTGCATCGACCATCAAAAACAATAGACCTATCGGCGTAATATCTACGCAAATAACGACTTAAATTGGGCCACGAAATCAACGCTCAAATAAAAATAAAAATCAATCGTCAGCGTCGATTGTCAAAAAAAATTAAATGTTCATACTTTGGCCACAAAAAACTCTGCGCATTGTAGCGCTGTTTCCTGGCCTTTGCACACAAAAATATTATTTTTTTCACGATTGCAGCTTAAGGCTACGAATTCGCTTTGAGCGTTGATTTCAAATCCTATCGGGAAGCCACAATACATTTGTTTCTGCCACTCGACACTGACGCTTGCGGCGCAGAGCTAATTTGCTTTAAGCATTGAACCTCGTGGCCCTAACATACGTGTATCTATCGCCAAAAGAAATAAAATATTGATGTTGGCGTTTTGTTTAAAAGCTTTGTCTTTCTTAAAGAGTTCGATGTATAAAAAATATAGGAATTTTCGAAACCTATTTCAAAGTAATTTTTAGATTTTTGACCCTTACACTTTATTGACTAACTAATATTTACCACCGCGCTTTTACAAGATTTACACTACTGCTTAAAAACCCTTTAAATATAGCATTAAACCCCGATTTTTAACCGGAACTTTGAAAATTTTAATAAAAACGACGTTATATATCTAACTAAATAGAATAGACATGTTTCACGAATACCGTTTTATTATTATTACTTGTAAATAAGTAGATAAAGAGAGAAATGCAATAATTTTTCATAATTTAACGTAGTAAAAAAGTTAGAAATTACGTTAAAAAAGTCATGACGATGTACGATGTTAAAATATGGTAGCTAGACGAATTCATTATTACAAAATCATAGACAAAATGTGGACTGCAGAAAAAATTGGCTACAGAAACAAATTAGGAAATCAAACATAGGCACAAACTGGTATCAAAACTGCATTACCTAATTTAATATTAAATTGCCATAATATTCCAGTTCAGTTCTAAACCTAGGGCTTAGGGCTATAAAGCCTAGGATAACGAATAATGATCCACTTCATTTAATTAGTTGGACGTACAAATAAATAATGAAACCAATCTTCACCAAAATCGCTCAAATGAAAAAACCCCATGGTGGCTTATAACCAGTAATGAAAGTCAATTTTGCTCAGGGATAAAAAAGGTTTTGTATTTAAAATGCTGTTAAAATTAAAACTAGCATTTCTAATTAATTTTAAAGGCTCATAAGACATTCAGAAACGCCGCAAAATAATTTGATTTTTTAAGCAATACTTTTACATAGGGTGTTAAATTAAAAATAAACATTAGATATTTTGATTAATTTGTGTTTTAAGCCTTAAGTAATTCAAAAATATTAATTGTAGAAATTAGTCATTTCATAGTATTGTCATGCTAATGAGGTAATTATTATGTGTTATACCTATATAACATGTATGCTTTTGTGGAACTCATTGTGGAAACACTGCATATAGTCCAGTAAAAAGTTAAATGAAACCATGATCTGACCAGTTTTGGCGCAATGAGTAAAAATGTGTTCATTAATACTTAAATAAAGATATTATGAAAGGAATTTTGATTTAAATTTAGGGGAAAGGGATGAAAAAAATAAAAAAGGGGTTGAAAAATGCCTTTTTTTTAAATAACTTAATAACGGTAGGAAATAGAAAAAAAAGTTTCAAGTAAGAGTTGTAGAGAAAAAAATTCTACACAAAAAAGTTCCTTTTCATTTTTTTGTTATCTGCTTTAGTTTAGCTGCAAAAAATAAAAATTAAATTTGCTTTGTAATTAATTATAAAGATGTATAAAGGCGGGAAACATAGTGCCTATCTCAATTAATTAAGTTTTGAATAACGGTAGTACAGTCAAATTATTCAGGTATTTTTTCGAAATAGAAGATACTTCCGAACATTATCCAACAGTTTTCAAAATCGGTCATCGTAGCTATTAAAACTCTAACCTGCGTGATGTCAGATTTCAGATTGAAACTTTTTCGCTTTCTATATTAAAAAGTTAGACTTTAGACTGTTTGACTTTAATTTGTTTTTAACCAATTTTAAAAAAAAGAGGAGGTTCTCAATTCGCTCGCTGAGTCTTCTATTGCAAACTTCAAAAATCTAGATACTCTGATACAAAAATATAGGCCAATTATTTATACCTTTCATCCCATTGTTTATGACAATGGAGATTGGGAAATAATTTGTTAGATAACAATTGAATAACATTTTGAAAAATGGTGGTTAAACTTTTGTTTCTCCAGGGCTCGATTCTTTCAAGTGTTAAGAAGATACTAGAAGTTTTTCAAATTTTTAAAATCACATCTTATGTTATAAAAAAAATATTTTTATTGCTGAACTCTCTTTAGCGGGGGCGCGCGCATGCTGTAAGAGCCGCGCGGAGCCCTATTTTCAACGTCAAATTAAAATTATAAATAATGGAGATAGAATCCCGGGACTTGGGACTTTTTTATTGGAAATTTCCTCCTCTTAACGAGCTTTTTTCAAAATTGCTTAAATGTCAATATTTTTCGAGTTATTAACAAAAAATCGGCCAATTGCGAGTCGGGCCTCGCTCTTTTAGGGTTCCGTTAAAAAAATTAAATTAAAATATTTTCATGTACCCATGGAAACATTTTAATTTAATTTTTTTAATTTAATTTAATTTTTATTATTTGTTGTTATAGCGGCAATAGAAATACATATGTGAAAATTTCATCTGTTTATCTATTAAGGTTTACGAGATACAGCCCGCTGACAGACGGACGGACGGACGGACGGACGGACAGCGTAGGCTTAGTAATAGGGTCCCGTTGGTACCCTTTGGGTACGGAACCCTAAAAACGAAATATCATTTTTTTTATTTTTTTTATTATAACATATTTTTTATTATGACATTTTGACTTTATACAGTATACTACATTAAACCAATTTTTTATTAAATCATTTTTTTTCATCTTATTTTGTTAATAACAATTGCAATTTTTTACCTGCACCAAAATCCTTCAAAAACATTTTTCTAGAGGTGATTCCGACTCGAATGAGCCATCGCTCATATTTTTAGGACCTTTATCTCTATTTTTCACGTTTTTGAACTTGTTGACTAGACTAATACGTAGGTATGTATTTACGAATTCAAATAAATATTGACGAATTTCAAAACATAACATTGACATAACATTTGACGACCTCGCTGGCTCAGTGGTGAGCTGTGTTGTCTTATAACTGGGAGGTCTCGGGTTCGATTCCCGGCGGGGTCAATTTTGGAATTTATAATTTCTGAATTGTCTCTGGTCTGGTCTGGCGGGAGGCTTTGGCCGTGGCTAGTTACCACCCTACTGTCAAAGACGTGCCGCCAAGCGATTTAGCGTTCCGGCACGATGGCGTGTAGAAACCAATTAGGGGTATGGGTTGAATATTCACTGCCATACCCCTTCGAAGTTAGCCCGCTACCATCTTAGACTGCATCGTCACTTACCATCAGGTGAGATCGCAGTCAAGGACTAGCTTGTCATCGAATAAAAAAAACACTTCGGCGATGAAACTTGACAACATAATAGTGCTGTCAATAAAGAGAACAATTAGTTCAGTTTCTACACTTTTTTGCCAAGTTGTATGAAATTAAAAATCACATCAGTGTGAATTTGCAGTACGCAGGAGGCGTAATATAAAATAACTAGTAGGGCGCGTGGGTGCGCGGCCCGCAAGCGGACCGCGGTTTTTCTATCGTCAAGTGGACTTTCAGGTCCTGATCATTTTCTATCAAATAACCACTCTTCCATGTTTTATACTCTCCGAGATAGATGCCGATGAAATTGGTATGGCCGCCATCTTGAATCCGCCATTTTGAAATTTTTTTCAGCTCACTGCCAATTGGATGAGGTTTCGAGTATTTTTTGTTTGAGCACCTCCCACCTATCTTCAATACCCTGGCCGTGCTCCTCACCCACCTTCCAAACCCTCGATCATCATATCTCATCATTTGTCAGAATGAGAATTCTTTTATAAAAACAAATTTTGAAAAGGAACCGTATCAAAGTCTTGCATAGTTCTCAGCTTCTAGTCTATTCAATATTCGCCATATATTTTGTATGGAGAAAAAACTTTCCGCCATCTTGGATTTTTTTCTATTCATCAAATAGACCTTTGGGTCCTGATCATCTTTTGCCAAGAAACCACTCTTCCATCTTTTATACTCCCCGAGATAGACACCGAAGAAATTTGTATGGCGGCCATCTTTTTTCCGCCATTTTGAATTTTTTTTCAGCTCACTGCGAATTGGATGAGGTTTCGAGTGACATTTGTTCGAGCACCCCCCACCTATCTTCGATACCCTGGCCGTGCTCTTCACCCGTCTCCGAAATCCTCAATCATCAGCTCTCTCCATATTTTTCCTCCGAATGAATTTTTGTCTTCTGTACGAAACAATCAGTGAAAAAAATTTTTTTCATACAAAATTTTACAGGAGAGGTGATCAATCAGTCAGTGAATCAGTGAATCAGCACGAACAGCTATATATATATTAAAGAGAACAATTAGTTCAGTTTCTACACTTTTTTGCCAAGTTGTACGAAATTAAAAATCACAGCAGTGTGAATTTGCAGTACGCATGAGGCGTAATATAAAATTCGATCCGTAGTCAACCCAAGTCAGTTGACTTGGGTTGACTACGGATAGAAAAATACCTGAAAAATACGGAGGTATGACAAAATACGAATTTCATACCATATCAAAATACTTTAAGTATATGAGACGTGTCCATGCTTAAAACTAAGTATACAAAAGTCATGCGTTTCATCAAACTATTGTCAGGTTTTGTGCTGTGCAACTCAATCATATTTTTGTATCAGAGTATCTAGATTTTTGAAGTTTGCAATAGAAGACTCAGCGAGCGAGCCCCACACAAATGAAGTTTGATTCTTATTTGATTATGTTATCGAATTCTGTTTGTAACTCTGGAAACTAGTATGTTTGTAGTTTTATTTGTAAAGTATAATAAATGGCCAATTGCGTGTCGGGCCACGCGCAGTGTAGGGTTCCGTAGTTGCCAGTCACAATATTATGCGTATAATTTTAGGCCTATATTGTACACACTTCTAAGTAGAAGTGTGTAAAATATAGGCCTAAAATTAGGCCGATCACTGCCGCTATAATCTATACTAAAAAATACTTTTTAAAAAACCGACTTCAGACGCCCGCGCCACTACAAAGTATATAATTTATTGTTGTTATTGTAAAAAGCGCTCGACCGATTTCGATAAAATTTAAATGGGACCACCTGGGAATACCCTTTGAAACAAAAAAAAGAATTTTGCAAATCGGTTCAGGTGTCTTCGAGTAATCGGTGAACATACACAAAAAAAAGGATTCCGACGAATTGAGAACCTCCTCCTTTTTTTAAATTGGTTAAAAACAAATTAAAGTCAAACAGTCTAAAGTCTAACTTTTTAATATAGAAAGCGAAAAAGTTTCAATCTGAAATCTGACATCACGCAGGTTAGAGTTTTAATAGCTACGATGACCGATTTTGAAAACTGTTGGATGATGTTCGGAAGTATCTTCTATTTCAAAAAAATCGGCCAAGTGCGAGTCGGGCCTCGCTCTTTTAGGGTTCCGTTAAAAAAAATACATAAAAATATTTCCATGTACCCATGGAAATATTTTATTTTATTTTTTTAATTTAATTTAATTTAATTTTTATTATTTGTTGTTGTAGCGGCAATAGAAATACACAATCTGTGAAAATTTCAACTGTCTACCTATTACGGTTACCGAGATACAGCCCGCTGACAGACGGACGGACGGACGGACGGACGGACAGCGTAGGCTTAGTAATAGGGTCCCGTTGGTACTCTTTGGGTACGGAACCCTAAAAATACCTTATTAATTTGACTGTACTACCGTTATTCAAAGCTTAATTAATTGAGATAGGCAGTAGGCACTATGTTTCCCGCCTTTATACATCTTTATAATTAATTACAAAGCAAATTTAATTTTTATTTTTTGCAGCTAAACTAAAGCAGATAACAAAAAAAAATCGGCCAAGTGCGAGTCGGGCCTCGCTCTTTTAGGGTTCCGTTAAAAAAAATTAAATAAAAATATTTCCATGTACCCATGGAAATATTTTAATTTAATTTTTTTAATTTAATTTAATTTTTATTATTTGCTGTTATAGCGGCAATAGAAATACATAATAAATGTGAAAATTTCATCTGTCTATCTATTACGGTTTACGAGATACAGCCCGCTAACAGACGGACGGACGGACGGACGGACGGACGGACGGACGGATGGACGGACGGACAGCGTAGGCTTAGTAATAGGGTCCCGTTCGTACCCTTTGGGTACGGAACCCTAAAAATGAAGTGGAACTTTTTTGTGTAAAATTTTTTTCTCTACTACTTTTACTTGAAACTGTTTTTTCTTTTTCCTACCGTTATTAAGTTATTTAAAAAAAAGGCATTTTTCAACCCTTTTTTTATTTTTTTCATCCCTTTCCCCTAAATTTAAATCAAAATTTCTTTTATAATATCATTATTTAAGTATTAATGAACACATTTTTACTCATTGCGCCAAAGCTGGTCAGATCATGGTTTCATTTAACTTTTTACTGGACTAATACATAGCATAGTATCTATTGAATTTTAGACTTGTTTTGAAAAGAGCAACCGTCAAGTTTCTTGCTGGTTCTTCTCAGCAGGAAGGGCAATCCGAACCAGTGGTAGACTCATCGACGATTCAAAAAGACTTGTAAAAAAGTTTATTTGAATAAAAAACATTTCTATTCTATTCTATATGTCACATGGGAGCAAAGACTTGTTTTTGTGGCTTGGAATCCCACACTAGTCTGTCTATTTCGCTCAAATGTACCTACCATTCTTAACTGCTGGGATTCAAACTCAACACACAAACAAAACGAACTTTGCTTACTGCAAAATATAATTTAATGTTTTTTTACAAAGAATGGAGTTTTGATTTAATAACTTTTCTGCAATCCAAGTTTTGTCTATTTTATAGAACAGATGTTGAGCAGTGTACGACTTATGTATCATACATTATTATATTTAAATTGTATTATATGTAAATAAAAAGTTTTAAGTGAGACCTGCGAAATATGATTTTCTTCCGAGGTACAAAAATATAAATTAACCATGTTGAAAACTATGATTAAAAAAAAATTTAATAATTGTATTTTTATTTGCAATCCTACTTTCTATAAGAGCTCAAAAGCTGCCCCTACCCTTCTCTATTTTTGAGAAATAGAGAAGGGTTAATCCCTGCAAGGTTGTCTCAATAAACATGAAAATGTTGTTCAACCATGGTAAGCCAGAAGTAAAAAATTTTTCTAAATAATATTTTGTTTGTGACTACAAACCCGATTTTTACTTGCATCAATAGAAAGGTACATAATTATGTTTTCTTAGGGCCGATTTCACCAACTTAAAACAAATCTTATCCGAGCTTAAATTTTATATTTTGACAGAGTTTTCAATACAATAATACTGTCAAAACGCCCATTAATCGGGCATAATGTCGAAAAAAATACCCCCCCCCCCCATCTGCGAAGTTTACCAATCGAAAAATCAGAAATAATTATGGTCAATAGAAGTATATTTTACAGGAAAAATAAAACCTATGCTCTAACTAACATAGTTTTTTGATATTAACAATAAACCTCTACAAACAAAGTTAACGAATAATAAGCAAATTAATATAATATTATCATTTCACTTTTACTTCTGGAGTACGGAAGAAAAACTGTCAGATTCCTAATCCTAATAGGAATCATAGTAACAGATGACGATAGGGATGGTATAGAGGCTTTTTAGACCAGTGTTGGACAAAGTAACATGTCCACTAAAATGTTCACACAGTAAGCCTGCCAATGGCTCATTTTGTAGAGAGATGGTTAGGCAGATGACTTTAAACTGCAGTAGTTTAAAGTCATCTGACTAACCATCTTCAGTCTTCATCACAGTTTCGGTTTCAAATTATTCAAAAAATCCAGATTATATAGAAATACAAGTTTTTGCTGTGGCTTCGCTCACGTTAAGTTCGATTTTTCAAACCCCTATTTTACCCCTTAGGGGTTGAATTTTCAAAAATCCTTTCTTAGCAGATGCCTATGTCATAATAGCTATCTACAACGTGTACTGAAAGTCCGAAAAATGACTGCAGGGTATGTGTGTGTAGCTAATAAAGAATCATCTATAAAAATATTGAATAGATAAGCACATTTATTTACCATACAAACTTATTCAATTGATATTAATGCGCTTACTTGTGACAACCCAATGATTCCCAACCCAATTGAACCCAATTGAAGGGTCTGTGGTCAGGTGGTGAAGCTGTCAAGCAGGAAAGTTGTAAAATCAGCTGTTCTACTAAATAATTTAAATTTTACAGCTTAGTTAATTTCGAAAACATTTAAAAAAAGTGTTAAATTCTCATTTTGTTATTAAAGACTTAAAACTCTTGCTCAAAAACTTCTCCTTCGTGGACAAGTAATAAAAAATACTGTGACGTATTGGATGGACGACGTGATTCAAAACTCAACGACATCGAGACAAACCGGGGGAGTATTTCTTTTCTTTTAACATTGTTAAAACATGATAGTGTTAGTTCATTGAACGACTACATGTACATACCCCACACGCTAACTGTAGGTACATTCTCGAGTTTCGAGACACGTCTCTCCTCGCACAAAGGCAAAAACTTTTCTCTCTTCACTTGACAATAACTGTGGAAGTGAAGGTGAAGAAAAAGCTGTACTGCTGTACTGCCTCAGACAGTTCACATTACTAACATTCACTGTAGATTGTAGGCTCAACTTTTTATTATTATTTTAAATTAATTGCTATCGTTTATTCATTGTTAAATAGAATAGGTGCAGCTGTGCCAATAGCTGCTCAATCTTATCAAACAGTACAAAACACTAAATAATATTTTAACTTTCTCTTTTCTACTCATTTAGTAAATCTTTTTCATCTACCATTATCCTTCCTGTGTAACTTTATTTCTTGTTTTCCCTCACTCACACATATTATTTGGTGTTTTCAGGTGTAGTACTGCACTAAAACGACTACAATGCAAACTAGACGGGCAGCAGCCATGGAAGATCAGCTGAAACTCAAAAATGCTCTTCGTGAACTCAAATCTTTGAAACAACTCAATGAGCAGTTGCTGAAGGAGCATGAAGAAAGTGAAATAGAAGTTACAGCTGTGGTCGCCAAGAACTCACAGTTGAAGGCTGAACTAGCCGAACTGAATGGTGCTCACTCATTAGTGCTACAAGAACGCGATCAACTCCAGGAGGCGGTCAACTCGTTTAGTGTTTGCATACAAACATATGAAGAGGCCTTGGGGAAAATATCTGCTCTGGAGGATGAATTGAGTGGGGCTCAAAGAAAAATTGATGACCTTCAGTCACAATTAAAAATCTATGAAAGTCAAGCGACAAACAATTTGTATGACGAACTGCTTGCTTCATCCTCAACAATGTCAGTCATTGATCTGACCGGTGACAGCCCCTGTAGGAGAAATAGTAACCTACTACAAAAAAATGACAGGTTACAATTCGTTAGTCATAAAAAAATTAAAAAATACATCAAAATTGGCAAAATAATTAAAAAAACCAAAAAATTAATTAAGAAACAAAGGGCGCATACTAAAAATATAGTATTGAGAAAGGAACGTTCACATTTATTGACTAAACTTGAGACTTATTGCTCATCTTTGACTGAAATCAGAGCAAAATATGAGGTGGATGTTCAACGTTTGAATGATCAAATTTTAAGCTTGAATGATTCCCTAAAGAAAGTTACCATTGAGTATGAGCAGTCACAAAGTCAGATCCATGAGCAAATACTGGCAGCTGATGAGTTGTTAGCCCTAGGTAATTATAATATGGCCCGCTTTGAGTCATTGACAAACAAGTGTCAATGTAATCACATACCTATGGCTAGCAATGACTGCAATAATAGTACAATACTCCCTGAAAAATTGGCTTCTCATGCGGAGCAGAACACAGTACCTATAGATGGTCAATGCCGGAAACTACAAAATAGTGAACATAATAATAGTATATCAGTAAATTCTTTGTGGCAAAGAACATTTGTAGTTTCTGATGAGATGGGAAAAGACTTTGGCCATTTACTCGGTAATAACTTGCATCAACAGGTCCTCAACATATGTAACCCCGGGGCCCCCTATGAACATATAATTAAAAATATTAAGGCAAATTGCTTAGATAAGTACAGTACAGTTGTTTTGTTAATTGGTGACAGCCTGAAAATACTTAAAAAAGATGTATTAAGAAGCTTTGAATATTTATTACATGTACAAAAAAAGTCAGGTTGCAAGTTTATACTTTGTGCTTTTCCCTACTCTGTCACATTGACCCCAGCACAGAATAACCATATCTATAAGCTTAACTTGCTTTTACATAACCTAACTTATGGTCATAGAGAATATTTTCATTTCTTTAATACCAATAAGTTTATTAGAAAATTTCAATTGACAAGGGATACTATGCATCTACCCTTTAGATATAGGAAACAAATAGCTACATTAGTAGCTTACAATATACAAGATTCAGCTATTTTTAGCTTGAATGGCGATGGTACATGTTGTACAAATAATATTGACGTAGTTAGTAATATTACTAATTCAAGTATTTTGACAATAAAATCTAGTGTTTCAATTTTAGTTGACAAAAGTACATGTTGTACTAACAATATAGACATAATTAGTAGTAGTACAGTACTAATCCAAGTTTTTCGACATTAGACTCCAATAGGAATAATTCTAATATTGTTTTAAACTAACCAATAAGACAACAGATGAGCAATATAAGATTAATCTTGTACACCAAAATATACAGGGCTTATCTGGCAAAGAACACGAGATTGAGCTATTTATTAAAGAATTCGATATTGACATCTTATGCCTCACCGAGCATTGGCTCAATTCTCATCAGTTAATTATACATTTTGATAATTATTTACTGTCAAGTGCGTTCTCCAGAGGGACTGCTATACGCGGGGGTTCTTTAATAATAACGCGCAATAACATTAATTGCAAAGAGCGAAAAGACATTGTTAGTCTTTCTATGGAACGCATTATTGAGCTGTCTTGTGTCGAGCTGGACCGATATATTATAGTCTGCGTGTACCGACCCCCCTCAGGCGATTTTGTTCATTTTGAGGAGGTCATGGAGGATGCCTTAGGGCGGCTATGTAGGTCATCAAAGAAAATAGTAATTTGTGGAGATTTTAATATAGATATTTTGCATCAAACGCCTATCACAGGAAGATTACTAAACTTATTTAAAAGTTTCAACCTGGAAAATATTTTTGTTGAAGCTACAAGAATAACAGCGCATTCGGCAACTTGTATTGATAACATTTTCTCTGATTGTAAAATTATCAAAAAATTGATTATCACTTATTTAAGATCTGACCATTGCGGGCAAATGATATCTATTCCGAGCAGTGAGCAGAATGTAACAAAAGTAGTAAAATATAGGCCAGTTACCACCAAAAAAGTAAGGCAATTCAAACAAAATATCGCAGCTGCAATGCCGACGCTTGATGTTGCACAGGGTGGTCCGAATGAAATTTATAGAGAGTTTTTTGATCTATTAAACTCTCAATTTAACTCTGTCTTTAAGGTAATAGAAAAAAGATTATTTAAAAATCTTAAATTTAGTGATTGGGCAACTGTTGGCATCTATAAAAGTAGAAATAGGCTGTTTGACTTGTATGCAGAAAAACAATATAATTATGCCCCCGCGTTTATAGAATATGTAAGAAATTATTCCAAATTGTTTAGAAACGTGTGCATACAAGCAAAGTCACTTCACATAAAACAAAAAATTGTAAATTCGGATAATAAAATAAAAGCAGTATGGGACATCATTGGTGATGAAATGGGTAAGAATAAGGTACATTATAATAAACTGGAGCTTAAAATTAACAACCATGTAATTGACTCCGATATAGAAATTGCAAATACATTTGAGAACTTTTTCAAAAATATACCAGTAACCACGACCAGTTTCCTCGCCAACAGAAGCCTATAATCTTCTAAGAAGCAATGTCTCTGAGTGCAATAAATTATTTAGGTTTAAACACGTTACCCCATATGATATTATCAAAACATTTAAATCATTGCAAAATAAAAAAACAGGAGATCTATGGGGAATATCAGTTAAAATAATTCACAATATCATTGATATTATTGCGCCCTATCTTGCTTTAATTTTTAATAAGTCTGTAGATTCTGGATCTTTTCCAGACCTGATGAAATGTAGTAAATTAATACCTCTTTTTAAATCAAGAAGCAAATGTGACCCGAATAACTACAGACCAATTTCAATTTTGCCAACTCTCAGCAAGATATTTGAAAAAATAATGCTCAACCAACTGCTTCTACACTTTAATTTAAATATACTTCTTCACCCTGAGCAGTACGGTTTTACTAAGGGTCGATCAACAACCGATGCAGCCGCAACGCTGTTGCAACACATATTCGATGCATGGAATAACTCACAGAATGCCATTGGTATTTTCTGTGATTTATCAAAAGCATTCGACTGCGTTGATCGCGAGACCCTTTTGCTTAAACTGAGCCACTATGGTACTAGAGATTTTGCGCTTAGCCTCATTGCGTCTTATCTTAGTGATCGTGTTCAAAGAGTATGTGTCAATGATGTAAAATCATCCGGATCAGCCTCAGTAATGGGTGTACCCCAGGGTTCTATTCTAGGTCCATTCATGTTTTTGATTTACATAAATGATTTACCACATTTTGTCCAAAATACTTGCGATATTGTACTATTTGCTGATGATACGTCTTTGATTTTTAAAGTCGATAGGACGAAAGACAATTTTGACGATGTAAATATTGCATTATCTCAAGTTTCTGAATGGTTTACGGCAAATAATCTACTTTTAAATGCTAAAAAAACCAAGTGTGTTGAGTTTTTATTGCCCAACACCAGAACTGTCAGTAAAAATTTAAAGATAAGTAATGAACCCTTGAAATGTGAGGACTCCACAGTGTTCTTGGGATTAACCCTGGAGTCAAAGCTGCAATGGGGCACCCATATAGCAACACTTGCTGGCAAGCTTAGCTCTGCTGCTTACGCTGTTAGGAAGATTCGACAGTTAACTGACATAGAAACTGCAAAAATTGTTTATTTTGCATATTTCCATAGTATTATGTCATACGGAATCTTATTATGGGGTAAAGCAGCCGATATTGGAAAAATTTTTGTATTGCAGAAGAGGGCAATTCGCGCAATATATAATTTAAAACCGCGGGATTCCCTTCGAGAAAAATTTAAAGAAATAGGCATTCTTACAGTAGCTTCACAATATATTTACAACAATATAATATTCGTCAGACAAAACATTGTGAATTACAAAAAAAAGGGTGATTTACATGATAGGCAAGTTAGAAATCCAAACAGGCTCGTGATTCCTCGATGTCGCCTCAAGAGGGTCCGAAAGACATTTGTGGGAATGGGCGTGACGTTTTATAATAAAATTCCACAGTCGATCTTAGACTTGCCTTTACACAAGTTTAAGAAATCAGTTAAAACTAATCTCATGAAAAAGGCATATTATGCAATTGAAGACTATTTAGATGATAAAAAAGCGTGGACATAATTCGTTCCAGCGATTCATGAGACAGTAGGTGGTAATTTAACTGTATAACTATTCTATTGAATGTAAACTTATTTTGAAAAGAGCAACTGCCGAGTTTCTTGCTGGTTCTTCTCGGCAGGAACGGCATTCCGAACCAGTGGTAGACTCATCGACGATTCATAAGCACTTGTAAAAAAGTTTATTTGAATAAAAGACATTTCTATTCTATTCTATTCTATTCTATTAACCGTGAATAGGTTACAACGCGCGCGGCGCGCAGTAGTGAGTATACCGACGCGTTATGTTTTCTAGGGTTGTGCTAAGATTTTTATTGGTGAAAACTTTCAGCGGTTTACTCAAAAACTATAAGGGCTTCGAGTCCAATGCTTGTGCTGAAGAGTTCTATATGAAAGGTACAAAGGTACCCTGCAGTAGTTTTTCGGACTTTCAGTACACATAGTATATGCCAAAGTTAAGCCTGATCTGTCCTGTTGTTTGAGTTGTGTGTTGATAGATCAGTCAGTCAGTAAGTCAGTTAGTCACCTTTTCTTATTATATATTAAGATTTGCGAAAAAAAATTAGGTCTCTTTCCTTCAATTTGATTAAATGAAAGAGGATATTTTCAATGCGGTTTACTGTCATCAGAAATAATATACATAAATATTTATAATTAAAAATTTAAACTATTAGATAAAAGTTCATATTAACAATTTCTACATGAAAAAAAAAACTAACATCATACCAATTCATTTAGTGGACACTCGAGTACGACGGTTCCACGAGAAGTTGACGCCGTAACTCTTTGGTTTGAAATCCTTTTCAATTTTCGGTACATCCAAGAACCAGATCCAACCGTTCTTTTCGCAATGCTCTATGGCTTCTTCAGGGGTTGAAAACTGTACTTTTAAGTTGGATAATGGGTCACCAGTGGAAGTCCAGCCCATTAAGGGGTTCTCCCAACGTTGGCGTGTGTCAAACTCCATTTCCCAGTGGTGGATGTTGTTGGTGCCGCTTTGCATTGCATTTTTCGGTGGTTGATAGATGCGAACCCGGCGACACTTTACGTGTTCTTCTGGAACTCCAGTTATTGGTGATATATCAACCTGAAAATTTATAAGAACTTATAAAATATAAATAAAACATACCACATAGAACATCAACAAGTTCTAATTGAAACATTCCTCAACTAAGCCTCAAGAAAGTCCGAAAGTCATTTGTGGGAAAGGGCATGATGTCCTATAGTTAAAATCCACAGTCGATCTTAGATTTGTCTTTACACAAGTTTAAGAAATCTATTAAAATTCTCATGAAAAAAGCATAGAAGATTATATAAATGATAGTGTTGATATAACTTGCTCCAACAACTCATGAGACAAAAACTATTAACTAACCTGTGTACAACATATTTTAAAAAGAGCAACCGCTGAGTTTCTTGCTGGTTCTTCTCTGTTGCAACAGCATTCAGAACTAGTGGTAGATTCACTTAACAATTTTGTAAAAGTTCTATTCTATTCATTGCTAGTGCAGTGGTAAAAGCTGTGGTCTAATAGTGGTGATGGTCCCCAGTTTGATTCCAGGCAAGTGTAATTTGGTGATATATTTTTCTTTTACAATGCTGCATAAAATAATAAAGGGTAGGGTTATAGAAAAACTGCCACACCCCTTCCATATTCGTCTGATCCCATCTTAGACTTGTCTCTTACAACCAAGTGAATTCACAGTCAAGGGTTGTCTTGAAAGAACAAAATATAAATTTTTTTGGGTACTATCATAAGGTTTTTTAATAAAACTGTATAGCGTCTATACTATAGACAAAGGATTTATTTAGAAAATAGTTATTACAAATTCTAAAAGATATTACTTAAAAGATATTGTTGAACTAAACAATCTTTTAATCAGAATTTATTAGCATCTTATAAGCAAACATGCTCCAATAATCACATACTACATTTAAGTTTAAATTATTACACAAAGTAGGAACAATATTGCATTGGTATTACGAATAGCAACTGGACACTGTTTGCTAAATAGACATCTCACAATAATGAGAATTCAAGAAGACCCATCCTGTCCAGAGTGTGGTGAGGAAGAGACCAGCTTCCACTTCATAGCTGAGTGCCCTATGTACTCATTGGTAAGATGGGAACTGCAAGGTAAGGATAGATTAAGCGAAGAAGACCTGACAAACCTTTCAATAGGGGACATAGTTAGGTTTATGAAAGCTACAGGTAGATTTGAGGGGGGTGGGCTGCCTGGGCACCAGTAACCTGTGTCCAAACACAGGGAATTGGGTGGAATAGTCCTGACACAGGACTGATCACCCGCCTGGCATTGGCAGGCGTCCCCTCCACAAATACAATACAATACAATACAAAGTTTAAATTGAAAGATCCTGTTGCACTAACCTTTGTAGGAACAGTTATGGCTACGGCTTGCGTCATTTTCTCCTTAGCTTCTTCAGGTGTGGCGAAGACAGTCTCATTGTCAATAATTGGTGCTTCTTTGCGACATGAAGGATCTTCAGCTGCCAATCTTACAGATGTCGAGAAAGCAGGTACTGACCTAAAAATGTTTTAATAATAAATATACAATTTTAAACAGGGTGAAATTTCCCTATTTAAAATGCTTGCTTTCATAGCTGGAACCAAAAATTAAAATGGCGAACACTGCTGTTAGCGCTAAGTGCTCGCCCCACTGCCCGGTGGTGGGGTTAGAAAGAGACATGTATAAAGGCGGGAAACATAGTGCCTACCTCAATTATTTAAGCTTCGAATAATGGTACAGTCAAATTAATGTAATTTAAATATATTGTGTACTTTTATAATATTATATAATTAGGTACAATACTCTATTAAACCTAAATTTAATTCTAAAATTAAAACAAATAAAAACTAATTAAAATCTAAAACCCCATCCAAGCCACCGCAGTGTGGCATAGTACCCAAGATGTTGGCAGCATTACCTCTTTGGATGGCCAAGCTAATCCTTTGGCCAAGGTAGCTGCCAGCTCTTGGATCCCCGGTAGACTCGATCACTCTTTTTGATATCTCTAAAAAAAGTGCGCGAGCCTCCGGGCCCCACGGCCCCAGGGTCTCTACACCAAAAGGCGCAAATATGAAACCACTGTCAAGTTTTTCATATTTGCGCCTCTTAGCCTGTTCGGCGCTAGTAGCCGCTGCACCATGTAATTTAATTTTGATTATGTGAAAAAATGGTGTTGACCTGATGATTATACTACTGATTGGTTCAGGATATTTCACCATCACTCACCACCTGGTGTGATTGCAGTCTAGGTTTTAATTGTTATTGCATAAAAATAAAAAAGATTTTTTGGTAAATAGGTAACAGTTTCTTATCCACTAAGTATTCCTTGTTCCGTACGAGCCATGGTGGCGCCCAGTTTTATGAGCGAGTTAGCAGCAGTTAAAAGCCTATATTTTGATAGTGTTTGAAATTGCTTTTTAGTCCTGGAGATTAGGCCCTCCTGCGCTGCGGCTAACGAATGTTGTCGAAGTGCAGCTGTGGAACTTTAAGAGGCTTCAAATATTTGACTTAGGTCAGCTTACAATAAATAGCTCAGTGTGTAAGACCGATCACCAGAGTAGAGAAAAGGGGTAGACTGTGGAGTATTTTCGAACGAAATATTTGCATGGTTGTTGCACTTACCTAGACAGGCCTGTCCTGGAGAGCCTAGCCGCAGCGCTAATTGCTTGTAACATAGCTGGTTCCTCTTAGATTTTGGAAAATGTTTTCTTGAGATTACCCAACAACTTGAACATTGACTGACATTCAATGATTCATTCCAATAGGGTATTTGACTATATTAAAAATATCGTTTCATTTGGTGTCATCCTAAAAGATTATTATCTAAAAACATTATTCCATTCGACAAAACTAAAAAATAAAGTTTTATTTAATTAGAAAACATTAAATAAAATTGCTATAATTCCGGCCATGGTCACGTGATCGAAAACGTTCCGTGATTTCGAATGACGTCACAGTCCACACCACCTATGGGCTGTGGAATTGTCATTGTTTGAAATGTGAACTGTGACGTCATGAGAGCAAATGGAACGTTTCGGCGGCAATTTATTTTTTTGAATTTATTTCTCGATTTTTATGAAAAATACTGAAAATTATGCCGAAATATACGTTTTGTTAGCTTCAGCATAGCATTATTAACAATTTAAGAAGATTTTCTAAAAGTAGTCAAATACCCTATTCTTGACCACAGTTTATTGACAAATGACATTGACAAGTAGACAATTGACATTTTGTTTGACAGCATCTTGACAGATTTATCCGTGGAAGCATGGAACTAGGAATTACGACTACGTCTAACATGGAAGTTAGAAGGCAGATTGCAACAACAACATTCCATGGAAGTAGTAATTACGACTATGTACCAAGTGTTTGAAACTCTAACCTACTACAGGTTAGAGTTAGACCACGTCTTGGTATTTAACAGGGATAGACGTAGTCGTAATTCCTACATCCTGACATCCGTGGTTTGGTAGGTACCAAAGTATAATCTTAGGTCATAAAGGGAATGCCCACTGTCCATACAACTCTGGGCCCATCGCGACATGCAAAGATTTATTAATGCATTATTTATTTAGGCTTTTAGTGTATCTTTAATAATAAAATCTGGTTCAGGTGGCCGCCAGACTAATAATATGAGAAATATAGCGTATTTTTGTAACCATTTTGGGGTTATGTTTTTGACAGAGAGCTTAATTGTCTGTATTTTTACACTATCCCTGACTTGTTCCTGTTTCAAAATATCACTGTTTATTACTTTAAAACAATAAAACCTACGATTAAAACAACAAATACGCATTTCGCAAGATGACAGAAAATAGACATATCAGACCATTCCTAGTTCCATGTATCAGCCAGAGACACCATCTCAAAGACCTTACACTTACTAACTAGACTGTGCACTATGGCGAAAAAACCGGTCCGCGTGAGAGGGCTCCCGTTGGTAGTGTGTCCCTTTCTAATTACTAGTGACCATGATAAAACAGAACACAGGACAATTTGCTTGTATACTCCGACATTTAATTAGATTCAATAAAATGACATTACGTATTTTACTAAACTCCAATAAATCTCCTAATTTTCACCTAAATAACTTAAAATATTATAACTTGAGAGAAGCGACTTTCTAAGTAAAATAATATTTATGTGATTTACTTTGATTAAATATTTTTTTAGTTTATTTAATTTACTATACGTTACGTATCTACATAACTACTTCTACGAAAAGACTAGAAAAATCTTTGATCCACATAATTCATGGTTACCCTAAAGAATAATACGTAATGTGCATTTAGTATTACCAGTGCCAAACATTTAAGTACTACTTTTACTCAGTATTCATGCTTTATTTTTAAATACAACGCAATAATAATTATTTATATAAACTGTAGAAATATTAAAATAAGTTTCAAAGTTTATGGATTGTTCCTTTTGGTAAATCATCTTCTTCTTCTTCGCGTGCCTCTCCGACTAGCGAAGGTTGGCAGTCAGCTTCGTAAATTCAATTTTGTTCTTCGCGAGGCGAAATAGTTCTGCCGCACTGCTGTTCTCTAGTTTGGTAAATCATAAAAGAGCAAAATATAAAATTTTCTACCATTTCTACCAAACCCAATAATTATATGAGCTAGCAAGACGTCAGACAAGGACACACTACCACCGGAGGCCCTCTCGCCAGGACCGCTTTTGGCTAGCTACCGCTGACAAGGAACTAGCTACCCTATGGAAAACGCCATAGATCTCATTTTAGCTTAACAAAAATGTTTGGTGCACAGTCTAGTTAGTAAGTGTAAGGTCTTTGCACCATCTTCAAAAACATGAGTAAAAGGAAATGTCATCTGATGTCAAAAAATGAATGTTGCCATTTACCATTTCACTCGTGAGTGAAAATATTTATAATCGATTCTTGAATAATATTCGAACACAATCGGTACTGTAGAGTCACTTAATCATATGAGAGCCGTCGGTATTGTTAAGACGTAATCCTGCTGTGTATCGCCTATTTATATCATATTTTGATGTTTTATGTCTCCAATCTTGATGACGTAACCTCGCCTCTCTGGACACATTATACATAACTAGTGACCCGCCCCAGCTTCCCACGTACAGTAGAGCATATTACGCCTATACTTTGCAATCATACTACGCCTATACTTTGCAATCTCCTTGAAATGTTCCCTAAGTTATATTGAACAGCATATTGAACAGTATGTAGGCTTATAAAAGAAGTATTGCTCGGCTTATAATGTAGTAATGTCAACGCGGCGCTGGGGTGGTCACTGGTCGCATCCCTTGAGCGAGTCCCGTCATTGCCATTGGGTTGAAATCCTCGTATTTATTTTTGCGCGCGTTCGTTTCTATTTTGCGATAGCTCCTAAGATATTATGCATTTAAATTGTATGGTGTAACGCATTATCATAATGTGCATGAAATGCTTATGGTAACTAACGTATTTAAGTTAATAAGGATTAATACTGTTCCGTCTGAATAGATTTCCAATAACCGCATGGTATGTGACCATTTTTTTAAACTTAAAATGGGTATAGTAAGCTATCCTTAAAAGATAGATATATGCCATCGTGGACTTTTCTGTAAAGACTTATTCCACCATACCACCACCATAAATTGTTTTGATAAATCTAAAAGAGATTAGGCAGCGTTTTCGATGAAAGCTCCCACGCGGCTTGAATTTTTCCGACATTGTCAACAATTATCGTCATATTTTAACTAATTTACACTAAACCTTGATACATTAAAACCTTCCTCATGAATCACCCTATCTATTGATAAAAACCACATGAAAATCCGTTCGGTAGTTTTTGAGTTTATCGCTAACAGACAGACAGACGCGGCGGGGGACTTTGTTTTATAATATGTAGTGATAAGAATTATGAATACACTTCAAGAAATGAACTTAAAGGTCTTCATACAATATAGTATACTTTTGTGTTAGTGCATTGAAAGTCAACTAATTAAATATTATTTTTAATACAGTTTTATTATATTATAGATAGAAAATTTCATATATACAATACTATAAACCTAAATTTAATTCTAAAATTAAAACTAAAATAAAAACTAATTAAAATCTAAAACCCCATCCAAGCCACCGCAGTGTGGCATAGTACCCAAGATGCTGGCAGCATTACCTCTTTGGATGGCCAGGCTAATCCTTTGGCCAAGGTAGCTGCCAGCTCTTGGATCCCCGGTAGACTCGATCACCTTTTTTGATATCTCTAAAAAAAGTGCGCGAGCCTCCGGGCCCCACGGCCCCAGGGTCTCTACACCAAAAGGCGCAAATATGAAACCACTGTCAAGTTTCTCATATTTGCGCCTCTTAGCCTGTTCGGCGCTAGTAGCCGCTGCACCCGCCACAGAGGAGGTCGCATGGATGTGGGAAGCAGCTAGAGTATCTACACAGGTGGCATCCCACACAAGCGACCTCCCTGTCCTCCAAAGAACAAGCGTCATACCATCAGGTCTCTTGCCATCACTACGTGCCAAACCAATAGGTTCTAATACAGCTGGCAGGTGAGCAGTAGCAAGAGACCTGCGGATGATGTCGTTGAGGGCATTGTGGCGGGAGAAACGACCAGCGCTCTTCGAACAGGAGAGCCCGTGATGACCGTAAGCGTCGACGTGGTCACCGCAGTGGCAACGGTGAGGCTGGGTTATTTTGGCGCCAAGCCTAAGACCAACTACCACTGCAAGAGTGGCGTGGTTTAAAAGAGTGCCCAGATTAGCAGAAGGGATAGCATGGAGCCAGTGTCCGGATTCTTTCGCAGAGACAGCGAGAAGACGAGCACGGTCTTTGGAATTTGCTTGCATTAACATTGCCTCAAAAGTTTTTTTACAAATAATGTCATCCCACTGTCTCTGGGAAGGAAGAGAAACCGGCAATTGATTTGGGCTAATCGCTGACCAACCATTTCTTGCCTCTGCCAAGTACGACACCTCAATTGATCCCAAAGACTGGGATATAATTTTTTCAAAGAGAGTGTGTGTACTATAAGCAGAGGAAAGAAAAGCTGGCAGAGAGACACTAGAAATTTTGCGGATTCCCAGACCTCCATACCTGATCGGAAGAGAAGCCTGGGCCCATACTTGATCATCTATCGGACAATTTAAGATTTCAGATAGAATATTTTGTATAAAATTATCCAAATTTTCCAATAAATTATTAAATTTCCAAAGAGGTGAACATCTAACGAAATAAGTAAATTTTGGAACAAATAAGCAGAATCGAATGATGGTCATTGCCATATGAGGATTAATATCTAACAGATGATGGGAAGTGTTTTTGAATTTAGAAATTAAGTCAGTAAAAAATTGAGGAACTGAGGCCTCTAAAACAGGTGCTCCTAAGAGGCGAAGTGACTCATCGTTTAAAATTTTAATACCCGGAGCTAAAATATTGATTTTATTTAATATGTGCAGTTTGGATTCGGCCGAAAAAGAATTTGGAATATAAATTTCACATTTATCAAAATTAAGTTCCAAGCCAATAGTTTTAAATTTTGATATAATTATTTCTAAATCCTTCAAAACCGAACTCACTTCGCCGCCCAAGGTTCCATCATCCAAATACCAAACATTGAATTTGGAATTTAGAACCGAAATTATAGGGTGTATGGCTAAACTACAAAAAACTGGTCCAAGCGGATCCCCCTGCTGACAGCCGACAGCGGAGCTCAGAACATTCTTTTTGTGTACGAGCTTTGAAGGTTCCCGGTAGCACTGCGCCAAGTATGGGAAAAACTGTGGAAATTTATTTTTTACTTCTGAGAGGAGGACCCCCCGATCCACTGAATTGAAGGCATTCTTCACATCAATTTTAAGGAGTACCTCCTCCCGGGAGTTAAGGAGGAATGTGCGAGCAGCGTGAACAGCTGCTTCGCATCCCCCTTTTACCCCAAAGCCTAACTGAATTGGGACAAAATTAGAAGATATTAAAGGAAGAATTTTTTTACAGCAAATTTTGGAAACGACGCGCTGAATCGTTGAACCCACTGCTATGGGACGAATACCACCATCCTTTTTTTTAGGGCACATAAATTTGCTCCATATAAGGTTTTAGTTATTTCATGGGGTACTCGTCCAGATAGCATCAGGTTCACCAGATCAGTGATCGATTTCAGAAGGGTACCACCTACGTCAACGTTTGCACCACAAACTAAGTCTTTAAAGTGCTGTGGTGACAAACCATCGAGCCCTGCAGCGGAACCACTTCTGAAAGACATCAGAGCTCCCAGCACGTCATTAGTAGTGGCCTGAAAAATAAAATCGCTATTTGTCGGTGGGTCTGGAAAAGAGGAATCAGGAGAAGGGGATGGGTGTTTAGAACGCAGTGCTTCCAGAGTCTCCGCTGTATCAGGGGCAATTGTGTCACTGGAGAATAAAAGTCGAGCCGCTCCCTTAAGGTCGCCGTCGCTTATTTTGTTTTCAATAATTTTTTTTTTATCATAATTGTGTTTCAAATATGGATGAGATTGTGTATGTGTCGCGTGTAGTGGATTTAACTGTATGGTAGTATTATAAATGTTGCTTTCATTTAATGTGCAGTTATTTTTTATTTTCTGTGTAAGGGAGAGGTTTTGACTCTTATCCGCGTGTAGCGTGCGGTACGCGAAAGTGAGCAGCAGCTCCCAGCTTCGATAGGTGTTATGAGTGATGACATTATCTATGGTTTTTTTTAACGAACATGAAACTGAATGGCGTGATCCTCGAGGAATGCGTCTGATTAATGGGATGGAATTCTTAAATGTACTTAATGATTCGCAGAGGTTATCAACACATCCATTAATTGGAAGGGAAGAAAATGAAATGGGAGGTATCGATGGCGCAAATGACGATTTGTGAACTCTACCTACATGAATTTTTAATCCTTTACTATTTTTAAAATACCGAGGCTGGGAACACTGATCACAACGCACGCTATCCTGCGACATAAAAACCCCAGTAGTCTCAACCTAGAATAAGTGGCTTGGCGCCACAATAACACATATGATATATATATACAAATAAAATCTAAAAATAAGAAAAAAATACAATCACAAAAAGAATACTTATACGTATACTTTTCAAATATAAATATACACACACCCATTAAACGCTACACAAATCTGATAATAATCGAAAAAATCGACAGTATCGATTAGTATCATGGTTGAGGCTGGAAACATTTTAAAGAAAATGGCTACAACTTGGATCACAGACTATAGATTCAGCTTACTCGAGTCATTATAATTTATGAAAATTACTGATAATAGTGGCGGGCTTCATAATATTATGATAATTCGTATTTATTTATTTTAAAATGGTTCTGTAATTTGGATAAATTCTATCGTGCTGTCCGCGGAGGGCCCAAATGTTGGCATTCCCCTTATTAGAATAATCATAGATACAGAGTGTTGTAGGTATTTAAGCTTCTTGGATACAAATAAATGTTATTATACAGGTAGGTAGAGTAAAGGAGGCTGTGGGTAGGTCTATACTTACATGGTTTGAAAGTGCCACAGACTAGTAACACTAGGTTAATCGTAATTCCTAGTTCCATGGCTTTTCTCAAAGTTTTTCTTGTTGTAAAATTGTGAATTGTAAACTCAAATGTCAAGTTACGTTTTACGTAGTAACTAGTACCTAATCTGTGATGTCAAGCACAGACCAGGAACAAAGGCTCTGAGGCTCAGAAGGGCTGGAACCCAGAGCCGTAAAGCCAGTTAAAAAAATAAAAAAAAAACCAGGAACAACAAATGTCAAGCGTCAAGGTGAATGAATCTTGGGAGTCTAGATTTTTTCTAAAAAGATTTCGAAATTATTATAAAATATAATTTGAAAACTGTTTATGTGATCTTAATTCGTATTTAGAACAATTTATGTGCTTATTTCAGATATATCGTACGTAAAATATGAGGTCTTTACTGGTCTCCGAGTCCGATAAATATAGTGCAGCTGTTTTCATGTAAAGGTATGTAAATATGGATCTATTAAAATTTGTATAGACCTGCTATCTAAATTTAAAATAATCGCAATGTCAAGGACGTTGTAATATACATGTATGCTATAATAATTATGATGTTTAATTTAGATAACATAAACACAATGTTTTACAACATTGTGATAAATAACTTGAAATAATTATTATTCTCTTCCTCACTTTCATATTATTTCAGTATTTTCATATTTCCCTTTGATTAGCAGAAACTTGATAGTTGCAACTTGGTCCCATAGTAGTAACAAAATAATACTTAGATACATCTAGCAATCATTTTTAGAAAATAATAATAAATAATAATAGTTTATTTGTATCCAAAGTTTACAATTAAGTATGTAAAACTTAATCTAGGTATAGGTACAATTTATAGTCTCTGCTGCCTAATTAAGCTTGCCCTGTGCTATAGTCAGCAGTGACCTTCCCTCCTTAAGAAACTATTACACTTATTGTAAAACAATAAAGTTAAATAGCGTTTTAAACCTCAATAGCCCAACGGTTAAAGGTGCGGACTGAAAACTGAAAGGTGCAGGTTCGACTCCCACCTGTTGCACTATTGTCGTACCCACTCCTAACACAAGCTTTCCGCTTATTTGGAGGGGAGAGGAGGATATTAGTCAACTTCAACTTGACTAATGTTCTTTAAAAAAAAAAAATAGCGTGCTTATGTGCAAAGGGATGTGAGCATGTAAGTTGGAGTGCGTGTGTATGAGTGTGTGTGAGATCCCACAGATGAACTCAGACATGACTGAAAGATAGGGTAGTCCATGATAATAAATAATTAGTCATAAAGAAGTTTTTACATATACCAAAATCTTTTTTCGCTTTTTTTCTGCTACTATTTATTTTGTAGCTCTTTAAAAAGTAATTGTTTTAATATTTTTTTTAATCTTGCTTTTATTTGTTCTTTATTACAGATTGCCACAACTACCATTATGCTGTGTTAAAACAATATTGGGACCCTTAATGGGGTCTGGCATTGGCCAACCTCAAGTACAATAAATTAATAATCATAGTATAATCATCATCTACTCTGTACCTTTATAGAAAAAATATATTTCTACTTAATTATCTAAGAAAGGAAGATCTAGAAAGGAATCTTGCTTGATGAATATAGAATAAAATAGAAATAAGTGGGTTTACCCATAGAAATAAATTAATTAATACTAGAACAACTAGTAAAAGAAATAAACCTATTAGTTTACTAATTGGCATTAAAGCATAAATCTTTTGCTTCAAGCAAGAAAATATCATTGCAAAGAAAAAAGTGATTCATAGAATCTTGGACAGCAATAAAGGTTTTACTCATCTGAATTACAAAATCAACCATAGAAATTATAAAAACCTAAAATGAGTAAATTGGTTGAAATTGATTGCACCAAACGTTGCAAATCTCGAATCCATGGGCAATCGTTAACTAGTGCAATAACTAAGAGGTCAGTCAGCGATGAGGCTCTTGCAAGCTTCATTAAGTCCACCTGTGCTAATTTTGCAAAGGCTTTCGATTTTGAGGTAAGCAATAGTTTAATCATTCTATAGTTGACCACAAAAAAAAATTCTCGTGTCACAATGTTAGTTACCTTACTCCTCCGAAACGGCTGGACCGATTATTATGAAATTTTGTGTGCATATCGGGTAGATATGAGAATCGGCCAACATCTATTTTTCATACCCCTAAATGATAAGGGTGACCAACCACTAAATATTTTTGCTGGCGGTACGAAGTTCGCGGGGTCAGCTAGTAAATATATAAAATTATATTTTATGCATTTATGTAATTGCCACATGCATATTATGTTCACGTAACGGACGAAGACTAGTAGAATAGAATCTAGTAGATTATACATTTTCAATTTTCTTTTTTGGATTTCATTGCGACCCCATGCAATAGGTTAATATGAGTCGTAATTAATATTTTAACCCATGTTATATTCCATATTCAGGGCCGTACAGCTTTGCACATGACAGCATCGAGGGGCAGAAATAGTCTAATGGAATGGCTTGTACGTCACTCATCAGATGCTTTCATCAACGCGCGTGATCGTGAGTCTGGATACACTCCGTTGCACAGAAGCATCTTTTACGGACAGATCCATTCGGCTGTTACTCTAATGAAGCTTGGTAAATCCCCTCTTTTTTATATGAGTCACATTAAGGGACTTTCCCTCGACGCAGCCACAATGAAACTGGGTACCAAATGTCTAAAATCCGCTTTCCGAACCGGTGGTAGAGTCATGACTTGTCATAAGCGCCACAGGTTGGCCTACATGAAATAAATGATTTTGAATTTTGAATTTAAAAGTTATTCCATTGATCGTATTCGTATTCAATGTCATCAGTGTCAAAGTAAAATAATCCTTGGTTGTATTGATTTACAGTCAGTACAACAGATTTTAATATGGAGCGTTATGGAGCGTACCGTGAATACGTAAACGTATAAGAACGCACACACAAAATTGAGCTCTAATTCAATGCTGTTATGGTTTATTTTATTTTGACGCTAATGTCATCGAATACGATTACGATCAATGGAATAACTTAAGACAATCGCACCTCGTGTGCGAACAAATCCAAACCAACCACAACCTGGTCCAAACCATAACTTGGTCGATTTTTGGTCGCAATAACTAGATACGTCATGTTGTGCTGCCAGTTGGTTGTCGCGAGCAAGTATACAATGCCTATTGGGCTAGGATACATACAGGCAAGCATGTGCCCATGGTAAATTTTTATATACTCATATTTCTCTTAGAATTATCAGAAGTAAATGGGTACCTACAGTTTTTGCAGTTCACGAAGGCGAGTGAGCTTTACTCGTGGTTACTTTGTGTACATGCACATTGCATTAGTGTGCGTGCCTGTCAAAGCCTAGGTGGGAGCGGGCAGGCGCGAGCATTGCGCTCGCTCACACTTATACAGATACGACACACACACAACCATAAGTCAGTCGCCCTCGTGAATTGCAAGAACTTTATCTTTTTTTTTTTTTTATTCATTAACAAGGTAGTCCTTGACTGCGATCTCACCTGATGGTAAGTGACGATGCAGTCTAAGATGGTAGCGGACTAACTTGGAAGGGGTATGGCAGTGAAAATTCAACCCATACCCCTAATCGGTTTCTACACGCCATCGTGCCGGAACGCTAAATCGCTTGGCGGCACGTCTTTGACGGTAGGGTGGTAACTAGCCACGGTCAACGAAAGCCTCCCACCAGACCAGACCAGAGACAATTCAGAAATTATAAATTCCCAAATTGACCCCGCCGGGAATCGAACCCGAAACCTCCCAGTTATAAGACCACAGCGCTCACGACTGCGCCAGGGAGGTCGTCGAATCTCTTGCAGATATCAAAAGTAAAATATTTTATTGTGCGCGCATGCTAGCCCTACTGATTGCTTAAAATGCACATAACTCCGAAAACATAAAGGCCCGAAAAGGATTCGAGCCCGGGACCGCCGAAACGAAAGCCGAAATGTTAACTAATAGACTGTCGAAAGTTATACGTATCGATATTTGATATGTACTACGTACGTTAGATGAATTAGATTATAACCAAAGCTATATCACATTATCAAGGTGAAAGGCTAAATATTCAGCATGGTTGATAAAATAATTAATGTATTATTGCTTAAAATGCACATAACTCCGAAAACTTAAAGGCCCGAAAAGGATTCGAGCCCGGGACCGCCGAAAGGAAAGCCGAAATGTTAACTAATAGACTGTCGAAAGTTATACGTATCAATATTTGATATGTACTACGTACGTGTTAGATGAATTAGATTATAACCAAAGCTATATCACATTATCAAGGTGAAAGGCTAAATATTCAGCATGGTTGATAAAAATAATAAATGAAAAATATTCATATACATAGTTTTAAAGAAAAATTCTTATCTGTACCTTTTTAAAATGACTTTTGTGACATATGTTATTGTAATTATGATTTTTAATAGAACTCCATAATTCAATATCTTCTATACCTAGGTATAAAAGGTATTAATTGGTGGAATTTTAACTTTAGACTTAACAAATTAACTGTCCTACCCCCTCTTACCTAGAAAATTTCCTCCAATATCTTCCTATCGTTTTAAAGTACAAACCTATTATTGATATAAAAAAAAAGTCGTAAGGTGTCGTGGGACACCAGATAGGAACGAAGTTATTATTATAAAAATATTAATTTCAAGTTCTATTCGAGGTATAAAGAAAATAATTATTTAGGTATACATTTTTTATCATGATTTTTTTATCGATAAAATCAAAATGACCCCAGGGAAGCCTAAATATCGATTTTATAAAATATTAAAATTAAAATAATTTTATAAAATAAAAAATGAAAATAAAATTGCGCGCCCCCGGGTGGGCTCGAACCACCAATCTTTCGGTTAACAGCCGCACGCGAGCCAATTGCGCCTCGGGAGCGATGCACAACTCGTTGAAATTATTAAATAAGATATTTTTTAGGCCATCAAGAAATGTATAAAAGTGTCGTTACAACTTTTGGTCTTAATTTTTTCCGTCTAGCCCCCTTTCGCAACGCGCGATAAGGAACTTCGTTCCAAAAAGCCTTATTAATAATTATAATTTTCTTGTTTCCAGGGGTAAACACAGACATTGTGGATAAGGATGATTACAAGGCCCTAGAACATGCAATGCTTGACAAACACTACATGTGCAAAGTGTCTAGCTATGAGCCTTGTGACGTGTATGTGTGGGGGAGTAACTCCAACTATACACTGGGCACGGGGTCTCACCAGCCGCGGAATGTTCCAGAATTACTCACGTGCTTCAGCCGCACTAACGCTAATGTCAAACAGGTGAGTTCTATAGCACTGCATGTTCAAACTGTCTAGCTATGAGCCTTGTGACGTGTATGTGTGGGGGAGTAACTCCAACTATACACTGGGCACGGGGTCCCACCAGCCGCGGAATGTTCCAGAATTACGTGTTTCAGCCGCACTAACGCTAATGTCAAACAGGTGGGTTCTGAGCACTGCATGTTCAAACTGTCTAGCTATGAGCCTTGTGACGTGTATGTGTGGGGGAGTAACTCCAACTATACACTGGGCACGGGGTCCCACCAGCCGCGGAATGTTCCAGAATTACTCACGTGCTTCAGCCGCACTAACGCTAATGTCAAACAGGTGAGTTCTATAGCACTGCATGTTCAAACTTTTTATTTTTATTCATTTAGTTTTATTCGAGCATGTTTCCAACCGAGGCACCGAACATCTCCTCCAAAGTGATTATAAACTCAGTGCTGTTAACCCTTCTTTCATGTGATCTTTGTGGACATGGCATGGAACTAGGATTTGCGACATGGCTTTGATGTTTTTGTTTTTTTTTTTTTCTAAAAATAGTATCCATATACTTGGCAATCAAATTGTCAGTTTGCTTGAAAAAAGCAATGTCAATTTGACAAATATCTCAGGAAATCTTACATTAATTATTCTCAAATTACTATGTTTATTTCTTTTAATTTTAAAATACCCGTAAATTAGTAAAAATGCACACTGTGGGCTTACCGCGTACTTGTTTAGGCTTCACAAATATGTTGTTCTTTATATTCGGCGTAGTCGGGTGCGTGATATGTATCTGGTGCGCAGTGAACACAGAATTTTTCCGTGAAGTTAACTACACTGTGACGAAGAGTTCTTTCGTGTCGGTTATAGCGAACTTCGTTAATCTAAAACTGTGGTTCACCCCAATGACCACAGTCCTCATACCATTAGCGGTACTAACAATACTGACGTCTTGTTGTGGAATCCTAGGTGCTGGATGCAAAATGAAATGCGCGATCAAGTCATATATATTCCTCGTCACAGCCCTATCTTTTACTGCTTTCTGGATATTTTTTATAACTGGAATCTACAACATTTACACGAATAACCAAAACTTTTTAAAGTATATGCGATCAACAATCATGAGTAATTATGGGAAAGAGAATGACCTGATAACACATGTATGGGACCACATAATGGTGAATTACGAATGCTGTGGTGCGGTTGACTATAAAGATTTTATTGATACAGAATGGCATAGAGCAAATTTAGATAAACTGTATCCGATACAATGTTGTAAATTGGCGAATAAGACAAGTTTGGTGCCTGTTTCCAAGGATTGCACGAAAACTCACGACATTCATGCTCAGGCGAACTCAAACATTAGTTGCTTTAATGCTCTCAGAAATGCCATTGTGGACAACAAGGGGAAGATTATATTCTATATTATATTAATTGGTGTGTTGTACTCAATTATCATGCTCTTCGCTTATTGCATTATAAGAGGGGAGCCCTTGTTTAAAGCAATTGCTGGTAACTTGAGCGACATGTTACCACAACGTCAAGATCATGCGAATAGGGAAGTGCCTTCAAACTCTTCTTTGGATAACATGATGTTTGTGGAGGAACCACCGAAAAAAGTGGTCAAAGTGGTGTCAGTAATGAATCCATACCAAACGTACCAGTTCACGCCGAACGTGCAACACACCGGATCCAAAACCTATCCGCTCAGTGTCAGATCACAAATAAAATAAATATCTATTCAATTATTTATTGTTGTTTTCATTCAACTGATCCAATAAAAATTGAGTATTCGATCTGTAATCTTTTGAAAATAATGAAATTTACTTTATACTTAATGCTCGATTATTCCTCAGAGTGCATTTATTTTTTAAAAATCCTGGTGAAACACCTTGATGGCCTACGCCTTCCACAGAATAATTGTATTCATTGGAATTATTTTTATTGATGCATCCGCCAGCTCCTCATTTCACTTTTGTCGAAAGTAGTTCAGCAGCTTAGACGTTAGGTTACGTAACAGACGGGCTGACTTAACTTGCAGTCATAATTTTTTTTAATACTTTACAGCATAAAGACAAAGATGGTCTTTAATATTATAACTTAGAGTATACTCCCACAGACAACCTTTTAGAGGAAGAGTAGAGAGCTGGATGCTGAAGTTTATTTAACTTAGTATGGACACGTAGTGTTTATAACATACTCTTGGCTATGGATTTAACGAATTACCTGTCTGTGGAAGTTCACACAAGAGAAGTTTGTCCAGCTATGGACGTCTATCGGTAGATAAAGAGGAAGATTCAACTAAAAATAAATAATTATCCTTGGAGAATATTTCGTCTAAGGGTCTGTTCCGATAGACACTGCGAGCACTGCTTAGTGCTCTCACTTGTGAAAAATTCGTTCCATTATAGACTGCTAGTACACTGCCACAGTACTGTGAGCACTGGCGCTTTCAGTACTTGATCACGTGATAAAAAATAAGAACAGCGCCTAGAGATTTGAAAAAATGGAGATGATAGTATACTGGACTGCGTTCCGTTTTAAACAAACTTAAAAGGAACAGCTTCACACTATACTGGATTGACGTTACACATTACAGTGATCCAGGGTATATCGGAAACCACCCAGACTTTCTGGTTTTCCAGGTCTGTCTCGGCAAATTCCACAGCGTGTGGGTCAGCGGCACTTCGGGCGAAGGGGGTGAGGTGTGGTGCGCGGGGCAGCCGGCCCGCGCGGGCGGCCCGCACTCCACTGCGCTGCGGCCCGCGCCCTTGAAACTGCCCGAGCCTTGCGTACAAGTCGCTATCACATTGACTTCTACCGTGTTCTTGCTGCAGAGTGGAGCGGTGAGTTTTATTGATTAACTGATTATTTCCTGATGATTAACTGATCATCATTCGTCGGTCTCCTAGTTCTACAGCGATAGGGTGGACTGAACTCTGGAAGGACGTAGAATCTAACTTTAGTGGTTCCAGCACTAAATTTACTGTGACCATCTGGTTGAAGATTTTAAAGAGTGATATGTACCAACTTTTTTTCCAGGACTAACTATTTTGTCCTGGAAAATAACACACACACACACTGTCGGTGACAGTCGATTGTGTAAGGGAGCTATATGATGTATTTGACCTGTTATGTACTCACAATTTGGCAAATAAAATTTATTATTATTATTATAACATCGGTCTTCTATACCGATAGACATCCTCTGCAGATCAAAGTTCTCTTATTGGAATTTTCACACGTCGCGATTTTGTGCCGATTATATCATGTGGCTCTGGGGCTATTGGGGTGTCAGCCAAAACTGAACCAGTGCAAGGTCAACATTCCTCGGGACGCTAAAGTCTATGAGTTCTTCGAACCATACGCTCTGCCTATTACCACTTCAGCTTCACTCTCCATTTAATTATGTCTGTGGCTCTGAATCTTCGACGGTGTCCTTGACTGATTTGATCAACAGGAATTTTGAACATAGTTTCTCCATCGCCCGCTGAGTGACACTGAGTTTTCTTTCGAGGCTTATAGTGACCGCTTGTCAGCCGCAAACGTATTTGGTTATTACATCTATGTATCTTTCCCACAGGTAATTCAATACTCTCTGAACAACACCGAAAACCCAAGTCCATCGACTGTTAAAAACCCAACAACAATCAAACTAGCATCCGTGAAGCCTGTAATAAAGATATCTCATCCCCTTGGCATATGTGCTGGGAGGAGCCACGCAGTTGTGTGGAACGCTCATGCCGTTTACACTTGGGGTCTAAACTTGGGACAGTTGGGACATTCGCAGGAGGACAAAGTTGTGCCTGCTCCTAAAAGGGTTAGTATTTTACTGTATAATTCTTGCGTCAATGAATCTCTTGCTAAGATGTACCTCCATTGAGCATATATGCCGGGTGATCCCATACTCCGTGATGTTTTGAACGCTTATGCTGATGTCACTCTGGGTCTAAACTTGAGACAATTGGGGCATTCGCAGGAAAACAAAGTTGTGCCTGTTCCTAAAAGGGCTGTATTCTGTATAATTCTTGCGTCATGAAACCTCTTGCTTAGATTTACCTCCATTGAGCATATGTGCCGGGAGATTCCATACTCCGTGATGTTTCGAACACTCATACTTGCATGCAGGAACATCCTTTTTCTGTGGGATATTTGTATGAACTGAAGACCATCACTCACGATTCGAACGATGTACCTGCCGATACCTTTTTATTTTGTTTATGGTCATGGGAAAGTTATCAGAAAAAAATCGAGAGTACAGGAAATATTACGAAAAACTTAGTGTATAGTGTACGATAAAGTGTATTAATTTAACTTTTAATAAATTTAACTAATAAATTGGCCTGGTGGGAGGCTTTCGTTGGCCGTGGCTAGTTACCACCCTACCGTCAAAGACGTGCCGCCAAGCGATTTAGCGTTCCGGCACGATGGCGTGTAGAAACCGATTAGGGGTATGGGTTGAATTTTCACTGCCATACCCCTTCCAAGTTAGTCCGCTACCATCTTAGACTGCATCGTTACTTACCATCAGGTGAGATCGCTGTCAAGGACTACCTTGTTAACGAATAAAAAAAAAAACTTCACCCAGGTCGCCATTTCACTGAACAACAAGGAAGAGGCGAGTCTACAGCTGGTGGACGCGTCCGACGCAGCTACGGTCATAACGACCAGTCGCGGTGACGTGTACTTGCTTCACAAACACATTTGCAAGAAGATCGCTATCAAGTACGTATAGATACGAGTATACCGGCTGTGCGATTTTCTAATAAATCTATAATAAAAAAAATATTTTTTAAAATCCGACGTTAAACGCCCGCGCCAATACAAAGTATATTCCTAATTTATTGTTGATTTTTTAGAAACCGCTCGACCGATTTCAATAAAATTTAAATGGGATTACCTGGGGGAAAAAAATAATTTTTCAAATCCCTTCAGGCGTCTTCGAGTAATCGGTGAACATACATTAAAAAAATCCGATGTATTTTTAACCTCCTCCTTTTTTTAAAAATGATTGTTAGAGTGTGACGATCGCAATCACCCCTGATTAGCCGATAATAATCTATCGCTCAAATATGGTTGAGCAAAGCAACGGCTGGATCATGCGTCATGCTCGTGAACGGGTACCACCGACGGAAATGGGGCTGCTTTCTGTCTGCCCATCTTAACATGTATTGAATTGTAAGTATACATTTTTGGAACTTCCCCTCATTGTGGAAAAACTGCATACACTGTATACATAGCTTAGTACCTATTGTAAACTGTATTGAAAAAGAGCAACCGCCGAGTTTCTTGCTGGTTCTTCCCTGTAGGAAGGGTTTTCCGAACCAGTGGTAGATTCGTTTGACTTTCGAAAGCACTTGTAAAAGTTTATTTGAATAAAATAGATTTCTGTTCTATTCTATTCTATCCAAAAGACAGATCAACCTCCGTCAAGTGTGCGTAGAAGCTAAAGTGAGCGAACAAGGTGTCTACTCGAGGGTCACTGTTCTGCTTCTGACCAATGTTGGTCAACTGATGCTATGGCAAGACACGACCAACAAATTGACCAGGTAAGTTTAACTATTGTGGACATTTTGGAGCATTTTATTATCCACAAGAGCTGGATGTTCAGTTTTAGCCAGTTACTTAAGAATTTTGAAACAATTATTTAGTCAATTTTGACGAAGGACATTTTGTTTACAACAAAGTTTTTTTTCTTCCTCTTTGACAGTTCCATAGTAAAGAAGGAACCCTTATAGTTTCGTCAGAGATAAATAAAGAAGTATAGATTGCTATAATGTCATCGATCGAGAGGCATCAATATACAAACTTGTTATCGCGACAGACGCGGGTAGTTTCAGCTTTTGCGTCAAAGTTTAATCCAACCCTCTATTGTAAAAATTGCTGTCGTAAAAAAAGCACAGTTCTCATAGGAAGTTTGTTGTATTTCCGTTTAATTAAACTAATAAGAAGTGCAAGTTTGATACAGCCATGTTTTATTCTAGATGCGTATTCGGCCTCAGCCATCAAACAATAATAACGCACGTGGCCCTCACTCACGACGCGCTCTACTTCACAACCAAACACGGTGAAGCGTTCATTGGCAGTATATCCCGCAAAGCCACGCCCCTTCCCGCCCAACCAATCAAGAAAGAGCGGGAAAAGGACAACAAATCCGCATTAGTGAAGTTCTTAGAAAAGGACGACTGTACGTCTGTCAGAATCATGAAGATTCCGAATATCCATCGAGCGGTTACCATCGCCGTTGACAGCGAGGGACTTAATTTTGCTTGTCTGCAGGTATACTTTAAGTAAAATAATTTAATATAAAAAAATCTTTTTAAAAACCGACTTCAAACGACCGCGCCACTACAAAGTATATAATTTATTGATATTTTGAAAACCGCTCGACCGATTTCGATTAAATTTCAATGGGATCACCTGGTAAGAAACCCTTTGAAACAAAAAAAGAATTTACCAAATCGGTTCAGGCGCCTTCGAGTAATCGGTGAAAATACATTAAAAAAAACCGGCCAAGTGCGTGTCGGGCCACGCGTAGTGTAGGGTTCCGTAGTTGAAAGTCTCAAATATTATTGTTTTATTTTATTTAAAATTTATTATATATACTACTGCTGTGAATTTTTTCTTGTATCCTATATACAACCATTTAGCTGGCAGAGGGGGGGGGGGGGGGGGACGGACACTTGACTCGAATAAAATTTAGCACTTTAAAATATCATATTTCACAAACGGATCCTTGCCCACAATATTTTTGAAAGACCTATTCAACGACACCCCACACTATGGGATAGTCGAGAAAAAAAAATTCATCCCCACTTTACATGTAGGGGAGGTACCCAAAAAAAATTATTTTTCAAAATTTTTTTTCACCACTTTGTCGGCGTGATTGATATTTATACCCTTGTCAAATTACAGATTTCTAGTACCAATAGTCTCTGAGCTAAACCGCGGACAGACAGACAGACGGATGGACATGGCGAAACTATAGGTCGACCGTTTAACTCGCGTATCGCCTGCGCGGTAAGAAAGGAGCGGGGGCGGGTAACGCTACACACGGAGTCAATAATCCAAAGATTTATCTCGAGATAGACATTGTTGGTAAAGAATTAAGTAGTTATTTATTTTTAAGTTTTACAAATATTTTATAATAGCTTCATAGGTACAAAATCATAAAACAATAATTAACTCCGTTCAAGAAATATTTAACCACAGATAAATTTTTTATAGGACTATTCGTCACTAATATCCATATCGCTTGAATCATCATCACTGTCTGTGTAGCTTGAGGAGTCAGAGTCTTGCAAATTAATAATAAATCGGTCCATCTCTTCATCAACGATGCGATCGTGCAGACAATATTCATCTTCAATAGTTTGTACATGTTTATCGCAGTTAACCCATTTTTCTACAGAGAATTCGGCAAATAACTGTTCCAGTGTATTTTTCTTTTTGTCTAAATTAGAATCAATTTCAATTTTTGCGAGCTGTCCTTTGATATCCCCCCAAACCAATTCGACTGGGTTCAAGTCTGGGTGATATGGAGGCAGTCGTAAGACTTCATGACCTGCCGCCTTTAAAATTTCATCTATTTTGTAAGTATTTTCTGTCGCGTGTTGTTTAATTAAATTCAATAAATCACATTTTCTTAAAGACGTATCAAATTCAACATTGTGTCTTTGCAGCCAGGTCTGCATGGTGGCTTTTGTGGATGTCATTGTAGGCTTTTTGTCCTCTTGTACCGAGTGGTATGCGGCATTATCCATAATAATAACTGAGCTTGGCGGTAAATTTGGCAATAGCTTTTCTCTAGTCCATTTGCTGAAGTTTACAAAATTCATATCGCTATGATAATCTCCGGTTTTGCTTTTGGATTTAAAAATTAAAAGAGCTCCATCGATAAATCCGGCTTGTCCACCAGCATGTACAATAATTAAACGTGGCCCTTTGCCAATATGCGACAGCAGCAGCACCCCTCGTTCTTCATTGGATTGCCAACACTCCGGTACATTTAATGACGAATTGACATATGTTTCATCGAGGTAAACAATGTTTCTTTGATCTCTTCTGTGCTTCTTTATCGCATTAAGATAACGCCACCGCCACGATACGATGTTTGGTTGTTCAATCAGTAATTTTCTTTTTGATTGACATTTCTTAAATCGAAAGCCAAGTTTATGAATCAATGTTCTCAAATATTCTCGGCCACAATTTAAAATTCCTTCTTCTCTGAGTTTCGCATTCAAAATTTTTAATGTAGGAACCTTCTTAAAAACCGTATAAAATTGAGTTATTTTTCTTCTAACAACGCCCTCTGTAAAACTGTCAACTTCCATTTTTTTCTTTCGGATTTGTTTAATTTTTTTTGGTGATTTAAAATTTACATTATTTTGTTCATCTTTCAGTTCATTTCCTTCTTTTATTATTTTACATATGGTAGTCACCGAAAGTCCTGTAGCTTTAGCAACAAGTTTGTTTAGGTTTACGTCTTCAAGATACTCTGTAGAATTATGATCTTGTTTTCTGGCTTTAAAAAAGGAATATACATTGTATGCTATTTGTTTAGCTTGCTTGTTAATTTTGTTCGCAAAACTGGAAGAGCGATTCATCTTGAGATTTATCTTGGCAGTCGTATACCTTGTGCGTTAATGTCCAAGCGTCCGTAACAAAAATACCAACCGCCTGCTGCGAGCACAGCCAGCGCACTGCCGCACTTGACGTAAGCTCTCTGCTCCGCGCACCCCTTTCACCCATCCGCTAACATCTCCCTCCGCTCCCTTCTTACCGCGCAGGCGATACGCGAGTTAAACGGTCGACCTATATAGGTCCTTGTTTACTACGGAACCCTAAAAAGATACCAACGAACCTTGAAAACCTCCTCCGTTTTTTGTAGTGGGTTAATAAGCATTACCTCCAACTTTTTTGTGTTAAGTTCCAAATAAAGAATCGGAGTAAAGGTTAAAGAAAAACTTATCTAGACATCTGGTAGTAGGATCTAGGTACTTCTTTAGATTCCGAAACCATACCACTAAAACCAAATATGAAATCTCAATGTAATAATTGTTTTTATTAAAATACAGTTTCCTTTTAGATTAAACCAACTTGCGGTCTTACTTCATTACCAGATCTGTCGCCATCGAGTCTCTCTAAGCATATGGAATCTCTTCTAGAAACTGCGGCCGAAGACGATATACTCCACGATGTGATATTTAAGGTACATACCCACAATTTTATTTACTTCAAAAGCACTTTGTAAAAATATATCTGAATAAAAAACTATTCTACTTATTATTTACACGCCAAGGGGCTATTTTAAAAATATCACGCGATTAATAATTCACTTTAGATGTCCGTACAAAAAAGGCAAACACATAAGTACTATTTAATTACACATTTTGTAACATAGTTATTCCTTTACTTCAAAAGTACTTTGTTAAAATATATTTATAAAAAAAAAACTTGAGAGGTGTCAAGGGACACCCGGATGGAACGAAGTTCCTTTCGATTAATTAGTGAAGGAATTGAATTTGGCATTGTGTTCAATATTTTCACACTACAATATTATCTCCGTAGCCTTGTGGTTTCTACAGTCGCTAAAGAGTTAAAGGTCGATGGTTCGAATCCCAGCTCGACAGACTGAATTTTCTATTTTCTATTTTATTTTAAATAATTTCTACATGTGGAATTTTTCCCTAATTTTTATAACTTATAAGTTCAAAAAAGTGTCGGATCAATTTAAGTGTCGGTTCAATTTAGTCTTAATTTTTTTCCGTCTAGCCCCCTTCCGCACCGCGCGATAAGGAACTACGTTCCAAAAACTATTCTACTTATTAATTTACATGCCAATGGGTATTTTCAAACGATGTTTTTATCTACCAAAGGTTGGTGCCAAAAGTTTCCCAGCCCACATATTCATAATAGCATCAAGCAGCGACCATTTATACAAGTTGTATCAAGAATCACGCATCAAAGAGCACAAACCTACGATAACCCTTGACAACGTGCATCCTGAAGTTTTTGAACGTATCATAAGATACATGTATACTGGAAGCTGCGATGTAGCCGAGTTGGGACCGTGTGGGCTGAAGATAAGGAGGGAAGAGCTGGTTAATGCTAAGAGAGACAAGGAAGATGCTAAAAGCGGTGTTGAAACTGAAATTGAACTTATTGGTAAGCGAGATGTGAAACTATTGCAGCATATATTCGAAAAATTATGAGGAAGCCTTCACACGTGTGAATGTTGTCGAAGGTGTGTGAAGTCTGCCAAGTTGCATAGGGCCACAGTGGTAGACTATGGCCTATAACCTTTCTCTGAGACCTGCGCTCAGTAGTGAGCCGTTTTGGGATCTTAACAATAATTATTTATTATTATTGATAAAAAATGTATGAAAGTGAAAATGATGATACCTATTGATTTTTATATCCGTAACGGTAATGAAGGATTTCTAAATAGCTTTTAACCCTTTTGTGAATAATCCCTAAACTACATTGGCAAGTCTAAAAATGTTGCTATCCTTTTCATTTTGTTCCTTCCAGAAAAGAATAGTAAAACATTTATGCCCGTTTTCACCAACACTCCCTAACTTTTATGGAGTACCTAAGCTAAGTCAGGTCACACTTTCTGTCAATTTAATTTTCACGAACCTTAAGGGCTACCTACGTTGAGATACTCCTACTTAGGGGATGATTTAGGTATGGTTTTTTTATACATTATAGGCAATATACATTATACGCTTGACCACTATCACACCTGATGAAAAGTGATGATGTGGCCAAGGTGGAACGCGTTTGCCTAGAAGATGCCTATTCACTCTTGCTTTAAAGATACCCAAATTGTACGTGTGAGGAAACACAGATCTCGGAAGAGCATTCCAGACCCTGGCCGTGCGAATTAGACGACTTATGGAGAGGGCACACTGGCTACTTTTAGTGGCAGCGATCGCGCGCTTTTATTGCCTTTAGACCGCGTTTCTGGACACGCGGCGCGTGGTGCGTCGCGTCGCGCGGTAAATTCAAACTTATGGCCAAGTATGAGAGCATTCATGCAGAACCGTTCTGGTGTAGTACGAGGCGACGGCCTGCGCGACGCGCCGCGTGTCCAGAAACGCGGCCTTTTATGGCATTTTGTGTGCATCGCATTTCGAGCGCGTGAAAATCGGGGCTCAAACGCGTTCGCGTTTGCTTGGCTTTCGATCGCAGAATCGCGAAATCGCGCGAAACGCGATGCACGCAAAAAGCCATAAAAACGCTAAAGCAAAAACGCGCGATCACTGCCGCTAAAAGTAGCCAGACTGTCCTCTCCCTCAAACCGCTTCGTGCTTGTGGATGGTATATCAACGATATAGGGATGGAAGCCCGATTTCTTGCAGTTGGTTGGTCAAAACGGGCATTAGGGCTGCCAAATTAAAGATTACCACCATCTACCAAATAAATAATCATTTTAAACAGATAATCCAGCAGAAATATCAGCATTCGAAGTGTACAAAAACCAAGAAAAGAAGAGGGGCGGTCGGAAACGCAACACGGACACTCCCCCGCGTCAGCATCTGTACTGCGACCCCGTCAAGCTGGTGCAGGCCAGCGCCAAGAGGCTCCAGGTTATGGGGCTGCACAAACTGCTCGATAAGTTCTAGTAAGTTCTTTATATCAGAGATTTGACGACCTCCCTAGCGCAGTGGTGAGCGCTGTGGCTTATAACTGGAAGTGCTCGGGTTCGATTCCCGGCGGGGGCTATTTGGGAATTTATCACACTAATCACACTAATATTATAAAGGCGAAAGTTTGTATGTGTGTGGTGTGTGTGTGTGTGTGTGTGTGGTGTGTGTGTGTGCGTGTGTGTGCGCGTGTGTGTGTGCATATGTTACTCTTTCACGCAAAAACTACTGGACGGATTTGGCTGAAATTTAGAATACAGATAGATTATAACCTGGAATAACACATAGCTAGGCTACATTTTATCCCGGAAAATTAAAGGGTTCTCGCGGGAATCAAAAAACAAATCAACGCGAACGTGGTCGCAGGCATCATCTAGTATATAATATATTTGGTATATGATTTCTGAGTAGGGAATATGCATGTTTTTTTTTAATTTCTTAATCATTTACATCTTTATAACATATAAAAAATATAAATAGGTTTGAAAATAGTCAAATAATTTTTCAAAGTGAAATTTAAAACATTGAATAAATTTGAGCCGTTCAAATCCACCATTAGCGCGAGCTTTTGATGACGTCATTCGACATGTCCCGTGTTTGTTTACTATAGCGTTTCAGTTACTTCATACTTATTTTCAGTTTTAATTGCTACACAAACCATGGAGGAAGTTAAAAAATCTTCTTACAAGTATTGTATGGTACCTAAATACAAAAACACTATTATTAGTACACCCGATAGTGTTTTTTCGTATTCCACGAGATGCGAAAGTACGAAAAAAAAGTGTAAGAAAATTGTTCATGTAAATCGGAATATCGTATTTATCTAATACTTATTTACAAAAAGTATATCTTCTTCTTCTTCTTCTTCTTCTTTATCAACCGATAGACGTCCACTGCTGGACAAAGGTCTCTTGCATGGACTTCCACAGGCCTCGGTCTTGCGCCGCCTGAATCCAGCGGCTCCCTGCTACTCGCTTGATGTCGTCGGTCCACCTGGTGGGGGGTCTGCCAACACTGCGCTTCCCGGTGCGGGATCGCCACTCCAACACCTTGGGACCCTAACGATCATCAGCTCTTCGAACTATGTGCCCCGCCCATTTCCACTTCAGTATCGCGACTCGCTGAGCTGTGTCGGTGACTCTGGTTCTCCTACGGATCTCCTCATTTCTGATTCGATCCCGCAGGGATCTGCCGCTACTCTCCATCGCCCGCTGAGCGGTCCTGAGCCTACTTATGAGCCTTGCCTTGCCCTTAGTTAGCGAAAACAAATTAATTTGATATTATCGTTTTACTTTTACTTCTAGAGTACGGAACCAAAAAGTATATAAACATATCAAACTTGAGTAAGCTTCAATAACATAATATTACGTATAAATTATCATGATATAGACGTAAATTAAGAGTTTAGGAACACAGATGGTTATTTCAAGGTTATGTTTTGTTTTAAGTATTATTTAAACATTTAAACATATAAGAATAAAAATCTATGTTAAGGACTAAAATATACCATGTAACATAATAATTACATTGCAGCTTTCACTCCTTTGATCTCTGCGCTCGTAAAATCGAGATTTGATACAAAATATGCTGACATCATAAATGCATCTATTTTCGGTAGATTATCCGATTGTGCTTTGACAAAACCAGTTTCAGTCATCGATCTAGATTGACTACAAATATTCACAACACAATTCACAAGTAATCACACAGGAATACAGTTTTAAACAATTTTTCTCACAAACACTGTATGAATATCGACGCCGTAAATCAACCGTAAATCAAATGACGTCACATTTCGTTTCGACCAATGGCGACGCGTTTTGTAAGTTTGAATTTTCCTCCTTTATTTTTCACTTTCTATATAATATTTTCTGGGTTTAAATAATAACTAAATAAAAAAATACCTTTTAAGTATAATGTTAAGGCAATAAAGAATCTAGAAAAAAAAATTTGAGACAAATTTAAATTTTATGCATATTCCCTATTGTCTCTGGTTTAGTCTGGTGGGAAGCTTTGGCCATGGCTAAGTTACCACCCTCAAAGACGTGCCGCCAAGCGATTTAGCGTTTCGGCACAATAGCGTTGAATGTGCACTGCCATACCACCTCCAAGTTAGCCTGTTAACATCTTTTACTGCATCGTCACTACCGTCAGGTGAGATAGTAGTCATCGAAAAAAGGGCTAAATTTTACCCGCGGCTTCGCTACAACAATCTATTAAAAGTAATCCGAATTGGTGATTCCTGTCAAAATTACAATTTTTTTTTTTGGATTTTCCCTATTTTTTTTAAACCAACCCTGTATAAATAAAAAGCAAACAAAGAAAAATATTCAAATAAGTTAAGCCGTTTTTAGGGTTCCGTACCCAAAGGGTACCAACGGGACCCTATTACTAAGCCTACGCTGTCCGTCCGTCCGTCTGTCAGAGGGCTGTATCTCGTAAACCGTAATAGATAGACAGATGAAATTTTCACATATTATGTATTTCTATTGCCGCTATAACAACAAATAATAAAAATTAAATTAAATTAAAAAAATTAAATTAAAATGGGTAGGTGGGTAGATGGAAATTTTTTAATTTAATTTTTTTAACGGAACCCTAAAAGAGCGAGGCCCGACTCGCACTTGGCCGATTTTTTAATTTTAGCGAGACTAAACGGCTATTGATTTAGATTTGACATGTCGCAAACCTAACTCTTTGCTGAGCCTAACTCTGGGTTGTTAATGAGAATTTCTTGACGCACCCCACCACATTTACAACCCCAATAAATTTTTTGCCCCGACCCAGGAATCGAACGCGGAACCTCGTCATCCGCAGTCGAACATTTTGACAACTAGTCCAGCGAGGCTAGTTTAAGTACTAGGGCAATGGTTATTTTTTTTTTTTCAGTTACAGAGATGGCACAGTATACCTCAAGGAGAGTGCAACTTTAACTAAGAATGGGCCACTAACATGGGACCGAGACAGCTTCCACGAGTTGGTGGACACCAATGTTTGCTCCAAAGACGGAATCCTGATATCAGCTCATAAGTGCGTACTGGCGGCCAGACTGGAGTATTTTCAAGGGATGTTTATGCATTCTTGGACTGAGGTGAGGAAACATTTTATCAAAATCGAATAGTATCTATCATAAAATTATAACGCATAGAAAGGCAGTAGCCGCGCGCGGAGTGTAACCATTTCATGGTAGCCTTTAAAGGTTTGTTAGGCCTATCGGCACGCACGCGTCGGCGAGCGAAAATAAACCCTCTCATGGTAGCCTTTAAAGGCTAGTTCGCCGAGGTGCTTAAATAAACGACGCCTCTTAGCACACAGAGTTCGTTTTATGGTTAGGTACATGTTAAGCTGGTCTCGTTGTATGGAACATCAGTCTAGGCATTATTAGTCTAAGGTTTTTTTAGATTTTCAAAAATATTTTGTCATTTAGCTGATGCAGTCTCTGGTTCTTTAGAATCGCTTTTATGCAACTAATATTATTCTCTTCCTAAACTCTGCATCTGGTAACATATTGACGTTAAGGTACGAGTTCGTAGACCGATTACAGACAGCAGCAGCAGGTGACCTTTTGTAGCTAGCGACACGTTATATAATACAAGTACACAAACAAGCAGTGGCGCGGCGACACGTCGGTTGCTGCTCTGATTGTAATTGGCTACGAAGTCGTACCTTTACTAAACCCTTTTAAAAGAACTCTACTATAATAGTGTTAACTAGCCGATGGTCACGACTTCGTCCGCGTGGATTTAGTTTTTAAAATCATCGGGAACTCTTTGATTTTCCGAGATAAAAAGTAGCCTATGTCACTCTCTAGGTCCTTAACTATACCGATGCGAAAAATCACGTCGATCCGTAGCTCTGTTGCGGCGTGATTGAAGGACAAACCAAAAACAAACACACTTTCGCATTTATAATATTAGTGATAGTGATTTGCTCGCTCGCTCGCTTGGACAGAATTCGCATGAGTACATCCGCGGTAGCCTTGGCGTGCGAGATATCGCAGACAAAATGCAAGTCTCGGTTGCGTTGGTTTGGCCACTTACTGCGCCGTCCTCAAAACTATGTCTTCGTAAAGAGGATGCTTTAGATCGTGCAAAGTGGAGGAAACTTAGCAGGTAAGCGGACCCTGGCGTATGCCGGGACAAACGCTAGGAAGAAGAAGGAGAATATTAGTTGATAGTGATTTGCTAAGTTGCCATAGATTTTTAACTTAGATAAATATGTTAGTGCCACCAATAGTACAGTCACATTGCGATTGCGTGGGCGTTTTTAAAAGTAAAATATAATAAAAGAAAATCTTCTGAATTATTTATTGGATTTTTGTTCCAGAGTAAACTTCTATCCACGGTAACCTTACCTGTCAATCATGGCATTCTGCTTCCTGTGATCAATTTTCTCTACACCGACGCCTGTCCAGAAATCGAAAACTCTGATAGCATCGACTTTATTTGCAGCATGCTTATTGTATCAGACCAGTTGTTCATCAGTCGTCTTCGCGAAATGTGCGAAATAGCCCTCGCTAATCTTATAACTTTGAAAAATTGTCCAGAACTATGTCAATTTGCACACACATACAATGCAGCCCAACTTAAACAGTGCTGTATGGAGTTTATATCTCTCAACATAGGCAGTATCCTTGAAAATAGATCCTTAGATTTACTGGAAGAAACTTTGTTGGAAGACATTTCCAAATACTACTGCAAATTCAACCCCATCATGTCCTCAAGAATTGTAACACCATTCTACAATTGCCCAAGCGACGAAACTATTGATGAATGTGCAAAGTTAGCTCCCGTAGATTTGGAAGTTGTGGATGAAGATTTCAAAAGAGAAGATAGCATTATCGAAGTTAAAAAGAACAAGAAACAGAAAAAAATTGAGTATACTGAGAGTGAGAAAGCACGTATGAGATACGAATCGGTCAGCTCAGTGACATCTTTGGACCTATCCAATGACACATCAGGAGATGTGACATTATCTCTTAGCTCAATTTCCAGGGACGAAGAAAAGAAGAAACAGACAGAAAAGTGGACAGAAGTGCCTACATCTCAGCAGAAACAACAAAAAGTTGTTCAAGCGCGCCTAAAAGCCATTTCTTCTGCTAAGGAAATTATGAATGAAGCGCCAGTGAGTTCATTCACCAAACTTACCAAAAACAACTCTTTCAGTGCCATCCAAGAACCTTCTACGCCAACGACGTCGTGGATGTCAGTTTCTCCTAAGGATTCGACGCCCATTTCTGATATGGCCAGGGGACAAGGCAATCTAGTCATTAGCCATGTTGGGCCGAAACTTTCTCAAAAACAGAGAAAGAAGTTAGCTCTAGAAAGAGAACAGTCTCCTCCTCAGACCCTGGATAATTTCTTCGATAAATTGACTGTAGGTAGTCCTCCGGATAAACCTAAGAATCCATGGAAAATTTGTGAAGCACCTATCGCTCAAAGTAGCCTTAATAAGCCCAATGCTATGGAGTTCAATAAGATTTTAGCAGATCAAAAGAAACAGAAGGGTGACTCTTCTAGAATTATGACCAAACCTCTTATTTTGACGCAGGTTAGTTATTTATTTTAAGTATGTAGTATGTTCTAAGTTTAAACCAGAGATTCTCAAACAATTTTGAGCAAGAGACCCTTTTTAGGGTTCCGTAGTAAACAAGGAATCCTTATAGTTTCGCCATGCCCGTCCGTCTGTCCATCCACGGTTTAGCTCAGACTATTGGTACTAGAAATCTGTAATTTGACAAGGGTATAAATATTAATCAAGCCAACAAAGTGGTGAAATAAAATTGTGAAAATAATTTTTTTTTAGGGTACCTCCCCTACATGTAAAATTTTTTTTTCTCATCTATCCCATAGTGTGGGATGTCCTTGATATTTTAAAGTGCTAAATTTTATTAGAGACTTGTTGAATTTTTAAAAGTACAACAATTATACTTCACACAACAATGATACATCATACACGTAACACAAATTATACAGTATCTTGAAAGTTTCAAATAAGAACTTGTGTTTCATTAATAGGGGTTGAATTTTAGACCTTGTTGACCGCCAATATCAGTTTTCGTTTACACAACCCCTGGAAAACCTAACCGAACACTTTGAGAATCCTTGGTTTAAAAAACTGCTTGTAATTTTTAATAATATTAATAAAGTTTCTCATTACCTGTGCTTGGTTGGTTTACATTTAACTCATACATTGCTGCACTTTTTAATTGTCAGTTTATAAAAAATATTTTTTATAAACAATGACAATAATTAAAAAAGTGATGTCAGCTTCTAAAAAAGCAACTTGATTTAGAAAACAGCTTTGGTTGCTGCTAGGCTGTAAAAAAATACATTATATTCATATAAATAATGGAAACTGTACCATAAAAAAGGTTGTTCCCTGTAAATAACTTAAATAGAGTTTTAAATACATTATAGTATTTTTAATACAATTTTTAGAAGTATTTTTGTTGTTTCAGCTTGAAGATAAAGCTATAGAAGAATTGGAAAGATTTTATAACATACATGAGATAGATGATGAATTCATTACAGTGAGGCGCATAGAGCTGCATGTTTCTTCTCCGCAATGGATTCACACTGCCCCTAAGTGATAACTAGTGTGCTATTTTTACATAATAAATAATGTGATGAAAATGATATTTTAAAAAAAATATAAATGTTTTATGTGAATGTATTGTGTGTGATTTTATTTTACATGTGACCACTGATCTTATCAAATGTCTTCTTCAATCTTTGCTAATTTCTATTTCCTAGTTTTATTGATTTTATCTGAGACAGCATTTACATTTATGGTCATCCTACTGGAACTGGAATATAAAACTTATTTGTACTAGCTGATGCCCGTGACTTCGTCCGCATGGATTTAGTTTTTAAAAATCCTGCGGGAACTCTTTCATTATCCGAGATAAAAAGTAGCTCTCCCAGTCTGAGGAACCACTACTACATCCATTACTATACCCATGCAAAAAATCGCATCAATCCGCTGTTCTGTTGCGACGTGATTGAAGGACAAACCAATAAACAAATACACTTTCGCATTTATAATATCAGTTATTATAACTCTTTTTATGATTGTCCAATTTTTTACCATACTTAATCAAAGACAAAATTACGTTAAGCTGTCATTTACGTTTTATTCCACTGTCATTTGCGTTTTGTTATTCCATGTCAGATGCGTTTTTCTTATACCACGTTTTATAGTGGCATGACGGAAACGCGGTCGAACGGGATAAAAAGTATCCTATGTCCGTCTCCTGGTTCTAAGCTACCTCTCCACCAATTTTCAGCCAAATCGGTTCATCCATTCTTGAGTTATAAATAGTGTAACTAACACCACTTTCTTTTATATATATAGATTCTTAACCAATGCTGATGTTCACTGGTTCATGGGTTATCAGATCAGATGATAACCCATGAAGAATTCCCAAACACCCAAGTTGATATCTATCAATCTTATATAATTGACTAGCTGACCCAGCGAACTACGTACCGCCAACAAAAATATTTAGTGGTTAGTTACCCTTATCATTTAAGGATATGATGTTGCCCGATTCTCAGACCTACCTGATATGTACACAAAATTTCATAAAAATCGGTCCAACTGTTTCGGAGGAGTAAGGTAACTAACATTGACATGAGATTTTTATATATTAGATAGATATCAACTTGGGTGTTTGGGAATTCTTCGCAATCCAAAGTCAACATGCCAATACCTAAAACATAGTACATTCTCTTTGCCATATACCATGAGACCCCACTCCCTCGCAACCCCCCTTGAGCTATGTTGGTGATTTTGATTCTTCTATGATTCCATGAGATACTCCAGGCACAGCTCGATTTACCTAGCTATTACCTCCTGAATGATTCTAAGACCCATATTTAGCGAACATTCTGAGAATCCTGTCAACATACCTCCATACTGTTTGGGTATTTTATATTCCTCTGCAATATATCTGATGGCAGAAATGTAGACTTCAATAATAAGTGAATAGTACCTAGGTACCTACGTCACAAATTTGTTAAAATATTTAAAAAAAACAAGCTTAGCAATATCATACTATATTAACATTTTTACAGTACTTAAAAATTACATAATAAAAATCTAGATTACGCTTTAGGAGGGAAAGACTTTAAAAGTTGATTCAATTGTCTATGCGTAAGGCTCTTTTCTCCAGGTACAAGAATACCTTTCTTGCCCTGCTCCCGCTGCACCTTTGCGCGTTCGTTGTATTCTTTATAACAACTTTGAAATGCAGATACTTCTTTCAAGCACTGTTGTTGGTCGAACTCTGATTTCTTAAAGCATGCAAACATGACTGCCATTTCTTGCATGCAAGCAGCTTCTTTGAGCTTATCTCCTTTGCCAGATACGGTCTTCTTAAGCCGAAGTGGTAAGAGCATTTGGAAAGGGATAGGTTCCCGTTGGGGTCTTCTTGCACTTTTGTTTGAAGGCGCCGTGAAAAGAGTGTAATTTAACCGCATATTTACACGTTAAATAAATATTTATTACACACTACTACCTACAATTTGTTTTAGTGATTTCTTTAATAGGTTACTAAAATAATTTTATATAAATGAACCATGAAATGAACTAATTTCTAAATGTCAATGTCATTTTGACATTAACAATTTGAAATCCCGTGGAACTAGGAATTACGACTAATGGGAAATCCTGGACATTTCGTCAAGTACCGACTATGGAAAAACCTTATCCGGCCGCGACCCGCACTCCTTTATGCTGCCTTAAGGCTGGAATCACATCAAAAAAATTCCAACGTCGGCACCTTTGGTTGGCACACTGTGCTAAGATAAAAAACAAAAAAGTAGGAAGATTACTCTTGTATTACTTGTTACTTTTAAATTCCATTCTATCCAATATAGAGATAACTTTAGTCTCAAAAGCAGCTGTTACTGGTAAAAGAGTTGTATCGTTAGCGTGCCAGTAAAAAGGTGCCAATGCCTACCTAGGCTTTACTCGGATAGTGCCACCACCTTTCCGATCTGGGAGGGTAAGGTACTTCTACCGAGTTAGGTAGGTATATAAGGTCCCGTAGATATTGTAGCACGTGTCTATTATTGACGTATTCGGATGGGGATTGAACTCCCGATCTTGTTCAGTTTTCAGACAGCACCTTTAACCGTTGCGCTATTGAGGCTCATGTGTAATATTTTAGGTACGCCATGCCAGTATCCCATCAGACTTGAACCAGAGTCCAGAACCTACATGGATTTAATTTATATTAAGGCAAATGAAGATTTCCGAATATGTAAATAATATTTACATATTCGAAAATCTTCTATAATTATAGGTACCTACTAATTTACTGCAAAGTTGTAAAGTCGGCAAAAATAAAAGGCACGTAAAAGTATTAACGTTTGCTGGTAAGGCGTAGTTACCGCGTAGGTACCTATATTACGTAGGAATCTTAGGTTTATTAACAGTCAATAATTTTTATTAGAATCAGTAAACTGTAAAGATTAAATCTTAAGTCCTTAAGCTTGCGAATTGCTATTGTAAATAATGTGCCATAAAATAGTATATAAATACAATATTATTATTTGGTATTATTACTGTCTAACTATAATCAGATAAGATTTTGAAAGAATAAATGCTAACTGAGGTACCTACCTACTACATTCGTTGTGTGAGTAGGTAGGTATCTCATTTATAATGATTCAACAAATAAATAGTATGACAGTAGATATGTAGGTACTTATATAATTATTTTATAAATGTATTAAGTAGGTACATGTTTGTATGTTTAATGTTTGTAGCAAATTAAAAATCTTACGTAATTGAAAACGAACAGAATTAACTCTCTGATGCTTTTTTAGTTTTCCCACAGAATAGAATAGAAATGTTTTTTTTATTCAAATAAACTTTTACAAGTACTTTTGAATCGTCAATGAGTCTACCACTGCTGGTTCGGAATGCCGTTCCTGCCGAGAAGAACCAGCAAGAAACTCGGCAGTTGCTCTTTTCAAAATACTTTTACAATATACTTAATAGATATTATATTCTATGTATGCAGAGTTTCCACAATGAGGGGAAGTTCCACAAAAGCATACGTAATTATTTCTAATTATAATTCAACACATGTTAAGACGGACAGACAGAATGTAGCCCCATTGCCGCTGGTGGAACCCGTTCACGAGCATGACGCATGACCCAGCCATTGCTTCGCTCAACCATATTTGAGGGAATTAAAAATAATATTGTACCTATTATGAGCACAAACTAATAAAAAAATCTACCAAGTACTAAGTATCTACTAGGGAACCCTAAATCCTTCTTATTAGGTAGGTACTACTCACATAAAAATCCCAAGGTTTCCCCGAAAATTAGCACGTATATTTAGGTACATCTGATTCATAAAAAAACAGTAAATACATAATTAGATTACAAAGATAATTTTTCTGTATCATTGATTGATAACCTATCATTATAAAAACGTCCCGCGAGTTCATATTTTCATAAGTTTAAACATACGAGCTCAACTACGTAACCTGTAAGTAAAATTATAAAATATTATATTAATTTATTATTTTGTATTTCTTTTTCTTGCATTCATGTAGATAAAATTTTCTTTTGTAGATTAAAAAAATGAAACTTTTCGTTGCATTCGCACTATGCGTCGCTGCGGCTTCGGCCTTCGCAATCCCCCCCACCGTGGCTGGTGCGGATGCGGCTGAGATCCAGCAGATCATCGAAGCCATCTACCACCCCAGCACCGACCCCGCAACTGCTGCCGCCCTCGAGCAGATGCTCCTCGAGATCCTCGGCATCAACAAACCAGTCACCATCGAAGAGAATGAAATCTCGCCCGTAGACGTCGGCCCCGCAATTATCGATGAATCGATCATAGTCGAACCTGGACACGAGGAAGAGCAAGTACCCATCGACGTCGGACCCGCAATCATCGACGAGTCCATCGTCTCTGAGCCTGCCAACTATCGCCCACCCCTCGTACAAGTCATCGTCAACGTCAACACCAACGCTCCCGGCAACGCTGTCGTAGTAGAGCACCCTGAGCAGACCGTGGTTGACGATGTCGTCGTAGTTGAGCAACCCGAGGTCGACGATGTTGTCGTAGTTGACCAGCCTGAGATTCCTGAGGACACTATCATAGCTCCCGTGATCGTACCCGAAGAGCCGGTTGAGGTGCCTACACCTGTGATTGTTTCTCCCATCGAAACAGTTCCGGCTGTCAACATCCCTGAAATCCTTAACTAAATAAAGATTACTTTGTTACGTTTATAATAAATAAATTAAACCTACTATAGAGTATTTATTTTATAATTACTTAATTAAGTAGGTATCTTATTTACCTACCTAAGAATAAATAGCGATAAGAGTACTTAGAAAAGAATAAAAAAGCAGTTAAACGAACAAGACGTCAGCGTGCTTTCAACCACCTTTCAAGATTCATTAGATCTTAGACAGTTTAAAACATCTAAACACAGTACCTACTACGATTTGGGTTCTGAAAGTTATAGTAGGTATTGTGCCAATCAACACATTACACAGTAGATGGTTCAGAGTAACTATTAGTAGGTATAGAGTGCTAATATCGCACTGTTCGCCCAATACGCAGTGTGGACAGGTGAACTATAGTTACCTATATTGATAGATACGTGTCGAATAGGGATGGGTAATAATGCGCCGCAAGCGCAATTGTCGATGAATACAGCTGAATGGCACAATACTTACCTTACTTATGCAATGATCTGTTTTTTTTAGTAAATCAATATTGTTTTTTAATTTGAAAGTATGAATGTGCTTAGATTTGTATATTATATAAAAAGAAAGTTAAAAATAAAACGAGCTATTTTATCTTCATATTTATTTTTGAGTTATTATTGACCCATAACCGCCGACTTATCATATTAAGCGACATTTTTACCTAAATTGAGCTTTTATTACAAAACGATATTTTAAACTATAAAGGACTATAAACTATGATGGGCACGTCAACATTTCCTATTAAAATAACTGAAACATATTTGAAGTTAATATTTTATGTTCCCGGGAAATAAATTTGTAAAAACAGAAAATAAATCGGCCAAAAAACAAATAAGTTATAAGCGTTTTTATTATAACTACTAAATCTATCTCTTTCTAAAATTAAATTTTCTATAGAGCGTGTATGAAGCTGCTGACTTGTGACATCACACTTCTACAGCACTTTATCTGTCTAACAGGAAACTTTAGAGGTTTATATTTCCGAGACTAGTTAAGATATTTAAAAAAAACGGCATAGTGTTATAATATTTAAAAACATTATTTTAAAGAAATAAGAAAATATCAGTCAAATACAAAATTCGCTAGTTTATCGTCACTGTAATGTTAGACACACGCTTTATCGCGTCGCGACGCGTCGCCAGTCACCTTACCAGTGCGGCCGCGGCCTAAGCGTTCCGACTTGATAATATGAAAAAATGATTAGTATGGGCTTAATTAAAAACTGCCTTAGCTTCTCTTCCAAGTTAGACTGCATAGTCGATCGCAATCAAGGATTTACTTGTATTGTAACTTGATAACAAATAAAAATAAAATCGCAAGTGCAAGAGTGCTGCGGTGTATAACTTTATTGCTCGCAGTACCAACGATAAATAATCAACCGGCAGTCGGCATCGAACGCGTCACATCACTATCCGAGTTTGCAATCGAAGCGGGGTTGCGGGGCAGTGCGGGCGGTGCGTGTCGCCTCCCGTCCCACGTCTCTTTCAACCCCGCGAAGCGTAATTTCTATTTTACTTAAAATTATAAAAACTTGACCAACCGGTGAAATGTGATGCTGGAATTTTGTTTAGTTGTTTTTCTTGTATCATTCTTACAAGTTTTTACGGCACATTTAACCATTTTTTAAATTTAATTCTGCTAAAAGCTCGCAACAGTCATTTACACCGCTAGTACTCGTATGACTACCAGCGCTTGCGAACGGACCGATCCAATGTTCTCACCGGTGTCCACAGTTCCCAGTGAGAAACGAGCGCTCTATACCTACTAATAGTTACTCTGAGGTAGATGGCCTGATTATTTATAGTCAACGAAACAAACTATGAACTTTTTGTTGTTTTACCATTTTCTAGGGTTCCGAAAAAAAAGGAAACCATAGAGGATAGCTTCGTTGTCCGCCTGTCTGTCCGTGCGTCAAGGTTATTTTATTCAGAAATGGCTTGGGGGCTCCAAGCCATTTCTGAGAAAAAGATGTGCCCCAAGTTGGGGCACTAAGTTGACACCCTTTCTGTCTGCCCGTCTTAACATGTGTTGAATTATAATTAGGTATGCTTTTGTGGAACTTCCCCTCATTGTGGAAACACTGCATACATAGCATAGTAAGTATCTATTGTATTGTAAACTTGTTTTGAAATGAGCAACCGCCGAGTTTCTTGCTGGTTCTTCTCGGCAGGAAGGTCATTCCGAAACAGTGGTATTTAAAAGCACTTGTAAAAAAGTTTATTTGAATAAAAAACATTTCTATTCTATTCTACTCAAAACAAATGTCAATGCTCTCTTAATGCTATGAAAGTTTCAAGTTTCTAGTTAACTTGATTATCAGTTATTTTTTTTATTATCAGTGACGTTTTTGCCATTTACTTAAATCTAGGCGTTTGAACTTAAATAATTATAATTTTGTAATGCTATTTTAAAATGTATAAAATACATTTTATGATGAAAATTAGGTACATAATATTATGTAGGTACTCCTTTCTAAGTATGCTTAGTTAGTAACGGGCAACTACGGAACCCTACACTGCGCGTGGCCTGACACGCATTTGATCGTTTATATTTTAAATCGTCTGTGCTGTTCTTATATTATCTACCAATTTTTGGTTGCTCCTTTGTTATGTTATGAGTTAGGGCGCTTTTATAATCTCTTATCGGCTTAGATACGCGGTTACACGCGGGCCATTTTTTGCGCTTCGAAAAACAGAACGCGCGTACACGCGCGCTTTTCCGGCGTGTTCGCTCGAGACGGTGGGCGCGCGAGGATGCGTCTCTCGCGGCTCGCGCATGAACATTTATGCGCGTCAACGCTCGTAAGAATTGTGCGTGTAGCAAAGTGCGCGCCTACACACACTTCCAAAAACGCGCTTAATACGCGCCTATAAAACCGCCCTTACGGTCCTGGCAGATACGATGGTTTTAGCAGCGGCAATCGGTGTTTTGCGATGTTGAGTCGCTTTTCAAAAGCTCGATGCCGCGTCCGATCGGCAAAACGCCGATCGCCGCTGCTAAAAGCATCTTGTCTGCCCTGGCCCTTAGCATTGAAGTGAAGCCGGCGTATTTGCTATATTATACTTAGAGGGAATGAAAACCCTTTTCAGAGAGAGGAGCTTGATATACTGGACATTTTCTTGGGTATTTTAATGCATTGGATAGGCTTCTTCTACAAAACACATGGCCAAATTTCGTGGCTGCTAATTTTCTGCTTCTTAATGGATCTCTGCATACTGGACAGGGACCTATGTAAAAAAAGTTTCATATTATTTAACAGGACTAGTTTGCACCGACGCGTCTTTGTAGGGTAATGTAGGCTTTGCAGGGACTTTGCAGAGGTAGTAATCCAGCTATCCTGATCTCTTTCATCTGAGTGTGACTGGTGGTAGGTAATTCTGTAATTAATACCATAATTGCATACTATTAGTTTAGTTGATTGTTATGGTCTTTTACTGACAATTTATATTGTTACTTATCATCCCACTGTACCTACATTCTGGCAAATGAATAATTATTTAATTAAACGCAAAATAGGTAAGACCAAAATCTACGCATTCGTAAATATCGATTGTATGGGTGATTACGCTGGATAACAATTTTTCTATTTCCCAAAATCTACGGCATGGTTCCTCAGACCAAACCTTTGTTTGCCCTATATATGTAGATAAAAATTTGCATAAGCAGAATTTCTTTTTGATATTAGATTTCCTCAGTCACTTATCCTTAAATCTTGTTCGATTGTATATTATGTACTGCAGCCATTTGTGGGATGGCTCTGCCAAGTACCAGCTAGCCGCATTGGATTCTATGGACCGACGCGCCAGAAGATTCATCGGTGACGAAACGCTGGTCAACTCCAACATTCAAAGTTTGAAGCAAAAAAAAAACATTTTATATACCTACTGTAAATATGATTTATTTACCTCATCATCATCATCATTAGCAACCCATCAACGGCTCACTACTGAGCGCAGGTCTCCTCTCAGAGAAGGGTTATAGTATAGGCCATAGTCCACCACGCTGGCCTTTGTTTTTGCGGACTTCACACACCTTCGAGAACATTATGAAGAACTCTCAGATGTGCAGGTTTCCTCACGATGTTTTCCTTCACCGTTGAAGCAAGTGATATTTAATTGCTTAAACGCACTTGACTCCGAAAACTGAAAAGTAAGAGGTGAGTACCCGGGCTCGAACCTGCGACCCCCAAATAGGAGACCGAAGTCCTAACCACTAGGCTATCACTGCTCTATTTATTTACCTAGCAATATGTAATTCCTTTATTAATAGACACAATAAAAAAAAACAATACTTACATACATATATTTTCAATCGCATGTGAACATTCCGACTATGCAAAATTGATGTTTAGCCGACAACTATTTATTTACATCCAACTGTAAAGTAATTAAAATTATAAAAAGTGTAATGATTTCAAATTAAACCATAAATACTATCGGAAGATTAAGTGAAAAAGAAGATAATATTTTCATAATATAAGACGTTCTGAACAATCAAATACACAGAAGTTTTTCAGAAGTCTGCAAGTAGGTAAGTAGGTACCTACCTACTACATATTTATAATCATTAAATTACCCACCTAAGTGATTTTTCACTTGTGAGGACAAAAATACGAACAATAATAAATATACAAATAAATATAAAATGCTTCTCAACTTAAGTTTTCCCATTGTTCAAGACAGTTTCCCATTGTTTTTTATTTATTTCTGTGCAGATCCTCAAAATGAAATACTTAGTTGTATTCACTCTGTGCGTCGCTGCGGCTTCGGCTTTTGCCATCCCCCCCACCGTGACTGGTGCGGATGCGGCTGAGATCCAGCAGATCATCGAAGCCATCTACCACCCCAGCACCGACCCCGCAACTGCTGCCGCCCTCGAGCAGATGCTCCTCGAGATCCTCGGCATCAACAAACCAGTCATCATCGAAGAGAATGAAACCTCTCCCGTAGACGTCGGCCCTGCAATTGTCGATGAATCGATCATAGTCGAACCTGGACACGAGGAAGAGCAAGTACCCATCGACGTCGGACCCGCAATCATCGACGAGTCCATCGTCTCTGAGCCTGCCAACTATCGCCCACCCCTCGTTCAAGTCATCGTCAACGTCAACACCAACGCTCCCGGCAACGCTGTCGTAGTAGAGCAGCCTGAGCAGACCGTGGTTGACGATGTCGTCGTAGTTGAGCAACCCGAGGTTGACGATGTCGTCGTAGTTGACCAGCCTGAGATACCTGAGGACATTATCGAGGCTCCCGTGATCGCACCCGAAGAGCCAGTTGAGGTGCCTACACCCGTGATCGTTTCTCCCATCGAAACAATTCCTGCTGGAGTCTTCCCTGGTATCCACATCAACTAAAGAGTATAATTTTCCACGCAACTTTTGTAACTGCTATACTGTTTATAGTTTAATTAAATAAAGTAGGTACCTACCTATCAGACTAAAAGCATTTTTCAATATGAGTTTCTTACTTTCACCTCCATCTACGTGAGATGACTCTGTTATGCATTAATTGACCCTGTCTGTACTTTTGTACCTACCTAAACAGTAGGCCTGCCTATCTCTAACTAACTATTAAAACTATTAAACTATTTGTCTTCTTTCAGTGACAGGCTGACAGCAAAATGAAAGCAAATACTTAGGTACGATATTTTTTTCTCTGTTGTAATGGAACAGTAAATTACTTAGTGGTGCGAGGGCATCGAGGGAGCCCTAACTAGAACAATGAGGATTTGGTTTTAAACCTCATTTAACAAGGCTAGGAAATCTTTGCGCTGGACTTCTTGTAATCATATAAGTATGGCTATTTAGTCCGAATTCAAAGAGACGAACGAATTAACATTCAAGCATGTTTGAATAATCAAAATTGTAGGAAATTTAACGTTCTACAAAAAAGTATAGAAATGCTTTTGCCGTAGGACGTAAGAAAAAAAGTTATTGAGGAAAAACCGGAGGAAGGTCGAAATCTTTGCAGTTTTCCCCCCCTTCCTCCTTCAGCACAGGGTCCTCGAGGTCCAAAACTTGAGGAAATGTTAATTAACCATCCCTGAACAACATCCTAAAGTTTCATTAACTTCCTCCGACCTTTTTCCACCAAACCCCAATTTTTCGTACCTGTCGAATGGGCTAATTAGTTGATTTCTCAACACGAAAGTTGAGCAGGTAGCAAGTTGATAAGCGAAGTCGCAGCAAACTGATGCACAGAACCAGCTTTGCAGAGAAAATTATGAGCAGCTATTTCAGCTGTTTTCGCGTACCTACTATTTTACTAGTTTTTAGGTTTTGTAATGCAAACTTTATAAATAAACTAGCTTTTGCTCGCGGCTTCGCTCACGTTAAGTTGGATTTTTCAAACCCCTATTTTACCCGCTTAGGGGTTGAATTTTCAAAAATCCTTTTTTAGCGGATGCCTACGTCATAATAGCTATCTGTATGCCAAACAGCCTGATCCGTCCAGTGGTTTGAGCTGTGCGTTGATAGATTAGTCAGTTAGTTACCTTTTCCTTTTATATAGGTACTTATTTAGATAAAAAAGGCAGCAAGCTGCTATCAACACAACAAAAAGACAACGTCATCTGTATAGAAAAGCACTCAAAAAATATAACAGGAAATAAAGAGACCGCGCAGACTATATAGAATGATTTATGTTGATGAAGATTCTTGCATTTAGGCAGTTCAATAATAATATGCAGAAAAATGTTTCTTGTTTTCTTTATTTGCCATCGTAAAACCATTTAAAAATAAATCGTAAAGATATAATTTAATATAAAAAATATTTTTAAAAAACCGCTTCAAACGCCCGCACCAATTTTTTTTTAAACCGCTTAACCGATTTCGATAATATTTAAATGGGAACACCTGGGAAGTATAACCTTTCAACAAAAAAGAATTTTCCAAATCGATTCAGGCATCTTCAAGTAATCGGTGAACATACATAAAAAAAAGGTTCGAACGAATTGATCACCTGCTCCGTCTTTGAAGCCAGTTGAATTTCCCGGGACAAACTAATGTTTGTCCCGGGAACCGACTTCAAAGATTATCCTATGTCCGTCTCCAGAATGCAATCTACCCACCACAGATTAGTAGAGCTGTGGGTAGCTTTCCTCAAGATCGGGTTGGATCGTATTTTTCCCGTCACTAAAATAAGCCTACATAATAATCTTTTTCTTTTTGAACTTTTTTTTTAATTTTATTTTCGGGATGGGTATATTTAACCTTACTTTTTCCTTGTATCTCATTAGGTTCTGTTCTATGTTTTGTTATTGTTTTACGATTTGATTACAAAACAAAGACTTTAGTTACCTACTACTTAGCTAAACGTCCCTATAGACGTACCTATTGAAAAAAAAAATTATATTAGGTAAATTATATAGGTAATTAATGATTTGTTATTCAAATTGTTAAAATGCTTTTACAAAACAAACGGATGTATTTAACCACCTTGCCTAACCGACATCTCTTAGCTACCTAAATCACACAATTCATACAAAATATAAATTCAATGTGTCTGTCGGCTTCAAAATAACTGGGTAGGTACTTACTATGTATTAGGTACCTACTACTACGCAGACCACGCTTATTTTAGGGTTGACTTATCTTTATATCCTGAAATATCAGAGTTCTCACGGGATTAAAAAAATCGGTCAAGTGCGAGTCGGGCCTCGCCCTTTTAGGGTTCCGTACATACTCGTTTGTTTTGGGCACAACTTTGAAGACCCCCCTTTTCAAATTTCTTCATTTTTGAACCTAACACCCCACATGCCAGCGTAAAAAATAACATTTTATTTGGACTCCTTTGTCATGTATGGGCCATTTATTTTTAATTTTATTTTATTTTTATTATTTGTTGTTATAGCGGCAATAGAAATACACACTCTGTGAAAATTTCAACTGTTACGGTTTACGAGATACAGCCCGCTGACAGGCGGACGGACGGACGGACAGACGGACAGCGGAGGCTTAGTAATAAGGTCCCGTTGGCACTTGGCAGTTTGGCACCCTTTGGATACGGAAACCTAAAAACCAAATCGACGAGGCCTAATTTAGTGATTAGGAAATCGCCCAGTCAACAGAAACCAGTAGTTGAAATGTTTAATTATATTTGCTGAATATGAGTAAAGATGTTAACAATAAAATAATTTTAATTCCTTCTTATTATACTTCTACATAGCAGCAAATATTTAAATTATACGTCATATATGAAAGTTTCGACAAGCTCAATTAATTGAAAATGAATTAAAAATGTCAATTAGGTTATTTATAAATCAATGTTAGTCTATAGTCAAATAATTGCATAAGCTTTTTACAGTTAAATGAAGTAAAATAAAGATCAAAGGTTACTGTGGACTGTACATAAAGCCCTAACCTAATCCTAACTACCTAACGAAATTAAAGTTAAAAATAACTTTATTTTTGATATTAACAAAATAGTCGAGGGCCATCCTCCGATGCAGAAACAGGAGAAATATGAGGGTAACAAAATAAAAAAGTAAAAATAGAAAAGTTTATTGAGCCGTATGTATATTTATAGTACAACACTCCTACTGTTCTTCTGTTCTGCCTTAATTATTTATTAAGTAGTTTACGTCTTAATTAGTCTTAATTAGTTCAGCTCATCGGGGAGAGTGATGACGGGTGAAACCTCGATGGGAGCGACGACGATGGGCTCGGGAACCTCAGCTTCTTCGACGACAATCACTGGCGTAGGCTCGATCTCGGGAAGTTCGACGGGTTCAGGGATCTCTGGCTGCTCTACAACTATCACTGGTGTAGGAATGATTTCAGGTGCCTCGATTGGCGCAGGAGCGGCAGGAGATCCAGAGTTAACGTTCACGACAACTTGGACGAGTGGGGATTTTAAGTCAATTGGGAAGGGGAAGATGGGATTAGGCTTGGATTCTTCAACAATGGCGGGTCCAACGGAGATTGGGCTTTCTTCTTCGACGAGAGCGGGTCCAACGGAAATAGGGCTTTCTTCTTCAATGATTGCGGGACCAATGTCAATTGGGCTTTGTTCTTCAATGATCGCGGGACCAATGTTAATTGGGCTTTGATCTTCAATGATACCCGGAACAGTGATCGGTGGCCGGGGTTTCAATGCATCAATGATTGCTCCGATAATACCAATGAAACGTTCATTCTGGGGATCAATGGGCTGTGCTGTGGCCACAGCTGCGACTAAAGCGAAGACTACGAGGAATTTCATCTGCAAAATAAAGAATAAGTTCAAAATATATTATGCCTTATAGTCGATATTTACATATCATTTTACAATAGGTAAGTAGATATAGGTACATTCTTTTCTATTATTCTTTTCCAATTCTACAACCCATCAATGGCTTGCTATAGTCTCTACAGGCCGTTCACTATAACTTGTCCCTTGCTGTCATGTTGGCACCAATGCTTCACACATATATTTATTACTAGCTGATGCCCGCGACTTCGTCCGCGTGGATTTAGTTTTTAAAGTCCCTCGGGAACTCTTTGATTTTCCGGGATAAAAAGTGGCGTATGTCACTCTCCAGGTCCTCAACTATACCCATGCCAAAAATCACGTCGATCCGTAGCTTTGTTGCGGCGTGATTGAAGGACAAACCAACAAACACACTTCCGCATTTATAATTGTATGATTAGATTAGCAATGGTGCCAACATGACGGCAAAGGACAAGTTATAGTGAACGGTCTGAACTAAGTGCAGGTCTCCCCTCAAAGAAATGGTTAGTTATGTATGCCATTGTCCACCACACTGGCCCAAGACAGACTTATAACAATGTATACCTAATACCTATATGTAGGTACATAAATCCTCGCTAAACCTATTGTTTACAGATAATTTATGTCGAAACACAACTTACGTTATATGTCGATTAAAAGCTCACAAACACTATGAATGTATGATATTTTATCGGATTTATATACCAAAGATTATCTTTCAGTATCTATAGAAAATTTTAAATTTACAGCCTAGATTAATATGAAACAAAAGATGTTTTCCTAAAAAGTTATTTCTTTATTACTTTACTGTACTTCATAAATTGGCTAAATATAAAATAGATAAATTCAATAAAATGTAGCTATTTTTTTATTAGATTATTAGATTACTTAGAGGGTATACATATAGATTGTAGGTAAACAAACTTATAAATTCATATGAGACGATTAATTTCATACCTCTTATCTGCATAGACCGTATTCCTTAAAATCCTTACGACTTTAGACCTTATCCTTAAGATTTAATACCCCGCACATCCAGGATGTCTAATAAGCTATTACGTCCTAAATTCCCAGAATGCCAATGCTATGAATGCCTAGTACTTAGGTACTTGTTAAGTTTATTACAACATGCTTCCAATATTGGAACAATTTGCATGAAGTGGCCGTGGGCATATTTTATCTTACGAAGTAGCAGATTAGATGAGTATACCTAATCAAAGGTCTTTGCACGAGGGAGGACCGTATCGCGTCCACAAAGTTTACTTTATAAATTGTAAGTAGGTATACTTAGGTTGTCCTGGTCAACTGTAGTGTAACACCCAAACAAGAATGGTGCTTATCAATTACTGTTTTTAACCGACTTCGAAAAAGGAGGAGGTTCTCAATTCGTTGGGATCTTTTTTATGTATGTTTACCGATTACTCGAAGACGCCTGAACCGATTTGGAAAATTCTTTTTTGTTTCAAAGGGTAGGTTAGGTTAGGTTATAGAGATTAAAATTGTATTTTTTACATTGTTCTATAAGGTAAAAAGCTTTCTTTGTTCCATCTTCAGTAGCAGTTTCTAAAAAAAAACGAAATTATGTTACAAAATACAATAAAGTGCCCTCTACTAAGAAAGCAACCAGCCAAGCAGGTTCATTGAAATTGCACTCCAGAATTCCACTGCTCACTGTGATTGAAAGTTTCCAGGAAACAGATGGTTCAAGAAAGCTGTAGGATATTTTCAGCTCAGCTTAAAATTAAGCTCATTAATTCTGCTCAGGTGTATGAAGATCATCAGTTCATTTCATACTTGATTAAATGGTCTTACACACTTTCACAGATGTGATTGATTTGAAATTTGGTGTAGTGTTACTTCAGATTATTTCCAAGACATAGTAATCTTGAGTTAAAGTCTGCGGGATTCCAACTCCTCAGCAAATTACAGCAGTGTGTTTGGACTCATCAAAATCTAAGATCGAGGAGTAAGCTCTGACGATGGAGCAGAAAACTGGGTCACAGGATGTCTGGTATATCTATCATACAGCCATATATAAAGTCCAGTCATAGATTCCACATGTTGGGTGTGTTTTTGTAAATGGGTGGGTTTTTGGGTGGTGGTGGGTAAATTTTTACCACTTGGAATACCAGTAAGTAGTCCAGTCATGATACCATGCTGACTGGAGCACTAGATAATAATCTAAACATGAAGTAACAGTTAAATCAGCTTACCAGTTACATGTAAAAAGAATGGCATAATTCTTAGCTTCTTGGAGCCCTTTAAGGTAATGACGCTGTGGACTAAATCCAATAATACCATAGAATCTGCACCTCCTGATAAGCAGATCAAAACTTTTTCGTTTGACGATAATGTTTTACTTTTGCCAAGGCACGCACGAAACTTATGATTTGTGTTAGTTAAAAAACAGGCATCACAATACCAGTACTCATTTCTTATGAGTATAGTCCCAGGTGGTCCCATTGAAATTTTATCGAAATCCGTCGAGCGGTTTTTAAAATATCAACAATAAACATATTTTGTAGTGGCGGGGGCGTTTGAAGTCGGTTTTAAAAATAATTTTGTATATTAAATTATATAAAGCACGCTCCACCGTTCTAACGCTCCAACGCTCCTCCAACGAGCAATCGTGAGGCCACCGGGCGTAAAAAGCGCCGTGAAATGTGCTACATTACAATTTACAGCCCCTCACGGCGCGGTTGTTAGCTCGCGGGCGACCGCGACCCGCGCGGTTCTACTGTGGTTCTACTGCGGCGGGCGCCACGAACAGCCGCGCCCAATCCGCGCCCGCTGCGGGCGCAAACCGCGCCGTAACACTTGCTACTTAATTTTCCTTACATACCTATCTACTAACTGCATTCTTACGAGGCCGTGGACCCGCAACCGCTGCCGGCGCGGGCTAAAACAGCTCCGTAAGCTCTTAGGCTTAGGCTTAAAGTACCTACACAGCCACGTACCTAAATACTTGTACTTGAAAAATAAAAATAAGACTCACACAAAACCTACATCATGTTCAATGGCTAACAATTCATTATAAAAACAATAACAAATGAAACTACTACAAAAATACGTAGCAAAAACATAAAATACTAATTGAATCTAATTATAAAGCTAATTATGAAAAACTCGACTTGAGGCAAGCTTGAGGTATCTTGCATCTTTCGAAGCGAAGGCCACGCGTAACGTGACAGAAATGTCCGCATTCATACCTACCTATCACAATAATACTGAAAAAAGTGCCACGTCTGTTGCTGGGTGAGGACAGTGCCCATACAATTTTTGGCATAGTCTTTTGTCACAGATATAGCTTACATCCCGGAGACAGACAGAGAATTATCATCCTAGGAAATAAAATAGTTCCCACTGGATTTTCAAAACTTAATTCTAAGTGGACGAATTATTACTACGGATTTATTACATGAGATTTTAGGATTCTTGCATTCTTAAAATGGGGATACAAAATAATACGAAGGAAAATCTAGTTATAGTAATATTTATTTTTGTGCGAAATGTTCTTCAAGTTAAAGTAAAGTAACACTTTACTTAGTAGCATATTATGTCTTTATTGAGACATACTGATGGCCTTTTATGTATCTTTAGTAGTATACATCTTGGTCTGGCTTGAAGTTTTCAGTATCGCCGATGGCTTCAAAGTTGTCCACGACGATAATAGGAGTGGGTTCAATTTCCTCGTGTTCTTGAGCCGAGTTTACGTTGATCACGATATTGATAGTAGGGCCACCAGGGACGTTAATAGTAATGGGAGTGTCTTCATCATCAGGCATGGCCGGCAAAGTGATAACACCAGGGAAATCATCATCGACGATTGCGGGTCCAACGGAGATTGGGCTTTCTTCTTCAACGATAGCGGGTCCAACGGAGATTGGGCTTTCTTCTTCAACGATAGCGGGTCCAACGGAGATTGGGCTTTCTTCTTCAACAATTGCAGGTCCTACGGAGATTGGGCTTTCTTCTTCAACGATAGCGGGTCCAACGGAGATTGGGCTCTCTTCTTCAACAATTGCAGGTCCTACGGAGATTGGGCTTTCTTCTTCAACGATAGCGGGTCCAACGGAGATTGGGCTCTCTTCTTCAACAATTGCAGGTCCAACGGAGATTGGGCTTTCTTCCTCGACGATAGCGGGTCCAACAGAGATGGGTGGTCTGTTAATATGATTAATAATAGCTCCGATGAGGTCAAGCAGACTACGGTCGGTTTCTTGTAAAGCAGGGGCGGCCGAAGCCACCGCAGTGAAGGCAGCGAGCACTAAAATGATCTTCATCTGCAAAACAAAAGAAAATTTGGATGTGTTTATCAATTCTTTACGGTAACTTGCCAACGTATAGTTTCAAAGATATTAAAGAATCAAGATTATGTTTTTATATTTTAAGAAAAATTTCTAATAAAAGATATGTATATATTTAAATATATATAAATTTTTGTACATGTCGTGTTTACTTTAAAATGATGTTAATTTATGGTAATTTACTTGATTTAAATAATGTTATAATTTTTATTTATTTTAATACAACTTACGTTCTTGTCGAATAATTCCTAGAAACACTGCTAATTAGATCCATTTGTCTGATTTATATATTGTATTATTATCATCCAACAAGATAATTATTTAGCGAAGATTTAGGGGTTAATTTACAGCCTTGATTAAAGTGGCTAAACACGAAGTGTTGGTGTGAATTGTTGATACAACCATTAGCTTAAAAGGCTTTTGAACTATCTTTTATCACAATCACTGATCTTAGATATTTGATGTTGGACTTATATAAACAACGTTCTTACTCTTACTATAATACCTTAGAGAACTTGCACTAAGATGTATTCTGCGAAAATTGACAATCCGAAAATGGGTGTTTATATTCATGGGAATAGAAAGTCTTATTTCTTGTTCAGAAATCTCAACCTTTCTCTGTCTGTATCGTATACCTCATTGCTGAGGGACGTGCCCCTTTCCGTTATTCCTATAAAGGTATACCTAGTACAAGATCCGAAGAGAGGTCGTCCTTCACCCATCCGCATAGGTACTAGATGAAAAGTATTTTTTATCGAATATTATCCATATTATAACAAATCGCAATTATATTGCCCATTAAAATATGTTCAAGGCTATTTTTAATAAAAAATTTGAACTTTTAAAACTTTTTTTATTAAAGCTTGGCAATAGTGGTAATTCATGGACGATTCATGTCTCTGTATAAAAGTTCAAAATTAAAATTATTTCACGTAGGGCTAACCTGTGGCTCTTATGTCACGTCATGACTATGACCGCCGGTTTGGAAAGCAGATTCTGCTATCTCATTAGCATGATAAACAATCAGATGTTTTATCAAGTTGTAAATCAACGGATAACTTCTGTTAAGCTCCAATAAACAGCAATCAATAGGTAATGATGTCGAAGTAATTTATTAGAACTTATTACACGCCGAAACCCACAAAAGATAATATGTGTATATACAATAATAATGATAATGAAAATAATATTGACGTCATAATTATAGGTACGTATATTTTTATAACAATGTAATAAACTTGACGTCTGGATCAAATTCGCACGTGATGGAAAATTATAAATGTAATAACCTTACACAAAGGTTGCGTTTGTCTACCTACTGAAATATTTGAAATCGCATCTAAATTATTGGAAGCTCTCTAGTTATTTGAAAAAAAAAGTATGTAAAATTAGCGAATATAAATGCTAATAGATAGGTTAATATTCCATTTGCAAATATCATAACAGAGTCCACTAGGAAAAATCAAAATTCTATACTTATATATAAAATTAATGAATTTTTCGTATTAACGATGGCCGATGCCTAGATGAACATTTTTTTGAATTGTGCAAGACCCATCTCAGGGTACGTTTATGCAAACGCGGCGCGTTGTGCGGCGCTACACGCAAGCGCTTCTGTATGAAGTATGAACACTTTCATACTTGGCTATACGTTTGAGTTTACCGCGCGACACGACGCACCACGCGCCGCGCAACGCCCCGCGTGTGCAAAAACGTACCCTTACCTCTCCATTCTTCATTCAGACAATTAGCTTAATTAACATGATAAGGAATACATACTAACGATAAGACAGTACTAGTAACTTTATTAATTTGAAAAGAATTTGATGAGAAAAGTTATTTAAAATTAGGAAGGTATACTGTTCCCATCCAATTGTATTAAACAATTGGCAGGTGTTACTTTGCGGAATTCCATGCACAATTTAGAAATTCAATTTTTTGCAACTGTGCTCTGCTCTTTGAAGTCGAGATCTGTTCAAGATATTCCGGTGTCAGAGTGGAACGTACATTCACAACCCATTAACGGCTCATTACTGAGCACATGTCTTCTATCAGAGAAGGGTTATAGCTCTACCACGCTGGCCCAATGCGAATTGGTAGACTTCACACGCCTTTGCGAACATTATGGTGAACTCTCAGGCGTGCAGGTTTCACGATGTTTTCCTTCACCGTTAAAGCATGCGATATACGCACTTTAAAACTCCGAAAAGTCAAAGGTACGTGCCCGGGATCTAACTTGCGACCCTCCGAAAAGAAGACCGCTGTCCTGACCACTGGGCTATCACTGCTTTACATTTCGAAGGGTTTGTGTGGTGTTGCGTTATTCCTGTATTTCTAGTAGGTACTAGGTAGGTGCTGGAAAGCGCCAGTGACACGCAGACACACTACAGTACTAGAGATAGATAGGTAGGTACCTATCTATCTCTAGTACTGTAGTGTGTCTGTATCTATCTACTTGCACGATAAATCAAAAAGTGTTTAGCAAAAGAATTTCGTTGTTCCTTATGTTTATGACAAACTAGCTGATGCCCGCGACTTCGTCCGCGTGGATTTAGTTTTAAAACCCCTCGGGAACTCTTTGAATTTCCGGGATAAAAGGTAGCCTAGGTCACTTTCCATCTCCTGAACTATACCCATGCAATTACGTCGATCCGTGGCTCTGCTGCGGTGTGATTGAAGGACAAACCAACAAACACACTTTCGCATTTATAATATTAGTAGGTATATTAGTATGATGAAGCAAAAATAGACAAACCAAAAATCACCTAAAATAGCTTGGCAATCTGAAGCAGCGTGAAGCGACACATTGCCTATTAAATAATCTTATGAATGAAAATATGGTAATTACCAAGTACCAACTGCGAGACAGCCGTTTTCTCGCAATATCCCTTAGAGATTCACGAGTAAATAAGTAGACAAAATCTCTTTCTCGTCGCACGCTTGATAGCCTTACTGGAAAGCCCCTCGCAACTCAATCGAGGAAGCCTCAAGAGGGGGTTGAGATGAGGATATAATGAGATTCTTCGATTAATACTATTTTCTATGTAAAAATATTTATTTAAGCACAATATTTCATAAGGCACGTGTTGTGTAAGCCTTTATGTGACGTGTCACACCAAATAGGAATTTGTATAATATTAAGTTAGCATAGTTTTGTGTACGAGCTGTTGGCATACGTACCTTAATAAATAAATAAATAAATAAGCTATATCAATTTAGGAACACAAGAAAAGATGATCTCGGCGAAGATGATAATATGCTACAATATCTAAATTTTAGGTAGCTGTAGATAAAAGTTACCTACGAATAAAAACTAGATAATAAAACAATGACTAAATGAAGATAAAATGGTGGTATATAATGCAAGAAAATTCGTGGTTCCCTCAGTGTTTTAATAACAACGCGAAAGAAACAAGTAAGTAACTAAGTACACATTACTAGATACTTAAGTTAACCGAAAATGCCGAACAACTTTGATCATTTCGTGGGTTATAAATCTGACCCACAGGCGCTAGGCGGTCACAAGGCGGTCACTGAAGACCGCCCTTCTGGCCGTCTTATTTTGTCTATGGTCTGAACGATAAAACTGAAAAACGTTACTATGCGGAAAGTAAAATAGTCTATGTCCAAATTCTATTATAAAATGCTCATTTAACCTTTTACAGATATGAAATTCCTGTTGATCGCTGCTGCCGTCTTAGCTGTGGCCACCGCCCGCTTCGTCACCCCTGGAGGCGCCGGACCCGCCCCAATACTCGACTTTGACAACTCACCCATCAGTGTTGGACCTGCTATTGTTGGCGAATCACCCATCAGTGTTGGACCTGCTATTGTTGGCGAGTCACCCATCAGTGTTGGACCCGCCATTGTTGACGACTATTGGGAATCACCCATTTCTGTTGATCCCGCCATCGTCGAAGAAGCCGTTCCCGTTTACAGTTCCCCTCTCGTTCAGGTTATCGTCAATGTCAACTCTGGTTCCGTATCCGGCAACCCAGTCGTTGTAGAGAAACCCGAAATCGAGCCGACTCCGATTATTGTGGTTGAGCAGCCCGAGATCGAGCCTACTCCAGTCATTGTTGTAGAAGAAGCCGAGATCCCTGAACCAGTTATTGTAGCTCCCATCGAACTGCCTGAAATCGAACCTACCCCAGTGATTGTGGTCGATGATGTCGAGGTTCCCGGACCCATCGTCGTCGCACCCATCGAGGCTGAGCCCGTCATCACCTTACCCGACGAACTTAACTAAACAAAGCCTAGCATAACAATACTAAACGTAAATTAAACCTATGGACCATACAGCCTTACAAGGAGCACATTTTAGATGACCGCTAACTACGAACTTAACGGTGCAACAGGACATAATCCATGAAAGCTTTATGTAAATAAAAAAACACTCAAATAAATTTTCTACATTAAAATAAATCTCTTAATAGTAGTAGTAATAACTTCGTATTCCTATCCCACTTCCCGTAAGGTTCCAGTAGTCAAAGTCTAGTGAAATATGTACCTACAATATCTGCTATTATGTATTCTCTGAAACTATCATACTATGGGATTGTCTAGAAATGATCGCATCAAGGTGACAATCGCAATCATCTCTGATTGGCTGAATTCATGGCGTTCTTGCTGCATCAGTGTTTTTTAACAACAATCTAGCGAGAAAGTACCAGCCAATCAGAATTTAGCCAATCAACAACAATAAAATCAGAATTTGCTTCTATCCTAGCTGTAGCAGTGATAATCACTACTGTTGTGCGAAGAACTTACACCTCTTTATTTTACCTATTAGGGCCGATTTCACCAACTTAAAATAAGTCTTATCCACTCGTTTTGATATTTTGGTAGATTTTCAATACGAAAACTGTCAGAATGCCATATTTATACCTCGGTTAAACATCACTCGAAGTTGGTGAAATCGAAACTTAAATTCTGATTTAAAATATTTAAGAGCACTAAATTATCTTGGTAGAATTACTCAGTATTTCATGACCACTTTATTCACCTACTTAAATGGCTTAACACCATCCAATAAATTAGATAGCATAAAATGGTCACGTAGAAATTATCAAATAATATCAATACAAACTTATATATTTTATCAATATTTTGATTATTTATCTAGTGGTTTTGTTAGATATCGAAGGATAAGCCAGATCAGCTTATAATTTATTTATTATCGCATTTAAAGCACCAGAAAGTCCGAAATATGAATAATGCAGTGTAAAGAAGTGTTATCTCTGAAGGGATCTAATACCTGCTGTTGATAAGTTAGTACTTGACGTTGGAATTAAGTTGGAAGGTCAGAAGTGAAGAGATTGCAGTAACCTTCACAAAGCATACCTTCTGCGTACACTATGATTTACGGTCTTTAAGTATTAATAATACTCAAAGTTTACGGTTCACTGCGATCACACTTGATGGTAGGTAATGTCGCCTGTCTCTCGAATAAGTGCCAGTTACAAATAGAGGTAAAACGGTTACCTACGGGAAGTTAGAGCCCTATTCAGGTAAGGGTTCAACCCGCAATCGCACCTAGCTATTCATAAAACCATTGACTATGCCATAAACTTACCTACCTAACTGATAATGACGAATTGAACAATTTATCCACCTAGGTCCCTAGGAGCTAGGAGCCTTAGGTAGAGTTTCCACGGCGAGGTTCGCACCCGCGCCCGCAGCGGTTGCGGTACCAAATTGTACCGCAGCCGTGTGGCGACTGGCGCGGGCCGCGAACTGCGCCGTGGAAACTCAATCTTACTTAAGAAAATCCTTAGCAACCTTGGCGTCCTTAGCAATCTACAGTGACTTAGACGGCTGGAGCAGTGAATCTAGACATACTACAGACGTAACCGTAAAGCCGTCTATAAGCAAATTATAGGTGAACGAATACTTCCTACGAATACCTTTCTAAAGTGAAATTGCTGGCTTCTCCTCGTTCGTTAAGGCACAGAGTAAGGATAGGATAAGGTCAGAGCTATGGGTCCCTGAGAACCTTAGCTTAGGACAAAGCAGTAAAATATATTTTATTTAAGATATTCGTGTTTGTGCAGTAACATCATGTAGAAGTATAAATACCACCAGTACCTACTCACTGCAACTGATATGGTGAGTGGTGACCTTTTGTTATTGGAATCCGATCTCTGAGATAACCCACGAGAGTAGATAGGAACTACAGGAAGTGAATACAAAGTCGTTGTTGCATTTGTAGAAGTTTCTCTCAGTCTTTCTTTTCTAAAATCGGTATCTTGTATTCTGAAATATGTAGGTACCTACCTACATGTATGTTGCGTTATGTTAACTGTTATGATAATCATGTCATCTGAAATAGAAAAAAGCCGGCCAAGTGCGAGGGTTCCGTACTCCAAAAGTAAAAGTAAAACGATAATATTATATTAATTTGCTTATTTATCGTTAACTTTGTTTGTAGAGGTTTATTGTTAATATAAAAAAACTATGCTAGTTAGAGCGCTGGTTTTATTTTTCCTGTAAAATATACATAAACCTCTTTTGATTATAAATAATTTTCGATTTTTCTTTATTCCAATGATGTTGGGCCACTATTATACACAACTATGCCAAATTTCATGTCGATAGCTTTAATAGATACTGAAATAATCGACTGTGACAGACGGACGGACGGACGGAGAAAGTCTCACCATAAGGGTTCCATTTTTACCATTTTGGTACGGAACCCTAAAAACCGGCCAAGTGCGTGTCGGGCCACACGCAGTGTAGGGTTCCGTAGTTGCAAGTCACAATTATTATTGCTGACCTAGGATAGTGCTTTTATTTTATTTATGAATATTGAATATATTTTGAGTTCCATGGTTTTTTGCGGTTAACTTCTAAAAAAAACAGATATAACTCCTAAACTTGTGAACCCAACTTAGCCGTGATAGATTTCCTATAAAATTCTTTATATATACTACTGCTGTGAAATTTATACGAGATACTGAGGTCTATAGTCCCTATTAAGTGTATAAAATCAAGGTCCAACACGATAAAAAGATATGGGCAAATTTAGATTTCCGCGAAAACTTGTAAGTACCAAAATTTACCTTAATTTTCAACTTGTTTTTATTTTCGGAATTTTCCCTTTACTTGTGCTATGAGACCTTGCTTTTAACCAAAATTGACAATTCTAGGTCAACCGGAAGTACCCTATAGGTTTTGGGTCGAAAACCTATATGGTAGTCCCCTTTGGCAAAAAGCAAGTTCTTACAACACAAAGGAAAAATTCCAAAAATAATAAAAGTTGAAAATTATAATATATTATAATAATAATGGCGGTATAATGGGTAGGTACGGAACCCTCGGCGCACGAGTTTGACTCGCACTTAACCGATTTTTTCGAGATAAAAGTTGCAGAAAATGAGCGAGTTCATGGAGCTTTTTACATGAAGAACTGTGTAGTGTCTATACCCATCATGTGGGAATGCTGCGTCATGACTTCATGAGGCACACTTTCGTGTAGCATGGTGCGGCATAGACAATGATGGTGGTACTAGATAATACTCATTCCGTATTTTACGACTGATATTTTTGATGCAACTGCAATTATTAAAAGTCTAAAATTTTGTAAATCGCGGCAACGGACAATTCGCATTTTGCCCATACAAAGCTGTCATTTTTCATAGAGTCGTGTACACACGACTCTTTGAAAAATGACAGTTTTAATAAGGACAAAATACGAATCGATACGCACAGATGTGATTCCAGCCTAATTTCACCAGAGTTTAACCGATGGAAGAAAAAATTGCTTTTTAGGGTTCCGTACCCAAAGGGTACCAACGGGACCCTATTACTAAGCCGACACTTTTTTGAATGTGAATTTGGCATTGTGTTCAATATTTTCACAGTACAATATTAGATTTCCGTAGCCTTGTGGTTTCTACAGTCGCATAAAGGTCGATGGTTCGAATCCCAGCTCGACAGACTGAATTTTCTATTTTCTATTTTATTTTAAATAATTTCTACATGTGGAATTTTTCCCTATCCAATTTACCATCATCAATGAACCACCATCATCATCATCAATGAACCATCGACCTTTAACTGTTTAGCGACTGTAGAAACCACAAGGCTACGGAGATCTAATATTGTAGTGTGAAAATATTGAACGCAATGCCAAATTAATTAATCGAAAGGAACTTCGTTCCATCTGGGTGTCCCTTGACACCTCTCAAGTTTTTTTATTTCTAAATAAAAATAAGTAGGTAGGTACTTATATAAATTATTGCAGTTCGAACTGCAATAATTTTATAGTTGTAACCTATTTTACATTCAATAAGTTCGCAGTAGGTAGCAGTTCGTTAGATGTCCCATTAATCCCACTACTATGTTCTAGTGCCGATTTCACCAACGTCGAGTGACGTTTTACCGAAGATAATCTGACAGTTTTTGTAGGTATTGAAAATACTCTCAAAATATCTTTTCTCACCTCCGGGCGGAAAGCGTCAATTTTCCTCCCGCTGCGCTAAACGAAAATGTCGCTTTCCGCCTCCGTCGAGGAGAAAAATAGTATACACACCACGGGCAGTAAATAAGAAAGCTTCAGATCACATGTTTATTGACCTCGGCTTCGCCTCGGACAACAATTACATGTGATCTGAGACATTTCTTATTTTACTGCCCTAGATGTGTAATATACTATTACGCTCGGGTAAAATTTATTTTTCTCACCTCCGGGCGGAAAGCGTCAATTTTCCTCCCGCTGCGCTAAATGAAAATGTCGCTTTCCGCCTCCGTCGAGGAGAAAAATAGTATACACACCACGGGCAGTAAATAAGAAAGCCTCAGATCACATGTTTATTGACCTCGGCTTCGCCTCGGACAACAATTACATGTGATCTGAGACATTTCTTATTTTACTGCCCTAGAGTTGTAATGTACTATTACGTTGGTGAAATCGGCCCTTAAAGAAATAATCTGCATTTGTTTAAGGCTGTTCCAGAAAGTGAACTGAAGTGAACCAATAAACTATCTCTACCACCATAAGCAAGTATTGTTTCTATTTATTTTATAATGTTTAAAGTTTCGTGTAATGTATAATTATGTACTTATGTAGGTTTTTATAGTTAGGTAGTTCCTAGTAATAGTTTAGCTTTAATATTTGCAAATAAATGAAAAGGAAAAAATATATTGTCAGCATGCGTGGGTTCCTTTCTAATAATAATATACCTATTTATAGTAGGATTTTACTAAGCTGCTTAAATAGAGATCTTGATGCATACCTACATAAATTACAATAATAAGCAGTTAGTACGATGAAGCAAGATCTCTAGCAAGGTCATGAATATAATAGCTTAAAATCGGGACTCCCATCTTGGAATTATCTATCCTGCATCTACCCACATACTTATTCAATGGGCAAGTTAGAAACAGCAGAAAACATATAATATACCTACTATTTATTATAATTATACCTAATATGAATGAACACTTCAAAGTAACAACGTAAAATAAATAAAAACTTCCGAGCTCACTTCGCTCGGATTTAGTCTAATATGATTTATTTTATTCTCTTCTTCCATCCAAATAAGCGGAAAGTTTGTGTTAGAAGTGGGTAGATACGATAATAGTGCAACGGGAAGGATATGTTCACCTAAAGATCCCAGTGTATCGCAATATCTACAAAAAAGCTTGTAATAAGGAAAAATTTGCGAATTATTTATAATCTTGTTTCTAAAGAACATTCATCATTGGTGCACGTGTTATTGATGCACATATTAATGCATACAGGGTGGGCCAGACCAGGTAGATATAAAATTTTTTTTTAGATTCTTGATTTAGGGACCTACCAGGACCCACAAGGAAAAAATCGATTACGAGAAAAAAATATTTAAAATTGTGGAATATCATTGCCTTGACGAACTTTTAATTTTTTTTTTAAATTTGTTCAGTGACAATTTCCGCAAGTTTTTTGTTGCCTTAACTTAATAATTGTACTCTCTTAGAAAAAAGTCCAGTCTGAATAACTGGTTTTAAGAGCATTAAATTTTTAAATTTATTCAAGTAAAATTAAGTTGATCCAAAATCTACAGAAAATTTTAAAATCCCATTAAAAATAAAAGAAGAGGTTCATACTCGTAGCACTCGTGATTTTTTAAAAACTGTAGCAACTTAAGTTCTTTCAATTGGCAAAAAAAAACGTACGTCAATGTGCCGGATAAAAAGTTATGATTTTTTTCAAAAATCCTTGTATGTCATCCGTTTAAATTACCTTAAAGTACCCATGAAGTAGGAAATATAAAAGTACCTTATTGAAAAAAATCGGCCAAGTGCGAGTCGGGCCTCGCTCTTTTAGGGTTCCGTACATATGACCAAATCACTTTTTTAAAACTAGATACATATAATAATAAAAACCGGCCAAGTGCGTGTCGGGCCACGCGCAGTGTAGGGTTCCGTAGTTGAAAGTCTCAAATATTATTGCTGACCTAGGATAGTGCTTTTATTTTATTTATGAATACTGAATATATCTTGAGTTCCATGGCTTAAATACTATAATAAACTACAAAATATGCAAGTTACACTACGTGGAAAAAACAGATATAACTCCTTAACTAGTGAACCCTACTTAGCCGTGATAGTTTTCCTTTAAAATTCATTATATATACTACTGCTGTGAATTTTTTCTTGTATCCTATATACAACCATTTAGCTGGCAGGGGGGGGGGGGGGGACACTTGACTCTAATAAAATTTAGCACTTTAAAATATCATATTTCACAAACGGATCCCTGAATTGAAAAATGGTGTTCCCACACCCACAATATTTTTGAAAGACCTATTCAATGACACCCCACACTATGGGATAGACGAGAAAAAAAAATTCACCCCCACTTTACATGTAGGGGAGGTACCCTAAAAAAAATAATTTTTCACAATTTTATTTCACCACTTTGTCGGCGTGATTGATATTTATACCCTTGTCAAATTACAGATTTCTAGTACCAATAGTCTCTGAGCTAAACCGCGGACGGACGGACGGACAGACGGACGGACATGGCGAAACTATACGGGTTCTTTGTTTACTACGGAACCCTAAAAAACTAGATACAAGATATCTTAGTTCTTAAAAAGTACTAAATTAGCATAACTTTGACGGCCCCCCATTTCTTCATTTTTGTAGCTAAAAAATAAAAATATATATATTTGAACTCCACTTAATGAGCTCTAGACAATGACACCCCACATGGCAGGATAAAAAAATAAAATTGTATTTCGACTCCTTTTCCATGTATGGGAGCCTTTATTTCTTTACTTAATTTTATTTTTATTATTTGTTGTTATAGCGGCAATAGATATATGAAAATTTCAACTGTCTATCTATTACGGTTTACGAGATACAGCCCGCTGACAGACGGACGGACGGACGGACGGACGGACAGCGGAGGCTGAGTAATAGGGTCCCGTTGGCACCCTTTGGGTACGGAACCTAAAAAATGTTAATTGTTTGTGGAGACTGCAGTATGTCCTGTAAGACTGTTCCTTAACTGTTTCGTTAGTCTAGTGGTAAGCGTGTTCGACTGCGCCCGACGAGGTCCCAGGTTTGAGTCCTGGTGGATATAATCTTTTTTAGATTGTTGACTTAGCGTGTTAGCGGGAACGGGTCTGGCCCACCTGTATATACCTAATTATAATTTCGCAAATATTATACCTATCAGCTGTTTAGCATTATCGCTTACCTAAGCTCATGTTAAAATATGAATTGATACCACGTCGATAAAATAATTTTCGGAAGGTTAGTCACGGCTTATTCAAAACTAGATGATGCCCGCGACTTCGTTCGCGTGGATTAAGGTTTTTTATTAAGGGAACTCTTTAATTTTCCGGATAAAATGCAGTCTAGTATATGCTAATCCTGGGTATGAACTATCTCCATTCCAAATTTCAGCCAAATCTGATCATTCGTTGTGGAGTTATAGAGTAACAAACATCCATCCATACATCCTCACAAACTTTCGCATTTATAATATTAAGTATTTTCCGTTTCGATACGTGTACCGACATTCATATATTTTAGAATTTGAATGCAATCTCACAGTGGAAATAGATATTTGCTAATGCTGTCGTTAACCTTCTCAAGGTCCTAATTTGTGGTTTTTGGCACTCATTGTTTATTCATTATACTAATATTATAAATACGAAAGTGTGTTTGTTTGTTGGTTTATCTTTCAATCACGCCGCAACAGAGCCACGGATCGACGTGATTTTTTGCATGGGTATACCTAGTTGAGGACCTGGAGAGTGACATAGGCTACTTTTTATCCCGGAAAATATGGAAATTATATGGCCTTTAGCGATTTCATGGCCCTTTGCGTGCATCGCGGTTCGCGCGCGCGAAAATCGCGACTCAAGCGCGTTCGCGTTTTGTATGGCTTCCGATCGCAGAATCGCGAATTCGCGCGAATCGCGATGCACGCATAAGGCCATAAATACGCCGCGATCGATGCCGCTAAAAGTAGCCAGTCTGCCCTCTCCTTCAGACGTCATTGCCAGAAAAGAAAACTTCCGTCACAGTTGTGGTAAGAGTAAAAAAGTACAATATTTTAAGCTATTGCATAGCTTTTATCGCGGGCTTTGAACTAGGACAGAAGTTTGAGCGCGGCGACCGAATCAAGAAATTCCGTAACGAAAAAAAACCTAACACGTTCAGTAAGCGTTCAACATTTTAGAGGTTTACATTTAGCTGTTTGGCGCAGTGGGCGAGCAGGTTCGAATCTCACTCGCGAAGTAGTGACAGTGCGCTTTTCTTTTATGTTTGTTTTTTAATTATTTTTTTTGCTTAATTTTTATTATGCAAAAAGAAATATTGCATAAATATTATAATTGCATAAGTTGATAAAAAATGCTATGCAATAGCTTTACCGCGGCAGTCCCCGAGTCCACTTAACATTTTTTTATGCCAATAACATTATAGTCTATGTCATTTTGTAGCGGTCGTCGACGGCCAACTTGAATCGCACTGGTAGTACCTACTTACGTATTAATTAATTATTAATTACAAATGCTTCGGATACCTACTTCTAGGTCAATAGGTAGGTATAGAAGTAAATGCTTTCTCGAATTTGAGGGTTTTAAATGTCTATTTAATGTATTTAAATATGCTTATAAACTCTTCTTCACAGTATATGAATGTAGGACTAGGTACATTCCTTGCCAGTCATTTTGATGCTCCTGAAGATAACCACGTTTCGAAGCACAGAACAACACAAGACCGTGATCTGTTGCGAACCTCGTACTAGACATAGGTCTCTAGGTCATAGATCTAGGTCCAGCAGTGGAAGCTTATCGGTTCTTTTTCTTTATGAACTGACTAACTGATGCCTGCGACTTCGTCCGCGTGGATTAAGTTTTTAAAATCACTTGGGAACTTTTCCGGGATAAGTAGCCTATGTCACTTTCCAGATCCTCAACTATACCCGTGCAAAAAATCACGTCGATCCGTTGCTCTGTTGCGGCGTAATTGAATGACAAACCAACAAACCACTACTATGACTATTAGTATGATCGACGTCCAGTTCTGCACGACTTAGGTCTCTTGAATGGACTTCCACGTTTCGGTCTAGTCACTTTGTCATGTGGCGTCTGTATCCTCGTCTTATGTGACCTACCACCACACCACCTCGGTGGGGGGACTGCCAACACTGCGCTTTCCGTTGCCGGTCGCTTTTCCAGAACCTTGAGACTCGACCGTCTTCAAACTATGTCCATTGGTTGAGAAGACTGAAAGAACATTAAACTGTACTAGTATGGCATATAGGTAGTGTTTGTTAAAGATAATGAGCAAAACCTTAGACAATTTATTCCCATCAGATCATTATAATGTTATAATGTTGGAATAATGAAATCATTATTAAGAAAATGATTAATGCTAGCTAGATTTATGTATACTTGGCATGTTATTCTCATATTATAACATCTATAAATTCAATTCTTTTTATCTTTTAATACATGTACCTATGTTTTGATATACTTAGCTATTTCTGCAACTGCATCATAATGAGGATCATTTTAATTCGAGTGCTGTTTTTTGATACGAGGCTTTCTGAGTATCAAAATAGGATAGATAATACGAGAATTAAAATTACTAATTATGTACAGTTGCATACAAGATTTTATCTACAAAGAAAATAAAAACATTAGCAAAATTACGTCATCTTTATAATTTTTTACATTCCTTTACAATTAATAAAAGAGTGAAATCAATACAAATTGCACAAGTTGCAAAAGTAACCTGTTTGCCACGTAAAGTTTTTTTAAAATATTTTTTTTAACTTTTTTTAGGTTTGAACCCCCCTAGGGTTGGGTACCAACTTTAATACATTATGAACGATACGAGTGCCAGAACTCAAAGCCTCTTAGCTTTAGGTATCCTATTTTATGAAGATAACCATTTTGATGCAAAACCAAAAGAGGGTTCATTTCGATTCAGCTGTCAAATTCGAAATTGGAAGTTTTCAATGCTGAAGTAGATAAAAATAAAAACAATTCAAATATTATATTTTGCAATGTATATATTTCTTTCAAATGTTACTTTTTTTTATGAATTCCATTTAGAAAGCTGCAGGAATAACAACTATTTGTTGAATTTAAAAATTCAGTTACAGTTAAGTAGATAACTAATAATAAATATTGCACAATCATATTATATTAGTCAGGTCAATATATTGTAAAGTATAAAAATTGGATGGAATAGAGTTAAAAAAATATATAATTCATCCCAATAAATAACCAACAATACATTAGTGTTTATGTAAAGACAAAAATTACATTTTGTGTCTAAAACAATGCTGCATCCTTCAAGTTAAAATCAATAATAAAAGAAATAATATACCAATTGTATTATTACCATTTAAATACTTCTAACTATACAACCAATGTCCTACACCCACACAAAATAAACTAGAATAAATAAATGCTTCATAGTTTCCTATCATATGTACGTCTTCTTTGGTCATCTATTTTGACAAGATAGTATGTGCCAGGAAATAATACATCTACAGGTCCTGACGGCTCGTATGGTGCTGTGTGATAATTTTCTGTTCTCACTTGCATGAGATCAGAGAATAACTGAGGTTCTACACTTTGCCTTTTGTCTAACATTGCAACACTTTCATGCAATGAACTGATAAGTTTTTCTAATTTGGAACCAATGCTCATGTCATTGCAAATGTTAATGGAATACATAGTTGAGGCTAACCCAGAACCATAGGAGAATAGGGCAAACTTCTTTCCAATTAGCTGATCTGCGGATTTACTAACTAAATATGAGACGAGTCCTCCATACAATGACGGGGTGTACATGTTCCCAACATTGCGGGCTATATTCAGTGAGGGTTTCGTTTTCTCTTCGAAAAGTGCTTTGCTGTATGTCATAAATGCTTTTTCTACGTCTCTATCAAAATATGTGTCTGCTCTGTGGTAATCTTTGAACTGTGACAGTCCAGGGAACTGCTGCTCTCTATCCTCTTCAGATGCATTTAGAAAATCATTAAAACTCACTCGGGCTAGAGATTTTTGCACAAGCTTGCAGTACGGAGAGTGGAACAACATGCCGTCTAAACTTAACAGACCTTTGAAGTTTGAATCCACTTTCCTCATTTTCTTACAGAATAAATTGTAACAATTATCTAGGGCACTGAGGTAACACTGTATAGATAGCTTTCCATCGACATAAGGGAATTCTGAAGCTAAATCTGGCTTGTAAAAGTCATACGCATGGGTCATGTATGAGGCACGGACACCACAGTCAAATACTAAGGGTGCATCTGGCCCAATTAACATTGCCACAGCACCCGCTCCTCCTGTGGGCCTCGCAGGACCCTTGCCGTACACTGCAATGTCACCCGCCACTACTATAGCCTTCCTGCCATCCCATGATGAGGATTCCACCCAATTTATAGCGTTAAATAAAGCAGCAGTACCTCCATAACAAGCATTTGTGGTGTCAATCCCTTCAATATCTGTAGCACCTTCCTTTGCAAACAAAGTCATAAGAAATGTTTTAACACTTTTACTTTTGTCTATAATGGTCTCAGTTCCAACCTCTAACCTCCCGATGTCGTGTAGATTTATACTGTTCTTCTCGATCAGCCGGTGCAGAGCCGTGAGGCAGAGTGAGTTTATGTCCTCGCGATCCGAGCAGAAACCCATTTTGCTCTGACCGAGTCCAATTGTGTACTTTCCCGCGGCCACCTCGTCGTATTTTTCCAGTTCCTCTTGAGCGACGTACTGCGATGGGAAATATATTTCCATGGCAAGAATGCCGACGTTCTCGATTCGACCACCCATCGTAGAGGTGATGCGACACGTTTATAACTTTCACGGTCACGGTAAACGCGTAACTCGAGCGAAAGAATGTGTTATCCGTGCGATGCGTTTTAAGTCAGCAACTGTCGCCCGCTGCGTCTTGAACCACACTCGGGCCTCGACAGCGACTTACTCACTCGCTTGATGCCGACGTCAGTCCTTCTTTGCCGGCACGCGATGCTCCTACCATTGACCTACTGCGTACAGTACTTACTAACCAACTTTCATGTGGTCTTACGTGACTTGATTATTTACGTTGCCTGTCGTATTGTTTCTCGTACACAAATAGTAATGTGATGCTACATGAGAATTAAAACATAACACCACTGTTATTTAATTTTGTTTCTTACAGAGTTATGTAGTTAGAACATTGTAAAATTAAAAATCACAAATTGTACAACGCGCGACTTTCATTTCAATTTTCATAAATTGACGTAAAATGTCATTTTCAATTTTATTTTTCAATTGCTAATGTCAATTGTCAATTGTCAAATAGGTAGTGATTAGTGATGTGCTTGTGTCCCTGAGTTACTCGCTCGCTCACGTCACACGTGAGCGAGTGAACTACTCTACTAATAAATTGTTTTCGTGATTCTGTAGCAATATTACAACTTTTTAAGTTTTATTTTCAACTAGATGATGCCCGCGACTTCGTCCGCGTGGATTAAGGTGTTTAATTCCCGCGGCAACCCTTTAATTTTCCGGAATAAAAGGTAGGCAATGTGTTATTACAGGGTATAATCTATCTCCATTCCAAATTTCAGCCAAATCCGTTCAGTAGTTTTTGCGTGAAAAAGTAACAAACATACACATAAACACACACATACAAACTTTTGCCTTTTTAATAATATTAGTGTGATTCAATTCCCAAGCCATGGCTTTTAGTCGGGCCAACTGGGCACAATATTTTTTATTTTATAAAACTAAATAAAAAAGACGTGAGTGTGTCAGCTCCGACGCACGACTCTAGTTTACGCGCGACTCGGGTCCGAGCGCGCGAAGCGAAAGCTCTTTCGCACGAAAACCAACCTTATTTACTCAACGTTAGGGTAGAAATTTGCATCGTTGTGAAAAACGTAACGCGGGCATTCGACAACTCAAGCGAAAACCAACCTTATTTACTCAACATTAGGGTAGAAATTTGCATCGTTGTGAAAAACGTAACGAGGTCATTGATAAGTTGATTTTACTACTCGGATTTTTCTCATACCGGGCGCCTAAAATCGATTCTTAAGGAGTAAACTCCAAAAATGAATGACGTCTCGTAATTTCTTGAACGAGGGGCACCTCATGAGTCTTCAACTCATCAATAACTCGTGGGATAAAAAGAGAACTCGCTAATCACACACTAAACGGACGAGCCATAGCGTAAAGGTTTTAAGGTAAAGCTTTGACGATGACGAAGACAATTTTTTAATTGTTTTACGGCTCTGGCCCTTCAAGTCCTTTTTGAGCTTTTAAAAGTTTGAAAGGCAAAAGGGATAATAAAAACACATCGTGGTACAGAGGATGGCCATTACGTGATCCGAGTCATTTTTAATCTGCTATCTGGGCTATCTAGAAGAAGCTAAGATTTATGGCTACATCTCCTCCATGTTAGCGCTAAATCGTAACATCACTGGTGACTCTCATTACAGGTTACAGACAGATAGCTTGGGTTGAATGGTCTAAGCAGACAGCTCGCTCATTAAATATTATAGGGCCACAAATCAAAATAAATCGGATTCGTTAAAAAAACATGTAAATCTATGTTATTTTATAATACAAAAAAGACACCCATCATTTTAGCTTAATTATGACCATTGAACCGCAAGATCGCCTCTTTTGCATTAATGTGAGTTTAAAAATAAAAATTCATGTTTTCAGTTTTCTTTGGATAGCCCTGCAAAAATAGTTATTTGTGTTAAATGGGGCCAAAGAAATTTTTTGGTCCCCGAGGGCGTTATTTTGAATTCAGAGCGAAATGAAAGATTCTAAAGAAGAATCCTGAGCGTAGCGAGGAATTCAATATACGCCGCCCGAGAACAAAATATTTTGGCCCCGAATGACACACACTATTTTTCATCATTACCGATGAGAAAAAGCTAGGAGTACCACCTACTATGTATAGATATATTACCTATACGTATATTGAAAGTTTAAATAAAACACAAATAAATTTTATGTTGGATACAATGGGCGTATATCCGATCGACAAATTGATCACGTGACTTATCGAACAGCTTCTCAAACATATTTGAATTTCGAACGGAATGAGCGATTGACAGGTTTCTGCAACGAACGCAGTAGTAATAAACACATACTAAGGCACGAACGCGAACCAATCAGAAGAGAGAAATGAAAAGTCCCATGGGGTTAAAATTAAATTTTGCTCCCGCTATCCTCTGAAGCCAATATTCGTTTTTCGAATAGGTATGATGAAAAATGCATTTTTTTGTTTGTGGCACGTGTCTTAATGAGCGAGCTGATAAAGTAACTCTTCCCTTATTATTCCCTTATTATCTATCTATCTATATATATATAAAAGAAAGTGGTGTTAGTTACACTATTTATAACTCAAGAACGGATGAACAAAATTGGTGGAGAGGTAGCTTAGAACTAGGAGACGGACATAGGATACTTTTTATCCCGTTCGACCGCGTTTCCGTCAAGTCAATATAAAACCTGGTATAACAAAAATGCATCTGACATGGAATAAAAAAACGAAAATGACAGTGGAAGAACAAAACGTAAATGACAGCTAAACGTCATTTTGTATTTGGTTAATTATGGTAAAAACAATTATAAAAATTATAGTTTAACGTAATTGGTAATATCATCGGTAATATGTTTTCTCTTTGAATCATCATTAACAATGCCGCGAGCAAGACGATCAAATGTTTCCTGCTACAAAGCTACGGATTGGTGACGTGATTTATTGGATAGGTATAGTGTCACCTGGACAAAGATTTCCCGCGGGATGTTATGAACTAAATCCACGCAGACGAAGTCGCGGGCATCAGCTAGTCTTAATATATATATATATTTCTTTTGTGCGTGTGTATGTCACTGAACTCCTCCTAGACGGCTGGACCGATTTTGATGAAATTTTTTGTGTGAGTTCAAGGGGATTCGAGGATGGTTTAGTTTCACAATTTGGTCCACTGGAAAATGTTTATTTAACTAATTTTTCATTTATAAGTAGTGGCGGTACGAAGTACGCTGGGTCAGCTAGTGTTTTTATAGAAAATCGATATCTAAGTAAAAGTATATCCAATTACATTATTCGAAACTACAAGCAATGGTGAGCAAAGTACCTACTAACACGAGCGTCCTCGGTACTCGGTAAGTAACTAGGTAACCTTATACTATACCTACCCTACATACTCATTCATATCCCTTCAAGAAGCCTTCAAGAACAAAGATGACAGGCTGATGAAAAGAAACATGATGAAATTATGAAATCCCAATTCCCAATCAGTAAAGTTTCAGAATAATACTCGAATGTGTCATTTGAAAGATAATGCAACGCCTATACATGTAAGTAGATAGTAATAGAGCAATCATGGAACTAGGAATTACGACTACGAGCAATAGTAAAATGAGTCATATGGTCATCTTGGTGGTCATGGACTTGGTATATAATAATTACTAGCTGACCCAGCGAACTTCGTACCGCCAACTTCTATATAAATAAAACAAATAAACTATCCCAATCCAAAAAAACTATCCTATCTTTTAAGTTGGACTAAATTACAGATAGTTACGAAGTTTGATAAAAATCTGTTCAGTCGTTTAGGAGTCCATCGCGGACAAACAACGTGACACGTAATTTATATATATTAAGATATATAGGAGTGAGTGGTCCAAGAAGCTTAAATATCTACATCACTAAGGTATTTAAGCTTCTTAGAGTGGCTTGAATGTATGTAGTTTTACTTACGAAAAGCAATGAAGTCCCGCAAAAACTGCTATTCAAATTCGAAATGAAATCATTCTTTTGAAGTTGTAGGCATGGAACTATGAATTACGACTACGTCTAAGTTGTAGTGCGTTGTAACTTGTATAAGTTTCTTGAGAAGCTTGAGTCACACAGATATTTTTGCAAGTCAGAAAGGATAGCTTGATAGCTACACGTAGCTATCAAGCTATCCTTCCTGACTTGCAAAAATAGCCCAAAAATACGATTAAAACAAGTACACCTACAAGAATGTATTTCTCGTTAAAATATTTTGGTGAAAGTTTAAGGAGCGCGTAATATAATGAATCATGATTCGTGACTAGGTATAGGTAGGCAATGTAGGTACCTTAACATAGGTTATAGGTAGTAAGTTGTAGGCATGAACCTATAATTATGGTTGCAGGCTGCAGCAAAAGTAGCTTACGTAACTCTCCAGATCCAAAAATATTAAACTAAGATCCAGAGATGTACTCTTTGCTCTATGAATGTATTTAAAATGTATTGTCTTTGCGCACAGCGAGGCGCGAATCTCACTCGAAATGAAGACGCGACTAGAATAAAGTTATACAAATACACACTTCTATCCACTTAATTGATACAGCCGTGAATGAGTTTTTTTGAGTTCTCATGACGTATTAACTTTCACCTGTAGTCGGTAGGTTTAACGGTCACGGCAAGCCCAGCCTTTGGTTTGCCCCACTTGCAAATTGCAATAACCCGTTCCGAAATTTGACCATCTAATGATGAACAACTATTTTGCTCATTTGCTGCAACAATGTTTTATTTTAAAAAAGTGATAGAAAAAATCGTCATTTGATGATCTATGAAACCTACTACATTTAAAAAGTAAACGTATGGGCGGAAAGCCGGTAACACTAAAATTGCGCAAAGGTTTTTTAAAGTTTTGGAACGAAATTTCTTTTCAGACGGACTGGCGGATGGAGGCTAGGCGAAAAAAATTGTAAGAATTTTCCGTCACGACACTTGTTTATTACACACGTTCCTTCACAGCTTAGTTGGCGTAGAGCTAAACGAAGAAGTGAGAAGAAGAACTATCGGTTCGGGGGTTCGAATCCTGACTTCAAAATATTTTATTTTTATCTTACATATTTATTTGTATTATTAATTTATTATTAAAAAGAACTTCGTTCCAACCGAGTGTTCCACGACACCCACAATTTTTTTTTATATGTATAAATTGATAGTAGACTACCTTATATTATGTATAAATAGATAGGTATAGTCTTGGTATAGTCAGAGGTACAAAAAAATAAACTTGGTGTGCCAGGATTTATCCGGGAAACAGTATTTTTTATATTATTAATAAGCACTATTTTATTATTAATAAGTATTCTTGCACTTACACGGAAATTAATAATTGTAAGTAGACCGCTTTATTGCAAATTTCATTTATCAATCAGAAACTATTATATCTAGAAATAAATAAAAAACTGTTTTAGAATGCACAAGTAAAGGCCTTTCATATGATACCCCACTCGGTATAATTATCTTACTTTGAAATTTCAAACCCCTGATTTTCCCCCTTTTTTAATTAAACTAAAATAATTTTCGCGCTGATTTTATTTTTCCTGTAAAATATACATAAACCTCTATTGACCATAAAAAACTGTTTTAGAATGCACAAGTGAAGGCCTTTCATATGATACCCCACTTGGTATAGTTATCTTACTTTGAAATTTCAAACCCCCGATTTTCCCCCTTTTTTAATCAAACTAAAATAATTTTCGCGTTGCTTTTATTTTTCCTGTAAAATATACATAAATCTCTATTGACCATAATTATTTCAGATTTTTCGATTGGTAAACTTCGGAGATAAGGGGGGGGAAAGGTATTTTTTTCGACATTTTGGCCGATTAATCAAAAACTATTATATATAGAAATAAATAAAAAACTGTTTTAGAATGCACAAGTAAAGGCCTTTCATATGATACCCCACTCGATATAGTTATTTTACTTTGAAATTTAAAACCCTCGATTTTCCCCCTTTTTTATTAAAACTAAAAATAATTTTCGATTTTTCTTTATTCCAATGATTTTGGGCCACTATTATACACACTATGCCAAATTTCATGTCGATAGCTTTAATAGTTACTGAAATAATCGACTGTGACAGACGGACGGACGGACGGAGAAAGTCTCACCATAAGGGTTCCATTTTTACCATTTTGGTATGGAACCCTAAAAAACATTCAAAAAATATACTTAGTAAAAACCCAAGATTTTGAAGAAACGTAGTCAAATTTTTTGAAAAAAATCGGAATTTTTTGAGATAAAACAGTGCAGAAAACGAGCGATTTTGAACATGTTAGAATAAAATAAAAGTCGTTTGAGTATTTTAATTAATTTTATATATTTTTAATAAAGTACCTACGGAAAATTACTCGTAATATTAAACACATAATTACCTAACTATTCTTGTTCTTATTTCTACTCAGATTACGCTTAGGTAGGCGGTGTAGGTACAATATTATTTTTCTTCTGCTTTTGTTTTCTGTTTTACTTCATTGGTTTTCTTTGGAATGAACTTGAAGTATTTTACACCTGTAAAGATAAGTAAATAATCATTAATAAAAAAATTTACTCCTATTGAATTATTATCTAATAGGTAGGAATAACGCTGATTATAATATCCTAGCTTTTTTGCCTGCGACTTGGTCCCCGTGGAATTAGGATTTCTGTTTTTAAGCTATTGCATAGCTTTTATCGCGGGCTTTGACCTTTGAGTTTGAGCGCGGCGACCGAATCAAGAAATTCCGTACCTAACGAAAATAAACCTAACACCGTCGTTCTGTAAGCGTTCAACATTTTAGAGGCTCACAAGTAGCTCTGTTTGGCGCAGTGGGCGAGCGGCCGCTTTATGTATGATGTCGCAGGTTCGAATCTCACTCGCGAAGTAGTGACAGTGCGCTTTTCTTGTTTGTTTGTTTTTAATTATTTTGTTTTTGCATAATTTTTATTATGCAAAAAAAATATTGCATACCTAAATATTATAATTGCATAAGTTGATAAAAAATGCTATGCAATAGCTTTACCGCGGCAGTCCCCAAGTGCCACTTAATTTTTTCATGGATAGATGGTGTCACTCTCCAAGTCCTCAACTATACACAATAACTATATACCTACCTCTAACGGCTCTAACTATGGTAGGTAGTAGGTACCTATGCAAAGAAACACCTCGAGCCATTGCTGCATGATTGAAGGACAAAGCAACAAACAAATGCACTCCCGCATTTACGAAATTAGTAAGGATACTACTTAGATATAATTAACCTACCTGATGGATTCACTCTTGTACTAAACTCGCCATCAGGCCCGAAGGAACGATCTTCATCTTCTTTGTACAAATCCTGTAACATAAAAATTAAAATTGAGGCAGGGGGGGTATGGACCTACTTCTAGATTAATAGACCATAAACATAGTATTACTTGAACTTGATAAAACTTGATAGCTCAGATCTCTATGATCTAGAATCGATAGATCAGATAGAATCTAGACCAGACACGTTCGCATGCCACTCGGATGAACTCGCCGGTAGGCATGGCTTACGATACCAAGCATCGTGTGGAAAGGAAACACGTTCGCAAAAATGTTGACAGCCGTTTGGGAAAGTGGTCTCAAAAATATTTACTAGTTTTTACACGCAGCTTCACTCTCGTCATCTATTATAAGTAGTCAGAAGTGGTGATTCCTACTTATATAAAATTACCAATGTAGATTTTTAAGCTGTTCTTTCGGGTTTTCCCTGTTCTTTTTTTTCATTTTTGAACCACCCCTGTATTAGAGCCAACTAAGCAATAAACTAGTGGTTCGCCCCGAACTGAGACCTCGCGGTATCCCATAATTCCCATAAGGTAGTTTTAACTATATTATATTGTAATTAAAACGCGCCGAATCTGATGACGTCAATCGTCATCTGCTTTCGTGGATGGGATGCATATTTACAATATTAAAGACAGCGCCATCTAGTAACAGTATAGTGAAGTTTTGTTAAAAACATTGATGCCCATTAAAACTCAAATAATTTCGTTTCTTTATAATATTTATTTAATCTTAGTATTTGTTGTTCAAGTACAGAATATAACTCAAATTATGTGTAAGTTTCAAGTTTTAAAACAAAGTGGTTTTAGAAATCTAGCCTCGAATACAATCTCCACTTTGAAAGCCCCCCATTTCGTATGGGAGCCCCCCTGAAATAAAGATTTTTATAACTTTTTAAGCCATTTTCGGCTGGAGGCCATCGGTTTACATATCATATCTAAAATTGAAGTAATTACGTTCAGTAATTCAGAAGTTATAAGGCTGTGACAGACGGACGGACGGACAAGTGCAAATCGCTCTAGTAAACTCAGAGACCTTCGCTTCGCTCGGTCGAATATTCAAATCGGTCAAGCCGTTTTTGAGTTTTAGCCAGACTAACGAAGAGCAATTGATTTTTATCAATACATATTATATACATCGGTGATTTTTATATACCTACCTATATACCTAGGTATAGTCCGGGGTTCGAATTCGAATGTCATCTTTTTTCGGAATCACTTAGAAAAACATCGCATCGTGAGGAACTGCAAGCCTGAGAGTTCTCTTAAAGTTCTCAAAGGTGTATGATGTTTTCCAATCCGCATTTGGCCTGTGTGGTTTGCTGAGTACCTACTGTGGCCAAAATTTTGAGCCCTAAACAAACCTTTCTCATTCTGTAAGGAGAAAGGAGTAGGTAGTGGATCTCTTGAGTATATTTTATCTACCTAAATACTCAAAGAGTCTTTGAGTATTAAAATCGGTTTAAGGTTGATTATACGGGTCTGCCCGCGAAATTCAAATTAATTTGGTTTTTTGCAATTTGTAAACTAATACGACAAAATAGGCTTATGGCATTCTAATTGCGCCAGTGGAATTATTATGTTCACAGGTTTATATAAAAATCTTTACTTGAAAGTGACCAGTTTAAGAAATTAATCAAAATATGGTGTTGGGCGTGAGTTACTCACAAATTAGCCGATATTCTGACTAATTTCTTAAACTGGACACTTTCAAGTAAAAAAATTTTATATAAACCTGTGAAGATGATACTGCTACTGGCGCAATTAGAATGTCATATGCCTACTTTGTCCTATTAGTTTACAAATTGCGAAAAACCAAATTAAATTTGAATTTCGCGGGCAGACCCGTATAATCCACCTTAATACTCAAAGCATTGAGTGGACCGGCAATGGATTAACATGAAAAAAATTATTAAATGTATATCTAATAAAATAATATTACCTGTATTTCATAAATCTGTGCCGGTATATCCATATCTTTGAAAGAGGCATTAATGACGTAGGGAGTCCCGTCGTCGCGTCTGTTCACAAAGGCCACTGCGTATGAGCCATCCGAAAGCTCTCTCCTCCATATCTTATCGGGTTCATACAAAAATACACACCATCACGTTATAGAACACATAAAAGCGTAAAATTAAATAAGACTTCGGTAGGTTAAATATAACTACGCGATGATGCCACCATCGCTGAATAACGTTCAATCGACGAATAAATTCAGCGTTTTCACACATTTTCAGTACAAAAATTGTTAGAACGCCGCCGAGTTTAAATACTGTACTTACGTTACGCGGAATAATTTTTTTTTTTAATTCGAAATTAGCACTTAGTAGCTAAATCCCTTTTTATCTATACTTATAATAAAAATTTAACTGGGCGATTTCTGTACACTATACTACCTGTACCTGCTGCTTATTTATTCTGTAAACTAACACTACTTATATATTACCTATTTTGAAAATTTAGTGAAGATCTGATGAATTGGGATAGGTACAGCCCGCTGACAGACGAACGGGCGGACCTAGGACGGACACTTGGAGACTTAGTAATAGGCACCCTATGGGTACGGAACTCTAAAAAAACTAACGCCTACGTCATACCGCGAAGCTTACCAAACTCTCAGTCCTCGTTTTCCCAGCACGTCTTGGTCTAGGCGATAATGTCTCGGTTGCGCAAAATCTCCCCGGATGGTGGCCAAGTCTACGCAAAGGGGCTACCAGTATTGACCAAACGGCCATTTGCACGTTCGCCTTGTCTACTGATACTCGCACAGGGAAGCGCAGATTATGTAGACCCGCCATTAAGTGGACCGACGAAATAAGACGAGTAGCAGGGAGCCCCTAGATACAGGCGACGCAAGACCGAGACTAGTGAAAGTCCAGGCAAGAGACCTTTGTTCAACAGTGTGCGTCTATCGGTTGATAAAGAAGAATATTAAACGTTACTCGACTTTTGGTGAAATAGGCATTTACCTTAGTGCCGATTTAACCAACGCAATGTCAAGTGATGTATATCCGAGGAATAAACAGTTTTTGTATTAAAAATCTGCCAAAATATCTTATTATATTTTACGCTCGAATAAGACTTATTTTACGTCGCAGTGAAATCGGTTCCTAGTAAAACCTAGGCCATTAAAAACCAACACCTACCTCGCATCTCGAAGCATTCCAAACTCTCAGTCCCTGTTTCCCCAGCACGTCTTGGTCTATGGCGATAATGTCTCGGTTGAGCAAAATCTCCTTGAACTCGGGCCGAATGGTGGCTAAGTCTACGCTCATCAGCAAGGGAGCTGCCAGTATTGACCAAACCGCCATTTGCACTTTCGCCTGGTCTATTGATAATCCGAAATTGCCTATTATCAGCTGAAAATAAAACAAGAATGAAAGTTGTAACCTTATCCATCATATTGATTTTATTCACAGAATACTTACCTAGCCTACGCCTGCCTAGCCTGCCTTTACACAAGTTTAAAAAATCAATTAAAACTAATCTCATGAAAAAAGCATATTATACAATTGAAGACTATATAAATGACAAAAAAGCGTGGATATAATTCGTTCCAGCGATTCATGAGACAGTGGGTGGTAATTAAACTGTATAATTATACTATTGAATTGTATACTTGTTTTGAAAAGAGCAACTGCCGAGTTTCTTGCTGGTTCTTCTCGGCAGGAACGGCATTCCGAATCAGTGGTAGACTCATCGACGATTCAAAAGCACTTGTAAAAAAGTTTATTTGAATAAAAAACATTTCTATTCTATTCTATTCTATTCTATTCTATTCTATTCTATTCTATTCTATTCTATTCTATTCTATTCTATTCTATTCTATTCTATTCTATTCTATTCTATTCTATTCTATTCTATTCTATTCTATTCTATTCTATTCTATTCTATTCTATTCTATTCTATTCTATTCTATTCTATTCTATTCTATTCTATTCTATTCTATTCTATTCTATTCTATTCTATTCTATTCTATTCTATTCTATTCTATTCTATTCTATTCTATTCTATTCTATTCTATTCTATTCTATTCTATTCTACTTAACGGGTAGAACCCAATGCGTTAAAATTGACCATTTTACTAGTAGCTCTCTTCCTGTTACGTATGGAGTTCCCCAGGGAAGCATATTAGGCCCCACCCTCTTCTTGGTCTACATAAATCAATTATGTAATATGAAACTTACAAATGGGAAGGTTATAGCTTTTGCTGATGATACTGCTCTCCTTTTCTGGGGCAAAACTTGGGATAGCACATTCCACTACGCTCAAAAAGGATTCGACGCAGTATTATCATGGCTGAATAATAATCTTCTTATATGTAATGCTGAAAAAACTAAATATCTAACCTTCTCCATTTTACGTTCCTCCCAACCTCATCGTGGTAATTATTTTATAAGAGAGAGTTGATAGTATAAAATACCTTGGGGTCATCATTGATAATCAGTTATCATTTGAACCTCATGTAACGACTTTAACCAATAGGATCCGTAAATTAATAGCTATATTCAAAAACATTCGTCACATAGCGGAGAAAAAGTTAATGAAATCAATTTATTACGCTCTATGCCAATCATTATTGACATATTGCATAGATTCTTGGGGTGGTACGACAAAATCACGTTTACTATTTTTAGAAAGAGCGCAGAGAGCGATACTAAAAGTTAGTGCATTTCTTCCCCTCAGATACTCCACAACCGTTTTGTTTAAAGAAGCTGAAGTTCTTACGGTCAGGCAACTATTTATACTAAGCATAATTTTAAAACAACATAAACATGTGGATATGTCTGTACTGGAAGAGCTACAAAAAAATAGAAGAAAATATAAAGTATGCGTAATCCCTAAATTTAATACCCGTTTCTCTCAAAAGTTCTACTGTTTTCTTGGCGGCTACCTATATAATATTATTAATACTAAATTAAATATCTCTAATTTGAATTCATATAAATGTAAAACTATTGTACAAAAGTGGTTACAAGAACTTACATATGATAGTACCGAGAATTTACTGACTATTTTAAAGTAGTACACTTATAGATAAAACAATCTTATAGTCAACACAATCATACCCACACACACACACACACACGTGCGCGCACACACACACACTCACACACTCACACTCACACACACACACACACACTCACACACACACACAGTATAACTTGCATGCTCTTTTGTTGTCTATGTAGTATGAGAAGTTTGTAAGGGGAAAGCTCTGATGCCTATAACACGAGTTTTAAACTTATCGTAGACATCAGACGCTAAACCTATTAATGAAATTGTACTTACTTTCTGGACAATAAATGATTTATTATTATTATTATTATTTTTTATATATCTTGACTCTCACACCCGCGTACAATATAAATACATATAAAACCAAAGGGAAATATAATAAACATATAAATATACACATATAATAAACTTACACATATATTACATAAATAAATACTTGTAGCGGGCGGAGGATTACGCCCCGGCAGGGGAGACCAGACGGCCGGGGGTCAGGGCGACAGGCTGAGAAACCGACGGACTATCCTAGCCGAGTCTAGCAACACCGCTTTCTGCATCTTGGCCGCGAGCGAACTGCCACGGAACCCCAGTCGCCTCAGATGGTGAGCGAGGCTGACTGGGATCAACCCATTCGCAGAAATGACGATTGGGATGATTTCAGTGGACTCCACATGCCACATGCTGGCAACCTCGTGAGCCAGATCTAGATACTTTCGTTTTTTCTCCGTCTCCGCTCTCACGAGGTTTTCATCATGTGGGATGGTATTATTATTATTATTATTATTATTCTATTCTATTCTATTCTATTCTATTCTATTCTATTCTATTCTATTCTATTCTATTCTTTTCTTTTCTATTCTATTCTATTCTATTCTATTCTATTCTATTCTATTCTATTCTATTCTATTCTATTCTATTCTATTCTATTCTATTCTATTCTATTCTATTCTATTCTATTCTATTCTATTCTATTCTATTCTATTCTATTCTATTCTATTCTATTCTATTCTATTCTATTCTATTCTATTCTATTCTATTCTATTCTATTCTATTCTATTCTATTCTATTCTATTCTATTCTATTCTATTCTATTCTATTCTATTCTATTCTATTCTATTCTATTCTATTCTATTCTATTCTATTCTATTCTATTCTATTCTATTCTATTCTATTCTATTCTATTCTATTCTATTCTATTCTATTCTATTCTATTCTATTCTATTCTAGACACCTCAGTCATCAAAATCAACTCATACCTAATACGTAGACTACTATAATAATATTCATACTTCATAGCCCTACCGTTTGGCTTCTAGAGCCTAGTAGACAAACATCGATGGTTTAGATACTAATAGACCATCAATGTTCCCAATCAATGAATAGACCACCCTTCCAAGTTAGCTTGCTACCATCTTAGAATGCATCATCACTTACCATCAGCTGAGATTGCAGTAATGACATCAAATAAAAAAAACCTAATCCCTAGACCCTATCCTATCCCTTATCATTTGTTCTAGTCACTTCATACCTCAGGATTTCCGAGTAGGTAAGTTTGGTACTTACCTACTCGGAAATCCTGAGTAGTAGAGTTAGAATAGGCGAGATGACAGTAACCAAGAATCAATGAAATTATGAATTAATGTAATGAAACTCGTTTCATAGATTATAAAAAACGTATTTATTTTTCTATTTTGAACGCGATTGATAGGTATTTATTTTAATAAAATAAAACTAAGTATAAAATACCTACAGCAATCCGCCATATTGTACTGAACACCAATCAGAGCGAGACGTCACTTAAAGGTTCAAACTTTGACATACTACTATGACAAAACATAGAGGTGACGTCAGGAAAGACGCCATGACACCGTCGAGCGCTTTTTCGTCAATTTAAAACTTAAAATTGAAATGGCAATTTTATCAACCAACCCCTTTTTTTGATGAATTAAAATTAAGATATTTTTTCGAAATATTAGATATTAATTACGAACATCATCCAACAATTTTTCAAAGTCAATTTTTCAAATTCAAAGTCATCATGCCTATTTTCGAGTTAGATTCTTACCATGTCTGGGTCATTCCAATTTCCCGGTCCGGCGTATTGGGCAAATATGTCTTGGTGGTCGGCGAACCAGGTCATGATGGTGGTGAGGGAGCTCCAGGAGTCTTCGATGTCATCCCAGTTGCGCCACAGGTTACAGTACTTTGCAATGGAGGCGTAATCCGGCTGCAAGAAAACTAAAGATTTTCAGTGTCCAAAAAAACATTGTATGGTCATGAAAATCCTTACATCTTGTGTTGGACTCACGTGTTGGTTTGTTGGTTTGTCGTTCAATCACGCAGCAACGGACGTGGGGAAACGGATCGACGTAATTTTTTACATCCAGGGTATAGTTTAGGACCTAGAGGCTATATTTTCTCGGAATAAGATCCCGCGGTATTTTAAAAAATTAACTCCACACGGACGAAGTCGTGGGCCCAAGCTAGTTTTCAATTACCAAATACTCTGAGTCAGAGTATTTGGGTAATTTATTGCCAGAGCCTATGTCCTCTAGGTCCTCTCTGAGCTTATTCAGAACTACTCCAATTAAACCCGCATTCAAAAGAAACGCATTCAAATCGTTCTCTCTGTTTGAGCACTATATGATAATACAAACAGACAGAAACACTTATAAACTACTTACACAGACAAACTACTTACATCACCTTACAGTAGGTACCTAGTACCTACCGTAAATGTAGATAAATTAGAATTGAAACGATCCAAAAATGATGTACATATGTATATTGTGTGTCTCCGATTCCTTTACACAAATAATTTTTTAGGGTTCCGTACCAAAATGGTAAAAATGGAACCCTTATGGTGATACTTTCTCCGACCGTCCGTCCGTCCGTCTGTCACAGTCGATTATTTCAGTGACTATTAAAGCTATCGACATGAAATTTGGCATAGTTGTGTATAATAGTGGCCCAACATCATTGGAATAAAGAAATATCGAAAATTATTTTAGTTTTATTAAAAAAGGGGGAAAATCGGGCGTTTGAAATTTCAAAGTAAAATATACCGAGTGGGGTATCATATGAAAGGCCTTTACTTGTGCATTCTAAAACAGCTTTTTATTTATTTCTATAGTTTTTGATTAATCGGCCAAAATGACGAAAAAATACCCCCCCCCCCCCCCCCCATCTCCGAAGTTTACCAATCGAAAAATCTGAAATAATTATGTTCAATAGAGGTTTAAGTATATTTTGCAGAAAAAATAAAATCAACGCGAAAATTATTTTAGTTTGATTAGAAAAGGGGGAAAATCGGGGGTTTGAAATTTCAAAGATAATTATACCGAGTGGGTTATCATATGAAAGGCCTTTACTTGTGCATTCTAAAACAGCTTTTTATTTATTTCTATATATAATAGTTTTTGAGTAATCGGCCAAAATGACGAAAAAATACCCCCCCCCCCCTTATCTCCGAAGTTTACCAATCGAAAAATCTGAAATAATTATGTTCAATAGAGGTTTATGTATATTTTACAGCAAAAATAAAACCAACGCTCTAACTAGCATAGTTTTTTTTTATATTAACAATAAACCTCTACAAACAAAGTTAACGATAATTAATAAGCAAATTAATATAATATTATCGTTTTACTTTTACTTTTGGAGTACGGAACCCTCGGTGCGCGAGTCCGACTCGCACTTGGCCGGCTTTTTAAATTTACCGAGGTTGGTTTCATAAAATTGTATACGCTCATTCAGTACTCACCTCTTTCTGATAGGCAGGCCAACTGCAGGAATATACCATGGGGCGACCCGATTCGTTCATCAGTTTACCGAAATAGGGATATCCTGCGTGTCAGATGGAACACATAAAACAATAGACTATAATAAATGCCCCATTCGTTATCCACCCTGACTGGACGTCTTGATTGATAGTAAACGAAATTATGGACAGTGTAGGTAGGTATGTTATTGGAGTTGTATAGTTGGAGATGTATAGTTTCTCCCACATACATACCTTTTACCCTGAAGGTGTCAAACATGATACTCGGCAAAAGATATTGACAGTGAAACACAAATACATCAGGTAGATAGAACATAGACGTATTATATTTTACTAAAGAAGTGTCCAGTTTAAGAAATTAATCAAAATATCGACTAATTTGTAACTCACGTCCAACTCAGTATTTTGATTAATTTCTTAAACTGGCCACTTTCAAGTAAAGATTTTTATGTAAACCTGTGAAGATGATAATTCCACTGGCGCAATTAGAAGGCCATAAGCCTACTTTGTCGTATTAGTTTACAAATTGCGAAAAACCAAATTAAATTTGAATTTCGCGGGCAGACCCTTGTCTTCAACCTTAAGTCTATGGCCGGGTGCGGCATAGGCCATAGACAATGATGGTGCGGGTGAAATTAGACGAACCGTTCCTTTTCACTCTTGTCCGTTGCCGCGAATATTTGAAGTTGCACCCAAAATATCAGTCGTAGAATCCATCATCATTGTCTATGCCGCACCATGCTACACCGCACAGAGTATAATTCGGAAGAGTCTGTCTCTCATTTTCTACCGCTTTTATAATATCGTTGATCTTGACCAATCTTGACGATATTATTTTGAAATTTGAAGGATAGCTATTATAGATGAATGATCAGAATGATTATGTATACTAAGAGATGGTCGCTTTCTATCGCGTAGGTACCTACCTACGTCACTTGTATGGAAAGTTTTGAAAAACCAGCCACTTCCACACCGAAGTCAAGAAGAACTTCTTACCAGTATCCATTTTCGAAATATCAATGTTACATCCGTCTAGTTTTATATAATCAACATCCCATTCCACAAAAGTTTGTACGTCAAGTGCCTCATAACCGAGTACGCCCGGGTAGCCCGCACATGTCTTGTTCCCATAGTCTTGGTACAACGCGAACTTGAAGCCTTTGTTATGGAGCTGAAAAAATTAATTATTTAACTACTTGGTCATCTTCATCTAAGTTCTAAACCGGATACTGCAACAGGACACGATTATTTATTTTATTTATTTATTTATTTAATTTAATCAATACGGACACTATCCAATAACATTAATTAAATTGTCAATACCTCAATTAAATACAAATTAAAAAAATAACAAAAAGAAAAAAGAAAAAAAACCTAACATTGTAGAATTACGATGTTATACCGCTTTTTTCCAGCGACTCCTTTGCTCAACTAAGTATTTTTTTATTGTTTGTCACTTATTATATTAATATTGCAAGAAGCAGTGATAGTATAGTGGTTAGGACTGCGGTCTCCTATTCCGGGGGTCGCAGGTTCGTGCCGCGGGCACGCACCTCTTGACTTTTCGGAGTTATGTGCGTTTAAGCAGTTAATTAATATCACATAATTCAGCGGTGAAGGAAACATCGTGAGGATAACCTGCACACCTGAGAGCTCTCCATAATGTTCTGAAAGGTGTGTGAAGTCTATCAATTCGCATTCACACACCTTCGTGAACATTATGGAGAACTCTCAGGTGTGCAGGTTTCCTCATGATGTTTTCCTTCACCGTTGAAGCATGTGATATTTAATTGCTTAAACGCACATAGCTCCGAAAAGTCAGAGGCGAGTGCCCGGGATCGAACCTGCGACCCCCGTATTAGGAGACCACAGTCCTAACCACTAGGCTATCACTACTTCAATCTACAGTACCACCAACTTATCTGTTCAGGTGGACAAAACTGGAACTAAGGCCGCTATTTTAAGGCATTCCACCCAATTCCGCTGTCTAAGTAAGTGTCTATAGTCTTTGCTGCTGTTAGTTATTTCTAGTGCATGTGCTGTACAATGTTATGAAAGTGCAGTACCAATTTTCCTCGTAAATTTCTTAAATAATTCAAAATTCAAAATTATTTATATCACGTAGGACAACCTGTGGCTCTTATGACACATCATGACTCTACCACCGCTGCACCGGTTCGGAAAGCAGATTCTGCTGAGAAGAGCCGGCAAGAAACTCACTTTTTGCAGTTGCTCTTTTCAAAATAATAATTTTACAATATTATTATGTAGCTGCTATATTGTAATAAGTTTTATATACTATCTTGTGGGCAGCTGGATGCTATGCCGATTTAACCCATGCAACTTTGTTAGAATAGAATATAATATTTCCACAATGAGGGGAAGTTCGAAAAGAACGTACTACAATAATTCATGTTAAGACGACAGTGTGACAGACGGAAAGACTCAGTGACGACATCACCTAAACAGATAAGTTTGTGGAACCATATCTCTATTCAACTTACGTAATCAGCAAGGGCTTTCATGCCATTCGGGAACCGTTCCCGGTCGGCCACGAGTCGGTTGTTCTCGTCGCGCTCCTTCTCCAGCCAGCAATCATCAATGCCAACGTAATTGTATCCAGCATCCAAGTAACGTTCGCTGAGCATTAGGTCTGCTGTGCGTTTTATGAGAGCCTCACTAAAAATTATTTTTTATAATCGTTTTCATTCCGAATTTTACCTTCCATTCAAAAATCGTATTAAAATAATCCTATCCTATTAATATTATAAATGCGAAAGTTTGTAACTCACACCTAGAATTAACACATGGATGGCTACAATTTATTCTGGAAATTTAGAGTTCCCACCGGAATTAAAAAAACCTTAATTCACGCGGACGAAGTCGTCATCATCTACAAAATATATTATAAAAAAGATTACGCCTGCAGCTCTTATAATCGCAAAATATTAGATATTGACTACAAGTTTACTACAGAATAAGTTACAACTAATAAAATTGAAATGTTTTATGATTTCGAAATTCGAAGGAAATACCTAGAATAGAAATATTTTTTATTCAAATAAACTTCTACAAGTGCTTTTGAATAGTCGATGAATCTACCACTGCTAAATAACTGCTTATAATACTATGGTCTATGATTATTTAAACAACGACAAACTTAACCTGTTTTTTTGAAGTTTTGTAATAATATATAAACCTATGGAAAGACTTAACCGATTTTGAGGGTGCTGTTGCTGGCCGATAGAGGACAATACCTACATACAAAGAGTGATTAAGGTACTTTCATATTTAAGGTACCTGCGTAAAAAATAAAAAAATCCACGCGGCAAAATCTTTGGGTTTCAGATAAGAACTATTATGTATATGAAGCTTAGGTAAAGGGGATATCAACTTAGGTATACCTTACTTAGATATCGCTTAATTATCAGTCTAAAGATTTCGTAGGAAAATAAGTATCTACGAAAGCATTTATCAAATTAGGTCTTATGCTCACTCAACCAAAAACTTTCATCACGCTTACCTTATACATTCGTTAGGGTATTTCTTGCAATCCGTGATACATCTGAACCTTTCCCACGTCAACCAGCCCATGGGAGGGGTCAGCGCCAATCCATTATCAAGGGCCGCAGCGCATGACAATATGCCCACAAAAACTAGTAATATCTGCATCTGTAAATTTTCATCATCATCATCAGCCACCTAGCAACGGCTCACTACTAAGCGCAGGTCTCCTCTCAGAGAAGGGCTATAGGGTCATCAGGTGGGATCGAACCGTCGCGTCGTCGACCTTACTTTCAGTCTGACTGGCAAAACTATCTATTCATCGTCGTCCTCGTCACAACGAATACCACATTACACCAACTTGTGCCGTTTGTAGCAGCTGATAACGCCTTCCTTGAGATCACCCGTCCACTTATAAGGTTATATAACTGAGTTTCCTGATGCGGGGTCGCCATTCAAGACGTTCGCGTTGGAACTTGGAGGCACCCCCAGACGTGTCTATTTGTTGTTGACGACGCGACGCCCATTTATCCACTTCAGCTTCACAACTCGATGAGCCTTTCTTCTACAGATCCCACATAAATATTGGAGTACCTACCTATCTATCTACACATTCTATTGGTAATAGTACCTGTAATAGATACCTGTTTCCTAATTAATATTAACTATTACCTGCTATAATATTGCTTAGCGCATTAAAAGTGATAGCGATAAGTGCTGAACAGATTTTATTTTATGTTTTCACCTCACCTCGTAATACTTATGTTTTTATATTATTATAGCTAGATACATTTAGATACTTACCTTTTGTTTTGCAATGGTAGAGGACCTCAAACCTCATAAAAACAACAACTGTTCAAAATATCGAAAGTAATATTATTGCACTGGGTTATTAAATTATTTTTGTTGATACAAATTTACAAAATAAAATAAATCAGTAGGTAGGCAGACCTATTCTTAATTCGTTCACTAGACACTTACATAATGAACGTTAAAAAAGTTTGTCGTAGTAAATACTGTACCTTTATATATTTTGTTTTGTTTAACTAGAGTAGCCAGCCGTTCTACTGTTTTAGGATAGACTGACAATAATAATATTATATCGAGTAGTCTTGAACAAATAAATGAAAAACGAGTTCGTGTGTGCTTTATAAACAAAGCTATCTCTCTTATAAATATTATAGTAGATCTGCATAGTGAAAAGATGTAATATCTTATCGTCTCTTAAATCATATCGTATGTTAAATCGATACACAACTAGATAAGTTCAGATATCTGGCACGCGAAAAGAGGGTCATCTTGCAAAATCTTGTATAAGTGCTATGACTGACCTCGTTAGTTGATAAGGAGACAGATATACCTACACTTATACACCTGACCGAATTTAGGCAAGGCATCCAATTTCAACGGACACCACCCAACTACGCAGCAGATATTTTAGTGCACACGTGATGCGCGAACACTGAACACAGGTTGTTACCTATACTCTCTATTCTTTTCCTCATCAATGCTTGCTTGCATCGATCTTTTGGCTAACATTATACATTACTATGGTATTTATGGCACGTAGGCATACGTGACCATCGCATATCTTTCTTTCCGCAATTGTTATTCATTTCAATAACTTGTCAATCAGCAATATTTGCACGTGGGGTTAAGTCCATGGTCTATTACTCTACTACTTTACGATGTAATTTTATTAGTAGGTATATAAGTCCAATGTAAATATATGCCACTTGCCACTCTACTACCATATTGACAATACTCAAAAAGTCTGTGTTTCTCTACCTCTTCCTTCGACGTCTCTCTACAAGAACACGCCAGTTCCTGAATAGAATAGAATATAAATATTTTTTATTCGAATAAACGTTTACAAGTGCTTTTAAATCGTCAAATGAATCTACCACTGTCTGTCCGAGTCCGAGAATTTCTGGACAGTAAAGCCATGATAACTTTTTTTTCTCTGGTCCGGAAGTTGAGAAGTCGAACCAGATACTTTCTAAGTAGGTAATATTATTAATTTAAATTACTAAAAAGGTTGCAACAAATCGTTTATTGTATAAAATTTTTTTTCTTGCGACCATTTGTTAAGTTCGTAAGTATAATTATTAATTTTTTTTCTGGGAGCATTTTAATTTTATGATCCACATCCAAATAAGTTATAGCCACCGTAAGCTGCGACATTGGATCACAAAAATGACTGCGTTCTTATAATAACCCAAAAAAAATATACTTGAGCGCCGTGGAATACTCGGTTGGAGCAAAGTTCCTTTTAATAATAAATTAATAATAAAAATAAATAAAATAAAAAATAATAATCTGAAGTCAGGATTCGAACCCCCGAACAGAGTTTCACTCCTTCGTTTAGCCGCTATGCTACCAACGCTATGACGGAACGTGTGTGATAGACGAAGGCAACACACAAAGGTCGTGACGGAAAAGTTCTTACACTATTTTCGCCTAGCCCTCATCCGCCAAGTCCGTACCGTCTGATATGGAACTTCATTCCAATTCAATGGTTGGTCAGCGATTAGCCCAAATCAATTGCCGGTTTCTCTTCCTTCCCAGAGACAGTGGGATGACATTATTTGTAAAAAAACTTTTGACGCAATGTTAATGCAAGCAAATTCTAAAGACCGTGCTCGTCTTCTCGCTGTCTCTGCGAAAGAATCCGGACACTGGCTCCATGCTATCCCTTCTGCTAATCTGGGCACTCTTTTAAACCACGCCACTCTTGCAGTGATAGTTGGTCTTAGGCTTGGCGCCAAAATAACCCAGCCTCACCGTTGCCACTGCGGTGACCACGTCGACGCTTACGGTCATCACGGGCTCTCCTGTTCGAAGAGCGCTGGTCGTTTCTCCCGCCACAATGCCCTCAACGACATCATCCGCAGGTCTCTTGCTACTGCTCACGTGCCAGCTGTATTAGAACCTATTGGTTTGGCACGTAGTGATGGCAAGAGACCTGATGGTATGACGCTTGTTCCTTGGAGGACAGGGAGGTCGCTTGTGTGGGATGCCACCTGTGTAGATACTCTAGCTGCTTCCCACATCCATGCGACCTCCTCTGTGGCGGGTGCAGCGGCTACTAGCGCCGAACAGGCTAAGAGGCGCAAATATGAAAAACTTGACAGTGGTTTCATATTTGCGCCTTTTGGTGTAGAGACCCTGGGGCCGTGGGGCCCGGAGGCTCGCGCACTTTTTTTAGAGATATCAAAAAAAGTGATCGAGTCTACCGGGGATCCAAGAGCTGGCAGCTACCTTGGCCAAAGGATTAGCTTGGCTATCCAAAGAGGTAATGCTGCCAGCATCTTGGGTACTATGCCACACTGCGATGGCTTGGATGGGGTTTTAGATTTTAATTAGTTTTTATTTTAGTTTTAATTTTAGAATTAAATTTAGGTTTAATATAGTATTGTATATATGAAATTTTCTTAAGGATCCAATAAAAACTTATACTATCATAGGTACAAATAAATAACATTGAAGATTCAAAAACTGTTCGTAGCCCGATTTTTCTTTCTTTGATATGGCTACCCAATAGAGTACTATCAGGCAGCGATAAAACGAAATTTTAACTTACACACAGCTTGAAACTATCTGAACTATCTGTTCCACCTAGTTAATATATTATGTGTATTACGTACAAAAACAGCCTAGGTACTAGCAGAAGGTTGCTAAGGGAAAATATCATTTTTGGTGTATAGTAATTAGTACCTACATCAGTATCTACCCTATACTGTACCTATTATATATTCTGTGAATATACATTAAGGTTGATTATACGGGTCTGCCCGCGAAATTTTGGTTTTTCGTAATTTGTAAACTAATACGACAAAGTACGCTTATGGCATTCTAATTGCGCCAATGGCAGTATCATCTTCACAGGTTTATATAGAAATCTTTACTTGAAAGTGTCCAGTTTAAGAAATTAGTCAGAATATCGAGTTGGACGTGAGTTACTCACAAATCAGTCGATATTCTGACTAATTTCTTAAACTGGACACTTTCAAGTAAAGATTTCGACGGAATATTACGGTCGCGTTCAAATAAGAATTTTTGGGTTGCTAGTTTCGATGGATTCGATTGTGTCCACAGGTACAAGCGTCCATAGGAACAGCACTTGCCCCGGTATTATTATTTTGTACTTATTCCCTGCTGCAACTACAACACGTCGTCTGGGCCTGATCGGCTCCAGCCAGAGACATGTTATATTTACTACCTCCAGCCGAATTCTTATACAAATTATTAAGTAGTAGCACTGAGTAAGGATAGTTTCATACCTCCTTATACTGTGGTAGGTCGGGTTTGTTGTTCAACAATAGTTATTTGTGTTATATGGGGCCAAAGAAATTTTTTGTTCCCCGAGGGCGTTATTTTGAATTCAGAGCGTAGCGAGGAATTCAATATACGCCGCCCGAGAACAAAATATTTTGGCCCCGAATGACACACACTATTTTTCATCATTAGCTATGAGAAAAAGCTAGGAGTATCAACCTACTATGTATATACATTACCTATACGTAAATTGAAAGTTTAAATAAAACACAAATAAATAATTTTGAATTATTAAACATTAATTAATTATGGGCGTATATATATCCGATCGACAAATTGATCACGTGACTTATAGAAGACTTCTCAAACATTTTTCGAATTTCGAACGGAATGAGCGATCGACAGGTTTCTGCGACGAACGCAGTAGCAATACACATACTAAAGCATGAACGCGGACCAATCAGAAGAGAGAAATGCAGTCCCATGGGGTTAAATTAAATTTTGCTCCCATAGTGTTAAAAATTGAGTTTTGCTCCCATGGGGTTAAAACTAAATTTTGCTCCCGCTATCCTCTGAAGCCAATATTCGTTTTTCGAATAGGTATGATGAAAAATATACTTCCGAATCGAATTTAGTGTGTTGCACGCCTTATAGGTGTGTTACACTTACAACGCGATACTGGCGAAACAATCTGGCCCAGTTGGCATACTTACCTGAGTCACTATTTGGGAATTAAAAATTTTTCTTTAAGCGAACGTTTACTTTAATGATAATAATATAATATCTATATTGTGTAAGTACTTAAGTAGTAGGTACCTATTATAATTAAATGACGGAGGACATTACTCGTAGATGTAACCAGGTGGACCTTGGGTGGACCTCACACTAGGTGGACTGACAATTTCAGACGACGACGAGTCCCCGGAATAGGCTAGATACAAGCGGCACAAGACCGCGCGTGATAGTTCATGCAAGTCAGGTACCTATAGCCCATCGTCAGGTTACCCATCATGAATAATAATAACCCATATTATGTGCAAAAATGCGCTGAAAGCCTAAAACTATGTATGCTATGTAGGTACATTGTACATAACACAAAAGGTACATTTCTGATCAGTTCAGTGATCTCATTAAAGAGTACATGGATAAATTACTTAATATTGTCTTACATACCATAGCAAATTACTCCTACACAACGATAAACTATTCTTCAAATCTCAGTACGCGTAGGTTTCGCCCCGTTTACGTTTCGCTTTAATTTAATTCCAGCCTTACGGCACCTTACGGTCAGTTATAAAATTCAAATTTTCAAATAACTTGAATGCTAGCGTCGCCGTTCCATTTCACATGTTTGATACTTTTCTATACGCTTTTTTATAAAATTGACATCATTTTTATATCATTTATGGTAGGTATAATATTACCGAATAATATAAGATGAGTTATTATATTATAATTAATATAAAATATAACAAATAAAGTCAAAATATGAGATGGTGATCATCATGGTCTGGAGTTACGGAATTGAAACAATGCACGTCGCACGAATGAAACGGAATGAATCCCTTCCCTCTCTCTCAACTCAAACGACAAACGTAAACAAAACAAAGCACTAAGCAGTGTGACTGGTGAAGTGTGACGTTATTTTGAAAAAGATACGAATAACAAACGAACAAAAATGTGAGCACAGTAGATTTAGTTATTTAATTTTAATTATTACATGTGTATTGTTATATCAGAGATTTTAACTAAAGATAATGTGATATAAAGTGTCGTAATCTAAAAATAAAAGTGATATCGCGGCAGGAAATCCTACAGGAAATGAGAGACAAAAGTGGCAAGCTCGCCGACTTCTAATTTAGTTTCCTTTCGCGAAAACCATGGGCACGACGTATAGAGAACTTTTTAAATTGTACGATCTCATACAAAACGGGGACTCAAGGTATTTTAAATGATTATTGTTTTTTACGTTATTGATATGGGGGTTAGCATTATTTTATAACAAAGTTCTACACATAGTCTCAATATTGCAGATCCGTGGAACGATTTTTCTCTGAAAATAAGATAGAATTAAACGTGATTTTACCTTGTAAAGGTATCGGAGTATTACATTTAGCTGTAGGAATCGAAGACCAAGACAAATCAAAGAAATGCACAGAAATTATATTAAAGAATGGCGGAGATCCCAATTTAAGGTAAAAATATTAAAAAGTTGAGCTACAATATTTATTTGAGAGATTTAAATTATTATGACTTAAAGTCACTTGCTTCATCCCAAGTTCTATCAGGTTATTAACTAACTATTAAATCTTTTGTCTCTTTTTGGTATATTAATTTACCTATTATTTACAAACAAAATAATGTTGTTATATATCCCATAAGTATACCACCTATCAATTTTATCTGATAATACCTCCAATTTATTTAATGTTTAATGGGTTTATTTAGAAATTAACTTTAATTCCAAATTACAACTTTTTGTAGCAATGACGATGGCATAACGCCAGTACATATAGCCGCAATATGGGGTAAAGTTGACAACATGAAACTGCTGATTGGCTGCGGGGGAGACCCATCCAGATTGGACTTTGACGGGATCTCCGCCTTTGACTACGCTGTGCGAGAACAACAGTGGGAGGTGTATGACTACCTGCACAATGTTGTGGACCAAAGTGATGATTCCCTGGGATCTCAATGTGCCTATACATTAGGTTTAGGTAAGTGTTTTTTATTTGATAACAAGAATAGAATAGAAATATGGAATAGAATAATTTTTTATTCAAAAATAAACTTTAACAAAGTGCTTATGAATCGTCGAGTGAATCTACCACTGGTTCGGAATGCTCTTCCTACAGAGAAGAACCAGCAAGAAACTCAGCGGTTGCTCTTTTTAAAATATCATGTTACACAAGTCAGTTATTACTGTCTCATGAATCGCTGGAGTGTGATATATCCACTCTTTCTTGTCATTTAGATAATCTTTAATTGTATAATATTATGCTTTTTTCATAAGCAGAGAGTAGTTTTAAATGATTTCTTAAACTTGTGTAAAGGCAAGTCTAAGATCAACTGTGGAATTTTGTTATAGAACTCCAAGAGAACTTAACTGCAATCTCACTTGGTGTTAAGTGTCATTGCACACAAAAATGGCATTGGCAAACTTTGAAATTAGGTATGACACTAAGGCAGTTTTAATTAAACACAATATACCCTTGAAGGTGTGTGAAGTCTGCCAATTCACATTGGGCCAGTGTGGCGGACTATGGCCTGTAACCCTTCTCTGAGAGGAGACCTACACTCAGTAGTGAGCTGTTGATGGGTTGCTGAAGATGAATATACCCTCACAGTTTCTACCTAGCATTTTACTGGAAAGCTGAATATCTTGACAGCTTTTCTTTTGACAGTTGGTTAGGAGCTAGCCATGGCTGAAGCGTTCCACTGGACCAGACCAGAAACAATTTATTGATTGAAATCAATAATTACTAATATTATAAATGCGACAGTTTGTTTATTGGTTTGTCCTTTAATCCCATAGCAATGGAGCAAAATACCAATGTTATTTTTTGCATCACTATAGTTGAGGACTAAGAGAGTAGCATAGGCTACCTATTATCTCAGTAAAACAGGTTTCCTGTGGGATTTTTAAAACCTAACCCCATATGATGAACTCGTGGGAAAAGCAGTATATAGCACTATATAATACTAGTTGGTGTCCACACACTTTCGCATTTATAATATTAACTAGCTGATGCCCACGACTTCATCAGCGTGGATTTAGTTTTTAAAATCCTTGGGGAACTCTTTGATTTTCCAGGCTAAAAAGTAGCCTATGTCATTCTCCAGGTCCTCAACTATACTCGCACAAAAAATTACGTTGATCTTTAGCTCTGTTGCAGCATAATTGAAGAACAAACAAACACACTTTTGCATTTATAATATTAATATATTAGTAAGGATAAGGATGTACATAATTATAAAATTACTTATGGTTACTTATAAGGTAACACTTGTATTGCCAGGCAGGTGTTTCATTCTTCAACATGCATTTGACCTAATTAGGCATATTTAGTGAATCACAGGTTCTAAATGTCTCAACAAGTTCAGTATGACCCTTGTTAACCTATCACTTGCTTTAGTTAATCTAATAACATTCTCACTTAACTTTTAACCGTTGCTTATTGAAGTCCACTAGAAACTAAGTACTCTCTTTATGTTCTACTTATTGTAAAGTACTTTAATACACCACTTGCATAATATTCTGAGATATTGCATTAAATATTTTTTTCATATTATATACAAACACAAAAGTTGCACAATGTTATATATGAAATGATTCAACACTGGCATTTTTACCTATTCTCATAAACTTGTTTGGGGCAGGTGATAAGTATTATTAACATTGCCTTCTTTTCAATAAAAGATTATTATTATAGAATCAACTCCTCCTTTTTGAATTCGGGTTAATTTTGACAGCTTTGACAGAAAAAGAAAATAAAAGGTTGGACAGGGTATAATTTTGAAGAATTGATATTGAGGCCAAGTCAAGGTATTTTACCTTATTGATTTTTTGATCTTCGATTTTTATATATTATGCCATGATGACTTATTTAAATTTTAGACTATTTTTAAAAGTAATATTGCCATGTACCCTATAAGAACCAAGTAATTTCCATGCTTACATGAACATGTGGAAATATCAACCCACTCATCTCAAACTCTGAGGTCGCGTAAAATATGACGAAACTCGATTTCGAATTTAATCTATTACTTAGATACCTATTAGTGAAAAACTATAGTGGGTGGGTAGGTAGGGTCGAAAATCACTATTTGTGACATATCGTGGGTGTAACGGAAATTGGTAATAAAGTAAATGTGGGTAGGTACTTAAAAACTTTTTCAAATGCGGAATCGTGCTTCGCCAGCACTGCGGAGGCGGACTACTATCGCAGCGCTTAATTTCCATCTTGATACTAATCGTGGCATAAAAAAACCATTGGGATCTAACTACTTACATAGAAACTGTTTGTTGAAGTACTCTGCTGCCCTACATAGGCGGGAACTGTTATTTTCTGGCAAAGTTAATCCGATATTACATTAACGAATATATCTTCACAAAAACGCCGTCGCACCAGTTTTATCTCCATTGTCTGAAGATAAAATGAATCGGGAAATGAGTTAGGATGAATTTCAATTCTGCACGCTCTCACTACTGGGTACAGGTCTCCTCTGAGAAGGTGAACGGTTAAGGTCATATTCTATCTATAAGTGCAAGTTTGCAGCACCTCTGAAAATATTATGGAGAACTCTTACACACTGCAGAACACTTGAACGCATGCAAATTGAGAGAAGAGATATTCTTAACTTACATAGGTGTTTGAACGGATGAATGTATGAAATATTCTTTATTGTACACCAGGGTACAGGGTACCAATTGTCTAAAAGTTCTTCCACTGATCGTATTCGCATTCGATGACATTAGCGTCAAAGTAAAATAATCCTTGATTGCATCGATTTAAAGTCACAAATTCAGTACACTCGATTTTAACATAGAACGTTATGGAGCGTGTCGTACATACCTAAACGTATAAGAATGCATACACGAAATTGGGCTCTAATTTAATGCTGATAAGGTTTATTTTACTTTGACGTTAATGTCAACGAATACGATTACGCTCAATGGAATAACTTTAGACAGTCGCACCTCAGAGGAGAATAAAAACTACATACCTATCTACATAACAAAAAAAGTGTGTGTGTCAGCTGCGACGCACGACTGGAGTTTACTTTATAGTATTTGTGCTAGTTAATATCAAATACGGCCATCTATTGTAAATAGCTCGAACTATTATGTTAGCAGTGCTGTCGCAGGGTTTTAGGGCGTACAACAGAGTTGCTATTCGAAATAGTTTACACATAAGCCGAAAGATGGCGCTGACCTACGTGTTTGTAGTAACGCTGTCATAAAAACGTAACAAGGTCATTCATAAGTAGATTTTACACCTCAAATTTTTCTCATACCGGGCGCCTAAAATCGATTCTTAAGGAGTAAACTCCAAAAAGTAAACAAAACAGAGTACAATATGCGGCCTTACGCTAAGAAGCCATCTCTTCCAGGCAACATTACATGATAGGCTCTGCATCAATCAATCAATCAATCAATCAATCAAAGCAGTAATTAGTGCAAAAGTGTTGATTTAACTTTCCCGTGGTACTCTCACAGTAAACTTCCTCTTTACAAGCAAGGTAGGACAGACTTGGTAGGTATAAAACCACAAACATCCGTTGAAGAAACTGGCTTTCTTGTATAAGCATCATTGTTCGCAATATTCATTATGAAAGTAGCTAGCTAAGTAACGAGTACGTGTGTTTAAAAAACTCATTTCTTTCAAATATTTGAATTTTGACTTAAGGTTAAGGTGGATTATACGAGTCTGCCCGCGAAATTCAAATTTAATTTGGTTTTTCCCATTTTGTAAACTAATACGACAAAGTAGGCTTATGGCATTCTAATTGCGCCAGTAGAATTATCATCTTCACAGGTTTACATAAATTTAAATCTTTACTTGAAAGTGACCAGTTTAAGAAATTAAATCAAAATACCGAGTTGGACGTGAGTTACTCACAAATTAGTACTGTCCTTAACTTAGGAAACGTACGTAATTACAAATACAGAAAAAAAACGTGCGTTCGTTTCCTTTGTTTGTGGTATCCACGTACCGGGGTATAATAAGTAGTTAGATATACACGTAAATTACACCAGAGCTTTGTACTAGCTCGTGTAAGTGTATGGGGTACATTGACCGTTCCGCACGCAGTGGCAGGCCCCCGGCTTGAGTGAACTATTTCTTGAGTGTAGTACCCAGTCATTAGGATAGAATGCGATAGAGCCTGTAGAATGCGTTTAGACATAAACCGTATCATAATGTTATTTGATGTATATCACGTGATTGTATTCTTCGAAGCATAGTACTGGTTGTTTTTTCAAGGATATTCAGCCTAAGTGAAGGAGAACATCATGAGGAAAAAGCACGCCTGAGAGTTCCCCATATGTTCTCAAAGGTGTGTGAAGTCTGCCAATTTTCATTGGACCAGCGCAGTCACTGGTCTCTAAGGGTGAGATCTATAGATGGCACTCTCACTCAGCTCAGACTCAAGACTGAGTTAAAACGAGACAGATTTATGTCAGGACATATTTGTGTCTCATTTTACCTCTATCGAGTCTAGAGCAGAGCCAGAGTACGATCTATAGATCTCAGCCTGAGGGTGAGATCTATAGATGGCACTCTCACTCAGGTCAGACTCAAGACTGAGTTAAAACGAGACAGATTTGTGTCAGGACATATTTTTGTCTCATTTTACCTATATCTTGAGTCTAGAGCACAGCCAGATTACGACGCGATCTATAGAACTCAGTCTAAAAGACGCGCACATTAGTGAGTAAGCCGCTTTTATGGGCTACCGATGATGATGAAAATAGGTAGTCTATCTCCTTTCTAATTTCCGTGGTACCAGAATAGTCTGTGGGCCAGCGTGATGGACTTTTGAGTCATAAATAACCCTTCTCTGAGAGGCGACCTGTGACGTCGTGCGCGTGGAGTACCTAACCCAGTCCTCCAGGAACCTTTCGTTTTATTTTTGCGGTTTAAGTATCACTTCCTAGTTCCTCAACTTTACCCGTGCAAAAAATCTTGAATAGAATAGAATGCTCCGTTTCTGCGTAATTGAAGGACAAACCAACAAAGAAATACACTTTCTGCATTCTGATACGCCACAAGCCAACTTTAAACCTTCCCTAGCCTTGCTCTTGTCCTAATCATTACAAGAACGTACTTAACTGCATTTTATCTCGACTAATCTATTAATTATAAGTATCTAAACATCTGCACATTCAAGCTGCAGCTTACATCCAGATGTCACATATTGCATACAGGTTTTCTGTACATATAAACATACCATAACATTTCTGCAGGTGTTCAAAAATTAACTCCATATGTATGGGTTCTTTGTAATATCTTGCACCTGCTTACGAAATTGTTCTACTTCATATACATATGTAACTCATGAAGTGGGCATATTGTTCCCACGTAAAAGAAAAGGTTCCGTAGAATATTATCAAAAACAACCCATGTCAAATCAAAGAGATTGCGTATCAAAAAGCGTTAAGATTTTAGACTAATCAACTTTCGAAAAATGAACTACGGAAATGTTTATTACTAAGCTACTTCCTCACTACATTTTTAGATTTTACACTTTCGAAACCTTTCAAATCGGTAAAAAGAACTGTTCGATAAATCAAAATTACAACAGTTTTCATATCTGTTGTCTAGAATATTGACGACATATTGGAACGTAGTTCCTTATCGCGCGGTGCGGAACTCGGAAGGGGGCTAGACGGATCGACTCTTTTTTGAAACCGACACTTTTATGAAGGCATTGTGTTCGGTAATAATTTCCCTAATTTTTTATAACTTATAAGTTATAAAAAATTAGGGAAAAATTCCACATGTAGAAATTATTTAAAATAAAATTGAAAATAGAAAATTCAGTCTGTCGAGCTGGGATTCGAACTATTGACTTTTAACTGTTAGGCGACTGCAGAAGCCACAAGGCTACGGAAACCCAATATTGTACCGCGAAAATACCGAACACAATGCCAAATTAATTAATCGAAAGGAACTATGTTCCATCCGGGTGTTCCTTGACACCTCTCAAGTTTTTTATTAAGTATATAATTTATTTTTCTTTTTTAAAATAAGTACTTCACTAGTTCCTACATCTTTTTTCAAAGTATTTTTCATTTAATATTATGTTATGTTAGCCTAGGTTGTGTAGTTGTGTTTGTATACTAATAACTTAAGTTATAAGGGTCCCACTAACCACGCCCGACAGTTGAAACGTTTTCCTTCAGAGATGCGGTATCTTAAAATCCAGTCTGTTAGTCATCACGCTACCAACTTAGGCTTATGGGTATTGTTTATTGTTACCGAGCGTGAGATAAAAGTTATCAAATATTTATCTCACGGCCTATAAACCTTTAATATTATCATGACGTTATCATTGAATTGAATTGTATGTAAATAAGTCAGTGCAAGTTATAGAGTAATGACTACTTAAGTACAACACACAAGTACTCTTACCTCGACTTATCTCTCATCATTAACGTATTTTTTTTTTACTTCTCATAAGCAGAGTAAAGCTGATATTAGTTATGACATTACTAGGTATGTTAGATATGCCCACTTTAAAAGGGTTATATTTTCACGGAAAACATAATCGTTATGACCTCTGGTTCCACGACTCTTACGAAAGTGTAACGCTGCTGTTCTGCACTTAATGCGTAATTATAATGATTTATAAATTATAATTATATTTTATATGAACATATGCATTCCAGATTTCATATATTTTTTTAATAAAAAGTTTCAATAGACTTATAGTTAACCTAATGTTAAGAATTGTTCCATGGATTGCTTTGCTTAAGAAATGAGTCAGCTCCTCTCTCACTAGGCAATTAATCGCCAAACAAAATAAATATGTATGTTACTTTCGATAAGAGGGAGAATAGTTGCGCTACTTATATAAATATAAATACAGTTATTGTATTATTTATTTACAGAAAGAATATTAGTAACGACAGATCAAATGGTGGCCGAATACGAACCGGTCGCAGAGAACCAATCACACAATTCAACTAACAATAGAAAATCCGAAATGATACGCGATTGGTGTGACAGAAACAGTCTAGTTATTAACAAACTATACCCGACTATACTCGGTGAGACATGCCTTCTTGAAAACGAATCCGTTCCGTGGAGAGACATCGACTTTACCCAAAGCTTAGAATGTTCAAAAGATTTGAGTGAATCTGACGCAAGTTTTAAAACGTGCGTGTCTAAAAGAGGGAATGAAGTCGAAATAAGCGGAATACACCCACTAGAGCAAACGATAGAAAAACCCCAATGTATTAAACGAAAAGAGAGCATATATGAAAACTTCTCGCTTCCCTGTTCACCGAACAGCATTATACACATGAACTATAAATCCAAAAGCAATTTGAGGAAAGGCAAAACATTTACTGACTCATATTCTTCAGAGTTCAATAAGATGATTATAATAGACAGAAGTTCTTTGTTCACTGAAGAATCTCAAGTCGATTTGGATAAAGCGTTACCAGTGGATACCAATGTGAAGAAATGCAAGGATTCAAAGGATTCGTCGATTTGTTCAGATTTTAATAAACTGACTATTGATAGGAGTTCGTTGATGACTGAGGAATCAAGGGTTGATTTAGATAGAGCACTGGTAGTGGTGCAGAATAGAACTAACGAGTGGTTATCTTCGTGCGACTATGATGTTAAGTCGGGTAATACAAGAAGGTCGTCAGCTAGTAGCGGAGTCAGTAGTAGCTTCTCTGGGAACATCGTGTTGGCTAATGTGGAAGAGGAATATAAATATGAAGACAAGGAAGAAGATGTAGTTCTGATTGAGAAGAGATTGCTCGTTTCGTCAGTTGTGTAAGTATTAAAAGAATTATCTGTCTGTAAAGTCGGTTTACGGACGATAGTTTTACGTGATAACGTCATAAAGATGAACACCCGTGCTGCTAGAGCTAGCTCGCGACACATCCGCTAACCACAGCGCGCACGCGATGACTGGCGGGCGCCGGGCGGTGGTGGTCACAAGTTAACGCTTGGGCCGATCGTGCCTCTCTATCGCTTGTTCCGCGCTCTCACTTGCATGCTCAGGCTTAGGCGGAACGTGACTTTTTCATGCGTACAGCCGGTGTTCATCGATTTATAAGACCTCACGCGAAAAATATTTATTATGGTAAGAAAGAAACTAAGAAAGAAGCGTTCTTTCTTACTTTGCTGACGACTATTTTGGCAAGGTAATTCGTTATTTTGTTAATCTTCCTAACATAGCTATTGCAATCATTCTCTGTGTTTGTAATAATATGGGCACTATGATTTAATTTGTACCTACTGATAGCAAATGCTTCGAGGAAAAACCTACTCTGGTTAAAAATATTCACTAAATTCGCGCGGGGTTTTTAGCGAGGTGTTGAACAGTTTGATAAGAAACAAAAAAATGTTCATTTTGTATTATTATGTTCAAAACACTATGGCGCTCGAGTCGTCACCACAATATTTATCGTGCCGTGCGGTTGGTTGGTCGTGGGAAAACGCCTTTACCGTTATTTGCTTAGAACCTTCGATCACAGAAAAGAAAACTTTGATGTCTTCTGTTTTAGGCTCCCTGTAGACGAAGCGACCGAGGCGTCGACGCCCGACCAGACAATAATTTCAATGGCGTCGTCACTGCCGTCCTCTATGGAGTACGACGTAAACTCGCTGAGGTTGGAGCTGATACGTCTCGGGTTCACACCCGGCCCCATACAGGAGCACAACAAGACGCTGTATCTGAAGAAACTGAAGAGTTTGAAGAAGAACCCGATTGTAGTGCAGCGGCAAGGCAAAAGTGAGTAATTTTTTTATAACTAGAAAAAAAAATTAAAACTGTGACCCGACTGTGGGAAACATCAGCTGTCATATTGATTTTGTTCGTGGGTGAATCAACTTTTTTTTGATGTGGCGAAGAAATTTTCAAAAATAAATTAGTTGTAATATTACACTTTTTTCTGTATTATTCATATAAAATAATTATTGAACTTTATTACTTAAAGTATGGCCGTGAACTTAATATACAATTATTGTCAGTTTTGAGGCCAAGTATGTGTTTGGGTGATAAAATGTGTCTCCTGGGTGACTGTCCCAATATTTGTATGGGAGCTGCAAATTGTCTTTTGGGTCACCAACCAAAAATCTAATAAATATAAGTAAAAATGAAACAAAAATGTTATTAGTTTATTACTTAACTATCTAATTTATTGTTAACGTTGTTAAAATCATTTATTGAGTTCAATTATAATGTATAAAATTATAAAAGTACAAGGGACAGGTGAAAACAAAAAAAAGTTGATTCACCCACGTATATAAAATGTAGCCTATGTCGTCCGGACGATGGTTACAAAATAACGAATCGATTGACACCTCATTAATCAAAATCGGCTCGGTAGTTTAGCCGCTACGGTGGAACGTGGTGAGTGAATAGGCATTTTCTAGGCAAGCGCTCTCCAACCTAGACCTCATCAGTGCTGTCCAGCATGGATTGTCGTCAAGCGCAAGCCTATCCCGAAATATAAGAAAACGTTCGTAAATATAGTCTCATACATAGACTGCTAGTCATAACCCTTCTTTTTGGCCTTGTAGTCGGGTGAAAAAGAATATTAGCCATACTGAACTTGACTAATGCTCTCCTGTCCAAATAAGCTGAAAAGTTTGTGTTAGGGAGTGGGTACGATAATATTACAGGGTGGGGATCGAACCGTGACATTTCAGTTTTCAGTCCGCATCAACGTGGTCCAGAAATAGTCACGTATGAATCCTTAGTTAAACAGAGGTGATAACTTTTTTTTGTGCATAGTGAATTAACTGGGTCTACACGCAAAGTTTTATTTATGCAGTAATAGGCTTATTCCCGTTAGTTAAATTCCCGAGATTTCGTCCGCGTGGATTTAGTTTTTAATATCGTGATCGCGTGAACTCTTTGATTTTCCCGAATAAAAAGTAGCCTATGCTCTCCAGGTCCTCAACTATACCTACCCATGCAACAAATCACGCGCATCCGAAGCTCTGTTGCAGTATTATTGAAGGACAAATCAAACACTTTTGCATTTATAATATTAATAATAGTAAGGATGTGACTCATATAAAAAGGTTCCGAAAAAAGTTTCACTGACATCGACTTTACTATTGAGTCTATGTTCACCGATTTAAACAGTATGTTAAATGACAGTGTTAAGTTGACTTAATTTTTATTGTTTACATTTTTATTTTTGAAACATTTTCATTTTTGTAAATCGTTCGTATTCGCGATGATATTTAAGGGATTAAAATTGTGCAATGCTATTTCAAGTAAATTATCGTATCACGCTTCAGCATACAGCGTGGAGCTGGAAAAGTCTCTCCGGAGCGAGGATTGGCTGAGGAACCCGTCTCCCTACCTAGAGCTTGAGAACAAAGCGCGCGCTGACTTCGCGAATCCTGCAAAAAAATGGAGGGAGGGCAACTCGAAAACCTCATTCACATACCTCTTACTGGATCCGAGGCTAACGGACAACCTGCCAGCGAAGTGCTCCAAACAGAAACCCTTGGACTCCTGGGTTACTTTCGTGAACTCCATCTTTTACGTTGGTAAAGGTATGTCCAGGTTATGTATGCTTGCTAAAAGCTCTCGCTCTCTTCCGCGATTCTTCATACAAAAATATTACGCTGTTAAGTCCTTTTATTGTTTTGGAGCCAAAACTAAGTCTGATGTCGATTTATCACTTATTTATCTATGACAAACCGCAATTGTTTAGAATAGAATAGATTTTTTATTCGAATAAAATTTTACGTCGTCAGAAACTTGATTGACTTGGTTTAGAATAACTTTGAAAATTCGAATAATATTATAATTTCTGAAATGTATATGGTCTAATCTGCTTAGGCTGTCTTTGGTCGCGCCTAATTACCATTAACGTCAAAGACGTGCCGCCAAGCGATTAAGCGTTCCGGCACGATGGGGCGTAGAAACCGATTAGGGTATAGGATTCATTAAAACTATATCCATCCTATCCTATCCTATATCCTATCAAAATTTGCCCATTACCATCTTAGACTGTCGTTACTTACCATCAGGTGAAAACGCAGTCATGAATAGAAAAAAGCTATACGCGTAATTTTCCATTTCCAGGTAAACGTTCAAGACCATACTCCCACTTGTACCAGGCTCTCACACTATGGAAGAGGGACTTCAAAACGTCGAGCGACAAAAAAATACAGCACATCCTAGACATATGGTCAGACAAAGTGGGTGTTATTTGCCTACATGTCTTCCAAAACGTTATACCCGCGGAAGCGTTTACCTACGAAGCGGCAATGATCGATGTCATAGGTATTTCCAACTTGAAGAATTTAAAATCTGGCAATTATTACGGCGTGGCGTCGTCCTGGCCACTCAAAGAGCGAAGGATGCTGGGCTTGCATCTGTTATACAAATCTATGCAAATATTCTTCAACGAAGGCGAAAGGCAACTGCGGCCTGAAGATATAGACTGATATTTATTTTGATATTTATTTTTTGTGACAATAAAATCGCGAGCAAAAAATTCGGGTCAGTCACAATATTTTTTATAGTAAGAGCATTTTTAGGTACAAGCACGTTCCCCTTCGAACCGGTTTGAGAAACAGAAGCAGGACTGTCTTTTTTTCTACTAGAATCAAAACTCCCCTTCATAAATAAAGCCACTAGTGCATGGAATTATTTTTTTGAGATATTGGAAAGATACAAATAAGAAAATATCAAAAACATAAGTATATAGGTAATCGTTTGGGTGAGTGTATATTTGTCATCACTTTTCCATCGTTGAGATTGGGTGGGAAAAAGATGGATTCATAGTCAAATCTGTTGAGTTAGAGTAGGCAGTTTGATGAAGAAATAAGTTGTGCTGGAGCTTCAGAGTTCCTGATATTTATTTATGTCTGCTTCTTACAAGTCTTCCAAGTTACATTGACAATATTCGTCACTACAGAAGGAGTAAAAAGGATGTAAAATGTATTTAATGTATTTTCTGTGGTAACATACTGTTGATATAACTTAAAAATGTGGTTGTTCTATACTTATACTGAACTTAACTGATTCGTTGCTCGCGAGTTTAAGATCCTTATCTATCGAGAAAAGTAAAGTCCGGGTATTAATTACATTATATGAAGATTATTCTGAACTTTTTAAAGCTTTATATATTTTTTAATTTAATTGTAATCTATAACAGACAAAAAATAATTTTAAATTACCTATAGGGGAAAAATAACTTTTCTTTTTCCAAAACAGCCTTGATATTCTCGATTCTTAAGCATTTTATAGAACATTATTTAAACCTTAAATGAAACGATCCAGTTATTCTGGAGTCTATAAACAAATAGACCAAATATTTTAGTTCTAATTTTTTAAGTCTTGCCAAAACACCAACCCCTGTTTATGTACCTTTATAAACTGCACCGAAGACTTCGATACCCCGACCAAAAGTTCTGCATTCAAATCTGTCCAAGCCTATGAGCCTTATTCGGACTTCATTAGTATTTTAGTCGAGTAGCAAGTAATTTAGCAACTAAACGTAGTAGTATTAAGTAAACTAAACACAAAATATTTAGTCAATTAGATTAGTACCGACTTGACTAAATTTTTGGTGTTCAGACACGTTTAGTTACTAAATTACTCACTACTCGACTAAAATACTAATGTAGTCAGACTATAGCTAGCTTTAGCTTTGAGTATTAAACCAACTAGTGAACGCAGTACTCTAATGATGTGGGTTTGAAGCCGACACAGCCAAAGAAATAACAATTACTTATTCATATTAACATTTACCTTGCTTTTAACGTTTAACTTTTTACTTTTTCAATGTATTAGGCTAATTTAACAATGATTTTTAACATTAACTCGTACTATCAGTATTCTTAATCCCATTGCAATTTGTTTAAGTGTAAGATTTATTTATTTTAAATTTCTATGCAATTTTTTTAATGCACCAATTTTAAATAATTTTATGATTAACTTTAATTAAGTTACCATGCATTTTCTAAATTTACACTATTTTGTAGTTGATTAAGTTTGTGTTTGGTTCAAACCGAATACTAATGTGATTCATTTAATATATTCAATAATACGAATAGATACATGTTCAGATAAAGCTTCAAGACAACAGTATCCAATCCAAATAATTATATTTATACAATATGTTATTGTATAATTTTATTACAAATCATATCGGGCTCGAAGGACCGGAAATTATAATCTGTATCAAATATTTATGTAGAATAATTTACTATTGTTACTATCGCATTTTACGAAATATTACTTGTTCGGTTGGAACCAAACAAAAAGATCTCAAAATTATTTATATTTTATACATTTTCAATTTTATTGTTATAATTATACCATAGCGGTATTAAATTAACTCTAAAGTTGTAATTTTAAGCTTAACCTTAACCCACTAACTTGTATCATGTTGTTCCTAGTCAATTTTTATTCGTAAAGCATAATATTGATAGCGATCCTTTATAAACTGTACATTATTTAGGGTTATTAGAAAATAAAACACATTTTTTAAGAAATAATTTATCTTTATTATTCCTTTTTTTAACCTCTCGAATTCTTTTCTAAGAAATCAAACTTGGCATTACTTACATCGAAAAAAAATACACAAATGATATATCGATACATTATAGTACAACACTAAGTTGTATACCATGTCACTGGTACAATATTTATAAAATAATGAAAGCGTAATGAGCAGCGATAACGCGCTTTTAATTAGCGTTAATGACGGGCCATGGGGTTACCTTTGAGGGGGTTTCTGTACTGCTGAATAACAAATTACAATAGTTACAGAACGCAACAATAGTGCTGACGAGGTATGAGGTACGGACGGCTTCCCGCTTTCCGTATACGTGTCGATTCTAGGATCTAATCGACGCATGCGGGGAATATGGGCGGAACCCTTTGTCTCATACGCTCGAACTCCAGCTATGTCGCATACTAAGGCTGGAATCACATCTGCGCATTTTGTCCATATAAATATGTCATTTTGTATGGAGTCGTGTACGCATCGCAAATCCAAATTGATGCGTACACGACCTCACAAAATTACTTTTTTATATGGACAAAATGCGAATCGATGCGCACAGATGTGATTCCAGCCTAAAGCAACGTAATACAATACGTTTTATTGCCGGATAATAATATAGGGTTTGGTTATACAAGTTTGGATTGACTTAAAAGGAACTTAATGAATTTTAAAATTATTTTTTCCTCAATCACATTTGATGGCCTAAGACGAAACGCGTTTATCTAGAACATACCCAGTGTGTGTGGAAACAAATATGGGAGGGTAGGTATTCAAAAACTAAAGCCATGCAAGGTTTTTGATAACTCAAAGTATAATTACCTACATATTAAATTAAGAAATGTTTTCAATAAAATTGTGTTTAAGTGAACCACTTACTACTTGGGTAAAATTTTATGATCCTTATGGACATCAACAGTAACCTCACTTCGCCACGTCTTGATATCGCTGTAAAGTAATCATCAGTCTATTTGTCAATGCACGAGAGCAAAACGAGATCATGCCATCATGTTCTCATTACATTCATACAAAATAGGCTATTTATTCCACCGTTTTAAAAACAACTGTACCTACTACAGAGACAAGTGACGAATTTCAGAATTTTACTAAATTATAATATTAGGCGCAGTCCAAACTCCAAACTATTTATAGCTTCAGCATATTTTGCCTTTGAAGACTATTAAGGGAATGATCTAGGATGATAGATCTTTCTAGTTAAGTTTTTAGTTTAAACAAATATTTTTTTCATTTATCTTTCCCTAATAAATAATTATTTGTTTCTTTATTTGTGCTCTTGCTACGTCCTTATAGCATTAGCAATAAATATAAAAATAAAATAAAATTAGAGCAATAAAATGTAAAAAGTGACGAAAAGTTATAGGCAGGTATTGACTCTAATAGTCGCTAGGACATTACCGTGAAACTGAAGGCGCAGAATGTAAACTATAGAGGCTTCGTTACATGTCTGCTCTAAAGTACAGTTTCGCTATGGTTCCGCTTTTGTTTGATAGCAGCGAAACCATAGACAACTGTCTGTTCGGCGGCCCCTTACCTGAGCGTAGAATGAGAAGGTTCCTGCGGTTAGATCAATAATTTAATAACTTTTATCAAGTTAAATACCTACTAATACAAATTTTACGCTATTGTCGAAAAAATCTCTATTTAGAGGGTAGAATGTCTATTTGCCTCTTGTCTCTGTAGCAAATTTCTGAAACGTGCCACAAGTTTACCGCCCTTTATATAGCAAACTTTTGATAGTAGGTATTAGCGGAGTGAGCAATTACAAAAATAACAGATATTTCATCAATTTTCCATGCTCAAGTAAATTACATGTTTCAACATAATCCCCGATTTTTATATAAGAACAAAGATGCTACTTTTATACACATTGCCATGATTTTGTACGTCCTATTAAACTTTTAGATAGCTACTTACATAGAATCTCTATTGACATTTATAAATTAGATTTTTAGCAGCCCAAGCGCAATGTTTGCGACATTGCTCAAGGCCTGTTGCCTTTGTCGAAGAAAACGCCGCGAAATATCATCGCACTCGTTGTGCTTGGGAGCCAGTATGGCGAAAAGATATAATTTTCACTTTACAATCATAATTTTTATAAAGACAGCGTTTTAAAAATATCCCATATTATCATAATTATCATTCATTTCAAATGAGAAGACCATCGGCAATTGTAATCACTCTGCACGCAATATACGCTTCAAAGTGTACCGTAAAATAAATTAAATTTATTATTATTTCAGAATAATATGATAACATAGAACTGTACTTAATAGAAAAAATGTGTAGGAAAAATAGTAAAAGTAAGACTAAAGTCTCAAACTGATTCTCTTCATTAAAATATTTTCGATTTTCACAATATTGGAATCTCTGAAAAGTTATTTAATTATTGAGTACAGCATTTAATACCTACATATATTTTTGTTCTATGAGTATTTTTTTGCCAATCGTACATACTGAAGTTGCATACGAAATGCGGAGCGAAACGTTAGTGTGACGATGATCTTCTCACCCGAGATGCAAAATTTAAGTTCTTTTTATGACGCGGGGCCAATTTGTTGCTAGTTTAAAGCAATTTCTTATAACAAATTAAAGGTCAAGTTATGAGAATAAAACCTACTATTCAAAACGACCAACAAAATATTATGTAATCAACGTCCACTAGCGTCAAATCAATCCTCAATGTTTAACTTTGTGATTAAAATAACAACTTGTAGCTATACTATCAACTTTTAATTAAGGCAAGGGACTAATCTAACGGTCAACCGCGCGCGAAAATTCTCAATCCTTCGCCGTTCAACATCCGCACAGGTACCGTTTTTTCATTAAATATTTTGTCCCTTGCCTAACAATCGAATCTAAGGGTTGAATAACAGACGAACTGCAAGCCGACTGAAACTGCAGTTGATACATTTGAAGTCTTAATACCTATTGAAGATTGAAAACCGAAAAGTGAATCATGACTTTTTGCATTTTATTAATTTAAAAAATAAAAAACACTTAGGCCCCACTCCTTACGACTCCCGACTCGTGGTCACACCAGTGTGACTAAGTACGAGTAATTTTTTTCCTCATGTTCACTGTTCACACCGTGGTTTTTACTACACCTGATAAATGTATTTTAACGTTAGTGTTGTGACTTGTGATAAGTAAATAGTTCATATTATGGTCTTATATTATGGTCTACATTTAAAACCAATAAAACCTAAGTGCCCGGCCTGCGGCCGGGTACCTGAATATTTATGTTCTAACTCAACCTAACCTAAGATCTAAAAACATTAATATGAAAATATAAAATAGGAAAATATTATAAAAAATTAATGTTGTTGTCAAAAGTGGTTTTAACTAGTGATACAACACTATTACCTGGTGGTATCGTTAATCTTTAAAATACCCACCGTACTACCTCATACCTCTGGAGGTACGGCTAGGGTTACGATGGGTCTGAATCCGTTCAATCGTCTTTGTATATTTTGACAATTTACTTATCACAAGTCACAACACTAACGTAAAGATACATATAAAAGGTGCAGTAAACCCGTGGTGTGAAGACGAGGAAAAAATTACTCATAGTCACACTGGTGTTACAAACTGGTGTGACCACGAGTCGGTCACGCTCCTTACACATACATATAGCCGGGTAATTTCTGAAACAGGTACACACGTACATAGAGTAACGTTAAAGAACAGTGAATCTCTACATATACTTGCTCCTATGTGTTACAGAGGTATACTACATAAATGTCGAAAATGCGCTCAATCGAAGTGTCTCTCATCTATACACTTGGTAATTACACTTAAAATACGATAACACTTATGTGCTGACGCTAGAGCAATTAAGGCTCTGATTCTCTATGACATTGAAGACTGAAGTTGGTTTAATGCATTCTATGACGTCATACTTAACACCTCTTTATAGCCTGCTATTTCATTAGCAACATTATTGTATTATGGTGCTATTACACTGCCTCATATTTCTATGAACCATAAAAGTAGGATCATTTAAATTATAGAGGAATTAGCGACCTTAGAGAATTGCAAAGTTTGATGTTATAAATTGCATTTGTAAATTACGATTTGTATTTAGGTATGCCACTAACTCAGTGCACACGGATTTTTCTTTTTTATGAAGTAAGTATTGAAAGTAAAGTTTTATTACATAATCATAAATTTAATAATCTATAATTCATACTGTAATTGTCATGACACTTTATGAATGTTCAAAGAACAAATAAATAAAAAGTAAAAAAATCATTGCTTCCATTGTAGGTAGTAGGTACTAAAAAAAAACAAAAAAATTAATTAAGTACATATACATAATATTTTGATTTCAATACCCGAAATTTCTCAAAAAAAAACTTAATAAGTAGGTACTCCATAATCCATGTGCACTTAATTTCATAGAATAAAAAAATATCGAAATAGAAACTCAATAAAACAGCAGTCGGTCAACAATGTACGACTGGAAGACATTTTGGTAAAAATCAATATCAAATACAGTCAGAATAGTTCAGTAGTAAAATTAAAGCATAAGTTTACACATATTAAAAATGCAGCCCCTAACTACGGTGCAAGTACGGAAGGTTCGGAAACTCTAATCCCTTGTATCTTGAGAGTAGGTATGAGATTTTATCACAGAGATCTATAACTAATCTATGATTAACACTGGAGAGGCTGCAGTCATGTTTTTTAGACCTACTTCATTGACGCCATTTTGTAACGCTGTTGATTACTTTATAATAAATAAATAACGCCATTTTGACGATGTAAGCAGTTACGAGGTTCTCTGAAACTAATAATATTGCAAATGGCGCACCGACTTCTATAACTGATTTATGATTTCGTAGATTAATTATTATAGACCTCTATAATTTATCTATGATTTTCATAGATTATTATAACACTATATATTATATGAAATATATAGTGCGAAATTTGCAATATCATTAGTTCTAGAGACACTCGTATGTCAAATGTGGCGCTTTAAATTGATCCATAATTTAATCTGTCATTTGTATAGGGGCAGCCAATCCAGAGTTAATCATACATTAATTATAGAGATCAGTAGATTTTATACATTTATCGTTTAAAAGCCAGACATACATACGCACAGCGACATTCAAAACACTCCACGATTCTATAGGTTGCTCTCTACGATATAAATATTCGCTTCTCACTATCATCGAGACAGAGTACGATTTGTGCACGCTACAACTCATATTAGTCCCGGAGACGGCCTAAAGATTACCTACACTGTCAAAACATGAAGATAATTACGGGTAGTTCAACTCATTTGTGCTCGCGGCGCGGCTATGTGTGGTCACGTTGTCGTGTATTTATAGACACACACACAGTCAATGTATCTGTTCTTACGCTTGCAGCACCGCACGATCTAAAGAGTTAAACATACTTTCCTATATGCATAGACCAACCATACCATAATAAATATTATGTCATATCTCAGTGGAACATAAATATTACTTTTAAAAAAGTAGACCTTTTACAATTTGCCCGTAAATTCAAAATTATGTTAATGCAAAATACTCTCGTAAGTCGTAACCAATTATCCTAATTTAAGCGTTTCACTTTCAGTCATTTATGCATAAATAATATCATTATGGATCTTTGTTAGTCTACACTAGAAGAAAAGTCTTTGTTAATAATTATTTTCACGCTTTAATTTGATAGGAAATCTATTCCCCACCCCCATTCTATATTGTTACAATGATCACATTAACGCATTTAAAGTTACACTATATTATCTAAATATCAATTAACCTTAACATTAAAACTAGATACGCTTGATTTTGTTTGTGGAATGCACATTTTATAAATAAAGATCTTAGTACACACTGTATTCAGTATAATTTTTACGGGGCTTCAAAACATCAGTACAATGCCCGGAGGAAGAATGAGAGAGTTCAATGCATTATATATTACAGTTTGATTAACAGGGCACTAAGAAGGGCAATTTACATATAACACTAATATTTACAGAACTAGTTTGTGCTTTCACTAGTAAAACTAAAATTAAAACTTAACGTCGGTGCAATTATTAGTCCTTCATCGTCCAACAACGTTTACACTTTCACAACATCCATTTTGGGAGTCTGATACCACATTCAGTCAAATTAAAACTCAGGTAACTATTAGTTCACGTTCTAGAACATTCAAAGCGCACATCACTTTCACATGGTTCACGCGAGATCACAGTATTTAATTATGGCTACTGGCATAAGCGAAACACTATTGTTTATTGTTTATTTCACTGTCACATTTTTAGGTTTTTTTTGTCGCTTCCGAGTTATTTTGTTCATCCATATCAGATTGAAAGAATCGATAAAGTGACACAAAAGTCACATTTATATCGATGTGTCGCTAATCGAACTCGTGTTCGAAGCAAAGTTAGCGCCGGCTCTTGTATCCGTTTTCTCACTTGGGCGGAGTCGGGAAGGAGTTGACGACTGCTTGTGTACTAGCAAGGACAGCCGCCGCTGGAATCACAATAACCATTATGACAATCTTCTATTAGTCTCTATCTAACTTTCACTTTTATTTTCACTTTCACTTTCATTTCTTTCCGGAATGACATCTTTCTACAGTGAACGCTTAGTTACACTTGCGCGGTGCTCGGCCGCTTTTCGGCCGAATGCTATCGCGCTCCTGCAAGCAATCACATGTTTATATTAGAAGCGACACAGGCGTCAGGGGTCAAAGAAAGATGCATCCGAGAAAAAAATAAAAATGGCGGGATTTGTGCTGAAATAAAACTAAATAAAATGTCCATTAAATAAATTGTATTTAAATATTTTTATGAAAAGCAGCTTAATAGGACTGAATCTCGAGCATAGTCCATACAAACGAAGTTGGATATTTATTTGAAGATTAATCAATCAAACTCAATGATACTTTGGAGATACGCTTTAGAAAGATTTGCACACTAATATTTGGGCAACTTTGAAATTACGACTCTGTAATCATTCAGATTTCTATGTCAAAATATTATTTAAGTAGTTTTAAAGTAGTATACAGGGATAGCGAGTCGCGAAACTGAAGTGGAAATGGGCGGGGCACATAGTTCGAAGAGCTGATGGTCAATGGGGTCCCAAGGTGTTGGAGTGGCGACCCCGCACGGGGAAACGCAGTGTTGGCAGACCCCCCACCAGGTGGACCGACGACATCAAACAAGTCGCAGGGAGCCGCTGGATTCAAGCGGCGCAAGACCGAAGCCTGTGGAAGTCCATGCAGGAGACATTTGTCCAGCAGTGGACGTCTATAGGTTGATAAAGAAGAAAAAGATACAGGGATAAGTATTAGTTTTTTGCGTAGACATGGATATCAGTTTTTAAAGCGAGTCTACAAAGTTTTGTTTAATATTCAAAATAATGATTAAATTTATTTTAAAATTATGTTATATGGAGCTGCTGATAGATGCTCGGTAGCTTTCGATACACTTATTCATAAAAAATATAACTTAAAACCAACAAAACCCATACAGTGCGACAAGTATAACTTGGCGCGACTGTGCGCCACTGTGCTCAACATCCTCAACATTGCCATTGTATAGAACATGAGACTAAATTTGGGAAAAAAACATTTTTAATTTACACAATAAACGCAACAGCACACAACAAAATCCAATAGTGAATTTTCAAGATGCCCATGGAGTATAAAAATTGGATGACCGAATTAGTTCCTCAAAACGCCACCGCCAACTTATACTTGTGGCACTGTACGTATTGCCAGGATAATTAACAATGATCGCAGTACTTTTAATATAACGTGATAAAATGAGCTTACCAGGATAAGGCGGCGGGTAGAGCGGGTATCCGAGCCCGACGTGCGTGTGGTGGTGTGTGTGCACATGTCTCTGCGGGGGCGGCGACCGAGGGGACTCCTTCGGCGGCTCGGGCCTCGGCGGCTTGCCCTGCGGGGACTTCGCGTGCTCTTGCAGCTCGTGTATCTTGTGAGGCGCGGAGTGCGGCCCGTAGGCGTACTGCGCTCCGTGGCCGGGCGGCAGGAGTTCTAACTTTGTTGGCGCACCCGGTCGTGATAGATCCTCGGGTGCATGATACCTGGGTACAAAAATTAATAGTTAGGTTCTAATAAAAACCTTACTAATTAATAAATGCGAAATTGTTTGTTTGTTGTTTTGTCCTTCCATCACGCAACAACGGATCGACGTGGTTTTTTGCAAGGATATAGATGAGGACTTCTAGAGTGCCATAGGTTACTTTTAGTCCTGGAAAAGCAGAGTAATCCCGAGGGATTTTTAAAAACCTAAGTCTACGCGGACGAATTTGCGGGCAATAGTACCACCGGTTACAAGCGGTTTAGTACCAGATTTTTTTTTTAAGTAAATTTATCTAGGTTTCCTAATCCCTTTCAAAAGATTTTTGCTTCGCTTTCATTTTGGTACTAAAACACGAACTGCACAAAGTTCCTGCTTGTCATTTTTCTAATTATTTGAATCTATCGTTAGTGAGAAGCATAGAAGAGAACAGACAGAATAATGCAAAAAGCTTGCAACATGTAGACGGATATGAGCTACCTACGAAAATTTTCTAACACAGTATATATTATAGCTCATGGAAAGCCTTAAGCGTGACGGTCACGATGACGCGAAATCAATGTTTTTTGCTCACACAAGAAAGCGTTACGCGCCTAAAGAAGTTTTCACTTGAAATGGTATACCTTGGCACGGTCCAGCCACCTCCGAAGCTACCGACGAGCATAGGGCTCAGGGGCGCTCTGTATACGGGGTCGAAGGGCAGGGCTCCGTAGTGCGGCGGCTGCATGTACGGCGGTAAGTAGTATTGCGAGGTGGGCGGCGGCGGCGGCCCTTGGGTTTCGGTTGTCGGTTTTTGTCCCTCTTGTTTGACCTGGAAAAAAAAATAAAACACTATAGGTAGTGTTTGGAGGCAATCGGTCATTCGAGCAGCATGATTTCACCAGAAATTGGTGAATACTATACGATAAGTACTAACTGAAAGTATCTGGATCCTTAGATAGAATAAGTTAGAAGTTAGGGCGTTTTTTCACGAGCCACCGCACGGCACGACACGGCACGATAAATTGCGGTGACGACTCCGAGTGTCATATATTTCTATATCTGTGCAGTGTCGTTGAGAAAGCGCTCCATTGAGCTAGAAGCATAAGCATAGCATAGAAGCTCGGAGTCGACACCGCAATTTGTCGTGCCGTGCGGTAGCTCGTGAAAAAACGGCCTTAGGAACCCACTGGTAAAGCACTGGTAGGGTAAAGCACTGAGTACATAATCACTAGTCCCAAGAGGCTCGAATGTCCTTCCGATGAGACCTGTCAGGGGTCGCCTCACAGGGAAACCTGCCAGTATTTGGATCGATGATCTCAAGCTTTTAACCGCTGGATAAAGAGGCAAAGCATACGAGTATCTCCAGTTTTGGTCGTCAATCGGTTAAGGTGAAAAAGAGCTTGGACAGATTTCTTCATTAAATCTTCTTACGGAATGTTCCACGTTTTCGAAAACAAATAATAGCAAGCTACAAACCTTGACCTCCTCCTTAGGCTTTTCATCCTTGTCCTTAGACTTGTGCGCGGGCTGAGGGCGAGGCGGCCCGCCTTGCACCTGAGCGCCCGGCGGTGCTCCTACCGGCTTGCCATCCCCGCCTTCCTTACGACGCTGCTCCAGATTCATGTAGTATCTGCAACATATATGATTCCCTATTACCTCGTTCACCTTAAAAAACATCAGCACTGAAACGCGAATCGCCGGTTCTAATCACATTTTTTCCACTATTGTCATGCCCACTATAGTTTTTTCGTCCTTGACTGCGATCTCACCAGGTGATAACGATGCAGTCTAAGTGGGCTTACTTGGGAGGGGTATGGCAGTTTTAAATTGAACCCATTCACCCAATCAGTTTCTCCGGCGACATCGTTCCGGAACGCAAAATTACTTGGCGGTTACAATCTTTCTTGTTAGAGTGGTCACAAGCCAAGGCTTGCCTTGGCTAATTTAGCTTGGAGGGAGGCCTAATTAGGCCTCCCTCGAGAGAAAAGTACGACATACCCAACTAACCTTCTTAATTCCTCTTCTCTCGCGTGTGGAGGTCTCTGGAAGGCGTATGGTCCCATCTGGGCTTTCATTTCTATACTCTCTTTCAGTATCTGATGGTTCTCATTCGGTCTGCTTGGATCCTTTCCTTCGGACGGCCTCTGCTGTTTACTCTTATCGAGGGGGCTTGGAGTAGTTTTGGAACGGTCTGACTCCTTGGATTTGTCATCTAGGGGTGGTCCAGGGGGTGGTCCGGATTCCACGTTGTAGGGAAAATTTGGAACGTAGTTGTATGGGTAGAAGTGCGGGGGAAGAACCTTCTGCGGTCCACCATCTGGTTTGCCATCCTGTAAAAAATCAAGAGAAACTTTAAAGTCTCGAATTAGAAAGAGATTATCAATTAGTTTAAATAAAATCTTGCCCAAAACTCTTCTAAATAGAAGAGTTTTGGGCAAGTTACATGGAATAATTAACGCGGTATAATTTCTATCTCCTTGCGACTGGTTCAGCAAAGTAAAAACCTACTCCCAGCTATGCTTTCTATATATAACAGAAATAAGATATAGATAATTTCTCCTAGAGAAATTGAAGAATTTACCCATAAGAGGACACCACTTTCTTGGGGCCTCAAAGTATGACGCTTAAATGTTGAACATCCTTAATATGATAGTAATAATTGTTTGTGTAAGTGTCTTTTCGTGCTATGCATTACCTTAAGATCGCCTTTAGGATCTCCTTTGGAAAGGTCTTCCTTCCCCTTGTCTGGCGGCGGTGGAACGCTGGTTGGATGGGTAGGTGGCAAGTAGGGCGGCTGGCCGTAATACTGTAACGAGGAATAAAAGTTATGACTTTGTTGACTCCTTGGTTGTTGGATAGTTCGGACAGCGTATACTAAATTTTTGGGGATCTGATGTACGTTATAGCGTCTGTCCTAATTATTGTCACTCTATGATTCAAAATTACAGTAGTGTTATGATATAATGAAACGACGTAACTTTACGTTTTCTTGAAGGATCGATAGGTTCGAAGGTTGCTAGAAATCGTGCCAACTGGGTACAGATCGTTTCTTAAAGGTCATCACGTCATCTTCCGCACAACACATAACTCGTTATTTTGGGACATTCTGTATAAAATTATAAACAAACAGAACTGGCTAGTTGGCTGGTTGTTAACATTCCCTTTTGCGTGAGCTAATCGTTTATCTTTAACCATGGTAGAGGTCTGAAGTCCATTGCTCCGCATATCTAGAGCAATGTATTCAGAACATGGAAGGTCGAAGAAAATATATGGACTCCTGAATCCTGCCTGGATAAAACGCAATCCTGAGGAAATTACCATGTTTACCTGATGATACACCGGGAAGGGCCGATGGCCTGCATCGGTGTCGGGAGCGCCCTCAGTCGGTGCGGCGTCGTCCGATATGTCGGAATAGGCCGGGGATCGCACGCCGGGGGTAGGGGAGCGTCTTGCCCGTCGTTTGCCAGGCGACCCGTCTGGAGGAGATTCCGTGGATTTACGCTCTTCTGACGGCATTAATGCTGACCGTGGTTTAACCTGGAAATAATACGCAATCATGCTTCAGAGACCTTTAATAAACAATAAATGGACTGCAACACTTTTAATAATTAAATTAAGGAAGAGGCTTTTAGGGTATTTTCATTTATTAAATTTCAGAGGTCCTCTTGCTTAAACTAGGGAATATTCTCATTGCTTTGATAGTGTGTAGAGTCTTGTCATAATTTTAATTACTCAGTCTTCGAGTAGATATATTTTCTAAAAAAGCGCGTTCTGTTTTCTGCCGAATTAATGCCGAATATTAATTTCGATGCAAAAATGTTTAATGGGCAGCCAAACATACCTTAAATTGCGTTAATTGGCTAGTCGGTTGTAATGTGGGCAACGCTTCAGGAGGCGGAGTGCTTGGCGCGGGAGGGGTCACTGGCCGCTCTACTTGCGGTGGAGGCTCTGGTGTTGTCGCGAACTCCTCAAACCTTGGCTGAGGTGGTGATTCCACTGCTTCGGGCTTCTCAGGAGACTTTTCCGGAGATTTATCAATCTTTTCTTCCGGAGATTTCGTGGGCGTGGGGGATTTTACGGGAGTCGCCGGTGTGGCAGGTTCGGAAGGAGGTTGCGCCGGCGACGCAGGCTCGACTGTCGGTTCTTCTTGCTCGGAGCTTGAGCCGTCTTTGTCGTCTTCATCGGGCGCGCCGTGCGCATGAGATCTGTGGTATTTCAACCCGTTCGCGTGTTTGTACTTCTTGTTACAATTCGGCTCTGGACATTCGAGTAGGACGGGGTCAGGTGGAGGTGATGAAGGTGTGGGTGGAGGGCGTTTCGCTTTAGGTGTTGGAGGACGTTCTTCCGCGTCCGAGTTCCTCTTCCTCTTGGAGTCCGGTTTGGGGGGAGTGAACGGTGTAGGAGATGGTAACGCTCGTCGGCCTTTGGCGCCTCCGTTGCGTAGTTTACTGTGCACTGAGGAGCGCGTTTCGGTGAAGTTGGTCATGTCCGTGGGAACTGCGCCTCGACCGCGTTTCGCGCGGCCCTTGGGCGTCCGCGAGTCCAACTCTTCCGTTGGGGAGTCACAAAACCTGTAAAGATGATCATTACTTATACTGAATCAGAAGGTGCTACGTTTACGTTCTAGTGAACATAATATCTACATATAGTGAACACGCTAACATTTATATGATCTCATTCATGGTAATCTCTAGAAGATCTCAATCTCCCGTCAGTTGTTGTTTGGCGACTTCATTCAATCGATATTGCAAAATTTTATTTTTAAACTAAGCTTACGCGCAGAGGTTAACAGTGCAGTTAAAATGGCGCGCGTCAGGAATAGTGAACGTCACAGTAGACAAGTAATATACCAACAAAATGTATTTTTCATCATACCTATTCGAAAAACGAATATTGGCTTCAGAGGATAGCGGGAGCAAAATTTAATTTTAACCCCATGGGACTTTTTATTTCTCTCTTCTGATTGGTCCGCGTTCGTGCTTTAGCATACTAAAGCACTAACGCGGACCAATCAGAAGAGAGAATTCAAAAATGTGTCGAATGTTGTCTTCGATAAGTCACGTGATCAAATTTGTCGATTAGATATATACGCCCATACTTTCAACATAAATATTAATGTTTAATTATTTCATAAAAATGTATTTGTGTTTTATTTAAACTTTCAATATACGTATTGGTAATGTCTATATACTCTATACATAGTAGGTTGATACTCCTAGCTTTTTCTCATAGGTAATGATGAAAAATAGTGTGTGTCATTCGGGGCCAAAATTTTTTGTTCTCGGGCGGCGTATATTGAATTCCTCGCTACGCTCAGGATTCTACTTTAGAATCCCTCGCTGCGCTCGGGAGTCTACTATAGAATCCTTCACTTCGCTCTGAATTCAAAATAACGCCCTCGGGGAACAAAAAATTCCTTTGGCCCCATATAACACAAATAACTATTTTACGCCCTATACTAAGTTCGCTTGATTTTGGACTGAAAAATACATAATTATGGACATATTAGATGAAATTGATTGTGACTGACCGAGGCGGCGCCCAATCATGTCTCGTGCAGTCCAGCAAGGTGCCGACGTAGGTCTTCCCCCGCCACGTCACGTTCACCACCAGCACACCTGGAACGATGGAAGGGGACCGTGAAATAACATGGATGTTGCAAATCATCATCATCATCATCAGCAACCCATCAACGGCTCACCACTGAGCGCAGGTCTCCTTTCAGAGAAGGGGCCATAGTCCACCACGCTGGCCCAATGCGAATTGGCGGACTTCACACACCTTCGAGAACATTATGAAGAACTCTCAGGTGTGCAGGTTTCCTCACGATGTTTTCCTTCACCGTTGAAGCAAGAGATATTTAATTGCTTAAACGCACTTGACTCCGAAAAGTCAGAGGTGCGTACCCGGGATCGAACCTGCGACCCCCCGGATAGGAGACCACAGTCCTAACCACTAGGCTATCACAATTTTGTTGCAAATAATATATCAAAATTAAAATAGCAATCTAACATGCAGCAATAAATACACAACATGAAATACTGATTACACTAGCGGCACGCTATGATGGCCGGTTTGACACATTACAATAGTGATGTGGAATGTCAATTTATTCTCGAACAAAAAACAATTAAGTTTTGTTTTTGTACCTGATTAAATAGGTTTAATAAAACAAAAATGTATATGTTTATTTAATTTATTTGAACGAACTGAATATTTGAATGAAAATGAATATACATACTTTATATGCACACAAGAAACATATGAATACAAAAGATACCAAAAAAGGTGCCACAAAAGGCCATAATTAATCAGATTCGTCCATACTACTATTTTCACTGTCGTCACTGCTATCATCACCTACATTAATAATTATATGTTCGTTTTCTATAATATTATCTATTTTCACATCTCTTTCATAATCTTCCCTTATTAATTTAACAGTTCTATTCACAACCTTTTCCCAGTCTCCTTTAGTCACATGTTCACAAGCTTCTTCTAATAATTTTAGCATTTTTTTTGTGGTAAATGGGGGTTCTGTATTGTGTCTTGCAGCATATCCCTTAATTTGAGCCCACACCAACTCAATCGCATTATACTCACAATGGTAAGGCGGTAACCGTATAACTCTGTGCCCATGTTCTAATGCTATTTCGTCAATGACGTATCGGATCTTGGTTGGTTTGTTTTCTTTTAAAAGACGTACTAATTCCGCTTTTAACATATTCATGTTTGCATCTACGCCATTTTTACGAAGCCATGCGACGATATCAGCTTTCTTTTGGGATTGGGCAGGTGGCTTGTCAATTTGCATCGAGTGGTATGGGGCGTTGTCCATAATTATAATAGATGGTTCAGGGAGGCTACACAACATTGAGGTAAACCATTCAGTAAACTTTTCTCCATTCATGTCTTCATGATAGTCTCCAGTGGTTTTTGACGCAAAAACCATGAGAGAACCTTCGACAAACCCGTTGATGGTTCCGGCGTGACAAATTATAAGTCGCGATCCTTTTCCTACAGGAACTTTGGAAGTAGATGCTGCTGTGTCATCGTTCCAAGAACGGCCTACAGTATGGTTAGCATTAAGCCATGTTTCATCCAAGAACACAACATTTTGCCAATTTTTGATTTCTTTCACTTGCCGTAAAAAAGTATACCTTGCCATCGCTATATCAAATCTTTCCATCAATATTTTGCGTTTGTTACATTTTTTGTATCGAAATCCAATGGTCTTCAAAATCTTCGTTAAAGAACTTTCCCCACCGAAGAATAATCCAGCTTCCTTCAGTGAATGCACCAACTTTTTTCTTGTTGGATACTCCTTCTGTAAATAGTAGCCGTAAACATGTCTTCGGATAGCATCGGCATCAAAGCTATCGATGCCTACGACTGGTTTTGCTCGTTTTCTCTTTTTTGGTGTGTGAAGTTTATTTTCTTCTGTGCCAGTCTCGCCATATTTTTTTTTAGTTATCCGTCTAACAGTTCGTTGTCCAATATTAAGCGCATCAGCTACGCGTTCAACCACTGACGTTATAGGTAAAATTGGCCCTCCATTTTGAGCTTCACGATCGAAATAGTTACGAAGGCGTATTACGAACTCACGTGTCTGACTATTTAGAACAGTTCTCTGCGTACGTTCGGTCATATCGACGAAATCCACAACAAAGGGCTTGAACAGAGTCCAAATTAACGAGCAAGGGTCAACAGTAATGCAGTATCAATATTTGAAATCCAAAGCCAGGTCAAAACTATATCACAATCGCATTGCACTGACAGTTTATACTTTTCGAAGCAACGTCAATTCGAAACTGCTTTGTTTTGCATTGAGCATTGACGCGAGTTTGCCGGAGGTAGTAGTTGTGCTAGCCAGCGATCCTATGTGACGATCGTATTAGATTCCATTTTTAAAAATTTTCAATTTAGAAAACCAAATGCCGAGTTGTGGTATATATCATATAAAAATAAAAAATTTACCTTTTGTATGAAACAGCTGATATTTTTTTGCGATTTCAGAGGTTTGTTCACATAGTGAAAATTGTTCATATTCACAAGTACATTCACCCCTTAAATGGTGCAAACTGATTTTTCTACACTTGTATACATTTTAGAAATCAATTTAATAAATAAATTTTGAGTCCTAAACCTAAAACTACATTCGATAAAATTTATGAATCTCTGCACATCACTATCGTCAATAAAGTAATACAATTATTTCCTTCAAAGTCGTTATCAATTAATACGGAACTTCATGAGCGGACAAACGTCAAACCGGCCATCATAGCGTGCCGCTAGTTTAAAACAAAGACACGTCCTTACTAAACTTTAGGTACCTAATAATAAATAATATGAACGTGTGTTTTTGTTGGTTTGTCCTTCAATCACGCAGCAACGCAATTACGCAACGGAGCAATGGATCGATATGATTTTTTGCTTGGATATACATAGTTGAGTACTTAAAAACACAAAGTTTTTTAAGAACCTACTATAAGCGGACGAAGTCGCGAGCTACCTAAACGTAGATTACGTAAGATTGAAGTATAAAAACTCCAAATAAAAACTTTAAAGTAGAGCCTGGTCAATATTTCGGTTGGCATGGGTAAACTGAAAAATAGGTTGTAACGACATTGTGAAAGAGTCATCGAATGACAGATGAATCAAACAGTTTGATAATTTACAAAAAAATTGGTTGTCTGTAAAGTCGGTTTACGGACGATAGTTTTACGTGATAACTGATAACGTACGGGCGCTCCCTAGTCACCAGCCAACGCTTGGGCCGATCGTGCCTCTCTATCGCTTGTTCCGCGCTCTCACTTGCACGCACAGGCTCTGCGCTCTCTGTGTGTGCAGGCTGTGTGTGGCTCTGGCGGAACGTGACACTTTTTCGTGCGTGCAGCCGGTGTTCATCGATTTATAAGACGTTATCACGTCAAAAATAAATCTGTTGTTAATTCAAAATAATCTATGCACACATTAATGTGGAAAGGTGGAATAAATGGAAAAAAGTAACCCATGTAAGTAAGCTGATTTATTGAACAGACCATAACTACTGGTTGTCTCAACAGTCAACAGGATAAACCCACTGAACTGCACGAATAAACCCGGCAATTTAACGTCACCTGTCGTAATCCCCGCAACGATTTGGTTACAAACTACAAGTATCGAGCTTTAAAATTTGGGTCGACACGGGCGAAATGGATGCAGCCGAGTTATTGGCGAGGCAATCCAATTTGTCACGGGCGCCCATTTGCATACAGCGAGGGGCCGGGCCGCGGGCGCGCGAGGAACGTGACTCCAGCGGTATATTTAGAAATGCCCGCACTCCGGCCTGTACCACCCCGCTTATCACGCTCGCGTGCTTACTTATGCAAATTTAATTAATCAATTTAATCCCCTCTGCGCTAGTATAAAACTTTTCCACACTATTACTTGCTGTTTTACATAGTTATACACGAATCGCAATTGTTATGATATTATAGGTTAATATAGTGCTAACGTTATATTGAAGGTGGCATAAACGACGTAGGTACCTGCCTACATGTAATTGATATAATCATAATAAGTAATACAATGACTATTAAGAATAACGGTCACGCAACTAATAGGGTTGGCAATGAACCATCTTTAAAGCAATTTATTACAATTTGACAGATATTTCCTTTAGGAAAAATCATAGCCAATTGAATTTGCGTTTACTGTGGGTCTTTAAATTTTTAAAACAAGTTTTAACTTTTAAGTGCCAAGTGGTTAAAAACAGTTATAACCACAGATAATAATGTTTGTGGAAATCAAGTGTAAATCGAACATATTCTTTCTGTACAAAAACGCGCTCTGAAATTTAACGTGGCTACTTCGAACTCAAAAGTTATTCGAGCGTAGAATAAACATATTTCGATAAAATAAGGGTTTAGTGTACGCGGCAATCTCTTTTTAATCCCCAGAGAGCAATTCTTTTTCGAGACTAGCTCATGAATTGTAAAGGGCTGCCTTTTAAATAATGTGTGAGAGCGCGTGTCACGTACTTTTACAAGAGCGTACAATTTATACTACCATAGAGGTACTGACTCTATGATTTCATATTCATACCTATTTACTTATTTCTTGCCAACAACTAGCTAGGTTTTTTTTCCTTTCTTCTTTCTTTGCTTTTCCGAGATAAAAGGTTGACCTAATTTTGTCAAGAAGAATCAATCTTGAAATTCAGCAGTTGAGAGTTGAAAATTGAACCGTGAAAAGGTACCAGAAAGACAGATTTTTCAACTTTCCCATTTTTAACAATATTTGCTCGTAAAACTTGGTCGGATTTTTAAGGCATCATAAAACACATAGCTTGTGTTTTATGCAGAATTATTTTTCTATATGTAAGTATGTGATATTTTATAAAATTTTAACAAAGAATATTTATAAAATAAATAAATACTTAGTCGATCTTAAAATAAGAATTTTTTGATTCGTAGGTTTACAAACAGTCAAACACCTTGTTAAAAAGTTGACTCAATACACAACGCAATGTGCGTATTAAGTTTTAGGTTAATTTTCTTTCATTACAGATTCAGTCAAGCGTTCATTAACAAAATACACATTTAACGCACAACTACTATTAACATCTACAAGTATAACTACACTTCTATACTACAAAACAGTAAGTAGGTTTTAAGTACTTACAATAATAAAATACAGTAAATGATCGACACAATTAATTATTATTTAATTCCGTGCTATAATTTCAGAAATACGTAATAAGTTGTGAATGAAGTGATTAATGATTATGCTCTATAATTTCAGAAACACGTAGTAATAAGTTTGAATGAAGTAAATGGTATAAAACGTGTTGCTCAATGAAAACGTGGTTCTGGAAGAGCGTTCGCAATAATTGGCAGATTCATTGCAACATCCTTCAGTGTTGCAACCGTTAAAACGCTTAGTGTCAATTTAAGCCACGCCAAGTGAAGTTTAACCGAGGAATCAAATTCCGGTTCTGACAATTTTTGTATTGAAAATCTGCCAAAGTGTTGGTTAAACGTTATTCGGCGATGGTGAAATTAGCACTTACATAGCTTAAAAGCGTTTCTGGTCCGGTCTGTTATTTGGATAACTTCAGGGTAAAAGTGCCAAACAACTATGCAACCACTGGACTAGTATCAATAACTTTGACGCACTTATTATATTGTTACTTAATTTAATTACGATGGGCTCTATTTAAAATCAAATATCGGTAGTATAATTTAATATAATATTATGCGCTTTTTTTCTGCAGAGTTTCACCTCTTCTGCACACATGATGCCCTAAGACTGAACAGTAGATGACAGTTAGCTACATCTATGTAAATAAATAAATTAGGTAACTATTTATCGCTTTACAGACAATGAACACATAAAGCATCTCCCTTATAAGCAATTTGCATTTATCCGAGTCAATTATTGTGCCGAATGAATGCACATGAATATGATAGATGAATCAAACTGACAGCGCGATTCAATAATCACCGCCATTTACCTACAATTTATATCAATTTGGGCTGCGGTCAGCGAATGAAAGAACCATACGTTATATTTACGTTTAATTTTAATGGTAAATTGTGCAGTGGTACAGAAAGCTCTCTGAGAGGATATAACCCTTCTCTGAGAGGAGACCTCGCTCAGTAGTGAGCCGATGATGGGTTGATAATGATGATGATGATGACAGAAAGCACTATCAGATAGATATGTTTGAACCTTCGACCAATTGGGTTGAATGGTCTAAGCTAAGGAGTACCTAACACAGTGTAAATTATGATTGGTATTGCCTTCAATAAATAGTTAAGTATATGTATGAAAACCTGTATTACTTGAAAGGTGGCAGTCTTGTACAACTGTCAGTGTATGTTGCCAATGTTGTTGTCAGTGGTGACTTATGTATCCGAAACATGACATGATTATGATGAAGTACAGACCGTTCACTATAACTTGTCACTTGCCGTCATGTAAGCACCATTACTTCACACTATGAAATAGTCCAGTAAAAAGTTAAATGAAACCATGATCTGACCAGTTTTGGCGCAATGAGTAAAAATGTGTTCATTAATACTTAAATAATGATATTATAAAAGAAATTTTGATTTAAATTTAGGGGAAAGGGATGAAAAAAATAAAAAAAGGGTTGAAAAATGCCTTTTTTTTAAATAACTTAATAACGGTAGGAAATAGAAAAAACAGTTTCAAGTAAAAGTTGTAGAGAAAAAAATTCTACACAAAAAAGTTCCTCTTCATTTTTTGTTATCTGCTTTAGTTTAGCTGCAAAAAATAAAAATTAAATTTGCTTTGTAATTAATTATAAAGATGTATAAAAGCGGGAAACATAGTGCCTATCTCAATTAATTAAGCTTTGAATAACGGTAGTACAGTCAAATTAATAAGGTATTTTTTCGAAATAGAAGATACTTCCGAACATCATTTAACAGTTTTCAAAATCGGCCATCGTAGCTATTAAAACTCTAACCTGCGTGATGTCAGATTTCAGATTGAAACTTTTCGCTTTCTATTTTAAAAAGTTAGACTTTAGACTGTTTGACTTTAATTTGTTTTAACCAATTTAAAAAAAGGAGGAGGTTCTCAATTCGTCAGAATCCTTTTTTTAGGGTTCCGTAGCCAAAGGGTACCAACGGGACCCTATTACTAAGCCTACGCTGTCCGTCCGTCCGTCCGTCCGTCCGTCCGTCCGTCCGTCCGTCTGTCAGCGGGCTGTATCTCGTAAGCCGTTATAGATAGACAGATGAAATTTTCAAATATTATGTATTTCTATTGCCGCTATAACAACAAATAATAAAAATTAAATTAAATTAAAAAAAATTAAATTAAAATGGGTAGGTGGGTAGATGGAAATCTTTTAATTTAATTTTTTTTAACGGAACCCTAAAAGAGCGAGGCCCGACTCGCACTTGACCGATTTTTTGTGTATGTTCACCGATTACTCGAAGACACCTGAACCGATTTGCAAAATTCTTTTTTTTGTTTCAAAGGGTATACTTCCCAGGTGGTCCCGTTTAAATTTTATCGAAATCGGTCGAGCACTTTTTACAATAACAACAATAAATTATATACTTTGTAGTGGCGCGGGCGTCTGAAGTCGGTTTTTTAAAAAGTATTTTTTAGTATAGATTATAGCGGCAGTGATCGGCCTAATTTTAGGCCTATATTTTACACACTTCTACTTAGAAGTGTGTACAATATAGGCCTAAAATTATACGCATAATATTGTGACTGGCAACTACGGAACCCTACACTGCGCGTGGCCCGACACGCAATTGGCCATTTATTATACTTTACAAATAAAACTACAAACATACTAGTTTCCAGAGCATACAAACAGAATTCGATAACATAATCAAATAAGAATCAAACTTCATTTGTGTGGGGCTCGCTCGCTGAGTCTTCTATTGCAAACTTCAAAAATCTAGATACCCTGATACAAAAATATGATTGAGTTGCACAGCACAAAACCTGACAATAGTTTGATGAAACGCATGACTTTTGTATACTTAGTTTTAAGCATGGACACGTCTCATATACTTAAAGTATTTTGATATGGTATGAAATTCGTATTTTGTCTTACCTCCGTATTTTTCAGGTATTTTTCTATTACAAGTCAACTGACTTGGGTTGACTACGGATCGAACTTTATATTACGCCTCATGCGTACTGCAAATTCACACTGCTGTGATTTTTAATTTCGTACAACTTGGCAAAAAAGTGTAGAAACTGAACTAATTGTTCTCTTTATTTTATATTACGCCTCATGCGTACTGCAAATTCACACTGATGTGATTTTTAATTTCGTACAACTTGGCAAAAAAGTGTAGAAACTGAACTAATTGTTCTCTTTATTGACAGCACTATTATGTTGTCAAGTTTCATCGCCGAAGTGTTTTTTTTTATTCGATGACAAGCTAGTCCTTGACTGCGATCTCACCTGATGGTAAGTGACGATGCAGTCTAAGATGGTAGCGGGCTAACTTCGAAGGGGTGTGGCAGTGAATATTCAACCCATACCCCTAATTGGTTTCTACACGCCATCGTGCCGGAACGCTAAATCGCTTGGCGGCACGTCTTCGACAGTAGGGTGGTAATTAGCCACGGCCAAAGTCTCCCGCCAGACCAGACCAGAGACAATTCAAAATTATAAATTCCAAAATTGACCCCGCCGGGAATCGAACCCGAGACCTCCCAGTTATAAGACAACAGAGCTCACCACTGAGCCAGGGAGGTCGTCAAATGTTATGTCAATGTTATGTTTTGAAATTCGTCATTATTTATTTGATTCGTAAATACATACCTACGTCATTAGTCTAGTCAACAAGTTCAAAAACGTGAAAAATAGAGATAAAGGTCCTAAAAATATGAGCGATGGCTCATTCGAGTCGGAATCACCTCTAGAAAAATGTTTTTGAAGGATTTTGGTGCAGGTAAAAAATTGCAATTGTTATTAACAAAATAAGATGAAAAAAAATGATATTTCGTTTTTTGTTAATAACTCGAAAAATATTAACATTTAAGCAATTTTGAAAAAAGCTCGTTAAGAGGAGGAAATTTCCAATAAAAAAGTCCCAACTCCCGGGATGCTATCTCCATTATTTATAATTTTAATTTGACGTTGAAAATAGGGCTCCGCGCGGCTGTTACAGCATGCGCGCGCCCCCGCTAAAGAGAGTTCAGCAATAAAAATATTTTTTTTATAACATAAGATGTGATTTTAAAAATTTGAAAAAATTCTAGTATCTTCTTAACACTTGAAAGAATCGAGCTCTGGAGAAACAAAAGTTTAACCACCATTTTTCAAAAAGTTATTCAATTGTTAACTAACAAATTATTTCCCAATCTCCATTGTCATAAACAATGGGATGAAAGGTATAAATAATTGGCCTATATTTTTGTATCAGAGTATCTAGATTTTTGAAGTTTGCAATAGAAGACTCAGCGAGCGAATTGAGAACCTCCTCTTTTTTTTAAATTGGTTAAAAACAAATTAAAGTCAAACAGTCTAAAGTCTAACTTTTTAATATAGAAAGCGAAAAAGTTTCAATCTGAAATCTGACATCACGCAGGTTAGAGTTTTAATAGCTACGATGAGCGATTTTGAAAACTGTTGGATGATGTTCGGAAGTATCTTCTATTTCGAAAAAATACCTTATTAATTTGACTGTACTACCGTTATTCAAAGCTTAATTAATTGAGATAGGCACTATGTTTCCCGCCTTTATACATCTTTATAATTAATTACAAAGCAAATTTAATTTTTATTTTTTGCAGCTAAACTAAAGCAGATAACAAAAAAATGAAGAGGAATTTTTTTGTGTAGAATTTTTTTCTCTACAACTTTTACTTGAAACTTTTTTCTATTTCCTATCGTTATTAAGTTATTTAAAAAAAAGGCATTTGTCAACCCTTTTTTTATTTTTTTCATCCCTTTCCCCTAAATTTAAATCAAAATTTCTTTTATAATATCATTATTTAAGTATTAATGAACACATTTTTACTCATTGCGCCAAAACTGGTCAGATCATGGTTTCATTTAACTTTTTACTGGACTAAAAACCCTGATAACGGCTTGAGATAAGCAATTGTGCCAACATGACGGCAAGGGACAAGTTATAGTGAACGGACTGTATTAGGTATTCGGTTGTACTAATTAATCTAAACTGGCAGCTCATGTACCTAATTTTATCCTTTTCTGCAGGGTGCTGTCTGAAAAGGTAACGTAAGTTACTTCAAAGATTGTGTAAAACCGAGTAAGAAATAGTGTCATAATCCGGCATAGCCTGGCGATACTTGTATCACTCATAATTTTCATTCTATTGAGGGATTTAATACTGGGTCTTCCGTCTTTGGCAGCCCGCACACAGTCAATAATATTGACGAAAATATTGACGAAAATATTGACAATATTTTCGTCAATATTTAGACCCCGCACACTACACAATAATATTGTCAATATTTCTAACAAAAAGTGATTCAGTACGGCGTAGAAGCTTGATTCGCGTGCACGTGCTAAAATGAATACAAAGAAAAAAACTCTATTGACCATAATCATTTCAGATTTTTCGATTAGTTAACTTCGGAGATAAGAGGGGGGGATTTTTTTTCGACATTTTGGCCGATTAATCAAAAACCTATATATATGTAGAAATAAATAAAAAACTGTTTTAGAATGCACAAGTAAAAGGCCTTTCATATGATACCGCACTCGGTATAATTATCTTACTTTGAAATTTCAAACCCCTGAATTTCCCCCTTTTTTAATTAAACTAAAATAATTTTCGCATTGATTTTATTTTTCCTGTAAAATATACATAAACCTCTATTGACATTTATTTCAGATTTTTCGATTGGTAAACTTCGTAGATAAGGGGGGGGGGGGGGGGCGGTATTTTTTTCGACATTTTGGCCGATTACTCAAAAACTACTATATATAGAAATAAATAAAAAACTGTTTTAGAACGCACAAGTAAAGGCCTTTCATATGATACCCCACTCAGTATAGTTATCTTACTTTGAAATTTCAAACCCCCGATTTTCCCCCTTTTTAGGGTTCCGTACCCAAAGGGTACCAACGGGACCCTTTTACTAAGCCTACGCCGGTCCGTCCGTCCGTCCGTCCGTCCGTCCGTCCGTCCGTCTGTCAGCGGGCTGTATCTCGTAAACCGTAATAGATAGACACATGAAATTTTCACATATTATGTATTTCTATTGCCGCTATAATAACAAATAATAAAAATTAAATTAAATTAAAAAAATTAAATTAAAATATTTCCATGGGTACATGGAAATCTTTTAATTTTTTTAACGGAACCCTAAAAGAGCGAGGCCCGGATCGCACTTGGCCGATTTTTTAATTAAACTAAAATAATTTACGCGTTGCTTTTATTTTTCCTGTAAAATATACATAAACCTCTATTGACCGTAATTATTTCAGATTTTTCATAGATAAAAACTATTATATATAGAAATAAATAAAAAACGGTTTTAGAATGCACAAGTAAATTTTTATTAGTTACTGAAATAATCGACTGTGACAGACGGACGGACGGACGGACGGACGGACAGAGAAAGTCTCACCATAAGGTTCCATTTTTACCATTTTGGTACGGAACCCTAAAAAAGAAAGAAACGATGGCTTAAATACTGGATGACAAAAAAAGTGGAATTAAATCATTCAAATCTATTAAATGAACTTCGAAATACAGAAAAAGATGATTTTAAAAATTACATGAGCATAAAAGGTAGCTTTCAAAAATTACTATCTTTAGTAACCCCTTTCTTCAAAAAACAAGATACTGGAGATGTCCTCCATTTTTGGTTGCGAGCGCACGTCCTCCTGCCTTGAAATCTTTTTTCAACTAAAATATTGACGCGCGCCCGCACACTGTCAATATTATTGTCAATATCCCTGCCTCCCCCCGATATTGACGAAATTTCCGGACTTCGACAATAATATTGATGAAACCCCGCACACAGTCAATAATATTGTCAATATTCGTAAATATTGACAATAATATTGACTGTGTGCGGGCTGCCTTTGCAAACTCTCTCAAAGCTATAGCGAGTTCGAAATTGAAAACTTATACATGCCTCAGGATAATCGTAGTAGGAAAATGCAAATAATACATCATAACAATACTTATATTAAATGAAAATCTCATTGGTTGGCACAAAACTTGAACAAACAACAAAATATAAACTTCCTGCTAAAAGTTTCCATCATTACCATCGGAGTTACTTTATTTGTTATATTTTAAAAAGGAGCTTTTAAGTTTCCGAGAGGCAAAGTACTAGGAAAGCAGGAATATTAAAAAGTGGGCAGACAGAGCTTCGAAACTCAGGAAATTGTCGGAAGCGCGTCTCGCTTTTATTATTTAGGGGTTGGATTCACCAACTGTTCCACAACTTCCCGGAATCCCTTCTTCCCTTCCTACAATTTTAGGCTCGATTTTCATAGTGAAGCACTATGCTTTATTAGTACTAAACTTAGTTCTACTTTGTTCTAATTCATAGTTTTTTTTGGTACTGTGATAAACTGATAATAAATAATTTCGGTTTCGATTCCGGTTGAAAGATTTATTTCTCAAGAAGAACATACTGTTCACTTAAACCACAGAGTAGGTATATATATTTACTCGTGTGCTTAAACAGAGATGAAGTAGTTTTACATGTTTAAGGTCACAGACGCATGCATTAATTTTAAAAACAAATTAGTTAAGTAGGTCCTTAAGTATTTTTTTGTTTTTTTGGGTGCTTAAAAGCCAAAGAGGTATCTCATACTATCAATTTATGCTATACAGCTATCTTAACTTGAATCTCAGGTTGTATTATACGAGTATTCCCATAGAAATTAATTATCTAGCCTATTAACACGAATTTTTTAAATTAATGGTGGACGTAACAAGGTATTGTTTATTAGTACCTATATAATTAAGTATATGATGTGTCATTTGATTAGTTATTAGTTATTAGATAGATTAAGTGAACTCGCCATCCTGACATAAACACTAAAGCTTCATGAGGATGGCTAAATTGTTTGTAATTAGTTTTTAATTTTTTGTTGATCAATAAAAAAAAACAACAAATATTTTATGGTCATTAAGGTTAATAAAAATTTATTGCCGTTTAATCTACTTATTATTATACTAGCGGTCGCCCCCGACTTCGTCTGCGTAGAATTTCGATTTTTTCTATGATCTATCGAAAAAAGTTCTACCGCTAATAAAAACCGCCTCTTCGCACCCACGAATATCGCAATTTCAATGTATTTTTATTTTTGATTTCGCCCTCTATTTTACCACACTCAAGAGGTGATTTTCTAAAATAACTTATAGAGTATATTTTTAATTATTTAAATCTACTAACCAAGTTTCCAAAAGTTCACGAAAAACCGTTTTTCATGTCTTTGACTGCAAAAACATAACATTCAACCCTTTTAGGATGGATTTTCTCAAACGTTTTCTTTACTGATGTCATGAGTGAGTGAATGAGTGACCTTTCGCTTTTATATGCGATTTAAATAAAAAAATGTTAGAATCAAACCTTGAAGCCTCAAAGGTCCTAAACTACCTATCATTCAAACAGAAAAATGGTTTCTGAATGGTGGATTTGCAAACACTTTTTACCTCGTTCAATAGGTTTGCACCAAGTTTCATTGAGAAGAGGAGACAGACGGGACGGACAAAGTTAAAATGGTATTTACGAAGCAAAGAGGCAAGCTTTAATACAACCTTCTTTCCAGCCCGCGGCCATTAATGACAGGCGTACAAATCGAAGCGGACACACGCAAACAAAAGGGCCCGGACATCTAATTTAACTTTTCTGTCCCCGGCCGCCCATGTTAAACATTTCAAGAGAAATCTACTTCCTTGGTACAATTTCCAAGTACAAACAATATTAAGTAGGATTCAACCCCTCTAACTCTCTCAGCTGTCGTCGGATTTCTCATACCTAGTAGTAGGTAAAAGTAAGTATAAGGAAGATTACTTCTATCCCAATACTAGCTGATGCCCGCGACTTCGTCCGCATGGATTTAGTTTTTAAAAATCCCGCGGGAACTCTTTCATTATCCGAGATAAATAGTAGCTCTCCCGGTCTGAGGAACCACTACTACATCCATTACTATACCCATGCAAAAAATCGCATCAATCCGCTGTTCTGTTGCGACGTGATTGAAGGACAAACCAACAAACAAACACACTTTCGCATTTATAATATCAGTAATACTTTATTGTAACACTTTTTATAATTGTCAAATTATTTACCATACATAACCAAAGACAAAATTACGTTTAGCTGTCATTTACGTTTTGTTCTTCCACTGTCATTTTCGTTTTTTTATTCCATGTCAGATGCATTTTTGTTATACCAGGTTTTATATTGACTTGACGGAAACGCGGTCGAACGGGATAAAAAGTATCCTATGTCCGTCTCCTGGTTCTAAGCTACCTCTCCACCAATTTTCAGCCAAATCGGTTCATCCGTTCTTGAGTTATAAATAGTGTAACTAACACCACTTTCTTTTATATTATATAGATTATAGTAACCTATATTATTAATAATACAATCTAAATAATATATCTGACTGATCAGTGATCAATCAACGCACAGCTCAAATGACAGAATGCGACTTCGCAGTGGAAGACACCACATACACTGAGTCGAAGGGAGCTGGATACAGCCAGCGCAACACCGAGGCATGTGGCAGTTCATGAGAACCAAGTCCCGCACAGGACATCGGTTATTAAAGAAGTAAAAGTATAATTATATTAAGATTACCTCTACGCTTATATTAAACCTTATCCTATACTGATGATAATTAATAATTAGAAGAGAGGGGAGAGATAAGTTTTAAAAATAAACTGAAAGAATGGTTAGTGCAAAAGTGTATTTATAATATTCAAGAATGTCTAACAATAACCTTAATAACACGATCCTCTCACATAACGTCCATATTATTATTCATTTCAATTTTCAACCGACTTCAAAAAAGGAGGAGATTTTTAATTCGTCGGAATCTTTTTTTTTATGTATGTCCATCGATTACTCGAAGACGCCTGCACCGATTTGGGAAATTCTTTTTTGTTTGAAAGGGTATACTCCTCAGGTGGTCCCATATAAATTTTATCGAAATCGCTCGAGCTATTTTTAAAATATCAACAATAAATTAAATACTTTGTATAGTGTGTGTGTAATGTAGTAAAGCAGGAGTTTGAAGTCGGTTGTTTAAAAAGAATTTTTTATATTATAATTATAATAATTTTAATTTAACATAATTGTTATTTTTAATATAATGCTAATAACCTTAAAAACTTTAATTTTGACACTAATTGAACTATTTTATTTTTACTAATTATTTATTTAATATTAGAGCATTATAATGTAATATCAAGTATCAACAATCATTGTAACATTTGCAATAAATACCCTGACTGGGTCTCGTGTTTGTTGTTTACCCAATAATGTAATAACCCAATATGAGAGCAATAAATGAATAAATAAGTAAATAAATAAATAAATTATTACTTATCATCAGTATATGATACTATACTAAATGATATTATAATTATTATGATATTTAATTTTGTGCAGCACGTCCACGGTCCACAGTGCTCTAATAGCAGTTGCTAACTTTCGGAAGGACACGGCACTGCAAGATGAAAATTGAAATAAATAAAGTAAAACGTAGATCTCTAAACCCAGAACACTACACCATCGTCCGTAGTTGGGTATTTGACTGTTGTCAAAATGTTGATAAGTTATAAGCTGTTTTACTATGACTATATCTGTCTCTCCCTAAAACGAAATTTTCTGTGGAGCGTTTATGGAGCTGCTGACTTGTGACATCACACTTCAGTAGCGCTCTCTGTGTCTAACGGGAAACTTTAAAACTCTTTATTTCCGAGACGATTTAAGATATTTGAAAAAAATGGCACACAATGAAAATACAATATTTAAAAAGTTATTTTTAATAAATAAAAAAATATCAGTCAAATACTCAATTCTGTATCGCCAGTCGATAGATTATTATTATTTTTTATTATTATTTCGATAGAGACAGATTAGGTACTACTATCATTACAACTGAAGCAAGTAGTTTCATTAAGCCTTCCTTGGACAACCGCCAGGTCCTTTTAATTACCTATAGAACGTGCTAATGACGTGATTTAAAACTCATTACAAACTAATTATTGTGATGTTATGCATTAAACTAAACATGACTAAACTAACCATTTATCGTTTTCAATTAACTAACCGGCTAACGGGGGGATTAAACTAATGTTTCCTGATTGAGATCGCAATGGCCGCCACCAGGAGAGCAGAGCGGTGGAATAGGTTCATTTAGGATGCTAATTACCTCGGTACGTAATCAACTGACTAATGGTTGTGCAGCTCCTGCCTTGGCTTTTACGTTTTCCCTTTTCGCTCTATCTTTGTGTGATTTTTTTGTTCCGATAGATTTTCTTTTCACTTTAGATTGCCATTCCAATTTTGGTTTTAATTTCCATTTTTTCTAATCAATAAAATATTAATCTTAACTTATATACTGTAGTCCATTATTGTGCTGTCTCTTTCTTACACATGCACTTGCACTATATCGTCCCGCACATATACCTAGCAACTTAGATGATCTCAACAATTAATAATTATTAAACAACTTGACCGTTATTCGAAGCCTAATAATATGAGATATGCCATCGCTTCCGTTTCCTTTTTCTGTCCCTTTTCTTTGCTGTATACCTGTCTCTTTCTATTTCCGTCCCCACCACCAGCAGTGAGCGCCACGATTGTGGGCGCACAATTTCTCGTCATTGACGTCGTCGTTGCCGTTCCGTCAACACGTGCACTCAGCTGCATAGTTAATTTTCTGTCTAAGTGATTTTATTCTTAATACCTGCAATTCGTACAATTATTGTGGTTCGTGACATTATAACTGGTATGTACACTTTTTTTTAATTAGATATCAGTTTTCTTTTGAGAATTTAAAATATAAATGAAATTTAACACTATATATTTACTACTTGCATAATTTTTATTTTTATTTCGAACTACTTATGGTCATTTTTAACGGTGTTACCGTTCGTTAAGAGTTTGAATCTTTTAATGTGTTCACTATTTTAATTCTATTTTTAGCTGATTATAACGGATATATTTAAAATGAGTGATTTTCCTGAAAGTGTTCCGGGACCGAGTAAAGCTACTGGAACTGATGAGTGTCATAAAAATAAACGTAAAAGAACAAGGGAGAACAGTGTGAGTTCTGACTCGTCTTCTTCCGGTTCAGGTAGCTCGACTTCTTGTAGCTCAGATTCGGATCAGCCTCGTAAACGTTCTAAGCGTTCTTCGAAATCAAAGCGGTCTCGTCGTAGTAAAGATAAAAAGTTTAATAAATTATTTGCTGAAATCTCTCAGATTAAAAAACAGCTTGCAGAAAACAATACACCTAGTGGAACTAACCTACCCCAGGAGATCGAGGGAGACTGGGTTGATGATAATGTCAGTGGTCACCTCACCTGTATGATAGTGATCATATTGAAGACGAGTCGGAACCACAATTTTCATTAGCTATCGGGACTAAAGTCAAAGATCCAGATGTTTTAAAAACACCCGCGTTGTTTTTGGACATTTTGAAAAATATTCAACGTTTGGGCGATTCGGACTGGCGAAATGTGAGATATTCAGACGTGCAGAAAAGTTATCTTCATACTCCCGGATTTGCGGATTTAGAAGCGAATGACGAAGTTAAACGGTTTGATAGCTATCGAAACATCATAAATACCGAAAAAGCGTTCGCTTCTATATGCTTTGCTCTGGTTAAACAGCGCGATCAACTGGAAAAAGAATTACGAAGTTTTTTGTTATGGGCTAAGGATTCTCCTACCCTTACTTTTAGTGATGTAAATGAGAAGATCCAGGATATATTTGTTACGGGTGATTTTTCAAAAATATCAAATGATGCCCTGCAGTTGGTTTGCGGCCATAGGGCGGAAGTTATTCAGCAACGACGCGAGACTATTCTTGCATCCGTGAAGGATCCGCATCACAAAAGCACGTTGCGCAAAATTCCGCCAACGTGTCAAAACTTATTTGAAGCCGAAAAGTTTACGGCTGCCCTTGAAAAGGCAGGTGGAGTACGAAAGGTGTTCTGGCCTCGACAAAAAGATCGCGCACCTGCACCGCAGTCCGATCAAGGTAATTCTGTGCCAGATCGTAGGAATCCACTACCGACTATAAAGACGATGAACAAAGGTCAGCCTTACAATAATAAGTTCAACAACTCTGGAGCGCATTACAACAACTCCAAGTCCTTTCGTGGTAGAGGAGGTAAAGCAGCCACAAGTCGCACAGATAAGGAGACCTACGACCATACACGCAGAAGCTCTCCCTCATCCCACCGGGATAGGAGAGGCAGAACTCGAAGATACTGACTCACCGAGTCACTTCGTAGCCGGTCAGCTGGTATACTACTATCGGAGGTGGAAGGTAATCGGAGCTCCAGGTTATATCCTCAAGGTTATTTCCGGATACCGTATACCATTTTTGGAAAAACCTCCACTACACGTACCCATTCTCGCCCAGAGTCAGCTGGAAACTCCAGTTTCAAACGAAATGACGCTTGCAATAGAAAAGATGTCAACGGAAGGCGTGTTGACAACAGTTCCAATATCTCCAAGTTTCGTTTCATCAATGTTTCTGAAGACAGACGGAACCATGAGACCTATTTTCAACCTCAAGGCGCTCAATTATTATGTCCATTCACCTCCGTTCAGGTTGATAAACAATCACAAAATTCCCGATTTCTTACAACCACAGGATTATCTAACAAAAATCGATTTGTCTCGAGCATATTTCCATGTGCCGATATCCCACTCACACAGACGCTTTTTACGCCTGTTATACAAAGGAGACCTGCTCCAAATGAACTGTCTGCCCTTCGGGCTAAGTTCAGCGCCCAAAGCTTTCGCGTCAGTAAGCAACTGGATTGCACAGTTACTTCGAAAACAGGGTATGAGGATCTTAGTTTACCTCGACGACTTTTTATTGGCCAATCAAAATGCCGACAACTTGGAAATTCAGACACAAACCGCACTGAATCTATTGAAGTTTCTAGGGTGGAAGGTGAACTACGAGAAATCAACCCTTGCCCCATGTCAAACCGTAGAATATCTCGGCATATTATGGGACCCCTGGTTGAATCGCAAGTCGCTACCAGCGAAGAAATGCGCGAAATTAAGAATGTTAGTCACAAAAATTTGAATAACAAAAGCAGCAGCCGTAAAACAACTACAGAGCTTAATCGGCTTTCTGAATTTTGCGAGTTTCGTTATACCACGGGGCAGACTGAATTATCGTCATCTCCAAAGATTGTGTTTAAACAATTTGAAACAGGATCCTTATCAAGCCCTGTCGCTGCCCGAGTCTGTAATAGACGAACTGAAATGGTGGCAGACTCACCACACAGATTGGTCAATGATACATGCACCATACCCGACACACTATATTGTAACGGACGCATCAAATCAAGCTTGGGGAGCACGTATAAACAATACGGTCTTATACGGAGTATGGTCAAGTATAGAGAGGAAGTTGCACTGCAACCACAAAGAGCTTCTTGCTATCCTCAGAGCCTTAGAAGAACAAAGTCCGAACCTACAATATGCAAAGATACACAAGACTGCCGTATCATATCTTCGGAACGAGGGTGGTACCAAATCTCAAGCTCTTCTGGACCTGACATACAAGATCATGAGTTTAGTCGACCTTCTCCATGTCAATTTAACTGTGCATTATATTCCGGGCAATTACAATGTGGAAGCAGATCGACTGTCGAGGCTTCGAGTTGCCCCAGAATGGCACCTACTACCGCAAGCCACGATTCCAATATTTTCCAAGTGGGGAGTTCCTGTCATAGATCTGTTTGCTTCAAAAATAGCGCGCGTAGTCCCCAGATATTGTTCACTGGATTGCCAAGATACTCAAGCAGACTTTCACGACGCTCTGTCTCGTGTATGGAATTATCCCTTGGCGTGGGTATTTCCTCCCCCCTTTTTGATGCCGAAAATTCTGCAACATCTGAACCAATGTCGTGGAACGTATTTGATAGTGGCACCAAGATGGGAACAAGTGTTTTGGCGACCGGATCTAAAGAACCGAGCGACAGCACCGCCCTGGACAATCCACAATCTTCCACGGGTATTGATAGACATATCAACCGGTCTAGCTCCCCACAAGATATCGGAAATGACACTCGAAGTGTGGAAGTGTGGGGGAGGAATGAAGTACTAAATAACTGGACAGATCAACAAAGGAACCTACTTATGTCCAGTTGGCGACCTTCCACCGTTAGATCTTATAAGCCTGCTTGGTCGCGTTGGCTTTCATGGGCGTGTTTGAATAATATCCCTGAAAATAAACCTAGTGGTTCTGATTTGGCGAGGCTTTTAGCAGACTTACATATCAAAGAAGGCTTGTCTTATAATACTATACTATGTTATAAATCTGTAGTGTCTACTCTAAGTAATTTAGAAGCTACGGAGCCACTTAGTAACCATCCTCTCGTCAAGCGAATTTTAAAAGCTATTGCTGCAGCAAGACCTAAAATTTTGAAACCACCAATATGGGACGTTGATTTAGTCATAAATTGCTTAGCTCGAGCGATTCCAGATACTAGTAATTTGTATGAAATATCTAAATATACAGCATCAATTCTTCTGTTATGCTCTGGTCGGAGAGTACATGATTTGACACTTTTGCGTACAAACTCATGTAATTGTATTGTAGCCGATGATTGTATAGTCTTAGTACCTGCCTTCGGTTCAAAAACTGACTCAATTGATTACCGCCAGTCAGGATGGAAATTGAAAAATAATCCATGTAATAAAAGTCTAAGCCCAGTACATTGGATCAAGCGATTGATTGAAGTGGGCCAACAAAGACGCCAAGATGCAAAGTGCGAAAATTTGTTTGTTTCTACATGTGGTCAGCCAAAACCGGCTTCAAAATGTGTAATTGCTAGCTGGGTTAAAAATATGTTGAAAGAATCTGGAGTCGAAGCATCGGCTGGTAGTTTTAGAGCCGCGGTTGCCCCGAAAAGTTGGGTAGAAAATGCGCCTCTTGACGAAATTCTCACAAGAGGCAATTGGAGGTCTGAAAAAACCTTTAGACGTTTCTATTGCCGCCAAGTTTTAGGTTCCAACAAGAACACTAGCAAAGTCACACAACTATTTAGTGCAGTTGATTAACTTTTTATTTGTGTTTTGCTATTCATGATAATTTTTCATTCATTCATTTTTCATGATAATGATAATTTTGAGGATTATTGTACTTCATACTTGTTTGTTAATAAATTTCATACTCGATTGCATCTTTGTTTTAAATATAAATTTTACAAACACAATCTGATGTTTATCGTGTCGATGTGTCCCTAACAGTTTCTTAGTCACATTGACGCCGTTCACCACCAGCAGGCGATAACAAACACGTCTCATAATATTATTAGGCTTCGAATAACGGTCAAGTTGTTTAATGAAGACGTTTTACCTGAAAATAAAACGTGTATTAAACATACTTACCTTATTCGAAGCCTAATAAATTTTAATTCTGCCTGGTGTTATTCGACTTAATGACGAGAAATTGTGCGCCCACAATCGTGGCGCTCACTGCTGGTGGTGGGGACGGAAATAGAAAGAGACAGGTATACAGCAAAGAAAAGGGACAGAAAAAGGAAACGGAAGCGATGGCATATCTCATAATATTATTAGGCTTCGAATAAGGTATTGTATGTTTAATACACGTTTTATTTTCAGGTAAAACGTCTTCATTATTCATACAAATTGTCGAATATTCCAGTTATTTCTTATTAAGTTATTACAACCCAATGAAAACAGTTTTTATTAGATTAAGTTTAGCAATAGAAATTATACACATTCTGTTAAAAGTAGGTATGTACATCGGAAACGGTTCATGAGATACAGCCCACTGACAGACGGACGGACGGACAGCGGAGGCTTAGCAAAAAGGTCCCGTTGACACCCTTTGGGTACGGAACCCTAAAAATCTTTCCGTCTGCCTTTGATAATAATATTATCATGAATTAATTATGTATCTACACATATATGCATTTGTACATAATTCGTGATAATATTAATATCATTAATATGTAGCTACCTAATTCAAGTCCTTTGACAATAAAACCCAGTAGGTATTCCATAAAGGCTGTAAAGGCAAATAATATTAGAATTTTAAACTTTACCGCATTCATTGTTCTCGATCGCACAAAGTTAGCATCCATTTACACCCATTCAACAAAAAGCAAACTTTGCAGTCTTAAAAACTTGCCGGCAAAGTTAATTAAAATTCCCGCCTTACAATCTCGCCACTTTACGGTCCTGGTACACATAATAAATGATAAATCACGTTATAAAATCTGGAATTCCTAAAAATATACAGCATATATAGCCTCACATACTTGCCACTTTATCATAAATATGCTGCGTCACGTTCACGAAAATGTTTCGTGTGTGTATCCTACATTATTAGAATGAAATGTGTCCACCTTTATAAATTACTTCGTCATAATTCGGTAGTCAAGTAAGAAGACGTGATACCTATAACACCGACTAAAACGATGTACATTTACTACAATCAAAAACCGGCCAAGTGCGTGTCGAGCCACGCGCAGTGTAGGGTTCCGTAGTTGCTTTCAACTACGGAACCCTACACTAAAAATTAATATAATCTCAAATATTATTGCTGACCTAGAATAGTGCTTTTATTTTATTTATATGAATACATTTTGAGTTCCATGGTTTAAATACTATAATATATTACAAAATATGCAACTTACACTACGTGTAATACCTAACTTAGGAAAAACAGATATAACTCTTTAACTAATGAACCCAACTTAGCCGTGATAGTTTTTCTTTAAAATTCATTATATATACTACTGCTGTGAATTTTTTCTTGTATCCTATATACAACCATTTAGCTGGCAGAGGGGGGGGACACTTGAGTCTAATAAAATTTAGCACTTTAAAATATTATATTTCACAAACGGATCCCTGAATTGAAAAATGGTGTTCCCACACCCACAATATATTTGAAAGACCTTTTCAACGACACCCCACACTATGGGATAACGGGAAAAAAAAATTCATCCCCACTTTACATGTAGGGGAGGTACCCTAAAAAAAATATTTTTCACAATTTTATTTCACGACTTTGTCGGCGTGATTGATATTTATACCCTTGCCAAATTACAGATTTCTAGTACCAATAGTCTCTGAGCTAAACCGCGGACGGACAGACGGACAGAAGGACGGACATGGCGAAACTATAAGGGTTCCTTGTTTACTACGGAACCCTAAAAATGACAAGGCCTTATTTCAACCTTTTTGAGTCGACCTTGGATAACATTACTCCTTTCTGCGCAAAGAAACATTATTAACGATGTAACTTAACAAGTGGCCGTACTATAATAAGTCTAGATGTATGACGAAGTAATTTTTACGTACTTTGCAGAACATTTAACCAAGAAAAAGCAAGCTTATCAACTAAAAGTAAATTAGATGAAACTCCGTAGGGACGAAAGGTGTCCAATTAGTTATGATTTGTGGGAAAAGTAATAATGGGTAATTAAAAGCTTTATTACACAATACAAAAATATTGGAACGTTTCCACGAAAAATATCTCGACAGTATTCAATTTCCCTAAGCCTGTCCAACGTCAACGAAAATAAATAAATTGAGAGGGCGTGAGTACTCCCCCTCTGCGAGGATAAATTTGGAGTAGGTACCACCGGGCAGATGTTGATTTATTATTACTTTTTATTGTAATTATATGTAACGCCAGGGGAGACGCATTGTATAACTAATAGGTTATACAATAGACATGCGAATATTGAATTTACACGAAATACATTTACGGTGAAATAATCTGTATTTTTATATCACAAAGGTAACAAAATTGCGTTCGACGTGCTAAAGTATGGTATAAATAGATCCCGATTTCTGTAATACAATGTATTTTTTGTAATGATAGACGGCTGGGTATCATGGACGGATATCAGCGGGATGAGAAATAGGGCTTATCAAAGAATAAATGACTACAGCATAATAGGTATATCACGTGCTCAGTTTGGTGTACAATGGATAAATATCGGCCCAGATTATAAATCAATGGCTAGAAAAGAGGGCGCAAAATGTTCTGCTTACCTATTGTGATACAATAGAAAAAAAAAACCTTTAAAGTCCAAAATAGCAAATACAAAAGATTTCATTGATTTGTGATACAATAGAAAAAAAACCTTTAAAGTCCAAAATAGCAAATACAAAAGATTTCATTGATTCCTTACTTTTGTTTCCAAATAGCGGTTTAAAAAAACATCGAAATGGGTTAAAAGAAGAGTACCTAGGGAAAAATACCAAAAAATTAAACATGTAATCGCGCAATAAATATAATTTAATTATTTAATAACCAAGGTAACATTTATGATATGTGATTACTGGGTTTGTAAGCTTTAATGACTAAGTATAAGTATTATGTCCCTTCATTAATAACGGATAAGAGCCAATCAGTCAAAAACTTCTCTGCAATATTTAAGCGCATTTCATAAATTTTCGTGTGCAAAAAAAAAACAGGTCTGACCTTACGGTTATGATAAATGCTTAAATTATGCAGTATATAAAATTGCTAATCAATAATAATTACTGCTTCTCTCAATATGGATAAAGAAAAGTAGGTATTTGCAACATTTTAGTTTCTTGTCGTTTCAAGTGAGTTTGGATTATCCTAATTCCTCTTCGATATAGCATGGTATTTGTAAAGTCGGTTTGCTGATTTTGATATGGGTTATTTGAGTGGCTTAGTACATATTTACACAAGCCTCGAATTTAGTTTAAGTTAGTAGCGGATGATCCTATCTAAATATGGCGTTGCATAGTAGTATTCAGATTTTAGATTCTGCAAATATGGAAACTAACCGTTCCCATATTCGCAAAATCTAAATACATCTATCGTAATGGCATACCTACATTCCTATTATTTTAAAATGTATTTATATGTACACCGAGTCTGGCCGGTAGTATAATTTTAAGAAGTAATTAAGATCAAATCACTAATTAACCTAACAACAAAGTAATATTATGGCGGTTGGATGTGATTTAGGACAACATACATGTTTTATTGTAAATAAAAATAGAAAGGCTTAAATTTTTAAACAAGTTACACGCGTTTAAGCCATAAATTAGCTTTCTGTAATTCCAATATTTAAACTGTCAATCGTCAAATTAAGCCATCAGACAAACATGTTTTTTTATGGTACCACCGCCTTGTTCGATTTCATTTTATTTATACAACGTATCTGAAAACTTAAAATTTATTTATGTGCCAATTGGTGTAGTGGAAGAGCATAGAGTAGGCCAAATACAATTATTAGAATCAATGAGACAATGAATGAAGGATCTATTCATTGATTCTATCTAAATTAATTCTGTATCTAACAAAGTGGTGGCAGTGGTTGGTGGCGGTCGGTATGTGTGGACTGCGAAGCGGACACAAGTATCAGGCGTGCATAAGCGTGCTGGAAGTGTGATGAGGCGCTAAGGTGCGTTGGGTTCGTGCGCTAGTAACAACTCACCACCTTCCGTTTCGTGCCACACGATGCCCTCCAGCGTGACCGAAGTACCAGGCTCGCAGGGTCCCAGGCAGTCTGGCTCGGTGATCGTTCCAACCGAAGTACCGACGCATACTTCTGCCGTCTCCTGTCAAAGAAAGTTATGATTTAGTAAATTAGTCCCCATTCGTAGACTTTGACAATTCTTTGTTCAGCGGTATGCGAAAATTATAATTATTTAATGCGAAAGTATGTCCAACTGTTATTTTCACGGCCTAGATGCTCTCAGCTCTATGATTTAACTGGAGTCTGGGATGTTTGGTACTAAAAATGCATACAAATGTGTATTTTAAATTTTTGATTATTAACTCTTAACATAAGTAAGATAAACAATAAGGGATTTTAATTTTTAAATTTTAATATAAATAGATAAAGTCGTCATTAAATAATAATAATAATAAATTTATGTAAGTACTTTCAGCATTTTACTTTGTTTAGATTGTATTGTGATTATACTACAATGGACAAACTGGGATCCAAGTTTGATCTTTGATTTCAACAGGACAATTTGAAACTTGGCATAAATTTTTTTTTAATTTATTTCTTTTATTAAATTTTTAGAAATAAGTCTATCACCCGTGGGCCAGGCTACGAACTCGGATTGCATCAATGCAGAGAGCGTTTACGGCGTAGAATGGTAGAACATAATCAAATGAAGCCATTTACATTCAGCAACTGATATGCGAGCAGTACAGCGACATCAGCCCCTCTCCCTCACGCACACGGTTAATGGCATCGCAAATTATGTAGCATCCCCACTCCCCAGTTGAATCCGTAGAGATGTCGACTCGCAAAATGTAGCTACTATCGGAAAAATTCGATTCACTGGAAGTTATAATCTTTTCATGTTTCAGTAGCAACTAGTGCGAAGGGGGAACGATTCAGTGACGCTTTTACAAACGAAATGTTTTAAGTCACAACCCGTTTTATTAATAGAAAATAGATAAGATGTTGTAGCTACAATTTGAAACAAGTTAAAGCTATATTGTTTTAATTCCACTTATTCATAATACAGGGTGGTAAGCAGAAACTTAGTGTTAAAATAATCACCTGCGAAACTTATTTTGTAATTCGTATGAAATCTCTTTTTTACCCGACTACGGCAAAGCTAAAAGGAATGTTTATGATTTTAATTTAAATGTCTATGTATTTGTCATTCATTCAATTCCATCGAAGTTTTTTGTTCAACAGGCGACGCAGCTGTTATAATGCCGGTGTGAAATTTTGCATTTTGCGCATCGTTTCCACCCAATAAAGTATAATAACTTCGAAGAAATTCCTCAATTATTTCAGCTACGTGCATGTAAATTGTAAACTAGCTGTTAATCGCACTGAAAATACTTATAAGTACTTACACTAAAAAGAATGAAGTAATGTAACAAGTACACTCAGGCCATTAACGCAAAATGCTCTTAATTCGTATGAATAAAGAGCAGCTGACAGTTAATCTGAGAATTATTCTGCACAGCGCGTCTAGACGCGAGCAAATGATATGCCATGGCTACCGAGATCGGCAGCTGAATACAAGTAGACGTTTTCGGAGTAATGCTTCATAAAAACTCGCTCGCAAATGGCCCATAACGGTGTATAATACTTTAATGTCTATTTTGTGAATCTTACCGTCCAGATGTTCGTAGGTACATACATAAATACCTACTTAGGTATTATATTAGGTATTATATATTAGGTTTATAATAGAACATCCGAATATGGAAATTAGAATCATAATCACACGTATTTATTTAAAAATAGAGATCTTTGTATACGAACAATAACGTTTAATGGCAGTATACTATTATAAATATAATGACACAAGCATAACGTTAACGACAAAGGTAAATCTTAAAACGCTTCAAGGGCCGATTTTGCCAACGTAAAATGAGTCTTATCTGAGCGTTTTGATATTTTGACAGCATTTTCAATACAAAAGCTGTCAGAACGCCCAATTTATTCCTCGGTAAAACTTAACTCGACGTTGGTTAAATCGGCACTAAGTAATAAATATATACCATTTTATGTAAAAGCAACGTCTACACCTTATTTAAATATACACCCTAATTGAAATATAACCCTAAAATATTTACAGAGTTTATTACATAGGTAGTGTACATAATATAATAGTACTTTCTCTGTTAACCTTCAATAAAATCTAAGATTTTTGTAAAATGAATGGACTCTAATCAGAAGTGGGATAAACTTAAACAACTCAGATAGGTAATAATGTATTTATTTATTTTAATTATTCTTGTACAAATAAACTTACTAACATAAGGATAATATTAAATGAAGTGGACAAAGGCGAAGCTTATCTCTATAATAAGATATTTCTTCCAGCTTCCCTCGAAATTGAGTAAGGCGAAATTATAAAGTGTATGTCTAAATGTAAAACATTACAATAATATGTGAAATATGTTTTGTGTAAACCAAAGAAAACAACAGCATGTAGGAGAGTAACCTTCTTATGATAAATGTATTATAGCCCACTTATGTCATTAGTCCCACCAATGTAATCGCATGTCTAAGCATCTTCAGTGATAGCATCAGATAGTTGATTATCATCGTACCCACGCGTCGAATATAAATAGCATAAGCATTGTATTGTTAGACTGAGACAAATGTGCGATCGCCGCCCACTCGACGTCCATTACAAGAGACATTACTGTGTTTATTTGTACAGTTAAGCCGTATATTAATATATTGACACGCTATCTCTCCATTACGACCTTTTTATGTGACATGCAGCACGCTGAATGTACAGGCATCGTTGTCTCCTGCGCCGTGACCTGTGCATTTTCGAGTCTATTTATAACGAAGAATAGCGTTTGTTACAAGAAACAACACTGTCTTTATATTTACTTTACACATAGGTATATGATATTTTTTCTTCACGCTATCTCTACATTAAATCCATTTTAAGCGACCTGACAAAGTTACACTGTCATTGCTCACAATGATAACATAACTGACTGTCTTTTTAAAGTTGTTTAAAAGTTGTTATTCGATTTTTTTGAAACCTTTAATTTGACTTTGAATTGAAAAGCACGTTTAAATATGATCCTTTTTAAATTATATCATACACACTTGTTTCATTGTATTTGTTTAGTGCAATTACAGCAGCCTCTGATTTTGACAGAATAATGTTCTTTATAATGGGCATTACTATATTTCTTTGTACAGAGCCGCATAATATTTTGACACGCTATTTCTACATTAACTCTTTTTTAAGCGACTTGCCGTCTTTACTAAGCTCAGCGACAGACAGAGTTATAAGCTATCCGTTTTTAATAGCGACATTCTTTACGTCTATAGTCGTATCTTCTGTGCTTTGACCTGTTGCGTTGCAGCCATAAACATTGCACTCCATACTACCGTAAGGTTTCGGTAGTCTGTGATTTTGACAGAATAATGTCCGTTACAAGAAACAATGGGTACTTTGTTTATTTGTACAGTTAAGCATATTAATATTTCGACACGCCATGTCGCCATTAAGTCTTTTATGAGCCTTGCCGTTACAGAAGTCGACGCAGGGGAGGCATTGTACGAAGCTTAGGGGGCACATGTAAGGCCGACTGTACACATACGACATAGCATACATAGCAACTCGATTTCTTACATTACTTCGGAGGTGTTGTGTTTTAAATCTAACTGATAGTGTAATGCCCACTTTCACTAAACTTTAGGGATTACCTTTGCCCAATAAGTTGACATTTAGTAACAATTTGATTTTCGTCAATGTTTAAAGGATAATACTTAAATACTTGACTAGGACTACTGAGCTGATTTTGACGAATGAGATGTCAATCGATTCGTTATTATGGTCCAGGTGACATGGGCTATATTTTATACGCCGGCGGGAATGGGGCTACTTTCTGTCTGCCCATCTTAATACGTATTGAATAATTGTAAGTAGTATGCATTTTTGGAACTTCCCCTCATTGTGGAAACACTCTATACATAGCATGGCATCTATTGTATTGTAAACTTGTTTTAAAAAGAGCAACCGCCGAGTTTCATGCTGGTTCTTCTCGGCAGGAAGGGCATTCCGAACCAGTGGTAGACTCATCGACGATTCAAAAGCACTCGTAAAAAAGTTTATTTGAACAAAAAATATTTCTATTCTATTCTATTCTATAGGAACAAAATCAATATAGCGGATCTGACATCCAAATAAATGGGAGTCGCGCGGGGGTCGAGTTTATTAATTTATAATTTAGTACAATATTAATTTTCCGTAGTCGGGTTACAGTTTTTAAACTTTAAGTTTAACGCAGCACTTTTCAGAATTACAAGCCACTTAATTGCTACAAGGTGTTTTGACGAAACAGTCTACAAGTCAGTTCACAGTCGCCCTTAACGTTCAATGCTCGCACTCAATCAGCAAACAGGGGTCGCCAGCTGCCGCTTTATCTCTTCAAACGAACTTCATGGGAGGAACTCGAAAAAACTTTTCACATTAACATTTCTAAAATTTCTATACATAGAATGCGGAGTGCGCCTAGCCTGGTGCAGGCAAGAGCTAGAAGACAGCCGTACATAATCACCCTGCATCGAACGAAATAGTAACGTCTACTTCTAACGTCGCGGTTTTGTTAGCCCAAAGTCCGGAGGTGCGCCGGTGTCAAAAGACAATAGGGTGATAAGTAAATCAATTTCAGACAGGGACAAAGGAGCGCGTCGAGCGAGCGCGAAGCGGGAGTGCAATGAGCGGGCTTCGATTAAGACGCCGAAGGGAGTCGTTTAAAGATTTCTCTTTGTGACTAGTATAGGCATTGACAGATATCTAGAAAGTATCGATACTTCTGCTTTTCTTCTAAGTTTTTCCTTTCTTAGTAACTTAGAATAGAGTTGATACATCTATTTTCATAAGAGGAAGCTAAATTAGTACTGAAGATTTTCAATATGAAGTATAGGTTAGGACTGTTAGGAGTGGTTAGCTTTCAATTGTACGATGCGGACAAGATATTTTTTTTGTATAATCTTTATTTGAGTTTAGTCCTAAGACACGCCGTATATCTTCACATCTATCTATCAATATCTCGCCTCAGGCACTTTCTAAATAACCGTACCAACGCCGTAGCCTCATCCGACAGAAGATGGGCGCCAGAGCGCTGTTACAACCGCCGATCTACCGGAGCAATGGGAAAACGGACAAAAAAGATCCCATCTATAATATTGGATGTACATTATTATGTACATAATAATATTTTTGTACATAAAGGAGCGAGATAGTACTCAGAGTATTTAGTATCAGTGTTCAGGTCGGTCGGCTGAGTATATTAATGAAAAAGTATTAATTAAATTAGTAGGTATCGAACATAACATCGTTGGTATCGAATCAAAAGTAGATTACTCGTATCGGAACATCCCTATTTGTGGTTGTTGCGCATCGCAGGAAGTAGGAACTAATTTGTAGTCTCGACCGCCTCGACGGTAAAGGAAAGCGCAGCGACACCTACATGCCTAATGACTCGAAACAATGTCTCTTGAGACCGACCGGTGACTCCTGACTCATACAGTATCGCCTGGTATCACTGTAATTTACTTGATCGTGATTTCACAATTTAATATACGAATTCACACGGAGCTGTGAACTGCAGTAACGTATGTTTTCCTAGTACCTAACACTTTGAGGATTGGATCATCTACCAGCTGTTTTGTAGTCGTCATACTTGCTTTGCTAGCTAGCTCACAGCCGTAATTGCATAGCAATCACAGATAAACTGCAGTGCAGTATAAAAAATGTACCTACCTACTTCTACTAAGTAATAAAGTACGTTTGTGGTTGCAAATTATACCTCACCTATTATGTACTCACTATAGTGAGGAGTGAGTGAGTAGGTGTCAAGTGAAGTCTGTATGCGACCTCACTTGGCCCCTGCACGACTTAACACCGCACCGGTTTCAATTTATCAGAAAAAATATTGTTTTCAATTTACCGGTTAGTTGATTAATAAATCTTAACGGTTAATGTAAACAAAGGAGCGATTACGTAATGTCCATCATCCATCATGACACCAAAATTAATTAAACTGATTAAACCCTTTCTTCGAGCAATCGAAATTTCAATAACTTAGCCAAATAATAGTAGAATCGATTGTGCTCGGGGCCGGTTCGAACGAAACCGAAACATTAACCGGTCAATCACAAGACTTTTTATTTTTACACACAAATTTTTTTGACGGACGCTATAAGGCCCTATGCACACCACGTTTTTTAAGCGCGCCGTCGACGCGCCTTTTGGAAACGTGCGTCAACGGCGCGCTTTTATCCTACAGAGCAGTTTGTTGTCGTCTGTATCGATACAAACGCGCGTCACTAGCGCGCGCGCCTTCCCTACGGGCGGGGTTTCCCCCATTCATTAAAATTTTTTCTTGTATATTAAATATACCTATCACCCAAACTTTGTTAAACATTCTATGTATAAGCATTGATAAAAACTAGTAGGGCGCGTGGGTGCGCGGCCCGCAAGCGGACCGCGGGTTTTCTACTCGTCAAGTAGACTTTCAGGTCCTGATCATTCTCTATCAAAAAACCACTATTCCATCCTTAAACTCCCTGTAATAGACACCTATGAAATTCTTATAGCCGCCATCTTGAATCCACCATTTTGATTTTTTTTTTCAGCTCACTACCAATTGGATGAGGTTTCGAGTATTTTTTGTTTCAGCAGGGGCACCTATCTTAAATACCCTGGCCATGCTCCTCACCCATCTTCCAAATCCTCAATCAGCATTACTTTCCATATTTTTTCTCCGAATCATTTGTCAGGATGAGAATTCTTCCATAAAAACAAATTTTGAAAAGGAACCTTCGTCTTGTATGGTAAAATAAATTCCGCCATCTTGAATTTTTTTTCTATTCACCAAGACGTAGACCTTCGGGTTTTGATCATCTTTTTCCAAGAAACCACTCTTGCCTCTTTTATACTCTCCGAGATATATGCCGATGAAATTGGTATGGCTGCCATATTGAATCCGCCATTTTGAATTTTTTTTCAGCTCACTGCCAATTGGATGAGGTGTCGATTACTTTTTGTTTGAGCACCTGTCACCTATCTTCAATACCCTCGCCGTGCTCCTCACCCACCTTCCAAACCCTCGATCATCATATCCCATCACTTGTCAGAATAAGAATTCTTTTATAAAAACAAATTTTCAAAAGGAACCGTATCAAAGTCATAGTTCTCAGCTTCTAGTTTCTTCAATATTCGCCATATATTTTGTATGAAAAAATAAATTCCGCCATCTTGAATTTTTTTTCTGGTTATCAAGTAGACCTTTGAGTCCTGATCATCTTTTGCCAAAGAAGCAGTCTTGCATCTTTTATACTCTCCGAGATAGACACCGACGAAGTTTTTATGGCCGCCATCTTGAATCCGCCATTTTGGACTCACTGGCAATTGGATGAGGTTTCGAGTGACTTTTGTTCGAGCACACCCCACCTATCTTCGATACCCTGGCCGTGCTCCTCACCCGTCTCCGAAATCCTCAATCATCAGCTCTCTCTATAATTTTCCTCCGAATGAATTTTTGTCCTCTATACGAAACCATTGATGAAAAAAATATTTTTCATACAAAATTTTACAGGAGAGGTGATCAATCAGTGAGTCAGTCAGTCAGTGAATCAGCCCCAGCAGCTATATATATATTAGGTATAATTAAAAAATAAAACTATTTGAATAAATTGACAAGATGTCTCTCTTACCTTATTGTTATAAGTAAACGTTCTTCCGCCGATATACATGATCTTAGCACTGAGTTTTGACGAGTTAATTCCGGTTTAAGAATCGCAAGAAGTTCTTGAAATGATGAATACGACATTCGATAACAATTTGCGAATTTTTTTTCATGTCCTATTAATTTTCTAAACGTTGTTTTATAATGTCCACACAACCTTCTCTGGCTTGTAAATGGGTGTACCCACATACGTCGGTAATTATTCTTCTTCCTTTTTTTAAAAATTAATAACAAAGCGTATGCAATCAATGCTGTCTCGACCGCGACGCCATCTTGCTACTGTTGACGAGGTTCTGCTTAAAAACGCAATATGCCAGCGCGTTTGCATCGCGTCTGTATCGCAACACACGCGCGTCTGTATCGATTCAAACGCGCGTTTTACGCGGTGTGCAAAGGTCTACAGGCTGCGTCTGACTCGCGTGCGTATCGCGACTGTATCGCTACAAACGCGCGTCGTCGGCGCGCTTAAAAAACGTGGTGTGCATAGGGCCTAAGAACTTTAAGGTCTATTTTCATACGTATAGACATTAGACTCTACTATAGAATACTTATTAGTACAGGTACAAAAGATTCAATTCGCACAATCATTTAAATAAATAGCGACTCTTGCTACCGCGCAATAAAATGCATGTCAGGTCGCACAGCGCAACTTACCTACAATCATATTCAAGTTGCCTCCCTTTCTATCGCTTAACTTTTATCCCTTCGCACAACTTTAGGCCACTGAGTTGGCCCGTCCGGACGGAACGACACCGGGTACTTGTAGCTTACCTAAAATGCGGAGTGCGCCTGACCTAGGCCAAGCAATTTATTTAAGAGCCAGCTCTACATACATTAAATAAAAATTGCAGCATTGGCAAAAGGAAGGTCCTTTCAACAAGGTAAAAAATAACTATAGAAGTCATACAACTTAAGTTTATCATTAAAATTATTCAGGCGAATGGCACGTTTCGAAGTGAACTGTTACCATATCGCGATCGGGTTGCGTGCCAAAGGCAATAAACAGCGGGGCGGGGTTCGACTCCGAAGCATCTTGTTTGTACGAAATATACCCAAGCCACTGGGGTTAAACAATAAATTTTCAACTAAATAGCAGTGAGTTGTGACAAGGACTGTTTGTTCTGGCTAATGGTCTAACACGCTAGCTTACTTACAGTTTTAGAGACTTTCAGAGTTTCCTATTTTTACATCATACTAATATTATAAATGCGAAAGTGTGTTTGTTTATTGGTTTGTAGGTTTGTCCTTCAATCGCGCCGCAACAGAGGTACATTAGCTTACATCAAATAAATTTTTTTGAATTTTGAATGACTATCAGTTCAAACTAGTCGAATTTGCAGGGCAATAATCAGGTAAGGCAGTAACAAACATCGATCCATACATATCTATCCACTCATCCATCCTCACAAACTTTTGCATTTATAATAAATAGGTAGTAGGAGGTCGTTATAATATCGGTAATTAAAAATACATAGTAATCTACGAGAGAATCATAAAAGTAAAAGTTTCAATTGTGAGTTTACTGTTCCGAGTCTGCTTACTCACGACTTTGGCCTAAAGTACAATGAAAATTAACATGTAAATGAGAGGCACGGAACGAATCCGAAAGCCTCGCGTGATCGAAATAATAACTGTTTCCCTCGTCAACCTCAAGTCGCGTTTACAAATTTAATTTACTAGTAGAATAAGGCTGGTAATGTATTTAGAGAGAAGCCATAGGCCCAATTTCATCAACACAGAATAAAGTCTTACGCGCGAGTAAATAAGCAGTTATACCAAGAATATGCTAATATTAGCGCATACTTATTATTTTTAGGGTTCCGTACCCAAAGGGTACCAACGGGACCCTATTACTAAGCCTACGCTGTCCGTCCGTCCGTCTGTCAGTGGGCTGTATCTCGTAAACCGTAATAGATAGACAGATGAAATTTTCACATATTATGTATTTCTATTGCCGCTATAACAACAAATAATAAAAATTAAATTAAATTAAAAAAATTAAATTAAAATGGGTAAGTGGGTAGATGGAAGTTTTTTAATTTAATTTTTTCAACGGAACCCTAAAAGAGCGAGGCCCGACTCGCACTTGGCCTATTTTTAATATCCCCTCCCCCTAACACTACATTTACGTTATCCATAGCCTCAATCTGGGGTTAAAATCGCTATCCCTACCTCTACTAGTGTTGAGATAGGATAGGGGTAGGGTAGCGATGTATATTATCAAGAGTTAATATGAGAAGTATTTAAATAATTCCTGGCATAGTTATTCTCGAGGATAAGAAAGTCTGGTGAAATCGGGTCTGAATATTTCTAATAAACGAAACAGAACACTTCTATTAGACTTTACAAAGAAGCTATAATGCTAATTCCACACGCTTGTGACAAACTACAATTTATAATCAACACTGGCAGCATATTATGTGTACCTAGACCATAATATTAACATAATAACATAATATTGTTATTAAATAACAATATTATGAAAATCATGAACAAAATCCTTGTTATTATAACATTATCCAAAGTCCAACATCCATTTTTAAAATTTTTGTCTTTCATAAGAGCACAATACCCACTTCCTCAGTCATAATCACGTCATCATGTGCTTAAATTGGTATTCGGTGGTGTATATTTCATTCAGTGAAATGAAAAGATTAGGGGTAGAGTAGCGATGTATATTATCAAGAGTTAATATGAGAAGTATTTAAATAATTCCTGGCATAGTTATTCTCGAGGATAAGAAAGTCTGGTGAAATCGGGTCTGAATATTTCTAATAAACGAAACAGAACACTTCTATTAGACTTTACAAAGAAGCTATAATGCTAATTCCACACGCTTGTGACAAACTACAATTTATAATCAACACTGGCAGCATATTATGTGTACCTAGACCATAATATTAACATAATAACATAATATTAACAGAACATAATATTGTTATTAAATAACAATATTATGAAAATCATGAACAAAATCCTTGTTATTATAACATTATCCAAAGTCAAACATCCATTTTTAAAATTTTTGTCTTTCATAAGAGCACAATACCCACTTCCTCAGTCATAATCACGTCATCATGTGCTTAAATTGGTATTCGGTGGTATATTTCATTCAGTGAAATGAAAAGATTAACCCCCTTGCGAATTTCGTTTAACATGCCAGAGATTTCGGTGAAACGTTTTAAAAATACTTGAACTTTCATAATAAAATTTCCTTTTGAAAGATTACGTAATTATAAGGCAACTCTACCGTGGCTCGTACATTTTTGTCGAGTATCGTAGCTTTCTGAGGTATTAAAATAAATATTTGTTTTAAGTTTTATTCCTGCCATTCATAGCAACAAATTAATTTGAGTTTTGGTTCAACTTCATAACATTAATTGTTTATTTTTTCTAACCTACACGAATCGCAGAATTTTCACTTGGACAAAGAGATTCTACAATACTGAATTTAGAAAAACCTAACAAGATAATTTTACACATAAATTAGCGAACATAGAAACGATTAATTAATTATTATAAGTACTTTTTGTTTTGATTTTCCATTCAATTTTTCTACCAGGCCTACATAATTAATGATTGGGTTACACAATCTTTCGCCCCCGCATAGCTCCAGGGTATTATCGGAACCCTCTTCAACGGTGACACCCCCCAACTAATTGGCTCGCTACAATTCGTTTTCATGCACAACTGCTTTAATAACTTCCTTTACGGTATTGCTAGGAAGATGTCTCTTGTTATTTTTTACTATACTGGTACTTTTCATGTTATGTTTTTTACACATTTATTTTTCTTGTTCCACTGATAATAATCTTTTGATTTAATTTAATTAACTTCCGTGAATTCCCCGCACTAGTAGGTAAAAAGGTAAAGGTAAAACTATCAGGTAGTTGGTAGTGCGGGGAATTCACGGAATTTCAACTATTATGTCCTAGTAGTTCAACTATTAGAATGATTTAGATGGTTGAACCACTGGGACAAAGAAAACTGGTTTTAATGGTATCTTGGGTATGAGCTATTATTAATATATATATAGCTGTTCGTGCTGATTCACTGATTCACTGACTGATTGATCACCTCTCCTGTAAAATTTTGTATGAAAAAAATTTTTTTCACCGATTGTTTCGTACAGAAGACAAAAATTCATTCGGAGGAAAATTATGGATAGAGCTGATGATTGAGGATTTCGGAGACGGGTGAAGAGCACGGCCAGGGTATCGAAGATGGGTGGGGGGTGCTCGAACAAATATCACTCGAAACCTCATCCAATTCGCAGCGAGCTGAAAAAAAATTCAAAATGGCGGAAAAAAGATGGCCGCCATACAAATTTCTTCGGTGTCTATCTCGGGGAGTATAAAAGATGGAAGAGAGGTTTCTTGGTAAAAGATGATCAGGACCCAAAGGTCTATTTGATGAATAGAAAAAAAATCCAAGATGGCGGAATTTTCTTTTCTTCATACAAAATATATGGCGAATATTGAAGAGACTAGAAGTTGGGAACTATTCAAGACTTTGATACGGTTTCATTTCGAAATTTGTTTTTATAGAAGAATCCTTATACTGACAAATGATGAGATATGATGATCGAGGGTTTGGAAGGTGGGTGAGGAGCACGGCCAGGGTATTGAAGATAGGTGGGGGGTGCTCGAACAAATGTCACTCGAAACCTCATCCAATTGGCAACGAGCTGAAAAAAAATCCAAAATGGCGGAAAAAAGATGGCGGCCATACAAACTTCGTCGGTGTCTATCTCGGAGAGGATAAAAGATGGAAGAGTGGTTATTTGATAGAAAACGATCAGGACCTGAAAGTCTACTTGACGAGTAGAAAAACCGCGGTCCGCTTGCGGGCCGCGCACCCACGCGCCCTACTAGTAATATATATATAGCTGTTCGTGCTGATTCACTGATTCACTCACTCACTGATTGATCACCTCTCCTGTAAAATTTTGTATGAAAAATTTTTTTTTCACTAATGGTTTCGTATAGAAGACAAAAATTCATTCGGAGGAAAATTATGGAGAGAGCTGATGATTGAGGATTTCGGAGACGGGTGAAGAGCACGGCCAGGGTATCGAAGATAGGTGGGGGGTGCTCGAACAAATGTCACTCGAAACCTCATCCAATTCGCAGTGAGCTGAAAAAAAATTCAAAATGGCGGAAAAAAGATGGCCGCCATACAAACTTCGTCGGTGTCTATCTCGGAGAGGATAAAAGATGGAAGAGTAGTTTCTTGGAAAAAGATGATCAGGACCTGAAGGTCTATTTGACGAATAGAAAAAAAAATCAAGATGGCGGAATTTTTTTTTCTCCATACAAAATATATGGCGAATATTGAAGAGACTAGAAGCTGAGAACTATGCAAGACTTTCATACGGTTCCTTTTCAAAATTTGTTTTTATAAAGGAATTCTCATTCTGACAAATGATGAGGTATGATGATCGAGGGTTTGAAAGGTGGGTGAGGAGCACGGGCAGGGTATTGAAGATAGGTGGGAGGTGCTCAAACAAAAAATACTCGAAACCTCATCCAATTGGCAATGAGCTGAAAAAAAATTCAAAATGGCGGATTCAAGATGGCAGCCATACCAATTTCATCGGCATCTATCGCGGAGAGTATAAAAGATGGAAGAGTGGTTATTTGATAGAAAATGATCAGGACCTGAAAGTCCACTTGACGATAGAAAAACCGCGGTCCGCTTGCGGGCCGCGCACCCACGCGCCCTACTAGTTATAAATATATAATAGCTCATACCCAATAAATGTGTTATAAATTTCAGCCAAATCGGTTCAATCGTTGTGGCATAAAGGACTAACAAATAAACATCCATCCATCGATCCTCACAAACTTTCACATTCATAATATTAGTAGGAAGGAAGTAGGAAGAATAGGATAGTGGGATGTTAGTAGAAAGATAGACTAATATGAAAGACCCAGTTGCGAAATTCAAAAACAGAAACACTGCAAATATTATTTTAACTTCATAGAATTTATACTACCAGCTGTGGTGAATTTCACAAACATTCGCTGTTCAGAATACGTGCATCCAACTGTTCCAAATAATTAATTTACTTTAAAAATGCGCTCTAAAGCGGAGCGTTCAGAGCGTATTTGACGTTTTTGTAGCAATTCATTTACCTAGTTGCAAGCTTCCAATGAAAACTAAAAGACATTTTAAGATACGTAATTTGGTTTAAATAACTGGCTGCCTGCATTTTGGTGTTCCTTTTGGAAAACTTCTGGAAATGAATAAATAAAGACGTTATTATTTTCCTTTTATATCTGGGACTCTGGGTGATCGAACTCGCTTCGGAATGTAAAAGGAATTTTACGGAAATAGGACATTGATAGATTGGCTTTTAAAGCCAAAAAAGTGAGAAATTTCTTTCGAATAATCGGGCTTCACTTATGCCTATTTAGGTTAATGTGTATGTATGTATGTATGTATATACACACATCAAAAGTGTCTAGGGATCAAGCATTTTTATGCGGATTTCTTGAGATTGAGATGTGGCTTTGTAATAAATTTATGATTTTATAAATTTATATGGATCCTTTTTGGTGCATTTCATAATTTGAATCAGGAACTGTCAATCAAATTCGAGTAAAAGATGAAAATCAGCTGTCAATATTTTCCCTATAAAAACATACAACGCATTGAAGACATTATTAGTGCTACTGTTTCCCTACTACTGATTAAAACCAACGTTATTATGGAGCAGCGACGTCATTTAAGCAGGGAAGAAATGCTCAGAGCCGTGGGAATGATAGAAGCTGGTTCCCGGCAACGTACTGTGGCTTTAGCTCTGAATACAAGTCAGAGTGTTATCAGTCGACTTTGGACACCTTACCGAAGCACTGGTACCGTGGCTGAGCGCCATGGAGGACGGTATCGCTGCACCACACGGAGACAAGACCGATACATTCAAATCTTAACTCGAAGAGCTCCAACAATAACCGCCATGATGTTAGCCGTGAGGCTTCATCACTCTTCAGGGAACTTAATTAGCGACCAAACAGTCAGAAACCGCTTGCATGAAGTGAACCTTCATTCCCGAAGACCGCTACGGGTACCACCTATAGCAATGCACAATCGTAGGATTCGATATCAATGGGCTCTTGAACACAGAAATTGGGCAGAAGAACAATGGCGTTTCGTGTGCTTTTCTGATGAGTCTCGTTTTGGTATGAGACCGGATACAAGACGTATACGACACTGGAGAACCCCTGGAAGCCAACAGCGATTAAAATCCTGCCAGGAAGTCCATCCTTATAGTGGTGGAACCATCATGGTATGGGCGGGTATTTGGATCGGCGGAAGAACTGAGTTGATTTGGATCAGAGGCAACCTCAACGCTCAAATTTATGCTGAGACGATTGTATCAGACGTCATCGTTCCTCTACAAGTGCAAATCGGTCCCTTATTTCAGTTAATGCATGATAATGCACGACCGCACACCGCAAGAGTTGTAAGACAGACTCTCGCCGCAGCTAACATCAATGTCCTGCCCTGGCCTGCTCAGTCGCCAGACTTGAACCCGATTGAGCATGCATGGGATATGCTACAGAGAAGAGCTCTGCCGAATATGGAGGGTATCCAGTGGCAAGAAGACCTTTTTTTGTTGTTGCAACGAACATGGGCGGCCATTCCACAGCGTGATTTGGATGAACTCATTTTGAGTATGCCAAACCGATGTTCTTGTGTTGTTAGTGTTCGCGGTAGAAACACGGATTATTAATTGTTTAAGTTACCCAATAAAATTTTAAAGAAAACTGTTATTTCAGTCTTTTTTTCGAACTTTAATGTTAGTGGTTCAAATGTCAAAAATCCCTTTATTAGGAAAATGGCAAATTTCTTTATTAATGCAAAGGTGACTTGGTTTATCGTTACTGTGACAAACGAAAACACTTTATTTGATGAATCCTTAAAGAAAATTTTAATTAATATCAATCAGGAGAAAAGTTATTGCAAAAATATATGTTGATCCCTAGACACTTTTGATGTGTGTACTTTATTGCACCACAAAACACAAATGAATACAGGTTACAAAAAAGAAAACTTAAAATGTAGATACAAAAAGGCGGTCTTATCGCTAAATAGCGATCTCTTCCAGACAACCTTAACGCTAGGGAGAAAATGAACAAGTAGACAGTGGGAGGTGGTGTATATAATATACCTAAATACTAATAGGTAAATAAACTAAACCATATAATATAATAATAATAATAACATACAAATACACTAATATATACAAAATAAATATAATACACATACATAAGACTATATAATATACATACATATATATTACTACTGATTTAAATCGTAAACTATGTCGTTATTGATGATAGCACAGAGATAGATAATAATCTTTGACGTCAGTTTTAAATTTATTATGGGATACAGCACGATGAATTTGCGAGGGAAGCTCGTTCCATAGACAAATAGCCTTGACCGTGAAGGAATTACTAAAATACTTCGTCCAATGTGTAGGTGTCTCTAGCTTGAGTTTTTCCGCAGGCCGTAAGACTCTATCTGGTCTGTCATGACCACGAAATTTAAAGTTCTCCTTTAAATAACTTGGAGTCATAGGATTGAACAATACACAGTACAGAAGAGAAACAATATGTAAATTCCGGCGAAAGCGAATGGGTAACCACTTGAGCTTTAAACGAAATTCGGAGACATGGTCATATTTGCGTAAGCCAAATATAAACCTAATAGCAAGGTTTTGAATTCGCTCAAGTTTATTAAGTTGATCCTCGGTTAAATCAATATAGCTTGCGTCTGCATAATCGAGAATGGAGAGGAGTAAAGATTGTGCTAACATAATCTTAGTAGGAATGGGGAGAAAAGAACGTAGACGCCTGAGAGAACCCAAGGCAGCAAAGGTCTTTCTACTAAGCTCTTTTAATTGCTGAGACCACGAGAGAGTAGTGTCCAAATGGACACCAAGATTTTTCACAGTGGCACTATAAGGAATAACAACGCCATTTAATATAACTGCTGGAAGATTATCCCAATCAACCCTTGAAATCCAGCCAGCTGCACCAATAATAATAGCCTGGGACTTACAAGGATTGACTTTTAAACCATAACACTTACTCCATTCGCTGACAGCCACCAGGTCATCATTAATGGTAGAAATAGCAGAGGGCAAGTCTTCAAGAGTTGACTGAGTAAACACTTGGAGATCGTCTGCATACATGTGATAGAGAGAAGTGATAATTTGGGAAATTGAATTAATGAAGATAGCAAAGAGTAAAGGAGACAACACCTTGAGGCACCCCAGCACGTAATTCACACCAAGATGAAAACTTATCTTCGATGCGAATACGCTGCCGTCGGCCTCTGAGATAACTCTGAAACCATCCAACCACTGATGGAGATATGTTAATAGAACGTAACAGACTCAGCAAGATGTCAAAATCGACAGAATTAAATGCATTGCTAAAATCCAGCAATACCAACACAGTGAGCTGTTTATTATCCATGCCCCGTCGAATGTCGTCAGTAACTTTAACCAGCGCTGTAGTCGTACTATGGCCCGACCGGAAACCAGACTGAAGGGGATTTAAAAGACAATTTCTGTTAAGGAATAGGTTCAATTGGTGGAACACTAGTTTCTCAAGAACTTTTGACAGAAATGGGAGAATGGAAATAGGGCGAAATTCAGAAAAATGTAAGGCATGAGCCTTTTTTGGGAGAGGAATAATTTGAGCACTTTTCCAAGCTTCAGGAAATTTAGACGTCGAGATAGATACATTTAAGATATGTGTTAGAACAGGAGTAACAACTTCTAGTATAGGTAAGATCATATTACGACTAACGCTGTCATCACCCACGGCATTGGACGAGACTGATAATATGTTCTTTTTAACATCACATTCAGTGAAAGGAGTGAAATTAAACGGTTGGAAATCAGGAGCTGGTATAGAAGAAAGAATTCTCAGAGTGCGTTCCTTATCTGAGCTGTTAATTGTACTAGTAGAAGTAAAATGAATATTGAATATGAATGTGCTATTCAATAGAATCCTTATTATTTTACAAACTTCAAAAATACAAGCGGAGGAAGTCATTGTGTATGAACAAGAAAAAAGTTTAAGAACTGTAACGCGACTATGGAAAATTGGGCATAGCATAGCAGTCGTTGATTTTGTTAGTATAAAATGTAGCAGGACCTTAATAAAGAATCGATTAACACCTCATTCATCAAAATAGGCTCAGAAGTTTCAACGCTACGGTGGAACATACCTAAATAGACATAGACATACAAACATACAAAGGCTGCTAGAATCATACCCTTCTTTCTGTAGTCGGGTAAAAAAAGCTGATGATGATGACGACGAAGTATCCCCTTGGCAGCAAATGTTACTAGGAATTCATATCTCTAGAAGAGCTATTAAAATGATATTCCGTAATAAAATGAATAAGGCTTCGACTCTAATAAAGTTCTTTCATGGGTTTACATTTAATAACGCGCGCTATAAAACGAGTTTGAAATAACGATACACACTCATACCCTGCAGTTACAATAAAAAGCAAACTTCACGCTTCGAATGGCGCTTGCATCTGATAATAATAGATGTTATCAACTGGTTAATACTGTCGTAACGAGCTATCAGAACGATTTGAGGTAATGACGTAGCTATCAGCGGATCTTTAGGATTTTATCGTGTCATTGCGTATATTTTATCCTTTCTACAATATTCCTTGAAATACAGTAGGTACATGTAGGTCAGAATAGACAGAATAGAACAGAATAGTTCAAGTCTTAACAAAAGTTTAAAAGCCATTAATAAAACCCATACTTAGTAAAGATTTTCAACCCAGATCATTTGAAGCCATTAAATTCTAGATTCTAGAAAAAAGTATAGTGTAAAATAGATTGCAATCTCGGTACGTGGAATAAAATCATTATTGACATGCTTTACTAACATACCTTTTTTTTAAACCGATCTTCAATCCGTTGATCTACTGTAATAGCTATTTATGCAACTGCATCGTAATGAGGGTCATTTTAATTCGAGTGCTGTTTTTTGATACGAGGCTTGCCGAGTATCAAAATAGAATAGTACGAGAATTAAAATGACTAATTACGTTCAGTTGCATACAAGATTTTATCTACGACAAGGAAGTAAAATCATTAACAAAATACGTCGTAGGCTCAATAAACTAACAAAAAGTAACTCCGTAAACCGCCACCAGCCGCCTGTGGCGCCTCTGTCAACAAAAAGTAACTCCGTAAGCCGCCACCAGCCGCCTGTGGCGCCTCTGTCATATGAACGGTACAAAAGTGCCAGAACTCAGAGCCTTAGCTTTAGGTATCCTATTTTAAGAAGATAACCATTTCGATTCAGCTCCCATACAACGAGCTGCATCGAAATGAGAAGCAAAACCGAAAGAGGGTTCATTTCGATTCAGCTGTCAAACTCGAAATTGGAACTTTTCGATGCTGGAGTAGATAAATAATATTATCGACTGATAATTAGCAATAATATAATTTATAGATAACTCGCTCATCAGTATGGACTTTGATCATTGTGGGATACTTTATTTTATAATGCCAGTTTCGGAGCCAATTAAATTAAAAGATGAATGCCAGTAGGAAATAATGAACATTTGCTAATTAATCGCAAACTTTCCATTGTCAAATTGTTATTTTCGTGAACGAGTTGAAAGCCATCATAAAACTGAAAACAATCGCACCCTCGACGGAGGCTCGACAGTATTAATTAAAAGTACAACCTCCCTCGATTGGCTGCTGCCCTGGTAATTAAAACAGAAATAACTGTAATGAAGTAAAACATTTTTAGTCTAAATTAAAAATAAAATTAATATTATAATTCATAAAATATTAATACTAGGTATTTGTACCCAAAGGGTACCGACGCGGACGCGACGGGACCATATTACTAAGCCTACCGTCTGTCAGCGGGCTGTAGCTCATGAACTTATTAATAGACTTGTAATTTTCACTGAATAAATTTTCTATTGCCACTATAACAACAAAAAAAAAACTGAGTGTCGTGGAACACTCGGTTGGAAGTTGGAACGAAGTTCAGAATCAACGCCATCTCTGACCACATGTTAGAACCATCTCTTAAAAAATAAACAGACATTAAAGCAAGTTCACTAAATTCAGTTCAATAAATTTTGCCGCAAATATTTTGTTCGGAATTACTCTTCTATAAAACTTGATTCAAAAATTAAAAAAAAGAACAGACATGAACTGATTTCGTCAGAATTCGAACACCCAAACCACTAGTTTCACTAGATACTTTCACTCCTTCGTATATCCGCTACGTCACCAAAGCTATGATAGAATGTGTTTAATAAACGAAGGTAACAAGGGTCGTGATGGAAAATTCTTATACTTTTTTCGCCTAGCCTCCATCCGCAAAACTGTCCGAAAAGGAACTTCGTTACAACTTCCAATGATATTAAATAAAACTAGTAGGGCGCGTGGGTGCGCGGCCCACAAGCGGACCGCGGTTTTTCTTTTCATTAAATTGACTTTCAGGTCCTGATCATCTTTGCCAAGAAACCACTCTTCCATCTTTAATACTCTCCGAGATAGACACCGACGAAATTTGTATGGCCGCCATCTTGAATCCGCCATTTTGGAATTTTTTTCAGCTCCCTGCCAATTGGATGAGGTTTTGAGTGACTTTTGTTCGAGCACACCCCACCTATCTTCAATAACCTGGCCTTGCCCTTTACCCGTCTTCCAAACCCTCGATCATCAGCTCTCTCCATATAATTTTTCAAAATCATTTATCAGAATAAGAATTCTTCTATAAAACAAATATTGAAAAGGAACCGTTTCAAAGTCTAACATAACTTGTATGGGAAAAGAAAATTCCGCCATCTTGATTTTTTTTATATTCATCAAGTAGACCTTCGGGTCCTGATCATCTTTTGCTCAGAAACCACTCTTCCATTTTTTATACTCCTCGAGATAGACACCGACGAAGTTTGTATGGCCGCCATCTTGAATCCGCCATTTTGGAATTTTTTTCAGCTCCCTGCCAATTGGATGAGGTTTTGAGTGGCTTTTGTTCGAGCACACCCCACCTATCTTCAATAACCTGGCCTTGCCCTTTACCCGTCTTCCAAACCCTCGATCATCAGCTCTCTCCATATAATTTTTCAAAATCATTTGTCAGAATAAGAATTCTTCTATAAAACAAATATTGAAAAGGAACCGTTTCAAAGTCTAGCATAACTTGTACGGGAAAAGAAAATTCCGCCATCTTGATTTTTTTTCTATTCATCAAGTAGACCTTCGGGTCCTGATCATCTTTTGCTCAGAAACCACTCTTCCATTTTTTATACTCCTCGAGATAGACACCGACGAAGTTTGTATGGCCGCCATCTTGAATCCGCCATTTTGGAATTTTTTTTCAACTAATTGGCAATTGGATGAGGTTTCGAGTGACTTTTGTTCGAGCACCCCCACCTATCTCCAATACCCTGGCTGTGCTCTTCACCCGTCTCCGAAATCCTCAATCATCAGCTCTCTCCATATTTTTCCTCCGAATGAATTTTTGTCCCCTATACGAAACCATCGGTGAAAAAAAAAAATTTCATACAAATTTTACAGGAGAGGTGATCAATGAGTCAGTCAGTCAGTCAGTCAGTCAGTGAATCAGCCCCAGCAGCTATATATATAGTAAAGTTAAAAATTAAGAGGGTCTCACAGGTGTATTACCTTTGTTTTTGCTACTGTTATATTGTATACCCCTATTAGTTGAATCGAAACTCGATTTTTATACGCGTCTGGATAGTCTTGAGATATTAGCTAACAGATTAACAACTACCTGGTCTGTATTTGACAAACTGAATTAAACTTTTGGTCTTGATTGAAATGAACGAGGTAAAAATTACCGACTTAAAACTTGCGGTCAATAATGTGAGCAAGATGTATTTTTTGTCGTCCAAAAAATAAAAATAGGTAAATCAACGTGCCGCGGCCTCAAAAAGCCTGTTTATTTCATTGTGGAAAATACAGGAAGAAAGTTTTTTGTCCGATATTTACGAGTAATATAAATCAAGATCCTCGAGACAAGTTTGATTCAGAAAAGAGGGAGGATAAAATAATAGTAGTAGTACTAATATAATATATTAATGGAGTAGTATAATAGAGTATAATACTACCCGTACTACGAACAAAGTAACAAATCGTTTTACTAAGCACCAACTCAATAGCTCGATCACTAATGATGTAGGTAGGTATATATACCTAACACCTATCTATTAAATCACTAATATTGTAATAATATGTCACTAATCGTTAGTAAGAATTAGTTATTGACGCTATTACGACGAAATAAATAATTAAGTGATCGTAAAATGGATATAATTAGCATCTCTAAACACAAGTCAGTCCGTAATGTAAATATTCATGATCCTAACTCATTTATATATTCGTCGAGACAGCCGCGCGTTAATGAAACAACTAACAAGATATGCTGACTCGCTTCACAAAGCTTTTGAATTATTCCAGCCGCGTCTTGAGCGTCTTTGTGCTCAGGCTATTATTTCAAATTATTTTTAATTGCGTAAAAGCAGGCGAAAAACACAAGAACAGCACTTTGAGTTAATTACTTTCGCAATAAAGTATTCAAAGAGCTCCTCGAGACGCGGCACCGTGCCTAATACAAATATTAAAACCGTAACCTCTCCGCTTTAACAATTCTCGAAAGGAAAATGGACCGTGAAAATCGTAACACAACAATGGCTCGTAATGAAATCTCTTTTTTTACGGGCACGTCGGGCCTGAGCAATTTTAACCTCGTTTTCATTGAAATTCACATTTCATCGGAATAACAAAGGGTTGGGCTCTTACGAAATGTCAATTGTGAGGAGGGTTGGGGACTGGCGATGGCGTCGCTCGGTGTTGTCCCGTAATGCGGATTGCGGACGTGTATGGCGACGCTTCACTATTTATGTGGCCCTGGTAGTTAGTCCGCCTCGCCGAGCACGGACTGGGTTTCCACTCAGCGTGCACTGTACAGTGTACAGTGTACACTGAACAGACACGCAGTATGCCAGAGATACTGAATTATGCATGAGAGCCAACGAATGTTTTAAAAGTTAACAAGGTTTTCCGAGCTTTTTCTTTGTTCTGCTGTTTTCCCAAGGAAAACAAATTGCCTGTACTCCAACAAACACTAAAAACATGATTCCAGCTACGTGTATTATTAGATGCTGATGTTATGAATTATTAAAGAAATACGCGAGCAAAATATAATTTTATGGAGAACCGAGGCAAATGGCTGCTATAAAAAACTAATTTGTAGCTTGCAACATAACACCTACAGTCTGGGTGAGATAATTTGATTATAATTTAATTTTTGTTGTTGTTGTTTAATTATAACTTTTAACCAAAATCAATGTAATAAAATAACAAAGATATGGACATGAAGAAAAAGTATATTGATCGTTGAGTTATCGTCATCCATAATATTATAACGTACGTTTCTACCACGCCTACCAGATTTTATCTTCAAACATTTGTTACTAGAAAGCAACGGAAGCTGTGTAGTGTGTAGAGACCAGAGCAATCGTAGAGTTATAAGATGTTTGTACTTTCTGGAACACAATAATTGATCTATACCAATCTTTTTTGACGTGATAACGTCTTATATAATTCGATAAACACCGGCTGCATGCACGAAAAAGTGTCACGTTCCGCCTGAGCCTGAGGGTGCAAGCGAGAGCGCGGAACAAGCGATAGAGAGGCACGATCAGCCCAAACGTTGGCTTGTGCCGCCCGCCAGTCATCGTCATTGTTTCTTTATGACGTTATCACGTAAAACTATCGTCCGTAAATCGAGTTTATTTGTTCTACACACATTTTAGTATCTAGCCATCCCTTGGATGAATTGCAAGTAAGTGATATGATAGAAAAAAGTATAAATTCATTTTAAAGCGAGGCTTAAAGGCAAGGATTAGTAAGACGTTGAGCATCGCATTGAAAATTTTATCACGCGCTAATCTCCGTGCCAAGGGAACAACAATTAAAGTGTAGTCCAACTTAAGTTGGCTTTAGTGAGCTCTAAAAGTTGTGGTTACTCCGTGCCACAGACTCCGGTGGATATCTGGCCGATAACAGGATTACCGCATCCTCCCACCTTGTTACCGGGTAATTCGTACGCAAACTTCGTCTAACCTGCTACATGATACTGCTTGCCTGGTATTTTATCTGCGATTATTCGTGTTTGCTATCCGTTTTGATTTTTTTTCTTTTGTTGGTCGCACGTCTATGTTTTTTTGTCTTATCGCAGTTTTCAGAACTGTTGAAAATTTTTCACTTGTTTACAATTTATCGAAACCCGGTATTGATAATATGAAAATAAATCTTTTCTCAAATTTGCTCGGAAATCGCTTCTTTATTTAAAAAAAACGAAACGTCAATTGGCTCATTGCTGGCGTGGCGCCAGCAATTACGTAACAGGACAATAATGTAAATTGCTGGACAGGTACGAGGTTTTTAAAACGTACACTTTCCTCTATTAGGTGTTTCTCCTCTGTGATTAGGTGTTTTAAATGTGCATTTCTTTCGCTGAGTTATACAATTTAAAAAAATAAGAATGAATTTTTTTTTAAATGGAACAAAAAGAGCGTGGTTTAATTGGAGGTAAAGAATTATTGGTGACTGGTGTTTTCTTTTACAATATATTTCTTGTTCTGAAATAAAAATGGATTCGGAATCGGATGAAGAATTAATGGACTTTACACCACCAGATATGACGGAAGAAGCTAAAATTCTATCAGAAAATCACATGAAATAAAACAGTGTTTCTTTAATTATTTTTTTGTTGTTTCCTCGCAAATTAGAGAAAAGTACTATATAAGCCTCGGCCGAAATAGCAATTCATGGCCTCGTTTACTTAAAAAGGCCTCGGCTACCGCCTTGTCCTTTTAAAATCACTTGGAAGTCCTCGGCTTCGCCTCGGCCTTCCAATGTTACTCGTCCATAAATTGCTTTATTCCGAGCCTCGACAATAATGTACTATTAATTTCAATGTCTGTTGTCGGACAAATAATAACCAATTGTGAATATTATTAGATATAATAGCAAATAAAGTTTGAACAGTTGACGGCAGTCGTGAAACCTTTACGATAGTATAAAATGGTAATGGATTAACTTGATCGCCGCAGTCGGCGTTTAACGAGCGACCTGAGCCAACTTCCTCAATAAAATAATAGTCTTTCTGCCTCATACCCACGGGCATAAATACGGCTTTTAAAAAATATTAATGATCATGAAACACGAACGCCTTAAAATAGCGTAGGCGTATCTTCGATGCAGAGAAATTTTATTATACCTGACGGCTGACGTTTATTGTTGGTTCATACAAAAGATTCTTAGCTGTGAGATTGTAGCTTCTCTTGCTTTCATGTAAGTCGTTTCACGTAATGTTTTTTTTTTGTAAACAATGTTATGATGAACTTATTTGATTCTGGCATTAAAACCACACAGCATTTAATAATGTCAGTGCGATAAAGTTGATTGATATTTCGTTGACCAATATTATTAACGAGCAAATTGAGTTGAAGTGTTACATTACTAAAACAATGAACATAACCGTGAAAACCTAGTGGTAAAGACTTGGTCCCTTTTTCGGGGCTATCGATTCTCAGACAAATACCTCTCCGGACTTATGAGCGTTGTAATGGTGCGGCTACATTATTGTGCGAACATTCGTGTCGAATTATCGCGATAAATAGCTGAGTCTCATTCTATCACAGCGGCTACATAATCGTGCTAGATCACCCAAACTCATTCGCGACACAAGGAATTACCCGGCTGCACTTGTTACAAGTGTATAGTGGTAATGCGGCAAGTAATAGGCCAGCGATGGCTTTAAAATTGACGATTATTTTTTAGTGACAAGGCAAATTGTACATCTAGGCAACTTGTTACCAAATGGAAGCAATTAGCTAATTTTCTTAGCTTTCAAACGCGTTCGATGTCACGTGCATGTTTAAGAAACACAAAGTTAAATTACAGGTACACGCAAAAAATCTCAGTAGAAAGAAAAGAAGGGTGAAATGAAATTACAGACGAAGGTACGAAATCATACTTATCTTCCGGAGGGCGGAGGATGCTAAGGGTCTAAATTGGCTGGTTGGTTTATGGAAATATGAGTCCGTTTATGGGCGAATGATATTGTAATACGGGCGAGAGTCGGAAACTCTAAATAATATTAGTTTTTTATGCGACGACGTGGTGCCGGCAACACGCAACATTGTTTGCTGTTTAATATTTATTTTACGACGCCTCTATCGCTGCATGTTAGCGTTTTACTGATATAACATTATTTTGTTGCTCGGGATACTTTGGTCTTTCTGAGTACTTCTGACCACGACTCTTTATCGACTTAGATGATATTGCTATCCTTAGTTCTTTTATAAATGCGCAAGTGTGTATCTTGGTTCTTTAATCAGCAACGGATCGACGTGGCTTTTTGCATGGGTTATAATGAGGATTTGGAGAGTGACATAGGCTATAAAATGTTACGTATCTCTTCAGTTCCTCATCTATAGCTCTATGTAGAAATCACGTCAATCCATAGCTCTGTTGCGGCGTGATTGAAGGACAACCCAATAAAACAACAATCATACAAGATAATAACCCTTAGTATGAGTTTTACCCTCGACAACCGTGAACCATTTTACATTTACATCATAGATCTCTCCAATGAGAAAGTTTAGGCCGAAGTCCACCAAGCTGGCCACACCTTCGAGAACATTATACAGAACTATCAGGCTTGCCGGTTTCAGGTACAGCAATCTAAATCGTAAAATTCATCCATTTTTACAATTTGGGTCATGCTGCTTACTTGCTTTACTTGGCTTTACCAAGGACCTAGGTATTTAAGACTTCAAAAAGGCTTAGATATTAAAAACTTCTTAACATTTAAGGGTTCATCGAATTTCAAGACATCAATCTTCAAAGAATCCCTTTTTAAGATAAGCTCACTCAATCGGATATAACAATGCTTATGAAATGTTGTGAGAAGGTCGTAAATTGAAGTTATTTCTTTTATACTAAAAATGTAACATTAAACAAAGCCTTTAGTGTTTTGTGTGAGATAAAAGAGCCACTTATATATAAAAGAGGTGCTTTAGTAACAACGCACGTAAAAGGATAGGTAGGTAAGTATACGGATCTATTTTAATTTATAACCTTTGAATTGAAGTAGTGCCGTGACAGCGTTATTAAAATTGCTTTCCTTTTTCTTGTATCTACTAATAAAACTTTAACTCTATGTAGGTACTAGGTAAGTCGTTTGTTATGATATTTTTATTATTATCTTTTCTCGTTCGAGACGAAACTTGTGCCCAGTTGTGGGCCCGCATGAATAGAATAGAATAGAAGAGGATATAATAGAATAGAATAGAATAGAGAAGAGTATTTTTTTATTCTATTCTATTCTGAATCTACCACTGGTTCGGAATGACATTCATGAAACATAATTGATGACATGAACATAATTAGGACAATCAATATATTATCCCAAATACGAGACCATAGAAATATCAGTAAAATAAGCAATTTTATGTTTGTAAAAACCGTCGTGAGGCACAAACTTATTAATTATCACAAACAGAATGGCCTGTCGCAATTAAGAGTCCATTTTACCTCCTCTTAAAATTCACTCCACGCCTGAGGTTCAAAGGCGAAATAATTAAAGGCGAGGGTAAGAAAATGCGGGGAGATCAAAGAAGGAAATCCTCCCCCTCGGGTAAATAAAGTGTGAGGGATTTTGCTACAACCAACGTCAGTAGGATTACTACGAGTTTAAATATCTCGACGAACTTGATAGATTTCGGTTATCGAAACTCTATACCCTCAATGTATGTACTTTAACAGCCTTGTTTTACGGCTCATACGAAAATTAAAATCTGTAATAGTGAATTCACAAAGAAAGCCCTGGCTAAACCTCGTAAGCGTACTCTCATGTCTATAAAAGCCAATAAACAAACAACAAAATCCGATGCACAAGATCTGGCAAAGTGTGCAAGAGTGTGATGGAAAACTGACAAACGACACTCAGTCGAAGTACACGAAGGACCTCTTATCGATTATAGTATAGACGCCATTTTGTTTCGAAATCAAGCAACGTTGTCGAAATTAGAGAACTCGTAATAAGGGTACATATCATTCTGATGTTCACCTCAGAGCTTGATTAAATATTCCGCCGCCAGTATGCGATTAACTTTGGTTAGTAATTTTGCAAAGCTGTGATTTCGACTAATTAGAACGTTGAACGTGTTCGCTAAGTTGAAATTTATGTTTTACTCTATCGCAACTAAACTAATATAGAACTCTGGCACAAGTGTTCTTATAAATAGAAAATGCAAATGATTTGTACTAATAGGACCTAGTTAATTTTAAGTAAATGTGCAAGAATTCCATAATTCAATAATGTTGCCTTAATCGCATCCTTGAAAGTATGTCAGTGATTTCGAAATAACTGACTCTAAATAAGATGATATTATTTTATTTGAAGAATAACATAAGTAATCTAAAATGGCGTTTTTAAAATTTTTGTCTGTCTTATTGTATGGGCTTTGTATGGGCTGGTCTACGGAACAGCTGAACCGAATTTTTTTTTAATGTATAGACTAGGGCTTGACTGAATCTCACCTGATAGTAAGTGATGCAGCCTAAGGTGGAGCGCGCTTGCTATAGGCAAGATGCCTATTCACTCTTGATTTAAAGGTACCCCGACCGATTTCGGTGGAAACGGGATGGTTCCGGGTGAACAAAGAGTTATTATCTGAAGTCGCGGGCTAGACTATTACCCATTTAGATAACAATCACGAATAACGTGATGGTTATCTAAAAATTGATACAATCCGTAAATTTATCTAGTTCGATTTTGAATAAAATATGAACAACAACATTAATAATTATTATTACCCGTCATTAAACATTAAGTCAATAAACAATAGTTTATGTTAATAAAACAACGTAATATTCTAATTCCGAACAGTTCTACATAAAATAACAATTAATCCCAACCACGATTAACGGCTTTCCAATCAAAATTCCATTAAATTGTAATTATTCCAATTCCTCACTAATGGGTGCTCTATTTCTATACACGCACTAGCATTATATTCAATATATATATAAATATTAATGTATAATTATATTTATACTAGCTGATGCCCGCGACTTCGTCCGCGTGGATTTGGTTTTTGAAACCCCTCGGGAACTCGGGATTTTCAGGGATAAAAAGTAGCCTATGTCACTCTCCAGGTCCTCAACTATACCCTTGCAAATTTGCAAAAAAGATCAAGTTAATCCGTTGCTCTGTTGCGGCGTGATTGAAGGACAAACCAACAAACAAACACACTTTCGCATTTATAATATTAGTAAGGTTTAGTAAGATAAGTAGTCTATTTCGGTTAAGAGTTAAGACCATCTCGCAATCTAACATCGTTCGAGATTTGGGTTGCTTAGCAACATAATAATACTTGTAATAACATCGTTCGAGACTTAGGTTGCTAGGTTGCCTAGCAACCTAAATCTCGAACTGTATATATTAACATCTTTTAATTTGCAATAACAAAAACTGATGTCGATAAAGATAAAAACTATCTTTTAAGTTGGACCAAATTACAGTTAGTTACGAAGTTTGATCAAAATCGGTTCAGTAGTTTTCGAGTTTATCCCGAACTTACATCGTGACACGAGATTTTTATATACACTCTGTTGCATTGAATTCGATCACTTAAAGTATCTTTGATTGCTTAGTAAATAACTTGATATTGATTCTGTTTTTGCACTGTATTTTTTCATTTGATTAATTGCACGTGCTGGCCACTAATAATAAACGTTCCAAATTCAAATTTAATTCTTTTTAAGAAAGATTTTCTTTCATTTTGCAAATCGAACACCATTCAAACGCGGGAAAAAATTATAAATTTCGACGTTATTCGTTTTGAATACAATAAAATAAACTTTAAAGTTTTAACTAGTGAGTAAAAGTAGTGTTTAAGTGTATAAAAATTGTATTTCGAGATGGGAGACAATCTGATAATAGCATCTAAAGTCGTCCCACTTCTTAACGAAGGTTTTAACAAGGGCTATGTTGCACGGCGCCTTGGAATCACACGTGGCAAGGTTCAAAGAGTATGGAAAAGGTTCCAAGAGACTGCTTCTCTTGGTAGAAGGCCTGGTTCTCGTGTAATAAGATGTACTGATCCAAGAGACGATCGATTTCTCGTCATGACAGCTCTAAGAAATCGTCATAAATCTTACAATGAGCTAAAAAATCACCTACAAGAAGTAAGATCAGTGACTATTAGCAAATGGACTGTAAGAAAGAGACTCTTGGACGCGGGTTTACATTCACGAATTCCCGCTAGGGGCCCAAAATTGCTCCGTACTCATCGTGTACTGTGTAGCCAGACTCAGGTTTGCACAAAGTTTGTTATTATGGACTAATGAGGATTGGAATAGGGTTCTCTTTTCTGATGAGGCTCGTATATGTTTACACGGAGAAGATAGAAGGCGTAAAGTGTTAAGAAGACAAGGTGAACGTTTTTCCGAGGCATGTTTCGAAGAAATCTCACCGTATGGAGGTGGTTCTGTAATGTTTTGGGCCGGAATAACTTCCCAGTCTCGTACAGAGTTAGTTTTTTTGGAAAATGGTACACTAAATGCACATCGGTATATCACTGAAATTCTTGTTCAACATGCGCAACCCGCTTTGGTTGCTATGGGTGACAGATCAATTTTTATGGATGATAATGCGCGACCACATCGTGCCTCTCATGTCTCCGCCTATATGGAAGAGGTCGGGATCCGTCAATTTGATTGGCCGGCGAGAAGTCCCGATCTTAATCCTATAGAACATCTATGGGACAATCTAAAAAGGAAGGTCCGAGCAGTTACGCCAGTGCCACAAAATCTCACGGAGTTGAAAACGGTGATTCAAACTCAATGGGAACTAATACCACAAGAAACCATCAATAATTTGATCAGAAGTATGACCAGAAGAATAAAAGCTGTTGTCATTTCGAGGGGAGCGCATACTTAATACTAATTTTAACCAATTTAAATTGTACAACGTATGTGTATAAAATAAACTAGCTGATGCCCGCGACTTCGTCTGCGTGAATTTAGTTTTTAAAATGCCTCGGGATCTCTTTGATTTTGCGGGATAAAAAGTAGCCTGTCACTCTCCAGGTCAACTATAGGTATCCTTGCAAAAACTCACGTCGATCCGTAGCTCTGTTCGGGCGTGATTGAAGGAGAAACCATCACACTTTCGCATTTATAATATTTCACATATGAGGTGCAAGTGCATATAGTTGACGTGGTTTTTTACACAGGTAATGTTGAGGACCTGGAAAATAACACAGGCTACTTTTGTCCCGGGAACATACATTTAAACGACCGCGCCACTACAAAGTATATAATTTATTGTTGATTTTTCGATAAAATTTAAATGGAACCACCTGGGACCCTTTGAAACAAAAAAGAATTTTCCAAATCGGTTCAGGTGTCGTCGAGTAATCGGTGAACATACATAAAAAAGATTCCGTTAAATTGAGATCCTCCTCCTTTTTTTAAGTCGGTTAAAATAATAATAAAAATTAGTTTAAATTCAACGAAGTTATGGAGTAAAACAGTCAAAATAGTTCAACCCCTATCTCAGAGAACATACATCCATCCATCCATACATCCCTATACTACATCTACACAAACATACATCCGTATACAATATACATCCATCCTCACAAACTTAACACTAACTTAACAACATTAATAATATTAGTGGGATAAGTAGGATCGAATATAGTTAATGTAGTTATTGGAGGGGGAGGATACAAACATACATACATACATACATACACACATAGATATGTACATACATGCATGCATACATACAATATACATACATACACACACATACATACATACATGCATGCATACATATATACATACATACACGCATACATACATGCATGCATACATACAAACATGCATACATGCATACATGCATACTTGCATACATACATGCATACACACATACATACATACATGTATGCATGCATGCATATCACCGCATAATTTAAGGATAAATATGTGAAAAGTAGGGAGCAGGTATCCCGCGGGAACTGTTTGTTTTCCCGGGATAAAAAGTAGCCGTTGTTACTTTTCAGTTCCTCAGCTATGCCTATCCCAAAAATCACGTCAATATGTAACTCCCTTGGCACATAATTGAAGGATTAAAATGTGAAAGTACCATACGAATCCCGGGATAAAAAGTAGCCTTTTCACTTTTCAGGTCCTCAACTATGCCTATCAAAAAAACCATGTCAATCTGTAACTCCGTTGGCGCATAATTGAAGGATAAATATGTGAAAAGTAACAAACGAATAACCTGCGGGAACTGTTTGTTTTCCCGGAATAAAAAGTAGCCTTTTCACTTTCAGGTCCTCAACTATGCCTATTCAAAAAACCACGTCAATCTGTAACTCCGTTGGCGCATATGAAGGATTAATATGTGAAAAGTAGCATACGAATATCCCGCGGGAATTGTTTGTTTTCCCGGGATAAAAGTAGCCTTTTCTCTTTTCAGGTCCTCAAATATACCCATACAAAAAACCACGTCAATCTGTAACTCCGTTGGCGCAAAATTGAAGGATAAATATGTGAAAAGTAGAATACTAATATCCTGCTGGAACTGTTTGTTTTCCCGGGATAAAAAGTAGCCTTTGTCACTTTTCAGGCCCTTAACTTTACGTATACAAAAAAAACACGTTAATATAAAACTCCATTGCGCGAATTTTGAAGGACAAATGCGTAAAAAATAGCGATGCTATCCCGCAGGAACTGTTTGCTTTTCCGGGATAAAAAGTAGCCTATGTGCTATTCCAGACTATAATCTATGTCTGTGCCAAATTTCAGCAAAATCGGTTCATTAGTTGTCGCGTTAAAGAGTAACAAACATCCATCTATCCATCCATACATCCTCACAAACTTTCGCATTTATAATATTAATAGGATTAATGATTAACATGTCATATTTTTAATATTAACATTTAGTAATGCCTATGTGATTCAGTTTTTTTATTAAATCCTTCTCTGAATTCAAGATGTTATGTGATGGTTTAAAACGAAGATAAACAATAAAAACACATACAAACTAAGAAACAACTAGTATTGAACCATCATTCGCTATAAAATGTATTGATAACTACCAAAGGCGTAAGTGATCGAATTCAATACAACAGAGTTTATATAGATACTTAGATATATTAAATGGATTAGTATGGATAAGGGATTATATTTTCTTTCATCCTTTATTTTTTACATCTTTCGTTTTGAAAGTACAAATAAGTAAGAATGTTCTCATGCTCATATGAAAAGCCTTTGCTAGTGAACTGACAAATCCCTATCATAGACGAGAACTTATTTCTCCAAGACAATTTTTGACCTCTGCTTGCTTATCTAGTATAGGCAGTAGGCACATTAATAATAATCGAAGTTGTCATGCTAAAAATCTAAGTATAATCTACGAATAACAGCTGTACACTTACATCATCTGACGATTATGGAAGCAACTTGTTGTGAAAGGGTCGGCTGCCTAAAAACGTCGACTTACCTGAAAGAAAAAACTACAATTAAAAGTAATTCCTGTTGTCAATACCTATAAAAAATATTAATTAAAAAAAAATGTATTTTTCTTGGGCGAAAAAATACGCATTGATTAATTAAGCCGCTATTATTTATTTGATAAAATTGTAAGGTGACATAAAGTTAACAAAGTCAATGACCACTGCTTTCTAAACAAATAATTCGGTAAAAAAGACTACGTATTTTGGTTAGCTTCTATTATGGTATCCTGTATTTCTACAGCGCGAGCGGCACTTGGGAAAAGTCATTTTAGGACTACTTTAGGAATTCAACATTTTGAGAAAGAAGTCGATGTAGTGGTCCTAAATGGTTGTACCAATTATTGTACCTATCATACAGGTTTTTCTGTTTGGCGGATTATAGTAAAGATGTTTGAACTAAAAAAAAGTCATAATTGAGAAATTTATGACGTTTTTAGTTAATTAGTAAAACTAACATAACATTTATTTACAAGCAATGTGTGTCATAATAATATTATCAATTTGTATACATCCTTGACTTTTAGTTCGCGCACTATAATAAATAATCAATCAATGTTTGCGCTGTTAATTAATTTATAACAGGCACCAATTAGAGCCTTTATTGAGTTTCGTATATCCTAATTTGAAAAGTTTTATATTAAGTAATATAAAAAAAAACCTTTAAAACCTTCAAGTCTGTCTAAATATACTAGCAAAAAAACTTATTGCGTTAGGGCTGTGAGCACAATAATAACCAAAATTCCTAGATTAATTTTCATGGGGTTTTCACAGATATAACTGAAAATAAATTATGTTGCTTGAGTCAACCTATTTTATAGGCTTTTTTTTAAATAGAAGCAGGCTTTGCTTTGCGGAATTCCACGATACACATGTAATAATAAAATTTTTCTGCTATAATTCACTAAACTAGAAAATATCTATATGGTACGTGCCCCTATCTACCGTGATTTCTAGTACTGCTCTTTCAAAGCAGCAATGTACAGCGTGAGTCAAACATTGTACCAAACAGATTCACCATTTGGTTTGGCGGTTAAAGCAGACGTTTGTACATCTTATTCCTCTAATAATACAGAAAATCAAAGCAAGAAATATTTTAAGTAATTCATTTGTCTCCCATAATTAAAATCAGCGATCTCATCGTAAAATTTCATCACGTTTCGGTTGTTCTCAAAGAATAATCTCAGACGCGCGCTGCGAGCATCTATTCAAAAAATTAACATTCCAATTACGAGAGCGCTTTGCAAAGAATAAAATGGAAATGTAAGAGATTTATTAACGTTATTTTCTGTAATTAGGTACATATTATTTAATTTTCTTTGTGCGCTTCGGGTGAGTCCATAACACTTTATCATCGACCGAGCGAAGCGAAGGTCTTTGAGTTAACTAGGGCGATTTGCACTTGTCCGTCCGTCCGTCCGTCCGTCCGTCCGTCTGTCAGAGCCTTATAACTTTTGAATTACTGAACGTAATTACTTCAAATTTAGATATAATATGTAAACCGATGGCCTCCAGCCGAAAATGGCTTAAAAAGTTATAAAAATCTTTATTTCAGGGGGGCTCTCATAGAAGCGAATGCGAAGTAAAAAAAAAAAAATCGCGTTACATAAAATTGTTACGTATCATTTTAAAGATAATTTTGAACTGAGTACAAAAATATATTTTTTTTAATTTTTCCCTTAAAATTGACGAAATGGGGGGCTTTCAAAGTGGCGATTTTATACGCTCGCTTGAAGACGCTCTCTAGAAAAATCCGCTATGGATTTTCAAACTGATTTTATGTTTTTAGGTCACTTATATCCTGTACTTGAACAACAAATACTAAAATTATATGAATATTATAAAGAAACGAGATTATTTAATTTTTAATGGGCGTCAGTAATTCATATAGCATCAACATAGCTTCACAATAATGCTAATAGATGGCGCAGTCAGTAACTATTCCCATGGAACTACGAGTTAAATTCAATGTTTGATAAATAATTCAATGTTTTCACTAACGTTCCCTAACCTTTACGGGCTACCTATAAGTTAGGTGATTGATGTTTTCTGTCAACTTATTTATCACGATCCTGTACGGGACACCTAAAAGGATATTGGGACGGATGTTAGGACTTAGGATTGTATTTAGGAGCTACCTACGTTAAGAGACTGCTACTTAGGGGATGATTTAGGTATGTTTGGTGAAAACGGGCATAATAATAATGTCAGTTTTGGTTATCATGTATCGATTGAATGAATAATCATGGGATACCGTTACCGCGAGGTCTCAGTTCGGGGCGAACCACTAGTATATTTTTATTTAATATATATTATATTATATTCTGTGCTTTAGGGCACAAGTTATTACTCTTACTTCGTAAACTTTGGAATAACACAAAGAAACAGTTCTACATTCGTAAAATATCATCATCATAAACATCAGCTACTCATCAACGGTCCACTACTTTGCACAGGTCTCCTTTCAGAGAATAGTTAGATATAGGACACAGCCCTCTACACTAGCGCACTGCAAATTGGCAGAATTCACCCACCTTTGAGAACATTATGAAGAACTCTGTCTCCGAATCTGCATTACGAACCGGTGGTAGAATCTAGACGTGTCCTAAGAGCTACAGGTTGGCCTAAATGAAATAAATAATTTTGAATTTCTCAGGTGTGCAGGTTTCCTCGCGATGTGTACATTCACCGTAAAATATCATCACATTTTAGTTTAATTTAAGCTATAACCTTACTAATAATTAATAATGCGAAAGTAGCCGTCTCATTGTCTATGTCTATATGTTGCCTTTTCTAGGCTAAATTCCAGTACCAATTTCGATGAAACTGGGCAAAGCCTTTTATCTGAAAAATTTGCACGGGATTTTAAAAACCTGAATCCACGAGACGTTGTGGGAATCAGTTACGAACGCGTGACAACCCATGGAAACTCGCTAAACAGCTCTTTAATTATGAAAATTTAACATTTCAATTATAAAGGATCATGTTATAACGCAAAGGTGAACACGAATTTTATTTTTAAGTGGACCGGCGCGGCGCGCCGTATCGTTAAATTTTATCTTATGTTCGAATTGTTTTAAAAGGCAATTTCACCATTCTTGGACACGCGACCACGCATAACAAGCCCGCGAAATGGTCCTTAATTGTTAAAAGTTAATATTTAATCGTGAGGAATGTTGTTGGCGGAATTTAAACGCTAGCTTAAACGATTTACTGCCTCCAATAGCCCATTCTGTAAACATTTATGTTATTTGTAAGCAAACTGGCAATCCTCCAATTTTTTAGGAATTTATTTAAATGTCACATCCGGGCAATAAAGCATAATGGCAATAGAACTAAAACATTAGTATTGTAAGAACTCGAAGAAGATGAAAGGTAAAAATTAGCTAAAATCAAAAGCACAATCCGTCATAGATTTTTCTGAAAGACAAAACCGGCAAATAGACTGGCAACAACTCATAAGAAGCTCTCGAAACAGCCCTAAATTGTTAAAAATTAACATTTAAATTAGGGGAGTGCTGTTAGCGGAATTAAAACGAGTTTGGCTCATAAATCGTCCGGAGGGTGGCGAATGGCGGAGCTCGTCTCTTTATTGGCTCTGCGTCGACATCGCGATAATAAATGAACCAGAAAACTTCTACGACTGCGAAATCTCTTTCACACAGTCTGAAAGTTCGCAAACGATTGCCAAACAATTCAAAATGCTTCATAATGGTTCTCTAAACTAAACGTAATAGACAGGTCTAAACACAAATAACCTATTTCGTGGGTCTAATAATGGTGCTATCCTTTTCACAATATTCCCAGCGAAAGCGAAGCTTTACATTTAACGAAAATAATGTAATATATTGTATGTCTCAAGTAGGTAGGTATACGAACTTAGCTGCGGGATTGTTAAAAAAAAATGATTGCTACAGTAAAGATTTCCTTTACCGAAATCGTTTATCTAATTTTTTATGTCACACTAATATAGATAATTATTATGTTTTATATTTGCTTATAGATATACATTATCTAAAAGAAATAGAATAAAGAATGCATACCTATCTCTACTTAGCCGCGTAGTGCGTCGCGCCGCGCAGAAAACTTAAACATACGCCGAGTATGAGAGCGTTCATGCAGAAGTAAAGCAGAAGCGTTCTGTCGTAGTAGACGCACCACGCACCGCCCAACGCGCCGCGTGTCCAGAAACGCGAAAAATTAGTAAAAACTTTTCTTTGTTACAATGATGTTTTTTTTTAATGTAGTTTTATAAGCCTAAAAAGGCAATTTAAGTATTAAGCTTTTTTCTTCTTCAATTCGATTCATTACGACCGACCGTATTATTGTGGCTCTATAAATCCAGTCACTCACTCAAGTATAATATTATTATAAAGAGCCATTAAAAAGACATTCAACCAAAAACTACATTTAGCCCGAACGTTTTAGAGGTGAAATTCCAATGAGGACAAATTTTATAACTTCTCCGAAACCGTCCTTTTTGCTCTCAAGTTAAAAAAAAGAGACGGAGCGTAATATTGGTTATGAAACGAACTCAGTCGTTTCATGTTACCCCAGCGAAGAAAATGAAATTATGAGCCGTGGCGCGTGCAAAGAAAGCGCATGACGAGTCCAATTCGATGGAGAACCGTCAGAATGGTCCGTTGGGCTTTCATACTTAGGTTGTGTGAAAACGCCTGGACGAGTTTAAGTTACAACAGCCAATTAAAACATCTAAGCAAGCAAAGTTATTATGGTGCACAAGTGTGCGCATATTAGTGTGTGCAAGTGTGAGCAAAGATAATATAATATAATGTATATTCCCCTACTCTCATAGTCCGATGCGGCGGCTGTCTGAGGATATATGATACCGCCAATTTCAAAACTCCCATCTGCTATTGAGAATTACTGAATAAAAAATCCAATAAGTAAGTTTTCTGGCGCGACCTGGGACTTTATTACAAGAGTTTGAATTACAATAAAAGGCATGGCGGGGATTTGGAATAAGTTCTTAACTGGCAATTCTCAAAATTCAGATTCAGATAATATAAAAATACAGAAAAGGGCATATGAACGGACAGTGACGCCTTAATGCGTGGTTGTGTAAGGGAGGTAGCCAGATGCTCCTGCTACTCCTCTATTCTTGTGCACTTTACACAATACACAAAAACTTTGATTTTGCATATAAAATAATGATCGAAATCAAACGTAGGTAAGCATATTGTCATTGAGAATCTAAGCTCAGCTCTTCACGTAAAACGATAAAGTCAGTTCGGAAATGTTTTCTCTGGGCGTCTGCCTCTGCTCTGCAGCAAAACAAATTAAGCCTCCCCCCCCATCCCCTTGCCCCACCCAGCTAACACCCTGCAAGTGCTTACGTAATGTGATGTCGCTTTTATGTGCGCGATACTGACTTAAAGCTGCATTTTTGAGTTCCTCATTAAAACTAAATAGTCTTCTTCAGAAGTCAGCATTTCATATTCAAAAGAGCTTGCATAAGTCCATTTGAATGAAAGTTTTGAATTTGAATAGCAAAATGTTTTTAAGCGATCGTGAATGATTTGGCACAAAATTCAAAAAAAATCAAAATTCAATATTATTTATTTACCTGTGGCCAACCTGTGGCTCTTACGTCACGTCATGACTCTACCAACGCAACGGTTCGGAAAGCGGATTCTGCTGAGAAGAGCCGGCACAATACTCAAACTCAAAGTTATTTTATTCAAATAGATTGTTAAGTATACAGTAATGTCTCCCCGGGTATTTCATGAAATAAATAAAACAAATAAATATATTGAATGGTATACCTACTCGTACTTCAACAGTGTAAACTAAAGCTATAATAATTTTGTTTTACAACATAGGTAGGCTGTGAATTTAATAAATTGAGCATTTAAAACTACTTACTAACTAACTGCGGTTTCAATAGCCATATTAAGTTATTATAGACCTCAACGGATCAAGAAGCGTATTAGCTATAGGCCGTAGATTCACAAGCACAACCCGTGGACTACAGACCTTTCATAAAAGGAGTTAGTTTTAGTCCATGTTCAAATTGATCGATATACCTATTGTAAACAATCGATCGACGTCCACTGTTGGACAAAGGTCTTTTGCATGGACTTCCATAGGCCTCGGTCTTGCGCCGCCAGAATCCAGCGGCTCCCTGCGACTCCTTCGATGTCGTAAGTCCATCATTAAGCATCTCATTACCATAATCAAAACCAGACAAGCTTTTATGCTAAGGATATAAGTAAGTGTATCGTATTCGTAGCGCCTCGTAACGGTAATTAATTCGAAGTGATTTCGATGTCTTATAAAAGGGAAAATATGGCAGAATAATTTATATCTTACTAATCCTATTAATATTATAAATGTAAAAGTTTGTGAGGATGGATGTATGGGTGGATGGATGGATGGATGGATGGGTGGATGGAAGGATGGATGTCTTTCATGCTACAACGAATTAATATAAATCTAATTAAAATAATATAAATTTGGAATGGATATCATACTCATACCCAGGATTAACACATAGGCTACTTTTTATCCCTGAAAATTACAGAGTTCCCGCGGGAATAAAAAAACCTTAATCCATACGGACAAAGTCGCGGGCATCGTCTCGTAATTTTATAAAGCGACTCTTTATTAATATAGACCCCATCTAAAAATGTATTTATGGTAATGTTGGTGCCGAAAGTCTAAATCTCACAACCATCACTTTGTAGCAAGTAGCAACTATATAATTATCGATATCGATATTGCCAGCATTTCGCAGAGTCTCATTACCGTAATCAAATTCAAACAGGCTTTGATGTACTATCAAAGGAACAAAGCTGAATTATTAATAAAGCGATTGCTTATTAATATTGTCCTTTGACACGCGCCGCGATTATACAATAAATTGTTAGCTAATTTGACTGATCATTAATAATAGTAATAATAACACCTAATACAATATATTAGGATTTAATGGTTTACGTACACCACAAGCTCTATCGTGTAACTTTTTAAATAAACTAACGTTAAAAAATAGTGCGTTGCCGTAAATTTGGTGTAAACCTCGATTGTAGCACAGAATACATAATAATAGTGCAGTATATAAGATTCACTCTGCACAATAATTTCAATATTATACTCGTAGCGACTTTTGCAACCACACAAAAAGTATAGTACAAAGGTACTACATTTATATCAGTGAGTACAATTCAGTTCGCTCAGCGCTACATTACCCACATTATAGCGCTACATTTCCAGCTCTGTAAGTTGTCTTCGTGTAAACTGTAAATTAATATATATAAAGTAAAAATATCTAACAACTCATTATTATTTATTAATTATTAGTCGAATTGAAACAGGTAGGTGTTATATAACTCTAAGTATATCTATAATATATTCACGATAATTAAACTGAAAAATATAATGTGCAGGAATTACTTTTAGAGGGTATCACTCAGCACAGGAGGCACACAATTGAATTTAAACGAATTTGTAATTGTAGCGACCGCCGCGCCGGTACTCAAAAGCAATTAGAACTTCAAAGCCTATTACGCTGAACGATGTTGAAACTTCCACAAAATTCTATTAGGAAAATTTCTTCTAATATTTTACAGATAAAATTTGAAAGTACATTCAGGGAATTAAGAATAAGCATAAGAATTTATTAATTGACACATAATTTACAATATACAATTGTACCTATCCTCTACGCTAGGAAAACCTGTATTGCAGAAGTTAGTTCCTTTCAGGGATACAACATTCTTTCATTCTTATAATGTTTTTTTTATACGACTACGTACCACGATAATAACTGTTTTGGCACGATAATTGATAATAATTGATAACGTCGTGCAGCACCAAAATTAAAAAGTGACGTTGTGAGTGTATTTTGCCGAAACTTACTTCGTGCGTTTTGTCTAAATTTGATGAAGATCAGATAAATATTATCGGAGATAGGGGATGTAACTCTTCATGGGTGGCATTTGATGAAGATCGGATAAATATTATCGAAGATATGGGATGTAACTCTTCATGGATGGCATTTGATGAAGATCGGATAAATATTATCGGAGATAGGGGATGTAACTCTTCATGGATGGCATTTGATGAAGATCGGATAAATATTATCGGAGATAGGGGATGTAACTCTTCATGGATGGCATTTGATGAAGATCGGATAAATATTATCGGAGATAGGGGATGTAACTCTTCATGGATGGCATTTGATGAAGATCGGATAAATATTATCGGAGATAGGGGATGTAACTCTTCATGGATGGCATTTGATGAAGATCGGATAAATATTATCGGAGATAGGGGATGTAACTCTTCATGGATGGCATTTGATGAAGATCGGATAAATATTATCGAAGATAGGGGATGTAACTCTTCATGGATGGCATTTGATGAAGATCGGATAAATATTATCGGAGATAGGGGATGTAACTCTTCATGGATGGCATTTGATGAAGATCGGATAAATATTATCGGAGATAGGGGATGTAACTCTTCATGGATGGCATTTGATGAAGATCGGATAAATATTATCGGAGATAGGGGATGTAACTCTTCATGGATTGCATTTGATGAAGATCGGATAAATATTATCGGAGATAGGGGATGTAACTCTTCATGGATGGCATTTGATGAAGATCGGATAAAAATTATCGGAGATAGGGGATGTAACTCTTCATGGATGGCATTTGATGAAGATCGGATAAATATTATCGGAGAAAGGGGATGTAACTCTTCATGGATGGCATTTGATGAATATCGGATAAATATTATCGGAGATATGGGATGTAACTCTTCATGGATGACAGCAAATCACTCGCCTAAGAGACAACGATCGAATACATGCATATCATATAATATATGTGTCCTAACCAGAGGCATTTATTACAAATAGACTAAATCAGTAACTTCCAGGCCCTAGATGTTTGTACTATCGTGTTTGTTTTGTACAAGCCTACCCGTGCGAAGCCGGGGCGGGTTAACTAGTTAATCTATAAAATAATTGAGTGTGTCGTACACATTACAAATAATTTAATTAATCATAATTAGCCTCCGGTCACTTTTAAAACTGGTTAAAATAAAAAATCTTGAATCTTGATCGGATATGCAAATTGTGCCTATCTCATTTCCATTCTAGACGAATTATTATATTTTTAGTCTATGACAAGGAACGATAAGTTTTGGTCTAACTATAACAGGTTATAGTTAGACCAAAACACGTCATTATTTAAGGAAAGACTATAAAAAATGCGACGCCCTTATCGCCATAAAATCATTATTCCATCGATTACCATCTATAATGTGATATCTACATCGGCTGTAGGTACTTGGCATTAATAAGTCCTCAAACGGGTTTCCTTTCGCAGGGATATATTAATTTACAGTATAAATCTCACTATAAATAACGTCGTGTCCGTTCCATTTGACATTAACAAATGCCACGCAATTAGACGATGAAAACGTATAATAAAGACGACGTGCACGTTAAGTAGGGAAAATAATGTATTAATTAAACTGACTGATTTATTATTATTTATTTGTTATGTGAAGTGAGAATTTAATCGGCAAATTACCGTTTAGAAGAACATAAAATATATTTGTGTCAATTCCAATTAACATACAAACAGCATGAGGAATAAAATGAATAATAGACGTCAGTGAGGTTGTAGTGATTTCATTTAAATAATGATATTTTAATGTAGGTATTTCATATTCATTGTGATCTTAATTCAAGCATTTAATTGGTTTACTAACTTAACAATAATAATGATATTAACGTTAATGTTAGTCTAAAATTAGATGGGGCTTGTAATTACGGAAATTCAAATATGTACATATTTCTCATCAATCAATTTTCTACATCAATATGTTCATAGAATCTAATAATCTAAACTCTAAAGGATTATTAGATTGAAACATTTAAATCTGATTTAACTGTAAACATGAAATAAACGGGCTGAAACCCCAAAGGGCGTCGTCACAATAATTTGACCTCCAAAAGGACAAGAATATATTAATTAATAGAGGATTAAATTCCTCTAATGCACGCCATAATCTTATAATGTTTAGAACATCGACATTTATTAATATTGTAATAACGGTTATTAAGATGAATAGTTGAGGCTTAACAACAAACTCGATTTATAATGGGGATATTTTCACCTTCGGTAGAACAAGGGCATAATTGTCTTTTGAACTTTTGGACAATTGCACCCTTGTTCTACGGAAGGTGCGGTGTGTGAATTTATTGTCTTTGTGTACCCGTGTCATTCCGCTCGTAAACCCCATGCCTTTTTAAGTACCAAGCCATGACAAAGATGTAGTAAACATGGGCATAAAGCGAGAAGGTGTGGTGCAACTCGGTGTAAATATTGGAAAACGTTAAGAAAGCTGTCCGTATGCCGGCGTAAGCGGGTCAAGTATACGAGAGGTTTCCGTGTTATATGGTTCCAACTTGTATGTCCTACACTCTATAAATAAATAGCGTGCTTTAAACTAAGCACCTTATATCTATGCTTGCTATTACTTTTAACGACTGTCGCGAGCGTTTAAGAAATTAAATATCATCAACGGTGAAGGAAAACATCGTGAGAAAACCTGCACACCTGAGAGTTCTTCATAATGTTCTCAAAAGGTGTGTGAAGTATGCCAATTTGCATTGGGCCAGCGTGGCTATGGGCTATAACCCTTCTCTGAGAGGAGACCTGCGCTCAGTAGTGAGCCGTTGATGGGTTGCTGATGATAAAAATATTTGGTTTGTACTAAGCGTTGCGACTTCGCACCAGTAAGCACAGTGTTGGCAGACACCTCTCTATGTACACAGATGATATTGAACGAAACACAGCTAGGGCCAATTGGATACATGGAATATCTAGGAACGCGACATGTGGAATCACTTTAAGAGATTTACGAGTATGTCCAGAAATGAATGAATGGTTGATGACTACAATGTTTGACGGCCTACAAGCATGGGCGCCGGCAGAAATAATTTCCAGGTGGTGCAGATTTTAGTTTTCTTACAATCTTTCTCTTTGCCGTTTATGATTGTTAATAAAAAGATGAAATTTTAGTCGGAATGTTCGAGACATTTACATATTTCTGACTATTCATTATGAATTTATTTTATAGGTACCAACAGACGGCTTTTTATTTCAATAATTCCTGTTGATCCCGAGATTCCCAAGGGGTGCAAGTGCACCCCCTGGCACCCCCCTGCCGGCGCCCATGCCTACAAGCTTGGTATAATTGTTGTTGTTTGGTTTTTTCTTCAATCACGTAGGTTCAGGATCAACGTAGGATTCTTTATATCACGGGAATGCCAACGGATGCCGCGGGATATTTAGAAATTTAACTCGACGTGTGTGAAGTAGTGGACAAAAATTTAGGAAGGTACTTATTATAAGCTAAATATAAAAAAGATATAGAAAACACAAATACCTAATATATATAAAATAAAATAAAATAAGCATGTACTTAGTTATCATAAATTTGTCTCTCTGTCATATTATATTCTGTACTCACTGCAAATATCACAGATTTATTTGTGAAAATAAAATATTACCTGCTGTATTTTCAGTGAATGATCACGAATTTACAATGTTAATTTTAGTAGATACGCTTTAATAAAATCAAGGGAATTTGTAGCCAAACAAATTGGATGAAACAGTGAATGAATCATTTGAAGTGCGCTCGTGTTTAATAAATTATAATAATTTAATATGTAACGCGTATAGGCTCGCTGCGTATCCTTACTATTATAAATGGGAAAGTGAGTTTGTTTGTATGTTTGTTCCGCTTTCACGCCGTAACTACTGAACCGATTTTGCTGAAATTTGGCACAGACATAGATTATAGTCAGGAATAGCACATAGGCTACTTTTTATCCCGGAAAAGCAAACAGTTCCTGCGGGATAGCATCGCTATTTTTTACGCATTTGTCCTTCAAAATACGCCCAATGGAGTTTTAGATTGACGTGATTTTTTTGCACAGGTAAAGTTAAGGGCCTGAAAAATGACAAAAGCTACTTTTTATCCCGGGAAAACAAACGGTTCCTGCGGGATATTAGTATACTACTTTTCACATATTTATCCTTCAATTATACACCAACGGAGTTACAGATTGACGTGGGTTTTTGGATATGCATAGTTGATGACTTGAAAAGTGACAAAGGCTACTTTTTATCCCGGGAAAACAAACAGTTCCCGCGGGATATTTGTGTGCTACTTTTCACTTATTTATCCTTCAAGTATGCGCCAACGGAGTTATAGATTGGAGATAGGGGATGTAACTCTTCATGGATTGCATTTGATGAAGATCGGATAAATATTATCGGAGATAGGGGATGTAACTCTTCATGGATGGCATTTGATGAAGATCGGATAAAAATTATCGGAGATAGGGGATGTAACTCTTCATGGATGGCATTTGATGAAGATCGGATAAATATTATCGGAGAAAGGGGATGTAACTCTTCATGGATGGCATTTGATGAATATCGGATAAATATTATCGGAGATATGGGATGTAACTCTTCATGGATGACAGCAAATCACTCGCCTAAGAGACAACGATCGAATACATGCATATCATATAATATATGTGTCCTAACCAGAGGCATTTATTACAAATAGACTAAATCAGTAACTTCCAGGCCCTAGATGTTTGTACTATCGTGTTTGTTTTGTACAAGCCTACCCGTGCGAAGCCGGGGCGGGTTAACTAGTTAATCTATAAAATAATTGAGTGTGTCGTACACATTACAAATAATTTAATTAATCATAATTAGCCTCCGGTCACTTTTAAAACTGGTTAAAATAAAAAATCTTGAATCTTGATCGGATATGCAAATTGTGCCTATCTCATTTCCATTCTAGACGAATTATTATATTTTTAGTCTATGACAAGGAACGATAAGTTTTGGTCTAACTATAACAGGTTATAGTTAGACCAAAACACGTCATTATTTAAGGAAAGACTATAAAAAATGCGACGCCCTTATCGCCATAAAATCATTATTCCATCGATTACCATCTATAATGTGATATCTACATCGGCTGTAGGTACTTGGCATTAATAAGTCCTCAAACGGGTTTCCTTTCGCAGGGATATATTAATTTACAGTATAAATCTCACTATAAATAACGTCGTGTCCGTTCCATTTGACATTAACAAATGCCACGCAATTAGACGATGAAAACGTATAATAAAGACGACGTGCACGTTAAGTAGGGAAAATAATGTATTAATTAAACTGACTGATTTATTATTATTTATTTGTTATGTGAAGTGAGAATTTAATCGGCAAATTACCGTTTAGAAGAACATAAAATATATTTGTGTCAATTCCAATTAACATACAAACAGCATGAGGAATAAAATGAATAATAGACGTCAGTGAGGTTGTAGTGATTTCATTTAAATAATGATATTTTAATGTAGGTATTTCATATTCATTGTGATCTTAATTCAAGCATTTAATTGGTTTACTAACTTAACAATAATAATGATATTAACGTTAATGTTAGTCTAAAATTAGATGGGGCTTGTAATTACGGAAATTCAAATATGTACATATTTCTCATCAATCAATTTTCTACATCAATATGTTCATAGAATCTAATAATCTAAACTCTAAAGGATTATTAGATTGAAACATTTAAATCTGATTTAACTGTAAACATGAAATAAACGGGCTGAAACCCCAAAGGGCGTCGTCACAATAATTTGACCTCCAAAAGGACAAGAATATATTAATTAATAGAGGATTAAATTCCTCTAATGCACGCCATAATCTTATAATGTTTAGAACATCGACATTTATTAATATTGTAATAACGGTTATTAAGATGAATAGTTGAGGCTTAACAACAAACTCGATTTATAATGGGGATATTTTCACCTTCGGTAGAACAAGGGCATAATTGTCTTTTGAACTTTTGGACAATTGCACCCTTGTTCTACGGAAGGTGCGGTGTGTGAATTTATTGTCTTTGTGTACCCGTGTCATTCCGCTCGTAAACCCCATGCCTTTTTAAGTACCAAGCCATGACAAAGATGTAGTAAACATGGGCATAAAGCGAGAAGGTGTGGTGCAACTCGGTGTAAATATTGGAAAACGTTAAGAAAGCTGTCCGTATGCCGGCGTAAGCGGGTCAAGTATACGAGAGGTTTCCGTGTTATATGGTTCCAACTTGTATGTCCTACACTCTATAAATAAATAGCGTGCTTTAAACTAAGCACCTTATATCTATGCTTGCTATTACTTTTAACGACTGTCGCGAGCGTTTAAGAAATTAAATATCATCAACGGTGAAGGAAAACATCGTGAGAAAACCTGCACACCTGAGAGTTCTTCATAATGTTCTCAAAAGGTGTGTGAAGTATGCCAATTTGCATTGGGCCAGCGTGGCTATGGGCTATAACCCTTCTCTGAGAGGAGACCTGCGCTCAGTAGTGAGCCGTTGATGGGTTGCTGATGATAAAAATATTTGGTTTGTACTAAGCGTTGCGACTTCGCACCAGTAAGCACAGTGTTGGCAGACACCTCTCTATGTACACAGATGATATTGAACGAAACACAGCTAGGGCCAATTGGATACATGGAATATCTAGGAACGCGACATGTGGAATCACTTTAAGAGATTTACGAGTATGTCCAGAAATGAATGAATGGTTGATGACTACAATGTTTGACGGCCTACAAGCATGGGCGCCGGCAGAAATAATTTCCAGGTGGTGCAGATTTTAGTTTTCTTACAATCTTTCTCTTTGCCGTTTATGATTGTTAATAAAAAGATGAAATTTTAGTCGGAATGTTCGAGACATTTACATATTTCTGACTATTCATTATGAATTTATTTTATAGGTACCAACAGACGGCTTTTTATTTCAATAATTCCTGTTGATCCCGAGATTCCCAAGGGGTGCAAGTGCACCCCCTGGCACCCCCCTGCCGGCGCCCATGCCTACAAGCTTGGTATAATTGTTGTTGTTTGGTTTTTTCTTCAATCACGTAGGTTCAGGATCAACGTAGGATTCTTTATATCACGGGAATGCCAACGGATGCCGCGGGATATTTAGAAATTTAACTCGACGTGTGTGAAGTAGTGGACAAAAATTTAGGAAGGTACTTATTATAAGCTAAATATAAAAAAGATATAGAAAACACAAATACCTAATATATATAAAATAAAATAAAATAAGCATGTACTTAGTTATCATAAATTTGTCTCTCTGTCATATTATATTCTGTACTCACTGCAAATATCACAGATTTATTTGTGAAAATAAAATATTACCTGCTGTATTTTCAGTGAATGATCACGAATTTACAATGTTAATTTTAGTAGATACGCTTTAATAAAATCAAGGGAATTTGTAGCCAAACAAATTGGATGAAACAGTGAATGAATCATTTGAAGTGCGCTCGTGTTTAATAAATTATAATAATTTAATATGTAACGCGTATAGGCTCGCTGCGTATCCTTACTATTATAAATGGGAAAGTGAGTTTGTTTGTATGTTTGTTCCGCTTTCACGCCGTAACTACTGAACCGATTTTGCTGAAATTTGGCACAGACATAGATTATAGTCAGGAATAGCACATAGGCTACTTTTTATCCCGGAAAAGCAAACAGTTCCTGCGGGATAGCATCGCTATTTTTTACGCATTTGTCCTTCAAAATACGCCCAATGGAGTTTTAGATTGACGTGATTTTTTTGCACAGGTAAAGTTAAGGGCCTGAAAAATGACAAAAGCTACTTTTTATCCCGGGAAAACAAACGGTTCCTGCGGGATATTAGTATACTACTTTTCACATATTTATCCTTCAATTATACACCAACGGAGTTACAGATTGACGTGGGTTTTTGGATATGCATAGTTGATGACTTGAAAAGTGACAAAGGCTACTTTTTATCCCGGGAAAACAAACAGTTCCCGCGGGATATTTGTGTGCTACTTTTCACTTATTTATCCTTCAAGTATGCGCCAACGGAGTTATAGATTGAAGGGGGTTTTTTGGATAGGCATAGTTGAGGACCGGAAAAGTAATAAAGGCTACTTTTTATCCCGGGAAAACAAACAGTTCCCGCGGGATATTAGTGTGCTACTTTTCACATATTTATCCTTTAATTATGCGCCAACGGAGTTACAGATTGACGTGGTTTATTGGATAGGCATAGTTGAGGATTTTAAAAGTGACAAAGGCTACTTTTAATCCCGGGAAACAAACAATTCCCGCGGGATATTTGTATGCTACTTTTCATATATTTATCATTCAATTATGTGCCAAGGGAGTTACAGATTGACGTGATTTTTTGGATAGGCATAGTTGAGGGCCGGAAAAGTAACAACAGATACTTTTTATCCCGGGAAAACAAACAGTTCCCGCGGGATATTCGAAATGCTACTTTTCACGTATTTATTCTTAAATTATGCGCCAATATGCATGCATGCATGTATGTATGTATGTATGTATGTATGTATGTATGTATGTACGTATGCATGTTTGTATGTATGTATGCATGCATGTATGTATGTATGTGTGTATGTATGTTTGTATCCTCCTGTTACTAACTTTAACTACATTAACTATATCCTATGCTACTTATCCCACTAATATTATTAATGTGAAAGTTTGTGAGGATGGATTGGATTGGATGGATAGATGTACTTAGCATACGGATGGATGGACGTGATGTATGGATGCATGGGATGGGATGGGGATTTAAAAAACTAAATCCACGCGGACGAAGTCGCGGGTATCAGCTAGTATTTTCATAATAGACCGGGAGCCGGTGATTCTTATAGTGCACTTACTCGGATTTTCAAATTTTGTAGGTAAATTGATAGTGCTTAGTCATAGGTACAAAATAAGCTAGTTTAAAAACATACACACAAATACATAGGTATGACAGATTTTTTTGCAACGATTTTTCTTACAATACCATAGATTTAGAATTGGTAATTTAGTCGCTACTAGATACCGCCCTTGCTACAAACAATAGCTCCATAAATGCGACAGCGTAATTTCATAGTATGTTTGAAAACGTCTAACATTGGTAGCTACGTGACTACGTGGGTACGCCAGTTCAGACGTACGTCTAGTACTAGTACGTATAGTACTATGAATTGCCGAAATTTTATAGTAGTGTTGTAGTAGTAGTAGTTAGTAGTGTGCGAAGTGACTACCCATCCTAAATCTATATACATAAAATTTGTAATAAAATGACACACAGAAATGACTCACAATTCATTTCTATGTAAGTGCAAAAAAAACACTATTGCTCACTATACATAAAAAATGCCAGGATAAATCCTTTCACACCGGACTTATGTCGTATCTATGACTATACTTACACTACCAATTTATATAAGTACAAAATTTGAATATCCGTGTAAATGCATTTTAGCTATTTTAGTGTCGCCGCCTCCCGGACTAAATAATATTGTTTATGTTTATCCTAAAATATATTGTGGGTTAAAATATAATCACGTAGAATGTGGCTCGCATGCAAAGCGTAATTATTTGCGAAATTAATTAAACCTGTTACTAATAAAAAGCAATGATAAGTATCAATTATTTCGTATTTAAGCGGGCAAATGGGCCTCGTTTATGTTAATATTGCGATCGCGGACCGCAGTTTTGAATGTATTAAACCCTCAGCTACCTATTAATATGCGGTCATTAGGACAACATCAATTGCTTTTGGAAATAGAAATTCTTGTTAACGATTGTTACACTGATGCTACTTTTAAATCTTAATATACCTTTATAAATTACGTGTCACGTTGTTTGTCCGCGATGGACTCCTAAACTACTGAACCGATTTAGATCAAACTTCGTAACTATCTGTAATTTGGTCCAACTTGAAAGATTTTATTTGTTTTATTTATGTAGATAATTTGGCGGTACGAAGTTAGCCGAGTCAGCTAGTTTAATATGTGTATTTTTAAAAATATTTGTGTTGTATTTTTTCACATTAGGTACCATAACCACTATTAGTTATTACGTATTCTGTGACCAATTCTCGAAAAGTACTAAGTACCAAGGATGATGTTATTCATCATCATCAACAACAAATCGGCAGCCCTCTACTGGGCATAGGTTTCCTCTCTGATGAGAAGGCTTAAGATTGGTGGACTTCACAAAACTTTGAAAACATTATGATAAACAGTCAAATACGCAGGTTTCCTCAAATCGAACCTAATGCAATTTATAAAGAAAACTAAATTGAATATCAAAGACCATCAAAGACAGAAACGAAATGTCATATTTTATTACACTATGGACCTATTTCACCATCGTCAATTAAACCTAAAGTTAACGTTTAGCCAGTTTATATATTGGCAATCTGTCAAAACATAAAATTCGTTTTTACGTAGTCGTAACTCCTAGTTCCATGGTTTTTATAATTGCAATCTGTCAAACAACAAAGTTTACCTGGCGACGACACTCAAATGGGCCCTAAGAAAAGCAGATTTGTTACTAACCATTTTCTCGTGCCTAAAGATAGAGCTGTGTCCGTATTAAACAACAGAGACACAACATAGCCTTTATATTACGAGCTCTGAATGACAAATAGAGTTCACAGAACACCCGAGGGCACTTACAAGCCGTGTAAGTATCATTAAGCCGTTTGTAATAAAGCAAATACGTATTTATTTTATAGGGCTGCCATTTAAAGATATTAAATTGGACATTAATGTCTTGCTGGCTCTTTCCAACAGAATCTGCTTCCCGAACCGATGGTAGAGTCTTGACTTGTCATACGAGCCACGAGGTGGCCTACATGAAAAGAATAACTTTCAAATTGAATTTGAATATATGCCTAAGGCACGTAAATAGTGGATAATTTATTCGCCAAAATGTAAATACAATACGATGGTACAGAAAATCGACCCTAATACATTTTTACCAAGACTGATGTATTAAATACTAGCTGATGCCAGCGACTTCGTCCGCGTGGATTTAGTTTTTAAAGTTCCTCGGGAAATGTTTGATTTTCCGGGATAAAAAGTAGTCATATGTCACTCTCCAGGTCCTCAACTATACCCATGCAAAAAATCACGTCGATCCGTAGCTCTGTTGCGGCGTGATTGAAGGACAAACCAACAGACACACTTTCGCATTTATAATATTAGTATGATAATAATAAAATCATTTAATAATATTAAAAGTATATCACCAGTTTGTAAAATATACCTTATCTGCTGAGAAAATATCGACACTCTACAGGTTGGAACTCAGCACTTAATATTTTCAAGAAGCAACATTTACAAGTATAACAATTAACAATGCAACAATAACAATAATATCCAATTCAATTCCCAAGTAACATTGAATAATTATGTACTAAAGCACAAATGCCAAGTAATGGCTTTGAGGCGTGCCAACTGGGCACCAAATTGCTTCGCCAGTGTCACGTTGATGGAGAAGGCACCGTGACACTGGCGATTCCTTCTCCATCATCGTTGTTATTTTACCTTAAATATAGGCTGCTGATCCATCCAAAGCCGATTCATCCACGCCAAACATCTTTGTTATGAAAAAAATCATCTATAGTTCAATCAATCAGAATTGTCTCCAAACGCATTCTAAAAGGGACCGTAAAAATAAGTACAAGACTGTGATTTGTATCTGTGTATGACATGTAAAAGAAAGTTTCTCAAAGTAAAAAAATAAGTTTTATCTTCAGAATACTGGCATATTTAGCTTCGATTGCCTGCTATATCTGTTTAAATACGATAATGAACGTAGGTGTACAAGTCATGTTCTACGATCGACCATGCGTTAAACACGTAATGGTACCTATAAATAAATGTTTACAAGGAAACGATTCAACTATCAATAGGTAAATGTCGAAACATATTCTTAGTAGCCCTCTAAGTACAGTTAGAGGAATGTGTCCCCATAAGTGGCCATTGCAGCTTTGCAGCTTGACAACCCTACTTGAAAACGAAACGAGATTTACATATGGAAATGACTTTCCGTCTTTATTTGGGCGGACGAGTTAAATTCTGCGTCCTTATGCTAATTCGAGAGCCGTCGACGATCGAAATCCCTCCATTTATATACATTAAGCGATATAAATCGATGCCCGATCGAATCTTTAATTAACGGACAAATTGCTTTAATAGATGAGCAAAAAAACTAAAAGGGCGCAGCAATATTAAGCAAAACATATTATCAAGAGCTTTATACGAGATGAGTAGAAAACCATAATAACGCTTAAATTGCAAAACGAAAACAATAAAACCTAAAGTGGGAGTAAAAACGAACTCCGAGCACGCAAACCGAGCTCGTCTCGAAAAAATGGCGACTTCCACGCCACGCGGCTCGCGTCGAGGGAGCACAAAGCCAGCAACACATGCACGAAATAAAAAATAACAGCCGAGGGCACACGAGCAGAGCGTAGCTCAGCCCCGCACTCGGCGAGGCATCCATGCGAGAACCCGACCCGTGTGTGTACGCAACCGCACGCATTACCATACTTGTGCTGCGGTATCCATTACGCCGCCGCCGCGGAAAAAGCGCGCGGACCAACGGTGTGTGTAATTGATTAACAGTTTGAGAACACGTCGACCGAGACCCGCCCTCGCCGCTTTAAAATCTTAATAAATAATGTCCTTCTGACCGAATCCGGTCACGGCGGCCAACCTCCTCTTAGCCATCTGCGCGGGAGATCTTATAGTGCACAAGTGTGTGCGCAAACATATGTGCACTTTCTATTCCCTCGCTCTCATAGTCCGATGGGACGGACACAAACAGAGAGATCAGGAGCAGGACAGACGGCTTTAAATGCTCTCCGAGGTCACACCGCCAACTTCCTATCTCCGGGCTTAGTACTGAGAATTTCTTGACAGAAAAACTCTTGGTTATACATCTATTGAGCCATCCAGGAATTGAACCCGGGACCTCGTCACCCGCAGTCGAATATGCTAACCACTAGACCAACGAGGCAGTTAAATACCATGTCATTCCATTACTGGCAATAACGTTGGAGTTTTCAATTAAAATTATTTATATATCGCCTCGCGCTTCTTGCGCGATAAAATTTGCATTGAATGCGTTATTAAGAAACTCATTCTACGTTTTACATCGCTTAATATTCGTGACATTTGTGCTAATGCATGTCAGTCATGTCGCCGATCCATGATCAATGGCAATACATCAAAGCGATTATAAAGCATACATCGTCTTGGAGACAAAATGATGGCTAACAAAGGCCCTAAAAAACTCGCCATTCAGCGAGCGTTGGAGAGAAATAAATGTTTGGAGTTTCTCTACGTGATCGAATCAAATGTGCCGGATTATGAACAAAACATAATATTATTGTTATTTCAATTTGTTTTCTAAAGAGCAAACGCCGAGGTTTTTCTGGTTTGTTTAGGTTGGCAAGGCATTCCGAACTAGTGGTAGATTCACTTGATGATTCAAAAGCACTTTGTTGTTGCTTCTCTATGGCCCTTTGTACTCCGGATTGGTCCGCAATAATTCCGCCCCCACGTCAACGTAAATGGAATAGACAGCGTGAAAATTGCACGGTTGTGCTTGTTCTTCTGAATTACTGTACGAATAACATCTTTATTCGTAGTATTACCTCTAGAATTTGATTCTGAAGAGACTTTTCCCTTGTTAGACTTAGATAACTTTGTATTCTATTCTTTTTGGTCGTTCGGTCTCGCTATAGTGTACGCTAGTTAACGTTCCATGTAACAGTTTATGACAATAAAGAATTAAAAAAAAAGCACTTAGGCACAAAATCAACAAGTTAGGGATCGCTCGGCGTTTTTGCGACTGCATCCATCGCGTTTCCGCTTAAAGCAGCATCGTATATGCTAAAATTATTAGCGAAGGTCAGCACTTAAAAACCGCGGAACGCCGATGCTAAAAAAAGTAAAGTCGGTTTACGGACGATAGTTTAACGTGATAACGTCATAAAGAAACATTGATGAAAAATTGCATACTTTTATGAATTGAATTCAATTATTATCACTGAATTGAAAATTACAATTTTCTCTATAGTTACAAGCGAACGCTTGGACCGATCGTGCCTCTCTATCGCTTGTTCTATCGCACATGCAGGATCAGGCGGAACGTGACACTATTTCGTGCGTGCAGCCGGTGTTCATCGATTTATAAGACGCTATCACGTCAAAATGCAACTCGATCGCTGCGACTGGCGTTTGTTGTGTGCTCACGTTAGCATTCGGACGCGGAATCGAGCTTCCGAACAGTGACTCAAAACCATAAAAACGCCGATCGCTACCGCTAAAAGTAGCCACTCTGCCCTCTCCTTTATACAGAGCCGCTAGATACAAGCGGCACAAGAATGTTGCTGCACTGAATGCAGTTTAGTGTAAACCTAAGAAGCAACTATGCCCAGCTGTGGTCATCTGATGTGACAAAAGCGACCACAAAAGAAGGAAAACAAACGGATAATTTATGACAAAGAAATGGTGAGCACTGAGTCGAACCTTGGCTTCCCACCCGTCTACATAAATTATTCATGCTACACCGTGCCATTGAGAAAGTGCTTTGTGATCGCCATACTAATTATTAAGAGGTTGAATCACTGAAATATTGTATTACTAGTCATACACTGCACATTTACGAGTATAGCATATTAGCATCACTTTATCTCAGATCCGAGGTCGATATGTGAGAATATTATGTAACCCTGATATCCTTGCGTTTGTACATATCAAATATCTACTTGCGATGTACTTAGACTTCCCTATTCTTTGAAACGCTATTCAATGACCAATCTTGCGACCCAGCATTAGTAAATCAAACGAATGTTATTGTGATGTATTTGTTTTTATTATGTTTCTATCAAATGCTCTGACAGCTGACTGCGTTCTGTAACCGTTGAATTTATTAGCTGTTCAGAAACTGAAAGTAATGATGCGTCAGTATTTCCAAGTAATTTACCAAATAAAAACGTCCATAAGTAAAATTGAAAATACAAAAAGTACACAAGAAACACACGAAGTAATAATGCGTCTAAAAACGTTAACGACTATTTCAAATATTAAACATATTGTGCTCAATAACAGCGCTCGTCGCCTACATAATATATTCTCGCTTGATCAAGTGTATCGTTGTTTCTGTTAATTAAAGAGTCTTTGTTTTTCTTTTTGATCGATTACTGAAGAATAGTGGTTTTATTTTAGACATATTTTATTTTATAGATAACGTCAGTGAAATAATTAATATATTGTTTCAGTCATAAAGGTCATAAGGTGCAATCTCTTTTCAAAGCGAAAAAAGACTTACATAAATTAAATTAAATAAATAAAGTACAAACTCAGTAAGCACCACTCCATCCCTCAGGACGCAAAGTACCCGCCTGGATTAATTCTTGTAATTTAAAGTCCAATACCGGGAGAATACAAAGCTGAGGAGGTATTCAAACGACGGAGTTACGCAGACGAGCGCCGTATTACATAATAATTATAAGCTTTGTTTTCAAAATTGTTTTCACTATTTGCAGTTGGCTGCACAGAGTATTAAAGTTTCATTCATTTCATTCGATAAGTTAATTACAGTTCATTTACTTATTTGATAAGTTAATTACAGACAACACTAGAGTATATTTTTAAAAGAAAACTGTCGGTTGACGACTGTAGGTCCGACTTCCCGAATCATACAAATATTATAAATGCGAGTGTGTTTGTTTGTTGGTTTGTCCTTCAATCACGCCGCAATAGAGCTACGGATCGACGTGATTTTTTGCATGGGTTATAGTTTGCATGGCAGAGCAACGGATTAACTTGATTTTTCTTGCAAATTTCCAAGGCTATAGTAGTGGACCTGGAGAGTAACATAGGCTACTTTTATCCCGGAAAATCGAAGAGTTCCCGAGGGATTTCAAAAACTAAATCCACGCCGACGAAGTCGCGGGCATCACCTAGTTTAATAATAATAATAAAGGAAGAAATCTAAGAATCGTAGGGATTGATAAATCTAATCAACTTGCTTGTAGGTTATGAAAGTGAGTCAGTAATCTTTTTATATTACAATATCATTGGTCAGCAACGGTTAAAATATGAATAAATGTATAAAATTTCCGCAATTTTAGTTGTAATAGAAGTGGTGCAAAGATAATATCCAAAGGTAATCATTAAAAATAAAAATAGAATTTTTACATTAAATATGTCCATGAATTAATGTGAAATATTTAAAACGTACTCTTTGAACGCATGCCAACAAGTTGAGCAACGAATATCGAAACCGATGCTCTTGTACAAGACTGTTAAAATTGATAGGAACGGGACAAACCGCACAGGGATATGATCAGTTCCCCCGCGTTCTTGACGCTCGTCTGCACAAGTTGGGGTGGGAGGGAGACAAGTTACAACTCCCTAGGGGGTGTGAGCGAGAGGTGGATATTTCATCGACTCCAGCTACAAGATGGCAGACGTTTGTGGTTGATAGTTTATAGTTATTGCGAGGGAGTGCGACGTGCGCCGAGCGGCTTTATCACATTGTTAGCGTTGTTATCCGCGTCCACGGGATTAAGAGGAGATCACACGGCCCTCTACGGCTTCCACTAATAGCTTTTACACCATATCTGATCATGTTTCATTTAATATTAATCCTATTAGAGAACCGTATACGAACAGCTTTTGAAGTTTGTACAATGTACATACACAAATACGATACGTAGGTACCTTCAAGTACTCTCGTATATTTATTTTATTTCAGTAGGGGTATAATTAAATATAAGAGGTTCTTACGACGTATTTATAGCTGTATGTTTATGTCCGTAAACAGGTAAATATGAGCGCTTTCCAAGTACCTATTTCAATGTTGCATTGTTTCATGTTTTTCTATAGGTACTCTACTACTCGTAACTTTTATCACATCTATGAGGCCCTAGTAACACTGGATTAGGGAATTGGGATTAGAATCCTCAACTTCTGTTTGTTTAATCAGTCTTTTCTGAAAAACTTGCCAAACTGAATATTAACTTCGTTAACAAAATGCTGTTTGTTGTAGCCACCGTAAAATATAATTTGAAATGTTTCCAGTTATTACATAAATTCTCATTTAATTTTCTGATAAACATCGTTCGTTGCTTGATACAAAATTCTTTGTGTTCAAAGACATTTCGGTATTATAAAGTTTCAACGTTTTAATTAAAAGCTTAATGGGAATTTATTTTCCTTTCTAGCGACTTCAAAGGGCCGGGAGGTGTCGTTTGATATAATAAATCTTATGTTCAACAGAAGGAATTGCTTTTTATTTTTTACTTAAACATTCTTAAACGAATTTTCAGTAGTTAGATATTATTTGTGCGAGTTATTAAAAGTACGTAAATTCTTACATAATACAGAAGTTAATTTCACCGTTCGTTCGGATCGATATACAACTAGTGATTTCCATATTTCACCATTTTGTTAAATGTAGTCACTACGTCTAAAGAACCATTATAGAGTGAAGTTTCTAGAAATTCTTTGACAATGAAAAGCTGAACAAATCCAGACGTATCGTTTCCTCGAAAACTCGACGCCGCGCAGAACAAAGGATTGTTAGCACGTGACTCGTAACGTAGGCACTACTAGTATTGATACAATATATCAATACTTTCACGCAATCGTGAAAAAGTATCAGGATACGAATATCACGAGAGAAATAACATAAAGCTAACTAAAGCGGAAAAGCAAGAGAATTTGCGCTAGCGTGCCACGAAAGGAATGTCGGATATCTCTATCATTATTATTATATATTTTTATGGACACAAGTGGTTCCCAACGAACTAAGACTGCGAAGAATGATATTTTATACGTACTATACGTAGTAAAGTAAGTAGTCCATAAACAATACTAAAATAATTAAATGTTTTCGGTTTTAGAGCCACATAACAACACAAGTTTTGGTTAAGAAATTAGTGCAAGTCAAAATAACTTTGTCCTAATGAATAATTAATTAATTAATTGATTTTACTATTTGTTGATTAAATACTAGTACGGCTCGTTAGCTCAAGAAAATAGGAAATACGGTCCCATCCGGAAGAAAGCATGAAACTTGGCATGCATGTAGCTTTGACATATATGACTCAATGTAGAAGTAGAAACACCTCTAGAAATCATGTTTTCCCCCCTCCCCCCCTATTTTGTATCCCAAATCGTGGTTTTTTGAATTTTTCACGAAAACGGTTAAAGATATGAAAAAATTGTCAAAAGCCGAAATGTTCTTCATTAAATTCCCTACAATACATTCTTTGGATGTATGTTGATACGACCTATACTTTTGAAATTATGCTCACATTGCTTCCAAATTTTGTTCAAAAAAACATAATTTGAAATTATAACACAAAAAAACCACAATAGTAATAACGGGCGCATGGAATGATGCGGCGGCGGGGAGGGTAAGAAGACAAGACAAAAAGACAAGAATGAAGGTGAAGAAGATGAAAATGAAAGTTGTGTAGAGACATTTAACGAAGATCCCGTGGACTGCACTGCCTCGTTTCTGGATGGGCCTGCTGTAGTTCAAATGATAAGACCGGGTACAAATGTTATATTTGATGACTATCGCAAATCTTTTATCGGCTACGTTACGAGCCAGAAGGGAAATCGAGTAGGTGTCATTTTTTATGTCTATCATGATGATAGTCTTAAGAATTCCACCCGTGAAAAACGAGTAACAGGAATTCGTCAAAGGGTCACGTTTTGTCAAGGTTCATCAACAGGCAAGCTACCTAAAAACTGACAAAAATTTCTTTGTTCAGCGGAGAACAAAATTGAACTCTTCAACTTCCTAGCTGTTGGGTTCCAGCAGGTCCAACATATAAAAAAAATTATAGCAACCAAAGGGAAAGAAGTTTTGAGTAACGATGCCGCAGACATGTCTTCCCTGAAGTCAAACAAGAAGAAGCGGATTCTAGACTCCTCCTCCATGTCTTTCACGCTTTGCGATATGGTCACACTAACCTTATTATTAGAGCTGTGGATACAGATGTTGTTGTTATTGCAATTTCTTTGTTCGGAGAGCTTAAAAAAATACTTTGAATAAATTGTGGATATCCTTCGGTGTTGGAAAAACTTCACGTATTATTGCAGTCCACCAACTCGTGGCTACACTCGGTCCAGACAGATGCAGTGGTATTTTATTCTTTCATGCATTTACAGGCTGTGATACTGTATCAGGATTCTGTGAGAAAGGAAAGAAGTCGTTTTGGAAAACGTGGAAGTCCTTCCCTGAAGTCACAAAAGTGTTCGAAGAATTATCACAGCCCGTACACAAAATTGAAACTCATCATTGGCAAGATATGTTACCCTTACTTACGATAACACAAACGACTTGGAAGATATCGACCAAGCTAGAAAGGCGTTATTTATCAGGGGGCGGGCTATGGATAGGCTGCCACCAACATTTGGCGCTCTTCTACAGCATACAAAACGAGCATGTTTACAAGCGGGATTGATCTGGGCTCAGTGCTTGATAGCAAACCCTGAATATCCTGATTTCGAGGTTTGGGGATGGAAGAAAGAATATGGTGTTTGGACTCCATTATGGAACACGAAAAAAGAAACCTCGGCATCCGTCAAGGAGTTAACAAGGTGCACCTGCCGCAGCTGCATAACTGGTCGATACCTATGTAGGAAGTCAGGGCTTCCCTGTACAGGTCTCTGTAAGTGCGGGGGAGATTCCTGCGATATGAATAATTAAAATAAACATACTTTTCACTGAACTTGACTGGTAATTTTAATAAGTTGCTTAAATCCCTGTGCTTACACCAGTAAATGTTAGATTATTTTGAGAACTATAAGTCGTATCAACATACATTTAAAGAATGTATTGTAGGGAATTTAATGAAGAACATTTCGGCTTTTGACAGTTTTTTCATAGCTTTAACCGTTTTCCTGAAAAATTTAAAAAACCACGATTTGGGATACAAAATGGGGGGAGAGGGGGGGAAAACATGATTTCTAGAGGTGTTTCTATTTCTACATTGAGTCATATTATGTCAAAGCTACATGCATGCCAAGTTTCATGCTTTCTTCCGGATGGGACCGTATTTCGAACTAAGAAGCCGTACTATACAGGATATTTTGTATAGATAATTTGAAATAATTATCTTTAGCTTTGCTCATGTCAAATGTAGTTATGTAAATAAACAAAAAGAAAAGAGATACCGAGAAACTATAGCTAAAGCTTCCTAATGCAGAATGTATCTAAAATTCAAATTTTAATGCTGTAATGAATCTGTAATTTCATGAATCTGAAACTGATGCATATTCATTCAGGTTTATTTTCTTTTATTAATCTAAAGTATGATTTTAAAACCTTCTCTGAGAGGAGACCTGCGCTCAGTAGTGAGCTGTTGATGGGTTGCTGATGATGATGATGATGATTTGAAATTGAAACACAAAATACGGAGCACATAAATAAGACAGAAAACTTAGAAAGAAAATTGAAGAAAGAAAATTAATCAATTGAGCATAACATTAATTATTCAGCAAAACAAGTTAAAGTGAGTGATAAAGTAAGGATAGAAAAGTTTTTGTATTATAGATTTCTGACGGCGTAATATTTCTTAGCTACTGTGACACAAAATGTGACATGATGAAAAAATGGAGGAAAAGATAGTGGTGTAAAATCCGAATGAACTAGAAATGAGTTACATTTATATAGAAAAGTAGATTGTCGAGGCGTGTCCGGAAAACGGAAGTGAGGGTTATTGCTACGATTTATTAGTTCTGTTAAATAAATGTGAGAGGAGTAAAAGAATAAAATGACATATAAAAATATAGAGAAATAAGCTATGTTAAAAGAAATATACTTAAATGTTTCTGCCACTCAGATTATTATTATCTTTTCACGGTAAAATGGCGGAAATAATATTGAAATTTGGCACACTTTGCTCCTATTCACGAATCTGACGACATACACGTATATAGTAGGTTTTTATATCGTAATAAATCTGAGTCCCAAAGGAAAGAAGGTCCTATTAGGGACATAAATTCTACCCTGACGAAGTAGCTACTATCTTTATGCTGGCAAGAACTTGTAACGATGAAAATAAAATTGACTAAAAGCAAAAGAAATACCTATCGTGAGAAAAGGATTCTACAAGAGGTTTCCTTCTTGAATCAAGAGAAATTTGAGCCTCACCTGTAAATTTAACTATGTATTCTAGTAGGAATAAAGTGTGTCAAGGCTGCCTCAATCTACATCATCACGAGGCACACCGTATCGCGAGGAAAATTTCTTCGAGCCATATTTATTTGGTCAGTCTATTTGTCCAAACAATGCAATATTGTAGAGACGGACGGACAAACTATATTTTTTAAGGGAGAGGGCACACTGGCTACTTTAAGCGGCAGCGATCGCTCGTTTTTATGGCTCTTAGATCGATCGCTGATTTCTTCGAGTCAATCGCAAAATCGTGCGAATCTCGAATTGCGATGCAGTCACATAAGGCCATAAAATCGCTAAAAGCCATAAAAACGCGCGATCGCTGCCGCTAAGAGTAGCCAGTGTGCCTTCTCCCTAAGAGCAGCCTCCAGTCTTCCTCAAGTTGAGGATGTTCGATTTAAGGCTGCTAAAATGGGTACAAATATTGAGATGAACGTTAAGAAAACGGGAAATGCAAAAAATTCAGACACTAAAATAAAAGGAGATCGTCTTTCTGCTACGAGTAAGAACAATAGAAGTAGGTCTGTCGGTCTTGTTATCAAAGACAACAGATTCTTTAGCTTGACACTCGAGGAAAATTGCTTTCCGTTAGGATTCAATTAAAACTTTTATTAATTTGGCGAAGAAGAACAAAGTTTCAGCTTAGAAGTGGTTGCGAGTTTAAGCAAAATTTCTCTTATATAATTTCTCAGAAACAAAGCTTCTGATTAAAAATCTCTGCTCTAACGAAAACAGTTAAGTGAATGACACTTAGTAAGTAGTTAAGTAGAAACTTAAGTAATAAAAGTCGGTATTTATATTACTGAATAATAACAATTTTATCGGTATTAGGGCTAATCTGCGCTTAGGCTCACCTAGGACTCCTCTTAAATAGAATTAGATAGAGTATTGCAGCTTCAATAACAAATACCTATACTTAACGAAATTAAATGTGAAAGTGTGTTTGTTTGTTGGTTTGTCCGTCAATCACGCCGCAACACGCACTCTACGGATCAACGTGATTATTTGCATACATGGGTATACTTGGCATAAGCTGATTTTTATACCGGAAAATCAATGAGTTCTCGCGGGATTTTCAAAAACTAACACGACGCGGAGGGAGTCGCGGGCTTTAGCTAGTATGATAATAATAATCGTTAAACGTAAGTGTCGAAAGTCGAAACCTCGAAATTCTCAACAATGAGCAATACGAGACTGTGAGAGAGATCTTCTAACGGCTAAGTACAAGTTATAACTTACAAAGTTACACAGCACCACGCGGCGCTGTAATTATGTATTACATATAGCCGGTAACATATACGCCGATTACACGCTGACGAAAAGCAATTTATTTTTACGAGTTTTATTCATTACATATAAACGATTAAACTTGGCAGTTGTATATTTTATTTTGTGTAATCAAAAATCTATAATATAAAGTTATTTTTAAAAAACCGACTTCAAACGCCCGCGCCAACAAAGTATATAGTTTATTCTTGATTTTTTAAGAAACGTTCGACCGATTTTAGTGAAATTTAAATGGGACAGTAAAATTTAAACAAAAATAGAATTTTCCAAATCAGTTCAGGCGTCTTCAAGTAATCGGTGAACATAATATAATTAATACAAGCAGTGATAGCCCAGTGGTTAGGACTGTGGTCTCCTATTAGGGGGGTCGCAGGTTCGATTCCGGGACCTCTGACTTTTCGGAGTCATGTGCGTTTAAGCAATTAAATATAACTTGCTTCAACGGAGAAGGAAAACATCGTGAGGAAACCTGCACACCTGAGAGTTCTTCATAATGTTCTTGAAGGTGTGTGAAGTCCGCCAATTCGCATTGGGCCAGCGTGGTGGACTATGGCCTGTAACCTTTCTCTGAGAGGAGACCTGCGCTCAGTAGTGAGCCGTTGATGGGTTGCTAATGATGAATATAATTAATTATATATAAAAAAAAGATTCCGACGAATTGAGAACCTCCTCCTTTTTTGAAGTCGGTTAAAAATGTACTGAGATATTAATTAAGGCGGGAATCGAAGTACTCGTTGTGCTTAGGGTGTTTGTAGTGTTTCTCGTTAAATAGAAAATAGATAAAAGTACAAAAGCATTGCTGTAGAAGTAGAGCATGTGTGGGAAATATTAATATTATTAATATATAAATATTAATATTATTATAATCTATTTATTTAAGACCAATATGTACCCATGTTCCAGCAAATAAAATATTATTTTATTAATTATTTATTTAATAATTTTATTATAGGAGTTTAATATGTACGTAATCGACTTCAACGCGAATGAATAGTTAAATATATAATACTTTTATGGTCGGTTTTTTAACCTCTGACGGAAAAAGAGGGGTCTTATAAGTTTGATGTGTGTATCTGTGTCTGTTCCCTCGTAGCTACGTAACGAATGGATCGATTTTGATGCGGTTTGTTTCTGTTAGAAAGCTAACGTGATATAGAGATGGATCTTAGATTTGTGAAGATCTGCTAAGGCGTTTGCAGATCGTCAGTGTGGTTTAATACATATTAAAGTCATCAGCTCATTTCCTACTTGATTCTTACAAACTTTCACACTTTTGCGATTGATTTGGGTGTACTTACCCATTGTACACTGTACCATTCTTTGAGGAGCTACTACTGCATTTTGTAAAAGTTTATTTGGATAAAAATCTTTTCTATTCCATTCTATGAACCAGGTGGAGTGTTACAAAGTTATAAACTACATTTATGTTTCCGTTCTAAAACTTAGCAGTTAAATGAATAGGGTAATCAAAATCGTAGCGGGCTATTAATTATCGCTAGTGGACGATTAGGATTAGACCGAAGTAGGGCAGGTAATTAGGGGCACATTTGGACGGTGTGGCCGTAAGCCATGTGCCCTACATTCACTATGTGATTAAAATTATTTAGTTAGTTTTTTACTTCGAGCGTTTATATTGTACTTAGGTAATGTTTTCTTTTGTTTTAAATTGCACCTTTTAACCTGTTTTTTGTTTAAGGCGCTGTGTTCAGTCACAATCTTCATTCGTGTGCCGAATCACAAGCCGAATGAAGAGCTTCTTATTTAAAATCTATGGGTCATAATATTATGAAAAAAAAAGTAGTTATAATTGATCGTATTTCTGGCTGGCTTGTTTCCTAAAAACGATGACGCAAACTTTTCTCGATAGAAAAAAATTGCAAAGTTGACTCTGCAAATACATAAACTCCCATCGTTCTCTGTTATGCATACATTTATTTTGGTAAAATTAAGTACTTACAATTGTTTTTTATATTTTACTCAACAAATGGCTGTTTTAGATTTTATTTATTGCGACTGTTAAATTATAATGGAAAATATTAAAATTGTAACAGTCGCAATAATCACGTTAATCATAACAAAATTCAATATTTTAACTTTGAGTTAACTAAAGTTCGGCCGTTCAGAGAATGCGTTCCTGACACCTATGAGTTAGATTTAGAAAAATATTGTTTACCAAGTTATTTGACACTCAGTTTGGCACAAAATTATAACATTAATTGATTATTGATATAATAATGTTGTTTTAATGCTCATCAATTGTTAAAACGGTAAACAACCAGCAATAATATTTTTATCGTAACTGCAACGCCATTACAAAGTTACGTCGTCAGTTCAATCGCGACGTGTCAGGAACGCATTCTCTGAACGGCCGAACTTTAGTTGGACAAACGACGTCAAATGCGTCGCAACTCGCAAGCAGCCAATGGATACAATTGGTGTAAGATCACCAAATCTATGTATTTAGTGGACAATGACGTCGATTGATCCACAATAACGAGAATCTGAAATCACCCAATAGGCTACAGTCTATTTACGTGATCCTTTCCAAAAACAAACAATCAAAACACATTAAAGCAGTTACAATTCCCAGATCGATTCGTCGGCACAAGACATAAAAAGCAATCGTCATTAGATAACAGCAACAGTAGCCAGCTAGTAGCTACAAAGTGAATTACATCACGGCATAGACTGTGTTGCAAGTTCTCAGGCGTTCGCTGCTGGTAAATTGCAGTCTTAAAATTTTAAACTGGCATTATAGTATAAACGGTTCGCTTTGTTGATACATTGTTGTTTTACTGAACACCGTAAAACCCGTGAAACACTGTATATAAGCTGTTTTATATGCAATACGTCCTCTTTTCGTTTTCAGTTTTATGTCATATTGGTACTTTAGGATAAGATCTTATGACATTAAACACCCAGTATGTATTATTAAGTACTAATAAGTACAACTACTTTATTAATTAGTATTAAATGGTCGCTAACTCGGAGGGAGCTATGCTCTTCCCTGTGGGATTAAATCAGAAGTGAGGACATTCATAGGAGAGCAAGGACTATCACGATTTATCAAGCTGAAGTAGGAAGGGGCACATAGATAGTCGAACCGATGGAGGTTGGGGTTCCAAGGTGCTAGAATGGCGACCCCACACCGGGAATTGCAGCGTTCGACCACCTTCTACTTGGACGGAGATCTCAAACAAGTCGCTTGACAGGAGAGGACACAGTCGGCACAAGAGCGTGCTCTGTGGAAATGCTTTAAAAATACCTATGTATGCCCAGCAGTGAACATCAATCGCTTGAGATGTTGGTGATCAAACAACTTAAGTACTGATATTTTCAGTGTCAAGTAAAAGTATTATTTAAAGTGCTTATTATACAAGCATTTAGTTTCTAGAAGATATAGAAATTATGTTTTCAATAAAAAGCCCTAAAAAAGTTTCGGTGAAAAGCTACGTGTATTTTCCTCGCGAGGCAAACAAAATTTATGTTAAAATATTCGTCGCTGGTATATTGAATTTTTAAATGGCTCTACCAATACATTGTTATTTTACGGAGTTTCATAAAATGTTCGAAATATGTATATATAATACCTTTTTTAGTTTCAATAATAAATGTGGCATGTTCTATATAGTTATGCGTAAATACCACTTACCTACATTCCTACAAATATTTTAAATGCGATAGTGAATTGGTTTGTCCTTCATTTACGGAGCAATTGAGCAAGGGGTCGACGAGATTTTACTAGTTTTGACCAGTAAAATCTAAGAAAGTAAGACTATACCGAAGCGCTAGGTACTCTTTTCTCTTAACAATCAGATTAATATAGAAGGTTCTTAAAACTCTGCGTAGTACATATTTGTTAACAGAAGAATCGTAAGGCGGCGTTCTTTGTTTAAAATAATTTAATTAATTAATAACAGATAAGTAATTAAATTAACTCTCCTATTTGCAAATTACCTACAACAGCCATTACGAATTCACATTAAATATCCAATGAAAACATTAACAACGAACGACAATTAATTTAATACCAGAGATATAATCTTGTCTATACGCAGTGTAGATATAATCTGTGAAGCTCGATTAGCTCGGGCTCTCTTATTACTGCTTCAATATAATTTATAGTCCATTGGACCGATAATGAATCGCTTCGTATCAAACAGTAAATGCGTGGTAATAATATTGTTTAAAGAACATGCAGGTCTGTGAATAAATAATGCTCGTAAATTTTACTTTCGTATAATCCTACGCATTGCGCTTCTTTGAAAGTTCCATATAAAATAAATATAAATAAATAGTAATAAAATTGTATTTGAGCCTCTTTCACACCTTAAATCAGTGAGCGAAATTAATGTGTGTAAACTTAAACACCTCGATCTACTAACTTTATACTGTTGCTGGAGCAAAATTAATTAATGTGTAGGTAAACACCTCTATCTACTAAGTTAATGATATTAGATATAGCTAGGGAGTTTGTGGCCGTTTTGTTTAAATGTGATTTTACTTATTTATTAGGTAGTTAGTCGATTGACAGGTAAGAAAAAGAAAGAATTTTTAAAATGATCAACTGTTCAGTTTATAGCTGCTTTTACTTTTTTCTTTGAGATGATTACGAATGGTTAGATAAGATCACAAGAACCCCTGTAGATTCATTTATGAAAATATCTTATAGTAGGTATAAGTATATGGACAAGTTAAGATTTGAAAAGTTATAAAGTTTGGATAGAAAATTGCTGAAAGTTTATTAATATGCAATATGTTTATTATTATAGTAGTAAAGATAAACACACGATACACATATATACACACGATAAACTTATAACACCCTTCTTTTTTGGTCGGAGTTTAAAAAGAGTTCTCTGCAATAATAAATGCTTTTTAATTGTCAAGCAAAAAATAGTTCATAGCCTATTTATTGCTTGAGTAGAATCTACCAAAGTTATTATACCTCTAATTATGGCATATTTTGCGTCAAGTTTTGCTGCATAGTCATTCTTACTGTAAAATTCCAATGTAGAAAAAATGTAAGATGTAATGTACCTATTTATTGGAATAAGCAAAGTATGTAAGTAGAGTCATATAATGTATATTTATGAGTACATTATTAATTATTGCGCTACTTCTGTTGACATTGACTGACATAAATAATGTGCTCACGGCTCAATAAAAAATAATCTATTTCCGAGAATATTGTAGAGCTCACTGGAATATCGCAGGCACGCTATGAGCGAAACTTTTTTGTTAAATTGGAATCGATATTTTTGATTACAAAATATCTCAGACCATTCAATGGTCTAAGCAAAATATCGAATTCGTAGCTAAGTATAGATGTAGGATTATAATAGTACATTTTAAAAACCTTCTGGAAGTAATTTTCTAAGGGCCGATTTCACCAACGTAAAATAAGTCTTATCCAAGCGTAAATTTGATATTTTGACAGTATTTTCAATACAAAAACTGCCCAATATTCCTAGAATAACCGTAACTCGACTTTGGTGAAATCGGCACTAATAGAGAAAATTTTATTAAAATCGAAAAACATAGTTTAGAAGAACTAATCGCACAAGCAAAAAACATTTTTTTAGTATTTAGAGATTGATGAATTTTACTAAGTGAATCAGAAACCAAATTTTAGTAATCTCAACAATCCGCAACATTATGACACCAAAATTTCTAAAATTCATGTTGTAATAGTTAGGAAACAGTTTTAGGCGCGGTATTTTCTATCGAAAGACGACGCAAAAACGACAAAAAAGCAAGTAAGAGTAGGCAATAAGGTAGATGTGATATCTTCTACGACATAAGGATGAAAACCCTTCTTTTATTTCGCGCTTCGATGGTGTAAAGGGAGAGGTTGTATCTTGGTTTGAATTTAAAAAAAAAGGAAAATAATACGCTCTACACCTATTCACATTACTCGCAAGTCTTTTTACAGATAAGACTACTTTCCTTCTTGTAACAAATCCGATCTTACCAAGTCAAAGCTAGAATCACTAAATGACTGCGACGCTAAACATTCTCACAGCCCGAAGACGGCAGTGTCTCGAACGTGTAATCAAAGTGCGGCGAGCGTCCCGCGATCTCCTACCAATTTCCTACTACAATCCAAACATGCAAACATCAATAACCCTTATCTCCTTTGTAATACAGACTCGAATGCATTGAATGTGGAAATGTGGACACAGACGCTCTTAGTGCAGCCGGCCATTCCATCCCTAGAATTGCGCATTCACATTGTAATTGCAACTCTACTCCTTTTAAGATAGAGTCTATAATGCGTGTTTGTAAGGTTGACTGCGCAAATGGCCTTCCCGGCGGGTTCGCCTCCGCTTTTTACGTGTACTTAAACGCTTGCACACATCCTGTTCTATTGTTATTTGACTAGCCTTTTCAGATTGCTTTTGTTTGCCTTCGTAATAAAACTTTTTTTTAATTTCGATCAAAGTTCGCTCTTCATTGGAATCTAGAAGGGAATGCGCTATATATTAGCAATAATATTTATTAACCGACTTCCAAAAAGGAGGAGGTTCTCAATTCGGCCGGTTTTTTTTTTTCTTTTTTTTTTTCTTTCTATGTATGTCCATCGATTTCTCCGGGATTACTGGACCGATTCGCGTGATTTTCTTTTTAATCGACAGAGGATGTTTGCGAAATGGTCCCATAAAAATTTTAACCTTCAACTCCTCAAGCCTGATGCTGCAGGCTAAAACTATGGCGATTTAGGAAATTTCGATTACGAATTGATATTGTAGGTAACAAGTATGGACTACATCATGGAGCTCCAGGTCCTAGCTCCTCAATCATAGGATACTACACTTAAAAGCTTAAAATAAAAATTCTTTTCAAAAAACCGACTTCTAACGCCACTACAAAGTATAAAAATAATTTTAGTTTGTCCACGTTTGTTGAAGTCGGGCGGGCCTAAAATACAAACTATGAAACCGACTCGCGATGCTCGCTCGACTTCTACAAACGAGTCTATCATATTCTGTAGCGTCGCGCATGGGTTCATAGTTTGTATATAGGCCCGCCCGACTTCAACAAACGTGGACAGACTAAAATTATTTTTATACTTTGTAGTGGCGTTAGAAGTCGGTTTTTTGAAAAGAATTTTTTTAAGTTTCTAACTTACATATACCTAATCTAAGTTAAGCATGGCGATACTACTTTGCCGACGGAGCTATCAACTAAAGTAATCTCTAACGAATTTCTTTATCAGCCCAATAAACGACCACAGCCGGACTAAAACCTTAAAGAGGGAGGGAGGGACTGAAAGATGACTCGGTCTTACGTCACTTGTATCACGCAGCTCCAAGGGGTCTGCCAATACTGCGCTTTTCGATGCTGGCTTTCTAGCACCTAGAGATTTTAGCTTAAGCTATGCGACTCGTTTAGTTACCACTGTCAGATTTTCGAATTATTCAAGGAATCTCCTCATTTTAGATTAAAGCCTTCTAGACAATATGATTTGAGATTTGATACATCTAGGGATCAACCTAAAGTTCCTGCGGCATATACAGTTCACCACTGCGCCAAAAGTCTCAATAGCCCAACGATTAAAGGTGCGGACTGAAAACTGAAAGGTCGACAGTTCAATCCCCACCCGTTGTACGTCGTACAAGCTTTATCTTTATTTGGAGGGGAATAGGGGAATATGAGGCAGCTCCATAGCTATTCTTTTTTTTTAAACCACGGCGCCAACATTACGTCCATCCAAAAATGTTTAGTCCAAAGAGATTGCAAAAAAGTATACTTATAAAATATCTGATAACAAGTAGTTGATATTATTATGTACCGATGACGTGCCTAAAAATATATCTAAAAATAATCTTAAGAGATATTTAGTGAATTGTTGATAACAATAGTTTCGCATCATTTCCTCCTTTGACGTAATGACTAAACAATGTTTCGATCGATTGATCAATATTATTGATAACTGATATAAGACAGATAACATTTCGTAATGAAGTTTTTGACATAATATTAAAACTTAGGAATCTTTACTTCTCAACTTTTCTTTAAGTCTTGGCTTTGACTTGGTATTTAAACTGGCTGATGCCCGCTACTTAATTTGCGATAATGTAGGATTTCAAAGAAAAAATGCTATCACAAGATTATAAGGTAAGTATTCTGTTATGTTTGTTCGTTGGTTTGTCCTTCAATAACTCGGCAACGGTGCAACAAAGCGACGTAATTACTTAGTGTGTACCTACCTATTATGGGTAGCGTATTTGAAGACCTGAAGTGTGATGGAAAAACAGGGATTAAAAAACCTATTTCCAGAGGGACGAAGTAGCGAGCTAAAGCTAGTAACTTATAATTAATTTTCAAGAAATACATCATACTAATCACATTTAAGCCTGGATTTATCTACATTTTCTTCTTATCTACATTCCATGGACATAGGCTACATTTTATCCCGGAAAATTAAAGTGTTCCCGCGGGAATTGAAAAACCTTAATTCACGCGGACGAAGTCGCGTTCATCATCTAGTATTGCATTCACCCTTCCCCATCTATTTAACTTGGAAAATGTTTGGCAATAAAATGTCCGAAATCAGTGTATTTGATCTGAGGATTTTGTCTTACAGATCATTCATATTGGGTATGGATTTATCGATAAATTAATAGGTACATATATTGCAAAAAGAAAACAGGGATTAGTTCAGCTTATCTCTAAAGAAAGTACCTATAAGGAGTGAAAGAAAATCAACTAAGAAAATACAGCTGCATTTTCGTGATCACCAGACTTGAAATCAGTAAAAAACGCAGTTAAAACGTAACCGTTTAATTTTTTGCCGCGTCCGTTCCGATGGGTGGTTTCGTAACGCCAAGTCAAACAAAAAATCTTCATGTTCTTTAACACAAGCTAAAGCCTAATTAAGATTCTATGACCTATGAAAATTACAAATGAATAATGGCTTAAAGAAATACGCTTTTTTGGGCTTATCTTAAGGCGGGATTCCACCAGAATTACGAGTATGTGCAGTACCTTTGTTGACAAACATTTTGCGACGAACTCCAACAGTGCGCGCGCGCGTGTGTGTGTGTGTGTGTGTGTGTGTGTGTGTGTGTGTGTGTGTGTGTGTGTGTGTGTGTGTGTGTGTGTGTGTGTGTGTGTGTGTGTGTGTGTGTGTGTGTGTGTGTGTGTGTGTGTGTGTGTGTGTGTGTGTTCCAACTGCTAGCATGTAGCGTGGTGGTCTATGGCATAAAGGTAACCCTTTTCTGTAAGGAGACCTGCACTCAGTAGTGAAAGTGATCCCGTTCATGGGTTGCTGATGATCACAGAAGATCCCTCGGCGTACCTGGGATCGAACTCTGGAGTCTCCGAAAACAAGATAATTATAATCACTAGGCTATCGCCCCTTCATCATCTTCGCTGTCAATTGTCATCGTATAGAAAAAAAATAAGTATAAGTACATGGGTTTCAATAAAAGTAGCTATCTACCTATTTACCTAAGTTGTTAGATTCTCAGGCATTGTTATAAAACTATAATTATGTCAGGGGAAGCAATTGCAAAGAATGTTCGAATGTAGAGTATCTTTCTTCCAGGGTTATTCTTATTACTTTTATGAAGAAAAATAATAACATGAAAGCGGCTTGGCTTCGGTGAAATAAGAATATCAAACGTCAAAAGATGTCTGTAATAATATTCTAAGAAGTCTCTCTTTAATATTCTATGAGTTCTCTTTTTATTGAATAAATGTATTCTAATAAGTTTCTCTTTTATATGGAAAAATATAGCGTCTAGAATGTATTACAAGAGCACGATTTTGGTCGCATACTATATATTCGATATGCAGGGCCGCAAGAGACGCAAGACCTACAAGAGACGCTCGCAACGTATTTTAGAAACTTGATATTACTGAAAATGCGAATGGACACTTTTCAGTTACATATTCATTGGCCGACATAGCGCCTACACCGGCACCGGCAAGGAAAAGATAGAGGCAAAGTTAAAGACCAAGACAATGTAATGATGGCCAATTTCATAAGCCCGTTTTACGTCTGCATTGCGACAACCCGTGAATACCGAGAAACAATAGTGTGGAAAGTTTGCGGCTTTACGTTCAATTATGGTTTTATTGCAAAAAAAAGTGAATATGCGTTGAGCGCGGATATAACTGTCGTTTTCTAATATGCGACTAGGCTTATATCAACGCTATAGTATACAGACGCTACAAATTAAAATATTATTTGATCAAATACAACCATGTTTCGCTATAATAATATTAATTTTATGATTGAAACCTAAGTTATCAACAAAAGTGAACATACATGGAGTGCAGATATTTATGGTCGTTTTCTAAAATCTCTGCGACCAGGCTTATATCGACGCTATCGTAGCATATAGACGCTACAATATAATTTGATCAAATACAAGCTCGCGATAAATCATGTTTCGCTATAATAATATTAATTTTATGAATGAAGCCTAAGATATTAGAATAATACGAGGTGATTTATCGCCGAGAGAGGGAGATTATTCATTCGCCGGCGTTATTTAAAACCAGACCATAAATACGGCGTCATTAGGAAGGTGCCCATTATACAATGCCGATGAGGGTTGCCAGTTGTCATAATTATTCTACTTTGAATTTCTAAAAACAAACACTTTCGTATTTTTTTAACCGACTTCAAGACAGGAGGAGGTTCTCAATTCGTCGGAATCTTATTTTTATGTATGTTCACCGATTACTCGAAGACGCCTGAACCGATATGGAAAATTTTATTTTTGTTTTAAAGGGTATACTTTCCAGGTGGTCCCATTTAAATTATTATATCGAAATCAGTCGAAAGGTGTTTAAAATATCAACAATAAATTATATTATACTTTGTGGCGCCGGCGTTTGAAGTCAGTTTTTTAGGGTTCCGTACCCAAAGGGTGCCAACGGAACCCTATTACTAAGTCTCCGCTGTCCGTCTGTCCGTCCGTCCGTCTGTAAGCGGGCTGTAACTCGTAAACCGTAATAGGTAGACAGTTGAAATTTTCATAGAGTATGTATTTCTATTGCCGCTATAACACCAAATGATAAAAATTAAATTAAATTTTAAAAAAAGGGGGCTCCCATACAGGAAAAAGGAGTCGAAATAAAATTAATAGTTTAATTTGAAAAATTCCGACGAATTGAGAATCTCCTCCTTTTTTGAAGTCGATTAAAAATAATTTTTATATTATATTATTATTTGTTAGTGAAAACGGGCATGAGATTTACTAGCTGTACTTAAGTAACGATTTGTATGTACAACTGAATCAATACAAATTTCTCTGCAATAATTTTAAAGCGATAATCCAGACACTCGTTATAAATTACTTTTTCGTACCACTTGCTCAAAAAAGTGACATTCTGTGCCACAAAAAAAAAGCGAACATAACAATAGTCATTTTTAATCTGTTAAAAACAGGGAAAGAAAATTGTACTGAATTTCATTCATCCTCTAGGGGGAGAATGTGATTTAAATTTGGAATACTTACCGATACTGAACTACATCTGTGTTTACAGTTTACACCATTGAGTTTGTATATAAAGCATTATACATCTTTTTGAAAAAGGAATACGCAATTATTATGCAGTTATGATTATTAAATAAAATTACGTAAACCGACGATGCCGTATGAGCTTGATGCCTTTGCTTTTCCGACAAAAAAATATTAGACTAGGAATTTGCCGCGTTTTTGTTTTCTTCAAATACATAAACGTTAAGTTTATTTTAATTTATTTTTATAAATAAGTAAATGTTCTAAAAATATGTTACGATGTTAAATCAAAGCGACAGTGACAGTGAATTGTCGGATTCCATCAGTGCAAATGCTCAGACGCAAGAACAGAGAAATACTCAAATCAAGTCATCAACAATAAATGTACCAAACAAAAATGTAACTCTCTCTATCAATAATAATTGGACCAATGTTTCGAATGTTAACTTTTACTTTTAATTGTCATTATTTTTAATAAATGCTTATCTCATATTATTATTGTGTTAATTTTTTCGCAAATGGTACGAAAAGTAGAGTATTTTCCTCGGTGATAAAGCTGTCTTAGTCTTGGGTGAACTTAAATCCCTCGCTACACTCAGGACTCGTCTTAAATCCCTCGCTTCGCTCGTGATTTAAGTTTTTAACACCCTCGCTACGCTCGGGAGTAAACCTCGAGTCCTTCGTTACGCTCGCGATTTAAATCGTCACCCGCGATAGAAGACACTGCTTTATCCCCTTGGTTAATAATCTACTATATGTACATATTACGTAATACATGTAAGATCGTAGACCCACCTAAATACAGCCCTTATCTGGAATCTATGACGGTCCATTATGCTAACGGGAAAGGGAAAATCAATTATGCAACTCTATTATCATAGACCTGCCGCTAGTAATGATCATATTGAATTTAGACGGTGAATTTAGTTAGTCTACTGTTAGTCGCTATTATTAGCTTTATTATTCTATTTTACTCAAGATATAGGTACTTACAAAAAATCTCAAGTGCCAATTTTACCATCGCCAAACCGACGAATAACCGATCATATCATATCAGAGAAATTCAGAATATGGAAAGCAAATTGCCCCCGCCGAGAATCGAATCAAAACCATCCCCTTTATAAGAATACAGCGCTAAACCACTGTGCTTGGGAGGTCGTCAAAATTTATTTCCAAGTAATAGGCAACCCTGCTTTGCCATTTCGAGCTCTTTAATGTCGTAGAAACAATAAAATGTTGGCTGTAAACGTGACTTTATCTACACTGGAATGAATCAATCACCCATCAACGGCTGCTTTCGGTTTATGGTCTCACGTACCGATGGAATCGTAGATTTTGTTCGTTATTTATTTATATTCATTTGCTGACGGCTATCTCGTACACACTTAAAGCCGGTATTAGCTATTAATCCAAAATCTACGGATTGAAAGTAAAAAATGTATTCTAGATAGATAATAAAATTTAGAACGTATCAATATTAATAAAATATATCCGATCGATTTAGAATAATCTTTATTTCTTGGCCTGGACTTGGTATTTTATCTAAATACATGTATAAATGGAAAAAGTGACCGACTGATCTATCAAACGCACAGCTCAAATCACTCGGATCGGGCTATTTGGCATACAGATAGCCATTAAGTATGACGTAAGCAAGAAAGGATTTTTGAAAATTCAACCCCTAAGGAGGTAAAATAGGGGTTCGAAAAATCGAACTTTACGTGAGCAAAGACGCGGGCAAAAGCTAGTGTAAAATAAAAAGGTTAAGGTTTTGAAAAATCTCGTGGGACTCTTAATATTTTGGGATGACAAATAACACACGTCTACATCCTTCCTCAGGTCGCAAGCTATCTCCATGACGATTTCTGTCGAAATCGGTTCTTAAGAAGCCAAGGAGTACGCTCGTCTATAATATTTTGTTTCATTATCACGAACTCCTTTTAATATAAACATACACTTCTAAAATAAAATAACACATAACACCAAAACTTCAGATGATATTCAACACTTATTATATGCGACGATTAAAAACCTTTATCTCTGGCACGTTCACATACCTGTTTACTTTAATTATTTAGGATATTTGACACCATGACTCAATCCATCGAGATAACTCCTCACATTACAATTTACGCAACAAAAAATATGAAATACGACGTAAAAATATTTCTGTTCTGTTGAATTTATTTGGACATGAGCATGACTATTTGGATTGTCGAATGTCGAATACCTACTCTACAAACAAATTGCGATCGGGCCTGTTTGCTTTAATTTCGACTGCATTTTTAAAATGCTGACTGTAATCCCCATGTATAATTTTAATCAATTTTTTCGAGCGTGTTTTCATATATTGTTATTTCGTTTTTAAGCTGGCTAGTGATTTTTCACATTACGTATTTTTAAAATTTACTTTTTTTCACTTAATTAACAACAGGCAAAAAGTATTAATTTTTGACACTTGTAAACAACATGCTCAAAATAATGAAGCTCAAACATATGGCGAAGTATGAGAGCGTTTACAGAGAGGCGTCGGCGTTGAACGCGGCGGAGCACGCGGCGTCGCACGCGGCGGGCACCGCGGCGACGCACAGTGGGTCGAAACAGCTATATGAGGGACATAGGATTTTTGTTACAAATTCCATTTAAAAAAATACTTATCGAAAGACCTTGTCATTCTAATGAATAATTGTTATTAAACGTTTTTCTCTAAAACTGATAGTTTGCCCGGAAAAAAATATTTTCAGTTTTTGTTGTATGGAATGAAACAGAAACTGCTAAAATTTGGCCAAGTCTTGAAAGGTCTTGCTTTAAAACTACTTTATTCTTATTCTTTGGCTTATTGGCTATAACTCTATGTTATCAGCTTGCACCCAAACTTGCCCGTTTAAAAGTTATTAGAAACCGAAATTTAAAAAAAAAAAAAGATTTCTATTGAAATTGAAATTAACTTTAAATCACTAGTTCATCGAAGAGAAACTTATAAGTTAAGCACTTAAAAAAGGATATTTCATAGATTAAAACTGTAAATTATATTAAAATAACGTGAATTCAAACAAAGGATCTACAAAAATAAAACATTCAAAATATAGCTTTCTTTATTTCTTGTTAACAATTCATTTTATTACGTATCTAATGTATCTTATTAGCTAAACTGTCTTTGTTGTTGGAAACTAATAATTACAAACAGTGAAAAATTAGCTAATCATACTTAATATTATAAATGCGAAAGTGTGTTTGTTGGTTTGTCCTTCAATCACGCCGCAACAGAGCTACGGATCGACGTGATTTTTTACATGGGTATAGTTGAGGACCCGAGAGTGACTTTTTATCCCGGAAAATCAAAAAGTTCCCGTTTAATCAATTTTTTCGAGCGTGTTTTCATATATTGTTATTTCGTTTTTAAGCTGGCTAGTGATTTTTCACATTACGTATTTTTAAAATTTACTTTTTTTCACTTAATTAACAACAGGCAAAAAGTATTAATTTTTGACACTTGTAAACAACATGCTCAAAATAATGAAGCTCAAACATATGGCGAAGTATGAGAGCGTTTACAGAGAGGCGTCGGCGTTGAACGCGGCGGAGCACGCGGCGTCGCACGCGGCGGGCACCGCGGCGACGCACAGTGGGTCGAAACAGCTATATGAGGGACATAGGATTTTTGTTACAAATTCCATTTAAAAAAATACTTATCGAAAGACCTTGTCATTCTAATGAATAATTGTTATTAAACGTTTTTCTCTAAAACTGATAGTTTGCCCGGAAAAAAATATTTTCAGTTTTTGTTGTATGGAATGAAACAGAAACTGCTAAAATTTGGCCAAGTCTTGAAAGGTCTTGCTTTAAAACTACTTTATTCTTATTCTTTGGCTTATTGGCTATAACTCTATGTTATCAGCTTGCACCCAAACTTGCCCGTTTAAAAGTTATTAGAAACCGAAATTTAAAAAAAAAAAAAGATTTCTATTGAAATTGAAATTAACTTTAAATCACTAGTTCATCGAAGAGAAACTTATAAGTTAAGCACTTAAAAAAGGATATTTCATAGATTAAAACTGTAAATTATATTAAAATAACGTGAATTCAAACAAAGGATCTACAAAAATAAAACATTCAAAATATAGCTTTCTTTATTTCTTGTTAACAATTCATTTTATTACGTATCTAATGTATCTTATTAGCTAAACTGTCTTTGTTGTTGGAAATTAATAATTACAAACAGTGAAAAATTAGCTAATCATACTTAATATTATAAATGCGAAAGTGTGTTTGTTGGTTTGTCCTTCAATCACGCCGCAACAGAGCTACGGATCGACGTGATTTTTTACATGGGTATAGTTGAGGACCCGAGAGTGACTTTTTATCCCGGAAAATCAAAAAGTTCCCGAGGTAGGTACTTTAAAAACTAAACCCACGCGGACGCAGTCGCGGGCATCAGCTTATTATTAGCTTTTAGCAGTTTCTGTTTCATTCCATATACAACAAAAACTGAAAATATTTTTTTCCGGGCAAACTATCAGTTTTAGAGAAAAACGTTTAATAACAATTATTCATCAGAATGACAAGGTCTTTCGATAAGTATATTTTTTAAATGGAATTTGTAACAAAAAATCCTATGTCCCTCATATAGCTGTTTTGACCCACTGTGCGTCGCCTCGGTGCCCGCCGCGCTGCCCGCCGCGGTGCCCGCGTCGGCGAACGCCGCGGTGCCCGCCGCTACACGACGCCGCACGCGCCGCGCGAAGCCACGCCTATGCTAAAACGTCGCCTAAGTATTGTATCTATAGCATAATCACATAATATATTATGTAATAATAAGTAAGGGCGCGCCTAACGTACATTTTTATGAAATAAATTGATTGATATTGTTTGTTACTTGTCCAAAATGTAATCCGATTAGTTTTATTATATTTTTCAATTTATCATAATCTCATCACCACATAATCCTAGCTTAAGATAAAAACGTTTAAATCATACTTATCATGCCCACGAGGTATCTCCTAAATTGAATTTTTGTATTCTATTTTGAATAAAAAATTGACTTAGTTCCTCAAAAACAACAACGTCATCAAAGTTATCATTGATTTACGAATTAAGACAATTCGATGGAAGTATTTACTATAAAGAAGGTTATCCCACTTCTGATTACTTATACCAAAATACATGTTACGGGAAGTGTGTCCCAATATATTAGGCAGCTCGTTTGCATAGAATTAGCCTTTATTTTCCTCGTAAATTCCTTAACGCTACTATCCGTTAGAAACCCATTTTGCTTAAAATAACAGCAGATTTGGCACGAAAAGTTAGCGTAAGCACTAAAGGATGCAGAGACAAAATTTTGTCTTATTAATAAATTTGTCGGATTAAAAGTTGGTATTTCTATTAAAAACATTATTATCACAATGTCACGGTTCGTATAAAATACGACAGAGCGACATAATGGAGGCGACAGCGCGTCGATAAGGTCAATACCAAGATAAGAAAGGTCTCTGTTTTTTAGACTTAAGTCAGTGAGTTTAAATATAACAGCTGCAAATGCAGATAAATATAATGCGTAGCAATTTGTTCGTTCTTGATAGCTGTACTTACGACTTTAGGCACAGGCTATCGCTAGCAATTAAAATAAATGATGATTACGTTTATATTAAGTGTACCTACATAATTATACTTATCTATCTACCAAAGAAATTTTTCTTGTTTTTTTTTCTAGCGCGGCTAATGACCGCGGCTTCGTTCGCGTAGATTTATTTTTAAAATCCTGTGTGATAGGATGATAGGACTCTTATAATATACATATAATATTTCTATATAGTCAATAGCCCAACGGTTAAAGTCTCAGGATCGATCCCCACCCGTTGCACATATTGTCGTACACACTCCTAACACTTTAGTTTATAATAAGTAACTTTAAGTTTAAATTTAAGACACGTCCGTCTATTTGCTGCTTTTGTAGACACATTTTGTAATGAACAGTGGCTAGTTCTTAATCATGGATCTATTATTTTTGTTCTTTTACTGTCATAATCTGTTGTGTGTCTAATAAATAAAATAAAAAATAAAATAAACACAAGCTTTCGACCTCCTCTACCCTCGAAGTAAAGATACTTCGAGGGTAGAGGAGAATATTAGTAAAGTGCAGCTTGGCTGATATCTTTTATTAAAACACAAAGCTTTAATAATTTAGGTTGCCTAAATAAATAATCATCCCCTTAAACTCTCTTCAATACATTTACCTGCTTGTAAAATTGATTCTCATTCAAAAAGTGTCCCGTGTACACTGTACAATTCTGTTTGAAATAAAGCAGTCTTTTAAAACCTTTTCTATATTTTAAACATGTGTAACTTAGTAGTCAGTAGGTACTCTGTAGGTACTGTGTGTACCATACTCGCCGAAGACTCCGATGAGCATAATAGGTGACTTGTCTGCTTTGATTTATATTACGGTGACTAGAAAAACAGAGGTTAACCGCCACATTGAAATAGCGGTCATTACAATAAAGACAGTCATAAAGTTCACACAATATGTCAACTCGCATAAGGGTTGTCAAGTGCGAACCTTCCGTAAATTACTACATTTCAGTACTTTGACACACATTATGTAACAATACATAAAATTAAATACAAACCTTTAATCTTTTAATCTTTTAATCTTTTAGGATACCTATTGGGCTATCATTATGTATCATAAAAAGTTTAGGGTGTACTGTATACCTAAATGTCCGTGATGTAGACCTAGAGCTAGACCTACTGATAAAACTCTCACCCGCTCAGCTTGTCCGCTCTTACCTGAAAAATAAATAGATAAAACAATTTTATAATATTATTTTTATCACAGTATAAAAACTTTAGTTTCTACACACAACTAAATAACAATTTTATTTGATGTTTGGTGGTGTTGATCCTAGATTCGGATATCACTGGTTTGTACGGGTTAACCTTTTGGAACGGTTAACCTGAACCGATTTAGATGGGATTTTAACAGAGGATCATACAAGGAGTAACTTAAGGGAAGTTATCCCAGAAATAATTAGAGTTTCTTTGTAAAAAATGAACTAATTATGCTAGGCATGACATAGTCAACTCTGTTTCTGGACAAGTCACAGAGGCATATTAGGCTAATTTTATTCCAGGAAATTAAAATTTCTCAAGAAATTTTGATAAACCTAAATACGCGCGGACAAAATCGAGGGAAAATTCTAGTCCCTAATAAATGCGAATTTAACTTGTATGTCAGTCTGTTTGTTACCTTTTCACTGCTCAACTACTGAATATGCCTTGAATAAAGATTTTATTAATAGATTTCATCTCGGCATCTCTGTTATCTCGGATTGATGGAATAAAGTAACTTTCGGGAAAAATTAAAGAGTTCCGGAAAATCCACGCAGACGAAATCGCAGGCATCAGTTAGTTTAGTTACTTTAAAAGTAGGCACCATAGACGAATGATATTTACTAGAATTGTCAAAGGTATGCAGCCAATAAACACGCTCCAAACATATCTACTATACCTACTATGAGTACGTACATTAACATCTGATTTTACAAGTGAAGTTAGACGTGGAATCAAATAACCGGGCGCTTTCACGAACGCGATGCAGCTCGATTTATTTGAACACAGTGCACAGTGTACCACCTATTCGACTGAAAACTGACGCTGAAATCGATTTCGCTGTATTTGAAGTGAACCTCGGTCCTCGCTCCTGTACCTATTCGTGAATTCGACCGTGACAAATCTAAACTGTAGTGCCGTACAGCTGTACAAATGCCAGCCGATTAGTGAAGGTAAATCGGATGGATTTTGGAAATGGTGTCGATTTCTGGCGCACCAAAACTATTAGCGCACATTACTAGGGTACGAGAAAACGAATAGGTACTAGAGCTACTAAGTTTAAACTTTACGTCACACAATGCTTCTATCGAAACGAAATACTTCACTACTACAGACTACAACCGAGTCTGAGCGGACTTCATGAAATAACAAACAAAATGACAACTGTAACAAATATAAAATCTTTAAGACCTAATATTTTAATGCGAAAGTGTTTATTTGTTGGTTGCTTGTTTATTGCTTTTGATAGCAACAGATGTGCATGACTTTTTTCATGTGCGAGCTGAGAACCTGGAGATTGTCATAGCTTCTTTTTATCCCGGAAAAACAAAGACTTCTGGCGGGCTATTTTAAAAACAACCATACTAGTGGTTCGCCCCGAACTGAGACCTCGCGGTAACGGTATCCCATGATTATTCATTCAATCGATACATGATAACCAATACTGACATTATTATTATGCCCGTTTTCACCAAACATATCTAAATCATCCCCTAAGTAGCAAATACAATCCTAAGTCCTAACATCCGTCCCAATGTCCTTTTAGGTGTCCCGTACAGGATCGTGATAAATAAGTTGACAGAAATCATCACCTAACTTATCATAGGTAGCCCGTAAAGGTTAGGGAACGTTACTGAAAACATTGAATTATTATGTAGGTACTAACGAGTGAAACCGGGTTACGGGCATCTGTAAAAATCGTCATCTATCGACGTAAATAGAAAATATACAAAATGTAGTACTTAATAGTTTATTGAAGTTTGATATTTAACTAAAAAATAATTTTAATTGAATAATATGGTATTATATTATTATGTAACTAAATAATAATGGTCGACGCAAAACTGTTTTTGGGATAGGTCGTAGTCGTAATCTCCTAGTTCCATGGAATAGTGCCTAATGTAATGACTGCGCCATCTATTAGCATTATTGTGAAGCTATGTTGATGCTATATGAATTACTGATGCCCATTAAAAATTAAATAATCTCGTTTCTTTATAATATTCATATAATTTTAGTATTTGTTGTTCAAGTACAGGATATAAGTGAAATAATAAAAATAAAACAGGTTGAAAATACGTAGCGGATTTTGCTAGAGAGCGTCTTCAAGCGAGCGTATAAAATCGCCACTTTGAAAGCCCCCCATTTCGTCAATTTTAAAGGAAAAAATAAAAAAAAAATATTTTTGTACTCGGTTCGAAATTATCTTTAACATGATATGTTACAATTTTATATAACGCGATATTTTTTTTTTTTTACTTCGCATTCACTTCTATGAGAGCCCCCCTGAAATAAAGGTTTTTATAATTTTTTTATGCAATATTCGGCTGAAGGCCATCAGTTCACATATTATATCTAAATTTGAAGTAATTACGTTCAGTAATTCAAAAGTTATAAGGCTCTGACAGACGGACGGACGGAAGAACGGAAGGACGGACGGACGGACGGACGGACGGACGGACGGACGGACGGACGGACAAGAGCAAATTCACCTAGTAGACTCAGAGACCTCGCTTCGCTCGGTCAATTAATATTACTTTTCTTGTAGTTTCACTATCTCATGTCTTGTGGCACCATTAAGGCTAGCGGCAATGCCAATACGCCCGGAAAACATTTCCTAAGCTCCTTCTATTATTAGGCGACGTTATAGCATAGGCGATTCGCCGCGCGTATAAACCTTGGCCATATCGCGCGACGCGGACGGCTCGCACGACACGCCAAACCGCGCGCCGCCGGCCGCGCGGCGAATCGCCTATGCTAAAACGTCGCCTAATAGCTACTTCTTTATCAAACCGATAGACGACGTCTATTGGGCGGCCACTGCTGCACAAATCTCTTATAAAAAATTATACTCTTACTCTTGATACAGTCAGATAAAAAGTTATGAATTGTTATGTAAAAGTGTAAATCCACACATGAAAAGCTGACGCGGCCGATATGGCCGTATTTGGAATAAGCCAGCCTCTGTATCAGAGTATTCGAGCGAGAACGATCTAAAACGAAGTGCCGTATAGATATGAGGACATTTGTATTGCAAGAGTGGTTTGTATACGAAACTTTCGTGAGCTGACTTTTGATAGACTATCAGCCTTGTTGTGCAAATAATGATAGTTGGTTGGCTTATACTGTATACGTGTAAGTACATTTGTATACTTTAGGTACATGCGCAGCGGAGCACCTTCAAACCTGCCTACTGAATACACCTTTATGTTCAAACTCAATATTTTGTATTAGGTCTGTGAAATATCAAATATTATGTACATGACGTGTCAAAGTCAAGACTCTACCACCGCCGCCGGCAGATGTTTCAATGTAGCACATTATATTGTAAGCATCTGAAAACAAAGCACACTATGCGACCAATATAGTTTTCCGTTTGAGCTAATTGTTGAAGATTTTTGCCTACTTTCGGATCTCACTAGATCGAGTCCTGAAAGCTTCAACCCACAGATTCATTCATACATGTAAATAATTTAATTACATACAGTTTTATTTAGATTATTACCTTTAATCAACACAATATTATTTGGTTATGGACATTATTTTGATTGATATACTTATAGCTAAGAACATTAACATTGTTTTAAATACTTAAGTGCTGTTTATATTATATAATTATAGTTTCGTATTAAATTGTATTAATTAAGTAGCTTTAAAAGTTGTATTAAACTGTGTTTATAATTAAGTCATCTAGATTAAGATATTTCATCCAATAAAAGAAATTCATATGGGTTTGTTTTTACTCACCTTTAATATTAAGTTTACTTACTGTATCGTAGTTATAACATTTCGAGAATAGATATGTGATAGTTAGACGCACCCTATTGGCTAAAACCGATTCTGCAACTCGCAATAAACCAGCAGTATGCGCGCGTCTCGAAAAGCAATAAATAGCGGCCTCCCCTGGCCTACTTACGCACTCACACTGAGATGGTTGAGAGGCAGATCGAAGAGCACTTCTCCACTGCCCAACCGGACGAAGAACCTCCAATATTCTTCTCGCCGGGCTTGGTGAAAAGGGCCATTAAGAAACTAAAGCCAAAGAAAGCCCCCGGAGGCGACGGCGTCACCAATGCCGCCCTCCGCCGTCTTCCGCGACCCACAATCGTTGCGGTTACAGGCCTGTTCAACGGAGTCCTACGAACAGGCCACTTTCCAAACGTATGGAAGACCGGCATAGTTATTATGCTCCCCAAGCCCGGAAAAAACGTACTCCGTCCCGAGAGCTACCGCCCCATAACGCTGCTTCCGACTATCTCCAAACTCTTTGAAGGACTGTTGCTCGAGAAGTTGGTCCCACATTTGACCCCCCGTCCAGACCAGTTTGGATTCCGAGCAGGACACAGCACGACACAACAGCTTGCTCGTGTCCTGCACAACATCACGGCATCGTACAATAAGAAGGAGAAGACGGTGGCCGTCTTCTTGGATATGGAGAAGGCGTTTGACCGTGTGTGGCACAGCGGTCTGCTCTACAAGCTCGCCAACACGTCAACGCCTCTCCAACTGCAAGGAATAATCCGCTCATTCCTGAAGGAGCGAAGGTTCAGAGTTAGGGTGGACTCAGAACTCTCCCTCGAGAAGCCAATCTTAGCGGGCGTACCACAGGGCAGCTGCCTCTCGCCCGTGTTGTACGCCCTCTACACAGATGATATCCCCTGCCCGGCGAATGTTACCCTGGCCCTATATGCAGACGACGCTGCTTACGTGGCGTCCTCGCTTACCCGAATCCATGCTGCGGGGAAAATACAAAAGGCATTGGATCTTCTCCCGCCCTGGCTCCACAAATGGAGGATGAGTGCTAACCCAAGAAAGACGCAGGCAATCATCTTTGGCGGCCGTGTCAAGGAACCCCCCCCGGAACTTACTTTGTTGGGCGAAAAGATTAAATGGAGTCCGACAGTCAAGTACCTGGGGTTGACTCTGGACAGTAAGTTGACCATGCGCCCACACATCAAACGGATCGCCGCCCTGGCTAGGGCCTCAACACACGCACTCCGTCCAGTACTCCGTTCCCGGCTCCCGCTACGCACCAAGCTCGGCGTGTACAAGACCTACATACGCACCCGACTCACGTACGCGGCCCCCGCGTGGTACGCGTTAGCGAGCGAGTCCGCCAGGAAGACCTTACGCTCCCAACAGAATCTGGCCATAAGGAACACCGTGAACGCCCCTCGATACGTAAGGAACTCTGTCATTCAGAGAGACCTACGTATCGAGACCATCGACAAGTTTATCGCCCGCCAGACGAAGCTGCTCTTCGAGCGGGCCGACAGCTCAACGCATGTCCACCTGCAACAGATCGCCCCATGGCACGCTCGCCCTCCTGACCGGAAAGCGTTCCCTCGGGACCTGCTCCCGAGGAGGGACGCCGACTCTGAGGACGACAGCAAATAAAAGAAGAACCGTCCCCGAAAGGGACGAATCCAAGGACGGCGCCGTATTTACGGCGTGCGGAAGATCCCATCCGCGTGGGGCACACTAGCCCCGAACGGATTTCCCCATTTCACGGGAGGGAAATGCGCGAAGAACACGTTAGCGACCTACTTACGCACTTCATAACGAGGCTTCGAGGCGAGCGCATCTCCTGCGCTCTGCAACTACAACAAGTGTTTTATTTCACTAATCCCTGCTGTGGTCCGGATTACAAGAATCCTCCACACTAATGTTCAGTTCTCCAAGAGTAAGTTTTAGTAAAACATGTAAAAACAAATATGGTTGAGCGAAGCAACGGCTGGGTCATGCGTCATGCTCGTGAACGGGTTCCAGCGGCGAGAATGGGGCGGGGCTACTTTTTGTCTGCCCGTCTTAACATGTATTGAATTGTAAGTAGGTATGCATTTTTGGAACTTCCCCTCATTGTGGAAACACTGCATACATGGCATAGTACTACCTATTGTAAACTATTTTGAAAAGAGCAACCGCCGAGTTTCTTGCTGGTTCTTCTCGGCAGGAATGGCATTCCGAACCAGGTGGTAGATTCATCGACTATTCAAAAGCACGTGTAAAATGTTTTGAATAAAAATATTTCTATTCTATTCTATTTTTGACGACCTTCCTGGTGCAGAAGTGAGCGCTGTGGTCTTTAAACTGGGAGGTCTTCGGTTCGATTCCCGGAAGGGGCAATTTGGGATTTTATTATTTGAATTGTCTCTGTACGATCCGGTGGGAGGCTTTGGCCGTGAGCCGTGGCTAGTTACCACCCTACCGTCAAAGACGTGCTGCTAAGCGATTTAGCGTTCCGGCACGATGGCGTGTAAAAACACATTAGGGGTATGGGTTGAATCTACACTGTCATACCCCTTCCAAGTTAGCCCGCTACCATCTTAGACTGCATCGTCACTTACCATCAGGTGAAATCGCAGTCAAGGACTATATCTTTCATCGAATAAAAAAATAAGTATTTGCACCTATAGTAAAAACAGCAAGTACCAATTAATATGTAACAAAAAACATTTAACTTTTAAGTATAGCTAACATATTATACACATACATAACACAAGTACCAAAAAAAAATTCCTACCTACATAATATTTTAATGGTCACTTAAACTCTAACAAAGTATGGACGTATTACAAAGGAGTTTGATATTTTAATTTCGGAAACAGTTTAATCAACGTATATTATAATAATATTATGTGTTATGTTCGGACGATTAAAATTACATACGTTGTTCGTATTGCAATAGGAAACAAAAGTACCTTGATCAACTCGCAAAATTTACAATTCCACCTTACGAATATAGTATGCGGTGAAACAAAAACAAAAACATTCAGCTGTTAAATCCGCTTTCGCATAATTAACCTATTCACACCGGGCTTATTTTAACTCAAAGGAATGGGATTAAAAAAATAATATGAAATCCTGTCACGAAAGCCCGCGCAGGTAGTACCTGGAGGGAGGGCTTGAAAATAAAAAGTATTCGCCAAATGGAGCGTCGTTCGTGCACTCCTTTTGTCACTAGAACCCCCTACACCGCCCGCAAATGTCTTTATGAGTGCCAATAATTCATGCGACGGAGAATCCACGGAATCCATTAAAAGAACAGAGAGAGTTATTCATAAAACTCTCGGCAGATTATTCTCCCGTCATTCAGATTCATAATAGATGTTAAACGGGACTTTTTGTTCATTCGTTCAATCAATCAATTTTGTTCAATCTTCGCACCGATTCTGTACTCCTATTTCATAATCTACTTAACGACAAACAATTAATTAACGGCAAAAAACAAGTGAACAAACAAACTCATTAATACTCAATTATTTGTAAGAGAATCTTACAGGTATTAATTTAGTATATTAGCTTTTGCCCCCTTAGGAGTTGAATTTTCAAAGATTCTTTCTTAGCGGTTGCCTATGTTATAATGTATGCCAAACAGCATGATCCGTCCAGTGATTTGAGCTATAATAGTTGACTTCCCTACTTACCTACTCAATATACATAGACTTGTGAATATGAGACATAATTTATTAATGAAAGTTAAAATAAACTTAATAGTTATTTGTTCAACAAAATAGCAAGTTTTTTTGGAGTTTATTGGAGTTTACTCCTTAAGAATCGATATTAGGCGCCCGGTATGAGAAAAATTCGAGGAGTAAAATCTACTTATGAATGACCTCGTTACGTTTTTCACAACGATGCAAATTTCTACCCTAACGTTGAGTAAATAAGGTTGGTTTTCGCTTGAGTTGTCGAATGCGAAAGAGCTTTCGCTTCGGGAAGCCGAGCGCGTACCGATCGGGGCCCGAGCGGCGCCAGACGCAGCGAGCGCCGCGAATGCATTACGACGTTTTAAGGAGTAAACTCCAGTCGTGCGTCGGAGCTGACACACACACTTTTTTTTGTTGTTGCGAGTGCCTAGTTTGAATCCCGAGAGAGCGAAGGATTCTTATTTAGAATCCTAGTGTAGTGAGGGATTCAAAGGCACAAGAAACAAAAATCTTTGCTATCGTGTGATATATTTATATAACTTTTCAAATCAATAGCGAAAAAATACAAGATGTAAGAAAAATATTCATCACACTAAGGAATTTTTAAATTCATGTATATTACATACTAAAATATGATAAAACCATAGTTTCTGAGCTGTTCTTTACACCTTTGGCAATTCTCCAATCGTTAAATAATATGGCTTTCAAGTATTTTTCATGCGACTCTTCCGGAAGAAAGTTTTATTCAGTGTTAGATACTGATTCCTTTAATTCTGATGGTGTTGAATTATCCCTAGAATCACTCATTTTGTTACTTTTAAAACATTTATAACAATTTTCTTAAAAGTAGGTACGTAATTATTTATGATAGACAATTTTACTTTTGTTTTCTCGTCATGTTTTATTCTTTTTTTGTCTGCGTTCGGATTTAAGTAATTAATTAATATTAATTCTTCTTAAATCTTTTACGTTTTACAGGTTTATAAATTCTGAAACACATTTTAACAAAAACTCAATAGTTTAAGTCTATATATATAAAAGAAAGTGGTGTTAGTTACACTATTTATAACTCAAGAACTGATGAACCGATTTGGCTGAAAATTGGTGGAGAGGTAGCTTAGAACCAGGAGACGGACATAGGATACTTTTTATCCCGTTCGACCGCGTTTCCGTCAAGTCACTATAAAACGTGGTATAACAAAAACGCATCTGACATGGAATAACAAAACGCAAATGACAGTGGAATAACAAAACGTAAATGACAGCTAAACGTAATTTTGTCTTTGTTGGTTTGTCCGTCAATCACGCTGCAAAAAACCTACCTACGGATTGACGTGATTTTTTTGAATAGGTATAGTTGAGAACCTGTAGAGTGTAAAGCATCCCGGAAAATCAAAGAGTACCCTCAGGAATTTAAAAACTGAATCCACGCGGACGAAGTCGCGGGCATCAGCTAGTATGTAATAAAATAGAAAATTTTGATGAAATAAAATGTAGGTAGGTATAAAATATTTTAAACAAAATATCCGAACTTTCTTGAGACGATGAATTGAAGAAATGCCAATCCAAAGCGTTCTAAATTCAAAACACTTTTTCTCACTGAGTGAGCAAAAACAACATTTGCACACTGGTTTTTTGCAGCAAAGGCGCCCTTTTTGGGCTAGAGAGGTGAATGTATAAATAAACTAGAATGCGATTTTGTTTTATACTATGTATTTGTATTTAAATCCGATGTGGCCGATATTATTTACTTTATTATGCACAGAATATTATAAGACGATTATGTTATATTCTATTATGTTTCTGTTATTCTATTAACAGTATATAGGTCATAATCATTAGATAGTGATTAAGCATTATAAGACGCTTATTTTCTGTTGTATGTATTATGTAGACTTACAATTGCCTTCTAATAATAACTGTCCAAATGTCGTCAAATAGGTATGTATTAATTTTCACATTATATTAAGATCCATTTAATATTTGGTACAACCAGGTATAAGGTGTTTAATTAATACTTACTTACTTAAAATGTGTAATAGAACAGTAATAGTTTATTCAATAATCAGAAATAAGTGGATCTACATATTATATAAAAGCGAAAAAATTACTACTAATTATATTTACAAAAAATACACGCCGTCCAAGTGATCGCTAATGGGCATGGTGCCCAAAACACTGGCGCTATTACCTCTCTGAATAGCGAGGCTAAGCCTTTGGGCTAAATAAGCGCCAGCTCTTTGGTCACCAGAGGCGTGGATCAATTTTTGGGACACGACATTTACAAAATTTTTCGTGTCCGATGACCATGGACCCAGAGTCTCAAAAGCAAGCGCCGCAAAAATATAATCCTTACAAATGGCAGAGTATTTGCGGCGCTTAAGCAACTGAGCGGATTCGGCAGCTGCACCCGCCTTTTGGCACGAGCCCGGTAGGTGGGACGCAGCCAACGTATCAACGCAAGTCACGTCCCACACCAGTGCGCGACCCATCGTCCACGGTACTATAGTCATCCCGTCCGGCCTCTTGCCGTCATCCCTGAACAAACCGGAGGGTTCCAGTTGTGCAGGGATGGAGGCAGTGACCAGAGCGCGACGGACTATATCATTGAGAGCACCGTGGCGATAATTTAATTAATCCATAGTATTGTCGATAGTTGTAATCTATTTTTCGGAAACAATAGTTGGAAGTTTAATAAATCTGAAACCAAAAATAATGATTTTCAAAATCGGAACGTACCAATATTTTTAGTTTATGAATATCCAGCACACGCATGGTTTATTTAAATAACAAATATCGTACAGTACAGAATGTATTGTTATTGCATTGTAGCATGTACGGAGAGCGCAGCACATAAAAACAAAACTTTTCTAGAACAAAGAGGGATTTAGATTTATTTCCCGGAACACTAGTTTCGAAACTATTACTGGCGAACAACGAAAGCGCCGATTGACTTTACTGTTTTATTTTAGTGTTTTCGAGACCGCTCAACTTTTTCAAACAAACCCATGGCAGGGTTGTTTATACATACATAAATGCGCACGTTTGTTTCCTTTAGAAGATTTAAGGCCAAGTGACAAAGACAAAATATGCGAATAAGCTATCCGACACTTATCAGAAGGTGGTGAAAATGGCCCTTAGATTTCAATTCAACTAATTGTATTTGATAATGAAAATGACTACTTCTAAGTAACGTTCACTAAAACACATTGCACTCCAATACTCTCTTCAGCATCACATGATCGTTCATGAGTGAATGCTATTTCAATGAACATTTCCACACACACAAAGTGTGCTTGTTTGGTACACAAAGAGTGTGTGTGGTTGGGACTTGGGTAGCTGGGTTGGGACGCGCTCAAGAACAACATACCTACTATATGTTTTGATCGCAAAAACCAGCGTTTGGTTTTTTTTCCTTTTTTTTTTTTTGCAAAACCAATTAATATTTTAAACAAAATATTAGTTGGAGTTGTCGGTTATGGTCCTTCAGAATTGCAGGTGAGAAATGAAACTGCAGTGATGTAGTCCAGCGGAGTCCTGGTTTTAATTTTGAATTTCTCTTATAAACTACATAATCGTCAGTGGCATGAACGTTAATTAGTAATTACAAATATTGTCACTATCATTACATTAAAAAGTATTAGGTAAATATTTATGTTTATGATGGTGTTACAAATACACAGGCAATCTGTAAAATCTAGCCGTTGGCGTTGACAGGAGTTTTAAGTTTGCCTACTCCGTCGTATCATTTTACATAATATTTTGTTTGTTAACCCTGTTCCGTACCACAGTACAGTCAATCAGCCTCTCTCTTTGTTGGCATTGTAATTTCTAATGAAACAAACATTTAACTAAAATAGAACGGGCAAAGTCGCCAAACTGAATCAGAGTTTGCCGTTCATCTGTGTCGAAATTGCGGTTCACTACCAGGGTAGCATCAATGGAGAGGCAATCGAGTGAGACGGGCAGTCGGCGGCGGTCTGGCAACGGCGAGGCAATTACTTCGGCGCGTCAACAATGATTTACGATAATATAATGGCCTTCGCCTACATTGTACAAATGACTCGCGACGCGACGGATGAAATCTATTCAGTTTAATACGTAAAGGAAAAATTTAAATATATATATCATGAACAATACGAATTAGGTATTTATGCTTTCAATACCTAAATGCATATTTCAGTCCATCTGTAGAACTTTTCTAAAGGGTTTCACTTTCTTGTTTCAATAAATTATAAAATGTTCCAAGTAATGATACTCATTAGTGATCATAAAATTTTCTCGCCGTATCTAAAAAATTGCTTCAATTACCTATTTACCTATAAAAAAAAAGCCGGCCAAGTGCGAGTCGGACTCGCGCACCGAGGGTTCCATACTCCAAAAGTAAAAGTAAAACGATAATATTATATTAATTTGCATAATTATCGTTAACTTTGTTTGTAGAGGTTTATTGTTAATATAAAAAAACTATGCTAGTTAGAGCGTTGATTTTATTTTTCCTGTAAAATATACATAAAACTCTGTTGAACATAAAAAAATAAAAAAATAAAAATAAAATCATTTTATTGCAGGCCAGGGACCCATATAAAAACTGGTCAAATACAATGTTAAAAGTAAAGTAAATAAAAATTGAAAATTAAAAAGAAATTACATAAGTAAATTAAAATTAATAATAATAAAATAACTTAAAAATTAAGTTATTTTACGTTAGGGGTCTGGTGTACCCTAAGCCAGTGCTTGTAAAACATGTTGTCAGGGGATACCTGAGCGACGACTTTCATCAGTATATTATTAGAATTGCGGACGGTTTCCCAGAAACCCGCAATTCTATTCCTGATTATAGCGTAATAGTCAGGGACACCAGCGTCGGCGAACATGCCCGACGCGCTGCAATACCTTGGCATTTTTAATAAAATGCGAAGGGCATCGTTGTACTGTACCCTGAGGATGTTAAAGGATCTTTTGGTGTATTTGATCCATAATTGTGATGTATAGAAACTCATACAATAAGCTTTAAACAACGTAACTTTAACATCCTCAGAGCACCGTGAAAACCGACGAGCGAGCATGTTACACCGTATTGCCAGTGACCTACGCTCTCGTTCTATATCAAAATCGTCGCTCAGGCTTCCCGTCAACATGTGTCCAAGATACCTGAACTGCTGCACAACCTGAACTGGTGTTCCGTCTAATAAAACTGGCGGAATCCTCTCCGGACCCTTTCCAGCTCTAAAGATTAACATTTCAGATTTGCGCACATTGTATTTTAATCCATGCCTCAAGGCATAATTTTCGCAAATTGATACTAATTTACGTAGACCGTTTATTGAGGGGCTAAGCAGCACCATGTCGTCAGCGTAACTTAAGTTATTAAAACAAACTCCGTCAATGTGGCAACCGATGCCCGTGCCACTTAGCTCCCCAATAAGGTCATTTACATAGAGATTGAACAGGTCCGGGGAGGTTAGCCCTCCCTGACGCACACCGCATTCTAGCCTAAACTCACTAGAGGCTGTGTCACCCCAACGCACAGTGTTCGTTTGGTTCTCGTACCAGTATCTCACAAGCTCGACAATGCTGCTGTGGACGTTTGAGTCACGCATTTTTCTCCATAATATATTATAATTAACAAGATCAAATGCGCGACTCAGATCCAGGAAACACGCATAAATTGATGTTTCACGACGGTTATAATAACTCACGGCATGCTTCAGAGACAGAATTGCTGAGTCCGTAGAGAGACCGGGACGAAAACCAAACTGAGCATCACTTATTTGTACTTTCTTCATCAGTTCAGGCTGCAGCAGTCGCTCAAGCACTTTTCCGGCAATTGTCCCTAACGAGATTGGCCTATAATTGGCTATGCTAGACATGTCACCCGTCTTGTTTTTTGGTACAGGGACCACTACCGTCCTTAACATATCCGCTGGAAGATAGCCGTACTTAATACACATATTAAACAGTATTGAGAATGCTTCATACAACTTGTTTCCAGCGTAGAGCATGTGCTCAACACTCAGACCATCATGACCTGGTGACTTACCACGCTTCATGTCTTTAATAGTTCTGAATATGCAAGTTGGACTAAACTCTAATATTTTAGGCGAAGGTGACGATGGCTGCGAGTCAAGCACATGCTCCACAACTAGTGGCTTTACAGAAAAATGTTTCGCAAACATATCGGCTATTTCTTTGGTATCCTGTACATTATTAACACTCAATGGCCTACTATCTTTTTTATTTAATAATTTGGTCGCTTTCCAAAACTGAGTGAAATTTTTATCAGCACGATGCATCGCTAACATGTCCATTTTTATAGCTTCTTCATGGTTCTGGCACCATTTTAATTTATTTTTAAATATAGCGCGACTTTTTGTCATGTCACTACACTAGCGGCACGCTATGATGGCCGGTTTGACGTTTGTCCGCTCATGAAGTTCCGTATTAATTGATAACGACTTTGAAGGAAATAATTGTATTACTTTATTGACGATAGTGATGTGCAGAGATTCATAAATTTTATCGAATGTAGTTTTAGGTTTAGGACTCAAAATTTATTTATTAAATTGATTTCTAAAATGTATACAAGTGTAGAAAAATCAGTTTGCACCATTTAAGGGGTGAATGTACTTGTGAATATGAACAATTTTCACTATGTGGACAAACCTCTGAAATCGCAAAAAAATATCAGCTGTTTCATACAAAAGGTAAAATTTTTATTTTTATATGATATATACCACAACTCGGCATTTGGTTTTCTAAATTGAAAATTTTTAAAAATGGAATCTAATACGATCGTCACATAGGATCGCTGGCTAGCACAACTACTACCTCCGGCAAACTCGCGTCAATGCTCAATGCAAAACAAAGCAGTTTCGAATTGACGTTGCTTCGAAAAGTATAAACTGTCAGTGCAATGCGATTGTGATATAGTTTTGACCTGGCTTTGGATTTCAAATATTGATACTGCATTACTGTTGACCCTTGCTCGTTAATTTGGACTCTGTTCAAGCCCTTTGTTGTGGATTTCGTCGATATGACCGAACGTACGCAGAGAACTGTTCTAAATAGTCAGACACGTGAGTTCGTAATACGCCTTCGTAACTATTTCGATCGTGAAGCTCAAAATGGAGGGCCAATTTTACCTATAACGTCAGTGGTTGAACGCGTAGCTGATGCGCTTAATATTGGACAACGAACTGTTAGACGGATAACTAAAAAAAAATATGGCGAGACTGACACAGAAGAAAATAAACTTCACACACCAAAAAAGAGAAAACGAGCAAAACCAGTCGTAGGCATCGATAGCTTTGATGCCGATGCTATCCGAAGACATGTTTACGGCTACTATTTACAGAAGGAGTATCCAACAAGAAAAAAGTTGGTGCATTCACTGAAGGAAGCTGGATTATTCTTCGGTGGGGAAAGTTCTTTAACGAAGATTTTGAAGACCATTGGATTTCGATACAAAAAATGTAACAAACGCAAAATATTGATGGAAAGATTTGATATAGCGATGGCAAGGTATACTTTTTTACGGCAAGTGAAAGAAATCAAAAATTGGCAAAATGTTGTGTTCTTGGATGAAACATGGCTTAATGCTAACCATACTGTAGGCCGTTCTTGGAACGATGACACAGCAGCATCTACTTCCAAAGTTCCTGTAGGAAAAGGATCGCGACTTATAATTTGTCACGCCGGAACCATCAACGGGTTTGTCGAAGGTTCTCTCATGGCTTTTGCGTCAAAAACCACTGGAGACTATCATGAAGACATGAATGGAGAAAAGTTTACTGAATGGTTTACCTCAATGTTGTGTAGCCTCCCTGAACCATCTATTATAATTATGGACAACGCCCCATACCACTCGATGCAAATTGACAAGCCACCTGCCCAATCCCAAAAGAAAGCTGATATCGTCGCATGGCTTCGTAAAAATGGCGTAGATGCAAACATGAATATGTTAAAAGCGGAATTAGTACGTCTTTTAAAAGAAAACAAACCAACCAAGATCCGATACGTCATTGACGAAATAGCATTAGAACATGGGCACAGAGTTATACGGTTACCGCCTTACCATTGTGAGTATAATGCGATTGAGTTGGTGTGGGCTCAAATTAAGGGATATGCTGCAAGACACAATACAGAACCCCCATTTACCACAAAAAAAATGCTAAAATTATTAGAAGAAGCTTGTGAACATGTGACTAAAGGAGACTGGGAAAAGGTTGTGAATAGAACTGTTAAATTAATAAGGGAAGATTATGAAAGAGAGGTGAAAATAGATAATATTATAGAAAACGAACATATAATTATTAATGTAGGTGATGATAGCAGTGACGACAGTGAAAATAGTAGTATGGACGAATCTGATTAATTATGGCCTTTTGTGGCACCTTTTTTGGTATCTTTTGTATTCATATGTTTCTTGTGTGCATATAAAGTATGTATATTCATTTTCATTCAAATATTCAGTTCGTTCAAATAAATTAAATAAACATATACATTTTTGTTTTATTAAACCTATTTAATCAGGTACAAAAACAAAACTTAATTGTTTTTTGTTCGAGAATAAATTGACATTCCACATCACTATTGTAATGTGTCAAACCGGCCATCATAGCGTGCCGCTAGTGTATATATGCTTCCACTAGTAGGCCTACCACAGTCTATCCAAAACTTAAAACATTGTCTTGCATTTTGGTAACTGTCTTTAACGTGCCGGTTCCAGCCAACTACTTGTTTTTTATGGCGGGATTTGTGTACACCAGACCCAGTGCATTTACTATTAATAGCTGCATATTGTAAAATAGCAATAACGTCACAATAAAAATTATTAATAAAATCTAAAACATCATTATTATTATTACCTAAATTATTTTCCCATTTTGTATCACAATGACTAGATTCAAGTAATTTACTAAGATTTTCAGTGCATAAGTTAGTGTACATATTTATTTCGTCTGTATTTCTCAGACCCCATTTTATTTCTTTATCTAAATTATCATTATTGCACTCTTTATCATCTACTTTTTTGGTCATTAACCTAATATCACAGTTGACAAACAATGGAAAATGATCTGACCAATTCACATTGTTATCTACGTTTATACTTACAACAGTGTTTTGTGCAGCAATGGTAGTCAGGCAATGATCCAGCCACTTGGTCGTTCCGTGAGACTCACTGAGGAAGGTAAATGTTCCTGAGTCAGTTCCTAGCTTATCTATGTCTGCACACACCCATGTTTGCTCCTCACAGAACGACAACATTTCTTTGCCGAATCTAGCTGAGGGATGCGCATTGTAGTCACCGAGCATAAATACTGTTTCAATCCCACATTCTTCAATCACGGCACTCATCATGCTTAGAATATCCGTGAACTCTGTCAGATTATCTTCAATATCGACAGGCATATATACGTTGAAGAGTAATAAATGGCGATTTGCAGAACAAATTTTGACAGCAGCCAACCTATCACTCTCGCAGTCCACTACGGTTACATTATTAAATAAAGACTTACGCCACATGATAGTTAGACCTCCGTAGGGACGTCCACGCAGTATCCCAACTGAAGAGTCCACGGATGATTTCGAGAATGACGCGAAATTATCGTCTATTTGATTTACAAAGCAAAGGTCGTGTTGAAGCAACCATGTTTCCTGCAAAAAAATAATGTCGGCAGCCTTACAGATTTTTCTTACGGCGTCAATGGAACGTTTAATACTTTTACAATTAAACGAAACCATACGAATTACATTATTCTGTATAGCACTGTTAGGTTGTACTGGCATTATCTATTGTATTTAGTGGCGGTATTCGTGTATCGTTCCTTGTACCGTCTGTATACCAAACCAGTAGGCCAAAATTTTCCATCCAAAAAGATTCCGAGTTTTCTCGTAGGTACCGTGACTTTAAACGAATTAAAGGATGTTTCATTTCTCTGTTTAAGCTGCTCGACACCTAAGCATTCCTCCCCCATGTCAGTAATATGCTCCAAAATATTGTCCACAGAAACCGATTTTTGGGCACGTGAAACATATATGGAACAGTGCGAATCAGCCACCTGAATTTTGCACTGTGAGTCGGATGTTCCTCGCATGTTTTTTAATTTACGCTTCTTATTTGTCACAACCGTGAAAGGAGCATTCGTGTCGACCGGCATTATTTCACTTAAACTCGTGGCTTCGCACGCCGAGGCAGGAACGGGCTGAGCTGCTACGCCCGATTGACCCGAACTCTCACGTGACATACGAGCGCTTCTCGCTTGGCGTGGACGATCTGTTTTGAATATGATGTCACGATATGTAGGTGTATGAACAATTTCAGCAACGTGCGGTTGTATGCATGCGGGCGGTGGTACTGCCACAAGCGGAGGCGATTTTGATGGTGATAGTGGTTTTCCTCTCGTATGCATACCATCAGGGCAGGTCGACGTAAGCAAGCTCTGAATTGCTGGTGAGGGTTGCAGTACAGTCGCGAGCGGTTGCGGAGTTGATGGTGTTAAAGAATTCCTCTTTTTGGGAGTCGTCAGTTTTAGCTTTTGTAATTGGTCAATGGAATTTCGTATCTCAGCGAGTTCTGCGCTCACTTTCGTCTGGGAGTCTGAGAGTTCGTTCTTCATAACCGTTATGTCCTTCAAAAGTCGCGTGACATCGACATGGTCAAAGGATACCGGTGGCAACCTGTTTAGGTCCCTGGCAACGAAGATCGGCTGTGCATCGGGGTCCACTTCCTTTAATAATTTAATAACGTCCTTGATATTCCGCTTCTTTTTATCGTCACCTTTGCGCTGCACATTTCGCACTTTATCACCACACGCATTATACAAGATATTTTTTCCAGCTTCAATTTCCACGTCCGAGAAGTTGGTGGCACAAATCTGGGTGATACTCAGTTCGTCTAACACGTCCAATTTATTTTGGACGAACGTCAGGAATTCGTTAATTATTATTCCTTGGCCCGCCATATCTTATGATTTGGGCCAGCGACACAAGCAATGCGACACACGTCCATCTAGCAACACAACGCGCACTGCACTCATAATTATTTCAGATTTTTCGATTGGTAAACTTCGGAGATAAGGGGGGGGAACGGTATTTTTTTTTCGACATTTTGGCCGATTATTCAAAAACTATTATATATAGAAATAAATAAAAAACTGTTTTAGAATGCACAAGTAAAGGCCTTTCATATGATACCCCACTCGATATAGTTATTTTACTTTGAAATTTCAAACCCCTGATTTTCCCCCTTTTTAATTAAACTAAATTAATTTTCACGTTGATTTTATTTTTCATGTAAAATATACATAAACTTCTATTGACCATAATTATTTCAGATTTTTTGATTGGTAAACTTCGGAGATAAAGGGGGGGGGAACGGTATTTTTTTCGACATTTTGGCCGATTAATCAAAAACTAATATATCTAGAAATAAATAAAAAACTGTTTTAGAATGCACAAGTAAAGGCCTTTCATATGATACCCCACTCGGTATAGTTATCTTACTTTGAAATTTCAAACCCCCGATTTTCCCCCTTTTTTAATCAAACTAAAATAATTTTCGCGTTGCTTTTATTTTTCCTGTAAAATATACATAAACCTCTATTGACCATAATTATTTCAGATTTTTCGATTGGTAAACTTCGGAGATAAGGGGGGGGGGAACGGTATTTTTTTCGACATTTTGGCCGATTACTCAAAAACTATTATATATAGAAATAAATAAAAAACTGTTTAAGAATGCACAAGTAAAGGCCTTTCATATGATACCCCACTCGATATAGCTATTTTACTTTTAAATTTCAAACCCCCGATTTGCCCCCTTTTTTTAATAAAACTAAAAATAATTTTCGAATTTTCTTTATTTCAATGCTTTTGGGCCACTATTATACACAACTATGCCAAATTTCATGTCGATAGCTACTAATAGTTACTGAAATAATCGACTGTGACAGACGGACGGACAGACGGACGGAGAAAGTCTCACCATAAGGGTTCCATTTTTACCATTTTGGTATGGAACCCCAAAAAAACAATAAAAGTCCATCAATTGCTTTGTGCAAAAAAGGTGCGGACTGATATTAGTCAAGTTCAGTTAGGCTAATATTCTTTAAAAAAAGTCATAACAAAATGTATATAAGTTATCAGATTTCTCGCAGCTATGCAGTTACATTCATTTACAGCTAAAACACTGCGAATACTAAAATATAAAAGTTAGCGTTGATTTACGTATTGTCTAACTGCGCCTACGGTAATATTACACAATTTTCGAACAAGATATAAATCCTTCAGCAATTATAATAACTTTCCAAGTATACGGTATTAATATAAGAGCAGTTGTCTGCTTGCCGGCAGTTTAGCGTTATTTATCGGGACAAGAAAAATAATTAACCGCCATTTTTCAATGGCAAACGAGTTAAAATAATTGCCATTTGTCACGTAGCCTGTAAATAAATAATAATAATTAAGTAATGTAAACGGTTCTATAAAAAAACTAATTTATACCTTCCTGCATGTTTACAATTGATCTTTAATTGTGAAATACGATTAGTATGTTTTATACTATAAAAGGAAAATGTTTATAGACAATTTAATAAGACTATAACATTTTGACGTGACAACGTCTTATAAATTGGTTTGCCGGGTGACACTTCAAGAAACTGCGTTACGCTCCGCTCACGTTATGCGCTCACAATGAGAGCGAGTGAGAGGCATGGTTAGCCCGCCTAAGAGCGAGAGAGACAGACATAAAAAGTGAAAGGCACGCGTCCCTTCCACTCGAGCACAGTTAGCCCGCCTAAGAGCGAGAGAGACAGAGCGAGAGAGAGAGAGTGAGAGAGATAGGCATACACACCGGTTCATGTCTTGCGCTTCTATTTCGGTTGTCACGTAAAACTTTCGCCCGTATACCGACTTTACAGGCAACCAATTTTTTTTTAAAGAATATTTCTATGGTACGTGACTAACTGCCGCACTCAGAGTCGCTAATCGTTACTTAACAACTTAATCTTGGATTTTAAAAAGCTTCATTCTCAGAAGTTAACGCTTCGTTTGTACATTAATGACAATTCAGTAATAGATTTAATGATAATGAATTAATTCATCATTAAACAATATAATTTAATACATGCGGCTGAGTGCGGCAGTATTGTACCCCTATCTCATTCAAATTAAGACATAAGCTTGTGGTATGAGTGGCCACAATAATAGTCCAGCTTTCTTACCTATCCTTCCTGCATAAATACAAATTCAAAATTCAAATTCAAAATCATTTATTTCATGTAGGCCAACCTGTGGCGCTTATGACAAGTCATGACTCTACCACCGGTTCGGAAAGCGGATTCTGCTGAGAAGAACCGGCAAGAAACTCAGCAGTTGCTCTTTTCAAAATTACACATTTTACAATATTTTTTGTAGGTAATATGTATTTACATTTTAATAACTTTTTATAATATCTTGTGGGCAGCTGGATGCCATGCCGATTTACCCCATGCAACTTGTTAGAATAGAATATTTCCAACAATACGATGATATAATATTTATAGAACAACTCCAAAAATACATAAGTACAATATTCAATACATGTCAAGACTGGCAGACCAGCAGCCCCGCTTCCGACGGTGGCACCCGTTCACGAGCATGACGCATGATCCAGCCATTGCTTCGCTCAACCATATTTGAGGGAACGTAATATACATATATACACATATTATATTATTGTTATCAGTCATCAGCAACCCATCAACGGCTTACTGTGAGCGCAGACTTCCTGACTCAGAGAAGGGCCATAGTCCACCAAGCTGATCCAATGCGAATAGGCAGACTTCACATACCTTTGAGAACATTATGGAGAACTTTCAGGTTCCCTCACAATGTTTTTCCTTCACCGTTGAAGTATGTGATATTTAATTGCTACAGAGGTGCGTGCCTGGGATCGAACCTGCGACCCACCGAATAGGAGACCGTACTCCTAACCACTAGGCTAGCACTGCTTGTTATCAGTATGAATTACGAACATCTACCTAAATGAAAGGCAACAAAGAACCGTTTGAACCTTCCAAGTAACGTAACGCTCTACTTTTTACCCGACTACGGCAAAGCCAAAAGAAAGGGTTATGATTTTAGCAGTCTATGTATGTTTGTATGTATACATACATAAAAAAATATAAATATATGTGACTATTTACGAATGTTCCACGTAGCGAATAAACTACTAAGGCCCGCTTGCAGAGACGCCGAGTTAGTTAATCCAGGAATAGATTTGTAATTTTGACAGAAGCTGTATACGAAATCTGTCAAATCTGTCCTTTTAACCCAGAGCTGCTAACTCTGGGTTAATACGTTTCTGCAAGCGCGCCTAAGCCGATGAATGAGGCGTCAAGCGTCAATCGATTCGTTATGAATTATGATGGTCCGGGTGACATAGGCTACATTTTATACATGTTACATTCAATTTTCCGTAATCGGGTTACAGTTTTTAACTATCTGCCTGTGAAACCACTTTTATTTGTAACTTACGAGTATATATATTATATATAGCTGCTGGGGCTGATTCACTGACTGATTGATCACCTCTCCTGTAAAATTTTGTATGAAAAATTTTTTTTGCACCAATGGTTTCGTATAGATGACAAAAATTCATTCGGAGGAAAATTATGGAGAGAGCTGATGATTGAGGATTTCGGAGACGGGTGAGGAGCACGGCCAGGTTATTAAAGATAGGTAGGGGGTGCTCGAACAAATGTCATTCGAAACCTCATCCAATTGGCAGTGAGCTGAAAAAAAATCCAAAATGGCGGAAAAAAGATGGCGGCCATACAAACTTCGTCGGTGTCTATCTCGGAGAGGATAAAAGATGGAAGAGTGGTTTCTTGGCAAAAGATGATCAGGACCTAAAGTTCTACTCGACAAAATGAAAAAAAATTCAAGATGGCGGAATTTATTTTTCCCCATACAAAATATATGGCGAATATTGAAGAGACTAGAAGTTGGGAACTATGCAAGACTTTGATACGGTTCCTTTTCAAAATTTGTTTTTGTATAAGAATTCTCATTCTGACAAATGGTTAAGATATGATGATCGAGGGTTTGGAAGGTGGGTGAGGAGCACGGCCAGGGTATTGAAGATAGGTGGGAGGTGCTCAAACAAAAAATACTCGAAACCTCATCCAAATGTCAGTGAGCTGAAAAAAATTTCAAAATGGCGGATTTAAGATGGCGGCCATACCAATTTCTATCTCGGAGAGTATAAAAGATGGAAGAGTAGTGTTTTAATAGAAAATGATCAGGACCTGAAAGTTTACTTGATCAGTAGAAAAACCGCGGTCCGCTTGCGGGCCGCGCACCCACGCGCCCTACTAGTATTATATATTTGTATACCACAAAAACCTTAAATGTGTCTGGATAATATCTCATCCAGAAGCATTTAAGGTTTTTGTGGTAATGGCCATAATATTATCGACATACTAATGCAAAAGAACGGACATTTTTCAACAATACAAAATATAATTCTGGTTTCACCAGGTGTGGGAGTCGGAGCACATTTTTTACACCATAATAATAGGCTTACGCCTTCTTTATTACGTTAAAGAATTAAGTTTTTGCTTTACACAATATGGGTTCTAATTGAGCGAGCCATTTTTTTTTTAATTTTAATTACATATAACATGAGTAGCGATAAAAAATAAAGTTCTTGTTTTGAATTAACTTATGGAAACTCTCTTATCGCAATATGTAAATATGCGATTAATAATTTACCTAATGATGATGATGATACATTGATAAATTTTCACATAGCACATTAATTAGGTAATCTACATCTTACTAACTTTTTATTTTCAATAAATTAATGTTGAACGCCCAATACCTGAAAAAATTATTTTTTCTCACTTTTCCAGGGTTTAGACTCGGGTAGTTAGACTGTAAAATATTTTGAGAAAGAGTGCCTACTTTAACGGTAAATAGCAGTAAGTATTAGAAGCTACGAAGATTTCAAAGAGTCAGACTTCACAGAGTCAGTCTAGAATCTAGAATCTAGATATATGTAGTTAGCGGTCTTAGCGGTTTATAATAATTATCATTTCATTTTACTTTTACTTTCATAATCATTATTATCGATGAAGTAAGTACCTACCATTAATAAAATGTAAAAATATTCAAATCAGTAATGCAAAATTATAAAACAATCTAGACAACCGCAATCTATCATCGTTCGAGACTAAGGTTGCTAGGTTGCCTAGCAACCTAAATCTCGAACTGTATATATATGACTGTCGTGTAATTAACATAATATTTTAATTTGTTAAACAAATATTGATGACAATAATTAAGATAAAAATTAAAAACTATCCTAACTTTTAAGTTGGACCAAACTACAGATAGGTACGAAGTTTGATCGAATACGGTTCAGTAGTTTTCGAGTTTATCCCGAACATACATCGTGACACGAGATTTTTATCTATACATATAATAAAACTGTAACTGGAAGATTTCTGTACATTTAATATATTTTGAAAATTTTAATTGGGGGATGCTTTACTATCGATACTGAGCCCAAAACAGATTTTTATTTAATTTTTGTCTGTTTGTCTGTTTGTTTGTCCTTCTTTCACGTAAAAACTACCGCACAGATTTCTACAAAATTTTATACCGTGGTAGCTTATTACTCGGATCAACATCTAGGCTACTTTTTATCCCGGAAAATCAAAGAGTTCCCGAGGGACTTCTAAAACTATATCCACGCGGACAAAGTCGCGGGCATCAGCTAGTATTTAATATTATATGTTAACAAAAGCTGACTAAAGCCCTAAGTAAGCCATTATAATAATAAGTACTTGGGTATAGTCACGTTAACAAGACAAACAAGATCAACTCACTTGACCGCGATCCGAGCACTCGGTTTTGTGCGAGCACACAGTATAACAAACATTGACCTTTATTACTATTGCAGTAGAGTATAAATTACTACGAACTCTCCCTTTTATTAGTCGGTTTTAACTTTTATCATAGTAAGAATTCATATTAAGTATATTTTATGTCAAACTTATACTTCAATAAAGTATATACTGACGGTCTTACATTTTTGATGACTGTTTAAGTTACTACATGAAAGAATAACTCCTATGATAATTTTAATATAGTATAATATTATTCTTTTAATTATTATTATAACAATTTTTATGATACGGATTTAGATAAATGCTAAAAAGAGCCAATTAAAATTACTAGTCTTTTTACTGCCCAGTGCTCTGTATCGCTCCCAAGTTAGCCCGCTACCATGCTAATGATGATGATGATTATTAGGATTACATACAACCATGCCACGATGAAACGAAATAAAACGGTTTAACTTGAATCGACACTTTTTTAACATTCGTCGTAATTTAAATTTTAAAAAAAATGTCCCGTTGATCCCTTTACGGGCAGAGCCATAATTACGTAGTACTATTATATTATATTCTGTGCCATAATGTTGCACGCGAAGTGCCGTGACCGACCGCAGTCATTTTAGCCTACTTATTAGCCATGCTTAATATTATGTGTGATGCCAATCTGTATCAATCATTTAAAACTTTTAGAGCTGTTAAATTTAGAATGATTTAGATTCATTTATTAGACGTTAAAATCTATGTAACATTTGGTTAGGATGTTGGCTAGGTATATTAAAAAAAAAATTCTTACCGATTTTTGAATAGAGGATCTTCCAAAATAAATAAAATATAAACTACATCCGCTGTTAGTTTAAAGTGTGATAACCATTTTAAGTTTTATCGATTAAACTACAAAAAAATTACTACTAAATACAAATAAAGTTATAAACTGTTTTCCTGGCCGTAGTTGTTACTTGTTTACAATTTTGTAACTTTCCACTCAGTACGAAATGTTTTGAATTTAAAACTGCGAATTATTCACACATTTTATTTACCTTCTTTCTTTGAGTATATTATACTCAAAGCCTTCTTTACATTATACCTACACTTTCATGTGCTTTGTTCTTATGCCGCCCGCATCCACAGATTATTATCTGTTGTTGTTGATCCATCAAGTGGGTGGTCTAGGAATACTGTGTATTCCAGTGGAGCCAATACTACAGTACCTTGGGAGTTGGGAGTTTGGGACCCAACCGTCATAGGTTATTCGAACTGTGTGCCCCGCCTTCAGCATCGCTACTCGATGAGCTGTGTCGGTTTTACTCAATTCAACGGATCTCTTAATTTTTGATTTGATCCTCTCCTATTTGATGATCTTCTAACATAAATCTTTTTTTTCGACTTCCACTAAAACAAATTAATTTACTTATTCCGATGCTTCAGTTAATGGCTCTAAATATTCTAGATGCTAATTAAGATTCTAATTTGCTACTAAGTCATGGTTCCTAAAGCACACAGCGAATTAAAACCAAAAGCCCGTTAAAATACGACGCGAAACAACAATATAAAGTCCAGACAAAGCGTAAAAGCTATCGCATAATATGCGATAACAATTTAAAATTATTGCAGAGACGTACCAGCAGAACACAATTCTTTATTCCCCATTACAAGGATTTATATCGTATTGTTTTATTTTGTCATAGTAGCTGCGAGAGCTCGAGTAATTTATCAATCTTGTTCCGTTCTGCCAATAAAAAATACAAAAGCATTCGAGACCGAGATCTCGCTCCATTGCCAACTTGTACTGAACGAGTTGTGAAGCATGCACTCGGTATTTTCATTAAAGAAGCCCTCTCATTATAGACGTGCTTCGAGTTCGTGGGGCCCTGGTGGCAATTATCGCGGTACGAAACTTTATTCAATTCGTTGTCGCCCGCTGGCTGCGCCAGAGGAAATTATTCCCGCCACGGAATCCGCTTCATTTGCGAGTTTTAACTCCCCGCTTTCTTGCTTTCCCAGTACCTATTTCGTCATTCTACAAGACTGCAATATTCATTCTTATCCTCTTTGCCTCTCAATATATTTTGGTAAACTTGTGGCTCGTCATTTGTCTTCGATCACTTTGGAAAACAGATTCTGTGGAAAAGAGCCGACAAGAAACTCTCTTGATTCGCTATGGAATTCAACTGCAGCACAGCACAGCGTCATTTATTTTTTATCTATATTATTGATAACTATGTGCTTCTCATTTGAGAATAAAACTTGGTTAAATTGTGTGAAAAATAAAAAACACAATGTGCTATTGAATAAAATAAATTTCCGTCATAAAATATTAGGTACAGACCAAAGTGTTAACCACATGGAAACTACAAAGTAAAATGGGACACAGAAAAGAATTTGAAATAATATGTTGCATTCCGACACGAGTCATACAAAATGAAAGAGTTTGGGGGAAAAATAAACTTGCATTTTACGTTGGAAAATGCAACGAGCAGTGTTCTTTTGTTACTCAACGCTCTACGCCTCTCTTTGTTATTTTATATTTTAACTGCGTATGTGCTCGGATTCATCTGTTTCATTCTTTAAAAATCAACACTCTTTATTTTGCATTCTTTGTTTCTACTTTACTTTTTTTATATAAATCTACTCTGCATTCAAACAAACGAATGCGAAATTGTGAACGCTATTCGTGGAACATCATTTAAACGAGTCCATAATAAGTAATAACGAGTATTGTAGCATTAAAGTTAAAGATATTAATAAATTTATCAGGCACAAAAAGTGAAATACATTTGTTATAAAAATATAAACACAGTTGCTTACACGGCATCTTCAATATTAAACATCCATGTTTTTAATTACACCTCGCATTGGGCCGCTACACAAATAAGCAATTAAGTCGATTTGCTCAGACATGCATACGCAACCAGTGAGTGGTTTTATTTTGAACATTTATCAGATAACCCGTCAAATTTCGCACTGGCGCAGATAAAAATAAATGAGAAAATATCTTCACGATATGAAGATTAGTTTAGAGTCCGTGACGCCATTTAGACAACTATAAAAGTTGTTTTGCTCTGATTTGCACAATACATTATTTTATACACAGTAACACAATTACATATTTGCTTATTCATATCCATTTTAAACATTATTTTATTATATTGTGTTACGGCTTTGAATTGCCCTCATAAAAGAAAAGCTGTAAACATAACATTATAAAATATTTAAAACGACTTCCAAGTAGCAATAAATTATACGCGGACATAATTTCTATTTTTTATCTTTATTTCAAATATAATAGAAATGAGTCAGCTCAGTCCGGGGTTCTGATACGGATTAAACAATAATTAGTAGGTGCTTACGACCGTTGGCAACTGTTGGCAACGTGTCAGATGAGTGAATGAGTGTTTGGATTTAGCCACAGATTACACTACGCAATTCATCACGAGAACTCGAATTGGTTTCGGGGCTCGCTGTGCTCATAAATATTCCCTCGCCTTTGACGTAGCTGTGTAAAATATTTAATGGGAGTCATTGTAAGGTTATCCTACTAATATTACAAATGTGAATGTTTGTGAGGATGGATGTATGGATGGATGGATGTATGGATGGATGGATGTTTGTTACTTTTTCATGACACAATTAATGAACCGATTTGGATGAAATTTGGAATGGTGATAGCTCATACCCAGGTTTGACACATAGGCTACTTTTATCCCGGACAATTAAGAAGTTCCCGTGGGAATTAAAAACCTTAATCCAAGCGGACGAAGTCGCTGGCACCATCTAGTCTAATAGACTATGTGTTAATCCTGGGTATACCCAGGAACTCTGGAATTCTTGAACTCTTGAATGGGAACGCTGTAATTTTCCGGGATAAAAAGTAGCTTATGTGTTAATCCTATTCCTGGGTATGAACTATCTCGATTCCCAGCTAAATTGGTTAATTCGTTGTGGAGTTATAGAGTAACAAACAAACATATCTATCCATCCAAACATCCTCACAAACTTTCGCTTTTATAATATTAATAGGATTACTAGGATTTAGACCTTTAATTCTTGTTTTTGCCGTTTTTGTGTCGCAATTATAGTTATTATTGTAACGTTGTGCTTTATACTGGAGTAGCTTTTTAACGCGGCTTCACTCACGTTAAGTTCGATTTTTCAAACCCCTATTTAACCCCCTTTTAGGGGTTGAATTTTAAAAAATCCTTTCTTAGCGGATGCCTACGTCAAGTCATTGCATAATACTAAACTTGATAAGCAATTTCCTTGGTGACATTTTCATGTCACTTAGAATTGTGTCCAGTGCTAGTTTGCAAACGCGAAACACTTGCACAAACGATTTATTAAAGTACTAGCTGATGCCCGCGACTTCGTCCGCATGGAATAAGTTTTTAAAAATCCCGCGGGAACTCTTTCATTATCCGAGATAAAAAGTAGCTCTCCCGGTCTGAGGAACCACTACTACATCCATTACTATACCCATGCAAAAAATCACATCAATCCACTGTTCTGTTTTTTTTTTTAAAGTATCCTATGTCCGTCTCCTGGTTCTAAGCTACCTCTCCACCAATTTTCAGCCAAATCGGTTCATCCGTTCTTGAGTTATAAATAGTGTAACTAACACCACTTTCTTTAATATATATATAGCTGCTGGGGCTGATTGACTGATTCACTGATTCACTGACTGACTCATTGATCACCTCTCCTGTAAAATTTTGTATGAAAATTTTTTTTTTCACTGATGGTTTCGTATAGAGGAAAAAAATTCATTCGGAGGAAAAATATGGAGAGAGCTGATGATTGAGGATTTCGGAGACGGGTGAAGAGCACGGCCAGGGTATCGAAGATAGGTGGGGGATGCTCGAACAAATGTCACTCGAAACCTCATCCAATTCGCAGTGAGCTGAAAAAAAATTCAAAATGGCGGAAAAAAGATTGCCGCCATACAAATTTCTTCGGTGTCTATCTCGGGGAGTATAAAAGATGGAAGAGTGGTTTCTTAGCAAAAGATGATCAGAACCCAAAGGTCTATTTGATGAATAGAAAAAAATCCAAGATGGCGGAATGTTTTTTCTCCATACAAAATATATAGCGAATATTGAATAGACTAGAAGCTGAGAACTATCCAAGACTTTGGTACGGTTCCTTTTCAAAAATTGTTTTTATAAAAGAATTCTCATTCTGACAAATGATGAGATAGTATAATGATCGAGGGTTTGGAAGGTGGGTGAGGAGCACGGGCAGGGTATTGAAGACAGGTGGGAGGTGCTCAAACAAAAAATACTCGAAACCTCACTTCACTCACTCACTCACTTCGAAACTGCAAAAATTGTTTATTTTGCATATTTCCATAGTATTATGTCATACGGAATCCTATTATGGGGTAAAGCAGCCGATATTGGAAAAATTTTTGTATTGCAGAAGAGGGCAATTCGCGCAATATATAATTTAAAACCGCGGGATTCCCTTCGAGAAAAATTTAAAGAAATAGGCATTCTTACAGAAGCTTCACAATATATTTACAACAATATAATATTTGTCAGACAAAACATCGTGAATTACAAAAAAAAGGGTGATTTACACGATATGCAAGTTAGAAATCCAAACAGGCTCAAGAGGGTCCGAAAGACATTTGTGGGAATGGGCGTAACGTTTTATAATAAAATTCCACAGTCGATCTTAGACTTGCCTTTACACAAGTTTAAGAAATCAGTAAAAACTAATCTCATGAAAAAAGCATATTATGCAATTGAAGACTATTTAGATGATAAAAAAGCGTGGACATAATTCTTTCCAGCGATTCATAAGACAGCAGGTGGTAATTGAACTGTTTAACTATTCTATTGAATGTAAACTTATTTTGAAAAGAGCAACTGCCGAGTTTCTTGCTGGTTCTTCTCGGTAGGAACGGCATTCCGAACCAGTGGTAGACTCATCGACGATTCGAAAGCACTTGTAAAAAAGTTTATTTGAATAAAAAACATTTCTATTCTATTCTATTCTATTCTATTCTATTCATCCAATTGGCAATTAGCTGAAAAAAAATTCAAAATGGCGGATTCAAGATGGCGTCCATACCAATTTCATAGGCATCTATCTCGGAGAGTATAAAAGATGGAAGAGTGGTTTTTTGATAGAAAATGATCAGGACCTGAAAGTCCACTTGACGATAGAAAAACCGCGGTCCGCTTGCGGGCCGCGCACCCACGCGCCCTACTAGTTTATATATATAGATGTGACATTTGAGTAGAATTCGAACGAAATAGAGTGCGTGTTACGAGGGTAATGTAGATTTTATCAGTAGTAAAAATATAAATTGTCTTCTGTTTAATGTTTAATGGAGGCTGGAGCAAATTGCGTTACAGCTAAAACAAAAAGACTTATCTATTTGCATAATATGTTCTTTTAAATTATTGCAGCACTAGCTGATGCCCGCGACTTCGTCTGCGTGAACTTAGCCTTTAAAATGCCTTGGGAACTCTGAAAATGTAGCCTGTCAATCTCCAGGTTCTCAAGTATAGGTTGCAAAATATGCAAAAAATCACGTCGATCTGTAGCTCTGTTAGGGCGTGATTGAAGGACAAACCAACGCACTTTCGCAGTTATAATATTTCACCATATAAAGTGTAAGTGCATATAGTCAACGTGGTTTTTAGGGTTCCGTACCCAAAGGGTGCCAACGGGACCCCATTACTAAGCCTCCGCTGTCCGTCCGTCCGTCTGTCAGCGGCCTGTATCTCGTAAACCGTAATAGATTGACAGTTGAAATTTTCACATATTTTGTATTTCTATTGCTGCTATAACAACAAATAATAAAAATTAATTTAATTTTTTTGTAACGAAACCCTAAAAGAGTGAGGACCGACTCGCACTTGGCCGATTTTTTTACACAGGTAAAGTTAAGGACCTGGAAAATAACACAGGCTACTTTTTGTCCCGGGAGCATACATTTAAACGCCCGCACTACTACAAAGTATATAATTTATTGTAGATTTTTTTAAAAACGCTCGACTGATTTCTTTAAAATTTAAATGGGGCCACCTGGGAAGTAGTACCCTTTGAAACAAAAAAAGAATTTTCCAAATCGGTTCAGGCGTCTTCGAGTAATCGGTGAACATACATAAAAAAAGATTCGTTGAATTGAGATCCTCCTCCTTTTTTGAAGTCGGTTAAAGTAATAATAAAAAGTAGTTCAATTCAAATTTAACGAAGTTATGGAGTATAACAGTCAAAATAGTTCAACCCCTATCTCAGAGAACATACATCCATCCATCCGTATACGACATCTATACAAACATACATCCGTATACATCCATCCTCACAAACTTTCACATTAATAATATTAGTGGGATAATATGAGTAATAATAAGTAGGATAGGATATAGTTAATGTATTTGTTGTTAGTAGGAGGAGATACATATATATATACAGACATGCATTCATGCATGCATGCAAGCATACTTACATACATACATATATACATACATACATACATACATACATACATACATACATACATACATACATACATACATACATACATACATACATACATACATACATACATACATACATACATACATACATACATACATACATACATACATACATACATACATACATACATACATACATACATGCATGCATATTGGCGCATGATTGAAGGATAAATATGTGAAAAGAAGCATACTAATATCCCGCAGGAACCGTTTTTTTTCCAGGGATAAAAAGTAGCCTTTGTCACTCTTCAGGCCCTTAACTTTACCTGTGCTAAAAATAATCTAAAACTTCAATCTAAAACTCCGTTGGCGCATAATTGATGGATAAGTATGTGAAAAGTAACATACGAATATCCCGCGGGAACTGTTTGTTTTCCCGGGATAAAAAGTAGCCTTTTCACTTTTCAGGTCCTCAACTATGCCTATTAAAAAATCCACTTCAATCTGTAACTTCGTTGGCGCATAATTGAAGGATTAATATGTGAAAAGTAGCATATGAATATCCCGCGGGAACTGTTTGTTTTCCTGGGCTTTTTAAGTCCTCAACTATGCCTATCCAATAAACCACGTCAATCTGTAACTCCGTTGGCGCCTTATTTAAGGATAAATATGTGAAAAGTAGAACACTAATATCCCGCGGGAACTGTTTGCTTTCCCAGGATAAAAAGTAGCCTTTGTCACTTTTCAAGTCATCAACTATGCCTCTCCAAAAAACCACGTCAATCTGTAACTCCGTTGGCGCATAATTGAAAGATAAATGTGTGAAAAGTAGTATACTAATATCCCGCAGGAACCGTTTGTTTTCCTGAGATAAAAAGTAGCCTTTGTCATTTTTCAGGCTCTTAACTTTACCTGTGCAAAAAAATCACGTTAATCTAAATCTCCATTGCGCGTATTTTGAAGGACAAATGCGTAAAAAATAGCGATGCTATCCCGCAGGAACTGTTTGCTTTTCCGGGATAAAAAGTAGCCTATGTGCTATTCCAGACTATAATCTATGTCTGTGCCAAATTTCAGCAAAATCGGTTCATTCGTTGTCGCGTTAAAGAGTAACAAACATCCATCCATCCATCCATCCAAACATCCTCACAAACTTTCGCATTTATAATATTAATAGGAAGGATTACAGCTTACATATTTTATAACAATACAAGTTGGTTTGTCTGCCGATCTTAACTATGTACGTATTTGACTTATAAACTTTGAGTATTAAACCAAAGCTTATAGATTACAAAGCAAAATTCCTACCACTCATTGTTAAACAACGGAATATAAAGAATAAATAACGAAGAAGAAAGTAAAATACGAGATAAAGGTCCTAGAGATAATATTTTATCATTTAAGTTTAGCACGTAACAAAGTAAGGTTTCATTACAAAGGGTTTTACAATTTTTTGAGTATTTCACTTTTAAAAAACTTCTCTGTCTGGTTTTCTGTAAAACCAAACTATATCAATATATCCGAGCACGGGTCTCCTCTCAGAAAAAGAATTTAAGGTCACAACGCTGGCCAAGTGCGGATTGGCAGACTTCACACACCCTTGAGAAATGAGAACTCTATCTTATGGATGGCATGCAGGATTCCTCGTGTTTTTTTAACCCTTAAAGCAAAACGCACAGTTGTTAGAGGTGTGTATGTCGAACACCAAACACCCCGAAAAGGTCTTACCGCTATTTCCAAGTACTCTCCAGAAAAACAAATCTCATTTTATATTTTTACACTATTGAGCGTGTCAACAAAGTGCTCTGTATATTTTGGACGTTTGCGTCGTGATATTTTAGTTTCAGATAAAGTGGTCCCAGGGCTTCGGGCGTAATAACTTTTGCTTCCGAAATAGACGGCGGCATTGCGTGGGAGAAGCATCAAAATATTACGGTAAACATTCCGAATTAGCGGCAGATTAACGGGCTTTTCAGTGGAATAACGCCTGATTAATGTTCAACCCGCTTAGTTTATTACGGACATTATTTTATTCGTGGAGCGGAATAATAAACATATTCTCTTACAAATTCAAACAATACCATCCCGTTTGAGATTTGGATTTATTTGATATAGTGGCAAAGTGCCCGCAACTCAGGATGGATTTAGGTTTTAAAAATCCCGTGGGAATCTCTTTGATTTCCTGGGATAGAAAGTATCAGATGTTAATCTCTAGAATGTGCCAAAGCCCAGTGCCAAATTTCGTTAAGACCGTCAATTTACCGATTCAAGCCGTAACCGTAAACACACTTTGTTATATTATGCGTTATATTAAGCTTATCCATAATATTTTAGTGAACATATATATTGTACATTGGTTATTTCTTTTACAACGTCTACATATTAATGTAGTGACTAACATCAAGGCATCCAATAATTTTTGCTGTACAAAGTTTATAATTCCAAAGCCCATAACTTACATAATTATTATTGCTTAAAGAATTTCGAACTGTAGTACATGTAAGTATTTATCTAAAAATTTAGAACATAAATCTGATGGCTAAGGTAGGTAGGTACGTTAGAACCTTTAGGACGCTTTTTGCTACACTAGCGGCACGCTATGATGGCCGGTTTGACGTTTGTCCGCTCATGAAGTTCCGTATTAATTGATAACGACTTTGAAGGAAATAATTGTATTACTTTATTGACGATAGTGATGTGCAGAGATTCATAAATTTTATCGAATGTAGTTTTAGGTTTAGGACTCAAAATTTATTTATTAAATTGATTTCTAAAATGTATACAAGTGTAGAAAAATCAGTTTGCACCATTTAAGGGGTGAATGTACTTGTGAATATGAACAATTTTCACTATGTGGACAAACATGGACATGTGGACATGTGACTAAAGGAGACTGGGAAAAGGTTGTGAATAGAACTGTTAAATTAATAAGGGAAGATTATGAAAGAGATGTGAAAATAGATAATATTATAGAAAACGAACATATAATTATTAATGTAGGTGATGATAGCAGTGACGACAGTGAAAATAGTAGTATGGACGAATCTGATTAATTATGGCCTTTTGTGGCACCTTTTTTGGTATCTTTTGTATTCATATGTTTCTTGTGTGCATATAAAGTATGTATATTCATTTTCATTCAAATATTCAGTTCGTTCAAATAAATTAAATAAACATATACATTTTTGTTTTATTAAACCTATTTAATCAGGTACAAAAACAAAACTTAATTGTTTTTTGTTCGAGAATAAATTGACATTCCACATCACTATTGTAATGTGTCAAACCGGCCATCATAGCGTGCCGCTAGTTTAAAGATAATAATTGTATCTATGTACTTCTTGTACCTACCTTGTATCTACTTTCTAAAAGAGTTCGCAAAGATGACGAATAATAGCAAAGAAGGCCGAACTCAAATCCGTTGTCATATTGTATCTCGAAACACGGTTCTCATACATTTACACACGCTCGTGCACATGATAAAATACCTACTAAACCCGGCCATTTCCGCCTCGCTGCCGGGGTTGATAATATAAATTATATTCCCCATTTCGCATAGATAAAAGACCTCGTAAAACTTTAATACAGTTATTACGTGTTTGGAATATAATTATTGAAATCAAAATGAACTTTGCATTACAAAAGCAAGTAGGCGAAATGATGAATTATTTATTAGAAGATAAAATTTTTTTATTAATGTTTGCCGCGATAATGTTATAGGTATATCCTTACTAATAATATAAATGCGAAAGGATATTTCGTGTTGGTTTTGTCCTTCAATCACGCTGCAACAGATCTACGGATCGACATGATTTTTTGCATGGGCATAGTTGAGGACCTGGAGAGACATCTAACCAAAAAATCTCAGTTTCCCGCGGGATTTTCAAAACTAAATCCACGCGGACGAAGTCGCGAACATCAGCTTGTTATCATAATATATTATGTACTCTATCAATATTGTTTTCCTTATAGCATTGGTTAGACATAAATACATCCTATTAGAAAAACACAGTTCAAATGATGCCTAGTTAGAATAAAAAAAATTGTTAGTTGGACTTGGATGGACCGGACCTACCAGTGGATCTATCTCCCCGAGCACCGAGCCGCGGATCCACGCTGTCTAGTTCGTACCAGGGGAACAGAGCCCGACCGAAAGTGGCCGTAATATGAGCATACATTCGGTGCGGCATACAGACGCTTACTCTGAATCGATACGGGGGGGACGCCACCCTACAATGTGGGGATGAATTTAAATTATTCACAGCGGGTATAACTGCGTACCGCCGTCTTTAACAAACAAATTACGTATGCGCGCCTAATAACGCGATACACCCGGCTCCTAGATCCGAGAATGCCCGAGATGCCAGGCTTTCAATTATAACTTGGGATAAATGACGTGGGTCTGCCATGATAATAGATACACGCTACTGATACCTATCTGCGCGCCTTGTCCCCATTCCGTTAATTACAAGTTACAACTTACAACGACATTACTATGAATTTTTATCAAACTTGAATATAATACTCGTATTAAAGTCGTTGACATGCAGAATGCAGATGCAGTATAAAAATAAAGTACTTGGAATAAATAATGACTCTGCTCTGGTAATAAAATAAAAAATTCATTGCTATTCAAATATTTTAAATACACACATTTGTGAAAAGATAAAGCGTTCCAACATTAAAATATCCGATAAAGGCTACTGGCTAACAAAGAAGGTAGGTAATGTGGTAATTTTATGATAATTTATACTGATAAGTACACTTTTAATTAAAAGTAATCGCTGTATGTTAATTATCTTACCTACTGCCATGAAATATTCTTAGCAAACTTACATCTTTTCTTTAATATATAATCTGATAATTAATAGTTAATTACTAAATACTTGTGTCATATCATTTTTAGGGTTCCGAAAAAAAAAGGGAATCCTTATAGGATCCCTTTGCTGTCCGTCTGTCTGTGTGTCAAGGCCCTCTTTCACAGAAACGGCTTATGGTGCTAAGCTAATTGTATAGCTGACAGTGTTACATAAAATGAAATCAAATATTTTAAGCAGACAGTTAATTTTTTTTTTCAGTAAAAAATGTAAAAAGCCGAAGGAATTGAATCCAACGAACATTCCTGTTGTGCTTAACGTCGACACAAAGTTAGAAAAGTAGGAAGACGAGCATAACGTGAAAAGAGATATATCGATTGTCGAGTCGACAGCAATCCGAGAGATTTCTCACCGCTATTATATGCCGCTAAATCCTACTTTAACTGACTACGGTTTTCTAAAATATTATGTTGATGATTTTATTTAGACAGCTTTATTGTACCTCTGATTATTTATTCCTCATTGGTGCTTGATCATTCAATACAATCGTATCATCAGTGAAGGTCGAGTCCTATTTCAATTAAACACAATGGTAGAGGTTTTTTGGAATGTTTCCAGTTTCTCCAAATTTAAAAATAAGGTAATCATTAAAGTATTAAAGAAACGGTCATAATAAAATTATGTACATGACAATGACATGCTAGATAGATAAGTAATTCATTCTAAAATTGGCTCAGAGTAGCGAAATTCATCTAAAACTCCGAGGGTGACCAGGGGAGCACAAACGCGAGCATCCCTTCGTGACAATTTATGTCATTGCCCCGCACAGGACTGGACACAGGCGATACCTACGGGCCCTCATGTGTAATTGTTAGTGGGACCGCAGGATATTGGGGAATTATACGAGCGGTGATTGATTAAGCGGCGATAACGAAAATGGCCGCCGATATTGCAGGCGATGAAGAATCGGAGGGGTGATAGCACACGCCGGTAATTAAATGGAATTGATTCATTAATCAACCTAAACCGTCTATTAAAAGGAAGAATGACAAGCAAAATTATTAAAAAGACAAACCTATACAATCGTGCTCTAATGGCCTATTCGTTAACGGGAAGAGCATGTAGCTCTTCCTGTCTGTAGGTATGAACTACTACGATATAACTTCAATTAAAGACGTATCTTATTGAAAAAATAAGTATGTAGTTAGAAAGCGCATCCTTCATTGAAATAGAAAATAAAGGCTAAATACTACTAAATAATAATACATTTTAAAGAGCGAACTTAGAATAAAAGTACCTAACCTACCGCGCAAACAATACAAACACGGATTAATCCGCAAGATCAACAAATAAATTTTTATCCGGCCAAACAGCATTCTCGCATTTCCGGCGGCAAAAACTCAACTCGACACATGGGCGAGAAAAAACTAAAGTTATTATCTCAAGTCGAACCGAACAGAACCCATTAGTAAACAACACGGACACAAAAGAGGGCAAAATAGCGGCTTATACAAAAAAGGTAACAAAAAATCGCCTTTTGATCCAGAGCTCCCCTATCCTGCATCTGTGAAGGTTTTATTAGTCTGCTGACTAGTCGGGCAAACGATTTGTTGATTTTGTGTAATACTTTGTCGGGTTTATTTTAGTTCAAAATCTCTCCCTTTCGCATCTGGTGTTAATATTGTGAACATAATGCCGAGTTGCTGGCGATGAATAAAGATATTTGTAAATTACTTTACGGCTCGACTCGTTCTTTGTAAGGACTTGGTTTTAATTAAAATATCTTGTTACGCGGAGACTCGTACAAATTATTATATTATTATGAATGCTTTCCGCATCACATCAAAGGTATTAAATGAAATAAACTGGGTACCTACGTTTGAAATATATCGCAATGATAAAACGAGAGCTCCCCAACCCAACCATTAACTCGCTTTTACAACCTCGAGTAGTTTTATTCATTTTGTAACTTGTACCGCAAATTAAACTGCTCGCTCGGAGCTAAAGCCGAAGTTCTGAAAGCGTTAACTAGAAATAACATTGGTGTTTATATATTTGGTGAGCGTTTACCGCGACAAATCTGTCCCGAGAAACTTTCCGTTCTAACAAAGAGGCGGCCAGGTACACGCCAGCTGCGGATTACAGCTTCCACCAACAACACCGCAAACCAGTCGCTCGATCAGTCTATCGCTTACAAACCCAACTCAACTCAAAGCCCGACGCAATCCGAGCACACCAAATACCGTCCAACTTAAATGGGCTTATGACAACTGAGACTCCAGAATTTATTGTTGAAAGCCCAATGAAACCTGTTACCTTCTCTAAAACAGATCTTAAAAGCTTAATTCGTAATTATTCTCGAATTGTTAAGTAGCCAATTCTCGTAAGTAATAATGCATTTGTACGATCGCGAACCGTTAAACATGTACCTAACTGTAAACTTGATGAATATCGACGTCTACACGAAAGGAGTTACTTGGCTACAGTTGTGCTACAGTCGACGCAATTAATTTTGAATCAATTTGCTGTGCGGTGCGGAATTTATTATCGTTTCAATTGTTCATGACATAATAAACGAGTAGCCACGAGCGGCTAACAAACTATGCAATAGGTACTAAGTATAACTGTTATAACGTGAAGCGGAAATAATAATGGCGTTTGTTTAGAGCACAGGCTGTCGACGCCGCGGGCTTTGCCCGACCTCACATCCTAATTACGCCAATAATAATTACCCGCTCAGTAGTCGACTCGACAGCTGCCGCTATCTCCTTACGCCGTCTGCTCGCCTGCTCGCCCAACTTTTCTGCTTCGTAAGAATACTACTAAATTAATTAAAATATCGTTCCACATAATCGTAAATTATAATTATTATACGAATCAACCACATAAGAAAACCCACAATTAGATTCTAGATACGTGCAAAAAATCCTCTGATAAACCAGACTAGAGTTCATCAGAATTTATTATTAGATAGGACAACGTATGAAATAACAATCTCCATACTTTATTATCTTGGAGTATTATCAGTTCGTTGCAAACGAGCGCGGGAACAATTATAATTTATTGAAAATCATTCATGTAATAAGTAATAACTGTAGCGATTCGTTCCGCAATCTCTATCTGCGGGCTAACCCTGTCCCGCGAGTCGATTTATTTTATCACATCAATCAATTACATCGAGAATTCGATATTAAAGTTTTAATTCGCAACAGAGATCGCGGGGCTTTTTGGCCGGGGCAATAACGTTTTTGTAAAATGAATGATGATACGCCCGAGGCAGGTAACGCGATACGTCCGTTGTGGGATATAAAATAAAGTCGTTGAAGCGAAAAATTCATCAGAATTTATCACTCACGCTGGCGTTGCTTTGTACAAATAACATCCCGTCTGCAGCTCTAATAATACGTAAGTATTATTAGAGCCCAGGCCTGTTTCTTTTGGACTCGTTTGCCAATATAAAAGTAATCAAATCTTTATTGTATTACATACTTATATTGTAGTTCCGATTTCAATTGACTGGCACAAATAGAACATTAAATGAATCACGTTTTTGAAGCGACAAAGTACAGAAAGTTAATTCCGTTCACTGAGAAATATTTATAAGAACATCTCGGCTCCAAAGGACAGATGCTGAACGTATTAATTTAATGCACACAAGCCCGGTAACCAGTTACCAGTCGGTTCAGTGAGAACACTGATCAAGCTGTACTGTAATCAGCATGTAAATTTATTCGGAGCGATCAGTTTAATCGAGCGTGGTAGTTATATTAACCTCGATGCGAGACGCGGAGATGTTAAACATAATGCTTTTTAGTTTGATAGAAATCTTATTAATTTGTCTAGTTAACATCGTAATGTAACCAACATAACGTCATTTATAATATAACATGTCTGAAGAATAATTAATGCCTAATAGATAAAAAGCCAGCAAGCGACAGGTTTTGATTATGATTAATCATTCAATCCTTACTAAAACTCAAATTAATTAATTAAATGAATTAATATTTTAACTACACAAATAATTATGAAAAACTCCGACCAAAAGAAGTCTTAACTTTTTGTTACCTTATCTTTTTTATTTTATAAAACTTTACCAACAAGGACCGAGTCTTAAATATTTTTCTCATAATATTATCACAGATTTTATTTTTACATCGAAACACCAAGAGATCTTAAAATACTCGCGTCAATATCAATCTCATCAAAGATAATAAACAAACCAGTTCGATAAAAAAACAAGTTGTATAAAATTTAAATAAAGGAGATTATTATAAAGCAAAAAATAGTACTGACAGGGGTCGCACCCTATTTGTTGATGCGATTGAATAGCACAATGGTGATGTACGATAAAAAAACTTCATCCATAGAGGCAATAACAGAATAATACGAACTTTAGCAATTTTAACAGATCAATGTGGCATTTTTTTATGTCTGGTTGTGTAAGGAACGTTTTAGTCTCAAGTTAATTTGTCCAAAAAAATGACTAAATGAATTGTTTTTAACTAGTTATAATATAGCTCTTAGGCCCTAAAGGCTAGGGCCGCAATCATTGTATGAATATGACTTAAAGGTGTAGATATATTTTATACTTCATCGAAATATAAATAATTATATTAATTAAATTATTAAATACTAATAATAATTAGGTATTTATGGAAATATGTACTCTATTTCCAATTTTACAATACGTCGTCAGATTTAAGGCGGTATTAAGTTCTTTCGATACTTCAATTATTATCCTGTTTAATATACATATACCTACTTGGATAAGAGCATATTAAAAATACAAAAAGAATATTGGCTCGTTATGTTGTAATTTATCTTTTTATGCATTTCTGTCCTTCATGAACATGATAAACCATTCATATAAATGGTACAATAGTTACTTTGGTGATGTTATTCGTTATTGATTCTAGTTATTTGGTGTAAACGCTTACAACGATTTCTGTACATGCTGCGTTGCACGGAAAGGTTTTAAGTACAATGAAATAGGAGACTGGCACAATGTCAGAGTCAATGCCTGTTGAGGCGAAGAATTTTAAATTGACATCGGCTTTAATTATCAGGCCGTTGAACTTTAAAGAGTTAGGAAATGGTAAAATGATCCCCGGAGCACTTTTGGATGGTTTAAGTTGTAAGTCTACCACAGAACACCAATTTATCGTAGACGACGACGATCATTAGATGTCCGATTTATACCCGAATCAACAGAATGGTTTCAGAGGAGTAAAGGAATATAAAGAAACATATAAACACTAGGGTTTGCCCCCCAACTTCACGTGGAATTAGGTTTGGGATGGAATTTTCAAAAACTGTGAAACACGTATTTCTTAATTTTTTAATCGAAAGCCGAAATACCAAGTTTCATAAATTTGAAAAATGACAGACTGTCATAAAAACGTTCATCCCCTATCTATCCCCTTTGGGGGCAGAATTTTTAAAAACCGTGAAACACGTACCAATTTTTAATTGAGTGCCCAAATGCCAAGTTGCATGCGGATATAACATGAAAGATGACGGACTTTCATACAAACTTTCATCCCCTATTTAGCCCCCTTGGGGATGGAATTTCAAAAAATCCTTTCTTAGTGCTCGCCTACGTGATAAATGGAACCTACTCTCAAAATTTAAGTTTCTAAGTTCAGTGGTTTAGGCTGTGCGTTGATAGGTCAGTCAGTCAGTCAGTCAGGACAAGTCTTATTATAAGTATTGAGAGATTGTATTTTTAAAAACTCTTCGTCATAGCGCTGAATTGATTTTGCGATATTTCTCAGCCGAGGGCTGACAAGCAGAGGTATGCCGAGCCTTAAGAAGTGCGCGGTATTCTAAATTAACTGCATCATTACAGTTAGCTTTACACCGTACCACGACCCTGAACTTGTTAGTTTGCAGACTTACTCTTATCAACTGTCATAAGTTATTTTCTTAATTTGCAAGGTCTTTTATTTCTTACCAAAAAGAACGTCAGTGACACGGGTTGACAAGAATAGAACGGTTACGGTTATGTTGCCCGATAGTATGGGCTATAGATAGTAGATAAACTGCTAAATTGTGATACCATAAAGATTCTCTGATCATAATTTTTGCAAGGGCGTAAGTAACTAGCCTTCACCCGTAGGAACCCTTTGTTTTCGTGGTGCAAAAACTACACTATCTATCTATCTTCAGTAGGGTTAACAGGCGCGCTATGAGAAAATTTTGTGTAAATGGATAGACAAAATTTTCCCATGGCGCGCACGTCAGCCCAGCAAGACGTAAACAGTTAAATTGTATCTAGAGTACTTAAGATAAGAATTAAATAATCAAACACTCATTTTTGGACTTCAAATAGGTACAAATAAGTAATTTATAATCGGTCGTCTGATACAAGCCTTAGAAATCGTTAAATTGATTCCCGCAGCACTTTGGGCGACTTTAGAAATTTTTAGAGCCCTTGACAGTGATTAATGAGTGGAATTTCGGAAACTGTGTACTCCGTGCTCCCCTCGGATGATGCCAAGAAAAGCCGAGGGAGACGAGTGACGACCCTTCGGCGTTCAAAGTTTCGCGCCTTGCTGTTGAGTGTTGAGCAATTTAGTTGTCATAAAATATAGCGGTTACTTTGTGATGTGAGAGACCGTTGTGAGATATAATCAGTGGATTTAACACACGACTTATCATCGGTGAAGACATTATTATAATCATTTATGTTAAACCACTTTGTTTTGCCTTCCTTCGATTCTCCTTCTCTTGAAAGTTATTTATTTATTTATTTATTGACTATGACTTTGACAAAAAAGTGAACACACAACACAAGTGTATTTACCGCCCTCACTCGCAAGCATGAAGCCGTTGCGTAAACTGCTGAGTACGCGGTGTTCGGTGGCACGCAGTGACCCGAACAATTTACACCATAATTATAGACCAAAAATTAGACCAGAATTAAATTGAAAATAAGACTGGTGATTGCAACTGACCTTGTCAAAAATCCTCGACCCAACTAAATCAAGTTTTAATTTATTACCTAACTAAGATTGCGATAAAAGAATAGAAAAACATTTTAAAACCATACCGCAAAATTGAGCTCAATTTCATTACGGCACAACAGATTAATGATAGCGATACTGAGTCCCACAGTCACTTGGGCAATCTCCTTTCCGAGACGGAACTATAAGGGTTGATTACTTTAATAATAGAGAATCCTAAAGAAATGTTTTAAATCCATAACAATGTAGGTATTAAATAAATAGTACAGCCACCTCTGCGCCTAATTATGTGATTGCTGAAGCTGATGTCTCTGTGATTCGATGTGGTTAGCCGCGGTGAGCGCGTCTCGACGGGCAAACTGCACCAGTGCTATGTCACGTTTTTGATTAATGATGTGTGCGTTACACATCGGATACACATAACACCACTTAGCATACAATGTACATCGTACTTTGTAAAAACCAGAGCAATTTGTGAGCAATCACAATGATGGAATTCACCCTTAGTATTTATTGTAAGTCGCTAGTAAGAAGACGAACGCTACCTTTTCTTTGGTGCTAGAATATCGCGATTAACTTCGGTACGGGAATCGGGAAGATATCCTTCATTGCCTGAAGTATGTTTACTTCCCTATATTGTATTGTCATCAGTAGTATTATATTGTGTTGCCCACAGACAGAGTCACGGGAGTCTTTGGACTCATGTGGCAATAGACCTTGGTGTGTGAAATTTAGTGAAAATATCATTATGATTGATGACGCTGATGAAGCTTTCCTCGTTTAACATAATTTGACTTTGTTTTCCAGACTATTGTTCACTACTAACGTTTATAAAAACCCCACGAAAATCCAAAGTTCTTCCGGTCACTGTCCAGGTCAACTAGGCCCATGCAAAAAACTACTTCGATCCATTGCTATGCGATTGAAGGACAAATCAACAAAATACACTTTCGCATTAATACTATCAGTAGGGATTAAAATATCGACTAATTGAACACAAATCAGCGGTGATAGTATAGATTGGGGGATAAGTAGCCCCGACCGTAATCGCATTAATTAGTAAAGAGAGAGCCGAGGTAGGAGGGTAGAGGGAAGGGACTAGGGAGAAGGAAAGGTACGATGTGTTTTGGTTGAAAGCGCCGAGACATTGTGTGGTGTTGTAGGACGTTACGCGATCTGTCTAATGGTATCATAATAAAGAATACGATGTGTATAAAGAGTTAGTTACCTAATGGTTCGGGAGCCGGCAACATTGAAAGTCCCCTCATAACGGATTCGAAAATTTTGTAAATCAAATGGTGTTGAATTTTTTAGTGAATTCGATAGGAAATTTCTTACTCTTTCAGGAAAAAATTACGCAAACCACTTTTTGGCCGGAAGGGTGAGAAGAAAAAGAAGAAGGAAGAGACCTACCATACTTGAAGTAGGTATGCGAGACTTCCGGCCAAAAAAATTGGTTTGCGTAATTTTTTCCTGAAAGAGTAAGAAATTTTCTATCGAATGCACTGAAAAATTCAACATCCGCGATGACGGTAAAATATTTTTGCATTTTTGAAAAAAAAAATTAAAATTGTTTCGGCTTTTCAAATTAACGCATACCGAGATTATTATAATCGTACTAGATGATGCCCGCGACTTCATCCGCGTGGATTAAGGTTTTTTGATTCCCGCGGGAACCCTTTAATTTTCCGGGATAAAATGTAGCCTATGTATACAAAATTTTTGGCTCCGCATGAGGGTACTTTCAATGTTACCAGCTCCCGGTATATATAATGACTATAGTGACGTTTTGAGTTTTTTTTATCCTCAGTTTATTATTAAACTCGCCGGCATATTTAGCGGAACATAAAAAAAAGGTTTGATATCAGTATCATATAAGGTTGCTGGCTGGTTTATACGTCATTTAATTTAAAAAGAAATATTTTCAAACTAAGAAAACAACTGAACATCACATTTTATGCAATTGTTTTAATTTTATTCAAATACACCTTATCTGGAGCGAACTTCGAGTATTTCTTCCTTCTGAGTTTGATTTAAAATTTCATTGAAATACTGTTTTTTGTTAGTTTTTTTTAATCGCGTATCTTTCTGGAGTTGATGACTGAATTATGCCTGACTTAGCCCCAACGGAGATTGCCAGGGCACTCGAAATGCGAAGAAATGGTCAAACCTACAGAGTGATATCCAGAGATCTTCGTCGACCGGTTTCAACGATCCATCGCAGTATCCAACGGTTCAGGGAGACCGGTACTTATGTGAGAAGAGCAGGACAAGGCAGAAAAAGACGCACTTCGAGTAGGGATGATCGTTTCATTCGGCTTCGTGTACGTAGGAACCCCCGTTTGACGGCCGTCCAAGCCCGACATGAGTTAGAAGCAGTGCGGGGTGTAACCGTGAGTGAGCGTACGGTACGAAGAAGGCTCGAAGAAGCTGGTTTGGGTTCATTTGTGCCCGCCAAGGCTCCAAGGCTCGAGGTAAATCATCGTAGAAACAGGTTAACTTTTGCTCAGGAACATCGACTTTGGAACGTGGACCAATGGAGTAAGGTATTGTTTAGTGATGAGTGCAGAATTCTCTTAAATCAAATTGACGGCAGGCAAAGAATATACAGACGCAAAGGAGAGCGATACATTCAGACAAATTTTGAAACTACAGTTGCATACGGTGGTGGATCAATAATGGTTTGGGCGGGCATTTGTTTGGGAGCTCGCACAGACTTGGTAGTGATTGACAGAGGGAGTCTGACTGCAGACCGCTATATCAGAGAAGTTTTAGAAGAAAATGTCGTACCGTTTGCCCCATATATCGGTGACGATTTTGTTTTTATGCAGGATAATGCTCGGCCGCATACCGCTCGGGTAACTCAAGCTTATCTTAATGATATGAATATCACTGTTATGGAGTGGCCGGCGAGATCACCGGATATGAACCCAATAGAGCACGTTTGGGACTTGCTGAAAAGAAAAGTTAAGTCCAGAGTTCCAGCTCCTGCCAACGTGGGAGAACTGCGAATCGCCGTAGTTGAGGAATGGCGGAGACTATCCCAGGAGACCATCGATAACATCATTCTCAGTATGCCTAGACGGGTAGAAACTTTAATAAGAGCACGTGGAGGAAATACGCGATATTAATCACCATTTTTCTAATTTAATTAATTGTTATTTTAATATTAAATTTCACTTTTCCCGGCTACATGAAAAGTTCAAAAATGTACAATTTTTCACAAATAGCCTTTACTCGCAAAATCTGTTCTTAATGTGATCTCATTTTAAGTAAAACAAATGAAACTTTAAATAACAAAAGAAGTGTAGTAAGTAGATTTTAAAATAAAACCATATTTTTTTAATTATGGACCTTTTTTTATGTTCCGCTAAATATGCCGGCGAGTTTATTTTGGTCACTTGTTTAGTTTGATGTCGAAGTTAAATAAAAAATAAAAATAGTTTATTTCGACCATCTAGGATCATAGTGTTAGTATTTTATTGCGTAATAGAAATAGATACAAATTATAAACCTATTGGTAAAACTAAAACTTAAGGCGAGACCAATTTTTCAGTAGCTGAACCATACAATAATCAAATGACTCAAGTACTGGCAGAATTGAAACGTACGGTCTGCATTTTGTAGGGTTTGTGTGGTGTTGTTGCTTATGTTTTGCTTGCTTTTCCATCATGTCATACAACGAGCGGGTGTGCCTTACAGATTTATTAGGTTAAGGGCCTGTTTCACCACCTTCTGATAAGTGTCGGATAGCTTATTCGCATATTTTGTCTTTGTCACTTGACATAAAGTAAGAAAGTGTCAAAATTTACGGTTAGGCTATCCGACACTTATCAGAAGGTGGTGAAACAGGAACCCTAAGCGGATTATAGCAAAATTAAATTCAAATTCAAAATTAATTATTTCACGTAGGTCGTAGACCAACCTGTGGCTCTCATGACACGTCATGACTCTACCACCGGCTCGGAAAGCGGAGCGAAAATTAGTTTTCTCACCTCCGGGTGGAAAGCGTCAATTTTCCTCCCGCTGCGCTAAACAAAAATGTCGCTTTCCGCTTCCATCGAGGAGAAAAATAGTATACACACCACGGGCAGTAAATAAGAAAGCCTCAGATCACATGTAATTGTTGTCCGAGGCGAAGCCGAGGTCAATAAACATTTCTGATTTTACTGTCCTAGATGTGTAATGTACTATTGTTTTTCCATTTGTATCACGTACTCACTTCCGCGACACATATCCAGCACCATTTATTGCTTTACAACGCGCCCACATAGGTGTGTGTGTAGACGGTTTCTTTTCAACAGAGTTTTCATCATTAGCGTTTCAAGCCCATCATTTACAATTTAGCACAATTAACGTCCGGCGAAATAGTGTAATAGTATGGATTGGGAGATAAGTAGCCTCGACCGCAATCGCATTAATTTGTAAAGAGAGAGCCGAGGTAGGGGGTTGGAGGGAAGGTAGGGAGAGATTTAATGAACCGCCGCGGCGGGCGACAGCGTGGATTACACCCCACCGTTTGCACTCAATCAAGCTGGCAAACACCCCTAAGCTCCGGCAATTAAATACACGAAACAATCAGATACAAGTCCGATAAGAGCTATCGGACAATTAGCGATTATTGTAATGGATTGGATTCCTTTGAGTAGGTACTTAGCTGATAAACCTACAGTAAAATTAGAAGCTATCACTGATTTGTAGTGTCGAACAAATGGTCTCATCCCGCCTTCACACGAATCGGTAATCTTACCCATTCTGTAGAAAAGATTATGTGAATGTATTTAAATATACGAGTAGATAAACCTTCTTCGTGAAATGTTCTTGATTATGGAAAACTAAATTTTACCGGGGTATAAAAACGTTTTGACAGTTTCAATACAAAAACTGTCAGAACGTCGAAATTTCTCGATTAAATGTTACTCACCAATAGTGATTTTGGCACTTCGAAGTTCAGAATTGAGAAGTCTTACATATAAAAGCAGATTGTGTATTTGATTTCGAATATTTAGAGATGCCCCCTAAAAGGAGTAGATCTGGGCAATTGACACTGTAGACTGTGGAGTACTTGTACGTATTTGGATTTCTAAACAGAATTCAAAAATACAGCTCAGTTGTCTCTCTTTCAGGCGGACACTACCGCAGGGATCTGCTAAGAAACAATAAACTGAGTCACATTCGAGCGCGTCGCGAATCTAGATCAAGGGTGTAATATCGCGCAGTGCAAATAAATATGAGAGTATGTGAATTACGCCGGATGCCAATCAGCGATTGATATCCCTCGCTATTGGAAATAATCTATAATATCAAATAAATATAATGACAGTTCTATTTCTGCTAGATCGCACGTGTGATTATTTTGGGATTTTGACGGTTTGAATACCTGCTAAAAACCTTTCAGGCGTAACCAAGGATATTTTTTAACCACCCATAAGTCAATAAAGTATTGAAATCATGTATTACATGAAACCGATGAGTAAATTTAATTAATTTAGAAGGTATCAAATGACGGCCTATGGTAATTGGTAGCCATAATGCGATAACCACGCCTAGAAAGCGGCCTAATTAGATTTGTTAACTTAATAGTAATACGAATATCCATGATATTAAACCATGTATGTATAGTGAAAAAATTAGGCCAGATTACAAGTTACTAAATAATTAACAGTAACAGCATGCTTATGACCTTTGTCATCGAAACCTTACCTACTTAGGTTCGACTACATAATGTCTTTACATTATGTAGTCGAACCTAAGTAGGTAAGGTTTCTTCCTCGATGGAATGCTGCAGAGGCAGAAAACATAGGTACTATTACTATATTGGCTCAGTGGCACGGTCGTGAGTCGACCCATGTATTCCAATGATTCTACTCAATCGGCTTTTTTGGGGGCTTGTACCTTGTAGATCTTCGTCGATCCAGCAATATAAAGCGCGTCCAATAGAACGCTTGACATGCAATGAAGCTTACCTTGGTTTCAGTTTTTTGTTTCTTGGTCGGGGGTTGAGCTGGATTGTGCTCCTGCCGCGAGTCGTCGGGTTCGGGCTTGGCAGGCGGGGTCGGCGCGGGCGCCGGCGACGGCGGCGGCGGCGCGGGTGCGGGCGCGGCGGGCGTCGGCGCGGGCGGCGTCGCGGGTTTCGCCTCGAGGCGCGGCGCGGCGGGTCGCGGCTCGGGCTTGGCGGGCGCGGGCGCCGCGTGCGGCGTGTGTGTCGCGTGCGGCGCGTGGGGCGCGTGGGGCGCGTGCGGCGCGTGGGGCGCGTGCGGCGCGTGAGGCGTGTGCGGCGCGTGCGGCGCGTGGGTCGGATGGGCCGGGTGCGGCGCGTGAGGCGCGTGCGGCGGGTGCGGCGCGTGGGTCGCGAGCGGCGCGTGCGGCGGCGGCGCGGGCGCGGGCGGCAGCGGCGCGGGCTGTGGCGGCGCGGGCGGGCCGGGCGCGTTGGGCGGCGGCGGCACGCGCGCCACGCCGTTGACGTCGTGCGGCGCGTGCGGGTGGTGGTGCTTGTCGCGCGCCTTGTCGCGCCGGTGGCCGCCGGAGCCTCGCTTGGCGGCGGCGGGCGGCGCGGCCTGCGGCCTGGGCTCGCCGTTCACCTCGTTGGACTTGACGATCTCGTGCTTGGCCTCGGAGCTCTTGGTGCCGGGCTTGGTGCGCTTGATCTTCATCTTGAGCGCGGTGCGCTGCGCGTCGGGCTCGGCGCGCGCCGCCATGCCGCCCGCCTCGGCCGTCTTCTCTATGTCGGCATCGAGGTCTATGATGAGGTCGCCGATGCCGATGTCCCACTCGTTGTCATCATACTCGAAGTTGGCGGGGTGCGCGTGGGGCGCGGGGCGAGCTCCGCCGGCCGGCGCGCCCTCCCTCATTGGCGCCGCCATGCGCGCCGGCAGACCGCGCCCGCCCCCCGCAGCCCCGCGCACACACACACCATTGTAGCCCTGCAACAACGCACACACAAACATTACTACATACCGACAAAATTTACCCACCTGAATAAAATTAATATAAAATACTAAGCTTTTTATTAATAGCAGTCTACTTCAGGTAAATGAGTTCAAAATTATTCAAAAGAGTTGAACTTCACCGAAAACCAACCAAAAAACAATTGCGATGCAGTCTTCCCCAGATAACAGATTATAAATAAAGGATAACTAAATCTTTCAATGTCATAAACTAAAGAATTAGGTAGAATGCAACATAGGTGTTTGTGGCCTATTTTGCCTAACCCAGAGATTACACGCTACAAACGCCGTAAAAATTAAAATAACTCCATAAAATCCAAATTAATACATCCATTTGAATTTATTCCTTTATAGAAATTCCATATCTTTCGAAGTTATAACCGATTCGAAGTGGCAATAATCGTAAAATACTCATAAAACCTCGTAGATAAGCCCGCTCAACTTAACTCATAGCATAAAATAATCCTACGTTTGTAGGTACTTTACATACCTACTAAACAAAGCGATAATTTATTACTCGAGTTATTTACTTCTACAAGGAAACTTATTGATTGAAAGATAAAGTATTCATCATGATAAATATGGGAATTCGTTTAATAATAAGTACATTCTATCACCGATGCAATGTCGTTGTTCAATCGATAGACGTCCATTGCAGGAAAAAATATGTCTTTCAAGTAGATCCACATAACACGATCCATGTGCCGCTTGTATCCGGTGGATACCAGCTGTTCGCAGTGTTCCGGAGCAGGGTCGCCATTACAGGCGGCAATACCTTTAGAGTTGGGACTCCCAAAGTCAATAAAGTCGAAAGTTTCTTCAACCAAAACTATAACTGCACCTCGCTATTGCCACTTCAGCTTCGACACTCGTTGAGCTATATTGGTAGGTGCTGGGTTACTCTGATTCTTTTATGGATATTCTAATTTCTGATTATGTAAAAAACCTACTCAGAGCTTGGATACTTAAACTAAAATCCCAAAGAGAGCTTGCTCTCACTTGGCTCGGCGTAGCGTTTAAGTATTATTTTAAGCTTTCTAGTGCATCACATTCTCTGATCGCGAGCGATTTAATCTTATTCATTGAGGAGTTCCATCCTCCATCACCGAAGATATTCATCAGATCTTCACCTTTAAATGGGATCAACCTGACAGTAGACTTCCTTTAAAATTAAAAAAAAAAATTGAAATAAAAGGAGGATATTCAATAGCCTGAAGTCGGTTAAAATTGATTGCTACGTGACTATTTAAGGTGGTAAAAGCATGCGACGGGCGATTTTCGGTGAGCTCTGTGAGGTTTACAAATTGAAAACTATAATTCCAATTTGAATAATTTCAATGCAATATGTAATTTGGGTATCTTAACTAAATTCGCTTAGAGATAGAAACACGATTGGAAAAAAAAATCTCGATAGAAAGTTTTCCCAAACTTTGATCCAATAATCTCCTTTTTTAGGTTTAAACCTTGTTTAATCAGAAATGGTAGGTTTTTTCCTGCTATTTTTTTTATTTGTGTTGATATAAATAATTACTAAAAGCGGTGAGAAAAATTCTTTGATTATTGGCATCCATAATTTTTTAAATCAATTTTAAAGATTTTTTTCAATTCCCGACCCCTGAATCCATAATTTCCATCTCTTTCCTAGCACTGCAAAATATATAGCTCTATCCCACTCGTACGACCCAAACAATTTAGGATCGTTATAGCCCCTTAACTCAGTCTTGACTCTTGAGTCTGAGCTGAGTGAGAGTGCCATCTATAGAATATGTATGTAATGTATTTGTTACGGTAATTGTGATAAATGTGGTAATTATTAATAATATTCGGTGATTATAAATAATTACATCATTTGATAAATGTGATAACAACTATAAATTTCGTCACTTATCGGTTATTATTAATAATTCATGACTGTCTTCGGTAAAAGTAATGAAACTAAGAAGAACTAAACTGAAAACCCTTTTATCTCCGCCCGACTCCACCCTCTTGCCACCGTTTAATCTAACCAACATTAAGGAGTTTCGGTTGCGAGTATTCTGTATAAAAAACAATTATTTATTTAATTGAGAGATATGCTCGGAATGTGCCTGCGAGATCAAATCAGAAATGAGAAGATCCGTGGTGAACCAAAGTCACCGACATAGCTCAGAGAGTTGCGAAACTGAAGTGTAACGGGGCGGGGCACATGGTAAGAGCTGATGGTCGTTGGGGTGCCAAGCACCAGGAAGCAAAATGTTGGCAGACCTCCCGCTAGATGGACCGATGACATCATACGAGTCACAGGGAGCAATTGTATACAGGTGGCGCAAGACCGAGAACTGTGGAAGTCCATGCAAGATACTTTTGTCCAGCAGTGGACTTCTATCAAATAAAAGAAGAAAAAGATAAGTATTTCTGGGTGGTTATAAAAAAATTAAAAACCTTGAAGACTAAAAGTAACAGTAGGTAAGGAATTCCGGGAACAAGTATTTCTGGGTGGTTATAAAAAAATTAAAAACCTTGAAGACTGGAAGCTGTGCTCCGCTCTCACCACAGCCTCCTAACCTAACCAACATTGACGATTTCCGGGTTCAAATATTTCTGGGTGGTTATAAAAAAATAACCATGAAGACTGTGGCGCGAGCAAATCACAGCCAGAGCAGAGCACAGCTCCCTCCACAGTCTTCGAGGTTATTTTTTCAAAACCAGCCAGAAAATGTAATAATATATTTATTACATTCACCAAAAGTAAGGTGTAATTATTAATAATAATCGATAAAAGTGAATAATTAATCATTTATGATTTATACCATCAATCTTGGTAATAATTATTAATAATGTGTAATTATTAATAATTTTCAATTTATTACTACATATTTGAGTATGTAGAATGAGTGTTATCAACAGATTTCAGTCTCAGTTGCATTAAACGGATAAAACCTATAAAACTATTGCATAGTATAATAGCATAATAACGTACCTAGGTAGGTACACCGATTTTATGTTCTGTGAACGTACCTAATACTTGTTAGATACGAATAACGAGTTTACTCTTATCATTGATTTTATCGATATTATGTCGCTAATCGCTATACGTTATCGTAGTAAATTCGATTAAAACCACTTAATAACTAATTTTAATGTTCAGATTGAAATTGCGAACCAAACATTCGCTTAAGTTTGGAATGTTTGCGTACAAGGGGGTGAAATGGACGATTTAGTAAAATCGCTGGTACATATTTCCCTGAAACGATTGTATCATGTACTAGTCTTCTCAGGACCCCGTTAATCCCGATATTTAAAAGTAATACTTACAAGAATATTCAAGTTTTTAGTTAATGTTCTCACGATCTTTATCCAAAGAATGATCTTTTTCATGAATAACTTATCAAACAAAGGCCACCGATTGAACCATGGTCTTTTTTTGAGAATTACCTAGGTTATTAAGTATTTCTCGGCAGGAAGGGCATTCCGAACCAGTGGTAGACTCATCGACGATTCAAAAGCACTTGTAAAAAAGTTTATTTGAATAAAAAACATTTCTATTCTATTCTATTCTATCCTTTGTTTTCATTTACTGTAAAGTTGCTACAGTGTCTTCCTAATCTGCTATCTTCTTATTTTTCCACCCTCAGACGTCCACAACTGGACAAAGGTACTTTAAATGGACTTCCACCGGCGAATGTTGCGCCGCCTGTATATCCAGTGCAGCTCCGTGCAACTCTTTTTCGGAGTGCTAGTCTGAAACACTGCGCTTTGCGCGGGGTCGCCACTCCAGGACCTATTTGATTGCGATTTTTGGCACCAACGATAACGTAACGATCTCAAAAAAACTGCTTTCCGGAAACTAAGCCAACATAATATTTTAATAGACATTTACGTTGACGTCATTTGATGCAATAACAGCACTGCCATTCCAAAGGCAAGAGAGCTTTAGATAGTAAGTACTTAAAAACAAGGTTATTACGATGTAACTTTGTCGGTTAGATCATAAAGTCTACAAGACGATCATCGGAGTATTTATACATACGTGCCACTGAAGGCACTTAATTAAGCAATTAATCGATGCGCGATGTGATCGCATAAACATCAAACATGAGTTTCTTAGAACTGGTGGTTTTATTTACAACGCAGCGGTAACTGATAATTACTTTCTTAACCTATTAAAGCTGTTAATGTAAATCTCTGAGGCAAGGTACTGAATACATACAAACAAGAAAGTGACATGTGAAGTCTTTCAATTTCATTAGCCGAGTTTACCGATTAACTTTAACTGTAGTAGGTATAGGTACGCCGTACGCAGTTAGATATTATGTATTATGTTAGCACTCGATACCGATTTGTAAAAAATATACTATTTAAAGTTATTGATGCGTATGTAAGCACTAATAATTTCTTAGATAAAATTTGTTTTTATTTTTAAATCATAAGTTGAACAAGTAGTTTTGAGGACCTTGATTTTGTATCAATTACTTAGAGATTATTTTAAGAATTTTTACAATGTATTATTTAATTAAGAAGTGTTTATATAATTATTTTGTTGCTATTTAGATTTAATTTTATTATTTGTTATACATACATAATATAAGGTTTTTAAATTAATAATATTTGATCTACCAATTCAGTATTGTATCTGACATCTATGTGGACTATAGATTTGTTAAATAAATACCTAACCCATTTTGTATCCAGGATTATTACTTTAATCACGGAAGGGAAACATCGTAAGACATTTGATAACATCAATTTTCCATAATGTTCTCAAAGGTGTGTAAAATCTGCCAACCGCGAATGGCCCCCATGCCGTTGTGGACTATGGCCCAAACTTCAGTACACCTGATGATAAACTAGATATATTACCTTTTGTACTGAATACTGATATAGGTACATACTTACAAACTGATGAAGTACCTTCAATTATCTTCATAATTCGACCTAATTAATTAATCCGACGTAATTAATACTCAACAGTTAAAATATTACACAAACATGCCTAACCGGACAAGTACAGAAGACAAAACGGCATGATTAAAGGAAGTAGATACTTTGTCTCGTGCAACTTTGTCGGCGGGCTTGTAAGCGAGCTACCGATGGTAATTAAGCAATTAATCGAAGCACGACGGACGTGATCGCACTTTACAACTGACATTAACATGAGTTTCTCAGAACCCGTCTCTCGCGTGTAAGTACATATTTACAAGGCGGCAACTTATAATTACTATCTGAATCTATTAATGCTTGATTATCTTTGAGATAACAGATAAACAAATACAGGTATTAGATATACTTAAAACGAACGAGCGGTGGGAGTGAGTAAGTACTTATATGTATTGTATGGTAAAATAACAGCCCATGGTTGGAATTCCTGTAGGGCTAACAGGCGGCCTGCATCGTATCGAACGCTTTTGAGTCGCGAAAACGAGATGCTGTCCCAAAAACGCCGATCGCTGCCGCTACAAGTAAAGCAATAAGTAAGTAAAGCTATAAGTAAACCAGTCTGCACTTTCCCTTAATAAGCTCGCAATGACAATGATAAAGATAGTAACCATTTACACATTGTAAAGAAACCTAAGAAAAACATAATATATCTAAAATATAAAAGGAAAAGGTGACTGACTGATCTATCAACGCAAAGCTCAATTCACTGGACGAATCAGACTGAAATTTGGCATACATACATACAGCTTTTTTAACCGACTTCAAAAAAGGAGGAGGTTTCAATCCGTCGGAATTTCTTTTTACTTTTTTTAAAAGGGTATACTTCCCAGGTGGTCCCATTTAAATTTTATCGAAATCGGTCGAGCGGTTTTTAAAAAATCAACAATTAATTACATATTATATATACTTTGTAATGGCGCGAGCGTTTGAAATCGTTTTTTTAAATAATTTTTATATTAAGTATAACCTATTATATGACGTAAGTATCCGCTAAGAAAGGATTTTTGAATGATCCCCTAAGGGGGTAAAATAGGGGTCTGAAAAAAAGAACTTAACGCGAGCGAAACCGCGGGCAAAAGCTAATAATTATTTAAATCTCTAACACCTGACACTAACCTATAAACTAAGTGATTACTATAAATAATGACACTTAGCTCTACCTAATCCTTTATGATGTTAAAAAATGGCTATAGTTAGTAAACATGTTCGACAGACGCGACGCGACGCGCTAATGGTATCAATTAATCAAGCATTAGATGATAATAACATCACATCAATATGTTATACAAGAGTGGTTAGTACCTACTCTGTCAGATGTATGAATGTGTAATGGCTCTTCTTCACATTGGCCAATTTATACATTGCCAATGGTTGTGACTTGTGAAGTTGTGACCAATACGTGTAGACAACATGTAGAAGAGGGGCTGGGAGCCACTTTGGTAGGTGTTGGAGTTGGCCCACACGTTGGCGAGTGATCCAGGGGGTGTCGGTTGTTCAACACAGATCAAAGGATTTTGGTCGAAGTGTTGGTGGAATGACAACCACCACCCTTATATTAAGGCGAACAATACAAAACAAAAAACAAATCGGTCAAGACGTTTTTAAGTTCTAGCCAGACTAACGAATAGTAATTGATTTTCATATGTACCTATACTTTAAAGATAGATAGATGCATATTATGTATTAAAATGATGACATTGATACCGGATCGGTTGAAGTGAGAATCGAACATTTTAATGATATCAATAAATCAGATGTAAGTTGTTACCGAGAAGCCATTTTTAATGAAGCCATTAAATACACTAAGGTTGGAACCACATCTGTGCGCATAGATTCGCATTTTGTCGATACAAAACTGTAATTTTTCATAGAATCGTGTACGCATCGAAAAGCCGAATTGATGCGTACACGACTATGAAAAATTACAGTTTTGTATGGTCAAAATGCGAATCGATGCGCACAGATGTGGTTCCAACCTTAGTGTATTAATAGCCTAATAGTAATAACAAATACTTAATTGACTTATATTACTTAAGCAAGCAGTGATAGCCTAGTGGTTACGACTATGGTCTCCTATTCGGGGGTTCGTAGGTTCGATCCCGGGTACGCACCTGTGACTTTTCGAAGTTGTGCGTTTAAGAAATTAAATATCACATGCTTTTACGGTGAAGGAAAACATCGTGAGGAAACCTGCACACCTGAGAGTTCTCCATAATGTTCTCGAAGGTGTGTGAAGTCCAGGTGTGTGGCTGGCCCACGTGGTGGACTATGGCCTATAACCCTTCTCTGAGAGGAGACCTCGCTCAGTAGTGAGCAGGATGGGTTGATAATGATGATGATGACTCAAGCAAGTACCTATAAAAACAAAACAACAACACTCCAACAGTTTTTTTTTTAATTAAAAATTGCAATTTAAAATTCATCCGCTTCTTGTAGCAAAATTCTCGTTAACACAGTCAAATCAACTACCATTCCCTGATGCAGACAATTTATGAATCAGTGTTAGTTATAGCATGAGCTATGTTGTTAGTAGAATAATTCCAGTTGAAGCCACAAATCTCTCTCTCAAATAGCAAAATAAAGCATAATATTCAGCCATTATTCATTTCGGCTGCTTAAATAACGCTAGATTGAATGCAAAATTCAAAGAAAGAGCCGCGGATAAATCGCAGCTGAATCCATTATGCTCGGGCCGTATGTTTGTCAATAGGCCGGCTGATTGGGAGCTCTTCGACGCGCTGCGAGCCTGGTACCTACCAGTGATTTACGGGCAAGCCGCGCTGCTTGGCGCTTTGCCCGAGCATCGAACCCGCCCGCCGCCTGCACTTTACGAGAAAAATTGCTTTTGACGCAGAAATGTAATGCGCCTACTTCGGGATTCTCGGATATTAGTTTAGCAAAGATGAATTTTTCATTATTCACTTGAAAACTTTCTTCATTGAGGGGCATTTCCAAGAAGCTATCAGGAATTTCACTTTTTGATCTAGATTTGATGCGCAGTTTCAAAAGAAATAGTAGATCCATAATACCTTTTTTCGTTTGTGCTATCTAGTAGCGACTAAAACTAAGTGAAACGAAATAAATATGTAACAGAATGAGTTTTTCTTAATTCACTAGAAAATCAATTAAGGAATTTCCATATCCATACCAATTAATTTATTAGCAGCTAAGATGATGTTTTTGTAGTTTATAAATGCGAAGGAAATAGTTTCGCGTTTGGAGATCGATTGATGAATTACAAAAAAAAAAGGTGGAATTTAAATGAACACGATAATTTCATTGTATCATTTTATCTGCTCGTAGAATTAACAGTAGGGTATTAACATTTAGACAGCATTTTATAACACCTCCATCAATAAACCTTATAGAAGTCATCAAGTAAATTGCCACTAAAAAGTTAATCTATAATCTCGCAACAACATGCTATGTGAGCGAGCGTTAATAGATGTCGGTTGATTATCTCACGTTCACGTTCTTATAATGACGTTACTTACTATCAACAACGAAATTGTGCCGCGAGCAAATTGCTGCTCTTTAAAAGCCATAATGAGCCAGTATAATAACACATATTAGCTAGTTAAATATACCGAACGGTAAAATGCTATTACACCTATTAAAAGCTTATCGCATATAACAGCGACCTATTATGTAATTTCTCGTAATAATATTATTGAGGTCGGTCGCGACTCGCGACCTGTCATCTTGGATTTATCAGGAGAATCGCTTAGGTGAATGGATGAAGTGAATGTTGAGATCACGATGACGTGTTAAAACCATACCTCAAACAAGTGTAAATTAAAAATTTTATTTTTAAATGCAAGCTTTTAGTAGCTACATCATTAGACTCTGGATATCATCTAGGATCAGAGTACTTGTTATGACGAATCAAACGAGCCCAAACTCTATGGGGTTACGTCGTTTTATTACAGAGTTCCGATAGCCATCTTCCGTCTCCATCATCAGATCAGCTCCATGTCACAATAATACTGCACATTGTCATCCGATTTACACATACATGCAAAATTTCAGCTCGATCAGAAACCGGGAAGTGGGTCTAATTCATCTTGCAAGATTTGACCCAAACAAACATTGCAAGTTAAATAAAAGCTTGTAAAAATTGTGCATGTTTTCGGCAACTGTCGTAACTCGTACCGGATATTTTATAGATTGATGAGTGATATCGTCAGTTTTACGTTCAATAAGTACTGAACAATTCGTTCGACGCGTGCTATTCGTGCGGCACATATGGATTGTTATGTTACATGTGTGGTCACCAAAAAAATTTCTTTCGAATCGCGTGCAATTCGTTATTTAAATGTTTTTCAATTAACGAATTGTTAGCAATTCGCACCTATAGAAGGAAACACGCGTGAAATCAAAGCTGAGTTTTCCGGTTGAATTGATAAATTGTCTTGAATATATTTTATATGTAATCTATTTATGTAGTACTTACTCAGTACTTAGTAATGAACGAGATGTACGAGCATATATTTGTAAATGCATATTTGTTTTATATAATTTAAAATAAAGTAACTATTGAAGTAGATAATTATAGTAATCTATTATATTATACAACTAGCTGATGCCCGCGACTTTGTCCGCGTGGATTTAGTTTTTAAAGTCCCTCGGGAACTCCTTGATTTTCCGGGATAAAAAGTAGCCTAGATGTTGACCCGAGTAATAAGCTACCACGGTATAAAATTTTGTAGAAATCTGTGCGGTAGTTTTTACGTGAAAGAAGGACAAACAAACAGACACGAAATCGTCCAGTCACAGTTTTATTATAAGTATATAGATAGTAGTAGTTGTAGTAACCTAGTAATCTTCAATTAAAATTTAAAACTCAGAACTCACTCGATTTATAACGTCGAAGTGGAAGTTAGCAACATTTACCAACTTAATTTCATCATTAAAATATTGAATTGTCAATTTTCTATGAAATATCATCTATGACATTTTTATATAAAATATATGCATATTTTTAAATTTTACTAGTCATTTTTTGTTACCATTCCACGATGGCATAACTACAAAGAACATAATATATATATATATATATATATACACAGTGTGTCCGGACACGAACTAGCGATATTTTAAACACTTATATAACAACTAATTTTAAGTACAAATACACTCTAAACTTGGGCCTTATCCACTTCCCCTCTATGTGGCAGCCATTTTGTTTTTTTGCTGAAATATTCTCTAAGAATGTACAAAAAAAATCATATCTCTCAAAGTTTTGGTCTTACTGAGATAAAAATGGGCTTATTCGAAGCGCAACAATACTGTCCTACCGTCTACATTACAAAACAAAGTGTTCACATTTCCATAACCTTTGAAAAAAATATGAAACCCGAAAAAAATTATCGTAAAATCATGAAAATCAACAAATTATTGTAAATAACTGCAAAAACACCCCCGACAACCCTTTTTATTTTTTTACTAGATCAAAAGATTTTGAGCTCAGCTATAATACAACATTTAATTTATAACTGTATGTCTAATACTTTCAGAGTTATTGTTGTTTAAACATAGCGCATACGCATGAATGTTATGTGTTTTTAATGATTTCCTGTTTAGGATTCCAACAAAGGCCTTTTGTGCTTGCGTATGCGCTATGTTCAAACAACAATAACTCTGAAAGTATTAGACATACAGTTATAAATTAAATGTTGTATTATAGCTGAGCTCAAAATCTCTTGATCTAGTAAAAAAATAAAAGGGGTTGTCGGGGGTGTTTTTGCAGTTATTTACAATAATTTGTTGATTTGCATGATTTTACGATAATTGTTTTCGGGTTTCATATTTTTTTCAAAGGTTATGGAAATGTGAACACTTTGTTTTGTAATGTAGACGGTAGGACAGTATTGTTGCGCTTCGAATAAGCCCATTTTTATCTCAGTAAGACCAAAACTTTGAGAGATATGATTTTTTTTTGTACATGCTTAGAGAATATTTCAGCAAAAAAACAAAATGGCTGCCACATAGAGGGGAAGTGGATTGGGCCCAAGTTTAGAGTGTATTTGTACTTAAAATTAGTTGTTATATAAGTGTTTAAAATATCGCTAGTTCGTGTCCGGACACACTATATATATATATATATATATATATATATATATATATATATATATATATATATATATATATATATATATATATATATATATATATATATATATATATATATATATATATATATTATTTCTTATTAGAAAGGTATACAAGTACTATTCTTTGTGATTTTTATTCGAGAAGGTAAGGCGCATACATACAACTTTTACATCGACTAAACTGTTTAGTCGAGTTGTGTACTTTTACTACTTTTCGTGAATTCCATACAACTAAACTATAATCAAAAGCAAATCGATACGGCTTTGTTGTATGTGTGCGCTAGGCCTTAGGCCTAGCACAAACATACAAATTTTAGTTGAACAACTATTTAGTTGTGTTTCATAAGTTTATAGGAATGTACTGCGATCATAGAATGTGCGCAAACTATCAACACGATAGTTGCTCGACAAAAAAATCATAAAGCCGTATCGATTTGCTTTTGATTATAGTTTAGTTGTGTGGAATTCACGAAAAGTACACAACTCGACTAAACAGTTTAGTCGATGTAAAAGTTGTATATTGTATGCGCCTTACCTAAGTATTTACAAACAACAAAAAGTTTCCAAAGTATTTTTCCTTTACCAAATAATGAATACAGATTAGTTTTGCGGTGTATAAAAGAGGTTAATGCCGTTCGTATCATCAATCAGTGGCTTTATACAAGACTTGCTTGTATTCAACACAGAGCGCCTCTCTTAGCTAAAAGCATTAAGAATGTTATGTTCAGATACATTAAGGTCCTATCACACCTATCCAATCAATCTTACTTAACTTTAGAAAATATATCAAAGCTTATGTAAAACCTACCGAGGTACGTTAAATAAACGAAAAAAATCATTTGAGGACATAGTATACCAGGAGTACATAGCATAACAGGCATTAATAATAACTAATTAATTAAAATAAGATTATGATTTTGGTGTGTATACTGTATAGCCACGTGAATCGTGATCGTGAATCATGAAATTACCTACCCTACCAAAAACGAAGCGCGCGCGGTAGCAAACGGACGTACTTAATTATAATTTTATGACAAGCCGATAAATGAGTAAATACTAATTTATCGAATATTATCCTTCCTACTAATAATTATTATAAATGTGAAAGTTTGCAAGGATGTTTGGATGGATGTTAGTTACTCTTTCACGCCACAACGAATGAACCGATTTGGCTGAAATTTGAAATGGAGATAGCTCATACCCAGGATTAACACATACGTTTTATCCCGGAAAATTACAGAGTTCCCGCGGGAATTAGACCTTAATCCACGCGGACGACGTCGCGGGCATCATCTAGTGTAATAAATAATAAATAAAAACTGGGCAAAATATTCAGTAAATGATATTGATATGTCAGCCGTGATAGCCTAGTGGTTAGCACTGCGGTCTCCTTTTCGGGGGGTCGCGGGTTCGATCCCGGACACCTCTGAATCTTCAGAGTTATGTGCGTTTAAATCTATATATATAAAAGAAAGTGGTGTTAGTTACACTATTTATAACTCAAGAACGGATGAACCGATTTGGCTCAAAATTGGTGGAGAGGTAGCTTAGAACCAGGAGACGGACATAGGATACTTTTTATCCCGTTCGACCGCGTTTCCGTCAAGTCAACTCAATATAAAACCTGGTATGACAAAAATGCATCTGACATGGAATAAAAAAACGAAAATGACAGTGGAAGAACAAAACGTAGATAAATGACAGCTAAACGTAATTTTGTATTTGGTTAATTATGGTAGAAAATTATGGTAAAAACAATTATAAAAATTATAGTTTAACGTAATTGATAATATCATCAGTAATATGTTTTCTCTTTGAATCATCATTAACAATGCCGCGAGCAAGACGATCAAATGTTTCCTGCTACAAAGCTACGGATTGACGTGATTTATTGGATAGGTATAGTTGAGAACCTGGAGGGTGACAAAGATTTCCCGCGGGATGTTATGAACTAAATCCACGCAGACGAAGTCGCGGGCATCAGCTAGTATATTATATGCAGCAACGAAGATGGAAAACAACATGAGGGAACCTGCACGCCTAAGAATTCTCCATAATTCTCTCAAAAGTGTACAAAGTGGTTGGTGGACTATGGCCTATACCTACCCCTGATCTGAGAAGACCTGCGCTCTGTAGTGAGCCGTTGAAGGGTTGCTAATAATGATGATATAGTACAATTTTTAATGGCGTCATGCAATAGGTGAAAACATTATGTCAAAGTGACATCTGACTTAAACCTAGGCCACGTGACTACCAACACATCCGTTATGAGACCCTAGTGCGACTTTTCAAACTTACGTTAACTGTGCGTAATTAATACTTCAATTAGTATGGACGGAAAAGGGATGGATGGAAAAATACTCCGTCCCTTTCCCGTCGATACTTAATGAATGATGTTAACGTAAACTTTTGAAGTCACATTAGAGAGTTTAGTATTGCTAAGAAAACGAGCAAATCAGTACTATATTTTCTTAGCATTGTACGGCACTCGCACTGAAAAGACAGTGACAGCAGCAGACAAAGCGGAATTGAGGGGAATGATATTTTAAATTAGCAGCCTTAATCTAACATCTTTAAACCTTTTAAACGAGCAATTCGACGATTTTCATGAAATTTGGTACGCAGGGGGTTTCGGGGGCGATAAATCGATCCAGCTAGGTTTCATTTTTAGAAAAGGTCGTTTTATCCGTGTTTTCAGGCAATGAAAAACCCCTTACAATATCATTAGAATACGAAGGTAAATTTCGCCGTCATCTATAAATTCCCGTTAGCTCGACGGTAAATCGGGCGGTCCCGAAACCAGAAAACCCCAGTTCGAGTTCAAGACGATTATATTTTCCCCTATGATTTTTTTTTTAATTTTTTTTTAATATAATAATATAATTTCCAAAAAACACGATTTACAAAAAAAAAATAAAAAATAACCAAGCTCGGTCACCCAGATATTTCAAATTATGTGAACCTAAACAGAAACAGATAAGTTGGTAGCACTCCAACCAACCTATGCCAAGGAACTAGAGAAATAATGACAGTAGTAGGTAGTACTATTATATTATTCTGTGACAGTAGATTAGTAAGTACCTATTCATACAGTGGCATGTGTACTAGCGGCACGCTATGATGGCCGGTTTGACGTTTGTCCGCTCATGAAGTTCCGTATTAATTGATAACGACTTTGAAGGAAATAATTGTATTACTTTATTGACGATAGTGATGTGCAGAGATTCATAAATTTTATCGAATGTAGTTTTAGGTTTAGGACTCAAAATTTATTTATTAAATTGATTTCTAAAATGTATACAAGTGTAGAAAAATCAGTTTGCACCATTTAAGGGGTGAATGTACTTGTGAATATGAACAATTTTCACTATGTGGACAAACCTCTGAAATCGCAAAAAAATATCAGCTGTTTCATACAAAAGGTAAAATTTTTATTTTTATATGATATATACCACATCTCGGCATTTGGTTTTCTAAATTGAAAATTTTTAAAAATGGAATCTAATACGATCGTCACATAGGATCGCTGGCTAGCACAACTACTACCTCCGGCAAACTCGCGTCAATGCTCAATGCAAAACAAAGCAGTTTCGAATTGACGTTGCTTCGAAAAGTATAAACTGTCAGTGCAATGCGATTGTGATATAGTTTTGACCTGGCTTTGGATTTCAAATATTGATACTGCATTACTGTTGACCCTTGCTCGTTAATTTGGACTCTGTTCAAGCCCTTTGTTGTGGATTTCGTCGATATGACCGAACGTACGCAGAGAACTGTTCTAAATAGTCAGACACGTGAGTTCGTAATACGCCTTCGTAACTATTTCGATCGTGAAGCTCAAAATGGAGGGCCAATTTTACCTATAACGTCAGTGGTTGAACGCGTAGCTGATGCGCTTAATATTGGACAACGAACTGTTAGACGGATAACTAAAAAAAAATATGGCGAGACTGGCACAGAAGAAAATAAACTTCACACACCAAAAAAGAGAAAACGAGCAAAACCAGTCGTAGGCATCGATAGCTTTGATGCCGATGCTATCCGAAGACATGTTTACGGCTACTATTTACAGAAGGAGTATCCAACAAGAAAAAAGTTGGTGCATTCACTGAAGGAAGCTGGATTATTCTTCGGTGGGGAAAGTTCTTTAACGAAGATTTTGAAGACCATTGGATTTCGATACAAAAAATGTAACAAACGCAAAATATTGATGGAAAGATTTGATATAGCGATGGCAAGGTATACTTTTTTACGGCAAGTGAAAGAAATCAAAAATTGGCAAAATGTTGTGTTCTTGGATGAAACATGGCTTAATGCTAACCATACTGTAGGCCGTTCTTGGAACGATGACACAGCAGCATCTACTTCCAAAGTTCCTGTAGGAAAAGGATCGCGACTTATAATTTGTCACGCCGGAACCATCAACGGGTTTGTCGAAGGTTCTCTCATGGCTTTTGCGTCAAAACCCACTGGAGACTATCATGAAGACATGAATGGAGAAAAGTTTACTGAATGGTTTACCTCAATGTTGTGTAGCCTCCCTGAACCATCTATTATAATTATGGACAACGCCCCATACCACTCGATGCAAATTGACAAGCCACCTGCCCAATCCCAAAAGAAAGCTGATATCGTCGCATGGCTTCGTAAAAATGGCGTAGATGCAAACATGAATATGTTAAAAGCGGAATTAGTACGTCTTTTAAAAGAAAACAAACCAACCAAGATCCGATACGTCATTGACGAAATAGCATTAGAACATGGGCACAGAGTTATACGGTTACCGCCTTACCATTGTGAGTATAATGCGATTGAGTTGGTGTGGGCTCAAATTAAGGGATATGCTGAACACAATACACAATACAGAACCCCCATTTACCACAAAAAACATGCTAAAATTATTAGAAGAAGCTTGTGAACATGTGACTAAAGGAGACTGGGAAAAGGTTGTGAATAGAACTGTTAAATTAATAAGGGAAGATTATGAAAGAGATGTGAAAATAGATAATATTATAGAAAACGAACATATAATTATTAATGTAGGTGATGATAGCAGTGACGACAGTGAAAATAGTAGTATGGACGAATCTGATTAATTATGGCCTTTTGTGGCACCTTTTTTGGTATCTTTTGTATTCATATGTTTCTTGTGTGCATATAAAGTATGTATATTCATTTTCATTCAAATATTCAGTTCGTTCAAATAAATTAAATAAACATATACATTTTTGTTTTATTAAACCTATTTAATCAGGTACAAAAACAAAACTTAATTGTTTTTTGTTCGAGAATAAATTGACATTCCACATCACTATTGTAATGTGTCAAACCGGCCTTCATAGCGTGCCGCTAGTTTAGTTGTGTACCTTTCTCGTCATCAATTTATTCAAAAGCGATCGCCCGAGTCGTCTCTTTGATTCCAACTTTTTGTCCCGTAATTTCGCTCTGTGATTTCGCTCAACTAAAGTTGCCTCTTCACTACCCGTAATGGATTCTGACCCTCTTGATGTTTCAAAATAAACAAAGGACACTCGATGCTTTGTTAACAAAAAGATCCTTTTACTGTGTTGTTATGTACGGATAAAGTAATCCAATAATGTTTTCATATTTTTTGTTTCTTTTTATTATGAATAGCGTTCATAATAAAAAGAAACAACCATACAAACTTTTACTTATTTTTTCGTGACAGAGATTCAAAGACCTACATCATAAGCATTAACATACTCAATAAAATCTAAGAGTTCTTGATTGATTAAATTATTTGTATTCAATTCATATATTTTATTAATATATTTAGTAAATTGTCTCATTTCTAAAGGTAAATAATTCTTTGTCTAGTTATATTACTTTTATGGGTATATTTTCCTTTTCTTTTCTTTTACTGACGTTAGCGCTTAGATTCGTATAGCATATCTAGTATATCTAACTCTTTTTATACATATTATAGGTACATAAATACCTATCATTGCTTATATCAAAGTTTATATAGGCCCTACCTCGATTGGTAGGTAGGTACCTTGTTTTCAATGAACTTGAAACAAACCTCTAGCAGAAATGTCCTGATAATACAAAGTTGATTTCATCACTGCGCCGTCATGTTCACAATATAGGTATAACTATAAGGCAGCCCACAGATTTGTTCATGGACCGCAAATTAAGTTGGTAAATTTTACCACGTTCATTTCAAACAAAGTTTAATAGGCAGTTAGTTCATATTTCTCAGAAATATCCGCATATTCTTAGGAGGAACCAAATGATTCTTTCGTCATACTTCGTGTGTGGTCGAAAGAATCGACAAATGCCTTTTTACGATATCAAACTTTATGAATCACGTTTCCAGACGATTAAGTATCTAAATTCCATATTATTAAGTATTTATTACGGAGCTATCAGGTAAAGTATTAGATAGATTGTACTAGCGAAAGCGATATAGGTAGGTACCTATTAAGGTTGAGAGTTGCGACTTGAGAATATTTGCGATAAGGTAAATCTACATAAGCCTTATGTAAATATTATATTTACGCAGGTATAATAAAGCACAGCAGAAGTATATATTATATGTATATACTAGCTGATGCCCGCGACTTCGTCCGCGTGGATTTAGTTTTTAAAATCCCTCGTGAACACTTTGATTTTCCGAGATAAAAAGTAGCCTATGTCCTCAACTATAGTACCCATGCAAAAAATCACGTCGATCCGTGGCTCTGTTGTGGCGTGATTGAAGGAAAAACCAACAAACAAACACACTTTCGCATTTATAATATTAGTATGATTAGAATATTAAATTGCATAGGAAAACACTGTAGCATTAAGTCCATACGATATATTACATCCATACCTACTATGTAGTATGTAGGTATAATAATAGTTTGGCAAAATCTGACGCCTTTGGACTTGGAGTAGTTTGACTTTGACAAAATAGGGCAATCCACGATGGCTATATACGATAAAGTACGCTTGCCAGCTTAAGATGAGCCTTACATTCAAAGTATCTTGTAGATTCCGGGGTTCAAGTTATTTGGACCTTATACTGAAGATCGTGATGTCTATAATTTCTGAACTATGAAATTGACGACCTTGAAATAATTACAGGACAATCTCTAAAGAACCTGCTTTCTAACAAAAAAAGAATGGATTAAATCGGAACACGCCTTAATGAATTACAGCGAAATACCCATTTGGACTTTCAGCCCCTCTCCCAAGGGAACCGTGCTGAATTTCGGGATAAAAAGTATCCTATATTATACCTCGTAGTATTATCTTAAATCGTGCCAAGTTTCATTTAAATCCGTCCAGTAGTTTCGGCGTGATGCGCGGCCAAGATACAGACAGACAGACAGACAGACAGACAGACAGACAGACAGACAGACAGACAGACAAAAAATTAAAAAAAAATTGTTTTGGCTTCAGTATCGATTATAGAGTGCCCTCAAACAAAAATTTTCAAAATATCTTCAATGTACAGAATTAGACCTGTTACAGTTTTATTATATTATATAGAATATAGATATAGTACCCTAGTGGTTAGTAGTGTTAGTACTGAAGTCTTCTGTTCGGGGAATTGCAGGTTTTATCCCGGACACGCACCTCTGGATTTTATAAGTTATGTGCGTTTAAGAAATAAATAATTATCACAAGCTACAACGGTGAAGGAAAACATCGCGAGGAAACACACACACCTCTGTGTGAAGTTTGCCAATTTGCATTGGGCCAGCATGGTGGACTTTGGCCTATAACCCTTCTCTGAAAGGAGACCTGCGCTCAGTAGTGAGCAGTTGATGGATTGCTGATAATGATGATGATGATGATGAATATATCACAAACAAGCCATTGTCAAACAGAAATAAAGGAATAAATAAACGTAGTAAGTAACAGTTGTACTTATTAATGTATTATACGTACTTGACATGCATGCATAAAAATTAAAAACACAATAACATTAGGTGCTGTAAAAACTAAAATTTACAAAAGTGTAGTTACAAAAATTGTGTTCTCACCGTTCCCAACTGGATGTGTCGGTGACCGGCGATGGCAATCCCAAACAAACACAATCCATACAGCACTGTATAGCACTATAGTTAACACTATCACTGCAGAAGTCGCACCATCACTTCAACACCATGCGATCCTTGCACCAAACGGAACGTCCCGACACCTACGAAGAAATAAAACTGATCAACACACTGGGACACTGTTAAAACATGTTAAAAGACACACAAGTGTAGGCGCGTGTAAGGTATGGAACGACAACAAACGCGCGTTACGACTGCACGCTACTCGAATACTGAGCGAAGCGGAGCGATGAGCGGCAAAGCGGACTCAAATACGCTCCGTCGCGTCGCTCCATGGCTCCACCGCTCCATAGTCCATGCTACCCGAGTCCCCGGGGCTACGATCATTTCACGCTTCACTAAGTGGAAGAGTAAAGTGTAAAATTACACGCAAATAATGTCCAACGAGCATTCAATTGCGTTTCTTTATTTAAGAATTCACTCTGAAATATTTATCATTATCAGTCACGGCTAGACAATTTCAAGTGTGCCTGTGTTTGATATTATGTATTAATTTACTATCAATATTATCATTTATCAACTATAAGGTCAAAGTAAGTATATTATAAAACTATAGCAGATAGCTGGGTTATTGGATTGCGTGGAACAAAGTTCAATAGCAGAACTTATTTATCAAATTAATGAACTGAATAGACAGCAGAAGCCCAAAACTATGTTTCTCCTCTCCATACAAACTGCCAGAAGTTTATCACTCCTTTATTCATTTTGAACAGAAAGCCTATAAACCAATTTTCATAGATAATGAAATTGATCAAATTAATCAGGGATTATTTAAATTAATGATATATTTTTAAACATAAAACTTTCATCCCCAGCCAGGGCGGAATTAATGTAATAAATCGTTAAACAAGTAAGTGTTTCTTATTTTTTAACCGAAAGCCCAAGTATTCAAAAGGTGGTGCTAGTCTGCCAATGTCTTTTGAAGTTGTCGAATTTTTATACGAGTTTTCATCTCCTACAAAACCTCCACAAAAAGTACAGAGCCTCTTTTTTATGTAAAAGGAATTAAAATTTCAAGTTCTGATTCAAGTCAAGTCACGGAGTGTAGGTTTTGCTTGTACAAATAATTTAATATAAAAAATTCTTTAAAAAAAACCGACTTCAAACTCCCGCGCCACTATACAAAGTATTTATTTTAAAAACCGCTCGACCGATTTCGATAAAATTTATATGGGACCACCTAGGAAGTATACCTACCCTGTGAAACAAAAGAGAATGATTCGGTTCAGGCATCTCCGAGTAATCGGTGAACAACATACATATAAAAAAAAGATTCCGACGAATTGAGAACCTCCTCCTTTTTTGAAGTCGGTTAAAAAGATACCGGCCGAATTGAGAACCTCCTCCTTTTTGGAAGTCGGTTAAAAAAATTAAAGACAGAAAGAGAAACACGATTACGCTTGAAGCGTGTACAACATGGCGAATGCGGAACGGCGAGGGGAGAAGGGGCAAAGTGGGAACATGGCTTCCAAAATTATTATACAAACATTTATGCATGAAGGGATAACAAAATGTTACACTGCTGTTATACCTTCCCGATTGAAGCGGATTTATTCATAGCGTAACATTATACAGGACGCGGTCGATTGATAATTATAAAGCGTTCAAGTAATTGGACTCTGGAATGGCGCATGGCGGCCACATGCCTGTTCACAAACGTGCGGTGGATGGCGATAAAACACTTGTTTTTTCGTTCGATGTGTGCATGCGTTCAAGAAAACATGTGAGACAATAAAAAAGTTATGTACGAACGTTCGACTCGTAATTTTATTTGTGTTATACATTGCTTTAACCAACGGATAATTACAAAGCGCTTTAGATATACCTAGATGGTTATAGACTTATAGTGGCTCATTTTTCAATCTGTCGATACGATAGTATTATAATATTCATACGACGCGGTGAAGTGTTCATTTCATTCGTTATGGAAATGTCAACCGTCTCGAATGATAATTATTATAATTATTATTATATGTATTTCAATTAATTTCTACATAGAAATAAAAACAACAGCTGCAATAAATGCATTATTAAAAACAACTATTTTTGTTTTCCATAAATTATAGGTAATTCCTACTGTTTTATGCAGTATAAATTAATAAATTAATGTATAATAATTGAATAAATAATAATTAAATATGAAATATTCAATTAAAAGTAATTTGAATTAATAAATTCAGAATATTAATATGTACATACATACATACCTACTTACTTATAATTTATAGTATTTTTCTTAATTGCACTTCAATGTAACTAACAGTTTTATCATCCCATATAATAATAATTTATAGGCAGGTATGTTTAAATGTACGTTTAATGTCCTATTGTCTTGAGCTGATTAATGAGTTAATTTTATTTATATCATCATAACAGACAATAAATTATGTGGCAACTCAAGAAGCATCGATTAATATATTTCCAAGAAGTATCATGTATAAAAATATAACAATAAAACGAAGATTTCACGTAAAACATCTGGACTGTTATTAAGACTGTGTTTATTTAAAACATTTAGTAAAAAAATTCATTAACATGAGTTGAGACTGGAAGGCTTTTATTAAGAGAAGGATAACGTTATTAATAAATAGAACGATTACTAATTACACTGTAACCTTCGCAATAAACTTTGGTTTGTTTGTTTAATATATGAAGTATTCGGTATGAATTTTAAAGAAGTACGTTCTATAATAAAATTAATCAATTAAATAATTTATATCACAATACTGCACAATGTCAACTAAAAATAACGTTCAGCTGGTGAAGCATCTACTGGGGGACTATGAAAATGCAGCAATATTTTTTTGGCTGAAGAAAAAAATCATTCAGTGTAACAATTAATAGTTGTTGTTATAAAGGTCATAAGCTGATCGGGTTGAATATAAATATAGGGATCCCTAATCCTAATGCAACAGTAAGTATATAGGTATCTATATGTATAAAGTACCTCTACATAAAAATGTAATACAAATTAAGTTATAAATCTTTATGTAATGAAATCCCTTACAAATAGCAGTAATCAGAGGGAAGTAACTAACTACTCATAAAATACTTATAAAGAGGCTTGTTACCAGCAAATACTTCAGATCAATCAAAAAGATACGAACAAACACTTGAAGTGCTTGAAACGCTAAAACACGGTATGGATTGTTTTCTTCAAAGATAAACTAACACTAAAGTGGCAGATTAGATAGTATCACAGAAAAATAACGTTTCCCATATCGCAAAAGCAATTTATCCTCCAAAGCTGTTTGCCATTCCCTTTGATAAAATGCGCGAAGAGATTTTAACTATGTACTGAGATATTTGAGAGGCGCGCAATTTTCTCCGATAGGCAAGGGTTGCTGTATTTTGTAGGGATTAATACTCCATTTCCTGAGACCCCGTCGGGATATTTTTATTAGAGGTCTTTAGGTGTGAAACTATACAAAAAAAGAAGTTTCTTTTTTCGAATATTTTATCTGAATCTGTTCTACATCACATTTTTAAATTAATTAGTGGTTACCTAAAGTTGATGACAAAGAGTTGACCTTTAATTAGATTATGAATCGAACGTTATATTTTTAACACTGTTACTAAAATTTAAACTAGCGGCACGCTATGATGGCCGGTTTGACGTTTGTCCGCTCATGAAGTTCCGTATTAATTGATAACGACTTTGAAGGAAATAATTGTATTACTTTATTGACGATAGTGATGTGCAGAGATTCATAAATTTTATCGAATGTAGTTTTAGGTTTAGGACTCAAAATTTATTTATTAAATTGATTTCTAAAATGTATACAAGTGTAGAAAAATCAGTTTGCACCATTTAAGGGGTGAATGTACTTGTGAATATGAACAATTTTCACTATGTGGACAAACCTCTGAAATCGCAAAAAAATATCAGCTGTTTCATACAAAAGGTAAAATTTTTATTTTTATATGATATATACCACAACTCGGCATTTGGTTTTCTAAATTGAAAATTTTTAAAAATGGAATCTAATACGATCGTCACATAGGATCGCTGGCTAGCACAACTACTACCTCCGGCAAACTCGCGTCAATGCTCAATGCAAAACAAAGCAGTTTCGAATTGACGTTGCTTCGAAAAGTATGAACTGTCAGTGCAATGCGATTGTGATATAGTTTTGACCTGGCTTTGGATTTCAAATATTGATACTGCATTACTGTTGACCCTTGCTCGTTAATTTGGACTCTGTTCAAGCCCTTTGTTGTGGATTTCGTCGATATGACCGAACGTACGCAGAGAACTGTTCTAAATAGTCAGACACGTGAGTTCGTAATACGCCTTCGTAACTATTTCGATCGTGAAGCTCAAAATGGAGGGCCAATTTTACCTATAACGTCAGTGGTTGAACGCGTAGCTGATGCGCTTAATATTGGACAACGAACTGTTAGACGGATAACTAAAAAAAATATGGCGAGACTGGCACAGAAGAAAATAAACTTCACACACCAAAAAAGAGAAAACGAGCAAAACCAGTCGTAGGCATCGATAGCTTTGATGCCGATGCTATCCGAAGACATGTTTACGGCTACTATTTACAGAAGGAGTATCCAACAAGAAAAAAGTTGGTGCATTCACTGAAGGAAGCTGGATTATTCTTCGGTGGGGAAAGTTCTTTAACGAAGATTTTGAAGACCATTGGATTTCGATACAAAAAATGTAACAAACGCAAAATATTGATGGAAAGATTTGATATAGCGATGGCAAGGTATACTTTTTTACGGCAAGTGAAAGAAATCAAAAATTGGCAAAATGTTGTGTTCTTGGATGAAACATGGCTTAATGCTAACCATACTGTAGGCCGTTCTTGGAACGATGACACAGCAGCATCTACTTCCAAAGTTCCTGTAGGAAAAGGATCGCGACTTATAATTTGTCACGCCGGAACCATCAACGGGTTTGTCGAAGGTTCTCTCATGGCTTTTGCGTCAAAAACCACTGGAGACTATCATGAAGACATGAATGGAGAAAAGTTTACTGAATGGTTTACCTCAATGTTGTGTAGCCTCCCTGAACCATCTATTATAATTATGGACAACGCCCCATACCACTCGATGCAAATTGACAAGCCACCTGCCCAATCCCAAAAGAAAGCTGATATCGTCGCATGGCTTCGTAAAAATGGCGTAGATGCAAACATGAATATGTTAAAAGCGGAATTAGTACGTCTTTTAAAAGAAAACAAACCAACCAAGATCCGATACGTCATTGACGAAATAGCATTAGAACATGGGCACAGAGTTATACGGTTACCGCCTTACCATTGTGAGTATAATGCGATTGAGTTGGTGTGGGCTCAAATTAAGGGATATGCTGCAAGACACAATACAGAACCCCCATTTACCACAAAAAAAATGCTAAAATTATTAGAAGAAGCTTGTGAACATGTGACTAAAGGAGACTGGGAAAAGGTTGTGAATAGAACTGTTAAATTAATAAGGGAAGATTATGAAAGAGATGTGAAAATAGATAATATTATAGAAAACGAACATATAATTATTAATGTAGGTGATGATAGCAGTGACGACAGTGAAAATAGTAGTATGGACGAATCTGATTAATTATGGCCTTTTGTGGCACCTTTTTTGGTATCTTTTGTATTCATATGTTTCTTGTGTGCATATAAAGTATGTATATTCATTTTCATTCAAATATTCAGTTCGTTCAAATAAATTAAATAAACATATACATTTTTGTTTTATTAAACCTATTTAATCAGGTACAAAAACAAAACTTAATTGTTTTTTGTTCGAGAATAAATTGACATTCCACATCACTATTGTAATGTGTCAAACCGGCCATCATAGCGTGCCGCTAGTGTAGTGTTTAGTATTTAATACTAATAGAAAAAAAAATTATAAGCACCTATTGACGTAAATATTTAATTAATATTATGCAGCATAAATTGTCCGCCAATCCGCATTGGGCCAGCGTGGTGGACTATGGCCTATAACCCTTCTCTGAGAGGAGACCAGCGCTCAGTAGTGAGTCGTTGATGGGTTGCTAATGATAAAATTATAATTATTCGATCAAGCATCTTTAATTTGTTTTCAAGGTTGAGGGCCTATTTCACCATGACCAAATGAACTTTAACCGAGGAACTTTGACGTTGAGTACCTATGGTAGGTAATCCGTTGATGAAAGTTAACTTTGGAATGGTTGTAGGCTCTAAAAAAAGTATAGAATTTGTCAATAACAACGATAAGCATTATGTTAAACCATACATGGAAGTAAATTGAGTTTTTAATGAGAAGCATTACAATAGAGTAGGTATTGTGAGGAAAGAGTACCTACAATAATTGACATAATCATCGATGTGAGGATACTGAAAATGGTTATACTTATCTGTCATGTTTCAGGAAATAAATCGTGGAGAACGACAACCCTAGATGCATCCGCGATCCGATTCGCATTGTAGGGGAGATATTTCTTATATTCTTTTGTTACGATCTCTGCGGTCGGCTCTTTGTTATGATGAGTTATAGAAAAGCTGTCTAAATAACAAAACTAAAGTATTACTCTAGGAAAGAGACCCATAAAGTAGCATTATTTGGTATTTGTGTGATTTAAAAGAAATAATTCTGAAATAACCATATTGTAATAACCAGTCAAATCGGCGTAGAATAATAAGCAGGAATTGAAGATATTATGTCGTGATGATGAAGAAATGACAGAAAAACATTTTTACCATCATCAACTCCGAACAATATTGGAGCACAAGTATTTATACTTGGTCCCGACAATATTGTACGGAGTTGACAAGCACTTTCCGATGAAACACTTTCAAATATAAATAAATGATGAAAAACGACTGCCATAATTTTAAATTATTAATATAACGTACGCGTTGTTCGTTATATTGTTACAGTTGAGTTGACCACAACAATTTAAAAAAGCGTTTTACTTTTGAAGCCGGGTAATGGGCAAGAATATAATAAGCAAACTACTATTCGCATAACATTAGTTATGTTTAACATGGCAAATATTCTTTGTGAAAAACAAACGCATTTTAATTTTAATCTGTAGTAGGTATAGTTTGGCATAATAATATTCCTAATACATCACTGTCTAACGCTTTTAAGCACCAGTTAAACAACAGGAAACAGTAATCAGACATAGGCCTACTTTGAAACCATAAAAATAGTAAACATACAAAGATAGTAATAATAGATATTAGATTCTTTAGCATTCAGCAATAACTGGCAGCACGTACAAACGTACTTACCAAGAGTTTCGAGCTGACTCATAAAGACGTAAGTCATAAATCGCAAGTACAATTTCCTCTTGCATTCAGATGTACCGTTCACCATTGTATTAATGTGACGGTTGTAATGTTATGAATGCATTGTACTCGTAACGTTACATCGCTTTCTAAATCTAACCTGTCGTCTGTGATAATGTTGGTACTTGGAAGTGGGTTGAATAAAAATACAGACATTAAGTGGAAGCGCAGGGAAATGTACGGAAATCATTTATGTGCTTGAGACTTGAGAATGTTTACGTTTTGAAGTGGAGATATACTTTTTGAGAAATATCGTTTACTGAGCTCAGTTAGGCATCCGATCGCGAAGTCAAAGCCATAGTGTTCTGCATTCGCTTTATTTTAATAGTTGCTGGGATGTGTTTATCTGCTTTTGTGAGAGTATAAAATATGTCTGTATGTAAATCATCGTTTATTATCACATTTAACTCAGTAAGAACTTTGGCTGTAGGATCCACTGTTTGGAACGTAAGTTCCTTATCGCGCGGTACGGAAGGGGGCTAGACGGAAAAAATTAAGGAACCGACACTCGACATACTTTTGAAACCGACACTTTTTTGTTTTGTTGAATGTGAATTTTGCATTGTGTTCGGTATTTTCGCGATACAACATTGTGTCTCCGTAGCGTCCTTCAATTTTATTTTAAATAATTTCTACATGTGGATGTGAAAAAATCCACATGTAGAAATTATTTAAAATAAAATTGAAAATATAAAATTCAGTCTGTCGAGCTGGGATTTGAATTATCGACTTTGAACTTTTAGGCGACTGCCGGAGCCACTAGGCTACAGAGACACAATGTTGATAGACGAAAATACCGAACACAATGTAATCGAAAGGAACTACGTTCCATCCGGGTGTCCCTTGACACCTCTCAAGTTTTTATGCATCTATTAGTATTTAGTACCCCTAAAAATAAGTACAATTAATTACTCCTTAAAGCAAAATATCAGAACCAGGCTTTGCACCAGATCAGGGTATCATAAAATTAACATTTAGGTTTTGTTTGTAGTCAAAGTGTTGCACAGTTAATCACCAGAGCGACACCAATTTGTAGCCGATAACCACAACTGCAACACGAACACTATACACTCGATCGGCCCACTCCCTCTAAAGTGATTGATGGCGCGGTGTCAATTTCACGTTATCGCTGACACCCTGGTCCCACGGCTGTTTCGATGAGATTGTTGCATAAATATTTTATTTTAGTGAATATCTATAACCATTATGATGTTGTCTTGGAAATAAGTGCTCAAGTTATTCGTTCCGCTTTTGTTCCCTTTGTTATCTTACCCGGTGGTCGAACTTGCATCGACTCAAGCTTAATTTGACTCAAGTCTCAAGATAGTTAAAAAAAAAAGTAATGTTAGGTCATATTTCTTCTAGTTTAAACTCTAATAGACTATAGATCTCAGCCTTAAAACAAAATAATATTTTACTAGACTCTAGACTCTAGAGTAAGTAATAAACTTCTAGGTTACTGTTCATCTATGCGATAGCTTGGACATGGACACAGTATTAGTATATCTTGCATTGAATTATTATGTACTAAAGTCAATGATATCTTGATTGAAAAAGTGTTACATTCCTTAAGTAATATGTAATCCCATCAAAAACATAAATGTAAAAATGAGAGCCAAAGAAATATGAAGAATATGGGTGGTCCTTCAATTTATCCTAAGTAATCTGCATTTTGTAAATAATTCTACTGTTCAAATTTAAGAAATTATATTTTTAAATAGCAAGAATTGTAGCAGAAAAAACAAGAAATTGTGTTTTGAATTTATATTTTTAGAATGTTGTTTGTTCTTACAATTTTTCAGGATTATCTGCAAAACTTGGCACACATTTAGATCTCAATTCTTTTTTCGACGAAGTCGACAACCACCCATATTCTTCATATTTCTTTGGCTCTCATTTTTTCTTTTTTTTATTCCTTATCAAATTCATACAAGAAATTATGAATCTCTTTGCTGTTAAAAATATTAAATATTTGTTAGATTCATACCTAAAGCTATTTGTTGAGAGTTGAGAGTTTGTGTAAGTATAATGTATGAACGTTGGCGTGTTTATGTATTTGGGAATATGTGCGAGTGTGTGTATTTCATATTCATATTAGATTTGGACCAGAGTGTAAGCTAATAATAAAAATTGGGAATTTAATTTTGATTTTAAATAAGCGGCTGTGGTATTGATAAGTTTTATGTGCTTTTCTTGTTCCATCATATTTTATTATGCATTTAAAAGCTTGTATTTTAAACAGGTTTGCATTTTATTGAGGTAATGAACTGTTTATTGCTGTATATGAATCGAGATTCGCTTTCGATAAGATCAAGTTCGCATGATAAATGCGATAGGTTCGTGAAACGAGCAGAGACGCTTGGGATAATCGACTAAAGCAACAGGTATAATATGAGCGCTTACGTCTCACTTTAATAATATGTTTGATGCTAATTAATTTCAACCTCACTTAGCGCCTTAATGCACGCAACCATTTTATTAGATATTTCTATTTTCGATTCTTAAGATTGTTATCGTGTAGGTAGTTTGTTGTGGTCGGTTAGGTTCTGAGGCTGAGATCTATAGAGCGTCCTCTGGCTCTGCTCAAGACTCAAGATAGAGTTAAAAGAAAAGTCTCGTTTTAACACAGTCTTGAGTCTGAGCTGAGTGAGAGTACCATATATAGATCTCACCCTTAGAGCAATGCTCTCAGGCATTGAATTGTTATGTACAAAGTTACAAACTCTCAGGTTAGTTTGTACTATGTTCTTACTGTTATTTATTTGGTCGACAATAGCTGCAGTATCAATTTCATGATCGTGTCACGTAGTGTCTCGGATACCGACAAATAGCGTAAGGCGACTTTATCCCCTCATAACAAGGACTAGGGATTTATATTATTTATGGTTATTGATTTTGAGACGAAGTCTCAATGTTCTACTAGCGCAGTGGTGAACGCTATGGTATTTTATATCAGAGAATGCAAGTACGATTTCACTCGCCACTAGGTAAGATCGCAGTATAGGTACTCGTTATTTTTCATGGAATCAAAAATGCAACTATAGCACAGAAAAGTGTAATACTATTCAGGGTTAAATAATAACGGTCTAGATCTAGAAACTACATCATTAATGTGTTTCACTGTGTTAACTGATGTTAATTGTAGTACAAAATACACTATTGCTTGAATTTATTTGCTTTAAAAAAAATCCTATCATCGTTAGTTCCACTTAACCACAGTAGAATTATAACCAGTACTGAAACTACCTACAAACGCTCGAAACGGCCTCACTCACACAAACATGCGCATCGACGAGACAATTAGCGGGCCTCGCGAGTCGCGGTGCTGTCAGTAGTGAGGACCGGTATTTGGTCTCGTCGATGCGCATGTTTGTGTGAGTGAGCCGTTTCGAACGTTGTAGGTAGTTTCCGTACTCTATTGTTATCTTTACTCTGACTTAACCGAACGCACATTATCGAATAACTCTCAATGCTTTTTCATTTAAGGTAAATATTAATAACAACTGTGCGTTGGAAAGGTTGAGATCAGCAACGCACGAGGGTTGCAGAATGCCACGCATTATTGCAGGAACACATTTGCAACACTCACCCCATGGAATAACAAGCATGCTGACTCAAATCAAATACATTAATATATTATATGAATCCCAGTTAAACTCTATTCAAATCCATGTAATTCGTAATACATAATATAACATAACACATAACCAACTTCCCACACCATATTTTTCAGGGTATTGTATTTTATTGAATTGTGATAATGATATCCTTTGAGTATTTGGTTTAATACTCAAAGTTGATATCTTTCTGTGGCCCTTGTATAGGTAACATTCAAGTTTACGTAAGTGCGCGCAAAAACACTTACAGCAAACAATGTCTAATTGTAATTACTCTCATAGTGCGATGGGATTACATGCTTTCCGAGGGGGTATACCGTCGCCAATTTTTGGGAAGAACTCCAGGCTGTTACTGAGAATATCTTAACAGATTCCAATACCTTTCTTGGCTTGTTCCAGGCTTCGATCCAGCGACTTCATGACGCGCAGCCGAATAAGCCAGTCTCTGTGCCAACTGCCAACACGGCACGGCCAACGAGGCATGGGGGTGTGTTGTTAGTGTGTTTCTGCTTGCGGTTTGAAAGGGCTATGAGAGTGTTGGCAGCCCGAGGGTCGCAGCCGCATGTTATTCTACTATTGAAATTGTTCGGAGCGTTAACAATTCGTCACACGCTTCGTTCGACACTATTACAACTAACTGTTACTTCAGAGGCCCTACACAATTGAGAAATAAGTGTAAGAAACATTTTAATATACTATTTCAACGCTTCTATAACAAACTATAGGTAGGTAATAACGTCCCTACCACTGAGAATTCCCATTTCACCAGGTTCACCCGATAAATATGTACTTTAAGCATAAATATGTACTGTAAGCTTTTCGTAAGTATGGCTATGCAATGGCCTGACAGAGCATACTTACTAACTTCCTTTAGATGTATGAAAATAATAATTGCAACCATATGAAATTAATTTCGAGGGCACAACGCCGGAAGCATGGCACAGGAGCGTGGTGGTTCTGTTCTTCAAAAAGGGTGATAATACCTTGTTGAAGAATTATAGACCCATCTCGTTGTTGAGTCATGTTTATAAGTTGTTCTCGAGAGTCATTACGAATCGTCTCGCTCGTAGGTTCGACGACTTCCAGCCTCCCGAACAAGCCGGATTCCGAAAAGGCTTTGGTACCATAGATCACATCCATACGCTGCGGCAGGTTGTACAAAAGACGGAAGAGTATAACCAGCCACTTTGCTTAGCGTTTGTGGACTATGAGAAAGCCTTCGATTCGGTGGAAACTTGGGCTGTGTTGAGGTCGCTGCAGAGATGCCGGATTGACTACCGGTATATCCAAGTGTTGAAGTGCTTGTATGAAAACGCCACAATGTCAGTACGTATACAGGACCAGACTACGAGGCCAATCCACTTGCAGCGTGGAGTGCGACAGGGAGACGTTATCTCCCCGAAGCTCTTTACCGCTGCGTTGGAGGACGTCTTTAAGCTTCTGGATTGGAACGGGCTTGGCATCAACATAAACGGCGAGTACATCACTCACCTACGATTTGCCGATGACATAGTAGTCATGGCAGAGACTCTGAGAGACCTCAATACAATGCTCAACGATCTCAGCAGGGTTTCTCAACAGGTGGGCCTGAAAATGAACATGAGCAAGACGAAAATCATGTCCAATGCTCATGCACCGCTCCACCCAGTAATTGTTGAGAACTCTGCACTCGAAATTGTCGACGAGTATATTTACCTGGGACACACAGTCCAGCTAGGTAGGTCCAATTTCGAGAAAGAGATCAGCCGCCGAATCCAACTCGGCTGGGCTGCGTTCGGGAAGCTCCGAGATGTCTTCTCGTCCAAAATTCCTCAGTGCCTGAAGACTCAAGTCTTCGAACAGTGCGTGTTGCCAGTGATGACTTACGGATCCGAGACATGGTCGCTAACTAAGGGCCTCATAAGTAGGCTCAGGACCGCTCAGCGGGCGATGGAGAGAGCTATGCTCGGAGTGTCCCTGCGGGATCGAATCAGAAATGAGGAGATCCGTAGGAGAACCAGAGTCACCGACATAGCTAAGCGAGTCGCGATACTGAAGTGGAAATGGGCGGGGCACATAGTTCGAAGAGCTGATGGTCGTTGGGGTCCCAAGGTGCTGGAGTGGCGACCCCGCACCGGGAAGCGCAGTGTTGGCAGACCCCCCACCAGGTGGACCGACGACATCAAACGAGTCGCAGGGAGCCGCTGGATTCAGGCGGCGCAAGACCGAGGCCTGTGGAAGTCCATGCAAGAGACCTTTGTCCAGCAGTGGACGTCTATCGGTTGATAAAGAAGAAGAAGAAGAAGAAATTAATTTTATGAGAGAATATACAAAAGTAATCTCTTATTATTTATTAATATCAAACATTTTCATTATAATAACTTAAATATTTACTTACTTAATTAATTTAAGCATTAATTATAAGCAGTGATAGCCTAGTGGTTAGTTCTCCGGTATTCGGGGGGTCGCAGGTTCGATCCCGGGCACGTACCTCGGGCTTTTTTTAAGTTAAGTGTGTTTAAGAAATTAAATATGACAAGATTCAACGTTGAAGGAAAATATCGCGAGGAAACCTGCAAACCTGAGAGTTCTTCATAATATTCTCAAAGGTGTGTGAAGTTGTTGCTTTGCCTATAACCCATGTCTGAGGTGTGACCTGCGCTTAGTAATGAGCCGTTGATGGGTTGCTGATGACGATGATGAACCGACATATTTAAAGGTTAAAATATTACTATGTATCGCTAGAACTTAGAATGAACACAAGCCAAATTCTAAAAATAAATAAATTAAGATTGAATTTTCCAGGTTGTTCCATCGAATCATCACAAGTAGACGAATTCATGCTCATTGATCATGAACGTATTGAACTGTGCGTAACCTGTTTATGTATTCCGTCGTAGAGATACAATTTCTTTTGTCAGTGTACATTAAATCCATACCCATATTAATAATAATTCAATAAATGCATGAAAGTTGATAACGGAATGTCAACTTCATTCAAAAAATAAAAACCTATGCAAACAGCGCACTAGAGTAAAAAATAATTACGTGCAATTATAAAGTGTCACCTGCTGTATATTTATGTTGCCCCATTCTCCCCTCGCGAGCTGAGCAGCGGACTTTTTAACTTGGGCTTGAATAATATGGTGTATTATTATTTATTTATTGTGTGTGTGTGAATTTATGTAGTAACTAGTGAGTGTACACTTTACCACTTTTTATATTCTCACCTTTCACAACCGCTGAGCTGTGTATAAGAAATAACTGTTTTATTCCGGGAAAAAAAGGTACCTAACTAATTACAAAAAAATCTATTTTAAATGATAATAAATACTTATTAAGGATTTATACTTTTCATTTTTTATTACTAGTGGTTCGCCCCGAACTGAGACCTCGCGGTAACGGTATCCCATGATTATTCATTCAATCGATACATGATAACCAAAACTGACATTATTATTATGCCCGTTTTCACCAAACATACCTAAATCATCCCCTAAGTAGGAGTCTCTTAACGTAGGTAGCTCCTAAATACAATCCTAAGTCCTAACATCCGTCCCAATATCCTTTTAGGTGTCCCGTACAGGATCGTGATAAATAAGTTGACAGAAAACATCACCAAACTTATAGGTAGCCCGTAAAGGTTAGGGAACGTTAGTGAAAACATTGAATTATTATGTAGGTACTAACGAGTGAAACCGGGTTACGGGCATCTGTACAAATCGTCATCTATCGACGCGAATAGAAAATATACAATATTTAACTAAAATTTAACTAAAAAATAATTTTAATTGAATAATATGGTACAAAAAAAAATACAATACAATTATTGTATTATAAGTAACTAAATAATAATGGTCGACGCAAAACTGTTTTTGGGATAGGTCGTAGTCGTAACTCGTAGTTCCATGGGAATAGTTACTGACTGCGCCATCTATGAGCATTATTGTGAAGCTATGTTGATGCTATATGAATTACTGATGCCCATTAAAAATTAAATAATCTCGTTTCTTTATAATATTCATATAATTTAAGTATTTGTTGTTTAAGTACAGGATGTAAGTGACCTAAAAAAATAAAACCAGTTTGAAAATCCATAGCGGATTTTCCTAGAGAGCGTCTTCAAGCGAGCGTATAAAATCGCCACTTTGAAAGCCCCCCATTTCGTCAATTTTAAGGGAAAAATTAAAAAAAAAATATTTTTGTACTCGGTTCAAAATTATCTTTAAAATGATATGTAACAATTTTATGTAACGCGATAATTTTTTTTTTACTTCGCATTCACTTCTATGAGAGCCCCCCTGAAATAAAGGTTTTTATAATTTTTTATCCAATATTCGGCTTAAGGCCATCAATTTACATATTATATCTAAATTTGAAGTAATTACGTTTAGTAATTCAAAAGTTATAAGGCTCTGACAGACGGACGGACGGACGGACGGACGGACGGACGGACAAGTGCAAATTCACTCTAGTAGACTCAGAGACCTCGCTTCGCTCGGTCAATTAATATACGTTTGAGAAATGTAAAGTGAAATAAACTCAATTAGCAAAAATACCCACTCTACACTCAACCCAGAATTGTACATATGCGGAAAACGAAACTAAAACCATCTTAAATTGATAAGTATCTAGAAAAAATGCGTTAAAACCAGTCTTCCAGTTTCTAATCTTATCAATGATTAAAATATGTCCTATGCAATATTTTAATATCAATACAGCTAATGGCTATTCAAAAATGTAAATAGCTCTTTAAAGTACGTAAATAATGTTGGATAAAGTTATTATTAAAGTTCACCATTCGGCTTGTACCTAATATTAGACTTATAATAGAATAGGTCCTTGAACATTGCCATAAAGCAGCATTTCAAAAGTATAACAACCTAATTTGTTATTCATGTAACATTGCAATATTTCCCGTCCCTATCCGCATCGCATTTTGTGAACTCGGTAAAAATTCAGAACCCTTTTGTAACCTTTCCGATCTTATTTGAAAATACCTTCTTCTGATCTTTCCTTTGATACAATGCTTATACCTACTTCCATAGTTTCATGCCGTTCGTTCCGTCTCGTTGGAATTGAAAATGCTTTATTCAAAATATGATTTTGAATGATTAAAACTGTACCTACCTACATAAACATAAATAGAGGAATTAAAATGGCTGCGTAGGTGTCTATGTGTAATTTGGACAGTAAGCAAAAACACGCATATTTACGCAAGAAAATATATGAGAAACAGCATAGATAGAGACGGCTATGGAAACAGTGATAGTTTATTGTGCTGCCTGAAAGAACACATGAACAAAGTGTCTCTAAAGACTATTAACAAGAAAGACTAAATAGCGTCATTGGACAATCTCTTAGTAGGTATTTAAGATAGTAATTTTTAAGTTTAGGTTAAATTAAAATTACTCATTAGCCAATTAAGGCCTGTAATTTCACCAATGTAAAATATTCGAAGTTCGTGAAATCGGAAATAGGTTGGGCTAGATTTTAAATCCACCACTTTGGTACTCAGTTTCAGAAAAAATTAAAAACAGAAAATGGATCACTTTGGTACTCAGTTTCAGGAAAAAATCCACCACTTTGGTACTCAGTTTCAGGAAAAAAATGAAAAACAGAAAATGGATGAGTACTTATGAATAAAATTAATATCACCGCATTATTATTTTTATTGTAGTTATAGTTCTCAATAAAAGAGCGACATTTTCCATCATTGTTGTAAAAAAAAAAACATCGTGCTTTAAACCAAATGATAGAAAAGTTTCCCACATTTCATGTAGCCACATAAGTTTCATGTTTTAGTCGATTTATACTAGTGTTCTGTAAGAAAATATTTGAAATGTTTTTTTTTTTTTAGTTAGAATTAGGAAAGAAGGTTTTCCTAAGAAGACGGCAAGAAAAAGTAACATCATCTCACCTTCAATCTTTGTTAATCTAAGGTCGTGTAACGTGTTGCACATCAGGAGATTAACGTTAGGTTAAGTTAAATGTTAAGTTAACGTTAAGTTAAATGTTACCGTTAATAAACGCTGTTAATTGGGTTAAACAAGCCAACATTACCAGGTATTTTACTATAACTGGTTAACGTGCAAATGGCACTAAACATTTTACTATTATGGACCTATTTTATTATTAAGTTTGAAATGTACTCGTAGTTTTACCTTTTTAAACATATTTTACAGTAAGTAAATTGTGCTGAATTAATACAGACTAATCTAATAGGTACATATTTAAAACTCAATCTGTCTACAAACAACTCAAAATATGAAGGTTGATAATTTCGAATGGAAATGCAACCGGTAAACAAGTCTCTTAAAGTTATAGGTACAATTAACTTATTGAGTAATATTATGTGAAACGTTACTTAAATAATCTTAATTTTTGAAGATACTAAGAATAACATTAATTATAAGTTATTTACCAAATAACGAAATCCCACGAAGAGAATGACTTTGATAAATGTATAAGGCGAAGAATCAACAAAATAAATAGTAACGTAAACACTATGCATGTTAACTAAGCTATCATGATGTCACTCCGTCTTAAATGTTTAGACTAAGTAAATATCTAAGAAACGTGGTGTTGAATTCAAATTTGATAAAAATTAAATCAATCTTGTCTCATCTCATATACGCAAACATCGCTCGATCGCGCTTTGGAAATCATCTGATAAAATAGTTCATTATAACACCCAATGCGCCCACGCGTATCAAACTCAGCGGCGAACGACATCATTTAGCATAAGAAGTACGTCTCTTTATTTTTATGTTCGCCTGGTATAAATCTAAAAGATGTGATGGCGGCGCGGTGATAACACGCACACCATACATAAAATAAATAAATAATAAATAAATGTTTTTCTATCTTGTCTGATAATAAATATACTCACTTGAATAGAATAACTTTGCCGTTTTACTATTTCCAGAGATAAGATAGCCAGCTTTACAAACGATTCCCTTTTTTATCAGATGTTCAGAAGCACAAACCTGCACAATAAACCAACGGGAGATAATCATAAAGTACTATGTTATGTGGCTTACCATAAATTGAGTATCATTTAAATTCTCAACACAGATTTATGTATCTTATCATCATATAATAATCTATACATTGTCCAAAGATTTCTTCTAATTACAGTACGTACAATGTACATACATGAATTAATCCAATAAGGCAAAAACCTAAGCGCAGATACCAAAAGAAGTTATAATATGCAGGCAATTCAGGTTACCATTAATGGCTTAATAATATTTCAATTTCAGTGAGAGACTTTCATTAATTTAATTGACACCAACGTTTATGTAAGATGAGAATTTAAGAGGCTTAGGGATGAGGCAATATAAAGGTCAGTAATTATCTAAGTTGAGTCGCTTATTGTGAGTCCATCAAACGTCAACCGCAATAAGAAAGAAATAATTGCAGCGGGCTCTATCACAGCACGTTCGACGCTCGAACCTCGAACAAAAGCAATTTGTGTCCGCACGAAGTGGCTTTGTACGTGCGTAGCGTCGTAGGTGTTTATTAGTGGTGATAGATTGTGTAGTACATATAACATAGTGACGGACCAGGACGGCATGTAGTTTTACCAACTCGACCTACGAGTCACGACCCTCTGAGGTCAGTCCGTATCGCTTCGTTAATCTTGAATTCTCTGCACTCGACAGTTCGCTTCACAGTACACATGTTCCTGCCTCGCTGATAACTCCTAATTAATTAATAGGCCTTTGAGTTTCTGCAATACAAATACACTGGATAGGTACCTACATCCAATTCACAAAAGTAGCAAAGATAAGGGGAACAAATTTCGTTTAAGTCGTAATGCATGCCCGAAAAGTTGGAAACAAAGTAACATTTGGCGGAAATCCAACGTCACTTACACAGTGGTTTTAGTGCGCTTGCATGACCAAATTAAGCTGCTGTAAATAATTCCCGGATGAACTGTTTAAAGTCTTTCAGAAATTATACGCTGTAAAAAGCAATATTTACTGTCTAAAGTAAATCAGTTTCAGTCAAATTAAATTATTTCTTCGAAACTTGTCGACTTGTCTTAACAATGTTGGCGTTGATCCAAACCCAGCTCATCACAATCATGCAACACGCAAACATCATTTAGCGACAAATTTGCTTTGTGCTATAAAATATCACGACTATTTACGAAATACTCGGCAATAACTATAAGCGTTATGAAAGCCGTACTTCATACTTTATGGAATAAAGTAGAAAGTTGACACTATTATAGCCCACTGCTTATTGTCATTTAGCAATCGTTGAGACAAAAAAGTAGAGAGAGAAACGGTAGGTGTAGTTTACGGTAGTTTTGATAAATATCCTTTCGGCGCTTTTCCATTATTTGGAGGGAGACAAATGCCCCGTCGTCGGTGGCTCGGAGTGGCATCACGACATTCCCTCATTAAAATATCCCCAAGCGGCTGTCGCCCCCACTCGAGTGTTTCGATACGGACGATACAATAATCGATTTTATTGCCAATCGCTATAAAATAAACGATAACTGAACACGCGTTTGTTTTATTTCTGTCGCACATTCCAGCTAGCGTATCAATCACGGTATTATTTCAACACAAGATTATAAAGATATAGCGGAATGAATAATAGATGTAATTTGTTGGCTTCGTGCACGGGCGGTGTCACGAGAACCTATCTGCGTGGACATTGGTATTTATGTTAACATACAATATATCAAAATGACAACGATGACGATATAATATTTTACTTAATTAAACATTGTATTAGTTTTAAATGGCTTTTTGGGTCAATAGGCGAACATTTACATGAAAAAATGATTATTCATAAAGTAACGACGTTTTCATTAAAAACCTACTCGTGATGGAGTTATAATAATGGCTATTCTCCTGTTCATTGCATTAAAAATTTACAAAAAAAAAATATTATAATGAACCTGAAGATTAAACTACAATAAGAACATAATTATCAGTTAGTCTGAGTAAAGTTTAACTGATATGATTAGTTGTTTTGACAGATTATTCAATACAAAACTCTGCGGTTAAAGATTTTGGCTTCTCAATAAGAAATACCTGTTTAAAATCGAGTAGGTAAGGATTATTCTGTAAGAATAAATCACAGTAACTATTTTAATCTCAAGTGTAGAAACGCTGTTTATGATCGAATGACCAAATCGGCCGAATAATAAATAATAGTTGACCTTTGCGAAATTGCTTTGCAAAAAGGAAGATTCTGTAACATCGGATAAGTTTCTTGGATACGAATAACGATTATCATTTTAACAATACCACTATAACTATAACTCATTAATTTTGGGTTTCTCAAACTATTCAGTTTAGTAAGCTGAAGATAAAATTACTACCTATTTTAAAACAAGTATTTTTAAAACATAAGTACCTAGTATTAAGAATATCACGACTCACGAGATAGCCATTGTTAAAGTACTTTACAACTTCCTTACAGTTGAATTGAAGGCAAGCACCGAGCACGCCGTTTTAATGTACCCGTTTAATAATGCAGCAGCTGAAACCCAGCCGTGTCCCGTGTAAATTTGCTTTGAATCTGCCGCGTCGCGCCCATTTATGATAAAAATACGCGCCAGTGCTTATGAAAGCTCAAACCAAATTGATCTCTATAGTAACTTCTATATCAAAAGCAGTATTTTCTACAGCTTTGGAAGTAACATTATTTATTTTGTTAGAAATTTTGACCAAGGGCGATATTTGCTCTTCAAGGGGCCATTGCAACTTTAATGTTGAAGATTTTGATCGCCAAAAATAGTCACTATGGGTTCACTCAGTAGATCCTTAATCTCACACGGACGATGAGTTACGACTACGGATTTGTGCAACCCGCTTTGCTTGTTTTTGATGCAAAAAATTACACAATAACCCTAAGAATATTTACTCCATTAATCTAAGCAATAACCTATAAGGGTAAATTTACATTAACCACCTGATGTTTAACTGGCCCTAAGTTTTTAATTAGTACTTATATATTTTTTATTAACATTTAATTAACTGTATAGTTCAATTCTTTAACTTTATCGTGTAATAAAACGTCATTATAAAAATTTTACAAGATTTTTGTAAAATAAAAATTTAAAGCAAAATTTATTGATTTAGAAATTACTTTATATAGTTTTTTTATTTCATTAATTGGTTTTGCTGTTGTTTTATTATACAATACAAAGCAGTATTAACAATGTAATTAGTGGTCTTTAAAAGAAGATTAGTACGACCAAGCACGAAGCCCGGTACCGAATTGATCGAACTATGTAAGTAGTTCATTTAAATTAAATCGAGACCGTAATTAGCTTGTTAGTCATGTTACACACGGGGCCCCAATGAGTGCGTAAACGTTGTACGTATCTGCTGCCAATATTGTTACGTGTTCGTTACTAATTTGCAAACAAGCCATTATGAGGGCTGCAGTCAAAAGCGGCAATAGAATTAAAATACTATTACGGCAATACAAAGTTGATTGAGTCAGCAGAGGGAACGCGGTCCGACCGGGCGTTGTGTGCCGGCACGGCAGTCGCTTGCTCCGTTCATGTAATTTGATTTGGAGTGGCGCGGGGAGGGGACCGGGATCGATAAAAGCGCGGGGGAACGCGGCAACGGGGGACGGGGGACGGGGGACAACCACCGGGCGCGTGTTGCCATGGCAACCGTACTCCGTAGCTACCCTCGCCTCCAGATTCCGTCCCAGTAAATCAAACAAAGGATATCGTTTCGAGACTTTGCGGTTCCCGTTTGGGTGACAATTGTTATCGGGGAAATCGTATAGTGCGATAACAATAACTTGGATTACGTCCCGCAGATCTTGATTAATTGAACAACTGCCTTTATCTAAACACATCAAAAGTGTCTAGGGATCAAGCATTTTTATGCGGATTTCTTGAGATTGAGATGTGGCTTTGTAATAAATTTATGATTTTATAAATTTATATGGATCCTTTTTGGTGCATTTCATAATTTCATAATCAGCGATTAAAATCCTGCCAGGAAGTCCATCCTTATAGTGGTGGAACCATCATGGTATGGGCGGGTATTTGGATCGGCGGAAGAACTGAGTTGATTTGGATCAGAGGCAACCTCAACGCTCAAATTTATGCTGAGACGATTGTATCAGACGTCATCGTTCCTCTACAAGTGCAAATCGGTCCCTTATTTCAGTTAATGCATGATAATGCACGACCGCACACCGCAAGAGTTGTAAGACAGACTCTCGCCGCAGCTAACATCAATGTCCTGCCCTGGCCTGCTCAGTCGCCAGACTTGAACCCGATTGAGCATGCATGGGATATGCTACAGAGAAGAGCTCTGCCGAATATGGAGGGTATCCAGTGGCAAGAAGACTTTTTTTTGTTGTTGCAACGAACATGGGCGGCCATTCCACAGCGTGATTTGGATGAACTCATTTTGAGTATGCCAAACCGATGTTCTTGTGTTGTTAGTGTTCGCGGTAGAAACACGGATTATTAATTGTTTAAGTTACCCAATAAAATTTTAAAGAAAACTGTTATTTCAGTCTTTTTTTCGAACTTTAATGTTAGTGGTTCAAATGTCAAAAATCCCTTTATTAGGAAAATGGCAAATTTCTTTATTAATGCAAAGGTGACTTGGTTTATCGTTACTGTGACAAACGAAAACACTTTATTTGATGAATCCTTAAAGAAAATTTTAATTAATATCAATCAGGAGAAAAGTTATTGCAAAAATATATGTTGATCCCTAGACACTTTTGATGTGTGTATTTGTGTTAATGTGTTTTAATTTACTTAGCTTCGTTTTAGGTTTTCTTACCAAAGGTTAATTAAGCTGAATCTACAGTTATACCTACCTAATTATTATTTATTAGATATTATCTTTCACAGTAGGGTGACAAGTGTTAACTGGAGATTTGCCTTGCTGGAAATCGAACCCGAAACCACTTAAAAGAACCACGGCGAAACCTACTACGCGTGATAGTTTTACTTGATTTTGTACCTATTTATCCTTTTGGACAACTTCCAATGTAATGGATCTTCTTGAGTTAGATATTATGTATTAGGAAACAGGATGAAATAAAATAAATATTACATACCTTCCTATGTTTGATCTGGTTGTAGTCAGTGGTTGTAATTTCTGTGAAGATTCCAATCAGTTTTTGATGAGTGTTCTTAGTAAAAATTTTACGTTCGCGTCGCCAAAATTTTAACCAGGGTCTAAAATCGACGTACTAAGATTCACATTTTAACGATTCAACAGGCCTTACCTTAAACAGTTTATGATGAGGATGAGAACACGTAGTGATTATTAATAATTTATTCTATTCGATAGTAAATAAAACATAATACCTGCCATGGAGATGTCAATTATTTAACTGGCTTTACGGCTCTGGGTTCCAGCCCTTCTGAGAGGAGATGTCAAATTACGATCAATTACATGGAACTAGGAATTACGTCGATTGACCATAGATAAATAGATAAATAACTTATCAGAGATTGATCAGACCTTCGCCTTGTAGACATGGAACTATTAATTACAACTACGTTGTGGATTAGACTTCACTGCTTCACTGACTAAGAATTAGCTACTTTCTAATTCCATGCACGTTAGTGTAAGGTATTATTATATGTATGGTAAGTACCTATCCTCATGACACTTACCACCGTAGTCGTTTTCCTAGTTCCATGACCACTATACTCAGGAAGAGCAGAGATAGCCTGGTGGTTATGCGGTCTCGCGGTTCGATCCTGGGCGCGCATTTCGCGAGTTATTTGCCTTGAAGCTTTTAAATGTCACACGATTGTACGGTGAAGGAAGACATTGCGAGGAAACCCGCACGCCTTTCGTGCAAGTGTATTGAAAACGATATTAAATACCAATGAAATAAGACTTGTTACCTTATGTTTAGATTTGAAATACAAGACCAAACACGTAAGAAACAACTAACAGCTGAAAAGGCATACTCTTTAGATCTACGCCTGTACATACTTTATTGTAAAATTAAATTATTCACTCCCTCTCTCAAAAATCAATGCCTCGCAGTGTTTTGAATATTAATTTAGGCAAAATAACTTAGCGGCTTTAGTATAAATCAATTATTGACGAAATTGTCGCAACGGAGCGTAATATTAGCAAAATATGGCGGTGAAATTACAGACACAAAGGCCTGCGAGCTCCTTTGCCGATGTGGTTCAGTGAACAGCTTCGCTCATACTAAGCCCATCTATTGCGCACACAGATTGAATATTAAACAACTGATTAGATAGGTAAGTAGTATTAGCCTGTGGTAGTGTACAGACTAGAGTGTATTGCTTGATAGTATAAAGGACATACATAGGAAATATGTTTGAGGATTTCAAATCCTGAAGATCATGAATTCCTGGTACAATAGGTATCCCATATACACTTAAATCGAAATTAGTGATTACGAATTCGCATTTCATGCACAATAGGGTATTTGACTATAATAAAAATATCGTTTCAACTGGTGTCATCCTAAAAGATTATTATCTAAAAACATTATTCCATACGACAAAACTAAAAAATAAAGCTTTATTTAATTAGAAAACATTGAATAAAATTGCTATAATTCTGGCCATGGTCACGTGATCGAAAACGTTCCGTGATCTCGAATGACGTCACAGTCCACACCACCTATGGAATTCTCATTTTGTCAATACATTTCGACGTGTTTGTGCGGCGTAATAGGCTAATTTCGTCTGTTTTTCATCGTTACTATTTTATTAAATACCAAATAGTATGCGACACGCGGCCTAAACACATATTATAAAATTGTCATTGTTTGAAATGTGAACTGTTACGTCATGAGAGCAAATGGAACGTTTCGGCGGCAATTTATTTTTTTGAATTTATTTCTCGATTTTTATGAAAAATAATGACAATTATGCCGAAATATATGTTTTGTTAGCTTCAGCATAGCATTATTAACAATTTAAGATGATTTTCTAAAAGTAGTCAAATAGCCTATTATGATAGTCCAAATTTAAATGAATATCCTTAGGAGTTATCGCAAAATAAAAACGATCGCGCGCCAAAATAATTTCAAGCGCGCTCCGCGGGTTGCTATAATATATTAAGCCGAGCGCTTCCGAGCGATACTTCTTTTAAATAAACCAAGCCTTTTATCTACTTTTCAATATGCTGTTCAAGGTATAACTTAAGGAACATTCCAAGGAGTTTGCAAAGCATAGGCGTAATATGCTCTACTACCCGTGCGAAGCCGGGGCGGGTCGCTAGTACTTATAAAAAAGATAATAGTATAAAAAGAATTCTTTTACTTTTTCTCATCTTTTTCCGATATCTTTGAGCAATTTTTCTTATTTTTTACACCTAAAGGAGTTCGTGTATAAATTACTATAAACACATTCACATATTTTGGACTATAGAAAAGGTGCAAAATGATGGGTAAATTAAGATAAGGAAAGGTGATAAATATTACAATAATGTTAAACATAAAAACAAAATGTTTTGATAATAATTTATTATATTTTTATTCGTAAAGTGACCTTTCCGCTCGGGTCTGCTGATTAATTTAATTATAAGGTAATGCCAATTTATAATGTAAATATTGAGTTTCCTCGATCGTATTGGCGTTTGTTATTTAATTGGCGAACTATAAATTGAGGGTTATAAAAAGGCAATCCTTCTCTTACTCATTTATTGGACCTTAGAAAGGATGATGGGCATTTTGGTACCCAACACATATTTTGTCTAAGGTGTGCAGTTTGTTAGGTCGGGCTTGTAAAGTTAGGGCGTGTAGAGTTAGAAGCCTGGCTCTAAATGAGATTATTTTGACAGTGTGAGCCATATGGTCTCGTCTTGGCAACATTTGATATAAAATTGTTTTTGATGGGATTTCACTTCTTTTTAACCGAATTCAAAAAACACAAAAAGAGGAGGTTCTCAATTCGACGCGTATTTTTTTTTTTTTGTAAGTTGCTTATGACAATATTTTTTTTTTGTTTAGGAATTATTTATAACAAGGAATCCCTATATCAATTTTCAGACCTCTAGCATCAGCGGAAGTCTCTTACAAACTTCCGGAGTTGGGGGATAAAAGTTTCAAGTTTAAAATTGTTTGTTTTTCGTGTACTAATCTAGCTTACATACCAAAAGGACTTCAGGAAGTACCATTAGAATTTTATGATCATTATTTTTTGCTCAGTTTAATAATATTATGTATAAGATAGGTACATATTTATAGATTCAGAAAATCGTCGCTACTTGACACTATTAATTATTAAAAAGATGCTAAGGTTAATGTCGTGTTAATTTATTTAGTCAAACATTTCGAAAGCGCATTGTAAAAAGTGTATTTGAAAAAAAAAAATTCTATTAATTAGCAGTGAGTTACTTTTTAAATTGGCGATTTACACACGGCATGCATAAATGAATATCCAGTAGGCAACCTGTTTTGATTATCTCCTGCTTGATGTCAAAATAATAACAACGCATGTACCTAGCGAATCGCAATTCACGACTGGGTGTCTTGAGTCTTCAATCAATACGAGAATAGCCAGTTTATTTCCGAACCGTTATTGCCTTGTTAAACTGTAAGTACCGTTTTGCATTACGTCAATTGAGTCGCGTGTTTTGTAACGAATTGAGGTTTAGAAGCGACAGTAGCCAGTTATTTGCCAATTAAAGAAATACTTCTTGCAAAAGATGTGCTAAAAATCTTTACAAATATTGACTTGTGAATGTAATTAAAAAACATTTCACTTAGGGAGTGGGCAGACTGGCTTCTTTCGACGGCAGCGATCGGCGTTTTTGCGACTGCATCGCATTTTCGCGACTCAAAAGCGTTCGATACGATGTAATGTAATATGGAAATAAAGAGAGAAACTAAGTTCTTACAGATAATTATATCGGTTATTTTAATAAGTCCTTCATTTAAAATCAACGAAAACGTCTTAATTATTTATTAAATGTCAATTCAGTGTTCTTCTGAGAGTATTTTGTTGTACGAACAATAAACATTTTAAGTAAAGACGTAATGAATACGCCTCGTCTCAACTACAATCATGTACAAGTACCAAGCCGGCCTGAGGCTTAACATGGCACAATTGAATAGGCTCATTTAAATCGCCTAGACCGACGGATAAACAGACATGAAAGGGCGGACGATGATGCTAATATAGTGAACTTAACCTGGCCGCAGGCACCTTGCGGCGTCCCGCCAAACTGGTTCTACCGACCTTCGCTCAGTCTCGCTTATACGCGTTTATGCTACCCTGGTCCATCTGATCGCAACGTTCGATTGATTTCTATAATACGATCGGAATGTGTCGAAATCAATCCAGCCAATAACAAAAATAATCCATGTCCTCCTCAACTTATAAACCCTCCTTTACCTACCTTTATTATAACCGCTGATGCAAGACTTATTAAACCACACCGCTATCAAACCTAGTGAGCTCCCCATAAACAACCGGTAAATAAATGAGTTATGAATAAGCTATTTAGTATTTAGGTAAATAGAGTCCATAAAGTTACAAAATATATTTATTATTTGCTTCTTTAACATTTTTAATGAGGTTAAGAATGCGTATAATACCTACCTCAAGAATAAGCATTGATCTTCGTCAGCAATTTTTACGCTTGCAAAAAAACTCAAGACGAATTTTTTTGATCGTTTATCTTACTATTAATAATACTGACTAATGAGTAAATATAATGAGGACTGATTTACAATAGTACGCTTACGTGCGGCTTGGTACGTTACTCGTACTCTACAATTGACCGCTATACATTTGCGAGTAGATACTTTTCAACCATTGAAATTAAGTACATTCATAGAGATCATTAAGTTCAATACAATGTGAAGGTATGTTATTTTGAACAGAATACAGCGCAGCGCTTAATAGCGCATAGCGATAGGTGTTTTCTCTGTTGGCTGGCACGTTTGATGGTTTAATATCACGACATAAAGCTTGTAAAACGAATCACAAACACTAGACACAATGTTTGAACTTTCATGTTTCATGTCTTGTAAGAACTATTTCTAAGCAAAATATGTAAACTAAAGTTTTCATACTCCTACTGTGTAACCGTTGTTGTTTATTTTTAGCTTATGAAATCGAATTACCATATATGCTAGCATGACATTTAAGTAGGTAGGTACCTACTTAATATCGAAAGTGGAGCTCAACGTTTACTGCATCACCAATCAAAGATAAAAACACGTAAAATGTTACGCTTCATGCACCATTCGTTCCACGAAGTATTGTATGAAAAAAAAATTATGGATCAAAACGTATTGATATCGTATCTTATGAACAGGTAAGTAATATTGAAAGGTGATATTTATATACTACACATTAATTGAGGATTTTTTTGGCAATTAAGGCTAAGTATAATAGTACAAGTAAGTATTTATTAAGCCAAAAGAAAGATCACAGATCTTTAAATTGACAATAATTCTTAAACTACCTATATGTTATCCCTTTGCTCAGGGAGCAGTGCGAAAAAGATAGCACTACTTTTAGATCTGTCAAATTATTTAGTTTCATTTGTTTATGCAGTTTTTATGTCAACCTAATTAACTATCTCTATTACAAAATCTGTGATGATTTGGCGTTAATAAATAATTGATTCAGACAAAGCTGTTAATTTAAGCCAGGAGTATAATGCAGTTCCTGCAATTTTTGCAGCAACAGCTATTAGAAAAGAGTTACGACTATCTACGTAAATAATAGCAGAATTAGGGGGGAGGTATTGTTCCTGCAGCGTCGCATGACTCATCGTTGCGAAACAATAATAACTAATTTGTCACGTAGTGAGCTAGTGACACTACATCAGCAGTTTGTGCATACAATCCGAAAGCCTCATCTTTACTTTTTCGAATGAATACTCTTGAATATACTGTTATTACTTATTAGTATGATTCTCGTGTACTTTATCGTCACAAATATTTACAGTTTCTGTATCGGTCTGGAAACGATCGCAGCCGATTTATATCCGCATTGTATGCGATAAGTGGGCGTATTATCGGACGATCTTGCCCTAAGCCAGCGCGCTGCTCGGAAATGGACTCTTTACGTAAAGTACAGGCAAGTACAAAACAAAAACAAACACAAGTATGTACTGGTACACCGTATTGAGAAGAATAAATAGCTTGACTTTAAAATGTTATTTCAATCTAGAAACTGGCAAAAGAAATTCAAAAGAAAAAATCTTTTTGGCCAACGTTTGAGAGACAGATCATAATCTAGGAAAAATTCTATGGAATCAAGGTAAAAGGGGATGTCTAAAAAAACAACTTTTCACCAGGGGCTAATAAAGAAAAAGCAAAATATTAAAGGGATCCTAGTCTAAAAATAAAAAAATAATAAATAAACTAAGAAAATAAATTGTTTTGACGACCTCCCTGGCGCAGTGGTGAGCGCTGTTGCCTTATAGCTGGGAGGTCTCGGGTTCGATTCCCGGCGGGGTCAATTTGGGAATTTATAATTTCTGAATTCTCTCTGGTCTGGTCTGGTGGGAGGCTTTGGCCGCGGCTAGTTACCACCCTACCGTCAAAGACGTGCCGCCAAGCGATTTAGTGTTCCGGCACGATGGCGTGTAGAAACCAATTAGGGGTATGGGTTGAATGTCCACTGCAATACCCCTTACAAGTTAGCCCGCTACCATCTTAGACTGCATCGTCACTTACCATCAGGTGAGATGGCAGTCAAGGACTAGCTTGTCATCGAATAAATAAATAAATAAATAAGTATGTAAAAGTATGTAATAAGAAGATACTACATAACTCCTTTTTATACTTTAATAGGTTTTGCTATTACACACATCAAAAGTGTCTAGGGATCAAGCATTTTTATGCGGATTTCTTGAGATTGAGATGTGGCTTTGTAATAAATTTATGATTTTATAAATTTATATGGATCCTTTTTGGTGCATTTAATAATTTGAATCAGGAACTGTCAATCAAATTCGAGTAAAAGATGAAAATCAGCTGTCAATATTTTCCCTATAAAAACATACAACGCATTGAAGACATTATTAGTGCTACTGTTTCCCTACTACTGATTAAAACCAACGTTATTATGGAGCGGCGACGTCATTTAAGCAGGGAAGAAATGCTCAGAGCCGTGGGAATGATAGAAGCTGGTTCCCGGCAACGTACTGTGGCTTTAGCTCTGAATACAAGTCAGAATGTTATCAGTCGACTTTGGACACGTTACCGAAGCACTGGTACCGTGGCTGAGCGCCATGGAGGACGGTATCGCTGCACCACACGGAGACAAGACTGATACATTCAAATCTTAACTCGAAGAGCTCCAACAATAACCGCCATGATGTTAGCCGTGAGGCTTCATCACTCTTCAGGGAACTTAATTAGCGACCAAACAGTCAGAAACCGCTTGCATGAAGTGAACCTTCATTCCCGAAGACCGCTACGGGTACCACCTATAGCAATGAACAATCGTAGGATTCGATATCAATGGGCTCTTGAACACAGAAATTGGGCAGAAGAACAATGGCGTTTCGTGTGCTTTTCTGATGAGTCTCGTTTTGGTATGAGACCGGATACAAGACGTATACGACACTGGAGAACCCCTGGACGCCAACAGCGATTACAATCCTGCCAGGAAGTCCATCCTTATAGTGGTGGAACCATCATGGTATGGGCGGGTATTTGGATCGGCGGAAGAACCGAGTTGATTTGGATCAGAGGCAACCTCAACGCTCAAATTTATGCTGAGACGATTGTATCAGACGTCATCGTTCCTCTACAAGTGCAAATCGGTCCCTTATTTCAGTTAATGCATGATAATGCACGACCGCACACCGCAAGAGTTGTAAGACAGACTCTCGCCGCAGCTAACATCAATGTCCTGCCCTGGCCTGCTCAGTCGCCAGACTTGAACCCGATTGAGCATGCATGGGATATGCTACAGAGAAGAGCTCTGCCGAATATGGAGGGTATCCAGTGGCAAGAAGACCTTTTTTTGTTGTTGCAACGAACATGGGCGGCCATTCCACAGCGTGATTTGGATGAACTCATTTTGAGTATGCCAAACCGATGTTAATTCTTGTGTTGTTAGTGTTCGCGGTAGAAACACGGATTATTAATTGTTTAAGTTACCCAATAAAATTTTAAAGAAAACTGTTATTTCAGTCTTTTTTTCGAACTTTAATGTTAGTGGTTCAAATGTCAAAAATCCCTTTATTAGGAAAATGGCAAATTTCTTTATTAATGCAAAGGTGACTTGATATTGAAGGTTATTTGATGAATCCTTAAAGAAAATTTTAATTAATATCAATCAGGAGAAAAGTTATTGCAAAAATATATGTTGATCCCTAGACACTTTTGATGTGTGTAATTATGACTAGCCTCGTATTTGTTTTGAATTGTGAATCTTTAATTCACGAAATAAAAATACATTATATTGACTCATTTACTTTTTACAATAATACTAGTAGTTATATAGTTTATGAATCTGATTAAATAATTTTTTCAAAATTTCTGACTCATCCCCTTTTTCCTTGACACCACAGAATTGCAGGCAGGGCAACCTAAGACTGCGAAGAACATTTTGTTTTGCTAATGCCTAATAGCAATGTCCATAGTGAACATAGGCGTCACATAGCAAAGCTGAAAATCAGCACCCTGCTTTGCATGCGTGTTTGTGCGTATGATTCAGGGGCCAGGACAGTAAACCCATTCTGATTATCATCACGGACTACGCGGTAATTTTCCGTTAGTTATTTGTCAGCAACAACAGTACTGAATAAATGTGTCTTCTGTCTATCACAAAGCATCAACTGTAGTCACTGTCTGATTGATTCAACATATTCTTTATTTATTTCATGTAGGCCAACTTGTAGTTATTAAGACAAGTCAAACCACAGATTCGGAAAGAAGATGGCACTACGAGAAAAACAAAATAAATTCATTGAAAGGGTAATTAAATGCATGGCAATTGATGCTCTAACAGCCCTAATAAATCGCAAATGTCACAGCAAATAAAAATGCCTTTTGAAGAAGGCAATTCGTACGGTAATGAGTCTCCGTTGGAAATGGGAGGGCCCTCAATGAAGGTAATCGCGTGAACGCCGTAATTGGCCCCTAATCAAGCGAGATAGAGTATGGCTTGGGGCCACGCTGCGAGTGAATATTAGTTGTTATTGCGTCAGCGATCACAATATGGATAAACTTAAGCCAACTAAAGCTTATTTTAGTTAAGACATCAATCGGCACCGTCTCAATTTAGATAGATTTAATCGAAACGATGTTTTGTACAATAGGGTAGTTGCCGTGTTTGATTTGATCATTATTTAATAATTGATATTCTTCTTTGTTATTCCCATATTTCGTCCATTAGCCTCCTCATGTGTTGTGCCAGTCTCATCCAAGTCTTCCGCACAAGCTTGATGATATCCTTGGACCAGCAGTATAATTTTTTTGTCATCCCACATTTCTTTTCCCGGTATTATTTAATACGTAACAGCAGTTACAATTACAAGTAAGTATGTGTACTCTTACAGGACAATGCCCAGATCTTAAGCTTGCACGGGATATAGGTCCAACACGTAGAGGTAATTACACCTTATTATTTTAACTAACAGCGAAGACAGAATCAATATTGGTTGTAAGATGTTTTAATGAAGCTGTGAGGTGGAATATGTTCCTAAGTCATAGAAAAATTTAACCGAAAAAATCGAAAATCTAAACCGAAATTTTTATTGTTTGAAAGGGTATATACCATCATGTTGGTCCAATTAAAAGGTATAATACACTGAACATCTTTGATGAGGGACACAACTCCACCATGAACAACAGCAAATACACACATCAAAAGTGTCTAGGGATCAACATATATTTTTGCAATAACTTTTCTCCTGATTGATATTAATTAAAATTTTCTTTAAGGATTCATCAAATAAAGTGTTTTCGTTTGTCACAGTAACGATAAACCAAGTCACCTTTGCATTAATAAAGAAATTTGCCATTTTCCTAATAAAGGGATTTTTGACATTTGAACCACTAACATTAAAGTTCGAAAAACAGACTGAAATAACAGTTTTCTTTAAAATTTTATTGGGTAACTTAAACAATTAATAATCCGTGTTTCTACCGCGAACACTAACAACACAAGAATTAACATCGGTTTGGCATACTCAAAATGAGTTCATCCAAATCACGCTGTGGAATGGCCGCCCATGTTCGTTGCAACAACAAAAAAAGGTCTTCTTGCCACTGGATACCCTCCATATTCGGCAGAGCTCTTCTCTGTAGCATATCCCATGCATGCTCAATCGGGTTCAAGTCTGGCGACTGAGCAGGCCAGGGCAGGACATTGATGTTAGCTGCGGCGAGAGTCTGTCTTACAACTCTTGCGGTGTGCGGTCGTGCATTATCATGCATTAACTGAAATAAGGGACCGATTTGCACTTGTAGAGGAACGATGACGTCTGATACAATCGTCTCAGCATAAATTTGAGCGTTGAGGTTGCCTCTGATCCAAATCAACTCAGTTCTTCCGCCGATCCAAATACCCGCCCATACCATGATGGTTCCACCACTATAAGGATGGACTTCCTGGCAGGATTTTAATCGCTGTTGGCGTCCAGGGGTTCTCCAGTGTCGTATACGTCTTGTATCCGGTCTCATACCAAAACGAGACTCATCAGAAAAGCACACGAAACGCCATTGTTCTTCTGCCCAATTTCTGTGTTCAAGAGCCCATTGATATCGAATCCTACGATTGTGCATTGCAGGTGGTACCCGTAGCGGTCTTCGGGAATGAAGGTTCACTTCATGCAAGCGGTTTCTGACTGTTTGGTCGCTAATTAAGTTCCCTGAAGAGTGATGAAGCCTCACGGCTAACATCATGGCGGTTATTGTTGGAGCTCTTCGAGTTAAGATTTGAATGTATCGGTCTTGTCTCCGTGTGGTGCAGCGATACCGTCCTCCATGGCGCTCAGCCACGGTACCAGTGCTTCGGTAACGTGTCCAAAGTCGACTGATAACACTCTGACTTGTATTCAGAGCCACGTAAGTAAAGCCACAGTACGTTGCCGGGAACCAGCTTCTATCATTCCCACGGCTCATGAGCATTTCTTCCCTGCTTAAATGACGTCGCCGCTCCATAATAACGTTGGTTTTAATCAGTAGTAGGGAAACAGTAGCACTAATAATGTCTTCAATGCGTTGTATGTTTTTATAGGGAAAATATTGACAGCTGATTTTCATCTTTTACTCGAATTTGATTGACAGTTCCTGATTCAAATTATGAAATGCACCAAAAAGGATCCATATAAATTTATAAAATCATAAATTTATTACAAAGCCACATCTCAATCTCAAGAAATCCGCATAAAAATGCTTGATCCCTAGACACTTTTGATGTGTGTAGTTCAACGAACCACCATTCGTTGAATAGTAAACAGTAGACTACTACTAGTACATAGAAAATAACAAAATGAAGACGGTTTTCATAAATCCTATTACGCAGTAAAATAATCTCGACAGTCAAGACCGAAGAAAGAATTTTATCCCTCAGCGTTTATTTAGTGAAATATCAAATTTTCTGCGTCTGTTTTGCGACGTTTACATTAAAGATAAAACCGTCTTTTGGGAGAGACCATTCTTACGATAATGAGAGTGGTTTCATTTAAATGTAAAGACTCGTGAATCGAGACGGCAATCGCATGAATGCTGTAATTAGCCCTAATCGAGGGAATCATGGTCTGTCTATACTTATAATAAAACTTTGAGTGGATGATTTCTGTAAATTAAATACTTACATTTTGAAAATTGTAATTGAAGGAAGTTTTATCTCGTACATCGAACATGTGCTATAATGCATCTGTTCTGAATGATGAATAATTTTGATTTTTCTTCTTAGACCTGGAGAGTGGCATAGGGTACCTTTTATCCTTTGAAAACAAAAATGGTTCCCCAAAAGGATCCCGCGGGATTTTTGAAAACTTTTAACTCCACGCGTACGAAGTTGTGGACAAAAGCTTGTGCAGTGTATAATGTATATGCTAGTACATATATGCTATTATATATAAGCACCTGTCAAACTATCTAAGTACCTTTGTATAATCTTTACTTTGAACGACTAGACAGATAAAAGATAATATGTAGTAAACTTAGCGCAAAGAACTGTTACCCACTGCAACAACTTACTAAGACTTAAAGATTCATCTCAATGCGTTACACTAATGCCTGAGAAAGCCCGAGATAGGGGAACAAATGAGAGAGCTCTTATCTACGCATTACGAACAGTGATTTACGAGGCTACCACACATGGCAGACATATACCGGTTTCGAGTCACAGACTAATGACTAAGTAGAGATTTTTCTTGAGAAACGCCTTTGTGTCGAATAAAACCTACTAGTGTAATGTCAGCTTTTTTATCATAACAAGAAAAACGTTTAAGGCCGACTTCACCAAACTGCTTAATCATGTTTAGTTAAATTTTGTCATGCTGTCCTTCTCATGTCCACTCTGAAATAGTATTGTCAAAAAGTGACAGCATTACAAAATTTAACTAAACATGATTAAGCAGTTTGGTGCAAGTTGGCCTAAAACTGTAATCCGATTACGGAAAATTGGACATAACTTGCGTCATATTATTGCGTTTGTATAATGTAGCCTATATTATTTCGCCTGGACTATAATAACCATGGAAGTAGTACTAAAATAACGAATCCATTGACATTTCATTCATCAAAATCGGCCCAGTCGTTTAGGCGCTACGATGGGACATACGTAAATAGGCAATCATATTTATAACCCTCCTTTTTAACTTTGCCGAGTAAAAATAGCGAGCAAACGAGCAGGCGGGTCATCTGATGTTAAGTGATTACAGCCGCACAAGTATGAACATTTGGAGCACCAGTGGCACCGTCAGTGCGTTGCCTACTTTTCATGAGTTTGTTGATCCGCCCCATGAATTGCCCGATATCCGATTTTGATGTCCAGTGTGAACACCGCCGAATAAGGTATAGTTCTTTTATTGTTTTCACTTGGATACTAGTATATTAAAAGAAATGCACTCGCAGTTCCATTGTTTCGAGGCGGCGGCGCGCGGCGTCATTACAAATCGATTTGTTGAACCAAGCCGTCCATCACTAACGCAAACCTGCTTGTGAAATAAACGCGAATTGAGTGTTGAACGGAACGCGTGAGCTGAGAACCGTTGCATAAAATATAAAGATTGTCGCTCACTTATCAACCCGCCACCCGAACAGAACCGCTTCGCCTCGTGCGGTGGAGATGTAACAATATATGCACTAACTTATGTACGGGACTAGGAGAAGGGCGAGGCGCGAAGTAAACGCGCAAGACGTCATAACTCAATCAATCATGTGACTACTTATTTAAATACCTAGTTCATAAAAATCATTGTAAAAAGCAAGCAAATAAACATAGTTTCTAACTGTCCACTGACTTATCATTAACACTTATTAACTCAGTAGCCTCACGGAATCGCCTCGCTCTCAAGTCTATAAGCGACGAAAAGTGAACAACTCGGTGACTACCCGATGCTCGCCCGCTTGCCGTACGTTGCCAAATGCCTACGCACAGTCCCGAATGAACTGCGTGACGTGCGGCCCGCATATTGTTAATTGTTCACTCGACCTAATATAACAAGTATCTACCCGACAATTCAATGACCCGCAATGTCCACTTGTTGAACATGCGGCGTTCATTCCGCAGGACATCATCGCGAGTTCCACCCGTCGAACGAATGGAAGCCGAGCGAAGTTGCGGTGTTGGTGCCGGGTTGATAAGTGAGCGACGATCCTAAATGTTCCAACGTTCAAGTAAACAAGATTTGCCTGAGCTGATGAATGTCATCTGAAGTGTTCGAACGCCGAACTCCAATGCGAACGATAAATTGCTACTGAAAAATAGCGTTGCGAAAACAGGTAGCAGAAGATGTTTATTAAACGATAAAATCTTAAGTAATTAGTGGCGTAGCAGAAAAGCATAAAAGCATTTTGAGTGTTAATTAATGAATCTTTTCTTTAATAAGATTTTTGTACAACTACTAGGTTTGCAACAATCGCCGACATATATTGTACCTACGTAGGTACAATATATGTCGGTGGCAACAATGTACATACTACATATAGCTACGAGCATTTAAAAATAACTATTTCAGCGAATAAAGCATAAGGCTACATCTTTATACGCTTATTTACATTTTCGTTTTTGGAAAATCTTGGTACATATATTTAAAAAAAAATGTAGTTTTTGGAAGTCCTTGGTTTTTAATACCTAAACGGAACGGACGCGAAGTCGCAGATAAAAGCGGTGATCTTAAGCGCCATTAGATTTAATTGGAACCTCATAATAAATGCAAAATACCTATATCCTTGATACGGTTATTGGGCACGGCTAAATTGGCCAACATATTGACGGACCTTCTGAGAATATTGATTGTGGCTGTCAAATCAATTTCAAAGACAAGATAGACAATTATGGCTCATAAATTAAACATTAAAACGGGTAGGTTAGGTAACATGTAGGTAGGTAGTAGATAGGTACCTTTTTAGTGTACGTAAAGGTCCAAGCTGTGCCCGGCAAGATGGATTCGTGTGTGAACTTGAGAAGTTTCACATTTATTAAGTAATAAATACATATTGGTAATATAGGTACCTAAGTATTATTTGGAGTTATAGGATATTTATTGCTTAGCAAGCAATACAATTTTTTTTAAGTAAGTACTGCATTGGTTAATTATTTTCACACTAAACAAAGTCAATTTCATGCAATAGAAATCAAAAACCTTTTAGAAAAGGTTATCTAAATTGATTGTGTTTATCACAACATTACCAAGATACTTGAATCAAAACATGTTTCATGATGAAATAAATCCGTGTACACAGGTAAGTTGTTTGCTTTAAACACTTGAGGACAATTATTGAACAATCAATAAGCGTATGACTAACCAGATAAACAATATTGTTTGTTCAGACTTAAATCAACGCATGAAGCCACTAAAGTTATTTAACGATTCAACAATTACCATAACAGAACAGAAAGTACATAATAATGTCGCTGCCAGAAACGTCTCATTGAAAATTTGAAGTTGCCCGTGGGCTGTGATTAAATGGAGCCCCATTACATTAGCATAGCGTTTTGTTGGAGAACACGTCTTGGAGTCGAGTATTGAATGCGCCGCGCCGCGGGCAGACGGCAAATTGCTAGTGGGCGGCGCGGCGTGATCCCGCGACCCCTCGGATAAATATTCCATCTATCGCGCTCGTATGCCCTCCCACCAACGAAACATTTCAATGTCGACAAACATAAAACAACACAAAAGCCATACAGAAAAACAAAGAACTAGAAGAGTCTTTGAGACGAAATTAAAATTAATCCACCCGGAAAACAGAAGGATATGAAAATTCCAACAAAAGAGACAAAATTCAAAAGGAATCGGAGATGAAGAAGCGAAAAAAAAAGTAAAAAAAAGAAAAGAGTGCTCGACTGCTCGAGCGCTCGACGGCCGGCGAGTACGAAGTACGAGGCGCGCATACCGCGAGTGGAGTGTTCAATTAAACCGCGCCGAGATGACCGAGATCTAATCAAGTGTTATTTTAATAGAGTGCTGCTGATCAAGCGAGCGGGGGCTCGGGAACTGTCCGAAGTGGGTACAGATAACGGCACGGCATGAGATGTTAACGAATTTTGTATATTTAATATCTCGATCAAATCTCGCCGAGCACCGTTATAAGATTGACATCAACAATCATTGTTGATGAGTTGATCGAATTATACTACGCTGCAAAAAAATACTATTATTAAATATTCAGTTCATAGTATAAAATTATTATTAATGTTTTATAATTGACCGAGCGAAGCGAGGTCTCTGAGTCTACTAGAGTGAATTTGCACTTGTCCGTCCGTCCGTCCGTCCGTCCGTCTGTCAGAGCCTTATAACTTTTGAATTACTGAACGTAATTACTTCAAATTTAGATATAATATGTAAACTGATGGCCTTCAGCCGAATATTGGATAAAAAATTATAAAAACCTTTATTTCAGGGGGGCTCTCATAGAAGTGAATGCGAAGTGAAAAAAATTTTATCGCCTTACATAAAATTGTTATGTATCATCGACCGAGCGAAGCGAAGGTCTCTGAGTTTACTTGAGTGAATGTGCACTTGTCCGTCCGTCCGTCCGTCCGTCTGTCAGAGCCTTATAACTTCTGAATTACTGAACGTAATTACTTCAATTTTAGATATGATATGTAAACCGATGGCCTCCAGCCGAAAATGGCTTAAAAAGTTATAAAAATCTTTATTTCAGGGGGGCTCTCATAGAAGCGAATGCGAAGTAAAATATATTTTTTTGCATTTCATAGGGTTGCAGTACCTCATTTTAAAGATAATTTGGAACAGAGTACAAAAGTATTTCTTTTTTATTTTTTTTTCCTAAAATTGACGAAATGGGGGGCTTTCAAAGTGGAGATTGTATTCGAGGCTAGATCTCTAAAACCACTTTGTTTTAAAACTTGAAACTTACACATAATTTGAGTTATATTCTGTACTTGAACAACAAATACTAAGATTAGATAAATATTATAAAGAAACGAAATTATTTGAGTTTTAATGGGCATCAATGTTTTTAACAAAACTTCACTATACTGTTAATAGATGGCGCTGTCTTTAATATTGTAAATACAGTTTTGCGTCAGCTATTCGTATTTTGTCTATTACTAATTATGTTATTCAATTAGCAAATTATTATCAATAAAAGTATCACGTTGTTTTTGCAAAAGTAAATCCGTTTCTATTTACAATAATTAGACGTTAGCACCTATTTATATGATCTCTCTCTCTGATGGTACTGTGTCTATGAATGTAAAGATGAGCGCGCATCTAGACATGCTCGCCGCAGAAGCCGCAAGCGCGCAGTCATGGCAGTTTATAATTTTTTTTATTATGAAATCGTATATTACGTAACACCCGTTCAGCGAACCAGCTAAATTTTAGTAAAATACTGTAGGCATACGCATCCCATCCACGGAAGCAGATGACGATTGACGTCATCAGATTCGGCGCGTTTTAATTACAATATAATATAGTTAAAACTACCTTATGGGAATTATGGGATACCGCGAGGTCTCAGTTCGGGGCGAACCACTAGTTTTAAAGATAATTTTGAACCGAGTACAAAAATATTTTTTTTTAAATTTTTCCCTTAAAATTGACGAAACGGGGGGCTTTCAAAGTGGCGATTTTATACGCTCGCTTGAAGACGCTCTCTAGGAAAATCCGCTATGGATTTTCAAACTGATTTTATTTTTTTAGGTCACTTATATCCTGTACTTGAACAACAAATACTAAAATTATATGAATATTATAAAGAAACGAGATTATTTAATTTTTAATGGGCATCAGTAATTCATATAGCATCAACATAGCTTCACAATAATGCTAATAGATGGCGCAGTCAGTAACTATTCCCATGGAACTACGAGTTACGACTACGACCTATCCCAAAAACAGTTTTGCGTCGACCATTATTATTTAGTTACATAATATAATACAATAATTGTATTATAATTTTTTTTGTACCATATTATTCAATTAAAATTATTTTTTAGTTAAATTTGAGTTAAATATTGTATATTTTCTATTCGCGTCGATAGATGACGATTTGTACAGATGCCCGTAACCCGGTTTCACTCGTTAGTACCTACATAATAATTCAATGTTTTCACTAACGTTCCCTAACCTTTACGGGCTACCTATAAGTTAGGTGATGTTTTCTGTCAACTTATTTATCACGATCCTGTACGGGACACCTAAAAGGATATTGAGACGGATGTTAGGACTTAGGATTGTATTTAGGAGCTACCTACGTTAAGAGACTCCTACTTAGGGGATGATTTAGGTATGTTTGGTGAAAACGGGCATAATAATAATGTCAGTTTTGGTTATCATGTATCGATTGAATGAATAATCATGGGATACCGTTACCGCGAGGTCTCAGTTCGGGGCGAACCACTAGTAATATTATGTAGTAATACTTTTCGTATGGTGAAATTAATTAAACCGAAAATTTATAAATTGTTACTGCCATGCTAGCATAATAGAACTCGATTACAAAAAGTATTCTTGTTTTGTAGTACAAAACAATAGCTGGTAACAACTACCAACTACAGAGACTAACTATTGTAAAGCTACCTACTAAACTACAGAAAATCGTACTAGTACGTGTGCGATTTTTTTAGGAATCTAAAGGAGAAGTGTGTGTTAAATTAAAAACAGGCAAAAAACGCAGACAATGGCGAAACTACGTTTCCTGCATCAATGTACTCATTTCCAAGTCTTGAAAGATATTTGAAAATCGTTAATGTAATTAGTGTAAATAGTTATATTGGAATGTTTGTAACTTACCGAAAATATGAAAGCAAACACTTTAAAATAGCTTGTTGGTTAAAGCTAATGTTAACAACTTAAACATGACATAAGGTCGAAGTTATTAGGTAAGCTAAGATAGTGGACGTATCTACTATCTATGGCCAAAGCAAAGTGCACTATGTTTGTGTTAGGGCTCATATAAACGAGCGATAAGTTGCGAACGGCAGAGGCAAACTGCAGCCCGCGACATATTCGCGACGCGTGCAGTTTGTAGCGTACCGCGCGCGTCCTGCCGCGTCTGGCATTTTATCAGTTGACTGCAAATAGTCCAGGAGTTGCGGTGAAAATGCGTTTCATTGACGAAATTAAACTAGCGGCACGCTATGATGGCCGGTTTGACACATTACAATAGTGATGTGGAATGTCAATTTATTCTCGAACAAAAAACAATTAAGTTTTGTTTTTGTACCTGATTAAATAGGTTTAATAAAACAAAAATGTATATGTTCATTTAATTTATTTGAACGAACTGAATATTTGAATGAAAATGAATATACATACTTTATATGCACACAAGAAACATATGAATACAAAAGATACCAAAAAAGGTGCCACAAAAGGCCATAATTAATCAGATTCGTCCATACTACTATTTTCACTGTCGTCACTGCTATCATCACCTACATTAATAATTATATGTTCGTTTTCTATAATATTATCTATTTTCACATCTCTTTCATAATCTTCCCTTATTAATTTAACAGTTCTATTCACAACCTTTTCCCAGTCTCCTTTAGTCACATGTTCACAAGCTTCTTCTAATAATTTTAGCATTTTTTTTGTGGTAAATGGGGGTTCTGTATTGTGTCTTGCAGCATATCCCTTAATTTGAGCCCACACCAACTCAATCGCATTATACTCACAATGGTAAGGCGGTAACCGTATAACTCTGTGCCCATGTTCTAATGCTATTTCGTCAATGACGTATCGGATCTTGGTTGGTTTGTTTTCTTTTAAAAGACGTACTAATTCCGCTTTTAACATATTCATGTTTGCATCTACGCCATTTTTACGAAGCCATGCGACGATATCAGCTTTCTTTTGGGATTGGGCAGGTGGCTTGTCAATTTGCATCGAGTGGTATGGGGCGTTGTCCATAATTATAATAGATGGTTCAGGGAGGCTACACAACATTGAGGTAAACCATTCAGTAAACTTTTCTCCATTCATGTCTTCATGATAGTCTCCAGTGGTTTTTGACGCAAAAGCCATGAGAGAACCTTCGACAAACCCGTTGATGGTTCCGGCGTGACAAATTATAAGTCGCGATCCTTTTCCTACAGGAACTTTGGAAGTAGATGCTGCTGTGTCATCGTTCCAAGAACGGCCTACAGTATGGTTAGCATTAAGCCATGTTTCATCCAAGAACACAACATTTTGCCAATTTTTGATTTCTTTCACTTGCCGTAAAAAAGTATACCTTGCCATCGCTATATCAAATCTTTCCATCAATATTTTGCGTTTGTTACATTTTTTGTATCGAAATCCAATGGTCTTCAAAATCTTCGTTAAAGAACTTTCCCCACCGAAGAATAATCCAGCTTCCTTCAGTGAATGCACCAACTTTTTTCTTGTTGGATACTCCTTCTGTAAATAGTAGCCGTAAACATGTCTTCGGATAGCATCGGCATCAAAGCTATCGATGCCTACGACTGGTTTTGCTCGTTTTCTCTTTTTTGGTGTGTGAAGTTTATTTTCTTCTGTGCCAGTCTCGCCATATTTTTTTTTAGTTATCCGTCTAACAGTTCGTTGTCCAATATTAAGCGCATCAGCTACGCGTTCAACCACTGACGTTATAGGTAAAATTGGCCCTCCATTTTGAGCTTCACGATCGAAATAGTTACGAAGGCGTATTACGAACTCACGTGTCTGACTATTTAGAACAGTTCTCTGCGTACGTTCGGTGATATCGACGAAATCCACAACAAAGGGCTTGAACAGAGTCCAAATTAACGAGCAAGGGTCAACAGTAATGCAGTATCAATATTTGAAATCCAAAGCCAGGTCAAAACTATATCACAATCGCATTGCACTGACAGTTTATACTTTTCGAAGCAACGTCAATTCGAAACTGCTTTGTTTTGCATTGAGCATTGACGCGAGTTTGCCGGAGGTAGTAGTTGTGCTAGCCAGCGATCCTATGTGACGATCGTATTAGATTCCATTTTTAAAAATTTTCAATTTAGAAAACCAAATGCCGAGTTGTGGTATATATCATATAAAAATAAAAATTTTACCTTTTGTATGAAACAGCTGATATTTTTTTGCGATTTCAGAGGTTTGTCCACATAGTGAAAATTGTTCATATTCACAAGTACATTCACCCCTTAAATGGTGCAAACTGATTTTTCTACACTTGTATACATTTTAGAAATCAATTTAATAAATAAATTTTGAGTCCTAAACCTAAAACTACATTCGATAAAATTTATGAATCTCTGCACATCACTATCGTCAATAAAGTAATACAATTATTTCCTTCAAAGTCGTTATCAATTAATACGGAACTTCATGAGCGGACAAACGTCAAACCGGCCATCATAGCGTGCCGCTAGTGTAATGTTGAATTACTAATCGTGGCAATAAAGAACACAACAACTGACACAACAAGGAGGAACAATTTATATCGAGAAGGAAACACGGTTCCTCTTCGGAAAAAATTTTGCAACTGGCTCATATATGTATAAAGAGAACCGTCCACGCGTCCATCCGACGACGGAAGCCGTCGCGGGCTGTCGTCGACGGTCGAGGCGCCAGCGACCACCGACTACATGCGTCGTTATCGTGGGCATGTCGCGTGAGGCAGTTGCCTCTGCCGTTTGCAACTTGTTGCTCGTATATGAGTGAAGGGTCCATGATCATCGATTTCTATTGATGGTTGATACTTGATAGTATCCGAATACGCTGGACTAGCTATTGACGACGCAACAATGAAGCACTTTTTGACGGCCTCCCTGGCTCAGTGGTGAGCGCTGTTGTCTTAAAACTGGGTTCGATTCCCGGCGGGGTCAATTTGGGAATTTAAAATTTTTGAATTGTCTCTGGTCTGGTCTGGTGGGAGGCTTTGGCCGTGGCTAGTTACAACTTACAACCCTACCGTCAAAGACGTGCCGCCAAGCGATTTAGCGTTCCGGCACGATGGCATGTAGAAACCAATTAGGGGTATGGGTTAAATGTTCACTGCCATATCCCTTCCAAGTTAGCCCGCTACCATCTTAGACTGCATCGTCACTTACCTTCAGGTGAGATCGCAGTCAAGGACTAGCTTGTCATCGAATTAAAAAAAACTTTGATTACCAACATTTTGGCGCTGATTGCGAGTGAGAGTCATGCAAGTAATTTGAATTGTGGTGACTGTCCAGTGCATTTGTGAAGCTTCAATAGCTCAACGGTTACGGATGCGGACTTAAAACTGGAAGGTCGACGTTCGATCCGCATCCGTTGCACTATAGTCAGAGTAAAGATAGCAATAGAGTACGGAAACTACCTACAAACGTTCGAAACGGCTCACTCACACAAACATGCGCATCGACGAGACCAAATAGCGGTCCTCACTACTGACAGCACCGCGAGAACCGCTAATTGGTCTCGTCGATGCGCATGTGTGTGTGAGTGAGCCGTTTCGAACGTTTGTAGGTAGTTTCAGTACTGGTTATAATTCTACTGTGCTATATATAGCGCACGTTGCACATAAGTTTTGAGCACAAAAATACAGTCTACAACGTATAATGTACGTGTATATCGATGCCGCGGACCGCCTGCGGCGAGTCCCCCGCGGTGCATCGCCGAAAAACTAAACGAATACGACGTGGGGCCGCAGCGATCAGTGTCATCAGTGTCACTGCACCAACGCGTGTTACCTAATATAGTCAATAGTTTATTATTGGTAGTTATTATAGTATGACTAACGCTGGTTCTCAGTTTCATCTGTCTGTAATCCTGCCCCCTTAGCCAAGTTACACTTCGTTGTATCTATTGTCTTTCTACGATCTTTAACGCTTGAAGGTTTGGCTAGGGCTAGACTAGATGGCGCTGCAGCTCATCAAAGACAGAAGTGTATTGATAATATTTCGCAGCATTTTGTATATTATGTTTTTTTAAAAGGCATAAACTATTCACTGTAGTGTCCATTTAAAATGCACACTATATAGTAATTAGTAAGTTAGATAATTTTATTACTGTACCTTGGTCGAGCTTCAAAATCGCAAACTAGATGGCGCTGTAGCCCGATCATAGAAAGAAACTAGAAACGATCCAATGTAGGTAACTTGGCTAAGGGAGCAGTTGTTAAGTTACCTACCTACAGATTTAGCAATGTCCATACAGTTTCTGTCATATAACAAAATTTAGTTCTGAATATAAACGTATATATGCTTATACCGCGTATACGCACAGATTTTAGGATAGCTAGCCGCTGCGGAGCGCAGCGCGCATCATTAAACGAATCTAAATAATATTCGAAACTCTTGAAAACGATACTCAGTAAACTCTCTAATTATGTAAGTCTCTGTAAGTCTCAACAAAATGCAGCCTGAAGCTCATCATCATCTACATATTTTCAGCCTATGAAGTGTGAACTTTAAAATCCTTCGCTTTCTCGTGATTTAAACTTGGCATTCACAATTAAAACTTTGCTTTCTTAGTGCACAAATAACAGTGTTCTCGGCAGGAACGGCATTCCGAACCAGTGGTAGACTCATTGACGATTCAAAAGTACTTGTAAAAGTTTATTTGAATAAAAAACATTTCTATTCTATTCTATTCTATTCTAAAAAAACTATTAAAAATTTAATAGAGCTTCCAAGCCGTATTCGAAAAGCTCTATTAGTGTATATCTTTTTAATTTATTGATTCCCAATCATCAATGACTCCTATGACAAACTAAGCATATAAATAACCATTAACAAAGTATGTAAGTACACTGAGCGTTTGCACAGTTTAAATTGAAAAAAAAAACACGTCTAAATAAAGTCTCTGCCATTTTATCTTCGCATTGAATTATACATACTTTATTACCTTGCTACCTTAGATTATATTTTAACAAACTCATACCAAACGACAGATAATACCTAATAATTTTTCTATGGTATATTTGTACAATTATCTAGCCGGTTTATAATCGATCTTTATCACGTTAAGTGGTCCAATTTGTTCGGTAATGTAATGTCGTACATTGCAGTTGAACTGCAAATAGTGTAGAAAGTTCAATTGGCGCCCGGAGCTAGTTCGTGGCGGTACTTAATCAATTTCATAGTTTAAATGCAGGGAGCGGTGAACGCCGCGCCGAGAACGACTGCCATAATAATAATAATTTTATAAATAAACTACAAATACAATCTTTTTTCCTTAGCTGTCTTAAAAGGTTAACAAGCGTTACCTCGCAGAAATGCGTGATCGATACGCTTAGCACAATGTAAAGCACGTTTATATGGAGAGGACACACTGGCTACTTTTAGCGGCAGCGATCTTTTATTTTATTGCCTTTAGCGTTTTAAGGCTTTTTGCGTGCATCGCGTCTCCATGGCTTTGATCGCAGAATCGCGAAATTGCGCGAAGTTGCTACAAGTTAAAAACCGAACTTATAGGTAGGTAAGGGAGAGGGCAGACTGGCTACTTTTAGCGGCAGCGATCGGCGATTTTATGGCGTTTAGTGTTTTTGCTACTGCGTCGCGTTTCAGCGATTTTTGACCGCAAAAACGCTAAATCGCGCGATTTGGCGTTCTTACCTTGGGACTGCCGGACTAGAATCTCACGATTTCGTTCGCGTGGAAATTCGGGATAAAAGATAGCCCACATTGTTCTTGAATACTCTACATTGCCATAAATTATAAAATACTAAAACTAATCGTCATATTAGTTTATGAACATCCCAATACTTGTCAGCTCTCTGCAACCTTGCAAAAAAATCTTAATGTAGGACAATGTTAATGAGACAAATCGTTTTTATTTAATTCGAATGTATAAATAAATAAGGCATGCTGAGAAAACCGGACTCGTTGGCTTACGTAAATATGTATGAAATTATCATTATACATGGTGTGTGTATGGTACATTATGAGTATTATGACATAGTTTTTATTATAATTTATAAAGTAAACCTGAATCCCGGCTAAAGTGTTTTACAGCGTATAGATTTAGATTATGCTAAGTTTTATCTTAAAACTCGCTTTTACCCGCGGCTTCGACCACGTTAAGTTCGATTTTTCAAACCCCTATTTTACCCCCTTAGGAGTTGAATTATCAAAAAGCTTTTCTTAGCGGATACCTACGTCATAATAGCTATGTATGCTTTTCAGTCCGATTTGTCTAGTCTAGTGGTTTGAGCTGTGCGTTTATAGATCAGTCAGTCACCTTTTCCTTTTATATGTTTAGAAGAAGAAGATTTATGTTAAGCACTAAGTAGGCTTTATAGAAATATACACAGCTTTATAGGATTGGTAGCTTAGTCACTACTAGATACCGCCCTTCCTACAACGTAATATCATAGGTTGTTTGAAAACGTCAAACATGTGGGTACGCCAGTTCAGACGTACTATGAATTGCCGCAATTTAGTATAGTTCGCCGACGGTATCTAGTAGGTGCGAAGCGACTACCAATCCTAAACCTAAATCTTTGAAATTATAATAATGCTCTGTCAGCTAATGATTAGATCCCTTTTGAGGTACAGACCTTTCTTATCATCTCCAAAAGGGTTTACCCTAAATGGGTGAAGAATAAAAGCAGGTAGAAAACTCTTTTGGTAGAGTAGATAAAACGTTGAAATTATAACCAGCTGTCTTCAAGCTGCATCTATTATTCTCTGACTTAGATAAGAGGTTATCAATAAATAAAAATTCTTTTCAAAAAACCGACTTCTAGCGCCACTACAAAGTATAAAAATAATTTTAGTTTGTCCACGTTTGTTGAAGTCGGGCGGGCCTAAATACAAACTAAGTATGAAACCGATGCGCGACGCTACACAATATGAGAGACTCGTTTGTAGAAGTCGAGCGAGCATCGCGAGTCGCGAGTCGGTTTCATAGTTTGTATTTTAGGCCCGCCCGACTTCAACAAACGTGGACAAACTAAAATTATTTTTATACTTTGTAGTGGCGTTAGAAGTCGGTTTTTTGAAAAGAATTTTAATTTTAAGCTTTTAAGTGTAGTATCCTATAATTGAGGAGCTAGGACCTGGAGCTCCATGATGTAGTCCATACTTGTTACCTACGATAATAATTCGTAATCGACATTTCCTAAATCTCTTTATTTTAGGTGAGCAATATCCCTGCAGCATCAGGCTTGAGGAGTTGAAGGTTAAAATTTTTATGGGAACATTTCGCAAACATCCTCCCAGTAGTTAATCCCGGAAAAATCGGTGGACATACATAGAAAAAAAAAAAAAAACAAAGATACCGGCCGAATTGAGAACCTCCTCCTTTTTGGAAGTCGGTTAAAAAGATACGAAGGTATTTACCGACTTCAAAATAATAATAACAATTTTCCCAGAGCAAGTGATTCTTTATAAAACCTTCTGCCAGCATGGAAGTAGGAAATACAAAAGTCATTTTTGACATTTAAGAATAGGCTAAAAACCATGAGACGAGCTCTACACTTGGCTCTACATATTTCAGATTTCTTGCATTGTTTTTAGCATGGAAGTAGCAGTAGTAGGCAGTGTACAAAGCTTATTAAAAAGAGTCATCACAATGTATTGCTATTTGCCAATTGTGTATGTAATAATAATGACAGTTTTAAGCTTCGTTTTAAGTTATGTTTAAGATTCTAATGAGAATAAACTCTAAAGCTAAACCTAGAATCTGTAGAGAATCTAGAGAACCTAGAGAATCTACCCTCAGTAGATTAAAATTGTAATGGTATTGGTTATATATTTTATTGGTTTGTTTGTATCATCGTGTAATGTCGGGTAACAACTAACAACTAACCACCTAACCAAACCGATTGAGAAATAACTATGTCGTACCTAGTTCTAAACCAATGGAGTTCATTCAAAATCATACGAGTACATTCAGAGGTGCGATTGTCTAAACTTATTCCATTGATCGTAATCGTATTCGATGACATTAGTGTCATAGTAAAATAAACCATAACCACATTAAATTAGAGCTCAATTTCGTGTATGAATTCTTATACTTTTAAGTATGCACGTTACGCGCCTTAATGCGCCATGATAAAATCGGTTGTACTGAATTTGTGACTTTAAATGAATACCATCAAGGATTATTTTACTTTGACGCTAATGTCTTCGAATACGAATACGATCAATAGAATAACTATTAGACAATTGGTACCCAGATACAGGTAAAATCGCTGCATTGAATTGGGCACCTGACGTAGTTACAGCAAGCCCATTTTCACGCGAGCCAAACCGAGGACAGAAGTTAGTGTGTAAAAGTTAGACTACGAGTTTCCCATTCTGGTTTTGATATTGTATTACTTTTATACATTATTTTTTTATGACGACAGGAGCCGGTGGTCATCAAACTTAACTCGTTCGTGCAGTTTTTATCTCTTGTCGAGATTTTTTACGACTTACGTTTTTGGAAATGTCAATGATCTTAAATTGGAACTTTTAAATCTAGAAAGTGCTAGAAACCTACGTACATAAATATTATAATGATGATGAGTCATGCATGGCCACTGCAAAATCAAAAGTTTTTAGTATTTTGATCGAAATAGTTTTAAGTATTTATAATGACGACAGGAATAGGTAAGGATATAATTTATTTAAACTAATATAGATTTTTCATTGGTAAAAGAAAACCAGCTTTTAATGTACTTAAGAGGTCTAAACCCTTTTCAAGTAATTTTCAAAAACTTATCTCGACCATAGACTAAAGAGATACCAGTCATCCAACGGGGGCAGAGCATTCGTAACGTACGGAGTGACTGCCGGCAGGTGCGAGTCACGGAAAGAAATGTCCGGGCAATACGAATCAGCAGTAGGTATAAACTTTGATTATTTTTATTAGGCGTATGTCTGATAACCGGTCAACTACCTGACGTTTTTTATAAATGGTTTAGTTTGAGTTTTCGAGGTTTCTTTGGTTTTTACGAAAATGAAATTATATTCATACTAGCTGATGCCCGCGACTTTGTCCGCGTGGATTTAGTTTTTAAAATCCCTCGGGAACTCTTTGATTTTCCGGGATAAAAAGTCTATGTCACTCTCCAGGTCCTCAACTATAACCATGCAAAAAATCACGGCGATCCGTAGCTCTGTTGCGGCGTGATTGAAGGACAAACCAACAAACCAACAAAAAACACACACTTTCGCATTTATAATATTAGTATGATCTCAAAGATAATTGTCATCAATTTTCGTCTAATATATGTACCATATGTTTTGTTGTGTATTTTTTATTAGAAAAAAGTGATGAGTGAAGTATTGGTGGGAATAATTTGATGGCAGCAGCGTGTATCGTATAAAATAGAGAAGCTCCAGCACGTAAGGTATTTTAGTGACATAATGAAGTTGCAGACCGCAGAACCATAATAAACATAGTTATTAGTCATGTTGAGATTAATTAAACTTATTGTTTGCGTCAAATATAGAAATAGCCACTACCTCTTACTCTATAAGAATATTATAGTTCACGTTATTCGAAGGCGGTGCTTTGAAAGGTGATGCTTATAATTATTTAAATTAGGTCGTAAAATTAATAAGGTATCTATTACGGGGACGCACAGTGTGAGTTAAGTGTCACATTACATAGTGGGATGAAAGGTACCGAACTGACTTCGTACGGTACCTATGTAGTAGGTGACTATAACGTGTGAATAGGACCTATCAACTTAAAATAAGCTCTATTTAAATAGTCTTACAGACTTTATTCTATCGTAAAGTTCGTGGGTAAATGATAAATCCAACCACAGTCTAACGCAAATGTTGTTTCTTTATAAAAACCGGTAGGCATGAAACTCTGTAGGAAGTAGGTATAACCATAGATAAAATAAAAAAGAATTTATCTATGGTATAACGTAGGTTGTTTCCGTTTAAAATAATAGAAACAAAAAAGATACAATTTATAAAATTAAATAAATTGGTTTTAGATAGACCCAATCATTGATCTACGATTTATGATGATGGTAGGTAGTTATGATTATAGTAGTCTATGTAGGTATGTATGTAACTATTTATATGTCGCAGTAAGATAGTTGAAGCCATGTTATAGCTATAAGCCTAGTTTTATAGCTATATGCCGGAATATAGCTATACGAAAGCGATTCATAGCTATCTTACTAGGAATATAGCTATAATACGAACGCGATCTAGTAATATAGCTATCTGAGTATATTACTAGAGAATATAACACTGCTTCAACTATCTTACTGCGACATATATTATATTACGTAGGTAGTGCCTTAACTATTGAGCCGTTTTTGATGAATGAGTGTGTCAATCGATTCGTTATTGCGGTTAGGGTGACACATCTTTTTTTCGTAGTCTGGTTACAGTTTTTAAACTTTTTGCTTGAAGAGGACTATTACACTTCACATCCCTCTCTGTCGCACATTCTAATATTTTCAAATTCTCAGATACTTTTGACAAATTGGGTCACTTAATCTTCGACAATTTAATTACGGATATTTTAGAAATATTTTTATCATCATATTACCTACCTACTTTTTGATAGAAAATAAGAACAAAAACTATTAAATTTTATAGCTCATATTCTTTATCAAAAATTGGGTAGGTATATGCTTAGATTATTCTAAGATTATTGTTATTACAAGCTGATGTCCGCGACTTCGTCTGCGTGGATTTAGTTTTTAAAATACCTCGGGAACTCTTTGATTTTCCGGGAAAAAAAGTAGCCTATGTAACTCTCCAGGACTCCAGGTCCTCAACTATACCCATGCAAAAAAATCACGTCAATCCATAGCTCTGTTGCGGCGTGATTGAAGGACAAACCAACAAATAAACACACTCGCATTTATAATATTTGTAAGGATTTTTTTTTATCATATTAAAAATAGGTAATATGTCCAAAATATCCGTAATAATTGACCACATTTTGTCAAAGTATCTGAGATTTATATTGCCCGTCAGCTTTACGCTTATTTAATTTTGATATTAGTAAAAGTAAAACGTGACGTGTAAAGTGCAAACCGATTCGACACGCAGCGGTGGTTATTACGGATTTTGTTAATCAATCTGAATCAGAAGGCCCCTCATACTCGTATACGGAACACTTTGTCTGAACTGGTAACACAGTGCAATAGAAGCTAATGGATTTTGATCCGACGATCGTTTGGTTTCCAGTCCGAGGTGCGATTGTGTAAGAACTTTGAGTGTAAGAATTGCCGATCAAATCGTCAAAGTTCGACGTCAAAGTAAAATAAACCAACCATAACATCATTGAATTAGAGCTCAATTTCATGTATCCATTCTCAACCGTTTAGGGTATCGTACATAATATCTAAACGTATGAGAATGGATACACGAAATTGAGCTCTAATTGAATGATTTTATGGTTTATTTTACTTTGACGCCGAACTTTGACGATTTGATCGGCAATTCTTAACAATTGGGGGGCCGTTCCCTGATAGGATAGAGTGATAGACCATAACCATAGAATAGAAAAAAGAGTGAAGTTGCAAGTTGATCTAATAGCACAGCACAGTAGATAAAAATAGTGCAATAATAATCGACCGAGCGAAGCGAAGGTCTCTGAGTTTACTAGAGCGATTTGCACTTGTCCGTCCGTCCGTCTGTCACAGCCTTATAACTTCTGAATTACTGAACGTAATTACTTCAATTTTAGATATGATATGTAAACCGATGGCCTCCAGCCGAAAATGGCTTAAAAAGTTATAAAAATCTTTATCTCAGGGGGGCTCCCATACGAAATGGGGGGCTTTCAAAGTGGAGATTGTATTCGAGGCTAGATTTCTAAAACCACTTTGTTTTAAAACTCGAAACTTACACATAATTTGAGTTATATTCTGTACTTGAACAACAAATACTAAGATTAGATAAATATTATAAAGAAACGAAATTATTTGAGTTTTAATGGGCATCAATGTTTTTAACAAAACTTCACTATACTGTTACTAGATGGCGCTGTCTTTAATATTGTAAATATGCATCCCATCCACGAAAGCAGATGACGATTGACGTCATCAGATTCGGCGCGTTTTAATTACAATATAATATAGTTAAAACTACCTTATGGGAATTATGGGATACCGCGAGGTCTCAGTTCGGGGCGAACCACTAGTTATAATAATACGTACCTAATCCTATCTAATACCAGCTTTTTCTGCTGTAGACCGTAGAAGAGGTACAACAATGATATTAATTGCAAAGGGGAGACACGGTATAACAAAATTATTTTGTTTTTGTGAAGGTAGGTGAGTTTGAGCGTGCGTAATTTTGATTGTGGGCGCCGTGAGTACGACCTTGTGTGTGATATATTTTTACGTAGATATTCGACACCTAGTTATCGCGTATTTGTACAAATGTAACTAGATATCTTTTAAAGAATAATTTTTATTACCGACGATCAAAAATAGCAGATATATAACTCCAAAATTATTATTTAGTTTAGTAGATGGTTAGGTCCACCCTATTCGTGTTAATAAGTAATTAATATTCAAACAAAAATTAGTTTGGTTGGAATGCTTTTAGCTACCTCCTTATAGGCAGCCCGCACACAGTCAATATTATTGTCAATATTTACGAATATTGACAATATTATTGACTGTGTGCGGGGTTTCATCAATATTATTGTCGAAGTCCGGAAATTTCGTCAATATCGGGGGGAGGCAGGGATATTGACAATAATATTGACAGTGTGCGGGCGCGCGTCAATATTTTAGTTGAAAAAAGATTTCAAGGCAGGAGGACGTGCGCTCGCAACCAAAAATGGAGGACATCTCCAGTATGTTGTTTTTTTAAGAAAGGGGTTACTAAAGATAGTAATTTTTGAAAGCTACCTTTTATGCTCATGTAATTTTTAAAATCATCTTTTTCTGTATTTCGAAGTTCATTTAATAGATTTAAATGATTTAATTCCACTTTTTTTGTCATCCAGTATTTAAGCCATCGTTTCTTTCTTTTTTAGGGTTCCGTACTAAAATGGTAAAAATGGAACATTATGGTAAGACTTTCTCTGTCCGTCCGTCCGTCCGTCCGTCCGTCTGTCACAGTCGATTATTTCAGTAACTAATAAAAATTTACTTGTGCATTCTAAAACGGTTTTTTATTTATTTCTATATATAACTAGCTGATGCCCGCGACTTCGTTCACGTGGATTTAGTTTTTAAAATCCCGCGGGAACTCTTTGATTTTCCGGGATGCCTGTCACCCTCCAGGTTCTCAACTATACCTATCCAAAAAATCACGTCAACCCGTAGCTTTGTTGCAGCTTGATTGACGGACAAACCAACAAACAAACACACTTTCGCATTTATAATATTACTCGCGGCATTGTTAATGATGATTCAAAGAGAAAACATATTACTGATGATATTATCAATTACGTTTAGCGATCATTTTTATAATTGTCAAATTTTTTACCATACTTAACCAAAGACAAAATTACGTTTAGCTGTCATTTAGGTTTTGTTATTCCACTGTCATTTGCGTTTTGTTATTCCATGTCAGGTGCGTTTTTGTTATACCACGTTTTTTAGTGACTTGACGGAAACGCGGTCGAACGGGATAAAAAGTATCCTATGTCCGTCTCCTGGTTCTAAGCTACCTCTCCACCAATTTTCAGCCAAATCGGTTCATCCGTTCTTGAGTTATAAATAGTGTAACTAACACCACTTTCTTTTACATATATAGATAGTTTTTATCTATGAAAAATCTGAAATAATTACGGTCAATAGAGGTTTATGTATATTTTACAGGAAAAATAAAAGCAACGCGTAAATTATTTTAGTTTAATTAAAAAATCGGCCAAGTGCGATCCGGGCCTCGCTCTTTTAGGGTTCCGTTAAAAAAAAATTAAAAGATTTCCATGTACCCATGGAAATATTTTAATTTAATATAATTTTTATTATTTGTTATTATAGCGGCAATAGAAATACATAATATGTGAAAATTTCATGTGTCTATCTATTACGGTTTACGAGATACAGCCCGCTGACAGACGGACGGACGGACGGACCGGCGTAGGCTTAGTAAATGGGTCCCGTTGGTACCCTTTGGGTACGGAACCCTAAAAAGGGGGAAAATCGGGGGTTTGAAATTTCAAAGTAAGATAACTATACCGAGTGGGGTATCATATGAAAGGCCTTTACTTGTGCGTTCTAAAACGAAAGGCCTTTACTTGTGCGTCGAAAAAAAAAATACCGTTGCCCCCTCTTATCTCCGAAGTTTACTAATCGAAAAATCTGAAATAACTATGGTCAATAGAGTTTTTTTCTTTGTATCCATTTTAGCACGTGCACGCGAATCAAGCTTCTACGCCGTACTGAATCACTTTTTGTTAGAAATATTGACAATATTATTGTGTAGTGTGCGGGGTCTAAATATTGACGAAAATATTGTCAATATTTTCGTCAATATTTTCGTCAATATTATTGACTGTGTGCGGGCTGCCATAAGAAACAAAGGCGGTTTTTTGTTCGTTTTACACGTCGAACAGGGCAATTAAATTTATATTTTCGCCATTTACGTCGGCGGCTCTCGACTGTCGAGCTTCGCCTTATCGGCTCCCTTGTCGTCAAATGGGAAGGCAAACAACCAAACTAGGTTGTATGGTCGATGCAACCAAACAACCCACCGCTTGTTGACACGGCGCGATTCGTTCGACCGCTTTATAAATATAAAATATTTCGAGTGACGGCCAGCAGGCAGCAGTGCCAATTATCCCATTAGGGAAGGCATTACTCACTCTCGATGTGAAGCTATTAGCCCGATGCTCGCCGCACGTCGCTCACGCCTTACTCACTAATATCGCCTTCAGCGTAACAACTATGAGATAAATTACAAACTAAAAAAGGTATGACTGAAATAAAATCCATAATAGCTTCTGAAGAGCGGTGCATCGCCTCCCCGCCCCTCCCCTGCTCCCGAGGCCCACATGCACCGGTTGCGTGCGACGGCTCCTCTTCGCTTGGAGTCGGTCGGCCCATTTTACACACCAATATACAAAGAGCGCTCACCTCAAGCTGCACCGGTCTCAAGTCTCCACGCCGCCAAAACAATCCACGGCTTTGTTTCAATATGCGATCGATACCGACCGATCCTCTGCACGGTAAAAGCAAAGCAAATTACTTTTAATCACAATCCAGCACATAAACGACACGGCCGACTCGTTTCACAATTTTAGTCGCTTCAAACTTCACATCCACACGTACAGTACACCGCACTATCGACGGCCGATCCTTGGGGCCATGTAATCAAAGCCATAGTAGGTATAAACAAATAACACTGGTGATTTCACGGTGGAAACACTAGTTTAGCGTATTGTATCGCACGTCAGCGCCGCGTCGAGTCGGCGGACGACCGCGGAACTTGCTTGAAGGGAGCAACGCTACGTGTCCCCCGGTCGCGCGGACCCGCGAGTGCGAGCGAGACGACGCATGCAGCAGACGCGACGACGAAAAGGGATGAGAGAAGTTTTACAACCTGCACAGAAAAGAAGGGCGAAATACTCATTGTTACCGATGGCTTCTCCTGTCGGTGTCGAAGATTTTATCCATAAAAATTGTAGCCATGTGCCATCAAACATTGTCTCATGTCTTCCCACCAGATCCGTTCATTCAGGTACTTCAGATTTAAATTAGAATAATCAAGGCTATTGACCTTCACATCGGAGTTATTCTCGCGTTTATACCTACCTCAATTTTTGTTATCTCAGCACTTTATGTAATCAAAGTCTCAGCACATGACCAAAAGTTCCTTTTTGTGAAATTCAATTTATTATAATGGAGTAGGTACCTACGTAAGTTGATTAAAAATCTGTCTAACACAGGCAGCTTTTGTAGACTCCAGCGCAAGATGGATGTAAGAAAGCATAATTATTATTACTTAAATATTATTATATTATAGATTATTAATTATGTAGGTAGGAAGGTATACCTAATAAGTAGATACGAACCCGTAACTGTTAATATTGTGTTCAGTGCTCCAAACACTTTTTTTTAATGTTTATAACAATATCTCTGTTAAGTGATTATACCTATGGATTTATCTTTCTATGGATATGTTGAACCGATTTTGATGGGACGTGACACAGACAGATAAGATTATAAATTCGACATTATATTTTACTAGCTGATGCCCGCGTCTTCGTCCGCGTAGATTTAGTTTAAAACCCTCGAGCCCTCGGGAAATCTTTGATTTTCCGGGAGAAAAAGTAGCTTATGTCACTCTCCAGGTCCTCAACTATACCCATGCAAAAAATCACGTCGATCCGTAGCTTTGTTGCGGCGTGATTGAAGGACAAACCAACAAACACACTTTCGCATTTATAATATTAGTATGATTTCACGTAGACCAATCTGTGGCTCTTATGACTCGTCAGTCGTCGTGATTCTACAACTACACAAGGAGTAACTAATAAAGTAACATTACATCTCGGAAAAAATTAGGTCCCTGCGTAAAGATTAAACGTTTGTTATGGTCTAAACCAGGGATGGCGAACCTTTACGTATCAACGTGCCATTTTTCTATTTCATAGATAGACGTGCCATCAAATAATTTTGAATTTGTGATTATTGGGAAAAAATAATAGTAATATAAGTATTTAATACTATAAACTCAAAACTCTTTATTTACTACAAAAAAATAGAAAATTTTGCAATGTTTCAATTATACGCGTAATTTAAGTTTAAGTAAAATATGGTAAAATTAGTGTGACTTCTGTTGTTACATAGTATTATGTTAGGGTTGTAAGATGTTACTTTTAGCAGAATGCCTGCTGAACTGGAGTCATCTGTCAAACGGTTTCTAACCAAGTCTTTGAAAACACCTGAACATTCCGTAGCCATTGCCATTGCCATCGGTTCGCCATCCCTTGTCTAAGCATTGTATGAGCTTCAAGATACGAGTATATTATAAGCAAATTTTAGCTTGCCTTCCGGCCATGGATTGACGATGGACTAATTAGCCTACTATTTATCCGGAAAATCAGATTTCTCAAAGGACTTTTATGGCCTGTTTTAACCACTTGCTGATAAAGTGTCTGATATATATCTAAGAGATAATAATAACTGCTGGATAAATCTGTGTGATTATCTTTTTGAGTTTAACTGCCAGATTTACAACAGATAGTTAAGAAACAGAAAAAATGCTATCCGTCAGATAAGTTGTGGATAGGTTAGCAGACCTTTATCAGCACGTGGTGAAACAGGCCCTTAAAATCGTAATCCATCTATTAAAAAATAAAAAAAACAACCTCAGCGTGTATTTACATTTTATTCTTTTATTTATTTGCTGACCGACCAATCTAGTAATGAGTTACATACAAATAATAATTAAAATCTAATAAAAAATAACAATCCTGCTCTGAGATGCCACATATTTGATGATAGGTACACATTTTAGTCAAAGATTTTGAAATAAACGGACAATACTGACTACGAGTGTAAAAAAGATGGTCACACACACTATTCAGTGGTCACACATTTGTTCGCGGCGCACACATCGACTTAAAATCCAATTTGGCGTGACGAAGAATGCGGCCGACGAGAGTAGAAATGTAATTAATCAAACAAATAAATAGAAAATAATAGCGTGCGGCGCGATCATATTATGTGGAATCAAAATAAATTATATTATGAACTGAGGACGTTAGGAACAAAGTGATAATTTGCTTTTTCCAGTTTTTTTTTTTTTAATTTTTCCCTACACCTTGCGTTCCACCTCAATCTAAAGTTCTAAACCCTCAAATGCTAGTAAAGTACCAAGACAAATAAACATTTAAAAAGTTTGATACATTATTATTATATTTAGGGCCCAATTTCACCGACGTAAAATAAGTCTTATCCGAGCACATGGGCGTCGCTAAGGGGGGTAGGTAGGGGCAGCTGCCCCCCCCCCCTGACATTTGAAGTAGATACTTCATCATTGAAATCCAGATACTTATACGCTGAACAACAATTCTTCAGACTTCAACTGTGAAGCTAAAAAACGTATACTTAGCTTTTGCCCCCGACTTCGTCCGGATGGGGTAAAGTTTTTAAAAATGCAGTGGGAACCCTGTAAACATGCCCCCCCCTTGGCCATTGGCTGGCGACGCTCTTGTCCGAGCGTAGACATTTTGGCAGATTTTCAATACAAAAGCTATCAAAATTATTTGAAATATTCCATTTGAAATTTCTTTTCCATTTGAAAAAGTAAACGTACTTTATCACTTTTTGTTCCTAACCACCAAATAAATAATCGCAGAAGGGTAAGCATCGATTGCCCTTCAACTACAGAAAAGAGTCTCCAAACCATGTCAGGTTGTTGTTGGATTTCCCTGAATTCATACCTACACTAATTTATTGCTATTCTAAATATTATTCTCTAGTGCTATTTGGAAATGTCGCAATGCAATGAAGTTACCTAACAGGTACCTACCTATTATACAATCACACAACATAATATTCTGTTTCATCCTAATAAATAAATAGAAAATAAATTCCTTACATTACAAGCAGAAAGTACAAATTACAAAACTTACAAGACTGCTTTTTCACACAACAATATAAAAACTTTCATTCATAGATTTAGAGCTAATGTAAATTCTAAAAATGTTTAATTTATAATTTAAATTATTACACTAAAGAAATGATCATGTAGGTTTTCAGTATTATTTTACTCTTAAAATTCAAGATGCCTTTCCTAGGATAATCCATATTTTAGTATCCACGTAAAAAAATATTCGATATGTCTATCACCGGACATGTGTGAAGTGAGAGTTCTTAGAAAATGTATGTATATGTCACCGTAAGATTGTGAACATCGTTAGTTTATAATAAAATAACTTTCGCGATATTATGAACTCGCGAAAAATTGTGAACTGAACCAACCATATAAATGTACGAGTACAATTTAACGTTTATTATTATTCTTTCATAATTTCTCAATAGCTTATCAATCGAAATAAATTTTATGAAATATGTTTGGTTAATTGTCAAAGTTTCTATAATAGGTAATATACGAAGTTGTATGCAACTCCTTAAAACGGGTTGCAGACCGAATATCTAAGCTAAATTAGTTTAGCTTAGCTCGCATAGCTAACGCAATGTTTCGTACTTGTGTGCAGACTGAAAACTATGCAAACTAAGCTATCTGAGCTAACTAAAATATGCCAAGCTAAGTTAGTAATGTAAGCCGCTGCGCAGCTACACGAGCTAAGCTAACCCCTCCCGCCTACCTTGGCCCTTCGTACTTCTTTCGCAGTGTTGTAGTGTCTTTACTGTGTACGTCGTTTTATTTGGTGAAGTGTACGGCCGCTTAGTTCTTGGTATGCACGAGACGTATTTCTAGTTTAGCTTAGCTGGCTTAGTTTAGCTTAGCGGGCTTAGTTTAGCTTTGGCGTAGCTTAGTTTTCGGTTTGTGCCCGCATAGTGGTAAGTACTAGAAAATATAAAAAAGAATCGACTCCACGCATTCTATCATAAAATAATTCAATTTGATATTAAAAGCCGGTATACAGGCGATTTCGATGTTATAACATAAAAACAATAAGTACAACACACATACTTACCCTATGAAATAAGTGCAGATTTTTTTTATCATTTAAAGGAGAATTTGTCCCATACTAGTGTACACACATACCTATACACCCCAACACATTCCTAGGACATATCTTGAAAATGCTTGTTTCTTACATTAATGCTGCGAACTTATATAATAAGTATGAACGAGATATTTAAATTAAGGCATCTTTATAAATAAATAAAAACTGATCCTATGAAAATAATATGCCTCTTGATCTACAGAGTTTAATTCATAAAAATTACTAATACATGTATGTATATTAAAAGTGTAAATCAAGGTGCTGGAGTGGCGACCCCGCACCGGGAAGCGCAGTGTTGGCAGACCCCCCACCAGGTGGACCGACGCGACGACATCAAACGAGTCGCAGGGAGCCGCTGGATCCAGGCGGCGCAAGACCGAAGCCTGTGGAAGTCCATGCAAGAGACCTTTGTCCAACAGTGGACGTCTATCGGTTGATGAAGAAGAAGAAGAAGAAGATATTAAAAGTATGGTCCCTTCCATTAGGGACTACGGGACGGTCCACGGGTAATAAATAAACCAAAAAATCGCGTAAATGTTTAAGACGAGAGGATTTTTAATTTCATATTAACACAACACAGCAATTAAAATTATTCTTTATTTATTCGATATTTACAGTACATATTTAGAGTAGACATTTACGGAAAAAACTGACATGACGAATTCAATCTCGGACAATATTCAGGCTAAATTAAATTAGAATAGAATGGCCGGTTTCAGTAAACTATGTATCTTATACACCAGTCCAACCTAAATGGTTGGATGGTGGGGGATTAGTGTAACTAATCAGGTTGTATCCTTTTCGCTTAACTACGTCCAATTAAACATTTTTCGAAATAATGTACCATTGCTCAAAAATTTCTGGTTCTGAAGGAAATATTTTTTCAGGTTTTTTTATCAACTAAAAAATATTTTTTTGTCAGTTGTCACAGCTTAGTCAGTATTTTCAATCTTACGTCACACACACACGCGCACACATCCAGTTTGTCGCGGATCGCCCACTGAACGCGAGTCGAACGCAACACCTGAACGAGGGAAGCCTTGATAATCCAACGGTTGAAGGTGCGGACTGAAAACTGAAAAAGTCGAACGGTTCGATCCCCACCCGTTGCACTATTGTGGTTACCACTTTCCTGAAATCACTTAACATCAGGTGACCCCACATGCTCGTTTGCTCGCTGTTCCGCTCATTACAATGGGGAGAGGAGAATATTTTAGTCAAGTTCAGCTTGGAGTAAGACTATAAGATTCTTTAAAAAAAAAAATACAAGTTTCGGATGCGTCATATACCTAAATGCGGTGACTGGAGTTGATATTATCATCCACATTTCTGCAGTGCGTTTGATTCGGTAGACAGAAAACAACTTTGATGTTAACGAGGGAGGGCATTAATTTACTCTCAAATTAAGATGACACAACATATTTTATATTATACATTTATTTTATTGATGACAAAATAGCCCTTGACTGTTTCTTTTTCATATATGTATAATATACAGATTAGCGCTTGACTGCAATTATACTGATGGTTAATGTAGATGCAGCAAAAATGCCCGCCCGCGACGCGGCGCCCTCGGGTTGACACCCAGCCGCTCGGCCCCCGTCCGGTCCTTAGCGAGTCAGGGACCCTAGCCGGGCTTAAAGTCGTCACCGGGCGTTCTTCCCCGCGCCCCATCCGGGTAATGAAGCCTCAAGACCCATAACCCCGCTGACTTCACGGCAAGAGGAGGACCCGGCACACGCACTATCTATCAGTCTCTGAAGGGAGTGATGTGGCTACTCCACACAACTATGGTACTAGATGGCGCTGTACGGTGTACCCTTCACAACAATTTCCAAAGCACAAGTCTGTCAAAGTCGAGCTACTAAAGTCCGCCCCTCCAAACAAGTCCTGCGGCAGTTAGTGGAACTAATACATTTTACATACAATAATAATTGCAACATGCGACGACTAGCGCCGCTTTTAGAGGACTTCTTTCGTGGCGCGGACTCTAGATTGATAGATGACATCAAACGAGTCGCAGGGAACCGCTGGATAAAAACTGACCTATCCAGCAGTAAACCAGTTTTTTTTATTCATTATAGGCACACGCTTGACCACTATTACACCTGATGGAAAGTGATGATGTGGCCTAAGGTGGAACGTGTTTGTCTAGAAGACAACTTATAATGTCGACGAGGTCATTCACATTTTGAGTATCGAAAATAACGTTGCGTTTGGTTGTAATTTGGGATAAGCTTAGAGTAGCCCGTCTTTGGGCGGGGTGCTTAGGGCTGCAGAAGTGGTACTTCCGGATACGAAGGTTCCTGTTCGTCTTCAGAAGAATGACCGCTGGTGTAGGAGGGGCGGCCACTCTTCTCCCTCAGTCAGTACCTGTGGACAAGAGAATCACTTTACACTACTAGCCAATCCTTACGGCCGCTGTCAACATAGGCACGGAAAAATTTCTGTCATCAGCAGAAGGTTGTATAGCGTGGAAACTGGGTTAGGGTTTCACAGCTTGTTATATAAATGCGAAAAAAGTATTTTGGTTTTTTGGAATATTGATGTTGGTATTTTTGGATGTGGTGTTTTTGGTATATAGATGTTTTAAGTTATAGTGTAGAAGCAAGACAACTCGACAACATTTTAAGATGCCATAGTTTTAGAAATGTCGTGGATTTTCCTACACGAGTGTTATGCTTCTCGGCTACCTCATTAGACCATGTATACACGAACAGCTTCTCAAGGTAATATCGTGGCATTAGCTGTTATAACCAATGTCAGCGACCACTACGGCACGCGTGCTCAAGTAACATGCAGCGACCCGCGGCTTCCCACAGTCCAAATAATGGTGCGAAAATACACTGAGGCAGCTTAGCTCAATTTTGGTGCTGCAATCCGAAAGTGTAGACTGGAACGATTTGTTCCTACGGAAGTCATCAGCCGAGGAGCTAACGACTTCAATAATAAATATGTATTAATATATATATAGCTGCTCGTGCTGATTCACTGATTCACTGACTGATTGATCACCTCTCCTGTAAAATTTTGTATGAAAAATTTTTTTTCCACCGATGGTTTCGTATAGAGGACAAAAATTCATTCGGAGGAAAATTATGGAGAGAGCTGATGATTGAGGATTTCGGAGACGGATGAGGAGCACGGCCAGGGTATTGAAGATAGGTGGGGGGTGCTCGAACAAATGTCACTCGAAACCTCATCCAATTCGCAGTGAGCTGAAAAAAAATTCAAAATGGCGGAAAAAAGATGGCGGCCATACAAATTTCGTCGGTGTCTATCTCGGAGAGTATAAAAGATAGAAGAGTGGTTTCCTGGCAAAACCTGATCAAGACCCTAAGGTCTACTTGACGAACAGAAAAAAAATTCAAGATGGCGGAATTTTTTTTTTCTTCATACAAAAATATATGGCGAATATTGAAGAGACTAGAAGCCGGGAATCATGCACGACTTTGATACAATTCCTTTTCAAGATTTTTTTTTATTGAAGAATTTTCATTATGACAAATGATGACATATGATGATCGAGGGTTTGGAAGGTGGGTGAGGAGCACGGCCATGGTAATGTAGATAGGTGGGGGTGCTCGAACAAAAGTCACTCGAAATCTCATCCAATTGGCAGTGAGCTGAAAAAAATCCAAAATGGCGGATTCAAGATGGCGGCCATACAAACTTCAACGGTGTCTATCTCGGAGAGTATAAAAGATGGAAGAGTGGTTTTGTGATAGAAAATGATCAGGAGCTGAAAGTCTACTAGAAGAGTAGAAAAACCGCGGTCCGCTTGCGGGCCGCGCACCCACGCGCCCTACTAGTTAATATATATATAGCTGCTGGGGCTGATTCACTGACTGATTGATCACCTCTCCTGTAAAATTTTGTATGAAAAATTTTTTTTTCACTGATTGTTTCGTACAGAAGACAAAAATTCATGCGGAGGAAAATTATGGAGAGAGCTGATGATTGAGGATTTCGGAGACGGGTGAAGAGCACGGCCAGGGTATTGAAGATAGGTGGGGTGTGCTCGAACAAATGTCACTCGAAACCTCATCCAAGTCGCAGTGAGCTGAAAATAAATTCAAAATGGCGGAAAAAAGATGGCCGCCATACAAATTTCGTCGGTTTCTATCTCGGGGAGTATAAAAGATGGAAGAGTAGTTTCTTGGCAAAAGATGATCAGGACCCAAAGGTCTATTTGATGAATAGAAAAAAAATCCAAGATGGCGGAATTTTTTTTTTTTCATACAAAATATATGGCGAATATTGAAGAGACTAGAAGCCGGGAATCATGGAAACTTTGATACGGTTCCTTTTCAAGATTTGTTTTTATTGAAGAATTTTCATTATGACAAATGATGACATATGATGATCGAGGGTTTGGAAGGTGGGTGAGGAGCACGGCCATGGTAATGAAGATAGGTGGGGGTGCTCGAACAAAAGCCACTCGAAACCTCATCCAATTGGCAGGCTGAAAAAAAATCCAAAATGGCGGATTCAAGATGGCGGCTATATATTTTTAAAGGTTTCTATCTCGGAGAGTATAAAAGATGGAAGAATGGTTTCTTGGAAAAAGATGATCAAGACCTAAAACTCTAATTAATGAACAGAAAAACCGCGGTCCACTTTAGTGGGCCGCGCACCCACGCGCCCTACTAGTATTAATATAAAAGTGGCCGTCATAGGGACTGCCGTTAGAAGTTAAAACTAGATTTACTAATAATTAAAAACAAATATAAAAATAAATCAAAATAAATAAATATAAAAATAAATAAAAATAATTTAAAAAAAAATGCACTGTGACGTTTCGTGAGTGAGATTCGAACCTGCGACATCATACATTAAACGGTAAGGAAGGCGGCTGTAGGCCAAACGCGCTGTACAAGGTTGCTTGAAGCTCTAAAATGTTGAACGCTTACTGAAATCTCCAGGTGATGATGGTGACGGTGACGAATTCGCGAAAGCAAAAAGCTCACCCAAAAAAGTGCTCAACGTGCCTAAAGAAGTTTTCACTTAAAAAACTACCTTCTCCTGGAGCGATTCTCAAGTTCATATCGTCGTTCCACATTAATGTTTCCTGCTGTGCCATTAAACTTTCATCAATGGGTATTTGTTCTAAAATGTCACTGTCACCATCTTCATCAAAGATAATTTCATCTTCAACGTCATCATTTCTATCGTTCAAAAAACCATCGTCAACTGAAACGCCGAAGGATTTGTAAGGCGACGTTTTCGCATAGGCGTGGCGTTGCGCGTCGCGCGGCGCGTCGCTCGCTCGCTCTCGCTCGCCCTCATACCTTGGCCATATCGCGCGACCGCTCACGCGACTCGACGCCGCACGCGCCGCGCAACGCCACGCCTATGCGAAAACGTCGCCTACAGAGGAGTATTTTTTTAAAAATCGTAAACACACTTTTATTTTTCTTTTCCTGACTATACCATAGACATAGCTGGATTTGTGTTTTTTTTTCCTTTTAATATGAACAGTTATGGCATGATCATCATCCACTTGTCTTGGTAACAGATTCACCATTGTATTTACTTCGATTGGAACATTTATCACCTGCCCGTAAATTGCATATTGACCGTGAACATGCCGAAGCCTACGAATTTGCATAAATGGAATCCTTGGGGCTAAAAGCCTTTCAGTAACCAAGTCCAAAGGAAAGTCTTTAAGACAGTCTGGAAGTGGTGGATATTTGAATCCATTGTAAACTGATAGTGGTGGGATACGTTTCTTTTGAATTGCTGTAAAGCAAGTCGAACATACGTGTCTCAGTCTACGAATCTGGATGAACGGTATTCTCGGTGAAATCAATCGTTGCTCGATAAGGTTTAACGTTGGTAAATGTAATGGAATTTTCGGATACGCAAAACCATTGTAGGTTGACATGAGGATTTTTTTCTTTTTCCAAAGATGTATAACACGTAGAGCAGACTTGAACAATTTCACCAGGTGTGTAATTCTAAAAAAATCAAATTCGTATTATCAAGATATAGAAAGAAAAATATAAATTGAATAATTAAAATAATTAAGATTACCTGCAGTATTGTTTTCAAAATACTTTCATGTTTACTGGTCGACATTTTCAAGTCTTTTTTCCACCATAGTGTGTCGCAAATAATACAAGAATGACCAAATTAATTAATCGTAGTCTTTATAAAAATCAATATGACTTGTACTGTGTTTACGATAATTTGTGTAAACTGGAATAGTACCATCAACAATAAAATCCTTAATATTTCCACCAATTCGATCTTCTCTATCAATCTCAATTTCATTTTCATGATTATTATCGTTATCTTCGGTAGGATCTTCATCATAATTCACGCAATAGTTGAATACACTAGTTTACATGACTTTTGTTCATGAAATGGAATATACATATACCGTTACGTTACTTTAGGGTATCTACATCTCGGAAAAAATATTTATTTATTTTTTTAATTTATTTTATTTATTTATTTTAGGAAAATCAACAGCGAATTTTAGTAATATTAGACTTAAAAACTAGAGACAAATTATATGGCCAATTACAGATTTTTTCAGATTTTCTCATAAACCATTTGATCAAATGTTCCACCTTGTGACTTATAATAGTCATAGCACAAGCAGAAATTATGGGAAAGTGTTTACGTTTAACAGTAACTGCTTTATTCCTTGTCATGGTAATGTTGGATGTTCGCCATTCAATAGGTACAGCAGCGTTATCAATTTGCTTTGAACAGTTAGTAAAGCAGCTTTTTTTCTTGCTTTTTGCCCAACCTTTGGTGATCCACAGAATTCGAGCCAAACTACGTTGTCCTCATTGAAGTCTAGGTGAATTAATTTACCAACGGCACCATTAACTAATCCATCACTTACATCGATGTTTGTTGTGATAAGGTAATACTTTCCTTTTACAAAAGTGATTTGGTAAGGTAATCCCCCAGTATCGATGACAGATTTTTTGTGTAGTTGTAATCTAAAAGAAGCTTCTTGTTCTTGATTTTTAGATCCAGTTATTATACCTTTGCTATTGAGATGACTTTATCTGGAGCTTCTTGCAAAATTGAATTGTTGTAACTGTCTACAGCGACATTAGTTTAAAATAAACGAACACCATGAGGACTTAATTGTTGAGATTCTTCTTTTTTGAAAAATCTTGATTCGATAATTTCTAATTGAAACTGTTCCAGAATTTCGCCATTGCCAATCTTTGTAAGTATCAATGAAAATGCAGCATTAGCCTGTCTCATGACTTGCGTTAGTTCAAAAAATTTAAAACTTCGCCATAAATGTGGACCAACCATTGTCGTTTTAATAGGTTTATATATCAATGTTGCCTTTACTGGTGGCGCCTGGCGTAAATCACCAATTAAAATGACGTCAATGCCGCCAAAATCAACATTATGATTTGCAGTAATTTGTTTTAAGCGCAAATCAATTTTGGCTAACAGTTCTGCACTGATCATGCTTATTTCATCAATAATCAATACTTTGACATATCTAAAAAGAGATCTGTACAAATGTAACATTTCAGATGATAATGGCAATAGTTTAGAAATCGAAATTTTAAGAGCAGTATGAACCGTAGTACCATCAATTACCACAGCAGCTTTACCAGTAGATGCGCAAGCTATATACGAATTACAGTAACCATCATTGTCAGTATATCTATTGTAGATTTCCATTATAAGTTTAATAACAAAAGTCTTGCCACTGCCTGCTGGACCAGTGAAAAAAACTTGAAATGGTTGCTGATTTTCAGTTTCAAGATGAGATATAATATGCATTAAAGTTCTTTTTGCTCACTGTTAGCCGACCTCATTAAGTCGTAGAATTGTTGAGTATCCATTAAATTTTCTCTTTTTATGCAATAGCACCAAGTTTGCTGAGTGTGGCATTTCGTATATCAGCATTAACGACAGAATCAATATCCTGTAGTAATCTTGCATATGGTTCTTCTTCAAATATGACATTAGCTTCGTTTCGCAACTGTTCGTCTTCATTGTCATCATCTCTACCTAACTGTCTACAAATTTCAAGTGTTTTTTCTAGGTCTAAATTACATTCAAACACTTTTCTGCGTTCTAAAACTAAATGTTTTTATTATCTTCATAAATTTGAATGAATTTATTTTCAGCAAAAACTTCATTATCTTCACTTCTAAAAGGAATGTGTAGTAACACCATTTCTCGTCTATAATCGTTAAAATTGTTAGCCATATCATAGTTACGGTATCTAATAACTCTAGAAATTTTTCTTTTGTAGTACTCTCCGTGTTTCTCATACTATAATTAGCAACAAATTGAGCTAATGTTACATTTTCAAGAATTTCAGGCCTTTTTTCGTACTTATCGAACCAATTTTCCTTCCATATATTTCCACTTCGCTCTTTTAAAGTTTTTCTTATTCTCTGACGTTCTGTTGGGTATATCGTTGGTATGTAAACTGTTGCTACAGATGATTTAGCCATTGGTTCGCGTAATAAATACCAAGCTGCTTCTTGTGCAGGCATTTCCACAGCATGAAGTACATCAATACTTAATTTTTTTGTAATATCTACGATATCAAATTCGGGATTCTCGTCTATAGTTTGAATAATCATCCCTTTTAAAAGTACTTATGCCTCTATTATGTTTATTAACATACTCAACTACATAAGCAGCACAGGCATATTCGTCTTGAATTATTTGAAAATCTATGTTAGATTGTAAGCAATGAAATACAAATGGGTTAACAGTATTATGCCATTTTTCAGATTGCGTTCTCCAGTAAAGCAACTTTGGTCGAACTATACCAGCACGGATAATGTTATAATAATGTTCATCAGAAACAATATTATTATGAGTATAGTAATGTTCAAAATTATCGTAATCAAAATTTTCTAAATTAGTTTTAAGTAACTGGTAAGGTCTTTTATACTCTTTAAACTGATCTGCAAAATCAGAATCTGTGTCTTTCATTGGCATTAATGTTATTGTGTTCTCCAAATCTACAGTTATATTTTTATTAGGATCCATTTTTTATAACATGTGAATGTGTGCTTATGTGTTTGCAGTTTAATATTTCCAGATGCATCTGATTCGGTTACTGAAACTAATTTCTCAACCATTTCATTAAAATCTTTGGAGTTATTTAATAAATTTTCTGAAGCATTATCCAACCATAGAAGTATATGAGCATGAGGACTTCCACGGAGCTGAAATTCAATTCTTTTAAAGTAATATTTCACTCTATATCTACCAAATGGATTTCCTTTTTTTGACTCCAATATTCTCAATAAACAATTTACTAACTTATTAAAGTATATTGCACAAGTAACTGCATCTTCGTTTACTAATTGAGCTTTGTATACATATAACATGTCTTTTAAGGATTCATCATTAATTTCTGCTCCATATTTTTTTAGTTTGTACAACAATTTAAACAAATCTGTCCATCCTGTTTCATTAGCACTAAGTGTCATAAAAGCAGTTAGAGCTCCAAATTGTCTCATCGTTGCGAAAAGATCTTTTTTTCTATCTGCCCAATACCACGCAGAATTTGGTATACAACGAAGAAAAGCAAGATTACTTTCGATACAACTGTTAATGTAATCTTCAGACTGTATATTCTCTTTAGTAATTTTAGTATCATGTCCAACATGTTTAAATGCAACACTAACAGAATTGCTGACTCTCTGTCTTATGATTTTAGCTGCTACATACAGAAGATGTTGTGGGTCAGTAGCACGGCGATCTGTACGCCTAAGTTCACTGGTAGCTTGCATAAATGAAGTAACATTACATCCATCTTTATACGTTCGAAATTGTCCACCGTAAATAGTTGGAAATGAAAGTTCTTCGGCATATTTATCAAACAAAATACTACGTGGAACGCTTTTTTCGCCTGGTGCCATGTGCAACATTTTATTCTCGTCCCACATAAGAGTTTGTTGTTGAGCTGTGACATTATCTTCCATTTGAACATGTTCACTAATATTATCCATTTGTATTTCTGCATCAATTTGATAAGAATTTAGAACTGCTTCGTTTATTGTTATATTTTCATGAATATAAAGTGGAGTTGTTACTAGATAATTTAACCATTGTTTAATGTGTCCTTTATTAATAAGTCCATGAACATAACTAGTTTTGTGTATTAATTTCTTCTTAATGTGGACATAAAAACAGTGATCATCTTCAATATGTCTTGGCAATTGGTTCACCATTGTATTAACTTCTACAAGAACATTAATAATTTGTCCGTAAATGCCATATTGACCGTTAACATGTCTAAGTCTCCTTATTTGCATGAAGGGAATTCTCGGTGATACAAGTCGCTGCTCAATAAGATTCAATTTTGGCAAATGTGGTGGAATCATCGGAAATGAAAAACCATTGTACGTTGATAGTAGTAGAATTTTTCCTTTATCTATAGCCTTCTCACATAGAGCATACTTAAACAGTAGTACAGCGTACGTAATTCTGAAAAAATAGAATAATTTTAATAAATAACAACAATAGTGAATTAAGCAATGTTGCACATTGTTAAAATATATTAAATCTTGCATAAAATAATTATATTACCAGCAATATCAGTTGTAGAATATCATCATGTACGCCAGTAGCACTTTTCAAGTCATTTTTCCACCAAAGTCTATCGCAAACAGCACAAGAATGACAAAAAGATTTTTTTTTGAATATATTATAAAATTGCAGATGACCATGGATTTCTTCATAATATTTTGTATATTTTGGAACTATATCATTAATGTCGTTCATTCCTACGTTGAAAGTAGCAATATCAGCATCATGTTCATCGTTGTCATATGCACTAAGTTCATCATCGGAGGATATTTGGGAAGATATTTTTTCTGTACGTTGATTTTCTGCTATATTATTGATATTCATTTCTTCAACTTGAATAATTAATGGTGTGATATGTACGTCTCGAAGATGTAAATGTATGAAACTTTGCAAGTCATTGACTCTGAAATGAAGGAATTGTCTTTCTTCTATGTTAGTTCTAGTGTTAACATAGTAATTATGTACACAAACATTCTGATTATACACTAGCAAATATTTCTATACAATCCATTTCTGAATACTCTGTTTCACTGCTGAGAATTGACCTTGCACCATTTGGATTGATGCATGAGTTGACGAAGGGCGAAGCAAGTAGTTGTTGCCTTATTTGTAAAGGCGACATTGAGAGATTCATAATTTTTATTAAAGAAAAAAAGAAACAATTTCCATCTGAAGGAATGTCGACATCTTGGTAATAAATTCCTTGTGGCTGTGCACAGTTTCTAAACTGTTGATATGGAACGTGAAATGGATTAATTATTTTGCTGCGTTTCTTCTGCATTATTACGTATTTCTTCTGGATGTTTACATATTTTTACACTGCAATTATCACGTGATCTAAAATTAACCAATCAAAAAATATTGATTAAATAGACTTTTCTTCTTTCTGCATTAGTTTTAGGTTTTTTAGCTTGTAATTGATCAGTCTCACTACATTCATCTGATCTCTCTGCAGTTATGTTTTGTACCACTGTATTTTGTAATTTCTTTCTCTCACGATATTCTCTACATCTTTGTGCATTTGTCTTTTTCTTTTTCTTTTTCCTTGATGTTATGGTTTGTACCTCAGTAGTCGATGCTTTAGTTGATTCGCTATTGAAATAAAAAAAAGCAATCGAACTTGTGAGGTTCGATCATGATTGTATGAGTTGCATTATTCGAAGATACAAAGTCCCACCCACCCAATACCGAAGTATGTACACTGCTGTCAAATTATTATCTCTAAACATGAATGAGGTGACAAGTGACAACCGTCCCTTTATATCTAGCGGCTCGCCGGAGAGCGGCGGTACAAAACAAAGGGGGTATCGATTTGAAAAACGATTCTCTAAACAAGCGAACTAGTGCCTTGTAGACTAAGAGTACTACCTAGTTAATTGTATCTTCGAATAATGCAACTCATACAATCATGATCGAACCTCACAAGTTCGATTGATAATATATTAACCAATCAAAAATATTTATTAAAAAGACATCATATTTTACTCCAAAAAATAAACTATAGAAAGATAAAAAAAAATCATACGTACGCATCTGAATGATGATTTAAAGTGTTTAAAGCCTGAATTCTTTTTTTTTTCCTATCGTAATATTCTTTATTTTTTTGTTTAACAGTTTTAGGTATTTTTTTACTTTCTTGTTTCTTTAATTTCTGCGCTTCATAATGATTTTTTCTTCTTTCTGCATTAGTTTTAGGTTTTTTAGCTTGTAATTGATCAGTCTCACTACATTCATCTGATCTCTCTGCAGTTATGTTTTGTACCATTGTATTTTGTAATTTCTTTCTCTCACGATATTCTCTACATCTTTGTGCATTTGTCTTTTTCTTTTTCCTTGATGTTATAGTTTGTACCTCAGTAGTCGATGCTTTAGTTGATTCGCTATTGAAATAAAAAAGACGTGAGTGTCGTGGAATACTCGGTTGGAACGAAGTTCCTCCTTGTGGTTTCTACAGTCGCATAAAGGTCGATAAGGGTCGATGGTTCGAATCCCAGCTTGACAGACTGAATTTTCTATTTTCAATTTTATTTTAAATAATTTCTACATGTGGAATTTTTCCCTAATTTTTTTATGTTTATTATTAATTTATTATATTTATTAATAATAATTATATTTATTAATAATAAATCTATATAAATAAAAATGAATGTTGGTAAGCGCATAACTCAAGAATGGATGGACTAATTCGGTTAATTAATTTTTTTGTATATTCCTTAAGGTCCATGGAAGGTTTTAATAAAAAAAAAACAAACAAAAACATTTAATTTTTACTTTTAACTTTTGACAGAACGAAGTCTGTCCGGGCAGCTAGTTAATAATAAAAATAAAAAAATTAGGGAAAAATTCCACATGTAGAAATTATTTAAAATAAAATTGAAAATACAGTCTACAGAGATCTAATATTGTAGTGTGACAATATTGAACACAATGCCAAATTCACATTCAAAAAAGTGTCGGTTCAATTTAGTCTTAATTTTTTCCGTCTAGCCCCCTTTCGCACCGCGCGATAAGGAACTACGTTCCAAAAAGCAAACAAATTGTACATATACATACACACACAGACATTAATAATGATAAGTATATATATACAATATACATATCTTATCTTAATATATATAAATTACGTCACGTTGTTTGTCCGCGATGGACTCCTAAACTACTGAACCAATTTTGATCAAACTTCTTAACTATCTATAATTTGGTCCATCTTGAAAGATAGGATAGATTTTTTTATTAAGATAATTTATTCGTTTTATTTATATAGGTCAGTTGGCGGTAAGAAGTTCGCCTGGTCAGCTAGTATATATATATATATATATATATATATATATATATATATATACACACTCGACTTCGTAAACAGAACAGCTATAGGTTAGAACACGCAAGGCTTGCTAAATACATACGCATTGATATTGTAATATTAAAATATATTTTGCTTTTAAAATTAAAGTTATGACGCGTACACTTGACAATAATGGAGAGATTATAACGCGTATGACTTGGTTAGCACAATAGTAAAGAGAGGTTATAATGCGTACTTGCTGAAAATACATAAGCATTTATTATTGTCTGTATAAAATCTCTACTTACCTAACTCCATCAGCAATATCCGAAACTTGTGCAGAAACACTGTCAGGATTCATTATTGTTACTATTTTTTATTATTTACAAAAAACTTGTATACACTCAACAAAAATAATCATCGCGACACCACACTGTTCAATCATCAATGCGAAATAGAAAGACGTAACGAAAATAACTGGCTTGCTTTCTATGAGAGAGAGAGAGAGAGAGACAGACAGAGAAACACGCGCACGCCGCACGGCTTACAACTATAGCAAAAAGTGTCGTTACAACTTTTGGTCTTAATTTTTTCCGTCTAGCCCCCTTTCGCAACGCGCGATAAGGAACTTCGTTCCAATATAATACTAATATAAATATAAATTAAAAATATAAAAAAATAGTAATTTAAATATAAATTAAAAATATAAAATAATAATAATAAAAAAGCGCATTGTCACGTTTCATGAGCTGTGTATGCAGTGGTATGATGATACATTAAACGGTACAAGTTGCTTGAAGACCTCTATGAACGCTTACTGAAATCTCCAGGTGACGGTGACGATGGTGACGGTGACGATTTCACGAAATCAATGTTTTTTGCTCACCCAAAAAAGTGATCAACGTGCCTAAAGAAGTTTTCACTTCAAAAAATTGTCTGCAATAATTGTGCATTATGGACTTGACATCTCGTGATGATGCTCCAGTATCAGAGCGAAATGTACGTCGAGTGTGTAAAAGATTTATTCTGTAGCAAAAGAATATAAATTTTTCTTTAAACAGTATCGTGCCTACGCCCAGTGCTAAGCCCCGGGCCGCTTACCTCCGGTACGAGTCGTGCGCGTCGCGGTCCGCGTCGGCGTAGGGCGCCCAGTGCGACGACACCGGCTCGTTGTCTTCCCGCTCCGTGTTGTTACTTGTGCCTACAACAAACAAACACTTTTAAAACAGGGACCCGTGGCGTGCTGGACGAACAGGCCAGGCCGCGCCTAGGTACGGCGACGGGCCGTGGGTCCGATCGCGTCCAGAGCCGCCTATGATGGCCTGCCGGCACCAGTCGCGATCCTTCGGGAGTCGATAAGTTCAAAGACGCGGCGCGGCACCTTTCATGTAGAATATCGGACCGCCGCGCCGGACCGACACGCGCCGTGGGGCCGCTCGACACGGACCTAGACAGGCGCTCACAGGCGTCGTTCGTTCGGCGCAGCCCGTCAGTTCAACGGGTCGTGAAATCCTCGCCCGGCGACCGGTAGCCGCTCGATACTAGATAGTGCCTTCGCTTACAGTGTTCAGTGGTAGAGCGCGGCGAGGAGGGCTCGTGCGCGGCGTGCGCGGGCGCGTGCGAGGGCTGCGGGGAGGCGGGCGCGGGCGGGGAGGGGCTGTCCAGCGAGATCACCGCGCCGCCGCCCGGCGACCGGTAGCCGCTCGACGACACCGCTTCCGCTGCAACAACAACTCTTTATAGTATTGTATAGAAGCAGACGTTACTTTGTGGTCCCATGATACTCAAGCAAAATAACTCTCGCGCTGTACACTGCCACTCTTTCAGTAAAACAAGTGCAACAATAACGCGACTCCGCACAAACCCTTGTTAATCCTGCATTTGTTCTAAGTACTGTAAGAGCGGCACGTACATAGTGCCACATACCTTTCCTTGCATCTCATAATAGTAGTTATGTCCTGACCAATTCCGCCAATTACCAGATGAGCCATCTGCGAGGGAGACATTGTAGTGCACACGTGAGCGCAAACACAGATGCAGTCTCTATTCCCTGACTCTCATAGTACGATCGGACGGGAATCACTCAACTGCAGACTTTCCAACTCAGAGCTACTACTGAGAATTACTTATAGTCGGAATTTTAATTCGATTCCAGATTTGACAATTTCAGTGTTGCAACGTTATGACAAGTACTAAATAGTGACGTTACGAAATTATTCGATACGGAAATGGAATATTTCCGAATCGATTCCTCTCGTTTATAGTAGTATATCTAAACAACTACTACTTTCATAGAAACTAAGTATATCAGGAAATTAAATATTTCTGAACGGATAATTTAGTTATGACGATTAATTTTATTAAGGATCTGAGAGTTTTCTTTAATAATTGTGTGTGAAATAAATAAAAAAATGTGATCATGAAGGAACATGAGAAATAAAACAAATAGATGTATTATGGTAATATTTTATTTTATAAATCGTCGCCGTCTTCGCTATCGCTATCGCGGTCACTTTCTGTAACATGTATTATAAATGTGTCTGTGATATTGTCAGTTAAAATATCTAGCCTACTCATTTTTTCCTCTTCTTTGACAACATGGGATACGCATTTAGACCATTCGGTAGCCGTAATTTTTTGAATGCCTTTCTCAAATAAATTTCTCACGGCTGTCAATTTGAAGGTTTTATTATTTTGAGCTACATGCCCCTTTACCTGCGCCCATATCAATTCGCTATGGTTCAGCTCGCAATGGTAAGGGGGCAGTCTTAAAACCGTGATCCCATGTTGTGCTGCCATTTCGTCTACAGCGTACTTATTAAAAAACTCGTTATGTGGAATCAGTTCTAAAAGCGTAGCTTTAACCATATCTGGTTCGTAATGAATATTTTTATTTAAAAGCCAGTCTTGAATGGCAGCTTTTTCCAGCTCATTTTTGGTGCCGTTTCCAATTTTCGGGAGTGGTAAGGTGCATTATCCATCACCACAATTGAGTTTGGTCTTAATTTTGGTAAGACTCCAGCGAACCACTCCTCAAAACAAACTGCGTTCATCTCATCATGGTAATCTTCACAATTTTTCTTTGCTTCAAAAATCATGAGCCCCTTTTCCAGGAAGCCTTCTTCACTACCTATATGGCTAATTATGAGACGTTTGCCTTTTCCAGATGGATTTTTTAATCCACTGGTCAGTCCCTCCAAAAACGCTTGCCGAGATGATGTGACTTTCTTGTCCACCCAAGTTTTTTTTACAGTATGAGTGTATGACCTAAAAATAAATATAGTACATTAACATTAAATATTACTATTAAATTTAATGTAAAATGTATATAAATTCAAAATGTTAGCCTTACCTGCGTTAACCCAAGTTTCATCTTGATAATATATATGTCTCCCTTCTCGTCGAAACTGACATATAGATCGCAAGTAACGCTGGCGCCATGTTATTATATCATTTCGATCAATAAGTGTGCTCTTGCATGACCGTGCAACAAATTTAAAATTAAGATGCTTCAAAATTTTTCGGAGGGTGTCTTTGGAAACCTTGGGCATTTCTGGATCATCGTTCATCACTTGTAAAATCTAAAATAGTAAATTTTATAATAGTTTGAAATCATTACTTATATATATAACAGATGTAGGTATAAAATAATACTGTCTGACTGATTGACTAACCTTTGCAATCGTTGGAGGTTCATTTCGGTAAAAGAACTGATGAACAAGTCTTCGTATTGCGGAGAATGTAAATTCATCAATTTTGTCTTTGAAACTTCGCTTTGGTCCAGTTTTTTTAGGAGGAGTTGGCGCCGCACCTTTATTTACTTCCTTCAAAACGTTACAAACAGAGCGTGAGGTTATTCCCAATATGTCAGCAACTTTGCTCATACATTCATTTTCTTCCACTACTTCAAAGGCCTCCAATTGCGCAGAAGTTTCATTTTTCACGTACTTGTAGGCATTGCGGATCATTACTTTTTCAGTAACAGTGAAAGCTTTTCGTGGACGTTTTTTTCTTGGGGACAAGAAAACATCCACGTCTTTTTGTGATGTACTTGGCTGAGGATCCATTTTGATGGAAAACCAAAACAAATAGATTCACTCAAAGTTCACAAAAAAACTATAAACGTAACAACAAACACAATGTAACAAAACTTTAACAAAAACCCAACAAAATAACAAAATATCGATTCGCAATGAAACAAGATATTCGTGCAGTCAGACTGGGAGAATGAAGCCGAATGACAAGATAAACAAAATGGCGATAGCTGCACGAGCGCGCACGGGCTGCCAATACAGAAAACTATCTAGGTTCTTTTATTATAAGTTTTGTTTTTAATATAAAAAACAAAAATATTAACTTTTTATAAAATAAAGCAGCGGTTACTAATTAATAAATAATTATTATGAGTAATTATGTATTTATTTAAATAAAAATCAATAATTTAGTCTTTAATTGGCACACCAATATTATGATTACATAAACATAAATCGCGATTGTTTATCGATTTTTGTGTTCATCACTACACTATTATATGTGTATGTATGGGGTGTAAGGGGGCCCATTAACATCTTCGGGACCCAAGTCAGCCTCACCTGCCCGTGGTGCACCCTGCAAATCAACGAACGAGGCAATGGCGAACTAGCTTTTCCCCATCTGGGGTTTTTCAGGTCAGACGGTAGTCGCTGAGAATAAAAAGCTAACCAACCAAATAAATATGGAAAGTACAAGGATAAGAAAGTGCGCTACGGATAGGGCGTCGCCACGAAACGACGCGCAGGCACATCGCCCTACACCTGCGATAAGTGTGCGAGGGCTACCGGGCTCCGCGCGGGCACGGCTAAAGACGAGAGCGCATAAGATCCGCTTTGCAACACTCAACGTTGGCACGTTAACCGGACGCACCGGAGAGCTCGCTGATCTGCTTCACCGGCGGAGGGTTCAGTGTGCTTTCCTACAGGAAACCCGCTGGAAAGGTGCTAAATCTAGACAAATCGGGAATGGCTATAAGTTGATTTATACCGGATCGGAATGTGGTCGAAGTGGTGTGGCTGTGGTTTTATCGGCAGAGTATACGGACAAAGTTCTAGAAGTTAAAAGAATAAGTGATCGTCTGATACTGGTTAAAGTGTTGATTGGAAGAAAGATCGCTAACGTGATCAGCGCCTATGCTCCGCAAACTGGCTTGCCAGAATCAGTCAGAAGTTCGTTCTGGAATACTTTCGAGGATACACTCCAGCAAATACCGCCTTCAGAATATCTAGTGGTGGGAGGAGATTTTAACGGTCACGTTGGCGAGAAGTGCGAAGAGTTCAACAGGGTTCATGGCGGACATGCTTACGGACAGCCAAATAGTCAAGGAGAAGAACTCCTCAATACTTGTATGGCTCTTGACCTGGCAATAGTCAATACTTTCTTTCAGAAAAAAGAGGCTCACCTGGTAACTTATAAAAGTGGTCCCGTGGAGACACAAATAGACTACCTACTGGTACGGCGAAACCAACTCAGCAAAGTAAAGAACTGTAAGGTAATCCCTGGTGAGGTTATCACAAGCCAGCACCGACTTCTCGTAATGGATGTCCTCCAGCCTTATGAGCGCCTATTGCGTGAACACTACAGGTCTACAATCAAGTGGTGGAAGCTTAAAAGTGTAAAGAGTATAGAGTTTCAAGCTGCATCTAAAATGGTTGATTGGGAAGTGGAAGGCAAAAACAGCAATGAGCTCTGGCAACTATACCAGTCCAGCATTACTAAGATAGGACGTGATGTACTTGGTGCATCTAAAGGTGGCCGCAGGATAAACAAGGAGATGGGGTGGTGGAGCAAAGATGTTCGGGAGGCAGTGAGAAATAAGAAGGAACGCTTTAAAAGGTGGCAGCAGACCCAAACGCCACTAGACAAAGAGGATTATGTACGTGCCAAAAACCAAGCGAAAAAGGTTGTGGCAAAAGCACGCGCTGCAATGTATGCTCCACTGTATGACACACTGGAAAGTCACGAGGGGCAAAAACTTATCTATAAACTAGCTAAGTCTAGAAGAACCGCAAGCAAAGACATTACCAAGTGCGTCGCTATTAGAAACTCGGCTGGTGTTTTGGCAACGGACACCCATTCTATTAAGAACCAATGGCGAAACTATTTCAATGAGCTGTCTAACCAGACGTTTGCGACACCACAGCCGCCCCCACAGACTTTTAACTTGGGGCTAATACCACCCATAACACCCGATGAAGTGGCGAAGTCTTTATACCGTATGAAGAATGGTAAAGCTTGTGGACATGATGGCATACCAATAGAAGCCTGGAAGGCTATGAGTTCCCAAGGCGTACTCCTGCTCACTGAACTTTTTAATATCATCGTATTTACAGGTCGAATGCCAGATGCATGGCGCATTAATGTAATAACCCCTATCTACAAGGGTAAAGGCAGTGTACAGGAGTGCGGCAACTATAGGGGGATTAAACTCATGAGCCATACCATGAAGCTTTTTGAACGGATTTTAGACCAAAGACTCCGTCAAGAGTGCTCTGTGTCAGAATGTCAGTATGGCTTTAGGTCTGGATGTAGTACCATAGACCCAATTTTCGCTCTCAGAACACTCATAGAAACGCATACAGAGCGTAATCAACCCTTACATTTGGCTTTTCTGGACCTACAAAAGGCCTTTGATTGTGTACCAAGGGAGCAAATCTGGTTTGCGTTGAGGTCTAAAAACGTGCCGGAAGGGTACATACGTATAATCCAGGACATGTACACCCAGACTGAAGCTATAGTAAGGACCGCAGTCGGTGACACTTCGACCTTTCCAATCACAGTAGGAGTACACCAAGGTTCAGTGCTAAGCCCGTATCTCTTCTGTGTCGTGCTTGATGCTCTGTCGGCGGACATTCAGAGTACTCCTCCGTGGCTAATGAAATATGCCGACGACATCGTACTTGTCAGTAAGAACAGGGGCGCACTTGAAGTTAAGGTGAACTCGTGGAAAGATACGCTTGAGAAGGGCGGTTTAAAACTCAATACCGCAAAAACAGAGTACATGGCCTGTAGTGTGGGAGATCACGATACCATCCATGTAGATAACGTGCCCGTTAAAAGATCGGATAAGTTTAAATATCTTGGGTCTGTACTACATGAATCCGGAAGCGTCGACTACGATGTCAAGTCCCGAATCGCCGCAGCCTGGGCCAAGTGGAGGGAGATAACGGCAGTAACCTGTGACCCAAAAGTTCCTGTCCGCCTAAAAGGATTGGTCTACAAGAGCATCATACGTCCTGTAATGCTTTATGGCAGCGAGGCCTGGCCAGCGCTAACGAGTCATACCCGCGATCTTCACTCCATTGAAATGAAGATGCTTAGGTGGATGTGTGGTGTTACTCGCTTGGACAGAATTCGCAACGAGTACATCCGCGGTAGCCTTGGCGTGCGAGATATCGCAGATAAAATGCAAGAGTCTCGGTTGCGTTGGTTTGGCCACTTACTGCGCCGTCCCCAAAACTATGTGGGTCACAGGTGCCTAAATATGCCCGTCCCTGGACAGCGGTCCCGAGGCCGGCCAAAGAAACGGTGGATTGACATAGTACAGGCAGATGCACGTGCCAACGGCCTTCGTAAAGAGGATGCTTTAGATCGTGCAAAGTGGAAGAAACTTAGCAGGAAAGCGGACCCTGGCGTATGCCGGGACAAACGCTAGGAAGAAGAAGAAGAGACTACACTATTATATGTGGTATCATTATTTTACAAAATGACAGTTAGCTAATGTCAAACGTGGAATCGAATTATAATTCCGATTATAGTAGAAAAACCTAATATACAAATTATTTTTGTCTGACATCGAACATGCTAACTTGCCAGACCAACAAGGCAGTTAAGCATATAAAGCTACCAGCGTCTGTCAGTTGTGCGTCACTCACCATTAGAAGAGTTGTAGTTGTCCTCCGACTTGGCGGGTGTGTCCACATTCGGCGGCGTGCTCTTGGGCTGGGCCACCTTCCGCTTGAGAGGCAGCTCGTCCTCAGAGTCGGACGTGAGGTCCACCAGCGTCTCCACCGGCTTGGGCGTTCTGCCGTCACCCACTGCCGCTCGTTTCGCTGCGCCGTTGCCGTCCACTGGTATCACTTCTGTTACAAAAAAAGGTGGTATACAGAAATCCCATATAAGATCTCGCAAAGATATTGAAGAAAATACTCTGCAACCTCAGACTTAAGATCTCTTTGCGCATATGCGTTGATATAATATCGCCCCCCCTAGCCTTATTAGGTACATAGCTATTGTCGTATCTATTCTCTTTCTATATAGTTAACGCTTTTAGGGGTTCCCAAAGTTTTTTTAGCCGCCCTTCTGTAATGATAGGAGGCGTGATAAAAAACTTTGGGAACCCCTTTCCCCTTTGGGAAAGTGACCAGTTTTAGAAATTAATCAAAATATCGAGTTGGACGTGAGTTACTCACAAATTAGCCGATATTCTGATTAATTTCTTAAACTGTACACTCAAGTAAAGATTTTTATATAAACCTGTGAAGATAATACTGCCACTGGCGCAATTAGACTGCCATAGGCCTAATTTGTCGTATGTCGAAAAACCAAATTAAATTTGAATTTCGCGGCCAGACCCGTATAATCCACCTTAAATGAAAATATCTTAGATTAAATAAAGAGGTCGGATATGAAATCATAGATTAATTCATAATCTATGATTTCATAAATTAAATTATAGATGTGGATGCGCCATTTGCAATATTATTAGTTCCAGATACACTCGTTTAACTGATTACAGCGCCAAAATGGTGTCAATCAAGTAGGTCCAAAAAATATGAGCTGAGAGCTGTGTCGCAGGGGCGCTCGAAGAAGCCTCCAAGGTAACGTGAACGCGTAGTACGTACCCAGGTCGTCGGATATGAGCGTGACGGGCTCGGCCGCTGGCTGTGGTTGCGGTGCTCTTGCGGGAGGCACGTGCGCAGACCAACTGCCGTCCGCGTGCAGCTGGATCTCGTTGCATTCGCTCGCCAGCCGCGGCGACGTCAGCACCTCTTGGAAATACCTGGCCACATAAAATAATCCTGGTTAGGCCATTTTCAGATATGCAAAATGGGGACGCACGCCCTGTTTGGCTCGAAAACGCCCAACATTTCACTTTTTTTAATAGGAATTTTTATTTATCCCAACAATAGACGTGGAATTAATTAGGTCAATCCTCGAGAAGTGCCCCCCCCCCCTTTTATTTCGTGAGGTGAAAGGATGCGGGCGTATTCGGCCCGAACATCAATCTCAAGTCAAGCACTGCGAATGGACGCTCGGGTATATTTCTCGGTGAATATTCAAAGGCAATGTTCATAGTTTTTTTATTCTGTGATACTAAAAATGTGCACCAGGATTTTTCAGAATGTTCTGAATTTACCTTTAGCCAGCATAAGCTTTTGTATTGGAAGTTTAATTCTTTACGTGTCTTTTGTTTTTGTTTTAACTCTGTACGATACTTCACGTTTTTTGCACGATAAATTCTATTGAAATACATGAGCAATATAAACGTTCACGTGTCATTAATACTGTAAAAAGTTTACAGTACTAACAGTGTGTGAACGGCTCTATTGCTCAGGTATTCACCACTATGTTACGATAAAATTTATCTAGTAAAAAATGTGCAGTACAATGTCGTATGAAGGTAGCCCAAGTCTCCGGCCATGTGAATCTAATAGCGGACATGCAACGCTCACCCATCCACCACCAGCGAGTCGTAAGGCGCGGGTCGATCGCAGACGGGACACAGCCAAGTGGGTTTGCGCTCGTTCATCTGCAGGAACAGCGACGCGTCGAAGCACTGCAGGTGCGGACACGCGGCCGGCCGGCACGGACACGACATGCGCATTTTGCCCAGCGGACACATGAGGGACACTCGCAGGGACGTTGTTGCGATCTCGCTGTCGTAGTCCTCTGATAACTTTTCTTTAACTGTAAAGAAAAAATGTGTGAGTGTCGTGGAACACTCGGTTGGAACGAAGTTCCTCTTAATAATACAAAAAGCCTGAATAGTCCAGCGGTTAAAGGTGCAGACTGAAGACTGAGAGGTCGCAGGTTCGAATCCCACCCATTGTACTATTGTCGTACCCACTCTTAACACACGCTTTCTGCTTATTTGGAGGGGAGAAGAGAATATTAGTCAATTTCAACTTGGTTGATATTCTTTAAAAAAAAAAAAATAATAAAAAAAAAATTATAATCTGTATCTGTTTAAATTATAGTCAGGATTTGAACCCCTGAACTGATAGTTTCACTCCTTCGTTTAGTCGTTACGCCACGAAAGTTATGACGGAAGGTGTGTAATAAACAAAGGCAACACATCGGCTAGCCCCCATCCGCCAAGTCCGTACCGCCCGATAAGGAACTTAGTTCCAAAAAAAGGTGCTCTAGAGGCCTGAATTCACAAAAGGATTAACAAGCAATTTTTGTTATGTCACCTGCATGTGTGCACTGAAGATCGAGTCACTTGTGTAACACAAGATAGCTCACATCATAGTGTCTGTTGTCTATTGAGTGAGTCATAAGGATAAAAGTATAAAAACTGTAACACAACTATGGAAAATTGGATATACCATCCATCATATTGATTTAAATTTATATACAATTGCCCATGCCACCTAGAGTTTAAAAAGAAATCTATTGACACTATTCATCAAAATTGGCTCAATTCTTGGCTTCATACATACACAGACTGCTGAAATCATAAACCTTACTTTTGGCTTAACCATCGTCTGTTAAAAAGGTGCAATGTATGAATATACAAAAATGTATGGAGGTACAGTTATAACCACAGTTTTAAGCCTTTGTTGTTTTAGAATATTGTTTCCTAAATAACTTCCAAGCTTTACTTCTATGATAGTGTAATACAGCATTAACACTAATTTTTATTTTATTGGAATATACACTATGCTGTGTACTTATTGTGCTTGCAACATCTTTCACTAGAGAATAACATACAGTTAAACCAACTTACTCAATGATCTAGTGTAGTCTGGATTCTTAGTTCCCTTAGCTTTTAATCTGACCAAAAGTTCTGCTGAAGTAAGCTTCTTAACCATGAATACGCTGAGAACGTATGCTCTCGTGAAGTCTGCCGCCCACGTCACGTGTATAGTGTTAGCGACAGTTGGTGACAGTTTAACTAGCGATGAGATGTTCACAGGACGTGGAGGTCGCTTTGGCTCGGGCGTTGGTTTGTTTGTTGGTATGGGATTCTGGAAAAGAAAGCGCCGTTATTAGCAAGCCCTATATATTTGTAGCTTACAGTGATAGCCTAGTGGTTAGGACTGCAGTCTCCTATTCTGGGTCGCAGGTTTGAACCTGATCATGCACTTCTGAGTTCTTGTGCATTTAAGGAATTAAATATCACATGCTTCAACTGCTAAGGAATACATTATGAGGTAACCTGTACACCTGAGTTCTTAAAATTTGCACTGAGCCAGCATAGTAAACTATAGCCTATAAGACTGGAACCACATCTGTGTGCATTGATTCGCATTTTGTCCATACAAAATTGACATTTTTCATGGAGTTGTGTACGCATAAATTTGGCTTTTCAATGTGTACATGACTAAGAAAAATTACAGTTTTGTATGGACAAAAAGCGAATCGAATAATATTAATCTAACTCCTACGCATTGAGACCATTCTAATAAGCCCAAACACACTATATCTGCTGCAAGTTGCTGAGGAGTTGGGTATCCCGCAGACTACATGATGCTGGAGCATCAGCGCAAGGTTACCATGCCTAATGCCTATTCCGAAGTAATGGTACACCAAATTTCAAATCAATCACACCAGTGAAAATTTGTAAGACCCTTTAATCACGTAGGAAATGAGCTGATGATCTTCAAACTCCTGAGCAGACCTTCATAAATTATAGCTAAGATCCAATCCCATGTTAGCTTTCAAACAGAACTGAGAGCATTTGTTCATTTTAATAATACAAAGGATAAAAGAGGGTGTAATACTCACTGGTAACGGACACATCTTATTATTAACTTTAACATTAACGCTAGGTGGGAAGTAGTCTTCTTGTTCACACGAGGTCTCCAGCAGACAGAATCGTAACTGTGCCTGTAACAAACAAAAAATAGTTTCACATAGCGAAAATATAAAATAATATTGCATTGTCATCTGATTTACACATAAATGCAAAATTTCAGCTCGATCAGAAACCGGGAAGTGGGTCTAATTCATCTTTCAAGATTTGACCCAAACAAACAAATAAACTGGTCAAGCTAAATAAAAGCTTGTAAATACAAGCTTCTGCCCGCGGCTTAGCTCACGCTAAGTTCGATTTTACAAACACCTATTTTACCTTCCTAGGGGTTGAATTTTCAAAAATCATTTCTTAGCAGATGCCTAGTGCCTACATCATGACAGCTATTTGCTTTCAGCCCGATCTGTCCAGTGGTTTGAGCTGTGCGTTGTTACATCAGTCAGTCAGTTAATCACCTTTTCCTTTTATATATTTAGATAGATTTTTAAATACACTTGTGTTGAGACTGTAGAGAAATCCGAACAAAGATTGCCAAATCACGTAAATCCCTGTTTGTGTTGGTTTGTCCTTCAATAATGCCGTAACAGCTACGGATAGATGTGAGTTTTCGCATGCGTATAAATGAGGACCTGGAGAGTGGCATGAGTTACTTTTTATCCAGAAAAAAGAAACAAGTCAAGAGGCTAAACATTCTAGCTTGGATAATGCGGAACTGTGCATGTGGAAGCTAAAAATTCTAGTGGAAAATGCGTAGCTGGGCATGTGATATCTGACGTCACACATTTAAAGTAGACTTCTGATACCGCGTCAAGCGTGCGTCAGTCGCTCGCGTCAGTCGACTGACTGCTGACACTTGACGCAAGAATCGGAAACCTACCTTTAGGCCTATAACTTTTTGACCCATATCAAAGCGTCAGTGGACTGACACTTGACGCGAGAATCGGTACCTTTAGGCCTATACCTTTGACCCCGTTATAGTTCTTGCAATTCACGAGGGCGACTGACTTTTGGTTGTGTGTGTGTCGTATCTGTATAAGTGTGAGCGAGCGCAATGCTCGCGCCTGCCCGCTCCCACCTAGGCTTTGACAGGCACGCACACTTATGCAATGTGCATGTACACGAAGTAACCACAAAGCTCTCTCGCCTTCGTGAATTGCAAAAACTGTACCTGCACAACATAGTCGAGCTTGTTGCTGGCGCCGACGATGTCCTTGCCGGACGCGATCTCGGTGGCCTGCTGCGGCGTGAGGTGGAAGATGAAGGTGCCCTCCTGCATGCGGCCCGCCTGCATCGGCATCATCGTCGACGGCTTCATCAGCTCCGCCAGCACGTCGTAGAAGGGCAGCCTGAGTGTGGACATACTTCATTTATAAAACCCGGTTACTATATTCAATATTTTATATAAAAAAAAAATGCAATTAACAAGATTGGACGCAATGTAAGCATAGTATATATTAGGCACGCATCACTGACTTCTTGAAGATGCGATGCGTTTTAAACAATTAAATATCACGTGTTCATATCATCGTGAGGAAACCTGCACACCTGAAAGTTCTCCATAAAATGTTCTCAATGTCACATGCCGAGTTTCTTGCTGGTTCTTCTCGGTAGGAAGGGCATTCTGAACCAGTGGTAGATTCATCGATGATTCAAAAGCACTTGTAAAAGTTTATTTGAATAAAAAATATTTCTATTCTCTAAATGGTGTGTGTGAAGTCCAACCCGCACTTGGCTAGTGTGGTGAACTATGGTCTGAACCCTAATGATACTTGATAGATAGGAGACCTGCTGGTGATGAGATGAATGAATATAAAGCACATAGTACTCACTTTTTGAACTTAACGTCGGGGTGAACAGGGAAGGGCGGCAGCGGCGCTGTGGGCGACGGAGACGGTATAGGCGCGAGCGTGGCGCCGCCGCCGCCGCTGTAGCCGTGGTACATGCCGCTGCCGTACATCGGGTTCTGGCGAGCCTGCGCGGTGCACACATTTTAACTGCCCCTTGTACACAGCACGCCGCGGTATTCAAAGGTTAAGTGGAGATGAGCGTAGAGTGGAGCGGCGTAACGCACCGGGTGTTCCCATCAGCATTGAGTCGGGTGGCACAAGAGGAGTTGAGCTATCTGAGACAACTCTCCTCTTAGCTTGAATCCACTTTAGGTAAGCAGCAAGATTCTGCTTACCTAAACCTTTGCTTCTTCTCTCCGCCTATCTCCTCTTAGGTGACCTATGGTCCTTAGAACATCACCACCAAACCTCTCAAAAAGCTTAAAAAAATTTGGTTTCCAAAACTGCCTATCTGCAGACATTTAACTATGGATCCCTCCCTTTCCCTCCAGTATGTAATGTACATTGTACAATGTGCGTTTGTGCTGAAAACTTTATACTAGCATCAACTATGATGACGTAAGGGCAATCGTACAATTCTTATCTTTATATATAAATAAATTACGTGTCACGTTGTTTGTCCGCGATGGACTCCTAAACTACTTAACAGATTTTTGTAATTTGGTCCAACTTAAAAGATAGGATAGTTTTTTTGGATTGGGATAGTTTATTTGTTTTATTTATAGATTAGATAAGTTGGCGGTACGCTGGGTCAGCTAGTTACATATAAAACTGCCAGTTTTCGTACAATTACAATACTTGGCTACCCCAGCCAAGTTTTGTAATTCTTAGAAGGATTAGAGTTGCTAGGTGTGAAAAATATTATGAGTTTTTAGATACAGAATCGCTTTTACTATGTCTTTCCAACCTAAACTGTTGTTGGTTTCTAGCTAAACTACATTGCATGCGTAATAAACCACAGTGACAATATATCTCACCGTAACTGGCATGTTCTGCGACCTCGAGTCCTGAGGGTTGGGGTTGTACCCGCTGACTGCGGGGTGCTGGTACATGTTGCGCGAGTTCGGGATCGCTGGGGCCAGGGGGTCATTCCCTTGCGACCCGCCTGATTGCAGCGCCTGGCTGTTCCTATGACCAAAGAGGTTAAAAAATTAAAAAACACGGGAACCTCGGCCCTATTGAAGCAAGCCTGGCAAACGACGCACGGTTCGAGCTGCCCGTAGTACACGCGCATCGTAGTGTGAACATGCTCACGAATAAGTGTGCCCCATATGGATACGTAACTAGTCTGGTACTTTGTACATTAACATTATATTTATATCTATGTCCTGCCTTTATAATACGTAGTTATAATATGATAAGCTTGCCCTAACATTTTTTGCTGAGGGATGCGTTAATTAATAATACATCGGGTAAAAAAAAATAAAAAATAAAAATCGGCATGCTTGCCGTTTTATAAAGTGACGAGTGGCTAGTTGAGAGATGTTGTGCAGAGAAGTCATGTACCATTAGTCACTTTTATACCACCCGTACAAAATTCTGAAGATTCAAACATAGTGTTCATAGTGTCGCTAATTCGATTGCACACAATCTGAAAATTAAAATAAATTGCCAGGCCTTAAAATAGTGCTATCCTTTTACAATGTTCACTGGGAAAAGGACAGCATTAGGTTTTGACCTGTCAATATGACATGCACAATTGCATATAATTCTGCAACGCTCATCCATCGTCACAATTCGCAGAAACACCAACACCGCAAGCTACAATACTCATGCATCAACGTCCTTGCATAACCTGATGTCTAGTTTCCAACATATTAATAATATTATTCTGGAATATCACGTTGCAGTCACTGCGCGCGCTATCCCTTATCAAATTTAAACAGGCAAAGCTCGACACCTGTTAACTTCACTCACAAAATAAGTGATATTATTGCTAAGTAATGAATGAAGCTACTACCTTGAGGCGTAAAACCGCACCTGTTAACATTTTAATAGGGCGCCGTAATGACATTTTCACCTTAAGTTATTCATTGAATATTTTGAATGTCCTTTCAAAGATTGAATGCCGATTACCCCATCCCCAAGTAACGGTTGTAATGAGGATTAAATTGACGTGCTGACAGTTTTTGTATTAAAAATCTGCCAAAACATTATTGTGTAAAAGTTACTTGGCTATGGTGGTAAGGTTGAATGTTTAAACCAAAGATAAAATGTCAGGGTGTCTTATACTTAGGTTCATGCTGACAGAGCTAGGCCAAACGCGTGAGAAGTGACGACAAGACACTTGCCTAGAGTTGGTGCTCTTTTGCGACCGTGGCCTGATGTCATAGGCTTTTAGACGCGTGTCTCCATTTTCGGCGGGGGCGCTCTGGGCAGTGTTTCCTACCCTCGCTGAAGACCGTGTTTTAACCATTGTTGACAACCCAATGTCTCATGTCAACTGAAATTTAGGAGTCCGAAAACGGACAGAAATCACTTTACTTTCGAGCCGGTGAGATTCACTGGAAAATTCCTTCAACACAGCGAGACGCAGGAAGTGGCGCCTCCTTATTTCTCTTACCACATGTGGAGTTTAAGAGGACTGGGGAGCAAGAGAAAATCTGCAATCGAATAATTACCCGTTTAGTCTACAATGGTTAAAACATGTCTTACAGCTTTTTACTAGACAAACCACGAAAATCCGAAATAATGGAGATTTAGAGACAATGCTGGCGGTCCCATTGATATTATACAAATCATTATTCCACTGCAGCTGTAGAGCTTGCTAAGGAGAAAAATCATATTAATGAATTTGAGATGCTGACAAAAATCAGAAGTACTGGGGTGACAGGAGTAGTAAGAGAAATAAGTTGGATATCCTGTCGAGGAAATTTTCCAGGTCTTATCATTCACATGTTATTTACTAATTTACAAAGTTAACAATTTCAAAATCTACAAGGGGAGTAGGACCACCAAAAACAATTTGCCAAACTACAAAAATTACTCTTCAAGTTCTTTTAAGTGAGTTAGCTAAATGTATGCTTTAAAAATTACAGCTCAAAAGGCAAATATCAAGTCTATTGATGATATGCAGCATGGTTAAATATAAGTCAAATAGTTTTAGTATTACACAAAATATTACAAAAAAAGTGATAAATACTAAAGAATTTGATTAACAACATAATGTGGCTAATTCTACAGTTTCTAAACTATAATGACAGTCTAAATCTAATGCTATCCTTTTCCATAGAGAGCATTTTAAAAGGGATAGTACAAGATTAAGACCTGCAGTTTAGAGATTGTGTACCACTGAATGTAAAAAAATTTTCATATGTTTTATAATAAAATAAAGAATTTCATTGTTGAAATTAATTTATCACTTTATTTTTTGCTACAGTAACTTAAAATGAAATGGTAATTCAGAAGTTATTTTTCCTAAATCAATGAAGTTTTGTACTTAAATACTAGATCAGGGTAGTTATATATGACCCAAGTATCCATCAATGCAACTTAAAGCCTGAACTTAGCAGGTGTGCCATGCATTAATGAAACTTACTTCAGTCCCTAGTATGGGTGCTAATTGATGTGCATTAATGGACTTACATAGTCAAGTATTCTATCAAATTTCTTTTGTGTCCCATACCAGCACTTAAGTTACACTTATCCATGTAAAAACTGACCACTACTTTTACCAGATAAGCATCACTTAACTTAAGCTAAGTTACACTTTAAAAATAAATTAAGGAAGAATTACATTTTTAAGAGTGTTCAAAATGAAATTTTTGGTTTTAAAATAGGTTTTCTTGATTAAACAATTTAAACAATCCATGCGACTAAACATTAAATTAATTTTATTTGAACAATTTTAATTTATTACATTACATTGTTATTAAGCTACATAATATGTAACACTTGTTTTGAAAAAAGCAACTGCTGAGTTTCTTACTGGTTGTAACCTAGAATCTGCTTTTCAACCTGATGGTAGTTTTTTGCTGTCCTGAGACACAAGTTATCATACATGAAATTAATGATTTTGAATTTAAGTCAAAATCATAAGTATACATTTCAGAAATCCTTACTAAATTATAAATGCAAAAGTGTTTAAGTGTGTGTTGTTTGTTGGTTTGTCCTTCAATCACACAGCAATGGAGCAATGGATTGAAATGATTTTTTGCATGGATATAGTTAAGGATGTGGAAAGTGACAGGCTGCTTTTTATCAACCAGAAAAAATAATAATATAAAAACCAGAGTTCCTGCGGGATTGTAAAAACTAAATCCACAGGGATGAAGTCGAAGGCATCAGCTAGTTATTAATATACGTAAGTAATTAAGTATATTACAATCATTAGTGACAATAACAACAACCCAAATTTAATAATTTTATAAAAATTAATATTAACAACTGATTTTTTATTTGTAAGTACTGTGTTAGCTAGGGTTATTTATATTATTAAAAACAATATATTTGTACAGTAACAATATAAAGAAGTTTAATTATTTAATCCAGATTGAATTAGAACACTGAAAAGATTTAATTTGGAAACAATTCAAGTTTCCATTCAAACCGCCTCATGCTTTTGAGGGTTTGAATAAACCGGCGTCCAATATCTTTCAAATCAAAGAAATATATTTACTTTAATGAGTTTCACTCGAAACAAATTATATTGTTATTCACAAACAAATAGAAACAAATGTGTTTGAAATAAAACTACTGAATTTACAACAATATGGGTGTCAGTAGAAATATTTGAATTTACTCACCATGATATTGCGTTCCCGTAATCGTAATACAGATTACGATTACTCATATTAAATATATTACAAAATCTTAAAAATAATTCTTAGATTCAACTATTTAAATTAATTACGAACGTCTACCACAAAACGCCATAACTTGACGCTTGTTGGTCAACCTGCAAACGCCACATTGGTTTGGATTGATCATAGACAAAGTCAGACATGTTTTCGCCACTCGGAACATTTTTACCGTTTAAAATTTAAATCAAATAGGTTTTTATTGTTTAAATGGTAAGTTCACAAATAAATTAACCAAAGAAAACGTTAAAAATAAGTAAAGTAGAGAAATATGCTCCAATAAAACTATATTTCATCAAAATTTTGTGTCTTGTACAAAAGAACCATAAATAAAAGAAATATGTACGTCACGTCCTTTTCCTAATCGTTAGGGTTGAACAAATTTTTTGATTTTGTTTCAAAAAATACATCAATACGGTTCCATTTGGAATAGGTTTAAGAGTACATCTGGGCGTTTCAAGGGGGGCCTGAACCATGCCTGAACTCAGGTAAAATATTTTTTTCTGCACCACTGAGCTTTATTTTGCAGTTTTTGCATCGCATTATAAATCTATAGTGTAGTCTGCTAGTAAATTCTCACAAAATTATTCAGCAAAACTTCTTAATATATACTATTTTAACTTAAAATATGCCAACGTATTATGGCAGCAACAGCGAGAACGAGCAACTAGATCTGCATCTCGCTGTTGCGGTGTTATTATACAAACATATCGTCAGTCAAACTTATTATTATAAGATATTATTGTATAGGCCATTTAATAAAGGCCCAGTGTCTTTATAATTAGTGTCGTTGATTTTAGGCAATTAACTACCATAAAGAGGCGCTTGAGGCTCATGAGTTTCTTCAACTTTCTAGGTCGGCTAACTAACCGGCTTGAACTGTGCTAGAGCTAAGCGCTAGATCAGATTTACAAAAGCTTGCGCGGCATCAATAAAACGTACTTCCAGGTCAATTGCAAAAAAATTGTACATCTTGTAAAAAATGTTTGCCCTCGGAAATAAGATGTTTGTAAAAATATTTCAGTGAATGAATTTATTGTTCATTATTTTTTCATGTTAGTTAAACATATGCTTTTTATGAATAATTAAAATTGGTATTTTTATCTAGGATTAAATTAAGAAAAAAATATATATTAAAATTAACGATTCAAATTCAACCGTACAAAAACTTCATGTCCTACCCATGCCACGTTGTAAATAAAATTAAATATCTAAGTAAAAATGTATGAAAATTGAAGAATTTTTTAATTGAGTATCTTTAGAGTTGATGCTTATTCTCTCTAAAATACTAAATGTTATAGTTATTGTTTAATTTATTTTAAAAACTACCTGACGAAAACATGACTCAGATTTTCTTCCTTTGTATGATGGTGTTCGTAATGACGAAGAAAAGAAGTTTTAAACACAATACAAACGGTTCCATGTGTTTTTACGCGTAGCAGTACCTTTACTACTACCAACTTATGAGTATCAAATGCCAGCCATCTTATTTTTCTGGCAGTGTGTGATTTCCAAGTCGACAGTGAATTTCGTTGAAAAAAAAAGTCGAATTTGTGTGACGTAATATATCAGGCAAGTTTATGCTATTTATTACATACTCTTGATAATATAATAGCTTATTTAATGTGTTAAATATGAAAGTGTTAAGTGGACCTGTTAAAATCTCTCCAACTTATAACTTAAATATTAATTTACGTAAATACGTAAATATTAATTTTGTAACAACAAAATTTGCTTCTTTTGGGTGACACTGTGTGACGTCACACAGAGGAAGTGCCTTTAGGATGCATACATATTGGTACTGTGTATAAAGCTCTCTCTCAAAATACTCAAAACGTTCACAATATGTACAACGTGACACGAACATAATATATCAAAATATCAACTGTCCATATGGTAATATAATTATTTTTTCTGAAAATAAAATAAGGACCTTCGAATTTTTTCCTTTGAAATCCAAGAAAATAGTTTCATAATGTTTCTTTAACTGCTATAGTTTAATTGCCCCTCAAATTCTACTGATTCATATAACTTAAACGGAAATATACTATATTTTCTGCTTTACTTTTATGTTCTGACCATCTGATGTCCGCGACGTCGTCCGCGTGGGCAGAACCTCTGCAGCAGCAGTGTAGTGTTTGTGGATACCTACGTACGAGTAGTATATGCATCATTATATGATTATGGTTTATAGTATTTACTAATATATCTCTTTATACATAATATACCAGTATACCTACACATAACATTCACATAAACATTCAAGCTAGTCTCGAACGCAGCACGACAGGTACACGAGAGCTATAGGCGAGAGTGGTCGTGTGTATTGGAGTGCGTGTTGAGCCTGTGCGTTATCTGGATCTAGATTTACAGACAACACAAATGGCGACGAGGATAAACAAGATAAGTACATATTTTTAATTAAAAAAAAAAAAAATACAAGTAGATATGCTAAGCAAGAACAACGAATTTATCAGAGTAAATACTAAAGTACTGGACAATATTACTGTAGATTATGAGTACTTGGAAAAATTTGCAGTTTAACCTGTAATCAGGTATACGTGGGACCTCAAGGGCCTATAATTTTTACGATTTAAAGGAGTTTTTTATTAAAAGTACTTAGTTCTCATATTATTTATTTATTTATTTATTGAAGAGGTACACAGGTCAGGTTGCGGCCAAAATGTACCTAACGTAATGCAATGACATCGGATTTGGGTTCCGTAGTTAGTTACGGATAGTTGCGGGGTTGGGTCTGGATCGGTTCGGTGGTTTGGGAGTCCGTCGCGGGCGAGCGGCGTGACGCGTGATTTATATATATATATATATATATATATATATTAAGATATATAATTTGAGTAATAATATGGTAAAAAAAAAAGTGTAGGTTGCCTGATTACGAGGTCAGAAAAAGTTTGTGATTTGGTTTTTAAATAGGTAATTTCAATAATGCGATATTATTGAAAATGTCAATATTATTGTGGTTAATTATGTTAAGATCATTAAACAGGCGTCACATACGAACAATAGGATTGTAAAAGGAAGTATTATTTTTGTATGTTTTAGGATTTCTTAATTGGAAGTTAAAATTAGTATTGATTAACGAGAGTAAGACAGGAGAATCTATTTTGAAATGAATAATTTTATGTAAAGTGATCAGATGAAAATACTTCCGACGGGATTCCAAAGTTTGCATCTTGAAATGTTTAAGTCTATCTTGATAGGATGTGCTTCTGTGACCGAAATGGAACCGAGAAGATAAAATTCTTAAAAATGAGATGGAAATTAAACTGAAACTAGTGATGTGTAGACTGGAACCAAGATGGAACCGTATGGCAGATTTTTTATGCAGAATGTTACGCAGATTACAAAAATAGAGAAAGCAATGTGTGAGTAGCTTTATGAATCAGTGTAATAATGGAAGTACTGAACATGAAGTTACTTGAAGAGTTTTATCATTTTATTTTTGATGGATGGAATTTTTGATTTTGATGAATTTGTTTAATTTAGATTGGATAGTCGATTCGAGTCATAGATTCAAATTGGAAAAGATTTTCACCATTCCAATAAGAGTAACCACGAAGTCTACGTCATGAAATTTTCGCAACTAGTACAATGAAATGATAGCTAAAGGAAAGATTAGATACGATGCAAAGTCTTTGAAATGTGGATACGAGAAAAAATGAACTGAATAGTAAAACGAGCGAGGGAGTTTCGGTGATTGTGATTGTCACACTTAAGCAATCATGTTTAGACTATCTCGGAGCGTGTAAACGGAAAGGATTTTAAGATGCCAGAAACTTATGCGTCAGGGTTACATCTCATCAATAACACAGACAATTTTACCCATGCATACCTGTGTAACTGCGCTTGTGCTGTGACGAGCTGAGTGGAGCAGATGAGGTGCGAGGTGGAGATACGTTTGGTGAAGGCCCGGAGAGCTTGACTAATCAGGTGTGTTCTATAATGTTTGGTTTGAGTTGGGTGCTGAATATTCTCTGATAAAAAATTGATTTGTGGGTTGGTAGAAAAGAAAGCAAGTAATTTTTGAGTAAGTTTATGCTTATTGGAATTTGGTTGATGGAATTTTTGAAAAGCGAGAATATTCCATACTGAGCAAAACTTATTTTGTTAGTTGATAAGAACTATAGAGATTTTATTGCAAGTCTTGGCGGATGTTTATATGAGCGGCGAAATAATATTGAGCCGTGAAGCTGTGAATAAAGTTCTGTTATCGGGACATCGCCGTCTCAAGTGTTAAGTTACAGGGTGATGTTTACAAGTGCTTTGTTTCAGTCGATACCGAAAAAGTTGGGTCTCTCTATTAGAACCAAGAATAAAGGCTATAGCATGGGCGCCGGCAGGGGGGTGCCAGGTGGTGCACTTGCACCCCTTGGGAATCTCGGGATCAACAGGAATTATTGAAATAAAAAGCCGTCTGTTGGTACCTATAAAATAAATTCATAATGAATAGTCAGAAATTTGTAAATGTCTCGAACATTCCGACTAAAATTTCATCTTTTTATTAACAATCATATACGGCAAAGAATAAGATTGTAAGAAAACTAAAATCTGCACCACCTGGAAATTATTTCTGCCGGCGCCCATGGGCTATAGTGATTATGAAATGTTGGGGTGTTAGCAAAAGTGTTGATACTTATGAAGTTCTGATATTTGGCTATTCGAATCACAACTTTACAAAGGGTAAATAATTACCAAACGTGTGCCATGACGATAGTCCCCTTTGTTTAGTTTAGAGCGGTAAAGGACAAACAAAGAGTCTTATTATTTTTATTATAAACTTGGCGGTGTGTCTTGTAAACACTTGACACACTAGCCGTTTCTTCGCATCGCATATTATTGACTGTCGGAATGAACTATCAAACAATACCGATTTTTAATAGCTGTAAACTTACGATCGTAAGGAGATTAGGACGGAGGAAAAGTTTATGTAAGAAGATCGTAGCTTATGGTTGGGTATACTTTGCCGAAAGTTTGTTTAATTTTTCGAGCACTTTGTGTATGGAAACTCATTCCGGGATATGAGACTTGATAAATATTCTATAGGTGCAAACGTGTTTTGATAGAAATTAAAGAAATCGATTGAAAGTGAGGTTGAGTTTAATGAGTGAGAAGTTCCTTTTTTAAAGATCCTTGTCTATAAAGTTGAGTTCAGATTAATGATTAAGTGGAGTTCAGATTAATGACTAAGTTGAGTTGAGATTAAAGTAAAGTAAGGAGAGCTAAAGTTAAATGAAATAAAAAAAAAATTTTTGCTCATGATGAACTGTAAAAGGAGACATCTATTTTATTGATGATATCCTTATCCAATTTGCATTGGTCCGGCGTGGTGGGCTGTGGCCTGTGGCCGTTCTCTGGGAGGTGACCTGCGCTCGGAGGTGGGCCGTTGATGGGTTGCTGATGAATGAATGAAGGAATCCCTATATTTGGTAAAAAAAAAAAATTCGGTGACCATGAAGAACACGATGAAAGATTTGAAGAGTTCTATAAGTACTCCAGGAAAGAATCCACTGCTGAATAAAGAATGGTTATTTTAACACAAGTTCTCTTGGGTATTCAGATACTGCGAGTATTGAAATACCAGTACTACGAGTACTAAAAAAAAAAAAAAAGGAGTTTGGGTATTCAGATACTGCGAGTATTGAAATACCAGTACTACGAGTACTAAAAAAAAAGGAGTTTGGGTATTCAGATACTGCGAGTATTGAAATACCAGTACTACGAGTACTAAAAAAAAAAAGGAGTTTGGGTATTCAGATACTGCGAGTATTGAAATACCAGTACTACGAGTACTAAAAAAAAAAAGGAGTTTGGGTATTCAGATACTGCGAGTATTGAAATACCAGTACCACGAGTACTAAAAAAAAAAAAAAAAGGAGTTTGGGTATTCAGATACTGCGAGTATTGAAATACCAGTACCACGAGTACTAAAAAAAAAAAAAAAGGATTTTGGGTATTCAGATACTACGAGTATTGAAATACCAGTACCACGAGTACTACAAAAAAGAGAGGATTTTGGGTATTCAAATACTGCGAGTATTGAAATACCAGTACTACGAGTACTAAAAAAAAAAAAAAAAGAGGATTTTGGGTATAAAATACCACGAAATTGGAAAAAGGGAATTTGTGTTGAAAATACCACCGGAAATTAAAGTAAAAAAAAAAAGTGTGTTTCCAACAGATATAAAAAAAATTTTGTCTTCTTGTTTGGAATGACATTACGAATCGGTGGTGGATTCACGTGACGAAAGCGCTTTGCGAGGGTTTGTTTGAGTGGAAAATTATTCTATTCTAACATTGCATTTTACTTCGTGGAAATAAAATTGTAATTCTCCATCAACTCAAAAGAGTAAATGCTAAAGTGTGTTAGAAGAAAAGGTTCCGCAGATTGTTACACATGTAGGCCACCCTAGTATAGTAGGCCTGTGGAGTGTGGACGGACGCATGAGATCGAAGTTGGTTACTTCTCAATTCTCACTCGATAAATAGGCCTTTTGAAACGCCTTTGTATCAGCCACATTGAGGGGAAAGATTTTAAGGAAATGTTGCGTATTAAATAATAGGTCACCCAAAGTATAAATAATTTAAGTATAAATACAAATCTATTACTAAGAAAATTAATTTACATAATAAATGATAAAAGGAAAGGGTGTGGTGATAGCAAACGAAAAGATCATATTTAATAGAGGAATGGGTCACGGACACGGCATAGTAAGCAATAGCGAAACGGACAAAGTTTCAGGAGAAACATGATACATTTGAAAGAATTAGAAAGTGAATGGAATTGCTAGGTAAAGAAAAAAGAAAAACAAAAAATCTTAATAAGGAAGGGATGTAGTGTTTGTGGATACCTACGTACGAGTAGTATATGCATCATTATATGATTATGGTTTATAGTATTTACTAATATATCTCTTTATACATAATATACCAGTATACCTACACATAACATTCACATAAACATTCAAGCCAGTCTCGAACGCAGCACGACAGGTACACGAGAGCTATAGGCGAGAGTGGTCGTGTGTATTGGAGTGCGTGTTGAGCCTGTGCGTTATCTGGATCTAGATTTACAGACAACACAAGCAGGATTAAGGAGTTTAACATCAGATATCTATTAATGAAAGTCCCGTTGAAATCTGTCCAGCAGTGCCCGAGATTAACCTAAATAAACAGACCGACGGACAGATAAATTTAAAAAAAAAAGTATATTGGGTACTTAAAACAAAATTTTAAGCACCCAATATACTTTCATATGCATTAAGTAAAAACCTGAGAAATAGATTAAACTAAACAGACGAAATCACGTGCGATAGCTAGTTATGAAATATAATATATTATGTGAAAAAATGTATGAATTTATAATAGTAAAATTATTAACCATTGTTTTTTCAGAGATGCCTTTAACAGGGGCCGACAGTCAGATAAGGTATCTTCAAAAGTTAAAACACAGTATTCCTGAGAAGTTAGAAGAATTAAAGAAAAATAATTTAGAGCAAACAAAAAGAAAATATAGGAAAGTAAATGATCTCAATGAAAGGGAACGGTAACTGCACTTGCAGCGACAATTAGCAACATTATAAATCCTCCCTTAGGAATTCCTTTTTCTAACATTATTTTCCTCTGTGTGACAAAAATATTAAATTCCTTTGTATTTCTTCTGTTTTACGTACAATTTTTTTGCAATGGACCCTATATTGAAATACCAATGATAGAAAGATCGTAGCTCACTTATCAAACCGGCACCCAACGTACCGCCTCTTCCCTCGCGTCCACTCGCTATCGAAGGGTGACCCTCAAAGTGATGACACGCGACCGGCGAGTGGATGCCTAGAGGTCAATGGGTGGACACCGTATGGTCAAAGGATCGCTGACCCATCATCACCTAGTCGAGTCCCAAATTAGGTTGAGTTTCCGACATCAGATGCAAGCTATCTCTTCACCAAATTTTGTTGAAATTAGTTTAGCGGCTTTTGAAAAGGTAAGAAACAGATAGATAGACAGAGTTAAAAATTGTAAAGATAAAAAATAATGGCAAAATAAAAAATAGGTTGGTATCCCCAGATGAACTAGGAATAAACGCGTTTGATCCACAAACATGATCTTACTTATACCCTGTCTAACCATTTATTTTCTTTTTGACAGCTCAATCTCACTATCTCTCACTTAGAAAAGTAACTCACTTTCAAAAAGAAAATAAACGGTTGGACAGGGTATAAATTAATCAACCTTGGTTAATTAATGGTCTCAGTAATTATCTAAGTAGCGATTTCACCAACCTTGAGTGATATTCAAACGAGGAATAAATTCGACGTTCTGACAGTTTTGTTATTGAAAATCTACCATAATATATTTTATTCCCACGAATAAACGTTCCTACTCAACGTTGGTGAAGTCGGGAGAAAAGTAAATAATAATAATTATTAGGTGGATTAGTTTATTCCTAGTATATACAGGTATACAAAAGATCCAATGATCTTATTTTTATTAGGGTGGAACCACACCTGTGAGGATCGATTCGCATTTATGCCGATGGTTTAAGACACACTTGTAAGGATCGCGTCCTTACGGATCCGAAAGGATGCGTACGCGTCCTTACGGATCCGTAAGGATGCGTCCAATAATAAAGAATTTCAATATGGTGGTGACTTTTTTATTTTTGGCAACCATTTCCTCTTTCTTGACCCCAGGGAAGCCCAAATATCGATTTTAAACGAAATCATTCCAGTAACAAAGAATTTCAATATGGCGGTGACTTTTTAAAAATTTGGCAGCCATTTCCTCTTTCTTGACCCTAAGGAAGCCTAATTATCGATTTTGAACGGAATCGGTCCAATAACAAAGAATTTCAAAATGGCGGTGACTTTTTAAGATTTTGGCAACCATTTCCTCTTTCTTGACCCCAGGGAAGCCTAAATATTATCGATTTTGAACGAAATCGGTCGAATAGCAAAGCATTTCAATATGGCGGTGACTTTTAAAATTTTGGCATCCATTTCCACTTTCTTGATCCCAGGGAAGCCCAAATATCGATTTTGAACGAAATCGGTCCAGGAACAAATCAATCAAAGAACAAATTGGCCCAGGGAAGCCCAAATATCGATTTTCAACGAAATCGGTCCAATAACAAAGAATTTCAATATGGCGGTGACTTTTTAATTTTTGGGAACCATTTCCTTTTTCTTGATTCCAGGGAAGCTTAAAATCTTTGATGAAAGCCAACACGGCTTTCGAAAAAATCGCAGTACAACATTGGCAGTATACAAATACATTCAAGAAGTATACAACATTCTAAATGACAAAAAATATGCAATTGGGATCATGTTAGACATGTCGAAGGCGTATGACAAAGTCCAATATGACATTCTATTAAATAAATTATACGGCATAGGCATACGAGGTACACCACACGAATGGTTCAAATCGTATTTAGGAAACCGCGAACAATATGTTGACATTGAAAATTGTGACCAAGAAACAGGGCTAGTAAACTTTATCAGATCGGACGTAACAATCATGACTAACTCAATACCCCAAGGAAGTGTCCTTGGGTGTATTTTGTTTTTAATTTATATAAATGACCTACCAAAAATTTTTGACGAATATTGTATATTATTTGCGGATGACATTTCTTTATTATTTCCTCTATCAAATAATGATAACCTCCATGATACGATGACTCGACTGTTAAACAACATTACTGACTGGATGAATGACCATAAATTAGAAATAAATTACAATAAAACCAAAATAATCCAATTTCGACCTCACCAAAAAAAACAATTACATATTAAATATACTTATAATAAAACAGACATTGAATGCGCCGACAGCCTAACGTTTTTAGGCATTGAAATCGACACAAATTTAAATTGGAAGGACCATATCGAAAAAACAAAAACTAAATTAAGTAAATTTATTTACGGACTCAGACAATTAAAACGAACCACCAACTTAAAAACTGCACTAGCTGCGTATTATGCCTATGGGTACGCATTTTTGAAATATGGTGTTATTCTCTGGGGCAATAGCACCGATGCCCTGGACCTTTTCAGACAACAAAAAAAGTGCATACGCATATTAGCAAACATAAGAACTACAGACTCATGTCTACCTCATTTTAAAGAATTAAAAATTTTAACACTACCTTCCATCTATATCTATGAAATATGTAAATTTGTTAGGAAAAATCTACACTGTTATAAAAAAAAAGAAGACAAACCTCGTCGATTTCCCGAAAGACATGAAAATAAACTAACCCTACCACCATCAAAACTAAAACTTTACACCTCGAGTCCCTTCGTAATGTCCATAAAAATATATAATAATTTGCCAGACAGCATTCGAAACATAGAAAAAGATAACAAATTTTATAAAACATTAAAAAACTTTTTATGGGAAAAATGTTACTACAAAATAAATGATTATTTTGACGATACAAATAATATTAATAAATAAAATCGGTCTCTCTACTACGGTCGATTTCAGACCAAGTTGCTACACCCTAACGGGGTATGTGTAAACTATCTGCAACTAAAATGAATAAATAAATAAATAAATAAATAGAAGCCTAATTATCGATTTTGAACGAAATCGGTCCAGGAACAAAGAATTTCACCATGGCGGTGACTTTTTTTAATTTTTGGCATCCATTTCCTCTTTCTTGACCCAAGAGAAGCCCAAATATCGATTTTGAATGAAATCGGTCCAATAACAAAGAATATCAATATGGCGGTGACTTTTTAAAATTTTGGCAACCATTTCCTCTTTTTTGACCCCAGGGAAACCTAAATATCAATTTTGAACGAAATCGCAGTAACAAAGAATTTCAATATGGCGTGAACTTTTAAAAATTTTGGCAACCATTTCCTTTGTCTTGACCCCAAGGAAGCCTAAATATCGATTTTGAACGAAATCGGTCGAATAACAAAGAATTCCAACATGGCGGAAAAGTGCACCTGTGTTACATACTTGAGATAAAAACTAATTTCATCGATATATCGATACTTTTTGGTACTTCATGCATTGCTCGTTGCCGAAGACGCTTCAGCACGCGTAAGGATCCTTGCGGAGCCGTAAGGATCCTTTCGGATCCATTCGCGTCCGTAAGGATCCGTTCGCATCCGTAAGGATGCGAAAGGATCCTTTCGCATGCCAATCGTGAGCTACACTTGTAAGGATTTTAGGTACAAAAAATGCGAAAGCCGAATCGATGCGAAAAGCCGAATTGATCCGTACACGTTTCTATGGAAAATGACAGTTTGTATGGGCGAAATCCGAAACGATCCTCACAAATGTGTTTCCACCCTTAGACGGTAAGGACTGTACTACTTCAAGGTTAGTTTTTCTCTTACTGGTGTGCGTGGTTGCAGATGCTATTACATACACGTAGTGTACATTATACTCTTTGATTTCATACTTATTCTATGTAACACAGTTAACTTTGTCAACATTGGGGCATGAAGCACAGAAATTAAAACTAAAATCAAATACGAAAATATTTTAAACAAACAAAACCTTGCACTATGCACATAATAATATGAAATGCAATATTAAAAATTACAAAGATTGTTACGTTTATGTTTCTAAACGTCAATCTTTACAACGGAAACGGAAATCTATAGATATTTCGACATCGTACTAGGGTTGCCAAAAGCTTATTTTTTATCAAATATCGTTTTTAATACTTCCTACCTTAGATAATAGACTGGTCGAAGCTTCCTACTTTAATAATACTAGTGGTTCGCCCCGAACTGAGACCTCGCGGTAACGGTATCCCATGATTATTCATTCAATCGATACATGACGACCAAAACTGACATTATTATTATTATGCCCGTTTTCACCAAACATACCTAAATCATCCCCTATGTAGGAGTCTCTTTACGTAGGTAGCTCCAAAACACAATCCTAAGTCTTAACATCAGTCCCAATGTCCTTTTAGGTGTCCCGTACAGGATCGTGATAAAGAAGTTGACAGTAATCATCACATAACTTATCATAGGTAGCCCGTAAAGGTTAGGGAACGTCAGTGAAAACATTGAATTATTATGTAGGTACTAACGAGTGAAAACGGGTTAGGGGCATCTGTACAAATCGTCATCTATCGACGCGAATAGAAAATATACAAAATGATATTTAACTAAAGAATAATTTTAATTGAATAATATGTTATTATATTATGTACCTAAATAATATAATGGTCGACGCAAAACTGTTTTTGGGATAAATCGTAGTCGTAACTCCTAGTTCAATGGAATAGTTAATGACTGCGCCATCTATTAGCATTATTGTGAAGCTATGTGAAATTTACTGATGCTCATTAAAAATTAAGTAGCCCTTGGCCGGTCCAAGACCATATTTGTCCACTGTCAAAAATTACACTGGTTGGACCAAGACCATACTTGTCCACCATTTCCCGCTTTTATTTTATCCATAAAAATAAAACCTTTTTGAACCATCAAGCCAAATTAGCCATTATGATAATGTTCCGGAAGAAACGGGCTACAAATTGCTCAGATTCGTCATGCAATACTAGGCAGGAGTTAGAAAAAAAAAAATATTTTCGACGCGCCATAGATACGCAGATCAAAAACAGATCGTTTTTCTGAGGTGAATTTTCAATTGGTGCTCTTTGTGTGTTTTACGTGGTTTTTTGCGACGCAAAATTGTAAAAGGTGAGTAAATTGTTTAATTAAACTAATTATGAGGTTGTTTTATGCGTATCTATTCGTTTTCATTTATGTTTTGTACTTAAAAAGTGGACTATCCCAAATTGTTTACAACATTGTTTACACATTTTGAAAAAGTGAAATTACAAAGTAATTTAACATTTTCTGGTTAAATCCTGTTGCATTGTAGGGACAATATCTTAAAATATCATTTCAAAACAAAAGAGAGCATGCAGAGACATCTAAAAACCCAAATTTATAATTTTCATTACGTATACTAGTGAAGCTCACCCAAAGCCAGGCGATGTTAATTTAGCATGGAATTTTATTAATTAGACTTATATTTTATACTAGCTGATGCCCGCGACTTCGTCCGCGTAGATTTAGCTTTTAAAATCCCGCGGAACTTCTGGGATAAAAAGTAGCCTAGATGTCACTCTCCAGGTCCTAAGTACCCATGCAAAACATCACGTCGATCCGATGCTCCTCCTTGCTGCGTGTTGGAGGACAAACCATCAAACAAACTTTCACATTTATGATATTAATAAGGATTGTTTTCCAACTTTGTGTTTAGCTCGCTTAGAATTTTCTTATGAGTTAGTTAATTCAATAGCACCCCTATTGTCCATTTACAAAGTACACTCTATATCACTAACATTGTTCAAACACATAAAGTCCATATAAAGTCCTTTTATGTATAACACTTGCTTCTGCCCGTGACATCTGGAATAGTTTAATAGTGGAATAGTTTATTGGTCAATTCAATAGCACCCCTATTGTCCATTTACAAAGTACACTCTATATCACTAACATTGTTCAAACACATAAAGTCCATATAAAGTCCTTTTATGTATAACACTTGCTTCTGCCCGTGACATCTGGAATAGTTTAATAGTGGAATAGTTTATTGGTCTTAGCGTTATGATATATAGCCGATAGCCTTCCACAATAAATGGGCTGATTCTCAGATTCTGATTTGTTTCTTTTTTCTTTTATTTCTATTAAAATCGTTCAGTGTTAGATAAAATAAAATAAAAATAGCCTTTATTTCAGTCAATAAGTTACTTTCTAAACATTCAGTGTTAGATAGTAACACTGAAAGAATTTTTCAAATCAGACCAGTAGTTCCTGAGATTAGCACATTCAAGCAAACAAACAAAGTCTTACGCTTTATATATTAGTATAGATTAATATATATTTTTTATGGGTTTGTTGGCAGGATGAGTCAATTGACAGACGGCAATGTGGAGAGAAGAGGCAGACGGGGGAGAGGACAGGCTGTAAGGGGAGTGAGGTTTTTGAAAGGTATATTTTTTTAACAATGTTTGTTGGTTCTCCACTTATCATAAGAGCCACAAGTTGACCTACATGAAATAAATAATTTTGATTTTTTTTTAACAATAATAAATCAATTTCTTTTCTTCATTACTTTTATTCTAAGTATTAATTGTTTTTGGGCACTTAATAAGAAACAAGTTAAAAAACTAAAAGTAACGCAGAGAAACATGGAGAGGAACTTACTAAAAATAAGATTAATGGACAAAATTTCAAAAAAGGAAATAAGACAAAGGAGTAGGCTAAAAGATGTAGTGAGGATAGCTAAAACAGGAAAATGGAACTGGGCGGGACATGTAGCGAGGGCAGGAACTGGGAAATGGAGTAACAGCACTACAACTTGGCTACCAATATACTTAAAAAGGAAACAAGGACGACCAGTACTACGGTGGAGAGATGAACTAGAGACATTTGAGGGAAAACTATGGTCCCGCTCAGCCCAAAACAAGAAAGAATGGAAGAAGAAGGGGGAGGCCTTTGCCCAGCTGTGGGATGACTTGTAATTAAAATTAATTAACATGTGTAAATATAATAATAACAATGTAACAAGAAAGGCTTATAAATAAATAAATAAATTAATTGTTTTTCCTTAGGCTAAATCACTGCACATTTATATGTTTTTCAAATTATCTGTAATAATTGTTTTTTTTAAGGTTCCTTATCGGGTACACAACCCGAGGAGACACCAGTACCCTCCATGACCTCCCTCTGGAGACTGCCTGTTTGAGAGTATAGGTTTACATTTTCTGTTTCAGTTTAACCTTGGAAGAACCTTCGTGTTCCTGGGCCATGACGTAGTGGAGCAAGTTCCAGAAGCTGCTCCATCTCTTGCTGCCTTAGTATATTTATATCTTTATTAATTTAGATAATTAACATCTTCACTGTTGAAATGGTGAAGGAAAACATTGTGAGGAAACCTGCACACCAGAGTGTTAAATTACTCTACTGGTCTCGAGTTCAAACACTGTTCTTTTCTGACTTTTACTCTAACTATTCACACCTTAAGAGAACATCTATCTATCATATCAAAGTATAGCCGAGTATTGGTCAATTTATTTTTATGAATACCTAGTTTTGTCTGTCTTGTTGTCACCTTGTCTGTATACGATTTAAGCAAATAAAGAATTGAATTGAACATGTTTCCTTTATTATCCCGCCTCTCATCTAGGTAAGGGCTCCTTTTTGGACCACTCTTGGCCATAATATGTTTGAGTTAACCGTGCAAAGCGTCCCCTGTCCAGAAACGAGCCCTTACTGTACAAAATTCAAGTAATACTTCTTCTTCTTCTTCTGGGCTGGTTTCCACACGTAATCCGTGATGGTCTGTTGTGTTGTTACTCCAACCATCCCAGATCTCAACAGAGGCCTAGTAGGCCGCCCATGTTGCCAAGGGCTTCTTGAAGTGAAGCTGGAGATCCGAGGTGGTTCTTGTGTTGTTCTTCCACGCCCGTGCATGACAAGAGCACGTGCGTGGGTGTTTCAACTTTCATCTGCCTTCATGCAGGCCCTGCACAGAGGACTGTAGGTGACATCTATAATAAAAAGGTGTTTGTTTAGTGGGCTGTGCCCCGTTATGATTCCCACCACCTTCCTGAGTTTATCTCTGTCCAGGCGGAGTAGTCTGTTTGTTAGTTGTTTGTCTAGATAAGGAAAGGCTTCCTTAGTCTGCTTGCAGTCTGTTGCATTCTACCAAAGTAGGGAATGCTCTGAGTGTTAGTTCATGCAACCATGTCTTGTACTCACTGAAGGGAATGGGAACGATTTTTAAAGTTTTTTACCTGTCTGTTAATTATAGCTGTAATTGCTGTTAAGATGCCCACACACTCTGCTTGGAAAACAGAGTTATCCTTACCAAGTGTGTGACTTATCTTCATGTTGAGTTCTTGGCAGTATAAGCTCCAGCTCCTGTACCAAGTTTGGTTTTCGATCCATCAGTGTAAACTTCTATTGTATCTTGAAATGCTTTATGAAAAGTGTTGCTTTCAGCATTTACTTTGTAGCTCATACATACTTACCATCTTTAGTTATTTTAATATTTTTAATTAATTAAAATATTAATTATCACAGGAATTCACACACCATAGACGATTTTTTTTTTCGTTACCAAGGAACACCAAGAAACATACTACTACTATAACCCAGAGTTCGCTACGATGCACGGTACATGGGCCCCTGCACCATAGAGTAAATGCACTTGCACTTTTCTGCATCGCAACGTACCTCATAGTCAATGCGACCACAGATGAAAGATACTTTTTGTTCAGATGCGCCTGTTGTAGAAGGTGGTAATTCTTATTGATTATTTCGAGTTTTAATGCTTTATGATTTATTTCTGTAATTCATTCATGTAAACCAGGTATCTAACTTTGCAATTAATGCAAATAATAGTATTTGTAAGGGTAAAATTTCAGTTTTTTATGGGTTTTAAAATAAAAGAACGAAAAAAATCGAAACTCTTAGATTTCATCCAGGATTGTTTTTATTTCATACCGTTTGTAGACATATAACAAAGATAGCCAAGTAGGAAATTTCATCTAGTTTTTAAAAACATATAATTTATACAAGTTGTAATAATAATATTTGAAGAAAAACTTGAAAAACTGCTAAGAGAGAAAATGGCGCGAAATTGAAATGCGCGCCTGGACCATCCACTGTAATTCGATACATTTGACAGATGTCATTCTAAGGGTCTTGTTTCTTTATAATATTCATATAATTTTAGTATTTGTTGTTCAAGTACAGGATACAAGTGAAGTAAGAAAAAAGTACAACTTGAAAATATATAGAAAATTTTCCCAGAGAGCGTCTTCAAGCGAGCGTATTAAATCGCCACTTTGGAAGCCCCCCATTTCGTCAATTTTAGGAAAAAAATTAAAAAAAAAAATACGGTTGTACTCTGTTCCAAATTGTCTTTAAAATGATACACAGAAAACCTATGAATCGCAAATAAAAAAAAATTTCTTCGCATTCGCTTCTATGAGAGCCCCCCTGAAATAAAGATTTTTATAACTTTTTAAGCCATTTTCGACTGGAGGCCATCGGTTTACATATTATATCTAAATTTGAAGTAATTACGTTCAGTAATTCAAAAGTTATAAGGCTCTGACAGACGGACGGACGGACGGACGGACAAGTGCAAATCGCTCTAGTAAACTCAGAGACCTCGCTTCGCTCGGTCAATTATAAATTGTGAGGATGGATAAATGTTTGTTACCAACTCTTTCACGCCACAAAGAATGAACCGATTTGGCTGTTTGGAAAGGAAATAGCTCGTACCCAGGATTAGGCTGCATATTATTTAGGCTATTAGATTACATAGGCTACTTTTTATCCCGGAAAATTTGACACCCCGCGGGAATTTAAAACCTCCAAGCGGACGAAGTCGCGGGCATCATCTACCTAGTATGCAATAAAGCAAACAATCGTTTAGTAAAGGTCTGTTCTGGCTTCGACGCTTATTTTTTGAGTAAGCTGGTAATTACAACTTTAAAAAATAATGAGTGATTCATAGTTAGGTATTTATAGTTTATTTAACAAGTATAAGTATTATGAGTACACCACATGGACCACAATGGAGGAGCGCGTATACCGCGACTGAGCAGGCGCGATCGGTGGACATCTAATCGAGCGTGCACAGGACGCGTGGCGCCTTCTGCGCGGTCTGACCACAGCCTTTCCGCTAATGCTGCTGCTCGAGGCCATATCCGCGAATCCAGGCCTCCTGCGCCCAGCAACGACGACCACACTGTCGCTTCCCCACCCTCCAAACAACCTATCGCCTTGTGACCCCAAGGTCTATGCTCGTAAACCCGTTGCCATGAATTATACGATACGCCACCAGAATCTTCATACCAAACACCAAAACCACTGTTCAAATCCCACGCGTCTTCATGTGATAGTATTGTTCTCACTCCGCTCACATACTTCTGTGTCCACGCAACACCCCTTGCCTGAATGCCTAGCCTGTGAACGTAAGGTTTTAAATCTAATTTTATGCGTTCTGATAAATGTGTCGACCATAATATTACTAAAGACGGTAGTTTTCCGTTAACGGATTCCAGCCTTTTTAAAATGTTGAGAGTAAAATTCACCCAAAGAGCCACTGGATCTGATTCTTTAAAATGTTCAGCCCAGCATTGATCGGAAATGTCATCACCGCCGAGATGGAAAACGTCGTCTACGCCTGTAAGTTCAATGATGTCGGAATATATGCTTGCTATAAGATCATATACGAGTGGATTGAGAGGGTTGATTTGACCACACGGTGGTTCTTTACAATACGCACTCCACGACTCTGCCCGAACACAATGAGCCAATTCCTGTAGACCAAACATAGGTCCCCAATCCCATGCACTCCCTACGTGGGAGGGTAGATCAACCTCAATAAGTACCCGGATACCACGAAGTCGTGCACGACGTGCTATTGCGCGTATTTCCTCCGGCGTATACACTGCTCCCTGTCCATACGCTCCGAATTGTGTCAGCTGGGGGACACTGCTCAATTGCAAAGAAAACGCTTGAGAGTCCGTTGCATGCCAGTGAAACGTATTAAGCTTCGAGGCAGCCATGGCATCAATAGTTCGAATTATTTCATTCACTGGGAAATAATTACGGGCTGTATCCAACATGAGACCGCGGTAACGAAATCGTGGAGCGTCATTCACATCCGCAGCTTCTAATATTAGTAAAGTTCTCGCATAGGGGTCTAGCCAAATTAATTGTTCTAAAGTTTCTAGTGCATGCCGTGCTCCGCAAAAGGAGTTCGAAGAAATATCCACCAGTAAAGAACCTTGAGTTCCACTTTTTGGTCGAAGCCACAGCCGATAGCTCTCGTCTGTTTCGAGACGCATTCTAGGATCTGCACTGCCACTTTCATTGATCGCTACACGGACGGTAACGGCACGCCACTCCTCAAGGGCTTTAGCGTCATTTTCAATTCTTCGCAAATCTTGACGAAATAGCTCAAAAGCATCACGAAAAAGGTCTCGAACAGGTCTTGACGGAAATGACAGTATTTGTAGGTGAAATAAGTCTGCACGGACGGGTACTGCTGTGGTAGCCAGGCTGACCGCTCCTGTGGGTTGCGGCCAAAAGTGCATCGAGGCACACAACATGTTGCAAGTCTCTAACGATTGCAGTTTACCTGATAATATTGCTTTATAAGGAACACATTTGTCGTTTATGCAGTCCCAGGTCCATAATGGATGCTTAAGGCTGTAAGAAAACAGATATAGGTAGGTACGTTTAAACGCATTATTATTCTCCAGAGGTCTTTTTTTTATAAGTAACTTAGAAACTAGAAAAACTTTTAGGTCATGTAAATTATTTTCAAGAATTCAGGATGCACACAGGCATGCAAGAATGTTGAATAGGTATGACCAAGGGCGTATTGTATTTCAAATTCTATGTGCATGTTGTCATATTAATTTTATCATTATAATAAGTATGTACTTACACTGGGATATGTTTACAGAGTGGTATTACATTGAATAAAACCCAAACTAAGATGGTCCTGATACGTAAAGTCATTTAGGAAAGTAGGTAGGGTCCGCTAAAAATATTTTTGTACTGAGGCCTTACTTAATATAATTTGTATTCTGACTATTTACATAATAATAATTAATTTTCTGTAATATAATACCATATTTTGAATACAAGCAAAATAAATTTGATGAGTACATGATGAGTACCTACATTACTTGACTGATTTGTCAATCAATGAAAAAAACAGACGTAGTCGCAATTCCTAGTTCCATGATAAAAACCATCGTAGTCGTAATTCCTAGTTCCATGATAAAAACAGACATTTTCAGATTTTTTTTTTGTTCAGTGGCTAAGGTGGCTCCGCATTTTGCTGAGCCTGGAATTACGGTAGTAAATATCATTCGTCTATGGCCTGGAAGTAGGAATCAGTGTTCGTGGTCTATGGTAGGAATTGAGAGTTAACACAAGAAAAACCTATTTAAAAAAATCACTAAATTAATAAAGTATATTATTACTAAAAAATAATTACAAAAACATCATAACAAAATAAAACTTTTTATTTTGCAAAAATCTTAGGTAGAAATAAATATATTCAAACAATAGGTAGGTAATATTAATATTAATACATTTTCCAAAATAATAATCGATTTCGGTTACAGGAAGTACCAATTATTATTTATTATACACAAACTGGGTTCCATATTATGATCCCATCTAATCATATGGAATCATCGTTTGGAGAGTGCAAGCAGAGAGTTCTTACATAAATAAGGTATGCACAGAGTGCAACACCGAGAATCGCACAGGAAAGTCCAAATACAAGCACAATCAGGTCCTTTATCAAATAAAAATGATATTTTCCGTAATTATTTGGATACAAAAGACACAGTTCCATGAGAGCAGGAAACACTAGGGCAATCAATGTCGTGCAGAGGTTTCCGACGAATGCGACAAATGCTCCTTGAATCGGCACCATGTAACATATTAAAACTGGAACGGAAGAATATTCAGACGACTATGATATTTTCGCAATAAACAACATGATTATCCGTAACCAGTGTTCAAATATTCAACACTAGCTGATGCCCGCGACTTCGTCCGCGTGGATTTAGTTTTTAAAATCCCTCGGTAACTCTTTGATTTTCCGGGATAAAAAGTAAGCCTATGTCACTCTCCAGGTCCTCAACTATACCCATGCAAAAAATCACGTCAATCCGTATCCCTGTGGCGGCGTGATTGAAGGACAAACCAACTAACCAACAAACAAACACACTTTCGCATTTATAATATTAGTAAGGATTTATATGCCTGTAGTTAACTTACGTGGCTTCATAATCTTTTATTTGAAAACATGAATTACTGAAATGATATTATAGGGTTAGGCGAGTCACACTCTAACGGTTAGACCAGTTGGTTATAGGGTTATAGAGTCTAACCCTATAACCATGACCCAATAGTAGATAGTAGATCATACCAGATATTTAAGCCGGCCAATATCCGTAAACAGATCCAGGGTTCAGAAGCGAAACGGGCTACAACTAAAAATAAACGGTCATATATGCGTGTCAGGCTTGTTTCAGGCCACGCGTGGTCTACAAAATTGCCCGTCACTATGTCACTATATTATAATTATGAATAGAATAGAATAGAAATATTTTTTATTCAAATAAACTTTTACAAGTGCTTTTGAATAGTCGATGAATCTACCACTGGTTCGGAATGCCTTTCCTGCCGAGAAGAACCAGCAAGAAACTCGGCGGTTGCTCTTTTCAAAACAAATTTACAATACAGTAAATACTATGCTATATAAGCAGTGTTTCCACAATGAGGAAAGTTCCAAAAATGCATACCGACTAATTTCTATCTTAAGATGGGCAGACATAAAGTAGCCCCATTCCCGCCGGTGGCATGCATGTTACATGTATAGAAGGTATTACATATTATTAAGTAATACTTCATCATAAAATCTATTTTTATACATTTTAAAACAACTTTACAAAATTATAATGATTTGAGAATTAAAAACACCTCTTATTTAAAAAGTTAATGGCAAACAACGTCAATGGTCTATGGAAATATTAAACGCTTTGAAAAGCTGTAACTTTTCATTGAGTTAAAAACCAGAAACTTGGACTGGCGTGACAATCTGGCGAGACCACTCGAGTCCGCAATGGAAATCACAGCAATAAGAGACCTTTGTTAAATTGTATTCAGAACTTTCAACTTAGTATAATCTACCTCAAACCTGAGAAGGGGCTTGACAGTTGACACACAGACAAATGGACAAAAAAGTGATCCTATAATATGTACCTATAGGTTCCCTATATTTCGGAACCTTAAAAATACACCAAAGGATCTATACGACGAAGTAGGTATCATTAAATACTCAACCTACGTAATATTATTAGGCTCACTTGCAGAAACGCCGGGTTATCCTTTAAACCCAGAGTTAGCGCTGCTTTGACAGATTTTGTATAAAGCTTCTGTCAAAATTACAAATTTATTCCTGGGTTAAACCTAACCCGGCGTCTCTGCAAGCGGGCCTTAAAGTATTCTGTGCTTAAACTTACTCGTAATTTTATTATGGCCTGAGCTTTGATAATAAACTCATGTTGTGTTTGTGTGCTTTGTTAAGACAACTTACATGAAGTCAAAACGAAGGTAGGTCTTGCCACATGCTCGATTATCCGCAAAACTTCAGGCGATAGAGACTCACTCTTGTTTCTCAATATTTCCAATATGATCTGAATAGCTGGATAGCACTGTATGGGGTAAGCAAATGCAATCGCCACTAAGTATAAACCTATCGCTAACATCGCTGAGCTAGAACAAAACAAAAAGGTAGGGTAAGTTCTCTAAATATGGACTACCGTAAGGATTTGTTTTAATAAAACACAAAATAATGGAGCTAAATCAGTCTCTTTAAATTCAATCAGTACAGGAACTATTACAGAATTATAAACTATACTTAAAATGTCTTAAAAAAACAAATTATTTGAGAAATTTAATTTTTTATAAAATATTACATATTTAAACATTTTAAATTAGGCAGCTTAATATGGACCACTAGGTTTTTAATATGGAGCACACTTATTTTTAATAAAGAATAACATCAATTTTTAATTAACAATTATAATTATATCTGACAATGTAGTAGAATCAGTAATGGTTATTGTATAAATGGTCTTATACTATCAATTATTTTATGATATTCATATTATAATAAGTCTATGAATTATTATATTATTATTATCTTAATTCAACACCCATAGCCGACAAGAAGGACCTCCACGAACGTCTTCAGAAATCTCGTCGACGACGCTATATCTAAAACAAAAGTGAACAAGGTTTACAGAACCCGGCGATATATATTGCACATCGGCCTTTGGAATAAAACGCTATTTCTATTCTATTGCAAGGAAAGCTAGCCAGAAATTCACGTAGTAATTACTGAAATCTCTTCACAATCGGTGAGCACATCACGTAACATATATAAAAAAAATGCAGTCGAACTGTGAATGGATCTATGGATCTACCTGGACTATGGATCATAATATGGACCACTAGTCCATTTTTAAAACCATTCATAGGTCCATATTACAAAATGATGCAATTTCAAGGTTATAATTTCATAAAAAAATAATGTTATGAGCTACAGCTACGGGTTACTTGACGAATAATTAGTAACACTAAAACGTTTCCAGAATGGGGACAGTCAAAGTATAATGATTATAATTGTAGCAGTAATAATGTTACAAAACTTACCGAAAAATTACATCAAGTAGCGCTATAATCTCAAAATGGCTGCCACCGACACGTACGCTCATGTACCTCCGCTAGAATTCACTGGCGGAACGCGCCCGCGGCGAGGAAAGGCCATGGTTTGCAGCTAACTTCGCTTCGATAGCAGTGCCATCTTGCAGAATATTAGTATAGTCCATATTATATGACTAGTCCATATTTAGAGAACTTACTCTATCTATCAAGTTTAATAAAAAAAAGACGGAGACGGACTTGGGGAAACTCTAAGGGTTCCTTGTTGTTTTACTACGGAACCCTAAAAAAAACAAGTTTTATAACGATCCTCTTTTAAAAGTTGTCAAAATTCAAATACAATACCTACATAATTAAAACTTTCTTGAATCAAGACCGAAAAGTTGTGAACACTGGCATAATATGGTTAACAATATGGCTATACCTAGTAGGCTTGTTCGCCGTATTGGAAGGCTATATACATATTTATAATGGGCTTGACAGTAATAATAGGTTATAGGAAGACCTTTCTCCGTTTATAAGTTTGTACGTAGCGCTCGCGCTAGTTACAGTTTTTGACTGTTACTTTCAAATCTATACAAAAAAACCGGCCAAGTGCGTGTCGGGCCACGCGCAGTGTAGGGTTCCGCAGTTGAAAGTCTCAAATATTATTGCTGACCTAGGATAGTGCTCTTATTTTATTTATGAATATTGAATACATTTTGAGTTCCATGGTTTAAATACTACACAATAATATACTACAAAATATGCAACTTACACTACGTTTAATACCTAACTTAGAAAAAACAGATATAACTCCTTAATTATTAAACCTTACTTAGCCGTGATAGTTTTCCTTTTAAATTCGTTATATATACTACTGCTGTGAATTTTTTCTTGAATCCTATGTACAACCATTTAGCTGGCAGAGGGGGGGGGGGGGGGGCACTTGACTCTAATAAAATTTAGCACTTTAAAATATCATATTTCACAAACGGATCCCTGAATTGAAAAATGGTGTTCCCACACCCACAATATTTTTGAAAGACCTATTCAACGACACCCCACACTATGGGATAGACGAGAAAAAAATATTCATCCCCACTTTACATGTAGGGGAGGTACCCTAAAAAAAATATTTTTCACAATTTTATTTCACCACTTTGTCGGCGTGATTGATATTTATACCCTTGTCAAATTACAGATTTCTAGTACCAATAGTCTCCGAGCTAAACCGCGGACGGACGGACGGACGGACAGACGGACGGACATGGCGAAACTATAAGGGTTCCTTGTTTACTACGGAACCCTAAAAATGTGGGTATTACATACATATAAAATTATAGAAGTGTCTACTTCATTTTTAGGGTTCCGTAGTAAAGAAGGAACCCTTATAGTTTCGCCATGTCCGTCCGTCCGTCCGTCCGCGGTTTAGCTCAGAGACTATTGGTACTAGAAAACTGTAATTTGACAAGGGTATAAATTAATCACGCCAACAAAGCGGTGAAATAATGTTGTGAAAAATATTTTTTTTAGGGTACCCCTATATGTAAAGTGGGGATTTTTGTTTTCTCGTCTATCCCATAGTGTGGGGTGTTGTTCAATAGGTCTTTCAAAAATATTGTGGGTGTGGGAACACCATTTTTCGATTCAGGGATCCGTTTGTGAAATATGATATTTTGAAGTGCTAAATTTTATTAGTCAAGTGTCGTCGTCGTCGTCCCCCCCCCCCCCCGCCCCCCTCTGCCAGCTAAATCGTTGTTTATAGGATACATGAAAAAATTCACAGCAGTAGTATATAAAAGAATTTTAATAGGAAAACTATCACGGCTAAGTAGGGTTCATAAGTTAAGGAGCTATATCTGTTTTTTCTACTACACGTTTTTCTATTACACTTAGTGTAAGTTGCATAATATTATGTGGTATATTATAGTATTTAAAAACCAAAACTCAAAATATAATCAATATTCATAAATAAAATAAAAGCACTATCCTAGGTCAGCAATAATATTTGTGACTTGCTACTACGGAAGTCGGAACCCTATACACTGCGCGTGGCCCGACACGCACTTGGCCGGTTTTTTATCTTACTCGTCATCAAAAGGAAGTGATCTCAAGACGTTTTCCTCCATAGTTCCAAAAGCCCAATAGCCCAACATTCCAAATAATGTGAGAAAGATTGTTGTTGCGATCATACAGATGTTAAGCACACCGTAGCGTTTTGTCAATACTCTAGGGTCCTTCAGAGCTCTATCTAGAGAGAGGACCTGAAATTAATATGATACCCAGTAAACATACTTGAGTAAACTTTTACAAAGTGCTTTCGAATCGTCTTAGCCACTTCTCGGAATGCCTTTCCAACTGAGAAGAACCAGCAAGAAACTCGGAGGTTGCTCTTTAAAAAAACTAAGTTAAGCTAACACGATTATAATATTGCTTGTCTTATACATTGCTGGAAATAGTCAAAATGCGTTCATAAAACAAAGATCATGTAGGCCAACTTGTGACTCTTATGACAAGTCAAGACTCTACCACCGGTTCGGAAAGCAGATTGCTGAGAAGAGTTAAGTTATTAGGGATCCCCATAAAAAACGGGACCAAGGGATCCCATACGAACGTATAAGAGTGAAACTATGAACTCTTAAAGCTTCATCCAGTCTGTCTGGTTATCCGTCTATTCTTCTGGATTAAACAGCCATTTTTTACGGAACTATAGCATTTACGCGCGAATCATCTTCATCCGTACGCGTCATGATGACGCTGCTGTATTTTTATGCAAGATAGTATGATCCACAAGGATCCTAGATAGTTAGTTTACAATTAGATTACTCCTTTATGCGTTAAAGAACATTATGGATGTACTCGCAGTTCATGCAAGTGGTAGCACTGTTTAATTTCAAAATAACTAGCTAGATAATGAAATAAAAAAGAGATATGAAAAGAGAGAAGAGATAAATAATTTTCATTACCACGGCAATAGAACTGAGATTGAACAAGCAAGTGCCAATGACGAAGTAGAGTGCGATGGAGTCAGTAGTGGCGTATATCACTTTACCCTGGGGCTCGAGCAGCTCATGGTAAGTTACCAACGTCAACCCGATTATGTTCAGGAAATTACCTGAAATAATTTAATATGGTAGGATATCTATACAAGCGTGGTCCTAGCCAAAGATTTGAGAGGTCTTCTTAGCTCAAGTAGGTACAGTTCCTAGGGTAAACACTAATCGTTGAATAGTAGATCCCCAACTCATCTGTTCTGTTCAGATGATGGGTTCACTAGTAGAGCGTATAGTATAGCTCCTTTTTAGGAGGAAATCGGTACTGTATTTTCATAACATTCACTCTATGTATGGCACTCGCATAGAAAGGACTGACAGCAGCAAATACCATGAACCATGGGCAGCGGAATTGAGTGCATGATATTTTAAAATAGCGGCATTAGTTCCAATTATGTCCACCTGAAAAGATAAGTTGGTGATACTGTACGTTGATATCTCAATCTATAATATAATAAAACTGTAACAGGTCCAATTCTGTACATTGAAGATATTTTGAAAAGTTTTGTTTGAGGGCACTCTATAATCGATACTGAAGCCAAAACAATTTTTTTTTAATTTTTTGTCTGTCTGTCTGTCTGTCTGTCTGTCTGTCTGTCTGTCTGTCTGTCTGTATCTTGGCCGCGCATCACGCCGAAACTACTGGACGGATTTAAATGAAACTTGGCACGATTTAAGATAATACTACGAGGTATAATATAGGATACTTTTTATCCCGAAATTCAGCACGGTTCCCTTGGGAGAGGGGCTGAAAGTCCAAATGGGTATTTCGCTGTAATTCATTAAGGCGTATTCCGATTTAATCCATTCTTTTTTGTTAGAAAGCAGGTTCTTTAGAGATTTTCCTGTAATTATTTCAAGGTCGTCAATTTCGTAGTTCAGAAATTATAGACATCACGATCTTCAGTATAAAGTCCAAATAACTTGAACCCCGGAATCTACAAGATACTTTGAATGTACGGCTCATCTTAAGCTGGCAAGCGTACTTTATCGTATATAGCCATCGTGGATAGCCCTATTTTGTCAAAGTCAAACTACTCCAAGTCCAAAGGCGTCAGATTTTGCCAAACGATCATTATACCTACATACTACATAGTAGGTATGGATGTAATACACCGTATGGACTTAATGCTACAGTGTTTTCCTATGCAATTTAATATTCTAATCATACTAATATTATAAATGCGAAAGTGTGTTTGTTTGTTGGTTTGTCCTTCAATCACGCCACAACAGAGCCACGGATCGACGTGATTTTTTGCATGGGTACTATAGTTGAGGACATAGGCTACTTTTTATCTCGGAAAATCAAAGTGTTCACGAGGGATTTTAAAAACTAAATCCACGCGGACGAAGTCGCGGGCATCAGCTAGTTATAAAATAAAAGGAAGTCTTCTACATGATTAAGAAAAGTGGGTAGGTCCTACTGCAACTGGTAAGAGGAAGTATCCAGTACGCTTTTCAAGCCTCTACAAACACCAACGTCTGGATCGGGTGTATTGTTTGGTCTATGTAGCGCTTTAAATCGAAGAAAGCTTGCCGCAAGCACTTTTACGGTGTCGGTATCCATATTCTTTATTGCTAGGCTGCATGAGGTATGGCGATAGGTCTGTATGTGCCACACAGTTATATGGAATTTCTCTAGGATTGTCCATGGCCGAATTTCAAATTTTCAGACCAACTATCTCCTATAGGTATGTCCTTCTTTCGAAAACTCTCGTTATTTTTAACGGAAATATTTGCTAAAGGTAACAATAAGAACATAGGCTAGTAGCCTGTTTTCAGAATAAATGTAATTTTACCAAACATTGATATGTAACTGACAATTTTCAGAGTCTTCATAAAATATTCAAGGAAAAGGTAAGGGAGTAATAAAGCTGCAATCGCAGGCTTTGATGTTTGCCAGTCCATTATCTGGAAAATAAAATAACTCCTAAATAACACCTTTCAACATTCGTTCTCAGATTTATTTTTTTTACTTTTCGTAAAAAAGGATTTTCAAAACAGATTTTCTGTGTAAACTCACATCTCTCAAGCTGTCTGTAGTGAATATAACGAACACAGTGCAAATGCTCAGCTGACTCAGGATCATGAACGTGGCCACAATAGTTCTGTAAATCCGTAGATTAAACATTAAGTAATTAGTGCACGGTGACTTTTATTGATTTTTTTGAGTTTCAGTAAGTTTTATTTAAGTTATTTTAAAGGGGAATTCTTTATAAGTGAAAAAGCTAGTGTAATATTCACTAGACAGTAATATAACTGAGCGCTATTCATTTCTGACTATTTTTGCTTTTGACGTTTAAAGAGGAACGTTTGAAGGAGTAAAAGTTACGATTTTTGGAGAAAATTTCATCACGACTGCCATGTTGTGAATTGTGATTGTCGTTTTGCAGCTTGGCTAAAGGTCTTACTGTTATTAGTAAAATTATTCGTGACGTGATTCCCAGACAACTTACGGAGCGTAATCACCAAGTTTATGACAAAAATCTGGTCCGTGTAACAGAGCTAACCGAAACCCGTATCTGTAGGGTACGTGAGGAATTTTGAGCTGCCTGCTTATTTCGCTTAAACACCATAACTGAAATAAAAAAAATTAAGTGGCACTCGGGGACTGCCGCGGTAAAGCTATTGCATAGCATTTTTTATCAACTTATGCAATTATAATATTTATGCATTATTTTTTTTTGCATAGTAAAAATTATGCAAAAAAAAAAATTAAAAAACAAGAAAAGCGAACTGTCACTACTTCGCGAGTGAGATTCGAACCTGCGACATCACACACCATACCATACACCACACCACTGCGCCAAATAGATCTACTTGGGAATCTCTAAAATGTTGAACGATTACTGAACGACGGTGTTAGGTTTTTTTTCGTTAAGGAATTTCTTGATTCGGTCGCCGCGCTCAAACTGTTTGTCCTAGTTCAAAGCCCGCGATAAAAGCTATTGTGACAGAGCATGGGAGCGTCTTGAAATAATAGTCGATATTAAAAATACTTTCACTATATTTTCGGGCAGAGTTTCTACCTTCAATATTTTACAAGAATGAACGTCTGTTAATCCAGTACCTTCACTTTTATACATAATTATGATTCAGACAACAGGCTTACAGTACTGCCAACCAAACTAATATTATTAGTATTAGTGTTCCGAATACTATTTTACAAAACAGAAATAATTATGCTGCACGAAATAATTAAATTACAATTATAATGAACTGAGTAAATTATTTAAATAAGAATTAAATATTCAGGCAACTCAATATCAATCAAATACCTGTGATTTAGTATAATAGTCTAACAATTCTGCCAACAAAGTAATCATAACAGTATCAGTGCTATTTTACAAACTAAAGATAATTCATAGATGTATATATTCGTAAAACATAAAATAATAAATATTACGATATTAACCATTCATAACAAAATAAGATTTACTCATTACTAATTATTATTTCTAATTAAAGTATTTGGTGTATAATCCGGAAGTAGCGTGTATGTAACGGTCCCGCATGGCATAGCTTAGCAAATGGTTTATAACACTCGGCCATCCTGCAACGTGCGTGTCCCACGCGGTGTAGGCAAGATTTTTCATCGTCATCCCCGCTTTATTAGTAACCTGGAAGAAGAAATAAATCGCACAGTAATCTGCATTGGCAATATTTGTCCTATTTATTTATTTATTTATTGTCCTATAAACATTCCATGCTTAATTTTTCTCCAGGAAGTACTAGCTTCCATCAATCACATCGTAGTGATTTTATACTCAGTACATCACACAGATAATGGATGCTGCAAAGACAATAACTAAAATTGGTAACTCAGTCGGTAAGTTCAATAAGCCACGCAGACATCATCTTGTCTGTCACACAGACATCTTGGAGAGGTCACACAGACATAATTTTGTAGAGGTCACACAGACATTATTTTGTAGAGGTCACACAGACATTATTTTGTAGAGGTCACACAGACATTATTTTGTAGTGGTCACACAGACATTATTTTGTAGTGGTCACACAGACATTATTTTGTAGAGGTCACACAGACATTATTTTGTAGAGGTCACACAGACATTATTTTGTAGAGGTCACACAGACATAATTTTGTAGAGGTCACACAGACATTATTTTATAGAGGTCACACAGACATTATTTTGTAGAGGTCACACAGACATTATTTTGTAGAGGTCACACAGACATTATTTTGTAGAGGTCACACAGACATTATTTTGTAGAAGTCACACAGACATTATTTTGTAGAAGTCACACAGACATTATTTTGTAGAAGTCACACAGACATTATTTTGTAGTGGTCACACAGACATTATTTTGTAGAGGTCACACAGACATTATTTTGTAGTGGTCACACAGACATTATTTTGTAGTGGTCACATAGACATTATTTTGTAGAGGTCACACAGACATTATTTTGTAGTGGTCACACAGACATTATTTTGTAGAGGTCACACAGACATTATTTTGAAGAGGTCACACAGACATTATTTTGTAGAGGTCACACAGACATTATTTGTAGAGGTCACACAGACATTATTTTGTAGAGGTCACACAGACATTATTTTATTGATGTCACACAGACATTATTTTGTAGATGTCACACAGACATTATCTTGGAGCGGTCACATAGACATTATTTTGGAGATATCACACAGACATAATATTTCGACTATTCCAGTGAGCTTTATTATTTAATGTACTCCGAAAAGAGGCATTATACTGAAAAATTTTGAATTTGTTGTGTATGTGTGTTTGTTGTAGCAAAATAAAGATATTTGTCTTATTTACTTTACTATTTAGTTACTTAGTTTTTTTTTTAATATCATATATTAAATATATATTTATTATGTATTCATATAATACATTTTACTTTATTATTATCTTACTGTCTCGTTTTAAGTGTGTAATTTTATATAAATAACATGTTTTTGAAAGTTAAAAGCATTCGAGCAAATCTATGGGATCATCCCAATCCACTTCCTTTCATTAGACAAACTATCTACATCGGAAACACTAAGTTTGTAGAATCGACACATTAACCCTGAACCATTTTCTTTTTTAATAGACTAAGTCCCTTGATGCTACAAATCATGTACAAACTATGTACGGCTCAGCCTTGCATAACTAATTGTAAGGACCTTTCTATGTAACGTGTGCGGTATGAACCGTCAAATAGTTTTTTTTTTCATTACCCCTATGCTCCTGTCGATATTCTATTTTGTAACCCTAGTTATTATTATATAGCAAAGTCTTGCATTAGTTGACCTAAAAGGATAAGCTGGCAAGCGGGAATTTTCATGAGTGAATAATAAAATGAATGGGGAAAGTGTGGTAAATAGTGCTATCTTATTCCACATACAGCATCAGGGAGTTTCTCTTATTTTTATTTTACTAGCTAAACCTGGCAGTTGGATTTGGGGCTTGCTGCATTCAATACATATCTTGAGTCGAGTTTCTTTGGCAATCTGTTTAAGATAGCGAATAGTGAAAGCTTTTCCCCTATCATCATTTTACCAATTGAATATTATTTATTTTAAATTCTAACTGTCTCAAATGAATTGCAATTTCCGACTGCCTTAGCAAACATGAATTTTATAAAATAATCTATAACAACTAATCATGCAACTAACACATAGATATTCTTATTCCTGAAGGATCCAAGTTGTCAGAGTTTAAAGTGTGTAGGTATGTACCGATGTATGTGTTTTACTTTTTCTATTGTATATTCTTAGTTTCCCTTGTTTCCTACGATACTCAAACTTCCCATAAGTGCACTGTTCTATTCATTATTCTCACGAATACAAATATTACCGAAATAGTTTTTTTTTCACATTTCCACAACCGTAGTATGTAGTTTGGTAAAACAAAACCGGTGACCATGTACAGTGAAAAATGTTATTTTTACCAATATATTATATAATTATTTATTCAGTCTGGATTTATGGTAATTTTCTGTAAATGCTTTAGTGGTTGCTGAAAATTAGGTGATCTTATAATTTGAGGGTAACCAGTCAGTTTAACTCATTAATTTGAAGAATCGGTTCTGTGAAAGGGTTCCTACTAATTCCTACTAATAGTACACACATGAAAAGTCCATATGCTTTCGCTGTAAATATATAAGTATAATGCGTTACCAACTGATTTCGAAAACTTGACATTATATGTGTTTAAGGAGCAGATTTAATAAAGTACTTTTAGAAAATTGTTATTATGAGGTTAATAATTTATAACTTTGTTTATTATCATTAGATTTTAAATACTTACTAAAAATTTTGTTTTTGCTTTTTATGTTAATTGTGTTGTATTTCTTTTAATTTATTTGACATTGATTTTTCCTTTGCATTGGTTTATATTTTGAAATTGTTTAATTTGTATCCTAATATTTTCCTTAATACTACCTACCTATGACCTTTCGCACCAAATATTTGCATAGGTAGGTACTATTAAGTTAGTTGAATGTTGTGGACTTCGTATTTTTTGTTACCATCACACTATAATAACATTCTGGCAAATAAATGATTATTATTATTACTAAGCGCATCTACGTGTTGTCGCTGCCCTGACCTGTACTCTTATTTGCAAATCGAAATCCCGAATAGTGAGCCACCACTGAGCAAAACGAGGAATTAGATCCTTTTAAACGAAATTATATTAATGTGAAAACGTTCGAGCTACTTATCGACGGCCTACTCTAGCTAGTCTAAAATTCATATCTGTGATAAGAGATTGATTCGTCTTTAGACATTACTCTGATAAAATATGCAACCGGGTTTAATAGTACAGTCTGCCGGAGGCTGCTTGAACATGCCATCTAACACTATCTTTCTAGCGTCGGTGTGTAATTGCAAAACAGCTTTACTATTATAATTATCAAGCACTTCCTTTCAATTAATTTAAGTTTCAAATGCACTTTCCTATTCTGAGCCCTAATACCAACTTACATATTTTTTGTGAGGTTAAAGCCCTGTTATCTATGCACAGACTGTAGTCCCCTTATTTCCACTAATATAACTGGATTCGCGTATTCCAACGTAGATTCACGTATTCCTATTATTCCAGCTTCAATCAAGTCCTAAAGCGTTTGCATGACAATTTCATTTTCTATAAGAAACTACCATACGGATGGTTTAAAATATATGTATGTATATACAAAATGGTTGTGTCTTCTGAATGTGCATTTCCATCAGGTCTGTGCAAACCTAGCTCTTTCGAGTCTAACAATATTTTCAACATTTAATAAGCTATTGAATAAAATGCAATGTTTATTTCGCTATATCTATTTCACCTATTCCTGATAATAAAGAAAAACTAGCAGACTAGATAGCTGAATCGAGTCAATATTTTGAACATTTTTAGGGATAATAAATAATAAATTAACGCGCGCAAACAATTATGATCTGGCAAAGAAATTACTATATCACCTACATTTGAATATTTAGGAGTCCTTCGATGCAGTTGACTCTGCCAGCGATAGCATAGCACAATTTATCTAATTGCAAATAAACTGAGTTCGTCAGAAAGTGCAAATTTTCATAGGATTAAACATCAAGACACACTATCGCTATCGCTTTGTAGCGGTTTGCAGACATAACATTTTAAGGAAGACTTGTATTGCATATTAAAGTCTGAATCTACTAATTATACTTAGGCTTCGTCCCCGAGATTAGCTAAACACATTGTAGAAACACTTATCGTGTTGCCTTTGTGCACTGACGGTTGAAAGCCCTAAACTAAAAAGATTTATATTTGTTAGATGAGGGTAGACGATAATTCGTTCGGTATCGTGCACCACTGTATATTCCGTGGTATCGTATTCGATTGCTCAACTTGGAAATAAAATCCGTTATCGGATTACCGATTGCCGATTATACAACGGATAACTGATCGATTAATAATAAAAATACCTACCTCATAGTAATTGTACGCTAGTTGAGGTACCGGCACGCGGCGCTCAATTTGGAAATAAAATCCGTTATCATCAATAGTAATCATCGGCTGCCCAATAATTAGAACTATGTTGGAATTATCGTAATCAGTTTTCTTTACGTTACCACTTACACACACATACACACCCATTATCTATATTTACGTGATTTTCTCTTGATTATGACGTATGAGTACCTCCAAAGCCTCATTGGAACGGACGATGGTAAACATTTTCGCTTTATTTCGTGTTAGTATATTGAATTTACTATCGATATTAATATCATACGCGAAGAGTTTGCAAATGCTCAGAAAATTATTAATAAGAATGTATATCATAGAACTCACCGGGGATGCTTCCTGCCGTACACCAGCTGGTGTAAGATGTATGCCCACTGCGTTGACAGGTTTCAAATGTAGAAGAGTACCTCAGTCCCGTACCCCGCATACTATCCAGCCGAACGGCAGATTTCTTCACTGGAACTTTACGGCACAATTTCACTCCAGGTTACTGCGACGACGTTGCAGACCCGCCATCACTTACACTTTTCTCCACGTTGACTTTCGCGTCGTAGCTGGCGACGTACTGGCTTATATAATATAGAAGTTATAGTCATCCAAATTGTACCAATGGCGAACGCAGCCACGTAGACAAAGCTGCTGTAAAGACTGCATCAAGTTGATCAATTTTACGTAACCAATCGCTTATGGTACTTGTTTTATCTCTGGGTCCAAATTTGAGAATAACTTCTGCATCATCATGCGTCACTTGGCGTCGTTCTATTGGCAGCGGCGTTGCGTCTTCCGGCAAGGGCGTGGAGTTTTCGGAAGAAGAAAAAAAAAATACCGCATTCTTCACTGTTCTGCGCTCTCTTCTTACTTCCGAGACACATCACCACTTCTGAAGTGTGACAGAGCATGGGAGCGTCTTGAAATAATAGTCGATATTAAAAATACTTTCACTATATTTTCGGGCAGAGTTTCTACCTTCAATATTTTACAAGAATGAACGTCTGTTAATCCAGTACCTTCACTTTTATACATAATTATGATTCAGACAACAGGCTTACAGTACTGCCAACCAAACTAATATTATTAGTATTAGTGTTCCGAATACTATTTTACAAAACAGAAATAATTATGCTGCACGAAATAATTAAATTACAATTATAATGAACTGAGTAAATTATTTAAATAAGAATTAAATATTCAGGCAACTCAATATCAATCAAATACCTGTGATTTAGTATAATAGTCTAACAATTCTGCCAACAAAGTAATCATAACAGTATCAGTGCTATTTTACAAACTAAAGATAATTCATAGATGTATATATTCGTAAAACATAAAATAATAAATATTACGATATTAACCATTCATAACAAAATAAGATTTACTCATTACTAATTATTATTTCTAATTAAAGTATTTGGTGTATAATCCGGAAGTAGCGTGTATGTAACGGTCCCGCATGGCATAGCTTAGCAAATGGTTTATAACACTATGCAACAGCTTAAAAAGCCGCGTGTAATCTGCCGAGGTATATTAACAGTAGAATAAGTAACTACTTATAGGTACCTAATAGACGCACGTAGCCTAGGTAGGTACCTACTCGTAAACCAGTCGATCTATAGAATTAATGCACGTTTTTACCAAGATTCGCATGTATATTATGTATACGAGTTACGTACGTTACGTACTTAAGCCAAGTGGCAACCTTTACTGACAATTTAGTTTTCAATTAAGTTTCAGGGAAAACCTACCTAAAGGTGAAAATTATAACAGGTAGTTCCCAAATGTTAGGGTTGCATTTGGAAAATACTTTTGGTTATAGATAAGACTACCAGAGAGATGATTAAGACATGGTTGGTGAAACGGGCATAAGGCTCTCAAGGGGTGAACAAAGGTGGTAAAGATTTTATGAAGAACCATTTTTTAAAGTGAAACAAATCCACAGCTAATCTTCCAAGGATCTCTTCACTACATTTGATCACGTAAGGAAACTCCTGTCCATCGCTCGCTCATTACCAACTATAATATGTTTACTAAGAAATTCTATTACCAAGGTATGGTGCATGTGAATAATAAGAAGTCCCAAAGACATAGTCATTATAGGGCCGAGTATGATACCAGCTTGACTGACAGCCAATGGAAGGCCTAATGTTCCCGCTCCGAATATTGTTCGTAGAAGATTGAAATTGGCCATCCAAAGCCTGAAACAAATATTTTATTACTAGCTAGCGATCGATCGATCAATCGCGATCTTGTGCCGCACATAACCAATCCACTCCACCAGCTTGGCAACGGCTCGCTTGAGATCGCTGGTGTGGAGTTTTCCAAATCAGTGCTTCCCGTTGCGGGGTCGCCTTGAGACCCAAAACAAACCAAGGTTCTTCAAGAGCCATGTGTCCCGCTCATTGCTACTTTAGCTTTGAGTTTTGACACTGTTGAATACCTTACTTAGGCTGAATATTAGGTATAGTTTAGTTTATCTTTGTTTTGACAGAGGCTACTCATCTGGCGAAAGTTGCTAAAGTTTCATCCTTACTAATATTATAATAAATGCGAAAGTGTGTTTGTTTGTTAGTTTGTCCTTCAATCACGCCGCAACAGGGCTACGGATAGACGTGATTTTTTGCATCGGTATAGTTGAGGGCCTGGAGAGTGACATAGGCTTCTTTTCATCCCAGAAAATCAAAGAGTTCCCGAGGGATTTTAAAAACTAAATCCACGCGGACGAAGTCGCGGGCATCAGCTAGTCATGAAATATGGAAGTGGAATATCAGCGTTTCAAAGGTTAAAATGTAGGTATAGTATGTTAAAATATTAATTTATTCAATTACTTGATAGGTTGTGCAGGCTCTCTATGCTCTGCAGGATCATAATCACCTAAAGGCGGCGTTTCTGATGGCAGACGAGCAAATCTGACGTCAATTAGTGAGGCCCGGTTGTGGGCAGGTATTGAAACATGGCTGACTGCTTCGAAAGCGGCCCTGTATTATAATTTTTTTTTAATTATTTACCATCTTTTAATATGAAGCTAGGCATAGATTTAGGATTGGTAGCTTAGTCGCTACTAGAAACCGCCCTTCCTACAAACAATAGCTCCAAAAATTATGCGACAAGGTAATTTCAGTTTGTACGAAAACATCAAACATTGCGTGACTATGTGGGTACCTACGATCTAGTCCAGACGTAGGTACTATGAATTGCCGCAATTTACTAGTACGCCGACGGTATCTAGTAGTGGCCGCAGCGACTACCAATCCTAAATCTATGAAGCTAGGTACTTTTACGGGATAGAATATTTTACGGGGTCTTATATCCTATCCTATTACCCTACTCATACTAATATTATGCCGCTGCCGCTGCCGAGCCGCTGGATTCAAGCGGCGCAAGACCGAAGCCTGTGGAAGTCCATGCAGGAGACCTTTGTCCAGCAGTGGACGTCTATAGGAAATAATAGGGATAGCCTATAAAGAAGAAGAAGAAGACTAATATTATAAGTGCGAAATAGTTTGTGAGGATAGATGTATGGATGGATGGTTGGATGTTTGTTACTCTTTAACTCCACAACGAATGAACCGATTTGGCAGGGAATAGAGATAGCTCACACCCAGGATTATCACATAGGCTAAATTTTATCCCGGAATATTAGAGTTTCAGCGGGAATTAAAAACACATAATTCGCGCTGTCGAAGTCGCGGGCATCATCTAGTGTTTGTATAAAGGAGGATTAGAATATTATGTCAGGGATTCTCACATTAAATATTATAAAAAGATCCTTGGCTTAACTGAATTTTAAAGCTTAATTTTTAATTAAATGATATATACCCGACATAGATTAGGTACTTTAATTTTACATTACCTGCTCACAGAATACAATAAAATTAAATTACCCGAATCTGTAACTCTGTGCCCAATAAGTTACTCTGTGTCTGTGCCTATCAAAAATAATAGTTTAAAAAAACTAAAAACACGCTTTTTATAGAAAACCAAACTAAAAAATAGAAAATAAATTTTAATAAATTAAAATTAAGAATAGGGTCCAAAAATTTCAATAAATATAAATTAATAATAGTGTAAATAAAAAAAATGTATTTTATTTTAAAAAAGCGTGGGGTGCATGGTGTCAATACATTTTAGTTATAAATATTTTATTGACAGATATGAGTAGAGCGATTATCATTTTGATAATATCTTAAAAAGCACCCCACGCTTTTTTTAAAATAAAATACATTTTTTTTATTTACACTATTATTAATTTATATTTATTGAAATTTTTGGACCCTATTCTTAATTTAAATTTATTAAAATTTATTTTCTATTTTTTAGTTTGGTTTTCTATAAAAAGCGTGTTTTTAGTTTTTTTAAACTATTATCTATTTTCTACTTTTTAGTTTGGTTTATTTTTAATAGCTTGTTTTTTTAATTTTAATATATCTATATATATCCATGTATAATTAACATGGATGGTGATATATCTATATCTATAATTATATTTCTTTGCTTCATCCTTCAATATAATTACAAGGTAGTCACTCCAGTCACCAGAGATAAGTCCGCGTATTTAACAGTTAGGTATACCCTATTTTAAAAATAAATCACCTTGGCAGCACCGTCTTAAGTTTGCTCATTACTTTTTCGCGCGAGATAAGGACCGCACGCGCTCAGCGCGCCGCACTCAATAATTTAACCAGAAGTGCAGAAGATCGAGTGATATTGTAGGATAGTGTGATTGCAGTATTGTTCATCGACTGAAATCATCATCATCATCATCATCATTGAAGGAAAAAGGTACGAGCTCTTTTCTGTTTTCAAACGATCTCTTGTTTGCGCTTACGTACCGCCACATAGCCTACTATATTATTGTTTTTGCATTAACATAAAAACGGTACACTTTTCGTATCGAGGTTTACTGTGAGTCTTCATCGATTACGAGGTATCAGAGAAAACGTAAATATTCTGAATTAAATATTACGTTACATACTCTGCAAATACTTGCGGAAGTGTTTTTATTATGAAAATTAATAAAAATTAAAACACAACTATAACGATTATTATGGTAACACTATTGTTACAACTTGTCATCAATCACGATTGAATTAACTTAGTACCTACCCCCCAAGTGTCTCGGATTTATTTAGGTTAGGAGACATTTATCATTATTATTCTACATATCATATTATACATTCGAAAAATGTAATAAAATTCACGAATTCACTCTACTATGCTCGTAAAATTCGCTCAACGGGGCTTTAGAAGCTTGCCCAGCCGTTAACTATATTCGAGTACCTACTTGTAAACAAAAATATAATATTATTTATCTGGAGAGACTGTAGTGTCCCTGCCACGACGAGCCAAGCGTAAGGGAACTAACTACCCACCTTTTCTTCGATTTGTCTGAAAACACTAATTGTTACGAAACACTTAAAATTAAAAGCAATGGTAGATGAACAAGCAGAGCAAGTAGATGAACAAGCAGAGCAAGTAGCATATTATTAGATATTATAGAAGATATTAAATATTTGGAAGAAATAATGGCCATTTTCCTCGGTTTTAAAGTCTCACTCGTAACTTAAACAACTGTGCAATGTTCGTGTCGACACTACGACGGTAATGAGTTATATTCACTGATTTGAATAAGTTATATTAATTGAAAGAGAGGCATTCAATACCCTCACTTAAATAAGTTAACTAGAACCAGTTGGCATTGGTGTAAACAATGTGAGCTTTGTTTCTTTTTTTTGCGTCATACGTAAACACCGAAGAAAATCAAGCCGACGCCGAGTCTAGTACACTTAATCCAGATACTGAATGGTCATTTTGACAAAGGGTTCAAAGTTACTTTATAAAAGGTCGGTCAACTTGAAATTGACTCAAAATTACACTCGGTGCTTGGGAAATCGACGCATGTTTCCCCGAAGTATGGTGAAAATATTCATGCCAACCATATGGCTCTTTATATTAAAAAAGGGGATGCGACAAAGACTACTCGTCCTGAGTATCACGGCCGTTAGTAAAAGAGAGTGAAAACAGGGTGCAGGCCATGAAACACCTAAGCAGGAAGATGGCTGCAGGATCCTATGTGATTCAAACTTCGGAATCACTCAAAGCAGCATTAAACTCTTAATGCCTCAACTCAACAAGAAGTGCTATAAGATTCGGAAGGAGACAAAACTTTATTTGGATTGGCTTTATCCGAGAAACTAAAAAACAACAAACAGGGATTGACTGCGAACCAATTGCAATAACATGATTAACTGCGAGCTAATCATCAGTCATATACTAAAGCCATGACTCCACAAACAAATTGGAATTGGCTGCGAGTCAATTGCGATAATATAACTAGCTGCGAGCCATTCATGAGTCATATTCTAAAGCTGTGACTCCACAAACAAATCAGGATTGACTGCGAGTCAATTGCGATAACATAACTAGCTGCGAGCGAGCTACAAGATGTGACTTCCTAACTGCGAGCTACTCATGAGTCGAATCCTACAGCTGTGACTCCACAAACAAATCGGGGTTGACTGCGAGTCAATTGCGATAACATAACTAGCTGCGAGCTACTTATGGTTCATATCCTAAAGATGTGACTTCCTAGCTGCGAGCTACTCATGAGTCAAATCCTACAGCTGTGACTCTACAAACAAATCGGGATTGACTGCGAGTCAATTGCGATAACATAACTAGCTGGGAGCTACTTATGGTTCATATCCTAAAGATGTGACTTCTTAGCTGCGAGCTACTCATGAGTCAAATCCTAAAGCTGTAACACCACAATAAAAAGGGATTAACTGCGAATCAATTGCGACAACATAACTTGGTGCGAGCTATTCATAAATGACATACTAAAGCTGTGATTCCTTAAACAAATCGGTATTGACTGCGAGTCGATTGCGATTAGATAACTAGCTGCGAGCTACTCATGAGCCATATCCTAAAGCTGCTAAAGCTGTGACTCCACAAAAGGAAATTGGTAATTGTGATAACCTTACTAGCTGCGAGCTAGTTATGAGCCATATCCTTATGACAATTGTGTAGAAAATGTGTAATCGTGAATATATATGTACATTAACTACAAATTATTGTCCGCGAGACAATATACGTTATGTTCTTACCTAACTATATACGGGTACTCGACCAGCCGGCAACCAGGAAAACTGGCGAGCGCCTCTTCGGTACTCGTCATGAAACGGGGGGGGGGGACGTAACACTGCGGCGCAGGATAACAGCTTACCAACTTAATATGTGGGTTGTTATTAATAATAATTTATTATTATTGAACGAAATCGGTCCAATAACAAAGAATTTCAATATGGCGGTGACTTTTTAAAATTTTGGCACCCATTTCCTCTTTCTTGACCCCAGAGAAGCCTAAATATCGAATTTGAACGAAATCGGTCCAATAACAAAGAATTTCAATATGGCGGTGACTTTTTAAAATTTTAGCATCCATTTCCTCTTTCTTGACCACAGGCAAGCCCAAATATCGATTTATAATGAAATCGGTCGAATAACAAAGAATTTCAATATGGCGGTGACTTTTTAAAATTCTGGCACCCATTCCCTCTTTAAAATTCTGGCACCCATTCCCTCTTTCTTGACTCCAGGGAAGCCTGAATATATATTTTGAACGAAATCGGTCCAGTAACAAAGAATTTCAATATGGCGGTAACTTTTTTAAATTTTGGCACCCATTTCCTCTTTCTGGACCCCAGGGAAGCCTAAATATCGATTTGGCACGTAATCGGTCCAATAACAGCGAATTTCAATATGGCGGTGACTTTTTAAAATTTTGGCACCCATTTCCTCTTTCTTGACCCTAGGGAATCCTAAATATCGATTTTGAACCAAATCTGTCCAGTAACAAAGAATTTCAATAATTATGGCGGTGACTTTTTAAAATTCTGGCACCCATTCCCTCTTTAAAATTCTGGCACCCATTCCCTCTTTCTTGACTCCAGGGAAGCCTAAATATATATTTTGAACGAAATCGGTCCAGTAACAAAGAATTTCAATATGGCGGTAACTTTTTTAAATTTTGGCACCCATTTCCTCTTTCTTGACCCCAGGGAAGCCTAAATATCGATTTGGAACGTAATCGGTCCAATAACAGCGAATTTCAATATGGCGGTGACTTTTTAAAATTTTGGCACCCATTTCCACTTTCTTGACCCTAGGGAATCCTAAATATCGATTTTGAACGAAATCTGTCCAGTAATAAAGAATTTCAATATGGCGGTAACTTTTTTAAATTTTGGCACCCATTTCCTCTTTAAAATTCTCGCACCCATTCCCTCTTTCTTGACTCCAGGGAAGCCTAAATATATATTTTGAACGAAATCGGTCCAGTAACAAAGAATTTCAATATGGCGGTAACTTTTTTAAATTTTGGCACCCATTTCCTCTTTCTGGACCTCAGGGAAGCCTAAATATCGATTTGGCACGTAATCGGTCCAATAACAGCGAATTTCAATATGGCGGTGACTTTTTAAAATTTTGGCACCCATTTCCTCTTTCTTGACCCTAGGGAATCCTAAATATCGATTTTGAACCAAATCTGTCCAGTAACAAAGAATTTCAATATGGCGGTGACTTTTTAAAATTCTGGTACCCATTCCCTCTTTCTTGACTCCAGGGAAGCCTAAATATATATTTTGAACGAAATCGGTCCAGTAACAAAGAATTTCAATATGGCGGTAACTTTTTTAAATTTTGGCACCCATTTCCTCTTTCTTGACCCCAGGGAAGCCTAAATATCGATTTGGAACGTAATCGGTCCAATAACAGCGAATTTCAATATGGCGGTGACTTTTTAAAATTCTGGCACCCATTCCCTCTTTCTTGACTCCAGGGAAGCCTAAATATTATATATTTTGAACGAAATCGGTCCAGTAATAAAGAATTTCAATATGGCGGTAACTTTTTTAAATTTTGGCACCCATTTCCTCTTTCTTGACCCCAGGGAAGCCTAAATATCGATTTGGAACGTAATCGGTCCAATAACAGCGAATTTCAATATGGCGGTGACTTTTTAAAATTTTGGCACCCATTTCCTCTTTCTTGACCCTAGGGAATCCTAAATATCGATTTTGAACGAAATCTGTCCAGTAACAAAGAATTTCAATATGGCGGTGACATTTTAAAATTCTGGCACCCATTCCCTCTTTAAAATTCTGGCACCCATTCCCTCTTTCTTGACTCCAGGGAAGCCTAAATATATATTTTGAACGAAATCGGTCCAGTCACAAAGAATTTCAATATGGCGGTAACTTTTTTAAATTTTGGCACCCATTTCCTCTTTCTTGACCCCAGGGAAGCCTAAATATCGATTTGGAACGTAATCGGTCCAATAACAGCGAATTTCAATATGGCGGTGATTTTTTAAAATTTTGGCACCCATTTCCTCTTTCTTGACCCTAGGGAATCCTAAATATCGATTTTGAACGAAATCTGTCCAGTAATAAAGAATTTCAATATGGCGGTAACTTTTTTAAATTTTGGCACCCATTTCCTCTTTCTTCCCAGGGAAGCCTAAATATCGATTTGGAACGTAATCGGTCCAATAACAGCGAATTTCAATATGGCGGTGACTTTTTAAAATTTTGGCATCCATTCCCTCTTTCTTGACCCGAGAGAAGCCTAAATATCGAATTTGAACGAAATCGGTCCAATAACAAAGAATTTCAATATGGCGGTGACTTTTTAAAATTTTGGCACCCATTTCCTCTTTCTTGACCCCAGAGAAGCCTAAATATCGAATTTGAACGAAATCGGTCCAATAACAAAGAATTTCAATATGGCGGTGACTTTTTAAAATTTTGGCATCCATTTCCTCTTTCTTGACCCCAGGCAAGCCCAAATATCGATTTATAATGAAATCGGTCGAATAACAAAGAATTTCAATATGGCGGTGACTTTTTCAAATTTTGGCATCCATTCCCTCTTTCTTGACCCGAGAGAAGCCTAAATATCGAATTTGAACGAAATCGGTCCAATAACAAAGAATTTCAATATGGCGGTGACTTTTTAAAATTTTGGCACCCATTTCCTCTTTCTTGACCCCAGGGAAGCCTAAATATCGATTTTGAACGTAATCGGCCCAATAACATAGAATTTCAGTATGGCGGGGACTTTTTAAAATAATGGCAGGCATTCATTTTCTCTTTCTCGACCCCAGGGAAGCCCAAATATCGATTTTGAACGAAATCGGTAGACTAATAAAAAAAAAAATTAAAAAAAGCATGTTATTGTATTTGGTTAGGAATTGAACCTGTATAATTTTTTTTTGATTATCTATGAACATGAACTGGAACCATGCTAACTGAGCCAAATAAAGTATAATAGGATTGACGAAAATAAGTTACAGTACCTATTAAGTTTAGATAAATAACCAGTTTTGTCAGTCGGGAGTTGTTTCCCGCCAGAGTTGCTTCGCGCCATTTCTGCGCTTCGCACGGGGCGCCCCGCGGTGGGCGGGACTACGACTCCGCTCCTTCTCCTGCTTCACCCCCTCAAATACCTAAACTTTGTCTGCCTCCTCGCCTTAACATCATTCTCTAACAGTATTTTAAAACAATATAATACCACACTCAAGCTTCGGTGGCAGTTTTGTAAATTAAATAATAAAAATGTATTTAAACCGTCAAAGACCAGTATTAGGTATCTTCTCTTACAGCGTTTGTTACGGAGTTTAAACCCTTATCGAATCGCAATATAATTTATGCTAAGAAACAGCATTGTTTCTGGAGCGAGCGTAAAACGTCTCCTCAAAGGTGTCTATAAGTTAAGATCAACCAAACCCTATTACTCCCGTACTTGGGTCCCTCAACTTGTTTTAAACTATATTAAAAATTGGTTCCCTTATAGTCACTCATCTTTAGAAAAAATCACTAAGAAACTTTTCAGTATACTAGCAATTTGCACTGCTCATAGACTACAAACTCTTCAATCAATTAAATTGGAAAGCAATATTACTTTCGAAATCGGGGTTTATATTAGAATAACGTAAATTTAAAAAAAAAAAAAAACACGCTGCGGCAGATACCAAGCCAATTCTCTCTCTCTCTTCCTACCTTACTTTCAAGAAAATCTGAGCATCTGCCCTGCTACACCCCTCCACACACTATATTTCCAGAACTAAAAATATAAGATCTGAGGGGACAAATAACCTGCTATTTACCTACAAGAAGCCTTTAAAAAAAAGGCCGAACCTCAATCGATCAGCAGGTGGATCAAGTAAACGCTATCAGGGAGCAGCGTTGACACAAGCGCACAGCACCTCACGCTCAGGCGAGCGTTGAGGAAATTAGAAAAACGGCAGGCTGGACTAACACATCGAACTCATTCTTTCGCTGCTTAGATGTTAGATCCATGGTGGATGAGGGAGATTATGCCAGACCCTGCCAAGACAGGTCTTAATAATAATCGCGTTAACACATCTAATAGTGAATCAATTTATGAATTATACCTAATCATAAAAATAAATATATTCTAATTTATAGTATTAAATACTATTATAATAATAATATCATAAATAAATTTTAATATTGTTAAAGTGTATGCAAGCAAATTAATTAGTATTTCCATAAGAAAGTGATTAAAAATACACGATTTACAAAATCTGTTGCGTACATGTTTATCAAAACTTTTTACTCTAAACAACTACCTTGTAATTATATTGAAGGATGAAGCAAAGAAATATAATAAGTGATCAAACGAACTTACCTGAAGTGAAGTTCGATCATTATTATATGAGTTGCTTCATCCGAAGATATAATTACCCACCCTCCCTGACTGCCCAAATAAAAAAGTTTTGAACCGTATACATCTCTAAAAATAATGAGCAAACTTAAGACGGTGCTGCCAAGGTGATTTATTTTTAAAATAGGGTATAACTGTTAAATACGCGGACTTATCTCTGGTGACTGGAGTGACTACCTTGTAATTATATCTTCGGATGAAGCAACTCATATAATAATGATCGAACTTCACTTCAGGTAAGTTCGTTTGATCACTTATTATTATGTACATTTATTTTACCAGGGGCGCTAGTGCAGTACCTTCCTAGTATATAATAGCTGTTTTTTCGGCAACTAATTTTGAATGACTTTTGTTTTTTTTTTTCAAATTAGTGTATTGTCATCGGTCCTCGATAAATCTACAAAGTTTGAACGAAATCTGGCCGTTTAAAGTGGGTCAAAATCGCGCCCAAAGAAGTCGGTTATAAGTTACAAACATACAAGTGAAATCGCGCCCAAAGAAGTCGGTTACAAACATACAAGTTTTTTTTTTGTTTTTTTATCAAATTAGTGTATTGTCATCGGTCCTCGATAAATCTACAAAGTTTGAACGAAATCTGGCCGTTTAAAGTGGGTCAAAATCGCGCCCATAGAAGTCGGTTACAAGTTACAAATTGTTACAAACATACAAGTGAAGCTAATAAAAAGCGTATAAAAAATGATAGCCACTGACTTTTCTTAAATAGGTTTGATAAAAAAAATAACGTTTTCCCCTCTCTAGCTCAAAAGGGCTGTCCAAAACCAGTGAGCAAAAGTCGTTTTTGCTCACCCAGTGGGAAAAAGTGTTTTGAATTTAGAACGCTTTGGATTGGCATTTTCAGTTCATCGTCTCAAGAAAAGAAAAGTTGTATGCATTATTGTAGAGGTACCCCAACATTTATTTGGTCAACATTGGTGTGTGTTGAACTTGAACGTGTGTGGACCATGCATGGAATGAATAATAATAAACGCATGGAACCATGAAGGTAGGAAATACATGGAACCACCATGGAACTATGAGTTGAGTTACGACTATAAAACTTACTTTTAGGGTGGAACCACACCTGTGAGGATCGTTTCGGATTTCGCCCATACAAAACTGTCAAATTCCATAGAAACGTGAACGGATCAATTCGGCTTTTCGCATCGATTCGGCTTTCGCATTTTTTGTACCTAAAAGTGCCTAAAATCCTTACAAGTGTAGCTCACGTTTCGCATGCGAAAGGATCCTTTCGCATCCTTACGGATCCGTAAGGATGCGAACGGATCCTTACGGACGCGAACGGATCCGAAAGGATCCTTACGGATCCGTAAGGATCCTTACGCGTGCGAAAGCGTCATCGGCAACTAGGGAAATGCATGAAGTGCCAAAAAGTATCGATATATCGATGAAATTAGTTTTTATCTCAAGTATGTATGCAAACACAGGTGCCACTTTTCCGCCATGTTGAAATTCTTTGTTATTGGACCGATTTCGTTCAAAATCGATATTTGGGCTTCCCTGGGCTCAAATAAGAGGAAATGATTTGCAAAATTATAAAAAGTCGCCGCCATATTGAAATTCTTTGTTATTGGACCAATTTCGTTCAAAATCGATATTTAGGCTTCCCTTGGGTCAAGAAAGAGGAAATAGATGCCAAAATTTTAAAAAGTGACCGCCATATTGAAATTATTTGTTATTGGACCGATTTCGTTCAAAATCGATATTTGGGCTTCCCTGGGGTCAAATAAGAGGAAGTGATTGGCAAAATTATAAAAAGTGACCGCCATATTGAAATTCTTTGTTATTGGACCGATTTCGTTCAAAATCGATATTTGGGCTTCCCTGGGCTCAAATAAGAGAAAATGATTGGCAAAATTATAAAAAGTCGCCGCCATATTGAAATTCTTTGTTATTGGACCGATTTCGTTCAAAATCGATATTTAGGCTTCCCTTGGGTCAAGAAAGAGGAAATAGATGGCAAAATTTTAAAAAGTGGCCGCCATATTGAAATTCTTTGTTATTCGACCGATTTCGTTCAAAATCGATATTTAGGCTTCCCTTGGGTCAAGAAAGAGGAAATAGATGCCAAAATTTTAAAAAGTGACCGCCATATTGAAATTCTTTGTTATTGGACCGATTTCGTTCAAAATCGATATTTGGGCTTCCCTGGGGTCAAATAAGAGGAAATGATTTGCAAAATTATAAAAAGTGACAGCCATATTGAAATTCTTTGTTATTGGACCGATTTCGTTCAAAATCGATATTTGGGCTTCCCTGGGCTCAAATAAGAGGAAATGATTTGCAAAATTATAAAAAGTCGCCGCCATATTGAAATTCTTTGTTATTGGACCGATTTCGTTCAAAATCGATATTTAGGCTTCCCTTGGGTCAAGAAAGAGAAAATAGATGGCAAAATTTTAAAAAGTGACCGCCATATTGAAATTCTTTGTTATTGGACCGATTTCGTTCAAAATCGATATTTGGGCTTCCCTGGGGTCAAATAAGAGGAAATGATTGGCAACATTATAAAAAGTGACCGCCATATTGAAATTCTTTGTTATTGGACCGATTTCGTTCAAAATCGATATTTGGGCTTCCCTGGGCTCAAATAAGAGGAAATGATTTGCAAAATTATAAAAAGTCGCCGCCATATTGAAATTCTTTGTTATTGGACCGATTTCGTTCAAAATCGATATTTAGGCTTCCCTTGGGTCAAGAAAGAGGAAATAGATGCCAAAATTTTAAAAAGTGACCGCCATATTGAAATTCTTTGTTATTGGACCGATTTCGTTCAAAATCGATATTTGGGCTTCCCTGGGCTCAAATAAGAGGAAATGATTTGCAAAATTATTAAAAGTGACCGCCACATTGAAATTCTTTTTTATTGGACCGATTTCGTTCAAAATCGATATTTGGGCTTCCCTGGGGTCAAATAAGAGAAAATGATTGGCAAAATTATAAAAAGTCGCCGCCATATTGAAATTCTTTGTTATTGGACTGATTTCGTTCAAAATCGATATTTAGGCTTCCCTTGGGTCAAGAAAGAGGAAATGATTGGCAACATTATAAAAAGTGACCGCCATATTGAAATTCTTTGTTATTGGACCGATTTCGTTCAAAATCGATATTTGGGCTTCCCTGGGGTCAAATAAGAGGAAATGATTTGCAAAATTATAAAAAGTGACAGCCATATTGAAATTCTTTGTTATTGGACCGATTTCGTTCAAAATCGATATTTGGGCTTCCCTGGGCTCAAATAAGAGGAAATGATTTGCAAAATTATAAAAAGTCGCCGCCATATTGAAATTCTTTGTTATTGGACCGATTTCGTTCAAAATCGATATTTAGGCTTCCCTTGGGTCAAGAAAGAGGAAATAGATGGCAAAATTTTAAAAAGTGACCGCCATATTGAAATTCTTTGTTATTGGACCGATTTCGTTCAAAATCGATATTTGGGCTTCCCTGGGGTCAAATAAGAGGAAATGATTGGCAACATTATAAAAAGTGACCGCCATATTGAAATTCTTTGTTATTGGACCGATTTCGTTCAAAATCGATATTTGGGCTTCCCTGGGCTCAAATAAGAGGCAATGATTTGCAAAATCATAAAAAGTCGCCGCCATATTGAAATTCTTTGTTATTGGACCGATTTCGTTCAAAATCGATATTTAGGCTTCCCTTGGGTCAAGAAAGAGGAAATAGATGCCAAAATTTTAAAAAGTGACCGCCATATTGAAATTCTTTGTTATTGGACCGATTTCGTTCAAAATCGATATTTGGGCTTCCCTGGGGTCAAATAAGAGGAAATGATTGGCAACATTATAAAAAGTGACCGCCATATTGAAATTCTTTGTTATTGGACCGATTTCGTTCAAAATCGATATTTGGGCTTCCCTGGGCTCAAATAAGAGGAAATGATTTGCAAAATTATAAAAAGTCGCCGCCATATTGAAATTCTTTGTTATTGGACCGATTTCGTTCAAAATCGATATTTAGGCTTCCCTTGGGTCAAGAAAGAGGAAATAGATGGCAAAATTTTAAAAGGTCGCCGCCATATTGAAATTCTTTGTTATTGGACCGATTTCGTTCAAAATCGATATTTAGGCTTCCCTGGGGTCAAATAAGAGGAAATGATTTGCAAAATTATAAAAAGTCGCCGCCATATTGAAATTCTTTGTTATTGGACCGTTTCGTTCAAAATCGATATTTAGGCTTCCCTTGGGTCAAGAAAGAGGAAATAGATTCCAAAATTTTAAAAAGTGACCGCCATATTGAAATTCTTTTTTATTGGAAAGATTTCGTTCAAAATCGATGTTTGGGCTTCCTTGGGGTCAAATAAGAGGAAATGATTGGCAAAATTATAAAAAGTGACCGCCATATTGAAATTCTTTGTTATTGGACCGATTTCGTTCAAAATCGATATTTAGGCTTCCCTTGAGACAAGAAAGAGAAAATAGATGCCAAAATTTTAAAAAGTCACCGCCATATTGAAATTCAAAATCGATATTCAAAATCGATATTTCGGCTTCCTGTGGTCAAGAAAGAGGAAATATTTGCCATAAGTTTTAAAAGTATGACGGCCGTATCCTTCAAAAACGTTTGAAAAGAATACGTAAATGTTTTGCATGCTGTTCGCTATCTTTTGAAGAAACTAAAATATCATCGACGTACGCGAACTAAAAATCTAAACCACGAACAACTTTGAACCCAGAGAAGCCTAAATATTGATTTTGAACGAAATCTGTCCAATAACAAAGAATTTCAATATGGCGGTCACTTTTTAAAATATTGGCATCTATTTCCTCTTTCTTGACCCAAGGGAAGCCTAAATATCGATTTTGAACGAAATCGGTCCAATAACAAAGAATTTCAATATGGCGGTCACTTTTTATAATTTTGCCAATCATTTCCTCTTATTTGACCCCAGGGAAGCCCAAATATCGATTTTGAACGAAATCGGTGCAATAACAAAGAATTTCAATATGGCGGTCACTTTTTATAATTTTGCCAATCATTTCCTCTTATTTGACCCCAGGGAAGCCCAAATATCGATTTTGAACGAAATCGGTCCAATAACAAAGAATTTCAATATGGCGGTCACTTTTTAAAATTTTGGCATCTATTTCCTCTTTCTTGACCCAAGGGAAGCCTAAATATCGATTTTGAACGAAATCGGTCCAATAACAAAGAATTTCAATATGGCGGCGACTTTTTATAATTTTGGCATCTATTTCCTCTTTCTTGACCCAAGGGAAGCCTAAATATCGATTTTGAACGAAATCGGTCCAATAACAAAGAATTTCAATATGGCGGTCACTTTTTAAAATTTTGGCATCTATTTCCTCTTTCTTGACCCAAGGGAAGCCTAAATATCGATTTTGAACGAAATCGGTCCAATAACAAAGAATTTCAATATGGCGGTCACTTTTTATAATTTTGCCAATCATTTCCTCTTATTTGACCCCAGGGAAGCCCAAATATCGATTTTGAACGAAATCTATTTATTTATTTATTTATTTAATAGATATGCCAGCGATAAATTGCAATATACACTTTAAATAATACAATGTGCTTAATAAATTCTAATGCTGTTACAAATTACCAATTATAGGCATATTCAACATTGCCAGGGTAACTCCGATCAAAATTTTAAATAATTAATAAATATTAACAATGTCATAGCTAGCAAGATACAGTTATTAAATATTTACAATGTCAAAGCTAAGGAATAGATATTATTAATTTGAATTAGATGATATTAACATAAATTATTCATGCTGATATGTACAATTTTTTCTTAAAGCTAAACAAACTATCATGGAATATGTCAATGTCAGGGCACGTCGAGTTATTGTATGCATTAATAATTCGATTTATTGGGGCGAATTTGCCTAGGTTAGATTTAGAGAAGTGGGGCTGGAAGATGTTTTTGATAGGATGTCTAGAGGGTCGTCGAGGGACATGAATGCTGACGTGGTACAACAGGTCAGGGGAATCCAAGGTGCTGTGGACTATTTTATAAAGTGTTAAGAGGTCAGTCACCAACCTGCGTTTTTCCAGGGATTGGATTTTAAAATGTTTCAAGCGTGTGTCATAGTCAGCTTCTTAAGGACAAGAGTTGTCTTTGAAGGCTAGGTACCTCGTGAAGGAGCGTTGAACTCGCTCTATTCTTGAAGTGTGGATTTTGTAGTGCGGGTTCCATGCCGGGACTGCGTATTCCAGGATACTACGCACTAGTGCATTAAATATTTTTATAATGCAGTCGGTTCTCATAAAGTCACTCGTGTTACGTTTAATGAAACCCAGTAGCTTCCACGCTCGGGAGACTATTTGGTTGATGTGTTCCTTGAATGTAAGCTTACTATCGATCATAATACCGAGATCCCTGATGACTGAAACCTCCTCAAGCTGATGGTTGTGAATAAAGTAGCCAGTTCCTAGTATGTTCTTTTTACGGGTGAATTTTATGTGCGCGCATTTGGAAACGTTAAGAGTCATTCTATTTTTAGCACACCAGTCTACAATAGAGTTGAGATCATCTTGTAATAGATGATAAATCGGTCCAATAACAAAGAATTTCAATATGGCGGTCACTTTTTAAAATTTTGGCATCTATTTCCTCTTTCTTGACCCAAGGGAAGCCTAAATATCGATTTTGAACGAAATCGGTCCAATAACAAAGAATTTCAATATGGCGGCGACTTTTTATAATTTTGCCAATCATTTTCTCTTATTTGACCCCAGGGAAGCCCAAATATCGATTTTGAACGAAATCGGTCCAATAAAAAAGAATTTCAATGTGGCGGTCACTTTTAATAATTTTGCCAATCATTTCCTCTTATTTGGCCCCAGGGAAGCCCAAATATCGATTTTGAACGAAATCGGTCCAATAACAAAGAATTTCAATATGGCGGTCACTTTTTAAAATTTTGGCATCTATTTCCTCTTTCTTGACCCAAGGGAAGCCTAAATATCGATTTTGAACGAAATCGGTCCAATAACAAAGAATTTCAATATGGCGGTCACTTTTTATAATTTTGCCAATCATTTCCTCTTATTTGACCCCAGGGAAGCCCAAATATCGATTTTGAACGAAATCGGTCCAATAACAAAGAATTTCAATATGGCGGTCACTTTTTAAAATTTTGGCATCTATTTCCTCTTTCTTGACCCAAGGAAAGCCTAAATATCGATTTTGAACGAAATCGGTCCAATAACAAAGAATTTCAATATGGCGGTCACTTTTTAAAATTTTGGCATCTATTTCCTCTTTCTTGACCCAAGGGAAGCCTAAATATCGATTTTGAACGAAATCGGTCCAATAACAAAGAATTTCAATATGGCGGTCACTTTTTAAAATTTTGGCATCTATTTCCTCTTTCTTGACCCAAGGGAAGCCTAAATATCGATTTTGAACGAAATCGGTCGAAAAACAAAGAATTTCAATATGGCGGTGACTTTTTAAAATTTTGGCATCTATTTTCTCTTTCTTGACCCAAGGGAAGCCTAAATATCGATTTTGAACGAAATCGGTCGAAAAACAAAGAATTTCAATATGGCGGCGACTTTTTCAATTTTTGGCATCCATTTCCTCTGTGTAGAAGATTAATATCGTGGTTGAGCTAGCAATTAAAATATCGATGCCATCATCGACCATCCCTACGCAGACATCAATGTTTATAGGCTTTCGCCTCCTTACGGATCCGAAAGGATGCGTACGCATCCTTACGGATCCGTAAGGACGCGTACGCATCCTTACGGATCCGTAAGGACGCGTACGCATCCTTTCGGATCCGTAAGGACGCGATCCTTACAAGTGTGTCTTATAGCATCGGCATAAATGCGAATCGATCCTCACAGATGTGGTTCCACCCTTAAGGTAACTGTGAACTCCCTGTGAGTTTGTATTCTGTGACTGTGAATGACAGTAAATGACAGCAATGCACAAAAGTGAAATGTCAAATGACAGAAGCGACTGCGACTGATAAATAAGTACACAGATTAGAGGATACTACGTATAAGTATTATCTATGGACTGAGCGACAGCCGACAGGCGACAGATCACAGAACCCATGGTAGGTAGGAAATAGATGGAGATGAAGTATATAAAGTAACTACTAGTCAAGCCGGGTGCCATCCGCCATTTTATGAGCATTATGTACAACACATTATGTATTCACTCTTATTGGTTGAACTTCAGCTGTCAGCCTGTCAAGTAGTTGCGTGTTATTGGATTTGTGTCAATGGAGTATCGACTTGTCGATATTATTATAGGTGACGTTAAACGACTTGAATAAATTCTAATGCATTACTGCTCATCACCATATTATCAGATAATACAAGAAGTTTGGTGTTTATCTTATCTTCTTAATATATATAAATTACGTGTAACGTTGTTTGTCCGCGATGGACTCCTAAAGTACTTAACCGATTTTTATAAAACTTCGTAACTATCTGTAATTTGGTCCAACTTAAAAGATAGGATAGTTTTTGAATTGAGATAGTTTATTTGTTTTATTTATATAGATAAGTAGGCGGTACGAAGTTCGCTGGGTCAGCTAGTAATATATATATAAATTACGTGTCACGTTATTTGTCCACGATGGACTCCTAAACTATTTAACCGATTTTGATCAAACTTCGTTACTATCTGTAATTTAGTCCAATTTGAAAGATAGGATAGTTTTTTTGATTAGGATAGTTTATTTGTTTTATTTATATAAATAAGTTGGCGGTACGAAGTTCGCCGGGTCAACTAGTATTCTATATTTGTTTATTTATATGTAGGGCATGCAGATAGCTGTCTCATGCTAAGCACGTCATGTTTCGACTCTACCACCGCTTATAGAAAGAAATTCTACTACTATGAGCCAGCAAGTTGCTCTTTTAATGAAAAGAAATAGTGGTTTATAATTAACAAACGATTGATACATATTATAATTTATAAATGAGTACTTTTTTATATATGGTGATCTCTTTCAATTTCACAAAACGGCAGCGAAACTGTTTGGATATTCTAAGATCTTTAAAAACCTAAATCCACGCGAATAATGTGTACCTGAGTACAAACGTACGTTACGTAATTATTATTACCTATAAATACTACGTATACATAAATGCTTGATTATCGCTTCACTCCTTATCGATGTCGATAGTTTCGAAGCACACTCCCTAATGGGCGGCCATTTTATGAGCTTTTTTCTCTAGGTATGCACCCGATTTTTGTAGGTAGGTAGCAAATACATGGAGGTCCATGTATTTGCTACCTTCATGACAGAACCAGAGAAGACAGCAGTGAGCGAAAAAGCGAGTGACGGTAATTAGAAGCGGAATTATTGCATTTTGTAAAACACTCTTATGTGCAATTATTGTTCAGATCTGATTAATTTCGGGAAGTATGATGTCAACGACAGAAGGAGAACTGGATGTCGAGGTGTCCCATGAACTTGAAGATGGCGAGGTGAGTCCGAACTTTGACAATACTACTTGCTAAAACTCTCATAAAAAGTGATTTTACTTAACTATTGCTCTTTAAACAGTTATTTACCGTACAAAAACACAATAATGCTCATATTTGTGCATTTTGAAACGTGAAAACAGTGTTTTTCGTACGATAAAAAGCAGTCGTTAAAGTGCAATGACTTCTGTTATAGTTAGAGGATTCTGACGTAGAAGAGGGAACGTACATCCCCTTGGCGCGTCCAGAAACCTTCAACCCGCCGTCTTTAGTGAACATGCAGATACAGGATGAGCAGAGCGACGAAGACACGGGGCTAGAGACGTCAGGATCTGAATCGGACGATGAACCGCGTCGACGCCCGAAGCGCACCAAATTAAGGCCGAAACGTCCACAGCCACAAGCGCAGCCGGACAAAAAGGACAAATATAACGTTTGGTGTAAATCATTGCAGGTAAATAACTTGGATAGCTAATACTTTTGGATTATTTTTGTGAATAAACTTCAGTTATTAAAACAAGGAATATGAATAGTATTATATTATAAATAACTTCTTTATTATATAATGTCAAAATAAGGTTCGAGCACATTATGCCGGGCCGCAGCGTGTCGGGGCGGAGCGCAAAAATCCGCTCAAATCGCTTGAATACAATTTGTATGAATTATCGCACACTGTGCCGGGCCGCAGCAGCTCGCATTAATGCGAGGCGGATTCTCGTCCGTGCGATGCGGCCCGCCCCGCCCCGCTGCGCCCCGTCAACAGTGTGCTATAGCTAGCGGATTATAAATAGAAACTATGAGGTGAGCAATATCCCTGCAGCATCAGGCTTGAGGAGTTGAAGGTGAACATTTTTATGGGACCATTTCGCAAACATCCTCTGTCGATTAAAAAAAAAATTACGCGAATCGGTCCAGTAATCCCGCAGAAATCGGTGGACATACATAGAAAAAAAGACCGGCCGAATTGAGAACCTCCTCCTTTTTGGAAGTCGGTTAAAAATCCGTCAATGCACTGTGACCTGGCCCGTCACTAATGTGCTAGGTAAACATTTTGCGCTGCGCTGCGGCCCGCTCCGCCCCGCTGCGGCCCGGCATAATGTGCTCGAACCTATAATAAGCAAGGCAAAAAGGCTAACAATAGAAAATTACTGTGTAGTAAATAACATGCTGAGTTTTATTACAAAATCATTTTTAAATAGCAAACATTATTTTATAAAAGTATATTAAATTGATTAATGTGCTATTTTTTGTGTTTACTTGTATGTGCACAAAAAAATAAGTAAATTAATTTGGATAAAACTTTTAAACAATATTGATCCAAGTGTGATGGGTTTTTAAAGGTCAATTTTTTTTATGAAAAGGGAGCAAAGGAGCAGGCGGGTCACCTGATGTTCAGTGATGTTCAGTCTATGTCTTGGAAACATGATAAGCCATCCACTCTAATAATTTCCGCAAAGCCTCTGTGTGGAAGATAGTATAGTGCACAAGTGTAAGCACAAATGCAGCTCTCTGTTTCCCTTACACTCAAGGTTTGAAGGAACAGAAATCCGACACAAGAGGCAGATCAGGTGCAGGATCGAGAGCTTTTCATGCTCATGAGGATTATGATGAACCAATAATCCTTACTTGTTTTGACTGATTTAAAGAGTTGTGTTATTTTTTTTTTATAGGAAGACCTCCTTACAGAAGACATGGTGAGCTGTGATGTAACAAAGAAAAATAGATATGGTGTTGAATCTTATGATTACACAATTAAGTACAGGCTAGATGACGACTATGCTTCTAAGAAAATATTTACAAATAGTCACCAACAAAAACAAAATCCATACAAAACTAATAAAAGGAGTCATTCTGACAGATCCAATAAAAAGTTTATGCAAGCAAAAAGGCTCAATAGTGAACATCCCCTGGAAGAGAAGCAGATGCCAAGAGTTTTGCCAGACTTAGTTGTAACATCGGATCAACCCACAGAGCTTGTGGCTCATGATATTGCTGAGAAGTTGTCTGAAGAAAAGAAAGAACTGCTAGGTAAGTTTGCTATACTTCATAACATACAACTCTGTATCTGGGACAGATGTCATTGAAATCTTGAATATCAAGATCCAAAGTGCTCGAGTAGCAACTTGCACCAGGAAGCAAAGGAAGTTGGCAGACTTTCATTAGGTAGACCCCAGAAGCCGCTGCGGCGGCGCGGCGGCCATGGGGCTACGATACGATTGAGGACTGTGGAAGTTAATGCAACATAGAACTTTGTCACTTCAGTAGGTTTTTATTTGCCTTGTAATGCCGGGTAATCATTTTAACCCAGAGTTAGCAGCTGCTGCTTTGACAAATTTCGTATAAAGCCTCACCTAACCTGGTGTCTCTGCAAGTGGGCCTAAAACATTACTTTTACTATTTTCAGCTAGGATAGTGCAAGTAACTGGATCAAGTAAAGCTATAGAAATCTTTAAAGAAACCCAGAGAATTGAAGCGGATGGTGGAATGCTTGTTATGGTAAGTTCACCTTTTAAATACTTTTTAAGCCAAATATGACAAAATGAAAATTAAAACATAAGAAATTGAATTAAGCTGGCTTTTCACTATGGGATATAATTTTATTTATATTATATCCCCATATATAAACTATATCCTACAATTGCCCTTTAGACTATGAGATATATTTTATCGACCAGTTCAGTTGCAATAAGGTTGCAAATCAAAAGGTGCGGCAGGCATATTGTATCCTTGAAAATAATGCTTGGTTGATCGAAAAAAAATTAATAGTTTGGGATATATTAGAAACTGGACTGCAAAGAAAAAGGGTTGGTTAGAAAATCTTCAATGTCTTCAAAAGTACCTGACCTAGCTTAATGAAATAAAAACTAAATTAAACTAGTGGTTCGCCCCGAACTGAGACCTCGCGGTAACGGTTTCCCATAATTACTTATTCATTCAATAGATACATGACGATCAAAACTGACATTATTATTATGCCCGTTTTCACCAACCATACCTAAATCATCCCCTTTGTAGAAGTCTCTTTACGTAGGTAGCCCCTAAATACAATCCTAACATCCCAATGTCATTTTCACCTTTAGTTGTCCCGTAGAGGTTCGTAATAACAAAGTTGACAGAAAGTGTCAACTAACTTAACATAGGTAGCCCGTAAAAGTTAGGGAACTGTTATAGTGAAATCCTCAAGGCCTCAATCAAACTTAGGTATAGTTTTTTGGAACATTCCAATTAAATTATTTGTACACAGCGTCATCCATCGACACGATCAGAAAACATGTAAAAACAAACTGCAACGTGAAGTTTTAAATAATAATTTTAATTGAATAATATGTTACATATAGCTGCATTTGCTATATGAGATGAGAGCGCCATCTATACACATCATTGTGAAGTTCTGTTAAAAGTACTGCTGCTCATTAAAAGTCAAATAATTTAGTTTCTTTATTACATTTATCTAATTTTAGTATTTGTTGTTCAAGTACATGATATTACGCTAAAATTGTAAAACTTTCAAGCCCCAGCTTTCAATGGTTATTCAGTTGTGAGGTCAATTATAATCTCCACTTTGAAAGCCCCCCATTTCGTCAATTTTAGGAAAAAAATTAAAAAAAAAATACTTTTGTACTCTGTTCCAAATTATCTTTAAAATGAGGTACCTACTGCAACCCTATGAAACGCAAAAAAAATTTTTTTTTTCTTCGCATTCGCTTCTATGAGAGCCCCCCTGAAATAAAGATTTTTGTAATTTTTTAAGCCATTTTCGGCTGGAGGCCATCGGTTTACATATTATATCTAAAATTGAAGTAATTACGTTCAGTAATAGGGAATATGCATGATTTTTTTTTAATTTCTTAAATTAATCATTTACATCTTTATAACATATAAAAAATATAAATAGGTTTGAAAATAGTCAAATAATTTTTCAAAGTGAAATTTAAAACATTCAATAAATTTGAGCCGTTCAAACGCCACCATTAGCGCGCGCTTTTGATGACGTCATTCGACATGTCCCGTGTTTGTTTACTATAGCGTTTCAGTTACTTCATACTTATTTTCAGTTTTAATTGCTACACAAACCATGGAAGAAGTTAAAAAACCTTCTTACAAGTATTGTATGGTACCTAAGTACAAAAACACTATTATTGGTACACCCGATAAAGGGTTTTTTCGTATTCCACGAGATGCGAAAGTAAAAGTAGTAAAAAAAGTGTAAGAAAATTGTTCATGTAAATCGGAATATCGTATTTATCTAATACTTATTTACAAAAAGTATATCTTCTTCTTCTTTATCAAGCGATAGACGTCCACTGCTGGACAAAGGTCTCTTGCATGGACTTCCACAGGCCTCGGTCTTGCGCCGCCTGAATCCAGCGGCTCCCTGCGACTCGCTTGATGTCGTCGGTCCACCTGGTGGGGGGTCTGCCAACACTGCGCTTCCCGGTGCGGGGTCGCCACTACAACACCTTGGGACCCCAACGACCATCAGCTCTTCGAACTATATACCCCGCCCATTTCCACTTCAGTATCGCGACTCGCTGAGCTATGTCGGTGACTCTGGTTCTCCTACGGATCTCCTCATTTCTGATTCGATCCCGCAGGGATACTCCGAGCATAGCTCTCTCCATCGCCCGCTGAGCGGTCCTGAGCCTACTTATGAGGCCCTTAGTTAGCGAAAACAAATTAATTTGATATTATCCTTTCACTTTTACTTCTAGAGTACGGAACCAAAAAGTATATAAACATATCAAACTTGAGTGAGCTTCAATAACATAATATTACGTATAAATTATCATGATATAGACGTAAATTAGGAGTTTAGGTACACAGATGGTTATTTAAAGGTTATGTTTTGTTTTAAGTATTATTTAAACATATAAGAATAAAAATCTATGTTAAGGACTAAAATATACCATGTAACATAATAATTACATTGCAGCTTTCACTCCTTTGATCTCTGCGCTCGTAAAATCGAGATTTGATACAAAATATGCTGACATCATAAATGCATCTATTTTCGGGAGATTATCCGATTGTGCTTTGACAAAACCAGTTTCAGTCATCGACCTAGATTGACTACAAATATAAATTCACAAGTAATCACACAGGAATACAGTTTTAATCAATTTTTCTCACAAACACTGTATGAATATCGACGCCGTAAATCAACCGTAAGTCAAATGACGTCACATTTCGTTTCGACCAATGGCGACGCGTTTTGTAAGTTTGAATTTCCCTCCTTTATTTTTCACTTTCTATATAATATTTTCTGGGTTTAAATAATAACTAAATAAAAAAAATACCTTTTAAGTATAATGTTAAGGCAATAAAGAATCTAGAAAAAAATATTTGAGACAAATTTAAATTTTATGCATATTCCCTATTCAGAAGTTATAAGGCTCTGACGGATGGACGGACGGACAAGTGCAAATTCACTCAAGTAGACTAAAGACCTTCGCTTCGCTCGGTCGATAATATTTTAATGTGCTAAAATGAAAATAAAAAAATCATGAATTTAAGCTTTTTATTTTTAATAAATGAAAATGCATAGTTTTTCATTTTGAAGATTTTCTAAAAGATCTCAGGATTCTCATTATCTCAGGATATAATATTATAATAATATATATGTCGGAGCATGGTGGAGATGGCTTTAGGTAGGGTTTCAGCGTTTTAAGAGACGCGTTCTCTTAAAGCCTGATTAGTTTTGAGTAATAATTCCCGCTTCTGGTCCATGGCTAATAAATGTAAAAGAGGGGCTCTTGAGGGTACCTTGTTCGAAGAATAAACACCCCAAGTAATGAAATGATCCTTACACGCTACCTTCCCTCGTCGCGCAGCAATCGTGTCTGACTTTCCCTGCTCAGACATATACTATATACCATAGTAAAAAGGAGGCTTTATTGTAGTGTCAGCATGTTTGCTAATGCTGGTGTCCCTCACTACTATGCCCTTATTTGAAAAGAATTTTATGCTGGCCATACACAATCAATTTTACCGTCAATTCTGTATGATACTTGATGCGACGTCCAATTTGCAGTAAGTCGCAAGCCATACACGATCAGTTCAATTTCGCCGTCCAATTGGCATGACGGCGGATCAGTTTAAACCATGGCGTCACCAGTGACTGACGACGACGCGTTAGCTATAGTAGGCTTATTAAGTTATTACTCGCGCTTAAGAAAACAGAAAGAAAATATCGTTCAGAGTGGTGCAAAAAATTATCTATCTTCATATAATATATTAAAAATGTAACTGGACGAATTCTGTACATTAATATGTTTTGAAAATATTAATTGGAGGACGCTTTACTATAGATACTGAGCCCAAAATAGATTTTTTTAATTTTTTGTCTGTCTGTCTGTATCTTGGCCGCGCATCACGCCGAAACTACTGAACGGATTTAAATGAAACTTGGCATGATTTAAGTTCATACTACAAGGTAAAACATAGGATACTTTTTATCCCGAAATTCAGCACGGTTCCAGAAAAAAACAGCTGTCCCATACTTATGAGTTCATTGATGCGCGGCGAAAGTACTTTTTATCCCGGAAAATCAATGTTCCCGAGGGATTTTAAAAACTAAAACCACGCGTCTCATATTAATTTAGTGAAAGAATTGAGCATTACAAAATATTATTGTAATTATTAACGGGTGAATGAAGAAACTTTTAAACAAATCAAATAATTATAATTCATACATTTATTGTTTACAAAATAGAAAATAGAACAAAAATAGAACAAAAATATTATTAATTGCATTAAAAATACTTTTGTGTTATAGTTCTTGCAATTCACGAGGGCGACTGACTTATGATTGTGTGTGTGTGTCGTATCTGTATAAGTGTGAGCGAGCGCAATGCTCGCGCCTGCCCACTCCCACCTAGGCTTTGACAGGCACGCACACTTATGCAATGTGCATGTACACGAAGTAACCACAAGTAAAGCTCACTCGCCTTCGTCAATTGAAAAAACTGTAACAATATACCTTGAAAAATAATACACTTACCTAACTGTTTTCCTGTTGTGGTAAAATTAATTTTTTATTTGCCACAAACATGGCTCATTCTTGTAAAATTAATGAAGTCACTGAGTAATTCTCTGTATCGAGTATTATTCTGCGACATGGCGCTCATGATGTGCGTGAGTACGTTGTCACCTGCCGATGCCGACTGACGTCATGCATACTTGACCGCTCCCACACACGATCAATTTGGCAGGACGCTTGGCTTGATCAATTCGGAAGGATGAAAATCCTGAATAGAAGCCTCAATAGCCCAACGGTTAAAGGTGCGGATTGAAAACTGAAAAGTCGCAGGTTCGAATCCCACCCATTGCACTATTGTCGTACCTACTCCAGACACAAGCATTTCCGCTTATTTGGAGGGGAAGGGAGAATATTAATCAACTTCAACTTAGCTGATATTCTTTTTAGAAAAAAATCCGATTATATGGCATGGCATGGCTAATATTAAAAAAGAACTCTTAAGAATTATTATGCACTGAGACTTCACAGCCCAGAGGTCTCCATAGCCTACATATCAAAAATGTAACTTCATGAAACAGGCATACTTAATCTGCTTCTAGTATTAATTCTGATAAGGAGCCGCTGGATTCAGGCGGCGCAAGACCGAGGCCTGTGGAAGTCCAGGCAAGAGACCTATGTCCAGCAGAGAACGTCTATCGGTTGATAAAGAAGAAGAAGATATTAATTCTGTTGTTGTCGTGTGTTGCAGAATGGCACACGCAGGCGCACACCAGGTGGTATTTTCTTCTTCCTATTAAAGCGTGATGATGAAGTCTCGCAAGTAATGATCAACGACATATTTAATGAGGACCGCAGAGAGAACGCGCGCAAGATCAAGAAAACGCGAACAAAGAACCGTCAGAAGGTCATGGAGCAGTTAAAACAGAGTCTCACAGGTGATTCTTATGAATTCTGGCTTAGAACAAGTATTTGATGCAAAACGGTTTGACACTGCCTACTTACAAAAGCTTGTAAGGAAGTGTGAAAGTGTATGTACCCAAAATGGGAAAAAGAATAACATAATCATCTATCCATTCTTGCAGCCCCAAATACTGTAATAATTTATACAACTTAAGTTCCTCATACAAAAGGTTAAAGTTACTACAAAAAATTTCGCATTTTTGTCTGTAACCTGTTTATTTGGTTTTTGATAGTGGCATACAAAAATTGCTATATTATGTTTTAATGGAATGTTTTTATGAGCTGTCCTTAAGTAATGAAGTGGCATGGAACTGAGGCAGTACCATTCTATGATATTATGTACTACACGTCCGCTTCAAGTTGCCCGCTACCTCTCGTCGCGCTTCCTCGCACCGCACCTCAAGTCACTCACTTTGTACAGATAGCAACGTACCGCTCGTGATTGTCAGTACAGTGTTTTTCAAATTTTTGTTTTGTTAAGTTTTGATTTTTTTTGTTGTCTTAATTAGTTATTTATTTTTGTGTGGTTACTACTGTTCATGTCGTTTTCTATGATGAGTAAAAAAGGAAAAGTTGTGCATAGCGCAGACTATTTTAGTACTTTTATTATTGACTTTTTTCAAAGAGGTGAAAATAAGAAATTAAAAATCATGCCCTTCAACATTCAGCAAGAAAAGAAATCTTCCATTACTGTCGTGGTAAACAATAAAAATACAATAATTTTTTATGTCAATGGTAGGGTATGCCGTCATTTTGTAACGGTTGTCGACGGCTAACTTGAATCAGACATGTAGTACTTACATTTCAAATCTTTTCTGTCAGACTCGGAGCTGCCATCGCTGCTTTCGCGGAGCGAGGCGACAGTGCAGTCCGAGCACGGCTCCAACCCGCCTCCTTCGCCGGCGACAGACGCGCGCGACGGCTCCAGCGACACCGACGCGCAGTCGCACGTGGAGCTGCCGCCCTCCCCGCCGCGCCCGCGCTCCCCCCTCCCCACCCCGCCCGACCGAACCGAAACGCGGCACGTGCAGAACTACGACGATGATGATTTCTTAGAAGTTATGTGTAACGAAGACATGGAGTTGTTCTGAATACACAAGCTATCCCCAGTGCTGTGTGCCTCTCAATTTTAGAGCCAAGTGATAATGTACAGCCCCTGTGTCTGTTCGTGAGTGACCATGTGCTACTGTTATTTACTGTGGATGTATGTGGACTTGGAATACTCCATAATTATTATCACTTAACTTACACTAACAGAAGCAGCAGAAGCAGTGATAGCCTAGTGGTTAAGACTGTGGTCTCCTATTTGGGGGGTCGCAGGTTAGATCCCGGGTATGCACCTCTGACTTTTCGGAGTCAAGTGCCTTTAAGCAATTAAATATCACTTGCTTCAACGTTGAAGGAAAACATCGTGAGGAAACCATAATGTTCTCGAAGGTGTGTGAAGTCCGCCAATTCGCATTGGGCCAGCGTGGTGGACTATGGCCTATAACCCTTCTCTGAGAGGAGACCTGCGCTCAGTAGTGAGCCGTTGATGTGTTGCTAATGATGATGATGATGATGAAGTTCTTACATGGTGTAAGCCAAATAGTAGTAAACTTTTTATAAGGGTAAAAAATATATATAAATCTTGTCAGCCGAGTTTGCTAGATCTATGGTCATTATTCCTACAAAAAAATATGTGTCCATTGAGTTTTCTGCAATTTAGATAGTGAATTTGAGTCAGGCAGTGTTAGAACTTAAGTGTTGATATAGCTCATGACAAGGCAGGAATGCATGCAACATAATGAGACCTTGTTGTCATAAAACATGATTACACACACAATCAATGCATGTTCTCATAATTATATTTGCAAGATTGTAATGTGTATGTAAATTGAGGTGCCTTTTATGAACAAAATTCCAAACACTATTTATTACAGCATTGGTGGCCTAATTATTGACTTTCATTCAGGGCAACGTCGCCAGAGGTACGGCAGGCCCGGCCGCCCGCGTATAACCCAAGCCTAAGTGGGTAAAATCCTATGCTATGCACTCCTTCATTGTCATGAACATTTGAATGAAACTATATTAGTTCATGAATATGAATTGTGATGGCAGTAATCCTGAGTGGATACTGAACGTTATGATGATATATTTTTGTGTATTTACATAAAGGGTGAAGAGTGAAAGAATCCTGTTTCCATTCATTATGATTGTTGTTTATATTATATTTTATTTTTAAGTCATGTCTCTTATATTATGATAACTTAATAATAGGTTTTTCAGAATAGTTAATGACTAATGTTTTAAAATATTCGGGTTTGTCTTTACCAACTTTCATTATATTATTGTTAGTGGCCTATTCACAGTCACTTTTATAATAGGTACTTATGTAGTCTGATTAACAGAGGTGATTGCATAATGGTATAAGCAATGGTAGCCTAGTCGTTAAGATGTTGGTCTCCTTTTTGGAGGGATCTGTGTTCAAATCCCAGGCAAACCGTTAACATTCGAAGTTATGTATGTTATAAGCAATTTACTATCACTTCCTTTAATGTTGAAGGAAAACATTGTGTGCAACATTGTATTTAGGGTCATTCTTGACCATATTCTTGTAGCAAGCGCCTTACCAATTCTGTTGTTCAAATTTTGAGTAAACTAGATCAGAATATAAAATTGTGTATGTGGCTTTTGTGCAATCATCATAACTAATTGTAGAAAATTGGTTCTAATAATGTAACTACAATAGCCTAAACTGTTCTTTTTAGGGTTCCGTACCAAAATGGTAAAAATGGAACCCTTATGGTGAGACTTTCTCTGTCCGTCTGTCTGTCACAGTCGATTATTTTAGTAACTATTAAAGCTATCGACATGAAATTTGGAATAGTTGTGTATAATAGTGGCCCAATATCATTTATTAAAAGAGGGGTAAAATCGGGGGTTTGAAATTTCAAGGTAAGATAACTATACCGAGTGGGGTATCATATGGCCAAAATGTTGAAAAAAATACAAGTTTACCAATCGGAAAATCAGAAATAATTATGGTCAATATATATGTTATGTTTATGTTTATTTTACAGGAGAATTAAGAAATAAAACCAACGCTCTAACTAGCATATATTTTATTTTATATTAACAATAAACCTCTGCAAACAAAGTTAACGATGAATAAGCAAATTAATTTAGTATTATCGTTTTACTTTTGGAGTACGGAACCCTCGCTGCGCGAGTCCGACTCGCACTTGGCCTTTTTTTTTGTTATTAGTCATAATCATTAAATAAGTATTGCATTGTATTCTTTAAATATGTCTTCATTGTATTTTATAAAAAAACGTGCAGATTTTTCTTTTTGCATAATTTGAATACATAAGGTGGATGAATATTGGACAAATCAAAATACCATTAATGCCACTTATACTGTAATTTTTGTAATTTAAAATAATAATCTTTTATTGTAGAAATATTACACATAAAATGTTCCTACAATATTGCCCTAATACAATGTTCAAATATAAATTTACACTATTTTTATACAATAGCCAACTTCAGTCTACTGTTGGTACAAATATCTGGGCATTATTTTATGCGCTTTAAAAAATATTACCTTTAGTAGTGCCCACTGTCAGAGTGGAGTAGAGCAGAAGCAGCGTGTTAGAACAAACCAAAGTTACGCACATGGGCAATAGGAGTGGTGACACAAAGCAGTTGCGGGCCGCGGCATGCCGGAGACGCCTCCGTTTTTCGTTCATAAATTATGATTTACCATATTTCAAACCATAACTATAACTTACCATATTATTTCAAAGTACATAGTGCTGGTATAATATTATACTTATTACAAATCTTAGAGCCCATGTAACTTTGAAAGTAGTCAAGAAATCCTATAAACTACAAAGACAGATTATTTTCTAGAACATGTCCCACATAATATAATATTCACATGTACTTACATTGATTGTGATTGGGGATACGTTTGAATTCAATCTGGAGACTTAGGTTCAGTTCAGACAGAATAGAAAAATGCGCGACCAATTTACTGGCTGCATTGAAAATAGGACCATATTACCAAAGTAATATGGTCCTATTTTCAATGGAGCCAGTAAATGTTCTGTCTGAAATGACCCTTATGATGGTGCACTTCTGCTCCATGTTTACATTGGGCCTTACGCTGCTTTTTCAGCAGGGATGTGCAGGACTGACCAATAAGATCCCTCCATTTTCATGACTTAAGTATAAAAATGAAGTGCAGATCATATTAAGTATGACCTCTAGACATGGCACTCCAAGCATCCTTCCACATCCCTAGTAGAAAGCCTACCTCAATTGGCCCAAAACTTGTGCTGTATTATGTAACTAGGAAGTAGACAATACTACTGCTGCATTGTAGTACTGCTTTCCTTCAGTTTAATGTTTATTTGGTCAGTTATCTAGCGGGCTGTAGCTACTTTTTTACTAAGAAATATTAATTTTTCTTAGTTGTGTATATAAGAACTTGTACAATTCTCCCAACCTATTAAAGAGCAGTTTAATAAAGTTTTGTAAAAATATTATTTTAAGTGTTCTTTTCAATTTTAGAATACCTGTGATCCATTTTGTTTGTACTTTTGTACAAATAAAACACTGATACAATATTATCACAGATTTATTAGATAGACAAAAGAATAATGCATATTTAACTTAAATTAATTGGTGGGAAATTTAATTGGGACCTTTTGTATTGATTCAAAGTGCGTTATGTGCAATTCAAATCTGACAGCATCTAACTACAGCAAAAATGCAATAAAGAAAAACTGCAAAAAATCGTCTTAAGATTTTTAAAATAAATATGTTTTTTGAAAGGTTCCTTTTAAAATTAATAAACATAAAATAAAAAAAAGCAACTGTATGCAGTGGTTTTGCATTTTTTTAGGGAAACTTAATTTTTGAAGTATAAGTAATTTCGCACAAAACGGCGCGCGATGTTTTAATGGATCAGGGAAATAATTATTGTTTTGTTATTTTTTAAATTCTACACATTTATTTTAAAAATTCAAAGACCTTGTAATACATATTTTTTGTAATTTTCTAGACTGAATGTCTAATTAAAGTGCAACTTCGCTTTTAAAGAATTTAAAATTATTTGAATTATAATAATTGTCAATTACACATTTCATTATTCCTTTATTGAATTATCCCTCAGGTTCATTGCGCTTCTTCCAGTCTGAATACTATATAATTTTTCTGCTCAGCTATCACATTCAAAATGGCTTAAAAATATTGTAAAGAATGAGTGTGTCCTTAACTTGGAACTTATTAATAGTTGTACATATTCAATATAGCAAGCACAAGAAATGATCAATCTTTGGATATTCATCTTTGTTTGACTTCATGACTTATCACTTAGGTACATACTTATTTAGAATTTGTGCTATCTATGGGAAGTCCAACATCTGAAAAAAATAAATTGATAATATGAATCTCATTTAAAATCTCTTAAGCTTTTAGACTTGAGAAACAAAATGAAGACTGAATAATTGAATCCCATTAATATTATGAATGCAAAAGTTTATGAGGATGGATGTATGGATGGATGTTTGTTACTCAACCTCAATTTGTTGTAATTTGTATAGTTACAAAATCTGCTGTTTAACTTAGTTAACTTGGACCAAACTGCTTAATCATGTTTAGTTAAAGTAATGCTGTCCTTCTCATGTCAGCTCTGAAATAGTATTCTCAAAAAGTGACAGCATTACAAAATTTAACTAAACATGATTAACTGCCGCACTCAGAGTCGCTAATCGTTACTTAATGATGAGATCTTGGATTTTAAAATGTTTCACTCTCAGAAGTTAATGCTTTGTTTGTACATTAATAACAGTTCAGTAATAGATTTAATGATAATTAATTAATTACTCATTAAATATATAATTTAATACATGCGGCTGAGTGCAGCAGGTAATCACAAGTCAATGATTAATTATTAATCATAATTTAATGAATGACACTGAGTGTGGCAGTAAGGCCCAGTTGCGTGACACACTGTTATAGTTAAATTATCATTATAGCTAAATGTGACAGCCGAAACAGTGTTTCAGCTGTAACTTAACTTAAACAGCGCCTCACACAACTGGGCCTAAGCTATTTGGTGCTAGTCAGCCTAAGATTAGATTGATTTTAACTTTTGAATATAAATTCTTTGTATTTTTATTGATGCTGTCTATGTAAAAAGTAAAACAGTACCAGTTGTGGAAGACATTTTTCTACATGCTCAAAGTCAACTTTGTTGCATCCTTCCAGTAAAGCCTGGCTCGAGGCGCGCAGGCACGTCTCAGTGACTAGGCACTTGGCCACCTCCACCACAAGTGTGAGTGCATCATTGTCCAACTTTGTTTTATTGTCTTGAAACGACCCATTCAGTAGCTCTTTTATGATATCCTGGTAGAAAAAAATAACTGCTTTTAATAAATTATATTTTAAGTTATAATTACTAAAAGTAGTCTATTGGTTAAGATATCAGCTTCCTATTCGGGGGTCCGGGGTTCGATTTATGTCGGTAAATAAATACCAAATCTATACTAATATACTTTAATATCTCCCTTCAGATAGTGACTGTAGTGATAGTTCAAGGCTGTTCTTCAATCACGCAGCAACGGATCAACGTGATATTTTGTATGCGTACAAAAGTTCACCTGCTGGAATGAGGCTACTTTTTATCTCGTCAAAATTTAAAAGCAATTTTTATAAACCCAACTCCACGGGTTTAATTTGAGGTTTTAATTCCGGGTTTTTACCTAATAAAAATAAAACTCACTTGTTTTATAGAACTTTTAACTACAGATGTTACTGATGCAGGATCTATGTTACCATCGTCTTCAATACTGTGGCGAGCCATGTTTGATGTTACGGTCAAACTGAACTGAAAACAATGTCGGTAACAAAAAGCCTATTATTATAATAGAATATTAACCTTCTTTGAGCTTTATTTTAGTTTTATTCTTAAATTCAACTAAAACTTCCAATAGGTATACAATATGTACATTATAAAATAAAATGTATGACAGAATATTAAAATGTATACCATGGAACTAGGAAAACGACTAAGTCATATAATCCTCTTCTAAACCACAGATCACTAATAAACTAAATAGTATAGATCACAGGTGTTTTCCGATATACACTGCAAGCACTGCTCAGTGCTTACTGGTGAAAACTGAAAAATTCGTTCCGTTATGGACTGCCAGTACACTGCCGGCCGGCCGCAGTAACGGAAATGCAGTGAAGATTCATAGAAGTAGAAACATGGAACTAGGAATTACGACTAGTAGAAAATTAGTCTATCAGTGTGACTACCATTATTGCGTCGGTATCTTCTTGGATCTATAAGTGGGGCAAGTGGGGTATCTTGGCGCACGCATTCCCCTTTGCCGAAGTGTAACATAAACGACGTACCCAAGAAGTTTAGATATTTTTGGAGGTATTTAGGCTTCTTGGACGTACGGTCTACGGATCAGTTTTTAATAATTATTTGCTGGTGTGCTCATTTTCTGTAAGTGTGACAGCTTTTAGACAGTTAGTGTGTGCTCATGGAGACGTAGTGAATAAGTTGTTCTGTACGTGTTTACCTCACCTCCCGCGGAAAGTGGCAGAGTTTATTTATAGCTTGAGCGCAAGAGCTAGGCACTGCCTGAGGGATGTGGGCGGTGAGACGGGGGAGAGTTTGACAACGGGGGAGAGTAAGACGTTGACTAGACGCATATGAGATATTTTAGGGCAGATAAATCTCAGGATAACATGTCGGAAACAATTATAACAAAAAAAAAATATATTTCCTGGTTAAACAAGAATAAACGCATATCTAAAATGAGTACATTTTATTATTTACGATACAGTAGCCTCTGCCACTAATTTATTAATGTTCATATCATATTTGTGTTCTATACTTTCCTTGCCACCCTTTCGTTTGAGAAAAAAACTGTGCACAGTGTAAATAACATTTTTTACATTACGCGGAATTGGCGGACCCCAGGATATTTTATCTCGTGTGTGTTTGGGACAAAGGGGCGCAAACAACTAAGACGTGTGACCGTCGCCGTGGTCGACGGCAGAGATGGGTCCGCCAATTCCACGTAATGTCAAAAATGTTATTTACACTGTGCACAGTTTTTTTCTCAAACGAAAGGGTGACAAGGAAAGTATAGAACACAAATATGATATGAACATTAATAAATTAGTGGCAGAGGCTACTGTATCGTAAATAACTAGTGGTTCGCCCCGAACTGAGACCTCGCGGTAAAGGTATCCCATGATTATTCATTCAATCGATACATGATAACCAAAACTGACATTATTATTATGCCCGTTTTCACCAAACATACCTAAATCATCCCCTAAGTAGGAGTCTCTTAACGTAGGTAGCTCCTAAATACAATCCTAAGTCCTAACATCCGTCCCAATATCCTTTTAGGTGTCCCGTACAGGATCGTGATAAATAAGTTGACAGAAAACATCAATCACCTAACTTATAGGTAGCCCGTAAAGGTTAGGGAACGTTAGTGAAAACATTGAATTATTATGTAGGTACTAACGAGTGAAACCGGGTTACGGGCATCTGTACAAATCGTCATCTATCGACGCGAATAGAAAATATACAATATTTAACTAAAATTTAACTAAAAAATAATTTTAATTGAATAATATGGTACAAAAAAAATTACAATACAATTATTGTATTATAATAAGTAGGTAACTAAATAATAATGGTCGACGCAAAACTGTTTTTGGGATAGGTCGTTAGTCGTAACTCGTAGTTCCATGGGAATAGTTACTGACTGCGCCATCTATTAGCATTATTGTGAAGCTATGTTGATGCGATATGAATTACTGATGTACATTAAAAATTAAATAATCTCGTTTCTTTATAATATTCATATAATTTTAGTATTTGTTGTTCAAGTACAGGATATAAGTGACCTAAAAACATAAAATCAAGCGAGCGTATAAAATCGCCACTTTGAAAGCCCCCCATTTCGTCAATTTTAAGGGAAAAATTAAAAAAATATATTTTTGTACTCAGTTCAAAATTATCTTTAAAATGATACGTAACAATTTTATGTAACGCGATATTTTTTTTTTTACTTCGCATTCGCTTCTATGAGAGCCCCCCTGAAATAAAGATTTTTATAACTTTTTAAGCCATTTTCGGCTGGAGGCCATCGGTTTACATATTATATCTAAATTTGAAGTAATTACGTTCAGTAATTCAAAAGTTATAAGGCTCTGACAGACGGACGGACGGACGGACGGACAAGTGCAAATCGCTCTAGTTAACTCAGAGACCTCGCTTCGCTCGGTCAATAAAGTGTACTCATTTTAGATATGCGTTTATTCTTGTTTAACCAGGAAATAATTTTGTTTTTGTTATAATTACCCATTACATTTATTAAGACATTTTCCGACATGTTATCCTGAGATTTATCTGCCCTAAAATATCTCATGTGCGTCTAGTCAACGTCTTGTCAAACGCGCCCTCCCCCGTCTCACCGCCCACATACCTCAGGAAGACCTCAGGCGCTGACTAGCTCTTGCGTTCAAACTTTTAAGCTTTCTTTTTCTTGTCCTGCTTTAAATTGTCGAAGTTTGGTCATTTTGTATGTCTGTGCTTGGTCATAAGGTATATAATAGACGTAATTTTTGTCACCTATTAATTATAATTACTCACATGGAATTTTAGTGACAAACCATGCTTAGTCACAAACTTTTTAGTACTAGGTACTTGCTTAGTTTAAAAAAGCTATTACAGGCTACAGTTGACTGGACTAGAACTCAGAGCCGTTAAACCAGATAGAAAAAAAAATACAGCTGACATACGCACATGGAACAAGGAATTAAGACCAATAGGGTATTTGACTACTTTTAAACTAGTGGTTCGCCCCAAACTGAGACCTCGCGGTAACGGTTTCCCATAATTACTTATTCATTCAATAGATACATGACGATCAAAATTGACATTAACTGCAAAATTGACATAAACAAACTGCAAAGTGAAGTTTTATTGATGTTTGCTAAATGACTAAATAATAATTTTAATTGAATAATATGTTACATATAGCTGCATTTGCTATATAAGATGAGAGCGCCATCTATTGACATCATTGTGAAGTTCTGTTGTTGCTGCTCATTAAAAGTTAAATAATTTAGTTTCCTTATTACATTTATCTAATTTTAGTATTTGTTGTTCAAGTACATGATATTACGCTAAAATTATAAAACTTTCAAGCCCCAGCTTTCAATGGTTATTCCGTTGTGAGGTCAAATATAATCTCCACTTTGAAAGCCCCCCATTTCGTCAATTTTAGGAAAAAAATTAAAAAAAAAATACTTTTGTACTCTGTTCCAAATTATCTTTAAAATGAGGTACTGTAACCCTATGAAACGCAAAAATTTTTTTTTTCTTCGCATTCGCTTCTATGAGAGCCCCCCTGAAATAAAGATTTTTATAACTTTGTAAGCCATTTTCGGCTGGAGGCCATCGGTTTACATATTATATCTAAAATTGAAGTAATTACGTTCAGTAATTCAGAAGTTATAAGGCTCTGACAGACGGACGGACGGACGGACGGACGGACGGACGGACAAGTGCAAATTCACTCAAGTAGACTCAAAGACCTTCGCTTCGCTCGGTCGAAAATCATATTAAATTGTTAATAATGCTATGCTGAAGCTAAGAAAACGTTTATTTCGGCATAATTTTCAGTATTTTTCATAAAAATCGAGAAATAAATTCAAAAAATAAATTGCCGCAGAAACGTTCCATTTGTTTTCATGACGTCACAGTTCACACACAGTTCAATGACAATTCCAAAGCCCAAAGGTGGCGTGAACTGTGACGTCATTCGAGATTCAAGAACGTTTTCGATCTCGTGAACATGGCCAGGATTATAGCAATTTTAATTAATGTTTTCTAATTAAATAAAGCTTTATTTTTTAGTTTTGTCGTATGGAATAATGTTTTTAGATAATAATCTTTTAGGATGAGACCAGATGAAACGATATATAAAGGTCAAATACCGTAGTAGGTACAAGTAGGTACGATAAGTTGGGCATCACTCATTCTATTTTCATGGACTTGAGGTTGGGTGACATTGACATTTGATTGTGACATTTGAAATTTTACTTTGAAGTTTGATTTTAATTGATTCTACGTAGTATCCTCTAATCTGTGATTGATTCCAATTTACAACCATAGACCACGAACACTAGGATTTACAACCTCTGGCTCTCGTAAGAGAGTAGTATATTCTTTGATTTACAATACAAATTGCCCATTCGATCGACTTGATATACTGCAAAAAATGCAAAATTAACTGTAAAATTCAATTGTTTCAATTAAATAATTTCTGAGTTTAATCAATCTGTCAATTTAAGGTTAATAATCTGAGTTTTTATTGTACAACTGCGATAAATTCCTGTACCTACTAATTTTATTGTGTCTACTGGATTTGTTTACGTAATTCTTTAACCTCTTATTTAGGAATTCATTATTTATTTTGTACACAGACAATGTCGATCTCGCCTTTTCTGCGGAACCCTTTCACCGACCTCACGGGCGGGTTGGTGTCCCATCAGATGCTTGGGTCATGCCAGAAGCAAGAGATCCGTTTCATGGACTGCCTGGAGGCCTACGGACTCGACCGTGGCAAGGTGAAGTGTGCGGAGCTGTTTGACGACTTCCACGAGTGTCAAACCAAGACTAAGCAGTTCAAGAGATTTGTGGTGGGGGGTATTTCTTTTTTATTTGTACTGTTAGAGCTAGATTGCAATCTGACGTGATGGTGAATGTCAGTCTTTAAAACTGAAAAGGAGTGTGTCAGTATTCATTCGTTTATAATTGAATTTTGATTAAGTTGATAATTAATAATAAGGAATCAAACTTAATGTAATCATGATATATAAATAATAGAAACAAATCTTCATATTTGTGGTTTGTCACATACTGGAAAAATATATCATTTTAAAGTTACACAGGCTAAAAGATTTATATCAAACTTTTTAGTAGGTGTTAACCATGAACGGTTTAGTTAAATTTTATTATTCACTTCATCATCATCATCAATCGCTCACTATTGAGTGCAGAACTCTTCTCAGAGAAGGGTTTTAGGCCTAGTCCACCACTCTGGCCCAATGTGAATTGGCGGATTTCAAATGCCTTCGAAAACATTATGCAGAACACTCAGGTGTGCAGGTTTCTTCACAATGTTTTCTTTCACCATTAAAGTATGTGATATTTAATTTATTAAACTCACATAACTTCTAAAAGTCGGAGGTGCGTACCGGAAATGGAACCTGCAACCGCCCCGAATAAGAGACCTCAGTCCTAACCATTAGGCCATCACTGCTCCTTCCATCCATCCATTATTCATATTTTAATTCTGGCCATCTATTGGTTGATAAAGAATAAGAAGGAAGGACTGTACTACTTGTTTAACACCTGTGTCACAAAATACAACAGGAAAACCAACAATATACCTAGTTGTTTCAGTATATCAGTAATTAACCTGTTAAAGTAAAAAATGCTTTCCAAAAAAATTTAAAGTAAACTTTTTTCCAGGCTATGAGAAAGGAAAGGGACAGACAGATTGCGGAAGGAAAACTTAAGGGAGATGAAAAATATTTGAGCCCCAGAGTAGACAGTTTCTAAATCATGTAAATTATGTCAATAAAATTTATTTCAGTAATATAGTCTCTAAATTATTCTAATGAGTTTTCTTTATTATTAAAGAAGTGATATTACCAAATAAAATATCTTTATCAACTTATCAAGTCTTTTATAAGTATAAATAAATAATAATTGTAATCTTGTTGATCACTCATCATAATAATAATAATAATAACCTGGCAACCCTAAATGTCAGTATATTTTTTCTCCATTACATTTTCGCCGAAATAATTATTATACAACCGATCTCAACATAATTTTAGATTTAATTTAATAAATTTACCATACTAAAAACTAATTAGAAGAACCAAAACCTAATTAGAAGAATCAGAAACCATGAAGAAAATTAAAATAGCCCGAAATATAACTGACACAAGCTGTCAATAGATGCCATATGATGAATACAAAAGAAATTAATAATGTAGAATGCTGACACGATCCAGGGCACGGAACGCACAAACACCATCCCCGGACTCGTCACTCAACCCCGCCTCGCAGCCACCCGGGACCACGCCCAATGCTGCAGTTGCGTCGAGTTCGAGCGACGAGTTTTTCTCCCCGCCGACGTCGCCACCACCAGTACATCGTCGTGGGAGAGGCCGGCCGCCGACTTGCTTGGGATCCCGAGGCCCACCGGCTTCTGATAGGGTCCCCGCTTCCGGCGGTAGTGTGTCGCGCATGAGATGGACAACATCCATCAATGAAAATGTCATGCGCGCATACTTAGGGGCTACTGAGGGTGGAACCAACATGACCGCGTACCGTGCTAGGATGCATGCTTTGTTTCAGGTCCTTGAACCAGCTCTCAATGTGTCGGCTCAGCGACTGTCGGACCAGGTGCGGGTTATTCAGCGTAATCACATGCTGGACAACGCCGTGCTTGATCGGCTTCGCTCTGAACTGCAATGTAACCGCGCTACCCCCTCCTCACCGCAAGCTCCAGCACAATCGCAAACTGCTCATGCGATTTCGCTGCAGCCCACTCAGGCTGGTGAGGGACAGGATAGCGGGGCTGCACATGTAAGTACCCAGTGTAGTGAACAATTGAGGAGTGCTTTGGAGAGTGCTATTCAGGAATATAGATCTTCACCACCCGAGTTTAGACCGCGGTTACCTCGGTTGCCCATGAAAAATAAGAACAAAGCGCTAATGGGTGCCCTGGATTCGCTGCTGCCGAGTTATTTTGACAGCAGCGAAGACCTTTCCGACACACATTCGATTCTGTACTGCGCGGCTGTCGCGGCATGTCGTGTTGCTAATGTAAAGTTTATTAATAATGATACAGCAACACGACCGAAGCCTGCCGCACCAGCCTGGCAGTGCAGGATCGAACGTCGTATTGATGGGGCTAGGGCACTCATTGGAAAACTACTCTGCTTCAGGGAGGGCAACACTCGCCCTAGAGTCATGCGCTATGTGAGGCGCGCTTTCTTGGGGACTGATATCAGCCCTCAAGATTATATGGCGCGCGTCACTGAGCGCATTGACTTCCTGAAACAGAAGGTCTCGGCATGGGCTAGCCGTATTCGTAGATACAAGAGCCGGGTCGAGAGATATACCCTGAATCGCACTTTCCAAAGCGATCAGAGGCGGGTATATCGAGGTTGGGAACACCCTGACCAAGGTGTCACCGATGCGCGCCTACCGGATGATGAAGCCATGACCTCATTCTGGCGCAACATCTGGTCGGCACCTGTCGCTCACACAGGGTGGTTGGACGTGGGATGTAGAAAGAGCCTGCGATCAAATTCCAGAAATGGACCTAGTTACTATTACCCCTGAAGAAGTGGCCACTGCAGCCCGCCCCGTGCCCAATAATTGGGCCCCAATTGGAAATCCCCTGGGTCGGACGGGCTGCACAACTTTTGGATAAAGTGGCTACGCAGCTCGCACGCTCGTCTGGCATCCCAATTCCAATCATCTCTAGAGTCAGAGTCGCTACCCCAGTTTCTGACAACAGGTATTACCCTCCTGCTCCATAAGTCAGGTAGTACCACGGAGCCCAAAAATTATAGGCCGATTACGTGCCTACCAACATTGTATAAACTTCTTACATCCATTCTGAGAACAAAAATTAACGATCATATCGATACAAAATCCATCATGTCTATTTCTCAGAACGGATGTAGGAATGACTCCCGTGGTACTAAGGAGCTTCCCCTCATTGATATGGCCATTTGTCAACAGGTTCGGCGCTCCCGAAGGGATCTGTCGACATGTTGGATAGACTATAAGAAGGCCTACGACTCTGTGCCCCATACATGGCTCATGAAGGTGCTGGAACTGTACAAAGTAAACTCAGTACTACGCGCCTTCCTACAGACGTGTATGGGGCAGTGGAGGACAGTCCTTCACTATCCAGGGTGTTGCCGGACCCTGGGGAGCGCGGAACCTATAAGGATTGAGCGAGGTATATTCCAGGGCGATAGTTTGAGTCCTTTGTGGTTTTGCCTGGCTCTGAATCCTCTGAGTACTCTCTTGGAGAATTCAGGGCTAGGTTACCGGTTGAGGAGAGGTGGTCAGGTTATATCACACCTCCTTTACATGGATGACCTAAAACTCATTGCCCCCAACAAATCACATCTACTAGAGTTACTAAAGGTAACTAAAGCCTTTAGTGATTCCATTAGGATGGAATTTGGTGTGGACAAATGTGCGGTCATGCATGTAAAGCGAGGGAGGATTGTGGAATCTGAGGGGGTTGAGCTCTCGGATTCCATATACCTCAGATCGCTCTCCCCAACTGAAGCCTACAAATACTTGGGCATGGCGGAGGCGTTAGGTATCAGAGAGGCCGACATGAGGCAGTCGGTGAGGGAGCGTTTCCTTGGCCGTCTGAAGAAAGTGCTGAAAAGCCTTTTGTCGGGCGGCAATAAGGTGCGCGCCTTCAACGGTTGGGTCATGCCAGTCTTGATGTATTCCTTCGGCATAATCAGGTGGACTCAGACTGAGCTTGACGCCCTGGACAGACAAGTTCGTGCGCTGCTGACCGCATATCGGATGCATCACCCGCGCTCCTCGGTGATGAGGCTGTACATTCCGCGGAAGTGTGGGGGAAGAGGCCTTTTGAATGCCAAAACCCTCCACAACCGCGAGGTGTGCAGCCTCAGGGAGTACTTTCTCCACGCCAAGACGGAGATGCACCGCGATGTGGTCGCAGTGGACAGGGGTCTGACGCCGCTCTCCTTGGCTAACGAGAACTGGCGCATACCTGTGGTGCTCAGTACCAATGACCGCAGGGTTGTATGGCAAGGTAAGGAGCTTCACGGACGCTTTTATCGGGCCCTCCACGGGCCTGATGTTGACTTTGAAGCGTCCGTGGCCTGGCTGCGCTTTGGTGACCTCTTTGGGGAAACCGAAGGGTTTGTATGTGCAATTATGGACGAGGTCATGATGACAAACAATTACAGAAAATACATTGTGAAGGATGGAACGGTAGACGTATGTCGGGCATGTCGCCGTCCTGGAGAAACTATCCGTCACATTGTCTCTGGTTGTTCTCATCTGGCTAACGGCGAATACTTACACAGACATAACCAAGTGGCCAGGATTATCCACCAGCAACTTGCCTTGAAATACAATCTTGTGGAATCGGAGGTACCGTACTACAAGTATGTGCCCGACCCAGTTCTTGAAAATGGTCATATCACACTGTACTGGGATCGATCTATCATTACAGACAGGACTATTGTAGCCAATAAGCCTGACATAGTGGTGATAGATCGATCAGAGCGCCGTGCAATGATTGTTGATGTTGCTGTCCCGCATGACGAGAACCTCGTGAAAGCCGAGAAAGAGAAACTCACCAAGTATCTCGACTTGGCGCACGAGGTTGTCGCCATGTGGAATGTAGACTCAGCAATCATTGTACCGATAGTTGTCACCGCTAATGGTCTTATAGCCAAGAGCCTCGACCAACATCTTTCGAGGCTCTCGTTGGGTAGCTGGGTCAAGGGCCAGATCCAGAAGGCTGTTCTCCTGGACACGGCTCGCATAGTCAGGAGGTTCCTCTCTCTGGGGCCCTGACCGCCGGTTGCTTGGACCCTGTTCCCGAGGCCGGTGGACCGCTATTTTTTATATTTTTAAATGTTTTTTTTTTATAATCAAATATTTAAAAATGTAAATTATATGATATAAATGAAATAAATGTAAATAATAATAATAGTATCTCGACTTGGCGCACGAGGTTGTCGCCATGTGGAATGTAGACTCAGCAATCATTGTACCGATAGTCGTCACCGCTAATGGTCTCATAGCCAAGAGCCTCGACCAACATCTTTCGAGGCTCTCGTTGGGTAGCTGGGTCAAGGGCCAGATCCAGAAGGCTGTTCTCCTGGACACGGCTCGCATAGTCAGGAGGTTCCTCTCTCTGGGGCCCTGACCGCCGGTTGCTTGGACCCTGTTCCCGAGGCCGGTGGACCGCTATTTTTTATATTTTTAAAGTTTTTTTTTTATAATCAAATATTTAAAAATGTAAATTATATGATATAAATGAAATAAATGTAAATAATAATAACCTGGCAACCCTGAATGTCAGCATAGATATATTTTTACCTTTACATTTTCGCCAAAATAAATATACAACAGATCTCAACAGAATTTTCGATTATATTTAATAAATTTGCCATAGTAAAAACTAATTAGAAGAACCAAAACCTAATTAGAAGAATTAGAAACCATGAAGAAAATTAAAATAGTCCGAAATATAACTGACACAAGCTGTCAATAGATGCCTGATAGAATACAAAAGAAATTAGACGAATTAATAATGTAGAATGCTGACATGCTGACACCATCCAGAGCACGGAACGCACAAACACCACCCCCGGACTCGTCACTCAGTCCCGCCTCGCAGCCACCCGGGACCACGCCCAATGCTGCAGTTGCGTCGAGTTCGAGCGACGAGTTTTTCTCCCCGCCGACGTCGCCACCACCAGTACATCGTCGTGGGAGAGGCCGGCCGCCGACTTGCTTGGGATCCCGAGGCCCACCGGCTTCTGATAGGGTCCCCGCTTCCGGCGGTAGTGTGTCACGCATGAGGTGGACAACATCCATTAATGAAAATGTCATGCGCGCATACTTAGGGGCTACTGAGGGTGGAACCAACATGACCGCGTACCGTGCTAGGATGCATGCTTTGTTTCAGGTCCTTGAACCAGCTCTTAATGTGTCGGCTCAGCGACTGTCGGACCAGGTGCGGGTTATTCAGCGTAATCACATGCTGGACAACGCCGTGCTTGATCGGCTTCGTTCTGAACTGCAATGTAACCGCGCTACCCCCCCCCCCCCCCCCTCACCGCAAGCTCCAGCACAATCGCAAACTGCTCATACGATTTCGCTGCAGCCCACTCAGGCTGGTGAGGGACAGGATAGCGGGGCTGCACATGTAAGTACCCAGTGTAGTGAACAATTGAGGAGTGCTTTGGAGAGTGCTATTCGGGAATATAGATATTCACCACCCGAGTTTAGACCGCGGTTACCTCGGTTGCCTATGAAAAATAAGATCAAAGCGCTAATGGGTGCCCTGGATTCGCTGCTGCCGAGTTATTTTGACAGCAGCGAAGACCTTTCCGACACACATTCGATTCTGTACTGCGCGGCTGTTGCGGCATGTCGTGTTGCTAATGTAAAGTTTAATAATAATGATACAGCAACACGACCGAAGCCTGCCGCACCAGCCTGGCAGTGCAGGATCGAACGTCGTATTGATGGGGCTAGGGCACTCATAGGCCAACTACTCTGCTTCAGGGAGGGTAACACTCGCCCTAGAGTCATGCGCTTTGTGAGGCGCGCTTTCTTGGGGACTGATATCAGCCCTCAAGATTATATGGCGCGCGTCACTGAGCGCATTGACTTCCTGAAACAGAAGGTCTCGGCATGGGCTAGCCGTATTCGTAGATACAAGAGCCGGGTCGAGAGATATACCCTGAATCGCACTTTCCAAAGCGATCAGAGGCGCGGGTATATCGAGGTTGGGAACACCCTGACCAAGGTGTCACCGATGCGCGCCTACCGGATGATGAAGCCATGACCTCATTCTGGCGCAACATCTGGTCGGCACCTGTCGCTCACACAGGGTGGTTGGACGTGGGATGTAGAAAGAGCCTGCGATCAATTTCCAGAAATGGACCTAGTTACTATTACCCCTGAAGAAGTGGCCACTGCAGCCCGCCCCGTGCCCAATAATTGGGCCCCAATTGGAAATCCCCTGGGCCGGACGGGCTGCACAACTTTTGGATAAAGTGGCTACGCAGCTCGCACGCTCGTTTGGCATCCCAATTCCAATCATCTCTAGAGTCAGAGTCGCTACCCCAGTTTCTGACAACAGGTATTACCCTCCTGCTCCATAAGTCAGGTAGTACCACGGAGGCCAAAAATTATAGGCCGATTACTTGCCTACCAACATTGTATAAACTTCTTACATCCATTCTGAGAACAAAAATTAACGATCATATCGATTCAAAATCCATCATGTCTATTTCTCAGAACGGATGTAGGAATGGCTCCCTTGGTACTAAGGAGCTTCTCCTCATTGATATGGCCATTTGTCAACAGGTTCGGCGCTCCCGAAGGGATCTGTCGACATGTTGGATAGACTATAAGAAGGCCTACGACTCTGAGCCCCATACATGGCTCATGAAGGTGCTGGAACTGTACAAAGTAAACACAGTACTACGCACCTTCCTACAGACGTATGGGGCAGTGGAGGAGTGGCAGTGTCGCTCAATCCTTATAGGCTTCGCGCTCCCCAGGGTCCGGCGACACCCTGGATAGTGAAGGACTGTTCCTTCACTATACAGGGTGTCGCCGGACCCTGGGGAGCGCGGAGCCTATAAGGATTGAGCGAGGCATATTCCAGGGCGATAATCTGAGTCCTTTGTGGTTTTGCCTGGCTCTGAATCCTCTGAGCACTCTCTTGGAGAATTCAGGGCTAGGTTACCGGTTGAGGAGAGGTGGTCAGCTTATATCACACCTCCTTTACATGGATGACCTAAAACTCATTGCCCCCAACAAATCACATCTACTAGAGTTACTAAAGGCTTTAGTGATTCCATTAGGATGGAACTTGGTGTGGACAAATGTGCGGTCATGCATGTAAAGCGAGGGAGGATTGTGGAATCTGAGGGGGTTGAGCTCTCGGATTCCATATACCTCAGATCGCTCTCCCCAACTGAAACCTACAAATACCTGGGCATGGCGGAGGCGTTAGGTATCAGAGAGGCCGACATGAGGCAGTCGGTGAGGGAGCGTTTCCTTGGCCGTCTGAAGAAAGTGCTTAAAAGCCTTTTGTCGGGCGGCAATAGGGTGCGCGCCTTCAACGGTTGGGTCATACCGGTCTTGATGTATTCCTTCGGCATAATCAGGTGGACTCAGACTGAGCTTGACGCCCTGGACAGACAAGTTCGTGCTCTGCTGACCGCATATCGGATGCATCACCCGCGCTCCTCGGTGATGAGGCTGTACATTCCGCGGAAGTGTGGGGGAAGAGGCCTTTTGAATGCCAAAACCCTCCACAACCGCGAGGTGTGCAGTCTCAGGGAGTACTTTCTCCACGCCGAGACGGAGATGCACCGCGATGTGGTCGCAGTGGACAGGGGTCTGACGCCGCTCTCCTTGGCTAACGAGAACTGGCGCATACCTGTGGTGCTCAGTACCAATGACCGCAGGGTTGTATGGCATGGTAAGGAGATTCACGGACGCTTTTATCGGGCCCTCCACGGGCCTGATGTTGACTTTGAAGCGTCCGTGGCCTGGCTGCGCTTTGGTGACCTCTTTGGGGAAACCGAAGGGTTTGTATGTGCAATTATGGACGAGGTCATGATGACGAACAATTACAGAAAATACATTGTGAAGGATGGAACGGTAGACATATGTCGGGCATGTCGCCGTCCTGGAGAAACTATCCGTCACATTGTTTCGGGTTGTTCTCATCTAGCTAACGGCGAATACTTACACAGATATAACCAAGTGGCCAGGATTATCCACCAGCAACTTGCCTTGAAATACAATCTTGTGGAATCGGAGGTACCGTACTACAGGTATGTGCCCGACCCAGTTCTTGAAAATGGTCATATCACACTACTGGGATCGGTCTATCATTATACAGACAGGACTATTGTAGCCAATAAACCTGACATAGTGGTGATAGATCGATCAGAGCGCCGTGCGATGATTGTTGATGTTGCTGTCCCGCATGACGAGAACCTCGTGAAAGCCGAGAAAGAGAAACTCACCAAGTATCTCGACTTGGCGCACGAGGTTGTCGCCATGTGGAATGTAGACTCAGTAATCATTGTACCGATAGTCATTACCGCTAATGGTCTTATAGCCAAGAGCCTCGACCAACATCTTTCGAGGCTCTCGTTGGGTAGCTGGGTCAAGGGCCAGATCCAGAAGGCTGTACTCCTGGACACGGCTCGCATAGTCAGGAGGTTCCTCTCTCTGGGGCCCTGACCGCCGGTTGCTTGGACCCTGTTCCCGAGGCCGGTGGACCGCTATTTTTTATATTTTTAAATGTTTTTTTATTTTTAAGTTTTGTAATGAAATATTTAAAAATGTAAAAAGTATGATTAAAAGGAAATAAAGATGATAATAATAATAATAAAGCTTTTTATTTCCATTATTACATTTAACAGTTTCACAAATAAATAATACAAATGAAATACTAATTTCCTGATTATCTTCAGTCAGTAATAATGGACCCCATATTATGGGTATAAGCCTCCTCCAATTTTTTCCATTTATTTCTGTCTTGGGCATATCTCATCCACTCCCTACCCGCTAGCCTGATAATATCATCTGCCCACCTTTTCTTCGGCCTGCCCACATTTCTCTTCCCTAATGGTCCTATCCATATTGTCGATAGTGAAGTCCACCTACTATCTCTATATCTGGAGATATGGCCAGCCATTGCCACTTTAACCTTAAGGCATGTTCAAGAGCATCTGTAAGCTTAGTTTTTGTCCTGATGTCAGTACTCCGTACCTTTTGTATTTTCCTTAGCTTTAAGATAATTCTCTCCATAGCTCGTTGGCAAGTAGTTATTTTATTTTTTATTCTATTGGTGTAAACCCATGTTTGACTTCCATATGTTAGACTCGGTAAGATACTACACTAGCGGCACGCTATGATGGCCGGTTTGACGTTTGTCCGCTCATGAAGTTCCGTATTAATTGATAACGACTTTGAAGGAAATAATTGTATTACTTTATTGACGATAGTGATGTGCAGAGATTCATAAATTTTATCGAATGTAGTTTTAGGTTTAGGACTCAAAATTTATTTATTAAATTGATTTCTAAAATGTATACAAGTGTAGAAAAATCAGTTTGCACCATTTAAGGGGTGAATGTACTTGTGAATATGAACAATTTTCACTATGTGGACAAACCTCTGAAATCGCAAAAAAATATCAGCTGTTTCATACAAAAGGTAAAATTTTTATTTTTATATGATATATACCACAACTCGGCATTTGGTTTTCTAAATTGAAAATTTTTAAAAATGGAATCTAATACGATCGTCACATAGGATCGCTGGCTAGCACAACTACTACCTCCGGCAAACTCGCGTCAATGCTCAATGCAAAACAAAGCAGTTTCGAATTGACGTTGCTTCGAAAAGTATAAACTGTCAGTGCAATGCGATTGTGATATAGTTTTGACCTGGCTTTGGATTTCAAATATTGATACTGCATTACTGTTGACCCTTGCTCGTGATAGCAGTGACGACAGTGAAAATAGTAGTATGGACGAATCTGATTAATTATGGCCTTTTGTGGCACCTTTTTTGGTATCTTTTGTATTCATATGTTTCTTGTGTGCATATAAAGTATGTATATTCATTTTCATTCAAATATTCAGTTCGTTCAAATAAATTAAATAAACATATACATTTTTGTTTTATTAAACCTATTTAATCAGGTACAAAAACAAAACTTAATTGTTTTTTGTTCGAGAATAAATTGACATTCCACATCACTATTGTAATGTGTCAAACCGGCCATCATAGCGTGCCGCTAGTGTAGTGTCCATTACTGTTTTTTCAGACGTAGATCGTACTTTCCTTTTAAAATTTCTTTCTGAGCCCAAAATTTGTTCCATGCAATTTGAATCCTTCTGTCAACTTCATCTTCATTGTGATTTAAGCTAAATGATATTTTTTTCCCTAGATATATGTAATCTGGCACATATTCTACTTATTTGGTTACCTTCTACACAGATATCAGTTTCAGTTCCATTTGTCATTATTTTAGTTTTAGTAGTATTCATTTGCAATCCTACCTTTCCTGCTTTCAGTAACTAACTCTTGGATCATCTTCTCTAATTCCTGTGCAGTTTTAGCGAAGAGTATTATATCATGATTTAGTCTTTGGCTTCTGATAGGAATACCTTTGTTTTTCCAATTTATCTTTTGAAATATTTCATTTATATTATTTTCTACCCTTCTCTGATCCTTTCCAAAATTCCGTTTTTTTAAATTTTGATTTTACTATTATAAAATAAGTTTCTCCATTTAAAAAAAAAAAGTGCGTGCGTACAAAGTACACATGTCAGAAGTAAAACTTCTTTGGCGAATCTCTTTTTCGACACTTCCGTTTCCGTTGCATACTTGCGTGACGTTACATTTGTAAAAATACCCTCATGCGCCTAAAGAAGTTTCACTTCAAAAAACTTGACAATGGCTCGAACGCTCGACGCGCGGAGCCACTTAAAAGAAAAAGAAGAGCTGCTATAAACCCTCCAACAACTCATCATAATATTAAATAACTAGTAGGGCGCGTGGGTGCGCGGCCCGCAAGCGGACCGCGGTTTTTCTACTCGGCAAGTAGACTTTTAGGTCTTAATCATTTTCTATCAAAAACCACTCTTCCATCTTTTATAGTCTCCGAGATAGACACCGTTGAAGTTTGTATGGCCGCCATCTTGAATCCGCCATTTTGGATTTTTTTTCAGCTCACTGCCAATTGGATGAGGTTTCGAGTGACTTTTGTTCGAGCACCCCCACCTATTTTCATTACCAAGGCCGTACTCCTCACCCACCTTCCAAACCCTCGATCATCATGTCACCATTTGTCATAATGAAAATTCTTCAATAAAAACAAATCTTGAAATGGAACCGTATCAAAGTCTTGCATGATTCCCGGCTTCTAGTCTCTTCAATATTCCCCATATATTTTGTATTGAAAACTAAATTCCGCCATCTTGAATTTTTTTTTCTGTTCGTCAAGTAGATCTTTGGGTCCTGATCAGCTTTTGCAAGGAAACCATTCTTCCATCTTTTATACTCTCCGAGATAGACACCGACGAAATTTGTATGGCCGCCATCTTTTTTCCGCCATTTTGGATTTTTTTTCAGCTCGTTGCCAATTGGATGAGGTTTCGAGTGACATTTGTTCGAGCACCCCCCACCTATCTTCAATACCCTGGCCGTGCTCCTCATCCGTCTCCAAAATCCTCAATCATCAGCTCTCTCCATAATTTTCCTCCGAATGAACTTTTGTCCTCTATACGAAACCATCGGAGGAAAAAAATATTTTCATACAAAATTTTACAGGAGAGGTGATCAATCAGTCAGTGAGTCAGTGAATCAGCACGAGCAGCTATATATATATTAACTAGTAGGGCGCGTGGGTGCGCGGCCCGCAAGCGGACCGCGGTTTTTCTACTCATCAAGTAGATCTTCGGGTCCTGATCATTTTCTATCAAATAACCACTCTTCCATCTTTTATACTCCCCGAAATAGACACCGACGAAATTTGTATGGCGGCCATCTTTTTTCCGCCATTTTGAATTTTTTTTCAGCTCACTGCGAATTGGATGGGATTTCGAGTGACATTTGTTCGAGCACACCCCACCTATCTTCAATACCCTGGCCGTGCTCCTCACCCACCTTCCAAATCCTCGATCAGCATATCTCATCATTTGTCAGAATAAGAATTCTTCTATAAAAACAAATTTTGAAAAGGAACCGTATCAAAGTGTTGCATAGTTCTCAGCTTCTAGTCCCTTCAATATTCGCCATATATTTTGTATGAAGAAAAAAAAAATCCGCCATCTTGGATTTTTTTCTATTCATCAAATAGACCTTTGGGTCCTGATCATCTTTTGCCAAGAAACCATTCTTCCATGTTTTATACTCCCCGAGATAGACACCGACGAAATTTGTATGGCGGCCATCTTTTTTCCGCCATTTTGAATTTTTTTTCAGCTCACTGCGAATTGGATGAGGTTTCGAATGACATTTGTTCGAGCACCCCCCACCTATCTTCGATACCCTGGCCGTGCTCTTCACCCGTCTCCGAAATCCTCAATCATCAGCTCTCTCCATATTTTTCCTCCGAATGAATTTTTTTCCTCTATACGAAACCATCAGTGAAAAAAAATTTTTTCATACAAAATTTTACAGGAGAGGTGATCAATGAGTGAGTGAATCAGTGAATCAGTCAGTGAATCAGCCCCAGCAGCTATATATATATTAACTAGCATTTGCTCGGTGCGCGAGCTGCTAAAGCAGCTCGCGGGAAGTGTTATTGCTACAAGTAGGGCGCGTGGGTGCGCGGCCCGCTAAAGCGGACCGCGATTGTTCGGCTTTATTTATTTCGCTCGGTGCGCGAGCTGCTAAAGCAGCTCGCGGGAAGTGTTATTGCTACAAGTAGGGCGCGTGGGTGCGCGGCCCGCTAAAGCGGACCGCGATTGTTCGGCTTTATTTATTTCGCTCGGTGCGCGAGCTGCTAAAGCAGCTCGCGGGAAGTGTTTTTACTACAAGTAGGGCGCGTGGGTACGCGGCCCGCTAAAGCGGACCACGATTTTTTTACTCATCAAGTAGACCTTCTGATTCTGGTCATCTTTTGCCAAAAAATTTGTTCGAGCACACCCCACCTATCTGCAATAACCTGGCCGTGCTCCTCATTCACAAATGAAAAAAAAAAAAAAAAAAAAAGCAAATGTAAAATGAAAAAAAAGAAAAAGAAAAAAAGCCCTATGTACCTATCAAAATCAATGTCTTGCATAGTTCCCAACTTCTAGTCCCTTCAATATTCCCCATACATTTTGTATGAAAAAAAAAAAAACCGCCATCTTGAATTTTTTTCCTACTCACCAGGTAGACCTCCGGGTTGTGATCATCTTTTGTCGAGAAACCGCTCCTCCATCTTTTATAGTCTCCGAGAGAGAGACGGACAAAATTTGCCGCCATTTTTTTTCCGCCATTTTGGAATTTTTTTTCAACTCACTGGCAACTGCTCGAGGTTTCGAATGACATTTGGTCGAGCACCCTCCACCTATCTTCTATACCCTGGCCGTGCCCCTCGCCCGTCTCCGAACTCCTCACTCATCAGCTCTCTCCACCTTTCTCCGAGTCACATTCTTTGAGCTCTATACGACACCATGGGTGAAAAAAATTTTTTTCATACAAAATTTTACAGGAGAGGGTCGGAAATTTGAGACGTCACAGCTCGGCCGCCATCTTGATTTTTAAATTTTTTTCACTTTTTCTGTTAATCGTTTACTAATTTCTACAATAATCCAAAATTTCAAAGAAATCGGTTGGAAAACAAAAGAGTTGCAAGAATCACGTCGGCCGCCATCTTGTTTTTCCGAAATGTCATAATTTTTCCCCACTCGAATCCCCCACCCGGACATATCTCCCGTACATCATTATATCGTTTTTTGTCTCTTTCTAGGAGAACAATTATGTCAATGAGTGAATCAGTCAGTGAATCAGTGGTAATCGAGCTATATATATTATAACTAGCGTTTGCTCGGTGCGCGAGCTGCCAAAGCAGCTCGCGGGAAGTATTATTGCTCCAAGTAGGGCGCGTGGGTGCGCGGCCCGCTAAAGCGGACCGCGATTGTTCGGCTTTATTTATTTCGCTCGGTGCGCGAGCTGCTAAAGCAGCTCGCGGGAAGTGTTATTACTACAAGTAGGGCGCGTGGGTGCGCGGCCCGCTAAAGCGGACCGCGATTTTTTTACTCATCAAGTAGCCCTTCGGATTCTGGTCATCTTTTGCCAAAAAATTTGTTCGAGCACACCCCACCTATCTGCAATAACCTGGCCGTGCTCCTCATTCACAAAAGAAAAAGAAAAAAAAAAGAAAAAAAAGAAAAAAAGCAAATGTAAAATGAAAAAAAAGAAAAATAAAAAAGCCCTATGAACCTATCAAAATCAATGTCTTGCATAGTTCCCAACTTCTAGTCCCTTCAATATTCCCCATACATTTTGTATGGGGGGAAAAAAAAATCCGCCATCTTGAATTTTTTTCCTACTCACCAGGTAGACCTCCGGGTTGTGATCATCTTTTGTCGAGAAACCGCTCCTCCATCTTTTATAGTCTCCGAGAGAGAGACGGACAAAATTTGCCGCCATTTTTTTTCCGCCATTTTGGAATTTTTTTTCAACTCACTGGCAACTGCTCGAGGTTTCGAATGACATTTGGTCGAGCACCCTCCACCTATCTTCTATACCCTGGCCTTGCCCCTCGCCCGTCTCCGAACTCCTCACTCATCAGCTCTCGCCACCTTTCTCCGAGTCACATTCTTTGAGCTCTATACGACACCATGGGTGAAAAAAATTTTTTTATACAAAATTTTACAGGAGAGGGGTCTGAAATTTGAGACGTCACAGCTCGGCCGCCATCTTGTATTTTTAATTTTTTTCACTTTTTCTGTTAATCGTTTACTAATTTCTACAATAATCCAAAATTTCAAAGAAATCGGTTGGAAAACAAAAGAGTTGCAAGATTCACGTCGGCCGCCATCTTGTTTTTCCGAAATGTCATAATTTTCCCCAACTCGAATCCCCCCCCCAAACACATCTCCCGAACATCATTATATCGATTTCCGTCTCCTTCTAGGAGAACAACCCTGTCAATGAGTGAATCAGTCAGTGAGTGAATCAGTGGTAATCGAGCTATATATATATTACTAGCGTTTGCTCGGTGCGCGAGCTGCTAAAGCAGCTCGCGGGAAGTGTTATTGCTACAAGTAGGGCGCGTGGGTGCGCGGCCCGCTAAAGCGGACCGCGATTGTTCGGCTTTATTTATTTCGCTCGGTGCGCGAGCTGCTAAAGCAGCTCGCGGGAAGTGTTATTACTACAAGTAGGGCGCGTGGGTGCGCGGCCCGCTAAAGCGGACCGCGATTTTTTTACTCATCAAGTAGACCTTCGGATTCTGGTCATCTTTTGCCAAAAAATTTGTTCGAGCACACCCCACCTATCTGCAATAACCTGGCCGTGCTCCTCATTCACAAAAGAAAAAGAAAAAAAATGAAAAAAAAAATGAAAAAAAAACAAAAAAAACAAATGTAAAATGAAAAAAAAGAAAAAGAAAAAGAGCCCTATGAACCTATCAAAATCAATGTCTTGCATAGTTCCCAACTTCTAGTCCCTTCAATATTCCCCATACATTTTGTATGGGAAAAAAAAATCCGCCATCTTGAATTTTTTTCCTACTCACCAGGTAGACCTCCAGGTTTTGATCATCTTTTGTCGAGAAACCGCTCCTCCATCTTTTATAGTCTCCGAGAGAGAGACGGACAAAATTTGCCGCCATTTTTTTTCCGCCATTTTGGAATTTTTTTTCAACTCACTGGCAACTGCTCGAGGTTTCGAATGACATTTGGTCGAGCACCCTCCACCTATCTTCTATACCCTGGCCGTGCCCCTCGCCCGTCTCCGAACTCCTCACTCATCAGCTCTCTCCACCTTTCTCCGAGTCACATTCTTTGAGCTCTATACGACACCATGGGTGAAAAAAATTTTTTTCATACAAAATTTTACAGGAGAGGGGTGGAAATTTGAGACGTCACAGCTCGGCCGCCATCTTGTTTTTTTAATTTTTTTCACTTTTTCTGTTAATCGTTTACTAATTTCTACAATAATCCAAAATTTCAAAGAAATCGGTTGGAAAACAAAAGAGTTGCAAGAATCACTTCGGCCGCCATCTTGTTTTTCCGAAATGTCATAATTTTTCCCCACTCGAATCCCCCACCCGGACATATCTACATCATTGTATCGTTTTTTGTCTCTTTCTAGGAGAACAATTATGTCAATCAGTGAGTGTGTCAGTCAGTCAGTGGTAATCGAGCTATATATATTACTAGCGTTTGCTCGGTGCGCGAGCTGCTAAAGCAGCTCGCGGGAAGTGTTATTGCTACAAGTAGGGTGCGTGGGTGCGCGGCCCGCTAAAGCGGACCGCGATTGTTCGGCTTTATTTATTTCGCTCGGTGCGCGAGCTGCTAAAGCAGCTCGCGGGAAGTGTTATTGCTACAAGTAGGGCGCGTGGGTGCGCGGCCCGCTAAAGCGGACCGCGATTGTTCGGCTTTATTTATTTCGCTCGGTGCGCGAGCTGCTAAAGCAGCTCGCGGGATGTGTTATTACTACAAGTAGGGCGCGTGGGTGCGCGGCCCGCTAAAGCGGACCGCGATTTTTTTACTCATCCAGTAGCCCTTCGGATTCTGGTCATCTTTTGCCAAAAAATTTGTTCGAGCACACCCCACCTATCTGCAATAACCTGGCCGTGCTCCTCATTCACAAAAGAAAAAGAAAAAAAAATGAAAAAAAAGAAAAAAAAAAAAATGAAAAATGAAAAAAAAGAAAAAGAAAAAAAGCCCTATGAACCTATCAAGATCAATGTCTTGCATAGTTCCCAACTTCTAGTCCCTTCAATATTCCCCATACATTTTGTATGGGGGAAAAAAAAATCCGCCATCTTGAATTTTTTTCCTACTCACCAGGTAGACCTCCGGGTTGTGATCATCTTTTGTCGAGAAACCGCTCCTCCATCTTTTATAGTCTCCGAGAGAGAGACGGACAAAATTTGCCGCCATTTTTTTTCCGCCATTTTGGAATTTTTTTTCAACTCACTGGCAACTGCTCGAGGTTTTGAATGACATTTGGTCGAGCACCCTCCACCTATCTTCTATACCCTGGCCGTGCCCCTCGCCCGTCTCCGAACTCCTCACTCATCAGCTCTCTCCACCTTTCTCCGAGTCACATTCTTTGAGCTCTATACGACACCATGGGTGAAAAAAATTTTTTTCATACAAAATTTTACAGGAGAGGGGTGGAAATTTGAGACGTCACAGCTCGGCCGCCATCTTGTTTTTTTAATTTTTTTCACTTTTTCTGTTAATCGTTTACAAATTTCTACAATAATCCAAAATTTCAAAGAAATCGGTTGGAAAACAAAAGAGTTGCAAGATTCACGTCGGCCGCCATCTTGTTTTTCCGAAATGTCATAATTTTTCCCCACTCGAATCCCCCACCCGAACATATCTCCCGTACATCATTTTATCGTTTTTTGTCTCTTTCTAGGAGAACAATTATGTCAATCAGTGAATCAGTCAGTCAGTGGTAATCGAGCTATATATATTATAATAATAATAATAATTATGATGAGTGATGACATAGGCACCTAATGAGCCTTACTACTCAGAAGAGTTATTCAGGAAATAATTTATTTTTAAAGGACAAGGCTCAAATGGTATGGGCAAAAACCCCGGCGAAATCGAAATTTAACTCAGATAGTTGGTAAAAATGAGTAAATAAATATTACTAGGGGTCATCGAAATCAATGGCTAAATGTGTTATACATATTGCTATTCGAATTTTGACAGGGGTCATTGTTTAATGTATTAAAGTTTAAACAAAGCATTAAATATTTCCAGTTGTAGTTCAAAAGTGTATAATATTACAAACACAATGAAACCTTTTTACATTTATAAGATTAACATTAAAAAAGAAACAAAACAAAGGTTTATTTTAGTTAAATTCCTTTGTTTACCATGTTATTGTTAGATTATGTCTATTATATAGAATGTTAGATTTTCCACTTTCCGATATTTTGGTAAGTTGTGATATACCTATGTATTTCAAATTTGTGTGTATTCTCAAATATAGAGCAAAATAAAAAAATTGTGAGCCGTCGTGGGACGCCTGGCAGATGTGAAACATCGACATTATTTTGTAAAAGTAATATGCAGAAAAGAACAGATTGTGATAGGAACTAAATATGTCACTAAACTAGCGGCACGCTATGATGGCCGGTTTGACACATTACAATAGTGATGTGGAATGTCAATTTATTCTCGAACAAAAAACAATTAAGTTTTGTTTTTGTACCTGATTAAATAGGTTTAATAAAACAAAAATGTATATGTTTATTTAATTTATTTGAACGAACTGAATATTTGAATGAAAATGAATATACATACTTTATATGCACACAAGAAACATATGAATACAAAAGATACCAAAAAAGGTGCCACAAAAGGCCATAATTAATCAGATTCGTCCATACTACTATTTTCACTGTCGTCACTGCTATCATCACCTACATTAATAATTATATGTTCGTTTTCTATAATATTATCTATTTTCACATCTCTTTCATAATCTTCCCTTATTAATTTAACAGTTCTATTCACAACCTTTTCCCAGTCTCCTTTAGTCACATGTTCACAAGCTTCTTCTAATAATTTTAGCATTTTTTTTGTGGTAAATGGGGGTTCTGTATTGTGTCTTGCAGCATATCCCTTAATTTGAGCCCACACCAACTCAATCGCATTATACTCACAATGGTAAGGCGGTAACCGTATAACTCTGTGCCCATGTTCTAATGCTATTTCGTCAATGACGTATCGGATCTTGGTTGGTTTGTTTTCTTTTAAAAGACGTACTAATTCCGCTTTTAACATATTCATGTTTGCATCTACGCCATTTTTACAAAGCCATGCGACGATATCAGCTTTCTTTTGGGATTGGGCAGGTGGCTTGTCAATTTGCATCGAGTGGTATGGGGCGTTGTCCATAATTATAATAGATGGTTCAGGGAGGCTACACAACATTGAGGTAAACCATTCAGTAAACTTTTCTCCATTCATGTCTTCATGATAGTCTCCAGTGGTTTTTGACGCAAAAGCCATGAGAGAACCTTCGACAAACCCGTTGATGGTTCCGGCGTGACAAATTATAAGTCGCGATCCTTTTCCTACAGGAACTTTGGAAGTAGATGCTGCTGTGTCATCGTTCCAAGAACGGCCTACAGTATGGTTAGCATTAAGCCATGTTTCATCCAAGAACACAACATTTTGCCAATTTTTGATTTCTTTCACTTGCCGTAAAAAAGTATACCTTGCCATCGCTATATCAAATCTTTCCATCAATATTTTGCGTTTGTTACATTTTTTGTATCGAAATCCAATGGTCTTCAAAATCTTCGTTAAAGAACTTTCCCCACCGAAGAATAATCCAGCTTCCTTCAGTGAATGCACCAACTTTTTTCTTGTTGGATACTCCTTCTGTAAATAGTAGCCGTAAACATGTCTTCGGATAGCATCGGCATCAAAGCTATCGATGCCTACGACTGGTTTTGCTCGTTTTCTCTTTTTTGGTGTGTGAAGTTTATTTTCTTCTGTGCCAGTCTCGCCATATTTTTTTTTAGTTATCCGTCTAACAGTTCGTTGTCCAATATTAAGCGCATCAGCTACGCGTTCAACCACTGACGTTATAGGTAAAATTGGCCCTCAATTTTGAGCTTCACGATCGAAATAGTTACGAAGGCGTATTACGAACTCACGTGTCTGACTATTTAGAACAGTTCTCTGCGTACGTTCGGTCATATCGACGAAATCCACAACAAAGGGCTTGAACAGAGTCCAAATTAACGAGCAAGGGTCAACAGTAATGCAGTATCAATATTTGAAATCCAAAGCCAGGTCAAAACTATATCACAATCGCATTGCACTGACAGTTTATACTTTTCGAAGCAACGTCAATTCGAAACTGCTTTGTTTTGCATTGAGCATTGACGCGAGTTTGCCGGAGGTAGTAGTTGTGCTAGCCAGCGATCCTATGTGACGATCGTATTAGATTCCATTTTTAAAAATTTTCAATTTAGAAAACCAAATGCCGAGTTGTGGTATATATCATATAAAAATAAAAATTTTACCTTTTGTATGAAACAGCTGATATTTTTTTGCGATTTCAGAGGTTTGTCCACATAGTGAAAATTGTTCATATTCACAAGTACATTCACCCCTTAAATGGTGCAAACTGATTTTTCTACACTTGTATACATTTTAGAAATCAATTTAATAAATAAATTTTGAGTCCTAAACCTAAAACTACATTCGATAAAATTTATGAATCTCTGCACATCACTATCGTCAATAAAGTAATACAATTATTTCCTTCAAAGTCGTTATCAATTAATACGGAACTTCATGAGCGGACAAACGTCAAACCGGCCATCATAACGTGCCGCTAGTTTAAGTATACATAGGTATATAATAATACTACTACTACCACTACCACTATCCCTACCCCTACCCCAACCCCTTCCCCTACCGCTACCGCTACCCCTACCCCTACCCCGACCCCGACCCCTACCCCTACCCCTACCCCTACCCCAACCCCTACCACTACCACTACCACTACCACTACTACTACTACTACTACTACTACTACTACTAAACAGATTGTGATATATGTCACTAAGTATACATATAACATCGCATGCCGTGGCGAGGCGTCGCCACGCGAGAAATCTGTTTTACGTTTTACGTGCCGCTATAGATGTTTCACATCAAAATGCCTTGGTTAAAACATTGTTCTGATTTTATAGCAAATTAATTTTTTTGTAGGTAGATACATAATGCCAAGGATTTGCAAAAATTCTCCAGACATGTTTTGCTACATGTTTGTGATGAATTTACTGTAAAATCTCAACGGAATGCATTGTCGTGTCTGGTTAAAAGTGCTTAATGAACGTTACTTTGGGTTTCCAGTTGATGAAAGGCACAAAAATCGGCTTCCGAAAACATGCTAGAAGAACGTTAAGAGGTTGGCTCAAAATAATAAATTCCATGCCAATTGAATGAATTTAAACGAAATAGTATAGACCGCTTTCGTAGAAGTGTCATATTTTTCTTAGACACAAAAAATATTAAACTACCAGGATATCATCCAAGAGCTTCTTTTCGTCGTATAAGTCTCTAAAATACACATGTATGTCTTATTCTGTTATGTCTTAAAATCTATTTTTTGGACTCTCACTTAAATTGGACTCCTCGCAATTATTAGTGCAGTATCTGATCATCACGGTGAAAGGTTTCATCACGATAAATTGCACTTAGAGAAGCAGAACAACGAAAAATGATCAGAAGCTATGCTTGCAGATATTTGTCGGTCAATTCGCCGCGAAACTACGATAGAAAATATATAAAGAAAAAAATTACAAAGTGAAATACTACTAACAATAAGAAATAAGATAGTTTAAATTGTTTTTCATGTTTTGAAACGGATTGTATCTAATCTCTTTCCAGTAATTCAATTTATGATTTAAATTTAAGGTTAAAAATGGCTTTATTTTATAATTTCCATTAAATTATTATTATCTATTCAGAAGTATCAAATCTATAATAGTCATGCATAATAAATATGAAGGAGAGAGAATTTTTTTTGCAGACCAGTGTAATCGTTTACACCATACAATTTAAATAAAAATCTTAGGAGTTATCGCAAAAAAAAAACGAACGCGCGCCAATATAAATACGCGGATTTCAACGCGGTGATGGCAATGACGAGACATAAGCGACCAGTGACCACTGACCAGCCCCGCGCGCGCCGCGTTATTGCTATAATATTATAAGCCGAGCGATACTTCTTTTATAAGCCTACGTACTGTTCAATATAACTTATGAAACATTTTAAGGAGTTTGCGAAGCATAGGCGTTATATGAAGCCGGGGCGGGTCGCTAGTCCTTTATAAATTTTATTAGTCTTAACTGCAATATTATTTGCTGCAATTCTTGTGAATGTATCACATTTGTATAAAGAAGATTTGTGAGTATCATACAAGGAGTGAGGACTAAACATCATTTTATCATTTTATTATTCATCAATTTGAGTTGTTTGGCAATTTATTATAAGGGATCCGATAAACCCACAAACTCACACTCCTAAACAGTGCCCTCCCATAGTAGGATAATTACCTAATAGTTATTTGTTCAACAAGACAGCAAAGTTTGTTTTTGTTGAGAGTGCCTAGTTTGAATCCTGAGCGAAGGATTCTTTAATAGAATTACGAGCGTAGTAAGAGATTTTAAAGTTACAATCCTGAGTTTAGTAAGGGATTTAAGGGCACGAGAAACAAAAAAACTTTTGATACAACTTTTGATAGTGAGAACTACTGGTTTTAAATTCGAAATACTTTTTCTCACTGAGTGAATAAAAACGACTTTTGCTCACTGTTTTTAGCTATTTTATTTTAAGCAGCAAAGGCGCCCTTTTTGAGCTAATTAAGTGAAAAAAAAGCCGGCCAAGTGCGAGTCGGACTCGCGCACTGAGGGTTCCGTACTCCAAAAGTAAAAGTAAAACGATAATATTATATTAATTTGCTTATTTATCGTTAACTTTGTAGAGGTTTATTGTCAATATAAAAAAAACTATGCTAGTTAGAGCGTTGGTTTTATTTTTCCTGTAAAATATACATAAACCTCTATTGACCATAATTATTTCAGATTTTTAGATTGGTAAACTTCGGAGATAAGGGGGGGGGGGCGGTATTTTTTCGACATTTTGGCCGATTAATCAAAAACTATTATATCAAGAAATAAACGGACGGACGGAGAAAGTCTCACCATAAGGGTTCCATTTTTACCATTTTGGTACGCAACCCTAAAAATGCAGGCATATTATAATGATAAAATGTCAAAAAGAAAAGACTAATTTCGTTGTCAACAGTCAAGTTGGTGACAAAACCTGACAAAACCCAAAAAATTATATTTGGGCAAACTTATTTACGTTATTTACCTATTGGGTCAAAAATATGGGTGAGCTTTCACCGCTATTCCGAAATATTTTCACCGACATCACGGGCGGTATAGTGGACCACCAGCAGATGGGCAGGTGCGCCCAGCAAGAGCTGGCGTTCAAAGACTGTATGGAAGGCTACGGCTGGGACCGCGGGCTCGTGCGCTGTAAGCACCTGTTGGAAGATTTCCGGGAGTGCCAAACTCATAGGAAGCAATATCTACGTTTTATTGTAAGCGTAATGAAGACTGTTCACTATATAAATTTGACTTTTAGCTCCCCGTATTTTCTGTTTAAAATAAAAAATACCTATATGTACACGTTTTCACGAATTTGAAAATGAGCGGTGGCCACTAATTCGATTGGATATCATTAGATACCTAATCTTTACTTTATTTCTACCTCGTAAAAAAAATATTTCTACCTCATTGTTTAGCATGTTTGACTTCGAATGACGAGGTCCCGGGTTCGATTTCCGGGCCGGGCCAAAAAATGTACCTATAGAGTTTTTCTGTCAAAGAAGTTTACTGTCTGAATTAGCCCGAACATAGGAAATTGGAAGGACGTTAATTCGCATATATCTATCTAAAACCGGATGAAAAGGTAAAACGAGCCGAAAAGCCTTGTAAGTAAAAAATTTTTTTTTTTTTTTGGCAGGCAATGCGTAGAGAGCGCGACAGAAAAATAGCGTGCGGTGAGCTGAGCAAAGACAAAGAATATGTGTCCCCAAGAATGGATAGCTTCTAACAGCAATGTGCTAGACTATACATAAATACATGTATTTGAAAAATAGATTCTTATTTATTTACATAATTGCATTAAGACTAGATACGGAACGAACGGAAGAAATACATTTGTTCTTTTCGAAATAATATTAAGTAGTACCTACAGTCTTTTGGTGCTCAAAAAGGGTGTTACCTACAAAGTTTTCCGGGAGTTTTGAAAATTGGTGATTTTATAGATTTCGACGTGCTCGTATCTTTGTCGTTCGCGCCGCCATATTGGAAAAATGTTGCCCAAAAACAGTTTTTCATAATAACTTCTTTCCGACTCATTTTACGATGAAAATAGTTATGTAATAAATTAAACTATGGAAAATTTTCTACAATTTATATAAAGACCTTTTCTTTGTGAAATCAATAGTTTCAGCGTTAGAGAGCCGCAAACCAGGATTCATCTTTTGAATATTGAATAGAATCAGGCGTTACTTTGCGGAATTCCATGATATTTAATGAAAAAAATATTGCTTTTGCTATAATCCGCTAAACAGAATACTTAAATCTTTTAATACTCGACGTACGCTTTTCGCTCCGACACCGCGGCGGAGCATCATCAGGAGACTTTGCAATTGCGAATTGTGGAGTCAACATCTCCTGATGATGCTCCGTTGTCGTGGCGAAAGGTACGTCGAGTGTAAAAAGATTTATTCTGTTTAGCGGCTTAATAATAGCAAAAAAATATTTTTTTCTTCAAATACGATAGGGACATCTTTATTTGATAAATATTTATAGAGTTTGATAGAGCTCGTAATGATGATTGGGGTCGAGCGATTGTTGAGCGTCTCGTGCATGTTTATGATTTGGTCGCAGTCGATGCACAATATCACAATTCCTGCAACGCACCACCAACTGGAGAAATAATAATTTAATGTAAAAAATTCTTTTTAAACAACCGACTTCAAACTCCCGCTTTACTACATTACACACACACTATACAAAGTATATAATTTATTGTTGATATTTTAAAAACCGCTCGATCGATTTCGATAAAATTTATATGGGACCACCTGGGGAGTATACCCTTTCAAACAAAAAAGAATTTCCCAAATCGGTTCAAGCGTCTTCGAGTCACCGGTGGACAAACATAAAAAAAAAGATTCCGACGAATTGATAACATCCTCCTTTTTTAAGTCGGTTAAAAACGCCGTACCTTTTGATTGCGTCAACCCATTAAGAAGTTATTTGACATTAATTTCAACTTGATACCTCCACAAGTTCCTGAGAAAAAGGGTCTTGACAGAAGGACAACAACGAAGTGATCCTATATAGGTCTGTATGGACTGTATGCAAACCGCAAACCTATATTTACTCTTATCTTGAGCAGTATTCTGAAGAGTGTCAATTTTCTCTGGAAGAACTGATGGCCAAAATTGGAGGTGATTACCGCACATGTAAACTGTGAAAGCAGAACAGCGAAGAAAAATGCGCTTAATTTTGTAATATTAGTGCATTACAAGTGCATTACAAGTGGATTAGGCCTAGGTACTTGCGGAACCGACAAAAACAAGTGCGTGTCGGGCCACGCGCAGTGTAGGGTTCCACAGTAGCAAGTCACAAATATTAATGCTGACCTAGGATAGTGCTTTTATTTTATTTATGAATATTGAATATATTTTGAGTTCCATGGTTTAAATTGTAAGCAGAGCAAATGCGACGCACAATGAAATCAGCGTGTTATAACGAAGTTCACACTTGGAATTAAAATAAAAGCAATCAGCTGTTCTTTTCTATCACCACTATTTAATATATTCACTTGCACATTATTTCGTTAGATTATTACAAAGATTATCTTGAATTAATTATATAATTTAACAGAAGCCATGAGCCGCCTACAATGGTCAAGGTGAGAGAGCGGTCTTGGTTGTCAGATCAACACAGACAGCTAAATGTCAAAATGACGTATTGATAGAGGATACAGACAAAATATACAAATATTTTAACACTCCTCCTTAGACTCTACAATCGGCAAGATGTACAATTACTTTACACATTATTAAAGTCAAATCCAATACAAGCCATGATAAATTGAATGTCATATTTAAAGAAAATAGAACAACACACATAGTAATAGGAAATCATCACAAAAACTGGTCCATGTGTAAAAAAATCAGTTCAATTTACATATTTTTTTTTTAAATTTAAACCATTTACAAAATTACAATGTTTTACACTACTCAATGATTTTGTGAAGACATCTGCGAGCATTTCATTAGTTGATAAATATCTCACACATAAGGATTCACCTATCAAGTCCTTAACAAAATGATATCTTAAATCAATATGTTTGGTTTTTCTGTGACAATACTCTTTAGCTGACAACAATTTAAGAACACTCTGGTTGTCGTTGTATACAATAACATTAAATCTTTTGCTTAAAATTTCCAACAAGAAATTCCTCACAAAACATATGTCCTTGCATACTTCTGCAATAGCTACATATTCAGCTTCAGTAGTGGACAGCGCTGTACATTGCTGTTTTCTGGCTTCCCAGTTTGTCACACAGGACCCTAATTTTATAACATACCCAGTGTAAGACTTTCTATCACATAAGTCATTGGCAAAATCTGCATCTGCATAAGCAGTGATTCGAAAATTACTATCCTTCCTGAAGTGAAGGCCATAATTTTTCGTTCCAGCTAAATAACGCAGAACTCGTTTTGCAACTTTCCAATGACTGATGTCGAAGCAAGTGACAAATTGACTAAGTTGACTGCATGCAAACGCAATGTCAGGACGAGTACAAACTGCAAGATACATAAGTAATCCTAAAAACTGTCTGTACTTGTAAATGTCATCTTCTAAAAGTTTCTTACTAGATTTACTAAGTCTACAATTTGCAGGCAGTGGTGTAGAGACAGATTTACAATCACTCATACCATACCTAGCCAATAAACGCTCAATATAATCACTTTGGTCCAAAATCATTACATCCTTATATCTAGTAATATTCATGCCTAAACAATTCTTTAGCTCGCCTAAATGACGGATTTCAAAATGCTTTTGCAACAACAATATCACACTGTCAATACAATTATTATGAAAAACATAGAAATCGTCAACATATAAAGCAATAATTACATATTGACTGTCTGATTTTTTAACATAGATACAAGGCTCTTTTACACTTTGGTTATATCCATTTTGTGACAAAATACTATGAATTTTAATATTCCACATTCTACTCGACTGTTTTAAACCATAAATGCTTTTTCTAAGTAAACAAACTTTGTCATCATATTTATTAAAACCTACAGGTTGTTCCATAAAGATGGTTTCATTTAGTTCACCATTTAAAAATGCTGTGGCGACATCAATGTGATCTATCTTTAAATCAAATTGTGTGGCAATCGCAAACAAAATTCTTAAAGTGGAATGTCTAACTACAGGTGAATAAATTTCCGTGTAGTCTGTACCTTGTTTCTGACTAAATCCACAGGCCACTAACCTAGCTTTAAATTTGTCAAATTTACCTGTTGCGTCATATTTCCTTTTATAAACCCATTTACATTTAATAATTGTTGAGGCCAACGGCTTGGCCAACGAGTCAAGGCCTGGAACCCTGGCTATAGGGGCCCATCAGCTATAACCTGAGTCCAGGGTCGCTGCCCAAGCGGCCTTTCACCGCGGTCAGATTTGTTCTCAACGTAGTGGTGACTTAATGATGGTAGGGTTGCACTGACCTTCCTTGCAGCAGTCAATCCTTGTACGGCCTGAGATAGTATGAGAGTGGTGAGTATGTGAGTGAGTATATTGTGAGGTTAAGTGTGAGGTGAACTTCTCAGGCCACTCGCAGCAGCAGGCAGGCAGCTAGTTATGGCCTGCAGCTGTGGACGTTGGGCTGGCGTAGCACTGTACACTTGGTTTGTCACTAGTTGGGTCCAAAACCTTAATCACACACACTTTCGCCGATCGCGTGGCGAGCAAAGCTCGGCGAGTTCCAAAAAAGAGGTTCTTTGTTACAGACAACAGTAACAATTATGCTTATAGCTAGGTCGACACATAGACCGCTTGACGGCTCAACAAAACCGTAAAATAAACTAAATTTAGACACTTAAAAAGCAAAACCGGGCGCGAGGCGACTCGGGAATTTTACATGTACGTATTAGCTGTCAAAAACAAAAAGGAACTTGCAAAAACCACGCCCCAAAACGGCGGCAAGTTTAAAACTAACAATCTGTCAACTTCATTGCGAGCCAAAGAGATTGCCAGCGTCGCGACCATGGAACTAGGAATTATGGACAGGTACATGGCGCAAACAATCCCCCCGCCTGTGGTCGTAAGGATTTACGTCCACTTACTAGTAAATAGGTAAACGTGATAAGGAGCAAACGGCTCGCTGCAAGACAGAGTCTCCGACCATTACCTCGGCAACCCTGGGAACCCCATCAGACCCGTAGATCAGCTTAAGAATGCGCCCACGGCGCCAGTATAAAGGCAACAAATTAGGTTCCTTAATCAGTACTAGGTCACCAACTTTGGGTGGATCAGATTTGTCAGCCCACTTAACCCGCTGCTGCAAAAGATGCAAATACTCTAGTGACCAACGGTGCCAAAAACTCTGAGTCATCTGTTGCAGCAGCTCAAACCGGGACAAACGTGAGACCTTCACGTCCCTGAAGGGGTATTCGGGTAGAGCGTTAAGGGGCTGACCAATCAGAAAATGACCGGGAGTTAAGACCTCCAGGTCATTTGGGTCAGATGAGAGGGGACAGAGTGGCCGAGAATTGAGTACAGCCTCAATTTTGCAAAACACGGTGGCGAGTTCTTCAAAGGTTAAAACAGTTTCGCCTATAACGCGCCGGAGATGAGTCTTGGCCACCTTAACCACAGCTTCGAATATTCCACCCCAATGAGGGCAAGCTGGGGGGTCAAACTTCCAGGTTACCCCCATCTTGGACAGTGCTGTACTTAATCTAATCTTATTGCTAGACAGGAATTCGACAATCTCTTTTAAATATCTATCAGTGCCCTTATAATTGGTGCCGCAATCAGTGCGAATCAGGTCAGGCAATCCTCGACGAGAGACAAATCTACCTAGCGTGGCTACAAAAGCTTCAGTGCTTAAGGCACTCACAAGTTCTAAATGTACCGCCTTGGTAGCGAGACATACAAAAACGCAGAGGTAGGCCTTGAGCGATCTGGCGTTGCGGAGGTTAGAGCTCTTGATGGCAAACGGGCCAGCAAAATCAGTGCCAACCCCAGAAAAGGGTCGAGTGGCTAGAACGCGGTCGGAGGGCAGATCACCCATCATCGGCTGTGAAGTATTAGCCTTCAAGCGGTAACACGGAATACATTTGAAAGTGACGTTCCGGATGGTGCGTCTCCCTGCCAGAATCCAAAACTCGCGCTGTAAAATAGCCGAGAGTGCATTACAACCAGCGTGGGCATTTTTAAGATGGTAGTGTGTCACTAGCAATTTGACAAAGGTGCCGTCCTTAGATAAATAATTTGACAAAGGTCCTTAGGTAGCAAAAGGGGGTGGCGAGCACCATAGGGCAGATTGGAATTCTTGAGGCGTCCTCCAACGCGTAGCATTCCGTTATTGTCCAAAAAAGGGCTTAGGCGAGCAAGGGGGCCCTTCAAAACTAAACCTCTCTTTAGAGTGTCAATCACGGATGAAAAATGCTCCACCTGAACCACACGCACCCAGTAGTTCCGGGCGTCTTGGCGTTCGAGAGGGGAAAGCACAGGACTCAAATTTTTATTTTCTGAATTCCGCCCATTATGGATGAAACGTCGAATCCAACCGGTAACACCAATTAGTTTATCAAGGGAACTGTAACGGTTCAAAAGAAAGTTCAAGTCGGGGATCTGTTTATCCTCAACCACTCCGACTCTTAAGCCCGGCAATACTTCGGGAGCGGAAAACCTATTTTGAGGCCAAGTCGTCTCGGATTGGGATAGCCAACTTGGATCCCACCAAAGGTGATGGTGGACCAGTGAAGAGGCCTCACAGCCGCGGGAGGCGCAATCGGCCGGGTTCAGTTCTCCGGGTACGTGTCTCCAAATCACCGGTACTGCAGAGCTCTGAATTTGGGAGACCCGATTCGCAACAAAGACCTCTAAGTTGTGAGGCGCGGTTCGTAGCCAGCAAAGGACAATCTCACTGTCCGTCCAAGCATAAACGTCGGTCAGATCGACCGCAGATGCCAAAGAGGAGCGGACGTGGTTCAAGAGGCGTACCAGAAGGGCGGCGCCAGACAATTCTAATTTCGGGATAGTTAACCGTGACCGAATAGGGGCCACCTTGCTTTTTGCCAAGACGAGATGCGTCGCGACCTCACCGGCGACATCGACAGTCCTCAAATATACCACGGCGGCGTATCCTCGTTCGGAGGCGTCGCAAAACCCGTGGAGACTGGCATGACACCTTCCTGTTGGTAGGAAGCGTCGAGGCATGGAAATTCGGTTAACTTCAGGAAGTGAAGACACAAGGGAGTTCCACTCCTTCAATAACTTCCCAGGGAGTGGTTCGTCCCAACCGAGTTCAGCAATCCAAAGCTTCTGGAGGAAACATTTAGCCAAAAATATTACGGGAGTGATCCATCCATTGGGATCGAAGGTGCGAGCAACCGTAGACAATACGGAACGCTTAGTCCAGACCTTAGGAGGTGGGTCTAATTTGACCCGGTAGGTGAAAACGTCTTGGACGGGCTGGTACTGTATTCCAAGGACCGTCAGCAAATTGGGATTTTCGGGATTTTCAAAAATATGAGGATCCTGCTGATCCTTTCCCGGAAGATCCTTCAAGACGTGAGGGGAGTTGGACAGCCACTTGCCCAACTCATAACCTCCGGACTTCAGTATTGCAATCAATTCATCGCGAAGAGTCAGAGCTTCCTCAACGCTCGAGGCTCCCGTGCAAATATCGTCCATATAGACTGACGATTCCAAGGTGGCTGATGCGCGAGGGTAATTCAGTCGCTCCCGGTTAGCTAGTTCTAACAAGGTCCTGATAGCAATATAGGGGCTTGACTTGAGTCCATAGGTCGTGGTGTTCAATTCAAAGACACGCATTGGCTCATTAGGATTTTCGCGCCACAGAATCATTTGGTATCTCCGATCATCGCGATGTACCATCGACTGTCTAAACATCATCTTGATGTCAGCTACGAAAACAATTTGATGCCGGCGGAAATGCGTGAGGATATCGGAGATATCCTTGATCAGCTTAGGACCGGAGTGCAAGCATTGGTTCAATGTCACCCCGTTGGATGTGGCCGCGGTGCCGTCAAAAACCACTCGAATCTTCCCCCCAGGGGTCTTCAAGACGGCATGGTGGGGTAAGAAGTAGTGCTCGTGTGCGCGCCAATCAAAATTGGATGGTGACATATGCCCCAGGCCCTCGTACTCGCGCATAAATTCAACGTACTTGGAGCGGAAGGTGGAGTCGCGCCGCATGCGCCGTTCCATAGACAAGAGCCTCTTTTCCGCCAAGGCCCGCGATTGACCAAGCGGGGGGCGAGAAGCGAGAAAGGGCAAGCGAGTTACAAATCGCCCATCAACACGGCGGCCTGTGTTGTTTTGATAAAACAACTCACATTCAAGGTCAAGAGGGTCAACTCGTGCGGCATGCGGCGGCTCCTCAACTTCCCAAAAGCGCTGGACCACGTCCGACAGCGTCAAGCCGGCTGCTTGCAATTGGTCCAGCACCGGTAGGTCCGAAGACCATAGCACGGGTCCAAAAAAGCTAGAACCGAATATAGTGGACATGGCACATAGGCCGTCCTTCTGCAAAACCCTAATTTCCCCTGACAAGACCAGGCCCAACACGTCGGAACCCAACAAAAGGTCCGTAGGACCGGGTTCAGTCCAGTGGGGGTCAGCTGGGTTTAGGCCTGATGCACAGGACACCGCAGCGTCAGTTATTCGGACCTGCGGTAGGGGACCTAAGATATTGTCAAGGACTGACACCTTGACCAAGACCCGAAGATTGCCTGTAACGGGGCCAAACATTAATTCCGCTTCCCCGTTAGGAGTCGAGGGCTCTATACCCCCGATACCTATCACCCGTCCTGTTCGAGGACTCCAAGGGAGCCCTAGCCCACCCACCAAACGAGAAGAAGCAATACAGCGCTGTGAACCCGAATCCAAAAGGGCGCGAACGATTAAAAATTCACCCTTCGGGTTGAATACCTTCACTGAGACAGTCGGCAAAAGAATGGTCTGACAGACGGACTGCCGGAGATTCAAGGTCTCAGGAGAAGTTGCTGTGGTGGGGGCTAGGGCGGCAACTACCTATTGGTGGTCGTCCTCATCAAACCGGTCCTCTAACCGGGGAGTCTCATATTGAGACTCAGGGGGGACCTCCAAAGGTGAGTGGGACGGACCTCCATTTGGGTAAACCCATGCGTCATCTCGTGGCGGCAGCACGGGCCTAGTCATACGGGCTGAGGTCGGTAGGCCGTAGTAAGGCTGTCGACCCGCTCGAGGTGGGCGGCGTTCGAGGCGTGGCCACTCATGAAGCGGAGGTGAATAGCGGGCAGACTGAACCGTAGACGGAGCCGCCACAAATCTGCCATCAGAACGTCGAGGGGGGTTGGCGCCCCCCTCACGGGGGGGTGAAGCCCCCATAGGCGGGGTCGAAATCCGGACGCGTCGGGATTCATGGCCCTGATCAGGAGACCGACGCAAGTAATCCGGGGAGCGATCGGTAAGAGCGCCCCCGCCCGTGCGGGGCGCGCCCTCACTCTCCACCCGGCGGCCAACACCATTCTTGTTGGCGCACAAAATCTCCAGGTGGTTACCCCTACAAATTGGGCATGGCCGTCGCTGTTGGCAGTCCCGTTGCATGTGAGCTTCCAGACAGCTATAGCAACAGTGGCGGTCTCTTGCAATGCCCCTCCGATCCTTGATCCGCTTAGAGAGAAACTGGGGGCAAGAAAGCACCCGGTGGCCTGGACGCCTGCAATAGTTACAGGGGGCGGGTTTAGTGGCAGCAAGTCCAGTGTAAACGGGCATTGGTCTCCGGTCGGAGGCCCTTTTACCAGGGACGCCAGTGTGACCCTTTTCCTTCCTCAGCTGGGCAGGCCGCTCTGGGGTCCTTGAAGGACCAGCAATACCAGAGTTATCAGCCTGCAGCCTTCCTCAAGGAACTTTAAAAGGTCCGAAAAGGGGGGCAGGTAGCTGGCCCCGTCCCCACCATACCTTTGCTCAAAACGCAGTTTCAACTCGGGAGGTAGGCGGGACAACACAATGTGTAATAAAAGGAAGGACCACTGGTCCACGGGAAGCTCTAAACGCTTAAGAGCGTTGCAGGCTACAATCAGTGGATTTAAGAGCGATTCTCTTAAATGGGACACCCCATAGACACGTGGCAGCGCTAGAATTTGTGCCACGTGTGTGTCTGCTAACCGGCGCACGTTGGCATACCGCCGAGTCAGTAGTTCCCGCGCGGTGGTATAACTCTCCTCGGAGAGGTCTAGGTGGCTAACTAAACCCAGAGCCTCTCCCTGCAGGGAAGAGAGTAGATAGGCCAGTTTCTGGCAGGGAGACAGGTCCCTTCTCGCGTCCACCAGGCTATCAAAGAGGCTGAGAAAGCCTAGCCACTCGCTCAGGTTGCCAGAAAAGTGGGGCAAGTTTATTGTTGGCAACTTGCCCTGTAACGCAGGCTGCGTGGTGGGTCTGGTGGGAGACTCAAGAATAGAGCTCATTCTCGCCTCCTTCTTGAGCCTCGCGGCCTCCTCCACCAGACCGTCTGTCAGCTCAAAAAACTGTTCGTAGTCCCGCACTGAGGACTCCAGCGATTCCGGAGGTAGCTCCAATGCCATGAGGTCTCGGAAGGCCTCTTCGACGACCGCCTGCCTGGTCCGCACCTGCTCGCACCGCTGGAGCAGTGCGGATGCCCGGTCCACCCGGCCTACCAAGGCGTTGGCTGTAGCAGCCCAACGCAGCTCTGATTGAATTTGCACGCTCAATTTTTTGTGGGCTGACATCTTAGGTAGGTACAAAACAACTTAAATAAAGGTAGTTACAACAAATAGATAACAAAATCAAAACAAAGTTATTTGTTACAAGTTATGTTTCAACTTCAACCAAACAAATTAATAATCAAACAAGAATTACCCACTTTAAACACAAACAAATTACTACTTAAATACTATTTATTAATTAGAATTATTTACTTTAAACAAGAATTATTTATTTTAAATACATCAAACAAACTACTCTGTTACCTAACCACGAGGGGTTTTAGTAAACAAACAAAGTATTTGTTGGTTAAAAGTTCCAAAAGATACAAATTAAGCTATCAATAATTTATGTTAAGTCAATCAATAACATAAATTAAGATAAAAGAAAAATTAAGTTTTAATTACCCGTACTAAGCCACTAGACTCATACTAGGCACTGCAAATTACAAATTGGTTGGTTGAGAACCTACAATTATCAAATTATATTAATATTAAGTTTATTTATTACAATCTACATCTAACTGTTGGCCAGTTACGGGCCACAAACAACAATTAGATACTATTAATTATTAATCAACAAAAATTAACAAAACAAAATCTCAATAATTGCAATCATTATACAGGCCTACATGTGACAAGGTAGGCCACGTACTAGCAACTCAATAAGCCTGTGTATTAACAAGTTATAAATCAATAAGTTTACAATTAATGAGTTAACCCTAGAACGGCCAAGTTAAGTCACAGTAATGCCAAATCTGTCCGCGGAATCAATTTAACCGCGCTCTGCTTACCAAATGTTGAGGCCAACGGCTTGGCCAACGAGTCAAGGCCTGGAACCCTGGTTATAGGGGCCCATCAGCTATAACCTGAGTCCAGGGTCGCTGCCCTAAGGGCCTTTCACCGCGGTCAGATTTGTTCTCAACGTAGTGGTGACTTAATGATGGTAGGGTTGCACTGACCTTCCTTGCAGCAGTCAATCCTTGTACGGCCTGAGATAGTATGAGAGTGGTGAGTATGTGAGTGAGTATATTGTGAGGTTAAGTGTGAGGTGAACTTCTCAGGCCACTCGCAGCAGCAGGCAGGCAGCTAGTTATGGCCTGCAGCTGTGGACGTTGGGCTGGCGTAGCACTGTACACTTGGTTTGTCACTAGTTGGGTCCAAAACCTTAATCACACACACTTTCGCCGATCGCGTGGCGAGCAAAGCTCGGCGAGTTCCAAAAAAGAGGTTCTTTGTTACAGACAACAGTAACAATTATGCTTATAGCTAGGTCGACACATAGACCGCTTGACGGCTCAACAAAACCGTAAAATAAACTAAATTTAGACACTTAAAAAGCAAAACCGGGCGCGAGGCGACTCGGGAATTTTACATGTACGTATTAGCTGTCAAAAACAAAAAGGAACTTGCAAAAACCACGCCCCAAAACGGCGGCAAGTTTAAAACTAACAATCTGTCAAATTCATTGCGAGCCAAAGAGATTGCCAGCGTCGCGACCATGGAACTAGGAATTATGGACAGGTACATGGCGCGAACAATAATATTCTTACCTTGTGGCCTATCTACTAAATCCCACACTTTATTTCTTATCAGCGAGTCATACTCACTGCGCATGGCGTTTATCCATTGATCTCTGTCCGATGACTCTATGGCCTCCTTGTATGTAAGTGGATCTCCCATAGAACATGCCTCTGCTAACATGGCAGATAAGTCATAATCATTATACCTAGATGGCACTTTACCTCGTGTACTGCGTTTAGGTCGAGTGAAAGATTCTTCTTCTTGATGCGTAAGCGCCGGCAGAGAAGATCCAATGTCCATCAAGACATCACCCTCATCACCGATCTCGCTAGCACCTTCATCGCCTGTGCAGTAGAGGTCTGATGATGGTGACCATGCAGGTGATGTTACCTCCTCCTCATTACCGTCCAGCAAGACGTGCGAGGGTGGTGAAGGTGCAAGCAGCATCGGCTCCACATCTTCATCGTCCAAACAGACGTCTGAAGGCAGAGAACTCGCAGGCTGCACTTGTTCCATATCTGAAACATTTGAATGAGGATTATTATCTAATTTATTAACTTCACAACTACTATCACTATTATCACAGTTATTTTCTATATCACAGTTAACATTAGGCTCATTCAAATTATATAATATTTTATTTGTATTTATACTATGCTCTCCTCCTGAAACATTATTATAATTGTCAGAATAAATAAAATCCCTACTCGGCTCAGCTTTATTACTGTTTATGAATTCATTCTCCAGAAACTTTACATTTCGAGAATAAACTATCTATTGTCTGGACATGATGGGTCTGATAGTCTGTATCCCTTGCAACCCTCACCATAACCTACAAAAATAAATTTCTTTGCCTTGGCATCAAGCTTACGCCTCTTTTGATCCGGAACATGAGAATAGGCAACACATCCGAATACACGCAAATGGCTGAGATCTACACACGATCCAGTCCATAGATGCTCAGGTATACTGTTAGAAATAGCAACTGAAGGACAACGATTTTTTAAATAAATCGCGGCCATTATAGCCTCCCCCCAGAATCGATTCGACAGGCCAGCATCTTGCAACATCGTACGTGCCTTCTCAAATAAAGTTCGGTTGACACGCTCAGCCACCCCATTCTGCTCGGGGCAATAAGGCACTGTAGTCTGGTGGATAATGCCTTCCTGCTTAAGAAAGTTTTTAAACCTTTGGTTGCAATATTCGGTACCATTGTCACTACGCAAGGTTTTAATAACCATTCCTAATTGTTTCTCTACTAAAGCTTTAAAGGAAATAAAATGGGAACTTACTTCGGATTTAGATTTCATCAAGTAGCCAAACGTCTTTCTTGAGTAGTCGTCTGTGAAGGTCAACAAGTATCTAGCTCCACCCCAAGTTGTCTCTTGAATCGGCCCAGCCACATCTGAGTGGACAAGTTCCAAGGGACGAGCAGCACGATGAGCAACCGCCCGTGGGAAAGGTGACCGGTTCATCTTGCCCGTAAGACATGCTACACAGCTGCTTGCTGGTTTTTCTGTATTCTGAAAAACAACACCAACACATTGTTGTCCCTTACCAAGGACATCCATACTTACACTGTTGAGATGACCAAGCCGTTTGTGCCATATACTCCTAGGAGCGCACTCTGCAACATGAGCACTCTCTGTCACTTGCCTAACTTGCAAGAGATTGGAGGGCTCATGGGGAAGGTAACTGCCTTGTTTTATCTTATATTTATATAACCCATTATTCCTAGCAGCAAACAAAACTTGATTGCCTGATACTTGACACTTATCATATACTGAACACCCATCTTTATGAAATAACACATTATAACCTCTATCAGTTAACTTACTTACTGAAATTAAATTGCTAGACAAATTTGGAACCACCAATACATTATCAAGAGTAACATTACTACAGAGAGGAATCTTACCGATGGCTTTACTAGTCAGTTCTTGCCCATTGGCAACTGAAATGACACAATTGCCTGTCTTGATGTCGGTTGCAAGTCTACTATCTTGACACATATGCATACTGGCTCCGGAATCCAGTATGAAGTCACTGGACGTTGTTGCACTGAGTGCTGAAGCGTAGAAAGTGTGAGCAGGCTCTTCTTTTTTCTTATCCTTCTCATCACGACGCCGTTTGAAGCACCTCTTTGCAAAATGTCCTCTCCGCTTACAATAATTGCATATGACATCCTTCCTCGGCTGTGACTTTGCAGCTACATAAGCCAGAGACTGTCCTTCTTGATTCCGTCTGTGCTCTTCCTGCAGCAAGCGCATCCGTACAACTTCACTTGTCAACTCCTGCGAAATGCTAATTGTTTCAAGACCAGACACTAACATCTCAAATTCTTGAGGCAGCCCCGATAGTAGTATCTCAGCAAGCTCCGAATCTTCTATCTTCTTGCCAATGTCTGCCAGCTGCTGTACTAATAACATAGCAGCATCAATATACTCTTGCATGTTTCCATAATGAGTATACTCAAGGCGGTGTAATTTACGAAGAAGTAAAACTTTTCGGTATAAACCTTTATCTTCAAAGGAGTCGGCCAGTTTTTTCCAGCATTCTTTAGCAGTCGTGCAGTTACATACATATTGGTAAAGGTTAGGTTCTAGTGTTAGACATATGCGGGCTAGGGCTCTATTATTCCGAGAATCATCATCGTCCGTGCCCTCTACGCATTGCCATAATCCTTCAAACATTAAAATCAGTTTGATTGCAAACTTCCAGCTAGCAAAATTAGAAACGCCCTTTAGTTTTTCAATGGCGGTTGTGAGGTTATTTTGTCCAGACATTCTTTATTTTAGATAATATCGTGCGTGAAAATAAGCACTTTACCTTGTGATTCAGTGCCCTACAGCTGATTGTTATTTGCTTCGTATTACATATTAGATTTAAAAATAAAACTGGGCTACATAACCTGTAAGCAGAGCAAATGCGACGCACAATGAAATCAGCGTGTTATAACGAAGTTCACACTTGGAATTAAAATAAAAGCAATCAGCTGTTCTTTTCTATCACCACTATTTAATATATTCACTTGCACATTATTTCGTTAGATTATTACAAAGATTATCTTGAATTAATTATATAATTTAACAGAAGCCATGAGCCGCCTACAATGGTCAAGGAGAGAGAGCGGTCTTGGTTGTCAGATCAACACAGACAGCTAAATGTCAAAATGACGTATTGATAGAGGATACAGACAAAATATACAAATATTTTAACATAAATACTAAAATATACTACAAAATATGCAACTAACACTACGTGTAATACCTAACCTAGAACAAACAGATTCAGAAACTCCTTAACTTATGAACCCTACATAACCGTGATAGTTTTCCTATAAAATTCATTTAAAATATCATATTTCACAAACGGATCCCTGAATCAAAAATCGAAGAATCCCACACCCACAATATTTTTGAAAGATATATTCAACGACACCCCACACTATGGGATAGACGAGAAAAAAAAATCATCCCCACTTTACATGTAGGGGAGGTATCCTAAAAAAAAATATTTTCACAATCTTATTTCACCACTTTGTTGGCGTGATTAATATTTATACCCTTGTCAAATTACAGTTTTCTAGTACCAAAAGTCTCTGAGCTAAACCGCGGACAAACGGATGGACGGACAGACGGACGGACATGGCGAAACTATACGGGTTTCTTGTTTCCTACGGAACCCTAAAAACGCGCCACTTTATCTAATCATGGTGTGGAAATGAGATATTTGGCCAAAACGCGAGTTGGAGTGGACTTTGTAGCGCTCGTACGCTAAAACTATTGATTCTACAAAAAAAAGGCACTACATAAAATATAGTTTTCTGTAGTTTAATTTATTATGTAACTAAGTATTTTAATTGTAAAAAAAACCGGCCAAGTGCGTGTCGGGCCACGCGCAGTGTAGGGTTCCGTAGTTGCTTTCAACTACGGAACCCAACACTAAAAATTAATATAATCTCAAATATTATTGCTGACCTAGGATAGTGATTTTATTTTATTTACTTATGAATATTGAATACATTAATATGGTTTAAATACTATAATATATTACAAAATATGCAACTTACACTACGTGTAATACCTAACTTAGAAAAAACAGATATAACTCTAACTAATGAACCCTACTTAGCCGTGATAGTTTTCCTTTAAAATTCATTATATATACTACTGCTGTGAATTTTTTCTTGTATTCTTTGTACAACCATTTAGCTGGCAGAGGGGGGGGACACTTGACTCTAATAAAATTTAGCACTTTAAAATATCATATTTCACAAACGGATCTCTGAATTGAAAAATGGTGTTCCCACACCCACAATATTTTTGAAAGACCTATTCAACGACACCCCACACTATGGGATAGACGAGAAAAAAAAAATTCATCCCCACTTTACATGTAGGAGAGGTACCTACCCTAAAAAAATTATTTTTCACAATTTTATTTCACCACTTTGTCGGCGTGATTGATATTTTATACTCTTGCCAAATTACAGATTTCTAGTACCAATAGTCTCTGACCTAAACCGCGGACAGACAGACAGACAGACAGACGGACGGACATGGCGAAACTATAAGGCTTGGCTTATACTTGTTTACTACGGAACCCTAAAAAATGAGTCTGAAAGAAGTTATTGTCAAATGTTTTTAACATGGAACTAGGAATTACGACTACGTTTTAAAGCACCATTTTGCCAATATGGTGGCGCGAGCGGCAAAGATATGAGGTGGCAAAGTGAAAATTCGAAAAGAGCACGTCGAAATCGATTAAAATCACCAATATTCATAACTTTCCAGGTAAAACTACCAAATGACTGGAGTCTGGACTAAAGTGATCTTTGCGCTTACGGATAGTCAAATCCTTACGCACCGGAAGGTCCAATTCCCCGAACGTCAAGTATGTCTGTTACGTCCAGAGACATGTTATATTTTACGTCCTACTCCGGAACGTCCAGTCGGCACGCTATAGGTCCAATTCCCTGAAAGTCTAATCTGTCCTGTAGGCCCAATTTCGTAAGACAACTTCTATCCCTCTATGCGTCGTTTTGTTCCTACTCCATTGCTATAAGAGTGGCGCATAAAAGTCGTTTTGTTACTACAAGAACTATTGTATAATAGAAAAGTAATGAACAGTGAATAAAATTTTCACCTTAAGCCCAGGTGAATGTTGCGAAATGGCCAAGCCACGTATTTTGACTAACGTGTAGAGTTTGTGAAGTTAGGGCTTGTAGATTTAGGACGTGTAGAGTTAGAAACTTGGCTTTAAATGAGATCTGATATCTTTTTGACAGTGCGAACCATTGGTCTCGCGAGTCGTGGCAACCTTTTACATGTTAATGTTTTTGGTGGGATTATATTTACTACGATTCAGCCCATTTATTTTATTAGCCAGTCTAAGAAATAAGGATTATGAAGATTTTTTACTTGAAGTCTTTATAATATGATAGATAAGTACTACGAGTATATCGATTTTTTTGCCAATAGGTACCTAGGTCAAAGCAATGGAATGATGCAGAAAATTTTAAGAGGGCTTATACACTGGTAATAATTTATTTATTTAATAAGTAAACACCTACAACACTCGCATACCTACCTACTTTTACTAACTTTCGCGATCGTCACTGTTGTTTACAAATGTAAGTACCTAAGTTAAAAATTTAAAACACCCCCGACATGTGGAATCTATGGCTGTTATATGTATGATATACCAGACATCCTATTACCCAGTTTTCTACTCCATCATCAGATCCTCTTTCTCGATCCTCGATCATCATCTGCCTAACACCTACTCATTGAGACCATTCTAATGAGCCCAAACCATCTATATCTGCTGTAAGTTGCTGAAGAGTTGGGTATCCCGTAGAGTACTTGATATTGCAGCATCAGCTCGAGGTTACTATGTCTTAAAAATACTTCGAATTTGTACACCAAAATCAGTCGCACCTGTTAAAGTTTGTAAGACCCTTTAATCAAGTTGGAAATGAGCTGATGATCTTCAAATGTCTGAACAGGTCTTCATAAATTATAGCTAAGAACCATCTCGAAAAAATCAACCACGGCGCGGTTCGCGGCCGGCGCGGCGCCCGCAGCGGTTGCGGGCCCGCGGCCTCCGTAGAATGCAGATTTGTATGGAAAATGAAGTCTCAATTTCCACGGCGCGGTTAGCTCTCGCGGCGGGCGCGGTAACATCGGTACCGCAACCGTTGCGGGAGCGGGTGCGAACCGCGCCGTGGAAACTCAGATTAACACAATAGATATCTACGGTACTGTACCTAATTTTAGACTGTCAGACTATCGTGGCAGGCTCTCTGGTTAGCGTTATATCTAATTGAACTAACTATGTAGGTGTACGAGCTCCCTAAGGTAGGAGTCGGTGGAAGGTTTGAACTATTCCAAGTATGTGGCGAGCGCCCGCCGCCGTCCGATATCAGTTTTTTTGCGCGCAAGTCACGGTCGGTCGAAGGCGTTTTTGCGCGGAATTTTGGCGCCAAACTATTTACAATAATAATAATTAATTCTTACTTGCTATGGACAATATTATTTTTATTCCGATAACTTTTTTTGCTCACACCGATTTCTTAAGGTTACTGCGTGATTCGACTCGTGTGTTATTGGGAGGAATTGTCCATAGCGGTCGTTTTATTATACAGACATTTTATTTATGAGGGGCGTCTGAATAATGATTTATTGTTTATAAATAGACTCAGCGCACATAGGCAGACACAAATATTAAATTTCTACGAAAATATTTTTGAAATTCACAATTCAATGGAATCTATATTATAAAGAGGAAATTTTTTTTTGTTTGTTTGTACCGAATAGGCTTTGAAACTACTGGACCGATTTAAACCATTTTTTCACCAATAGAAAGCTAAATTATCCGGAAGTAGCATAGGATATAATTTATTTTCAAAAATATTAGAGATCCTTAAGAAAATTGCAATAATGTAACCCAAGGTAGTAGGTGAGTGAGACGAAAATCATATCCAATGCTCATGCTCCGCTCCACCCAGTAATTGTTGAGAACTCTGCACTCGAAAGTGTGGACGAGTATAGATCGTACGGATCTCCTCATTTCTGATTTGGTCTCGCAGGGATATATCGAGCATAGCTCTCTCCATCGCTCGCTGTGTGACGCTGAGCCTTCTTATGAGGCCCATAGTCAGCGACTATGTCTCGGATCCGTAAGTCATCACTGGCAACACGCACTGTTCAAGACTTTAGTCTTCAGGCGATCAGACTTTAGTCTGAGGGATTTTGGACGAGAAGACATCTCGGAGCTTCCCGAACGCTGCCCGAGTTGGATTCGGCGGTTGATCTCTTTCTCGAAATTAGACCTACCTAGCTGGACTGTATGTCCCAGGTTTATGTATATCTTCTTCTTCTTTATCAACTGATAGACGTCCACTGCTGGACAAAGGTCTCTTGCATGGACTTCCACAGGCCTCGGTCTTGCGCTGCCTAAATCCAGTGGCTCCCTGCGACTCGTTTGATGTCATCGGTCCACCTGGTGGGGGGTCTGCCAACACTGCGCTTCCCGGTACAGGGTCGCCACTCTAGCACCTTGGGACCCCAACGACCATCAGCTCTTCGGTATACTCGTCTACAATTTCGAGTACAGAGTTCTCAACGATTACTGGCTGGAGCGGAACATGAGCATTGGACATGATTTTCATCGAAGTATATAATAAGTTGAAAAATAAAACCAACGCGAAAATTATTTTAGTTTAATTAAAAAAGGGGAAAATCGGGGGTTTTAAATTTCAAAGTAAGATTTAACTTTACCGTGTGAGGTATCATATGAAAGGCCTTTACTTCTACATTCTAAACCAGATTTTTATTTATTTATTAAAAATACCATTCCCCCCCTTATCTCCGAAGTTTACCAATCGAAAAATCAGAAATAATTATGGTCAATAGAGGTTTATGCATATTTTACAGGAAAAATAAAACCAACGCTCTAACTAGCATAGTTCTTTTTATATTAACAATAAACCTCTACAAAAAAGTTAACTATTAATAAGCAAATTAATATAATATTATCGTTTTACTTTTACTACTAGAGTACGGAACCCTCGGTGCGTGAGTCCGACTCGCACTTAGCCGGTTTTTAGGGTTCCGTACCAAAATGGTAAAAATGGAACCCTTATGGAGAGACTTTCTCCGTCCGTCCGTCCGTCCGTCCGTCTGTCACAGTCGATTATTTCAGTAACTATTAAAGCTATCGACATGAAATTTGGCATAGTTGTGTATAATAGTAGCCCAACATCATTGGAATAAAGAAAAATCAAAAATTATTTTTAGTTTTATAAAAAAGGGGGAAAATCGGGGGTTTGAAATTTCAAAGTAAAATAACTATACCGAGTGGGGTATCATATGAAAGGCCTTTACTTTTGCATTCTAAAACAGGTTTTTATTTATTTCGATATATAATAATTTTTGAGTAATCGGCCAAAATGTCGAAAAAAGTACCGTTCCCCCCCTTATCTCCGAAGTTTACCAAACGAAAAATCTGAAATAATTATGGTCAATAGAGGTTTATGTATATTTTACAGGAAAAATAAAAGCAACGCGAAAATTATTTTAGTTTGATTAAAAAAGGGGGAAAATCGGGAGTTTGAAATTTCAAAGTAAGATAACTATACCGAGTGGGGTATCATATGAAAGGCCTTTACTTGTGCATTCTAAAACAGTTTTTTATTTATTTCTATATATAATAGTTTTTGAGTAATCGGCCAAAATGTCGAAAAAAATACCGTTCCCCCCCTTATCTCCGAAGTTTACCAATAGAAAAATCTGAAATAATTATGGTCAATAGAGGTTTATGTATATTTTACAGGAAAAATAAAATCAACGCGAAAATTATTTTAGCTTAATTAAAAAAGGGGGAAAATCAGGGGTTTGAAATTTCAAAGTAAGATAATTCCCCCCCCCCCCCCCCTTATCTCCGAAGTTTACCAATCGAAAAATCTGAAATAATTATGGTCAATAGAGGTTTATGTATATTTTACAGGAAAAATAAAACCAACGCTCTAACTAGCATAGTTTTTTTTTATATTAACAATAAACCTCTACAAACAAAGTTAGCGATAAATAAGCAAATTAATATAATATTATCGTTTTACTTTTACTTTTACTTTTGGAGTACGGAACCCTCGGTGCGCGAGTTCGACTCGCACTTGGCCGGCTTTTTTTTTACATAGGTACGTTACCTACCTACATAATAATATGTCCGAAACACATTACCCGATGCAGTCGGGTAAAAATAGACCTCCTAAGATCAGCAACCGACTATTTAAGAATAAAAACTGAAGCAGGTAATTAATTGATTTGAATCGTAGGTTTGTTACCTACGATTCAAATCAATTATACGTATACTACGTTACAAGGACATTTTAACATTTTGGCAATAAGTCATGTTTTGCTCGGATGAATTCTTGTTTGTCGTCTATCAATATCGGCTGATCGGTTGATAAAATAATAATTATGAAATAGATGTCGACACTAACATTTAACAATTTAGTCGTGTGGGTTATTGACCGGCCTTTGCTGATGAAATACGAGCGAAGGTTATATCAAATCGTGCCCCAGGTACCTGACAAAATCGAGCGGTGCCCTCTGGCAAAAAAATAAATAAATAAAAAATTGGTGTGAATGTATATTACACGGAAACTGATCAAAGGTTCTCGACCTTCTCGAGTTTTTAGACTGATTAATTTAAAAGCTATCGTCCTTTTATTGTCGGAGGACAAAGATCTCCCAGGATGTCAGCCCCCTCTTCTAGGTACTATATTTGAATCATAATGGCGCGATCATCGACATTTGGAAATAAAACCTTTTTTACCCGATTACGCCATAGCAAAAAGGAAGGGTTATGATTTTAGTCATGTATGTAATATGTGTTTGTATTTAGGTACGTATGTTCCACCGTAGCGCCTAAACTACTGAGCTGATTTGATGTCCGAGATGTCAATCGATTCGTTAATATAGTGCGGGTAACATAGATTTCATTTTATACTCGAACAAAATCAATGTGACAGAGGTTACATCCAATTTTCCGTTTTGTCACCGCTTTACAGTTTTACTTTTAATTGAGTAATTTGGTGAGTAATTTTTCGTCAAAAGATATTTTCAAAAAAAAAATCGTTATAGGTACCTACGAGTACCTAAAGAAAGTGCCAGGTTTTACCTCTGAAAAATAACTTTTCAGAGGTACAACCTGGCACGTACGTAAAGCAAATCGCTTTTTTTCTGGTAACAAAATTAGATGGGAATTTTGTCCGCTCTCGTACTACCACGGATTATTCTACAGTTTTACGCCTACAGGTAGTGGATACATAGCCGACTACAGACAGCAGCAGCACGCGACGTATCGTCGCGACACTACTTATGGTTTCAATGTATTTCTATGAAATACTTTCCTTAGCTAGCGACAGTCGTATAATACAAGTACAAATTAATACCAACCAGTAGTGTCGCGGCAACGTGGCCTGCTGCACAGCTGGTGTCTGTAGTCCGCTATGAACTCATTACTAACCATGATAATCTGTTGGGATAAAGACGGAAAGCGCCAGTTTGCTTGACAGACCAACTTATTTTAGGACGCTGCAAATTGCTTTGGTAAGTTTGCGGTTAAAAAAAATATTTTAGGTTGAACTAGTCAGGGTCCTTCAACTTTTTACCACTCAAGCCTCAAGTATATTAGTCACTTCCGTTATGGAACGCTGGCGCAGAAGCAACGCAGCGACACCGCATCGATCTTATTTCTATTAGTGAAAATATAACAACAAGAAAAAAGTTTAACCACGATGGAACTTACATACCTATACTAATTTGTGCACATTACCTACTTGTTTTTTTGTGGACAAGTTTTACCTTAAAGGTAACTTACTAAACGCCTGAAAGGAAACAGAGTAGACGCTTAGGTCTATTACGACAGGGCCTGTAGGTACATGGGATCCTAAAAATTATGTCATTATAAACCACGTTTACCGTCCAGCTAACACGATTGTTCAAGTAGGCAGGTGAGTTTTATGTTAGGAAGTTTTTTATGGTACTATCAATATATGAACTTTATTCTGGCGGTCGAATCAATCTTTCAGTGTCCCCGTAGGTACGACACGATAAATAATTCATATACGGCTGATTTTGACTGTGAAATGAATCTACCATGTCCGACAGTGTTGTTCCTACAGGAATTACTTATCATAATCTGTTGTTTGTCTATAGTGCTATATTATTCTAAGATTTACAGAAAATCTTCAAAAATATAAATATTATATAGGTACCTAATAAATGAATAATAATACTAATAGATAGTCTGACACAAAGGCCCCAGGTTGGGTCAGATTGACATTATTAAGTTATCCAAATGGGTCTCTTGCATGTCTCTTGTATGAAACTTCGCAAAGCTAAGCGAAATGACCCATTTTATGCTCGAGCATTATGAGCAATGTCAATAATTAAGATAAAAACTATCCTATCTTTTAAGTTGGATCGAATTACAGGTAGTTACGAAGTTTGATAAAAATCGGTTCAGTAGTTTTCGAGTTTATCCCGAACATACATCGTGACACGAGATTTTTATATATATAGATGTACAAACTGATGTCTGCTTTTGGAATAATTCAAAAAGTTATTCGTTAGGTCGACCGTGTTCGAGGATTGATATTAGAATCTCAATGTATTGTTTCGTGAATACTATTGCCCCCGTCCGTCCGTTCAGACAGCGTAGGTACCTACATGGGATACATATTAATCTTATTAATATATATATAGCTGCTGGGGCTGATTCACTGATTCACTCACTGATTGATCACCTCTCCTGTAAAATTTTGTATGAAAAATTTTTTTTTCACCGATGTGTCAGCTACATGATTAAATTAACTAGCTTTTACGAATAATAATAAGAATTAGTGTGTATATCATATCAAATAGTTTTAAATATAAGAGATAATATAGGTAATAGTTTTGTTGAAATTTGACTGAATAGAATTTAAATAGACTAATATTTGACTTCTCCCAACGATTGGACGAATGATTTCAAAGGTTCGTCAAAGAAGTGGGAGGTACCGCCATTTTGTAAATGAAATATATAAAAAGCGAAAAGAAAGACGAAAGGCCCTCAGTTCGGTTATGTCGTGAAAGCGTACGCTAAACTCTGTTGAGTTATCGCGCGAGTGATTTACCTATAATTTATGTTTAAATAAGTTTGCAGAAAAGCTAGTGTAATTAGTGTTAATTTGATAATTTGTGATAGATATTTGGTATAGAAATAAAGGCCTGCTTCTGATCAGTAAAGTAGTTCCAATAACTAGTAGATGCTTTCGTGTCTAGGTCGTTGTATTTGATTGAGGGATTGCGATAGCAATCGCACCCTAATCGAATAAATATTGCCAGTACGCTTAGATTAGTGTTATTGATTAATTGATATTTAAATGTTTTTGATAACTACCCTCACGTTCAGATGGTGTTTGTCTGTCGTGTTTGTGGTTAAATTGATTAGATGTGAGGAAAGGGGCCGTTGTGGGGGTGGAGGAGACGGCTATAGGTAGGGTTTTAGCGTTTTAAGAGATGTATTCTCATAAGTCGTAATTAGTTTTGAGTGATAAGTTCCGCTTCTGAGTCTATGTCTAACAGATGGTTTCGTATAGAGGACAAAAATTCATTCGGAGGAAAAATATGGAGAGAGCTGATGATTGAGGATTTCGGAGACGGGTGAGGAGCACGGCCAGGGTATTGAAGATAGGTGGGGTGTGCTTGAACAAAAGTCACTCGGAACCTCATCCAATTGCCAGTGGGTCGAAAAAAAAATCCAAAATGGCGGATTCAAGATGGCGGCCATACAAATTTCGTCGGTGTCTATCTCGGAGAGTATAAAAGATGGAAGAGTGGGTTCGTGGCAAAAGATGATCAGGACCCGAAGGTCTACTTGATGAACAGAAAAAAAAATCAAGATGGCGGAATTTTTTTTTCTCCTTACAAAATATATGGCGAATATTGAATAGACTAGAAGCCGAGAACTATGCAAGACTTCGATACGGTTCCTTTTCAAAATTTGTTTTTATAGAAGAATTCTCATTCTGACAAATGATGAGATATGATGATCGAGGGTTTGGAAGGTGGGTGAGGAGCACGGCCAGGGTATTGAAGATAGGTGGGAGATGCTCAAACACAAAATACTCGAAACCTCATGCAATTGGCAGTGAGCTGAAAGCGGATTCAAGATGGCGGCCATACAAACTTCGTCGGTGTCTATCTCGGAGAGTATACAAGATGGAAGAGTGGCTTCTCGGCAAAAGATGATCAGAACCCGAAGGTCTACGTCTTGGTGAATTGAAAAAAAATTCAAGATGGCGGAATTTATTTTTCCATACAAGACGAAGGTTCATTTTCAAAATTTGTTTTTAAGGAAGAATTCTCATCCAGACAAATGATTCGGACAAAAAATATGGAAAGTAATGCTGATCGAGGATTTAGAAGATGGGTGAGGAGCATGGCCAGGGTATTTTAGATAGGTGGGGGCTGCTCAAACAAAAAATACTCGAAACCTCATCCAATTATCAGTGAGCTCAAAAAAAAAACAAGATGGCGGATTCAAGATGGCGGCTATACAAATTTTATAAGAGAGTGATGAAAGAGTGGTGTTTGGGTAAAAAATGATCAAGACCTAATCTCTAGTCTAATTGATGAACAGAAGAACTGCGGTCCACTTTAGTGGGCCGCACACCCACGCGCCCTACTAGTCTTAATATATATAAATTACGTGTCACGTTGTTTGTCCGCGATGGACTCCTAAACTACTGAACCGATTTTTATCAAACTAAGTAACTATCTGTAATTTGGTCCAACTTAAAAGATAGGATAGTTTTTTTGGATTGGGATAGTTTATTTGTTTTATTTATATAGATAAGTTGGCGGTACGAAGTTCGCTGGGTCAGCTAGTATCATATTATATAGCATTGATTCCAAAAAGAATTGAAAAGAAATACTTAGATATAAGCGTGCGGTACCGTTTCATCGGTACCTTTTTGTAACTCCCGACCCAAAAATCTGACTGTTTGTTTGTCTGTTTGTATCATCGTACGCTCAAGCGGATAGACCGATTTGAATGGGTTTTCTTATTCGAAAGTGCATAATATACCTATAGGTAACTGCAGAGATGGATCTTAGCTACGAGTATGTTTGATGAAAATCTGTCCCGCTGGTAAGGACTATAATTAGGGTTCCGTAGTAAACATGGAACCCTTATAGTTTCGTCATGTCCGTCTGTCTGTCTGTCCGTCCGCGGTTAAGCTCAGAGACTATTGGTAGGTACTAGAAATCTGTAATTTGACAAGGGTATAAATATCAATCACGCCGACAAAGTGGTGAAATAAAATTCCGAAAAATATTTTTTTTGGGTACCTACCCTACATGTAAAGTGGGGATGATTTTTTTTTCTCGACTATCCCATAGTGTGGGATGTCGTTGAATAGGTCTTTCAAAAATATTGTGGGTGTCCGAACACCATTTTTCAATTCAGGGATCCGTTTGTGAAATATGATATTTTAAAATGCTAAATTTTATTAGAGTCAAGTGTCCCCCCCCCCTCTGCCAGCTAAGTAGTTGTATATAGGATACAAAAAAATTCACAACAGTAGTATAATATAACGAATTTTAAAGGAAAACTATCACGGCTAAGTAGGGTTCATTAGTTAAGGAGTTACATCTGTTTTTTTTTTAAGTTAGGTATTACACGTAGTGTAAGTATTTTGTAGTTAATATTATAGTATTTAAACCATGGAACTCAAAATGTATTCAATATTCATAAATAAAATAAAAGCACTATCCTAGGTCAGCAATAACATTTGAGACTTTCAACTACGGAACCCTATACTGCGCGTGGCCCGACACGCACTTCGCCGGTTTTATTATTATTATTTTTTTATATACATAAAAAAGATAATACTCTACTCCCAGCCAAACCCAAGTAGGGTTTTAGCAGATGTTGACACCCCTATTACTCCCCTTTAACTAGGTAGGTATGAACTATCTAAAAAATCCTAAATTATGGAGCCTTAATTTTTTAAAACATTTAATGTGTCTGTCTGCGTTGTATAAAAAAAAAACTATCCGCGACTTCGCGTGGATTAAGATTTTTTAATTCCCGCGCGAACTCTGTAATTTTCCGGGATAAAAAGCCTATGTGTTAATCCTGGGTATGAGCTATCTCCATTCCAAACAGCCAAATCGGTTCATTCGTTGTGGAGTTATAGAGTAACAAACAGCCATGAGCCATCTAAACATCCATCCATACATCCTCACAAACTTTCGTATTTATAATATTACTAGCTGATGCCCGCGACTTCGTCCGGATGGATTTAGTTTTTAAAAATCCCGCGGGAACTCTTTCATTATCAGAGATAAAAAGTAGCTCTCCCGGTCTGAGGAACCACTACTACATCCATTACTATACCCATGCAAAAAATCGCATCAATCCGCTGTTCTGTTGCGACGTGATTGAAGGACAAACCAACAAACAAACACACTTTCGCATTTATAATATGAGTAATGCTTTATTATAACACTTTTTATAGGTAATTGTCAAATTTTTTACCATACCTACTTAACCAAAGACAAAATTACGTTTAGCTGTCATTTACGTTTTGTTATTCCATGTCAGATGCGTTTTTGTTATACCACGTTTTATAGTGACTTGACGGAAACGCGGTCGAACGGGATAAAAAGATAAAAATCCTATGTCCGTCTCCTGGTTCTACTTCTAAGGTACCTCTCCACCAATTTTCAGCCAAATCGGTTAATCCGTTCTTGAGTTATAAATAGTGTAACTAACACCACTTTCTTTTATATATATAGATTAGGATTAGGATTATTAGGATATAGCCTATATTGTAAACTTGAACCTTGCCTATCCTAATCATTAAGTAGGTATTCTTTGGTCCGGTCGCCAGGTAATTTGAAGTACTTTGTAGCCTGCAATAGATTTTGAAAAAATACTTTTTTAAAAGGGATGTTGTAAGTTTGACGTGTGTATCTGTGTGTCTGTCTGTTCCCTCGCAGCTCCCGAAGGACCGATTTTGATTCGGTTTTTTATGTTTGAAACTTTACTTGATTGAGAGGCTACTTAGCTCATTTCTTCCTTGATTGAAATTCATTTGGGTGTAGGTACTGTTACTTCGGATTATTTCCAAGGCATAGAAACCTTGAGCTGAGCTTGAGCTTATTAGAAATTAAATCAGTAATTAATTAATTTTAATTTTCTTTTATGTTTCATGTTGTTTTACAGAATTATAGTCATTTTAACAAAAAGTCAATAGTTTAAATAATAAAATAGAGAAATTTTGACCAAATAAAATCTACACAATATTATAAACAAAATTTTTCTTGAGGCAATGAAATTGAATGCCAATCCAAAGCATTCTAAATTCAAAACACTTTTTCTCACCGAAAAGACTTTTGCTCATTGATTTTGGGCAGCAAAGGCGCCCTTTTTGACCTAGAGAGGTGAAAAGTATATTTTGCTGAGAAGAGCTGGGAAGAAACTCAGCAATTGCTATTTTCACTACACCTAATAATACAATAAAGCCTGTATTTTTTGTTACAAGGAGCCCCCAAACCATCTAAAATTCAAACGATCAAAGCGACAAATTGAGGAAAAAAGTTTAAATATAAAGTGGGATAACAGTTAACCGTGTTTTGGTAAAAAGTTTCTTGTTTACCTTTTATTTACCGTTTGAATACGTATAGAATAAATAGTAGGCCAGTAAAATACTCTCTAGGCTGTTTTTAAAAGTCCCTTTAGTACCTAGTAAAATGTTGAAACTAGGATAGCGGGGATCGCTTTTGATTGTCTTTGACTGAATGGACAATGGTAGGTGTTCTCTGTCTACGCCTAAACCTAAAAGTATATTTAATTTTTGAAAATATCTAAGTTATTTTTCTATTAATTCTCGAACGTGAAAAATGAGTCAAAAAAGTTTTTATGTACATTTAATCAGTTGCATGGAAGTAATCTGCTTTGCATTTAACTGCCCTTATATAGGTATAAAATAAATGAAATCATTTATTATCTACTAGCTGATGCCCGCGACTTCGTCCGCATGGATTTAGTTTTTAAAAATCCCGCGGGAACTCTTTCATTATCCGAGATAAAAAGTAGCTCTCCCGGTCTGAGGAACCACTACTACATCCATTACTATACCCATGCAAAAAATCGCATCAATCCGCTGTTCTGTTGCGACGTGATTGAAGGACAAACCAACAAACAAACACACTTTCGCATTTATAATATCAGTAATGCTTTATTATAACACTTTTCATAATTGTCAAATTTTTTATCATACTTAACCAAAGACAAAATTACGTTTAGCTGTCATTTACGTTTTGTTATTCCACTGTCATTTGCGTTTTGTTATTCCATGTCAGATGCGTTTTTCTTATACCACGTTTTATAGTGACATGACGGAAACGCGGTCGAACGGGATAAAAAGTATCCTATGTCCGTCTCCTGGTTCTAAGCTACCTCTCCACCAATTTTCAGCCAAATCGGTTCATCCGTATATATATTATTTACGAAAATCTCTCGTCTCAGCAATCTGATTTTGGAACCTGCGCGGTATCTTTACTTGTCATAAGAGCCACAAGTTGAGTTGGCCTGCAATAAATAAATAATTTTGAATTTCAATTTGTACCCTAGAGGGGTGCCCGTTTTCACCAACCTTCCCTAACTTTTACGGGCTACCTAATTTATATTAGGTGACGCTTTCTGTCAATGTCGTTTTCAAGAACCTTTAGGGAACACCTAAATGTGGAAATGACATTGGGTAAACGTTTGTTTTTAAGGATTACCTACATAAAGAGACTCCTACTTAGGGGATGATTTGGTGAAAACGGGCAGACTCTTTAAAAACTACTATGAGTTTTTTAACAGACTTTCCGAAAATAAATTACAGATAACGAAAAAATTGCGCAATCGCGCGTTTCAAATATGTCTGTTCGAGCTTTGTTTCTCTCTTAGTCATCTCTAATCTGACTAAAGTTATGCACTTTTAATAATTTCACAATAATATTTTCAACGACCGATTTTGTTTACTATTAAATAAAATTAAGCTATTAGTAGCAAAAACAAAATATTATTTTTCAATGAATCACCATTCAGCATTCTTTATATGAAATATGATATTGAACAGGATCGTAATTCGTAAACAGACGTGATTAAGTACATCTTTTTTTTGGGTTAATTGCGTACAGTACCTAGCGAATGCGATTGTTTTTAAAAAATCGAACGGTGGAAGGCGCCTGCCCGAAGTTCAGTGCAAATCGTGTGGCCAATCAGAACGTGCGCTACTGCTGTTTATTATCACGTGTCTAAAAGTTTTCGGAGCGCAACTGAAAATTTTCTCGAGTCGACTTACGTTAATTAATAAGGCTTTAAGTAAAGTTAAAACGAATAATGCTTATAACAAGTGTTGAAGGTTAATTGAAGACATTGAAAATAAGCATAATCAGATCGTAGTATTAATTGAATTACTTATATAAGAAAATTGAGATTATCGTTAGTGAAAATGAGTAAAAACACCATTTTACTATTAATTTTTATATTATGGGCAAACGTACAAGAGATGAACGCTGAAGAATTATTTAAAGAAATATCGGCGTCTTTGATGCAGAGGAAATACCTAGCGAAATCCGTATGCACAAATCTAATTGTAAATACAGAGGTAAGTTTTACTTACTCAAACACAGTTTTTCTGTACGATTTTCCAGATTTTCCTACATAATTTTGTGGTCGTGCTTACGAACTTACATTCATTTAGTCAGAACACCTTAATTTTATTATTAAAATTAATTAAGATTTTATATAATAATACTAATAAATATTAAATATACAATTATAATTATAACTGTAAGTATATTTAATACTAGCTGATGCCCGCGACTTCGTCCGCGTGGATTAATCCCGCGGGAACTCTTTGATTTTTCGGGATGCCTATGTCACCCTCCAGGTTCTCAACTATACCTATCCAAAAAAACACGTCAATTCGTAACTTTGTTGCAGCGTGATTGACGGACAAACCAACAAACAAACACACTTTCGCATTTATAATGTGTATTAGTAAGGAAGAATTAATACTGCGATAATAAAGGCGATCTAATCAAATTTTAGAATACAGAAGCTACTACAGACTGTGACTAAAATATGATAGTTAGTATTCCCTTGGGGACTTTTTTATAGCGAATAATGATTACTTTAATCATGTAGTACATAATTTTTATGTATCATCAATAGTTTTCTCAGCATACGCCAAATAATGCATTTTATAGGCAAAGTTTTGTTACTTTGGGTTATATTATTGCAATTTTCTTAAAGATCTCTATTCTTTTGAAAATTTGTATAGCCTATATTACTTCCTGATAACTTAGCTTTCTATTGGTGAAAAAATGATCAGATCGGTCCAGTAATTACAGAGCCTATTTGGTACAAACAAATCTTTCCTCTTTAATATTATAAGTATAAGTATAAGTAATAAGTATAGATTAGTGTTTTTCACAATAATTTATGATTAGTGTTCTTGTTGGGTTGAAGGTTGAAAGGAGGATGGGTAAGAGTGGATCCAGACACAAAGTTAATTGTGTTACAATATATTATTGAACTACATAATATTATGTCGGTATTTGTTGCTCTTCTAATATAAAGAAGTTTAATTAATCCTAAGACCGCATGTCTGAATTCACTTGGAAAAAAGAGATATTACACTAAAGTGGTCGATATTGATTTCCCAGGGATCGACATAAACGAAAACTGATTTTGGGGGTCGATGAGGTCTAAAAATCGACCCCTATTAATCAACACAAGTTCTTACTATAAACTTTCAAGATACTGTATTTAAGTTGTGTTACGTGTATCAACTTGTTATATGAATGACTAATATTTTAGTAGGAAGTATCATTTTTGTACTTTTTAGGTAATTTGTATCAATAATTTTTTATTACACTTGATATTTACTGAATAATACGTACTTAGGTATATTTATTTAATTTTGATGAGAAAATGATGTCAAGTTTACTCACTTAACCAACAGCAAAGTTTTTTAAATTGGTAAGTATTTTGGATCAATACGAATAAAACTAGAGATAGGATTTTTAAAGTAAAAGGCTATGGGAGTCTGAGGTATCAGTTCATTTTGTAAAAGGGGTCTCTTGCCCAAAAATAGTTTGGGAATCCCTGGTTTAGACTAATTATTGAATTAATTGTTACGAAAAATCAGTTCTAACACTTCTAAGTTCTAACGAACCTATCTTTTTTCTCCAAGTGAATTCAGATATGCTGCCTTAGGATTAAAGTTAAACTACATTCAAAAATTCAAAATTCAAAATTATTTATTTCATGTAGGCCAACCTGTGGCTCTTATGACACGTCAAGATTCTACCACCGGTTCGGAAAGCGGATTCTGCTGAGAAGAGCCGGCAAGAAACTCAGCAGTTGCTCTTATCAAAATAATCATTTTACAATATTATTATGTAGCTATTACATTGTAATAAGTTTTTATACTATCTTGTGGGCAGCTGGATCCCAAGCTGATTTAACCCGTGCATCTTTGTTAGAATAGAATATGACATTTCCACAAAACGTACTACAATTCAATTCATTTCAAAGACGGGCAGACAGAAAGTAGCCCCATTCCCGCCGGCGGCACCCGTTCACGAGCATGACGCATGATCCAGCCATTGCTTCGCTCGACCATATTTGAGGGAACGTAACACGCCATTAGGACAACAAAAGCCGACATAGCTCATAATCATAATGCTACAGTCTTGGTCCATACAAAATTACCCATTAACCTTTATCAGAAATAGCATTCAAAATAGATTTAATAAATTTTCCACTATCATGAAAATATTTGTGGATGGATTCATTCAAACCAGCAATGGACCCACCGAGCGTTTTGTATTTTGTAGGAAAATATACTCCCTGAGGTGTACTTTGTGTCATTACAATTACGTACAAATTATGTAGTAATTTGTTGGTCGCACATTAAAAGTTAGGTAATTGCAGTTTGTACAATTAGACAACGATAATAATTTAATACATACTTAGTATTATATTTGTATGGTGGGAGGCTTTGGCCGTTGCTAGTTACTACCCTAGCGTCAAAGATGTGTCGAAAGCGACTAAGCGTTCCAGCGTGTAGAAACCGATTTGGGGTAAGTTCTTTTAAAAGCCTGCTGGCATCAGACTGCATCATCACTTACCGTTAATGAAGTTGCAGTCAAGGGCTATCTTGTCATGAATAATTAAAAAAACCGGTTAAGTGCGTGTCGGGGCACGCGCAGTGTAGGGTTCCGTAGTTTCAAGTCACAATTATTATTGTTAACCTAGGATAGTGCTTTTATTTTATTTATGAATATTGAATATATTATGAGTTCCATGGGTTTTCGCGGTTCACTTCTAAAAAACAGATATAACTCCTTAACTTGTGCACCCTACTTAGCCGTGATAGTTTTCCTATAAAATTCTTTATATATACCACCTATTCAACGACACCCCACACTATGGGATAGACGAGACAAAAAAATTCATCCACACCTATCATTCGTAGGGGAGGTTTTTTCATTATTTTGTTGAATTTAGGATTTGAGGATTAAGATTAGTGATTTGATAGTGATAGGTGTTAGTGTAGAGTGATTATGCAAAATTCACGAGACTTGGTTTTTAGTTAAGTTATGTTTTTTTATGGCATCTATTTAACCTACTGCAAGAAACTTGTTTCTTGCAACAAGCAAGTGTGCAAATCGTTGCAATATCGGATGTTTCAAGGAGCCATAATATTAAAAGTTCCTCTAATGCGCATACAATACATACATCTTCAAGGCACTAAATGAAAAGAAATTGTAATAATAATGTGATTTAATGATGACCAAAAAATTTGACTAGGCTGTTTGCCTGAGTGAGACACTCAATGGAAGCTAATCAGAATTCAGACAGAATCACGCATTGCCTTCCTACTGTAGCTTAAATGCTCTTTGATCCTTACGGCCAAAACTACCCGTTCACTTCATGTTGGCCATTGTCGACCGTTACAAAATAACGTCATAATGGTACGTACCGTTGACAAATAAAAAATAATTTATTACTGTAACCACGACTGTGTCGGAAGTTTTCTTTTCTGGCGATGCTTTTCATGGCAATGACGTTTTGAATGTCGAAGGGCGTTATTTTTAATTTCTTATTTTTCTCCTCTACAAAGAAAGACAATCGTCTGTGCTATGCTTTTAACTTTTTACATATCGCTTTTAACTTTTATAACTTTTTACATATCGCAGAAAGCTACACGCGAACATTAGTAACCAAACCACAATTTAAATAACTACTTAATTAAGACAACAAAAAAAATTTAAAACTTAACAATAACAAAAGGTTGAAAAAAAACACGGTACTGACAATCGCGAGCGATGGGTCTGATTTGCGGTGCGGGAAAGCGCGACGCAAGCAGTGTAGCAGCCAACTTGACGTGAACGGGTAGTATCTGCCACTTACCTACTAGCTTTTGCCCGAACTTACTCGATGAAGTGATAGCGATGAATGTAAATGTATAAAATATATTGGGTAGGTATAAGATGAAGAATACTTTACTTAGATGAAGTAAAGATAGAAGACCTGTCAGAGTATTGACTTATTCAAGTCATTCGTGTAGAATGTAGATGGATTTTTGATATTTTTACAATTTCGTTACCGAACCCTAAAATCAGTTGAAATTCATCAAAATAACAAAATACATAAACAGAAACCGAATTTAGTTAATCGAATATTAATGAAGCCTCTGTGTGAAGATTTCCTTATTGGAACTAAAGGTTTTGAGGTCACTGCCCGCTATGATAGATAGAGGTTGCGGCTTGCGATCTTTGTGCTATGATAATGCAGATTACTTCCTTGTAACAAATAAAATAGACAAAAAACGTATTATTTACTTACCTGCTCCAACGAGCCTTCATTACAATAAACAACTTAGGTACAATTTATTTACAAGACTCACTTCATGCGAGATTCCCTCAAGAGCGAAAACTCAGCATTTTCAGGATTAATATTGAATTTAAGTAGTAGCCTTTACACAGGCTTTGCTCCCGCCATCTATCTAAACTAATCCGAAGAGGTATCTTTAAAAAAACTATTTTTCAGTTGTTCTTTTGGTATTTCCCTATTTTTTTAAATTACCCCTGTATTAGAGCGAACAAAATCAAATCAAAATAGGTCAATCCGTTTTTAAGTTTAAGGAACAGCGATTTTTATCAGACTTTCTTCCTAGAAGACTGCAACCGCGCTACTACTTTTAACCTGGGAAATCAAGAGATTTTGATTTCTTAGGATAAAAAGTGCCAAGCTATTATTGTGCCAAAAAAAGGTGTCAAACATCGGTTTAGCGGTTAGGTTGTATTGTCTACTAATATTTTTTTATATTTCACAATACTTACAAATAAAAAGTAGGGTAAGTTTAAATACTTGGTTTTTATTTTTCACAATAGAACCTTAAGGTGGATTATACGGGTCTGCCCGCGAAATTACAATTTAATTTGGTTTTTCGCAATTTGTAAACTAATACGACAAAGTAGGCTTATGGCATTCTAATTGCGCCAATGGCAGTATCATCTTCACCGGTTTAAATATAAAAATCTTTTCTTGAAAGTGTCCAGTTTAAGAATTAGTCAGAATATCGAGTTACTCACAAATTAGTCGCATTTACCTATTATTAGCATAATGTAGAATTAGATAGTAGGTAGGAACGTAAAACTGTTCGTTTCCAATCGTGATTCAATCTTCTTTCACTTTTTAATTTTTCTGGTTTTGTCGACTTTGTATGTGGTACTGTTCCGTAGTAAACAAGGAACCCTTATAGTTTCGCCATGTCCGCCCGTACGTCCGCGGTTTAGCTCAGAGACTATTGGTACTAAAAAAACTGTAATTTGACGAGGGTATAAATATTAATCACGCCAACAAAGTGGTGAAATAAAATTGTGAAAAATAATATTTTTTAGGGTACCTCCCCTACATGTTAAGTGGGGATGAATTTTTTTTCTCGGTTATCCTAGTGTGGGGTGTCGTTGAAAGATATTGTGGATGTGGGAACACCATTTTTCGATTCAGGGATCCGTTTGGAAAATTTTAAAGTGCTAAATTTTATTAGAGCCAAGTGTGCCCCTCTGCCAGCTAAATGGTTGTATTTGAAAAAATTCACAGCAGTAGTATATTAAAATAAAGAAATTTATAGGAAAACTATCACGGCTAAGTAGGGTTCATAAGTTAAGGAGTTATAATTATCTGTTTTTTCTTAGTTAGGTATTACACGTAGTGTAAGTTGCATATTATTCTGTAGTATATTATAGTATTTAAACCATGGAACTCAAAATATATTCAATATTCATAAATGAAATAAAAGCGCTATCCTAGGTCACCAATAATATTTGTGACTTGCAACTACGGAACCCTACACTGCGCGTGGCCCGACACGCACTTGGCCGGTTTTTTTTTTATTTAGTTTCAGTTTGTAGCTAAGCAAATACTCGTGAGAATCTAAGTAGGTAGGTAACTTAGATTCTAGATAATTAACTTAAATTACAATTAAATTTAAATAAATAATTATTTGAATAAATTGAGAAATTCTAATAAGTAACGCAAAAGCTCGAAGCATCGATGGACGTTGGAGTCCCAAGGTGCTGGAATGGCCACCCCACAGCGGGAAACGTAGCGTTGAAAGACTCCCTATTAGGTGGACGGACGATCTTAAGTTCTGGCTACAGCTGGATATAGGCGGCGCAAGATTATATGTTCTGTGGCGGTCGTTTCAAGAGAGCTATATCCAGTTGTCTATCGATTGATGAAATACAAAATATGATTTGTCTGTTACCAAATAATCGTGTACTTCGTACCTATTGATTAAAAGTTTACTGGAATTTAAAATTCTACTCCATGCACCGATGTAGGTATAATGTTATCCGTCTACGATTCCATGATTTTTGGTTTACCTACTGCGTCCAAAAGAACTAGGCCAGGCTAGTTTCACTATTGCATAGCATAGTTACGTGCCAGTACCTAACACCTGATCTCGATTCATGGGAAATCGGAAACTCTTAACGTACCTAGGATTTTAGTGTGAATGTTTGGTAAACAGACTATAAACCGTAGCAATGAGTCAATTTTGATTTCTGCGCACAACGCTACGAGTTGCTATATATACCTACCTACGCCGTCTTCTAGCGCGTAAACAATATGAGTAACAACTCGTAACTTTGTGTAAGCCCTTGACCCCTCATCTGTACCAAGAACCCATCGTACCTAACTACGCAGAGGATAGAGAGCGTCAGTACCTTATACAAACCTAACAAGTAACAACTTTTTGACAAAATCATTAGGTACTTTTCACGGAATAAAGTATTTCGAGATAATACGAGACTAGTGTAAGTTTTCAAGTTAGCACAACCTATGCGTAAATGCGTAAACTTGTCATTTACTTGTTCAAATTCAAATTCAAAATCATTTATTTCATGTAGGCCAAATTTTGGCACTTATGACAAGTCGTGAATATACCAAGTTCGGTAGCAAGCTGGTTCTAATGAGAAAAGCCGACAAGAATAGAAACTCAGCAGTTGGTCTTTTAGTATATACTTGGTTGGTCTCTTAGTATATAAGATAATAATTTATAAGTTTAGGTTAAATTAAAATTACTCATTAGCCAACTAAGTTAGGCTAGATTGTAATCGAATTGAGCACCACTTTGGTACTCAGTATCAGGAAAAAAAAAATGTTGGTCTTTTCAAAACAAAAAAAACGGAAAATTGCGAGTCGGACTCGCTCACCGAGGGTTCCGTACTCTAGTAGTACGTAAAAGAGAGCGAATCAATATACTTTTACTTTTACTTACGTAGAGTAAGTAAAAGAAAAAGTATATTGATTTGCTTATTCATCGTTAACTTTGTTTAGAGAGGTTTATTGTTAATATCAAAAAAACTATGCTGGTTAGAGCGTTGGTTTTATTTTTCCTGTAAAATATACATAAACCTCTATTGACCATAATTATTTCTTATTTGGTAAACTTCGGAGATAAGGGGGAACGGTATTTTTTTCGATATTTTGCCCGATTAATCAAGAACTATTAAATATAAAAATAAATGAAAATGCGTTTTAGAATGTACAGGAAAAGACCTTTCATATGATACCCCACTCGGTATAGTTATCTTACTTTGAAATTTCAAACCCTCGATTTCCCCCTTGTTTAATTAAACTTAAATAATTTTCGCGTTTGTTTTATTTTTCCTGTAAAATATACGTAAACCTTTATTGACCATAAATATTTCTGATTTTTAGATTGGTAAACTTCGGAGATAAGGGGGGAACGGTATTTTTTTCGACATTTTGCCCGATTAATCAAAAACTATTATATTTAAAAATAAATAAAAATCTTTTTTAGAATGTACAGGTAAAGCCCTTTCATACGATACTCCACTCGATATAGTTATCTTACTTTGAAATTTCAAACTCCCGATTTTCCCCCTTTTTAGGGTTCCATACCAAAATGGTAAAAATGGAACCCTTATGGTGAGACTTTCTCCGTCCGTCTGTCCGTCCGTCTGTCACAGTCGATTATTTCAGTAACTATTAAAGCTATCGACATGAAATTTGGCATAGTTGTGTATAATAGTGGCCCAAAATCATTGGAATAAAGAAAAATCGAAAATTATTTTTAGTTTTAATAAAAAAAGGGGGAAAATCGGGGGGTTGAAATTTCAAAGTAAAATAACTATATCGAGTGGGGTATCATATGAAAGGCCTTTACTTGTGCATTCTAAAACAGTTTTTTATTTATTTCTATATATAATAGTTTTTGAGTAATCGGCCAAAATGTCGAAAAAAATACCGTTCCCCCCCCCTCTTATCTCCGAAGTTTACCAATCGAAAAATCTGAAATAATTATGGTCAATAGAGGTTTATGTATATTTTACAGGAAAAATAAAATGAAAGCGAAAATTATTTTAGTTTAATTGAAAAAGGGGGAAAATCAGGGGTTTGAAATTTCAAAGTAAGATAATTATACCGAGTGGGGTATCATATGAAAGGCCTTTACTTGTGCATTCTAAAACAGTTTTTTATTTATTTCTAGATATAATAGTTTCTGATTAATCGGCCAAAATGTCGAAAAAAATACCGTTCCCCCCCCCCCTTATCTCCGAAGTTTACCAATCGAAAAATCTGAAATAATTATGGTCAATAGAGGTTTATGTATATTTTACAGGAAAAATAAAACCAACGCTCTAACTAGCATAGTTTTTTTTTATATTAACAATAAACCTCTACAAACAAAGTTAACGATAAATAAGCAAATTAATATAATATTATCGTTTTACTTTTACTTTTGGAGTATGGAACCCTCGGTGCGCGAGTCCGACTCGCACTTGGCCGGCTTTTTTAATTAATCTAAAAATAATTTTTGATTTTTTTTATTCCAATCCTGGGCCACTATTAAACACAACTATTCCAAATTTCATGTCGATATCTTTAATAGTTATGAAAATACTGTGACAGACGGACGGACGGACGGAGAAAGTCTCACCAAAAGGGTTCCATTTTTACCATTTTGGTACGGAACCCTAATAATACTATATCGTAAGAATACAATATCATAAAAAATACCATTTAAGTAATTTACACTCTCTTGTCAGCTGGATGTCAAGCCGATTGTTTCCATACAACTTTGTCATTTTTAAGAAATTCACTAACTTTGTAATAACCTCTACTTAAAATATTTGTTTTTATAAATTGTTTAAATTTGTGTAATTTCAAATCTATTATTTCCTTCGGAATCATATTATATAAGCGTACACTCAATTAATGAAGTTTTACTAAAATATAGTTTTTATAGAGAGTTCGCAGGCGACTACAGAGAGCAGCAGCAGGCGACACTACCTACTGGTAACTATTATACACGGCTACACGGTTTCTATGTAGGTATTTCTATGAAATATTATCTTCCCTAGCTAGCGACACGTACAAGTAAGTAATATAAAGACAAACCAGTAGTGTTGCGGCGACACGTCTGACGTCACCTGTTGGTGCTTTCTGTAGTTGAGGTACCTTTAGGTACATAGCCGTTTAGTTACCTTAACTTAGAAAGTAAGTAGGTACCTTATGTTAAAACTGTGGTAGGGCTAAATGGGAACTAATATTTGCTTTCAGTATCCAAGTATTAACAAGCAGGTGCGGGAGGACCGTGAATTGTGTGAAAACAATTTTTTAAGTGAGTACCTATCTATATTAATGCAACATAATATTAAAATCAGCATTAACTTAATAAAACCCGTAGCGTTGCTAGTATGCTGGGTGACTGAAGGATAAAACAACAAACAAAATATACACTTTCGCATTTAAAATAAGTAAAAGATGTCAACTTCAATAGAACTGCAACCAAACTGCAATTTGCAGTCGGTATGCATTCTGTGGTGGAAAAACCTACTTCGTAGCTGGCCGCTTTCCTGGTGCTGGCCGCTCGTCCTGTCCGAGCAGCTTCTACTTCGACGAATGTTATTTTTATATAAAGAACGCGCTCGTAATTTGAAATCGTGTGATAGGCGGATGCGTGTTTAGTGTGCGCGCTGGTCATTTACATTCTAGATTTTATCAAGAAAGGTCGGCCTCCTTGTACTAAATTTACAGTGATTATTTATTCATTCTATCTCTGCATCTCGAGGAAGACGCACCTCGTGCTTATATAGTAACAGCATTATAACTTAGCAAACAGTCAATCACGCGAATAACAGTTATATTTTCTTAGTGATTTTACCTGTGCTTATAAGTTTGTAAATAACAAATATACCATCAAGTTGTGACCCATCTTTTATTTATGAAGAGCTGAGGGACTCCAGTAAGAGCTGAGCATTATAGTGGTAACCACCACTATAATTTGGTGACCCCGAACAAGGACAATTTAAGGTCAGTACAGTGACCCCGCGCATAGGGGGTCCGCATTGTATGATGAATTTTTATTAAAGTGATTAAAGAGTTTGAAGAAAATTTTTACAAATTTTTACGAAGTGTGTTGAGGAGTTGGAGGTTCCATACCCAACAGAGACCCCGCGCGTGGAGGGGGTCCTTGTTATATGCAGACATGTGAATTTAAATATTGGAAGAAACAAATTAAAAATAATCTTTGGGAAAATAATTCAATGTGACAAATCAATTTCAATTCGGACATTTTGGAATAAATATTGACTTTGAAGAATAATATCAAAAGGAAATAAATATTTTGAAGAGGACAACTGTCAATAAATAATTTTCAGAAGAATTTTCATTCCGCCATTTTATATTGAAAATTTTCGCCGTGAATCATGAAAATTTTTGAAGCAAACATGAAAATTTTAAAGACTATAATGTGATATTATTAGGAAATAAACATTGAAATTGTTAAATACTATTTACCATAATATTTATTTTATTTTTTTTCAGGAATTTTAGGTAAATATTTTTTTAAAAGAAATAAAGTAATTTTAAATTTATTTTTCTTTACAATAGCAGTTTCGTAATTCCTCAATATGGAGGATAGATTTAGACAACTTGAGGAAGAGAACAGCAAACTGAAGGCAAGCCTCGAAGAGCTTGCGGACAAAGCTATTCCCTTATTTAAGGAAAATAAATTATTACGATCTCAGCTGGCCAGCGCATCCACATCCACATCGCTTCCCGCATCGGATAACACAACGGAACAGAAAGTATGTAAGGTATCAGCTAAATTACCGCCCTTTTGGCCTGACCGGCCTAACGTTTGGTTTGCCCAGGTTGAGGCACAATTTTCAATTTCAGGAATTACTGCGGATCAAACAAAATTTGACTACGTCATCGCGCAATTAGACTCGCGTATTATTGGAGAAGTCGAGGACATTGTTACTCAACCTCCCGTTTCGGACCGTTTCGAGTTTTTAAAGAAGGAACTCATTCGAAGGCTTTCCACGTCGGAAGAGCAGCGCGTTAGACAGTTAGTGAGCGATGAGGTATTAGGCGATCGGAAGCCATCGCAGTTCCTTCGCCATTTGCGGTCGTTGGCAGGGCACGCTCTAACAGACCAGAGTTTTCTAAGACAGCTGTGGATGCGTCGTCTCCCTCAACATTTACAGGCTATTTTGGCTGCACAATCAGAGCTTTCTTTAGACAAAGTCGCCGAGTTAGCAGACAAAATTTTAGAAGTTTCGCCGGGTGTCGTTTCCCATTCGTTAGCCGCGAACTGCGCGCAAGGTTCATAGAACTCGAGCATAGACGCAATTGTTGAGAAATTAGAGCGGTTATCGAAGGAGATTTCTGAGATAAAAGGGAGGAGAGAATTCGTACCGCGCCACAGAAGTACCTCAAGAAGCAGGTACAACTACAGACGTTGTAGGTCGCCGTCGCCGAATAGGGTCAATGCGAGGCACAATCCAAGTTTTTGTTGGTACCACAATCGTTTTGCATCTCGCGCGACAAAATGTGTTAAACCGTGTTCATTTGTTAACCCGGAAAACTCAGGCGGCGAGCAGTAAAGGCGGTTCCCTGCTCGTCTCCATCGCGCAGCCGTCGCTTATTCATTAGTGATTGGAAATCTGGAAAACGTTTTTTAATAGATACAGGGTCTGATGTTTCGTGTTTCCCCGTTTCATGGTTGAGTCATCGACCTAAATTAGCTGATTATTGCATGCGCGCCGCTAACGGCAGCGACATTAAAACGTTCGGGACTGTTTTATTATCGCTTGATTTTAAGCTGAGGCGCGATTTCAGGTGGAATTTCATTATATGCGATGTTACAACTGCGATTATTGGTGCAGATTTTCTCGCTTATTTTAATTTGTTGCCGGATTGCAGATCAGGTCGAATTATAGATAATTCCACTGGGTGTGTTGCATTGATTCATTCGCACGAGCAAGCGAGCATTAAAACTATAGCTTCAAGGAACGAAATTTTGTCGGAATTTCCTGCGCTTACTCGTCCACCTGGGCCGGATAGGGAGATAAAACATAACACCGTACATTACATTCGGACTACTGATGGTCCTCCGGTGTGCTGCCGACCACGTCGCCTTGGTCCTCTCAAGTTAGCCATCGCTAAGAAGGAATTCGACAACATGATAGCTTGCGGTTATGCTAGGCCGTCTGATAGTCCGTGGTCTTCCCCTTTGCACTTAGCTCCAAAAGGTGAATCGGATTGGCGCCCTTGCGGTGATTATCGCGCATTAAACGCGAGGACAATCCCAGACCGCTACCCAGTAAAGCATATTGGTGATTTTAACCAAAATTTGGTTGGTTCATCAGTTTTCAGCACCATAGATCTTGTAAAAGCATATCACCAGATCCCAGTAGCGAAAGAGGATATATGTAAAACCGCTTTGGTGACACCTTTCGGGTTATATGAGTTCCCTTTTATGACTTTCGGTTTGAGAAACGCAGGTCAGACGTTCCAGAGGTTCATCGACGAGGTTGTCCGCGGCTTAGATTTCTGTTTCGCATATGTTGATGATATTTTAATTTTTTCAAAAGACAGTGAACAACATGCAAAGCATTTACGTATTCTTTTCAAACGCTTGGAAGAATACGGCATTGTTATTAACGAGAAAAAATGTCATTTTAATGTTCCAGAAGTTCGTTTCCTGGGATACAAGATAAGCGCTGCGGGGATTTGCCCTCCTGCTGACCTCATTAAAAGTCTGCAGGATTTTCCGCTACCCAAAACCGTTCAAGGTGTAAGGCGTTTCTTGGGTATGATAAATTTTTATCGTAAATTTCTCCCTAGTATAGCGCGATTCCAAGCTCCTTTAATAGATGCCTTATCAGAGATCCAAGGTAAAGGCGCTAAACCTTTTACTTGGACCCCTGTCTTAGAGCAGTGCTTTTCGGAGTGCAAAAATAGCTTAGCTAATGCAACTCTTTTAGCTCACCCAGTCTCAACGGCTAGATTAGGCTTATTTACAGATGCGTCGAGCTCTCATGTCGGTGCATGCCTGCAGCAAGAAATTAAGCAGGGCTGGCAACCTATCGCATTTTTCAGTAAAAAGCTGACTACCAAGCAATCGACTTGGCCAGCTTATTACCGTGAGCTCCTAGCGATTTATGAAAGTGTCCAACATTTTAGACACATTCTAGAAGCTCAGCATGCAACGATCTATACAGATCACAAACCTCTTCTTTACGTTTTTACACAAAAACGTGACAAGCTTCCCCCCGTGCAACTTAACCAAATAGTTTTCATTTCGCAGTTCACTACTGACATCCAACATGTCAAGGGTGCGCAGAACATTGTTGCCGACACGTTCTCTCGTGTTGAGGCCGTCACTGCCGAAGACATACTCTTGGCACTGGCGAAGTCGCAAGCATCCGATGAAGAACTGAAAACGCTGGACGATTCGACGTCGTTAGAATTAACCCGTATCACTATTCCTGGTACTAGAGTAAGAATTACATGCGACGTTTCAACAGGTAAACCACGTCCTTACGTAACTCCGCAGTTCAGGAAATGTGTCTTTGAAAGTTTTCACAATTTGAGTCATCCTGGTTCTCGTGCTAGTTATAAATTGATTTCGGAGCGTTTTGTATGGCCGTCTATGAGAAAGGACTGCCGTGTTTGGACACGCGCGTGCCAAGCGTGTCAGTCATCTAAGTTGGTACGTCATACTAGTGCCCCTTTTTCTAAATTTCCCTGTCCCTCTGAAAGATTTGCAGATATTCATATGGATATTATAGGCCCGTTACCCATTTCAGCTGGCATGAAGTATTGTCTAACTATCATCGACAGGTTCACACGTTGGCCTGAAGTTCTTCCTATGCCAGACATTACTGCTGAAACTTGTGTATCAACCTACATTTCTGGTTGGCAGAGCCGCTTTGGCCAAGCTAGGTCTATTCAAACTGATCGAGGGTCTCAATTTGGTTCACATCTGTTTCAGAAGGTGATTGAGTTGACTGGCACCAAGCATCAGTCGACCACCGCATATCATCCCCAGGCGAATGGGATGGTAGAGAGACTCCACCGGCAGCTGAAGGCAGCTATCATGTGCCACGCTAGCCCGAGGTGGACCGAGGTGCTTCCATGGGTACTCCTGGGCATCAGGAGCGCGTGGAAGGAGGACCTCGGAGCATCATGCGCAGAGCTCGTGTATGGTGAGCCCTTGCGATTACCAGGTGAGTTTTTTAACCCTATAGTAGATCGTGTAGTTGATTATTCTTCTTTTGTAGATAGACTTAGATCGTATTTTAGAGACCTATCTCCAGTACCCGCTTCTAATCACAATAGTAAAAAAAATTTTCATTTTCCGAAGGATCTTCTATCCTCGGAATTTGTTTTCGTTCGTAGAGGTCCATTCTGTAAGGCATTAGAGCCCCCTTATGTTGGCCCATTTAAAGTATTGGAGAGAGGTGATAAGTATTTTAGTTTAGATTTTAGCGGTAGAACAGAAAAGGTTTCAGTGGATAGGCTGAAACCAGCTTTTATATTAGGTACTACTGAATTAGACCACTTGGACAGACCGGTCGTTAGGACCCGGTCGGGTCGAAGGGTACATTTCGCTGTATAGAATTTACTAACATTTTTCTTTTTCTTTCCTTGCATTTCCAATCTCCGTGGGGGAGCGATGTGGTGGAAAAACCTACTTCGTAGCTGGCCGCTTTCCTGGTGCTGGCCGCTCGTCCTGTCCGAGCAGCTTCTACTTCGACGAATGTTATTTTTATATAAAGAACGCGCTCGTAATTTGAAATCGTGTGATAGGCGGATGCGTGTTTAGTGTGCGCGCTGGTCATTTACATTCTAGATTTTATCAAGAAAGGTCGGCCTCCTTGTACTAAATTTACAGTGATTATTTATTCATTCTATCTCTGCATCTCGAGGAAGACGCACCTCGTGCTTATATAGTAACAGCATTATAACTTAGCAAACAGTCAATCACGCGAATAACAGTTATATTTTCTTAGTGATTTTACCTGTGCTTATAAGTTTGTAAATAACAAATATACCATCAAGTTGTGACCCATCTTTTATTTATGAAGAGCTGAGGGACTCCAGTAAGAGCTGAGCATTATAGTGGTAACCACCACTATAATTCCAATTTCCAAATGCAGTCCGATAATTATTATACATTTATTTTAATTTAAGGTCTCAACCACATTTCTGAGGAACCACCAAAGGTAACAATAAATGAGCGAACAAAGTACAAAGTTTCGTTTACTCTGACGCCGTCGAAACATGTACAGATAGTGGCGTTGGTCAACGAACATGACAGCGATGAAAAAGTAAGTAGGGACCTAGATATCTATTGGTAATCAGATGTTGACCAGTTAAACTATTAACTAAAACTTCTTTGGTTTTGGTGTTCTTAAATCTATCTACAAAATTGGTAATTACCAATTTTGACTTTTTCGATTTTTCAGTAGGAAATAGAAAAAGATAGAAAATCCCAAAAGAACAAATTTCATCTGTTACCATAAAAAGATACCTAAGTACCGTATAGTCACTATAGAGTAACAAGAATTCTTAGGGACAATCTATAAGTTAATACATTTTCAGTTTTCTCGGCTTAACCGCTAAAGCTAAACCGATCTTGGCAAAACTGAGATAGAGAGAGTAGGTATTCTGAAGACGGACATACGCTGCTTTTTATCCCGTATCAACTCGTAAGTTCCCACAAGAATTTTACAAAACCTAAAAAATAAAACACAAATATCTCTTTCAGATATATTACAGCCTCGTCAAAAACAATGAAAGGCCCAACGCAATATACCCCGACCCTGCAGAGAACTACACTTTCTGGTCGGCTGCACTGAGTCGCATCGGCAATGGTTTTCCGTCGCTATGGAGACGAGGACCGAGTTTACAGCCATGGAAACATATTCAGAACGTTGAGAAGCAATATGATATTCAGTTTAATTTTTCAATGGACTCGTATAAAAAGGATTCGTTTTATATTGGTGGTCAGTTCTGGTGGAATACCAGTGATTGTAAGTCAATAAAATAATTCAAGTGGAAAATTAACACATTTTGTATTTTTATTATTATGGGGGGTTAAAATTTAATCCTATTTCCTACTAGTAATCTTCTATAATATCCTCTTACTATCCTACTAATATTATAAATACGAAAGTTTGTGAGGATGGATGGATGTATGGATGTTTGTTACTCTTTCACGCCACAACGAATGAACCGATTTGGCTGAAGTTTCGAATAGTGATACCCAGGATAACCACACAGGCTACATTTTATCCCGGAAAATTAAGGTGTTCCCACGGGAATAAAAAAAACCTGAATCCACGCGGACGAAGTCGCGGGCATCATCTAGTAATATAATAAATGCGAAAGTTGTGAGGATGGATGGATGGACGGATGTTTGATTCCTCCTTCGCGCCATAACGAAAGAACCGATTTTTTGAAATGGAGATAGGTCATACCCAGGTTTAACACATAGGCTACATTTATCCCGGAAAATTAGAAATGAGAGAGTTCCCGCGGGAATTAAAAACCCTTGTCCACGCGGACGCAGTTATGGGCATATGAAATCCTGTGATCCCGGGAGTTCCCTGAAGTTTTAATTTAAATTAGTTAACCTTTTTTTTCAGCTGATGACACATATTTCGAAGTAATAAATAATTGCATCAAAGACACCCAAGGGAATATGTACCATAGACGGATAGGAGTAAGTAACATTCATAATATAATATTATTATCTACATAATGTCTAATCGTTATACGAGTATAATATTTTTCTCGTATGGTGTTTCATAATATGTTATACATACTAGAAGCTATATTAATTTCTTTTAGCCAGGATCAAATCGCACCGTGAAATTGCTAAGTTTGCCCCTAAACGATACGTGTACGATACGAGTGATGGGAAAATACGGCATGACTAATCTGACATACCACACGCCTGCTTATGAAAATATGCCCCTCTTTGCGCCGAGTGAGTACCGGTTATAATAATATACATATAGCATCAACTCTGGACGACTGTAGGGGCGATGTGTTTCCGCTAAGGTAACTAACGTATTATTCTACAGCGCGGGAAGCAGAAAAGAAGACAGACACTCTCCCTGTAGCGTCTCACTTCATGTCACCAAAATATAGGTCGACTTCGATACCCGCGACTTCGTCCGCGTGGATTTAGTTTTTAAAATCCCGCGGGATCTCTTTGATTTTCCGGGGTGCCTATATGTCACCCTCCAGGTTCTCAACTATAAATATCCAAAAAATTACGTCAATTCGTAGCTTTTTTTGCAACGTGATTGACGGACAAACCAACAAACAAACACACTTTCTCATATTTTATAATTAATTAATATTTATGTTAATTAGTAAAGAAGAATAAATACTTACGATAATAAAGGCGATCTAATTAAATTTTAGAACACAAAAGCTACTCTTGACTTAAATATGATAGTTAAATATATTCCCTCGAGGACTTTTTTGTAGAGAATGATGCGTACTTTAATCATCTAGTACACAGCACACGCCAAATAACGCATTTTACAGGCAAAATTTTGCTACTTTGGGTTAAATTATTGCAATTTTCTTAAGGATCTCTAATTTTTTTGAAAATAAATTATAGCCTGATAACTTAGCTTTCTATTTGTGAAAAAAAATGTTAAAATTGGTCCAGTAGTTACAGAGCCTATTCGGTACAAACAAACAAACAAAAAAAACTATCCTCTTTAATACTAAAAGCAACTGAGGTCCTTAAAGGGGTTGTAACTCGCATCTCCAAGGGTGATAATGATGAGGATGAGACCTGTAATCACGAGTTCTAGAGGAATAGGTACTTTGTGATATGGTCAAGAATGCTGGAACTGGAGTGGCAACCTCATACGGGAAAGCGCAGTGACTTCAGACCCCTCACTAGATGGACCGACGACATCAGACGAGTCGCAGGGAGCCGCTGGATAAAGATGGCACAAGAGCGAGGCATGTAGACATCCATACAAGACACCTATGTCCAGCTGTTGATGTCTATCATACTAATATTATAAATGCGAAAGTGTTTGTTTGTTGGTTTGTCGTTCAATCACGCCGCAACAGAGCTAGGGATCGACGTGATTTTTTGCATGGGTATAGTTGAGGAACGTGACAGTGACATAGGCTACTTTTTATCCTGAAAAATTAAAGAGATCTTCGTGGAACATTGCTTTAAAACTCCGTGTTTTTGTTCTTAGTACCAGAAATCCCAGAGAATGTGTCTACTGAAATATCTCAGGAGGTGAATTCTGATCTGTGGTCGGTGCTAGTGCGGTGGGGAAAGCCACGTCGCGCACCTCGCCACTACAACGTCACTTTACGTGTGCACTCAGCTAAGGTGCCCTCCGCGCTTAGCCTTACTGTCCCGGGGGTAAGTGAAGGGGGTGTGGGGCCTCTTACTTACTAAATACCCTTTTAAATACTCGAATCTCCTGAGGTCCCTTCACTCAGACTGTTAAAACAAAAATTATGCATATATGGAAAAGTGCTGTTCCTATGGACGCTTGTACCTGTGGACACAATCGATTCCGTCGACACTAGCAACCCTAAAATTATAATTTGAACGCAACCGTAAGGCCCAAATTAGACGGAGCCTCGTTCCTCGTTGCGAAAATTTTTACGAAAATGAAGTCTTAATTCGCCCTAAGGGTGAATTTTCTATGGTTAATTTTTCGACATTTTTGCTTTCATTTTCGAAGGTCATTGGTGAGCCATCCGTCTAAATTCGCCCTCAGAGCAAAGGGCCTTAGGGTTCATTTTCACAAAAATTATTCGCAAAAATGAACGATGAACGAGGCATCATCTAATTTCAGCCTAAAGATTTGTCTATGGTTGACAGTTCGCGTTCAACTATGAATTTTAGGGTTGCTAGTTTCGACGGAATCGATTGTGTCCACAGATACAAGCGTCCATAGGAACAGCACTTGCCCCTACTGTTATCATTATACCTACTCAGGCAAGACAGAGGAGTTAAAACGAGACCAAAATATATCTAGGCATAAATCAAGTACCAACCTACCTAAATAATCCTTACTAATATTATTATAGAAAAATGGCGGAAACTTTTAATTTGGCGGACGTGTTTTTTTGGTTTCCGATTCATAGTGATTGAAAAAGTGGATCAGTGGAGGTTTTAGAGTATAAAAGTAGTTCTATTAGTTACTAGATATATATATTTTTATTTTAGTTAGTAAATAGTGTTCATATCTTGATTTGGTAAGTGTCTTTTAATTATTATGGGGGTCGATCCCCCGGATGACCCTGGGCCTGCAGGAGGCCTAGGGCCATACCCTGGTCCCCCTGTAGGATATAACGTTGTTATTGACGATTCATCTATGGACACGGAGGATGGTCTTATTGCTCTCTCTGATAGAAAACGCACTAAACCTCAAAAACGATGCCGCCATTGCAAGTCTAAGAGAAGTCGGAATAAAGAAGGAAAATTGCATTCTCAAATATGTCAGTGTGATGACTCTGATGAAAAATTGACCCCTGTTGTTGTAGAAAATGCTCAAGATGAGAAAATTGTCTCACCTGTTAATACTGGTGCCTCCTCTAAACAACCCATTGGTTCGACAGGTCCCTCACAACAGTCACAACCACAAATAGCTAGAAAATATGTTAGCACTGATTCAGGACCTTTCACTGTCCACATCCAAAGACTAACCACATCACCTAACGATCCTATTACCTTACATCCTATACAGTTCGGCAAAGATTTAAAAAAATTTAACATTAATAACATTGTCAATGGCAGCCTCAAACGTATAGGCAGAAATAGAGTTTCGATGGATTTTAACAATTATCGGGATGCCAATTTGTTTACAGAGAACTCACAAATAGCTAGTCTTTCCTACAAAGTTTTTATTCCCAGTTTCACTGTTACACGAGTAGGTATAGTGAAAGGTGTGCCCCAAGACTGGTCTGAGGAAGAAATTCAGGAAAACATCACTGTTCCTTTAGGATGTGGTCAAATTATTAAGGTGAGGCGAATTAAAAGAAAAAACGTAACTGATGGTACAGCTTTATTTTCCAACACTAACATGGTTGTATTGACGTTTGATGGTCAAATATTACCAAAAAGGGTGTACATGTGTTATACAGCTCTTTCTGTTGAATTATACATTTTTCCTACCATACAGTGCTACAGTTGCTGCAGATTTGGTCACACTAAGATACAATGCAGATCAAAGCCACGTTGCTTTAAATGCGGGGATGACCACCCTTCAGACACTTGTACTGTTATCTCTGAAAACGCTCATTGTCTTCATTGCACTGGTCGCCACTTTGCCACTAGTAAGTTATGTCCAGAATTCGATAGACAGCAAAAAATTAAAATTTCAATGGCCCAGAGCTGCATATCATATGCAGAGGCAGCTAAAATCCACCCCTCATCTTCAAAACCTTATGCTGATGTAGCAGCTTCCTCTCCTTCCCAACCTGGAAATAAGAATCATCCTACCTCAAACTTTAGTTCATTTGTACCTCCTACACCAAACAGTTCCCATAAAAAAACTGTGTTTGTTCAACGTCGTGTTCCTCCTAAACAAACCGGAGGGTATGACTCACTATACATGACTCAATTAACAATGAATATAATAATCAGAACTCCCAAATGCCTGATGGTAATGTATTGAAACACAGATCAAATACAATCCCTCAAAAATCTATTGCAGAATTAATTTTAGAACTTATTAAATTACTTTCTAATTCTAGTAATTCATTTTCTAGTGATAACTCTTTACCGTCCAACGCCGCCAACTCATTATTGACAACTTTAAACCAAATTTTTAATTATGGACCACAAAATCCTACAGTGGAACTGCAGGAGTGCCATAAGTAAAAAAACTGATATTATTTACTTACTAAATAAATATAAGCCTATGGCTATGTGTCTCTCTGAGACATGGCTGAAACCAGAGTTTCTTTTCAGGATCTCTGGTTTTGTTACTGTGAGAAATGATAGACTGGATGGGTATGGTGGAGTGGCCATACTCATTAATAAAGCTTTCTCCTATAAGATTTTTTCACTCCCTTCTCTCAGTGATGGCATTAATGCCATTGCTGTGATTGTAAATAAAATTTGTATTATTTCTGTGTATATTCCTCATCCCTCTTCTTCCTTATACAATGAGTTTAGTCAATTACTTACTACCTTGCCTTGTCCATTTTTAGTACTTGGGGATTTCAACTGTCAAAATCAATCATGGGGCAGTTCTAATACTAATTATGGTGAATTGATGACAGATATTTTAGACTCTCAAAACGTATGTATATTGAACAATGGCACTCCAACTCGACGTACTGGCCTGGTGAAAGCCTTAGTGCCCCTGACTTGTCTCTTTGCTCTCCGAGTTTGGCATCTTTGATATCCTGGAGTGTACTTGACCATTCCTTTGGCAGTGATCATATACCAGTTGTTCTTACTTTACCTATATCTTACCCTCCTTCTAACCCACAACACAGTTCTAAATTAAAGCATAAACTGCCAGATGACTGGATTACATTTAAACATTATGTTGAACAAAAAATATCTAGCCTTCCTATTGTTAATGGTGGTAATGCAACAATATGTGCAGATGAGTTTACTAAAATTTTAATTGATGCTGCGAATGTTTTATTTCCATTAAGATGTAATAGACAGGGTAAAATTCCATTTCCTCCTTGGTGGGATCATGAGTGCACTATAGCCATCAAGCAACGGAAGGAGGCTGAGAAAAAATATTGTTCCATGATGACTGCAGAGAATTTTGAAATTTATACCCAAATAGCCCGTTCCACTCGTAAGCTCCTCAAAAAAAAGAAATTTGAAGGTTGGAGACGATTTTGTGAGTCCTTAAATCCAGATATTTGCCCATCAGTAGTTTGGAAAAATATAAGAAGATTTAAATCAGCTTTGTATTCATCTTCATCAGGTACATTATCTATTGAACTAGCCGACCAATTTATGGACAAGTTGGCTCCTGCATCTGCTCCCGACTTTAATAATACCCAGTGTTGTGTACCTTACTCGGTAGCTTGTAGTTATACAGACCTTAATGCTCCCTTTTCTCTTTTTGAACTAAAAGGTGTGTTGTCTCATGTAAAAGACTCATCTCCAGGCGAAGATGGCATTACATACTCTTTCTTGATAAACTGCAGTGACCCTTCTTTGAAATACTATTTGAGTATTATTAATGCCATTATGTTGTCTGGTAATATTCCTTCTGCTTGGAAAACCCAAGCCATAATTCCTATAGGAAAACCAAACAAACCAGCCTCCGATGTTTCTTCTTTTCGTCCAATAGCCCTATCCTCTGTTCTTGCCAAAATAGCTGAGCATCTTGTTAAAAACAGGTTAGAATTTTTCATTGAAAATAAAAACATTTTGACAGCTAATCAGCTGGGTTTTCGAAAAGGCCGTAGCACCATAGACAATGTTAGTATTTTTGTTACGGATATTCGGTTAGCTTTCTCGAATAATAAGTCAGTTCTTGCGGCCTTTCTTGATATCAAATCTGCGTATGATAATGTGCTGATCTCAGTAATGCATAAAAAATTGCATGACTTTCATGTACCGCAATTATTAATTACATTTATCATTAATATGCTTTCTGAAAGGTGTATTAAATTAGACCTAAACAATGGTACTCAACTATCAAGGCTTGTATGGAGAGGCCTGCCCCAGGGGTCGGTCCTTAGTCCATTATTATACAATTTATATACGTATGATTTAGAGACCTTCTTAAATTCAGATGTAAATGCCTTGCAATATGCTGATGATCTTCTTTTATACATCTCGGACACTTCTTTAGAAAAAGCTAGCAGCCGCTTAACCACTTCTCTTAATAAGCTGAATGATTGGTTAGATGTCAATGGACTGGAATTGTCTATTAGTAAAAGCACCGTGGTTCTATTTTCTAGACGGAGAATCATACCTGATTTCAGCGTACTTTATAGGGATAATCCTATCCCTGTAAAGTCTGAAGCAAAATTCTTGGGAGTTATTTTAGATTCCAGACTTACTGGAGTACCTCACTGTGACTATATTGTAACTAAATGTGAAAGAAACTTAAATATGATCAGGTGTCTAACCGGTGTTTGGTGGGGTGCCCATCCTTTGACCTTGCTTCTTATTTATAACGCCCTCATTCGTAGCTTACTAGATTATGCCACTTTTATTCTAGAACCCTGTAATGCTGCTGCTCTTAGCAAATTAGATTGTGTGCAGGCTAAAGCTTTAAGGATCATCCTTGGAGCCATGAAATCTAGTCCTATTAATGCTATGCAAATAGAGTGTGTTGAACCACCTCTAAGATTAAGACGTCAATTTCTATCTGATAGGTATTTATTTAAAGCCATGCAATTTTCTCATCATCCTTTACGTGATAAACTTCAACTTCTTTTGAATTTCATAGATACTAATTGTTCATACTGGTCTCGTAAATCCACTCCCTGCCTTATTAAAAGCTATCGAATATTTTGTTCCATACAAGCGCCGATGTATAATACATATTGTTATCCTATTTTTGATAGTAAATTTAAAGCATTAATAATCCCTCCGAATGTTAGGATTAATCCAGATATTCCAAGAAACCAATTGGAAGCTCCTCAATATGTGAACATATTGAAAGAAAATGAATTTGCGGATTTTCATTACATATATAGTGATGCTTCTAAGCATTCACCAGATGGCATAGTCGGAGTGGGTGTTTTCCATTTTCAGTACAATATTGTCCAAAAAACAAAACTACCGCCTGAATCATCTGTGTTTACTGGAGAATGTCTTGGTCTGTTTAAATCTGTTGAATATATTCTTCTTGCCAAACTTAAGAAATCTATTATATTTACGGACTCTAAGAGTGCTCTGCAAGCTTTATCTAGGTTTCCATTCAAATATGCTCAGATTAACCATGTTGTTATAAAAATTAGAAACCTCCTAGTTACGTGTAATGAAAGAGGCTATACAGTGGTGTTTTCCTGGGTACCAGGTCACTCTGGCATTTCGGGAAACGAACGTGCTGATCAGCTTGCTAACGAGGCTATTTCATGCGGAGACATGGCAGATGCAGACTATTGTAACTCTGCCCATGATTTGTGTACATTACCAAAACATTCTCTTCAAGAATCTTGGAGAGTGGCTTGGGCGACCTCTAGCCAGTCAAAAGGTAGAACATATGCTAGGATCCAAAACTCTATTCCGTCAAAGCCATGGTTCTCACGTTTGAAGTTGAGCAGGAGGGTGACGTGTATCTTGACGCGTATGCGTTTGGGCCACGTTTGTTCATCTGTTCAACTGGCGAAATTTGGAATTGTGGATAGTGATTTGTGTGAATGCGGTGAGGTGGGTGACTTGAACCATATATTTTTAACATGTCCAGTATATAACAGGGATGCATTTTACCAGGGTCTTATTCAGTGTCATATCCCACTTCCCACTTCTGTTGACATCCTCTTGTCCTCTGATGAACCTTGTGTATATAAACTTTTTTCTTCATTTATCCTACTTAATGATATTAAACTGTAAATATGTATAGTTAGTATGTATATTCCATTTTATATTATTTCCTACCCTTTTCTGATCCTTTCCAAAATTCCGTTTCTTTAAATTTTGATTTTACTATTATAAAATAAGTTTCTCCGTTTTTTTTTAAAAAAAAAACTTGTCTATGGCTCAAACGCTCGACGCGCGGAGCCACAAAAAAGAAGAAGAAGAAGAAGAATATTATTATAATTAATGTAAGTGACTATAATATTCACGAATGTACCACCGCTGCGCCTAAACTGTTGAGCCGATATTGATGAATGAGGTGTCAATCGATTCGATATCTCGCCCGGGTGAAATAGACATTAGATGAACAAAGAATCATAAGAAGGCTCAGGATCACTCAGCGGACAATGGAGAAAGATATATGCTCGAAGTATCCCTGCGAGATCAAAGCAGAAATGAGGAGATCCGTAGGAGAACCAAAGTCAGCGACACACATAGCTCAGCGAGTTGCGAAACTGAAGTGGCAATGAGCGTCACATAATTTGAAAAACTGATGGTCGTTGAGGTCCCAAGGTGCTGGAGTGGCGACACCGCACCGGGAAGCGCAGTGTTGGCAGACCCCCCACTAGGTGGACTGACGACATCAAACGACGTTACAGACAGCCGCTGGATTAAGGTGGCGCAAGACCGAGAGCTGTGCAAGTCCATGCAGAAGACCTACATCCAGCAGTGCACGTCTATCGGTTGATATTGTTGATAAAGAAGAAGAAGAAGATATGAACAAAATCATTATGGTGGATATTACATCAAATTTTTCGTAGACCGGTTACAATTTTATACTTTTTGCTTATTATTAAAGTAAAAAGATGTGAACCAAGTTATAGCTAACTTCATTTCACACAGAACGCAACAGAGGCGAAGTTCAAAAACGTCAAAGGCGAAGGGTTGTTTATCGTGTCAGTGGTCGCGCGGCTCGGGAAATATGGTGCAGTTGCCAACCAAAGAAATTTATTCCCGGGTAAATATTACCTGCATAATCTTATCATACCGTGATTCCTATACAATACTTATACATCGTCACTTCGACGAACACCATCAGGATATTTCCCTTCACAAACGTAAATGATTATACCTAAGTATTCACGAAACTTTGTATTATTAAATTAAAATATACACGATTCATTCCACGTATCCACAGGATTGGTGATACAATATTAGTTAGAATAAATATTCGTGCAGTTATAAAAACAACAAGTTTTACAATGTTTATTATGAACGAGAAGATATTATTATTAGCAAAGGTAAACAAAGTTAGGTAACTCAGTATTGATTGCAGTTCGACAGACCGCGCCAGAGTCGAGTGATCTGATGATGGGCGCGTCGTGGGCGGCGGCTCTGCTCACGGTGAGCGCGCTGCTCATGTTCATACTGTACGTGCGCAGGAGACTGGCATCTAGGCGATGTTCTAAGATATATTTTCCGGTAAGTCTCTACTCTCTGAAGACCATACCTCTACAATACCTACCTACTTAACTATTCCCTCGATTGGGGAGCACACAATTGCGGATTGACAGACTTCAGACACCTTTGAGAACACTATGGAACTCTCACGTATGCAGCTTTCCCGACGATGTTTTCCTTCCGTTAAAGCCAGTTATATTTAATTGCTCAAAATTCCGAAAAGTCAAAAATATACTCGTACTCGTATATGCTTGGTATGGGATCGAACCTGGGAGTCGGGACCCGAACCCGCCAAAAGGAGGCCGAAGTCTTAATAACCACTAGACTATCATCGCTTTTTTAATTCTCAGTTTCATTTATATCTAGGTAATGTATATTTACCTACCTTGTTATGAATAAAACTGATAGTTCACTTTAATTCTTACCAGGGAGTCCTGGAGAAAATTTCCGATGATGTTGACAAAGATGCAGGCGCCCTCGTATCCGGTTCGGAAGACCAATGGGAAATTCGTCCGGAACGTTTGCTTCTGCATGAGATAATAGGAGAAGGTGCTTTTGGCGTCGTGCGGAGAGGCACCTTGGCGCCCGCCAGCAAGAATGTAGCTGTTAAAATGCTAAAAGGTTTGTGGGCGCATAATTTTAATTTCTTTTTAGTTCTACCTCGACAAATATTTCACATCCTCGCGGCAACTCTCGCATTCCACGAAACTCGGTCGACTATTTATATGTGGCATACCGGATATTATGCATCTAGAAAATATGAATTTAAAATAATAAAAATCACGCGCGTACTTCTGCGTGCGTACATTCTTTCGTATTTAAAAAATCGGCCAAGTGCGAGTCGGGCCTCGCTCTTTTAGGGTTCCGTTAAAAAAAATTTACATAAAAATATTTCCATGTACCCATGGAAATATTTTATTTAATTTTTTTAATTTAATTTAATTTTTATTATTTGCTGTTGTAGCGGCAATAGAAATACACAATCTGTGAAAATTTCAACTGTCTACCTATTACGGTTACCGAGATACAGCCCGCTGACAGACGGACGGACGGACGGACGGACGGACGGACGGACAGCGTAGGCTTAGTAATAGGGTCCCGTTGGTACCCTTTGGGTACGGAACCCTAAAAAAACCCCAATCATTTTTGGATTCAAAATGGTTCTAAGTCCTTTCATGGAACGTTACAATAATATTAAAAATAGTGACACGTCTGTTGGGGGGGACAGTGCCCATACAATTTTTTGCATAGTCCTTTCAATTTTATTTATTGTAAATCATTCTTTCGGAGTAAATCAAAATTGTCAAAATGTTGATATTCATTATGTATAGTCGTCGAAATGTAACGCGGCATTGTTATAATATTTAAAAACGTTATTTTAAATAAATTTAATAAAAAAATATCAGTCAAATACCCAATTGCCTCGTTAGATTTCCCGTCCCTGGAGGAGATTCGCTCGTTTCGCGCGGAGATGGAGCTGATGAAGAGCGTCGGCGCTCACCCGCACGTGGTGAGCCTGGTGGGGTGCTGCAGCGGTCGGCGACCCCTCATCGTGGCGGAGTACTGCAGTCGGGGCGACCTCTTGACCTTCCTCAGGTACCTGATATACTGCTCGGTGTACAGCATTGACATGACGTCGCCTGCATTTCGGTTTGGGGATTGTGCTGAGTATCTTCACAACCTAATTCCTCCTTCACCGTTCTAGACCACAGAAATTGATGAAGACGTAAGCTTTCGCATTCTTATGTACACTGACAGAATTATTATATGTCTACGAGGGAGAGGGATAGACATGAACATTGAACAGTGCACTCACAGTCCAATTAAATATTATTTTCCAGACCCATCAGACATTGGAGTGGTCTACTCCACCACTCCAATGTCTAATGGGTCTGAAAAATATTATATTACATATTTTAGTAACCTTTGATAAACTTTAGTATATTAAAACAAACCTGGGTACCTCAAACGGTACGTCAAAGTAAAATAATCCTTGATTGTATTGATTTAGTCATAAATTCAGTACAACCGATTTTAATATGGAACGTTATAGAGCGTATCGTTCATACGTAAACGTAAAAGAATCAATGCATACACGAAATTGAGCTCTAATCCAATGCCTTTATGGTTTAGTTTACTTTGACGCGAATGTCATCGAATACGATTACAATCAATGGAATATCTTTAAACAATCGCACGTGCGCTCGATACGCTCTATGTTAAAACCGGTTGTACTGAAATTGTGACTTTAAATCTATACAGTAAAGTATTATTTTACTTTGACCCTAATGTCATCGAATACGAATACGAACAATGGAACAACTTTTAGACAATTGGTACCCTGATAATCTCCAGATGCTCATGGGACCTGATGCTGTCAAGGCGCAACGCCAAGTATTACAACAATAACAAAGAAGTCTCCAATTACCGCATCGACCTGTTTAAAAACAAGCCCGACTCGAGGTTTGTCGCGAACCGCCTCTACGAACTGGAAGGAATTTGCGACACCGAGCTGACTTTGCTAGACTTGCTTTCCTTCTGTCGACAAATTGCCATGGGAATGGAGTTTCTGGCTTCAAACCGCGTAGTTCATAGGTGAGTTATTAAAAACGAAGTAGGTAGGTACTTATCTAGACCAGTGATAGTTAGTGGTTAGGATTGTGGTCTCTTATTCGGGGGATCGCAGTTTCGATCGCGTCTTTTCGAAGTTATGTGCATTTAAGAAATGAAATATAACATGCTTTAACGATGACGGAAAACATCACGAGGAAACCTGCACACCTGAGAGTTCTCTATAATGCTTTCGAAGGTGTGTGAAGTCCGCCAATTTGCATTGGGCCAGCGTGGTGGACTATGACCTATAACGCTTCTCTGAGAGGAGACCTGCGCTCAGTAGTGAGCCGTTGATGGGTAAATGATGATGATGACTGACTTACTTAGACCGTACAGATCGAAATTGTTAACGCAATTAAACTCCAGGCGAACAACTGTACGCAACCAATTTTTTGTCAGTAGTTCGGCAACCTCTTAGTAAAGATTGTTACCAGTAGGCAGTCTAACACTAAATGAATGGTCTTAACTTTAAGAATTTTATAGTAGTGACCTTAAGCTACCTAACAAATTAAAATGAACACATTTTCGCTTAAAATTGGCTCATATTTTGTACCTACGGATTTGAATTTGAATTTAAGTCAGAATATTTATTATCTTGCCATCAAATAAAAAAGCACTGAAATGTACTTTTCTGTCTATTTAAAGGGACCTTGCAGCTAGAAATATATTAGTAACTGCGGATAAGACATTGAAAATAGCTGATTTCGGTCTCTCGCGAGACGTGTATCAGGAGAACCAGTATAAGCAGAAGAGCAACGGCAAGATGCCGGTGAAATGGATGGCTTTGGAGTCTCTCACGCACAGGATCTATACGACACAGACGGATGTGTAAGTGTTTTTCTTATCATTTCTTATCTAAATATATAAAAGTAAAAGTTGACTGATTGACTGACTGACAAACTGACTGATCTATCAACGCACAGCTCGAATCACTGAACAGATTGGGCTGAAAGGCATACAGATACCTATATATTATGACGAATTTCCGCTAAGAAAGAGTTTTTGAAAATTCAACTCCTAAGGGGGTAGTGAAGTCGCGGGCAAAAGCTAGTTGTACCTATTATAATACCTGCCACGGGATTGTCTAGAAATACTTGCTACGGTCTGATGATCGCTCAGTTCAGCACTGATCCAGAGCTGAACTGCCCCCCGATTGTCTAAAAGTTGCCGATCAAAATCTTATTCATTTCATGGCAAGTCAAAGTAAAATTAACCCTAAACGCATTAAATTAAAGCTCAATTTCGTGTATGCAATCTCATAAGTTTAGGTATGTACGATACGCTCCATAACGCTCCATGTTAGAATCGGTTGTACCGAATTTGTGACTTTAAGTCAATACAATCAAGGAATATTTTACTTTGACGCTATGCTATGCTATGCCACGCTTGCCATGAAATGAATAAGATTTTGATCGGCAATTTTTAGATAATCGTACCACTGAGCTCGATCAGAGCCTCTGGTTGGTCGATACTCTCTCGCTATTGGCTGAAAGGCATTGTTGCATCAAGAGCGTCATAAATTCAGCCAATCGCAACAATTGAAACTTTAACTCAATGATTGATGCAGTTTTTCACAATCGACTATACAAAATATAATCGTCGCGCTCGTTGATGTCTTTTGTATGAGTCATTTTATTAATTCTCGTAGCATTAAAATATGACATTGTGTGGTATTAAAATTTATTACAATTTTAATTTGTTTTTCTAGAAACATCTTTTCAATTTAAAATATAATGTTTAGGTATATAAAAATATATTATACACTTAATTAATATTTTATGATATGTATTTAGTTCATCGATTTACATTTTAATTTCGTCATGTTATCTAATAATTACCTAATTTATATCTCGTAATGACGTAAGGTGACATCGCCTCTCACCGAATAGGAAGTGACTCCTTCTCTTTACGTCACTCATTCATTAATCTCAACCCACCGCCGGCCCACAACTGGGCATAGGTCTCCTCTGGAATTAGACAACACCTTTGAGAATATTAAAGAGAACCATAGACTTATTATATTTACTACCGTAGAAGAACCCTTACTTATTATCCCTAAGAATGAAGGTTTCCTCACGATTTTTCCTTCACCTTTGAAAGCATTCAGGCATAGATACTCCGATGAAAATTTCATGTTAGTTAAGCTGATGCGTACATTTTATTGAAAAGTGATTCAAGAATATGTGTTGTTCGATGGTATTATTGATATTAACAGAGTGTGAAATAAGAGATTCACCTATTCAATAGTAAATGTTTAATTGGATGCTAAGAATTACTTAAATACAATACTAGCTGATGCGCCGGCATCTTCATCGCGAACTTCGTTCGCGTGGATTACGGTTTTGACGTGATAACGTCTTATAAATTGATGAACACCGGCTGCACGCACGAAAAAGTGTCACGTTCCGCCTGAGCCTGAGCGTGCAAGCGAGAGCGCAGAACAAGCGATAGAGAGGCACGATCAGCCCAAACGTTGGCTTGTGACACATTTATTCACCAATGTTTCTCTATGACGTTATCACGTACAACTATCGTCCGTAAACCGACTTTACAGACAACCAATATTTTTGATTCCCGCAGGAATTTCTTACTTTTCCTGGATAAAATATAGCCTATGTGTTAATCCTGGGTATAAGCTATCTCCATTCCAAATTTTGGACAAATCGGTTCATTCGTTGTGGTGTGAAAGATTAACAAACATCCATCCATACATCCACACAAACCTTTGGCATTTTAATATTAGTAGGATTAATGTATAAACCTACAGCGCAGAGTCCGCCATGACACCAGCACCATGGAATCCATGGTGCTGATGACACAGACGATACACGTCTTTCATAGAAGAGGTATGTATGATTGACACAATTGTTCATCAACAGATGGTCGTTCGGCGTGGTGATGTGGGAGGTGGTGTCGGTGGGCGGCGCGCCCTACGCCGGCGTGAGCGCCGCACGGCTGCCGCGCTTGCTGGCAGCTGGGTACCGAATGCCGAGACCACAAAATTGTAGTGCGTCACTGTGAGTAACTCTTCACCATCATAGCATCCTGGTATTTTTTTAATACATTTTTTTTAAATTTATTTAATCATGCTAATAATTAACAAAATGGATCTTATGATACTATCTCGCCAAACTGGTGGACCAGTTTGTTGGCGAGGTGGCGCTCAATACAAATAATAGTTACTTTAAACCTTATAATTTATGATACTTAACGCTAACGCACTTATAACTATATCCTTAGATACTATTTACTTAATTTTACCTTACATAATGAACAATTAAATGAGCAATTAACAAGCATGCTTACTTTTAAATTACTTACAGCAGAAAATAAATAAAATAATACAAACACAAATAAACCAGTTTAACCTACTTAATCGGTCAAGTCAGTGAGGGAGTCCTTAAAAGTTCAAGAAATAGTTCTTAATAAAACCTCCTCTTAAGAACTCCCTCACTTACCGTCCGATCTTCACATAACCATTCTATATTATTAAATATTTTAGGTACTAAATACATAATATATAGACTAGCGCTTGACTGCGATCTCACCTAAATGGTAAGATGGATGGGTGGTATTTATTCATGGTCTGCTCCATCTAACCATCAACCGTCAATAGTTGATTCAATCCACGAAGACACACGATGCTGAATGCGTCGTGTGGCATACAATCTTAATACATAATTCGCTACTTGCGTTGCGTTGTATTTTGTGTATGCCGACGGCATTAGACGAGTCGCAGGCCGCAGGTTGATACAGGCGGCGCAAGACCGAGGCCTGTGGAAGTTCAAGTAAGAGAACTTTGTCCAGCGGTGGACGTCTATCGATTGCTAGAGAAGTTTTTTAATCCGATGACAAGATAATCCCTGACTGCGATCTCACCTGATTGTAAGTGACTTTGCAGTCTAAGATGGTAGCGGGCTAACTTGGAAGGGGTATGGCAGTATACATTCAAGCCATCTGCTTCCATCATGCCGGAACGCTAAATCGTTTGGGGGCACGTCTTTGACGGTAGGGGTGTAACTAGCCACGGCCAAAGCCTCCCACCAGACTAGACGAGAGAAAATTAAAAAATTATAACTTCCCAAATTTCCCTCGCCGGAAATCGAACCCAAGACCTCCCAGTTATTAGACCACTGCGCCAGGGAGGTCGTCAAATAGGCTGTATAATATGTGTCAAACAGGAAGTAGGTATTCTAATAGGCTGCATAATAATATGTGTCAAACAGGAAGTAGGTATTCTAATAGGCTGCATAATATGTGTCAAACAGGAAGTAGGTATTCTAATAGGCTGCATAATATGTGTCAAACAGGAAGTAGGTATTCTAATAGGCTGCATAATATGTGTCAAACAGGAAGTAGGTATTCTAATAGGCTGCATAATATGTCAAACAGGAAGTAGGTATTCGAATAGGCTGCATAATATGTGTCAAACAGGAAGTAGGTATTCTAATAGGCTGCATAATATGTGTCAAACAGGAAGTAGGTATTCTAATAGGCTGCATAATATGTGTCAAACAGGAAGTAGGTATTCTAATAGGCTGCATAATATGTGTCAAACAGGAAGTAGGTATTCTAATAGGCTGCATAATGTGTCAAACAGGAAGTAGGTATTCTAATAGGCTGCATAATATGTCAAACAGGAAGTAGGTATTCTAATAGGCTGCATAATATGTGTCAAACAGGAAGTAGGTACTCTAATAGGCAGTATTTAACGCAGATACCAACTAATGCTGGCGTGCTGGAGCGCCCGGCCGCGCTCCCGGCCTACGTTCTGCGAGCTGCACGCCGCCCTGGACGAGATGCTGTGCGCCAGCGCCGACCACTACCTGTCCCTGATGCAGCCCGCTTCAGTGCCCGATGACGTCACCACCGACGCGCCGCTCAGCCGATACGTGCGCAATTTAATGAGGTAAACAGTAAACTATACTCAAAAATAATAATTAATGCCCTAACTTCAAATTAAGACTGGAATCTATAGGGATGTTCAGGCTAAAGACAAAGGTAAAACGAGACTTTACGTCACTGGTAGGGCTAACATGAGATTTGTCTGCTCATTAACTCGTGAATCTCTAAGCCTCTAAGAGATATCACGAGAAAACGGATAGACAAACTTTTCTCGTGGCACGCATTTAGCCCTTCAAGACGTATACCTATCTGATTTGCTGCAACAAAGTTTTATCCCAAAAAAGGTAGATTTTAACTAGTAGGTAATTTAAAATAAATCATTTCATGCTGCATGAAAACTACATTAGGTAGTAGGTACTTAATTGAAAAGTAGGCAAATGCACAAAAGACTTGACAATAAAATTTTTGGAAAATCAGAATTTTTGAGATACATGCAATAACGTTACAGTAAATGAGCGATTTTTTATGTCCGTTACTCTCTGTCTCAAGTTCGAGCCAAGTCAGACTCAATGGCAATTTATCTTAAAAATGGTGGTGCCGATTTCACAAATGTACGATTGACTTTTACTTACCCAAGGAATAAATTATTGGACGTTCTGACAGTTTGTGTATTGAAAATCTGTCGAAATATCTTTACGCTCGGGTAAAACTTATTTTTTTATGACGAGATAGGCTTACTCTTCACAACAACCAATGATGGAAAGCACTAGAGGTCTAGGTTGGAGCGCGCTTGCCTAGAAAATGCCTATTCACTCTTGCCTTGAAGGTACTCAAATTATACGTGGCTGGAAATATAGTCGCCAGAAGTGCGTTCCACACCTTAGCGGTTCGTTTCATAAACGTTGAACTTAAAGGCTTATTTTGGTGAAATCGGCCCTTAGAACTTTATTTTATTCGCAGAGGTAAGTGGCGAAACGGCAAGATGTACGAGCGGCCGCTCACCAACCACTACACAGCTCAACCCTCCACCCTCATACAGACTTGACTGAATCCATGGACTCGGTGGATTTCAATCATTGCCGCTATCCGACAAACGCAGTGTCGTTTGTGTGGTTGCTTTGAACATTGAAGCAAGAGTGATAATATTTTATAATCGTAATTATATATTTTAGATAATTTAAATTCCTATGATCTCAAGAATACGAAGTGTCATTCTCTAATCTTTAGAATGATTAAAAGGCAGCTTTTCATTCTTCGTCTATAAATTTTTTCCTGTTATTTCGGCGTTGAACCGATATCTAAGAGTAACACCTGTGTAACGATCCAATAAAACTGTTCGCTTGCGACTGCGTAAAGTTATCGAGTTAGGGTACTAATGTAAATATGTAACTTAGAATTTAGATTAAATCCTTTTTTAGCGATCTAGCGTATTTTCTTCGCGTTTGAGAAAAAGACCCCTTGAATTAAATGGAATCATGTAGGTACCTAAATATTACTTACAAATAAACTTTGGAATTAATATTATTTGCATTTTTATTCGACTAAATTATAAAACATTGGGTACCGTGATATACCTGACAGAGAACGACAGCATAAACCGATGCAGTGAGGAACTAGAGATTTAGAGAGAAGAGGAAATATTCCTCGAGTAGGTATAGTAACCTTTTGAGGGAGTACTTAATAGATTAAGAGAGCTGTACTTTTGGTAACTATCGCTAGGAAATCTGATTCAATATTAAGTAAGAGTACATGTAGGACCCTCCTCTGGTCAAAATGGTTTCAGTCTGCCTGCATACGGTTGGTCATTTGGCTACTTGTAGCCTTTCAAAGTCAAGCTATGATTACAAAAAAAATGAACAGTAACTAGGAAGACTGTATAAAATATTGACGCTATACAACGGTTACTGCATGGGTTATCTATATATCTATAATATAATAAAACTGTAACAGGTCCAATTCTGTACATTGAAGATATTTTGAAAATTTTTGTTTGAGGGCACTCTATAATCGATACTGAAGCCAAAACAATTTTTTTTAATTTTTTGTCTGTCTGTCTGTCTGTCTGTCTGTATCTTGGCCGCGCATCACGCCGAAACTACTGGACGGATTTAAATGAAACTTGGCACGATTTAAGTTTATACTACGAGGTATAATATAGGATACTTTTTATCCCGAAATTCAGCACGGTTCCCTTGGGAGCGGGGATGAAAGTCAAAATGTGTATTTCGCTGTAATTCATTAAGGCGTATTCCGATTTAATCCATTCTTTTTTTGTTAGAAAGCAGGTTTTTTAGAGATTGTCCTGTAATTATTTCAAGGTCGTCAATTTCGTAGTTCAGAAATTATAGACATCACGATCTTCAGTATAAGGTCCAAATAACTTGAACCCCGGAATCTACAAGATACTTTGAATGAACGGCTCATCTTAAGCTGGCAAGCGTACTTTATCGCATATAGCCATCGTGGATACGGATAGCCCTATTTTGTCAAAGTCAAACTACTCCAAAGGCGTCAGATTTTGCCAATCGATCATTATACCTACATACTACATAGTAGGTATGGATGTAATACATCGTATGGACTTAATGCTACAGTGTTTTCCTATGCAATTTAATATTCTAATCATACTAATATTATAAATGCGAAAGTGTATTTGTTTGTTGTTTGTTTCAATCACGCCACAACAGAGCCACATTTTTTGCATGGGTACTATAGTTGAGGACATAGGCTACTTTTTATCCCGGAAAATCAAAGTGTTCACGAGGGATTTTAAAATCCACGCGGACGAAGTCGCGGGCATCAGCTAGTAGTATAATAAAACTACTAGAGCAATGATGCATCGATCACTTTCTTTACGCATCGAACAAAAGCTAACTGGTTATTGTAAATATGATGGGAATGGGAAAGGCTAATTATTAATTAAAAACCGTATAATATGAATTCCATATATTACTTTACATTACACATATAGCTTACTGCTAAATATAAAAATATTAAACATTCAGTTTCTCCGTAACATCACATGTTGCCATCGCATTTTAAACATTCCATTCAATCGCACGTGTGTATCCAGCTTTATAATAGAGTATAACAATAGAGTAATATTTCTTTAATCGGCAAAGTTTAAAGCATGTGCCTACAAAAGTAAAATAATAATAATAATTTGATATTATTTTAAATGGTGGACTCATGGAAGTGACAGTCTGCATCAACTATACACCAAACATTTTTTTACTTTTAAGTGTCCATCTTAATTTTTTTTGTCAATGCACATACTCGTATTCAACTGTGCATCGCACATGCACATTTGAATATGTAGTATTGCAGGGGTAGATAGGGGTAAGTACCTCAAAATTTTACAGATTTCTCGCTGATCCATAGATCTGATACCCAGTGGCCATTTTTTCAAGGCGTACTATATCATCTATGTGCTATGATATTCAGTTTTCTCAATGTACCTTGTATGGTATGTTTAAATACTCAAAAATTTGCCCAATCCCAGTTAACTTACTTTTTCTGTCTATTTTTAGCACAGACATATTACGACTCCATAAAGCTTAAAGACTTCGATCTAAGTTAATCATGAATAAGATTTATGAAACTATTGCAACTCCTAACAGATTTTATCAGTGCCGTGTTGTAGGGATTTAAGCTTCTTGGTGCCGCGAGTCTTGGCTATTATTAAGTCTCTATGCATAATGCATATCTATAATTTGTGAATCTGTAACAACTTCATCGTTGCCGATATAAGAAAATATATATAGCAAGCTTAATTTAAGAAAGGAAACTTTATGCAACCGGCTACACACGATGGGTATGACCGCCGCCATTTTTAATCATATCATTAAAATAATTAGGACGTACTGTGAGCAACAGAAAATTGCTTGATACGTTTACACACTTCTTTTTGTCATTATGTATTCAATGTGTTTGTCTAAGAGTTATGCACTTGTCTTGTCTGTATCTAATAAAAAAAGATGGATCGAGAAAATTTCGTTCGGAAGCCGAAAGAATGCGCTACATTTTAGACCGCATTTTCCATTATTTCCTATTTGTTTATGGAACTTATGAAAGAAAGAGAAAAGAGACTTATTTTTAACCGAGTTGTATCCAATGACGTCATGTTCCATAGAATACCTGTATTTTCTCAGATTTCTTTTCGGACCAGGATATTTGGTAATTTAAGGTGCTCTCAAGAGTCCCGAAAATATTTAAATGTTTGTTTGTCCATGAAAAGTGAATCAAGAACTTAAATACTAAGATCAAAGTAGAACATGAGCATTATGAAATTTCGTTCAACAAGAACAAAATGAGTCTTTGAGAACTTGAGTTATTACTTAGTTTGAGTATGTACAGTTTCCACTTTTTAATTGAGACTTACTGGAGTTATCTTAACTAATCTTATCTATTATATATCACATAAGCTGACATGGAGTAGAGTGGCTTTGTGTAAAACTTGATTCGATGCGACGACGGAGCGTATCGGACCGAAATAGCAATTCAATAAAGAGAATTGAAAGTATAATTTGATAAGTTGAACTCATTCCACGTTGCTCATTCCACGAAATGCGGGCGGTGATTAACATGGAAATGTGCACTTTGAGTGACAAATTCTGTTGTCAGACGCGCTTGGTCAGATCTGAATCGTATTTTATCGATAATACACTATATCGTAAAACCTTGTTTCATAATGACTCAAGACAAGTGCTACAATTCGACTCGGTGTAAACGCAGCCTATACTTTCCATTTCCTTATCACTATGATATGACTAACAAATACAACATTAATATTAATTTTAATATAATAGTAATATCACACTAATATTCGTACAAGACAAACCTTTATACAATCCATTACATATAATATTATTGAATTTAGGCGAATGCTAAACCGAGCCCTATAATTGATTAAGTTAATAAAGTAGTAGGATTACTTTTGTTTTTTAATATTATTGAAAATTAGGAATACTTTTTGAAAATTAAGATAAAAATTGACATGACAAAAATGCCGACGATTTCAGTCTAAGGAATAAAATGAATAATGTTAACATAAAAAGCGTGGCAAGATTTATTACCTAAACTTCAAAATTACAATGATGCGATTGCTTTTATAAATAGATCGCATTTTTCACCATATAAAACAATAACTGTAAACATAAAGTGGAAATTAATGAATAAATCATTTAATTATTTTCTCACCAGAATCTTATCGGTCACCATAGTGATAAATTAATATACTCTGAACATTTCATACTTTATATTTTTTATAACGATTTATATCATAATTTTTGGTGATTAAAAGTTAAAACATAAGTACAATATAAAATCGCATCTTTTTGTTTATGATATGGTTACGATAATTATTTTAAAAAAAATATAGATATAATATACATAATAATTATGTATGTAAATAACTGTGGTTAAATCTTTTGCATCTATACCTTTTCTATTTTTAAGAATATAATTATTATATATTGATATAAGAAAAATATTCTGAAGTGTCGTTTTTTTGGAGCCAGTTCGGATGAATATTGTAAACAATAAAAAAACATTTAGATATTAAATAAGAATGTTCACAATCTGCCGTATAGTAATACTATCTTGGGAATATAGTGTACTGGATATACCTGTCGAATTGGTTTAGGTTAGAGATTGTGAACAACCGAATGGGTACCAATTTGCTACAAAAGACTTTGCGTTACGGACTCCTAATGTGTTTGCATAAAACCGTGATACCAAAGATATGCCCGAGACAGTGTTCTATCCTGTCAATAAATGTACACGCTTTGCGTCTTTCAGTGCACTGGTATGTGTCGCTTACGATGAGTCGGCGGTCAAGGCTCGATTTGACATGTAAAGGTGGATTATACGAGTCTACCCGCGAAATTCAAATTTAATTTGTTTTTTCCCATTTTGTAAACTAATACGACAAAGTAGGCTTATGGCATTCTAATTGCGCCAGTAGAATTATCATCTTCACAGGTTTACATAAAAATCTTTACTTGAAAGTGACCAGTTTAAGAAATTAATCAAAATACCGAGTTGGACGTGAGTTACTCACAAATTAGTCAGTATTTTGATTAATTTCTTAAACTGGTCACTTTCAAGTAAAGATTTTTATGTAAACATGTGAAGATGATAATTCTACTGGCACAATTAGAATGCCATTAGCCTAGTTTGTCGTATTAGTTTACAAATTGCGAAAACCCAAATTAAATTTGAATTTCGCGGGCAGACTCGTATAATCATCCTTAATTAAGAAATTTAACATTTGACATCACTGGTAAAACAATATGTGCCCAGTGCCCGGTTGGCATGCCTAAGGCGCTGCGCAAACGTGGACACTTTTGTGTTCTGTGTCGGATACAAGCTACTTATTTTCATACAGTAAATATGGAGTGGAAGCAACTGAATACAGAAAGTGTCTAGGTACGTTTGCGCAGTTGCTGGTTGATTTCATATTTATTATAGTCGTCACAGGACTCGCATATGCGCAGCGCCTTAAAGCCGCAAGGACAAGAATCGAACATTTTAGCCTAGGCAATGGGGCGGTCTGTTGTATGGAGACCCCCACATCAAATCCTCAGTCGATGAAATTTGGCGGGGTTGTAGTATGGGATGACCCAAAATTTACACAAAAATATCCAAAAAAAAATCCATGCGGAAGTTAGGTATTTATACCTAAAAGTACAAATAGCTCAATATTTTGAAATAAATAATTTCTCCGTCCAATTTTTTTTTACCAAACTAATTATTAGCTTCAATAAGAGGTACTTGATAAAAATCCAAAACTTTTTTCAAACGGAACTGTCACTTTTTAAAGAGGTTTCCTTTTTTGTCCGTAATTTCGACCACAAAATTGCTCAGTCAATTTTTTATTTTTAAATGTCCTTAACATGTAATTTAGCATAACGTGTAAGAAAATCCAAAAAAAAATCCATACCAAAATCTATTTATCTTACTTCAACTGAAAATTGTTTATAACTCGGTATGAAAAATTTCTCAATCCAATTTCTTTTTTTTATCATAGTAGGTAGTCACATTTACACTCTTATCCTAAATATCCAAAAAAAATATCACGAAGAACATTGATATTGAAACAGATTTTTTGAAATCTAAACTGCGTTTTCGCGATAATGCACCTTAATTCTTGAGACATTGGGTATAGTTTAGCGTGCGCGAGCGAAGCGACTTCACAAAATAACATACATGTTACTACATGCCTTCTACAATGCTAAATATTGAACATAAACATGTAACTGAACATTAATTTATTTGTACAAGATAAATGAGCTTAAATAAGGGCTCATAAATTATTTTTTTTGTAAGCTTATGTCTAGGTAAGTAAATTAAAATAAAAAATTAAGTGGCACTCGGGGACTGCCGCAGTAAAGCTATTGCATAGCATTTTTTATCAACTTATGCAATTATAATATTTATGCAATATTTTTTTTGCATAATAAAAATTATGCAAAAATTAATTATTTAATTAAAAAACAAACAAACAAGAAAAGCGCACTGTCAATTCTTCGCGAGTGAGATTCGAACCTGCGACATCAATCATCATACACCATACGGTAAAGAAAGCGGCCGCTCGCCCACTGCGCCGAACAGAGCTACTTGTGAACCTCTAAAATGTTGAACGCTTACTGAACGACGGTGTTAGGTTTTTGTTCGTTACGGAATTTCTTGATTCGGTCGCCGCGCTCAAACTGTTTGTCCTAGTTCAAAGCCCGCGATAAAGCTATGCAATAGCTTAAAAACATACAGTCGAACTGAGAACCTCCTCCTTTTTAAAGTCGGTTATAAATACATAGGTAGGTATAACGAAATGGAACGGTTATCGAAATTATTGTGTGTCTATGCAATAGCTTAAAGTTCAATTTTTTTTCATTACTTATGATTTGAGGAAATAAAGGAGGAAATGTATTAAATATATTTTGTTTAAGTACGTATTTGGCACGCCAGAAATTTGCAAACTGTTTAAAGCAAAATGCTAGTTTATGCAGTTTATGCAACTGATATCGACGCTGGAAATTTCAAATGTCGTAAGGAACATTCTGTCGTAAGTACACTTGCTTCACCATCGAACTTGAAATTTTTCTTTCTATCGATCTGTATATTTATTTAAAATTTTGATATCTCTTATAATTATAAATAAGGACTGGAGATACGAAATGTAATACTTTGTAGTAAGTAACAAAAAAGTAAAATTTTAGTTAGTATAAATCAAATTTTAGATTCTAACTTTCTTGTACAGTACCCGGCGATATATATTGCACATCGGCCATAAAGCCGATGTGAGATATATATCGCCGGTGCAATATATATATATATATATATATATATATATATATATATATATATATATAGTATATAGTAGACAGTACCCGGCGATATATATTGCACATCGGCCTTATGGCCGGGTACTGTAGCTTTTTGTAATGTCGTAATTCATTTCAAACTGTCTGGTTTCTATGCTGTAACTCGTCTACAAAAATTAAAAACTCTTTACGATCTAAAATCTATTTTGGTATTTAAAAATTTTGAATTAACATTGACGTAAGAAGCGACGAATTGATATCGACGCTGGAAATTTCAAATGTCGTAAGGGACATTTTGTCCTAAGTACACTAATTGATAATATACCATTGAACTCGAAATTTTTATCTCTATCGATCTGTATATTTTAAATTTTGATATCTCTTATAAATAAGGACTGGAGATACGAGATGTAATATTTGTAGTAAGTAATAAAAAAAGTAAAATTTTAGATCGTATAGATCAAATTTTAGATTCTGACTTAGTAAATATTTTCACGATCGCTTCGCTCGTGAAAATTTCCATTACAGATTGATATTTTAGGTATCAAGTATGGAATACACAGCTGCGTAGTACGGCCGTTAATCACTGGCCTATATCATTGAGCTTAAGGTACCAACTCCTCAATCCTGATGCTGCTGGGCTTCGGCCCACCAGACTCAGCTAGCCTTAATTAAATCATTGGGTCGTTAAAATAATCTAGGAACTGACACAATATTGTAGATTTGTAGGGGCGGCAAAATTTGAATAGCCTACTGGCGGCAAATGTGTAAATCTGGTGTGCGTTGCGCCTCCGTTTGTTTCGACGTTTCTTATATGCCCATCCGACTTCAACATACGTGTAGAAACAAAGATTATATATGTAATTTATAGAGGCGTTTGAAGTTAGTTTTTTGAAAATCGTTATTATTTTTAGTGGCCTAGGAGTGCAATATTCTGCAGCATCAGGTCTGATTGTCAGGTCAGGTGATAGAATCTGGAGTTCGTGGTGTAGTCTAACTAAAGGTAATTAATTGGTCTTTACAATATGAATTCACAATCAAAAATTCCTAAATTCTCACAGCTTAAGAGTGCAGCACCCTGCAGCATTAGAATTGAGGAGTTGGGGCCTCGAGCTTAACGATGTAGTCAAGCTTGATACCTATAACTTACATTATTAATACACAATCGATATTTTCTAAATCTTCATAGTTAATAGCAAACATTTTCTTTCAAATAAAAAAAATGCGATACGGTCTGAAATCTCGAAGAAATTGGTGTACATACCTGCATGGAAAAAAATATGAGCCGATTGCGCGCCGATATAAACTTCCTTTTTTTGAAGTCAATTATAAAGTATCTAAGTAACTTTATTTTAGAGTAAATGAAATACAAAAATGGAAAATTAATTAATTTTTTTTTGTTGGCAAGGGGGGCGCAGGCGGATTTTCGCACCCCGGCGTCCAGTGTGGTTAAGACGACCCTGTCTATGCAATGGTCTGATTCCAATCGAATGTGCTAGATAACATCCAAAGACATTACAAAGTATATTGTTTTTAACATACTTGGTAGTGTCTTGAAATAATAAGTTTTAAATATTTAAGAATCGACCTTAGCCTAAACGATACAAACAGCAAAAGGCGTTAGCTTAGTTTATTTACAAATAGCAAAAGCTCTTTGTTAATAAACTAAGTCAATTTAGAAAAAATGCATAAAAGAAGTGTCTCAATGAAAATTAATGATTGTTAAAAATCAATGGAAGAAGAGTCCAACATTTCAAATGCACCAAAAATCTTCTAAAGATGTAAGAATTGAATTGGAACCTGAAATATCTGTAGCAAAATGCAATGATCTGAAAAGTTTAATGCAAATATAGAACTATAATATAAATTTGGCCTACTGCCTATGTGTTAATCCTGTTTATAAGCTATCTCCATTCCAAATTTCCGCCAAATCGGTTCATTCGTTGTAGCGTGAAAAAGTAATAAACATCCATCCAAACATCCATCCATACATCCTCACAAACTTTTGCATAGTCATCGCATCGCATAGTAGGAACTAGGATAGTAGGATATACTGCATCACAAAAAAATTTTTGTGATGAAACTACAAATTTACGATTTTCGGATTTTTTCCTTTCCTTGTGCTACATGACATTGCTTCATGCCAAATTTCATGATTCTAGGTCAACAGGAAGTACCCTCTAGGTCTTGCGAGTGTTAAAATATGCGGCATAGATGGACCATAAAAGGCCGTATCTTTTGATTGCGTCGACTTAGACTTTGTCACAGCTACAAGGGATTGCAGACCTGAGTATTTGATACTATTTTCAACTTGATACCCTCCATGTGTTCCTGAGAAAAATGGTATTGACAGACGGACAGACAGGCGGACAACGAAGTGATTCTAGAAGGGTTCCGTTTTTAGTACGGAGTACGGAACCCTAAAAATGAGAGTTATGACAGTTTAAAAGGTAAAATTTTGTTTGGTCCTCCTGAAAATTAGGGGTTTGTCGCATGTTTGTCGCTTACAAAATTTGAAATTTCCAGCATCGATGTATCGGATTACACACGGACCTCGGATTACAAAGGGCGTAAAGGACATTTTGGCCAAAACTTGAACTTTTTAATGGTATCATACTCAGTTTTTAACGCTCTTTCGATCTGTCTTATTTACGTCTCAATATTCGCTAAAAATGTCGTTTACGACCTAGATTTTTGGTGTTCTTAAACATGAATTTTCGAATAAATAGGTCACTACTAATGGTACTACAGTATGTAATGCATACATAGCATAATATCTATTAAGTATATTGTAACATTTCTATTCTATTCTATTCTAATGGTCAAAAAGCTTGAGCTAAAACATAATATCATCAAAATTATTTTTTTTTAATTTTAAAAAGTAAAAAATATTCATATCTATTTCTTCTTTATCAACCTATAAACGTCCACCCGCTTTCAGGAGTTCCGCAATGATTCCGTCATCACCAGGCGCTTTGTTGTTCTTGAGCTGTTTGAGAGCCATACTAATCTCGTATAGGCTGACTGACATCTGGGACATCTTGGGTATAGTTCATAAATCATAACCAATAATTGATCGTCATAGTCACCGTCGTTGGCAACAGTTTTTGATTGACAATTGCACAGTCGATTCAACGAAATACAGGCTCGCGTCACCGTAGAAAAAATATGTCGATATAATAGGCAGATAATATGTCGGGTCTCGTGACGTCACCACGCTCCTGCTTCCCTTGATGGATTAAATATAAAATATTTCTTTCTAAAATGTTTATAGTTTTTAATGCGCTTGATTATTTTTTTGGATATTTTGATACTTGATACAAAAAAAATAATTGTAATCATATCAATAAAAAAAATGGATGGAGAAATTTTGCACTGTGAGTAAAAGGGTAGTTTTTGAAAAAAATATAGTCTCTTGGTATATTGTTTGGATTTTCAAGTTGTAGGTACAAAACGGCTATAAAAGGACATTCCAGTGAAAAAAATTCACAGAGCAATTTTTGGCTGCAAGTAACATTGAAAAAACGTATTTTTCAAAATTTGGTGGTTTCGACTAGGAGTATATTTTGGATATTTTATATTTTGTTTCTAGACTTTACATGAATGTTTCAGGTGAAGAAAGTTTTGACCGAGCATTTTGCCGAACTGAGATATTAAGCATAAAAGAGTTTAGGTAAAAATACCTAACTTCCGTTCTAATTTTTTTTTGGATATTTATAAAATACTTTTAACTACTGATACTTTATCATTCTGTAAAGTTTCGTCGCCTGAGGAATTGATGTTGGGGTCCACTAGCTTCATTGCCTAGACTAATTTGGCATTTTAACGATATTTTTGTCAGATCACTGCCCTATAGTTCCTAAACCATCGACACTGCAATACATAACAATAGTATGATATTCTTTTGCCAAAAAATAATAAAGCAACATGCATGAGTTTACATTAAAAATTCGTATTATATTAATTTAGAATGTTATATATGTATAGTAAAGTTATCGCGAACGGGCAGTTTCAAGTTTTGTTTGCCAATGAAACAGTAGATTGTAGTATATTACATTCTTATATTACATAATAAACAGCAACATTACATTTAGCATTATGGTAATATTTTATTTTGCAGCATAATTTCGAGCACTTATGGCATTTCTTAGAAACGAAAAATGAAATATTATACAATATTTATATTTTAGATTAGATTTGATTTTTAAGCAATTAAAAGAGCAACATTTTAAAAGAGCAACATATAACATAATTTACACTTCATTACAAAATGCTAGATTCTTCCATAGCTAAACAGTGCCTATTTATATTGAAACAGCATTTTTATTAACAAAGAGGTCAATAGGCTCCCTAAAGCTAAATCACGATTAAAATAAAAATATTTTTTCGTAATATAGCTATTGTAGTGATAATCATAATAATATGTTGAAGCGTATTATAATACTATCAGTCGAATTCTATATCCATTTGTAATATTGGAAGGAATGAAATAATTTTATAATTTTATTTTCGTAACGCACTTGTAAGATAATTATAATATGTTGAAACATATAGACGAATTTTATATTCGTTTGTAATTTTGAAAGGAATACGTTAAGGTAATTTTTCATTGTTCAATATAAATGGGCTTTGCAACATCTATCGATCGTACCAAACTTTATCACCGATGGAAAGCTCCTTAGCTCCTGACTTGGAAAGTCAGATAGTCCGAATATTTACGAATATAGCTTGGTAAAAAGTCTAGAAACGGAATTAATTTTTTTCTACGACACTATTAAGTTGTCAAGACATGTCATTGTTGAAGTTTCAGTGTCCTGTCAGTGAATGTTTTGGAATTAGTAAATATTTATTTCTTTTGGGCAAGATTGTTTATAATAATAGGGAATATGCATAAAATTTAAATTTGTCTCAAATATTTTTTTCTAGATTCTTTATTGCCTTAACATTATACTTAAAAGGTATTTTTTTTATTTAGTTATTATTTAAACCCAGAAAACATTATATAGAAAGTGAAAAATAAAGGAGGGAAATTCAAACTTACAAAACGCGTCGCCATTGGTCGACACGAAATGTGACGTCATTTGATTTACGGCGTCGATATTCATACAGTGTTTGTGAGAAAAATTGTTTAAAACTGTATTCCTGTGTGATTACTTGTGAATTTATATTTGTAGTCAATCTAGGTCGATGACTGAAACTGGTTTTGTCAAAGCACAATCGGATAATCTACCGAAAATAGATGCATTTATGATGTCAGCATATTTTGTATCAAATCTCGATTTTACGAGCGCAGAGATCAAAGGAGTGAAAGCTGCAATGTAATTATTATGTTACATGGTATATTTTAGTCCTTAACATAGATTTTTATTCTTATATGTTTAAATGTTTAAATAATACTTAAAACAAAACATAACCTTTAAATAACCATCTGTGTTCCTAAACTCCTAATTTACGTCTATATCATGATAATTTATACGTAATATTATGTTATTGAAGCTCACTCAAGTTCGATATGTTTATATTTACGTTATGTTACGTTCCCTCAAATATGGTTGAGCGAAGCAATGGCTGGGTCGTGCGTCATGCTCGTGAACGGGTGCCACCGGCGGGAATGGGGCTACTTTATGTCTGCCCATCTTAAGATAGAAGTTAGTCTGTATGCATTTTTGGAACTTTCCTCATTGTGGAAACACTGCATATATAGCATAGTATTTACTGTATTGTAAATCTGTTTCGAAAAGAGCAACCGCCGAGTTTCTTGCTGGTTCTTCTCGGCAGGAAAGGCATTCCAAACCAGTGGTAGATTCATTGACTATTCAAAAGCACTTGTAAAAGTTTATTTGAATAAAAAATATTTCTATTCTATTCTATTCTATATACTTTTTGGTTCCGTACTCTAGTTGGGTTCCGTACTCTAGTTGGGTTCCGTACTCTAGAAGTAAAAGTAAAACGATAATATCAGATTAATTTGTTTTCGCTAACTAAGGGCCTCATAAGTAGGCTCAGGACCGCTCAGCGGGCGATGGAGAGTAGCGGCAGATCCCTGCGGGATCGAATCAGAGATGAGGAGATCCGTAGGAGAACCAGAGTCACCGACATAGCTCAGCGAATCGCAATACTGAAGTGGAAATGGGCGGACACATAGTTCGAAGAGCTGAGTCGTTGGGGTCCCAAGGTGTTGGAGTGGCGATCCCGCACCGGGAAGCGCTGTGTTGGCAGACCCCCCACCAGGTGGACCGACGACATCAAGCCGCTGGATTCAGGCGGCGCAAGACCGAGGCCTGTGGAAGTCCATACAAGAGACCTTTGTCCAGCAGTGGACGTCTATCGATTGATAAAGAAGTAGAAGAAGAAGATATACTTTTTGTAAATAAGTATTAGATAAATACGATATTCCGATTTACATGAACAATTTGCTTACACTCTTTTTTCATACTTTCGCATCTCGTGGAATACGAAAAAATACTATCGGATGTACTAATAATAGTGTTTTTGTACTTAGGTACCATACAATACTTGTAAGAAGGTTTTTTAACTTCTTCCATGGTTTGTGTAGCAATTAAAACTGAAAATAAGTATGAAGTAACTGAAACGCTATAGTAAACAAACACGGGACATGTCGAATGACGTCATCAAAAGCTCGCGCTAATGGTGGCGTTTGAACGGCTCAAATTTATTCAATGTTTTAAATTTCACATTGAAAAATTATTTGACTATTTTCAAACCTATTTATATTTTTTATATGTTATAAAGATGTAAATGATTAATTTAAGAAATTAAAAAAAAATCATGCATATTCCCTATTATTGTACTTCACCCGATAGGTTATTTTCGTGTTGCAAAATTTGATTGTTACTCTTTGGGTTGTTAGATTCAAGATATATTAGAGACAGTGGCACACCTATTTTTTTCGACTGTATTTGCCAAGCTATAGGTACTCTTCGTAAGTTTCGTTTCGTTCATTCATTCATTCGGAACATCTAAAAGCCGGTCCACGCGGCACAAATAAAAGCTAGCGCAAACGATTGTGCAAACTGAAAATTTCACGTCCAAACGTGCATTGTTTGCGCAAACTTTTGTTTGTACAAACGTTTTTTTGTTTGTACAAAGCTTTTGTTTGTGCCATGTGGACCGGCTACTGGTTTGGTAAGAGCGAAAGTCTATAAAAGTAATCAAGAACATGAGATCTCTGTGCTAGTGAGCAGTACACAGCAGTACACAGCAGTACACTCGTCTCGGCGGAGAGTGAGCGAGGCGAGCTCGCTGAGAGAGAGTGAGTCGGTCAGTCGAGCGGCGGCGGGTGGGCCGGCGGCGCGGACGGCGGCGCCGACAGGTAGCCCGCGGTCTGCGGCGCCGCTGCCAATACAATATAAACTGTTATAGCTTGTTCCTACTAATGTGTCCGACCGGACCTTCGGCTTCGGCATCGGCTAAAATGCGCCAAAGTTTTGGCCGAAGCCGAAGGTTTCTAGCATGCGCTGAAAATTCATTGTTACGAATGTGAGAGGGCAATGGCCCTCTCACATTCGTAACAATGAATTTTCAGCGCGTTTTTGCGCGAATTTTTAGCAATTGGAAGACGTGACGCGCGGGGGCAGGGGATCGCCCGGGGGATAGGGGCGTAAATTACAAAATCAAAACAGACAATTATTATTAAACGAATGATTAAGTTGTTTATTATGTATAACTTTAAAATAAAATATTTTTTATTTACTTTCAGCCAATCTTGAACGGAGTTTCTTAGGGATTATAGACCTTCGGCTTCGGCCGAAGGTTGTGACGACAGCCGATTAATCGGCTTTGGTTTCGGCCAGAAATCGACTTTCGGTTGATAATATTAGTTACTACACAGCGTCTAGAAAGCGGTGATAGCCTAGTGGTTAAGACTACAGTCACCTATTCGGGGGTCGCGAGTTCGATTCCTTTAAAACAAAAAGAATTTCCCAAATCGGTTCAGGCGTCTTCGAGTAATCGGTGCATGCATAAAAAAAGATTCCGACGAATTGATAACCTCCTCCTTTTTTTGAAGTCGGATGAAAATTAAAAGCTACTCTAGCGGCACGCTATGATGGCCGGTTTGACACATTACAATAGTGATGTGGAATGTCAATTTATTCTCGAACAAAAAACAATTAAGTTTTGTTTTTGTACCTGATTAAATAGGTTTAATAAAACAAAAATGTATATGTTTATTTAATTTATTTGAACGAACTGAATATTTGAATGAAAATGAATATACATACTTTATATGCACACAAGAAACATATGAATACAAAAGATACCAAAAAAGGTGCCACAAAAGGCCATAATTAATCAGATTCGTCCATACTACTATTTTCACTGTCGTCACTGCTATCATCACCTACATTAATAATTATATGTTCGTTTTCTATAATATTATCTATTTTCACATCTCTTTCATAATCTTCCCTTATTAATTTAACAGTTCTATTCACAACCTTTTCCCAGTCTCCTTTAGTCACATGTTCACAAGCTTCTTCTAATAATTTTAGCATTTTTTTTGTGGTAAATGGGGGTTCTGTATTGTGTCTTGCAGCATACCCCTTAATTTGAGCCCACACCAACTCAATCGCATTATACTCACAATGGTAAGGCGGTAACCGTATAACTCTGTGCCCATGTTCTAATGCTATTTCGTCAATGACGTATCGGATCTTGGTTGGTTTGTTTTCTTTTAAAAGACGTACTAATTCCGCTTTTAACATATTCATGTTTGCATCTACGCCATTTTTACGAAGCCATGCGACGATATCAGCTTTCTTTTGGGATTGGGCAGGTGGCTTGTCAATTTGCATCGAGTGGTATGGGGCGTTGTCCATAATTATAATAGATGGTTCAGGGAGGCTACACAACATTGAGGTAAACCATTCAGTAAACTTTTCTCCATTCATGTCTTCATGATAGTCTCCAGTGGTTTTTGACGCAAAAGCCATGAGAGAACCTTCGACAAACCCGTTGATGGTTCCGGCGTGACAAATTATAAGTCGCGATCCTTTTCCTACAGGAACTTTGGAAGTAGATGCTGCTGTGTCATCGTTCCAAGAACGGCCTACAGTATGGTTAGCATTAAGCCATGTTTCATCCAAGAACACAACATTTTGCCAATTTTTGATTTCTTTCACTTGCCGTAAAAAAGTATACCTTGCCATCGCTATATCAAATCTTTCCATCAATATTTTGCGTTTGTTACATTTTTTGTATCGAAATCCAATGGTCTTCAAAATCTTCGTTAAAGAACTTTCCCCACGGAAGAATAATCCAGCTTCCTTCAGTGAATGCACCAACTTTTTTCTTGTTGGATACTCCTTCTGTAAATAGTAGCCGTAAACATGTCTTCGGATAGCATCGGCATCAAAGCTATCGATGCCTACGACTGGTTTTGCTCGTTTTCTCTTTTTTGGTGTGTGAAGTTTATTTTCTTCTGTGCCAGTCTCGCCATATTTTTTTTTAGTTATCCGTCTAACAGTTCGTTGTCCAATATTAAGCGCATCAGCTACGCGTTCAACCACTGACGTTATAGGTAAAATTGGCCCTCCATTTTGAGCTTCACGATCGAAATAGTTACGAAGGCGTATTACGAACTCACGTGTCTGACTATTTAGAACAGTTCTCTGCGTACGTTCGGTCATATCGACGAAATCCACAACAAAGGGCTTGAACAGAGTCCAAATTAACGAGCAAGGGTCAACAGTAATGCAGTATCAATATTTGAAATCCAAAGCCAGGTCAAAACTATATCACAATCGCATTGCACTGACAGTTTATACTTTTCGAAGCAACGTCAATTCGAAACTGCTTTGTTTTGCATTGAGCATTGACGCGAGTTTGCCGGAGGTAGTAGTTGTGCTAGCCAGCGATCCTATGTGACGATCGTATTAGATTCCATTTTTAAAAATTTTCAATTTAGAAAACCAAATGCCGAGTTGTGGTATATATCATATAAAAATAAAATTTTTACCTTTTGTATGAAACAGCTGATATTTTTTTGCGATTTCAGAGGTTTGTCCACATAGTGAAAATTGTTCATATTCACAAGTACATTCACCCCTTAAATGGTGCAAACTGATTTTTCTACACTTGTATACATTTTAGAAAACAATTTAATAAATAAATTTTGAGTCCTAAACCTAAAACTACATTCGATAAAATTTATGAATCTCTGCACATCACTATCGTCAATAAAGTAATACAATTATTTCCTTCAAAGTCGTTATCAATTAATACGGAACTTCATGAGCGGACAAACGTCAAACCGGCCATCATAGCGTGCCGCTAGTGTAGTATTATAATACGTGCAGCAACTCACCGGCAATGGAATGGTGCTGAGGCGCGGATATGAACAGGTCGTGCCGCTGCGCCGAGTACTGCTCCCACACGGGCGAGCGCGCCAGCAGCGCGCGCACGCGCTCGGCGTGCGCGCCGCCGCGGCACATGGCCTTGAGCGCGCCCACCACGCGCGCCGCCGCGCTGCCCTCCACGCCGCGCGCCTCCAGCACCGACAGCAACTCGCTCACCAGCTCCGATTCTAGGGCCTGATACCAATGGAAGACAGCTGTTTGAGCCACACGCCAAAAATCCTCAAGGAATTCAGTTATACACAACGGTCAAGTTATACGGTTTTGCTTTTACATTTATTTTGTTCTCACTCAAACATCAAAAGAGCAGAGCCGACAAGATTTTACGCAATGCTTTATTTTGTTGGATTATGGCTGGAATCACATCTGTGCTCATCCATAGAAAACTGTCATTTTGTATAGAGTCGTGTACGCATCGCAAAACCAAATTGATGCGTACACGACACCATACAGAACAGTTTTCTATGAACAAAATGCGAATCGATGCGGACAGATGTGATTCCCGCCTAATGCAACGCAAACATTATAATATTATGTCACCATCACCCCATGTGCTGGAGACGAATGCTGGGAGTGTCGTGGACCGAGTTTCGCACCAACGTCTCCATTCTCCAAGAACTCGGCATAAAACAACGCCTTTCGGCCACAGTACAGAGTCGCATACTTAAGTTCTTCGGACACGTCTCCCGGCGTGGGGGTGAGTCCATCGAGCGCCTTGTCGTGCAGGGCAAAGTGGAGGGCACCAGAGGGCGAGGAAGGTCGCCCATGCGATGGACCGACCAAATTAAGTCTGCTGTGGGCGGTCCATTGCACGAGTGTACCAGGCTGTCGGCCAGCAGGGAGAAGTGGCGAATGCTCGTGAGGCGAATCACATCTGCCGCTAAAGACGTCACTTCGCGATGACCACGACCGCTCTGCCAAGAGTGTCACGAAGAAGAAGAAGAAGAAGATCACCCCAGACCGCAAAATAAGCCAAAAATGGCACAATCACTAACCTGCAGCACAAGTTTGTCCGTGTTGACGGTGCTGCTGAATATGGAGCACAGCGCGTCGCAGGCCGCGCCCACCACCTCGCGACACGTCTTCACCGCGGTCTTCAGGCCCGACATCACGTCCGTCTGACTGAGCGCCATCACGCACGCCTGGTGATAAGAAATAACAATAATAAATAAAAAGCATTGGTTTGCCCTAGGGCTTTCCAATCCTGTACCTTATTTGTAACCTCTGATATTACAGGTTCGATGAATTAATGATTTTTAGTCTCGCGAGATTGCAAGATATTTGAAAGATCTCGCATGTAGAAAAACCACATATTGAGCTGTGAATACAGAAAAAATAAAAAACGTATATACATTTAAGTATCACTTCCTTACATAAGAAATTATTGAATTGAAATCTAATTCAGTAAAAATAAGATCTAAGCCATGTTTGCTATGGAAGAATTTTTGGAGAAATGTCTGAAGTTTTGTTTGCCAGACTGCTTCGCACATGAGATGAGATGCCAAATAGCCGATAGGTCTTACCCGTGGTAGTACCAGCACGACCATGGGACCATCGCGGAAAAGCTATTTCAGCTTCTAACACTAATACTTGGAATTCCCTGTTATGACTATTGCACGGTTTTTCTTACCCGTAAAAAAAATGCGTGAGTGTCGTGGAACACTCAGTTGGAACGAAGTTCCTTTTAATAATAAAAATAAATAAAATACAAAATAATAATTTGAAGTCAGTATTCGAACCCCCGAACCGAAAGTTTCACTCCTTCATTTAGCCGCTACGCCACCAAAGCTATGATGGACCGTGTGTAATAAACGAAGTCAAAAATTCTTACACATTTTTTCGCCTCCATCCGCCAAACCGTTCGAAAAGGAACTTAGTACCAACAAGGACTTTTAGATCAACGTATCCAAACGGTTACAATAATTCCACATTATCTCACCTGTGTCTGCGCCAGCGCGGCCAGTACAGGCACCGCGTGCTTGGGACACGTGGGCAGCAGACGAGCGAGACGGGGCAGCTCCCCGAGCTGCGCGCACGCTTCGCACAGCGCGGGCCGGGCGCGCAGCAACGCCGCCAGCGCGCGCGCGCACGTGTCCCCTCTGCTACCCTGCACATATGGCAATTTAATTTTTAGATAGATATTTGAAGTCCCTTCCACGTTGCTGTTTCTTGTCTGCGCAGTAACAATTTGTAGGCAAAATGAGGAGCTTATAGAAGCTAATGCTGATAAAAAAATTTATCACTTTACATTGGCTTGTGGCTCCGGTAGGTAACATTAATGTTTTTATTTATTTATGATATTTGCTTATTTCAGGAAGCTAAAAAAGCCAAATTTTTGTGTTGACCCAGGACCAAAGAGGTCTACTACTAACTCCTTGGTTCCGGGTCTATCTCAAAAAAATTTCTATGCCAATACTTTTTTGCATAATAAATATAATCAAAGGAAACTATTCAGTCCAATCACCAGAAGTTCAACGAATGCACGAGCCGTTATTTTGAGATACAAGTCCGCAAACTTGTCATTAGAGCCACAGAAAATAAATAACTTTGGATTTTGAAGTTTGAAGTTTGAATCTAGCTTTGCTTACCTCGGAAGAGTCTTTGCGTAACGACGCAAGAGTTTCAGTGAGGAGCTCCTGTAGGAACCGCTTAGGGCTTCGCAAACTCCAGGTGGGGTTTTGCAGGAACAGTTTGAGGTACACGCCGCCTACGACCACTTCGCCGGCCGGGGCCCACGCCTCCTCGCCCGTCTCCGTCGCGTCGCGGTCTTCGAATAATACTGATGGGTCTCGGATTTGGTTCGTGTAATGCCTGTCAATACCAGATAATATTTAAATTAGTCTTCCATAAAATGATTTTGGTACACTAGCACCAAGTTTTGATGCAATCAATATTTTATAATTTATACTATTTGCTAAAAGAAAAGAGTATTATCAAATAACCGAATAAATCAGCTTTTAATAAGGATCGTAAGAAATAAATCGAAAATTTGATTTAGAATTGCAATAACACACATAGGATAGGGTGGGTTAAAAAGAGGTGAAAGGAAAAAGATGAACGAACCAAGCGAGATAAAAGATCGGAAAGTAGATATGGAACTACGGAAAAATTACGGGAGAAAAAAGACCACTTAATTTTTTAAGTTTGACGTTAACATCCCGGCGTTAATCTATTGGATTGTGACACCTGCTTATATTATGCAGTGCACCATAGTAATACTAGGCCAGGCACACTCCGCATTTTAGGTATGAAGCTACAAGTACCCAGCGAGCTCAATTTGTCTGCCCAATTCAATGGGCTAACGTCGTCCGAAGGGATAAAAGTTATGCGATACAAAGACAGGGAACCTCTACCTGAATATAACTGTAAGTAATTTAGCGTTGTGCGACCTGAATTTCACTTTATTGTATGGTAGTAAGAGTCGCTCTTTATTTAAATGATTTGAAGGAGTCTTCTTCTTCCTCCTGGACCTTTTCCCATCTTCTTGGGGTCGGCCTTATCCTTTTCTTCCATACGGCAGGATTTTGTGCCAGGTCTTTATTTAATTGAAGATCTTTCAGATCTTTTTCGACCGTCGTTAAACAAGTGGCGGGTGGTCTTCCGCGCGTGCGCTTCGTCACTGGCATGTTCAGGGCAAGCTTCACCATATTATGGTCATCTGGGCACCGCTGCACATGGCCGTACCACCGCAATCTCCTCTCTTTAATCATCCATCCATCAGCCTGTATTTATCCACTGCTGGACATAGGCCTTTCCGAGAGCGCGCCACCAAACACGGTCCTCCGCTTTCCTCATCCAACCGCTTCCCGCCACCTTCTTAAGGTCATTGGTCCAGCGAGCTGGAGGGCGTCCTACACTGCGCTTGCCGGTACGCGGTCTCCACTCCAGAACAGGTCTGCCCCATCGGCCATCGGTTCTGCGACAGATATGACCCGCCCACTGCCACTTCAGCCTGCTAATCCTCAGAGCTATGTCGGTCACTTTTGTTTTTCTACGAATCTCCTCGTTCCGGATTTTATCCCTGAGAGAGATTCCCAACATAGCTCGCTCCATAGCGCGCTGAGCGACTTTTAATTTGTGAACGAGGCCCACCGTCAGTGTCCACGTTTCCGCTCCATACGTCATTACCGGTAGGACACACTCATTGAAAACCTTTGTCTTCAGGCTTTGTGGTATCGACGAATCGAAGACCTGACGCAGCTTTGAAAATTTTACTTTTACTCTCTTTAATGATCTCTCTAAATTATTTGAAGGAGTAAATCATCTAAACGATGTATTCATGTATTCTATATGATGTATTCTGTGGCGATACACTCTTCACCCTAATACCAGTATGAAATGGGAAGGTAGGAAAGGCGGAGACCAAGGGCTCACCTGTCTCGCAACTGCGCCAGGCTGGCTCGCACGCGCGCTCGCAGCTCGTCGCCCCAAACTAGTTCGGGATGTTCGTGCGCTGCGTCAAACGTGTGTAAGGCGCCCGCCGCGCCCGCCTCCCGCATCGCCTCGGCGAACACACTTGGCACGTACCGCGATATCGTTAGGCGAACCTGTGTAGTACACGAAAAGTAGCTGCTCAGTACACTTAGTCTAAGGGTAAGGATAGCATCATGGATAGCACTCTCACTCAGCTCAGACTCAAGACTGTGTTCAAACGAGACAGATTTATGTCGGCAACATATTTGTGTCTCGTTTTAACTCTATCTCGAGTCTTGAGCAGAGCCAGAGTACGAACTATAGATCTCAGCTAAAGTTTAAATTCGATTGATCGTAAAAGAATTCGATGATATTAGCGCAAAGTAAAATGAACCATTTTTATTTCGAGCTTATTCGTATAAGACTGCATACACTAAATTGAGCTCTAATTCAATGCCGTTATGGTTCATTTTACTTTGACGCCAATGTCATCGAATTCTTATACGATCAATCAAATTAAAACTTAGACTAAGCATATTGTTTCATTTAATTACATCGTAAACTAGGCTCTAACCGAGTTCGTATATCCCTACGAATAAACAATATAAATGCGAAAGTGTTTGTTTGTTGATTTGTGCTTCAACCACGTAGTAAAGAACTGATCGACATAATATAGTTCAGCACCTGGAGAATGACAGACTACTTTTTACCCCGGAAAAACACAGCTTTATGTGCAATGTAGGTGCCCAAAAAAAATTCAACGACTTTATTACAAAACGAACGAGTTTATGTTTACGCCAAAGCGTAAATTGACTCTGTAAAAAATTTCTTTGTTGGTATATAATAATAAATAAAATAAAACATCAACTTTTGTCTACTTTCTTTCAAAGTAATATAATTATAAAATGCATACAAACCTTCCGGATGAAATTATTATATATTATACTTTTTAAATAAGAGATTCAAATTTTCCTAATTTCATTCATAAAATAATATACTTACCTACATTATAACAGAAGAAAAATGTTACCTTTGGTCCATGTAATTTGTCAGCCATCATACGAGCTAGCAGATCCACTGCCATCTCCCTTATTTCCGGTATCTTACAATTGCAGAATAAATCTAATAAGTATATCACAGCACCTGCAATCAAACAGCTCATTTAATAACTTGGTTGCACATAATTTTTTTACACACAGACAGAGTACATACCAACTTAGCTTTGATTTAATTAAGAAACTGTAATGTCTGATATCTTTGAAACTGCAAAATAATCTTTAGGATCAGAGTAAATGCGACATCTTTGGCATGCCTCAAAATCGCATAAACAAAATTTTGAAATAAATCTAGGACACAAGCTTCCGAGTTAATTCGTGATTTTTTTCAAAGAAATAGGGTATATTACTCTTTTTTCAAAAGTGTCTAAAATTGATCCTAAGGTGATAATATACTACTAGAAAATTTACTTAAATTAAAAAACTTAAGTACCAAAAAAATGCATTTAAATTTTGCATTTTAAATTTCCGCATGTAAACGCCATGTGATGACGTTGATGGTATAGTAAATTCGTTCGCTAAAATGGTTGGCGTCCTTTGTAAAGCCGACACAAAGCGGCCGCCGGTCCATGCCGAAGGCGGCGCGACTTTTGAGACTCGCTGTGTACTTTAGTGTGTCGCGTTAAATTTTTGTGTGTTGTATTGTGAAACAAACTGTACTTGTAGTGCAAACTATTTGAGCGAATGAACTATATAGACTACTGACGTTATGACGTACTGTAATGGCGGGTACTGTTTGACGTTTCGCATTTTGTAGCATAGAGAAAAAAGTGAAAACTTTGAAATAAAAATAAAATTCATTTTTTAATTTTGTGAACTGAAACTTACATTTCCCGATTTCTTATTGCAAAAACTATCATAATTAGGTATTTTTAGAGGAGTTTAGAATTACACTAGGAGTTAAATACCCTATTCGCAAGGCAGATATAGAAGCTCTATTAAGGCCATTTAAGGCAAGGCTTTCTCTAGCGTATTATACTTCTGAATCTAAAACAACGTAGATCTATAAACGTAAATATATAAAAGGAAAAGTAATCTATCAACGCACAGCTCAAACCACTAGACGGGTTGGGTTCATATTTGGCATACAGATAGCTATTATAAAGTAGTAGGCATCTGTCAAGAAATGATATCTGAAAATTCAACTCCTAAAGCGGTAGAAAATCAAAAATTTTGAAAAAATCAAACTTAAGGCAAAAGCTAGTAATTCTTTATACCTTTAGCCAAAGCCTCTCGTACAAGGGGCGTGGCAGTGAGCAACGCGGAGAGCGCGTTCAGCGCGTCCGGCCGCGCGGGGGCCAGCAGCGGGAGCAGATGTCCCAGCAAGGCCCCGGCCGCGATGTCCTCCACGCACTCGCGACTGCGCGCCGCGGCGCCTACCACTTGCACCGCCGCCTCGGACGCTTGGGGCAACGCTCGGGCGGACATCAGACCGAATATCAGACCGAAGTGTCCGATGCATTGGATTTCTACGCCTGAGAATAAAATATCTATGGTAAGATAGCATATCAACAAGCAAACAGTAAGGGCCTTTTTGACCAGTTCCGACAAACGTTTAAAAACTGAGGTTTAAAACTATTCATTGATTAAAGTTAATAGGCTCTATACCGGTAAAATCTCGCTCGACTTGAAAAAGAAATTTTAACTACATGGGAGCCAACAAAACTTAAGGAAAGACGAGTATGTTTTATTGATTAGATTACTAGATAGCTAGATAGATAAAAAAGGCAGGTTAAAAGGTTTTAGCTCTGTTTGAGGTATCTAATTATACATAATTAGAAAAGCTAAATTGGGGGGAATTTACCTGGATTTTTAATAATACAATTGGCGAGAGCGTTCAAGGCCAGCGTGATGTGCTCAGCTTTCTCCTCCACCACGTCAGCTTGTGTTTCCTCTTCAATAAATTTGAGCAGGTCCAAGACAAATTGTTGGGGATTCTAAAAACAATATTATTGCTTTATTTATCTACAAACTTTGGCTAATTGTACAAAATCTCTAAACTAAACTAAATTGATAGGCCTACTGCTAAATCTAGTGCTATCTTTATCAGCAGGGAGAATTATGAAAGAGACAGCACAAGATTTAAACCTGTCTATTAGTTTAAGAGATTGTGTACAACAGAATTAGCTACATTAACATCCTATAAGTTAGGTGTTAAGACTTCTACTTACTAATCTAATCTTACTTTTCTTCTTCTCTCTACGAGTCTGCATCTTTTCATTACATCGTTTTTCTTCTTTCTTTTCATTACAGAGTTACGGAAGAGACGTAATTATGGCGGGACATATGGCCCGAAGAACCGATGGGAGTTGGGGTCCCAAGATGCTGGAATGGTGACCTCGCACCGGGAGGCGCAACGCTGGACAGACGATCTCAGGCGAATTTCTGGCAATCGTTGGATGCAAGTGGCACAGAATTGTGTTCTGTAACGACGGTTTCAAGAGACCCATGTACGCATGAACTAAAACTCAAAGAGCATTCCCTACTATGGTCGAATGCAACAGACTGCAGACTAAAGAAGACTTCCCTATCTAGACAAACAACTAACAAACAGACTACTCCGCCTGGACAGAGGTAAACTCAGGAAGGTGGTGGGAATTATAACGGGGCACAGCCCACTAAACAAACACCTTTTTACTATAGGTGTCACCGACAGTCCTTTGTGCAGGCAGATGAAAAGCCCACGCACGTGCTCGTGTCATGCACGGGCGTGGAAGAACAACGCAAGAACTAGCCTCACTTCGAGAAGTCCACGGCAACCTGGGCGGCCTGCTAGGCTTCTGAAGTGATCTGGGATGGCTAGAGTAACAACACCGGAAGGAATGATCACACACAACAGACCATCACGGTTTACGTGTGGAAACCAGCCCAGCTAGAAGAACCCATGTACTAATGTGGACATCTTTCGGTTGAAATGATGATGGTGATGTTGATGATGTATCATACCTCAATAGGGAAGTCCGGCTGCTCATTGTAAATGTCCAAGTAGACTCCACCGACAGTCAACAGGCCTTCGTGCGCGGAGTACTGCAGCAGCGGGACCAACGGCTCGTCTTCACCCACGGGCCGAGTTCGGAGCGCCTCTTGTAGTTCGGCTCGCGTGCTGTTATCCCACACCAGGTACGGCGTCTTCCAATTGGATGTTAGGGTCTTGAGGAGCTGCAAAGTTTTTTGATAAGTCATAGTGCAATAAACGACCCCGCACCCCGCACCGGGAAGCGCAGTGTTGACAGACCCCCACTAGGTGGACCGACGACATCAAACGAGTCGCAGGGAGCCGCTGGGTTCAGGCAAGACCGTAGCCTGTGGAAGTCCATGGAGGAGACCTTTGTCCAGCAGTGGACGTCTATAGGTCGATAAAGAAGAAAAGTCCGATAAAATTCCCATCCTTCTATCAGGTCGTATCCAACGTCCAGATGGTAAAGAAAAGCGCAGGCGGATCCTCCCAGGTGAACTGACGACATCAGAGGAGTCGCAAGAAGCCACTGGATACAGCCATCTAGACATGTGGAAGTCCATGCAAGAGCCTATACCCAGCAGTGGACGTCTTTCGATCGAATAATTAATATTATACATAAAATGTCAATCATGGGGACTTCAACCTACTTGAGTTAAAATTTTACAAAGGTGAAAAGCCTATTTTTTTTTATATATATATTACACTACAAATATTTGGTCTATACTAGCGGCACGCTATGATGGCCGGTTGACGTTTGTCCGCTCATGAAGTTCCGTATTAATTGATAACGACTTTGAAGGAAATAATTGTATTACTTTATTGACGATAGTGATGTGCAGAGATTCACACACCAAAAAAGAGAAAACGAGCAAAACCAGTCGTTTCCACATCACTATTGTAATGTGTCAAACCGGCCATCATAGCGTGCCGCTAGTGTAATAATGGTCTGGTCTACTATTATTATCATTTATCATCATACTAACATTATAATTAATGCGAAAGTGTTTGTTTATTGAATGTCCTTCAATCACGCCGCAACAGAGCTACGGATCGACGTGATTTTTTGCATGGGTATACTACTTTTATCACGGAAAATAAATGAATTCCCGAGGGATTTTAAAAACTAAAGTGTATAAAAATTTTATCTAGTGCTGAACAACTTCGATAGCTCACTTGCTGCAAATAAAGATATTTTTACCTGAAATAAATAGGTTAAAATAATGTATTTCTTAGAGAAGTTTTTCACTTTCACTTTGGTCAATTTTCGCTAAATTTGACAATCAGTGTGACATCTGTCACAGAGTACAAAAGTTCACAGACTATCATACAACTATGATAGATCCACACCATCAGAGTCCATGGAATTCACACATACCTCATGTGTATCCGAGCTGTCCAACTTCGCACACAGATGTGGTGTGAGTAATGCATGCAACGCTTGACGCACATTTTCGTCCACTTCGCTAGCTTCCTCGTGCGGCCCATACAATGCCGCTAGCGCGGCCACGCATCGCGTCGCTAGGCGGTTTGCTACTTCCTAAAGAAACATTAAACGGAACGTGAAACTCTTAATCCAAATTAAAACTGCCCTACTCTCATTTTAAATTATGTTTTCATAATTTATATGAATAAAACTTATCCTAAATGCTAATAGACAGTTTTGTTTACACCGCAATACTCAATACACAGTAACTCATCATTTGGAATTTTCTTAAGTTTTAAATAAGTTTCAGATTTTTTCGTTAAACAGGCAAATTAGAAAAGTCTATAAAAGAACATTTGGCTAGAAACTGGCTTTCAGAACTCAATATTATATGTTAATGGGATTTTAAGTTAAAATATGTAAATGTAAATGTTCAGTAACCTCATAATTTTGTTTCAGAAGCCAATCTAAAGGGGTGATTATGAATTTATAGCTTTTTAGTCTGTGGAGAGAAAGAATTCTAGCAAATTTATTTAAAAAAAAAACTGAAGTAAAACTTACGAAACGCAACTGGCTATGAGAGAAAGAAAATGTGTGCTCGCACCTCTCTCTCTTGCCCCTACAGTAATATACGAAACGTAACACTCTCTCTTTCTATCTTCACTAACTTATATCTCCCTCTTAACTTCCGTTCGCCTCGCCCGATCACACTTTTCGTAACGCATCCACCAGCTTACTCCGCAAGTCAAGCGTGCGTAAAGAAGTTTTACTTCAAAAAAGGTCCAAGGAAGAAACATGCCTGTTTGTTATCTCCCTCGCTGGGCACGCCGGACTCGGCGAGCGTGTAGTCGTACCGCAGCACCGCGGGCAGCAGCGCGTGTAGCACGTGCGCGCGAGCGAAGCGCGCTCGGCACTGCGGGTCCGCCGACAGCGCAGCCACCGCCTCCGCGCCGGCGCACGCCGTCTCGCCAAGCTCCTGCACAAATTACGGTTAAAGAACTTTATTCTCATTAAGAATTACAAAAAATTCACTTACATGAGAAAGTTAACTATTAACAATCGGTATCATAATCTTAAAGTACTGCGATTTTTTTATATAAAAACAAAGTGGGTAGAAATAAACTACACCGAGTCGATTGCGCGGATGGCGCTTATATAACATAGATCATAAGCGACTAGATACGGCTTGGCACTTCAGGGTAAGTAGGGTACGCAGATGTATTAATTTATGTATACTTAAATAGGTTTATAATTTATACTTTATTTTTATAGTCGCGTATTTAATTTTAGATTATAAATGTATAATTAACAATTCTTATTTAAGTTGAAGGTCGTCCGGTCTTGTGCTTGTCAAACTTATCTGTGCCTGTGGTAGAGGCGCCACTATCTATTACGAATTCAACATTTTAGTGTCAACACAGAGTAAATCTGATAGTTCCGAATTTCGCCACACGCAGAAATAATCTTGTTGGAACTTGGAGTATATCGTGCAACGAAGACTATCAGATGTTGGTGATAATAACCGGGACCAACGGCTAACGAGCCTTCCAAAACACGGAGGGAGCGAAAAGGCCGAATTTTGACACCCAACGTCGTTCACCCATCCAGTTGGGTCAACGTTGCTTAATTGTTGTGATCGTGCTGTCATATGTATGTATGTGTACACATGTAAACATGTGTTGTATCTATAACCTCCTATGGTGCAAACCACACTATACGTGTCTTCTAAAATAAGATACAGCACGTACCGGTCGCCTCAGCAGCGGTACGATGTCGGCGCAGAGTTGCGGCAGCTGCGCGGCGGCGGCGCGGCACGACGGGAAGCGCGCCGCGACTGCGAAGCACCGCGCGCAGTGCATGCACACGGCGGCCGCCGTGCTGCCCTCCTTGCTGCCGCCCAGCACTGACACGCAGCGCGACAGCGCCTCTTGCAGCACCTGACATGACATTTTTGTTCTTTATCTCTTTTATACTTTCATCGCATTCATCATTAGCAACCCATCAACGGCTCACTACTGAGAACAGTTCTTCCTCTCAGAGAAGAGTTATAGGCCATGGTCCACCACGCTGGCCCAATGCGAATTGGCGGACTTCACACACCTTCAAGAACATTATGAAGAACTCTCAGGTGTGCAGGGTTCCTCACGATGTTTTCCTTCACCGTTGAAGCAAGTGATATTTAATTGCTTAAACGCACTTGACTCCGAAAAGTCAGAGGTGCGTACCCAGGATCGAACCTGCGACCCCCCCGAATAGGAGACCACAGTACCAACCACAAGGCTATCACTGCTTATATTTATACTTTAAATCCAAATAATATACTTTAAATCCAGATAATTTCGACTACGTAAGATTCTGACACGACCTACAAGCCATGAGGAATACTTTGCAGAGAAAAGGAGAGAGTGCAGAGTCACTGGACTATCTAGCTCTTGTAGGGATACAAATCAATTTCTTATAACTAAATAATCAAATCTTCATGCTATTTTATACAAACCTAGCTGATGCCCGCGACTTCATCCGCGTAGATTTAATTTTTAAAATCCCTCGGGAACTCTTCGATTGTACAGAATAAAAGTAAACTCCTCCAGGTCCTCAACTATACCGTTGTAAAAAATCACGTCGATCCATAGCTCTGTTGCGGCGTGGTTGAAGAATAAACCAACAAACAAACACACATTCGCATTTATAATATTGGGATGATATGCTATTTATTATAGTGTTACTGTGATTAAGATTTTTACACATTTTTCAAGACTTAAAAAAATATTAACAATGCTGAATTACCCTATCCAAATAAGCGTAAAGCTTGTGATAGCAGTGGGTACGACAGTGGTGTAACGCGTCGGGATCGATGAGCTATTGGGGCAATTTATTTGGATTATTACTCTAGCATACCTCAAGGCCGCGTTCTCGACACAGCTCCTCAGCATTGAGAGCGGAGCAGGCGAGCGTGGCGTGCGCGAGCTCGCACGCAGCGGGCAGCAGTGCGGTGTCGCGCGCGAACAATGACTCCGCCTCCGCCTCGAGGCGCGCCGTGCGTAGCAGCGCCCCATAGCCCGCGTACTTGTACGGGGATAACACTACGGAATATAACAACTACTGTTATATTATATCCTTGAGCTTACGTTTGAGTTGATTTATTTTATTTAATAAGGCCCAAACAGAATATAGCTATTTATGCAACTGCATCGTAATGAGGGTCATTTTAATTCGAGTGCTGTTTTTTGATACGAGGCTTGCCGATTATCAAAATAGGATAGTACGAGAATTAAAATGACTAATTACGTACCCTCCTCAAAGCTTTAGAAAAAGCAAAGGCTTAACCTTTGCTTTTTCTAAAGCTTTGAGGAGGGTTTGCCTTCTCATCAAATCTGAGAGGCCGTCCAGAGGAGACTGACACGACGGGAAATGATGAAGGTTGATATTAAATAACAAAGGTATTTACAGGTCTGCACTGCAACTGCAGGTCTACATAACTGAATAGTGTATACCTTCAGAATATCGTTGGAACAATATAGTTTGTGTTCGTAGAATGAGCAAGATGTTGTTCGTGTTGGGTCCATCGCCGGTCCATACGTTTCTACTGCACAAGAACTCGTACGCTTGATTCACAGCCTCGAATCGATCCTGAAAAGAGAATTGCAAGTATGAGGAAATGCCGTAACTTGGTAGCTCATAGACTTAAACCTAACTTAAATCAGTATATTAATTATTAATATACTAATTTGATTGTGCAAGAAAAGGTTAGAATTATTTTGCTATAATCCGCCAACAGAAAAAATCTGTATAATTTTTACACTACTCTCGACGCACGTTTCGCCCCGACACCGGAGCATCCTCAGGAGATGTTGACTCTACAACTGTGGAACGCTGCGAGTTTATGCTGCCACGGATGACAGGATGAAGCGGGTATGGTTGTGTCTGTGTATGTGGGTTTCCGGAAAATTCCAAACTGATGTTTATTATTAGCACGAGTTATAGTTAGATCGAGGAAGCTTATAGAGTTATCTTGTTCTAATTCTGATTTGAATTTAATTTTCGGGTGTATATTGTTTAGATTTTTGACAAATGTGTCAAGTTGTCTGTCTGTCCCAGTCCAACATATAATTATATCATCTACATATCTATAGTAATACAGAATTTTGTTATTTTTAACAATATGTTTATTTTCAAAATCATCCATGAAGATATCAGCCATTAGGGGACTTAGTGGTGAGCCCATAGCTAATCCCTCTTTTTGTTGATAAAATTGGTCATTGAATTTGAAGTAGTTCTGTTTCATGCATATTTTGGTTAATTCTATTAATTCTGTTATTTCGTTGACATTTGTATGATTATTTTCCAACAATTTGGTTAGGATGTTTAGGGTTTCGTTAACTGGGACATTGGTGAACAGACTGTCCACATCTAATGATATTAATTTACAATGGTCCGGTAATGTCAAATCTTTAATTTTATTGACTAGTTGGATACTATTTTTTAATGAATAAGACTGATTGAAGGATGTTTTTGATTTAATAACTTTGTTTAGCTCTTTTGCTAATAGATATGCAGGTGCGCCAATATATGAGACCACAGGACGGATTGGAATATTATTTTTGTGGATTTTTGGTAAGCCGCATTAGTGTTCATTTGAATGACGTTGTGTTTTGATGTATTTTTTGGAAAAATGTGTTTTGATTTATTAACGGCTAGCCTAACTTCTGCTGCGTATTTATTAGTTGGGTCAGAGGAAAGGAGAATCTTTACAAAAAACGTTAAAAGATAATGATCTTATTATTTCAAAAGCCGATAAGGGTAATGCGATTGTTATCCTAAAGAGGATCGACTACCAAAATAAGGTCAATGAGGTTATCTCCGGAGAAGAATTCTCTAAGTTATCCTCTGACTCAACTAATAAATACGCAGCAGAAGTTAGGCTAGCCGTTAATAAATCAAAACACATTTTTCCAAAAAATACATCAAAACACAACGTCATTCAAATGAACACTAATGCGGCTTACCAAAAATCCACAAAAATAATATTCCAATCCGTCCCGTGGTCTCATATATTGGCGCACCTGCATATCTATTAGCAAAAGAGCTAAACAAAGTTATTAAATCAAAAACATCCTTCAATCAGTCTTATTCATTAAAAAATAGTATCCAACTAGTCAATAAAATTAAAGATTTGACATTACCGGACCATTGTAAATTAATATCATTAGATGTGGACAGTCTGTTCACCAATGTCCCAGTTAACGAAACCCTAAACATCCTAACCAAATTGTTGGAAAATAATCATACAAATGTCAACGAAATAACAGAATTAATAGAATTAACCAAAATATGCATGAAACAGAACTACTTCAAATTCAATGACCAATTTTATCAACAAAAAGAGGGATTAGCTATGGGCTCACCACTAAGTCCCCTAATGGCTGATATCTTCATGGATGATTTTGAAAATAAACATATTGTCAAAAATAACAAAATTCTGTATTACTATAGATATGTAGATGATATAATTATATGTTGGACTGGGACAGACAGACAACTTGACACATTTGTCAAAAATCTAAACAATATACACCCGAAAATTAAATTCAAATCAGAATTAGAACAAGATAACTCTATAAGCTTCCTCGATCTAACTATAACTCGTGCTAATAATAAACATCAGTTTGGAATTTTCCGGAAACCCACATACACAGACACAACCATACCCGCTTCATCCTGTCATCCGTGGCAGCATAAACTCGCAGCGTTCCACAGTTGTAGAGTCAACATCTCCTGAGGATGCTCCGGTGTCGGGGCGAAACGTGCGTCGAGAGTAGTGTAAAAATTATACAGATTTTTTCTGTTGGCGGATTATAGCAAAATAATTCTAACCTTTTCTTGCTAATCATGGACTTCCGCAAAGTAACGCCTGCTTCTATCCAAAATTTGATTGTGGTTAAAGTTACGTAAAAAATATTGTAAAATAAATTTCAAATATTTGCACGCCAAAATAGGAGAATATTACGTTGGAACTGACTTCTTACAATTTTTTAAAATTATAAATGCGAAAATGTGTTGGTTTGTCCTTCAAACAAGTCTAAGCAACATGATTTTTTGGTTGGGTATAGTTGAGAACCTGGAGAGTGACATACTACAGACTACTTTTCTTAGAGATTCTCATTAGAGAGAGAGAGAGAGAGAGGGATTCATCGTGGGCATCAGCTACTTTTACATATTTTTGTCACTCAGCCTTTTGGTTAGAACTGACATGACAAACACCTATGTATTTATTTTGAAGTTATATTCAAGTGACCAAAAACACATTTTTTTCTATTTTTAACCGATTTCAAAAAAGGAGGAGGTTCTCAAATCGTAGGAATCTTTTTTTTATGTAACGATTACTCTAAAACGTCTGAACCGATTTGGAAAATTACATCCCATTTAAATTTTATCTAAATCTGTCGACCGGTTTTAAAATCTCTATCTTGTCACTCACCCGCCCCTCCGGGTTCTTGTCGGGATGGAACTGCTGCGCCAGCCGGTAGTAGGCCTTGCGCACGGCCGCCTCGTCGAGCTGGCCCGGCTCCAGCCCCAGCGCGGCGTAGGCCTGCTCGGCCGTCATGGACGCGGGCTTCTTGTCCACCTCGCGCCGCCACGCCTCCAGCACGTCCTTCAGGAGACCTACCTGAACATACGTAATCGCATTATAAATCTATACCAAAAAAAAACGAGTGTGCTTTAGACCACACGACTGAAGTAAAACTTACGAAACGCATCTGGCTATGAGTGAAAGAGAGAAAGACAATGTGTGCTCGCACCTCTCTCTCTTGCCCCTACAGTAATATACGAAACGTAACTCTCTTTCTATCTTCACTAATTTAATCACCCTCTCAACTTCCGTTCGCCTCGCCCGATCACACTTTTCGTAACACATTCACCAGCTTACTCCCCAAATCAAGCGGTACTCTGTATATTACCTTAACTTTTGAAAAAGGGGGATAGACTTTTATTGCTCATTTCTTTTAAAATGAATTACAGAATAATTATGAAGTTTCGACAACAATTCTACTTTCTACTTCCATGATTGACATAACTTACATTATACTATCACAGTAAAACTATAATAAAATATAATAAATTTCTAGACGTCATTATCTCCTGAATAGTAACAGGCTTTTAATGAAATTTGAGATTTGGTGATAAGGTCATATTAAACTTATATGTGTGTAGGTCAAATAGATTTAATTAAAGTTATGGGAGGGGTCGATTTAATAGCTAAGCTAGGAACTAAGTACTCCGCTTCGTCTTCGCAGATATGGAACTTCTACGCACGCGCGACGAAACGTCGTAAAAAGGAAGTAATAACTACCGGGTCCGGTATAGGCCAATCAGGAAACCTCTGCGTGTCGCACAGATGCCGCAGGTAGAACATGTTGCAGAACAGCTCGTTGCGCAGCTGCGGGTAGAGCACTGCGGGGATGGCCAGGTAGGGGTACCGCGCGGCGATGTGCGCGCGCAGCCGCGGCGTGAACTCGCCGATGTGGGCCGACACCTTCATTATTAACATGCGTCTGAAAAAAAACGAGACTAAAGTAAAACTTACGAAACGCCACTGGCTATGAGAGAAAGAAAATGTGTGCTCGCACCTCTCTCTCTTGCCCCTACAGTAATATACGAAACATTACTCTCTCTCTTTCTATCTTAACTAACTTATATCTCCCTCTCAACTTCCGTTCGCCTCGCCCGATCACACTTTTCGTAACGTATTCACCAGCTTGCTCCCCAAGTCAAGCGTGCGTGACTTCAAAAACGACTCATTTAAGGTCCTGCACAGACAGAGTAGGGTATATGCAGGTATAGGCCAGTCAACAAATCTCTGGGTAGCACACAGATGCCGCAGGTAGAACATAATATGGCAGATTAACTCAGTGCATAACTGCGGGTAGAGTACAGCAGGATAACGAGGTAGAGGTACAAGGTCGATTAACTAAAGCTGGCACGTTCACAGTACTCACACTAATACAATTTCTTTATACAGTGTGTTGAAAAAAATTGTTTAGTTGAACGGGCAACGGGGTTTTATATTCGGTGGGTTTTATAAAAAAATAGATATATGCACTCGTAATAATTATTTATTAAGTTTGACATTATTGATTTTAATCAGAATCGTAATTGATATCTTCTACTCCACTTAAACTTTCGTCGCTCGAAGAAATGGATGTTTCGGAATTAGAATTATCGGAATTTTTATTATTATGATGAATTATGATGCATAAAATAGTTAAAAACATTGTACAATATTTCACGAGACTGTCCTGTTAAAGTTTTACCGGAACCAATTCTTTCAAAAGACATTTTAATGTAACCTCTAAATCCGTAATTATTAATACGTGTTCACTGACGGCCGCTGACAAAAGAATGCAAAAAAGGACCATACTGTATTCATTTGTATTTATGACCAGTAGCAAAAGTCAAACAATAGCTGTCTCCTTCGTACTCATTAGCTTTACTGCGCGCGAAAGAGACTGATAGACTTTTCATAATGCGCATACAGTGCGACGTCACGCCGCACGCTTATTCACAGACACAACACAAGCGTAATGTGTAAATGTGTTGAACGTGCCAGCTTTCGGTAACCGACCTGTACCGCGCGGCGATGTGCGCACGCAGGCGTGGCGTGAACCCCCTGTATGCCTATCGGTGATACAGACCTTCATTATTGACATGCGTCTGAAAAACCGCTCAAAAAACCGCCCTACATTGAGATAGTACCTCTGGTAACAAGAAACGTCAGAATTCCACCGAATTAAAATCAGACTTTCATTTTCAGTTGCATTTCATAAGGTTAAAATATGGATACCGTTAAAGTCAAAATAAAACTATAAAAATTATATTAATGCTACTTAAAAATTCATGTTCATACTTTAAACGTTTGATATGCGACTGGCCGTAAAGAATAAACTTCATTTATCATACTAATATTATAAATGCAAAAGTGTGTTTGTTTGTTGATTTGTTGGTTTGTCCTTCAATCACGCCGCAACAGAGCTACGGATTGACCTGATTTTTTGCATGGGTATAGCTGAGGACCTGGAGAATGACATAGACTACTTTTTATCCCAGAAAATCAAAGTTCCCGAGGAATTTTAAAAACTAAATCCACGCGGAGGAAGTCGCGGGCATCAGCTAGTATTTAAATAATTAATCGTCAAGTATTTCGAGCCCACTGGAGTCTTATATAAAATTATCTTATTAATTTTGTGTACATAATAAATTCATTTGTTTACACAATTAATTTTTAACTTCAAGCATTTGCAGTTCACTCAATTAGAAACCTGACTTAAATAAATTATTCATATGTGTTCAATTGTTAATTCATATGTACTATTAAACTCAAGTCAGTCGCTAATAAATGATCAACCAAGGTGGTCGTGTTTCTCTGATCTAAAGTGAAAAGTCAAAAGTGAACCTTATACCCATAAACATATGGTCCAAAATCGTAGCCGGATCAAAGCAAGCTACCTACTCGCCGATCGCCGCTCGAGTCATTGGAATGCGAAGATAAGAAACTCGACGCGCTCACTATTAGAACAATAGATCTTATTACTCCGTAATAATGACTACTCCAGCGGAGCAAGCTATAAGCATTCTAGAAGATACGGCGCAAATATTCCAGAAGGCTAAAATAAATATAAAAAAATGCCCTAAAGAGCGATTAACAAAAGGATACATCGAATCCCGGATAAAATCGATCGATGAATACTGGGTTACGTTCAAGCAAGCCCATCAAGACTTGGTGAAGTGTACGACGAGAGAACAACGAGGCAACTTACCCTACTTCGTCCAAGAAGAATTTTATGTACAAGAGGACGTGTACCTATATCTACAAGGCTACCTCAAGGATTTGTTGGCGATAAAGGAAAATGCCGGTCGTCGAAGTTCGAGTGCCATCGACCCATCACCGTCACCATCTCACGTGCTAGCCCGGCTGCCCAAAATACAGTTACCGACGTTCGACGGCAAGTATGAAGATTGGCCTACGTTTAATGATTTGTTTTTATCCTTAGTACATACAGACTCTTCTCTAAACAATGTGCAAAAATTACATTACCTTAAAACTAGTGTCATAGGGGAGGCAGCAGCTTTATTAAAGAATATTCAGATAACGGAAGATAACTACTCCCTTGCCTATGATATACTAAAAAATAGATATGGTAATAGGCGGTTAATAATTAATTCCCTTTTAAAGCGACTTTTTTCAATACGTAAAAGCACTATACAGTCCGCTCAACACTTAAAGTCAACATTAGACACTACCAGCGAAATTATAAATAGTTTACGTAATCAAAAAATCGATACTGACTCTTGGGATCCGATTTTAATATTTCTCACGGTACAGAAACTGGACCCAGAGTCTCATAAACAATGGGAAGATTTTGCACATAAAGATAACGTTGATGAATTACCGACGTGGGAGGATTTAAAAAAGTTTCTCGAAACTAAATTTAGAACAATAGAATTAGTAACCCCCACAACAAGTAAAGAGAAGCCTACTAGGGAGAAGGTATTTCACGTAGTCAAGCAAACTAAGTCATGCGTCCGATGTAAGGGTGACCACACTTTGAGTCACTGTGAGGATTTTTTAAAAATGACTCCAGTGGACAGAGGTCTTTATGTAAAAGAGAATAACATTTGTTTCAACTGCCTTTTTGAAGGTCATAGGTCGTCTAAGTGCAGGTTACCTGCGCTGTATACTTGTAAAATTTGCCGTAAACGCCATTCCACACTACTCCATCAAAAAAGGTCAACAGGTACGTTGGATAAGCAAGAAACTACTCAACCGACAGTATCTAATGAACGAAGTGGAGAGATAGTGCAAGTTAACACAAGAATAGATCCTGTTAACGATGAACCAACAAATGTAGCCCTACTGGCAACGGTTCTCGTGAAGATACGGGATGACTATGGACACACTACTGTAGTAAAGGCTCTAGTGGACACAGGATCACAAGCAAGCTTTATAAGCGAAAGGGCAGTACAAGCATTACGACTGAAAAGGACAAAAATCAATGGTACGATTACGGGTATTGGATCAACACGAACCACTGTAAAGCAAGGAACAGAGTTATACGTCTTACCAAGACAAGAAGAAGAATTCAAGATCAAGACGTATATCATGCCAACGCGACTCACCTCACAATTACCAACAAGAACCATTTCCAACAACACCTGGCCGCACTTAGAAGGTCTCGTTCTGGCAGATCCAAGCTTTAGTCAATCAGGACGAGTAGATATGTTGCTCGGTGTAGATGTATGTGCCAAAATTATGAAAGGTGAAATTATTAAAGGTCCTCCAGGAACTCCATGCGCGCAGAACACAAGCCTGGGTTGGATCCTATTTGGCACTGTACAAAAGACTCAAGGAGATGAGATTATAAGCATGCACCTGAATCTGGATCTGGATAATATGCTCAAGAATATGTGGGAACAAGATATAAATGAAATAAGAAGACCCACACCAGAAGAAAGAAAATGTGAAGAAATATACAAAGCTACAACCACCAGAACAGATGAAGGACGATACATTGTAAAATTACCAAGAAAAACAGAACAGCTACAATGTATTGAAGGAAATACAAGAGAAATTGCGCTAAGAAGATTAATTCAATTAGAAAGAAGATTTGATAAGTATACAAGTTTAAAGAATGAATACGTTAAGGTTATGGAAGAATACATAGACATGGATCATATGGAAGAAGTTCCAGAAGAAGAAATCAACAATCCATCTGTGTATCTACCACATCATGCAATAGTTAAAGCTGAAAAAGAAACAAGCAAGGTCAGAACCGTTTTTAACGCGTCGCAGAAAGGTCACAATCAAGTCTCTCTTAATGATGAGTTATTAGTTGGTCCTCAACTACAAGATGATATGAGAACTTTAATTTTAAGATGGCGAACGAAGAAAGTGTGCTTCGTTGCAGACATAGCAAAAATGTACCGCCAGATCATGGTAAGCAAAGAAGATGCTGATTTGCAAAGAATTCTCTGGCGCCAAGACAAGAAAGAACCTGTTAAGGATTATCGACTTAAAAGAGTTACGTTCGGGACAGCATCGGCTCCTTACTTAGCAGTCCGAACATTACACCAAGTTGCTGAGGATGAAGGCCAGAACAATCCTGATGCAGCGGTAGTAATTAAACAAGACTTTTATATGGACGATCTTATGTCTGGAAAGGATAATCTTGAAGAAGCTATCAAGATTGCAAAGGATATAGATTCAATATTGCGAAAAGGAGGCTTTGTTTTGCAAAAATGGTGCTCTAACAACGCGGAATTCCTGAAACAATTTGAACCTACTCAAAGAAGTTCCAAAGTAAAACTAGACATAACAATCGATGATAGTATTCGAGCACTTGGATTACAATGGAACATGGGAACAGACAAATTCCAATATAATCTAAACTTACCTGCCGTAGCTGATCCAATCACGAAGAGAACTATCCTCGCTGATATACAACGTTTGTTTGATCCGCTTGGCTGGTTAGCACCTTCCATTCTACCTGCAAAGTTGCTAATTCAAAATTATGGCTACAAGGCATAACGTGGGATGAAGAAGTAAATGAAACGATTGCTGAAGAATGGCTCGATCTAAGAAATAGTTTCCAAAACTTACCTGGTATTGAGATAGATCGATGGCTCCAAACAACTGAAGAACTGATGACGGACATTACAGTTCACGGGTTCTGCGATGCCTCCAATAAAGCCTATGGTGCAGTCGCCTATATGAGGGTAAAAACCTCCGATGGAGTAGTGAAGACTACAATCATCGCAGCTAAAATACGCGTGGCCTCGACTAAATCTAAATCCTTACCTCGTCTTGAACTCAACGGTGCAGTGCTACTTGCTGGTCTTCTGAAACAAATAAAGGAATCTATGAGAATACCTGCCGGTCAGATATACGCGTGGACGGACTCCACTATAGTTTTGTCCTGGCTATTCGGAGACCCTGCAAGATGGAATACTTACGTGCGTAATCGCGTGGTTGAGATCCTCGAAGACATAGGCAATCACAATTGGTATCATGTCCAATCACAAGACAATCCTGCCGATATCGCCTCAAGAGGAATGTCATTAGCAGACCTGAAAGAATACAAAATGTGGTGGAAAGGACCTGAATGGTTAAATAATGATGAGATCGAATACTGCAGACCGAAGAACATAACTACAAACCTGGAAAGAAAGGAAATTATAGAAGTAAACCTGAAAATAGAAAATGAAAACACAAGTATAATTGCAAAATTTGAAAGTTGTGATAACTTAACAGAACTACTAAAAATGATAATTTACAGCAAAAGATTTTTAAAAGGAAAGAAATTGCAAGATAAAGACACAGCTATTACAACAAAAGAATTAGATGAAGCGTTAAAAACATGCATCAAGCTAACCCAGCAAGAAAGTTTTAAAGAAGATATAAATAATTTAAAGAGTAATGGAAAAGTACAAGCAAAAAGCAAATTAAAAACCTTACAACCTTACCTTGATGATGAAGGAATCCTCAGGGTGGGCGGTAGGTTGCGCCATGCAGATCTAAACGAAGATGGTAGACACCCCATAATACTAGATCATGATACTTACCTTTCGAAGCTCGTTGTCGCCGACGCGCATTTGAAGACGTTGCACGGTGGACCGCAGCTGATGTTGGGATACTTACGGCAAAAATACTGGATCCTGAAAGCAAAAAATTTAGTAAAATTAAAGTTTAGAAAATGTTTAATATGTGCCAGGCAAAATGCAACAGTAAAATCGCAACTCATGGGAGACTTACCTCGTGAAAGAGTGACTCCATCAAGACCCTTTTTACACAGTGGCGTGGATTTCGCTGGCCCATATTCAGTACTGGCGTCAAGAGGTAGAGGACTAAGAACCAGCAAGGCATACATATGCATATTCATTTGTATGTCCACAAAGGCGATTCACCTAGAACTCGTTGGAGATATGACGTCAGATAGTTTCATCATGCATGCCTGCATGAGAAGATTTGTCAGCCGGCGTGGGAAATGTGCCCACCTGTGGAGTGACCAAGGCCGATCTTTTGTTGCAGCTAACAAAGAACTTGCAGCAGCCTGGGCAGAAGCAAAGTTACAATTTGAAGGTGACATTTCAGAATCTTTAGCTCTTGACGGCACCCAATGACACTTTCTACCAATTTACAGTCCTAATATGGCGGGAATTTGGGAAGCTGGCGTGAAATCAATGAAATTTCACATGAAAAGGGCGTTGACATCGAACCTTACGTATGAAGAAATGTCCACTCTGCTATGTCAAATAGAAGCTTGTCTGAATTCCAGACCTCTAAGCCCCATAGATGAGTCTGATATAGATAACAAGACGCCTTTAACCCCAGGACATTTTTTGATTGGCGAAGCCCCAATTACCGTTCCGAATCCCAATCTCCAAGATATACCAATCAGCTACTTATCCAGATGGCAACACCTGCAAAAAATGTTGTCAGACTTTTGGCGAAGATGGCAATTAGAATATCTGTCTAGATTGCAACAAAGGTATAAGTGGATCAAGAAGGAAAAAGAATTTGATATCGGACACATAGTACTTATAAAAAGAGACAACCTTCCACCTGGGAAATGGATGCTGGGTCGCATCACAGACAAGCATCCTGGTAGTGATGGTATTACTAGAGTCTATAGTGTCAAGAGTGGTGACCGTATAGTGCAAAGATCTGTATCGAAACTATGTCCCTTACCGATAGACATTAATTAAGTTGTACTAAATAATTGTAAGTTTAAGATGCTTATTTTGTGTAAACGATTATTGTAACGGAACTTGCCTGCTCAGTGGAATTCTGTTTGTTTAAGAAAATCACATTCTATGTTTGTTTAAGAAGTTTAAGATCTTTGCTAATTTATCATTTGATACTGTATTTACTTTAATAGGTATCGCAAGCATTCAATTCAAGTATTGTCACACATATGAAGCTAGAAATAAGATAATTTTTTCATATAAGTTGCAAAATATGTTTTGTTACTGCCTATCGTGATTTAGTATATCAATGTAACTTTTTTATTATAAAGGACGCTGAGGGTCCTTTGGTGGGCGGCATGTTCAATTGTTAATTCATATATACTATTAAACTCAAGTCAGTCGCTAATAAATGATCAACCAAGGTGGTCGTGTTTCTCTGATCTAAAGTGAAAAGTCAAAAGTGAACCTTATACCCATAAACAATATGAAATCAAGTTTCGTATACCTCATTTCAGAATTCCATATCGCCTCAGGAGTGTCCCACTCTCCGAGGAAGATCTGCGCGAATTTATCCGGGCCGTGATTTTCCAAATAGCACACCATAGCTTCCGGTAGCAGTTGGCCCAGAATCGACCTCTGCATTATATCCGAACTTGACTGCAAAGATTAACAGTTATTGAGATTTGAGACTCAAAACCAGTTATACTGTTGAATATGGATCTATGCTAAATATGGATATTCCTTTCCGACGATTAATTTTTCTGGTGATATGAGTTAAGAAAATATATCACATAAAATATCAATTATTATCTTTGTGAAGAAAAACATTTTGAAGAAACCTGCATGCCTTGCTTACAGTACATGATGTCCCATATTAGGTATATTATTAACTTACAAACACAACTTACAACGACAATATTCTTTAACGCAAAAGCTCTGAAAATTATGGCGAATACCATATAATACTTCATTTCTTTCATATACAACAAAAGACATGCTATCTCGCTTGTATTGTATTAAACTTTTGAGTATTCTACAAAATCACATCTGCATAGGTACAACAACATTGCTTACTTATCCTTATGCTCAACCAGGGTACCAAATTGTCTAAAAGTTATTCCATTGATCGTATTCGTATTAAATGGCATTAGCGTCAAAGTAAAAAACCTTGACTCAATTGATTTAGTCACAAATTCAATACAACCGATTTTAACATGGATCGTTATGGACCGTATCGTACATACTTAATCGTATAAAAATGCATACATGAAATTCAGCTCTAATTCAATGTAATTATGGTTTATTTTACTTTGACGCTAATGCTATCGAAAACGATTACGATCAATGGAAAAACTTTAGACAATCGCACCCCTGCAATTACCTGATCAGCTCTAAATGCCTGGGTCATATGTGTGAGCCTTAAAAACCTCGCAATAGGTAACAAGTTCGATCCAGTGTACAGCAGCATGAAGTAGAACACGCCAGTCAAGTATAATTTGGAGATTTCCGGGTTGTCTTGCATCACTTCGTATAGTAACGTTGCCACCTGAAAGCGATTTCTTCACTTGATACTTTTGCGATGAAATTAAATAAAATAAAATTGAAAATAAAATAAAGTACGGCCAACGACATTTTATATTAAGTTCTTCAACTAATGTTTTTTCAAAATCATACTATTCTTAATCCACGCGGACGAAGTCGCGGGCATCAGCTATATGTATGAGTGGTCCTTTTTAGCCCCATACAAATTTATTCATAATATGACAAAAAAATGACGTTAAAAACCCCATTCAAATCGGTCCATCCGTTTGATAAATCGAAACCGTTCGAAAATGACCGATTTTTAAAACTGTTGAATGATGTTCGGAGGTATGTATATACTTTTTCAAGAAGTTTGGTAGATAAAATTTCCATATCAATTTTAAGTAAAATCCACCTTAAAACGCTCCACGACGTCATGGCGTCGTTCGTGACGTCATCTCAATGTTTTTCATAGTAATTTGTCAAAGTTTGAACATAGATGTGACGTATCGCTCTGAATGGTGTCAATCCAATATGGCGGATTACTGTATTTTATAGTTTTACTAGCTGATGCCCGCGTGGATTTAGTTTTTCAAATCCCTTCCCTCGGGAACTCTTTAATTTTCCGGGATAAAACAAACTATCCTATCTTTTACGTTGGACCAAATTACAGATAGGTACGAAGTTTGATTAAAATCGGTTAAGTAGTTTAGGAGTCCATCGCGGACAAACAACGTGACACGTAATTTATATATATTAAGATTTTATCTAAATAAATATCAATCTCGCTCAAAATAGAAAAATAAATAATATGTTTTTTTTAATCGATAAGTAAATCCTATTTCATTAGATAAATTATTCATGATTTCATTGATTCTTGGTTACTGTCATCATGCCTATTGTTGAAAAATTTCGATTGGGAATTATGAATAAAGCTGAACTATTTTGACTCACTCAGAATAAGCAGGAGTATACACAGCTGGCTGCCAAGCTTCGCTAGTCGGAGAGGCACTCAAAGAATAAGTTGAAATATTGATATTCGTTGGCCGTACTTTGCCCGTCAATGCATACAAAGTTACCTTTTCAACAAGTATGGGGTCGAACGTCAATAGCAGTTGTACTACGTGTGCTAGGCAAGCCGGTTCGGAGAGCATTCTCTTAACTCGGGGCAGAGGCCTTATTATTGCGTCCTCTTCATCTCTACGGAAAAAGGAATAAATTTACTTAAGGTACAGAAAAAAGTAGACAAAGAATTACCGGGACGGGCGCGCCCCTCGCCACCAGGCTCCAGCGCAGCTGCGGGACGCCGCCCAGCGCGCGTCTGTACACATACCTGCTAGGGTAGTAGCGCGCACAGGCTACGAGCAGGTCCAGTATGGTGGCGGCGAGCTCGGTCTCGGTGAGCGCGGGCGCGCCCCTCGCCACCAGGCTCCAGCGCAGCTGCGGGACGCCGCCCAGCGCGCGTATGTACACATACCTGCTAGGGTAGTAGCGCGCACAGGCTACGAGCAGGTCCAGTATGGTGGCGGCGAGCTCGGTCTCGGTGAGCGCGGGCGCGCCCCTCGCCACCAGGCTCCAGCGCAGCTGCGGGACGCCGCCCAGCGCGCGTATGTACACATACCTGCTAGGGTAGTAGCGCGCACAGGCTACGAGCAGGTCCAGTATGGTGGCGGCGAGCTCGGTCTCGGTGAGCGCGGGCGCGCCCCTCGCCACCAGGCTCCAGCGCAGCTGCGGGACGCCGCCCAGCGCGCGTATGTACACATACCTGCTAGGGTAGTAGCGCGCACAGGCTACGAGCAGGTCCAGTATGGTGGCGGCGAGCTCGGTCTCGGTGAGCGCGGGCGCGCCCCTCGCCACCAGGCTCCAGCGCAGCTGCGGGACGCCGCCCACCGCGCGTATGTACACATACCTGCTAGGGTAGTAGCGCGCACAGGCTACGAGCAGGTCCAGTATGGTGGCGGCGAGCTCGGTCTCGGTGAGCGCGGGCGCGCCCCTCGCCACCAGGCTCCAGCGCAGCTGCGGGACGCCGCCCAGCGCGCGTATGTACACATACCTGCTAGGGTAGTAGCGCGCACAGGCTACGAGCAGGTCCAGTATGGTGGCGGCGAGCTCGGTCTCGGTGAGCGCGGGCGCGCCCCTCGCCACCAGGCTCCAGCGCAGCTGCGGGACGCCGCCCAGCGCGCGTATGTACACATACCTGCTAGGGTAGTAGCGCGCACAGGCTACGAGCAGGTCCAGTATGGTGGCGGCGAGCTCGGTCTCGGTGAGCGCGGGCGCGACCCTCGCCACCAGGCTCCAGCGCAGCTGCGGGACGCCGCCCAGCGCGCGTATGTACACATACCTGCTAGGGTAGTAGCGCGCACAGGCTACGAGCAGGTCCAGTATGGTGGCGGCGAGCTCGGTCTCGGTGAGCGCGGGCGCGCCCCTCGCCACCAGGCTCCAGCGCAGCTGCGGGACGCCGCCCAGCGCGCGTATGTACACATACCTGCTAGGGTAGTAGCGCGCACAGGCTACGAGCAGGTCCAGTATGGTGGCGGCGAGCTCGGTCTCGGTGAGCGCGGGCGCGCCCCTCGCCACCAGGCTCCAGCGCAGCTGCGGGACGCCGCCCACCGCGCGTATGTACACATACCTGCTAGGGTAGTAGCGCGCACAGGCTACGAGCAGGTCCAGTATGGTGGCGGCGAGCTCGGTCTCGGTGAGCGCGGGCGCGCCCCTCGCCACCAGGCTCCAGCGCAGCTGCGGGACGCCGCCCAGCGCGCGTATGTACACATACCTGCTAGGGTAGTAGCGCGCACAGGCTACGAGCAGGTCCAGTATGGTGGCGGCGAGCTCGGTCTCGGTGAGCGCGGGCGCGCCCCTCGCCACCAGGCTCCAGCGCAGCTGCGGGACGCCGCCCACCGCGCGTATGTACACATACCTGCTAGGGTAGTAGCGCGCACAGGCTACGAGCAGGTCCAGTATGGTGGCGGCGAGCTCGGTCTCGGTGAGCGCGGGCGCGCCCCTCGCCACCAGGCTCCAGCGCAGCTGCGGGACGCCGCCCACCGCGCGTATGTACACATACCTGCTAGGGTAGTAGCGCGCACAGGCTACGAGCAGGTCCAGTATGGTGGCGGCGAGCTCGGTCTCGGTGAGCGCGGGCGCGCCCCTCGCCACCAGGCTCCAGCGCAGCTGCGGGACGCCGCCCAGCGCGCGTATGTACACATACCTGCTAGGGTAGTAGCGCGCACAGGCTACGAGCAGGTCCAGTATGGTGGCGGCGAGCTCGGTCTCGGTGAGCGCGGGCGCGCCCCTCGCCACCAGGCTCCAGCGCAGCTGCGGGACGCCGCCCAGCGCGCGTATGTACACATACCTGCTAGGGTAGTAGCGCGCACAGGCTACGAGCAGGTCCAGTATGGTGGCGGCGAGCTCGGTCTCGGTGAGCGCGGGCGCGCCCCTCGCCACCAGGCTCCAGCGCAGCTGCGGGATGCCGCCCAGCGCGCGTATGTACACATACCTGCTAGGGTAGTAGCGCGCACAGGCTACGAGCAGGTCCAGTATGGTGGCGGCGAGCTCGGTCTCGGTGAGCGCGGGCGCGCCCCTCGCCACCAGGCTCCAGCGCAGCTGCGGGACGCCGCCCAGCGCGCGTATGTACACATACCTGCTAGGGTAGTAGCGCGCACAGGCTACGAGCAGGTCCAGTATGGTGGCGGCGAGCTCGGTCTCGGTGAGCGCGGGCGCGCCCCTCGCCACCAGGCTCCAGCGCAGCTGCGGGACGCCGCCCAGCGCGCGTATGTACACATACCTGCTAGGGTAGTAGCGCGCACAGGCTACGAGCAGGTCCAGTATGGTGGCGGCGAGCTCGGTCTCGGTGAGCGCAGGCGCGCCCCTCGCCACCAGGCTCCAGCGCAGCTGCGGGACGCCGCCCAGCGCGCGTATGTACACATACCTGCTAGGGTAGTAGCGCGCACAGGCTACGAGCAGGTCCAGTATGGTGGCGGCGAGCTCGGTCTCGGTGAGCGCGGGCGCGCCCCTCGCCACCAGGCTCCAGCGCAGCTGCGGGACGCCGCCCAGCGCGCGTATGTACACATACCTGCTAGGGTAGTAGCGCGCACAGGCTACGAGCAGGTCCAGTATGGTGGCGGCGAGCTCGGTCTCGGTGAGCGCGGGCGCGCCCCTCGCCACCAGGCTCCAGCGCAGCTGCGGGACGCCGCCCACCGCGCGTATGTACACATACCTACTAGGGTAGTAGCGCGCACAGGCTACGAGCAGGTCCAGTATGGTGGCGGCGAGCTCGGTCTCGGTGAGCGCGGGCGCGCCCCTCGCCACCAGGCTCCAGCGCAGCTGCGGGACGCCGCCCAGCGCGCGTATGTACACATACCTGCTAGGGTAGTAGCGCGCACAGGCTACGAGCAGGTCCAGTATGGTGGCGGCGAGCTCGGTCTCGGTGAGCGCGGGCGCGCCCCTCGCCACCAGGCTCCAGCGCAGCTGCGGGACGCCGCCCAGCGCGCGTCTGTACACATACCTGCTAGGGTAGTAGCGCGCACAGGCTACGAGCAGGTCCAGTATGGTGGCGGCGAGCTCGGTCTCGGTGAGCGCGGGCGCGCCCCTCGCCACCAGGCTCCAGCGCAGCTGCGGGACGCCGCCCACCGCGCGTATGTACACATACCTGCTAGGGTAGTAGCGCGCACAGGCTACGAGCAGGTCCAGTATGGTGGCGGCGAGCTCGGTCTCGGTGAGCGCGGGCGCGCCCCTCGCCACCAGGCTCCAGCGCAGCTGCGGGACGCCGCCCAGCGCGCGTATGTACACATACCTGCTAGGGTAGTAGCGCGCACAGGCTACGAGCAGGTCCAGTATGGTGGCGGCGAGCTCGGTCTCGGTGAGCGCGGGCGCGCCCCTCGCCACCAGGCTCCAGCGCAGCTGCGGGACGCCGCCCACCGCGCGTATGTACACATACCTGCTAGGGTAGTAGCGCGCACAGGCTACGAGCAGGTCCAGTATGGTGGCGGCGAGCTCGGTCTCGGTGAGCGCGGGCGCGCCCCTCGCCACCAGGCTCCAGCGCAGCTGCGGGACGCCGCCCAGCGCGCGTATGTACACAAACCTGCTAGGGTAGTAGCGCGCACAGGCTACGAGCAGGTCCAGTATGGTGGCGGCGAGCTCGGTCTCGGTGAGCGCGGGCGCGCCCCTCGCCACCAGGCTCCAGCGCAGCTGCGGGACGCCGCCCAGCGCGCGTAAGTACACATACCTGCTAGGGTAGTAGCGCGCACAGGCTACGAGCAGGTCCAGTATGGTGGCGGCGAGCTCGGTCTCGGTGAGCGCGGGCGCGCCCCTCGCCACCAGGCTCCAGCGCAGCTGCGGGACGCCGCCCAGCGCGCGTATGTACACATACCTGCTAGGGTAGTAGCGCGCACAGGCTACGAGCAGGTCCAGTATGGTGGCGGCGAGCTCGGTCTCGGTGAGCGCGGGCGCGCCCCTCGCCACCAGGCTCCAGCGCAGCTGCGGGACGCCGCCCAGCGCGCGTCTGTACACATACCTGCTAGGGTAGTAGCGCGCACAGGCTACGAGCAGGTCCAGTATGGTGGCGGCGAGCTCGGTCTCGGTGAGCGCGGGCGCGCCCCTCGCCACCAGGCTCCAGCGCAGCTGCGGGACGCCGCCCAGCGCGCGTATGTACACATACCTGCTAGGGTAGTAGCGCGCACAGGCTACGAGCAGGTCCAGTATGGTGGCGGCGAGCTCGGTCTCGGTGAGCGCGGGCGCGCCCCTCGCCACCAGGCTCCAGCGCAGCTGCGGGACGCCGCCCACCGCGCGTATGTACACATACCTGCTAGGGTAGTAGCGCGCACAGGCTACGAGCAGGTCCAGTATGGTGGCGGCGAGCTCGGTCTCGGTGAGCGCGGGCGCGCCCCTCGCCACCAGGCTCCAGCGCAGCTGCGGGACGCCGCCCAGCGCGCGTATGTACACATACCTGCTAGGGTAGTAGCGCGCACAGGCTACGAGCAGGTCCAGTATGGTGGCGGCGAGCTCGGTCTCGGTGAGCGCGGGCGCGCCCCTCGCCACCAGGCTCCAGCGCAGCTGCGGGACGCCGCCCAGCGCGCGTATGTACACATACCTGCTAGGGTAGTAGCGCGCACAGGCTACGAGCAGGTCCAGTATGGTGGCGGCGAGCTCGGTCTCGGTGAGCGCGGGCGCGCCCCTCGCCACCAGGCTCCAGCGCAGCTGCGGGACGCCGCCCAGCGCGCGTATGTACACATACCTGCTAGGGTAGTAGCGCGCACAGGCTACGAGCAGGTCCAGTATGGTGGCGGCGAGCTCGGTCTCGGTGAGCGCGGGCGCGCCCCTCGCCACCAGGCTCCAGCGCAGCTGCGGGACGCCGCCCACCGCGCGTATGTACACATACCTGCTAGGGTAGTAGCGCGCACAGGCTACGAGCAGGTCCAGTATGGTGGCGGCGAGCTCGGTCTCGGTGAGCGCGGGCGCGCCCCTCGCCACCAGGCTCCAGCGCAGCTGCGGGACGCCGCCCAGCGCGCGTATGTACACATACCTGCTAGGGTAGTAGCGCGCACAGGCTACGAGCAGGTCCAGTATGGTGGCGGCGAGTATTGAGTCCTTTACCTTAGACCCAATCAATGTTGATAGGTGGAACTAAATTAAAGTCACACGGCACACTTATATTAATTTTATTAGGCGCGCGACCCGTAAGCGTCGCCGCTAGCAAGACACTGCGGAGAGATACAATTACAAAGTATAGGTACATACACAGTATAGGTATAGGTTTATCAAATACAGTAATCCCCACAATATTCCCCCCTTTTTTTAAAAAAAAATAGAAAGTTACATCAAAATTGGTACAGCAATTTACATACCTATAGGTTGAAAACATCTTTAACAAATTTAATAATTGCACGCTAGAGATAAAGACAATACATGTAGAATGTAGGTGCAATTCAATACGGTTGTTATGATAATGAGAAACGCTGAATTCACAAGTGAGTTCATAATAATAGCATTGAACAATAGCTGAAATATGACACTGAATTACGACTTATTCTAATTAATAGCTTATAACTAACACTGTAAAACGAAATAAATGCAATTTAAATACAAAAAGGTGTTGTTTTATTTTTACAAAAAAAAATGTCTCTTACTGCTTACATATAAGCTGTACTATGTTCTTTGGTTGGTTGAGCTTTCTCCATTTGTGATACAATATCCTTCACAAAAGTTTTCTTGGCACGTTTGCCGAACCGCTTGCAGGCGAACATACATATTATTGCTCCGATACAGCATATGATTATTATAACAATTACGGCAAAGACTTGCACTCGGAATTCTAAATTTGCTATAACCTCTGCGTTGTTCGCACCATTTTGGGCTATTACTATTTCCGAATTTTTACTTTGAGTTTTCCCCATGTTTCTGAATATACACATTAAATGATGTACTGTATCGTAAAAACTATGTTATAGTGACAAAATAAAAGTAGAGACAAAGAAATATTGAAAGTAAATCTTACTTATATATAATAAATATTTGCTTAATTGCTCAACCTACTTAAGAACATTAAGAAATTACAGATACTGTTTACCTAATGACTAATCAGCGAAACGGACTGGTCTCTTTACGATACGCCCTGAGCGTGTGGTTTTATTGACAGGCGTTGGCGATTCTAAGGCGCTGTCGCGTCTGTCAGTACTAGTTTCCACGTCATGGTCTGTATGGCTGGGTTCACTTGGAATTTCATCTCTTAGTACGTATGCCGGTTTTAACCTATCTATTGAAATTCGGGCCTGACGATTAGGGAACTGAATGAGGAACACTTTAGGGTTCCGTTCGAGCACCCGAAAAGGTCCGTCATAAGGAGGTTTCAACGACTTGTGTACTGCGTCATCCCTAACGAACACAAATTCGCAAGTACTTAAGTCCGAGAACACAAAAATATTTTTTGATTTTTGATTTCGCCTTACTGGACGATAACTATTAATGGTTTCGCGAATCTTTTCGACAAGACTATAAGGTTCACATGCGTCCTTTTCCGTGGTGACGTCATAAAAATCGCCTGGTAACCGCATGGACTTACCGAATACTAACTCAGCGGCGCTTACTCCACTGTCGCTGCGCATGGCGGCTCGCAACCCTAACATAGCTGTGGGCAATTCGTCTACCCAAGACTTATTGACCAATCTTGCTGTTAAGGCTACTTTTAACGACCTATGCCATCTTTCCACGGCTCCATTGCTCTGTGGGTGGTATGGCGTTGTGCGGATTCTTCGAATACCTAAAAGTTTCATTAGTTTCGTGAAGAGCTTCGACTCAAATTGCATTCCGAGGTCAGAGGTCAATCGGATCGGTAAACCGTAGCGAGTCGACCATTGGTCATAAATAACTTTAGCTACGACATCAGCGGTAATCTCCTGGACGGCAAAAGCTTCCGGCCAACGCGTTACCCTGTCAATAATTGTTACGCAATACCTATAACCTTGCGGCGATGTCGGTAAAGGACCGACAATGTCCACGTGAATATGCTCAAACCGACCCGCTTCCGCGTACTGTCCTAATTCTGACCTGACATGCCTACTGATTTTCGTCCTTTGACAGGCGGTGCATGCCTTGGCCCATTGGCCTACGTCCTTATTCATGCCTGGCCAAAAGAACTTATTACTAATCATCTTCCTAGTTGTACGTACTCCAGGGTGGCTTAAATTATGAACGCTTTGAAAAGCTAATTTTCTAAAATCCTGCGTTAGGTATGGTCGAACCGATTTTGTAGAAACTTCGCAATAAATCTCTTTATTACAAGTAGGTAAAATTACTTTCTTCAAATTATAACTCTTGTTATTGTCTTTATGCATCGACGCTTGCGTCATTTGCAACAACGACTCATCTTTCATTTGCGAGTCAGCAAGTGCCTCGTAATCTAATACAGTGGGACAAACAATTGTTTCCAAGCGTGATAATGTGTCCGCTACCACATTATCGTTGCCACACACATATCTAATATCTGTAGTATATTCGCTGATAAATGCTAGCTGGCGAATGCGTCTTGGAGTTTCTTTTTCGCTTCTAGTCTTTGTAAATGCAAAAGTTAACGGCTTATGATCCGTGTAAATAACTAATTCGCGTCCTTCGATTACGTCCTTAAAATAACGAACTGCCAAATAAATTGCTAAAAGTTCTCTATCATAAGTAGAGTACTGCTTTTGAGTATCGGTAATAGCTTTCGAAAAATAGCCTAACGGTTTCCAATTACCGTCTATAAACTGCTGTAAAACAGCTCCTACGCTCGAGTTTGATGCGTCGCACATAAGTGCGATAGGTACATCGCTTCGCGGATGCGATAACGTTACGGCGTTCTGCAGGCTAAGCTTGCATTGTATGAACGCTTCGTCAGCCTCAGGTGTCCACACTATACATGTCTTATCACGTTTCTTTGCGTTGTGCAAATAAGAATTTAAAATGATCTGCTGTTCGACTGCACTAGGTATGTGTGCACGGTAAAAGTTCAGCATCCCTAAAAATCGACGTAATTCTTCCACCGTTTTAGGTTTCGGAAAATCTTTTATTGCTTGTACTTTACTCTCTAAAGGTCGAATACCGTCTTTCGACACTTCATACCCCAAAAATTCTAATTTTGTCTCTCCAAAACAACATTTACTTAAATTTATAGCGATGCCGTATTCATCAAATCTCTGAAAAACTATATCTAGGTGTTTCTTATGCTCCTCAGCGGATGAGCTTGCTATTATGACATCGTCAACGTAGGTAAATAAAAAATCTAAACCATGCAAAACTGTCTGATCCATGAATCGTTGGTAGGTTTGTGCGGCGTTTCGTAAACCGAAGGTCATCCTAGGGAACTCATAAAGCCCGAAAGGTGTTGATATTGCGGTCTTCTCGATATCATCAGGGCAAACCGGGATACAATGATATGCACGTATAACATCGATTCGCGACATGTACGTTTTACCGACTAACATGTAAGTAAAGTCGCGTAACCGCGGTAAAGAGTATCGGTCTGGTTTCGTGACTGCGTTCAGCCGTCTATAGTCCCCGCAGGGTCGTATTTCCCCATTTTTCTTGGGTACAACGTGTAACGGACTAGACCACGGACTTTTAGATGGTCTGCAAATACCGACTTCTTGCATTGCTTGGAACTCGAGTTTTACTCTTTTATACTTATCCGGCGGTAACTGACGCGCTCGCGCATGTAAAGGAGGTCCAGTCGTTTCTATATAGTGGAATACATTGTGCTTAGGTGTATCCTTATAATTAACAGGTTTAGTAATGTCTGGGTACTTACTTATCACATCCCAGTACGGGTGGTTCTTATCTATGCTACAAATTGAATGATCGCTGTAATCAATGATAGACGCTACAACATTAACATTAGTGAGTCTGTCTACTAATTTGCGTGACCTTAAATCAACTAATAGTCCATAATTACTAAGAAAATCGGCTCCTATAATGGGTTGTCTGACGTCTGCTATTATAAAATCCCATCTAAATGAACGTCTTAAACGTAAATTTAGAACCATAGTTTTTATGCCATACGTTTTAATTTCGGTACCGTTAGCGGCGTATAATTTGTAGTCAGTACACTTAACACTGGGACACTTTTTGTATACCGGGATCACTGAGACGTTAGCCCCTGTATCCACTAAAAATTTAAGTCCGGTACTCACGTCTGTGACACGAAGGCGATGGACTGGCGCGATAGCACAGGTATCCGCCTCATTTACCTGCACTGCCTCTAGTTTCCCTGCTTTCCCCACGAACACGGCTGCACACACTTATTGGCACGTTCTTTGAATCGAAAATGGTAGAAACAAAGCCAATCCGGGTCTTCTGGTGAACGGCGAGGTTGGCGTCTACGAGAGCTGGAGCGTGGGCGCTGCGAGCGATAGCGACTGGCGCTTCGCTGGCGTTCTCGGCTCCTCTCCCACCTGTCCATCCTTGCATTAATTTTAGCAATTTCTGCCATTACTGGGGAGTCCGCATTTCCACAGGCGCTGGCGTTACTACTCGATACCTCTGCCACACTATTCATTCGAGTAACCTCAGCCACTCTGTCTGCCATCCTGGCGAGGCTGTCTAAATCCTTTGTTTCGGTTACCGTGAGAACAGCGCGTACAGTGCTGGGTAGGTGTCCTTGCCACAAAATTCTTAGCGTGTCGTCGGGAACCATGTCTTTCCCTAAGCTCCTCATCTTATTGAGGAGTTGAGACGGCTTCTGGTCCCCTAGTTCCATCTCACTAATCAGTTTTTCAATCTGCCGCGTCGCTGATTCCTCATAGAGTGTAATGAGCTTATTTTTCAAGGCCTTGTATCGATCTACCTCGGGAGGATGTGAGATGAATTGCGCCAGCTGTGCAATCGTCTCCTTTGCTAGTTTGGAAACAACCAGGTCAAACTTGGCCTCGTCGCTCAGTTTTTGCGGCGCTAAAATTGCTTCAATTCGCAAAAACCATACCCGCGGCTGGTCTGGCCAAAAGTCCGGAATTCTCGAGGCTACTGTTATCGCCATGACTTCCGACGATGGGGCACTTGGAGAGTATGCCATTTCCGTTTGTCCGGGGTCACCAGATATTGAGTCCTTTACCTTAGACCCAATCAATGTTGATAGGTGGAACTAAATTAAAGTCACACGGCACACTTATATTAATTTTATTAGGCGCGCGACCCGTAAGCGTCGCCGCTAGCAAGACACTGCGGAGAGATACAATTACAAAGTATAGGTACATACACAGTATAGGTATAGGTTTATCAAATACAGTAATCCCCACAGCGAGCTCGGTCTCGGTGAGCGCGGGCGCGCCCCTCGCCACCAGGCTCCAGCGCAGCTGCGGGACGCCGCCCAGCGCGCGTATGTACACATACCTGCTAGGGTAGTAGCGCGCACAGGCTACGAGCAGGTCCAGTATGGTGGCGGCGAGCTCGGTCTCGGTGAGCGCGGGCGCGCCCCTCGCCACCAGGCTCCAGCGCAGCTGCGGGACGCCGCCCAGCGCGCGTATGTACACATACCTGCTAGGGTAGTAGCGCGCACAGGCTACGAGCAGGTCCAGTATGGTGGCGGCGAGCTCGGTCTCGGTGAGCGCGGGCGCGCCCCTCGCCACCAGGCTCCAGCGCAGCTGCGGGACGCCGCCCAGCGCGCGTATGTACACATACCTGCTAGGGTAGTAGCGCGCACAGGCTACGAGCAGGTCCAGTATGGTGGCGGCGAGCTCGGTCTCGGTGAGCGCGGGCGCGCCCCTCGCCACCAGGCTCCAGCGCAGCTGCGGGACGCCGCCCAGCGCGCGTATGTACACATACCTGCTAGGGTAGTAGCGCGCACAGGCTACGAGCAGGTCCAGTATGGTGGCGGCGAGCTCGGTCTCGGTGAGCGCAGGCGCGCCCCTCGCCACCAGGCTCCAGCGCAGCTGCGGGACGCCGCCCAGCGCGCGTATGTACACATACCTGCTAGGGTAGTAGCGCGCACAGGCTACGAGCAGGTCCAGTATGGTGGCGGCGAGCTCGGTCTCGGTGAGCGCGGGCGCGCCCCTCGCCACCAGGCTCCAGCGCAGCTGCGGGACGCCGCCCAGCGCGCGTATGTACACATACCTGCTAGGGTAGTAGCGCGCACAGGCTACGAGCAGGTCCAGTATGGTGGCGGCGAGCTCGGTCTCGGTGAGCGCGGGCGCGCCCCTCGCCACCAGGCTCCAGCGCAGCTGCGGGACGCCGCCCAGCGCGCGTATGTACACATACCTGCTAGGGTAGTAGCGCGCACAGGCTACGAGCAGGTCCAGTATGGTGGCGGCGAGCTCGGTCTCGGTGAGCGCGGGCGCGCCCCTCGCCACCAGGCTCCAGCGCAGCTGCGGGACGCCGCCCAGCGCGCGTCTGTACACATACCTGCTAGGGTAGTAGCGCGCACAGGCTACGAGCAGGTCCAGTATGGTGGCGGCGAGCTCGGTCTCGGTGAGCGCGGGCGCGCCCCTCGCCACCAGGCTCCAGCGCAGCTGCGGGACGCCGCCCAGCGCGCGTATGTACACATACCTGCTAGGGTAGTAGCGCGCACAGGCTACGAGCAGGTCCAGTATGGTGGCGGCGAGCTCGGTCTCGGTGAGCGCGGGCGCGCCCCTCGCCACCAGGCTCCAGCGCAGCTGCGGGACGCCGCCCAGCGCGCGTATGTACACATACCTGCTAGGGTAGTAGCGCGCACAGGCTACGAGCAGGTCCAGTATGGTGGCGGCGAGCTCGGTCTCGGTGAGCGCGGGCGCGCCCCTCGCCACCAGGCTCCAGCGCAGCTGCGGGACGCCGCCCAGCGCGCGTATGTACACATACCTGCTAGGGTAGTAGCGCGCACAGGCTACGAGCAGGTCCAGTATGGTGGCGGCGAGCTCGGTCTCGGTGAGCGCGGGCGCGCCCCTCGCCACCAGGCTCCAGCGCAGCTGCGGGACGCCGCCCAGCGCGCGTATGTACACATACCTGCTAGGGTAGTAGCGCGCACAGGCTACGAGCAGGTCCAGTATGGTGGCGGCGAGCTCGGTCTCGGTGAGCGCGGGCGCGCCCCTCGCCACCAGGCTCCAGCGCAGCTGCGGGACGCCGCCCACCGCGCGTATGTACACATACCTGCTAGGGTAGTAGCGCGCACAGGCTACGAGCAGGTCCAGTATGGTGGCGGCGAGCTCGGTCTCGGTGAGCGCGGGCGCGCCCCTCGCCACCAGGCTCCAGCGCAGCTGCGGGACGCCGCCCAGCGCGCGTATGTACACAAACCTGCTAGGGTAGTAGCGCGCACAGGCTACGAGCAGGTCCAGTATGGTGGCGGCGAGCTCGGTCTCGGTGAGCGCGGGCGCGCCCCTCGCCACCAGGCTCCAGCGCAGCTGCGGGACGCCGCCCAGCGCGCGTATGTACACATACCTGCTAGGGTAGTAGCGCGCACAGGCTACGAGCAGGTCCAGTATGGTGGCGGCGAGCTCGGTCTCGGTGAGCGCGGGCGCGCCCCTCGCCACCAGGCTCCAGCGCAGCTGCGGGACGCCGCCCAGCGCGCGTATGTACACATACCTGCTAGGGTAGTAGCGCGCACAGGCTACGAGCAGGTCCAGTATGGTGGCGGCGAGCTCGGTCTCGGTGAGCGCGGGCGCGCCCCTCGCCACCAGGCTCCAGCGCAGCTGCGGGACGCCGCCCAGCGCGCGTATGTACACATACCTGCTAGGGTAGTAGCGCGCACAGGCTACGAGCAGGTCCAGTATGGTGGCGGCGAGCTCGGTCTCGGTGAGCGCGGGCGCGCCCCTCGCCACCAGGCTCCAGCGCAGCTGCGGGACGCCGCCCACCGCGCATATGTACACATACCTGCTAGGGTAGTAGCGCGCACAGGCTACGAGCAGGTCCAGTATGGTGGCGGCGAGCTCGGTCTCGGTGAGCGCGGGCGCGCCCCTCGCCACCAGGCTCCAGCGCAGCTGCGGGACGCCGCCCAGCGCGCGTATGTACACATACCTGCTAGGGTAGTAGCGCGCACAGGCTACGAGCAGGTCCAGTATGGTGGCGGCGAGCTCGGTCTCGGTGAGCGCGGGCGCGCCCCTCGCCACCAGGCTCCAGCGCAGCTGCGGGACGCCGCCCAGCGCGCGTATGTACACATACCTGCTAGGGTAGTAGCGCGCACAGGCTACGAGCAGGTCCAGTATGGTGGCGGCGAGCTCGGTCTCGGTGAGCGCGGGCGCGCCCCTCGCCACCAGGCTCCAGCGCAGCTGCGGGACGCCGCCCAGCGCGCGTATGTACACATACCTGCTAGGGTAGTAGCGCGCACAGGCTACGAGCAGGTCCAGTATGGTGGCGGCGAGCTCGGTCTCGGTGAGCGCGGGCGCGCCCCTCGCCACCAGGCTCCAGCGCAGCTGCGGGACGCCGCCCAGCGCGCGTATGTACACATACCTGCTAGGGTAGTAGCGCGCACAGGCTACGAGCAGGTCCAGTATGGTGGCGGCGAGCTGGGTCTCGGTGAGCGCGGGCGCGCCCCTCGCCACCAGGCTCCAGCGCAGCTGCGGGACGCCGCCCAGCGCGCGTATGTACACATACCTGCTAGGGTAGTAGCGCGCACAGGCTACGAGCAGGTCCAGTATGGTGGCGGCGAGCTCGGTCTCGGTGAGCGCGGGCGCGCCCCTCGCCACCAGGCTCCAGCGCAGCTGCGGGACGCCGCCCAGCGCGCGTATGTACACATACCTGCTAGGGTAGTAGCGCGCACAGGCTACGAGCAGGTCCAGTATGGTGGCGGCGAGCTCGGTCTCGGTGAGCGCGGGCGCGCCCCTCGCCACCAGGCTCCAGCGCAGCTGCGGGACGCCGCCCACCGCGCGTATGTACACATACCTGCTAGGGTAGTAGCGCGCACAGGCTACGAGCAGGTCCAGTATGGTGGCGGCGAGCTCGGTCTCGGTGAGCGCGGGCGCGCCCCTCGCCACCAGGCTCCAGCGCAGCTGCGGGACGCCGCCCAGCGCGCGTATGTACACATACCTGCTAGGGTAGTAGCGCGCACAGGCTACGAGCAGGTCCAGTATGGTGGCGGCGAGCTCGGTCTCGGTGAGCGCGGGCGCGCCCCTCGCCACCAGGCTCCAGCGCAGCTGCGGGACGCCGCCCAGCGCGCGTATGTACACATACCTGCTAGGGTAGTAGCGCGCACAGGCTACGAGCAGGTCCAGTATGGTGGCGGCGAACTCGGTCTCGGTGAGCGCGGGCGCGCCCCTCGCCACCAGGCTCCAGCGCAGCTGCGGGACGCCGCCCAGCGCGCGTACGTACACATACCTGCTAGGGTAGTAGCGCGCACAGGCTACGAGCAGGTCCAGTATGGTGGCGGCGAGCTCGGTCTCGGTGAGCGCGGGCGCGCCCCTCGCCACCAGGCTCCAGCGCAGCTGCGGGACGCCGCCCACCGCGCGTATGTACACATACCTGCTAGGGTAGTAGCGCGCACAGGCTACGAGCAGGTCCAGTATGGTGGCGGCGAGCTCGGTCTCGGTGAGCGCGGGCGCGCCCCTCGCCACCAGGCTCCAGCGCAGCTGCGGGACGCCGCCCAGCGCGCGTATGTACACATACCTGCTAGGGTAGTAGCGCGCACAGGCTACGAGCAGGTCCAGTATGGTGGCGGCGAACTCGGTCTCGGTGAGCGCGGGCGCGCCCCTCGCCACCAGGCTCCAGCGCAGCTGCGGGACGCCGCCCAGCGCGCGTATGTACACATACCTGCTAGGGTAGTAGCGCGCACAGGCTACGAGCAGGTCCAGTATGGTGGCGGCGAGCTCGGTCTCGGTGAGCGCGGGCGCGCCCCTCGCCACCAGGCTCCAGCGCAGCTGCGGGACGCCGCCCAGCGCGCGCCACCCCTCCATGCTGTTGGCCCAGCACTTCGTTTTGTTGTTTATTTCTCCGCTTTTGTACAGGTCTTTAAGCTAAAATTGTGTTTTGAAATCCCATTAATGAAAACGCAAAATCGATGTATTCGAAAGCATACTTAGCTGTCCTAACGCGGTGTTTTCTCTTCAGTTTATAAATCTCGAAATTTTAGTATATTTCTTCATCAACCGATAGACGTCTAATGCTGGACAAAAGTCTCTTGCATGGACTTCTACAAGCCTCGATCTTGCGCCGCCTGAATCCAGCGGCTATCTGCGACTCGTTTGATGTCGTCGGTCCACCTAGTTTAAGGATTACCCTTACCTAAACCTTATCAAAAGCTTTATTAGATTAATGAAGTAAAACTGACCTGCTGAAAGCTGACAGGCCCTTTCCTCTGAACCTTGTCTCCAGTTTCAACGTTGTAGTACCACTCGCGGTCGCCGTCGCCCGTCTGCGCCGCCCCCTCTATGACGTTCGTCTGCGTCGGCACCATCGCACGCGACGTGTGTAAGTGCGCCAGTGTCATGAGATCCACGAGTATTCTGTGTGAATATTAGATTAGAATAGAATAGAAGTTTTTTATTCAAATAAACTTTTACAAAGTGACCTCGAATCGTCAAGTGAATCTAGTGCTGGCTCTGACTACCGTTCCAAGTTCCAACCGAGATAATTATGTGTATGTATTCAAAAATAATTATGTCAGTTGAGAAATAAAATCCGTCCGTCTGTAGTAAAACTTCTTGAAGTTTGCTTTTAAAACCTATAACTATCTAACCACAAAAAAAAATTGAAAAATTTACTAAAACCATGGTAAAACCAGGCATTTCGAAGTTTGCTTTTAAACCTAACCTTCTTAACATAAAGGAAAAAACTAAAAAATTAACTTTAAATAAATAATTTTTGTCTTTAGAGCAATTTACAGAATTTTTTAAAGTAAAATTATATACATCTTTAACTGATGACTAAAGTTGTTTGAAAGTTTAAAATACTCGCATCTAAAGCTTGTTTAATTTTCGTTTGTTAGACCGCGTTATTTCGTTTTTACTTTGTAAGTCATAACTAAAACACACGTTTTTAAAGTAAAAGTCAATTTAAATAGCTGTCTATTTCTATACTAAATATGAACTTTACTTACCTTATACCATTCCACTCTAATATTTCGCTAACATTTTTCCTGTGTAAAATTAATTTAGCTAAAAACTGCACTAATCTGTCTCTTTCCATTTTATCACATGTCTGAAAATAACATTATATTTATTGATATACAAATAAAAAAATATATTATAATAATAATTATGTAATTTAAAACTAGCTTTTGCACAGGACTTCGGTTTTCACGAATCGGGTCATGGCATATTATGTTGAGAATTACCTATAATAGACCCTATAAGTAACTTATTTTTCTGACCCCCTATGGTATAGGGGGTTAGAGGAGAAAGATCTAATAAATAAAGGACTCACTCTATCTAACATCTGTACAATGTATTTTGTATCAGCAAAGGGTCCAATGTCTTCGTAATATCTGCCGTACACTATAGTCATCGCCTGTAGACACATGCATTTCATTTCTACTTTTGGCGTGGACAGGAACCTGTGGTATAGATCGTTGAAGAATTCGTACCTGAAAATAGAATAGAATAGAAAACTCTATACTACACACAAAGAAAAACAAGAAATTACAAAAAAATTAACAAGAAAAAGAAAAGTATTAAAGGGTGAAAAGGCGGCCTTATTACAGAAGCAATCTCTTCCAGGCAACCCTTGTCTGAAAAGGAGAAAACCAAAGTAGAATCAAAAGAATAAATTCAAATTCAAAATTATTTATTTCACGTAGGCCAACCTGTGGCTCTTATGACAAGTCATGACTCTACCACCGGTTCGGAAAGCGGATTCTGCTGAGAAGAGCTGGCAAGCAACTCAGCAGTTGCTCTTTTCAAAATAATAATGTTACAATATTATTATGAAGCTATTACATTGTAATAAGTTTTTTATACTATCTTGTGGGCAGCTGGATAGTGCACAATTGAGATTTGAAAACGCGAAAATTAAGAGTGAGCTGGCATGTTCTAGGCAAGCACATTGCATCTTAGACTGCGTCTTTCACTTACCATCAGGCGTGATCGCAATCAAGCGCTGGTCTATAATTTAAATATTCAAAAAAAAACGTTAAAAAGTTATGAGTGAACTTGCCAGGAGACGCAAAACGGCATTTGAAGAAGACTTTGTATTATAGTAAAGCTGACCACCCTTCTCTGAAACCTGCGTTCAGTAGTGAGCCGTTTATGGGTTACTGATGATGATGGTGGTGGGCGTGATAATGACGATGTTGAATAATGTAAAGACTTACGATTTGCGAATGGGGCTGTCATCATTATCCTTCTGCTCGAGAAGTATCCGCAAGTAGTAGTCCCCGATCTTGACCTCGTTCTGCAGGCACTGGTAGTGCACCTCCAGCTCGGCGTGGTTCCAAGAGGTCAGCGCGCCGCCCGCCACCTCTCGGTCCATTGCGAATGCGCGCAACTCGTTTTCGAGAGCGTTGCGTAGTTCTTCTCGAGTCTATGAAAATTTGAAAACATGTGTAGCGACCCTATGTTTATGGAAGCGTGGCAACGCCGCTCACCGCGGTTTGCCTGCCGGCCGTACCTAGCGAGGTCCGTGAAGGACGCGCGGACTGGCGATTCCTGCCGAGCGCGGGCGCAGGAATTTTCAAGGCCAGGGCACAAGGGCTCACAAACGCGCACACGAGCAGCGTTGCCACGCTTCCAAGAACATAGGGTCGCTACACATGTAGCCAAAAGAAAAGGGCTTTTTATTTAGCACCTTTAGGCATAAGCAGCTTTCGAATAAACAGGTATTTATTCGAAAGCGAAAATTCACGGTTTCGGTGAAGGAAAACATGGTGAGGTATCCTGCATGCCTGAGCGTTTTCCATAATGCTCTCAAAAGTGTAGGACGCCTGCTATGACACTTGGCTAGCATGGTGGACTGTGGCCTAAATCCTTATCTTAAGGTGCATGTGCAGAGCTCGACTTTCATACATTTTTCTTTTTGATTAATCTTGAAAGATATACATTTTTTATTTTATTTAATTTGTTTTATCATTCCTTTAGGCCTTTTTATAGGCGCAAATACAAATTTCAGGCAAATATTTTCATTATTTATCATTATATTTCAATAAAAAAAGGGGCATCAAAACCTTTCAAATTACGAATGTGTGAGTGTCAATTTACATTTGGATAATCAATTTTTTGGCGCCATCTACCATGAAAGTTTAAAAACACTGTCAGCGCCATCTTTCAATAAACTGTAAAAGTACTTCGCTGGATATGGGATAGCTAGGAACCTATTAACAACCTATTTTATGAAGGTTCTTAACTAAGAACGAGAATTGAATTTACAATGGGTGTGTTCCGATAAACACTGCGAGCACTGCTCAGTGCTCTTACTGGTGAAAAATTCGTTCCGTTATGGACTGCCAGTACACTGCCGCAGTACCTACCCTAGGGACGTCATAAATCGCTACCATTTTTGAACTTTGAGCACTGGCGCTTTCAAGGTAAGGAGCTCTCAATACTTTGACCAAGTGATTAAAAAAATTACAGCGCCTAGAGATTTGAAAAATGGGGATGACAGTATACTGGACTGCGTTCCGTTTTAAACAGTTACCAGTATAGCAAATTAAAAAGGCAAGGCTTCACAGTATACTGAATTGACGTCACAGTATCAGTGGTCATACCCAATAATAGGTATTCACGTAGTCGCAATTCCTAGTTCCATGAAGTATTCACAGTAGTTACAGAGTTGCCATTTTCACGGAATGGTCACATTTATATCGTCGCTGTAGTTGGAAAATTAAATAACTACACTTTTTGCGAAATCGACTTTATTGCATTTTCAGAAAGACCAATTAAAGCCACATCTTTCTGTAATTCTAATTTTTGATTATCATTATTAATTAAAAAGATATATGAAAATGAATCTTGCAAGGCGCCACATTTGGAAAAATAAATACTGAAAAATTGATACAAAAGTAGCGAGGAAAAAGTAGATAACTTAGCAAAAAATAAATAAGTTCTCTCTTTGCATCACTTCGAGAGTGAATAAAATGCATAAAGTTAGTTATTTAGTTTTCCCTCGACACATATTCTGCTTAACAGGGGCCATGCAGTCCAGAAAAATTAATTAAAATCAGTTATTTAATTTTGCGTGTGTCATGATTGCAATGTAAGGGTACTTTTTAAATTGAAAAGTAAGTAACTAAGATTCCACTGTCCAGTTTTCAGGCATCATTATTGTCAATATGGTAATGATGGTCCATATATGTCTAAGGGCTTGTCCCGTTGGATAATGGAAGGGAAATTAACATTGCTCACGAGTTAATTACAATGGCATAACACCCTTTGCCGATTACAAAAACTTAATAATTTTCGCATAATGAGATTAATACATGTTCGATTACAGGCGGTATGCACTATGCATCTATTCCTTCGTCACAAAGCAAAACATTGACGATTTTTAATCCGGAAATGGTTCTGAATAGGGTACTTGGAATTTGTAGCCATCAAGCTCAAGATTATGAGTAAAATAGATTTTGCCCCCGTGATCTCATCCGCATGAAATCAGGTTTAAATTGTGAAACACGTACTTCTTTATTTATTATCGAAAAGCTAAATCCCTGTCTTCATTTTTTATTGAAAGCTCAAATAGCAAGTTTCATTGATGTACTTAACTTGCAAAAATGTTTGACTACCGTAAAAACTTTCACCCCCTATTTAACCTCCATGGGGATAGAATTTCCAAAAATCCCTACTTATTAGATGCCTACATTATAAAAGGAACCTACTGTCAAAATTTCAAGCTTCTAAATCTAGTGGTTTAGGTTGTGCGTTGATAAATCAGTCAGTCAGTGATGATGACAAGTCTTTTTATAGGTAGAGAGCGTAAGAAGTCGTTTAATAAGTGAGTGGACTACTTAAGTCATCGGATGCTTTCCATTACTACATCTTTGATATCCCATCTACGCACACGAAGCGTTTAAGTCTTCATTTCTCGTTCGCACGACTAGGCTCCGGATATTTCTTCTGAAATCGTGGGTTTCCCGATACTACAAGGGTGAAAAGGCCAATCTTCAAGGCAAACGCGTTTCATCACTTCACTTCAGATCACTTTTCATCAGAGATGATAGTGATCAAGTGAGTACCTATAATGTATCGAATTTGTTTTTGTGAATGTTTTGTTTCCATAGAGTGAATGTATAAGAAAATTCTCATAAGTTACTTTAGCTAATCGGCTAATTGAAAAGCTTAATAAGTTCATAGATACTTACGAATCGATGAGCATCTTTGAACTTCCTTAAGAGTTTGAGTTAGCCATTTGACAAACGTAACCATTGGTTTTAAACACTCGAATGATCATGATAAGTTGTTATCAAGTCAGATAGAAGAATGAAGGTGTTTCAGTGTTTTTTTCATTTTATTTTTAAGCTGTTAATAATAAGAAACGTTTTTTGTTGGTTTTACTTTAAAAAAACATTCTATTTTTGATCTAATGAGACACATGTATAGGATTTTCAAAGTTGAATAAGTAAACAATAGGTCTTTATAAAGTCTCACTACTGTGGAAAAATTAAACAAAGGCACTTATATCGTTAGTTTTTCGAACTTAAATGGAATCTTGACGAAGAAAAACTAAATAACTGACATGGAAAAATAAATAAGTGTATCAATATTCAAAACTTTGGTGAGGGAAAACTAAATAATTGCATCTTATTTTTTTTCTCACAAACAAATTAATCAAAGTTTATGGCAAGTAGATTCCGACATAGATACAGTAAGAAACTTTAACATATATAAAATTGTTTATGAAAACAAAGTTATCGCCATTTTTGACGCAAAAAAACACTAAATCGCGTTTTACTCGCGATATTGGTTTTGTTAGTTATTTAATTTTCCAACTACAGCGACGATATATTGTCACTGGAGTTGGAAAATTAAATAACTACACTTTTTGCGAAATCGACTGTTGCATTTTCAGAAAGTCCAATTAAAGCCGCATCTTTCTATAATTCTAATTTTTGATTATCATCATTGATTAAAAAGTTATATGAAAACTAGCTGACCCAGCGAACTTCGTACCGCCAGCAAAAATATTTAGTGGTTGGTCACCCTTATCATTTAGGGCTATGAAAAATAGATGTTGGCCGATTCTCAGACCTACCCGATATGCTCACAAAATTTCATGAGAATCGGTCAAGCCGTTTCGGAGGAGTACGGGAACGAACATTGTGACACGAGAATTTTATATATAAGATGAATCTTGCAAGGCGCCATACTTGGAAAAATATATATTGAAAAATTGATAAAAAAGTAGCGAAGAAAAAGTAGATAACTTAGCAAAAAATAAATAAGTTCTCTCTTACATCACTTCAAAAGCGAATAAAATGCATAAAGTTAGTTATTTAGTTTCCCTCGAATTTTTAATTTACAGGGGAATTAAGTTCGGAAAAATTAAACAAAGTCAGTTATTTAATTTATCATCCCATGATTGCAAAGATATAGGTACTATTAAAATTGAATAAGTACAACTACTAAGTACTAGGTAAAACTAAAAGAAAGATGATAGCTGTTATAATTTCATTAGAATCTTAGTTTAAATTTAAATGGACGTAATTATGTACCTTTTTCTTTTTGGCATCCTACTAATATTATAAATACAAAAGTTTGTGAAGGTGGGTGGATGAATGTTTGTTACACTTTCACGCAAAAACATTTAGAAGGATTTTGATAAAGCTTCACGATGTCATAGCTTATACATCAGAATAGAACATGCACTATATTTTATCCCAGAAAGTTAGAGAACTTCTGCGGGAATCAATCATTAGCTAGTCTTCAATCCTAGTGTTCCACAAACTATTAAAATCTTTATTATTTTATGAGTAGAGTCGTTATTATAACAATTACTAGCGTCACTTACATACCCCTAGTTCGATTAAACCATTCTTAGTTTAATTATAACTTGAAAAGGATAGTTTTGATTATACTGAACTTTACTCGCTATTTGATTTGAACCAGCTGAGCTTAATTGTTAAATTTAAATTTATAATGGTAAAACTGAAGAAAAGTTGATAGTTATCATTTCAGTTGATACTTAGTTTTTAATAAGTATAATTGTTAAATTCAAAGTGAAATTTTGTTGATTTTATGAGTAGAATCGTATAATTTATTGTTATGTGGTTTTTTTTTATGTTTTATTTTGTAAGTCTGATAGAAGAATCTAGTTGCTTCAGTCGTTTTATTGATTACTTTTTACAATAATATATAAAAAGAAATGTTTATTTGTTGGATTTCTTTTAAAAATCCTCCTTTTTTAGGGTTCCGTAGTAAACAAGGAACCCTTACTAGTTTCGCCATGTCCGTCCGTCCGTCTATCTGTCTGTCTGTCCGCGGTTTAGCTCAGAGACTATTGGTACTAGAAATCTGTAATTTGACAACGGTATAAATATCAATCACGCCGACAAAGTCGTGAAATAAAATTGTGAAAAATAATTTCTCTTAGGGTACCTCCCCTACATGTAAAGTGGAGGATGAATTTTTTTTTTCTCGTGTATCCCATAGTGTGGGGTTTCGTTGAGTAGGTCTTTCAAAAATATTGTGGGTGTGGGAACATCATTTTTCAATTCAGGGATCCGTTTGTGAAATAATATGATATTTTATAGTGCTAAATTTTATTAGTCAAGTGTCCCCCCCTCTGCCAGCTAAATGGTTGTATATAGGATACAAGAAAAAATTCACAGCAGTAGTATATATAATGAATTTTAAAGGAAAACTATCACGGCTAAGCAGGGTTCATTAGTTAAGGAGTTATATCTGTTTTTTCTAAGTTAGGTATTACACGTAGTGTAAGTTGCATATTTTGTAATATATTATAGTATTTAAACCATGAAACTCAAAATTTATTCAATATTCATAAATAAAACAAAAGCACTATCGTAGGTCAGCAATAATATTTGTGACTTGCAACTACGGAACCCTACACTGCGCGTGGCCCAATACGCACTTGGCCGGTTTTTTTATTAAATTAATACCCTTAAATAGGATTGTCATAGTAAAATAAGTAAATAACGGGTCATTTTAACATCTCAGTAAAGTGGAAAAACTAAATAATGGTACTTATATCGTCACATTATCGTACTTCAACGCAATATTGACGAGGAAGAACTAAACAACTGACATGGAAAAATAAATAAGTGCATCAAATATTCAAAACTTTGGTGAGGGAAAACTAAATAATTGCTTTTTATTTTTTTTCTCACAAACAAATGAATCAAAATGTACGTCAAGTAGATTGAGAAATAGATACAGTAACAATCTATAACATAATATCAAGACATGGACAAAATTGTTTATGAAAACAACAAACAAACAAACACTAAATCGCGTTTTACTCGCGATATTGGTTTTGTTAGTTATTTAATTTTCCAACTACAGCGACGATAGTTTGTATTGATTGGACCCCTAGTAAAAGGTAATATTTCAAATATTGGACTTTCTGAAAATGTAATAAAGTCGATTTCGCAAAAAGTGTAGTTATTTAATTTTCCAACTACAGCGACACTATCTCCGCCTATCTATTCAGTGGACACCGTGCGTCGTGGGCTAAAACGACGAATTCTGCTTTTATAATGCTGTTTTATAACCGATTTGAAAAAAGGAGGTTATCAATTCGATCCGAATGGATGTTATATTATTAGAATTGCACAATTTTCGGATTTAAATTTCACAAGTGTATGTATGTATGTTTGTCCATGTATTTCTCCAAAAATATTAATCAAATTGCAATAATTCTTTTTAAATTGGATTAGGTATTTTTCAACCTAGGGAACATTGCAAGTTTTATCAAAATCGGTTCAGTAGTTTAAAAGATATGGTCCAAAAAGTGATATAAAGTCGGTTTAGGTAACTTTTATTACGTGGATTTAGTTTTTAAAATCCCTGGGGAATCTTTCATTTTCCGGGATAAAAGTAGCCTATGTCACTCTCCAGGTCCTCAACTATACCTGACTATACCTATGCAAAAAATCACCTCGATCCGTAGGTAGCTTTGTTGCGGCGTGATTGAAAGACAAACCAACAAACTAAACAAACACACTTACGCGTTTATATTATGAAGTATGATTGTCTAATGTCTACTGTGTAGCCTTCATGTTTTGATAATTTACCTACTGTTTTTGCGCGGCTTTACCTGTGTGGATTTAAGTTTTTAGTACTAATCCCGCGGGAACTGTGAATTTGTCGGGATGAAAATTTTCTATAATTAAGTTAATCCAGGGCTTAGACTAATATCCAGGGTAAAAGCTATCTCTATTTCAAATTTCAGCCAAATCGGTTCAGTAGGTATATATTTTACCTAATTATTGTGTCGTGAAGAAAATAAAATAGGTATAAAAATATTATATCTAAACAACAACCATTTCTAAAATTTAATACTTTTTGTGCATTTTATGATAAAAAACAGTCGCCCCGAAGCCGGTTGGCGAGCTAAAAAAATAAAGCCCGTTGAAGAAAGTAGCAGTCATGTATTAGGGTAAGTACCTACCTACCAAGTGAAGTTAGACAAGATCACAAGAAACAAACTGCGCTGCGCGCCGGCCGGCGGCCGCGACACTCGATAGTAATAATATCAAAGAAGCCGCCGCGCCGGCCGAAACTAGCGATCAGCGACATTATGCTTTTTGTACGATTGGAATGTCAACCTTATTTTATTACTCTTAAGACTGAATTTCAAAATTGTCAAATGGCTTGATAAGGTTTAAAATATTTGAAATCATTAAAAACCTAAAATTATTTAATTTTTACAGAACTACTATATTTTCACAACTTTTGAAGAAAAAACTATTTTTAACCGACTTCAAAAAGAGGTTAGGTATCAATTCGACATGCATGTGTGTAATATTATTGGAAATGCAAATCACCTATATCACAATCTATTAGGGCTTACAAACATAATAATGTATGTATGTATGTTTGTCCATGCTTTTCCACAGTCGATCTTAGACTTGCCTTTACACAAGTTTAAGAAATCAGTTAAAACTAATCTCATGAAAAAAATCGGCCAAGTGCGAGTCGGGCCTCGCTCTTTTAGGGTTCCGTTAAAAAAATTTACATAAAAATATTTCCATGTACCCATGGAAATATTTAATTTAATTTTTTTAATTTAATTTAATTTTTATTATTTGTTGTTGTAGCGGCAATAGAAATACACAATCTGTGAAAATTTCAACTGTCTATCTATTACGGTTACCGAGATACAGCCCGCTGACAGACGGACGGACGGACGGACGGACGGACGGACAGCGTAGGCTTAGTAATAGGGTCCCGTTGGTACCCTTTGGGTACGGAACCCTAAAAAGCATATTATTATACAATTGAAGACTATATAAATGACAAAAAAACGTGAATATAATTTATTCCAGCGATTCATGAGACAGTAGGTACTGATTAACCTGTAAATTCTCTTTTTCCTCATTGTGGAAACACTGCATACATAGCTATCTACTAAGTATAATGTAAACTTGTTTTGAAAACTGCCGAGTTTCTTGCTGGTTCTTCTCGGCAGGAACGGCATTCCGAACCAGTGGTAGATTCATGGACGGACGATTCAAAAGCACTTGTAAAAAAGTTTATTTGAATAAAAAACATTTTTATTCTATTCTATTTCTCCGAAAATATGCGACCAATCTTTTTTTACTGGCTTACATTTACTTCAAGATATCGTTATAATCGTTTCAATAGTTTTAAAGATAAGGACAATAGGGTATTTGACTATTATTAAAAATATCGTTTCATCTGGTGTCATCCTAAAAGATTATTATCTAAAAACATTATTCCATACGACAAAACTAAAAAATAAAGGTTTATTTAATTAGAAAACATTAATTAAAATTGCTTTAATTCTGGCCATGTTCACGAGATCGAAAACGTTCTTGAATCTCGAATGACGTCACAGTTCACGCCACCTTTGGGCTTTGGAATTGTCATTGAACTGTGTGTGAACTGTGACGTCATGTAAACAAATGGAACCAACGTTTCCGCGGCAATTTATTTTTTTGAATTTATTTCTCGATTTTTATGAAAAATACTGAAAATTATGCCGAAATATACGTTTTGTTAGCTTCAGCATAGCATTATTAACAATTTAATATGATTTTCTAAAAGTAGTCAAATACCCTATTGTTCGTTTTCATTAGGTATATTTGAAATAACAACCCAATAGGCAACCCTAGCCGCAGCCCTTGCCGTCCGCGGTAAAGCGTGCATGTGAGTCCTGCTGATGTAGGTAGGTACCTAAAGTCTTTAGTCTTGCGACCTCCCTGGCGCAATGGTAAGCGCTGTGGTCTTATTAGAGGGAGGTTCCGGGTTCGATTCGCGGCAGGGAAATTTTGAATTTTATATTTTATAATAAGTATATTTTATAATTTATAAAATTTTATAATTTTCTCTAGTCTGGTCTGGTGGGAGGCTTCGGCCGTGGCGAATAAAACCTACCGGCAAAGCCGTGCCTCCAAGCGATTAGCGTTTTGGTACTATTCCATGTAGAAACCAAAGGGGTATACATACAGTATGGGTTTCATAAAAAACTGCCATACCCCTTCCAGGTTAGTCCGCTCCTATCTTAGACTGCATCATCACTTACCACCATGTCAAAGCTCAAAAAAGGCTAACTTGTACTTATCTGAATTATTTATAAAAAAAATACGAAGCAAAACGAAGCAGCTTTTGTTTTAATGCCATCTAGTTCAATTTTATAGTAAACAATTCGTAGTTCATGTTAGAACCACAACCCTAATGGATACCAACCATGTTGTCAATGTGTGCGTGGGTATCGCGTCTCTACAGTAGTTCGATATGACAGATATTTATATTTGATTAATCATCTAAATGGCTTCGTTTTAAAGTAAGCTAATGATTTGATAAAATAATAGGCATTGGTATACTGGCGCAATTTCAATATTTTTAAAATCTGTGCATAGCAACTATGCGAAAAAATTAAAAATCTGTCAAACGCCCTAACAGCGCCATCTAGCGTGAATCTTTTCTTGAGAAGGTATGTCTCTTCCTCCTTAAGGAGGAAATCTGTACCCAGTAGTGGACTGACGCGAGGATGGGTTGATATGAATGAATAATTTAAGACTTTGAGCTAAAAAATTGTGCAAAAGAAAAATTAAATTACAGCTTAGTATTTGTTTTTCTTACATTTTTGCGTGTAAAGAGTTTGAAACGTAAAAGTTTTAAAGTATAAAATCAAGCAGATCGCATAAAAATAATAATATATTACACATAATATATTATTATTTTTATGCGATCTGCTGATGACGGACGATGACGGTTCCACAGAACCGTCGTCAAAATGTTGGTACACTTACAGTATGATTCCAAATGAGGTTAGGCAGCGCGTGATCTCTGTGAAACTGGTAGTAGAACATGGGCCAATTGGCGGTGGACTTGACCCGTTCCCTGCGCCTGCGCAGCACGACGGGACGGTCGCGTATTTCCTTCCGGGTGTCCGTGCCTCGAGTACGCTGCGCCCAGTGCTGCAGGGCTAGCGACGCGTAGTGCTGCCAACATTAAAGAGCAAACCGATTCTGTAAAAGCTGCATCAACCATTGCCGATTTCTGCAACAATACATTTAACCCAATAGCGAGTGAATATCGGCCAGAGGCGATTGCTCGTCACACTGTAGCAAAAAATTTAGAGATTAGGGACTTAAAGAAAGTTACCGGGGAAGCGTTCTTCACTGTGCCCATACCCCGGTAAGGAGACTTGTGTCTCGCGACCCGTACCACCCCCGATTGGCCGATTACCCGATTGGGTATAATTTATAAAACTCGACACGGATCTAAAAGCAGACCTTGAACACACCATTGCAATTTATGGGTCTGTTTGACGTGACGCGACGGGCGCAGCGTTAGTCATTCGTTCCCTATCGCTTCTTGATGCGTCATATCACATCAGAAACTTTCTTTACATTGTTCTTCGAGTAGAGCTCTTGCAGAGTATATTCTTTATAACATATCTTAAGACTCATGGCAAGGTAGCTGCCAGCTCATGTATTATCTTTGGCCAAAGTAGCTGCCAGCTCTCTGGATAGATTCTTGGTAGACTCAAGCCCCAGGGCCTAAGTGACCAAGGTTTCCATCCCGAAGGGTACAAATAGGAAGCTACATTCAATACTATATGCTTCAATATTATACTACGGCCGTTCAGAGAATGCGTTCCTGACACGTCGCGATTGAACTGACGACGTAACTTTGTAATGGCGTTGCAGTTACGATAAAAATATTATTGCTGGTTGTTTACCGTTTTAACAAATGATGAGCATTAAAACAACATTATTATATCAATAATCAATTAATGTTATAATTTTGTGCCACACTGAGTGTCAAATAACTTGGTAAACAATATTTTTCTAAAATGTGTCAGGAACGCATTCTCTGAACGGCCGAACTTTAATAATAAACATAATTCAATTCAATTGATCAACTTTTTACATATATTTGAAGTAATAATCTATTTGTGCAGTTTCAGAAATAGCCGCGGACGCAAACGGGAATAAATTAAGGTGGAAGACACGATTCTGCCCGCGAAATTCAAATTTAATTTGATTTTTCGCAATTTGTAACCTAATACGACAAAGTAGGCTTATGGCATTTGGCAGTATCATCTTCACAGGTTTATATAAAAATCTTTACTTGAAAGTGACCAGTTTAAGAAATTAACCAAAATATCGACTAATTTGTGAGCAACTCACGTCCAACTCCAGTTTAAGAAATTAATCAAAATACTGAGTTGGACGTGAGTTACTCACAAATTAGTCGATATTTTGATTAATTTCTTAAACTGGTCACTTTCAAGTAAAGATTTATAGGTAATCCTGTGAAGATGATAATTCTACTGGCGCAATTAGAATGCCATTAGCCTAGTTTGTCGTATTAATTTACAAATTGCGAAAAACCAAATTAAATTTGAATTTCGCGGGCAGAGCCGTATAATCATACTTAATGGAAAAAGGTAGCCTATGATGCGCACCCTAGCAATAAACTCACAATACTGGCAATGGAACTAGCTGGCAATGGTAATTACAAAAGAATTGGTACCATTTTGATACTTAGGCTCGATATATACAGTTCAGATTCCACTCTGGATAGGTTCCAAGTCGCTTCCTGTTAATACCGGATTACTAAATATTAAATATGTATTAAGAATCTTCTTTTATATTGGCAGTAAAATGTTTAGGGGGAATTGGGTAAAACTGGCATGATTTTTTTAAGTCTGCCCATAAATTAATTTTTTTTCTTAGTTTCTTCATAAAATGCATATTATGGAGTTGAAATATTTTAAGATAAACAATGTATAAAATCAGTTCGACATTTACTGTAATTGCGTCAATTCTATTTGTTCCATTTGACGGTTTCATGCTATACTTCTTTAGGTCATAAATTACAACTAAAGAGCCATTATTGCTATTCATTTCACTACTAGTTAAATTAACTTAGTAGCTGCTGAGATAAAAAACCATGCCACCTGTTCATACAAAACTACCCAAGCCCTTTTAGATTTTCTGGAGCATACCTCAATATGTTTCTCGACGTATTTGACCTGTCGCTCGATCGCCTCCCAGTGCGGCGCTCGCGGCCGATTGGACGCTTGCGCTTGGGCCAGCTGCAGGTTGTCGCGTTCTTCGATACGCTCCGCTTCCAAGGCCGCCGCTGGTGGCGCCTCAACCGATTCCAGAAACGCCAACAGTCCTGATGGCTAAAAAATAAAAGAAATTCGTAATCAAACACATTTTGTAATTTTGTGCGAGTTCTCGATCACAAACTTCGTTTTTATCAGCCGTTAGGCCTCTACGGCTAGACATAATTCTCTTGCATGGACTTTCAGAGGGGTTGGTCTTGCACCACCTAGCCTGTATCTAGCGGTTCCCTACGACTCGTCTAATGTCATCAGTTTGCCAAAATTGGGAATTACGGTGCAAGGTCGCACCTCCAATAAAAACTCACCATGATTCTTCTCAGCAGATCATTAGCAGATCCGTGTTCCACCAACCACTCACTAAATATCACCGCTGTATTGCCTTGCGACTGTCGTTGGTTCACCTAATGGGCCTGCTAATACTGCGATTTTTAACACGCTCCACACAAAAAAATTCACCATTATTCTTTTGAGATCATTATCGGGTTTGTTTTCCACCAACCAAAACGCGACAAGGTGCTTCGCTAAATGCCGCTGTTGCATTCTCGCGGGCGCCGCGGACTTCATTTTACCAGCCAAGAAACGTCCACTGCTGGACATAATTCTCTTGCATGGACTTCCAGAGGCGTCGTTCTTGCGCCGCCTGTATCTAGCGGCCCCCTTCGACTCTTCTGATGTCGTCGGTCTATCTAGAGGGGTCTGGCAAAACTGCGATTTCCAATAAAAACTTACCATAATTCTTTTCAGCAGATCATTAGCAGGCCCGTGTTCGACCAACCAGAGCGCGACGAGGTGCCTCGCCAAATGCCGCCGCTGCATCCTCGCGGGCGACGCGGTCGTGTACAGGGCGTGGAGCAAGTGTCTCGGCAAGGCCGCCTCGGCTAGGGCTAAGGCTTGCACTTTGGCGCCAACACCGCCGCTGCCCTCCTCGACTAGCGCTCGAGCCACAAGACCCGCGCCTTTAACTATTGCGGCTGATGGATGCTGAGGGGAACAAACAGGTACTGAGGAATAATAGGGTATATGGCTATATGTGTGTGGATTAAATTGTGTTCAAATATACCAAACCTATAAAGGTTACATAAAAATATTTGAACCTTTACAGGTTATATAAAAAATATTTGAATACGACTTACACGAAATCAAACTCAACTACTCATTTTTTATTTATATACTTTACGCAGGATGTTCAATTTCGCAAAAATTTTCAAAATGCAAAACTTTCATGACGTAAAAGTATAATTCCTAATTAACCTAATTTAATGAGCTTTAAATTGCAAAACGCGCACTATTGGTTAGAAGGAAATATTAAGTTACCAAACGGGGAAAAAATGGCAGCGCTTAAATCGATGGAGACGAATAGCATCTTTCATAGGCTTTTAAAGTAGAAAGAATCGAATATAAAAAATAAAACCTATAGAAATATATAGACCTTTTAAACATAAATATTTATGTTTGTATGTACTATGTACGTTATAGTCATACCTCAAACAGCTTAAAGATGATGCGCCCTCGGCTAGCCACCATTTCCAGCAGCTGGTCGAACTGCTTGCCGTCGGTGGTTTCGCTGTAAGGCACGCACAGCGCGAATGTGAGGAAATCCAACATAGCGGCCACCACCAGCGCTCCGCTGCCCGCTGTCTGCGACAAGGAATTAGGTTCATTTTCGTTATTTTTCTTGGGTCCTATGTTGTCTTTTAAGATTTGTTTTGGAGTTAATTTGCTCTATTTTATATTTGAAGACTGATATCGAGTTTTGTATTTCTTCAAAGTACACAAAACTATCGAGATTATATAATATTTTTCAGTGTTTGAGTCAAAAATCTACTATTAATGGTATAGTATCACATAACTGCATATCATACGCACAATTTATTCAAATATCGGGAGCCTAAAAGTAATACAAAATATAGTACCTATCGACCAAATATGATATTACCGTATGATACGATTGAAAGCCAGAAATAGTGTAATGGACGAAATAAAAAATGTACAATTTAAACTCAACTATCAGTTGCCAATTCGCATTGGGCCAGCGTGGTGGACTATGGCCTATAATTAACCCTTCTCTGAGAGGCGACCCACGCTGAACATGTTACGGGAGACGATTTAAATATAACAAAATCTAATTCAGTTTATCGTCCAGACTATCCGCCTTCCGTCCAAGTCGAGGCGGGTCAGCTGGTAACTACAGGCAAAGTACTCACAACGTGTGTGGCCCACATAGACAGCAAGCCTTCAAGGAATGTCTGCGAGGCCAGCATACTGGCTTTGTTCAGTTGTTCCTGCCGCAAATCAGGCTCCGCGTGCATCGGCTGTAGCAACGCACACAATGCGTCCAACGCTGCGTGTGAGCACGCACTGCACTCCCGCCTCAACGCACCCACTACCGCACTGCCCATCCATTCGCGAAACCTGTGTACACACACAAAACTTTAAGATACTTAATCTGATTATACACATTCAATGACCGATGCGATTGTCTAAAAATTGCCGATAAAAATCTTATTCATTTCATGGCATTACCGTCAAAGTAATATATTCCTTGACTGTATTGATTAAGTCACAAATTCAGTACAACCGATTCTAACATGGCGCGTTATGGAGCGTATCGTACATACCTAAACGTATGAGAATGCATACACGAAATTGAGCTTTAATTTAATGCTGTTATGGTTTATTTTACTTTGACGCTAATGCCATGAAATGAATAAGATTTTGATCGGCAACTTTTAGACAATAGGCTACCTCAACCAGCCCCTGGTTATTAATCTATTTCCATTTTGCTAAGTTTGGTTACACATTTATCCGTCGAAATAACGCACTGTGCGTTTTATGTTGCGTGTGAGCACGCAATATACTCCCGTCTCAAAGCACACTCTACCGCACTGCCCATTCGGTCTCGAAACGTTCCGCTTACATCAGATGCCATAACGCACATAGGGCGTGAGCGCTCTCAATCTTTCTCGAAGCTATAACTTAAATTTGAGATATTGTCTACATCTAATTACTAATGTACCCCCACTTTACTCAATGTTTTCTATCTACTTCTGCCTACATTGCGAACAGTAGCTGCAGTCCAGTTTTCAGACAGATTTATTCAGATACAAAAATATTATACGAGTATATTTCTTACAACATTACCCAGAGAGAGCAGTAAAGGCTGCGAATCCCACTTTGCTCGCGCAAAGACGCCGCAGTGCGTGGAACTGCGCCTCCAGCTCTCGCAGCGGCAGATTGGAGCCCGTGGGACAACTGCTCATGATAGCGGTTAACGCCCCCGTGATCAACTTCTCCTTGTTTTCCGCGAAAAGACGCTGGAAAATGGACGCTATGTCTAAATGCATTTAACGTTGCTTTTTGAGTAATACTGTTCTTTTAGGTTAGGCTCGTTCCTTTTTAATGAAAATGGGCTAAACAATAAAACGTATCTTAACACTACATATAAAAGCATTTTGTGTATCTCTCAACAAACAAAACAAATGTTCAAAATGATTTGAAACATTTTGTTCTTTAAAAATTATTGCATATTTTTGGCTAGGCTCGACATACTATAAGTTGGGCCTAAATAATGAATAAAGAAGCTTCCAAACGCTTTGCAACCATTTTGATGGCTCCTAAGCGAGTTATATTATCAAAATCTTCATATTTACATATTTACAAATGAATATAGAATATACACAGAGTGATTTGAAGTTATTTACATTTCGACAAAAGAGAAGAAAAATTCTGTTAACTAAATTACCCATCACATCTAAGTCGACTATAAATAAAATTAGCCTACATTTAATAGAGAACTATGCCATAAAGAACCCATTTCAATCCATTTTAAAAAGGTGGCATTATTTATGTTAGATCTAAGTGATATCCCAAGGTGTGGTGAATTGAAAAACAGAGCCGGCCTTAGTAAATTATTATTATTAAAGAAAATAATTATGGAAATAATCCAATCAATTTTTGACTTAATTCATCTAAGTTAATCTGATGAAACTTAATAGACAACTTAAGGACGGTTTCAGATAAGCGTTTCTTCAGCGCGTATAAGCTCGTTTTTATAAGCACGTGTAGGCGCGTAAAGGCGCGCCATTGCCCACACGCACAACTCTTACGAGCGTTGAGGCGCTTATACGCTCGTTTAAGCGCGAGCCGCGAGAGATTCTTTCCCGTGCGTCCACCGTTTCGAGCGAACACGCCGGAATAAGCGCGCCTAAGCGCGTTCGGTTTTTTGAGGCGCAAAATGTGACGCGCGTTTAAGCGCGTAAGCCGATACGAGCTTATACGCGCTTAAAAATACGCTAGACAGAAACCGCTCTAAATTGACTTACATTAAGTAAACAAGTCTTTTCTTGCAGCCACGCGTAAGTGACGCGCTATGCATTGTGCATACAGTAATACAGTACAGTAATACAAGTGGAAAACCAAACTACAGAACGTCCATAGTGTGACACTTCAGTGTTTTTCCGAGAAGTCATTTGCAATTTTCCAAAAACTTTTCAGCTTTTCGAAACGTCTGTTTATAGAATAGACTAGAAATATTTTTTATTCAAATACTTTTTACAAGTGCTTTTGATTAATCGATGAATCTACCACTGGGTCGGAATGCCCTTCCTGCCGAGAAGATCCAGAAAGAAACTCAGCGGTTGCTCTTTTCAAAATAGTTTACAATAGGTACTATGCTATGTATGAAGTGATGAAATCCTCAATCGCACTCATACACGTACCCGATCACATTATCTGTGCACCTGGCGTTGGTGACGTCATGTCGGCGCTCTAGTACGGTGTACGGTGTAATACTGTGGTAATACTGACACATTGGGGCGGGCGCGGGAAGGTGAACGGGGAAGTGGGAGGGTCATCACATTCCAGCGAGGTGCATCGATATTGTGACTGTGTTATACGTCATCATCTGATGATCAACGGCTCACTACTGATGCATCAACGGCTCACTACTGAGCTTACGTCCCTTCTCAGAGAAAGGTCCACCACGTGGCTCAATGCAAATTAGCAGACTTCACACACCTTTCAGAACATTATGGAGAACTCTCAGGCGTGCACAATGATTTCCTTTTCCGTTGAAGTGTGATACTTAATTGCGTAAACGCACACAACAAACTCCGAAAAGTAAGCAGCTCTGAACACGCAATCTACTAAAAAAATTGACAGTTAATATTAGTAAAAAAAATAGGTATCAACAAAGCTATTTCGAAATTAGAAGTAAGTTAGGCAGATATTTAAAATAACTAGTATCAATCCTTTCAAAACTTCTTTTACTAATTCAATTAAACTATGGCCGGTTCTGGTGTCGCGTAAAAGTTAAGGGACAGAAAATAATAAACATTATAGGGACTTACAAGATCCCAGGTAAGAAACAGCCACAACACGGGACGAGCCTACAAGGCAACAACATAATATTAACATGCCCAAGTATTACATCGATATTAATGAGGAAGCTATGAAGTATATAAGGATTCATTGAAAATTAAAATGAAGTTGATATTGAATGAAAACAGTTTATGAAGATAAATAAGAAATGTGATGACGATGTTATATTGTATTGTATCTCTACTACGTGTTGGTAAATCTGCTGTTTACTTTTTTTAACGAACTAAAACTGTCAAACATTTTGTATGACGAAATGCGAGTTTGGAAGTTCTTAGTTAGCAACTATCCATTGTTTTCCATAGCCTTTCTTCTCTTAAGATCTTGAAAATTTTAATTTTAATAAAATACTTCCTATCGAAATCTAATTTGACAAATAGTTTTAACAGTGACAAAGCCTTAAAAATGTCTCAAATCAAGACCTATTTCGATAATATTTTTTACTAGATGATGCCCGCGACTTCGTCCGCGTGGATTAAGGTTTTTGATTCCCGCGGGAACCCTTTAATTTTCGGGGATAAAATATGTTAATATGTGTTAATCCAGGTTATAAAATTCAAATTTCAGCCAAATCCGTCCAATAGTTTTAGCTTGAAAGAGTAACAAACATACACACACATACATACAAACTTTCGCCGCATATTATATAAGTGTGATTCGACTACTCCCGCAATAAGGTACCTCATCCGTATTAAGTGTGCGCGGCATTTAACAATAACAATGAACGATACATATTTGTTAATGGATTACTTAAGTTATGTGTCGTAAGCTTAAAGTATTTCACTCCTTAAAGTATTTGAATGCAAACTATTTTAGAGCGAAATATGTCGAAAAGCAATCGCAAGGAGCATAGTCAGAGCTCCCATTTTGATGTTATGTTACTTATCCCTCTCTTATTACTATAAATTATTATAATTAATTATAATTAAAGTAAATAAAAAGGCAACAATTATCTTTTAGAGAAAATCAATAAACTAATTTTATTTAATAATAACAAACTGCTAGCCTACGATGTGTTTATATTTCAGAGGCAAATGCAAGTGCGAAAGAAAAAAATCGGCCAAGTGCGAGTCGGGACTCGCTCTTTTAGGGTTCCGTTAAAAAAAATTAAATTAAAATATTTTCACGTACCCACGGAAATATTTTGATTTAATTTTTTTAATTTTATTTAATTTTTATTATTTGTTGTTATAGCGGCAATAGAAATACATAATTTATGTGAAAATTTCATCTATCTATCTATTACGGTTTACGAGATACAACCCGCTGACAGACGGACGGACGGACGGACGGACGGACGGACAGCGTAGGCTTAGTAATAGGGTCCCGTTGGTACCCTTTGGGTACGGAACCCTAAAAACATCTCGTTCATTATTGTAACATGCAAATATTTCTAGTCTTAATATGTACGTGATATGTTATGTAAGTGGTATTTATAGTATTTATGTTGTAGCCAACATTGTGTATAGCAACCTGTAGTGATAAAACAAGTATTTATAATTTGATGATACAAAAAGTGGATTGAAGCAATCACATGTGAAATCTCGAATGATAGTAAGGAATGTTCCTTGGCGGAATGTTACAAATGTTAATTGAACTATGTGAAACTATGTTTGTCAAAAATACAGAACTTACATCTTGACTGACGGAATAGATGAGGCCGCTGTAGCCGACATTGGCGTTGAACCGCTCGATCACTTCCGCTCTGGACAACACTTTTGCTCCAGCTTGCACTGGGTTTTGGAATAATCTGTCACGAAAATAAGTTTTTCAGAAGTTATATACACAATAGGGTATTTGACAAAGGCGGCTCGCTCAAAGGAGCGCTGGTGCAGTGAACTCCCACAAAATTAAAATACATAGGTAGGTATAATAATCAAATAAACATTTGCTATAAACGTTATAAATATTTTTATATAAATCTATTCCCACTGTCATTTTAATCATGAATATCCATAAGTACCTACCTACCTACTGTACTACTTATTTCATCAATCAACACAAATTTAATACATGGTATTTTTGTTAAGTGGAGCGCTAACAACGCTCCTATAGACGAAACTTTAGTACAACGTTCTTATTGAAATGTAATGAGAGTAAAAGAGAGCATTCGATGCGAGCGGCGCGTGAGACAAAAGATTTGTATGAGAAATTTGGTAAATGTAGAGCGGCGCTCCTGACACGAAGTACGCATGCGCGATATTACCCGACTAAATGACATGGCCTGTTGTCACGAAGAAAGAGTTAAAACTCGCGAGTATTTTTTTTATTCGTATTATGCCGGTAAGATGTAAACAAAACACAAAATACGAAAGTAAATTTATTTTGATTTCTTCGCGAGTGCGTCGGATCATTGTACAGTGGCTGGAAAATCTGTATTGTTGTTTTAAATAGTGTACATATTGTGTTGTGTAGGTATTTATGTGAAAAAGACTGTGATTTATGTAAATAGTGTAGGCGATTAAAATGGAAGAATATAACGTAAATTTTATAAAAAACTGTGAAAAAACTTGAGACTTTAAATTAAAATTAAACTCGAAACACAATGACGCAAGACCGTTTAAACGCTTTGTGCATGATAAGCATCGAAAAAGAACTGATAATCTCAATTTCCGATTTTCATAGGAAAGTCATAGATGTTTTTCTCGGCAGAAGGACCGCCGAATGGACTTCATTTACAAATAATTGGTAAGCATTTTCTTTTTTTTTAGTGAACTCCCAATATGATCTTTCACGAGCCGCCTCTGGTATTTGACTGATATTTTTTTATATATTTAAAATAAAGTTTTTAAAATAATATAATAAAAGACAATGTCATTTTTCTCGGAAATTTAAGGCTCTAAAGTTTTGTGTTAGACAAAGAGAGCGCTTGTGACATGTGATATCACAAGACAGTAGCTTCATAGATTTCATAGAAAAATTCGTTTTAGAAAGAGACAGATACAGTCACAGCATAACAGCATATAACTTATTTGTTTTTTGACTGATTTATTTTCTTTTACACTGTGTCTTACATGCTACATTTTCGATTAACTTATCGATTAAAATTTATTAACTTTAATACGATATTGAATTTATTTTTGTTTGCCGGCCGTGTCACCGCACACATGCGTTGTGAGTCTTGAAAATACTTTCATAAATACTTTCAAATGTTTTGAATCTTGGAGAGGCGCGCCATGTCATCGTATTTAATCTGTAAATACTTTCAAATGTTTTGAATCTCGGAGAGGCGTGCCATGTTATCGTATTTAATCTGTAAATACTTTCATAAATACTTTCAAACGTTTTGAATCTCGGAGAGGCGCGCCATGTTATCGTATGTAACGTTCACGTAACGTATCGTACCGCAAGTGGTTGGACTCGGTCTCCTCGTCGACGGCGTGGTGCAGGGGCCCGAGGCGGTACCCGCGCGGCGTGCGCGATGAGCGCACGTGCACGTCGCGCTGCCCGGCCGAGCGCACGCCGTCCACCAGCGACGCCAGCAGAGCATCCCTGCAGACACAACAATGGAAAATGATTATTTTTTATATTATTCTAAGACTCCATATTACAATGGAGCTTTTTAGAAATTGGAGATGCCACATTGCTTTTTTATTATTATTTTTTATATTTCTTTTTATTAAAGTGTTAACCTACACTTGAAGAAATATCAGAATAAATTTATAAACACATATCAAAAATTCCGAGGCCAGCGGGATTCGAACCCACATCTCTTGGGAATCGTTACCCGTGGTGTTACACCATGGCCGCACACATGTCAGCATCGAAATTAGTGATATGTGTATGGTATGGTATGTCTAACACACTCGGGCGCGATTCCCGAGAGACGTGGGTTCGAATCCCGCTGGCCTCGGAATTTTTGATATGTGTTTATAAATTTATTCTAATAGAAAATGATGCCTGATTCTGTTAAACATGTTAACAATGTGCGTAGAAAGTAATTCTAGAGATGTGCCGACTATTCAGCTTCTTACTTTGCATGTATTTCTCAATAAAATGAATTTACAGGAGGAATTACATTACATAAAAACCTTGATTGTTATTTAATATTTTTATTACAGAATCAGTCTACATTTTGAAATGAAATCAATGAGTGGTCAAATCAAAAAACCATGCGAATTGCGAAGTAAGCAAAACACGCTCGCAGACGGCGGCGGTTGCGACTTGCGCACGAATCAGCGTAAACGAAGCGTCACGTAAATTGCCGATTACCACCGAAACCGTGATCGGATTGCCGATTAGTCGGCCTCTACAACCGACTAATCGGCTAGTCGGCCAAAGTCATAGTCGGCACATCTCTGGCTTTATTCCCATCTGCCACCCGATTTTTTTTTCGAGATAGGCTTGCGCTTGACGACAATCAGTACTGGAAAGCACTGATGAGGTCTAGGTTGGAGCGCGCTTGCCTAGAAAATGCCTATTCACTCTTGCCTCGAAGGTGCTGAGGTTATACGTGGTCGGAAACACATGCTGGAAGTGCGTTCCACACCTTTCGTTTCAGAAACGTTGAACTAAAGCGATTCTTGCCCCTTTTGCATATTATTAATTTGTTCCCAAGTGATCACTTTGTAAAAAATTGAGGGCAATGTTGTGGGGCAGTTGCAACAGAACAGACCTACCTTTCACCAGCCAAATATGTGCGGGTCTGACCATTGAGGTACTCAATGGAGAATTTCTGCGGATGATCCGGGTCGCGCACCAGCGCGAACACGTCGCACAGCGGCCGCAGGCACACTACCTGAAGTATACAAAATCAAATTTCACACGTTTTCTTCTTAATTGATTCCTCATGACTGATGCTCGAGACCCACTTTGCCAGCTTGCTTATTAAGGTGGATTATACAGGTCTGCCCGCGAAATTCAAATGTAGTTTGGTTTTTCGCAATTTGTAAACTAATACGACAAAAAAGGCTTATGGCATTCTAATTGCGACGATGTCAGTATCATCTTCGCAGGTTTATATAAAAATCTTTTCTTTAAAGTGTCCAGTTTAAGAAATTAGTCAGAATATCGATTAATTTGTGAGTAACTCACGTCAAACTCAATCCTCAGACTAATTTCTTAAACTGGACACTTTCAAGTAAAAACTTTTATATAAACCTGTGAAGATGATAAAGCCATTGGCGCAATTAGAATGCCATATAAGCCTACTTACAACGTAAGCTTACTTACTTGTCATTTTAGTTTGTAAATTGCGAAAAACCAAATTAGAATAGAATAGAATAGAATAGAAATGTTTTTTATTCAAATAAACTTTTACAAGTACTTTTGAATCGTCAATGAGTCTACCACTGGTTCGGAATGCAGTTCATGCCGAGAAGAACCAGCAAGAAACTCGGCAGTTGCTCTTTTCAAAATACTTTTACAATATATGTACTTAATAGATATTATTCTATGTATGCAGAGTTTCCACAATGAGGGAAAGGTCCACAAAAGCATACGTAATTATTTCTAACTAGCTGATGCCCGCGACTTCGTCTGCGTGGATTTAGTTCATAACATCCCGCGGGAAATCTTTGTCACCCTCCAGGTTCTCAACTATACCTATCCAATAAATCACGTCAATCCGTAGCTTTGTAGCAGGAAACATTTGATCGTCTTGCTCGCGGCATTGTTAATGATGATTCAAAGAGAAAACATATTACTGATGATATTATCAATTACGTTAAACTATAATTTTTATAATTGTTTTTACCATAATTTTCTACCATAATTAACCAAATACAAAATTACGTTTAGCTGTCATTTATCTACGTTTTGTTCTTCCACTGTCATTTTCGTTTTTTATTCCATGTCAGATGCATTTTGGTCCAAGATCCCAGTGCCGCCAGACCTAAGTTATTTTCTCAGCAATTATTTGTGTACGATAGAGTACTGTTCGAATGTCCTTTCAGTGTATGCTTACCAGCTAGATTGTGCCGACGGCCAATTTCCAGATACCAGGTGCTAAAGGTAGGTAAAAACTAGAATAACTTATCTTAAATTCTCAGGGCTGATTTTCATATATGTTTTAAAGAATATTGTAAAAATTAATAAATTAATACTGCCAGACGCTTACCGCCGGCGGTAACTTTAGCCAGACGCTTTGAAGCTCCCAAAAAAATATATAATTTAAGTTAACTTATATTCTCAGTTCTGATTTTTATACATGATACTCAGGGAACTATTCCGATATTATCTGTAAGCTGCCAGACCTATTGGAAGGGTCAAACATCCCCCCAGACACACATTATGCGTCCCCATATGTATGAGCGCTAGAACATGATTCACTTGTTTAAGTGTGTGAGAGATAATATCATCATACTATAATATTATAAATGGAAAGTGTGTTTGTTGGTTTGTCCTTCAATCACTCTGCAACAGAGCTACGGATCGACGTGATTTTTTGCCTGGGTATAGCTTAGGATCTAGAGAGAGAGAACTATTGTAATATCTTCTGCAAGCTATACCCAGGCAAAAAATGACGTCGATCCGTAGCTCTGTTGCAGAGTAATTGAAGGACAAACCAACAAACACACTTTCGCATTTATAATATTATAGTATGATGATATTATCTCTCACACACTTAAACAAAGTGAATCAAGTTCTAGCGCTCATACATATGGGGACGCATAATGTGTGTCTGGGGGGATGTTTGACCCTTCCAATAGGTCTGGCAGCTTACAGATAATATCGCAATAGTTCCCTGAGTATCATGTATAAAAATCAGAACTGAGAATATAAGTTAACTTAAATTATATATTTTTTTGGGACCTTCAAAGCGTCTGGCTAAAGTAACCGCCGGCGGTAAGCGTCTGGCAGTATTAATTTATTAATTTTTACAATATTCTTTAAAACATATATGAAAATCAGCCCTGAGAATTTAAGATAAGTTATTCTAGTTTTTACCTACCTTTAGCACCTGGTATCTGGAAATTGGCCGTCGGCACAATCTAGCAGGTACGCATATACTGAAAGAACATTCGAACAGTACTCTATCGTACACAAATAATTGCTGAGAAAATAACTTAGGTCTGGCGGCACTGGGATCTTGCTCTATTTTTGTTATACCAGGTTTTATATTGACTTGACGGAAACGCGGTCGAACGGGATAAAAAGTATCCTATGTCCGTCTCCTGGTTCTAAGCTACCTCTCCACCAATTTTGAGCCAAATCGGTTCATCCGTTCTTGAGTTATAAATAGTGTAACTAACACCACTTTCTTTTATATATATATAGATTATAATTCAACACATGTCAAGACGGGCAGACAGAAAGTAGCCCCATTGCCGCTGGTGGCACCCGTTCACGAGCATGACGCATGACCCAGCCATTGCTTCGCTCAACCATATTTTAGGGAACGCAACAACCCGCATCACACGACACCACCGCAGAAATGTTAAAGAGAGTGTGACATACTTAGGCTACCCATCTTAAGGCATCGAATTGAAACTAACATTCAAATCAAATACTCATTTTAAAATATGACTTGTACACAAATAAAGTGGAAACTCTGAATAGAATAGAATTATTTTGATATACAATTACACAGGTTAATCATTACCTACTGTCTCATGAATCGCTGGAACGAATTACATCCACGCTTTTTTGTCATTTATATAGTCTTCAATCGTATAATATGCTTTTTTCATGAGCGTAGTTTTAATCGATTTCTTAAACTTGTGTAAAGGCAAGTCCAAGATCGATTGTGGAATTTTATTATAGAACGTCACGCCCATTCCCACAAATGTCTTTCGGACCCTCTTGAGGCGCAGTCGAGGAATCACGAGCCTATTTGGATCTCTAACCTGCCTATCTCGTAATTCACCCTTTTTTTTGTAATTCACAATGTTTTGTCTGACAAATATTATATTGTTATAAATATATTGTGAAGCTACTGTAAGAATGCCTATTTCTTTAAATTTTTCTCGAAGCGAATCCCGCGGCTTTAAATTATAGATTGCGCGAATCGCCCTCTTCTGCAATACAAAAATTTTTCCAATATCGGCCGCTTTACCCCATACTAAGATTCCGTATGACATAATACTATGGAAATATGCAAAATAAACAATTTTTGCAGTTTCTATGTCAGTTATCTGTCGAATCTTCCTAACAGCGTAAGCAGCAGAGCTGAGCTTGCCAGCAAGTACTGCTATATGGGTGCCCCATTGCAGCTTTGAGTCCAGGGTTAATCCCAAGAACACTGTGGAGTCCTCTGTTTTCAAGGATTCATTACTTATCTTTAAATTTTTACTGACAGTTCTGGTGTTAGGCAATAAAAACTCAACACACTTTGTTTTTTTAGCATTTAAAAGTAGATTATTTGCCGTAAACCATTCAGAAACTTGAGATAATGCATTATTTACATCGTCAAAATTGTCTTTTTTCCTATCGACTTTGAAAATCAAAGACGTATCATCAGCAAATAGTACAATATCGCAAGTATTTTGGACAAAATATGGTAAATCGTTTATGTAAATCAAAAACATGAATGGACCTAGAATAGAACCCTGGGGTACACCCATTACTGAGGCTGACCCGGATGATTTTACATCATTGACACACACTCTTTGAACACGATCCCTTAGATAAGACGCAATGAGGCTAAGTGCAATATCTTTAATACCATAGTGGCTCAGTTTAAGTAAGAGGGTCTTGTGATCAACGCAGTCGAAGGCTTTTGATAAATCACAAAAAATACCAATGGCATTCTGTGAGTTATTCCATGCATCGAAAATGTGTTGTAACAGCGTTGCGGCTGCATCGGTTGTTGATCGACCCTTAGTAAAACCGTACTGCTCAGGGTGAAGAAGTTTATTTAAGTTAAAGTGTAGAAGCAGTTGGTTGAACATTATTTTTTCGAAAATCTTGCTGAGAGTTGGCAAAATTGAAATTGGTCTGTAGTTATTCGGGTCAAATTTGCTTCCCGATTTATAAAGAGGTATTAATTTGCTACATTTCATTAGGTCTGGAAAAGATCCAGTATCTACAGATTTATTAAAAATTAAAGCAAGATAAGGCGCAATAATATCAATGATATTGTGAATTAATTTAACTGATATTCCCCATAGATCTCCTGTTTTTTTATTTTGCAATGATTTAAATGTTTTGATAATATCATATGGGGTAACGTGTTCAAACCTAAATAGTTTATTGCACTCAGAGACATTGCTTCTTAGAAGATTACAGGCTTCTGTTGGCGAGGAATTTAGAGAACTGGTCGTGGTTACTGGTATATTTTTGAAAAAGTTCTCAAATGTATTTGCAATTTCTATATCGGAGTCAATTACAAGGTTATTAAGTTTAAGCTCCAGTTTATTATAATGCATCTTGTTCTTACCCATTTCATCACCAATAATGTCCCATACTGCTTTTACTTTATTATCTGAATTGACAATTTTTTGTTTTATGTGAAGTGACTTTGCTTGTATGCACACGTTTCTAAACAATTTAGAGTAATTTCTTACATATTCTATAAACGCGGGGGTATAATTATATCGTTTTTCTGCATACAAGTCAAACAGCTTATTTCTACTTTTATAGATGCCAACAGTTGCCCAATCACTAAATTTTAAATTTTTAAATAATCTTTTGTCTATTACCTTAAAGATAGAGTTAAATTGAGAGTTTAAAAGATCAAAAAACTCACTATAAATTTCATCCGGACCACCCTGTGCAATATCAAGCGTCGGCAATGCAGCTGCGATATTTTGTTTAAATTGCCTTACTTTTTTTGTGGTAACTGGCCTATATTTTACTACTTTTGTTGTATTCTGCTCACTGCTCGGAATAGATATCATTTGTCCGCAATGATCAGATCTTAAATAAGTGATAATCGATTTTTGGATAATTTTACAATCACAGAAGATGTTATCAATACAAGTAGCTGAATTAGCAGTTATTCTCGTAGGTTCAACAAAAACATTTTCCACGTTAAAACTTTTAAACAAATTAAGTAATCTACCTGTAAAAGGCGTGTGTTGCAGGATATCTATGTTGAAATCTCCACAAATTACTATTTTTTTTGATGTCCTACATAGCTGCCCTAAGGCGTCCTCCATGACCTTCTCAAAATGAACAAAATCGCCCGAGGGGGGTCGGTACACGCAGACTATAATATATCGGTCCAGCTCAACACAAGACAGCTCAATAATGCGTTCCATAGAAAGACTAACAATGTCTTTTCGCTCTTTGCAATTAATATTATTGCGCATTATTATCAAAGAACCCCCGCGTATAGCAGTCTTTCTGGAGAACACACTTGACAGTAAATAACTATCAAAATGCATAACTAACTGATGAGAGTTGAGCCAATGTTCAGTGAGACATAAAATGTCAATATTAAACTCTAATAAATTTGAAATTAAATTTGAATTTCGCGGGTAGACCTCACCTTAAGGCTCGCCAGGCGCAAGTGATTTTAATATTATTATCTGTGTAGTCTAGCAGGACACTCTTGCTTGATTTATCTTTTCACTTTTTAGAATTTTGGTGCACTTTGGTAGTTAATTTGTCTTGTAAAATAATTAATCACTAAGGCGCCATCCCCACGGGCGGTATTTTTATTTAATCTTATGGCGGTAGAATACGTAAGCGTTTTTAATGAAATTTAAAATATGTCAAAATTTAGTACCCACAATGGATAGCGGCACTTAGACCTTCAATATTAAGTTGCATGATGCGGACTGAAGGTCCAACATCATTGGTTGAACACGCCAAACATAAAGGCTCTTAGAAGAGCCTTTATGTTTGGCGTGTGAAGACATTTCGCACCGATTGTTATTAGTTTGTAAGTTTAAAAAACGCTTATTTCGCCGGCAAGTTCGTCGCTCAATTAGCACCACCCAGGGTACACGTGCAGGGAGGTATAAGGTAGTTCCTGCGGGCGTGAACGACGGGGCATCCCCCTGAGGCGATACTATCGCGGCGACACGGCTGGTACTATCCGACGATAGTAGGACGGACTCGTCACAACTCTCTCGCCCATGAAGATGGCGCGTAAGTTCGATAGTTACCGTATATTGCTAGGTAGTTTGACATTATATTTCTATCTACTTACCAACTTATGCTTAATTTATTTGTCAACATAGTGAACAAGTAGTTTACCTTTCAATTACACAAATCTTTTATACATGCCATATTTTTTATCTTTTTGTACTGCTTTCACCGTTTGCACAGTCTTACAGTTAGAAAAAGGATTTTTTTTAAATTAATAGATAGGCTTGCGCTTGACGACCATCAACACTGGGAAGAATTGATGGGGTTTAAGTTGTAGCGCGCTTGTCTAGAAGATGCCTATTCACTCTTGCCTTGAAGGTACTCAAATTACAGGTGGCAGGAAACACGGATACTGGAAAGGTATTCCACACCTTGGCGGTTCGTTTCAGAAACCTTGAACTAAAGTGTATTAATAAGGCTAGATGCCAAAGAGTAGCTCACTGAATATGTCTGCGGATCCCTCTCCAATATGCAAGTGTCGGACAGGCAAAGCGTGCGGCGCATGGGCTCCATATGACGCGCTGGATTCACTTTGTGCACCATGAACTCGCTCAGGGACGTTTGGTGCTGATCGCCACTGTAATGAAATATCATCATCAATCCAACAACGCCTCACTACTGAGTACAAGTCTCTTATCAGATAAGGCTTACGTCCACCATGATGGGCCCAATGCAATTTGGCATGCATGTGCTATTTAATTGCTTAATGCAATGAAACACTTCCCATTATTTAATTTGTAACTGCACACCCAAAATTAATTTTCGAAGAACTGATGTTGAGGTTCCAAGGTGATGGAGTGATGATTTAAGACCGGAAAATACAGTGTTGGCAGACCCCCAACTAGGTGGACTGACGACATTATACGAGTCGTAAAAAGGAGCTAGAATACAGGTGGCTTAAGACCAAGACCTGTGAAAGTTCATGGAACCATGGATGCCTTAGTCCAGCAGTGGATGTCTAACAGTAAACCAACAAAAGGGAAATACAAGTTTATCGTTAGGTTCGCCATGCCAGCGCGAGCGACAACGAGAACATAAAACTTTGGAAAATTCAAAATGGCGGATTTTGGACGCCATGTGGGGTTCAAATTTTTTTATTTTTTATTCAAATCCTATTGAGTGGGGTATCAAATTAAAGTGTTTGAAAAGGTGAATATGAAAATATATTTTTCCTTTTTTTTCTCATAAATTTAATAATTGATATTTTCATTGATATTCTTTAAAGCAGTCAGGGTTTTTATTCTTTTTTAATATTTTGCTTATTGTTTCTCATATTTAAACTAAGACAACCTCAATTAGAACTCAATTTAACTACTTGTTTATGTGTAATGCTAGCCTGAACAAACTTTCAAGTTGGGGAATTCTGTTCTGTTCCTAAAAAATAGATTGCTCTATTTAATCAAGTATAGGACACAATCATTATAAATATGATGTACATTTTAAATACAGCTGATAACCTGAGTTGAAGGTCATATGTATCATGTTGTTAATCATCTGGCTTGGGCTAATGAAACAACCATCAAAATTGTGAAAATACAGCAATGTTATATCCAGCTTAATTAATACTGTGTAATAAGGATGTCTGTTTAGACATCCTTTGTCACTAATAAAAGTTAATGAAATACAGACAGCAGTTTTGTTATCACAATAAGCCTTTATAAGTGTTTTTCTGTGTTTGTTATTTATGTAAAACTCATAATAATCAGACTTATTTCTCCATCACCCACATCTGAATCTGAACACTTTAAAGCTGTATTTGCTCTGCTCTTACAGCTAAATCAGGCAGATCAGATAATTGCTTGTTCTTTATTTTATTTATTTTATAGAGAAACTAGCTGACCCAGCGAACTTCGTACCGCCACCAAAATATTTATCATTTAGGGGTATGGAAAAATAGATGTTGGCCAATTCTCAGACCTACCCGACATGGACGCAAAATTTCATAAAAATCGGTCCAGTCTTTTCGGAGCAGTTTGGTAACAAACATCGCGACACGCGCGATATTAGAAGAAAGTTATCTATCATCCAAATCCTACTATCCTACTTATATTATAAACGTGAATGTTTGTGAGGATGGATGTATAGATGGATGGATGTTTGTTACTCTTCATGCCACAACTAATGAACCGATTTGACTGAAATATGGATTGGAAATAGTATACTCAGGATTAACACATAGGTTACATTTTATCCTGGAAAATTAAAGAGGTCCAGCAGAAATTAAAAACCTTAATCCACTGATGAAGTTGCGAGCATCATCTAGTCTATTAATTTTTTTTGGTAAAAATACAATATTTGAAATGTAATACAGTATAATTATATTGTGCTTATTAAAAAAATATCCATACCTGTACTTGCCAAATCTTTGATTGTGGTAGTCATCTAGAGTTATTGTTGCAGATAACACTTTAATACTGATGTTTAAGCTTAAACTAGCCATTTCTAACATCTTGTTTATGATTATTTGGTGATCCATAGAGTTAGAGAAGAGATGCAAACGGCTGTAGCCTCCTACGGCTAGCACAAATCCTCCTGGTATATCCCTGACTTGGAGGATGCCTTGTATGTCACTGTATGGATAGCTGGCCAGCAGAGTATGTGTTGAGGGATCAAGTTGTTCTAGAGAGCACGGCCCCACTTCAAGTACTATGGGCAGTCTTGTACCACTCCAGTGGTGTTTATATGAGTGGTATCTCTGCAAACAATTTTAGGCCTTGAATTTAGGTATTCATAAAAAGATTTAAATATTGTCTCAAATGTGCAGTTTTTTCATCAGTGGCAGTAGGAACCAATTAATTAATAGCAATTACATTTAAAAAATTCGAATCAAAACAGATGCTCTTGCATCTGTTAAACATAACAATTTATTTATATCTAATTAGAATGATGCACAAAAATGCCACTTGCACTAATTAGATACTTGATAATAATAGATTGGTAAATAATAATAACTTTCTTACTTGATACTTAAAACTTCTAAATTACAGTAGAACCTTGTAAAGTGGAACTTCAAGGGAGACACCAAAAAAATTTGAGTTATAGAGTTTCCGACTTGAGTTAGGCTGATTTTATTCGACTTGTAGAGGTTAAGAGTTTAAGAGTCATTCTAACAATTGACAATAAAAGACTTACTACTACTAAAGTTCAAAAGACTGTGATATATATATATATATTTATATATATATATATATATATATATATATATATATATATAGAGATACCTTCACGGTAAATGTTGATCAGACGCGACTTCACGCGAGCACTTTGTTGATCCAAAAATGTATGTTGATCCGGCGCCTTTTGTTGATCCAATATGCATCATTGGTAACTAATGTAGATCCGACCGGATCAACATCTACACTCACGGAACTTCTTACTAGCGTTCGCCGAAGTTGATCCGATATACAATTCCACCTTGCGATAGTTACGGAAAATGTTGATCCGATTTAAATGAGCCAATCAGAGCATAGCAAACGATCGGATTGGCTTAAAGCAGCCGCGACGTTGCCGTTTCGTATCTTGGCCGTACGAACGTTTAAAGTAAAACTGGAGACTGGCCTTATGGAGAATGTTTATATTATCTTGCAATTTATGTGAGTATGTAGGTATGTTTAGGTCAAATCTTGCAAGATGAATTACAACCACTTCCCGGCTTCCAATAGAGCTGAAATTTTGTATGTAGATGTAAATCGGATGACCATGCAATATTATTGTGACATGGAGCTGATCTAATGATGGAGCTGAAAGATGGCTACGGGAACTGTAATAAAACGACGTAACCCCATCGAATTTGGACTCGTTTGATTCGTCTTGGCAAGTACTCTAGCCCTAGATGATATCCAGGGTCTGATGATGGAGCTGAAAGGTGGTTAAGGGAACTCTGTGATGAAACTACTTAACCCTTTTGAGTTTGATCTCGTTTAGTTCGTCTTGATAAGTACTCTGGTCGATGATTTGGGCTCGTTTGATTTGTCTTGGCAGGTACTCTGGTCCTAGATGATATCGAGGGTCTGATCATGAAGTTGAAAGATGCTTAAAGGAACTCTGTAATGAAACTAGGTAACCCTAACGAGTTTGGGCTCGTTTGATTTGTCTTGACAAGAATTCTGGTCCCAGATAATATGCAGGGTCTGATGATGGAGCTGAAATGTTGTTAAGGGAACTCTGTAATGAAACTATGTAACCCCATCGAGTTTGGGCTCGTTTGATTATAATCTTGACAAGTACTCTGGTTCTAGATGATATTCAAGGTGTGATGATGTAGGTCGCTACTAAAAGCTTGTATTTTAAAAAACATTTTTTTTATTTACACATGTTGAAATTTGAATAAATATGTAAGTTAACTATTGATATTGTATAAATGGACTGCTATAATTTGGACAAATTATCCATTGACACAGTGATATTTAATAATTTTCAATACTCATATTTAACAATATCTAAATACTTATCCTTATGAACTGTTTTCATTTTATTTTTAACTAGCAAAAAGCTGAGCTTTGTGAGGGCTCGCGTAGTTTTTCTAACGGGTACTATGTTCTGTTGCAACTTGCAGTGATGTTAACTCTTTGGTTTTCAAATTAATACTCAAGTAAAATTATGCAGCAATGTATTTTTCAAATTTGCATACTAATGAATTACCTACTTGAATGCATTAGTGCAAATTAATTGTAAGACCTGATTGTGTTCTTCTAAATAACATTCTTGCAAATATTGTATTCTATTCTAGGTACTCTACTCCACTCTACTCAACTCTACTCCACATTACTCCACTTTTCTCCACTCTACTCTATTCTACTCTACTCTATTCTACTATACTCTACTCTACTCTATTCTAATCTATTCAAGCTACAGATTAAACGGATAAAGGAGAGGCCCCACTCCGATTTTTAGCGGCAGTGACCGAGGCGTTTTTATTGCCTTTTGCGTATTTGCGTCTGCTGCGCGATTCCGCGTTTTCGCACTACTTACAGTACTTACAGTACTTATAGTACTTATAGTACTTACAGTAGTTACAAGGCTGCATTGTGAATGACCAAAATGATCATAGCGTAGAAATTAAGTGCCGGATAGAGCAGGCACGCAACGCATTTATGAAGTTGCGCCACTTACTCTGCAACCGATCCTTAAAGATCTCGATCTCTACCAGGGTGCACGATGCTATGTTTTTTCGGTTCTTCTGTACGGTGTCGAATCATGGACTTTAACTCAAAAGGGGCAGAAGTTTTAAAGACAATAAAGCAACGAAAACTGCAATATTTGGGACATATAATGCGTGGCGATAATTACAAATTGCTCCAACTAATAATACAGGGGAAGATACAAGGTAGGAGACCCCCTGGAAGAAGACAGACCTCTTGACTTAAGAATCTCCGGACATGGACTCAGACTGAGTATTATTCCTTATTCCGAATGAATGGCTTTGGCGTTTTTATGGCCTTTTGTGACTGCAACGCGTTTTAGCGATTTTTGAATACAAATATTCGGCGATTCTGCGATCCATACAAGACTATAATATTAATATTATAATATTCTTCCTATATTGAATAAGAATACGCTAGTGTCCGTGTATCTGTCTGTCCCATCGTAGCTGCCTAACGAATACACCGATTTTGATGCGGTTTTTCTATTTGAAAGACGTGATCGAGATGGTTCTTAGCTATGATTTACGAAGATCTGCTCAGGTCTTTGAAACCATCAGCTCATTTCATACTTGATTAAGGGGTCTTACAAGTTTTCACTGGTGCGTTTGATTTGAAATTTGTATACTGTTACTTCGAATTATTACCTAGGTAACCTTGAGATATCCAACTCCTCAGAAACTTATAGCACAGTACAAGGAGGAGATACAGTAGTTTGACGCCTTTGATCTCGTGGTAAATGCCGCCAACGTCTAATAATGCGCGATGATACCCGTGACTTTATCTGCCTAGGCAGAACCCGTGCAGCATCAGGATTGAGGAGTTGGGTCCTGGAATTTAACTATGTAGTCCTTAGTTGGCACCTAAAAAACTATCCATAATCGACAGTTAACAAATAACCATAGTACAGTAGTAGCAAGTAACCCTGCAGCATTAGGATTAAAGCGTTAAAACTAGAATTTTTTGGAGAACCATCTCGCAAAATTTCTGTATCGATTAAAAAAAAATCAAATCGCTTTCGTCGAACCTCTGTATGAAAGTATCCTTATTCTGTGCTTATAGTAGATATAGTGTGTATGGGCACATTAGAATGGTCTCAATCTCAATGAGTAGGTGTAAGATAGATGATTATCGAGGATCTAGGATCGAGCAGGAAGATCTGATGATAGAGCAGAAAACTGGTTAACAGGATTTCTGGTACATTCACATTTCGGGGATGTTTTAAATTTTTAATTAAAATTTATACTTGTTCTATGGTTTTGTTTGCGCTTGCGGCTACGTGACGTATTGTATTGTTTTTAATTGTTTTGTTTCTGATCAATGATATATTATTCTACTATTTTAGACACAAAAAAGCAAAAAAGTTGTTTCGCCGCGTGGCACATATTTTTAGGTTTTATTATTTCACTTAATTGCCAAACTATTTAAAAAGGATGGCGCTATAGCGCTATTCACTCGCGGAACGCCGAAAACGTAACTCGCACAATCGCGCTGCGAGAGTCCAGCCTCAACGCTGCATCTACTGCCTGCCTACATACAAGCGACGCAAGAGGAGAAGAGGAAGCTGCGAAAGCAATGGCAAAAACTGCGGTGCCAGACCATGAAGACGCGGCTGAACGCTCTGGCCGCCAGGATCTCAGATCAGATCTCGCACTGGAGACAGTCGCAGTTGAATCTTGGCACTCCGCCATCGAGCGAGCCGGCGACGACCGGTCCGGCATGCACCGCCTCTGCCGCCAACTCTCCGGGAAGCCGCCTCCGATTAGACCCTCATGGCCAGTGACGGAACCCCACGTTACCGCGCCGAGGATCGAACGGAGATGTTCGCGGGTCGCCTGGAGACGGAGTTTACACCCAACCCGACTGCGGATGTGCAGCACGTAGAGACCATCGAGCGACATGTGAAGGACTACTTCGAGTCGCCCATACTACCGACAGAAGAGTGTTCTCCCCGGACTAGTCCAAAGGATGGTTTGACGAACTAGACTGCGCAAAGCACCCAGTCCCGACCCAGTCACCAACGAAACCCTGCGTCACCTACCCCCGCGAATCCTCCGTACCGGGAACTTCCCATCATCGTGGAAGCTCGGCCGAGTCATCCTGATCCCCAAGCCAGGCAAGAACATCATGCTGCCTGGGAATAACCATCCCATCACTCTTCTGTCGAGTACCTCGAAAGTCTTCGAGAAGCCACGCGACGAACAGTTCGGTTTCCGTGCTGAACACTCCACCACTTTACAAGTGACGAGGGTACTGCACCACCTCGCTACCGCCTACAACAAGCGAGAGCAATCAGTCGCAGAATTCCTCGATATGGAGAAGGCGTTCGATTGCGTCTGGCACGCCGGACTCGTGTAAACGTTTAAACCATAGAACTCAAAATATTTTCAATATTCATAAATCAAATAAAAGCACTATCCTAGGTCAGCAATGATATATTTTGTGTCTTGCAATTACTACGGAACCCTACACTGCGCGTGGCCCGACACGCACTTGGCCAGTTTTTTTATTATTCTGATTCGGCTTCTGGCAGACAGCACTGGTGAAAAGATGGCATCTTTGCTGGTCCTATTGTTATTTGAAACGCATATTAAATACCTAGGCAGGTACTTACACGTATACCTAAACACAATCACAACTCTTTCTTCGTCCGAGGTTAAAAACTGGTAGGTAGCTACAAAAACCCGCGCAAACTTCTTTCCGCAATAAAATCTGTCAAAGTTTGATCCTCAAGCAGCTAACGCATCTTTCTTAGATTACTCTACCGAAGTAGTCTACTGGGTTCTCTGTTACACGCAGAACGCGACGTTGCCGCTTTGTGTTCGAGTACCTATTCGTCAATTTTGGCTCCGGATCAACTTAGTCTAAGTAAATGTCGCATATAAGTTAAATATATTCTGGATCTAAGAAATCATACTCAGTATGATTTTTTCGACCGTTGATGGATCAACAAATATTGGTCAAATCGCTGATGAGTATATTGAAAACCTGTAAGTGCAAATCCACCGACGTCACGCGCGCATCAAGGACGGATCAAAGTATATCAATTTGCGCGACGCAGAGCTGAGTAAACACGTAAAATAGGTGGATCAACATTTGTTCTAACTTCTCACTGGATCAACATTTACCGTGAAAGGATGATTATATATATATATATATATATATATATATATATATATATATATATATATATATATATATATATATATATATATGATATATATTAATAATAAAACTAAATAACTCAATATAGCAATAAAAATAAAAGTAAACAAGCACATTTTAACTCAGCCATAAATTCTTTTATCATTTCTTAGAATTAGTAATCCTATTTATTGTACTCTTACATTGTTTTCTATGAAACAATTACGGTCGGCAAAATCTTAACGGTGGTAACTTGTTTTTCTTCGAGCTATAGAGGTTATTAGTTTCAAATGTTTGAGTTGTAGATGTTGTAATATCAGACATTGCAAAGTTCGAGATGCAGAGGTCAAATTGCATATTTTTTCGAGATATAGAGGGAAAATATGTACCAAAATGGTTTGTATGACTTTCTGATTGTTTCTACTTGAGGGACTCGAGGGTTGAAATTTCGAGTAATAGAGGTTTTGGGGCTTAAAGGGAAAGGAACACAACAACGGAACAACATTTCGAGTATTGGAGGTTTCTGACTTATAGAGGCTTGACTTAACGAGGTTCTACTGTATATTATGTATACAAAGTTTTCGTCAATGCTTTCGGCATCCCTTAGAAATTCCAAAAACAGAGCTGTCCACCCAAAATATATGTAGTGTGGCAAGACCATAACAGCCTGTTAATTTATTAATAAATAGATATTATTCTATATACTTCACAGATGACTTGATCCCATAATTGATTTAAAAAAATGGTTTTATAATAATATAATAATTAATTAATTATCATGAAGTAAGAAAAGGGTTACAAGATTCCTCTAAAAAATTCCAAATTCAAAACAAAATAACAATTAAATGTACATCTCACTCACATAAATATCCTTAGGTTTCTCCGCAAACAAATGCCTGTACTTAAAAGCCTCAGTTATAATAAGACATTTGTGTTCCGAAGAAAACTTCATTGAATCCACCTTCTTATCCTTCTTCATGACAAGTGTGAAGTCATAATTATTAGATGGATTAGAATGCTTGGCAGAAGCTATGGTAACAACGTCGGAGTACTGCCATTTGTTGGTCACCTCCAAACGGTCAGGGTTGTAGGTTGTGATTCCATGAGTCCCGACTGAGAAGACTCTTTTGTACCTTCCTTTCCAGGAGTGTTTTGTGACAAGGAATGTTGCCACATCTTGATTGTCTTTTAATGGCATCATCTTATCATTGCCTGTGAAAAAAGTTAGCTATTTCCTATTTGTTGGTACTAGGTGCTATGCCGGCCCACGCTTATGCCAGCCTCAGTAGCTTCAGTTTTAGTGGCAAAACAATGTTGTGTGAGTAATTTCGCTTTATAGTTTATATTTTGAGTGCTGTCCACGTTTGTGTTATAAATTGACGCTGACGGTGACTTTGTTTGTTTTAGATTTTGTAAGCTAAAATGTCAAAAAAACGATCAACCAACGACTGCAGGCAAACGCAAATTCCAACTTGGAATTACTTCATTACAATTTTTGTAAAACAATATGAAGAATAATAATACTCCTAGTCAGATAATGGTGATGTATAGACATAAAAGGTGTGAAGAAAACAACTAAGAAATAAGGAACCAAACCAACTGCATATTGTCATGTAGCATTCAGACAGCTGGATTGGTAGAATAGCTGTTACACTTGCAGTACTGATTTCATTATATTTCTTTTATTTTACTGTTTTTGGTCAGATCTTATATACAAAACTGCATAATACATATTTGAATGTAAACTATCTAAGAAAAAATCTAGATTTTTTTCTTTAATTGATAGCATCATCATTGGAATTGGAGCATTGGAACAAATATCTGAGTTATAGATGTGAAAATTGTACAGGGATAGGGTACAAAAATTTTTTTTTCCAGGATAATTAGATATTAAAATATAATCAACTAGAAAACCCTTGAAATACCTTAATGTACTGTACCTAGTATAATGGTTTTTACTGATTTTGCCAATAAGTATCCTCCCCTTTGTAAATATTAGGAACATGAATACGACATTTAAACAATATGCGGAGAGAAGCTAACTGAGCACCGCGCAAATACAGGTTTAAAGGCTACTTACAATTTTTAGTTGGTCGAATAAAATTTAATAATTCATCTATTATTATTCGATAAGATTATCATATTAAACAAAACATTCACAAATTATGATTATGATTGAATTGAAGAGATACAATGATGATCACAGAATACTCTACAAATTATACTGTTCCTGGGCCCTGATCACGCCCTGATTCTGTAATTCAGTTGCTATCAAATAATGATAGCCACTGACATATATTTTTTATCCATTGAAGGTTTGCTACGAAAATGATACTTTTATTTTAATAGCAAACCTTCAATGGATAAAAAATATATGTCAGTGGCTATCATTTTTTGATAGCAACTGAGTTACAGAATCAGGGCCCTGGTCTGTGCTCTCCTAGCCATAAACCACGCTCCTAGCGGAGATGATGATTGAGCTCAAACCAAAGAGAATGTAATGGAGGTGCCTTACCTACAAAAATCGGGTGCATACCTACAGAAAAAAACTCATAAAATGGCCGCCCATTAGGGAGTGTGCTTCGAAACTATCGACATCGATAAGGAGTGAAGCGATAATCAAGCATTTATGTATACGTAGTATTTATTGGTTATAATAATTACGTAACGTACGTTTGTACTCTATCAGGTACATATTATTCGCGTGGATTTAGGTTTTTAAAGATCTTGGAATATCCAAACAGTTTCGCTGCCGTTTTGTGAAATTGAAAGAGATCACCATATATAAAAAAGTACTCATTTATAAATTATAATATGTATCAATCGTTTGTTAATTATAAACCACTATTTCTTTTCATTAAAAGAGCAACTTGCTGGCTCATAGTAGTAGAATTTCTTTCTATAAGCGGTGGTAGAGTCGAAACATGACGTGCTTAGCATGAGACAGCTATCTGCATGCCCTACATATAAATAAACAAATATAGAATACTAGTAGACCCGGCGAACTTCGTACCGCCAACTTATATTTTATATAAATAAAACAAATAAACTATCCTAATAAAAAAAAAAACTATCCTATCTTTCAAATTGGACTAAATTACAGATAGTAACGAAGTTTGATCAAATCACTTTAATTTAAATTTAATTTTATATCAAACAATATATTATTATCACACAAGTTAAATAGTTTAGGAGTCCATCGTGGACAAATAACGTGACACGTAATTTATATATATTACTAGCTGACCCAGCGAACTTCGTACCGCTTCTTATCTATATAAATAAAACAAATAAACTATCCCAATTCAAAAACTATCCTATCTTTTAAGTTGGACCAAATTACAGATAGTTACGAAGTTTTATAAAAATCGGTTAAAATCGGTAATTGAATTGCACAGGGATTATTATTAAATCCACCTCTTGCTCTTACCGCAGAAAAGAAATGTATCACACGATCTTTTCATATTTTATGTAGAGGGATGTGTGTTATATTTATATTTTCCACGCCTATAGCACCCATCCATTTTTTTCTTTAAGTTTTCATTAGCCGGAAACGATAGCAGAAAACACGGACATTATCATCTATTATATAGAGGTATTAGATTCTAGCATTTATTATTTATGTGAAGTATTAAAATAACCGGACAAATGATATAAATTTCAACTATAAACACCAAACTTCTTGTATTATCTGATAATATGGTGATGAGCAGTACCTAATGCATTAGAATTTATTCAAGTCGTTTAACGTCACCTATAATAATATCGACAAATCGATACTCCATTGACACAAATCCAATAACACGCAACTACTTGACAGGCTGACAGCTGAAGTTCAACCAATAAGAGTGAATACATAATGTGTTGTACATAAGGCTCATAAAATGGCGGATGGCACCCGGCTTGACTAGTAGTTACTTTATATACTTCATCTCCATCTATTTCCTACCTACCATGCTACCTTCATGGTAATCACTACGTTTCACTATGGCTACGTTTCACTATGTCAAGTCAAAAATGGTTCAAACCATAGATAAAATAATATACTGACAACCCCTTCCTGCCACCATAGTACAAACAGAATAGTAGGCTAACTTCATACAAAGTGGCCGCTGCCGGTTTGAATGTATGCGTGAGCAGCGGGCGCCGTGTACGCACGGAAGTTTCACGCACACATTCGCAAAATCTCAACCGGCCGGCCGATTGAGCCGGTTGAGATTTTGCGAATGTGTGCGTGAAACTTCCGTGCGTACACGGCGCCCGCTGCTCACGCATACATTCAAACCGGCAGCGGCCACTTTGTATGAAGTTAGCCTACTATTCTGTTTGTACTATGCTGCCACCTTCCTGCGTTCAACTACATAAGCGCCTTATTCATTGTCCATCATAACTAATACCTAATCTGTGTTGTCCATCTTGCTGACGCGGACGTCCCGCCCGCGCCAAGGTCATGCAGGATGCACGATAAAAAACGATAGTGAATAGGCTTGACGTACGAATGAAAGGCGCTTTATCTTGTTATGTGGTTGTACCAAGGTTGTACTCATTTTATTAATCTAAACATAGAGTAAGAAGTCAAGCAATCGTCAACTCTACCGATCAACCAATCGCGAATTGACAAATCGTATACAGGGGTAATATGGTCGTAATTCCTAGTTCCATGGCACCATTGTCAATAGAGTACTAAATAAGGCTCAGAAGGGCTGGAACCCAGAGCCGTAGCCAGTTATAAAAAAAAAAGAGTACTAAATAGATCTTAGAAATAGGAAGAGAGTCGTAACTCGTAATTCCTACTTCCATGACAGATCAAAGACCGAACATTTGTATTTTCAACTAAAAATGATTTTATGTCAACACAACATGACACACAACTGACGTCAACGAAATATGTCATACGTTTTCACTAGTGTCTATGGTATTTTAGGATTTTTAGGTTATTAAATAAATGTAAAGCTTTCATCATCTTTTTTATTATTTATTAAAAATAAAATCTTCTTACTCTTGCTTTGATAGTGATATACTACAAAATGGTACTTGACCTAGACTTGTTCCGCGCGGACAAAGATGGAGATCCAAACAAAATTCGCGAAAATCAACGCAAACGTTTCAAAGACGTTGGTTTAGTGGACATTGTAGTTGAACAGGATACCTTATGGAGAAAACTACGCCACGACGCTGACAATTTGAACAAACTTAAAAATGTGTGTAGCAAAGAGATTGGTCAGAAGATGAAGAGTAAAGAACCGGTAGGTCCAGAGGATGAAGCAGTGCCCCATGAAGTTTGTGAAAACCTTATCAACCTCACGGGAGAGCAGTTACGGCCTCTTACCGTCAATCAAATTAAAAAGGTAATATAAGATTAGCCTAGAACCTTACAGGATTAATTATAAGCCTTTTATTTTAAGTGTAATTAAAAATTTTGCCATACCATATGGCATCACTCAGCGGGCGATGGAGAGAGCTATGCTCGGAGTGTCCCAGCGGGATCGAATCAGAAATGAGAGTCACCGACATAGCTAAGCGAGTCGCGATACTGAAGTGGAAATGGGCGGGCACATAGTTCGAAGAGCGGATGGTCGTTGGGGTCCCAAGGTGCTGGAGTGGCGACCCCGCACCGGGAAGCGCAGTGTTGGCAGACCCCCCACCAGGTGGACCGACGACATCAAACGAGTCGCAGGGAGCCGCTGGATTCAGGCGGCGCAAGACCGAGGTCTGCGGAAGTCCATGCAAGAGACCTTTGTCCAGCAGTGGACGTCTATCGGTTGATAAAGAAAGAAGAAGAAGATATGGCATACGTAGAAATAAGTATGTCAAGTTAACTAAGTTGGTGAAATGGGTAGCTTTTGAAATGTGCAGACTAGTGTGGTGTGCTAGAATGTGAGCTTGCTTCAGTCTGTATGTTTGAATTATATTTTGATGATGTACAGCATAGTATAAAATCTTAGGGATTTTATACTATGCTGTACATTGTACAGCTGTACTATTAACTTCTGCATAATTTCAACAAATGGATATGTATCTCTCTGCACCATTTATTTATTTTATTTGTTCACCATTATAAACTATCTTGTGTCTTAGTCAATGTCTTAATAGTGTTCTATTAATTGCCTTTATATATTATATGTACCACACTATCTTGGATGAGAAAGAATAGGACTTGCCAAGCGCACACATTCCCCTCTGCTGTAGTACATGTACAACACATGTGTAATTATTTGATTGTCTGATCATTTTCTGTAAGTGTGACAGCTTTTGAGTTAGTGTGCGCTTATAGAGACGTAGTGAGTTATAGTTTTTGCAATTCACGAAGGCGAGTGAGCTTTACTTGTGGTTACTTCGTGTACATGCACATTGCATAAGTGTGCGTGCCTGACAAAGCCTAGGTGGGAGCTGGCAGGCGCGAGCATTGCTCTCGCTCACACTTATACAGATACGACACACACACAACCATAAGTCAGTCACCCTCGTGAATTGCAAGAACTAATAAATGTGTGCTCTACATATTTACCTCACCTCCAGCGGAAAGTGGCAGAATTTATTTTGTACTAAATCTGCTTTAAGGCACATCCTATTCTTTCTCGTCCAAGCACACTATAATGGTATGGGTTTTCTTGGGATATCAATAGGATATGTTATACCTCTCCAATAAGATAACTGGATTTTGACACTTATGTTAAACAATTGTTATATTCACATGCTAGTGATAATAAATTGGTCTGATTTGATTGCCAAAGTCAATCACCCATGTGGTTACCAACTTGGGTCAATACTGCTTGATCTGCATATTTAACTGAAATGCCAAATTAAAAAAAATTATGTCATGTTAACTAGGTCACACATCTCTCAAATAATTAATGTCTGTATTATTAAAAAACTAATCTGATATAGTGTAATTATTTAATGCCCTAGGTCAGAATACTAATAGATGATGCAATCACGAAGAATGAACAAGCTCTTGTGACTGCAGAAAAATCCCGCTCTGCAGCCCTCAGAGAAGTGGGTAACCACTTACATGAGTCAGTGCCAGTTGATGATGATGAGGACCATAATGGCATTGAGAGGACCTATGGAGACTACACTGTGAGGCAAAAGTACTCACATGTTGATCTCATTTGCATGATTGATGGTAAGTGTCTGGACAGTCAGACTGCATTTGGGCCACATAATTGCAGTTTTACTGCAGTTATATTTCATTATTGCATTACAACTGTGGGCGGACTGTACAGTGTGCAGTCTGCTTACATTTTGCAAACCATAAATCTTGAAAACAAGTATATATTCAGATTTTTTTTTGATAAGTAATAATATCTATAATTATTTCATTAAGCACTAATATAATAAATGCAATATTGGTTTCATTTGTCAGTCTGGTCACAACAGAGCTAGGGAAGGACATGATTTTATTCATGGGCATATAGCTTAGGACCTGGAGAGTCCAAAAACAAACATTTCAATTTTTAAACCTCCACACAGACAAAGTGGCAGTCAAAAACTAGAATTAAAATATTTTTGTTTGGTTGGGTTTTAAATAATTAAAATCAGTGCAGGGAAATACCCTGTGCAGCACTTACCATGCTTTTCTTTTATAGTTGTTTGAATTCAGGTATGGACGGTGAGAGGGGTGCTGCTGTGGCTGGTGGTAGAGGTTATTATCTCAAGGGGCCAGCAGTATTTCTGGAACAGGCCTTAGTACAGCTCTCTCTTAGAATACTCTTAAAAAAGGGGTATACACCACTTTACACACCTTTCTTTATGAGGAAAGAGGTAAGTAAATTAATTATTAAATTTTTAATTATAATAGACAATATATATCAATTGTAACAGTTCATTGAGGGATTAAATAATTTCAAAGTTACAAAACTTTAGAAAAAAATAAAAAAAATATCGATAATGTTTTACTTATTTTTAGTAATAAATAAAAATATTTGAATAATGTATTAAGAGTTTAACTTACCCACTGCAGAGTGACTCTTTGATAAAGATTTCAGAAACTTCACTTAGAGTTGATCAAAATTTCATTAGTGCAGTTAAATCCTTGGTTCCTGTCTATGGCAAATTCCTTATTTGAGTAATGAAACTTCAGTTGTGCAAGTGATTGCATGCTTATTGATTGCATCGTTGCTATTTTCTGAAGTGAGACGATTATTTTTTAAGATAATTTAGTACTCCTTAAATATAATTCAGTAAATATTTTTGAGTGTGGAGGATAGTATTTATGAACCTTAAATTGTTGATTATCTTGAAATCATTGGGTGTATTGACTGCACACATATATTGAAATAAGGATCCATAGTGGAATATGCTCTGCATTGTACAGAAATAGAAAACACAGGTTTTTACAAATGTGCAAACTGTAACTGGCCTGGAGTTTTATGTAGATTGCCCCAGGATCAAAATATTATCTGGAGTGTACGATCACAATCATCTCTGATTGGCAGACACTTTCTCGCTATTTACACTCACAAACTTTATGAAAATGGCTCTTTAGAATGTTAAGATTGGTTTTAGAATAATAAATGAAGATCCACAAACATGCAATAAATATTTATATTTAACTTAACCGATGTTTTAGTCTAAATGTTTTCTACATTTCTCTAATTCTAGTTTAACTACTTCTAAGCGCATTTTGCTTCTTTCTTCTTCCAAATGTGCTGCCCTTTCATTAGCTTCTGATGCCTTTTTGCCAGCTTCTGCTGCAGCCAACTATAAAAAATATATAAATGATATACAATATAATCATTTGGTAAAGATCTTGGAGGACCAAAGCTCGCTATGGACAACAGCACTACAATTAGGACTATAAGTGAGCTTTAATTTTACAAAAATTTGTATATCAGTCAGTATTTGTACATCATCAATCCATACAGACAAATCGGGTTTTTAATATTTAAAAGGGTTCTTTACCTGTGCTTTTAATATTTGAATTTCAATTTTGTTCTTTGCTTTTAAATGTTTAATCCGAATAAATGCCTCCCTTCGTATGTAGTCTGGTGGTTTGTGGGTCTCAATTGGAAGTGCCTGAGGTATTGAATCTACATACAAATGAGTAGTATTCTGTGGTATGCATGACCCACTCTGCTGTGTAGATATACCACTATCTAAAAAAAAATGCATTCAATAAAAAACTGCAGATATGCCTTAGAACAGTTTATCTAAAAAAAATATGTGTGTAGGTAAGGCTAAGGGAACAATTATCAATGGGAATAATTGATTTTGAGTCAATTGCCTTTCCATGAAAATAAAGTGCCTTTCCATGAAAAAAATTAAATTGAAATATGAAAGTCCCACAAAACCAACAAAAAATCATTTCTAGTTCTCATTTCGCTTGATATCACACCAGTTTTAAGACAATATAACAAAAAATTCTAATATTATTTATTATTTAAATTTATAAAGCCCTGCTAAAATACAGGCTAAAATTATCAATACCCAAACATTAAAGTACCAACCTTTCTCTTCTGTTAGATAATGTTGATTATGTAAAGGTAAATCATTTGAGGCAGAAGGAGATGTTTGACTGTAGCCATTTAAAGTAGTGTCATCACTGTCAAAAGAATAGTTCACCTCATATTTAATACCAGGAGCAGCCTATAAAATAAAGAAAAAGCAAACATTATATTATGAATATGTAAATATTCACTGAAATAAATTATTGTCACATCTTTACAAATTTATAAATGCGAAAATTGTGTTTGTTTGCTGATTTATTTATTTGTCCTTCAATCATGCCAGAATGGAGCTATGCATCTACATGCTTTTTGCAAAGATATAGTTGAGGACCTGAAAAGCGACATAGGCTACTTCTTATCCAGGAAAATCAAAGAGCTCCCACAAGACTTTTACTAAATAAATCCACAGACAAAGTCACTGCATCAGCTAGTACAATGTGTCGATTATGTAAAAGCTGCACCAAACATTGCTACAGTCCCAATCATGGTGATGGGCTGAATTAATTGTGTTCTTTCTGCAACAATGCATTTTAACCAATACTAAATACAAGCCTCAATAGCCCAACAGTTAAAGGTGTGGACTGAAAACTGAAAGGTCGCAGGTTTGAATCCCACCCGTTGCACTATTGTTGTACCCACTCCTGACACAAGCTTTCCGCTTATTTGGAGGGGAGAGGAGAATATTAGTCAAGTTCAACTTGGTTGATATTCTTTAAAAAAAAAAAGTAGTGGGAGATTTTTAACCAATCAGAGGTCAGCCATTGTTACAGTGATGCAATAATTTTTAGAGAATGCCACAACAGAATAAAAAAACATTTTTGACATTTATAATTTCTGAAATGACTATAGTCTGGCTGGTCTGGTGGCTTCGCTAGATCGGTAAAAATGTACAGTCAAACAATTTAGTATTCCAGCATGATGGCTAGTTGAAACCGATTTAGGGTAAAGTTTAATTAAAACTGCCATTCATTCACCACTGTATTGTCACCTACCATCAGGTGCAAAAGCAAATATCTTGTAATAGATAAAAAAAATTCACCTCTTCTACAATTGGTACTATAGTTCCCTGTTTAGATGATTGTGGAGAATCAGCATCACCGTCACCAGATCTGAATGAATTGCTACGTTCTGTTGCTCTCTCTTTACGGGTTACTGCCTTCATGTTATCCCATGCTCTCTTTAAAGTAATAGTGTCACGCTGTGAAATAAATTATTTATTAGTAAATTTATATGTTGCAAGATATCACTCATTTTACTCTCCTCAAATACTTCCTAGTTATACCCAAAAACTTTTAATCACTGTGCAGTTTTTCATTGTTACTAATCTCAAATATTAGGTTAGATTTTCATTCAGTGATTATAAATAGATATTAGGGAGACTTTGCGAATAGGTTTAGGTGTATTATTTTCAGAGTTATTGTAAATAGGATGCAGTAAATGCTATGATAACTCATAAGGAGTCATTATCACAGGCTTTCAATTAACAATTATCATTATAGTTCAGCCAATTTATACTGAAGCTTCACAACAGGCTAATATAAATACCTAATGGTGGAAACTGGATGAAAATCTGAAAAATCTGTGCTCTGGAAGGCACATTCAAGGATTCACAGGCAGACTTGACAGACGACTTTGTTTAATAATATAATATATTATGGTGATTACCCAGGAACACTAAACATACCCTATGTACGTGAGAACGAAAATTGAATTCCTCAGTTATTTTACTCCACGCCGCTTTTTTCTTTACAACAGACTTTCCGTCCGTTAACTTGGATTTTATGATCGGCCTCTTCTTAATCAGCTCTGTTAATAAAGCCTTTTCATCGGGGGTGAAATTAGCTACTCTTTTGCGTGGTATTCTCGATAACTGTTCCTAAAAATCAGTATTTATGAATGAAAATGGTACATGGATGCAAATATTTAAGGCGCATTTGGTTCGGTTGTTAATACTCACCATAATTTACTGAATTTTTTATCAAATCGAACAATATTATTCACTTTTTCACAATAATAAAAATGCGAATTGCAAACCAACAAATGCAACAAACCACCAACAACTATCAACAATCAACACGAACAAAATGTCAGTTTGACTGTTGACAAATACAACCATAGAGTAATGTGAATACAACTTGGTCCCACATTGTGAGTATAAGTGAGACTGAGGACTGAGCTGTCAAAAAACAAAATTGACAAAGTTTATAGATGTGCAAATGGGAATGATTACGTCACTCGAATAACTGAATAATCGATTATTTCGATTTCAATTTATAGATAGAAAACATTATTTAATAATTTCAATTTATAATTAGAATAACAATTTAAGATTTCGGCTACGATTATTATGTATTTTTGAAGATTTTTTATAGACGGTAAAGAATTATTATCGACAATATTCGAACCAATGGAGAGGTTGTGGCCTACAAACTGAAGAATTTAAACGTTATTGCCTAGTAAATAGAATCCACATTCCGACTAACATATCATATGAAAGCGAGCCGATCGTGTGGACCGGCGGCGGCGCGGCGGCCGCAGGAAAACTTTCGGGTGCTTTTATCTGCAGCCTTATGCCCTTTTCAAATGCATACGGTCACGTATAAAGTAGAAATATTATGTATGAGCTACAATGAGAGCTTTCACAAGGCGGTTTCATTAGAAATTCGAACTTTTTCATTCATATTATTTCGAATACTGAATGTTACAAGACCATGGATTTTTTTATCGTCACATAATCGATAGTTCAACTCTGCACCGTATTACACTCATTAGATTTTTCGCTCTTCTCACTCATCACTGCCTAGTTATTGACTCAATATATTATCTAATGAGTCGGTCGTTATCTAATCATTTTAATTTAATGAGTAGCTTTAACTACTAACTTTATCTACTAATGAAGCTGAACTGGCTTACTGCCGCACTCAGTCATTCATTGAATTATGATTAATGAATCATTGCCTTGTGATTAACTGCCGCACTCAGCCGCATGTATTAAATTATATATGAGTCGCGGTTATTACAAAGTTAATGACTTTCTTAATGACATAGTTGCATGGGATCTTAAAATGAGTATTTGAATATTAGTATTCAATTCGATGCCTTAACATGGGTAACCTAAGTATGTCACGCTCTCTTTAAACATTTCTGGGGTGGTGTCGTGTGGTGCGGGTTGTTACGCTCCCTCAAATATGGTCGAGCGAAGCAACGGCTGGATCATGCGTCATGCTCGTGAACGGGTTCCGCCTACGGGAATGCCCTACTTTGTGTCTGCCCGTCTTAACATGAATTGATTTGTAGTACTTTTTTTTTGGAACTGCCCCTCATTGTGGAAGTATTATATTTTATTCTAACAAAGTTGCATAGGTTAAATCGGCTTGGCATCCAGCTGCCCACAAGATAGTATAAAAACTTATTACAATGTAAGCTTCATAATAATATTCATAATAATAATAAGAGCAACCGCTGAGTTTCTTGCCGGCTCTTCTCAGCAGAATCCGCTTTCCGAACCGGTGGTAGAATCATGACTTGTCATAAGAGCCACAGGTTGGCCTATGTGAAATAAATAATTTTGAATTTATTATTTAATTAGTTAACTATCATTAAATCTATTACTAAATTGTCATTAATGTACAAACGAAGCGTTAACTTCTGATAATGAAACTTTAAAATCCAAGATCTCGTTAAGTAACGATTAGCGACTCTGAGTGCGGCAGTTTGAGTTTGAACTTTAATAAAGAGTTGCTAAGAAATTATTAAGCAACTCCGTTAGATTCGTTTTCGTTAAAATTTAAGCCAATATGCCGCCACTAATTTAGTAAAAGTTAAGGTACTGAATTACCTAGTAAGTTTTGTATTTTAGTAGACGGCTTATCTATTACCTACCTTTTAGATTTTTCCATCTTTCACCATTCGGGACAATGACATCTTTAATTTTTCCATTCTCGGTGATTAATTTTGATTCCTCAATGTGGTTATGTTTAGGTGATGCAAGAAGTAGCTCAACTAGCCCAGTTTGATGAGGAACTGTACAAGGTGGTGGGGAAAGGGTCCGAAAACAAGGGAGACTCGGTCGTGGAGGAGAAGTATCTCATCGCCACCTCCGAGCAACCCATCGCTGCTTACCACAGGGACGAGTGGATCCCGGAGGCTTCCTTGCCTATAAGGTTTGTATTATTTCAAACTGTAGATTTCCCCTGCAGGACAAAGGTCTCTTGAAATGATCGCCACAGGACACGATCATGTGCCGCCTATGTCCATCGACTTGCCTGAGATCATCCGTTCACCTAGTGGGGATCTCGTAAAAAGGGTTGCTATAGGCTGGAATCACATCTGTGCGCATCGATTCGCATTTTGTCGATATAAAAGTGTCATTTTGTATGGAGTCATTATTTTGTTTGTTGTTTAGGTATGCAGGTCTGTCAACTTGTTTCCGGCAAGAAGTTGGATCCCACGGTCGAGATACTCGCGGCATCTTTAGGGTGCATCAATTTGAAAAGGTAACACACTATAATAACAAGAATTTATGATATACTAGCTGATACCCGCGACTTCGTCCGCGTGGATTTAGTTTTTAAAATCCCTCAGAAACTCTTTGATTTTCCGGGATAAAAAGTAGCCTATGTCACTCTCCAGGTCCTCAACTATACCCATTGGTCGCGCCGAAGCGCTTTGTAGATTTAAAATTGTTAGGTTTGCTCAAATTTCGACCTTCCTGCCTTCTAATTACATCTCCTTATCTAATATGTCCCTGACCTGACCTAGAAGAAATGCACGCAGTTAATGCACTTCAAGTGTCATTGATGGTTTGATTTTCGTTCGTTCGACCCGACCGCACGCTTACCGCCGCGTATAACTACTTGCAACAACTAGTGATAATAAACCTGTGAATAAACTATATAAAGTGAACGGTGAAGAAAACGTCCAGCCCGGAAAAGCCCTCTGTTCTCTAGTGTAGCCGTTTTCTTCGGGACACGCGTGCACTTGGACGTCTGGAGGAGTCGACAAAGCCCGGCCGAGGTCAGTGCCAATTTCCTTTCTGCTCACCTAAATTCCTGTCCGCTACCTGTCGGTTTTGAGCAAACATTGCCATAAAAATAAAATAGATTACAGTCCACACGAAACCGCATTAGAATCTAGTACGCCCCGCGCCGCCATATTTCGTGGTTCCATTCGACCGGATTTAAACCGCTAACCGCCAACTTATCGCTAATTATCTCGATAGTTTATACAATTCACAAGTAGGTAATTATTTCGCGCGTCATATTATCTTATTCTCTAAGCTAATTAATCTCGTTCGCCCCGCATTGCTTAGGAAATAGGGTAATTCTTTGTATCGACTAGGTAGGTACAAAGGTCATACGTGACTTATTTATTGTAATATTAGTCATCTTAAATAGTTATTGTCCCCGCATAGTTATTAATTAATTAGTAAATCGTATTATTACCTACGCGTTATAAACGAATTCAATCGTACAACAGCTGTTCATCGATGCAAGTACCTATAATAATCTTAGATAACAATTAACAGGTGCGCTTGACCTTCATTGACGCGCGGCCGGTCAACCGCTGCCTTTCACTTTTAACTGAAATTCATAACATTAGGTAGGTACTTAGCTAATACCTTTACGCGGTAACGAAGATTATTCGCGTACTAGCACCAATTTAAGACTCGATATTGTTTTTTTCGTTTACTTAATACTCGGTCAAAATGCCAAAGAGTGTTAAAACGTCAGAGGAATCGGAAGACAGTGTCGATATCCAATTAGTTTTATTGGAAAAAAGACGCAACGCGATATTTGGGTATTTACAAGAGATATTCGATCAATCGAAGAATATAGGCGTCAAACCATCGTTACGGGAAGACTTCCTCGACGCAAGTAGCAACATAGACACGTTACGCTCCGAATTCAACAAAGTAGTTGAAGACTATAATGCTCGTTTATTATCGCTGAATCCTTTAGCGAACCCGGAGTTCGACTGTCTAATGTCATTCGAACGCCTATATAGTCGTGTGAAGCGTCTAGTCTCGCAGTATACCGGAGATAATAAGGTCGAGAATGAAGATGAGCCGCGAAGACTCAAACCTTATTTGCCCCCGATTCAGTTGGTGTCTTTCGATGGATACGACTTAAAATCGTGGAGCCTCTTTTACTCTAACTTTAAAACTATAATACACGAAAATAAGTCCCTTACGGACGCGGAAAAACTTTATTACCTCCTAGGTAAATTGACTGGAAAGGCGAAGTTAGCTTGTGCCGGTATCACACCGTGCGCGGAAAACTATAACTTAATATTTAAAACGTTGGTGGACAAATTCGAGGACAAGCGTTATTTGGCAACTTCTTATTTAGACCAAATTTATAACGTTAAGGCGTTGTCACACGCGACCCCGACGAACCTCGAAAATGACATGTCCCAGTTTAGTATGGAGGTTGGTTTTTTATTCTGAGTGTCAATTAACCAGAACCAAACTGTCATCACGTGAAAGAGAAAAAAAAATAAAATTAAACGCCATAAAAATAATAATTTTAGAGTCCTCGGTTTTTTTTAAAATTAATTATGAAAAATACCGTTTGTAGAAAATATTTTTCAATGGATGGTAACACTAAAAACTTTTATAATCTATAGACTATCAAATCTGGCACCGGATAATGTCACGTAAATGTCATTTTGAACCAATTAAATGTCATTTTGAACCATGGAACTAGGAATCACAGACAAGGAACTAGGAATTACGACTAGGTACTTTTGAACTGCCTATTCGAAAATGAAATTATTTGTTCCTGACAATCATCTGACATTGACAACTTACATAGAATAATATTTTCAGTTTTTTACCGGTGTATAAATCACATGGAACAAGGAATTACGACAAATCACAAGCAAAAAAATGAGTCAAAACAAAAAATTTTTTTTTATTATTGGAGGCTTTAAAAAAATCTGTAAATTATTTTGATAGAAGCCTTTTGGGATCTTTATCCAACTACATTAAAATCATCCTTGTTAGTTAAATTCAAATTTAAAAAACCAATTTTGGACAACTCATTTCTTGGACACCTTCGCGTCATCGATCGCCGCTCTCAAAAATTTAAACTTAGATAATCTGGCTGACTTCGTGTTTTTATATCTCGCTCAAAAGAAGTTAGACCCGGAGACTGTCCGCCTCTTCGAATTAAATAAACATAGTAGTGACATACCTTTGTATGACGACTTTATTGCTTTCCTCCGGGAACATATTAAGGTACTACAACGCACGTCTGCGAAACAAGAAGCTCCGAAAAGTGCTGAACGTAAAGTGGATACGGCATCTAAGCCGCACAAACCGCTCAGGTCGACGCATACATATACCACTACCGCGACTGCGCCTGTGCAGACTTCCTGTTCGCTCTGTAACTCACAGCACGAGCATCTTTATAATTGTTCCGCCTTTCATAAGATGTCAGTTGAGGATCGCTTCAAGTTTGTTAAGGCGAATAACCTTTGTATCAATTGTTTTGGAAACCATCGGCTGGCTTCTTGCTCCAGCAAGTCACGGTGTCGCTGGTGTGCCTCACCTCACCACAGTATGATCCATAGGCATTCCGCACACGCAAATTCCGCAAATTCCGCAAATTCCGCAATAGTTAATTCCGCATCTGCAAGTACAACTTCTGGTGATGCTTCTAAACAGAAGGTGCCCGGTGCTGCTGTGCACCCTCCTGCTACCACCAGCACTGCTGGCAACGACACCAGTAAGTCAAAATGTTCAAGTTCACCCGCACGCTCCAATGATGTATCGTTTTGTTCCTTGTCGAGTTGTAATATCTCTCGTGCGCCAACTACGGTGCTGCTTGCCACCGCACGCGTGATTGTTTTTGACGCCAAGGGGCATGAACACTCTGTGCGCGCATTGTTGGACAGTGCGTCACAGAGTAACTTCGTAAGTCGGAGTTTACTCGAACGCTTAGGTTTGAAAACGATTCAGAGTCCGAGCTGTTCGATAGTTAAGGGGATTGGAGGTACAACCAAACCGATTCAAGGCTCAGTCTCTATAAGATTCTTTTCTAGGTTTGATCTCAGCGTTTGTTTTAACATGGACTCGCTCGTGGTAGACAAGGTCACAGAACGCTTGCCCACAGTCCCAATAGATATTGCAAGTTTAATAAATTTCAACAATTTACCTTTGGCTGACGACACTTACTCCATCCCAGGAGACATTGATCTATTGGTTGGAGCTTCGATATTTCCGCATCTCCTATTATCACGTAAGGTTCAAGGTCAATCTGATCTTACCTCGCCGCTTGCCTTAGAAACGGTGTTAGGCTACGTTATTGTTGGTTCTGCTCCTGTTCGTGTTGATAGCTGCGCGACGGTTTCATACTGCTGTGCTACAGATCCGCTAGACGCTATTGTGCGTAAATTCTGGGAGATGGAAGAGGTGAACGCACCGAAAACGTTGAGTCCAGACGACACGGCGTGTGAAGAAATTTATAGCAACACGACTACTCGCGAAGCAGACGGACGGTATGTAGTCGCACTTCCATTCAAGGGTGATGTACGGTCGTTAGGCGATTCTGTTAAAAAGGCTAAAACCCGCTTCCTATGCTTAGAGCGTAAAATGTTAGCGTCACCTAAGCTTAAAGAGGCCTACGACAACGTCATTATCGAATACCTGGACAAAGGTTATATATCTCCCGCACCCCCGGACACGGAGGCGACGCAGAGTCTGCCCTCGTATACGATTGCTCACCATGGAGTCATACGAGAAGACAAGGTGACATCTAAGTTGCGTGTGGTTCTGGACGCTAGCTCTAAGACAACCACACAAGTTTCCCTCAATGACATTCTGTACAACGGTCAGAATCTGCAGGGGAACTTATTCAATATTATTGTTAATTTCCGCTTATATGGTATCGCTCTTTCCGCTGACATTCGTCAAATGTTTCTTTGCATTGGAATTCGTCCATGTGATCGAAGATTCCAACGCATTCTTTACCGCTTTTCCCCGCAAGAACCCTTAAAGGTTTATGAATTTAACCGCGTTTGTTTTGGACTTAAGTCAAGTCCATTTCATGCTCTTCGTACAGTGAAGCAGCTCCTTTTAGATGAAGGTGCTTCATACCCGCGCGCTAAAGAAACTGTAGATACGGGGTTGTATATGGACGACTTCGTCTACAGCGTCGATAGTGAACACGATGCTATCTCCACCGCTGCCGAAGTGATTGCTCTCATGAAAGCTGGTCAGTTTGATCTTGTGAAGTGGACGAGTAATTCGCAAAAGGTTCTAGATTCCATTCCGCTGTCTCATCGTCTTTCCACAGTTAAGGAGTTCGATGATTCTGAGCCACATAAGGTACTCGGCTTATGTTGGTCACCCGCTACAGACTATTTCAGTCTTAAAATTAGTGTTCCCGCGGAATCTTGTACTAAACGTACAATTTTGTCATGTGTCGCTAGAATATGGGACGTCATGGGCTTCGTCGCTCCCGTCGTCTTATACGCAAAGCTCCTTATCAAACAACTTTGGTTGTGCGAATGTGATTGGGACGATGTGCCACCTGAACATATTGTTGAACAGTGGTCTCGTTTCAAAGAGGAACTACCTTCGCTTGGCGAATTGAAAATTCCACGGCATGTAAGCATCGTGACTGGCGATATCATTACTATCGTGGGGTTCGCAGATGCGAGCGAAAAGGCCTATGGAGGAGTAATTTACTTCCACGTAAAAGACGGCAGAGGCCTTCGCAAGAACGCAGTATTTTTAATGACTGCTAAATCTAAAGTCTCGCCTCGTAAAGTTGTATCACTCGCGCGATTGGAGCTTTGTGCGCTTCTAATACTAAGCAGTTTAATTACAAAGGTAATTGAAGCCTGCAACAACCGCATTAATATTGACCGCGTTCTCGCTTTTTCGGACTCAACGGTGGCGTTGTGTTGGGTACATTCCTCACCTCATCGTTGGGATACTTTCGTGGCCAACAGGGTCACGAAAATTCAAAATGAATTTCCCGCTCAAACTTTTTTTCATGTGCAAGGCACTGAAAATCCCGCTGATTGTTTGTCGAGAGGTCTTACACCCGCACAAATAATTGATCACCCGCTTTGGTTCTCTGGCCCTAAATGGCTTGAATCAGATCCAAATCATTGGCCTGTTACCGCTTTCAATCCCTCCACTGTGTCACAGCCTCCGGAGGAAAAGAAACAAGTCCTTCTCACTGCAGAAGGCAGTGAAACAAATTTAATAATTTCGCTAGCAGATCGCTTCTCGTCATGGTCGAAGCTTTTACGTTGTGTGGTTTACGTTTGTCGTTTTGCTAAGCTACTACCGCGTCGTGATTCAGTAACCGCATCGGATCTGGATTACGCTGAAAATTTGATATTGCGTGAAATTCAGCGATTTCACTTCACAAACGAAATCGCTAATTTACAAGCAGGCAAGCGTTGCAGTCCAATGTTTCAGCGCCTCAAACCTTTCCTTCAGGATAAAATCATTAGAGTTGGAGGTCGTCTTAGAAACGCCGATATAAGCTTCGATTCCAAACATCCGATTATTCTGCCGCGAAAGGGTCATATATTAGATCTTTTGGTTGACTATCATCATAAGGTCAATTGCCATGCCGGTCCAGATTTGTTGATGTCCATACTCCGTCAGAGATATTGGATTCTATCCGCTCGCAATTTAATTCGAAGCCGGGTACACAAATGTCTACCTTGCTTTAGACTCCGCGCTAAACCAAATTTTCCAGAAATGGCTGATCACCGCTCGTGTCGAGTTACGCCGGCCGTAAAGCCTTTTTTGCACACTGGCACTGATTACGCAGGCCCCTTTAAAGTGACTATCTCTCGCGGTCGCGGAATTCGATCAACAAAGGCATACGTTTGTCTTTTCGTGTGCTTAACCACTCGCGCTGTACACATAGAAGTTGCAAGCGATTTAAGCACAGCTAGCTTCCTCGGAGCGTTTAAGCGTTTTTTGTCACGCCGCGGTTTTGTCGCTCGTGTACACTCGGATAATGCGTCGAATTACGTTTGTGCGAAGCGCACGCTTTCTGAATTGCACGACTTTTTAACGTCAAAACACTTCAGGTCTGAATTTGGTCACGTACTTGCAGAAAATCGCATCGAGTGGTCACTGAATGTTCCAACCGCTTGTCATTTTGGTGGCAATTGGGAGGCCAACATTAAGAGTCTCAAAACTCATTTATATCGCGTGATAGGCGACCAAATTCTGACCTTGGAGGAGTTCAATACTGTGCTTGCTCAAATCGAGGCAGTAATGAACTCTCGTCCATTGTGCCGCACGCTATCTAACGATCCATCGGAATCTCTCGCGTTGACACCGGCTCACTTTCTCACCCTCACCCCTTTAAAATACTTACCGGCTCAAGAGATAGAAGACGGTCCGTTACATTTGCTCTCGCGTCAAGAACTGATCGATAAACTTGTTCAGTCGTTCTGGAAACGATGGAAGACTGACTACTTGCATACGCTTCAGACTCGAAACAAATGGAACACGCCTACCAATCCGATCGCTAAAGGGGATGTGGTAATAATCGTAGTCGATAATGCACCGCCACTTCACTGGCCGTTAGGGCTAGTTGAGGAAGTCTTTCCTGGATCGAATGGTGTCACGCGTATTGTTCGCGTTCGTACCGCTACAGGTACATATTTGCGTCCTGTAGTGCGTCTTTGTCCTCTACCTAAACAGTAATTAGTTGTAATCACTCCGCGTAGGTTAGGGTTCTTATTTTAGTTATATAGATTAGATATCGTATTTTCTCTCCTAACTTTCGTAATTTTCCGCGTTGTAGTTTTTTGAAGGCAGCACTTCAACCCCGGGGGCATGGTCGCGCCGAAGCGCTTTGTAGATTTAAAATTGTTAGGTTTGCTCAAATTTCGACCTTCCTGCCTTCTAATTACATCTCCTTATCTAATATGTCCCTGACCTGACCTAGAAGAAATGCACGCAGTTAATGCACTTCAAGTGTCATTGATGGTTTGATTTTCGTTCGTTCGACCCGACCGCACGCTTACCGCCGCGTATAACTACTTGCAACAACTAGTGATAATAAACCTGTGAATAAACTATATAAAGTGAACGGTGAAGAAAACGTCCAGCCCGGAAAAGCCCTCTGTTCTCTAGTGTAGCCGTTTTCTTCGGGACACGCGTGCACTTGGACGTCTGGAGGAGTCGACAAAGCCCGGCCGAGGTCAGTGCCAATTTCCTTTCTGCTCACCTAAATTCCTGTCCGCTACCTGTCGGTTTTGAGCAAACATTGCCATAAAAATAAAATAGATTACAGTCCACACGAAACCGCATTAGAATCTAGTACGCCCCGCGCCGCCACCCATGCAAAAATTCACGTCGGTCCGTAGCCCTGTTGCAGCGTGATTGAAGGAAAAACCAACAAACGCACTTTCGCATTTATAATACTAGTAAGGATATGTGGCTCGGGTAAAATTTCCGCCTCGACATATGTTTCTAAATACATTTGCAAATAATAATTTTCCAAGCAATAAAATATTATCATCAGTTTAACTAGTAGGTACTTTATGTTAAGTATATCTATAATATGTGTGTTAGATCAATGGTCTATACATGATATACATCTATTGTAACTCTATGGTCTCTGCTAATAAACAAGTGAATCCAAGATGGTGTTTCTGTTGCTCGTAAAATAAAGAAAATATTTAATACCTACGCTTCCACTGCGCAATAAACCATTGTTAAAAATAGTTAAAAGATGTTTATGATTAATTTGAAGTGAAAATAAAGTAAAGAGTCAACGGCACAAGATGTCTACGGCTTCTACAAGCAACGCGTTGTTGCTACCAAAATTAAAAGATGGCCAAGATGGATTCTCAACATGGAAATTTCGATTGAGTCTTCTTCTAGAAGAAAAAGGATTAGAAATTAAGATAAAGCCAGAAACAAAAGAAGAACTGCAGGCTGATATCAAAGCTCGCAGCCTGATTGCGCAATGCGTGTGTGACAAATATATTGAAATCATTAAAAAATGCCAGACAGCAGCAGAGATGATGAAAAGATTAGAGGAAGTTTTCGAAAGGAAAAGCGTCTTTAACCAATTGTATTTAAGAAAACAGTTGCTATCAATGAAAGCAACATCTTCCGAGAAACTGCAAGATCATTTTTTGAAGTTCGACAATATTATATCGAGTTAAGAATCAACAGGAGCGACATTAAAGGATAATGACAAGGTGTGTCACTTATTGCTCACCTTGCCCAGCGAGTATGATACAGTAATCACAACGCTTGAAACAATTGACACAGTACTCACAGTTGACTTTGTCAAATCAAGATTACTGGATGCAGAACTTAAACTCAAAGGTAAAGAAAGTATAGCTGTAGAGAATGATCAATATAGCTTCATGACTTGCTACAAATGTGGTCGAAGAGGACACAAATCCTTCCAGTGCAGAATGGGACAGTCAGCACCAGTACGAGGTATACCTAGAGGCCAGTTTACACGAGGACATCAAAGTTATTCCCGAGGCGGTAACCACAGTAGAGGTCGAGGCGTGAACTACAGGGCATCATGGCAGTCTACCCGAGCAGCCCAAGCACAAGAAGAGGATGACAAGTCGAGTCAGCTGATAATTACAACATTAAGTACAAGAGATACAAGTCAAAGTGTAAGTGATGATAGTGTATGTTTAGTAGTAGATTCAGGAGCCACAGAACATATGATAATGGCTAAATATGAACAATATATGACCAACATAGTGTACCTAGATAAGGAAATGAAGATTTATGTTGCTAATGGACAATACTTAACCTGTGTAAATAGAGGTAAACTTAAATTAGTTTATAATGATAAAGTTAAAATAGATATTGAAGGGTTGATTGTTTCGAACTTGTCACATAATCTATTGTCTGTTAGGAAATTGCTCAGAAAAGGATTACAAGTTAGATTTTATAATGATAATGTAAGTATTAATAATACAAAAACTAGAGTTGTTGGTAACTTGAGAGATAAATTATATATCATAGAAATGAAACTTCAGATTGATCATTGTTTAATCTCTAAAGATTTGTGGCATCAGAGGTTAGGACATGCCAACAGGCATCAGCTCAAACTTCTGCAACTGCCATACAGCGAGACTCAGTGTGAACCTTGCATGAAAGGTAAGTCAACTAGATTACCTTTTAAGTCAGTACTAAAGCCACGTTCAAAATGTATCGGTGAACACGGAAATACATACGGATATATCTGGACCAGTGACTGAGCCCGCATTAACAGGTGAGATTTACTATCATACAATAATTGATGATTTTACACATTTTTGTGAAGTATACTTGTTGAAAAGGAAAAGTGAAGCGACTGATAGGTTAATTGAATATATAAACAGATTAGAAACACAGACAGGTAATAAAGTCAAGAAAATAAGATCGGATAATAGAGGCGAGTTTAAAAATGAGAAAATACAGAAATTTTGTCAAGATAAAGGAATAGTTATTCAGTATACAACTCCCTATAGCCCTCAGTCAAATGGTGTTGCTGAGAGAATGAATAGAACCATTTACAACAGAGCAAGAACATTATTAATTGAGACAGGTTTACCAAAAATGTTACGGGGTGAAGCAGTTAGATGTGCAGTTTATCAAATAAACCGATGTCCATCAGTAGCAATCAATTTTCAGTCACCAGTGGAGAAAATGCATGGAAACAAAAATCTGTCAAGATTAAAAGTCTTTGGTTCAAAGGTATGGGTACACATCTTACCAAAACAGGATAAACTTCTAGAAAGAGCAAAAGAGATGCGATTTGTTGGATATCAAAATAATGGTTACAGACTATGGGATCCTGAAAGTAATAAAATAATTGTGTCTAAGAGATGTCAGATTTGATGAAACACAAATACAGTATAAAGAACAGAAAAATGAAAATAATGAGGAAAATATTCTGCATGATGAAGATGTAGAAGATGATACAGAGAAAAACATTGAAAGAAATCAAACAAAGAAGACCGCTGAAGGTAATGAAGAAACTAGTAAAGATCAAAATGATGATGTATATGATGAAAGTGACTATGAAGATACTGAAGAAGGAATAGAAGAATCAAAGAATATAACAAGGTCAGGAAGAATAGTGAAGAAGCCAAGCAGATATCAAGATGATCAAGAAATCTACACAGCATATTGTTTACTGTCAAGTGATCCGCAAGATTATAATGAGGCAATAGACAAAGGATGGAATAAGGAAATAAATAAAGAATTAAATTCACATGAAAAATTGGGAACTTGGGAGCTAGCAGATTTACCAGAAGGAAAGAAAGCGATAGATACGAGATGGATTTTCAGAACTAAACAAGATGGTACAAGAAAAGCAAGACTAGTAGCAAAAGGCTTCCAGCAATTTACATTAGAAGACAACTATGCACCAGTTGCCAAAATATCTACCATAAGATTAATGATGAGTCTAGCAGTGCAAAAGGATTTACCGTTGAAACAATTTGATGTGCCAACTGCATTTTTAAATGGGAAATTAGATGTGGATGTTTTCATAAAGTGTCCTAGTGGATTGAAAATTGGTGAAGGTAAAGTTCTTAAACTTAAAAAGGCACTATATGGATTAAAAGAAGCACCCAGATGCTGGAATACAAGGTTTCATGAGTTCATAATTAAAGAAGGATTTACACAATCAAAACATGATTCGTGCTTATATGGAAAAGGAAACAATTGGATGTTACTTTATGTGGATGATATATTATATCTTGAAAAAGACAGTGAAATAATAAAAGAAATGGAAAAAGAATTTAAACTGAAAAGCTTAGGAGAAATTAGTAATTATTTAGGATTAGAAGTTACAAGAAACAAGAATGAAATGCACATAAAACAAACAAAAATGATCAAAAAGCTTTTAGAAAAATTTAATATGCAAGACTGTAAAGGAAACAAAACTCCAATGGAAACAAATTTTAGCGCAATTGCATCTTCAAATGTAGTAGATGTACCTTTTAAAGAACTTATAGGATGTTTGCTATATATTTCAACACATACACGTCCAGATATCACTTATGCAGTGTCATACTTGAGTAGATTTTTAGACAAGCCAACACAAGAGTTATGGAAAGCTGGTAAAAGAATTCTGCAATATCTTGGCTGCAATATACCAAATCAGGTGATTATAATAAACTTCAGGCTTATTCAGATGCAGATTGGGCAGCTGACAAAATGGATAGAAAAAGCACAAGTGGTTGTGTTGTATATCAAGGTAACAATTTAATAACTTGGTTCTCCAGACGGCAGACATGTGTTGCGTTGTCAACGGCTGAGGCTGAATACATTGCAGGAGCACATGCAGTAAGTGAACTTATACACCTAAAAGGTCTACTTTCTGAATTACTAAGTCATAAAACCATTTATGCTCATATCTTTATAGATAATCAAAGCACTATAAGGTTAATTCAAAATCGAATTAATACAAAAGCTTCAAAACATATTTCGATAAAATATCACTTCATAAAAGACATAATTAATAAGAAAGAAGTCTCTATGTCTTATATACCTACAGAAGAAAATATTTCTGATATTTTTACTAAAGCTTTGCCAGCCAATAGGCATATGTATTTTTGTAAAAGGCTTAACTTGTGTAATAATATGTTATTAGGTAACTAATTACTAAACTATTAAAGGGTTAAATATAACAATTCTATATTTGATAAAAATATGAGGCTAAAGTATAAATAAAACAATGTTTGTTTTTACTTATGATTTATTGTAAAATTATTGTATTAGTAACTTAGTCATAATTCATGTTTTGTTATTTTTCTGCATAGTTACAGCTAATGTTAATGTTATGGTGTGCATAATCAGTAATCACTCAGTCTTTATGTACAATTTATGATCTTTATGGGAAAAGCTCTATAAATTGAGGGGCTGTGTTAAGTATATCTATAATCTGTGTGTTAGATCAATGGTCTATACATCTATTGTAACTCTATGGTCTCTGCTAATAAACAAGTGAATCCAAGATGGTGTTTCTGTTGCTCGTAAAATAAAGAAAATATTTAATACTTTAGTGCTTATCACAATTTCATTATTAGTTTTGTGTACCATAAATGGTGTTTCTTATTCAAGGTAGAACAATTCGTTCTGACGTCACCTCACGACAACGCATCCTGGATTATGATGGAAGAGATGATCGCCAATGCTGAGGAGTTCTGTCAGATCCTTGGCATCCCGTACCGCGTCGTGAACATCGTCTCTGGCGCGCTAAACCACGCCGCTGCCAAGAAGTTGGACCTTGAGGCGTGGTTCCCAGGGTCCGGCGCCTTCAGAGAGCTGGTGTCATGCAGCAACTGTCTCGAATACCAAGCCAGAAGGCTGCTGGTCAGGTGAGAAATCATTTCTGTCATTTACTTGGCCAAAAACCAAATGGTGTACAGTGAAACAGAAATTGTTTTTTACCACACTTGTGAGTTAATAGTTACTGCGCGAATTTTACCTACCTTAATGTGAAGCAGCGAGGGCCTCATCCAGAGAATGACTTCCTAGGAATGAAACTCCGAAGACCGAACTATACAGTATAATATTCTTTGCCACACAATAATTAAATTACACTCCATAACACTAGGTAAAAACAATGGTGCACATTACAATGCAGGCTTCACGATAAAGGGCCGAGGTCAGAGCTTCAGCCCTGCCACGTCAGCATAACTGACTGTGGTAAAATCTTGTGGTAGAAAGCTCGAGGCTTCTTTTCAATTCGGTCTCGAACGACATTCCATTGTTTTCTTATTTCCATATTTAAATAAGTTCGACGCTCTCAACGGCCAGGGAAACAGCCAAGGAGGTCGCGATGCAGATGCGCCACAAATGTTTTAATACATGTTTAATACTTTGACAAATGAAAAACGGTAGTAAATATTATTCGTCTATGGCAGGGTTGCACAGACTTATGAAGACTAGGGGCCACTCGGGCAAATCATGAACTGATGGCGGGCCGGCCGCCAGTAGTATAGGTAATTAAAGACAATAAAGAATTGATAATAATTTATTTAAATTGAAAAAGAATTTATTAATTTGAAGCGTGGCACTGCATAGTGCTTACAATCTTTTTTATATTTGGCTCAAATTTACTTGTAGCAACACGTAAAACTGCTTCCAAACTTTCATTGGCAAGGCGATTTCGATTTTTTGTTTTATTATTATTTAGTATTGAAAAAGTTTGTTCACATATATAGGTAGAACCAAATAAGCTGGCACATTTCAGAGCGTTTATGCGCAACTTTTTGTACATATTTTTATCAATGCAGCGGTAAAAGTTCAGCAAGTCTCCTTCGTTGAATTTGTTGCGTAAATCTTGATCGTTTTGAATGTCGACAATTTCTAACTGCATTGACTCTGGCGCATTTTCAACTGAAATCGTGAAAGGATTGCTGAATATGTCCAACAGAGGTTTCACTTTTTTAAACTCCGAAAATCTGTCTTGAAAAGATTGAATCAAAATATCTAGCTTTTCTACATAACTGAAATTAATCGCAGTTTTGTTGAATTTTTCAGCCATTTTCTTATAATTCGGAAAATGATTGTAATTTCCAGAATTCAATTGTGATCTGAAAAGTGTCAGCTTGCATTGAAAGGATGATACATGAGCGTAGAGCTGGGATATCAGTTGATTTTTGCCTTGAAGCCGTGTGTTCAAGACATTCAAATGATTTGTAATGTCAACTAAAAAAGCCAAATCACACAACCAATCAGGATTTTTAAGTTCCGGGACATCCCTTTGCTTTTCCGCCAGAAATATTCCAATTTCTTCTATTAAATTTAGAAATCGTTCCAGTGTCAATCCACGGCTTAGCCACCTTACTTCTGTATAATACAGTAAATCTCCGTATTCGCTTTCGATGTCATCAAGGAATTGTTTGAATTGTCTGTGATTGAGTCCTCGTGATTTTATGAAATTTACAGTCGAAACTACCACTTTCATGACATTTTGAAATTCAATTTTTTTAGAACAGAGGGTTTCTTGGTGTATAATGCAGTGAAACTGCATGAGATCTTCAGCGTTTATGTTTTTTCCTTGCAGATGCTTTTTCAGCAAAGTAACTAGCCCGGAATTGACACCAATCATCGAAGGAGCACCGTCAGTCGCAACTCCCGATAATTTTGATAAGTCCAAATCAGTTTTTGAACACTCATCCAAAAGTACATTGAGTATATCAACTCCTTTGGTTTGACCTTTCAATGAACACATTCCGAATAACTCTTCTAAGACTTCAAAATCTTGAGTAGGACACCTCGTATGAATATGAGAAGTTGAGCTGTGGAACTAATATCAGTGGATTCGTCGAGTGCTAATGAAAAAAATTCAATGATCTTAGTTTTTTCAATTAATTGTTCCGCAATATTACCTGACAAAGACATAATTCGTCTTTGGATAGTCATACGATTCAGTTGAATTTTCTCAAACTTTTTTGCTGCTTCTGGACACATTTTCTTAGCGGCAATTTCTATGCATTCTTTTACAAAATCGCCATCATTGAAGGGGCGACTTCGCTTTGCTATCATTCGAGAAATTTCATAACTAACTTCTGTAGCTGTTTCTGAATCTTGAATGGGTTTTGTAAACATAGCTTGCTGACCAATAAGCTCCCGTTTTAAAGACAACATTTTTTGCTTTCTTAATTCGCCTGTAAACTTGGTAAAAGAAGGATGCTGCGTTTCATAGTGCCTTTTTACATTATATTCCTTTGCAATCGCAACAGAATTCTTGCAAATTAAACAAACGACTTTGTTATGCGACCATACAAAAAAGTATTTCTCAGTCCAAATTTCTTGAAACTGCCGATTTTCATCTTTAACCTTACGTTTTTTACTAGGTCCTGGCTTCTCCATGTTGCGTTATAATCCTGGCTAGGATTAACACAGCACCTAAAAACAATTACAGTACCTACTTAAATTACCCATTCTTTTTTAAATATATAAAAAATATATTGAAAAAAATAATTGATTAAATTCCTCAGAAATTTTAAGATTTTTATATAGATTTTATATCTGAAATTATGACGTAATTATTACAGTTAGAGAAATTCTGATAAAAATAGTAATTTCTTTGTTTTATTTTAATATTTGGCCAACATTAAAGCTAAATTTGATTAAAATTGATTAAATAGGTAGGGAAACACTTATTAATAACAGAGTTTTACTTACGATTTCACAACACAATTATACACGGCACTTGACGGGTTGACTCTGGAGTCTGGAAGCTTCGTGTATCTACTCGTACCTACGCGAGCAATCGGGTATTCGGGACTATTGCTATCTCGCTTGCTCACACCGCGCTAGAAAATTCTTGATTTCTCTACTATTTTGAACTTTATATAAAGGCGGCAAGCGATGTTACTTGACTTAGCATTTTTGGGCGCTAGATTCAAATAGCGCGCGCGCGATATTCAAATTACTTTTCGAACATATTTTTTTTTGTTTTATTCTGGAATAGAATTAAATATTCTTCGAATGTACGAGAGTATTATTTTTGCTGTCGGCGGGCCACCAGTATTCGACCCGCGGGCCGCGGTCTGTGCATCCATGGTCTATGGTTTAATACAATGCGTGAACTAATCCCACACTTATAGTATAACACTTATCCATGTAAAATAGTATGAATCTTAGGTCATTTGAGTTCCAAAATGAAAACAGTAATCAACAATACACGGAACTTGACGTGAGCCAGATAAATATCATTGTAATGTTATCGAACTTGTGCGGCAAAACTCAGTTTTGTCAGTCCAATATTAGTTTTTTATCCTATGACAAGATAATCCTTGACTGCGATCTCACCTAATGGTAAGTGACGATGCAGTCTAAGATGGTAGCGGGCTAACTTGAAAGTGGTATGACAGTGAACATTCAACCCATACCCCTAATCGGTTTCTACACGCCATCGTGCCGGAACGCCATAAATGATATTTATGATAATTTATGAGCAAATTTATTGAAGAATTACTATATATTGTAGGTATGGGCAGACTAAGAAAATGAACGCAGCTACAGAGTATGTACACATGTTGAACGCAACCATGTGCGCTACCACGCGCGTCATCTGCGCGCTGCTCGAGGTGCATCAGACCGAGGACGGCGTCAAGGTAATTAGAATGAATGCAGCTACAGAATATGTATCTACACGTCATGTTGAATGCAATTTTCTTACAAACTTTGAAAATATGTGTCATGATCAGCAACCCATCGACGGCTCACTAAATGCAGGTCTCCTCTCAGAGAAGGGTTATAGGTCATAGTCCACTACGCTGGCCCAATGTGAATTGGCGGACTTCACACACCTTCGCGAACATTATGGAGAACTCTCAGGTGTGCAGGTTTCCTCGCGATGTTTTCCTTCACCGTTAGAGCACATATTAAATTGCTTAGGCGCACATAACTCCGAAAAGTCAGAGGTGCGTGCCGGGATCGAACCTGCGACCCCCTGAATAGGAGACCGCAGTCCTAACCACTAGGCTATTACTGCTGTCACATGTGTACCTACATTGCCTTTTTTTTTTGGAACTACCCCTCATTGTGGTTATATTTTTTATTCTAACAAAGTTGCATAGGTTAAATCGGCTTGGCATCCAGCTGCCCACAAGTTAGTATAAAAATTACAATGTAATAGCTTCATAATAATATTGTAAAATGATTATTTTGAAAAGAGCAACTGCTGAGTTTCTTGCCGGCTCTTCTCAGCAGAATCCGCATTCCGGACCGGTGGTAGAGTCATGACTTGTCATAAGAGCCACAGGTTGGCCTACGTGAAATAAAAATTTAGAATTTAAATTTGAATCATAATTGACACGAAATAAGCTACTATCATATTATGCGACTCATTTAAGACACAGGCATCGATTGATACTTAAACTAGCGGCACGCTATGATGGCCGGTTTGACACATTACAATAGTGATGTGGAATGTCAATTTATTCTCGAACAAAAAACAATTAAGTTTTGTTTTTGTACCTGATTAAATAGGTTTAATAAAACAAAAATGTATATGTTTATTTAATTTATTTGAACGAACTGAATATTTGAATGAAAATGAATATACATACTTTATATGCACACAAGAAACATATGAATACAAAAGATACCAAAAAAGGTGCCACAAAAGGCCATAATTAATCAGATTCGTCCATACTACTATTTTCACTGTCGTCACTGCTATCATCACCTACATTAATAATTATATGTTCGTTTTCTATAATATTATCTATTTTCACATCTCTTTCATAATCTTCCCTTATTAATTTAACAGTTCTATTCACAACCTTTTCCCAGTCTCCTTTAGTCACATGTTCACAAGCTTCTTCTAATAATTTTAGCATTTTTTTTGTGGTAAATGGGGGTTCTGTATTGTGTCTTGCAGCATATCCCTTAATTTGAGCCCACACCAACTCAATCGCATTATACTCACAATGGTAAGGCGGTAACCGTATAACTCTGTGCCCATGTTCTAATGCTATTTCGTCAATGACGTATCGGATCTTGGTTGGTTTGTTTTCTTTTAAAAGACGTACTAATTCCGCTTTTAACATATTCATGTTTGCATCTACGCCATTTTTACGAAGCCATGCGACGATATCAGCTTTCTTTTGGGATTGGGCAGGTGGCTTGTCAATTTGCATCGAGTGGTATGGGGCGTTGTCCATAATTATAATAGATGGTTCAGGGAGGCTACACAACATTGAGGTAAACCATTCAGTAAACTTTTCTCCATTCATGTCTTCATGATAGTCTCCAGTGGTTTTTGACGCAAAAGCCATGAGAGAACCTTCGACAAACCCGTTGATGGTTCCGGCGTGACAAATTATAAGTCGCGATCCTTTTCCTACAGGAACTTTGGAAGTAGATGCTGCTGTGTCATCGTTCCAAGAACGGCCTACAGTATGGTTAGCATTAAGCCATGTTTCATCCAAGAACACAACATTTTGCCAATTTTTGATTTCTTTCACTTGCCGTAAAAAAGTATACCTTGCCATCGCTATATCAAATCTTTCCATCAATATTTTGCGTTTGTTACATTTTTTGTATCGAAATCCAATGGTCTTCAAAATCTTCGTTAAAGAACTTTCCCCACCGAAGAATAATCCAGCTTCCTTCAGTGAATGCACCAACTTTTTTCTTGTTGGATACTCCTTCTGTAAATAGTAGCCGTAAACATGTCTTCGGATAGCATCGGCATCAAAGCTATCGATGCCTACGACTGGTTTTGCTCGTTTTCTCTTTTTTGGTGTGTGAAGTTTATTTTCTTCTGTGCCAGTCTCGCCATATTTTTTTTTAGTTATCCGTCTAACAGTTCGTTGTCCAATATTAAGCGCATCAGCTACGCGTTCAACCACTGACGTTATAGGTAAAATTGGCCCTCCATTTTGAGCTTCACGATCGAAATAGTTACGAAGGCGTATTACGAACTCACGTGTCTGACTATTTAGAACAGTTCTCTGCGTACGTTCGGTCATATCGACGAAATCCACAACAAAGGGCTTGAACCGAGTCCAAATTAACGAGCAAAGGTCAACAGTAATGCAGTATCAATATTTGAAATCCAAAGCCAGGTCAAAACTATATCACAATCGCATTGCACTGACAGTTTATACTTTTCGAAGCAACGTCAATTCGAAACTGCTTTGTTTTGCATTGAGCATTGACGCGAGTTTGCCGGAGGTAGTAGTTGTGCTAGCCAGCGATCCTATGTGACGATCGTATTAGATTCCATTTTTAAAAATTTTCAATTTAGAAAACCAAATGCCGAGTTGTGGTATATATCATATAAAAATAAAAATTTTACCTTTTGTATGAAACAGCTGATATTTTTTTTGCGATTTCAGAGGTTTGTCCACATAGTGAAAATTGTTCATATTCACAAGTACATTCACCCCTTAAATGGTGCAAACTGATTTTCCTACACTTGTATACATTTTAGAAATCAATTTAATAAATAAATTTTGAGTCCTAAACCTAAAACTACATTCGATAAAATTTATGAATCTCTGCACATCACTATCGTCAATAAAGTAATACAATTATTTCCTTCAAAGTCGTTATCAATTAATACGGAACTTCATGAGCGGACAAACGTCAAACCGGCCATCATAGCGTGCCGCTAGTGTACTTACGATACTTTGCTTTTCTATTGTCCCTCATCCTAATTCCTACCAATACTTTATTTATTATGTGAAAGTTTGTGAGGATGGATGTTTGTTACTCTTTCACGCCACAAAGAATGAACCAATTTGGAATGGTGATAGCTCATTAATTATTTTTTATTAAATTAAATTTTGTTGGATTTAGGATTTGAGGAGTAGAATTAGTGATTTATGATAGTGTAGAGTGGTTGTTGGAGTATTACTGGTTACTATGGAGATTACATAATAATTGCTAGGTTCGCTGTCATAGTCGTAGGTTTTTGGTGCAGTGTGCTTTTGTCGTGGTTGCGATGGATTTGGGATCTGGAGCGATTGATTGCGTAATTGGTGATCGTGATTTTTGATATGTATTTAAAAATTTATTCGGTGATAGCCCATACCCAGAATTAAAACTTGGGCTACATGTTACCCCGGAAAATTAATTATTTCCCGCGGGAATTAAAAAACCTTAATCCACGCGGATGAAGTCGTGGGCATCATCTAGTTTAATATAATTTAATTAGTTATTATATATAATTAGTTTAATGTAACTTTAAAACTCTTTCAAACAGGTGCCAGCGGTCCTGAAAGATTGGATGCCGGAGCAGTATCAAGAGCTCATTCCGTTCGTGAAGCTAGCGCCCATAGACGTCGAAGCGGCCGCCGCGGCCAAGAAGGGGAAAAAACAAAACGAGAAAAAATAGTTTTTCAGCCACTATTGCTATACTTGTGATTACTATTGCGCACGTCGCTATCACTGCTATTGTCTTCATTTGATATTTATATCAAACAAGTGATATCTGTTAATCAATATTCCTCTACAGCCTGGTTTTTAACTGCTTGAGATGGCCTATTTGTTGCTAATTGGTTACCTAGTCATTAACAGTTTCTGGTACGAAATGTGTGCGACACATTTACAAAAGACGAAGAAATGTCTTGTCTATTGCATACCTTTGGCTTTAAACTCTGTGCACAGCACGAAATTGTGAATTATTAATAAAGAAATTTTTTAGAACATTCCAATATGAGTCTCAGCCAATCAGAATTAATGCATTAATTAATGCAAATAATTAATAAATTTTTACAGTTTGGCAATAGGATATTAAAAACAAAATGTCACGTTCATTTTCCGCATAGGCATTTAACTTATTTTTATGCTAAGCTTTAAGTTTCTAATTGTTTATTGCATTAAATGAATGACTTATCTTAAGTTTTGTTTTATTTTTCTTATAAATAAGTAGATGTAGATGATCTTTTATAACAAAAACACCATTAAGTAAATTTTTTAAGATTTATTGTGACAAAAAGTTACACATAGGTATGCAAACTTAATCTAAATACCAAATCCTGGAGATGGGATACTTAGGTATATGATTATTATTATAAGTCTCAGGTGTTTTCAATAAACGCAGAAACATTTATTATTAAACTCGCGACTTAACGTGATGCTATGATAAGTCAAAGTCTTGAGTCAATTGAACATACACTTAAAACACCCAGCTCATCTTTGATTTTACAGAAAATTCTACGCAAGGCAGCGGATCGCGTTGCGTGTTTATATGAATATAAACACGCGAATATGTCTCCCCCAAGTTTGGTGACTCAACAGCTGATCTAAATGCATCTACTATTGCAGCTGTTCGTGTGACGAAAGTTGAAACTGTGCTGATTGTCAAAGGTTCCGTTTCATGCTGCCGCCTGCCACTGAGTATAATCACAGTAGAATTATGTAAACAGTAGGTACGTAAACTACCTACAAACGTTCGAAAGGGCTCACTCACACAAACATGCGCATCGACGAGACCAAAAAGCGGTCCTCGCGGACTGTCAGTAGTAAGTGCCGCTTTTTGGTCTCGTCGATGCGCATGTTTGTGTGAGTGAGCCGTTTCGAACGTTTGTAGGTAGTTTCCGTACTGTTTACATAATAGGGTATTTGACTACTTTTAGAAAATCATCTTAAATTGTTAATAATGCTATGCTGAAGCTAACAAAACGTATATTTCGGCATAATTTTTAGTATTTTTCATAAAAATCGAGAAATAAATTCAAAAAAATAAATTGCCGCCGAAACGTTCCATCTGCTCTCATGACGTAACAGTTCACATTTCAAACAATGACAATTCCACAGCCCATAGGTGGTGTGGACTGTGACGTCATTCGAGATCACGGAACGTTTTCGATCACGTGACCATGGCCGGAATTATAGCAATTTTATTTCATGTTTTCTAATTAAATAAAACTTTATTTTTTAGTTTTGTCGTATGGAATAATGTTTTTAGATATAAATCATTTAGGATGACACCAAATGAAACGATATTTTTAATATAGTCAAATACCCTATTCTACTGTGGTATAATATAATATAATAGGTATAATCACTAGGTTTTTTCATGCTGCTTGAAGCTGCAGACAAACTTGTGTGTTATTTTTGTGTTGTGACTGATGTGTCGTATTGCAACAGTAGGCGATCAATATGAATATCTATTAAACAGTACTAGGGGGGTGGATCTAGATTTCAAATAAAATTATGTAAAATCCATTTGATGACTTGGTGCACTAAGGAGGGATTTCTAGGAAGATGCACTAATGGTAAGAGTCTCGCATATACTTGAAGTATGTGATAGGGGGCTCTTCCGGCCAAAAAGTGGTTTGCGTTATTTTTTCCTGAAAGAGTAAGAAATTTTCTATCGAATGCACTTTAATAGACCAACATCCGCGATGACGGTAAAACATTGATGAATTTTGAAAACAAACAAATTTTTTTTTTAATTGTTTCGGCTTTTCATATTAACGCATGCCGAGCATAAACGTTTATAATGTTTATCTATCAAGTCGAACACAAAATTTTCGAATCCGCATAATAATAAAATAATAATAAAGCTTTTTATTTCCATTATTACATTTCGAAATCCGCATAAGGTAGGAATTTATGAAATTCCATCATCCCTAAGGGGTGGTAAAGTTTGTACGAACATTTTTTAAATAACGCCGCGTCCTGAGCATCAGCCCGACCATTTAAATGGAGAACTATATTTTATACAAAGTTATGTTACGTTTATGTTAATAGAAAAGTCGTAATATGCATCGTCGTTTTGTTTAAAGAATCTGTATTTTTTTAGACAGTTATTCACAAAGTTAGTTAATAATTAATTGCTAAGATATAAGCTAAATGTTACATTAAGCTAGGTTACTGATTCTGAACAAATTTTTTTCGGCCCTCCCATTAAAAAAAAATAACGTACTTAAAAGACTTGTCTTGCCATAGAAAGCAGAATTTCCTTACTAACGTAATACACGTGCACTCATCGTAGAATACCTTTGCGCGCGATGACTGTCTAACGACTAAGCGAAACCTAACTCTGATTGGTGGACTATCATAATATCACGCCCGAGTAAGTTGCAACACATCACAACACAGTTTGTCTGCACTTTGCATCTTCATAGGGTGGTGCATTGAAGTTTCAGTAATGACCATCTACATTTTCAACTTTCATGATAGGTGTACACACTACACTATTAATGTAACTTTATCAAGATTGTGTTATTGGTACTTATAAACAATTAAATTCTAGATACACAGTTATTTTATATTACTGTACAATAAAAAAAAGTTCCCCTTCAATGGCTGATACGTACATTGGTCATAATAATAAGCAAATTAAGGCCCGCTTGCAGAAACGCTGGGTTATCCTTTTAACCCAGAGTTAGCTGTTGCTTTGACAGATTTCGTTTAAAGTTTCTGTCAAAATTACAATTATATTCCTGGGTTAAACCTAACCTGACGTCTCTGCAAGCAGGCCTAAGAATATAGTAATAAATATTAAAATTATATTATAAAAGAAAAACAATGCAATAAAATTGCTATTGTGAGTTAAAAATCATTTATAAAATTAGTTTCATTTATTGTCAAATCTTAAATCTCAATTTACATCATATATAGTGAGTTTTATTATTTTGAAACTAGCTTTTGCACAAGTTCTCAATCCTATCTCCTCCTTTCGCTCCTTTGTTACGTGATTGAAGGAAAAACCAGCAAACACTTTTAATTGCATTTATAATACTAGTAAGGATAATATTTGTTTTAAATAGAAGAAGCAGTGCCTGCACTTCATCTCTGTATTGTATAAAACTGATGCCATACTTGATTAAATCACTTACAAAAATCTCATAAAACTTAATTTTTTGCTCAAGAAATCAGTGAAAAATACAGGGATACACACAAATATATGATATAATTGCATATAATTTATAAAACACAGGTAAAAAATCAGTTGCAAATGCTTTAAGGCCAATTCACACTGGGATGGCAGCGGCCGTCAGCGGCGCGGCGAGCACTTTCAGTGTGAAATAATTTTAAACTTTATCTAATTTTAAAATTTATAAGACCAGTATCGCTTGAAAAGAATACGCGGCCGCCGCCGGCGATGCGAGCTTTCCGCGGCCGGCCTCCTCGCGCATATGCCGGCCGCTGCCATTCTGGTGTGAATCAGCCCTTACAGACTGTAGGTATAATTTCCTGAATTCTGAATTAGTCACTTAAAAACTAATCTGTATAATTTTAAGTAATTGAATGAAATAAAATTAATTACATTGACAAAAGAACTATAACAGAATTATATTTAAAATATTCATAGCTTATATCTTCATTATTATTCATAGCATAATCTTCAATGTATTTTTAGTAACTAGCTTTTGCCCCCAACTCCAAAAAGTAGCCTGTGTCACTTCCCAGGTCTCCCATCTAAAAATCACATTGATTGAAGGTCCAACCATGACTTTATCCTTGTGCAGTTAGGTTTTTAAAAATTTCATAACCCTTTGTTTTTCTCAGATAGTCAAGTTGCAAAAAATCAAGTTGATCCATAGGTCTGTTGTGACATGATTGAAGGACAAATTATTATCATACAAACACCCTTTCACTGATGAGTAAGATGGATAGGATGTGATAAATATGATATACCTTGCCTGGCCTGCTTTGTGGTAATAACATGACTTATTAAGGTACATTTTCAGCAAACTGACGTGAAGAAATCAACAAGACTTCATGAGTAAAAGCAGTCAGGCATCTTTTAACATAAATAGTGTTGTTGAACACTTAATCAATACTTACAAAATATTACAGTAGGTATACACAACATTTTTCAACATCAGCAATAATATACTGAGCCTATTATTATTATTCAGTTATATATATATTTGATGATAACCGATTATGACTCATTTTATTGTCACCATCTTCAAATGCTAATAGGTAGGTAGTTTTGTGCCTCCTAATTGCATTCTCAACTTCATTATGCTCTCAATATTTTGTGAATGAAGTTAATGGGAGGTACCTATCAAGCTATGCCTACTAGCATTTGAATTTGGTAATATCTAGGCTCTAACATGCCAGTTGTGCCTTTTGACGACATTTATGCATTAAAGCCCTTAAAGTGAACTGACGCCGAGCCAATGTCCGTACTTGCTTCAAAAATGTGTCCAAATCAATAATCTCTTTACGTAAAGCCTCACCCATGTAGTAGATAGCATCTTCCAGGGTTGCTTCTTCTGCAAAGGCATTCAACAGCTGAGAGTACAGTGGAGCAGTGGTAACAACAGCTTCATCAACATCTACACTCTCCTGTTCACCCAAGTGTTCCACAGCAGACTGCAGTTCCTTCTCCTTTTCTTGTAATATTGTCACATTTTTATCAAGTTCACTCCTCTCTCTTTGCAACCTAGTTAAAATATCTTCCAATCTTGATTTTCCTTCACGGAGCTCCTGTTGGGTGCGACGCAATGTTTCAAGCTCTGCTTGAGATTGTTGTGACTGCTCTTTTAATCTCCTCCTGAGTTTATCCTCAACCGCAGATAACAATGAAGCTTTGATATGCTCCTCAGTAATGGTTCCCCCAGCCACATCAGTAGCTCCTGCCACGGGAGGGTATGGTGTAGTATTAGGAGGAGAGAACGGTGGCCCATTAGTGTTGCCTACACCAGGATATGGGGTCCCATAGTTTGGGTAAGGCAAGTTAGATGTTGTAGGATACGGAGTTACTGAAGGGTAACCAGGCTGAGAAGGGCTCACAGTAGGAAATGGATATCCAGATGGTTGTGGCATGAAAGAATTCACTGGGTATGGCGCTCGAGTCTCGTTTCGTGGTTTAGAAAACACTGGTGGCAGTTCACCGAATGCTGTTATCATACATTGCACAAGAGTCTGCAGAGTGGATCCATTTGGTTTCCACTCGTGTAGGTACGGTAGATACACTTTGCCATTGCTGTCGACATACCTGGAAACCTTTAGGGACATATCAGGTGTTGGTTTTACGAAACACAACGGCGCATGCTGCGGATGTGTGTCCATCAACCAGATGCATATAGGTATGTTGTAAAATGAACCCTTGTAGTTCACTGGTATGGTTCCTTCCAGATTGAGCAAGTCTTTTCGAACTCCATTATTGAACACAAAAGCTTCTAAACGATAAGACAGACTCCGATAAACTTGAATCAAATTAATCACCTCTCGTGATGTAATGTCACGATGCTTATATTTCGAGAGATACATTTTTAAAACGGCGTCGTCGTTTGCCATGATGATAGTCACATACACAAAGAACTAGAATAATTTAAGGAAAAATGCTATAATTCTATAAAATTAAACAAGACAAGGTACGAACGAAGAATCCAATCAATTTTTATTTTTTGACATTATACAAGTCAACTGTCAACAATCTTGTTGTTCCTGGGTCTGTGCATGGTAGGTAGGAAATCATGGGTCTGTGGTCAACAACACATTGATTCAATTTACGTCATAGAGTATAGAATGATTTACGTCAACAAAACATTGATTCAATTTACGACGTTAGACATTCACAGATTCACAAGCCTTCAAAAATGACAAAAATAGTGCTGTACGTGTGGCTGTACGCTCCTGGCATCAACCATGCATCAATACCTACGCACAAACATAATATAAAGGGACGAAGAACGTCGAGTGACGTTTTACCGAGGAATAAATTGGGCGTTCTGACAGTTTGTATAATGAAAATACTGTCAAAATATCGAATTTACTCTCGGGACTTAATTACGTTGGTGAAATCGGCCCTAAGTCTAAGCAGTAAGCCATGTCTAAGCAGTAAGGGTCAGTGACTGGCGACGTCGCCACCCACCATGTCCCATGTTAAGGAATACCAGAATATTCTGGTTTTGGTTTGGTTCAGACATTAATAATAATAATAACGTTTATTTCAGACGTTTCCATCCAGTGATCCATAGTTTGTTAGTATGTTAGTAACAATTTTCCCTTAATTACTAAGTTAGTAGTGTTAGTTTAGCTAGTTTAGCAATCAAAAATATATTTTGTTATTTTACTTGCCCAATAGCTACCGCCATGTGGAAGTCCCAATATTCGCGCGAGTATTGGGGCCAATCCTAATTTCCCGCTCCACACGTTGCATTGGGCGAATAGTATAGGGCTATAGTGTGTAGCCGGCCTAAGAGCTATAGACAAGACTCAAAAAGACAGACTCAAAGTCAAGAGTAAAGTATAATAGGCTATTTGACTACTTTTAGAAAATCATCTTAAATTGTTAATAATGCTATGCTGAAGCTAACGAAACATATATTTCGGCATAATTTTCATTATTTTTCATAAAAATCGAGAAATAAATTCAAAAAAATAAATTGCCGCCGAAACGTTCCATTTGCTCTCATGACGTAACAGTTCACATTTCAAACAATGACAATTTTATAATATGTGTTTAGGCCGCGTGTCGCATACTATTTGGTATTTAATAAAATAGTAACGATGAAAAACAGACGAAATAAGCCTATTACGCCGCACAAACACGTCGAAATGTATTGACAAAATGAGAATTTCATAGGTGGTGTGGACTGTGACGTCATTCGAGATCACGGAACGTTTTCGATCACGTGACCATGGCCAGAATTATAGCAATTTTATTTAATGTTTTATACTTAAATAAAGCTTTATTTTTTAGTTTTGTCGTATGGAATAATGTTTTTAGATAATAATCTTTTAGGATGACACCAGTTGAAACGATATTTTTATTATAGTCAAATACCCTATTGTCTTTGCTAGTGATGGAACCGATTACAAATTTGATAACCGGTTTTTACCGATTACTTTGTAAAAAAAAACGGTTTTTATAGGTATTCTTAGGTTTTTTCTTATTTTTCATAAAGAAAGAACAAAACATCGAAAATTTTTAAGTAATTTTTTTTTATATATGACAAGATAGTCCTTGACTGCGATCTCACCTGATGGTAAGTTACCTACGATGCAGTCGACTATGCAGATGGTAGCGGACTAACTTAAAAGTTCAAATTGGACTTACCTTTGCTGAGGAATGCTGCGGCTTCCTACCACGGAAATTAAACCAGGTGGACACGTTTAATTTATTTTTATTTTTATTTAGAAAATTCCAAGTAGTTGTTCTTTAGATTTGTAATAACACATGGCTTAAAAATTTACAAAAAATTTTTTTAAAACGGGTTACTACGGCTGTAGAGACAACTGCGTTGCCTCTTCTTCTGAAAAGGGGGTATTGTAGTGTGATGCCACACTACTCTCGCAAACACACGCATACATAAGTAAAAAAGGAACAGCTAGCGTCACCGTCGGTACGAAGTCCACTTAATTCTACATTATATTACGACCCCGTTGCGTCTCTTTCTCTCTAAAAGGAACGAGAAGAGATAGCATGGTCACCTTGACTCCGATGAGTGCCGACGCAACCTGAATTGGACGATCGGACAGTCACACCACGGGCATAGAGCGAGGTGCGCGTCTCCGTGATTCGTGATGGGACTCATTTAAAAAAACCTTTCAACAGAAATGTGAAAGGGATTTGTGTTTCGGCGATCCTTCGCCTTTAACTTTTCTGAGGGTTTCTACCTCTCTTTTTCAACCTACGGCCCATTTAGTGGTCGCGTTTCCACTTCGGCATGAATTGCCCATAGCAAGCGCCCGCGCGCGCAGCTCATGATTCGGCCATCTTGTACTTCTTGAGAGTTTTCCGCTCGCTACAAAGATCCAATGTAATTAATTAGTTTAGATTAAGACAGTTGGAGTGTATAAAATCAGTGATCGTGGTAAACGCGCTGTGGTCGTAAAAGTGTCGCCCATGTGTTCATCCGCGAACGGACAATTACACGGCCCGTGGCAATTCCAGCCGCGTGCATCCCGCCAAGGACCACGAGTCGCCCAGAACAGCAAGGGGGCCGCTGACCGCTAGGTCGCGCCTCCTCTCCAACCGAACTCGCCGAGCACAAGGGGCCCGGAGGGCCCTGCAGACCTCGCCTCGTCGAACGGGAACTTCACATAACGTAAACGTGTAACGGGACTTTGTGAGTTATGCACAGTTTTTCTCTCGGCCAAATTATTTTGGCTAGCATCTTTAGAAAAGACTCTTTTTAATCTAAGTAGATTTAAATCGCTAACTTTAAGTAATCTCTTTTGTAGAAACTAAAATAAATTTGTGTTTTGGTAATTCCATACAATCATCTTTAATTGGTTCATTTCGAACTATCCACCTTCACCCGATCGAGTCAGTAGAGAGAGATCCACATGAAGATACGGCCCTTGAAACAAATGTCCGAGGCTTGTACCGCTGGGCATCATCGCAAGATGGCGTCCGGCGACCCCTATAACATTCTCTTGTAACGAGGTGGACACGCTTTTCTTCTAGGCAACATGGCGGCGTTGACAGGTTAAAACCGAACGCCTCCGTGTCGCCTGTCATGTCCATCAGCAAAACATCTCCTGACGTTACAGCGTATGTCTACAGTATAAGTACAGTATTTTACTAAAATTCAGCTGGTTCACTGAACGGGTGTTACGTAGTATACGATTTCATAATAAAAAACATTATAAACTGCCATGGCTGCGCGCTTGCGGCTTCTGCGGCGAGCATGTCTAGATGCGCGCTCATCTTTACATTCATAGACAGTACCATCCACAAAGTACATTGAATTGGTACCATCATACGGTAGTAAATAAGTGCTAACGTCTATTATCTTCTATCTATATAAAAATGAATGTTGGTAAGCGCATAACTCAAGAATGGATGGACCAATTCGGTTAATTTATTTTTTGTATGTTCCTTAATGTATGGCGGCGTTGACAGGTTAAAACCGAACGCCTCCGTGTCGCCTGTCATGTCCATCAGCAAAACATCTCCTGACGTTACAGCGTATGTCTACAGTATAAGTACAGTATTTTACTAAAATTCAGCTGGTTCACTGAACGGGTGTTACGTAGTATACGATTTCATAATAAAAAACATTATAAACTGCCATGGCTGCGCGCTTGCGGCTTCTGCGGCGAGCATGTCTAGATGCGCGCTCATCTTTACATTCATAGACAGTACCATCCACAAAGTACATTGAATTGGTACCATCATACGGTAGTAAATAAGTGCTAACGTCTATTATCTTCTATCTATATAAAAATGAATGTTGGTAAGCGCATAACTCAAGAATGGATGGACCAATTCGGTTAATTTATTTTTTGTATGTTCCTTAATGTCCACGGAAGGTTTAAAAAAAAAAAACAAAAAAAATATAATAGATAAGTTGGCGGAACGAAGTTTGCCGTGTCGTGCCGTTTGTATTGATAATAATTTGTATTGATAACAGTTGCGCTTGGAGAAGTTCGAAATCGTTTGAGACCCAGTCGCTGAGCACAAGACTCAGTAATTAAAGTTGCCTGTGATCCCTGGTCAATTTAAACTTTTTTCAATTTTACCTTGAATAGTATGAAATTGTTTTATAATGGTATTTAGGTCCCTTGAACGAACTCTAAACTCTGCTTCATTATCAATGCAATCAGCCATGCGTTGAATACTATTTAGAGAAATTTCTCTCTCAAACATTAATTGAACTAATTCCATTTGGAAAGTAAGAAAAATTAAATTAAATTGTAAAAATTGGTAAAAATTAAGAATATTAGTACAAATAAGTAGCACGAAAATGCGTAAGTATTTGTTATATTGGTACGAAAATACGAATATAACGTGTGTAATAATTGTATGTATGTTGATGTAATTAGCATGAAATGCCTGGGTATGAAAGTAGTATGTACTAATATAAATTATGCGTTACAGTACGAAAATACTGCTTGTTTTATTCGAAGAAATAAAACAAGGCGCAACTTATATAGTATAAATAAGTAGCACGAAAATGCGTAAATATTTGTTATATTGGTACGAAAATACGAATATAACGTGTGTAAGAATTGTATGTATGTTTGTAATTAGCATGTAATGCTTGGGTATGAAAGTAGTATGTATTGAAAAAACGATATCTAAACGTATGTATGACGAAATGAATATCGAAATAATATTTGAAATATGTGTAACCGACTAGTATGTATGCTCCTTTAGGTATACTACTGCAATGGCGGGCGCGTAGTGACGCGATGGATTCAACGTGAAAAAAAATACATCTAAATAGCGAAATACGTTATAAGTAATTTTCTTAAATAATTATTGAAATAGTTATAATTAGTAAATAGAACACTGTACGCATAGGTAATTTGTAAAAATAATACGTAATTAACGAGAAATAACGCTCGAAAGCGGTCGGTATTGTAGGTAGTTTTTACGAATGATGGACAAATTATATTTATGATAATATGATTTTGTGATCAATTTATGATGAAATCATGAGTGCCAGCACAAATACACAAAAGCCGTGGTAATTAAATGATCCGGTTCGAAGGAAAATATGTTGTGGAAAGTTAAGATTGGCCGAAACACGAATGAAATTTGCGCGTTCGGAAATGGTGAAAATACATTCGTTTATTTATAATATCGAATTAGAATTTGGAAAAGTAATATAAAGAAAATAATTTGTGTTGGCACACATAATGAAAAATGAAAAACTGATCTTCTACGGAACATCTTTACTAACCGCAAAGTACCTACTTATGACTAATAATTACATATCTTATCGCTTACCACTAATTACTTAACTTATTGCTAATCAATAATTACTTACCTTATTGCATATCAATAATTACTTATCTAATCGCTAATTACTCAAAAACATAATCTTATCACAAATCACTAACGAGACCAAACGAGACCAGATGACACCAGATGAGCCCAGACGAGACTAGACGAGACCAGACAAGACAAGAAGAGTCAAGACGAGACCAGACCAGACCAGACCAGACGAGACCAGACGAGATCAGGTCAGACTAGAGGAGACTAGACGAGACCAGACAAGACCAGACGAGACGAGACCAGACAGGACCAGACGAAATAGGACCAGACTATACCAGATGAGACCAATCCAGACCAGACGATAAGAGGCCAGATGAGACCAGAGGACTAAACGAGACCAGACGGGACGAGACGAGGACAGACGATGAGACCAGACGAGAACAGACAAGACCAGACGAGACAAGACCAGATGAGACCATACAAGTCCATACGAGTCCAAACGAGACCATACGAGTCCATAAGAGACCATATAAGAGACCATACGAGACCATACGAGACCATACGAGACCAGACGAGATCAGACGAGATCAGACAAGAACAGACAAGACCAGACCAGACCAGACCAGACAAGACAAGACAAGACCAGACCAGACAAGACCAGAGAAGACCAGACAAGACCAGAGAAGACCAGACAAGACCAGACAAGACCAGACAAGACCAGACAAGATCAGACAAGACCAGACCAGACCGGACCAGACCATACCAGACAAGACCAGACAAGACCAGACGAGACTAGACGAGACCAGACCAGACCTGACGAGACCTGGCGAGGCCAAACCAGACGAGACGAAACTAGACCAGGAAGACGAAACTAGACCAGAGAGACGAAACTACACCAGACGAAAACAGAGGAACCAGACGAGACCAGACGACACCAGACCTGACGAGACCAGACCAGGCGAGGCGAGGCCCGACACGACGCAGCAGACAGGTGACACCGCAGACAGGTGACACGCAGTGGCACCGTGCCTGGCGCTGCGTCAGGAAGTGACGCGCTCGCCAGCGCACCGACAGGTGGCACGCAGTGGCACCGTGGCTGGCACTGCGACAGGTCCCTGCGAGCTCGACAGCGCAATAGCAGGTGAGGCGCAGATTCGCCGTGGCAGGCACTGCGTCACGCCTCTGCGTGTTCGGCAGGTGAGGTGCAGACGCTCCGTAGCCGTCGCTGCGACGAGCTCAAACGCGCTCGGCAGTGCACCGGCAGGTGAGGCGGAGACGCGCCGTGACTGACGATGCGCCGTGCTCCAACGCGCACCGACAGGCGAGAGGCAGACGCGCTGTGGCCGGTGCTGCGAGACGCCTCTGCGTGCTCGGCAGCGCATAGGCAGGTGAGGTGCAGACGCACCGTGGTCAGCGCTGCACCATGCTCCAACGCGCACGGCAGCGCACCAGCAGGTGCGGCGCAGACGAGCCCTGGTCGGCGCTGCGACGCACCTCTGCGTGCTCGGCAGCGCACAGGCAGGTGAGACGCAGACGCGCCGTGCTCCAACGGAAACGGCAGCGCACCGGCAGAAGTGCCGTGGCCAGCGCTATGACACGCTCCATTGCGCACTTCAGCGCACCGGTATGTGAGGCGCAGATGCATCGTAGCCAGCGCTGTGCAACGATGCGCTCAGCAGCGCACCAGCAGGTGAGGCGCAGACGCACCGTGGCCGACGCTGTGCAACGACGCGCTTGGCAGCGCATCAGCAGGTGAAGCGCCAACGCTGCGACACGCCCCTGCGTGCTCGGCAGTGCATCGGCTGGTGAGGCGCAGACGTGCCGTGGCCAGCGCTGCGACACGCTCCATTGCGCACTGCAGCGCACCGGCATGTGAGGCGCAGATGCATCGTGGCCGACGATGCGACACGCCCCTGCATGCTCGGCAGCGCATCGACTGGTGAGGCGCAGACGCGCCTTGTCCGACGCTGCGACACGCCCCTGCGTGCTCGGCAGCGCATCGGCTGGTGAGGCGCAGAAGTGCCGTGGCCAGCGCTGTGACACGCTCCATTGCGCACTGCAGCGCACTGGCATGTGAGGAGCAGATGCATCGTGGCCGGCGTTGTGCAACGACGCGCTCAGCAGCGCACCAGCAGGTGAGGCGCAGACGCGCCGTGGCCGACGCTGTGCAACGACGCGCTCGGCAGCGCATCAGCATCCCGGCGCGGAGGGTGCATTGAGGGTACGGGCACTTCCTAGTGTGGACCCGTAACATTAATCACCTTCTAGCGGAGCATCCTCATGCTACCGGGCGGGTCGGCAGGTTGTGGATAGCCGCGTCTGTCTGCGGCCGGAGCGCAGCCTGCATGCGGACTGTGGTCCGGTCGTAGGCACCCCGAACAAGAGGTTCAGCCAATGACACTCCCAACGCTGGCTGGAATCCTTCAGACCCTTGTCCATGATCCCCTCCTATAACCTTCACCCTAAGTCCTACTGTCCCCATAAATAAAACATACACTCATACACACTAGTACACACATTAACACTCTACAATCCACACAAACCTTCGGAAAGAATGAAAGCGATATGTAAAGAGACACTACCCCAGAGGGGTACCGACTCCCATGTTGGAGCCGGAGAATCCCCAACTGTGGCTCTGCCTCCGGCAAAGAACGGAGACAGGGCCACAGGCAGCCCCTCGTACTCTGGGGGGGGCCAACAATCGCTTTGTGCTATGCACACCCGACAACCACAGGCAAACGAACGGACCACGACGGACACTCCTACCTCTTTGACCCCAAGCTCTGACACCCGAATTCCGAAGGACCCGCCCCACATATCTACTAGGACCGACAAACGGACGCCCCCGCACACACCTAGACCTCTAGACCTGGCCTCCCTAGCGGCGGTCATCCCCGAAACCCCCACTGCCCAAAATCCATGGGTACTGGTTGAGGCCAGGGTCAAGAGGAAGAAACCCAAAAAAAGGAAGACCACCCGGAAAAGCACAAGACGGACGGACTTCCCTACGGGTGAAAGTGGCGGCAGGCCAAGACAGGAACTCGGAGGGACGGCGACCGCGAGCGAACGCGCTCGGGAGAGAGGCTTGCATGGACAAAGCGGAGGTGGGCGGCCGCCCAAACAGGGCCGCTGCCCGCCCGCGGAGACCGTCGTCTCTAGCCAGAGCGTGGGCGCAGAGGACGCCGCTCAGCCGGGAACCAGCCGAGGCCCGCCCGCGGACACCCGACAAAAACATGTTACCACAAGTGAGAACACTCCGGCCCAACGCCGGCCGCACCCTGTCGCCCACCGGTCGAATACGTACTGGAGAGGGCGGAGCAGTGGCGTGGCAGGCGATGGGCCCAACGACCCCGGACCGTCGACGGGCCAGTCTAGCCAAAAGCGAAACAGGCCTGACGACAACACCCCTCCCCGGGTTGTACAGAAACGTCGAAGAACAGACAGACCGACGCACCCAGCAGGCTCATATGCCCGCGCGGCGAAATCGCACCTGGACGTAGCGATCACGCTGGTGCCTCGAGGCAACATGACTCAACAGGAAGCAGACAGCATACAGGGTTCGATCCAAAAAGAAATCTTTGCTGTCTGCATCAAACGACCAACACCAGGCACCACACCTTACGCACCATCCTTCGAGGGGAGAGCCTTCCTCGGCGAGGGGGTGCTTAAGCTGTGGTGCACCGACGAACAATCCCTCTCGTGGCTGCGAGACGTCGTTTCACGAATGAAGTCGCCAAGGGAGGGCACAAGGCTCATGTTGATAAACCAGGCCGACATACCAGTGCGGGTTAGGTCGGCACTGTTTGTGCCGAACTACGACGAGGCGATAGGACATTTACACCAAATCCTGTCCCTCCAAAACCCCTGGTATGAGGTCTCAACGTGGACCTTGTATACTTACCAAAGAGTACAAGGTAGGACTCCTGGAGTATTCCTCGTATTGGGAATACCCAAGGAGCAAATAGAAAACATCCTCGCACGGGGAAGGAAAGTGTCGTACTCCACAGGCACGATTTACATCCGTTTCTTCACCAAAGAAGGAGCGAGCGATGTACCGCCCAAGGAAGCCTACCAACCCGAAACACGCATGGACACCGACGTGCCTACTGACGCGACAGACGGAAAGAAAGGCACGCAGACAGACACACAGACAGAAGATGACACACCCGCCGTCGGTGCTCCCGTGCCCTCCGTCAGCACTGTACTCGAGAACATCGATGCAATGCTGACGGATGAACCCTCGACTCCTCCACCTAACACCGCGTGGAGAGAGACGCAGGAGTCGGACATGTCAGACTCGACGGACACGACAGCTCTTACGATTAAAGAGCTGTTGGAAAGGATGGTCCCTCAGACCAAATAACAACAAGGGCCCACGTTCTCTAGTATAAGGGTCCTTCAAACCAACCTCCAGCATAAACACCTCGCGACGGCCACTTTACGTAAGTATCTGGAGGTTGAGGCCGAGACCATCGCCCTGATCCAAGAGCCGTGGATCCGGGCAAATCGCATATGCGGCCTTGGCAACTGTGATGGTAAGATTTTCTATAATAGCTTGCAAGAGCCGCCTAGAACATGCATATACATACCACGCTGTATAACGGCGACACTACTAACACAGTTCTGTTTCAGAGACCTAACTGCAGTAAAAATACAGAACGGAATACAACAACACAATGGGATGGCACCTAGACCAATAGTCCTGGCATCTTTATACCTACCCATTGAAGGCCAGATCCCCACAAGACAAGTCGCGGACCTGGTAAACCACTGTGAAGAACATAATACGGACCTTGTTATCTCGGTCGACAGCAACGCGCATCATACCCTCTGGGGAAGCGCTACGAACAACAGAAGAGGTGAGGAATTAGTATCTTACCTTCTAACTACTAACCTTAACATAGTAAACAAGGGTACAGAACCAACGTTTGTCTCGAGCCGTTTTCAGACAATCATTGACCTGACCCTTGCATCACATAATATAACGGATCAAGTCAGAAACTGGCATGTGAGCGACGAACCATCGCTCTCTGACCATAGAAGGATATCTTTCGAACTGGCTCTGATCAAGAAACAAGAGGTACCTCGTAGAAACCCAAGGAAAACAAACGGTAAGCAATTTAAAGCACTGATAACACGACACATAAAGGTAGCGGATAATCTCAAAATACAAAATGTGTCAGAAATAGACAGTAACGTTAACAACTTAACGGACAACATCAGGACATGCTACGAGCTAGCATGCCCAATGCTAATACGCAAGACAAAACAAACACCAAAACACAGTTGGTGGGGCCCCGACCTTGAGAAGAAAAGACAAAAGTTGAGGCACCTATTCAACAGAGCTATGAACACCCGACAAGAAGAAGATTGGGACAACTACAAAGTAGCACAATCCCAGTACAAAAAACTTGTTCGAAAAAAAGAAAACCAATCATGGCAACGTTTCTGTTCAAACATAGAGACGTACGACACGGCTACTAGGATCCGGAAGATCCTAGCCGAGGACAATAGCCGCACACTCGGTTCACTTAAAAAAGCCGACGGTAGTTACACCACGGATGACAAAGAAGTCAGCCAGACACTAATGGAGACACATTTCCCAGGCTGCAGGATTCTGAACACAAACTTAACTGTGTGGACAGAAGAACCTCAATGGATACCCACAGAGGCCGACTGGGAGATAGCCAACAAAATAGTTACACACGAGAAGGTTCAGTGGGCCATAGACACCTTCCAACCCTTTAAGTCAGCTGGGTCAGACAATATTTTCCCTGCACTCCTACAATGGGGAGCAGCAAAAATAATACCATGGCTAGTGAAGATATATTCAACCTGTATAGCCTTTGGATACATACCTCTATTATGGAGAGAAGTCAAAGTAGTATTTCTACCAAAACCCGGTAAAAATGACTACACACAGCCGAAATCATTCAGACCTATCAGTCTTACATCGTTTTTGCTGAAAACATTAGAAAGACTTGGTGACCGCTTCCTTAGAGACGGGGCACTGAGACACATACCAATACATCGAAACCAACACGCATACAGCACTGGGAAATCCACGGAGACAGCGCTCCACTCTGTAGTATGCAAGATAGAACACGATTTGGACAACAAACTGTCAACTTTAGGAGCCTTCATAGACATTGAGGGAGCCTTTGACAAGACGACTTTCAGAAGCATTGATAGCGCTCTTGAGAGATACGGAACACCACCGACACTTCGAAAATGGATAAGAACCCTACTTGAAAAAAGGGTAATCCAATTGAACATAAACGGCACAACTAGAGGTATAGTAGCCAGGGGCTGTCCACAAGGAGGAGTATTGTCCCCAATCCTGTGGAACCTCGTAGTTGATGACCTGATAACAAAATTAAACAAACGTGGCTTCTTCACAATAGGATACGCGGATGATCTAACGATCCTCATAAGCGGAAAACATGAAAATACGCTGAGTGCGATAATGCAAAACGCACTAAAACTCATAGAGAAATGGTGCAAAGAAAACGAACTGACGGTTAATCCTAAAAAAACAGAGCTTATTCTGTTTACTAACAAAAGGAAGCCGGACATCCCAAACATGCCAACACTGTTTAGCACAAGTCTGGCACTATCAAAAGAAGTGAGATACCTTGGGGTAGTGCTTGACAGCAAGCTAAACTGGAAAACACACGTAGATACAAAGATACAAAAAGCTACAATAGTCCTAAATCAATGCAAACGCATGATTGGGAAGACCTGGGGTCTTAAGCCACAGATAATGAAGTGGCTCTATGTATCAGTCGTAAGAAGCTCCCTAACATATGCGTCACTAATATGGTGGCCACGAACACTCCTTACGACAACCCAACAGGAACTACAAAAATTTCAAAGACAAGCGTGCCTAGCTATCACAGGCTGTATGAGCACCACACCATCAAACGCATTAGAGGTAATACTGGGAATCCCACCTCTACACCTATACATAAGGGAAGAAGCAACCCTTGCAGCCCTCAGAATAAAAACCTACGGGCTGTGGAAGGAAACTATCACACCACACACCCGGATACTATCACATGAACAAATGAAGTGTCCACAACTAGGGTGGGTTTGTGACAAAACACAAAAGATACATGTAATAGAAAAATTTTACAAGATCAACATGGAAGACACAACAACACGGTCATCTAACATAGATACCATCGAAGTGTACACTGATGGATCCAAAACAAGCTCGGGCACCGGGGCTGGTGCCTACTGTCCCGAGCTAAATATCAACATTGCCTACGCCCTCGGTAAGAACAACTCAGTTTTTCAAGCAGAGTGCGTCGGCATCACAGCAGCAGCCATTGCTATGGCCCAGAGGCAGGTAACGAATTTTAATATAAACATTAATACAGACAGTCAAGCAGTTTTGAGAGCCCTAGCCAAAAATACGACCTGCTCAAAACTCATACTTGACTGCCAAAATGCACTACGAAAGATTACAAAGTCAAACATTGTCACACTACGCTGGGTAAAAGGTCACAGTGGCAATATTGGAAACGACGCAGCCGACGAACTAGCACGGCGAGCCGCAGCAATGAAGGTGATGGGACCGGAGCCGATGGTTCCCATACCCTTCTGTGAATACAAAACGTGGTTGCATAACCAAACAGTAAGTACACATGCCGAACTTTGGGCAAATACTACAGACTGCAGACAAACGAAAGAGGCGTTTCCACGCCTCAATCAACGCCTCACAACAAAACTACTACAACTAAACCGAACCAAGCTAAGGGTAGTTGTAGGTACGATCACAGGACACTGTTCGCTTAACAAACACCTTTTTATTTTAGGTATTACCGACAGTCCTCTATGCAGAGCATGCATGGAGGACGACGAGACACCGGAACACGTACTGCTTAAATGCAGGGGTGTATCCAACCAACGAGAAAAATACATTGGCTCTCCAGCAACACTTCCGGAAGTCCTCGCCGACCTGGGTGGCCTGCTAGGTTTCTGGAGGGAGCTCGGCTGGATGGAGTGATCCGGCGGAGGGCCGCACCAGTGGAACCACGCAAAACGGGCGGACACGCCTACTTGCGGAGAAAATTCCCAGGAGTAAAGAAGAAGAAGAAGAAGAAGCGCATCAGCATTTTAGGCGCAGACGAGCCGTGGGCAGCGCTGCGACGCGCTCCAACGCGCAGGCAGCTCACTGCCAGGTGAGGCGTAGACGTGCCGTGGCCGGCGCTGCGACACGCCTCTGCGTGTTCGACAGCGCACCAGCAGGTGAGGCGCGGACGCGCCGTGGCTGGCACTGTGACAAGCTCCGACCTGCTCGGCAGCGCACCGGCAGATGAGCCGTGTTGAGCCGAGCTGCGAACGGTCCACCATCTAGAGCAAGAATGACACGCAGACGCAAGGCATCAGCCACCCGTATTTATACTAAAGCATGCTTGTAATCAATGCAACAATACAACTATTACAAGATAATGCACTACAATACAACAACAAGACAAGACAAGACAAAGCCGAGCCGAGCCGTGCCCAGTAGAGCACCAGCAGGTGAGGCGCAGACGCACCGTGGCCGGCGCTACTACGCGCCCCCGCGTGTTCGACAGCGCACCAGCAGGTGAGGCGCAGACGTGCCGTGGCTAGCTTTGCGACGGTCCTCTGCGTGCTCAGTAACGCACCGGTAGGTGAGGCGTAGACGCACAGTGGGCGGCGCTGCGCTTCGACGTGCTCAGCAGCGCACGAGCAGGTGAGGCGCAGACGTGCCGTGGCCGGCGCTGCGAAGTGCTCCAACGCGCTCGGCAGCACACCGGCAAGTGAGGCGCACACGAGCCGTTGTCGGCGCTGCGCTCCCATACGCTCGGCAACGCACCAGCAGGTGAGGCACAGACGCACCGTGGCCAGCGCTGTGACACGCTCAATTGCGCACTGCAGCGCGCCAGCATGTGAGGCGCAGATGCAACGACGTGCTCGGCAGCGCACCAGCAGGTGAGGTGCAGACAGGTGAGGCACAGACGCGCCGTGGCCAGCGCTGTGACACGCTCAATTGCGCACTGCAGCGCGCCAGCATGTGAGGCGCAGATGCAACGACGTGCTCGGCAGCGCACCAGCAGGTGAGGTGCAGACAGGTGACGCACTGTGGCGCCACGGTTGACATTGCGTCAGGAAGTGACTCGCTCGCACGCACACCGACAGGTGGCGCACAGTGGCGCCCAGGCTGGTACTGCGACAGTCCCCTGCGAGCTCGACAGCGCAATGGCAGGTGAGGCGCAGACGTGCCGTGGCCGGCGCTGCGAAATGCCTCTGCGTACCCAGAAGCGCACCAGCAGGTGAGGCGCAGACGCCGTGGCTAGCGCTGCGACACACCCCTGCGTGCCCGGCAGCACACAGACAGATGAGGTGCGGACGTGCTGTGGCTGGAGCTGCGACACGCCCCTGCATGTTTGACAAAGCACCGGCAGGTTAGGCCATATATCAGTACCGTCTGGGAGTTCGTACTGGATTGACGTGTATTAAGTTTGTACCTACGATTACCTGCGCAACAGTACTCGTATTGCTTGTGTTGTTTGCCTTAAGTGCTAATTTGGACTTTATTCCTAACGCGCAAGATGTCACATACCTGTGTAGCCTGCAAGTCCGCCTTGGAAACGAAGGAGTTAGTAAAATGTTCCGTTTGTACCTCAACTTATCATTACTTGTGTGTGGGCATGACAAAGGATAACTACGCTAAGCTTTCTACGTCATACAAATCCTCCTGGAAATGTCCTGCATGCAAAGTGGCGAGTAAAAAGGGGTCTCAAAATGCGGACGGTACTCCGGTCAAGGGCACTGATCCAGATTACGCCATTGACTGCGGTCAAAGCAAACACTCTCCGGACTTTCAGTCCTTGAAAAATGACTTATTAGGATGTATAGCTAAATCACAGGAGGAGCAACGTCAGGCCTTAATAAACCTAATTACAGAAAAATTCCAGGCCGTACAGAGCTCGTTGGATGTCTTCTCTAAAGACTTAAATCTCATGAAGAAGGAGATTTCGGAGTTAAAGAATACACTATCTGCGAAAGTTGAAGAGTTGGATAGTCGTGTTTCTGACCTCGAGTTGAAGTTGCCGCAAATAGAGGGTATTAAGTCAGATTTTAATGAACTCAAGGAGAAGGTGAGTAACATTATGGAATTTAACTTAAAGAATGAACAGTGGGTCCGGCGCTCGAACATACAAATAAACGGTATTCCGCAGAAGAAAGATGAGGACCTTGTCAAGGTCATCACAAACCTGGCGGTTAAGAGCGGGTATCAATTGGACCCGTCGAGGGATATAGATTTTGTCACTAGAGTTGCGGTAAGGAATGACATCGACAACTCAAAACCTAAGCCGATTATCATAAAACTGTTATCGAGATACAAAAAGGATGACTTCCTAGCGTGCCTACGCCGCCTCAAGGACCTGAGAGCATCGGATATTGGTTTTCCAGGCAATCAAAGTCGTGTTTATATCAACGACCACCTTTCAAGCTATAATAAAATGCTCCTACAAAAAGCCAAACTCAAGGCGAAGGAAAAAAATTATACCTATTGTTGGGTGAGGAACTGCACAATCATGGTTCGTCAAAATGACAAATCTAAAATTTTACATATTACTTCAGAAGATTCGTTAAAAAAAATTGTTTAGGTAATAACCATACAGTGAAAGGTGTTTCCTATCTACTAGGTGTTGGTTTGAAACGATCGTTTAGTACTCAGTGTAAAAAAAATCCGTATTTATTTTCTGTGTTCCGTTTGTTCTGGTATCATGAGTTTTCGATACACCTAAGCTTTGAGTTAGGGTTTACAATCCATGTCATAATTTATTGTCTTGTAGGTATTCAAGTATTAAATAAACTTGCAAAATTGTGGGTGTATAAATACTCAGTCACTAACACTGACTGCATATCTTTTATCTGTTATCACGATCACATATGTTACAGAAAGCTGATGCAATGTGCGATATCCATTGCTGGCCCAGCTTGCGTAGTCCTGCGTGAGAAAGCGCCTTCAGCGGAAATGTACTGTAATGTACTAAGGTTAAACAATCATGTAACATTCATATTTAATTTGGTTCTGGTCATGGTAAGTTACATTGTTTTGAAAGTTTTTTGCTCGAAAGTATCATACTCGTTCGTAGTTATCACCGATTTTTGTTTTAACTTACAAATTACGAATGGGACACCAATTTCTTTGTACACAACAGTAATCGGGACTAACAAAATGGGGTTTTTCGACTATAAAAGTCAATCATTGACGAGTATTGTTTTTCTTAAATTAATAATAACAATTGACTATTGCTTTTTAATCATTTTATCTATTACTCTAAGAATTGTTACTATTAATAGTATGTTTCCAATTTTTGTAAGATGTGACTTAAGATGTTTAATGCACTACTACCATAAATCTATATTCTACTGCGAACGTTTAATAATATGTTATAGCAACAAACTTTATCTTATTTTGATAACATCTAATATTGTATCAAGCGTTTTGTTTACGAAATATTCACGATTAATATTAAACCTAATTTTAAACAGTGTTAATTAGTCTCTTTTACCAGAACGTTCGCGGTTTACGAACAAAAACGACTGGTTTTCTGAAAAATCTACTAAAAAACGATTACGACGTAGTATGTTTAAGTGAAACGTGGCTACTGCCGGGAATAAACGACGCAGAATTATTCGATTCACGCTATAATGTATATAGAACTGATCGCGACTATGACCGAGTTGGATTGACCATGGGAGGCGGTACCCTTATCGCGGTACACCGTACACTTACTACCAATATATTTAATATGCATCCACTGCCAGTATTCCCAGATACCGAAATCACCCAGATAAACATATCATTAAGCCGCGGGCCTACATTTAAAAATCTCCGATTATTTTGTTGCTACTTTCCTCAAAACCCACATCAACTCTGGTCACAACAGCAATTTTTCGAGTATCTTTCAGACCTGACCATTAATAATCCTACAGACGAGTTCTTGGTGGTGGGCGATTTTAATATAAGGAACGCCGAATGGCAATCCAACTCAGGTGATATAAATTATAATATAGTGAATACTACTGCTGATCAATTAACTTCGCAACTTTATTCATTTCTATGTTTTACTAGTTGGATGCAATTTAATGGTGTTAATAACGTTAATAATAGGTGTTTGGACTTGGTTATATCTAATTCCCACTGTGCAGTAGTCAGAGCGGAGCCATTATCATTACCCGAAGATAAACATCATCCTGCCCTCCATGTAACAGTCGACATCCAAAACTTACAACCTAGCCTACGTCCTCCTCCCCGCCTGGTTCGTCGTTTTTATACAGCAGATTACAGTGCCATTAACGAAGAGTTATCGAAAATAGACTGGGTTGAGCGCCTCGGTAATAGAAGCATCATCGACGCAGTTGATGAATTTTATCACATAGTCAATCTGATAATTGACAAGTTCATTCCTTCTAAGTTAGTGATGAAAAATACTAGGTATCCATGCTGGTACTCACGCCATCTTATTAAGATTGTAAATAAAAAAAATAGAATTCACAAAAAATGGAAAATATACGGCAGGCAATCGGACTACATCCAATTTGCAGAGATCCGGCGTGAATTCAAATACACTGAGGCTTCGTGTTACAATTTATATATTGAACGTGCAGAAGGTAATATTTCACTTAATTCTAAAAGTTTTTGGTCGTTTATACAATCTAAATATAACGTTAACAGTATACCAGATAGTTTATACTTAGATGATCAAAATGCACATGATGGGCAACATATAGCTGACCTCTTTAACAATTTTTTCGAATCTGTTTTTGTAAAGCGCTCAAACCTTAAATTCAAATCTGATGCCAGTGAATCTCCACAAGCCCTCATTGGATACGTTGGGATAGATGTTGACACTGTTAAAAAGCATTTATCCGCTCTTGATGTCACCAAGGGAAGTGGCCCTGATGGTCTACATCCTTTATTCCTTAAAAGATGTGTAGCAGCAGCGCTGACAGGGTATTTTGGCGACTGAGTTTTATAAAACGTTTTCAACTGACTGCGAGGCAGTTGTCCCTTACCGGCCGCACACGTCACACTGTTCCACTGTAGGGTTTAGTAATTTTGTAATTTATTATTAATGTGCAATTGATTAAATATTTAAAGTCACGGAGTAACTTCTTTTAACAAACCCTATAAACCTTGATAGAGAACACGGCGCTGCATACGGAGTCGTAAGGAGATTCTCTAAGCTGGTGATGCGATCTTCTCCCACATTGGTGACCACCGCGTCGGACTATCAAGGTTACACGTGTAAATAAATTTGCGTCATTGCGTTTTTAAGGCGGTCGGTTCTACGAAAGGGCAACTCAACTCAAGTGGACAGTGTTATAAGTTAAATAAAGACATTAATTAAATTCAGTGTAAATCGGCGAAAGACTTTTATAAAATGACGCAACCAGCGACCGTGTTGAAAATTGAAGATTCGGGACTAGCATCCATATCGCTAGCATCCAAGATTCCGGAGTTCTGGACAGACCAGCCCAGGGTCTGGTTTATTCAACTGGAGGCGATACTGGCACCGCAGAAGCTTGGCGATGACACCAGGTACAATATGGTGGTAGCGAAGTTGGGCAAAGAGGTCATACAGCAGGTGACAGACATCCTGGTCAACCCGCCCGAGGAACGGAAGTACAAGGTACTCAAGGACAAACTCCTGGAAATTTACGAGGAATCCGAAAATAGGCAGATCCAGAAGCTGATAGGAGAGATGGAGCTAGGAGACCAGAAGCCCAGTCACTTACTCAGGAGGATGCAGGATCTCGCGAGAGGCAAGATAGGTGACGATACGTTAAGCGTTCTATGGCAAAAATTATTACCAGCAGCTGCCCGAGGAGTTCTAGCCGCAACCGAGGCCAAAAGCTTAGACCGTCTAGCAGTAATAGCGGATAAAATTATGAAGAGTATGAGGCCGCAACCTGTCGCCGAGGTAGTGACAACAGACATAGCGTCGAACACTACGTCGGTGTTGGCGGCAGAAATAGCTAAGCTCAGCGCGAGGATAGACCAAATGGACCATTCCAGGTCAAGTTGGCGAGGCAATCGAGGTCGCGGAAGGTTCCGCGGACGTACGCGTTCCCGAGAGAGAGACAGCAGCAGGTCGAGACGGACACCGGATAGCCCGGACTGGCTATGTGTGCACCACTATAGGTACAGAGGAAGGGCCAACCGATGCGAGCAGCCATGCAGCTGGAAGAAGAGTCAGGAAAACTAGAGAAGATGCAGGTAGAACCGGTGGGTACCTGCATCGAATTAGGAAACCACCGCTTATGCGTCACAGACAAGGACAATGGTATGCGATATTTGATCGATACAGGAGCAAACATTTCAGTGTTACCTAAAGCTCATAGATCCGTGCGTAACAGTACAGTGAACGAAAAATATAAACTTTACGCCGCGAACGGTAGTGAAATACAGACATACGGTACCAAAACTTTAGTGTTAAATTTAAACTTGCGTCGTGCTTTTAAATGGACCTTTGTGATAGCCGATGTAAAGCAACCTATTTTAGGAGCGGATTTTTTGTCTAAGTATAATTTGTTAGTAGATTTAAGGAACAAACGATTGTTAGATCAAGAAACTAATTTGTACGTCGTTTCTACAATAGTTAACTCGGAGCATACGTCGATTTTTACTATAGCCGAGTCTCATCCTTGTTATTCTCTCCTAAGTAGGTTCCCTGAATTGACTAAGCCAGCGACGTTCAAAGAACCACCACGTCACAACGTGCGACATCACATCGAGACTACAGGTCCACCAGTACATGCGCGCCCAAGGCCACTACCACCAGACCGATATAAAAAGGTAAGAGAAGAATTTCGCCTTATGCAGGAAATGGGTATTTGCCGCCCGTCGAAGAGCGCGTGGGCGAGCCCCCTACACGTAGTACCTAAAAAAGATGGAAATATAAGGCCGTGCGGAGACTACAGAGCGCTAAACGCTATAACAAAGCCCGATAGATACCCAATTCCTCACATAAGAGATTTTACGTTTATTTTAGCGGATAAGAAAGTATTTAGCCGTATCGATATCAACAGGGCGTATCACTACATTCCGATAGCGAGGGAAGACGTAGAAAAAACCGCGATTATCACAAATTTCGGTTTATACGAATGGCCTTGTTTATCTTTCGGTCTTAGAAACGCCGCGCAGACTTTTCAACGTTTTATGAATAATTATGTTTTACAGGATTTAGAGGCAAATTTTCAGCAAAATAACCCCGAATACGCGAAGTATAAAACGGAATTCGTTTTTTCGTATTTAGACGATATAATAATAGCTAGTGAAAATAGAACTCTGCACGAAAAACATTTAGAGGCTGTTTTTGAAAGATTACAGGAAGTAGGTTTAACGATTAATTTAGCAAAGTGTGCGTTTTCGCAAGACAAAGTCGAGTTTTTGGGTCATGAGGTTTCAGCCAATGGCTTAAGGCCGCTGCCAAGCAAGGTCCAAGCTATTGTAGACTTTCCCAGACCAAAAACGGTCGAGGAACTTCGTAGATTTCTCGGCATGGTAAATTTTTATAGAAGTCATTTGCGCCAGGCAGCCCAATATCAGGCAGAATTAAATAATTATCTTCACGGGGCAAAGAAGCGTGACAAAAGTTGTATAGTGTGGACAGAAAATGCTGTTCGAGCGTTCGAACAATGTAAGTTGGGTTTACAGAACGCCGCATTGTTAGCGTATCCAATTTCAGGTCAGGCGATTGCGATTATGGCAGACGCATCAAATAGTTGCGTCGGTGGAACATTACAACAGAAAGTGAACAACGAATGGGTACCGTTAGGTTACTTTTCAAGGAAGTTGACTGACACGCAACAGAAGTATAGTACCTACGATAGGGAGCTTCTTGCGCTTTATTTGTCAGTGCAATATTTCAGGAACATGTTCGAAGGTAGAGATCTCATATTGTATACAGATCATAAACCGTTAACGTTTGCTTTCAAAAAGCTAGGGAGTAGCAAAGAAACGCCGAGGAGAACCCGTCAGTTGTTATTTATTAGTGAGTTTACGACGGATATTCGTTATTTGAAAGGCGATGAAAACGCGCCCGCGGACACGTTATCGCGAGTCGAAACGATTTCGTGCCCGTCAGTACTCGATTTCGCTGAAGTAGCACGGGCCCAGGCGAACGATAAACAGCTCGCTGGAATGCTTGGAGCAGGAAACGGTAATACGAAACTAATAAAAATAGATTTGCCTAACGTACCTCAGTCGATTGTTTGTAACTTGCGGGACAATAAGGCTAGGCCATACCTACCGGAGCAGTTTAGGCGTACTGCATACGAGGCAGTTCATAATCTTAGCCACCCAGGCATTAGAACAACGCGAAGGATGGTAGCTAATAATTATTTTTGGCCTGGGATGAATAAGGATATAGGTATTTGGGCTAGGTCGTGCATAGAGTGCCAAAGAGCAAAGGTTCAGAGACACACTATGTCACCATTAGGACAATTCGAAAAGGTAGATAGGATGTGTCACGTACATATAGATATTACCGGTCCCTTTAACACTTCTGAGGAAGGATATAGATATTGCCTCACGATGATTGATAGGCAAACAGGGTGGCCGGAAGCATTCCCCATTAAGGATATTTGCGCAAAAACGGTAGCTAAACACGTCTACGAGGGATGGATCGTCAGATATGGAATATTTTCTAGGTTAAGCTCCGATGGCGGTTTGCAATTTGAAAGTAATCTCTTTAGACATCTGATGAAATACCTAGGCGTACATAAGTTAAGGACGACACCGTACCATCCGCAAAGTAACGGTGCGATAGAACGTTGGCATCGTAGTTTTAAGGCCGCCTTAATGGCGAGGTTAACGAATAATAGGTCATGGGTCGATGAAATGCACACCGTGATGATGGGACTGCGTGCAGCACCGCGTAGCGACACAAGGGTAAGTCCCGCCGAGCTAACCTTTGGGCGAACTCTAAGGCTCCCTGGAGAATTCTTCGAACCATCGGATGGCAGAATAACGGACGGTGAGGAATACCTAAGGCAGTTGAAACAGGTAATTAGTAGCCTAAGACCAAAACCTGATACCCAAAGAGACTCCCGGACTATATTCATTCATCCAGCCTTAAAAGACTGCGAGAAAGTGTTTGTAAGAAACGATGTAATGAGGAAATGTCTGCAACCCCCTTATGACGGGCCGTATGACGTCATAAAGCGGTTGGACAAAGGGTATGTGGTACAGTTACCCAATAGGCAAGCACTTGTCTCCATTGATAGGTTAAAACCAGCGTTTGTCCTGGATGTTAAAAATTCACGACAAACGCCGGGTGACACAGTAGTTCAGAAAACGTGTCGACTTAGCAGTGATGACATTTTGCCGACCCCAATTATAACTCGTACGACGCGCAGTGGTCGGGTCAGCAAAATGCCAGTTAGGTTTAGGTAGAATGCTAAGTATAACAATTAAGCTTATGAGTAATTATTGTGAAATGACCCCGATCCGCAAACTTTATTTTTCATTAGAGGATAGAAGTAAATTTTATTATTGGGAGAAACATCTTGTTCATTCCACATTCGGTAACCAGTTGTGCACGATGGGTAAACAGCAGAGCAAAGCGACTTCAGTAGAAGAACAAGTTATCATAGCACAGAACGCGTCGACCGGAAATCAAGAGCTGGAAAGCAGCGTACGAATAGTCGGGAATATTACAATTGGGATTCTAGCCCTTCTGACGCTCATCATAATAGTTTGGCTATTACGTAAGTGTAACCAACTTGCGAAACGATGGGTGCGACGACAGTTGGACGGCATGGGCTTAGCGACAGAGCAGCGTAATCCTGCCGTAGCAACCCCGGCGCCTCCCGCCCAGGTAGTGGTGACGTCAGCCCAAGTAGTGTGATGCAATAGAGTATGTACCGTGCGTTGAAAGTGAAACGAACAATGTAATAACATTATAAGGGTCGAGTCACATTTGAGTTGTTAGCTAAGCGGATCTGGATCATTAATAGGGTTGTCAAAAATAAAAGTTGGTATAATTGTTAGAATAAATTTATTACTGTGTACCTAGTTTAAGATTTTTGTTTGTTAATTTTTACCAAGATAAAAATTTGGGGTGGTGTGATGTAGCAGCAGCGCTGACAGGGTATTTTGGCGACTGAGTTTTATAAAACGTTTTCAACTGACTGCGAGGCAGTTGTCCCTTACCGGCCGCACACGTCACACTGTTCCACTGTAGGGTTTAGTAATTTTGTAATTTATTATTAATGTGCAATTGATTAAATATTTAAAGTCACGGAGTAACTTCTTTTAACAAACCCTATAAACCTTGATAGAGAACACGGCGCTGCATACGGAGTCGTAAGGAGATTCTCTAAGCTGGTGATGCGATCTTCTCCCACAAGATGTAGCAATCAATTATCTGTGCCTCTAACGCTTTTATTCCAAAGTTCCTTGCGATCCGGTGTTTTGCCTAACACTTGGAAACGTTCTATAATCGTCGTAATATAATATTTTTGTTTACTAAAAGTTTAGGTTGGACTCCCACCCAAAATATTGTATTTTACCAAAACGTGGAAACTTAACTGGCTCCAGTGATATAATTATTGTATTAGCTATATTTTATTTATTTAAGCTGTATGTTTTCCAAATAAATGAAAAAAAAAAAAAAAAAAAAAAATATTAAGGCTTATCACTAATAAATTATCTTATCGCTAAACAATAATTACTTATTTTATTGCTTATCACTATTAACATATCTTATCGCTTATCACTAATAACATATATTATCACAAATCATTAACGAGACCAGACGAGACCAGACGTGGCTAAACAAGACCAGACGAGACAAGACCGGACCAGACGAGAATAGATGAGACCATATGAGAACAGACAAGACGAGACAAGACCAGAACAGACGAGACCAGACCAGACTAGATGAGACCACACAAGACCAGAAAAGACCAGAGCAGACGAGACCAGACTAGACCAGGCGGGACCAGACGTGACCAGACAAGACCAGACGAGTACAGACGAGAGACCAGACCAGACAAGACCAGACCATACGAGACAAGACCAGACGAGACAAGACCAGACCAGACCAGACCACACAAGACCAGACAAGACCAGATGGGACCAGACGAGAACAGACGATGAGATAAGACTAGACATGACCAGACCAGACGAGACCAGACCTGGCGAGGTCAAACCAGACAAGACGAAACTAGACCAGAGAGACCAGACCAGAGGAGACCAGAAGTGACCAGAGAAGACCAGACGAGTACAGACGAGAGACCAGACCAGACAAGACCAGACCATACGAGACAAGACCAGACGAGACAAGACCAGACCAGACCAGACCACACAAGACCAGACCACACAAGACCAGACAAGACCAGATGGGACCAGACGAGAACAGACGATGAGATAAGACTAGACATGACCAGACCAGACGAGACCAGACCTGGCGAGGTCAAACCAGACAAGACGAAACTAGACCAGAGAGACCAGACCAGACTAGACCAGACCAGACCAGACTAGACGAGACCAGACCTAGCGAGGCCAGACCAGACAAGAGGAACCTAAACCAGAGAGACGAGACGAAACTAGACAAGAGAGACGAGACCAGAGGAGCCAGACGAGACCAGATGAGACCAGGCGAGGCCAGACCCGACGCAGACGCGCCATGGCCGAAGCTGCGACACGCCCCGACGTGCTTGCCTGCGTGCTCGGCAGCGCATCGGCTGGTGAGGCGCAGACGTGCCGTGGCCAGCGCTGTGACACGCTCTATTGCGCACTGCAGTGCACCGGCATGTGAGGCGCAGATGCATCGTGGCCGGCGCTGTGCAACGATGTGCTCAGCAGCGCACCAGCAGGTGAGGTTCAGACGCGCCTTGGCCGACGCTGCGACACGCCCCTGCGTGCTCGGCAGCGCATCGGCTGGTGAGGCGCAGACGTGCCGTGGCCAGCGCTGTGACACGCTCAATTGCGCACTGCAGCGCACCGGCATGTGAGGTGCAGATGCATCGTGGCTGGCGCTGTGAGGCGCAGATGCATCGTGGCCGGCGCTGTGCAACGACGCGCTCAGCAGCGCACCAGCAGGTGAGGTTCAGACGCGCCTTGGCCGACGCTGCGACACGCCCCTGCGTGCTTGGCAGCGCATCGGCTGGTGAGGCGCAGACGTGCCGTGGCCAGCGCTGCGACACGCTCCATTGCGCACTGCAGCGCACCGGCATGTGAGGCGCAGATGCATCGTGGCCGGCGCTGTGCAACGACGCGCTCGGCAGCACATCAGCAAGTGTGGCGCAGACGCGCCGTGGCCGACGCTGCAACATGCCCCTGCATGCAAAGCAACGCATTGGCTGGTGAGGCGCAGACGTGCCGTGGCCAGCGCTGCGACACGCTCAATTGCGCACTGCAGCGCACCGGCATGTGAGGTGAAGATGCATCGTGGCCGGCGCTGTGCAACAATACGCTCAGCAGCGCACCAGCAGGTTATTCGCAGACGCTCCGTGGCCGACGCTGCGACACGCCCCTGCGTGCTCGGCAGCGCATCGGCTGGTGAGGCGCAGACGTGCCGTGGCCAGCACTGTGACACGCTCCATTGCGCACTGCAGCGCACCGGCATGTGAGGCGCAGATGCATCGTGGCCGGCGCTGTGCAACGACGCGCTCAGCAGCGCACCAGCAGGTGAGGCGCAGACGCGCCGTGGCCGACGCTGTGCAACGACGCGCTAAGCAGCGCATCAGCAGGTGAGGCGCAGACGCGCCGTGGCCGACGCTGCGACACAACCCTGCGTGCTCGGCAGCGCATCGGCTGGTGAGGCGCAGACGTGCCGTGGCCAGCGCTGCAACACGCTCAATTGCGCACTGCAGCGCACTGGCATGAGAGGCGCAGATGCATCGTGGCCGGCGCTGTGCAACGACGCGCTCAGCAGCGCACCAGCAGGTGAGGCGCAGACGCGCCGTGGCCGACGCTGTACAATGACGCGCTAGGCAGCGCATCAGCAGGTGAGGCGCAGACGAGCCGTGGCCAGCGCTGCGACGCGCTCCAACGCGCAGGCAGCTCACTGCCAGGTGAGGCGTAGACGTGCCGTGGCCGGCGCTGCGACACGCCCCTGCGTGCTCGGCAGCGCATCGGCTGGTGAGGCGCAGACGAGCCGTGGCAACCGCTGTGACACGCTCCATTGCGCACTGCAGCGCACCGGCATGTGAGGCGCAGATGCATCGTGGCCGGCGCTGTGCAACGACGCGCTCAGCAGCGCACCAGCAGGTGAGGTTCAGACGTGCCTTGGCCGACGCTGCGACATGCCCCTGCGTGCTCGGCAGCGCATCGGCTGGTGAGGCGCAGAAGTGCCGTGGCCAGCGCTATGACACGCTCCATTGCGCACTTCAGCGCACCGGTATGTGAGGCGCAAATGCATCGTAGCCAGCGCTGTGCAACGATGCGCTCAGCAGCGCACCAGCAGGTGAGGCGCAGACGCACCGTAGCCGACGCTGTGCAACGACGCGCTTGGCAGCGCATCAGCAGGTGAAGCGCCGACGCTGCGACACGCCCCTGCGTGCTCGGCAGTGCATCGGCTGGTGAGGCGCAGACGTGCCGTGGCCAGCGCTGCGACACGCTCCATTGCGCACTGCAGCGCACTGGCATGAGAGGCGCAGATGCATCGTGGCCGGCGCTGTGCAACGACGCGCTCAGCAGCGCACCAGCAGGTGAGGCGCAGACGCGCCGTGGCCGACGCTGTGCAACGACGCGCTTGGCAGCGCATCAGCAGGTGAAGCGCCGACGCTGCGACACGCCCCTGCGTGCTCGGCAGTGCATCGGCTGGTGAGGCGCAGACGTGCCGTGGCCAGCGCTGCGACACGCTCCATTGCGCACTGCAGCGCACCGGCATGTGAGGCGCAGATGCATCGTGGCCGACGATGCGACACGCCCCTGCATGCTCGGCAGCGCATCGACTGGTGAGGCGCAGACGCACCGTGGTCAGCGCTGCACCATGCTCCAACGCGCACGGCAGCGCACCAGCAGGTGCGGCGCAGACGAGCCCTGGTCGGCGCTGCGACGAACCTCTGCGTGCTCGGCAGCGCACAGGCAGGTGAGACGCAGACGCGCCGTGCTCCAACGGAAACGGCAGCGCACCGGCAGAAGTGCCGTGGCCAGCGCTATGACACGCTCCATTGCGCACTTCAGCGCACCGGTATGTGAGGCGCAGATGCATCGTAGCCAGCGCTGTGCAACGATGCGCTCAGCAGCGCACCAGCAGGTGAGGCGCAGACGCACCGTGGCCGACGCTGTGCAACGACGCGCTTGGCAGCGCATCAGCAGGTGAAGCGCCGACGCTGCGACACGCCCCTGCGTGCTCGGCAGTGCATCGGCTGGTGAGGCGCAGACGTGCCGTGGCCAGCGCTGCGACACGCTCCATTGCGCACTGCAGCGCACCGGCATGTGAGGCGCAGATGCATCGTGGCCGACGATGCGACACGCCCCTGCATGCTCGGCAGCGCATCGACTGGTGAGGCGCAGACGCGCCTTGTCCGACGCTGCGACACGCCCCTGCGTGCTCGGCAGCGCATCGGCTGGTGAGGCGCAGAAGTGCCGTGGCCAGCGCTGTGACACGCTCCATTGCGCACTGCAGTGCACTGGCATGTGAGGAGCAGATGCATCGTGGCCGGCGCTGTGCAACGACGCGCTCAGCAGCGCACCAGCAGGTGAGGCGCAGACGCGCCGTGGCCGACGCTGTGCAACGACGCGCTCGGCAGCGCATCAGCATTTTAGGCGCAGACGAGCCGTGGGCAGCGCTGCGACGCGCTCCAACGCGCAGGCAGCTCACTGCCAGGTGAGGCGTAGACGTGCCGTGGCCGGCGCTGCGACACGCCTCTGCGTGTTCGACAGCGCACCAGCAGGTGAGGCGCAGACGCGCCGTGGCTGGCACTGTGACAAGCTCCGACCTGCTCGGCAGCGCACCGGCAGATGAGCCGTGTTGAGCCGAGCTGCGAACGGTCCACCATCTAGAGCAAGAATGACACGCAGACGCAAGGCATCAGCCACCCGTATTTATACTAAAGCATGCTTGTAATCAATGCAACAATACAACTATTACAAGATAATGCACTACAATACAACAACAAGACAAGACAAGACAAAGCCGAGCCGAGCCGTGCCCAGTAGAGCACCAGCAGGTGAGGCGCAGACGCACCGTGGCCGGCGCTACTACGCGCCCCCGCGTGTTCGACAGCGCACCAGCAGGTGAGGCGCAGACGTGCCGTGGCTAGCTTTGCGACGGTCCTCTGCGTGCTCAGTAACGCACCGGTAGGTGAGGCGTAGACGCACAGTGGGCGGCGCTGCGCTTCGACGTGCTCAGCAGCGCACGAGCAGGTGAGGCGCAGACGTGCCGTGGCCGGCGCTGCGAAGTGCTCCAACGCGCTCGGCAGCACACCGGCAAGTGAGGCGCACACGAGCCGTTGTCGGCGCTGCGCTCCCATACGCTCGGCAACGCACCAGCAGGTGAGGCACAGACGCACCGTGGCCAGCGCTGTGACACGCTCAATTGCGCACTGCAGCGCGCCAGCATGTGAGGCGCAGATGCAACGACGTGCTCGGCAGCGCACCAGCAGGTGAGGTGCAGACAGGTGAGGCACAGACGCGCCGTGGCCAGCGCTGTGACACGCTCAATTGCGCACTGCAGCGCGCCAGCATGTGAGGCGCAGATGCAACGACGTGCTCGGCAGCGCACCAGCAGGTGAGGTGCAGACAGGTGACGCACTGTGGCGCCACGGTTGACATTGCGTCAGGAAGTGACTCGCTCGCATGCACACCGACAGGTGGCGCACAGTGGCGCCGAGGCTGGTACTGCGACAGTCCCCTGCGAGCTCGACAGCGCAATGGCAGGTGAGGCGCAGACGTGCCGTGGCCGGCGCTGCGAAATGCCTCTGCGTACCCAGAAGCGCACCAGCAGGTGAGGCGCAGACGCCGTGGCTAGCGCTGCGACACACCCCTGCGTGCCCGGCAGCACACAGACAGATGAGGTGCGGACGTGCTGTGGCTGGAGCTGCGACACGCCCCTGCATGTTTGACAAAGCACCGGCAGGTTAGGCCATATATTAAGGCTTATCACTAATAAATTATCTTATCGCTAAACAATAATTACTTATTTTATTGCTTATCACTATTAACATATCTTATCGCTTATCACTAATAACATATATTATCACAAATCATTAACGAGACCAGACGAGACCAGACGTGGCTAAACAAGACCAGACGAGACAAGACCGGACCAGACGAGAATAGATGAGACCATATGAGAACAGACAAGACGAGACAAGACCAGAACAGACGAGACCAGACCAGACTAGATGAGACCACACAAGACCAGAAAAGACCAGAGCAGACGAGACCAGACTAGACCAGGCGGGACCAGACGTGACCAGACAAGACCAGACGAGTACAGACGAGAGACCAGACCAGACAAGACCAGACCATACGAGACAAGACCAGACGAGACAAGACCAGACCAGACCAGACCACACAAGACCAGACAAGACCAGATGGGACCAGACGAGAACAGACGATGAGATAAGACTAGACATGACCAGACCAGACGAGACCAGACCTGGCGAGGTCAAACCAGACAAGACGAAACTAGACCAGAGAGACCAGACCAGAGGAGACCAGAAGTGACCAGAGAAGACCAGACGAGTACAGACGAGAGACCAGACCAGACAAGACCAGACCATACGAGACAAGACCAGACGAGACAAGACCAGACCAGACCAGACCACACAAGACCAGACCACACAAGACCAGACAAGACCAGATGGGACCAGACGAGAACAGACGATGAGATAAGACTAGACATGACCAGACCAGACGAGACCAGACCTGGCGAGGTCAAACCAGACAAGACGAAACTAGACCAGAGAGACCAGACCAGACTAGACCAGACCAGACCAGACTAGACGAGACCAGACCTAGCGAGGCCAGACCAGACAAGAGGAACCTAAACCAGAGAGACGAGACGAAACTAGACAAGAGAGACGAGACCAGAGGAGCCAGACGAGACCAGATGAGACCAGGCGAGGCCAGACCCGACGCAGACGCGCCATGGCCGAAGCTGCGACACGCCCCGACGTGCTTGCCTGCGTGCTCGGCAGCGCATCGGCTGGTGAGGCGCAGACGTGCCGTGGCCAGCGCTGTGACACGCTCTATTGCGCACTGCAGTGCACCGGCATGTGAGGCGCAGATGCATCGTGGCCGGCGCTGTGCAACGATGTGCTCAGCAGCGCACCAGCAGGTGAGGTTCAGACGCGCCTTGGCCGACGCTGCGACACGCCCCTGCGTGCTCGGCAGCGCATCGGCTGGTGAGGCGCAGACGTGCCGTGGCCAGCGCTGTGACACGCTCAATTGCGCACTGCAGCGCACCGGCATGTGAGGTGCAGATGCATCGTGGCTGGCGCTGTGAGGCGCAGATGCATCGTGGCCGGCGCTGTGCAACGACGCGCTCAGCAGCGCACCAGCAGGTGAGGTTCAGACGCGCCTTGGCCGACGCTGCGACACGCCCCTGCGTGCTTGGCAGCGCATCGGCTGGTGAGGCGCAGACGTGCCGTGGCCAGCGCTGCGACACGCTCCATTGCGCACTGCAGCGCACCGGCATGTGAGGCGCAGATGCATCGTGGCCGGCGCTGTGCAACGACGCGCTCGGCAGCACATCAGCAAGTGTGGCGCAGACGCGCCGTGGCCGACGCTGCAACATGCCCCTGCATGCAAAGCAACGCATTGGCTGGTGAGGCGCAGACGTGCCGTGGCCAGCGCTGCGACACGCTCAATTGCGCACTGCAGCGCACCGGCATGTGAGGTGAAGATGCATCGTGGCCGGCGCTGTGCAACAATACGCTCAGCAGCGCACCAGCAGGTTATTCGCAGACGCTCCGTGGCCGACGCTGCGACACGCCCCTGCGTGCTCGGCAGCGCATCGGCTGGTGAGGCGCAGACGTGCCGTGGCCAGCACTGTGACACGCTCCATTGCGCACTGCAGCGCACCGGCATGTGAGGCGCAGATGCATCGTGGCCGGCGCTGTGCAACGACGCGCTCAGCAGCGCACCAGCAGGTGAGGCGCAGACGCGCCGTGGCCGACGCTGTGCAACGACGCGCTAAGCAGCGCATCAGCAGGTGAGGCGCAGACGCGCCGTGGCCGACGCTGCGACACAACCCTGCGTGCTCGGCAGCGCATCGGCTGGTGAGGCGCAGACGTGCCGTGGCCAGCGCTGCAACACGCTCAATTGCGCACTGCAGCGCACTGGCATGAGAGGCGCAGATGCATCGTGGCCGGCGCTGTGCAACGACGCGCTCAGCAGCGCACCAGCAGGTGAGGCGCAGACGCGCCGTGGCCGACGCTGTACAATGACGCGCTAGGCAGCGCATCAGCAGGTGAGGCGCAGACGAGCCGTGGCCAGCGCTGCGACGCGCTCCAACGCGCAGGCAGCTCACTGCCAGGTGAGGCGTAGACGTGCCGTGGCCGGCGCTGCGACACGCCCCTGCGTGCTCGGCAGCGCATCGGCTGGTGAGGCGCAGACGAGCCGTGGCAACCGCTGTGACACGCTCCATTGCGCACTGCAGCGCACCGGCATGTGAGGCGCAGATGCATCGTGGCCGGCGCTGTGCAACGACGCGCTCAGCAGCGCACCAGCAGGTGAGGTTCAGACGTGCCTTGGCCGACGCTGCGACATGCCCCTGCGTGCTCGGCAGCGCATCGGCTGGTGAGGCGCAGAAGTGCCGTGGCCAGCGCTATGACACGCTCCATTGCGCACTTCAGCGCACCGGTATGTGAGGCGCAAATGCATCGTAGCCAGCGCTGTGCAACGATGCGCTCAGCAGCGCACCAGCAGGTGAGGCGCAGACGCACCGTAGCCGACGCTGTGCAACGACGCGCTTGGCAGCGCATCAGCAGGTGAAGCGCCGACGCTGCGACACGCCCCTGCGTGCTCGGCAGTGCATCGGCTGGTGAGGCGCAGACGTGCCGTGGCCAGCGCTGCGACACGCTCCATTGCGCACTGCAGCGCACTGGCATGAGAGGCGCAGATGCATCGTGGCCGGCGCTGTGCAACGACGCGCTCAGCAGCGCACCAGCAGGTGAGGCGCAGACGCGCCGTGGCCGACGCTGTGCAACGACGCGCTTGGCAGCGCATCAGCAGGTGAAGCGCCGACGCTGCGACACGCCCCTGCGTGCTCGGCAGTGCATCGGCTGGTGAGGCGCAGACGTGCCGTGGCCAGCGCTGCGACACGCTCCATTGCGCACTGCAGCGCACCGGCATGTGAGGCGCAGATGCATCGTGGCCGACGATGCGACACGCCCCTGCATGCTCGGCAGCGCATCGACTGGTGAGGCGCAGACGCACCGTGGTCAGCGCTGCACCATGCTCCAACGCGCACGGCAGCGCACCAGCAGGTGCGGCGCAGACGAGCCCTGGTCGGCGCTGCGACGAACCTCTGCGTGCTCGGCAGCGCACAGGCAGGTGAGACGCAGACGCGCCGTGCTCCAACGGAAACGGCAGCGCACCGGCAGAAGTGCCGTGGCCAGCGCTATGACACGCTCCATTGCGCACTTCAGCGCACCGGTATGTGAGGCGCAGATGCATCGTAGCCAGCGCTGTGCAACGATGCGCTCAGCAGCGCACCAGCAGGTGAGGCGCAGACGCACCGTGGCCGACGCTGTGCAACGACGCGCTTGGCAGCGCATCAGCAGGTGAAGCGCCGACGCTGCGACACGCCCCTGCGTGCTCGGCAGTGCATCGGCTGGTGAGGCGCAGACGTGCCGTGGCCAGCGCTGCGACACGCTCCATTGCGCACTGCAGCGCACCGGCATGTGAGGCGCAGATGCATCGTGGCCGACGATGCGACACGCCCCTGCATGCTCGGCAGCGCATCGACTGGTGAGGCGCAGACGCGCCTTGTCCGACGCTGCGACACGCCCCTGCGTGCTCGGCAGCGCATCGGCTGGTGAGGCGCAGAAGTGCCGTGGCCAGCGCTGTGACACGCTCCATTGCGCACTGCAGTGCACTGGCATGTGAGGAGCAGATGCATCGTGGCCGGCGCTGTGCAACGACGCGCTCAGCAGCGCACCAGCAGGTGAGGCGCAGACGCGCCGTGGCCGACGCTGTGCAACGACGCGCTCGGCAGCGCATCAGCATTTTAGGCGCAGACGAGCCGTGGGCAGCGCTGCGACGCGCTCCAACGCGCAGGCAGCTCACTGCCAGGTGAGGCGTAGACGTGCCGTGGCCGGCGCTGCGACACGCCTCTGCGTGTTCGACAGCGCACCAGCAGGTGAGGCGCAGACGCGCCGTGGCTGGCACTGTGACAAGCTCCGACCTGCTCGGCAGCGCACCGGCAGATGAGCCGTGTTGAGCCGAGCTGCGAACGGTCCACCATCTAGAGCAAGAATGACACGCAGACGCAAGGCATCAGCCACCCGTATTTATACTAAAGCATGCTTGTAATCAATGCAACAATACAACTATTACAAGATAATGCACTACAATACAACAACAAGACAAGACAAGACAAAGCCGAGCCGAGCCGTGCCCAGTAGAGCACCAGCAGGTGAGGCGCAGACGCACCGTGGCCGGCGCTACTACGCGCCCCCGCGTGTTCGACAGCGCACCAGCAGGTGAGGCGCAGACGTGCCGTGGCTAGCTTTGCGACGGTCCTCTGCGTGCTCAGTAACGCACCGGTAGGTGAGGCGTAGACGCACAGTGGGCGGCGCTGCGCTTCGACGTGCTCAGCAGCGCACGAGCAGGTGAGGCGCAGACGTGCCGTGGCCGGCGCTGCGAAGTGCTCCAACGCGCTCGGCAGCACACCGGCAAGTGAGGCGCACACGAGCCGTTGTCGGCGCTGCGCTCCCATACGCTCGGCAACGCACCAGCAGGTGAGGCACAGACGCACCGTGGCCAGCGCTGTGACACGCTCAATTGCGCACTGCAGCGCGCCAGCATGTGAGGCGCAGATGCAACGACGTGCTCGGCAGCGCACCAGCAGGTGAGGTGCAGACAGGTGAGGCACAGACGCGCCGTGGCCAGCGCTGTGACACGCTCAATTGCGCACTGCAGCGCGCCAGCATGTGAGGCGCAGATGCAACGACGTGCTCGGCAGCGCACCAGCAGGTGAGGTGCAGACAGGTGACGCACTGTGGCGCCACGGTTGACATTGCGTCAGGAAGTGACTCGCTCGCATGCACACCGACAGGTGGCGCACAGTGGCGCCGAGGCTGGTACTGCGACAGTCCCCTGCGAGCTCGACAGCGCAATGGCAGGTGAGGCGCAGACGTGCCGTGGCCGGCGCTGCGAAATGCCTCTGCGTACCCAGAAGCGCACCAGCAGGTGAGGCGCAGACGCCGTGGCTAGCGCTGCGACACACCCCTGCGTGCCCGGCAGCACACAGACAGATGAGGTGCGGACGTGCTGTGGCTGGAGCTGCGACACGCCCCTGCATGTTTGACAAAGCACCGGCAGGTTAGGCCATATATTAAGGCTTATCACTAATAAATTATCTTATCGCTAAACAATAATTACTTATTTTATTGCTTATCACTATTAACATATCTTATCGCTTATCACTAATAACATATATTATCACAAATCATTAACGAGACCAGACGAGACCAGACGTGGCTAAACAAGACCAGACGAGACAAGACCGGACCAGACGAGAATAGATGAGACCATATGAGAACAGACAAGACGAGACAAGACCAGAACAGACGAGACCAGACCAGACTAGATGAGACCACACAAGACCAGAAAAGACCAGAGCAGACGAGACCAGACTAGACCAGGCGGGACCAGACGTGACCAGACAAGACCAGACGAGTACAGACGAGAGACCAGACCAGACAAGACCAGACCATACGAGACAAGACCAGACGAGACAAGACCAGACCAGACCAGACCACACAAGACCAGACAAGACCAGATGGGACCAGACGAGAACAGACGATGAGATAAGACTAGACATGACCAGACCAGACGAGACCAGACCTGGCGAGGTCAAACCAGACAAGACGAAACTAGACCAGAGAGACCAGACCAGAGGAGACCAGAAGTGACCAGAGAAGACCAGACGAGTACAGACGAGAGACCAGACCAGACAAGACCAGACCATACGAGACAAGACCAGACGAGACAAGACCAGACCAGACCAGACCACACAAGACCAGACCACACAAGACCAGACAAGACCAGATGGGACCAGACGAGAACAGACGATGAGATAAGACTAGACATGACCAGACCAGACGAGACCAGACCTGGCGAGGTCAAACCAGACAAGACGAAACTAGACCAGAGAGACCAGACCAGACTAGACCAGACCAGACCAGACTAGACGAGACCAGACCTAGCGAGGCCAGACCAGACAAGAGGAACCTAAACCAGAGAGACGAGACGAAACTAGACAAGAGAGACGAGACCAGAGGAGCCAGACGAGACCAGATGAGACCAGGCGAGGCCAGACCCGACGCAGACGCGCCATGGCCGAAGCTGCGACACGCCCCGACGTGCTTGCCTGCGTGCTCGGCAGCGCATCGGCTGGTGAGGCGCAGACGTGCCGTGGCCAGCGCTGTGACACGCTCTATTGCGCACTGCAGTGCACCGGCATGTGAGGCGCAGATGCATCGTGGCCGGCGCTGTGCAACGATGTGCTCAGCAGCGCACCAGCAGGTGAGGTTCAGACGCGCCTTGGCCGACGCTGCGACACGCCCCTGCGTGCTCGGCAGCGCATCGGCTGGTGAGGCGCAGACGTGCCGTGGCCAGCGCTGTGACACGCTCAATTGCGCACTGCAGCGCACCGGCATGTGAGGTGCAGATGCATCGTAGCTGGCGCTGTGCAACGACGCGCTCGGCAGCACATCAGCAAGTGTGGCGCAGACGCGCCGTGGCCGACGCTGCAACATGCCCCTGCATGCAAAGCAACGCATTGGCTGGTGAGGCGCAGACGTGCCGTGGCCAGCGCTGCGACACGCTCAATTGCGCACTGCAGCGCACCGGCATGTGAGGTGAAGATGCATCGTGGCCGGCGCTGTGCAACAATACGCTCAGCAGCGCACCAGCAGGTTATTCGCAGACGCTCCGTGGCCGACGCTGCGACACGCCCCTGCGTGCTCGGCAGCGCATCGGCTGGTGAGGCGCAGACGTGCCGTGGCCAGCACTGTGACACGCTCCATTGCGCACTGCAGCGCACCGGCATGTGAGGCGCAGATGCATCGTGGCCGGCGCTGTGCAACGACGCGCTCAGCAGCGCACCAGCAGGTGAGGCGCAGACGCGCCGTGGCCGACGCTGTGCAACGACGCGCTAAGCAGCGCATCAGCAGGTGAGGCGCAGACGCGCCGTGGCCGACGCTGCGACACGCCCCTGCGTGCTCGGCAGCGCATCGGCTGGTGAGGCGCAGACGTGCCGTGGCCAGCGCTGCAACACGCTCAATTGCGCACTGCAGCGCACTGGCATGAGAGGCGCAGATGCATCGTGGCCGGCGCTGTGCAACGACGCGCTCAGCAGCGCACCAGCAGGTGAGGCGCAGACGCGCCGTGGCCGACGCTGTACAATGACGCGCTAGGCAGCGCATCAGCAGGTGAGGCGCAGACGAGCCGTGGCCAGCGCTGCGACGCGCTCCAACGCGCAGGCAGCTCACTGCCAGGTGAGGCGTAGACGTGCCGTGGCCGGCGCTGCGACACGCCCCTGCGTGCTCGGCAGCGCATCGGCTGGTGAGGCGCAGACGAGCCGTGGCAACCGCTGTGACACGCTCCATTGCGCACTGCAGCGCACCGGCATGTGAGGCGCAGATGCATCGTGGCCGGCGCTGTGCAACGACGCGCTCAGCAGCGCACCAGCAGGTGAGGTTCAGACGTGCCTTGGCCGACGCTGCGACATGCCCCTGCGTGCTCGGCAGCGCATCGGCTGGTGAGGCGCAGAAGTGCCGTGGCCAGCGCTATGACACGCTCCATTGCGCACTTCAGCGCACCGGTATGTGAGGCGCAAATGCATCGTAGCCAGCGCTGTGCAACGATGCGCTCAGCAGCGCACCAGCAGGTGAGGCGCAGACGCACCGTAGCCGACGCTGTGCAACGACGCGCTTGGCAGCGCATCAGCAGGTGAAGCGCCGACGCTGCGACACGCCCCTGCGTGCTCGGCAGTGCATCGGCTGGTGAGGCGCAGACGTGCCGTGGCCAGCGCTGCGACACGCTCCATTGCGCACTGCAGCGCACTGGCATGAGAGGCGCAGATGCATCGTGGCCGGCGCTGTGCAACGACGCGCTCAGCAGCGCACCAGCAGGTGAGGCGCAGACGCGCCGTGGCCGACGCTGTGCAACGACGCGCTTGGCAGCGCATCAGCAGGTGAAGCGCCGACGCTGCGACACGCCCCTGCGTGCTCGGCAGTGCATCGGCTGGTGAGGCGCAGACGTGCCGTGGCCAGCGCTGCGACACGCTCCATTGCGCACTGCAGCGCACCGGCATGTGAGGCGCAGATGCATCGTGGCCGACGATGCGACACGCCCCTGCGTGCTCGGCAGCGCATCGACTGGTGAGGCGCAGACGCGCCTTGTCCGACGCTGCGACACGCCCCTGCGTGCTCGGCAGCGCATCGGCTGGTGAGGCGCAGAAGTGCCGTGGCCAGCGCTGTGACACGCTCCATTGCGCACTGCAGCGCACTGGCATGTGAGGAGCAGATGCATCGTGGCCGGCGCTGTGCAACGACGCGCTCAGCAGCGCACCAGCAGGTGAGGCGCAGACGCGCCGTGGCCGACGCTGTGCAACGACGCGCTCGGCAGCGCATCAGCATTTTAGGCGCAGACGAGCCGTGGGCAGCGCTGCGACGCGCTCCAATGCGCAGGCAGCTCACTGCCAGTTGAGGCGTAGACGTGCCGTGGCCGGCGCTGCGACACGCCTCTGCGTGTTCGACAGCGCACCAGCAGGTGAGGCGCAGACGCGCCGTGGCTGGCACTGTGACAAGCTCCGACCTGCTCGGCAGCGCACCGGCAGATGAGCCGTGTTGAGCCGAGCTGCGAACGGTCCACCATCTAGAGCAAGAATGACACGCAGACGCAAGGCATCAGCCACCCGTATTTATACCAAAGCATGCTTGTAATCAATGCAACAATACAACTAAGTACAAGATAATGCACTACAATACAACAACAAGACAAGACAAGACAAAGCCGAGCCGAGCCGTGCCCAGTAGAGCACCAGCAGGTGAGGCGCAGACGCACCGTGGCCGGCGCTACTACGCGCCCCCGCGTGTTCGACAGCGCACCAGCAGGTGAGGCGCAGACGTGCCGTGGCCAGCGTTGCGACGGTCCTCTGCGTGCTCAGTACCGCACCGGTAGGTGAGGCGTAGACGCACAGTGGGCGGCGCTGCGCTTCGACGTGCTCAGCAGCGCACGAGCAGGTGAGGCGCAGACGTGCCGTGGCCGGCGCTGCGAAGTGCTCCAACGCGCTCGGCAGCACACCGGCAAGTGAGGCGCACACGAGCCGTTGTCGGCGCTGCGCTCCCATATGCTCGGCAACGCACCAGCAGGTGAGGCACAGACGCACCGTGGCCAGCGCTGTGACACGCTCAATTGCGCACTGCAGCGCGCCAGCATGTGAGGCGCAGATGCAACGACGTGCTCGGCAGCGCACCAGCAGGTGAGGTGCAGACAGGTGAGGCACAGACGCGCCGTGGCCAGCGCTGTGACACGCTCAATTACGCACTGCAGCGCACCAGCATGTGAGGCGCAGATGCAACGACGTGCTCGGCAGCGCACCAGCAGGTGAGGTGCAGACAGGTGACGCACTGTGGCGCCACGGTTGACATTGCGTCAGGAAGTGACTCGCTCGCACGCACAACGACAGGTGGCGCACAGTGGCGCCGAGGCTGGTACTGCGACAGTCCCCTGCGAGCTCGACAGCGCAATGGCAGGTGAGGCGCAGACGTGCCGTGGCCGGCGCTGCGAAATGCCTCTGCGTACCCAGAAGCGCACCAGCAGGTGAGGCGCAGACGCCGTGGCTAGCGCTGCGACACAACCCTGCGTGCCCGGCAGCACACAGACAGATGAGGTGCGGACGTGCTGTGGCTGGAGCTGCGACACGCCCCTGCATGTTTGACAAAGCACCGGCAGGTAAGGCTATATATTAAGGCTTATCACTAATAAATTATCTTATCGCTAAAGAATAATTACTTATTTTATTGCTTATCACTATTAACATATCTTATCGCTTATCACTAATAACATATCTTATCACAAATCATTAACGAGACCAGACGAGACCAGACGTTGCTAAACAAGACCAGACGAGACAAGACCAGACCAGACGAGAATAGATGAGACCATATGAGACCAGACAAGACGAGACGAGACCAGACTAGATGAGACCACACAAGACCAGAAAAGACCAGAGCAGACGAGACCAAACTAGACCAGGCGGGACCAGACGTGACCAGACAAGACCAGACGAGTACAGACGAGAGACCAGACCAGACAAGAACAGACCATACGAGACAAGACCAGACGAGACAAGACCAGACCAGACCAGACCACACAAGACCAGACAAGACCAGATGGGACCAGACGAGAACAGAAGATGAGATCAGACTAGACATGACCAGACCAGACGAGACCAGACCTGGCGAGGTCAAACCAGACAAGACGAAAATAGACCAGAGAGACCAGACCAGACGAGACCAGACCAGACCAGACTAGACGAGACCAGACCTAGCGAGGCCAGACCAGACAAGAGGAACCTAAACCAGAGAGACAAGACGAAACTAGACCAGAGAGACGAGACCAGAGGAGCCAGACGAGACCAGATGAGACCAGGCGAGGCCAGACCCGACGCAGACGCGCCATGGCCGAAGCTGCAACACGCCCCGACGTGCTTGCCTGCGTGCTCGGCAGCGCATCGGCTGGTGAGGCGCAGACGTGCCGTGGCCAGCGCTGTGACACGCTCCAATGCGCACTGCAGCGCACAGGCATGTAAGGCGCAGATGCATCGTGGCCGGTGCTGTGCAACGATGCGCTCAGCAGCGCACCAGCAGGTGAGGCGCAGACGTACCGTGGCAGACGCTGTGCAACGACGCGCTCGGCAGCGCATCATCAGGTGAGGCGCAGACGCGCCGTGGCCGACGCTGCGACACGCCCCTGCGTGCTTGGCAGCGCATCGGCTGGTGAGGCGCAGACGTGTCGTGGCCAGCGCTGCGACACGCTCCATTGCGCACTGCACCGCACCGGCATGTGAGGCGCAGTTGCATCGTGGCCGGCGCTGTGCAACGACGCGTTCAGCAGCGCACCAGCAGGTGAGGCGCAGACGCGCCGTGGCCGACGCTGCGAAACGCCCCTGCGTGCTCAGCAACGCATCGGCTGGTGAGGCGCAGACGTGCCGTGGCCAGCGCTGCGACACGCTCCATTGCGCACTGCAGCGCACCGGCATGTAAGGCGCAGATGCATCGTGGCCGGCGCTGTGCAACAATACGCTCAGCAGCGCACCAGCAGGTGAGGCGCAGACGTACCGTGGCAGACGCTGTGCAACGACGCGCTCGGCAGCGCATCATCAGGTGAGGCGCAGACGCGCCGTGGCCGACGCTGCGACACGCCCCTGCGTGCTTGGCAGCGCATCGGCTGGTGAGGCGCAGACGTGTCGTGGCCAGCGCTGCGACACGCTCCATTGCGCACTGCACCGCACCGGCATGTGAGGCGCAGATGCATCGTGGCCGGCGCTGTGCAACAATACGCTCAGCAGCGCACCAGCAGGTGAGGCGCAGACGTACCGTGGCAGACGCTGTGCAACGACGCGCTCGGCAGCGCATCATCAGGTGAGGCGCAGACGCGCCGTGGCCGACGCTGCGACACGCCCCTGCGTGCTTGGCAGCGCATCGGCTGGTGAGGCGCAGACGTGTCGTGGCCAGCGCTGCGACACGCTCCATTGCGCACTGCACCGCACCGGCATGTGAGGCGCAGTTGCATCGTGGCCGGCGCTGTGCAACGACGCGCTCAGCAGCGCACCAGCAGGTGAGGCGCAGACGCGCCGTGGCCGACGCTGTGCAACGACGCGCTCGGCAGCGCATCATCAGGTGAGGCGCAGACGCGCCGTGGCCGACGCTGCGACACGCCCCTGCGGGCTTGGCAGCGCATCGGCTGGTGAGGCGCAGACGTGTCGTGGCCAGCGCTGCGACACGCTCCATTGCGCACTGCACCGCACCGGCATGTGAGGCGCAGTTGCATCGCGGCCGGCGCTGTGCAACGACGCGCTCGGCAGCGCATCAGCAGGTGAGGCGCAGACGCGCCGTGGCCGACGCTGCAACATGCCCCTGCATGCTCAGCAACGCATTGGCTGGTGAGGCGCAGACGTGCCGTTGCCAGCGCTGCGACACGCTCAATTGCGCACTGCAGCGCATCAGCATGTGAGGTGCAGATGAATCGTGGCCGGCGCTGTGCAACAATACGCTCAGCAGCGCACCAGCAGGTGAGGCGCAGACGTACCGTGGCAGACGCTGTGCAACGACGCGCTCGGCAGCGCATCATCAGGTGAGGCGCAGACGCGCCGTGGCCGACGCTGCGACACGCCCCTGCGTGCTTGGCAGCGCATCGGCTGGTGAGGCGCAGACGTGTCGTGGCCAGCGCTGCGACACGCTCCATTGCGCACTGCACCGCACCGGCATGTGAGGCGCAGTTGCATCGTGGCCGGCGCTGTGCAACGACGCGCTCAGCAGCGCACCAGCAGGTGAGGCGCAGACGCGCCGTGGCCGACGCTGCGACACGCCCCTGCGTGCTCAGCAACGCATCGGCTGGTGAGGCGCAGACGTGCCGTGGCCAGCGCTGCGACACGCTCAATTTCGCACTGCAGCGCACCGGCATGTGAGGCGCAGATGCATCGTGGCCGACGCTGTGCAACGACGCGCTCAGCAGCGCACCAGCAGGTGAGGCGCAGATGCGCCGTGGCCGACGCTGTGCAACGACGCGCTCGGCAGCGCATCAGCAGGTGAGGCGCAGACGCGCCGTGGCCAGCGCTGCGACACGCTCCATTGCGCACTGCAGCGCACCGGCAAGTGAGGCACAGATGCATCGTGGCCGGCGCTGTGCAACGACGCGCTCAGCAGCGCACCAGCAGGTGAGGCGCAGATGCGCCGTGGCCGACGCTGTGCAACGACGCGCTCGGCAGCGCATCAGCAGGTGAGCCGCAGACGCGCCGTAGCCGACGCTGCGACACGCCCCTGCGTGCTCGGCAGCGCATCGGCTGGTGAGGCGCAGACGTGCCGTAGTCAGCGCTGCAACACGCTCTATTGCGCACTGCAGCGCACTGGCATTAGAGGCGCAGATGCATCGTGGCCGGCGCTGTGCAACGACGCGCTCAGCAGCGCACCAGCAGGTGAGGCGCAGACGCGCCGTGGCCGACGCTGTGCAACGACGCGCTCGGCAGTGCATCAGCAGGTGAGGCGCAGACGAACCGTGGCCAGCGCTGCGACGCGCTCCAACGCGCAGGCAGCTCACTGCCAGGTGAGGCGTAGACGTGCCGTGGCCGGCGCTGCGACACGCCTCTGCGTGTTCGACAGCGCACCAGCAGGTGAGGCGCAGACGCGCCGTGGCTGGCACTGTGACAAGCTCCGACCTGCTCGGCAGCGCACCGGCAGATGAGCCGTGTTGAGCCGAGCTGCGAACGGTCCACCATCTAGAGCAAGAATGACACGCAGACGCAAGGCATCTGTAGTAGTAAGTAAGATGCATTTGTACGAACAGTCATTAAATACACTTAGACGAGTCCGCACGCGTGTTATTATTCAATCCCCTCGCCCCCTGCCTCACCACATGGCGACCCTGCCATGTCCGGCGGTGGCACGGTTCAGATTAAGTGCCGCGTCGGGACATACATATAAAATAAAAATGTGCTAAATCTATATAAAAAAAAAAAATGATATGATATGTGCAACGCACAATGTGTGGCGTGTATTTATTTAAAATCTATAAACGATCATCATAGAAAGAATAAGACAATGGGTAAACAGTGCTCAAAAGAAGTAATTATAGCACAGTCTGCTGGTGCTGGCTCCAACCAGGCAGAGCAAAAGGATTACACAAATACAATATTATTGAGCGTTATATTACTGATAGTGGCCATCGGCGTTCTGTTTGTCGTTATCAAAATTTATAAAGCTTTCCACACCGGGTGGATAAGGAAAGAGATGAGGAGAGAGCTGCTTCGTCGAATTCAGTCAAGGTTATCAGGCAGAGGCAACCGGCCGGTGGATCTGGAAATGGTCGGCCCAGAACTACATCAAGGTGAGAAGTGATTAGTGAAGTGAAGTAACTATATGTGACTCAATAATATGTAAGCTTTATAAAACTATAACCTGTGTAACTTTAATTATGTAACTGTGTAACCTTATGCTAATATATATAACTATGATTATTATAACATTACTGCATTTATAGAGATGATAGAGGTTTAATAGTCAAAGAGGTATATGGATAGGTTAGTAAAGATCTATGATTGTCTTTTAAATGATTGTGAATACATTAGAAAGCTAGGTCCCAAAAGGCGACAAGAAAAGTTAGGTCGAGAGAGATACGAGAGTGTAACAGAGTTATATAATGATTATAAATTGTTTTTAAGCACATTACGTTCTAGTGCATCGTTATCAGAAATAGAGTTGATTTGTGAGAAAATTGAGACAATTTATAAGAAAATTACTAAATATATGGAAATAGGTAACGTAGAAAATTTAAACAAAATGGATAGTTTTGATTTAAAAATCGCGAGTACTTTAATTCCCTTAATGGATGGGAAACAAGAAAACATCGAACATATTATAGATGGGATAGAAATGTACAACAGCTATTTGAAAGGTGAGGACAACAAAAAATTACTGATTTCATTTGTTCTCAAAACTAGATTGTCCAAAACAGCTAAACTAAAATTAAATTCGGAATATACTACAGTGGAAGGTTTATTATCAGATATCAGAAAATATTTACTAACAAAAAAATCGGCAAATTCCTTGCTGTCACAAATTAACAACATATCCCAAAATAACATGTCAATTGGTAAATACGGAGAAAAGTTAGAAGAACTTTTTATAGGCCTCACCATAGCGCAAGCCGACGAAAATCAAAAGGCTCGCGAAATATTAAGACCAATAAATGAGCAGTTAGCAATAAAAAGATTCGCAGACGGTCTTCGCAACCGACGGCTAAGCACAATAATATCAGCTAGGAACTACAGCGCACTGAAGGATGCCGTGCGCGCAGCTGAGGACGAGGAGTTGGCGAGCTCCGGGTCTGCGTCACAAGGTATGGTATACTCATATTCAAGTAATAGATATCAATCGTATCGTTATCCTAGATACGGTCGGGGTCGTCGGAATTTTCACCGCTCCGGTGCCCCTTCACGAGGCACGTATCAGCCCATACATCAGGTCAGGAGAGGCTACTACCAGCCCAATACAAATCGATATAATTATCCAGCTAATACGATACCTACAAGGCAGTTTAATCAGTCTCGTTACCCGAGAAACAGCTCACGGTCTTACAGAGGTTCAAATAACAGTTATCGCCAGGGCAATGCCTATGTCACAACATCAGATCAAAGGGAAGAAGATTTAAATTTGGCAGAGTTTTTTCGAGGCTAACTATACATCAGTGTGCGAAGGTTTAGACTTCATCTATCTGTCTATCGGCAATCGGAAATGTAAATTTTTGTTAGATTCTGGCGCCTCATTATCAATTATTAATAGTAAAATTATTGAAAACAACATAACAAAATATAGCAGTAATACGGTCATAAAAGGTATAGGTGGAGAAATTCAATCGAAATGTTTCGCGTATATTCCATTGCAGTCAGCAAACGGTTTTATATTTCGTCACAAGTTATACTTATTTGATCACGTTCCATGCGGAGCGGACGGTATTATCGGTTTAGACTTTCTGAGAACTTACAACGCAAACATAGATTTACTTACGAATCAAGTTACATTACAATTAAATCATCATAAAACATGTACTTTGAGAATAATAAGCGGCCATACTAATAAAAATATGAATTCGGAGGAGTATTTAACGATTCCATCACGTAGTGAATCAATTCATTATTTGAGCATTGGTAAAAATTTATATAAAGATCTGGTCATATATCCGAAACAATTACATGAAAATATATTTTTAGCAGGTTGTATCGTGAAACCAAAAAGGGGTAAAATACCAGTAAAAATATTGAATACGGGCGAAAAATCTATGAAAATTCTTAAATCTAATATTATTCACTCGGGAGATGTTGATTATCTAGAAAACTATGATGTATGTTCATTTAGCGAATCTCAAAAGGATGTTAATCGTGTAAAGAAATTATTAACAGAATTAAAATTAAATCATTTGAATTCAAGCGATAAAAAGTCACTTCAAATAATATGTAGCAAGTACTCAGACATATTTTTCTTAGAAGGCGATAAGTTAGGTACGGCGAACGTTATAGAGCAGTCGATCATGGTGAAACGTGATACGAAACCCGTGTATACAAAACCTTATCGCTTACCTCAGGCGTCCAAGCAAGAAATTAATAAACAAGTTCAGCGTATGCTCGATGATGACATCATAGAACCCTCTAATAGCGAATGGAATAGCCCAATTCTATTAGTGCCCAAAAAGTCAGAAGATGGTAAAAAATGGCGTTTAGTGATAGATTATAGAAGAGTTAATGATTCGATTCAGGACGATAAGTTCCCTTTACCCAACATAACAGACATTTTAGATTCATTGTCGGGATGTATGTATTTCTCTCATTTGGATTTATATCAAGGATTTTATCAAGTTAGTTTAAGCCCCGAGAGCAGGGACATTACTAGCTTCAGCACGAGTACAGGTCAATATAGAATGAAACGTTTAGCCATGGGTTTAAAAATTAGTCCCAGTGCATTCTCCAGGGTTATGTCAATAGCAATGTCAGGATTGACCTACGAAAAATGTTTTGTTTACTGTGATGATCTAATAGTGTTCGGTAGAAATAGAGAAATTCACAATAAAAATCTAATGGATGTGTTCGAGCGTTTCAGGAAATTGAATCTTAAACTTAACCCACAAAAGTGTGAATTTATGAAAACACAATTATTATATTTAGGTCACGTGGTATCAGCTGACGGTGTTCTACCCGATCCAGAAAAAATTAAGGTGTTACAACACTACCCAGTACCTACAAATTCAGACGAGGTTAGACGATTTGTAGCGTTTTGCAATTATTATAGAAAATTCATTCCACATTTTTCCGAAATTACTTTACCGTTAAACAAATTAGTTAGAAAAAATGCAATATTTTCATGGACTCAGGAATGTCAAAATAGTTTCGAGATATTGAAAAACAAATTAATTACACCCCCTATTTTACAATACCCAGATTTTTCAGATGATAACACTTTCGTTCTTCAAACTGACGCGTCAGGCACAGCTATCGGATCAGTTTTGTGTAATAAAGATTTAAAACCTGTAGCCTACGCTAGTAGACCTCTTAATAAGGCGGAATTAAAATATCCCATTATTCAAAAAGAACTTTTGGCAATAGTTTGGAGTATAAAACATTTTAGACCATATCTGTACGGAAAGCAATTTATCGTTAAAACCGATCATAAACCCTTAATTTACCTGTTTGGTATGAAAGATCCTTCAACAAGACTTTTGAAGTTTAGATTACAGTTGGAAGAATACGACTTTAAAATCGAATATATAAAAGGCAGTGATAATGTGGCAGATACCTTAAGTAGGGTGACCATAAGCATGGAAGAGTTGAAATCATTAAATAATAAAGTTAGTTTAGTAATGACAAGAGGACAGAAAGCAAGGCTAGAAAAAGAAAAATTATGTAGCAATGATGACACGAGGGATCCTTGTATACCTGTCGAATCGAGGTCTGGCCAACCAAGAGTCGCAGAGATACTAAGGAAACCTAGTGATTACGTAGAGCTGAAGTTTATTTTAGGGAGTAAATTGACTAAGAAAAAGTTAACGTATGAGAAAGAATGTTTAGCATATGATGAGTCAAGTAATTCTATTTACATAAACCTCAATTATATGTCGCATTTTACGCGAGTCGAATTTGCGAATTTATTGAGCGAATTTTGTAATAAACTACATATTGAAAGAATATGTATAATTAAAGATGAAAAAAATGTAGATTTTATAAAGCAATTAATAAATGAAATAAAAGGTAGAGAAAAGTGGTCGGGACCACAGATAAGTATATTAAAAGGTGTAAAACGAGTCTACAGTGATGAAGAAAAAGTATGCATACTACATGATTATCACTTACTACCAACAAGTGGACATGCGGGTGTACAACGCATGGTCAACAATATAAAAGGTAAGTACTTCTGGCCAGGACTAGAGCAAGATGTACGAAAATACGTAAGCAAGTGTAGCAAGTGCCAAACCAGTAAGTATTCTAGGAATATAATAGAGCCAATGGTCGTAACGACGACAGCAACTAAAGCGTTCGAAAAAGTATATCTAGATATCATAGGTCCTTTAGATAGAGATATAGACAATAATGTATACATTTTAAGTTTACAATGCGAGTTGAGTAAATACGTCGAGGCATATCCTTTGCAACGTAAAGATACGGTAAGCGTGGCAAGATCCTTTGTAAATAATTTCATATTACGATACGGCCTGCCCCGGATTGTTGCCACAGACCGCGGGTCTGAGTTCCAGTCAGAAACGATGAAAGAGGTGTGCAAGTTACTTAAAATTGAAAAGATAAACTCTACGGCTTATCACCATGAGTCGATAGGCGCTTTAGAGAACACTCACAAACACCTCGCGGCATACTTACGAACCTTATGTGACGGACATCCGGAAACTTGGAGTCAGTGGCTCCAATTCTGGTGTTTTTCGTTTAATACTACTGTCCATACACAGACTAAGTATACGCCATACGAACTCGTATTCGGCAATAGTTGTAATTTACCTAGTAATTTAAGAGGTAATGTAGTAGAACCCTTATATAATCCAGATAATTATGCACTTGAACTTAAATATAGATTACAGTTAGCATCTAAGGAAGCACATAAGAATTTAGTTCTAAGCAAGTTGAAAAGGAAAGATATGTGGGATAAAAAGTGTAACCCGATTCAATATCGGAAAGGTGATCTAATTTTAATCAAAAATGAAACTGGGAAAAAACTAGACAAGTTGTATGATGGACCCTATACAGTGATAAGTGAAAGTGAACCTAACGTTACAGTGCAAAAAGGTAACAAAGTTGAGACTGTCCATAAAAATAGGACAAAACCATATGTAACCTAGTATTAAATGTTTAGCTAAGTTGTTTTACTTATGATAGGTACCTATCCGATATCATAGCCGGCAACCAACTAGCCTAAGTACTAGCATTGTATTGTAATGCTACCTAGAATTGTTAAGATAGTGTTATATTTCATTACGGACTTAAGTATATGTACGAATGTTTTAGGTAATAAGAAAATAAAACAAGTTTGTAGTTTCTACAATTTATTTAGGTTAAGAAAAAAAAAATGTATTCTTCATTTTTTTTTTTTAAATAATTACCCCGATGGTGTAGTAGTAAGTAAGATGCATTTGTACGAACAGTCATTAAATACACTTAGACGAGTCCGCACGCGTGTTATTATTCAATCCCCTCGCCCCCTGCCTCACCACACATCAGCCACCCGTATTTATACAAAAGCATGCTTGTAATCAATGCAACAATACAACTACGTACAAGATAATGCACTACAATACAATAACAAGACAAGACAAGACAAAGCCGAGCCGAGCCGTGCCCAGTAGAGCACCAGCAGGTGAGACGCAGACGACGCACCGTGGCCGGCGCCACTACGCGCCCCCGCGTGTTCTACAGCTCACCAGCAGGTGAGGCGCAGACGTGCCGTGGCCAGCGTTGCGACGGTCCTCTGCGTGCTCTGTAACACACCGGTAGGTGAGGCGTAGACGCACAGTGGGCGGCGCTGCGCTTCGACGCGCTCAGCAGTGCACGAGCAGGTGAGGCGCAGACGTGCCGTGGCCGGCGCTGCGAAGTGCTCCAACGCGCTCGGCAGCACACCGGCAAGTGAGGTGCACACGAGCCGTTGTCAGCGCTGCGCTCCCATACGCTCGGCAACGCACCAGCAGGTGAGGCACAGACGCGCCGTGGCCAGCGCTGTGACACGCTCAATTGCGCACTGCAGCGCGCCAGCATGTGAGGCGCAGATGCAACGACGTGCTCGGCAGCGCACCAGCAGGTGATGTGCAGACAGGTGAGGCACAGACGCGCCGTGGCCAGCGCTGTGACACGCTCAATTGCGCACTGCAGCGCGCCAGCATGTGAGGCGCAGATGTACCGACGTGCTCGGCAGCGCACCAGCAGGTGAGGTGCAGACAGGTGACGCACTGTGGCGCCACGGTTGACATTGCGTCAGGAAGTGACTCGCTCGCACGCACACCGACAGGTGGCGCACAGTGGCGCCGAGGCTGGTACTGCGACAGTCCCCTGCGAGCTCGACAGCGCAATGGCAGGTGAGGCGCAAACGTGCCGTGGCCGGCGCTGCAAAATGCCTCTGCGTACCCGGAAGCGCACCAGCAGGTGAGGCGCAGACGCCGTGGCTAGCGCTGCGACACACCCTTGCGTGCCCGGCAGCACACAGACAGATGAGGTGCGGACGTGCTGTGTTTGGAGCTGCGACACGCCCCTGCGTGTTTGACAAAGCACCGGCAGGTAAGGTCATATATTAAGGCTTATCACTAATAAATTATCTTATCGCTAAACAATAATGACTTATTTTATTGCTTATCACTATTAACATATCTTATCGCTTATCACTAATAACATATCTTATCACAAATCATTAACGAGACCAGACGAGACCAGACGTGGCTAAACAAGACCAGACGAGACAAGACCAGACCAGACGAGAATAGATGAGACCATATGAGACCAGACAAGACGAGACAAGACCAGAACAGACGAGACGAGACCAGACTAGATGAGACCACACAAGACCAGAAAAGACCAGAGCAGACGAGACCAGAGTCCAGACTAGACCAGGCGGGACCAGACGTGACCAGACAAGACCAGACGAGTACAGACGAGAGACCAGACCAGACAAGACCAGACCATACGAGACAAGACCAGACAAGACCAGACCAGACCAGACCACACAAGACCAGACAAGACCAGATGGGACCAGACGAGAACAGACGATGAGATCAGACTAGGCATGACCAGACCAGACGAGACCAGACGGCGAGGTCAAACCAGACAAGACGAAACTAGACCAGAGAGACCAGACCAGACTAGACCAGACCAGACCAGACTAGACGAGACCAGACCTAGCGAGGCCAGACCAGACAAGAGGAACCTAAACCAGAGAGACGAGACGAAACTAGACCAGAGAGACGAGACCAGAGGAGCCAGACGAGACCAGATGAGACCAGGCGAGGCCAGACCCGACGCAGTCGCGCCATGGCCGAAGCTGCGACACGCCCCGACGTGCTTGCCTGCGTGCTCGGCAGCGCATCGGCTGGTGAGGCGCAGACGTGCCGTGGCCAGCGCTGTGACACGCTCCATTGCGCACTGCAGTGCACCGGCATGTGAGGCGCAGATGCATCGTGGCCGGCGCTGTGCAACGACGCGCTCAGCAGCGCACCAGCAGGTGAGGTTCAGACGCGCCTTGGCCGACGCTGCGACACGCCCCTGCGTGCTCGGCAGCGCATCGGCTGGTGAGGCGCAGACGTGCCGTGGCCAGCGCTGTGACACGCTCCATTGCGCACTGCAGCGCACAGGCATGTGAGGCGCAGATGCATCTTGGCCGGTGCTGTGCAACGATGCGCTCAGCAGCGCACCAGCAGGTGAGGCGCAGATGCACCATGGCCGACGCTGTGCAACGACGCGCTCGGTAGCGCATCAGCAGGTGAGGTTCAGACGCGCCGTGGCCGACGCTGCGACACGTCCCTGCGTGCTCGGCAGCGCATCGGCTGGTGAGGCGCAGACGTGCCGTGGCCAGCGCTGCGACACGCTCCATTGCGCACTGCAGCGCACCGGCATGTGAGGCGCAGATGCATCGTGGCCGGCGCTGTGCAACGACGCGCTCAGCAGCGCACCAGCAGGTGAGGCGCAGACGCGCCGTGGCCGACGCTGCGATACGCCCCTGCGTGCTCAGCAACGCATCGGCTGGTGAGGCGCAGACGTGCCGTGGCCAGCGCTGCGACACGCTCAATTGCGCACTGCAGCGCACCGGCATTTGAGGTGCAGATGCATCGTGGCTGGCGCTATACAACAATACGCTCAGCAGCGCACCAGCAGGTGATTCGCAGACGCTCCGTGGCCGACGCTGCGACACGCCCCTGCGTGCTCGGCAGCGCATCGGCTGGTGAGGCGCAGACGTGCCGTGGCCAGCACTGTGACACGCTCCATTGCGCACTGCAGCGCACCAGCATGTGAGGCGCAGATGCATCGTGGCCGGCGCTGTGCAACGACGCGCTCGGCAGCGCTTCAGCAGGTGTGGCGCAGACGCGCCGTGGCCGACGCTGCAACATGCCCCTGCGTGCTCAGCAACGCATCGGCTGGTGAGGCGCAGACGTGCCGTGGCCAGCGCTGCGACACGTTCCATAGCGCACTGCAGCGCACCGGCATGTGAGGCGCAGATGCATCGTGGCCGGCGCTTTGCAACGACGCGCTCGGCAGCGCATCAGCAGGTGTGGCGCAGACGCGCCGTGGCCGACGCTGCAACATGCCCCTGCGTGCTCAGCAACGCATCGGCTGGTGATGCGCAGACGTGCCGTGGCCAGCACTGTGACAGGCTCCATTGCGCACTGCAGCGCACCAGCATGTGAGGCGCAGATGCATCGTGGCCGGCGCTGTGCAACGACGCGCTCGGCAGCGCTTCAGCAGGTGTGGCGCAGACGCGCCGTGGCCGACGCTGCAACATGCCCCTGCGTGCTCAGCAACGCATTGGCTGGTGAGGCGCAGACGTGCCGTGGCCAGCGCTGCGACACGCTCCATAGCGCACTGCAGCGCACCGGCATGAGGTGCAGATGCATCGTGGCCGGCGCTGTACAATAATACGCTCAGCAGCGCACCAGCAGGTGAGGCGCAGACGAGCCGTGGCCAGCGCTGCGACACGCTCAATTGCGCACTGCAGCGCACCGGCATGTGAGGTGCAGATGCATCGTGGCTGGCGCTATACAACAATACGCTCAGCAGCGCACCAGCAGGTGATTCGCAGACGCTCCGTGGCCGACGCTGCGACACGCCCCTGCGTGCTCTGCAGCGCATCGGCTGGTGAGGCGCAGACGTGCCGTGGCCAGCACTGTGACACGCTCCATTGCGCACTGCAGCGCACCAGCATGTGAGGCGCAGATGCATCGTGGCCGGCGCTGTGCAACGACGCGCTCGGCAGCGCTTCAGCAGGTGTGGCGCAGACGCGCCGTGGCCGACGCTGCAACATGCCCCTGCGTGCTCAGCAACGCATTGGCTGTTGAGGCGCAGACGTGCCGTGGCCAGCGCTGCGACACGCTCCATAGCGCACTGCAGCGCACCGGCATGTGAGGTGCAGATGCATCGTGGCCGGCGCTGTGCAACGACGCGCTCAGCAGCGCACCAGCAGGTGAGGTTCAGACGCGCCTTGGCCGACGCTGCGACACGCCCCTGCGTGCTTGGCAGCGCATCGGCAGGTGAGGCGCAGACGAGCCGTGGCCAGCGCTGCGACACGCTCCATTGCGCACTGCAGCGCACCGGCATGTGAGGCGCAGATGCATCGTGGCCGACGATGCGACACGCCCCTGCGTGCTCGGCAGCGCATCGACTGGTGAGGCGCAGACGCGCCTTGTCCGACGCTGCGACACGCCCCTGCGTGCTCGGCAGCGCATCGGCTGGTGAGGCGCAGAAGTGCCGTGGCCAGCGCTGTGACACGCTCCATTGCGCACTGCAGCGCACTGGCATGTGAGGAGCAGATGCATCGTGGCCGGCGCTGTGCAACGACGCGCTCAGCAGCGCACCAGCAGGTGAGGCGCAGACGCGCCGTGGCCGACGCTGTGCAACGACGCGCTCGGCAGCGCATCAGCATTTTAGGCGCAGACGAGCCGTGGGCAGCGCTGCGACGCGCTCCAATGCGCAGGCAGCTCACTGCCAGTTGAGGCGTAGACGTGCCGTGGCCGGCGCTGCGACACGCCTCTGCGTGTTCGACAGCGCACCAGCAGGTGAGGCGCAGACGCGCCGTGGCTGGCACTGTGACAAGCTCCGACCTGCTCGGCAGCGCACCGGCAGATGAGCCGTGTTGAGCCGAGCTGCGAACGGTCCACCATCTAGAGCAAGAATGACACGCAGACGCAAGGCATCAGCCACCCGTATTTATACCAAAGCATGCTTGTAATCAATGCAACAATACAACTAAGTACAAGATAATGCACTACAATACAACAACAAGACAAGACAAGACAAAGCCGAGCCGAGCCGTGCCCAGTAGAGCACCAGCAGGTGAGGCGCAGACGCACCGTGGCCGGCGCTACTACGCGCCCCCGCGTGTTCGACAGCGCACCAGCAGGTGAGGCGCAGACGTGCCGTGGCCAGCGTTGCGACGGTCCTCTGCGTGCTCAGTACCGCACCGGTAGGTGAGGCGTAGACGCACAGTGGGCGGCGCTGCGCTTCGACGTGCTCAGCAGCGCACGAGCAGGTGAGGCGCAGACGTGCCGTGGCCGGCGCTGCGAAGTGCTCCAACGCGCTCGGCAGCACACCGGCAAGTGAGGCGCACACGAGCCGTTGTCGGCGCTGCGCTCCCATATGCTCGGCAACGCACCAGCAGGTGAGGCACAGACGCACCGTGGCCAGCGCTGTGACACGCTCAATTGCGCACTGCAGCGCGCCAGCATGTGAGGCGCAGATGCAACGACGTGCTCGGCAGCGCACCAGCAGGTGAGGTGCAGACAGGTGAGGCACAGACGCGCCGTGGCCAGCGCTGTGACACGCTCAATTACGCACTGCAGCGCACCAGCATGTGAGGCGCAGATGCAACGACGTGCTCGGCAGCGCACCAGCAGGTGAGGTGCAGACAGGTGACGCACTGTGGCGCCACGGTTGACATTGCGTCAGGAAGTGACTCGCTCGCACGCACAACGACAGGTGGCGCACAGTGGCGCCGAGGCTGGTACTGCGACAGTCCCCTGCGAGCTCGACAGCGCAATGGCAGGTGAGGCGCAGACGTGCCGTGGCCGGCGCTGCGAAATGCCTCTGCGTACCCAGAAGCGCACCAGCAGGTGAGGCGCAGACGCCGTGGCTAGCGCTGCGACACAACCCTGCGTGCCCGGCAGCACACAGACAGATGAGGTGCGGACGTGCTGTGGCTGGAGCTGCGACACGCCCCTGCATGTTTGACAAAGCACCGGCAGGTAAGGCTATATATTAAGGCTTATCACTAATAAATTATCTTATCGCTAAAGAATAATTACTTATTTTATTGCTTATCACTATTAACATATCTTATCGCTTATCACTAATAACATATCTTATCACAAATCATTAACGAGACCAGACGAGACCAGACGTTGCTAAACAAGACCAGACGAGACAAGACCAGACCAGACGAGAATAGATGAGACCATATGAGACCAGACAAGACGAGACGAGACCAGACTAGATGAGACCACACAAGACCAGAAAAGACCAGAGCAGACGAGACCAAACTAGACCAGGCGGGACCAGACGTGACCAGACAAGACCAGACGAGTACAGACGAGAGACCAGACCAGACAAGAACAGACCATACGAGACAAGACCAGACGAGACAAGACCAGACCAGACCAGACCACACAAGACCAGACAAGACCAGATGGGACCAGACGAGAACAGAAGATGAGATCAGACTAGACATGACCAGACCAGACGAGACCAGACCTGGCGAGGTCAAACCAGACAAGACGAAAATAGACCAGAGAGACCAGACCAGACGAGACCAGACCAGACCAGACTAGACGAGACCAGACCTAGCGAGGCCAGACCAGACAAGAGGAACCTAAACCAGAGAGACAAGACGAAACTAGACCAGAGAGACGAGACCAGAGGAGCCAGACGAGACCAGATGAGACCAGGCGAGGCCAGACCCGACGCAGACGCGCCATGGCCGAAGCTGCAACACGCCCCGACGTGCTTGCCTGCGTGCTCGGCAGCGCATCGGCTGGTGAGGCGCAGACGTGCCGTGGCCAGCGCTGTGACACGCTCCAATGCGCACTGCAGCGCACAGGCATGTAAGGCGCAGATGCATCGTGGCCGGTGCTGTGCAACGATGCGCTCAGCAGCGCACCAGCAGGTGAGGCGCAGACGTACCGTGGCAGACGCTGTGCAACGACGCGCTCGGCAGCGCATCATCAGGTGAGGCGCAGACGCGCCGTGGCCGACGCTGCGACACGCCCCTGCGTGCTTGGCAGCGCATCGGCTGGTGAGGCGCAGACGTGTCGTGGCCAGCGCTGCGACACGCTCCATTGCGCACTGCACCGCACCGGCATGTGAGGCGCAGTTGCATCGTGGCCGGCGCTGTGCAACGACGCGTTCAGCAGCGCACCAGCAGGTGAGGCGCAGACGCGCCGTGGCCGACGCTGCGAAACGCCCCTGCGTGCTCAGCAACGCATCGGCTGGTGAGGCGCAGACGTGCCGTGGCCAGCGCTGCGACACGCTCCATTGCGCACTGCAGCGCACCGGCATGTAAGGCGCAGATGCATCGTGGCCGGCGCTGTGCAACAATACGCTCAGCAGCGCACCAGCAGGTGAGGCGCAGACGTACCGTGGCAGACGCTGTGCAACGACGCGCTCGGCAGCGCATCATCAGGTGAGGCGCAGACGCGCCGTGGCCGACGCTGCGACACGCCCCTGCGTGCTTGGCAGCGCATCGGCTGGTGAGGCGCAGACGTGTCGTGGCCAGCCCTGCGACACGCTCCATTGCGCACTGCACCGCACCGGCATGTGAGGCGCAGATGCATCGTGGCCGGCGCTGTGCAACAATACGCTCAGCAGCGCACCAGCAGGTGAGGCGCAGACGTACCGTGGCAGACGCTGTGCAACGACGCGCTCGGCAGCGCATCATCAGGTGAGGCGCAGACGCGCCGTGGCCGACGCTGCGACACGCCCCTGCGTGCTTGGCAGCGCATCGGCTGGTGAGGCGCAGACGTGTCGTGGCCAGCGCTGCGACACGCTCCATTGCGCACTGCACCGCACCGGCATGTGAGGCGCAGTTGCATCGTGGCCGGCGCTGTGCAACGACGCGCTCAGCAGCGCACCAGCAGGTGAGGCGCAGACGCGCCGTGGCCGACGCTGTGCAACGACGCGCTCGGCAGCGCATCATCAGGTGAGGCGCAGACGCGCCGTGGCCGACGCTGCGACACGCCCCTGCGGGCTTGGCAGCGCATCGGCTGGTGAGGCGCAGACGTGTCGTGGCCAGCGCTGCGACACGCTCCATTGCGCACTGCACCGCACCGGCATGTGAGGCGCAGTTGCATCGTGGCCGGCGCTGTGCAACGACGCGCTCGGCAGCGCATCAGCAGGTGAGGCGCAGACGCGCCGTGGCCGACGCTGCAACATGCCCCTGCATGCTCAGCAACGCATTGGCTGGTGAGGCGCAGACGTGCCGTTGCCAGCGCTGCGACACGCTCAATTGCGCACTGCAGCGCATCAGCATGTGAGGTGCAGATGAATCGTGGCCGGCGCTGTGCAACAATACGCTCAGCAGCGCACCAGCAGGTGAGGCGCAGACGTACCGTGGCAGACGCTGTGCAACGACGCGCTCGGCAGCGCATCATCAGGTGAGGCGCAGACGCGCCGTGGCCGACGCTGCGACACGCCCCTGCGTGCTTGGCAGCGCATCGGCTGGTGAGGCGCAGACGTGTCGTGGCCAGCGCTGCGACACGCTCCATTGCGCACTGCACCGCACCGGCATGTGAGGCGCAGTTGCATCGTGGCCGGCGCTGTGCAACGACGCGCTCAGCAGCGCACCAGCAGGTGAGGCGCAGACGCGCCGTGGCCGACGCTGCGACACGCCCCTGCGTGCTCAGCAACGCATCGGCTGGTGAGGCGCAGACGTGCCGTGGCCAGCGCTGCGACACGCTCAATTTCGCACTGCAGCGCACCGGCATGTGAGGCGCAGATGCATCGTGGCCGACGCTGTGCAACGACGCGCTCAGCAGCGCACCAGCAGGTGAGGCGCAGATGCGCCGTGGCCGACGCTGTGCAACGACGCGCTCGGCAGCGCATCAGCAGGTGAGGCGCAGACGCGCCGTGGCCAGCGCTGCGACACGCTCCATTGCGCACTGCAGCGCACCGGCAAGTGAGGCACAGATGCATCGTGGCCGGCGCTGTGCAACGACGCGCTCAGCAGCGCACCAGCAGGTGAGGCGCAGATGCGCCGTGGCCGACGCTGTGCAACGACGCGCTCGGCAGCGCATCAGCAGGTGAGCCGCAGACGCGCCGTAGCCGACGCTGCGACACGCCCCTGCGTGCTCGGCAGCGCATCGGCTGGTGAGGCGCAGACGTGCCGTAGTCAGCGCTGCAACACGCTCTATTGCGCACTGCAGCGCACTGGCATTAGAGGCGCAGATGCATCGTGGCCGGCGCTGTGCAACGACGCGCTCAGCAGCGCACCAGCAGGTGAGGCGCAGACGCGCCGTGGCCGACGCTGTGCAACGACGCGCTCGGCAGTGCATCAGCAGGTGAGGCGCAGACGAACCGTGGCCAGCGCTGCGACGCGCTCCAACGCGCAGGCAGCTCACTGCCAGGTGAGGCGTAGACGTGCCGTGGCCGGCGCTGCGACACGCCTCTGCGTGTTCGACAGCGCACCAGCAGGTGAGGCGCAGACGCGCCGTGGCTGGCACTGTGACAAGCTCCGACCTGCTCGGCAGCGCACCGGCAGATGAGCCGTGTTGAGCCGAGCTGCGAACGGTCCACCATCTAGAGCAAGAATGACACGCAGACGCAAGGCATCAGCCACCCGTATTTATACAAAAGCATGCTTGTAATCAATGCAACAATACAACTACGTACAAGATAATGCACTACAATACAATAACAAGACAAGACAAGACAAAGCCGAGCCGAGCCGTGCCCAGTAGAGCACCAGCAGGTGAGACGCAGACGACGCACCGTGGCCGGCGCCACTACGCGCCCCCGCGTGTTCTACAGCTCACCAGCAGGTGAGGCGCAGACGTGCCGTGGCCAGCGTTGCGACGGTCCTCTGCGTGCTCTGTAACACACCGGTAGGTGAGGCGTAGACGCACAGTGGGCGGCGCTGCGCTTCGACGCGCTCAGCAGTGCACGAGCAGGTGAGGCGCAGACGTGCCGTGGCCGGCGCTGCGAAGTGCTCCAACGCGCTCGGCAGCACACCGGCAAGTGAGGTGCACACGAGCCGTTGTCAGCGCTGCGCTCCCATACGCTCGGCAACGCACCAGCAGGTGAGGCACAGACGCGCCGTGGCCAGCGCTGTGACACGCTCAATTGCGCACTGCAGCGCGCCAGCATGTGAGGCGCAGATGCAACGACGTGCTCGGCAGCGCACCAGCAGGTGATGTGCAGACAGGTGAGGCACAGACGCGCCGTGGCCAGCGCTGTGACACGCTCAATTGCGCACTGCAGCGCGCCAGCATGTGAGGCGCAGATGTACCGACGTGCTCGGCAGCGCACCAGCAGGTGAGGTGCAGACAGGTGACGCACTGTGGCGCCACGGTTGACATTGCGTCAGGAAGTGACTCGCTCGCACGCACACCGACAGGTGGCGCACAGTGGCGCCGAGGCTGGTACTGCGACAGTCCCCTGCGAGCTCGACAGCGCAATGGCAGGTGAGGCGCAAACGTGCCGTGGCCGGCGCTGCAAAATGCCTCTGCGTACCCGGAAGCGCACCAGCAGGTGAGGCGCAGACGCCGTGGCTAGCGCTGCGACACACCCTTGCGTGCCCGGCAGCACACAGACAGATGAGGTGCGGACGTGCTGTGTTTGGAGCTGCGACACGCCCCTGCGTGTTTGACAAAGCACCGGCAGGTAAGGTCATATATTAAGGCTTATCACTAATAAATTATCTTATCGCTAAACAATAATGACTTATTTTATTGCTTATCACTATTAACATATCTTATCGCTTATCACTAATAACATATCTTATCACAAATCATTAACGAGACCAGACGAGACCAGACGTGGCTAAACAAGACCAGACGAGACAAGACCAGACCAGACGAGAATAGATGAGACCATATGAGACCAGACAAGACGAGACAAGACCAGAACAGACGAGACGAGACCAGACTAGATGAGACCACACAAGACCAGAAAAGACCAGAGCAGACGAGACCAGAGTCCAGACTAGACCAGGCGGGACCAGACGTGACCAGACAAGACCAGACGAGTACAGACGAGAGACCAGACCAGACAAGACCAGACCATACGAGACAAGACCAGACAAGACCAGACCAGACCAGACCACACAAGACCAGACAAGACCAGATGGGACCAGACGAGAACAGACGATGAGATCAGACTAGGCATGACCAGACCAGACGAGACCAGACGGCGAGGTCAAACCAGACAAGACGAAACTAGACCAGAGAGACCAGACCAGACTAGACCAGACCAGACCAGACTAGACGAGACCAGACCTAGCGAGGCCAGACCAGACAAGAGGAACCTAAACCAGAGAGACGAGACGAAACTAGACCAGAGAGACGAGACCAGAGGAGCCAGACGAGACCAGATGAGACCAGGCGAGGCCAGACCCGACGCAGTCGCGCCATGGCCGAAGCTGCGACACGCCCCGACGTGCTTGCCTGCGTGCTCGGCAGCGCATCGGCTGGTGAGGCGCAGACGTGCCGTGGCCAGCGCTGTGACACGCTCCATTGCGCACTGCAGTGCACCGGCATGTGAGGCGCAGATGCATCGTGGCCGGCGCTGTGCAACGACGCGCTCAGCAGCGCACCAGCAGGTGAGGTTCAGACGCGCCTTGGCCGACGCTGCGACACGCCCCTGCGTGCTCGGCAGCGCATCGGCTGGTGAGGCGCAGACGTGCCGTGGCCAGCGCTGTGACACGCTCCATTGCGCACTGCAGCGCACAGGCATGTGAGGCGCAGATGCATCGTGGCCGGTGCTGTGCAACGATGCGCTCAGCAGCGCACCAGCAGGTGAGGCGCAGATGCACCATGGCCGACGCTGTGCAACGACGCGCTCGGTAGCGCATCAGCAGGTGAGGCGCAGACGCGCCGTGGCCGACGCTGCGACACGTCCCTGCGTGCTCGGCAGCGCATCGGCTGGTGAGGCGCAGACGTGCCGTGGCCAGCGCTGCGACACGCTCCATTGCGCACTGCAGCGCACCGGCATGTGAGGCGCAGATGCATCGTGGCCGGCGCTGTGCAACGACGCGCTCAGCAGCGCACCAGCAGGTGAGGCGCAGACGCGCCGTGGCCGACGCTGCGATACGCCCCTGCGTGCTCAGCAACGCATCGGCTGGTGAGGCGCAGACGTGCCGTGGCCAGCGCTGCGACACGCTCAATTGCGCACTGCAGCGCACCGGCATTTGAGGTGCAGATGCATCGTGGCTGGCGCTATACAACAATACGCTCAGCAGCGCACCAGCAGGTGATTCGCAGACGCTCCGTGGCCGACGCTGCGACACGCCCCTGCGTGCTCGGCAGCGCATCGGCTGGTGAGGCGCAGACGTGCCGTGGCCAGCACTGTGACACGCTCCATTGCGCACTGCAGCGCACCAGCATGTGAGGCGCAGATGCATCGTGGCCGGCGCTGTGCAACGACGCGCTCGGCAGCGCTTCAGCAGGTGTGGCGCAGACGCGCCGTGGCCAACGCTGCAACATGCCCCTGCGTGCTCAGCAACGCATCGGCTGGTGAGGCGCAGACGTGCCGTGGCCAGCGCTGCGACACGTTCCATAGCGCACTGCAGCGCACCGGCATGTGAGGCGCAGATGCATCGTGGCCGGCGCTTTGCAACGACGCGCTCGGCAGCGCATCAGCAGGTGTGGCGCAGACGCGCCGTGGCCGACGCTGCAACATGCCCCTGCGTGCTCAGCAACGCATCGGCTGGTGATGCGCAGACGTGCCGTGGCCAGCACTGTGACAGGCTCCATTGCGCACTGCAGCGCACCAGCATGTGAGGCGCAGATGCATCGTGGCCGGCGCTGTGCAACGACGCGCTCGGCAGCGCTTCAGCAGGTGTGGCGCAGACGCGCCGTGGCCGACGCTGCAACATGCCCCTGCGTGCTCAGCAACGCATTGGCTGGTGAGGCGCAGACGTGCCGTGGCCAGCGCTGCGACACGCTCCATAGCGCACTGCAGCGCACCGGCATGAGGTGCAGATGCATCGTGGCCGGCGCTGTACAATAATACGCTCAGCAGCGCACCAGCAGGTGAGGCGCAGACGAGCCGTGGCCAGCGCTGCGACACGCTCAATTGCGCACTGCAGCGCACCGGCATGTGAGGTGCAGATGCATCGTGGCTGGCGCTATACAACAATACGCTCAGCAGCGCACCAGCAGGTGATTCGCAGACGCTCCGTGGCCGACGCTGCGACACGCCCCTGCGTGCTCTGCAGCGCATCGGCTGGTGAGGCGCAGACGTGCCGTGGCCAGCACTGTGACACGCTCCATTGCGCACTGCAGCGCACCAGCATGTGAGGCGCAGATGCATCGTGGCCGGCGCTGTGCAACGACGCGCTCGGCAGCGCTTCAGCAGGTGTGGCGCAGACGCGCCGTGGCCGACGCTGCAACATGCCCCTGCGTGCTCAGCAACGCATTGGCTGTTGAGGCGCAGACGTGCCGTGGCCAGCGCTGCGACACGCTCCATAGCGCACTGCAGCGCACCGGCATGTGAGGTGCAGATGCATCGTGGCCGGCGCTGTGCAACGACGCGCTCAGCAGCGCACCAGCAGGTGAGGTTCAGACGCGCCTTGGCCGACGCTGCGACACGCCCCTGCGTGCTTGGCAGCGCATCGGCAGGTGAGGCGCAGACGAGCCGTGGCCAGCGCTGCGACACGCTCCATTGCGCACTGCAGCGCACCGGCATGTGAGGTGCAGATGCATCGTGGCTGGCGCTATACAACAATACGCTCAGCAGCGCACCAGCAGGTGATTCGCAGACGCTCCGTGGCCGACGCTGCGACACGCCCCTGCGTGCTCGGCAGCGCATCGGCTGGTGAGGCGCAGACGTGCCGTGGCCAGCACTGTGACACGCTCCATTGCGCACTGCAGCGCACCAGCATGTGAGGCGCAGATGCATCGTGGCCGGCGCTGTGCAACGACGCGCTCGGCAGCGCTTCAGCAGGTGTGGCGCAGACGCGCCGTGGCCGACGCTGCAACATGCCCCTGCGTGCTCAGCAACGCATTGGCTGGTGAGGCGCAGACGTGCCGTGGCCAGCGCTGCGACACGCTCCATAGCGCACTGCAGCGCACCGGCATGTGAGGTGCAGATGCATCGTGGCCGGCGCTGTACAATAATACGCTCAGCAGCGCACCAGCAGGTGATTCGCAGACGCTCCGTGGCCGACGCTGTGCAACGACGCGCTCAGCAGCGCATCAGCAGGTGAGGCGCAGACGAGCCGTGGCCAGCGCTGCGACACGCTCAATTGCGCACTGCAGCGCACCGGCATGTGAGGTGCAGATGCATCGTGGCTGGCGCTATACAACAATACGCTCAGCAGCGCACCAGCAGGTGATTCGCAGACGCTCCGTGGCCGACGCTGCGACACGCCCCTGCGTGCTCGGCAGCGCATCGGCTGGTGAGGCGCAGACGTGCCGTGGCCAGCGCTGCGACACGCTCAATTGCGCACTGCAGCGCACCGGCATGTGAGGTGCAGATGCATCGAGGCTGGCGCTATACAACAATACGCTCAGCAGCGCACCAGCAGGTGATTCGCAGACGCTCCGTGGCCGACGCTGCGACACGCCCCTGCGTGCTCGGCAGCGCATCGGCTGGTGAGGCGCAGACGTGCCGTGGCCAGCACTGCGACACGCTCCATTGCGCACTGCAGCGCACCAGCATGTGAGGCGCAGATGCATCGTGGCCGGCGCTGTGCAACGACGCGCTCGGCAGCGCTTCAGCAGGTGTGGCGCAGACGCGCCGTGGCCGACGCTGCAACATGCCCCTGCGTGCTCAGCAACGCATTGGCTGGTGAGGCGCAGACGTGCCGTGGCCAGCGCTGCGACACGCTCCATAGCGCACTGCAGCGCACCGGCATGTGAGGTGCAGATGCATCGTGGCCGGCGCTGTACAATAATACGCTCAGCAGCGCACCAGCAGGTGATTCGCAGACGCTCCGTGGCCGACGCTGTGCAACGACGCGCTCAGCAGCGCATCAGCAGGTGAGGCGCAGACGAGCCGTGGCCAGCGCTGCGACGCGCTCAATTGCGCACTGCAGCGCACCGGCATGTGAGGTGCAGATGCATCGTGGCCGGCGCTGTACAATAATACGCTCAGCAGCGCACCAGCAGGTGATTCGCAGACGCTCCGTAGCTTACGCTGTGCAACGACGTGCTCAGCAGCGCATCAGCAGGTGAGGCGCAGACGAGCCGTGGCCAGCGCTGCGACGCGCTCCAACACGCAGGCAGCTCACTGCCAGGTGAGGCGTAGACGTGCCGTGGCTGGCGCTGCGACACGCTCTGACCTGCTCGGCAGCGCACCGGCAGATGAGCCGTGCTGAGCCGAGCTGCGAACGGTCCACCATCTAGAGCAAGAATGACACGCAGACGCTAAGGCATCAGCCACCCGTATTTATACCAAAGCATGCTTGTAATCAATGCAACAATACAACTAAGTACAAGATAATGCACTACAATACAACAACAAGACAAGGCAAGACAAAGCCGAGCCGAGCCGTGCCCAGTAGAGCACCAGCAGGTGAGGCGCAGACGCACCGTGGCCGGCGCTACTACGCGCCCCCGCGTGTTCGACAGCGCACCAGCAGGTGAGGCGCAGACGTGCCGTGGCCAGCGTTGCGACGGTCCTCTGCGTGCTCAGTAACGCACCGGTAGGTGAGGCTTAGACGCACAGTGGGCGGCGCTGCGCTTCGACGCGCTCAGCAGCGCACGAGCAGGTGAGGCGCAGACGTGCCGTGGCCGGTGCTGCGAAGTGCTCCAACGCGCTCGGCAGCACACCGGCAAGTGAGGCGCACCACGAGCCGTTGTCGGCGCTGCGCTCCCATACGCCGACAACGCACCAGCAGGTGAGGCACAGACGCGCCGTGGCCAGCGCTGTGACACGTTCAATTGCGCACTGCAGCGCGCCAGCATGTGAGGCGCAGGTGCAACGACGTGCTCGGCAGCGCACCAGCAGGTGAGGTGCAGACAGGTGAGGCACAGATGCGCCGTGGCCAGCGCTGTGACACGCTCAATTGCGCACTGCAGCGCGCCAGCATGTGAGGCGCAGATGCAACGACGTGCTCGGCAGCGCACCAGCAGGTGAGGTGCAGACAGGTGACGCACTGTGGCGCCACGGTTGAAATTGCGACAGGGAGTGACTCGCTCGCACGCACACCGACAGGTGGCGCACAGTGGCGCCGAAGCTGGTACTGCGACAGTCCCCTCCGAGCTCGACAGCGCAATGGCAGGTGAGGCGCAGACGTGCCGTGGCCGGCGCTGCGAAATGTCTCTGCTTACTCGGAAGCGCACCAGCAGGTGAGGCGCAGACGCCGTGGCTAGCGCTGCGACACACCCCTGCGTGCCCGGCAGCACACAGACAGATGAGGTGCGGACGTGCTGTGGCTGGAGCTGCGACACGTCGCCCCTGCGTGTTTGACAAAGCACCGGCAGGTAAGGCCATATATTAAGGCTTATCACTAATAAATTATCTTATCGCTAAACAATAATTACTTATTTTATTGCTTATCACTATTAACATACCTTATCGCTTATCACTAATAACATATCTTATCACAAATCATTAACGAGACCAGACGAGACCAGACGTGGCTAAACAAGACCAGACGAGACAAGACCAGACCAGACGAGAATAGATGAGACCATACGAGACCAGACAAGACGAGACAAGACCAGACCAGACGAGACCAGACTAGATGAGACCACACAAGAACAGAAAAGACCAGAGCAGACGAGACCAGACTAGACCAGGCGGGACCAGACGTGACCAGACAAGACCAGACGAGTGACCAGACCAGACAAGACCAGACTATAAGAGACAAGACCAGACGAGACAAGACCAGACCAGACCAGACCACACAAGACCAGACCTGGCGAGGTCAAACCAGACAAGACGAAACTAGACCAGAGAGACCAGACCAGACGAGACCAGACCAGACCTTACGAGACCAGACCTAGCGAGGCCAGACCAGACAAGAGGAACCTAAACCAGAGAGACGAGACGAAACTAGACCAGAGAGACGAGACCAGAGGAGCCAGACGAGACCAGATGAGACCAGGCGAGGCCAGACCCGACGCAGACGCGCCATGGCCGAAGCTGCAACACGCCCCGACGTGCTCGCTAGCGCAGACAGGTGGTGCGCAGTGCCACCACGGCTGGCGCTGCGTCAGGAGGTGACGTGCTCGCCAGCGCACCGACAAGTGGCGCGCAGTGGCTGACACTGCGACAAGCCCCTTCGAGAGTGACAGCTGAGGTGCAGACGCGCCGTGGGCAACGATGCCCCGTGTTCCAACGCGCTTGGCAGCGCACCGGCAGGTGAAGCGCAGACGCACCGTGGCCAGTGCATCGACACACTCCAAAGCGCATGGCAGGGCACCGGCAGGTGAGGCGCAGATACACCGTGGCCTGTGCTGTTTCGACGCGCTCGGCAGCGCATCGGCTGGTGAGGCGCAGACGCACCGTGCTCTGCAGCACACCAGCAGGTTTGGTGCAGACGCACCGTGGCCGGCGCTGCGACACGCCCCTGCGAGCTCAGTAGCGCACCAGCAGGTGAGGCGCAGACGCGTCGTGGTCAGCGCTGCGACGCACTCCAAAGCGCACAGGCAGGTGAAGCGCAGACGCGTTGTGGCTGGCACACACGCCTCTGCGTGCTTTGCAGCGCACCAGCGGGTGAGGCGCAGACATGCCGTGGCCAGCGCTGCGACAAGCCCCTGCGTGCACGGCAGTGCACCGGCAGATGAGACGCAGACGTGCCATGGCAGCGCACCAGCAGATGAAGCGCAGACGCGCCGTGGCCTGCGCTGCGACAGGCTCCGACGTGCACGGCAGAGCAGCGGCAGCCGAGCCGACCTCCGAACGGTCCAACGTCTCGAGCGAGAATGACACGCAAGGCATCAGCCACCCGTATTTATACCAAAGCATGCTTGTAATCAATGCAACATAATATAACAACAAGACAAGTAGACGAGACGAGCCGATCCGATCCGAGCCGAGCCGATCCGAGCCGAGCCGTGCCGAGCTGAGCTCCGAACGGTCTGACGTCTCGAGCGAGAATGAAACGCAAGGCATGCTACCCGTATTTATACCAAAGCATGCTTGTAATCAATGCAACACAATACAAAAACAAGACAAGTTAAGACGAGACGAGACGAGTCGTGCCGAGCCTAGCTTAACCGAGCCAGGCGAGCCGAGCCGAGTCGAGCCGAGCCGAGCCGAGCCGAGCTGAGACGAGCCGAGCCGAGTCGTGCCGAGCCGAGCCGAGCCGAGCCTAGCCGAGCCAGGCGAGCCGAGTCGTGCCGAGCCGAGCCGAGCTGAGCCGTGCCGAGCCGAGCCTAGCCAAGGCGAGCCGAGCCGAGCCGAGCCGAGCCGAGCCAAGCCGAAATACAAAACACTATTTGGTATTTTGCATTTGAAATAGGTCGATCAAAAAAGTATTTGCATTTTGTATTTTAGTACATAAACTATTTTGTACAACTCTGCAAGCTAGGTAGGTCCAATTTCTAGAAAGAGATCTACCTTCGAATCCAACTCGGCTGGGCAGCGTTCGGGAAGCTCCGAGATGTCTTCTCGTCCAAAATCCGTCTTCGAACAGTGCGAGCATCCTCGCGAGATCAAAGTAGAGAGAAAAATATTCGGTTTCAGTAAACGAAAACCGGTGTTTATCGGTTTTTACGAAAACCGGTATTTTTAGGTTTTTTTTAAACCGGTTTACATCACTAGTCTTTGCTTTTGTAATTTGATTTTTCTTCAGACAGATTCGGATTTTTCTTTCCAAGTTTCCTTCTTTTTACGAGCTGTCACGTTCAAGAAACGTTCTCATTGAGTTCGTCAAATAAAATCCAAAGTAATCTCTTTGGATTGTCTTTATTATTGTGATTTCACATTACACTAGTTTAAAACAATGCCACCTAAATTTGATCCTAACGAAATTAAAATCGGTAAGTGTGTGCAAAGTGTACTAAATAGAGTTTTTCGGTCACTAGTTTTTTCCTAAATGTTTATGTTTTTCCAGTTAACTTGAGATGTGTCGGCGGAGAAGTTGGTGCAACATCATCTTTAGCTCCTAAAATTGGTCCCCTTGGTCTGGTGAGTAGGATTTTACAGATTTATTGTATTAATACATAACCTATAAATTCTCTCGTGATTCAATTTTAAGTTATCAATTTCAAATTAATAAACGTGTAGGTACAATCATAACCTATCGGTTTGTAATTATGAGTGCTATTTCTTCTTTAATTAATTTACGGGCTTATTAGCAGGGTTCAAAGTCAGTAGTCAGTTAATATTTTTTTTTACTAAAAATGCCCTTTACATTACAGTCCTTGGGCATATATTTTGTGATTTTTTGTAGTACCTACATAGTGTTCATAATTGCATTTCGGCATTCTGAACCTGTGTTACTTAACTTGATGGTTCAAGTTCAAAAACACTGAACAAGTTTATTTAAATAAGAATATTTTCTATTCTATTGATGAACAATGCGATATTGACTGTAATGTATACACTTGAATGTGATGTATGATCCTGGGGGGTGCCTCCCTACCAGGCGCGTCCTTCCGGGTGGCGGATGGAAGGAACCCGTGACTCAGGATATGTTTCCCTGTCACGGCTACTCCGAATGCCCAATAAGGAGTCGCGGACCAGGCTATTATATTATTGATTGCTAACTTTGGTATGTATGTGAATACAAAAATTCAATATAGATGTATCATGGAGCAAATTGATAGTATAGGCTGAGGTCTACAGATCTTAATAAATTTGTGTTATAAATCTTCAAATTTGAACAGAGTATGTGTTTGATCTATATGTTGATCTCGGCCTTAAAGCCTAGACAGATGAACTGAAAGTCTTCTGTACTAAAACTGCACACCAGTTACTTTTATTCTCCCTACTTGCAGTTACAATGCATTTGAGTCAACTATATTCTAACTGCATTTTTAATTAGTGTGCACTTATAATTTTCTGTCTAGACCCTTATTTCACCATTTCCTATGTATGCTTTTCAGTTATAGACTTATATCTTAATGATTTGCTTACCTATACTTCAGTCCCCGAAAAAAGTGGGTGATGACATCGCCAAGGCGACCAGTGACTGGAAGGGGCTGAAGATCACAGTGCAGCTGATTGTACAGAACAGACAGGCCCAGATCTCTGTTGTACCGTCGGCAGCTGCCCTCATCATCAGAGCTCTGAAGGAACCTCCTCGTGACCGCAAGAAGCAGAAAAACAGTAAGTTGTGGTCAATTTCAATATTTATGCTCTACATTACCCTGTAATCCCATTGTTTTGCTTTTGTCTGTACTTTTGGTTTTCTTCTGACACTGATCATAGGTAAAATATGTAAATGTATGCATGAGTGTTGTGTTTCTGTATAAAGCTGAAATGTCTACTACAATCATCAGTCTACTTAATTTTTTTACTCTCTGCTCAATAGTATAAGTGGATGAATTAGTAGCCATTACTTTTGCAGACAGTTAATGTAGTACATAAATGGCAGTTTATATAAGGTCCTAATTTAGAATGTATGAAAGTTCATTTCTTTAAACTTAACGACTGATTTACATTCCATTAGCACACCAAACTAAGTGCAAAGCTTGCGCTAATAGTAGGTGTGACAATAGCGCAATGGATGGTGTGCCCTGACTACTAAAACCAATTATTAATCTAGTTTGTTTCTGCTACTTTAGCAAAATTTATTTTGTTTTTCAGTCAAGCACAGTGGCAACATCACCATGGAAGATGTGATTAGCATTGCTAAGACCATGAGGCCCCGCTCCATGGCCAGGTATCTCTCTGGCACAGTTAAGGAAATCCTCGGCACTGCACAATCTGTGGGCTGCACTGTTGACAGCAGACCACCACATGACATCATTGCTGATATAAACAGTGGTGCAGTGACTATTGATGAATAAACTTTCTAGAGCTTCATAATCAACTGTTGTTTTATTCTTTACCCACATGTAGAAAACAATATAACTATAATAGTTATTTGTGTTATATGGGGCCAAAGGAATTTTTTGTTCCCCGAGGGCGTTATTTTGAATTCAGAGCGAAGTGAAGGATTCTATAGTAGACTCCCGAGCGCAGCGAGGGATTCTAAAGTAGAATCCTGAGCGTAGCGAGGAATTCAATATACGCCGCCCGAGAACAAAAAATTTTGGCCCCGAATGACACACACTATTTTTCATCATTACCTATGAGAAAAACTAGGAGTATCAACTATCAACCTACTATGTATAGAGTATAGACATTACCAATACATTTATATTGAAAGTTTAAATAAAACACAAATAACTTTTTATGAAATAATTATTAAACATTAATATTTATGTTGGAAGTATTGGCGTATAGTTATGTCTAATCGACTTTGATCACGTGACTTATCGTAGACAACAGCCTCTCAAACATTTTTGAATTTCGACACATTTTTGAATTCTCTCTTCTGATTGGTCCGCGTTAGTGCTTTAGTATGCTAAAGCAGTATAACGCGGACCAATCAGAAGAGAGAAATGAAAAGTCCCATGGGGTTAAAATGAAATTTTGCTCCCGCTGTCCTCTGAAGCCAATATTCGTTTTTCGAATAGGTATGATGAAAAAAAAATTGAAATAGGTAATAAATAATAACTGATCTTATACAGTAGAATGTACCTAGTTCAAAAAAACCATAGAAACTGATTTTTAGGTTGAGCTTGAGTTGGGACCTGGAGATCAACGTGTGAAGTCTTTTCTTGGTACCTACAATATCTACCTATTCACTACCTACTACAATCTCCTTCCCTTCAGCTTCAAAGATTTTCTATCAAAAGATTTTATGCAAATCCGTTTAGAACTCTTGGGAGTTAATGATGTTTATAGGTAGAAAAACACGTTTTCCTCTCCTTGTCTGAAAGTCTATTCAATATCGGTTCAGCTTCTGAAGATAAGACAAAATTTAAAAGAGTTGTTAAAATGTAAATTCAAATAACCATAAAGACAGTTATTAAATTACAGACAATTCAATTTTATTTATTAGTAACTAGTAGTGATGGGCGAGGATAAATACTTGAGTAATCCAAAATGGATAAATACTCTATACCCATTTTTATCAGATATTTACTCAAAATTATGGATAAATATAATTTTTGGGAATCATGATTATTTGTATAATTAAGTTACACAAATAAACAATCATCTTATTACTTAGTCTGTTTTGGGATGCTGGAAAATATAAAACAAATAATCATAAAAACTTATAAAAAGACTTCTCTAGCTGTGATTCCAGCCTAAGGAAAAGGATACCATATAAAACAAGCTGTGTTTATGTTCTTAATTATTCCTGATCTGTGATTAAGTTACCCTAAGCATTTCATGCACATTATGATGATGACTAATTTGTGAGCAAGTCACGTCCGTCTCGATAATCTGACTTCTTAAACTGGACACTTTCAATTAAAGATTTTTATATAAACCTGTGAAGCTGATATTGCATTAGAATGCCTTAATTTATGATGCCTTACTTTGTCCTAAAAAGCTTACAAATTGCAAAAACCAAATTTTTGAATTTCGCGGGCAGACTCGTATTAAATAATAATCAACCTATCCTTAGGCTGGAATCACATCTGTGCGCATTGATTCGCATTTTGTAAGCATTTTATCCATAATATAAGGCTGGAATCACATCTGTGCGCATTGATTCACATTTTGTAAGCATTTTGTCCATAATATAAGGCTGGAATCACATCTGTGCGAATTGATTCACATTTTGTAAGCATTTTGTCCATAATATAAGGCTGGAATCACATCTGTGCGCATAGATTCGCATTTTGTCCATAGAAAACTGTCATTTTTCATTTCTAAAAATTCTAAAAAAGGAGTAAATAATGGAATAAGGTAGACTACTTCTATAGCTCCATGAACCTCCCGTCTTACCTTAGATCATAAATAACTGTTTCTAACCCAACGACAATAGAAACTTGGCTCCAGCTGTCAACTCAGCTCCCGCCTCCCTCCAAGCAGAAATGTCAAAATGGCGTCAACGCAGGACGCTTGGTATATTTCTTTACTTGGTTTAGCAGAACATTTCCGTACATCAAATCCTCCTGACATAAAAAGTTGTATTCAGTGCCTTCAAGCCGTATTTAATTTCAAACCACCACAGAGGGTCGAGGCCAGAACACATTTACAACTTGGAAATATCCTTTTGACACACACCAAAAACATCGACTTGGCGAGAACGCACTTGGAACAGAGTGTAAGTTTTTTATGTTATTTTATCACTTATTTAGTGAGCTTTGAGACTTGTTACGTTATGTATTGACCTAATTGGTTGATTTAATTGTTTTCCTATATCGGTTTATGTCGGTGAGATACACAGATATGATGTAAACAGTATTGTTGAAGTGGGTCATGTAGTGTTTTCGTTGCAGTGGTGTTTGTCTCAGACGATCAACGGGTTCGATGATGTCAAGTTCGAAGCGGCGAGTGTGCTCGCAGAGCTGTTCGAACAGCAGGGCCAGCCAACTCACTCCAAACCAATACTGCGGAAGGCTATTGAACTATCACAACACAGTGTTTACTGGCACTGCAGGCTTATATTCCAACTAGCAGTGAGTATTCGTAGTTATTCTCATTTAATATATATTAATTGAGCAAAATTCATTGTCATTAAAACCTTGATAGCCTGGTTGGTCTACTTATTTGGCTATAAAGCATGAGGTCTAGGGTTGGAGTCCCTGGTTGAGATATGTGTCTTTTATGAAACTGTCAGCAGCAGTAGAAGTTGGGAATCTTCATTAGAAATTGCAAACATTGTTATACACATCTATTTTCTTCTTGAAAATTATTTTAACACTTAAAAAAAAGTCAAATTGAAGTACAGGAGAGCATCGATTATCCGATCTAATTGGGGGACTTGGGTGTTTGGAAAAACCAGTATTTTTGGATAATTGAACTGTATTGATTCAGCCATACATATTTACGTACAAGTGAATGAAAACCATATTTACATTTTTTATATCTTTAATGACAAATAGGAATTAAACAAAAAAAAGTGCATTCAATCTTGTAATAAAACATGTACATACATCAAAGACATACAATTAATGCTACAATTAATGCTTAAAAAAATTACACAACAAGTACGCGAGTACTGTAGCGTGGGAGGGGGTAGGCACGCACAGGTTGGGCGGGTGTAGTAGTCGTTTGGTTGATCGATGTTTGGATAATCAACGCTCAACTGTTCTTTTCTTTTGTTGATTGATTAACCATAATATCATTTTCATTATATTGAGTGTAATTCATTAATATCAATGCTGCTGATTGGTGTGAAGTTAAATCATTAGTTTGATGACATTTTTCATTTTAGCAAATCCATGCAACAGAAAGGGAATATGAAGTGGCAAGCAGTCTCCTAGGAGTAGGGGTTGATTATGCACAGATTTCCAATGCTGCATACACAAGAGTACTGTTCTTACTCAGTAGGGTTATGGTAAGTGAAGAATTTTATCTAAGTTACATAAATTGGGCATAGCTATGCAAAAACGTTCCAACCCACAGCAAGTTTTCAATCAGATTGTTGCTGTTTTAATTGTTTTAGCTACGAATATGTTACGCATTTGGGTTGGAACATTGGAAATAAAAGAATAATGACGTAAGGACTAGAATGTTCTTACTATATGATGAAGGGTGTCTTAAAAAATAGCCTAGTGCTATTAACTTAATTTCGACAGTCTTGTGGGTTTGGAACGTTTTTGCATAACTATGTTCAATTATACAAAGAATTGTTATCTAAATTATACTAGGAAATGTTTATCTGAATTGTTACTCAAATCAAACTGAATAACATATTATGTTGCATTGACCAGCATCCATTTGAGAATTAAAATTAAAAACATATAATCTCATAAATGTATAAACTATTACAACAAACCTGTAGTAATAGTAGATTGATTTCCATTTTTATTTTTTGACTATGAAACCACTTAAAAGTTTCAAATTCAGTATATTTTTTAGAATCATACACATATTTTATTTATTGGATAGAAGCAGGTGTTACATTGCGGAAGTTCATGATTACCAAGAAAAGGTTAGAATTATTTTGCTATAATCCTGTCTTGACTAGACAAGTGTTGACTAGACAATGATGTCGGGGTGAATCATGCTTTGAAATTAGTGTAAAAGTCTTGTGTGGTGGTGGTATTGCTTGCTTAAAAACTTTGCTTTCTTGCTTGCTTGGGAAGGTGAGCGGTGCTTAGCTTGTTACTACATATTTTTCTGTTGGTGGATTATAGCAAAATAATTCTAACCTTTTCTTGCTTACATATTTTATTCTAGGCATAATATTTTCATGAATTAATTTTTTGAAAATTATTTGACAGTATGAAAATGGCATCTTTCTAGCCAATTATCAAAATCTATAAAATATGATCAAACTTAATGCTCTTTTGAATTTTCCTGTAATTATTCATTTCAGATCTTTTGTACATTAAAACCTTTGTACATTAAAACTTTGAGAGTATATTTTAATTAAAATAACAGCAATTTATTATCAGTTACATTAATAGTCATGAAAGGCTTTACATTTTGAATTCATTCATAAGGAAAATGATAGAGACTGCTGTTGAGAAAACATGGTTCAATGTTGATTATTCACATTCAAGGCAGTATAGAATCTAAAAACAATCCTTTTGATACAATTAATTTGAATGATTCATAATGATTCCATTTTTTTTTAATTAACAATATCTTTACACTTTAGAAATAAATAATCTCATAACCATGTAAAATAAAATAGTGTAATTTAAAGTTATTTATCTCATTTTGCTATAGATATGACTATAGATTTTTAAATTTCCTCCAATATCACTCCAGGTTTTCAAGTTGACATGCCAGCTGGTAAAAAACCCCAAAAAATATAGATTGATTGAAAAAAAAAATATATACCCATGTGAAAATCAGATCACTGTTGCTTTATTGCTGTGTGAATGAAAAACAAACAAAATTTTAGCACATACAATTATTTATTTAATAAATAAGCTCATCATTTGATCAGCTTATTTATTAAATAAATAATAATTATACAGCAAAAATAAACTCTATCTATTGTTTCAGTTATTATTAATAGACAAGAAAATCCAAGAAGTATTACCATTACTGAACCAGGCAGGCCACCTTGTGGAAACGTGGGCTGGCAGCCCACACCAAAAAGAATACCTCAAAGTGTTCTATTTTGTCCTTCAGGTAGTTAGTCTTTACTTTACAATAATTAGCAGTGCTCTTCGTAGAACATAAAATTGAGGGAAATTTTATTACACATTGTGTAATTAAATGACAAATAATAAATTGTTCTTTAATACAAATATTAATGTGTGTAAGCCCTGACAATTTAGTGTAGTTTGTCAAGTTAATGTTTTATTTTTTATATATATATTAGGCAACAGATTATGACAATAAAAATAATACAGCCATGATTAATAACATGCCATTCTCCAATGAAAAGAAACTCAAAATATGACCTACTCCAACTCGTTATGCAGGGCAAAATAAATTGCAAACGAAGACCTGGCCGAAGATGAACATCCTGGCTTAAGAACCTTTGCCAGTGGATTAATATGAGCTCAAGATCATTGTTTAGGGCAGTAGTGAACAAGATCCAGTTAGCTTTAATGATTGATTGCCAACCTCCGGTAGGAAATGGCACTAGAAGAAGAAGAAGACGACTATCCAATACAAAATGTGGCTACAAAAGCAGCAAATATTCGCAATTCCCGCGCGGCACCGTGTGGTAATAGGATGTGTCATGGACGTTTTAAATAATTAAAGTTCCATAATGTTAACTATGACTGAATCTGTAATTTAAGTTACAACAAGACCCGCAGATTTGTCCACTTTTTTAGGAATGTTTACATAATCCATTAGCAGCCTTATCTGTCATATAAACTGAAGAAGGCTTTATTCCTGCATGTATGCATTTATAAATTTTTATTATTATTTAGGTATGCCACTACCTGATGGCAGGGCAGGTGAAGAGTGTGAAGCCCTGTCTGAAGCAACTACAGCAGAGCATCCAGACCATCATGGCACCCACGTGGCCGGATGACGATGGTAAAGTGGCTTGAAGACGTTAAATTCTTCTTTATCAACTGACGGATATCCACTGCTGCACAAAGGTCTCTTGACGTTGCGTTGGTCTTGCGCCGCCATTCTTTCCTGATTTGATCTCTTAGGGATACTCTGAACACCTGCTGAAAAACCCTGATTCTTCTTATGAGGCCCATAGTTAACAACCATGTTTTACTTTTCATGTTTTAAATCATCACTGGCAACACACACAGTTCGTAAGACTTTGGTCCTCCAGCACTGAGTACCCAGAAAAACCTTAAAACATCTCAAAAAACTTCTCCATCCATTAATTCATCTTTTGCACAATATAAATAGCATGTTCACGCTATGTTCCGTGTAGCCGTGTGTGGCAGCGCGGCGGCGGGCGGCGCGGGCGCGGCGTGCGCGGGCGAGTCGTTCGTGTGGCTGTCGCGCCAGCAGCTGTACGTGCTGGTGTACCTGGTGACGGTGATGCACTCGGCGCAGGCCGGCTACATGGACAAGGCTCACAAGTACACCGAGAAGGCGCTCGCGCAGATCGACAAGCTCACCTGTGAGTACCGAGCGCCGAGTACCACATCTTCGTACACTATTACACACTCGCACAAAGACACATCTGGGTAAAGTATATGGACATGTAAAATAACTGCAATCTTACAGTATGCAGTTTTGCAGACAGTTAAGTCGCTCGCCAGTTGCGATGCAGTTATGTCTTAAATTTTGATTACAATAATAGCACATTTTTAATAAACTACTATGATGGCAGCGAGCGAGGAAGTTGGTGAGGTGGCGGGCAGCAGCTCCGGCGCGAGCGGCGCGCGAGGCGGCGCCGCGCTCGCGTGGAGGCTGCGCATGGCGCTGCTGGAGCACGCGGCGCTGTGCAGGCTGGTCGCGGGCGGGAAGGCGCACGCGCTGCACGAGATCGCGCGCGCCGCGCATCTGCTCTCCACGGCGCCTAACGGTACGTGTGACACGCGAGGTGACCCGTTGAACGTTTGAAGGCCCATGGCCTCCGTATAATACAGACAATATATAATAAACTCCGTATAAAACAGTAGCAATTTTCAAGGAGTGGTTTGCGCCCGCGACGGGCGCGGGTGCTCGTAGTAGAACCGCGCGGGTCGCGGTCGCCCGAGAGCTTGGTGGCCCTCGCCCGTGGACTCTGTGATCGGTCGCGCGGACGCGGAGCGACGCGACGTAGGCGGGGGGTATTCTCACCTTCCGATGCCGTTTTAGCGGTCCTTTCCCACAACCGCGGTGGCTGCGGGACCACATAAACCTGCGGTGTCGTGAGTATTGAAATAAAAAAGCGGCACCGCAACCGCTACGGGCGCGGGTGAGAACCGCGCCGTGAAAACTAAGTCTTAGATTGCAATGTTACGATCATGGAGACCGCAGTTGAATCCCCCCATCCCGCGCGCTAAAGTGTAACCACGGCCTGTGACTGTTGCAGCGCACTCGGCGGCGGCGCACACGCCACAGCTGCACTGCCTGCTGGGGCTGTACGCGATGTCGATGAACTGCATGGAAGCTGCCGAGGCGCAGTTTCACACCGCCATACACGTGAGTACCTCCAGTGGACAAGTTTCGTAATGTTTATATTATAATTTATTGAGTAACTAGCTGATGCCCGCGCCTTCGTCCGCATGCATTTAGTTTTTAAAAATCCCGCAGGAACTCTTTGATTATCCGAGATAAAAAGTAGCTCTTCCGGTCTGAGGACCCACTACTACACCCATTACTATACCCATGCAAAAAATCGCATCAATCCATTGCTCTGTTGCGACGTGAATGAAGGACAAACCAATGAACAAACACACTTTCGCATTTATAATATCAGTAATGCAAAATTATGACAAGCGATTAGACAACCGCAATCTAACATCATTCGAGATTTAGGTTGCTAGGTTGCCTAGCAACCTAAACCTCGAATTGTATATATGACTGTCGTGTATTTAACATATTTTAATTTGCAATAACAAATATTGATGTCAATAATTAAGATAAAAACTATCCTATCTTTTAAGTTGGACCAAATTACAGATAGTTACGGAGTTTGATCAAAATCGGTTCAGTTGCTTTCGAGTTTATCCCGAACATACATCGTGACATGAGATTTTTATATATATAGATTTACAGATAAAATATACCCCATTTGCATTTGAATATAAACTCGCCGGCATATTTAGCGGAACATAAAAAAAAGGTTTGATATCCGTATCATATAAGGTTGCTGGCTAGTTTATACGTCATTTAATTTAAAAAGAAATATCTTCAAACTAAGAAAACAACTGAACATCACATTTTATGCAATTGTTTTAATTTTATTGAAATACACCTTATCTGGAGCGAACTTCTGAGTTTGATTTAAAATTTCATTGAAATACTGTTTTTTGTTAGTTTTTTTTAATCGCAGATTTCTGGAGTTGATGACTGAATTATGCCTGACTTAGCCCCGAGAGATTAGAGATTAGAGATTGCCAGGGCACTCGAAATGCGAAGAAATGGTCAAACCTACAGAGTGATATCCAGAGATCTTCGTCGACCAGTTTCAACGATCCATCGCAGTATCCAACGGTTCAGGGAGACCGGTACTTATGTGAAAAGAGCAGGACTAGGCAGAAAAAGACGCACTTCGAGTAGGGATGATCGTTTCATTCGGCTTCGTGTACGTAGGAACCCCCGTTTGACGGCCGTCCAAGCCCGACATGAGTTAGAAGCAGTGCGGGGTGTAACCGTAAGTGAGCGTACGGTACGAAGAAGGCTCGAATAAGCTGGTTTGGGTTCATTTGTGCCCGCCAAGGCTCCAAGGCTCGAGGTAAATCATCGTAGAAACAGGTTAACTTTTGTTCAGGAACATCGACTTTGGAATGCGGACCAATGGAGTAAGATATTGTTTAGTGATCAGTGCAGAATTCTCTTAAATCAAATTGACGGCAGGCAAAGAATACTACAGTTGCATACGGTGATGGATCAATAATGGTTTGGGCGGGCATTTGTTTGGGAGCTCGCACAGACTTGTGTCAATCTGTCAATCACTACGATTGACAGAGGGAGTCTGACTGCAGACCGCTATATCAGAGAAGTTTTAGAAGAAAATGTCGTACAGTTTGCCCCATATATCGGTGACGATTTTGTTTTTATGCGGGATAATGCTGGGCCGCATACTGCTCGAGTAACAAGCTTATCTTAATGATATGAATATCACTGTTATGGAGTGGCCGGCGAGATCACCGGATATGAACCCAATAGAGCACGTTTGGGACTTGCTGAAAAGAAAAGTTAAGTCCAGAATTCCAGCTCCTGCCAACGTGGGAGAACTGCGAATCGCCGTAGTTGAGGAATGGCGGAGACTATCCCAGGAGACCATCGATAACATCATTCTCAGTATGCCTAGACGGGTAGAAACTTTAATAAGAGCACGTGGAGGAAATACGCGATATTAATCACCATTTTTCTAATTTAATTAATTTTCATTTTAATATTAAATTTCACTTTTCCCGGTTACATGAAAAGTTCAAACTTGTACAATTTTTCACAAATAGCCTTTACTCGCAAAATCTGTTCTTAATGTGATCTCATTTTAAGTAAAACAAATGAAAATTTAAATAACAAAAGAAGTGTAGTAAGTGGATTTTAAAATAAAACCATATTTTTTTAATTATGGACCTTTTTTTTATGTTCCGCTAAATATGCCGGCGAGTTTACAAGATGCAACACAAACAATACACCACGCTTACCAGCTTACCAAAAAAGTAAACAAGATTTTCATCGCTTACCAGCTTACCAAAAAAGTAAACAAGATTTTCATCGTCTCACCCATTACCAACCCACTACTGGCTACTGGTCAGAAGGGTTCAGGCCATAGTCCAGACTTTACACACATTTGAGAAGATTATGGAGAACTCTCTGGCAATCAGGTTTCCTCACGATGTTTTCCTTCACTGTTAAAACAAGTGATATCTAATTGCTTAAAATGCACATAACACACACTACACTTTTTAACTCCAAAAAATCAGTGATACGTGTCTGGCTACAAACCGAATCCCTAGAAAAGAATGCTGAAGTCTAGTCTCACTTAAACACAACAGTTATCAACTTTTGTTTACAGATGTCACAAGAAAGGGACTTATGGATGTTTGCGAAACTGAATCTAGCTATTGTTTACTTACGGGGAAGGAGAGACAATGACTTAGCACAACTGATGGAACAGGTATATTTTACGTTACCTTATGTTCCCTCAAATATGGTTGAGCGAAGCAGCTGCTGGGTCATGAGTCATGCTCGTGAACGAGTTCCGCCGGCGGGAATGGGGCTCCTTTCTGTCTGCCCATCTTAATATGTATTGAATAATTGTAAGTAGTATGCATTTTTGGAACTTCCCCTCATTGTGGAAACACTGGTTACATAGCATAATATCCATTGTACATATTCTAAACTTGTTTTAAAGAGATCAACCGCAGAGTTTCTTGCTGGTTCTTCTCGGCAGGAAGGGCATTCCGAACCAGTGGTAGACTCATCGACGATTCAAAAGCACTTGTAAAAAAGTTTATTTGAATAAAAAATATTTCTATTCTATTACTAATACTACTAATAAATAATATACCTAGCCTACCTATACCTTCTCTATACATACATAAAGTACTTCACTCTACTTTATTTTTTACCACAAAATGCTACACATCTGCCATTTTACATGATTAACTCCAAAACTTTCCGAAGATTATATTAATTAGTCTGCTTATATTAATCTGCTAAGTAAAAATTGAATACATACTTGGAAAGTTTTCTTTTTACACACAATTTGGGTACTGAATATACCATACATACATCATTTTGATTTATAAAATTAATGTAAATTACTATTTTACCCTGCATGTATTTTCAATTTTTTTTTTAATATTTAGTCATAAAGACCAGGTCTACCACATTTTCTTCTGGCAAAGTTAAAACCGACATTTAGCTAATTATTTTTATTTTGTATTTGTGTTGCAATAAAGAGTCCTTTATCTATTTTTGCAGGTGAGGCCAGAAGCATTGCCTGCATATGCACACGGACTTAGAGCTGCTTCGTACTATGTTTTGGGACTACAAGCGTTTTTCCAAGCGCGGTATAACGAAGCCAAGTGAGTTATTATTAATGCGCCAATATTTTTATCCACCAGCAAATAAAACTTGCTATAATCATACTTAATTTATAAATGCGAAAGTGTGTTTGTTTGTTAGTTTGTTGATTTGTCCTTCAATTACGCCGCAACAGAGCAATGGATCGACGGGATTTTTTGCATGGATAGAGAGTGACATAGGCTACTTTTATCCCGGAAAATCAAAGAGTTCCCAAGGGATTTTAAAACTAAATCCACGCGGACGAATTCGCAGGCTTCAGCTAGTAATTTATAAATGCGAAAGTGTGATTGTTGGTTTTTCTTTAAATTAAGCAGCAATGAAACAATGTATTGAGATATTTTATGCATGGGTATAGTTTATGACTTGGAAAGTGACTACCTCAGTGATTTGGCTACCCTTTAGCCCTTAAAAATAGAGGATTCCCGCGGGATTTTTACAAACCTAAATCCTCGCAGACAATGTCGATAAATAGACTGCAAGCCACCTGTGAAATTGCAGTAAAGATGCAGTTTATGTAACTACATCGATTTCAGTTAACAAAAATGTCGACCAACTGCACAGTACACATGCAATTGTCTTGCAATCTACGTGCGATTCAATTGCAGCCTCTATCAAGATACTTAATGCAATCCCTGCAATCTTTCAGGAGGTACCTCCGAGAGACGTTAAAAATGGCCAACGCGGAGGATCTCAACCGCCTGACGTCGTGTTCGCTGGTGCTGCTGGGACACATCTTCCTGTCCATCAACAACTCGCGGGAGAGCATGAACATGGTGACGCCCGCCATGCAGCTGGCCAGCAAGATACCCGACGTGCATGTCCAGCTGTGGGCAAGCGCTATACTGAAAGGTGGGCGTACCATTTTCAATGGCTGCCCGTACACAGTCAATATTATTGTCAATAAAAATATTGACAATATTTTTTTATATGAAATAATATTGATCAATCCTTCAATACCGCCCCACACACACGCAATATTATTGACAATATTCGTAAATATTGACAATAATATTGACTGTGTGCGGGCAGCCTATATAGCCAACGTAGCCTTTTTCTTCCTAAGGGGCTTGAATGGTAAAAGCATGTTATTATTCATCATTATCAATTGATAACCCATTCCATCAACCCATCAAGGGCTCACTACTGAGCGAGGTCTCCTCTCAGAGAAGGGCCTAGGCCATAGTCCACCACGCTGGCCCAATGCGAATTGGCAGCCTTATTATTGTTATTATTAGATAAAACAAAAAAATTCAGCCCTATTCATCCTTGATCCCTAGAATGATTTCAGACGGACGTATTTTTTCGCGCGTATAAGCTCGTATCGGCATACGCGTTTACACGCGCGCCACATTTTGCGCTTCAAAAAACCGAACGCACTTACACGCGCTTATTCCGGCGTATTCGTTCGAACTTGGCTCGCTCTTATACGAGTTGCGCGTGTGGTAAAGGACGCGCATATACGCGCTATTAAAAACGATATTATAGGCGCCGAAACAACGCTAATCTGAAACTGTACTGTTACCCAGATCTGTACCGGCTAGCGGGCGACACGGAGCGCGAGAACGAAGCGTACCAGATGCACTGCAACTTCTCGCAGGCCCTCCTCAAGGATCACTTCCAGGCGACGCAGATGCCCGAACATGCGCTCGTGCACTGGACGAGCGGCCCCCCGCCCGCGCTGCCCGCGCCCCCGGGCACCACGCACCCCTCCTAAGCGAGGACACACGCTTTACGATACTAGTGCGATAACATGCGCCTTACGACACTAGTGTGATCATACATGTGTAGCGGCACTTGGAAGACAATACGACAATTGCGATAACGAGCGCCTTACGACACTAGTGTGATCATACATGTGTAAAGACACTTGTGCAGCAATAAACGCGTTAAAAAACTTGTGTAACCATACATGTGTTATGACACTAGTACGATAACTAGTACTATAATACAAACGACATTTGTGCGACATTAAACGTGGTAAACAATACTCGCGTTATAACACCAGTGCAATAAGTTACGTGTTATGGAACTAGTGCAACAATACGAGTGCAGTGAAAATCCACAGTGAACAGTGTAAATACTATGTATAAATTGGGAAATAGGCATTCTGGGATAGACACAGACTCTAAAGACAGTGAAAAATACTGGTGTATCTGCTAGCAAGCTGGCAAATCCACAGAACAGGGGCTTGCCACCATCATCCACCTTGTTCCCACTAAAGCTTAAAGCAGTATTTTAATATTGTTTTTTTCATGTCATATGGTCGACATTGTTTCATCACTTGAAAATAGTGCTTTAAGCATTGGTTGCATAGGCCCAGAGTAAATACTAAAGCGATGTATCCACTGGCCAACAAATGCCGCGCAACAAGTTGCTCTACATGTAGTCCATCTTGTTGAGACACATGTCACAATGTGTTTCATGCATTTTTGTGTAATGTTGCCAAACATATTGAGCATGTTGTGTTGCATTACATGTTATTATGTTGCATGGGGGCTTTAATGTTGCATAGTGAAAACATCGCTTTAATGTGATATTTCCGCTATTCTGATCGTAGTACACTGGGCATTTACTTAAAGCCAACAAATAAATTTGATGTTTTTACTCTATCCAAAATTGAGAATGTCAAATTTATTCCCCTGTTAAATGTTACTCGGCGATGTTGAAAAAGCCCCTCAATTACATTAAAATTACAGGTTTTTGATCTTTGCTTTAAAGTTTAAACATTATTTTGCGTTTTTTAGCAAACCTTTCAATGTATACCTTGTGTTTTATCTATATGTGATATGTTGAATGTTGGAATGTAAAAGAACTTTTGTTTTTGTATTTTTTTTTTGGTGAAATTCCATAGTTAAACAAACTATACTAAAACCAGTCAATTATTAGACAGAAATAAAATAAATTCTTTCGCTTTCTTTGCATACATTTCCCTATGTTAAGTAGGTATCACTTATAGTATGCGAAATCTTGATTCATGTTCACGTACATCGCGCGAGTTTGTGCCGGGGGCGCTCGTGGAAAATCAAACGTATGAAGAGTACAAAAGAAGATTTACTTCGCAAAATCATTTAAATAAATAACGACTCTTGCTACAACACAATAAAGTGCAATTCAGGCTGCACAGTGTTAACTTCGGTCGTATTCACCTAGAAGTTGTCTTTCCCTTTCTATTGTGTAACTCTCCTTTCGCACTACGTTAGCCTATTGAGTTTTTCCGGACGGAACGACTTCGCAGGTTACTTGTAGGTTTATACCTAAAAAAATGCGGAGTGCGCTTGGCCTTACTGTACAGTACCCGGCGATATATATTGCGCATCGGCCTTTGGAATAAAACGCTATTCTATTCTATTCACAGTTCGACTGCATTTTTTTTATATATGTTACGTGATGTGCTCGCCGATTGTGAAGAGATTTCAGTAATTACTACGTGAATTTCTGGCTAGCTTTCCTTGCAATAGAATAGAAATAGCGTTTTATTCCAAAAGCCGATGTGCAATTTATATCGCCGGGTACTGTATGTGTATTCAGGCACTATTTAACAGGCGGTTTTATACAAAAATAGCCGTGGCGCCCGCGCGTTGTATGTGAATAAGGCTTTAGGCTCAGTTTTATAAGAGTGTGCTCTGTCTTGGCTTGGACTTGAGACAGAGCTTAAATAAGACACAAATATGTGCTGACATAAATATGTAATTCTATCTTCAGTCCAAGCCAAGTCAGAGCATGCTCTGTAAATCTCGGCTCAGCAGAGTGAGAGGGTGATCTATTATAGTATTCAGTCTTAGTTCAAGGCAAACCACCCAATATGAATATATTTATAGCGGTTCGCTTGTTGTATATTTACGTAATACCATGTACTAAGAGTTTCTCATATTGTTAATCGATTAATGATTGTAAATATGTATTGCTGTATAAATATGTGTAATTTCGAAAAAAGGCCTCTAAAATTTACAGGGTTTTTAGTGGGTCTAAAAATAGTATTTCAACTGTATTGAAAAGAATCTGCTTTTAAGCACCAAACTAAGCTCTGAATGACAAAATACTACAGTAGAAGAACTTTTGTAAGACTAATAAAAAAATATACATTTTGTATACATACTTCATACATTTGAGGGCTAACTATGCCATAGGTACAAAATTTTGCATGCATATTAAACAATATGGCATCAAATATATGGCAAAAATGTGTAGAAGCCATGGATTAAAGCAACAATCTGTAAATTTTGATTAAAGGGGCTTACAAGTTTTAATTATAAAGATTATTTTGTAGCAAAAGCCCACTGTAACATTGATTTCTAATGGAAAGTGTAACATTATGCCAAAGGAGAGAGAGTTAATACATGTTGTTCTATTTTTCAAACTTATGTGAGGTCTAACGTAGATCACAGATTTATGAAAATTTTGTTTTTGCTTAGTTCCTATAATCAATGTAAAGTTCTTCCAATACACGAGCGCGCGTGAACTTTACTTGTGCTTGTTCGTGTTGAGATTAATTACTATGATAACATGGCACACTCCGAATTCAAAACGTTTGAAAGTATTTACAAAACGCCATCAAGACTCGCAACGCATGTGTGCGTGCTGAGACGGCAGTCAAACAAAAATAAATCCAAGGCTCTGTTGCTCGCCTAGCAGCATTTATATTATAATTTATTTTAATTATATTATTAATATCGCTGCACTGACGAGCGAGCCATGTTATCGAAATTAATCTGTACATGCACAATGCGTAAGTGTACGTCTGTCGGAGCGTAATTATGTAGCGAAATGAACTTAGTTTCGTTTCTCTTCGCTCCCAATGTGGCCTGCGCTTACAAACAACAATCGGTCTTTTTTTATTCGATGACAAGATAGTCCTTGACTGCGATCTCAATTGATGGTAAGTGACGATGCAGTCTTAGATGGTAGCGTGCTAACTTGGAAGGGATATGGCAATGAACATTCAACCCTAATCGGCTTCTCCACGCCATCGTGCTGGAACGCTAAATCGCTAGTGTCGCACGTCTTTGACTTTTATAATTAAAGCAATTTTATCATCAATTCTTTATTTTCATTGACATTTCAGACCAATTGGTTAATTATTACTATTATAATTTGCTTATCTTATCGGTCACCTGCGCTAGGCTTGAAAAAAATTGATGTGGATTTCGCTGAATTCATTGGACTGATATATTATAGTGTAAAATTGTACATACTTGTCAGATATTAATTTGAGAAAGAACAAAGACGTCTCATATTTATTATTTTTATTAGTACATAACTTGTTAGCGCGAGAATTTGTTGAATGTGGCTGGTTGATTAATTTTAAATTATTGTGATTTTTATACACATTTCAATGGATGGATCTAGGTAAATTCTGCGCGAGTAAGAAACGAGGGTAAAAACACATTGACTAAACTATTATCAATTTAAATAATATACAATTTTTCAGTAGTAATTTTTTCTATGTATATTATGTTTAGGATTCTATTTTAGTTTGTTGTTAATTTACTGTATAACTAAAATGACGAATGAATTATTGATGACTAGTTTTACTCGCTAAATACTGATTAAAATTAATTTTGTAAATAATGATAAATTTGTTATAGGTGCAAGTTTTCCCCCAACCTTACTTATGCCGAATTGTTTATAAGGTCGTCACAATAGCTGTTATATCACTTTCCATTCTTATATTATTTTTATACTTATAATGTAATAGGGAACTGTTTCTTACGATCCGTTCATTGAAACGCTCCTACATTGGACCTCATACATACCTCGTCGTAAAGGACGATGTTTGTAAATTAAACGAATATTAATCTGTAAACATTTTTTAATTAGGTTTATTCTTTAAACCTAAACCTAATTTACAAATTCCTTGTATAACAGTGTGATGCGACCTTACGGAACGGGTACATGTTGCTGTTGTTAAATATGTAAATAAAAGTTTAATTATTGTAAATAATAAAATTATAAAATATATGTTTTTTGCTATACAACTGCATTCTTATTTAAACATTTGTACAAAACACCGATCGCTGACGCTAAAAGTAGCCAGTTTGCCCTTTCCTTTAATACGTGTCTGGCGTCTTGCTGTTATTTTCTCGAAACATAGGTAGGTATCATAATATGCTATCAGTTAAAATTACAACTATATTCGCTGCAGAAGGAGATCTCTCCTCCAGAGGGTATCGAGTAATGCCTCGGGTCGGGTCCGAGATTGTTTTTCCGGTAGAAGGTGTCGCGCAGGATGGCGCAGCGGCCGCGGTTGACGTCGCGCGCGCGCTGGCGAGAGTGTTTCTGTTGCCACCCGTAGTCCCAGTTCGTCGCTAAACGAAAAAAGTACCTAACAAATAAGTAGGTATCTATTAGATTTCAGATAATGAGCAGTTATTTTGCCACTATTTATTATTTTCAGAGTAGACTAATAGACCAATATAAGTAGGTACCTACCCATTCTTTTTTTTAACAAAATAAAAAATTAAGTGGCACTCAGGGACTGCCGCGGTAAAGCTATTGCATAGCATTTTTTATCAACTTATGCAATTATAATATTTATGCAATATTTTAATTAAAAAAACAAACAAGAAAAGCGCACTGTCACTACTTCGCGAGTGAGATTCGAGCCTGCGACATCATACACCATACGGTAGAGAAAGCGGCCGCTCGCCCACTGCGCCAAACAGAGCTACTTGTAAATCTCTAAAATGTTGAACGCTTACCGAACGACGGTGTTAGGTTTATTTTCGTTACGGAATTTCTTGATTCTCGGTCGCCGCGCTCAAACTGTTTGTCCTAAACTAGCGGCACGTTATGATGGCCGGTTTGACGTTTGTCCGCTCATGAAGTTCCGTATTAATTGATAACGACTTTGAAGGAAATAATTGTATTACTTTATTGACGATAGTGATGTGCAGAGATTCATAAATTTTATCGAATGTAGTTTTAGGTTTAGGACTCAAAATTTATTTATTAAATTGATTTCTAAAATGTATACAAGTGTAGAAAAATCAGTTTGCACCATTTAAGGGGTGAATGTACTTGTGAATATGAACAATTTTCACTATGTGGACAAACCTCTGAAATCGCAAAAAAATATCAGCTGTTTCATACAAAAGGTAAAATTTTTATTTTTATATGATATATACCACAACTCGGCATTTGGTTTTCTAAATTGAAAATTTTTAAAAATGGAATCTAATACGATCGTCACATAGGATCGCTGGCTAGCACAACTACTACCTCCGGCAAACTCGCGTCAATGCTCAATGCAAAACAAAGCAGTTTCGAATTGACGTTGCTTCGAAAAGTATAAACTGTCAGTGCAATGCGATTGTGATATAGTTTTGACCTGGCTTTGGATTTCAAATATTGATACTGCATTACTGTTGACCCTTGCTCGTTAATTTGGACTCTGTTCAAGCCCTTTGTTGTGGATTTCGTCGATATGACCGAACGTACGCAGAGAACTGTTCTAAATAGTCAGACACGTGAGTTCGTAATACGCCTTCGTAACTATTTCGATCGTGAAGCTCAAAATGGAGGGCCAATTTTACCTATAACGTCAGTGGTTGAACGCGTAGCTGATGCGCTTAATATTGGACAACGAACTGTTAGACGGATAACTAAAAAAAAATATGGCGAGACTGGCACAGAAGAAAATAAACTTCACACACCAAAAAAGAGAAAACGAGCAAAACCAGTCGTAGGCATCGATAGCTTTGATGCCGATGCTATCCGAAGACATGTTTACGGCTACTATTTACAGAAGGAGTATCCAACAAGAAAAAAGTTGGTGCATTCACTGAAGGAAGCTGGATTATTCTTCGGTGGGGAAAGTTCTTTAACGAAGATTTTGAAGACCATTGGATTTCGATACAAAAAATGTAACAAACGCAAAATATTGATGGAAAGATTTGATATAGCGATGGCAAGGTATACTTTTTTACGGCAAGTGAAAGAAATCAAAAATTGGCAAAATGTTGTGTTCTTGGATGAAACATGGCTTAATGCTAACCATACTGTAGGCCGTTCTTGGAACGATGACACAGCAGCATCTACTTCCAAAGTTCCTGTAGGAAAAGGATCGCGACTTATAATTTGTCACGCCGGAACCATCAACGGGTTTGTCGAAGGTTCTCTCATGGCTTTTGCGTCAAAAACCACTGGAGACTATCATGAAGACATGAATGGAGAAAAGTTTACTGAATGGTTTACCTCAATGTTGTGTAGCCTCCCTGAACCATCTATTATAATTATGGACAACGCCCCATACCACTCGATGCAAATTGACAAGCCACCTGCCCAATCCCAAAAGAAAGCTGATATCGTCGCATGGCTTCGTAAAAATGGCGTAGATGCAAACATGAATATGTTAAAAGCGGAATTAGTACGTCTTTTAAAAGAAAACAAACCAACCAAGATCCGATACGTCATTGACGAAATAGCATTAGAACATGGGCACAGAGTTATACGGTTACCGCCTTACCATTGTGAGTATAATGCGATTGAGTTGGTGTGGGCTCAAATTAAGGGATATGCTGCAAGACACAATACAGAACCCCCATTTACCACAAAAAAAATGCTAAAATTATTAGAAGAAGCTTGTGAACATGTGACTAAAGGAGACTGGGAAAAGGTTGTGAATAGAACTGTTAAATTAATAAGGGAAGATTATGAAAGAGATGTGAAAATAGATAATATTATAGAAAACGAACATATAATTATTAATGTAGGTGATGATAGCAGTGACGACAGTGAAAATAGTAGTATGGACGAATCTGATTAATTATGGCCTTTTGTGGCACCTTTTTTGGTATCTTTTGTATTCATATGTTTCTTGTGTGCATATAAAGTATGTATATTCATTTTCATTCAAATATTCAGTTCGTTCAAATAAATTAAATAAACATATACATTTTTGTTTTATTAAACCTATTTAATCAGGTACAAAAACAAAACTTAATTGTTTTTTGTTCGAGAATAAATTGACATTCCACATCACTATTGTAATGTGTCAAACCGGCCATCATAGTGTAACGGTGTACTGCGAGCAGGTTGGTAAAGAAACCACTTATTGCTTCATGTCGAAGAGTCGAATAATAATTTAATGGAAATGCACTCTCAATTTATACAAACAGGCTTAAAACTAATCACCAATAAAAAACAAGATTAAAATATTTACAATTTTCGTCCACCAATCAGAACGCTTACATAAAATCAATTAGGGCGTTCGCGCTTCCAGGAAAATCTATTTTTAGACACAGATCTTGTTTCGTAGAACTTGCATTCCTTAGCCATGACGTAATCCTACATAACTCAGCGCGCGCGCGAGGGGCGCGACGCGCGGGGAGGCGACGCCGGCCGCGCACGCCAGTTGCTATCGGCGGCCGGCGCGAGTCGCGATGTTAGTCCAGCTTCGACCGCCACCAGCGGCGCGCGCGCACCTCGCCGCTCCGCTCGTTCAAAGTGAAAATTCCCGCGAAGTTTTTTTCGTAAGATGGCGCCAACTTGAAGAATTTTTCCTGGTGACTTCTTCTCAGGTGAGTTTTCTTTCAGTGTCATCGATGATCACACAAATGTGCAGATTGGTTCATTGAGGAGCCTTTTTCGAGGCTAAATTTTCCTTTTTTCCGAAATGAACTCTGCTTGCTCCCGTTCACGAAGAAACGACATCTTCTTTACGTTCACCCGTGAGCTCTTGTCTTTTTCAGGGCAACCTCACACCTTCCATATCCAGGGTGTTCGTATAGAAACAAGCGATGTCGATAAAAAGTTATTTACATACAATCTGTGTTTTATTTCTCTCCTTTAATAAAGTGAATTCCTTGTGTACTTATTTCTCTCTTATTCCTTTCCTTGCTCCCGGTACTTGAGGTAGATCCCCGGTAATATTAATGGGGATCGGTAACATGGTAACTGTCCTGGTATTTGTAAAAAAGGTAAATAAATAGGTAATAGGTAAATAGGTATTTGGAAAAGGTATGTATAAGGTATGTTTTAAACAAAAGGTATTTTTGGCGGGAAATGGTGAGCTGCGGATGACGTCAGCGTAAGTATCGTAAGTATTATTACCTATATGTGCTAGGTAGGCACAGTATCCCCCATCAAGCGAAGCGTACATTTTTTTTCACGATGCGTCCGCTTCTCGTGGTGATGTAAGGTGTAGGTACACTCGCTTGAGCCGGGTTCATTGAGCCGGTCGTTGCCTTCGTACTTTGTGTTCCGCTGGTAACTGGGTCATGGTTCACTGAACTCGAGCTCTTGCTTTTTAATGTAGTATTCTTGTCGCTTGCGCTTGAGTCTTCTTCGTTTAGTATGTAGGCAGGCTTGAGTCTATCCAATGATATCACAGTTGTTCGTAGGGGTAACTGTATCTTGAAATATTTTTCGTGGCGCTTCAAAACTTGATAGGGTCCGTCGTACGGCGGTGTTAATGGTGGTCTGACTGTATCGTTCCGTACGAAAACGTGCGTGCATGTAGCTAGGTCCTTGTGCACGAATGTAGGTCTTGATGATGTCATCGCGCGTTGTGTAGGTATTAAGGAGTTCATTGTTTCACTGAGGCGTCGTACGTAGTCCGCATCTTCAATATTCGACTTTGTAGGTACGAAGAAATCAGATGGTATTCGTAGTGCTGCGCCGTAGGTCATCAATGCAGGGCTGAGATTATCTTCTTCACGCAGCGCGGTACGTAGACCCAGTAGCACAGTGGGTAACTCTTCTGTCCAGGTAGTCGATGCGCCTCTTGCCATGAGTGCTGCTTTTAGTGTGCGATGTAGTCGTTCGACCTTGCCGTTTGCCTGCGCGTGGTAACTGGTTGTACGTATTCTTGATATTCCCCATTTCTTCAGTAGCGTGTTGAATAGCCTCGATTCAAAGCTCTGGGCTCGGTCACTTGTGAGGCGGTCTGGAACGCCAAACCTGATGATCCAATTCTCATAGAGAACCTTCGCTAAACTTTCTGCGGTGATCTCTTGAACCGGTACAGCTTCAGGCCATCTGGTGCATCTGTCTATTATGGTGACACAGTACTTGCAGTCGTTGGATAATCGTAGCGGACCCACGACGTCTATGTGTATATGCTCGAAACGTTGAGAAGGTGGAAATTCCGCCAGGGGAGTGACGACGTGGCGATGCACCTTGCTGCGTTGACAGTTGATGCAAGCTTTTGCCCATGTTGCTACTTCTTTGTTCATGGCTGGCCAGAAGAACTTCGATGCTACTTGTTTCCGGGTCGATCGTACTCCAGGGTGGCATAGACCGTGTTGCGCTTTAAATGCAGCAAAGCGGTATGCTTTAGGTAGGTACGGCCGGGGCGATGCAGTGGATAGCTCGCACGTGATTGGTCGATCGAGTCCGGGAAGAGTTATTTCGGCAAACTTCAAGTTAGGTTTTTTCTTCAAATTCTCCAATTCTTCATCGTTGCACTGGTCTATTGCAAGTTGATTGTAGTCTAAGATGCTTGGGCTCTGGATGTCTTCGATGCGTGATAGGGCGTCGGCAACTGGATTTTCTTCACCTTTGATGTATTTGATTCTCGAACAAAACTGTGATACGAAATGTAACTGTCGCTCGCGTCTAGGCGTGTCGCTACTGCTCGCTGGCCTACTGAGTGCGAAAGAGAGAGGCTTATGATCGGTGAGTATCGTGACTTCGCATCCCTCGATCAATCTCCTGAAGTGCTTTACAGCTGTGTACATAGCTAATAATTCGCGATCGTACACACTGTAGCGACGTTGCGTGGGACTCATTGTTTTCGAGAAAAATGCCAATGGTTTCCAGTGGTTCTCAACCTTCTGTTGAAGTACTGCACCCAAACTGTGATCAGAGGCATCTGTCATGATAGCGAGTTCGCAGCCAGGAACAGGGTAGCTTAGCGTTGTTGCTTCGGTGATGCTTTGACGGCATTTTTCGAAGGCTTCGTTAGCTTCTGGTGCCCATTCTATTGGCGTTTTGTCATTCTTTTTCTTGTTGTGAAGAAACTTGTTGAGTTCGTGTTGATGTTCGGCTTGATGTGGTAGGCAGTCTCGGTAGAAATTAATCATGCCTAGGAATCGACGTAACTCGACGACAGTCTTCGGTTTCGGATACGTAGATATTGATTCGATGCGTTCCTTCGTAGGTTTTATTCCGCTGGCGGAGACTTCGTAGCCTAGGAAGTTGATCGTTTCTACTCCGAATTGACATTTGTCGACGTTGAGTGTGACGCCGTATTTGTAGAGTCGTTCTAGGACTTGATGGAGAAGCTTCTGATGTTTTTCTTCGTCTTCGGAAAATAATAGAATGTCGTCAACAAAACAAAAGCAGTCTTCTATGCCTCGGAGAACTTGATGCATGAATCGTTGAAATGTTTGACTGGCATTTCGAAGCCCGAAATTTAAACATGTGAACTCATATAAACCGAACGGAGTGATCAACGCTGATTTTTGCGCGTCTTCTTTGCTCGCCATAGGTATCCAGTAGTATGCCATCTTGAGATCAAGTTTTGAAAATATTTTCTTGTTGTTGAGTGAGTACGTGAAATCTTGAATTCGCGGAATAGGATAGCGATCCGGTTGCGTCACTGAGTTTAATCTTCGGTAGTCGCCGCACACGCGAAGTCCGCCGTCTTTCTTCTTAACGACATGTAGAGGACTGGCCCATGGACTTTTCGATGGTCTGCAGATGCCAAGTTCCACCATCCGTTCAAATTCGGCTTTTGCGGCTTTGTATTTATCGGGCGGTAGAGGGCGGGCGCGAGCGGAGAGCGGAGGACCTGTTGTTTCTATGTGATGTACGACGTCGTGCTTGGCTGGTTGCTTCAAAGACATGGGTCGCAGTACGCCAGGATATTGCTTCAACATGTCGTGGTACTGCTGATCGGAACTCACGATGCGAATGGACTCAGCTTTTGTCGATATTTGTATGGCGTCGATGGTGAGTTTGGTTTCGTCGTCAATCAGTTTCTTCTTGTGAAGGTCCACAAGGAGCTTGTAATGACGAAGAAAGTCTGCCCCCAGTATGGATGTCTTCACATCAGCGATGATGAATGTCCATGTGAAACAGCGCCGTAGTCCTAGGTTAAGCTTGATAGTTCTCTCTCCGTAGGTATTTATAGGTGAGTTGTTCGCCGCGTAGAGCTTGTAGGTATTTGCGACCTTTTTCTTCATTTTTGATGTTGCGGCCAAAACAGATATGTCCGCGCCAGTGTCCACGAGGAAACGTTCGTGTGTGTCGCGATCATGAACACAAAGGCGGTTGCTGGACTTGGGAACACCGACGTCCGCCACCGTCGGTGTTGATGTTAGTTTTCCGACGTCTTGTTACGTTGAGCGCACGGTGACTCGCAGCGTCTTGCGTTCTTCCCAAACTTGTGATGGTATCGGCATAACCACGTAGGGTCGCCAGGCTTCACACGTGCTGATGATGATCTTGACTGAGAGCGTGAACGGTAGCGTCCTTGGAATGGTCGACGAGGTGTTTGGCGCGTGGACTCCCGTGCTCGCAGTTCCGCTACTTCTAGCGTTAGTTTTTCAAGCTTTGACAATATTTCTGCATATGCTGGCTGGTTAGACGGTGCTGCTGGAGGGGTTGGATGTGAAATTGCTGCTACGGTGTTGCCGGACGTGCTCCCAGCGTACTCCATCATCCTGTCTGCCATCGCTGCGAGGGTATCGAGCGAGGACTCTTTGTTGACGGAGAGCACGCAGCGGCAGTGGGCTGGTATGTGATTTAGCCATTCAATCTTCAGACCCTCTTCCGTGATAAGTCCGTTGTTAAGTTCTCGCATTTTTCGGAGCAGCACACTGGGTTTCTGGTCCCCGATGTCTAGGCCGCTGATGAGCTTTTGAAAATTCTCGACTTCCGATTTTTCGTATACGGTGAGCAGCCGGTTCTTGACAGCTTCGTATTTTCCGGTTGCCGGTGGACTGTACAGAAGATCGGTGATGTGCTGTAGATCTGCCGGTTCCAGCTTCGACAGGACGTAGCGGTACTTTTGGTCATCTGAAGTCTTGAGAGGATCGACGACTGCTTCAAACTGGACGAACCACGCTCTTGGAACGGTGCGCCAAAATGGAAGGAGCCTCGACTGGACAGAAATTGCTGCCAGGTCGGAGAGCTTGGATTCCGTGGCGATTTTCACGTCGGTGGCTTCTTTTTCGGCCATAGTTTCAGGCTTCTTGATTATTCTTGATTATTCTTCTTTTTTCCAGCGTCGGTGGTCACCACTGTAACGGTGTACTGCGAGCAGGTTGGTAAAGAAACCACTTATTGCTTCATGTCGAAGAGTCGAATAATAATTTAATGGAAATGCACTCTCAATTTATACAAACAGGCTTAAAACTAATCACCAATAAAAAACAAGATTAAAATATTTACAATTTTCGTCCACCAATCAGAACGCTTACATAAAATCAATTAGGGCGTTCGCGCTTCCAGGAAAATCTATTTTTAGACACAGATCTTGTTTCGTAGAACTTGCATTCCTTAGCCATGACGTAATCCTACATAACTCGGCGCGCGCGCGAGGGGCGCGACGCGCGGGGAGGCGACGCCGGCGGCGCACGCCAGTTGCTATCGGCGGCCGGCGCGAGTCGCGATGTTAGTCCAGCTTCGACCGCCACCAGCGGCGCGCGCGCACCTCGCCGCTCCGCTCGTTCAAAGTGAAAATTCCCGCGAAGTTTTTTTCGTAAGATGGCGCCAACTTGAAGAATTTTTCCTGGTGACTTCTTCTCAGGTGAGTTTTCTTTCAGTGTCATCGATGATCACACAAATGTGCAGATTGGTTCATTGAGGAGCCTTTTTCGAGGCTAAATTTTCCTTTTTTCCGAAATGAACTCTGCTTGCTCCCGTTCACGAAGAAACGACATCTTCTTTACGTTCACCCGTGAGCTCTTGTCTTTTTCAGGGCAACCTCACACCTTCCATATCCAGGGTGTTCGTATAGAAACAAGCGATGTCGATAAAAAGTTATTTACATACAATCTGTGTTTTATTTCTCTCCTTTAATAAAGTGAATTCCTTGTGTACTTATTTCTCTCTTATTCCTTTCCTTGCTCCCGGTACTTGAGGTAGATCCCCGGTAATATTAATGGGGATCGGTAACATGGTAACTGTCCTGGTATTTGTAAAAAAGGTAAATAAATAGGTACTAGGTAAATAGGTATTTGGAAAAGGTATGTATAAGGTATGTTTTAAACAAAAGGTATTTTTGGCGGGAAATGGTGAGCTGCGGATGACGTCAGCGTAAGTATCGTAAGTATTATTACCTATATGTGCTAGGTAGGCACAATAGCGTGCCGCTAGTTTAGGTAGTTCAAAGCCCGCGATAAAAGCTATGCAATAGCTTAAAAAAAATTGACAACTGCAAATGTCTTTCTTATTCAAATATTAACTCAGTCTTTTAAACCTTTGAAACTTATGTCCGGTTCACTACCTAGGCAGCGACTGATCAAGAGTTCTGACCGCCCTAGGCTAATTATGAGGACGCGCCCCTTTTCAAAAAGGGATTTTTTTTTCAAGTCAAACGAAACGAATTAGTTATCCATTACCACAGAGTAGGTATATTAAAGTAACAGAGCGGAAGCTACATACAAACGGCTCGCGGCGGGCTCACCCATACATAGCGCAACGCTGTGTGCGTGAGCTCTCACCGACACATTCACCGACACGCCGCGGCGCGCCGCTCAGGGTTACTCAGGGTCAGGACGTAAGGGCTGACGGTCGTGCGTTTAGTGGAAATAAATAGACGAAGAGTGAGTGTTTGTTTGTTGTGAGTTTAGATTTATTTGTGTATATGTATGTAATAGTGTAAAAATGCCAAACTCTTGCACACAAGATAAGAAATATAGTAATAATTTCCTTTCATGTACATGTTTCAGTTTCTTAATTAAAATTGTTACAGTAGTTGCGATATATTTTATATATTATTTTAAGTATGTTATCGTCAGGATTAGTATATTGTTAGTTATTAACTGTTACCTATGTAAAGCAAATTTAAAATTGTTTTTTATTGAATGAGTAAAATGTAATTCATAATGAATATAGATTTTTTTATAATAATCCAAACTCCGTTTTCTCACATGTGCAGTATGTGTTACTGTATTAATATTGATATTTTATCATATTATATCGATACATGACGACCAAAATTGACCCATACTTATAATTTTTGGGAACATTAACAAAGGGCCCGCCAATTCTATCTGTGCACAGCGTCATCTATCGACACAAACACAATTATTTATAAATTGTTACGAATAAACTTTTGCAAAAATAACGACGTGAAGTTATTAATAGTTTTATCGATATTTGATAATTGAATAACATAATTATTAATACTTGTCATACAAAAGTAGTGTAAATTAAAAAAAAAATTTTACAAGACAAGCTTTTCGTAGCTGGCTACATTACCTATGGACCATCATTTAGGACCAAAGAACTTGTCAAGACGAATCAAACGAGCCCTAACTCGATGAGGTTACGTCGTTTAGTTACTGAGTTCCTATAGCCACCTTAAGGCTCAATCGTCAGAACCTGGATATCATCTAGGACCAGAGTACTTTTCAAGATTAATCAAACGAGCCCAAACTTGTTAATAATAAAGTTATATTACTAAAGTACATAAAGTTTTATTACTAAAGTTGCCAAAACCACCTTCCAGCTTCATTATCAGACCCTGAAGGTCATCTCAGGCCAGAGTACTTGTCAAGACGAATCAAACGAGCCCAAAGGAGAATGGGCATCTTTGTATGAGTTGCTTCCCTAGACTGTATTAAGTTGTGATATATGTCATTTTAAAGGTCATGATAATAGCTTCATTTTATTGTATGACACCAATTATGAGACACGTGCAGGGAAAGAACTAGAAATCATTTAATTTTTTAAAGCCATGAAAAACTTAAGACAGTGTTTTTTAGATTATACGGTTTTTTATTCCTTATGTCGACCAAGTGGCATATATTCAACTAGCTGATGCCCGTGACATCGTCCGTGTGGATTTAGTTTTTACAATCCCGCGGGAACTCTTTGATTTTCCGGGATAAAAGTAGCCTATGTTACTCTCCAGGTCCTCAACTATACCCATGCAAAAAAACACGTCGATACGTAGCTCTGTTGCGGCGTGATTGAAGAGCAAACCAACAAACACACTTTCGCATTTATAATATTAGTATGATGATGTCCCTGTGATCAATAGGGTGAAAACCGGGAGCGATCACCGGATGGTAAGAGGCACGTTGAATATTAATGTAAAGCTGGAAAGGGCCAGACTGGTGAAGCCAACTCTCCGACCTTCTCGTGCTCATATCCAAAACCCCGAAACTTTCCAACTCGAAATGCAGAACCGATTCGATTGCCTAGCAGACTGTGTTTCTGGGGCCGATCTAAACAACAGGGTCATGAAAACTGTCCATAATCTGGGTCTAAATTCTTTAAGACCCATCGGAGGAAAAGAACCGAAAAGTTCTCTGAGCATATTCTCAAGCTCATGGAGGAGAGACAACAGATAAGGCTGCAGTCATCGGATCGGCAGACGCGGCTGCCTACCACAGGATTAAAAGGCAGATATCTACGGCACAAACTCGTGACCTTTGTGTCTTTAATACCAAGTGTATTAAAGATACCATCGAGCGAAACAGAGGCTAAGTGTTCGCGAGAGATCGGTTTATCGGACAGTCGTCTCGTCTCTTCTCGACCTGAGATCTTGGGAGAAGTTGAGAAGTTCTAGGAACATTTATATACCACGACACAAAAACCGGTTGAAGATTTGGCCAAAGATCCCAGAGCCAAACTGACCCGACACGATACCGAAGATATCCCGGACGTTAGCCTATACGGGATTAGTATGGTTCTCAAGCAGCTCAAGGAATCACTGCGGAAATCCTGAAAGCGGGTAGAAAACCAGTACAAGATTTTAAGCGATTGTTCAATTCCGTCATTCACGAGGGCATAACGGTTCTTCAAAAGAGTGATAATACCTTGTTGAAGAATTATAGATCCATCTCGTTCCTGGGTCAGGTTTATAAGTTGTTCTTGAGAGTCATTACTAACCGCCTTTCTCGTAGGTTTGAAGACTTCCAGCCTCCCGAACAAGCCAGATACCGAAAAGGCTTTGGCACAATAGATCACATACATACGCTGCGGCCTGCGGTAGGCTAAATATAAAAGACGGAAGAGCATAACCGGCCACTTTGCTAAGCGTTTGTGGACTATGAGAAAGCCTTCGATTCGGTGGAAACTTGGGCTGTATTGAGGTCGCTGCAGAGATGCCGGATTGACTGCCGGTATATCCAAGTGTTGAAGTGCTTGTATGAAAACGCAACTATGTCAGTACGTACATACGATGGACCGGACCACGAGGCCAATCCAATCACAGGGTGGAGTGCGACAGAGAGAAATGATCTCCCCGAAGCTTTTTACCGCTGCGTTGGAGGACGTCTTTAAGATTCTGGATTGAAACGGACTTGGTATCAACATAAACAGCGAGTACATCACTCACCTGCGATTTGCCAATGACATAGTAGTCATAGCAGAGACTCTGAGAAACCTCAATACTATGCTCAATGATCTCAGCAGGGTTTCTCAACAGGTGGGCCTGAAAATGAACATGAGCACTATCTAACAAATAGAGTGGTGCATATATGGAATAAGTTGCCAAAAGAAATAGTGACATCAAAGTCAGTTAATGAATTTAAAAACAGATTAGACCGCCATAACATTGGAAACTCTAAGCACAGCAAGTGATATAGGCGCATCAGCGACAGCTGCGTAGCCTATTATAAAATAATAATAATGAGCAAGACGAAAATCATGCCCAATGCTTATGCTCCGCTCCACCCAGTATTCGTTGAGAATTCTGCAATCGAAATTGTGGACGAGTGTATATACCTGGGACACACAGTCCAGCTAGGTAGGTCCAATTACGAAAAAGAGATCAACCGCCGAATCCAACTCGGCTGGGCAGCGTTGGAGAAGCTCCGAGATGTCTTCAAGCTCAAAATCCCTCAGTGCTTGAAGACTAAAGTCTTCGAACAGTTCGTGTTGCCAGTGATGACTTACGGATCAGAGACATGGTCGCTAACTGTGGCCTTCATAAGAAGGCTCAGGGTCACTCAGCGGGCGATGGAGAGATCTATGATTGGAGTATCGTCGCCAGATCAAATCAGAAATGAGAAGATCCGTAGGAGAACCAAAGTCACCGACATAGCACAGCGAGTCGCGAAATTGAGGTGGAAATGGGCGGAGCACATAGTTCGAAGAGCTGATGGTCGTTGGGGTCCCAAGGTGCTGGAGTGGCGAACCCGCACCGGGAAGTGCAGTGTGGGCAGAATCCCGTCAATTAGTCGTAGGGAGCCGCTGGATTCAGGCGGCGCTAGACCAAGGCCTGTAAAAGTCCATGCAAGAGACCATTGTCCAGCTGTGGACGTCTATCGGTTGATAAAGAAGAAGATAATAAAAAATTAAAAAATAACATAGTTCTTTCCCTGCACGAGTCTCACAGTTGGTGTCATACAATAAAATGGAGCTATTATCGTGACCTTTCAAATGACATATATCACAACTTGATACACCACTGGGGACGAAACCGCCCATTCTCCTTTGATGAGGTTAGCGAGTTTTTTATAGAGTTCCTATAGCCATCTTCCAGCTCAATCATCAGAACAGCTCCATATCCCAAAAATATTGCAGGGTAATCCGATTTACACATACGGGCAAAATTTAAGCTCAACCGGAAAAGTGGTTCTATCTCATCTTGTAAGATTTGATACATGTATGTTTACATGTATGTATATACGTTTAATACATATACCCATGTATACATACATACATACATTGCAAGTTAAATAAAAGCTTGTAATAATAATAATAGTCGATAGTAAATGATGATGCCATCTATTAACATTAATTGTGAAGTTATGGCAAAAATACTGATGTTCATTAAAAAAAATCGTTTCTTTATATTTTTGTTAATTTAAGTATTTGTTGTTCAAGTTCAGGATTTAACTGAAATTATACATAATTATACAAACTTTAAAATATTTTTATTTTTTCCTTAAATAGTTGACATGCATCAGGTGACAACCCTAGCAGAATAGGTATACTTCTTCGCCCTTGTTAGGAAGCTTCCTCGCTGTTCGGTTACTCGTGTGCCATTACTTCGGAATCCGGATTTTAATAAAAAAAAATCAATTATCCTATAATTAATAATAATATAGGAAGCGTAGTATACAAAAAACAAGTTTGGATTTGAGCCCACATAATATTATAGGCAGAATTCCATACATCCATGGTCATTGTCTTTTTAAAAGTACTCTTACATTGCAAACATGACACACGCAAAATGAAATAACTGATTTTATTTAATTTTTCTGGACTGTATTGGCCCTGTAAAGCAGAAAAGCGTCGAGGGAAAAGTAAATAACGAACTTTATGTATTTTATTCGCTCACGAAGTGATGGGTGAGAGAAATTATTTATTTCTTGATAAGTTATCTACTTTTCTTTCGCTACTTTTTTATTAAATTTTCAATATTTATTTTTCCACCTATGGCGTCTTGCAAGATTAATTTTCATATATCTTTTTAATTAAAACTATCGAAGAAAATATCTATCCGTCTCCTTTGAAAACTGTACTGAGAAGGAAATACATAGAAGAATCGCCATGGCGTGGAGAAAGTTTTGGAGTTTTAAGGAGGTAATGAAAAGCAGCGAGATTAATATAAAAATAAAAAGCCGGCCAAGTGCGAGTCGGACTCGCGCACCGAGGGTTCCATACTCCAAAAGTAAAAGTAAAACGATAATATTATATTAATTTGCTTATGTATCGTTAACTTTGTTTGTAGAGGTTTATTGTTAATATAAAAAAAACTATGCCAGTTAGAGCGTTGGTTTTATTTTTCCTGTAAAATATACATAAACCTCTATTGACCATAATTATTTCAGATTTTTCGATTGGTAAACTTCGGAGATAAGGGGGGGGAACGGTATTTTTTTCGACATTTTGGCCAATTACTCAAAAACTATTATATATAGAAATAAATAAAAAACTATTTTAGAATGCACAAGTAAAGGCCTTTCATATGATACCTAACTCGGTATAGTTATCTTACTTTGAAATTTCAAACCCCCGATTTTCCCCCTTTTTTAATCAAACTAAAATAATTTTCGCGTTGCTTTTATTTTTCCTGTAAAATATACATAAACCTCTATTGACCATAATTATTTCAGATTTTTTGATTAGTAAACTTCGGAGATAAGGGGGGGAACGGTATTTTTTTCGACATTTTGGCCGATTACTCAAAAACTATTATATATAGAAATAAATAAAAAACTGTTTAAGAATGCACAAGTAAAGGCCTTTCATATGATACCCCACTCAATATAGTTATCTTACTTTGAAATTTCAAACCTCCGATTTTCCCCCTTTTTTAATCAAACTAAAATAATGTTCGCGTTGCTTTTATTTTTCCTGTAAAATATACATAAACCTCTATTGACCATAATTATTTCAGATTTTTTGATTAGTAAACTTCGGAGATAAGGGGGGGGGGGGGGAACGGTATTTTTTTCGACATTTTGGCCGATTACTCAAAAACTATTATATGTAAAAATAAATAAAAAACTGTTTTAGAATGCACAAGTAAAGGCCTTTCATATGATACCCCACTCGATATAGTTATTTTACTTTGAAATTTCAAACCCCCAATTTTCCCCCTTTTTTTAATAAAAATAAAAATAATTTTCGATTTTTCTTTATTCCAATGATGTTGGGCCACTATTATACACAACTATGCCAAATTTCATGTCGATAGCTTTAATAGTTACTGAAATAATCGACTGTGACAGACGGACGGACAGACGGACGGAGAAAGTCTCACCATAAGGGTTCCATTTTTACCATTTTGGTATGGAACCCTAAAAAGAAGCTGTACGAAGTCGCGATATTGCCATGTCTGACATATGGATGTCAGACATGGTCACTACGGAAGCAAGAAGAAGAAAAATTAGCTATCTGCCAGAGGAAGATGGAGAGAAGCATGCTCGGTGTTAGGCTGAAAGACAAAATAAGTAACAAAAACATTCGTAAGAGAACTAAACTGATGGACATAAGGAAAAGAATTAGGACATTAAAATGGAAGTGGGCTGGACACGTTTGTAGATTAGACAATATGAGATGGACGAAAAGAGTTACCGAATGGATACCAAGAGGAAGGAAAAGGAAAAGAGGCCGCCAAAGGAAGAGGTGGCGGGACATATTTTTGGAAAAATGCGGGCCAGACTGGATGCGACAGGCTAGAGACAGGAAGCTCTGGAAAGATTTGGGGGAGGCCTACGCCGTAGAGGCGACTTATGCGTGAAATATGATATTTTTTAATTAAGTATTTTCGCTAATTTACATATTAATTATTGACATAGAATTGTATTTTAATGTATATTTGACCTGATAATTCAACTATTTTACTTTTAATTAATGTATATATTTGACCTGATTATTTTATTATCTTAAATATTGATATGAATGATGTAATTTGTAGTATTAATTTAATAAATCTTTATTTTGTCAAATTGTGAAAGTTAAAATGATTATATTAATAAATTAAAGAATAATGTAACTCTAAGCGAATAGATCTAATTGTAATTCTGTAACGTATTAGAAATAAAGGGCTTTTTTATTTATTTTATTTATTTTATTTTATCTAAGAAAAATTAGAAATACAGAAAGATGGACTACTTAATGGATGGATTAATTGGACTTTCTGGAAATGCAATTTCTTTCAATTGGATTTCGCAAAAAGTGTAATTATTTAATTTTCCTCTGGACTCTATATTGGGAGTCCCCGCACATCGATATCGTAGATGTGTTTCGGTTGCGGCCACTATTATTATATTCTGTGGCGCGGAAAGCTGCGCTGAGTGCCTAGTGCGAGTTGGGAATTTAAACAGTGCAACCTAGACGATAAAGAATAGAATACGAAACAATCGATACAGAGTCGTCTAGCGGCAAACTCAAGAACTAGGTTTATCATCATCATCATCATCATTATTAGCAAGCCATCATCCTCGCTCAGTAGTGAGCACTACTGAGCGAGGTCTCCTTTCAGAGAAGGTTTATAGGCAGTGGGTAGTCCACCACGCTGCAGCGTTGCAGCCAGCGGGCTGGCCCAATGCGAATTGGCGGACTTCACACACCTTCGAGAACATTATGGAGAACTCTCAGGTGTGAAGGTTTCCTCACGATGTTTTCCTTCACCGGAAGACCACAGTCGTAACCACTAGGCTATCACTGCTATCACTACATAAACTACTACTACAAGAACTACTACTAGAGAGAACTAGGTTGCACAGTTTAAATTCCGAATTTCCCATAAAAAATGAAGTTAAAATTTACGCCCGTTTATATTAATGCGGGCGGATTAAACAAAACTCGCACTAGGCACTCTGTTGTCAGCTCACCCATTCGCTCGACAGTGTTTGTTTTACGCGCGCTTTTTAAAATTTCAAAATTTATTGTTAAAATCAGGGACTCAAGCGCATTTATTTTTAGTGTTTTTCTCGGTTAAGTTGAAATATGTAGGTATATGCAATCATGCTAGATTAGTGCATGTGAAGACATGATTTCAGCGCGCCCCCCCGATCCTCGCGCCCTAGGCTGCAGCCTAATTAGCCTAAGGGTTAATCAGGCCCTGTACCTAGGTATATTCAAGCCATATAGTTTTAGGATTGGTAGCTTAGGCTGGAATCACATCTGTGCGCATCGATGCGCATTTTGTCCATACAAAACTCATTTTTCATAGAGTCGTGTACCTACTCGTGTACGTATCGAAAAGCCGAGCGACTACCAATCCCCTAACTATGATTCAATCTATCTGTAATTTGTTGTTACCTAGCGACCTGGTAAATTGCATGGACTTTTTCACCAAATTACAACGTTGCTGATACTATCCGCGCGCAGAAGGTAGATTGCAGATAGATTGTATACCTATAGGAACCTAAGCTTAGTGGCGATGTGGCCAAGATTCACTGTTGCGCACAATGGGATCGTCAGCTGTTATACTTTATGCTTCTTGCACTAGGTGGGTATTAATCTGTACCTACCTAATGTCTGGCAGGATTATTTCAAGGGTAAAAAACAACGGTTGGCGTTATAGGTTATAGTTCTTGCAATTCACGAGGGCGACTGACTTATGGTTGTGTGTGTCGTATCTGTATAAGTGTGAGCGAGCGCAATGATCGCGCCTGCCCGCTCCCACTTAGGCTTTGACAGGCACGCACACTTATGCAATGTGCATCTACACGAAGTAACCACGAGTAAAGCTCACTCGCCTTCGTGAATTGCAAAAACTTGTACTGTCTACTGATTATTTATAGACCTACTTGTCTTCAGGCGATTTCTTGTTTCTCGCTTTAAGATACCGTTCCGCAGCACCCTTCTCCGTAGATCCGTACAGCAGGTTCAGCACTTCTGGCTCGATCGGCTTCATGAGGCTGTCGTCATCGCGGTGTTCTATGTCATGCGGCGGCACAGGTATAGGCTTTGCTACAGGCTCATCGTAAACCTGATACAACATCTAGCTCTTATCAAACCAAGTTAATAAGAATATTATCATCAGACACAATTGTTTGTTTAAACTTTAACCTGATCAAATCAAGTAGGTACCTAAAATTTTTACCGCTGCCCTTTAACTCTAGCTACGGCCCTGGGTGCTATTGCTAATAGTCTAGACCAGGGAGTCCCAAAGTGGTCAATATCGACCCCTTGGGGTCGATATCGGTTTTCCAGGGGTTGATATAAACGAAAACTGATTTTGGGGTCGACGAGGTCTAAAAAGCGACCCCTATTAATTAACACAAGTTCTTTTTTGAAACTTTCAAGATAATGTATAAGTTATGTTACATGTACCAAATTGTTATAAAGAATGACTTAAGTAATATTTTAGTAGGAAGTATCATTGTTGTTGTATTTATTTTGTTTTTTGATGAGAAAATGATCAACTGCAAAGTTTTTAAATTGGTAAGTACATTATATTTTGTATCAATAGGAAAAAAACTATAGATAGGATTTTTAAAGTAATTCGACCATGGGGGTCTGAAGTATCAGTTCATTTTGAAAAAGGGGTCTCTTGCCCAAAATAGTTTGGGAATCCCTGGTATAGACAACCTTATCATAATCTCAACCGATATACCTAAAGCTCACGAAAGAATCGCCACAGAACATGATCTTGTATAGCCTGTATCCATTTTAATACTAAAAATTTCCGTCTACCCGCAATAGTTCCTGAGCAACAGCGATCGTGGCATCAATTTCCCTCGCTTGCTTCTCTTTAGCGGCCAAAAGAGCTGGCATCAAGTTCTGTTGATACCACGCGCGATTGCGCCGGTCTGTTCGGCTCCAAGCATCCGCGTAGAAGGCGTGAGACATTATTTTAAAGTTAACTTAACGAAAATTTAACACTGAACAACTGTAAATTTTGACTCGAATATTTAGTGAGTGAGTGGTTTGAAACTAATCTTTAGATTGTTATTAATTTATTTTGGCAATAATTTTGACATAAAAAAATCTGACAATTATATTAGACAGATCATAGTCTCTGGTTTATAGTGTATTATTATCTATGGTTAATAATAGGGTATTTGACTATAATAAAAATATCGTTTCAACTGGTGTCATCCTAAAAGATTATTATCTAAAAACATTATTCCATACGACAAAACTAAAAAATAAAGCTTTATTTAATTAGAAAACATTAAATAAAATTGCTATAATTCTGGCCATGGTCACGTGATCGAAAACGTTCCGTGATCTCGAATGACGTCACAGTCCACACCACCTATGGAATTCTCATTTTGTCAATACATTTCGACGTGTTTGTGCGGCGTAATAGGCTAATTTCGTCTGTTTTTCATCGTTACTATTTTATTAAATACCAAATAGTATGCGACACGCGGCCTAAACACATATTATAAAATTGTCATTGTTTGAAATGTGAACTGTTACGTCATGAGAGCAAATGGAACGTTTCGGCGGCAACTTATTTTTTTGAATTTATTTCTCGATTTTTATGAAAAATACTGAAAATTATGCCGAAATATATGTTTTGTTAGCTTCAGCATAGCATTATTAACAATTTAAGATGATTTTCTAAAAGTAGTCAAATAGCCTATTCAAGGCATTGATTGATATTTGATAACGCTTTCACATTATGTCGCTAGCATGTCGCTAGAAGCGTGACAGCAGTAGTAGCAGACGCCTTCTCATTGCAACTATAATCGCGCGACGATGTGCTTTTTAGTATGGAAGTTAGCCACTTCTGAATAGTGAGACAGTCGCGCTGCTCAGAAGCCGCTGCTGCCGCACTACTGGCGACCTAATGTGAAAGCGCACTTAACGTCGTGTAGGCAAAATTGAGAACTGAATAACTGAACATTTAGCGCTCAACCCAGGTGGGAGCGGGTCAGAGCGGATGCGGGCAGCGGGCGCGTCCTAATAGAGGTGTCCCTATCGGACACCTCTATTAGGTGTTCGATAGGGGCGGGCTGTTTAATTAGGCTTGTTCTTGCTCGGTCACTCAAAGGAGCGCGTATTAGTACATTCAAAACACTAGTTCGGACTTCTAGTACAGTAATTCCCAAAGTGGTCCAGGTGGACCCCCAGGGGTCCACGGGAGACTCGACGGGGGTCTACGTTGGCGTGACAGAAAAATGGGGGTTCACAATTCGTAAGCGGGGGTCGATAGTGAAGCCGCCGCCGACGCGCCGTCTGCAACGCTTGTTCAGACGTGCAAAGGGACCAAATACGACTTGTGGGTGGTGTGTGTGCTTGCAATCTTGCATGAACTTGTTTGATTCTTCACCAATATAAATACGAATGCCAAGAATAAACGTTACTCATTTGTTCCCGGAATTTCGGAGAGAAAAGTACCTAAAGTGAATCGATCTTAGTGATTGCCAGCGACGGAAAAAGTAAGTAGGCTGCCTTTTGCTATACATACTTTTATTTTATTTATTACTTATTTATTTATTTAGAACAGAAATCCGAGAAAGGTAGAACTTTTTGTCCCTAATTTATTAGTAATTGTTTATTTCCCGACTGTGTGGTGTTTCACTAATATAAGTCATCTTTATTATCAACCCAGCGAGGTCTCCTCTAAGAGAAGGGTTACAGGCCATAGTCCACCATGCTGGCCCAATGCGAATTGGTGGACTTCACACACCTTCGAGAACATTATGGAGAACTCTCAGGTGTTACGTGTACGTTATTAATGTTTAATTTTGATTGCAGGTACAATTATATTTTGATTTACTATACTTACTTAATATAATATTGTAAAATATGATAACAATAATAATAATTAATAGTTACTTACATAGTATTTGAATAAATACAACACAAGAAAATATACTATTTTTTTATTTTTACCACTCCGAGTTTTCTAAATAAAATAAGTGAGAATTGATTGGTTTTTGTGCTGTGAGTAGATGTCAAAAATGTAAGCTTGAGATGGAATCACTTCTTTTTGAATGGTCAACTTTACTTTTGACATCCACTCACAGCACAATCAATTAATTAATTTACCAATCAATTCTCTTTTTTTTTCAAAGAATGTTGTTTTCGTGGTTGGAACTCACTCGCAACGCCAATTTTCATAATTTATCTTCACATTTTTTGTCGACTGGAAATATGATAGAAATTTAGCTGCAGGGGGTCCACCGGAACCAGCAAACTTTTGAAAGGGGTCTATGAGCAAAAAAAGTTTGGGAACCTCTGTTCTAGTACCTACTATAAGCACAGTAGTCCGAGCCAAGCGACAGAATCACTGACTAAATAATTCCACAAGGAACGATGTACTAAAGAGCTATAATTAAGCAAGGTTAAACATATTAAATACGCCGACAAAGTTGAATAATAAAATATTGAAAAAAAAATTTTTGGGTAAGGTCCCCTACATGCAAAGAGGGGATGATAAAACAAGTTTTAAGTTTTATATTTTTGTCTCTTTCACTTGAGGGTAGTTCATTGTCTAGGAACTCCAAACTAAACTAGGATTCGTACTTCGTTCATAGAGCGTTAATCAAACTGGCCGCTTACTCGCTCTACCCGCTCCCCCCGCTCTTCATGCCGTTCGACACTCGCCTTCGATTAGGACACGTTCGCGCGTCTCCCAATTCCATATAAATCTTAAGCGTTTGATCTGCACGCCGACCGCTCCGCTGCCCGCACCCGCTCGCACCTAGGCCGCAGACTTAGAACTGTCCATAATAGAAGTAGAAGTGAGTAGCGAACACATCCTGGTACAATACCTACTAGGTACTTTTTAAGAAATTAAGAAGTTCATCACTAAAAAACAAAAATAACTTTCTATACTTTTATTAATTTACGAAATAATTAAATAAATTACATAATACTAAAACAATAAACTTAAATAAAGACAGATCCATCAGCAGGTCCGAGATGGTGTATGCCGATGAGGAGCGCATCTACCAGCGTCCACACTCCGAGGCCTCCAAAGCTGAACAGCTTCCCGATCCCCTCTTGCCAATGTCCGAGGTAAAACCTATCAGCGCCGAAACCGCCGAGGGTGAGCGCCAATATTAGAGCTGTGCCCCATCGGGTGCCAGATGTCCACGAACAACGTACTTTTTTGAGAAATTTTCGCTTTCCCAAGCATATAACATCATCTGACACTGTGCAGTTGGTCCTGAAAAAAAAAATAAAAACTAGTTGCGTGTATGCGATTATTGGTCAGAAGTGAAACTTATTCATTTATAACACACTTAAATTCATAACGTGTTTTGTGAAAAACCTAATATATAAATGCAAAAGTGTATTTGTTCGTTGGTTTGTCCTTTAATCACGGAACAAGCGAGCAACGGGTCGAGGTGAGTTTTTCATGGCAATATTTGTATGGACCGCTTACTCATTCAACGACACCGCACAAAAATAGAAATATATCGCGCTCGGAGTCGTCACCGCAATTTATCTTGCCGTGCGGTGACCGTGGAAAAACGGCTTAAGGGTACTTTTATACCAGAAAAACCAAGACGCAAATTTTAAACACGTAACTCCACGCGGACTAAGTCGCTGGCAAAAGATGTTAAGAATTAGTTAATCATCAAAATTAAACTTGTATTATAAACTTGTTTTGAAAAGAGCAGCCGCCGAGTTTCTCGCTGGTTCTTCTCGGCAGGAAGGGCATTCCGAACCAGTGGTAGAGTCAGACCATTCAAAAGCACTTGTAAAAAGTTTATTTGAATAAAAATATTTCTATTCTATTCTATTCAATTCTATTGATGATAGGATAAAAGGATGTTGAAAATAATGTCTCGGATACGATATTTTAAATGTACTTATTGGTCTAAGATCCGAAAAGAGATCATCCTTCCCCATCTGTTTACTGGATGAAAAGTATTTTTTATTAAATATCATACTAATATTATAAATGCGAAAGCGTGTTTGTTGGTTTGTTCGTCAATCACGCCGCATCAGAGCCACGGGTCGTCGTGATTTTTTATGGGTATAGTTGAGGGCCTGGAGAGTGACATAGGTTACTTTTTATCCTGGAAAATCAATGAGTTGCTGAGGGATTTTAAAAGCTAAACCCACGCGTACGAGGTCGCGGGCATCAGCTAGATATCTATAAATAAAAAACAAATCGCAATTGCATTGCCTATTAAATAAAATATATTCAAGCCTTATAAAAACTATAATTAAAATTTCTGTCCATATTTCACTCTCATGTTTACCAAATGAACATAAAAGAAATCAAAATAATATAACATATAAGGAACATGGGTACTTTCAAACTTACAAATAATACTTTGTGGGTGAAGCTAAGGAGTTGCAGTTAGCTTTCTGTTCACATCGGTGCTCCCATTTCTCAGTTTGGTAACAGAAACGGCACATTGCTGTTCTGTTAAATATTTTCATGCCCTGAAAATATACAAAATCTCAATTTAATTACAACCGTTTTATATGTACCTTATTGAGGCAATTGACTGTAACTTTAGCATAGCTTCAGCATATTATGTTGGTCCTACAGTTGAATTGTCATCCCATCAGACACAATGAGAGGTTTTTTATTTTTTTAATCAATCTCACATGATGGTAAGGGATGTTGCAGTCTAAGATGGTAGCGGCCTAACTCAGAAGGGGTATGGCAGTGTCAACTCATACCCCTAATCTGTTTCTACATGCCTTGTGCTAAATCGCTTGGCGGCACGTCTTTGATGGTAGGGTAACTAGCCACAGCCAAAGCCTCCCACCAGGCCAGACCAGAGAGTCTGATAATTCAGTAATTATAAATAACCAAATTGCCCCCGCCAGGTATCGAACCCGAGACCTCCCAGGTATAAGACCACAACGCTCACCACTGTGTCAGGGAATTTGTCAAGTGTTTAGCAATTCAATATTATATTTGTGTAGTGAGAAACTAACTGCACATCACCTTAAGGTAAATTACCCCAGAGCTTCCATCTACCGTGCATTTATCTAAAAATACCAAGCAACAGAAGCGCCGGGTTAACATAATATGTCAAGGTTGGTGCCGAAAAAAAGGTCCAAGCTCAGCAAAAAGCTGTATAATATTGTTATAAAAAGTATACAGCACTGATTTTCAGCCTGAACCTCACCACAGAAATAATTAAAAATAAAAGGTAACTTTACTGCTATTATCTAAACAATCAGCTGGAAACAACTAATACTATTTATATTGTATAGAAGCAGGCGTCACTTTGCGGAAGTTCATGATTAGCAAGAAAAGGTTAGAATTATTTTGCTATAATTCACCAGAAAAATCTGTATGGTCAAACATGCAGTAACAAGCTAAGCACCGCTCACCTTCCCAAGCAAGCAAGAAAGCAAAGTTCCCAAGCAAGCAATGCCTCCACCACTCACATGCACCACCACACAAGACTTTTACAATTTCGACTCATGTTTCGCGCCAACACCGGAGCATCCTCAGGAGATGTCGACTTTACAATGCAGAAATGTACTAGACAATACTCACTCTACAGGTTTGCAACTATAGCCTTGCAAAAAATCACGTCGATCCGTAGCTCTGTTTGGGCGTGATTGAAGGACAAACCAACAAACAAACACACTTTCGCATTTATAATATTAGTATGACGAACGAAAAAAAAAGGTAGTTCTACTAATACCAAAAACCACTTACATTACAAACCACATTGGGATTCACCCTACAAGTGTAATTTGTGTCCCCTCCATAAAGACAGTCCACGCCTCTGTCACAGGCGATGCAAGGATAGTTCAGGGTGGAGCACTCAGATGTGTTGCCTGGCTTCACGGGACAGTTCTTTAGGTCTTCATTGCTTTTGAAGTTCACTATGTTGTTGTTTGTGTCATCTTTCACCTTGCTCTGTTTGCTGTGGATATCCATGTCATTTTTTGCTGAAAGGCATTGTTATTAAAATAGAAATGTGTATTTGACTGTTGTCAAAATTTTGATATTCACTAATTTTAATCAAAAATTATAACATAAACAATAATATTTGTAAAAACATAAAATAAAATAAATTGGTCCAAAAAACAAATAAGTTATAAGCTGTTTAACTGTGACTTTTTCTAAAACAAAATTTTCTATGGAGCATGTATGGAGCTGCTGACTTGTGACATCACAATTTAGTAGCACTCTCTTTGTCTAACAGGAAACTTTAAAGATTTATATTTCCGAGACTAGTTAAGATATTTAAAAAGAAAAATGGCATTGTGTCATAATATTTAAAAACATTATTTTGAATAAATAAAAAATATCAGTCAAATATCCAATTGTATTGAAGTATATAGCCTCCTTAGCAAAACCTTTTTTAGGGTTCCGTAGTAAACAAGGAACCCTTATAGTTTCGCCATGTCTAATAAGTGCTAATAGGAGTATTTATTCTAAACCTGAAGCTTGTAGTGGTGTCAAGCAGCGGCAACTATTGAGGTGATATTGTAATAAGTAATATACCAAATACTCACCCAGGTCGGTCATATGAATTGTATTGAAAATCACCAAAAGAATTAAAACTAAAGAATCCTTTATAGCTATCCTAAGTGGCAAAAATCTACACATTTTGTTGCACACTAGAAAATTGAGGACATCACCACATTTTAACCCCAGGTTTTAAAAATGCAGAAAGTTTTGAAAATATTTATGTTGTTCGGACTTTTCGGTCATAGACCACGAACACTGTTTTCGGTTTTATATTGTAATAAGTATACCAAATACTCACCCAGGTCGGTCATATGAATTGTATTGAAAATCACCAAAAGAATTAAAACTAAAGAATCCTTTATAGCTATCCTAAGTGGCAAAAATCTACACATTTTGTTGCACACTAGAAAATTGAGGACATCACCACATTTTAACCCCAGGTTTTAAAAATGCAGAAAGTTTTGAAAATATTTATGTTGTTCGGACTTTTCGGTCATAGACCACGAACACAGATTAGGTATTAGTTACTACGTAACAGATGCGACAGTGACTTTTTCTACACCCAGTTTCCAATTGATCCGTTTTGGCGCTGCTGTAGCGTTGCAGCTAGGGCTTACCCAAGTCGATAACTCGTTATCGATACTTTAGTGATGTACTTCTATCGACAACCAAATAATGTAGGGATTTCCTAAATACTTAAAATTAAAAATAAAAAACAAAAAGTTAAATTTAAAACTTATTTATTTAAAACTTTTTCCTTAATTTAAAACACTTATATTTTACACAAGCTATTTCTTGAATATCAGCCATTTCTGATACATATTTTTCTTCCATATCCCCTTTTAATATTTTATTTAACATATTGCACCAATTGTGCACATATTGTAATCTTATAACATGTTTTAAAAATATATTTTTTAATAATTCTGTATATGTGGAACAACACCCCAACCAGAAAAACCTCAAAGAATGTTTAATGCAACCTATTTTATATTTCTACCAATATTTTTTTTATGCCCATTCTCATTTAAATAATTATGTATACAATATACATATATGTACTCGCATCCCTGTACAGAATTACAAAATGTTCATTAGGATATGCTAAATTATCAATTTTTAACAATTTATATTATCTGTTCTTTAAGAGTCTAATAAACAATTTAGATAGTAAAGTAAGATTACAATTTACAGAAAATAATTTAAAACGTAAACTAAAATCATATTTTTTGGATAAGTTGGTTTGTTAATGTTATTATAGGTATTTGTGTTTAACAGAATTGGCTTATAGCTCACAATTTAAACCTAAGTGGTTTTTTGTGTGCTATTAAGAACATTTTTGTATATTCCTCTTATTTGATAATAATAAAAAAAAGTATGAATAGATATTTTCATCCGTAGTGCTGCTTCTGTAAGTTTATAAGCAACCCTTACACTGGTTTTTTTTGTCATTTTACGAAATATGAAGCCAGCAGTATATGCTGAGCATTTCACTTTAATTTTCTCTAATATAATTTGATCACTCAATATAGACTCACTTGGACAATCTCGTTCTTTTTCCTGTGAAGTGGATGGGATTTGATTACAATCATTAACATTTTTTTAATTTTCATCTAATTCATCTTGAAATAAAAAAAAATCCATCCAATAATGTATCACCATTATCCACTTCACAGTTTGCGAATTTTGAATGAGGGCACAAAAAATTTGATAAAATTAATGACTTAAATGAATAAAGAAATGTGTTGATATGTGAATTAATATTCAATAATTTAGAGCCCTTCCAAAAAAATTTACTAATCGGTCTTGATTAATAAATCTTGGATAAAAATACTCTATGCTGTACTTTTTGAATAATAATTTGGATATCCTTCTGAATCTCTAAGGTTATCCAACCTTCTAGGGATGAAAAATGCACAAGTAGAGGTTTTCCTGATTGTATAGCAAGTTTGCTAGTACTGTCTTCAAATTTTAAATCTTTAATTTTTTTAAAGCTTCTGTCCAAAATGTTTTGTGCGGGGAATTAATTTTAACTGCTTTATGCAGTTTTCCTTTGGCTGCACCACCATGTCAAATAGTTTATCGAAAAATTCAACAACTTCTGCCGTTGTCTCCATAGTACTTGTCTTTCCAGTGTGAAAGTTATCTGAAAAATATTAAAAATATACATAGGTAAGTAAAGTATGTAGGTTGATAGTACATGTAAATTTTTATTATTAGAACACTAACTTTAAAACATGGTTGATTTGTGACTAATATTCTTGTAAATTATTGTCTTTACATAGAAATAGATACAGTTAATTTATTAATAAGAATAATTTTTATGGGCATTGGCACTCTTAATAATTCTATGCTAGTTAAGTCATACTAATATTATAAATGCGAAATTGTGTTTGTTTGTTGGTTTTTCCTTCGATCAAGCCAAAACAGAGCTATGGTACGTGATTTTTGCATGGGTATAGTTGGACCTGGAGAGTGACATAGGCTACTTTTTATCCTGTAAAATCAAAGAGTTCCAGAAGGATTTTAAAAACTAAATCCACGCGGATGAAGTCGCGGGCATCAGCTATTAATTCATTTGTATACTTACTGAGTGCATTGGTGTATTTTAGCATTGCAGCAGTTCGAGCACTAAACAAGCAGCAACGCTGACTTTCATTTTCTTTATCATTTAATTGATCCCATGACGATCGATTCGCGTATCGCATCACAATCCTAAAAGCTGCACGCTATTAAAGATTATCGCATTAAACAACGGAGGAGAATTTGGAAATTAACTCAGCAAATGCGAGGAAAACTCGGCAGTCGGATGTCGGATATCAACAAATTACAAAATCAAAACAAAAATGGCGACATATCACATATGTTAGCGACAAGTTAACGAGTCCAAGCTAGGTGTGTATTCTGTGGCCCACGCTAACGATTGCCATAGACCACGAACACTAGGAGCCAAAACGGCTCATTTGGAACTAAGCTGTCATAGCCCTGACCACGAACACTGTTTTCGGTTTTGTAAAATCATAGACCAAAATTGAAATGACATTGACCGTAGATATGTCCACAAAGTACAAGAAACAAAGAGAAATCAAAGACAAGATTTTTTTTTAAATAGGGTATTTGACTACTTTTGGGAAATCATCTTAAATTGTTAATAACGCTATGCTGAAGCTAACAAAACGTATATTTCGGCATAATTTTTGGTATTTTTCATAAAAATCGAGAAATAAATTCAAAAAAAATAAATTGCCGCGAAAACGTTCCATTTGCTTTAATGACGTCACCGTTCACAATTCAATCGTAATTTCATCAACTTGTAGAAGATTTCCAGTATTAGCTTTTACAAAATTGGTTCCTATTTTTCTAGGTATTCTTTAATAAACTATTAACGACAAAAAACAGAGGAAATTAGCATAATAAACGCCACACAAACACGTCGAAATGTATTGACAAGATGAAAATTCCAGAGGTGGTGTGAACTGTGACGTCATTCGAGGTTCAAGAACGTTTTCGGTCTCGTGAACATGGCCAGAATTCTAGCAATTTTAATTAATGTTTTCTATATAAATAAAGCTTTATTTTTTAGTTTTGTCGTATGGCATAATATTTTTAGATAATAATCTTTTAGGATGACACCATATGAAACGATATTTTTACTACAGTCAAATACCCTATTGTTTTACATTTTTTTTTCTGGCTTGGTTAGTCGATAACATGGAACTAGGTAAAAACGTGGTTAGTGGGCTCGGGCCATGAATACCTACCATGGCTCGGGCACACGAGTGAAATTGACAGCCACTTGAAAGGATAAACAGACCAAAGAAAGCTTAAAATACCGTGGTGTAGGTATTTAAGCTTCTTGGGGTGCACGTAAGCACCTCGTAAGCACTCATTCTGTAGACTGTATGCCTAGTACATAAAATAAAATGGAGCTAATCTGATGATGGAGGCGGAAGATGGCTATGGGAATTCTATAGTAAAACGATGTAACACCATGGAGTTCGGGCTCCTTTGATTCGCCTTGAGAAGTACTGTCCTAGATAATATCCAGGGTCTGATGATGAAGCTGAACGGTGGTTATGAGCACTCTGTAATGAAACACGTAACCTTTTAGTTTGGGCTCGTTTCATTCGTATTGATTAGTATTAAGGTGGAAGACAAGGGTCTGCCCGCGAAATTCAAATTTAATTTGGTTTTTCGCAATTTGTAAACTAATACGACAAAGTAGGCTTATGGCCTTCTAATTGCGCCAGTGGAATTATCATCTTCACAGGTTTACATAAAAAATTTTACTTGAAAGTAACCAGTTTAAGAAATTAAGCAAAATACTGAGTTGGATGTGAGTTACTCACAAATTAGTCGATATTTTGATTAATTTCTTAAACTTTCAAGTAAAAAACCAAATTAAATTTGAATTTCGCGGGCAGACCCTTCAACCCTTAATTATGGAATGGCTCTGAAGATGAAGCTGAAACTGCAGCCAGGATACACACTAGTACAGTCTTGAAAAAATAATAGCAGATATATGTCGTGTTTGGATGCGTTTTGATCAGTATTTGATTCTACATAGAATGCAATGAGCTGATGCTGCAGCCAGGATATCTAGCACACTCTTGAAAAGGACATACCGTCAGGTTGGTCCCGTTTAAAAATGTTGAAGATCTGATGAATATCTTCGGTGATGGAGGACGGAACCCCTTAATGAATAGAAACAAATCGCTCGCGATCAGAGACTGTGTAGATTTATCCTATGAAGCTACACTCATCATCATCATCATTAGCAACCCATCAACGGCTCACTACTGAGCGCAGGTCTCCTCTCAGAGAAGGGTTATAGGCCATAGTCCACCACGCTGGCCCAATGCGAATTGGTGGACTTCACACACCTTCGAGAACATTATGAAGAACTCTCAGATGTGCAGGTTTCCTCACGATGTTTTCCTTCACCGTTGAAGCAAGTGATAGTTAATTGCTTAAACGCACTTGACTCCGAAAAGTCAGAGGTGCGTACCCGGGATCGAACCTGCGACCCCCCGAATAGGAGACCACAGTCCTAATCACTAGGCTACCACTAGTGGTAGCCTAGTAGTGGAAGCTACACTAAAAAGCTTAAAATAATAATATAAAAAATTTCTTTTAAAAAAACCGACTTTAAACGCCACTGAAAAGTATAAAATAATTTCAGTTTGTATACGTATGTTAAAGTCGGGCGGGCCTCAATAGAACTATGAAACTGCAACGCTAGCCCGACTTCAACATACCTGTACCAAGTACTTACTATTATATTCTGTGCCTGGACCTACACTGGTATACAATGGGTATACATAATCATTAATCTGACATACGAACTTAAATTTTCGCTAGCGTGGCGCATTCGTTTCATCGTTTCTATTTAGGTCCGCCCGACTTCAACATACGTGTATGTGGGCGCAATAGATTTCCGTTTAATTAATATTAATTAATTGGGAGTATTGTTTTGATTTCCGTATCCTTTTATTTTATATTAATTATTTAAAAGTATTGTTTTGACTTCCGTTTCCTTTTATTTATTAATAGAATAGAATAGAATAGAAATGTTTTTTATTCAAATAAACTTTTACAAGTACTTTTGAATCGTCAATGAGTCTACCACTGGTTCGGAATGCCGTTCCTGCCGAGAAGAACCAGCAAGAAACTCGGCAGTTGCTCTTTTCAAAATACTTTTACAATACACTTCACAGATATTCTATGTATGCAGAGTTTCCACAATGAGGGAAAGGTCCACAAAAGCATACGTAATTATTTCTAATTATAATTCAACACATGTCAAGACGGGCAGACAGAAAGTAGCCCCATTGCCGCTGGTGGCACCCGTTCACGAGCATGACGCATGACCCAGCCATTGCTTCGCTCAACCATATTTTAGGGAACGCAACAACCCGCATCACACGACACCACCGCAGAAATGTTAAAGAGAGTGTGACATACTTAGGCTACCCATCTTAAGGCATCGAATTGAAACTAATATTCAAATCAAATACTCATTTTAAAATATGACTTGTACACAAATAAAGTGGAAACTCTGAATAGAATAGAATTATTTTGATATACAATTATACAGGTTAATCATTACACTTAGTTAAAATTAGTTTAATCAAAATGACATTTGACTTTGACAGCGCGGGTACGCCATCTTGAAATATTAGTATAAGGGTGGAACCACATCTGTGAGGATCGATTCGCATTTATGCCGATGCTATAAGACACACTTGTAAGGATCGCGTCCTTACGGATCCGAAAGGATGCGTACGCGTCCTTACGGATCCGTAAGGATGCGTACGCGTCCTTACGGATCCGTAAGGATGCGTACGCATCCTTTCGGATCCGTAAGGAGGCGAAAGCCTATAAACATTGTTGTCTGCGTAGGGATGGTCGATGATGGCATCGATATTTTAATTGCTAGCTCAACCACGATATTAATCTTCTTCTACACAGAGGAAATGGATGCCAAAAATTGAAAAAGTCGCCGCCATATTGAAATTCTTTGTTTTTCGACCGATTTCGTTCAAAATCGATATTTAGGCTTCCCTTGGGTCAAGAAAGAGAAAATAGATGCCAAAATTTTAAAAAGTCACCGCCATATTGAAATTCTTTGTTTTTCGACCGATTTCGTTCAAAATCGATATTTAGGCTTCCCTTGGGTCAAGAAAGAGGAAATAGATGTCAAAATTTTAAAAAGTGACCGCCATATTGAAATTCTTTGTTATTGGACCGATTTCGTTCAAAATCGATATTTAGGCTTCCCTTGGGTCAAGAAAGAGGAAATAGATGCCAAAATTTTAAAAAGTGACCGCCATATTGAAATTCTTTGTTATTGGACCGATTTCGTTCAAAATCGATATTTAGGCTTTCCTTGGGTCAAGAAAGAGGAAATAGATGCCAAAATTTTAAAAAGTGACCGCCATATTGAAATTCTTTGTTATTGGACCGATTTCGTTCAAAATCGATATTTGGGCTTCCCTGGGGTCAAATAAGAGGAAATGATTGGCAAAATTATAAAAAGTGACTGCCATATTGAAATTCTTTGTTATTGGACCGATTTCGTTCAAAATCGATATTTAGGCTTCCCTTGGGTCAAGAAAGAGGAAATAGATGCCAAAATTTTAAAAAGTGACCGCCATATTGAAATTCTTTGTTATTGGACCGATTTCGTTCAAAATCGATATTTAGGCTTCCCTTGGGTCAAGAAAGAGGAAATAGATGCCAAAATTTTAAAAAGTGACCGCCATATTGAAATTCTTTGTTATTGGACAGATTTCGTTCAAAATCGATATTTGGGCTTCCCTGGGGCCAAATAAGAGGAAATGATTGGCAAAATTATTAAAAGTGACCGCCACATTGAAATTCTTTTTTATTGGACCGATTTCGTTCAAAATCGATATATGGGCTTCCCTGGGGTCAAATAAGAGAAAATGATTGGCAAAATTATAAAAAGTCGCCGCCATATTGAAATTCTTTGTTATTGGACCGATTTCGTTCAAAATCGATATTTAGGCTTCCCTTGGGTCAACAAAGAGGAAATAGATGCCAAAATTTTAAAAAGTGACCGCCATATTGAAATTCTTTGTTATTGGACCGATTTCGTTCAAAATCGATATTTGGGCTTCCCTGGGGTCAAATAAGAGGAAATGATTGGCAAAATTATAAAAAGTGACCGCCATATTGAAATTCTTTGTTATTGGACCGATTTCGTTCAAAATCGATATTTAGGCTTCCCTTGGGTCAAGAAAGAGGAAATAGATGCCAAAATTTTAAAAAGTGACCGCCATATTGAAATTCTTTGTTATTGGACCGATTTCGTTCAAAATCGATATTTAGGCTTCCCTTGGGTCAAGAAAGAGGAAATAGATGCCAAAATTTTAAAAAGTGACCGCCATATTGAAATTCTTTGTTATTGGACCGATTTCGTTCAAAATCGATATTTGGGCTTCCCTGGGGCCAAATAAGAGGAAATGATTGGCAAAATTATTAAAAGTGACCGCCACATTGAAATTCTTTTTTATTGGACCGATTTCGTTCAAAATCGATATTTGGGCTTCCCTGGGGTCAAATAAGAGAAAATGATTGGCAAAATTATAAAAAGTCGCCGCCATATTGAAATTCTTTGTTATTGGACCGATTTCGTTCAAAATCGATATTTAGGCTTCCCTTGGGTCAAGAAAGAGGAAATAGATGCCAAAATTTTAAAAAGTGACCGCCATATTGAAATTCTTTGTTATTGGACCGATTTATCATCTATTACAAGATGATCTCAACTCTATTGTAGACTGGTGTGCTAAAAATAGAATGACTCTTAACGTTTCCAAATGCGCGCACATAAAATTCACCCGTAAAAAGAACATACTAGGAACTGGCTACTTTATTCACGACCATCAGCTTGAGGAGGTTTCAGTCATCAGGGATCTCGGTATTATGATCGATAGTAAGCTTACATTCAAGGAACACATCAACCAAATAGTCTCCCGAGCGTGGAAGCTACTGGGTTTCATTAAACGTAACACGAGTGACTTTATGAGAACCGACTGCATTATAAAAATATTTAATGCACTAGTGCGTAGTATCCTGGAATACGCAGTCCCGGCATGGAACCCGCACTACAAAATCCACACTTCAAGAATAGAGCGAGTTCAACGCTCCTTCACGAGGTACCTAGCCTTCAAAGACAACTCTTGTCCTCAAGAAGCTGACTATGACACACGCTTGAAACATTTTAAAATCCAATCCCTGGAAAAACGCAGGTTGGTGACTGACCTCATAACACTTTATAAAATAGTCCACAGCACCTTGGATTCCCCTGACCTGTTGTACCACGTCAGCATTCATGTCCCTCGACGACCCTCTAGACATCCTATCAAAAACATCTTCCAGCCCCACTTCTCTAAATCTAACCTAGGCAAATTCGCCCCAATAAATCGAATTATTAATGCATACAATAACTCGACGTGCCCTGACATTGACATATTCCATGATAGTTTGTTTAGCTTTAAGAAAAAATTGTACATAATATCAGCATGAATAATTTATGTTAATATCATCTAATTCAAATTAATAATATCTATTCCTTAGCTTTGACATTGTAAATATTTAATAACTGTATCTTGCTAGCTATGACATTGTTAATATTTATTGATTATTTAAAATTTTGATCGGTTTGTAATTGTAAATTGTAAATATTTAATAACTGTATCTTACTAGCTATGACATTGTTAATATTTATTAATTATTTAAAATTTTGATCGGAGTTACCCTGGCAATGTTGAATATGCCTTTGGTAATTTGTAACAGCATTAGAATTTATTAAGCACATTGTATTATTTAAAGTGTATCTTGCAATTTATCGCTGGCATATCTATTAAATAAATAAATAAATAAATAGATTTCGTTCAAAATCGATATTTGGGCTTCCCTGGGGTCAAATAAGAGGAAATGATTGGCAAAATTATAAAAAGTGACCGCCATATTGAAATTCTTTGTTATTGGACCGATTTCGTTCAAAACCGATATTTAGGCTTCCCTTGGGTCAAGAAAGAGGAAATAGATGCCAAAATTTTAAAAAGTGACCGCCATATTGAAATTCTTTGTTATTGGACCGATTTCGTTCAAAATCGATATTTAGGCTTCCCTTGGGTCAAGAAAGAGGAAATAGATGCCAAAATTATAAAAAGTCGCCGCCATATTGAAATTCTTTGTTATTGGACCGATTTCGTTCAAAATCGATATTTAGGCTTCCCTTGGGTCAAGAAAGAGGAAATAGATGCCAAAATTTTAAAAAGTGACCGCCATATTGAAATTCTTTGTTATTGGACCGATTTCGTTCAAAATCGATATTTGGGCTTCCCTGGGGTCAAATAAGAGGAAATGATTGGCAAAATTATAAAAAGTGACCGCCATATTGAAATTCTTTGTTATTGCACCGATTTCGTTCAAAATCGATATTTGGGCTTCCCTGGGGTCAAATAAGAGGAAATGATTGGCAAAATTATAAAAAGTGACCGCCATATTGAAATTCTTTGTTATTGGACCGATTTCGTTCAAAATCGATATTTAGGCTTCCCTTGGGTCAAGAAAGAGGAAATAGATGCCAATATTTTAAAAAGTGACCGCCATATTGAAATTCTTTGTTATTGGACAGATTTCGTTCAAAATCAATATTTAGGCTTCTCTGGGTTCAAAGTTGTTCGTGGTTTAGATTTTTAGTTCGCGTACGTCGATGATATTTTAGTTTCTTCAAAAGATAGCGAACAGCATGCAAAACATTTACGTATTCTTTTCAAACGTTTTTGAAGGATACGGTATAGTTGATAACGAGAAGAATGGTATTTTAATGTTCCAGAGGTTCGTTTCCTTGGATACAAAATAAGCGCTCCCGGGATTGGCTCTCCTGCTGACCGCATTAAGAGTTTACAGGATTTTCCTCTACCTAAAACAGTACAGGGATTTAGAAGATATGATTAATTTTTATCGAAAATTTCTCCCTAGCATAGCGCGACTTCAAGCAACATTAATAGATGCTTTATCAAAACTTCAAGATAAAAGTGCTAAACCTTTTACTGGGACTCCCGATTTAGAGCGTATCCTACTTCCTACTAATATTATAAAGGCGAAAGTTTGTATGTATGTTTGTTCCTCTTTAACGCAAAAACTACTGGATGGATTTGGCTGAAATTTGGAATGGAGATAGATTATACCCTGGATAAACACATAGGCTACAAATTATTCCGGAAAAATCCAAGGTTCCCGCGGGATTTTGAAAAACCACTGATAGATGGCGCTGATTGTACTTAAATCACGCTTACATTATCCGCAGTATCGAGAATAAGTAAAAAATTCCAATTCAACAATCAAGTAGGATAACCACAGTTATTGAAGTTTTTCATTAGCAATAGAAAATTTCTTAGGGATTAGGGATGGATTACGAAATAAATAATACAATTAGTACAAGGTATCGATTTGTCCAGTCATAGTGAGTACATTGCTACAGTCTATTTGGAGAGAGGTTACCATTATATGTAAACAAAACATACCGGACAGGACATTTCAGTTTTGCTAACACTATTTTCACTGTTCGCGCTATAAATCACTCACAAACGTTTTATTTCCCGAAGCAAAACATTTTTAAGTTTATATTAAACACAAATGTACTTCAAACTATGCAGTTTACGATATTATTTTAGCATTAATCTAGTCACCATCGGAAAAAAAAAACACAGACTAATAGCCTAGTTTGTGTTTGACACATGAAATAGAACAAATCCCTAGTGCTGGAAATAAAACGTGAACCATAGAGTGAATGATAAGAACGAGCTTAGTCGATTGTAAAATCGGAAGTCGTATTTATTACGCTCGTAGATCCGTGTATTAAGGCAAATGGCAACCGGTTAGCGATGCGTGACTGCGAATGATCTGACTATTCGAATAATTTACAACTACTAATGTACACATTTTCGAATTGAACATTAGTATTATATTAATGCTCATAATCGAATGACGACTACTTATTAGTATTTTAATTACTCATCATGTTTCGACTGCGTTGACGACCTCCCTGGCTCAGTGGTGAGCGCTGTTGTCTTATAACTGGGAGGTCCCGGGTTCGATTCCCGGCGGGGTCAATTTGGGAATTTATAATTTCTGAATTGTATGTCTCTGGTCTGGTCTGGTGGGAGGCTTTGGCCGTGGCTAGTTACCACCCTACCGTCAAAGACGTGCCACCAAGCGATTTAGCGTTCCGGCACGATGGCGTGTAGAAACCAATTAGGGGTATGGGTTAAATGTTCACTGCCATACCCCTTCCAAGTTAGCCTGCTACCATCTTAGACTGCATCGTACCATCAGGTTAGATCGCAGTCAAGGACTAGCTTGTCATCGAATAAAATAAAAAAAAAAAGTTGTTCAGCGCGAAATGTCAGTTCAGGCTAGTCGAAATGCCTACATGCCTACTACATTATTCACGACTCGGATTCTCGGAAAAGAAGTGGAGACTTTAACTAATGGTTTCAATTGTACGATTGGAATGTTAGCCTGATTCTTTAAGTTTATAAATCTATTTCAAAATTGTCAAGTAGTTTAAAGTAGTTACTAATCATGGTAAATCATTCGATCAGTTCGAATGATTTATAAAGTCGAATAATTCGACAATCATAATAGGAGAAGGATTGTAATAACAAATATAATAAAAATAATAGTATAATATAAATAATAATAAAAATAAAATATTGTAAGGACAAACCATTTATAAATTTAATATGTAATAAATTAAAATTAATTCAAACATAATATTTTATGTAAAATTTACAGTTAGCTACAAATTTGAATATTTAAAATTATAGGATCCGTATTGAAAGGTCTTAATAATATCGTTTCCAACATCACAATTCAACAGAATATATTAAATAGTATTGATAATCGATTTAAGAATGTATTCATTCAATCAATCGTTCATTCTCAACTTGTCTGCCAATGTTTCGCATCACTAGTACAGTGAAAATATAATCACGTGATCTGACGCCATAATTGTTTACGTATAATGGTAACCTCTCCCCAAATAGACTGTAGATATTATAATGACTGGTCATGTGTGTATAATTTATAATTTTTAATAGGATAATAGGATAGGATAGGATCTACACATGATATAATCCATCCCTAATCCCTAATCCCTAAGAAATTTTCTATTGCTAATGAAAAACTTCAATAACTGTGTTTATCCTACTTGATTGTTGAATTGGAATTTTTTACTTATTCTCGATACTGCGGATAATGTAAGCGTGATTTAAGTACAATCAGCGCCATCTATCAGTGGTTTTTCAAAATCCCGCGGGAACCTTGGATTTTCCGGGATAATTTGTAGCCTATATGTTAAGCCAGGGTATAATCTATCTTTTTTTTTTTTTTTTTTTAATTTTTTATTCAGAAATATAATAACAAGTATTAGTAAACTTATTCTACCACGCCAAACTGCACATGCAGTTTGTTGGCGAGTCTGCGCTCATACAATTAATAAACTTATAACTACATATTATATTCTAATGCTAGCCTACTTGTGTCGGTCAGTCTGTCAGTCGGTCGGTCAGTCAGTCGGTCGGTCGGTCGGTCGGTTCCATTCCAAATTTCAGCCAAATCCATCCAGTAGTTTTTGCGTTAAAGAGGAACAAACATACACACAAACTTTCGCCTTTATAATATTAGTAGGAAGTAGGAAGTAGGATGAAACGGAAAATAAAAAAGTAGTTGGGGATAGAATTTAATTTGACTTGAAAATGTATTAAAGCGGAAATGTGGGCTGATTGGTTGAATGTAAGGGGAAATTGTAATCATCCATTCCATCCATTTTGTTAGTCTAAAAATATAAAAGGGAAATGTGAATTAGTTTAAAGTTAGTTCTCGTTCAGCGTGGGAGCCGACTGTGGCTCCATAAGTGTTTTCGATATTTACTTTTATATTTTAAAAGATGTGCTGTCGTGGAGTTTCTTTGCCCTTTCTTCTACACGACTATAGCACTTTGCGAAACGGCATTAGTCATTTTTATAATATATAGATCTATACTGAACAACATAATTAAATACAGATAGATGTTGATGAAGGAGTTTTCTTTACAATCCTTGTTACGTCCTTTGTGTAGGTAGTTATTTTTATTGATGGAAGGCGATTGCTGAGAATGATGTTCTGTTCTGATATTGTGTGTGATTCCTTTTATTAGACGCTCGGCGATGAGGGGGGTGCCGTCATACTTTTAAAACTTATGGCAAATATTTCCTCTTTCTTGACCACAGGAAGCCGAAATATCGATTTTGAATATCGATTTTGAATTTCAATATGGCGGTGACTTTTTAAAATTTTGGCATCTATTTTCTCTTTCTTGTCTCAAGGGAAGCCTAAATATCGATTTTGAACGAAATCGGTCCAATAACAAAGAATTTCAATATGGCGGTCACTTTTTATAATTTTGCCAATCATTTCCTCTTATTTGACCCCAAGGAAGCCCAAACATCAATTTTGAACGAAATCTTTCCAATAAAAAAGAATTTCAATATGGCGGTCACTTTTTAAAATTTTGGAATCTATTTCCTCTTTCTTGACCCAAGGGAAGCCTAAATATCGATTTTGAACGAAATCGGTCCAATAACAAAGAATTTCAATATGGCGGCGACTTTTTATAATTTTGCAAATCATTTCCTCTTATTTGAGCCCAGGGAAGCCCAAATATCGATTTTGAACGAAATCGGTCCAATAACAAAGAATTTCAATATGGCGGTCACTTTTTAAAATTTTGCCATCTATTTCCTCTTTCTTGACCCAAGGGAAGCCTAAATATCGATTTTGAACGAAATCGGTCCAATAACAAAGAATTTCAATATGGCGGCGACTTTTTATAATTTTGCAAATCATTTCCTCTTATTTGAGCCCAGGGAAGCCCAAATATCGATTTTGAACGAAATCGGTCCAATAACAAAGAATTTCAATATGGCTGTCACTTTTTATAATTTTGCAAATCATTTCCTCTTATATGACCCCAGGGAAGCCCAAATATCGATTTTGAACGAAATCGGTCCAATAACAAAGAATTTCAATATGGCGGTCACTTTTTGAAATTTTGGCATCTATTTCCTCTTTCTTGACCCAAGGGAAGCCTAAATATCGATTTTGAACGAAATCGGTCGAATAACAAAGAATTTCAATATGGCGGCCACTTTTTAAAATTTTGCCATCTATTTCCTCTTTCTTGACCCAAGAGAAGCCTAAATATCGATTTTGAACGAAATCGGTCCAATAACAAAGAATTTCAATATGGCGGCGACTTTTTATAATTTTGCCAATCATTTTCTCTTATTTGAGCCCAGGGAAGCCCAAATATCGATTTTGAACGAAATCGGTCCAATAACAAAGAATTTCAATATGGCGGTCACTTTTTATAATTTTGCCAATCACTTCCTCTTATTTGACCCCAGGGAAGCCCAAATATCGATTTTGAACGAAATCGGTCCAATAACAAATAATTTCAATATGGCGGTCACTTTTTAAAATTTTGGCATCTATTTCCTCTTTCTTGACCCAAGGGAAGCCTAAATATCGATTTTGAACGAAATCGGTCCAATAACAAAGAATTTCAATATGGCGGCGACTTTTTATAATTTTGCAAATCATTTCCTCTTATTTGAGCCCAGGGAAGCCCAAATATCGATTTTGAAGAAATCGGTCCAATAACAAAGAATTTCAATATGGCGGTCACTTTTAAAATTTTGCCATCTATTTCCTCTTTCTTGACCCAAGGGAAGCCTAAATATCGATTTTGAACGAAATCGGTCCAATAACAAAGAATTTCAATATGGCGGCGACTTTTTATAATTTTGCAAATCATTTCCTCTTATTTGAGCCCAGGGAAGCCCAAATATCGATTTTGAACGAAATCGGTCCAATAACAAAGAATTTCAATATGGCTGTCACTTTTTATAATTTTGCAAATCATTTCCTCTTATTTGACCCCAGGGAAGCCCAAATATCGATTTTGAACGAAATCGGTCCAATAACAAAGAATTTCAATATGGCGGTCACTTTTTAAAATTTTGGCATCTATTTCCTCTTTCTTGACCCAAGGGAAGCCTAAATATCGATTTTGAACGAAATCGGTCGAATAACAAAGAATTTCAATATGGCGGCCACTTTTTAAAATTTTGCCATCTATTTCCTCTTTCTTGACCCAAGGGAAGCCTAAATATCGATTTTGAACGAAATCGGTCCAATAACAAAGAATTTCAATATGGCGGCGACTTTTTATAATTTTGCCAATCATTTTCTCTTATTTGAGCCCAGGGAAGCCCAAATATCGATTTTGAACGAAATCGGTCCAATAACAAAGAATTTCAATATGGCGGTCACTTTTTATAATTTTGGCATCTATTTCCTCTTTCTTGACCCAAGGGAAGCCTAAATATCGATTTTGAACGAAATCGGTCCAATAACAAAGAATTTCAATATGGCGGCGACTTTTTATAATTTTGCAAATCATTTCCTCTTATTTGAGCCCAGGGAAGCCCAAATATCGATTTTGAACGAAATCGGTCCAATAACAAAGAATTTCAACATGGCGGAAAAGTGGCACCTGTGTTTGCATACATACTTGAGATAAAAACTAATTTCATCGATATATCGATACTTTTTGGCACTTCATGCATTTCCCTAGTTGCCGATGACGCTTTCGCACGCGTAAGGATCCTTACGGATCCGTAAGGATCCTTTCGGATCCGTTCGCGTCCGTAAGGATCCGTTCGCATCCTTACGGATCCGTAAGGATGCGAAAGGATCCTTTCGCATGCGAAACGTGAGCTACACTTGTAAGGATTTTAGGCACTTTTAGGTACAAAAAATGCGAAAGCCGAATCGATGCGAAAAGCCGAATTGATCCGTTCACGTTTCTATGGAATTTGACAGTTTTGTATGGGCGAAATCCGAAACGATCCTCACAGGTGTGGTTCCACCCTAAAACGACCGTTTTGACGATACGAATTCAGTCTCTACCCAGCTGGGAGTAATAGTGCTCTGTGACCCAGAGACTCATCCGACTAAACTAGCGGCACGTTATGATGGCCGGTTTGACGTTTGTCCGCTCATGAAGTTCCGTATTAATTGATAACGACTTTGAAGGAAATAATTGTATTACTTTATTGACGATAGTGATGTGCAGAGATTCATAAATTTTATCGAATGTAGTTTTAGGTTTAGGACTCAAAATTTATTTATTAAATTGATTTCTAAAATGTATACAAGTGTAGAAAAATCAGTTTGCACCATTTAAGGGGTGAATGTACTTGTGAATATGAACAATTTTCACTATGTGGACAAACCTCTGAAATCGCAAAAAAATATCAGCTGTTTCATACAAAAGGTAAAATTTTTATTTTTATATGATATATACCACAACTCGGCATTTGGTTTTCTAAATTGAAAATTTTTAAAAATGGAATCTAATACGATCGTCACATAGGATCGCTGGCTAGCACAACTACTACCTCCGGCAAACTCGCGTCAATGCTCAATGCAAAACAAAGCAGTTTCGAATTGACGTTGCTTCGAAAAGTATAAACTGTCAGTGCAATGCGATTGTGATATAGTTTTGACCTGGCTTTGGATTTCAAATATTGATACTGCATTACTGTTGACCCTTGCTCGTTAATTTGGACTCTGTTCAAGCCCTTTGTTGTGGATTTCGTCGATATGACCGAACGTACGCAGAGAACTGTTCTAAATAGTCAGACACGTGAGTTCGTAATACGCCTTCGTAACTATTTCGATCGTGAAGCTCAAAATGGAGGGCCAATTTTACCTATAACGTCAGTGGTTGAACGCGTAGCTGATGCGCTTAATATTGGACAACGAACTGTTAGACGGATAACTAAAAAAAAATATTGCGAGACTGGCACAGAAGAAAATAAACTTCACACACCAAAAAAGAGAAAACGAGCAAAACCAGTCGTAGGCATCGATAGCTTTGATGCCGATGCTATCCGAAGACATGTTTACGGCTACTATTTACAGAAGGAGTATCCAACAAGAAAAAAGTTGGTGCATTCACTGAAGGAAGCTGGATTATTCTTCGGTGGGGAAAGTTCTTTAACGAAGATTTTGAAGACCATTGGATTTCGATACAAAAAATGTAACAAACGCAAAATATTGATGGAAAGATTTGATATAGCGATGGCAAGGTATACTTTTTTACGGCAAGTGAAAGAAATCAAAAATTGGCAAAATGTTGTGTTCTTGGATGAAACATGGCTTAATGCTAACCATACTGTAGGCCGTTCTTGGAACGATGACACAGCAGCATCTACTTCCAAAGTTCCTGTAGGAAAAGGATCGCGACTTATAATTTGTCACGCCGGAACCATCAACGGGTTTGTCGAAGGTTCTCTCATGGCTTTTGCGTCAAAAACCACTGGAGACTATCATGAAGACATGAATGGAGAAAAGTTTACTGAATGGTTTACCTCAATGTTGTGTAGCCTCCCTGAACCATCTATTATAATTATGGACAACGCCCCATACCACTCGATGCAAATTGACAAGCCACCTGCCCAATCCCAAAAGAAAGCTGATATCGTCGCATGGCTTCGTAAAAATGGCGTAGATGCAAACATGAATATGTTAAAAGCGGAATTAGTACGTCTTTTAAAAGAAAACAAACCAACCAAGATCCGATACGTCATTGACGAAATAGCATTAGAACATGGGCACAGAGTTATACGGTTACCGCCTTACCATTGTGAGTATAATGCGATTGAGTTGGTGTGGGCTCAAATTAAGGGATATGCTGCAAGACACAATACAGAACCCCCATTTACCACAAAAAAAATGCTAAAATTATTAGAAGAAGCTTGTGAACATGTGACTAAAGGAGACTGGGAAAAGGTTGTGAATAGAACTGTTAAATTAATAAGGGAAGATTATGAAAGAGATGTGAAAATAGATAATATTATAGAAAACGAACATATAATTATTAATGTAGGTGATGATAGCAGTGACGACAGTGAAAATAGTAGTATGGACGAATCTGATTAATTATGGCCTTTTGTGGCACCTTTTTTGGTATCTTTTGTATTCATATGTTTCTTGTGTGCATATAAAGTATGTATATTCATTTTCATTCAAATATTCAGTTCGTTCAAATAAATTAAATAAACATATACATTTTTGTTTTATTAAACCTATTTAATCAGGTACAAAAACAAAACTTAATTGTTTTTTGTTCGAGAATAAATTGACATTCCACATCACTATTGTAATGTGTCAAACCGGCCATCATAGCGTGCCGCTAGTTTAGTAGATGCTTTCGCGTCTAGGTCGTTCTATTTGATTGAGGGATTGCGATAGCAATCGCTCCCTAATCGAATAAATATTGTCTGTACGCTTAAATTAAAGTAACTGATTAATTAATGCTTTGATATTTTTGATAACCACCCTCACGTTCAGATGGTGGTTTTGTCTGTCGTGCTGTGGTTATTAGCTGAGTGGAAAGGGGCCGTTATTGGGGATGGTGGCGACGGCTTTAGGTAGGGTTTCAGCGTTTTAAGAGATGCGTTCTCTTAAAGCCTGAATAGTTTTGAGTAATAATTCCCGCTTCTGGTCCATGGCTAATAAATGTAAAAGAGGGGCTTTTGAGGGTACTTTGTTCGAACAATAAACATCCTAATTAAATTAAAGAAATGATCTTTCCATACTACCTTTCCTCGTCGCGCAACAAATGTGCCTGACTTTGTTGCCGACGAGGATACCTGCTCCGACATGTACATTGTACAAACTGAAATTATTTTATATTTTCAGTGGCGTTTGAAGTCGGTTTTTTTAAAGATTTTATTTTGTCTATGACGGATCCGTATTAGTTTTGTGGTTTTGTATGACCAATTGTATAACGGCCACTTCGAATAAGCGCCCTAACTCCTACTTCCATGCTGGAAACCACGGTTTTTCTTTTTCGATATATACTTACGTAAATTCCTAACCATAGTCCATAGTAATCTGTGGGTAGATCTAAATTAATGCCCCTTTCCCTAAGAAAAAAAATTTATTAGGCCTGTTCACTTGTCCCTACCAAAATATCCCCAAGAGGTCAAGCTCTATGTTTATGCATAAAGGGGAATGCCCACTGTCCATACAACTTTGGGCCCATTGCGGACATGCAAAGATATAATAATGCATTATTTATTTAGGCTTTTTAGTGTATCTTTAATAATAAAATCTGGTTCAGGTGGCCGCCAGACTAATAATATGAGAAATATAGCGTATTTTTGTAACCATTTTGGGGTTATGTTTTTGACAGAGAGCTTAATTGTCTGTATTTTTACACTTTCCCTGACTTGTTCCTGTTTGAAAATATCACTGTTTAATACTTTAAAACATTAAAACCTACGATTAAAACAACAAATACGCATTTCGCAAGATGACAGACAATAGACATATATCAGCCCATTCGTAATTCCTAGTTCCATGTATCAGCCAGAGACACCATCTTCAAAAACATGAGTGAAAGGAAATGTCATCTAATGTCAAAAAATGAATGTTGCCATTTACCATTTCACTCGTGAGTGAAAATATTTATAATCGATTCTTGAATAATACTCGAACACAATCGGTACTGAAGAGTCACTTTAACGTAGGTGAGCCGTCGGTATTGTTAAGACGTAATCCTGCTGTGTATCGCCTATTCATATCATATTTTGATGTCTTATGTCTCCAATCATGATGACGTAACCTCGCCTCTCTCGACACATTATACATAACTAGCGACCCGCCCCAGCTTTGCACGGGTAGTAGAGCATATTACGCCTATACGTTGCAATCTCTTTGAAATGTTCCTTAAGTTATATTGAACAGCATATTGAACAGTACGTAGGCTTATAAAAGAAGTATCGCTCGGCTTATAATATAGCAATGTCAACGCGGTGCTGGGGAGGTCACTGGTCGCATCACGTGAGCGAGGTGAGCGAGTCCAGTCATCGCCATCGGGTTGAAATCCTCGTATTTATTTTGGCGCGTTCGTTTTTATTTTGCGATAGCTCCTAAGATATTCATTTAAATTGCATGGTGCATTACCAAAACACGCATTATCAAAATGTGCATGAAATGCTTATGGTAACTAACGTATTTAAGTTAATAAGGATTAATACTGTATCCGTCTAAATAGATTTCCAATAACCGCATGGTATGTGACCATTTTTTAAAAGTTAAAATGGGTATAGTAAGCTATCCTTAAAAGATAGATATAAATTGTTTTGTCATATCTCAAAGAGATTAGGCAGCATTTCGATTAAGGCTCCCAAGCGGCTTGAATTTTTCCGACATTGTCAACAATTATCGTCGTATTTCAACCAATTTACACAAAACGTTGATACACTAAAACCTTCCTCATGAATCACCCTATCTATTAGAAAAACCACATGAAAATCCGTTGGGTAGTTTTTGAGTTTATTGCGAACAGACAGACCGACAGACGCGGCGCGGAACTTTGTTTTATAATATGTAGTAATAAGAATTATAAATACACTTCAAGAAAATATGAACTAAAGGTCTTTATTGTAGCCTACTTCTTCTTCGTTTGTTTAGTGGCTCCGCGCGTCGAGCGTTTGAGCCATAGTCCATAGTTTTTCTTTTAAAATATAAATATACACACACCCATTAAACGCTACACAAATCTGATAATAATCGAAAAAAATCGACAGTATCGATTAGTATCATGGTTAAAGCTGGCAACATTTTAAAGAAAATGGCTACAACTTGGATCACAGACTATACACTCAGCTTACTCGAGTCAATATAAATACTTTTAATTTATGAAAATTACTGATAATAGTGGCAGGTTTCATAATATTATGATAATTCGTATTTATTTATTTTAAAATGGTTCTGTAATTTGGATAAATTCTATCGTGCTGTCCGCGGAGGGCCCAAAAGTGGGCATTCCCCTTTGTCAAAAGGTATCAAATTAATACAAACCTTCATACAAATCAACTTTAATTTTCATTTAATTGGATTTATTACATTATACAATATTAAAATTAATAACACATGCACAGCACACTCAGCTAAGACATTAAAGTACCTATCAAACTATGAAAGAAATACATACGAAGTCGAATTTTATTCGTTTCTGGTTTTAGCACTATCGTCAACAATATTTTTGCTTTCTCCATTGTGTAATATTACCAGCACAGATGGAGTAAGTACTTATTTCTTACCTATCCATAATATTTTTTATTAAATTTACAAGCATCACATTAATTGATCAAATCAAATTTTTTAAAATTAAGTATATACCTATATCAAATTGAAAAACGCAAAGTACTGCACATCACCAATATTAAACTGTTCACAAATATTATGCCTAATCAAATATATTTGGCGAATTTGTAACGTCTCTAGTACGACTATTCTCGGAAAATTGTTTGCTTTCTCCATTTTCCCTAGACGTCTCTGTAATAGTGGAAAGGTCAGGTATAGCGCATGTTATGGGGAAGATTTGTTCCAATCTAGCACCGAGGGTAATCGCTTCCGAATTTTTATAATAATTGGGACAATTTGTATTAGAAGATTCTTCCTCAGACAAAAAATTCCAATTTGATTTAACGGGTGGTTCTTCGGGGATTTCGACAGACAAGTCCTCTGTTATAATACTGTTGCGCGAAGATGGAGTCCCGATAGGTGTTTCATAGACTGTGGCCGAGCTGTTTACCTGCCTAGGTTCTACAAAATCAAACTCTGTAAAAGAAAACATTAATGTTCAAAGTAAAAGCAGGCCTGTGTCACTCTTGGTACTTACGGGATTTAAATACCTACAATCGCGCGCTACCTCCTGATCGCATCCGCACTCGCAGTCGGGCTAGCGCGTTCTTGGCGAGTGACGTACCTACTTTACTGAAATTAACATTGCTTCCGCAAATTATTTTTTTAAGCTATTGCATAGCTTTTATCGCGGGCTTTGAACTAGGATAAACAGTTTGAGCGCAGCGACCGAATCAAGAAATTCCGTAACGAAAAAAACCTAACACCGTCGTTCAGTAAGCGTTCAACATTTTAGAGATTCACAAGTAGCTCTGTTTGGCGCAGTGGGCGAGCGGCCGCTTTCATTAGATGTCGTAGGTTCGAATCTCACTCGCGAAGTAGTGACAGTGCGCTTTTCTTGTTTGTTTGTTTTTTAATTATTTTTTTGCATAATTTTTATTATGCAAAAAAAAATATTGTATAAATATTATAATTGCATAAGTTGATAAAAAATGCTATGCAATAGCTTTACCGCGGCAGTCCCCGAGTGCCACTTAATTTTTTTTAACTATTTGTTTAAATAGTTTAAGTTTAGTGTTTAGTATATTTGTTGTAGGATAAAATAGTTGTAGACATTTATATGCATATCTATCTAATGAAATAATGGCAAAAAGTCGTTGCTAACCATAATTATTGTATGGATGCCTAATGAGCACAGAAAATGATTCAAATTTATCATTTTTTACGTTACTTATTATCTATACTCATAATAAAACTGTAACTGGAAGATTTCTGTATACTTAATCTATTTTGAAAATTTTAACTGGGGGATGCTTTATTCGATAATAAAGAAAGGGAACTAATTTTTTGAGCTGTTATTTAAATATTCGAGATGCTATTATGATCAGTTCAAAAACATATTGAGCAGTTATTTAATTTAATGGCGGTTGATTAATTATTGCGACAGTAAAACATGGACAGTAATAAAAAATTAATTAAACTAGCGGCACGCTATGATGGCCGGTTTGACACATTACAATAGTGATGTGGAATGTCAATTTATTCTCGAACAAAAAACAATTAAGTTTTGTTTTTGTACCTGATTAAATAGGTTTAATAAAACAAAAATGTATATGTTTATTTAATTTATTTGAACGAACTGAATATTTGAATGAAAATGAATATACATACTTTATATGCACACAAGAAACATATGAATACAAAAGATACCAAAAAAGGTGCCACAAAAGGCCATAATTAATCAGATTCGTCCATACTACTATTTTCACTGTCGTGACTGCTATCATCACCTACATTAATAATTATATGTTCGTTTTCTATAATATTATCTATTTTCACATCTCTTTCATAATCTTCCCTTATTAATTTAACAGTTCTATTCACAACCTTTTCCCAGTCTCCTTTAGTCACATGTTCACAAGCTTCTTCTAATAATTTTAGCATTTTTTTTGTGGTAAATGGGGGTTCTGTATTGTGTCTTGCAGCATATCCCTTAATTTGAGCCCACACCAACTCAATCGCATTATACTCACAATGGTAAGGCGGTAACCGTATAACTCTGTGCCCATGTTCTAATGCTATTTCGTCAATGACGTATCGGATCTTGGTTGGTTTGTTTTCTTTTAAAAGACGTACTAATTCCGCTTTTAACATATTCATGTTTGCATCTACGCCATTTTTACGAAGCCATGCGACGATATCAGCTTTCTTTTGGGATTGGGCAGGTGGCTTGTCAATTTGCATCGAGTGGTATGGGGCGTTGTCCATAATAATTATAATAGATGGTTCAGGGAGGCTACACAACATTGAGGTAAACCATTCAGTAAACTTTTCTCCATTCATGTCTTCATGATAGTCTCCAGTGGTTTTTGACGCAAAAGCCATGAGAGAACCTTCGACAAACCCGTTGATGGTTCCGGCGTGACAAATTATAAGTCGCGATCCTTTTCCTACAGGAACTTTGGAAGTAGATGCTGCTGTGTCATCGTTCCAAGAACGGCCTACAGTATGGTTAGCATTAAGCCATGTTTCATCCAAGAACACAACATTTTGCCAATTTTTGATTTCTTTCACTTGCCGTAAAAAAGTATACCTTGCCATCGCTATATCAAATCTTTCCATCAATATTTTGCGTTTGTTACATTTTTTGTATCGAAATCCAATGGTCTTCAAAATCTTCGTTAAAGAACTTTCCCCACCGAAGAATAATCCAGCTTCCTTCAGTGAATGCACCAACTTTTTTCTTGTTGGATACTCCTTCTGTAAATAGTAGCCGTAAACATGTCTTCGGATAGCATCGGCATCAAAGCTATCGATGCCTACGACTGGTTTTGCTCGTTTTCTCTTTTTTGGTGTGTGAAGTTTATTTTCTTCTGTGCCAGTCTCGCCATATTTTTTTTTAGTTATCCGTCTAACAGTTCGTTGTCCAATATTAAGCGCATCAGCTACGCGTTCAACCACTGACGTTATAGGTAAAATTGGCCCTCCATTTTGAGCTTCACGATCGAAATAGTTACGAAGGCGTATTACGAACTCACGTGTCTGACTATTTAGAACAGTTCTCTGCGTACGTTCGGTCATATCGACGAAATCCACAACAAAGGGCTTGAACAGAGTCCAAATTAACGAGCAAGGGTCAACAGTAATGCAGTATCAATATTTGAAATCCAAAGCCAGGTCAAAACTATATCACAATCGCATTGCACTGACAGTTTATACTTTTCGAAGCAACGTCAATTCGAAACTGCTTTGTTTTGCATTGAGCATTGACGCGAGTTTGCCGGAGGTAGTAGTTGTGCTAGCCAGCGATCCTATGTGACGATCGTATTAGATTCCATTTTTAAAAATTTTCAATTTAGAAAACCAAATGCCGAGTTGTGGTATATATCATATAAAAATAAAAATTTTACCTTTTGTATGAAACAGCTGATATTTTTTTGCGATTTCAGAGGTTTGTCCACATAGTGAAAATTGTTCATATTCACAAGTACATTCACCCCTTAAATGGTGCAAACTGATTTTTCTACACTTGTATACATTTTAGAAATCAATTTAATAAATAAATTTTGAGTCCTAAACCTAAAACTACATTCGATAAAATTTATGAATCTCTGCACATCACTATCGTCAATAAAGTAATACAATTATTTCCTTCAAAGTCGTTATCAATTAATACGGAACTTCATGAGCGGACAAACGTCAAACCGGCCATCATAACGTGCCGCTAGTTTAGTCGGTTATTTTATCATACAATGTCAATTCTAAAAATAATTGAGCAGTCCAATAACTGAATGAGCGGTAAAAATGATGGAATGAGCGGTACGATAAATAGTTCGGCAGATGACACCCGAAATCAAATTAATTGAAAAGAGAGGTCTAGAGGAGGACCTAGGACCTAGAGGATAAATGGACTAGGACGTGGATACTAGGAATATAGCTATAATACGAACGCGATCTAGCCTAACAAGAACTATATTTGCCAAAATCTAAAGTTAGGTTAGGTTGGGGCTTGATATGAACACTCAGGTGTAATTTTTAACTTAGCAAAACTGCTATTTACAACTGCCTCTTTAAATCAGTGCCATAAAGAAATCTTCAAAGAATCGATATAATATACTGAGCCCAAAACAGATTTTTATTTAATTTTTGTCTGTCCGGGAATCACGCGAAAACTACTGAACGGATTTGGATGAAATTTGGTGCAGTGGTAGGTGATACTCCGGGTCAACATATAGGATAGTTTTTATCCTCATAAACAGTAAGGTTCCTCCAGGATAGGGGGTGAAAGTTTTTATCGGTTTTATTTACTTCATAGTTCCATCGAACCGATTTTAATAATTCTTTTTTTATTTTAAAGTGTATACTATCAGGCATGGTTTGACTAATTTTGATGAAGATCTGATAAATATAATGAGGGTTTTAGCCATAGGCATAAACTAAATCATTAATCTCCAGGCCCTAGATGTTTATACCATTGTTTGTTTTGTAGCCTACCCGTGCGAAGCCGGGGCGCGTCCACTAGTACATGAATAATCCCGAAAACGCCTATTCGTCCTACTTTCCTATTGTTATCGTGTTATTCTGAAGTCTAAGTACAAAAAGTCTGTCGAAGTTTTTAATCTTATACGAGATAGTTTAGGGAATTTTGCGTAGGTAGGTATACTTTGTCAAATATTGTGGAATGGAATTACTAAAATTTTGAAGCATTAAAGTGTGAAAGTACCTTTAACCACATCAGAACCATCTTGAGCATCACTGCTGAATATTTCTTGCTTATCAAACATGTCTCCTACTGTGTGATGACTTAAAATTATATCAGAATTAGTAGTACTTGAGTCCAGCGATACAATGGATTGATCCGGATTGTCTAAAATTAGAATACTGTCTCCCATACATTCATGCGCGTTTAGACAAGTATCGGAATGATTATGAATGAGCTCAACACTATCATCTGAAGCCTGTAGTATGACTTCAGATTCTGTTTCATTTATGCCGCTATCTGACAAGTTAGTCTTCTGTTTATTAAAATTATTATCCTTCAACTTCGACTTTGGTTTAGTAATTTTTACTTTAATTATATCTTTCTTTTTCTTTCCTCTAATAAGTTTTACTGTAAGAAGTTGCGCCGATTCAGTTTCGGCGGGAGAGACCGTTTCAGTTTCGGTGGGAGTGACCGCTTCATTGCAGTCGTGTTCAGATACAAGTACAATAGGTGGACAGGACTGTCGCCCAAAACGAGAGCAAGTTTCAATATGTTCTTCTACAATACATGGCTCAGTATTTGCTAGTTTTTGTTTGCTTGTATTTTGCCGTTTACGAGGCGTGGAACTGCGTTTTCTAGCCTTTTTAAGGCCAGATTTACCCTTTACATCCACATCTTTTTTTTCGTTGTTAGCTGTATCCTTAACCTTATGTATTTTCTTAGCGCTCTCTAAAAGTAAATTTCCGAGCTTAACATTTAATGTTTCAGTCAGAGATGGATCTTGCATGTTAACTGTATTTATTTTACTCAGTAACGACTCGGATATTGCCACGTCAGTTTTGGAAATGCTCATGTTATAATGGTAGGCTTTTCCATCTTGGTGGCTTGTTTCAATACCACACTCCTGTTCCATTAAGGGCATGGTTACGTCATCATTAGGTGTCAGCAATTTATTCAATGTTATTAGTTCTTCTCGCTTATCTTCAAAAGGGTAATCGTCAAGTTCCATACTACTTAATAATTCCATACGACTTTTATTGATAGATATGTTTTCAACTACAGACAAAACTGGAGATGTGGGCAAAGACACGTTGCTAGAATTCTCATCTATATTAATTTGTAGTAACTCTGCCATATTTTCTTTATTATTTAAATCAATATTGCCGTTTGCAGCAATTTCATCGCTAGCTTCCATATTTACGTCAAAATCTTTCGAAGCAGGACTAGTCTCTACTATTATCCCCAATTTTGAGATGGTTTTTGTACCTTTTGGATCGTTATTCATTAGCAATCTATAGGATTCCGATTTGTATATCTCAGATGTTATGGTAGAATTTTGGAAAGTCATTGTTTTCAAATGGGGGCTTTGATATGAGTTACTCGAATCGCTGGTCATCTCAGGGATACGGTTTATCTGTCGATAACGCGTTGAGTAGCGCTTTCTTTGTGTCTTGAATGATAAACTTTTCTTCCTTCTTTTGATACATATGCGCGAAGGACTAATATCAGAGTCTTGGTACCCCTGCATGCTATCTATGGAGTCGATGAATACGTTTTCAGACGAAAACACGTTCGTTGTTCTATTGTAAACAAAAAAAAGTATATAGCAATTGAAAATACGTGCAACAAAATGCAGAAGCTAAAGTGCAAGTGATGCTAGCCAAACAAGCGTGCACGAATGATGGAAGCAGGGTTCACGACATATTGTACATAGTACATACCAATAAATAAATACAAGAGCGCCTGAAATAAATAAATAGATATAATGATAAAACATTTTATAGTGAAATGAATATATATGGATGCAAAACTTAATTGCCTTGCCCTACCCTTACAATATCTAGATAATATACAGTTATACTACCTTTATTTTTATTATTATTTGTAATATATACCTATATATATATATTTTTAATGTGTTTTTTTAGTAATTTCTACTTTTATTAATTATGTATGAAGTGATTGAATAAATCTAAGGTAAGGTATGTGTGTGTATAAATAAAAAACATTTTATGATTTATATATATTTATTTATACTGCTTCCATACACTCAATGGAATAGTAGTTATCTTATTAGCTCCTTTAACTTCTGCATTGACACAATAAAAACTAAAAATTTCATTTCATACAAAGAAACAATAAAAAGTGATATTGAGGAAACATACAAAATATTTCGTAAACATTTTACACTGAGCTATTTGATAAATAGTTAAAATACAGATTTAAAAAAAAATTAATAAAGGAATTATGTAATAGCAATCACATGGTTGTAAAGGCCCAAAATGAATAAAATAAAATCAACGTGGATTAGTAGATTCCAAAGTTTGAAACAAAATTATTGTAAAATTTTGATTGTTAAAATGTGTAAAAAAGTTAAAAGATAACCTTTATTATCTTTTCTTGAATCAATTAGCTTGGCCTGATGGCCTGACTTAAGTTTACCAATATTACATGTGCATTCAAAAAATTTTTTTTAATGCTCAATTAAATAAAAATATATTATTATAGTCAAGAGAGAAAGATTAGTGTAGAAAATAGTTCAAAACTTCTTAAAATATAAAAATTTTGGGTTCTTTGTATATAAACAATGATTTACGTTTATGATCTAATATTAAACCTAAATAGAGCAACTGAACCGACTGATTTATTAAGGCCCTACGCGGCCCATTCTTGTTTTTTTTTTCTTCAAATAAAAATGTTTTAAATATTATGCTGTGTTCTTCTGTAGAGAACATTGTGAAAGGGACAGCGCTATTAAATTTTATTTTATTTAAAAATTGATTAGACAAGAATTGGCACCATCCTCTCGAAAGATTTCTTGTAAAGAGGAAGTTTAAATAAAGTGAAAATAAAAATAAATTTGATTTAAGTCAAGAGAAATTTTATTTTGACATAATACCGATAAAATGACGTGGTAAAAAAATAACGTGATAATACTATTTCATTAAACTAAATATATATTTTTTTAATTTCATAAACTTAGCTAAATACATATTTTCCATTGTACATTTATGGAAATTCAACCGATTCATTTGCCCGTTTTAAAATACTTGACATCAGAATATGCAATGTAATTAATGACCGCACATTACATGATGCGGTGCACACGCGAAAAAATGCGAGCATGCGAAGTTATTTTTCATTCCATTCGCGAATAAAAATTTGGGATTATTAAATATACAATAAAATAGTTTTTTTAAAACACATTGAAACATGATTACAAAATCCGAATAATTTCTTGAATTAAGATAAAACACCAAACTTCATTCTTAGATTTGAAATTCCAGTTAGTCACATTTTTTGTATAGAGAAAAAAATAGACTAGATTTAAGCCCTATTTTTTACATCGTAATGTAATTCATAGGGAAAGTTAACGATAGACGCGCGTGCGACACGCTTCCTGTAATGTGAGACCAGTAGTGGTATTCTCTAAAATTATTTGTAACAGTGTAACATCCCAATGGCCTCCGATTGGCCGGTGCTCTCCCGCTATTGGTTGAAATGCGTTGATGCAGAAGGAACGCCATAAATTCAGCCAATGATATATCATTGCACTCATTACACTGATGCAATTCTTTTTAGAGAATCTACACACAGCTTAATCATCGATTGGGCGTTTATTCACTGCACGGCACGGCTCCGGCACGGTACCGACACAGACATTAGACGCATAATTCTATGGAATTGGGTATTTGACTGTAGTCAAAATGTTGATATTCATTATATAAAATCGAAAATGTAACATCTAGGAATAGCATTTGTAGTAACAGAAAATAAATCGCCCCTTAAAACAATTAAGTTATAGAGCTTTAAAGTTTCCTGTTAGACAGAGAGAGCGCTAGTGAACTGTGACGTCACAATTCAGCAGCTCCATACGCGCTCCATAGAAAATTTCGTTTTAGAAAGAGACAGATACAGCCACAGTAAAACAGCTTATAATTCCGAGACTAGTAAAGATATTTAAAAAATAGAAGTGGCATTTTGTTATATTTAAAAACGTTATTTTAATAAATAAAAAATATCAGTCAAATGCCCAGTTGTATGGCACGCTGTCTCACTGACCCAGCAGGGCTCCCACTGGTGTCGTTACGGCATCGCTATGCATGTGTTGTGTACGCATGCAAAACTTCTATGTGTGCGTGCAAATGACGTGATCAGTGACCCTCACCCCTCACCCCTGTGGCTCTAGCACACAGCCCCCGCCTCGTTTCGGAGCGTGTCGGTGTCGGTCTTAATGATGAATGTAGTGTCGTGTCGGTTCGTTGAGCACTGTCGGTGTCGGGTCAGAGTCGTGCCGCGCAGTGAAAAGACACCCATTATACAAAATAAAATCTACTCACTACCTTTTAGTATTTCTTCGACTCGTATTTTTCTCCGCCGCGTTAGTTTTTGATTTGTTTGTATAAAGCTTCATGTCGGCGGGCGGCGGGGAGGGGAACTTGTATCGGGCCTCATCGTCCTGGTCGGGACCATTATCCAGTTTTGTGTCACCGACTGTAGTTTCCTTAGATTTTCTGGACGTAGACTTCCTTGTTTTTACTATCGTATTTGGATTCACTTCAGCTTTTTCTGTAATGAGTATAATGACGATAATGTAATTAGTATTAAACTGCCTCGTTGGTGTAGTGGTTAGCATGTTTGACTGCGGTCGACGAGGTCCCGGGTTCGATTCCCGGGTCGGGCCAAAAAATGTATTGGGGTTTTCAGTCAAGAAATTCGGAAGGAAGTTGGCGGTGTCATCCTCGTCCCTCGAAGAGCAAGTAAGGCGGTCATGCGGCTGATCTCGCTCCAGTCGTATCAGATTTTTCGTCCCATCGGAGAATGTGAGTGAGGGAATAGAGTGCACCTATTTGCGCACATACTTGGGCACTATAATATCTCCCGCGCAGATGGCTAAGCTCTGAGGAGTTTGGCCGCCATGACCGGTTTCGGTCGGGAGGACATTTTTATAATGACATTTTGCAAATAATTTGATATGAAAAAGAAAGAGGCACGATGTCGTGTAGGAACCGATTAGGGATATGGGTTTAATTAAAAACTGCCATAACCCCTTTCAAGTTAGACTGCTATCATCTTAGACTACATCCTCACTTACCATCAGGTCAGATCGCAGTAAAGGACTATCATGTCATGAATAAAAAAACTGCCACCAACAGAAAAGTAAAAGGTCGACGATTGAATCTTCATCCTTTGCACAATTGTCGTACCCGCTCCTTATTTGGAGCGGAAAGGGGAAAATTAGTCAAGTTCAACATGGCTCACACTCCTAATAATCTAACTTAATATTATAAATGTGAAGTTGGTGATCGGGAACGAATCAGAAATGAGGAGATCCGTAGGAGAACCAAAGTCACCAACATAGCTCAGCGAGTAGCGAAACTGTAGTGGAAATGGGCGGAGCACATAGTGAAGAGCTGATGGTCGTTGAGGTCCCAAGGTGCTGGAGTAGCGACCCCGCACCGGGAAGCGCAGTGTTGGCATACCCCCCACCAGGTGGACCGACGACATTAAACGAGTCGCAGGGAGCCGCTGGATCTAGGCGGCGCAAGACCGAAGCCTGTGGAAGTCCATGCAAGAGACTTTTGTCCAGCAGTGGACGTCTATCGGTTGATAAAGAAGAAGAAGAAGAAGAAGAAGTTGGTGAGGATGGATGGATGGATGTTTCTTTGTTACTCTCTCACGCAAAAACTACTGGACGGATTTTGATGAAACTTCACAATTTAATAGCTTATACATAAGAACAGCACATAGGCTACACTTTATACTGGAAAATAATTGCAGCGGGAATCAAAAACCCTTCATCCGCGCGGATGAAGTCGCGAGCATAAGCTAGTCCTTTTAAAAAATATCTCAGGGTAACCTGCGAGTAACTTTCTTGGCGTCCTAGTTCTGCGAGTGGTTGCTGTAGTATGATCTTGAGCTTCTGTTGCTTGTTGGGTTTTCTCAGCGGATTCTTTTTGCTCACTTACTTCGACGTCGAGCTTGGCAATCTTCGCTGGGCTCGGAGGCACGGCGGGCGATGTTTTTCTCGGCCTACCTTTGCTGAAATTAATCAAAATCTGTTTTTAAAATTCCTCTTTTTACAAAAAAATATTTTGGTTAAGTTAGGAGTAATTTGCTGCCAAACCTTACCTAGCCCTATTCTTAATTCTTCTTAATCAACCTATAGACGTCAATTGCTGGACAAAGGTCTCCTGCATGGATTTCCACAGGTAGGCTTCGGTCTTACGTCGTTTGAATTCAGCGGCTCCCTGCGACTCGTTTGAAGTCGTCGGTCCACCTAGTGAGGGGTCTGCCAGCACTGCGCTTCCCGGTGCGGGGTCGTCACTCCAGCACCTTGGGACCCCAATGCTAATCTACACTTGGCCAGCTTGGAAACTGTCTCAATCGAGAGACCTGTGCCCGGTAGTGGGTGGATGATGGGTTGATGATGATGGTAGTTACTTACCGTTTTGTAACATTATTCTGCGGCTGTGGAAGCGCTTCAGTAGCTTTCACCTCCTCTGCGTGATACCTCTCGATTGCTTGCGCGATTTCCTTCTCCCTCTGGTTAACTTTTTCTACCACTTCTGAAAATATTATGTACATAACAATGAATTAATGGTGTTTTCCACTTCGTATTATAATAATTTTCTCCCGACAGTTACTACTGATATGGTAGCCAATCTTAATCGAGATTAGGCAATAACACAGGTGCATGCTCTATTCCCTCACTCTCATAATCCTATAGGACGTAATCAGACACGTCTGGTCTCAGAGCCAAGAGGGTTATAGCAAAAATGCGAGTGTGTTTGTTGGTTTGTCCCTAAATCACTTATGGCTGATTTCACCAACGTAAAATAAGTCTTATTCGAGCGTAAATTTCGTATTTTGACAGTATTTTCAATACAAAAACTGTCAGACCACACAATTTATTCCCCGGTAAAACGTCTCTCTACATTGGTGAAATCGGCACTGAGTAGGTAACAGAGCAAGCAAGTCGACGTGACTTTTGCATGGGTATAGTTGACCTGGAGAGTGACATAGGATTTTTATACCAGAAAAACAAAGGGTTCCCGAGGGATATCATAAACGTAACTCCACGTTGACGAAGTCAAGGGTAAAAGCTAGTCACTCGATGAAGAAGAAGACATACCCTCAATGGGGGTAGATTTCCCGCTTTCCACTATGTGCTCTTCATACCCTCACGACATCAAAAGAGTCGCATAGAGCCGCTGGTTCAATGTGGCGCAAGTTCAAGACATGTGAAAGTCTATGCAAGAGTGCAGTGGACGTATATCAGTTGCTAAAGGAGAAAAAGAAGAAGACATACCCTCCATGGGGGTAGATTTCCCGCTTTCCACTATTAGCTCTGGCACTAGAGAGTCCGTCTTGACGCTTGCACTACTCGGTGTTACGGGGTCCGGTTCTTTTTGGAACAGTTGAGCTACATGCGCGAGGACCGGGCTGATCTGCGACCAGTGCCCCTCTAATTGCACCTCCTACGAATAAAATAAGGATAAAAGGTTTAAAACTGTAACCTGACTACAAAAAATTCAGCATATGACCGAAAAAAAAAATTATAAAACAATGGCATTTTTCTGTTTTAAATATCCTAATCTCTACAGAAGCTGCTACTGAAGTGTGATGTCACAAGACAGTAGCTCGATACGCTCATCATATATAAAATTTCGTTTAAGAAAGAGGCAGATATAGTCGCAGTAAAACAGCTTATAATTTATTTGTTTTTGGACAGATTTATTTTATGTTTTTCCACATGTTATGCTTACATGTTACATTTTCGACTAATTTTATTAATATCAACATTTTGACAACAGTCAATTACCCAATTGGATGTAAGATCCGTCAAAATGGTTTTTTCATATAAAATGTAGCCTGTCACCCGGTACAACATAACAAATCGGTTGACACCTCATTCATTAAAATCGGCTCAGTAATTTATTTGCTACGGTGCAACATTCGTCAATAGTCACATACACACATAGACTGCTAAAATCATAAGACCTTCCTATGCAGTAGTCGGGTAAAAACTTGCGTCAGTCACCAGAAATTCATAGACAAAGAAAACCAACGTCGAATAACATAATCTTATAGTATATTTTTCCTTAGTTGTCTTAAACGGTAAACCAGTTTTTTCTCGCAGAAATGCATAAGCATACCTTAACCTAACAACAGCGTATAGGCTTTCTTTCTGCACACTGCAATGACACCGTACCGTGCTGCAATTGAAAACCAAACTAACACGTCATAAGCGCCAGGAATAAGCCGTCGTCGGTTTTCTGCATTGACCTTTTAAGGAAAAATAGACTATATGTAAAAGTGGGGCATATTTTATTAAATTAATTCACCATCGTACACACAAATCACAAATAGGTCAAAAACATGCACTCAATGTTATTGTTATCACCAAACAATAACTGTAAGAACCGTTACTTTTTATAATCTTCATATTATAATTTAACCATAATAATTATATCAAAGATATAATTATTTATTATTAATCATTATCAAATTAATTAATTAATTAATTATTATCAAAGATTATTATATCTTTATGATTATTATATCTTTGATATAATAATAATTACATCTTTGATATAATTATTATGGTTAAATTATAACATGAAGAATTTAGTAAAAATATAATAATTTATTGTGTTTACCTCATTATTTTTGATGAATTTAATTTTGACATTCTTCTCTTCTGTGACTGGGTTTGCCTGCGGAGCTTTCACAGGCAAGGTTGCTGTTAAAATGAAAATAAACATACAATTTTTCGTACTCTGAGGCGGAATAACTAAGTATATCCAAGGAAAACTGGTTTAAGTGGGCCCTGGATATGTCGGGCGGGTCTAAATAGCAACGATGAAACCGATGCGCAACGCTAGCCCGACTTCAACATACGTGTACAAACTAAAATTATTTTATACTTTCGTAGTTGCGTTTGAAGTTGGTTTTTTAAAAAGAATAAATTATTATTATAAGCTTTTTAGTGTAGCTTCATACAATCAATCTATACATTCTCTGATTGCGAGCGATTTGCTCTTATTCATTGAGAAATTCAGTCGTCCATCACCAGACCTTCACCAAAAAATGGGATCAACCTGATGGTATACCCTTTCGAATAAAAAAAATATTGAGATTGGTTTAGATCTAACATCGCCAAAAAATAAAAAAAGTTGAAGTCGTTTAAAAAGCTTCTTTTAGTGATAAAAATCCTAAGTCCCTTAAGATCCAAGTGATTACACTGTAAAAGGTTTACCTGGAACGTTTTTAGTTGACTCGGCTAGTGGAGACTCGTCTCTTAATGCGACCGCAGTATTATTTCTGGAAAGAAAATATATGATGTAATACAGTAATAACGTCTCCTCGACCGATTCCGGCTACGGCTGCCAACCACTATACTCTGTGCGGTGTAGCATGGTGCGGTGACAGGCAATAGAACGTCATTTTGTACCATATTGTTGCATGCATAAGGTTCAAATTCACACTGTCTTTTTCAGAAAATCAGTTTACGTAATTGGAATCTAATAATTGCAGCAATATGGTACAAAATGTGTAACGTTCTACGTTAGTAGAAATAGTACGTCTAGTTAGAAAGAGACAGATACAATCACAATAAATTAGCTTATAATTCCGAGACTAGTAAAGATATTTAAAAAAGAAAAATAGCATTGTGTTTTAATATTTAAAAACACTATTTTAAATAAATAAAAATATATCAGTCAAATACCCAATTCCATGATGGATAAAACTCAATACATGTTTGACCCGACCCAGGATTCGAACCTCGTCAATTCGTCATAGTAGCTACTAAACCAACAAGGTAGTTATAATGGAAATCATGATGTATTATCGCAAATGCAGCAAAAAATTATGAAGTTTAGTCACTCTCCATTTAAAAAGGTGCTTGTTGTGCGTGTGATGACGTCATTGGACTTTTCACTAGTGAATATGTCTCAAGGATTAAATTATTACACATAATATGAAATACTCACTGTGCTGTGGTTGGTAGAACTGGCTGAACTCGACTACTTTCCCCTTTTTGCTCGTTGTCTTTTGCCTGATTTAGCAGCCTGTATAATTAAATATAATATTATGTATAATTTATAGTGTTTTAAGGCTATTGCATAGCTTTTATCGCGGGCTTTGAACTAGGACAAACAGTTTGAGCGCGGCGACCGAATCAAGAAATTCCGCAACGAAAATAAACCCAACACCGTCGTTCAGTAAGCTTTCAACATTTTAGAGGTTCACAAGTAGCTCTGTTTGGCGCAGTGGGCGAGCGGCCGCTTTCTTTACCGTATGGTGTATGATGTCGCAGGTTCGAATCTCACTCGCGAAGTAGTGACAGTGCGCTTTTCTTGTTTGTTTGTTTTTTAATTATTTTTTGCATAATTTTTATTATGCAAAAAAAAAAATTGCATAAATATTATAATTGCATAAGTTGATAAAAAAAGCTATGCAATAGCTTTACCGCGGCAGTCCCCGAGTGCCACTAAATTTTTATTTTTTATCATATCATATAAATAGATATAAATCAATGTAACAATTAAATTCGATATAAAAAAATATAACTCATAAACAATACTCAGGTAAAATTATAGTTTTATGGTGAGATGCACATTTAAAAAGCCCTAACCAAAACCCATTTCTGTTTTAGCATTCTTTAACTAAATATTGCAAAGTTACTGGCAAAGTGGATGGAAGGAGACCTCGGGGACGAAGCCCGATGCGTTGGTCGGATCAAATCCGCACCGCTCTCGACACCAAGATCCACGAAGCTCTCCATGTCGCAGAGAACCGGACGACATGGCGCGACATCGTCCATAAAAAGATCATTGGTGGAAGGGGTCACGACCCTCAGTAATGGGGAATACGACGAAAGGAGGAGGAGGAACTAAATATTGATTAGTTTTTCCATAAAGTACTCAAAAGTAATGATAGTTTCAAAGTTTTAAGCCCTTTCTCAAGATCTGGCATCTTGTGAAGGGCCTGAAATTCAGTTAAATGCATACACAATAAATACGAGTCTGTCTGTCTGTTTACCTTTCCAAGGCTCTATCGCCGAATCGATCCTGTCGAAATTTGAAACAGAGATACTTATCATGATGGAGGACACAGGATACTTTTCAACTTGGATTATCAAAAAGATCCCAAAGTTTAAAAAAAACCTAAATCTACACAGGCGAAATCGCATGCGTCAGCAGTTTTTTTAAGTGTATCTAACAATATGTTGCACTTTGAGTGAACTCACAAGAATAGCAACGTGGACAATTTGCTACAAGTAGTTAAGTAATAAATAAATAATTTATTTTTATTGTAATGTAATGGTATTATAATATAATTTGTTGAATATTGTTGAGTATATTAAGTTTACAAATAGGTGTTAGTTAGACGTATAAGATTTAGATTAATAGATACTATACACTATCGCATTGGGTTAACCTGTAAGGATAGTGTATTTAAAGGTGAATAAATAAATAAATAAATAAATAATAAATAAACTGATAGTTGCTTAGCAAACTTCCGTAAAACATTACTTATTGCTTAAAACTAAAAAAACGCGTGAGTGTCGTGAAATACTCGGGTGGAACGAAGTGTCTTTTAAAATATTAACCTTTTAGAATCAATGCCATCTCTCGCCACATGTTAGAACCATCTCGTAAAAAATAAGCAGACATTAAAGCAAGTTCACGCTGCCCACAATAGATAGCGTTAGTAAATTTTGCCGCAAATATGGTTTGAAATTTTTCTTCTATAAAACTTCGTTCCAAAAATTAAAAAAAAAAACGAACAAAGACATGACATCTGAAGTCAGGATTCGAACCCCTGAAATGTTAGTTTCACTCCTTCGTTTAGCCGCTACGCCACCAAAGCTATGATGAAACGTGTGTAATAAACAAAGGCAACAAGGACCGTAACGGAAAATTCTTACCCTTTTTTTAGCCTAGCCTCCATCCGCCAAACCGTACGAAAAGGAACTTCGTTCCAATAAAATCTGCTATTCATTTTAACAGCTTAAGACAGACAGATGTGACAGAGGCTCGACGTGTCATAAGAGCCACAGGTTGGCCCTACATGAAATAGATAATGCTAAATCCTAAAATCAGTTTAATTTTTTTACAGGCCAATCTCCTTTGTGCCTTTTTCAAGATACTTGACATTGGCGAAGTGCATTGTGCTGGCTTGGCACTAAAAAAAGCCAAAATCAAAGGAAAGAAGAAATAGATACGTCTTTAGATTTTTTTTAAGGAAACTTTAGGTACATTGTTTAGCCATAACTTAAATCCTTACTAATATTATAAATGCGAAAGTGCGTTTGTTTGTTGGTTTGTCCTGCAATCACGCCGCAACAGGGCTACGGATTGACGTGATTTTTTGCATGGGTATAGTTGAGGACCTGGAGAGTGACAGGGGCTAATTTTTATCCCGGAACTTACTTTGTCAGTTCAGCTGTCTTCTTCTTTTCCTCTACATATTTCAGTTTCCAATACGACTCCTCTGGATCCACGTCATCTGAAAAAAAAAAAAACTTATTGTAGGCAAATCGTTAGCAATATTTTTTTATTCATGATTTGATAGCCCTTGACTGTGATCTCACCTGATGGTAAGTGACGAAGCAGTCTAAGATGGTAGCAAAGCTAACTTGGAAGGGACTATGGCAATTTTAGTTTAACACACGCCCATACTTAGGCCCGCTTGCAGAGACGCCGAGTTAGTTAACCCACGAATAAATTTGTAATTTTGACAGAAGCTTTATACGAAATCTGTCAAATCTGTCCTTTTAACTCAGAGTTAGCTAAACTCTGGGTTAAAGCGTTTCTGCAAGGGTGCCCAACAGGCCCATAGTCGATTTCTACACCCCATCGTGCCGGAAAGCTAAATGTATTGGCGGCACATCTATATAAGTAAAAGCGATCGCCTAGTGTGACGATCGTAATCACCTCTGATTGGCTAAATTTATGTCGTGGTGTACCCGTTATTTACGTTGCTGCATCAATGGCTCAAATATGGTTGAACGAAGCAACGGCTAGGTCATGCGTCATGCTCGTGAACGGGTGCCACCAGCGGGAATGGGGCTACTTTCTGTCTGCCCATCTTAATATGTATTGAATAATTGTAAGTAATATGCATTTTTGGAACTTCCCCTCATTTTGGAAACACTGGATACATAGCATAGTATCTATTGTATTGTAAACTTGTTTTTAAAAAGAGCATCCGCGAGTTTCTTGCTGGATGTTCTCGGCAGGAAGGGCATTCCGAACCAGTATAGACTCATCAACGATTCAAAAGCACTTGTTTATTGTAATAATTTAGCTACTCATAGCCTGACCCTGAATGTGTTTTTATGTGGGGACAGACTATTGATATGACAGCCAGATATGACAAATAGGATACTTTTTATCCCGGAAATTCCATCCATTAAGGGGTGAATTAGAAACCTAAATTTACGCGGACGAAGTATCATTTATCAGCTGATATGCGCGACTTCGTCCGTTTGTTTGTTACTAAATAATAAGACAAGACTCACCCTCGGGAAAGTAATTGACATAATTTTTGACGGTTCTTCCATCTTTAACCACTGGGTATATTTTCTTGTTATACATAACAAACAAGCCCCCTTCCTCCTCTAGTGATAATATTGGAGCTGGTCTGGGCGCTCTATATCGAAAGAAAATACATATTTAGATTTTTTATTAATGTAAAATTAAAAACGTAGACAATACAGTCATCATTAGCAACCCATCTACGGCTCACTACTGAGCGCAGGACTCCTTTCAGAGTAGGGTTTAGGCCATAGTCCACCACGCTGGCCCAATGCGAATTGGCGGACTTCACACACCTTCAAGAACATTATAAAGAACTCTCAGGTCTGCAGGTTTCCTCATGATGTTTTCCTTCACCGTTGAAGCAAGTGATATTAAATTGCTTAAGCGCACTTGACTCCGAAAAGTCAAGAGGTGTACGTACCCGGGATCGAACTTGCGACCCCCCGAATAGGAGACCACAGTCCTAACCACTAGGCTATCACGCAAGTGTAAAAACTAATTTAATAAGGACTATTTGAATGTTTCACCGACGAATAAATAATATGACAGTTTGACAAATCAATACAAAATTGTCAAAACATCATATTTATTATTCCTTGGTTTCCGTTTGGTTTGGTATTCCGTTACTATCATGCGATTATCTGTTCTTTGCTCATCGTAAGCAGAAGTAAGAGGAATATGCTAACTCTTTGTATAAATCAAATTAGAAAAGCTATAAATGATTCTAGGTGGCGTTACTAGTGTTGCAAGTTACGGTAAACAAGGGTTTTCTCGCCGAAATGCGTAAACGACGCGCTGAGCACAGCACATAGGAAGTTCTTTCCGCACATTGACAATGAAACCATGCAAGTGAAAACCAAACTCTAAATCGTCTTAAGCGCCCAGCAAAGAACGTCGGTTACGCGTTTCGCCGAATAGTTTTCTGCGAGTTTTTTACCTTTTGAAAAAATAGACTATAGATGTAAGCGAGCTTTGTTCTAAACTAGCGGCACGCTATGATGGCCGGTTTGACACATTACAATAGTGATGTGGAATGTCAATTTATTCTCGAACAAAAAACAATTAAGTTTTGTTTTTGTACCTGATTAAATAGGTTTAATAAAACAAAAATGTATATGTTTATTTAATTTATTTGAACGAACTGAATATTTGAATGAAAATGAATATACATACTTTATATGCACACAAGAAACATATGAATACAAAAGATACCAAAAAAGGTGCCACAAAAGGCCATAATTAATCAGATTCGTCCATACTACTATTTTCACTGTCGTCACTGCTATCATCACCTACATTAATAATTATATGTTCGTTTTCTATAATATTATCTATTTTCACATCTCTTTCATAATCTTCCCTTATTAATTTAACAGTTCTATTCACAACCTTTTCCCAGTCTCCTTTAGTCACATGTTCACAAGCTTCTTCTAATAATTTTAGCATTTTTTTTGTGGTAAATGGGGGAAGAATAATCCAGCTTCCTTCAGTGAATGCACCAACTTTTTTCTTGTTGGATACTCCTTCTGTAAATAGTAGCCGTAAACATGTCTTCGGATAGCATCGGCATCAAAGCTATCGATGCCTACGACTGGTTTTGCTCGTTTTCTCTTTTTTGGTGTGTGAAGTTTATTTTCTTCTGTGCCAGTCTCGCCATATTTTTTTTTAGTTATCCGTCTAACAGTTCGTTGTCCAATATTAAGCGCATCAGCTACGCGTTCAACCACTGACGTTATAGGTAAAATTGGCCCTCCATTTTGAGCTTCACGATCGAAATAGTTACGAAGGCGTATTACGAACTCACGTGTCTGACTATTTAGAACAGTTCTCTGCGTACGTTCGGTCATATCGACGAAATCCACAACAAAGGGCTTGAACAGAGTCCAAATTAACGAGCAAGGGTCAACAGTAATGCAGTATCAATATTTGAAATCCAAAGCCAGGTCAAAACTACATTCACAACATCATACACAATCGCATTGCACTGACAGTTTATACTTTTCGAAGCAACGTCAATTCGAAACTGCTTTGTTTTGCATTGAACATTGACGCGAGTTTGCCGGAGGTAGTAGTTGTGCTAGCCAGCGATCCTATGTGACGATCGTATTAGATTCCATTTTTAAAAATTTTCAATTTAGAAAACCAAATGCCGAGTTGTGGTATATATCATATAAAAATAAAAATTTTACCTTTTGTATGAAACAGCTGATATTTTTTTGCGATTTCAGAGGTTTGTCCACATAGTGAAAATTGTTCATATTCACAAGTACATTCACCCCTTAAATGGTGCAAACTGATTTTTCTACACTTGTATACATTTTAGAAATCAATTTAATAAATAAATTTTGAGTCCTAAACCTAAAACTACATTCGATAAAATTTATGAATCTCTGCACATCACTATCGTCAATAAAGTAATACAATTATTTCCTTCAAAGTCGTTATCAATTAATACGGAACTTCATGAGCGGACAAACGTCAAACCGGCCATCATAGCGTGCCGCTAGTGTAATGTATGACGTTAGCAATGTATACTTCTATAACTAATCTGTCATACCTGTGCTTTTTCTAGTCAAATTGTATGTCACTTACAAGTATTTCCTAGAGTGTCGTCCCTTTCTGGCGTGCTGGCGCGGCGGCGACGACACGAACTCGGAACCTGTGTCCGACGTCCAGTCGCTCGATGCCGAGCTCAAATTGTCGTATTTGCTGTAGCTTTAAAAATATAAATTTACAATATTATATAGGGTGTAAGGGACTAATGAAAACTGTATGAAGAAGATACACTTATGCCCGTTTTCATCAACGTTTCCTAACTTTTACGGACTACCTAACCTAAGTGAGTTGACGCTTTCTGTCATCGTTTTCTTCGTAAGTGAGTTCAGGCATTAATGACAAATACCCCTTATCTCGAAAATGGTAGTCTACCGATACTGTAATTTTTGAGAACGCAATATATCAAGAACAATGCGATCAATGCAAATACCTTAATGCGCGTCGCAAACGGTAGATTTGGTGTGTTTGTTGTAACTTTGATGTAGGTAATTAATCATAAACTGCTTTGTACTTAATATATACTTGATCGCGTGCGTATGGAAGTTTAAATGTACATTGTTGACTGTTGTATTGTGTTAAATATCGTCGTTTGTTATTTTTTATTTAAAATGAAGTTGAATTGATTTTCAGAAAATCGAAAAACATTGTCAGTCATGAAAAGATCGACGAAAAGTTCTGAGCATCTCAGAACTATGTACTGAATGATTTCAGTTTTCGTTAGATTTCCTCACAATAATAATTCGTATCGCGATAATTTCGATCAAAAAAGTCGTTCCATATCCAAACAGTGTTTAGGTAGGTACTTAGGCTGAGATCTATAGATCGTACTCTGGCTCTACTCAAGACTCAAGATAGAGTAAAAATGAGACACAAATATGTCATGACATAAATCTGTTTTGATTTTGAGCTGAGTGATAGTGCCATCTATAGATCTCACCCTGAGAATCATGAAGCAAAGCGCTTACTGTGCGTATGATAATATCGAAAATACTTGCCGTTTATGCGAGTGGGATATTGTGCGTTTGCGGCGGTCGGTCCCCCTTCTTTGCCTTCTGGTCGCTCCACCTGTAAAGATTAAATAGCGAGAAAAAAGCTTAGAGTTTGGGTTACAACCCAACTACGGAAAATTGCATATATAACATACGGTTTTGTTCGTATAAAATTTAGCCTACATAATATGTCACCCGGACCATAATAATGAATCATCATGAAAATCGGCTCAGTTCACGGATAACATCAAAACCCTCCCTTTTCGCTTTGCCGTAGTTGGATTAAAAATAATAAATAATATGCTGTAATAATTTTATTCGAAATCAAGAGAAGAGCAGTGATAGCCTAGTGGTTAGGACTGTGGTCTCCTATTCGGGGGGACGCGGGTTCAATCCCAGGCACGCATTTCTGATTTTTCACAGTTATGTGCGTTTAAGAAGTTAAATATCACATGCTTAACAACGGTGAAGGAAAACATCGTGAGGAAACCTACACACCCGAGAGTTCTCCATAATGTTCTCAAAGGTGTGTGAAGGCTAATTCGCACTGGGCCAGCGTGGAGGACTGGCCTATAACCTTTCTCTAAGAGGAGACCTGCGCTCAGTAGCGAGACGTTGATGGGAAGCTGATGATGAAAATTCATTCAAAATCAATTTGTCAACCTTAATCGAAAAAACATTAACAAGAATCGCAAGCCTTAGAAAGCCATACAAGAAAAAAAAATGGCTGTAAGCATTATGATAATATTATGATATTAGTCACGCAAAATGGATTCAACCCACAAAACAATCAAAATGATTATGTACGAGTGTAATTTCACAAAAGCTTTGTGTATTGGATCCTTTTGACGTAACTACGCCATTGGTTAAAAATTAAAATGATGAACATGACCCATACAATCTCCTATCCCCTCCATATACTTACCAGGGGTGATTCAAGTTAAGTATTTTTTTTAGTAAGACTAGTCTAGACTCTAGGCTGATTTACAGAGTAAAAATCTGACTAGGAATATTTTTTTATCTCGCTTTGTGACGATCGACGAAACATGAATCCATCGGATTGATACCAAATTCCCGAGACCAGAAAACTTCGATAAGGCCGTCTTCAAAGGCAAAATCGTACAAGGTTTTATCTGTCAAGGAGGATCAAGACAAAGATTATATAAGGGTTATTCGACGGTTTGGTCTATGTATTAACTTGTTAGGAACTACTATGTTAAAAATAATACTTGTTATACATACCTACTTACTTGGTACCATTACATTTGGATCACCCCTGGTAAACATAAAATGAGTTTATTCTATAATATACCTGATATGACTCAAAGACAATTTAACAGCACATTCCTTTATTAAGGGGACGCAAGCCAGTACCTTCTTCATACAAACGTAGATGAGTGATTACTACATTATTTGATATTGTACGCTCAAAACTAAGTATTATGTAGATTTGCCTCGTCATTATCTAGGTTTATTGATATATAAAATAGTGAAAAAAATATTCGCTAAAAAGTTACGAGCCTCGAAAGATCGTCATTTTCACACTAAATTTATGACAACTTTTGGCGCAAATAAATAACATTAGGAGTATGAAAATTCCAAAAAAAATTATCATTAGACATAGTTTATTTATTCATCAGTTCAAATAACTTTACTTTGTAAACATACATTTAGTAGTTTTTTCTCAAAAACACTTTTCCCAAACGACTGTTCAACCCTATACGTGCGCTTGATTTCGGTGTAAATTATCGCGCCTCTCACCCGACACGGAGCGGGAGCGGGACGGTAGCACGGAAGTATGCGCGCATGCATCGCTACACTGAGTCTATCTCTTTCTCACACAATGTTAGGTGAAATAGCAAGCAGGTTACCCACGTGCGCCGGCAACTTCCTTCGCGCATACTGAGTCCCCTTAAGTATACATGTTAGTTTTCATTAGAAACATTTGCCCACATATTATGTCCACCTAAAAATTTACTCACCACTTGCAAATCCAAACATATGACCTAAAGCTCTATCTCTTTGTTGTCTCTCTGACCGCTCCTTGACTCTTTTTACTTCATTGCCACTTTCTGCCACAGAATCGGAATGCGATCTTAACATAATAACATCGTTTTCATTATCCCGAACGCATGCTTGACCGGCAGTAGAGCTTGACTTGTCATATTTCTTATTTTTATCATCTGTCTTGTCACTGTTATCAACTTTCTTGCCTATGTTCTCAATTTTTTCATTCGACTTTGAACTGATTTCAATTTTCTTCTTATTTTTGAATTTTGCGTTTTCATTTCTATTCTCTATATTCTCATCTATTCTTTGTTCATTTTTATCTTCCACACTCTTATTTTTGATGTCACTTTTCTTATTTTTATCAAGCGTGTCCTTAACTTTAACACTACTTTTTTCATTTTCATTAGATCTAGTCTTATTTGTATCACCTGTTTCGTCTTTTCTATCTACGCTCTTCTCATTTGTAATATCTGACTTTTCATTTTCATCGTTTTTTTCCGCATTTCCGCCTTTTATATTCCCATTTTTCTTATTTTTGTCCATGCTGTCATTTTTATCATCTTCCATGTTGCTCGTATCAGAATCGATGTATTTTTCCGTCGAAAACTGTTCTGCATACAAGCTAACATTTTTTAAACAGGGATTTTCTATTTCTGCAATATTTTTCATAATAGTATCTCGTGAATTCTCAGCAGCTTCTTTTTGTGTTGGCGAATTTTCAAATTTTCCATTATTTACATTTGAAGATGTTTTGTTACTTTCTGTTAAAGTTTGGTTTACAGTAGATTTCGACATGGATTTCATAAAAATGTTCCCGTTGGTTGGAGCAGACTTTTCAGAATCCGATATAGATTTCAGTTTAGATAACATTCTTTTTTTTGTCTTTGGCTCCGCATCTTGTGAACTAGCTCTTTTTCTACCATTTTCTACATTCGAATTTTTGTTCAAACGTAAAGATGAACGTTTTTCTGGCAATTTTTTCAAATTTTCTTCAAAGGCTTCTTGATTTCCAGGCAAGAATGTATCAGTAATACTGGCAGAATTATTCTGGGTTATTTCAGATGAACTTTTTACATTATTGCCTTCAGCATTTTTGACCTCGGAGCAATCTTTTTCAGTAGTTGTATCATTAGTCGGATTTAACAAAGTGGTCGATTTTTCATTTGTAACTTCTAATTCTTGCCTTTTAGACGGTGCCACTGCATGCTTATTTTTATCTGGTAACGATGGGCGATCATTATCAGTATTTTTTGTTTGTTTAGGTTGCTCTCGTACATCATTACCCTCAGAATCAGAAATCTCAATGGTAAGGTTTTCTTCAACATCATCATTGTTTTTGTCCATTGCCTCTTCTGGTTCAACTATTTGCATTTTTCCTTCTTCATCGTCTGACACAAAATCGTCAATTACACTTTGCAGCATGGGTGTAAGTGGTTCAGAATAAGTTATAAGTTCCCTCATAGTTTTTGTTGGTTTTTCTTCTTTGTCCTCTTCAGCTTCATTGGTCGGTGATTGTAGATCTTTTCTTATTTCCTCAGCAGTTTCATAACAGTTTTCTAGCACAAGTGTTTCTGTGGATGCTCTGAGATTTGACAGTTTATGATCCTCACCTGCAATTTTATCTTCTATCTCATTGTCATTACTATTCCCAGGCTTTTCTGTATCTGGTTCTTTGACACCTACAATTTGTTACACAAGATTTAAGTATATTATAAAAAAATTAAACCTTCTAAGCCGGTTTGAATATACATGCTGGAAATTGCAATTTAAATGGCTCCTTGTGAATGGCCTATAATGAATTGGAATCCATATTAACATAATACAGGAAGGAAGAAAAAAGTAGTTTAAGCAACAATCAATAGTTTTTTATTTACATATAAATTTGAACCTGTATCCAAATTAAATCATAGAACATAGAAGTTATAGTTTGTATTGATGTGTCAATTAGCGATCATTCTAATATTATAAATGCGAAAGTGTGTAGGTTTGTTGGTTTGTCCTTCTATCACGCTGCAACAGAGCTACGGATCGACGTGATTTTTTGCATGAGTATAGCTGAAGACCTGGAGAGTGACATAGCCTACTTTTTATTCCGGAAAATCAAAGAGGTCCCGTGGGATTTTAAAAACTAAATCCACGCAGACGAAGTCGCGGGCATCAGCTAGTTGTATTAAACAAATAAATATCTTTATATTATAGTAATGATTAATAGTAGTTAATATTATAGTAATGATTGCTCATATCAATTGCTACCTAAATTATTCATCAACATCTAAATTTTGTATTTATTTTTAAACAATAATGATGATTCAAACTTTTCATACCAACAATGAATGAAAATGAATTAAAACAAAATTTTAATTTACCTTTTTTATCTCTTTCTTGACTCGTGGAACGTATTTGTAGCCTGTTGTTAAGTCTTGTTTCTATGTCTTGTCTAGAAACAAAAATGAATGACAACAATTAGAATAATCACAATAAAAAACCCAAAATTTATTGTTAAGAGAATAATTTAAATAAGTAACAATAATTTTGTCAACTTATGCTAATGAATCAGAAACTTTTTGATTTTACACAAATATAGTACCTACACAATTTTCGTGAAGGTTAATGTTAGTGTATTTTTCTATTGTCTATCTATCTATAACATTTATTAATATAATAATTTCTTGAAATTTTAAATTATCCAACTTACCCTTGTCGGAAACTAGATATCTGGGTGACAGATAACTTGTAATAGGGATTGTGAATATCAGGCAGTATCCTTTTTAAGAATGTCTCCTTCAAACTCTGCCATGTTCTGGTAGTAACCTAAAATATATTAAACCAATTTTAACAAAATCGATAAACATACTTAAATATTAATTAATATTTATTTATTTATTTAGGTTTACTAGCGATTTTATATCAGTAAATATTTTTAAGGTACATTCAAGTTTTAAATGACATTCAGAGTATGTATAATTTTAAAGTTAACACAATGTGCACAAAAAATAAAAATGAAAAATAATGTAATGTAAACACATGATACACATTATTATGTATTAGTATGTAAGTGTGATGTGTAGTATCATTAATATGTAATCAATTATAAATGATATTCATCAAACTTACATACTTCGACATACACATACTTTCTAAACATATTTTAAGTGTTTGTTTAGGTTTGAGCATACATAACCTGCAATGGAAGCTATATGCAACAAGAACATGGAACAATTTGTCGCCACTATTTTGAAATCAGGAGACAAGATAGCCCTTGACTGCAATCCCACCTGATGTAATGTGATTATGCATTCTAAGGTGGTATCTAGTGGACTAACACTCTAACATTCTTAATCAAATCCATTGATTCCCACTTATTGAAATGAAGAATTTATTGAAACTACGAATTCATCCTGTCATCTCTGATGACTTGACCCCTAGATTTTTAATATGAGAATTGAAAAGCTTTTATACTGAGGACTGTAATAGATGCCAAGTTTAATAGCAAGCAAACGAGCATGTGATGTTAAGTGATTAACACAGCCCATGAACATTTGTAGCACCAGAGGCACCACCAATGCGTTTCCAGTTTTTCAGGAATTTGTTGGTCCAACCCTTGAATGTTGTAATTATAAACCGCGAGAAAGATTACCGATCACGCAGTAGGCGGGGAGGGGCAGCGATCCGCAAACCTTCTGCACGCGAGTTATAAGTGGGGACATTGTCGAAGGGATGGACATATGACTTAATTGCGGATTTAGGTGACAGATTTTTAACTTATATTTAATACTTTACATTATTAGCAAGAAAAGGTTAGAATTATTTTGCTATAATCCGCCAACAGAAAAAATCTATTGCATGCATCTATTGCATCTATTGCTATTCAAAAATCGATGCATTGTCTAGACAATGCATCGTTGTAGAGTCAACATCTCCTGAGGATGCTCCGGTGTCGGGGCGAAACGTGCGTCAAGAGTAGTGTAAAAATTATACAGATTTCTTCTGTTGGCGGATTATAGCAAAATAATTCTAACCTTTTCTTGCTAATCATGGACTTCTGCAAAGTAGCGCCTGCTTCTATCCAATACTTTACATTATGTTTAAGTTGCGCAGTAAATAAAATTAAAATAAATGAGTCATTCATTGAAAGCACCTAAGGTTTTGTCTTTCAAAAGCAAAGGCACAGGGAACACTTTGAAGTAACCTATTTCAGCCTCCAGGTGTTAAACTATACTCATGCGTATCATCACATATAATATACACATTTTTTCATTAATGATATATAATGTTGAGACTACATCAATGTTTAACCATAAGTATTATACATTTTTAACTCCTTACATATAGGTCCTGGAGCTAGTAACACTAAAATTGCGCTTCCAAGGATTTTCAATTGCTTAATTTAAAAAATACTGTTATATCCAGGATAAATCATAGATTAATAAATATATGTGTATAAATCCTGTCACAGCAAGTTTACTGTACCTATGACTATACACTATCAATTATCTAATATGAAAAATTTCAAAATCTGTGTAAGTGCAATTTCAGTGTAACCAACTCCCAGCCCATGTGTTATGTCCAACACCTATAATGTACAAAGCAATGCTTAGGCACTCTCTCGTATGCAACTTGTCAAAGAATAATGGAATAGTACATTACACATCTAGGGCAGTAAAATAAGAAATGTCTCAGATCACATGTAATTGTTGTCCGAGGCGAAGCCGAGGTCAATAAACATGTGATCTGAGGCTTTCTTATTTACTGCCCGTGGTGTGTATACTATTTTTCTCCTCGACGGAGGCGGAAAGCGACATTTTCGTTTAGCGCAGCGGGAGGAAAATTGACGCTTTCCGCCCGGAGGCGAGAAATAGACTTTAAGACTGGAATCACATCTATGGGCATCAATTCTCATTTTTTCCGCACAAAACTGATGTTTTTTTATAGCCGTGTATGCATTGCAAAGCGGAATTGATGCATACACGACTGTGAAAAATGACAGTTTTGTATGGACCAAATGCGAATCGATCGCACAGATGTGATTTCAGCCTTATTTGCAAAGTATTTAATGCTGCACTTACATTGGAATTGGCTAAATCCATCCACATCTTTCTCCCTTTAATTTCATTATATGCTCTATGCTCAGTCAAGTACTCCACAATAGCTTTCATCTCCCTCATTGAATATGCTTTCCTGTAATCAATGGTTCCACGGGGATGAGTTTTATAATTAAACAACAACAAATTACCTCAACAAGCGATCAAGTCAATACAATTTACATAGATTTATTATTGAGATTTATTAAGGTTTATAGACCATTGTGACGCTAATCATGGGAAGATAATATGCCCTCACTTATGGCGCTGAAACGTGGACACTAACAAAAGGCTTGATCCACAAATTTAAAGTCACTCAGAGAGCTATAGAGAGGGCTAGTTAGGAGTTTCTCTTAAGGACAGGATTCGGAATGAAGAGATCCGTAAGAGAACCAAGGTCGCCGACATAGCCCAAACCATTAGCAAGCTGAAATAGCAGTGGGCAGGCCATGCTTGCTGCAGAAGCGATGGCCATTGGGGCCGAAAAGTCCTAGAGTGGAGACCGCGAACAAGTAAGCGTAGTGTAGGGCGCCCTCCAGCATGTTGGACCGACGATATAAAGCGGGTGGCGGGAAGTGGCTGCATGAGGAAGGCTGAGGACCAGGTGTGGTGGCGTTCTCTGGGAAAAGCCTATGTTCAGCAGTGGACGTCCGCAGGCTGAGATGGTGATGATGATAGACCATTAAGTCCACCACGCTGGCCTAGATGCAAATTGGTAGACTTCACAAGCCCGTGAGAATATTATGGAAAACCCTTCTCTGAGAAGAGATCTACACTGAGTAATGAACTGTTGATGAGTTGCTAATGATGAGGATTATTATTATTGAATCAAAATATGTATGTATCTGTTGTGTCAGCAAAAGCTGCTTCTGTAAAATAAATGCTAGTTGATGCTAAAGACTTTGTACACATTGTAAAATGAGTCCAATAGGAAAATTCTAATTAGTTTAAAAAAAAATTGATATCGATATTTTATCAACAAGTGCGCTTGTCCATGAATTAAAATAGTGTAAGTAACCAAGTAAACTGTGCTATGCAAGGTAAAAATTTTGAATTGTGGGTAGGTGAGTACTGTACCCCTGTCCCCCATTTACAAAAAGATGGTTATGGCTATGTCAAAACGCTTAATATTTTTAACAGTACATCATTATTAAAAATTCCTAGGTGTACAAAATATCATTTAGGTAGTTTACATCAACGATAGTCAACAATAAACACATTAAAGCGTAAAAAACTTACCCCGACATTTTGGAGGGCAATCGAATGCCGCGTAAACAACCGTAATTTTAGTCACTTTTTAACCTTTCTTGAAAACAAATATAACTCATCGTTTTATCTCCTATTCTTACTGATAAAGTTGCATTTAACCTACAATAAATCTGATTTTAATTTGGATTTTGGGTCGGCGGAATAATACGAAACCCCAAAGCAAAGACTCTTGATCACGAACAGCAAAGCCAACAGTGTTGCCCGTGGCAGATAGTCAAATTTAACATGAGAAAGCTCAAAAAGTAACATTTTGACGAGAAAAGAAACATTGCCTTACGGGTTTTCTTTTGAAACGTGCCGCCCCGATAGGGGGTAAGTGGGGAGGGAGGGGGGAGAGGGGAGGGAGGGGAAGTCATCCCCCCTCACTTTATTTGCCGGACGCGCATACTTTTTTTTTTATGAATTTTTTAATATTGATTAAAGTGACATTGGTAAAACCTTTAAAACGTGTCGCCTGGTTAAGTGGAGGGAGAGGGGGGGAAGAAGGGGAGGTACGTCATCCCCCCTCACTCCCTCCGCTAGAAACTTACAAATTTTTTTTGATTACAACCCTCTAACCTAACCAACAGTGAGAATTTACGGGTGCAGTCCTGCGGCGGGGCACCAACAATATTTATGTTCTAACCCAACCTAACCTAACTTCATATTTTCCATAGTCTGGTGGTTAGAGGAAGCATAGAAGCCCCTCCAATTTAATTTTTCATTTCAAAACAATTAGAACTCAATGCTCAAGTTTTTCTAGGCAGTAGAAAATAATAAACACGAAGGCTGTGGCGTGAGTTGCGTTTTGTTCAAGCTACAAATGAAATGGGCTACGCCAGAAGACTCGCTCCGTCGCCCCTTCATTCAGCTTCACCTACTCGACCTTCGTTTCGCTACGGAGGTCGCCGGCTCGCTTCGCTCGCCACCTCCCCCCTTCGCTCCACTCGGCCTCGTAGGCTCGCTTCATTCAGGACCTCCTACGCGAGCTTCTGGCTTCGCGCTTCATAAAAACACTCTAGGGGTAGGACAGATAAGACTACGTGGAGTCGAGGTTGGCCAATTCGGTTCTGTCACACTGTTCGACCTATATCAGTCCTTGTCGTTTCAGAGTGGAAAAGCTTTTTTGCTATAAGTACATATTATTGTCAGTCATTAACAGTATAATATAAAAAAAAAAAATTTATATTTTATAAACATGAGCTCCCATCTACTCTACTCCTTTTCCCCTCCCTCCCACTCTTTTTTTACCTTCACTCCTTCACTAAGCGAAGTTTTGCTCGAATTTCGGCAAGACTAACCTAAAAAATTAAAAAAAAAATTCTCATTACCTTTTCATGGGAGTGGTGTTGGGCGTAGGGGACACCTCCCCCCACTCCTCCACCCCCCTCTCATCCACCCCCTACTGCCGCACGTTTCTAAATCCAACCCATTTATTTTACGTTTCTAACCTAAAAATATAAGTTTATTCGTATCTTTGTAAAAAAAAAAACGCGTCCGGCAAAAAAAAATTGTTTCGGGGGCATCGAAAGACCCTCTAGGACGCCCCTATAAACTCATCTTGGCTCTATCAGGGCGGCACGTTTCAAAAGCCGAGCCGTAACTTAACATAATGATTATTATAAATTACTAGCTGATGCCCGCGACTTCGTCTGCGTGAATTTAATTTTTAAAATGCCTCGGGATCTCTTTGATTTTGCGGGATAAAAAGTAGCCTGTCACTCTCCAGGTCAACTATAGACCTATCCTTGCAAAAAATCACGTCGATCCGTAGCTCTGTTCGGGCGTGATTGAAGGAGAAGCCATCACACTTTCGCATTTATAATATTTCACATATAAGGTGCAAGTGTATATAGTTGACGTGGTTTTTTACACAGGTAATGTTGAGGACCTGGAAAATAACACAGGCTACTTTTTGTCCCGGGAACATACATTTAAACGACCGCGCTGTTGATTTTTCGATAAAATTTAAATGGGACCACCTGGGACCCTTTGAAACAAAAAAGAATTTTCCAAATCGGTTCAGGTGTCGTTGAGTAATTGATGGACATACATAAAAAAGATTCCGTTAAATTGAGATCCTCCTCCTTTTTTGAAGTCGGTTAAAATAATAATAAAAATTTGTTTAAATTCAACGAAGTTATGGAGTAAAACAGTCAAAATAGTTCAACCCCTATCTCAGAGAACATACATCTATCCATCCATACATCCCTATACTACATTTACACAAACATACATCCGTATACAATATACATCCATCCTCACAAACTTAACACTAACTTAACAACATTAATAATATTAGTGGGATAAGTAGGATCGAATATAGTTAAATACATACATGCATGCATACATATATACATACATACATACATGCATGCATACATACAAACATGCATACATGCATACTTGCATACATACACACATAGATATGTACATACATGCATGCGTACATACATACATACATGCATGCATACATATATGCATACATACATGCATACACACATACATACATACATACATACATACATACATACATACATACATACATACATACATACATACATACATACATACATACATACATACATACATACATACATACATACATACATACATGTATGCATGCATGCATATTACCGCATAATTTAAGGATAAATAGGTGAAAAGTAGGGAGCGGGTATCCCGCGGGAACTGTTTGTTTTCCCAGGATAAAAAGTAGCCGTTGTTACTTTTCAGTTCCTCAACTATGCCTATCCCAAAAATAACGTCAATATGTAACTCCTTTGGCACATAATTGAAGGATAAAAACGTGAAAGTACCATACGAATATCCCGCGGGAACTGTTTCTTTTCCCGGGATAAAAAGTAGCCTTTTCACTTTTCAGGTCCTCAAATATGCCTATCAAAAAAACCATGTCAATCTGTAGCTCCGTTGGCGCATAATTGAAGGATAAATATTATGTGAAAAGTAATAAACGAATAACCTGCGGGAACTGTTTGTTTTCCCGGAATAAAAAGTAGCCTTTTCACGTTTCAGGTCCTCAACTATGCCTATTCAAAAAACCACGTCAATCTGTAACTCCGTTGGCGCATAATTGAAGGATAAATATGTGAAATTAGAATACTGATATCCTGCAGGAACTGTTTGTTTTCCCGGGATAAAAGTAGCCTTTGTCACCTTTCAGGCCCTTAACTTTACCTATACTCCATTGCGCGTATTTTGAAGGACAAATGCGTAAAAAATAGCGATGCTATCCCGCAGGAACTGTTTGCTTTTCCGGGATAAAAAGTAGCCTATGTGCTATTCCAGACTATAATCTATGTCTGTGCCAAATTTCAGCAAAATCGGTTCATTAGTTGTCGCGTTAAAGAGTAACAAACATCCATCCATCCAAACATCCATACATCCATCCTCACAAACTTTCGCATTTATAATATTAATAGGAAATAGGATAATACACAAAAACTAAACAAGCTATAAGTATAAGAAAATAAAACCCGACTACGTGAATAGTAAGTATGCAATTATCGAGAGAATGCAAGTAAAGCAGAGAGCAACAGCTAGTAATAAATTATATACATTAATTGATAAATGCTAATTAATATATAATTTAATACGCATCGAAAAGCCGATTTGATACATGACTATGAAAAATAACGATGCTCACAGATGTGGTTCCAGCCTAAGCCTTTTCATTTGATACCCGCACGATGCACGGTATCTTTCAAAGATTTTTTTTAATTCATTGCCTCTAGAGGGTGCCACGCCACATTAAATTAAGTATGACGTCACAAAGCCTTAAACAGTGAATGATGACACTTCTAACGATACGATTTGTTAAATTATGACAAGTAATTTAGAAATTTTAAGGGAACAGATGAACATATATATTATACATACATACCGGCTGCAATCATAACCCTCCTTTGGCTTTGCCGTAGATTAAAAAGTAGCTCTTTTAAAGTTGGTATAATTATTACAAACTGTTGCCTCACTTGACTTGGATGCATTCTGTTTCACGATTATTTTTTGTTTGTAGGAAAAAAAAATATGAAGTTCTTAAAGTAACGTAAAAGGAACATTTTGAGTCGTGTAACATGGAGGTAACGTGAGAGGGTCAAAAGTAACGTAAAATGTAACAAAAGTTACATTCTGGCAACACTGAAAGCCAAGCATGAACATAGACTATCCTAGTGTTCTTGTCGTGGTCTATGCTTTGGTTCATAGAGATATTTTGGTCTATGTTCATAGACCACGACAAGACCAAAGTCTACTAGACCATCCATAGACCACGAACGAAATCTAGGTTATACACACAAAACCAAATACAATAGGTCTTTGCACAAAACGCACAAAACCACAAGCCACTGCCATAGACCAAGAACCACGAACACTAGAATGAGTAAAAACGAAGTGAAAACCAAATGAGAATGAGTGAGAAAATGTAATATGCTAACAACCAAATAGACTTTGGCGTCATATTTATTAAAAATGGCCATTGCTGCCGGCGGCGCCACCGTCAATATTTTAAATTACCTGTACCGTAGTCGTAATTCCTAGTTCCATGACCTGTACCTACAAGCCATAGACGAATAATATTTACTAAGCTACAAGCCTACGATGCATATACAAGTCGTCGTAGCACAGTATATGGAGGAGATACAGTAGTTTGTAGCGGTGGGTCGTAATCGCTTTTACACGTAATCGGTTGTACGTAGTTTCGCGGGTACGCGTAATCTGTTTCAGTAACGATTATTTTCGTAACTAGTTACATCCATAAACAAAGCGACGATTTGTACACCTACTACACTAGCGGCACGCTATGATGGCCGGTTTGACACATTACAATAGTGATGTGGAATGTCAATTTATTCTCGAACAAAAAACAATTAAGTTTTGTTTTTGTACCTGATTAAATAGGTTTAATAAAACAAAAATGTATATGTTTATTTAATTTATTTGAACGAACTGAATATTTGAATGAAAATGAATATACATACTTTATATGCACACAAGAAACATATGAATACAAAAGATACCAAAAAAGGTACCACAAAAGGCCATAATTAATCAGATTCGTCCATACTACTATTTTCACTGTCGTCACTGCTATCATCACCTACATTAATAATTATATGTTCGTTTTCTATAATATTATCTATTTTCACATCTCTTTCATAATCTTTCCCTAAAGAACTTTCCCCACCGAAGAATAATCCAGCTTCCTTCAGTGAATGCACCAACTTTTTTCTTGTTGGATACTCCTTCTGTAAATAGTAGCCGTAAACATGTCTTCGGATAGCATCGGCATCAAAGCTATCGATGCCTACGACTGGTTTTGCTCGTTTTCTCTTTTTTGGTGTGTGAAGTTTATTTTCTTCTGTGCCAGTCTCGCCATATTTTTTTTTAGTTATCCGTCTAACAGTTCGTTGTCCAATATTAAGCGCATCAGCTACGCGTTCAACCACTGACGTTATAGGTAAAATTGGCCCTCCATTTTGAGCTTCACGATCGAAATAGTTACGAAGGCGTATTACGAACTCACGTGTCTGACTATTTAGAACAGTTCTCTGCGTACGTTCGGTCATATCGACGAAATCCACAACAAAGGGCTTGAACAGAGTCCAAATTAACGAGCAAGGGTCAACAGTAATGCAGTATCAATATTTGAAATCCAAAGCCAGGTCAAAACTATATCACAATCGCATTGCACTGACAGTTTATACTTTTCGAAGCAACGTCAATTCGAAACTGCTTTGTTTTGCATTGAGCATTGACGCGAGTTTGCCGGAGGTAGTAGTTGTGCTAGCCAGCGATCCTATGTGACGATCGTATTAGATTCCATTTTTAAAAATTTTCAATTTAGAAAACCAAATGCCGAGTTGTGGTATATATCATATAAAAATAAAAATTTTACCTTTTGTATGAAACAGCTGATATTTTTTTGCGATTTCAGAGGTTTGTCCACATAGTGAAAATTGTTCATATTCACAAGTACATTCACCCCTTAAATGGTGCAAACTGATTTTTCTACACTTGTATACATTTTAGAAATCAATTTAATAAATAAATTTTGAGTCCTAAACCTAAAACTACATTCGATAAAATTTATGAATCTCTGCACATCACTATCGTCAATAAAGTAATACAATTATTTCCTTCAAAGTCGTTATCAATTAATACGGAACTTCATGAGCGGACAAACGTCAAACCGGCCATCATAGCGTGCCGCTAGTTTACTTACATGATCGTTACGCTTACGACTATAGAGACGATATAATATCATCTACAAGACAAACTGTTACGAGTTAAAAATTATCAGTTTTATTTATTATTTTAAATTTTAAATAATTTTGTCCAATCGGGCAATAGTAAATAAACGAATGAAAAATTTAGTAAGTGAATGAACTTTCCTCCTCTATCCAGGCTTAGAACTGGCAAATCTATGGATTAGAAATTTGAGTATTTTATATATTTTTTTATTGTTTACGTTATGCAGGCGTATTTAGAAGTTAATATTTTAGATTAATTAAATTTAATGTATAGTTATGAGTTATTTTTTACAGAACACTATTTAAAGTAGGTCTATTATGTATACTTAAGTATACAAAATAGGTACATAAATATGCAATTTTTAGTAAATTTTAAATCAATTTGGATCTAAAATAGTTTTACATTTAAATATTACTAGCGGGCATCACCCGCAACTTCGTCCGCGTGGATATAGTTTTTAAAATTCATGGTATACCAACCATACCATATAACCATGCAAAAAATCACGTCGATCCGTAGCCCTGTTGCGGCGTGATTGAAGGACAAACCAAGAAACCAAAAAACCAAAACACCAACAAACCAACAAACAAACACACTTTCACATTTATAATATTAGTAAGGATGTTAACTGTGTGTTAGATATGCACGTGACGCAACATTCATCAATAGTCCATTACACAGGTAAACTAATAAAATAAGTCTAAAATTAGAACTAAAAAAACCCAATCCCAGGTCAAGTTTTCTCCCGACAATTACTATTATTAAAGAAACATACCTACATACTTAAGAAACATAATGAACTTTGTCGCAAGCATATAACGCACAAGTTCGCATAATCTTTATTTGCCATGTCAAAGTTTGTAGTAAAACAAACTATAACTCATTCTTTTTATTGTACAGATTACGTACCAGCCGACCTACCTGCTCGCTAGCTCAAATATCCCGAGACGTTGGCGAAATATTTATGTTAAGTGTGTCATACGCATACAATCAATTGAAGTGGTTGTAACTTGTAACTTGTTTAAGTGGATGTGATAAGTGATGTGAGTTGAAGTACCCAGTGTCTGTGATTCGGTTACGCGCCGCGTCACTTCAACGCGTTGTTTATGAAGTGCTTACGTAAAATAATCGTTACATTCTGAACCACGAAACTACGTATTCGATTATCAGTCGCACAACTAGTTTCTCGAACCGATTACGTTACAAAACGCCCACTACTAGTAGTTTGACGCCTTTGATCTCGTGGTTGTCACAAGGAAACAATGGGGTTTTAGATTTTAATTAGTTTTAATTTAATGAGTAAATTTAGGTTTAATATAGTATTGTATATATGTATTTAGGTGAAAACATTAAATAATTTATTAAAATGGTTAAAAAAAATTCAATTAATATTTATATTTTGTATATTTCAGATCAACATCACAATGAACAATATTATTATTTTAAACAATAATAATTAATCAATAATCAAAAAAGTATTAGTTGAGTCATCGATTTGTGAGAAGAAAGATTTGGCTTTCAATATGATTATCTATTTTATAATAATACTCGCTGATACACGTGACTTTATCCGCTTGGGCAGAACACCTGCAGCATCAGGATTGAGGAGTTGGGTCCCGGAATTTAACCATGTAGTGTTTACTTGGTACCTAAAACAACTATTCATAATCGACAGTTAACAAATAACCATAGTACAGTGGTGGGCAGTAACCCTGCAGCATCAGGATTGAAGAGTTAGAACCCGAAGTTTTTAGGGAACCATCTCACAAAATGTCTATATCGATTAAAAAAAATTACGCAAATCGGTTTAGAAATCACGGAGATTCGATATGCACATGCTTTGAAAAATACAACTTCGTTTTTGAAAGTCGGTTAAAGTCCGAATAAAACCGGTCCAGCCGTTCCCGAGATAAGTAGGAACAAGCAGACAGACAGACAGATAGATAGACAGACAGTCAAAAAATTTAAAAATGAATGTTTTGTTTAAGTACCGAACCGAATAAATACATTTAGTAAAAATCTGTTATTTTGACATTACAAACAGCTAACTAAATTTTATTTATATAAAATATGATGTATGTCTATATAGAGTATAGATATACTCGTAGATGTCTAAATAATACTTAATAAATAAATAAATTTCAATAAATTAACCGTCCAATAATAATAGATTTTACGCAAGCGTAATACGACAACCTTTTACAAAAGCTTTTTAATGTAGCTCCCATGTAGGCCGCGATTACTTGGGACTACCTCGTTCCGCACTTACCGCACCCACCGCATGATTGCCCACTGGAACTAGGAATTACGACTACCTACGTCAGTTTTTGAACCCGGCTGTATCAGGGAAATAGGCTTGGGCCTAAGTCACTACAGAGAGCGCTCAATTAGTTCATAATCCAAGGATGAACTAGTTCGCTCTATTAGTTCATTAGTTCTTTTTTTGAAATAATTTAGTAAGAACAATAAATAAAGAAAAAAAAATTAATTTTAATTAAACTTACCGTAAAATAAGACATAAATGGTACCTATTAGTATTCTGTTTGATAATTAGCCAGCAATACTTCAGTTGACGATTGTTATGATTTCATATGATTTGATAAAATTTCAACCATGGGGATTTGAAGTTGTTTAGTATCGATATCGATTATCGAAATATCAAGGCGCGCACAGTAAAAGTAAATAACTCGGTTGGTCAAGTCAGTATATTATAATGTACTCTGTGGTTGGTCACATCGCGCCAGTCTAGTAAAGTGGACGCTAACAGAAATATAAAAAGAACTAAGAGCGGGATTTTCAATGAACTAGTTCGCATAGTTCACCTAAAGGAGCGCTCTTCCCACCTAGGTCGTTCGCGAACTACCCAAGACTACAGGGAAATACAATTTAAGAAATTCCAATTTCGTCGTGTGAAACACAAAAAACTCAAATCTTAATCAAATATTTGAGCAAAACTTAGCTGAGTTTTGGTTGAATGCTCAATTCAGTAATCGGCCGGAAAACACTAGTTTTATGACGTCATATAGCGTTTAAAACCGCATAATATTATAAACTGTTTACTAACATGTCCCAGGGCCACCAAATTCATAAAACTCTTAAAATGGAATTTTAATAAAATTTTATTTTTTATAAATGAATATTAAATTTTTTAAATTATACCTAATAAATAGCTGCTGGTAAAATGTTATGGATATATTTCATTTTCAAATTAATTATTTTTTTTCTAAAAGTATCCACTTTGCACCAATAATAATTTAAGAATTTCCAACTCTGAAAACTATGAATACATATATGTCTAGAAGGAGTATCGCGCTACTAAAGAACGAAAAAAAACAGGCCAATGAGAATATGCTAGTGTGCGTGACGTGAGTGCCGCGCATGCGCGGCGTGGATTACTGAGCGTGCGTAATGATACCAGGTACGCAGGTGATTCAAATAAAATGGGGAGAATTATGTCATTAAAATTTTTAAACTTTAAAAATAAAATTAATATCTACTTTTTTTTTAATTTTTATCATAAAACAATAATTTTATTACTACCTTTAACTATAGTGAGTTATTGTATTTAGTATTTTGTTTTAGATAAATGGTTTCCAAAATTTTAAAAAGTCAGCGCCATATTGAAATTCTTTGTTATTGCACCGATGTCGTTCAAAATCGATATTTAGGGTTCCCTGGGGTCAAGAAAGACGAATTGGTGGCCAAAATTTTAAAAAGTCAGCGCCATATTGAAATTCTTTGTTATTGCACCGATGTCGTTCAAAATCGATATTTAGGGTTCCCTGGGGTCAAGAAAGACGAATTGGTGGCCAAAATTTTAAAAAGTCAGCGCCATATTGAAATTCTTTGTTATTGCACCGATGTCGTTCAAAATCGATATTTAGGGTTCCCTGGGGTCAAGAAAGACGAATTGGTCGCCAAAATTTTAAAAAGTCAGCGCCATATTGAAATTCTTTGTTATTGCACCGATGTCGTTCAAAATCGATATTTAGGGTTCCCTGGGGTCAAAAAAGACGAATTGGTTGCCAAAATTTTAAAAAGTCAGCGCAATACTGATAATCTATATTTAGGGTCCCCAAGCGTCAATAACAAAAAATTTCAACATGGCGCTGACTTTTCAACATTTTGGCAACTATTCCCTCTCTTTTGACGCTAGGGGACCTTAAATATCGATTTTGAACTACATCGGTGCAATAACAAAGAATTTCAATATGGCGCTGACTTTTTAAAATTTTGGCGACCAATTCGTCTTTCTTGACCCCAGGGAACCCTAAATATCGATTTTGAACGACATCGGTGCAATAACAAAGAATTTCAATATGGCGCTGACTTTTTAAAATTTTGGCCACCAATTCGTCTTTCTTGACCCCAGGGAACCCTAAATATCGATTTTGAACGACATCGGTGCAATAACAAAGAATTTCAATATGGCGCTGACTTTTTAAAATTTTGGCCACCAATTCGTCTTTCTTGACCCCAGGGAACCCTAAATATCGATTTTGAACGACATCGGTGCAATAACAAAGAATTTCAATATGGCGCTGACTTTTTAAAATTTTGGCCACCAATTCGTCTTTCTTGACCCCAGGGAACCCTAAATATCGATTTTGAACGACATCGGTGCAATAACAAAGAATTTCAATATGGCGCTGACTTTTAAAAATTTTGGCAACCATTTCCTATTTTTGATCCAACTCGATCGGTGAATCGCTAAATCGCTAAAGTCATAAAAACTCGCTCCCGGTAAAATATTCGTTTAAAAAAATAAAAAAAAATTTAAGATGAATATAAGTAAAAGAAAATCAGAAACGAAAAAGTTAAAAAAAAATCGGCCAAGTGCGAGTCGGGCCTCGCTCTTTTAGGGTTCCGTTAAAAAAAATTAAATTAAAATTTTTTCATGTACCCATGGAAATATTTTTATTTAATTTTTTTAATTTAATTTAATTTTTATTATTTGTTGTTATAGCGGCAACAGAAATACATAATATGTGAAAATTTCATCTGTCTATCTATTACGGTTTACGAGATACAGCCCGCTGACAGACGGACGGACGGACGGACGGACGGACGGACAGCGTAGGCTTAGTAATAGGGTCCCGTTGGTACCCTTTGGGTACGGAACCCTAAAAATGAGAGGGGAATTTTTGAGTTCGATTATCGATGGAGACAATTTCGAAATTTATAATTTCTGAAATATCTCAGATCTGGTCTGGTGGGAGGCTTCGGCCGTGGCTAGTTACCATTCTACCATCAAAGACGTATCGCTAAGCTATTTAGCGTTCCGGCTCGATAGCGTGCAAAAATTTAATAAATCCTAGCTTATCCCTTTCCAAGTTAGCCCGTTACCATCTAAACTGCATCGTCACTTACCATCAGGTGAGATCGTAGAACAAGGACTGTCTTGGAAAGAAAATTAAAAATGACATTATCTGCAATCGCTTTTCGAATATTATCGGTATCTACATTCTAAGGTTTCATTATTTATTAGGGAAATTTTGGGTTCGTAAACTGGCAACACACATTAAATGGCGAACTCTAATTTAATTATTTTCTACAAATTTCAATTTCTTATTTTGCAGGAACTGATGTGCTTGAATGTTATTTACTGATGGTAGGTGATGTTATTGGTTATTTTAGATCGTCCTGTTAAGTTTTTTTCACATTTTATTTACCAAAAACCGCCATTTAAAAAAACAAAATATTGGCTCGCGAGCTCCATATCTGGTGATGACCTAATTCAAACTGAGCACGGGAAAAGGGCGTGAACCACATGTGGCAGCACAAATTTTCGACGCATTCACAGCCTTTAGGCTCCATCTTGTAAATCTTTGTCTGAAAATTAGAATTAATGGTTGGGAATAAAAGCTTCAACTATTATTAAATGAAAAACTATTTAAGACAATTTTCTAGTTTTATTGTATAAATATGAATAAAATAAAGACACTTAAAAATAAAAATACTTAATAAATAAATGCACTGAATAATAACAATTTAACATGTTAATTAATTTTGACTTTGAGATCTTCCTGTTTTCCTGCCCATAACTGGGCTACCTCCCATTTGTCTCAACAAACCCCTCAGTCCACGGGCCTCCCTTACGCCTCCTTCATACTGTTCTGATGGTATAGCAGAAAAATCATCAACCAATGGTAGGGGCCCACTGAGTCTTTCTGAGTACTGAGCTAAACGTGATTGGTGGCAAATTGGTGATGTCTTTTCTGAGGCTGACTGTGGCTGGAAAAAAATTATTAGATATAAGCCGTGTCAATAAAGAAAGGAATCTGAAATGGCGGCTTGTACTTGTAATGACAGGCACAGGTTGGACCGTCAGCAAAAAACGAAGCGAAGCTGAGCTGCTATATGTGTAGCTATACAGACACACATTGTATGTTTATATTATTTATTTAGTATTTGTGTTGATACCTTATTCATTTATGTACCTATATTATGTTATTAAATATACCTATATATTACTATTGATTTATATAGTTAGCACATGTTTAATATCTCTAGGTATTTATTTATTTCTTGTTATCTTTAAGTCCTCTAACTTATCTTGTATGTTTCGCGTCAGGTCGCAACGTATTTTATATTTCTTCTTCAAAATATTTTGTAACATTATATACGATTTCACCCTCATCACTTCGAAGAATATTTCCTCGTTTCGCGTAAACGCTCATTAAATTAAAGCTCATTTTTAAACGTAAGATAATTATTGACCAATAAACAGCATACGAACAACAATAACAACGAAAAAACTTAACAGAAAACAAGACAAAGAACAGTAACAAAAACACAGTGTGCAAGCAGATACAGACTGATAATTTTTTTGCGTGCTGTAACGACGTGTGCGAGTGAGAGGGAATGATTAGCGACGCCATTTACAATTCCTTTCTTTAATGACACGGGTTATACAATGAAGAACACCTGTGTTTCAAATGTTTTCTTAACAAATCATTAGATTATTTATTATTAGTACACATGTTTAGTTAGTTCTGTAAAAATTTTTTGAACTGTCCCCTAGGAGGTAGGACTTCTCCTGATCACTAAAACAGTGATTTTGTGACAACTATTGAACCCGTTCATGAGGATTCAGCAAGGGATGTTCGTCCTAGTTGCAATAGGGCATAATTTCCTCTCATTATTCCCAAAGATTATCACTAATATCTGATAATAATCATCATTCAACATAGGAGTTGAAAACACACTCTTGAGTTCTGGACCTGGGAAACCACCTCATAAATAACCCAAAAGACCCCTACTATGAATAAATCGATGGAAAAGGGCCCTTATCTTCTGCAAGGAGGAGACATAAGTGTATTTAACGTTTATCTTACTTTTCCCTTTAGTGTAGTTATTTCATCCTGCAGTCTTTTCACTAAAGCTGCATCACTCTCATAACTGGTGAGGGTAGGTTGTGGCATACATTGGAATACAGTAGCCAAGAGATTGTGAAGTGACACTAGTACACTGTCCTGCCAGGCCCGTGTGTAGTACAGACTGAATGATGGATTTTCTTCAGGCTTTTGTACATAGGGCAACACTGTAAGAGAAACTGTCAATTAGTATCTAGACCAAGAACTAAGCAGACAAACAAATTGAACTGCACACCAAATTGCAAATGCATTTGAACGCAGTTGACTTAACTCCATTTAAACGGCTGACTGACTGATGCTGCTTAAGCGCACTTCTAGTACAATGTCTTTTCTACATCCTTAAGGAAAAACCTTTCAGAGGAACTTTTGAAGACATGCTGTGGTTCCACCAAAGAAATTGGTTATGATGATAATATGAGGATGTAGGAACTACTTTTCTTGTGTTTTGTCAAAAATTTCCTACTTACTAAACCAGTCTCTCCATTCACTCTGTCCCTGCAGTTCTGGCAACATCTTTGAAAGAAATTCTGCTACCTTTTCATTCCTAACACCACCTGCACTCTGTGCTGCCGTTATGAGGTATAATTTGTACAAACTGTATTCTATTTTACGTACAGCTGGAAAAAGAATGAAATTTTAAGAAAATACAGTTTATTGTACACAATTACACAGTAAAAGCAGCTGTAGTCGAAAACATTACTCTCAGTGGCTTTATTGCTATTAAGCACTATGCACTAAAATGCATCATAGAAAAGGAACTATAAACAGAAACATTAGCTGTATAGGGACTAGGGTGTTCAAAAGTAAATAAAATATGATATGACGCTAATATTATACTAGTGGTTCGCCCCGAACTGAGACCTCGCGGTAACGGTATCCCATGATTATTCATTCAATCGATACATGATAACCAAAACTGACATTATTATTATGCCCGTTTTCACCAAACATACCTAAATCATCCCCTAAGTAGGAGTCTCTTAACGTAGGTAGCTCCTAAATACAATCCTAAGTCCTAACATCCGTCCCAATATCCTTTTAGGTGTCCCGTACAGGATCGTGATAAATAAGTTGACAGAAAACATCAATCACCTAACTTATAGGTAGCCCGTAAAGGTTAGGGAACGTTAGTGAAAACATTGAATTATTATGTAGGTACTAACGAGTGAAACCGGGTTACGGGCATCTGTACAAATCGTCATCTATCGACGCGAATAGAAAATATACAATATTTAACTAAAATTTAACTAAAAAATAATTTTAATTGAATAATATGGTACAAAAAAAATTACAATACAATTATTGTATTATAATAAGTAACTAAATAATAATGGTCGACGCAAAACTGTTTTTGGGATAGGTCGTTAGTCGTAACTCGTAGTTCCATGGGAATAGTTACTGACTGCGCCATCTATTAGCATTATTGTGAAGCTATGTTGATGCTATATGAATTACTGATGTACATTAAAAATTAAATAATCTCGTTTCTTTATAATATTCATAAAATTTTAGTATTTGTTGTTCAAGTACAGGATATAAGTGACCTAAAAACATAAAATCAGTTTGAAAATCCATATCGGATTTTCCTAGAGAGCGTCTTCAAGCGAGCGTATAAAATCGCCACTTTGAAAGCCCCCCATTTCGTCAATTTTAAGGGAAAAATTAAAAAAAAAAATATTTTTGTACTCAGTTCAAAATTATCTTTAAAATGATACGTAACAATTTTATGTAACGCGATATTTTTTTTTTTACTTCGCATTCGCTTCTATGAGAGCCCCCCTGAAATAAAGATTTTTATAACTTTTTAAGCCATTTTCGGCTGGAGGCCATCGGTTTACATATTATATCTAAATTTGAAGTAATTACGTTCAGTAATTCAAAAGTTATAAGGCTCTGACAGACGGACGGACGGACGGACGGACAAGTGCAAATCGCTCTAGTTAACTCAGAGACCTCGCTTCGCTCGGTCAATTATAATAGGTAAATACATAATATATTATGTACAAGAGTTAAATAAAATATGATATATGACACTAATATTATATTTTAATAGGTAAATACATAATATATTATGTACAAATATCATTGTCTCAATACAGGGTTACAGGAAAAGTCGACCTAGATCCGTTAAGGGCGTGTAGTACACATCATTTCTGAATGATTTCACTATGGAACCCCCCATCCTAAACTTAACCGTTTTCGAGCTATTCGAGTTTTAATTTTTTTTATGAAAATGCCCAATTTTTCGGCTATTGAATTGAATATTTTGAATTTTTTTGACTTTTATGATTATTTTTTTGGTTTTTTACATGAAGAATGAGATGCTTAATGACCTCAATGACTAAAATTGCACGTAAGTTAACTAAATAGGTCATTGTAGACGATCGAAACTTAAGAAAATAAGTACAAATTATAAAAAAATATTTTTCTTTTCTGGATATCTCAAAAAATTATTATGGCACTTGCTCTGCAGATGTGCTTAAAAACATCTACATTTTATCAGCTATCCAACGAGGTATAACAACCTAGGGTTGTATTTAAACTCATAGAAAAAAACACAGTTGAAAAGGTTCAGGTAGTAGGTCTAACGGGTCCCTCGGCTATTGTTCTTCAAGTTAATCCGGTGCGTGTGAGCGAGACAACTTACGATTTATGCAGGTGAGAGTGAGAAAAATAATGTGCAAAAACAAGTTTGGGGATACAACATGCCCATTGTTTTGTATTTGGTCGTTTGTTTGCTTGCCATCCATTTTAGTCTGCTCATGCGATTCGTCCATGGTAGATGCGAATTATTGTGCTTTCGGATTCCCACACGACTTGGCTTTGTTTCTGGACTGATTTTTCTAACTGTGACTACTGTGCTTGTTTACTGGACTCTGATTTGTGCTTGTGATACTGGACTGTTGAAAATGGCAACATACTCGAACGAAGAATATGCGGATATGCTTATCTGCTACGGATACTGCAATTGCGTGTCCGCACAAGCTCGGGCTGAGTACATATGACGCTATCCCGACCGTCGAGTACCTGATGTGAGCGTTTTCGACGGAGTTTACCGACGACTTCGTGAAACTGGCTCTGTTTCGCGACGACGTACGGACTTAGGAAGACCACGTGTCATTGATGACAACGAGGAACAAGACAATGAAATCGTAGAACGGTTCAGAAGAGACCCAACCACTTCGACCAATATTGTTGCCCGTGAACTGGGCCTAACTCAGTGGAAAGTGTGGTTTACGGTTCATACGGCAGGCCTGTATCCATACCACTACACGCCGGTACATGTAATTGAAGAAGGAGATCCCGCGAGACGCATGGACTTCTGCAGATTCATGCTCAATGCAGATATCGAGGACCCGAATTTCCTAAAATTGCTAACCTAACATCTACAGTTAAATTATACACAAACACTAAACTTATGAACATCAAACAACTCCATACATACTACACTTGCATATTAATAAGAAAAATCCTCAACAAATCCATTCACACACACATAACTTTTACTAAAATACACCAGGTGCAAAGTCGAAGCAGTCGTAGAGGAGATCACATATTACTGCCACACACACATACTGCCCAAGGTAAAAGAAATATAAAGTTTGCAGGAGTGCAAGTTTATAATAAATTACCGAAGGAGGTGAAGAATGCGACTTCGTTCAACATATTTAAACGCAAACTGAAGAAACATGTACTTCATGATATAAATTTGCTCAAATGATTTTAATTTAACTTACTGGTGTGAACTACACTGTGGCAACGATATCGCATTCTTCAACCAGAGTCCATGACGGATTTTTGAGGGTAGATTTGGAACGAAAAGTAAATTGTATAAGCATCTGACTGCCAAATTTAAACTGTATAATTGTTTTTCTCTATAAGTGAATTTTGTAAAATTCGTTGAGAAAATAAATTCTTTAACCTGAAAATTAATATTGTGGACAGATGAATCCAAATTCGATAAGGACGGGATTACTAATTACCATAATGCACACTATTGGGCTCCTAAAGAACTAGGCAATCCAAATAAGAAAAGAGTAAAGGGGTCACAACGACGATTTAGTGTAAATGTGTGGATAGGCATCATTTCCAACCATTTGATTGGGCCTTACTTTCTTCCAGACAATCTGAATGGTGAAACTTATGAAAATTTCTTAAGAGGTGACTTAGGTGACCTACTAGATGATCTCCCATTACAATCACTGCGGGACATGTGGTTTCAACATGATGGCTGCCCTGCTCATTCCAGAAGAAGCGTTAGGGAATGGTTGGACACTAACTATCCTAACAAATGGATTGGACGAGGTGGGCCTTTACCCTGGCCAGCCAGATGTCCCGACCTGACCCCCATGGATTTTTATGTATGGGGGCACATGAAGAGCCTCGTTTACAGTGAGCCCAACCCCATATCGTCAGTGGAAGTTCTCAAAGAAAGGATAATTAATGCTGCTAACGACATAAGAACATTAACCACTGGTGTAGTGAAAAGTGGACTACGTGAAAGAATGAGAAAATGTGTGCGAAATAGAGGTGGACACGTAGAACATGAACTATAAAAATTTATTCAAAAACATTAGGTGAATAAATGTTATTTTGAACTGATTTATTGTTTCATTTAGCTTACTACAATCACCGACGATCTGTACGCCAACTATGAGTTGAGCGTGAGTGACTTTGTATGCGAACTAGCGTTAACAACGCACCGATTACGTTATTTTCCAAACAAAAGCCAGTAACTAGTCACTTACGCTCAACTAATAGTTGGCGTACGGTCATTATTTGTACGATCGACGATCTGAACAAAAAAAAATGCTATAAAAACTGAATGATCTCCTAGGTCAGGATAGCGGGACATCGATGGATGCATGAAGGTTGTACCTAGCCGAGGGAGGCCTATGTTCAGTAGTGGAAGCCAGTAGGCTGAAATGATGATGCTGAACTTAAGTCAAATTAATTAGATTAAATAAGCGCTATTTATTCTGACTGCCATGTAGCCTTAGAAACTAAGTTTCACCTTTGAGGTTAATAAATACCCTAGAGTGTTATACCTCGTTGGATAGCTGATAAAATGTAGATGTTTTTAAGCACATCTGCAGAGCAAGTGCCATAATAATTTTTTGAGATATTGAAGTGTATGAGACGTAATTAGTAAAACCACCGCTATTCACGACGACTCGTTTATTACTGATTGCTGTACAGCGCGTAATTAGAAAGTAGGTTGGTAGGTACCTATACATAGGTGATGATAGGTGTATACACATCATTCCTCCACACTTAGTTTTTGAAACCTGACAACAAAGAACATAAAACATTTGTTACTAAACTTAAATTTATAAATGTTATCTGAGTACCTACTTACTAAATATATTTTTTTTATAATCGAAATTTGTGTACACTTTTTTTCTTTCCCGCTTTTGATGCGAGAGAGTGGGCGACGGCGGCGGCGGCGGCGGCGCGTTTGGGACGCGGTGTTGCCGGGGCGCCTGCGCCTCGTCACACACGGCCGACGCGGATGGTTCGTCCGGTAACGCGGCCGCCGCGTGACGAGATTCAGCGAGCCCTCGCTCACACTCTCCATCCTCACAATCTCTCCATTCTTCACCATCACCACTACCATCGTCTGCCACACATTCGGCAGCTGGCGACGATGTCGTTCGAGCTTCATCAGTTCCTTTTTCCACCACCTGCTCGTCCGCGCGTTGGGTGTTCGCGGGCGTTAAGCAATGATTATTATCATTCCCACTGGCGCTTGCGATCTCGATAGAGGGGGGCGGAGAAAAGACCTGATAGGGCTCACTCTCGACATTCTCTTGTCCAGTATATCGAATTATTTGATCCACGTGTCTAATAACGCAAATTTCAAGATCGTGGATAAAAACTTTATACATTTTATTTCCTACCTTGGCTTTTATGGATCCTAACTGCCAAGTTTCCTTCCGTGCACTGTACCCTCTGGCCCAAACAACGTCTCCGATGTTAAAATGTCTTTTCCTCGGCACCGCTTGTAAATCTGGGTAAGTGTTACTCGTAGGTAGAATTAAGTCGAGGCGAGATCGCAGATTTCTACCAAACATTAACTTGGCCGGTGTTTCGCCCGTGGTACAGTGCACGGTATTTCTATAATTAAATAAATAACCTAATAATAATTCGTGAGTTTGCTGAATTGACGAACTATCTTTTAAAATGCATTTTAACATTTATTTACATGTTCTAACCGAGTTCTCAGCTTGACCGTTACTGGGCGGGTGATATATGGGTGTCGTCATATATTTAATGCCGTTACTTGAACAAAAGCTCTTAAACTCGTTAGAATTAATTTTAACATCGTTATCGGAAACCAGCACCTCGGGGAGACCTAAAGATGAAAAAATAATCTTTAATTTCCCTATTAAGGCCTTTGTCGACGTGCCATTATTCATATATAGGCACTCAACCCATTTGCTAAAGGCATCGACCACTACTAGGTACATCCGTTGGTCGACGGTCATGTAGTCAATATGTATTCGCTGCCAGGGCCCGGCGGCGGCAGGCCAGGGCGCGGGGGGGTCGCGCGGCGGCGCGGGGCGCGCCTGCACGCACGTCTCGCATGAACCGATCCAGCGCTCGATCTGCGCGTCCATCTGAGGCCACCACATGCGTTGACGTGCATTGCTTTTACTCTTAACGATGCCCAAGTGAGAATCGTGTAGTTCGCGCAACATCTTTTCTCTTAAGGCTGACGGTATGACTATCCTATGACCCCTAAATAGGCAACCGTTTTCAAACTGCAAATCCGACTTGCACTGAAAGTAAGGTAAAATCGATTTACAGCCTATTTTGCGAGGCCAACCTTGTTTCATATATCTTATAACTGTTTGCAAGGTGGCGTCGCTCTCCGTCATTCGTATGACGTCATGAATTGTTATCGCCGCGGGAGTTTCGTCTAGAAATTTCAGCGCGTAGCGAGTATATACGTCATCTTGATCGGAAAAATCGCCCGTACTATGCTTTAAGGGCGCGCGAGAGAAATAATCAGCTATCATATTATTATCGCTAGACACATACTGAACCGTATAATTATAAGCGGACAAAATAATTGCGTATCTCTGTAATCGAAGCGCTGTCGTCACCGGTATACCTGTCTTACTATTAAAAATAGACACTAAAGGCCTATGGTCGGTTTTTAATATGAAGGGTTCTTTACAACCATACAAGTATTGGTGGAAACGTTTCACACCGAATATGATAGCGGTCGCCTCCTTCTGTATCTGACTATAGTTCCTTTCGCTGGCTGTGAGCGAACGTGATGCGTACGCCAGAGGCCGCTCGCTGCCGTCCCCGGCGCGCTGCGACAGCACGGCCCCGAGCCCGGCGGGGCTCGCGTCCACCGCCAGCACGAGTTGCGCTCCGGGCTCGAAGTGGGCGAGCACGCGCTCCGAGGCGAGATGTCGGCGCACCGCCGCCATTCTGCTGCGCTGTCGTTCGCCCCACTCCCACGGAGCGTCACTACGTAAAAGCTCGTGAAGTGGACTCAATAAAGCCGACGCGTTAGGAATAAACTGCCTATAATAATTAACGACACCTAAAAATCTTTTAACTTCGGTCGCGTTATTCGGTTCCGGTGCACTGATTATAGCTTCGACCTTATCCGGGCAAGCTGATAGCCCAGCCTTACTTATTACATACCCTAGGTACTTGACGCTTTTTTTTAAAAAATCGCACTTCTTCCTCTCCAAGCGTAAGCCCGCGTTAGACAATCTGCTTAGAACCTCGCCTAGCCTTTGTAAGTGCGAGTTCCTATCGCGGCCCGTAATACAAATATCGTCGAGCCAGACGCTAACGCCATCGATTCCCGCGAGAAGAGATTCCATTGACTTTTGGAAAATTGCAGGGGCATTGGCCAATCCGTACACTAATCTAGTGTACTTGAAAAGTCCCATGTGGGTATTTATTGACGTAAGCTCCTGAGAAGAATCGTCTAGAATGAATTGGTTATAAGCGTTTTTTAAGTCTATTTTGCTATATCTCTCTCCCCCTCCTATTTTCGCAAATACCTCCTCTATTCGGGGCAGAGGATATTTTTCAATTAGAAGATCCTTATTCAATGTAACAGAAAAATCACTTGCAATTTTTACTTGGCCGTTGGCTTTTAATACGGGCACTATCGGTGTAGCATATTGAGAATAATTAACTGGAACTAAAATGCCTGCACGGACTAATCTATCGAGCTCTTGTTCAACCTTGTCTTTTAGGGCGAAAGGTACGGTGCGCGGTTTAAAAAATTTTGGAACTGCATTATCTTTAAGTTGTAATTTAACTTTAAATTTATTAAACGAACCCAGTTCATCTCGCCACAGATCAGGATACTTTTCTAACAAACTTTGTACATCTGTATCCTCACACAAAGAGTTAATTTTAGTAGTAATAATAAGGTTGAAGGCGGTCATAAAATCCCTACCTAACAGGGGCGGGCCCCCGTCTCTAATAACATAAACTTTAAGATTTTTTTTTAAATTATTGAAATAGGCTTCAATTATAAAATACCCTAAGGGTGAGATTTTATGCCCACTATACATACACATTTTTACATTACTCTTTGTCAATTTATAATTTGCAAACTTATCCTTATATAATGAATCTGAAATGACACAAACACTAGAGCCTGAATCCAGTTCCATAGTTAATTTTTTATTTCCTAACAATAAGTCCACTAGAATAGGTTTATCACTCACGTACCTTATGTTAAAATTTTGGCATTCCTCACAGGCCTCTTGGCCTTCATCGGAAGCCTCCTCATTGTCGACATGGTATACGCCCGAACGAACATTGGGACACGTTTTTTTTAAATGACCTTTCACAAAACACTTTTTGCACTTGTAACTTTTATAGAAACACTGGTCACTTCTGTGATTTTTTAATCCACAAACTTTGCAGCGCGGCGCATCGCGAAACTTCGCTGAGTCACCGTCGCTCGCGCCCGCGTTCCCGCCGGCGCGGTCTCTCCGAGCCTGCGGGGCGCGGCCACCGCGACCCTGGAATTTCGCTCGGAATAGCGGCTCCTCCTTTACTTGAACTTCACCTGCAGCCGGTAACGCCTTCGCCTTTTTGGCGCACTCCGCCTGTTCCGCCAGCTCGATCGCTCGAGACAGCGTAAGCGAGGACGGCTTCTGTTCAAACAGCTTATCGCGTTCCGGTCCTGAACCCAAGCCGAGGACGAAACGATCTACTAAGTTCGTTTCCAATGCGGTGCCGAAGTCGCAATACGTTGCCAGACCCCTTAGTCGCGCCGCCCAGTCCCCTAACGATTCGCCTGGACTCCTGCTCGCTCCATAAAACTTTGCCTTCTCTGCGAATGAGCACTGCTTCAGCTTAAAATGGCTGTCGAGTAATCCAACAAGTCCCTCGTAACCAAATGACTCCAACTCTTGAGGGTACGCAAGGTTACGAATTAAGCGGTACGTCTCGTTGGTGACGTGGGTGAGAAGAACTCCGGTTTTATTTTCCTCGTCTTTCACGTCGTTAATTTTAAGAAACTGCACTAGTTTTCCTTTGAATATTTGCCATTCACTCGATTTATGGTCGAATATTTGCAGATTTCCCAAATAGGCCGACATTTTACAAAAAAATAAAATAAAGTGGATAAGCAATCCCTCCACGTAGCCAAATGAAGTGTATGAGACGTAATTAGTAAAACCACCGCTATTCACGACGACTCGTTTATTACTGATTGCTGTTACAGCGCGTAATTAGAAAGTAGGTTGGTAGGTACCTATACATAGGTGATGATAGGTGTATACACATCAGATATCCAGAAAAGAAAAATATTTTTTTATAATTTGTACTTATTTTCTTAAGTTTCGATCGTCTACAATGACCTATTTAGTTAACTTAAGTGCAATTTTAGTCATTGAGGTCATTAAGCATCTCATTCTTCATGTAAATAACCAAAAAAATAATCATAAGAGTCAAAAAAATTCAAAATATTCAATTCAATAGCCGAAAAATTGGGCATTTTCATAAAAAAAATTAAAACTCGAATAGCTCGAAAACGGTTAAGTTTAGGATGGGGGGTTCCATAGTGAAATCATTCAGAAATGATGTGTACTACACGCCCTTAACGGATCTAGGTCGACTTTTCCTGTAACCCTGTATATATTTTTTAACTTGTTGTTTACATAATATGTTTTGTATAGTGAAGAGGGAGCTAGCTGTAGCTCTAGCTGTAGGATTTAGCTGTTTATGGGAAACATACAGACACACTTTTTCGCATTTATAAACTAATATGATTATGAATAGCCTTGACTTCACTGCTTAAAAGTAGTACAATAATAATATGGTACACACCAGGTTGTACATGAATTTCTAATTTCGAGAATACTAAACTATCGAGGTGTGACCAGTATTCTTTGAGTCCATTCAGGTCGGAAACATTTATATAATGCACAATTTGTTCCACAATTTTATCTACTCGGAATCCTTTGTCCTTATCCGATTTCAAGTCATTATCGAATGCTTTTACTGTAGTAGTGAAGCCTCTATATAGCAAATATTCTCTCACTAATTCATCAACGAGTTGTATGTGGGCCATAATAAATACACTATTTTGAATTTTCTTAAAATTTCATATCACTTATTTTGGTATAAATACCACAAGGTACTTACAAACTGAAAAATGAAAATTGATGAAAAGAAAATAATGCGCACAGAATACAACACACAGGGTCACAGGGAGCAATAGTCTGTGACTATATACATCCTTCTTCATGGTCATTGGTCTGTGAAACGAAACCTAAACACCAAAATCATGGCCAAAATCCCATGGTAGGTAGGAAATAGATGGAGATGAAGTATATAAAGTAACTACTAGTCAAGCCGGGTGTCATCCGCCATTTTATGAGCATTATGTACAACACATTATGTATTCACTCTTATTGGTTGAACTTCAGCTGTCAGCCTGTCAAGTAGTTGCGTGTTATTGGATTTGTGTCAATGGAGTATCGACTTGTCGATATTATTATAGGTGACGTTAAACGACTTGAATAAATTCTAATGCATTACTGCTCATCACCATATTATCAGATAATACAAGAAGTTTGGTGTTTATCTTATCTTCTTAATATACACGGTGCATGTAAAATACTCCTAAAAAAGCAAACCAGTTAATGTACGCAATGACTACGATCCACTGTTAAAGAATTTAAAAAAAGAGAAAACATTTCAATTGGATAAAAATTTAAATAATTGCTTTAATTGAAAACACCCTATAGCGAACGTAAGTAGGTACAAATACTGCGCGACGCAAGCCGCCTTGGCAGGCGAGCTGAGTACCTACTGTAGTACCTTGCTACTACCTACAAAGCGGCGCGGCGCGGCGTGCGCGCCGCTTTGTAGGTGCCGCCGCGTGCGGTGCGTCTTTGAGGTCATTCGCTTTTACTGGAATAGGTAGGACCTAATAATAAGAAACAAAAAAGTTTGTTAATTATGTACGAAAGTTACTAGCATAGTAATTGCCGATTATCTACCTACCTAGGCAAAGGTACGGGTACCTACTGTGCCTCATTCGATCAGCTGAGCTGGCAATGCAGGGCTCGAATTATTGATGTAGTTAGGTACCTACTTACTTAATTCCAACCTTCCTTTCATACGACTTCCAGAAACAATTTTTCTACATGAAATAAACATTTCATTTCAAATCCAACAAATAATTTGTAGATTACCTATGAGGTACCTCCCTGGCGCAGTGGTGAGCGCTGTGATGGTCTTATAGGTAACTGGCAGGTCTCGGGTTTGACTCCCGGCGGGGCTGATTCGGGAATTTATAATTTCTGAATTGTCTTTGGTCTGTTCTGATCGCCATGGATGGGGAGGCTTTGGTCGTGGCTATTTACCACCCTACCAAAGTCAAAGACGTACCGCCAAGCGATTTAATGTTCCGGCACGACGCGATGGCGTGTAAAAACCGTAGGGGTACCTGGATTGAATGTTCACTGCCATACCCCTTCCAAATTAGCCCGCTACCATCTTAGACTGCATTGTCACTTACCATCAGGTGAAATCGCAGTCAAGAACTATCTTGTCATCGAATAAAAAACCTACATGGGTTAGGAATAAAATAATAATATGGTGGGTTAGGAATAAAATAAGAATATGGTGGGTTAGGAATAAAATAGGAAGTGAATAGTTTCAGGCTCTTTTAAAAAAAATTAATCAAGAAGATACCTCTCTAGTGTCTAGGTATTTAAACGTTTTACAATCTTTAGGTACTTACCTAATACATAATTTTTCCATAGGTATGTTCAATGCAACATGAGTAGATTAACACGCAGACCACCAAAACAGAAGTTTTTGTAACAAAACGAGCACGTTTTTGTAAGTTTTCTTTCAAATAAGGTAAGTACGTACGTCATAAAAATGTTTGATGATGAGTTTTTAATCACTTTATCTTTTCGCCGTACTGAGAGTAGGTACCTACAGGAAACACTAGGTTCATCTTTCACTAATTCAGGTTAGGTCAGGTTCAGCTATGGCGTATAGGCGTACCATTTGTAAGTACTCGAAATTCGAGTATTGGTAGTTTCTAGTTCCCATACTAAACAAACAGACTAAAGCGTACTGAACTTCCGCTTTCGCGCGTTTGGCGATTCGGCCGTGACTGACGTAAATTAATCTAATTTTTGCATTTTGCTATTAGGGGGCGGGGCGTAACTTCAAAGGGAGCGCGGGCGCATGATTGGACGTCGGCTCACAGGAACTTTTCAATCAACCCTTCGCTATTGGTTCACAAAATTTCTCTACGATAGAATGTGAAATCCTTGAATTTTATTATCGGAGTTTACTTCGCATACGTACTTTCGTAAACATAATTCACAGGATGTTTCATATTTTTTCAAAATTAAAAATTTTTTTTTTCGCTGAATATTTTATGGCCAGAGGTTATTTTTATTAATGCAAAGAGATTCCCTATATCGGACTCATAATTAGGGTGGAATTTTTAGGAGTATTTTACATGCACCGTGTATATAAATTACGTGTCACGTTGTTTGTCCGCGATGGACTCCTAAACTACTAAACCGATTTTTATAAAACTTCGTAACTATCTGTAATTTGGTCCAACTTAAAAGATAGGATAGTTTTTGAATTGGGATAGTTTATTTGTTTTATTTATATAGATAAGTAGGCGGTACGAAGTTCGCTGGGTCAGCTAGTAATATATATAAATTTATTTATTTATATAGATAAGAAGCGGTACGAAGTTCGCTGGGTCAGCTAGTGATATATATAAATTACGTGTCACGTTATTTTTCCACGATGGACTCCTAAACTATTTAACCGATTTTGATCAAACTTCGTTACTATCTCTAATTTAGTCCAATTTGAAAGATAGGATAGTTTTTTGATTAGGATAGTTTATTTGTTTTATTATTATAAATAAGTTGGCGGTACGAAGTTCGCCGGGTCAACTAATATTCTATATTTGTTTATTTATATGTAGGGCATGCAGATAGCTGTCTCATGCTAAGCACGTCATGTTTCGACTCTACCACCGCTTATAGAAAGAAATTCTACTACTATGAGCCAGCAAGTTGCTCTTTTAATGAAAAGAAATAGTGGTTTATAATTAACAAACGATTGATACATATTATAATTTATAAATGAGTACTTTTTTATATAAGGTGATCTCTTTCAATTTCACAAAACGGCAGCGAAACTGTTTGGATATTCCAAGATCTTTAAAAACCTAAATCCACGCGAATAATATGTACCTGATAGAGTACAAACGTACGTTACGTAATTATTATTACCTATAAATACTACGTATACATAAATGCTTGATTATCGCTTCACTCCTTATCGATGTCGATAGTTGCGAAGCACACTCCCTAATGGGCGGCCATTTTATGAGGTTTTTTCTGTAGGTATGCACCCGATTTTTGTAGGTAGGGCACCTCCATGTATTTGGTACCTTCATGCAAAATCCAACCAATAGGTACATTGGTGAGTGTTCCAATGACCATTGGTACCACAAAGTACATTATACAGACCAAAGAAATGGTACCAACCATGAAGGTAGCAAATACATGGAGGTGCCTTACCTACAAAAATCGGGTGCATACCTACAGAAAAAAACTCATAAAATGGCCGCCCATTAGGGAGTGTGCTTCGAAACTATCGACATCGATAAGGAGTGAAGCGATAATCAAGCATTTATGTATACGTAGTATTTATAGGTTATAATAATTACGTAACGTACGTTTGTACTCTATCAGGTACATATTATTCGCGTGGATTTAGGTTTTTAAAGATCTTGGAATATCCAAACAGTTTCGCTGCCGTTTTGTGAAATTGAAAGAGATCACCATATATAAAAAAGTACTCATTTATAAATTATAATATGTATCAATCGTTTGTTAATTATAAACCATTATTTCTTTTCATTAAAAGAGCAACTTGCTGGCTCATAGTTTTTCTATAAGCAAAGAATTTCTTTCTATAAGCGGTGGTAGAGTCGAAACATGACGTGCTTAGCATGAGACAGCTATCTGCATGCCCTACATATAAATAAACAAATATAGAATACTAGTTGACCCGGCGAACTTCGTACCGCCAACTTATATTTTATATAAATAAAACAAATAAACTATCCTAATCAAAAAAAACTATCCTATCTTTCAAATTGGACTAAATTACAGATAGTAACGAAGTTTGATCAAAATCAATTTAATTTAAATTTAATTTTATATCACACAATATATTATTATCACACAAGTTAAATAGTTTAGGAGTCCATCGTGGACAAATAACGTGACACGTAATTTATATATATTACTAGCTGACCCAGCGAACTTCGTACCGCTTCTTATCTATATAAATAAAACAAATAAACTATCCCAATTCAAAAACTATCCTATCTTTTAAGTTGGACCAAATTACAGATAGTTACGAAGTTTTATAAAAATCGGTTAAAATCGGTAATTGAATTGCACAGGGATTATTATTAAATCCACCTCTTGCTCTTACCGCAGAAAAGAAATGTATCACACGATCTTTTCATATTTTATGTAGAGGGATGTGTGTTATATTTATATTTTCCACGCCTATAGCACCCATCCATTTTTTTCTTTAAGTTTTCATTAGCCGGAAACGACAGCAGAAAACACGGACATTATCATCTATTATATAGAGGTATTAGATTCTAGCATTTATTATTTATGTGAAGTATTAAAATAACCGGACAAATGATATAAATTTCAACTATAAACACCAAACTTCTTGTATTATCTGATAATATGGTGATGAGCAGTACCTAATGCATTAGAATTTATTCAAGTCGTTTAACGTCACCTATAATAATATCGACAAGTCGATACTCCATTGACACAAATCCAATAACACGCAACTACTTGACAGGCTGACAGCTGAAGTTCAACCAATAAGAGTGAATACATAATGTGTTGTACATAAGGCTCATAAAATGGCGGATGGCACCCGGCTTGACTAGTAGTTACTTTATATACTTCATCTCCATCTATTTCCTACCTACCATGGTACCAACCAATTCTATGAAAATTGAATGTCAATTATCAAGAATTGGTCAAGAACGAAATAGTCTTCAACAATCTGTGGTCTTCAATCAGCTCACAGATCTGTGTCACAGATTAGAGGATACTATCAGCTGCTTGCAGCTGCTGTCGATCAGTCGATTATTATTGGAGAAATCAGAAATCTTTTCACTAAAATGTGTGTTAAATGACGTGTGGGTTGAGTTGTTTATTAATTAAACGTGCACGGTAGTATTGTCGAGGGGCGGTCTGTGTGGATGGCGGGCGCGAAGAGCGAGCGGGTCGAGTGACCACGGGCGCGGCTCACCAGGGCCCCCGCTAGGGCGTGAGGCATGCGGCGGCATGGCGGAGGCTGCAGGCACGTCGCGTGGCCTCCGCGTCTACAAGATCGTGGTGCTAGGCGACGGGGGCGTCGGCAAGTCCGCTGTCACCCTCCAGTTCGTTAGCCACAGCTTCTTGGACTACCACGATCCTACTATCGGTATTTACTCATCTATTTCTACTTTTATAATCCTTTAACACAAATCGTAACCTACTATATACTTTGTACTACTTCCAAGTTTGTAATGGGTGTTCAATGGGGCTTGTATTTGTTGTTAATACAGCTAGAATGTTTATGGTGTACCAGCCATATGGAACTGTCTTTTCACCATTTAGTGGTTACTGAATAACAATCTCCAGCTTTTTATAGAATCTTATGAATGTGGAATTCTTCTATGGGTTAGTTATACCTTGAAATAAGTGATACTACCTTCATGTGATGATATAGATTATAGATTATAGAATAATAGTTCTCATTTGGTCTAAGTAATAGTACCTCAGGCAATAATTAGCACAAAAATATGCTAATAATTTATAATATCAATACTATAAAAGCTATCTAATTTACTTTCTTAAAAATACTTGGCTATGATTGTATGTTTCTGTCCTTTCAGAGGACTCATACCAGCAACAGGCAGTTATTGATGGGGAGCCTGCACTGCTGGATATCTTGGACACAGCTGGACAGGTATTTAAATAAAATAAAATGCTAAAATATAATTGCTAATCTCTGCTAATGTTGTATAATGTTTTTTCTTTGCCTAACCGTTTGCAAAAAGTAACTCCCACCTTTCTTGCCTATTTTTACACAGTAGAATATGTGAGGATATGCAACCTCTCGACACCACTCTATAGTTGTGTCATTAGAAGAATAAAAAAGAGTGTTTGAGTGACAGTCAACAACTTTGTAGTTTGTAAAATATATTGCACTAAATAAAACCACATAAATATTATGTAAAATCGCAACTTCTTTCTTTAATTTCACATGGTAGCAGAGCGAAAAATGGATTATTGAATCTAACGGAATAAGGAAATTGCAGAAAAATAATATGTCGGTTGTAAAAGTGCAAACCTTGGGAAAAGACAATTACGATACATGGTGTATTCATGCAAAAGCATATCTTATCAAAAATAAACTAAATTCGTGAAAGATAGCCCAAAGAAGAGTGCAACACAAGATGATCTTGACAATGACGAAATGGCGAAATCGGAGCTGTTGCTGCTGATAGCACCTTCAGAGCTAAAACAGGTGAAGAACTGTAAATACGCTAGAGATGTATGGGTAACTCTCGAATCAATATTTGCCAGTAAAGGACCCGCCAGAAAGGCCACTCTACTAAAAAAGCTGATCTTGGCTAAACATGACGAAGGGACTGATGTTCGTGAGCACATTAAAAACATGATGGATATAGTAGACAAGTTACTGGAAATGGATATTACCATAAATAGTGAACTTCTCTCAATTATGATCCTCAGTCTGTCTGTCTGCAGATTATGAAAATTTTAGAACTGCAATCGAATCACAAGACTCCCTTCCAGATCCAGAAAAGCTAAAAATAAAAATTATTGAAGAGAGTGACGCTCGATGTCGTGATAACCCCAGTACTAGCAACACGAAAACTTCTGAAGAATGTCTACACACTTTTTGCAAAATTTGTAAGAAGAAAGGTCACGATACATCAAAATGTTGGTCAAAGAATAAGAAACAAGGCAAGAAAAATAAAAAGCCGAAAGAAAGCTCAAACAAAGTTGACAATAAAACCGAAACAAACCTACACAGTTCCTACCTCATGAATCATAATGCCGAAAAGTACTGGATACTTGACAGCGGTTGCACGTCACACATGACTTTTTCAGATAAGCCCTGTACTGAGATAAAACCTATATTGAAAACCCTAAGCCTTGCTTCCAAAGACAAAACTGCTGAGATAAAAGGGTTAGGACATGCTGAAATAGAAATTGAAGAGGGACGACAAGTTGGTATCACAAATGCTCTTTATGTACCAAGCCTGTGTGCTAATCTTCTGTCTGTTGGAAAAATGACTGACAATGGACATACTGTCCTATTTACTAAGAAGAAAGCAACAATTAAAGATCACAAGCGCAAAGTACTAATAGAAGCAGTGAGAGAAGACGATGGTTTATATTACCTGCATACGAAAAATAATGATGCTAATAGACATAAAGCCAATACTGCAGAAAGTAGTAATGAAGCAGAAAATAGTAAGTCAGACGATGACATTAAGCAATGGCACAGTAAAATGGGACACAATATGTGCGAAAGAGACATGAAGCTTGCTCTAAAGAACGTAAGCCTAATTGGGCTAAATTTCAACAAAGACAGTTCCTTAGGAGAATGCGAGATATGCATACAAGGGAAAATGAGTAGAGTACCTAGCAAGCCAAGTGACAAAAACACTGAACGTATGACCCTGAACTGAGACTGGAAATCATACACAGTGATGTATGTGGACCATTTAAGCATCCTACACTTAATGGCAATAAGTATATTGTAACCTATTCATCGACGACTACACAAGATACTGCCGAGTATATTTCATCAAGAACAAAAATGAAGTATTACAAAAATTCATTGACTACAAAGCAGAAGTAGAGAACTTCACAGAGACTAAAATTAAATGTCTCCAGACCGATAATGGTACTGAATATCTAAATTTGAAGTTTGACACTTTTCTGAAAGAAAATGGCATAGCAAGAAGACTAACTGCTCCATACACTCCGCATCAAAATGGAATCGCTGAAAGGAAAAATAGAACTCTAATAGAAAAAGCTAGATGCATGATGTTGGAATCAAAAGTACCTATGTGTTTATGGGCAGATGCCGTCTATACTGCAAATTACTTGTCAAATCGAAGCATTAACCAAAGTATCGGAAACCAGACACCATTTGAGCGCTGGGTTGGTAGAAAACCATACGCAAATCACTTTTATGTATTTGGTGCCAAAGCATTCATCCTCAAGAAAGGAAAAGGTGAACACAAATTCGCTTCAAAGGCAATTCCGGGTGTGTTTGTTGGCTACTCGGAACGCTCGAAAGCCTTCAGAATATATGAAGATGTCCGTATTCTGAAAAAGATGCTCTATGAAAACGACCAAAATTACACTTTCATTCCTTTCGAAGAACTCAATAGTAATGAACAGACAAATGAAACTGAAACAAAAGAGGATGAAATAGACATTTATTTCGAAGACACAGACAAAAATACAAGTAGACAGCAAGTAGAACAAGACAATGTAATTGCAAGCTCTACTGAGGTACCTATACAAAATGAAAATAATAATGAATTATTTTACGACACCTTCGAAATAAATGACAATAGAGAAAGTCTTGTTGAACCAACTGAAAGCCATGAAGCAGACACAAATGATACACCTGCGAATGTTCTAGAAGAACGAAGGACATACAATCTACGCGATAGATCTCGGATTGAACCGCCAAAAAGTTTCGGAGACTATGTCCTGGCAGTCACGGATATGGACAATGAGACAGAACCTCAAACATTTAGAGATGCTATGAATAGCAAAGAAAAGTCCAAATGGGTAGAGGTTATGTAGAGTGAAATGAATTCACTGCATGAGATGGAGACTTGGGAAATAGTCAACCTCCCTAAAAATCGTAAACCACTTCCATGTAAGTGGGTCTACAAAATAAAGAAGAATCCGAATGGTACAGTCGAACGATATAAGGCCAGGCTTGTAGTTAAAGGCTTTTCACAAAAACCAGGCGTTGATTACCAGAAGACTTTTAGTCCTGTTGCTCGCCTCAGTACCATCAGAGCTGTTCTAGGAATAGCGGCTCAAGAAAATATGATACTGCAACAGTTCGACGTATCTACTGCGTTTCTAAACGGTACTGTGAAAGAGGAAATTTATATGAAGCAGCCAGAGGGCTTCAATGATGGCACTAAAAAAGTGTGCAAGCTGAAAAGAAGCATCTATGGACTCAAACAAGCACCTCTTTGTTGGAACGCATGTATTTCAGAGTACCTTATAAATTCTGGATTCAAGCAAAGCAAAAAAGATCCTTGTCTTTACTTACGTGAGCAAGTTTTGATTGCACTATATGTAGATGACGGTTTGGTGGCTTCTGCTAATGAAAATGCTGGAAGAAAGTTCTTTGAAGAACTAAAAAGTAGATTTAAAATAACTACAAAACCGGCTTCCTATTTTCTTGGACTTGAAATTAACAAAATCAAAGACAAGAAGAGGTAGTATTAGGTAGGGTTGTCTGTGGTGCTGTCAAGTTGACATGTCGTAAAATCAGCTGTTCCGATATTAAATTTAATTTTAAAATAAATTTAATTATAATTTACTTTTTTAATTATTATAAAAAGTGTTAATTAGTCTTAGATTTACTAATAAGTATCTCCGAAAATCCAACTATCGGTGAAACTCTGTAAAACAAGTCAACTTGATGCTGTGAGGCTGTGACAATTCGACGTGTCCGGCGAGTTCAAAATTTCAACGATTTAAACCCGGGGAGTATTGCTTCTATTTCTTTAATTATTGTTACTTTAAACAGCCCAGTAGTGTACTAGCTTAATTGTCAAACATAATATCACTCTCTACACATTATACGCCCAATTTCGACACTGTCGAGACACGCCTGTCCTCACAACGGCAAGAAATTTTCTCACTTTGCTTGACTGGGAGTGGAAGTAAAGTTCAAGAGAACTTGCAGACAACACCAGCATTACCTGCCACATCTCAGGACGCTTAACAGTCCAAGTGCATTACCTACTAACTACTTTATAGCAAGATTCTTAGTACATTAATAAATTGTGAAACTATTATTAACAAATAAAATTTTCTTTTAAAGTTCTAACCAGTCCTCAGTCTGTAAGACTCATAACTGATCTTGTTCACTTCACTCACACAAATTAACCTGTATTTTTCAGGCATAAGAGTTGCACATCTGCATCCACCATGCAAACCAGACGGGCAGCTGCACTCGAACAGCAACAACAACTAAAAAATGCCCTACATGAGTTGAAATTGGTAAAACAACTGAACAAGCAACTATTGAAGGAACAAGAAGACAATGAGAATGAGATACAAGAAATTATTGCCAGAAATTCTCAAAACCACCACACACACCACCCACAAAAAAGGTTATAGTCTGCGGTGATTTCAATGTAAATATTCTAGTGGAGAACTCGATCACTGTCAGTTTTCTAAACTTATTTAAATGTTTTAATCTAAATAACGCTTTTTGTGAACCAACTAGGATCACAGAAGTTTCGGCCACTTGTTTGGATAACATTTTTTGCAGCAGTGATATCGTTACGGATAAATCAATAATTAACAATTTGAGGTCAGATCACTGCGGGCAACAAATTACAATTTCAAACAATGTAAGCAACGACAAAAGAATTGTTAAGTGTAGACCAATAACAGAAAGTAAATTGGCGCGGTTTAAATGTCATATTTCTGACAAACTTCGAACTCTTAGGTATGTAAATGGTAACCCAGATAAACTTTTTACTGGTCTCTTCAAGACAATAGACACTGAATTTAATAAAATATTTAATTTTAAACAAATAAATGTAAATGGTAAATTAAAATTCAGTGAGTGGGCTACCGTAGGTATTTACAAAAGTAGAGATAGACTGTATGAGTTATATGAAGAAAAACAATTTAAACGGTCTTCAAGTTTTCTTGAAAGCGTGAAAACATACTCTAAGATATTTAAAAACGTATGCATTCACGCAAAAGCAATACATATTAAAGAGAGAATCGTGAAATCCGATAATAAAATAAAAACCACGTGGAATATAGTTAATGAAGAAACGGGTAAAAGTAAATCACGTGATGTTAACTTTGAAATTATTGTTAATAATGATAAAATAACTTCTGACGTGGAGGTTGCAAATACTTTCGAGAATTTTTTTCAGAACATTCCTGTTCTGCTGACTGACTCTCTGAGTTCCTCACCTACTGCAGCTCAGAGTTTATTGAGAGGCAACGTCAATGAGTGCAATGTTTTATTTGAATTCAAATTTATCACTGCAGCTGAGGTAATAAAAAATTTCAAGATGTTGAAAATGAAAAAAACTGGTGATTTATGGGGTATGTCTGTAAAAATTATATCTGACACAATAAATGACATTGCTCCTTATTTAGCCGTAATTTTTAATGAATGTGTTGCTATGGGTATCTTTCCAAATTTGATGAAACATAGCAAACTCATCCCCCTGTTTAAATCAGGCAACAGAACTGACCTCAATAATTACAGACCTGTATCAATCCTTCCAACACTTAGTAAGATATTTGAAAAAATTATACTTGATCAACTAATGAAGCATTTTAATGTTAATAACTTGCTACACCCCGAACAGTACGGCTTCACGAAGGGTCGAAGCACGACTGATGCTGGTGCAAAGCTACTTGAACACATTTTCGATGCCTGGAAGCGTTCGCAGAATGCTATTGGGGTTTTTTGTGACCTATCTAAGGCGTTTGATTGCGTTGATCACCAAACTCTTTTACTCAAACTTAGTCATTATGGCATAAGAAGCGTTGCACTTGATCTCATTGCCTCTTACCTTAGTGATCGAACACAAAGCGTAATCGTAGGTGACGTGAAGTCGCGGGGTTCATCTACTCTGTTGGGTGTCCCACAGGGCTCTATCCTGGGTCCTTTTCTATTTTTGGTGTATATTAATGACTTACCATATCATGTCCGCGACGCTTGCAATATTGTGTTGTTTGCAGATGATACATCTCTAATATTCAAAACTGACAGAAACAAAGTAAATTTTGACGATGTAAACAATACCTTATCTCAGATATCGCGTTGGTTTACTGTTAATAATTTGCTCTTGAACGCTAAAAAAACTAAGTGTTTAGAATTTATTGTACCAAATGTTAAGAAAATTGACAAAACAATAAAAATAAACGGGGAAAACCTTATAATTGAGAACTCCACAGTTTTTCTGGGGGTGACCTTGGATAGTAAGCTTCAGTGGGACGCTCACATAGAGACATTAGCGGGTAAACTAAGTATGTCACGCTCTCTTTAAACATTTCTGTGGTGGTGTCGTGTGGTGCGGGTTGTTACGTTCCCTCAAATATGGTCGAGCGAAGCAATGGCTGGATCATGCGTCATGCTCGTGAACGGGTGCCGCCGGCGGGAATGGGGCTACTTTCTGTCTGCCCGTCTTTGACATGAATTGAATTGTAGTACGTTTTGTGGAAATGTCATATTCTATTCTAACAAAGATGCACGGGTTAAATCAGCTTGCCATCCAGCTGCCCACAAGATAGTATAAAAACTTATTACAATGTAATAGCTACTTATTAATATTGTAAAATGATTATTTTGAAAAGAGCAACTGCTGAGTTTCGTGCCGGCTCTTCTCAGCAGAATCCGCTTTCCGAACCGGTGGTAGAATCTTGACGTGTCATAAGAGCCACAGGTTGGCCTACATGAAATAAATAATTTTGAATTTTGAATTTTATTACCCTAAATCAAAGGTCTTATATAAAAAAGATACTGGAAAAATTTGGAATGGCTGACTGTAAGTCCGCTCCAACGCCGGCAATAAAAGTTGGCAACAATTATGAAGAAGATGAGACTTCTGAGTCACTTTTTCCATATCGTCAAGCTGTGGGAGCCTTAGCATATTTGATGGTTGCTACGCGACCAGATATAAGTTACGCTGTAAGCGTGGCATCAAGGAATCTTGAAAAACCTACCAAGCTTGATGTAATGAAGGTCAAGCGAATATTGAGGTACCTTAAACAAAGGACTTGTCTTCACAAAAAACCGGGAGAAAAGGCTGATATGTTTTAGTGACGCTGATCACGGTGGCGACACAGCAACGGGTCATTCGACGACCGGGATGGTCTTCCTATTGTCTGGTCCGATTATGTGAAAAAGCCAGAAACAGCCAACGGTAGCAATCTCTTCTACGGAGGCAGAACTTGTAGCCTTAACAGAGACTGCGAGGGAAGCCTTATGGCTGAAAGAGCTTCTAGAAGAGTTGACTGATATAACAGAACTCAATGGAAAACCCACAATTTACGTTGACGATGAGTCTGCTATTAAGCTATCCGAGAATCCGCCTTATGAGTTCCATAGGAGAACCAAGCATATTAAGCTGAAGCATTTTTTCATTCGAGAATGTATACAGAATGGAGAATTTGATATCAAGCAGGTTTCCACGGAGCTGCAACTGGCAGATATGTTTACAAAGCCATTATTTGGCCCAAGACTCGAGATGCTAAGCCGAAGAATTGGACTTGTTCAAGATGTGTCCATGTTCTAAAAAGTACCGTGGATGTGAGGATATGCAACCTCTCGACACCACTCTATAGTTGTGTCATTAGAAGAATAAAAAAAGAGTGTTTGAGTGACAGTCAACAACTTTGTAAAATATATTGCACGAAATAAAACCACTTAAATATTATGTAAAATCGCAACTTCTTTCTTTAATTTCACAGAATATCTAGTTTGCAGCAATTTTATGACAGAAATTAATACAACAACTTATTAAACAATAAAGTTTTTGTACTCAAATCTACTACAATCTTACATCTTTATCACATATATTAACATCCTATCCTGGGGTGCCAAGGTGCTGGAGTGGAGGCCCTGTAGCGGGAAGGGTAGTGTTGGCAAACCCCCCACTAGGTGTACTGGGAAAAGGTTAGAATTATTTTGCTATAATCCGCCAACAGAAAAAATCTATATGGTCAAACATGCAGTAACAAGCTAAGCACCGCTCACCTTCCCAAGCAAGCAAGAAAGCAAAGTTCCCAAGCAAGCAATGCCACCACCACTCACATGCAACATCACACAAGAGAAATGCTCCGGTTTCGGGCGAAGCATGCATCGAGATTAGTGTAAAAGTCTTGTGTGGTGGTGCATGTGAGTGGTGGAGGCATTGCTTGCTTTCTTGCTTGCTTGGGAAGGTGAGTGGTGCTTAGCTTGTTACTGCATGTTTGACCATACAGATTTTTTCTGTTGGTAGATTATATAGCAAAATAATTCTAACCTTTTCTTGTTAATCATGAACTTCCGCAAAGTAACGCCTGCTTCTATCCAAATAAAATGTTTGTCAATGTTGGTGATCAGGTGGAGTTCACAGCGATGAGGGAGCAGTACATGCGCTGCGGCGAGGGCTTCATGCTGTGCTACTCGGTGACGGACCGGCGCTCGTTCCGCGCGGCCGCCGAGTACAAGCGCTTGCTGGCGCAGGCGCGGCCCAGCGAGCGCCTGCCGCTCGTGCTCGTGGGGAACAAGCTCGACCTGGCGCCGAGGTTCAGGCAGGTGAGGATATGAAAATCGTTCACAATGCATCAGTAGTTCATCGAAAAGTCGTAGGTAGACTCTGATTGGGAGGATTAGATGCACTATTGTCGTACCCACTCTTAACACAAGTTTTACGCTTATTTGTTGGGAAGAGTGGAATATGCCATATCTTACATATCTAGTATGGCTAATATACTTATTATTAATGTGAAAGTGTGTTTATCGGTTTGTCCTTCAATCCCGCCGCAACTTATGGATCTACTTGGATTTAGTTGAGGATTTACCTTTTATCCCGTAAAAGCAGGGTCCCGCTAGGTTTTATAAACCTAACTCCACATGGTCGAAGTCGCGGGTAGAAGTTCGACAAAATGTATATGAAGTGGTGAAGCAGTACGTACATTTACATCTGAACACCCATGTGGGTTCGAATGCTGCCGCTTCCGCAATATATAATATGCATTTAAAATGTATTGATAGGTAACAAGTGAGGAGGGCGCAGCGCTCGCGACGCAGCTGGGCTGTCCGTTCTTCGAGACGTCGGCGGCGCTGCGGCACTTCGTCGACGACGCCTTCCACGGGCTCGTGCGCGAGATACGCCGCCTCGAGCGACAGAGACAGGTGACAGCTGTCTCATTACACTGACGGTCAAATGAATTGTATAAAATATTGAAAAAAATCTATTGGTTGTCATTTTGCAGTTTTATTGGGGTGCTGATCACGTTAAATATCATACTTTTTAACACCCGACAAATAAAAATGTTATAATTCTGACGTGTATATCTGTGTGTGTGTGAGAGTGTGTCTGTGTCTGTCCCTATGTAGCTCTCTTAAGGTGTTAGATAGAGCAGAAAACTGGGTAATAGGATGTCAGGTATATGATACATAGTCCAGCCATAGATTCACATGTGGGGGGTGTTTCAAATTTTCAATTTACACTTGTTAAAAATCCAACTAGAGAAGTTTCATGATATTGTTAGTAGTGGTAAAAATAGTACATTGTTCAACGAGGGGTGAAAGTGACCGATTACATACGAGGGTGATACACCCGAGTAAGGAATCGCACTTTCTCCCGAGTGATACATAGTGCTTTATACTACACCTACGAGGAAAATAATAGACAAATCATTTAATTGAAATTAATATCTATTAAAATTTTTACAATTCTCAAACTCAACTCAACTCTAAAAAACTCATGGTAGAATTTTTTCCCGCTTTTCCACTGTAGTAAATCTTCATAAAATGCTTTGTTGTATTTATCGATTTTTAGATTTCTCGGGACATTCATTTTTCACTATACACAGACATTTTGAATTCACACTGCTATCACCAATAGAAATTTTGAGTTCTTAATATAGAGTAAAGTTTATGGTTTCTACTAAAAGCTTGTAATTTTATAAATTCAAAATTTAGATATAACAAAGTAATGCGCTCTCGCGCGAAATTTTTCATTTTTTTTAAAATACGTAGGTGTATGACTTGCAGAAAACGCAAGTGGCCAGTAACCACAGACCAGGAACAACAAGATAACAATTTGTTTTTTTTCTTAACTTTGTAATCAGTTTTATTATATTTCATAGAATAAGTATGTAATAGAATATGGAACCTCGTTTACTGATATAGTTTAAAGAATCCTCTTTATAAAGATTATTATTAGTTATAATTTAGTCACTATTTTATACATTTTTCTAATTATTTATTTATTAGATACTTACTATGAAAATAAAGAGTCTTGTTTGTTGACACAGAGTTCTATTTTTTTATATAATTTTTTTAAGTATTGGTATTACTGAACTGATTTTATCAAAAAAAAAAAAAACCACGTGTGTAATGGATTTTCATACAACTTTTCAGCCCGCTAAAGCACGTAAGTAATGAAATTTCATACATTTTTTCAGCCCGCAGATTTGCCTCCACGTAAAGACGTATTTTCTTTCTCGCTCTTTTCCGATATGACGCAAATCAGAAGGTACTTTCCGAGCAGGTGTAGTATAAAAAACTTTTACAACTTTTGTTTTTTTTACAGGCATCAATCCTAGGCAGCGCAACGTCCGGAGGTGGCGGTCGTCGTCGGTGGAGACGCCTCCGTAGCATATTCGCGCTGGTCTTCCGCCGCAAGCGCCGCCACACGCCCTGAACCAGGTCTCTATGCACCTCACTTTAAAGCCTATATTCGTTTAAATATCTGACCTTAGTTACACATTTCAAGTTCAACAAACAGTGCCACTTAACACTAGTAGCCACTTGCACAAAAATTATCTTTATTTCGTTAATATTAAAATTGATATTCGTGTAACCATTGAGGTTTATCAATGCGACTATACCAGTTTATTTAGGGCGAGTTACTCATCAGGCGATTAAAGCAAAGGTTCTTTGACTCTTAATCTTAACAGTTGAATAACGAATAATGACTTATACTTTTTGCTCATACTATGATGGGCACGTTTAACTTTAACCGCTTGACGTGCAACTGATCCTTATTGTACCAAATGTTTTTTTTAATTATAGTAATTGTGGTAAACTTATTTACATAATTATTAATCTTCTTTAGTGAACTGAAACGTTTAGGTCAGATTCGACTCCACTACCTCATGTTGATGCTTATTATTATAAGTTATTGTGTTATGTACCTATTTTAGCCATGTAACAAATGTACCTTAACTTATTTATTAATAGATTAAAATATTCCATTATTATTGTCTTCACAAATAATATAAAGAATAACGATCTAATGAAACATCTTCCTGTAACCTTAGTACGAGTTCTTATACTTTTATCGAAAACGAAATTCGATGATAGAATGCACGACTTTGAAACAAAACTCTAGGTTACAATATTGTACACGACGTACACGAAAACCATGAATGTTTTCGATATGAAATACTCGTTCTAAGAGTATTGAAAAAAAAATTTAATGATCTACCTCTCTTGTAATTAAATAAAATATAGTTTGAATATGTTCCTGAAAAAAAGCCATACTTAGATGTAAAACAACATAGTAGTGCTTGTATCTACGGAAAAGGGCAAAACTTTGTGCTGATACTTACTTTTGCAACTATGAGTATGTTACGCTGTTTGTAGCTAATAATATTTGAATAATCCGAACACAATCTTCCATATTCATTAAAAGACCTACCAAGAAACTGGAATTTAGGACAGAATTGAATAAAAAAAAGATTCGAAAAATAATGCTGACGAGAATTTTGGTTTTCCAGTTTGTTCTTTGTTTTAAATTTCCAAAGATATAATATGTTCAGAATGTTATTACATATTTAAATTCCAATGGTTGCCTATTTGAAACTGGCCTCAAAGAATGGATGTCTTCCGCAATGGAACCCAAAAAAAGCAATAATATACATAATAAATATTCTTTCCTATATTAATATTAGATTTTTTGCCGTTTTATGTGTCATAGAAATTCAATATTTCAGTGTTTACTGTTTAGATTGTATATTCACAAAGTGCGAATTTGTGACATTTAAGTGGTCTAGAATAACTTAATGATAATTAATATTTCAGAGCCGAGAGATTAATAAAAAGGATCAAGACATAATATTGATATCCAATGTATGCTCAGGATGGATAGTTAAAAATGCCTAAAGGTGTTTTTAACCAGGTGTTCTGTTTTAGGGTTCCGTACCCAAACTGTGCCATTGAGAGTTGGGACTCTATTACTAAACCTTCACTGTCCGTCCGTCTGTCAGCGGGCTGTAACTCATGAACCGTAATACGTAGATACTTGAATTTTTTTTTCAGAATGTGTATTTCTGTTGCCGCTATAACAACAAACGATAAAAAAGTTAAAAATTAATTAAAAATTAAAGAGGGTCTCCATACAATAAACTTTGTTTTTGCTCGATCTTAATAATAGCTGCTGTTAAATCTTTTACGATGGTACGGAACCTTTCGTTTGCGGGTCCGACAACTTACTCGCACTAAGTACTCTACTCGCACACTCGCAGTAAGACCTCGGCCCAGGAGCGAGCGGGTGCGGGCAGCGGAGCGGTCGGCGTGCAGAACAAACGCTTAAGATTTACATGAAATCGGAAGGAAGACGCGCGGACGTGTCATGAATGCTAGGAGGACGCGCCCGCTACCCGCTTCGCTGCCCGCACCCGCTCGCACCGTGGTTGAGCGCTAAATCCTGCTAGGGCGTCTTTTTACACTTTTCAAGATAGGTTATATCGTCGGTCCAATTAATTAATGGAACATTTCAAAATATACAGTTTCGAGTAATTGAGGGTCAAAGTTTAGGGAAATTTCGATTTTACAATTAAAGTCAAAAGTTCTCTGCCAGAATATGTCTTTTCCTGTCGATTAGAACAAAAAGGAGGTTGGGGCATTTTGACCCAGCATTTTTAAAAACCGTTCAGATTCAGAAAACATTTAATTTTAATTAATATTTTTCAGAGTATTTTTCTGTGTAAACCCCATATTTTTAGAAGATGGGGATCAAAAATATAATTATTCACAAGTACACATTATAAATAACCGTTACATGGCAATAAAAGTGAATATCTTTTTTCTCCCAACTTTATTTGATAGACTGATTAATTTTTTTTGTTAGTCTGGTTTACTAGAACGAGTATGAGAAGTTTGATTTGTGAACATTCAGGTGTTCAGTGTTCAGTTCAGTTGGTCTGGGTCAGAAACTCTATGGATTTCGCCAATCTCCATTGACTTTTACCGTTAGTGTTTCGAAAAGATTATTTTCCCACCATTTTGGATACTTAACTCAAAACCACCTGATATTGGAAATGTTGCACTAACGAATTAGACCCAAGATAATTGAGCGTCTCTCAAAATTAGAATTACATTACTAGATCACTTATATTGTCGCAAATACATTTATTTTTAGTAGCAATGTAGGGAGTCAATGTTGTTTACCATCCCTGTAGAAGAAAAGTTTTACATTAAAATTGAAATTTAACTGATTGAATTTTGAATATGTAATAGGGTTGCCGAATACCAAAGTAAGGATTTAAAACACCGGTATCGAATTTCGTAGTGCTGCACATTTTAAAAGTTTAAGGCCGCGGCCGCACTGTTAAGGCGACTGCGACGCGATGGCGATTTCGTTAAAACAAACTCGAAATGGGGGCGGCAAGATAAGCGACGCGCGAAATTGTTTACTAGCGGATGCACGCGACTTCGTCCGCGTGGATTTAGTTTTTGAAATCCCTCGGGAACTCTTTGATTTTCCGGGATAAAAAGTAGCCTATGTCACTCTCCAGGTCCTCAACTATACCCATGCAAAAAAATCACATCGATCCGTAGCCCTGTTGCGGCGTGATTGAAGGACAAACCAACAATCAAACACACTGTCGCATTTATAATATTCGATAGATGTCGCGCATAATTTTCAATAGCACTTAAACCATTGAATGTATCCGCACTGAGTACGGCCAGTCATTACGCGATACAAGCACAATTCGCTAGTTTATCGTTGCTACAATGCGGACACACGGTTTATCGCGTCTCACCGCGTCGCGAGTCGCCAGTGCGGCCGCAGCCTTAATGGCAGTTGCATTTATCATTGTAAGTGCTTATATGGTATAAAGAGTACTACGCGTTCGTTTCAAGTTGAGCCCTGCACCATAGAGTAAAGAAATCTTCACCCCTCGCGCTTCCCCGCACCGCACCTCAAGTCAGACCCACAGTACCTAAAGACACAGTATAAGAAGATGCAGTATAATAGTTTCTTCTTCTTGCAGTACCATCTTCTACCGAAGGTTGGCAATCATTAAGGCTAATTGTATCTTGTTTACCACTGCCCTAAACAATGACTTTGAGCTCATGTTAAACCACTGGCGAAGGTTCTTAAGCCAGGATGTTCGTCTTCGGCCAGGTCTTCTTTTGCCCTTTATTTTGCCTTGTATAATGAGTTTGAGCAGGTCATATTTGGAATTTCTCAATATGTGGCCCAGATATTCCAGTTTTCTCCTTTTGACACTTTTGAGTAACTCCATATTCTTTCCCATCCTTTGTAAAACGGTAGCGTTGCGAACATGATCCCTCCATGATATTCGAAGCATCCGCCTGTACACCCACATCTCGAACGCTTCCAGCTTGTTACTCATCGCTTGCGTTAGTGTCCAGGCCTCGACTCCGTACAACAGCACGGAGAAAACATAGCAACGCGCTACCCGCATCCGAAGGGATATTTTTAAATTGCGATTACAGAGCACTCTTTTTAACTTTGTAAAAGCGCTTCTTGCCTGTTCGATACGGCACCGTATTTCCAGACTGTGATCACCGGTTTCCTCTCTATAATAGTTTATCTATTGTTTTATTTATTAAGTACTAGCTGACCTGTCTTAACTATGAATATTGAATTTGAATTGGTATAAATAATAAAAAAATATATAAAAAAAGTGTTTATTATTCTAATGCTTTACGATATACAACATTCTTAGTTTTTTTTTAACCAAACCTACCAAAACTCCTAATATCCAAAGTTCAATTTAATAAATTGAACATACGTAAACTTAGAATAAGAATTATTATTAAATATTATTTTTGCATGCCTATCCGGCAGATTGTACGGATTTTTATTATAATGTAACACCATTGTACTACTCAATCTGTGCAAATAAATAATTTGAATTTGAATTTGAAATTTATTTTTAATAAGCGGTGCTTCGCGAGCGGTTTACTAAGTGGGTCTGACTTGAGGTGCGGTGCGGGGAAGCGCGAGAGAGCTAGGGGAAATTTGTAACGCGTAGTACCACTAGATCAAAGGTGTCAAACTACTGCATTATCCTATACTGTGTCCGTACTGTCGGTATGGAACTAGGAATTACGACTACGTCGATTACTTTACTCTATGGTGCACGGCTCAACTTCAAACGAACGCGTAGTAATTAATTATGACTAAATTGATGGCAACCCTGAAAATATTGCATTAGATTGTAAAAAAAAACCCAATAGTTGATTTCCTATTATTTAGATGAGATTTTAGTTCTTGTTACTAAATACGCGTATAGTATTTATTGGTGTAAAAACTAACTGTGTAACTTCATCCATGCTATTTAGAACTTTAGAATCATAGTTATAAGAATGAAAATGCATAAATTATTATGACGGACCCCATTATTTAGATAAGACTTTAAAATGAAATTAAGCGAAGCACTAAAAGTTCAATATTAATAGTTTTTCACTACGCGTAAAACATTAATGGCCTGTTTCACTACTGGCTGATAAAGTGCCTGATATATATCTAACATATAAAATATCTGCTGGATATAAATCTGTGTGATATCTTTTTCAGTTTTACTGCCAGATTGACTTATCAGATATTTATGAAACAGAATTTTAAACTATCCGTCACATAAGTACGATAACAATATAAGTAAGATACAATTTTTTACCGCAAATTAAAAGATTTTCTCATACAAAAATGTTATTACACTGTAAATGAATACTTGTCGGAAAAATAATAATTGATATTGTATAAAAAAATAGATTGTATGTAATATGTAATGAACCTCTTATACTCAAAAGACATTTAGGATTTACAAATATTGATTAGACATTTTTGTACTCAACTACCTTTTTACTGACATTGTAAAGTATTATTTCTTTTTTCTTTTAACTTTTTCTTTAATTTAATAAAATAATAATTAATATTATATAAAGACATAGACTGTAATAAACTTTTTATGATTGTAATTAACATGACTTTTTGGGATTTATTAATATTTTAATTGAAATTTGAACTTAACTACTTTTAACCAGCTTTTAACTGACATTGTATTATTTTATTTTATTTCCTGTGTATGTATCTTTAAATGTAATATTTTTTGTTTCCCATACCCTCACAGGGTCTCATGTGTATATGTACCTACCTGTTACATGTGAAATGCAATAAAGAACTATGAATTATGAACTATGAACTAATAAGTTGTGGTTAGCCTATCAGACCTTTATCAGCAAGTGGTGAAATAGGCCCTTAATGGGTCAAATTTAATTCATCCTGTTTATAAATTGTGTTAAAAAAAATATTCTTTTGTCAAATGAAGGGGAAGAAATTCCTTTTCGTATCTCATTAATATTAAGACGTGAGATATTTGGAATTGCATACCTACTTTTAAAATTGCATCGATCCGCCTTGTCAAGTATCCTTATAAAGATTTGCGATAAAAAGAGCTCCGTAAAAACGATATAATTTTGAGGAATAGAAATAAGTTCTCACATTTTTCCTTCTTATTAATATTTATTTTGTTATGTTCAAACCTGAAGTACAATTTAAGTAATATTAATATAATAGCGTGTCCTATATAATCTGTGTGACAGAGACAGCAATAATTATGAATTGGAAAAAAGTATATTTATATGATAATTTATTTGTACGTGTGATGTTAGTATTGTGAGCAGACGTATTGATATTTTTATTGTAATGTTAGGTCGATACGCACAAATTTTAGAGTAGTGGTTATTGTGACTTTAAGGACATATTTGGGGCTGCACGTGACTAGGAATAAGGATTTGTTGTGTTTAGATTGTTTAAGAATGTCTTTAGTTTCAAAGGTTGTGGTTGAGTGCCCAGCTGGACACACTGACAAAAAAAGCTACTTAAGGGGGCTCAAGCCAGTACCTTCTTCATACAAACGTAGATGAGTGATTACTACATTATTTGATATTGTACGCTCAAAACTAAGTATTATGTCGATTTGCCTCGTCATTATCTAGGTTTATTGATATATAAAATATTGAAAAAAATATTCGTTATAAAGTTACGAGCCTCGAAAGATCGTCATTTTCACACTAAATTTATGTCAACTTTGGGCGCAAATAAATAACATTAGGAGTATGAAAATGCCCAAAAAAATTATCATTAGACATAGTTTATTTATTCATCAGTTCAAATAACTTTACTTTGTAAAAATACATTTAGTAGTTTTTTCTCAAAAACACTTTTCCCAAACGACTGTTCAACCCTTTTCGCGCGCTTGATTTCGGTGTAAATTATCGCGCCTCTCACCCGAAACGGAGCGGGAGCGGGACGGTAGCACGGAAGTATGCGCCATGCACTCGCTACACTGAGTCTATCTCTTTCTCACACAATGTTAGGTGAAATAGCAAGCCGGCACGTGCGCCAGCAACTTCGGTCGAGTGTACAGCGTCCCCTTAAATGAGCTACTTACGTTAGGAGCTTGCGATTTATTACTTACCATTGGTGCAGCATACGTAACATAGGCGCCGCATACTTAGTAATGTTGCACCTTACTGTGACGTTTAGGAACAACACCATGTTACGTAATTTAGCTACGTAATCAACATGGTACCGGCTACAAACGTAATAGTATCCTGTTTTGCTACGTAAAAAAGTATAGCGGTCCAGGAAATTTTTCTCAGTGCAGGCTGAGTAAGATTTTGACACATTTTTTGACAGATTGGCGGGTAAAATGTATAACGCTGAATCTATACATTTTAATCAATTTTCACCAGCCAATATATGTATGTAATATTTTCTATAATTTTTAGGAAATCTCATTTAAAACTACTTTAAAAAACTACAATGCACTGTTCGAGCAATATTAACACAACAAATCCTATTCGGAATGCGGCAGTCTATACAGTTGGGTTTACCTACAATACAATGGTGTCAAACTAGAGTATTGATTGATGAAAGTATTCATAAGTACCTAATATGAGCTTCACGGCATTTGACGCCGCAATACGCCCGTTCCAAGGGCATAGTTTTCTTAATGTAAACCAATTATTTGACCTGCCCGATATCACTCATAATATTTCACGTAAAAATCAATAGAGTTACAGATACAGTATCCGGTAAGTACCTAAAGACAATCGGCGTGTCGCGATTTTATGCCTACGTTTGGCCTTTTCGTTTCGTTCGGTCGTTTCGTTTCGTCCGGTCGATTCGTTTCGTGCGGTTGGTTCGTTTCGTCCGTCGGTTCGTTTTGTTCGGTCGGCTCGTTTCGTCCGGTCGGTTTATTTCTTTCGGTCTTTATAGTATGTATCTATGAGTAGTTATGTCACTGTACGACTGAGACAACGATCTACGACGCAGACGCCAGGTGATATGTGACTACCGAATACAGTACTAACACACTTCTTACAGCACAACATGTACTGTACACGAATAATGTGGCCTGCAGATAAATATATTGTTTTGCATTAAGAAAAACATTAATATAATTATTATACATATTTACTATCCATGTTCATAAAGGCAATTAATATTTCAGTTATTTTTGTAAAAAAATATTGTTCCTTATAAAAAAGAAGCAAGTTTCAAATATTCTCCCACGTGTTTAAAAATGGTATGGGAATGCGACCGTTTTTGACTATAGTCAAAATGTTGATATTCATTATTTATAATCGAAAATGAAACATGTAAGAATAACATTTGTAAAATAAGAAAATAAATCGGTCCAAAAACAAATAAGTTATAGAGCTTTAAAGTTTCCTGTTAGACAGAGAGCGCTAGTGAATTGTGATGTCACAATTCAGCAGCTCCATACACGCTCTATAGAAAATTTCGTTTTAGAAAGATTTAAAAAAGAGAAATGGCATTGTGTTATAATATTTAAAAACGTTATTTTAAATAAATAAAAAAATATCATTCAAATACCCAATTGAGACACGCCCTATCACAAGTATCGCTGGCAAATTCACGTTTGAATTTTGTTCATGAGTAAATATATTATTGTGAGCCATCGTAAGTAATAAATAAATGTTAAAATATTTAGAACTTCTTTACTATTCTACTTTTGCTCGAAAACTGACATTTTCAATTAATTTCAACAAGATTAAATTATTTTATTTTTCTCAAGAAATTTTCACTTAACGGAAAAAGCAAACAATATCTTTAAGAAGTATCGACATATATGTGGTGCAAAACTTTTTTTTTAGAAAGCATATCACTTATATTAAGTGTATACACATTTGCAAAATATACTCATTTGTCTACCCTTACGATACTTCAATTTATTTCATCCCATTCTGAATGCATGCAGTGAATAGTACCGAAAATTCTGAAAGTTTAACATTTTACCTCTTTCGACACTGCAAAAGATAGATATTGCAACAAATGAATTTTGGCACTTGCTTGCTTTTTATCCAATATTAAATTCATAAGAAACAAAAAGTGTTCATAATATGTATATTATGGTAAAATAAAATCAGATATTATTTCTACTTATTATAATCTGAAAACCGCTTGAGTGGACCGTGTAAATGCCATATTTGAAAAAAAAACATATTCCATAGATTTTACAATTATTGTTAGTGGAATTCACCAATAGGCATCTAGTCATTATTAGTTTAGTTAGGATTTTTGTAGTAGTGATATTTGACTAATAAAAGAGGTCTGAATATAAAAATATGTAAACTTTTATATTCACATAATCGCGATAGGTTTTCAAGAAGCAACTTTGACGGCTACTAAAATTTAAAGTTTTCTAATGCCAAGGAGTTAAAATAAATGCCCCATAAAAACGGGCCTGTAACTATATTCTGTGCATTCCATAAAAATCTATTTAACTCAGTCTCTTTAAACAGCAAAGTTACACGCTTTAAAGTTAAATTCCCAGTTATGTTAATATCTAAAAATTGTAAAAGTGAAAAACCCCTTGTGGTCCCTTTTTCTACGAACTCGTATGTAAAACATAAATTACAAATATTTGTTTTTTTTAATTATTTCTTTATACTTAATCTAATAAAGATCTATTTTACTAGTCAAATAAGTTAAGTAAAGGGTATTTAGTGCAAATAGATTATCACAAAGGAACCAATCCTCGTTGTTTCATCAATGTATTTTTAAAGTATTGTTTCGTTCGTTGTCGTTGTAAATGTTTATCGTTTTTTAAAGAATGTATAATGTACCGGTTTTTTTAATGTATAATATATATAAAAGGGGATTATTTTATTTTTGTTAAAATTTCTTAGTAAGTAGGTATATTTTTTGTTTTTAAAATCATTTTCTACTATTCAAAATATTCTACAAATATGTTTTTTAATTTATTTACACATAAAATTGCCGTATGTCAGTTTAATTGGCAAATTATACAGAAAGTACTATGACTACATTTTTTTGTTATTTTACGTTTTATTGTTAAGTTTATTAAAAACGATTTTTACAAGTAATGATTAAGACGGACGCATTTAAAGGTTACGCTTTGAAACGTTTAATATAGTAGTATTAAATTAGTATATCCCATAGAAAATTAGAGTACCTTTGTGAATGTAACGGTTTTAAAGATTACGATTAATCTTGTTTTACTTATCAATTGTATTATGAAAATATCTACTAAAGATGTAAATTTCGTTCTTGTAATATTTTTGTAAAAAAAAATTGTAATAGGTAATTTTGTTATTTGTAATTATTTATAACACCAAAATGATACCTACCGAGTACCTTCTCATATTTATATAAATCGTATAAGCGCAAAAGTCTAACTAACGATTACAAGCTGGGAATATAATCCAAGCCGTTAATAAATTAAAAAATTTCGAATATCAGTCGATTTAAAAATCGATTATAACAATTTGAATACGGTCAAAATGCGAATGTGGTATCAAAAAAGGTATGTGTAATAATAGGGAATAAATTATGACAAGAAATAAATAACGCATAAGGTCTTAAACAGACGACAGATTTTTGCAAAATGTATCTTATGCCGTTATACATAGAACGATAGATAGATAGATATATAGTTTGTATGCCGTACCTACTACGCTAAAGTTTCGAACTTGCGTATCGTGTGTTACTGCATATAGCGAACTCCCTGGCGCAGTGTTGAGCGCTGTGCTATATAATTGGGAGGTCGCGGGCTCAATTTCCGGCAGGGGCAATTTGGAATTTATAATTACTAAAGTTAGGTATCTCTGTTCTCTGGTTGAAGGATTGGCTTGTTACCACTCTATCGTCAAGGAAGTGCCGCCAAGTAATTTAGCATTCCAGTATGATGGCCTGTGGAAACCGATTATGGGTATGCTATCTTGTGATCAATTTAAAAAAAAACTATATTGTTTAGTTCTATTTTTACGGATTTAAAAGTGACATAGATTATATCTATCGTCTGTGCAGGGCCTTATGAGCACCATTGAGGAGCTAAAAAATTTAAAAACAGAATGGGGGCGTCCATTTGCATTTATCTTTTGGAATAAGTAGATCTTTGCACTTTTACGGTTTAATATGCTCGTAATACCTATAGTAAGCGGACATGTAAGCAATGTGTAGCGGTTTTGTTGAATAAATGTCTTGTTTAAAAGCGTTGAGATTGGTTTTATTTTACGTATCTTTAATACATAGAGGGTTATTTATTTTTTATTTATAGGATAGAAGCAGGAACTTTGCGGAAGTTCATGATTAGCAAGAAAAGGTTAGAATTATTTTGCTATAATCCGCCAACAGAAAAAATCCGTATGGTCAAACATGCAATTACATGCTAAGCACCGCTCACCTACCCAGCCAAGCAAGAAAGCCAAGTTCCCAAGCAAGCAATGCCACCACTACTCACATGCACCACCACACAAGACTCTTACACTACTCTCGACGCACGTTTCGCCCCGACACCGGAGCATCCTCAGGAGATGTCGACTTTTACAATGCTAGACAATATCTAGTCGATACAATAATAATAATCTTAAAACTAACTTACGTCTACAAAACTGAGTATTCAGTTTGACTGTAGTTTGTTTGTTTGTTTTACTGGTAACATAATGTTTCAAACCACTTTAGCGCGTACGCTGCGGAAACTATTGACAATAGAGCAAAGTGATATACTACAGTTTCATAGACAATCAATATCTACAGTACACTACTACAAGACATCAGTATCTACACAAAAGTCCGGGATAATATAATTATGTCTAACTATTACAGTTATGTCAAAATAACTACTTTTTCATGTTAAAATCATACTTAATTTTAATGCGAAAGTGTGTTTGTTTGTTGGTTTGTCCTTCAATCACGCCGCAACAGAGCTCACGGAAGGATCCACGTGATTTGCATGGGTATAGTTGAGGACCTGGAGAGTGACATGGGACTACTTTTAATGCCAGAAAATCAGAGTTCCCGAGGGATTTTAAAAACTAAATCCACGCGGACGAAGTCGCGAGCATCAGCTAGTTTATTATGTAACGGTAGGGATTTTCCCGTATATAACAATGTCCTTTTGCATTTTACTATGTAGATAGGTACTTCTTATTATGTTATAACGCCAGGCTTTTATATTCTTTGCTATGGGTATTTGGCTTATAACACGGAGGACAATATACGGTGTTATGTCAAGTGTGCGTTATGTCTGCCATTATCCCCATAATATTTCGCACTAACAATACAGATCATAAACTTGCAGTTAATGGACGACAGCCGGCATCTTAAAGCTTTGTGACCAACTATCCAAGCAAGGATACACACCCAGCCAGATTTAGTACCTATACGCAGCTACACAAACTACACACATAATAACAAGTGTAAATTAATTATTTTTAAAAACAAGCTTTTAGTAGCTGGCTACATCATCAGACCCTGGATATCATCTAGGACCAGAGTACTTGTCAATACGAATTAAACGAGCCTAAACTCAATAGGGTTACGTCGTTTTATTACAGAGTTCCCATAGCTACTTTACAGCTTCATCATCAGAACCTGGATATCATCTAGGAACACAGCACCTACTTATTAAACGAGCACAAACTTGATGGGGTAACGTCGTTTTATTACAGAATTGTCAAATCACCTTCCTGCTTCATCATCAGACCCTGGATATCATCTAGGACCCAGAGTACTTGTCATTACGAAGCAAACGAGCCCAAATTCTATAAGGTCACGTCGTTTTATTACAGAAATCCGATAGCCATCTTCGAGCCAGAGATAGTACAGGATTTCACTTCTTTTTGTAAGGTAAAATAAAACAGAAATTTTGCGAAAACCTGCTTGTTCCGGTGATTGGTTCTCTTGTATAGTTTTTTTCTGCCCAAGATTATCTTTGAGAATATTTTGTCTATATTATTTGACATTAAACTTATTGGGCGATAGTTATATAACTCGAAATGGAATGTTTACAAACAAAGCATTGTTGCTTGGCAGTTATCATCATTATCATCTCCTTGTCCTTTTCCCACGCTTAGGGGTCAACACAACATGTCTTGTAAGCCACGTTGTAAGTGGTTCGGCATGACATTTTACGACTGGCCGCCTGCCTGACATCAAGCCTCTTTGGGAATGGTTTTGTTGGTGGAAAGGATAGAGCCAAACCCGATCAAAGGCTTTAGCGATGTCGAAGCTGACCGCTAGAGCTTCCCAATTCCGGCAATTGCATCCGCCGAACGATGCGTGAGGTATACAAGAAGATCACCAGCAGATCGGCCGTGGCGAAAGCCGTATTGACGATCACATGATAAGCTGATGCTCTTCAAGGTAACTCTGCAGTTGGGTGTTAATAATGTGCTCCATAACTTTGGACAGTAGAGAGGTAATCGCGATAGGCCTATAATTTGAGAGAAGGGTTATAGGCCATAGTCCACTAAGCTGGCCCACTGCGAATTGGCGTACTTCACACACCTTCGAGAACTTATAGAGAACTCTCAAATGTGCAGGTTTCCTCACGATGTTTTCCTGCACCGTTGAAGCAAGTGATATTTAATTGCTTTAACGCACATATTATGACTCCGAAAAGTCAGAGATGCCTACCCGGGATCGAATCTGCGACCCCCCGAATAGGAGACCACAGTCGTAACCACTGGGCTATCACTGCTGACACTGCTTACTTGTATGATTATTTGAACGATATCAACTATTTCTTACTGCATCGTGATTAATTACATTAATTACACCACAGGTTTTTAGGGTTCCGTAGTAAACAAGGAACCCTTATAGTTTCGCCATGTCCGTCCGTCTGTCTGTCCGCGGTTTAGCTCAGAGACTATTGGTACTAGAAATCTGTTATTTGACAAGGGTATAAATATTAATCACGCCGACAAAGTGGTGAAATAAAATTGTGAAAAACATTTTTTTAGGGTACCTCCCCTACATGTAAAGTGGGGATGAATTTTTTTTTCTCGTCTATCCTATAGTGTGGGGTGTCGTTGAATAGGTCTTTCAAAAATATTGTGGGTGTGGGAACACCATTTTTCAATTCAGGGATCCGTTTGTGAAATATGATATTTTAAAGTGCTAAATTTTATTAGAGTCATGTGTCCCACCCCCTCTGCCAGCTAAATGGTTCTTTATAGGATACATGAAAAAATTCACAGCAGTAGTACATATAATGAATTTTAAAGGAAAACTATCACGGCTAAGTAGGGTTCATTAGTTAAGGAGTTATATCTGTTTTTTCTAAGTTAAGTATTACAGGTAGTGTAAGTTGCATATTTTGTAGTATATTATAGTATTTAAATTTTAAACCATAGAACTCAAAATATATTCAATTTTCAATAATATAAAAGCATTATCCTAGGTCAACAATAATATTTGTGACTAGCAACTACGGAATCCTACACTGCGCGTGCCCCGACACGCACTTGGCCGGTTTTTATTAAAGTGTCTGGGAGAATGGCCGCCGCCAGACTTTTGGAAATTTTTTACAATGTTTTGTTAGAAATAATTATTTATTGAAATATTCTTTTTAATTGAAATTTTAAAAAAAACTTGAATGGCTCAAACGCTACATAATTTTGTTTGGAAAAACAGTGAAGAGGATCATTTTGTGAAAACCATACTACTCAATGAATTTGACTATGGAAAATGGCCGCCGCCAGAGTTTTGGAAATTTTTTACAATGTTTTTGAAGAGGATCATTTTGTGAAAAACCGAAAACTCATCAATACAATGCACTAATTATAATAATTGTTAAATTAATAAACACTTTGGACTATGGCTCAAACGCTCGACGCGAGGAGCCACTGAGCAGAAGAGGAAGAAGAAGAAGACTGTCTGCCCTGGCTATATTGACGGCAATTTTACAGACAAGTAGAAAATAATATCTAATAATAATTTATAAACTTTGATATTTCAATATTTTGCACGACTAAATTGAGGCAAAACACGTTTGGAACTATTCCACTTGTGCCATGTTGTTAAATGTTCTCAACAAATAAACAGTATTAGGAACTTACCAAAATGATTCAATATTTATATACGTAAAAATGAAGCTATTGATCTGCGATCAAGGGCTCTCCAATTTTATGAGTAAGTAGACCGGATAAAAGTTATGAGCCATGAGCAAATAACATGTTATTTTATCCAATTGATTATGTAAATATTACCTTGTACATAAATATATTTTATACGTATGCTGGTGAAATATGTAATGTAGATTGTAGGTTTTTATTTACACATACGTTGAGAATAGAGCTGAAATGTTGTTAAGGTAACTCTGTAATGAAACTACGTAACCCTATCGAGTTTGAGCTCGTTTGATTCGTCTTGACAAGTACCTACTTGGTCCTAGATGATATGCAGGGTCTGATTAGGGAGCTGAAAGGGGGTCAAGGGAACTCTGTCATGAAAGTACGTGTTGACAAGTACTCTGGTCCCAGATGATATACAGGTCTGATGATGGAGCTCAAAAGTGCTTAAGGGAACTCTGTAATTAAACGACGTAACCCCATCGAGTTTGAGCTCGTTTGATTCATCTTGACAAGTACCTACTCTGGTCCTAGATGATATCCAGGGACTGATAATGTAGGTAGCTACTAAAAAGCTTGTATTTTAAAAATATTTTTTTAAATTAACTCTTGTTTATTTCTTTTATTTAGTAGCTAAATACCTGTTAGGTTTATTGACATTCGAGATATGATTAGTAAATATACTTAATTCGTCTATGCATGACGTAACTAAGCTTAATTAAATTAGCTTACGAGAAATTTGCAAATGTAAAGTCTTATAAGTAGGGTATCATGGGTACCTACTATAGATTTACCTACATTTAGTAAAATTATCGAGTCAATTAATAAGTACTACAGATGTAAGGCCAACTTTACTTTGATACTTACTTATGAGAATAAATAAGTATTTTATTCTCCAAGTATCAAGCCTATGTTGCGAACGGTACAACAAAGTTGAATTAGTTGTAGTCATCGTAATAATTTGTAGCTCCATTTTTATAGATTGCAAGATTATAATAGGCCTTTCAAGATTCTAAAATATTATGATAAAAATCTACATGTTCACCGTATGTAGGTACCTAAGTTCTCGCTTACAGCCTTATTTCACTAGACTGCAGTAATAATATTTCAGTCAATTCAAGTTTCTTGCCTATAAAGCGTCAGTTTTCAAAATATATTATTCAAGTCGTAATGGGTCCGAGAGAGCATTAATTTGACGATCTCTCATCAAGGGTTAATGGCGGGGAATGGCGGGAAAAGCGTCAGCCGACAACCGACCTGTTGCGTCACCCCCTATCCCTATCAAGTTGGATCAACCCCCGTGATCTCGCCGTCAGTATAATAAACGTCTTCTAGGATATCGCACGCTTTTCCACACGTGTTAATACGTTGCGAGAGAAATATCGCGGCTTTGAAAACGTATGATTTAAAAAACTCAATAAGAAGTTGTTTAGAAGTGAACATCTAAAGCTTTTGAAATAAAATAGTTCGTAGAAATACTAGGCGAAATTTTATGTAAAAAATAAGCAAATTTTTAATCAGTTTTAAATTGTATGATTGAAAAAACAAACATGATTTGAGGATTTTTAAAAAACAGTTTGTAGAATGACAGAGTGAATTTTGTAAAATCAGAAATCAGTAAAAATTTTAATACCTACTTTAAATAGCTAGGTCTAAATAAGATATCCTCGATTGTTATTTGATTAACATTTTCCATGTACTAAATAAATACGTAATTCCAATTGGAACATTTATTTTCGGGATCGAAATATCAAAAAAAAAAATTTAGTATGTAAGAATTACTAAAGTTTTAGAACTTCATTTTCCCGGACTTCTTTCTTTCCAGGACTTTTAACACTTTGAGTGCTCCAATCAGAGAGTCCAAACTTTTAGGCTTCTAATATAAAGTTAAAAATGCTTTTAGTAAAGCTATCACGTCTCGTGTTCGTAACGCGATTATTGTATGTTTGCGTTTGTAAACGCACTGTGTATAAAGTGGGGGTACTCATGGCCTCTCGGTTGGACTCCCCGTTTGATTTAGAGCGCTGTGGTCCAGCTGTGGACATGGCTTTGGACAAAGTGAACGAGAAGTTCCTCGCTCATCACAATGTCGAACTGCAAAAAGTTCAGGGCAGGTAAGTTTGCAAGAGATTTATTAAGCTTGTCGTTTAATGTGCCACAATGTGTCACGAAGAAGAATTTTAATTATAGCTACTATATTAACTGTTGTAGGTACAATAAACTCGGCCAGGTTCTTACAACACAAACTTCAAGCGTGCTATGGAGAGCTATGTTTAATTTCTTTGAAGGTTCGAAACGAAGTAATTCGACTAAGAACTAAAGTAACAGACTAAGCTTTCAAGGGTAGTAGGTCAAAGCCTCAATAGCCCAACGGTTAAAAGTGCGGACTGAAAACTGAAAGGTAGCAGGTTCGAATCCCACCCGTTGCACTATTGTCGTACCCACTCCTAACACAAGCTTTCCGCTTATTTGGAGGAGAGAGGAGAATATTAGTCAACTTCAACTTGGCTGATATTCTTTTTTGATAACAAAAAAAAAAGTGGCAGTGCATTTTTGAAATGAATGCTGAAGTGTGGAACGCTTTTCCGGCATCCGTTTTTCCTGCCACGTATAACCTGAGTACTTCGTACCTTCAATACAAGAGTGAATATACGCATTATGCATCCAAGCTAAACATCATCAGTGCTTTCCATCATTGATTTTCTTCAAGCGCAAGCCTAGCTAAAAATAAAAATAAAACTAATTTAATTGATACAGTAAAAGCTCCTTATTCGCGCTTCCTTCATGCGCATTTTCACTATTCGCGGACTAAAATATTATATAAAAACTGGCCAAGTGCGTGTCGGGCCACGCGCAGTGTAGGGTTCCGTAGTTGAAAGTCTCAAATATTATTGCTGACCTAGGATAGTGCTTTTGTTTTATTTATGAATATTGAATAAATTTTGAGTTCCATGGCTTAAATACTATAATATTCTACAAAATATGCAACTTACACTACGTGTAATACCTACCTTAGAAAAAACAGATATAACTCCTATTAACTCCTTTTAATAATTAAGTAATTCCTTTTAGTAATTAACTTACTATTAGCTCCTTAACTAATGAACCCTACTTAGCCGTGATAGTTTTCATTTAAAATTCATTATATATACTACTGCTGTGAATTTTTTCTTGTATCCTATATACAACCATTTAGCTGGCAGAGGGGGGGGACACTTGACTCTAATAAAATTTAGCACTTTAAAATATCATATTTCACAAATGGATCCCTGAATTGAAAAATGGTCTTCACACACCTACAATATTATTGAAAGACCTATTCAACGATACCCCACACTATGGGATAGTCAAGAAAAAAAAATTCATCCCCACTTTACATGTAGGGGAGGTACCCTAAAAAAATTATTTTTCAAAATTTTATTTCACCACTTTGTCGGCGTGATTGATATTTATACCCTTGTCAAATTACCGATTTCTAGTACCTACCAATAGTCTCTGAGCTAAACCGCGGACAGACAGACAGACAGACGGACGGACATGGCGAAACTATAAGGGTTCCTTGTTTACTACGGAACCCTAAAAATACGTGTGGCAGTCGGGGACTGCCGCGGTAAAGCTATTGCATAGCATTTTTTATCAACTTATGCAATTATAATATTTATGTAATATTTTTTTTTTGCATAATAAAAATTATGCAAAAAATTAATTAAAAAACAAACAAACAAGAAAAACGCACTGTCACTACTTCGCGAGTGAGATTCGAACCTGCGACATCATACGGTAAAGAAAGCGGCCGCTCGCCCACTGCGCCGAACAGAGCTACTTGTGAATCTCTAAAATGTTGAACGCTTACTGAACGACGGTGTTAGGTTTATTTTCGTCACGGAATTTCTTGATTCGGTCGCCGCTCTCAAAGCCCGCGATAGAAGCTATGCAATAGCTTAAAAATTCTTTTAGAAAACCGACTTAAACGCCACTGAAAAGTATAAAATAATTTCAGTTTGTACACTTATGTTGAAGTCAGGCGGGCTTAAGTAGAAACGATGAAATAATGAAACGAATGCGCCAAAATTTTAATTTGTAGTTCTAGGCACAGAATATAGTAGTACTTGGTACAGGTACGTTGAAGTCGGGCTAACGTTGCAGTTTCATAGTTCTATTGAGGCCGTTCATTTTTCAAAGAATTATAATATATATAGCTCGATTACCACTCACTGACTGACTGACTGACTGATTGACACGATTGTTCTCCTAGAAAGAGACGGAAAACGATACAATGATGTATGGGAGATATGTCCGGGTGGGGGATTCGAGTGGGGAAAAATTATGACATTTCGGAAAAACAAGATGGCGGCCGACGTGATTCTTGCAACTCTTTTGTTTTCCAACCGATTTCTTTGAAATTTTGGATTATTGTAGAAATTAGTAAACGATTAACAGCAAAAGTGAAAAAAATTAAAAAAACAAGATGGCGGCCGAGCTGTGACGTCTCAAATTTCCGACCCCTCTCCTGTAAAATTTTGTATGAAAAAAATTTTTTTCACCCATGGTGTCGTATAGAGCTCAAAGAATGTGACTTGGAGAAAGGTGGAGAGAGCTGATGAGTGAGGAGTTCGGAGACGGGCGAGGGGCACGGCCAGGGTATAGAAGATAGGTGGAGGGTGCTCGACCAAATGTCATTCGAAACCTCGAGCAGTTGCCAGTGAGTTGAAAAAAAATTTCAAAATGGCGGAAAAAAAATGGCGGCAAATTTTGTCCGTCTCTCTCTCGGAGACTATAAAAGATGGAGGAGCGGTTTCTCGACAAAAGATGATCAAAACCCGGAGGTCTACCTGGTGAGTAGGAAAAAAATTCAAGATGGCGGATTTTTTTTTCCATACAAAATGTATGGGGAATATTGAAGGGACTAGAAGTTGGGAACTATGCAAGACATTGATTTTGATAGGTTCATAGGGCTTTTTTTCTTTTTCTTTTTTTCATTTTACATTTGCTTTTTTTTTTTCTTTTTTTTCTTTTTTTTTTTCTTTTTTTTTCTTTTTCTTTTGTGAATGAGGAGCACGGCCAGGTTATTGCAGATAGGTGGGGTGTGCTCGAACAAATTTTTTGGCAAAAGATGACCAGAATCCGAAGGTTTACTTGATGAGTAAAAAAATCGCGGTCCGCTTTAGCGGGCCGCGCACCCACGCCCCCTACTTGTAGTAATAATACTTCCCGCGAGCTGCTTTAGCAGCTCGCGCACCGAGCGAAATACTAGTTATTATAATATATATAGCTCGATTACCACTGACTGACTGACACACTCACTGATTGACATAATTGTTCTCCTAGAAAGAGACAAAAAACGATACAATGATGTAGGGGAGATATGTCCGGGTGGGGGATTCGAGTGGGGAAAAATTATGACATTTCGGAAAAACAAGATGGCGGCCGACGTGATTCTTGCAACTCTTTTGTTTTCCAACCGATTTCTTTGAAATTTTGGATTATTGTAGAAATTAGTAAACGATTAACAGAAAAAGTAAAAAAAAATAAAAAAACAAGATGGCGGCCGAGCTGTGACGTCTCAAATTTCCGACCCCTCTCCTGTAAAATTTTGTATGAAAAAAATTTTTTTCACCCATGGTGTCGTATAGAGCTCAAAGAATGTGACTCGGAGAAAGGTGGAGAGAGCTGATGAGTGAGGAGTTCGGAGACGGGCGAGGGGCACGGCCAGGGTATAGAAGATAGGTGAAGGGTGCTCGACCAAATGTCATTCGAAACCTCGAGCAGTTGCCAGTGAGTTGAAAAAAAATTCCAAAATGGCGGAAAAAAAATGGCGGCAAATTTTGTCCGTCTCTCTCTCGGAGACTATAAAAGATGGAGGAGCGGTTTCTCTACAAAAGATGATCACAACCCGGAGGTCTACCTGGTGAGTAGGAAAAAAATTCAAGATGGCGGAACTTTTTTTTCCCATACAAAATGTATGGGGAATATTGAAGGGACTAGAAGTTGGGAACTATGCAAGACATTGATTTTGATAGGTTCATAGGGCTTTTTTTCTTTTTTTTTTTTCATTTTACATTTGCTTTTTTTCTTTTTTTTTCTTTTTTCCTTTTTTTTATTCTTTTTCTTTTTTTTAATTTTCTTTTATTCTTTCTTCTTTTTTTCTTTTCTTTTTTTTCTCTTTTTCTTTTTTTTTTTCTTTTTCTTTTGTGAATGAGGAGCACGGCCAGGTTATTGCAGATAGGTGGGGTGTGCTCGAACAAATTTTTTGGCAAAAGATGACCAGAATCCGAAGGTCTACTTGATGAGTAAAAAAATCGCGGTCCGCTTTAGCGGGCCGCGCACCCACGCGCCCTACTTGTAGTAATAACACTTCCCGCGAGCTGCTTTAGCAGCTCGCGCACCGAGCGAAATACTAGTTTTTATATATTATTTTATATACCTACTAGCCGATGCCCGCGACTTCGTCCGCATGGATTTAGTTTTTAAAAATCCCGCGGGAACTCTTTCATTATCCGAGATAAAAAGTAGCTCTCCCGGTCAGAGGAACCACTTCTACATCTATTACTATACCCATGCAAAAAATCGCATCAATCCGCTGTTCTGTTGTGACGTGATTGAAGGACAAACCAACAAACAAACACACTCTCGCATTTATAATATCAGTAATGCTTTATTATAACACTTTTTATAATTGTCAATTTTTTTACCATACTTAACCAAAGACAAAATTACGTTTAGCTGTCATTTACGTTTTGTTATTCCACTGTCATTTGCGTTTTGTTATCCCATGTCAGATGCGTTTTTGTTATACCACGTTTTATAGTGACTTGACGGAAACGCAGTCGAACGGGATAAAAAGTATCCTATGTCCGTCTCCTGGTTCTAAGCTACCTCTCCACCAATTTTCAGCCAAATCGGTTCATCCGTTCTTGAGTTATAAATAGTGTAACTAACACCACTTTCTTTTATATATATAGATTTATTTTTAGGGTTCCGTACCAAAATGGTAAAAATGGAATCCTTATGGTGAGACTTTCTCCGTCCGTCCGTCCGTCTGTCACAGTCGATTATTTCAGTAACTATTAAAGCTATCGACATGAAATTTGGCATTGTTGTGTATAATAGTGGCCCAACATCATTGGAAAAAAGAAAAATCGAAAATTATTTTTAGTTTTATTAAAATAGGGGGAAAATCGGGGGTTTGAAATTTCAAAGTAAGATAACTATGCCGAGTAGGGTATCATATGAAAGGCCTTTACTTGTGCATTCTAAAACAGTTTTTTATTTATTTCAATATATAATAGTTTTTGAGTAATCGGCCAAAATTAAAAAAAAAATACCGTCCCCCCCCCCTCATCTCCGAAGTTTACCAACCGAAAAATCTGAAATAATAATGGTCAATAGAAGTTTATGTATATTTTACAGGAAAAATAAAACCTACGCTCTAACTAGCATAGTTTTTTTTTATATTAACAATAAACCTCTACAAACAAAGTTAACGATAAATAAGCAAATTAATATAATATTATCGTTTTACTTTTACTTTTGGAGTACGGAACGATCGGTGCGCGAGTCCGACTCGCACATGGCCGGCTTTTTTTATTTTGTCGCCTAGGAACGTATCCCCTATATCTATAATATAATCCCATATAAATTACCATTCCATATTCACGGTTTTATATTCACGGCATATTTACGGAACTTATTCCCCGCGAATAAAGAGCTTTTACTGTATTTGAACTTAGATTTCACTTACGCATCGTTATCCGTACCGCTGTACCATAGAGGCACCTTAGAGGATCATAAATATATACCTATTGTTATTATTCTAAAGATTATCATATCCGAATCCATTACTATGATTATGATACCCGATAGTTTTGTGTAAGCATGTGTAAGCAATGTTTGCATATCATACGTCAAGTTTCTTCCGCCTAATTTACGTAAACGGAAATATGGAAATTCTGTTTTGAAGATTATAGGTAGTAGGTACCTACATATATGAATATCGCGTTATGTTTTATGTACACAATTTATTACCAGCTGATGCCCGCGAATTCGCTCGCATGGATTTAGATATCATTAATCCCGTGGGAACTCTTAGATATTTCGAGACTAAAATTTTGCTATGTCTTTCCTCAAGATCCAAGCTTTTTCCTTACCAACTTTTTCGTAATCCAAAAACGACCGACTTCCGAAAAGGAGCTGAGGTTCTCAATTCGGTCGATATCTTTTTTCTATGTATGCCCATCGATTTCTCCACCGATTCGCGTGTTTTGTTTACAAAATAATACGCACTAAATAGCTATAGCTTCCACGTCCAACTTGTTTAAACTACAAACCGAATCATGTAGATGCATTGACCATTGCATACGAGTAGTAATCTCAACGATCATTTGATGTGCCAGCGATGGGCCAACATGTAGAGACTAGCCGGTTTGACACATTACAATAGTGATGTGGAATGTCAATTTATGCTCGAACAAAAAACAATTAAGTTTTGTTTTTGTACCTGATTAAATAGGTTTAATAAAACAAAAATGTATATGTTTATTTAATTTATTTGAACGAACTGAATATTTGAATGAAAATGAATATACATACTTTATATGCACACAAGAAACATATGAATACAAAAGATACCAAAAAAGGTGCCACAAAAGGCCATAATTAATCAGATTCGTCCATACTACTATTTTCACTGTCGTCACGGCTATCATCACCTACATTAATAATTATATGTTCGTTTTCTATAATATTATCTATTTTCACATCTCTTTCATAATCTTCCCTTATTAATTTAACAGTTCTATTCACAACCTTTTCCCAGTCTCCTTTAGTCACATGTTCACAAGCTTCTTCTAATAATTTTAGCATTTTTTTTGTGGTAAATGGGGGTTCTGTATTGTGTCTTGCAGCATATCCCTTAATTTGAGCCCACACCAACTCAATCGCATTATACTCACATAGTGAAAATTGTTCATATTCACAAGTACATTCACCCCTTAAATGGTGCAAACTGATTTTTCTACACTTGTATACATTTTAGAAATCAATTTAATAAATAAATTTTGAGTCCTAAACCTAAAACTACATTCGATAAAATTTATGAATCTCTGCACATCACTATCGTCAATAAAGTAATACAATTATTTCCTTCAAAGTCGTTATCAATTAATACGGAACTTCATGAGCGGACAAACGTCAAACCGGCCATCATAGCGTGCCGCTAGTGTAGACAATATATAGCCCCCAGTAGTACAGAATAGTGCCAGTAGCTGAACAAACGATATAGTGGAGAGCCTGGGGCGTTAAAAACATGAAAACCTCGGATTTCAGTTATAGTGAACGAAATTTAATAATTCAAAGTGGAACGTTTATCTTATAATATGTACAAAAAAGTTTACCCATTAAAAAATTGTGATCTCAATTAAAAATATATAATTTCGATAATTTAAATGGTATACTTAATAACTATAATATTATAATATTATGGCTGTAGAACATTTTTATATACCAAGTTAATATAAATATTTATATAGAAATAGTAATCGTAAAAAATTAAATGAAGGAAAATGCAATAAAAAAACCGGCCAAGTGCGAGTCGGACTCGCGCACCGAGGGCTCCGAACTCTAGAAGTAAAAGTATTTAAGTAAAACGATAATATTATATTAATTTGCTTAATTATAATAATTTTTGTTGAGGTTTATTCTTAATATCAAAATAAATATTTTTTTTTTTCTTTCACACAATAGCACAATTTTATTTATTTACCTTATTTGAGGTAAGTGCCAATTAAGCTAGACCTCTAAATTGTATGAGCGCCCATACAACTCAGAGGACTATCTTAATTGGAGTCAACTATGTATGCTTCCGTCTTAATTGTAAGTGAAAAAAAATGTTTAAATAATTGTCGTAAAAAATTTTCGCTTCGTAGAGCATTTCTTACATACATATTTAACAAGATAGCGCCATAAAAGTTAAATAAATATTTATACTTTGTTTATAATAGTTTTTTTTACTTTACAACATTACTTGGATTTTTCAGTTTTTGTTCAAGTTCAAAAAATTATTATAAACAAAGTATAAATATTTTTTTTAACTTTTATGGCGCGATCTTGTTAAGTATGTATGTAAAAAAGGCTCTACGAAGCGAAAATTTTTTACGACAATTATTTAAATTTTTTTTTCACTTACAATTAAGACGGAAGTTCGAGAAAATTTTGTTAGTTAACAATTGTTTAACTTGTTGAAAAATTAACTTTAAGTAAAATTTCCAACGAGAATAAATTATTTATAGTGTTCAGAACACACCATAATTTTCTCAAATTTAAAAAAAAAATCAATACCTTAAATAAATTAATTAATGTGCCGTACTCGCTTTTGACGACGCGCGCGCAAATTTCGTGATTCTAGGTCAACGGGAACTACCATATAGGTTTTCGACCCAAAACCTAAAGGGTACTTCCGGTTGACCTAGAATTGTCAATTTTGGTTAAAAGCAAGGCCTTAGAGTACAAGTAAAGGGAAAATTCCGAAAATTCCGAAAAAAAGTTGAAAATTAAGGTAAATTTTGGTACTTACAAGTTTTCGCGAAAATCTAAATTTGCCCATATCTTTTTATCGTGTTGACTCAGGACCTTAATTTTTATACACCTAATAGGGACTATAGACCTCAGTATCGGGTATAAATTTCAACTTGCTAGGTCCACCCGTTCCTGAGAAAATCGGTGGTGACACACGGACAGACAGACGAACAAGAGAGTGATCTTGTAAGGGTTCCTTTTTTACCTTTTCGGTACGGAACCCTAAAAATGTTCTTCTATGTCTCTTTAGGTATTATTCAACGTATAGATACCTACGAGAAAAACAATTATCTATAGTCCAGATTTCCTTACTTGAGTATTCGAGTAAACAATAATGGCCGAATGTTAACCAAAGACAATTTATAGGGTTGGGACTTGGGAAGTTATCGCATGAGCGATTAAACGAATGTGAAAGCATTATACAATTGAATGATTTTCATACCAACTGCGATGGTCATAGATGTGTACCATTACTACAAATTTGACGTAAAAAGTAACTAAACAATATCTTTTTCGTAATTATATTAAAAAGAGGACTTTACAAGAAAAAATTAACGAAGATTTCTATACTAATCAGATTTTTGTCCCATTCTAAAGTATCCCCCATTTGTGGGTAACATTGTGATACAAACAATTTTCTTAAAAAAACAGTAATGTATTTTTATTTACCTGTTTTCTTCAGTAAATAATAATGGCGGAATGATAACGAGACCAATGAATAGGTTTGGCAATTTATTACATCAACGACTTCATCAACAGACAACAACAACTCAACATCGTCAACGTATGTAACTCAATAATTATAGTATTTATAATGTTAAAAATAACATTGATGATAACGTCAAAAATAATTTTAACGTTATCATCAACGTTATTGGCACATTTATTGTATTATATACACACTTGGCGTCGCCTAGATATCGTTAAAGGCATAATAAAATATGATTTCCTTAAAAAGATTGATTCTTTTAACGCTTCTTTAACGCTTTTTTAAAACTATCGGTAATTCATACATAACGTATGGTAAGAGTATTGTTTTGATATCGGTATGGGTATGTGTAACACCTTGTCTGTACCCGTATTTAAGCAAATAAAGAAATTGATTGATTGATATTTTGTTTTCCTCATAGTTTGGAAATAATATAGATTAAGATTATCTATATTTTATTTTATAATAATATCTAATTTTATTTAAGTTTACCATTACAATCATTTTCTGCTAGTGATTTTTTTTAATCAATATCCATTATATTTCACGCTTCTAAAGTTGCTCACCTCTACTGTAACGATGATTCAATCATTGAAATAGGAAGACTAGTCGTAATTCCTAGTTCCATGGATTCAATCCATTCTTAAGGTCACTCATTCGCCTGTCCCCACCTCAACGATTCATAGACAATCTAGGGTTACGAAATGTCACTTTCTCCTAATCTGTGCAAATGAGTTCTACTAATATTTCGTTTTTGAGAAAATAAATATCTTATAATGGTAAATTCTAAGCAATTTTTGGTGTAAATCGTAACGAATGTGCTTGATGAACAGATCTAGACAGTTATAAATAGTTCAAAATGTGTGATTAGTGTGTAAATAAGTGATATTCATATCAAGAGGTGTTTGTTTACTCGAATACTCAAGTAAGGAAATCTGCACTATATATATATAAACTAGTAGGACGCGTGGGTGCGCGGCCCGCAAGCGGACCGCGGTTTTTCTATCGTCAAGTGGACTTTCAGGTCCTGATCATTTTCTATCAAATAACCACTCTTCCATCTTTTATGCTCTCCGAGATAGATGCCGATGAAATTGGTATGGCCGCCATCTTGAATCCGCAATTTTGAATTTTTTTTCAGCTCATTGCCAATTGGATGAGGTTTCGAGTATTTTTTGTTTGAGCACCTCCCACCTATCTTCAATACCCTGGCCTTGCTCCTCACCCACCTTCCAAACCCTCGATCATCATATCTCATCATTTGTCAGAATGAGAATTCTTTTATAAAAACAAATTTTGAAAAGGAACCGTATCAAAGTCTTGCATAGTTCTCAGCTTCTAGTCTATTCAATATTCGCCATATATTTTGTATGAAGAAAAAAAAGTCCGCCATCTTGATTTTTTTTTCTATTCATCAAATAGACCTTTGGGTCCTGATCATCTTTTGCCAAGAAACCACTCTTCCATCTTTTATACTCCCCGAGATAGACACCGACGAAATTTGTATGGCGGCCATCTTTTTTCCGCCATTTTGAATTTTTTTTCAGCTCACTGCGAATTGGATGAGGTTTCGAGTGACATTTGTTCGAGCACACCCCACCTATCTTCAATACCCTGGCCGTGCTCTTCACCCGTCTCCGAAATCCTCACTCATCAGCTCTCTCCATATTTTTCCTCTCAATGAATTTTTGTCTTCTATACGAAACCATTGGTGAAAAAAAAATTTTTCATACAAAATTTTACAGGAGAGGTGATCAATGAGTGAGTCAGTGAATCAGCACGAGCAGCTATATATATATTATTAAAGAAAGTGGTGTTAGTTACACTATTTATAACTCAAGAACGGATGAACCGATTTGGCTGAAAATTGGTGGAGAGGTAGTTTAGAACCAGGAGACGGACATAGGATACTTTTTATCCCGTTCGACCGCGTTTCCGTCATGTCACTATAAAACGTGGTATAGCAAAAACGCATCTGACATGGAATAACAAAACGCAAATGACAGTGGAATAACAAAACGTAAATGACAGCTAAACGTAATTTTGTCTTTGGTTAAGTATGGTAAAAATTTGACAATTAAGTATAAAAAGTGTTATAATAAAGCACTAATGATATTATAAATGCGAAAGTGTGTTTGTTTGTTGGTTTGTCCTTCAATCACGTCGCAACGGAACAGCGGATTGATGCGATTTTTTGCATGGGTATAGTAATGGATGTAGTAGTGGTTCCTCAGACCGGGAGAGCTACTTTTTATCTCGGATAATGAAAGAGTTCCCGCGGGATTTTTAAAAACTAAATCCATGCGGACGAAGTCGCGGGCATCAGCTAGTTTTAAATAAAACTATATGCTCACATATTAATTTTTTACAGTGTTTGTTTAAATATTAAAAAAAACAAAAGCGCAAAAAAATTTTGGGTAGGGGCGTGAACTGCCCGTGGTGCAGTGCGAGTTGTGTTGCTAGATGGACGTGTGTCGCATTGCTTGTGTCGCTGGCCCTGGTCGCATAAGATATGGCGGGCCAAGGAATAATAATTAACGAATTCCTGACGTTCGTCCAAAATAAATTGGACGTGTTAGACGAACTGAGTATCACCCAGATTTGTGCCACCAACTTCTCGGACGTGGAAATTGAAGCTGGAAAAAATATCTTGTATAATGCGTGTGGTGATAAAGTGCGAAATGTGCAGCGCAAAGGTGACGATAAAAAGAAGCGGAATATCAAGGACGTTATTAAATTATTAAAGGAAGTGGACCCCGATGCTCAGCCGATCTTCGTTGCCAGGGACCTAAACCGGTTGCCACCGGTATCCTTTGACCATGTCGATGTCACGCGACTTTTGAAGGACATAACAGTTATGAAGAACGAACTCTCAGACTCCCAGACGAAAGTGAGCGCAGAACTCGCTGAGATACGAAATTCCATTGACCAATTACAAAAGCTAAAACTGACGACTCCCAAAAAGAGGAATTCTTTAACACCATCAACTCCGCAACCGCTCGCGACTGTACTGCAACCCTCACCAGCAATTCAGAGCTTGCTTACGTCGACCTGCCCTGATGGTATGCATGCGAGAGGAAAACCACTATCACCATCAAAATCGCTTCCGCTTGTGGCAGTACAACCGCCCGCATGCATACAATCGCACGTTGCTGAAATTGTTCATACACCTACATATCGTGACATCATATTCAAAACGTATCGTCCACGCCAAGCGAGAAGCGCTCGTATGTCACGTGAGAGTTTGGGTCAATCTGGCGTAGCAGCTCAGCCCGTACCTGCCTCGGCGTGCGACGCCACGAGTTTAAGTGAAATATTGCCGGACGACACGAATGCTCCTTTCACGGTTGTGACAAATAAGAAGCGTAAATAAAAAAAAAAAACATGCGAGGAACATCCGACTCACAGTGCAAAATTCAGGTGGCTGATTCGCACTGTTCCATATATGTTTCACGTGCCCATAAATCGGTTTCTGTGGACAATATTTTGGGGCATATTTCTGACATGGGGGAGAAATGCTTAAGTGTCGAGCAGCTTAAACAGAGAAATGTAACATCCTTTAACTCGTTTAAAGTCACGGTACCTACGAGTAAACTTGGAATCTTTTTGGATGGAAAATTTTGGCCTACTGGTTTGGTATATAGACGGTACAAGGAACGATACACGAATACCGCCACTAAAATACAATAGATAATGACAGTACAACCTAACAGTGCTATACAGAATAATGTAATTCGTATGGTTTCGTTTAATTGTAAAAAAAAGTATTAAAAAAAAAACAATCAATACATTATAATGCAGTTATGACTGCCCCATACTAAACCACTGTGTGGCGGTAGCTATTGGGCAAGTAAAATAATAAAAAATGTATTTAATTGTTTTTAATAAGCGAACAAACACTAACTTAGTAATTAAGGAAAAATTGTTACTAACACACTTACAAACTATGGATGGAAACGTCTGAAATAAACGTTTATTATTATTATTTTGCTATATATTTCGACTCTCACACCCGCGTACAAAATAAATATATATTAAGCCAAAGTAGAAATATAATAAACATAAATATAACTAGTAGGGCGCGTGGGTGCGCGGCCCACTAAAGTGGACCGCGGTTTTTCTGTTCATCAATTAGAGTTTCAGGTCTTGATCATTTTTTACCTAAACACCACTCTTTTATACTCTCCGAGATACCCTATACCTATACCTATGAAATTTGTATAGCCGCCATCTTGAATCCGCCATCTTGGTTTTTTTCAGCTTACTGCCAATTGGATGAGGTTTCGAGTATTTTTTCTTCAGCCCCCGTCTATTTATAATAACCTGGCTGTGCTCCTCACCCACCTTCCAAACCCTCAATCATCATATCTTGTAATTTTTCAGAATTCTTTTAAAAAAACTAATTTTGAAAAGAAACCGTATCAAAGTCTTGCATAGTTTCCAATTTCCTCTTCAATATTCGCCATATATTTTACATGGAAAAAAAACCGCCATTTTGAATTTTTTTCTGTTCATCAAGTAGACCTTCGGGTCTTGATCATCTTTTTCCAAGAAACCACTCTTCCATCTTGAATACTCTCCGAGATAGAGACAGACTAAGTTTGTATGGCCGCCATCTTGAATCCGCCATTTTGGATTTTTTTTTCAGCTCACTGGCAATTGGATGAGGTTTTGAGTGACTTTTGTTCGAACACCTTCCACATATCTTGGATACCCTGGTCGTGCTCTTTACCCGTCATCCAAACCTTCGATCATCAGCTCTCTCCATATCTTTTCTCCAAATCATTTGTCAGAATCAGAATTCTTCTATAAAAAAATATTTTGAAAAGGATACTTCAAGCTCTTCAATATTCGCCATATATTTTGTATGGGTAAAAAAAAAACCGCCATCTTGATTTTTTTTCTCTTGATCAAGTAGACCTTCGGGTCCTGATCATCTTTTGCCAAAAAACCACTCTTCCATCTTTTATAATCCCCGAGATAGACGCCGAAGAAATTTATATGGCCGCCATCTTGAATCAGCCATTTTGGATTTTTTTTCAACTCATTGGCAATTGGATGAGGTTTCGAGTGACATTTGTTCGAGCACACCCAACCTATCTTCAATAGCCTGGCCGTGCTCCTCACCCGTCTCCGAAATCCTCAACCATCAGCTCTCTCCATATTTTTCCTCCGAATGAATTTTTTTCTTCTATACGAAACCATCGGCGAAAAAAAATTTTTTCATACAAAATTTTACAGGAGAGGTGATCAATGAGTCAGTCAGTGAGTGAATCAGCACAAGCAGCTATATATATATTAACTAGTAGGGCGCGTGGGTGCGCGGCCCGCAAGCGGACCGCGTGTTTTCTACTCGTCAAGTAGACTTTCAGGTCCTGATCATTTCTATCAAAAAACCACTCTTCGACACAAAGACACCTTTGAAATTTGTATAGCCGCCATCTTGAATCCGCCATTTTGAATTTTTTTCATTTCACTGCCAATTGGATGAGGTTTCGAGTATTTTTTGTTTGAGCAGCCCCCACCTATCTTGAATACCCTGGCCATGCTCCTCACCCATCTTCCAAATCCTCGATCAGCATTACTTTCCATATTTTTTCTCCGAATCATTAGTCAGGATGAGAATTCTTCTATAAAACCTTTTGAAAAGCAACCTTCGTCTTGCATAGCTTCTGCTTTTGTATGGAAATAAAATTCCGCCATCTTGATTTTTTCCATTCATCAAATAGACCTTCGAGTCCTGATCATCTTTTGCTAAGAAACCACTCTTCCATCTTTTATACTCCCCGAGATAGACACCAACGAAATTTGTATGGCCGCCATCTTGAATCCGCCATTTTGGAATTTTTTTTAGCTCACTGGCAATTGAATTAGGATTTGAGTATATTTTGTTGGAGCACCTCCCACCTATCTTCAATACCCTGGCCGTGCTCCTCACCCACCTTCCAAACCCTCGATCATCATATCTCATCATTTGTCAGTATAAGGATTCTTCTATAAAAACAAATTTCGAAATGAAACCGTATCAATAGTTCCCAACTTCTAGTCTCTTCAATATTCGCCACATTATATTTTGTATGGAGAAAAAACATTCCGCCATCTTGGATTTTTTTCTATTCATCAAATAGACCTTTGGGCCCTGATCATCTTTTGCCAAGAAACCTCTCTTCCATCTTTTATACTCCCCGAGATATACACCGAAGAAATTTGTATGGCGGCCATCTTTTTTCCGCCATTTTGAATTTTTTTTCAGCTCACTGCGAATTGGATGAGGTTTCGAGTGACATTTGTTCGAGCACCCCCCACCTATCTTCGATACCCTGGCCGTGCTCTTCACCCGTCTCCGAAATCCTCAATCATCAGCTCTCTTCATATTTTTCCTCCGAATGAATTTTTTTCCTCTATACGAAACCATCAGTGAAAAAAAAATTTTTCATACCAAAATTTTACAGGAGAGGTGATCAATGAGTGAGTGAATCAGTGAATCAGTGAATCAGTGAATCAGTGAATCAGCCCCAGCAGCTATATATATATTAATATATACATATAGATTACATAAATAAATACTTGTAGCGGGCGGAGGATTACGCCCCGGCAGGGGAGACCAGACGGCCGGGGGTCAGGGCGACAGGCTGAGAAACCGACGGACTATCCTAGCCGAGTCTAGCAACACCGCTTTCTGCATCTTGGCCGCGAGCGAACTGCCACGGAACCCCAGTCGCCTCAGATGGTGAGCGAGGCTGACTGGGATCAACCCATTCGCAGAAATGACGATGGGGATGGTTTCAGTGGACTCCACATGCCACATGCCAGTAACCTCGTGAGCCAGATCTAGATACTTTCGTTTTTTCTCTGTCTCCGCTCTCACGAGGTTCTCGTCATGTGGGATGGTGATGTCCACTAAAAAAAACCCTCGACTGTGCCCGGTCCATCAGCACGATGTCAGGCTTATTCGCCAAAATCGTCCTGTCCGTGATGATGGACCGGTCCCAATAGAGCCGGACTCCGTCACGCTCAAGTACCGGCACCGGTGTGTACCTATAGTACGGCACTCTCTCATCCAGGAGACCGTATTTCAGAGCAAGCTCTTGGTGAAGGATTTTGGCCGCTTGGTTGTGTCTGTGCAGATACTCAGTGTTAGCAAGAGCGGAACATCCCGAGAGCACATGCCTGAGTGACTCACCGGGATGGCGACACGCTCGACAGATGTCGTGAGTGCCATCCTTCAGGATGTACTTTCGGTAGTTCCGCGTCTTAACCACCTGATCTTGTATTGCACACGCAAAACCTTCGGTTTCCCCAAAGAGGTCACCGAAGCGCAGCCATTGCACGGACGCTTTTTTATCTACGTGAGGCTCATTAAGAGCTTTAAAAAAGCGTCCATGCAACTCCCTCTCCTTCCATATTATGGTCTCCCGGTCAGAGGTGCTTAGTACCACCGGTTTCTGCCACTCGAGTTTGGCCAAAGATAGGGGAGTGAGTCCTTTATCACATTCTATGACGTCTCTATGCATTGGACACTCCCTCTTCGTCTCAAAGTAGGTTCTGAGGCTGGATATCTCCCGATTATGCATGGTCTTGACGCTTAATACGCCTCGACCACCACATTTTCGGGGTATATACAACCTCATAACAGACGATTTGGGGTGGTGCATGCGGTAGAGAGTCATAGTCGTGCGGACTTTTCTATCCAGTGCGTCTAGTTCGGTCTGAGTCCATCTGAGTACGCCAAAGGTGTACATGAGAACGGGCATGACCCAGCCGTTATATGCTCGGACCTTATTGGCGCCCGACAAATAGCTTTTACAAACTTTTGTCAGGCGGCCAAAAAAGACCTCGCAAACTGACTGTTTCACGTCCGCCTCCTTCACCCCCACGGATTGTGACATACCCAGATACCGGTATGACTCAGTTTCAGAGAGGGTCCTGATGTTGGATGGCTCGAGATTGATCTCGGCCGAATGAGTAACCTCTCCCCTCTCCACATGTAAGACCGCACACTTGTCTAGTCCAAGCTCCATCCTGATGGAGTTGCTGAACTCAGTGGTGATATTCAGCAACTCCCTCAGGCGGGTGGCATTGGGTGCTAGCAGCTTGAGGTCATCCATGTAGAGAAGGTGAGGCACTTTTGTTCCTCCTCTCCGAAACTGAAAGCCTGTCCCTGAACTCTCCAGCAAAGAGCTGAGAGGGTTCAGCGACAGACAAAACCATAATGGACTCAGACAATCGCCCTGGAAGATACCCCGCCGTATCTTGATCCGGTCACCCGCAGCCGCCAACCGCTCGCCATGGAGACAAAGGATCGTACTCCATTGCCTCATACACTCTCCGAGGAAGTCTCGAACTGTACTATCGACTTTGTACAGCTCAAGGACCCTCAAGAGCCATGAATGGGGCACCGAGTCGAATGCCTTTTTATAGTCAATCCAGGCGGCAGAGAAATTCCGGCGATTGCGTTTGACCAGTTGGCCCGCGACGGAGTCGATGAGAAGGAGCTCCTTAGTACCACGACCACCGCCCCGACATCCGTTCTGAGCCCCAGACATGATGTTGTTCTCGTCTACGTGACGGGAAATCTTAAGGCTCAGAACGGATGTCAATGTCTTATAGATGGTAGTAAGACATGTGATGGGGCGTTACTTAGCTGGGTCAGCAGTATCGGTTGACTTAGGAGCTAAATGAGTGATCCCGGTGGTGAAAAGGCTCGGGAGTGCCCTTTGCTCGAGAGCATCTTGGAATTGTCGAGCCAAAGTAGCATGGCAGAGCGAAAAACCCTTCAACCAGTAGTGATGCAGCCCATCGGGTCCCGGACTTTTCCAGTTCGGGGCCCGGCGCACCGCACCAGCTACATCCTCCGAAGAGATGGCAACGGGGTTCATCGGCTCTATTGAGGCACATGCTTCCTCAACCGCCGCAATCCAAGGGCCCTCCTCATGCTCCACCTCTCTTGACCATACATTTCGCCAAAAGGCGACGAGGTCAGCCGGGCTCGGCCGCTGAGAGGTAGAACAGACTGCTGGGCACTCCAGTTTTTTATAGAACCTTTTCTGATCACTCGAGAAGAGGCGATTTTGCTGAAAGCGCTCGACTCTTTCCGAGTATCGTCGAATGCGGTTCCCCCATGCAGCGATTTTCTGCTTCAGATCGTCGATGCGCTCCGTTAGTTTTTGGGCTATATCGGGCTGATCTAGCCACACCCCGAGCCCATTAAAGGCTATTCTAACGGAGCGCACAATCCTTGGCCTAGTGTTGCCCGATCTGAAACTCTGCAGTCTGCCAATGAGAGCTCTGGCCAGGGTGATACGGTGTTCTATCCTCCTTTTCCAGGCTGGTTCCGTGCTGCGCCTTAGAGTAGCGCGTCCACGTTCCTGGGTCTTGACACCCATGAAACGGTGAACAGCTAAGGCCGCAAAGAGAATAGAAGCCGTATCATCCAGGCCAGTGCTGCGCTCAAGGTATTGAGGCAGCATTTGGTTTATGGCCTCAATGACATCCCGCGTCGCTACATTTAATGTGAGTCGGGAGAGCCGCGGACGGTTCTCTAGAGGAGCACTGCGGATCTCAGAAATCGCCTCTTCTAAAATCCTTCCCATCCGCTCTATGTCAAGGGAAACTGTTTCCTCCGTGTCCTCCTCAACCACAGGCAAATCTTGCGCGTTAGCGTCGGTCTCTTCGCGGACAGGTTCCGCCAGAGAGACAATTTGCTCTGTGGTTGGGGTTGTCACCTCGGGAACAGCCTCACGTCGTAACCGTTCGAGCTCGGTAGCGCTAAAGATGTTCGAGCGCTGAATATACCGAGCCCGGTCTGCCAGGTTTTGTTCCGTGACAGTGAGATTCGGCTCAAGCAGCAAGAACTCGCGGTACATTGCCGCTCGGTAGCCAGTCCATCCGGCTTCCCCTCCCGTCGCCCTGTAGTACGCACGCATGACATTTTCGTTCATTTGAGATGTCCATCTCATGCGGCGCACTCCACCAGCGGCGGGCCCCGAAGATTGGGTCCTTGAGGACCCTGTCGGTGCCAAGCCCTCTGGTGGGGATGATGGATTGGCCGGCCGCCGAGATGGTAGTGGCGGCCGGCTGGTGTGACTGGCGGTCCGCATGCTGTCACGTCCAGCGCCAGTCCCAGACGCGCCCTGGCGCCCCCCAGGCAGCGGCCCTGTTCGCGCATTCTTATTAGTTTGGTCCATCATCATAAAGGGGGTGGGGGGGTGAGTGGCAGTTACGTCACTCGGGGTCCACTCAGGTCCCCAAGGAGGCTGTGTTAGAGCCAGCTCGCTCGGTTTAGGGGAACCTAGATGTTATTTGGTTCCCCAGTTCCCTTAGTCGCCTCTTACGACACCCATGGGAAAGGAAGGGGTGGCAACATTCTATTCTGCCGGTGCCACACGGCCATTATTATTATTATTATTATTATTATAAACATTTCAATTTATAGTTTAAAAAACAATATCCCACATCGATCATATTAATTCATTCACTATAACTCTAATCCGAGGTGAAAACCCCCAGGCGCTCCACTAATAATAACAAGCGAGTCGCTCTCGGCCGCTTAGATACAAGTGGGACAAGATCGTGTTCTGTAGAGACCCTTGCAAGAGACCTTTGTCCAGCTGTGAACGTGTATCGGTTGAGACGAAGAGTTCATACTGTAAGAACAAATCCTGGAATTTCCTTATAGTATGTCGTTTTTACAAGAAAAATCTGTAGGATTATCTACCTTGTTTGGAGCTTATTTATTAACTCGGCTGTGTGCCTTACAAACAAAACCTAATAGAAAACTGTAAGTATCTATTTAGGTACCTAAACTAGCGGCACGCTATGATGGCCGGTTTGACACATTACAATAGTGATGTGGAATGTCAATTTATTCTCGAACAAAAAACAATTAAGTTTTGTTTTTGTACCTGATTAAATAGGTTTAATAAAACAAAAATGTATATGTTTATTTAATTTATTTGAACGAACTGAATATTTGAATGAAAATGAATATACATACTTTATATGCACACAAGAAACATATGAATACAAAAGATACCAAAAAAGGTGCCACAAAAGGCCATAATTAATCAGATTCGTCCATACTACTATTTTCACTGTCGTCACTGCTATCATCACCTACATTAATAATTATATGTTCGTTTTCTATAATATTATCTATTTTCACATCTCTTTCATAATCTTCCCTTATTAATTTAACAGTTCTATTCACAACCTTTTCCCAGTCTCCTTTAGTCACATGTTCACAAGCTTCTTCTAATAATTTTAGCATTTTTTTTGTGGTAAATGGGGGTTCTGTATTGTGTCTTGCAGCATATCCCTTAATTTGAGCCCACACCAACTCAATCGCATTATACTCACTATGGTAAGGCGGTAACCGTATAACTCTGTGCCCATGTTCTAATGCTATTTCGTCAATGACGTATCGGATCTTGGTTGGTTTGTTTTCTTTTAAAAGACGTACTAATTCCGCTTTTAACATATTCATGTTTGCAAATGTAAGGTTACGTTGTATTTGTGGGGGTAGAATGTGATTTTAAGTGTATTTTATAAAAACAATACTGCATTTTAGTCGTCCATTTCCGTCAACATTCGATAAATAGTTGCTAATATGAGTATGTCATTATACTACTGTCATGATAGTCAGTATACAATGTCAATATACCTTAACCACGTGACCTGTCAACATATTATAAATACCAGTGTACCTCGTCGAAACGGGCAGTCTTTCTGTGAGTTGAGTGGACGCTAGGCGCGGTGAAAGTACTTAAGCCAGATGGGCAATATTGCAATTAAATAAAGTATGAGAATGTGAAGTTGGTGTTTCTCTCACGTCCAGAATAGGAGTGATCCTACATCTCAGAAGTGGGATACCACGTCCTCAATATTTTCAAAGGAAAAAAATGATGATAAAGGTTGGAACGAGAGCTACAACACGAACAAGAACGGAAATTCTTCGGCAACACGAGAAAAGCTCACGGCGGACGTCAACTGAGAGGCCGCGCGCGGCGTGCAGATACCCATATACCCGGTTGCCATCAGCCGGGTACCTAACGCTGGGTCGGAGGCGCTGCGCCGGAGTAACGGAGTGCGACGAGGAAAAATGGACCGCGGTCGTCGCTCATCTCATATCAGGTCATGTAGTCTTTCCTTTTTCTTCCAATTATGTTGTTAAATATGCAGTCTTTAAAAGCGGTTGATAAAATGCATTGAATCAGAGCTTTATTTATCGGAACATAAATGGTTTTGAAATGGATGTTTGCAGAATACATTCACCACTGGAACAGTTTTTGAAACGTTTTTGTAAAATTATATTTTGAAAAACTTCTTTTCAAATATTACTGAACCAAACATTTAAACGGGGCATAATATTTTCTAAATCATAATTAGTATTACCTTCTAATTCTAAATATTAATATTAGTCAAAACCGTGTCCTATACTTTAGTACATTCTTTGTAGATATTCCATGAAATGGCTAGAATATTTTAAACCGTCCCGATAATCATTATAATTATTGTCTAGTTTGAATAGATTCGCGTCGCGATTTTCTCGAGCTGTCTACACAAAAGTGTTGGATTAAATAATTTAGAATCCAGAAAATAAGTTTTTTTGGTAGATGTCCGTCATTAACTTGACTGAAGGCGAGATTGCCCATGACTGTGATCATGGCAAATCGTCTGAGATCTGAATTGAGGGCATAAACGCCTGCGACTTGACCATGAGCAAGATTGCTCGTGACAAATAATGGCTTTACTGAGATGGGTCGGAAGCACGGACATGTTTAATTGCAGAATGGCCGAACTTTCAAATTCATGTTTAAAATTGATAACTATTTTTAGAAATGATAAAGATATCATCATTTTATATTTGACCTTGTTGACAACATGGGCACGCCATCTTATATTATTACTTACTATTTAAATATCGCTAATTTAACGTAACGCATTCAATCAGTTTCTTTCCTGACTTATTTATTTATTTATTATTATTATTTGCATTCATGTATATCCACTTAATTACATTTATTGTTAGATTACATGAGGCCCCGTTAGGGCGTTGCAAAGTTACATAAGTAGGTTAGTATAAATTAGTTTAAAGTCGAATTAATATTATTCATTAACAGATTGAGGCATATGTCAAAATAGATCGTCATAACATTATGATGATATCTAATTCATTTTGGAACATAGCCTGATGCGCAATTGAGGTCTTAAAGTTTCCTGCTATTTCGTCTATCTCGTAGAAGCTATTTTTTATTAGCCATTCTTTTAGTTTTCGCTTAAAGGTTCTAATATTATTTTCATCTGTAATATAATTTGGGATTTTTATATATGTTAATTATTGTACTTATTTGACTAGAAGATGCTCCATGATGTTGACAATTGGAATTTGGAGATATGCGTGTGGGTTAATTTGGCTTTTGCGTGGACTCATTTATATATTTTCTGTAATTTTTTATCCGCCCAAAGTTATATCCATCATCAACATCCATTAATGTTCAAAATCGAATTGCAGTTTAAACTATTATTTTTGTATGTAATCTAAACTTTTAAACATGATGAATATTTTTCAATACTACGGTAAAAGATATAAGTAGGCTATACGCCAATGGGGATTGAATAATTTACGATAGTATACGTAACGAAGCTCCTGATTTAATTGCAATGCATAACGAAGTTAGGAAAGGAATAGGCAAGGACTAGAGAACAAAAAAAGTATTTTATTATGAAAAGGGTAGCATGTATGTAGGCTTTTCCAATATTTTGTGTTTACTCGCACAAGTTACTATCGACTTTTGGTGAATTGACCGTGTCTGTAAAATCCAACTTACTTTTCTATGGTAATAGGCTGTAACTTTCATTGAATTAAAGTAGAAGCTTGAAAATTCCACAGCATTAGGAGACCATTGACCCTAGTATTTACTATAAACTTCAACTTAATACTTCAAGCCGTCTTTGAGAGAAAGGGCCTAGACACACGGACAGACAGGCGGACGACAAAGTGGTCCTATTGGTTTTTGGACAGTTAGAACAAAAACACTGTTTAAAGTGGGCATGTATATTTATTTCTTTTATGCAATCGAGGATAAAAAAAAAATGTTATCATTTTAAGCAGAAGATAAATTAACAGAAAACCATCTAGAAATCCTGTTATGAGACTTTAAAAAAAAAAGGGGGGGTATTGTTTTAGCCATAAAAGTTAAAACATGAGTTTTGCTTGGTTTCATAGCAACCAAGTAGATAACACTGACGGAGAATAAAGTATCACTACTTGCAAGGAAAACTCTCTGTTCCTTTTCTAAGCTAGCTGTCCTAGCATACGGACTATTTCAGCATTTAAATACAAAAAGAGATCCCTGTAATATATTACCTTAAATAGATAGTTAATTAATTAAATAGTGAACAGCTAATTAGCGGATTACCAATGTCACTTTTTAGCTTTATTTCATGAAAAATGAAAACTCACTTTGACGTAACGTTTATCGAAATCCATATTGACAAGACTCGCACAATCACATTTTTTTTACTGATATTTTTACTGATATTTTTACTGATATTTTTACTGAGAGTGATGCTAGTAAATTGTCAAGATTAATTAGCTGAAAAGTTACCCTTTTTGTTTCCTATGGATATTTTAAAGACTGTATCAATAAACAACAATTTAACTATTTATTTATAACGGGATTGATATTAAAGATTTACCTAACTCTATAATTTAAGATAAGAATAATTTGATCGAACTATTCAAGCTACAGTGTGATTTTATCTTTGCAGGTCAGGAGCGAGAATTGATTGGTTCACAAATTGACCCCAAGAATTGTCACGTGGAAGTCCTTGAGAATTGATTGTTTTAAGGCAACATAAAGCACAGTCACATGAACACACACGCACAGCAACTTAAACAAATAGGCTTATATAAAGCATAATTAGGGACTACAACTAGGAATTGATTGGTTTAGTTGTAGTTAAGAGAAGTTATTTTAGCATAGCTAGAATTGATTGGTTTGGTTGTAATGTAGAGAACTCCTTGAGAATGGATTGTTTCAAGGAGTGTAGTTTATGAGGCTATTAGTTTGCGACCATTGGAGTGAGCGTGCTGCCATGGCGTAGATGACATAGCTATAGAGTTGATGAGGCTGTTAGTTTGCGACCATTGGAGTGAGCGTGCTGCCATGGCGTAGATGATACAGATAAAGAGTTTAGGAGGCTATTAGTTTGCGACCATTGGAGTGAGCGTGCTGCCATGGCGTAGATGACATAGCTATAGAGTTGATGAGGCTGTTAGTTTGCGACCATTGGAGTGAGCGTGCTGCCATGGCGTAGATGATACAGATAAAAAGTTTAGGAGGCTATTAGTTTGCGACCATTGGAGTGAGCGTGCTGCCATGGCGTAGATGACATAGCTATAGAGTTGATGAGGCTGTTAGTTTGCGACCATTGGAGTGAGCGTGCTGCCATGGCGTAAATGATACAGTTAAAGAGTTTATGAAGCTATTAGTTTGCGACCATTGGAGTGAGCGTGCTGCCATGGCGTAGATGATATAGCTTTATTTACTTATTCATCAGTATTAGGGACTTTACTTTAGGGTATGACATAGCTATAGGGTTGATGAGGCTGTTAGTTTGCGACCATTGGAGTGAGCGTGCTGCCATGGCGTAAATGATACAGATAAAGAGTTTATGAAGCTATTAGTTTGCGACCATTGGAGTGAGCGTGCTGCCATGGCGTAGATGATGTAGCTTTATTTACTTATTCATCAGTATTAGGGACTTTACTTTAGGGTATGACATAGCTATAGAGTTGATGAGGCTGTTAGTTTGCGACCATTGGAGTGAGCGTGCTGCCATGGCGTAAATGATACAGATAAAGAGTTTGTGAAGCTATTAGTTTGCGACCATTGGAGTGAGCGTGCTGCCATGGCGTAGATGATATAGCTTTATTTACTTATTCATCAGTATTAGGGACTTTACTTTAGGGTATGACATAGCTATAGAGTTGATGAGGCTGTTAGTTTGCGACCATTGGAGTGAGCGTGCTGCCATGGCGTAAATGATACAGACAGAGTTTATGAAGCTGTTAGTTTGCGACCATTGGAGTGAGCGTGCTGCCATGGCGTAGATGATATAGCTTTATTTACTTATTCATCAGTATTAGGGACTTTTCTTTAGGGTTCAAGCAGTGTAGTTAATGACTATTAGGGACTATAAATAAGAATTGATCGATTAAGTTGTAATTAAGAGACGTTATTTTAGTGTAACTAGGAATTGTAACTAGTAAATTGATTGATTTAGTTGTAGCATAGAAAAGTCTATGAGAATTGATCTGAGAATTGATTAGCTGAATTAGCTTTGTCTGCTCATCTTAAGATTTATTGCATTGTTAGTAGATATTCATCTTTAGAACTTCCCCTCATTGTGGAAGCACTGCATGCATAGCATAGTATTTATATTTTATTGTCATGTAAACTTGTATTGATGTTTTGAAAAGAGCAACCGCCGAGTTTCTTGCTGGTTCTTCTCGGTAGGAAAGGCATTCCGAACCAGTGGTAGAGTCAAACGAAAAGGCAAGCGTACACTCAACACACACACAAAAAAAAAAAAACTTTTTTGAGATTATTATTTTGGTTCATTAAAGTAAAATAGATTTTGATAAACCGTACTAACGCAACAATGTAGTTCGGTTGTAAACTAGAATTGAAATCAAAATCCGTACTTTAGAAAGATTAAGTTTTTAAATTAACTCATTTGATGGGGTTTTGTACATTTCGTTTTACACATCCACCTAAGGCCTAATGTAAGGTTATCACTTGATTCGTGTATGGGGGCATACACGATGTCAGGATGGTCGAATGTAAGGTTACGTTGTATTTGTGGGGGTAGAATGTGATTTTAAGTGTATTTTATAAAAACAATACTGCATTTTAGTCGTCCATTTCCGTCAACATTCGATAAATAGTTGCTAATATGAGTATGTCATTATACTACTGTCATGATAGTCAGTATACAATGTCAATATACCTTAACCACGTGACCTGTCAACATATTATAAATACCAGTGTACCTCGTCGAAACGGGCAGTCTTTCTGTGAGTTGAGTGGACGCTAGGCGCGGTGAAAGTACTTAAGCCAGATGGGCAATATTGCAATTAAATAAAGTATGAGAATGTGAAGTTGGTGTTTCTCTCACGTCCAGAATAGGAGTGATCCTACATCTACGCCATTTTTACGAAGCGATGCGACGATATCAGCTTTCTTTTGGGATTGGGCAGGTGGCTTGTCAATTTGCATCGAGTGGTATGGGGCGTTGTCCATAATTATAATAGATGGTTCAGGGAGGCTACACAACATTGAGGTAAACCATTCAGTAAACTTTTCTCCATTCATGTCTTCATGATTGTCCACCATGTCCAGTGGTTTTTGACGCAAAAGCCATGAGAGAACCTTCGACAAACCCGTTGATGGTTCCGGCGTGACAAATTATAAGTCGCGATCCTTTTCCTACAGGAACTTTGGAAGTAGATGCTGCTGTGTCATCGTTCCAAGAACGGCCTACAGTATGGTTAGCATTAAGCCATGTTTCATCCAAGAACACAACATTTTGCCAATTTTTGATTTCTTTCACTTGCCGTAAAAAAGTATACCTTGCCATCGCTATATCAAATCTTTCCATCAATATTTTGCGTTTGTTACATTTTTTGTATCGAAATCCAATGGTCTTCAAAATCTTCGTTAAAGAACTTTCCCCACCGAAGAATAATCCAGCTTCCTTCAGTGAATGCACCAACTTTTTTCTTGTTGGATACTCCTTCTGTAAATAGTAGCCGTAAACATGTCTTCGGATAGCATCGGCATCAAAGCTATCGATGCCTACGACTGGTTTTGCTCGTTTTCTCTTTTTTGGTGTGTGAAGTTTATTTTCTTCTGTGCCAGTCTCGCCATATTTTTTTTTAGTTATCCGTCTAACAGTTCGTTGTCCAATATTAAGCGCATCAGCTACGCGTTCAACCACTGACGTTATAGGTAAAATTGGCCCTCCATTTTGAGCTTCACGATCGAAATAGTTACGAAGGCGTATTACGAACTCACGTGTCTGACTATTTAGAACAGTTCTCTGCGTACGTTCGGTCATATCGACGAAATCCACAACAAAGGGCTTGAACAGAGTCCAAATTAACGAGCAAGGGTCAACAGTAATGCAGTATCAATATTTGAAATCCAAAGCCAGGTCAAAACTATATCACAATCGCATTGCACTGACAGTTTATACTTTTCGAAGCAACGTCAATTCGAAACTGCTTTGTTTTGCATTGAGCATTGACGCGAGTTTGCCGGAGGTAGTAGTTGTGCTAGCCAGCGATCCTATGTGACGATCGTATTAGATTCCATTTTTAAAAATTTTCAATTTAGAAAACCAAATGCCGAGTTGTGGTATATATCATATAAAAATAAAAATTTTACCTTTTGTATGAAACAGCTGATATTTTTTTGCGATTTCAGAGGTTTGTCCACATAGTGAAAATTGTTCATATTCACAAGTACATTCACCCCTTAAATGGTGCAAACTGATTTTTCTACACTTGTATACATTTTAGAAATCAATTTAATAAATAAATTTTGAGTCCTAAACCTAAAACTACATTCGATAAAATTTATGAATCTCTGCACATCACTATCGTCAATAAAGTAATACAATTATTTCCTTCAAAGTCGTTATCAATTAATACGGAACTTCATGAGCGGACAAACGTCAAACCGGCCATCATAGCGTGCCGCTACACTAGCGGCACGCTATGATGGCCGGTTTGACACATTACAATAGTGATGTGGAATGTCAATTTATTCTCGAACAAAAAACAATTAAGTTTTGTTTTTGTACCTGATTAAATAGGTTTAATAAAACAAAAATGTATATGTTTATTTAATTTATTTGAACGAACTGAATATTTGAATGAAAATGAATATACATAAAATTGGCCCTCCATTTTGAGCTTCACGATCGAAATAGTTACGAAGGCGTATTACGAACTCACGTGTCTGACTATTTAGAACAGTTCTCTGCGTACGTTCGGTCATATCGACGAAATCCACAACAAAGGGCTTGAACAGAGTCCAAATTAACGAGCAAGGGTCAACAGTAATGCAGTATCAATATTTGAAATCCAAAGCCAGGTCAAAACTATATCACAATCGCATTGCACTGACAGTTTATACTTTTCGAAGCAACGTCAATTCGAAACTGCTTTGTTTTGCATTGAGCATTGACGCGAGTTTGCCGGAGGTAGTAGTTGTGCTAGCCAGCGATCCTATGTGACGATCGTATTAGATTCCATTTTTAAAAATTTTCAATTTAGAAAACCAAATGCCGAGTTGTGGTATATATCATATAAAAATAAAAATTTTACCTTTTGTATGAAACAGCTGATATTTTTTTGCGATTTCAGAGGTTTGTCCACATAGTGAAAATTGTTCATATTCACAAGTACATTCACCCCTTAAATGGTGCAAACTGATTTTTCTACACTTGTATACATTTTAGAAATCAATTTAATAAATAAATTTTGAGTCCTAAACCTAAAACTACATTCGATAAAATTTATGAATCTCTGCACATCACTATCGTCAATAAAGTAATACAATTATTTCCTTCAAAGTCGTTATCAATTAATACGGAACTTCATGAGCGGACAAACGTCAAACCGGCCATCTTAGCGTGCCGCTAGTTTAGGTGCCTACACTTCATTGCCAATCACATCGATTATCTCTTTAATACAGTAATAGAAAACATGGAAACAGGAAAGTCCAACTCAAAGGCAAAAGCTAGTTTTAAGATATTTTGTAGAATCACATCTTCTTATACTGTGGTGCTAAGGGAGAGGGCAGACTGGCTACTTTTAGCGGCAGCGATCGCAGCGTTTTATGGCCTTTAGCGTTTTATGACCTTTTGCGTCTGCTGCGCGATTCCGCGATCGAACGCAAATGCCTTAAAACGCTAAAAGCCATAAAAACGCGAACGCGTTTGAGTTGCGAAAACGCGATGCAGTCGAAAAAGGTCATAAAAACGCGTGAACTGCCCAGCAGACGCAAGAGGCCATAAAAACGCTAAAAGCCATTAAAACGCGCGATCGCTGCTGCTTAAGCTAGCAAGTGTGCCCTCTCCCTAATAACTAAGCGGAAGTGGCGTTGGGGTGCCAAGATGCTGTGGAATGGCGACCCCGCACTGGGAGGCGCAGCATTGGTTGACGTCAGGGCGATCGTTGGATGCATGCTGGATGGGTGGATGGATGCATTCAAGAGGCATATGTCCTTGAAATGATCGCCACAACACAAGTCGCTGTCACCTACTGTCGCTCACAATGTGCGCACTGTTGTAGGCCAGCCGCATATCGCTGGGCGACAAAACGCGCTCATTCTTGAAATGTATTTCAAGTGTCGTCAGTTGCTGGAACTATTTGTCGCCGTATTGTCTCGTCTCTACAGTGAGCGCACTTCCATATTATATCTTCATAGCACTCCACTTGGCGACAAAAAGTCACGGTGACAAAAAGTTACAATGAGCGCCTGGCCAAAGTACCTACCTACTTCAACAGAATTACATTCACTATGTACTTTGCGTTACTTCATACCTATTATCAAACCAGTAGCAATTGAAAACGCATCCATCCATCTCGATAACTGAAACAGAGATTTGTGTAAATATTTAGACAAAAGAACATCGCGTACGATTTCACGCTGTATCGTAAAAAACAAGGTGATTTGAAAACTGTTATCATGTTTAGCGATATCTTGCGATCGTCGAGGTGCTGATATTATGCGCAGATTTTTGTGATAACGACGTATCGTGTACACATACCACGTCACATCCGTACATGTTATGCTGTTTCTGAAAAATTTTTGTCAAGGAAAACTTTTAAGAGAAAATTTTCTACTAAATGATACCTACCTACTCACATGTTACACCTTGTATTCATGAATACTCTGAATAGTAAAAAGGGCACCTTTTTAACAAGCAAAATTAATTAAATAGTCGATCACTTTTAAATCTATATCTTATATATATAAAAGAAAGTGGTGTTAGTTACACTATTTATAACTCAAGAATGGATGAACCGATTTGGCTGAAAATTGGTGGAGAGGTAGCTTAGAGCCAGGAGACGGACATAAGATACTTTTTATCCCGTTCGACCGCGTTTCCATCAAGTCACTATAAAACGTGGTATAACAAAAACGCATCTGACATGGAATAACAAAACGCAAATGACAGTGGAATAACAAAACGTAAATGACAGCTAAACTAGCGGCACGCTATGATGGCCGGTTTGACACATTACAATAGTGATGTGGAATGTCAATTTATTCTCGAACAAAAAACAATTAAGTTTTGTTTTTGTACCTGATTAAATAGGTTTAATAAAACAAAAATGTATATGTTTATTTAATTTATTTGAACGAACTGAATATTTGAATGAAAATGAATATACATACTTTATATGCACACAAGAAACATATGAATACAAAAGATACCAAAAAAGGTGCCACAAAAGGCCATAATTAATCAGATTCGTCCATACTACTATTTTCACTGTCGTCACTGCTATCATCACCTACATTAATAATTATATGTTCGTTTTCTATAATATTATCTATTTTCACATCTCTTTCATAATCTTCCCTTATTAATTTAACAGTTCTATTCACAACCTTTTCCCAGTCTCCTTTAGTCACATGTTCACAAGCTTCTTCTAATAATTTTAGCATTTTTTTTGTGGTAAATGGGGGTTCTGTATTGTGTCTTGCAGCATATCCCTTAATTTGAGCCCACACCAACTCAATCGCATTATACTCACTATGGTAAGGCGGTAACCGTATAACTCTGTGCCCATGTTCTAATGCTATTTCGTCAATGACGTATCGGATCTTGGTTGGTTTGTTTTCTTTTAAAAGACGTACTAATTCCGCTTTTAACATATTCATGTTTGCATCTACGCCATTTTTACGAAGCGATGCGACGATATCAGCTTTCTTTTGGGATTGGGCAGGTGGCTTGTCAATTTGCATCGAGTGGTATGGGGCGTTGTCCATAATTATAATAGATGGTTCAGGGAGGCTACACAACATTGAGGTAAACCATTCAGTAAACTTTTCTCCATTCATGTCTTCATGATAGTCTCCAGTGGTTTTTGACGCAAAAGCCATGAGAGAACCTTCGACAAACCCGTTGATGGTTCCGGCGTGACAAATTATAAGTCGCGATCCTTTTCCTACAGGAACTTTGGAAGTAGATGCTGCTGTGTCATCGTTCCAAGAACGGCCTACAGTATGGTTAGCATTAAGCCATGTTTCATCCAAGAACACAACATTTTGCCAATTTTTGATTTCTTTCACTTGCCGTAAAAAAGTATACCTTGCCATCGCTATATCAAATCTTTCCATCAATATTTTGCGTTTGTTACATTTTTTGTATCGAAATCCAATGGTCTTCAAAATCTTCGTTAAAGAACTTTCCCCACCGAAGAATAATCCAGCTTCCTTCAGTGAATGCACCAACTTTTTTCTTGTTGGATACTCCTTCTGTAAATAGTAGCCGTAAACATGTCTTCGGATAGCATCGGCATCAAAGCTATCGATGCCTACGACTGGTTTTGCTCGTTTTCTCTTTTTTGGTGTGTGAAGTTTATTTTCTTCTGTGCCAGTCTCGCCATATTTTTTTTTAGTTATCCGTCTAACAGTTCGTTGTCCAATATTAAGCGCATCAGCTACGCGTTCAACCACTGACGTTATAGGTAAAATTGGCCCTCCATTTTGAGCTTCACGATCGAAATAGTTACGAAGGCGTATTACGAACTCACGTGTCTGACTATTTAGAACAGTTCTCTGCGTACGTTCGGTCATATCGACGAAATCCACAACAAAGGGCTTGAACAGAGTCCAAATTAACGAGCAAGGGTCAACAGTAATGCAGTATCAATATTTGAAATCCAAAGCCAGGTCAAAACTATATCACAATCGCATTGCACTGACAGTTTATACTTTTCGAAGCAACGTCAATTCGAAACTGCTTTGTTTTGCATTGAGCATTGACGCGAGTTTGCCGGAGGTAGTAGTTGTGCTAGCCAGCGATCCTATGTGACGATCGTATTAGATTCCATTTTTAAAAATTTTCAATTTAGAAAACCAAATGCCGAGTTGTGGTATATATCATATAAAAATAAAAATTTTACCTTTTGTATGAAACAGCTGATATTTTTTTGCGATTTCAGAGGTTTGTCCACATAGTGAAAATTGTTCATATTCACAAGTACATTCACCCCTTAAATGGTGCAAACTGATTTTTCTACACTTGTATACATTTTAGAAATCAATTTAATAAATAAATTTTGAGTCCTAAACCTAAAACTACATTCGATAAAATTTATGAATCTCTGCACATCACTATCGTCAATAAAGTAATACAATTATTTCCTTCAAAGTCGTTATCAATTAATACGGAACTTCATGAGCGGACAAACGTCAAACCGGCCATCTTAGCGTGCCGCTAGTATAATAAGTGTCTGTTACGCACCATTATGAAGCCTATGAATTCTTTAATCAAAGTCGCATAATGTGTCCATGATAGTGTCTATCATGGACACAATATGGCTTCATATAAGTAGACAGAGTTTTTCTCTTGACGATGCGGTGATAGACTAGTGGATAAGAACTAACATTAGGCCTCCTAAATGTAGGTACCTATCATTTCGGCAATTATATATGACTGGCTTTTATATCGAAAAACATCGCGAGGAAACCAGCATGAGGTTTTTTCTGTCCTGAGAGTTCTTTAAAACGTTCTCAACGCTGAAGTGTAATGGTGGACTGAGGAGATCCGTGTCCTATTTACAATTGATAATATTTTTATGGCTCAAGGGGACGAATTAAAATAAACTTATCTAAATACAATAAAATAATATAAATGAGTAGGTACTACCGTAGCTATTAGCCTTTTCCTATTAGATTGTCGATATATTTAGGCATAATTGACCAAACTGTTTCTGTGTCACGGGTAATTTTATTTACCCGTGGTCACATTCAAGGGTCGACTGGTCGACCCACTGGCACCACGGGTAAACAATTAACGCCCTATGTTAGACAGCACGGCAGGCGCCACAATGCACCGTATAGCATCGCCCTGCCTCGAATGTCTGTGGCAAACCATTGGCAAAACTGACAGCAATACGTATCGTCTAATAGGCTCTTGGGTCCCTTGGATCAAAACAGCCTATTGTTTTTATACTTTACTTTGTTTTCACAAGCCACATAGAGAAAAAGCATTTTTACACGTTTTTAAAGAAATGACACCTTTTGCGAGAGACACACGACAAGCATAAAATTTTCAAGATTTTTACTTGTTATTCGAGTCACGGTAACACTCTATCTTTGAGGCCACGTTTTGTTTGAGAAATAGCAGAGACAGCAGAGAATTTTGCTCATAAAACTGAAAGGTTCAAAGTACTACCTAAATTACATTTTACCTTAGTATTTTCAATGGAAAATTCTAAATTGCACCTACACAAACGTCTATCGAATTTCTTATTTCATGAAAATATGATAATGCAGATTGAAAACTGAAAGGTCAACGGTTCGATCCCCACCTGTTGCACTATTGTCGTACCCGCTCCTAACACAAGCTTTCCGCTTATTTGGAGGGCAGCGGAGAATATTAGTCAAGCATAAAAAAGATACCAGACACAGGTGACAGACAGGTGAGATAGTAATCTCACCTGTTGAAAAGTGACGATGCAGCCCAAGATGGTATTTAAAGGTTATCCTGAATAGGGTATCCGGTACACAGTACCTACCGTAAAGATAAATCGCTTGGCGGCATTGCGTCTTTAGGTTGATAACAATTTGAAATCTTCCATCAGACCAGGCTAGTGTGTGCAGCACACAAGGTAAAAGCTAATTTAAAATCTATTAATTCCATAATATTCTCAAAGGCGTGTGAAGTCTGCAAATCCACACAATGGCCAGCGTAGTGGACTAGGGCCTAAACCCTTATCATTCCAGAGCGTCAAGCTGCCGGGCAATGGGCTAAAAATATATCAATCATTAAAAGACAGCATCAATGTCAAAACATGGTTTTGGCCAATGGCCAACGCCCAAAAGCATGTTTTGACATTGATGCTAGCTGTCCTTTAATCTATACTATATTATAAAGAGGAAAGATTTTTTTGTTTGTTTGATTGTTTGTATGTACCGAATAGGCTCTATAACTACTAGACCGATTTTAACCATTTTTTCACCAATAGAAAGCTAAGTTATCAGGAAGTAACATAGGCTATAATTTATTTTCAAAAAATTTAGAGATCCTTAAGAAAATTACAATAACGTAACTCAAAGCAAAGTAAAGTAGCAAAGTTTTGCCTATAAAATGCATTATTTGGCGTGTGCTGGGAAAACTATTGATGATACATAAAAATTATGTACTACATGATCAAAGTACTTACTCAATAATCTCAACAAAAGCGTCCCCGAGGGAATATATCTAACTATCATATTTAAGTCACAATAGTAGCTTTCGTGTTCTAAAATTTTCGTTTCTAAAATCTTAGTATTAATTCTTCCATAATAATCATACTAATATTATAAATGCGAAAGTGTGTTTGTTTGTTGGTTTGTTGGGTTGTCCTTCAATCACGGCGCAACAAAGCTACGGATTGACGTGATATTTTGCATTGATATAGTTGAGGACCTGGAGAGTGACATAGGCTACTTTTTATCCCGGAAACTCAGAGTTCCCGAGGGAATTTATAAAGTAAATCCACGCGGACGAAGTCACGGGCATCAGCTAGTGATTGATAAGTTTTTAGCCGATTACCCCCATGAATGAAATGTATTCTGAACAGTTGTACTATTTCCAGTTACCCGTCTTGCTCGGGAGCGATCGCCCCGGGCCTGGCGGCGGATATGCACTTCAAAGACGACGTGATCGCCTTCGTGGGTCCCGCTTGCGCCTTCGCGTTGGAGCCCGTCGCACGCCTCGCTGCCTACTGGAATACCCCCATCATCACAGGCATGGGGGACCAGGTATATTGTATAATATACCATTATAACATACTAGATGATGACCGCGACTTCGTCCGCGTGGATTAAAGTTTTTAAAAACTCTGTAATTTCCGGGAGTCCATTTCCACTTCAGTTTTGAGCCTCAATGAGCTACATATTATGTCGATTAGGTAGGTCCTGCTTCTCCTAAGGATCTCATTCTCATTTGATGCAGAACTAAGTACCCCGAGCACTTAGAGCTTTCATGAAAGCCTATGTGTTAATCCTGGGTATCAACTATCTCCATTCCAAATTTCAGCTAAATCGGTTCATTCGTTGTGGCCTTTGAGTATTAAACCAGGTAATGGCATGAAAAAGTAACAAACATCCATCCATCTATCCAAATATCCTCACAAACTTTCACCCTAATAATAATATTTTATAATATTAGTAGGATAGTGGCTAGATGGAGCGATGATATCCGGAAAGTGGCAGGCATCGATTGAATGCGAAAGGCCGAGGATAAGCAATGTTGGAACTACTTGAAAGAGGTATATATGTCCAACAGTGGATCCATTTGGGCTGATGATGATGATGATAACATTTGGCGCTTATATTACGGCTTTAACAGAATAGCTTTTATCGCGATATTATTCACGTGCAGTAAGTTTTAAAAATCCCACGGGATCTTTTTGTTTTTCCGGAATAAAAAGTATGTAATTTTTCAGGTCCTCAACTAACACCATGCAAAAAAATCATGTCGATCTGTAACTCTCTTGCTGCGTGATTGAAGGACAAACCAACAAACTAAGATACTAACAGACACACATACACACACATTCCACATCTTTTTTTTATTCGATGACAAGCTAGTACTTGACTGCGATCTCACCTGATGGTAAGTGACAATGCAGTCTAAGATGGTAGCGGGCTAACTTGGAAGGGGTATGGCAGTGATTAGTGAACATTCAACCCATACCCCTAATTGGTTTCTACTTTCTACACGCCATCGTGCCAGAATCGCTTGGCGGCACGTCTTTGACGGTAGGGTGGTAACTAGCCACGGTCAAAGCCTCCCACCAGACCAGACCAGAGACAATTCAAAAATTAAAAATTCCCAAATTGACCCCGCCGGGAATCGAACCCGAGACCTCCCAGTTAGAAGACAACAGTGCTCACCACTTAGCCAGGGAGGTCGTTAAAAAGTCTTTAATTTTACTTTTTTCTTTTGCTCACCACTTCGTTCGCATGGAGTAAGGTTCTTAAAAATACCGTGGGAACCCTTTGTTTTCCTATCATAAAAGGCTGGTGGTGGTGATATAAATGGTCCTCACAATCGTGATCCTCAAAAATTGGACTGGATAGTGACTTTTTTGACAGACAGACAGAGAGCTGTTTTACGTGTTTTTAAGCATGGATAAATTATCCACGTGATTTTATAATCACGTCGATCCGTTGCTTTTGTAGCAGCGCTAACACAACTTCGCATTTATAATATTATCATTGGGGAAGTAAGGCTGCCTAAGGCCGACAAAGCAACGATCACAATTATAGCTTAATATTACGGTGGGTGGGTAGAAATGTCTTAAAATCGCCCTACCTGGAGTTGAAACTTCCGGCGATTTATAACACGCTGGCTAAACATCGAAAGCGCTGTGAAAGCCAATAAATTCAAAAATTGGGTGCATAAGTTCGAGCGAAAGATCTTTAAGAACAGCATGCTGTCATATAGCAATCGTTATCCTACGAATTATAAGGATACATCGACTAATCGAAAGTTACGATTAAAAACGAGCTTAACAGACTTATCTTTCTTATCTTCAACTTTGAGCAGTGGATTTCAATCTTCATAGAATAGTTCGCTGAAAAAAGTAATCTATTAGAAAAACTATATTACGAGTTAGAACTAATTACATGGTAATAGAAAACTCCATTAAAAACTTTAGTAAAAGGATGATGTTAGGTTCGTGCAGAATACTGGAAATTATATATTTTATCAAAGTTGTAAGTTAAAGCCTGTGGCGATAAAATATAATTTTGTATTTTTTTTTAAATCATGTATGTACCTTACTAGTGGATAAAACTTTGTCGTGGTGTTCGTAGTGTGCGCGTAGCTATGCACATCGTAGCACATAGTCGTAGCACATCGTCGTAGCACATCTACAAAATCGTGCTACGCCTTGGCTACTGTAATGTATTGGATTGTAGGCTATATTATATTTGTAGAACTCCAATAAAATATCAAATAATTGCATTTTATGCTTTTTAATGAAAATACAATCATGCTATTATGCAGTATGAATGTAATATAAAGTAATATTACGACTTTACGATTTCGTCCGCGTGGAGTTAGGTTTTAAAAAATCCGGGGGAGCCCCTGTTTATATTTATATAGAGCCTTTGGTCTTCAACAATGCCAAAATAACGTCGATACACATTGCACTATTGCTGCGTGATGAAGGTCAAACCAACAAACACACTTAGATCGTGTTTATAGTAATAGTGATAAGGATAGTAAGAATTATGAAGATGTATACCAGATCGAGAGGCCTAACTACCGGTTTTGTCAGTGGTTGATAAATAAGAAACTTTTTGAATTATTAATTTCCCACGGTCGCACAAGTTTTATGAGGTTGAAGCTTAGGCCGTTGTAAAATTGCTCTATAATTAATGAGTATGGAATGAAGGGTATGGAGGTGTTTCAAACTTCGTAAATGTATAGTAGTTCTACGAGAAAACACTGCACTTTGGGGAATAGGGAAACACTATAGGTACGAGTTTAGTCGGCTACGAACTCGTACTTATAGACTATTAACAAAACGGGCTGTACAAGTATTCAAATCACAAACATAATTAAGTAATGGCGATTCCAATGATAACAATTGACTGACAGATAGTTATAACTGATTGATGATTATAATTAACCATATGAGTCGATGACTGATAATATAAAAATAGCGATGACAATATCCGGAAAATGGCAGGCATTGATTGGATGCGAAAGGTTGAGGATAGGCAACGTTGATCGTTGGCGCTACTTAAAAGTGGCCCAATTGTAATGCACTGCATGCAGTGGATGCATTTTGGCTTATGGTGATGATGATATAATAAACCCTTAAGATATCGTAATATAATATATGTATTACATTTTACTTCCTTACTAATAGTATAAGAGGGAAAGGGTGTTTGTTGGTTTGTCCTTCAATCAATAATTCAATCATTAAAACTATCATACCCCCTTGAGAGTTAGCCCGCTACCTTCTTGCATCGTCACTTACCATCAGGTAAGATAGCTTTCAAGGACTATCATCAAATAAATAAATAAATACCGAGGTGCGTGTTTGTAACTGTTTTATTAATTGGTCACTAAGGTATACATCTTAATGCTGATGAGTACAGAAGGTACTCGAGATTACGTACACTAATTACGTCACGACGTAGATAATGGGTGGGCAAAAGGTCAATACTAATGACACATTAATACTTTAGGGCGACGTGAAACGGCGCGTTGCGGCTGAAATTTGTTTATTGTTTTTTGATTATATTATGCAACACGTCTGGTGCCGAAAAGAAATCTTAGCGCACTATTATGTCTTCGATACTTACCTACAAGATGGACTTTTGTATGAAACACTCGCGTTGAAAACTATAAATAGGTACATAATAGGTGATAGATTTATATTTTAGTCCTTAACCGGGGCATCCTTTGGAACTACTTAAAAAAAGTAAACAGATCATTTAGGCTACGAACAAAACAAGTTATTCACTAGTAAAACAATTGAAGTTGTTTTCCTGCACCATTACACTCCAATCCAATCTCATTTCCCTTCAATGCCAAGTTCATTGGGACAACATTTCTCAGCTTTCACTCTGATTTGTTTGTACCCTTGACCACGGACAAATGAGCGGGTAAAGGTTCACTCTAGGGAACTTTGCAATTCTTGTTGAAACGATACTTTCCATAGTTCTCTACGTACATTTTAAAATAAAACATGTCATTGTTTTTATTGAGGACAACTTAATGCTTTACAATCTAGCCTATTTAGTTATTAATACTGCAAAGGTCAGATTTAAAAAACCGTCGACTGTTCAAATCTAGCCCACAACATATTGCACAAGTTTTACGCTTGGTAGAGGGGAAGGTCATATTCATCAGAACTAATACTTATTCTTTTTTTAATCTAAAAATTGCTGTGGGATTGCGTAAAATGACTGTATCAGTGCGATGATAGCAAACAACTCTGTTCGGCTGAATTTATGGCGTTCTTTTTGCATCAAGTCATTTTATCCAAAATTGCGAGACAGTATTAGCCAATATGTGATTGCGATCATGAGGTATTACTTTTAAGACAATCCTAATTCCTACTTACATCTGAATATGTGTACGCAACTTTCACTACGCCTTCAGTAGGAGTGGTTATCAAATTATTCTACCCTTAACTAGACCCCGGGTTCAACTGATTTATTGTGATTGGAGAGTCGGATGGTGGCCTGTGTAGTTTGACAGCTACAGTGTAGCGATCGTAATCACTCGAATATGATATTGTCCTATCCCACTGGATATTTATTACTTATTTATACGATGATCACAATCTATGCAAATAATAAGTTTTTGTATATAATTTAGAAATCTTTTATTTTTCTACTAGCTGATGCCCGCGACTTCGTCTGCATAGATTTAGTTTTTAAAAATCCCGCGGGATCTCTTTCATTATCTGAGATAAAAAGTAGCTCTCCCGGTCTGAGGAACCACTACTACACCCATTACTATACCCATGCAAAAACTCGCATCAATCCGCTGTTCTGTTGCGACGTGATTGAAGGACAAACCAACAAACAAACACTCTTTCGCATTTATAATATCAGTAATGCTTTATTATAACACTTTTTATAATTGTCAAATTTTTTACCATACTTAACCAAAGACAAAATTACGTTTAGCTGTCATTTACGTTTTGTTATTCCACTGTCATTTGCGTTTTGTTATTCCATGTCTGATGCGTTTTTGTTATACCACGATTTATAGTGACTTGACGGAAACGCGGTCGAACGGGATAAAAAGTATCCTATGTCCGTCTCCTGGTTCTAAGCTACCTCTCCACCAATTTTCAGCCAAATTGGTTCATCCGTTCTTGAGTTATAAATAGTGTAACTAACACCACTTTCTTTTATATATATATCTAGATTAAGTATGTAGTTACAGTCGTCATTTAGGCAATTAGGTAATTATTTGTTATTATTGTTTGTATGACTCAATGCGCGAATGTTATGTTGGTACATGCACATGTAATTTGATAAGCATAACAGTGAGTGTTTTTCAACTTTGTTGATGTATGTCAAATATATTGCCTACCTATGGTGTATTGTACCTATATGCAATTAATAAATAAGCTCTAAAGCTCAGCTCTATTATTTTGTGTAATATTATGTCTAATTACAGCTTATGTTTTAATCAAATACGTGTTTTTAATGTATTAGCCACCATCGGAAGGGGAGTTGGCAGCTCCAGCAAGCGTCGTCAGTCGCATGCACAGGTTGAGAAATTTGCGAAAGGGCACTCGCGTGAGTACCTGCTATTTATAATTATATTTTTATTCCATACTTTGAAGGTGTTCTACTGTTTACTTTAAAACTTAAAATTATTACTATAAGCATAGATTTGTGATAAGTAGTCGCTACGCTCCTACCGTATTGACTACCAAAGCTATGGCCTTATGCTTAGACAACATTAACTTGAGTTGATAACTGGATGGTTGATGAAACTTTGACGAAAATGAATGAACTTCGATGGTGGTGAAAAGTTTTGTATTGATATCATACCATTTTGAGTTGTTACCAAAAAAGTGGGTAGATGATCACAGTCATGACATATATTATGTTACGGCTTGGTGGACTGCCTAGTGAAACATTTCTGGCGATCACGATAAGCCGGGTATTATTTAATTGAACCGGAGTTATGTGCTACCTTTGTCTTCATTATATTCTTGCCTCTACAGCCGCAAACGTTATTCAATGATAAGGGCAAGTACCCTACCTTGACGCGGATGTCCTACTGCCAGTGTCGACTACCTCGCGTCTTCACTAGTGTTTTCGAACGCTTTGGATGGTCCCACGTCGCGTTGCTGTTAGACAAGTCGGATCTATTTTCACTTACTGTTGGTAAGCTACATGCAATAAAACGAAGTTTTTTTAAATATTATATTTATGTCACGGTCACTCACGAGGTTCAGCATTCAAAGCTAATTCACTCTGCTTTGAAAGTGTCAGGGTCAAGCGGCAAAAACGACGTCATTAGTCAATATGCATCCACTATTGGACATAACTGTCTTTTAGTTACTTATATCTCCGAAGCTCTATCTAGCTAGAGGGTGCCATTTGCCGATACGCGGTCTCGACTCGCGGACCTTCCGTCTCCAACGGCTCCAAATACCACTGCCACTTCAACGTGCTAGCTTAAAGAACTACTCCCTCCCTCAAAGAAATTTAGAACATCTGATAGCTCTCACAGCGATATAAATGTGGTGATGAGTTGGCTTCGTGAAGACGGCCTCGCGGTTGTCGCTGGCCTGTGTTACGCATATGAACTTCTTCGTCCAGAAGATTTCTTTTTAAATTGATATTTTAAATATGGAACTTGCTTTTGTATTTGGAATGGTCTCGTTCGACGTGCGCTGTTTATGTGCGCGTAAGTCATTCGGTCTCGACACCTCGCGGTGAAAGTATCTCCTCCGTTTAACAGAAACGCGTTAGCGTTTCTGTTAAACGGAGGATACAATTACAATACAATATACAATTAAAAGTTTGGAACCCGTTTTATTTAAAGGGAAACCTAGCAGAGTAGGCTAGTGGCAAAGCTTGAGGGCAGCTAAACCTTTTACTTGGACTCCTGATTTAGAGCTAAAGTCCTTCATATATATATAACACTGAACAACTTGAAGTTTGTCTAATCGTCAGTTTCCACGTTTCAGCACCATTTTTAAGTCATTATTGGTTCTAAAACAATATGGAAGAAGTCCCTCTTCCATGGTAGAACACACTGTGCAAATTCGAATAAATTCAAAGATAAAACAAAATGAATTGTGTTCATATTTTAGATAACAAAGCTCGCTGTTTCTTGATCCAGAGGATTAATTTGACAAAAATACTCATAGAATTCTTTGAATAAACTAAATAGATTTGTTTGTGTCGTTTGATACTGAAGCTTGTAGCACTGAGGGAATTAGCTTTGAGCGATGTAGGTACTTTCGTGATCCTCGGGTTGAAATTAATAAACTGTATGTAGGTATTTACGAAAAAGACCAGGAAAAATTATGGCATAATTCTCAAAAACAGGTAAAAGTCTGGAATGGGGTCTAAGAAAGGAAGGAGTGTTGAAAGCGGTGCGGGAACTTGACGGCAACGAGAGGGAGTCATGCGAAGCACTTCTTAAGGACGTCAGCATGTATGCGAGAGGTAAGCATAATAGGTATACCTATGTATGTATGCGAAGCAACGGTTGGGTCATGCTCGTGAACGGGTGCCACCGACGGGAATGGGGCTACTTTAAGTCTGCCCATCGTTAGATATTTTGCATTGTTAGTAGGTATGTATTTTTGGAACTTCCCTCATTGTGGAAACACTGCATACATAGCATAGTATTTATTGTATTGTAAACTTGTTTAAAAAGAACAATCGCCGAGTTTCTTGCTGGTTCTTCTTGGCAGGAAGGGCATTCCGAACCAGTGGTAGAGTCAGACTATTCAAAAGCACTTGTAAAAATTTTATTTGAATAAAAAATATTTCTATTCTATTCTATTCTATTATTTATTAGCTTTTGCCCGTGACTTCGGCCGTGCGGAGTTAGGTTATTAGGGTTCCAAAAAAAATATGGAAACGTTATAGGATAGCTTTGTTGTCCGTCTGTCTGTCCATGTGTCAAGGCCCTTTTTCTCAGAAACGGCTTGAGGTACTAAGTTCAAATTTACACTGAATACCATATTAAGGTCAATGCCATAATAAGGTCAATGGTCACTTAGTGCTGTGAAAATTTCAAGTTTCTAATTGAATTCAATGAAGAGTTATAGCTTTTCAAAGCACATTTCCATTCAAAAAAACCTGTGACGTCTTTGCCATTAATTTAAATCTAGGCGGTAATGTTATCTTAAAATGTAAAAAATATATACATTTTATGAGGAAAATTACATAAATGTACTTATATATGTATGACTTTTACGTTATCAAATATGAAAACAGTATCTAAATTACCTACGTTTACGGAAGCAACGTACAGTGTATCGAAAATAGCTCTTGTCACTAAAATAATAAAGGAAAAATACTGGCTCTTAAGGCGTGCTCATATTAAATTATAACCCATTATTTAAGACTTATTTCGATAAAAGATTATCGCTAGGCATATTTTGCTACCTTGTTTTTAGGGTTCCGTACCAAAATGGGGAAAATGGTACCCTTATGGTGAGACTTTCTCCGTCCGTCCGTCCATCCGTCCTAGAGAGGGAGCCAAGACTTTTCAGACCTTCGTCATTTTATAAAAGCTAAGAGTTCCTCTGCGTATGGAGCAATTATTGTAAATAATTTATATAAAAAATTAATTTTATAAAACCGACTTCAAACACCCGCGCCACTACAAAGTATATGAGTAATTATTTATTGTTGATTTTTTAAAACCGCTCGATCGATTTCGATATAATTTTAATTGGACTGGAAATTATACCCTTTAAAACAAAAAAAGAATTTTCCAAATCGGTTCAGGCGTCTTCGAGTAATCGGTGAATATGCATAAAAAATTCCGACGAATTGATAACCTCCTCCTTTTTTGAAGTCGGTTAATTAAAAATTCAAAACACCCCGGACTTGTGAAATGTAATATGGCTGGACTATGTATGAATTATGATATACCGACCCGACATCCTGTTACCCAGTTTTCTACTTCATCATCAGATCCTCCTTCTCGATCCTGGATCATTATCTATCTTACACCTATTCATTCTAATGAGCCCTAACACGCTATATCTCACGGAAATGAGGTGATGATCTTCAAACGCCTGAAGAAATCTTCATAAAGTATAGCTAACAACCATCTCAATCACGTCAGCTTTCAAACAGTAAAAACCGCATCAAAATCGGCCCATTCGTTGGGAAGCTACGAGGTAACAGACAGACACACAGATAACCAGATACACCCGTTAAACTTATACACACGTTTTTGCGTTGGGGGGAAAAGATAGTAAGGACTAGTATAGATGTACGTACCTCTTTATGTTTGAGGAGTAATCTAGAGACTTCCAAGAAAGTTCAAAGTCAGTGCGCTCAGTGATTCGGCTCTAATTTGAAACGCTCCAATGTGTTTGACGATAATAACTTCCATTTTATTTATTATTGTTTACTAGCTTTCGCTCACGTCGACTTCGTCCGCGTGAGCTAGTAATAACTAGCCTTTAACCACAGAGTAACGAAGGTAAGCTTTAACTAGCCAATCTGCTCTTGGCTGGAAGAGCGGATTGGCGAAAAATTTTGGCTATAATTGGCTATTGGCGTTGTGGAATATCCGATTCCTTCTCAATCTAAAACACAAAATAAATTAAAAAACCGGCCAAGTGCGAGTCGGACTAAGATAGGTTCCGTTCCGTACCATCGTATAAAATTCACTATGTACATTTTATTTTAATTTTTTTAATTTTTATTATTAAGCTATTGCATAGCTTTTATCGCGGGCTTTGAACTAGGACAAACAGTTTGAGCGCGGCGACCGAATCAAGAAATTCCGTAACGAAAAAAACCTAACACCGTCGTTCAGTAAGCGTTCAACATTTTAGAGGTTCACAAGTAGCTCTGTTTAGCGCAGTGGGCGAGAGGCCGCTTTCTTTACCGTATGGTGTATGATGTCGCAGGTTCGAATTTCACTCGCGAAGTAGTGACAGTTCGCTTTTCTTGTTTGTTTGTTTTTTCATTTTTTTTTGCATAATTTTTATCATGCAAAAAAAATATTGCATAAATATTATAATTGCATAAGTTGATAAAAAATGCTATGCAATAGCTTTACCGCGGCAGTCCCCGAGTGCCACTTAATTTTTTTGTTGTTAAAGTGGCAATAGAAATGGGTACACACTGTGAAAATTTAAACTGACTACCTATTATGGTTCATGAGATACAGCCCGCTGACAGACGGACGGACGGCTGGTTTAGTAATAGGGTCCCGTTGGCACCCTTTGGGTACAGAATCCTAAAAAGAGCAACTGCTGAGTTTCTTGTCGGCTCTTCTCAGCAGAATCTGCTTTGTATCCCGGTGGCAGTTTATTATTTTTAAAGCATGGTACCTTTGAGCTGATGTTGCAGCATCAAATAGTCAGCGGGATACCCAACTCCTCAGCAACTTAAAGCAGATATAGTGTGTTTGGTCTCATTAGAATGGTCTCAATGAGTAGGTGTTAGATAGATGATGATCGAGGGTCGAGGAGGATATGATGATGGAGCAGGAACTGGATAACAGGATGTCAGGTATATCGTAAATAGTCCGGCCATAGATTCACATGTCGGGGGTGTTTTAAATTATAACGCGTTCAGAGCGCTGCTGGGGCTGCCATGGCGGTGTAGCGCGTCTGGTATGTTCGCGATGTACAGGGTCGACGATTTTTATGCATTAATGCGTAACGCTAGAATAGGATTTTTATTAAGAGTTAATAATACAAATAAAAATGTTATAAAGACTTTGAAATACTACCATAATAATACGCCAAAATATTTCCACATATAATTATAATTTTAATTTAATTTTTTCCTATTTTAATTGCAAGAATTGTAATTACATTCCTACCTATGGACAATTTACTGTCTGAAATAAAATATTTTTATTTATTTATTTTATTATTATTTAAAAATTCAATTTACATTTGTAGCCTTATTTTTTGCCGCAGTTGTAATACTGAGTGTGCGTGGATCTCTCGTACGAGAATTCCTGCTCGCCGCTCATTCCCTGGGTATGACACGTGGAGACTGGGCGTTCTTGGACGTGGAAATATTCCAGGTTTGTTTTTTTTCTAAATAGTCTATGGAAACGTAAGCTCGGTTACTATGCTTCAAAATACTACCACCTAAGCCAGCTCTTCATGTTTTAATTTAGGAATTAGGTAGGTATGTACTTCATAATCTTATGTACCTTAGGCTTAATTGGTTAATATTAATTATACTCATTATACTTAGCAGTCATAGCCTAGTGGTTACGATTGCGGTCTCCTGTTCGGGGGTCGCAGGTTCGATCCCGGGCACGCACGCACCTCTGGTTTTTCGCAATTCAGTTATGTGCGCAATTAAACATCACATGCTACAAATTCGCATTGGGCCAGTGTGGTGGCCTATATACTATGATGATGATGATGCTTAATACTTTATTTGCTATTTAGGGTTCCGTACTTTATACTGAAAAACGGAATTCCTAAAGGATCACTTTGTTTTCCGTCTGTCTGTCCGTGTGTCGAGGCCTTTTTTATATTAAACTAGTTAAAACTCGCGAGTTCATGCATTTGAGGATTCTTTATAGGTCCTGTGGGAACTCCTTAATAATGCGGGATAAAGATTATATCCGAATTTTGGCCTCAGGATACAAGTTGTATAAGGATATAGGACTGGCAAATATAGGATTAGGCATGATAAGGTAAAAGACAGAGTTCCTTTCGCATTTGTAGCAATGGATAATGGATTTTAGAAATTTTTGACAGGAAATAGTTTTAATCTGAATCTACCTATATTTTGAAAATAATCATAATTTCAGGTAGCTGGGTAGGTATTACCAATTGGTAAGTAATTACTTATTTAACTTGCTCATTTATTATACCTTTTTGTCGGGACCGAAAGAAATTATTAATGAATGAGTCTCTGACTACTTTCAGTCCTGATAAAATAACAAGAGACGCGTTTGTAATTTGTATTTCTGTTTTATATAATACTAGCTGATGCCCGCGACTTCGTCCGCGTGGATTTAGTTTTTAAAATCCCTCGTGAACACTAATTTTCCGGGAAAAAAGTAGTCTATGTCACTCTACAGGTCCTCAACTATAGTACCCATGCAAAAAATCACGTCGATCTGTGGCTCTGTTGTGGCGTGATTGAAGGACAAACCAAGAAACAAACACACTTTCGCATTTATAATATTAGTATGATTAGAATATTAAATTGCATAGGAAAACACTGTACCTAATATTACGTCCATACGATGTATTACATCCACACCTACTATGTAGTATGTAGGTATAATGATCGTTTGGCAAAATCTGACGCCTTTGGAGTAGTTTGAATTTTGACTTTGACAAAATAGGGCTATCCACGATGGCTATGTACGATAAAATACGCATGCCAGCTTAAGATGAGCCGTACATTCAAACTATCCTGTAAATTCCAGGGTTCAAGTTATTTGGACCTTATACTTTCTTATAATTTCTGAACTACGAAATTGACGACCTTGAAATAATTACAGGAAAATCTCTAAAGAACCTGCTTTCTAACAAAAAAAGAATGGATTAAATCGGAATACGCCTTATTGAATTACAGCGAAATACCCATTTGGACTTTCAGCCCCTCTCCCAAGGGAACCGTGCTGAATTTCGGTATAAAAAGTATCCTATATTATACCTCGTAGTATTATCTTAAATCGTGCCAAGTTTCATTTAAATCCGTCCAGTAGTTTCGGCGTGATGCGCGGCCAAGATACAGACAGACAGACAGACAGACAGACAGACAGACAGACAGACAGACAGACAAAAAATTAAAAAAAAATTGTTTTGGCTTCAGTATCGATTATAGAGTGCCCTCAAACAAAAATTTTCAAAATATCTTCAATGTACAGAATTGGACCTGTTACAGTTTTATTATATTATAGATCATTAGATTATTGTCTTATATACATTCACTGAATTCAATTGAATTTAATTGTTTATTGGACACACATTATACACAAAAGAAATAAGAGAAATAATTTATTTATATTTATTTTCATATTATGTACTTAAGTAAAAGGAGCTTTCATCGAGATTATTTATTAGCGAACTTATTTTTTTTCACTTTTCACCGACACTTTTTCGGTTAGACTTTATACTGGGAATGCTTATTTAGTACCTACATAGAAGATTGAATTTATATTTTTTAAAGAATTGCGGCTATATAATATTGTCTTCTCCCCTCCTGCTAAACTGAAAGCTTGTGTCAGGAGTGGGCACGATAATAGTGCAACGGGTGGGGAATTGAATCGTCGATCTTTTAGTTTTCATTCCGCGCATCTTTAGGCACTGTGCACACGTATCAAATGTGTGGTTTTACGGCAACCGGCAACTCGCAACTGTTATGAAAACTTGTCAAATTGCTGCAACTAAAGTTGCTATGTTAGCGCAGTGCATTAACCGTTAGGTTATTGAGGCTAATTTATACTATAGGGTTAGTATAAGATTTAATTCGATTGGTCGTATTCGTTGACAGTACCGTCAAAGTTAAATGAACCATAACGTCATTAAATTGGAGTTCAATTTCTTGTGCTCATTTTTATACGTTTACGAATAACTGAAATTACAACTGAACTAGTACTGAATTTACGTCTTTAAAGCAAAACAGTTAAGGTTTACCTTGACGCTAATGACATCAAATACGAATACGATCAATCTAATTAAATCTTATACTAACCCTACTGATTGAAGATGTTTGTGTCAGGGTGGTTACTGGGGAGAGACGGGCTGGGCGGCCGGCGACGAGCGCGACGCGGCTGCGAGGGCGGCGTACGAGGCGCTGCTGAGGGTGTCCCTCAAGCTGCCGACTGGCGACCGCTTCGACGAGTTCGCGGACACCGTGCGGACACGTGCCAAGTTGCATTATAACTACACGTTCTCGGATGGAGAAGAGGTAAACTTTAAGAAGACGGGTACAAAGATTCATTCTATGAGTATTTCTATGAAATATATGGCACGTACGGGACGTGACCATACGTACCTCATAGCATATACCTACCTACCTGCTGTAACGCAAAAAAATACTTTAAATTAAAAATTGTAGTAAACAGTGATAGCCTAGTGGTTAGGACTGTGGTCTCCTATTCGGGGGGTCGCAGATTCGAACCCGGGCACGCACCTCTGACTTTTCGGAGTCAAGTGCGTTTAAGCAATTAAATATCACTTGCTTCTACGGTGAAGAAACGAGCCGTTGATGGGTTGCTAATGATGATGATGATGACTTTAAATTATACATTTTTACAGACATCTGATAAACCAGAACCCATGAACTTACGAAGCACCATCATCCTCGATTTTCTTGTGGTTCAATAAAGTGTATAATTATAACCACACACAAACACATTATACAGTTTTTAGAGTGTACCTTCAAAATTTTACTGACTTCAATTTCTTTATGTAATTTGCAAACTCTTCTTGTCCACTTTTCTTTGACGTTAAGGTGGTAAATAGCCACGGCCACCATCACCATTTCCAAATTGTCCCCGCCAGGAACCGAATTCACTCCCAATAAGACCTCACTTTAAGACAACAGAGGGCGAGCTCACCACTGCGCCATAGAGGTCACCATTTAGTGTTTATTGGTGTAGTTTCGTAAACATACCAAACAATACAATAACACTTTAGTCTATTAAATGAATGTATCATTAACAGGTGAATTTCTTCATCGGCGCTTTTTACGACGGCGTGTATCTGTTGGGTATGGCGTTAAACGAGACTTTGACTGAAGGCGGTGACATCAGGAATGGACGAAAAATCACCAGTCGAATGTGGGGACGGGATTTTCATGGTAACTATTAAAGCTAGTGTAATACTGGTAAATATAATGGTTTGATTATAGATTTATGATTGGTCAATCATAAATTTATGCTCGCAGGTATATTTTAATGTCAATGTTACTTTTTAAGGTATAACTGGCCATGTGCGTATTGATTCCGTTGGTGATCGCGACGCCGACTACGCCATCTTTGATTTGGATCCCGTTACTGGCAAGTTTGAGGTAAGATAAAGTTAAAAATTTAAATCTTCTACCATAAAGATATTGCATCAGCAATAAATATAGCCTTTAACAATAGAGTAATTATCGTAGTTTCCATTCAATTTAACAAAAAAAACCTTTTTGTAAAATCAAATACTCGCGATTTCTTCCATGAAAATCCTTTGTGTTTCCCGGATAAAAGTACTCTATGTAGCACTTTTCAGGTCCTTAACCACATTATACCCATTACCAATGCAAAAAATTACTTCGTACCGTTGCTTCTTCACTAATTGATTAACAAACCAACCAACAAACAAACACAAAGTGTTTTTATCTATCTATAAAGTAAGGATTTTTTCCATTTTTTACCGACTTTAAAAAAAGGGGAAAATCGGGGGTTTGAAATTTCAAAGTAAGATAACTATACCGAATGGGGTATCATATGAAAGGCCTTTACTTGTGCATTCTAAAACAGTTTTTTATTTATTTCTATATATAATTTTTATAATAGTTTTTGATTAATCGGAAAAAATGTCGAAAAAAATACCGTTCCCCCCCTTATCTCCGAAGTTTACCAATCGAAAAATCTGAAATAATTATGGTCAATAGAGGTTTATGTATATTTTACAGGAAAAATAAAACCAGCGCTCCAACTAGCATTGTTTTTTTTTATATTAACAATAAACCTCTACAAACAAAGTTAACGATAAATAAGCAAATTAATATAATATTATCGTTTTACTTTTACTTTTGGAGTACGGAACCCTCGGTGCGCGAGTCCGACTCGCACTTGGCCGGCTTTTTTATTTTTTTATGTATGTTCACCGATTACTCGAAGACGCCTGAACCGATTTGGAAAATTCTTTTTTTGTTTCAAATGGTATACTTTCTAGGTCATTGAAATACTATCGAAATCGGTCGAGCGGTTTTTAAAATATCAACAGTAAATTATATAGTTTGTACTGGCGTACTTTGTGGGCGTTTGAAGTCGGTTTTTTGAAAAGAATTTTTTATATTAAACTAGCTGACCCGGCGAACTTCGTACCGCCAACTTACCTATATAAATAAAACGAATAAATTATCTTAATAAAAAAAAAACTATCCTATCTTTCGAGTTGGACCAAATTACAGATAGTTACGAAGTTTGATCAAAATTGGTTCAGTAGTTTAGGAGTCCATCGCGGACAAACAACGTGACACGTAATTTATATATATTAAGATTATAGCAGGTCTTTCTTTACTCAAGTAAGTATTTGGGCATGCTTAATATTTACAGATAGGTTTTTTCCGTAGGTTGTAGCTTTTTACCACGGATTGAACAGCAGCTATAAGCCTGTAGCCGGGAAAGCCATACATTGGCCGGGCGGCAAGCGCGGGCCGCCCCCGGATAAACCGCGATGCGGTTTCCTTGGAACGGATCCCATGTGCCAAGGAGGTAATCTATACAAATAAATAATGAAGCTTCCTGTGACTGTTTTTAATGCCCAATTAACAGCTATTACTAAATGCACAGTAGGTATATACGGTACTTAAAACAAAAAATTCATTTTTAAAATTTTTATCTGTCTGTATGTCTGTTTGTTCCGGCTAATCTCGGGAACGGCTGGACCAAGGGGCTTTCACTGAGAGATAGCTGATGTTATAAGGAGTAACTTATGCTACTTTTTTAACCGATATCGATATCTCCGTGATTTCTTAACAGATTTGCGTTTACTATTTTTTTAATCGATACAGAAACTTCGCGAAATGGTCCCATATAAACTTCGGGTTCTTAATCCTCAATCCTGATGCTGCAAGAGTACTGCCCACCTAAACTGTGGTGATTTATTTATCGATTATGAATAGTTGTAGGTATCAAGCAAACTCTGCGAGACTAGTTAAATTCCAGGAACCAATTCCTAAATCATGATGCTGCAGGTGTTCCGCCCACGCGGGTGAAGTAGCGGGCGTCAGCTAGTTCAAAATATTTTCTTCATCCGTTTTTTATACATTTTGATAAATTAAGTTATACTTATATAACAGTTTAGCCGTATAAATACGTCTGTGTACGTCCCCTCTACAGTGACACTCGGCTAAATTAAAAACAAAGAGCGGAAGTTATGACTCACTTTTTTAATTAATACTGAGTGTATACCGCGTGTATACGTACCACCTGCTCGTATTTATTTTCAGTGCATTTTGTTTTTAGCATTATGGTATTTTGTACCTACTTAAATTAAAACTGGAAAACGTACCTACTACATAAGAGTAGAATAACAATTATATTATTAGTTGGCATTGCTTAATTTTGGCATATACCTAACACCTACTGAATATTCATAAGCTTAATATTCTCAATTTTATTTTTTAATAGTAGGATACCTATTATTAATCTTATTTATATATTATCTTCTCTATCCTCTGTATTATTATAAAGTGTATTAATTTCATTTCATAAATAGGAAATCTATTTATGAAATGAAATGAATACACTTTATTGCACACCACATTAAAAAAAGAAAAAAGAAAAAGAAATCTAAAAATAAACTTAAAAATAACACTTGGTACAAATGGCGGCCTTATGACTACATAGAGATCTCTACAAGCCAACCACGTTATTTATATTTATTCATAACCTATGTAATCTTTAAAAACTAATTATTATTATCAACCTTGAAGACTGTAAAATAATTACAAAATCACTTAGGATTTCGCAGACTTCGTACACCATTATAAAACTGAAAGCTGTAGAGTAGAGTGGTTAGAGTGTAAATTGAAATTTATTATTTCACGCTGCCCAGAGGCGCAAGCCGTTTTGATATATTGTTTTATTGGGCTGGCGGTTTTCCTCACCATGGCTGTGACGGCCGGATGCGTTGCTTACAAGTAAGTGCTATTAATATGAACATTACGTGCCATTACGTACCCATGCGTTCCATTACGTTTAATTACATAAATTTACATACGTACTTACTATTATGCACTGGCTTTTAAATACGGATTTTTAGGAGATCCTCTAGAAAGTCTTTTGACCTTGTTTCCTTGCTGAAGTATTAGCGGCTACATCTTTTAGGACAAGCTTAAAAGTTGTACTACTCAAGTTCTACTAGTTCAATTTATTCAGCAGGGAACTAAACTATTCGTCTCATTCTTTTGATAGGTATACATTGACTAGAGAAACGCCATGTTATAGATCATACTTTAATAAGAAGAAAGTAAATAACTGTCTGTCTGTCAGCTGCTTTTCCAAGACCTAACCGCTGAATGATCTAGATTACATACCAATGGAAAAGGCGGAATTATTTTAACGTCAATATCTCAACGGTTAAAGGTGCGGACTGAAAACTGAACTGTGCTTTGTGAAAGTTCATTTTAATAAAAAACTATTCTAATCTATTCTAACGATGCGACAGGCAAGTGCGTATCGAAGCAGAGCTTAACAACACCGCGTGGCGCGTTCGGCCTGAAGAGGTGCTAGTTGAGGTGGGCACCGGCCTCGGCACCAGCCCCGCGCTGCATAGCATCAATGAAGTGCTGAAGGTAGGTACCACCAGCATAAAGGCGGATGAAACATCAGCGCACGTGCGTGCTCTTGAAGTGCACGGGCGTGGCGGACCAACACAAGGTCTACCTGGGATCCCTAGCTTAACTTCACAAAGTCGTCGCGTTTCCGTTTGTCTTAAAATCCGTGATTAATTTGTAAGTTATCGTAATAGTAAGTATCAGTAATTTGATATAGATACGTTACCGCATTATAAAATGTAAAGGAAAATGTAAGAAAACTATACGTATGAACGATAAATCTCAAAATGCAGATTGCAGTTGCATGGGTTATCATAAGAGTGCCACGAAAACGTCTTTAGAAAAATGATATACCTATGTATGTTTAATCTCAGTTTGAAGTTGGATATATTAAGACATGGATATATTGCGGCTATAGCGCCGAACAGGCTGAGGCGCAAATATGAGAAACTTGACAGTGGTTTCATATTTGCGCCTTTTGGTGTAGAGACCTTGGGGCCGTGGGGCCCGGAGGCTCGCGCACTTTTTTTAGAGATATCAAAAAAGGTGATCGAGTCTACCGGGGATCCAAGAGCTGGCAGCTACCTTGGCCAAAGGATTAGCCTGGCCATCCAAAGAGGTAATGCTGCCAGCATCTTGGGTACTATGCCACACTGCGGTGGCTTGGATGGGGTTTTAGATTTTAATTAGTTTTTATTTTAGTTTTAATTTTAGAATTAAATTTAGGTTTATAGTATTGTATATATGAAATTTTCTATCTATACTAGATATTATTTTTATCACGAAATATAATTAAACTAATATTAATAAAAAAAAAAAAAAAATTAAGACATTTAGCACGAACTTACCATTACATAAAATATTGAATTATGTAATTTTTCAACATAATACATACAAATTCGGATCAAAAGAAAAGAAATCCCTCAAAAATGCTCGTTAAACTTTACAAAGGTCGACAATAACCAATGTGTTAATTCTTTTTGGTGCCACCTCTTATTATTTAAGTAATTGGATCGAAACAATTTTTATAGTCCTCCTCCTTTCCCTTTCAGCCAGAACAATTAAATACGACCTGCTTCAGCGATAGCGATAAAAAATAACGCTTTTATTTCGTGAAAAGTGTTTTATTTCAGTTTATTCTAATGATAGATTAATGAGGGAAAAAACTTGTTGAGTTCTAACTTTTAGCGAAGTTTTCCATTGCGCAAAAAACCTACTTTATTTCCATTTATAGAGTCTAAGAAACCGTAAAATAGGTGTTCTTTGATCTTCGTTAAACAACTATTAGCTAATTGCTGGCAGCTAGGCTGTTAGCTACCATTTCACTCGACTATGGCAAAGTCAAAGGAAGGGGGTTATATTTAGTCTATGTAGTATGTATGTTTATATTTGTGACTATTTACGAATCTTCCACCGCCGCAGCGAACCAACTACTCAGCCAGTTTTTATTGATAAAAAATGAGGTATCAATCGATTTGATAAGATCCGGGTGACATTGGCTACATTTCATACGAAAAAACAAATACACTTTTGCGTAGTCGGGTTACAGTTTTTAATTTTTTATCCTTGTTTACTAGCTGAACTTTTTTGTACCTATGCGTATCTATAATAATAACTAGTCCACTAAATATTGATGAATAGACAGCTTTTTAACTTGGAGTACTTTTTAACCTCCGACGCAAAAAGGGTGTTATAAGTTTGACGTCGATGTCTCTCTGTCAGTCTGTGTGTGTGTGTGTCTGTATGTGGCATCGTAGCTCTCAAACGGATGGACCGATTTCAATGCGGTTTTTTTCATTTGAAAGCCAGTTTCCTTGTGGTGGTTCTTAGCTATGTTTGGTTAACACTTTCATGCGAAAAACCAAAAATGTGGCTGAATGTGATTCCGCACATCTTTTTTCCATACAAACTGGAGCGACGTCCAATGACGTTGCGCAAAAATCAGTAGGTTCTAACTAATATACATATTGCACTGACGTCTTATAACGTCGACGTCTCTGCTACAACACATAGATAAAAATCGGTGAGATAGCGAACAGTATCGACGTACATAGACGCCTGTGCTGCAACAAGTGTAAACTAAAAAAAAATCAAAACAAAAGCTTTTAGTAGCTGCGTCATCAGACTCTGGGTACCATCTAAGACCAGAGTTTTTGTCAAGACGAATCAAGTGGGCCCAAACTCGATAGGGTTACGTCGTTTTATAACAGATTCCTGTAGCCATCATCCGGCTCAATCATCAGATCAGCTCCATGTCATAATAATATTGTATTATCATCCGATTTACATATATGTACATACAAACAGCTTAATCAGAAACTGGGAAGTGGATCTCATTCATCTTGCAAAAATTTGACAACATAGTTACAAATTTCCCTTAACAACCTTTCACCTCCATCATCAGAGCCTGGACATCATCTGGGACCAGAGTACTTGTCAAGACGAATCAAACGAGCCCAAACTCGATAGGGTTACGTAGTTTCAGAGTTCCCTTAGGTACCAACCTTTCAGCTCTATCATCATTCCCTGGATATCATCTGAGACCTGAGTACTCGTCAAGACGAATTAAACGAGCCCAAACTCGATAAGGTTACATAGTTTCATTACAGAGTTCCCTTAAGCACCTTTCAGTTTCATCGTCAGACCATGGATATCGTCTGGGACCATAGTACTTGTCAAGATGAATTAAATGAGCCCAAACTCGATAGGGTTACGTAGTTTTATTACAAAGTTCCCTTAAGCAACTTTCAGCTTCATCATCATTCCCTGAATAACATCTAGGACCAGAGTTACTTGTCAAGACGAATCTAACGAGCTCAAACTCGACAGGGTTACGTAGTTTCATTACAGGGTTTCCTAAAGAACCTCTCAGCTTCGTCATCATTCTCTGAATATTGTCTAGGACCAGAGTACTTGTCAAGACGAATCTAACGAGCTCAAACTCGATAGGGTTACGTAGTTTCATTACAGAGACTCCCTAAACAACATTTCAGCTCCATCATCAGATCAGCTCCATGTCACAATAATATTGCATTGTCATCCGATTTACATTGTATGTACATGCAAAATTTCAGCTACGATTTCACGTAAATATTCGTTGCTACGATGGACGTGTTGGATGTCGAAAATTAGCGCGCGCGTCCCCTCGCTGTGCACAGGTCGACGATGTAAGGGCAAAGCGACGTATAGTGGCGTTGTGCGCAAGAAAAGTAGGCAAAAATTACTAGAACGGAGAGCCTTGAAGATGACAAAAAAAATCGATGCTATGTAGCACTAGAATTTTGAGAGTTCGCTGTGTCTTAACACAACAACCCTGCTCTTAGTTATTAGTATAGCCAGTCGCCGCACTATAACGTTGTGCTCAATAAATCAAGTTTTCGCTGGACGTGATTATACGTTGTGCAACAACACTTTCCCAACATGAGGCGTATATATACGGAAGTTCGCATGAAAGTGTTAATATCGGTCCAGCAGTGTAAGAGTATCAGCTCTTTTCCAAAATGATGTAAGGCATTTTTGGCGTATGATTACTCGATTAAGTGCTTCACGCGTGCCACTATAATCGTTAAATAAAAATTAATTGATAACTTCGACCTGATGCTGCAACATAGGTCTCCAGACTCCAGAGAACCCGACTCTTCAAAAACTCACAGAAGACATATCGTATTTGGGTTCAATAGATTAGTTTCAATGAGTAGGTCCTTGCAGGTCTTGATCTTGCAATATGGTGACGTCGACCTGGTGCTAGTTTGCGGGATACCCAATTCTTCATTTCATAAACTTACAGCAGATATAGTGTGTTTGGGTTCATTAGAATGGTCTCTTATGAGTAGATGCTAGATAGATGTTAGAGGACCGAGGATCGAGGAGAAGTATCTGATGATGGAGTAGAAAAGTGGGTAACAGTTTAGTACAGTAGTCCGGCCGTAGATTTACATGTCGGGGGTGATTTAAATTTTCAATTTACACTTGTTAGTATTAAATATATCGTTGTCAAAAGGACGCTTTCGCTTGCGCTATTTGAAACTTCTGTTTGTTGGTAATCAGTTGTCGTTGGGCTGGAGCGCGCGAAGCTCAGGCTCGCTGGGCACGCCGGTCGCGCTGTCTCCCTTCACCATAGGCCTCTACAAAGGCAACCGCGTCGCCGTCAAGAAGATACACAGGAAGAAATTGGACTTGAACAAAAAGTTACTTTGGGAGATAAAACAGGTAGATCATCATCATCATAATTAGCAACCCATCAACGGCTCACTACTGAGCGCAGGTCTCTTCTCAGAGAAAGGTTATAGGCCATAGTCCATCACGCGGGCCCAATGCGAATTGGTGGACTTCACACACCTTCGAGAATATTATGAAGAACTCTCAGATGTGCAGGTTTCCTCACGATGTTTTCCTTCACCGTTGAAGCAAGTGATAGTTAATTGCTTAAACGCACTTGAGTCCGAAAAGTCAGAGGTGCGAACCCGGGATCGAACCTGTGATCCCCCGAATAGGAGACCACAGTCCTAACCACTAGGCTATCACTGCTTCTACTACATATTAGAATATATTTAATAATATAATTAGTATTATAACAAACAGGTAAATACTTAGATATTTTAAATTTTTCTGAGAGATAGGAAAATTATTTAAGACTACCCCTGGCCAATTAAAAGAAGCCCGAGACTGCATTCTGCGTGGGTTTAGGATGTTTAAAATTACACGAAAACTCTTTGATTTTGGGGTAAAAGTACCTATCCTGTTTACCGCCTCCGGGGATCTTTGCACTTATCACCAAGATTTCTTCAGGGGTTGAACCGTGAAAATGTTAGAAATAGACTGAGTTACTTTCGCATTTATAATGGAAACGTAATTCGTATACTTAACTATAAGCTGATGCCCGCGAATTATTCCGCAAGAATTTAGTTTTTAAAAATCCCTAGAGAACTCTTTGATTTTCCGTGATAAAGAGTAGCCATGCAAAAATCACGTTGATCCGTTGCTTCGTTGCTACATGATTGGATAAATCAACATGCAAACAAACGCACCAAATTTATAACCTTGATAATAAGCATTTATAATTTCTTATAACGTTTCTCATAAGATTTGGCCGCACAGCTAGGATGCCATTCCAGCTTTCGTTTTTCTAAGCTATCCGCCTTATCTCGGTAAACAGAGGCCCCCGGGAATTTTAAAACCTAATTCTACTTGTGGTTGATATTTATGACAATTTGTCGTAGGCTCGCAACGTCTCCCACGAGAACACAGCGCGTTTCATCGGCGCGTGTGTCGACTGCCCTCTCATGTTCATCCTGACGGAGTACTGCCCCAAGGGTTCGCTGAAGGATGTGCTCGCCAACGAAGAGCTGCAATTGGACTGGAACTTCAGGACGTCGCTAGTCCATGATATTGTACAGGTAGGTGTTAAGCTTGGAACATTAAAAAGGTGTTAGGTTACGTTAGGAAATCTCCGCACATCCCAAAGGATATTTTTCCCTAAAACAGCTATGCAGGTTACGTTAGCAAATCGCCGCACATCCCAAAGGATATTTTTCCCAGGGAATTGTTTTACGTAGCAATTGAAAGGTTAGGTTACGTTAGTAAAACAGCTATGTAGGTTACGTAAGCAAATCGCCGCACATCCCAAAGGATATTTTTCCCTAAAACAGCTATGCAGGTTACGTTAGCAAATCGCCGCACATCCCAAAGGATATTTTTCCCTAAAACAGCTATGCAGGTTACGTTAGCAAATCGCCGCACATCCCAAAGGATATTTTTCCCTAAAACAGCTATGCAGGTTACGTTAGCAAATCGCCGCACATCCCAAAGGATATTTTTCCCTAAAACAGCTATGCAGGTTACGTTAGCAAATCGCCGCACATCCCAAAGGATATTTTTCCCAGGGAATTGTTTTGCGTAGCAATCGAAATGTTAGGTTCCGTTAGGAAATAGCAAGGAGAAAATGAAAAGAGTACAAGGAAAGTATCAATAATAATAATATTGCAGGGATCAACTAGTAGGCACCTAATAAGTATTATCATAATGAAAATGTCCGTTTTTCAAATATCTAAATATCAAATAGATATTACGTTTGGAATGAAAATATTTAATATTAATATCGCGGACGTATATATTTGTCCTAACAAGTCTCTGAGCAATATTATTTATTATAGATTAATTAAACTTAGCTTGGACTTTAGTTTTGAGTTGTGCCAGGAACTGTCTCATTTTAATTTGAAACTAAAATCTGAGCAGAGTCAAAGTTCGTTCTATACCTAGATCTCTTAAGCCTTAGACATTGCACAATACTGATAACTCTACATTTCATCTTAATTACTTGTCTGAAGCTTCCACTTGTGACATATTAAGCTTCATATGGTCATTGCAAGGATTTAAGTCTTATGACTAAACACACACACAACTAACTAACTCAAGTATGAAACAGTTCAAACTAAGTTGTTATCAAGTGTTTTAAGTAAGGATTAGGTAGTTTTCAATGTCAAAATAGTTTGAGCGTGAAATAGCTTAAGCTATTATGAGATCCCGGGAGTAAATATTACACAGCGAGCCCTAGATAGCGTCAATCGGCTAATTAAATTATTTTTAAGTAGGTAGGTGGGTAATATTCCCTACGCCGGCGGGAATGGGGCAACTTTGTGTCTGCCAGTCTTAACGTGAATTGAATTGTAAAATTTTTTTGTTTTTTTTTTTAAAAACCACTCGACCGTTTTCGATAAAATTTATATGAAACTACCTGAAGAGTATACCCTTTCAATCAAAATCTAATAATCGGTTCAGGCGTCTTCGAGTAATAGGTAAACATACATAAAAAATTATTCCTACGAATTGATAACGTCCTCCTTTTTTGAAGTCCGTTAAAAACCGCAAGGATATTGGTTGGATAACAAAAATTACGGGGAGCTTCGCAAGTCGCAAACAATCCTTCGATACAAATAGGTTCGGTCTAAATTAGCATGAAATTAGCAGTTTTTTAGCACACAGGCTGCGAAACCCATCGAAATCCATCGATTTAACTGCTATGAAGATTAGCACGGGCTAATCTTCATAGCGGCTAAATCGATTTCGGCGGCCAAGTACGGACTTGGGTCATGGTATCGTTCATAAATATGCGTAAAACGTAGTGACAATACATACTCAATAATTAAGCATTTAATAAGAGGCCTTTGTATCGAAATAACAGACTTTACTTGTCACACAGACAGAAACTTCAATTTTATAGTTATTTGTGCAGATTATTCTATTCCTAAAGAATGTCGTAGGTACATCTTTCTTTAGTTGGGTGGGCTTAATCGCGAGTGCTAAGCTATTTTTACACAAACTAGTTAGGTAACATTTGTAGGTAACATTTAATGAAAGAAGCAAATAATTACTGAACGCTTGCGAAGCGTGAATTGGGGGATTTGTCGCGGATTTCAGCAGCGGTTGCTGCTTTATCCCTCCCGAACCGCCGAATCGTGACCTTTGTGGTAATCCCTTGGGAAGCAACCACGGCTCGGAGACCCATTATTATTATCTTAATGTTAAGGATGAATCAGCTTTTAGCTGCGACTTCGTCTACGTGTAGCACTTGTGTAGTTAGGCTATTTAATACCTCTTAGGAGCTTAGGAACTCTCTATTTTCTCGGAATTTAAACGGAAAATTGCGTGTCGGGCCACGCGCGATGTATGAAGGTATCCGTAGTTGCCTGCCGATTGCGACAATATTATTATGCGTACTTAGAAGTGTGTACATATGTCATTTTCATCATATAAATATTTTTTTATATACCTATTTTAAGATAACAGCATAATGCGCCTAGTCATAAATTAATAGCAAAATCTCAAGGGACAACTTTCCGTACATTTAAATGTAGTTTGCCCTTGATTATCATAGAATTCAGGAAGTAGATCCGGTTTTACTACGGAACCCTAACTAAGTATAATACGTCACTCTATAGATCTTTAAAAAAATAAATATAATTGATCCATTGCTACGTAGCTTTATAATTGAAATTTATTTTGGTATAATTTCAAAAATATAAACCTCATCTTATACAGACATGAGATAGATTTAAAGAGATTAAAAAGAAATTTTAATTTAATTTTGTGGCGTTTTTGTCTGCTCTTTTGGAAAAATCTGCTTTCAGCACCACTGACCTAAGTAGGTACCTATATGAAATAAATGATCCAGGTAATGATAAGAAGAATCTAGCATTATCAGGTTCAGTAATAATAATCCCATTAAAAACATTTTCATGTAAAATGTTGCCGAGACCATATGGCTCGCACTTTCAAAAAGTTATCAGATCTCATGTAGAGCCAAGCTTCTAACTCTACAAGCCCTAAATTCACAAACTCTACACCTAAGTCAAAATATGTGGCTTGGCCGTTTCGTTACATTCATAATGGGCGTAAGGTGAAAAATTTAAAAACGTAGTGGTTACATTCTCTTTGGTTCAATCTTGTAGCAACGAAACGGCCAAGCCACATATTTTGACTAAAGTGTAGAGTTTGTGAAGTTAGGAGTTGTAGAGTTAGAAGCTTTGGCTCTACATTTTTTGACAGTGCGAGCCATATTATGGTCTCGGCAACATTTTATATGAAAATGTTTTTGGTGGGATTTATGTTTGTGTACTAATACTAGCCAGCTTTCTAGGACTTCAGGAAGTACCCTAAGAATTTTGATGATCATCAGTGAGTGAGTCAGACGAAATCGTGGTTTTTAGATATCAATAAAATCTAAAGTATAAGAGCTATGCATTTGAAACTTTATCCGTAAGTCCACTATTGACATCATACCCCGAGAATTTTGTTTAAGTATCTTGTATAATCCAAACCCAAGTTATGAGGGTTCAAAAAAACGTAGAAGCGCTTCCAGAAAAAGGTAGGTAGTGCCCCTGCGCTTCGCTTGGCTCGTCTCGGCGGGGGCCGGGGACACTCCCGTGACCCCAGATCATTACCAAACCTAAACGTCTTGTTTAGCCTTTACTGACTTCGGAAGCCGACCCTTCTGAGCGGTAGATAAGTAAGAAAAATCCTCTTCAATCTAACATCCCTGTAACAATGATCGATATTAGTTTTCCGTTCCTTAGGGTATGTGCTATCTACATAGCGGGTTGGGTGCGCACGGAAAGCTGCGTTCTTCAAACTGCCTCATCGATGGACGCTTCGTGCTGAAAATATCCGACTACGGCCTGAATACCCTCTGCACGCCCACCGACTTGATTAAAGACGATGCCTACTATTTCAGTAATTATTTATCTTAAATGTGTTTATTGTTCTAAGAGTCTAACTCTTTAGCTTAATTTGGGCCATTGGCCGTTTACTCGTCAATATTTTGATTAATACGGTTTCCTGATTTAGCTAACTGAAATTGTTTACTTATTCCTGTTATTCTTATGGCAAAATATTTACGTTGGTATTGAAACTTGTAGGGATCAAAAGTAAGGCCTACAAAGTTTGCTAAGAATAACATAGTATCATATCGGTCCAATTTCCATTTAGGTATTTATGTTTGCTTTGCTCTCGAAGCATTTCTCTATCAAAACTAGTTTCGGAAAGACTTACCAATGTTCGCAATTTCGATTATTACAGCCTTGGACGATTTAAAGATTACAGCAGATATTTGCTTGGGCTAATTAGAATTACCTCAATGCGAAGATGTTAAATAGATGATGATCGAGGATCGAGAAGGAGGATCCGATGATGGAGCAGTAAACTGGTTAGCACTTTAGCAAGATGTTGGGTAGATCATACATAATCTGGCTTAGATTCCAAATGTTGGGGGTGTTTTATATTCTTAATTTATACTTTAAATTTTTAATTAGAATAACATAAAGTTTACTAATATTGTAAATGCGAAAGTGTGTTTGTTTGTTGGTTTGTCCTTCAATGATCAATCACGCTGCAACAGATCAACGGATTGACTTGATTTTTTGCATGGGCATAGTTGAGGACCTTGTGAGTGACATAGGCTACCCGGAATTTTTATCCCGGAAAATCAAAGAGTTCCCACGGGATTTTTAAAACCAAATCCACGCGGACGAAGTCGCGAGCGTCATCTAGACTAGTCATAAAATACAATAGTTTAAATTAAAACTTAATTACTTACTACTAAAATTAAAACTAAATTAAATCTATAAAACCTCATCGATGTCAACGCAGCGTGGCATAATAGGTACCCAAGATGCTGGCAGCATTGCCGCATTGGATGGCCAAACTAATTCTTTGGCTGAAGTAGCTGCCAACTGTTGGTCCCCGCTAGACTGGAATTGTCAATAAATAGGTTATCATCCTCTGTAGAACTTCTGTGGACTGCTCCAGAGTTGGTGGCAGGGAGCGTTTACCCTGGTGTGGTGGCGTCACTCAAAGGCGATGTGTATAGCTTCGGCGTAATTCTCGAGGAGATTGTCTTGCGCGCTGGACCCTTCCATCATTATACGCCTGCTATTACGCATAAAGGTAAGACCATTACTATTTAGGTACGTCAGTAACTTTGTCAACTGATAGACGTCCACTGTTGGACAAAGGTCTCTTGCATGGACTTCCACAGGTCTCGGTCTTGCGCCGCCTGTATCCAGCGGCTCCCTGCGACTCGTTTGATAACGTCGGTCCATCTAGTGGGGAGTTTGCTAGCAGTGCTCTTCCCGGTGTGGGGTCGCCACTCCATCGCCTTTAATTTAATATAAATTTTGTTTTAAATGGTTGATTAATGTGGATAATGTGGTTGGCGGCCGCGCGCGGGCCAATTGAGCCACGGGAGCGATGCAAAACTTGTTGAGATAATTATATAAGATATTTTTTAGGCCATCAAAAAGTGTCGAAAGTGTCGGTCCAACTTTTGGTCTTAATTTCCGTCTAGCCCCCTTTCGCAACGCGCGATAAGGAACTTCGTTCCAATAATTATAATAAAGCGCACTATCACGTTTCGTGAGTGAAATTCGAACTTGCGGCATCATACATTAAACGGTAAGGAAGGCGGCTGCTTGCCGACTGCGCTGTACAAGGTTGCTTGAGAACCTCTAAAATGATGAACGCTTACTGAAATCTCCAGGTGACGGTGGTGACGGTGACGATGGTGTCGGTGACGATTTCGCGAAATCCATGTTTTTTGCTCACCCAAAAAAGTGCTCAGCGTGCCTAAAGAAGTTTTCACTTCAAAAAGTTCTTGCAATTTTTTTTAAGAAATCGTTTCCCGCGTAAGTGCACGAGAGTCCCCACCATTCCGCCCAGTCGTGGGGCTGGGCGAAGTGGGATCGGCGGGCGGGGCGGCGGCTGAACTACTAGAGCTGGCCGCGCGATGCTGGGCCGATTCACCTGATGATAGACCCTCGTTTGACACCATTAACGCTAACTATATTAAGTAAGAATAGTCCGTTTTAATTATTAAAATAATTATTCTAAAAGTTGTAACTAGCTTTTGCCCACGACTTCGTTTGTGTGAAGTTAGGTTTATAAAAAATCCCGAGGGAACCCTTTGTTTTTCTGAGATAAAAGGTAGCCTATGTCACTCTCCAAAAGACAATTCATACTAGTAATTATCATTCAAAAAATCATGTCGATCTGTTACTCTATTGCTGCATGATTGAAGGACAAACCAATAAACAAACACACTTTCGCATTTATAATAATTATAAATAAGGATTGAATAAAAATTTATAGATTGAACTGAGCTCAGAATCCATCTAAGCTAGAAGGTACCGTATTAGACAAGACTGACCTAAAACAACGCGCAACCTAAACGGATAGACCTTTAAAAGAAAGAGGAAATATTCTGTGAGTACCCTTGAGAGAGTAATTTAAATTCACCCCTCGCGTAGAAGTGTTGGGCTGATGCCCTAGAAGTTTATTTTTTTGTAATTGTGCTTATCTTGTATTATTTCAACCAGTAATGATATTCTCTAATATAGTCTAATAATGATTGCCTCAGCAAAACAAAAATTGAGGTAAGTATGTTCTTCTTCTTCTTTGTCAACCGATAGACATCCACTGCTGGACAAAAGTGCATTGTCCAGAGTCTTGCATGGACTTCCACAGATCTTGCGCTGCCTGAATCCAGCGGCTCCCTGCGACTCGTTTGATGTCGTCGGTCCACCTGGTGGGGGTCTGCCAACACTGCGTTTCCCGGTGCGGGGTCGCCACTCCAACAGCTTGGGACCCCAACGACCATCAACTCTTCGAACTATGTGCCCCCGCCCATTTCCACTTCAGTTTCGCGACACGCTGAGCTATGTCGTACATTGTTGGAATACCACTACTGTTATAGTAATATAGATTTTATAACGACAAAGGTGTTGCAGAGGTTACTGCGACAATTTAATGGACGATCTGTTACGGCGCATGGAGCAGTATGCGAACAACCTCGAGTCACTCGTAGAAGAGAAGACGGAACAACTGTCTTTAGAGAAGAAGCGATCTGAGGAATTGTTGTATCAGGTGTTACCAAGGTAACCAAGCTTACGAACGATGGTAATGATAATATCATCATAATGCTTTTTAAATGATTCGGTAGTCCTTAAGGTAGGTGTCCTTATAGTACAGAGTTCATAATATGTATCTAACCAGAAAAAAACTTATCATAAACTACGTACTATATAGTGCAACCATAAACGTTTCTACTGTACTACTGAAGGGTGGCAGTGAACAGTGCAAGCGACACGTTGTATCTTACAGATTTTTTCTGGTTTGGCGGGTTAAGTATACCAAAATAATTTGCTTTTCCTCGAGTTGCTCTTAGGTTGGTTGCGGAAGACATCGCTTCTTAACGATAAGGCCGCCTTGTACTCTGTTTTGTTATTTGTTGTTTTTGTTTGATAACATTTCGTTCGTTCATTCATTCATTCATTCATTCAAGCAAGCTTCACCTCAGCTTCAATTACAGGCCTGTCGCTCAGCAGCTGATGGCCGGCGAAGTGGTCCAGCCGGAGAGCTTCGAGTGCGTCACCGTGTACTTCAGCGACATCGTCGGCTTCACCGAGCTCTGTGCGGCGTCCACTCCCATGCAGGTCGTCGACCTTCTCAACGACCTGTATAGTACTTTTGACAGGATCATCGGATTCTATGACGTGTATAAGGTAAATTATTATGCTGCTCTACTGCCTATGAAAAAATTGCACCAAAGTAATGCCATTGATTTATGCCAAAAAAATCATATTTCTGGTGTTAAAATTATTAATAAGGGCCTTAAAGTTTCTATCAGTAAAATACTGAAACATACCAGAGCAAGTAATGTACGGGTTCTTAAGAGCCTTATGTGGACCGATTACATCAGACTTGTCGCACCAGCAGTGGAGGTCTACCGGTTGGAGAAGAAGAAAAAGAAGAGTGACTTAATATGTGGGAGGCCTAAATCCTTATTGGGTTATTAAATCGGAAAAGTAAGCTTAAGTAATTAGATATTAATTTGAGTGCACTTTGATCCAAGGTGGAGACGATTGGAGACGCATACATGGTAGTGTCAGGGTTGCCAGAACGTAACGGTGATCTGCATGCTAAGGAGATATGTCTAATGGCACTAGCTGTGGTGGAAGCTGTCCGAACGTTTGTAGTCCGGCATCGACCAACACATCGACTTGAGGTAAGTATGTTCTTCTTCTTCTTTGTCAACCGATAGACATCCACTGCTGGACAAAAGTGCATTGTCCAGAGTCTTGCATGGACTTCCACAGATCTTGCGCTGCCTGAATCCATCGGCTCCCTGCGACTCGTTTGATGTCGTCGGTACACCTAGTGGAGGGTCTACCAATACTGCGCTTCCGGCTGCGGGGTTACTACTCCAGCACCTTGGGATCCCAAATATTTGACGGCTTTGAGTGTACGTACGTACGTATGAGACGTATTTGACGGGTTAGTATGTATGTTCTCCTAATAGAATTTCGGCTACGGCGGTCATTTTCAACGTAGAGAGGCCAACTAATCAGGAGATATTATGGTGCACAAGTGTGCTTAAACACATAATTATGCACTCTCTATTCCTTTACTCCCACACTCTGATGGGACGGCAATGCAAAACGTTACAGTCAAAAGGCTAACCACAAAACCAAAGAGGCATTTGAGATTAGTGCAAAAGAGTTTCAATACTTTGGAACGATGGACTCTGGAATTAGTTTCTGAGCTTTCGAAAGAAGTTATTTTGATCAAGGAAGCCTTTGAGACCAATTTATCTCGTAAAATAGATAAATGAGTTGGTTGTTAAAACCTGGTTTTTGAATGGTTGACTTCGCAAACTAAGGGATAATTATGATATTTCAACGCTTTTGTTGTTTATGATGGGCTTTAAAGTTGCCTACTATTATTTTCATCGTAACAATTTGCTCAGTAGTCATGAGCTTATTTAACAGAATAGAATAGAATAGCTATTTATGCAACTGCATCGTAATGAGGGTCATTTTAATTCGAGTGCTGTTTTTTGATACGAGGCTTGCCGAGTATCAAAATAGGATAGTACGAGAATTAAAATGACTAATTACGTTCAGTTGCATACAAGATTTTATCTACGACAAGGAAAATAAAATCATCAACAAAATACGCCGTAGGCTCAATAAAGTAACAAAAAGTAACTCCGTAAGCCGCCACCAGCCGCCTGTGGCGCCTCTGTCGTATGAACGGTACAAAAGTGCCAGAACTCAGAGCCTTAGCTTTAGGTATCCTATTTTAAGAAGATAACCATTTCGATTCAGCTCCCATACAACGAGCTGCATCGAAATGAGAAGCAAAACCGAAAGGGGGTTCATTTCGATTCAGCTGTCAAATTCGAAATTGGAACTTTTCGATGCTGGAGTAGATAAATATTTTTTATTCAAATAAACTTTTTTACAAGTGCTTTTGAATCGTCGATTAGTCTACCATTGTGCAGCTGGTTCGGAATGCCCTTCCTGCCGAGAGGAACCAGCAAGAAATTCGGCGGTTGCTCTTTTTAAAACAAGTTTACATTATAATAGATACTATGCTATGTATGCAGTGTTTCTACAATGAGGGGAAGTTCCAAAAATGCATACTTACTACTTGCAATTCAATACATGTTAAGATAGGCAGAAAGAAAGCAGCCCCATTTCAGCCGGTGGCTCGCATTGGCCCGCATTGGCTCGTTAAACTGTATTACAGCAAGATTCTGTAAAAGCTTTATCAATATTGCTACAGTCGGTGATTGGCTGAATTTATCTCGTTCTTTCTGCAACAACGCCTTTTAGCCAATAGCGAGTGAGTATCGGTCAATTAGAAGCGATTGCGATCGTCACACTGTAGTTAGACATTTTAGACAGACACATTTTAGAGGATCTTACAGCAGTATTGCCTCTGCACAGGTCCGTGTGGGGGTGCACTCAGGCCCGGTGTGCGCAGGGGTAGTTGGAGTGAAGATGCCACACTACTGTCTGTTTGGCGACACTGTCAACACTGCTAGCAGGATGGAATCTACTGGACAACGTAAGCTTGATGAGTCACTGTATTTTTATTTTTTATTGTACATACTTCTTCTTGTTTAACAAGTAGCTCCCTGCAACTCGTCTGATGTCGTCGGTCTAACTAGTGGTATCTATTTGGACCTATTAAAATAATAAAGGTACCATCTTTTTACAATGTTTCTTGCAAATAATATTTATTTCTTTTCATTTCATTGACCTTCTTAGTAAGTAGTCAAGACGACTGAGTCGTTTTTAGTAAACGGCCGGCCATGATATTTCATAAAGGGAAGACCCTAAAAACTGTACGTAAGTATAAAAATTTATAAAAAGTAACAGATACAATATACCTAAGTAACAATTTGTAGAACTTCTTCATATACAGACATGTTTTTATTGATACGTAGATACGTGTTTCCAAGAATTCATCTAATATATACAATTTTCATGTCGCGGTGTTTGTTAGCAAACTCCTCTGAAACGGCTGGACCGATTTTTATGAAATTTTGTATGCATATCGGGTAGGTCTGAGAATCGGCCAACATCTATTTTTCATACCCCTAAATGATAAGGGTGACCCACCCCTAAATATTTTTGTTGGCAGTACGAAGTTCGCTGGGTCAGCTAGTATCTTATAAAAGCTTTATAAGATACCGGCGAACTTCGTACCGCCAACTTATCTAAATAAATAAAACAAATAAACTATCCTAATAAAAAAAAACTATCCAATCTTTCAAGTTGGACCAAATTACAGATAGTTACGAAGTTTGATCAAAATTGGTTCAGTAGTTTAGGGGTCCATCGCGGAGAAACAACGTGACACGTTATTTATATATATTAAGATGAATATAAGGTACCTAGTTAACAAGTTGTTCACTCGCTCGCGATAAGTGAGACGATCTTTCGCTTTCATGAAATAAGTAATTTAAGAAATTTTTCTTTTCTCTAGCTCTAAGGATTCACCTGAGCGAGAACACACGAGTTCTTCTCGACCAATGGGGTACCTTCGTAGTGGAGCGGCGTGGAGAGGTGGAGCTCAAGGGGCGCGGCCGCATGCTCACGCACTGGCTGCTACACTGCTCGGAGCCCGAGCCTCGGCTCCTGGCACAGAGTCCTCAACCACCGCCTCAATATCCGATACTGTTCGCCGCGCTACCGCAAGCCGCCATGGCCATTCATACTCCGTATTTGGTAGTTGAACCGCCGCCGACCTTAGCTGCGTGAACGATTTCGCGGTAGTAAATATCATTCGTCTATGTTTTTAGCCGACTTCCAAAAAGGCCTCCATCTCTCAATTCGGCCGACATCTTTTTTTCCTATATGTATGTTTGCCCACCGATTTTATTCAAATGTATTCTAGGTAGTTATTTGATTATGTAACTGTAAAGATCACATCTTTAGTTCGCATAGTAATAAATATATAGTTAGTTACTTTGCGTACAACAGGTACAACAGGATTATTAGAAAAAGATGGAATATTTATAAATAATATATAAATGCGAAAGAGCGTACTTAAGTATGTTTGTTGGTTTGTCCTTCAATCACACAGCAACGGAACAACGAATCAATGTAATTTTTTGCATGGGTATAGTTTGGGATCTGGAGAGTGACATAGCTTTTGTCCAGGAAGTACAAGGGCTTCTCGCGGGTTATTAAAAACCTAACTCCACGCGTAACCGCGGGCTTAAGCTAGTCCTTACTAATATTATAAATGCGAAAGTGTGTTTGTTTGTTGGTTTGTTGGTTTGTCCTTCAATGACGCTGCAACATGGCTACGGATCGACGTGATTTTTTTTCATGGTATAGTTGAAGACCTGGAGAGTGACATAGGCTATATTTTTTATCCCGGAAAATTAAAGAGATCTCGAGGGATTTTAAAAACTAAATGCATGCGGATGAAGTCGCGGGCATCAGCTAGTTATAAATAAATGAAACACACAATAAATATTTATAAATTATAATTGCCATAAGAATTCTCATTCCCATCAGGTTTTAGTTACTGAAAATGTTAAGACTTTATTTAAATAGATTGGGCGTTGTTGTTACTGCTGATCAAAAATTTTTTTTTTTACATTTAGGTAACAGGATGTCCTCGTTGATTGAAAACAATTTAGGCGACCTACTTTCTTACTCAACATGCGTTATCCCAATGCTCCGCTTTGAAGCTGCGTTAATTAAAGATCTAACGACCCTGTTGCTTCGAAATAAGAGACCTAGTTAGTTAGATCCGACGATAAAATTTACATTTTAAAGCCTGCGAGCATGAATGCTATCAATTAATCTTTAGAAACTAACATTTATTAATCAGTTAATCACGCCCTGAATATAAAGAAAGCAACGGAGGGCTAGGAAGTTAGTAGGTACTAAATTCCAACAGAAACATAGGATAACAGAAACTAAAATTTTAGTAATCGGTATACAAACAGTTTCTCTTGTTTTGTGATCACATTCCATTTTAATAGGATACCTTTCATATGCGAAATTACGGGGGTTATGTATTAGAAATTTTATCAAGATTGCGGGAATTGTATTGGAAAAGTTACAAAATTACAGATGTACAAAATGTTTCGGCCTATTCCACTAGTCTCTACCAACGTATCCCCCGGTGGGTAAGAGTGGCTTTTTAAAATAAATAATTAATTTTTTTTTAAGGTTTTCTTATTGTTTATTAGATGCAAGTACTTATATAAAACAAACTTATTCTATGGCTAAATTACTAAAACCAACGACACTCCTAGTTATCCCTGCCGGGGAGGCAGCCAGTTGTAAGATTTAAGTAAAGTAATTTTATACAAATACAAAATTTCTTCCGCCTATTCCACTAGTCCCTACCAACGTCTCCTCTGGGAGGCTGCAGGTTGTAAGATTTAATAGATAGAATTTGAAACATCCTTCATAGGGTTATGATTAACCCTCTTTTAGAAAACCTCGACTTTGTAGCGTTCTAGAAGGTTCTAGTCTAATAATGAGCATAATTGATTATTAATATGAATGGAAATATATCATTTGTTAATGTTAGACATATTATGATCATTCTATTTTTGTATAGCTACAAACTCAAATTATTCTACGATATTATTGTAACAATAAAAAATTGTAACGGCTATTTTTATATGAAAAAGTGCAGACTTAGGTAGGACCTATTAGAAACCCTATCCAGATTCCTAAAACATTTAAGAAATCTATTTTAATGTTTATAAATTTACAATATCTATACAAAATATAATAAAATTATTTCTTTTGTCAATTACTTACAAGAATCGATTACATTTAAGATATTTTTTATGTAAGTAGATGAATATAAAATATAAAATACCTATGCTATTTAATGATTACGATGTGATTTTATTTTGCCCCTTAAATACCACATAAAATACCAGTTAGTTCATCAATATCGAATCGTGTAAGAAGATCTTAGGTACTTCAATGAACATTCCTTTCTACGCGATACCTACTGAACTAATTTCTCATCGTCATTTCTCTCTAAAAGTTTCATTTGTTTTGTTTTAAATTTTATTATCTCCATTATAAAAAAAAGAGTAGATAAGACGTATCCAAGCACTAGACAAAGCATACAACTGGAAATTTGATCAATTGTCAAGGGACTACACTCAGTCGTTGTCAATTTTTTGGTTACGGGCACTTTCAACATATCCTTGTCTATGAGACCGCTTTCTATGAGACGTATGAGCCACACCGATATGGGCCTCTTAAATGTAGAATTTTTCCTCATCCAAATTACTAACGGGATGGTCATGATTGAATCGGGTAGCACGTAGCCGCATTCATTATCATTTATTCCCTGCGACATACAGTATGCGAATACGTATTCCAGAGATACGGCAAATATAAACTTTTTCTTCCCCTCTAGTACTTCACGGAACAGGTCCTCGAATTCATTTTCGGGTACTACAACGAAATTATCCCGTATGTAAGGGTCATTGTCAAAATGGTCGAGAACACCTGCTCTGCCACCAAATGTGTAGCCTTCAGCGACGGCCTCTCTTAAGTCACGAAACTTTCCAACGGCCACTTCAGATTTTAATGCCCCGATGAGAACACTTTGGTAAGCACTCCTTATAACGAACGTGAACCATATCCAAAGCGATAATATATAGAAGTCTCTGAAACGTTTTGGCTCTACTCGTATCGGTTGTCCCATCAATACAGCCCAAATCCTGATTATAACTCCGTGTAATTTATCTGCGTTTTTAAAATTTCGATAGCAAAACCTTTTCACGCGCCCCGTTTTCATTAGAAACGGTATTGATTTGACAATAAAAATAACAAATAAAAGCACGAGCCATAAGTATCCATTTAACGGTGACAAAAGTCGCAACCACAGCGGTTCAGGTCGCAGTGGCGGCGCCAACCACGCTAAACTTATCCGAAAATATGGTATCGAGTAGTCCAAAATTCCCCCTCTTTCCATCCCTGGTGAAATACTACACATTGAAATATTTGAAGCTCCCGTCAATACATCTTCTAAAGTGCCAGACCAGTTTTTAGCGCCATCGGAATCTATACTGAGAAAGTCTCTGTTCGTTATAATCGGTGTGAAATTGATTGCGCTTCGAAACAATCTTATTATTGCTTTCTTTATAATTTCTAATGGGACTCTCTGCTCCGTTGTTGGATGATAGAGTTTATTAGTTGAAATATAAAGAGGACAGCCTTGCATATTACCCATTTTGTCCGGAAATAGATTCTTTTGAAGAATTCCCTTGTCGTCCCAGAATCCAAGGAGAGTGGGCTCTAAGTTCTGACAACTCAATGGATTTTTGTATGGGAAGTAAGTGTACAGGGCTACTTTATTGTTATTGTTGGAGACAATAATTACAACGTTAGTGGCGTAGTAACTCCAAAGAAAGCGGTTAATGCGTTCCAGTCTATGCGGATAAGACAGAAGGACAATCACATAATATGCTCCACTGTGGAGGAACGTTCTCCCTTTCAAGTCTGGTTTAAGCTTTCCCAAAATTCTTATCAAAGAAAAGTATGATTCTATTATGAGAACAACTTGTTTCGGTTGAAATCCATCTCGTTTCTCCATGAGCACCGTTCCTCCGAACAATCGAATGAATTTACTCACTATAGCCTCTTCAACATCATTCGATACGATGGAAGTTTCTATTCTGAACTTAAAGTACTGATTTGCGATTTCAGCTGCAGTTTCTATTATGCGATCATGTTTTGTGTTTTCGTCATCTTGATAAATAAGCTTCGTGTTTATAGAATCAACAAATATGAAGAGTATGAAGAATTTAAAATTAAGAGAGACCATAATGACCCATAAAATCATAATTTCAACTGATCGTTGCTAAAAGAGTTGTGATAGACATCATGATAAACCCTAACATGGCATGCATTAGGGCAACTTATTAATCAAGCTTTGTTTTCGAAATAGCTTTTTTTTGTAGAAGTGTAAGTACTTTTCGTTTTAAAGTTAATGGATGCTAGCGACAGTTTTGCGTAATTTGGAATCGTTTTTCCTGCCGATCAAAACTGCAGATAAAATAAAAATGAACTGAAGAAAGAAATTTTACCTACGCCAACATCATTAAACCAACAAATTGTTTAATCTATTTTTCCTTAGCTCTCTTAGGGCCGATTTCACCAACGTAAAATAAGTCTTATCCGGGCGTAAATTTGCTATTCTGACAATTTTGTATTGAAAATCTTTCAAAATATAAAATTTACGCTCGGATAAAACTTGTTTTTTACATTGGTGAAATCGGCCCTTGAAGAAACCCAGACCCAGAAAGGCGTAAACGCCGCGCTAAGCACAGCGCACAGGACAAAAGGACAGAACAGGAAAATGAAACTGTGAAAAACCAAACATAAGAACGTAGTATGTTAGTAGGTTACCCGTTTCTCCAAAAGGTTGTCTACGATTTGTTTACCTTTGAGACAGCTAAGGAAAAATAGATTATACTAAGAACAGCGCAATGTTTTTTAGAGCCTTATGTACTTATGTTATTCATAATACGAAAAGAAAAACTGTCGTTGTTTACGGTAATAAGTTACATGCTAGTGCTGCCCGAGCAGTGCAGCGGTGCCTCAAATTCGATGCATTCAAGAAGCACTACGATGGGATGAGTACAAATTACTCAACATTAAGATCTACTCTATATCAGTCAGATCGTAGACTGACTGTCTGATCGTGGTTCAGATTAGCCCTGCGATGACCAACACGCCTGCCCAGCGTGGTCTTTGGGCAAAACACAAAATGGAAACTGACACAAGTTTATACAAAGCCAACCTCAATAAAATCGATTCAACATTTTTCCCTCTAACAAAACATAAATTTTCCTTTTTAAATAAGAAATCGAAACCTTTTAAAGGAATAGAATTTCTTTTTAGGGCAAATTACGGATTCAGAGGTTTCACTTTTTGTTAGATTTATCTTTTCCCTCCAGTCACATGTTACCAGAGAGTTGCCTAAATGTATTACTAGAGTGCCGTATAACACTGTTGTCCCGCAAATTGGTACGTATATTATTATCTATCTGTCTGGTCAAGGGTGACCACCCTTAAGACAGGTTGGTACCAGGGAGGTTGGGGCCATTTTGGAGTGCTTTATAATCATGAGTGCTGAACCTCACTTGGCCATTGCTAAATATTGGAACGTAGTTCCTTATCGCGCGGTGCGGAAGGGGGCTAGACGGATCGACACTTTTTTGAAACCGACACTTTTTTGAATGTGAATTTGGCATTGTGTTCGGTATTTTAGCGGTACAATATTGGGTCTCCGTAGCCTTGTGGTTTCGGCAGTCGCTTAACAGTTAAAAGTCGATGGTTCGAATCCCAGCCCGACAGACCGAATTTTCCATTTTCAATTTTAGGTATTTTAACTTAAAAATAAGTTATAAAAAATTAGGGAAAAATTCCACATGTAGAAAACACAAGGCTACGGAGATCTAATATTGTAGTGTGAAAATGTTGAACACAATGCCAAATTAATTAATCGAAAGAAGCTGCGTTCCATCCGGGTGTCCCTTGACACCTCTCAAGTTTTTTATTTTAAAAATAAGCATAGATTTAGGATTGGTAGCTTAATAGGTGCGAAATGACTACCAATACGTAACCAACCACCAATACCAATAATACCAATACGTACCAATATATAATTTTATATACGTACGTAGACGTATTAATAAAAGAGTGTGGCCGTCACGGGACTCCCGACAGATAATATGTGAAACATCGCGGCGCGCGGCGCGGCGGGGGAGTGTGATGGCATACTAGAACGTCGAGCCGTTTGAGTCTGAGTTTGAGTTTGAGTCACGGCATTTGAGTCTTACACCTAAAGGCAGGGTAATAGATAGATTTTATATCAAAAATATAGATATAAGTAGTTTGACTTTAAATTGCTTATTACGTCCAGGTCTTTGCAATCATTAGGTGGCGGTTTTTTGGCTCCTCTTTGGTCTATTGAACTCAATGTTTGTAACGTTACCAAGCAACGTGCGACCAGAATTACGTAAACAAACGACTTCCCATACCACTCGCCATGTTATTGCATTTAATATGGCTTTTTGTGCTCTTTCTTCTGAATTCCGTATTTAATATCTTAGGCAAGTTTATTTCGTAAGTGAATTATTTCCGGATTAAGATATCTATTCGAAGTCAACTTATATTAGGTAGGTACCTAATACACATGAAAATAATATAATCGTCCCTGTTCAATCGTGTTATCTGTTAGGTATGCTTCAATCATATTGGTGAAAAGTATGTGTGAGTATTTACTCTTAATAATTATTATTTCATTTAAATTAAGTAAGGAAATCGCAAGATCAGAAGAGTACCACCAGGACCTGGATATCTTGATTATTATAATAATAGTTATTAGCCATTTTAGTTGCTACAGCCATAATATTAAAACGTAGATAAATTATTTAAAAAAAAAGTGTGTGTGTCAGCTCCGACGCACGACTGGAGTTTACTTTATACTTCAATACTTAGTATCTAATTGTGCTAGGTATTTAATATCAAATACGGCCATCTATTGTAAATAGCTCGAACTATTATGTTAGCAGTGCTGTTATCGCAGGGTTTTAGGGCGTACAACAGAGTTGCTATTCGAAATAGTTTACACATAAGCCGAAAGATGGCGCTGATCTACATGTGAGTAGATAATCTTGAATTAAAAACCAACCTTATTTACTCAACGTTAGGGTAGAAATTTGCATCGTTGTGAAAAACGTAACGAGGTCATTGTTAGGTAGATTTTACACCTCGAATTTTTCTCATACCGGGCGCCTAAAATCGATTCTTAAGGAGTAAACTCCAAAAAAGAATTAATTTAACTTAAATAGCCACAGTTAATAGAGTATTCATTGTAAATAGTCAAGCCATGATGGAATGCAAAATAGACATAAAATGAATAATATGGGCCAGTATGTGTATTTATGCTGAACATAAACATAGTACTTATTCCTTACTACTAGCATAGTAAAAGGAGAATAACCTATCCTTACTCTGTGCAACTAGTTACGTTTAATCACTGAAAATTATATCGATAAAATTAAAGATATTGACTGTAACAAAGAATTCAAACTCGATCTTCCAGGAGTGTCTGTATGAAACTTTTGAAGAACTTGCGAAGTTGTGAAGTTTCCAGACAATGTTGCTAGTGTTGTTCTTGCTCGGTGGTGTGCACAGTTATAGATTGCCCGGCAGCTGTGAGCCCGGCCACTTCTATGAGCCAACTTTGATGGATTGTCTGGCTTGTGCTGCTAATGCGTCATTAGTCACATCTGGGGATGGTGAGTACTGAGTTCATTAGTTTTATTATTGTTATGTTGATAATAAATAATAATAATTCTTCCTTCAAATAAGGTCTTATTTAATGAACAAATGCCAAAAGATTTACGTAGTAAAACTTTAGATGGGTCAAAAGATTAAAACTCACAAACTTATTAGGTATTCAAAGGTTGCCTCAGACCTCTTGTCAGACCAAGATTATCTGGTGAAACCTCATTGTTTCCATTATTGCTACAGAAAGGTATACGCTTAGTTGGTTAGTCCTTTAATCACGCAGCAATGAAGCAACTGGTCGAAGTGATTTTTTGTATGGGTAGCTATAGTTGAGGACTTGGAGAGTGCAGTGTGTAGACGGTAGACACCATAGTGTTTACATTGCTCATATAGCAAATAGTGGGTAGAAGTAAAACACAGAGGCGTTTAGATACGGTCGCCACGGAGTTGTGGGGGTCAGTCGTGTGTAAGCCACTTACAGAGTTGTACGCGAGTGAAGTATGTGTGTTAATACGTACTATAGAATACATGCGTATTCTATAGAGAGTGATATATTTTTAAGTTTTTAAAAACCGAACTCCACGCGTTCAAAGTCGCAGGCAAAAGCTAGTTTAATAATAAAGCTAGCCATCTTTAGTTCATAATTAAAAAAATAACACTGCAAAATATTAAACTATCACAGCTGTACCTACCTACTGAAGAAAAAGTGGAAAAAAGTAGTGTAGAAAGAAATAAAATTAAAAGAGGTAAAATAATAGAAATAAACTGGAGTAGAAGATATAGTATGAAGTTAGAAGTAGGAATTAAGGTTCTTAAATTGTCCTTCTAAGGTTTTGGTTGTTCCTGCGAAGAACACAGCATACCAGTGGGAATAATGCGTTGCAGGCCTTGCAATATCACCGAGGTAGTCACATCTGATGGATTGTCTTGTGTCCCACGGCGATGTCAAAGATCTGCTGCGAGGATTTCTTGCAGGAAATGTCCTCGTGATTACTTATCAGGTAAGGACCAAGACCACGAGTTCGACTAGGCAGTGATTGGTCATAATCATGGTCGTACCCTTGGTCGCAGTTCATACGATCAAGCGGAAGCTTATAGCAATACAAAGTTTGATGGTAGCGACTAGTCATGGCGACTTGGTTCCCATGCCACCAGCCAGTAGCCAGAGCACTGGTTGAGGTCGTTGCCGCATAGTGAACGAGGTCTCTAAAACATAACTTGTCGCCTATCCATGAACTATAATGGAGCATCGAGCAAAGTTGCGGCGAGCTAAGCGGTCATCAACTGAAGTTACAAGCTAATAGAATTTTGTATCAGTACCTACATTCTGCATCTCGGTATTTTGGATAAAATCTATATAGTATCTATTGTTTTCAGCTTAATATCTGAAAGTTTTCTGCACATTGTGCGAGACATTATTAAATATCATTGGTGGGAGCAGAATTTTTTAAGCGTTTTTAATGGCTTTTTTACACCCGCGCAGCAATATGCTGGAAACTGTGGTGTTCTTCTGGTATGCTACAAATGGAAATATTGTTAAGCCATAGGGCCGCAAATATTGTTTCTGTTTCATATTAGGTAAGTTGCTCGCCGCGTCTTTGCTCACAGTGGAGAATTCGTGGATTATCATTCATCCACGAACAAATCCACGATTTCCTTTACCGAAATGAAATAAGAAATAATTATTTGACTCTTGCATTGCAGTCTCTCTATGCCTATTCTATTATAGAAGGAATGTACTTATTGAAAAGTAAATTTTTTTGCATAGTAACTCAAAATTTTGACGGATCTCCAATGAAAGAAGTCCAGTGCATAAAATGCGCTCGAGGGTACAAAGCTGTCGACAACAGATGCGAGCGGTGCGAAGCTTGCACGTGCAATAAAAACGAGATCGCTGTCAAAGGGAAATGCGTACCGAAGAAGTATGTAGTTGATCGGCCGAAATATACAGTGAACCATTTACACCCAGATGAACTGCTGGAGATTGTAAAGCTGGAATATTTGTGTATGGTGAGTCAAAGGGCAAAAATAGTAATTAGGTAAAAGTCTAATTGGGTTATTCTAATTAGGTTAATTATATAGTATTAGTAACAGTCGTTTTCGCTAAGAATCCTGATTCTTAGCAAAAATATGAGTAAGGTATACCTTTCTAATTACCGTTTTCGAAAAAGATTAGAAAGAATTTAGAAAAGTTTTCAAGTCACAGCTTATTAAAAATAGCTTAAACTCAAGCTTGCGAGCTAGTTTTAGAAGATCTCATCTAAAACTAGCTCATAAGTGGGTTGAGTAGTTTATTTTCGCGAGGGACGATTCAAACTCCGAAGGAGATTGAGAAATGTCTTATTTTTGTCATACCTAAAAACCTCTTGCTGGCCAACAATCAGTGCATCCTACTAATATAATAAATGCAAAAATGGATGTATGGATGGATGGATGGATGTTTGTTACTCTTTCACGCCACAACGAATAAACCGATTTGGCTGAAATTTGGAGTAGTGATAGCTCATACCCAGGAGTAGTGATAGCTCATGTTCATACTCATAAACACATAGGCTACATTAATTTTATCCCGGAAAATTATGAAAGTTCTCGCGGGAATTAAAAAACCTTAATCCACGCGGACGAAGTCCTAGACCTACTAAGAACACCGGTTACTTTACCGCCACGTTTAGCTCACCCTGGGTGAAATGGTCCCCCAACATACGTAGCTACCTCGCGAATTAAAGTAACTTAGCTTAGCGTTACATCTTGACTATCTTTACTTTTAATTGCTAGTAGTATAAATGAAAAGATGTGTTTGTTTGTCCTTCAATCACGCTGCAACAGAGCTTCGGATCGACGTGATTTTTTTGCATGGGTATAGGTTGAGGACTTGGACAGTGACATCTATAGGTTACTTTTCCTGGAAAATCAAAGAGTTCCCATGGAATTTTTTAAAACTAAATCACCGCGTACGAAGTCGCGGGCTAGTGCCAAATATTTGAGAGATGCTACGTGAGTTATGGTAGGTGTATGGGGTTAGCTGGAATCATTGGGCTCTACCCATAGAATAACCTTACCTTAAAGTTTTTAATAAATTAAATAAATGAAAACCGGCCAAGTGCGTGTCGGGCCACGCGCAGTGTAGGGTTCCGTAGTTGAAAGTCTCAACATACATTTTGAGTTCCATGGTTTAAATCGGTAGTAAATATCATTCGTCTAAGTTTAAATACTATAATATACTACAAATTATGCAACTTACACTACGTGTAATATCTAACTTAGAAAAACCGATATAACTCCTTCACTAATGAACCCTACTTAGCCGTGATAGTTTTCCTTTAAAATTCATTATATATACTACTGCTGTGAATTTTTTCTTGTATCCTTTATACAACCATTTAGCTGGCAGAGGGGGGGGGACCCTTGACTCTGATACAATTTAGCACTTTAAAATATCATATTTCACAAACGGGTCCCTGAATTGAAAAATGGTGTTCCCACACCCACAACGTTTTTGAAAGACCTATTCAACGACACCCCATACTATGGGATAGATGAGAAAAAAAAAATTCATCCCCACTTTACATGTAGGGGAGGTACCCTAAAAAATATATTTTTCACAATTTTATTTCACCACTTTGTCGGCGTGATTGATATTTATACCCTTGTCAAATTACAGATTTCTAGTACCAATAGTCTCTGAGCTAAACCGCGGACAGACAGACAGACAGACAGACAGACAGACAGACAGACAGACAGACAGACAGACGGACGGACTTGGAGAAACTATAAGGGTTCCTTGTTTACTACGGAACCCTAAAAAATGAATGAAAATAGTTCAATAAGATCGTTAGTTCGTGGTGTGGCTTGCCCTTAAAAGACGTTATGAATATATAATGCTAAATGTATTCTATTAATACTAATACTTTGTTTCAGCAACATGATATAAGAGCGTGTCGAGCTCTAGCAAGCTCTTGTGTTCGAAACTTTTATATCCCAGATCTTCCAGGGCCCTGCAGACTTTGGATAAAACCTAAGTTGATTAATTTTACAGGTATTTTAATAAGTTTTTGAAAATAGCTATAGTCTAGGTTTCCATACCCAAAAGGTGCCAACGCGATCCTATTACTAATAAGCCTCCCTGTCCGTCCGTCCGTCTCAGCGGGCTGTATTTTATGAACCGTAATAGTTAGATACTTGAAATTTTCATAGAAAGTATATTATTCTATTGCCGCTATAACAACAAATAATAAAAAGAAGATTTAACTTTTGTTCTTTGTACGGAACCTTTCGTGTACGGGTCCAACACGCACTTGGCCGGTTTTTTGATTCTAATGGAACCAGATGGCGCTGTAAGAAACACAATAAAGTTCTAAGCAAAATCGCACTACATCAGGCGATGCTGCATCGCGATCTCAGATGGCTATATATATATACTAGTGGTTCGCCCCGAACTGAGACCTCGCGGTAACGGTATCCCATGATTATTCATTCAATCGATACATGATAACCAAAACTGACATTATTATTATGCCCGTTTTCACCAAACATACCTAAATCATCCCCTAAGTAGGAGTCTCTTAACGTAGGTAGCTCCTAAATACAATCCTAAGTCCTAACATCCGTCCCAATATCCTTTTAGGTGTCCCGTACAGGATCGTGATAAATAAGTTGACAGAAAACATCAATCACCTAACTTATAGGTAGCCCGTAGAGGTTAGGGAACGTTAGTGAAAACATTGAATTATTTATCAAACATTGAATTTAACTCGTAGTTCCATGGGAATAGTTACTGACTGCGCCATCTATTAGCATTATTGTGAAGCTATGTTGATGCTATATGAATTACTGACGCCCATTAAAAATTAAATAATCTCGTTTCTTTATAATATTCATATAATTTTAGTATTTGTTGTTCAAGTACAGGATATAAGTGACCTAAAAACATAAAATCAGTTTGAAAATCCATAGCGGATTTTTCTAGAGAGCGTCTTCAAGCGAGCGTATAAAATCGCCACTTTGAAAGCCCCCCATTTCGTCAATTTTAAGGGAAAAATTAAAAAAAAAATATTTTTGTACTCAGTTCAAAATTATCTTTAAAATGATACGTAACAATTTTATGTAACGCGATTTTTTTTTTTTTACTTCGCATTCGCTTCTATGAGAGCCCCCCTGAAATAAAGATTTTTATAACTTTTTAAGCCATTTTCGGCTGGAGGCCATCGGTTTACATATTATATCTAAATTTGAAGTAATTACGTTCAGTAATTCAAAAGTTATAAGGCTCTGACAGACGGACGGACGGACGGACGGACGGACGGACAAGTGCAAATCGCCCTAGTTAACTCAAAGACCTTCGCTTCGCTCGGTCGACTAGCTGATGCCCGCGACTTCGTCCGCATGGATTTAGTTTTTAAAAATCCCGCGGGAACTCTTTCATTATCCGAAATAAAAAGTAGCTCTCCCGGTCTGAGGAACCACTACTACATCCATTACTATACCCATGCAAAAAATCGCATCAACCCGCTGTTCTGTTGCGACGTGATTGAAGGACAAACCAACAAACAAACACACTTTCGCATTTATAATATCAGTAATGCTTTATTATAACACTTTTTATAATTGTCAAATTTTTTACCATACTTAACCAAAGACAAAATTACTTTTAGCTGTCATTTACGTTTTGTTATTGCACTGTCATTTGCGTTTTGTTATCCCATGTCAGATGCGTGTTTGTTATACCACGTTTTATAGCGACTTGACGCAAACGCGATCGAACGGGATAAAAAGTATCCTATGTCCGTCTCCTGGTTCTAAGCTACCTCTCCACCAATTTTCAGCCAAATCGGTTCATCCGTTCTTGAGTTATAAATAGTGTAACTAACACCACTTTCTTTTATATATATAGATAAACAAAATTCCCAGACGAAACAACAACCGGTTCTCGGAATCCTTGAGGATCACATCATGAGGAAACCTTGACTGGGACTTCTCCGTAATGTTCTCAAAGGTGTATATTGTCTTCCAATGCCAATGTGTGCCAATGCTTGCTTGGCCAGTTTGGTGGATTATGGCCTAAACCCCTTCCACAATTTAAAGCAGGACGTGCCTTTAAGCAGATTTAGTACTAAATAAATTTTGCCACTTTCCGCGGGAGGTGAGGTTAACACGTACAGCACACATTTACTCACTACGTCTTTATGAGCGCACACTAACTCAAAAGCTGTCACACTTACAGAAACTGAGCACACAAGCAAATAATTACTATAAACTGACTAGTACGTCGTTCATGTACTTCGGCAGAGGGAAATGCGTGCGCTTGGCAAGTCCTTCTCTGTCTCGTCCAAGATAATTCTAATAATAATTTTTAAATTAAACGTCAAGACTACTACTGCACCGGTTCGATCTAAATAATATTTTTATTTTGACAAAAAATACTTTTTGTACCTATTCATGTTTTAGGTCTTCCTTTACTTACGATTGATAGCACGAAATATAAGGCGGACTTTTCTTTGGAGCGAGGTCAAGTGAGTATGACGAGTAATTAAACCGCCTACGGTGGTTAACTGAGCCATTATCTTAATACCCAAAATATTTTATGGCGATCATTACGGTTTTCCGATATTATTAAGAAGGTATAATCGTTAGTATGTGGACAAGCCTAGCCACAAACTGATCCACGTGGAAAAATTTAGAGGAGGCCTATGTCAAGGGGCATATTGTAGCAAATTGAAGAATTCATTTTTAAAGTATTGAATACCTAAGGGTCAAGAGTGAAGGGTTAGTAAGTGCATTTGCACCTGTACTATAATATCTCCTGCGTATCTGCCAAATCTCGGTTTAGATAAGCAGCCTACCCAAAATTTGGTCAGAAGTAGTACATCATAATTTTGTGTTTATTTTTTAGGATACGTTAACTATTGCAATGGGAAAACACACTTTTAATGGAGGCTTTCAAATTATAAATGATCCACTCCATATTCCGAGAGTATGTCTTCCTCCAATCCAGATTAGAGTTGGCGAGGATTTATCGTAAGTTAATTTTGAACTATTTTATACCCACAAACTCCTTCACAAGATCCTTCATGGATCTCTACGAAAATCTACGACATGGACCGCGTATCGCTTCGGGCATAGACATATAGTTATAATAATGCAAATGTACGACTTATTTCTCTTGTGGGAGGTTAGTGTCTCACACTCAATTTAAATCCTCTAGATATCTATGTATTTTCACACTATTAGTGCCAACCATAAAACATACTAAGTAACAATACGTTTATAGTGTCAGCCCACTATAGTCGTAACATTAAGTTTGTTTTTAAGCCCTTAGGCTTTTACTTGACCTTACTCGAGTTTTCATACAAGCGTAGTTTTGTTTTAACTTAAAAACTACACGTCTGATCGATATCACACTTAAATATAGTGGGACGTAACATCTTGGCAACATAATTAAAAAAATTGACTTAAATAAACATTTTATTTCAGGCGCAGTTGTGTATATAATATTACAGAACTCCCCTCATCTGAGTACACAAACACATTTGAGTTGTATCTTTTGGCAGAAAAAAAATTAACCCCGCTGTCTATTTTATTACGAAAGCCGAATGGTTATTACGTTAAGGTAAGGCCATCAAAGGGCAAGTTTATATCTTAAGTAAAGATGTTAGTGCAGTAAAGTTTATCTTTTCTACAAATCATAATAGCTTATAAAAACGAGGTTATTATGCTTGCTTTATATTTTCGCAATAGAGGTTCCTCTAATGGACAATGCAGCTCACATAAGAAATAAATGCTTAAGTTTATAAAGAGCAGAATTTAATATAGAGACTTTTAAATCCTGTCCATGCGCAATTTATATGTAAGTACTTCAATAGTTAAGATTTTTTAGAAACCTCAAGTTTTTTTATTCTAAGTAAGGTCAGGGGGAGTAAGTGAAACATACTTTACTGTTTTTTCTAGAAAATGACCTGTAAGCCAGTAAAAAGATTGTCAATTTGAATAACAATAAATGCTATATACTCTTCATTAAATCGGCTTTCTTATGACATGATCTTCAAGCCCTCTAGTCGTGCAAAAAACGACGAAATTATTCATTAAAAGTAGACTATGATCAGAACTCTATAAATATGAGGCATCTTTAATTGCCTCAATCGATAACGAGTCTCAGTGCATGGCTATTATGGTCTAATTTCTTAAATAAATGGAAAAAACTGAAAATGGGGTAAGTGAAACATAGTCGCCAAGTCAGGGGTAGTAAACCAAAACAAATTTTGAGTAAGTTCTAAATTTATTAATTTTTTAGTTCAATAACATAGCTAACACCGTGCTTACAATATTTTTACGTCTTTCTCTATTCTTGCTTTCACCAATAAAATTAATACATTTGGTGTGGCAGACACAAGATGACCTATAATCAAATATTAGTTTTTTTAAAATAACATATAATTTAAAGAAGGTTGGTAATCTCTGAAAATGGGGGAAGTGAAACATATGTTTCTCTTCCCCGCTCATCTCTGTTTCACTTTCCCACTCGGAACTTTTAGTGACTAGAATATTTAACAAGTCTTAAATTAATTAACTGAACGTTTAAGACAGAAAAAACAATTGGAACATTAAATCTATACATTACCCTAAGTACTTACCACAAAAAACTGTTGAAAATTCTATAAAATCACTTTAAAACAAGCAATAAATAAAACCGTGTCTAACTCGTGTTTTGAGTTTTGAAAAATGGCAAATTTCTTTCTTTAATATAACCTTGAAGAATTATCGCAGCGACATCTCTTTAAAAAAATTTAAACCACTTCGACAATACTGTTTTATTGACTGATAGCAAATTTCGATAAACTGCATAGTTGCTAGATAAAGCTTTGTGTTTCTCTTACCCCACCGTTTCTCTTACTCCCCTTGACCTTAGTTTTATTCGTTACATCAGGTCTTCCGCACCTTATAATAGATTTAATACTAATCCTTGGACGAGTAGGTACTAATCTAAGACGATTAAAAAAATTTTTGAATAGATTTGACATAAGATTTTTTGTTAGAAAAATTTGTGATTTTTAATTGTATTTTCATATTTTTCAGAAACACGTGTGGTCTACTGGCAACTTCAGAAAGTTTTTCTTTATAAATAAATATCTATCTACTATCACAAACACAACGAATACTGTTTATTTGCGGACTCTACGTTTGCTTTTGACGTAATATATTTTTCAAAAATATTATTACCTCCACTTCCAGTCTTTTTAGGGTTCCGTACCAAAATGGAACCCTCATGGTGCGACTTTCTTCGTCCGTCCGTCCGTCCGTCTGTCACAGTCGATTATTTCAGTAACTATTAGTAGGTACTACTACTTAGTTATCGATTTATTATTCTGATGTTATGTAAATTCATATTACTTTCTAATGTTTTTTCTTGTGTTACAATAATTCTAGTGTAAAGCGAGATAAATCCAAAGTAGGTTACCTTCAGTTGCGACTGACAGCAGACGCTCAGTACTCTACGCCGGATTCCGATATGGTGACAACATTGTTAAAAGTGGGACACGATATGCCCAACGCTGGTGTGCTTCAAGGTTTGCAAGTGAGTTTTTTAAAGGCGCTGTTCAAATAGTTTTGAGTCAAAAGTCAAATGTTTTGAAGTCCCTCGGGAACCCTTTGTTTTCCCGTTGCATAAAAAGTACTAGTGGCAGAAAAACTTAATAAGTATATTTATTTAAACATGCTAACGACTAGAGCACCGAGGCAGTTCGACAGATAACAGATAGATTTAGATCTACCTTTACGCGACGCAAAAATTCTGTCCCGATAACTCGTCCCATTTATTATAATAAATATTATGTAATGAAACATAATATTTTGTAGACTTTGGAGGCTAGGCGCTCATTGTTGGTTATCTAATACCTTTAAACGTTATCTAATCAGATTATCTAATAATCTATTCAGATTATTAGATAACGTTGGTTATCTAATAATCTGTATCTCGGTAACGGCTTCAACAATTTTCATGAAATTTAGCATGCAGGGGGTTTCGGGGGCGATAAATCGATCTAGCTAGGTTTTAGAAAACGTCGTTTTATCCATGTTTTCAGGCAATGAAAAACCTCTACAATATCATTAGAATACGAAGTTAAATTTCGCCATCATCTTTAAAGTTCCAATAGCTCAGTTAGGTTAGCGGGCGGTCCCGAAACCAGAAGACCTCGGTTCGAGTCTAGACGTATATTTATTTATTGTTATTATATTATTTATTTTTTAGTATATTATTATTTTTTTTCTAAATATATGATTACCAAAAAAACGAGCAAAGCTCGGTTACCCAGGTACTTACTACTTACCATAGATCTTTAATAGATATAGTCGCTACGCGTCGTAGCCCGTAGCGACTTAGATACCAATCATAAATATAATTATGCTAGTCACATATTAGGCGGTTTAGCTCCGTGTTATACCTGTAACTTTTACTCACGTAATTATCTTACGTGTTATAAGTTACTATACCTAATTTGATTTACATTGCAAATGCACTCTTAAGCTACTTACGTAGGAGTTACGCAAGCAAGTTATCTACAGGTATAAACGCGGGGACTAAGGAACTATTAATTTACTCCGAATGAAAATCATGTTCTTTATGTATTTTTAGATATGGGGAGGAGTTTTAGGAGCACTCATGGTTCTCTATAGTATGGTTCGATATTGCGGTGTGATAAGAAGGGGTGGATCTTACATTGTCCTAGTGCCTATAATAACCAGCGCTGTTGCTGATGCACTACATTTAGTAAGTATTAAGTATTTTAAATAATACTTAAATATTTTTTGACGCGATAACGTCTAATAAATCGATGAACACCGGCTGCACGCACGAAAAAGTGTCACGTTCCGCCTGAGACTGCGCGTGCAAGCGAGAGCGCGGAACAAGCGATAGAGAGACACGATCGGGCCAAGCGTTTGCTTGTGACTAGAGAAAATTGTAATTTTCAATTAACTCCTTCTTTGTATTATACAAAAAAAAAGATACCGGCCGCATTGAGAACCTCCTCCTTTTTGAAAGGCGGTCAAAAATAATGATAATTCAGTCAATGATAAATAAATTGAATTCATAAAAGTATGCAATTTTTCATCAATGTTTTTTTATGACGTTATCACGTAAAACTATCGTCCGTAAACCGACTTTACAGACAACCAATTTTTTAATGCGAGATAGGCTTGCGCTTGAGGACTGATTGGAAATCAATGTTTACGAGTATGTTATGTGAGAGCGCACTTGCTTAAAAGATGCTTATTGACTTGCTTTGGAGGCACTCAAGTTATGCATGGCAGGAAACACGGACGCCGGAAGGGCGTTCCATATCTTAGCAGACATCAAATGTAGGTGGTCTTTAATAAACAAAACTTTTAATTTTAAATAGAGCCTTAAATTGAAAAGACCAAAAGTTAAACTCCTCCAAAAAAATTACTTAGCTTGCAAAGGCTTTTGAGTTTTTATCATTAGACCAACCTTAACGATAAAACTTTAACTTTAATAGTAATTCACTAAGGCCCGCTTGCAGAGACGCCGGGTTAGGCTTAACCCAGGATTAAAGTAATTTTGACAGAAGCTTTATAAGAAATCTGTCAACTCTGTGTTAAAAGGATAACCCGGCGTGTCTGCAAGCGGGCCTTAACGAATAAATGTCTGAGCTTTGGTTTACTCGAATGGATAGATATATATATTTTTAAGATTCAGTTTATTTGTTTTCGCGTTAGGCGTCATTACTGTCGACAGTTCACGCGCTGGCTGCAGAAGCCGGCACCCTAGGGCTGACACTACCCTTATCAAAGGCTGAAGAACAAGTCATTGAAGTCTTGATCTACGCTTGCGTTTCGTTGAAGGTACGTTTGGTAGGCGCTTGTACTACTACATACTGTAAATTTTGAGATCTTTGGGCAAAAGGCTCACGATCCCCAGGATAATATTATTTAATTTATTTCTGCAAAATCCGTAATTAATTTTTATGTTTACTTACCTATATTTGAAGTTTTGTGAAGTAATGATTTATTTTCAGTGTCTCAAAATTCTCTGGATAAACTGGATGCAATGCCGTTATGACATATTCTTTCTGGATTGGTCGAAATATAACCCAACTATCGAAGGTAGTGTAGGTATAACTAGTTTTCCATATTAAATATTCTTCCAGTTGTAATTATGTTATATACATGCAAGGCAAATACTTTTTAAGAGACGCAAATTAAGGACACATCAAACCAGTGGAAAAATGATATGTTGGCCAGAGAATGGATGTCATTGCAGACACAACGAAGGGTTTCGCCTACTTACACGATTACAATAACTTTATTGGTTTTACACGTGAGTAATTACTTCATGTCTCTCACCAGCAACTCATAAACGCTCACTAATAAGCACAGGTCTCCTCACAGAGACGGGTTATATAGGCCAAAGTCCACCACGCTGGCGCAATGCAGATTGGCAGGCTTCGCACACCTTTGCGAACATTACGGAGACCTTTCAGGCCCATTATGATGTTTTTCTTCGACGTTGAAGTATGTTTATTATTTTTAATTGCTTAAGCGCACATTATTCCGAAAATTCAGACTTGTATGCCCAGGATCGAAATCGCGACCCCCTCATAGGAGACTGTAGTCCTAATCACTAGGCTATCACTGATCTACAAATCTCTACTTCCTACTGCAGTATATTTTGCAACTATAAACCACCAGGGAGCCGTGGTCTTTTTTTTGTTTTTTTGAAAAAAGTATATTAGTCAAGTTGAAGTTGACTTATATCCTCCTCTCCCCTCCAAATAAGTGGAAAGCTTGTGTTAGGAGTGGGTATGACAATAGTGCAATGGGTGGGAACCTGCGACCTTTCAGTTTCAGTCCGCACCTTGCTATTGGCTATTGAGGCTTTTGAAAAATATTTAATTTTTCACTTGTTTCCAGTTTCTAACACCATGGCAGTCTACTATACCAAAAAGCCAAGGCTACAAATGGGTTATAGCAGTGACTACTTGGTGGTGCTCATATACAGCTCTTCTTTGTACCCGGTTCTTGATTGATAAATTGGTTGAGCCACATTCGACCAGGCTGATCAAGGTTTGCACCGACCTTGAAATGTCACTGTTGGTCTTTGAAGAGGAGTTTTATACACATTATATAAATGGACGGTAAGTCCTTTGAATTTTAAGTAAGACAATAATACCCATCTTCATCATGCCATACCTAAAGCATCCTCAAGTAGGAATCTCTTTACGAAGGAAGCCCCTAAATGCAATCCCTTACCCAATGTCATTTCCGCCTTCAGGCGTTCCCAAAAGATTTGTGTGTGAAAAAATTTACAGAAAGGGTCTCCTAACTTTGCTTAGGTAGCTCGTAAAAGTTAGGGAACGTTGGTGAGAGCGGGTATACGTTCTAAGAAAAGTGGTTTTCATCTCATAGGTAATTGCTGACAAAACTTTTTTCAGTAACGAAGACTCAATGGATCTAAGGGCGATGACGCATCCTTTATCGTCCTGTCGTGTCGTATGTGCACCTCAACTAAGGTACGAGTATGCACTTTATATAAAAAAATAAAAAAACCTTGAGAACTGATTGTCCGGGGTAAAGTAGCCTACGTCTTTGGAATGTACAAAATCTCTCTCAAATCCTTTATGCTAAGCTTCAATTAACAGTTTGGGCATAAAAAAGTAACAGACAGATGGAGAGATAGACATACACAGACATAATATTTTCGCGTATACCTACTATATCTAATATTAGTATGGCTAATACACTTGAACAATTTATTTTTCAGGACTGTCTATAAAAAGATTGCAACAACAGGTATGTGCGTATGTATTTTCCCTAGACGGACCGTCTGAGAAATACCCTGTGGAAATACCTAATCCTTTCCTAAGTAGGCAACACTTGCTAATACTTACTAACTTTATAAAAACTATCCTCATTTTAAGAAATTACCACTGGAATTGGAAATACTATCAAAATTTAAAAATAATACTATCTCATTATGTTTTTCAGGCGTTCTAACCGCGGATGGTCATACAAATTATGAACTCATGACTCAATTTCTGGGTGCATTTTTCGAGAGAGTAAGTTAACAATGTGCAACACATCAGATAAAATTATTACCTTAGTATTATTAATTTATGATTTCACTTCGCTCCACGCAAGCATGATAACTGTAACAACCTATTATTTTTAAAGCGGCCACGGGCCAGTGAGGCAACACATATTACTGAAGAAAATAAAAACGGATTTCTTCAAAATCGTTCTACCAATACGAAACTCAATCTCTGATAGTTTCGCCTCACTGACCGCTCTAAAAATACGTACCTAATGTAGGTATAACGCCCGTATAAAATAATTTGTCAACCTTTGTAATAAATTCAAGCTGTACATCAACATAATAATAATATGATATTACCTACAATACTGATTTCTTTTAGGCTTTAGACGGTCTGAATTGGGTTGCTAGTGAAAGGACAATAATGGAAAAGTTATTTGACGTAGAATTCGTTGCAAGAGAGGGAAGCAACACCAGCGTTCTTTTATACGACGCTAACGTCACAACTCCTTCGTGCTCTGCTGTGACGTGGTACGTAATCGTACGTAATGGTACAAAAATCAAAATCATTTATTTCATAAATACATTGTTGCATAGTAATGGGTTTGATCTTAATAGAATAATTGCTTAAATGGTATTTAATGCGATAGGTACTTGAGATCAAAAACTGGTCGTCCTTGCTAGATTTTATCATCCGTGTTAAGGACGATCAGCCCTCTCCCTCGAATTCACGATCTATATTAGGTGGATACCACTATTTATTTATTCCGTGGTGGATACCATTGTATAGTTTTGACAAAATTACAATACTGCAACCAAATTCAGTTATTGTGTGGTGTGTGTGTGTTTGTGTGTCAAGTGTGAGTGTGTTTAAATATGTGCGGGAAAAGTTAAAAATAATAATAATAATAAATAAATAGTGAATGTAGTTTATGTGAAAGATTAATGTTATATTTATATTAATGAAAAAGAGGGTAGTTAAATCAATTAAATTATTTGATTTGACTACCCTCTTTTTCATATTACAATATATATTTTCGTACGATATTTATTTGCTTAAACACACATAACTTCGAAAAGTCAAAGGTGCGTGCCCGGGATCGAACCTACGACCCCCCCCCCCCTCCTGCCCCCCATCGTTGCTTCTAGTAAAGTGTAGTGACTAGGGGTAGGTGAAGTAGATAATAAAGTAATTTTAATTTTCGAGTCAATATTTTTGCGTGTATTTAACTGTGAATAATTATTATTAGGTTTTCTACCATAGTGTACCTGTCTACGGTCAATCCTCAGCATCCTGGGGATAAAGTAGTGGGAGGTAACTTCTATCGACGCGAGTGACCAGAACACTTGCACTAGGAATTTAAAATCATTATATTCCTATTAAAATTCAGTATAAACCGTGGAATGCCACACTTCAACACCGTGACATGGCTGGCTCAACTTTGAAAAATACGTTACCTACTTAGTTAAGTTAGTTAAAAACTCTACCGATTTTCACTTGTCACAAAATAATAATTTTCAGTTGTGACACTCCACCAGCCGTGTGGTATATTATCAAAACCAGTATGCTAAGCTAAGCTAAGCCCGGATGCTATAATATTATGGCATTGCTCTAAGTAGTGCCTGTCTTAAATTAAATCTATTGAATACAAAATATTTTCGATTTAATTATTTGCTATAAAAACCAATCACAATCATATTTTATTTTATTTTAATGCATTTTATTTTTTTTCAAAATATTTTTTATTCCAGGTGGGGCGAAGAGTGGCTGCTAGCCACATTCGACACTATGTTATTCGGTTGTATATTAACAGCCACAGATCAAACACTCTTAGCAGGTCTTGTTACATTGATAGTTTGGAAGGTAAATGGATTCTTATTAAGAATGCCTAAGAGTGGGTAGCAGCCCACTTTAGGGCAAGGGACTATTTTATAGCTTGTGCCACGAAAGTTGAAACGGTGCATAGTCGGTTTTAGGGTATCTTGCGCAGGGTGGCGCAAAGCTTTAGGCAAAGATTTGTAGAATTGTAGATCGCACTCTGCTTCGACTCAAGACAGGTGGTGGCAAAGTCACGAGACACAGAACACTATCCGGTGGGGGGCTTTGGCCGTGGCTAGTTACCACCGTAACGGGACAGACGTGCCTCCAAGCGTGAGTGCGTTTAGCGTTCCGGCACCTATGGAGAATAGAAACCAATAATTACGGGTTTAGGTGTAATTTATTTATTAACAAACCAAGTTCGCCCACCTTCATCTTAAACTATAACAACTAGTAGGTACTATCTAGCCAGTTTATCTTTCATAACTAACGTACCGTATTGCTTTCAATTATTACAGGTAATGAAATTCACGCGAACGTGTATTGGAAATTGGAATGTGCAGAGAAAAATTAATTTAATCAGTTAACAACAAAAACCGATTTACGAATATAAGATTACTAGTGGTTCGCCCCGAACTGAGACCTCGCGGTAACGGTATCCCATGATTATTCATTCAATCGATACATGATAACCAAAACTGACATTATTATTATGCCCGTTTTCACCAAACATACCTAAATCATCCCCTAAGTAGGAGTCTCTTAACGTAGGTAGCTCCTAAATACAATCCTAAGTCCTAACATCCGTCCCAATATCCTTTTAGGTGTCCCGTACAGGATCGTGATAAATAAGTTGACAGAAAACATCAATCACCTAACTTATAGGTAGCCCGTAAAGGTTAGGGAACGTTAGTGAAAACATTGAATTATTTATCAAACATTGAATTTAACTCGTAGTTCCATGGGAATAGTTACTGACTGCGCCATCTATTAGCATTATTGTGAAGCTATGTTGATGCTATATGAATTACTGACGCCCATTAAAAATTAAATAATCTCGTTTCTTTATAATATTCATATAATTTTAGTATTTGTTGTTCAAGTACAGGATATAAGTGACCTAAAAACATAAAATCAGTTTGAAAATCCATAGCGGATTTTTCTAGAGAGCGTCTTCAAGCGAGCGTATAAAATCGCCACTTTGAAAGCCCCCCATTTCGTCAATTTTAAGGGAAAAATTAAAAAAAATATATTTTTGTACTCAGTTCAAAATTATCTTTAAAATGATACGTAACAATTTTATGTAACGCGATTTTTTTTTTTTACTTCGCATTCGCTTCTATGAGAGCCCCCCTGAAATAAAGATTTTTATAACTTTTTAAGCCATTTTCGGCTGGAGGCCATCGGTTTACATATTATATCTAAATTTGAAGTAATTACGTTCAGTAATTCAAAAGTTATAAGGCTCTGACAGACGGACGGACGGACGGACGGACGGACGGACAAGTGCAAATCGCCCTAGTTAACTCAAAGACCTTCGCTTCGCTCGGTCGATAAAACGTTCAATTTAAAATAATATAATAATAAGGACTGAAATGATTGTAAATATTTTAGCCTCTATTATTTTAGTTAAGATGGCTAGTGGAAGTCGTGAAGATGTGACTCATAAAGTAATAAATGTTGATGATGATATGGATGATCGGGAAGTTTTTGACGCCAGTGAATATTTTAAACCTATTACAATAGAAACTACTAAAGCACCGCGACCAGAAATGGCAGGCCCCTTATACAACTTCATTGTGAATATTTGCGATGCGTTGTTAGAAGATTTCTCAAACTCCAGAATACCAACATATTTGAACATATTACGCAGAAATCTCAAAGGTTTGGGTTCAGAATATTTAATGAAGATAATGGTCAAAAGATTTGCGAAAAGACTATATAAGCTAAGTCAATATAGAGGTGAACTTATAAAACCAAAAGTCAAACATTTTTTGAAAGTTATACAAACCCCTATGCCCAAGAAAAAGGAATTATTTGACGCATTAAATAATATCTACACAACAGGACAAGATATAAAAATGGATGTTTATATTTACCGTTTAAAACGCTACGGTCGGAAGGAAAAGCGACGTATAAACGCATTCACTAGAGAAATATTTAGGAAAGTAATATTTGATACAATAAGAAAACAAAAAGACGGTGTTAAACGAGATATTCAATTAAAATTTACATTATCTATAATCGAATATTATAATAATAAGAGTAACAAAGTAATAACTTAAATTATTAACAAAATGATCGTTAAGTGAGTGGTGCCCACTCATGAAAAAAATACTAGAAATAAAGCCTAGTTAAAATGCTAACGCTGAATTTAATGTTAATAAGATGTTTTAGTACTGAAAACCTATTGTGGTCTTATCGACCGTGAAATTGGGACTAACCTCTAAGTATAAGAGAAAATTTCAGTAAAACAACTGCGTTAAAATTAATAAAAATGATTTATAGCCTCAAATATAACAGTGTAATTTTTCTTTTAATAATACTAGAGCTATGTTCTAACATAAGTACTACAGGAATAATTAATGCCAAGCACCTAAACGAACACGTAGATATGCCATTACTAAAAAAAACAAATTTAAGATTAGAAGGAATTTTTGTAAGATTTCTTCGTAATTTATTGGAATTGCTTACAACAACATTTCCTGAAAAGAAACTTTCTGAATACTGTCGAATTCTTAGCCGATATGTAAATCAACTGGACTATAGGCACGCTAAAAAGCTAGCTAAGCATTTACGCCACATGTCTAGAATGTACAGAGACGAATTAAAGGACGAGCTGACAACTTATAAACAGCAACTATTAGATACGAAACTACAACATCAGATGGATTTCCTAAACGCCATGGACCAGATATTCACTCTACAAGAACACATACGATTTGACGATTATATTTATGAACTGAAAAATTATGGCACCGATGATATATTATTTATTGATAAAGAAACTGAAAAGTTAGTGAATGATGTTATTATGAAAAGCATAATGAGACAAAGTTCTAAAGATCGTTCCGAATTACAGAAGAAACTAAAAAAAGCAATTAAAGAATTTAAGGATTTGAATTTGAAATAAACTTAGTACCTCCCTATCAATAAATTCAAATTAAAAATTATTTATTTCACGTAGGCCAACCTTAGCTTATAAGACACGTCAAGACTCTATCACCAGTTCAGAAAGCAGAATTTGCTGAGGATATGTGTAATAAGCACAAAAATGTTTTATTTATCCCAGGGATATTATAATCCAAAGAAAAAGCGCAACTGCGCACACCGACGAAATGCCGACTTAAAAGTGAGATGACTATACCGAGTGGGGGTATTACGAGTATATGAAAGGCCTTTACTTGCACATTCTAAAAAGATTTTTATTTATTAGGGTTCCGTACCAAAATGGTAAAAATGGAACCCTTATGGTGAGACTTTCTCCGTCCGTCCGTCCGTCTGTCACAGTCGATTATTTCAGTAACTATTAAAGCTATCGACATGAAATTTGGCATAGTTGTGTGTAGTTAGTGGCCCAACATCATTGGAATAAAGAAAAATCGAAAATTATTTTTGTTTTGCGATTGTTTATAGTTTTGGAGTTATGATTTTTTTTTCGATTTTTTGAGGACTTTCGACATGACCATATTAAAAAAATCCTAAAAAAAAGCAAAAGACTTTTTAGAGATTTTTTTTTGCAACTGAATTTTCATGAGTTGTACTTTTATGCATAAAATAATCAGCTTCGTAACTTTGATGAAAGTTATGAAAATGTTGGTCTAAAGTTAAAAATTTATGTTTTGTGAATTATGACTAAAATTTTCAACTTTAAATTAAAAATCTAAACAGGTGACCTTATGATTTCTTAGTTAGTCTTAAAAGTGCGCCAGACTATCAGCTTTCATAATAATAGTAAAAAAGTGATACTTAATGGGGGTAATTTGGCTAAAATCGGTCTTCAAAGACAGCAAGGTGGCAAATTCTTAAAAATAACCTACTGATTTTTTTTATCATTCCTAAGGCTAATTAATGATTTGAGAATGCTGGAAACCTATCGTGTTGGTTGGATGACGAAAGTTTTAAGTAAGAAGTAGATCATAATGTAAATCCTTGAATGATTCCTGGTCAACGCGGCAATCGTGAGGGAATCTTTAGAGCAGACCCGGATCGCACAGAAGTGGTGCTGGAAGCGGTTCAGCGAAATCCGTCTACGAGTACGAGAGCTATGGCTCGTTCTTTAGACCCCAAGGACTTCTATCCAAGACATTCTTCACGATGAAGGATACCACGCGTTCCACTTACGACGAGTCCAAGCTTTACAGCCGAAAGACCACCAACTTTCCTTATCCAATCAACACGACAGGTTTCCAGCATTCTCTAATCATTAAATTAGCCATAGGAATGATAAATTTTTTTTAATCAGTTGGCTAATTTCAAGAATTTTTCACCTTGCTGTCTTTGAAGACCGATTTTAGCCAAATTCTCCCCATTAAGTACCACGTTATTATTATTATTATGAAAGCTGATAGTCTGGCGCACTTTTAAGACTAACTAAGAAATCATAAGGTCACCTGTTTAGATTTTTAATTTAAAGTTGAAAATTTTGGTCATAATTCACGGAACGTAAATTTTTAACTTTAGACCTACATTTTCATAACTTTCATCAAAGTTACGAAGCTGATTATTTTATTACATAAAAGTACAACTCATGAAAATTCAGTTGCAAAAAAAAATCTCTAAAAAGTCTTTTGCTTTTTTTTTTTTAGGATTTTTTTAATATGGTCATGTCGAAAGTCCTCAAAAAATCGAAAAAAAAAATCATAACTCCAAAACTATAAACAATCGCAGAACATACATGGGGGTGATTCGGATACCCCACAACATACCGGACCTAAATTTTTTTTTGTGACGTCAATTGACCGGCCACCCTGTATAATAGCTTTTGATTAATCGGCCAATATGTCGAAAAAAATACCGTCCCCCCCCCCCCCCCCCCCTTATCTCCGAAGTTTACCAATCGAAAAATCTGAAATAATTATGGTCAATAGAGGTTTATGTATATTTTACAGGAAAAATAAAATCAACGTGAAAATTATTTTAGTTTAATTAAATAAAAATCGGCCAAGTGCGAGTCGGGCCTCGCTCTTTTAGGGTTCCGTTAAAAAAATTTACTTACATAAAAATATTTCCATGTACCCATGGAAATATTTTATTTAATTTTTTTAATTTAATTTAATTTTTATTATTTGTTGTTGTAGCGGCAATAGAAATACACAATCTGTGAAAATTTCAACTGTCTACCTATTACGGTTACCGAGATACAGCCCGCTGACAGACGGACGGACGGACGGACGGACAGCGTAGGCTTAGTAATAGGGTCCCGTTAGTACCCTTTGGGTACGGAACCCTAAAAAGGGGGAAAATCAGGGGTTTGAAATTTCAAAGTAAGATAATTATACCGAGTGGGGTATCATATGAAAGGCCTTTACTTGTGCATTCTAAAACAGTTTTTTATTTATTTCTATATGTAATAGTTTTTGAATAATCGGCCAAAATGTCGAAAAAAATACCGTTCCCCCCCCCCCCTTATCTCCGAAGTTTACCAATCGAAAAATCTAAAATAATTATGGTCAATAGAGGTTTATGTATGTTTTACAGGAAAAATAAAACCAACGCTCTAACTAGCATAGTTTTTTTTATATTAACAATAAACCTCTACAAAGTTAACGCTAAATAAGCAAATTAATATAATATTATCGTTTTACTTTTACTTTTGGAGTACGGAACCCTCGGTGCGCGAGTCCGACTCGCACTTGGCCGGCTTTTTTTTATATGAGTATAATAGTTTGTGATTAATCGGGCAAAATGTAAAAAAAAATACCGTTTCCCCCCTCTTATCTCCGATGTTTACCAATCGAAAAATCGGAAATAATTATGGTTAATAGGAGTTTATGTATATTTTACAGGAAAAATAAAACCAACGCTCGAACTAGCATAGTTTTTTTGATATTAACAATAGATAAACCTCTACAAACAAAGTTAACGGTAAATACAAAAAAATATAATATGAATAAGCAAATTAATCATATCATACTATATATATAAATTACGTGTCACGTTGTTTGTCCGCGATGGACTCCTAAACTACTGAATCAATTTTGATCAAACTTTGTAACTATCTGTAATTTGGTCCAACTTGAAAGATAGGATAGTTTTTTTTATTAAATTTATTTATATATAGGTAAGTTGGCGGTTCGCCGGGTCAGCTAGTGTAATATAAAATATTATCGTTTTACTTGAATTCTTTTAAACTTCTGGAGTACGGAAGCCTCGGTGCGCGAGTTCGACTCGCACTTGGCCGGTTTTTTAAAATACATAGGGGTGATTTCACCAACTTAAATACATCTTAACCGAGCGTCAATACAAAAACTGTCAGAACGCCCAATTTATTCTTTGGTAAACGTCACTCGAAGTTGGTGAAATTATGGTGAAATCTGCCATTATCATTTACCTAGTACCTAAAGTAAAGTCTTAGTATGTAAGCTACTTGATATTAGAAAACCGCTCGCTTATTATTGTCAGAAATAAGTTTGATAGAAAATTTTCTGATAAGTACATTGTTTAAACAAGGCAGAATAATTGAAACTTAAGATGGTCCAGTTTCTGATAGCAAAATACCAAGAATTCTTTGCAAAATACTGTACTAATCTAATAATGCAAGTTTCTGGTATTCCCCGAGCTGATTTACTATTTTAGACTATGGAACTAGCAAAGATATACAAGATGGAGTCTAAAGGCTGTGAACGCGTCGAAAATTTGTGCTGCCACATGTGGTTCACGCCCTTTTCCCGCGCTCAGTTTGAATTAGGTCATCACCAGATATGGAGCTCGCGAGCCAATATTTTGTTTTTTTAAATGGCGGTTTTTGGTAAATAAAATGTGAAAAAAAACTTAACAGGACGATCTAAAATAACCACTAACATCACCTACCATCAGTAAATAACATTCAAGCACATCAGTTCCTGCAAAATAAGAAATTGAAAGTAGAAAATAATTAAATTAGAGTTCGCCATTTAATGTGTGTTGCCAGTTTACGAACCCAAAATTTCCCTAATAAATAATGAAACCTTAGAATGTAGATACCGATAATATTCGAAAAGCGATTGCAGATAATGTCATTTTTTAATTTTCTTTCCAAGACAGTCCTTGTTCTACGATCTCACCTGATGGTAAGTGACGATGCAGTTTAGATGGTAACGGGCTAACTTGGAAGGGGATAAGCTAGGATTTATTAAATTTTTACACGCTATCGAGCCGGAACGCTAAATAGCGTAGCGATACGTCTTTGATGGTAGAATGGTAACTAGCCACGGCCGAAGCCTCCCACCAGACCAGATCTGAGATATTTCAGAAATTATAAATTTCGAAATTGTCTCCATCGATAATCGAACTCAAGAATTCCCCTCTTATTTTTTTTTAACTTTTTCGTTTCTGATTTTCTTTTATTTATATTCATCTTAAATTTTTTTTATTTTTTTAAACGAATATTTTACCGGGAGAGAGTTTTTATGACTTTAGCGATTTAGCGATTCACCGATCGAGTTGGAAATAGGGTTTAGGGTTACCTTGGATCAAAAATAGGAAATGGTTGCCAAAATTTTTAAAAGTCAGCGCCATATTGAAATTCTTTGTTATTGCACCGATGTCGTTCAAAATCGATATTTAGGGTTCACTAGCGTCTAAAGAGACGAATTGGTTGCCAAAATTTTAAAAAGTCAGTGCCATATTGAAATTCTTTGTTATTGTACCGATGTCGTTCAAAATCGATATTTGGGTTCCCTGGGGTCAAGAGAGACGAATTCGTTGCCAAAATTTTAAAAAGTCAGCGCCATATTGAAATTCTTTGTTATTGGACCGATGTAGTTCAAAATCGATATTTAGGGTCCCCTAGCGTCAAAAGAGAGGGAATAGTTGCCAACATTTTTAAAAGTCAGCGCCATGTTGAAATTTTTTGTTATTGACGCTTGGGGACCCTAAATATAGATTTATCAGTATTGCGCTGACTTTTTAAAATTTTGGCAACCAATTCGTCTTTTTTGACCCCAGGAAACCCTAAATATCGATTTTGAACGACATCGGTGCAATAGCAAAGAATTTCAATATGGCGCTGACTTTTTAAAATTTTGGCAACCAATTCGTCTTTTTTGATGCTAGTGAACCCTAAATATCGATTTTGAACTACATTTTTTTTATTTTTTTTATTCTATGACAAGCTCGTCCTTGACTGCGATCTCACCTGATGGTAAGTGACGATGCAGTCCAAGATGGCAGCGGACTAACTTGGAAGGGGTATGGCAGTGAACATTCAACCCATACCCCCCTAATTGGTTTCTACACGTCATCGTGCCGGAACGCTAAATCGCTTGGCGGCACGTCTTTGACGGTAGGGTGGTAACTAGCCACGGCCAAAGCCTCCCACCAGACCAGACCAGAGAAAATTCAGAAATTAAAAATTACCAAATTGACCCGCCGGGAATCGAACCCGAGACCTCCCAGTTATAAGACAACAGCGCTCACCACTGAGCCAGGGAGGTCGTCAAACATCGGTGCAATAACAAAGAATTTCAATATGGCGCTGACTTTTTAAAATTTTGGCCACCAATTCGTCTTTCTTGACCCCAGGGAACCCTAAATATCGATTTTGAAAGACATCGATACAATAACAAAGAATTTCAATATGGCGCCTGACTTTTTTAAAATTTTGGCCACCAATTCGTCTTTCTTGACCCCAGGGAACCCTAAATATCGATTTTGAACGACATCGGTGCAATAACAAAGAATTTCAGTATGGAGCTGACTTTTTAAAATTTTGGAAACCATTTATCTAATACAAAATACTAAATACAATAACTCACTATAGTTAAAGGTATTAATAAAATTATTGTTTTATGATAAAAATTAAAAAAAAAGTAGATATTAATTTTATTTTAAAGTTTAAAAATTTTAATGACATAATTCTCCCCATTTTATTGGAATCACCTGCGTACCTGGTATCATTACGCACGCTCAGTATTCCACGCCGCGCATGCGCGGCACTCACGTCACGCACACTAGCATATTTTCATTGGCCTGTTTTTTTTCGTTCTTTAGTAGCGCGATGCTCCTTCTAGACATAAGTATTCATAGGGAACTAGGAACTGCGACTACATATTTTAGACTCAGTGCATGCCGATGCCTGCGGTTTATGCCATGGAACTAGGAATTACGACTACGATGGTTATACCAAGTCTATGGTTTGTGCAAGGTTTATGGTTGGTGCACGTCATAGTTAGACCCATGGACATAGGACAGGACCGAGTACTCGCAGCTGAAAAGCGAGCCGAGCGAGATAGCTAGTACAGAGGCCGTGTGTCCCTTTTTAACAGGGTGACAATAAGATTTTCGATATATGTGAGACAAATTCAATCTTGCAATCTTCCTACTAATTATAAGTTTATTATAAACACAATTATTGAAGGTTTTCATTAGCAATGGAAAATTTCTTAGGGATTAGGGATTGGTTACGAAATAAATAATACAAATACTTAAAGGTTTCGATTTGTCCAGTCATAGTGAGTATATTGCTAGATATTTTAATGACTGGTAATGTGTAGATAATGTGATAAATTATTCATTTTCTCTAGATATTAATCATAATAGCTGGTCAAAGGCACCCAAAGTAATAAATACAGCCCCACTTCCCCTCCCGCGCCTTATTCCGTTGCCGCACGATCGGTATATTTACCAAAATCTTAGGTTAGGTCAGGGTTGTACAGAAATTCTGTTCTATTGGTTTGAAATGAAACATTAAAATAATGAAAATTGTAATAATAATAATAACCTGGCATATAACCCTGAATGTCAGCATACATCATATTTTTTCACCGTTACATTTTTGCCGAAATAAATAATATAAAACGGATCTCAACAGAATTTTCGATTTAATTCAATAAATTTACCATAGTAAAAAACTAATTAGAACAACAAACCATGAAAGAACAAACAAAGAAAATCAAAACAGTCCGAAATATAACTGACACAACCTGTCAATAGATGCCGGATAGAATACAAAAGAAATTAGACGAATTAAGTAATAATGTAGAATGCTGACACGATCCAGAGCACGGAACGCACAAACACCACCCCCGGGCTCGTCGCTCAGTCCCGCCTCGCAGCCACCCGGGACCACGCCCAATGCTGCAGTTGCGTCGAGTTCGAGCGACGAGTTTTTCTCCCCGCCGACGTCGCCACCACCAGTACATCGTCGTGGGAGAGGCCGGCCGCCGACTTGCTTGGGATCACGAGGCCCACCGGCTTCTGATAGGGTCCCCGCTTCCGGCGGTAGTGTGTCGCGCATGAGGTGGACAACATCCATTAATGAAAATGTCATGCGCGCATACTTAGGGGCTACTGAGGGTGGAACCAACATGACCGCGTACCGTGCTAGGATGCATGCTTTGTTTCAGGTCCTTGAACCAGCTCTCAATGTGTCGGCTCAGCGACTGTCGGACCAGGTGCGGGTTATTCAGCGTAATCACATGCTGGACAACGCCGTGCTTGATCGGCTTCGCTCTGAACTGCAATGTAACCGCGCTACCCCCCCCCTCACCGCAAGCTCCAGCACAATCGCAAACTGCTCATGCGATTTCGCTGCAGCCCACTCAGGCTGATGAGGGACAGGATAGCGGGGCTGCACATGTAAGTACCCAGTGTAGTGAACAATTGAGGAGTGCTTTGGAGAGTGCTATTCGGGAATATAGATCTTCACCACCCGAGTTTAGACCGCGGTTACCTCGGTTGCCCATGAAAAATAAGAACAAAGCGCTAATGGGTGCCCTGGATTCACTGCTGCCGAGTTATTTTGACAGCAGCGAAGACCTTTCCGACACACATTCGATTCTGTACTGCGCGGCTGTTGCGGCATGTCGTGTTGCTAATGTAAAGTTTATTAATAATGATACAGCAACACGACCGAAGCCTGCCGCACCAGCCTGGCAGTGCAGGATCGAACGTCGTATTGATGGGGCTAGGGCACTCATTGGCAAACTACTCTGCTTCAGGGAGGGCAACACTCGCCCTAGAGTCATGCGCTTTGTGAGGCGCGCTTTCTTGGGGACTGATATCAGCCCTCAAGATTATATGGCGCGCGTCACTGAGCGCATTGACTTCCTGAAACAGAAGGTCTCGGCATGGGCTAGCCGTATTCGCAGATACAAGTGCCGGGTCGAGAGATATACCCTGAATCGCACTTTCCAAAGCGATCAGAGGCGGGTATACCGAGGTTGGGAACACCCTGACCAAGGTGTCACCGATACGCGCCTACCGGATGATGAAGCCATGACCTCATTCTGGCGCAACATCTGGTCGGCGCCTGTCGCTCACACTGAAGGTGGTTGGACGTGGGATGTAGAAAGAGCGTGCAATCAAATTCCAGAAATGGACCTAGTTACTATAACCCCTGAAGACGTGGCCACTGCAGCCCGTCATCTGCCCAATTGGAAATCCCCTGGGCCGGACGGGCTGCACAACTTTTGGATAAAGTGGCTACGCAGCTCGCACGCTCGTTTGGCATCCCAATTCCAATCATCTCTAGAGTCAGAGTCGCTACCCCAGTTTCTGACAACAGGTATTACCCTCCTGCTCCATAAGTCAGGTAGTGCCACGGAGCCCAAAAATTATAGGCCGATTACGTGCCTACCAACATTGTATAAACTTCTTACATCCATTCTGAGAACGAAAATTAACGATCACATCGATACAAAATCCATTATGTCTTTTTCTCAGAACGGATGTAGGAATGGCTCCCGTGGTACTAAGGAGCTTCTCCTCATTGATATGGCCATTTGTCAACAGGTTCGGCGCTCCCGAAAGGATCTGTCGACATGTTGGATAGACTATAAGAAGGCCTACGACTCTGTGCCCCATACATGGCTCATGAAGGTGCTGGAACTGTACAAAGTAAACACAGTACTACGCGCCTTCCTACAGACGTGTATGGGGCAGTGGAGGACAGTCCTTCACTATCCAGGGTGTCGCCGGACCCTGGGGAGCGCGGAGCCTATAAGGATTGAGCGAGGCATATTCCAGGGCGATAGCCTCAGTCCTTTGTGGTTTTGCCTGGCTCTGAATCCTCTGAGTACTCTCTTAGAGAATTCAGGGCTAGGTTACCGGTTGAGGAGAGGTGGTCAGGTTATATCACACCTCCTTTACATGGATGACCTAAAACTCATTGCCCCCAACAAATCACATCTACTAGAGTTACTAAAGGTAACTAAAGCCTTTAGTGATTCCATTGGGATGGAATTTGGTGTGGACAAATGTGCGGTCATGCATGTAAAGCGAGTGAGGATTGTGGAATCTGAGGGTGTTGAGCTCTCGGATTCCATATACCTCAGATCGCTCTCCCCAACTGAAACCTACAAATACCTGGGCATGGCAGAGGCGTTAGGTATCAGAGAGGCCGACATGAGGCAGTCGGTGAGGGAGCGTTTCCTTGGCCGTCTGAAGAAAGTGCTGAAAAGCCTTTTGTCGGGCGGCAATAAGGTGCGCGCCTTCAACGGTTGGGTCATGCCGGTCTTGATGTATTCCTTCGGCATACTCAGGTGGACTCAGACTGAGCTTGACGCCCTGGACAGACAAGTTCGTGCGCTGCTGACCGCATATCGGATGCATCACCCGCGCTCCTCGGTGATGAGGCTGTACATCCCGCGGAAGTGTGGGGGAAGAGGCCTTTTGAATGCCAAAACCCTCCACAACCGCGAGGTGTGCAGTCTCAGGGAGTACTTTCTCCACGCCGAGACGGAGATGCACCGCGATGTGGTCGCAGTGGACAGGGGTCTGACGCCGCTCTCCTTGGCTAAAGAGAACTGGCGCATACCTGTGGTGCTCAGTACCAATGACCGCAGGGTTGTATGGCAAGGTAAGGAGCTTCACGGACGCTTTTATCGGGCCCTCCACGGGCCTGATGTTGACTTTGAAGCGTCCGTGGCCTGGCTGCGCTTTGGTGACCTCTTTGGGGAAACCGAAGGGTTTGTGTGTGCAATTATGGATGAGGTCATGATGACGAACAATTACAGAAAATACATAGTGAAGGATGGAACGGTAGGCATATGTCGGGCATGTCGCCGTCCTGGAGAAACTATCCGTCACATTGTTTCTGGTTGTTCTCATCTAGCTAACGGCGAATACTTACACAGACATAACCAAGTGGCCAGGATTATCCACCAGCAACTTGCCTTGAAATACAATCTTGTGGAATCGGAGGTACCGTACTACAAGTATGTGCCCGACCCAGTTCTTGAAAATGGTCATATCACACTGTACTGGGATCGATCTATCATTACAGACAGGACTATTGTAGCCAATAAGCCTGACATAGTGGTGATAGATCGATCAGAGCGCCGTGCAATGATTGTTGATGTTGCTGTCCCGCATGACGAAAACCTCGTGAAAGCCGAGAAAGAGAAACTCACCAAGTATCTCGACTTGGCGCACGAGGTTGTCGCCATGTGGAATGTAGACTCAGCAATCATTGTACCGATAGTGATAACCGCTAATGGTCTTATAGCCAAGAGCCTCGACCAACATCTTTCGAGGCTCTCGTTGGGTAGCTGGGTCAAGGGCCAGATCCAGAAGGCTGTACTCCTGGACACGGCTCGCATCGTCAGGAGGTTCCTCTCTCTGGGCCCCTGACCGCCGGTTGCTTGGACCCTGTTCCCGAGACCGGTGGACCGCTATTTTTTATATTTTTAAATATTTTTTTTTTATTTTTGTTTTATAATGAAATATTTAAAAATGTAAAGAATATGAGTAAAAGTAAATAAAGATAATAATAATACAAAAGTAAGGAGTAAGGGACCATCGTAATCGGCATCTGCATCGTACGTATTCGACCCTTCACACAATACAAGAATTTAAAAATTCATGGTCAACATAGTTGTAGATTTAGCGTTCACGTTTTAACGGGTTGCCGCTCGAAAAAAATAGACTAGATAAAAATTTATATTTTCTTTTTTGTTAAGAAATATATCTATCGAAATTAATGCAATTAAATACGGTGACTTAAAAATGTTACAATAAAATTAAAACATAAGTGTCTCAACTGATTTTTTAGCCAAAATCTTTGATCAAAATCATTTTTTTAGGCTGGCATGAATGAAAGAACGAGACACACGGCCTCCGTTGTTACTATCTCTCTCGGCTCGGATTAGCCTCTGTGTAATGCGCAACAGGAAATATACTTTATCTAATTGTAATAAGGTTCATTTTCGTAAATACAAATTTTCCGAGTGATCAGAATTCAGAATGATTATAATATTATAAGTTGATGATATGGGAAGCTCAACTCAAGTCATGGATGTCGATTTACAGGAAATGGGATATTTGCAAAACGATATTTTGGGCGAATGATAGTCATTGTATTAAGGATGATTATACGAGTCTGCCCGCGAAATTCAAATTTAATTTGGTTTTTCGCAATTTGTAAACTAATACGACAAACTAGGCTAATGGCATTCTAATTGCACCAGTAGAATTATCATCTTCACAGGTTTACATAAAAATCTTTACTTGAAAGTGACCAGTTTAAGAAATTAATCAAAATACTTAGTTAGACGTGAGTTAATCACAAATTAGTCGATATTTTGATTAATTTCTTAAACTGGACACTTTCAAGTAAAGATTTTTATATAAACCTGTGAAGAACTGATGATACTGCCATTGTCGCAATTAGAATGCCATAAGCCTACTTTGTCGTATTAGTTTACAAATTGCGAAAAACCAAATTAAATTTAAATTTCGCGGGCAGAACTGTGTTCCACCTTAAGCAAATAAAATAAAATATTATAATGAAACTTACTACTTAAACTGCATTTTAATCAAAAGCCCCGTGCGCAATTAGTATAATATAGGAGTGTGGTGCCAACCACGTCATAAAGATTTAATTTCATCATCATCATCATTAACAACCCATCAACGTCTCACTACTGAGCGCAGGTCTCCTCTCAGAGAAGGGTTATAGACCATAGTCCACCACGCTGGCCCAATGCGAATTGGCGGACTTCACACACCTTCAAGAACATTATGAAGAACTCTCAAGTGTGCAGGTTTCCTCACGATGTTTTCCTTCACCGTTGAAGCAAGATTTAATTTAGTTTTAAATAATTTAATAGTAATATAGTTTAAATTTTACCTTCTTTATAAATTATTTAGTTGCTATTTGGGTTTAAATTAGGTTATTTTACTATTATTATTTTTAGTAAATGGTATGACAAGAAATAAATAACAAGGGAATCAATAAATCTAATTACTTTGATTTCAGTAAAGTAGTTAAGTATCAAAACTAATATGTCGTAATATTTGGGTTAGTTCGGGTTGCTAGATTTGAGAAAGTTTTGCGATATTTATTTAGCACCCTTATTAATTTCAAATCTTTTTTGCTAGGCTCAACGAGCGAGAGAAGGACTTTCCAAGCGTACGCTGAAATACATGTACGACGTACGTGTATTATTAATTGTGTGTTCATTTTCTGTAAGTGTGACAGCTTTTGAGTTAGTATGCGCTTATGGTGATGGGGAGTTCTTAAATATGTTATTAAGAGAGTTATTAAATATGTGCTGTACGTATACCTCACCTCCCGCGGAAATTGGCAGAATTTATTTAGTACTAAATCTGCTTTAAGGCACGTCCTACTTTAAATAGTCGAAGGCCAGGCTATACGCATTAGGGTGGAACCACATATTTGTGAGGATCGATTCGGATTTTTCCTATAGTCTATTCACGGAGTGATCCAAGCAAAGCGCTTTCTCTGTCCCACATTTGCATACAAATTTATAAAGACAGAAAACTGTCTAGTTCCGCCCAGGAGCGCTTGCGACCTGTTTGAAATCATAGGGCGCGTTCATATTGTTAATGCTTTAGTAAGGAATTTTTATACCTATTATTGATAAGTAATTTGAAACAGTATTTTTTTATAAATGAAATAAGAGCTACCATGTGATTTGGCCTTTGTTTGTAATAAAATAAAATCAACATTAAAGCAATATAAATTAAAAAATAATATAAATTATTCATTCACTTTCACTTTCCAACGTATCACTGTCATTTCCTACATTAATAATAAATCTTTCACTTAACCCTTCAAAGTTATGATCCATTTCGTTCATTTTTGGTTCTATTACTTTTTTTACGTCACATATTGTGAGACGTGCTTTCGTTCTGATCGGGGACTTCAAACGTGCATTGGCTTGTTGTTCCTTCACCACTTTATAAACTGAACACCAGTTTACACCTAATGATGATGCAATTGTTTTACAAATCTCGTTGTGGGAAGCAGTCGGTGTAGCAATTTTAAAGGTGTTAAACATGTTACACATCATAACCTTTTCAGTTGAAGAAAAGGCCCGTTTAAGCCTTTTTTGCACTCTTCCTTCCGCCATATTCACAACAACCAATAAACTCGCCAAGGCGTTGGGTAAGCAATCAAACGGAATCCAGTAGACAAGCCAAGTTCACACAATGAGCACAAAACAACAGTCCGAAAAACAAGCCAGGTCAAAGATAAATAGATATGATCGCAATTCGCAACGAAGCAGGTACGCGGGAGACGTCTGAACGGTACGGAGTGTAACGACAGACTAATTATAACTTGCATTGTGATCACGGCCTAAGCGTCCCTATCTGCCATACAACCAACCAATCACGTGGAAGTCCAAATTCTCAGTGCTTGGTTCATTCGGCGAATAGACTATATACAAAACTCTCATTTTCCATACATTCGTGTACGCATCGAAAAGCCGATTTGATCCGTACACGTTTCTATGGAATTTGACAGTTTTGTATGGGTGAAATCCGAAACGATCCTCACAAATGTGGTTCCACCCTTAGTATGCACGTACGTGGTACATACGTACTTACTAATTTCATGGCAATACCGGAAGAATCGTAAAATAAACAGACATAGACATGGCAACTTTGACACTATCAGAGACAGAACAAATGAAATACGGCAACGTCACGCACAGCCAGGGTGGCTGGGACGGGTATTTTTACCCGATTTCGGGTAATTTAGGCTTATTTAGTTAACCGATGACTTTAATAGACAGTAACTGTTGATGTGTGTGTTATTAAGATTTTTATCGCGATGATTGCAAAAAAAACATTGTTTTAGTTTTTTTTTTGAATGAAAGAAAGGAGTAAAAGGCATGTCTTCTTTTCACTTGTGGCTCGAAACAACCACAGACTTGAAAGTTTTTTTTAACCCTAGGGAAAACTGATTTTACAGGATTTCGGGCCGCCCGCGCCGCACGCTGCGCCGCGCCGCGCCGTCAAATTACATCAAAGTATTTTCGGAATTTTCTTGTTTGTACGCCGGCAACACTGGACACAGCAGCAGCGACTCCTATGAAAGGCAAGAGTGATTTACACTTTCGGCGTTGCAAATAATTTATTAAAATTTAATAATTTTAACTTTATTTAGTGTTTGAAATGGCAGATAATAAAAGGTGAGAGTTTAACCATGGAAATTTTTGATAAAATAAAAGTGTTTTACGTGTTTTAAGAATGAAATACATCATGGAAACCAATATTTGAAATTTGGCTTGTCATCGTGTCTAACATTTGTGCAAGAAGATTTTTATGATAATTTCGAACGAATTTATGATAAGATAGAGTCTTTTTACTTTAGAAAAGCATTTAAAAAGGGAGTAGTTAGTTTTCTACGAAATTGGGGTTATGACTGTATAATTCGAACACCGGGCGTTTTAGTTTTATACGATTTTATTTTGCATAGCCCTGATGATCTTTCCACCGCGATCCTGCGTCGCAAGGATAGGCCCAACCGTCTGATCGTTGAGGAAGCCGTCAGCGATGACAATTCGGTGGTCGCTTTATCACAGGTTAGTGACTTTGTTCTTTGTCTTTTTTCTGTTGCCGACCATGCACTGCACGGGCAAATTGTAAGCATGATACTAATAATTATGCATTTAAAAAAACGTAATTTGCTGTACAAACCTTGAGTAATTATTTTTGCTATCCAATTTACATTCCTATAAACAAATAATTATTATACTTACCTCTCAAGTCTTGTATTACAGGTATTGTGACTTCACATATTATTATAAAAAGTAACCTACTCACAAAAGTCAGTAACTCAGTACACAATCACTAGGCTAAATAAAACTGTTGTCACAATATTCCTTGTTGGAAGTGATAGCATTGCTTTTAGAACCATTAATTTAGTACAGTTCCCTCCTATATCCTCTTTAAAATGATTCTTGCAGAAAAGACTGCATTAGACATAGCAAATGAACAGTCATCATACAGGCTAACATGTTGTATCTTAGGCCATATCATCGTTTTCCTTCAGGTGCAATTGTGGTCAGGCACATCCCTTCAGGGACTTTTGTAAGTTGTGCTTATAAATACAAAACATGCAATATTATAATAAACACAAGCATCACATTAATTAACCACATCACATATAAACACACACACACAGCATGAAAAGTGTCTCCAAGATCTCCAAGCACCAGGCATGACAACAATGGATATAACTTTAATCTATACTTATAAAAAGACTTGTCCTGACTGACTGACTGATCTATCAACGCACAGCCTAAATTACTGAAGCTAGAAACTTGAAATTTTGACAGTAGGTTCCTTTTATTACGTAGGTGAGCACTAAGAAAGGATTTTTTGAAATTCCACCCCCAAGGGACCCCCTTGGGGGTGGAATTTCAAAAAATCCTTTCATACAAACTTTAAACCTTCATTTCACCCGAAATGAGGGTTTAAAGTTTGTATGAAAGTCCGTCATTTTTAAAGTTATTCCCATGAAACTCTGTATTTGGGCTTTAAATTAAAAATAAAGGATTACGTGTTTCATACTTTTTGAAAATTATACCCCCAAAGGGGTTAAATAGGGGTTGAATATTTGTATAATTGTCCTTCATTTTTCAAGTTATTTTTCAAGATAATGTTTATGAAACTTAGTATTTTGGCTCTTAATTAAAAATAAAGAAGTACCTATTTTATATTTTCTGAAAATTCTACCCCCGAAGGGGTAAAATAGGGGTTCATAGTTTGTATGAAAGTCCGTCATTTTTCAAGTTATACCCATGAAATTCGGTATTTGGACTTTCAATTAAAAATAAAGAATTACGTGTTTCACACTTTTTGAAAATTTTACCCGCAAAGGGGTTAAATAGGGGTTGAATGTTTGTATGATCGTCCTTCATTTTTCAAGTTATGTTTATGAAACTTAGTATTTTGGCTCTTAATCTATACTTATAATAAAACTGTAACAGGTCCAATTCTGTACATTGAAGATATTTTGAAAAAATTTTTTTGAGGGCACTGATACTGAAGCCAAAACAATTTATTTTTTATTTTTTGTCCGTCTGTCTGTCTGTCTGTCTGTATCTTGGCCGCGCATCACGCCGAAACTACTGGACGGATTTAAATGAAACTTGGCATGATTTAAGTTCATACTACGAGGTAGGATACTTTTTATCCCAAAATTCAGCACGGTTTCCTTGGGAGAGGGGATGAAAGTCAAAATGAGTATTTAGTTGTAATTCATTAAGGCGTTTTCCGATTTCACTCATTCATTTCATTCATTCTCATTTTCATTCATTTCATTCATTTTTTGTTAGAAAGCAGGTACTTTAGAGATTGTCCTGCAGATATTTCAAGGTCGTCGGCTTAGTAGTTCAGAAATTATAGACATCACAATCTTCAGTATGGTGTCTTGAGCCCCGGAATGTACAGGGTACTTTGAAGTTTGAATGTACAGCTCATCTTAAGCTGGCAAATGAAATTAGGTATAGCAGTAGCTGATACTCCGGGTCAACTTAAAGGATAGTTTGTCGATTTCACTCCATAACTCAGTCAAATATGAACCGATTTTAATATTTTTTTCTTTATTAGAAAGTGTGTACCATTACGTAAACTTCGCTAAATTTTAATAAAGATCTGATAAATATTATCGGAGATAGAGGACAAAACTACTCAATGGATAACAGCAATTCATTCAATTCTTAATATAATGATAACTTATCGTTTAAATAAACCACGCACGCTTCACTCGCGAAAATGTTGCTCTCGCTTCGCTTCGCTCACGAAAATTTTTCCTTATAGTCTAAGATCCGAACATAACATCGACCTTCACCCATCTGTTTACCGAATGAAACATTTTTTTTATAAAATTCCATACATAGACAAATACGTCTTGTATGTATTGCCTATCAAAATATGTTCATGACTATCATTTATTAAAAAAATATTAATTAAATATATTTTTTTGCGAGTTTCAACGAAGGCGTCGCTCGCAGCCACTATGCTCTATACTTCTTTATTACACTAAATAAGCTCGGATTTCTCTCTTGCGCAACTTTACTTGCTTTGATTTTTAAACTTTAAATCCTGGCAATAGTGTTTCATGAACGGTTTATTGCAGGCAATACTATACCATCGCGTTTGTTATTAAATAATCTTTTTTTTGATATATATTTTGATTGGTAAACAAGTGGGTGAAACTCGCTAAAAAAATTTAATTAATATTTTTATACACTTGAAGTTTTCATATTGTTGTTGAAGTGCCAATACATCCTATATTTTTTGTAAGTAACTTTTTAAGGTTTTTGAAAGATCATATTTGCATTTTTCAATAGATACTTCCAAAGTACACTTTAATCATAACAACATTTATCAAATTCAAGATTTTTTGCAATTTATTTATTTGTCGAGAAATTGGGTCAACTTTAGTATGGTTGACGCAACTTGAGTCTTCTGGCGTAGCCCATTTGATTTGTAACTTCGCTCGGCTTCAGTCCTGTCACAATTTTCATTGTTATTTTTTTTATAAAAATCCAGAAATACTTGCACCCAGAAATCCTTATTGTTGGTTAGGTTATAGAAGGCTGTGGTAGGACAAGATTAAAAAAAATATTTCGAAATTTTGTTATATGAAATTGAAATTGTTAAAATCATGAATTTGATAAATGCTGTTATGATTAAAGTGTACTTCAGAAGTATCCATTGAAAAATGCGAATATGATTTTTTAAAAACCTTAAAAAGTGACTTCACAAAAAAGGTAGATAGGATATCACATACCTATCACAAATTTCTCTTTCTAATTTGAATAGTAAATAGAACTTTAAACATCCATATTGTGCCAACCTGCAGTTATAAAGTACTTGTTATTGCAGGTATAAATTACATAGTTATTGTGAGTTAATAAAAAATAGCTGACATAGATCTTTTATAATAATCAGAAAGCAGAATCAGCTTTCCGAACCGGTGGTAGATTCTTGACTTGTCATGAGAGTCACAAGTTTGCCTACATAAAATAAATAATTTTGAATTTGAATGAATTTTAATAAAATACTAGGAACACACAATATAAATAATAGCTTCTTCATCAGAATAGCACACAGGCTACATTTTAACCCAAAAAATTATAGGATTCTCGTGTGAATCAAAAACTTTAATTCACATGAATGAAGGTGCAGGAATCATCTCGTAGGTTTAGAACATGCACAAAAATTCTTTACCTTAATATCATCATCATCATTAGCAACTCATCAACGGCTCACTACTGAGTGCAGGTCTCCTCTCAGAGAAGGGTTATAGGCCATAGTCCACCACGCTGGCCCAATGCGAATTGGTGGACTTCACACACCTTCGAGAACATTATGAAGAACTCTCAGATGTGCAGGTTTACGTGGTAGGTGATATTTAATTGCTTAAACGCACTTGACTCTGAAATGTCAGAGGTGCGTACCCGGCATCGAACCTGCGACCCCCCGAATAGGAGACCACAGTCCTAACCACTAGTGACTAGGCTATCACTGCTTACCTTAATATACTTAGGGCGAATTTTGATGTGTCAATAAAACGAGATTATAATTTATGGTTGTTCAGCAACATTAACATACCTAATCTTGTTTGGTATCTCTCTGTTATGGTTGACAGACGCCGCGCTGCGCCGCCCAGTGTACATAACAATGTGATTATATTATTATTTTTTGTCTTTCAAACTGACCCACTTTTATGGACATTGGATGAGACTCTTTTTATTTGCAATTATGGTTTTATTTGAGACAATCTTAACAAATGTTATAAATTAAAGAAATAGCTTCCTTTTATCAAGATGTCACAGACATAATAGAATAGAATAGAATTATTTTTTATTCAAATAAACTTTTACAAGTACTTTTGAATCATCAATGAGTCTACCACTGGTTTGGAATGCCCTTTCTGAGAAAATCCAGCAAGAAACTAGGCGGTTGCTCTTTTCAAAATAAGTTTACAATAGGTACTATGCTATGTATGCAGTGTGTCCATAATGAGGGGAACTTCCAAAAATGCAAATTTACAATTCAATACATGTTAAGACGGGCAAGCAGAAAGTAGCCCCATTCCCGCCGTGGCACCCGTTCACAAGCATGATGCATGATCCAGCCGTGAATATAAAATAAAAGTGATGAATCATTTATTCAGGTCAGGGAAATCAATCATCTAGAAAATTGCTATGATACAATTAATACAAACTTTCCCAGGTGCAATTGATTTGAAATTTGGTATGGTGTTACTTCGGATTATTTCCAATACATGGTAACCTTGAGCTGATGATGCAGCATGAAGTAGTCTAAGACACTATAATCATGTAAGAAATGAGCTGATGATCTTCAAACACAGAACAGATCTTCATAAATTATAGCTAAGAACCATCTCTATCACATTAGCTTTCAAATAGAAAAACCAGCATTATAATGGGTCCATTACAATAGAATAGAATAGAAATGTTTTTTATTCAAAAAACATTCATTGTGGAGCTACGAGGGAACAGACAGATACACATATGCACACCCCAAACTCATAACACCCCTCTTTTTTGTCAGTGTTAAAAATTGGAGACTCATAGCTATCATGTTCCCATAGTTGGTGACCATGTTAGATCCCCAGAGAACTTATGCAAAATTCAACACAATGTATGTTGTCATACAGGCTAAAATGGAGCAGCTGCAGCTGTTCCGCGGAGACACGGTCCTGTTGAAGGGAAAGCGTCGCAAGGAGACAGTTTGCATCGTGCTCTCAGACGCAAAATGCCCGGACGAGAAGATACGCATGAACCGCGTGGTGAGGAACAACCTCCGCGTGCGACTCTCCGATATCGTGTCCATCGCACCCTGCCCGTCCGTCAAGTACGGGAAGAGGGTTCACATCTTGCCTATTGATGATTCAGTTGAAGGTTTGACTGGGTGAGTTATGCTACGGAATAGTAACTTTGTTTTTTTTTATTTCTGACCGACTTCAAAAAGGAGCAGGTTCTCAATTCGTCTGCACCTTTTTAGGGTTCCGTAGTAAACAAGGAACCCTTATAGTTTCGCCATGTCCGTCCGTCTGTCCGTCCGTCCGCGGTTTAGCTCAGAGACTATTGGTACTAGAAATCTGTAATTTGACAAGGGTATAAATATCAATCACGCCGACAAAGTCGTGAAATAATATTGTGAAAAAAAATTTTTTTTGGGTACCTCCCCTACATGTAAAGTGGGGATGAATTTTTTTTTCTCGTCTATCCCATAGTATGTGGTGTCGTTGAATAGGTCTTTCAAAAATATTGTGGGTGTGGGAACATCATTTTTCAATTCAGGGATCCGTTTGTGAAATATGATATTTTAAAGTGCTAAATTTTATTAGAGTCAAGTGCCCCCCCCCCCCCCCCCCCTCTGCCAGCTAAATGGTTGTATATAGGATACAAGAAAAAACTCACAGCAGTAGTAGATATAATGAATTTTAAAGGAAAACTATCACGGCTAAGTAGGGTTCATTAGTTAAGGAGTTATATCTGTTTTTTCTAACGTAGTGTAAGTTGCATATTTTGTAGAATATTATAGTATTTGAACCATAGAACTCAAAATTTATTCAATATAAATAAAACAAAAGCACTATCCTAGGTCAGCAATAATATTTGAGACTTTCAGCTACGGAACCCTACACTGCGCGTGGCCCGACACGCACTTGGCTGTTTTTTTTTATGTACTTTCACCGATTATTCGAAGATGCCTGAACCAACTTGGAAAATTCTATTTTTGTTTCAAAGGGCATATTTCCCATTTTTTTATCGAAATCGGTCAAGCGGTTTTAAAAAAAATCAATAAATTGTATATATTGTTGTGGCGCGGGTGTTTGAAGTCAGGTTTTTAAAAATATTTTTTTATTATAGATTTATTCATTTTCTGTCTGCATTTTAGATGTTATTTTTGTACATCAAAAGTGTTTTGGTCTTATCACTTATCTAGTCTGCTACATTTTTTCTTCATTAATTACATTATTTTCTTTAAAACTTTAAAGTGTATAAAATATATTATGAAATGCTCTTGAATTTCATAATATATCACACTTTAACATTTTAAATTTATATTTTATGCTCCAATAACCATTTAGATGAAATCTGTTGTATAATAATAGGTTGTGTGGTGCGGTAGGTTGTAGGTTGTGTTCAATGTTGGTGCTACCTAAAATAAAGCCTCAATGGTCCAACGGTTGAAGGTGTGTGAAAACTGAAAGGTTGCATGTTCGATCTTCACCCATTGCACTTAGATCAACTTGGCTACTATTCTTAAAAAAAATAAAAATGAGGATCTCAATTATTTTTGTATAGTAGGAAACTTACTAGACCCTTACTATTTAGTAAGTGTCTTTTGCCATTTGCTGATTTAATGACCAAATGAGATAGAATCAAGAAAATGGAATGTTTTGTGTTTATACAGCAACCTGTTTGAGGTGTACCTGAAGCCATACTTCATGGAAGCGTACCGGCCCATCCACCGCGACGACACGTTCATGGTGCGCGGCGGCATGCGCGCCGTGGAGTTCAAGGTGGTGGAGACGGACCCCGCGCCCTACTGCATCGTCGCGCCGGACACCATGATACACTGCGAGGGGGAACCCATCAAACGCGAGGTGAGCGACACTTAGGCGCGCTTGCAGAAACGTCTTAGCGACACTTAGGCGCGCTTGCAGAAACGTCTTAGCAGCTAACTCTGCGTTAAAAGGACAGATTTGACAGATTTCAAAACTTCTGTCAAAATTACAAATTTATTGCTGGGTTAACTAACTCGGCGTCTCTGCAAGAGCAGGCCTTAGGGACTTTGTATGACGCGGCTAAATATTTGTGGCTAACATTGTCCTTCACTACATCTCTCTACCTTATGACATTAGTACTAGTAAAACTAGTAGACTCTGAAAACATAATATTATTTTATGTTCAAGTATCAAAGCCTGAAATAACGAATAGACTGAAAGTCGGAACATTAGCCATTATTTAAGTCAAATGTGGTGTTAAGTTTTTTAACAAGCCTGTGTTTTCACTGTTAACCTTTATTTTCACTGGATAAAAATGTTATGCTCTCTCAAGCTTTTCCACTAGTTATTGTGTAACAGAAGGTAAAACCAAAAATATAACACTTATGCACAAGATAATTTTAGTATTACATATCGATACCAGAAGTATCAATTAACGTAAGGGACAAAACACGGTTTTTCAGGAGAGCAGAAAATCTGGTTTTTTTTTTCGAAATCTGTCTGTATCTTTTGTAATTATTTTTCAATTTTAATGGTGTCTAGGGCAAAGTTTCTTAGTTTTTTCCATTCTTTCATATCATATTTGCAAAATTGATGAAAACTTAGTAGTTTAGAAGATAGCATGTCCGTTACACTAAAAAAAAATTTTGAGTTGTACCTTACCCTACTCAAATTTTATATGTAAACCGTAGGAAATAATGTAAGCAGCAAGAAAAATAGAACATTTTATGGTAACGGACATAGGTAACGGACTCTTCTATTGTTGCAATTTGATGTAAGCATGCCTATATCTACCTAAATAAATGATATTTAGAACCTTATTTATATAGGAGCTAAAGTCTATGTTTGATTCACACTAATATTTTTAATTCCAAATAGGTAAATGTGTGTGTCTGTAATGTTTTTACGGCTAAGCCAGGAAATAAATTTTGATGAAAATTGATAGACATAGATAGATAGACCCTCAGGCTACTTTTTTATATAAATATAAACATATTATTTAGACGTATATTAATAAATATACTAACTAACTAAATTAAGTGGCTAACTCTGTCATACATAGTCAGCGAAAGAGCCCAGGACAATCAGACCTTCGTTATTTTATAAAAGTTAAAAGCTTCTCTGCGTAATATGTCCCCAGCACAGGTAAGAAAGATCCGCAACTATGAAGTTTAGATCATGGTAGCTTAGAGAGATATCAGGTTACAAATGGTTATACACCTTTGTTACCTGATTTGGTAAACTATGGATTTTTAGGGGATAGTAAAAAGTAGCATGTGTTAGTCCAGGGTATAATGTATCTTCATTCCAAATTTCAGCCAAATCGCTGTATTAGTTGCGGCATGAAGAAGGAATAAGTGAATTTCGGTTTTTCAAAATCCTGCGGGAACCAAGAATTTTTACGAAATATAAATTAGCCCAGGTGTTAATCCAAGCTTTAATTTATCTCCATTCCAAATTTCAGTAAAATCTGTCCAATTAATTATTAAAATTTAGTTATAATTATATAATATATGTGTGTGTGTGTTTATCTTTGTAACTCTTTCACGTAAAAACTTCTGAACGGATTTCGCTGAAATTTGAAATGTAGATAGACTATACTTTGGATTAATACACAAATTACTTTTCATCCCGAAAAAATTCTTGACTCCCGCAGGATTTTGTAAACATCGAAATTCACGTGTTACTTCTGCATGCCACAACTCTTGAACCGATTTGACTGAAATTGGGAATGGAGATAGATTATACCCTGGATTAACACATAGGCTACTTTTATACCGTAAAATCCATGGTTCACCAAGTCAAGTAGCAAAGGTGTATAAACCTTTGCTACCTGATATATCCCAAAGCCACCATGATCCAAACTTCATAGTCGGGGATCGTTCTTAACTGTACTGGGGACATACGCAGAGAAACTATCAGCTATTATAAAATGACGAAGGACTGATTGTCCTGGATTCTTGGGCCATACCAGTTCAGCGTCTATTATAATCAACATTACAACTATCCTAGTAATTTGTGTTTACTAGGGTAGTGTAACGTTGATTCCTAAAGACTTAATTTTGTTGTTATTATAGAACATTTTAATTTGTTAATCAATCAATTTTGACGTGATAACGTCTTATAAATCGATGAACACCGGCTGCACGCACGAAAGAGTGTCACGTTCTGCCTGAGCCTGTGCGTGCAGGCAAGAGCGCGGAACAAGCGATAGAGAGGCACGATTGGCCCAAGCATTAGCTTGTTGTGACACATTTATTCATCAATGTTTCTTTATGGCCTTATCACGTAAAACTATCGTCCGTAAACCGACTTTACAGACAACCAATTTTTTTAGATTTAATTTACATTTTGTTACAATCTGAATATTAATATAATATTCAGATTAATATATAATAATAACATAAGAGACCTATTAATTGGGATATTTTATATGCATATTCCATTAGAGAAAAGAGCGCATTCTTTACCTTTTTTCATAACAGAATAATGTAAGGGACTAATTCTGAAAAAGCTCTAATTATTAAGTAACGTAAGGGACATGTAATGAACAAAAAAATTTATCAATGAGATTTACTTTAATTCTCATTTTACAATAAAAAATAAAGTCCCTTAAATTAAATTTTCTACCAAAAATCGGTCTAGAATGTCCGAAAATGTTACTGTAAGGGACATTTTTTTGAACGATATCGAAATTTCAAGTATACCAGTCGATAGAGCGCAAAATTACGAATCCAATGATATATATAACTCATTTTCGGCAAAATGTCCCTTACGTTAATTGATACTTCTGGTATCGATATAATATTATGTATAATGAAAGAGACCTTTAGAGAGCAAACAGAAGTCTTTCATAAAATATAAACTCTAACTATCTATTCAATCCACTCAATCTTGAACATAGGAAGAGGAGGAGGCTCTCAACGCGGTGGGCTACGACGACATCGGCGGCTGCCGCAAGCAGCTCGCGCAGATCAAGGAGATGGTGGAGCTGCCACTGCGTCATCCGTCGCTGTTCAAGGCCATCGGCGTGAAGCCACCGCGCGGCATCCTCATGTACGGGCCGCCAGGGACGGGGAAGACTCTTATTGCACGCGCTGTTGCTAACGAGACAGGTATGAGCGACATAGTAAACACGTTACACACTAGATGGCGTTGTACAGATATCAATCGAGCTAAAGAGTTTTTTATAATATACGTGCAATGCATAGACAATTTTAAAACTATAAACTCTAGACCATAGCTCAATAAGAACAATACCAGCTTGTGCGAACAGGAATCTTGGTTTATTCTTGTATACCTAGCTGCTGTACAGCATTTCCGAATTTCTATTAGTACTACTTACTTTGTGATAGTAACTACTTTTGTTGATAGTAGGGGTGGCAGAAATTCGAACAAAAAAACAATACGCTACCCGCTACGTCCCTCGTCTCTCGTACGCTGCATCACAGTGACTCAGAACCGGCATTAAACTCGCCTACCGACAAAAATGCAAACACGTCCCGTTCGAAGCGCAAGTTTGAAGGTAAAGATGATCACGAGTCACGATCTCTTTTGGCGGAGATGCGCATGATGTTCTTGACTTTCACTAAAGAACAAGATAAAAAATTAACCAAAATCCAGGAATCGATAAATGAAATTAGAACGCAAAATGCGGAAATATTCAAAAATATTGAATTTTTATCACAGGCATATGATGAGTTTAAAATCAGATTGGACAAGTTTGAGACTGAGCGAAAAGAACAATTATCTTATATTTCTATTCTTCAGAATAAAATCGAAAACCTAGAATGGAAATCTGTGAACACTTGTGTTGAGCTTCGAAATATTTCAAAATTAAAGCAAAATGAGACTAAGAACGACCTACAGGAGATACTCTTACTTTTGGGATCTAAACTTTCTTTAAATATAACAACCCTCAGACATTAAGGATATTTATAGATCCTTTACAAAATCAGAGACGCACAAGCCGATTGTTGTAGAATTTACAAGTGCCCTTATGAAAGATAATCTTATTTCGAACTTTAAAAAGTTTAATAAAATAAACACCGGCCGGAGATTCAGTACCACGAATATCGACATAGCAGGCCCCGCTCGACCAATATACCTATCTGAGCTATTAACCCGAAAGAGTAAAAGATTTTTTTTTCTTGGCGCGTGATTTTGCAAAAACACACGAATATTCTTTCTGCTGGACCGCCCGTGGGCATATATACCTACGTAAAAAAGAGGGTGCTCCGCAAATACGCATAAATTCGGAAGAAGACCTATCTAAGTTAAAAGCAGGCTCTGTGTGACTAGCAACTGACGATCTGGATGCCTCTTCAAAACGTTATAATTTAATGATAAACTGTACTTACGATAGTTGCATTTTATGTAATATTTTTAAGCTATATTTATTTTGTGCCTCAAAACTACAAAATCCTCTTTTTTACACTTATTTATACAAATATACACATACAAAAAATATGCTTATTCTAATACACTTCTATACAAATAACTTTATACTATACACTTTTTTATTCAAACTACCTTATACTTACAGCAACATTATGAACTTGTCAATTTATATACACCAACGTCTTACCTTGTATATTAACTACGTATTGATACATACAAAGCAATGTTTATTTGTGTCACATATGAAATATGATACAAATAAACAAAACTGTTATGTGAAATTTAAACATATATTTTTATTTTTGCGCTTGGCTTTTATAGCCGATCTTTCATTTACATATTATTTTTTACCTAATACAATACGTATATACATATATATATATAACTCAAACACAATACGTAGGCTTTACAAGCGTTTTGATCTGACCCATTTCATCATAAGTACCTATACTTGTCATGAGGTGCACTATAACTGTGGTTCGGAGGGTTCTAACATACCTCTTTCAGAAAATTTTTCTCATACCGTTCTTGCTCACTTGTACTTTTTTAATATACTCGAACATGGATGACATCTTATCAATTAATAAGGATATAGAAAAGTTCTCTCTATCGAAGTCGTACATCTGCATTCCAGAAGAAACTAATAACTATGTAAAAAATGATCACATGTTTTTTAAAATCCTACAATTAAATATTCGAAGTATTAATCGTAACTTTGGGGGTCTACTGGTTTTGTTACAAAGAATACAGTTTCAGCTAGACATTATTGTCTTGTCGGAATGTTGGCTTAGTAAGTCTCCCACAATCCCATCCCTGGACGGTTTTCAGTCTTTTGCCTCTGAATATTCGAATCAAAATGAAGGTGTTATTGTTTATGTTAGGTCTAACCTTAAATGCTCACTGGAAACTATGAAAATAGCTGAAGCAAATAGTCTTATTCTTAAATTTCCCGACGATGTTGTAGTTATAGCTCTGTATCGATCACCTTCATATAAAAATATTAACATTTTTCTTAATAGTATTGATCAAGCTCTTAATCTTTTAAAGGTCTTTAAAAATATTATTATGGTTGGGGACATTAATATAAATTTACTTCCGGATAGTAATGATATAAATGCAGATTCTTACCTAAATCTTCTTGCATCTCACGGCTTGCTCCCCGGTCACCTTCTTCCCACTAGGTCGAATAACTGTCTGGACCATGTCATATTTAAATCTCCAAATTACGGGACTACTTTAGTCCTTGAGGTTGATATCACTGATCATGCACCAGTTTTATTCTTTTGTGATGCTAAAGTTAAATCGCAATCAGTAAACCGCACATCTCTTCGTATGGACATTAAAGCTATAGTTTCCAATTTGGAGCAGGCTGATTTTTCTTCGATTTTAACATCCTCCGACCCAGAATATGCTACTGATACTCTTGTTACACTAATCTCTGCTATCATAAAAAATCAATCTCACATTGCCATTATTTCAAGCAAAAAGAGGATTTTAAAACCGTGGATAACTCCTGGTCTGCTGAGATGTATTCGTCATAGAGATAATTTATTTCGAAAATCTAAAAAAGACCCAAGTAATCTGGTTCTAAATAAGACGTTTACTCGATATCGAAACTTTTGTAACAATTTATTAAAAAAATTAAAATGCGAATACGAACGTAACGAATTCCGTAAGGCTGAAAGAAATCCGGCTAAAACGTGGAAACTAGTCAAGAAAATCGCTAATATCAATGCTCTCAAGTCCAACTCTCCTGACTTGCTGAAACTGTGTACCGAGCCATCGACTTCAGTAAATAGAGTTAATGAATTTTTTGCAAAGATTGGTAAGACCCTCGCCCAAAAAATTGTCCAGCCTCCAATTGATGAATTAAAGGAGGTTTTACCTCCCATCCCGACACGGTTAAACTCAATGTCATTGCTTCCTGTAGACAACAAGGAAGTGGAACTTATTATATTTAATTTAAAGGAGAAATGTGCTGTTGGCTGGGATGGCATTCCCTCCTCCATAGTTAAAGCTGCTGCCCATACGTTGGTTCCTATCCTTACCTACATTTTTAATCTTTGTCTTACTCACGGGGTTTTCCCACGAGCCTTTAAAAAGGCCCTCGTGCACCCTATCTATAAAACTGGAGACAGGGGCAGTATCGATAACTATAGGCCCATATCGGTCCTCACTACCTTATCAAAGATTTTTGAAAAAATCTTGAATAAAAGATTAGTTAATTACTTGGCTGTAACCGACATTCTCTCTGAAAATCAATTCGGGTTCAGGGTGGGTAAATCTACTGAAGATGCTGTAGTGACGCTAACTGATCACATTGCTAGAAATTTTGACAATAAGCTTAAAACTGGGCATATTTCTGGATCTCTCAAAAGCCTTCGACACTGTGTCTGTCTCATTGTTATTAAATAAGCTTGAACGCATTGGCATACGAGGGATTGCTCTCGATATCTTCAAAAGTTACTTGTCCGAGCGGTCACAATGTGTTATTATAGATAATCACACTAGTGACTCGGAATCAGTACATTTCGGAGTTCCTCAGGGTTCTGTGCTTGGACCTACATTATTTCTTATTTATGTTAATGACTTGTGTTCCCTTCGCCTACCACACTGCAAAATCATCACGTATGCCGATGATACAGCTCTAATTGTTAGCGGTAATAACTGGAATGAAGTCTGTAATCACTCTGAACTAGCCATTAAAACTGTTATGAAATGGCTAAATTGGAACCTTCTTACATTAAACTTGTCCAAAACTAAGTTTATAACCTTTGCCCCTAACACACTTACCCAAGCTCCTATCTCCTTCACAATACGTGCTCACGGATGTAATGGCTCTAATCCTACCTGTAATTGCAAAGCCCTTGAACGCACCTCCTGTATCAAATACTTAGGTGTTTTGGTAGATTGCTTCTTATCTTGGAAACAAGATATTGCATCAGTCTCTTCGCGCACAAGAAAATTAATGTTTGTTTTTAAGAATATAAGAAACGTAGCTGACCCCAAATGCCTTAAATCCGTTTACTATGCCCTCGCTCAATCAATCCTTTCATATTGTATAACCGCTTGGGGTGGGCTATGAAGCGGAGAACTCATATGGTTTGCGCCCACAGACCTCGCCGGACCGCTGTTGCCGGTCGGCATTATTTTTATTTTGGTGGCTTAATATATAATCGAGCAAATAAAATACTAAATATATATCCGTTAACACTAGATAAATGCAAACACAAGTGTTCAGAATGGCTTCGAGCCCTCACTTACGATGAAACGGAAGTCCTTGTAAAGCTGAGTCAATAAATGTTACACTACTCCACTAACATTCACACACACACACACACACACACACACACACACACACACACACACACATACAAACACACGTGCGCACGCGCGCGCGCGCGCACACACACACATACACACACACCCACACACACACACACACATACTCACTCTCACTCACACCCAAACACACTCACCTCTCACACCAATTACCTGACACCCAATACATTGCAAACACGCACATGCACTCTCAACAATCTACAACCACAATCTAACACTTTAAAATTTGTCTTTTTTCTAAATTTTCTAAATTTTATTTTATTTAATACGAGTAAGTATATAATTTTGCTTGTACTTTGTAATAATTACATATTATAAATCTTTTATTTAATGGACGAGGAGGGCGATGATCACCGCAACACAGTTTATACTTCTGCGGGATCATCGTTCAAATCTGTTATAAAATCATTTGTAATTTTGGGAAAAATAAACGATTATTATTATTATTGGGAAAAATAAACGATTATTATTATTATTAATAAAACTGGTAAAATTATTAAAGAATATTAAGATGGTTTTGAAATATAAGATACTTCCTATTTAATATCAATACATCACCAAAAAATATTGTTAATTCAATACAAAATTTCAATATATTCAAAAAGCATAGTCAATAGACCTATAGATAGATAGACTATTATTCAAACTTTAAAGGATCACTTTAAAGATTGAATAATAGTCATCCTTTTGAAAAGAAATAAAAAACAAGTTTCATTAATCAGTATTAATTTTACACAGGTGCATTCTTCTTCCTGATCAACGGTCCGGAGATCATGTCGAAGTTGGCCGGCGAGTCGGAGTCCAACCTGCGCAAGGCTTTCGAGGAGGCCGACAAGAACTCGCCCGCCATCATCTTCATAGACGAGCTGGACGCTATTGCCCCCAAACGTGAGAAGACCCATGGAGAAGTCGAACGCCGTATCGTTTCGCAGTTGCTCACACTCATGGATGGTAAGAGACTAAAAGGCTTATAGGCTGAAATTGTGGCTAAATATTGTACATAAATTTAACTGAATTGACAAGTTTAAATCTAGTGCTATCGTTTTTTGCAGGAAGCATTATGAAAGGAATATCGCGAGATTTAGGGCTTGTTTCACCACTTGCTGATCCACAACTAATCTGATAGATAGCTTTAAATTTCTGTTTCTCAAGTGTCCTTTAAGACAATCTAGCATATAAATTCTGATAATCAAACAGATTTTAAATCTGTTTAAAATATCTGACAGATATTTTATCAGACACTTTAAAGGATAGTGGTGAAACAGGCCCACATTTACATCTATCCTCATGATTTTTATCTAAAACTGTAACAGTGTTCACACACATTCCCAATGTGAGAAATATGTGAAAGTGGACTAATTATTTATAGTTACTGTCTTGTCGATTGTTCTTCTCAACTCGTTTGCGTTAATGGCTCACTCACATCTAGGAAATGAAGAAAAAGTGGCTGACTGTTTTGAAAGCTATAAAGTAATTTATGGTCCCCTATCAATCGAATTCCTTGATGATATTATTGATAATTTTTTACATTAAATTAAAAAGAAATAAAATGTACATATTTATGTACACAATATGTTGGATACAGGTATTGTATAGGGACTCGCATAACCGGCGGTCTTGCAACGCTTGTATTGTAAGGAGACTGCGCTCAGTAGTGAACCAACGATGATAATGATGATTGCTTTTGACTATTTCAATCAACGTTGAGTAAATTTATCATCTAATACACAGGTATGAAAAAGTCCTCCCATGTGATCGTGATGGCGGCCACCAACCGGCCGAACTCTATCGACGCGGCCTTGCGTCGCTTCGGGCGGTTCGACCGTGAGATCGACATCGGTATTCCCGATGCCACTGGTCGTCTGGAGATCCTGCGTATCCACACCAAAAACATGAAGCTCGGAGATGATGTCGATTTGGAACAGGTATGCTAGTCTGGAGGAATTAAATATGAAAAAAGGGGCTACTTATTGTTTTCGTTTGAAGTTCTGTACCTACCACTCTTGCTATAGCATATTATGCATGCATAAAAAAGTTATGATAGTGAAAGTTGTATAGAATTTTCTTCTCTTTAAAAATTAAATCAACAAGCATTGCCCTAAGAGCAATGGCTAAGGTATTTTTGAATAAACCAAAAAGAGTCTAAAAATTTGAGGTTTTCCTACCACAGATTTTTTAAGCCGAAAATTTTTGTTCCCAAAGATAAAAAGGTACTTTTTAGGGTTCCGTAGTAAACAAGGAACCCTTATAGTTTCGCCATGTCCGTCCGTCTGTCCGTCCGCGGTTTAGCTCAGAGACTATTGGTGCTAGAAATCTGTAATTTGACAAGGGTACAAATATCAATCACGCCGACAAAGTTGTGAAATAAAATTGTGAAAAATATTTTTTTTTAGGGTACCTCCCCTACATGTAAAGTGGGGATGAATTTTTTTTTTCTCGTCTATCCCATAGTGTGGGGTGTCGTTGAATAGGTCTTTCAAAAATATTGTGGGTGTTGGAACACCATTTTTCAATTTAGGGATCCGTTTGTGAAATAAAGTGCTAAATTTTATTAGAGTCAAGTGTCCCCCCCCCCTCTGCCAGCTAAATGGTTATATATAGGACTAGTAGGGCGCGTGGGTGCGCGGCCCGCAAGCGGACCGCGGTTTTTCTACTCATCAAGTAGATCTTCGGGTCCTGATCATTTTCTATCAAATAACCACTCTTCCATCTTTTATACTCCCCGAAATAGACACCGACGAAATTTGTATGGCGGCCATCTTTTTTCCGCCATTTTGAATTTTTTTTCAGCTCACTGCGAATTGGATGGGGTTTCGAGTGACATTTGTTCGAGCACACCCCACCTATCTTCAATACCCTGGCCGTGCTCCTCACCCACCTTCCAAATCCTCGATCAGCATATCTCATCATTTGTCAGAATGAGAATTCTTCTATAAAAACAAATTTTGAAAAGGAACCGTATCAAAGTGTTGCATAGTTCTCAGCTTCTAGTCCCTTCAATATTCGCCATATATTTTGTATGAAGAAAAAAAAATCCGCCATCTTGGATTTTTTTCTATTCATCAAATAGACCTTTGGGTCCTGATCATCTTTTGCCAAGAAACCATTCTTCCATGTTTTATACTCCCCGAGATAGACACCGACGAAATTTGTATGGCGGCCATCTTTTTTCCGCCATTTTGAATTTTTTTTCAGCTCACTGCGAATTGGATGAGGTTTCGAATGACATTTGTTCGAGCACCCCCCACCTATCTTCGATACCCTGGCCGTGCTCTTCACCCGTCTCCGAAATCCTCAATCATCAGCTCTCTCCATATTTTTCCTCCGAATGAATTTTTTTCCTCTATACGAAACCATCAGTGAAAAAAAATTTTTTCATACAAAATTTTACAGGAGAGGTGATCAATGAGTGAGTGAATGAATCAGTGAATCAGTCAGTGAATCAGCCCCAGCAGCTATATATATATTAATACAAAAAAAAATTCACAGCAGTAGTATATATGATGAATTTTAAAGGAAAACTATCACGGCTAAGTAGGGTTCATTAGTTAAGGAGTTATATCTGTTTTTTCTAAGTCAGGTATTACACATAGTGTAAGTTACATATTTTGTAGAATATGTTGGCGTCCAGTGCCCTGTCTAGGTGACGGAGGGATATCTGGGCGTAGAATAGAAAGACTGTATTCCACTATTAACTTTATTACGTGAAGTTATTAGAACAAGTTTTACTACTTTGTTACACGCGACCACTTGTCAATTCATCAACGCGACCGTCCAGTTCGTAATCAAGTTCGTCACTTGTCGGCCCTCCCCTCCGCGGCCGTATAACGCGCGAACCGGTTCGTCCGCGCGACCAACTTCAAATTGCCGCCTAATGTTGATAGCGACTGTGTCGCTAACAGAATATTATAGTATTTAAACCATGGAACTCAAAATTTATTCAATATTCATAAAACAAAAGCACTATCCTAGGTCAGCAATAATATTTGAGACTTTCAGCTACGGAATCCTACACTGCGCGTGGCCCGACACGCACTTGGCCGGTTTTTTTTCATAGAGTTTATACGAGATATGAACTTTCAAAACCTTAGATTGATCATGACATTTAGCTTATGTTTTCAAAAGATTTTTAATGAAACTGTCACGACGTCGAAAAGAACCTATATTTTCCAGATTAAAAATATTGTTTGGTGTTTACCTTCAGATCGCAGCAGAGTCTCACGGCCACGTGGGCGCGGATCTTGCGTCTTTGTGCTCGGAGGCTGCTCTTCAACAAATTCGCGAGAAAATGGACCTTATTGACTTGGAGGATGATCAGATAGACGCCGAGGTTCTCAACTCACTCGCCGTCACCATGGATAACTTCCGCGTAAGTTCTTCTTTATCGCATTACCCTGTATGATATTGTCACATTAATTAGGTCGAAATACATTTGAAAAAATATTATTTGACACACTTTTATTCAAATAAACTTTTACAAAGTCCTTTTGAATCGTCAAATGAAGATACCACTGGTATGGAATGCCGTTCCAAATAAGAATAACCACCAAGAAACTCAGCATTATTAGACTAGATAAAGTAGAAAATTTATAAATATAATAATCATTTATAAGAATTTTCAATTTCATAATAAAAAGCTGTGTATAGATAAACACCAATTCAAGGTGTACCTCTTTAAAATTCCAATGCTGTATCAGCTCAAGTTTTAATTTGTTACCACAGTTCAAGATTATAAACAGGTTCAGGAATGGAATAGAATAAAATAAAACTTACAAAGTGCTTATTGGAACTTTGTAAAAAAAAATATTTTAGACTGGTATGGAATGTCGTAGTTGTTTGGTAGGTTTTTAATTTAATTTCTCCTTTATTTAGTACGCGATGACAAAATCTTCACCGTCGGCCCTCCGCGAGACAGTTGTGGAAGTGCCCAACGTGTCTTGGACGGACATCGGCGGTCTACAGAACGTGAAGCGGGAACTGCAGGAGTTAGTGCAGTACCCGGTGGAGCATCCCGACAAGTTCCTCAAGTTCGGCATGCAACCCTCGCGCGGGGTGCTCTTCTATGGACCTCCTGGTTGCGGTGAGTTTCTTCTCGAATCTGACGTGATATAGGCCTACACATCTCAGATTTGGCGAGAATTGGGCCTATTATCTCGGATCTGCCGTGAATTGAGCCTGTTCTTTACTATATTGCGTGAATCGGGGCTATTTTAAATTTAGCGTGATTTGGGCCTATTCTCCAATTTAGCGTGATATGATCTGGCATAAATTGAGCCTTTTCTCCAATCTGGGGTATATTAGGCCTATTCTTTTCCAATTTGACATGAAATGTACCTATTCATATGCAAGCTGGCTTGACTTGTGCCTATTCTTCTCTTTGGCTTAGATTAAATCTACACATGAGATAGTGTGAATTAATGGTATGTTTGGCCTAAACCATTTCTCAGACTATAGGTATAGGTAAACCCTTCTATCATTAACTTTGATATATTAAGCTTTACATCGTTATTTTATACTTCAACAGGTAAAACACTCTTGGCCAAAGCCATCGCCAATGAGTGTCAAGCGAATTTCATTTCTGTGAAGGGACCAGAACTGCTCACCATGTGGTTTGGTGAATCTGAAGCCAACGTGCGAGACATCTTTGATAAGGTAAACTTTTTATCTTATTCTGAAGTTAATATTGATATATCTCACTATATTTGATGCACCATACCCAGTTATTGTTAAAAGTTCATTTTTAGGGTTCCGTACCCAAATGGTACCGACGGGACCCTATTACTAAGCCTACGCTGTCCGTCCGTCCGTCCGTCCGTCCGTCCGTCCGTCCGTCTGTCAGCGGGCTGTATCTCGTAAACCGTAATAGGTAGACAGATGAAATTTTCACATATTATGTATTTCTATTGCCGCTATAACAACAAATAATAAAAATTATATTAAATAAAAAAAATTAAATTAAAATGGGTAGGTGGGTAGATGGAAATCTTTTAATTTAATTTTTTTTTAACGGAACCCTAAAAGAGCGAGGCCCGACTCGCACTTGGCCGATTTTTCTTTGATGATGATTTAATAATGCAAAAGGCATAGCTTAATTACACCACCGCGCGTCTAAAATATGGTAACCGGACATCACATAATTATGCGATTATTCTGCGTTTAAAGTAAAATATTCAATTTTGATGTTTTAATGGAGAAACAAAATATAAAAACTTTGCAATGATCTACAGTATTAGTAAATAAATAAAATAAATATATAAATATTTCGTATTTTGAACAACACACACACATACTGAAACTTCTCCATTAATAACTTTGCTTCCTACTGTGAGATGACGCAGTGTAAACAGCAGAAGTACTATTTTAGCGATCGACATAGGCTCAATAACTCAGCAGAAGCAGACTTTACATGCATTAGATTTTTTATCATGTACTGTCCATAGCCACCTGTCCTTGGCTGTCTTTTGCCATATACTTCCTGCTGTGCTTTTTATGTCATCCTCCCATCTCTGGCATGGCATAGGACAGCAAAGGACAGGTGGCTATGGAAAGCCCTGGAGCCAAACCTAATTTAATTTATACAATAAAATTATATACAATGATTTGTAAACAAAAAAATATAAACAATTCAGTAATAAAGGCTTATTATTATTATACTGTCCATAGGCCCGATCGGCGTCCCCGTGCGTGCTGTTCTTCGACGAGTTGGATTCGATCGCGAAGTCCCGCGGCGGCTCCGTGTCGGACGCGGGCGGCGCGGCCGACCGGGTCATCAACCAGATCCTCACTGAGATGGACGGCATGGGCGCCAAGAAGAACGTCTTTATCATCGGTGAGGGAATTAAATCAATATAAATTACGTATTTCATGTACCACCCAGAACCTAGTTTCTTGCTGTCTGATTTGATTTGTTTCTGCCCGAATTTAAATTTACGCAGCAGCTATAAACCAGCATTGGTTTTTTCAGTCACTGTTCAGGGCTGTAGTGATTAAAGTCCCAACTATCATAATGGTTGTTAATAAAAAACAATTAATAGCCAATTGCTTAAAGCAAGCCGTGACGATTCGTATATTTGAATGTAATTTAAGTTGAAATATAAGAGGCATTCTGATGTACTGTCTAATGTGTACTGTACTTAATGATGAAGAGTGCATTATCTGTGCAGCGTTAACCTCTATGAATGAAAATGCGCTGGAAACAAAAGGTTTTGCAACTGTTCCATATTTGCATTTACATAGATTTGTTGGTCAATCAATGCAGTAACAGTAAAGGAAAACATCATGAGGAAACCCGCATGCCTGAGAGTTCTCCATAATTTTCTCAAAAGTATGTGAAATCTTCCAATTACATTGACCCAGTATGGTGAGTGTAGCCTATAACCATTCTCTGAAAGGAGACTGGTGCGCAGAGTGACGGCTCACTACCGTTTATGAGTTGATGATGATGGTGATACATCCTGACCTGTGTTTTGTTTAAATTTCTTCTCTTAACATGGGTTGCCTGGATGAGATCGCTTCTTAGCGATAAGGCCACCTATTGTACTCCGTTGTTTACATTTTTTCGTGTTATGTATGTGTTGAATGCTCATGCATTCTACATGTACGCACGCACTACACTTCTATCACGAGCCACTCTGTCCGCGGTTTGTACACGACTACTCCCCCTACAGTGGTGCCTGCATTTATGTGTTTCTGTGTTTCGCTTTAACCCACTACTTGATTTTCGTATGAACCTTCGACAATTTAAAGCAGGACGTGCCTTAAAGCAGATTTAGTACTAAATAAATTCTGCCACTTTCCGCGGGAGTGAGGTAAACACGTACAGCATACATTTACTCACTCACTACGTCTCCATGAGCGCAAACTAACTCAAAAGCTGTCACACTTTCAGAAAATGAGCACACAAGCAAATAATTACTATAAAGTGACCCGTACGTCGTTCATGTACTTCGGCAGAGGGGAATGCGTTCCCTTGGCAAGTCATTCTCTTTCTCGTCCAAGATATGAACACATAGTGTCATTCATGATAATAATGATGATGAATCAACATGCCCGTTCCGCCAGGCGCGACGAACCGGCCCGACATCATCGACCCGGCGATCCTGCGGCCGGGCCGGCTGGACCAGCTGATCTACATCCCGCTGCCCGACGAGAAGTCGCGCGAGGCCATCCTGCGCGCCAACCTGCGCAAGTCGCCCATCGCCAAGGACGTGGACCTCACCTACATCGCTAAGGTGACACTTTAGAATAGAATAGAAATATTTTTTATTCAAATAAACATTTTTACATGTGCTTTTGTTAATCATCGATGAGTCTAACACTGGTTCGATATGCCCTTCCTGCGAGATAAACTAGCAAGAAACTCCGCGGTTGCTCTTTTTAAAACAAATTTACAATACAATAGATACTATGCTATGTATCCAGTGTTTCCACAATGAGGGGAAGTTTCAAAAATGCATACTACTTACAATTATTATTCAATACATATTAAGATGGGAAGACAGAAAGTAGCCCCATTCCCGCCGGTGGCACCCGTTCACGAGTATGACTCATGACCCAGCCGTTGCTTTTCTCAACCATATTTGAGCAAATGTAACAACCCGCATCACATATCTTCATCTTTCTTTTGACGTCTACTGGACAAGGTCTAGAGACGAGACCTAGATAGAGACCTTCAAAGAGAAAAGAAGATAATATGTAATTCTTTTTTTTTATCAACCAATACACTGCTGGACAAAAGTCTAGCATGGACTTCTAAAGGCCTCGGTCTTGTGCCGCCTGCATCCAGCGGCTCCCTGACTCGATACCCTTCTACCCTGTGATTCGTCTTGTGACTCGTGTGATTGGTCCACCTAGTGAGTTTGCCAACACTGCGCATGCCGTGAGAGGTGGCCATTCCAGCACCTTGAAACCATGACACCATCACTTATGTGCCATCTACCTTCTAACCATTACTGTTACCGTGTTATTCAAATTTACAAAGTGCTTTGAATCGTCAAGTTAATTCACCACTGGTTCTGAAAGACATCCTACTAATATTATAAATGCAAAAGTTTGTAAGGATGGATGTTTGTTACTCTTTCACGCCCCAACGAATGAACCAATTTGGCTCAAATTTGGAATAGTGATAGCTCACCCTGGATTAACACATTTTATCCCGGAAAATGAAGAAGTTCCCGTGGGAATCAAATAACCTTAATCCACGCGGACGAAGTCGCGGGTAGCATCGTAAAAAAAGTCCGGATCGGATTTCGGTCACGCACGTGACATTATAGAAAAGTGTATGCCCAACACAGGTGCACTTTATTCCCTCACTCTCATAATTATAGGACGGTAATCCGACACTACTGAAAAGAGGAAAAAAAACAGTTACGTCTACAAATGTAAAACAAACATGTCTTAACATGAATTGAATTGTAGTACGTTTTTTTTTGGAACTTCCCCTCATTGTGGAAATATTATATTATTCTATTCTAACAAAATTGCATGGCTTAAATCGAACTTGGCTTAAATCGGCTTGGCATCCAGCTGCCCACAAGATAAAAAACTTATTACAATGTAATTGCTACATAATAATATTGTAAAATTATTATTTTGAAAAGAGCAACTGCTGAGTTTCTGGCCGGCTCTTCTCAGCAGAAACCCCTTTCCGAACCGGTGGTAGAGTCATGACGTGTCATAAGAGCCACAGGTTGGCCTACGTGAAATAAATAAATTTGAATTTCCCCAGGTGACGCAAGGCTTCAGCGGCGCAGACCTGACGGAGATCTGCCAGCGCGCGTGCAAGCTCGCCATCCGGCAGGCCATCGAGGCGGAGATACATCGCGAGCGCGCGCGCCAGCAGGAGCAGCCCGCCGCTGTTATGGACGTGAGTTTACTTTGTAGACATAACAAATATAGAGATACCTTGGTGCACAAGAAGAGATCCACGTGACATTGTGTATATTGACATTAAAGCCACACAAGCTGGTACCGTCTTCATACAAACGTAGAAGAGTAGAATAGAATAGAATAGAAATGTTTTTATTCAAATAAACTTTTTTACAAGTGCTTATGAATCGTCGATGAGTCTACCACTGGTTCGGAATGCCGTTCCTGCCGAGAAGAACCAGCAAGAAACTCGGCAGTTGCTCTTTTCAAAATAAGTTTACATTCAATAGAATAGTTATACAGTTAAATTACCACCTACTGTCTCATGAATCGCTGGAACGAATTATGTCCACGCTTTTTTATCATCTAAATAGTCTTCAATTGCATAATATGCCTTTTTCATGAGATTAGTTTTAACTGATTTCTTAAACTTGTGTAAAGGCAAGTCTAAGATCGACTGTGGAATTTTATTATAAAACGTCACGCCCATTCCCACAAATGTCTTTCGGACCCTCTTGAGGCGACATCGAGGAATCACGAGCCTGTTTGGATTTCTAACTTGCCTATCATGTAAATCACCCTTTTTTTTGTAATTCACAATGTTTTGTCTGACAAATATTATATTGTTGTAAATATATTGTGAAGCTACTGTAAGAATGCCTATTTCTTTAAATTTTTCTCGAAGGGAATCCCGCGGTTTTAAATTATATATTGCGCGAATTGCCCTCTTCTGCAATACAAAAATTTTTCCAATATCGGCTGCTTTACCCCATAATAAGATTCCGTATGACATAATACTATGGAAATATGCAAAATAAACAATTTTTGCAGTTTCTATGTCAGTTAACTGTCGAATCTTCCTAACAGCGTAAGCAGCAGAGCTAAGCTTGCCAGCAAGTGTTGCTATATGGGTGCCCCATTGCAGCTTTGAGTCCAGGGTTAATCCCAAGAACACTGTGGAGTCCTCACATTTCAAGGGTTCATTACTTATCTTTAAATTTTTACTGACAGTTCTGGTGTTGGGCAATAAAAACTCAACACACTTGGTTTTTTTAGCATTTAAAAGTAGATTATTTGCCGTAAACCATTCAGAAACTTGAGATAATGCAATATTTACATCGTCAAAATTGTCTTTCGTCCTATCGACTTTAAAAATCAAAGACGTATCATCAGCAAATAGTACAATATCGCAAGTATTTTGGACAAAATGTGGTAAATCATTTATGTAAATCAAAAACATGAATGGACCTAGAATAGAACCCTGGGGTACACCCATTACCGAGGCTGATCCGGATGATTTTACATCATTGACACATACTCTTTGAACACGATCACTAAGATAAGACGCAATGAGGCTAAGCGCAAAATCTCTAATACCATAGTGGCTCAGTTTAAGCAAAAGGGTCTCGCGATCAACGCAGTCGAATGCTTTTGATAAATCACAGAAAATACCAATGGCATTCTGTGAGTTATTCCATGCATCGAATATGTGTTGCAACAGCGTTGCGGCTGCATCGGTTGTTGATCGACCCTTAGTAAAACCGTACTGCTCAGGGTGAAGAAGTTTATTTAAATTAAAGTGTAGAAGCAGTTGGTTGAGCATTATTTTTTCAAATATCTTGCTGAGAGTTGGCAAAATTGAAATTGGTCTGTAGTTATTCGGGTCACATTTGCTTCCCGATTTAAAAAGAGGTATTAATTTACTACATTTCATCAGGTCTGGAAAAGATCCAGAATCTACAGACTTATTAAAAATTAAAGCAAGATAGGGCGCAATAATATCAATGATATTGTGAATTATTTTAACTGATATTCCCCATAGATCTCCTGTTTTTTTATTTTGCAATGATTTAAATGTTTTGATAATATCATATGGGGTAACGTGTTTAAACCTAAATAATTTATTGCACTCAGAGACATTGCTTCTTAGAAGATTATAGGCTTCTGTTGGCGAGGAATTTAGAGAACTGGTCGTGGTTACTGGTATATTTTTGAAAAAGTTCTCAAATGTATTTGCAATTTCTATATCGGAGTCAATTACATGGTTGTTAATTTTAAGCTCCAGTTTATTATAATGTACCTTATTCTTACCCATTTCATCACCAATGATGTCCCATACTGCTTTTATTTTATTATCCGAATTGACAATTTTTTGTTTTATGTGAAGTGACTTTGCTTGTATGCACACGTTTCTAAACAATTTGGAATAATTTCTTACATATTCTATAAACGCGGGGGCATAATTATATTGTTTTTCTGCATACAAGTCAAACAGCCTATTTCTACTTTTATAGATGCCAACAGTTGCCCAATCACTAAATTTAAGATTTTTAAATAATCTTTTTTCTATTACCTTAAAGACAGAGTTAAATTGAGAGTTTAATAGATCAAAAAACTCTCTATAAATTTCATTCGGACCACCCTGTGCAACATCAAGCGTCGGCATTGCAGCTGCGATATTTTGTTTGAATTGCCTTACTTTTTTGGTGGTAACTGGCCTATATTTCACTACTTTTGTTACATTCTGCTCACTGCTCGGAATAGATATCATTTGCCCGCAATGGTCAGATCTTAAATAAGTGATAATCAATTTTTTGATAATTTTACAATCAGAGAAAATGTTATCAATACAAGTTGCCGAATGCACTGTTATTCTTGTAGCTTCAACAAAAATATTTTCCAGGTTGAAACTTTTAAATAAGTTTAGTAATCTTCCTGTGATAGGCTTTTGATGCAAAATATCTATATTAAAATCTCCACAAATTACTATTTTCTTTGATGACCTACATAGCCGCCCTAAGGCGTCCTCCATGACCTCCTCAAAATGAACAAAATCGCCCGAGGGGGGTCGGTACACGCAGACTATAATATATCGGTCCAGCTCGACACAAGACAGCTCAATAATGCGTTCCATAGAAAGACTAACAATGTCTTTTCGCTCTTTGCAATTAATGTTATTGCGCGTTATTATTAAAGAAACCCCGCGTATAGCAGTCCCTCTGGAGAACGCACTTGACAGTAAATAATTATCAAAATGTATAATTAACTGATGAGAATTGAGCCAATGCTCGGTGAGGCATAAGATGTCAATATCGAATTCTTTAATAAATAGCTCAATCTCGTGTTCTTTGCCAGATAAGCCCTGTATATTTTGGTGTACAAGATTAATCTTATATTGCTCATCTGTTGTCTTATTGGTTAGTTTAAAACAATATTAGAATTATTCCTATTGGAGTCTAATGTCGAAAAACTTGGATTAGTACTACTACTAATTATGTCTATATTGTTAGTACAACATGTACTTTTGTCAACTAAAATTGAAACACTAGATTTTATTGTCAAAATACTTGAATTAGTAATATTACTAACTACGTCAATATTATTTGTACAACATGTACCATCGCCATTCAAGCTAAAAATAGCTGAATCTTGTATATTGTAAGCTACTAATGTAGCTATTTGTTTCCTATATCTAAAGGGTAGATGCATAGTATCCCTTGTCAATTGAAATTTTCTAATAAACTTATTGGTATTAAAGAAATGAAAATATTCTCTATGACCATAAGTTAGGTTATGTAAAAGCAAGTTAAGCTTATAGATATGGTTATTCTGTGCTGGGGTCAATGTGACAGAGTAGGGAAAAGCACAAAGTATAAACTTGCAACCTGACTTTTTTTGTACATGTAATAAATATTCAAAGCTTCTTAATACATCTTTTTTAAGTATTTTCAGGCTGTCACCAATTAACAAAACAACTGTACTGTACTTATCTAAGCAATTTGCCTTAATATTTTTAATTATATGTTCATAGGGGGCCCCGGGGTTACATATGTTGAGGACCTGTTGTTGCAAGTTATTACTGAGTAAATGGCCAAAGTCTTTTCCCATCTCATCAGAAACTACAAATGTTCTTTGCCGCAAAGAATTTACTGATATACTATTATTATGTTCACTATTTTGTAGTTTCCGGCATTGACCATCTATAGGTACTGTGTTCTGCTCCGCATGAGAAGCCAATTTTTCAGGGAGTATTGTACTATTATTGCAGTCATTGCTAGCCATAGGTATGTGATTACATTGACACTTGTTTGTCAATGACTCAAAGCGGGCCATATTATAATTACCTAGGGCTAACAACTCATCATCTGCCAGTATTTGCTCATGGATCTGACTTTGTGACTGCTCATACTCAATGGTAACTTTATTTAGGGAATCATTCAAGCTTAAAATTTGATCATTCAAACGTTGAACATCCACCTCATATTTTGCTCTGATTTCAGTCAAAGATGAGCAATAAGTCTCAAGTTTAGTCAATAAATGTGAACGTTCCTTTCTCAATACTATATTTTTAGTATGGGCCCTTTGTTTCTTAATTAATTTTTTGGTTTTTTTAATTATTTTGCCAATTTTGATGTATTTTTTAATTTTTTTATGACTAACGAATTGTAACCTGTCATTTTTTTGTAGTAGGTTACTATTTCTCCTACAGGGGCTGTCACCGGTCAGATCAATGACTGACATTGTTGAGGATGAAGCAAGCAGTTCGTCATACAAATTGTTTGTCGCTTGACTTTCATAGATTTTTAATTGTGACTGAAGGTCATCAATTTTTCTTTGAGCCCCACTCAATTCATCCCCCAGAGCAGATATTTTTCCCAAGGCCTCTTCATATGTTTGTATGCAAACACTAAACGAGTTGACCGCCTCCTGGAGTTGATCGCGTTCTTGTAGCACTAATGAGTGAGCACCATTCAGTTCGGCTAGTTCAGCCTTCAACTGTGAGTTCTTGGCGACCACAGCTGTAACTTCTATTTCACTTTCTTCATGCTCCTTCAGCAACTGCTCATTGAGTTGTTTCAAAGATTTGAGTTCACGAAGAGCATTTTTGAGTTTCAGCTGATCTTCCATGGCTGCTGCCCGTCTAGTTTGCATTGTAGTCGTTTTAGTGCAGTACTACACCTGAAAACACCAAATAATATGTGTGAGTGAGGGAAAACAAGAAATAAAGTTACACAGGAAGGATAATGGTAGATGAAAAAGATTTACTAAATGAGTAGAAAAGAGAAAGTTAAAATATTATTTAGTGTTTTGTACTGTTTGATAAGATTGAGCAGCTATTGGCACAGCTGCACCTATTCTATTTAACAATGAATAAACGATAGCAATTAATTTAAAATAATAATAAAAAGTTGAGCCTACAATCTACAGTGAATGTTAGTAATGTGAACTGTCTGAGGCAGTACAGCAGTACAGCTTTTTCTTCACCTTCACTTCCACAGTTATTGTCAAGTGAAGAGAGAAAAGTTTTTGCCTTTGTGCGAGGAGAGACGTGTCTCGAAACTCGAGAATGTACCTACAGTTGGCGTGTGGGGTATGTACATGTAGTCGTTCAATGAACTAACACTATCATGTTTTAACAATGTTAAAAGAAAAGAAATACTCCCCCGGTTTGTCTCGATGTCGTTGAGTTTTGAATCACGTCGTCCATCCAATACGTCACAGTATTTTTTATTACTTGTCCACGATGGAGAAGTTTTTGAGCAAGAGTTTTAAGTCTTTAATAACAAAATGAGAATTTAACACTTTTTTTAAATGTTTTCCAAATTAACTAAGCTGTAAAATTTAAATTATTTAGTAGAACAGCTGATTTTACAACTTTCCTGCTTGACAGCTACCACAGACTCAATGATTGAGAGAGAGAGATAGAGAGAGAGTGATTACTACATTATTTGATATTGTACGCTCAAAACTAAATATGATGTCGATTTGTCAAATAAATAAGATCTGGAGTATGAAAATTCTAAAACAATTTATCATTGACATAGTTTATTTATTCATGTGTTAAAATAACTTTACCTTGCAAACATACGTTTAGTAGTTTTTCTCAAAAACACCTTTCCCAACTACTATTCAACCCTTTTCGCGCGCTTGATTTCGATGAAAATCATCATGCCTCTCACCCAAAACATTCGACTACGCGTGGGTGGCGGAGGGAAGGGCCAGCCGGCCGACGGTAGTGTGCGCGCATGCACTCCCTACACTGCTTCTCACTGAGCCTATCTCTTTCTCACACAATGTTAGTGAAACAGGTTACCCACGTGCGTCGGAGGCATCTTCGGTCGAGCGTACTGAGACCTCTTAATGCGCCAGACTATTCATACAAATCTCATGTACGAATAGTTTGGCGTAATATATGCACCATGACCGATTTTGAAAAACTGTTGGATGATATTCGGAAGTATCTAGTATCTTCAAGACAAAATATCTTCAAAAACGCTCGGCGGTGTCAGGGTGTGTCTTTCGTGACGTTCGTGACTACTATGAAAAACATAGGTTTTTCATAGTAGTTTGTCAGTTTGAAGATAGATGTGACGTATCGCTCTGATTGGTGTTCAATCAAATATGGCAGATTGCCGTATTTTATAGTTTTATTTTATCAAAATAAATATAAATCTCGCTTATCCTTAGCGTACGTCTGATTCAAATGACATTTTAGTTTAAATCGATTTATGTGCATTTCCACTATCTTGGGAACATAGTATAAGATTTTGTAGAACATTCCATCATTCTGACTTGATTGTAACCTAGCGACGACTTCAATGACCTACTTGTGTGCACATAAATAAAAGAAGAATGGCGAATTTGGACCCAGAACTTTTAAAAACCGTTCAGATTCAGAAATCATTTCATTTTAATTAGTATTTTTCAAAGTATTTTTCTGTGTAAACCCCATATTTTTAGAAGTTGGGGATCAAAAATATAATTATTCACAATTACACAATATAATTAACCGTTCAAATGGCAATACTTAACATTTTACGGAGTAAAAAGAAAAACTTGTCAAATTATTTATGCCAATGTCAATTGTCAACTCCCTATAAATAGGAAGACTATAGTCGCAATTCCTAGTTCCATGGTCAACTCACTCAAATGTCCATGGAACTAGGAAGATGAGTTGTAATTCCTCATAATCATCATCATCATTAAGAACGCATTAATGGCTCACTACTGAGCGCAGGTCTCCTCACAGAGAAGGGTTATAGGCCATAGTCCACCACGTTGGCCCAATGCGAATTGGCGGACTTCACACACCTTCGAGAAAATTATGAAGAACTCAGAATATGAATTATATATACTCAGTATATGAATTATATACTATGAATCTCAGGTGTGCAGGTTTCCTCACGATGTTTTCCTTCACCTTTGAAGCACGTGATATTTAATTGCTTAAACGCACTTGACTCCGAAAAGTCAGAGGTTCGTACCCGGGATCGAACCTGCTACCCCCCGAATAGGAGACCACAGTCCTAACCACTAGGCTATCACTGCTTCTAATTCCTAGTTCCATGCAAATGTCATTCATGGTCATAGAAATAGGAAGTTCGTAATTCCTAGCTCCATGTTCATTGTCCGTGGTCATTTCATTTGTTAATTGTTTGTGGCTCAGAAGGGCTGGAACCCAGAGCCGTAAAGCCAGTTAAATAAAAAAAAATAATTGTTTGTAAAGCATTTGGCATTTGCGCGTTTATTTTATTTTCTCATTCGTTTTGTGTTTGTTATGCATTGTAGTGTATTAATACTAACGATTTGGCGTGATTTTGCACAAAACACAGCATTTCTTTCTGAACTTAAAGTAATTACAAGCAAATTGGTTCCAAAGCAAAGTTACATACATATCGCTCAATAAGATGACATCAGACGAAAGTGATGGAAGTAATGGATCTGTAATAACTAATAGTCTTTTTCTAAAAAATAGAACAGCATGACAACCACCATCACTTAGTCGTTTTCCTAGTTCCATGCTAATACCATTTTGTACTAGTCGAATTACCATGGAACTAGGATTTGCGACGAATTACACATTTTAGGTTAGGTAAGGTTGGTAGGAAGCGTGTTCTCATTTATGTGTATTCAGGCAATAATATTCTGTGCCGATTAGATTATTCAAAGCATGGATTAATGATTGATTCAAAGCTATAGTGATAATTTGCCTTGAATATATTAAATGGAAACATAACCTCATTTGTAACAATTTACTACTGAATATCTTTTTACTTCCAACTTTATTTGATTGACTATGATTAACTTTTTTGTTAGTCTGGTTTACTAGAACAAGTATCAGAAGTTTGATTCGTGAACGTGGGCCGCAAGTCTGGGTCAGAAACACTATGGGGGTCCGCCAAACTCCTTTGTATGAATTGTTTGGCACATTTACATCAATATCTCGAAACTTATACATATACAATGCCATTTGGATCAATCCCTTCTCATTTGCTTTCTTCATTTTCTCGTGAAATCCCTTTGAGGTTCACGAGTAAATAAGTAGACAAAATTTTCTCGTGGCGCGCATGTTTGTCCCACTGGGCCGAGTAATGGGTCGGCGTTGGGTAGAGATGAATTGGATGTATGGTTTGTTCAGATGGACGAGGAAGACCCCGTGCCTGAGATCAGCCGCGCCCACTTCGAGGAGGCGATGAAGTTCGCGCGGCGCTCCGTGTCCGACAACGACATCCGCAAGTATGAGATGTTCGCGCAGACGCTGCAGCAGAGCCGAGGATTTGGCACCAACTTCAGGTCACTATACCCTCATTCATTTTAAGCATATTAGCCTAAATGAAATTGACTAATATTCTCCTCTAACCTCCAAATAAGTGGAAAGCTTGTGTTAGGCGGAGAGATAATAGTGCAATGGGTGGGCGTATTGAAGCTTCAAAGACGTATATTATAGCGTGAATACGATCAACCGGGTCACCTGATGCATAATGATTATGATGTGAGGCTGATGATAAAGATCATAAGATCGCGCTGGGGTGGAGGCAAGTCGTTCCAGCATCTCGTGTGACTTGCTTTAACTTAGTGGGTGGCAACTAAAGTCCTTTCGCCAAGTTTATCTGATTATAATCCACTGGTGTGCGGGGCGGGGTCACTATTACGCAACTCGCACGCACACATGGAAGTTTTGCATGCGTACACAACACATGCATAACGATGCCGTAACGACACCAGGGAGCCTTGCTACCGACGACACGCCGGTGCCGGCGGGCCGGACCGGTGATACAGCGTGCCATACAATTCCATAAAGCAGACTAAAAAAGCGGACTACCCCTTCTATCGAAGGGAGAAATACTAGTTTCGAACATTCTTAGCCAAAATATCCAATACATGTTTTATCCAGACCTTTTGAAATTCCATTAAAAACGAAAACATTTCGTTACAGATTCCCAACATCAGGGGCGGCGTCAGGCGGCACGGGCACGTCGGGCGGGGACCAGCCCACCTTCCAGGAGGAGGGCGGCGACGACGACCTCTACAGTTAAGTGCCGTGTGCGTCGAACCCCCGGCAGCAATCAGTGAACGCACCGGACGCTCTGCAGTCGTAGAACTGACGTTATCACATAAGAATTATCTTATAAATATACTTTTAGGAGTACGTTTCGGGGCCCGTACGTAAAATACGTCGCGTATACCATTGCATGTTAATTTTCAACAGTTAAAATAACCTTAGCTGTGCTTCTATTCCATTTTCATTCATTAATATTTTTTTTATAATTATATGTATTATATACATAATTATGTATTTTTATGTAATGTATATTTTTTTTTATTAAAAATGCGTAAAATACAATCTCTCAATTTATAAATCCATTGTCATATTTTCGTAGGACTATAATAATTGTAAAAAGCCATTCCTAGCAAGATTGTCAGTGAGAGGAAATTTTATCATACCCACTTATTAACTGCACAACTTAATAAGTTGTTAAAAATTTAATTTTTTAGTTTCTGGATTGTGGACATTCCAATAAGTAATTATAAAAATCTTCAAAGGTTTCCTTAGGACTGGAACTAGCTGTTACCAAACAAAATTTTTGTCCTAGTGTGGTCTTAAAAACTCATATTCGACCAAAGTTTTTTATGAGCTATTTGACAATATTATGCTGCTTCTATAACCCCTTAAACTGGGATTATGACATGTTACCATTTTATGTTAATTACAAACAAATTATCACATCACGAAATTTACCTATTTGCGCACGTATTTTACGGACTTACCCCTTGACAAATGAATTATTATGGCTGTTTTTGAAGAGGTATTGCATCTTGGGCACCGTTTCGAAATTATTTCATAAAAATAGAACGGACGGACCAGTCTGACTGGCGTCGCAACTCCGAATGAATATGTAAATGTATTTATTTTATAATTCAATCATTATTATAATTTGATTCGCTTATGTTTTGTTGTGTTGGTTGGGAGTGCCCGCTCGGCCGGGCTGTATGATCCTAGGATATGTAACTGTTACCTGTAATTGTCAGATCGTGTGAGTAGGCGAACGTTGGCTTGTGCCGACATTACACAATATCGCAGTAATTTTTATTGAATAAAAAGATTTTTATAGTCCATTTAGTGGTGTTTTATTTTATTTATCCTAACTTCGTTGGTCGTTGGGGCTTGGAGTGGCGACCGGGAAGCCTCCCACTGGGTGGACCGACATCAAACTAGTCGCAGGAAGCCGTTGGGTACAGGCGGCACAAGACCGATCTCGTGGAAGTCCATGCAAGAGACCTTTGTCCAGCTATGGACGTTTATCGGTTGAACAAGCTGAGTTGAAATGATGTGACATTATGAAATCTTTGCTAAAATTATAAATGCGAAAGTTTGTCCTTCAATCACGCAGCAATGGAGCAACAGATTGACGCAACTTGCATATTTTACAAGAGAAACTAAGGAGTGTGTGGAGACTATACTATTTAGGTATAACGAAATGAAGTCTAGAACTAGTAGGTATTTAAAGTAAATTTTATTTCGTAAAATAATTATCGAGTTCCCGATCCCGAAATCCGCCGTAGGATTGGGGTTTTCATGCAAATCGAGTTAGTATTATTTATTTATTTTTCAGGATTGAGTTAGTACAATCAAATCCTCCAAGTGATTCACACATTATAAAAAACTCAAAAAAATCTATCAGGCTTATTTTGCAATAGACCGTAAGATTAACGTTGAATATAATCGAATTTTTAAAATCTTTGAATACTACATATACTCTCCTGCTCCAAAATGTGTAGACCCTTTGGTGGATGCAGTGGTGGGCCGTGCTGCGGGCCATGCTGCCCTTGCATCACTATATATACGTGCTGTACGAAGACTTGTTAACATCGCCGCTGGGATGGCTGGCATGGCGACCTGCAGCGGCTTCCATAGTGTCTAGCATAGTGTTTACGTCAATAGAATTTGTGAATAAAAGTATTATTTATTTATTTATTTTGTTTTGTAGTTTAGTAGTTTACAATCATAAAATGAACATACAGGAGCATTAAACATTTCTGTGGTGCGGGTTGTTACGTTCCCTCAAATATGGTCGAGCGAAGCAACGGCTGGATCATTCGTCATGCTCGTGAACGGGTTCCACCGGCGGCGGGAATACGGCGGGCTACTTTCTGTCTGCCCGTCTTAACTTGAATTGAATTGTAGTACCTACGCTTTTTTGGAACTTCCCCTCATTGTGGAAATATTATATTTTATTCTATTCTAACAAAGTTGCATGGGTTAAATCGGCTTGACATCCATCTGCCCACAAGATAGTATAAAAATATTACAATGTAATAGCTGCATAATAATATTGCAAAATGATTATTTTGAAAAGAGCAACTGCTGAGTTTCTTGCCAGCTCTTCTCAGCAGAATCCGCTTTCCAAACCGGTGGTAGTCATGACGTGTCATAAGAGCCACAGGTTGGCCTGCGTGAAATAAATAATTTTAAATTTACTAACTAAAAAAAGCTTAAATGTAAGACGCAGATGCGTTTCTCAGACGCAGAGAAAAACTGCGCCCGCGCTCCCTCTAACCACAACCCTCCCTTGCATCGCCTGTGAATGCGCGCGCGTACTTCGGCGTGCAAACATTCTTTTGTATTAAAAAAAACCCCCAATCATTTTTGGATTGAAAATGATTATTAGTCTTTTTATGGGAAGTCACAATAATATTAAAAATAGTGCCACGTCTGTTGGGGGGTGGGGACAGTATCCATACAATTTTTTGCATAGTCCTTTGAATTTCGCGGGCAGACCCGCCGTTTAGTTCACCTTAATTTTTAGATTAATGATACCTATATATATATATATATATATATATATATATATATATATATATTGCTTCACTCACTCTCACATAGTGAGAGTGAGTGAGACCTAGCTGTCAAAAAGAAAATAAACGGTTGGACAGGGTATAGTTCATCGATCTGGTCGTTAACCAATAGATGTTCACAGCTGGGACCATGGATCTCCACAACACGGTCTGTGCCGCCTGGGGCCATTATGCATTTTTAGACGAGGCTAATCCAATAGGAAATGATAGTTCAGACGTGTTCACCAGACAGAGCTTTTCACCATTTGGTAAGTAGGTATTGGCTGCATTTCCTCATTGGGCTGCACACTAAAACGATGTTAATATACAATCGTACTTAGTGCTGCACACTTCGTGTGTATGCTTATTAGACAAGAAACCATATAACCCTATATTTAAACTTTAATATATTACTAGCTGACCCGGCGAACTTCGTACCGCCAACTTACCTATATAAATAAAACGAATAAATTATCTAGTTTGATCAAAATTGGTTCAGTAGTTTAGGAGTCTATCGCGGACAAACAACGTGACACGTAATTTATATATATTAAGACTAGCTGACTCGGCGAACTTCGTACCGCCAACCTATCTATATAAATAAAAAAAACCGGCCAAGTGCGAGTCGGACTCGCGCACCGAGGGTTCCGTACTCCAAAAGTGAAAGTAAAACGATAACGATTATTTAACGATAAATAAGCAAATAATTTGCTTATTTATCGTTAACTTTGTTTGTAGAGGTTTATTGTTAATATAAAAAAAAAACTATACTAGTTAGAGCGTTGATTTTATTTTTCCTGTAAAATATACATAAACCTCTACTGACCATAATTATTTCAGATTTTTCGATTGGTAAACTTCGGAGATAAGGGGGCCCCGGGGAGGAAACGGTATTTTTTTCGACATTTTGGCCGATTAATCAAAAACTATTTTATATAGAAATAAATAAAAAAACTGTTTTAGAATGCACAAGTAAAGGCCTTTCATATGATACCCCACTCGGTATAGTTATCTTACTTTGAAATTTCAAACCCCCGATTTTCCCCCTTTTTTAATCAAACTAAAAATAATTTTCGATTTTTCTGTATTCCAATGATGTCGGGCCACTATTATACACAACTATGCCAAATTTCATGTCGATAGCTTTAATAGTTACTGAAATAATTGACTGTGACCGACGGACGGACAGACGGACGTTGAAAGTCTCACCATAAGGGTTCCATTTTTACAATTTTGGTACGGAACCCTAACGAATAAACTATCCTAATCTAAAAAAAACTATCCTATCTTTCAAGTTGGATCAAACCGCACACGGTGTGTAAATTTGATTAAAATCGGTTAAGTAGTTTAGGAGTCCATCGCGGACAAACAACGTGACACGTAATTTATTTAAATTAAGATTAAGATAAAAAATCTCTGTAAAATATAGCTTGAGTCCTGTGACAGATGTCATCCAAATGACGCCTATGAAGTTCATTAATTTAGTGTATATGTACGCGAAAAATATCATACTTCATTGATTTATGCACATTAATAGTGACGTTCCTTTTGTTATCGTAACCAAACTCTATAACTTACGGGTACTACATATAAGTAAAACGGTATAATAATTCATAATTTATCTGCAGGAGTGCTCTAGCGACTCCGTATATGATGATAGTGACGATGATTTGGGTTCACCACCACTGCTTAATTAAATACATAATGAAATCAAACAAAAGGGATAAATACCTTTTGTTTGATTTCATTATAATAAGTAGTTACAAATAATTAACCTGTTATAACCATCAATGAAAATAATTTTATTAATATAGTACCTAACAATAAAATCGACATTTGTAATAATATCGATATCATTATGATGGATTTTCAACATTGTCCAGACCTATTTATGTTAAACTGACAACTGTCACAGGACGAGCTATATTTTACAGACTGTAAGATAAGATAAGAAGATTAAGATAAACCTCATTATATTGTTTTTGCGCCAAATATTACATTTACAAAGACAAACCAAAACGTGGTGGTTATATGGTTGGTTGTATGGTTATATAGTCTTTGTACAAACAAATCTTCAAACATTTAATTTTGACATTTGATTTGAATCTACCAAAACTTTTATATTAATCTTTTTTAAAACAGCGAACATCCATCGTTCACCTATTACTATGTCTAAATTAAGTGAAAATTATTATCTTAGAAAACATTACTTACAAGTTGAACAAGTTCCAACTCAGACCGTTATGAAAGAGAGAATGACACCACCTCTCGCAAACGTTTACTTTAAATCTATGACTCCAAAACTGAAAGTACTTGCTGGCCTAGAACCACCTATGAAAGGCGGCGGAAGTGACTGGTTCGTACCACCGAAAGAGTTACTAAAGGGAAGGGCTGTGATGAAACCCATAAAAAAGGAATATATAAAAAAATTGGGGTTCAGCGGCATTGACTACTTTGGAGATAAGATTGTTCGTGATCATCAAATGGCAATGGAAAAAGAAAAACGCAAACTTCTTCGGGAAAGCGACTTGATTTGGAAGGCAACAGTAGATGCCAGTTGCATCCGGCAATGGGACGAGACTTCGAGAGAACAAGCAAAAGAAAACACAGCTAAGATTCAGCAGGCTTTCTACGAATTCAGTACATTGTATACCAAATCAATAACCAATATTGAAAGTTTGCTATTTGATGCTGCGATAAAAGAGATTAAGCGCGTCGAAGAGGAAGAATTTACCAATTTGTCTGAAAAATATGCAGAGCTTCTCAAACAACAAGCGACTATGTTATATGACAGATACACTATTAGACTTCTAAAAGAAAAAACTAGACAAAAAGACCAATTTATATCCAAAGTCGAAAATACTCGAACGGAATTAGGAAATAAACTTCATGATATTAATGTAGAGAAACTGGTTGCTATAGAAAGGTTGCGCGCTTTCTTAGAATGCCAGAATTTAGCGTGCCAAGTATATGTAGCTCTGAAGGAACGAGAAGAGTGCCAAAAGCACATTGAACAGTCCAAACATGAACATAAAAAAACTGTTAAAATGTTATCTGAGCGAATTCAAATGCAAGATTTTGAAATTCGACTCGCAAAGGAGAAGGAAGTGCAAAGACAAAATTTTATAAGGATGTGGCAAAAAAAGATATGTTGTGTGATAAAAAAATTTCAAATATTTGTAAAATATTGTTTGAATACCTTGCCGGAACAAGCAGATTTTTTTATAAATATGGAAAAATTAATGCTTTTACAACTTAGCGAAGCTATGGAAAATCCAAGCGTTGAAAGTATTTTTGTGCCAGAGGAACCCGCTTTTCATACTCCTGTACCTAAGCCACATCCATTTTTTCTCTTTTGTGATAAAGGTTATAAACCACAATTAGATCAAGATCTGTGTCCGAAGCATTGCACATCTAGTGCATCACAGTTCCCAGTTATTGTCATTAATAAGCACTATATCTATGCAGCTTGCGATAACTTCGAAAGTTTTAGTACTAAAGTTAAATTATTTCTTGATGGTCATCGTGGAGATGACGATGATCTCATTGATGATCATGACTACAAATTTGACATTCCCGTCAAATGTACGTCATTTGATCAGCTACTGGAACTTAAATTAGAAAGTTCTTTGATGCAAGTATTACAAAATGAACTTTCAATAACCGAAAACGTTAATTTACAACATGATTTTGAAGCAGCATATTGTTTAGAAAGTCCAACAAAGAAAATGACTCCGATTTCGCCTGAACAAGAAATAACTGAAGAAGTACCGACGACATCAAAGGATTATGGTCAAGAAATAAAATCTAGAAACGAAGAATTAGAACATGAACGCGAACCTAAATGGGATAGTTATCTGGAGTATATAACTCCCAAACGTTGCAAGTGTGCTAAAAAAGCTAAAAAACATTTAGAAGAACACCTACCGATTTATATGCGAAATATGTCTACATTTGATGAGCCTAATTTACCTCATTATAAAATTTGCACCATTGATAAAATAAAAAAATTAGTAAAGAATGCGCAAAGAAGACCACCTACTCCACCTACGCCCTTGAAGGTCGAATCTAAAACAAAAGATATAGGTACGCAATACTCTGACCAAGAATTTGATTTTATGTGTAATTGCTTTTCGGACGAAGAGGTCGAAAAAATATCCAAACTATTTTCCCAAGATGCCGATACAAAATTTAAAGTTATGGACGGCTCCTTAACTCCTACAGACCTCCAAAAAACTGAGAATTCTTTCGCACATGACAGAGCACATTCTTTAAGACGCTTGATTGAAGTCGCACCGGAATTAGAAGAGATATTCACGAAAAAAGATTGCAATTTTTAGGCAATTCTTTAAAGAATAATTACAGGGTTTGTAAGATGAGTTTTTGATATAACAATAAAAGATGCCAAATAAAAATTCATTTGTATGAAAGTAATGCATGAGGAAAACAAGTAATATTTGAAAACATTCAATTTGGGGATCAGAATGAAAAATATGAATAGATAAAAATATTCACTTTAATTATTATAAAATTATATATACCACTTTAACTGTAAATTTTAAATTCATTCAACATAATTATATAACTATGTCACTTCATTCACTGCCATTTGTTGTAAAAGGTTCATAACATGGCAAAATCTTTCTTTGATTTCTGTTGTTGTCCGATGGGGCAACAATTCTCTTATCCTAATAAAAACTTGCTCAGAACCAGGTTCCCCTTTTAAAACTTCTAACATTGTTTTATCTTCATCCCTTGTCCAGTTTCTATTTTCAACTTTCGCAACTTCTTTGAGTTGCTTAAATTTTAATTCATTAATGTCTACTTTGTTTTGCTTAACTTTTAGTTCATAATCTTTTTTAACACACGAATTTTTGTTTATGCTTTCTTTTTTCTTATGCGTTAATTCCTCTTTTTTGTTTTGTTTATTTTTCTGGTGTTTTATTTTAACTTTAGCATTATTTATTGGAATTGTAATACACTCCTTTTTAGTATTATCATTGACGTCTTTGGCACTTTTAGTGGGTGATTTTAGTTGTTTTCTTGTTCTCTTCTGTGGTATTTTACATGTACTTTTATTGTTTCTTTTGGGTGATGCACGTTCAGAGTCTGATTCAGGCGGTGAAAGGCAATGATCGGGAGCGAGTCTTCTCGCGTGAGATCTATACGGCTCCTTACTGTATGGATAGGTGACACACGCTGTGCGTAATAGTCTGCCGTGTTGAAGAAATACTCGACCGTGTAAGTACTGTAAAGAAAATGATTTATTTTTATCACGTTTATTAATGAGAAAATTAACTGATGGAACTTTGATTGCACGCAAATCCTAAAACTTCATAGTATTAGTGCTATTAATTTCACAGGAAAAGGATTGCACTAATTTGAGGCCTGAAAATCTGGAGTAGTTTAAGGTCATCTCTATAAAATTTTGCGCTTACCTCTGAATCTAGAACTTTGTCATCTGCCTTCTTCGTATTGTCTTTGTCTTCGAATTCCCACACGTCGTAACCCTTATCACAATTCAGGAAACTGTCTACGAGAACATCTGCGCCTGTGTCGTATACACTGTAAAGAATATTATTATCATCTAAAGCAGGTTTATAAGCTTTCCGAAGAATACCCATATTTTTGTGTTTGACGAAATATTTCTCACAATTTGCGAAATTGTAATTTGTGTGTGGCCGATTTTATCAAAGGCATTCCGGCTGCGATAGTCAAAGATTTAAATGTGGGTTTGAATCCCAAAGCTTCCATAATTTTTGATGTTTAAAAAAAATTAAATTGCACCTCAGGGTAAGATCTTTAGATGGCACCATGAGACTGAGTCAAAACGAGAAAGATTTATGTCGAAAAATATTTATGTCTCATTTGAACTCTATCTTGAGTTTTGAGCAGAGCCAGATATAGATCTCAGCCTAAGAGTATGTAAAAATACATGGTAGAGTCGGCGCATATAAGGTGAAAGAGAGAATCAGAGATAGACAAGGATGGAAAAATTAAACTGACAAGAGCTCTTAAATGATAATGCACTTACCTGTCTGGTGGTCGCTCATCAGGGAATAGAGTCTTGAACATTTGCATGAGGCGCGGGTTCGACCTGAGATGCGGTAAAACCCTCGATTTCATATTTGTGCTGTTATCACTGTTGATGCCGGTTGCTATTGCGCGAATAACTTTCCTGAGCACTGTTGGTTTACGACTCAACGTTGACTGCAAAATAATTTCTATCTTTAGGCTATCACCAGCAACCTATCAACAACTCACATCTGAGTCAAGGTCTCTCAGAGAAGGGTTATATAAGGGTTATATCCACGCTGGCCCAATGCAAATTGGCACTTTACACGCCTTTCAGATCATTATGGAGAACTCACAGGAGTGCAAGTTTCGTCACGATGTTTTCCTTCACAGTTGAAGCATGATATATTTAATTACTTAAACACACAGGTCCAGGTCCTCAACTATACCCATGCAAAAGATCACGTCGATCCGTAGCTTTGTTGCGGCGTGATTGAAGGACAAACCAACAAACACACTTTCGCATTTATAATATTAGTATGATTAGTATGATTTTCTTGGTGGTTATAAAAACCTCGAAAACTGGCGAGAGCAGAGCAGAGCAGAGCGCAGTTCCTGCCACAAAAAATAACCTCAAAGACTGTGGCGGGAGCTGCGCTCTGCTCTGCTCCCTCCACAGTCTTCGAGGTTATTTCTTTCATAAACACCCATAAATACTTGCACCCGGAAACCCTCACTGTTGGTTAGGTTAGAAGGCTATGGTGGGAGCGGAGCGTAGCTTCCGCCAGACTTATAAGAATAATTTACTTAATAAGAATAATTTATTCATCTAAACATAAAATTAAACACTTAATTAAAATTTCAATTTTTATAAGGGCGGGGGTATCCCTTGAATATAATGTTTAATTACACACAAATTGCTACTGAAGCTGAACTAGGAGGCCCTGTGCTTCAGCTTCAGTGCCAGTTATTGTTTGTAACCACCCAGAAGTACTTTATACCTGGAATATCTTCTTCTTTCTTCTTTTGTTTACCAATAGACGTCCACTGCTGGACAAAGGTATCTTGCACGGACTTCCACAGGCCTCAGTCTTGCACTGCCTGTATCCAGCTGCTCCCTAAGACTCGTTTGATTTTGTCGGTCCACCTAGTAGGAGGTCTGCCAACACTGTGCTTCCTGGTGCAGGATCGCCACCTTGGGACCCCAACGACCATCAGCTCTTCGAACTATGTGCTCCGCCCATTACCACTTTAGTTTCGCGACTTGCTGAGCTATGTTGGTGACTTTGGTTCTCCTATGGATCTCCTCATTTCTGATTTGATCTTGCAGGCACATTCCGAGCATGTCTTTCAATTAAATAAATTATTTTTTTATAACCACGCAGAATAATTGCACCCGAAACTCCTTACTGTTGGTTAAGTTAAATGGTTGCAGGAGGGAGGAGTCAGGCGGGGGTTAGAGGGGTTTTCAGTTTGTTTTTTTCTTTGTTTTATTACTTTTACCGAAGACAGTCTTGAATTATTAATAATAACCGATAAAAAGAGATGAAATTCATAGTTTTTATCACATTTACGAAATCATGAGGTAAGTATTAATAATTACCACATTTATCACATTTACCATAACAAATATACATCATACCACCCCAAATATGTTGAAATGTTTTATTATTCGCAGTGCAAGATAAGCATAAGCTAGAATAAAATATTAACACTACTGTTAAAACATTGAAAGTTATATGTTCTAAAGTTTATTTAAAACATATTCAATACGTAATACAACTTACTTGTAACAGTTCTATAAAAACAGTCATCTGTGAAAGCATAAAATGGTCCATGAATCTACCAACGGAAGCTGCTTGACAGGGCTTCAGAAACAAGAGGAACTCTTCCACAATATCATTGTGCTCTGCACCAAATAGCTGTTCAATTTTTTTATACAGGCCTACCGGTGTCTCCTTCGATGGGTCGAAGGCTCTCAAAATCTCTCTGAATTGTACAAACTTATTTGTTGGATCTGTTAAGTGTGTTGCAAATCTTGACTGTACTTTTGTGTAGTAAGCCCTAACTAACGCTGAAACAAAACAATTCATAGTAATTCTTTATATGTGGTTGAGCAAAGCAACGGCTGGATCATGTGTCATGCTCGTGAACGGGTGCCACCGGTGGGAATGGGGCTGCTTCCTGCCTGCCCGTCTTAACATATATTGAATTATAGTATGCATTTTTGGAACTTCCCTTCTTTGTGGAAATATTCTATTCTGACAAAGTTGCATGGGAAAAATCGGCTTAGCATCCAGCTGCCCACAAGATAGTATAAAAAACTTATTACAATGTAATAGCTACATAATAATATTGTAAATGATTATTTTGAAAAGAGCAACTGCTGAGTTTCTTGCCGGCTCTTCTCAGCAGAATCCACTTTCTGAACCGGTGGTAGAGTCATGACGTGTCATAAGAGCCACAGGATGGCCTATGTGAAATAAATTGTAATTCTGAATTTGAATTTAAATATTAAGCTCTACATACTACTTTACTATGCCTAAGTGGCTAGCTGGCTCAGCTGGGAAATACGTGGTAGCTAATCTCAATGAAGTGGCAATGGGCAGGGCACATAGTTCGAGGAGCTGATGGTTGTTGGGGTCCAAGGTGCTGGAGTGGTGACCCCACACTGGGAAAGTGTTGGCAGACCCCCCCACTAGGTGAGCCAGATAGAAACAACTATCTACTTTTACTATGTTATTCAGCATTACATTTTATTATTTAACAAATCAATCGCAGCGTATTGATGTTATTTCTATGAATGACAATCATTAGAAAGAAAGTTTGAACCAATAGAAAGTATGTTCTACTTTTAAAGTATTACTACAATTTTAATGCAATGCTACAAAATGTATAAAAATCATTATACATAATCTACCTCGATACATCAATAACTTAATGGTAAAATATATATTTTATAAGATGTTTAATTGCAGAGCAAAGTACAGAATCACAAAATCTATTGCATTTAGAGGTCACTGTTGAATAAAATTATAGGTAACTCTTATAAGGAATTTTTTGTTAGATTTTGCTAAAATTCATTTAAATATTTTAAGTGATTTGGCTAACTCTAGCCTTGTTCATGTCATAAGACAGTCATATCGTTTACTATGCAACTAAAATACTTGGATATTTTTACCTGTTTCCTTGAGATTCTCATCACTTTTGGAATCCGATTGCTCTTCTTTTTTATTGATATTTGTTTTATTATTTGCTTCATTTTGTTTTTCGTTTCGTGATTTATTTTCTATCGTCGATAAGGGATCCTTAAACAAAATAAACGTTCATAAAAATACGATTAACAACGAAGAAAGATGGCAGACATTGCAACGCAAATTACGCCTGTTTGAAGGCTATTAATTTCATAAGTTTTGGAGAACTTAAGCGAAAATTTAACACTTTAAATTGTCTAAGACAAGACAACTACTACGAAACGTAGCAAAAATATCGAATTATTTCAATTAAACTCAAACAAAGTTACATAAAATAACAATACTCTGACTCACCTTTGATTGAGCGATAGTCTTTGTTTGAATATTATGGTTTAAATAACTTGTGCTGGGCACTATTTTGTTCCCAAATGCATCTTGGCTATCCCTAGTAAATAAAATTGGCATAGAAGGCAGCATTTGGTTGATTTATTAACCCTTCTTCGTATATCAAAACAAAATAATACACAACGAATTGCGACTTCTCACTAACACTTCCCACCAATTATAAACACTTAATTTTAACACAATCGGGTTTAAAACACGCAGATTACAATAAAAATAGTTTAAAATGTAATACATAATTAAACATATTTGTTAAAATAAACTCTAAACTTTTAACGCATAGAAAATAATATTTTCGTTTGATTGACAACACAACATCAACGACGCGGCGCGCGCGGGCGGGAAGAAATCTGAAAAGTTGAGTTCTTGACTTCTCGACTTTTCGTCTTAACAATATTAAACAAAATCGTAGTAATAATTATTTTTAAATTGTAAAATATAATATTAATTTAATTATTTAATAATTTATTTATTTTCATAATAAAATGTAGAGCGATAGAGCGCGAGTTTTAAAGTTTTGATTTTGACCCTTTTTGAACAGTTCACTGTTGAGGCAATTTTGAGGTAAGTAGATATTTTATGTGCCTGAAGTTTAAAGTTTTCGAACAGTGCATGTTGCCAATGATGACTTACGGATCCGAGGCATAGTCGCTAACTAAGGGCCTCATATTATGTAGGCTCAGGATCGCTCAGCGGGCGATGGAGAGAGCTATGCTCAGAGTGTCCCTGCGGGATCGAATCAGAAATGAGGAGATCCGTAAGAGACCCAAAGTCACCGACATTGCTGCTGAGCAAGTCGCGAAACTGAAGTGGAAATGGGTTGAGCACATAGTTCGAAGAGCTGATGGTCGTTGGGGTCCCTAGATGCTGGAGTGGCGACTCCTCACCGGGAAGCGCAGTGTTGGCAGACCTCCCACTATAGGTGGACCGACAACATCAAACGATCGAGTCGCACGGACCCGCTGGATTCAGACGGCGCAAGACCGAGCCCTGTGGAAGTCCATGCAAGAGACATTTGTCCAGCAGTGGACGTCTATCGGTTGACAAAGAAGAAGAAGAAGATAAAAGTACAATATTGGTTTTTGACATGGAAGTATTCTAGGCCCGGTTCTCTAGTTTCGAGCTCTCAGGACTACCTAAATACCCTTGCTTTTTATGGATATCTACCAGCCCACACAACTCCAACTCGTGGAAATAACTGTCTAGACCACGTTATAATACGCTCTAGATTACCATCTTTAACACTTATATTAGATACCACTATAACTGACCATTTCTCAACCCTAATTAGTCTTCCTAAACAAGTTTATTCACCTCCAGTAATCCGTATAGTCACAAAAGTTAATTATGAAACTTTAGATATTACTATTGATAAATTGGATTTGTCCTATATTTATAAAATAGTTTGTCCTGATATAGCAACTGACTGTCTTATTAGGTCTCTGTCTCAAGCTATCAGTGAAAACACTGCTGTTTCAAGGGTGCCAAGCAAAAAGAGGATCTTGAGACCCTGGATCACAGAAGGTATATTAAGATGTATGCGAAATAGAGACTCGATGCACAAAAAAGTAAAACAATCTCCAGAAAATGAAATCCTCAAAGTAACTTATAAACGGTACAGAAATTTCTGTTCTAAAATTTAAAAAAAAGCAAAACAGCTTTATGATTCTCAAGAAATAAACGGAGCAGGAAATAATAAAAAGCAGTTGTGGGATACGATTAAAAAAATATGCTTTACTTCAAAACAAAAACAAAATAGTACTCAATTGTTGTCCAATGACTGTTCTGCACTACAGTCTTGTAACAATGCTAATACTTTTTTTGTAAATATAGGTAAAGATCTCGCTGACAAAATAAAGCATTTACCCAGTACAAGTTTTTCTACAGATTACACTTCAATAAATTCTTTGTCCTCTTTTGTTTTAGAACCTACTGACACTGATGAAATAAATTCTATTATTAAATCTCTAGAAACTAACGCCGCTACTGGATGGGACGGGATTTCCTCAATAATATTAAAAAGGTATTCCCAAATTTTGGCCCCTATTCTGTGTCATATTTTCAATTTAAGTTTTGCGATAGGACTGTTCCCAACGGCCCTCAAAAAGGCGATAATTATTCCAATCTACAAAAGTGGTGACGCTAAATCAATTAACAATTACCGACCTATTGCTATACTCCCAGCCTTGTCAAAAGTACTTGAGCGATTGGTTTGCAATCGACTTGTTCTTTATCTGGAGCACTTCAAATTAATTTCTACACAACAATTTGGATTTAGGAAAAGAAGAAGTACTAATGATGCTGTTTTAGAATTAACGGACCATATCATTAGCCTCTTGAATAATGGTCACAAAGTCCTTACAGTATTTTTGGATCTTGCTAAAGCCTTCGACACAGTTCCTGTTCCCACTCTCTTAAATAAGCTAGAAAAAATGGGTGTACGTGGCAATAAACTAAATTTCTTCTGCAGTTACCTTTCTGGTCGAACGCAAATGACCAAAATCGATAACAACTTGAGTGATGAGCTACCAATATCGTATGGCGTCCCACAAGGTAGTATTCTTGGCCCAACACTTTTTCTAATCTTCATAAATGATCTTTTCAATCTCCGTATTAATAATGCCCAAATAGTCTCCTTCGCCGATGATACTGCCATCACCTTCTATGCTAATTCTTGGTCTGATCTTGAAGAAGCTGCTCAACTTGGAGTCAACTCTATTAACGACTGGCTACGATCGCACTCTTTAACTTTAAACATCTCAAAAACTAAACTTATAACCTATTCAGTACGAAATGCTTCACAACCTGAGACTCCGGTAACTCTTAAAGTTCATTCTTGCTCTGATAGGCTTAGTTCAAATTGTAACTGTGAGTCTATAGCTTCTACTGATAAAATTAAATATCTAGGCATTGTTTTAGATCAAAACTTAAATTTTAAAAACCATATCGATTTACTTACAAACAGGGTCCGTAAATTGATTTTTATTTTCAAAAATCTACGAAACGTTGCAAATCCACTCGTAATCCGTAATGTTTATTTTGCCTTGTGCCAATCCATCATTCAATACTGCATAACTTGTTGGGGAGGCACCGCTAAAACCACACTAAAGCCCCTTGAAATTGCCCAACGGGCCATACTAAAAGTGTCAACGTTTAGACCGATACTCTTCCCTACCACTTTGTTGTACAAAGACTGTGGCGTCCTTAGTGTTAGAAAGCTGTTTATTCTTAATGTGATTCTGTATCAGCACAAGGTGACTCCGTTTCGACCTATTGAGGGGCGTCGCAAATATAAGATTTGTACCTTGCATGCGCCTAAATTAGCATTCACAAAACGCTTTTTTTACTATCTTGGCCCATTCTTGTACAACAAGCTTAATGCAAAATTACCCATTTATAATCTCCCACTTACTCAGTGCAAAAAACTAGTAACATCTTTCTTGCTGGGTAAATCTTATGAAGAAATAGAAGACTTCCTTACAATCTGATACGTATATAATTATATCTTCTTCTTCTTCTTCTTCTTTATCAACCGATAGACGTCCACTGCTGGACAAAGGTCTCTTGCATGGACTTCCACAGACCTCGGTCTTGCGCCGCCTGAATCCAGGAATCTGAATATAATTATATATTTTCTTATAATAAAAACTATATTGTTACGTAAAATAATTCACTTGCAGTTATTCGTTCATATTATAATTTTTTATAAAACACACGCATCCACACTGAACACAAACATACACCCACACACTCAAACACACACACTCACACACACACACACACACACACACACACACACACACACACACACACACACACATTACACACCAGTTTTTAGATAAATTTAAAGTATGTAAACTATCTATATTGTATAATGCCTAAGGCTATTTATTTTTGAAAAACGTGCTTGTGCACAGTTTTGGCTATTCGAGGGAGAGGGCTGGCTGTCCTTAACACAGATCTAAAAATCTAGCTAGGATAGCCAGTTCTTGATCTTGTACTTTTTGTAAACTTCTCAATTAGTAGTAGGCATAAATTTTGTAGATAAGTATCAAGTTTTGTTCAAGATCAAATTGATGTTTCTGTATCATGATGGAAATAAACGATTTTTTTTTTTTATTTAAGTATAGTACAATCCCGAAGAGAGATTGTCCTTCACCCATCTGTTTACCAGATGAAAAGCATTTTTATTGAATGTTACCTAAAAACAAATCGCAATTGTATTGCTTATTAAAATATGGTCAAGGCTATTTTTGATTAAAATTTTGAAATTTTAAAGCCTGGCAATAATAATTCATTAACGATTTTTCAAAGGCAATTATTTATTACCATCGCATTTGCATTATAATTATCTTTATTTTAATATATATTGCTAATTTATATATATCAATTAGAAACCAGATCAGTGCAATTACTTTTGTGCCGAGTTACTGTTTTTAGCTGCTTATCCGGTAAAAGGGTTTGCATGTTCTTAATTATATAATTTTAATTTCTTGTAAGTTCGTTCGGTAAACAAGAGAGTGAAACGTGGACAAAAATTTTAATCATAGTTTTTTTCGACCGAGCGAAGCGAAGGTCTTTGAGTTAACTAGGGCGATTTGCACTTGTCCGTCCGTCCGTCCGTCCGTCCGTCCGTCTGTCAGAGCCTTATAACTTTTGAATTACTGAACGTAATTACTTCAAATTTAGATATAATATGTAAACCGATGGCCTCCAGCCGAAAATGGCTTAAAAAGTTATAAAAATCTTTATTTCAGGGGGGCTCTCATAGAAGCGAATGCGAAGTAAAAAAAAAAATATCGCGTTACATAAAATTGTTACGTATCATTTTAAAGATAATTTTGAACTGAGTACAAAAATAATTTTTTTTTAATTTTTCCCTTAAAATTGACGAAATGGGGGGCTTTCAAAGTGGCGATTTTATACGCTCGCTTGAAGACGCTCTCTAGAAAAATCCGCTATGGATTTTCAAACTGATTTTATGTTTTTAGGTCACTTATATCCTGTACTTGAACAACAAATACTAAAATTATATGAATATTATAAAGAAACGAGATTATTTAATTTTTAATGGGCGTCAGTAATTCATATAGCATCAACATAGCTTCACAATAATGCTAATAGATGGCGCAGTCAGTAACTATTCCCATGGAACTACGAGTTAAATTCAATGTTTGATAAATAATTCAATGTTTTCACTAACGTTCCCTAACCTTTACGGGCTACCTATAAGTTAGGTGATTGATGTTTTCTGTCAACTTATTTATCACGATCCTGTACGGGACACCTAAAAGGATATTGGGACGGATGTTAGGACTTAGGATTGTATTTAGGAGCTACCTACGTTAAGAGACTCCTACTTAGGGGATGATTTAGGTATGTTTGGTGAAAACGGGCATAATAATAATGTCAGTTTTGGTTATCATGTATCGATTGAATGAATAATCATGGGATACCGTTACCGCGAGGTCTCAGTTCGGGGCGAACCACTAGTTTAATACAATTGCAATTTGTTTTTATAGTTATTATATTCAATAAATAATACTTTTCATTGGTAAACAGATGGCTGTAGGACTATATCTCTTCGGATCTTAGACCAGTAGGAATTACAACGTCTTTTTAGGGTTCCGTAGTAAACAAGGAACCCTTATAGTTTCGCCATGTCCGTCCGTCTGTCTGTCTGTCTGTCCGCGGTTTAGCTCAGAGACTATTGGTACTAGAAATCTGTAATTTGACAAGGGTATACCTAAATATCAATCACGCCGACAAAGTGGTGAAATAAAATTGTGAAAAATATTTTTTTTTAGGGTACCTCCCCTACATGTAAAGTGGGGATGAATTTTTTTTTTCTCATCTATCCCATAGTGTGGGGTGTCATTGAATAGGTCTTTCAAAAACTTTGTGGGTGTGGGAACACAATTTTTCAATTTAGGGATCCGTTTGTGAAATATGATATTTTAAAGTGCTAAATTTTATTAGAGTCAAGTGTCCCCCCCTTCTGCCAGCTAAATGGTTGTATATAGGATACAAGAAAAAATTCACAGCAGTAGTATATATAATGAATTTTAAAGGAAAACTAAATATCATGGCTAAGTAGGGTTCATTAGTGAAGGAGTTATATCGGTTTTTCTAAGTTAGATATTACACGTAGTGTAAGTTGCATATTTTGTAGTATATTTTAGTATTTAAACCATGGAACTCAAAATGTATGTTGAGACTTTCAACTACGGAACCCTACACTGTGCGTAGCCCGACACGCACTTGGCCGGTTTTTTTGAGGTAACAACCTAACAAGGCAAAGAGGTAGTCAAATTGAGGTAAATGTGATTTGCGGACTAACCATCAATATAATATTTGAACACTATCTTACAATAACTAAAATCTTGGTAATTTGGATCACATATTATTTTGTTTCTTTATAACGAAGATGTTTACTTAATTATTTTACTTAAAATAAAACGAAATACATAGATTGTGGTGGGCATTTCAAATTAATTTCGTTTCACAAATTTTTAGGTTTTTTATGAAATTGAAAATAAGTAGGTAAGTACCTACCGAACTAGTACCTACCAACCTTAGTACTTAACTACCTTCCTACCAAGCTTCCTACATCGACGGGCAGGACATGACCAGCACATGGACGGTAGAAAATCCCCGAAAATTCGTTAGACAGCTGTAGGTCTTTTTGTAGATATAAATAATATCCTTGCTGGTAGGCCGGTGGATTGATGAAGCAAAAAAAGGACAGATTTGAGGGTTCGGCGAGAAGCTGCTTCATACCGCCTTTGCTGGAGAAGTTTGACTACCTAAGTCTACAACTCTAGACCTATGAAGAGCTGCAGTAGAGCTTTAATAATTATGACCTACATAAATAGAGTAAGTAGAGAATTTAGCAACAATTTATGCACATAAATCCATTAAAATAAAATTACATATTGGAATTAATCCCTAACTAAGGATTACCTATTTTATCGTATTGAATTTGATGATTTTCCGATTCAAAAAGGCTGTACGGTTAAGGGGCGATACCCTGTACGAGTACGACTACTATTTGTTAATGTAGATCTACTTTAATAGGTATATTACACAGTTTGAGCTTTTATTGTTTTGTTTACCGTCGTCTAGTAACCAAATCGATTTTCCGTATTTTACTTCGTGTCATCGAACGAAGACATAACGTACTGTATCGTGCATTCTCACGTTAAACAATGAAAACCTTAATTTTTCATATGAAACTGAGTATACTTAATACATCTTTGAATTAATTAATTTAAATGTTTTTGTTCTTTAACGCTTTTTGTTTAAATTATTATTAATTAAAAATTATAATGGCGTCTATATTCCCAGCGGGGTTAAGGAACGGGGTAAGTCTGTTATTGCAGCATAATTAATAAGAGTTTATGTAGCTTTTGTGAACCCAAGTCTTTATAAAAGCTGGTAAGATTATAAATGCTTAGTCAAGTTTTTCTTTTGGAGCTGAAACAGCTCAAAACTCAATAAAACCGCGGTGTGTTAATGTTTTAAACTAGTGCTTAATCCATTCAATACAATACCTATATTCAACAGCCACGTAATATGTAAATATATCGATTATTGTTATTTAGAAAGTAGGTACTGAATGATTTCAAATTCATATTCTATTTTACCTTTATGAGAATTAACAACCGATTTTTCATCAGAAGGCATTCCAAGTCAAACTATCTGCACTTTTCTGAACCCTTTATTATTTTAGGGCTTCGTGAACATTTTTGTTGTATGTAGGTACACTATTGATTAGGTATAGTTTTATAACAAGTAGACTTTTAAATCAACGAGTATCTCAGCACATTATTGTAAGTAACAACAATTGCATTAAAACTCTACATAATGCATAATTTCCGGATTTTATTAGCCTTGGTAAAAGGAAACTAAAATTAGGTATCTTTCCGCTTACCTATGTAAAATTTTAGTTTGAATTCGAACGCAATCTTACTAACTGCATATTTAGCTGGAAAGAAAGAAATATTTAGAACGTTTTTAAATATCAACATCATGGGTGACAATACGAACAAAAGTGGTTATGATAAAACAGAAGGAACCAACGAAGTGAATATTGATGAATTAGTATTGAGTAATCAAGACACCGCTACGGCAATATGTGAAGCAGTAACTATTTTTTAGCTATTTATTTATTATTTATTCTTTTATTAGCTTGGCTATTAGCTAAGTGCATTGTGCTAGCCAAGCCAGCATAATGCACTTTGCCAATGTCAAATAGGTAGCTTGAAAGAGCCTCAAAGGAGCTCTGCTCTGTAATACATTTGAAGCAGAGTTTTTTATTCAATGACAAGTTAGCCCTTGACTGCGATCTCACCTGATGGTAAGTGACGATATATCCTAAGATGTGCTAAGATGGTAGTGAGCTAACTTGAAAAGGAATGGCAGTGTAAATTAGACCCTTAGCGGTTTCTACACACTATTAGTATATATAGTACCGGGACGCTAAATCGCTTGGCGGCACGTCTTTGAAGGCAGGGTGGTAACTAGCCACGGCCAAAGCCTTCCACCAGACAAAAGCAGACAAAAAGAGTTACAAAAATAATATTGATAATGTCTATCTCTAAGGAATTAGTAAAAAGCGAGCGATTTTTAAGGGCAAGGGATATGAGTTCTCGATTTTTCGAGACATTTGAGTAATTTTTGTCACCATCCTCTAAAATAATAGACGTCCCCTGATGAACAAGGATCGCTTCAAAATACGACCTTGTGTCGCTTGTATCCAGCGGCTCGCTTGGAGTCGTCTGTTGCCCTAAGAGCCTAAGAGGTCTTCCAGCGTTGCGTTCCACGCCCCCCGGTGCGGTGTCACCATTCGAGCACCTTGGGACCCCAACGTCTCGGTTCTCTTATCTAGGTATGTCCGTCGGCCATTGCCACTTCTGCTTTACGATTCGATAAACTATTTTGCACTCTTGTTCTCCTACGATGTTCGTTTTCCTCATTTTTGATCGGGGATACTGCGAGCATAGCTCTCTCGATCACCCGCCAAGTACTAACCTTGAGCTCTTTTTTGAGACAAATGAGGAATATATAAATCCAAGTAAGTTAAGACTAACTAATTGTATATAACTAATTATACATAACTAAATAAAAATAGATTCCAGGGCCCTTCAAGATTTAACTCTAATAGTGATACTAAAGTGATTCAAAGAATTAAGTGGGAGAGGCATTATCAAAAAAATTAATATGCCTGCTTTAATAAATTTTTTAGACAAAAGGGCGTCATGTATACATAATTATTTTGAGGCCCCATAAATAATGGGGGTTATTTTTCTCAGGTCAAAGGCCTCGACGCTAACCGATATGCCACGAAGAAGACTGTGGCCCAGGGCATGCTCGATATTGCACTCCTTACATCGAACGCCTCACAGCTGAAGTACGTGCTGCAAGTTGGACCTAAGCATGAGTTCTATATGCTGCTTCTGGTGCTTATATCAGTCTCGATTATTTTACAGGTAAAATTTTCTCTCTATATATTTTTTCTATCTACATTTTTCTCTATCTCTCTCTCTCTCTCTCTCTCTCTCGGAATCGTACTTCCCATTGCTGAGGGCCGTGACCTCTTTGCATTAATCACGTACCTAATGAATGGATGGAAGGGATGAAGGAAAATGGTAATGATTTTTGGGATCATATTTTATGGTAAGGTGTGTTCAATTTATTAATATTATGATATGAAGTGTGCGTCTCAACATTGGGTATGTAATTTAAATTTCTAGTTTTTTGTACCAATTACTTTGTCTTTCCCTACGATATGGTAAGTTAAAACTAACATAATATTATTATTTTATTTATCTATCCATAATTAATTCCATGGGAGTCGATCATATCCAGATCTTCAATTTTTATTTAGTAACTGAAACTGACAATGAATTTTATCATAGTTATAATCCTTTTAAATATTATGTGGAATTAACGCAATTTTAACTAGAAAATGTGGTGATTTCGGAGCACTCACTGGGAACACAATGCGTCAATTTAAGAGATAAGAGATTCTAGGTGGCGATGGGACTGGTGCTTCTAACACTGAACTTGCTCCGAGACTGCAAGTTCCATGAACCTCGGCATCGAACCTCCTCGCTTAACATTAACTACGGAACTACAGCGACCGCGTTTTTAGTCACAGTGCTTAATATCCTAGTATCGGCATTTGATTCTTCACTAGCTAGATATCTTGAACTTGATTAGGAATTATTATCGCTTGCTTTTGCCCGCGACTTCGTCCGCGTGGAGTTCGGTTTCATACGGGATACAATGTTGAATGTAGCCTACGTCACTCTCGGTCTTCAACTAGGTATACCCATGCAAAAATCACGTCACTAAGTGCGTGATTGAAGAACAAATCAAAAATCAAATAAGTACACTTACGCATTTATAATATTAGTAAGGATTGTTATAATGGTTCGCCAACGCATTCAAAGTCCTTACATCTTAGTACTTACCCGGAGTTCTTCAAAGCAAACATAAAAATGTAACTATATGAACCATGATTTTCTGTTGCATGAAACGTCCTATATGTATATTATGTACTTAAATAAATAATCAAGCTAATAAATAATACTAAATTTAAGTAATTAATTAAAAACTGTTAAAACTTCGAATGTTTCGTTAGCGTCTAGTTTGGCACTTGATTAGGTAAATCATTTATGTGGCACATGACCTGTGGTACTTTTATCTTTCTTTTATTAATCATTTATTTATTTTTGACCGAATTAAAATTGACCGAAGTAAAAATGTCAAAAATTTCTGCGTATTGTTTTAGCTTCTCGTTGGCTTACTATTCGTAGTGATTGGAGGATTGGACTTAAATGACGATGCAGACCAGCCCTCCGCGGTCGTACTCAACGACGTCATAGTTATATTCATATTCGTTATATCCGTTACAAACATTGTTATATCCGCTTTTGGAATTGAATATTCAAATAATCCCTTGGTATTGGAACGTTTAAGCTATATCAATGCGGAATATTTAAGAAAAGCAAATACCACTACTGCAACTTAAAAACAGACAATTTGACTTTCAAGGAACTTAGAGTTTTTTGGAAACCTGAAGTTCGATAGTATTCAGCGAATATTTTTGTAGTATTACGTTAAATAACTTTCTTGTTAAAGCAGGCGAGCGCGGGAATCCTGGCCTTAATTATATCGGCCATGGATGGAGGGAATGGTAACAGGCAGAGGAAAATTGCTGATTGGCTTTACCACATTTCCGTGGGACTGATGACAGGTGTTGTGTTCTGTGACGTCATCAAAATGACGTTTGGCCTTGACCCTGCGCTCTCTGTGCAAGATTCTTTAGACAGTGGCTCTTTAACTATTTTTAATCAATTAATAAATAAAAAATAGAGAAGTAGTTAAAGAGTTGTTGTGTTACCGAATTGAAATTACTTCAGCAATATTTCCCTACTCGTATTAATTTATATACTTAATACATAATAAAAAAGTGTTAAAGTAACTACTTTATTATAATGTGTGCTTTATATTATTATTGATAAGTAGTAGTAAGTAGTAGGTAGTTTTAATATTATAATAGTTATATTAATCATGTATTAATATATAAACATTATGCTGGTGTGAATAAATACCTATTACCTATAATAATAATTACTCGCGTCCACACCAATGTTACTTAAAATATTTGGTACCTCACTTCCTGCACTGCCAACTTTATTTTTTTTTTCGTGCATAAATGTTGAACGGTAATTTTCTTAAACGTTTGGGAATATTTTTTTCGTGCAAAATGTTGGACGGTAATTTTCTTAAACGTTGGGAATGCAAGCACATATTTCGTTTCTAATTTGGATTTTTTAGTTACCTATTAATTTTTATTTTTATTTTTCACCCCTAGGTAGTTTCAGCTGTAGCCGCTATAGTCCTCGGTTTCATTTTCGATATAAATCAGCAGCCTCATCACCGCTCTGCAGAAATATTAAATAATTTATCTCTAATGTTTAAACTAATTAGTACCATCGTCAATATTATTTTATCAATTTTCTATTCAATATCATTTGATACTAATTCACTTTGAGATTTGTCAGTCATGGCTCTTAAGGCTTGTCATCACAATTATTTTAATTTGATTATTTTAAATTTTATATTAAGTATATTTATTTGTAAGTATTTTATATAATATAATAGCAGACACTGGTAATAAAGAAATCTCACTTTTATATTTGTAAAAAATTAATAAAAATAGTTTTAAATGAATATCTTTAAAAGCCGGAATTGTTATTGTACATTGTTACTTTAAACTTTAATATTGGTAAGAATTAAAATATAATAATAATAATATTATTAAGTGGAAAAATGTTTTAATTGATGCCAAAACTTATATATACGATTCTTGGATTTGATAAAAATGGAAATTAAATTATAACCCAAAGTAAAAGTTTCAATAAAAGTTCAATGGATTTATATAACAATCATTTCAAATTTGCCGCTTTAATAGAGATTCCTACTAAGTTGTCAATGTTGGTAGTACGGCATAGACTATAGAGGCCACAGACCAGTAACACTAAATAGAGGCCATAAAGTGTATAGCTTCTTGGCTATTTCCGGTTTGGAAGTGTCTGTCACCATGTCTGTCACATGGAAGTAGCTCGACTCTCGTTGGTAGGTAGAGTACTTAAATGCTTCCCGAATAGCCGGCCTAGCATGCACGTCGAAGTGATATCTCGCACGAAGATAGAGAGAGAAATAAAATTATCGATGTAGACTAATTTCTCGTTCGACGTATATCCATGTGTGCAAACATGTTACTGTCGATAGAGATAATACGAGAAAAGGAGTCGACAAAATTTTCTCGCGCGTGCATGATATGCGTACTCTAGGTCTACAGACTAGCTGAGACTAGCTGATATGCAGTAAACTGACGTTAGACGTTTCAAAATATTATCTTTCCGAATAATGTTGCAAACATAATCTCAATAGTGATATTATGTCTGTCTGTTGTTCTTTCTCTGTTTTTCATTTAGGGTGGAACCACATTTGTGAGGATCGATTCGGATTTTGCCTATACAAAGCAGTCATTTTCCATACATTCGTGTACGCATCGAAAAGCCGATTTGATCCGTACACGTTTCTATGGAATTTGACAGTTTTGTATGGGCGAAATCCGAAACGATCCTCACAAATGTGGTTCCACCCTTACAACGTATGCGACAATCTTGGCAGCCACCGTCTTATATGTTTGTGGCCACCATCATGCCATGCCACCATCGGTGGCCACCATACTGTTGTAGTCGTAATTCCTGGTTCCATGGGTAAGATAATATTAGTGACAGTACGGTCGCGGTGGAAGATAAAAATGTGCATGTTGTTTTTAGCTATTATTTATACAGTTTAATTTTTTACCGTATGATAATGTGAATGGGGAACTTTTAATTATCTATGTTAATTTTAATATTCTCAAGGCTAAACGCAGACTTTGTACAATAGATTCTATTACATACATACTTGTCTATGGTGATTGTCTTGCAAGGGAAAGACTCCACGTTCAGACAAATCACAAAATGCGTTTTCGTAGTTCCATGCAAAATGCCAAATGTCAGTGACGAGATGACTGCTGCAGGCTGCCTGTCAGTGTCAAGTGTCAATAGGTCAAGCGTAGTATCCTCTAATCTGTGATTCTGTGCCAGAATCCAGATTCAAGTTCATAGACCACGAACACTAGGATATTCAAGTTCATCAAGTTTGTTGAGGTTAGAACATGCATTTGTGTTGTTTTTTAGTGATAAACCTGATTAATTAGGTAGGTATTTTACCTGGTACCACTACTTACAAGGAAAAACAAAGTTGATACTTGATTTGAATCACAGAATTCCCACGAGTTACCGGTTATTTTTATTTTACATATTATTATATCTCCTCTAACCTTCGCGGTTTTGTTGTCATTTGTGTCACCGTTGATAAAAAGAGAGTGGACGCGAGCACTTTAGAGGCTGCTGCGCACAGTAACTTATCTTACGCAGTTCAGTTGTCTATATACTGCGGATCAATTAAGTCGTGAAAATGGCCAGCGGACGAATCGTCGTGTACGGTGGACGTGGTGCTCTAGGAGCAGCCTGCGTGAACCACTTTAAGAATGCGAATTATTGGGTCGCCAGCGTCGATCTCAACCCGAATGAGAGTGCAGACGTCAACATTATGGTGCCCAAAGACGCCTCGTGGGTCCAGCAAGAGGAATACGTCGTGAACGAGCTCGGGGCGGCGTTACAAGGCCAGAAAGTGAATGCTGTTATTTGCGTGGCCGGCGGCTGGGCTGGCGGGAACGCGGCTAAAGATCTAAGTAAGCAGGCGGAACTTATGTGGCGTCAGTCTGTTTGGAGTTCAACTATAGCTGCCACTGTTGCTGCTAAGTACCTCAGCCCTGGCGGTCTCATCGCTTTAACCGGCGCTAAAGCAGCACTAGACGGCACACCAGGGATGATCGGTTACGGTCTTGCAAAAGGTGCTGTACACCAATTAACAAAGTCTCTAGGGGCCAAAGACTCAGGGTTGCCAGAAAACTCCCTTGCTGTTGCAATCTTACCTGTGACCTTGGATACTGAAATGAACAGGAAGTGGATGCCTAAAGCTGATTTTGGTTCTTGGACACCCCTGAGCTTTGTTGCAGAGCTGTTTGCTAAGTGGATCAAGGGAGAAGAAAGACCCCCAAGTGGCAGTCTTGTGGCACTCGTTACTAAAGATAATGTTACTGATTTGATTGTACAATAGTTTGCATAAATATGCCAGCATTTGGCAGTTACCATACAATATCATAAATGTCTTAAAAAATCCTTTTTTTGTTTGAATATCAGATCCAAAAGGCAAAAATGATCAATCACTTTTGTGCTTTTTCCAGTCTTTGCTGCTATTAATATTACATAAAGTTAAAAAACTGAATTTTACAATATATCAAGGTTGAGTAATATTAAACCTGGTTAGATCAGCCATAACAATTAGCTATTGGTATTATACTTCTTGATAATACATTTATTTATCTATAAACAGTAAATAAGTTCTATATTTGTGGTAGAATAATAGCTTCCAATCAACATGGTACTGTATACTTAATTATTATCTCGTTTATCAAAGGTTATGAATGTGTAATTTATCTCAAATTTTAATTATTAAGATATCTGCTGAAAAAAAATATATTATTTCTGTAAGTTTAGTTTTATAAGTGATACATCGAGCTTTTGATGTATTTTTACTTAATTTATTGTTGCATCAAATACAAGGGAGCAATCTCAAAGTATGTAGAAATGTATAAGTACCTAGGTATAATTTGAAGGTACTATTTATTAAATGTATAACTTTTAAGTACCCTAGCTCAAAGTAAGGATTTATGGAGAACAATAAAATTGGTGTGATTGGCAATATGAAGTCTTATTTCATTTTACAATGTAAGCAACCATCTCAATCAAATCTTGGTAATACTCGTAGATTTAGGATTGGTAGTTGCTTCACACACTACTAAGCTACCAATCACAGAACACTATTACTCCTAGCGGAGCTACTAATCCTCAATCTATGGTAATATTATCAGTATATCGAAGTAGTATGTTGTTGGTATGTACTCTGATTTTCAACCAACGAAAAAAAGGAGGTTCTCAAATTCGTCGTGTAGGATATTTTTTTCCTTTTCAAAGAAGCAATGATAGAGGCTGTAGTTACCTCCTATTTTATGAAATTGCTTTTAATGCAACTTTCTTAAAAAATGCTACTATTTTTTGCGATGTTCAGTTGTTATTCACTTGTAGCTCATTGTCAGTGCAGTAAGAAAGTCCTAACCTATGCCTTACCTACTTACTGCTGCTTAAGCCTTTTTGAAAGAAGCCACTTGCTTACATGGGCGCCGGCAGAAATAATTTCCAGGTGGTGCAGATTTTAGCTTTCTTACAATCTTTCTCTTTGCCGTATGTTGTCGCCATTCATTCACGTTCATTCTGACACATACATTAAATATCAATCACCGCTCCCTTTCCTTTCCTTGTCCTATAACTCAGAATAAAGAAGATAGAAGACCAAGCCGACGGTTTGATGGATTGTCAGTCGCGAAAGCAACTCCGCTCTGAACGCACGCGCACGCGTTCAAAAAACCCGTTTTAAGTCGCTAATTCGAACCGCCGCGAACCATACGTGACGCCGCACGCTTTCAAAATCCTGAATTCGTCGCGAAATCAAAAAACAAAGAACTTTCTACCGCATACCACCGCCGCTTAATTTACATATGGAAATGAAAAAGTGAAAAGAACCAGTGATTTCTACAAGCTATCGAGGAAGCAGAAAATCGGAGATCAAATGTCAGTTTTTTCTGAGTTCCCTACTTTTCATTCCACCGTATATGATTGTTAATAAAAAGATGAAATTTTAGTCCGAATGTTCGAGACATTTACAAATTTCTGACTATTCATTATGAATTCATTTTATAGTACCAACAGACGGCTTTTTATTTCAATAATTCCTGTTGATCCCGAGATTCCCAAGGGGTGCAAGTGCACCCCCTGGCACCCCCCTGCCGGCGCCCATGCTTGCTTACCCTTTAAGACAGTTGGGCTTTAGCTGGGTGGATATTGGATGATCTCAAGCGAGTCGCCGGTTTTACCGGTAGCCGTTGCCAACACTGCCTTTCCAGTAGAATAATCTGATTTTTGTAAAGTAAACTTCAATCATTACTGAATACTGCTATGAATGACGAATAACTCAGGTTTAACGTAAAATGGCCGAAACCTAAATTCAAATTCAAAATTATTTATTTCACGTAGGCCAACCTGTGGCTCATAAGACACGTCATGACTCTACCACCGGTTCGGAAAGCGGATTCTGCTGAGAAGAGCCGGCAAGAAACTCAGCAGTTGCTCTTTTCAAAATAATCATTTTATTAATATATATATAGCTGTTCGTGCTGATTCACTGATTCACTGACTGATTGATACCTCTCCTGTAAAATTTAGTATGAAAAAATTTTTTTTCACTGATTGTTTCGTACAGAAGACAAAAATTCATTCGGAGGAAAATTATGGAGAGAGCTGATGATTGAGGATTTCGGAGACGGGTGAAGAGCACGGCCAGGGTATCGAAGATAGGTGGGTGGTGCTCGAACAAATATCACTCGAAACCTCATCCAATTCGCAGCGAGCTGAAAAAAAATTCAAAATGGCGGAAAAAAGATGGCCGCCATACAATATTCTTCGGTGTCTATCTCGGGGAGTATAAAAGATGGAAGAACGGTTTCTTGGCAAAAGATGATCAGGGCCTAAAGGTCTATTTGATGAATAGAAAAAAAATCCAAGATGGCGGTTTTTTTTTCTTCATACAAAATATATGGCTAATATTGAAGAGACTATAAGCCGGGAATCATGCAAGACTTTGATACGGTTCCTTTTCAAGATTTGTTTTTATTGAAGAATTTTCATTATGACAAATGATGATATATGATGATCGAGGGTTTGGAAGGTGGGTGAGGAGCACGGCCATGGTAATGAAGATAGGTGGGGGTGCTCGAACAAAAGTCACTCGAAACCTCATCCAATTGACAGTGAGCTGAAAAAAAAACCAAAATGGCCGATTCAAGATAGCGGCCATACCAATTTCATCGGCATCTATCTCGGAGAGTATAAAAGATGGAAGAGTGTTTATTTGATAGAAAATGATCAGGACCTGAAAGTCCACTTGACGATAGAAAAACCGCGGTCCGCTTGCGGGCCGCGCACCCACGCGCCCTACTAGTATTATTATGTAGCTATTTACATCGTAAAAGTTTTTTATACTATCTTGTGGGGAGCTGGATGCCAAGCCTATTTTTCATGCAACTTGATAGAATAGAATATTTTCACAATGAGAGGAAGTTGCAAAAATGCGCGCTACAATTCAATACAATATTATGTTAAGAAGGGCAGACAGAAAGCAGCATGCCGCCTGTGGACCCGTTCACGAGCATGACGCATGATCCAGCCGTTGCTTGATTCGCTCAACCATATTTTTTTAGTAAGACCTATTTACCTAGTATTTAGGTATAACTTTAGATTATTCGTTTTATTCTGTCAGTTTTACCTCAACCACTGCCGTGACGTTTTGTCGTGCAAATCTATCGATATCGTGTATTATTACTACCTACTGTATTCATTTATTCATTGCGCAACTGGTATTTTGAGCGTTCACTTTTCGCAAAAATTCTCGTACAATGCTCGTACAGTAAAAAAATGAAAGTGAAATAACTACCTAGATCTTTTTTACGAATACATGGTAGATAGTATATATCTACCTACGAGCTTTCACTTTTCAGTACAATAGAAAGTTTTTGTGTGTTACCTATTTGTTTCCAATTACAGGCATAGGTAGGTATTAATTTTACATCGAGCGAGCGAAGCAACGGCTGAGTCATGTGTCATGCTCGTGAACGGGTTCCACCGGCGGAAATGGGGCTACTTTATGTCTGCCCATCTTAAGATATATTGCATTGTTAGTAGGTATGCATTTTTGGAACTTCCCCTCATTGTGGAAACACTGCATACATAGCATAGATAGTATCAATTGTATTGTAAACTTGTTTTGAAAAGAGCAACCGCCGAGTTTCTTGCTGGTTCTTCTCGGCAGGAAGGGCATTCCGAACCAGTGGTAGAGTCAGACGATTCAAAACCACTTGTAAAAAGTTTATATTTGGATAAAAATATTTCTATTCTATTCTATTCTACAGATTTTACCTAGGTAGGTATTTATTGGAAACAGACTACACTAAAAGAAAATAACAATATGCAATTCTTCTTCTTTATCAACCGATAGACATCCACACAAGAACTCTTGCATGGACTTCTTCTCGGTCTTGCGCCGCCTGTACCCAGCGTCTCCCTTCGACGTGTCTGATCACTGTTGTTGTGGGTTGAGGGTTCATACTAGTGGGGGGTCAAAACTGCGCTTTCCGGTGCGGGGTCGCCACTCCAGAATATAACGTGTAAAGTAACTGAATGATTGATATTTTTTCTTCGCTTTCTTTCTTTTTAACCGACTTCAAAAGAGGAGGAGGTTATCAATTCGTCGGAATCTTCCGTTAACTCGAAGACGCCTCAACCGATTTGAAAAATTCTTTTTTTGTTTCAAAGGGTAGGTATACCTACTTCCCAGGTGGTTCCATTGAAATTTTATCGAAATCGATCGAACTGTTTTTAAAATATCAACAATAAATTATATACTTTGTAGTGGCACGGGCGTTTGAAGTAGGTTTTTTAAAAAAGTTATTTATTTTAAAGAGTTGTGATATAAAACACCCCAGAAAGCCTTTGTTTTCTCCTAAAATACTGTCTAGGTAATCTATAAGTACAACACCGCGACCGCAGTCATGTGGGCATGCTCCTAAGCGCCTGCTATCTTCATAAATACCTATCATATAGAATAGAGAATGCTATGTTATAACATGGAGGCGTACGAGGCGTTCTTGTTATACAAGTTTATTGTCGGTAGCTAGAATATGATAATGTTGGTAGGTTGTATATAAAGGAAAAGGATGTTGATCGGAAACGACGAAATAATATACTTTTTTATTCCTTTATCACTACATGACATATATTCACACATCCTTCCATAGGTACATTCCTTCAAAATAAGTATTTATCTACTTCATACTTAATTGTAGCTTACTAAGTTAATGTACCACTACTTTAGTAGAGATCACATATATGTATATGTATACATATGCCACGTAGAAATAAGTGTTTCACTAAGTTGTTGGTAAAAAAATAAATAACCATAAAAAATACTTATTAGGTACATATTACATTTTTGTTCTGTAGTCTGACTAAAATATAAATAAATATCGTTGGTAAAAGATTTACTAGTCTGGAGTCTGACGAAAGTTTAAGTTACATACCTTACATCGTTAGATACTCAAAATTAATATTAGTGGGCTAGGGTTACTACCAGTTACGTACCTACGTATAAAAGTATGTTCTATCTCTTAAAGGTAGCTGTCATTATTTAGGTAATAATGATTATACTGTCTACCTCTCCAGCACAACTTTACGAACAAGTGTAAATTGAAAATTTAAAACACCCCCGACATGTCAATCTATGGCCGGACTATGTACGATATGCCTGACATCCTGTTACCCAGTTTTCTGCTCCATCATCCGATCCTCTTCCTCGATCCTCGATCATCATCTATCTAACACCTACTCATTGAGACCATTATAATGAGCCCAAACATACTATATCTACTGTAGGTAAGTTGCTGAGGAGTTGGGTATCCTGCAAAGTGCAGACTACTTGATGCTGCAGCATCAGCTCAAGGTTACCATCCTTGGAAATAATCCGAAGTAATAATAGTACCTGTACACCAAATTTTAAATCATTCGCACTAGTGAAAGCTTGTAAAACTCTTTAATCAACTAGGAAATCAGCTGAAGATCTTCAAACACCTGAGCAGAACGCATCTTCTTAAATTATAGCTAAGATCTACCTCAATTACGTTAGCTTTCAAACAGAAAAAACCACATCAAAATCGTTTCATTGAGTAGGGTGCTACAAGGGAACAGACAGATATACACGTCAAACTTATGTACTGTACTGGCTTTATTTATGTAAAATAATCTTAATAAAACAAACAAAAATAAACAAAAAAATATATTTATTGAGTCACTGCCATTTCAGTTTAGATTTAAATATTACAATCCTACCTAATTGAGTAGAGTTCGTATTAATTTTGAATACGAAAAATCTTTACAAATAAAATAATTAATTTAACATTAAATCATGTCCTATACTTACTTATATCTATTGCTATTAACTATAACTAAATACCTAATAATTATTTAACACAATAATAATTAATTATTGTAAAAAAATTAAGTAACTTCTTACCTAACACTTATCCATATAAGTACATAAGTGCAGGTTTTGGTCACTTGTGCAATAACGCACTTGTGCAGACCAATGTCAAATATAACGTAATGTACCTACTATTTTGAAAAACTTTAAAAGCCTGTACCTACAGATATTCAGTGATAAGTACCAATATTTTGTATTAGTTACTTAGGAGTCCATCCCAAAGTTGTCATTTAAATCAGCATTCAATTTGCAATAGATAAGTTAGTATACTAACTTACTTATTGCAAATTATATTAAATGCTGATCCGTATGTATTAAACTTTAGGGGACATAATAATAGTATATTATATCTAAAGTAAAAGCTCCGAGGCATGGTCTCTAATTAAGGGCGTGTAAGTACAAACGACCAATGTTCAGCCGTAGACGTCTATCTCTTGATGACGACGACACGGGTGAACGACAACGCTCTAATATCAAGATAGGTACATGAATACGGATTTTAGTTAGATGGTGTGATCAGTGATCACGGAGCAGCTCTACGTTTTTAAAGATAGGAGACATTTTAGAGAGATGCAGGTTCTCGTCTTAGTAATAATAATCTCGTATTTTTTTACAAAACGTAAAAAAAATATTGTAATGCTTACGTATAACTTAAGGTATATTAAAACTGAATTGAATTGCATATTGCAGAAAGGGCATTAGTCCAGTGACCAGTCTCATGATTAATCTAAGTTTGTTTTATGAAATGTTTCCTACACCTAACTGGTGCGTTTCGTCCAGAAAATGTATTAATCCGTACAATATTAAAGTCTCAAGAAACAAACCAATTCTACAGTTTGCGCAGAAAAGCTTATAAAATCATCATTTGCAAAAGTAGACGTACGTACGGACTAATCCCCTTTCTGTAATATGCGATTCAATTTGGTCTACTATTACTCTGAATGATATCAGGAATTTTCTTTGACAAGTTAATAAAACAAAGCTATTTTTTCGAAAATAATAAGTTATTAACAATTATTGTAATTACAAAAACCTAACTATAGTTATTTGTGTTATATGGGGCCAAAGGAATTTTTTGTTCCCCGAGGGCGTTATTTTGAATTTAGAGCGAAGTGAAGGATTCTATAGTAGACTCCCGAGCGCAACGAGGGATTCTAAAGTAGAATCCTGAGCGTAGCGAGGAATTCAATATACGCCGCCCGAGAACAAAAAATTTTGGCCCCGAATGACACAATAGTTTTCATCATTACCTATGAGAAAAAGCTAGGAGTATCAACTTACTATGTATAGAGTATAGACATTACCAATACGTATATTGAAAGTTCAAATAAAACACAAATAAATTTTTATGAAATAATTAAACATTAATATTTATGTTGGAAGTATGGGCGTATATGTCTAATCGACAAATTTGATCACGTGACTTATCGTAGACAACAGCTTCTCAAACAGTTTTTAATTTCGACACATTTTTGAATTCTCTCTTCTGATTGGTCCGCGTTAGTGCTTTAGTGTGCTAAAGCACTATAACGCGGACCAATCAGAAGAGAGAAATGAAAAGTCCCATGGGGTTAAAATGAAATTTTGCTCCCGCTGTCCTCTGAAGCCAATATTCGTTTTTCGAATAGGTATGATGAAAAAGTTATTTGTAGTCTGTAGGCATAGTTATTCCCCTAATAAACCTTAAAGTGCATTGGCAATTTGTGTCACAGCAACATGTGTCAATAGTAATTAAGTTAATTATTTTAATTTGCATTATTTAGTATTAATAGTTTCTTTTTTTTACATTTTATCTACAAAATATTACTTATCGACAGTTCGGACCAAGTACCTACACTCCGCAATGGTATTTTAATATTTTTTTGGTCGGTAAAGAACACACACGCACCGAGTTACTTTGCCACACGTGTGCGGCAAAGTAACTCGGTTCACAAGAGCTAACGGGCGCGGCTCTATAATAGTACATTGTTCTACGAGGGGTGAAAGTGACCCATTACTTACGAGGGCGTCATTTGAGACACGAGGCGAAGCCGAGTGTATCAATACGCCCGAGTTAGGAATCGCACTTTCTCACGAGTGATACATAGTGCTTTATACTACACCTACGAGGAAAATAACAGACACATTTTTTAATTATTGAAGTTTACTTTAGAGGTACGCCTCCTAATTTAGAGGTACGCAGGCTACTTTTAAGGTACGATAGCTACTTGAGGTACCCCGACTACTTTAGAGGTACGCCGGCTACTTTAGAGGTACGCCGACTACTTTAGAGGTACGCAGGTTACTTTTGAGGTACGCAGGCTACTTTTAAGGTACGCCAGCTACTTTAGAGGTACGCAGGCTACTTTTAAGGTACGCAGGCTACTTTCGAGGTACGCCGGCTACTTTAGAGGTAGGTACGCCGACTACTTTAGAGGTACGCAGGTAGCCTGCGTACCACCAAAGTAGCCTGCGTACCTCCAAAGTAGCTTGCGTACCTTAAAAGTAACCTGCGTACCTCCAAAGTAGCCTGCGTACCACCAAAGTAGCCTGCGTACCTCTAAAGTAGCTGGCGTACCTTAAAAGTAGCTTGCTTACCACCATTTTTTAGGGTTCCGTACCCAAAGGGTACCAACGGGACCCTATTACTAAGCCTACGCTGTCCGTCCGTCCGTCCGTCCGTCCGTCCGTCCGTCCGTCTGTCAGCGGGCTGTATCTCGTAAACCGTAATAGATAGACAGATGAAATTTTCACATATTATGTATTTCTATTGCCGCTATAACAACAAATAATAAAAATTAAATTAAAATAAAAAAATTAAATTAAAATTGGTAGGTGGGTAGATGGAAATCTTTTAATTTAATTTTTTTTAACGGAACCCTAAAAGAGCGAGGCCCGACTCGCACTTGGCCGATTTTTTAAGTATTTGTGTTACTGAACTAATTTTGTCAAAAATTAAAAAAAAAACAACCACGTAATGTAATGGATTTTCATACAACTTTTCAGCCCGCTAAAGCACGTAAGTAATGAAAATTCATACATTTTTTCAGCCCGCACATTTGTCTCCATGTAAAGACGTATTTTCTTTCTCGCTCTTTCTTGATTTGACACAAATTAGAAGGTACTTTCCGAGCAGGTGTAGTATAAAAATTATAACAATGTTGACTTGAAACTAGAATAATACGAACATAGCAGCTTTTCAGTGAAATTGTAATGCACTACCTGTATAATTTATGTATTTTTAAGTCCACAACTACATGGTTCTAAGTTGTAGTTGCACACTATAAAAAACCTAGTTTATTCTATTACTGTGCTTAGCTTGTACCAATAGTACCTATCTATTTATTGATTTTTACAATCATTATGATACAATTGCGCATTGCGAAAGTAATAATTATTCTCACGGCGCTATTTAAAAACCCTCTTTTACAGCTTGGGTATAAAAATACGCGTCTTGGCTCTACAACTTTCCGCACTTACTGGAATCATAAACAACTGTTAATAATTCTATGAGAAAACTGTAAGCTCTTGACCACTTTGGCTGTGATCATATCTGATGTGAGATACCTACCTAATACACTAAGGCCTGAATTATTCTTCTTTCGTTAATGTGTGATAAACAACATCAGCATAGTAACTTAATTCAGGCTGCAGATTTAACCATCACGATATCCTAACAGCAGAGCCGGATTAACCTAAAGGCGAAGTAGACAAGTGCAAAGGGCTGACAGGGCAACCATACCTAATGGCGCGGGCGGCCATGCTATGGTTTACCGGAGAGGTTTACCTGTGCAGGTAGGACGACCTGCGCAGTCGACTGTAGACTTCTCTGGAAGACCGTAACGTATTCACGTTATTATAATATTTTATGTACTCGTAGATACATAAAATCCAAGACGGCCGGCGCCCGCTTGAGGGCTTTCGAATCAGCCGCAAGTCGCTAATTTTATTTGACGTATTTGCGGAGTAGGTAGGTAGGTTATCCTTACCACTGGTAAATTCTATCACAGATGGATAGTCTTATACATCAAATATTCTGTGCCAAGAGGCTTGCACGGTAGTTCGAGAAAAAAAAGATGTAGTAGTCTTATTTAAACTTGATAGTTCCTCAGAGATTTTGTCCTGTTATAGGATTTACATAATTTGAAAATCTGTATAGAACAGGGCGACGGACTCAGTTGTTTACCCGTTGTTTACCAGTTGAAATTTCAAATGCATGGAATCCAGTCTTGAGTTGCTTGTTTTTTTACAGAGATTTTGTCCTGCTATAGGATTTACATAATTTGAAAATTTGTACAGAACAGGGCGACGGGCTCAGTTGTTTACCCATTGTTTACCAGTTGAAATTTCAAATGCATGGAATCCAGTCTTGAGTTGTTTGTTTTTACAGATTGATGCCCTATTCTTTATTCATTAAGGTTTTGTCTTAAGAGTCATTCATAACATGATGGTCGGTGGTGCAGAAAAAAACAGCGTACCTACAACAATAAAATTTTGTTAAGTAAAAATACTTAAATAGAATTTCCAGAAAGAAGATAAACACTGAATCGAACTCGGTTGGGCAGGGTTCGGGAAGCTTCGAAATGTCTTCATGTCGAAAATCCTGAAGACCAGTCTTAGAAAGTGCGTGTTGCCTTTCGATGTCACAAAACATGATGATGTCGAGACACAAAGATTACCTTTACTATGGGCCTCATAACAAAGGTCAGAGTTACTCAGAACTAAGTTTGGTGTTTCTCTTTGAGATCAAATCAGATATGAGGAAATCTGTAGAAGTTCTATATTTTGTCAGTAAACTTAGGTTAGTTTACTGAGAAAATATAGCTCACCGAGTCGTGAAGCTGAAGTGACAATGGATGGGATGAATGGATTGAACTATGTACGTTCAAAAAACCGATAGGTCCCAAGGTTTTGGAATGGCAACTCCCATTGAAGTGGAAAGATGACATCAAAAAATCGCTATGAATTGACGAAGAAGAGAAGAAAAATGAGAAGAAGAAGTTTCATGAAGATAGAGAAAAAAGGACAGTGGCCCCAAGAGGCCAAGACCATTTAAAGCGCTCATGAAAAACATGTAAATAGGTATTCATTTTTATCAAATACGAAATTTTCCCTGAAAATTTTATTCGACTAAACAAAGTTGTTACTTATTACTATTAGTTAATAACTCAAATTACTAATTACTAATTATTTTAAAATAGGAATACCACAAATAAAGCTAAAATTGCACATTTGCAAACGGCGCAAGACTCAGGCGCATATACATATAAGTTCCTACAAGCACAGAGTAATGATATCCTTATACCTAGTGATTTACAAGAAACCTATGGACGCTGAAGAAAAAGAGAAGTAGAAAAAAGAAATCGTTTTAGTAAGATAGAAAAGTGACCCCAAACATGCATTGCCTAGAAGCCTCTATGGCTTAATCCGGCCCTGCTATCAAATACAAAAAAATACTGTCTTTTCTCTTCTTTTATATTGTTAATCACCCCACTACAGCTCTAACCGTGTTTTTAAGGATGTCTGTAACAAGTTCTGTTGTTCTGATAATCTTGATGCCTATTTGGTCGATCAGTGTTATGGCGGTGGTATACACCACCGTGGGGATTTGGTTGGTCGGCCGCAGCGTGTAATGAGTTGGCACCGAGTTCGCTCCCACGCTCGCCCAAGACACAGGAGTCGGCCTGAAAAACAAATTGAATGCGTGTCATCGAAATATACGGATATAAAAGGTCGTTGGAACAAAAAATTTCACGGTTCTGTGGTGGAATCACATAAATTCAAAAAAATTCAAAATTCAAAATTATTTATTTCACGTAGGCCAACCTGTGGCTCTTATGACAAGTCATGACTCTACCACCGGTTCGGAAAGCGGATTCTGCTGAGAAGAGCCGGCAAGAAACTCAGCAGTTGCTCTTTTCAAAATAATCATTTTACAATATTATTATGAAGCTATTACATTGTAATAAGTTTTTTATACTATCTTGTGGGCAGCTGGATGCCAAGCCGATTTAACCTATGCAACTTTGTTAGAATAAAATATAACATTTCCACATTAAGGGGAAGTTCAAAAAAAACATATTTTGTGATTCCACCACACAGACCAATCTGACGGTATGTCCTTTCAAATAAATAAATAATAATATTGAAATCGGTTCAGATTTGACGGAGTTATGGAGTAACATCAACAAAAATTGAGGAGTTTCGTCCTCCATCATCGAAGATATTCATCAGATCTTCACCAAATTTAAATTGGACCAACCTGACGGTATGTCCTTTCACAAAATTATTGGTATCGGTTCAGATATGACGGAGTTATGGAGTAACATCGACAAAAAAACTGGTCGAATTGAGAACCTCCTCATTTTGTTTTTTTGGAAGTCGGTTAAAATACGTATAAAATGTTCGATTTTCTGTACACACGTCAACATATGAGAGAGAATGCATACCTATAATGCGAACGCATGTGAAAGCATAGGTTATAACTTATAAGGTACCTACGCTTAGATTTATGAAAATGATATTATTATTATACATTTTTGCGATGCGATGAAAAGTTTTTTATTTTTTCAATACAATAAGTTAAAATAGCATTTATAGCTCTAATTAAATCTTTTTCGTAGGTATCTTAAATTTGTGGTTATTTATTGTTTTAGATAAAGGTAAGACGTATTCTACTTAGCTAGGTACATATTAAAACCATCAAATTATTATTGGTTTCCAAGGACAAAATAATTTTTGGAAATACCTGCTTTAATATGTAGGTAAGCACATAAATAATAATTTTGTGGTTTCGAAATGAAAATTTTTGCGATTAGTTCTGCATGGTGAATGGTTAATAACGATAATATTTAATCAAGATTAAGACTGACGTACAAGTCGTTCAAGTTAAAATTATGTAATTACTAGCTGATGCCCGCGACTTCGTCCGTGTGGATTTAGTTTTTAAAGTCCCTCGGGAACTTTTTGATTTTCCGGGATAAAAAAGTAGTCTATGTCACTCTCCAGGTCCTCAACTATACCCATGCAATAATACTTGTACTTCTGCGTGTATAACACACAGTATTCTGTGTATTATACTGTGTGTATTGGGGTAAAAGAAAAAAAATTTTTTTCAATTAGTCCAGTTACAGTTTTATTATATTATAGACTAGCTGATGCCCGCGACTTTGTCCGCGTGGATTTAGTTTTTAAAGTCCCTCGGGAACTCCTTGATTTTCCGGGATAAAAAGTAGCCTAGATGTTGACCCGAGTAATAAGCTACCACGGTATAAATTTTTGTAGAAATCTGTGCGGTTGTTTTTACGTGAAAGAAGGACAAACAAACAGACAAACCGACAAAAATTAAATAAAAATCTGTTTTGGGCTCAGTATCGATAGTAAAGCATCCCCCAATTAAAATTTTTAAAATATATTAAATGTACAGAAATCTTCCAGTTACAGTTTTATTATATGTATAGATTAGTAGGAATATGTTATCTTACAAATGTTATACAGGAATTAATAACTAATGTGTGCGCACCATTAGACCGGCTAGTTAAAGCGCTAGGAAAACTGTAGTACGATTAGAAGCCATAAAAATAATTAATTGATCTGTAAGATAGGTATTTAATTGATATTTTATTACTTTGCATTCATAATTTTTTATAAGTAAATGTGTAATTTTTTATAATTGTTGAAACTAGGTATTTATAATACCTAGTAAGTAGTTATAATAAAAGCAGGTGTGTATTTGCATAATTAAATTGAAATAATTCACAGTCGATAATAATGCGCATCTTACGCGGAAAAGTGAGATAGGTATAAGCAAGTCTTTTTTTATGTATAGATGATAATACATACATACATAAGATGATGGTGTTTTATGGATGGAATATATTATCATAAAAACGATTTCGTTGAATTCCTAAGTTGTTGCACACATTCATTGAATGCTATATCGATGTATCACTTCTAGTCATTAGTTGATTATCTATCCATATACCTATAATCTAATCTAATAAATCTACCTATACAAAAATCAAATTTTGATTTCATATAGGACACCTTATAGGTAACCTAGGATGAGTCTGTTTTTGACGTTGGGTTTATAGGGGAGACAGTAAGTACCTTTCTGCCTTTACGAAATACACATACCTACTTCCTAATTGTAAAACTTGTATGCTTGTAGGTAGGCAACCTTTATGTTAGATGATTCAGCACCATTATTTCTGCGTAGTGTCATATTAAGTCTGTATGCATGTATGTATGTAATTATTGTAACTAGATTGGCGTGGATTGTACCAATTACTGTATCCGAAGCGATTACCTAACAAGTGTTTACAAGGAGATAATTTTATGCTGAATGAAATTTTACTTCAGAATATACATATATATTATATCCTTCATCAGAAATACTTATAGTGCCTATGAATTTATTTACGTTTTCCTGATTAATTATTATCCGCAAGCAATGATTAATTATCGGACCAATTCGAATTGAGAAGGTGAGAACGTCGTGTTGTTGAGGAATTAGTAGTCGTAATTCCTAGTTCCATGGGAATTAAAAATTAAGCTAATTTTGAATTTGATATGTATTTGAACTAGGTTGTGCAGAAAAAGGCGCGTGGGTGTTATTGTTGTTGTTATAGTCAGTTTGGCCCCGACCATAGACCCTATCGCTTGTTAGCATAAGCTTAGACCTCTTAAGTGACCTGAGTGATATGAAACATATAATAAAACTGTAACTGGAAGATTTCTGTACATTTAATATATTTTGAAAATTTTAATTGGGGGATGCTTTACTATCGATACTGAGCCCAAAACAGGTTTTTATTTAATTTTTGTCTGTTTGTCACGTAAAAACTACCGCACAGATTTCTACAAAATTTTATACCGTGGTAGCTTATTACTCGGGTCAACATCTAGGCTACTTTTTATCCCGGAAAATCAAGGAGTTCCCGAGGGACTTTAAAAACTAAATCCACGCGGACAAAGTCGCGGGCATCAGCTAGTATGAAATATAAATTTTAATATTATAAGGGTTTGTTTTGCACGCTTTATTGTGATAAAAATCAAATGTAATTTTACTAAGGCTTCCGTGTTTGATTTCATCTTCAAGTTACGTTAGATAGAGCCAATGCATGGAACTAGGAATTACGACTACGTCTAATCCTACTTCCATGGCCCAATGGTTCTATAACTGCCATCTATAGATCTCACCCCTAGTTGTGGGCAGCAGCAGGAAAAAAATTTATACTCGAACTAACTGATGCCCGCGACTTCGTCCGCGTGGATTTAGTTTTTAAAATCCCTCGGGAACTCTTTGAATTTCTGGGATAAAAGTAGCCTATGTCACCCTCCAGGTCCTCAACTATACCCATGCAAAAAAAATCACGTCGATGCGTAGCTCTCTTGCGGCGTGATTGAAGGACCAACCAACAAACCAACAAACAAACACACTTTCGCATTTATAATATTAGTATGATAATAAAATTTGAATTAGTACCTGGGTGGTATCGGCGCTTTCGTCGTGGGAGGTCTTTCAGTCTTCGCAGTGGTAGCCATCGTCGGGATCGGCGTCGTCGTCACCACAGACGACGAATCTTCGTCCATCGTCTCCTCGTCACCGAACCTGAAATAAGATTCAGATGTTGTTTTAAATGTTAAAATCCAATTAAAGAAAGTATCTCTGTCCCTCTCCCGATGACATGAATCGTGAAAGCCAGGACTACGATCTCACCTGATGGTAAGTGACGATGCAGTCTGATGGTAGCGGGCTAACTTGGAAGGGATATGACTGTGTAAATCATAAAAGGTAAATATTCGGTTTTAATGCGCCATTTTGCACCTCCACCATCCAGTCGGTTACCCATCCCAATTACCGACTTGGGTATAAGCGTTGTTTATAACCAGCAGAATCAATTTCCCTAAACGAATACTTATTTAAAAAATCATGCCTAATATTTGTGTTATTCCTAGTAAAAGGTTTTTAATTTAATTTAATAAACACCATTATGAATAATATCTGGGTGATTTTTTTAGTAAAACGTGTTTTTTGGAAATTATATATTTATAAAAAAAAAAAACATAGGGGAAAATGTAATCGTCTGGACACGAACCGGGGTCTTTTGGTTTCAGGACCGCCCGATTTCTCGAGCTATTGGAAAATTATAGATTATGGCGAAATTTACCTTCGTATTCTAATGATATTGTAAGGGGTTTTTCATTGCCTGAAAACACGAATAAAACGACCTTTTCTAAAAATGAAACCTAGCTAGATCGATTTATCGCCCCCGAAACCACCTGCATACTAAATTTCATGAAAATCGTTGGATCCGTTTCCGAGATTCAGATTATATATATAAATACAAGAATTGCTCGTTTAAAGGTCTAGGGTTTAGTTATTAGATGATGCAGCTATATACCACAGCTTGTCTGTACATCCGGCACTGCTACGAGACATAATATTATATTTCAGTCCCAGTGCCGGTGAGAAAATTTTAGTTGAAAATTATTAATCGACCGAGCGAAGCGAAGGTCTCTGAGTTTACTAGAGCGATTTGCACTTGTCCGTCCGTCCGTCTGTCCGTCCGTCCGTCTGTCAGAGCCTTATAACTTCTGAATTACTGAACGTAATTACTTCAATTTTAGATATGATATGTAAACCGATGGCCTCCAGCCGAAAATGGCTTAAAAAGTTATAAAAATCTTTATTTCAGGGGGGCTCTCATACAAGCGAATGCGAAGTAAAATAAATTTTTTTGCATTTCATAGGGTTGCAGTACCTCATTTTAAAGATAATTTGGAACAGAGTACAAAAGTATTTTTTTTTATTTTTTTTCCTAAAATTGACGAAATGGGGGGCTTTCAAAGTGGAGATTTTATTCGAGGCTAGATCTCTAAAACCACTTTATTTTAAAAATTGAAACTTACACATAATTTGAGTTATATTCTGTACTTGAACAACAAATAATAAGATTAGATAAATATTATAAAGAAACGAAATTATTTAAGTTTTAATGGGCATCAATGTTTTTAACAAAACTTCACTATACTGTTAATAGATGGCGCTGTCTTTAATATTGTAAATACGCATCCCATCCACGAAAGCAGATGACGATTGACGTCATCAGATTCGGCGCGTTTTAATTACAATAAAATATAGTTAAAACTACCTTATGGGAATTATGGGATACCGCGAGGTCTCAGTTCGGGGCGAACCACTAGTATTAAAATTAGTTTTGTATCGTTATTGATGCATTTTTTTATGTTTAACATTTTATTTTATGTGACTTATCAAGGTATACAAGTTTAAAAATTGCTATGAGCAAATTTTAAACTTGTATGTCACATTTTTATAGGTAATTATTTATTTATTATTACCTACTTTTATTTATTTTCAATGTTCGATAATTGAACTTAATGTGGTGTAAAATATGTACCGAAATGAGTCTTGTTTACTTGAAATAAACGAATTATTATCTATTATTATCATTATTAATCCTCTAAGCTGACTTTAAAAATTGAAGAAACAGAAAATTCAATTGAACGAAGCTCGGATTAAACAATATTAAACAATTGTAATAACGTAAAGCAAGGTTTTACTTTATGTACCTAAATAAAAAAAGTGTGTGTCAGCTCCGGCCTCCGACGCACGACTGGAGTTTACGAGTCAGTATATTATAATGTACTCTGTGAGTTTACGCGTGACGCTATATCCTTCTCTATGCGCGCGACTCGGGTCCGAGCGCGCCCCGACCGACTTTCGCTTCGGGGACCCGATCACTACGCGCTCGGCTACCCGAAGCGAAAGCTCTTTCGCACGAAAACCAACCTTATGTACTCAACGTTAGGGTAGAAATTTCAACGTTGTGAAAAACGTAACAGAAAAACGTAACGAGGTCATTGATAAATTGATTTTACTGCCCGGATTTTTCTCATACCGGGCTGCTAAAATCGATTCTTAAGGAGTAAACTCCAATAAACTCCAAAAACAATAATTATAAAATCAGTAGCGGAACGACATTCGGGTTCCGCATAAGAATCATTACAACAATTTACAACAACCAACAAAAACTTCAATAACTTAATTATTGTTACTCTAGAATTAAGTTTAATAGTCTATGGTTTTCTGAATTCCATGAAAGTCGTTGCTTTAAATTGTTTTTTTAATATTATGTATTTATATCCTTAAGGTTGAAGACAAGGGTCTGCCCGCGAAATTCTAATTTAATTTGGTTTTTCGCAATTTGTAAACTAATACGACAAAGTAGGCTTATGGCCTTCTAATTGCGCCAGTGGAATTATCATCTTCACAGGTTTACATATTAAGTATTATAAATCTTTACTTGAAAGTGACCAGTTTAAGAAATTAATCAAAATACTGAGTTGGACGTGAGTTACTCACAAATTAGTCGATATTTTGATTAATTTCTTAAACTGGACACTTTCAAGTAAACATTTTTATATAAACCTGTGAAGATGATACTGTCATTGTCGCAATTAGAATGCCATAAGCCTACTTTGTCGTATTAGTTTACAAATTGCGAAAAACCAAATTAAATTTGAATTTCGCGGGCAGACCCTTGTCTTCAACCTTAAACCCACTTACACCGAAACTTGTTTGACATTAATAAATAATTTTGTGAAAGTCTTAAGTAAACACTTTATCAATATTATTAATTATTATTAAAATATCCGAGAACGAAGGTATTTGTCAAATACCTACATAAGACATTTACGCATACCTTTGACGCATACGCAACATATTATTACGATACAGCCATTAAGTAACATCTTTCTCTATCGATACACGCAATCCACGTGGGAATGTTGTAGAAATGCATTGTTTCTGTGTTATTTACTCAAGGTTTTTAGCGTTTGATGTGGATATAGATAGACTTGAGGCTTTTTCCAAAAAAATAAATGAGTACTTTTTTCAATGCTTAAAGGTAGGCAAATCGTGGCGACCGCGCATCGGAAAGCGCAGTGTTTGGCGACCACTACGGACGTCTCAAGCACAGTTTAAGATGTCTCAAGCGAGTTGCTGAGAGCCGCTGGATGTCATCGGCATAAGATCGGTTCTCTAGCTATGTGTGTAGACGACGTTGAGACAGTGGTTGAAACGACGCGGACGACTCAAATAATTATGTGAACATTAATAATATTGGAACGTAGTTCCTTATCGCGCGATGCGAAAGGGGGCTAGACGGAAAAAACTAAGACTAAATTGAACCGACACTTTTTTGAATGTAAATTTGGCATTGTGTTCAATATTTTCACACTACAATATTAGATCTCCGTAGCCTTGTGGTTTCTACAGTCGCATAAAGGTCGATGGTTCGAATCCTAGTTCGACAGACTGAATTTTCTATTTTCAATTTTATTTTAAATAATTTCTACAAGTGGAAATTTTCCCTAATTTTTTATTGTATAAATTGGATAAAATGTTATTGTACTACTAACGCCATCTGTTAAAAAACCAGAGTAACTCTTTGGTTTTGTAACATTGCTGCAATAGAAATAAATTAAATATAATTCATCGTAGTTAATCAATTTAATACTAGATGACACCACTAGTTTATTACAATTCCTTCACTAATTAATCGAAAGGAACTTCATTCCATCCGGGTGTCCCTTGTCACCTCTCAAGTTTTTTATTAATTTATTATTAAAAAAACTTCGTTCCAACCGAGTGTTCCACGACACTCACGCATTTTTATAATATAATATTTTTCATTCCAAAGGTTGTAAACTGTAAAGGTCTCACCTAAAGCTAAAGATCTGATAAAAAATATCTTCGGAGTTGGAGAATGGTTAAAAGAGTAAAGAAAAACTTAATAAACGTTAAACACAAACGTTAAAGTCATTTTTTTAATCCGATCATTGACTCATGCTATTGATTTTTTTTTATCTATTGCACCTCGTTTACCTTGATCTATCAGCTAAATGGATTTCAGTTCATAATTTTGAATTATGATTTAACTTTTTCGTATCGTATATCTATCATGTGTGTATGTTATCCTAAAAACTTGAAGGTTAACTTTTGTTAATGATTCTTTGACTGTTGTCATTTTATTCAATACATGCATCCCCGTCGATACAATTATATACCTAGGTAGTATTACCGCGTCGTATTTTTAAATACAACGTGATAGAATTTTTTATTTTATATAGAACTGAGTCATTTCAATGACTATTATGCTCTGCAAGTTCTTAATAAAAGATCTGTTACAATAAAATGAATGTGAACGGATTTCGCACTATTAGTGCCGTTTACTTATTTATTGACCGAGCGAAGCGAGGTCTCTGAGTTTACTAGAGCGATTTGCACTTGTCCGTCCGTCCGTCCGTCCGTCCGTCCGTCTGTCAGAGCCTTATAACTTTTGAATTACTGAACGTAATTACTTCAAATTTAGATATAATATGTAAACCGATGGCCTCCAGCCGAAAATGGCTTAAAAAGTTATAAAAATCTTTATTTCAGGGGGGCTCTCATAGAAGCGAATGCGAAGTAAAATTTTTTTTTTGCTATTCATAGGTTTTCTGTGTATCATTTTAAAGACAATTTGGAACACAGTACAAACGTATTTTTTTTTTATTTTTTTCCTAAAATTGACGAAATGGGGGGCTTTCAAAGTGGCGATTTAATACGCTCGCTTGAAGACGCTCTCTGGGAAAATTGGCTATATATTTTCAAGTTGTACTTATTTTCTTACTTCACTTGTATCCTGTACTTGAACAACAAATACTTATATGAATATTATAAAGAAACGAAATTATTTGATTTTTTAATGAGCAGCAGTAAATTTCACATAGCTTCACAATAATGCTAATAGATGGCGCAGTCATTAACTATTCCATGGAACTACTCGTAGGAGTTACGACTACGATCTATCCCAAAAACAGTTTTGCGTCGAGCTTTATTATTTAGGTACATAATATAATAACATATTATTCAATTAAAATTATTCTTTAGTTAAGTATCAAACTTCAATAAACTATTAATTGCTGCATTTTGTATATTTTCTATTCGCGTCGATAGATGACGATTTGTACAGATGCCCCTAACCCGTTTTCACTCTACCTACATAATAATTCAATGTTTTCACTGACGTTCCCTAACCTTTGCGGGCTACCTGTGATAAGTTAGGTGATGATTACTGTCAACTTCTTTATCACGATCCTGTACGGGACACCTAAAAGGACATTGGGACGGATGTTAGGACTTAGGATTGTGTTTTGGAGCTACCTACGTAAAGAGACTCCTACATAGGGGATGATTTAGGTATGTTTGGTGAAAACGGGCATAATAATAATGTCAGTTTTGGTCGTCATGTATCGATTGAATGAATAATCATGGGATACCGTTACCGCGAGGTCTCAGTTCGGGGCGAACCACTAGTTATGTTTGAATAGGTTAGATCTCGAAAACGCGTTCTGCAGTCTGTGTACTGCATGACGTAGGTACTGGTGAGAAATAAAATTTTTGGGTTAGTCTTATAAACTCTATGTTAATTATTATTAATTTTAAATGTTTTGACTTTTTTAAATTAATTTAAGAACAGGTTAATAACAATTTAATACATATTTAAATAATTTTTTGGTATTGATTTTGAAATCTTCAAAGATCAGGTACATATACCTGGAGGGGATGCTGGTTCAAACCTACCGTATTGTATTTTCTCTACTATGCTTTTAGCCAAAATATAGGTATAACGATGAATATAATGTGGTAACGTCTAGATACATAACAAATGAATTGTCTATGTTGTAAGGACCGCCTTAGGTATATATACCTAAATTCCTAAATAAAGAAATTATTATTAAATTATTAAATTCGTAATTGACCGACGCGTACCTACCTAGGCTAGGTACGCATCGGCCAATTACGAATTTAGGTATGTATACGCACGAGATTTTCAGCGATTATCGTCTTACGTCAATTTGAATAACCAACGTAATGACTGTCTTATGTCTGATCTTAGGCTGAAATCACATCTCAGGTCGCATCGATTCGCGTTTTTCATGTTTTTCATAGAGTCGAACCGAAAAGCCGAAAGTCGGCGCTTTAGTACGATGTACGGTGTAATACTGACGCATTGGGACGAGCGCGCGAAGGTGAACGGGGAAGTGGGAGGGTCATCGCATTCCAGCGAGGTGCATCGATATTGTGACCGTGTTTTACAGCTGTGAGACTGCTTTAAAATGATTGCACAGTGTGACGATCACAATCACTTGTGATCTGCTGATTGTGATGTGCTAAATTTATGGCATTCATGCTTCATAGCGAGAATGTGATGAATTTATGGCATTCATGCTGCATAGCGAGAATGTGCTGAATTTATGGCATTCATGCTTCATAGCGAGAATGTGCTGAATTTATGGCATTCATGCTTCATAGCGAGAATGTGCTGAATTTATGGCATTCATGCTTCATAGCGAGAATGTGATGAATTTATGGCATTCATGCTGCATAGCGAGAATGTGCTGAATTTATGGCATTCATGCTTCATAGCGAGAATGTGCTGAATTTATGGCATTCATGCTTCATAGCGAGAATGTGCTGAATTTATGGCATTCATGCTTCATAGCGAGAATGTGATGAATTTATGGCATTCATGCTGCATAGCGAGAATGTGCTGAATTTATGGCATTCATGCTTCATAGCGAGAATGTGCTGAATTTATGGCATTCATGCTTCATAGCGAGAATGTGCTGAATTTATGGCATTCATAGCGAGAGCCTGCCAGCCAATCAGAGGTGATTGCGATCGTCACACTGAGACGATGATTTTTAGACAATGCCACTGTTGATTCAGGAAAATTGACGCGAGAGATCTTTCGGGGGGAAGCATGCTACCCTCAAAGTCAATTGAGAGTCATCTTCTATTTACTATCTGTACATCAAGCCTTAGCAGGAACCTTAAGGAATTATGAAAGGCTAGAGCTTTGAAAGTTCCAAACAATTTTGCTGAATTTAGTCAAAAACAAATTAATAAAACAATTTAATTTTTTATTTTTGTTAACACTGCGGAATAGAGCGCCAAGGAAAGGATCAAAGAACAATTTCATAACCGTTTTATAGAAAGGCAAAAGTACAAGGTTTTGAATTTTTTCACATCACATTGTTTATCAATAAATAAAGTTCGAAGGTAATTAAGATTAAGAATATAAAATATATAAAAGGAAAAGGTGAAAAACTGATTGACTGACTGACTGATTGATCTATCAACGCACAACTCAAACTACTGGACGGATCGGGCTGAAATTTGGCACATAGATAGGCTATTACAAACGCAGACTAGACTAAGAAAGGATTTTTGAAAATTCAATCCCTAAATCTGTAAAATAGGCGTTTGAAAAATCTAACTTAACGTGAGCGAACTTTTGCCCGTGGGGCAAAAGCTAATAGGTATAAAATATAAGCAAATAACTTAATAACTCGATTAAATTGCTGCCATAAAGAAACTGTATTAGGTAATTCTTGAAGATGATACTGTTGCCTAATAATACCATGTTGTCTTTGATAGATGAGTAAAGGCCGAATTATTTATTCAGTAAAAGTATCATAGAGAAGGACGAGTGTGTAGACAAGCAGATTAAAGGTCAACTGGTTATTAATTCTCTTTGTTGGTACCTAGGGTTGTCAAAAATAAGTGCTCATAATATAATTTATAGTCCATTACTTAGTACTCTCTCATTAATTATCATTACCTCAGCAACCCATTAACGGTTCACTACTGAGCGCAGGTCTTCTCCCAGATGGTTTAGGTTATACTCCACCAAGCTGGCCCAACTCTATTTGCTTTAAAATAAAACTGGCAAAAGGCCTAGCCTAACTCCACGTGGACGAGGTCTGTGTGTCTGCGCACATAAATTTAAGAATTACCGAAGGGATTTTCGTTCAATTTTCACCAATAGAATGAGCGATTCTGTGAGTTCACTTTAAATAATTAATTTATTATTAGATTTCCTACCGTATAGTGCGTTAGCGGTTAGAGTTAAAAGAAAACCGGTCAAGTCCGAGCCAGACCCGCACACGTAGGGTTCCGTATCATCGTACAATATTTTACTGAACAAAATCGATCAAACAAAAACTAAAGTTTATTGTATAGTTCTCCAAAATTTTGTTTTTGTTATTTTCTCAAACTCTTTAAATTTTAACTTTATCTTATTTTTATTTTAAAATTTCAAGTCTCTATAACGGCTCATGAGATAGACGAAGGGATGGATGGAGGGGCAGCGGAGGCTTAGTAATAGGGTCTCTTTGGGTACGGAACCCTAAAAACATCGTATTGTAGAATTGTTAAGCTATTGCATAGCTTTTATCGCGGGCTTTGAACTAGGACAACCAGTTTGAGCGCGGCGACCGAATCAAGAAATTCCGTAACGAAAAAAAACCTAACACCGTCGTTCAGTAAGCGTTCAACATTTTAGAGGTTCTCAAGTAGCTCTATTTGGCGCAGTGGGCGAGCGGCCGCTTTCTTTACCGTATGATGTATGATGTCGCAGGTTCGAATCTCACTCGCGAAGTAGTGACAGTTCGCTTTTCTTGTTTGTTTTTTTCTTAATATATTTTTTTTGCATAATTTTTATTATGCAAAAAAAATATTGCATAAATATTATAATTGCATAATGCATTGATAAAAAATGCTATGCAATAGCTTTACCGCGGCAGTCCCCGAGTGCCACTTATTTTTTTTTAAATAGATCTAGAAAAATCTTGGCAGCCTTGCGGCACAATGCCTACTCTATATTTTAAAAATCAAATAATATGTGGATACTTTGAGCCTAAACGTAGGGTCGCTAGTTTCTACTAATAATATGACTTCATTTTATTACCTTGAACTATACCGATGGAGATTTTTGATACAATACCAAAGACGTAGTTGTACTCCTAGTTCCATGATACCAATCAACAGGTTATGCTAAAGCTGTCAAATTAAATGTATATTGAATTTAACATTTTGAGTTATATATATCTTTTATCTTGAGTACAGGTTTATAAATCTCGATAACCTTGATACCGTTCGAGTATCGACTTTAGCCTAAGTGTAAAATGGATCTTATAATAACCTCCTTTAAGGCTCAAGTTAATCAGCCATCAACAGCCAACGCCCCCAGGCGGAAACTTTACGTAATAAGAATCGGTAGTATTATTGATTTGTATTTTGAAGCTCGAAATCTAAGATCGATGTCTAAACTCGTACTAAAGGCATTCATAGCATTTGATGTTGACAGGTGTTGAGTTTATTACGCAATAAATATATTACTATGAAACTATTCTTCCTCTGTGATATTACTATGTCTAATAAATAGATAGGCATATTTTTAATATCAAAGAGAAATAGAAATAGATAGAAATAGATTCAAATTTCAAAGACCACATTCGTTCTTTGAACGAAAATGGTCCCAACGTGTTCAGAGTTTCGTTCAATGAACAATTCGGTCTTTGAGCCCCTTTTTGAGCCCATATCAAACAGAAATGGATTGATAGTAATATGTAACTTAACTAATATTATTCATATTATTTTAATTTTATATTATTGTTATTATTTACTAGGGTTGTTGCAACCAGTTTATCTGTCACTAATTAAGAACAAGATCAGCGCTAGATAGGATATGTGCTAAAATTTACCATGGTAAAACAATTCACAATGGCCAAGGTAAATATTTTTTGATGTACGTTCGAGATATAATTGTTATTTATTTAATTAAGTACCCAGTTAATGTTTCAAAATTGTCCTTTGTTTGTTGGTATGGGAATCGAGCTATAGCTTCGTAGGCTGAATCTATCGTGCTTCAACGTAGCATTAGCTACGCTAAAAATTTACGCGTAAATAATGTAGCTAATTTTGAGGGGTCTATTTTAAGGTGGAAGACCGCGAAATTCAAATTTAATTTGGTTTTTCGCAATTCGTAAACTAATACGACAAAGTAGGCTTATGGCATTCTAATTGCGACAATGGCAGTATCATCTTTAGTCCAGTTTAAGAAATTAATCAAAATATCGACTAATTTGTGAGTAACTCACGTCCAACTCAGTATTTTGATTAATTTCTGAAACTGGTCACTTTCAAGTAAAGATTTTTATGTAAACCTGTGAAGATGATAATTCTACTGGCGCAATTAGAATGCCATTAGCCTAGTTTGTCGTATTAGTTTACAAATTGCGAAAAACCAAATTAAATCTGAATTTCGCGGGCAGACTCGTATAATCATCCTTAATAGATTTACGAGTATTATTAGGTCATAAAAATAGTACTTATTGTTTACTATCATAAGATTCAAATTTCAAATTCAAAATCATTTATATTTCATGTAGACCAACTTGTGGCTCTTATGACAAGTCAGGAATCTACCACTGCACCGGTTCGGAATGCCGATTCTGCTGAGAAGAGCCGGCAAGAGACTCAGCAATTGCTCTTTTCAAAACAAAAATGTTACAAACAGCTGAAGCCGATTAGAATAGAACAGAAATATTTATTATTTAAATAAACTTTATTTTTAAATGATTCTACTACTGGTTCGGAATGGTACTTACAATTCAATACATGCACATTATAAGGAGGAGATAAACTATCCTTACTCTGTGATACATGTTAAGAGGGGCAGACAGAAAGTAGCCCCAAATGGGGCATTCCCGCCGCCCGATTATTAGGCTTATCATTCTAAAATAATAATTATTTAGAAAATTTCTAGTAATTATTAATTAATTAATTAAAGACAGCCAATCCCCACGATGCTTCAGTGGCGACCCCGCACCGGGAAGCGCTGTGTTGGCAGACCCCCCACCAGGTGGACCGACGACATCAAACGAGTCGCCGGGAGCCGCTGGATTCAGGCGGCGCAAGACCGAGGCCTGTGGAAGTCCATGCAAGAGACCTTTGTCCAGCAGTGGACGTCTATCGGTTGATAAAGAAGAAGAAGAAGAATCCCCACGAAGGCAGAGACTAGCCAACTACGCGGGAGATATTATAGTGCACAGGTGTGTGCACCTCATAATTCGCTGTCGTATATCGACGATCGACGAAGTTTTTGGCGTACTTACCTACGCAAATATTTAAGCGTCGTCATATTTTGCTACAATCATAAAGCGGATGTTTTTTGCTACATTTGATGTCGACTATCATTAAAAGCAACTTATAGATAACATAAAATAACCAATGATCGGCGATTTCTCGTTTATTTGCGATCTAACGATGTTATTATAGGGTAAGTCAATCGTAAATTACCAGTCATTATAGAGATCTTCAGCTAGAGTTCATTGCTCCAAATCGAATGCTCACACAAGTTGTTAAATTATTTAAATGTCCTGTGAGTTACAAAAAAAATTAGGAATAGAGATTGGTCATTATGCATGTTTTTTTTTAATTGCCTTTTTTTTGCTGTACCTAATTAAGATTTGATAACATTTCAAAGACAACGGGATTTATGTAATTTATAGTATTATGGCAATTAATTTAAATATTAATATATTTTTTTAACTCACCTATTGAGCACTACAGGAGTTGGTGGCGTGGGTGTTGTCGCCGGCGTCACAGCAGGTGGTGGAGAAGGCGGCGCCGAAGCTAGTGGTATAAACTGTGGCGGTTCCGGTGGTGATATCTCGTTACCTGCGCCACAAAATAACGGATATTTTAAAAATTACTAATGTTCCCCTTGCTACTGGCAAAACTTGTGCTAAAAGAAGGTAGGAACAATGTTACAACGGGTGTGACTGATGAAACTATATTTTTGAGGTTACTAATAATTTTTTTTTCAAAAAAATAGTCTAGCATATTAGCCTAGCATAACTTGACTAATCCTTTCTTCTCCAAATTAGCGGAATGCTCATGTTAGAAGAGAGAAGGATTGGCAGTTTGATTCAACCCCAATACCTACGTGGCATCGCAGGATCGCTTATCTATCAAGAGTTGCTGCTAAGCGTTCCTGGTTATCTACGACCTATCACCCTTGATAGGTCGTAGATAACCAGGTAGGTCGTAGATAAGCATAGTAACGTCTTCCCACAAGTCCGGACCAGTTATGTAATTCCCTATAATGTGACACGCCGATGTGTCCTGAGCCCTTAGGGTAAGTTTATGCACAAGAGACGCGCGGCGCGGCGGCGCGTGGTGCGTCGCGTCGCGCGCAAATCTCAAAAATATGGCCAAGTATGAGAGCGTTCACGCGGGTTCACGCGACGCACCACGCGCCGCGCCACGCGCCGCGTGTGCATAAACGTACCCTTAAGGCTCGTTTCTGGACACGCGACGCGTGACGCGTCGCGTGGTGCGTCGCCTCAACCGGTAAACTCAAACATATATTATGGCCAAGTATGAGAGCGTTCATGCAGAAACGTGCACCGCGGCGGCCGCGTGAACGCTCTCATACTTGGCCATATGTTTGAGTATAGCGCGCGACGCGACGCACCACGCGCCGCGTGTGCATAAACGTACCCTTAGGGCTCGTATCTGAACACGCGGCGCGTGGTGCGTCGCGTCGACCGGTAAACTCAAACATATATTATGGCCAAGTATGAGAGCGTTCATGCAGAAGCGTTCTGTTCTGGGGTAGTACGCGCCACGCGGCGACGGCCAACGCGACGCGACGCACCACGCGCCGCGTAGTCAGAATCTCGTTTCTGGACACGCGGCGCGGCTAAGGGCTCGCCCCACGGATTTACATACAACTTCGTGTAAGCTCGCCCTTAGTATATAACATAACTTTCCAAGTTTACCCTAACTTTGGATAAATCTGTCAATTACTATGGACGGTGGAAAAGGCATGGAAAAATTCTCCTTACCCGTCCATACTAAATGACAGGTTTTACGCACAGTCAACGGAAACATGATACGTTACACAAGAGCCTCTGTCGAACGTAACTCACGATAATAATCTTGCACGTTAGGCCTTCGCGACGTAGACAAGATATCCTTAAACTTTACAAAATGTGGCCACAGCCTAAATAGATATCTTGTGAACTTGAACGCGGAGTTGATTGCTCTAGCAATGCCTACCTATTGCAGTCTCAGACGGTACAAGTTCGCTTACCTAACCACTCGCATCTATTTTTAGAAAGACGTGGGATGCAAGCAACGAAGCCATGAACCGCAGGCTAGCCAAACTAATCTGCCTACTTCTCTGTCTGAAGGGTATTAATAACCTTATCTAATCTAAAATCTACATATTGATGGTCGATTTTATCCAGATATTATGTAGTAAGCGCTTAAATTAATCAATCTACGTACTCTCGAATTCGTCCGCGTGGTTTTATGATTAAAAAATACTTTATGCGTATCCTATAGATACACTTCAGTAATTGCTTAAACGCACATGACTCCGAAAAGTCAGAGGTGCGTACCTAGACCTACCCGGGATCGAACCTGCGATCCCCCGAATAGGAGACCACAGTCCTAATCACAAGACGATCACTGCTTCGAACAGTTGGAACATTTAAACATATTATTTTAAAATTACAATTTAAATATATTGCTATAATATTATGTATTTAGATATCAGAACGGTACGTTTTAAATTGACGCTTTTTGACTTAGAGTGTGGCTAGGTAGGTATATGGTAACAAAAAATAATGCCTTCATGTTTTTAAGGAACACTTTTTTAATTTTGTAAAGTAGGTACCAAGGTTCTTTATACAATACCTAAGTATTATGGACTAAATCAACCATATTGTTTCTTATATTACGCAGTATAAGTACCTACTACTAAGTAAATACAATTATTGTGAGACGATTTATACAATGATACTTTAATTGCGACATAGTCTTGACAAAAATACTGCCTATTTATATCCGTAAATACAAAAGAATGTGCTATAAATATACGTCATATTATTGGTTTGTTTATACCTGTCCATATGTATACAGTAGGTATACCATGTTTATACGTGTGAAAAACATTATAAGAAGGTAGGTATAGCATAGTACGACCATCCGTAGTAAAAAAACCGGCCAAGTGCGTGTTGGGCCTCGCTCTTTTAGGGTTGTGTACATATGACCAAACTTTTCTAGTCTATCTTAGTTCTTAGATAGTACTAAGTTAGCACAATATGGGGGACAAACGCTCGTTTGTTTTGGCCACAATTACTTATAAACCGCATTATAAATCGGTGTTTTCAGTATTTGTTATTTAAATACACTATATGGTACATATGTATACAGAAATTTCAAATTCCTAAGTACATAGTTTAGTTTTTGAGATAGACCCCGTAACAAAAGTGGTCTAAAACCGAAAACTTTGATGGCCCCCCATTTCTTCATTTTTGTAAAAAATAATAAAAAATATTATATTTGAACTCTACTCAATGAGTTCTAGACATGCCAGGGTAAAAAAATAAAATTTTATTTCGACTCCTTTTCTATGTATTTTTTTTACCTCTTTATTTTTTAATATAATTTTATTTTTAATATTTGTTGTTATAGCGGCAATAGAAAACACACTCTGTGAAATTTTCAACTGTCCTACCTATTACGGTTTACGAGATACAGCCCGCTGTCAGACGGGCGGACGGACGGACAGACGGACAGACGGACAGCGGAGGCTTAGTAATAGGGTCCCGTTTGCACCCTTTGGGTACGTAACCCTAAAAATTAAACCGGCCAAGTGTGAGTCAGACGCGTTCGCCGGGGGTCCATCCATATTCCATACCTCATAAGGAAACTTAGAAATACCTTTTAGTCGTTTGTAAAGGATAATTTTATTATTCACTAGATGTTTCTTGCGACTTTGTCCGCGTAGATTTGGATTTTAATTCTTGTGGGAACTCTTAAATTTTTCGGGATAAAATGTATGCAGAAAAATGACGAGTAAAAATGAAAGCGTGCCAGAAACTTCTGTTGTTGAAAAACCAATTCTTCTAATGAGAACATGTACTTACCCGTCTACGACAAATCCGAAGGGTTATGTTTTTAGCAGTCTGTATCCATGTATATATTTACGTATATTCCTTATTATTCCATATTATTTTTATATGATATTAGGATCCGGGTGACATAAATACAAACAAAATCAAAGACGCAAGTCACACATCCAATTTTCCATAGGCGGTTACAGTTTTTTGAACCTTTGTCCTTGTTGATGTGATCTACGCCTAGAGCAATATGCGAAATAATAGGCAGGTATCATTACTTTTTGCCTTTATTTTTTATTCGCATACTTAAATGGCATATTATAATAGAATCGTTTATCGATTGTTTTACTATGGGAAAACCTCAGAGAAAAAATCATCTTACAAGCGTTTGCTGACATACTTAATTGTGTTGGCAGCAGGTGTGATAGGTAGGTAGGTATTTTAATTTTTATGGTTGCAACCGCAAATGTGGTTTGTATAAAAATATATATTATATAGCTCTGTATAACTCGTCGTTATGCGAAAATAGGCAAATGCTTGTTTGTTTGTTTAGGGTTGCCAATTCCGAAAGAATGTTTGTGTTTTGAGCACTGTGAATCAACAATACGTATTTTTGTGGCTGTGTTTTTTATTCAGATATGGAGGTGCCTCCACTATTTTATTTATTTATTTAAATTATTTGAACTGCTAGGTATATTATGTTACATACAGCTTAATTTGCAAAACTTTTGATTCATTTTCAAAAAGTTGTATTTTTAATTGTGAAGGTCGCATACTGTGGTGAAAACGTTAATTTTTTTAAAGCGTACCTACCTACTCACCTATAACTAATCATTTAACAACTTAATAACAGTTAACAACTTATGATTAACACTGGAGAGGCTGTTGTCATATTTCTTGCAGGGATCTACTCGATTGACGCCATTTTGTTATAGAGGTCGGTGCGCCATTTGCAATATTATTAGTTCCAGAGACGCTCGTATGTCAAATGTGGCGCTTCAAATTGATCCATAATTAAGCTGTCATTTGTATAGGACAGCCAATCCAGTGTAAATCATAAATTAATAATGGAGATCAGTCCAACTCACCATTTCCAGAGATGGTGTTAAACTGCTCGCGTGCAAGGTACACCTCGAAGTACCGCGTAAAGTCGCCCGTGGGGTCCCAACGCGCCGACAGCTTGGCCCACTCTTCTGGAAACTCTTTCTTGAGCCTCCTGATTATTTTTACAGCTATTTTCTTCTGTCGTTCTGTACATCTCACGCATTTCGTCCTTAACGCTTCTGGCAGGAGTTCTGTAACAAAATATTTTAATTTTATTTACTAGCGATTTTTACACAAAACTCATTGTACTCCCAGATTAGCCATCTGCGCGGGAGATATTATAGTGCACGAAGTGTGTGCGCAAACACAGGTGCACTCTCTATTCCTTCACTCTCGTAGTCCGATGGGACGGAAATCCGACCAGACCAGAGAGATATCTGGTGTAGGTCCGACGGCTTAACGTGCTCTCCGAGGCACGGGGGATGACTCACCGCCAACTTCCTAACTCTGGGCTAATACTGAGAATTTCTTGACAGAAAAATTCGATACAGTTTTTGGGCCAACCCGGGACTTGAACCCGGGACGTCATCTACAGTTGAACATGCTAACCACTAGACTTAATTAAACAATACCCTTTTGCTACTATAGTGTCTGGAATTGAACGCCTTGGAACAAGCAAAAATAAAATGGGTGCTTTAGTACGTAATTTTTATGTCTAACGAGTTTAAGACTTGAAAGGCTAATAAAATGTTAAGAAGAATGCTGTATAATTAAGTGATACAAAAAAATATTTCTAAATATTATGAAACAAAAAATAAAAATTTTGATTAAACTTTGAATACTTAAATAAGTGCCTATCAATCGTGTTTGATAAGCTGTTTGCCTTTAAAAATGTAATTATATTATTATTAATTTTGAAGACCCGATGGTATTCAAGAAAATAAATAAAAATAATATTTTAAAATAAAAATAGAAGCTGCCTAGAAGCTGCCTCTTGATATTTTGAAACAAACAGACAACCTTTATATGTTCTTTAAATACAGAGATCTGGAATATTCCAAGCTGACTGGTTTTTGCTGCGTTTTGTTTTTTAATTACTTTAAAGATAACTTGAGAACTCTTCAGTGTAAAAACATAAAGAAGAAGCTAATATTAACTTTAACTTTGCAGAATGAGGAAAGAGTGTTTCTACACAATTGACGATTCGATTATCCGATCTTGAACGTCAATATGTCGGATACTTGGCTGGACCAATTAATACAATCTAGACTACTTACTTATACTCATCTGTCGTTTCAGAGAAAGTATCTCCAGATATAATACCTATTAAGAAAAGAAAAGTCTTATTTGGGACAACTTTCACAAACTTAACTTATAATTCATAATTGAATATTGCATATAGAAGCAGGCGTTACTTTACCGAAGTCCATGATTAGCAAGAAAAGGTTAGAATTATTTTGCTATAATCCACCAACAGAAAAAAATCTGTAGGTATGGTCAAACATGCAGTTACGAGCTAAGCACCGCTCACCTTCCCAACCAAGCAAGAAACCCAAGTTGCCAAGCAAGCAATGCCACCACCACTCACATGCACCACCACCCAAGACTTTTATACTACTCTCGACGCACGTTTCGCAAGTGAGTGGTGGTGGCATTGTTTGCTTTGGAATTTGTCTTTCTTGCTTGGTTGGGAAGATGAGCGCGTTAGCTTGTAACTGCATGTTTAACCATACAGTTTTTTTTTCAGTTGGCGGATTATAGCAAAATAATTTTATCCTTTTCTTTATAATTATTAATTATTACGTAAATTTAAAATCCAATATTGAAAACTTGTAGGACCTATAGCAGTGTAAACTGAAATGCCAAGTTACTTCGCAAGGCTAAGTTACTGCCAATAATTGCGAAGTAACTTCAATTGCGTAGCGAAATTCAGTTTTAAGTACATAAGATACTATATCAACCGCACTTGAAAAACGATGCAATGAATGGAGAACCTCCTGCTTTTTAAGATGGTCAAAAGTTTCAGACAGAAACCGAGCTAGTAATTTAAATGACACAACTGAGACATAACTACTCTCTTGCTTATGTAATTAAATAGTACTCGTGGTATTAGTATAACATAAGTCTTCAAAGTTGAGGAGTGAAGACAAATACTGTAAAAAAAAAGATACCGGCCTAATTACGAACCTCTTCCTTTTTTGGAAGTCGGTTAAAAAGAAGAAGCAAATGATAATGATATATTATGATGAAATACGATTCAATCAGTATCGGATCGTATAGTGTGAAGAAGCTCTCAAAGTGGAAAAAAGAGAATTTGAAGTAAGTACTTTCGCAAAGAGCAATATGTACGAGTAACTAGTCTGTTAAAGGTTCCATAAAATGTTATTACCACTATTTCACAGCAACTTCATGGTCAAATAACATCTTACGTTCACTTAATGTGTGGAAACTAGTTTTCTTATTATCTCGGAATAACGAACGAAATTTCTTAAATCTGGTAATCCAGAGAAGCAATAGCCGCAGTGTAGGGAACAATGCCCATGAATGATCAGTGATCGCCTGGTTCATTCATGGGCAAGTTTTGTCAGTACCTAAGTATGTATTTAATTTCGTAGTAGGATATTAGCTAATTCATTTCCGTTTAATCCACTTGGATCCACTGATTGGATCCACCAGTGGATCCAATAGCAGTTCTTCAATTCAATTAAATAATTCAATTGCATTTCCTTTGGAGTAAAAACCGACAACGGGCGGAGCACAGTCGAGCATGAGCCAAATACTCGAAGCGCGCTCGTTCGAGGCTCGTCTAGCGTAGGCCGTAGGGCGTAGACCCACCTTATGTTTCCACGTGCGCTCGTGCTTGACGTTTGTAATTTGATTCAAACGAATTAGGGTTTGATGACGCAAATTTGAGGCCTTATGGCTCTTTAGGGCCTTTAGCTTCCTCCCAACTTGTTTACGAATGAATCCGTTTTTTGCGATTTTTTCAGGCATAGGGCATAGACGGTAAAGATTAATTTCTACCTTTGTACACGTAAGTGGAACATACGTAAATAAAAACATACTTACTTACATACAGCCATCAACGGCTCACTACTGAGCGCAGGTCTCCTCTCAGAGATGGGTTATAGGCCATTAGTCCACCACGCTGGCCCATTGCGAATTGGCGGACATCACACACCATCGAGAACATTATAGAGGACTCTCCTGGGCAGGTTTCCTCACGATGTTTTCCTTCACCGTTGAAGCAAGTAATATTTAATTGCTTAAACGCACATGACTCTGAAAAGTCAGAGGTGCGTACCCGATCGAACCTGCGACCCTCCGAATAAGAGACCACAGTCCTAAACACTAATAGGCTATCACTTAGATTATACATAGATTGATTAGATTGGACATATAGATTGCTAAAATCATAACTCTTCCTTTTGCCTTTTCCGTAATCGGGTAAAAATTGAATAAAAATTGGATAAAATGTTTCCTTTCGCGATCACGTACCTAATACCTATTGTTTTTGTCACGCGTTTTTATTATTCTTAGGGCGTCGTTGATACCAAAATAATGGAGTAGGCCACACTGTGGCAAAGAATTTTAATAATTTCCTCGTTATTCGGGTGTTTGGAACCGTCCATTAATTCTCCTTACGCGCTAAGCATTCTTTATCACGTCATTATTACAATTATGTCCACCACAGGTCGACTATTTTTAGGGTTCCGTACCAAAATGGTAAAAATGGAACCCTTATGGTGAGACTTTCTCCGTCCGTCCGTCCGTCCGTCTGTCACAGTCGATTATTTCAGTAACTATTAAAGCTATCGACATGAAATTTGGCATAGTTGTGTATAATAGTGGCCCAACATCATTGGAATAAATAAATTGAAAATTATTTTTAGTTTTATTAAAAAAGGGGAAAATCGGGGGTTTGAAATTTCAAAATAAAATAACTATACAGAGTGGGGTATCATATAAAAGGCCTTTACTTGTGCATTCTAAAACAGTTTTTTATTTATTTCTATATATAATAGTTTTTGAGTAATCGGCCAAAATGTCGAAAAAAATACCACCCCCCCCTTATCTCTGAAGTTTACCAATCGAAAAATCTGAAATAATTATGGTCATAGAGGTTTATGTATATTTTACAGGAAAAATAAAACCAACGCTCTAACTAGCATAGTTTTTTTTTTATATTAACAATAAACCTCTACAAACAAAATTAACGATAAATAAGCAAATTAATATAATATTATCGTTTTACTTTTACTTTTGGAGTACGGAACCCTCGGTGCGCGAGTCCGACTCGCACTTGGCCGGCTTTTTATAAGTTACAACGATGTGTTTGCGCGAAAGTAACCGTGGGAAGTGCGAAATATCTTCATCGACTATTGGTTGTTTCTTCTGCGTCATATCCTTACTAATATTATAAATGCTAAAGTGTGTTCGTTTGTTGGTTTGTTGGTTTGTCCTTCAATCACGCCGCAACAGGGCTACGGATCGACGTTATTTTATTCATGGGTATAATTGAGGACCTGGAGAGTGTATGTCACTCTCCAGGTCCTCAATTATACTACTTACGGCTACTTTTTCTCCCGGAAAATCAAAGAATTCCTGAGGGATTCTAAAAACTAAAGCCACGTGGAAGAGGTCGCGGGCATCAGCTAGTGTAAGATAGTTTTCTAAAGTTGCGAAAGACAAGATGAACATACAGATTATACTGGCACGTACCTAATTAAGTACATAGCAGAGTAGCGTCAGGCGTGAGAAAATTCTATCATTCAAAAGAAAATCATTGTTAAGTGTCGAGGCCTATTGTGCGTGGCTTCCATGGCTATACGCAGTCCGCAGGAATGCTTGACAAAACAATACAATTATAGATACCCGACGCTCAGAGTAGGCTCGGAGTATCCCTGCCGGATCAAATGAGGAGAAAGGGGAGGAAAACCAGGAGATCTGTAGAAAAGTTATCGACATACGTGAGCGAGTCACGAAGCTGAAATGAAAATGATAGGGCACATGGGGTCCCAACAAGGTGCTGGAGTGGCGACTCAACTCAAAATCATAAATGCAGGATAGGTACCTAATTAATATTAGAATAGAATAGAATAGAAATTTTTTTTTATTCAAATAAACTTTTTTACTAGGCTTTTGAATCGTCTGGCTCTACCACTGGTTCGGAATGCCCTTCCTGCCGAGAAGAACCAGCAAGAAACTCGGCGGTTGCTTTTTTCAAAACAAGTTTACAATTCAATAGATACCTACTACTCAATAGATACTATTACCTACCTTAGTAACTTTAAAATGACTAATAAAATTTGTTCTGTGTTGTTTTTGGATAACTAAACTAATTCTAATTTTTGACGATGTACCTACTCGTAATATGCACGGAATTTTTGTTGTGTCATTTAATGTGTATAATTAGGATTTTAACTCTTAGACCAAAATAGCTGCCAGTTTATGGATTCCTAGTAAACTCGATGACACTTTTTGAAAGACCTTCAAAAAGCTCTCAAGCCCCCGGGCCCGCGTTTGTAGAAAAAACCCATTTATCGATTCTTGGGAGTCGGCATCGGTTTTTAATACTAAAACCAATATTAATGTCTTGTCTCTTTTAAATATTCAGTGGGTAGGTAATAAGGAAATAAAAGCAATACAACATTTATAGTTATACATATATATTATGATTATGTTGGAAAATTATTTATATTGGATCTGAACTGGTTTTTTATTTGCATCGATCTATTTTTGGCTAAAAATCCAAATATTTTTCCGCCATGTATTTACGCATGTGCTATCATTATGTAAATTCATATAAATTACATAATATTTAGTAATAGTACCGATCTATGATCTAATACTCGGGCCTACTTCTTGAAAAATTCTAATACGTAGAAGATTAAACGGTTTAATCTTTGCTCCACGTCTAAACAAAAATTATACCTCATATACATTTTTTTTTAAAGAATATCAGCCAGGTTGAATTAGACTAATATTCTCCTCTCCCCTCCAATTAAGCGGAAAGCTTGTGTTAGGAGTGGGTACGACAGTAGTGCAACGGGTGGGATTCGAACCTGCGACCTTTCAGTTTTCAGTCCGCACCTTTAACCGTTGGGCTATTGAGGCTTATTATGAGGCTTATTATACACACATTTATTATACATATAAAATAAAAGAGAACTGCTTTCGGAACCGGTGATAGAGTCCTGAATCCTTATTTTTCACAAGAGCCACAGGCTAGCCTACATGAAATAAATAATATTTGTTTGAATAATAATATGTTTTTTAAAGAATATTAGCTTTGCTGAACTTGACTAATCTTCTCCTCTTCCCTTCAAGTAAACGGAAAGCTTATCTCAGGAGTGGGTACGACGATGGTGCAACAAATGGGGCTTGAACCATCGACCTTACAGGTTTCAGTCCGCACCTGTAACCGTTGGGCTATTGCGGCTTTTTTAACATACAGAACCGCTATGACGGACGGTGTAACAACGGTATTAATAACACCTGTAATTTACGGTTATTTACCGCAATTCCTAAAGGTTAACAGGTACCTATACAATATACAGGTATATAAAGTTCGTAAAATTAACATCCACGATATAATTTGAACATAATCATTTGATTACAATAATATATCATGACGTGTGGTGCGTACCGTATCTATCATCATTCGATGTTCTTCGTGTTAATACATATTATTACAATAAATATAAAATAATTTTGTTTTCAAATATTTTACTGGTTCCTAGATAATATAAACCGCTACCGCGACATTTAGATTAAGTTATATAAATTAAATAAAGTTATGTCTGATTACTGTTGAGTCATTCATTAGGTAAGTTATACGTAGGTACTCATACAAAATATACATAAGTTTCACCCAAGTTTTTATACTAAATATAATAATTAATAGTAGCTTTTACACGTGAATTCATCCGCGTGGGTGGATCCCGTGGAGTTAGGTTTGAGCACACGAGTAAGGTAACGTGTGGTTTGAGCGACCGCATCAGACACACGTTTTTAAGTTGGCCGACTATCGTACAACTAAGTTGCGTACTTTTACAATTTTCAAACATAAGTAATATTGTGTGGTAATAGGAAGGAATTTCGCCAATTATTATGTAGTTGGACGATTTCGTTGGTTATGAAGTGCGGGCTGCCATATGTCACTATGCCTATAGTTTCTGCGATTTAGTACAACGAGTAACAAGTAGTAGTTTAGTACAACTTGAAATTGTGCCTGCGGATACTATAAAGGTCTTTACAACTATACGCATGCAAAAAATCACGTAGATCCCTTGCTGCGTTCCTGCGTGAAAGGACACACCAACAAATAAACACACTTTCGCATTCATAATATTGTTATAGGTTTTATAAAATTGCGTAGTAAAACCTGTTTATATACGATCTACCGGCAGAGCTGTGTGAAAATTTTTATATTATTGAAGATACAAGGATTTCGTACATTATTATAATTACAGAATAATATTACTATTATAATATTTTTTGAGCACGACTTCGTCCACGTGGAGTTAGGTTATTAAAAATCTCACGGTAACAAATGACAATGAACTTTTCCGCGATACAAGTGTACTTAAATTGAAAATTTAAAACACCCCCGACCGACATGTGAATCTATATGCCCAGACTATGCACGATATAGCTGCTTCCTGTTATTCTGTTTTTTGCTCCATCATTAAATCCTCCTCCTCAATCCTCGACCATCATCCATCTAACACCTACTCATTGTGACCCTAATGAGCCAAACACACTATATCTGCCGTAAGTTGCTGTGAAGTTGGGTATCCCGCAGACTACTCGATGCTGCAGCATCAGCTCAAAGTTACTAAAGTTAAATCTTGGAAACAATTTGAAGTAACAGTACACCTTTCAAATCAATAGTACCAGTGAATGCTTGTAAGACCTTTTAATCAAGTAGGAAATGAGCTGATGATCTTCAAACGCCTGAGCAGATCTTCATAAATTATACCTAAGATCCACCTCGATTACGTTAGTTTTCGTACGGGAAAAAAACACCTCTTTTTTTTGTCGGGGGTTAAAAAAGAAGCCTATCACTCTCCAGGTCTTCAACTATACTCCGTTGCTGAGTGATTGAAGGAGAAACACACTTTCGCATTTATTATACTGAAATGTTGATATAGAGGGGTAAAAAGATGGTATAATTTTGGAAGCAAAAACTTTTAAATATGTGTAGTACTATAACAAAAAAAAAACCCTTTCACGTAAATGCGCCCGTTGATGTCTAACGTACGCTCATTGAGTTAGCTTATTCACTGAGCGACTGCGATTGTCCCAAAATGATTGCTACAGTGAACCGAACTGATTGGCTGGTACTCCCACACCATTAGAATAGAATAGAATAGAATAGAATAGAATAGAATAGAATAGAATGGAATGGAATGGAATGGAATGGAATGGAATGGAATGGGATGGAACGGAACGGAACGGAACGGAACGGAACAGAACAGAATAGAATAGAATAGAATAGAATAGAAATGTTTTTTATTCAAATAAGAGTACCACTGGTTCGGAATGCCCTTCCTGCCGATTGGCTAAAATACATCTAAGCAGCATGCAAGAACGCCACAAATATAGCCAATCAGAAGTGATTTTAGACAATCCCATGGCAGAGTTCACCGAACTCTACCGCAAGTGGCCCATATCCTATAGTGACCTCAGAAAACAGCAAAGGCGAGGTAAACAAATGTTTTAGAATGAATGGTACGTGTTTAAGGTTGAAGACAAGGGTCTGCCCGCGAAATTCAAATTTAATTAGGTTTTTCGCAATTTGTAAACTAATATGACAAAGTAGGCTTATAGCATTCTAATTGCGACAATGGCAGTATCATCTTCACAGGTTTATATGAAAAAAATTACTTGAAAGTGTCCAGTCCAGAAATTAATCAAAATATCGACTAATTTGTGAGTAACTCACGTCCAACTCAGTATTTTGATTAATTTCTTAAACTGCTCACTTTCAAGTAAAGATTTTTATGTAAAACTGTGAAGATGATAATTCCACTGGCGCAATCAGAAGGCCATAAGTCTACTTTGTCGTATTAGTTAAGTTGCGAAAAACCAAATTAAATTTGAATCTCGCGGGCAGACCCTTGTCTTCAATCTTAAGCGACGTGACGCGGTGCGACCTCTCAGCAAACAAAGCTCTTTGCAGTTTACTCATCACTTATCAGTTACGCCCGTTAAGCAAACAAATGTTTATCCAAGAGACTGTGGGAAATTTAGAGGAGGTGCTTCAAGCTAAAACTTTTGTTGTGAGGTATTTTTCTATGTTAGTTGTCATGGCAAATTAAATCTGCTAAGTGACAACAGTAAATGAAATCGGTTCACGGTTCATTATATTATTTTAGTCACTTACACGTATTTTGGTTCCAAATTACGCGTAAAGCTTGGATTTGAAGTGGGTATGAAATTAGTGTGACGGGTGGGGTATTGAAACGTCGACTTTTTGATTCTTTCGTAATTTTTGGGAAACATTTTGAGAAATGGCTGATAGTTCCAATTTGCTACACTTGGGAAAGGTAGAGGATTAATATTATAAATTATCTAATTATTATTTTATCAAGCACCTAATCGTAATTTCCAGCACGCTCTCAACCTATATTGTATGTTCAGTGATTCATCAGTCATCACTTATGAAGCGTAACTGGATCTTGTACTAGTGTGCCACTTCGCATTTGCAATTTTTCTCTATCTCTAAATAATATTAAACAATATCGCTCACCGTGTCTGTTTGTTTATGCACTTAGTTCTTCTGAACCTAATGTGTTTATTGTGTAGCTTAAGTTAAGTTTTATTAGCCAGCGCTTTTTACTGACAAGATAGCACTTGACTGCAATTTCACCTGATGGTAAGTGACGGTGCCGTCTAAGATGGTAGTAAATAACATTGGAAGGGATGGCAATGTAAATTAAACCCGTAGCAGAGAATTTATAAATTCTCAAATTGGCCCTGTCGGAATCGAACCCCAGGCCTACAACTTATAAGACCACGGCGCTCACCACTGCGCCAGGAAGGTCGTCGTCGGTTAGCCCAAATTGGGTAAGTTATGCAGTGATGTGAACTTAATATTGATTGCAAGTCAATCGTATATGCAAGGTTATTTATGGATAACCGCAAACACGCGAGCAAAACCACACCCGAGCCAGGTGTAAAGTATACTCACCAATAAATAACTATGTAGATAGTACAATTATGTTAGAAAATATATTTTCCACACACTTAAAGTGTTTTTGATAGGTATAAGTCAACAAAGAGTTTATATGCGTTAGCAAAAAGTTTAAAGTATTCAAAACAATGAATAGTCTTGTTCGTTTCCTGCTTTGTTGGTTTAACCTTCAATCAAGCAACGGAGCAACGGATCTGATGTGATCTTTTACATGGGTATAGTTGAGGACTTGGAAAGTGACATAAGTTTCCTTTTATCCTGGAAAAGGCTCCCCTCAACTCGAAAAACTATACACGAATTAGGAAGAGCGGAATTCCTGAGATACAGGTTAGTTATAAACTTACTTCAGGATTCCCGATACTATTGCAAACGGACGCACATTTTAGCAACAAATCGTTTTCATTTTCACTATGTTAGACACTATAAAATAAATAGGTATACTTACTCTTCAAACACTTAGAATTGTTGATATACTTACGTCAACAAAGAGTTTAAAGTATTCAAAAACGATGAACCAAAATATTATCCAAACTTTAGACTTTTGATGATATATGTACACACATGACCAATAAATGGACCACCCACAATTATTTATATTTGAGAAATTGAGCGGCAAATCAGTCCACAAATCGGTACTAATCTACGGGTAAAATTGTGATTTTATAACTTTTGACAGATTTCTTACACAAAAAGCATCATACCCTCAAAATTATTTAGCGAATTAAAATCTTGATACGATCAGAGGTCGAAAAATTACTCAAAATGGGCGGTGACACTGATTATTATTAGGCGTGTACTCATGTTTATATTAAAGTTGATTATACGGGTCTGCCCGCCAAATTCAAATTTAATTTGGTTTTTCGCAATTTGTAAACTAATACGACAAAGTAGGCTTATGGCATTCTAATTGCGCCGATGGCAGTATCATCTTCACAGGTTTATATAAACATTAAAAATCTTTACTTGAAAGTGTCCAGTTTAAGAAATTAGTCAGATTATCGACTAATTTGTGAGTAACTCACGTCCAACTCGATATTCTGACTAATTTCTTAAACTGGACACTTTCAAGTAAACATTTTTATATGAAACTGTGAAGATTACATTAGAATGCAATAAGCCTACTTTGTCGTATTAATTTACAAATTGCGAAAAACCAAATTAAATTTGAATTTCGCGGGCAGACCCGTTAAATCAACCTTAAAGAACTAGGCTCCCCAGTTTAAAAATGGAAATTAAAAAAATAAGGGGATGCACCTTTGCTTAGGCATCGTTGATAAGGTATTTCATAATTATGAAGTTTCAGGAAAAAGTATTGTTTACGTAATAACAAGAGCTAAAGTGACAGTTTTGCTTTGCGTGAGATTTATGTAACCTCTTTGTTTCGACATCGACCTGTATCTGTTCAATAACCTGAAATGTTATTGAACAGATCATGGAACTAGGAATTCCGACTTATGGAACAGATATTTTAAAATTATGAAGTTTCAGGAAAAACTATCGCTTACGTAATTTCGATGTCTTCTTGAAAGAATCCCGTAGATATTTAATCCTAAACAATCATTATGTAAAACTAATCTAATAAAATTTAATTTTAACAAATGACACTTCTTTGCGAATAAAGTGAATGCTAATGACAATTTTTCTTGAACAACTGTAACATAATTAAAATCCACTTATCATAATTGACGCCGACTGTACCTACTTACAATAACTAGTTTAATTAACGTCGCTCTAATTATAATTTACTACGGCACTATGCAGTGTTACGAATATATTTTACCTTTTCAAATAAACACAAAAATAGAATTTACTTAACTTTTAGCGTAATACATAGTTAGTATGTAAGTGTGTGAGCTAACAACGTCTTCAGCTTATAATATCTTGGATATTATTATGTCTAAGTTATAAAAGAAATAACGAATCGATTGAAACCTCATTTATTAAAATCGGCTCAGTAGTTTAGGTGCTACAGTCATACAGTGGAACATCCGTAAATAGCCACATATTATACAGGGTCAATTTTAATTCTCCAACAACCTCCCACATGTAACTTCTATGCACCATACTGAACAACATTTGTTCAACGACTATGCACATAACTATAAATTCACCAAAAAAAAAAATCTAAGGTTTTGTTGAATAGTCTGTCATTTTTTTAACTCTTTGGTCATTTCATGTAATCTTTTCCACACCTGCGTGAAGCGTCGACTTCTAAGTTACTAACCGCGCAACAAAGTTATCGCTTCGTATTTACAAATGCTTTGTGATGTGTATTACTAACATCAGGCTGAGCTATCGTCTGCAAGTCCATAATTTCGCGTTTATCGCGAACACCAAAAAGGCTTTCCGTTGTGACAGACGTAAGTGTCGGACAAGCATTAAGTACCGAATATCGAGTGACGGCGCGTCAAATACGCCACCCATTCGCCACCCTTTGACACGTGTCGCATAGAGTTTTTAAAATTTTAGAACAGAAAAATAAATATTATTTTTGTATGAAAAAAAAAACTTTATATTTTTAGGAATTTTAAAAAGTCGTGGAACAATAGTTATTTTTGTTATATGGGGCCAAAGGAGTTTTTGGTTCCCCGAGGGCGTTATTTTGAATTCAGAGCGAAGTTAAGGATGCTATAGTAGACTCCCGAGCGCAGCGAGGGATTCTAAAGTAGAATCCTGAGCGTAGCGAGGAATTCAATATACGCCGCCCGAGAGCAAAAATTTTGGCCCCGAAAGACACACACTATATTTCATCATTACCTATGAGAAAAAGCTAGGAGTATCAACCTACTATGTATAGAGTATAGACATTACCAGTACGTATATTGAAAGTTTAAATAAAACACAAATAAATTTTTACGAAATAATTAACATTAATATTTATGTTGGAAGTATGGGCGTATATATATCTAATCGACAAATTTGATCACGTGACTTATCGAAGACAACAGCTTCTCAAACATTTTTGAATTTCGACACATTTTTTAATTCTCTCTTCTGCAATGAAAATAACTATTACTTTGATAAATAGAAGTTACATCTGGGAGGTTGTTGGTCAATTAAAATTAACCCTGTATACATAGACTACTAAAATCACAACCCTTGTTTTGGCTTTGCCTAGTCGGGTAATAAAAACGGTGATAGCCAATTGGTTAATATAATACTTCGGCCTTCTATTCAGGGGGTCTGGGGTTCGATCCGCCCTCTTCTCTGAATTCGGAGTTGTGAGCGTTTATTTTTAACGGACTTAAAAAAGGAGGTTATGTATCTATATATAATATATTATGTAATATTATTGGAACTGCAAAATATTCATAAGCTAGTATGCAATAAATATTAATCTAAACTCGCCGGCATATTTAGCGGAACATAAAAAAAAGGTTTGATATCAGTATCATATAAGGTTGCTGGCTGGTTTATACGTCATTTAATTTAAAAAGAAATATTTTCAAACTAAGAAAACAACTGAACGTCACATTTTATGCAATTGTTTTAATTTTATTCAAATACACCTTATCTGGAGCGAACTTCGAGTATTTCTTCCTTCTGAGTTTGATTTAAAATTTCATTGAAATACTGTTTTTTGTTAGTGTTCGCGCCATAATTCCTTGTTCCATGGTCGATGGCGCCAGCAACCTCTTTGGCTCGCAATGAAATTGACAGATGACACTTGACAGGAAAAAACTTGCCGCGTTTTTGGGTGTGGTTGGCAAGTTCCCTTTTGCTTTTTGACAGCTAATACGTATTCACAAAAATTCCGGTCGTCTCGCGCACGTTTTTGCTATTTTTAGTGTCTAGATTTAGTTGATTTTACGCTTTGTTGCGCCGTTAAGCGGCCTAGGTGTCGACCTAGCTATAAGCACCATTGTTAACGTGTTGTCCGTAACAAAAGAACCTTTGGAACCCGCCGGTTTTCGCTCGCCAACGCGATCGGCGGAAGTGTAAGATTTTGGACCCTAACTAGTGACAAGCCGAGTGTACAGTGCCACGCCAACCCAGCGTCTTCAGCAGGCCATAGCTGGCTGTCTGCCTGCTACTGCTAGCGGTCTGAGAAGTTCACATTACACTAAACACCACAATACACCACACCACCACTCTCATACCATCTCAGGCCCTATACAAGGAGGACTGCTGCAAGGAAGGTCAGTGCAACCCCATTAAGTTACGTCGAGAACAAATCTGACCGCGGAGAAAGGCCCTTAGGGCAGCGACCCTGGACTCAGGTTATAGCTGATGGGCCCCTATATCTCGTGTTCCAGGCCTTGACTCGCTGGCCAAGCCGTTGGCCTCAACATTTGGTACCAAGAGCGTGGTTAAATTGATTCCGCGGACAGATTTGGCATTACTGTGACTTAACTTGGCCGTTCTAGGGTTAACTCATTTATTGTAAATTAATGGACCTTATAACTTATTAATACACAGGCTTATTGAGTTACTAGTACATAGCCTACCTTGTCACATGTAGGCCTGTATAGTGATTGCAATTATTGAGATTTTGTTTTGTTAATTTTTGTTGATTAATAATTAATAGTATCTAATTGTTGTTTGTGGCCCGTAACTGGCCAACAGTTAGATGTAGATTGTAATAAATAAACTTAATATTAATATAATTTGATAATTGTAGGTCCTTACCAAGCCAATTTGTAATTTGCAGTGCCTAGTATGAGTCTAGTGGCTTAGTACGGGTAATTAAAAACTTAATTTTTCTTTTATCTTAATTTATGTTATTGATTGACTTAACATAAATTATTGATAGCTTAATTTGTATCTTTTGGGACTTTATCCAACAAATACTTTGTTTGTTTACTAGAACCCCTCGTGGTTAGGTAACAAAGTAGTTTGTTTGATGTATTTAAAATAAATAATTCTTGTTTTAAAGTTAATAATTCTTGTATTCTTAATAAATAGTATTTAAGTAGTAATTTGTTTGTGTTTAAAGTGGGTAATTCTTGTTTGATTATTAATTTGTTTGGTTGAAGTTGAAACATAACTTGTAACAAATAACTTTGTTTTGATTTTGTTATCTATTGGTTGTAACTACCTTTATTTAAGTTGTTTTGTACCTACCTAAGATGGCAGCCCACAAAAAATTGAGCGTGCAAATTCAATCAGAGCTGCGTTGGGCTGCTACAGCCAACGCCTTGGTAGGCCGGGAGGACCGGGCATCCGCACTGCTCCAGCGGTGCGAGCAGGTGCGGACCAGGCAGGCGGTCGTCGAAGGGGCCTTCCGAGACCTCATGGCATTGGAGCTACCTCCGGAATCGCTGGAGTCCTCAGTGCGGGACTACGAACAGTTTTTTGAGCTGACAGACGGTCTGGTGGAGGAGGCCGCGAGGCTCAAGAAGGAGGCGAGAATGAGCTCTATTCTTGAGTCTCCCACCAGACCCACCACGCAGCCTGTGTTACAGGGCAAGTTGCCAACAATAAACTTGCCCCACTTTTCTGGCAACCTGAGCGAGTGGCTAGGCTTTCTCAGCCTCTTTGATAGCCTGGTGGACGCGAGAAGAGACCTGTCTCCCTGCCAGAAACTGGCCTATCTACTCTCTTCCCTGCAGGGAGAGGCTCTGGGTTTAGTTAGCCACCTAGACCTCTCCGAGGAGAGTTATACCACCGCGCGGGAACTACTGACCCGGCGGTATGCCAACGTGCGCCGGTTAGCAGACACACACGTGGCACAAATTCTAGCGCTGCCACGTGTCTATGGGGTGTCTCATTTAAGAGAATCGCTCTTAAATCCACTGATTGTAGCCTGCAACGCTCTTAAGCGTTTAGAGCTTCCCGTGGACCAGTGGTCCTTCCTTTTGTTACACATTGTGTTGTCCCGCCTACCTCCCGAGTTAAAACTGCGTTTTGAGCAAAGGTATGGTGGGGACGGGGCCAGCTACCTGCCCCCCTTTTCGGACCTTTTAAAGTTCCTTGAGGAAGAGTGCCGGCAGGCTGATAACTCTGGTATGGCTGGTCCTTCAAGGACCCCAGAGCGGCCTGCCCAGCTGAGGAAGGAAAGGGGTCACACTGGCGTCCCTGGTAAAAGGGCCTCCGACCGGAGACCAATGCCCATTTACACTGGACTTGCTGCCACTGAACCCGCCCCCTGTAACTATTGCAGGCGTCCAGGCCACCGGGTGCTTTCTTGCCCCCAGTTTCTCTCTAAGCGGATCAAGGATCGGAGGGGCATTGCAAGAGACCGCCACTGGTGCTATAGCTGTCTGGGAGCTCACATGCAACGGGACTGCCAACAGCAACGGCCATGCCCAATTTGTAGGGGTAACCACCTGGAGATTTTGTGCGCCAACAAGAATGGTGTTGGTCGCCAGGTGGAGAGTGAGGGCGCGCCCCGCACGGGCGGGGGCGCTCTTACCAATCGCTCCCCGGATTATTTGCGTCGGTCCCCTGATCAGGGCCATGAATCCCGACGCGTCCGGATTTCGACCCCGCCTATGGGGGCTTCACCCCCCCGTGAGGGGGGCGCCAACCCCCCTCGACGTTCTGATGGGAGATTTGTGTCGGGCCCGTCTACGGTTCGACCTACCCGCTATTCACCTCCGCTTCATGAGTGGCCACACCTCGAACGCCGCCCACCTCGAGCGGGTCGACAGCAGTACTACGACCTACCGACCTCAGCCCGTATGACTAGGCCCGTGCTGCCGCCACGAGATGACGCATGGGTTTACCCAAATGGAGGTCCGTCCCACTCACCTTTGGAGGTTCCCCCTGAGTCTCAATATGAGATTCCCCGGTTAGAGGACGGGTTTGATGAGGACGACCACCAATAGGTAGTTGCCGCCCTAGCCCCCACCACAGCAACTTCTCCTGAGACCTTGAATCTCCGGCAGTCTGTCTGTCAGACCATTCTTTTGCCGACTGTCTCAGTGAAGGTATTCAACCCGAAGGGTGAATTTTTAATCGTTCGCGCCCTTTTGGATTCGGGTTCACAGCGCTGTATTGTTTCTTCTCGTTTGGTGGGTGAGCTAGGGCTCCCTTGGAGTCCTCGAACAGGACGGGTGATTGGTATCGGGGGTATAGAGCCCTCGACTCCTACCGGGGAAGCGGAATTAATGTTTGGCCCCGTTACGGGCAATTTTAGGGTCTTGGTCAAGGTGTCAGTCCTTGACAATATCTTAGGTCCCCTACCGCAGGTCCGAATAGCTGACGCTGCGGTGTCCTGTGCATCAGGCCTAAACCCAGCTGACCCCCACTGGACTGAACCCGGTCCTACGGACCTTTTGTTGGGTTCCGACGTGTTGGGCCTGGTCTTGTCAGGGGAAATTAGGGTTTTGCAGAAGGACGGCCTATGTGCCATGTCCACTATATTCGGTTCTAGCTTTTTTGGACCCGTGCTATGGTCTTCGGACCTACCGGTGCTGGACCAATTGCAAGCAGCCGGCTTGACGCTGTCGGACGTGGTCCAGCGCTTTTGGGAAGTTGAGGAGCCACCGCATGCCGCACGAGTTGACCCTCTTGACCTTGAATGTGAGTTGTTTTATCAAAACAACACAGGCCGCCGTGTTGATGGGCGATTTGTAACTCGCTTGCCCTTTCTCGCTTCTCGCCCCCCGCTTGGTCAATCGCGGGCCTTGGCGGAAAAGAGGCTCTTGTCCATGGAACGGCGCATGCGGCGCGACCCCACCTTCCGCTCCAAGTACGTTGAATTTATGCGCGAGTACGAGGGCCTGGGGCATATGTCACCATCATATTTTGATTGGCGCGCACACGAGCACTACTTCTTACCCCACCATGCCGTCTTGAAGACCCCTGGGGGGAAGATTCGAGTGGTTTTTGACGGCTCCGCGGCCACATCCAACGGGGTGACATTGAACCAATGCTTGCACTCCGGTCCTAAGCTGATCAAGGATATCTCCGATATCCTCACGCATTTCCGCCGGCATCAAATTGTTTTCGTAGCTGACATCAAGATGATGTTTAGACAGTCGATGGTACATCGCGATGATCGGAGATACCAAATGATTCTGTGGCGCGAAAATCCTAATGAGCCAATGCGTGTCTTTGAATTGAACACCACGACCTATGGACTCAAGTCAAGCCCCTATATTGCTATCAGAACCTTGTTAGAACTAGCTAACCGGGAGCGACTGAATTACCCTCGCGCATCAGCCACCTTGGAATCGTCAGTCTATATGGACGATATTTGCACGGGAGCCTCGAGCGTTGAGGAAGCTCTGACTCTTCGCGATGAGTTGATTGCAATACTGAAGTCCGGAGGTTATGAGTTGGGCAAGTGGTTGCCAACTCCCCTCACGTCTTGAAGGATCTTCCGGGAAAGGATCAGCAGGATCCTCATATTTTTGAAAATCCCGAAAATCCCAATTTGCTGACGGTCCTTGGAATACAGTACCAGCCCGTCCAAGACGTTTTCACCTACCGGGTCAAATTAGACCCACCTCCTAAGGTCTGGACTAAGCGTTCCGTATTGTCTACGGTTGCTCGCACCTTCGATCCCAATGGATGGATCACTCCCGTAATATTTTTGGCTAAATGTTTCCTCCAGAAGCTTTGGATTGCTGAACTCGGTTGGGACGAACCACTCCCTGGGAAGTTATTGAAGGAGTGGAACTCCCTTGTGTCTTCACTTCCTGAAGTTAACCGAATTTCCATGCCTCGACGCTTCCTACCAACAGGAAGGTGTCATGCCAGTCTCCACGGGTTTTGCGACGCCTCCGAACGAGGATACGCCGCCGTGGTATATTTGAGGACTGTCGATGTCGCCGGTGAGGTCGCGACGCATCTCGTCTTGGCAAAAAGCAAGGTGGCCCCTATTCGGTCACGGTTAACTATCCCGAAATTAGAATTGTCTGGCGCCGCCCTTCTGGTACGCCTCTTGAACCACGTCCGCTCCTCTTTGGCATCTGCGGTCGATCTGACCGACGTTTATGCTTGGACGGACAGTGAGATTGTCCTTTGCTGGCTACGAGCCGCGCCTCACAACTTAGAGGTCTTTGTTGCGAATCGGGTCTCCCAAATTCAGAGCTCTGCAGTACCGGTGATTTGGAGACACGTACCCGGAGAACTGAACCCGGCCGATTGCGCCTCCCGCGGCTGTGAGGCCTCTTCACTGGTTCACCATCACCTTTGGTGGGATCCAAGTTGGCTATCCCAATCCGAGACGACTTGGCCTCAAAATAGGTTTTCCGCTCCCGAAGTATTGCCGGGCTTAAGAGTCGGAGTGGTTGAGGATAAACAGATCCCCGACTCGAACTTTCTTTTGAACCGTTACAGTTCCCTTGATAAACTAATTGGTGTTACCGGTTGGATTCGACGTTTTATCCATAATGGGCGGAATTCAGAAAATAAAAATTTGAGTCCTGTGCTTTCCCCTCTTGAACGCCAAGACGCCCGGAACTACTGGGTGCGTGTGGTTCAGGTGGAGCATTTTTCATCCGTGATTGACACTCTAAAGAGAGGTTTAGTTTTGAAGGGCCCTCTGGCTCGCCTAAGCCCTTTCTTGGACAATAACGGAATGCTACGCGTTGGAGGACGCCTCAAGAATTCCAATCTGCCCTATGGTGCTCGCCACCCCCTTTTGCTACCTAAGGACGGCACCTTTGTCAAATTGCTAGTGACACACTACCATCTTAAAAATGCCCACGCTGGTTGTAATGCACTCTCGGCTATTTTACAGCGCGAGTTTTGGATTCTGGCAGGGAGACGCACCATCCGGAACGTCACTTTCAAATGTATTCCGTGTTACCGCTTGAAGGCTAATACTTCACAGCCGATGATGGGTGATCTGCCCTCCGACCGCGTTCTAGCCACTCGACCCTTTGCTGGGGTTGGCACTGATTTTGCTGGCCCGTTTGCCATCAAGAGCTCTAACCTCCGCAACGCCAGATCGCTCAAGGCCTACCTCTGCGTTTTTGTATGTCTCGCTACCAAGGCGGTACATTTAGAACTTGTGAGTGCCTTAAGCACTGAAGCTTTTGTAGCCACGCTAGGTAGATTTGTCTCCCGTCGAGGATTGCCTGACCTGATTCGCACGGATTGCGGCACCAATTATAAGGGCACTGATAGATATTTAAAAGAGATTGTCGAATTCCTGTCTAGCAATAAGATTAGATTAAGTACAGCATTGTCCAAGATGGGGGTAACCTGGAAGTTTGACCCCCCAGCTTGCCCTCATTGGGGTGGAATATTCGAAGCTGTGGTTAAGGTGGCCAAGACTCATCTCCGGCGCGTTATAGGCGAAACTGTCTTAACCTTTGAAGAACTCGCCACCGTGTTTTGCAAAATTGAGGCTGTACTCAATTCTCGGCCACTCTGTCCCCTCTCATCTGACCCAAATGACCTGGAGGTCTTAACTCCCGGTCATTTTCTGATTGGTCAGCCCCTTAACGCTCTACCCGAATACCCCTTCAGGGACGTGAAGGTCTCACGTTTGTCCCGGTTTGAGCTGCTGCAACAGATGACTCAGAGTTTTTGGCACCGTTGGTCACTAGAGTATTTGCATCTTTTGCAGCAGCGGGTTAAGTGGGCTGACAAATCTGATCCACCCAAAGTTGGTGACCTAGTGCTGATTAAGGAACCTAATTTGTTGCCTTTATACTGGCGCCGTGGGCGCATTCTTAAGCTGATCTACGGGTCTGATGGGGTTCCCAGGGTTGCCGAGGTAATGGTCGGAGACTCTGTCTTGCAGCGAGCCGTTTGCTCCTTATCACGTTTACCTATTTACTAGTAAGTGGACGTAAATCCTTACGCCCACGGGCGGGGGGATTGTTCGCGCCATAATTCCTTGTTCCATGGTCGATGGCGCCAGCAACCTCTTTGGCTCGCAATGAAATTGACAGATGACACTTGACAGGAAAAAACTTGCCGCGTTTTTGGGTGTGGTTGGCAAGTTCCCTTTTGCTTTTTGACAGCTAATACGTATTCACAAAAATTCCGGTCGTCTCGCGCACGTTTTTGCTATTTTTAGTGTCTAGATTTAGTTGATTTTACGCTTTGTTGCGCCGTTAAGCGGCCTAGGTGTCGACCTAGCTATAAGCACCATTGTTAACGTGTTGTCCGTAACAAAAGAACCTTTGGAACCCGCCGGTTTTCGCTCGCCAACGCGATCGGCGGAAGTGTAAGATTTTGGACCCTAACTAGTGACAAGCCGAGTGTACAGTGCCACGCCAACCCAGCGTCTTCAGCAGGCCATAGCTGGCTGTCTGCCTGCTACTGCTAGCGGTCTGAGAAGTTCACATTACACTAAACACCACAATACACCACACCACCACTCTCATACCATCTCAGGCCCTATACAAGGAGGACTGCTGCAAGGAAGGTCAGTGCAACCCCATTAAGTTACGTCGAGAACAAATCTGACCGCGGAGAAAGGCCCTTAGAGCAGCGACCCTGGACTCAGGTTATAGCTGATGGGCCCCTATATCTCGTGTTCCAGGCCTTGACTCGCTGGCCAAGCCGTTGGCCTCAACAGTTAGTTTTTTTTAATCGCGTATCTTTCTGGAGTTGATGACTGAATTATGCCTGACTTAGCCCCAACGGAGATTGCCAGGGCACTCGAAATGCGAAGAAATGGTCAAACCTACAGAGTGATATCCAGAGATCTTCGTCGACCAGTTTCAACGATCCATCGCAGTATCCAACAGTTCAGGGAGACCGGTACTTATGTGAGAAGAGCAGGACAAGGCAGAAAAAGACGCACTTCGAGTAGGGATGATCGTTTCATTCGGCTTCGTGTACGTAGGAATCCTCGTTTGACGGCCGTCCAAGCCCGACATGAGTTAGAAGCAGTGCGGGGTGTAACCGTAAGTGAGCGTACGGTACGAAGAAGGCTCGAAGAAGCTGGTTTGGGTTCATTTGTGCCCGCCAAGGCTCCAAGGCTCGAGGTAAATCATCGTAGAAACAGGTTAACTTTTGCTCAGGAACATCGACTTTGGAACGCGGACCAATGGAGTAAGGTATTGTTTAGTGATGAGTGCAGAATTCTCTTAAATCAAATTGACGGCAGGCAAAGAATATACAGACGCAAAGGAGAACGATACATTCAGACAAATTTTGAAACTACAGTTGCATACGGTGGTGGATCAATAATGGTTTGGGCGGGCATTTGTTTGGGAGCTCGCACAGACTTGGTAGTGATTGACAGAGGGAGTCTGACTGCAGACCGCTATATCAGAGAAGTTTTAGAAGAAAATGTCGTACCGTTTGCCCCATATATCGGTGACGATTTTGTTTTTATGCAGGATAATGCTCGGCCGCATACCGCTCGGGTAACTCAAGCTTATCTTAATGATATGAATATCACTGTTATGGAGTGGCCGGCGAGATCACCGGATATGAACCCAATAGAGCACGTTTGGGACTTGCTGAAAAGAAAAGTTAAGTCCAGAATTCCAGCTCCTGCCAACGTGGGAGAACTGCGAATCGCCGTAGTTGAGGAATGGCGGAGACTATCCCAGGAGACCATCGATAACATCATTCTCAGTATGCCTAGACGGGTAGTAACTTTAATAAGAGCACGTGGAGGAAATACGCGATATTAATCACCATTTTTCTAATTTAATTAATTGTTATTTTAATATTAAATTTCACTTTTCCCGGTTACATGAAAAGTTCAAAAATGTACAATTTTTCACAAATAGCCTTTACTCGCAAAATCTGTTCTTAATGTGATCTCATTTTAAGTAAAACAAATGAAACTTTAAATAACAAAAGAAGTGTAGTAAGTAGATTTTAAAATAAAACCATATTTTTTTAATTATGGACCTTTTTTTATGTTCCGCTAAATATGCCGGCGAGTTTATTAGGGCTTCCAAAAAAAAAATATATACTTATATACAAAAATAGGTGTATGTATGTATGTCTGTATGCACTTATGTATTTTTGGATATAATAAATCGGATTGGGGTCATTATTTTTATTTGCTTACTTTACTTTAAAATCGGTTCAGTAGTTTTCAAGATAAGGACACTTTTCCCTTTTCAGTTAATCTTTATTTCGGTACTAGCTGATGCCCGCGACTTCGTACGCATGGATTTAGTTTTTAAAAATCCCGCGGGAACTCTTTCATTATCCGAGATAAAAAGTAGCTCTCCCGGTCTGAGGAACCACTACTACATCCATTTCTATACCCATGCAAACTCTTTCATTATCCGAGATAAAAAGTAGCTCTCCCGGTCTGAGGAACCACTACTACATCCATTTCTATACCCATGCAAAAAATCGCATCAATCCGCTGTTCTGTTGCGACGTGATTGAAGGACAAACCAACAAACAAACACACTTTCGCATTTATAATATCAGTAATGCTTTATTATAACACTTTTTATAATTGTCAAATTTTTTACCATACTTAACCAAAGACAAAATTACGTTTAACTGTCATTTACGTTTTGTTATTCCACTGTCATTTGCGTTTTGTTATTCCATGTCAGATGCGTTTTTCTTATACCACGTTTTATAGTGACTTGACGGAAACGCGGTCGAACGGGATAAAAAGTATCCTATGTCCGTCTCCTGGTTCTAAGCTACCTCTCCACCAATTTTCAGCCCAATCGGTTCATCCGTTCTTGAGTTATAAATAGTGTAACTAACACCACTTTCTTTTATATATATATATTGAATATTATTTAGTATAATGTATATTTGGTTCAACTTTTCTTAAATTATAGCTTGTTTGCGTTAGTGAAAAGTCAAAGGTGCGATCTCCGACCGACCCCACGTCCTACCATAGGAGGCCGCAGTCCTAACCTGTCCTGTCACGACTGACAGGAATAATAAATAATAGATGTACATCACAGATGTGCATAATTAAACTAAATTATATAATTATAATATAATTAAAATTTAATTTCAGAATCAAACGTGATCTGATCTTCAAATTTTTTACGATTTTTTTATGATTGACTGTCTGATAAAATCTTGTTCTGGCGGGAACATGATACCTAGTGCTGATTGTAGGTATAACTAATTTTAATAATGAATGTGTTAAAGCAGGAAACTGTGCTATAATTAAAAACCTGCGCAGTAACAAGCCGGCCATACACGGATAGCTTCTAGCACACACACAAATCGTGGCAATTTTGCATCAGATAACAGCTCTCAATTGCGTTAGGAAAACAATCAATATCCCTGATCGTCACAAACAGCATATTCACACTAATGAATATTATCATTATGATTATGTGCCTCTGTCTGTCATGTCTTAAAAGGATTATTTGAATATTAGTATTCAATTCGATGGGTAGCCTAAGTATGTCATACTCTCTATAAACATTTCCGTGGTGGTGTCGTGTGCTCGTGAACGGGTGCCACCGGTGGGAATGGGGCTTCTTATTGCCTGCCCGTCTTAGCGTAAATATGCATTTTTTGGAAGTTCCCCTGTACTGCATACAGTGCATACATAGCATAGTACTTATAGGGAACTATATTGTAATTCTCTTTTCTTCTCGGCAGGAAGGGCATTCCGAACCAATGCATAATGGTAGATCATTTGACTATTCAAAAGCACTTGTAAAAGTTTATTTGAATAAAAAATATTTCTATTCCATTATATTCTATTTGTCTGTCTTATTGTTCTCTTTGGCCCCAAAACTGAATAGATTTCAACGCTGAAATCGGAAATGTATAATTTCTACAGTCATAAGGATTTATTTCTGTAATAAATTTTATAATACATTCCTTGGATTTCAATACATTTCCTAAACGGCGATCGGAAATGTCTTAAATTTGGGATGTTGGAAGCTTGCGGCAGGATAATTGGTGTGATTGTTCTTTTAAATGGGCTACGCCAGAAGCTTGTTAAGGAGTTTTTGATTGAAACGAGCCTATGAGGACAAGTGGAGCAAAGGGGGGAGTAGCCAGCGAAGCGAGCCGGCGGTCTCTGTAGAGAAACGAAGGATGCTTTACAAAACACTGCGGGGTAGGACAGATAAGAATCTGTGTAGACTTGGGTATATACCTCTCCTCATGCCATTTAGGAAATGCATACAATGCTAATGTAATAACGTACCTTTGATAATAAATTATTAATTTACATATTTCCTGAATCAGGCGGAATCGTATGCATTTCCTGGGAATTCTATACAATTCATAGGATTCATCATATCATATTATATATACCTACATTATACATTTCCGGTGACATATACAACATTGTTGATTGTTGTATTATAATTTAATAAAAAAAAAACTTTTTAAAAAACCGCCTTCAAACACTCGTGCCGCTACAAGGTATATAGTTTATAGTTGAGTTTTTAAAACCGCTCGACCGATTTCGATAAAATTTAAATGGGACCACCTGGAAAGTATACCTACCCTTTCAAACAAAAAAAAAAAAAGAATTTTCCAAATCGATTCAGGCGTCTTCGATTAATCGGTGAACATACATAAAAAAAATTGAGAACCTCCTCCTTTTTAGAAGTCGGTTAAAAATATAGTTAATGGACCTTCGAATGAAGCACATATTAATAATATCGATCGGATTTCACTTGAGATTTGAGAAGTTCGTTTCATCTCATATTAAGTTTAGGTATTATATTATATCGTAGACTGCCTCGTGTACACGGCGAAGGCTAAAGTCTAAATTAAATCAAATTTAAAGTAATAAAATTAAAGTAATAATTTAAATCTTGACTCGAGACTGCTTGAACTTTAAAAAAAAAATTAGCATGAATAGTTCGGTCTGACTGTGTATAACCGGTGTTTTTAATGCAGTAAGGATGTTAATGTGTATAATTAATATTACTTTTTGTACATTATGATAGCAAACGAGTAGATAAACCTTAGTATCATTTCCTGACTGCATGAGTTTTTTTGCCTTGATCTCATGAAATATTATAGATCATGATAAAAAGATAATACTAATTCTCTGAAATCCGAATGCATTATAAACCAGTATCATTATCATTACATCATCAGCAAACCATTAAGGGCTCACAACTGAGTGCAGGTCTCCTCTGACTTCGCACACCTTTGAGAACATTATGGAGAACTTTCAGGCGTGCAGGTTCCCTCGCGATGTTTTCCTTCACCGTTGAAGCGTGTGATATGTAATGCTTAAATCCACGTAACATCGAGAAGTCCGAGGTACGTGCTCGGGATCGAATCTGTGAGCTCCGAATAGAAGACCGTAGTTTTAACTACTAGACTATCACTTCTCAAAACACTATTAAAATCAACATGAAATGTGGTACTTAGTTGATTTTTAGCTTTAAAGTCCCTAGTGGGTAGCAAGGTGATCAGTTTCAGCAGGCCTAGCATACACGTCGAAGTGATATCTCGCGTAGAGACAGAGATATTGTCGATGTAGACTGGTTTCTCGTTTACTCTTTTAAACTTCAAAATTCGAGAAAATGACGTCGCCACTCGCTATGTTAGAGTTCGTAGAGAAAAATAGAGAAAATAATTTTATCTTTACTTTTGACGTAACGAGACGAATCATGGTGTGCAACCATGTTAGAGATAAAGAGATAATACGAGAAAAGGGGTAGACAAAATTTTCTCGCGCGTGCATGCTAGGCCTGCTGGTCATGAAGCTGCTCTGAACAAAACTTTTCAACCGACGTGTGAGCACAACACAGGCTGTGCACTCCTCCTTCAATCTCATAGTCCGATGGCATAATATTATGTCAAATCGAAATGACCAGCCAAAGATAAAGCTTATGTATAGTACACTAGCTGATGCCCGCGACTTTGTCCGCGTGGATTTAGTTTTTAAAGTCCCTCGGGAACTCCTTGATTTTCCGGGATAAAAAGTAGCCTAGATGTTGACCCGAGTAATAAGCTACCACGGTATAAAATTTTGTAGAAATCTGTGCGGTAGTTTTTACGTGAAAGAAGGACAAACAAACAGATAAAAATTAAATAAAAATCTGTTTTGGGCTCAGTATCGATAGTAAAGCATCCCCCAATTAAAATTTTCAAAATATATTAAATGTACAGAAATCTTCCAGTTACAGTTTTATTATATGTATATAGATATGGCAGGGGGTGTAACACTGCCAACATCATACCTATAGTATATTCGACCGAGCGAAGCGAAGGTCTTTGAGTTAACTAGAGCGATTTGCACTTGTCCGTCCGTCCGTCCGTCCGTCCGTCCGTCTGTCAGAGCCTTATAACTTTTGAATTACTGAACGTAATTACTTCAAATTTAGATATAATATGTAAACCGATGGCCTCCAGCCGAAAATGGCTTAAAAAGTTATAAAAATCTTTATTTCAGGGGGGCTCTCATAGAAGCGAATGCGAAGTAAAAAAAAAAATATCGCGTTACATAAAATTGTTACGTATCATTTTAAAGATAATTTTGAACTGAGTACAAAAATATTTTTTTTTTAATTTTTCCCTTAAAATTGACGAAATGGGGGGCTTTCAAAGTGGCGATTTTATACGCTCGCTTGAAGACGCTCCCTAAGAAAATCCGCTATGGATTTTCAAACTGATTTTATGTTTTTAGGTCACTTATATCCTGTACTTGAACAACAAATACTAAAATTATATGAATATTATAAAGAAACGAGATTATTTAATTTTTAATGTACATCAGTAATTCATATAGCATCAACATAGCTTCACAATAATGCTAATAGATGGCGCAGTCAGTAACTATTCCCATGGAACTACGAGTTACGACTAACGACCTATCCCAAAAACAGTTTTGCGTCGACCATTATTATTTAGTTACTTATTATAATACAATAATTGTATTGTAATTTTTTTTGTACCATATTATTCAATTAAAATTATTTTTTAGTTAAATTTTAGTTAAATATTGTATATTTTCTATTCGCGTCGATAGATGACGATTTGTACAGATGCCCGTAACCCGGTTTCACTCGTTAGTACCTACATAATAATTCAATGTTTTCACTAACGTTCCCTAACCTTTACGGGCTACCTATAAGTTAGGTGATTGATGTTTTCTGTCAACTTATTTATCACGATCCTGTACGGGACACCTAAAAGGATATTGGGACGGATGTTAGGACTTAGGATTGTATTTAGGAGCTACCTACGTTAAGAGACTCCTACTTAGGGGATGATTTAGGTATGTTTGGTGAAAACGGGCATATCAATAATGTCAGTTTTGGTTATCATGTATCGATTGAATGAATAATCATGGGATACCGTTACCGCGAGGTCTCAGTTCGGGGCGAACAACTAGTTATGTAGTTAAATAACTTAATAACTCCTAGCTTTCTCTATTTTCATAAAGTGACTGCTGCTGAGTGACTCAGTTTTTTTAAATTCTATGACAAGATTGTCCTTGACTGCGATTTCACCTGATGGTAAATGACGATGCAGTCTAAGATGGTAGCGGGCTAACTTGGAAGGGGTAAGGCAGTGTACATTCATCCCATACCCCTAATCAGTTTCTACATGCCATCGTACCGGAACGCTAAATCGATTGGCGGCACGTCTTTGATGGTAGGATGGTAACTAGCTACGGCCAAAGCTTCCCACCAGACCAGACCAGATACAATTATTGAGGAATTATAATTGTATCTGGTCTGGGAATTGAACACAGGAACTTCCAGTATTAAGACCACAGCGCTCACCAATGCGCCACGGAGGTCGTCTGACTGAGTTTTCACGGCGCGGTTCTCACCCGCGCCCGCAGCAGTTGCGGTACCGCTGTTTTATTTCAATACTTACGACACCGCAGGTTTATGCGGTCCCGCAGCCGCCGCGGTTGCGGGAAAGGACCTCGGAAGGAGAGAAAACCTCCCGCCTACGTCTACGTCGCGTCGCTCGGTCGGGTCGCCCCGAGTCCGCGCGACCGACCGCGGTCGGTCGCGCGGACTCGGGGCAGTCCGCGGGCGACGACCTTTGAGTATTAAGGATGATCGCCAAGCTCGCGGGCCACCGCAACCCGCGCGGTTCTGCTGCGGGCGCCGCGAGCAACCGCGCCCGCCGCGGGCGCGGTTGCTCGCGGCTTCCTTTGTTACATAGGTGCTTAAAATCTATGAATGTGGACGGCTGGAAAAGTTATAACTGCGTTCCAGCCAGTGTGTGTGTGTGTGTGTGTGTGTGTGTGTGTGTGTGTGTGTGTGTGTGTGTGTGTGTGTGTGTGTGTGTGTGTGTGTGTGTGTGTGTGTGTGTGTGTGTGTGTGTGTGTGTGTGTGTGTGTGTGTGTGTGTGTGTGTGTGTGTGTGTGTGTGTGTGTGTGTGTGTGCGTGTGTGTGAGTTAATGCGTTTGAATATTATTTATTGTTGCTGTACTATTTAAGTATGTATAAAATTCTTTCGGTCTCTTCATAGGAGAGTGATTGTAGCTACCTACTTAGAACATTTTGATTTACAGGAATGACTTGTTATAGGATAGATATTTAATAATTTATTGACTCTGTTGTACAGTAAGCAGCTTAAATTTGCTGCTTCACTTTCCATACAAATCTGCATTCTACGGAGGCCGCGGGCCCGCGAAAATACTGCAATGTGACGATCGCAATCGCCAGTGTGGTTAGTACAAGATTTGATAGTTAAAGAACTATAAATAGTAAACTATGACATTACCATCAAAGTAAAATAAACCATAACATTATTAAATTAGAGCTCGATTTCGTGTATGTATTCTTATAACGAAACGAAAACGCTCTTGTAACGAAAACGCAACAAATTAAAATTATCTGTATTGAATTTGTGACTTTAAATCGATACTTTTGTGGTTCATTTTACTTTGATGCTAATTGTCATCGTTTACTATTACGATCAAACGAATTAAAACTCGGACTAACCGCACTGTTCTCGGTTGGTACTCTCTTGCTATTGGTTCTTCTTCTTCTTCATCAACCTATAGACGTCCACTGCTGGACAAAGGTCTCCTGCATAGACTTCCACAGGCTTCGGTCTTGCGCCGCTTGAATCCAGCGGCTCCCGGCGACTCGTTTGATGTCGTCGGTCCACCTGGTGGGGGGTCTGCCAACACTGCGTTTCCCGGTGCGGGGTCGCTACTCCAACACCTTGGATTTGATTGCTATTGGTTAAACGCCACAAATTCAGTCAGTCAAAGATAATTGCGATTGCCACACTGACGCAATTATATTTTTAGATAATCCCACAACAGCTTTTCTAGATAGCGACCCGCAGTGTTGTGATTAAAAGTGAAACGTTCTAGAAATCTCAATTCCAGCAGCTTAGTAACCGTGCGGGTATAAATTGTTTACATTTTCACTGGAGACCCGTTCTGTGACTCAGATAACGTGAGGTCGGGCAAAGAGCATTAGTATTCTGCGCTCGGCACAGCGATAAGTCGATACGATTCATAGGAAAACTTTCTAAGAAATAATCTTACTCATTATATAACTGTAACTTATGTACTGCGCACAATGAAAATAATATTACAAAGCGAACTAGAATCTTAACCCTAACACATATCTACCTATACTATCCTGAATCCCTAAGAATCCCTAAGAATCCCTAAATTCAGCAGTGGATGAAGTAGTCTAGGATGGCTGTCTTATAGAAAAACTGCGATGAAACATAACACAATCTCACATAGACTGATTTGATATAATACGGAAACTAAGTGTTATAGATTTATTTTAGTTTTTTTTCTACTAGAAGAATTTCAGTTAAAGTTATGTATGTTCAAGTTAAATATAATTAAGTCAGTTTTAAGATTACTACATAATATTTTTTGTCATTTAATAAAGTTTGCAAGTATAATAGACTTTTTAATTACCCTCTATGAATCTACCCCATGGTGTATGAAAGTTCCCCACCTGCTGTTTAGTACAGCAGGTACCCCACACGTGGGGTGCATTCGTACAAATAAGTATCTTATCCTAGAAAAATCGCTATAACTTTTAAACCTTTTGACATAACAGTTTCACACTTTTGCGTAATGAACTACGATATATTTACTACACATACTGCAAAAACTGGATAATTTAATCAGCATCTTAAAATAAAAAATAAAAATGTAAAAAGTTTACGAAGGGTGACCACCTTCCCTACCCGTTGAATCTCTAAGGGACATCACGAGAAAACTTTTTCTCGTAGCGCGCATGTTAGCCCTACAGGAAGACGTTGCGCGTTGTGAAAAGGATTCGGTTTAAAACTTTATCCTAGAATGATAAACCTAGAAATTAATAAAAGCCAGATAGCCCAAAATGAAGATTAATAACATCTTCATTCGAATTAATATACAGATTTAATGGGTAACATTAAATGTATTATTTTTGGTTAATGTCTGCAGATTGCAGAAAAACTATACTTTTGTAATTTTTTGCAGGGTAATTAGTGTTAATTACTTAGTACGGTAGTTATTAAATTAAATCAAAAATCTGCATTCAAATACGATAATTAAAATATATTTTTATCTCTACTTGTTCCAGAATGATCTAAAATAAATTAATTCAATAAATAGGTATTACTAGCTGATGCCCGCGACTTCGTCTACGTGGATTTAGTTCATAACATCCCACGGGAAATCTTTGTCACCCTCCAGGTTCTCAACTATACCTATCCAATAAATCACGTCAATCCGTAGCTTTGTAGCAGGAAACATTTGATCGTCTTGCTCGCGGCATTGTTAATGATGATTCAAAGAGAAAACATATTACTGATGATATTATCAATTACGTTAAATTATAATTTTTATAATTGTTTTTACCATAATTTTCTACCATAATTAACCAAATACAAAATTACGTTTAGCTGTCATTTATCTACGTTTTGTTCTTCCACTGTCATTTTCGTTTTTTTATTCCATGTCAGATGCATTTTTGATAAACCAGGTTTTATATTGACTTGACGGAAACGCGGTCGAACGGGATAAAAAGTATCCTATGTCCGTCTCCTGGTTCTAAGCTACCTCTCCACCAATTTTGAGCCAAATCGGTTTATCCGTTCTTGAGTTATAAATAGTGTAACTAACACCACTTTCTTTTATATATATAGATAGATATACCTAGGCACAATGCAACATGGGAATTGCTTTTGAAATCGGTAAAATAAATATCTATAATAAATCTTTTTTACAATTTAGAAAAAACATTTTCATATATCTACTTGCATTCTTGCACATATGAAAATTTAATAGAATTGACATTATATAACAAATAAAATGAGTATGAATAATGTATGAATTTAAAAATCGGCCAAGTGCGAGTCCGGCCTCGCTCTTTTAGGGTTCCGTTTAAAAAAAAATTAAATAAAAATATTTCCGTGTACCCATGGAAATATTATAATTTCATTTTTAGGGTTCCGTACCAAAATGGTAAAAATGGAACCCTTGGTGAGACTTTCTCCGTCCGTCCGTCCGTCCGTCCGTCTGTCACAGTCGATTATTTCAGTAACTATTAAAGCTATCGACATGAAATTTGGCATAGTTGTGTATAATAGTGGCCCAACATCATTGGAATAAAGAAAAATCGAAAATTATTTTTAGTTTTATTAAAAAAAGGGGGAAAATAACTATACCGAGTGGGGTATCATATGAAAGGCTTTTACTTGTGCATTCTAAAACAGTTTTTTATTTATTTCTATGTATAATAGTTTTTGAGTAATCGGCCAAAATGTCGAAAAAAATACCGTTCCCCCCCCTTATCTCCGAAGTTTACCAATCGAAAAATCTGAAATAATTATGGTCAATAGAGGTTTATGTATATTTTACAGGAAAAATAAAACCAACGCTCTAACTAGCATAGTTTTTTTATATTAACAATAAACCTCTACAAACAAAGTTAACGATAAATAAGCAAAATAATATAATATTATCGTTTTACTCTTACTTTTGGAGTACGGAACCCTCGGTGCGCGAGTCTGACTCGCACTTGGCCGGTTTTTTTAATTTAATTTAATTTTTGTTATTTGTTGTTATAGCGGCAGTAGAAATACATAATATGTGAAAATTTCATCTGTCTATCTATTACGGTTTACGAGATACAGCCCGCTGACAGACGGACGGTCGGACGGACGGACGGACGGACGGACAGCGTAGGCTTAGTAATAGGGTCCCGTTGGTACCCTTCAGGTACGGAACCCTAAAAATTGATAGATTTAAGTATTTAATTTTGTATGACTGTACTTTTGCATGCTACTCTGTGGCAGATTGAAGCGCTTAGATAAAATTGTAGAAGATCCAATTGCTCAATCTGGCAAATAAATAATTTGAATTTGAATTTTTTTTAATCCGTCAAAATCGTCTAAAACTTTAAAAAGGAATTAATAGATAAGTTAAAATGATTTTAACTTTATTTTACTAGGTAATTTTATTTTATATTTTATATGCTCTAACATATTATTTTATCTATGCACAAATAGGTTTGTGCATAGATAAAATAATGTTGTTTGTGCGGTGACAAAGCCTAAGTAGTTATAATAAATACCTTGCAAAATAGGTATTAATAGAAGAGATTAATGAATTGAAAACAGCAACAACTCAAGGTCGGAAGACACCATGCGTGACACTGTAACGTGCGTTCTCGGAACTTAGTCACTAAAGTTGCGCGTATCGAAGCAAAATAATTATATTGCGGTATATTACAGTGATATACTTAGCGGTTACTATGTCTTCAGTCTTTGGTGAAAATCTGGTAAAAATCTGTGCAGTGATTTGTGAGATTAGTGCGCACAGATAGACAAATACCGGGGAGGTACTTGTTTACAATACGTTCCCGCAAATATGGTTGAGCGAAGCAACGCGGCTGGAACTGGATCATGCGTCATGCTCGTGAACGGGTGCCACCGTCGGGAATGGCTATTTTCTTTCTGTCCGTCTTAACATGTATTGGATTGTCGTACGCATTTTTGGAACTTCCCCTCAATGTGGAAATATTCTATTCTATTCTATTTTATCAAAGTTGAATATATGGGTTAAATCGGCTTGGCATCCAGCTGCCCACAAGATAGTATAAATAACTTATTTACTTACATTTTACAATGTAATATACATATTAATATTGTAAAATGATTATTTTGAAAAGAGCAACTGCTGAGTTTCTAGCCGCCTCTTCTCAGCAGAATCCGCTTAACCGGTGGTAGAGTCATGAGGTGTCGTAGGAGCCACGGGTTGGCCTACATGAAATAAATAATTTTGAATTTTAAATATTAGTACTAGTTCATTTTATTTTGTGTACTATTTGGGGTTAACTTTTTTGTACTTATATTTTGTATGCCAACACTGCGCCTTTCGACGCGAGGTAGCCACTCCAGTACCTTGGGACCCCAACGAACATCAGTTCTTTGAACTATGTGCCCCGCCCATTACTCGATGATCTGTGGCGGTGAATCTGTTTCTCCTAGGGACCTCCTCACTCCTGATTTAATCTCGCAGGAATACTCTCGCAGAGGGTAACTCCGAAACGACATTTACAAAGTATCCACAACCCCTCTTCCAATGCAAGTGATCAACTTTCACAACTTCACAAGTGATTTCACTATTGAAACAAGAAATAATACTACGAGTCGATTACTACGAGTAGGTACAATTGGGGTGGAACTTTTTAACATGCCAGGCGATGCAAGGTTTTGCTCTAGTTTTTGTCCATGATCTTTTGTTAATATTCCTTCAAAATGTCAAAACTGCTGAGGTCTTTTCTTGTAAGATTATTTAAATGATAAATAAACGGCCAAGTGCGTGTCAGGGTAACCGAAGAGTTCCGTAGTTTAGTAGCCGGTCACAAAAATTGTGCGTAGGTACGTACCTAGTTTTCATCTTGAGCAGGGCCAGAGTACGATCTCTAAGACGCTAAGCCTAAGACGTTTCTCTGAGAATCGACTTGTTTTAAGAATTGACTTGTTTACCTTTCTTCAGCTATAATTTTTTGTATATAAAGTTTATGATACGCAATAAAAATCGCAGACACACTTTCTTCTCCGCTCATTATCACCTCATTATTCAGATGTTTTTGCATTATGTTAATTAAGTAACTGTTATTATATGCTTATAATTGCTGTTTTTGTGAAAGTTTCTAAAACTAATATACTTATAACGTTAAGTGACCTTTTTCTAAGAAACTTTTTTTCTATGTATTTAGTCTAACGCTTACTGCAATCACACTTGGTAGGTATAGGTATGAAGATGCAGCGTAATAGTCAATAGTCAATTTATTGGTAAAATTATTTACAAGTCAATATGTATATAAACATAAAAACAATTATATGTTATAAAAAAGTATTTCACATTATTATTATAATAAACATTATATATTGTTATATAATTTTACAATCTAAGAATTCATTGTAGCTATAGAAGGACCTCTCGACAAGCCAGGTCTTCAGCTTATTTTTAAGGATCGAGAAACTGGATGCATTTCTGATTGTTAGGGGTATGCGATTGTAGACCACGCGTAATAAGGAGCACGCTTGCCTAGAGGATGCATATTTTAACTTGACTCGAAGGTACTCAAGTAATATAGTTAGTACGGCTTTTATTCTTGCCGGCTCTTCTTAGCTGAAACTGCTTTCCGAAACGGTGGTAGAGTCGTCATGACTCTACCACCGTTTCGGAAAGCAGTTGAAAAAGCAGTGTGATAAGAGCAGTGTCAAAAGCAGTGTGATAAGAGCTACAGGTTGGCCTACGCGAAATAAATAATTTTGAATTTGAATTTTGAAAAACAACAGCGGAAGGGAGTTCCAATTAATAGCGGTGCGTATCAGAAATGAGGAAGCTAAGTGCGTGCGGGGCACAGATTAATGGATACTACGTATGTGCGGGGTCGTGGGATGTTCAAAGGGTAACTAAAAATTCGTTGTCGCCTTGCAGCAGTATGTCTTAACTATGTCTTAAACCTAACATTAATGAATTTATTTTTATGTTTTTTTTCATGCAAATCTAAGCGGATTTTTTGAATAAATTACTGAAATAATAATTAAAAAAATGTGTCCGACTTGGCTCTTTGACATTTAATGTGAATAGAATTCTGAAACCTGTTTCTACAGTACTTTAGACGAATGCTTTTAAATGTTTTGTTATGCTTAGAACCTGTTCCAGATAAATGAGCGTGGAAGGTTCAACGTCTCATTAGACGCCATCTATAAGCTCAAGCAATATAATTTACTAGCTGATGCTCGCGACTTCGTCCGCGTGGATTTAATTTTTAAAATCCCGCGGGAACTCTTTGATTTTTCGGGATGTCTATGTCACCCTCCATGTTCTCAACTATACCTATCTAAAAAATCACGTCAATCCGTAGCTTTGTTGCAGCGTGATTGACGGACAAACCAACAAACAAACACGCTTTCGCATTTATAATATAGGTATTAGTAAGGAAGAATTAATACTACGATAATAAAGGCGATCTAATTAAATTTTAGAACACAAAAGCTACTATTGTGACTTAAATATGATACTTAGATATATTCTCTCGGGATGTTTTTTGTAGAAAATAATGAGTACTTTAATCATGTAGTACTTAATTTTATGTATCATCAATAGTTTACTCAGCACACGCCAAATAATGCATTTTACAGGCAAAATTTTGCTACTTTGCAATTGCAATTTTCTTAAGGATCCCTAAAATTTTTGAAAATAAATTATAGCCTATGTTACTTCCTAATAACTTAGCATTCATTCTATTGGTGAAAATTATAATATTAGTATAGAAGTATAAATAATATTATGTTGATGCCCGTAAAATATATGGGAATTTTAATTAATGGCGTCAAAATACTCAGCCGGGCCAGAGATTTTGAAAAATAATGGAAGAACATCGGGCTGTAACAAAGCGTAATTGGGTCGCGTCGTTATGAAAACGCCCCGTAATACGACTCAGCTGAGAAATTGTCTAAAAATGATTGCAACAATGTGACAATTGTGATCGCTTCTGATTGGCTGGGACTCTCTCGTAATTGGTTAAAATGCATTGATGCAGCAAAACATCTTGAATTCAGCCAACCAGAGTTTGTTGCGATCGTCGCACTGATACGATCATTTTTAGACAATCTCAGGCAGGTATCGCTGGTTGTACTAAGCGTGCAAAGACCTGGAAACCCTTAAGATACCTTATTGGCATGAAGCGGCACTGGTGAGGCATAAGTGGCAGCTTCTAGTGTCGAAGGCCAAGATCCAAAACGCGATCAAAGGTCAGAAACGCGATGTTACCCTTTAAATAAATTCAAGAACAAATCCATAAAGACGTTCTAATTCCTATTACACTCTTTGGAAGTTAATAATAATAAAAAAACCTTTAACTTTACGATATGAATGAATATTAAAAATATTTTTAGAGACCTTCCTCCACGCTATATTGAAATTTTGCACTTTAAATATTATGACTGCATGCTTGTGAAATGATTGCACGGTCAATTTGAATGCATAATATTGTAGTTTTAATTTTACAAAGTGGTCTACAAAAAGTAGTCAGCAAAGTTTTACTTTGTTCAACAAAATTGTTGAAGGATTTTTGTAAATCGAGACTCGTCTCGCTTACCAAGACAAGAAACGATTAGATGTATAGGAATGATCCAACTTAAAATTGTGTAAGCCATGACACGTGCCGATCGTTCATGCCATTGACTTACTGACTGACGATGTCCCAAAATGTCTAGTATGTCCACTGTCCAGTGTTACGTCCGTCATCCAGTCCCACAATGTCCAGTGTCCTAAATAAGTTCACTTATGACAATTTGACACACATACAAGGCTAGGAACATGCATTCAACTAAGACATTAGAGAAATAATGATTTTTCCATCATACCTATTCTAAAAACGAATATTGGCTTCAGAGGATAGCGGGAGCAAAATTTAATTTTAACCCCATGGGAATTTTCGTTTCTCTCTTCTGATTGGTCCGCGTTCGTGCTTTAGTATTAGTATGTGTTGAAATTCAAATATGTTTGAGAAGCTGTGGTCTTCGATAAGTCACGTTTTCAATTTGTGGATCAGATATACGCCCATACTGTATCCAACATAAATAATATAAATGTTTAATTATTTAATAATATTTTTTTTGTGTTTTATGTTATTAAAGTTTAACTTTCAATATACGATGTCTATACATCTACTATGTATGTTTGTTGATTCTCCTAGCTTTTTCTCATAGGTAATGATGAAAAATAGTGTGTGTGATTCGGGGCCAAAATATTTTGTTCTCGGGCGGCGTATATTGAATTCCTCGCTACGCTCAGGATTCTACTTTAGAATCCTTCCCTTCGCTCTGAATTCAAAATAACGCCCTCGTGGAACAAAAAATTTCTTTGGCCCCATATAGCACAAATTAACTATTGTGACCCGGTACGTACGATGTCGTGTAGAAATCGATTAGAGGTTATTAAAACTGCTCTATGGATAGCGTTTTTACTTTAGATCGCTTCCGTCTTCAATTCGTCACTTAGTTAGGTAACAACGAGGGCCCTCGTCATCGAATAAAATAAAATCCAAAGAGCATTTATAAATTTTGTATACACCATATTTGGAATAGTCCTTACCTTAACCTTAAACTATACACTAAGTATAACTAACTATAACATAACATAAATTGATATACGTTTTTGAACTTCGTTTTGCGATGTAAACAAATGAACAGAATGTTGCTATTTTTAAAATTATTAATAAATATAATACTTAAAAAATATACAAAATCTCCAAACCGCTGTTTCACATGGATTGCCTAATTAAACTTCATCTTACGATAAAACTGCTAATTTTCCTTGTAGCAAAATTTTTAACAATTCGCCTATTAAAATATTACTATATACCTATTATTTAGGATTTAATTTATTGTAAAATGTAACGTCGGGCTTACAATAAATAAAACTGGCCAAGTGCGTGTCGGGCTACGCGCAGTTTAGGGTTCCGCAGTTGAAAGTCTCAACATACAATTTGAGTTCCATGGTTTAAATACTATAATATACTACAAAATATGCAACTTACACTACGTGTAATATTTATCTTAGAAAAACAGAAAAACCGATATAACTCCTTCACTAATGAACCCTACTTAGCCGTGATAGTTTTCCTTTAAAATTCATTATATATACTACTGCTGTGAATTTTTTCTTGTATCCTATATACAACCATTTAGATGGCAGAGGGGCGGGGGGGGGACACTTGACTCTAATAAAATTTAGCACTTTAAAATATCATATTTCACAAACGGATCCCTGAATAGAAAAATGGTGTTTCCACACCCATAACGTTTTTGAAAGACCTATTCAACAACACCCCACACTATGGGATAGATGAGAAAAAAAAAATCATCCCCACTTTACATGTAGGGGAGGTACCCTAAAAAAAAATATTTTTCACAATTTTATTTCACCACTTTGTCGGCGTGATTAATATTTATACCCTTGTCAAATTACAGATTTCTAGTATCAATAGTCTCTGAGCTAAACCGCGGACAGACAGACAGACAGACAGACGAACGGACATGGCGAAACTATAAGGGTTCCTTGTTTACTACGGAACCCTAATAAAAATGTGTTCTGTTCGTGTCAGCTTCGTACCTAAGTGTAGACATTTATTTAGTTCATGGACCAATTATAAATCTTCAGAACATGCCTCGTAAATCATAAATATAATGGTAAAAAAACCACAATTAATTTTATTAGAAAGTTTGGAAGTTATAAGCGAACATACAGATAAACACGCTTGCATTGGAGAAGAAGCGCCAGAGATAAACTTCCAACCTTACACCAAGGGGATGAATAGTGAAAGCTTCCAACCAACGACGCAACGTACAAAATATTAAAACACACCTTTAAGTATGCTGATTTTGTTAAATCAACTTTTTTATTGTCTGTTCATGTTTTTATTGTTGTTGTTCATGTTGTGTTTAACTAATTAAAATTTATGTATTGCATACATACCCAAAACTCTTCTTCAATTTCAGTTCGAAAAAATGATCGCATCCAGACCCGTTGCTAGGAGGGGTTGAATTTTGTAAAATTTAAAAATGAAAAAAAATTTAAAAACGTAATTTTACATGTATGTTTATAGAAATGATATTATTACCAATTATGATAATTATTTAAATTATAATAATTTAATTATAAGATAATTATTTAAACGAAAGCTGCGACTTTCGTTTTAAGTTGACAAATATAATCAACTCAGCCGAGTGAATGAGAATACCATTCAGAATTATTAAAATCTGCACTAGTTACCCTTTGTCATTTACTCGTAAATATTCATTGTCTTATTTATAACATTGGGTTTTATCTTTGAACTTATTGTGAGACAGTCTCTACTTTTATTATAGTTTTCTTACAACAATTACTGTAAAGTAAAGAAAGAAATCAGTAATTACTTTTCTGGGATAAGAAATAAAATTATGTAGTTACTTTCTGCAGATAGGCTTTAAGCTTTGCACCAAAGTCAATTGAGTACCTAGTTGAGCTTGAGACCTCAATACATTTTATAGAATATACAATGATATTATATTAATATTTAGTTTGGAAGTATGAGTTTAATAGACAGCTCATGCACGCGTAGGTACCAATAGGTATAGCTGATCAAATTATTCACGTACTGTTCCAAAATAACTATTATCATAACTGGTACTAACTTTGGATACACACAATATAATCTTTGGAATATATTATAAAAGGAAAAGGTGACTGACTGACTGACTGATCTATCAACGCGCAGCTCAAACCACTGGACGGATCGGGTTGAAAGGCATACAGATAGCTATTATTACGTAGACATCAGCTACGAAAGAATTTGAAAATTTTAAAATTGAATTTGAAAATTGAAAATTTAATCCCTAATGGTTACCCCATTACCCCAAAAAATAGGGGTTTGAAAAATCGAACTTAGCGTGAGCGAAGCCGCGGGTAATAGCTAGTCACATATATGAAACTATGTTATAAGTAAATTTGCAGAAGCAATAATAAAATAAGGATGACAATTCCATACATAATATAACGCCGTAGCCCGTAAAAAATGGAATGTGTGTGTTAACTCAGCATTAACAATTATATTGAAACCTACACGGTTGAAATGTATAATGAAATTGTTTGCGTCTTGTTTTGATTTTTTGAGTAAAGTAAATAAAGCTGAGTTTACGACTTATCACTAAAAGTTTCTGCGGCTCGGCGCCATTAAATTCCGTTGGTGGATTAAGAATATAAGAAGATGTATTAATAATAGTGCAAAGAAAAATAAAATTAATTTATATGTATTTAACTCACTTCTTAGCGCTTTTCCTTCAGGTGTGCACCTCGTTCCATTAACTAAACACTCCACATAGTTCTTCACTAGTCGCTTGCTATTAAAAATCGCATCCACATCTAAATAGTCATATCTCGAGTCATATTTGGGCAAATTCCGCATCGCTTCGATGTCCTGTTCCTGTCCCGCCACTGCCAACACACATACGCAGCACAACACTATTAACTTCATTTTTCTAAAGTATAAAAACCTTAGGGGTCCATAAAAAATATATATTAATAAACTCTTAGTTAAAAAAATAAAATGTCAAATTCTATTCTTCAGTCTCCACATATTAATCTCGCGATTTAATTTACGCGCCGCGCCGTCTCACGTCTGACTGGCTTCATTCGGATACGTGCGCTCGCTTCGATTATCTATATTGTTATGTTGTACAGAGATTGCTTTGCCGGTATATAATATGAAAAGTTGAATGCCTCGGATAACTCGCGTCCTGAAATAAGACAGGTTCCTTTCAAGGGCTTGTTTAGATACGCTGCAGGATAATTGCAGAGTTCGGACTATTCTATATACGGAATATAATTAAAGTGCAGCTTGGCTAATGTTCTTATAAGCAGTGATAGCCTAGTGGTTAGGACTATGGTCTCCTATTCGGGGGGTCGCAGGTTCGATCCCGGGTCGATCGCATCTCTGACTTTTCGGAGTCAAGTGCGTTTAAGCAATATCACTTGCTTCAACGGTGAAGGAAAACATCGTGAGGAAACCTGCACATCTGAGAGTTCTTCATAATGTTCTCGAAGGTGTGTGACGTTCGCCAATTCGCATTGGGCCAGCGTGGTGGACTATGGCCTATAACCCTTCTCTGAGAGGAGACCTGCGCTCAGTAGTGAGCCGTTGATGGGTTGCTAATGATGATGATGATGATGATTGGCTAATGTTCTTTAAAAAAATTCAGCGAAAGCTTGTAGGTATTAATTATTTATTTATCAGATACCAAGGACGTCGTTAAGTTAATCAGCGCAGAATTACATTGATCAAGCAACGTGCAATATTGACCCAAGTGAATGTAATTTGATTGGTGATAGTTACACCTTGAAGTTCGGAATTTGAGTTTTCGTTTCTTTCGTGCCTCAAAGCTCGCGTACTCGCTCGTGCGTACTCTTTCAGTAGGTACTAGGTAGGTACTAGGCAGTACATTAGGTACCCATTATTATCACTGCTCAGAAGCATATAGCCCACCGCGTTTATACCAAGATTACAACTATGTGACAAATGGAAATGGCAAGACCCTCAAGAATGAGGAATAAGACACACTACTAAGTACATCACATGCTATTTAATGAGCGATGCGCATCAATGATTATAATTAATTACGCAGTCACTTCGGAATACAATAAAATAATAAATTGCTCGCTTAATTAAGGATAATGCCGATTCTGTGAGGAGTCAATATGAATATGTATTGTGATAAAATACATATACATACACGTTTATTTTCTCAGAATATTCATCCATGGAACTTCCCAGTCATTATGGATTTTTTATAAATTTATAATTTAAATTATGAATGATTCTTGAATTCGGCTTACGATGATTTGATTTTGAATTTAATTAATTAATCACCTTAAACAGAGTTGTAGCCTGAAATAGAGCGGTGGGGGCAAAGACGTGGTGGGTGTCTTAACTTCTATCCCTTTAGGCCCTTTAGGAATGATTATGATTTTAGCAGTCTATGTCCTCGTATGTATGTATGTAATATAAAATATAAATCCCGACACTTAATATTAGGTACAGGAGAGCACAAAACTATTGCATTTATATTTATTGTCAACATTACATTTTAAGTACCTACCTACTTTTTCTAGCAGGTATTAAAAGTAAAAGAAAAATATTTCAATAAATGTCTAATATAAGAAACATTTTATATTAGGACCTATAGAGGCATTTTTTAATATTACAATAAGAGATGAAGATCTTATTTATAAAAAAAGATATTATAGTTACTTGGAAGATTTCTTGACATTCCCTTTAAATAAGTGTATCGGAGGAGCGATCATTACGCAAGTCACGGATTAAAACTATGTGTGTAGAGATAACAGAGATGACTCGATATAATTATTAAACTCCGTCAGTTATACATGTACAAGTCTTTAATAAAACGTGCGCGTATGTGTGCTTATGTGAATAGAGGAAGCTCTATTGTGTGGGAGCACCCATACGGAACTCTAAGGGTACGTATTTGCACACGCAGCGCGTTGTGCGGCGCCCGCCGCGTTGTCCGCTGCGGCGCTTGCCGCGTGCGCCGCCGCCGGGTTCAACGCAAACGCTTCTGCATGAACGATCTCATACTAGGCCATAATATGATGAGTTAACCACGCGACGCGACGCACCATGCGACGCGCAACGCGCCGCGTGACCTCGGTGCCCGCTGCGGAGCCCGCGGCTGCGGCCGCCGCGTTCAACGCAAACGCTTCTGCATGAACGATCTCATACTAGGCCATAATATGATGAGTTAACCACGCGACGCGACGCACCATGCGACGCGCAACGCGCCGCGTGACCTCGGTGCCCGCTGCGGAGCCCGCGGCTGCGGCCGCCGCGTTCAACGCAAACGCTTCTGCATGAACGATCTCATACTAGGCCATAATATGATGAGTTAACCACGCGACGCGACGCACCATGCGACGCGCAACGCGCCGCGTGACCTCGGTGCCCGCTGCGGAGCCCGCGGCTGCGGCCGCCGCGTTCAACGCAAACGCTTCTGCATGAACGATCTCATACTAGGCCATAATATGATGAGTTAACCACGCGACGCGATGCACCATGCGACGCGCAACGCCCCGCGTGACTTCGGTGCGGAGCCCGCGGCTGCGGCCGCCGCGTTCAACGCAAACGCTTCTGCATGAACGATCTCATACTAGGCCATAATATGATGAGTTAACCACGCGACGCGACGCACCATGCGACGCGCAACGCGCCGCGTGACCTCGGTGCCCGCTGCGGAGCCCGCGGCTGCGGCCGCCGCGTTCAACGCAAACGCTTCTGCATGAACGATCTCATACTAGGCCATAATATGATGAGTTAACCACGCGACGCGACGCACCATGCGACGCGCAACGCGCCGCGTGACCTCGGTGCCCGCTGCGGAGCCCGCGGCTGCGGCCGCCGCGTTCAACGCAAACGCTTCTGCATGAACGATCTCATACTAGGCCATAATATGATGTTAACCACGCGACGCGACGCACCATGCGACGCGCAACGCGCCGCGTGACCTCGGTGCCCGCTGCGGAGCCCGCGGCTGCGGCCGCCGCGTTCAACGCAAACGCTTCTGCATGAACGATCTCATACTAGGCCATAATATGATGAGTTAACCACGCGACGCGACGCACCATGCGACGCGCAACGCCCCGCGTGACCTCGGTGCGGAGCCCGCGGCTGCGGCCGCCGCGTTCAACGCAAACGCTTCTGCATGAACGCTCTCATACTTGGCCATATGTTTGAGTTTACCACGCGATACGACGCACCACGTGCCGCGCAACGCCCCGCGTGTGCATAAACGTACCCTAACGCATTAAAGCGACGCGACGATTGTGATAAGTAGAAGGGTGGGAAAGAACTATGATAAACACAAATCATGATAAACTTTATTAATTTTTTTGATATAGGGCATACAATTTTTTGTAGTTATGTTCACGACAAGATTGTGTACCTTAAAACTTCTTACTATATTTAGCAAATACTCACTTTTTTTATATGTATATATATAATTAAGGACACCCAACAGGCTAGAGAAATAACATTAGAAGCTAAAAAATACAAAAGAAGAGGAAATGTGCACATCACATTTTAAACTCAAAGCTCATAATGAATATACGTACCTACATACTTTATCCTCACATTAATTCTTTCTTTCTTGTTTATGTAATTACAAATAAACCAAAAATAATTTTATTAATACTAAAAATTTATGTACTTACTTAAATATTTTCTTTTGTAGTTGTCCACATACCTAATTGTCCAATTCAATTCAACTCCAAATTTATGTTCAGAGCTCTACAATTTTATAGGTACCCCAATAGAATAAAACTATAATTTTAGTATAATATAATCACATAGACAAAATTTCACAAAAGGAAAGTTTTTCATATGAAAGACTAACCATTTATTTTGCTTTAAAGTGGGATATGTGCAAAATAATTAAGGGCAGATGGGGCAGATGACATGACAGTAGCACTTTGAAACTGACTGGCATGGTGTTTTTTTTATCCATTAAAAAGAAGGGTACTGCGTTGCCAGTACAAAAGTTAATCTATTAAAATCCTAAAGGCTATATTACACCGGGGCAACACTGTGCGGCATTGCGGCATGCCACAAGGCCGCATGCTACAAAGTCAAAAATGTCGCACATTGTGGCAAGAACCGTGCGGCATAGCAACACCTTGCGTCACGTGGCAGACTGTCGCAACTTGTATCCGGGCACAATGGATTCCATGCGACATTTTTCGTGCGTCAAAACAGTTTGGATGTTTTTGTTTGTATTTGTTTTGGAAAGAATTATCGGTCATGGAGTGGTGTAACGAAAAATATTTAGACTTTATTGAGGATTATAGAAAGAGTGAAGTGTTATGGGATGTCCGCAATTCAAATTAAAAAATAAAAAAACTTGAGAGGTGTCAAGGGACATCCGGATTGAACGTAGTTCCTTTCGAGTGTTCCTTTTCGTAGTTTCTTTCCTTTCCTTTTAGTGAAGGAATTGTAATAAACTAGTGGTGTCATCTAGTATTAAATTGATTAACTACGATGAATTATTTTTAGTTTATTTCTATTGCACTGTTACAAAACCAAAGAGTTACTCTGGTGGAGTTACTGTTTTTTCACAGATGGCGTTATCCAATTTATACAATAAAAAATTAGGGAAAAATTCCACATTTAGAAATTATTTAAAATAAAATTGAAAATAGAAAATTCAGTCTGTCGAGCTGGGATTCGAACCATCGACGTTGAACTTATAGGCGACTGCCCTTACCACTAGGCCATGCAGACGCCTTGTTCTAAGGCGAATACACCGAACACAATGCAAAATTCACATTCAACAAAAAAGTGTCGGTTTCAAAAATGTGTCGAGGGTCGGTTTCCTCAATTTTTTCCGTCTAGCCCCCTTCCGTACCGCGCGACAGGGAACACAATCGTCTCACCAATAAAAAAAGCGGTTCCGGATCTACCAAAGAAAGTAAAAAATGGTTTGCCTACGAATCATTGCAGTTTATACTCGATGTGACTGAACCTCGTCCAGGAACAGCCAGTATAATTGAAGTATACCTAGTTTACTGATACTTACTACATTATTAAGTAGGTACTTAGCAGGAATAAAGGTTATCTTAGCATACATAAGCTCCCTAAAAAATAAATTAATAGACAATCATGTAGGTACCTAAGTTTTACTCCATTTATTTATTTTATTAGATTTGGAAATTACCAGGCACGATGTTGCCTCGGCGTAAAATAGGCTGCCGTATGCCACATATGCCGCAAATGCTTTCTATTTGTTGCATGCCACAAGGTGCCGCATGCAACAATGTGTAGCATGTGACACTGTCGCACGTTGTTGACTCGGCGTAAACGAGCCTTTAAGTTTATCTTTCAATTATTATTTTCCACCATGACCGTAATGTAACGATACTTAGTTAGTAAGCTAGCTAGCCGACAGCATATTACTCATTCACCATACAATTGCAATTACAATCATATCGAATTGATGTATTTGCAAATACCCGTCTATGGCAATGAGATAACCATCTTCAATGCATGTTTAAACAGTTTTGCAAACGTACTTAAAAGAAAATAAAACATCAAAAACAGGTTAAAGTAAAGATTTTACGAGAGGAGACTTTTATGAGACAAAATATGTAAAAAGCTTTGTATTTTAAAAACTTTAAAAAATATGTTAAAAAAATGGTGTAAAAATAAAAGAAAATAAAAAAAAATCAATCAAAAAGACCCCCTTCACGTTACGTCTCTGATGAGCATAAAATAATAAGTACCTAATATAACACAATTCAAAATATTTTTAGCGATAAAACATAGCTACTTAATTCGTATTTTGGTCTAAATAAACTAAATGAGAATATTACTAAGAATAGACCTACATAATAATATGACCTATTAGTCAAAACAGGTACTTAAATCTAGAAGTAGGTTACATCGTTCGGAATCTTTGAGTACCTATTTTGATAGGTACTCAAAGATTCCGTACTTTGAGTACCCATTTCGGAATAGTGTGATAAACATTCCGAGTAGAACAAAATGCGGAAAACTATCGATAAAATAATTTTGTAATCAAAATAACAGGAAATTTTTTCACGAACTCCCTCACAGCGCAGTGGTGAGCACTGTGGTGCTGTAAATGGGGGTCTAGAGTTCAATTTCCGAGGAGGGTGGGGCAAATACTGCCATGCCCCTTCCTAAGTTAACCCGTTACCTACCTGCCATCTTAGACTGCAGTATCACTAATGACGCTGTCATCGAAAAATAACAGCTCTACCATAGGTTTGTTGTAGGTACTACCGCTACGCGCCTTTTATAATAAATCTATGAGCTCTACTCTAAGGGTGAGATCTATACATGGCACTCTTACTCAGCTTAACAGATTTATGTCATTACAAATTTGTGTCTCATTTTAACTCTTTCTTGAGTCTTGATTCAGAGCCAGAGTACGATTTATAGATCTCAGCCTTAAACGATAAATTCGTATATTAAGCTAAAATTTTTAAATACCTACATCTTGTTATTAATTTTAACAATGTCAAAACTAACGGAGGATCGAGTTTCTGAAATCAAATGCTGACAGTTATGATAGACAGACGAAGCCTAACCTACCTACATTATTTATTTTATTTATTTATTGAGGTGTTTTGTCCAATTTACGCTTATCAAACATGCTACTTTACGTTTAGATAAATGAGCCTTGGTGAGCGCCCATGTTTGGCACCCGTATGTCAGTATGGGAAGGATACTGGTGTTAATATTGCTCTCATTTTAGGATCTTTTATTATTTCCTTGAATGACCAATATTGTTTCCAGGCGTTCCCTATTCTTGTTTCTATTTCTTTGGTTAATATTTTCATTGTTGTGATCAGTTGGCCAAGGTATATTTTATTTATATTCATTTACATACTTAATTTTGTTATTATTTACTGTAATTATTTCTTCCTTTCTATTTGTCATGGCTTTAATTTCGAGTATGTTCAATTTTAAACCAACTTTCGTACTTTGGGCGTCTAGCTGCTAGAATTTCGTGCAATTCTTGTGAAGACTTAGCAAAGAGAATAATGTCATCAGCGAACCTTAAATTTGTTAAATATTCTCCGTTGATTTTAAGACTATAGAACTTCCACTCGATTTGTCTGAATACTTCTTCTAACACTGCGGTCAATAGCTTAGGAAACAGCGGGTCTCCTTAACGTACCTACACCTCGTTCTATGTTTATCCTTTTCCCTTCTCTTTCCAATTTTCCTACATACGAGTATAATAATATAGTAGAAGACTGCTACTTTGGATAGGAATTAAAAGTCTTCGCTTCCTATATTTTGAAACGTTTGTATTACAAGATTTCTGTAGAAAATCTCTCTTGATAGTGTTAGGTAAGGCGCATACATACAACTGACTGCTTAAACTATCAACACGATAGTTGCTCGACTAAAAAATCAAAAAGCCGTATCGATTTGCTTTTGATTATAGTTTAGTTGTGTGGAATTCACGAAAAGTACGACTAAACAGTTTAGTCGATGTAAAAGTTGTATGTATGCGCCTTACCTCATACGCGATGGGCCCATAAAATAGGTTAAATGCTTTTTAATGTATTCATTCTCGATTGTAGCTTTTTGAAGTAATTCTGACGTAATGTCAGAGATTGATATTTTCCCATTATTTTCTTGTTATAGCAATTTAAAAAGTTTTCCATTATTCCTATAATAAAGCTGCGTATCTAATAAATAACTTCTCATCATCATCATCATCATCATCAGCATCATCATATTAGCCTTTGGACATCCACTGCAATTGGATACAGGCTTATATCACTTGTTTTTCCGCTGAAGGAAACTTGCGTACCTGAGACTGATAGGTTTTTATTGAATTGTCAAACTGGTAAGTAAATGAAATACCTATATAACAACAGTACAGGTAGGTATGTTGAAGTCGAGCTAGCGTTGCGGTATCATCGTTTCTATTGAGGCCCTCCCGACGAAAGAATTTTTATATATTTTATTATTAACCGACTTTAAAAAAAGGAGGAGGTTCTCAATTCGTCGGAATCTTTTTTTTAATGTATGATCACTCGAAGACGCCTGAACCGATTTGGAAAATTCTTTTTTTTTTGTTTCAAAGGGACTATACCTACTATACCACGGACTACCCAGGCGCTCCCACTGAGATCTTGTTAAATAATTTTAACAATGTCAAAACTAACGGAGGATCGAGTTTCTGAAATCAAATGCTGACAGTTATGATAGACGAAGCCTAACCTACCTTCATTAATTATTTTATTTATTTATTGAGGTGTTTTGTCCAATTTACGCTTATCAAACATGCTACTTTACGTTTAGATAAATGAGCCTTGGTGAGCGCCCATGTTTGGCACCCGTATGTCAGTATGGGAAGGATACTGGTGTTAATATTGCTCTCATTTTAGGATCTTTTATTGAATGACCAATATTGTTTCCAGGCGTTCCCTATTCTTGTTTCTATTTCTTTGCTTAATATTTTCATTGTTGTGATCAGTTGGCCAAGGTATATTTTATTTATACTCATTTACATACTCTATTATGTTATTATTTACTGTAATTATTTCTTCCTTTCTATTTGTCATGGCTTAAATTTCGTGTATGTTCATTTTTAGGGTTCCGTACCAAAAGGGTACCAACGGGACCCTATTACTAAGCCTACGCTGTCCGTCCGTCCGTCCGTCCGTCCGTCCGTCTGTCAGCGGGCTGTATCTCGTAAACCGTAATAGATAGACAGATGAAATTTTCACATATTATGTATTTCTATTGCCGCTATAACAACAAATAATAAAATTAAATTAAATTAAAAAAATTAAATTAAAATATTTCCATGGGTACATGGAAATATTTTTATTTAATTATTTTTAACGGAACCCTAAAAGAGCGAGGCCCGACTCGCACTTGGCCGATTTTTTAAACCAACTTTCGGTGTCTAGCTGCTAGAATTTCGTGCAATTCTTGTGAAGACTTAGCAAAGAGAATAATGTATCAACGAACCTTAAATTTGTTAAATATTCTCCGTTGATTTTAAGACTATAAGTACTTCCACTCGATTTGTCTGAATACTTCTTCTAACACTGCGGTAAATTCTTTTTATTTTGTTTCAAAGGGACTATACTATACCACGGACTACCCACTGAAATTTTATCGAAATCGGTGGAGCGGTTTTTAAAATATCAACAATAAATTATATTCTTTGTAGTGGCGCGGGCGTGTGAAGTCGGTTTATTAAAAATATTTTTTTATATTAAATTATTTTAAGCTTTTTAGTGTAGTTTCATAGAATCAAATCTTCATATTCTCAGATCGCGAGCGATTTGCTTTCATTCATTGAGGAGTTCCGTCCTCCATCACCGAAGATATTCATCAGATCTTCACCTTCACATTGGTTGTACCTATAGTTCTCAGTGGTGGGCAAGCGATGGTTAAGATGATTGATACAGATTGCAATCGCATAAGTTACTGATTCTTAAAATTATTTAGGTACAGGTGTATCAATATTAAAGAAGAAAATCGTTGTACTCATAATCTGGCGTAACTTGGCCATCAACTTCAGTAGTTTTGGAAGCTCTTTTTTCAATTGCATCATAGTTTTTGTAAATGGGTTATTAAATTGTTTAAAGACCTGTCTAAATAGTCAAGTTGTCAAATAAAATGAGACAACAAAGAGAGTTATAGACTGTTGTATGACCAACGACGCCACAGGAGGCGACCACCGACCACTGCTGCATACTTAATAAAAATATTTCACGTAATATAATTTTGTTTTATACATTACTAGCGGCCGTCCCGGCTTCGCACGGGTAGACATAAATAGGTACAGATATTTAAGTTATAAGCATGCTAATTAAAACGACCATGAATCACTAAATTAGAAAAAAATTGTATGCTTATTTTAAAGCCTCCCTGTACACTACGTTGGCTGTGGTATTTGTAGGTGGCAACAAAACGTATTGATTTTCAGGAGATCCTACTCGAGAAAGTGCCACATACAATTGCCCGTGGGAAAAGCACTCTTTCCTTAAGTCGATACCAACTATGGAAAAAGTTTGTCCCTGGGATTTATTTATTGTTAGGGCAAAGGATATTTTTAAAGGGAACTGTAACCTTTTAAAAGATATGGGCAAATCAGTTGGTATCATCGGGATCCGCGGAACATGTGCGAGCTGACCGGCCGCGGGACCCGTAATGATAGTTGCTACAATCACATTATCTTTGATCAATAGTCTTGTACCATTACACATATTTACTCGACGCGCTGCGTGGCGGCCGCCCGCCGGCCGCCGGCATGTATTTTTATTTTAATTTCATGATATCTTTTGAATGGAATGTCCGATTTCAATAATTCAAAAAGTAATCATCAGGTATTGAGACAGTCTTGAATATTAAATTATTTATTTGGATAAAAATTTATAAATGGTAGGATAACACGGTCTGATTTTGATCGGCATTTCTATTAATTTGTTAAATGTAAAAAAGTAGTTATAGTGACGTAACTACAATAGTTGGACACATGGTCTCGCGAAGTTTTTTGTAGATATTGATATATTCTATAATATTGTCGAACATTTTTTTGTCCTATCATTAATACTCTTCGCAGCGTATGCGATGAAAGACATTTTATGGCTAATTTTTTTACACCTTCGGTTGGTTTTAATAGGAATTTCTAAAGATTTCTATAGTAATCTAGTACTAAATATAGCCTATGTTACTCAGTGATAATGTAGCTTTCTAATGAAAAAAAATTATTAAAATCGGTCCAGTAATTTTTGAGTTTATTCGTTACATACAAAAATACAAAAATACAAATCTTTCCTCTTTATAATATTATATTAATTATATAGTGTAGATATTTTTTTATATTAAATTATTTTAAGCTTTTTAGTGTAGCTTCATAGAATCAAATCTTCATATTCTCAGATCGCGAGCGATTTGCTCTCATTCATTGAGGAGTTCCGTCCTCCATCACCGAAGATATTCATCAGATCTTCACCTTCACATTGGTAGTATAGTTCTCAGTTGCTCTTGTTCATTGAGGAGTTCCGTCCTCCATCACCGAAGATATTTCAGATCTTCACCTTCACATTGGTTGTACCTATAGTTCTCAGTGGTGGGCAAGCGATGGTTAAGATGATTGATACAGATTGCAATCGCATAAGTTACTGATTCTTAAAATTATTTAGGTTCAATAATTAAAGAAGAAAATCGTTGTACTCATAATCTGGCGTAACTTGGCCATCAACTTCAGTAGTTTTGGAAGCTCTTTTTTCAATTGCATCATAGTTTTTGTAAATGGGTTATTAAATTGTTTAAAGACCTGTCTAAATAGTCAAATTGTCAAATAAAATGAGACAACAAAGAGAGTTATAGACTGTTGTATGACCAACGACGCCACAGGAGGCGACCACCGACCACTACCGCATAATAAAAATATTTCACGTAATATAATTTTGTTTATAATATACATTATAGGCACAGGCTTGACCACTATCACACCAATCACTCATGGAAAATGAGTGAAACGCGTTTGCCTAAAAGATGCATAATAATCACTGTTGTTGGAACGAAGTTCCTTTTCGGACGGTTTGGCGGGTGGAGGCTAGCCGAAAAAAGTGTAAAAAAATTCCGAAGATACTAATTGTTGCCTTCGTTTATTACACACATTGCATCATAGCTTTGGTGTCGTAGCGGTTTAAGGAAGGAGTGAAACTATCTGTTTGGGGTTCGAATCCTGACTTCAGATTATTATATTTTATTTTTATTATTAATTTTATTTTTTATTTATAATTTAATAATAATATTTGGTAAAAAAATAAATAATTTATATTTGTTCACGCACACTTTAGGCTGACTAATGTCTTTAGGAGTGAAACTATCCGTTCGAGGGTTCGAATCCTGACTTCAGATTATTATAAATTATTATTTTATTTATTTTTAATATTAATGTATTATTAGAAGGAACTTTGTGCCAACCGAGTGTTCCAGGACACTCAACTTTTTTTAATGTATCTTTATCGTGTCGGGAACACTTGTCACTTAAGAGCGTTCCAGACCCTGGCCTCGTGAATCAGAAATGAAGAATTAAAGCACTTCGTGCACATAGATGGGGTATCAACGATGTATGTTTAGCGTTCCGGCACGATGGCGTGTAGAAACCAATTAGGGGTATGGGTTAAATGTTCACTGCCATACCCCTTCCAAGTTAGCCCGCTACCATCTTAGACTGCATCGTCACTTACCATCAGGTGAGATCGCAGTCAAGGACTAGCTTGTCATCGAATTAACAAAAAAAAAAGGATGGAAGCCCTGTGAATGTCTAAGCGGTGCGGTAAAAAGGTGAAGGGGGAACAAGGTTTAAGAGCTCCTGAGCACGAATAGCTGACAAAGCCACAACATTATTCGTCGGTTAAAGTCGGTTTAAGTAGGGATTAAACACAAGTCATGTCAGTTAAAAATATTACCTATTTAATTATTTCGTAAACTATTGCTAAAATCGTTGTTTTGTAGTATTATATTACACTCATATAGAAAATAATTATTAATGAAATTATTTACAAGTGTGAAGCATAGTGTTATTAGCAGCAATCTTGATCTTAAATGTAAAATACGAGAATAATATGCAAAATCTGGTGCTGGTGACCTCTAAATTAATATTTCGTGTATTATAAGACCCCAGAAGTGTCTAGAACGGATATCTTGTTTTTTTTAAATACCTGATGATAATTTAATATCGTTAATAATATTGCTAAACGACGAAGTTGCTTCGAACTACCTGCTGGCTACTTCATCAGCAACCCATCGACGGCTCACTATAAACTGGGCACGAGTCTCGTCTCGAAAGATAAGGGTTAGGGCCTAACCAGCGTACTGCACTATGGCCTAACCGTTAGGCCATAGTGCAGTACGCTGGTCAAGTACTGATTAGCAGACTTCACACACCTTTGAGATTAGGGAGAACTCTCAGGAATACAGGTTTCCTCGTGATGTTTTTCTTCACCATCAAAGCAAGTCACAGCGAAAATTCAGAGATACGTGCCTGAGATCGAGCCACTTAATAAGGAGGCCGATGGAGATATCATCAATTATTGGTAAGAGTCGGTTCAATAAATCTGTTCACTTACACATTATAATTATATAATATGTGCATAGTTTATTTTTTAACCGCCTTCAAAAAAAAGGAGGAGGCTCTCAATTCGTCGGAATCTTTGTTTTTATTTTAAGTATGTTCACCGATTACTCGAAGACGTCTGAACCGATTTGGAAAATTCTTTCTTTTTGTTTGAAAGGGTATACTTCCCATGTCCTTTTAAATATTTTATCGAAATCGGTCGAGCGGTTTTTAAAAAATCAACAATAAATATACTTTGTAGTGGCGCGGGTGTTTGAAGTCGGTTTAAAAAAAATTATATTAAATTATATTAAAATCAGATTTCTTTCATAATATACATTAGTACCTATTCCTTATTAAGTACATATTTCTTTTATGTAAGTATTAAAACTGATTGATTCGTCGAAGACTTTCACAGTTTTGCTACAACCTATTTTTCAATATTTAGGTACTAATTTAAAAAACTGACGTATTTATTGAACAGACTAATAGTACTGCTAGTTGATAATAATTTAATATAAAAAATTTCTTTTTAAACAACCGACTTCAAACTCCAGCTTTACTACATTACACACACACACGCTATACAAAGTATTTAATTTATTGTTGATATTTTCAAAACAGTTCGATCGATATCGATAAAAGTTATATGGGAAGTATGCCCTTTTCAAAAAAAGATTAAAATTGGTTCACACCGTCTTCGAGTAATCGGTGAACATATCTACATAAAAAAAGCCGGCCAAGTGCGAGTCGGACTCGCGCACCGAGGGTTCCGTACTCCAAAAGTAAAAGTAAAACGATAATATTATATTAATTTGCTTATTTATCGTTAACTTTGTTTGTAGAGGTTTATTGTTAATATAATAAAAACTATGCTAGTTAGAGCATTGGTTTTATTTTTCCTGTAAAATATACATAAACCTCTATTGACCATAATTATTTCAGATTTTTCGATTGGTAAACTTCGGAGATAAGGGGGGGGGGGGGGGGGGGGAACGGTATTTTTTTCGACATTTTGGCCGATCACTCAAAAACTATTATATATAGAAATAAATAAAAAACTGTTTTAGAATGCACAAGTAAAGGCCTTTCATATGATACCCCACTTGGTATAATTATCTTACTTTGAAATTTCAAACCCCTGATTTTCCCCCTTTTTTAATTAAACTAAAATAATTTTCGCGTTGATTTTATTTTTCCTGTAAAATATACATAAACCTCTATTGATCATAATTATTTCAGATTTTTCGATTGGTAATCTTCGGAGATAAGGGGGGGGGGGGGGAATGGTATTTTTTTCGACATTTTGGCCGACTAATCAAAAACTATTATATATAGAAATAAATAAAAACTGTTTTAGAATGCACAAGTAAAGGCCTTTCATATGATACCCCACTCGGTATAGTTATCTTACTTTGAAATTTCAAACCCCCGATTTTCCCCCTTTTTTAATCAAACTAAAATAATTTTCGCGTTGCTTTTATTTTTCCTGTAAAATATACATAAACCTCTATTGACCATAATTATTTCAGATTTTTAGATTGGTAAACTTCGGAGATAAGGGGGGGGGGGGGGGGGGGGGAACGGTATTTTTTTCGACATTTTGGCCGATTACTCAAAAACTATTAGATATAGAAATAAATAAAAAACTGTTTTAGAATGCACAAGTAAAGGCCTTTCATATGATACCCCACTCGGTAAAGTTATTTTACTTTAAAATTTCAAACCCCCGATTTTCCCCCTTTTTTAATAAAACTAAAAATAATTTTCGATTTTTCTTTATTCCAATGATGTTGGGCCACTATTATACACAACTATGCCTTCATGTCGATAGCTTTAATAGTTACTGAAATAATCGACTGTGACGGACGGACGGACGGACGGACGGACGGACGGACGGAGAAAGTCTCACCATAAGGGTTCCATTTTTACCATTTTGGTACGGAACCCTAAAAACGATTCCGACGAATTGAGAACCTCCTCCTTTTATGAAGTCGGTTAAAAATTTCATTCTTATTTATATAGATAAGTACATAGTTATTTGCACTATAAAAATAAGATGAGTAGGTTGGTATATATTTTATTTTAATGGTTTGCGAAATGTTAAAACACTTTCGCTAAATCGACCTTCCGGCGCTAGTTATCTCGTAACATTTTATCGACTACATTCTATTAACCGATCACGTGTCAGCACATAGCAAGACTTCGGAAATCGTTAGGTACCAGTACAAACTTCAAAAGCCTCAATAGCCCAACGGTTAAAGGTGCGGACTGAAAACTGAAAGGTCGCAGGTTCGACCCACTCCTAACACAAGCTTTCCGCTTATTTGGAGGGGAGAGGAGGATATTAGCCAACTTCAACTTGGCTTGGATATTCTTTTTTTTTAACTAAAAGAAAAAAAAGTTACTGTGAATGCTAGTTTTTGCTTATGTACCTACATGTAATTAGGCTTATTTAGGTAAAACATTAGCTCAGTTCCTACCTTTTATTTAAGTGCCGATTACACCAACGTCGTGTGACGTTTAACCGAGAAATAAATTGGGCGTTCTGACATTTTGACGTGTAACGTCTTATAAATGGATGAACACCGGCTGCACGCACGAAAAAGCTGAGCCTGCGCGTGCAAGCGAGAGCGCGGAACAAACGATAGAGAGGCACGATCGGCCCAAACGTTGGCTTGTGACTAGAGAAAATTGAAATTTTCAATTAACTCCTTCTTTGTATTTACAAAATAATGATAATTTAGTGATAACAATTCAAGTCAGTTCATAAAAGTATGGAATTTATCATCAATGTTTCTTTATGACGTTATCACGTAAAACTATCGTCCGTAAACCGACTTTACAGACAACCGATTTTTAAGCTATTGCATAGCTTTTATCACGGGCTTTGAACTAGGACAAACAGTTTGAGCGCGGCGACCAAATCAAGAAATTCCGTAACGAAAATAAACCTAACACCGTCGTTCAGTATGCGTTCAACATTTTAGAGGTTCACAAGTAGCTCTGTTTGGTGCAGTTGGCGAGCGGCCGCTTTCTTTACCGTATTGTATATGATGTCGCAGGTTCGAATCTCACTCGCGAAGTAGTGACAGTGCGCTGTTCTTGTTTGTTTGTTTTTTAATTATTTTTTGCATAATTTTTATTATGCAAAAAAAATATTGCATAAATATTATAATTGCATAAGTTGATAAAAAATGATATGCAATAGCTTTACCGCGGCAGTCCCCGATTGTTTATTTTTCAACGTAAACCATGGAACTAGGAATTACGACTACGACACAAAGGCACAAACCTAATATAAACGGTACTAGTATGACGTCATTACGACGGCCAACTTGAAGTGAACGTATAGGTGGGTACCTATTACAGCTGTTACGAAATATTATGGCGTGTCAGAAATTCGGTACATTATGCCTGTGGTATTGCCGGAAACCACTAATTCTCGAAATGGAACTTGATTCGACTTGATTTTTTACTTGTACTTGTCAAACGGGAAATTTGATGTTAAGTAGCACTAGCAGGTCAATCAAAGGTTAATCATAGTTAATAGGTAACCTTTTAACAGTTATTCATAAAAAAATAAAACACAGGTGTGTTTCCTATCAAAACAAAAAATAAGAGGCGTCCACGAGGAGGATAAAAAAGGTAGGTTTTTAGTTTTTATAACAAAAAAAAATAGTATTGTGGGTTCAGTAATAAATCAAGGATTCCATATAGTTTTCTTTGAACGTTCGTCTGTCTATCTGTGTGTCAAAGTATTTCATTCGAGAACTGAACTACCTAGTACTGCGCAGGTGCACAGTTGAATTTTGTTTTGTTTTTTAAGTAAACTTGCAACTTTCCAAACAAAAAAATTTTTCAGGTAAAAGAAAAGCGAAAAGTGATTATAATCACTTTTCATTTACTTCACTGGTGTTTTCATGTAAAAATAGTGGGCTGATGTAAAAGTCCCATATATAACGATGATGATCGTGATCATGATGCTGTGATATCATCATCATTTTTACTTATTTATGTTACATCTTATCTTTGTTCTTTCTATGTGTTTCGTACAATTCTAAATTTTAGTTCATGACAAGAAGTTTTCAACTAGCCCGACTACGGAACCCTACGTAGGTAATGCGTGTTCTGACACGCACTTGATCAGTTATTTGTACTTCGCATGAAGTGGTGGTGGTAGACATGATGATTATCAGCTGTCGATCATCACAGAGAGTACCTACACATAGTAATAAATGCTAGGTGCCGGTGTGAAACGATTTTTTTGTAAGTATGTAGTTCACAGTCAATGATGTTACAAGTAATAATAATAACATATAAAAATTATTTTTAAGTCGGTTAAAAAGATCATTTTAATCTCGAGCACTAGACGTCCACCGCTGGACATATTATGTCTCTTGTGCTGTCTGTATCCAGCGACTGCCAGCAACTCACTTATGATCATACATAGTACGTTCAACTAGTTACTAGAAAAAGAAGACAAGACAAATTATGTCACAAAGTAAGAACAATATTGCATTGGTAATAGGAATAGCAACGGGACACTGTCTGCTAAACAGACATCTCACAATAATGAAAATTCAAGAAGACCCATCCTGTCCAGAGTGTGGTGAGGAAGAGACCAGCTTCCACTTCATAGCTGAGTGCCCTATGTACTTATTGGTAAGATGGGAACTGCAAGGTAAGGATAGATTAAGTGAAGAAGACCTGACAAACCTTTCAATAGGAGACATCGTTAGGTTTACGAAAGCTACAGGTAGGTTTGAGGGGGGTGGGCTGCCTGGGCACCAGTAACCTGTGTCCAAACACGGGGAATTGGGTGGAATAGTTCCGACACAGGACTGATCACCCGCCTGGCGTTGGCAGGCGTCCCCTCCACAAATACAAATACAATACAACTAGTTACTAGACCCTCCTACGCTGCGCATCCTGCGAAGGGTCCTGACAGGTCCATAGGTCTCCAACGTCCATCGGTCGGTTCTTGATTCTTCGAGTAAGGAAAATGTGCTTTGCGACTCGATATGAGCTATGTGGGTAAATTATGATTTCGGCTTACACATCTCTAACTTTTCGGAGCCATAAGAGGCATCGCTCGATTCAGCACCGCTACGTGGTCGAAATTCTATGATCCTGCACTAAGCGCTTTGCTTCCTCGTTCCTAATACGCACCGCTAAAATTTGGAATACCCTTCCGGCTTCCGTTTTTCCAACTGACTATAGCTTGGGTACCTTTAAATCAAGAGTGAATAGGCATCTTCTAGGCAAGCGCGCTCCATCTTAGGCTGCATCTTCACTTACCATCAGGTGAGATTGCAGTCAAGCGCTGTTCAATATATTTAAAAAAAAAAGCGCGACCGCAGACATACATTATCAAGTTCGCGTGTAGTTTTCTACAATGAGTAAAAAAGGAAAGTTTTGCATACCGCAGGCTATTTATTACTTTAATTAATGACTTTCTTCGATGAGGAGGAAAATAAGAAATTAACAATCACGACATTCAAGACCATTTTCATTGCCATGAAAAGCATTGCCAACATGTGTAAATTGAAAATTTAAATCACCCCCGACATGTGAATCTACGTCCGGACTATTGTACCAAACTGTTACCCACTTTTCTGCTCCATCATCAGATACTTCTCCTCGATCCTCGATCCTCTATTATCTATCTAGCACCTACTCATTGATATCATTCTAATGAACCCAAACACACCATATCTGCTGTAAGTTGCTGAAATTTGAAGAATTGGGTAACCCGCAAACTAGCACCACAACGTGACCGTATTGCAAGATACCTACAAGATACCTACAAGGTACCTGCAAGTATCTTTTTGTTGTTGTAACTACTCATTGAAACTAATCTATTGAACCCAAATACGATATGTCTGCTGTGAGTTTTCGAAGAGTGTCATTTAACGATTATACTGGCACGCGTGAAGCACTTAATCGAGTAACCATACGCCAAAAATGCCTCATATCATTTTGGAAAAGAGCTGATACTCTTACACTGTTGACCGATATTAACCAAACATAGCTAAGAACCACCACAAGGAAACTGGCTTTGAAATGAAAAAAAACCGCATCGAAATCGGTCTATCCGTTTAAGAGCTACGATGTTACAGACAGACACACACACACACAGACAGACAGACAGACAGACATCGACGTCAAACTTATAACATCCCTTATATATATCCCTTTTTGACGACCTTCCTGGCTCAGTGGTGAGCGCTGTTGTCTTATAACTGGGAGGTCTCGGGTTCGATTCCCGGCGGGGTCAATTTGGGAATTTATAATTTCTGAATTGTCTCTGGTCTGGTCTGGTGGAAGGCTTTGGCCGTGGCTAGTTACCACCCTACCGTCAAAGACGTGCCGCCAAGCGATTTAGCGTTCCGGCACGATGGCGTGTAGAAACCAATTAGGGGTATGGGTTGAATGTTCACTGCCATACCCCTTCCAAGTTAGCCCGCTACCATCATAGACTGCATCGTCACTTACTATCAGGTGAGATCGCAGTCAAGAACTAGCTTGTCATCGAATAAAATAAAAATAAAAAACCCTCTTTTTGCGTCGGGGGTTAAAAAAGAAAACTTCCGTCACAGTCGTATTTTTTGTCAACGGTACATTGACGTCTTTTTGTAAGGGTCGTCACTCGTCCACGGCCAAATTGAATTGTATAGTAACATCATTGTCCGCGCCATAAACAGATCTTCTGCAGATCGTCCATTCCGTAGTGATGACGTCGGTAATTGTCGACACATTAACATTTTAGCAAGGTTAATCGCGCCGATGTTTCCTTGTTTAGACTTTTGTTATTCCATCACAGTCGGCTGGTGTTACTTGGAGTTGCAGAAAATTACGATAATACTTAGTATTATTGTTTATCTCTTGCTTGATTGACACGTGCATTTGTTATAGTGTGCTAAAGGGGTACCTAACAGGATGTGTTTAATTATGTATTATGCTCACAGGTTCGCTCACATTGCGTTCGATTTTTCAAACCTCTATTTTACCCCCTTAGGAGTTGAATTTTCGAAAATCCTTTCTTAGTGGATATATAGAGTGCCATAAGCCTACTTTGTCGAATTAGCTTACAAATTGCGAAAAACCAAATTAAATTTGAATTTCGCGGTCAGAGCCGTATAATCAACCTTAAACTGCAGATTATGGTTATTCATATATTTATTATATTCGTTTCGTGTTCCACGTGGATTTAATTTTTACAATCCCCCGGGAACTCTTTGATTTTCCGGGATAAATAGTAGCCCATGTCACTATCCAGGTCCTCAGCTATACCCATGCAATGCATGTATGATTATCTTCGTTGCTTCCGTTATCTTCATACTACCGTTGCCTAGCTTGTATATTTATGAAATGTGTATATTTGTAAAATAAAAAAGTGTGTGTGTCAGCTGCGACGCACGACTGGAGTTTACTCCTTAAAACGTCGTAATGCATTCGCGGCGCTCACTGCGTCTCGGCGGCCGGCGCCGCTCGGACCCGATCGGTACGCGCTCGGCTTCCCGAAGCGAAAGCTCTTTCGCATTCGACAACCCAAGCGAAAACCAACCTTATTTAATCAACGTTAGGGTAGAAATTTGCATCGTTGTGAAAAACGTAACGAGGGCATTCGACAACTCAAGCGAAAACCAACCTTATTTACTCAACGTTAGGGTAGAAATTTGCATCGTTGTGAAAAACGTAACGAGGTCATTCATAAGTAGATTTTACTCCTTGAATTTTTCTCATACCGGGCGCCTAAAATCGATTCTTAAGAACTCCAAAAAAACCCACACCTATTCAAAACTGATTGTATAATAAGAAGGGCTAAAAACCAACATAAGAAACACAAGCAAAAAAATTTCATACGGTATATTCGCATTTTTAATCACTTGCCGGATTATATGAAATGTTTCCTTTAAGTCGATTTAAAAAAGCACTATTTGACATGTATAGAGATAAAATGTAATATAAGATTAATGACTATACCTAATTTTTTTATAGTTTTCAATTATTGAGGATTGTTTTTTGCACGCCAAGCTTGGCAGGATAATAATATGTTGACGCTGTGTTATTGTAAACTTAACACCTATGTAAATACATATTATGTCTATATTTCATATACCATATATTCTTGCAAAATTAAATGATCGATTGATTCGTATCACCATAATTGTGTCATAATATTATAACTGCAGCCCGGCCGCTAATCGGCTTACTCTTTACTTACTCGATACAGTCAACCGTTTTTGTAGGAAAAGTCATGGATCGTGGTTACAAATGAAATTCAACCAAAACTTCTATGTCGTTAAACGTAAACCAAATAAATATAATATATATATAAAAAAAAATATATATAAAATTTAAAAAAGATATAAATATAAAAATAATTATAATAATAAATAAATTATAATAAATTATAATAATAAATAATAATAATAATAAATAATAATAAATAATAATAAAATAATAAATATAGCACACTTACGACATCTAAGTGAAATATAAAGAACTTCAAGAGTAGTAGTAACAAACAGCTGTCTTACGTCGTAAAATATTAATCATGGAAGTTTGTGGTCATCATCATAGATGGCGCAGTCAGTTCAATTGCCGTATTTATATACGACAATTGTACTAGCTTCGGCAGTACATATACAGTAATTAATTTCGACATCCTTATCATACCTGCCGTGGCTCTATTATACAGGCGCCGCGCCGCCTACTTACCAAATAAGTACGGGTTCATACCCACCTCCGGTTACGGAAATTTTCTTTCTTTAAATTGATAAATATAATTAAAATAATTCAAGTTACACTTTTACAGTTCTTACAAAAATAAAAAAAACAAACAAAAACGTAAGCCGAAGGTAGGATTCGAACCCTGAACCAGCGAAGGGACTGAGTGAAACTCACTCAGGTCCCTTTGCCACTAGACCAACCAAGCGATGACGAAGCGTCTGAAATAATCAAAGGTAATAGTTGTCTACTCTCCATCCGTTTTACGCTTTTTCGATCAGGGTCACGTGTCCTGACGCGAGTTTATGATTTTATACCCAAGAAAAGTGCTCAACGCCGCTAAATAAAGAAGTTTTCACTTCAAAAATTAAACCAGACCTCTAAATCGTATGAGCGCCCATAAAACTCAGAGGACTTAGAATTGGCGTTACCTATGTATGTATGGGGACACCCTTTAATTTTCAACTTTTTAATTTTTTGGAATTTTCCTTTATTTGTGCTGTAAGACCTTGCTCTTAGACTTTCATGATTCTAGGTCAAGGGGAACTAACATATATAGGTTTTCGACCCAAAACCTATCTAGGTTACCGGTTGACCCAGAATTGTCAATTTTACTTAAAAGCAAGGTCTTGTAGCACAAGTAAAGGAAAATTCCGAAAAATAAATAAGTTGAAAATTAAGGTAAATTTTGGTACTTACAAGTTTTCGCGAAAATCTAAATTTGCCCATATCTTTTTATCGTGTTGACTCAGGACCCTGATATTTTTAAACACCTAATAGGGTCTATAGACTTCAGTATCTGGTATAAATTTCAACTTGCTAGGTCCACCCGTTCCTGAGAAAATCGGTGGTAACACACGGACAGACGGACAGACGGACAGACGGACAAGAGGGTGATCTTATAAGGGTTCCTTTTTTTACTGTTTGAGGTACGGAACCCTAAAAAGAAGTAGAAATAGAATTTGTAAGCATACAAGCTTGCGATCACGTAGGTACATGATAATGAACCTAAAGTAAGGAGATTAATGATTATACTATCAATTATTACGAGTAAAATAAAAGATGCGGACGTATCTGCTAGTAGGTTCTTTGCACCACTCGCATTCTAATAGAGTAGGTATCAAGGTGAATCAAGTATGCTGTATGACAGTAAAATTGTGGCATTCATAAGTTCCACTTAGTCATTTGACCTACGTGATATCTATAACTGTAGGGTAGACTGTAGGGTGGTTATACCTAATATAATAATTATAATAATTTCTACGTAGGTAGCCCCTAAATACAATCGCTTACCCAATGTCATGTCATTTCTATCTATAGGTGTTCTCTATAGGTTCGTGAAAATGAAGTGATCTGTCACCTAACTTAGCTTAGATAGGCCATAAAAGTTAGGGAGTGACAACGGGCACCTACCTAGTATACATATACTTATATATACCTACATATACATACCTAAATAATATGGTAATGAAAGGTGATAATGATGCTGTTTATGAATTCTTACGAGTTTCTTGAGAGAAAGCTGTAGAGAAAGCTAGCAAGGATGTTTCTCTTACATACCTACTTACTTAATTTCATTATCAGATGAAAGTAAACCTAGAAGGATCAGGGTCTAGATAGTAATAGAGGACAGATCTACTCTATCTCGTCATCATAATTTACTTATAAGTAGGTAAGTTTATAACGGTTTATTTAGTCGTATAGTACTCGTATCATACATTTTATTGTTTATGCTAATTTAATTGATTATAATAATAGTTTTATTTATTTAGCTACTATATTCAATTTTAAAATACCTATAGTATTTTAATTTAGCTTTTAATTTTTAATATGTATTTAAGATTTAATTTTAATTTAGATTTTAGTTAAGTAGAACTTGATGTTTCATTTTTGATTTAAATACATAAATAATTATTTTTATTTAAGTATTTTTTTTAAGTTAAGTTATGCATCACTCTCAGAACCCTGTCAAGTGTCGTGTTTTCAATAAAATATTTATTATTTTCCTGATTTAATGAATTAAAGATTACAATATTGTGCTTAAATAAATTATATAAAGCGATGTTACACGTACTTTACATAAAAAAATATTCTTTTATGTTGATGCAAAGCAATTATTCAATATTATAAAGATATTTTAATATCCCAGCTGGTTTTATACTGTTTATGGTATTGCGTTACATTTGCGTTTCAGAATTGATAAAGACTTGCGCAACGTTATTTTTATATACCTAATTATCTCTTTTTAGTATGTGAGTGAATCTTTTAGCTGCTGGTGGAATTATGCATTTTTGCCAAATTTTACGTTGCCTAAGGCCCAAATTAGACAGTGCATCGTTCATCGTTCATCGCTGCGAAAATTTTTGCGGAAATTAACCGTCTTAATTCCCCCTTAGGATGAATTTTCTACGGTTAATTATTCGAGATTTTTGCTTTCATTTTCGAAGGTCATTGGTGAACCATCCGTCTAAATCCGTTTTGAAAAGAGCAACCGCCGAGTTTCTTGCTGGTTCTTCTCGGCAGGAAAGGCATTCCGAACCAGTGGTAGATTCATTGACTATTCAAAAGCACTTGTAAAAGTTTATTTGAATAAAAAATATTTCTATTCTATTCTATTCTATTCTAAATTCGCCCTTAGGGCAAAGGGCCTTAGGGTTCATGTTCGCAAAAAATATTCACAAAAATTAACGATGAACAAGGCACTGTCTAATTTGGGCCTAATAAACAGCAAAAAGATAGACAAACTGTGTAAAACTGAATTAACAACAATTTGCTACTTAACGCCTTTGTGCATCGGTTTTTATTTGTATAGTATCATCATCATCTCAATTTATTGCTTGCCTAATACCTACTGAGAACGGGTCTCCTCTCATGAGGAGTTTAGGCCATAGTCGACCACGCCGGTCAAGGGCGGACTGGCAGACTTCACATTTAATCACAATTAATTGATAACTTCGACAGCCATAGATTCTCAAGTCGGGGGTGTTTTAAATTTTCAATTTACACTTGATGAACCTAAATACATGGTTTATTTTTACTTTCTCGGAATTTCACTAATAAAATCGACATCGATAATAAATATAGATATAATCGGTATTGTTTTCGTATACTCTTTTTTGAAATAATACCCGAATCGTTATAAAATCATAGGCAAAAGACCGTATCGGGACATCCCAATTTTTATGTAAGCGGGTTTTTATAGTTTTAACGTCAAAATACGCGGTAACTCATAAACAGTGTATTATTAGGTAAAAGTTTTTATGTATCAAATCGATTTATTTTTCCCGGGAAAACACACCAATTAAGGATATTTTTGTTTTTTTCTGTACGCTATCATCATACGTATTATGCACCTATTATATCTGATGTCTGAGGTAACACATTGGTTTTTCCTTTGCTTTGAGCATAATAGATTGTATATCTAAATACGAAATTTGACGACCTGGCGAATGGTGAGTCTTATAAGTTGTAGGACTCGGGTTTGATTTCCAACAGAGCCTATCTGAGATACTTTCTGTAAAGCTAGATACTTAATACATAATTATCTATTCGGAATAATATTCGGCTGGATCATGCGTCATACTCGTGAACGGGTGCCGCCGGCGGGAATTGGGCTACTTTGTGTCTGCCCGTCTTAACATGAATTGAATTGTATTTTTTTATTTGGAACTTCCCCTAATTGTGGAAATGTTTTATTTTATTCTAACAAAGTTGCATAGGTTAAATCGGATTCGCATCCAGCTGCCCACAAGTATAAGAAACATAAGACAATGTAATAGCTTCATATAATGATATTGTAAAATGATTATTTTGAAAAGAGCAACTGCTGAGTTTCTTGCCGGCTCTTCTCAGCAGAATCCGCTTTCCGAACCGGTGGTAGTCATGACTTGTCATAAGAGCTACAGGTTGGCCTACGTGAAATAAATAATTTTGAATTTTGCATATCGTGCAAAAATATAATGGGTGGGCGAGCGAGTATTATTTTATGTAATCGACTATAATATAATGGGATTGAATGAATACATTAATTGCTTTTAAATGAGCTACGGTATTAATATTGTTAGGTACTGTTATATTAATTGAGATTTTTTTCTATTTTAGCATAATATTACTTTTGAAAACAGCAGATGATAATATTAGTTCGGCTGGTACAAATATAGGGAATGAGTTTTTTGAATATTTGCACAAAATTATTAATAAATAACCTTAAACTAGAGGTCTAATCCATATTTTATATTAGTATTTTTGCTGAGCTTTTGTTTTTTTGTTGTCGAAATGCCTAACTTGCTGCGCTATTTTTAAATATTTTTTGTTAATACAGTTTTTTTATTTACTAACTGTTATCATAGGTAGTTTATCAATTCAGGCTATTAAATCTATCCCAAATCAAATTAAACAATTTAAAAATTGAAAATTAAACTAATAGTATCCAGCAAGCTATCAAACACCGCTATCTGGTAAATTGGATAAGAAAGTAATTATTTATTATTATGTTGATTATTATATTTACTAATTATTATTAAGGACGATACGTACTAAATCTAAAAAATATCATATTGCAAGGAACCTACTGCAAATCTCCGCTGTAGTTAGTTACACAAGATGCGTGAAAAATTGTTCTCTATAAAAGATGATATTAAGATAAACAAATAGCTTGAGAAATAAAAACATATTGCACAGTATGCAAGGCCTCCATGAACATTAAATGCAACATTTTGAGGATGTTTTGTATAAAGCACCTTCCAAGGGTTACAACTTACAACTTTCCAAGGATTTGTGCAATCTTCTAAGGATAGAATTCAGAATTGACTAGTTGAGTAGTTAGGTAGTCAAGCGCAATTCTGAAATTCATCCTGCATCCTGGGCGAGCATCGTGCATCGGATTCATCGTTTATATTTACGTCCGCCCGACTTCAAAAAACTACAAACTAAAATTATTTTAATACTTTGTAGTGGTGTTTGAAGTGTGTTTTTTGAAAAGAATCTTATAAGAAACAACCTATGTATGAGAACCCAAATACGAAATTGCGGGTTCGCTGTCCGCATACAAATGACAGCAATAAATTAATTTCATGTGTATTTTTTAATCATATCATAAACGGCACAGGTAAAGTCGCAGGTATCTGCCAGTAGTTTATACCTAAATTAACATGATGTTTACTTAACTGACAAGCCCACCAACTGGTGTTAACATTTTAGTACCATCGAAGATAATATTGCTTTATGAATTAGCCAATTGTATGACTTTCTAAAGTGTTTATTGGGCTGTCAAATGGTTTTTAGTGTTCCGTAAACATTTTTTTTATTTGACATCGTCTTAACTTTTTTTAATATTCCTAGAATTAAGAACTGGTGTGATTTTTTTTATCCAGGGTCCTTGTCTTAACGACATTCAAATAATGTCGTCATACCTTTCGTACCTTTCTGACACAGTAGGTATGACAGTACTTGAAGAAGTCACATAATTTTGCCCGTAGCATGGAAGTAATAGAGTAAGTCATAATTCCTACTTCAATGCCCCCTAGTAACGATTTCAATGTCATCCAAGATTTTTTTTTATTCTATCTATTAATCCGACTCGGCTCAGTCTCTAGTATTTTTTCATTTTGTCGTTCATTACATAAATCTTTACATAAGGTATGGAAACGTCAGTCGTCAAACTATGACTGTGAACTATGACACTTTCTCAAAAGTTAATTGGCATAACTTACATAGGTACTTTACGCAGAGAAAGAGTTTTGCATTCCGGGGATCTTAAGCCATGGGATAATACCTAATACCATGGGATAATCAAAGCAAAACGTAACGAAGACGCGGTTCGCAAAATATCTTAAGTACCAAACACTTATCTAATTACATGGACCTGTTATAAGTATAGATTCATGCATTAATATTAAAGCCTCACATTTTTCTCCGATTCGATGTGTATTTTTAACCGACTTCAAAAAAGGAACGTTGGAATCTTTATTTATTTATGTATTGTTTTTGAAATGGTATACTTCCAAGGTGGTCCCATTTAAATTTTATCGAAAACGGTCGAAGGGTTTTTGAAAAATCGACAATAAAATATATACTTTGTAGTGGCGCGGTTTTTTAAAAATATTTTTTTATATTAAGTTATTTTACTTAGGTATCTATGTTATGGTGTCGCTTCTATTTAAAAAAAACCCATTGGAACTCACGGAATCCTCAATTTGAGAGTCCAACACCTGCTTCATTATGACTTCACCATTCAACTTATTTTAATTGAAACTTGAATTACAAAATTTAATGTAACCTTTGATATTAATTTGTAATGCATTTTATTTATTGGTATAATAAAGTATCATCGACGCAGACAAAATTTAAAAACATATTTGACAATTGCATGAAATACTACCGTATTGCGTAAACCTTTGTTAACCGAATTAAGAAAAGAGGATTGGGGTAAATACGATTTTATAAAGTTGTGTCGTGAAACCTTTGCATGCCTACTTGCATAATTCAAAATTATTTATTTCATTTGAGCCAACCTATGGCTCTTATGACAGTCAAGGCTCTACGGTCTACCACCAGTTCTGAAAGAACATTCTGCTGAGCCTATGTAAGTGATACATAAAAAAATACGTAACTATTTAATAGTAGTCAAAGTCTGTCATAGTACCATCGTCGTTGTTTGTTTTCAACCGATGAACGTCCACAGCTGAACAAATATAGGTGTTTTGCCACAAAGGGTCGCCACAGGACGCGTTCTTATTCCACTTGTGTCTAGCAACTACCAGCGACTCGCTTGAGACTCCGCCTAGACTCCACCGTAGTAGGTAGGTAGGTACCTAGAAGTGCCATCTTTTCAACCGACTTCAAAAAAGGAGAAGGTTATCAATTCGTCAGAATCTTTTTTTTATGTATGTCCATTACTCGAAGACGCCGAACCGATTTGGGAAATTCTTTTTTTGTTTGAAAGGGTATACTCCCCAGGTGGTCCACATAAATTTTATCGAAATCGATCGAGCGGTTTTTAAAATATCAACAATAAATTATACACTTTGAATAGTGTGTGTGTAATGTAATAAAGCGGGAGTTTGAAGTCGGTTGTTTAAAAGAATTTGTTAGGTATATTAAATTATTCGGAGTGACTAGTTGTACGGGTACTGGACGAATAAATTATATTTATTCGTACAGTTATTCAATTTTTTTGAAGGCTCGACAGACTGAATTTTCTATTTTCATTTTTATTTTTTTTTCTATTTTCATTTTATTTTTTAAATTCCACATGTAGAATTTTTTTTAAATTAAGAATGAATTGGATGATAAGCTTGTTTTTTATTTGTCAATTTTTTTTAAATTAGTTACACTGTAACACGTTGGGAGAACCACCAGACAGTGGAAATTCTAAAGTTAGGTTAGGTTAGGTTAGAACATAAAAGATTCCGGTGCCCGGCCGCAGGCCCCCCCTCCCCCCACCCCTCCCCCAAATTCAGGTAGCACGATTCAAATATTTGACCAAAATTATTCGTCCGACTTCTGCACGAATAATTATAAAATGTTCGTACGGTAACCGTATTAATAATTATAAATTGTTCGTACAATACCCGTATTAATAGATTCAGCCTAAATTATTCCAGTCAGGCTTCATAAGTCTCGCAGGAACCCTTTCCTGTTTTTAATTTGCCGGGAAAAAATTATTATACCTACTATAATAAGTTTTTCCCATCTTATGTCAACTTCTCTAAATATTTAACTAAACGTCAATTCGAAGTTCGAACCGTTTGCTACACGATTCAAAAACAAACCAATTAACAAAAACAAATACCCTTTCGCATTTATGTGATTAAAAAAAAAATTAAGTATACCTAATTATATTTTAGTGCCGTGCCAAAAATTTTAAGTACCTAAGTATATAAAAAATTTCGTTTTATTGTAATCCTTTTTAAGTCAATATTTTTTCTCCAATGTGACTTGAGTGCGAGAGGAGAGATCAATCGACTTATTCTCGTATTTGGCTTGGACCCAACTGCATAACGGTTAGGAAAATATTTGCATTGGAACAAAGGTAAATTATATTTACTAGCATCGTATCCGTAATTTTTCAGTTTTGACTTTAAGTAACTGTAAATAAATAATGAGTTTAGAATATTCAATATTGTATTACTCTTGTCTGCAGCAAACAAAAGGTATGTTATAAGTTTAGATGTATGGGTAACAGACAGTCAGACGTAGCGCAGTCGTCTGCTCATTTCTTCAGCATTTTCAGTATAGAAGCATTCGTTGTACCTATTACCTTTACGCTACTTGCTCTACTTGTGAATCTATGCGCAGTCATCTGCTGATTTCTTCAGCATTTTCAGTATAGAAGCATTCGTTATATAACCTTTACGCTACTTGCTCTACTTGTGAACCTAAGCGCATTCATCTGCTGATTTCTTCAGCATTTTCAGTATAGAAGCATTCGTTATATAACCTTTACGCTACTTGCGCTACTTGTGAATCTAAGCGCAGTCATCTGCTGATTTCTTCAGCGTTTTCAGTATAGAAGCATTCGTTATATAACCTTTACGCTACTTGCGCTACTTGTGAATCTAAGCGCAGTCATCTGCTGATTTCTTCAGCGTTTTCAGTATAGAAGCATTCGTTATATAACCTTTACGCTACTTGCGCTACTTGTGAATCTAAGCGCAGTCATCTGCTGATTTCTTCAGCGTTTTCAGTATAGAAGCATTCGTTATATAACCTTTACGCTACTTGCTCTACTTGTGAATCTAAGCGCATTCAACTGCTGATTTCTTCAGCATTTTCAGTTTAGAAGCATTCGTTATATAACCTTTACGCTACTTGCGCTACTTGTGAATCTAAGCGCAGTCATCTGCTGATTTCTTCAGCGTTTTCAGTATAGAAGCATTCGTTATATAACCTTTACGCTACTTGCGCTACTTGTGAATCTAAGCGCATTAATCTGCTGATTTCTTCAGCATTTTCAGTATAGAAGCATTCGTTGTATTAACTTTACGCTACTTGCGCTACTTGTGAATCTAAGCGCATTCATCTGCTGATTTATTCAGCATTTTCAGTATAGAAGCATTCGTTATATAACCTTTACGCTACTTGCGCTACTTGTGAATCTGAGCGCATTCATCTGCTGATTTCTTCAGCATTTTCAGTATAGAAGCATTCGTTGTAAAACCTTTGTATAAATGTGAATCTAATGAATAATAGGTACCATTCTTTGCTTCAGTATCTCACTTGAGGTCGTCACGATGAAGGGCTGGCTCATGTTTTGCGCAAAGGATCAGCCTGGCTGTACATTAATTGGATCAATTTAGCAATAAGTTCTATTGTAAAACAAGCCTGATGCCCGCGACTTCGTTCGCGTGGATTTGGTTTTTAAAGTCCCTCGGGAACTCTTTGATTTTCCGGGATTTAAAGTAGCCTCTGTCAGCCAGCTATACCCATGCAAAAAATCACGTCGATCCGTACCTGCGGCGTGATTGAAGGGCAAACCAACAAACACACTTTCGCATTTGTAATATAGTATAGTACAGTATGAAGTATGATGATAGTATGATTTAAAAAAAGAAAAGAACAAAAATAAAACATTGAGACATTTATTATAAAAAGAATACTGCTTCAATTGGCATCGCTTAGGCAACGTGTTGTCTTTTCACGCTTTAACAGCCTCCAAAGGTTGTATGCCAATTCTCTCGGCCAGCAGTTTGGCGGAAGTGATCTGTGACTCTGGGTAGACGATGGTGCCTCTTGCGTTGGTTATTTTGGCATTCTTCTTTTCCTTGTCCCCTGGTGCTAGCACGGGCAGCGATGGGTCAACCTGAAATTAAATGGTATTAGGCCAGGCGCTCTTTGTTTTTTTTTGTCGCCGTGACTTTTTGTCGTCAAGTGGAGTGCTATGAAGATATATGGAAGTGCGCTCACTGTAGAGACGAGACAATACGGCGACAAACAGTTCCAGAAACTAACGACACTTGAAATCCATTTGACATTTCAAGAATGAGCGCGTTTTGTCGCCCAGTGACACGCGGCTGGGCTGAAACAGTGGGCGCATCGTGGGCGACAGTAGGTGACAGCGACAAAAAGTCACGGCGACAAAAAATAACAATGAGCGGCTGGCCTTAAAGTATTTGAGGAATGTGTGGCCTAGTTGTGACAGCACATATCATTCGATCACGCTGGTTAAGAAACTTTAACCCCGGTCAGTACCTAGCTGAATGGGTGGCGTTCGGTTTCCAAAGGCCTCTTCGCTACCTACGTGTCTCGCAGAGTACGTTAGCTGATAATAACAGTTACCTAATCCTAAGAGTCGAAATCTCGTTCTATTAGTCGAATTGTGTAAGAGCCAAAGGTTGGCCTACGTGAAATAAATAATTTTGAATTTGAATTATGCACAAGAGTCTGGGAACCCACCGCTTTATTATCCTAAGTAAACTCCTACCATTAAACGAAGAATAGAAACGAGTCACGACCCTCAGCAATGAGGAATACGATGTAGAGAGGAGTAAAGTTTAAATGTGTGTGTGTGTGTGTGTTTGTGTGTGTGTGTGTCCTTGTTTTTCTTGTCTTTTACACTGTTATGTTTGTTTTGTCTGTTTTTTCTGTCTCGTTTTTTTTATGTTTGGCTTGTTGTTTCTCTGTTCGTTTTAGTGTTTTCGTTTTTATTATTTACTGGCAATAGATCTAAAAGCATAGGTAGTGTTACTTTTCTACCCGATCACCCTGGCAAGGAGCGATCTAGGATACTTTTATCCCAAGGTGTTTTTAAAATCTCAAAAAAAAAATTAAGCACTCTGTATTATTTCGTAATTATTCTAATTTTACTCAGGCTTTCGCCTCCTATTCTAATAGCAAAGCCAATTGGAACCAATTTAAAATTGATCACGTTTGTATTGTAAGCGATAAGGATGACAAGAAATATTTAGTGAACATCATGGACCTATTAATTCACTTGAACGAGAGCCAAAAGAAAGCTGTCACCCATTGTTCTATTGTAAATAATACCGTTTGAAGTAACAGGATGTGGCATTATTTTGACCCACTTTAAACATAAAGCATTATTTTCATTATTGTCGCCTGTACTCTTATCACCTTCACGGTCATATGAATAAAGTATTACACCCACTAAGCGTTAAGAATATGTTTGCATAAAATACTTGAATTATGTAGAGCGTAGACTATTATTATTTTGTAGACGCGATATCCATTCTCGATAGGCTGAAAACGGTTCTCCATAGACAACCTTATGTCCTTATACCTAGGACTACTAATGGTAAAACTAGGACCACTGTAGTTTGTTATGGCACTGATTATCGCTGCCTCAATAAAATGTCACTCTCTGACTAAATTCATTTACTGTGCAAAATGCAATGTAAACAGTACTACTGCTAGTAAGACGGGTAACGAATGCTTACAACGCGTTGTGGCATATCTATGGACTCGATTAATTTCATTTAGCTTCAACTACTCGCTACATCAGCTATTCTATGTCTGAATCTGGAAGTGCTAACTATTGCCCTAAGTTAGGAGGCTCCATCTGAATATTGTGCTACATTGTGTATAGAATAGAATAGAAATATTTTTTATTCAAATAAACTTTTTACATGTGCGTTTGAATCGTCTGACTCTACCACCGCCGGTTCGAAATGCCCTTCCTGCCGAGAAGATCGACTAAGAAGTATTGACTTACAGGTTCCAAGTTTCTCCAGTGTTGCAAGCAATCTGCTATTCTCTCTCCGAAGCCAGGAGCGAAGCAGTCTGGGTCCACGGCAACAAAGCACTGCCCTAAGTTAGGAGGCTCGGTCTGAGTGTGAGACCACTGTGGTACATTGTGAGTAGCTCGGGAGCCTGTGCAAAATATGAAACGGAATCCTAGTGCAATTTTTCCTCTAGTTTCTTTATAAACTTTCCAAAAATAATTTGAAACTTTAGTGCATGAAAAGCTAATCAAAATGCTTTTTGCAAAACCAAAAAGTTATCTTCAAAGTAAATATAGATTTAGATTATGACTTGGCAATTTCCAGTAGGTAATGTACAATATCAAAAATATGTAAATTATATTTCAATAAGATTCTATAATATCACATGCGGTAGTAATAGGTTTACATAGCATCTCTTATCAATAACTGGTGAAAGTCTAATAGCATTCCGTTACATAGAGAATCTTACCAGAAAGTCCACTGCAGAATACTTCTACCATAGCACTGAGACAGTATCCTTTGTACCCGCTAGTTTTCTCGAGTCCGCCCAAAGGTAAAAGGTGGCCTGTTTCAAACGCCTGCAGAAATATAATAGCAAAGTTATTACAACATGCAATTGATAATGAAAAATTTTAGGAGATTAATATTTAAAGCAAATTAAATCTATTTTACAGTTATTAAAATAAAATACAAGCATATTAATTTATCGTTCAACGTCTAATTTAAATAAATTAATAGTCTCACCAATTTTGGATCTGTGGTTGGTTTGCAATCGGGACCCAGCGCCCATCCTTCGGGTAGAGGCTCGCCTTTACGTACTTGCATTTCAACCTACCAAAATATGAATGTCACGTGATGTTTAGTGATTAGGTACTACTGCCTAAGTTGGTAAAAAAAAATAACAAAATAGAATAACTAATAATACCTTTCCCATAGCAGCAGTGGTGGTGGCTAGGTCAACCACAATAGAATCTCCACCAGTGGCTGGTGCAGCCATCGAAATCGGATTGGTGCCGCAGGCTCTCTGGAGAAAATAAATAGCTTAATAAATCCATCGATAAACAACTAATTGTAACGATGGATTCCCTTGAATTCACTTACCTGCCTAGATCTAGTGGGGACCATGATTGGGGCAGAGTTCGTGAATGACATGCCAATAAGACCGTCCTTCTCAGCCTTCAGTGCCCAGTAACCTGCCATGCCGTAGTGGTTGCAACCTAAACAAAAATCATGCATTATTTCATGCGAATATAGGATTCTATAGTACCCGAGGAAAACTACCGTCATGGTTACCGAGGTAAGTTATTGTTATCTAGTATCAAAATCAAAAGTTTATGTTTCCTGCCCAAGTTTATAGTTTTATCCGTCTGAATAATTTAAAACACACTATTGATTGTACCAGCCTACTTTATAATATTTCGCGTTTTCTTACGTAATCATTTCTTAACTAGGGCAATTTAACAAGCAACTGATAGATAGATTGAGGTATAGTGCCTTTAAATAAATTATTATTTAATTGAAATTCCTAAATAAACAGGTGAAATCAGACCTTGAGCTTCCGAAACGACATATTTTCATTTCAAGATTTCAAAGTTTTGTAACTCTGTAGTACTTACCTATTTATGTATGTCTAATGACAAAATTGCTAGCAATCGGCTTGTAATTTAAGCTGTCCATCACGTACTATGTAATGATTTGTAACATTGATGTACTTGCCTAGCTAATATGCTATAAAGCCTTTTGAAAATGATGACTGCTGACTTCACTCAGTAGTGCCGGTGTCAGTGTGTGATTCAATATACCTAACTTACCTCTACTACTCTACCTACCTCTACTTCTATCGTATTAATAAGCTCATTTAAGATTATTATTTGAACGATAGCATAACTATAAAATAGCATAAGATAAAATAATAACCTGTCTGTCTCTGTGTTTGGGCTAATCTTTGGAACGGCTGAAGCATGTAAGTTCAGTCGAATATTGAACTTACATAGATACTACTGAACAGAGTACAGTACGCATAGATCAAGATTTGATAGTTAACGATAGTATAAATAGTAAATAATATGTAAAGTAAAATGAACCATAATAGCATTTAATTAGAACTCAATTTCGTGTATATTTATTATCAACTAGCTGATGCCCGCGACTTTGTCCGCATGGATTTAGTTTTTAAAGTCCCTCGGGAACTCCTTGATTTTTCGGGATAAAAAGTAGCCTATATGTTGACCCGAGTAATAAGCTACCACGGTATAAAATTTTGTAGAAATCTGTGCGGTAGTTTTTACGTGAAAGAAGGACAAACAAACAGACAAAAATTAAATAAAAATCTGTTTTGGGCTCAGTATCGATAGTAAAGCATCCCCCAATTAAAATTTTAAAAATATATTAAATGTACAGAAATCTTCCAGTTACAGTTTTATTATATGTATAGATACTAATAAGGTTCATTTTACTTTGATGCTAATGTCATAGTTTACTATTACGATCAAACGAATTAAAACTCAACTAACCATCCTACTAGTCCTACTAATATTATAAATGCGAAAGTTTGTGAGGATGGATGTATGGATGTTTGGATGGATGGATGGATGGATGGATGTTTGTTACTCTTTAACGCGACAACGAATGACCCGTTTTTCTGAAATTTGGCACAGACATAGATTATAGTCTGGAATAGCACATAGGCTACTTTTTATCCCGGAAAAGCAAACACTTCCTGCGGGATAGCATCGCTACTTTTTACGTTTTGTCCTTCAAAATACGCGCAATGGAGTTTTAGATTTACGTGATTTTTTGCACAGGTGAAGTTAAGGGCCTGAAAAATGACAAAGGCTACTTTTTATCCCGGGAAAACAAACGGTTCCTGCGGGATATTAGTATGCTACTTTTCACATATTTATCTTTTAATTACGCGGCATTTATGTATGTATGTATGTATGTATGTATGTATGTATGTATGTATGAATGTATGTATGTATGTATGTATGTATGTATGTATGTATGTATGTATGTATGAATGTATGTATGTATGTATGTATGTATGTATGTAGGTATGTATAACGTGGGTGATAGAAGATTCCGAAGGCCAGCTCATTAATGAACTTGACGCAATAGCTGAAAGGTGGCGCAGATATTGTGAAGAGCTGTACAAGGATCCCGATGATCTAGGACTCTTGCATACCGTCTGTACTGGAGTGGAATTGGAGCCAAACATACTTAGATCAGAAATTCTCGCTGCCCTGAAGTCGCTTAAAACTAGGAAAGCTCCGGGACCAGATCAAATAACAGCAGAAGCGCTGACAGCTCTGGGGGATACTGGCATCGACATGTTGCACACGATTTGCAACTTAATCTGGCGCAACTGTGAATGGCCAAGAGACTGGGCTTTGTCTGTCGTGGTGCCTTTACACAAAAAAGGATCAACGAGAAAGTGCGATCCTTATCGCACCTTAGCACTTATCTCACATGCCAGTAAAATACTGCTCTACATTATCAATCATCGAATCAGACACTACCTGGACTGGCAGATCCCGCAAGAGCAGGCGGGTTTCGTTAAAGGTAAAGGCACCCGTGAACAAATTTTAAATGTACGGCAATTAATTGAGAAGGCCTATGAATTCAATACGCCGATTATCATGTGCTTTGTCGATTACAGTAAGGCCTTTGACTGCGTCAATTGGAGCCGTTTATGGAGTGTCCTTGCCGAATTAGGAGTGCCACAGCATCTGGTCATACTGCTAAAGAATCTCTACAGTAGCAGCGAAGCAGTTGTAAGGATAGACGAGACTGTCTCTGCGCCCTTTAGATTTCGTAAGGGTGTAAGACAGGGCTGTGTGCTTTCTCCCATCTTGTTCAATATCTATGGTGAATACATCATGCGGCGTACTCTCGAAGATTGGAAAGGTGGCGTCAGCATCGGTGGAGTAAAGCTTACTAACTTGCGGTACGCTGATGACACAACACTCCTAGCAGCATCTGAGACTGAAATGTCGTCTCTATTGAACAGGATGGAGCAAATAAGTGAGGAAATGGGTCTCTCCATAAACAGATCCAAAACGAAGGTAATGGTGGTAGACCGTGCCGGACAGTTGGAACTCACTGGCTCATTGAACCTCGAGATTGTGGAGAACTTTATTTACCTGGGTTCCAACATAACTAATACCGGGTCATGTGAGGTGGAAATTAGAAGACGGATTGGAATGGCCAAAAGTGCCATGTCACAGTTGTATAAGACTTGGAGGGACAAGCAGATATCGACTGGTACCAAAATGCGCCTAGTCCGCACGCTCATATTCCCGATATTCATGTATGCAGCTGAGACGTGGACAATAATAGCTGCTGACCGACACCGCATTGACGCTTTCGAGATGTGGTGCTGGAGGAGAATGCTCCGAATCCCTTGGACAGCGCACAGAACCAACGCATCGATCCTTAAACAATTAAAGATCACGAAACGGCTATCTACCACCTGTCTCCAGAGGATCCTTGATTATTTCGGCCACATTGCCAGAAGAGAGGGACACAACCTTGAAAAGATTGTCGTTACTGGCAAAGTGGATGGAAGGAGACCTCGGGGACGAAGCCCGATGCGTTGGTCGGATCAAATCCGCACCGCTCTCGACACCAAGATCCACGAAGCTCTCCATGTCGCAGAGAACCGGACGACATGGCGCGACATCGTCCATAAAAAGATCATTGGTGGAAGGGGTCACGACCCTCAGTAATGGGGAATACGACGAAAGGAGGAGGAGGTATGTATGTATGTATGTATGTATGTATGTATGTATGTATGTATGTATGTATGTATGTATGTATGTATGTATGTATGTATGTATGTATGTTCCTACTACCTATCCTACTATCCTACTTCCTCCTACTTCCTCCTACTTATATTATAAATGCGAAAGTTTGTGAGGATGGATATATGGATGGATGGATGGATGGATGTTTGTTACTCTTTAACGCGACAAAGAATGAACCGATTTTGCTGAAATTTGGCACAGATATATAGATTATAGTCTGGAATAGCACATAGGCTAATTTTTCTACTTTTTATCCCAGAAAAGCAAACACTTCCTGCGGGATAGCATCGCTACTTTTTACGCATTTGTCCTTCAAAATACGCGCAATGGAGTTTTAGATTGACGTGATTATTTTGCACAGGTGAAGTAAAGGGCCTGAAAAATGACAAAGGCTACTTTTTATCCCGGGAAAACAAACGGTTCCTGCGAGATATTAGTATGCTACTTTTCACATATTCATCCTTCAAAACGGAGTTACAGATTGACGTGGTTTATTGGATAGGCATAGTTGAGGATTTGAAAGGTGACAAAGTCTACTTATCATCCCGGAAAAACAAACAGTTCCCGCGGGATATTCGTATGCTACTTTTCACATATTAATCCTTCAATTATGCACCAACGAAGTTACAGATTAACATGGTTTTTTTGATAGTCATAGTTGAGGACCTGAAAAGTGACAAAGGCTGCTTTATATCCCGGTAAACCAAACAGTTCCTGCGGGATTTCCGCATGCTACTTTACACGTATTTATCTTTTAATTACGCGGCTATTATGTATGTATGTATACATGTATGTATGTATGTATGTATGTATGTATGTATGTATGCATGTATGTATGTATGTATGTATGTATGTCGCTAATATTTACGCATTTGTTGAGTTTAGATTGACGTGGTATTTTACACAGCTAAAGTTGAGGACCTGGAAAGTGACAAAGGCTACTTTTTATCCCAGGAAAACAAACAGTTCCTGTGGGATATTGGTACTCTACTTTTCACATATACAGTTACAGATTGAAGTGGTTTTTTGCATAGGCAAAGATGAGGACTTGAAAAGTGAAAAAGCTACCTTTAATCCCGGGAAAACAAACAAACAATTATGTATGTATGTATGTATGTATGTATGTATGTATGTATGTTTGTATGTATGTATGTTTGTATGTATGTATGTTTGTATGTATGTATGTATGTATGCGTCGCTATTTTTTACGCATTTGTTGAGTTTAGATTGACGTGGTTTTTTACACAGGTAATGTTGAGGACCTGGAAAGTGACAGAGGCTACTTTTGTCTCGGGAACAAACATTTGAAAAGAAATCTATAATAATAAATTATATTTTTAAAACCGACTTCAATCGCCCACGCTAATGCAAAGTATCTAATTTATTGTTATTTTTTAAAAAACCGCTCGACTGATTTCGATTAAATTTAAATGAGACCCGGGCAGTATTCCCTTTGAAACAAAAAGAATTTTCCAAATCGGTTCAGGCGTCTTCGGAGGAGGAGTAATCGGTGAACATACATAAAAAAAGATTCCTACGAATTGGGAACCTCCTCCTTTTGAAGTCACAACCAAGTACAAGTCGTAGTAACAACCATACATTTATCCATCCATCCATCCGAACGAAAAAGAATAAAATAATAAACATTAATAAGCCTTAATTAATTATAAATTAAATTAATTAAAACTAATAAGTACATAAATAAAAATAATTATTAACTACATATTATACACAAAAAATATAGTAAAAATAAAACGTTCAAAAAATATATTTAAAGACAATATAAAATATCCGCTATATAATATGCTTTAAAGAATATTGTATAAAAAAATAAATTTAAATATAAAACGTTTAAAACGACATTAAAAAAGATAATATATAAATAACAATAAATTAACTAACAATCTAAGTATATAAATAAAAATGAATGTTGGTAAGTGCATAACTCAAGAATGGATGGACCAATTCGGTTAATTTATTTTTTTGTATGTTTCTTAACGTCCACGGAAGATTTTAATAAAAAAAAAAAAACAAAAAAAATTTTTTTTTACTTTTAACTTTTGACAGAACGAAGTCTGTCCGGGCAGCTAGTAAAAAATAATTATGATTAACAAATAAGAATAAAATAATATACATTAGTCTTAATTAATTAATTATTAACTACATATTTTAAATAAAAAATAAAGTAAAAAAAAAACGTTTAATAATATATTCAAAAAAAAAACAATGTAAAAACAACAAACAAACAAAATCCTAACTCATCCATCTAACTATACAAAACTGTAACTGGACGAATTCTGCTTGTGCTGGGTCCTGCTCACCTAAATGGGTAATGGGTACCAAGTATGATCTACGCAGTGGCAAGCTGCCGTAAAAAAAATTCGAGCTTCCGTTTTGCTTTTACAAAAACTTCGTACAGTAGCTTTGTATTCTTAGATGACATCAATCTATTCACCTAATTTCACAATCGTTCGATTTGGTTTAGGAATCACCCTCCCCCCATTGTTACACCACTGGGCTACATCATTGAACTCCAAGTACCAATTCCTCATTCTTTATGCTGCTGGGTACCGGCTGAAGAAAATGTCGATTGTGGGTTGCTATTGTAGCTCTATACCACGTAGTACGGACTAGATACTGGCGTAGTGCAACGAAAAAGCAATTTTTAAAAACTTTTTCCACGCGGACGAAGTCGCGGGCATCAGCTAGTACAGTAATACATACGAGTAGGATTACTTACGTTTAACAGCAACCCAACCGACTCCACAACTCTTGGCTTTCTTGATAGCTAAATCCATGCAGAAGTTGCCAACTGTGGCACCCAGGCCGTCGCAACCGTCCACCCAGGCGGTCGCTAATGTTTCCTTCAGAATTACCGGTTCTGCGAGAGGGTTGCACGCCCCTGACTTCATATCATTTATGTATAACTCTGGAAAATCAATAAAAAGAATGATGGCTCGTTCATAGGTTACAACCGCCGAGTTTCTTGCTGGTTCTTCACGGCAGGAAGGGCATACCGAACCAGTGGTAGAGTCAAACTATTCAAAAGCACTTGTAAAAAGTTTATTTGAATATTAAATATTTCTATTCTATTCTATTCCATCGACGTTTGTTCATGCAGATCGTGATTTAAGATTAGTTTTTTTTTTTACAGGCTTAAACTCTGAGTAATGTCGACATATAGAAGTACTGCCGTCCCCTGAGATAGATATATCCTTGATAAATCAGTCCATAAATTACGGATTCTTCCGAATATATGTGAATTGATACTGCCTTCACCGTATCCTTTTTTACCACGCCTTCGAACAGGATGTCAGGGAGTTTTGCTATTTACTAATCAATATTATGTTCCTTATAGTATTGGCCAAAGGTTGGCAACTTTATGTAATTTTTATGTATAGGACTCACGCCTCTCTGACTTTTCTGAGTTACGACTTGCGTTTATGCACCGCGTTTCGCACTTCACAAGCGTGTTGGACTATGGCCCAATTTGTTTCTTTAAAATTTAATATATAAAATCCTTTTTAGAAACCGACTTCTAACTCCCGCGCCCCTATACAAAATATATAATTTTTTGTTGATATTTTAAAAACCGCACAATCGATTTCGATGAAATTTATTATGGAACCACCTGGAAAGTATACCCTTTCAAGCAAAAAAAGATTTTTTTAAATCGGTTCAGGCGTCTTCGAGTAATCGGTGAACACACATAAAAAAAAGATTCCGACGAATTGATAACCTCCTCCTTTTTTGAAGTCGGTTAAAAATGGATGAAATGTACGAAATGAACGAACTGAACGAAATGAACGAATGAATGAATAGAACTCACCCAGTCTATTCATGCCGTGGCTATAATGGCCGACTTTGTCCGCATGGAGCAGCAAGTCGGCGTGTGCTTTTGCCTCCGCGAGCGGGGCGCCTCCAGCCAGCAGGCTCTCCTCCATGAACCTCTGAGCTTCCTCCACACGGACTTCAGGCATGGCTGCTGAACTCTTTATACTTTTAACTGATGCTATCTGAGTAGAGTAATTTATTATTATTTTTTAGGGTTCCATACCAAAATGGTAAAAATGGAACCCTTATGATGAGACTTTCTCCGTCCGTCTGTCCGTCCGTCTGTCACAGTCGATTATTTCAGTAACTATTAAAGCTATCGACATGAAATTTGGCATAGTTATGTATAATAGTGGCCCAAAATCATTAGAATAAAGAAAAATCGAAAATTATTTTTAGTTTTAATAAAAAAAGGGGGAAAATCGGGGGTTTGAAATTTCAAAGTAAAATAACTATATCGAGTGGGATATCATATGAAAGGCCTTTACTTATGCATTCTAAAACAGTTTTTTATTAATTTCTATATATAATAGTTTTTGATTAATCGGCCAAAATGTCGAAAAAAATACCGTTCCCCCCCCCCCCCCCTTATCTCCGAAGTTTACCAATCGAAAAATCTGAAATAATTATGGTAAATAGAGGTTTATGTATATTTTACAGGAAAAATAAAAGCTACGCGAAAATTATTTTAGTTTGATTAAAAAAGGGGGAAAATCTGGGGTTTGAAATTTCAAAGTAAGATAACTATACCGAGTGGGGTATCATATGAAAGGCCTTTACTTGTGCATTCTAAAACAGTTTTTTATTTATTTCTAGATATAATAGTTTCTGATTAATCGGCCAAAATGTCGAAAAAAATACCGTTCCCCCCCCCCCCCCCCTTATCTCCGAAGTTTACCAATCGAAAAATCTGAAATAATTATGGTCAATAGAAGTTTATGTATATTTTACAGGAAAAATAAAACCAACGCTCTAACTAGCATAGGTTTTTTTTATATTAACAACTAGCTGATGCCCGCGACTTCGTCTGCGTGGATTTAGTTCATAACATCCCGCGGGAAATCTTTGTCACCCTCCAGGTTCTCAACTATACCTATCCAATAAATCACGTCAATCCGTAGCTTTGTAGCAGGAAATATTTGATCGTCTTGCTCGCGGCATTTAATTAATAATGATATTCAAAGAGAAAACATATTACTGATGATAATATTATCAATTACGTTAAACTATAATTTTTATAATTGTTTTTACCATAATTTTTTACCGTAATTAACCAAATACAAAATTACGTTTAGCTGTCATTTACGTTTTGTTCTTCCACTGTCATTTTCGTTTTTTTATTCCATGTCAGATGCATTTTTGTTATACCAGGTTTTATATTGACTTGACGGAAACGCGGTCGAACGGGATAAAAAGTATCCTATGTCCGTCTCCTGGTTCTAAGCTACCTCTCCACCAATTTTGAGCCAAATCGGTTCATCCGTTCTTGAGTTATAAATAGTGACTAACACCACTTTCTTTTATATATATAGATAAACCTCTACAAACAAAGTTAACGATAAATAAGCAAATCAATATAATATTATCGTTTTACTTTTACTTTTGGAGTATGGAACCCTCGGTGCGCGAGTCCGACTCGCACTTGGCTGGCTTTTTATTATTTATTAATGTTTTAACCTACACTTAAGGAAATAACAGAATAAAATAAACAAATATCAAAAATTCCGAGGCCAGCGGGATTTGAACCCACATCTCTTGGGAATCGCGCCCGAGTGTGTTAGCCTTACACCATAGCCGCACACACGTCAGTATCGAAATTAGTGATATGTGTCTACTTTTTTCAGTTTAAGCAACTGTTATCGACATCTAGTAGCAACACGTTACAGTTGTTTAACTACGTTTGTCTAAGACTCCATATTACAATAGAGAACACACTCGGGCGCGATTCCCAAGAGATGTGGGTTCAAATCCCGCTGGCCTCGGAATTTTTGTTGTTTATAAATTTATTCTGAAGAGTAATTTATGTGTGTCAATTTCAGTAATGGAAATACTTTGCCTTTGGACCGAATATTTGCCTCAGGACATTGTTGAATGTACCTACCTTACGTGGCCACATTGTTATCGCTTAGATTTTGTATGACCAAGTCAAGTGTGTCACTCTAAAAATCACGTCAATCTCTTGCTCAGTTGCTTCGTGATTGAAGGACAAACCATCAAACAAGCACACTTTCGCGTTTGTAATAAGTATTTGTAGAGCCTAGAGGTAGTCGTAGCATCTATAAATTGTTATTGCTAGAGTTACAGAAGGAGTTACACTGTATAATTATACACCTAATTTGAACGGAATGCGCAAATCCGAATTTAGATCGATTTCATTTTCAGGTATGTTCACCAACTTACCAATCAATCCAATTTAATTATTTATCAAGGACAACCTTGGTCAACGCGTATCTTATGTACTAGCACAACACTATAACCTTATTTGCGACCACAGTTTGCTACCAATATCGATCAATGCCAATGATAGACAAAAATGCTTTCGCGGCTAGGTTCCTTATTTATATAGCCGTGAACAAATACCTACAGGTTGCTCCCGTTCTATCTAATCATAAACAATGCAATGCGATAACGATGCTATATTTACTAATTTGTTCTAGGATTGCTCCCTAATGTTTCGTAGGTAGTGAGTAGTGACATGATAATTATGTGAATGCGATTTTAATTTTGTATAATTACTTGTAAGCTGCTTTTAATCAAATATTAATAATAATTAATCTATACAAATAAATAAAACTGAGAGAAGAGAACAGACTCTTCAATTTTATTATAAAATCTGATTATACGAGTAGACTGTGATTTAAAAAATTCATAGTAGGTACGAGTAGGTATAGTACTGCCTCATAAATTAAGCTCGTACGATTATTTACCTACTATTAGAACGTTCCTGACTGTATGGGCTGGATTTAAATTTTTAATCCTACTTCCTACTATCCTACTATTCCTACTATCCTACTCCTACTAAGTAATATTATAAACGCGAAAATTTGTGAAGATGAATGAATGGATGGATGGATCTTTATTACTTCTTCACGCCCGCGCCACAACGAATGAACCAATTTAGCTGAAATTTGTAATGGGGACAGCTCACAGCTCATACCCAGGTTTAACACATATTTAAGCATTTTATCGCGGAAAATTAAAGAGTTTCCGCGGAAATAAAAAATCTTAATCCACGCGGTCAATTTTAAGAGTAAAATTAAAAAAAAAATAGTGCCCTGTCCAACTTTTCAATTATACAAACTCATGTAGGTAAAACGAAATACTTTTACCGCAAATCTGCTCTATGCGCGTCCGGGCTCCACCGTTACTTATTGTTTTTTTTTTTTTTGTCTTATTTTCGACTTTTCCATATACTATTTGTAAAATTGTAGTAGTTATAAGTAATTATAAGGCTCGGATGGTCACTTAGACACACTGGACGGACAGAGAAGTTCAAAATCGCCCAATTTTATTTACACACATAAATTATTATATTGCATTTAGCAATTAGCTTGTATAGCGTAGTTGCATAGAGATGGTTCGTATATATAGTTTACATAGTGTATAATAGCGGAAAACAGTTCCCCAAGTTCCCCCGAAAACGAAATCATTGGAATCCGCTAATAGAGCATGTTCAATAAGTCAGTGGGCATGGGTAAATTGAAAAATAGTTTGTAAAAACATTGTGAAAGTGTAATCGATCAGTTTGATAATTGACATAAAAATAAATCTGATTTTAATTAAAAATAAACTATGCACATAATATTGGGGGAAGGTGGAATAAATGGAACTCTTAACTCTCAAGACTCGCAGGCCTTACTTATTTACTTCAATCACAATAAGCACAAATTAAGTTTTTTGCGTGGATCGATTGTGTTTTTTCACACAAGAGTTCGCTTTTTTGCTATTACCTTATGTCACGGTACAAGGACAACTATAAACAGTAAACTCACTCAAAATGAGGTCGTTGCACTAATACCTAAATCTTACAATGATATATATGTATCTCGGGAACCGCTGGACCGATTTGGACGAGACTTTCACTGGCAGATAATTAGCTGATGTTATAGTAGGTAAAAATGTGCGGAATCAGTATAAAATCACTCAAGATAAGGTATGTAGTGTACGTAAAGAAGAATGGTACCTTGAGAAATAATTGGCACGGGCCAGAGACAATCAAAGACGAAACGCAAAATGTATCTATTGTTCTTCTATGGTAGACTCATTGACGATTCAAAAGTACTTGTAAAAGTAAATTTGAATAAAAAACATTTCTATTCTATTCTATTCTATTCTAGAATAAGATGTGAGATGTCATCTTCATCGCCTCAAACTGTCGTCAGTCCACTACATGATCACGGGTCGGTCTCGGAATGAGAAGGATCTTCTGGCCATATTCCACCACCCTGGCCTAGTGTAGATTGGCAGACTTCACGTACCTTTGAGGATATTATAGAAAGTTCTCAGACATGAAGGTTTCCTCGGATGTGGCAAGTTTATAATATTGTATAATATAAAGGAATGTAAGGATCACACTTATATTAACACACGTACTTCTTATAACATTCAAGGGATTTTTTTTGTTTTGATAAGGTTGCTGGCATAATACCTACATAATATATCCCACTCGTCGTAAAAGACTAGTAGGTACCTACACTGGTTTTTGTAAGACACCCACTCTAAACTTACGAAGAATTTCCGATAGCTTCGCAAATAACCAAAATAACCAAAAGAAATGAGAATACTTAGAATAAAACTGACAAAATTTAAAATACAGGAAAACGAATCACAGAACACGAAAAGTAAAGATGAACTGATATTAATTTTTACTCTCCTCGTACTGACGTCATCAGCAAGATAAACTTAAATCTGTGCCTCCTGTGATGTGATCTAAGTCGAGTTACACCGTTTTTGTGATTTTTACATAGAATTATCAGAAAAATATTAGGATTTTTTTGGCCTATCTCACGTTCTATAATCTACTATAGTTTCGGAGATAATTTTGTGTAAAGTGATGTAACTGGCAGGATTTTTGAAAAAATATCGTGACTATAGAATATAATATTATATTATTCAAGTTCTAACCTCTATAAATAATTCCTGGACACATTATTTTGCGTGCTTCGTGGTATAAGTGCGATTATATTAATTTTCACATTTTATTTTTCATATATTTATCGTTAATATTGATATAATTAGAGTTTTATCACTTACATCGATGATTTAAATTAATAATAGTCGAATGGAAACAGGTGTATCTTCTGACATCTGTAAGAACTTAAGAAGGTACACCTAACTGTTTCAATTCGATTATTGCAGCCTCGATTAACCGTCTAGTTAATTTAATAATTACTAACGAGTTGTGAGATATTTTTACTTCATGTATATTAATTTACACGAAGACAACTTATAGGTGCAACATGGTGCAACAAAAAGCTGTACTTGTATCATATATCACGTAATTTTTAGCATGTATTAGAAATAACAAAAGGTATAACTCACAGGCTTTTCCAGAATTACTTCAGAACTATATTATTTACCACAAAAATTTAAATCATAGTGAAAGTTAATGTTTTATTTACAAAAAAAGGTACTCAACTAAAATTTTTTAAATCTTGTTTTTGCTCTCCTGTAAAGTGGTGATTTTTGACTTGTGTCACTCATCACGGGAGGCACAGATATGTACCTATTCAAAGATTTACAAGATGGAGCCTAAAGGCTGTGAATGCGTCGAAAATTTGTGCTGCCACATGTGGTTCACGCCCTTTTCCCGTGCTCAGTTTGAATTAGGTCATCACCAGATATGGAGCTCGCGAGCCAATATTTTGTTTTTTTAAATGGCGGTTTTTGGTAAATAAAATGTGAAAAAAACTTAACAGGACGATCTAAAATAACCAATAACATCACCTACCATCAGTAAAGAACATTCAAGCACATCAGTTCCTGCAAAATAAGAAATTGAAATTTGTAGAAAATAATTAAATTAGAGTTCGCCATTTAATGTGTGTTGCCAGTTTACGAACCCAAAATTTCCCTAATAAATAATGAAACCTTAGAATGTAGATACCGATAATATTCGAAAAGCGATTGCAGATAATGTCATTTTTTAATTTTCTTTCCAAGACGGTCCTTGTTCTACGATCTCACCTGATGGTAAGTGACGATGCAGTTTAGATGGTAACGGGCTAACTTGGAAGGGGATAAGCTAGGATTTATTAAATTTTTGCACGCTATCGAGCCGGAACGCTAAATAGCTTAGCGATACGTCTTTGATGGTAGAATGGTAACTAGCCACGGCCGAAGCCTCCCACCAGACCAGATCTGAGATATTTCAGAAATTATAAATTTCGAAATTGTCTCCATCGATAATCGAACTCAAGAATTCCCCTCTCATTTTTTTTAACTTTTTCGTTTCTGATTTTCTTTTACTTATATTCATCTTCAATTTTTTTTTATTTTTTTAAACGAATATTTTACCGGGAGAGAGTTTTTATGACTTTAGCGATTTAGCGATTCACCGATCGAGTTGGATCAAAAATAGGAAATGGTTGCCAAAATTTTTAAAAGTCAGCGCCATATTGAAATTCTTTGTTATTGCACCGAAGTCGTTCAAAATCGATATTTAGGGTTCACTGGGGTCAAGAAAGACGAATTGGTGGCCAAAATTTTAAAAAGTCAGCGCCATATTGAAATTCTTTGTTATTGCACCGATGTCGTTCAAAATCGATATTTAGAGTTCCCTGGGGTCAAGAAAGACGAATTGGTGGCCAAAATTTTAAAAAGTCAGCGCCATATTGAAATTCTTTGTTATTGCACCGATATCGTTCAAAATCGATTTTTAGGGTTCCCTGGGGTCAAGAAAGACGAATTGGTGGCCAAAATTTTAAAAAGTCAGCGCCATATTGAAATTCTTTGTTATTGCACCGATGTCGTTCAAAATCGATATTTAGGGTTCCATGGGGTCAAGAAAGACGAATTGGTGGCCAAAATTTTAAAAAGTCAGCGCCATATTGAAATTCTTTGTTATTGCACCGATATCGTTCAAAATCGATTTTTAGGGTTCCCTGGGGTCAAGAAAGACGAATTGGTGGCCAAAATTTTAAAAAGTCAGCGCCATATTGAAATTCTTTGTTATTGCATCGATGTCGTTCAAAATCGATATTTAGGGTTCCATGGGGTCAAAAAAGACGAATTGGTTGCCAAAATGTTGAAAAGTCAGCGCCATGTTGAAATTTTTTGTTATTGACGCTTGGAGACCCTAAATATAGATTATCAGTATTGCGCTGACTTTTTAAAATTTTGGCCACCAATTCGTCTTTCTTGACCCCAGGGAACCCTAAAAATCGATTTTGAACGACATCGGTGCAATAACAAAGAATTTCAATATGGCGCTGACTTTTTAAAATTTTGGCCACCAATTCGTCTTTCTTGACCCCAGGGAACCCTAAATATCGATTTTGAACGACATCGGTGCAATAACAAAGAATTTCAATATGGCGCTGACTTTTTAAAATTTTGGCCACCAATTCGTCTTTCTTGACCCCAGGAAACCCTAAATATCGATTTTTAACGACATCGGTGCAATAACAAAGAATTTCAATATGGCGCTGACTTTTAAAAAAATACTGGCAACCATTTCCTCTCATTTGACGCTAGGGGACCCTAAATATCGATTTTGAACGACATCGGTGCAATAACAAAGAATTTCAGTATGGAGCTGACTTTTTAAAATTTTGGAAACCATTTATCTAAAACAAAACACTAAATACAATAACTCACTATAGTTAAAGGTATTAATAAAATTATTGTTTTATGATAAAAATTAAAAAAAAAGTAGATATTAATTTTATTTTTAAAGTTTAAAAATTTTAATGACATAATTCTCCGCATTTTATTGGAATCACCTGCGTACCTGGTATCATTACGCACGCTCAGTAATCCACGCCGCGCATGCGCGGCACTCACGTCACGCACACGAGCATATTCTCATTGGCCTGTTTTTTTTCGTTCTTTAGTAGCGCGATACTCCTTCTAGACATATATGTATTCATAGTACCTATTATGTAAAAAAAGCTATTATTACTATAATATAGGTAGTTGCGAATCACGATATACTCGTAGTTACATAATAGGTGCTCGTTTATATCGCTGATAGATAATACTACGTAGTATAATAACACTAGGTACAAACCGTGATAGGTCATTCATATCAATTCTCAACACAATACCAATATTAGGCACGAATCTCTTCTCGGAATGAGAAGGGTTTAGATTAGGCCATAGTCCACCACGCTGCACTTCACACTCGCTTGAGAACATTATAGAGAATACTTGGGCATACAGGTTTCCTCATGATCCTCATTATATTTTCCTTCACCGTTAAAGCAAGTGATATGTAATCGCTTAGGGAGAGGGCACACTGGCTACTTTTAGCAGCAGCGATCGCGAGCGCTTTTATTGCCTTTAGCGTTTTTACCATGTTTTTTTATACCTACCGTCCCAAAATCGCGACCCAAACGCGTTCGCGGTTGCATGGCTATCGATATCAGTGGATTGCAGAATCGGAAATCACGCGAAACTCGATAAGCCAAGATAAGAAGGCCATAAAGACGCTATAGGCAATAAAAGCGCGCGATCGCTGCCGCTAAAAGCAGCCAGTCTGCCCTCTCCCTTAAATGCACATAGTCTTAACTCCAAAAAGTCAGGGGAGCCTGGGATCGAGCCCCGGATCCACCGAAAAGGAGGCCGAAGTGTTAACCACTTGTCTATTACCGCTTTGATAATCATAATATCAAACGTAATAGAATCACTGAGACGGTAAATAATAGCCTCAATCATTAGTAGGTATACTTACTAATAGTTTATACCTAATATTATCTTTGCTATTATTATATTATGCAATTATAATTATTAACGATGCTTTTGAATTTTTGAATGAATATGTGTAAGCTATTGTACCCACAACACATTATAACAAAAATTAGGTACCTATAATACCTATATTGAAAACATGAATGCAGCTTAGATACTTTAACGAAGTAATTAGGTTTTCCTGATCATAATGGAATGGAATGGAAAAGTACCTAGAGCAAATGGCGATATTTTAAGAAGTCGACGTTCGACGATGTAAAGGTCCTAAATGATATTATTTTCTTCGGAAAGAAGGTAGGTATAGTCCACTGCCGAACCTGCTAAAGCTACTACGAGATCCTGTAACTTAATAACTTCAAGAGCATTTAAAAACCTAAAACTCAACTCTTTGAAGCAGTGATAGCCTAGTGGTTAGGACTGTGGTCACCTATTCGGGGGGTCGCAGGTTCGATCCCGGGTACGCACCTCTGACTTTTCGGAGTCATGTGCGTTTAAGCAATTAAATATCACTTGCTTCGACGGTGAAGGAAAACATCTTGAGGAAACCTGCACTTCTGAGAGTTCTCTATAATGTTCTCGAAGATGAGTGAAGTCGGCCAATTCGCATTGGGTCAGCGTGGTGGACTAAGACCTATAACCCCTCTCTGAGAGGAGACCTGCGCTCAGACCTCAGTAGTGAGCCGTTGATGGGTTGCTGATGATGATGATGATAAAAATCAACTCGTTTTAGTAAATCTTCTTGAGTTTGTTGCATGTTTGGGGCTTCATCCCAGAAGCTGCGCCTATCAAATAAATTATAATTAGTATATCTTCAAAGTTCAAATGCAGCAACTCACATAATATCGATCGAACTTCACTTCTGAAATTCGTTTGATCACAAATTACTGCTTATTTTGAAGAAGAAGTCCTGTCACCTGTGCTACTGAAATCCAGTAGCCAGCAGTTGTTTCAATTTGATCATTATTTGATATTACTACACAAAACTCCGAAGAGATAAGAATGAATAGATTAAATCTATCCATTCCATTTAAAAAAAAATTAAGTGACACTCGGGGACTGCCGCGGTAAAGCTATTGCATAGCATTTTTTATCAACTTATGCAATTATAATATTTATGCAATATTTCTTTTAGCATAATAAAAATTATGCAAAAAAAAACGAACATACAAGAAAAGCGAACTGTCACTACTTCGCGAGTGAGATTCGAACCTTCAACCATCATACAAAGAAAGCGAGAACCTCTAAAATGTTGTACGCTTACTGAACGACGGTGTTAGGTTTTTTTTCGTTACGGAATTCCTTGATTCGGTCGCCGCGCTCAAACTGTTTGTCCTAGTTCAAACCCGCGATAAAAGATATGCAATAGCTTAAAAATAAAAATAAACATGAGGAAACCTGCATGCTAATTGCTAACTTCTCGAAGTTGTGTGAAGTGTGCCTGCGACCATTGAGTATTAAATTGGTTTAATACTCAAAGCCTGCGACGGATTCAGATAATGATTATTACAATGTAATAGCTACTTATTAATATTGTAAAATGATTATTTTGAAAAGAGCAACTGCTGAGTTTCTTGCCGGCTCTTCTCAGCAGAATCTGCTTTCCGAACCGGTGGTAGAATCTTGACGTGTCATAAGAGCCACAGGTTGGCCTACATGAAATAAATAATATTGAATTTTGAATTTTGAATTTTGAATTTTGATTATGACGACATACATTTTATTATTCTTAGGGCCGATTTCACCAACGTAAAATAAGTCTTACCGAGCGTAAATTTGATATTTTGACAGTATTTTAAATACAAAAACTGTCAGAACTGTGCAGTTTATTCCTCAGATAAACGTCACTTGACGTTGGTGAAATCGGCACTAGAAAGAACAAAGATCTACAGTACCCGGCGATATATATTGCACATCGGCCTTTGGAATTAAACGCTATTCTATTCTGTTCACAGAAGTGTTTTTTTTATATATGTTACGTGATGTGCTCGCCGATTGTGAAGAGATTTCAGTAATTAAGTAGGTACTACGTGAATTTCTGGCTAGCATTCCTTGCAATAGAATAGAAATAGCGTTTTATTCCAAAGGCCGATGTGCAATAATATATATCGTCGGGTACTGTAAGTATGTCGGCACATTTTCACACTGTCGCATATACCTAAGTATACAAACATGATTACGATGGCAATTAAAACTATCGGATGTAAATTACTTGTACTTTATAGTGTCTGATAATAATGTTATTGGGATATAGGTAGGTACATAATTATATGAACATACGATTTGTTGTTTAACGAATTGTTGACACTGACTCGACCGCATATCAGTTTACAAAGATCTAAGACCTTAGAATCGATCCCTCACTGCGAATTATATATATTTATCAAATCCTCTGAATATCGTAATGTTTACCCATTCAGTAGGTTTTTTGACTGAAATCTTAACTGTGAATTGACAATGCGGTCCTATGCTTTAGTTTGGCTTTAGGAATACTTTTACTATTAGATAAATAATAATTTAATCAAGTACATAAATAATACATTCAACAATTCTTATCACTATTCACTAAGTGCCGACTTCACAACGTCGAGTGACGTTTAACTGAGGAATAAATTTAGCGTTCAGCTGATACTTTTTGTATTGAAAATACTTATTTTACGTTGATGAAATCGGCGGAATTATTTAACAGACATTATTGACATACTGTTATTCAAGCAACCTAACCTACGAGTTTTATAAAGTTGATTGTAACTCTTAAAATAGAGCAACCTAGACTTCGACAATTATGTGGCATGAGAGCTACGAGAGATAATGACACTAGGTGGACAGACGACATTAGACGAGTCGCAGGGAACCGATGAATCCAGACCGCGCAAGACCGATGCCTGTGGAAGTCCATGCAAGAGATCTTAAGAAGTCAGAAGTGTATAATCCAGAAGTCCATGTCCAGAAGTTGATGTCTATCAGTTAAAGCAGAAAAAGCTATAATTCTTCAATCTATGAAGGCTCAACATTTTAAATGTATTCCTAAATACTTCAGGTTGTCTAAAAGTTTTTCTGTTCTACTTACTTTCCGCCTTCTTTCCGCGCATGAATCCAATAGTCCTCACTAACTTCTCTTCTTAATATATATAAATTACGTGTCACGTTGCTTGTCCGCGATGGACTCCTAAACTACTTAACCGATTTTAATCAAACTTCGTAACTATCTATAATTTGGTCCAACTTGAAAGATAGGATAGTTTTTATCCTAATTATTGACATCAATATTTGTTATTGCAAATTAAATGTTTATAACACGACAGTAGTGTGTATTGTTAGTTCGACGAATTGTTAATAGATGGCTAGGTTAATTTATCATTTTATGGGTACAACTCTAACATCGTTCACTACCTACCTACTGAGTCACAGCAACGCGTGGCTGGATCAGCTAGTATTATAAATGCGACAGAGTGTTTATTTGTTCGTTCGTTGGTTTGTCCTTCAATCCCGCAGTAACGGAGAGCAAAGCAGAGGGTTCTCGCGGGAATTTTAAAAACCTAACTCCACACGGACGAAGTAGCGGCAGTAGCGGGCAAAACTTAGGTATTGCTAACGAAATACCTGTTTCGCGATCTTTTTCTCGTATGCTTTGTTTTCCTTTTTGACTCACCTTGACTTTGTTACTCGTTGCCATGTCATTGGGTATAATAATGTCACAATAATATGCTTCGTATTCATAACGAGTTAAGGTATGGTCAGAGGTATGATGGAAGGTTGAGATTCCACGTTCAGTCGGCGACATCGGGCGCCGTGTGGTAGACGCGCTATTCGATTCCGCGACTTATCTATTTTGTTTGTTTTGGTGTTGTCATTCTAGTGTTTATTACTTGGTGAGCATTATCAAAGAAGTTTTGTATTTTTTATAAAATATTTATTATTATTTTCTATGTCTGTTATTTTTTATAAAAGTGTACCTAATTAACATTTGGTTTTTATTTATTTATTATCTTTTTCCCCATGGTATAGGTGCGGCGTTTATTTATTTATTAATAACTGCTTTATCCAGTCATATATCCTTTACGTTTGGCGTTTGACGTTCCTAATATAATGGGAACGTCAACAATCAACATAGTGGTCATTTAGATTTCGTCAAGTCGTCTGAACTCGTCTGTGAAATAGTACCTGTTGTGTGAATGACTCTACCACCGGTTTCAATCTAGTAGGTATCTATAGTTTTTATGTCTACGTCCTCGAATGAAAACAAGATGCATTTTCTTCTTTTCTTTTCTTCATAGAATTTTTCATCTCACAATACTTACCTTTATTTTTTGAAGTCCTTTAAACCTAGGTAGTAATGGATAAAATTAAAAGGACTTTTACAACGGTGAAACATTAGGTAGGTATGTATATCTAGGCACTTGATAGGCACCTATTACTCATATTTCATTTGAGGCTAATTGTAATTTATAACTAAGTGCTTCATAATTAAAATACACTGATAGTGAAAATGATAATACGCTAATGAGTTAATGACTCAGTAGTAAAAACGTTTTAATAAAGAATTCTTTAGAATTTTTTTTACGTGCTAATTTCCTCTTGCCTTTATATTTTAAGTATAAGTTTTAAATAAATGCAGTTCCATACCAAATCTAATTGAAAAAGTGACCGTGAAAATGATCTTAATCAAACTTGCAAAATATGAACTTAAAAAATTACACTGCAGCATCGTGAAGTGATCGCAATAGATAGGCTTTTTCACTGGAAATAGAATTGCAATTGAAAATTTATGATGTCCAGTGAAATGATTTGATAGAGCAATAAATATTATTAATTCGATTTTGGAATTTAATTGATTATCCTGAAAAAGAAACAACAAAAAGGAACGACGAAAAATATCTGATTCGAAGCGCGAAGTTTTTAGATAAGTAGGTACCTATTTTCAGTAGGTATAGGTATTGATTGTTCTTTGATTTTAGCCTTAGGAACGGGAAGCGAGAGATATGTGAATTTTATATAGGTATTTTTTTTATGAAATTGATAAAAGGGTGTTTTTTTTTGGTATTTCAGCATCTGAACTTAAGCAATGGCTAGAGTAGCAACTACGGAGGCCTTGCGCTTCATGACGGACTGTCTCAAAGCTGTGGGCACCTCGGCTAAAGCCGCGCAGCAACAAGCCGAGTTGCTCATCGAAGCTGACCGCGTGGGTCATCCTAGTCACGGACTTAATAGATTAGGTACGCGTGTCCGTTTCTCATGACGGGGTATCTCAAAGCAATGATCACCTTGACTAAAGCTTCTCACAGCGCAGCAAAAGGCCGAGTTGCTCATCGAAGCTAACCACGTGGGTCATTCTAGTCACAGACTTAATAGATTAGGTACGTATGTCCGTTTCTCATGACGGGGTATCTCAAAGCAATGAGTACCTCGGCTAAAGCTTCTCACAGCGCAGCAAAAAGCCGAGGTGCTCATCGAAGCGGATCGCGTGGGTCATCCTAGTCACAGAGTTAAGGTACGTATGTCCGTTTCTCATGATGGAGTATCTCAAAGCAATGAGCGCTTCGTCTAAAGTCTAGTCATGGACTTAATAGATTAGGTATGTGCGTCCGTTTCTCATGATTGACTGTCTCAAAACAATGGGCACGTCGGCTAAAGCTGCGCAGCAACAGGCGGAGCAGACTCATCGAAGCAAGCTGCGCGGGATATCGTAGCGTATGGACTTACTTACCTAATAGAGTATGGGTATGACCGGTATCTCATGACGAACTGTCTCAAAACTGTGGGCGCCCGCGCCTCGACTAAAGCAGCAGCAGAAACAGGCAAATTATTCGTGAAATTTTCTTGAATAAGATCAACATAAATTAAGAAGTTTATGGCCCGCTTGCAGAAACGCCGGGTTGTCTTCTTAAGCCAGAGTTAGCTGCTGCTTTGACAGATTTCGTATAGAGCTTCTGTCAAAATTACAAATTTATTCCTGGGTTAAACCTAACCCGCCGTCTCTGCAAGCGGGTCTAAAAGTTACGGTTAGACCTAAAGATAAATTAACCTGAAGATAAACTAAAAATGTTGTCTATGTGCTTTGGACGTTAATGGCTTGGGGCCCAGTGCCTACGGTGTTTGAATGGTTACCTACCCCGCACCGGGAAGCGAGCATTGGAAGACTTCCACTAGGTGTAGCGAGTCACTGACAGCCACTTTATACAGACGGCACAAGATCTAGTTTTGTGGCGATCTTACAAGAGACCTATACCTTTATCCAGCTGTGAACGTCTATGTCAGTTTCTTCTTTTGTAGTGCCTAGGGTAATCTGAACTTTAGACGCTGCTGCACTGCACGGAACAAGGGTTCTGTACTTTTCCGAATCATTGGCGAAGGTTTTAAGCCAAGAGTTCTTCTCCGACCAAGTGGTCTTCGGTCAGCTATTTTCACTTGAATAATGAGCTGCGGAAGGTCGTATTTGTTAGGTAAATATATCAGTTTAGATGATGATAATGATCTGACCGTTATATTTTTCAGAATTCTACATTAACGACATACTAAGCGGCAACTGTAAGCCCAACAACCAGCCTGTGATACTGAAGGAAAACGCATCGACCGCCTGGGTGGACGCTAACAACGTACTGGGAGCGACAGCCAGCCACTTCGCCGTGGACATTGCCATCAAGAAAGCTAAGACCACTGGAGTTGGTTGGGTTACTGTAAAAGGTAAAAGCTCCAAAGAGACCCAAACTTCATAATAATTTAATATAAAAAATTAATTAAAAAAAACCGTCTTCAGACGCCCGTGCCACTACAAAGTATATAATTTATTGTTGATTTTTTGAAAACCGCCTGACCGATTTTGATAAAATTTAAATAAGATCACCTGGGAAGTATACCCTTTATCGGTAAAAATAGATAAAAAAAAGATTCCAACGAATTGATAAACTGATTGATGAAGTCTATTAAAAAGAGAGAAAGAGGAGTTTCTCCTTCTTTTTTATTGAATTAAACAAAATATTGCATTTCTATATAAATTAAAAGATGAAAAACATGAACTTATTTTAACGTTACTCTGCAGTGTAACGTACTAACGTACACTGCAGACAACTCTTGTTACATTACAACGAGTGATTTCCCGTAATCTGCTCATTATTTGAATTACACTTAGGTATGTACTTGTAATTTTTAATGCTACAAAATATGATAAAGCCACTATCAAATCAAATAGCAAAATAACTTAGCTTGTTAGTAGATAACAATAATTTAGAGTTCATAGACTATATGATTTACCTATTGTACTCAACTTATAAATTGACTGTGTAATTCGTTATCTCTCTTTATAATATAAACACAAAAATGAATAACAATAGCATATAATTATTTAAAGATTCAAAGGAATACTTAATCATTAGGATAACTACCTAGTTTTGAAAATTGAATGATTCTGCTTCTCAATCGATCACTCTTGTCAGAGTGTTCGTGACTGCTGATGATGTGACATTAGTTGTTTTTGGATGGCACCGCCTCCCGCGCGATGCTCCTCCACTTGCGACGGTCAGTTGCTTTGCGGGAGCACTCCACCACAGTTGTCCGGGTCACCGCTTTGATTGAGTCCGTCCAGCGCGTGGGTGAGCGTCCTCTCACTCTTTTCCCTTCCACCTGACCCTGTACCACCAACCGCTCAATTGCCCCATCATTTCTCGAAGTGTGACCGAATTCTTAAAAAAAAAACTTCAGAATTCGCAACTGCACAGTCGACGAAAGCCTTTCTGTTATCTTTAGTTCTTTCAAGATGGAGCTGTTGGTTCTGAAGGCCGTCCAAGGGATCTTCAAAAGGCGCCTCCAGCACCACATCTCTAAGGCATCAATTTTACGGCGGTCCTGCACTCTAAGGGACTAGGTTTCAGCTCCGTATAGGAATATTGGGAAGACAAGGCACCTCATAAGTCGAACCCTATAGTGGTTTTGGTGATCCTTCTGTCCTTCCAGATTTTATTGAGCTTCTCCACCGCAGACCTAGTAAATAAAAGCACATCGCCTTCGGATTTCTAGCTCACAACCCCCGAAATGGGAGATAGTAGAACCTAGATAGATGTAAGTTGGCACCACCTCACAGTCGGCAATGCGTTGGATTTCCGTTCTGTTTTGAGCATTTGTTTCATCATCTTGGTCTTATCCCTGTTGATGGCCAGTCCAAATTCAAGGCTGAGCGAAGAGTGTAGTATCGTCTGCATATCTGAGATTACACATCTGCTGCCCTCCAACAGATATGCCTTTATCCCAGTCTTCAAGAACAATCCGCAAATTGAACGAAACCCTCGTAAAATTCGTTACGAAACATCAAATAGATAATTTACAAAAAGCATCTACTGTCTATGTACCAACAGATGAAATGACATTGATGTGATATTGAAACTCTGGGCCTCATAAACTTGGCTCAGGGTCGCTCAGCGAACGATGGAGAGAGCAATGCTCAGAGTATCCTGCGGAATCAAATCAGGGATCGAGCAAATCCGTAGATTTCGAATTACCGACACAGCTTATTGAGTCGCAAAATAAAGTATCAAAGCCGCACATGTCTCGAAGAACCGACGAAAGAGGTTGGGAACCAAACGTGCTGGAATGGTGACCCCGCACTGAATGATGCGGCGGCTTTGTTAGGGTACGTTTATGTTTACGCGGGGCGTTGTGCGGCGCGTGGTACGTCGTGTCGCGCGGTTAACTCAGACATATGGCCAAGTATGAGAGCGTTCATGCAGAAGCGTTTGCGTTGAACGCGGCGGCGCACGCGGCGGGCACCGCGGCGGGCGCCTCGAAACGCGCCGCGTGTGCATAAATGTACCCTAGACTCCCACCAGGTGGACGGACGATCTCAGACGAGTTGCTGGCAGCCGTCGAATACAGGCGACACAAGTTCGTGTTCGGTGGCGATCCTTTCAAGAGACCTTTGTCCAGCTGTGGACATAATAATATATCGGTTGAGATAATGATTGCCTAAACTTGGTCCCAATTTAGGAATCAACAGTTCCTCAATTGATACCAGCGACATTCGTCATATTATATTCAGGGTCTAACTAATTAAAATGATTGTTTTAATATGCTTGTCTGATGGAGTTGGAAAAATTTATGGAGTGTTTCATGGATGGTTCATGTGCTAAATAACATACTTACAACTTTAAATTGTTACTTAAACCATCTTTTTGCTGTTAAAAACACATTGTGTGTAGATATATAATATACCTGTACATTGTCAGGGTAGCGTGGCAGTAAATACGACTTTGTAGGAAGGAAAGGAAGGAAGGAATTAGAAGCAGTGCTAGCCTAGTGGTAAGGACTGACTCTCCTATTCGGGGGTCGCAGGTTCTATCCCGGATACGCACCTCTGACTTTTCGGAGTCAAGTGCGTTTAAGCAATTAAATATCACTTGCTTCAACGGTGAAGGAAAACATGCACATTGAGAGTTCTTCATAATGTTCTCGAAGGTGTGTGAAGTCCGCCAATTCGCATTGCGCCAGCATGGTGGACTATGGCCCATAACTCTTCTCTGAGAGGAGACCTGCGCTCAGTAGTGAACCGTTGATGGGTTGCTAATGATGATGATAATGATTACTAAGGAATCTAGAGGAAATATGCACGCTTAAATGTTCTCCATAATGTTTTCAAAGGAGTGTGAAGTCTGCCAATTTGTATTTGGCCAGCGTGGTGAACTATGAACTGCGCTCAGTAATGAGCCGTTGATGGGTTGCTCATGATGAAACTTCTTTTAGGTTCAAACCACAACGGCATGGCAGGTTACTGGGCGAAGAAGGCTGCTGATGTAGGTTTAATTGGAATGGCGTTCACCAACACCTCACCACTTCTTGCGCCGACGAGAAGTAAAAAGGTAACTAATAAACCTAGATCGCTTCAAAAATTTAGATTGAAATTTTGATAAGAATAAGGAGGATCGAAAAAGTAATATGACATGCACATTCGGGGCACATATAAGTAGATTAAAAGAAAAGAAGAGAAAAGGGTGATAATACCTTGTTGAAGAATTATAGACCCATCTCGTTGTTGAGTCATGTTTATAAGTTGTTCTCGAGAGTCATTACGAATCGTCTCGCTCGTAGGTTCGACGACTTCCAGCCTCCCGAACAAGCCGGATTCCGAAAAGGCTTTGGTACCATAGATCACATCCATACGCTGCGGCAGGTTGTACAAAAGACGGAAGAGTATAACCAGCCACTTTGCTTAGCGTTTGTGGACTATGAGAAAGCCTTCGATTCGGTGGAAACTTGGGCTGTGTTGAGGTCGCTGCAGAGATGCCGGATTGACTACCGGTATATCCAAGTGTTGAAGTGCTTGTATGAAAACGCCACAATGTCAGTACGTATACAGGACCAGACTACGAGGCCAATCCACTTGCAGCGTGGAGTGCGACAGGGAGACGTTATCTCCCCGAAGCTCTTTACCGCTGCGTTGGAGGACGTCTTTAAGCTTCTGGATTGGAACGGGCTTGGCATCAACATAAACGGCGAGTACATCACTCACCTACGATTTGCCGATGACATAGTAGTCATGGCAGAGACTCTGAGAGACCTCAATACAATGCTCAACGATCTCAGCAGGGTTTCTCAACAGGTGGGCCTGAAAATGAACATGAGCAAGACGAAAATCATGTCCAATGCTCATGCACCGCTCCACCCAGTAATTGTTGAGAACTCTGCACTCGAAATTGTCGACGAGTATATTTACCTGGGACACACAGTCCAGCTAGGTAGGTCCAATTTCGAGAAAGAGATCAGCCGCCGAATCCAACTCGGCTGGGCTGCGTTCGGGAAGCTCCGAGATGTCTTCTCGTCCAAAATTCCTCAGTGCCTGAAGACTCAAGTCTTCGAACAGTGCGTGTTGCCAGTGATGACTTACGGATCCGAGACATGGTCGCTAACTAAGGGCCTCATAAGTAGGCTCAGGACCGCTCAGCGGGCGATGGAGAGAGCTATGCTCGGAGTGTCCCTGCGGGATCGAATCAGAAATGAGGAGATCCGTAGGAGAACCAGAGTCACCGACATAGCTAAGCGAGTCGCGATACTGAAGTGGAAATGGGCGGGGCACATAGTTCGAAGAGCTGATGGTCGTTGGGGTCCCAAGGTGCTGGAGTGGCGACCCCGCACCGGGAAGCGCAGTGTTGGCAGACCCCCCACCAGGTGGACCGACGACATCAAACGAGTCGCAGGGAGCCGCTGGATTCAGGCGGCGCAAGACCGAGGCCTGTGGAAGTCCATGCAAGAGACCTTTGTCCAGCAGTGGACGTCTATCGGTTGATAAAGAAGAAGAAAGAAGATAAGTAGATTAGAATAGGTGATGCCCGTTGGGTTCCCAAAGAGTGGCGACACCGCACCGGGAAGCGTAGTGTTGACAGACCCCCCACTAGGTGGACAGACGACATCAAACGAGTCGCACGGAGCCGCTGGATTCAGGCGGCGCAAGACCGAGACCTGTGGAAGTCCATGAAAGATACCTTTGTCCAGCAGTGGACGTCTAATGATTGATAAAGAAGAAAAAAACCTGCAGCGGGATTGTTTAAAAATTATTGTTACAGTGTGACGTTCGCAATCACCTCTGAAGTACGGAGTGTCTAGTTATTCCATTGATCGTAAACGTATTCGATGCCATTAGCGTCAAAGTAAATTAAACCATAGCAGCATTGATTTAGAGCTCAATTTCCTGTATTCATACTTATACGTTTAGGTATGTACGATACGCTCCAAAACAATACATGTTAAAATCGGTTGTGCTGAATTTGTGACTTTAAATCAATACGATCAAGGATTATTTTACTTTAACGCTAATGTCATCGAATACGAATACGATCAATGGAATAACTTTTAGACAATTGGTACCCTGATCCTCCGACACCGACACCCTCTCGCTATTACCTAATCCATCGCGCTATGCCACCGCGCGTTCAAATAAATCAAAAAACTTAATTGGCAGTCATTGGTACGTAATAAACAGTTTTTAAGTAAAATAGATACATGTAGATAAATAACAATTTTGCACCAAATTCATTAATTCATCAATTATGATAAAATTGTACAAAATATAGCTCTCGTTACTTTTAAATGAGATTTTGCTAATTCTATGTCAGTAATATGTACGGATAAGTATATTATCTATACTTATAATAAAACTGTAACTGGAAGATTTCGTGTCTGTTTGTTTGTCCTTCTTTCACGTAAAAACTACCGCACAGATTTCTACAAAATTTTATACCGTGGTAGCTTATTACTCGGGTCAACATCTAGGCTACTTTTTATCCCGGAAAATCAAGGAGTTCCCGAGGGACTTTAAAAACTAAATCCACGCGGACAAAGTCGCGGGCATCAGCTAGTATTACATACAAAATTACTTCATAACGATTCCATCAATATAAGTTTTATACATAAGTCCTATATTAAATTTTATTGAAATAATTTTTTTAATAAAGCGTATTTTTTTTTATTTTTTTTTTTATATTAACGCGACAGGCGTGGCACAAGCCACTACCTCACAAAAATGGCCGCGGCGCTTGAAGGGCAAAGCGTGACGCGTGACGCGTGTCAACGTTTTTTGCTCACCCAAAAAAGTGCTCAACGCGCCTAAAGAAGTTTTCACTTAAAAAATTTATTTAATGACAAGAAAAAATTTTACAGTCATATTTGCCTTTGGCCTCCACACTAGGGTACCTACATGTATTGTGGAGACCTTACAACGATTACCTAAGTATAAGCTTTACGGATGACTAGGTCAAAGACAGACACTTCAATTTTATTTATTTGTTTGTACATAGATAAATACGTCAAGATATGAATGTATTCTTACCTTATAAATTTTTTTGTTTAGGCTGCTTTAGGAACAAATCCACTGTCGGTTGTGGCGCCGGCTGCGGACGGGGAAACCTTCTACTTGGACATGGCGACGACTTCTGTGGCTGTTGGAAAGGTAGAGGGAAAAATTTTGGTCCAATAGACGATAGGTTCATCATCGTCAATAGCCTATAACAGTCCACTGGACTAAAGGCCTCTCCCAAGGGGAGGGTTTGCCCATAATCACCACGCGGGGCAGACGGGTTGTAGTAGCAGAGACCGGCGAAGCTGCAAAATATATTGTCTAATGTACCCAAGAAGGTATAAAAAACTTAAGTGGCACTCGGGGACTGCCGCGGTAAAGCTATTGCATAGCATTTTTATCAACTAATGCAATTATAATATTTATGCATTATTTATGCAATATTTTTTTTTGCATGATAAAAATTATGCAAAAAAATTATTAAAAAACAAACAAACAAGAAAAGCGAACTGTCACTACTTCGCGAGTGAGATTCGAACCTGCGACATCATCAAAGAAAGCTCGCCCACTGCGCGAAATAGAGCTACTTGAGAACCTCTATTAAATGTTGAACGCTTACTGAACGACGGTATTAGGTTTTTTTCGTTACGGAATTTCTTGATTCGGTCGCCGCGCTCAAACTGTTTGTCCTAGTTCAAAGCCCGCGATAAAAGCTATGCAATAGCTTCATAAACTGATGCCCGTAACTGCGCTCCCGTGGACCTTGGGATTTTTAAGCAATGCCATGGGATCTCTTTGATTCTTCAGTAGTACAAAAATTATCCTCTATAGCTTGATGATTATAATTTCAATTCAATTCAATTTATTTCATCAGTTAAACCATGCCAATTAATTTATCGGTTTAGCCATAAAAATGTTACAGACAGACAAGTTTTTTCATTTGGAAGTAATTAAATGTAAGATGTAAAATTGATCTCTTTCAGATAGAAATGCAGATGCGCAAAGGAGAACCCATACCAACTGGCTGGGCCCAGGACCCCAATGGAAAGCAAACAAATGACGCCGATCTCGTACGTATGTCTTCTCCCTTAAACATAAACCACTTATCTCTTTAGTTAATCTATGATTAACACTGCACTGGCTGTCCCTATACAAATGGCAGCTTAATTAATTATGGATCAATTTGAAGCGCCACATATTGGACATACGAGTGTCTCTGGAACTATTTATATTGCAAATGGCGCACCGACCGACTATGAAATCATGCATTAATTATAGGAAATCATAGATTAACTATAGAGGTTAAATATTAATTAATCTATAATAGGGTATTTTACTATTTTTTGAAAAGTGTCTCAATTTAATCCTAAGGTGATAATTTACTACTAATTTTATTCTATCGATAAGTACCAATAAAATGCATTTTAAATTTTCGCGCGTACATTGACGAAAACACCTGGAAGCCATATTATGACGTCATAAGCACAGTAAACTCACAGACTAAGTACTAGAGAGAGACTTTGTCTTTAGACTATAAGGCTGGAATCACATCTGTGCGCATCGATTCGCATTTTGTGCATACAAAACTGTCATTTTTCATAGAGTCGCGTACCTACGCATCGCAAAGCCGAATTGATGCGTACACGACTAGTATAGTCTGTGATAGTAGTTATGAATTAAACAACCATGGAACTAGGAATCACGACTACGTAAACAACAGTAAGCTATTTTTTAGAAAGGGGATCCCAAACTACATCCATGCATCAGTAATCATGTCAGATGTCAGTCAGATCCATGGAAGTAGATAGGAAGGATTTAATAGTCGCAATTCCTAATTCCATGGGATTTAATGACTTAATGACGTAGTATTATGGCGGTTATCGTTTCGCATAATTGTTGCATAGATAAAAAGAAGTGAAAACTTTGAAATAAAATATAAAATTTACTTTATAATTTTGTGAACTGAAACTTACACTTCCCGATTTCTTATTGGAAACTATATCTTATTTAAATATTTTTAGGTTATTTCTCACTAGGAGTAAAATACCCTAAAATAGAGGTCGGTGCGCCATTTGCATTAGTATTAGTTTCAGAGACACTCGTATCTATGCTGACGGTAGCCACTCAAGTCATAGAAATAGGAAGACTAGTCACAAATCCTAGTTCCATGACTCAAGTAGGTATTAATCATAGATTAATTAATATAGAGCTGAGTGCCTTAACCTTCCAAAAAAAAATCGTCGCGTAAAAACCGATTAGGGGATTGGGTTTAGTAGTTCTACGAGAACCACTTGTAGCAGAGTTGGGGATGCTGGGGTGGTTTTGGGGGTAGGAGGCTATAGAAACTTCGCCTGGCACTTCAGTATTCAAATCTGGACATATAATATAACTAGTGGTTCGCCCCGAACTGAGACCTCGCGGTATCCCATAATTCCCATAAGGTACTTTTAACTATATTATATTGTAATTAAAACGCGCCGAATCTGATGACGTCAATGTCATCTGCTTTCGTGGATGGGATGCGTATTTACAATATTAAAGACAGCGCCATCTATTAACAGTATAGTGAAGTTTTGTTAAAAACATTGATGCCCATTAAAACTTAAATAATTTCGTTTCTTTATAATATTTATCTAATCTTAGTATTTGTTGTTCAAGTACAGAATATAACTCAAATTATGTGTAAGTTTCAATTTTTTAAATAAAGTGGTTTTAGGGATCTAGCCTCGAATAAAATCTCCACTTTGAAAGCCCGCCATTTCGTCAATTTTAGGAAAAAAAAAAAATACTTTTGTACTCTGCTCTAAATTATCTTTAAAATGAGGAACTGCAACCCTATGAAATGCAAAAAAATTTATTTTACTTCGCATTCGCTTCTATGAGAGCCCCCCTGAAATAAAGATTTTTATCACTTTTTAAGCCATTTTCGGCTGGAGGCCATCGGTTTACATATTATATCTAAAATTGAAGTAATTACGTTCAGTAATTGAGAAGTTATAAGGCTCTGACAGACGGACGGACGGACGGACGGACGGACGGACGGACAAGTGCAAATTTACTCAAGTAGACTCAAAGACCTTCGCTTCGCTCGGTCGATAATATAGTTAAAACTACCTTATGGGAATTATGGGATACCGCGAGGTCTCAGTTCGGGGCGAACCACTAGTACATAATTCTATCAACATCCCCAGCCCCACACCGTGGTAGATCAAGATCAAAAGACCGAATGCAACATATTATTCTATTGAGTTTACGACAGCATCCCCTTCTAGATTAAATGCGACACATTCATTTTGGCATTTGAGGTCGGGATTGAATAGATAGTGTTTAAAACGGTAGGCATATCTATTTAGGATTTTGGAATGATGATCATTGGAATCCCAATGATCGTCTGTTCTTCGAACTATGTGCTCTGCCCCGTTACCACTACAGCATCGCGAATCAAATGATTCAGCGAGTCCAAGCTTGTACCGAAAAATAATAATTAATTACATAATCTATTTTTATTATGTATTCCAGGCATTCAAAACAGGTTGTCTAATGCCTCTAGGCGGTGGTGAAGAAACGTCTGGATACAAGGGATATGGCCTGGCCGCTATGGTAGAGCTATTCTGTGGAATCTCGTCAGGTTAGATTACGACAATAATCCATTTTTTATATTTAAAGAAGGAGTGGAGAAGTATCATGATGATGTTAATAGTTAATACTATAGGTATTCAAATAATGGAATTAAAATATAGATCAAACTCAGAAATTACTGAAAATTTTTTGAAATCCTTTTTTGAAGGGTTCCGTAGTAAACAAGAAACCCTTATAGTTTCGTCATGTCCGTTCGTCCGTCCGCGGTTTAGCTCAGAGACTATTGGTACTAGAAATCTGTAATTTGGCAAGGGTATAAATATCAATCACGCCGACAAAGTGGTGAAATAAAATTGTGAAAAATTATAAATTAAATTAAAATTATAAATATAATATTTTTTTTTTAGGGTACCTCCCATACATGTAGTGTGGGGTGTCGTTGAATAGGTCTTTCAAAAATATTGTGGGTGTGGGAACACCATTTTTCAATTCAGGGATCCGTTTGTGAAATATAATATTTAAAAGTGCTAAAATTAGAGTCAAGTGTCTCCCCCCCTCCTCTGCGCGCAAGTGCGTTAGTGCAATAATAATGAATTTGTAAGTACGTATCCACTCAGTGAATATAGCGAATATTTTTACGTTTAGTCCCACTGGAATACGCAGTATTGGCAAAAACTCCGCTGGATACGGGCGGCGCAAGACCGAGGCATGTGGCAATATATGCAAGACTTATGTCCAGCTGTGGACGTCTATCGGTTGATAAAGAAGCAGTACGTACCTATTCATAGTTTTTGTACCAAAAATGTTTATCCAATTTTTTTTAATCGCAGGTGCGAACTACGGCCACCACATCCGCTCGTGGTCTCACCAAGGAACGGGCGGGCCAGCAAACCTGGGTCACTGCTTCATTGCCGTGGATCCCGAGAGCTTTGCGCCCGGCTTCGGGGATCGTCTAACGGATTGTATCAGGCACTGGAGGGAGTTGGAACCGGTAGGTATAAGAAAGAAAATACTTATGAAGCTATTGCATAGCTTTTATCGCGGGCTTTGAGCGCGGTGACCGAATCAAGAAATTCCGTAACGGAAATAAACCTAACACCCCCACTCCAACCGGCACAGCGGTGCGGCGTTGAAAGCCGTGCATCGTCTAACGTCGTTTCAGTTCGGTGTTTGTGTGCGTGCTATTAGACGTATGCGAAGTTGATAAAAAATGCTATGCAATAGCTTTACCGCGGCAGTCCCCGACTGCCACACATATTTTTTTTTATTTCAATTATTATTAATTATTTAATTTATTATAAAACTTCTCTGAGAGGAAACCTGCGCTCAATAGTGAGCTGTTTATGTGTTGCTGATAATGATGATGATGACTTGTTTCTATTACAGTCTGATGACAGTCTTCCGGTCCTAGCGCCAGGAGATAAAGAGAAGAAAGCAGCCCAGCTGACTGATTCCCTTGGTTCAGTCGCATATGTGGAACAGCAGTTGCGATCCAGCGAAGCGCTCGCGAAAAAGTTGGAAGTCAAACCTATGGAAATTATGAACTGATTTAACTTTAATTTTGAATTAAATATTAATGTATTGCATAGCTGATAAGAGTATAATGTGACAAGATAATTTTCCGTCGTTGACATTCACGTCGTATATTTTTTTAAGAAAATGTGTTAGCCTAGTGGTTAGGATTGTGGTCTCCTATTCGGGGTGTCGCAAGTTCGATCCCGGGTACGTTAGATACTTTTCGAAATTATGTGTTAACGGTGAAAGAAAATATCGTGAGGAAACCTGCACACCTGAGAGTTCTCCATAATGTTCTCGAAGGTGTGTGAAAAGTCCGCCAATTCGCATTGGGCCAGCGGCAGGTTATTTGCGCTCCAAAAAAATAAACTTGTCTACATTGAGAACAATGGCGTGGCAAAAAAACTATTTTTGTCTTTTGTTGTTTGTTGCGTTGCTTTCGCAATCTATGGATGGAGTGGTTTGGGCCACAAATAAAGTCGGTAATTTTAATTAATGGAACTTGATGTAAACTATTACTGGAATGATTACTTTCATTCTAATTTAGAGAATTATATTTCACTCACGTACAAGATAAATATATTTATGTAAATATTTTTTAAATATTGACCAAAGAAAAACAGAGACATTTTCAAAAAGAACTGCCATCCCCAAAAGATACAATAAGTATTTAGATTGTATTAGTTTATGTTTGTAGGCAAAAAATTAAAAATGGCAGGAGCAGTTATGATTTACTTTTAGTCAAAATTATATTACTTAATTTATCTGTTGGGGCCAATAGATATTGTTTGTTAGTGATTGATAATAAAAATAAAAGTACATACTTAATTGATTTTTTTCCTTCATACTTAACTCTTTATATTGAGAAAATAATTGCCTGAGAATACTTATCGCTTCCATTTTCCGTATAAGATAGTAGCTGATGCCCGGGACTTCCTCCGCGTAGATTTAGTTTTTAAATAATAATAAAGCCTTTATTGCTAAATTTTACATAATAACTTAAGTATATATATAGTAATAGTTGGAAAATTTAGCGCCCCGAGAGGGTATAGGCCTCCTCCAAACTCTCCCATAGTTTCCTGTCTAGTGCTTTCTTTTCCCACTCTGGGCCTGCCTGCCCTTTTTATGTTAAGGAAGAATTACTACTACGATAATAAAGGCGATCTAATTTTTTAGAACACAAAAGCTACTATTGTGACTTAAATATGATAGTTAGATATAATCCCTTGGGGACTTTTTTGTAGAAAAGTACGCATTGTACTTAAATCATGTAGAACATAATTTTTGACCGAGCGAAGCGAGGTCTCTGAGTCTACTAGGTGAATTTGCTCTTGTCCGTCCGTCCGTCCGTCCGTCCGTCCGTCCGTCTGTCAGAGCCTTATAACTTTTGAATTACTGAACGTAATTACTTCAAATTTAGATATAATATGCGAACTGATGGCCTTCAGCCGAATATTGCATAAAAAATTATAAAAACCTTTATTTCAGGGGGGCTCTCATAGAAGTGAATGCGAAGTAAAAAAAAAAATATCGCGTTATATAAAATTGTAACATATCATATTAAAGATAATTTCGAACCGAGTACAAAAATATTTTTTTTTATTTTTTCCTTTAAAATTGACGAAATGGGGGGCTTTCAAAGTGGCGATTTTATACGCTCGCTTGAAGACGCTCTCTAGCAAAATCCGCTACGTATTTTCAACCTGTTTTATTTTTATTATTTCACTTATATCCTGTACTTGAACAACAAATACTAAAATTATATGAATAAAGAAACGAGATTATTTAATTTTTAATGGGCATCAGTAATTCATATAGCATCAACATAGCTTCACAATAATGCTAATAGATGGCGCAGTCATTACATTAGGCACTATTCCATGGAACTAGGAGATTACGACTACGACCTATCCCAAAAACAGTTTTGCGTCGACCATTATTATTTAGTTACATAATAATATAATACCATATTATTCAATTAAAATTATTTTTTAGTTAAATATCAAACTTATTGAAGTTTGATATTTAGTTAAATATCAAACTTATTGAAGTTTGATATTTAACTAAACAATAATTTGATGATTTAAGTATGTTTGGTGAAAACGGGCATAATAATAATGTCAGGTTTGGTCGTCATGTATCGATTGAATGAATAATCATGGGATATCGTTACCGCGAGGTCTCAGTTCGGGGCGAACCACTAGTTATGTATCATCAATAGTTTTCTCAGCACACGCCAAAGAATGCTATAAAATATAGGCAAAATTTTGCTACTTAAGGTTACATTATTGTAATTTTCTTAAGGATCTCTAATTTTTTTGAAAATAAATTATAGCCTATGTTACTTCCTGATAACTTAGCTTTCTATTAGTGAAAAAAATGGTCAAAATCAGTCCAGTAGTTACAGAGCCTACCTATTCGGTACAAACAAACAAAAAAATCTGTCCTCTTTATAATCTATATATATAAAAGAAAGTGGTGTTAGTTACACTATTTATTTACAAGAACGGATGAACCGATTTGGCTGAAAATTGGTGAAGAGGTAGCTTAGAACCAGGAGACGGACATAGGATACTTAAAAAAAAAATAAAAACAGAACAGCGGATTGATGTGATTTTTTGCATGGGTATAGTAATGGATGTAGTAGTGGTTCCTCAGACCGGGAGAGCTACTTTTTATCTCGGATAATGAAAGAGTTCCCGCGATTTAAGGATTTTTAAAAACTTATTCCATGCGGACGAAGTCGCGGGCATCAGCTAGTTACTACTATTAAGAAAAAAAGAATATAATATCATACTTAATATTATAAATGCGAGTGTCTTTGTTTGTTGGATTGTTGGTTTGTTGGTCTGTCCTTCGTGACATAGGCTACTTTTTATCCCAGAAAATCAAAAAGTTCCCGAGGGATTTTAAAAACTAAATCCACGCGGACGAAGTCGCGGGCATCAGTTAAGTATTTTTTTTATAAATTGCTATGCCGCCCGCGACTTCGTCCGCGTGAATTTAGTTTTTAAAATCTCTCTCTTTTTTTTCTTTTACTCTTTGATTTTCCGGGATAAAAAGTAGCCTATGTCACTTTTTTCAGGTCCTCAACTATACCCATGCAAAAAATCACGTTGATCTGTAGCTCTGTTGCAGCTTGATTGAAGGATAAACCAACAAACAAACACACTTTCGCATTTATAATAAACTAGCTAATGCCCGCGACTTCATCCGCGTGGATGTAGTTTTTGAAATCCCTCGAGAACTCTTTGATTTTCCGGCATAAAAAGGAGCCTATGTCACTCTCCAGGTCCTCAACATGCAAAAAATCACGTGGATCCGTAACTCTGTTGCGGCGTGATTGAAGGTCAAACCAACAAACAAACACACTTTCGCATTTATAATATTCGTACAATAAATATTAGTATGATTAGGCAAACTGAAATTGACTATTATTCTCCTGTCACCTTCAAAATAAGCGGAAAGCTTGCGTTAGGAGTGTGCGTTAGACTTACGAGAATAGTTAGTGCAAAAGATGAAGATCGAACCGTAGACCTTTCAGTAATTTTTGAACAGTCTGCACGTTTTAACTGTTGGGCTGTCGAAGGTTGATACTAGTTGCATAATTACTCTGGACTAAGGGAATTTGTTTATTTATTCCCCTAAACACAGTTTCCAAAAGCTAGAAGATTATAATATTATAACCTATGCGTGGAAAAGAAGTGGAATAGCATGACAATTTATTATGTACCTACCTATTTATCTACCTACCTATATAATATAGGTAGGCAGATAAATAGGTAGGTATTTATTCTCAATATAGGCTATATTATTATTGAGAATAAATTGACTTGTAAAATTTCTGCACAATTCAAAGTGCTTCGCAATGAGTACTCGCCAGGTCAATCTAAAATAGACGTGGCGTCATAAATTACGCATACGAAGGGCGAGTAGGTAGATGCTAAATTTAGCACTAATACGAGAAGCAAAAAATTAGGAACTAACTGAGTGCGGACTCAGAGTCGCTAATCGTTACTTAACGACTTAATCTTGGATTTTAAAAAGTTTCATTCTCAGAAGTTAAAGCTTCGTTTGTACATTAATGACAATTCAGTAATAAATAGATTTACTTCTTCTTCTTCTTCTTCTTTATCAACCTATAGACGTCCACTGCTGGACAAAGGTCTCCTGCATGGACTTCCACAGGCTTCGGTCTTGCGCCGCTTGAATCCAGCGGCTCCCTGCGACTCGTTTGATGTCGTCGGTCCACCTGGTGGGGGGTCTGCCAACACTGCGTTTCCCGGTGCGGGGTCGCCACTCCAACACCTTGGGACCCCAACGACCATCGGTTCTTCGAACAATAGATTTACTTAATGATAATTAATTAATTAATCAATATAATTTAATACATGCGGCTGAGTGCGGCAGTTAATCACAAGTCAATGATTAATAAAATTAATCATAATTTAATGAATGACTGAGTGCGGCAGTAAGAAGCCTATAACACATAAGTAATAAATAGCGATTATAGTCTTTATTGGAATCTGAAGAGTGAAGAAGCAAGCCACATTCATCCTGCTTATCCTATATATTTTTATAAAATTAAGAAAGTGTGTTTGTGTGTTGGTTAGCCCTTGAATCAATCAGCAACGTGTAAGACAAAAGAAGCAAAAATGCACTCTTAGGTCTGATATGGGAGGCATCAGCAGTCGCGGTTTTATGCCTCCTGTAACTTCGCTATGTACTACAAAACGTTTTATTGTTAGACTTTCCACATGTTGAACTTGACTAATATTCCCCTCTCCGCTCAAAATAAACTTTAGGAGTGGGTGCATCGATGGCGCAAGGGGTGAGAATTGAACCGTCGCGTCGTTGATCTTTCAGTTTGTTAAGTCTATGCAGCTACCGTTGGGCCATAAGATTTTGAGTGAAGCTAGCGAGAAGTGACACAGCCGTGCCTTACATTATAGCATTTGAATATGGTTATGTTGTGGTGGTTAGAGTAACATACCGACACGGACCATGTGTCCCAAGTGATTTAGAGTTCGGAAGGATGCCACGTTGTAACCAAAAAGAAAATTCTGCCATACCTAACTACGTCTGTAGGTAAACTTTGTCGCTGCTTGTCTGCGAGTAAAAAGAATTATTCTGTGCATAGCACCTACTTAACGGTCATTAGCATCGCCATGACAGCCTAATTAGAGCGGCGCGGGCGTGACAGTAGTTCGCCGAGATAAACGAGATAAGGTAATATGCTTTTACTACCATTATATTATACCGTTTTAATGTCGATGAGTAGAGCTATTAAAATACAATAACAGAAAATGTCAGTACATATATAAAAGAAGCCGGATTTGCTGTATTTTTTATTTTTGGAACGTAGTTCCTTATCGCGCGGTACGGAAGGGGGGCTAGACGGAAAAAATTAAGGAAACCGACACGACACATTTTTGAAACGTCATTTTATGTTGAATGTGAATTTTGCATTGTATTCGGTATTTTCGCCTTAGAACTCGGCGTCCGCATGGCCTAGTGGTTAGGAGAGTCGCCTATAAATTCAACGTCGATGGTTCGAATCCCAGCTCGACAGACTGAATTTTCTATTTTCAATTTTATTTTAAATAATTTCTAAATGTGGAATTTTTCCCTAATTTTTTATTGTATAAATTGGATAACGCCATCTGTGAAAAAACAGTAACTCCACCAGAGTAACTCTTTGGTGTTGTATCAATGCAATAGAAATAAACTAAAAATAATTCATCGTAGTTAATCAATTTAATACTAGGTGACACCACTAGTTTATTACAATTCCTTCACTAAAATACTACTAATAAGGTACTACGTTCCATCCGGGTGTCCCTTGACACGTCTCTTTTTTTAAGTTATAGGTAGGTACAGGAATATATTGTAGGTAGGTACGTACCAAACGGAAGCAGTGATAGCTTGATAGTAGCAATGATACCTGGGTAATATTTTCAGAATCTACACGCAATGAGACCTTCAATTCAAATTCCAATTTCCAAATTCGATTGACTTATCTCAACTTTTGTAATGACGTATTAATATTTAATTATCCATTATTTTAGATATCCACCATATTTAATAGGATATGACGTCATACCTCCACTACTCGGAGCCAGAGCCGGAGATCGGAAAAATCACCGACATAGCTCAGCGAATCGCGAAAAAGTGGAAATTGACAGGACGAATAGAACAGACGAAGAACAGAACTTCTACAGAAAAAGAAGAACATCGCGAATCACCTTTGGGTTTAACCTCGGAAAACACACAGAGGGTTCCAGTGGGATTCATAAAAAACTAAACCCCCGCAAACGCGACGCGCGCAGTCGCGGTTTAAAGCTGGCAACAAAATAACATTATCATGCCCAAAAGTCAAGCTTAGTTCATTTCATCATGATTTTTAATACCTCACTAAGCTCACTCCATAACATCGCTTGCTTATTTGATTATTTCTTTGTGTTGCATTTACATTTTACAGTTGGCTGACGGCGCATTAGCAGCGCTGTCGCTGCCGTCGTTACTTGTGTACATCAAACGTCTAAATTCATTATCGCAGTGGTTAATTATTTTCGTGATTATAAATATTATGAATTTAAATGGATTGAACTCAAAAACGGAAAGCTGATTTTCATCTACGCTATTTAATATTTATGTATGATAACACGTAGTCGTAATTCCTAGTTCCATGATGATAACTGGATACCTGTGACAGTTGTCAGAATATTTGACTTTGATTTGAGACATGAAGGTACCAAATACATGGAGATGAAGTATATAAAGTAAATAGTAGTCAAGCCGGGTGCCGTCCGCCATTTTACGTGCTTTATGTACAATACATTATGTATTCACTTTTTGGTTGCACTTCAGCTGTCAAGTAATTGCGTGTTGCGGATTATTGTTGATTAACTTTAAAAATAACAAATAATAGCATAAATTATCATCAAGTTCGTGTGTAGGAACATAATTTCAATATGCCTATGTTTAACATCAGGCATTGTGGTTCCCAGAAGAACAAAAAGTGGCCTGGATTGTCTTTTCATAGGTTAGTAACTATTTTTGTTGTAAAAGTTATAAATTTCTTTGATATCTTTCCAATAATGTTAATATAGTGAACGTGTAGGCATTTAACTGTCCATATCAATTTGTAACTAACACTAATATATATTATTTACGTTGCAATAGGTACATGCATGTAATGTAAACATGAGCCTTAGGGATGTCCATTGTTCATGTGTGAATCGACTTGTCGATATTAATATAGCTGACACTAAACTGACTTAACGTTTTGAATAAGTTCTATTCATCACCATATCAGATAATTCAAGTTTGGTGTTTATAAATGGTTTTAATTGAAATTTCTAACCATTTGTCTACTTATTTTAATATACTTCTTATAAATTCTATACATATAAATAGATGACGGACGTCCACTATCATCACATTGAATGTGATGTGTGATGTTGGTTAAGATTTTTTGCTTCCCACGGGAACACCTTAATTTTCCGGGATGTTTAGTAGACTGGCAGACAGACACATTTTCGCATTTATAATATTAGTATGGATTCAAGTAATATAATATGTAGTTCTTATCTTCAGGTTTCCAGCTAATGAAAAGTTAAAGAAAAAATGGATTGATGCTATTGGTGTGGAAAATATAAATCTTCATCATAAAATTCTTTGGGTTTGTTCAAAACATTTTGATGAGAGAAATTTCAATAGAACTCTTGATGTGAGATTGCGAGATAATTCAGTACCCTCGCTTTTTATGGTGGTAAATATTGATTTTTTTATTTGGAATTTGAGAGTAATTTTTAGACTTCTATCATAGATTCTTTTATTAGTATGGTATTGAACAGTTAGCATAACTACTTTAAAAGATTTTTATAGATTTTGGCAGAATTTTTCTTTTATTTACTGTAATAATGTAATAATTATTATTAAATTAAGAATAGGATTAAAAGACAGGATAAATAATTTATAAAAGTCCTATGCTTACAAGTTAGAGACTTTAACTAAAACTACTTGTATAGCCTGTCTTGCAAATTATCACTTAAGTGTGTAAAAGGGGGATGAAAATTTGAATATAATTGTAGTCCACGTAAACAAATCGCGCGCTTAAGCTTGTTTCCAATAAGTATATTTACAAAATATAATATTCTTTTACAGATATCAAATTCACCGAATACATCTGTTCTAACTGAACATGAAAATGTTCAAGAATTTGCTGGAACATTGTCACAGGCACAGAATATTAGTCAAGATGTAGCTTGTAGAGAGGTAATTCTTTTTGCTTATCATATTATACTAAAGTGACTACCAAGCTACATACAGTAATATGTTGATGGTACTGTGACAGAAAATCTAATATAAGCACCAATAATGAAAAATGTACAGGCACTAAGTCACTAACACAAAATCTGAAACCATTTTTTTTCAATGTGTATGGATTAATATATATAACCTGGATAACTCAACCATATGGATTGAACTTTTTAGTTTCGAAATTTTATGGTTTTATAAAATACTAGCTGTTGCCCGTAACTTTGTCCATCTGGTTTTTTTAGTTCCTGGGAGATCTCTTTAATTTTCTGGGATAAAAATAGCCTTAAAGGAAAGAGTAAGAGACATCCTTCCATCCATCCATCCTCACAAACTTTCACATTTATAATATTAGTAGAATAACAAGATTAGTAGGATATTCAATTTAATTTCTCATCTTTGTGAAAAAATGTTAAACAAGCAAGATATAAAATCTTTTACAGACATCAAATTTATCGGCTTTATCCTATTCAATTTGTAAAGGACAATGGCGAAGAACTATATAATATGGATACTGGAACATTGCCACAGTCACAGAATGTTACTCAGGACATGGCTTGCGCAGAGGTAATTCTTTACAAAAATATATAATATGGTAAATGGTAAAAGCTGGATATCTGGAATCACAAGAATTTATCACTTAAAGTCTATAATCTATATTATGATTCCACCAGTCATCAGAATATTATCAGAATATGTTGTGTGTAACATTATTATTATAAATAGAGATATTGCAGTATTAATAATGACCATAATATATGTTATGATAAAACTGGATAATTTGAATCTATATGTTATTTTTGAAATATTTAGGGGTTTATAAAATATATTATTTGATTATAATTTCGCATCTTCGCATCTTGAAAATAAATAAATGTTACCCAGTTTTTTTAATGAGTTGATTTTGATTTTTTGATTTCGAATTAATTTCACTTAATATTTTATTACAGATATCAAATACAACCACCACATCTATGCTAATTGAGAAGGAACATGCGCAACAATTGCATCTTTTTGCCGGAACATCGACACAGTCACAGAATATTACTCAAAATTTGGCTTGTGCAGAGGTAGTTAGTTTTATATGTCTATACTAATATTATAAAGAGGAAAGATTTTTTTGTTTGTTTGTACCGAATAGGCTCTGTAACTACTGGTCCGATTTTAACCATTTTTTCGCAAATAGAAAGCTAAGTTATCAGGAAGTAACATAGGCTATAATTTATTTTCAAAAAAATTAGAGTTCCTTAAGAAAATTGCAATAGTGTAACCCAAAGTAGCAAAATTTTGCCTATAAAATGCATTATTTGACGTGTGCTGAGAAAACTATTAATGATTCATAAAAATTATATACTACATGATTAAAGTACTTATTATTATCTACAAAAAAGTCCCTGAGTGAATATATCTAACTATCATATTTAGAATAGAATAGAATATTATTTATTCATTGACATGAAAACAAAATATAACAAACAAAATGGAAATACACATGAAAATGGAAAAACAGAAAGTAATTACAATCTAACTTAACTAGTGTCTACTATGTGTCATGCCAATGAAAGGGTTCTAGCTCAGCTAAATGCTGTGGATACATATGTTACCACAGCGCTGATATTCTGCTAGGGCCCGAATAAGAGTCAGTATTTAGTCACAATAGTAGCTTTTGCGTTTTAAAATTTATCGTTATCGTATAGTATTAATTCTTCCTTCATCATCATCATTAGCAACCCATCAACGGCTCACTACTGAGCGCAGGTCTCAGAGAAGGGTTAAAGGTCATAGTCCACCACGCTGGCCCAATGCGAATTGGTGGACTTCACACACCTTCGAGAACATTACGGAGAACTCTCAGATGTGCAGGTTTCCTCAGGATGTTTTTCTTCACAGTTGAAGCAAGTGATAGTTAATTGCTTAAACGCACTTGACTCCGAAAAGTCAGAGGTGCGTACCCGCGATCGAACCTGCGACCCCCCGAATATGAGACCACAGTCCTAACCACTAGGCTATCACTGCTTCTATCAATTCTTCCTTACTAATACATAATTATAATTGCGAAAGTGTGTTTGTTTGTTGATTTGTCCGTCAATCACGCTGCAACAAAGTTACGAATTGACGTGATTTCTTGGATAGGCCAGAACCTGGAAGGTAATATAGGCATCCCGGAAAATTAAAGAGTTCCCGCGAGATTTTAAAACTAAATCCACGCGGACGAAGTCGCGGGCATCAGTTAGTATAATATAAATGCGAAAATGTTTATTGGTTTGTCCTTCAATCACGCCACAACAGAGCTACGGATCGACGAGATTTTTGCATGGGTATAGTTGAGGACCTGGAGAGTGACATAAGCTACTTTTTATCCCGGTAAATCAAAGAGTTCCCGAAGGACTTTAAAAACTATATCCACGCGGACGAAGTCGCGGGCAACTGCTAGTATACTATATGATGCTAGTGACTTCGTCCGCGCTGATCAAGTTTTTTAATTCCCGGGGGAACTATTTAATCTGTCGGGATAACCTATGTCCTTTCCTGGGATGTACCTACCTCTATACCAAATTTCAACAAAATCAGTTGAATAGATGGGCCATTAAAACATTACAAACAGACAGACAAAAACACTTCAAATTTATACCTAATATTGTACTTTTGATTAGTGCTTAACATGCGTTATAATTATTATGCGACTCGCGCGTATCGTCGCTATGGCTAGATAATACCACGTGACGTGCCACCGAAAACTGTCATCACTTTATTGCCCATAAATATTACAATATCATTTACTTAAAGGTTTATCGTCTGATACCTCGGGTTAATGCTTTCCCCTTAAAATCTTCTCTTAATATAATATAGACAACAAACAAATCTTAAAATATATTTAAAAGGAAAAGGTGACTGACTGTTCTACGGACGCACAGCTCAAAGGACTGGACGGATCAGGCTGAAATTTGGCATTCAAATAGCTGTTATGGCATAGACATCTGCTAAGAAAGATTCTTGAAAATTCAACTCCTAAGGTGGTAAAATAGGGCTTTCAAATTTGTGTGAAAATTGAACCTATAACGTGAGCGAAGCCGCGGGCAAAAGGTAGTTAAACATATTATATGAATACAAATATTATACAATATACATAGTGCACATCCAAGCGTGTGTGTGTCAAACTTAATTGGTTGCCGAACGATGCCTTATCCAATCCCATTTTTCCAGGTACTGTTAAATTCAAAAAATTCTAAACATTTAATTGTCATTAATTTCAGATGCAGCGAAATATGAATAAAATAAAAGAACTCACAAAAACATGTATGATTCAACGCAACAAAATAAAACGGCTCAACGAAAAAGTGAGGAAAAGAAATAAGAAAATAGCAGTTTTAAATGATATCATAAAACATTTAAAGGAGACAAATAAAATTAACACTGAAGAGTCTCTGATTTTAAAAGAATGTGCAGGGCCAGAAGATTATTTAAACGCCAAGTAGCCAAATCAAAAGGGCTGCCTCTTAATAGAAAATATTCTGAAGAAATCAGAAAGTTTGCACTGACTTTGCATTTCCTGTCTCCAAAAGCATATAATTTTGTTAGAAACACATATAATACCTGCTTGCCACATACCCGAACATTGTGCAAGTGGTATGAGCACATTGATTGTGAGGCGGGCTTCACAAAAGAAGCGTTTGATTTCTTAAAACAAAAGGTAGCAGATAATCCTCACCCAGTGGTATGTAGCTTAATTTTTGATGAGATGGCGATTAGAAAGTCACTCACTTGGGACCCAAAAGCGCTAAAATATTACGGGCGCGTAGATTACGGCCACAACCTCGACAGTGACAGTCTCGAAGAAGCAAACCAAAGCCTCGTGATTCTTTTAAATTGTGTCAACGGTACTTGGAAGTTACCAATTGGTTATTTTTTTATAACAACACTAACAGGTGAACAAAAAAGTATTATTGTCAAGACGGCCATCCAGTTATGTGAAAATGTAGGAGTGAAAGTTGTGAGTATCACATGTGATGGTCCGGCTCCCAATTTTAGCATGTTTGAATGTTTGGGTAAAAACATTATGACTAATTCAAATTCTACAAGCTTTCAATGTAGTCATAGCCATATTCAAGCGTTCATCGACCCTTGCCACGCAATAAAATTAGTTCCTTATGCTTTTGGAGAGTTAAAAGTATTTATTGACCACAAGGGTCGAGGAATTGATTTTAAATACTTGGAACTTTTACTGGAATTACAAGAAAAAAAAGGATTACACCTCGCTAATAAAAACTGACTAATTTTAATATCCTAAGTTCTGCATATTTGAAGTCTGAAAATGGGTGCCTTTCGACCGGAGATGTGCTACGTTGCTAAGCTAGAGTTCGCGCCACGAAAAAGTCCCGTGGTAATTAGTGGAACTAATAGATTTTACATATAAGGGCATTCCGAACCAGTCAATTCAACGATCGAATTCAAGACGATTCAAAAGCACTTGTAAAAAGTTTATTTGAATAAAAAAACATTTCTATTCTATTCGATGTAATAATTATTGCACATATATACGACTACTAGCGCCACCTGTACGGGACTTATTTCGTGGCGCGGTCTAGAATAGAATAGAATTATTTTTATTCAAATAAACTTTTTCAAGTGCTTTTGAATTGTCGGTGACTAAACTGCTCTCTATGTGTAGATGTAGATGTGTCCACAAATAGAAGCGTTTAATTTAAGATCTGGCGATCTGAGCTTATCATATAGCTTAAATTTTGGATTAATTTGTAACAAAGACTTGTTTTTTCTTGCTAATAATGTAAATAGTTGAGTGTTAGACACCATAGAATATAATAGAGTAGTTTTTATTCAAATAAACCTTTACAAAGTGATTTCGATTCAAAGCACTAATTTTATTTTTAACTAGCTGATGCCAGCGACTTCGTCCGCGTGTATTTAGATTTTGTTTTTTTTTTTTTGTATTAAAACCTTCCGTGGAACTTAAGGAACATACAAAAAAAAAATTAACTGAATTGGTCCATCCATTCTTAAGTTATGCGCTTACCAACATTCATTTTTATTTATATAGATTGTGCCTTTGGATCCCTCATGCCTGTCTTCGTACTTACTAAGAATTAAAATGCTTTGAATCGCTTGATAAATAATTGTCCCACTGAATTTGGTAAGTTTTAATATTCATAAAATATGTCTGCTTACACTATTTTCAATTAAATAAATATCCAAACACTAACTGTGTTTTATTTAATTTATTTATTTAACGCGTATAATAGCTACGTGAAGTACCTATGTGTTTATAAAAATACGTAATTAGTATTACCTAAAACCTATAAATATCACGTACCTACTAGATGATGCTCGCGACTTGTCTGCGCGTTTTTTATTTGCGCGGGAACTGATTTTCCGGGACATAATGTAAGTAGCCTGTGTCCTTCCCCGGGATGCAACTTATCACTTTTTATCGAAATCTGAAGAAAAGTTGCCGTGAAAGCGTAGCAGACACACTTTCGTGTTTATAATATTATTATGTGCCGATTTCTCGAACGTCGAGTGACGTTTATCCGAGGAATAAATTGAGCGTTCTGAAAGTTTTTGTATTGAACATACTGTTAAAATATCGCTCAGTTAAGACATATTTTACGTTGGTGAAATCGGCTCTAAGGACTCTTAATTAATACTTGAACGTTTCAATCTTTATCGATGTCGATAGTTTTGAAGCTCACTCCCTAATGGGCCGGCGGCCATCTTCTGAGATATTTGTAGGTATGCACCCGATTTTTGTAGGTAGGGCACATGATTTGAGATATCTGTCTGAGGCCTGTGAGATTTTTTCGTCGACGGTCGACTTGAAATCGCCAGTCTGATAAAATAATAATATAAAAATATTAGTTCCGGGTCTTTTATAAGTTCGTGAGTGATTAAAGGAAAACAAAACTTAAAATTAATATTTTTTTGTTTTGTGTTGAGGTTAGTTGCATTGTCAATCTCAAATTGTCAATTCGATTTCGATGTTTTGATTATTGCAATTCCAATTTTAAAAATAAATCTGTGTTAAAATTATTAAACAATACAAAATGAATAGAAACGTGAAGTGAAACTAATACGCAGGAACTGAGATTTGATAAAAAACGTTCGGTGTTTGTTTTGTATTTTGTTACAAGCTGAAATAGTTTTACAGTAGCTGTTTTTTGTTGTGCGATTAATAATATTAGATAAAGTGAACACAGTTGGAATAGCTTCCAGTACTGTTCTGTTGGAAGGCCTGTTTTAGTGTTTTATAATAGTTTTGTGAAGTTTGTCTGTCTGCCTTTATTGAGGGACGGGAAGTAAAATAGACTTAGAGGTAAGTGAAAGTTCCACTACATACTTACCTATTTATTACATTTATCATTATATATTTTAATGTTTTGAACTTATTATAACTTGTTTAGCTAGGTACTAATCCTGTACTTAATTTCCAGATCTATCCAATTCCCAAAATCCTTTAAGAAGAATCCTTTCAGAAGAGAGTTAGAGAAGACTATTTTGAGTGACCTATTTGAACTTATGAAGATGATTATAATAAAGTTTAAAGTTAAACAATTGTCCTTTCCACACGATATTGATTCCTAATTTTTGCTTAATAATCAATGCACTATCAGCAGATCCTTGATCCTCACACTTTGTCATGGGAATATGTTTGTTTGTAAAACATAGTCCCATGATAAATGATTTGTGTTTATCAGTATGCTTCTTCACTTCACATATATGACATTATGTGAAGTGAAGAAGCATTATTTATTACTAGGATTTGCAGCACGCAACAAATTAAATAAACAAATTGTTTACATTGATGAAATATCCATATTAATAATAATTTATTTAACTACTAGATGATGCAAGCAACTTCGGCCATGTGGTTTAAGGTTTTTTAATTCCTTCAGGAACTCTATAATTTTCTGGGATAAAAAGTAGCCTATGTGTTAATACTGGGTATGAGCTATCTCCATTCCAAATTTCAGCCAAATCAGTTCATTTGTTGTGGAGTTATAGAGTACCTAATAAATGTCCATCCAAACATCCATCCATCCAAACACCCATCCATCCAAACTTCTATCCATCCAAATATCCATGCATACATTTTCACAAACTTTTACATTTATAATATTAGTAGGAAGTATCTCTGAACATTATAAGGTACATCGGCTGGTCTAAAAATGTTGCTGCCCTTTTCCACTATGTACCCTGTAGAAAGTGATAGAATTAATTTACTTAGCAAATTGGTTGAGTCCAGAATCTGTCCTGTACTGAATAAGTGATGAGGATTATTATCTAAATCAAGCTGATCTATACATAGATGAATCCTGTTCAATGATTGAAACTAGCTAAGTAGCTGATTTTATTTATGTCTTGTCTTTGAGTAGAATATGGATAAAATTACCTGAACTATATTATCTATCCTACTGCCTACGAATATTATAAACACAAAAGTTTGTGAGGATAGATAGATGGGATGTTTTCCGATGATCCCTGAAATTGAAGAGTTCCAGCAGGACTTCAAAAACCTTAATCTACACAGACTAAGTCACAGGCATCCTCTACTATAAAATAAAGAATTATTCTAAAAAGGTATCTTACAATGGAATTAGGAGTAATTTTCACTAAGCACCACTGAATGATTTCAGTTAAAGTACTTTATTCAAAACTAGATAATGCCCCCACAACTTCCTCCGCATATAGGTTGTTTTAAAATCCTGTGTTTCCAAGATAAAAAAAGGCCAAGCGAGAGTTGGACTCGTGCACCGAGGGTTCCCTACTCCTAAGTAAAACGATAATATTATATTAATTTGCTTATTTATCGTTAACTTTGTTTGTAGAGGTTTATTGTTAATATAAAAAAAACTATGCTAGTTAGAGCATTGGTTTTATTTTTCCTGTAAAATATACATAGACCTCTATTATAGGCCCATAATTATTTCTGATTTTTCGATTGGTAAACTTCGGAGATAAGGGGGAGGGAACGGTATTATTTTCGACATTTTGTCCAATTATTCGCAAACTATTATAGATAAAAATAAATAAAAATCTGTTTTAGAATGTACAGGTAAAGGCCTTTCATATGAAACCCCACTTGGGATAGTTATTTTACTTTGAAATTTCAAACCCCCGATTTTCCCCCTTTTTTAATAAAACTAAAAATAATTTTCGATTTTTCTTTATTCCAATGATGTTGGGCTACTATTATACACAACTATGCCAAATTTCATGTCGATAGCTTTAATAGTTACTGAAATAATCGACTGTGCCAGGTGGACGGACGGATGGATGGACGGACGGAGGAAGTCTCACCATAAGCACAGACCTTATAATACTGACGTAAGGGTTCCATTTTTACCATTTTGGTACGGAACCCTAAAAGTAGCCAATGTCTGCCACTCGTAGGCCACTACCTCATCATCTGTTCTGTATGATAAGGACAAACCAAAAACAAACTCGCTTTCAAATTAACTATAACTTTGGTAGAGCTTGATAAACAAATGTGAAGCTGAATAAAATTATAAAAATTATATCTGCAATCGAGCAAGCTCCACTGAGTTTATATTAAAACACATTATTCATTAACTAGGTAGATGGTGCTGCTACTTTTTCTGTGCTTATTTTGTTGAATCCCATGACTATGTTAACTCTTGGTAGTGTGGGACTTTCATTAAAAGTAGCTTAGTTATATACTTGACGACCTCCCTGGCGCAGGGGTGAGCGCTGTGGTCTTATAACTGGGAGGTCTCGAGTTCGATTCCCGGCGGGGGCAATTTGGGAATTTATAATTTCTGAATTTTCTCTGGTCTGGTCTGGTGGGAGGCTTTCGTTGGCCGTGGCTAGTTATCACCCTACTGTCAAAGACGTGCCGCCAAGCGATTTAGCGTTCCGACTTCCGGCACGATGGTGTGTAGAATTAGGGGTATGGGTTGAATTTTCACTGCCATACCCCTTCCAAGGTAGTCCGCTACCATCTTAGACTGCATCGTCACTTACAATCAGGTGAGATTGCAGTCAAGGACTATCTTGTCATTGAATAAAAAAAAGGCAGTTTACTGTTGTTATTTGCAAAAAATAACAAAAACATAGGAATATTAAGTTACTCATTGTTTAATGCTCTACCTACCTGAGAAAATCCTGTCAATCAGTTCAGCTGTTTCGAAAAAGAAAAAAAAGATACCAGCCGAATTGACCTCCACCTATTTTGGAAGTTGGTTTAAAACACAAAAGTATAGTAAATGGTTGTTGGTTTCATCATCATCATTAACAACCCATCAATGGCGCACTACTGAATGCAGGTCTCCTTTCAGAGAAGGGTTATAGGCCATAGTCCACCACGCTGGCCCAATGCGAATTTGCATATCACACATCTACGAGAACATTATGAAGAACTCTCAGATGTTCATTGTTCAGGTTTCCTCACAATGTTTTCCTTCACCATTGAAGCAAGTGATATTTAATTGCTTAGACGCACTTGGCTCTGAAAAGTCAGAGGTACCAGAGATCGAACCTGCGACCCTCCGAATAGGAGACCACAGTCCTAACAACTAGGCTATCGCCTATCACTGCTGGTGGTTGTTGTTTTAAACAACACCTTATTGGTTTAAAGTAAAGTATATCTCATTTCTCAACCACGAACCCATGAAGTTATGAACCGAGAAGGGCCTTTAGATTTTTGATACTTGTTATTGTAAAAGAAAAAAGTGTACTCATTTGGTTTAAGTATTTCATTAATTCCTTCCCCAACTCTTAGGTGTACCCATAATATATTGGGAGGAGGTCCTGAGGTCGAATAGTCGAAAAGTTCTATGGACCTAGAAAAAATCTAAAACTTTTGCAAACTAGGGCTCGATTTTTTAAACATGCTTTTGATAGTAGTTCACACTCGAGTCTAAGATATTATCAAGACAACGAACTTGAAAGCGTGGGATATTCTCAAGTAGAAATCAGTAGAAATGATGACGCCATGTTACGATAAAGGCCTATGAAGTCAAGGTTAAACTATCAAACTATATTGTGTTTATGTAACTTGATTTGTCTTACTGTTCGCGAGTAGCGATTTAATAATTACTTGATAATGGCCACGGCGGCAAACCCAGAGATGAGCTATCTGGGCGGGAGATATTATAGTGCATAAATGTGAGCGCAAACACCGAAAGCACTTTTAGTCCGATGTGTTGGGACGGCAATCTGACACGACCGGAGAGAGATCCAGTACCAATGGCTTTACGTGCTCTGCGAAGCACGGGATACTTGATAGGTCTTGCGATATCACTTTCGCTGTGCTTTAGTACATAATAATTCATTGCTTTCGCTAGCGATACTTTGTGACCGTGTATGTTATTACATACCACCACCAGTACCACCATCACCATCAGTACTCACCATCAGTACTCGTTCGTCTGCGGTCATCATATTGTTAATCACAAATTCATCAGACATAAATTTCCGCTAATCCTTTGAAAACTTACCTATCGATACTTTTCACCGATACGTACCGAGTAGCTATCAAGTATCGATCTATCACTGCGATACGGTATCGAGTAAAAGTACCTACCCGATAATCGATAAGATAGAGTACTATCTTATCGATTCACCTTATTGGCGGTCCGCGGGTTTATGACCGGTGTATTTGTCAAAGTCAAATTAAAAGGTGATAACGGATTGTACAGTATTTAAATGTTTAAGTATATTCTATGATCGTTACAAGGAAATGAGGGCAATATAAATAAATAGCGCAGGCGATGTAATAAACAGATTGGCTGAACTCCAAACTTGATTTATGCCGATATAGACATGGCAGTTAGATTACAGATTAGGAAAAAATTACCTTCAAGAAGTTCACCCGACTGCGCGACTTAAAAGAGCGGTAATGTGTTTATCAGTCTAAGTATGTATGTGGCACTCTAGAGACCAAACGCGTGGCTGATTTTGATAAGTGGCACGTCATTAGGCAGCCCGCACACAGTCAATATTATTGTCAATATTTACGAATATTGACAATATTATTGACTGTGTGCGGGGTTTGATCAATATTATTGTCGAAGTCCGGAAATTTCGTCAATACCGGGGGAGGCAGGGATATTGACAATAATATTGACAGTGTGCGGGCGCGCGTCAATATTTTAGTTGAAAAAAGATTTCAAGGCAGGAGGACGTGCGCTCGCAACCAAACATGGAGGACATCCCCAGTGCAACAAGCAATGAAAAAGAATATTTAATAGAATTTATTAGAATGTGGGAGACGTAACGATTTTCGCATCAGTATATCTTGTTTTTTTAAGTAAGGGGTTACTAAAGATAGTATTTTTTGAAAGCTACTACCTTTTATTCTTTCTGTATTTCGAAGTTCTTTTATTAGATTTAAATGATTTAATTCCACTTTTCCACTTTGTCATCCATATAAAAGGCATCGTTTCTTTCTTTTTTAGGGTTCCGTACCAAAATGGTAAAAATGGAACCCTTATGGTGAGACTTTCTCCGTCCGTCCGTCCGTCCGTCCGTCCGTCTGTCACAGTCGATTATTTCAGTAACTATTAAAGCTATCGACATGAAATTGGGCATTTTATATAATAATATATAATATAAAATATATTAGGCATTGTATATTTATATAATTTAAAATAATGTATAATAGTGGCCCAACATCATTGGAATAAAAAAAAATCGAAAATTATTTTTAGGGTTCCGTACCCAAAGGGTACCAAAGGAACCCTATTACTAAGCCTACGCTGTCCGTCCGTCCGTCCGTCCGTCCGTCTGTCAGCGGGCTGTATCTCGTAAACCGTAATAGATAGACAGATGAAATTTTCACATATTATGTATTTCTATTGCCGCTATAACAACAAATAGGTAATGAAAATTAAATTAAATTAAAAAAATTAAATTAATATATTTCCATGGGTACATGGAAATATAATAATTTAATTTTTTTAAACGGAACCCTAAAAGAGCGAGGCCCAACTCGCACTTGGCCAATTTTGGTTTTATTAAAAATTTTCAATTTTGGTTTTATTATTTTGGTTTGGTTGGTTTTATTAAAAATCGGCCAAGTGCGAGTCGGGCCTCGCTCTTTTAGGGTTCCGTTAAAAAAAAATTAAATTAAAATATTTTCATGTACCCATGGAAATATTTTAATTTAATTTAATTTTTATTATTTGTTGTTAAAGCGGCAATAGAAATACATAATATGTGAAAATTTCATCTATCTATCTATTACGGTTTACGAGATACAGCCCGCTGACAGACGGACGGACGGACGGACGGACGGACAGCGTAGGCTTAGTAATAGGGTCCCGTTAGTACCCTTTGGGTACGGAACCCTAAAAAGGGGGAAAATCGGGGGTTTGAAATTTCAAAGTAAGATAACTATACCGAGTGGGCTATCATATGAAAGGCCTTTACTTGTGCATTCTAAAACAGTTTTTTATTTATTTCTATATATAATAGTTTTTGATAGATCGGCCAAAATGTCGAAAAAAATACCGTTCCCCCCCTTATCTCCGAAGTTTACCAATCGAAAAATCTGAAATAATTATGGTCAATAGAGGTTTATGTATATTTTACAGGAAAAATAAAATCAATGCGAAAATTTTTTTGTCATCCAGTATTTAAGCCATCGTTTCTTTCTTTTTTTATTCAATAAAGTTAATGCAATAACCAATGCAATGGTTTTTTTCTTTGTATCCATTTTAGCACACGTGCATGCAAATCAAGCTTCTACGCCTTACTGAATCACTTTTTGTTAGAAATATTGACAATATTATTTGCGTAGTGTGCGGGGTCTAAATATTGACGAAAATATTGTCAATATTTTCGTCAATATTTTCGTCAATATTATTGACTGTGTGCGGGCTGCCATAGATTTGCCATGCCAGCGCGAGTGTCAATGAGAACATAAAAATTTGAAAAATTCAAAATGGCGGATTTTGGACGCCACAATGTGGGGTTCAAAAAATTTTTTTCTTTAAATCCTATTGTGGTATCAAATTAAAGGGTTTGAAAAGGTGATTACGAAAATATATTTTTCTTTTTTTCCTCATAAATTTGATAATTGATATGTATTTTCATTGATATTCTTTAAAGCAGTCGGGTTTTTTATTCTTTTTTAATATTTTGCTTGTTATCTTTGATTGTCGTCCAACGCAAGGCTATCTCGCAATAAAAATTAAAAACAAAAGCTAGCAGAATAGGCCTACTATGTAGAATGGGAACAGTACAGTTTGTGCAATAGTGGATTCTTGCATACAATCGGTTTATGTTTTTTTTCTGAATATACCTCAGTAACTATATCAATACCTAGGCACAGTGAACCGTATGACGTATCGCACCGTTCGATTCGTTTGTTGAGCAACATCAACATCAAGATGGCGTGTGAAGCAGGAAGTCAATCGATTCACGGATAAAGACAAAATACTGACACTATTTTTAACCACTTTTTTGTCTTAATCTTATAGTAACCTAAGCTCGATTGAACCATGAACATAGTATTCCTTTGGTATCTTTATGGATTTATGCATTCTTTAAACATTTCTGGTGTCGTGTGCTGCGGGTTGTTATGTTCCCTCAAATATGGTTGAGCGAAGCAACGGCTGGATCATGCTTCATGCTCGTGAACGGGTTCCACCGGCTTCATAACGTGCTTTATTTTATTTAGAACTAGCTAATGCCCGCGATTTCGTCTGCGTGGATTTATTTTTTAAAACTCTCTGATTTTCCGGGATATAAAGTAGGCAACGCCACTCTCCCGGCCCTCAACTATATTAGTATAGATACACTTACTTATGGGTATAGGTACCATGCAAAAAAATCACGTCGATCCGTAGCTTTGTTGCGGTGTGATTGAAGGACAAACCAACAAATACAATTTCGCATTTATAATATTAGTATGATTTTGTAGGGATGTGAAAATTAAGCCCTTAAATGTGTACCTATACTACACAGTACACATGACCTAATTACCCACTTTACGATGACCCATTTCGGCCCCTTTTGCAAGCATCATAATATTTACAACGAATCCCCCGTCGATAGCATTGAGTTAGGTTTAGGTGCTGAACTTTTTAGTTCAGTACTATCAACTACTGAAATAAGTAGTAGTTATAGTTACACACAGACAATTTCGTTAGTTGTTTTTGTGTGAAATTTTAAACCTACACAAACGCATTAATCGTACTAATTCTTTGACTATTTAACCCGTACTAATCGTACTATCCTACTTCCTACTAATATTATGTACGCGAAAGTTTATGAGGATACGCCTTCACGCCGCAACGAATCAATCGATTTGGCTGAAATTTGGAAAGGAGATAGCTCATACCCAGGATTAACACATAGGCTACATTTTGTCCCGGAAAATTACAGAGTTCCCGCGGGAATTACAAAAACCTTAAACCACGCGGACAATGTCGCGTGCATCATCTAGTGGTTTAATAAATTATTATTTATAAGTATGGATATTTCATAAATGTAAACAATTTCTTTATTTTATTTGTTGCGTGCTGCAAATCCAATTCCATACAAATATGGTATGTAGAAATATTCTCGTTAACGCTCCACATACCATTTGCACGATAAGAAAAATAATTAGTCCTGTTTCACGGCTCGTCAAAAGCGGAAAATTTTATTATATTAATTAATTGCCTTTTAGGTGGTTGAAATATGAGTAGGTAAGTACTTATCAAGCTATATAAGATGGTTTCTCTGACTTCACCCGCGTGTATTTAGGCTCTTTAAAAATCTTATGGGAACTGTTTGGTTTTCCGGAATAAAAAATTAAAGATTCAGTGATTATTTGCGGTATATTTTAAATGCAGCCTCAGTTACTCCTTATATTAACATCTAAAAACAAAAAAAAATCTAGGTACATGTCTGCGAAAATACCGTTAAAATCGGTTAGAAGATCCGTTTCGCACAAACAAACAGATGTAATAGATACCTATTCAGTCTTACAGTCCCTAAAACTACTCTATTTAAAGTAAAGTATAGCACTTTATTTGATATTTACTAGGCACATAAAAAAATTTGACGCAAAGTAACCCCCTAAGTTACGGTAGGTACAATTTTCTGCGACTTACCCGCCGCCGGCCGAGTTTCACTTTGAAAATGGTACCACATAATATTATGATGATTGATGATGGAACACATAATTTTAAAATTATAAAATCCTCCACATACGGCAATAGCCAGATTAAGGTTGAAGACAAGGGTCTGCCTACGAAATTCAAATTAATTTGGTTTTTCGCAATTTGTAATCTAATACGACAAAGTAGGCTTATGGCCTTCCAATTGCGCCAGTGGAATTATCATCTTCACAGGTTTACATAAAAACGTTTACTTGAAAGTGACCAGTTTAAGAAATTAATCAAAATACTGAGTTGGACGTGAGTGGACAAATTAGTCGATATTTTGAATAATTTCTTAAACTGGACACTTTCAAGTAAAAGTTTTATATAAACCTGTGAAGATGATACTGCCATTGTCGCAATTGGAATGCCATAAGCCTACTTTGTCGTATTAGTTTACAAATTGCGAAAAACCAAATTAAATTTGAATTTCGCGGGCAGACCCTTGTCTACAACCTTAACATAACTAATCCAATTCCATTATTAGTTATTTGAAATTGTATGTATAGTGATTTACGTTTGAATCACTGCGTTTAGCATCACATTGCATTGTTAGTAAATGGGTTTATTACGTAATAGCTGTATTCCCACGCTAAATCTAAAAATAATATATTATGGTCTCCACACAATAGACTATTGTCCAATAAATGCGATGAGTTAAGTTAATCGTAGTCATTTCTTATCCAAATGAGTTCTCGAAGTTTCTGAAACGCAGTGACGTAGTGTGGACTAATCTCACTGACACTGACCTCTAATTAATCTATGATTGACACTGGACTGGCTGTCCCTATACAAATAACAGCTTAAATTATGGATCAATTTGAAGCGCCACATTTGACATAAGAGTGTCTCTGGAACTAATGATCTAGGGATTGAAACTAATAAGTGCCAAAAAGTATCAACTATCAACTACCGAACATAACCGGTCGGTGCGTCATTTGCAATATAATTAGTTCCAGTGACACTCGCATGTCAAATGTGGCGCTTTAAATTGATCCATAATTAGGCTGTCATTTGTACGGGGACAACAATCCAGTGTTAATCATAAATTTTAATTATAGGCAACAGTGGCGGCTAATGATGCCCCCTACGAGTATGCGACGGCATTGTGCCCCCTACGTGCAGATGTAATTATAATATCCTCCTGACGGAATCCGGACGCGGCACCGCTCTCCACACCAAGCTCCACAGACATTGGCAATCTGCGCGGGAGATATTATAGTGCACATGTGTGTGCGCAAACACTGGGGCACTATTTCTCACTGTCATAATCCGGTGAGCGCAAATCCGACACGACCTTAGAGATATCAAGCGCAGGAACGACGGCTGTACATGCTATTCGAGGCACGGGGATGACACACTGGTTACTTCCAAAGTCGGAGCCAGTTCTGAGAATTTATTGACAGAAAAATCCAGTACATTTTTTGGCCCGGGACCTCGTTATCATTTTATTCTGCAGTCAAACATGCTGACTACGTGCAGATCGTAAATTATAACACTTGACTAGCTTTGGCCCTCTGCTTCGCTCACGTTAAGTTCGATTTTTCAAACCCCTCATTTTACCCAAATTTTTGTTGAATTTTCAAAAATCCTTAGTGGATGCCTACGGCGACGTCATAACAGTTGCCTTTCAGCCCAATTCGTCCAGTGATTTGAGCTGTGCGTTGATTGATCAGTCAGTCATCTTTTCCTTTTATAATAATATACCTACTTATTTAGATTAATGTTTTTAAACAATGGAAAATAACCGTGCAATATCAAAATTAATGTTAAATTATTTATTAAGTAATCTGTGCTAGAACGCCGGAAATGAGAATATTATGTAATATGTTAGATACGAGGGACAACCATCAAGTACCTAGGTACCTACTGTGGCTTATGGTTGTATTCATACTGATTAATGTACATTTATTATGGTATTATACTTGATTGAAAGCAGTGATTGCCTAGTGATTAGAACTGCGGTCTCCTATTTGGGGGGTTGCAGGTTCGATCCCGGGCACGCATCTTTTCGGATTTATGTGCGTTTAAGCAATTTAATATCACGTCATGCTTCAACGGTGAAGGAATCGTGAGGAAACCTGGACGCGTGAGAGTTCTCCATATTGTTTTCAAAGGTGTGTGAAGTTTACCAATTCGCATTGCGCCAGCGTGGTGGACTATGGCCTAGGTAGGTATATCCCTTCTCTGAGAGGAGACCTGCTCTCAGTAGTGAGACGTTAATGGGTTGCTCATGATGATGATATACTTGATTGATCAAACTTCAAAGTTACGTATTAGCTACCAACAATCACCGTTTCAACCTTCGCCCACTATTGAGCACGGGTCTCCACTTAGATTAAGAAAGCCATAGGCCATTACGGGGTCCCAATGTGCTGGAGTGGCGACCCCCCAACGGGAAGCGCAGTGTTGGCAGACCCCCCACTAGGTGGACCCACGACAACAAGCGAGTCACAGGGAGGCCTTTGGAAGTCCATGAAAGAGACCTTTGTCCAGCAGTGGACGTCTATCGGTTGGCAAAGAAGAAGAAGAAGGCTATTATCCACCACACTGACCAAACGCGGATTTGCAGACTTCACACACCTTTGAGAACACTATGGAGAACTGCTAGGCATGCAGGTTTACTCACGACGTATTCCTTTACCGCTAAAGCAAAGCCGAAAGGTTAGAGAGGCCTGGAATTCGAACCTCGGACCCCTAGAAAAGGAGGCCGAAGTCCTAACCATTATGCTAACAACGATTATGCCTTTGGTCTCTGAATAGCTTCGTTTTTTATTTGATGACAAGATTAACTGAGACCTCACCAGATGGTAAGTGACGATGCAGTCTAAGATGTTAGTGGACTAACTTGGAAGGGGTATGGCAGTGAAAATTCAACCCATACCCTTCGGTTTCTACACGCCATCGTGCCGGAACGCTAAATCGCTTGGCGGCACGTCTTTGGCGGTAGGGTGGTAACTAGCCACGGCCAATGAAAGCCTCCCACCAGACCAGACCAGAGACAATTCAGAAATTATAAATTCCCAAATTGACCCCGCCAGGAATCGAACCCGAGACCTTCCAGTTATAAGACCACAGCGCTCACCACTGCGCCAGGGACGTCGTCGTCAAAATAGCTTCGTTTGTTTAGTGGTTAGCATGTTCGGTTGCGTTTGGCGAGGTCCCGGGTCGAGCCAAAAAATCATCATCATCATCATCAATAGCCTATAACAGTCCACTGCTGGACTAAAGGCCTCTCCCAAGGGGAGGGTTTGCCCATAATCACCACGCGGGGCAGACGGGTTGGTGATCGCAGTAGATAGTAGTAGTAGCACAGAGGACGCTGCTGCCCGTTCTCCGCTATACTCCCTTAGTCGCCTCGTACGACACCCGCGGGAAGAGGAGGGGTGGTGACAACTGTATTCTGATCTGCCGTCACCACACGGCAAAAAATATATTTGGTTTTCCTATTAATAATTTCCCAGTACTAGCCCGTAGTTAGGAGTTGGAGGGGTGTCACACCCGTGCCTTGGAGAGCACGTAAAGCCGTCTTGTCCCTGCTGTCGTGTGAATTTCTGTCCCATCGGACTATGAGAATGAGAGTGAGAGAGTAGAAAGTGTCGATCGAAAGTGCAGCGAGGGAATAGAAAGAGCGTGCTTGCATACACACATGTGTAGTTGTGTACTGTGCCTAATCTCCTGTGTAATTAGGTACAAGTAGGTTAATGTAGGTATTGATAGTGTTGACAGTTTGGGTAAATTGGGTATTTGACTGATATTTTTTATTTATTTTAAAATAACTTTTTAAAATATTATAATTACTACGCGTTCGTTTCAAGTTGAGCCCTGCACCATAGAGTAAAGAAATCTACACCCCTCGCGCTTCCCCGCACCGCACCTCAAGTCAGACCCACAGCTAGTAAAGACACAGTATAAGAAGATGCAGTATAATAGTTTATCTATTGTTTTATCTGTTAAGTACTAGCTGACCTGTCTTAACTATGAATATTGAATTCGAATTGGTATAAATAATAAAAAAATATTTAAAAAAAAGTGTTTATTATTCTAATGCTTTACGATACAACATTCTTAGTTTTTTTTACCAAACCTACCAAAACTCCTAATATCCAAAGTTCAATTTAATAAATTGAAATTTTAATACGTAAACTTAGAATAAGAATTATTATTAAATATTATTTTTGCATGCCTATCCGGTAGATTGTAAGGACTTTTATTGACCGAGCGAAGCGAGGTCTCTGAGTCTAGGTGAATTTGCTCTTGTCCGTCCGTCCGTCCGTCTGTCAGAGCCTTATAACTTTTGAATTACTGAACGTAATTACTTCAAATTTAGATATAATATGTAAACTGATGGCCTTCAGCCGAATATTGCATAAAAAATTATATACTACGGCCGTTCAGAGAATGCGTCTGACACGTCGCGATTGAACTGACGACGTAACTTTGTAGTGGCGTTGCAGTTACGATAAAAATATTATTGCTGGTTGTTTACCGTTTTAACAATTGATGAGCATTAAAACAACATTATTATATCAATAATCAATTAATGTTATAATTTTGTGACAGTTGTCGTGACTAACTGACACGTGTCAGGAACGCATTCTCTGAACGGCCGAACTTTAAAAACCTTTATTTCAGGGGGGCTCTCATAGAAGTGAATGCGAAGTAAAAAAAATTTTATCGCGTTATATAAAATTGTAACATATCATGTTAAAAATTATTTCGAACCGAGTACAAAAATATTTTTTTTTTTAATTTTTCCCTTAAAATTGACGAAATGGGGGGGCTTTCAAAGTGGAGATTTAATACGCTCTCTTGAAGACGCTCTCTAGGAGAATTGACTATGTATTTTCGAGCATATTTTAGTTTTTTGTTTTACTTGTATCCTGTACTTGAACAACAAATACTAAAATTATATGAATATTATAAAGAAATGAGATTATTTAATTTTTAATGGGCATCAGTAATTCATATAGCATCAACATAGCTTCACAATAATGCTAATAGATGGCGCAGTCATTTACTATTCCATGGAACTAGGGAGTTACGACTAGGCAAACTAGCAAACTATCCCAAAAACAGTTTTGCGTCGAACATTATTATTTAGTTACATAAAATAATAACTTATTATTCAATTAAAATAATTGTTTAGTTAAATATCAAACTTCAATAAACTATTAATTACTGCATTTTGTATATTTTCTATTCGCGTCGATAGATAACGATTTGTACAGATGCCCGTAACCCGTTTTCACTCGTTAGTACTTATTAATTCAATGTTTTCATTAACGTTGCCTAACCTTACGGGCTATGATAAGTTAGGTGATGATTTATGTCAACTTCTTTATCACGATCCTGTACGGGACACCTAAAAGGACATTGGGACGGATGTTAGGACTTAGGATTGTATTTAGGAGCTACCTACGTAAAGAGACTCCTATTTAGGGGATGATATAGGTATGTTTGGTGAAAACGGGCATAATAATAATGTCAGGTTTGGTCGTCATGTATCGATTGAATGAATAATCATGGGATACCGTTACCGGGAGGTCTCAGTTCGGGGCGAACCACTAGTTATAATGTAACACCATTGTACTACCCAATCTGTGCAAATAAATAATTTGAATTTGAATTTGAAATTTATTTTTAATAAGCGGTGCTTCGCGAGCGGTTTACTAAGTGGGTCTGACTTGAGGTGCGGTGCGGGGAAGCGCGAGAGAGCTAGGGGAAATTTGTAACGCGTAGTACCACTAGAATCTAGAATCTAGATCAAAGGTGTCAAACTACTGCATATTATCCTATACTGTGTCCGTACTGTCGACATGGAACTAGGAATTACGACTACGTCGATTACTTTACTCTATGGTGCAGGGCTCAACTTGAAGCGAACGCGTAGTAAAACACAATGCCATTTCTCTTTTTTAGGGTTCCGTAGTAAACAAGGAACCCTTACAGTTTCGCCATGTCCGTCCGTCTGTCCGTCCGCGGTTTAGCTCAGAGACTATTGGTACTAGAAATCTGTAATTTGACAAAGGTATAAATATCAATCACGCCGACAAAGTGGTGAAATAAAATTTTGAAAAATAATTTTCTTTAGGGTACCTCCCCTACATGTAAAGTGGGGATGAATATTTTTTTTCTCGACTATCCCATAGTGTGGGGTGTCGTTGAATAGGTCTTTCAAAAATATTGTGAGTGTGTGAACACCATTTTTCAATTCAGGGATCCGTTTGTGAAATATGATATTTTTAAGTTTGATATTGATAGTCTAAATTTTATTAGAGTCAAGTGTCCCCCCCCCCCCCCCTCTGCCAGCTAAATGGTTGTATATAGGATACAAGAAAAAATTCACAGCAGTAGTATATAATATAATGAATTTTAAAGCAAAACTATCACGGCTAAGTAGAGTTCATTAGTTATGGAGTTATATCTGTTTTTTCTAAGTTAGGTATTACACGTAGTGTAAGTTGCATATAGTAGTAGTAATATCATAAGTAGTATTATAGTATTTAAACCATGGAACTCAAAATGTATTCAATATTCATAAATAAAATAAAAGCACTATCCTAGGTCAGCAATAATATTTGAGACTTTCAACTACGGAACCCTACACTGCGCGTGGCCCGACACGCACTTGGCCGGTTTTTTTTAAATATATTAACTAACACACATGTGTACTGTGCCTTATCTCCTGTGTAATTAGGTACAAGTAGGTTAATGTAGGTATTGGTAGTGTTGACAGTTTGGGTAATTGGGTATTTGAATGATATCTTTTTATTTACATCTATCTTCTATAATATAATAAAACTGTAACAGGTCCAATTCTGTACATGGAAGATATTTTGAAAAGTTTTATTTGAGGGCACTCTATAATCGATACTGAAGCCAAAACAATTTTTTTTTAATTTTTTGTCTGTCTGTCTGTCTGTCTGTCTGTCTGTCTGTATCTTGGCCGCGCATCACGCCGAAACTACTGGACGGATTTAAATGAAACTTGGCACGATTTAAGTTAATACTACGAGGTATAATATAGGATACTTTTTATCCCGAAATTCAGCACCGTTCCCTTGGGAGAGGGGATGAAAGTCAAAATGTGTATTTCGCTGTAATTCATTAAGGCGTATTCCGATTCAATCCATTCTTTTTTTGTTAGAAAGCAGGTTCTTTAGAGATTGTCCTGTAATTATTTCAAGGTCGTCAATTTCGTAGTTCAGAAATTATAGACATCACAATCTTCAGTATAGGTCCAAATAACTTGAACCCCGGAATCTACAGGATACTTTGAATGAACGGCTCATCTTAAGCTGGCATGCGTAATTTATCGTATATAGCCATCGTGGATACTATTTTGTCAAAGTCAAACTACTCCAAAGGCGTCAGATTTTGCCAAACGATCATTAAACCTACATACTACATAGTAGGTATGGATGTAATACATCGTATGGACGTAATATTACAGTGTTTTCCTATGTAATTTATTATCCTAATCATAACTACTATTATTATAAATGCGAAAGTGTGTTTGTTTGTTAGTTTGTCCTTCAATCACGCCGCAACAGAGCCACGGATCTACGTGATTTTTTTACATGGGTATAATTGAAGACCTGGAGAGTGACATAGGCTACTTTTATCCCGGAAAATCAAAGTGTTCCCGAGGGATTTTAAAAACTAAATCCACGCGGACGAAGTCGCGGGCATCAGCTAGTATTTAAATAAAGTTTTTAAATAATAAAACACAATGCCATTTCTCTTTTTTTTTAAATATCTTTACTAGTCTTGGAATTATAAGCTGTTTTACTGTGACTGTATCTGTTTCTTTCTAAAACAAAATTTTCTATGGAGCATGTATGGAGCTGCTGAATTGTGACATCACACTTCAATAGCGCTCTCTCTGTCTAACAGGAAACTTTAAAGCTCTATATCTTATTTGTTTTTGGAACGATTTCTTTTCTGTTTTTACAAATGTTATTCTTACATGTTACATTTTTGATTATAAATAATGAATATCAACATTTTGACTACCGGTCAAATATCCAATTCTGTTATACACAATCTCTAAACGAAATTGACAGGTATAAGTATATATCTAGTGCTATCCTTTTCCGCCGGGAGCATTATGAAAGGGTTAGCACGAGATTTGGAACTGTCAATTTACTTATGACTTTAAATGTTACAGAATCAGTCACTTTATCGCAATAAAATAGACATCTCCATGTTTTTGAAATCGTACCTAAGCACAGGTTACTCTCATCGCCAGTGTCTATACAATCAGACTGTATTTGGAGTGCAAGCTGATACGTATATTAAATGACGTCAATAATGACGTCATGCGACAGTCGTAAATGATTTTTGTAGTTTTTTTTTTGTCAAAAATTTATATCTCGGGGATAAATATTGTACGAGTATAACAATAACACCAAAAAACCGGCCAAGTGCGTGTCGGGCCACGCGCAGTGTAGGGTTCCGTAGTTGAAAGTCTCAACATACATTTGAGTTCCATGGTTTAAATACTATAATATACTACAAAATATGCAACTTACACTACGTGTAATATCTAACTTGGAAAAACCGATATAACTCCTTCACTAATGAACCCTACTTAGCCGTGATAGTTTTCCTTTAAAATTCATTATATATACTACTGCTGTGAATTTTTTCTTGTATCCTATATACAACCATTTAGCTGGCAGAGGGGGGGGGACACTTGAGTCTAATAAAATTTAGCACTTTAATATATCATATTTCACAAACGGATCCCTGAATTGAAAAATGGTGTTCCCACACCCACAACGTTTTTGAAAGACCTATTCAACGACACCCCACACTATGGGATAGATGAGAAAAAAAATTCATCCCCACTTTACATGTAGGGGAGGTACCCTAAAAAAAATATTTTTCACAATTTTATTTCACCACTTTGTCGGCGTGATTGATATTTATACCCTTGTCAAATTACAGATTTCTAGTACCAATAGTCTCTGAGCTAAACCGCGGACAGACAGACAGACAGACAGACAGACGGACGGACATGGCGAAACTATAAGGGTTCCTTGTTTACTACGGAACCCTAAAAATGAAGACAAATATTAAAGGACAATGCCAAAAATGTTTGGAACTTTGACCCACAATACAAAAAGGCGTTTACAAGAATGAATTCATCATTGTATTGCTAATTGTTTAGTAATAAATAAACATAAGTTTTAAAACTTCCAGAACTTGCGGTTTCAAAGTCAAAGTTGAACTTACAGGTTATAATTATTATGAAACTGTTTTAAAATATCGTGATTCGAGAGTAATTTTTAGTAAAATAAATATTTTATTAAATAGTGACGGATTTTTATCCTCTAGTTTTACGATACAAATGATTTATTTTAAAACTAGCTGATGCCCGCGACTTCGTCCGCGTGGATTTTGTTTTTAAAAATCCCTCGTGAACACTGATTTTCCGCGATAAAAAGTAGAATATGTCACTCTACAGGTCCTCAACTATAGTACCCATGCAAAAAATCACGTCGATCCGTGGCTCTGTTGAGGCGTGATTGAAGGACAAACCAACAAACACACTTTCGCATTTATAATATTAGTATGATTAGAATATTAAATTGCATAGGAAAACATTGTAGCATTACGTCCATACGATGTATTACATCCATACCTACTATGTAGTATGTAGGTATAATGATCGTTTGGCAAAATCTGACGCCTTTGGAGTAGTTTGACTTTGACAAAATAAGGCTATCCGCGATGGCTATATACAATAAAGTACGCATGCCAGCGTAAGATGAGCCGTACGTTCAAAGTATCCTGTAGATTCCGGGGTTCATGTTATTTGGACCTTATACTGAAGATTGTGATGTCTATAATTTCTGAACTACTAAATTGAAGACCTTGAAATAATTACAGGACAATTCCTAAAGTACCTGCTTTCTAACAAAAAAAGAATGAATGAAATCGGAATACACCTTAATGAATTACAGCTAAATACACATTTTGAATTTCATCCCCTCTCCCAAGGGAACCGTGCTGAATTTCGGGATAAAAAGTATCCTATATTATACCTCGTAATATGAACTTAAATCATGCCAAGTTTCATTTAAATCCGTCCAGTAGTTTCGGCGTGATGCGCGGCCAAGATACAGACAGACAGACAAAAAATTAAAAAAAAATTGTTTTGGCTTCAGTATCGATTATAGAGATCAAACAAAAAATTTCAATATATCTTCAATGTACAGAATTGGACCTGTTACAGTTTTATTATATTATTAATAGACTATCTTAAATTAATAGGATATTTTTAATTAATTTACTTTTTCTGTAAATTGCTGGGTCACGATCTGGCGTTCTCCTTTCAACAGACTCAAATATAGTTGCGCTACAAACGGAGTTGTTATTCGTACCAGTTCCTCATAGAAAGTTGCGATTGTCCCTTGGCGGCTGACAGTGAAAACGAGCATAACTAAAGTCTAAGTACCGGTAAACGTACGGCTAATGTCATCGGTTTCCTGCGTGTATACGTATCATAAAGTTGTAATACTATGTTGACGGTATGGATGTCTCAGGTCTTGAACTAAGGTCAGACGAAGCAATTACACATTAACCACAATAATTACTATCAATTGGGAGCCGAGCTGAGTGGCTTTTAATTGGGCACGTTCAGTGATACGATCGCGACTCGCTTGTTTACGAACCAATACAGCACCAATTATCCTTAATCAGACTAAGGTCCACTTGCACCAAAGCGCTAACTATACCTCTTCTTTTCTTGTCAACTCTAAGATAAAACAGTTATCAAAATATATCAATACAATTATAGCTTTATTTCGATACGCCACATCGAAATACATAACAGCGAAGCTCATAAGATCGAACACGTTACATCGGTAGCTTATGATATCGACCTTTCATCATAACGAAAGTATTAGATCGAACGTTCATCTATACTAATAATAAAAAGAGGAAAGATTTTTTGTTTGTTTGTGTGTTTCTACCGAATAGGCTCTGTAACTACTGGACCGATTTTAACCATTTTTTTCACCAATAGAAACATAGGCTATAATTTATTTTCAAAAAAATTAGAGATCCTTAAGAAAATTGCAATAATGCAACCCAAAGCAAAATTTTGCCTATAAAATGCATTATTTGGCGTGTGCTGAGAAAACTATTGATGATACATAAAAATTATGTACTACGTGATTAAAGTACTCATTATTTTCTACAAAATAGTGCCCGAGGGAATAATATCTTACTATCATATTTAAGTCACAATAGTAGGTTTTGTGTTCTAAAATTTAATTAGATTGCCTTTACTATCGTAGTATTAATTCTTCCTTACTAATAGGTACCTACATATTATAAATAATTATAGTGTGTTTGTTTATTGGTTTGTCCGACAATCACACTGCAACAAAGCTACGGATTAACGTGATTTTTTGGATAGGTATAGTTGAGAACCTGTAGAGTTACAAGGGCATCCCGAAAAATCATCCCGCGGGATTTTAAAAACCAAATCCACGCGGACGAAGTCGCGGGCATCAGCTAGTATTATTATGAAATCGAAAGTTCAGTAAACCGAATTTTAAGATGCCTTATTCTAATGCATTATTTTTATTATTATACATATATACATATTAAGTTTCAGCTTTGATGTTAAGCCATTTTTGAAATAGACCCCGGAAAAAGGCCACTGTTCGAAGTCGCTCCCCTAATCTTCAACAACCGAATTAACACTTTGCTTAGAAAACTTACATAAATAATTATAATAATATGAGTTGAGTAGGAACCTGCCTACATATCGTAAGATAAATTTTTTTGTTGTAATTTTACATTTTAGCTTTTTGAGTTAGGCGTACTGCGCCATCTGTGTGCAACTTCGTCACCTACTAGGTAAAGTAGGACCTGTGATGTTTTGTTATGATTGGAACTTCACCCTGCCATGCCTGCCTGGTTCTGGGATATTTTTGACGTACTCAACGTAACGAAGTTTAAGCTCGTTTCGGTAGATGGCTCTGACGAAATCATAATATCCACGAAATTCAAATCTCTTCTTACTATGTTTTGGTAAACCGTAGTATGGGAGAGGGATCAAGTTTTTTAAAAAATGGACTACACCATGGAACTTTTATTCAGTTCCACCTACTCAATTTTCTTATCGCTGCTAGTAGGTACCGATACTTACCGTAGAATGGTTTCATACCTAGTGCTTTCCGGCGCGTTTTAACATATTTTGTCTGCCAATATTATATTGGTTTAAGATCCGGTATAAGAAGTTCATACCCTCATGTGTTATTTATTAGTGATAAGAAATAAATGATAGATAACTAGTTGTTCGCCCCGAACTGAGACCTCGCGGTAACGGTATCCCATGATTATTCATTCAATCGATACATGATAACCAAAACTGACATTATTATTATGCCCGTTTTCACCAAACATACCTAAATCATCCCCTAAGTAGGAGTCTCTTAACGTAGGTAGCTCCTAAATACAATCCTAAGTCCTAACATCCGTCCCAATATCCTTTTAGGTGTCCCGTACAGGATCGTGATAAATAAGTTGACAGAAAACATCAATCACCTAACTTATAGGTAGCCCGTAAAGGTTAGGGAACGTTAGTGAAAACATTGAATTATTATGTAGGTACTAACGAGTGAAACCGGGTTACGGGCATCTGTACAAATCGTCATCTATCGACGCGAATAGAAAATATACAATATTTAACTAAAATTTAACTAAAAAATAATTTTAATTGAATAATATGGTACAAAAAAAATTACAATACAATTATTGTATTATAATAAGTAACTAAATAATAATGGTCGACGCAAAACTGTTTTTGGGATAGGTCGTTAGTCGTAACTCGTAGTTCCATGGGAATAGTTACTGACTGCGCCATCTATTAGCATTATTGTGAAGCTATGTTGATGCTATATGAATTACTGATGTACATTAAAAATTAAATAATCTCGTTTCTTTATAATATTCATATAATTTTAGTATTTGTTGTTCAAGTACAGGATATAAGTGACCTAAAAACATAAAATCAGTTTGAAAATCCATAGCGGATTTTCTTAGGGAGCGTCTTCAAGCGAGCGTATAAAATCGCCACTTTGAAAGCCCCCCATTTCGTCAATTTTAAGGGAAAAATTAAAAAAAAAATATTTTTGTACTCAGTTCAAAATTATCTTTAAAATGATACGTAACAATTTTATGTAACGCGATATTTTTTTTTTTACTTCGCATTCGCTTCTATGAGAGCCCCCCTGAAATAAAGATTTTTATAACTTTTTAAGCCATTTTCGGCTGGAGGCCATCGGTTTACATATTATATCTAAATTTGAAGTAATTACGTTCAGTAATTCAAAAGTTATAAGGCTCTGACAGACGGACGGACGGACGGACGGACGGACGGACGGACAAGTGCAAATCGCTCTAGTTAACTCAAAGACCTTCGCTTCGCTCGGTCGATTATACTATATAGGTTGCCTAGTTAATTTGCGTGTGGATAATATTAACCTACATCTAAAATCTAGGTAACCATGGATTGGATCAACTTTTTAATAAGGCAACCTAATACAGTTAGATTCAGAATAAAATAAGCTTTAATTTGATATAAAATAGGATTAAATAACTGATGAGAGTATATCAATTTTACTCACCTGCTTATGCCTGACAAATTGGCAACTCCACATTTGCGCAGAGGAGAGGGGGAAGAAGGCAACCTTTACTTTTTCAATTCTGTTGGGTATGTTCTCTTATCTAGTGTACGATTTTTTAAATAATTAATGAGAGAAGTAAATTTAATTAAAAATTTATTTGTTTAATGTTATCCACACGCAATTTAACTAGGCAACCTATTCGCGATATGTCGATGAGTATAATATAATCTGTCATTTATTTCTTATTTCTAATAAATAGCAGATGAGGTTAATGGGTATAAATTTCTTATACCAGATCTCGTACTATATGTAGTTGGTCTAAATCCAAGAACACACTTGGTCAAACATCATTAAACTTGAAATAATATTAATTACTTAACACAATATCTGGACGCGAAAATACGAGAAAGTAATTAAAATTTGACGAATAAATAGGCACTCTATTTTAATATCGCGATCAAATCCGTGATCCTGATGAGTTTAATTTACATAACCGTTGTTTATTAATTCATTTTGTTGAATTATAGCCACTTGAAACTTTTTGGGTGTCGCATCATTTTAATTATCGAATTAATAGAGTTTTCAAGGCGAATTTACTTTCTATAGTACACCTACAAGTCGTCCATCAGCTAATAAAAAGAACTTTTTCCTTGAACCTATATTCATCATCATCATCATTAGCAACCCATCAACGGCTCACTACTGAGCGCAGGTCTCCTCTCAGAGAAGGGTTATAGGCCATAGTCCACCACGCTGGCCCAATGCGAATTGGCGGACTTCACACACCTTCAAGAACATTATGAAGAACTCTCAGGTGTGCAGGTTTCCTCACGATGTTTTCCTTCACCGTTGAAGCAAGTGATATTTAATTGCTTAATCGCACTTGACTCCGAAAAGTCAGAGGTGCGTGGCCGGGATCGAACCTGCGACCCCCTGAATAGGAGACCACAGTCCTAACCACTAGGCTTTCACTGCTTAACCTGAATCTATATACAATTATATTATAATAAGGTGATGATTTTTTGAGTGGAAGGTACGAAAGCACGACTGAGCTGCCGCGCTATTCTGCGCTATTCGTCATTCAGCTGCTCGCGTTGTAGTAATAAGTATCTCCTACCAAGTATCCAAGCCCAGGCGTATGCTTACACCTCCAAAAATAATAGCTATAAACTTCAATTAATTTTACTAATATTGTACTTAAGTGGGGAATTGTGTTTGTTTGTTGGTTTGTCCTTCAATCACGCTGCAACAGAGCTACGGATCGACGTGATTTGTCGCATGGGTATAGTTGAGGACCTGGAGACTGACACAAGCAACATTTTATTCCAGAAAATAAAAGAGACTCCGCGGGATTTGTAAAATCTAAATACACGCGGACGAAGTCGCGGGCATCACCTAGTTAAGGAATAAACCTCAATTTTATCCGCGTAGATTAAAGTTTTTTTAGAAATCAGTGGGAACTCTTTGATATCGATACAAAAGTAGCGCAATATCTTAAAGTTCAAAAATATTTATTACATCCTTTCCTCATTTTTTACACCTAAATCATTTTTTATACATATTGCTATGTTTCACAATGTAGTCCTCCCCCACATTAATGGCTTACAGCGCATATTACCGAGATAATTTTTTTTATAAAGTTCTGTAATAACTCCCAAATTAATACCATAAATGTGCCAAAATTAATACCATATGCATCTACCATGTAATTAAAAAGGTAATTTAATATTTTTTACGTTATTAATTAGCGAACATGCCCAAATATAAATTAACTTTGTTAGGCCTTTAGTACAGGCAATTTTTCTCTTGTTTCACAGTCGTGAAACCATTGCGTCTATTGTTCTAACACAAAGACATTTGACTATACGTCTATCCTTTACCTTCGCTAACGTAGCGAAACGAAGGTCGAGTCGGTGATGCTGAATGAAGGGGCGACGCGACGGAGCGAGTCTTCTGGCGTAGCCCATTTAAAAAACTTGACCCCTCCCAAATGACACCTTGAGCATTTTGATCACCTTTATACTTTTACCTCGGATATGATATGATATCCTAGAACAGATGGTTCCCGCGAGATTTTTAAAAACCTCACCCCATGCGGGTTAAGTCACGGGTAAAAGCTAGGAAAAAATAATACTTTTCTGCTGCTATATTCATAAAACCAAACTTTTAATATCACACGACTCACTCACTCATTTTCAGATAGAAGTATTTGTCTGTTTTAAATTTAATAAAGTTGTCGTGGAATTTTCAGTCTAAACTCAAAGGGTAGCCAAAAACTGTGGTTGGTGGAAAACTAAAATGGTGGAATTGCTTCAAAGTTAATATTCGCCTGACATGTTTGTTAATGAGATTCGTCGGTGGACATTGTTTTGCGATTTAATTGCCTGATATTTTGAAACAAATATTATTAGTGCTAATTCAGCTGTACAAATTCAAATTCATTTATTAATTTGTGAATATGGTACAGTCAAGATGTTATAATATACAATTTAAAATGCGCATATCCTACCAAAGTGTGGTGTACAAATATAGGAATGTTATTATATGTCAAAAAAAAAAATTAAATTAAATGTCAAAAAATAATATACAACAGTTAAAATTTTTCCATAAGGTAATCACAAATTGTATAATATGTCTTATCTATCAAAAAAAATTTTAACTTTTTTTTAAACATAGGGATCTCCTGCGTTTCAATAATGTCTCTGGGTAAGTGATTATATAAACGAGGCCCAGTGCAGAAGAAGCTTTTTGTAAAATGGGCACATCTACTGGGTGGCTGTCGCAGCTCAATGGCATGTCTTTTGCTGTTGCGATTTTGAAATAAATTTAAATTACTTTTAACAAATACAATAGTTTCATAAATATACAGACATGGCATTGTAAGAATTTTATACTTTTTCAAATAGGGCTTAAAGTATAGTACAGAAAGTCTAATCAGCTAATTGACTGGTATCCTTACTAATATTATAAATGCGAAAGTGCGTTTGTTTGTTGGTTTGTCCTTAAATCACGCTGCAACAGGGCTACGGATCGACGTGATTTTTTGCATGGGCATAGTTGAGGACCTGGAGAGTGACATAGGCTACTTTTTATCCCGGAAAATCAAAGAGTTCCCGAGGGATTCTAGAAAACTAAATCCACGCGGACCAAGTCGCGAGCATCAGCTAGTTATATAATAAATAGTTCAGTGTCAGGTCAGTGCACAATTTTCTCCGTTGAAAAAGATAGTAAGTAACTTACCCACAACCCACCTTTGAGAACATTGCGGAGAGCTCCCAGGTTTCATCACGATGTTTTCCTTCACCATTAAAGCAAGTGATATTTAATTGCTTAAACTAGTGCACTTGAAATCCGAAAAGTTTGAGGTGCGTGTATAGGATTCCAAGCTCCAACCCTTAAAATGTATATACTTAGAAAAAAAAACTTGAGAGGTGTCAAGGACACCCGGATGGAACGAAGTTCCGTTCGATTAATTAATTTGGCATTGTGTTCAATATTTTCACACTAGAATATTAGATCTCCCTAGCCTTGTGGTTTCTACAGTCGCTAAACAGTTAAAGGTCGATGGTTCGAATCCCAGCTCGACAGACTGAATTTTCTATTTTCAATTTATAATAAATTAATAATAAAAATAAAAAAAATTAGGGAAAAATTCCACATGTAGAAATTATTTAAAATAAAATAGAAAATTCAGTCTGTCGAGCTGGTATTCGAACCATCGACCCTTATCGACCTTTATGCGACTGTAGAAACCACAAGGCTACGGAGATCTAATATTGTACTGTGAAAATATTGGACACAATGCCAAATTCACATTCAAAAAAGTGTCGGTTCAATTTTGTCTTAATTTTTTCCGTCTAGCCCCCTTCCGCACCGCGCAATAAGGAACTACGTTCCAAAAAAAATCGGCCAAGTGCGAGTCGGGCCTCGCTCTTTTAGGGTTCCGTTAAAAAAAATTAAATTAAAATATTTTCATGTACCCATGGAAATATTTTTATTTAATTTAATTTAATTTTTATTATTTGTTGTTATAGCGGCAATAGAAATACATAATATGTGAAAATTTCATCTGTCTATCTATTACGGTTTACGAGATACAGCCCGCTGACAGACGGACGGACGGACGGACGGACGGACGGACAGCGTAGGCTTAGTAATAGGGTCCCGTTGGTACCCTTTGGGTACGGAACCCTAATTAATTACTTAATTAGAAAATTATATAGAAAAAGATTGTCTATGAATAAAAGTTTCCGTGAAGATACTAACATTATTAAAGCGGAACTGACATTTTCCGAAGTAGGCAGTCTAGAATCTAGAATAGAATAGAGTACGAACGCTTTTAACCTTGACTGAATTTTCATTGTTAACTTGATCACACCAGCGCACTTCACACAGTGCCATTTTATTGAACAAATAATATTATGTAGTGGAAATGTCACGAACATATTAAGTGTTTTGACGACCTCCCTGGCGCTGTGTGAGCGCTGTGGTCTTATGTCTGGGAGGTCTCGGGTTCGATTCCCGGCGGGGTCAATTTGGGAATTTATATTTTCTGAATTATATCTGTGCGGGACGATATAGTGCAAGTGTATAATAGTGGACTGATTAAATAGCATAATTAGTTAGTAATTCATGTGTCATGTATAGTTTAGCAATTGTTTATAGTTTTAAGTACATAAGTCTCATGTATTATCTCATAAGTAAATAGGGAAAATAATAAATAAAGATGAAAATAGAAAACCCATAGGGAAAAAGGCCGCGGCTCTCCTTACGGTACAGCTACGAGCCGAAAAGATACCTCATTAATTCCTAGAAATAGACCGCGGCTCTCCCAACGGTACAGCTAGGAACCGTAAAGACACCTCTGTAATTCCAAGAAATGCCGCGGCTTTCCCTACGGTACAGCTCATAGTAGTAAAGATACCTGATTATGTAATAATACCTATTATTATTACTAAATTGTGATTGGTTTAAAATAATGCGCTCTGATTGGTGCACTGATCGATAGCAAAATTACACCAATCAGAGAGCCCACATAAATACCGGACTGAATAGGGTATTTGACTATAATAAAAATATCGTTTCAACTGGTGTCATCCTAAAAGATTATTATCTAAAAACATTATTCCATACGACAAAACTAAAAAATAAAGCTTTATTTAATTAGAAAACATTAAATAAAATTGCTATAATTCTGGCCATGGTCACGTGATCGAAAACGTTCCGTGATCTCGAATGACGTCACAGTCCAAACCACCTATGGAATTCTCATTTTGTCAATACATTTCGACGTGTTTGTGCGGCGTAATAGGCTAATTTCGTCTGTTTTTCATCGTTACTATTTTATTAAATACCAAATAGTATGAGACACGCGGCCTAAACACATATTATAAAATTGTCATTGTTTGAAATGTGAACTGTTACGTCATGAGAGCAAATGGAACGTTTCGGCGGCAATTTATTTTTTTGAATTTATTTCTCGATTTTTATGAAAAATAATGAAAATTATGCCGAAATATATGTTTTGTTAGCTTCAGCATAGCATTATTAACAATTTAAGATGATTTTCTAAAAGTAGTCAAATAGCCTATTGTAAGCCGACACAGTTCCCACCGGCAAGCGGTAGCGGTACCCAATAAAGGAAGAAAGTTCTTCGAGAGTTTTCCTTGCTACCCAACCAACCCAGCTACAGCGAATGTACAGAAGCGTACAATATCTGGTCTGGTTGGAGGCTGTGGCCGTGACTAGTTACCACCCTACCGTCAAAGACGTGCCGCCCTGCGATTTAGCGTTCCGGCACGATGGCGTGTAGAAACCGAGTAGGTGTATGGGTTGAATATACACTGCCATACCCCTCCCAAGCTAGCCCGCTATCATCTTAGACTGCATCGTCACTTACCATCAGGTGATATCGCAGACTATCTTGTCATCGAATGAAAACCCTACGTACTTTAAAAAATTAACAGTGTCTAAATTGTATCATATTAATAGAAAACTGGTCAATTTCCAAATATTTTATTTGATACTAGTTTTTGCCTTTGAGTAATAAACCAGCAATGGAGAGGACTTGACCCCTAATTTATTCGCAAAAAAGTCTGTCAATTACGGTGGGGGGCGAGGTAGCACACATGAAAACTTGCTTACTACAGTTGCATTTTTCCATCACGTCGCTATGCACGCACACAATATAATTAGCAAACACTACCTTAAAGTATATGCACACTATCACATTCACACACAGGGACGCTCTATCATTACATGAAACAATCGCATCATTTGTGTAAGCATTTTAGGGATTTGACACTATCGATTATCGACTTTCGATATGTTTTTCTAATAATTATTTACAACAGAGTTACTTTATTCGAGAGTAAATTTTTTTGTTCGAGATCTTTAACAGGGTAGGTATATAGAAGCGCTAGGAAACGAGACTCTTGCCGTTATTTTAGTCATAATATGCCTTTGCTATTAGATTGACTCTTTGTAGGCTTTTAGTACTTGCGTAAAGATACAGCTAGAAACTTTGGACTATATTGACGCTGGAAAGCGATCTAGCTTATTTCGAAAAATAACAAAATGACTTTTTTATATATTTGGAAGAAAAAGATACTGCGTCGGATTGTCGGATTTTCGTTTTCCTATGACATTATTTTTCTAAGATACTATGTTGACCTTCTCTGCATGTTTATATTATATATTTTTTGTTATTCCACACCACACCACACCATCTATTTTTCAATATTATACAGATACTTCAAAAAAGTTATCAATACTTTTTAGCAGTGCAGTGCACTTAGGCGAACCTACTGTAAGGACTTAGGATTATCTGATTATTAACAGATTTTGTAGATACCAAGGTATTTACTCCGTCACTATACTCTCAATCTCATGCTGAAAGCATGCTGTAGGTACCACAGTATATCACCTTAGAGCAGCTGTTTAGTTATGATTTAAGGTTATAAGCCACCAGGGAGTGCTGTACTTTGTCATAGGTTTTTAATAATATTGTTTATTAAGTTGAGAGACATTTAATTTTTATTTGAATACGTAGTGGGTATTAATATTGAACACATTGATTTTTTAAGTAATCTTGTTTAAATAAACATACAGCATTTTTAATGAAACATCATTTGTTTTATTTATGTTTAAAGCGAAATTTACGATGTATCTATTTCTAAAAAGTATATTAAGTACAAACTGTTAGGACTACATCATGTTTCCTTAAAAATAAATACAGCATAATTAGCATTTCAGAGTTTAGAGTTATTTCGTGGTTTCATATGTTTCAAATACCAAGTTACAGCAACATTGCTTCTTAAAATTGAAAAACTATTAGTCGAAATTGATATAAAACTAATGTATAAAACTAAAGTAATTCTACTTTAGAATTATATAATTAGTATCATCTGATGTGTTACTTTAAAAAATATGCTTTTTGAAAAAAATCTGCTCCTGATAGCTTATTATGAGCTGTTATGATTTTTTAAAACGTTATTGGCTCTGGTTTAAAGTTCACTTTTTCGATTTACAAGATCGTTTTCCAGCGTTGAATAATATTCTCTCAGTCCAGTATGGAGGAAACATAAAAAGTAAAAACTAAACCCTAAAAAAAAATGTATTTAAAGTTATGATTGGTAAGTTAAAACTTGTACCTACATACTTTACTTGGAAGGCTTATTTTTTTCATCTACTTCATCTGAACGAAGTGTATATTTGTTTGTAATGCTAGGCTGCCGCCATGGCTATAGTGGCCACCCCATCTGTAATAAAACACCGCCAAGCTATTTAGCTTTCCGGTAAACCTAGCGGGATGAATAAGAAGTATGGGTACTTTAATTCAATTGCCAAGTTTTAATGAACCAAATATGTATAGAATTTAAATATTTTTTTTCGTCAATGAACCATTAGTAAGACGATAAAAATATCTCGGTATAAATAATTTATACAATCCCCCCACCAATATCGACATATGAAATCTTGCTGTCCAGCCCTAATTTTATTGCGGTGTGGCCGACTTCATAAAATTAAAGTCCTAATTTTCGAGTAAGAAAGACTTACGTAGAACTTATCATTATTATTAAACAATTTTTTAGTCTCGTTTTCATTATTTTTTGTATTATATTTGTAAAAATCCTTTCTTAGCGGATGCCTACGTCATAGTAGATGTGCGTTGATAGATCAGTGAGTCAGTCACCTTTTCATTTTATATATTTAGAAAATCATATCACACTGGTTATATGGAAATATATACCTATAACTTTTGAAATAATTGAGTAAAAAAACTAATTTTATGAATTCGCTGAGTTTATGGAGCTCTAGCTGCATCAATGCATTTTAAACAATAGTGGGAGAGTACCAGCCAATCAGACACCATTGCGATCGTTATAATAATGCAATCATTTTAACCGACTTCAAAAAAGGAGGAGGTTCTCAATTTGAATTTTTTGTATATTTGTTATCCAATTATTCCGCCAAATAATGAATGGAATTTGATAATTTTTTTTTTGTTTAGTAGGGCATACTTCAGAGGTGGTTCCCATATAAATTTTTGTTGATATAATGTTAGATGTTACTCCATAACTACGTCAAATCTGAACCGATTTCAATTTTTTTTGAAAGAACGCATAATAAGGTTGGGCCTATTTAAAAGGTGAAGAGAAGATGATTCATATCTTCGGTGATGGAGGAAGGAACTCAATGATTAAGAGCAAATTGCTCGCAATCAGAGATATACACAAAAAAGCTTAAAATAATAATGTAAAAAAAATATCTTTAAAAAACCGACTTCATACGCCGATCGGGCAAAGTTGGGCTAGCGTCGCGCATTAGTTTCATCATTTATATTTAGGCCCGCCCGACTTCAACATACATGTACAAATTAAAATTGTTTTATACTTTGTAGTGGCGTTTAAAGTCGGTTTTATAGAAAGAATTTTTTATCATTATTTGATAATCCCACAGACGATCAAAGTTCGTATTTATATATCTAGTCATATTTTACTTAAAGCTTATAAATTAGTCGTTCACCCCTTCTTATTCTATCGTGATTTTAATTCTATGGGATCAATTTATAATGCAGTTCATGAAAAAGGTCTCTAAACGAATAGTAAGTAGGAAGATTAAGTTTCAATATTTTCCCCAAATTATTTCATGTACGTTTAAGTAGCAACATTTTCAGATCGACAGTTTTCTTAAGTTTTCTGCATAAGTATTGCATTATTTGGATAAAATAATACATCAGAAGTAAATAAATGTTATCCTTTAGTAAACTGGATGTTTTAAATATTTTTTTTAGAAGAAAATACTCTCATATTCGGCATTTATAGCGGAGCTCATTCCCCGCTAACCATACGTAGTTGACAGGCGCGTGACTGGAGTCAAACAGTTTTATATAACGAGTATGAGCACTGCTCATACCCAACTTACAGAGGGGTACGCGCGTCAATTCTTCTCCTGTGTTGGTTTATTACTCAAAGGTTTTTGCACGACTTCGACCGCGTGGAGTTTTTAAAAATCCACGACAACCCTCTGTTTTTCCGGGATAAAACATAGCCTCCAAGTCCACAACTATAGAATATAGTTGCCCATGAAAAATCAAGTCGGTCGGTTGCTAATTTGCTGCGTGATTGAAGATGGACCAACCAACAAACACTTTCACATTTAAAAATACACAAAATAAGTCTTGACAAACAAACGAACACATGGCCGAATATTAATATTAACCCAGTTTAATTGTTTTATAATAATTGACTGCCTCACTCCTTTGTTTGTTTTTTTCTATACTAATATTATAAAGAGGAAAGATTTTTGGTTTGTTTGTTTTTTTGTTTGTTTGTTTGTACCGAATAAATAGGCTCTGTAACTACTGGACCGATTTGAACCATTTTTTCACCAATAGAAAGCTAAGTTATCAGGAAGTAACATAGGCTATTATTTATTTTCAAAAAAATTAGACATCCTTAAGAAAATTGCAATAATGTAACCCAAAGTAGCAAAATTTTGCCTATAAAATGCAATATTTGGCGTATGCTGAGAAAACTATTGATGATACATAAAAATTATGTACTACATGATTAAAGTAATCATTATTCCCTGTAAAAGTCCCCATGGGAATATAAATATAACTATCATATTTAAGTCACAGTAGTAGCTTTTGTATTCTAAAATTTAATTAGATCGCCTTTATTATCTCAGTATTAATTCCTCCTTACCAATACACATTATAAATGCATAAAGTGTGTTTGTTTGTTGGTTTGTCCGTCAATCACGCTGCAACAAAGTTACGGATTGACGTGATTTTTTTGGATAGGTATAGTTGAGAACCTGGAGGGTGACATAGGCATCCCGAAAAATCAAAGAGTTCCCGCGGGATTAATCCACGCGGACCAAGTCGCGGGCATCAGCTAGTCCTTTATAAACGGTTTGACCTTTTCATGGATATACGCCATGGATATACGAGTCATTAAAGTGTCATTAGACTCGTATAGTGAAGTGTCAAAACATTTCCACAATTAAGTTCTTACTTAGTTTATCGATTGTATGTACCAGAATTACTTAGTACCTACCGTCGCCGAAATAAAAATTACCTATTTACTCAGCTTTCATCAATCATTCAGATAAATCAATTAAGCGTGTCCACTCCATTCTAATTACCAGTTGGGAACGCAAGCCGAAAGCAAAAAATTGGATTGAAAAACACCATCGAGTATAAAAAAGAAATTGGCGGTCTATACGGGAAATAAACAATGCCACCCTTCGCGGTCATGGCGGAGCAGGGGGTGCCAAGAATTCCTGGGCTACGACCTCCAGCTCGCTGGACCGACTTAAGAACGCGTATAACACCAAAAAAAAAATCAGATTTCGCGATGAAAGAAAACATAGCCGCAACCTCATGTGAGGCGCGACAAAAGAAAGCGTTTTGCGCGGAATAGGAGTGTAGTAAGCGCCAAATACTTTGTAACTCGTAAAATATTCATGTTCTTTTCAATTCACTAGGCTCTCTTGATAATATCAATCGGAATTTAATTTAAAAATTTTGGCTCTGTAATATGAACACATTGAAAATAAATGAATATTGGTTAAAAATTAGACCTAACTTCGCGATTTTTTATTATCGAACAAATTTCATCATTTTATGTTTTTGCCCAAGCACGTCCCTTGGCAGTATGATGTAATTTTTGCGTGTTTTTTTTCGGATAATTGAAACTTGATCTACTACTGTAAAAATCAAATCTGTTTCCACTCTCGGGAAGAGGGTGGATGAGGAAGGCGGAGGACCGTGTTTGGTGGCGCGCTCTCGGAAAGGCCATAGGTCCAGCAGTGGACGCATGCAGGCTAATGATGACCCTTTTGAATTCTTTTACCAACCCATATTATATTTTACCCTAGTCTAGCATTTAGGAAAATATTAGAACACTTGAAAAGCATTAGTTTTCAGGAAAAACTTTTAAATAACTTTAATATTTCCAATATTTTAATATTTCAAAGAGCATTTGACGATAGCATTTCTTGTCGCACGCACACAAACACCGTGCCGAAGTTTGCCGAACTGAAACGAAGTTAGACGTGTGGGGTGTGTTAGGTTTATTTTCGTTACGGAATTTCTTGATTCGGTCGCCGCGCTCAAAGCCCGCGATAAAAGCTATGCAATAGCTTAATAAATAAGTAAATTATCTTTTGCATGCTATAAATGTATGAATTCCTTTATAGGCTCAAACAAAACTATGAAGTAGTTTAAAAGTTTTAACAATTTAGCGAGATTCGAGAATATTTGAGCACTTCGTGTAGTTTCGTCGGCCCTCGGGCTTATATTAAAATACTGAGACGTTCCCAACTAACTTTCAGCGTCATGATTATTCAAATAAGACCCAAACTTAAGTATGTTAAATAATTCTGGAGTCAAATTATTTATTTATTAACAAGCGAATACAAAAAGAGACTGGAACAAAATATACATACAAATATGATTTCGAAATACTGCTTCTTATTGAGCATTAAGTAATATTTTATTTATAAATGTACTTACTTTTCTTTTCTTTTTTTTAGGGTTCCGTAGTAAACAAGGAACCCTTATAGTTTCGCCATGTCCGTCCGTCTGTCTGTCCGTCCGTCAGCGGTTTAGCTCAGAGACTATTGGTACTAGAAATCTGTAATTTGACAAGGGTATAAATATCAATCACGCCGACAAAGTGGTGAAATAAAATTGTGAAAAATATTTTTTTTTAGGGTACACCTGCCCTACATGTAAAGTAGGGATGATTTTTTTTTCTCGTCTATCCCATAGTGTGGGGTGTCGTTGAATAGGTCTTTCAAAAATATTGTGGGTATGGGAACACCATTTTTCAATTCAGGGATCCGTTTGTGAAATATGATATTTTAAAGTGTTAAATTTTTTTGTTTAGAGTTAGTAGAGAGAAAAAATTCACAGCAGTAGTATATACATATAATGAATTTTAAAGGAAAACTATCACGGCTAAGTAGGGTTCATTATTTAAGGAGTTATATCTGTTTTTAGGGTTCCGTACCCAAAGGGTGCCAACGGGACCCTATTACTAAGCCTCCGCTGTCCGTCCGTCCGTCTGTCAGCGGGCTGTATCTCGTAAACCGTAATAGATAGACAGTTGAAATTTTCACATATTGTGTATTTCTATAGCCGCTATAACAACAAATAATAAAAATAAAATTAAATTGAAAAATAAAGGGGGCTCCCATACTTGGAAAAAGAGTCGAAATAAAATTTTATTTTTTTACCCCGGCATGTGGGGTGTCATTGTCTAGACCACATTAAGTAGTGTTCAAATATATATTTTTTTATTTTTTAGCTACAAAAATGAAGAAATGGGGGGCCGTCAAAGTTTTCGGTTTTAGACCAATTATGTAAGGGTCTACCTCAAAAACTAAACTAGTTAGGAATTTGAAATTTTGGTATATTATGAACTATATAATTTATTTAAACAACAAATACTGGAATCACTGATTTATAATGCGGTTTGTAAGTTGTGACCAAAACAAACCAACAATTTTTCCCCATCATAATATGCAGACATTTTAAATCTAAAAACTAAGATATCTAAATAGGTATGTATCTAATTAAAAAAAAGTGATTTGGTCATATGTACGGAACCCTAAAAGAGCGAGGCCTGACTCGCACTTGGCCGATTTTTTATAAGTTAGGTATTACACGTAGTGTAAGTTGCATATTTTGTAGTATATTATAGTATAGTATTTAAACCATAGAACTCAAAATGTATTCAATATTCATAAATAAAATAAAAGCACTATTCTAGGTCAGCAATAATATTTGAGACTTTCAACTACGGAACCCTACACTGCGCGTGGCCCGACACGCACTTAGCCTTATTACTTACACTTAGCCTTAGTACTTATTTTCATAGCCCTTCAAATCGTCAATATTTGAAGTGAAATCATACATTTTTTAACCGACTTCTAAAAAGGAGGAGGTTCTCAATTCGGCCGGTATCTTTTTTTTTTTTCTTTTTTTTTTTTTTCTATGTATGTCCACCGATTTCTCCGGGATTACTGGACCGATTCGCGTGATTTTTTTTTTAATCGACAGAGGATGTTTGCGAAATGGTCCCATAAAAATTTTAACCTTCAACTCCTCAAGCCTGATGCTGCAGGCTAAAACTATGGCGATTTAGGAAACTTCGATTACGAATTGATATTGTAGGTAACAAGTATGGACTACATCATGGAGCTCCAGGTCCTAGCTCCTCAATCATAGGATACTACACTTAAAAGCTTAAAATAAAAATTCTTTTCAAAAAACCGACTTCTAACGCCACTACAAAGTATAAAAATAATTTTAGTTTGTCCACGTTTGTTGAAGTCGGGCGGGCCTAAAATACAAACTATGAAACCGACTCGCGATGCTCGCTCGACTTCTACAAACGAGTCTATCATATTCTGTAGCGTCGCGCATCGGTTTCATAGTTTGTATATAGGCCCGCCCGACTTCAACAAACGTGGACAAACTAAAATTATTTTTATACTTTGTAGTGGCGTTAGAAGTCGGTTTTTTGAAAAGAATTTTTTATACTCTGTTTTTTCAACGATAAACAACGATACTCCTCAAGCCTGTTTAAAAAAAAAACTATTGGTCAGTCGTAATTCCTAGTTCCATGGTCCCATCTGCTTCTATGGTCGGCCCCCTAGTATAGAGTTTTATGTTAATTAATTCAGGAGTAGGGCTCTGACAGACAGAACGGACATTGCAAATTCACACAACTAAACTCAGATTCCTCAGTTCGGTCCTCTAATTAGTGTTAATCTGCAGAATCTCCTGGTAGATAAGTACGTAATTAGTAATTACTAATTACAGATAGGAAGGAGTGAATTTGCGTCGCGATCGCAACCTCGCGAAAGTTTACTCGATTAATTAGCTGATATCTAGATTGAAACTTATATGAGGTTGAGATGATAATTTTACTAAATACTTATTTTAGGATCTAGTAAAATAGAATGATGTTAACATGTGTTAAATTATAATTAGGTATGCTTTTGTGGAACTCATTGTGGAAACACTGCATACATAGCTTAGTATCTATTGAATTGTATACTTGTTTTGAAAAGAGCAACCGCTGAGTTTTTCTTGCTGGTTCTTCGCGGCAGGAAAGGCATTCCGAACCAGTGGTAGACTCATCGACGATTCAAAAGCACTTGTAAAAAAAGTTTATTTGAATAAAAAACATTAATTCTATTCTATTCTATATTATTCAAATTCAAAATTATTTATTTCATGTAGGCCAACCTGTAGTTCTTAGATACGTCTAGATTCTACCACCCCAGCACCGGTCCTGTATACCTAGTATATTAGTATCTATATATAAAAACTAGTAGGGCGCTTGGGTGCGCGGCCCGCAAGCGGACCGCGGTTTTTCTATCGTCAAGTGGACTTTCAAGTCCTGATCATTTTCTATCAAATAACCACTCGTCCATCTTTAATACTCTCCGAGATAGAATATGCCTATGAAATTGGTATGGCCGCCATCTTGAATCCGTTATTTTGAATTTTTTTTTCAGCTCATTGCCAATTGGATGAGGTTTCGAGTATTTTTTGTTCGAGCACCTCCCACCTATCTTCAATACCCTACCCGTGCTCCTCACCCACCTTCCAAACCCTCGATCATCATATCTCATCATTTGTCAGAATGAGAATTCTTTTATAAAAACAAATTTTGAAAAGGAACCGTATCAAAGTCTTGCATAGTTCTCAGCTTCTAGTCTATTCAACATTCGCCATATATTTTGTATGGAGAAAAAATAAATTCCGCCATCTTGAATTTTTTTCTGTTCATCAAGTAGACCTTCGGGTCCAGATCATCTTTTGCCCAGAAACCACTCTTCCATCTTTTATACTCTCCGAGATAGACACCCATGAAATTTGTATGGCCGCCATCTTGAATCCCGCCATTTTGGAATTTTTTTTCAACTCACTGGCAATTGGATGAGGTTTTCAGTGACTTTTGTTCGAGCACACCCCACCTATCTTCAATACCCTGGCCGTGCTCCTCACCCGTCTCCGAAATCCTCAATCATCAGCTCTCTCCATATTTTTCCTCCGAATGAATTTTCGTCTTCTATACGAAATCATCGGTGAAAAAAAAATTTTTCATACCAAATTTTACAGGAGAGGTGATCAATGAGTGAATCAGTGAATCAGTCAGTGAATCAGCACGAGCAGCTATATATATATTAATCTCGTGTCACGATGTATGTTCGGGATAAACTCGAAAACTACTGAAGCGATTTTGATCAAACTTCGTAACTATCTGTAATTTGGTCTAACTTATAAGATAGGATAGTTTTTATCTTAATTATTGACATCAATATTTGTTATTGCAAATTAAAATAATATGTTAATTACACGACAGTCATATCTATACAGCTCGAGATTTAGGTTGCTGGGCAACCTAGCAACCTAAATCTTGAAGGATGTTAGATTGCGAGATAGTCTTAACCCAAATAGCCTACTTACACCTACTTATCTTACTAATCCTTACTAATATTATGAATGCGAAAGTGTGTTTGTTTTTTGGTTTGTCCTTCAATCACACCGCAACAGGGCTACGGATCGACGTGATTTTTTGCATGGGTATAGTTGAGGACCTGGAGAGTGACAGTCTACTTTTTATCCCGAAAAGTCAAAGAGTTCCCGAGGGATTTTAAAAACTAAATCCACGCGGACGAAGTCGCGGGCATCAGCTAGTATTATTATATTATAATATGCCCTGCTCTGAGAGGAGACCTGCGCTCAGTAGTGAGCCAGTGAGTCAGTGAGTGAGTGAAAGTTGCTGACGATGATGATGAGTGACGTTCTAATCAGAGATAAGTAAGATTACGCTAAAAATTACACCTGCTATAGGATTTATTATTTATTTATCTTCAATTTTTTCCGCTTATTTGGAAGATCAGTTTGGGTAATATTCTTTGAAAAGAAATTCTAGGTGGCGTTAGAGGATTGCAAGTTATATTTCTCAGTCTGAGAGAACAACCGTGCTAGTGCTAGTAGTGGTTTCTTGCATGTGGACTTCCACAGGCCTCGATTCTATAACGCCTGTATCCAGCGGCTCCCAACAAATCATCTGACGTCTGTGTCCACTGTCCACCTAGTGGGTCGCCACTCTAGCACCTTGGGAGCCCAACGATCAACAGTTCTAAGAACTATGTACTTAACTAATAATGCTGCAATTAAGTAACACAAACAGAACCCGTCTCCCCGGCAATCGGGTCGGGAGTGGGTGAAGACGGCGTATTTTATTATATTTGAGCAGCCATATTTGCGATCAGCGCGCCGGATATTAAGCGCCGATTGCAATAAGTGGGTTTATGACGTTTGCGTAAATAAAATGACGGATGACGAGGTAGATTTACATTTAACTGAATCTGCTCAACATATTCAGTAGGTTTTCTGAAATGTCAGGAATTCAGTAGGTTTTCTGACGACGTCCCTGGCTCAGTGGTGAGTGCTGTTATGTTATAACTGGGAGGTCCCGGGTTCGATTCCAGGCGGGGTCAATTTGGGAATTTATAATTTCTGAATTGTCTCTGGTCTGGTCTGGTGGGGGGAGGCTTCCAAGTTAACCCGCTACCATCTTAGACTGCATCGTCACTTACCATCAGGTGAGATCGCAGTCAAGGACTAGCTTGTCATCGAATAAAAATAAACAAGTTGTACTTATGTAACAGTGGGCAGGGCATATGGAGCACATGTTCGTAGTTGGATGTTATATGTTCGTGGTCCTATATCTAATGCTGTAACCTGTAATTATGACCCCCGCACTACAAGAAGTGGCGGTAAACGTCATAGCTGAATAGAGTTAGACCTACGAGTAAACAGATGACTCTTCTCGAGTCTCTTCTCTTCTCAACCCATCACCACTCCACTCCTGAGCCACCCCTGGGCACGGGTTTCCTCTCAGAATGAGTAGGGTTTAGGTCATAATCCTCCACACTGACCACGTGCGGATTGACCAATTTAAACTTTACAACGTACTACAATCTGGATATCCGGCTGTTCCGGTTTCGGACTTAAACGTTGTGTATTAGACAGTTTGTGCTTGGTTGGATTGCACGTTGCGTTGCTTGCTTTTCCTTCATGTTAAGTCAGGGTGGGCGAGCGTCGCTCCGTTGCTGCGTGATTGGTGGACAAACGAACAAACAAACACTCGTTCGCATTTATAATATTAGGTATATTATGAGCATAAAAACAACGCGCGCTTATATTGTCTTTGTCGAGTAACATTGGTTTAGAATTTGTGTGTCGATTAAATCAGCACACCACGAAATACATATAATGAAAACCATTTAACGACATTTTTATAGACCATAATAGCTATTTATGCAACTGCATCGTAATGAGGGTCATTTTAATTCGAGTGCTGTTTTTTGATACGAGGCTTGCCGAGTATCAAAATAGGATAGTACGAGAATTAAAATGACTAATTACGTTCAGTTGCATACAAGATTTTATCTACGACAAGGAAAATAAAATCATTAACAAAATACGCCGTAGGCTCAATAAAGTAACAAAAAGTAACTCCGTAAGCCGCCACCAGCCGCCTGTGGCGCCTCTGTCAACAAAAAGTAACTCCGTAAGCCGCCACCAGCCGCTTATGGCGCCTCTGTCGTATGAACGGTACCAAAGTGCCAGAACTCAGAGCCTTAGCTTTAGGTATCCTATTTTAAGAAGATAACCATTTCGATTCAGCTCCCATACAACGAGCTGCATCGAAATGAGAAGTAAAACCGAAAGAGGGTTCATTTCGATTCAGCTGTCAAACTCGAAATTGGAACTTTTCGATGTTGGAGTAGATAAACTTGTTAACGATTGCGTTCCCCCTTAATAGACCACGTGCTCTAAATACAAAGGGAAAGCTCGAATGCAGTCATATTTTAATTTTCTTAACTTGAATATAATGTCGCAGGCTACCTAACTGTTACAACTTACAAGAGTTAGTATAATTTTGTCATTTTTGTTTTGTGAAGTAAGTTGAACTAAGAACTTGATTAAAATTGACTTTGGGATTTTATCATAGAACTTCATGCATTAAGTTAATCTGAATATATAATAAAAAAAAGGAAAAAGGTGACTGACTGATTGATTCAACGCACAGCTCAAACCACTACACGGATCGTGCTAGGTATGAGGTAGACATCCGCTAAGAAAGGGTTTTTGGGAAATTCAACCCCTAAAGGGGTAAAATAGGTTTTGAAAAATTGAACTTTTGAAAGTTCACGTCAAGTTTAATTTTTCAAAATTTATCAGAAGCTAGTTAGTATAAGTTAAAATATTGAGGCTCAAGAGCCTAACTGTTAAAGGTGCGGACTGAAAACTGAAAGGTCAACGGTTCGAATCCCCAGCCGTAGCACTATTGTCGTACCCACTCTAACACAAGCTTTGCGCTTATTTGGAGGGGCGAGGGGAATATTAGAAGTAACTCTAAATATAAACAGTTCAGATCCACGAAGACGCGCCCCACTATATTTATCGCTGCGTAGTAATACTAGTAATAGAACTCACATTTTTGTATTTAAAAAGAGTGGTAGTTCAATCCACGAAGACGCGCCTTCGTGGATTGAACTACCTATAGGTACGTAACTTTCTGCCTTGCATACGAAAAATGAAACTTTAATTTCCAGAACGATGTTAACTTTAACATAATAAAGAAAGAACTTTCAATGAAGTTTGCTAACGGACAAGCGCAAAAGTATTTAATTATACTTTAAAGTTAAATATTTACATACTGAAAGATGCCCGCGACTTCGCCCACGTGGAGTGAGGCTTTTAATTTCCGCGGGAACTTTAATTTTCCGGGATATAATGTAGCCTATGTGTTAATCTTGGGTTGGTATGATGGTTATGTACATATCGCAAGGACTTACTTGCTACATACTTGTTTTCAAATTGAATCTCTAGTTCGCAGTAGGTGAAATCACCTATAATCTCATTTTAGCTTCACCAGCCGAGACAGTGTAGACTCTAGTGGATAGGAGTTCGGCCACCTTTTCAGGCGGTCCGGGGTTCGAATAGCAGGCCTAACCTCTAACTCTATTAACCATTACTACGACTATTAATTATAAACCTGTAACTTTTCCGAGCTATGTGAGTTAATGAATTATATATATCACTTGCTATTACCTAACAGTGAAGGAAAACTTAAGTATGACCGATATGTTCCTGCACGCGAAGTTTAATATTTGGTTTACTTTATTATCATTATTTGTGTAAGTAACTGTTGGAAAACCCTACAGGTTTCATCATCATACGTGATAAGAGGCGTCTACAAGGAGGCGTTTTTTTTTTAAATTAATTTTACATCTTTTGCCTTGGTTAAATAATTATTCAATTAATGAACCATCATCTGATTAATTCATATCCGGTGTATAGAACATAATAGTTTGTATCAGCAGGGCAACATTGTATAGAATCTTCAAATTGATTTCGGGACCCTTGCCTTTGTTCTATAGCAGTATTTTCTTGACAGATCTCGAACGACATAAAGAGTATCTAACCGTTGTACGATCTCTACTCAGATATATTTTTTTTTTTTTTTAGAATTGGATACCCTTCTTCTATTCAAATAAACTTTTACAAAACGTGTTGACACTACTGCTGGCCTTCCAACCAGAAAAATAAATAATTTTAATATTGCATTTATTGGTGATGCAGCCCATAGATAGATTATGTAAGCTGAATTTATTGTATCTTCTACACCTCAAGTGAAGTAGCTTCGCATTTCCCTTTTTTTTTTGATCACTCACTTCATAAGCTGCTAGTCTAGTTCGCGCTTCCATTTTTCTTTTAACGCAAACCCATCGACGCAGCTTACGCAGCCTCATCGCAAATGTTTCAGCCGCGGGATTGTCCAAAATGACAGCCACGGTATGATGATCGCAGTCATCTCTGATTGGCCGATACTCTCTCACTATTGCCAAAATGCAATGTTGCAGCGAGAATGCTATAAATTCAGCCAATCACCACAAAACGGATTTAAGTAATAACTGATTCGCTTTTCCACAATCGACCAGCTGGTGTTAGTAATTGGGTAATTTTTTCTTGTTTTTTTTGTGACTTGTGACGATAAGAATTATTTGTTAGTACCAACCGATATTATCAGTTTACTACTCAATGCACAGCTGAAATGTTTTATTTAGTACCAACTGCTATCATCAGTTTACTACTCGGTGCACAGCTGTTTTTAGTTAGTACCAACTTGCATCGCCAGTTTACTACTTGGTGTATAGTTGAAATGTTTTAGTTTTGCTAGTACCAACTGGCATTGCCAGTTTACTACTTACTATACACTTGTTTTTTATTAGTACCAATTGACATTGTCAATTTACTACTCAGTCAAAATTGACATTATTACCAGCCTAATATTTAATTTGGCTTAATACTTTTAATTTTTTTGTTAGTATCAATTGACACAGTCGATTTAGTACTAGTTATTACTTCTCAGTCAAAATTGTCATTATTACCAGCCTAATATTTAATTTGGCTTATTACTTTTAAATTTTTTGTTAGTACCAATTGACACAGTCAATTTACTACTAGTTAAAGTTATTTCAATTATCCATAATACCAGCCAAATATTTATGTGGCTTAGTGCTTTTAATATTTGTTAGTAGATACCAATTGACACTGTCAATTTATTACTTTGACAAAATCTTATTACCAGCCAAATATTTTGGAACACTTTAATTTTTTATTGCATTAGTACCAATTATCAATATTAATTTACTATTAGTTAAAATTATGTAAAAACTGCTGTACCAAGTACAAGTAATGTAAACTATTGTAATCAGCTACATAATTATTATTTATTTTGGCTTAATACTGATGTTAAGTTATACATATTACATTGCTACAGAATAATAATTTAACAAAAAGTATTTTTGTGCCAGCAAATGACTGGCATACAAATTAAATCATGAGGTTAATTCGAAACATACGTAAATACCCCATCTTTAATATTAAACTAGCGCAAACTATGGGAAGTACATACATTCCCAATATTTCACTGCGAAGGTATTATGAAAACTGCGAACTTCAGTTTGCATTTTGCATGTGGTCACCACTGACCGTAATTAGGGAAGAATGGCATGTATAATTGCCATTGCATAAAATATTCTGCAAGTAGGTACTTTGATTGAACACAATATTTTAACAACGTTCCAATAAAAATTTTCCATTCACCGTCGTTGCGAGAAACCAGTGTTCAGTATGAAAATATTTTCTATTTATAGGTATAGGTACCTAACGCTTAGATTTTCACATCTAGGTGCTTACAGGTACACAAAATAATATGTCATGAACATTACACATTAATGTGTAAAGATGGAAAGGCCATAAATGTGACATTGAAAATTTTATATGGACTAAAGCACAATTTCATGGACTTGGTATAATTATTTTTCAAGAATGAATTGGCAGTTATTCCAAGAATAAACTACTTATACGTTTCACCATAGCCATCTGTAGTTAAAGTCGGTACTTGCAAATATATGTCACTGTTATTGTCAGATTTAAATTATATGGAGGGTAGTTATTTAAATAAACCTTTTATAGTTCGGTCACGGTTCGGTATTCTCGTTTTGGTTCGAAGTTTTGGTGAATCTGGGTTCTTTTTAAGGTTCCGTAGTAAACAAGGAACCCTTATAGTTTCGCCATGTCCGTCCGTCTGTCTGTCTGTCTGTCTGTCTGTCTGTCTGTCCGCGGTTTAGCTCAGAGACTATTGGTACTAGAAATCTGTAATTTGACAAGGGTATAAATATCAATCACACCGACAAAGTCGTGAAATAAAATTGTGAAAAATAATTTTTTTTAGGGTACCTCCCCTACATGTAAAGTGGGGATGAATTATTTTTTTCTCGTCTATCCCATAGTGTGGGGTGTCGTTGAATAGGTCTTTCAAAAATATTGTGGGTGTGGGAACATCATTTTTCAATTCAGGGATCCGTTTGTGAAATATGATATTTTAAAGTGCAAAATTTTATTAGAGTCAAGTGTCCCCCCCCCCTCTGCCAGCTAAACGGTTGTATATAGGATACAAAAAAAAAATCATAGCAGTAGTATATATAATGAATTTTAAAGGAAAACTATCACGGCTAAGTAGGGTTCATTAGTTAAGGAGTTATATCTGTTTTTTCTAAGTTAGGTATTACACGTAGTGTAAGTTGCATATTTTGTAGAATATTATAGTATTTAATCCATGGAACTCAAAATTTATTCAATATTCATAAATAAAACAAAAGCACTATCCTAGGTCAGCAATAATATTGGAGACTTTCAACTACGGAACCCTACACTGCGCGTGGCCCGACACGCACTTGGCCGGTTTTATTTTTATATTTAAAAACGGTCATTTTCATAGCCCTTCAAATCGTCAATATTTGAAGTGAAATCATACATTTTTTAACCGACTTCTAAAAAGGAGGAGGTTCTCAATTCGGCCGGTATCTTTTTTTTTTTTTCTTTTTTTTTTTTTCTATGTATGTCCACCGATACATAGAAAAAAAAAAACTAAAAAAAAAAACAGAAAACTTTCAACTACGGAACCCTACACTGCGCGTGGCCCGACACGCACTTGGCCGGTTTTATTTTTTATTGTTATTATTATATTTTTAAAACTTTTATCAAGTCTTTGTGACACCATCCAATACATCAGCCTGTATTCATCCACTGCTGGACACAGGCATTTTCGAGAGCGCGCCACTAAACACGGTCCTCCGCTTTCCTCATCCAACCGCTTCCCACCACCTTCTCAAGGTCATCGGTCCAGCGAGCTGGAGGGCGTCCTACACTGCGCTTGCCGGTACGCGGACTCCACTCCAGAACACGTCTGCCCCATCGGCCATCCGTTCTGCGACAGATATGACCTGCCCACTGCCACTTCAGCTTGCTAATCCTCAGAGCTATGTCGGTCACTTATTTGTTCTTCTACGAATCTCTTCGTTCCGGGTTTTATCCCTGAGACAGATTCCCAACATAGCTCGCTCCATAGCGCGCTGAGCGACTTTTAATTTGTGAACGAGGCCCACTGTCAGTGTCCACGTTTCCGATCCATACTTCATTACCGATAGGACACACTCATTGATGTGACACAATATGCATGCAAAAACATTAAGGTGGGTCAGGTAGGTACTTGGTCACTATATTTCTATATTTCCCTCCATTCCCCCCTTTTTTTCTATAGTTATTTTTATACACATGTAGCACTTACCCTCAAACTCGTCGCCACGTGTGACGTCCACTTGTCACAGGGGTAAGTAAAGGTATAATAAAAACACTGTCTTGTCATTATGTATTAGGAGCGCGTGGTGCACGTCCGCTCTGCGCAGTAGATTGTACACATGTGTGTCATCCGCCGCCACGCGCTACCATAATATACTATTTATTAAGATATCATTTTACCTTCATTTTACATTAATGGTCACAGGCAGTATCATCTTCACAGGTTTATATAAAAATCTTTACTTGAAAGTGTCAAGTTTAAGAAATTAGTCAGAATATCGACTAATTTGTGAGTAACTCACGTCCAACTCAGTATTTTGATGAAATTCTCTAAAATTCCCGTCATGCGGAATCGAAAACTCTATAATTAGTAGTTTTATTTTTAATTAGGGAATTAGTAGTTAACAATTAAACGATTCAACAATTAAGCTTTGTATGCGTTAATTAATTTAAATAGCCGAAAAAATGTTAAAAAAAAAACATTTTTGCAAAAATGTATTTCCGTCATCGCGGTTATTGATTGTTTGTAGTGTTTTTGTATTCGTTAGAAATATCCACACTTTTTCAGAAAACATTATGCAAATACATATTTTGTACACTTTAAGTAGGTATGCGAGATCGGTCCGGCCTAAAAGAGTTGTTTGCGTAATGTTCTCCTGAAAAAATACGAAATTTTCTGTCGAATATATTCATTATCATAACATTCAATATCCGCGATGACGGTTACATACATTTTTGTATTGAAAAAAAAAAACATTTATCGGCTAAGTATTTAAATTAACACATACCAAGCTTAACTTAATCGTATAATTGTTAAATAATTATAATTCCGATAAAGACCGGCTCCCGGCATATTTAAACGTGCGACATTTCGCGTAGGTGTGCTAGAAGAGAAGTGTGTAAGGAAGGATTCGACCGCCGAAAAACAAAACCTGAAAAACCTGAAATTGGTAATTTTGTGAGTTAAGCTTATTACTTATGTTTTTACAAACTGACTCCGATCAATCGATTATGACGGGCCCATATTTATCGTAATATGTATATGTATATTCGTCACATGGAAAACTAAACATTTTTACCAAAGCTACTCATGATTAAAATATGCATTTCATGTCACATTGTGCAGTAAGCATTATTTTTTTGAGTGGGATAATTAAATAGGATGTTTTTGCTTAGAAACGGCGCTTTGATGTCCCGGGAGCAAAACCCCTTATGTGGACAGTTAGACTGAATAAGCCGAGGGTACTAGACTTAGGGTTTCTCATTTCTCTACACAAAAACCTCGAAAACCTCCACCGACGTCTTTGTCAGACTTCTCTATACCTATAAACCTTTTTTGCTGTGAGACTTAGGCTGAGATATCAGCCTTATTAGGTTGATGATTAGAGGTTTTTTTCGAAACAAACGAGGCTGGCATGAAATTATTCCGGAAAATATTCTAAATATAAAATAAAAATACAATAAATAGCTCTAATTTCTAAATAATAATATAATTATAATTTCTAAATATAAAATAATAAAAATAAATATAAATAGCTCTAACAGTGGAGAGTCAGACAAACAAACGTTTAATAAAAACGAGTGTACTTAAATATTTTGTCACAATGCAAAGAAGCATTTTTTGCTACGATTTTTTTTTTGTCCACTAAAAAGTAACTTTTGGCGGCATTCATGGACAATGATCATGAACGTGTACGGATATTTCACCCTTAAAACGTTAAATAAGGACCGAAAGTTTTAATGAAAATCCGTCATTCTTGAAGTCGCTATACAACAAAACTAGCTGATGCCCGCGACTTTGTCCGCGTGGATTTAGTTTTTAAAGTCCCTCGGGAACTCCTTAATTTTCCGGGATAAAAAGTAGCCTAGATGTTGACCCGAGTAATAAGCTACCACGGTATAAAATTTTGTAGAAATCTGTGCGGTAGTTTTTACGTGAAAGAAGGACAAACAAACAGACAAACAGACAAAAATTAAATAAAAATCCGTTTTGGGCTCAGTATCGATAGTAAAGCATCCCCCAGTTAAAATTTTCAAAATATATTAAATGTACAGAAATCTTCCAGTTACAGTTTTATTATATTTATGTATAGATATAGATAAATAAAGAATTTCGGTGTAATTTTTAACCATGTCTACTTCAGATTAAATGTTATGATAGTAATGTAAAACGAAGCATACTCCTAACATAAGTACTCAGTTATAATATTAGAACGTACATGTTTTTTTAGGAGTCTCTACTCTCAACTATCTCAGGGTATTGCGCGTCGACCTTTGTTTAAACGTTTAAGTTCACTCAGTATTGTAGGTCACGGGGCCGGGGTAGTTGGTGACGCGTCTATTAACTTTACGTTCACGGAGACTTCGACGTACGAGTACTCGTAAGATTTTATTGCCTCGTGTCGTTGATAGCTCGACTAAAGTTTGCTAAGTATTTTGTACCTTTACTTTGCTTTTTTCCTCATCTCTTTTTAAATATACTTCTATAATAATTAAATATATATATTTTTGCTGCAAAAATACATTTTAATCAATAGTGAGAGTTACGGTCAATCTGTCAAAGTGACCAAAAATCAAACTGACCAAAGTGACCGATCAGCGTTGAATTTCAACAGCATTTAGCACCAATCTTAGTAATATTTAGTACCTATCAAATACCTACATGATACATTACATATACACACATACATTGATAGTGTGTACTGTGTATGTGACCTCTAGGACCTCTTCCTTGCCGATCAAGCTGCATTATCGTTTTTGTTTAAAATTTTGTAGTTTTATCACAAACATACTCCCAAAATTATTTAAGAAAATAGGTAAAAATGTTTAAACTTAAGTAATTTTTGTGTTGTTGCATGTTTTGTGTTATTTTTTCGCACAGCAATTGCTTATATAGCTTGAACTTCAAAATAACACTGAAGTAAGCCGCGTATCGCAAACAACGTCACGAGTGTTGGCATTGCGTACTCTAATCGGATGCGTGCTCGTAGACCAGTACGATCCAGAAGCTGACACACACATACACACGCTAAACTTTTAACACCCCTCTTTTGCCTCGGGGGTTAGTAAAAATTAATATTCATGCGTCATGTTTTGTTACAGATCGAATCGATGTGAACTTCGGTGTAATGTGACACGTATGAGATAGTAAGTATCCTTTACTTTACTGCCATCATAACTGCGAACATTGTCGTTTCAAAGCATTCCTTCACTTCAGGAAATCGTGATCTGCCTCCAAATGAAGGTCATTATAAGTACACGAGATAGATACTTTATTTCGAGGATGTTTCACATATAGGAATAAGCTTTTGAGGATTTAGGTACTCTAATAACATTTCAACATCACCTAGTGAATTTTAACCGACTAATAAAGAAGTTTTGACAGATTGCCAATACAAAAACTGTCAAACCGTCAACTTTGTTTGTCGGTTATAATTTATCTATGGTTAAAGTTTACTTTTCGATGATGATTGATGACATAGCATAGGCCCTATGAGAGAGTTTTAGTTATGAACTTTATTTTGTGCTTGAAATTCTGTATTGCACTTGTTATTGGATGGAAATACTTAAAGTTTACAGCAGGGATTCCTAAACAATTTTGGACAAGAGACCTCTTTTCCAAAATGAACTGGTACCTCAGACCCCCATAGCCAAATTACTTTAAAAATCCTATCTCTAATAGTTTATCCTATTGATACAAAATACTTTGCGGTTGGTTAAGTGAGTAAGTAAACTTGACATCATTTTCTCATCGAAATTAAATAAGTATACATAAAATTCAGTAAATATCAAGTGTAATTAATAAATATTAATACAAATTACGTAAAAAGTACAACAATGATACTTCCTACTAAAATATTAGTCATTCTTATAACAAGTTGGTATAACACAGCTTATACAGTATCTTGAAAGTTTCAAATAAGAACTTGTGTTTATTAATAGGGGTCGATTTTTAGACCTTGTCAACCCCCAAAATCAGTTTTCGTTTATGTCGACCACTGGGAAACCGATTTCGACCCCAAGGGCCCTTCTCGATCACCACTAATCGACCACTTTGGGAATCCCTGGTTTAGAGGATGAAAATTTAAAATATTCTTCTATAAGAATGAAATCAATAAGCAGTGTCCTAGGACCAGCAGTCACCGAGATATTTTGAATATACAATAATTTAGTATATAAAATATTCTTTTTAAAAAACTGCCCTTCTTCAATCAAACGCCCGCGCCACTACAAAGTATCTAATTTATTGTTGATATTTTAAACAGCTTGACCGATTTCGATAAAATTTAAATGGGACCTGGGAAGCATAGCCTTTTAAACAAAAAAGAATTTTCCAAATGCCACTGAAAATAATCCCGAAGGAAATTTTGTTGGAGAACTCGGTTTTTCCACACTGGCCTGCCTCAATATTCGTATGTACACGCCAGAAAAAAAAATCTTTTACGTTGGGTAAATTTTGCATGGCATAAACACGCTTTTTCACGCCTTACTCCGCCGGACCTATGCCTCTCTCATCGAGAGTTACATATTTGTTTTGTTTTCCGTAGAGGCCTTGGGGGCTGTATAAGTCCTACCAGAATTCTGAGCACTTATTTTGCGTGTTTCTTTTTACGTGGAATCAATAAAAAAAAAGTGTGTGTCAGCTCCGGCCTCCGACGCACGACTGGAGTTTACGCGCGACGCTATATCCTTCTCTATGTTCGCGACTCGGGTCCGAGCGCGCCCCGACCGACTTTCGCTTCGGGGACCTGATCGCTACGCGCTCGGCTACCCAAAGCGAAAGCTCTTTCGCACGAAAACCAACCTTATTTACTCAACGTTAGGGTAGAAATTTCAACGTTGTGAAAAACGTAACGAGGTCATTGATAAATTGATTTTACTGCCCGGATTTTTCTCATACCGGGCTGCTAAAATCGATTCTTAAGGAGTAAATTCCAAAAAATACGTGTGGCACTCGGGGACTGCCGCGGTAAAGCTATTGCATAGCATTTTTTATCAAGTTCGCATACGTCTAGTCGCACGCACACAAACACCGTGCCGAAGTCTGCCGAACTGAAACGACGTTAGACGATGCACGGCTTGCAACGCCGCACCGCTGTGCCGGTCGGAGTGGGGGGTGTTAGGTTTATTTTCGTTACGGAATTTCTTGATTCGGTCGCCGCGCTCAAAGCCCGCGATAAAAGCCATGCAATAGCTTAAAAACAGAAACTACCCGCTTACCATTCGCTTCAAGTTCAAGAATCTATTCTTAATATGATGAACGATGATGATGTTCGGCTGATTCAGATATTCCAATCTACATAGCCGGCTCAATATTCCATAGTGTATATAAATAGTGTTTACAAACAATTATCTTAATATCAATCAATTAGCTAACTGCCGATCAATCATTTACGCTGATCGGCTGATCGCAGTGCTTTATCCAAATAATTAATGTTAACTGAATCGGACATGTTCTATATTTAGCAATAACTTTGTAAATAACTTTCTGAAAGCAAAAGTTTGTTTGAAAAAGTTGTTCTTTAATTTGTAAGGTTTTATGAACCTTAAAAATGATCGACTTTCCGAACGAACTTTCCGATCGTGTCAAATTATAATACAATTTTATATTGGTAGGTAATCATTTTAAATCTGCATTGTATTGTATTGTATTGTATTGTTTATTTTTCTTCGATTTAGGCTTACAAAAGCGCTTACGATTGTCATAAATGAATGTTGACTTTAACATATAATGTAGATTAGCTACAGTAGGGTTGCCACTCGTAAGTACTGTGTTAACTCATTTTTTTTAATCTCCCATCTACTTAACAGCTGTTTTGTTTGGTTTTTACAAATCAAAAATTTTTCAACCAGTCAATAACCATAATGATAATTATGATGAATGATAAAATACTACCTTAAAATCTTCTCTCTCTCTCTCTCTCTCTCTCTCTCTCTCTCTCTCTCTCTCTCTCTCTCTCTCTCTCTCATCTCTTCATCTCTTGTATATCACTCAAGCTGAAGTCGACTTATGTGCACTATCCCCTCCAAATAAGCGGAAAGCTTGTACTAGGAGTGGGTACGACGATGGTGCAACGGGTGGGTTTCGAACCTGCGACCTTTCAGTTTTCAGTCCTCACTTTAAACTCTGGGCTATTGAGGCTATATAATTTTTTGTGATTATTTGATTTTGAACCGTAAAATGTCAAAATTTGTAAAGAACACAATTTATTATTTTGACTTGGTAGAGATTAGTATCACGTTCGAGAGCTTTTCTGGATTCTGGAAGACATCTCGTCTTTAGAGATAAACTGTTCTTGTCCATGTCCTTTACATGTTTAATGGTTTAGCAGAAGAAATACATAAATAAAATTATTTAAATTGGTGCTGTCTATTAGATTCAAACTTAAGGTTACATTCTTAGCACTCGAATTCGCAAATAATTATTGAAATATTATTTGAAGGCCACCAAAAAGGTGACAACCCTAATCAACGATCGTATTTCACGGACCACAGTAAATTGACAGTAATGCGGCGTTATAGTCTGCACTCGACAAATATTAATGAAATTTCACAAAACCTCGTCGCCGTGGTTTGAAATCCAGACAAAATTTTCTATAGAAATCGTTATCTAAACTCTATGTAAACATCTCTAGTTATTCTTGCTGTGTATGCAATGAGGTTAGACATAGAGAACTTGAATTTGTCATAAGCCTTATCTTACAGAGACCTTTGTTGCATACAAGGGTACCAATTATTGTCTAAAAGTTATTCCATTGATGGTATTTGTATTCGATGACATTAGCGTCGAAGTAAAATAATAATTGATTGTATTGATTTAAAGTCATAAATTCAGCACAACCGATTTTAACATGTAGCGTTATGGAGCGTATCGTACATACCTAAACGTATAAGAATGCATACACGAAATTGAGCTCAATTCAATGCTGTTGTGGTTTATTTTACTTTGACGCTAATGTCATCGAATACGATTACGATAAATGGAATAACTTTAGACAATCGCCTCATGTCTTATTTACACAAAAATTATAGCTGTTGGAAGTCCATAACTACCTCAGCTAAGGTACTCATAAAAAAATTAATGTCATACCCAAATTTTTATTTGAAAAATGTATTATTGGTCCCAAAGTGGCCACGAACAATGGGCATCGAGCACACTCAAGCTCCATCCGAGGCTAAGCATCGAGGGGATTATGATTTGTGAAGCAGCAAGTAGCAACTTTTATACCGTAGCCCGTAGCCATGTGCCCGTATAACAATGGTTACAAAAATGTACAAGGTACTTGAAGGTTAGGCTCAGTAAAGCGCATCGGTCACCCGAAGTTGAAGAGGGTGAGATTACCGATTAGTAGCAAGGAGTCAGGCTACTATTTATCCCGGAAAATCAGAGTTCCCGCAGGATTTTTGAAAATTAAATCCACGCGGATGAAATCACGGGCATTAGCTTATATTGAAATAATAGGTACTGCTTTAGCGTCGGCGATGCCCCTTAGGCCCTTCGGCTACGGGCTACGCAAATCTTCGATACTCGCCGATTTTAGTCTCTAAGCGACTACCGCAATACAAATTCATAGAGGTTCGTACACAGGTATTTTGTTCATTCGTCGCCGACACCAGTAGTGACCAGTAGCATGCGACCTGCTGGGCGAGATCGTCGCTACAAACGTTGCTGCGATTTCCAAGATGGCGGAGCAATAATAAAATTTGTTTTATGTGGAACAAGTAATTCCACTAAATATGTACAACTCTTTGGACATCCTGTACAACGATAGAAATTTAGCATCTGTTTGTTGTAATTCTTTTGCAGCAACAAACAGTCTGCACTTTATATGTATTTCTTTCTATTTATGGATGAACCCAGTATCTTCTGCTACGACGATTTCTTTGCTATCGGTAAAGACAGTAAGCTAAAATTATAGTTTCATCGTCACTTGTGTCAGACATTTTGTAAATTCGTGTGAGCCGTGTAGGCGCTACGCCTATATAAATGGCCGAATAGACAACTCGCGTCTTGCGATTCAATGCCGTGTGTACGGACCGTGCGCTACAAGATATTCGCGACGTAAGTATACAACATTAGTATTGAAGGTTTGCATAGCCTTGTATACGAAGGGCCTTAATGTTCCAAATCAGAAACTGCGGATGGGAGTAGGGAAATACCGAGATACCTCGCGAGACAGCTCAAAGCGCTCTCTAATTCCTCCTTCCAATTGATTACGAACCCATCGGAGTAGAATCTCTAAACTGCACGGAGTGTATTCGTCTGCTCAGTCGATACTGCAACATGCCAGAAGCTATTATATTAATTATTTATTAATTATTTATCCGCGGATTTAGATTTTTAAAAGTCTCTCTCGAACTCTTCGACGTTACGGCATATAAAAACTGTTCACAATACCGTTTTCAACACAACAAAACACAAATGTACAAAGTGTAAAAATATTTTTTTTGTACAAACGTTGAAGCCAGACAAATCTTAAAATCTTGATTACATAAAAAACTAACTCTATTATAGTTTTTATAATTTATCATCTAATCAAATCACTCAATAAAAAAGTCATATTTTTTTCCCGATTTTTTTTTTCAGATTTAATTTAAATATGAATTGGAATACAGTATGAAAAGTATGAAACTTGTGTCAAAATGGCTTTACTTGTATGTTTGTCAGGTTTGTCGCCATGAAATTAAATAGACCCGAATAAAATCTGAATCTGAAAAATATATAAAAGCAAGAGCTAGCATCGAAATGGCTATTCGCATCCGGTTGGAGTAGACAAGTTTTTATTTGGCTTTAAAAACAGATTTCCGATAAACCGCCGCAAGCGAGCGTGGTTTATAACATGAAAGAATTGGCTTTGATGGATGATAAAACCGCTGACTGGCTGCGCTAAACTTATAGCCCCAGAGCTTGGGGGCAGTTTCGAGGTGATGCTTGACAATAGGCTTGATAATATTAAATGACAAATTTTTAAAAAAACCTACTTCAAACGCCACTACAAAGTATAATGATTTTTACAAAAAGCGCTGAATCAATTTCGATAAAATTTATACGGGGCTACCTCTGAAGTATATGATATACCTAATATGACCTACAAAAAAAACAAAAGAATCATCAAAATCAATTCATAATTGGCGGAGTAATCGCCTAATAAACATACAGTCTAATTTAGAACCTCCTTTCTCGTTTTTGAAGTCGATTGAAAATTATTTAAGTACTAAAAAGAAACTGAAACTGAGCGTCACTTAACCATTGGCTTCTTTTAATAAAAAGTCGCTGGACAGTGTGCCCATAGTGTGCCATACAAAATGACAGTTCTTTTTTGTGCCTGTTCAGTGTTCACATTAATTCATTATCTTGTCGTTTACAGCTAGTCGAAGTAACGCGTTTCATACAGTTTCTTTTCTTTTGCGCCTTCTGTGTGATATCCCACCGTCCTGTCATGTACTACCGTCGCGAGTTTTGTTCCAGCCTTAACCTAGGTTTCACTTACGATTACACGGAATGTAATTTCTTAGTATTTATTTTGCCATATCAGGGGAGGTAGAGGAGGTTTCCTCTTTTCTTTAATCATTCGACATTCTTTAAGCACTTCTTCAAAATTTCCCACTCGTTCTTCAGCTATTCTCGATCGCCTATAACTGAGATTGAGCACATTAGTTGATCAAACGATTGGAAACATCTAATAGGAAAATATAAAACTATTTCAGTTGGTCTTTGTCTTGTTTTCTGCGAACTCTACCGTAAATAATGTATTCGCTTTCTATTCGGTTAATTTTAAAATTTTCATACGTTTTAAAATAGCATTTCGTCTATGATTTTATTTGATTTGCAACCAGCTGTACCTAACAAAAACATTAAGGGCAGGATCTCCGGGCGCAGTAGGCATTTAGAGCAACCTCAGTCCCCGCGCGGTGAGGTGCGCGTAGGCGCTTTTCAAATGAACTCACTCACCCCAAATTTTACATCATAGATTAAATAACTTTATTGTACCTAACAGTACAGGGACACTTGTAAGTTTTAGAAACATTTATTTTATTTTTTATTCATACATTTATATTATATAAGTGTGATTGTTATTTTGCATATTACGTACATAGGTACATTTACCTACTTATTTTTTTTTTGTTTTTTTTTTGTTATTTCTTTCGAACTCGATATCTGGGGTTCCCTGTACTTATAAAATACGTAACCGTTGCCAAAATGTCGGCCATTTTCTTTTTTTTTGTTATTGGGCCGATTTCTTTCAAAATCTATATCTGGGGATCCTTGTACTAATAAAAGCGGTAACCATCGTCAAAATTTGAAAAAGTGGTGGCCATATTCTTTTTTCTTGTTATAGGACCGATTTCTTTCAAAATCGATATCTGAGGATCACCGTGCTCATAGCAGTGGTAACCAATGTCAAAATTAGAAAAATGGAAAAGTTTTTCCCTAACCTATTTGGGACGAAGTTCCTTAGACATTTTTTTGTTATTGGACCGATTTCTTTCAAACTCGATATCTGGGGTTCCCTGTACTTATAAAATAGATAACCGTTGCCAAAATGTCGGCCATTTTCTTTTTTTGTCATTGGACCGATTTCTTTCAAAATTGATATCTGGGATTCCCAGTGCTAATAAAAAAGGTAACCATCGTCAAAATAAGAAAAAGTGGTGGCCATTTTTTTTCTTGTTATGGGACCGATTTCTTTCAAAATTGATATCTGAGGATCTCCGTGCTCATAGTAATGGTAACCGATGTCAAAATAAGAAAAATGGAAATTTTTTCCCCAGCCATTTTGGACAAAGTTCCTTAGCCATTTTTTTTTGTTATTGGACCGATTTCTTTCAAACTCGATATCTGGGGTTCCCTGTGCTTATAAAATAGTAACCGTTGCCAAAATGTCAGCCATTTTCTTTTTATTGTTATTGGACCGATTTCTTTCAAAATCCGTAGCTGGGGATCTTTGTTCTCATAAAAGCGGTAACAATTGTCCAAGAAAAAGTGGCGGCCATTTTTGTTCTTAATATGGGGCCGATTTCTTTCTAAATCGATATCTGAGGATCTCTGTGTTCATAACAGTGGTAACCATTGTCAAAACTAGAAAAAGTGGCGGCCATTTTATTTTTTCTTGTTATGGGACTGATTTCTTTCAAAATCAATATCTGAAGATCCCTGGGCAAGTTTTGGCAACATTTACCTGTTATGACACAGTGGTAACCGTTGCCCGAACAAAAAAATGGAAAAGTTTTTCCCCCAACCTATTTGGGATGAAATTCCTTATCGGAATAGCAAAGAATAATAAAAACACCTATTTAATATTTGACAAATGTTTATAGTATAAAAAAAAATTGCCGACACTTTTTCTAATTTTGACGACGGCGACCTCTTTCATGAGTATGATGAATCTCTGATATTGATTTTGAAAGAAATCGGTCCAATAACAAAAATAAATAAAATGGCCGCCACTTTTTCTTATTTTGACGATGGATACCTATTTTATTAGCACTGGGAACGAACCCCGAATATCAATTTTGAAAGAAATCGGTACTATAACAAAGAAGAAGAAAATGGCCGCCTTTTTTCTTATTTTGACGATGGTTACCTCTTTTAATAGCACTGGGAACCCCAGATATCAATTTTGAAAGAAATTGGTCCAATAACAAAGAAAAAGAAAATGTCCGCCTTTTTTTTCTTATTTTGATGATGGTTACCTCTTTTATTAGTACTGGGAACCCCAGATATCAATTCTGAAAGAAATTGGTCCAATAACAAACATAAAAATGACCGCCACTTTTTCTTATTTTGACGATGGATATCTCTTTTATTAGCACTGGGAACCCCAGATATCAATTTTGAAAGAAATTGTTTCAATAACAAAAAAAAAATTAACCGCCACTTTTTCTTATTTTGACGATGGATACCTCTTTTATTAGCACTGGGAACCCCAGATATCAATTTTGAAAGAAATCGGTCTAATAACAAAGAAAAAGAAAATGGCCGCTTTTTTTTCTTATTTTGATGATGGTTACCTCTTTTATTAGTACTGGGAACCCCAGATATCAATTCTGAATGAAATTGGTCCAATAACAAAAATAAAAATGGCCGCCACTTTTTCTTATTTTGACGATGGATACCTCTTTTATTAGCACTGGGAACCCCAGATATCAATTTTGAAAGAAATCGGTCCAATAACAAAAATAAAAATGGCCGCCACTTTTTCTTAATTTGACGATGGATACCTCTTTTATTAGCGCTGGGAATCCCAGATATCAATTTTGAAAGAAATCGATCCAATAACAAAGAAAAAGAAAATGGCCGCCTTTTTTTCTTATTTTGATGATGGTTTCCTCTTTTATTAGCACTGGGAACCCCAGATATCAATTTTGAAAGAAATCGGTCCAATAACAAAAATAAAAATGGCCGCCACTTTTTCTTATTTTGACGATGGATACCTCTTTTATTAGCACTGGGAACCCCAGATATCAATTCTGAATGAAATTGGTCCAATAACAAAAATAAAAATGGCCGCCACTTTTTCTTATTTTGACGATGGATACCTCTTTTATTAGCACTGGGAACCCCAGATATCAATTCTGAATGAAATTGGTCCAATAACAAAAATAAAAATGGCCGCCAATTTTTCTTAATTTGACGATGGATACCTCTTTCATTAGCGCTGGGAATCCCAGATATCAATTTTGAAAGAAATCGATCCAATAACAAAGAAAAAGAAAATGGCCGCCTTTTTTTCTTATTTTGATGATGGTTTCCTCTTTTATTAGCACTGGGAACCCCAGATATCAATTTTGAAAGAAATCGGTCCAATAACAAAAAAAAAGAAAATGGCCGCATTTTTTTCTTATTTAGACGATGGTTACCTCTTTTATTAGCACTGGAACCCCAGATATCAATTTCGAAAGTTTTCGTAATTTAAATCAAGATATTTTGTTCTTTCTTCCATTTTTATTCCCCATATTTACTTTATTATATTATTCTTATATTATAGTTTAACACTATCTATACAATAAGACTCTAAACCTAAAGCCTATAATACTAATATTTACAGATTTATTAATAAATACTAAAAATTAAAACAATATTAACCCTCTGATTTGATTTAATCTATGATAAATGAATACGGAATGAAAATAATAGGTATCTATGCAATAGATCGCTTGATCAGCGGGGGATCGCAGCGAGCCAGCGAAAGCGATACGTCCTACCTCGATGATACTTTGCGGGCTACTGAAGTGAAGCGCACGAGCCACTTTGTTATATAAAAAGTAATAACGTCGTGATTAAAAAAATACAAATTTTTTAGAGAAAAAGTAATCAGAAAAGAATCTTCTAAAAGTGTTTGCCTATTTTATGAAATTTGTTTTTTTAGTCTAACTTTAATATTCTATGAACACGACCTGAAAAACGATAAAAATTACACTGTTTTCGAAATTATTTTTGATCGGGTGAAGTTGTAAATATAGAGTTTTGAATCACAAAAGAATTAAGAACATACATTAAACTACAACATATATTTTTAACCGATCAAAACAAAGAATATTTCATTGTTTACGATTCAATCAAAAATAGGTCGATGTCGAAGATCCCGCCGTTAAACTGCAAAGCCTTACAACCTGCAAACGTAAGGCCTTTATAACTTACTAGCTGATGCCCGCGACTTTGTCCGCGTGGATTTAGTTTTTAAAATCCCTCGTAAACACTTTGATTTTCCGGGATAAAAAGTAGCCTATGTCCTCAACTATAGTACCCATGCAAAAAATCACGTCGATCCGTGGCTCTGTTGTGGCGTGATTGAAGGACAAACAAACAAACAAACACTTTCACATTTTTAATACTAGTTGTTCGCCCCGAACTGAGACCTCGCGGTAACGGTATCCCATGATTATTCATTCAATCGATACATGATAACCAAAACTGACATTATTATTATGCCCGTTTTCACCAAACATACCTAAATCATCCCCTAAGTAGGAGTCTCTTAACGTAGGTAGCTCCTAAATACAATCCTAAGTCCTAACATCCGTCCCAATATCCTTTTAGGTGTCCCGTACAGGATCGTGATAAATAAGTTGACAGAAAACATCAATCACCTAACTTATAGGTAGCCCGTAAAGGTTAGGGAACGTTAGTGAAAACATTGAATTATTATGTAGGTACTAACGAGTGAAACCGGGTTACGGGCATCTGTACAAATCGTCATCTATCGACGCGAATAGAAAATATACAATATTTAACTAAAATTTAACTAAAAAATAATTTTAATTGAATAATATGGTACAAAAAAAATTACAATACAATTATTGTATTATAATAAGTAACTAAATAATAATGGTCGACGCAAAACTGTTTTTGGGATAGGTCGTTAGTCGTAACTCGTAGTTCCATGGGAATAGTTACTGACTGCGCCATCTATTAGCATTATTGTGAAGCTATGTTGATGCTATATGAATTACTGATGTACATTAAAAATTAAATAATCTCGTTTCTTTATAATATTCATATAATTTTAGTATTTGTTGTTCAAGTACAGGATATAAGTGACCTAAAAACATAAAATCAGTTTGAAAATCCATAGCGGATTTTCTTAGGGAGCGTCTTCAAGCGAGCGTATAAAATCGCCACTTTGAAAGCCCCCCATTTCGTCAATTTTAAGGGAAAAATTTAAAAAAAAATATTTTTGTACTCAGTTCAAAATTATCTTTAAAATGATACGTAACAATTTTATGTAACGCGATATTTTTTTTTTTACTTCGCATTCGCTTCTATGAGAGCCCCCCTGAAATAAAGATTTTTATAACTTTTTAAGCCATTTTCGGCTGGAGGCCATCGGTTTACATATTATATCTAAATTTGAAGTAATTACTTTCAGTAATTCAAAAGTTATAAGGCTCTGACAGACGGACGGACGGACGGACGGACGGACGGACAAGTGCAAATCGCTCTAGTTAACTCAAAGACCTTCGCTTCGCTCGGTCGATTAGTATGATTAGAATATTAAATTGCATAGGAAAACACTGTAGCATTAAGTCCATACGATGTATTACATCCATACCTACTATGTAGTATGTAGGTATAATGATCGTTTGGCAAAATCTGACGCCTTTGGAGTAGTTTGACTTTGACAAAATAGGGCTATCCACGATGACTATTTATACGATAAAGTACGCTTGCCAGCCGTTCATTCAAAGTATCTTGTAGATTCCGGGGTTCAAGTTATTTGGACCTTATACTGAAGATCGTGATGTCTATAATTTGTGAACTACGAAATTGACGAACTTGAAATAATTACAGGACAATCTCTAAAGAACCTGCTTTCTAACAAAAAAAGAATGGATTAAATCGGAATACGCCTTAATGAATTACAGCGAAATACACATTTTGACTTTCATCCCCTCTCCCAAGGGAACCGTGCTGAATTTCGGGATAAAAAGTATCCTATATTATACCTCGTAGTATTAAAAATCATGCCAAGTTTCATTTAAATCCGTCCAGTAGTTTCGGCGTGATGCGCGGCCAAGATACAGACAGACAGACAGACAGACAAAAAATTAAAAAAAATTGTTTTGGCTTCAGTATCGATTATAGAGTGCCCTCAAACAAAAATTTTCAAAATATCTTCAATGTACAGAATTGGACCTGTTACAGTTTTATTATATTATAGATAAAGCCTTTACAGTTGAACAGTGTCAATAAATATACCTAATCATTTACGCCTGTACTAGATATATTAAATAACTCTCGACTACTTCTTATCTCTACTTTTCTATCTTTATAATAGAATGTTTATGAAAAAAAATCAAGATAGCGGTCGTCTATCGGTTGATGAAGAAGACTTGTCCAGCTGTGGACATCTCTAGGTTGATCAAGAATCCTACTTCCTACTAATATTATAAATGCGAAAGTTTGTGAGGATGGCTGTATGGATAGATGGATGGATGTTTGTTACTCTTTCAACAACGATCTTCTTACAACGAATAAACCGATTCGGCTGAAATTTTGAATAGAGATAGCTCATACCCAGAATTAAAATCAAATCGGGAATCGGCATCATCGAGTATAAACAGAAAAAGAAATAAGAATAATTGTAAAATCAACAAAAAAATTTGCAAACCATGTAGAACTATACCTACATAAAATGTTGGTATTTATATAACCCAGGTTAGACAAATATGCCGAAAATATCTATTTCAAAGGTGCCTACAAACTTGCCTTGAGAATATAATATGAGCTAAGCTTAACTGTGAAAGCTCGTGAAAATAAGTTCGAGAGTAAGAAAAGGGAAAGAACCGTATGCTTGAGGCGTTAAATGGGGCAGTTCTGTAGGAGCGTTATGAATATAAAGTACGTTCCTACGAACTAGGCGCTGAATAGTTATTAAATAGTTTAGGAACTAAACAAGTCGGGAACTCTTTTGTACCACCGTTTTAGCGCGAAGGACTAGGTTTTATATCTGCCTGTAATTTATTTCAAATATACTGTTAGCTTTTATCAAAAATAAGTTGTGAATTCTAAATTATTATCTGAACTTCCGTAAAAACATGTTTATTTTTACTAGTAATTTTTAAAATATAATGTTTAGATTTTGTATTTATTTACAATTCTCAATTCTTTGTAGCTCAGTTTTGACTTCCGGAAGTTATGACGAACTTTGTCTATAACAATTGTCACTCATTATACTACGGCCGTTCAGAGAATGCGTTCCTGACACGTCGCGATTGAACTGACGACGTAACTTTGTAATGGCGTTGCAGTTACGATAAAAATATTATTGCTGGTTGTTTACCGTTTTAACAATTGATGAGCATTAAAACAACATTATTATATCAATAATCAATTAATGTTATAATTTTGTGACAGTTGTCGTGACTAACTGACAGGTGTCAGGAACGCATTCTCTGAACGGCCGAACTTTAGTCAAGTTGAATACCTTTTAATAACACTTGGTGTTTCGATAAAAAATGGACACCAGTCGTTGTTGAGCTACCAAGCTAAACAGTAGTTGTGCAGTTTTCATTTATAAAGTCATTTGTGAAGCTGTCTTAATTAATCAATTATTGTGTAATAAAAGTTTTAAATGTGAAGGAATGGTGTTTGAACCTTATGACGGAGTAAAAATTTAATAATACTGACCTCTATAATTAATCTATGTGCAACACTGGACTGGCCGTCTCTATACAAATGACAGCTTAAAATTAATCAATTTGAAGCGCCACTTTCGACATACGAGTGTCTCTAGAATCCTACTAATATTATAAATGCGAAAGTTTGTGAGGATGGGTGTATGGATGTATATATTATGTTTGTTACTCTTTCACTTGTGGGCTAAATCTGCTTCTTTCTGGACCCCAATTCATCAACGCCAGCGTGGTAGGCCGAGACGACGATGGCGTGATGAATTGGACAAATTTTCAGTTGAGTGGCCCGCCGAGGCACAGGACAGGGAGAAGTGGAAAGATCGGAGGGAGGCCTTTGCCCAGTCGTGAGACAGTTCAGGCTAATTTAGATTAGATTAGAAGACTCTTTCACGCCACAACGAATGACCGTTCATTCGTTGTGGCGTGAAAGAGTCTTCTAATCTAATCTAAATTAATTAAATTTTGGCTGAAATTTGGAATAGAGATAGTAGTATTCATTTAATTTGTACGTTTACCTTTTAACCTTAGTTACCTTTAAATTACCTTTATATAACTATTTAATTTTATACTACCCCCAATTTATCTATGTATCAACTGTTAACCGAAACACATGGTAATATCTGTATTTATTCATTTATTTCTTTTTCCTATTACTTATCTTGTATAACTGTCTCGTGGTTGGCTCGCGATTTCATTTTACCTTTAAATTACCTTTATATAACTATTTAATTTTATACTACCCCCAATTTATCTATGTATCAACTGTTAACCGAAACACATGGTAATATCTGTATTTATTCATTTATTTCTTTTTCCTATTACTTATCTTGTATAACTGTCTCGTGGTTGGCTCGCGATTTCATTTAAGGCTATGCCTGAAAATCAGCGCTCAGCATTTTAATGTTGCAGCATTATGCTGAGGCAGTAGCCTTTTCAGCTTTAACATTTAGGAACAATAATATTATTTAGTGATTAAGTTTTTGTCTGTATATTTTGTTTATTGTTAAACACCTACTTGTTAAAAGCTGAATAAATGCTCATACCCAGCTTGTAAAAACTAGTAAGTAGTAGAAGTCTCCGGTATCGATTCTGGTGTGACCGTTGCTTTCTCTGCGTATTTCTGTTCATCGTATGACGTCATGACAAATCCAACATGGCGGATATATTATACACTCGCGACGAGACGATGAAAGACACCCTATTTATCAAAATCGACCTAATAGAATAAATACTACAATCAAAACAAAACAATCCTTAATTGCTTATAGCTTTCAAAAAAATGTTGAAAGATGCTTCTGGTGATTGCATTAATAAGGTGCAGAACCTTAACCGAAAGAATATTTACATTTGTAAAAGACACATTTCTATATAAAAGAAACTGAAAGATAAAATTGTATTATTCCAGCTTAAGTTGGAGGTATCAGGTAAGTACGCCTTATTCAAAAGAGGGAAGCATACTTACAGCTTTGAGTGTACCAAGCTCTCTTTTTATGAGAGTCTTTATATTATAACTACAGTAGGAATAAATTGGATTCTTCAAGCAGGTGTGTTTGCAACTGAAACTTTTATATCTTTTCTAGCTACCGGTTTTAGATTTTTACCGACAACCACCTTAATGCCTGCGACATCGACCACATTGACTTAGATTTTTGAGAAAACTGTGACATATTTCTTGATTTTTTGGGATAACAGAGGTGATAGCGAAAGAGGCGCGTCGCAGAGTGAGATACGCCTAAAAGAGGCAGTTAAAATCACAGAGACACTTCAATTTTATTTATTTGACGAGATTTTATAACAGCAGAATTTAATTGGGTTCTTGGCAAGTGGCAATAACTGTTTGGACGTTATTCCGAGGTTTACGGCCCGTTCACACATACGGCATTAACGATTCGAATAACTGGCTTTTGTCTGCGAATTGGTCCGGGTGTCGTTCGTCAGGGTGAAATAGGAACAAAAAAAAATTAAGTGGCACTCGGGGACTGCCGCGGTAAAGCTATTGCATAGCATTTTTTATCAACTTATGCAATTATAATATTTATGCAATATTTTTTTTGTATATAAAAATTATGCAAAAAAAAATTTAAAAACAAATAAACAAGAAAAGCGCACTGTCACTACTTCTCGAGTGAGATTCGAACCTGTGACATCATACACCATAAGGTAAAGAAAGCGGTCGCTCGCCCACTGCGCCAAACAGAGCTACCTAAGAACCTCTAAAATGTTGAACGCTTACTGAACGACGGTGTTAGGTTTATTTTCGTTACGGAATTTCTTGATTCGGTCGCCGCGCTCAAACTGTTTGTCCTAGTTCAAAGCCCGCGATAAAAGCTAAGCAATAGCTTAAAACTAGCCTATGTCACTCTCCAGGTCTTTAAACTACACCTAGTTACACAGTACATATCCGATCTGTGTCTCATAAAATCGAAAGTCAAAATCAAGCCGATCTGTGCCTCTGTTGCGGTGTGATAAACAAACACACTCCCGCATCCCTACTAACATTATTATAACTGTAGGTTTAATCTTACTAATCTTATTATAAATGCGAAAGTGTGTTGCTTTATCCTTCAATCCTGCAACTTCAACGCTGCAACAGTGCTACGAATCGAGCGTGGGTATAATTGAGAATCTGGAGAGTAGACATTTATTTTCCTTACTAATATTATAAATATACGATCACCAACCCGTCTGCCCCGCGTGGTGATTATGGGCAAACCCTCCCCTTGGGAGAGGCCTTTAGTCCAGCATTGGACTGTTATAGATTATTGATGATTATAAATGCGAAAGTGTGTTTGTTGGTTGGTTTGTTGGTTTATCCTTCAATCAAGCCGCATCAGAACTACCGATCAACGTGATTTTTTGCATGGGTATATTTGAGGAGCTGGAGAGTGACATAGGCTACTTTTATCCCGGAAAATCAAAGAGTTCCCGAGGTATTTTAAAAACTAAATCCACGCGGACGAAGTCATCAAGCGGGCATCAGCTAGTTAAGAATAAATAAAATTTTTAATTAAATGTATGTTATTTTGGTTTCGTAATTTTTATTGAGCACCATACTCGTATGACATTATGAGTGCACTGGTGAGTGCTGTTGACAATAAATTGGATGCATTCGATTCCCAGCTGCGTATATTTGTCATATTTTGGAATTAATAAAACTACGATGCCAATTCGATCTTAGATTGCAGCATCGTCACTAACAAACAGGTAAGATCACAATCAACGGCTAACTTTCAGTATAATTTTTTTTTAGGTACAATAAGATAATCTTTTTCGACTACTCGTTATCCCTTATCACTCTTGTTATGTTATCACTCTTGAGCCATGTTTATAAGTTGTTTTCGAGGGTGATCACAAATCGCCTCGCCCGAAGACTTGACGATTTTCAACCTCCGGAGCAAGCTGGGTTTCGAAAAGGCTACAGCACCGTAGACCACATTCACACCTTAAGGCAGATTATACAGAAGGCGGAAGAGTATAATCTCCCACTCTGCCTTGCTTTTGTGGACTACGAGAAAGCCTTCGACTCTATCGAAACTTGGGCTGTTCTGGAGACACTGCAGAGATGCCAAGTCGATTGGCGTTATATCGAGGTGCTGCGATGTATTTACGATACTGCGTCAATGACCGTCCAAGTACAGTCTCAGCAAACAAAACCAATAAACTTGAGAAGGTTGGTTAGACAGGGGGATGTAATATCCCCAAAACTGTTTAATAGTGCTCTAGAAGACCTCTTCAAAACGCTGGACTGGACAGGACGAGGCTTTAATATAAATGGCGAATACATCTCACACCTGCGGTTCGCCGACGATGTGGTTATCCTGGCAGAGACTCCAGAAGATCTGGAACAGATGCTGAATAGCCTAAGCCGCTCTTCCAGACGAGTTGGTCTTGGGATAAACATGGACAAAACCAAGGTTATGTTCAATCAACATGTTGTCCCGATACCCGTGAACGTCGAAAATGTTGGAATCGAAATTGTTTCAGAGTACAACTACCTTGGCCAGATCATACAACTGGGTAGAAACAATTTCGACGAAGAAGCCAACAGAAGGATACGGCTGGGCTGGGCGGCATTTGGAAAATTAAGTCGGGTCTTCTCATCGTCAATACCTCAATGCCTGAAGACGAAAGTCTTCAATCAATGTGTCCTTCCCGTCCTCACTTATGGCGCTGAAACGTGGACACTAACAAAAGGCTTGATCCACAAATTTAAAGTCACTCAGAGAGCTATGGAGAGGGCTATGTTAGGAGTTTCTCTTAAGGACAGGATTCGGAATGAAGAGATCCGCAAGAGAACCAAGGTCGCCGACATAGCCCAAACCATTAGCAAGCTGAAATGGCAGTGGGCAGGCCATGCTTGTCGTAGAAGCGATGGCCGATGGGGCCGAAAAGTTCTAGAGTGGAGACCGCGAACTAGTAAGCGTAGTGTGGGGCGCCCTCCAGCACGTTGGACCGACGATATAAAGCGGGTGGCGGGAAGTGGCTGGATGAGGAAGGCTGAGGACCGGGTGTGGTGGCGTTCTCTGGGAAAGGCCTATGTTCAGCAGTGGACGTCCGCAGGCTGAGATGATGATGATGACTCGTTATCCCACTAGGTGGGATCTCCTTTCCGGCATGCTCTAGCCCGACATCTGCATCCGATTTTCGTAATTTATTGGCTCTCAAATGAGTACCTACTTAAAATATCCAGCCAGCGCTTTTTCGGACGGCCGCGAGATTTAGCTCCAGGGCCACGATGTTAGGAGTTAAGACACCTATTAATGACGTAGCTTTGTGGTTTCCGTGCCACATGACCACACGAGTAAAGACCGTACCTACCATCTTTGACGGGCTTCTTGCAACTTATCTCCGAAGTCACGGACACAACCTACTGCGGTACTTAGGTACATTAAGATAATCATGAAATAAAACTCATGTGTTTAGTTTATATTTTATTTTAGGTGTATTTTTTAAACTTCCGCATTAGTCATTAACTCATTACATACTATGTTGTGCGATTGATTTGGATATAAAACTAACTGTAAGCACATATAAACCAAAGTAAAATACGTATACTCATCGCAAGAGTGTTTTCAGTGATATCCGTATTGGGCATTCGGATTGGGCAACCACAAGTGCTCTATACTCTTACAATGCTCTTACAATTTTTCATTTAATATATTATTCTGATGGTTATAAAAGGTGCGGCCTAAAAACTGCCCTCGATTTTCTTAAAGTTGCCGATCAAAATCGTTTTCATTTGAGGGCATTAGTGTCAAAGTAAAATATTCCTTGGTTGTATTGATTTAAAGTGAGAAATTCAGTACAAGCTATTTTAATATGGAGCGTTATGGAACGTATTGTACAATGTACATACCTGAACGTATAAGAATGCTTATACGAAATTGAGCTCTAATTCAATGCTTTTATGGTTTATTTTACTTTGACGCTAATGCCATCAAATGAATACGATTTTGATGGGCAACTTTTAGACAATCGGGGGGCTGAAAGGTCGTCGGTTTAATCTCCACCCCATTCCTACCACCAGCTTTACGTTTATTTGGAGGGGAGACGGGATATTAGTCAAGTTCAGCGTGACTAATAAATTAATAATCTATTTACAGTTTTTGCAGTTCACGAAGGCGAGTGAGCTTTACTTGTGGTTACTTCGTGTACATGCACATTGCATAAGTGTGCGTGCCTGTCAAATCCTAGGTGGGAGCGGGCAGGCGCGAGCATCGCGCTCGCTCACACTTATACAGATACGACACACACACAACCATAAGTCAGTCGCCCTCGTGAATTGCAAGAACTTATAAAATAAGACGTGTTTTTTTCTACAGTAAATCGCGGGCAAGGGGACCTGTCAAGCAAGCTTTCAGACAAATCCGTGTGTCAAGAAATTTAAATAAATATCTCTGAAAAGGCATTATTTGTAGTATTACTGAATGTAAGAAACTAAAAATGTTCATACAAAAAAGCCTTGATATCATTTTTTCAGCATATTTCACTAATCTCTTATTACATAATATATTATTCGTACACAATGATTATTTTTGAAATTTACCTTCATTTACCTTCATTATATGTAGGTACATAATTATAATGAAGGTTAATGAAAGATATCATTTACATACCTTTTCATCCTCTAAGAACACCTGTATGGAAGAGTAAAACTCGATTGCCCTTTTCGATAACTAAAAAAGTTTATTAGGCATCAGCATACTGTCATAATCATAATATTAAATATCAAATTCAGCATCAAATTCATAATAGGTATTAAATAATTAAAACAAAGGCCACGCACAGCTGCGGTGCTTCGTTTTAAAATTCACGAAAACAAAGTTCAGTTTCATTAACAGTTTAAAAAAGGCCGCCGCGCGCACTCCTACCCCATAGGTCTGCGTTATTATTTAAGTTAATCAATAAATAATCAATGTTTTGATTATTATTAGTCTTAATCTAGTCATAAGATATTTACTTTATTACAAAGGCCATTAATTTAATACATAGTTACATAAATTTCCTCCTAAGGATTTTGTTTCTAAAATAATCCTAATACACTTTAAGCTCATACATGCTCATAGTTCATACACTACAATACGTATTTACATAGTCATTAGACTTGAATTGCCTGGCTGTCTGCAGAAAAAGAATGGTATGAGGCTCAATCATATTGTTGGTGTCATAAACATAATATTATGAAATGATTCTTACTAACATGAATAAATTATCGGACAATGAAGTAAGAAAATTTCTGAATTCTTTATTATCCACTGTCTGATAATTATGGATATTGCTTTTAAAAAATGATTTCATATTGTATTGCATATTAACGTTTTTAATAGATACTTAATATAAGCGCTAATTCAGTTGGACACAAATCTTAAAACTCTGAAATGTTGATATTCGGTAGCTCTTCTTTTAGAACCACAGAGTATCTACCTACATCTTAAAGTATTCCCTATCCGGCTTTATGCGTATCGATTCGCATTTTGTCTATATAAAAGTGTACTTTTGTATGGAGTCGTGTACGCATCGCAAAGCCGAATAGGGTATTTGACTATATTAAAAATATCGTTTCATTTGGTGTCATCCTAAAAGATTATTATCTAAAAACATTATTCCATACGACAAAACTAAAAAATAAAGTTTAATTTAATTAGAAAACATTAAATAAAATTGCTATAATTCCGGCCATGGTCACGTGATCGAAAACGTTCTGTGATCTCGAATGACGTCACAGTCCACACCACCTATGGGCTGTGGAATTGTCATTGTTTGAAATGTGAACTGTGACGTCATGAGAGCAAATGGAACGTTTCGGCGGCAATTAATTTTTTTGAATTTATTTCTCGATTTTTATGAAAAATACTGAAAATTATGCCGAAATACACGTTTTGTTAGCTTCAGCATAGCATTATTAACAATTTAAGATGACTTTCTAAAAGTAGTCAAATACCCTATTGATGCGTACATATACGACTTCATACAAAATGACAATTTACATGGGCAAAATGCGAATCGATGCGCACAGATATGATTCCAGCCTTAGACGGCCGAAAAGTATTTTCCAGAATGACTGACCTCTATCATTAATCTATGATTAACATTGTACTGGCCGCAATACAATGGCTGCATTGATTGACGCAATTTTGGCGTCAGTTACGAGTCTTCGAGGAACAAAAATTAATGAGGGTTGACAACTGATAGTAAATACTTTTTGATACTTCCTGCATTCCTTCCTCCAAATTGATCCATAATTTAAGTCATATTATAAGTCATATTATTTTGTATAGGGACAGCCAGTCCAGTGTTAATCATAGATTAGTTGTAGAGGTCGGTGGCTGGAGTTGTTATCAATGTGACCTCAGACTCAGGTCGTCCATTTTAAAACAAAAGAAAATTTCGGTCATTTAGAACTGTCAATTATGTTTACGTTTAAAGATTACCGCACAACCGAATTAGCAGTGTTAACACTTATCATACTACCCGCATACTTGATTTATCAAATTGTCTAATACATCTAAGATTATTGCATTATAATTTGGTGTCGCGTAGCAGTACAGCGGCCTCGTAGGATGGCAGGCCGCTGTCAACCCTCGAAGTCTTGCACTTCGTACAGGGTTCTGTTACCACCTCCTGTAATATGAGCAGAAATAATAACAATCCTTACTAATATTATAAATTCGAAAGTGTGTTTGTTTGTTGGTCCTTCAATCACGCCGCAACAGGGCTACGGATCGGACCTGGAGAGTGACATATGCTACTTTTTGTCCCGGAAAATCTAAGAGTTCCCGAGGGATTTTAAAAACTAAACCCACGCGGACGAAGTCGCGAGCAACACCTAGTTCACAATAAATAATTAATTCCATGTCTAATCTTTTTACATGTTTTACACATGTCTCGTGGGTCTAATCATCTAACGGTTACATCACTACATATTATAAAACAATGTCCCCCGCCGCGTCTGTCTGTCTGTCGGTCTGTCTGTCTATCTGTCTGTGTATCTATCTGTTCGCGATAAACTAAAAAACTACCGAACGGATTTTCATGCGGTTTTCACCAATAGATAGGGTAATTATTATTATTATAGGGTATATATATATTAGGGTAACAATATATTATGTAATTAAGTGGAAATACATGAATTCAAATAATAATAATAAATAAATAAATAAATATATTTAAATATGTGATAGAGCTTATGACCAATTATGACATATGGACTTAATCAATCTGACGAACCATTTTGACATATTATTGAATGACATATTGATTGATTATCATTTTCCTAGAAATTCAAATCGTTAACCTATAATATTGTATTCCGATCTGTTAATGAATAATATTAATCCGACTTTATTTAATACGAAATCGAAAATATTTTTATAATGACATAATATTATTATTAATTAATTTTATTAATTACATACGACTCTATCAATATTAAACCTAACCTAATTACTTTGTAAATGTAACTTTGCAATGCCCTGACGGGGCCTCATGTAATCTAACTATATAATTAAGTGTAAGTGGATACATGAATGCAAATAAATAAATAAATAAATAATTCACGAGGAAGGTTTAAGTGTAAATGTTAAGGTTTTGTGTGAATTGGTTGAAATATGACGATAATAGGGTATTTGACTATAATAAAAATATCGTTTCAACTGGTGTCATCCTAAAAGATTATTATCTAAAAACATTATTCCATACGACAAAACTAAAAAATAAAGCTTTATTTAATTAGAAAACATTAAATAAAATTGCTATAATTCTGGCCATGGTCACGTGATCGAAAACGTTCCGTGATCTCGAATGACGTCACAGTCCACACCACCTATGGAATTCTCATTTTGTCAATACATTTTGACGTGTTTGTGCGGCGTAATAGGCTAATTTCGTCTGTTTTTCATCGTTACTATTTTATTAAATACCAAATAGTATGCGACACGCGGCCTAAACACATATTATAAAATTGTCATTGTTTGAAATGTGAACTGTTACGTCATGAGAGCAAATGGAACGTTTCGGCGGCAATTTATTTTTTTGAATTTATTTCTCGATTTTTATGAAAAATAATGAAAATTATGCCGAAATATATGTTTTGTTAGCTTCTATGCTGAAGCATGCATTATTAACAATTTAAGATGATTTTCTAAAAGTAGTCAAATAGCCTATTGTTGAAAGGCTCGGAAAAATTCAAGCCTGGGAGCTTTCATCAAAAACGCTGCCTAATTCCTTTGAGATATAACAAAACAATGTATGGTGCTGGTATGGCGGGTTAAGTCTTTACAGAAAAGTCCGCGATGGCATATATCTATCTTTTAAGGATAGCTTACTATTCCCATTTTAACTTCTAAAAAAATGGTCACGTACTATGCGGTAATTGGTAATCTATTTACATATTAATACATACAGTATTGATTAATACTTATCAACTTAAATACGTTAGTTACCATAAGCATTTCATGTACATTATGATAATCCTTTATGCCATACAATTTAAATGAATATTTTAGGAGTTATCGCAAAATAAAAGCGAACACGTCGCGCTAAAATAAATACGCGGGTTTCAATCCGACGCGGACGCGCCGCGCTGTTGCTTTTTAATACTTCTTTTATACCTACGTTCTGTTCAATATGCTGTTCAAGATATAACTTATTGAACATTCCAAGTAGTTTGAAAAGCATAGGCGTAATATGCTCTACTACCCGTGCGAAGCCGGGGCGGGTCTCTAGGTAATACTAATTCTTTTTTACACAACCCTTAAACTGAACTAAATTGACAGGTCTTTTTACCATACCATTGAGCATTATATTTAAGGGCCTGTTTCACCACCTTCAAGTAAACTTTAACGGACGAATAAAGACGTTTTGACAGATTGCCCATACATAAACTGTCAAAACGTCAACTTAATTCGTCGATTAAAATTTACTTGACGGTGGTAAAACAGGCCCTTAAACTTTCCGTTTAAATTACTTTCGAGATTGGGTAGTGGGTACACAATTTAACTCCATTATTTTGTTATTAAAAGTTAAAAGGCCAATCATCCATTTCTAATTCGTTGACTGTGTTTTTTTTCTCCGGTTCTTTTTTTCAAAACGGGTTGAACCAATTTGACAGGGCTGTGGCAGGATTAGTCAAGGAGTGATCTAAGCTGCTTTTGGCCCCGGGAAAACTAAATCTAGTACTAAAGTATTAAAAAATAAAACCCAATGAGATGCTTTAAATTAAAATATGAATCATCCGGTATTCGTACCTTTTCATAAAAATCATTTTAATTAAAATAACGAAAATTAATTGCTTCCTCAAAGTTATTGAGTTATTTTAATTAATAGTTGAGTTTTTCCAATTTGTGTTGCGCAATATCTTATACCTCTACTTGTTTATGACCGCGGCCTCGACTATCGCATTTTTATGTAATGTTTTAATGTATGTACACGTTTTTATGTATGTTTCAATATTCCTTTCAAAAGGTAATCTCAAATAATTATAAGAACTTAAGAAGTGTAGTTTATGTAAGTACATACAAAACAGCATAGTACCAAGTCAAGAACATGCCCTGATTATTGAACCTAAACATAGTTCTTTTTTGGAACGTAGTACCTCATTAAGGGATTTTTGAGATTCAACCCCAAGGGAGTGTAATAGGGGTAATTTTATGTTATAGTTCGTTATATTGCAAGTATTAAATTAAAGAACGCCATATATTAGGATTTCTGAAATCTGACCCCCAAGGGAGTTAAGTTTGGAATAACATCAACAAGAGACATCAAGTAGTGAGTTAATATTTAATCCGGGATAATAATTATTTATCCGATAAAAAGTAGTATATTTATATGTGTGGTATATGTATAGTGTATGTGTATTTAATAGTAATGACTTGACTTACTTGTAAAATGCTGCAATCTTTATGGGTAATATCCTCAATGACAGTTTCATACGCCGGTGGTGGACCGGGCAGATCCTCTTGTTGCGGTTGCTGTAAAAGACAATTGAAAATTGAACTTCGAATATCGTCTTCGTAGTTTAGCCCCTAAAGTAACGGCTACACGCTCCGTCTTACCTGAGCGCTTACAAGCCAGTTTGCGCAGATAAACGCGTGCATGTGGACGGCAAGAGAGTATCCCGCACAGTTCCAACGACTTGCGGAAGATTGGACTGCGCAGTTCTCGGTCACTGCCTGTGCAGGTAACTGCGCAGACGGAGCGTGTAGCCGGAGCTGGTTTTAGGCCATAGTCCACGCTGGCCAAGAGCGGAATCGCGGACTTCACACACCTTTGAAAACATTATGGAGAACGTTTTGACTTTTCGGAGTTATTTGCGTTAAGGATGACGAGTCTGCCCGCGAAATTCAAATTTAATTTGGTTTTTCGCAATTTGTAAACTAATACGACAAACTAGGCTAATGGCATTCTAATTGCGCCAGTAGAATTATCATCTTCACAGGTTTACATAAAAATCTCTACTTGAAAGTGACCAGTTTAAGAAATTAATCAAAATACTGAGTTGGACGTGAGTTACTCACAAATTAGTCGATATTTTGATTAATTTCTTAAACTTTAAAGATTTTTATATAAACCTGTGAAGATGATACTGCTATTGTCGCAATTAGAATGCCATAAGCCTACTTTGTCGTATTAGTTTACATATTGCGAAAAACCAAATTAAATTTGAATTTCGCGGGCAGAACTGTCTTCCACCTTAAAGCAATTAAATATCACATGCTGAGGGAAAACATCGTGAGGAAACCTGCACGCCTTAGAGTTCTCCATAATGTTCTCAAAGGTGTGTGAAGTCTACCAATGTGCATTAGGCCAGCGTGGTGGACTTTATAACCTATAACCAGTAGGTAAATATCGACCCTATAACCCTTCTCTGAGAGACCTGCGCTCAGTAGTGAGCCGTTGATGGGTTGTTTATAATATTAACGTAAAATAATGAAGCGTGTCATATTTAATTGCACGCACATAACTCCGAAAATTCAAAGGTGAAAAACATAGGTGTTTGGGGATTAGGTGGTTTAAATCCTTGTAACAAAAGCAAAAGTAGGCATAACATGAAAACCGACCGACCTAGGAAGGTTACAATAAAATACTTAACTTATATTTTTTTAGTTTTATTTTTCGCAGTTTCAGTAATGTTATTTCTATTCTTTTTTTTTCAGATGTTCGAAACAAGTAAAGAAAACGAAACCCGACTTTACTAATAGTAATGGTAAGTATCTAATAAATGAAATAAGAAAAAAATAATAATGAAACTGAATTAAGAATAAGAAAAAATTTCCGTCAAAATCAGTTCAGCCGTTCCGGAGATTAGCCCGTACAAACAAACAGACTGGCAAAAATTTTAAAAACGTGTGTTATTTTTTTTATTTTTCAAACTTGACGACGTCAGAGCCAGATGAAAGAGCAAAACCAATATGACCGGGGTCCGGCAGTATTTTTAGAGCACTGATCGAGTTCAAAGGAAGAGCAGATTCAATCTGCAGGCCTCTTGTCTCTATGTCACTGGAATTCTTCTTCACTAAAAATGTAGTCATGCCGTTGGATGCCGTTTATACCTTAGTAGGTAGTAGTAGTTACATTACGGTTCTTTTACCCGACTACGACAAGGCAAAAGGAAGGGTTATGATTTTAGCAGTTTATTTATTTATGTATGTTACATATTATATTCGTGAATTGTACCTAACTATTTACGTAATTATGTTTCTAAATTACGGATGTTACATCCAATTTTCCGTAGTCGGGTTTCAGTTTTTAAACCTTTTTTTGTTTAAATAAATAAAAAAAGTAAAAAAAAACTCAATAATATGTCCTCAAGACTCGAATTCGACCACGAAGGCTAGTCTGGGTACAAATTGTCTAAAAAATATTCCATTGATCGTATTCGTATTTGATGACAATTAGCGTTAAAGTAAAATAATATACCTAATCCTTGATTGTGTTGATTTAAAGCCACAAATTCAGTACAACCGATTTTAAATGGAGCGTATCATAAATACGTAAACGTATAAGAATGCATACACGCAATTGAGCTCTAATTCAATGCTGTTATGGTTTATTTTACTTTGATGCTAATATCTTCGAATACGATTACGATCAATGGAATAACTTTAGACGATCGCACCTCTGAATAGAAGCGCAGATCTCGAAATTATGCTCGAGGTATAAATAGTTTGTGTGCGAACACAACTGCCCTCTCTATTCCCTCACTCTCATGGTCCGATGGGTTGGGAATCTGATACGATCGGAATTGAAAGTGATCAGGCATGAAGCGTACCGCGTATACACCCGTGCCTCTGAGAGCATGTAAGCCTGGAGTCATTAGCCACGCCAGTCCGAAGTTGAGTTGGATGTGTTAGAATTCAGCCAACCTTTCTTCGGGCTACTACGTATTACTACTGAAACAGAAAAAAACTAATACTGCTCTAACCCGATACCTAGAATCTCATTACCTATGCAAACTAAGATAATTAAGCAATCATCTATTCTTATCATCATCATCATCATCATCATCTAAAAAACCTGCCTGCCCACTGCTTGGCATGGGTTTCTCATTCTTTGATCCACACTTGGCAGACTTCACACACAAAACTAAGACAAAAGTATTTTTATTTATTTAAAGAGCTACTTGTTGTACATTGTTTATTAAACAATTTTTTTTTTCGTACCACTTGCTCAAAAAAGTGACATTATGTGCCACAAAAAGCGAACATAACAATAGTCATTTTTAATCTTAAAAACAGGGAAAGAAAATTGTACTGAATTTCATTCATCCTCTAGGGGGAGAATGTGATTTAAATTTGGAATACTTACCGATACTGAACTACATCTGTGTTTACACCATTGAGTTTGTATATAAAGCATTATACATCTTTTTGAAAAAGGAATACGCATTTATTATGCAGTTATGATTATTAAATAAAATTACGAAAACCGACGAGGCCGTATGAGCTTGATGCCTTTGCTTTTCCGACAAAAAAATATTAGTCTAGGAATTTGCCGCGTTTTTGTTTTCTTCAAATACATAAACGTTAAGTTTATTTTAATTTATTTTTATAAATAAGTAAATGTTCTAAAAATACGTTACGATGTTAAATCAAAGCGACAGTGACAGTGAATTGTCGGATTCCATCAGTGCAAATGCTCAGACGCAAGAACAGAGAAATACTCAAATCAACTCATCAACAATAAATGTACCAAACAAAAATGTAACTCTCTATCAATAATAATTGGACCAATGTTTCGAATGTTAACTTTTACTTTTAATTGTCATTATTTTTAATAAATGCTTATCTCATATTATTATTGCGTTAATTTTTTCGCAAATGGTACGAAAAGTAGAGTATTTTCCTCGGTGATAAAGCTGTCTTAGTCTTGGGTGAACTTAAATCCCTCGCTACACTCAGGACTCGTCTTAAAACCCTCGCTTCGCTCGTGATTTAAGTTTTTAACACCCTCGCTACGCTCGGGAGTAAACCTCGAGTCCTTCGTTACGCTCGCGATTTAAATCGTCACCCGCGACAGAAGACACTGCTTTATCCCCTTGGTTAATAATCTACTATTTATTATTCAGTATGTTCTAAATTGCTCAATTTCACTATGCAGGCATGTTCTAAACTTAATGAATATTAAGGATTGTTCTTCGGAAACATGTATGTTTACATTCTGGATACTACCTAACAGAATTTTCTTCATAAAACATTCAACATTCTCTGGAGTCGATATAAACATTCAATATTATTATTGTTGTTGTTGTGGGAAATCTCTAGAACCCTACGTATATGAAATTTTGATAAGCAATAACAGTTCCCTAGATGTTTGTTATGGAATTAGGAATGGTCAGGGATGTTAGTTATGGCTTCGGATGAGAATGCGTTATTTCGTTAATGTTGGTCATAACGACGCAACAGTGGTATTCACACACCTCAATTCTCAAGGTATATTATTACTAGCTGATGCCCGCGACTTCGTCCGCGTGGATTTAGTTTTTAAAATCCTTCGGGAACTCTTTGATTTCCCGGGATAAAAAGTAGCCTATGTCACTCTCCAGGTCCATAACCATATCCATGCAAAAAATCACGTCGATCCATCGTTGCGGCGTGATTAAAGGACAAACCAACAAACAAACACACTTTCGCATTTATAATATTAGTATGAAGTATGATGATGGTAATTTTTTTGTAACAACACAAGAATACAGGTACGCTAACAATTTTTTTATTTATGACAATTGACTGCGATCTCACCTGATGGTAAGTGTAAGTGATGATGCAGTCTAATATGGTAGCGGGCTAACTTGGAAAGGGCCCCATTACAAGTTTCTACATGGCCATCGTGCCGGAACACTGAATCGCTTGGCGGCACGTCTTTCTATGGTGGAAACTAGCCACGTCCAAAGCCTTATGAAGACTATACCTATTCTAATAATCCAAAAAATTCAAAATTCATAATTATTTATTTCACGTAGGCCAACCTGTGGCTCTTCTACTACCGGTTCGGAAAGCGGATTCTGCTGAGAAGAGCCGGCAAGAAACTCAGCAGTTGCTCTTTGCAAAATAATCATTTTACAATATTATTATGTAGCTATTTACATTGTATTAAGTTTTTTATAACATCCTGTGGGCAGCTGGATGCCAGGTCGATTTATGCCATGCAACTTAATAGAATAGAATATTTCCACAATGAGGGGAAGTTCCAAAAATGCGCACTACAATTCAATATTATGAGACGGGCAGACAGAAAGCAGCCCCGTTCCCGCCGGTGGGACCCGTTCACGAGCATGACGCATGATCCAGCCGTTGCATGCTTCGCTGAACCATATTTAATCAGATCGGTATGTCATTATATTCAATGGTTATAAGTGTAACCTGTAGGTTACCTACATTTTTTTAATGAAAATTAATAAAGTTTAAAGTAGCAATTCTGTTGCGTGTTTGCATGGAATCCTTACACCTACTACGTAGTATTCAGAAATAGCAATAAAATTAATGTAAGTAACATGTTGTATGATAAATATTTTACATAAATGCATTTTATGTCTCCACAACATTGCGAGTGGAGGAAAATAGTATCATATAAATGTGATAGTAAATAATACTATGTTTATCGATCAATCGTACGTACCTACTTCTCAAGATTACAATAGATACTACATATTAAGTATTATGACAAGGAAAATTATATTCTAGTTTAGTGTGTAATGATCTGTTGTGAAATCCCGTATAAACCTTGATTTTCCGGGATAAAAGGTAGTCTTCAAGTTACCTATAGTACTATTATTTATATTCTGTGTCTATAGGTACACCCATGCAAAATATCACGTCGATCCGGTTGCTCCGTTTCTGCGTGATTGTAAGACAAACCTACAAACAAATACAATTTCGCATTTAGGTAGGTGAGGATAATTTAACTAAAAACTATCAAGGTGACTTGCTGTGGTTTCGGACGATCATGCACGGATTTAATTGGACCTAGATGTACGTCCGCCATTTTGTGTCCCCACGTCTACATTTGGAGCGAAGCAAACCCAATTAGTAGCGTTTTAAGTTGGATTATTGGGCAAAAGAATAATGGAGCGTGCGAAAAAGGAAATTCGTTACAGCGCTGTTCTATTTAGTTCTAATTTTGCTGCGAGTGTAAAGACAAAGAAAGATACAAAGGGAAAATAAATCCGGACAGAGTCAGACTCCTACCAGTCAGTAGCCTCTTCTCTATTCTCAATCGATAAAAAAGCAATGACGTGGTGGCTTATTTTACACACACATTATTAATAAAATAATATTTACTTTGTTTTTGACGATAACTTAATTTAGAATGAAGCCCTTTCATAGTATGATTTCCCCTCATTTCGCCTCTTATGCAATGAAAGCAAAATATTCGCTAAAAATCGGGTTAAAATTCGTTAGAATATAGTGGGTAAGTAAAATCGAATTGCAAAGTCATATATATCTGTGTTTAGAGTCTTCATTATAGCCCAATTGACCTAATGCATCCGTGATATCAGCTAAGCCGACTATCTGGGACCTAAAGCGTGAAACATACACAATGCGGCACAGAAACGCAGTGCGACTGAAACTGCACGGCGGTACCTTAGAACATCATAAATAAGTATTCGTTGTGATGTGTGTACAATTTGTAAAATGGTATATAGGCATAGATTTTTAACTAGCTGATGCCCGCGACTTCTCTTAAATTTAATTTTTAAAATCCCGCGAGGATTCCTTATACTCATACAAAAAATCACTTAGTTAGATCCGTAGTTCTGTTGCGACAAACCAACAAAACTTGACGATTTTGAAATCACATATAATCGTAACCGACGACATAAACATAAACTTGAAATACCCTCCCAGAGAATAGCGCTTTAAAAAAAATGTATATTGCATGGCTGTATAAGAGTGTTTGTGAGTGGAAAAATTTAAAAGGCACCTTTTTAATAGATTAGTAAATGAATCTATCTATGAAATAAATGATTTTTTTATCAAACAGTTCATTTAATTATTATTATCATTATTATTACTTTTCTTTATTGTTTCATAGATAGGTACGATTTGACATTAATAATATTAATCGACCGAGCGAAGCGAAGGTCTTTGAGTTAACTAGGGCGATTTGCACTTGTCCGTCCGTCCGTCCGTCCGTCCGTCCGTCCGTCTGTCAGAGCCTTATAACTTTTGAATTACTGAACGTAATTACTTCAAATTTAGATATAATATGTAAACCGATGGCCTCCAGCCGAAAATGGCTTAAAAAGTTATAAAAATCTTTATTTCAGGGGGGCTCTCATAGAAGCGAATGCGAAGTAAAAAAAAAAAAAATCGCGTTACATAAAATTGTTACGTATCATTTTAAAGATAATTTTGAACTGAGTACAAAAATATTTTTTTTTTAATTTTTCCCTTAAAATTGACGAAATGGGGGGCTTTCAAAGTGGCGATTTTATACGCTCGCTTGAAGACGCTCTCTAGAAAAATCCGCTATGGATTTTCAAACTGATTTTATGTTTTTAGGTCACTTATATCCTGTACTTGAACAACAAATACTAAAATTATATGAATATTATAAAGAAACGAGATTATTTAATTTTTAATGGGCGTCAGTAATTCATATAGCATCAACATAGCTTCACAATAATGCTAATAGATGGCGCAGTCAGTAACTATTCCCATGGAACTACGAGTTAAATTCAATGTTTGATAAATAATTCAATGTTTTCACTAACGTTCCCTAACCTTTACGGGCTACCTATAAGTTAGGTGATTGATGTTTTCTGTCAACTTATTTATCACGATCCTGTACGGGACACCTAAAAGGATATTGGGACGGATGTTAGGACTTAGGATTGTATTTAGGAGCTACCTACGTTAAGAGACTCCTACTTAGGGGATGATTTAGGTATGTTTGGTGAAAACGGGCATAATAATAATGTCAGTTTTGGTTATCATGTATCGATTGAATGAATAATCATGGGATACCGTTACCGCGAGGTCTCAGTTCGGGGCGAACCACTAGTAAATAATTATTGTATTTGGACATTTCTTCATATCTATTTTTTTTTGTTTATTATTTACTTTTCGACATTTCTTTCTTTAATATTATGTAGAGATAAAATAAATTAGCTTTAGTAATTATAATATTTTGCACGCCAGAATTGAGGCAAAACATGTTTAGAACGACATCATAATTAACGCCATACTGTTATTACCCATGTTTATGCAAATAAATTTCATTTCATTTCATTTCATAAGAATCTAACGATTATGATGGGCTGACGTCATTATGTTTTTTGACGTTTTGATATTTCGTTGAAATCAACGTTATCTACTATATAAAAATAAGTCGGGTTTTCCTTCCTGACGCTATAACTCCAGAACGCACGAACCGATTTCCACGGTTTTGCATTCGTTGGAAAGGTCTCGGGCTCCGTGAGGTTTATAGCAAAGAAAATTCGGGACTATATAAAAATAAGTCGGGTTTTCCTTCCTGACGCTATAACTCCAGAACGCACGAACCGATTTCCACGGTTTTGCATTCGTTGGAAAGGTCTCGGGCTCCGTGAGGTTTATAGCAAAGAAAATTCGGGAAAACTAGGAACAAACTAAATCCACGCGGACGAAGTCGCGGGCATCAGCTAGTCAATTTAAAATATCCCGCGCATAATTTGTAATTTGCTTCATTTAAATCCTAAAAAATATTAATTTTAGAAGTGTCCAGTCCCGCGTTTTGTGTGTTTCAGGCCCAATTCACTATTCCTAACTAAACCCTAGATGACTAAACTATCAAGAACTGCGCAAGTGCGCCCGACTTTGTTAGTCATGGTTAGCCAGGGTACTAAGCAGAGCCTAGTTTCCAAGTTCCATTGGCCCGATATGGAAACTCTTACGTTTGAAAATCTATACTAATTTCAGTTCATTGTGTAATACCTCGTAACTTCGCTCGAATAATTTAGTTACTACTAGCTAATGTATGCGTCTTTTTCCGCTTAGAATTTAGATGGAGTTTTTTCGGAGTTTATTAGAGTTGAGTACAACACCGTGGCTATTCAAATAGTTTACACATAAGCCGAAAGATGGCGCTGATATACATGTGAACGAAAGCCAACCTTGTTTACTCAACGTTAGGGGTGGAGATTTGCATCGTTGTGAAAGGCGTAGCGCGGGCATTCGACAACTCAAGCGAAGACCAACCTTATTTACTCAACGTTAGGGTAGAAATTTCAACGTTGAGTATGAAGTAAACTCCAGTTGTGCGTCGTGAGCTGACACACACTTCCTGTTAAACCGTTTGAGCTATCTCGGTGCCAAATGTCAAGATTGGTTCAGTGTCGTAAATAAAACAGCTAGCCGGGGAGTTCCTTTTCTATCTTTAGGTATTGCCGTAAGAGATTTTTTTACCCCTTACTCCTTTGTATGTCTTTTTACGGAATTAAATATAACTATGTGTATGACCATAACGATAGTAAGTAACAGTATGTTTTTTGAGTAGGTATGTGGTATTACTTATTACTTATGCTCGCAGTGCGTTTTTACGTCACCGCATCAAAAAGGTTCTCATAAATGATATAATAATTTCAAAGTGAATTTCAGAAACCCAAAAGCCAGACATTCTCCACATCAAATACATTTTTGTCACAGTGATATGACGTTGTCGAGTCAAATTTTTGCCGACATCTTGGAAAACGTGTAGTCTCAATCTCAAAGGAATATCCCGAATTCTTGTTTTCCATATAATTTTGTAAAGCCTACTGTTTCCATGTGTTTCCCGTTTCTTTGTGGAAAATTTCTATTTTCCTGCTGTACGGTACTCAGATAAGGCGGATGGCCGGGGCACATGACTCGTTGGGGTCCGATGGTGCTAGAATGAAGACCCCGCACCGGATGATAGCGTCAGTAGACCCCCCAGGCTCCCACTACGTGGACAGGCGATCTCAAGCGAGTCGCTGGAAGCCGCTGGATGGAGGCGGCACAGGTCCGTGATCTGTGGCGATCATTTCACGAGATCTATGTCCAGCTGTGGACGTCTGTGGTTGATCTGAGGGTGGTGGTACTCTGATGCAATGTTGACTATGTTCGTCCATAAAAACACCGATTTATAAAGCGGTTTTTAAGTTGTGACCAAAACAAACGAGCTTTTTCCCCATATGCTAATTTAGTAGGATCTAAGAACTAAGATATCTAAATATATCTAGTTTAAAAAAAGAATTTGTTCATATGTACAAAACCCTAAATGAGCGAAGCCTGACTCGCATTTGGCTTATTTTTTTATTTGTTTACATTAACTTACGTTTAATTTTTCCTAATATAGCTTATATTCCGGGGTAGAGTGTAGCCTATGTCATTCTCCAAATTCTCAACTGTACCCATATGTAAAAATCGGCCAAGTGCGAGTCGGGTCTCGCTCTTTTAGGGTTCCGTTAAAAAAAATTAAATTAAAATATTTCCATGTACTGAAATATTTTAATTTAATTTTTTTAATTTAATTTAATTTTTATTATTTGTTGTTAGAGCGGCAATAAAAATACAAAATATGTGAAAATTTCAACTGTCTATCTATTATGGTTTACGAGATACAGCCCGCTGACAGACGGACGGACGGACAGCGGAGGCTTAGTAATAGGGTCCCGTTGGCACCCTTTGGGTACGGAACCCTAAAAATCACGTCAATCCGTTGCTACGTTGCTGCGTGAAGAAGAGGAACAAACACACTTTCGCATTTATAATATTAGTATAGATATAGAATAAGCTCTCGTAAACAGAATACAGATACAGAAATCCTATTTGCAACGACGACATTCCAAGCGATAAATATATGTATTAACAAATACATAGTTCTGTAGAAATTAGTTTTAGAAGCATCGTCGACGATATCTTAACTACCTCAAACATCCCAAGGCCCAACAGTCTAGTCTAATACTGAGGAATTAATTCGTCTACTCGATCGCTTCAAATATTCCTATTCACACAGACTGGATGTATGCTTGCTAACTCAATTAGAATGGTGCGGTATTTAGCTTTCCTAGGTTAAATAGATGGCAAGTAACGTAGTACAAATGTGAGATAATACAAAGTTGAAATAATGGTGAAATTAAAAGATTTAGTGCCGATTTCAACAACGTCGAGTGACGTTTATCCGAGGGATAAATTGGGCGTTCTGACAGTTTTTGTATTAAAAATACTGTCAAAATAACAAATTTACGCCCGGTTAAGACATAGGTATTTTACGTTGGTGAAATCGGCCCTTAATATATTTAAATTTTATACGGTAAGTACAACGGTACGGTACGGTACGGACTTCGGTAACGGTTTTTTATATGTTGAGTTATTTACGTGGTGCAACCGAAAACGATTTTTATAAGGTGTAACCTAAGGGTGCGTTCACATCTGGCGAATGCGCAACACACGTGCTGCACGTGCGCGGTACGCGTGCAGTTATTGCAAGTGTTTCGTAAACCGTTTTAATTACATCTATATAATATTTAGAACTCACGCAAGGCAAGCATAATGTGCGCGTACAGCACGCGTTCTACTCGCTTGCAGATTGTCTGCATGATGAGGTGCTGATGGCGGCGTGAGGAAGCAAGCGCGCGCACTGCAAGCAGACAGCCCGACAGCGCATAAATCGCGCGAGGGCGGAGGACGAGAACAGATCTACTTATTTGACGCGTGCAACTCAACCCTTTCGCAAACGCAACGCAACGCAGGCGCATTCGCCAGATCTGTACGCGCCCTAAAGTTGAAGGGTGTGTCAGTTTAGTAAAGTTCAGATTTTTCATGTTGCAACCAAATAAAAGTTGAGATATTTACTCGGTACAAAGGTAGAAGCAACCAAAAGATATTAATACACGTAGTAAATATCATTCGTCTATGTAATACACCCATCAAATAGGGATCAAGTACATTTTTAAATATAAAACATTATCCAAATAATATTTACCAAATCTAGTCTTTCAGACTGGCTTCTTACTTTAATTCCTATGTTTAATCATTGGATAATAATTTTTTAATAGTTAAAAATGTACTTGATCCCTGGACACTTTTGATGAGTGTATTTACGTGAAGGGTCATGGTACAACCGTTAACCGCAATTGGCCAGCGTGGTGTACTACGACCCTCCTTATTTGAGAGGAGACCTGTGCCCACAAAAAAAAATCACGAAATTTCGAAAGTTACTCTATACACCTTTATATGAAGCAACTTTAAAGTTAAACTTGAAAGGAATTTCTCCTTTGGCCTACATTTCAGCGTTAGACTTAACAGCTAAATTACTCTACACTTAAGACTAACCCGAACAATTAGATCTCACTTAGCCCAAGCGGAGCCTGGAAATCCTTTGTGCAAAGCAAGGCGGGTCTTTTTGTTTTTCCTTCTTTTGTGTTCTTAGAAAATGTGACCATCTTTGTTCGGAATAAATAAGGCGCTTGGAATTTTTTTGGGTTCATTATGGTCCTCAAATTGTGCCTTTTTAGAGTTCCGTACCAAAATGGTAAAAATGGAACCCTTATGGTGAGACTTTCTCCGTCCGTCCGTCCGTCCGTCTGTCACAGTCGATTATTTCAGTAACTATTAAAGCTATCGACGTGAAATTTGGCATAGTTGTGTATAATAGTGGCCCAACATCATTGGAATAAAGAAAAATCGAAAATTATTTTTAGTTTTATTAAAAAATGGGGACAATCGGGGGTTTGAAATTTCAAAGTAAGATAACTATATCGAGAGGGGTATCATATGAAAGGCATTTACTTGTGCATTCTGGAACAGTTTTTTATTTATTTCTATATATAATAGTTTTTGATTAATCGGCCAAACTGTCGAAAAAAATACCCCCCCCCCCCCCCCCCCTTATCTCCGAAGTTTACCAATCGAAAAATCAGAAATAATTATGGTCAATAGAGGTTTATGTATATTTTAAAAATAAAATCAACGCGAAAATTATTTTAGTTTAATTAAAAAAGGGGGAAAATCGGGGGTTTGAAATTTATCTTACCGAGTGGGGTATCATATGAAAGGCCTTTACTTGTGCATTCTAAAACAGTTTTTTATTTATTTCTATAAAATTATAATAGTTTTTGAATCTCCGAAGTTTACCAATCTAAAAATCAGAAATAATTATCGTCAATAGAGGTTTATGTATATTTTACAGGAAAAATAAAATCAACGCGAAAATTATTTTAGTTTAATTAAAAAAGGGTTTCCCCCTTTTTTAATTAAACTAAAATAATTTTATTATCTCCGATAATTTTATTATCCCTTATCTCCGAAGTTTACCAATCGAAAAATCTGAAATAATTATGGTCAATAGAGGTTTATGTATATTTTACAAGAAAAATAAAAGCAACACGAAAATTATTTTAGTTTGATTAAAAAAGGGGGAAAATCGGGGGTTTGAAATTTCAAAGTAATATAACTATACCGAGTGGGGTATCATATGAACGGCCTTTACTTGTGCATTCTAAAACAGTTTTTTATTTATTTCGTTATATAATAGTTTTTGATTAATCGGCCAAAATGTCAAAAAAAATACCGTCCCGTCCCCCCCTTATCTCCGAAGTTTACCAATCGAAAAATCTGAAATAATTATGGTCAATAGAGATTTATGTATATTTTACAGGAAAAATAAAACCAACGCTCTAACTAGCATAGTTTTTTTTATATTAATAATAAACCTCTACAAACAAAGTTAACGATAAATAAGCAAATTAATATAATATTATCGTTTTACTTTTACTTTTGGAGTACGGAACCCTCGGTGCGCGAGTCCGACTCGCACCTGGCCGGCTTTTTTGTTTTTATTTGTGACAAGATAGACCTTGACTGCGACCTCACCTGATGGTAAGTGATATCAGTCTAACTAGTAATAGTGGGTTAGCTTGCAAGAAGGTATGGCAGTTTAAATTAAACTCATGGCCCTAATCGGTTTCTCTTTCTACACGCCATCGTGCCATCTTTGATGGCAGGGTGATCACTAGCACGGCCAAAGCCACCCATAGAACCCGGCCAGAGATGTTTCAAAAAATATAAATTTCGAAATTGACCCCGCCAGAAATCAAACTGAGACCTGACCACAGCGGTCACCACTGCACTAGTTAGTTCGTCGTAATAAATAGTAAATAATAAGGAACTTCGTTCCAATAACTCAGTGCGCACGAAAAGATATAGGTATATGAACGACTTGTCAAGGAGCATTAGTGGAAAAAAGTGGCAGGCGAGAGCAAATGAGTTGGGTCAACAGCTGTTTAAAATTTTTGGATTTACGAAAAATCCAGCGACAGTTGTGTACCAATTGTGTGTGTGTGTTGTGTATTGACGCAAGGGGATTCAATTGACTTCCTTTCGGAAAGTCTGGCATTCGAATCCCAGTCAGGCACTCCAAACTTCGGAGTGATATGCGTTTTAAGCAATTAAATATCACTTGCTATACGGTGAAGAAAACATCGTGAATAAACCTGCGTGCCTGAGAGACTAGAGTTTTCCACAATGTTCTCAACGGTGTGTGTAGTCGGGCATTCCGCACTTGGCCATAGTAATGGACTATGACCTAACCCCGTGTCATTCTTTTCCCAAAAGTTGAGGCGATGGCTTGGGATGGTGATGATAAACGCGGGCTAATGATTTAATTTTTAGGGTTTCTTACTTCAAAAGGTAAAAAATGAAGCCTTATAAGATCACTCTCTTGTCCGTCTCTCCGTCTGTCTGTTCGTGTGTCACCACCGATTTTCTCAGTAACGGGTGGATCTAGCAAGTTGAAATTTATACCAGATACTGAGGTCTATAGTCCCTATTAGGTGTATAAAAATCAAGGTCCTGACTGACTCCTGAGTCAACACTCTAACAAGATATGGGCAAATTTAGATTTTCACACGCACGAGTTCGACTCGCACTTGACCGGTTTTTTATTCCGCCCTCTACTTACTGTATAACAACTACAATGATCCCCTTGCGATTACGAAGTAAACAGCGAAAATCATTAGCTCGCGTTCATCAGTATCTAAAGTCTCAACCCACCGCCGGCACACTGGAGGATGATCGGGGAGAGACGTGAAAACATCCCCACTCAGAATGACAAGGGGCTGGGACCCTTACCCAACCATTTGGTCATAGTCCATCAGCTACAGCACATTCCACTAGCCATATGCAGATTGGCAGACTTCACACACCTTTGATACCATTAAGGGAAACTCTCACGAGGCACGTGTAACACGAGATAATAATTAAGTCCCTACTATACCCTACAGAACAGAAGCAGTGATAGCCTAGTGGTTAGGACTGTGGTCTCCTATTCGGGGGGTCGCAGGTTCGATCCCGGGTACGCACCTCTGACTTTTCGGAGTCAAGTGCGTTTAAGCAATTAAATATCACTTGCTTCAACGGTGAAGGAAAACATCGTGAGGAAACCTGCACACCTGAGAGTTCTTCATAATGTTCTTGAAGGTGTGTAAAGTCCGCCAATACGCATTGGGCCAGCGTGGTGAGAGAAGACCCTCTGAGAGGAGACCTGCGCTCAGTAGTGAGCCGTTTATGGGTTGCTAATGATGATGATGATGATACTACCCTACTATTCCACGTCGCGTAGTGAAAGTATTACCATCAATATTGTCTGTAATTTGCAACCAACTGTTATTTTACATGACAGTTGGTTATCGTGTGAGTCGGTGGCCGCCATGTTGGCACTCAGTGGAGAACACGACGTCTTGAAGGAAGGTGCGTGATCTAATATTGATTATTTTATAACTGTGATTTATAAATTATCTAAAGCCGGGCACTAACGGTGCATCCAACAGTCCAAATGGCGTAGCTGCCTTCCAAAATCTGTCCGTGAATGTCGAAAACGTATGCTATTTTTAAAACGGCGTTCCTGACCGTGGATTTCCAAATGGATCGAAATCCAGGACGCCACGCCATTTGGACGCACTCCAAACGCTTCGTGAATGTGCAAACAACGTCCATTTTTCTTTCATTCAGCGTTGCGCCGCCACATTGTGACGACGTATTTTAATAAGTTAAGAGATTTTATATCTTGCAAGATAATTATAGAACCACTGCCCGGTTTCCGATGCAGCTGAAATTCTGCAGTATGTAAATCGAATGACTTGGCGCTGATCTGATGATGGAGACGGAAGCTTTCTTTTGGATCGACGTGATTTTTTGCATGGGCGACCTGTAGAGTGACGTAGGCTACTTTTTATCCCGGAAAATCAAAGAGTTCCCGAGGGATTTTAAAAACTAAATCCACGCGGTAATATTATAAATGCGAAAGAGGACCTGGAGAGTGACATAGGCTACTTTTTATCCCAGAAAATCAAAGAGTTCCCGAGGGATTTTAAAAACTAAAAATACACGGCCGAAGTCGTGGGCATCAGCTAGTCTACAATGACTACGAGAATGTTATGTGAAGGATCGATCGTGAGTGTGCTGAACAATTGGACGCCGTTCATTTGGATGTAGTCATTTTAACCACGTCCGTTTGGATGTACCGTCAGTGCCCGGCTTAATTCGATTAGTTGATTATGTAAATTATTGAGCTAGCAAGATATTATAAACATGTAAATATGTACTGATTGATTGTTTTAATAAAATGGATATCAACTATGATTAATAAGTTTGATTAAATGGTATATTTGTTATTGTACCTTTGTTTTTAAGTTGATGAACCCTTTTCTGAGATGATTTTACACATGCAGTTTTAATCACGGTGTTTTCTTCACCGGCGTTATAGCAAATGATACCTAATTAACTACTCAAAACGCATCATTCTAACTTCAAAAAAAAAATTAAGTGGCACTCGGGGACTGCCGCCGTTAAGCTATTGCATAGCATTTTTTATCAACTTATGCAATTATAATATTTATGCAATATTATTTTTTTGCATGATAAAAATTATGCATAAAAATATTTAAAAAACAAGCAAACAAGAAAAGCGCACTGTCACTACTTTGCGAGTGAGATTCGAACCTGCGACATCATACACCATACGGTAAAGAAAGCGGCCGCTCGCCCACCAGCCACTGCGCCACACAGAGCTACTTGTGAACTTCTAAAATGTTGAACGCTTACTGAACGACGGTGTTAGGTTTATTTTCGTTACGGAATTTCTTGATTCGGTCGCCGCGCCCAAACTGTTTGTCCTAGTTCAAACCCCGCGATCAAAGCTATGCTATAGCTTAAAAGTCACTGCTATTTTCCTACACAAATCTAATATCTATACGGCACTGATTGCATGGCACTACACTAATTCCGCAGGCAACAACTAATAACTTAAGCAGTGAATCCGATCGGAATGTCTGTTTGGAGGTCAATTACACTTGTCACGCGTCTCGGGAGGCGCGGCGAGCCAGCCGACCCCTGAAGATGAATCGCCCTAATCGCTTTTGGTAACTAACGTTCCAGGATAATTCGCTAACGAAAACTATGGATTGATTACAAGTTATTGTGCAAATAATAATAATCGTTATTATACCTACATACTAAAGAAGCTCCATTATTTTTTCGAAAATAAAGACGTAACATTGTTCTTAAGTACCTATACAAAATTGAACAAAATCTCTTAACTAAATTGACAGGTCCAAGAAAAAAACAAATCTCGTGCTATCCCTTTCGTAATGCTCCCAGCGGGAAAGGATACCTAGCAATAAATTCAGATCTATACAACTTGCAATTTATTTTAGTGTTTTTAGTGATTATGTAAAACAGAATTAGCCACATTGGCATATCAATGATAATAAATAATTATGTATTAACTTTGTATGTCTATTTACTCGTACAGCTTGGAACGAAGTCGCAAACGTCAGGTAGTTTTTTTTATAGTAGCTTTTTTTAAAGCTGTTCTACGAAATGATGTTTACACGAATTAGTGATTATTTTGAATTCAGGATTTTTCGTTAATTTTTTCGTTAATTTATAATAATGTGTAATTATTTTTTTTTTTTTCAAATATTACGGAATTTCGTTTATTATCACTTATTCCATATATACTGAGTTTCCTGTGTAAGATATTATTTTATGGTGCTACGTATAAAAGCGCTTTGCGAATGAAATGTGTATAAACAATAACATCATATACTGATGCTCAATAAACATTGAAATTAGAAACAATATGGGGCGGAAAACCAACTAATAAGGTTCGTCACCGCAACCGCACTGATGGCATTTTGAGGTGAGACGTGAGTTGATTCCTGCTTCACTAAACTATACCATACGTACCATATACCTACTCATATCTCTAAGCTAAACTCGCAGGTCATAGGGTGAGATCTATAGATGGCACTCTCACTTAGCTCAGACTCAAGACTGAGTTAAAACGAGACAGATTTATGTCAGGACAGGACATATTATAATTGTGTCTCATTTTATCCTCGTCCCAAGCCTTGAGCAGAACCAGAGCACGATATATAGATCTCAGCCTAAGTCTCGTGCTATCCCTTTCATAGTGCTCCCTGCGGAAAAGGATAGCACTAGAATTAGACCTGTCAATTACTTCTTAAGCAGTGATAGCCTAGTGGTTAGGACTGTGGTCTCCTATACGGGGGGTCGCAGGTTCGATCCCGGGTACGCACCACTGACTTTTCGGAGTCAAGTGCGTTTAAGCAATTAAATATCACTTGCTTCAACGGTGAAGGAAAACATCGTGAGGAAACCTGCACATCTGAGAGTTCTTCATAATGTTCTCGAAGATGTGTGAAGTCCGCCAATTCGCATTGGGCCAGCGTGGTGGACTATGGCCTATAACCCTTCTCTGAAAGGAGACCTGGCTCAGTAGTGAGCCGTTGATGGGTTGTTGATGATGATGATGATTACTTCTTAGTTCTTATAAGATATGTTTATTTAGGTACCTACTCGTATCTCTAAACTAAACTTAACTGAAAACATAACAATCACGTCATGGAAACTGGATGTAGATAGAAGGTACTTATGATCGTCAATCATCTATAACAATATTACTAACCTGTGTAAATACAAGCAAGATTTCTTGAGGCTTGCTGATGTAGTGAAAGACAAGTGGAAGTGGAAATGAAATGACGAAGTAAGCTAACGACAGTTAACTGGGACAGGAACCGTCACTTCCTCCAGACGTTGCGAGAGCTAATGTTGTTTGAGAATTTTCTTACACCTAAGGCTTCCATCCATCTTTTTTGCGAACGCAAGCTTACCTTTTTATAAATAGAGTTTTACGGCTTCCTACTGAAGACTCAACCATAATGAAATGAATGAAGAAGAAAATTAAACTCTGAACAGCGCAATCGTACGCAAAGACCAAAAAAAAAATTCGGAGAACTTCACGATTTGTTTTACCTAATAATGTAGTAATTGTATAGCCTAGAAAACTCACAACTCAGCTTGTTAGAATTTAATTGCTGGTAGCTTAGGCTTGTTTATAGTTTAAAATATGTTGGGAAAATTGACATCCAATTTTGATTGTATGTAAAAGCGACCTAAACTTTTGTTGTTATGAAGATTATCCAATTATATAATAAATAAATTCAATGATTATAAATTTTAATTAACTATAATAATTGAACACACAATAATTCGAACTTGAACAATGTACTTCCTACAATTGTTTTGAATTTTTACCGTGGAAATGAAACGAAAATTTTGACAAATGTCGTCAGCAGATCGTGAGTGTTTGCGGTTAACCGTATTCAGTATTTTAATTTAATTTTTAATAATTTTAAATTCTTAATTTGTAGAATATACAGTTATCTATTCGTTATCATCATCATGAAAATCATGATGATGTTGATGGTGCTATTCTTGCATCTTGGGATTCCAACGGCAACTCAATCGTTTCTTCGAACGACGTGACACAGCTTGCCGTAAGCCTCCCAAGTCCCAACCCAACCCGTTGAGCTATGACTCTCGTTCTTTTACGTATCTTCTAATCATACTAATATTATAAATACGAAAGTGTGTTTGTTTGTTGGTTTGTCCTTCAATCACGCCGCAACAGAGCTACGGATCGACGTGATTTTTTGCATGGGTATAGTTCAGGACCTGGAGAGTGACATCCTTTTTATCCCGGAAAATCATAGACTTCCCGAGAGATTTTAAAAACTACATCCACGCGGACGAAGTCGCGGGCATCAGCTAGTATCTGAATAATTGTATTATGTACCATTGTATGAACACGCCTGAATGTATACATTGAAATGCGCATTAAATTTAAAGCTTAAAATAGCTTAATTAAAAATACATAAATATTAAAAACAATCTTAATAAAATTAAGGATCCGCGACAAGAATAGCGATTCGTTAAGGCGAAATCAGATTTGCCCGTTTACTTAATTCAACTGTTCCGCTTCTCACAAACATCTACAGAATGCAATTCGCTCACTCTCTTTGTTTTGTTTAACACTTAACACTGCCTGCAGTGTTCGAGATACCTATACTGAGCAAATAACGGATGAATATAAAATTTTTCTTTTAAAGTAGGTTGTCTAGAAAACGTACGCGATGCTAGGGCGTTTTTTACTTGTATTTTGTGTTTGTTTGCGCGCTTCAGTAAACTATTATAATTACAAGTATGATCATAACGTACGCAGGGCTTTACGTCTTTTTATGTAGGAGCGGAATCTCTAACTTTCGAGACGTAGCATCTCATCCATCCAATTTTCCGATGTCGGGTTTCACTTTTTTTTTTACTTTTACCCTTGTTAATATCTTAATATGTTAAATTAAGATATTAACAAGGTATAATATATCTATATATGTATATATAAAAGAAAGTGGTGTTAGTTACACTATTTATAACTCAAGAACGGATGAACCGATTTGGCTGAAAATTGGTGGAGAGGTAGCTTAGAACAAGGAGACGGACATAGGATACTTTTTATCCCGTTCGACCGCGTTTCCGTCATGTCACTATAAAACGTGGTATAAGAAAATCGGCCAAGTGCGAGTCGGGCCTCGCTTTTTAGGGTTCCGTTAAAAAAAATTAAATTAAAATATTTCCATGTACCCATGGAAATATTTTAATTTTTTTTAATTTAATTTAATTTTTATTATTTGTTGTTATAGCGGCAATAGAAATACAAAATATGTGAAAATTTCAACTGTCTATGTATTACGGTTTACGAGATACAGGCCGCTGACAGACGGACGGACGGACAGCGGAGGCTTAGTAATAGGGTCCCGTTGGCACCCTTTGGGTACGGAACCCTAAAAAACGCATCTGACATGGAATAATAAAACTCAAATGACAGTGGAATAACAAAACGTAAATGACAGCTTAACGTAATTTTGTCTTTGGTTAAGTATGGTAAAAAATTTGACAATTATAAAAAGTGTTATTATAAAGCATGACTGATATTATAAATGTGAAAGTGTGTTTGTTTGTTGGTTTGTCCTTCAATCACGTCGCAACAGAACAGCGGATTGATGCGATTTTTTGCATGGGTATAGTAATGGATGTAGTAGTGGTTCCTCAGACCGGGAGAGCTACTTTTTATCTCGGATAATGAAAGAGTTCCCGCGGGATTTTTAAAAACTAAATCCATGCGGACGAAGTCGCGGGCATCAGCTAGTATTAAGATATAATATTAATAATATCTTAAAATGCAATGACCTCTATAGTTAATCTACGATCAACACTGGACTGGATGTCCCTATACATGACAGCTTAAATTATGGATCAATTTCAAGCGCCACATTTGACGCACGAGTGTCTCTGGAACTAATTAATAAAAGGGTTGCAGGAAGTGAAAAAAAGCGGTCAAGCGCGAGTCGAACTCGTGCGCCGAGGGTTCCGTACCTACCCATTATACCGCCATTATATTATTATTATTATTATAAATAATTTTCAACTTTTTATTTTTTTGGAATTTTTCCTTTATTTGTGCTGTAAGACCTTGCTTTTTGCCAAATTTCGTGATTCTAGGTCAACTGACCATATTATAGGTTTTCGAGTTTCGACCCAACAACTATAGGGTAATTCCGGTTGACCTAGAATTGTCAATTTTGGTTAAAAGCAAGGTCTTACAGCACAAGTAAAAGGAAAATTCCGAAAAATAAAAAAGTTGAAAATTAACGTAAATTTTGGTACTTACAAGTATTCGCGAAAATCTAAATTTGCCCATATATTTTTATCGTGTTGACACAGGACCTTGTATTTTATACACCTAATAGGGAACAGTATCTGGTATAAATTTCAACTTGCTAGGTCCACCCGTTCCTGAGAAAATTGGTGGTGACACACGTACAGACAGACGGATAGACGGACAAGAGAGTGATCTTATAAGGGTTCCTTTTTTAACTTTTTGAGGTACGGAACCTTAAAAGGGATTATACAATCAGTTTCCAACTAGTGCCCTCACTAATTTTAGTTAATTGCCACTCGTGATTGGTTAGAGCGCCAAAAGGGCGTCAACCAAATACGTCCAAGAAATATGACAGCTGCCTGTTCACTGTTAATCATTGATTAATTATAGTGGTTACTACACAAATTACTTGTTCATCGTAGAAATCCGAATCGAACCCGAACACTTATAAGACGTCAAAGATCCTGAACTATATACCTAAACTGGACCGCAAAGAAAAAGGGTCGGTTAGAAAATCTTCAATATTTTCAAAAGGACCTGACCTAGCTTAATGAAATAAACACTAAATTAAAGAATATTTTAATGTGCTTAAATGAAAATGAAAAAAACATGAACCCAAGTTTTTAATTTTTAATAAAATATGTAAAATATATGAAAATGCGTAGCTTTTCATTTTAAAGATTTTCTAACAGACCATTTTTCTTTGCGGTCCAGTTTATATATGTGGCGTGGTTTTACATTAGCTCACCTGTGTCAGCCGGGTGTCCGCGCTGACGGTGTAGACCCTGCAGCCGGCGACGGCCTCCGGCTTGTGTCCGGGGGACGAGCGTCGCCAGCACGCCGCGCACACCGCCACCAGGACTCCGCAAAGCGTTGCGCTGCGAAACGAATAGAATAGAATACAATAGAAATAAACTGGACCGCAAAGAAAAAGGGTCGGTTAGAAAATCTTCAAAATGAAAAACTACACATTTTCATTTATTAAAAATAAAAAGCTTGAATTCATGTTTTCTTTATTTTCATTTAAGCACATTAAAATATTCTTTAATTTAGTCTTTATTTCATTAAGCTAGGTCAGGTACTTTTGAAGATATTGAAGATTTTCTAACCGACCCTTTTTCTTTGCGGTCCAGTTTATTTTTATTCAAATAACCTTCTAAACAAGTGCTTTTGAATCGTCGATGAGTCTAGCACTGGTTCGGAACGCCCTTCCTGCCAAGAAGAACCAGCAAGAAACTCGGCGCGGTTGCTCTTTTTAAAACAAGTTTACAATACATTAAATAGGTACTATGCTATAACTGCCTCGTTGGTCTAGTGGTTAGCTTGTTCGACTGCGGATGACGAGGGTTTGATTCCCGGGTCGGGCCGTTAAAAAAAATGTATTGGGTTTTTCTGTCAAAGAAATTTTCAGTACTAGCCCGGAGTTAGGAAGTTGGCGGTTAGTCACCCCCGTGCCTCGCATGCTACACTTGTGCACTATAATATCTCCCGCGCAAATGACTGACATCTAAGGAGGTTGGCCGCTTTGATCGGATTCGGTCGGGAGGACATTATTATTTATTATTTTATTACTATGCTATGTATCCAGTGTTTCTACAATGAGTGGAAGTTCCAAAAATGCATACTAATTACAATTATTCAATACATATTAAGATGGGCAGACAGAAAGCCCCATTCCCGCCGGCGGCACCCGTTCACGAGCATGACGCATGACCCAGCCACTGCTTCGCTCAATCATAATATTTGAGGGAACGTAAAAACGCGCATCACACGAAACCACCACAGAAATGTTTAAAGAGTGCGTGACGTACTTAGGCTACGAAAACTGTATTGGCTATTTGCCAAGCTTTATGGGGGGGGTCTCGACTCTCAGCTGGGAAGTGTTCGGGAAGCTTCGAAATGTCTTCTCGTCCAAAATAACTCAGTGCCTGAAGTACACGATAAACTTATTCTTGCTCGGTCACTAAAAGGAGCTCTCCGTACTAGTACATTCCAAAGACTGCGCTAATTCCGTCATATAGTACTACTAGCTGATGCCCGCGACTTCGTCCGCGTGGATTTCATTTTTGAAATCCCGCGGGAACTCTTTGATTTTCCCGGATAAAACTTAGCCTTTGTCACCCTCCAGGTTCTCAACTATACCCATGCAAAAAATCACGTCGATCCGTAGCTTTTTTGCTACTTGATTGAAAAACAAACCAACATACAAACACACTTTCGCATTTATAATATTAAAAGTATCCTATGTCCGTCTCCTGGTTCTAAGCTACCTCCCCACCAATTTTCAGCCAAATCGGTTCAGCCGTTCTTGAGTTATAAATAGTGTAACTAACACGACTTTCTTTTATTAGGGTTCCGTAGTAAACAAGGAACCCTTATAGTTTCGCCATGTCCGTCCGTCTGTCTGTCTGTCTGTCCGCGGTTTAGCTCAGAGACTATTGGTACTAGAAATCTGTAATTTGACAAGGGTATAAATATCAAAGGGTATAATTATTTATTTCGTAATCCATCCCTAATCCCTAAGAAATTTTCTATTGCTAATGAAAAACTTCTATAACTGTATTTATCCTACTTGATTGTTGAATTGGAATTTTTTACTTATTCTCGATACTGCGGATAATGTAAGCGTGATTTAAGTACAATCAGCGCCATCTATCAGTGGTTTTTGAAAATCCCGCGGGAACCTTGGATTTTTCCGGGATAATTTGTAGCCTATGTGTTATTCCAGGGTATAATCTATCTCCATTCCAAATTTCAGCCAAATCCATCCAGTAGTTTTTGCGTTAAAGAGGAACAAACATACACACAAACTTTCGCCTTTATAATATTAGTAGGATTAGTACAGTAGTTCCGAGCCAGGTGACACAAGGAACGAAGTAGGTATACTAAATGAGCTATGTACTATAATAATAATCGTCTAAGGCTCCGTGTTTCTGCTCGTTCAGAGCTGAGCGACAGAAGAACTAAAAGAACGATGTACTATTACGTAACCGGAATAGCTCGTTCTCGTTCATTCGGGAATTCATTCTTAATAGTACTTAGTACATGTAAACTAAACAAGACTAGTGCATGAACAGTTCGTGTTGCGATGTGTTCGCGTTGCTAATAACATGGAGCCGAAACATAATGGTCGCTAACTATAGGCCTCATAAGAAGGCTCATTGTCATTCAACGGGCGATGGAGAGGGAAGAGAGAGGCGCTCTATAGGATAACCAGAGTTACCGGCATAGCTCATGGACACGCGAAACAATATGGCAATAGGTGGGACATTTATGGCGACATGGCACCGGGAAGTGTAGTGTTGGAAGACCCCGCATTAGGTGGACCGACGACATCTAACAAGTCGCAGGGAGACGCTGGATACAGGAGGCGCAAGACCGAGACTTGTGGAAATCTATAGAAGAGACCCAACCCAAGATTCCCAAATTAGCTAGCCATTGTCTATTTTTCCTGGGAATTGTATACAAATCCTAGGATTCCTATTATATTCTTAGACACAGTTGTTATAATGATCACTTTACCAATAATATTGATCCCTTGTAATCCCCGAGATCCTTATGCGACGTAGTAACTCTGATAAATCGCGGAAATAGTCTGTAACGCACGAATTATACAGTCGTTTACGCTAAGTGTCACACCTTGAATCTTAACGACTCTATTCAGGGTAGCGCTAGGTAAATATATCTACTTAGGGCAAGGTGGGTAGTCATTATGTTAGAGAATTAGGATTATTAAGCTATTGCATAGCTTTTATCGCGAGCTTTGAACTAGGACAAACAGTTAGAGCGCGGCGACCGAATCAAGAAATTCCGTAACGAAAATAAACCTAACACCGTCGTTCAGTAAGTGTTCAACGTTTTAGAGGTTCACAAGTAAGTAGATCTGTTTGGCGCAGTGGGCGAGCGGCCGCTTTCTTTACCGTATGGATTATGATGTCGCAGGTTCGAATCTCACTCGCGAAGTATTGACAGTGCGCTTTTCTTGTTTGTTTGTTTTTTAATTATTTTTGCATAATTTTTATTATGCAAAAAAAATATTGCATAAATATTATAATTGCATAAGTTGATAAAAATGCTATGCAATAGCTTTACCGCGGCAGTCCCCCGAGTGGCAATTTTTTTTTTTTTCAAATCGAACCGAAAAGCAACAAAAAAACTTTCTCAAGCGAAATACGTATTATTTTGATGCTAAAATGTTTCATAATTTATTTTTATACTTACAAGCGAACCCTCAAAACCTATTAACAATCCACGTTACAAACTCCCATTTTCAGAAAAGTTTTGTCCGAAAAACTAGGTACTTTACGTATCCACTGTGGACTGGAACGAGCCAGTTAGCCCCAACTGCGCCCGCAATTTTCCGAAGCGAGGCTAATTTTTAAAGAAGCTTAATCGACCAAGTACCCGCTCCAGCGAATGTGAAAGATGTACGCAGATGGGTAGCGAATTATTGTGCTTACGCAACCATAATGCTGCGATCTGTATTATGTAGTTCAGTCAGAATTTTTAGACTTAACTAGGTAGTTCTGGTTTTTTTGTCTAGGAGTATAAGAGTATTATATCAATAGAACGAATACATATTCTTCTTCTTTATCGACCGATGATCACTGTTGAACAAAGGTCTCTTGCATGTAATTCCAGAGGACTTTGTCTCAGCTATCAGCTTCTTAAATGTCAATGTTTAATTCCATGGCAAGCTTCGATGTCAAAAGAAATAGGGTTACCAGAAATCCAGAAATATATCGTTAAATGTCAAAAAGAAATAGCTATACTTTTATATCCTTATAAAAGTGGCTTCAGCTGAAAAATAATTTACATTCCTGCCGTTTCGCGACCCATCCATTGATATTCATCTTTGCGAAAGGGCATGACTCCAAGCGGCTAATAATGGGAGCCCTTAACCTTTTCACTTTTTGGGCTTGTCAGTAAAGTGGTCTTGAACTGTTGATCTTATTGCGAATTATGTTCGGAAAACACGAGCAAATAAGCTTACGATGCAAAATTAGTTTACAGAACGTTATATTTACCTAGTTGATTAAGTATTAATTAATAATTATGTATCTATCTATGTTCTATATGTGACATGTCAATGATGTCGTAGGTTGACTCTTATTGTAGGTAGGTAGATATTGTACTTCTTGCCGTGTTTTTTTTTGCCAGGTTGTTAGGTAAAGTTACAGACTTCAAGTTCTTTAAAGTTGCCAATTTCGTATCTTCATAGGTAAGGTTTATTACCTTACTGGCTGTAAGGCTGCTAAAAAGTAAAAAAAAACGTTGACTTTTTCCGATAAAAAGCATATTTTTGTAAAAAAACTAGCTGCCCGATAAGCGGCCCAACTTGTTACTGAATCGGCGAGACGAGAAAGAGAATACCGCGCTAAATTAACGTTCAGAGTTCAGACTAACTTTAGACTAGGATAATTGGCTAAAACTACGAACACAGAACTCATAGTTTTTCAAACATTGTAACATTTGGTAAGGCTATTCTCATTACACCAGGGCGGGTCGGGTACAAGTGTTAGGAAATAACATTTTAACGAAGGCATTTTCTTAATAGCCTTCGACATTGCACCCAAATACGATACACAACGGAAAAAACTTGAGAGGTGTCAAGGGACACCCGGATGGAACGTAGTTCTTTTCCCTAATTTTTTATAACTTATAACTTATAAAAAATTAGGGATAAATTCCACATGTAGAAATTATTGGAACGTAGTTCCTTATCGCGCGGTACGGAAGGGGGCTAGACGGAAAAAATTAAGGAAACCGACCCTCGACACATTTTTGAAACCGACACTTTTTTGTTGAATGTGAATTTTGCATTGTGTTCGGTGTATTCGCCTTAGAACAAGGCGTCTGCATGGCCTAGTGGTAAGGGCAGTCGCCTATAAGTTCAACGTCGATGGTTCGAATCCCAGCTCGACAGACTGAATTTTCTATTTTCTATTTTATTTTAAATAATTTCTAAATGTGGAATTTTTCCCTAATTTTTTATTGTATAAATTGGATAACGCCATCTGTGAAAAAACAGTAACTCCACCAGAGTAACTCTTTGGTTTTGTAACAGTGCAATAGAAATAAACTAAAAATAATTCATAGTAGTTAATCAAAAAAAAATATATATAAAGCAGTATAATAATGCATACCGTATCGTTATGAAGTTTCCCAGATACTGCAGCGCGTCTGGCATGTTCGCCGAGTCGGGAGTGCCCGATTTCTTTGCTGTTATCAGAACGCGTATATCTTCCTTCTGGGAAAGAATCCGTAACTCTGGTAACGGCATCCTTCAGGTCGTGGGTAGGGACTTGTGCAGTCCAATGATGAGACATTGGATCTCGACACATCGAGATCCAAATAGAAAATAATTCTGTCTATGAAGGATGACTTGTTTGATGTACTTATCACTTTTTGATAAGTACATCAAACAAGTCTTTTTTTTTCAATTTTTAGGGTTCCGTACCCAAAGGGTACCAACGGGACCCTATTACTAAGCCTACGCTGTCCGTCCGTCCGTCCGTCCGTCCGTCTGTCAGCGGGCTGTATCTCGTAAACCGTAATAGATAGACAGATGAAATTTTCACATATTATGTATTTCTATTGCCGCTATAACAACAAATAATAAAAATTAAATTAAATTAAAATATTTCCATGGGTACATGAAAATATTTTAATTTAATTTTTTTTAACGGAACCCTAAAAGAGCGAGGCCCGACTCGCACTTGGCCGATTTTTTTTAATTTTACATTATGTTTGTAATCATTTTTATTTTATTTTATTTTAAATTACTTTTGTACATGGATTTTTACCCAAATAAAGAAATTATTATTATTATTATTACAATTCCTTCACTAAAATTAACCGAAAGGAACTACGTGCAATCCGGGTGTCCCTTGACACGTCTCAAGTTTTTTTTTTAAATAAAATTGAAAATTCAGTCTGTCGAGCTGGGATTCGAACCATCGTTTTTTAACTGTTAAGCGACTGCCGAAGCCACAAGGCTACGGAGACCCAATATTGTACCGCGAAAATACCGAACACAATGCATTTTGCATTGTGTTCGGTATTTTCGCATTCAACAAAAAAGTGTCGGTCTCAAAAAAGTGTCGAGTGTCGGTTCCTTAAGGCCTTAAGAAGCGTGAAATGTCTAAATTCCATGGTTGTTTAATTCAATATATCAACATAATTGTTGATTTAAGCCGTAAATGAAAAATACAGAATGAAAGATAAAGATTCAATAACTGTTTAGGCTGTTAAAAATGTTTATTTTTGTCAACCCCCTCTTGTAAAAAAAATCCCCAAAGAGTACCTATTTTTGACATAATTTGCACAAGTTCTCCAAAAGCGCGCTAGCTTTTTAATTCGTTCTTGCACACAAAAAAGGTCTTAAAAATATTAATCTTTTCGCTGTTTAACTTTATTTTTACACCGCATAACAATCGTGTATAGTAATATTAACCTGAAATTCAACTAAATCCGAGCTGATAAACACTCGCGAGCCCCATCGACAGTCCCTGCCGGGACGTTGCGGTGGGAGGACCGCGCATCGGTTTCGCAGCGACTTCGTTGAAATTAATTTTAGCTATAAGGAGTTTATACCAATTTCTAAATATTTATATTAATAGATTTACTTAGTTTAGATAAAATCTTTAAATCAGTAACTGTAAATATTTTTTTGTAAATACATAAACTTTTATAAACTTTTTAAGTAATCAAAGAATAGTGAATTCGAAAATGCCAAACAGGTGGACAATTAAAAATGTATTGGTGAATATTTACCTACAATTTTTAGTTAGTATAATATGTTATTTTTTCGATTATTAGCTATGCTATGCATAATAATGTAAGCAGTGATAGCCTAGCGGTTAGAACTGTGGTCTCCTATTCGGGAGGTCGCAGGTTCGATCCCGGGCACCATTGATTTTTCGGAGTAATGTGCATTTAAGCAATTAAAATCATCGTGAGGAATCCTGCACTCCTGCACACCTGAGAGTTCTCCATAATGTTCTCGAAGGTATGTGTAATCCACCAATTCGCATTGGGTGGATTATGGCCTGAAGCAATACCTGGGTCATGCGTCATGCCCGTGAACGGGTGCCACCGGCGGGAATGGGGCTACTTTCTGTCTGCCCGTCTTAACATGTGTTGAATTATAGGAATGATTTTGTGGAACTTCCCCTCATTGTGGAAACAGTGCAAACATAGCATAGTATCTATTATATTGTAAACTTGTTTTGAAAAGAGCAACTGCCGAGTTTCTTGTTTCGGCAGGAAGGGCATTTCGAACAAGCGGTAGAATCATCGACGATTCAAAAATACTTGTAAAAAGTTTATTTGAATAAAAAGCATGTCTATTCTATTATTTAACCCTTATCTAAAAGGAGACCTGCGCTCAGTAGTGAGTCGTTGATGGGTTGCTGATGATGATGATGATGATGATGATGATGATGATATGCATGTTGATAAAAATTGCTTGAGGTCTTAGACCATATTTTTTGAATGGTCTAAGTTTGAGGTAGATACCTACAGTGGATAACACCAAAACATCAAGTCAAGCCTGACAGTATGACTTTCAACGTGCCTTATTCCTATAACAATAGGGTTGACATTCGCAATTCACTCGTACCATTGAACAGCTGTCGACTGTAGGTACCGTTGATCTTGTGATTTAGTGGTTGTATAGGTATTATAAAAGACGTGGTCTAGTGGTTAGCAAATTCGACTACAGATGACGAGGTCCCGGATTCGATTCCCGGGTCGGACCAAAATTAGTATTTACTTACACTTTATATTTAGTACCTACCTATATTTTATATTTGTTATTTTTCGATTACATAGGCATGTTGATAAAAATTGCTTGAGGTAAGTATACACTACCTACTGTGGACAACACGTCATGTAATAACTAACTGCCTCGTTGGTCTAGTGGTCAGCTTGTTCGACTGCGGATGACGAGGTCCCGGGTTCGATTCCCGGGTCGGGCTGCGGCCGTTAAAAAAAGTATTGCGTTTTTCTGCCAAAGAAATTCTCAGTACTGGCCCGGAGTTAGGAAGTTGGTGGTTACTGGTTAGTCACCCCCGTGCCTCGGAGAGCACGTAAAACAGTCGGTCCTGCGCCTGATCTCTCTCCGGTCTTGTCGGATTTCCGTCCCATCGGACTATGAGAGTGAGGGAATAGAGAGTGCACCTTTGGTTGCGCACACACTTCTGCACTATAATATCTCCCGCGCAGATGGCTAACCTCTAAGGCGACGTTTTAGCATAGGAGGTTGGCCGCCGTGATCGGATTCGGTCGGGAGGACATCATGTAATAACTAGCTTATATGTTCGCGACTTCGTCCGAGAAGTTGGACCAAATTACAGATAGTTACGAAGTTTGATCAAAATCGGCGTAGTAGTTTTCGAGTTTATCCCGAACATACTTCGTGACTCGAGATTTTTAATATAGATAGGGGTTGACATTCGCAATTCACTCTTATTAACATAATATATAGTTTTTATAAATTAATCTATACATATAATAAAACTGTAACTGGAAGATTTCTGTACATTTAACATATTTTGAAAATTTTAATTGGGGGATGCTTTACTATCAGATTTGTATTTAATTTTTGTCTGTTTGTTTGTCCTTCTTTCACATAAAAACTACCGCACAGATTTCTACAAAATTTTATACCGTGGTAGCTTATTACTCGGCTCAACATCTAGGCTACTTTTTATCCCGGAAAATCAAGGAGTTCCCGAGGGACTTTAAAAACTAAATCCACGCGGACAAAGTCGCGGGCATCAGCTAGTATTATCTATACCTACTTATAATAAAACTGTAACAGGTCCAATTGTCTATAGTTAATCGATTGATCGTAATCGTATTCGATGTCATTAGCGTCAAAGTAAAATAAACCATAACAGCATTGAATTTGAGCTCAATTTCGTGTATGCATTCTTATACATTTACCTATGTATGATACGCTCCATAACTCTCCATAATCGGTTGTACTGAATTTGTGACTTTTTATCAATACAATCAAGGATTATTTTACTTTGACACTAAATGGATTATTAGAAGTATATATATAATTATTATTTAACTAGCTGATGCCCGCGACTTCGTCCGCGTGGATTTAGTTTTTGAACTCCCTTGGGAACTCTTTGATTTTCTGGGATAAAAAGTAGCCTATGTCACCCTCCAGGTCCTCAACTATACCCATACCATAGGTCTTACCTTGCTTTTAACCAAAATTGACAATTCTTGGTCAACCGGAAGTACCTACCCTATAGGTTTTGGGTCGAAAACCTATATGGTAGTTCCCGTTGACCTAGAATCACAAAATTTGACAAAATGCAAGGTCTACCAGCACAAATAAAGGAAAAATTACAAAAAATAAAAAAAGTTGAATTTTAAAGGGTGTCCCCATACATAAATAATAGAAGCCAATTAAGATAGTCCTCCGAGTTGTATGGGCGCTCATACAATTTAGAGGTCTATCTTAATTGGCACTAACCTTAAATAAGGTAAATAAATAAAATTGTGCTATTTAGTCCAGTAAAAAGTTAAATGAAACCATGATCTGACCAGTTTTGGCGCAATGAGTAAAAATGTGTTCATTAATACTTAAATAATGATATTATAAAAGAAATTTTGATTTAAATTTAGGGGAAAGGGATGAAAAAAATAAAAAAAGGGTTGAAAAATGCCTTTTTTTAAAATAACTTAATAACGGTAGGAAATAGAAAAAACAGTTTCAAGTAAAAGTTGTAGAGAAAAAAATTCTACACAAAAAAGTTCCTCTTCATTTTTTGTTATCTGGTTTAGTTTAGCTGCAAAAAATAAAAATTAAATTTGCTTTGTAATTAATTATAAAGATGTATAAAGGCGGGAAACATAGTGCCTATCTCAATTAATTAAGCTTTGAATAACGGTAGTACAGTCAAATTAATAAGGTATTTTTTCGAAATAGAAGATACTTCCGAACATCATCCAACAGTTTTCAAAATCGATCATCGTAGCTATTAAAACTCTAACCTGCGTGATGTCAGATTTCAGATTGAAACTTTTTCGCTTTCTATATTAAAAAGTTAGACTTTAGACTGTTTGACTTTAATTTGTTTTTAACCAATTTAAAAAAAAGAGGAGGTTATCAATTCGTCGGAATCCTTTTTTTTGTGTATGTTCACCGATTACTCGAAGACACCTGAACCGATTTGCAAAATTCTTTTTTTTTGTTTCAAAGGGTATACTTCCCAGGTGGTCCCGTTTAAATTTTATCGAAATCGGTCGAGCGCTTTTTACAATAAAAACAATAAATTATATACTTTGTAGTGGCGCGGGCGTCTGAAGTCGGTTTTTTAAAAAGTATTTTTTAGTATAGATTATAGCGGCAGTGATCGGCCTAATTTTAGGCCTATATTTTACACACTTCTACTTAGAAGTGTGTACAATATAGGCCTAAAATTATACGCATAATATTGTGACTGGCAACTACGGAACCCTACACTGCGCGTGGCCCGACACGCAATTGGCTATTTATTATAATTTACAAATAAAACTACAAACATACTAGTTTCCAGAGCATACAAACAGAATTCGATAACATAATCAAATAAGAATCAAACTTCATTTGTGTGGGGCTCGCTCGCTGAGTCTTCTATTGCAAACTTCAAAAATCTAGATACCCTGATACAAAAATATGATTGAGTTGCACAGCACAAAACCTGACAATAGTTTGATGAAACGCATGACTTTTGTATACTTAGTTTTAAGCATGGACACGTCTCATATACTTAAAGTATTTTGATATGGTATGAAATTCGTATTTTGTCATACCTCCGTATTTTTCTATTACAAGTCAACTGACTTGGGTTGACTACGGATCGAATTTTATATTACGCCTCATGCGTACTGCAAATTCACACTGCTGTGATTTTTAATTTCGTACAACTTGGCAAAAAAGTGTAGAAACTGAACTAATTGTTCTCTTTATTTTATATTACGCCTCATGCGTACTGCAAATTCACACTGATGTGATTTTTAATTTCGTACAACTTGGCAAAAAAGTGTAGAAACTGAACTAATTGTTCTCTTTATTGACAGCACTATTATGTTGTCAAGTTTCATCGCCGAAGTGTTTTTTTTTTATTCGATGACAAGCTAGTCCTTGACTGCGATCTCACCTGATGGTAAGTGACGATGCAGTCTAAGATGGTAGCGGGCTAACTTCGAAGGGGTATGGCAGTGAATATTCAACCCATACCCCTAATTGGTTTCTACACGCCATCGTGCCGGAACGCTAAATCGCTTGGCGGCACGTCTTTGACAGTAGGGTGGTAACTAGCCACGGCCAAAGCCTCCCGCCAGACCAGACCAGAGACAATTCAAAAATTATAAATTCCAAAATTGACCCCGCCGGGAATCGAACCCGAGACCTCCCAGTTATAAGACAACAGAGCTCACCACTGAGCCAGGGAGGTCGTCAAATGTTATGTCAATGTTATGTTTTGAAATTCGTCAATATTTATTTGATTCGTAAATACATACCTACGTCTTTAGTCTAGTCAACAAGTTCAAAAACGTGAAAAATAGAGACAAAGGTCCTAAAAATATGAGCGATGGCTCATTCGAGTCGAAATCACCTCTAGAAAAATGTTTTTGAAGGATTTTGGTGCAGGTAAAAAATTGCAATTGTTATTAACAAAATAAGATGAAAAAAAATGATATTTCGGTTTTTGTTAATAACTCGAAAAATATTAACATTTAAGCAATTTTGAAAAAAGCTCGTTAAGAGGAGGAAATTTCCAATAAAAAAGACCCAACTCCCGGGATTCTATCTCCATTATTTATAATTTTAATTTGACGTTGAAAATAGGGCTCCGCGCGGCGCCCCCGCTAAAGAGAGTTCAGCAATAAAAATATTTTTTTTATAACATAAGATGTGATTTTAAAAATTTGAAAAAATTCTAGTATCTTCTTAACACTTGAAAGAATCGAGCCCTGGAGAAACAAAAGTTTAACCACCATTTTTCAAAAAGTTATTCAATTGTTAACTAACAAATTATTTCCCAATCTCCATTGTCATAAACAATGGGATGAAAGGTATAAATAACTGGCCTATATTTTTGTATCAGAGTATCTAGATTTTTGAAGTTTGCAATAGAAGACTCAGCGAGCGAATTGAGAACCTCCTCTTTTTTTAAAATTGGTTAAAAACAAATTAAAGTCAAACAGTCTAAAGTCTAACTTTTTAATAAAGAAAGCGAAAAAGTTTCAATCTGAAATCTGACATCACGCAGGTTAGAGTTTTAATAGCTACGATGAGCGATTTTGAAAACTGTTGGATGATGTTCGGAAGTATCTTCTATTTCGAAAAAATACCTTATTAATTTGACTGTACTACCGTTATTCAAAGCTTAATTAATTGAGATAGGCACTATGTTTTCCGCCTTTATACATCTTTATAATTAATTACAAAGCAAATTTAATTTTTATTTTTTGCAGCTAAACTAAAGCAGATAACAAAAAAATGAAGAGGAATTTTTTTGTGTAGAATTTTTTTCTCTACAACTTTTACTTGAAACTTTTTTCTATTTCCTATCGTTATTAAGTTATTTAAAAAAAAGGCATTTTTCAACCCTTTTTTTATTTTTTTCATCCCTTTCCCCTAAATTTAAATCAAAATTTCTTTCATATTATCATTATTTAAGTATTAATGAACACATTTTTACTCATTGCGCCAAAACTGGTCAGATCATGGTTTCATTTAACTTTTTACTGGACTAATTGTGTGAAAGAAAATATTTATTTTGATATTAAGAATAAGCCTCTAAAACAAAAAAAATCGGCCAAGTGCGAGTCGGGCCTCGCTCTTTAGGGGTTCCGTACATACGACCCAAATCATTTTTTTTAAAACTAGATACATATTATTTACGTTTTTCATAAAATACGACAAGCTGATAATAAAGAAAACACATGAAAGCAACAGAGAAAAAAGGAAAAGAGAGACTTCAGGATCACCTAAAATACCATCACAAAAGAAAGTCAATGCACGTAATACCCAAAGTACATTGACCACCTTGAACAACGACCCCTCTAAAACTGCGATAAAGGAAATAATCAGACCAAATATACTGAACTATGTAGAGCGCGGAAGATCAGCTTCATTATCAAATCTCTCAAAAAACTAATATGCGACACCCGGATCCAAATAACCCCAACAAGCATATTACCAAACACAACACTCATAAATTGCACCCCAAGCCGGCTTGTCACCGTGGGGGAAGAAGACAAACACCCTCCATATAAATCAAAAAATTATAATTCGAAACACCCTAAAGCAAACCTATTTAGAAAAAATATGCACAAAAAGAAAACAATACAGATAAAACAAGATAAAAAGATCACTGAACATATACATGTCTGCACGCTGAATACTCGGACACTAAGAACAGAAGTGAGCCTAAAAGAACTAGAAATAGCCATATCCAACATAAAATGGGACATATTAGGCATCAGCGAGATGAGAAGGCCAGGAGAAGGGATAGAAGAGAGGAACGACTATATCATGTTCCACAAAGGAGAACACACGGGACAAAAAGGAGTAGGTTTCCTTATTAAGTCTAAACTGAAGAACAACATTATGGGATTTGAAGGAGTTTCGGACAGAATTGCGGTAGTTCATTTAAAATTTCCGGGTTACAAGAAAAACTGGGCCATCTTCCAAATATACGCCCCAACAGAACAAGCGGGGAAACCAGAAATAGAATATTTCTATGAGAGTATCTCAGAAGCAATAAAACCTCATTACAACAACAACATAATAATCATGGGCGACTTTAACGCACAGGTTGGAGAAAGGCAAATGGGAGAAGAACCCTCAATCGGGAAGTTTGGGCATGGCAAAAGAAGCCAAAGTGGACAGAAACTAGTAGAATTCATGATGGAAAATAACCTTATCTTAATGAACTCACGTTTCTACAAAAAACCTAAAAGCAAATGGACGTGGTCCTCCCCAGGTGCAAAATTCAAAACTGAAATTGACTTTATTATAACCAACAAAGCAAGCGCGTTCACAGATATCAACATAGTTAAAAACCTCAACTTTAACACAGACCACCGTATGGTAAGAAGCTGCCTGAGCCTAAACCAACCCAAAAGATCCAGGAAAAACTTAGTAAATAGTAATAAGCTGTATCAAATACCAGAACACAGTCATTCCACTTATTCCCGCACAGCAGAATCATTCAAGGAAATTATTACCTCCGATGCAGAAACTGGGATTAAATACAGGAAATTACAAAACATATTGAAAGAGATGCTAGTCAGCAAACCCAGAAGCAAAGAAAGCTATTTAAGCAAAGAGACACTAGAACTACTAGACGAAAGAAGAACACTAATATCAAATAAAGGGGACACAGAAAGACGCCAAAAAATTGCAAATCTTAGCAAGGAAATTAAGGAGAATATGAGGAAAGACCGTAAGGAGAAAAGAAATAGAGTTTTGGAAGAAAATATAAAAAGAACAGGAGGAACAAAAAAAGCTATGAAACAACTAAGCGAACATGGGAAAGAATGGATACCGAAACTTAAGCTACGCGAATCTTACTTAACTAATCGACTCTCAATACAGAAAATAGCTACGGACTATTACCGCCTATTGTATTCTGATAAATTCGATTCAGGGTTGGCTACAATTCCGGAAGTAAACGTAGAAAAAGAAAACAAAGTAGACGAAGTGCCAGAAATCCTTGCCTCAGAGGTAATCAAGGCAATAAAATCCCAAAAACTCGAGAAAGCCCCAGGGCCGGACAAGATACCTAATGAAATGCTCAAGGGAACTTTAGAGGAAATCAGTCCTGTGCTAGCCAAACTTTTCAATGAAATCTTACAGACAAGGCAAATTCCAGAAGAATGGACAGAGTGTCACATAATTCTATTACATAAAAAAGGCCCTAGAGATGAGATTGGGAACTATAGGCCAATTTCTCTAATATCAAACATATATAAAGTATTTGCTAAAGTGATCCTGGAAAGAATTTCTTTAATACTAAACGAAAGCCAACCCGTGGAGCAGGCAGGATTCAGAAAAGACTTCAGTACAATAGATCACATTCACACAATAAAACAGTTGTTACAGAAGTATAACGAATACAACAAACAAATCTACTTGGCGTTTATAGATTATTCAAAGGCATTCGACAGCCTTAGGCACCAATACATATGGCGGAGCCTTGAACAGCAAGGGGTTCAGAGCAACTATATAGAAATACTTAAGAGTATATACAAATCTAGCAAAGCCAGTATTAAACTAGAATCAACAGGAGAATCATTTCCTATCAAAAAGGGCGTACGCCAAGGCGATCCTCTCTCCCCTACGCTGTTTAACGCCGTACTCGAGCACATCTTTAGACAACTAAACTGGGACCACTTAGGTCTGAATATTAATGGAGCTCGCTTAAACCACCTAAGATTTGCCGATGATCTGGTGCTTCTTGAAGAGAATCCAGCAGCATTAGAACAAATGATGCAGAGCCTAGCAAATATAAGTAGAGAAGTTGGTCTGGAAATCAATGCCAGTAAAACAAAATTGATGACAAACTCAAGGGAAATAGATGTTATGGTAGATGGCAACAAGATAGAATATGTCAAAGAATACATTTACTTAGGACAGATAATATCCCCTTCAGATGAAATGACAAAGGAAATAAACAGGAGAATAGCTCAAGGATGGAGAAAATACTGGTCACTGAAGGAAATAGTGAAAAGTAAGGATCTAGGCAATCACATAAAAAAGAAAACATTCGAGACCTGTATCCTACCAGTTCTTACTTATGGCTGCGAAACTTGGTCAATAACACTTCAACACAGGGAAAGGCTAACAAAATGCCAACGTGCCATGGAAAGAAGCATGCTAGGGTTAAAAATCAAAGACAGAGTCAGGAACGTAGACATAAGAACAAGAACAAAACTCACAGACATTCTTACCCGGATAGACATCCAAAAATGGAGATGGGCTGGACATATGCTACGCCATCCCATTAATAAATGGAGTAAGCAAGTCACCCTCTGGCAACCAAGAGACGGCAAAAGAGGTAGGGGTCGTCAAGTCAGGAGATGGGAAGATGACTTGAAACAGACAGCGGGACCATTCTGGTTGAGAGTAGCAAGGGACAGGACACATTGGAAGGAATTGGAGGAGGCCTATGCCAATAGGCACACCGAACTTAGGGACCTCTTGTAACCCTATGTTTAGGAATAAAAGGCTATTATTATTATTATTATCTTTATTTACTTTTACTCATATTCTTTACATTTTTAAATATTTCATTATAAAACAAAAATAAAAAAAATATTTAAAAATATAAAAAATAGCGGTCCACCGGTCTCGGGAACAGGGTCCAAGCAACCGGCGGTCAGGGCCCCAGAGAGAGGAACCTCCTGACGATGCGAGCCGTGTCCAGGAGTACAGCCTTCTGGATCTGGCCCTTGACCCAGCTACCCAACAAGAGCCTCGAAAGATGTTGGTCGAGGCTCTTGGCTATAAGACCATTAGCGGTTATCACTATCGGTACAATGATTGCTGAGTCTACATTCCACATGGCGACAACCTCGTGCGCCAAGTCGAGATACTTGGTGAGTTTCTCTTTCTCGGCTTTCACGAGGTTTTCGTCATGCGGGACAGCAACATCAACAATCATTGCACGGCGCTCTGATCGATCTATCACCACTATGTCAGGCTTATTGGCTACAATAGTCCTGTCTGTAATGATAGATCGATCCCAGTACAGTGTGATATGACCATTTTCAAGAACTGGATCGGGCACATACTTGTAGTACGGTACCTCCGATTCCACAAGATTGTATTTCAAGGCAAGTTGCTGGTGGATAATCCTGGCCACTTGGTTATGTCTGTGTAAGTATTCGCCGTTAGCTAGATGAGAACAACCAGAAACAATGTGACGGATAGTTTCTCCAGGACGGCGACATGCCCGACATATGTCTACCGTTCCATCCTTCACTATGTATTTTCTGTAATTGTTCGTCATCATGACCTCGTCCATAATTGCACACACAAACCCTTCGGTTTTCCCAAAGAGGTCACCAAAGCGCAGCCAGGCCACGGACGCTTCAAAGTCAACATCAGGCCCATGGAGGGCCCGATAAAAGCGTCCGTGAAGCTCCTTACCTTGCCATACAACCCTGCGGTCATTGGTACTGAGCACCACAGGTATGCGCCAGTTCTCTTTAGCCAAGGAGAGCGGCGTCAGACCCCTGTCCACTGCGACCACATCGCGGTGCATCTCCGTCTCGGCGTGGAGAAAGTACTCCCTGAGACTGCACACCTCGCGGTTGTGGAGGGTTTTGGCATTCAAAAGGCCTCTTCCCCCACACTTCCGCGGGATGTACAGCCTCATCACCGAGGAGCGCGGGTGATGCATCCGATATGCGGTCAGCAGCGCACGAACTTGTCTGTCCAGGGCGTCAAGCTCAGTCTGAGTCCACCTGAGTATGCCGAAGGAATACATCAAGACCGGCATGACCCAACCGTTGAAGGCGCGCACCTTATTGCCGCCCGACAAAAGGCTTTTCAGCACTTTCTTCAGACGGCCAAGGAAACGCTCCCTCACCGACTGCCTCATGTCGGCCTCTCTGATACCTAACGCCTCCGCCATGCCCAGGTATTTGTAGGTTTCAGTTGGGGAGAGCGATCTGAGGTATATGGAGTCTGAGAGCTCAACACCCTCAGATTCCACAATCCTCCCTCGCTTTACATGCATGACCGCACATTTGTCCACACCAAATTCCATCCCAATGGAATCACTAAAGGATTTAGTTACCTTTAGTAACTCTAATAGATGTGATTTGTTGGGGGCAATGAGTTTTAGGTCATCCATGTAAAGGAGGTGTGATATGACCTGACCACCTCTCCTCAACCGGTAACCTAGCCCTGAATTCTCCAAGAGAGTACTCAGAGGATTCAGAGCCAGGCAAAACCACAAAGGACTGAGGCTATCGCCCTGGAATATGCCTCGCTCAATCCTTATAGGCTCCGCGCTCCCTAGGGTCCGGCGACACCCTGGATAGTGAAGGACTGTCCTCCACTGCCCCATACACGTCTGTAGGAAGGTGCGTAGTACTGTGTTTACTTTGTACAGTTCCAGCACCTTCATGAGCCATGTATGGGGCACAGAGTCGTAGGCCTTCTTATAGTCTATCCAACATGTCGACAGATCCTTTCGGGAGCGCCGAACCTGTTGACAAATGGCCATATCAATGAGGAGAAGCTCCTTAGTACCACGGGAGCCATTCCTACATCCGTTCTGAGAAATAGACATGATGGATTTTGTATCGATGTGATCGTTAATTTTCGTTCTCAGAATGGATGTAAGAAGTTTATACAATGTTGGTAGGCACGTAATCGGCCTATAATTTTTGGGCTCCGTGGTACTACCTGACTTATGGAGCAGGAGGGTAATACCTGTTGTCAGAAACTGGGGTAGCGACTCTGACTCTAGAGATGATTGGAATTGGGATGCCAAACGAGCGTGTGAGCTGCGTAGCCACTTTATCCAAAAGTTGTGCAGCCCGTCCGGCCCAGGGGATTTCCAATTGGGCAGGTGACGGGCTGCAGTGGCCACGTCTTCAGGGGTTATAGTAACTAGGTCCATTTCTGGAATTTGATCGCACGCTCTTTCTACATCCCACGTCCAACCACCCTCAGTGTGAGCGACAGGCGCCGACCAGATGTTGCGCCAGAATGAGGTAATGGCTTCATCATCCGGTAGGCACGCATCGGTGACACCTTGGTCAGGGTGTTCCCAACCTCGGTATACCCGCCTCTGATCGCTTTGGAAAGTGCGATTCAGGGTATATCTCTCGACCCGGCACTTGTATCTGCGAATACGGCTAGCCCATGCCGAGACCTTCTGTTTCAGGAAGTCAATGCGCTCAGTGACGCGCGCCATATAATCTTGAGGGCTGATATCAGTCCCCAAGAAAGCGCGCCTCACAAAGCGCATGACTCTAGGGCGAGTGTTGCCCTCCCTGAAGCAGAGTAGTTTGCCAATGAGTGCCCTAGCCCCATCAATACGACGTTCGATCCTGCACTGCCAGGCTGGTGCGGCAGGTTTCGGTCGTGTTGCTGTATCATTATTAATTTATTATTATTATTTACATTTATTTCATATAAATCATATAATTTACATTTTTAAATATTTGATTATAAAAAAAAACATTTAAAAATATAAAAAATAGCGGTCCACCGGCTTCGGGAACAGGGTCCAAGCAACCGGCGGTCAGGGCCCCAGAGAGAGGAACCTCCTGACTATGCGAGCCGTGTCCAGGAGAACAGCCTTCTGGATCTGGCCCTTGACCCAGCTACCCAACGAGAGCCTCGAAAGATGTTGGTCGAGGCTCTTGGCTATAAGACCATTAGCGGTGACGACTATCGGTACAATGATTGCTGAGTCTACATTCCACATGGCGACAACCTCGTGCGCCAAGTCGAGATACTTGGTGAGTTTCTCTTTCTCGGCTTTCACGAGGTTCTCGTCATGCGGGACAGCAACATCAACAATCATTGCACGGCGCTCTGATCGATCTATCACCACTATGTCAGGCTTATTGGCTACAATAGTCCTGTCTGTAATGATAGATCGATCCCAGTACAGTGTGATATGACCATTTTCAAGAACTGGGTCAGGCACATACTTGTAGTACGGTACCTCCGATTCCACAAGATTGTATTTCAAGGCAAGTTGCTGGTGGATAATCCTGGCCACTTGGTTATGTCTGTGTAAGTATTCGCCGTTAGCCAGATGAGAACAACCAGAGACAATGTGACGGATAGTTTCTCCAGGACGGCGACATGCCCGACATATGTCTACCGTTCCATCCTTCACTATGTATTTTCTGTAATTGTTCGTCATCATGACCTCGTCCATAATTGCACATACAAACCCTTCGGTTTCCCCAAAGAGGTCACCAAAGCGCAGCCAGGCCACGGACGCTTCAAAGTCAACATCAGGCCCATGGAGGGCCCGATAAAAGCGTCCGTGAAGCTCCTTACCTTGCCATACAACCCTGCGGTCATTGGTACTGAGCACCACAGGTATGCGCCAGTTCTCTTTAGCCAAGGAGAGCGGCGTCAGACCCCTGTCCACTGCGACCACATCGTGGTGCATCTCCGTCTCGGCGTGGAGAAAGTACTCCCTGAGACTGCACACCTCGCGGTTGTGGAGGGTTTTGGCATTCAAAAGGCCTCTTCCCCCACACTTCCGCGGGATGTACAGCCTCATCACCGAGGAGCGCGGGTGATGCATCCGATATGTGGTCAGCAGTGCACGAACTTGTCTGTCCAGGGCGTCAAGCTCAGTCTGAGTCCACCTGAGTATGCCGAAGGAATACATCAAGACCGGCATGACCCAACCGTTGAAGGCGCGCACCTTATTGCCGCCCGACAAAAGGCTTTTCAGCACTTTCTTCAGGCGGCCAAGGAAACGCTCCCTCACCGACTGCCTCATGTCGGCCTCTCTGATACCTAACGCCTCCGCCATGCCCAGGTATTTGTAGGTTTCAGTTGGGGGGAGCGATCTGAGGTATATGGAATCCGAGAGCTCAACACCCTCAGATTCCACAATCCTCCCTCGCTTTACATGCATGACCGCACATTTTTCCACACCAAATTCCATCCTAATGGAATCACTAAAGGCTTTAGTTACCTTTAGTAACTCTAGTAGATGTGATTTGTTGGGGGCAATGAGTTTTAGGTCATCCATGTAAAGGAGGTGTGATATAACCTGACCACCTCTCCTCAACCGGTAACCTAGCCCTGAATTCTCCAAGAGAGTGCTCAGAGGATTCAGAGCCAGGCAAAACCACAAAGGACTGAGGCTATCGCCCTGGAATATGCCTCGCTCAATCCTTATAGGCTCCGCGTTCCCCAGGGTCCGGCGACACCCTGGATAGTGAAGGACTGTCCTCCACTGCCCCATACACGTCTGTAGGAAGGCGCGTAGAACTGTGTTTACTTTGTACAGTTCCAGCACCTTCATAAGCCATGTATGGGGCACAGAGTCGTAGGCCTTCTTATAGTCTATCCAACATGTCGACAGATCCTTTCGGGAGCGCCGAACCTGTTGACAAATGGCCATATCAATGAGGAGAAGCTCCTTAGTACCACGGGAGCCATTCCTACATCCGTTCTGAGAAATAGACATGATGGATTTTGTATCGATATGATCGTTAATTTTCGTTCTCAGAATGGATGTAAGAAGTTTATACAATGTTGGTAGGCACGTAATCGGCCTATAATTTTTGGGCTCCGTGGTACTACCTGACTTATGGAGCAGGAGGGTAATACCTGTTGTCAGAAACTGGGGTAGCGACTCTGACCCTAGAGATGATTGGAATTGGGATGCCAAACGAGCGTGCGAGCTGCGTAGCCACTTTATCCAAAAGTTGTGCAGCCCGTCCGGCCCAGGGGATTTCCAATTGGGCAGGGGACGGGCTGCAGTGGCCACGTCTTCAGGGGTGATAGTAACTAGGTCCATTTCTGGAATTTGATCGCACGCTCTTTCTACATCCCACGTCCAACCACCCTCAGTGTGAGCGACAGGCGCCGACCAGATGTTGCGCCAGAATGAGGTCATGGCTTCATCATCCGGTAGGCGCGTATCGGTGACACCTTGGTCAGGGTGTTCCCAACCTCGGTATACCCGCCTCTGATCGCTTTGGAAAGTGCGATTCAGGGTATATCTCTCGACCCGGCACTTGTATCTGCGAATACGGCTAGCCCATGCTGAGACCTTCTGTTTCAGGAAGTCAATGCGCTCAGTGACGCGCGCCTTATAATCTTGAGGGCTGATATCAGTCCCCAAGAAAGCGCGCCTCACAAAGCGCATGACTCTAGGGCGAGTGTTGCCCTCCCTGAAGCAGAGTAGTTTGCCAATGAGTGCCCGAGCCCCATCAATACGACGTTCGATCCTGCACTGCCATGCTGGTGCGGTAGGCTTCGGTCGTGTTGCTGTATCATTATTAATAAACTTTACATTAGCAACACGACATGCCGCAACAGCCGCGCAGTACAGAATCGAATGTGTGTCGGAAAGGTCTTCGCTGCTGTCAAAATAACTCGGCAGCAGTGAATCCAGGGCACCCATTAGCGCTTTGTTCTTATTTTTCATGGGCAACCGAGGTAACCGCGGTCTAAACTCGGGTGGTGAAGATCTATATTCCCGAATAGCACTCTCCAAAGCACTCCTCAATTGTTCACTACACTGGGTACTTACATGTGCAGCCCCGCTATCCTGTCCCTCACCAGCCTGAGTGGGCTGCAGCGAAATTGCATGAGCAGTTTGCGATTGTGCTGGAGCTTGCGGTGAGGGGGGGGTAGCGCGGTTACATTGCAGTTCAGAGCGAAGCCGATCAAGCACGGCGCTGTCCAGCATGTGATTACGCTGAATAACCCGCACCTGGTCCGACAGTCGCTGAGCCGACACATTGTGAGCTGGTTCAAGGACCTGAAACAAAGCATGCATCCTAGCACGGTACGCGGTCATGTTGGTTCCACCCTCAGTAGCCCCTAAGTATGCGCGCATGACATTTTCATTAATGGATGTTGTCCACCTCATGCGCGACACACTACCGCCGGATGCGGGGACCCTATCAGAAGCCGGTGGGCCTCGGGATCCCAAGCAAGTCGGTGGCCGGCCTCTCCCACGACGATGTACTGGTGGTGGCGACGTCGGCGGGGAGAAAAACTCGTCGCTCGAACTCGACGCAACTGCAGCATTGGGCGTGGTCCCGGGTGGCTGCGAGGCGGAACTGAGCGACGAGTCCGGGGGTGATGTTTGTGCGTTCCGTGCTCTGGATCGTGTCAGCATTCTACATTATTAATTCGTCCAATTTCTTTTGTAGTCTTTCAGGCATCTATTGACAGGTTGTGTCAGTTATGTTTCGGACTGTTTTGATTTTCTTTGTTTGTTCTTTCATGGTTTCTTGTTCTAATTAGTTTTCACTATGGTAAATTTATTGAATTAAATCGAAAATTCTGTTGAAATCGGTTTTATAATATTTATTTCGGCAAAAATGTAACGGCGAAAAAATATGATGTATGCTGACATTCAGGGTTGCCAGGTTATTATTATTATTATTATTATTATTATTATTACATATTATTATTTAGATATCTTTGTTCTTAGAAATTACTAAATTAGCTTATGGGGAAAAAGGCTCGTTTGCTGGTCACAACTTACAAACCGCATTATAAATCTGTGTTTTCAGTATTTGTTGTTTAAATACACTATAATTATAGTACATAATATACCAAAATTTCAAATTCCTAACTAGTTTAGTTTTTGAGATAGACCCTCTAACAAAATTGGTCTAAAACCGACAACTTAGACGGCTTTCCCCCATTTCTTTATTTTTGTAGCTAAATATATATTTGAACTCCACTTAATGAGCTCTAGACAATGACACCCCACATGCCAGGGTAAAAATAAAAAAGTGTGTGTGTCAGCACCGACGCACGACTGGAGTTTACTCCTTAAAACGTCGTAATGCATTCGCGGCGCTCGCTGCGTCTCGGCGCCGCTCGGACCCGATCGGTACGCGCTCGGCTTCCCGAAGCGAAAGCTCTTTCGTATTCGACAACTCAAGCGAAAACCAACCTTATTAACTCAACGTTAGGGTAGAAATTTGCATCGTTGTGAAAAACGTAACGCGGGCATTCGACAACTCAAGCGAAAACCAACCTTATTTACTCAACGTTAGGGTAGAAATTTGCATCGTTGTGAAAAACGTAACGAGGTCATTCATAAGTAGATTTTACTCCTCGAATTTTTCTCACACCGGGCGCCTAAAATCGATTCTTAAGGAGTAAACTCCAATAAACTCCAATAAAAAAATAAAATTTTATGTCGACTCCTTTTCCATATAAGTATGGGAGTCCCCTTTATTTTATTATTTTATTTTATTTTACACAATATGTGAAACTTTCAACTGTCTATCTATTACGGTTTACGAGATACAGCCCGCTGACAGACGGACAGACAGCGGAGGCTTAGTAATAGGGTCCCATTGGCACCCTTTCGGTACGGAACCCTAAAAATATTATAAATAAGCAAATTAATAAATGATAAAACAAATTAATAATAATATCGTTTTACTGGAATACTTTAACTTCTGGAGTACGGAACCCTCGGTGCGCGAGTCCGACTAGCGGTTGGTCGGTTTTATTTAATAAAATATAATCAAATTATCTATTTAGGGTTCCGTACCCAAAGGATGCCGACGGGACCTTATTATTAAGCCTCCGCTGTCCGTCAGTCAGCGGGCTGTATCTCGTAAACAGTAATACATAGTTGAAATTTTCACAGAGTGTGTATTTCTATTTCCGCTATAACAACAAATAACTAGTGGTTCGCCCCGAACTGAGACCTCGCGGTATCCCATAATTCCCATAAGGTAGTTTTAACTATATTATATTGTAATTAAAACGCGCCGAATCTGATGACGTCAATCGTCATCTGCTTTCGTGGATGGGATGCATATTTACAATATTAAAGACAGCGCCATCTAGTAACAGTATAGTGAAGTTTCGTTAAAAACATTGATGCCCATTAAAACTCAAATAATTTCGTTTCTTTATAATATTTATCTAATCTTAGTATTTGTTGTTCAAGTACAGAATATAACTCAAATTATGTGTAAGTTTCAAGTTTTAAAACAAAGTGGTTTTAGAAATCTAGCCTCGAATACAATCTCCACTTTGAAAGCCCCCCATTTCGTATGGGAGCCCCTTAGGTACATGGCGCCTACTAGGTGAAGCTAAAGCAATGGAGACTCTTAACACCTGCACGTGACATCAATCTCAGTGAGGCCCAAACATACTAGGTAGGATAACATAAAACACTGTTCCCTCTGCACGTTTATTTTATCGTTCATATATTTAGAGGTACTCTGATGTACTTGCTGAGTTCTCGAGCAAGTACCGAGCGTAGCCGCTAGATGGCGGTGACGTTGAAATACGTCTAGGCTGGCTCCGTTTCTCAAGGTTATTTCAAGCCTTAATTTTTTCCGTCTAGCCCCCTTCCGCATCGCGCGATAAGGAACTACGTTCCAAAAATCCGAAAGTTAAAAGATCTGTTGCAAAAACGGAGTTCCTGAAACGTGGTTCTTCTACGCATCTCATTTGATATGATCTCGCAGGGATAATTTGAGCACAGCTCTCTCCATCACCCGCTGAGCGATCCTGAGCCTTCTTATGACTTATGAGGCTTACAGTTAGCGAATATGTTTCGAATCCATGAGTGCACACTGGCTACACGCACTGTTTGAACGGTTCGACTTGCTCTGCAGTTTATCAAAAATCGCACACTTTAACCTTAAGTATGTATTTATGGATTTTTGTAGCTTTAAAATCTAATCATAATAATTTATGCTTCACAAGCATAAGTCGTATTTCGTTCCATTAAAATTTATATTATCGAGTCATACGCGCAATAACTCAGTTATTGCTGGCACACACGCCTTTATAGCGATTTTATAAGCATCATAAGATACTAGTAAAAGTTTATTTTTCCTTTATACCAAATAAACGTTCACTCGATCTAATTTAAATGAAATTACCTAAATATAAATTTATCTTTCTCTAAAATTAACACTGCATGTCGCAGCTCTACCGGAGTAGTTTTCCACCATTTAGAGGAACTTGATTTTCCCTTTCTATCTTACGCGTACATTTACTTAATAAAATTATTATTTACTAGAATAGAAGGAGGCATAGCTAGTGTTTCTACAATTTTATACAAAACAGAGTAGTAGATATGTTGAAGAATCTGATAACGTTAAGTCATTTTCAGAATTTGGCGACGACTAAAGTTGCTGTTCTCATGGGCTCATCGTATAAACGCAAATTAAGCTTTGATCATACTAGCGTTTTTCGAAACGCGAAACAACATGCGCTGCGATATTCGTGTCTCATCTTTTAAACTTCACTGTGATTTAAGGATCAGTTGTTAGATACTACTTTAACTACTTCATCAACTGATACGTCCACAGCTGGACAGAGGTCTCATCCAGCTGGAGGAGGTCAACACTTCGACACTTTAAGGTCACTTCCACAGGTCTCATCCAGTGGCTCCTTGCAACTCTTCTAAAGTCGTCGGTCCAACCAGTGGGGGGTGTGCTATGGATAAGTTTTTACATAAAATGTAATAAATAGAGAAACTAACCTCACAAAAAATATATTGACCGTGTAATGCGTGGACTCAACCGTCTTCACAGCGTCGGGTGTTGTGTGGTTGTAATAGTATTTCGCGTGGGCGACGGCCGCCACCGCGGCCATTCGGTGCGACTTTCCCATCGCCCAGCCGAGCGGGCTGCGCTGCGCACTCGCGCCCGCGCTCGCCACCACACAGAAGTAGCACCAGCGGCACCAGCCTCGCCAGCGATCCACAACCGCACCGCGGCGTCGCCCGTGCGACTGCCGCGTCTGCCGCTGCGTACGACTGTCGGCCGTCTGGCGAGATCCTTTCTCTAACTGAAGCTTTTTATTTTTCCAGTACACTGTTACTTGATATCTGTCGGCAACACAGGCACTATCAGCTCGGTCCCGTTACGCCACTTTTAAGGCACATCTGTAACAATATAAGTAATGGTCTTAGTGGTGAAACCGTAGTATCTTTCGAGTTTTACCGACAGCTCAGCGAGCTTGCGAAGCTGAATTGGGAATGGGCGCGGCATAGGTATGGTTCGAAGAACTGATGGTCGTTGGGGCCCAAAGTGCCGAAGTGGCGATTTTTCACTAGGAAACGCAGTGTTGGCAGACCCTCCACTAAGTGAACCGACGACGTCCGACGAGTCGCAGGGAGTCGCTGGATACAGGCGACGTAAGACCGAGACCTGTGGAAGTCCACGAGACCTTTGTTCAGCAGAGGACGTCCATAGGTTGATAAGGAAGAAGAGAAGATCCTTCAAGTTTCAGATCATAAACCATTGTTACTCTTATACTTTTTGTTTAAGCAGTGATACCCTAGTACCTAGTTAGGATTGTCTCATATTCGGGATCCCGGGAACGCATCTAACCAAATTAAGTATCAAATGTTTCAAGGGCGAAGGAAAACATCGTGAGGAAACCTGCTAGCCTGAGAGTTCTGCATAATGTTTTCAAAGGTGTGTGTCTGCCAATTTGCATTGGGTTCGCGTGGTGGACTATGGCTTATAACCATTCTCTGAGAGGAGAACTGCACTCAGTAGTGAGCCGTTGATGGGTTGATGATGATGATACTTTTGTACATGTTATGTACATTGAAATTATTTATTAGTTGCCCGCGACTTCGTTTCCGTGGAAACATTTTGCCGTGATGATCGAGCATTAGCGACGTCTCCAAGCCGCATAACAGGTCATTAATAACCGAGTAAAATTACTAAGTTGTCCTGAAGTCGGCGTCACTTTGCTAAATGTATTCATGTAGCATTCACTAGAATACTAATGAGGACGTTTAATTGCTATTATTGTTCTTTAAAACGTTAAAGATGTTGATCACGCGCCATTCAACACTGAAATGCGCTTAAAATGCTGAAACTAATTTGTAGGTAAGTAAATACTTTTATCTACTCCAGCATCGAAAAGTTCCAATTTCGAATTTGACAGCTGAATCGAAATGAACCCTCTTTCGGTTTTGCTTCTCATTTCGATGCAGCTCGTTGTATGGGAGCTGAATCGAAATGGTTATCTTCTTAAAATAGGATACCTAAAGCTAAAGCTCTGACTTCTGGCACTTTTGTACCGTTGATACGACAGAGGCGCCACCGGCGGCTGGTGGCGGCTTACGGAGTTACTTTTTGCTACTTTATTGAGCCTACGGCGTATTTTGTTAATGATTTTATTTCTCTTGTCGTAGATAAAATCTTGTATGCAACTGAACGTAATTAGTCATTTTAATTCTCGTGCTATCCTATTTTGATACTCGGCAAGCCTCGTATCAAAAAACAGCACTCAAATTAAAATGACCCTCATTACGATGCAGTTGCATAAATAGCTATTATCATTGACTAGATGATGCCCGCGATTTCGTCCACGTGGATTTAGTTTTTAAAGTCCCTCGGAAACTCTTTGATTTTCCGGGATTAAAAGTAGCCTATGTCACTCTCCAGGTCCTCCACTATACCCATGCAAAAAATCACATCGATCCGTAGCCCTATGTTGCGTTGCGTTGACAAACCAACAAACAAACACATTTTCGCATTTATAATATTAGTAAGGATGACTTGATGTCGATAGACCTTGACTGCAATCTCACCTGGCGGTAAGTGACGATGCAGTTGAGGATGTTTGCATCACATGATAGCTCTTGTTAAGAATTAAAAAAAAAATTTGTATTATTATATGATATTTGTGTAAAGAAACTTGTGTGAATGAGCCGTATTTTAGTTAACAGTTTAGTTTTGTAAATAGGCCACGTTTAATAATAACGTAATACGTTTCAGTAATAAACGGTGAGTGCTAAAACTTTCAATCGTTAACCTCTTAAGAATAATTATGTCCTGATTAAGGTTGTTAATTAAAATTCTCTATGGCTAGCAAGTACCAAACGTGATGCCGTGACTTCGTCCGCGTGGATTAAGGTTTTTGCATTCCTACGGGAGCTCTATAATTTTCCGGGACAAAATGTAGCCTATGTGCTATTCTGATGTAGCTATTACATTTTGAAGTTTCATCAAAATCCGTCCAATAGTTTTTGCGTGAAACAAACATCTATCCTCACAAACTTTCGCATTTATAATATTTGTAGGAATAATAGGAATAATAATATAAGTAGGAAGTAGAATGCTGCCTGAACACATTATGTTCAGGCTTTGAACCTTCGAAAACAGTTTTCTGTGATCGACGCTCGTAACAAATCTAGTGGCATAATTACGGTTTATGGAGTATGCAATAAGTATTTATGTAGTTTTTCTACGAATTTTAGGCCTACTTGCACCAAACTGCTTAATCATGTTTCGGCTTTGCATCCGGATGCCCACAAGCAATGTAATAGCTACATAATAATATTGTAAAATGATTATTTTGAAAAGAGCAACTGCTGAGTTTCTTGCCGGCTCTTTTCAGCAGAATCCGCTTTCCGAACTGGTGGTAGAGTCATGACGTGTCATAAGAGCCACAGGTTGGTCTACGACTACGTGAAATAAATAATTTTGAATTTTGATTTTTTTTTTTAGTTAAATTTTGTAATGCTGTGACTTTTTGACAATACTATTTCAGAGTTGACATGAGAAGAACAGGTCTAGAAAATTTAACTAAAACATGATTAGGAAAGCAGTTTTTGTGAAAGTCGGCCTTAATATAGATTATGCGAACTAGGTAGTTTAAACAGTCTTTCTCTTTAATGCTTCCTATTCAGTAGCTCGCGAGGATTTCTTAAACTCTGGGCTAGAACTTGACTCTAGACAAAGGGCATTTTAAATTCTGCAGCGATTAAATTGAATGACAGAGAGGCAAAAAGGGGCATTGAAGTTTTTAGTTCTTTTTAATAGGCTACAATGAAACGCTTAGTAAAAATGTTTGAATCATATCCATAGATTTATTTATCGTCGGATAGAAGCAGGCGTTACTTTGCGGAATTCCGTGATATGCAAAGGAATAGAATGAATTCCTTTGCTATAATCCGCCAACACACAACATAGCATTGCGATTCATTGTGGAGTCAACATCTCCTGATGAAGCTCCGGTATCGGAGCGAAACGTACGTCGACTGTGTAAAAATTGGCGGATTATAGCAAAGGAATATTACTTTATCTTTGAATTATGTATGTATTTATTGTCGTGTATTATTTTAGTATTCAAAGATTGAACTGCAAAAAAAAAGGGATTGCAATAGGGTATTTTACTCTGTTGACTACTAGAAAATTTACTATATTCAATCGATGTACCAAAAAAAAAGTATTTAAAATTTATATTTTAAATTTCCGCGCGTAAACGCTAGGCACCATATTGTGATGATGTCGTCTGTATAGTAAATTCGTTCGCTCAAATGGTTGGCGCCCCTTGTAAAGCCGACACAAAGTGGCCGCCGCCCACCGGTCCATGCCGAATGTAGCGACATTTGTGACCCGCTGTGTTTTTTAGTACGTCGCGTTAAATTTTTGTGTGTTGTATTGTGATATTATGTATGTAAAGTGATGATTCAGATCTAATACTACCAGTATTTTGATTTTGTGTTGTTTCATTAATCTAAAAAATTGAAATAAATTAGGTTCTAAATGATTAAATAATGTATTTATTTATTTTTACAGTTTCTAAAATATCTTGTACTTGTACTGCAAACTATTTGAGCGGATGAACTATATAGACTACTGACATTATGACGTAGTGTAATGGCGGGTACCGTTTGACGTTTCGCATATTTGTAGCATAGATAAAAAAATGAAACTTTGAAATTATATTTTATTTCAAAGTTTCACTTAAATAAATAAATTATCATAATTAGATATTTTTAGATTATTTCTCACTAGGAGTAAAATACCCTATTAAATACGAGTTAGACGCGATGTGAGCAAAAAATTAAACTTTATTGTTTTGAAAATAAACTTTAATAATAAATGTACCAAACAGGGGTTTGAAAATTTAAAAGAAAACTATTTAAATAAAGAGATATTGAAGACCGTTTTATTTAAACTAAATAATAAAAAGTCATGGTTTATGTAGTGTGGTAGTCTTTGGAATTTTTTGTATCGAAAAAAATTCATTCCAAGCCTGCTTCAATTTAGAAGCGAATGTTGATTAAAAACCCTAAAGTAAATTGAAGTCTTTGTTGACTTTATTCAAATAAAAAAAATATCCCTGGATTTTCGTAGCAATATTACGATCTTTTCAAGCTAGCAGTAGGTATACAAAATATGATAATTATTAATGCTCTAAATCTTAACATACTTAATGTGTCAAACAAAATTAATTAAAGTGTTTCTCTGTGATTTTTAAAACTAAATTATACTAGTGGTTCGCCCCGAACTGAGACCTCGCGGTAACGGTATCCCATGATTATTCATTCAATCGATACATGACGACCAAAACTGACATTATTATTATTATGCCCGTTTTCACCAAACATACGTAAATCATCCCCTATGTAGGAGTCTCTTTACGTAGGTAGCTCCAAAACACAATCCTAAGTCCTAACATCCGTCCCAATGTCCTTTTAGGTGTCCCGTACAGGATCGTGATAAAGAAGTTGACAGTAATCATCACATAACTTATCATAGGTAGCCCGTAAAGGTTAGGGAACGTCAGTGAAAACATTGAATTATTATGTAGGTACTAACGAGTGAAAACGGGTTAGGGGCATCTGTACAAATCGTCATCTATCGACGCGAATAGAAAATATACAAAATGATATTTAACTAAAGAATAATTTTAATTGAATATGTTATTATATTATGTACCTAAATAAATTACATTTTGATAACATACAAGTTTTTGGGATAAATCGTAGTCGTAACTCCTAGTTCAATGGAATAGTTAATGACTGCGCCATCTATTAGCATTATTGTGAAGCTATGTGAAATTTACTGATGCTCATTAAAAATTAAATAATCTCGTTTCTTTATAATATTCATATAATTTTAGTATTTGTTGTTCAAGTACAGGATACAAGTGAAGTAAGAAAATAAGTACAACTTGAAAATATATAGAAAATTTTCCCAGAGAGCATCTTCAAGCGAGCGTATTAAATCGCCACTTTGGAAGCCCCCCATTTCGTCAATTTTAGGAAAAAAATTAAAAAAAAAATACGGTTGTACTCTGTTCCAAATTGTCTTTAAAATGATACACAGAAAACCTATGAATCGCAAATAAAAAAAAATTTCTTCGCATTCGCTTCTATGAAATAAAGATTTTTATAACTTTTTAAGCCATTTTCGGCTGGAGGCCATCGGTTTACATATTATATCTAAATTTGAAGTAATTACGTTCAGTAATTCAAAAGTTATAAGGCTCTGACAGACGGACGGACGGACGGACGGACGGACGGACGGACGGACGGACGGACGGACGGACGGACGGACAAGTGCAAATCGCTCTAGTAAACTCAGAGACCTCGCTTCGCTCGGTCAACTATCAAAATGTTATCAAAACTCAAAAAAAAAAATACCAACTTTGTAAAACTAATTTTTAGGGATCTTTAACATTCGTTACTTTTATCCGGGCACTAAAACTTTAGGGAACAGGATGAAAATTTAACAAACTTTTGTCTGTTCGAAATTGCAGTTTCGAAAGGTAAATCGCTACACAAAAAGTTCGTTAGCACTTTTATTTGCTCGTAAAAGTTGAATTTTAGCTTTTATAGTCGAATCATTTTGAACCTACCTTAACTTACTTTTATAAATAAATATTTATAAACTTAAATCTCCAAGTGAATATTGAATTGAATTGAAGTGAATGGAAGAACAAATAAAATTGTCTAGTTAGTCTTTTTCAATAGTTATAATATGATCGATCATTCACAAATAAAACATTATATTAACATGTATACCATAATAATTATGTTCACGTCCACGTCGATATATCCAACAATTATAGTAGATATTTTATTACCATTTTTATCACCTAATGCTCAAAAGCATCCTTAAAATTACTAATCTCTTAAGTGGTAATAAGTAATAACATGTAATAATATTATAAAAAAGAAAATTTATGTACCTGCGAATAGCATACATTCACATAACTACGTAGTGTCATTTAGCGAAGAACTTTTCAACATAGCAGTTGATTTATGTTATGACGTACTCTACTCAACTCTACCTTACGAAACGAGTAAGCTCACGAAACGATCGCGGAAAACTTTACGACCGAAAGCGTGTACGTCCCTCGCCGTCGGGACACGAAAACTGAATGAAGCTACCGCCCTGGCGTTTCCCCACAAACATTTGTCGCCAACATTTGCCACCAACATTGGCCCGAGTCCCGACAGTCATCCCCGACAGCGTCAAATAAAGCGCATAGCCTTGAAAACCGAACGGGTTTTAAACTTTATTTCCAGATCGGAGTGCCGAAATTGAATAACTTCTGCGGATAAATCTATAAATGGATGTACGAAACTGTGACTGAGCGAGTACGTTCATTTCACATTTATTTTTGGTACGCTGAAAAGTTTTATATGAAATTGAATTCCACCTCTATGCTGGTATTTATTTGATAAAATCGGACGAAAACTGTAGCCATGCCGTATTACTTACTTTAACTTAATTGTGCTCTAGTTAATGTAAAACTCTAATCCTTTTTTTTGTTATTTGTTATAAACAAGTTTTTTAACAAGTGGTAACTAAAGCTTGTTTCAAACTAGGGCGAATTTCGTGCGGGAAGTGAGATGTAAATTTGCGCAAATCGCCGCAAATGTATTCATATCCGACTAGCCGAAAGGAATTCTTGGCTACCTACCTAGTGCACAGGCTCCAATAAGGCACTGATAGTCTGAATGGCTGCCACAGCCTGAAACGAACTGATGACATGTAGAAGGCCCTTCCAGCGTCGCATCCGTGTCCGTAATTTATCTGCCACGTATAATTTGAATAACTTCAACGCAAGAGAGAATAGTCATCTTCTAGGCCAGCTATACTCAACCTGCGACCAGCGGGCCGCATTCGGCCCGCCGCGCCGGGCTTTTGTGGTTGGCCCTTATGGACTATGGTGTTACTTTATTTTTTGAACCATTTTGAATATCGCGCCCATGAGAAAAATTTAGAGCGCGCTGAGTAAGTTTAGTTAAAAACGGGCAAAACTCGGGGGTTTGAAATTGTAAAGTAAGATAACTATACCGAGTGGGTATCGTATGAAAGGGCTTTACCTGAACATTCTAAAACAGATTTTTGGTTATTTCTATACATAATACGTTTTGATTAATCGTGCAAAATGTCGAAAAAACCGTTCCCCCCTTATCTCCGAAGTTTACCAACCGAAAAATCAGAAATAATTATGTTAAAAAGAGGTTTATGTATATTTTACAGGAAAAATAAAACCAATGTTCTAACTAGCATAATAAACCTCTACAAACAAAGTTAGTTGTGTCAAAACTAACTAATCTCGCCCGGAAAATTGCAAAAATCGCGAAAACCTAAGAAATCTTTACCAAATTTTTGCGGCCCGCGACACCACGACTAACCCGTGTTTGTGTCCCTATGAAAAAAAGGTTGAGTACCACTGTTCTAGGCAATCGCGCTCTAACATAGAATCATCATCCCTTCCATCAGGCATGTTTGTTGTCTAAACGCAATAAAAAAAGAATTACATTATATGTATTATAATACAATTATAAATTGTCAAATTCTAGTACCAATACATAAAATGTAATACCGATTTTGTAAATATCTGATAATACCTATTTTATCGGCCCTAAATTTCTTTTTCAAGTAGTTAAGTGTAATGATAAAATAATGTTGACAAGTGATAACGTTATCGAATCTAAAATATTTTATTAGGATATCACAATTCGTTACTATATTATCGTATGCAGTTTATTACCGCAAAACAAAATATCAGCACCTGTTTTAATACTGGCAAAAATAAAGTGCATGCGAGCGTACGTTTGATCAAATATTCACACAAAGTTGGCGCTAGTTGGCCATTTGATTCCAGCTTTGGAACTTTGTTGTCACTCCGCCCGTGGCCGTCCCTCACGCCGCAAGGTATGTACGTGTTCGTTCATAGCCTTATGTCACGCGATTTTCCACCTTATTCCAAGGTCTTTTAAGTGCTAAAGTCCGTGACACACATGCTTGTAGTACGCATCGTAGCGTGCCAGTGGCTGGCAATTTGGACCTATTATTATATATTGATGTTTATTTTTAGTAGCTTTAATATTATGCTTGCATTTAGTCAGCCAGGTAATAGCAAGCTGTTTTGTTTGCTCTGTTCGTCATCGGATTTTGTGGTTCACAAACTGATCAGTCGTGGCGGCGCGGCGATCGAAACGTTTCTAGACACAGGCATACATTTGATTCATTTGGTTTCCTCTTTCCTACAAAACAAAAATTTACGAAACCGGCAAGATTAGACATCTGAGATTAAAATCTAAGTAAGTGACGGTTTTTACCATAGTACCAAGGTTCACATTCTCATTGATGCGATGATATTATGTACTTTTTTTTTGCCAGTTTGTAGTAATTGATTGTTAGATTTATTTACTGGCATATATACCAAAAAAGGAAAAAGGAACTAAGAATGGCACAAAATCAAAAGTTTTACACATGTCTACTTGTTGGATAAAAAAAGTGTGTGTGTCAGCTCCGACGCACGACTGGAGTTTACTCCTTACAACGTCGTAATGCATTCGCGGCGCTCGCTGTGTCTCGGCGCCGCTCGGACCCGATCGGTACGCGCTCGGCTTCCCTCGGAAAGCTCTTTCGCATTCGGACTCAAGCGAAAACCAACCTTATTTACTCAACGTTGGGGTAGAAATTTGCATCGTTGTGAAAAACGTAACGAGGTCATTCATAAGTAGATTTTACTCCTCGAATTTTTCTCATACCGGGCGCCTTATATATGAAAATCGATTCTTAAGGAGTAAACTCCAAAAATATTTACATTTCTTGCGTGCAATGAAGTATATAAAAATACTGATTTTGGACTTATTAGCTTGCCAGTCCCTACAAAGCATGTGTATCATGGCCTTTATGCTAACCGTACCCTAATCTGATTTCAAAAGATTTTATACCCTGCTGTGGTGGTTTTGATCCTATTTTTAAAAACAAGCTTTTAAAATCACAGGGTATATTGTTGTCACTGTATCAATATTCGACTTGACTTTACGTACGAGGGAAAGAACTGAAAGGTCGCTGCTTCGACCCGTTAGACTTAATAAATATGCTTGTTCGACACGTATAAGCTTGCAGCTGTCTATGAATATGGCTATGAATTTGATCGCAAATTCTGATTAGAATATCCAACTCAGTTGCTGTTTTTAAGCTATTGCATAGCTTTTATCGCGGGCTTTGAACTAGGACAAACAGTTAGAGCGCGGCGACCGAATCAAGAAATTCCGTAACGAAAATAAACCTAACACCGTCGTTCAGTAAGCGTTCAACATTTTAGAGGTTCACAAGTAGCTCTGTTTGGCGCAGTGGGCGAGCGGCCGCTTTCTTTACCGTATGGTGTATGATGTCGCAAGTTCGAATCTCACTCGCGAATTAGTGACAGTGCGCTTTTCTTGTTTGTTTGTTGGAACAAAGTTCCTTATCGCGCGTTGCGAAAGGGGGCTAGACGGAAATTAAGACCATAAGTTGTACCGACACTTTCGACACTTTTTGATGGCCTAAAAATATCTTATATAATAATTTCAACAAGTTGTGCATCGCTCCCGTGGGTCAATTGGCCCGCGCGCGGCCGCCAACCGAAAGACTGGTGTTTCGAGCCCACCCGGGGGCGCGCAATGCTATTTTCATTTTTTATTTTATAAAATTATTTTTTTAATTTTAATAAAAAAATGTATACCCGAATAATTATTTTCTTTATACCTCGAATAGAACTTGAAATAAATATTTTTATAACAATAACTTCGTTCGCAGGGGATTTCGGGGGCGATTAATCGATCTAGCTAGGTTTCATTTTTAGAAAACGTCGTTTTATCCATATTTTCAGGCAATGAAAAACCCCTACAAAATCATTAGAATACGAAGGTAAATTTCACCTTCATCTATAAATTTCTATTAGCTCAGTTAGGATTAAGAAGACCCCGATTCGAGTCCAGACGATTATTTTTCCCCCTATGAATTTTATTATTATTATTATTTATTTTTAAGCTATTGCATAGCTTTTATCGCGGGCTTTGAGCGCGGCGACCGAATCAAGAAATTCCGTAACGAAAATAAACCTAACACCGTCGTTTCAGATCGGCGGACTTCGGCACGGTGTTTGTGTGCGTGCGACTAGAAAATGCTATGCAATAGCTTTACCGCGGCAGTCCCCGAGTGCCACACGTATTATTTTTATTACCTATATGTTTTTTTTTTCTAAATAGGTATATAATTTTCAAAAAACACGATTTACCAAAAAAGAACGAGCAAGGCTCGGTCACCAAGGTACTTTATATTCACAAAGATTGCTTGAAAATCTCTAAAATCAAGGAACCAAGAATATAACTTTAAAAACAAATATAATTATTTTACTATTTTGTTTGCAGTTGCAAATAATTATAGGCAAAGCATAGACAACGAAGAGCTAAATCGATAGGTGCCTTTTTTAATATCTATACATAATAAAACAGAAACGAAAGCAATTCTGTACATGAAATAGATTCAAAAAAGGGTTTTTGCTTCTAATTGTGTTCAAGATACAGATATCAAAACAGAAGGTAAATTTTTTTTTGTCTGTCTGTCTGTCTGTTTGTTTGTCCTTCTTTCACGTAAAAACTACCGCACAGATTTCTACAAAATTTTATACCGTGGTAGCTTATTACTCGGGTCAACATCTAGGCTACTTTTTATCCCGGAAAATCAAGGAGTTCCCGAGGGACTTTAAAAACTAAATCCACGCGGACAAAGTCGCGGGCATCAGCTAGTTTAGAATAAAAGATAGATATCAGCGTAATACATTTGCAATTGAAAGTTTGAACCGTCGCCCTTTCATATTAGAGTCAGTAATATAAATTGACTATTATGCTATCGAGTATAATATCGTTTTATCACCATCATCATCATCATGAGCAACCCATTAACGTCTCACTACTGAGCGCAGGTCTCCTTTCAGAGAAGAATTACAGGTCATAGTCCACCACACTGTGACCACGCTGACCGAATTGGTAGACTTCACACACCTTTGAGATTGAGAACTCTCAGGCGTGCGGGTTTCCTCACGATGTTTTCCTTCACTGTTGAATCATCTGATATTTAATTGCTTAAACGCACATAACTCCAAAAAGACAGGACGCGTGCCCGGTATCGAACCTGCGACCACCCGAACAGGCGATCGCCGTGCAGTCCTAACCACTAGGCTATCACTGCTTCATATCTTCCAGATTAATATCGTTTATTGCTACAATTTTAAGTCCCTGTCCCACATAAAGTCCCGCCATTTCTCAAGATAGCTACTTTTTGTCCGCCATTGTGCGGACTCCGAACTCATTTATTTGACGAGTGACATCGCATTTTCAGTTTGCTTGCCCTTAAATCAAATAATCTTGTGGCCGACACACATCTGACATCACACACATTTTCTTTCTTATTTTGACTTGGAATTGTATGTGACTGTCAAATGCAACCAGACGTATTATTAAGAACTTGTTTAATTTGTCACAACAAATCAATTAACATAAGTAATTACTAGCTGACCCAGCGAACGTACCGCCAACAAAAATATTTAGGGGTGCGTCACCCTTGTCATTTAGGGGTATGAAAAATAGATGTTGGCCGGTTCTCAGACCTACCCGATATGCACACAAGATTTCATAAAAATCGGTCCAGCCGTTTCGGAGGAGTTTGGCAACAAACACCGCGACATGAGAATTTTATATATTAGAAGATGTACTACTATAGCGCCTAACCTATAGAGCCGATTTTGATGGATGAGGTGTCAATCGATTCGTTGGTATGGTTCGGGTGACATAGACTACATTTAATACAACAAAATCAATATAACGAATATTACATCCAATTTTCCGTAACCGGGTTAAAGTTTTTAAACTTTCTTCTTGTTTCTTTAGTATTATTCTCCTTTAAATTATTACTTGCCGATAGCTATATGCACAGACAAAAGTAAAGTCTCCTTTTCATTCGGGACTCGTTGCAACAATGCTCCGATGTAGGAATTTCAATCTTTCTTATTCAGCTATTGTGGCCGCCATTCAAATAAAGACGCGATGCGTGTGTGAATAGAACGAAAGTTTGCATTTAAATTGGTTCGAATAAACGGGGCACTGAATAAAACCTCGTGAAAAAGTCGGCTCATATCGTATAATAGTTGAAATGGAAATCGATATGGAAGTTTTAATAAGCTACGTGGTTGACGATTCTTCCACTTCTTGAAGTGTATTCAATCCTGGTATCATAGTGGACAAAGACTTTTATCTGTTGAAAGAGAACTTTAAAGCTTTAAAGGATATAGGTGCTAAAAAGTAGGAAGAAATGAAGTTTTTGTGAAAAAGCAATTTTCCAACTTTCGCTGATGCCTGCAACTTCGTCCGCGTGGATAAAGGGTTTAATCCCGTGGGAATTCTTTAATTTTCTGGGATAAAATAGAGCCTGTTATTATTAAGCTATTACCAGGTTTCATCAAAATCCGTCTAGTAGTTTTTTCATGAAAGAGTAACATCCATCCATTCTCACAAATTTTTCGCGTTTATAATATTAGTAATATTAGTAGTATATAGTTACAGGATTTTGTTTGGAAAAGACCAACTGCTGAGTTTCTTGCCGGCTCTACTCAGCAGAATCTGTTTTACGAACCAGTGGTAGAATCTTGACTAGTAAGAGCCACATGTAGACCTATATGAAATAAATAATTTCGAGTTTGATTTTAATTTTAGCATATTATATGTATCTATAGTTGTATGTGGGTCATATTTTACAAAAACGTTGTATATTATTATAGACCCCTGTAATCCAAAGTTTATAACTAGGTATTTTCGTAACCAGCTACGAAATAATGTAAATCTAAAATGGTTCCTCCAAGCAATTCTGGTTAAAACTGGTTAAAATTTTTATAAAAATATGGTGTTGCTGTCTTCTTCTACTTCTTTATCAACCTATAGACGTCCACTGCTGGACAAAGGTCTCCTGCATGGACTTCCACAGGCTTCGGTCTTGCACCGCTTGAATCCAGCGGCTCCCTGCGACTCGTTTGATGTCGTCGGTCCACCTAGTCCACTTTGCCAACACTGCGTTTCTGTTGCGGTGCGTTTTTGCAGTGTTGCTGTGATGACACCATATTTTTATAATAACTCAATTTTATTTATTAATTTTCTTGCCTCAATTTAATACCTAGTAACTATCTCATGTCTCATAAAAAGTTACCAGAAGTATCGTGACATAAAACGGTACGTGGCCTTATAGGCGCCGCCGGCCCTTCTTAATAATTCACATACATCGATCAGGTAGGTACTACATAAGTGCCATTGGCGTCCTAGTTATACAAGAAATCTATGAAGGTACTAATTTTAAACTACCTGCTACATCGTAGCGTCGTCCGTAGCTTTGCTACGTCATAGCTAAATTGGCTTCGGCGTAGCAAGACTACGAGACGTAGCAAAAATCCAAACTGAGCTTTTTCTGGTTTCATTAATTGTACTTATTAAAATTATTGAAACCGATAATTTTGAAATTGAAATTAATGTAATCTACTATAATCTAAAAATCACTACAAAGTATCTAGTCTTAAGTAACAGTAAGTAATATCAGTAATTACCAAAAAAAAAACTGAGTGTGAAAATTAGATTCGAAGTCGATGTCGTGTACGCAGAAGGATCTAGGAGTCCACCACAACATTATTCTAAGAGATAATATCTTTAATATTTTATAATGAGACGTGTCATAATATATTATATTATTATTGCATGTCTTTGTCACGCCACATTTGTCACGCCGCGTGGCGGTTCCCCAGCGACTGCCCATGTGACGGACTCGCGCGTCACTTTACATAGCCACGTCAGCGGTCACTGTCTCATTAGCCATGCTTGCCTGGTACTTTGTTGTAGTTTTTTATACAGTACGGGAAAGTTATACAATAAATAAAAAACAACTAAACATTAATTTATGATGTTCTACGTTATGGGAGTGTTTTCAAAATAGTAACAGTTTTTGGATACATGTACCTATACTAATATTATTATTTATTTTTCTTTGCTTAGTATGTACTTGCCAATTGAATCAAAGTATAAATTTAATATTTTTTAAATTGTTATACAAATTAACTATGTAGTTGCAGGTATTTTATTGCTTAACTTTATTGCCTTTAATGGCTATTTTTATCATTAATTATATCTTACAGTTTAGTAGTTACTGAAATATTTTGGCCAGAATTATTAAAATCAGCATAGTATTTTTTCAGGAAAATGTTAAAAAAAACAAACACAACTGTTCCGTTGTGGTAAAAAGATAAGAAAGATAAAAACCTTAAGTTCTAAAACTGCCATTACAGTAAAAGTAACTTGAACTCGAGAGAAAAAGCTACACTATCAGTTTCATTGAAAGCGAAAACTTTAAAACAACGAAAATTTTGTATGACTCGACCCGGATAAAGTTCCTTAATATTAGATCTAGTATAGTGCATTTCATAGTCGAGGAAACTTCGTAACATGCTTTGAATTTTTTATGTAGTAACTTAGAAAAACCGAAAGACCCCGCGTTGTTATTTTGAAAAGGTATTACATAATTGAATATTTGGGGCTTTGTGACATCGACGCAAGGGTTCTCTGTCTATCGATTTATACGTGACTCTAGCAATTACTAAGTTAGTTAAGGCTAGCTTGATCGGCTGTGGTTATTATGGTCTTGGGCCCTACAAAAAAATCATTTTTTTCTTAAAAAAATTCTCAATAGTAGCTAAGTTTTCTTCATCAACCAATGGCGGTGAAAGCTAAAACTTCGACCTTTTCGGAGGTCCGGGATTCGATCCCAGGCACGCATCTCAGACTTTTCGGAGGTATATTATATGTTTTGTGTTTTAAGAAATTAAAAATCAAAATTCAAAAAATTCAAAATTATTTATTTCACGTAGGCCAACCTTTGGCTCTTATGACACGTCATGACTCTACCGCCGGTTCGGAAAGCGGATTCTGCTGAGAAGAGCCGACAAGAAACTCAGCTGTTGTTCTTTTCAGAATAATCATTTTGCAATATTATTATGTAGCTATTACATTGTAATAAGTTTTTTATACTATCTTGGGGCAGCTGGATGCCAAGCCGATTTATCCCATGCAACGTTATTAGAATAGAATAGAATATTTCCACAATGAGGGGAAGTTCCAAAAATGCGTAATACAATTCAATACATGTTAAGACGGACAGACAGAAAGTAGCCCCATTCCCGCCGGTGGCACCCGTTCACGAGCATGACGCATGATCCAGCCGTTGCTTGGCTCAACCATATTAATTGATTTGCTTTAACGATGAAGGAAAACATCCTGAAGAAACCTTGCATGATTCTTCTCTTTTATTCATAGTTCTCCATAATGTTCTCAAGGGTGTGTGAAGTCCGCTAATCCATACTTGGCGAGCGTTGTGCGTATGAAATGAACCTTGCCCACTAGTGGGCCGGCAATGAGTTGAATGGTTGAGATGATACTGTTGATTAAAGCCCTTTTATAACTTAATTGTTAAAAAATGCGTGAGTGTCGTGGAACACTAGGTTGTAACGAAGTTCCTTTTAATAAATTATATTTATGATACCTATTTAAACAATATTATGAAATAATATTATCTTCTAATAATAATAACATTACCTTTTAGAATCAACGCCATCTCTCGCCACATCTTAGAACTAGGGCTTTCGAATACTTACTGATTTTTTCAATACCCTTATTAATACGGGAAATATTTTTTTCAATACCGGGATCCCGGTATTGAAAAATAATTATATGAAAGTCCTATCTTTTGAAGTAAGAGACATGAAAAATCGGCATTTAAGTCATAATTTTAGGTATTAAAAACCTGTATAAGCTTTTTCAGAAAATCACCCTTTCACAGTAGTTCAAAAGGGGGTGAAAATTTGTATGGGAATATTTTGATTTTATAGATATTATTCACTTGTTTGGACGGTAGGGTATTTCTAGGGATCAGCTCAGAAAAGATTTTACGAAAATCCCCCTCAAAAGGGGTAAAGTGAGGGTTGGGATGCTGGATGAAAGTCTTATGAATACTAATACACATACATCTGATAGTTGAGAACCTGAACAGTGACATAGGCTACTTTTATTCTGGAAAAAAAATGAGTGCCGCAGGATTTTTAGAAAACCGTTAGTTTCTTAATAAAAATAATCAACGATAGGAAACTTTTTTTATTCTTAAATCACTTATTGATATCTGCTGCTGCTTCAGGGCTCTTTCTTCCTAAAGTTATGATTTTTCCGAGAGTGATTTTATTAACACACAATGTCTGTAATAGACTTAATAGATTTGTCTTTGTTCTGCGTAGACTTACCAGAACAAGTATGTGCACGGCTCGCGTACCATGTTATATTTTCTCTGCAGTACTCCATTATGACCTTGTAATTTGGGGGTAATTCAACAAAGGCTGATAAGGCTTTTATAGCTCAAAAAAGTACCTTAGAGCTATCCTTCGTATGGCAACATATGATTCGTGTAGGCCGGCTTTCACAAAGCTCAAGGTCTTGCCAATTCCATCTAGGTACATTTTGGAAATATCGAAATTTGTGAAAATGAATATGCATTACTTCAAGGCCAAGCGTGACACAAATTTTAATACGCGATCTCTGAGAGATCCCGATAAACTTATTTTTACTATAGCACCACAAACAGATCCTTTTAATAAAAATTGTTATGCTATGGCAATTAAAATATTCATTAGACATTTTGATTTTTAATTAATAAGATAATTATTATTATTCCGCTTGTATTTTTATACGCTTTTTATTAGCTTCACTTGTATGTTTGTACAATGTTTGTAACCGACTTCTTTGGGCGCGATTTTGACCCACTTTAAACGGCCAGATTTCGCTCAAACTTTGTAGATTTATCGAGGACCGATGACAATACACTAATTTGAAAAAAAAAAACAAAAAAAAGAACTTGTATGTTTGTAACCGACTTCTTTGGGCGCGATTTTGACCCACTTTAAACGGCCAGATTTCGCTCAAACTTTGTAGATTTATCGAGGACCGATGACAATACACTAATTTGAAAAAAAAACAAAAAAAAAGAACTTGTATGTTTGTAACCGACTTCTTTGGGCGCGATTTTGACCCACTTTAAACGGCCAGATTTCGTTCAAACTTTGTAGATTTATCGAGGACCGATGACAATACACTAATTTGATAAAAAACAAAAAAAAAACTTGTATGTTTGTAACCGACTTCTTTGGGCGCGATTTTGACCCACTTTAAACGGCCAGATTTCGTTCAAACTTTGTAGATTTATCGAGGACCGATGACAATACACTAATTTGAAAAAAAGAAAAAAAAACAAGCTATTAAAAATATACCAAACTGAAAAGTAGAAAATAAATAATAGTTTAAAAAAACTAAAAACACGCTTTTTATAGAAAACCAAACTAAAAAATAGAAAATAAATTTTAATAAATTGAAATTAAGAATAGGGTCCAAAAACTTCAATAAATATAAATTAATAATAGTGTAAATAAAAAATATGTATTTTATTTTAAAAAAGCGTGGGGTGCATGGTGTCAATAGTTAAAAATATTTTATTGACAGATATGAGTAGAGTGATTATCATTTTGATAATATCTTAAAAAGCACCCCACGCTTTTTTTAAAATAAAATACATTTTTTTTATTTACACTATTATTAATTTATATTTATTGAAATTTTTGGACCCTATTCTTAATTTAAATTTATTAAAATTTATTTTCTATTTTTTAGTTTGGTTTCTATAAAAAGCGTGTTTTTAGTTTTTTTTAACTATTATTTATTTTATTTTATTTTGTGCAATGTAATTTGAAATAGTTTAAATTGTGTTACTTTGTAAAGATATTGATATAAAATGTTCCTTTATAACATAGTTATACATTTTAACATAGTTATCATCCTTTATAACATAGTTATACTTTATAGCATTTTATATAATATAGACTCCTATAATATTTATACACCGCTACGGCTAATGTGCTGGACTGCAAAATAATTATATTTTCCATCTTGTCGACACACATCTTATAATTAATTCCCTTTTCAACTCTCACAATAGATTCATTATCAATAATAGAAGAAGCTTGGGGTTTAGATACTTTTTTTTAGTTTTAGCCTCCATTTCTTTCTGCTTCCAGTTGTTTTTCAGTTCAAATCAACTCAATATTGGGCTGCAGGCATGGCTGCAGATATTGATAAAAATATGAAAAAGGCCTGGGATCATGGTATTAGCCAATACCGGTATTCCGGTATAGGAAGCCCTCAATACCGGTATTGAAAAAGTCCGGGATTCCGGTATTAGCCAATACCGGGATCCCGGTATTGGAAGCCCTACTTAGAACCATCTCGTAATAAATAAGCGCGCAGCTAATGAAAATACTATCTTCTAATAATGAAAACATTACCTTTTAGAATCAACGCCATCTGCCGCCACATGTCTACACTATAGAAAAAGGGTCGTGACGGAAAATTCTTACACTTTTTCTCGCCTAGCCCTAATCCGCCAAATCCGTACCGTGCGATGAGAAACTTCGTTCCAAAAACTTAACTAATCCATTGCCAGTTTCCATGATCCTAGATTACAATGTAGCATAATATTCAGTATAATAAAAGGTATTTTCATAAAAAGTTATGGGAATATCCCTTTACGCGAAAAATTTACAAAAGCCACTGCCGTCTACAATGTTTTATATTGACGTGGCATGAACATAGCGGAGCGGGTGTATTAATGGCAATTTTGAGCACTATTTCAAACATTATACTTTGTATAGCCCTGGTACAAAGTTTCGCTAATCTTCATGTTGCCTGGTAGAGAGTAAGCGTAAAGCGGCCTTCTCTTTACTCTTTTTATTTGCACCATTAACTTCCCTGGTTTAATACTCAAAGACTTCCATGCATAATATACCAACAATTTTATTCTAATACAACAGTCTACTCGATGGGGATAATAATGGCTAAATCTGTTACAGATGTACTGTACAGAACTGTCAAATTGTCAAACAACATTAACTGGTCTAAATCTCGTGCTATCCCTTTCATAATACTCTCTGTGTAAAAGGATAACAATAAGCTTAAAGCTGTCAAATTAGTTTTGTTTAGAGAGTACAGTCCTGGCCCTAACAGTCAATTTTCAACCACTTCTGACAGTTTTTATTTTGAAAATTTGCCAAAATATCAAGGTTAAAAGTCACTAATAGTGGCTTTTAACCTCACTTGACGTGACGTGTAATTGGCACTCTTGTATGAGTGTTTCAACAGACAACTATTTGGAAACTACCAGGATAGCAGAAAAAGGAGTATCCATTGTTAATTATTTCAAACATCCCTTTCATGCAAACATTTTTCGCATTTTGCAACATTTCAATCGCATTGACGCAATGAATGAATAAACTGCGTATAATGGGACGCTCCCTGAATAGAAAGTAATTCAGTTAAATGCACCTTTTGTAATGGAATACTATACTCGTTGAGGTCGTTGACCTGCCTTACGAGGTTGAGACTTGGTCAGACAGCGACTAATAAACAGTTAATATACTTTTTTTAGCGGTATTAGCTAAGATTTTTTAAGCAGGCTTTGGCCTAAACGTCACTTACCATCAGGTGAGACCGCAGTCAAGAGAAAGATTTTTTGTTATTCAATAACAAGAAAAGTTGAAAAACTGTAATCCAACTACGAAAAATTTGATGCAACATCCGTGACTTTATTTGTATAAAATTTATAGCCTATTTAACTCGGACCATACCTTATAAAGAATCGATTAACACCTCATTCATCAAAATCGTTTTAACACTTTGGTGAAAATAGAATAGAATAGAATAGAAATGTTTTTATTCAAATAAACTTTTACAAGTACTTTTGAATCGTCAATGAGTCTACCACTGGTTCGGAATGCCGTTCCTGCCGAGAAGAACCAGCAAGAAACTCAGCATTATTAGACTAGATAAAGTAGAAAATTTAGAGATTTGAGATAAAGAGCAACTGCCGAGCAGTTGCTCTTTTCAAAATACTTTTACGTTCCACAACGTACAAGTACCACAAAAGCATACGTAATTATATCTAACTAGCGGTCGCCCTCGATTTCGTCCGCGTATAATTTCTGACTTTCTATGAGATTTTAAAATGATAAATTTTCCCGCTGCAAGAAGCCTATCAAAATAGTCCTACCGCTATTTTAAATAAAAATAAAAATCATTAAAGCTTTTCCATTCAAATTTCATCCCCTATTTTACCACCCATAAGAGGGGATTTTTCAAAATAACCTATACAGGTTTTTATTATTTACAGCTAGTCACCTAAAACCCGATTTCCAAACCTCAAACTTAAACTTTCAAATTAAAACTTTCCTATATAAACTATCATCCCCTATTTTACCACCCTTAAGGAAGGATTTTCCAAAATAACTTGTACAAATCTTTATTATTTAAAGTTGATAATCTAAATGCCGATTTTCATATGTCTAACTTCAAAAACATAGGACTTTCATGTAACCTTCGAAACCCCATTTTACCCCCTTAGGGGAGGATTTTCTCAAATTCGTTTCTTAGCTGACACCTACCCTCTAGAAAGAACCTATGTTCCAAATTTCAAGTTAACAATAACAATAATTAAAACTTTCCTATAAAAACTTTCATCCCTTATTTTACCACCCTTAAGGGGGAATTTTCCAAAATAACTTATACAAATCTTTATTATTTAAAGTTAGTAATCTAAAAGCCGATTTTCATGTCTAACTTCAAAAACTTTCATATAACAATCGAAATTCCATTTCACCCCCTTAGGGGGGGATTTTCTCAAAACCGTTTCTTAGCTGACACCTACCCCCTAGAAATAACCTACATTCCAAATTTCAAGTTTGTAGGTTTTATAGTTCCTGAGATTTCGTGATGAGTCAGTGACCTTTCGCTTTTATATATATATATATATATATATATATATATATATATATATATATATATATATTATAATTCAACACATGTTAAGACGGGCAGACAGAAAGTAGCCCCATTGCCGCTGGTGGCACCCGTTCACGAGCATGACGCATGACCCAGCCATTGCTTCGCTCAACTATATTTGAGGGAACGTAACAACCCGCATCGCACGACACCACCGCACAAATGTTAAAGAGAGTGTGACATACTTAGGCTACCCATCTTAAGGCATCGAATTGAAACTAATATTTTATACATACACACATAGGCTGCTAAAATCACAAGTTTTACTGTTTTAGACAGGTAAACAACATGAGATGTTACGAACACTTGGGCGTGACCCGTTCAGGTTGAAAGATGTAAAGTTTGATTTTTAATTCGGTTCCATTATCTTTGAACTTTAAAAATAAATAATAGTTTTTTTAACAAAAACTTGAATCTACGATAAAAGCAACTAAAATGGATACCTCCATAAACCTTAATTAAGCTTCTAAACTAATATGTTCTTACCAACGAACGTAGGTACTACATTTACCTATATCAGTGGTACTTAAATTAACAACTTTTCATAGATTTAGAATTGGTAGTCGCTTCATATGCTAAAGGACATGACCAGTGGAACTATGGACGCTTGCCTAGGTGTCAAAAATTAATGTGCAGCAAAGATTGTTTTATTATTGGAATTGTTATATTCTATAGTTTTCAGATAAAAAAGTTTTAGGGGTCTAAAGGCTCTGAAAACTGAGAAAAATAAAGGAAAGTTTCACGAAATAACCATTTAACAGAGATAAAGTTAGAGGAATGATGAACAGAGGTTCCTATAAAGCAGTGTTTATTTAAAAATGATTTGATGAAAGGAGGAAAGCGGAAGCAATAAACACGCTGTTTTAAATCACATATTTTAAACCAGGGCCTTTTTCGGAATAATAAATTCATAATAAATTAGGCCTTAATTTTTTAATCTTATTGTGAAAGCTCTAATAATGCGCATTTTCCCAAATCGGAAGACAGATATTGGTAATCTCCTTTGAGTCTGCGACAAACTTTTAAAACTCTTACTTTTTTAACTAGAAGCTCTATTTTTTAAGCAGCGAGGTTGCTATATATAAATAGTTTTGTTATAAAAAATAATTTTTAGCCGATTCATGTAAACCGTTCGCGACTACCCTTGGGTTTGGAATTTATTTTTCTTTAAATAGGGATAAACCCTATCCATTAAAGAACAAGTTATCAAAATCAGACGGTTCCGTGAAAATGTAAACACAAAAAAAGTAGATCCTCCTTTTTTTCGTCGGTAAGTATTTTACGACAGTGCAACATAAAATAAGATTAGCAGGCAGTAGGTGCAGCATTCGTCATATTCAATTTGCTAAAAGCATAAGCTGGATTAAAAATAAATATTAGATCCACTAAGTTCATAACCAAAAAGTTTGAAGTCAGGCCCCGGTGACCTAAAAGTAGCATCTAGGCCACCCTCGTCTGGCGCAGAAATAGACACAAATATCTTTTCGAATCCCTATTTGACTTGATTTGGGAACACCTATGTGTAACAAAGACATTAAAATAAAATATTTATAGGTATCAGATGTAGCTTAGAGCTTGTCATCAGCCCAAATGAATATACTTTTGGACATAGGCTTCTTTTGATTAGCGCCAACGTTGCCTATCCTCGGCCTTTCGCAATCGCATGCAATCGATGCCGGCCACTTTCCCGATGACATCGCTTCATATAGCCAGGGGCGCCCTACACCCCGTTTGCCGAGACGCGGTCTCCAATTCTCCACTCGAGGACCTTACGACTCCAGCGGCCATCGGTCCTCTCACAAATGTGACCAGAACCCTGCCGCTTCAACGTGTTAGCCTTGAGAGCTATGTCTGTTCTTTGGCGAATCTTAGATCTTGTACATGACGCTAAAATATTTTATTTCACTTCAATACATCTAGTTTTTTACAAGCTTTTATTTAGTTTCACCTGTCCCGATGTTTGTCATCACTGGTCATCAAATCTTGCAAATTAAATTTGATCCACTTCCCGGTTACCGATTGAGCTGAAATTTTGCATACATGTGTAAATCGCGTGACGATGCAATATTATGATAACATGGTGCTGATCTGATGATGGAGCTGGAAGGTGGTCAAAGGAACTCAGTAAAGAAACGACGTACTCTGGTTCTAGATGATATCCAGGTCTGACGATGTATCCAGCTACTAAAAGCTTGTTTTTTAAAAATAAAATTTTAATTTACACTTGTTTTTTAAATTATGACTGCGAGAAGCAAATTCATCTTATTTGCAATGATTTGTTAAAATTAGTCCAACAGCTGAAATTGACTAATGTATGCTCTTTAACCTTATACCTATTCGTATCCAGGATGCTAGCTATATCTGTATTAAAGTAGTTGTCTCAAAAATGACCCAGGCCCGGCGCAAAAGTCTAGCGACATTTCAAAACAACAATACTCTTTTCTTATAACCCCGTGAAAAATTTTAGGTATCCAAGGTTGAATGCGTTAATACTTGAACCAAACAGTAATTACGATTTATTGTAAAAAAATAATTAGTTTTTGATGTGAACGCCTGCAAAACTTCACAAGGCAAAAATACCACTTTAGCCATCGAATTGAGCATTCATTTTTAAATCTTTTTTAGAAATAGTACACTATTTATACACTTAATTTTAAGATATATTACTTTTGCGCCGTGCCTGGGTTTTTCGTATGAGATTTGATACAGCTCCTTTCATATCAAGACCAGTCAGATCAGTTGCAACGTGGAATGGTACCAGGCTCTTGCATTGACGTAATAACAGCTGAGAACATAAAGTACAATTTTATGAAAACCTTAGGGTGGAAGAGCGTACTTAGATCTTCATTATTTCGCTCATTTTTAAAGATAAAAAGAAATAAAAACAGAGCATTCTCGTAATGTTACCACTAGATCATTTTCATATCTTACTCAAATTGATGGCCCATTGTTAAGATAACGTCTAGCATCCCTACTGAAAAAGTAGAAAATGTGGTTTAGTGTAAAGAATTTATATATGCTGCTGAGTTTATATAAGCATGGACTAATTCAGTTCTGATCTAAGTTCGTTTGTTAAGTAAATCTTCTTTTTTATCAAGCGATAGACGTCGCCCACTGCTATACTCGGCGCGGCGAAACATGATCCCTATGACACTGACAGCTAATGTCACCATATAACATTGTAGTGGCGTCACCATTAAATTGGGATCATATTGGGGGCGTCTAAAAATGCCATTTATAAATTTTACGTAGCTTTATACCATTAGTAATGATATTCCGTTGATATTTTTAACAATTCTTAACATTTACAAGAAGTTATCTCAATCTGAATTTATGTTTACGTCCTGCAAAACTTACGTCGTGTGACGTTTATCGACTAGGGCGGCAAGTAAAAATGTCGGTAATGGAAACGAGTGCACAATTTTTTGTCATACTCACATTTTAGTTCATTTATGGAATGGAACAGAATATTACGATCATACCATTCATACATACACACATGATTATATTATACCCAAGAAAATTAAAAATAACAGCTATAGGACAAAATGAAATGAAACAAAATCTGTTTTTAATATATATATATATATATATATATATATATATATATATATATATATATATATATATATATATATATATAATATATATATATATATATATATATATATATATACTTATATAGCAAAAACGTGTTTACCGGGTTAAACATTATTAGAAAATAACAAGGTTGGAAACTTTCGTTTTACTTACCTACTTAATCTATGCCAAAAATCTTAAATTAATACAACAACAACATAATGGACATTAAAAATGCACATTATAATATTTTTTAAAACATGTTTACCATCGTGGCTGAATGCAAGCCACGCCTTTGTCTAAAAAAAAAATTATCGACACGACCAAAGACACGACCCATCACTAACACGAACTGTCATAGGGATCATGTTTCCCCGCGCCGAGTATAGACAGTGGGTATATCTCGTGCATGGACTTCAACACGACTCGGACTTATACTGCTTATATCCTCCTCCTCTTGTGACTCTATTTGTTTCTATCGTTCTTTTCTCTACTTTCTCAAAATAATATGCGTATATATATTATACGTTACAAACGTAAAAACCTCCAGGAAGAAATTCGCTGAATGATATTGAAAACTGTATCAAAAGCCCACAAATAGACAGACGTTGTGCTTTATACTTATTTACCTCAAGTAAGAAGTAAAAATATCATAGAGAACTTTTTATTCCGGAAAATCAAAGAGTTCGCACGGAGAAAATACAGGCATCAGCTAGTAAAGAATAAGTTCGAAAATTGGTACTTCTAACATTTTGAAAAATAGCATTCAGTCGATTTTGCAGGTGACCTAAAACCGTCATCTAGGGCACCTTTCAGCTCATTCACTGCAGGAATACACTCGGATATCTATCTCAATGCGAGTTACACTTGTCTTTCAAGTTTCTCGACTTCACCTCCCTTGATAGTTGATAGTTGATACTATGTGGCTTATCTAACGTTGTGCAATGCTTGTAAAATCCACCCGATAGAATCCGGCCGCAGTAGCCAATGTTAACGAAAATTAGCCATTAGTGATTTTATAGTGCAAAAGTGTGTGCGCACAGGAGCACTCACTATTCCCTCACTTATATAGTCTGATGGGATGGAATACTCACTATTCTCTCACTCTCTGAATCGAATAGGATGCATATCCGACACCTTACGTTACGTTACCTTAGGACCGACAGCTTACATGCTCTCAGAGGCACAGGGTACCTATTTCACCGGAGCGGTGTACAGCCTACTTTCTAACTCCGGAGTAGTATTGAGAATTTCTTGACAGAAAACCCCAATTTTTTGGAAAGGTCTCGTGCATGGACTTACAGTGGCCTCGGTCTTGCGTCGCCTGTATCCAGCGGCTCCTCACGATTCGTCTTACGTCGTTGGTTCACCTGGTAGGGGTGGTCTACATTGCTCTTTCCGTTGAGGGGTCACCACTATTGGTCATATTTATAAAGAGAGCAACCGCCAAGTTTCTTACCACGCCACGGTTGGAATAACATTTTGAACCAGTGCAGTGGTAGATTCACTTAATGATTCAAAAGCACTTTGTTAAAGTTGATTTGAATAAAAAAGTATTCTTTTAAATATATTTTTTTAAAGAATATTACCCAAACTGTTGTGTTCACTTTTATATGATTTTACATACTCGGAATGTTTTATATACTTGCATGTACCTTTTAAATATTTACAATGTGAAATCGCTAGTGAACCTGAAAAAAAAAACTGAACTTGCCACTCCCCTCCAAATAAGCGGAAATCTTGTGTTGGGAGTGGGTACGACAATAGTGCAACGATTAGTGATCGAACCTGTGACCTTTCAGTTTTCAATCCTTACCTTTAACCGTTGGGCTATTGAGGCTGAAGTTTTGAAAAGTATTTCCTGAAATTTCAGTTGAAGGGCGGCCACTAGAAGATGAAGTCGTGGGGGGAAGCGCTGGGGCGCAGCGCGTCGAGCCACTTCTCGCGCGTGGGCCGGCTGCGGCGCGCGCTGCTGCTGCTGGCTGCTGCCGCGTGCACGGGCGCCGCGCTGCTGTACTGGCGGCAGCAGACCGACGACTCCGCTCATCGGCCGTTGCACTCGCTGTACGCGTAAGTCGTGGGGGGAAGCGCTGGGGCGCAGCGCGTCGAGCCACTTCTCGCGCGTGGGCCGGCTGCGGCGCGCGCTGCTGCTGCTGGCTGCTGCCGCGTGCACGGGCGCCGCGCTGCTGTACTGGCGGCAGCAGACCGACGACTCCGCTCATCGGCCGTTGCACTCGCTGTACGCGTAAGTCGTGGGGGGAAGCGCTGGGGCGCAGCGCGTCGAGCCACTTCTCGCGCGTGGGCCGGCTGCGGCGCGCGCTGCTGCTGCTGGCTGCTGCCGCGTGCACGGGCGCCGCGCTGCTGTACTGGCGGCAGCAGACCGACGACTCCGCTCATCGGCCGTTGCACTCGCTGTACGCGTAAGTCGTGGGGGGAAGCGCTGGGGCGCAGCGCGTCGAGCCACTTCTCGCGCGTGGGCCGGCTGCGGCGCGCGCTGCTGCTGCTGGCTGCTGCCGCGTGCACGGGCGCCGCGCTGCTGTACTGGCGGCAGCAGACCGACGACTCCGCTCATCGGCCGTTGCACTCGCTGTACGCGTAAGTCGTGGGGGGAAGCGCTGGGGCGCAGCGCGTCGAGCCACTTCTCGCGCGTGGGCTGGCTGCGGCGCGCGCTGCTGCTGCTGGCTGCTGCCGCGTGCACGGGCGCCGCGCTGCTGTACTGGCGGCAGCAGACCGACGACTCCGCTCATCGGCCGTTGCACTCGCTGTACGCGTAAGTCGTGGGGGGAAGCGCTGGGGCGCAGCGCGTCGAGCCACTTCTCGCGCGTGGGCCGGCTGCGGCGCGCGCTGCTGCTGCTGGCTGCTGCCGCGTGCACGGGCGCCGCGCTGCTGTACTGGCGGCAGCAGACCGACGACTCCGCTCATCGGCCGTTGCACTCGCTGTACGCGTAAGTTGACCGACAACAAACAAAAGGAGGTTGGCGAACTTTGACCCAGCATTTTTAAAAACCGTTCAGACTCAGAAAACATTTAATTTTAATTAATATTTTTCAGAGTATTTTTTTGTGTAAACCCCATATTTTTAGAAGATGGGGATCAAAAATATAATTATTCACAAGTACACATTATAAATAACCGTTACATGGCAATACAAGTGAATATCTTTTTTCTCCCAACTTTATTTGATAGACTTTGAATAATTTTTTGTTAGTCTGGTTTACTAGAACAAGTGTGAGAAGTTTGATTGGTGAACGTGGGCGTTCAGTGTTCAGTTCAATTCGTTTGGGTCAGAAACTCTATGGAATTCGCCAATCTCCTTTAGTACCGACCTAGATAGTCTCCGATCACCATGTTGGAGGAAAAAAAAATAGGGAGGAACACGTTTAAATATAAACAACCTATCGTGGTGTCTCATCGCCGGCCCACTACTGGCCACACGCCTTAAGGTTGATTATACGGGTCTGCCCGCGAAATTCAAATTTAATTTGGTTTTTCGCAATTTGTAAACTATTACGACGTACTTATGGCATTCTAATTGCGCTAATGGCAGCATCATCTTCACAGGTTTATATTATAAAAATCTTTACCTACTTGAAATTGTCCAGTTTAAGAAATTAGTCAGAATATCGACTTACTTATTTGTGAGTAACTCACGTCAAACTCGATACTGGCCAACTGAGGAGGCCAACATACCTTTAAAACTGACGTGCAGGTTTCATTACTGTATTCCTTCGCAGTTATAGCAAGTAAAATTTATTTGCTTAAAAACGCACGTAACTGTAAAGTTCGAGGCTTCGAACCCCGTATCCCCCGAAAAGAAGGCCGAAGTCTTACCCGCATTAATCGAAATTCGAAACACTCTATCGGTACTCGTACCTTGTGTTAAAATCGGCGGAACAGATGGACGCGACGGGACAAAACTATAAGGAGCCCTTGTTGTAAAATACAAAGGAATTCTAAAAAAACATTTACACTATCTATACTATTTTTTTTTACAAAAAATACCTTGAACCGATTTGGAAAATTCTTTTTTGTTGAAAATCAAAAACTTAACCAGGTGGTCTCATTTAAATTTTATCTAAATCAGACGAGCGGTTTTTAAAAAATCAACAGTAAATTATATATACTTAATAGAAGCTTTGTAGTGGCGCGGGCGTTTGAATTCGGTTTTAAAAAAAAATATTTATGTCCACGGATTACTCGAAGACGCCTGAACCGATTTAAATTTTTTTTTTTTGTTTGAAAGGGTATACTCCCCAGGTGGTCCCATATAAATTTTATCGAAATCGGTCGAGCTGTTTTTAAGTATCAACAATAAATTAAATACTTTGTATAGTGTGTATGTGAGAAGGAAGGGGCGACAAAACAAGAGATGGCGGGACGAAATTGAGGCTATAGCAGGGAAAACATGGATGAGACGAGCAGCAGATAGGAAGGATTGGAAAGGATTGGAGGAGGCCTTTGCCAAAGGGCACACGAACTAGCAAATATACACAGCAATAAACTATTAAAAATATTTTATATTAGGTCCGATATAGGCTTATAAATAAATAAATAAATAAAATAGTGTGTATGTAATGTAGTCAAGCGGGAGTTTGAAGGCGGTTGTTTGTTTAAAAAGAATTTTTTATATTAAATTATATTTGTCATTTTCAGAAACGTCGCTCCCCAATGGTCGTGGATTTGCCGGAACGACCGCTGCGAGAGGTTCCTGGCGACGGAGACGCCGATCCTGCAGTCGCTGCCCACGTGCAACATGCTGTGCGCGTCCACGCAGCTGTGGCCGCAGCCCACCGGGCCCGTCAGCCTCGCCACCGCCGCCGCGCCCGTGCGCGCCGCCGGCTTCGCGCTGCAGGTGGTCGCGGCGCCCTCGCGGGAACTGAAGGAGCACCTCGTCGACGCCTTCGCGCTCATGGTCGACGACTTGAGAGCGCTGGAGAGAGACGCCGGCTTAGACAACAGGCGACCCGGCGCCGGCACGCCCCGCGCCGTCCTTGTGCGCGTCACCGTCAACGGCACCGCCGACCCAAGAATGAGGCTGAACACCGACGAGACCTACAAGTTAACTCTGCGACCCGCGAGCCAGACCCTGGTCGTCGATATCGCCGCGCACTCGTTCGTCGGCGCTCGGCATGGCTTCGAAACTCTCTCACAACTAGTTTGGCTAGACCCCTACGCTGCGTCGCTTCTAATCCTAGAAGCGGCAACAGTAGAGGACGGACCGCGATTCCGTTACCGAGGACTCCTGTTGGACACGGCGCGAAATTACTTCCCCGTGAGTGACATTCTACGGACTATCGACGCCATGGGTGCGTGTAAACTGAACACGTTTCATTGGCACGTCAGTGACTCTCAGTCGTTTCCCTTGAGATTGAACAGTGCACCGCAATTGGCGCAGTACGGCGCGTACGGTCCCGGAGCTATATACACGACTGACGACGTGAGAACCATAGTCCGAAGGGCTAGATTGCGTGGAATACGGGTGTTGATTGAGGTGGATGCGCCCGCGCACGTCGGCAAAGCTTGGACGTGGGGTCCGATGGCGGGACTGGGCGCCTTAGCGCACTGTGTCGAAGTGGAACCGTGGAGCACGTACTGCGGCGAGCCCCCGTGCGGACAGCTGAACCCGCGGAACACGAACGTGTACGCGATCCTCGAACGCGTGTACGCCGAGATCATCCAGCTGACGGGGGTCGATGATATATTCCACCTGGGCGGCGACGAGGTGTCCGAACGGTGTTGGGCTCAGCACTTCAACGACACGGACCCGATGGAGCTATGGTTTGACTTCACGAAGCGAGCAATGCACGCCCTGGAGCGCGCTAATGGTGGCAAACTGCCGCAACTGACGTTGCTTTGGTCGTCGCGCCTAACCCACACGCCCTACCTCGAGCGTTTGGACAAGAAACATTTCGGCGTGCAGATCTGGGGCTCGTCGCGCTGGCCGGAGTCCCGCGCCGTGCTGGACGCGGGCTATCGCTCGGTGCTGTCGCACGTGGACGCGTGGTACCTGGACTGCGGCTTCGGCTCGTGGCGCGACAGCTCCGACGGCCACTGCGGCCCGTACCGCTCCTGGCAGCAGATATACGAGCACCGGCCGTGGACAGAGGAGATGCCGGGGCTGGCGGCGGGCGTGGAGCCGTGGCGCGTGGACGGCGGCGCGGCGTGCCAGTGGACCGAGCAGCTGGGCTCGGGCGGGCTGGACGCGCGCGTGTGGCCGCGCACCGCCGCGCTCGCCGAGCGCCTGTGGTCGGACCGCGCGGAGGGCGCCACGGCGGACGTTTACTTGAGACTGGATACGCAGCGGGCGCGGCTGCTGGCCAAGGGCGTGCACGCGGCGCCGCTGTGGCCGCGCTGGTGCTCGCACAACCCCCACGCTTGCCTCTAGCCTTAGACGACGCTCTCCTGAAGGAGTGGGACTTTATACTGTGGCTTTGAAATGCCGCGCTGGCGATTGCCATTTGCCGCTCGCACAAAACTTTAAAATCTACCCATATACGAGTAGATAGTTAGATAGCTCGAAAAATGTTTTTGTTACTGTAGGCTTAGTACGAGTTTGCACCTAGTTTGAGTTTTGCTTAATCTGCCTTGTTTTAAATCTCAAGTCCCGAGGAAACTTTGCGAAATTAAAATTTACAGTTGGGTTTGACTTTAAAAAAAGCCTTGAATTGAACTTAAAATGATTCGTTTTAAGGTGGATTATACGAGTCTGCCCGCGAAATTCAAATTTAATTTGGTTTTTCCCATTTTGTAAACTAATACGACAAAGTAGGCTTATGGCATTCTAATTGCGCCAGTAGAATTATCATCTTTACAGGTTTACATAAAAATGTTTACTTGAAAGTGACCAGTTTAAGAAATTAAACAAAATACCGAGTTGGACGTGAGTTACCCACAAATTAGTCAGTATTTTGATTAATTTCTTAAACTGGTCACTTTCAAGTAAAGATTTTTATGTAAAACTGTGAAGATGATAATTCTACTGACACAATTAGAATGCCATTATTATTATATGCCAGTTTGTCGTATTAGTTGTAAACTAATTGCGAAAAACCAAATTTAATTTGAATTTCGCGGGCAGACCCGTATAATCATCCTTAAATTCGATTCACATTGATGAAGTTTTGAGTAGAAGCGAAATGTTAAATTCTTCAAAATTAAGCGAAGTTGCACGAGTTTTCGAGCATCAATCGCTGCTGGCCACTCGCAAAATAGCGAACATATTTTTCATCACGGAAAAGAGTTGCATTAAGCAAGATAGAGTTCAATTTTAAATTAAAATTCTTCGAGACTGAATCATACATATACACATGAATAGACTTCTCTACCTTTATAGTGTTTCGATTCTCGAAATAGTCGAAATCTACCAACGTCGTTGAAAATAATGTGCAAATTGGTACTAAGGGTACTGATTTGTGACTCGTCTCTTCCCTGTTTAGTCTTAGTTTAGGTTTGTTGTACATAATAATGAATTGTTAACGATGTGACAGTTAGAAACATATTTGTACAGTGCTTTATAGTTACAATTTATTTCCATAATATTAACTTAATAACTCTGTATTTCGTAATTTATGCTCTTTATAGAGAAAATAATGTACTTTTAATTTTATTTATATATATGATAATATTATATAATGAAACAAGTACTAAATTATATAACTAATAATTATTAGGTTAGTTAGGTACCTATTTGACTGCCATTTTAATCACAATTTTAATGTTACTTACCAAGAATAATGCACAATGTGATATACAGCACATAACTCAAATATTTTAGAATAATATAATATTGTTACAAAATAATAATTAAGTATGTAAGAATGAAAATTAAATTAATTAATTTAAATAGCGCTTTAAACAAAAATTTAAAGACATCTTTGCATATGCAATCACATAAAAAATTTAATTGAATTTCAAAAAGCTGAAGCTTCTGTGAAAAATTTGTGCTCAGATGCCCTAGGTTGACTTTTCTTTATATTAACTGTGCGTAAATCTGTTATTTAGTATGGTCAGAGAGGGACGGACATTTTTTTCAACGCACGTGCCTTTTAAACCTTTGTGTCTTTGTATTTTTACAACTTTGAAAAATTGGCGGCATTGAAAGACAAGTCTCATTGAAGCATATTATATTGGATTGCAAGTCTATGATAAGAACTTATTTCCTGGCAAATGTCGACCGATAGGATATCTAGTACATTATTTGTTCGAAGAATTAGTGGCATATAGTATGGATATGCCATAGCGAAAGAAATCGCCAGGAGTTAGCTAAAAGTTATTTAATTATTTTGTAATGCGATTGCCTAAAGTTATTCCATTGATCGTAATCGTATTTGACGACATTAGCGTTGACGCTTTTGTCAACACGAATTGATTGTCATTTACTTTGAAGTAAAATGTCAATCAATTCGTGTATACATTCTTATACGTTTAGGTATAAGATACGATACGCTCAATAACGCTCCATGTTAGAATCAATTGTACTGAATTTGTGACTTTAAGTCAATACAATCAAGGATTATTTTACTTTGACGCTAATGTCATCGAATACGAATACGATCAATGGAATTACGTTTAGACAATTGGTACCCTGAACTAGTCTAATATTCCCTTGTCACCTTCAAATACACATAAAGCTTGATAGGAGTTGGCACGACAATAGTGCAACGGATGGGTATTGAACCGTCGACTTTTCAGTTTATAGTCCTCAACTTTAACCGTTGGGCTATTGAGCCCTAACTAATCTCTCTGGAGATAGGCCGCCGTGGCCGAAATTCGGAAGAATAAAACAATGTTTTATTTTTCTTTCTCTTAAAAATGTAGATGCCGTAGTCATCATTATGTTAATGTTCTCGCGACCGAATTTCGGCCACAGAGGCCTGTCTCCAGTGAGATTAGCCACCTGTGCTGGATATATTAAAGTGCAGAAGTGTGCGCAAACACAGCTGCACTCTCTGTTTCTGTACTCTCATAGCCCGATGGGACGGAAAATTCGACACGACCGGAGAGAGATTAGGCGCAGAACCAACGGCTTTACGTGCTCTCCAAGTGCACTGGGGTGAATCAACCCCAACTTCCTAACTCCGAGCTAGTATTGAGAATTTCTTATCTAAAAACCCCAATACTTGGTATGGTCCGACCCGGGACGGGACCTCGTCGGAAGCAGTCGAACACGCTTACCACTAGACCAACGAGGCAGTTAAAATTAAAATTAAACTGCAGTCTCCACAAACAAATAACATTTTTTTCATTATGGTATTTACACGGATGACGTACCAAGATTTTTAAAAAAATTCATAACTTTTTATCCGGCACATTGACATGCAATTTTTTTGGCAATTATAAAAACATAAGCTGTTAAGTACAGTTTTTAAAAAATCACGAGTGCTGTGAACCTCGTCTTTTATTTTTAATGGGATTTTAAAATTTTCTGTAGATTTTGGATGAACTTAATTTTCTTGAATAAATTTAAAATTTAATGCTCTTAAAACCAGCTAAAAAGACTGGACTTTTTTTCTAAGAGAGTACAGTTATTAGGTAAGGATATTTATGTCATAAAAAAATTGCGGAAATTGTCACTGAAAAAATAAAAATAAAAAATTCGTCAATGCGATGATATTCCAAAATTTAAATTATTTTCTTTCTCGTAATCGGGTGGGAACCAATTTTTTTTTCCTTGCGGGTCCTGGTAGATACCTAAGTCAACAATCTAAAAAAAAACATATCCACCTGGTCTGGCCCACCCTGTATAAGCTTCTTGCTTGTAAGCATAGTGGCGATAATCAGAGGATCTAGTGTTAACTTTGCAAGTAAACTGCAACTGTGCGTAAATCTGCCATTTATATAGTATGGAGACTTCAAATCATTAAGTTTTCTCAAAAGCTAATTTCCATACTAAATGACGGATTTATGCAACCTTAACTAAGAAATGACGATGGGCCGGTCACACGGCGGTAAGAAACAAGATATTGAAGTGGATTCACGATGTGATGGATGGATAGAATGGACGTAAAAGAGCACGGCAACATCTCAGATGGGCAGATAACATTAAGTCTATTGCAGTGGCCAGTGACTATATGGCTAAGAAAAGCCAGGGATAGAAAGCTTCAGAAAAATATTTAGTTATTATTGTAAACCTCAGTAAATAAAGGCTTTACTCATTTATTAAATCTTAACTAGGAAAATTACATTTAGGATTCGCTTCTTTCAATACTTCACAGAACAGATGTCAGTGCTATAGATGTTTATGTGATTATTTAATGGATATAATGAGATAACTAATAAATCTTAATAATTTATTTTTATTAATAGTCATGAAGTAATTTACTTTTTAGTTGATAAGCTGGATATAATATTATTATAAATAAACCTCTTATTTATTTTTTAAATATTCAAACACCTAGTATGTAAGGAACCTATTAAAATCATTAATCATGTACTTTGATTTTGGATAAAATAATTTTTTTTGGAGTTGTAACATCACTAGATCAACTAGTAAGATTGTACTAGATCAAACAACTTATCTGTTCAGTTGACAGTCTCTAATGGAGAGTTTATATTGACGCTTAAGAAATCATTCGGTATTGCATTTTCATATTATCATGAGCTTACAGCAGCAAAAACCTCGAAAACTAGGACAACCGATTGATAATTATAATTTGGAATAGCGGCCTAAGTTTCAATTTTAAAGATTAGCACTGTAGAGGTTGACTGTCATATTTTCTGGACCGATTTGATTAACGCCATTTTGGACTAGATTAACGTCATTTTGGCGCTGTAAGCAGTGAAACGAGTGTCTCTGGAACTAATAATGTTGCAAATGGCGCACCAACCTCTATAAGTAATCTATGATTTCATAACCGACCTCTTTAATGAATCAAATGTTGTAGAGGTCGATGCGTCATTCGCAATATGATTACTTCCAGATACACTCGTTTATCAAGTGTGGCGCTTCAAATTGATCCATAAATAATTTAAGCTGTCATTTGAATAGGGACAGCCAATCCAGAGTTAATCATAGATAAAGTTATAGAGATCAGTGACCAGGAACAGATAAGTTAGAGGCGCTGTATTCGTTGGCTGGCTGTTAAGGTAGATTATACGAGTCTGCCCGCGAAATTCAAATTTAATTTGGTTTATCCCATTTTGTAAACTAATACGACAAAGTAGGCTTATGGCATTCTAATTGCGCCAGAAGAATCTTCACAGGCTTACATAAAAATCTTTACCTGAAAGTGACCAGTTTAAGAAATTAATCAAAATACCGAGTTGGACGTGAGTTACTCACAAATTAGTCAGTATTTTGATGAATTTCTTAAACTGGTCACTTTCAAGTAAAGATTTTTATGTAAACCTGTGAAGATGATAATTCTACTGGCGCAATTAGCCATACCATTAGCCTAGTTTGTCGTATTAGTTTACAATAATTATACTGGCGCAATTAGAATACCATTAGCCTAGTTTGTCGTATTAGTTTACAAATTGCGAAAAACCAAATTAAATTTGAATTTCGCGGGCAGACCCGTACAATCATCCTTAAGACTTACTAGACATGACGGTGCCAGCCTATCACAGGCCAGAATCATTCGGTACAATTTTCGTCTAAGATCCGGTATAAGAAATTTATACCCTCTGTTATTTATTAGTAATAAGAAATAAATGATAGATAATATACTCATCGACATATTATCGCGAATAGGTTGCCTAGTTAAATTGCGTGCGGATAATATTTACATCTAAAATCTGGGCAACCATTAACTAGATCAACTTTTTAGGCAACCTAATACAGTTAGATTCTGAATAAAATAAGCTTTAATTTGATATAAAATACGATTAAATAACTGATGAGAGTATATAATATATCAATTTTACTCGCCTGCTTATACCTGGCAACTCCACAGTTGTGCAGAGTGGGAAGAAGGCAACCTTTACTTTTTCAATTCTGTTGGCTATGTTCTCTTATCTAGTTTACGATTTTGTTAAATAACTAATAAGAGAAACAGATTTAATTAAAAATTCAATTGTTTAATATTATCCGCACGCAATTTAACTAGGCAACCTATTCGAGTTATGTTGATGAGTATAATATTATCTATGATTTATTTCTTATCACTATTAAATAACAAATGAGGGTATAAATTTCTTATACCGGATCTCGTACTATTTGTTTCTGAGGTGATTGTGATCTGTGGCGTTCTATGTACCTAATATGAATAAATAAATAAATTATTGTCATAATATTTTAATATTCCACTAGCAGTCAGATTTTGGAAAGAAATTAATTAATCGTAGTTAGTTGATGAATGAATCCTGTTGCTACAATGTGACGCAATCGCAATCACCTCTGATTGGCCCAAATTATAGCCAATCAGAGATGATTACACACTGTATACGTAATCATTTTTCCCACAGCTGTTAGTTCTTATTAAAAGCCTATGTCACTTTCCAGATCCCCAAGTAGACACAATAAGAAGCTTCAATATTAAAAAATAAATACTAGAAAAATATTTCAATGCCTTTATTTTTTAATATTGAAGCTTCTTATTGTGTGTACTTGGGGATCTGGAAAGTGACATAGGCTTTTAATGGTCCAGGGAAATAAAGGGCGAGACATATAAAAACGAAATTGGGGGCAAAAGCTAGTAAAACAAATGAAAATATATTGAGCTCGATGCGTGCTCGAGAACTTAATATTTAATGCCGTGTTGTCTCTGCTTTGAACATGTGTTTAAGCAGTCGGTTCGGACAGCTTTTGCCTCCGTATGATTTGTCTTAGCCGGTCTAGCCACACTTTAAGACTGAGTTTCCACGGCGCGGTTCGGCGCCCGCGCCCGCAGCGGTTGCGGGCCCACGGCCTTCAGAATGCGATTTGTATGGAAAATGAAGTTCCAATTTCCACGGCGCGGTTTGCACCCGCGGCGGGCGCAGTACTAGCGGTACCGCAACCGCTGCGGGCGCGGGTGCAAACCGCGCCGTGGAAACCCAGTCTAAAGCCGGTCCACACGCCACAAACAAAAGCTTGCGCAAACTGTTTGTACAAAATGTGCACGCGTGCCGTTTGTACAAACAGTTTACGCACTGTTAGTCTCTAGCACTCGATGGTAAAAATAACAACGAAATACTGGAACTAACTATAGTTTATTGTTTTTTATAGGATTCTCACAATTCACTGACTTTAGGTAATTACTCAAATCACTACTTGACTTTTAAAATTACGCGACTCGCGATGACCTCCAAAAGGTCTTTCGGCAACTAGGTTCAGGACCTTAGCTTCCTTGCTGTACCAGACCGGCGGGCAGGAACCAGGTCCGTAGCTGATGACAGCAATTGGGCTAATTCCAGAACGACTAGAAGAGTTTGAATTAATTAGCCGTTTTATAGGCATATATTGCTGACTAACATTTTATTATTTACGTAAATCGACAATAATCATGGCTCAGCAATACATGGCTTAGAACTAGGGATGTAACAGCACGCTTTTATTTGTTCCATGTGGACTGGGCCGGCTTTAAAGTGTGCGCTATGCATAATAAGCCTAAATACCTTGGCCACGCATTTTCTACTGTCAAACTTTTCAAGTGAATTTTTGACTCATTTGCTGCAAGTTGCAACACTTTTCTGTTTTATGTTTTATGTATCTCAAAAAATCCCGATTTAATAAAATGTGTCCTTTTCAAACACAAATGTAGTTTTCATAGGACATGATATGGTGATTTTTTCTGTATTTCATAATACCTATCTACAGGTAATTCTCAAATACTCATTTTACACTGTTACCTATCACAATTTGTCAGACTTTTTGTTTAGTTTGTAGATGACTTTATAATTAGATCAGTCAACAGTTATTGAACAGGCACAATTTTGTACATTTTGTAAGTAATGTTTGGTGCTATAGTGGTTTTGTGGTGTACTTCGATAAATAAATAAGTTGAAACTATTTAGAATTTATTATTATTTCCCTCAAAAAGAGATGTCATCATCCCTCTCATCATCATCATCATCAACGGCTCACTACTAAGCGCAGGTCTCCTCTCAGAGAAGGGTTATAGACCGTAGTCCACCGCCGCTGGCCCAATGCAAATTAGCAGACTTCACACACCTTTGAGAAAATTATGAAAAACTCTTAGTGCAGGTTTCCTCACGATGTTTTGTTTCACCGTTGAAGCATGTGATATTTAATTGCTTAAACGCACAAAACTCAGAGGTGCATACCCGGAATCGAATTCGCGACCCCCCGAATAGGGGACCGCAGTCCTAACTATCACTGACAATCATCTATCAAGAGATGTAGCTTTTCCAAACGCCGCGACGCGACGGTAAGACGGCGACACAATTACTTACATACCTATTTTATTTTTCATCATTTACTGAGAATAGACTTCCTGTATAATTGGAACGAAGTTCCTTATCGCGCGATGCGAAAGGGGGCTAGACGAAAAAAATTAAGACTTAATTGAACCGACACTTTTTTGAATGTGAATTTGGCATTGTGTTCAATATTTTCACACTACAATATTAGATCTCCGTAGCCTTGTTGTTTCTACAGTCGCATAAAGGTCGATGGCTCGAATCCCAGCTCGACAGACTGAATATTCTATTTTATTTTAAATAATTTCTAGATGTGGAATTTTTCCCTAATTTTTTTTTATTATTAATTTATTATTAAAAGGAACTTCGTTCTAACCGAGTGTTCCACGACAATCACGCATTTTTTTTTCATAAATAGTTACCTACGTATGTAAATAGAACTTGGTGAATGGTAAAATTGGTCTATTGCGCCGTGTCTTAAGGCTCATAGTCATACTCTAAAGTTTTAAAATAAACCTGTAAGAAATACACGGTTGCAGATTCTATACATACCTATCCTTTATGTTTATTGCCTGTTGATACCGCTGCTGAGTGATGGTACCGTTCCGTATATACCAGTATATACACTGTAGTCTTTGGTACCGTTGATACGACTCTACGCAAAATGACAGTTTTGTATTGACCAAATGCGAATCGATGCGCACACATGTGGTTCCAGCCTAATACAACAAAGGTTACCCTGAAAACCGAAGACTACGATTACAGAAAAAAGAATGTTCTGCATTGGCAAGCCAAAAATTAACATCATCTATAAAATGTAACTTTGAACACCTAACTATTTTCATTTTTCATAGTTTATAATAAGTCTATCGTATCTATATTGCCTATGGACTGGCATTCCCCGAATTTTATCAACACCTAAAAGTTACATCATAGAATAAATATCGGCATAGACCACTAAGCGACTGCAATCAAACAAACAAAACAACAAAGTCATTCAGTATCAGTATCAGTCAAGTATTCATTTGACAACCGCTTAAAACTTATGGTTGATTTAAGAATTAAGAATAGGTTACATTTACATTATAGGTACATAGAATAATAAAACATAAATAATAATTAAAAAATTGTTTTTGAAAAAACAATTTTGTAGTTTTGTTTACCACCGTAATGTCCATTCTTACATTTTAGCGTAGCTGAATCTCTAGAACAGTTTAGAACTCTCTGGATATCGACGTACCTACATACTGAAGAAAAACACTAGGTACCTACTCCATTTTTGAAAAGAAGGTTAAAAACTATTCTACGTTACGTCTTGTATAATTCTCTAGGTACTTGTCTGTGAAAGTCCCGTCAAAATCGGTTCAGCCGTTCCGAAGATTAGTCCGTATGAACTTACAGACAAAAATTTTAATCATGGTTATATTCAAATACTACAATCCTATGTAGGTATATTTCGAAATTACAGAGACACTTCAATTTTCCTTTATTATCATATAGGTACCTAAGTTAAGACTTAGAGAGTAAATATTCTTATCTACCTACTTATAATAAAATTAATTCATAAAGTTAAACCAAGAAGCTTAACTAATACTTACCTAACTATTATGCTTCTTGAATGAATACGTTTTAACTTGTCAGACGAATTTTTTTTACACAATCGTACGGCCGGTGGTTCAGTCGTGATTACAGGATAGAATAGAATATTTTTTTATTCAAATAAACTTCTACGAAATGCTTTCGAATTTTTCGATTCAGTCCATGATTCACATACCTACTTAGGTACCTACTTAATCTATGATGGTAAGTACCACGAATCGATCGCGATAAACATTGTTTTCCGGTCTCTTGGGATCAATGAATGCCTTGTTCTTATCCAGCGTTCTCCATATCGCTGTACATTAAGTAGGTACCTACATGAGAAACTGCTTTGTGAGTTAAAAGGATGTGTATTGTGTCTATGGCGCGGGCGGAGTATAACTACTACTACTATATCTATAAGCTATATCCACACTCTCGTGGCAAATTAAAGAAACACTGGCTGGCCATCAGAGGTATATATATTATATCACCATCAGAGGTCACACCGTGCCTTAAAAATCCTCACTAATATAATATTATAAATGCGGAGGTGTTTATTTCTTGATTTGTCCTTCAATCACGCCGCAACAAAGCTACGGATTGACGTGATTTTTTCTTATTTTTTGCATGAGTTTATTTGAGTAAGTACTTGCAGAGTGATGTAAGCAACTTTAATCCCGATAAAACATAGGGTTTCCGCGGGATTTCAAAAACTTAATCCACACTATTCTACACGGGCGAAGTCACAAGCATCAGCTAGTGCTTCGTAAATACAATCATCCATTTTGTGAAAATATTTTTAAAACTTCCTAATGCTTATGCTAAGAATGCAGGATCAATTATCTTGTGCTGCCTGAAAAAGCCACAAAATCTACGTGCTTGTTTCCAGCTTCTTGCCCATCTAGAAAAACCTTTAGAAGCAGATTGGCTGTTCACAATCCGTCAAACTGATGATAGCACGATAATAAATAAATCTTGATCGCGATCATTTGATCCTCATCCAAAACACCTCACGCAAAAGTGTAGATGTTCAATGTTACTTTGTAGGTAGGTTATAAGTTTATGTTATTGTACACTGTACAGTGTACATGCTACATAAAAGTGTCTCTATGGTTCGGGATTCCCGGTAGCGTCTCGGCGCGACAAGTCACACCAAGAGCAGAGCAGCGTAGAGCTTTTTTTGAGAACACTCAAAAATTATCTTTATTCGAATTACATACAGTGCAAAATTGAATGAACTTCAAAACGAAAAGCTCCGCGAACGTGCGTTTTGAAGGATATTCAATTTTGTACTGTATGTTACAGGCGTAAAGTTAATTTTTTATTGTCCTCAAAAATATTCTGCGCTGTTCTGCTCATGGTGTTCTGCTTATACGTGCTTAAAAAGTAAAACCGTTTTTATATTAATTGTTCAGCTTCAGTCTACAGTGCATTCATTTCCAACGGCGCCGGCGTCTTCGAAGCATCTGCAGTTCTGCACATTTCTTCTGCCACTAATACTGAATAGTAATATAATATTTTTTGTTGAAAGTTCTAATAATGGTGAAATACGCAATTGATTGTGAGATGGTCGGCAGCGGGAACAAAAGCATCCTGGCCAGGGTGTCTGTCGTCAATGAAAACGGGGCGACTGTGCTTGACGATTATGTGAAGCCTTCAGCCCCCGTGACCGACTACAGGACTTGCGTCAGCGGCATCAAGCGGGCACATTTGGACAACGGCCAAAACTTTGCCACCGTTCAGCGAAAGGTGCAATCCGTGATCAATGGGTGCATCCTAATTGGACACTCGCTGCACTTTGATTTGGATGCTTTGGGCCTGTCTCATCCGGAGCACAACCGGCGTGACTTGGCGAAGTACGAGCCATTCAAACGGGTAAGGAATCTTTTACTAATGATTTACAGTCCAATTCAAACTTTGTGACTTCTCGGACTTCGTGCGTTTCGATGCGCAGAATTCATTATTCGATTCGGTACAGATGGTACCGGCGGTATGTCTGGAGGTGGCGAATACGAACCTACGCTCGCGGCTAACATCCGAGTTTGAAATTTTGAATCGAACTGTAGGTACCTATACACTTTAGACAATGCTTAAAAAATATATTGCCGTTTTTAAATTTTTAAATTCGTGGAATTTCTTTTTTTTTAGGATTTCAAATATCACTACATTACATTATTATATGTCCGTCTCTGAAATGCGAGCTACCTCTGCTTTGACCAAATAATACCTAATTCTGTCACTAATCGGTCAGGTCGTGACAAAATATGTTTTCCCACCCAATATTTTTTAAGCTGGACTTTTTAATTTAATGCCAATGTTAATCTAACCTCGTTTTTTGCATCTTTTGGCAACAGACCAATGCATCGCCATTGTTTTGTTGCTGGATAATTGAAGGACTAACCAGCCCCTTCGAATTTGTTAAGTAGTTCTTGTCCTGCAACTTTCCCTTTCAATCCATTAATTTATTAAAAGGAGATTGGCGAATTCCATAGATTTTCTGACCCAAGACGAACTGAACCGTGGGCCTCAAGCCCACGTTCACGAATCAAACTTCTGATGCTTGTTCTAGGAAACCAGACTAACAAAAAAGTTGATCAAAGTCTATCAAATAAAATTGGGAGAAAAGATATTCACTTGTACTGCCATGTAACGGTTATTTATTATGTGTACTTGTGATTAATTATATTTTTGATCCCCGTCTTCCAAAAATATGGGTTTTACACAGAAAAATACTCTGAAAAATATTAATTAAAATTAATTGATTTCTGAATCTGAACGGTTTTAAAAATGCTGGGTCAAAATTCGCCAACCTCCTTTTGCCCTGATATTAGCGATGGGATGGGAGATAGTTGCAAAAAAAGATAGTTATCAATTATAAGATCAATTGAATAATTTGATTGTTCTTCGATAAGTCACCCATCACTACGTCTCCTACGGTGTTGGTCTCCTTTCTAGAAGAAATCAAAATCAATTTCTTTGTTGAAATAGGTAAATAGGCAAACAGGTGGTAGTTTTGTTTTTAGTAACACTATTTCATGCTGTAAGGCGTACAAATTTTTAACTTAAAAACTAAAAATTAAAAAATATTAACTAATAATAGATGTTATTATTAACTAGTAATAGATCTTAATATAACTACTTATTCTACCTTCTTTAGCTAAATAATGGGCAACCGGCTTCCCTACAATTCTTGGCCAGATACTACCTAGGAAGATGCATACAGGAGGGTGAACATGACTCAGTGCAAGATGCCAAAGCTTGCATGGACATTTATCGTAAAGTGTCCAGCGAATGGGAGAGGCTCTACTAAATATATTATTAATAAAAAATTATACTTACTTTTTGATGAAATATTTCGTTAAAAAGTTTAATTTTTTTTAATTTGTTATATTAATATTTTTTCTTGATATCTGTTTAAAACTTTAATTTGATTTTGATTAATGATAAGTTCATTTTTTGGTTTGGTCTGTTATATGAAAAACAATTTTGATTTTATTGTGATTTGTCATAATAATAACCTACTTATTTGATTTTGTAAGTTGAAAATACTTGATTACTACTGACAATTTTTTAAGTTTTTTTAATAAGAAATACATAAAAATACATAATTATTGTTTTTCTGTCTTAGGTATGTACCTACCTAAAACTTGGTTGATACCAGTTAATTTTTTTTAGGTTTGTTTGTAACGAAAACATTTTTTGTGAAAATATTTTGAAAATTCATCAAATAAATACAATCTAAGTACACATAATTTAAGAGTTTTATTTAAAGTCCAAATATTTTTAATTAAGATTTATTTATAAAAAATAACTTTTTCTACTAGGTAGTTTGTGATGCTTTTTATTAAAATCTATACAAATAAATAAAGTTGAAGTGTCTTGTGGAAGTCCATGCAAGAGACCTTTGTTGAACTGTGGACTACCTCTATTCTACGGCTTGATAAAGGATAGGAATAAAAAATAAGCAAATTAAGATTAAAGTTCTTTATTAGTAGGTACCTACAAATATTTTAACATTACTAGTTCTAAAAAATAAATTAAATAATAATGTTTATTAATGAACCAATTTATAAAAGCAGTACCTATTATCAATAATGATACATAAAGCATTAGGCGGTGGGCTGTTTACTTCTTTCTAAATATTATATTGCTTAGTCTTCGACTGCGCGGCGTGCCCTGTAAAAACAAAAAATCCAATGTAGAAAATTAATTGAATTTTACATAGTTAATAATTTTTAATATAAAATTAGGTATTTTTTTCAATATAGCGGTCAAAACACGCATTTGGCAGATATGTACGGATTTATGACTTGAGGATGCATGTTGACTACTATTTACTAACTAGCTGATGCGCGGGACTTCGTTCGCGTGGATTTATTTTTCAAAATCTCTCATTTTCCGGGATAAAAAGTAGCCTATGCCACTCCAGGTCCTCAACTATGCCCATGCAAAAAATCACGTCGATCCGTAGCGCTGTTGCGGCGTGAATGAAGGATAAACCAACAAACAAACACACTTTCGCATTTATAAATGAGAAAGTGTGTTTTAGCTTCCAGCGAGTCGCGACGCTGATATGGAACTGATGGTCATTTGGGTCCTTCCCAAGGTGCTGGAGTGGTGACCACGCACCGAAAAGCGCAGTGTTGGCAGACCCCCCACTTGGTGGACTGATAACATCAGACTAGTCGCAGCCTCCAGGGTGCCGCTGGATACAGGTATCGCAAGACCGAAACTTGCAGGAGATCTCTGTCCAGCTGTAGACGTCTATCGGAGTACCAGGAGGTTCAAAAAATAAAAAACTGTAACGTCATGCCATGGTGTCGTCACACAACTCACTTCCGTGGTATCATTCTTGGCGGAACGGAAGAGCGCGCGTATCCGGGAGGGAGTGCTAGTCTTGCGGGTCGCGGACGGGTCCGCCTCGACGCGTAATGACTCGCGTAGTTCAGAGTCCTGTACACAAAGGCAAAAAATATGGTTTAGGGAGTGTATAAACAAAATACAAGTGTAAATCTATTCATCATCATCATCATCATCATTTAGCAACCCATCAACGGCTCACTACTGAGCGCAGGTCTCCTCTCAGAGAAGGGTTATAGGCCACCACGCTGGCCCAATGCGAATTGGCGGACTTCACACACCTTCAAGAACATTATGAAGAACTCTCAGGTGTGCAGGTTTCCTCACGATGTTTTCCATCATCGTTGAAGCAAGTGATATTTAATTGCTTAAACGCACTTGACTCCGAAAAGCCAGAGGTGCGTACCCGGGATCGAACCTGCGACCCCCCGAATAGGAGACCACAAGTCCTAACCACTAGGCTATCACTGCTTCAACTAAATCTATTATTACACTAGCGGCACGCTATGATGGCCGGTTTGACACATTACAATAGTGATGTGGAATGTCAATTTATTCTCGAACAAAAAACAATTAAGTTTTGTTTTTGTACCTGATTAAATAGGTTTAATAAAACAAAAATGTATATGTTTATTTAATTTATTTGAACGAACTGAATATTTGAATGAAAATGAATATACATACTTTATATGCACACAAGAAACATATGAATACAAAAGGTGCCACAAAAGGCCATAATTAATCAGATTCGTCCATACTACTATTTTCACTGTCGTCACTGCTATCATCACCTACATTAATAATTATATGTTCGTTTTCTATAATATTATCTATTATCACATCTCTTTCATAATCTTCCCTTATTAATTTAACAGTTCTATTCACAACCTTTTCCCAGTCTCCTTTAGTCACATGTTCACAAGCTTCTTCTAATAATTTTAGCATTTTTTTTGTGGTAAATGGGGGTTCTGTATTGTGTCTTGCAGCATATCCCTTAATTTGAGCCCACACCAACTCAATCGCATTATACTCACAATGGTAGGGCACACAAAGGGCTTGAACAGAGTCCAAATTAACGAGCAAGGGTCAACAGTAATGCAGTATCAATATTTGAAATCCAAAGCCAGGTCAAAACTATATCACAATCGCATTGCACTGACAGTTTATACTTTTCGAAGCAACGTCAATTCGAAACTGCTTTGTTTTGCATTGAGCATTGACGCGAGTTTGCCGGAGGTAGTAGTTGTGCTAGCCAGCGATCCTATGTGACGATCGTATTAGATTCCATTTTTAAAAAATTTCAATTTAGAAAACCAAATGCCGAGTTGTGGTATATATCATATAAAAATAAAAATTTTACCTTTTGTATGAAACAGCTGATATTTTTTTGCGATTTCAGAGGTTTGTCCACATAGTGAAAATTGTTCATATTCACAAGTACATTCACCCCTTAAATGGTGCAAACTGATTTTTCTACACTTGTATACATTTTAGAAATCAATTTAATAAATAAATTTTGAGTCCTAAACCTAAAACTACATTCGATAAAATTTATGAATCTCTGCACATCACTATCGTCAATAAAGTAATACAATTATTTCCTTCAAAGTCGTTATCAATTAATACGGAACTTCATGAGCGGACAAACGTCAAACCGGCCATCATAGCGTGCCGCTAGTGTAGTTATTAATATATAAATAAAAGCCGGCCAAGTGCGAGTCGGACTCGCGCACCGAGGGTTCCGTACTCCAAAAGTAAAAGTAAAACGATAATATTATATTAATTTGCTTATTTATCGTTAACTTTGTTTGTAGAGGTTTATCTATCTATATAAATAAAAATGAATGTTGATAAGCGCATAACTCAAGAATGGATGGACCGATTCGGTTAATTTATTTTTTTGTATGTTCCTTAACACTTTAGCTGCGGGACTGATAAATGTAAAATCGAAGTTCCACGGAAGGTTTTAATACAAAAAAAAAATTCACGCGGACGAAGTCGCGGGCATCAGCTAGTTGTTAATATAAAAAAAACTATGCTAGTTAGAACGTTGGTTTTATTTTTCCTGTAAAGTATACATAAACCTCTATTGACCATAATTATTTCAGATTTTTCGATTGGTAAACTTCGGAGATAAGGGGGAGGGGGGGGGGGGGGACGGTATTTTTTTCGACATTTTGGCCGATTACTCAAAAACTATTATATATAGAAATAAATAAAAAACTGTTTTAGAATGCACAAGTAGAGGCCTTTCATATGATACCCCACTCGGTATAATTATCTTACTTTGAAATTTCAAACCCCTGATTTTCCCCCTTTTTTAATAAAACTAAAAATAATTTTCGATTTTTCTTTATTTTAATGATGTTGGGCCACTATTATACACAACTATGCCAAATTTCATGTCGATAGCTTTAATAGTTACTGAAATAATCGACTGTGACAGACGGACGGATGGACGGAGAAAGTCACCATAAGGGTTCCATTTTTACCATTTTGCTACGGAACCCTAAAAAGCAACTGAAATCTATCTACATCATCATCTCATCAATAAAATCAATTGCTGACCGATTTGAATTCTTTTGTTATATTTTTTCTAATAAAGAGGTGGTTTAAAAAGAAAAAAAAATAGGAAACCCAAAAGGACATCTGAAAAAAACGAAAAATGAAAATTGTTAGTTTTGTATAGGAATCACCACTTCGGATTACTTTTAAATTTTAATGGATGGCGGGATTTTGAAGCCGTGGGTAAGGCCGTTTTTCCACGTGCCAAGACACGGCACGATAAATTACGGTGACGACTCCAAGCGCCATATTATATATTTCTATTAGAGATGAAACGGATAGTGGCTTGGCCAGATACCGGATAACGGATATTCGGCAAGCTACGAGGCCGGAGCGCCGGATATCCAGCTGCCGAATATATAGCGAAAGGTTATTTTCGGAAGCTGGTCTGGTATACGAAGCTAAGCGGAGTCGACTCTTACCAACAAATGGGGAAAATTTGGTATTCATTTGCCACTTGTTAATTTTGAGTACTAAATTATAACAATATGTTTTTATGTGCGATTATAAAAATAAACAGTGTTAATAACTTATTATTTTGTATAATTTACCCAAATATACTTTGGGTAAATTATACAAAATAATCTATAATATAATAAAACTGTAACAGGTCCAATTCTGTACATTGAAGATATTTTGAAAATTTTTGTTTGAGGGCACTCTATAATCGATACTGAAGCCAAAACATTTTTTTTTTAATTTTTTGTCTGTCTGTCTGTCTGTCTGTCTGTCTGTCTGTATCTTGGCCGCGCATCACGAAGAAACTACTGGACGGATTTAAATGAAACTTGGCATGATTTAAGTTCTTACTACGAGGTATAATATAGGATACTTTTTATCCCGAAATTCAGCACGGTTCCCTTGGGAGAGGGGATGAAAGTCAAAATGTGTATTTAGCTGTAATTCATTAACGCGTATTTCGATTTTACTCATTCTTTTTTTGTTAGAAAGCAGGTTCTTTAGAGATTGTCCTGTAATTATTTCAAGGTAGTCAATTTAGTAGTTCAGAAATTATAGACTTCGCAATCTTCAGTATAAGGTCCAAATAACTTGAACCCCGGAATCTACAGGATACTGTTATAATATCTAATCGTCTAAACATGTCATTACAAAATCATATCGTCTGTACTAGTCTTAAGATGGTCTATGTCATGTCTATGTAGTAATTTGTCTATTTTCTATTGTCTTCGTCTAATGGTCGTCCAATAAAGTGATTATAAAACATGGTGTCAGAAGTTTAAGTGAAATTAATAATTATAATCAGTCTTCATAAAGTCATATAAATTCTAAAATATTAAAATCTAATAGTCACGTCAGCAAATAAATACAATATTTACACTATTTATCGTCATGTCGTATCAAGAAAAAAAGGTCAAGCCGGAAACAGAAACGTGCTCATTCAACAGAATCCCCGTGCTGAACATATCAAAAGCTGATAGTCTTGGCAATGCTGCAGCCTGGAAGAAGTGGTGGCAGAGTTTTCAAGTTTTTCTTTTGGCCACAGACCTCGAGAACGCGTCGGAAAAACGCAAAGTCGCGATATTTTTGAACACGGTGGGAGAAAATGGCGTAGAAATTTTCAACTCGTTTTCTATTGAACTTGAAAAAATAACATTGAACGAGTTAAAGATAAAATTTGACAATTATTTTGAGCCTCAAAAAAGTTTAACAATGTTACGTCATTCATTTTTCACTAGAGGTATGAAACCCGATGAAACAATGGACAACTTCATTACCGACTTGCAAAATTTATCAAATAAATGCGAGTTTGGATCGCTTAAAGACTCACTGATAAGGGACATATTCATCGCAAATATGAGTTCAAAGTTTACAAATGTCAAGCAAAGATTGCTTCAAGAAAATAACCCTTCTTTGGAAAGGACAATTTCTCTCGCAAAGACAGTCATCATGGCGCAAGAAAACGCACAAAAAATGGACAATACACAGAGTCAAGATAATATAATGTATGTACAAAGGTCAAGGTCCAGAGGTCCAGTCAGTAAAAGTATGTCACAACGTCAAAGTTCAAGTCAACGCAGTCAGAGTCCATTCAGTCAACGGAATGTCAACAATAAAATCTGTGGTCGGTGTGGTCAGCGTCATCGTTTCAAATGTCCAGCACAGGGAGTTAAGTGTAACTTATGTCATCGCTATAATCATTTTTCCAAATTTTGCTTTCTTAATAAAAACAATGTCAGAAATTTAGAGTCAACAGTCAATTCGGAGGAGCAGACATCCGATACACAAAATCATTTCATAGGAATGGTGAAACTTAACAATAATTCTTCAAACAGTGAAACGTCTTGGCATCTTAGTATGTACATAAACAGTGTTGAAGTGAAATGCATCTTAGATTCGGGTGCTGATATTAATATTATGTCATATGTTACATTTAATAAATTAAACTTGTCTCAGTCATTAATTAAAAAATGTCAAGCCCAGGTTAAAAGTTTTGATGGCTCAACAATCAAAATATTAGGTCAATGTGATTTAATTTGTTATTTCAATAACTGTCAAAAGTATATAACATTTTATATTGCAGATATTCAATGTGCTACAGTCCTAGGTCTACCTACATGTATTAGCATAGGTGTCTTAAAAAGAGTGTTTGCAATGAGCAATAAAAACATGTCTCAATGTGAGATTTTAAAAGAATTTAATGATGTTTTCCAGGGTCTCGGATGTCTACCACCTGTCTGTCACTTGAAGCTTCAGCAAAATGCAGTACCATGTGTTGATCCACCTAGAAAAGTTCCATTTGGATTGTATAATAAATTAAAAGAAGAATTGGATCGCATGTCAGAGATGAACGTCATAGAAAAAGTCACATATCCTACCGAGTGGGTAAATTCAGTTGTTGTCACTGTCAAAAAGTCAGGTCAGTTAAGAATTTGTCTTGATCCTAGGAATCTTAATAAATATATAATCAGAGAGCATTATCCTCTAAAAAGTATAGATGAGATTAGGTCAATATTAAAAGGTGCGTCCTACTTTTCACATCTTGATGCTTTTTCTGGTTTTTGGATGTTGAAATTAGATAGTGCTAGTTCAGATCTGTGCACATTTCAAACTCCTTTTGGTCGCTATCGTTATTTAAGATTGCCTTACGGTATTAATGCTGCGTCAGAGATTTTTCATAGAGTAATGACCGATATTTTTGCTGATATTGAAGGAGTGCTAGTTTTTGTCGATGATATTTTAGTATACGGAGAGACAGAAGAAATTCACAATGAAAGGTTGTATAAAGTCATGCAGAGAGCAAGAGAAGTCAATTTAAAATTAAACAAAGAAAAATGCAAATTTTCAGTCAAAGAAGTATGTTTTTTAGGTTATGTCTTTAGTAAAGAAGGTGCTAAGGTTGATCAGGAAAAAGTCAAGGCAATTGTCAATATGCCATCGCCAACAAATGTCAAAGAACTACAAAGAGTCTTAGGTATGATAAACTATTTAGGTCCTTTTATTCAAAATATGTCAGAAAAAACTCAAATTTTGAGAAATCTTCTAAAAAAAGACTCAGTATGGGTCTGGGATGAAAATTGTGAAAAAAGTTTTCAATCTTTAAAAAATTATATTACAAATACACCTGTCTTGGCACACTATAACCCAAATATACCAGTTACTAATAAAAAGTTGAAACCTAAAGTAGTTACTTTTAGTGAATACAAGAAAAGTTTTGAAAAAGACAAGGCACAAAGTAAATATTATTATAATAGGAATAAAAAACCTTTACCACTTTTACATCCTGGTGATTTTGTTAGTTTTAAAAAAATGCCTAATTCAGACTGGCTTCCAGCTGTTGTCAAAGAAAGATTAAAATGTCAAAGGTCATACATAATTGAGGATAGTAAGGGAAATAGATATAGAAGGAATAGAATTCATTTAAGGTTTTTGTCAAACGAAAGTTGTAATAAGTTTGATGAGGTGCAATCCAATGGTTCTCCAAAAGCCCAAAGTCCAGTCCAAAGGGAAAATGAAACAAGAGTTGACAGACAGATGGAGGCAAACAGAGATTCATTGATGGATTCATTTAGTAACGAACAAGAATATTACAAGTATGTAACAAAGTCTGGAAGAGAAGTTCAATTGCCTAAACGAATTGATTAAGTGTAAAATTTAATGTCTATTGTTAAGTAAGTCATTGTCCAACTCACATCTTGTTTTCTATTAATTTTTATTTTCTTATGTATGTCAACTAAAAATTTAATTTGTAATTTCCATTTTATATGTAAATTTCTTTGTCAAAAAAGGGAGATGTTATAATATCTAATCGTCTAAACATGTCATTACAAAATCATATCGTCTGTACTAGTCTTAAGATGGTCTATGTCATGTCTATGTAGTAATTTGTCTATTTTCTATTGTCTTCGTCTAATGGTCGTCCAATAAAGTGATTATAAAACAGATACTTTGAATGTACGGCTCATCTTAAGCTGGCATTCATACTTTATCGTATATAGCCATCGTGGATAGCCCTATTTTGTCAAAGTCAAACTACTCCAAAGGCGTCAGATTTTGCCAAACAATCATTATACCCACATACTCCATAGTAGGTATGGATGTAATACATCGTATGGACGTAATGTTACAGTGTTTTACTATGCAATTTAATATTCTTATCATACTAATATTATAAATGCGAAAGTGTGTTTGTTTGTTGGTTTGTCCTTCAATCACGCCACAACAGAGCCACGGATCGACGTGATTTTTTGCATGGGTACTATAGTTGAGGACCTGAAGAGTGACATAGGCTACTTTTTATCCCGGAAAATCAGTGTTCACGAGGGATTTTAAAAACTAAATCCACGTGGACGAAGTCGCGGGCATCAGCTAGTAAGTAATAAAGTAATATTTTTTAAATTTTACTATCCGGTATCCGGCCGAATAGTGAAAACAAGGCCGGATAGTTAACGGATATCCGTTTCATCTCTAATTTCTATTCCTGTGCGGTGTGATTGAACGAGTAAACGGTCCATAGATATATGGCGCACGGAGTAGTCACCGCAATTTATCGTGCCGTGTGGTCCCAACTATAGCAAAACTTTGCTTATAAGGCTAAAAGAAAGCCATATTATCGTTAATTTACTTTATAATTTGAGCCCAAACCCACCCTGGGTTTGGGCTCAACTTATAAAGTAAATCAACTATATATGTGCCATATAAGTACTCTATTGTAAGCTAATATTCTTATACGTGTTTTAATACTGCTAGCAATAAGTGGACTTACTGCTAGCAGTAAAAAACACGTATAAGCCCGCCTGCAGAGACGACGGGTTAGTTAAGCCCAGGAATAAATTTGTAATTTTTACAGAAGCTTTATACGAAATCAGTCAAATCTGTCTTTTTAACCCAGAGTTAGGTAGCTGCTATCTCTGGGTTAAAAGGATAACTCGATACAATAGAGTACTTATATGGCATTCATAGTAAGTTAACTTAAGCAGTATTAAAACACGTATAAGAATATTAGCTTACTATAGAGTACTTATTTATAGCACTTATATAGTTGATTTAATTTATAAGTTGCGCCCAAACCCATCCTTGTTAACGATAATAATATGGCTCTTATAAGATTTCTTATAAGGTGGATTATACGAGCCTGCCCGCGAAATTCAAATTTAATTTGGTTTTTTCCATTTTGTAAACTAATACGATAAAGTAGGCTTATGGCATTCTAATTGCGCCAGTAGAATTATCATCTTCACAGGTTTACATAAAAATCTTTACTTGAAAGTAACCAGTTTAAGAAATTAATCAAAATACTGAGTTGGACGTGAGTTACTCACAAATTAGTCGATATTTTGATTAATTTCTTAAACTGGACACTTTCAAGTAAAGATTTTTATATAAACCTGTGAAGATGATACTGCCATTGTCGCAATTAGAATGCCATAAGCCTACTTTGTCGTATTAGTTTACAAATTGCGAAAAACCAAATTAAATTTGAATTTCGCGGGCAGAACTGTGTCTTCCACCTTAAAAGCTAGTCGGAAATAAATAAAATAGTATGGATATTGACCGTGGCGGAAAGCCGGCCGGCCTGCTTGCTTGGCGTGGGCGGGCCCGGCTTCTTGTACGCGGTGATGCCCACCTCCTTTCGCTGCCGCCCGCCTAGCGACATGCTGGGGCCGTCGGCACACTGGAAAACATGACAAGCCTTTAAACCTCCCCAGAGACATCTCCATTCATCATCATCATCATCACTAGCAACCCATCAACGGCATCCATTAGCATCCATAAAAAAAAAATATAGCCATTCCAGAAATTATTCTTGATTGTACCCAGGTATATATACCTACCTACGAGATTTGTAAGTACTTATTTATGAAGTTCTCTTTTGCTAATTGAGTCTTGTATATTGTAATAACACCTATATCTAGTTACTTAGGTATCTACTTATTTTCATCATCATCATCATTAGCAACCCATCAACGGCTCACTACTTAGCGCAGGTCTCCTCTCAGAGAAGGGTTATAGGCCATAGTCCACCACGCTGGCCCAATGCGAACTGGTGGACTTCACACACCTTCGAGAACATTATGAAGAACTCTCAGATGTGCAGGTTTCCTCACGATGTTTTCCTTCACCGTTGAAGCAAGTGATATTTAATTGCTTAAACGCACTTGACTCCGAAAAGTCAAAGGTGCGTACCCGGGATCGAACCTGCGACCCCCCGAATAGGAGACCACAGTCCTAACCACTAGGCTATCACTGCTGAAATCTCCATTGGCTGTCCCTTATACCAATAACAGCATAACAGCTATGGATCAATTTGAAGAGCCTATAACCCTTTCCTGAAACGAGACCTGCATGCTTAGTCCAAGTTTTAATTCGTTTGATCGTAATCGATGACATTAGCATCAAAGCAAAATGAACCATAACGGTATTGAATTTGAGCTCAATTTCCTGTATGTACCTACACTTATACGTTTACTTTATAGTTATGTTTCATTTGACTTTGATGCTAATGTCATGGTTTACTATTACGATCAAACGAATTAAAACTCGGACTGTACATTTAGTACAAGATTTGATAATTATAAATAGTAAACGATGACATTACCATCAAAGTAAAATGAACCATAACAATATTAAATTAGAGCTCAATTTCGTGTATGCATTCTTATACGTTTACACGAAAACGCTCCAAATTAAAATCGTCTGTAATGAATTTGTGTAATGAAATCGATACTGATAAGTTCATTTTACTTTGATGCTAATGTCATAGTTTAGTAAACTACGATCAAACGAATTAAAACTCGGACTGAGCATACTGCTCTCAGTAGTGAGACGTTAACGGGTTGCTCATGATGATGATGGTGCGTAAGTCATTTTACGTTATACTCACTTTATTTTGGTAAACATTAGCTTAGTTTAAAGATAGTAACTCGGAAAGTCTAGTCTCACAGTGTGGCATCGTCCTTATTATATATTCACCTTGGTCCCCTCATATTATTATGTCCGATTAAACATATTATATTATATTTTAATGAATGATGCAATGAAGTGGAAAATTGCATAATGAACTGTTTTCACGCTTAGGTACATTTGCAACATTATTTTATACAATATATTTCTTTATAAATACGTATCAAATGATAGTTAACAGTTACAATTACCTATTAGGCACTGTATATTATGGTAATAATTAAGGTAATTAAGTAATTAAAGTAACATATACACGGTGAAAAATTTGTGGTTTTAAAGCCATCGCGAGTTGAATCGTCTTAAGCATTACTATCGAGTTCACTTGTTTTTTTTTTTTTTATTTGAAAAAAATTCGAAATAAACTCGAAACTGTGAGAAACAGTAGTAGCGGTTTGTTTACTACGCGGCGCCGCACGCAGTCCTGCCGCTTTTAAAACTTTTCTACCTAATATAACTACACTAGCGGCACGCTATGATGGCCGGTTTGACGTTTGTCCGCTCATGAAGTTCCGTATTAATTGATAACGACTTTGAAGGAAATAATTGTATTACTTTATTGACGATAGTGATGTGCAGAGATTCATAAATTTTATCGAATGTAGTTTTAGGTTTAGGACTCAAAATTTATTTATTAAATTGATTTCTAAAATGTATACAAGTGTAGAAAAATCAGTTTGCACCATTTAAGGGGTGAATGTACTTGTGAATATGAACAATTTTCACTATGTGGACAAACCTCTGAAATCGCAAAAAAATATCAGCTGTTTCATACAAAAGGTAAAATTTTTATTTTTATATGATATATACCACAACTCGGCATTTGGTTTTCTAAATTGAAAATTTTAAAAAATGGAATCTAATACGATCGTCACATAGGATCGCTGGCTAGCACAACTACTACCTCCGGCAAACTCGCGTCAATGCTCAATGCAAAACAAAGCAGTTTCGAATTGACGTTGCTTCGAAAAGTATAATTGTTAAATTAATAAGGGAAGATTATGAAAGAGATGTGAAAATAGATAATATTATAGAAAACGAACATATAATTATTAATGTAGGTGATGATAGCAGTGACGACAGTGAAAATAGTAGTATGGACGAATCTGATTAATTATGGCCTTTTGTGGCACCTTTTTTGGTATCTTTTGTATTCATATGTTTCTTGTGTGCATATAAAGTATGTATATTCATTTTCATTCAAATATTCAGTTCGTTCAAATAAATTAAATAAACATATACATTTTTGTTTTATTAAACCTATTTAATCAGGTACAAAAACAAAACTTAATTGTTTTTTGTTCGAGAATAAATTGACATTCCACATCACTATTGTAATGTGTCAAACCGGCCATCATAGCGTGCCGCTAGTGTACAGTAGCTGATAGCCGTACAAAGGTGAACGACCTTACGCGACTCGCGCGCCGCTCGCTTCAAGCGTCACGCGACCCGCCCGCGCGGACACCGGCAAGGGCGGCACGGCTCCTAACAACTGTTCGCGATTGTATTTTAATACATACAAGGGTTAGTATAAATTGTTGAAATGGATTATATCTCACAGCTCGACAGCTCGCGGTAGCGGTTGTCGAGCACCTCGCCACACACACACACACACACACACACACACACACACACACACACACACACACACACACACACACACACACACCTTGATGTCCTCCTCGTGTATGGCGGGCGCGAACTGCGTCTCGGCGGGGTAGGAGCTCTTGAGGTGCGGCGGGCACAGCGAGTTCCGGTAGCGCAGCTCCGACAGGCGGTGCGCGGGCGGCGCGTCGTCGCGGCGCGGCGTGGCCGACAGCTCGCGCAGGTAGCGGTTGTCGAACACCTCGCCACACACACACACACACACACACACACACACACACCTTGATGTCCTCCTCGTGTATGGCGGGCGCGAACTGCGTCTCGGCGGGGTAGGAGCTCTTGAGGTGCGGCGGGCACAGCGAGTTCCGGTAGCGCAGCTCCGACAGGCGGTGCGCGGGCGGCGCGTCGTCGCGGCGCGGCGTGGCCGACAGCTCGCGCAGGTAGCGGTTGTCGAACACCTCGCCACACACACACACACAAACACACACACACCTTGATGTCCTCCTCGTGTATGGCGGGCACGAACTGCGTCTCGGCGGGGTAGGAGCTCTTGAGGTGCGGCGGGCACAGCGAGTTCCGGTAGCGCAGCTCCGACAGGCGGTGCGCGGGCGGCGCGTCGTCGCGGCGCGGCGTGGCCGACAGCTCGCGCAGGTAGCGGTTGTCGAACACCTCGCCACACACACACACACACACACACACCTTGATGTCCTCCTCGTGTATGGCGGGCGCGAACTGCGTCTCGGCGGGGTAGGAGCTCTTGAGGTGCGGCGGGCACAGCGAGTTCCGGTAGCGCAGCTCCGACAGGCGGTGCGCGGGCGGCGCGTCGTCGCGGCGCGGCGTGGCCGACAGCTCGCGCAGGTAGCGGTTGTCGAACACCTCGCCACACACACACACACACACACACACACACACACACACCTTGATGTCCTCCTCGTGTATGGCGGGCGCGAACTGCGTCTCGTCGGGGTAGGAGCTCTTGAGGTGCGGCGGGCACAGCGAGTTCCGGTAGCGCAGCTCCGACAGGCGGTGCGCGGGCGGAGCGTCGTCGCGGCGCGGCGTGGCCGACAGCTCGCGCAGGTAGCGGTTGTCGAACACCTCGCCACACACACACACACACACACACACACACACACACACACACACACACACCTTGATGTCCTCCTCGTGTATGGCGGGCGCGAACTGCGTCTCGGCGGGGTAGGAGCTCTTGAGGTGCGGCGGGCACAGCGAGTTCCGGTAGCGCAGCTCCGACAGGCGGTGCGCGGGCGGCGCGTCGTCGCGGCGCGGCGTGGCCGACAGCTCGCGCAGGTAGCGGTTGTCGAACACCTCGCCCTCCTCGTCCGACATGTGTAGACCGCGGCGCTCTGCAACAACAGACAAGAATAAGTTCAAATTCACACCTTCATTACAGAAAATCAGTTTTCGTAATTTGAACCTTATGGTTGCAACAGTATGGTACAAAATGATTTAAGTTCTATTGCTTGTCTCTGGCGGTGCTGACAAGCAGGTGGCGCAGTATAGTTCTCGCGTGTATGTCGTATCCGCGTGTGAGCGAGAGCTTGCTCGCGACTGGCCGCTATTTCCCACCGAGGCTCCGACAGACACGCACACGCAATGTTCGTGTACACGATATAACCACAAGTAAAACTCACGCGCGCTCGTGAACTGCAAGAACTATTATATAACATATGGTTCGCCACGGACTAAGACAACGCATCATTGTATACTTTGGTCGAACAACAACGCTAACATCAGATTTTCAGTGTTAGCGCCATCTATCAACGGGTAAAGTTGTGGTTAAAAAATTACGTGCAAGTAATAACTTTATTCCTAACTAGCTTTTGCCCGTGACTTCGTCTGCGTGGACATTTTTTAACAAACCTACGAGAACGCTTTTTTTCTTCAGGACTAAAAAGCCTATGTTACTCTTCAGATCCTGAGGACCCATGCAAGTCAAGCCGATACGTAGCTCTGTTGCAGCAACACACCAAGAAACCAACAAACAAATACACTCGCATTTATAATATTGGTAAAAATGTATAATTAATAGATTTTGAACTACAGGATATGAAATAATACAAAAGTAGTAGTTTTTGAGGTACACTCCAGTACAAAAGAGGTTAGAAAACAGCAAAAAAAAAAAATTGACTGAACTAATGGAAATGATTGTACAATGAAACTTACCTTTCGTGTTGTTATTGTTGGCGGGCAGCGAACGAAGCGAGTGTGTGTCGGACGGGCGGCCGCGCTCCTCTTGTGGAGGGACGATGCCCGACTGAAAATAAAAACCTATATATAAATACTGAAAATATATAAAATAACTAGCTGACCCAGCGAACTTCGTACCGCTAACATATCTATATAAATAAAACAAATAAACTATCCCAATCCAAAAAAACTGTCCTACCTTTTAAGTTGGACCAAATTACAGATACTCGGTTCAGTAGTTTAGGAGTCCATCGCGGACAAACAACGTGGCACGTAATTTATATATATTAAGATAATAATATCACCCCATTCGACCACACCACAACAGGACATCGAGCTATCACTAATACACTAATCTAATAGAATAGAATAGAATAGAAATATTTTTTATTCAAATAAACTTTTACAAGTGCTTTTGAATAGTCAATGAATCTACCACTGGTTCGGAATGCCTTTCCTGCCGAGAAGAACCAGCAAGAAACTCGGCGGTTGCTCTTTTCAAAACAGATTTACAATACAGTAAATACTATGCTATATATGCAGTGTCTCCACAATGAGGAAAGTTCCAAAAATGCATACAGACTAACTTCTATCTTAAGATGGGCAGACATAAAGTAGCCCCATTCCCGCCGGTGGCACCCGTTCACGAGCATGACGCATGACCCAGCCATTGCTTCGCTCAACCATATTTGAGGGAACGTAACAACCCGCATCACACGACACCACCACAGAAATGTTTAAAGAGTGCGTGACATACTTATGCTACCCATGTCAAGGCATCAAACTGAAAACTAATATTCAAATGCTAATTTTAAGACATCACTTAGACACAAATAAAGTAGAAACACTGAATAGCACAGGATAATTTTGTTACACAGGTTACAGTCTCATGAATCGCTGGAGCGAGTTATATCCACGCTTTTTTGTCATTAATATAGTCTTCAATTGTATAATATGCTTTTTCCATGAGAGAAGTTTTAATTGCTTTCTTAAACTTGTGTAAAGGCAAGTCTAAGATAGACTGTGGAATTTTATTATAGAACGTCACGCCCATTCCCACAAATGTCTTTCGGACCCTCTGGAGGCGCAGTCGAGGAATCACGAGCCTATTTGGATCTCTAACCTGCCTATCGTGTAAATCACCCTTTTTTTGTAACTTAAAATATTTTGTCTGACAAATATTATGTTGTTATAAATATATTGTGAAGCTACTGTCAGAATGCCTATTTCCTTAAATTTTTCTCGAAGGGAATCCCGCGGTTTTAAATTGTAGATTGCGCGAATTGCCCTCTTCTGCAATACAAAAATTTTTCCAATGTCGGCTGCTTTACCCCATAGTAAGATTCCGTATGACATAATACTATGGAAATATGCAAAATAAACAATTTTTGCAGTTTCTATGTCAGTTAACTGTCGAATCTTCCTAACAGCGTAAGCAGCAGAGCTAAGCCTGCCAGCAAGTGTTGTTATATGGGTGCCCCACTGTAGCTTAGAATCCAGGGTTAATCCCAAGAACACTGTGGAGTCCTCAGTTTTCAAAGGTTCATTATTTATCTTTAGATTATTACTGACAGCTCTGGTGTTAGGCAATAAAAACTCAACACACTTGGTTTTTTTAGCATTTAAAAGTAAATTATTTGCCGTAAACCATTCAGAAACTTGAGATAATGCATTATTTACATCGTCAAAATTTTCTTTTTTCCTATCGACTTTGAAAATCAAAGACGTATCATCAGCAAATAGTACAATATCGCAAGTATTTTGGACAAAATGTGGTAAATCATTTATGTAAATCAAAAACATGAATGGACCTAGAATAGAACCATGGGGTACACCCATTACTGAGGCTGATCCGGATGATTTTACGTCATTGACACATACTCTCTGAACACGATCACTGAGATAAGACGCAATGAGACTATGTGCAAAACCTTTAATACCATAGTGGCTCAGTTTAAGCAAAATGGTCTCGTGATCAACGCAATCAAATGCCTTTGATAAATCACAGAAAATACCAATGGCATTCTGTGAGTTCTTCCATGCATCGAATATGTGTTGTAACAGCTTTGCGGCTGCATCGGTTGTTGATCGACCCTTAGTAAAACCATACTGCTCAGGGTGAAGAAGTCCACTTAAATTAAAGTGTAGAAGCAGTTGGTTGAGCATTATTTTTTCGAATATCTTGCTGAGGGTTGGCAAAATTGAAATTGGTCTGTAGTTATTCGGGTCACTTTTGTCTCCCGATTTAAAAAGAGGTATTAGTTTACTACATTTCATAAGGTCTGGAAAAGATCCAGAATCAACTGATTTATTAAAAATTAGGGCAAGATATGGCGCAATAATATCAATTATACTGTGGATAATTTTAACTGAAATTCCCCATAGAGCTCCCGTTTTTTTATTTTGTAAAGCTTTAAAAATATTTTGATAATATCATATGGGGTAACGTGTTCAAACTTAAATAGTTTACTGCACTCAGAAACATTGCTCTTTAAAAGATTATAAGCTCCTGTTGGCGAGGAATTTAGAGAACTAGTTGTGGTAACTGGAATATTTTTGAAAAAGTTCTCAAATGTATTTGCAATGTCTATGTCGGAGTCAATAATATGGTTATTAATTTTGAGCTCCAATTTATTATTATGCGTCTTGTGTTTTCCCATTTCATTGCCGATGATGTCCCATGCGGCTTTTATTTTATTATCAGAATTAATAATTTTTTGTTTTTTGTTTTTGTTTTGTTTTATATATATATATAATACTCTCGAATACATTGAACAAATCGAGTGGAACTCCGTCAGCGGAAAATGGTGCCCCTATTTTTTCTTTGGCGTCATAACTGTCACAAAAAAAGTTATTTTACAATTTATTTTAACAGAATAATACTCGTAATATCATCTTTCGAGATTTAGGTGTTCGGCTGCCTAGCAACCTAAATCTCGAACTGTTTAAATGACTGTCTTGTAATTAACATATTTAAATTTGCAATAAAATAAAAAATATTGATGTCAATAATTAAGATAAAAACTATCCTATCTTTTAAGTTGGACCAAATTACAGACAGTTGCGAAGTTTCATCAAACTCGGTTCAGTAGTTTTCGAGTTTATCCCGAATATACATCGTGACACGAAATTTTTATAGATAGATGTAACGATTATTTTCAGCTGCCAGTGCTATTCATTGAACAGTATAACTTTTACAAAAATTTAACATACCGAATGAACATGTTGCAAAGACATGAGCGAGCCGGATCTCTGCTTCTTCCTCAGCCAATCAGCTTCATCCTTTTTCATGACGAATTTCTCTCCAACCGTCCACAGCTCGGCAGTTAAAGATTTGATATGCTTCTCGCACTCTTGCAATTTGATCCGAGTCTTTTTTAACTCTGTCTCCAACCTCACTATCTCTTCGTTCTGTTTTTCCTTAAATATTGTTATTTGCTCTTGGTACAGTTGTTTCTGAAAACGTTTTATCGCGTTAGACAAAACAAAACGAGAGTTAGGAATAGAAGGAATAGAAGCCAGAAAATGCAACATGCTTAAAAATCAAAATAAAAAACGCTGTGTTCGTGCAACATGCTCTTTTGTATATAAAAACACTAATTACCTTTTTAGTGTAGTTTGCCTATACTACGCTAAATCTATGTTTTAATGAACACTCGCAAAAATCAGTTGAAATAAAACAAAAAGCATCCATTAAAACATACTTTATTGAATAAATATCGACTTCACAAGTCAAAATAGCCCAAGCTGTACACGCACACGGTATACGTCAATCACCAATAGTCCGTTTGCAAGTAGAACCACCAAAGAACCTGATAGGCAAGGATCAAGAACAGTATGGGGAGGATACTGACCATTTTCGCCTTCATCCTGTTGAGTTTGTCCTCGTATTCCGCCCGAACCTCCATAACAGTTACGGATTGGGCGTCTTTCGCTCCTTCTCCTTTTTGCGCGCGCGCGACTTCCTCCAGAATCTTCTGGAACGAGTCCTGCAATTCTTCCAGCTGGACTTCTAGCCCCGTGTTCTGAAAACTTCCAGAAGAAAGGGATGCGCGCTCGGCGTCAGTTGTGAACGCTTGCTTAATCTTCTCAGAAGATATCGTCCTTGTCACGCAGCGTTCCATCCACCTTTCCAAATTCATTGTACACTCGGACAAATCCTGCATTACAGCAGAATATCCCCTTTCCAACTTCCCCATAGCCGCGTCAGTTATGCGTCCGTCTAGACTTAATATCTCCCGCCTCACCGTCCTCTGTATGGATACAACTCGACTCAACTTTTGCGTGTACAATTCCTTAACGGAGTTAAACGTCTTGATGCTAACTGAAAGCTCAGTTAGGAACTTCCTCATATTAATTATTTCAGATTCGTTTATCCTGTTCACTTCTATTAGTCTATCTCTCTCTTTTTGTAGTGCGATCTGCTTCTCTGAGCAACGTCTGATGTGCCTCTCGGTGGTTTCGAGAAAGTTTTCGAGATCCTCCATCGTGATCGTTCCCGCAGTTAAGCTTTTTCGTAGATCGTTGTCGCAATTCGTATTACCGAAATTCGTCAGTTCCTTTAAGACTGTGTTGGATTTGATCTCTGCTATCCTCTTCAGTATGATCGCCTGGTACTTGGCGGAGACTTTGATTATTTGCGACGCGCGGTTTTCTGTGACGCTCATTTTGGTGACTTGCTTTTTGAGGTCTGCTATTTCTTCGTTTTTCTGGTGCACGATTTTTTTGAGTTGAATGGACAGCTGCTGGCAGTTCTCCTTGCTCATTTCCAAGTTCTTAGCGACGTCGAGGTATTTATTTTCCGATTCAGCTACAAGAGATTTTAAGTACGTGATGTCGCTTTGAAGGGTGGTTATTGTCCGGTTTTTGTCCTGTATGATTTTTTCTAGGTCTGAGATGGTCTTATAGCTCTCCATAGAGGAGTAGTCTGTGGAAGTGGTATCTACCTGGTGATGCATGTCGCGGTGCTCTTGTCTTAAGTGTGGACTCGAATTCTCATGACTGGCGACGGCAACTGAAAACAATTGTTTTATTGTTCATCGACCAATTATTTTAGGTCAATTAGTTATAGTTCTCGCTGATCTTTTTAAATGCTCTGAACCTCGCGACGTGATAATATAGTAAACGAGCTCAGACTTGCGCATGGTAAGGAGGCGCGGCTAAGTTCAGAGTATTCAAAAAAGTTGATTGACATAATTTAGACATTGTGCATCTGTATTCGCTATTTATCTATTTGACTTTTATGGTGCTATTCAGTCAATTTAGATATTCTCATAAATACAAAAATTCTATATCTTTAGGGATAAATGTTGTGTAAAATAAAAGTACCTAATCCATACTAATAAATATTTAATTAATTTATTGATTTTTTTTATTTATATTAAGATATATTGTATGTTGTATGATAGGTATATAACATAAAAGCAATTCTTACACACGACTATTATGGTTTTACTTAAATACAGCAAAATAGGCCTTTTACTTTTTACAGTGTAAGCTCTTTAAAAAATAAAATTCTCCAACCATTTTCTTTAGATTTAGGGTATTAAAGAATGTAGACTTCAGTAATGGCTTTTTTTGGGTTTCTCACAATTTCGTTATATAGTATTTCAAGTTTTTACATATAAATGATGTCATACACAATTGTGCATTCTTCAGTAAGTAGCTTCTTAGCCTAGCAAATTTCGCCCGGTTCCCTATTTTCGTAAATAGTAAATAAGGCAATATAAACTCACACGTCTCTCTTTGTCCGATAGCTCTAATTAATTTTTCGTTTTCGTTTTTCAAAATGTTAATTGTTTCCCCTTTCTGTTGTATTTCATACAACATTTTTCTCAACTCTTGAATTTCGGATTCCTTAGCTTCGACTTGTTTTTTTACATCTGCCAAACATTCTTTTTCTGATATTAACTCATTATATAAATCCTTTATAGTTGCATCCTTTTCTTTCTTTAACGTTTCAATTATTCTGTCTTTCTCATTCGTGTCTTTTTCTATTTCCAATTTCAAAGATTTCACTTCATCTTGAAGGGTGTTAATTTCTTTAAGGCGCGATTCTAATTCTATTTCAGCTTTTTCCTGATATTCTTCAAGAATAGAACATTTGTTAGTTATATTTACTTTTTCTTTAGCGTGTTCTTCAAGCCTTTGTCTTTCTACTTGTAAAAGATTTTCTAATTCTGTAATCTCTGAAATTAGAAGTATAAAATTAGCACAACAAGAGTAACAAAACAAAAAATATATGGTTTGAAAATTAAACGAGGCCTTGAAAATTAAAACCAGATCACTTAAATACTGCCAATTATTAAAAAAAACACGTGGTATATTCATAAATTATTAATTAGTCATATTTATTATTTTCAGAATTTACACAATTAACCTAACTATGAATGTCATATGATTCAGAGTCACGCAGCGGTCGATGAAGAGAGCTATGCCAATAAACGGCCCAAATCACAACCGTAGACGACTTTAAAATAGAAATAAAAACATAAATATACTAAAAGTAAAACTTCTGTAACATACTTGTCTTCATATTTTCATTTGCTTTATTTAGTTCGGAGATTTCATTCTTTGAATGTGTTAGTAAAATACTATTTTCTTGTGCTCTTTTTTCAAGGTTAGAATTTAATTCATTAAGTTCTGTACATAGATTTGCCTTTTCATTTTCAATTTTCAACTTTTCGCTTTCCATATCCGATATTTCGATTTTGAGTTTATTTATATTTTCAAATAATTCGTGGTTTTCATTTTCTTTACTTTTAAGTAAAATTTCTAATTCGTTCGTACATTTACACTGCTTGTCCAAATCATCTTGCAACTTTTTGACTTTGTCGCCAAATTCTATTTCCATAGTGTCATTTTTGATCTTCCATTCGTTATTTTGTTCTTCTAGTGAAGTTATACCTAAAACATGAACATTATTGTAATCTACTGATGTTATAAATGACAATTATTTTGAATCCAGTCTTTCGATAAAATTCAGTCTGTCTCTTTTTAATGATTGAACTATTAAGAATTTTCAAATATCTTACCTTTCAACTTACCTTCACTTTGTTCCATCAATTTTTCGCGAATCTCCTTATTTTCAAGCGTCAAAGCTTCTATTTTACTCATTTTCTCGTTTACGTCCTCCATTAACTTCGCAACGTTCTCCTCAAACGCTTCTTTTTGAGATACCATTTCTTTCTCGAGAATGCCTTTTTCTTTACGCACTTCTGTAAGTTCCTTGAAAACAGTTTTAAACGCTTCTCCTTTATCGTGCAATTGTATTGATGCACTTTTTCGTTCAGTCTCGGCAATCTGTTTTAAATTATTTATTTCTTCTTCTAAAATCTGATTTGCTTTTGTATGTTCAGTGATTATTTTATTGAGGCTGATTTTTTGATCTTCCATTACCGATTCTGTTACGGTGACCATGTTTTGAAGCACAAGTCTTTCTGATTCAAACTCGTTCAAAAGTTTTTCTTGATTCTGTTTCTGAGTTCTCAGATCCTCTTCTAAAGTTTTGATGGCTATAAATTACATAGAATTAGTAAATAAATATGAAAAAAAAAATTATACACATAATAAGATAATTACGATACCAATACGATACGATGGCGTGTGCCTGTTTTTTATCTATTTACGGCTAAACCACTGGACTGATTTAAATGAATTTTGTACAGAAATAGTTTGATGTACGTTAAATTATCTATCTATACCGAAACTATGAATTTAAAACTGATAATTTTTATTAAGGTAAATTTTTCATATGATCCTTTACCTATAGTATATAAATCGAACTTTACGTGAGCGAAGCCGCGGGCAAAAGCTCGTATTTTATGAATACCACTTTTGCTAATTGCTAAAACTAAAAACTGATTCTATGAAATTACTACCAAATATGCAACACATACATAACTCATATACATATTATGGACTAATTCCAATCTGATACTTTGAACTTACTTGCGGTATTGTCTTCTATAATATGTTGCAACCTTTCTTTCTCATTTCTTAACGCCTCCACGTCCGCTGTTTTCTCTTTCAAATAGTTCGTTAGTTTAGTAATCATCATATTCAAATTATCAATCTGACATTCATAAGTTTTCTTCAATTTGTCAGTCAAATTTTCATTATCGATTAATTTATCTTTCAGGGAGTGAACTTTGACGTCTAGCTGTACTTTGACGTCGTTTAATTCGTTTCGTAGCGCTTGATTTTCTAGTTGAAGTTGCTGAATATCCCTTTCATAAGTTTCCAACAGGGTTTTATGATTATCGTTTTGTTTAATTAGATCTAGAAAAATGATTTACATTTTTATCTTTAAGGGTTCACATGCCGCTAGGAATACCTCGCAAGTAAGCGTGGCTAGAATGATTGCTATTTCACAAAGCATTGTGTGAAAGCACACAACTTTGCTAAATAAAGTTAATATACAGCATGAGTATAGCTAAAGAATTTTTCCCTTGAGTTTAAGGGAATTCCGCAAAGCAAGGCCTGCTTCTATACAATAGTCCTAGTAGAATGCTATAAATTACTAACTTAAGGCCTAAAGTTAATGAATAGGCTCAAGCCCTCTTAATGGCTCCAGATGGTTCAAAAATAATAGGCTATTAATATATTTATTGATCCATCAAGTCAGCCAGAATTGTGGCATTTATTACTTTTAATGTCTTTAATAAATAATCACAATACAAAGCTCTTCAATAATATAGTTCTCCTCACCGAAGTTTGACTTACCAGCTTTAGAATCGTTAACGACTTTTCCCAAAACCTGAACTTCGTCCTTAAGTTGCGTAATTTGTATTTCCTTTTGTTTGACCATTTCCGATATTTCTTCGACGACCGTACTTTCTTTTTTTAATGCATTTTCCAAATTTTCCTTCAATGACAATTCCGAAAGTAAATTATCGACAATCTTAAAAATAACTTCACATTTGTCTGCGTCGCTTGCATTGTGAGTTAAAACATTATCGTATTTACTTAACAGGTCTTTACATGTGCTATCACTGTTTACGTTGTCGAAAACTTTGTTTATTCCATTATTCAAAATAGTGCAGAGTTTTTGGTTATCTTCTTTGAGGGCTGAAATAAAAACGGAAATTAAACTTTTGTAGTAAATCTTTGAACTATCCATTAAATTTTTAATAATTGCAATAAATTAATTAATAAAATTAAAGGCCTCAAATAGCGCAACGGTCAAGGCAGTCGACTGTAAACCGAAAGGTGGACGGTTCCCACTCCATCGTTTCACTATTGTCGTACCTAATCTTAACACAAGCTTTAAGCTTCTATAATATAAAAATCAAGTACTTTTTCAACATAAAAACATACACACCATTATAATCGGTATTTAACCGGTCGTAATCGGCTGATATATTCTGTATTACATCTTTATTGTTAGTAATTTCTGATTGCAGTTTTTGGTTTAAATCTGATATTTTTTCTAATAGATCAGTTTTCTCTAATGTTAATTTATCAAATGACGCTTTCAATTCATTATATGTTTCAGTTAGCATATCCTTTTCAGTTTTGAGTAACATTTTTTCGTGTTCAAGCACTGCATATTCTTTTACAAGATGCTGGAGTTCCTCGATCAGACTGTCATTTTTCCTTTCCGATTCGGCCCTCAGAGATATCTCTGCTGATAATTTCTCTTCTAACTTAGTTTTCCAAACAATGATATTCTTCTTTTCTTGATCAGCTAAGTTCTTAGCAAGTCTTTCTTCGACGAGTTGCTGAGTGAGACATTCCTTTTCTTGCAATAAGTTATTTTTTATATCCTCGACGACACGTAATTTATTGCCTATTTCTTGATTTTCAACATAGAGAGCGCCCTTCCCCTCATCTGCTATTTTTCTAATTGATTTTTCTTCTGTAAGTTCTTGTATTAATATTGCTTTCTCGTTTAATAAACTGTCTATTTCTGATGTAACTTTTCTGTAAGCAGATTCGTCTGTAGCTATTTTTTGTAGCAAACACTCCTTTTCTTTAATTAAATTTTGCTTTTCACGTTCTAAAGTGTCTTTTATAGCCCTTTCAGCTAGAAGATTTTCTTTTAAGTTATCATTAGTATGAGCACCTTCGGTGCACGTTTTGCGTAGTGAGGTTACTTGTGCAGTTAATTCAGCTTTCTCTTTGCTTAAAATATGAACTAAGGCTTCCAAGTTACGTATCTTTGATTCAGCAGATGTGATTTTGCTAGTAGAGTGAATAATTTCGTTTACTTTAGCATCAATTTCTTCTCGCATTTCAGTTTTTAATTTTTCCCAAACAAATTTATCATTCTCGTATTCTTTCTGCAAAAGTTTCAAGCTGTCTTTTATGTTTTTAAGCTGTGTTTCTAATCCTTCTATCATTGAGTCTTTTTCTTTGATCAATAGTTCGTGATTACTGTTATCTTCTTCAATAGTGTAGTGCAGCTGAACATTTTCCCTCTGTAACGCTTCGACCACTTGAGCATTTTGTTCCACAACAGCTTTTAATTCTTTTTCGGACTGATGAACCAGAGAGTCTAAATATTTAATTTTGTCTAATAACTTTTCTATTTCTGTTTCTTTTTTCATCGTAATATCTTTAGCTTCTTCCATAGCTTGATTGAGGTTACTTTTTAAGGATTTTATTTCTACAAAAACAGAAGTGAAAATATGTATTTTTATTTTAATAACAAAAAGAAACTATAAATACCGCAAATAAATATTTTACTATGGAACACTTTATAGAACACTTACCTTGTATTCTGTCTTCATTGGACTTGGTTGAAATCTCTAGTTGCTTTTTCAAATCACTAATTTCCGCATTTTTTCTCAAAATTTCTTCATTTAGTTGAGCGCTAATGGAATTGAGTAGACCACATTTATTCAAATATTCTTTCTCACATTTAGCTTTGTAAATATTGACTTCATTTAACTTCTGTAAAAGAACTACTTTCTCTTTTTCAATCACAGAAGATTTCACACGTTCTTGTTGTAAAGTAATTTGCAATTTATCGATATCCATTTTCAAGCTTTCTATTTGTAACTCCTTAGCTTCTACTGTGTTATTCGACTTTGATCGCAGCTCTTTAAGTGATTTTTCCATTTCGGTCAATTTTATCATCAAAGCTGTTGTTTCTTTATCATAATTCATTTGAATATGACCATAAGCTTTTGTTTTTTCATTAATAGTATTTTTAAGTTCACCAATAGCTAAAATAGACACATAAAAGTAATAAGTACAGACTTAAAAATTACATAAAAGAATGTATTAACGATATTTGTATTTGGACTTACTATTTTCGGATTCCATAACACTGTGAGATAGTTTTTCAATTTCATTTTGTAAGTTGATTATGATATTAAGCTTATCATTAAGGTCTTTTATTAATTCGTCTTTTTCCGTTCGAAGAACATCAAAACTTTTTTCTAAAGAGGTTAACTTTTTTACTTCAGATGTCAATTTAATTTTCAACGTATCAATAACTTTATCTTTTTCACGACAGTGTTCATCAAATTTAATTTTCGCTTCAGTTAGAGAATCTTCAATAACATTTATCTTAGTTTCTTTTTCAGTATTATCTTTGTTTAATTTCTCAATTGTCGTGTTTAAATATTCACAGGTTTCCTGCAATTCCACATTAATTTTTCTTTCACTAGATAAATTTTGTTCTGTATCATTATGGTTTATTTTTAATGTAGTCAGTTGTTCATTTAAGTCATTAATATTTTCTGTCAATTTGTTATTGCAGAGTTCCAACTCATGTAATTCATTCTGAATTCCTACTTTATATTGAATCTCATTTTGTAATTGATTTCTTAAAGCTTCCACTGTAGCATTTATTTCATCTAAATTGTATTGTAACTTATTGCTTTTTTCAATAAACTCGTTTTCAAGACATTCCTTTTCTTTTTGCATATTTTCAATCTTCGAATCTCTGCTTTGAATGTCTATTATTAATTTTGTTTTAAATTCCTCTAAAACACGGTTATCATCTTTATAATTCGCAAGGCAAGAATTTAGATTTTCAATATCTTTCTCCAACTGTTTGTTGTAAAAATTACATTCTTGTAAATGTTCTTTCAAATTAGTAATTTCATCATTTCTTTGTCTCAAATCATCCTCATATGCTTGAATTTTTGTGTTTAAATTCGTTATGTCGTTATTGTATTTGTTAACTAATTCGCCTCTAGATTCCTTCTCTTTTCTCAAATCAAATTGTAATTTTTCTATTGCATCGCCTTTTTCACATATTTTATTTTGCAGTTCAACCAATTCGTTATTTCTGTTCAATACTTTCTCATTCAATTTCATCACTTTATTCTCATATTCTTCTTTCATTTTGAGTCTTAAGGATTTCTCAACATCAAGATCAGAATGTAATTTTTGTAGTATACTTTCATGTTTAGTAGTTTCGTCTGTTAAGCTTTGTAGGAGAGATAATTTCTCTTCTTGCAAAATTTGGATTTCCTTCATCTTTGAATCAATGATTCTTCTAGAATTCTCTCCATTTCCTCGTAGCCTTTGCTCCAGTTCAGTGACTTCATTATTTAATCTTGTAACTTCGTCATCGTAGCGCAACTTCAAATGATTCCTTTCCTCTATTTCTTCATTGACACGGTGTTTTAAATTAAATATATCTGTTTCTTTCTCAGAAATTATTTTAGATAAATTTCGACTTTCTTCATCAGATTTTTTTGTTACCTCGTTAAGTTGGTCCTAATAAATAATAAATTGATGAAAAACTCAATAAATTAAATAAAATCGTCAAAACTTTAAATAAAAACAAACCTGCAACAGTTTAATCTGCTGTTCTAGTAAAACAATTTTAGCGCGCTCCTCGCCTAATTGAACTTCTATGACGTTGGCACAAGCTTCACTACATACAGCTGCAACAATATAAATATTTTTGAGGAAAGCCATTTTATTATTAGCTTTTACCCGTGACTTCAGCCGCGTGGAGTTAGGTTTTAAAAATCCCTCGGGAACCCTTTATTTTTCATGAATAAAAAGTAGCCTATGTCGCGTCAATCAGTTGTTCCATTGCTGCGCGATTGAAGGACAAACCAAAAACCAAACACACATTCCTCACTCTGTTTTCCTTCGCCGTTAACGCGAGTGATATTCAAGTCAAGACATTAGACAACCACAGATTACATTTTTAAATAAATAAAAATTGCAAGGATGTGGGCGTCAGGTATAACTAAAAATATAAACTTACATGCATTATGCAGCGATCGCACGCTCGCATCAAGATCATCGCACTCTAGCTGACTAGTGTCGACGCCATTAAGGCGGTTGTGTTGCCTCAATTCCGTGATAAGCTCCCTCAAGGAATGCACGTTTTTTCGCTCCATCTCTAATTCCTCAGCAAGCTGGCATGCTCTGGACGTTTCCTCCTGACTCGTTGCTATCCATTTGTCACGATCGCGTTTCAATTCGTCTAACTATAAAATTAAAAATGTGTCTAGTCTAGTCTACACTCTATTCAATTGAATCGGTTTTGTTCTTTTAACCTTCCCAAAATTGACTGAAATCTTTTTTCAAGCAAAAGAAGAAAATTTTTGCATTCATAATATAAATTATCGAAAAATGATCTTTTTCCCCTTGTAGAGTAATCCTTTCCTGAAACTTGGCCATTTTCTTATCCTTGGAATCTAAGCATGCATGCATGAAATGCGCGGACGAAGTCGCGGGAAACCACTTGTTAATTATATAAAACCAATAAAAGAAACAAAATATTAATATTTCATAAGTTTAGGACTAGAAACTAATTGTGAATCACCCTTCAAATCAATTATTTTGTAATTGAATCTGGTACTAATAAAGCGTAGAATAGAACAGCGGCTGTAAAGAATTGGTTTTGAGGGTAGGCCGGGGCCCCCGTGATCGTGGAGCCCTGGGCACTTGACCAGAGTGTGCAGTGGGAAAGAGGGGCCTGCACTTACCTTATGTTTATACATATCCCTATCATATTGCACATCATCAAACTTCTCCTGCACAGCTACCAGTCTCTGTTCGGCCTGCTCCAGCTGTTTGACGAGCTTGACTGAACTGTTGTTAGATACCTCTGTGTCTTGGACACTGCTATCTTGCCCACAAGTGGACAACTTGGCTTTTAAATTAACTATGTCTTGTTTGTACTGTTCTTTATCTTTCACTGTAAATATAATAATTGTTACTCTAATATTAACACAAGTTAACTAGCACTCATGCAATCACACACACTGACTGAATTTGACCTGCAAAGCTGAAGTATAAGGCTGGAATCACATCTGTTTCATCAATTCGCATTTTGGCCATACAAAACTGTCATTTTTCATAGTTGTATATGCATCAATTCGGCTTTTCGATGCGATTGGTAACCATAATTGAAGCGATTTTAATTGAACTGTCAGAATCAAACGCCGTAAACTGATAGTAAACTGATCATGATGTTATTTGCTGCAGAAATAACTCACATCCCTTAGGTTGATAAAGACAACTATTATATTTATTCCAGGAAATGGAGCCCATGTCTAGCCTGCAGGATTCTCCTTTACTGAAACAGTAATACTTACCAAGTTTCTCCATTTTCAAGTTGGTTCTGGCGAGTTCCTCCTGTAGATAGTTCCTGTCGAACCTCTCAGCATCAAGCGCGGCTTGTAGTCGCCGCACCTCGTTGTGAAGCGAGCGAAGTGCCGGCGGCGTCTCCGCTACTGCAACTTGCCCAGGGAAAGCCGCCGCCGCGTCTTGCCCACAGGCTTCTGAAAGGTTTAGTTATTACACTAATCAAACCTATAGCTCCCAGCCAAAAACCACGTAGGATTTGTTTGCTGGTTTAGTCTTAAATACTATTATATTATGTACTAGCTGACACGGCGAACGTCGTACCGCCAACTTATTATAATTTTTTTTTTTGTTTTATTTTTTTCAAAACCTTCGGTGGACCTTAAGGAACATACAAAAAAATAAATTAACCAAATTGATCCATCCATTCTTGAGTTATGCGCTTGCCAACATTCATTTTTATTTATATAGATATAGATTATGTAGTCTATATTATATTATACATATATATTAGATATGTGGTAGACTCATTGACGATTCAAAAGTACTTTGTAAAAGTTTATTTGAATAAAAAACATTTCTATTCTATTCTATTCTATATTATATACAGATTAAGTATATAGTGTAAGTAGGTAGTGGTACTGATAACTTTTTAAAAGCCCTTTTTACATGTATTACATGGCAATTTCCTATTTTATGTAGATATCTTAAATTTATAATTTTATTCTCAGAGAACAATTTTTCTCACTTGAGAACATAAAACTATATTATTACTAGTATATGTTACATGTATTAAAACTATATTATTACTAGTGTGTGTTACATGTATAATAAAAAAATATTTAAAATAGCTTTTGCCCGTGACTTCGCTTGTGTGGGTTAGGTGATAAAAATCCTGAGGGAGCCTTCTGTTTTCCAAGGGAAAACTGTATTTTGTGTTCATGGATTCTTTGCCTAGAGTACCTACAAATCTTTGTAATTAAGTATGCATAATAGATAGAAAGGGGCGACAAAACAAGAGATGGCGAGACGAAATTGAGGCTATAGCAGGAAAAACATGGATGAGACGAGCAGCAGATAGGAAGGATTGGAAAGGATTGGAGGAGGCCTTTGCCAAAGGGCACACGGACTAGCAAATATACACAACAATAAACTATTAAAAATATTTTATATTAAGTCCGATATAGCTTATAAATAAATAAATAAATAAAAAATGCATAATAGATTCCATGCATAGTGTTTATTTATGTAATAGCTATGGAGTATGGACATTGTTGTTAGGTTTCATTTGCATGTTTATTCTCATGCCTTGTACGCAATTATAGGTTGTAGGTAACTAAGTTGTGACCACACAATAAAATACACACTAACAGCTTGTCCTCACGGCGCGGTTTACACCCGCGCCCACAGCGGTAAAAATTGCTTCTTCATTTTCCATACAAATCTGCAATGCTTGGATGCCGTGGGCCCGCAACGGCTGCGGGCGCGGGTGAGAACCGCTCCATGAGTACAAGGGCAAATCTTCTCAGATGCTAATATTCAAAGTTGAAAGTTTCAAGTTGGTTTTAACTCCAAACTATGCTAAATTGCTAATTTAATTTGGAAATTAACTTTTGTGCCAGTTAGATGCACATGAATTAACCTAATTGTTCAAATAATCCTTACTAGGTAATATTATAAATTGCGAAATTGTTTGTTGGTTTGTCCTTCAATCACATGCTATGGAGCAACAAATCTACGTGATTTTTGGCCTGTGTATAGTTGAGGACCCGGAGTGACAGGCTACTTTTTATCGTGGAAAACAAAGGTTTTCAGAGGGATTTAAAAAACTAGCTACACACAGTCACGGGCGTCGGCTAGTATCTCAATATGATATTATAATTTTTAAGCATTATTTTATCAAAAATATGCTCCAAACCATCATAAATAGTAGTTTTATTTTAAAATAATACCTGCAATAGCAGCCAAAACATCTGTAGAGGACACATCATTACAATCCATCAGGTGTTTACTGAATTTCAAAATTATTTCCTGATCAGCTGAACTAAGTTCATTGCACATAGCCTTCTTTATGTCCAAATCCTTCGAGTTCACACACACAAACAAAAGTAACAGCGAAGCAGCTAGGTAGATCTCTACTTCATTTGCCGGCTGCAAGTTTCCATTCTCAAAATGGAAACCTGGATATTTTTCCAATATAAATTCCTGTATTGTGCGAGCGTTTAAACTGGATGATGTTGACTCATCCAAGTTGAAGTTCTCTCGTAAATGCGAAATAATGTTCACAAGAGATTCCGAAGTTAGTGGGTACCTTTTTTTTGTATCTTCTTCAGAATAACAGTTGATCTGAAATGAAAATATAATAATGTTTACAATATTCAAAAGGGAGCATGAGTGATTACATGTGAGATTGTAAAGTTAATAATACTAGAACGAATGTAGATCGTTGTCGGCAGTCTTTTTAATTTTGTTTGGCTTGTACATTTGGCCATATACAAGTCTGCTGCCAAATCGCACCTGGCGTACGATAGCAGATGGCAATGGCAGGGACGTACGGCGCATATTGGATCAACAATGAATGTATGACTGTATTTCTAATGAAACTAAGGATAATCTAATAAAAGTAATGAAATTATAACATACCCAATTCACAAGAATAGTTTTCCATTTTTGTAACATTTTAACTGTTAGCTTGTAGTTATCTTAATTAAATAGAGATCAAGATACTTTAATTTTTAAACGAATAAGAATTAAGAAGTGTTTGTTACATGATAAGTAGTGATTAAAATAAAAAAAAACAAAGTTCCTCCGTAAAAGTTAAACAAACAATTAATTTGAATGAAAATGATGAGAATAATTTTTCGACAGTTTGCTTTGTTTCGCCGTTGTAATTTAAAAAAACTTATAAGACGTTTTTGACGGTTTTTGACCATAGAGTACTAAACTGGATGACTGTCGTCACCAAGAAGCTTAAGGATGATTTTAGTTTTTACGGATCTGCCCGCGAAATTCAAATTTAATTTGGTTTTTCGCAATTTGGAAACTAATACGACAAACTAGGCTAATGGCATTCTAATTGCGCCAGTAGAATTATCATCTTCACAGGTTTACATAAAAATATTTACTTGTAAGTGACCAGTTAGGTTGGGCAGCATTTGGGAAACTTCGTCGAGTCTTTTCGTCGCAAATACCACAATGCCTAAAGACAAAAGTCTTTAATCAGTGCGTCCTACCAGTGATGACACGGTGCTGAAACGTGGACACTGACAGTGAGGCTAGTCCACAAACTTCAAGTTGCTCAGCGTGCTATGGAGAGAGCCAAGCTCGGAATTTCTTTGAGGGATAAAATCCGAAACGAAGTAATTCGCCAAAGAACAAAAGTGACCGACGTAGCTCTTAGGGCGAGCACGCTGAAGTGGCAGTGGGCTGGTTACATTTGTCGGAGGACCGATGGCCGCTGGGGTCGTAAGGTCCTCGAGTGGAGACCACGTCTCGGCAAACGGAGTGTAGGGCGCCCCCCGGCTAGATGGAGCGATGACATCCGGAAAGTGGCCGGCATCGATTGGATGCGAAAGGCCGAGAATAGGCAACGTTGGCGCTACTTAAAAGAGGCCTATGTCCAACAGTGGATGCACTCTGGCTGATGATGATGATGATGATGATGACCAGTTTAAGAAATTAATCAAAATACTGACTAATTTGTGAGTAACTCACGTCCAACTCGGTGGACGTGAATATTTTATTATAAAATAAGTTTTATTCTATTATCAGCTCGGTGAAGGTCGACTTAGGTTCGGATTACTCTTTGAGTATTAAACCAACACAGGAGAGGAATTGACCCCTAATTTATTTGCAAAAAAGTCTGTCAATTACGGTGGGGGGCGAGGTAGCACACATGAAAACTTGCGTACTACAGGTGCATTTTTCCATCACGTCGCTATGCACGCACACAATATAATTAGCAAACACTACCTTAAAGTATATGCACACAATCACATTCACACACAGGGACGCTCTATCATTACATGAAACAATTGGATCATATGTGTAAGCATTTTAGGGATTTGACACTATCGATTATCGACTTTCGATAAGTTCTTCTAATAATTATTTACAACAGAGTTACTTTATTCGAGAGTAAATTTTTTTGTTCGAGATCTTTAACATGGTATGTACCTATATAGAAGCGCTAGGAAACGAGGCTCTTGCCGTTGTTTTAGTCATAATATGCCTTTGCTATTAGATTGACTCTTTGTAGGCTTTTAGTACTTGCGTAAAGATACAGCTAGAAACTTTGGACTATATTGACGGTGGAAAGTGATCTAGCTTATTTCGAAAAATAACAAAATGACTTTTTTATATATTTGGAAGAAAAAGATACTGCGTCGGATTGTCGGATTTTCGTTTTCCTATGACATTATTTTTCTAAGATACTATGTTGACCTTCTCTGCATGTTTATATTATATACTAGCTGATGCCCGCGACTTCGTCTGCGTGGATTCAGTTCATAACATCCCGCGGGAAACCTTTGTCATCCTCCAGGTTCTCAACTATACCTATCCAATAAATCACGTCAATCCGTAGCTTTGTAGCAGGAAACATTTGATCGTCTTGCTCGCGGCAAAGAGAAAACATATTACTTATGATATTATCAATTACGTTTAGTTTAGTTTATCATTTTTATAATTGTCAAATTTTTTACCATACTTAACCAAAGACAAAATTACGTTTAGCTGTCATTTACGTTTTGTTATTCCACTGTCATTTGTGTTTTGTTATTCCATGTCAGATGCGTTTTTGTTATACCACGTTTTATAGATAGTGACTTGACGGAAACGCAGTCGAACGGGATAAAAAGTATCCTATGTCCGTCTCCTGGTTCTAAGCTACCTCTCCACCAATTTTCAGCCAACCGTTCTTGAGTTATAAATAGTGTAACTAACACCACTTTCTTTTATATATATAGATTTTTTGTTATTCATATTTTTAAACGTACTCAAAAATGCTGTAAATACTAAGACACAATCTATTTTTCAATATTATACAGATACTTCAAAAAAGTTATCAATACTTTTTAGCAATGCAGTGCACTTAGGTGTACTGTAAGGACTTAGGATTATCTGATTATTAACAGATTTTGTAGATACCAAGGTATTTTCTCCGTCACTATACTCTCAATCTCATGTTGAAAGCATGCTGTAGGTACCACAGTATATCACCTTAGAGCAGCTGTTTAGTTATGATTTAAGGTTATAAGCCACCAGGGAGTGCTGTACTTTGTCATAGGTTTTTATAATTTTTAATAATATTGTTTATTCAGTTGAGAGACATTTCATTTTTATTTGAATACGTAGTGGGTATTAATATTGAACACATTGATTTTTTAAGTAATCTTTTTAAATAAACATACAGCATTTTTAATGAAACATCATTTGTTTTATTTATGTTTAAAGCGAAATTTACGATGTATCTATTTGTAAAAAGTATATTAAGTACAAACTGTTAGGACTACATCATGTTTCCTTAAAAATAGATACAGCATAATCAGCATTTCAGAGTTTAGAGTTATTTCGTGGTTTCATATGTTTCAAATACCAAGTTACAGCAACATTGCTTCTTGAAATTGAAAAACTATTAGTCGAAATTGATATTAAACTAATGTATAAAACTAAAGTAATTCTACTTTAGAATTATATAATTAGTATAATCTGATGTGTTTCATTAAAAAATATGCTTTTTGAAAAAAATCTGCTCCTGATAGCTGTTATGATTTTTTAAAACGTTATTGGCTCTGGTTTAAAGTTCACTTTTTCGATTTACAAGATCGTTTTCCAGCGTTGAATAATATTCTCTCAGTCCAGCATGGAGGAAACATAAAAAGTAAAAACTGAACTCTAAAAAAAAATTTTATTTAAAGTTATGATTGGTAAGTTAAAACTTGTACCTACATACTTTACTTGGAAGGCTTATTTTTTTCATCTACTTCATCTGAACGAAGTGTATATTTGTTTGTTATGCTAGGCTGCCGCCATGGCTATAGTGGCCACCCCATCTGTAATAAAACACCGCCAAGCTATTTAGCTTTCCGGTAAACCTAGCGGGATGAATAAGAAGTATGGGTACTTTAATTCAATTGCCAAGTTTTAATGAACCAAATATGTATAGAATTTAAATATTTTTTTTTCGTCAATGAACCATTAGTAAGACGATAAAAATATCTCGGTATAAATAATTTATACAATCCCCCCACCAATATCGACATATGAAATCTTGCTGTCCAGCCCTAATTTTATTGCGGTGTGGCCGACTTCATAAAATTAAAGTCCTAATTTTCGAGTAAGAAAGACTTACGTAGAACTTATCATTATTATTAAACAATTTTTTAGTCTCGTTTTCATTATTTTTTGTATTATATTTGTAAAAATCCTTTCTTAGCGGATGCCTACGTCACAGTAGATGTGCGTTGATAGATCAGTCAGTCAGTCACCTTTTCATTTTATATATTTAGAAAATTATATCACACTGGCTATATGGAAATATATACCTATAACTTTTGAAATAATTGAGTAAAAAAACTAATTTTATGAATTCGAGGAGTTTATGGAGCTCTAGCTGCATCAATGCATTTTAAACAATAGTGGGAGAGTACCAGCCAATCAGACACTATTGCGATCGTTATAATAATGCAATCATTTTAACCGACTTCAAAAAAGGAGGAGGTTCTCAATTCGAATTTTTTTGTATATTTGTTACGCCATTATTCCGCCAAATAATGAATGGAATTTGATAATTTTTTTTTGTTTAGTAGGGCATACTTCAGAGGTGGTTCCCATATAAATTTTTGTTGATATAATGTTAGATGTTACTCCATAACTACGTCAAATCTGAACCGATTTCAATTTTTTTTGAAAGAACGCATAATAAGGTTGGGCCTATTTAAAAGGTGAAGAGAAGGTGATTCATATCTTCGGTGATGGAGGAAGGAACTCAATGATTAAGAGCAAATTGCTCGCGATCTGAGATATACACTAAAAGCTTAAAATAATAATGTAAAAAAAATATCTTTAAAAAACCGACTTCATACGCCGATCGGGCAAAGTTGGGCTAGCGTCGCGCATTGGTTTCATCATTTATATTTAGGCCCGCCCGACTTCAACATACATGTACAAATTAAAATTGTTTTATACTTTGTAGTGGCGTTTAAAGTCGGTTTTATAGAAAGAATTTTTTATCATTATTTGATAATCCCACAGACGATCAAAGTTCGTATTTATATATCTAGTCATATTTTACTTAAAGCTTATAAATTAGTCGTTCACCCCTTCCTATTCTATCGTGATTTTAATTCTATGGGATCAATTTATAATGCAGTTCATGAAAAAGGTCTCTAAACGAATAGTAAGTAGGAAGATTAATTTTCAATATTTTCCCCAAATTATTTCATGTACGATTAAGTAGCAACATTTTCAGATCGACAGTTTTCTTAAGTTTTCTGCATAAGTATTGCATTATTTGGATAAAATAATACATCAGAAGTGAATAAATGTTATCCTTTAGTAAACTGGATGTTTCAAATATTTTTTTAGAAGAAAATACTCTCATATTCGGCATTTATAGCGGAGCTCATTCCCCGCTAACCATACGTAGTTGACAGGCGCGTGACTCGAGTCAAACAGTTTTATATAACGAGTAGGACCACTGCTCATACCCAACTTACAGAGGGGTACGCGCGTCAATTCTTCTCCTGTGTTGGTTTAATACTCAAAGAGACTACTACTTTACAGAAAAAAAAATTAGGCGAATTTACGCTACATTCCGTCAGGCGTCAATGTTTTGGCGACTTGGACTGGCTTAGACTTGGCAACACTGATGACCAGACAGAGCAAAACAAAGATTTATTAGTAGTAACTATAGTCGGAAATTTATTTCGATTCCACGTTTGACATTAGCTACTGTCATTTTGTAAAATAATGATACCACATATAATAGTGTAGTGATGAACACAAAAATCGATAAACAATCGCGATTTATGTTTATGTAATCATAATATTGGTGTGCCAATTAAAGACTAAATTATTGATTTTTATTTAAATAAATACATAATTACTCATAATAATTATTTATTAATTAGTAACCGCTGCTTTATTTTATAAAAAGTTAATATTTTTGTTTTTTATATTAAAAACAAAACTTATAATAAAAGAACCTAGATAGTTTTCTGTATTGGCAACCCGTGCGCGCTCGTGCAGCTATCGCCATTTTGTTTATCTTGTCATTCGGCTTCATTCTCCCAGTCTGACTGCACGAATATCTTGTTTCATTGCGAATCGATATTTTGTTATTTTTTGGGCATTGATATGGGCGCAGGTAAAGGGGCATGTAGCTCAAAATAATAAAACCTTCAAATTGACAGACGTGAGAAATTTATTTGAGGAAGGCATTCAAAAAATTACGGCTACCGAATGGTCTAAATGCGTATCCCATGTTGTCAAAGAAGAGGAAAAAATGAGTAGGCTAGATATTTTAATTGACAATATCACAGACACATTTATAATACATGTTACAGAAAGTGACAGCGATAGCGATAGCGAAGACGGCGACGATTTATAAAATAAAATATTACCATAATACATCTATTTGTTTTATTTCTCATGTTCCTTCATGATCACATTTTTTTATTTATTTCACACACAATTATTAAAGAAAACTCTCAGATCCTTAATAAAATTAATCGTCATAACTAAATTATCCGTTCAGAAATATTTAATTTCCTGATATACTTAGTTTCTATTAAAGTAGTAGTTGTTTAGATATACTACTATAAACGAGAGGAATCGATTCGGAAATATTCCATTTCCGTATCGAATAATTTCGTAACGTCACTATTTAGTACTTGTCATAACGTTGCAACACTGAAATTGTCAAATCTGGAATCGAATTAAAATTCCGACTAGGTATAGTATCTTCTAATCTGTGTATTTATTTGTGACCTCAGGCAAGCCCTGGTATTCAATGTACTTTGTGCCTCAGGCACAGACACAAAGTACATTATACAAACCTCCGCTAGGAGTAATAGTGTTCTGTGATACAAACCAAAGAGGCACACATAGATAATACAATATTGACTAGGAAGAGGCACAGACCGAACAACAATCAGGAATCAGGAGCTAATCGGATAAATAATTAATATAATTAATACATTGAAAAGTGAGTATACGTTCATGGCTTGTAGCAAAAAATTGCAAATTTTAAACACTATTGCTACAATATTTATCTTGCCAATTGCGCTCTGTAGGTAATGTAAGTTTACTCTGTATATCTCAGTTAAAAAATTATATTAATTGAATTATAAATTCAGAATTAGTACAAAATGCCTCCAAAACGAGCTGCTGGTCTGGTGATATTCAGATATACAAATGCAATGATTCAGTACCTTTTGCTGCAAACTTCGTATGGGGAACACCACTGGACCCCACCAAAAGGTAATTTAATTATTTTAAACTTTTCTATTCATTTTAAGGGAACTCTGCTGGGATAATATTATAGTATTCTCTAGTGCAAGCAGTGATAGCCTAGGGGTTAGGACTGTGGTCTCCTATTCGGGGGGGTCGCAGGTTCGATCCCGGGTACGCACCTCTGACTTTTCGGAGTCAAGTGCGTTTAAGCAATTAAATATCACTTGCTTCAACGGTGAAGGAAAACATCGTGAGGAAACCTGCACATCTGAGAGTTCTTCATAATGTTCTTGAAGGTGTGTGAAGTCCGCCTTCACATTGAACCAGCGTGGTGGACTATGGTCTATAACCCTTCTCTGAGAGGAGACCAGCTCAGTAGTGAGCCGTTGATGGTTTGCTAATGATGATGATGATTCTCTTGTGCACAGTAGAAACTTTAAATTGTGAGGTCTAAAAACTACGCTGTTCCCTTTATCAAAATAAATGTGGTATTCTCTAATAATGATTGCATCAGTGTACCCAGTATATATTGTAGTCTTTGAGTGTAAAGATCGCAATGATCTCTGATTGGCTGAATTTATGACATTCTTGCGGCATCAATGCATTATTTAACCAATAGCGGGAAAGTACCAGGCACCAGCCTATCAGAGGTCATTGGGATTGTTACAATGGATATCAAGGAATTTTTAAAAACTATGTTATCTATTGTGCTCTGTTTCTTCTAAGTTACCTAAATATGTTATTTCTTTTTTTTCTTTTGGTGTACAATAAAGATAATTTCATTTGATTTATCTAGGATATCAGGAAGTCAACAATATAAAAGGAAAAGGTGACTTGACTGACTGATCTATCAACACATTTTCCACACTGAACAGATCAGGCTGTAATTTGGCATGTACAGATAGTTATTATGACGTAGGCATCCGCTAATAAAGGATTTTTGAAAATTCAACCCCTAAGGGGGTAAAATAGGGGTTTGAAAAATTGAACTTAACATGAGCAAAGCCACAGGCAAAAACTAGTTTACAATGTAAAGTATAGATCAATCCTCATGTATTACTCAAAGTTATGCTTAGGGTGTGATAAGAGTTCAGTGGGATGTATATTTTCTTTTTCAGGTCATGTAGACCCTGGGGAGTCCGACTGGGAGACAGCTTTCCGAGAAACCAAAGAAGAGGCAGGTTTGTCTGAGAATGATTTGGAGGTAAACAGTTCTTTTTCTTCCTAGCTTGTCCCAGTATTAACACAGGGTTCACTTATATTATTTCCAAATATCAAAAACTTATAATTATGTATTAGTGTTTAAACAAAGATATCTATCTGACCTCAGCAATCTGTTATAACATAAATGAGGACCTCGGGTTTTACATAGTTCACCCTGTTGATAAATTGATATTTATGGTCCAAATGGTGTGGTAATTGCAGACTGGGTTACTTTTCCATTAATTTACCTCTAAAAAAATTGCAACTACATAATATGCTAAATTGACTGACTTTCAACCTAGCCATAGCAACTTTGTATAATATTATTATATTAATATATATTATATAATATTATTATACATTATTTATCCATAGATAAAATGTTTCCATTTCTTTATTTACAGGTCTACAAAGATATATCTAAAACATTGAATTATGAAGTCAAGGGTAAACCAAAATCTGTTGTATATTGGTTGGCTAAACTCAAAAATCCAGATCAGAAAGTTACACTATCAGATGAGCATCAAGACTTGAAGTGGCTGCCTTTAGAAAAGGCTCAAGAAGTGTCTGGATTTAAGGACATGCAAGAATTAATTGCAGAATTCCATGAAAAGGCACTGAAAATCGTGTAATTTTATATGTTGACATATTAAATCTAAAAAAGCAATAAATTCAGGTTGTATTAATTGATCAAAAATAAACTAAACTCGCCGGCATATTTAGCGGAACATAAAAAAAAAGGTTTGATATCAGTATCATATTATAAGGTTGCTAGCTGGTTTATAAGTCATTTAATCGTCCTTCAGGGTGTCGCTGGCCATCGGCTTCGTCGACCTGCAACAAAAAAATAGTTAAGATTTTTCTAAATTTTCTTTTTAAGGCATCCGCCACCCATATTTATACCAAAGCATGCTTGTAATCAATGCAACACAATACAACTACAATACCATGCGACACAAAACAAAAATTCCGTCGACCTGCAACATAAAAACAACAGTTTAGTTATCTTATCGCTAATCACTAATTACTTATCTTAGAGCCGAGCCGAGAAGTGTCGTCGAAATCACGCGCTGTCGCTCGTTTTCCCGGATTTACGTCTAGATTTTTTCCTGCCCGTCGCTGGCCGTCGGCTCCGTCGACCTGCAAAAAAAAATTAGTTAAGATTTTTTAAAATTTTCAAGGCATCCGCCACCCGTTTTTATACCAAAGCATGCTTGTAATCAATGCAACACAATACAACTACAATACCATGCGACACAAAACAAAAATTCCGTCGACCTGCAACATTAAAATATTTGTTTAGTTATCTTATCGCTAATCACTAATTATTTTTAGTTTCGCTTATCACTAATTACTTATCTTAGAGCCGAGCCGAGCCGAGCTGAGTCTTCGAGATCACTTGATGTCGCTCGTTTTCCCGGATTTTCATCTAGATTTTTCCTGCCCGTAGCTGGCCGTCGGCTCCGTCGACCTGCAACAAAACAAAAAAGTTTAGATTTTAAAAATTTTCTTTTCAAGGCATCCGCCACCCGTATTTATGCCAAAGCATGCTTGAAATCAATGCAACACAATACAACTACAATACCATGCGACACAAAACAAAAATTCCGTCGACCTGCAACATAAAAACAACAGTTTAGTTATCTTATCGCTAATCACTAATTACTTATCTTAGAGCCGAGCCGAGAAGTGTCGTCGAAATCACGCGCTGTCGCTCGTTTTCCCGGATTTCCATCTAGATTTTTTCCTGCCGGTCACTGGCCGTCGGCTCCGTCGACCAGCAAAAAAAAATTAGTTAAGATTTTTTAAAATTTTCAAGGCATCCGCCACCCGTTTTTATACCAAAGCATGCTTGTAATCAATGCAACACAATACAACTACAATACCATGCGACACAAAACAAAAATTCCGTCGACCTGCAACATTAAAATATTAGTTTAGGTATCTTATCGCTAATCACTAATTATTTTTAGTTTCGCTTATCACTAATTATTTATCTTAGAGCCGAGCCGAGCCGAGCTGAGTCGTTGAAATCACTCGATGTCGCTCGTTTTCCCGGATTTTCATCTAGATTTTTCCTGCCCGTAGCTGGCCGTCGGCTCCGTCGACCTGCAACAAAAAAAAAGTTTAGATTTTTAAAAATTTTCTTTTCAAGGCATCCGCCACCCGTATTTATGCCAAAGCATGCTTGAAATCAATGCAACACAATACAACTACAATACCATGCGACACAAAACAAAAATTCCTTCGACCTGCAACATAAAACCCGTCCCGTCAGCTGTCAACACGAACGGACGTGTTGTTTGTAACTTTAGTAAATTAATATATATCTAACAAGTACCAAATAAATATCAACTAGTTTTCATAAAATTAAGTTTAGTATTTTGATAAATATAAGTGTTTCAGTGCTGTTTTTGTTGCTAAATTGTTAGATTACGTGTTAACAACAACAATGGAGTGCTGTGCTAAGAACCTGCGAGACAACGTATTGACCTGCGCAAATTGCAAGTTGTCATTTCATTGCAAGTGTTTAAATATTTCTTCTACCAATTACAACAAGATTAAGAAATCGTCATGGAAATGTGCAAAATGTTCAACTCCGCGGGGCAGACGCGGCGACGAAACGCCGGTAGCTTCAGCAACAGCTGAACCTGATGACGCGCATTCCAGTGACGAAGAACTTATAAACGAATTTTGTTGTGAAGATTCAAATATCACCACTGACTCACTAAGAGAATTATTCAATAATTTTTTACAAAAGTTTAAAACTGACATGAATGTAATCAAAACTGAAATTTTGGACAAAATGGCGGCTACGCAAAAAGAATTGAGCAAAGAACTAAGCAACTTTAATAGTAAAGTCAGTTTAATTGAAAAGAAGCAGGAAGCGTTGGAGGGTTCGCTGAATGGCTTGTCAGGTTTTTACGACGATCTTTGTAAGCAAAATAAGGTCCTTTTCACTGAAAATAATCATCTGAAAACACAAATCGCCGAAATGACAAAGAGCTCGCACGAAATGCAACAGCAACTTGATGACGCGCAAAGCTACATTACGTCTAAATTTATTGAAATCCGTAATGTAACACCTACATTAGGAGAGAACCTTATGGATTACGTCAGCAAATTATGTAACTCGCTAAACATTGACTTTAAGCCAAACTACATATGTAAAATTTTCCGTAAGCGCACTTATAAAGAGAACTCTCAACACATTTTGCTAGAACTGAATAATGACAGTTACAAACAGGATATTCTGTCCGCTGTGAAGCAGCATATCAAACAAAATAAAGACAAATTATGCACTAAGCACATGGGTATCCACAGTGAAATAAGGAATATTTATATATCTGGGCTTCTGAGCCCAAAACTAAAGTTCCTTTACTTTAAGTCCCGCCAGTTTGCTAAAATACATAAATATGAACACTGCTGGGTGAAGAATGGCAGAATCTATTTACGTAAACACAAAGCAGAACCAGTGATCGTGGTCCGCAGCGAGCTGCAACTGTCCGAGCTCGCCTCGTCGCAGCGGCCGGCGGACGATGCGCCCGCGCTCCCCGCTCGTCTCACCCCGAGCGCTAATTCATTGATGCACGCGCAACAAAAGCAAGTGGCGTGTGAACGAATTAATTTAACGCCTAAATGACTATATTACCACAATCGATGTCTTGAGCTCTGTATCTTGTTAAAAATGCTTAATTTATTTTTAAAATCTTTCTCCTTTCTTTATTTTTTGTTGCATGTCTTAATACAAGATATTGTTATGCAATTAGTGACATTGATTTAAATTATATAATTACACATATTACACAAAACTTTTTTAAACTTAGTATTATATCACATATCATTCATAATTCACACTCACAAGCTACAACACAAACACACAATATATCAACCTTAAGTACCACATCATACAAAGTACAAACTAAATTTGTTTATTGTACTATCAGTTTATTCACTATTTTGAATTTCTACCAAACTTTTTTTAATCAACCCACTATAACCGTAATTATGCTAGTTATATTATTCCTGTCTCATATAAATCTTTCACCCAACAACTTATATAACTTTTACAGTGCATAACCAAATAAATGATTTAAATGCAAGCGTGGATGAATTTTCTGTATCCGATTCTTACACCAGTACTCCTGAACTAGCACACACTTACCTTCAAAATCCGGAAAAATATTTAAAAATCTTAACCCAAAATATAAGATCTATAAATTGCAATTTCAATGGTTTCTTATCTCTATTGGAGCGTATACCTTTTGAGAATGACATCATTGTTTTAACGGAATGCTGGCTGCCATGTAATAATAACCAAGTTTTACCGTCCATTCAAAATTACTCTAGGCACCAGACCTCAAAGCATTTAAACCAGAGTGACGGTGTCGTTGTTTTTGTGAATTCTGACATTAGCCATACTATTGAAGAGCCAGATTTTCAATTTTCTGCTTCAGGACTAATCATTAAATTTATTTGTGATATAGCTATTCTTAGTATTTATCGATCTCCTTCAAATGATAACATTGATACGTTTATTCTTTCTCTTAGTAGTATACTTTCCTCACTTAGTGGTTTTAAAACAGTAGTGATTACAGGCGATTTAAACTTAGATATAAAGCCCGGTTCTCTAGTTTCGAGCTCTCAGGACTACCTAAATACCCTTGCTTTTTATAGATATCTACCAGCCCACACAACTCCAACTCGTGGAAATAACTGTCTAGACCACGTTATAATACGCTCTAGATTACCATCATTAACACTTATATTAGATACCACTATAACTGACCATTTCTCAACCCTAATTAGTCTTCCTAAACAAGTTTATTCATCTCCAACAATCCGTACAGTCACAAGAGTTAATTATGAAACTTTAGATAGTACTATTGATAAATTGGATTTGTCCTATATTTATAAAATAGTTAGTCCTGATATAGCAACTGACTGTCTTATTAGGTCTCTGTCTCAAGCTATCAGTGAAAACACGGCTGTTTCAAGGGTGCCAAGCAAAAAGAGGATCTTGAAACCCTGGATCACAGAAGGTCTATTAAGATGTATGCGAAACAGAGACTCGATGCACAAAAAAGTAAAACAATCTCCAGGCAATGAAATCCTCAAAGTTACTTATAAACGGTACAGAAATTACTGTTCCAAAATTTTAAAAAAAGCAAAACAGCTTTATGATTCTCATGAAATAAACAGAGCAGGAAATAATAAAAAGCAGTTGTGGGATACGATTAAAAAAATATGCTTTACTTCAAAACAAAAACAAAATAGTACTCAATTGTTGTCCAATGACTGTTCTGCACTACAGTCTTGTAACAATGCAAATACTTTTTTTGTAAATATAGGTAAAGATCTCGCTGGCAAAATAAAGCAAAATTTACCCAGTACAAGTTTTTCTACAGATTACACATCAATAAATTCTTTGTCCTCTTTTGTTTTAGAACCTACTGACACTGATGAAATACATTCTATTATTAAATCACTAAAAACTAACGCCGCTACTGGATGGGACGGGATTTCCTCAATAATATTAAAAAGGTATTCCCAAATTTTGGCCCCTATTCTGTGTCATATTTTCAATTTAAGTTTTGCGATAGGACTGTTCCCAACGGCCCTCAAAAAGGCGATAATTATTCCAATCTACAAAAGTGGTGACGCAAAATCAATTAACAATTACCGACCTATTGCTATACTCCCAGCCTTGTCGAAAGTACTTGAGCGATTGGTTTGCAATCGACTTGTTCTTTATTTGGAGCACTTCAAATTAATTTCTACACAACAATTTGGATTTAGGAAAAGAAGAAGTACTAATGATGCTGTTTTAGTCTTAACAGACCATATCATTAGCCTCTTGAATAATGGTCACAAAGTCCTTACAGTATTTTTGGATCTTGCTAAAGCCTTCGACACATTTCCTGTTCCCACTCTCTTAAATAAGCTAGAAAAAATGGGTGTACGTGGCAATCAACTAAATTTCTTCTGCAGTTACCTTTCTGGTCGAACGCAAATGACCAAAATCGATAATAACTTGAGTGACGAGCTACCAATATCGTATGGCGTCCCACAAGGTAGTATTCTTGGCCCAACACTTTTTCTAATCTTCATAAATGATCTTTGCAATCTCCGCATTAAAAATGCCCAAATAGTCTCCTTCGCCGATGATACTGCCATCACCTTCTATGCTAATTCTTGGTCTGATCTTGAAGAAGCTGCTCAACTTGGATTCAACTCTATTAACGACTGGCTACGATCGCACTCTTTAACTTTAAACATCTCAAAAACTAAACTTATAACCTATTCAGTACGAAATGCTTCACAACCTGAGACTCCGGTAACTCTTAAAGTTCATTCTTGCTCTGATAGGCTTAGTTCAAATTGTAACTGTGAGTCTATAGCTTCTACTAATAAAATTAAATATCTAGGCATTGTTTTAGATCAAAACTTAAATTTTAAAAACCATATCGATCTACTTACAAACAGGGTCCGTAAATTGATTTTTATTTTCAAAAATCTACGAAACGTTGCAAATCCACTCGTAATCCGTAATGTTTATTTTGCTTTGTGCCAATCCATCATTCAATACTGCATAACTTGTTGGGGAGGCATCGCTAAAACCACACTAAAGCCCCTTGAAATTGCCCAACGGGCCATACTAAAAGTGTCAACGTTTAGACCAATACTCTTCCCTACCACTTTGTTGTACAAAGACTGTGGCGTCCTTAGTGTTAGAAAGCTGTTTATTCTTAATGTGATTCTGTATCAGCACAAGGTGACTCCGTTTCGACCTATTGAGGAGCGTCGCAAACACAAGATTTGTACCTTGCATGCGCCTAAATTAGCATTCACAAAGCGCTTTCTTTACTATCTTGGCCCATTCTTGTACAACAAGCTTAATGCAATATTACCCATTTATAATCTCCCACTTACTCAGTGCAAAAAACTAGTAACATCTTTCTTGCTGGGTAAATCTTATGAAGAAATAGAAGACTTCCTTACAATCTGATACATATATAATTATACAGGGTGGGCCAGACCAGGTGGATATAAAATTTTCGACCGAGCGAAGCGAAGGTCTTTGAGTCTACTTGAGTGAATTTGCACTTGTCCGTCCGTCCGTCCGTCCGTCCGTCCGTCCGTCTGTCAGAGCCTTATAACTTCTGTATTACTGAACGTAATTACTTCAATTTTAGATATAATATGTAAACCGATGGCCTCCAGCCGAAAATGGCTTAAAAAGTTATAAAAATCTTTATTTCAGGGGGGCTCTCATAGAAGCGAAAGCGAAGAAAAAAAAAATTTTTTGCTTTTCATAGGTTTACAGTACGTCATTTTAAAGATAATGTGGAACAGAGTACAAAAGTATTTTTTTTTAATTTTTTTCCTAAAATTGACGAAATGGGGGGCTTTCAAAGTGGAGATTATATTTGACCTCACAACGGAATAATCATTGAGAGCTGGGGCTTGAAAGTTTTATAATTTTAGCGTAATATCATGTACTTGAACAACAAATACTAAAATTAGATAAATGTAATAAGGAAACTAAATTATTTAACTTTTAATGAGCAGCAACAACAGAACTTCACAATGATGTCAATAGATGGCGCTCTCATCTCATACTATAGCAAATGCAGCTTATATTATGTATCATAATAATATTCAATTAAAATTATTATTTAGTCATTTAGCAAACATCAATAAAACTTCACGTTGCAGTTTGTTTTTACATGTTTTCTGATCGTGTCGATAGTTGACGCTGTGTACAAGTAATTTAATTTGAATGTTCCAAAAAACTATACCTAAGTTTGATGGAGGCCTTGAGGATTTCACTTTAACAGTTCCCTAACCTTTACGGGCTACATAATATGTTAAGTTAGTTGACACTTTCTGTCAACTTTGTTATTACAAACCTCTACGGGACAACTAAAGGTGAAAATGACATATGGGATGTTAGGATTGTATTTAGGGGCTACCTACGTAAAAAGACTTCTACAAAGGGGATGATTTAGGTATGGTTGGTGAAAACGGGCATAATAATAATGTCAATTTTGATCGTCATGTATCTATTGAATGAATAAGTAATTATGGGAAACCGTTACCGCGAGGTCTCAGTTCGGGGCGAACCACTAGTTTTTAGATTGTTCACTTAGGGGCCTACCAGGACCCGGAAGGAAAAAAATCGGTTCCCACCCGATTACGAGAAAAATTTTTTTATTTAAAATTTTGGAATATCATTGCTTTGACGAACTTTTAATTTTTTTTAATTTTTCCAGTGACAATTTCCGCAATTTTTTTATGGAATATCTTTACCTAATAACTGTACTCTCTTAGAAAAAAAATCCAGTCTGGTTAGCTGGTTTTAAGAGCATTAAATTTTAAATTATTTCAAGAAAATTAAGTTTATCGTAAATCTACAGAAAATTTTAAATTCTATTAAAAATAAAAAAAAGAGGTTCATAGCCCTGGTGATTTTTTAAAAACTATAGCCACTACACTAGCGGCACGCTATGATGGCCGGTTTGACACATTACAATAGTGATGTGGAATGTCAATTTATTCTCGAACAAAAAACAATTAAGTTTTGTTTTTGTACCTGATTAAATAGGTTTAATAAAACAAAAATGTATATGTTTATTTAATTTATTTGAACGAACTGAATATTTGAATGAAAATGAATATACATACTTTATATGCACACAAGAAACATATGAATACAAAAGATACCAAAAAAGGTGCCACAAAAGGCCATAATTAATCAGATTCGTCCATACTACTATTTTCACTGTCGTCACTGCTATCATCACCTACATTAATAATTATATGTTCGTTTTCTATAATATTATCTATTTTCACATCTCTTTCATAATCTTCCCTTATTAATTTAACAGTTCTATTCACAACCTTTTCCCAGTCTCCTTTAGTCACATGTTCACAAGCTTCTTCTAATAATTTTAGCATTTTTTTTGTGGTAAATGGGGGTTCTGTATTGTGTCTTGCAGCATATCCCTTAATTTGAGCCCACACCAACTCAATCGCATTATACTCACAATGGTAAGGCGGTAACCGTATAACTCTGTGCCCATGTTCTAATGCTATTTCGTCAATGACGTATCGGATCTTGGTTGGTTTGTTTTCTTTTAAAAGACGTACTAATTCCGCTTTTAACATATTCATGTTTGCATCTACGCCATTTTTACGAAGCCATGCGACGATATCAGCTTTCTTTTGGGATTGGGCAGGTGGCTTGTCAATTTGCATCGAGTGGTATGGGGCGTTGTCCATAATTATAATAGATGGTTCAGGGAGGCTACACAACATTGAGGTAAACCATTCAGTAAACTTTTCTCCATTCATGTCTTCATGATAGTCTCCAGTGGTTTTTGACGCAAAAGCCATGAGAGAACCTTCGACAAACCCGTTGATGGTTCCGGCGTGACAAATTATAAGTCGCGATCCTTTTCCTACAGGAACTTTGGAAGTAGATGCTGCTGTGTCATCGTTCCAAGAACGGCCTACAGTATGGTTAGCATTAAGCCATGTTTCATCCAAGAACACAACATTTTGCCAATTTTTGATTTCTTTCACTTGCCGTAAAAAAGTATACCTTGCCATCGCTATATCAAATCTTTCCATCAATATTTTGCGTTTGTTACATTTTTTGTATCGAAATCCAATGGTCTTCAAAATCTTCGTTAAAGAACTTTCCCCACCGAAGAATAATCCAGCTTCCTTCAGTGAATGCACCAACTTTTTTCTTGTTGGATACTCCTTCTGTAAATAGTAGCCGTAAACATGTCTTCGGATAGCATCGGCATCAAAGCTATCGATGCCTACGACTGGTTTTGCTCGTTTTCTCTTTTTTGGTGTGTGAAGTTTATTTTCTTCTGTGCCAGTCTCGCCATATTTTTTTTTAGTTATCCGTCTAACAGTTCGTTGTCCAATATTAAGCGCATCAGCTACGCGTTCAACCACTGACGTTATAGGTAAAATTGGCCCTCCATTTTGAGCTTCATGATCGAAATAGTTACGAAGGCGTATTACGAACTCACGTGTCTGACTATTTAGAACAGTTCTCTGCGTACGTTCGGTCATATCGACGAAATCCACAACAAAGGGCTTGAACAGAGTCCAAATTAACGAGCAAGGGTCAACAGTAATGCAGTATCAATATTTGAAATCCAAAGCCAGGTCAAAACTATATCACAATCGCATTGCACTGACAGTTTATACTTTTCGAAGCAACGTCAATTCGAAACTGCTTTGTTTTGCATTGAGCATTGACGCGAGTTTGCCGGACGTAGTAGTTGTGCTAGCAAGCGATCCTATGTGACGATCGTATTAGATTCCATTTTTAAAAATTTTCAATTTAGAAAACCAAATGCCGAGTTGTGGTATATATCATATAAAAATAAAAATTTTACCTTTTGTATGAAACAGCTGATATTTTTTTGCGATTTCAGAGGTTTGTCCACATAGTGAAAATTGTTCATATTCACAAGTACATTCACCCCTTAAATGGTGCAAACTGATTTTTCTACACTTGTATACATTTTAGAAATCAATTTAATAAATAAATTTTGAGTCCTAAACCTAAAACTACATTCGATAAAATTTATGAATCTCTGCACATCACTATCGTCAATAAAGTAATACAATTATTTCCTTCAAAGTCGTTATCAATTAATACGGAACTTCATGAGCGGACAAACGTCAAACCGGCCATCATAGCGTGCCGCTAGTGTAATGTTCTTTCGATTGCCAAAAGAAAAATTGTATGTCAAATGTGCCGGATAAAAAGTTATGATTTTTCAAAAGTCTTCGTTCCTCATTCGTGTAAATAACGACCTTATTGAAAAAAAAGTTAATTGTTTGTGGAGACTGCAGTATGTCCTTTAATTTTAACTGCCTCGTTGGTCTCGTGTTTGACTGCGGCCGACGAGGTCCCGGGTTCGAGTCCCGGGTCGGACCATATCAAGTATTGGGGTTTTCCATAAGAAATTCTCAGTACTAGCCCGGAGTTAGGAAGTTGGCGTTGTTTCACCCCCGTACCTTGGAGAGCACGTAAAGCCGTTGGTCCTGCGCCTAATCTCTCTCCGCCTGCGCCTAATCTCTCTCCGGTCGTGTTGAATTTTCCATCCTATCGGGCTATGAGAGTAAAGAAACAGAGAGTACATCTGTGTTCGCGCACACACTTGTGCACTTTAATATCTCCCGCACAGATGGTTAATCTCTCTGGAGATAGGTCACCGTGGTCGAAATTTGGTCGGGAGGACATTAATCCTTTAATGATGACTGACGGTATCTACATTTTTAAGAGAAAGAAAAATAAAACAATGTTTTATTTTTCCAAATTTCGGCCACGGCGGCGGCCTATCTTCAGAGAGATTAACCATCTGTGCGGGAGATATTAAAGTGCACAAGTGTGTGCGCGAACACAGGTGCAACCTCTGTTTCTTTACTCTCATAGCCCGATAGGATGGAAAATTCAACACGACCAGAGAGAGATTAGGCGCAGGCGGAGAGAGATTAGGCGCAGGACCAACGGCTTTACGTGCTCTCCAAGGTACGGGGGTGAAACAACGCCAACTTCCTAACTCCGGGCTAGTACTGAGAATTTCTTATGGAAAACCCCAATACTTGATATGGTCCGACCCGGGACTCGAACCCGGGACCTCGTCGGCCGCAGTCAAACACGAGACCAACGAGGCAGTTAAAATTAAAGGACATACTGCAGTCTCCACAAACAATTAACTTTTTTTTCAATAAGGTCGTTATTTACACGAATGAGGAACGAAGACTTTTGAAAAATCATAACTTTTTATCTGGCACATTGACATACAATTTTTCTTTTGGCATTCGAAAGAACATAAGTTGCTACAGTTTTTAAAAAATCACCAGGGCTATGAACTTTTTTTTTTTATTTTTAATGGAATTTTAAAGTTTTCTGTAGATTTTCGATGAACTTAATTTTCTTGAAATAATTTAAAATTTAATGCTCTTAAAACCAGCTAACCAGACTGGATTTTTTTTCTAAGAGAGTACAGTTATTAGGTAAAGATATTCCAAAAAAAAATTGCGGAAATTGTCACTGGAAAAATTAAAAAAAAATTAAAAGTTCGTCAAAGCAATGATATTCCAAAATTTAAATAAAAAAATTGGCAGTCATATTGACTGCCGATAGAAGTGAAAACTAGATTTGCTAATAATTAAAAATAAATATAAAATTTAAAAAAGATATAAATATAAAAATAATTATAATAATAAATAAATTATAATAATAAATAATAATAATAATAAATAATAATAAATAATAATAAAATAATAAATATAGCACACTTACGACATCTAAGTGAAATATAAAGAACTTCAAGAGTAGTAGTAACAAACAGCTGTCTTACGTCGTAAAATATTAATCATGGAAGTTTGTGGTCATCATCATAGATGGCGCAGTCAGTTCAATTGCCGTATTTATATACGACAATTGTACTAGCTTCGGCAGTACATATACAGTAATTAATTTCGACATCCTTATCATACCTGCCGTGGCTCTATTATACAGGCGCCGCGCCGCCTACTTACCAAATAAGTACGGATTCATACCCACCTCCGGTTACGGAAATTTTCTTTCTTTAAATTGATAAATATAATTAAAATAATTCAAGTTACACTTTTACAGTTCTTACAAAAATAAAAAAAACAAACAAAAACGTAAGCCGAAGGTAGGATTCGAACCCTGAACCAGCGAAGGGACTGAGTGAAACTCACTCAGGTCCCTTTGCCACTAGACCAACCAAGCGATGACGAAGCGTCTGAAATAATCAAAGGTAATAGTTGTCTACTCTCCATCCGTCTTACGCTTTTTCGATCAGGGTCACGTGTCCTGACGCGAGTTTATGATTTTATACCCATTACAGAAAAGTGCTCAACGCCGCTAAAGAAGTTTTCACTTCAAAAATTTTTTCTCGTAATCGGGTGGGAACCGATTTTTTTCCTTCCGGGTCCTGGTAGGCCCCTAAGTGAACAATCCAAAAAAAATTTTATATCCACCTGGTCTGGCCCACCCTGTATATTTTCTTATAATAAAAACTATATTGTTACATAAATTAATTCACCAGTTATTCGTTCATATTATAATTTTTTATAAAACACATGCATCCACACTGATCACAAACATACACCCACACACTCAAACATACTCACACACACACACACACACACTTACACACACACTTACACACAAACACACACACAAACATACACAAACACACACATATTACACGCCAGTTATTAGATAAATTTAAAGTGTGTAAACTATCTATTAATGTTGTAATTGTATTGTATAATGCCTAAGGCTATTTATTTTTGAAAAACATGTGCTTGTGCACAGTTTTGGCTATTCGAGGAAGAGGGCAGGCTATCCTTAACACAGATCTAAAAATCTAGCTAGGATAGCCAGTTCTTGATCTTGTACTCTTTGTAAACTTCTCAATTAGTAGTAGGCATCAATTTTTGTAGATAGGTATCAAGTTTTGTTCAAGATCAAATTGATGTTTCTGTATAATGATGGAAATAAACGATTTATTATTTATTTATTTATAAAAACAACAGTTTAGTTATCTTATCGCTAATCACTAATTATTTTTAGTTTCGCTTATCACTTATTACTTATCTTAGAGCCGAGCCGAGAAGTGTCGTCGAAATCACGCGCTGTCACTCGTTTTCCCGGATTTACATCTAGATTTTTTCCTGCCCGTCACTGGCCGTCGGCTCCGTCGACCTGCAAAAAAAAATTAGTTAAGATTTTTCAAAATTTTCAAGGCATCCGCCACCCGTTTTTATACCAAAGCATGCTTGTAATCAATGCAACACAATACAACTACAATACCATGCGACACAAAACAAAAATTCCGTCGACCTGCAACATTAAAACATTAGTTTAGTTATCTTATCGCTAATCACTAATTATTTTTAGTTTCGCTTATCACTAATTACTTATCTTAGAGCCGAGCCGAGCCGAGCTGAGTCGTCGAAATCACGCGATATCGCTCGTTTTCCCGGATTTTCATCTAGATTTTTTCCAGCCCGTCGCTGGCCGTCGGCTCCGTCGACCTGCAACAAAAAAAATAGTTAAGATTTTTCTAAATTTTCATTTTAAGGCATCCGCCACCCGTATTTATACCAAAGCATGCTTGTAATCAATGCAACACAATACAACTACAATACCATGCGACACAAAACAAAAATTCCGTCGACCTGCAACATAAAAACAACAGTTTAGTTATCTTATCGCTAATCACTAATTACTTATCTTAGAGCCGAGCCGAGAAGTGTCGTCGAAATCACGCGCTGTCGCTCGTTTTCCCGGATTTCCATCTAGATTTTTTCCTGCCCGTCGCTGGCCGTCGGCTCCGTCGACCTGCAAAAAAAAATTGGTTTAGATTTTTTAAAATTTTCAAGGCATCCGCCACCCGTTTTTATACCAAAGCATGCTTGTAATCAATGCAACACAATACAACTACAATACCATGCGACACAAAACAAAAATTCCGTCGACCTGCAACATTAAAATATTAGTTTAGTTATCTTATCGCTAATCACTAATTATTTTTAGTTTCGCTTATCACTAATTACTTATCTTAGAGCCGAGCCGAGCCGAGCTGAGTCGTCGAAATCACGCGATGTCGCTCGTTTTCCCGGATTTTCATCTAGATTTTTTCCAGCCCGTCGCTGGCCGTCGGCTCCGTCGACCTGCAACCAAAAAGAATAGTTAAGATTTTTCAAAATTTTCTAGGCATCTGCCACCCGCATTTATACCAAAGCATGCTTGAAATCAATGCAACACAATACAACTACAATACCATGCGACACAAAACAAAAATTCCGTCGACCTGCAACATAAATACAACAGTTTAGTTATCTTATCGCTAATCACTAATTATTTTTAGTTTCGCTTATCACTAATTACTTATCTTAGAGCCGAGCCGAGAAGTGTCGTCGAAATCACGCGCTGTCGCTCGTTTTCCCGGATTTACATCTAGATTTTTCCTGCCCGTCACTGGCCGTCGGCTCCGTCGACCTGCAAAAAAAAATTAGTTAAGATTTTTCAAAATTTTCAAGGCATCCGCCACCCGTTTTTATACCAAAGCATGCTTGTAATCAATGCAACACAATACAACTACAATACCATGCGACACAAAACAAAAATTCCGTCGACCTGCAACATTAAAACATTAGTTTAGTTATCGCTAATCACTAATTACTTATCTTAGAGCCGAGCCGAGAAGTGTCGTCGAAATCACGCGCTGTCGCTCGTTTTCCCGGATTTCCATCTAGATTTTTTCCTGCCCGTCGCTGGCCGTCGGCTCCGTCGACCTGCAAAAAAAAATTGGTTTAGATTTTTTAAAATTTTCAAGGCATCCGCCACCCGTTTTTATACCAAAGCATGCTTGTAATCAATGCAACACAATACAACTACAATACCATGCGACACAAAACAAAAATTCCGTCGACCTGCAACATTAAAATATTAGTTTAGTTATCTTATCGCTAATCACTAATTATTTTTAGTTTCGCTTATCACTAATTACTTATCTTAGAGCCGAGCCGAGCCGAGCTGAGTCGTCGAAATCACGCGATGTCGCTCGTTTTCCCGGATTTTCATCTAGATTTTTTCCAGCCCGTCGCTGGCCGTCGGCTCCGTCGACCTGCAACCAAAAAGAATAGTTAAGATTTTTCAAAATTTTCTAGGCATCTGCCACCCGCATTTATACCAAAGCATGCTTGAAATCAATGCAACACAATACAACTACAATACCATGCGACACAAAACAAAAATTCCGTCGACCTGCAACATAAATACAACAGTTTAGTTATCTTATCGCTAATCACTAATTATTTTTAGTTTCGCTTATCACTAATTACTTATCTTAGAGCCGAGCCGAGAAGTGTCGTCGAAATCACGCGCTGTCGCTCGTTTTCCCGGATTTACATCTAGATTTTTCCTGCCCGTCACTGGCCGTCGGCTCCGTCGACCTGCAAAAAAAAATTAGTTAAGATTTTTCAAAATTTTCAAGGCATCCGCCACCCGTTTTTATACCAAAGCATGCTTGTAATCAATGCAACACAATACAACTACAATACCATGCGACACAAAACAAAAATTCCGTCGACCTGCAACATTAAAACATTAGTTTAGTTATCGCTAATCACTAATTATTTTTAGTTTCGCTTATCACTAATTACTTATCTTAGAGCCGAGCCGAGCCGAGCTGAGTCGTCGAAATCACGCGATATCGCTCGTTTTCCCGGATTTTTATCTAGATTTTTTCCAGCCCGTCGCTGGCCGTCGGCTCCGTCGACCTGCAACCAAAAAGAATAGTTAAGATTTTTCAAAATTTTCTAGGCATCCGCCACCCGCATTTATACCAAAGCATGCTTGTAATCAATGCAACACAATACAACTACTATACCATGCGACACAAATCAAAAATTCCTTCGACCTGCAACATAAAAACAATAGTTTAGTTATCTTATCGCTATTAAATGTTCAAAATCGACATTAATAACTGTGAAGAATTTCTGTTAAATCAAATGAGTAGGAAATGTAATATATTTCAGAGAGACCGAGATTCAATGTGGGATTTGTGAAGGGCGAGGGATAATTCTTAGGTTCAGCATCAGCTCTCGACCGGTCTTTGGGCTACTTGAACGAAATTTCAGGATAATTTGGAACAGCAATTTATTTCATAGAACTGGTTTGATCAATAAAAAGCCACATTAGACATGGTCCAGAAACGGGAATTATTACTCGAAAACTAAGCAGGTTTTAAGAGAACGCATCTCTTAAAACGGTGAAACCCTACCTAACGAAGTCTCCAACTACCCCTATAACGGCCCCTGTCCTCGCATCTAATTAACTTAACCACAACACGACAGACAAACCACCATCTGAACGTGAGGGTAGTTATCAAAATGCACAAATTAATTAATAGACCATAATTTTGACTCAACTCGGAGAGTTACTTCATATTTATTAATTTTGTCCATAAATTACGTAAATTTCACCTGTATGCAGCCCTTCTTCGCTCGGCGCTATCATCATCCGACGCCACCCTCCTAGCAGATTCCTCGTCCTTCAGGGTGTCGCTGGCCATCGGCTTCGTCGACCTGCAACAAAAAAAATAGTTAAGATTTTTCTAAATTTTCTTTTTAAGGCATCCGCCACCCGTATTTATACCAAAGCATGCTTGTAATCAATGCAACACAATACAACTACAATACCATGCGACACAAAACAAAAATTCCGTCGACCTGCTATAGTACTTGGTACAGGTATGATGAAGTCGGGCTAGCGTTGCAAGGTTTTCAATCCCTCTTCTGATTTCGGAGTGACCGAGATTCAATGTGGGATTTGTGAAGGCGAGGAATAATTCATAGATTCAGCTTCAGTTCTCGACCGGTCTTTGGGCTACTTGAACGAAACTTCAGGATAATTTGGAACAGCAATTAAAACATAGAACTGATTTGATGAATAAAAAGCCACATTTACCATGGTCCAGAAACGGTAATTATTACTCGAAAACTAATCAGGCTTTAAGAGAACGCATCTCTTAAAACGCTGAAACCTTACCTAACGCCGTCTCCAACCACCCCTATAACGGCCCCTGTCCTCACATCTAATTAACTTAACCACAAGACGACAGACAAACCACCACCTGAACGTGAGGGTAGTTATCAAAATGCACAAATTAATTAATAGACCATAATTATGACTCAACTCGGAGTGTAACTTCATATTTATTAATTTTGTCCATATATTACGTAAATTTCACCTGTATGCAGCCCTTCTTCGCCCGGCGCTATCAGCACCCGATGCCGCCCTCCTAGCAGATTCCTCGTCCTTCAGGGTGTCGCTGGCCATCGGCTTTGTCGACCTGCAACAAAAAAATATAGTTAAGATTTTTCAAAATTTTCTTTTCAAGGCATCCGCCACCCGTATTTATACCAAAGCATGCTTGTAATCAATGCAACACAAAACAACTACAATACCATGCGACACAAAACAAAAATTCCGTCGACCTGCAACATAAAAACATTAGTTTCTTATCTTAGAGAGGAGCAGAGCCGAGTCGGCGAAATCACGCGCTGTCGCTCGTTTTACCGGGTTTTCATCTAGATTTTTTCCTGCCCGTAGCTGGCCGTCGGCTTCGTCGACCTGCAACAAAAAAATTTGTTAATATTTTTCAAAATTTTCTTTTTAAGGCATCCGCCACCCGTATTTATACCAAAGCATGCTTGTAATCAATTCAACACAATACAACTACAATACCATGCGACACAAAACAAAAACTCCATCGACCTGCAACATAAAAACATTAGTTTAGTTATCTTATCGCTAATCACTAGTTATTTTTCTTTTCGCTTATCACTTATTACTTATCGTAGAGCAGAGCCGAGCCGAGTCGTCGAAATCACGCGCTGTCGCTCGTTTTCCCGGATTTTCATCTAGATTTTTTCCTGCCCGTCGCTGGCCGTCGGGTCCGTCAACCTGCAACAAAAAAATAGTTAAGATTTTTCAAAATTTTCTTTTCAAGACATCCGCCACCCGTATTTATACCAAAGCATGCTTGTAATCAATGCAACACAGAACTACAATACCATGCGACACAAAACAAAAGTTCCGTCGACCTGCAACATAAAAACATTAGTTTCTTATCTTAGAGAGGAGCAGAGCCGAGTCGGCGAAATCACGCGCTGTCGCTCGTTTTACCGGGTTTTCATCTAGATTTTTTCCTGCCCGTAGCTGGCCGTCGGCTTCGTCGACCTGCAACAAAAAAATTTGTTAATATTTTTCAAAATTTTCTTTTTAAGGCATCCGCCACCCGTATTTATACCAAAGCATGCTTGTAATCAATGCAACACAAAACAACTACAATACCATGCGACACAAAACAAAAATTCCGTCGACCTGCAACATAAAAACATTAGTTTCTTATCTTAGAGAGGAGCAGAGCCGAGTCGGCGAAATCACGCGCTGTCGCTCGTTTTACCGGGTTTTCATCTAGATTTTTTCCTGCCCGTAGCTGGCCGTCGGCTTCGTCGACCTGCAACAAAAAAATTTGTTAATATTTTTCAAAATTTTCTTTTTAAGGCATCCGCCACCCGTATTTATACCAAAGCATGCTTGTAATCAATGCAACACAATACAACTACAATACCATGTGACACAAAACAAAAATTCCATCGACCTGCAACATAAAACATTAGTTTAGTTATCTTATCGCTAATCACTAATTATTTTTCTTTTCGCTTATCACTAATTACTTATCTTAGAGCCGAGCCGAGCCGAATCATCGAAATCACGCGCTGTCACTCGTTTTCCCAGATTATCATCTAGATTTTTTCCTGCACGTCGCTGGCCGTCGGCTCCGTCGATCTGCAACAAAATAGTTAAGATTTTTCAAAATTTTCTTTTCAAGGCATCTGCCACCCGTATTTATACCAAAGCATGCTTGTAATCAATGCAACACAATACAACTACAATACCATGCGACACAAAACAAAAATTCCGTTCACCTGTAACATAAAAACAATAGTTTAGTTATCTTATCGCTAATCACTAATTGTTTTTCTTTTCGCATATCACTAATTATTTATCTTAGAGCCGAGTCGAGCCGAGCTGAGTCGTCGAAATCACGCGATGTTGCTCGTTTTCCCGGATTTTCATCTAGATTTTTCCTGCCCGTAGCTGGCCGTCGGCTCCGTCGACCTGCAGAAAAAATAGATAAGATTTTTCAAAATTTTCAAGGCATCCGCCACCCGTATTTATACCAAAGCATGCTTGTAATCAATGCAACACAATACAACTACAATACCATGCGACACAAAACAAAAATTCTGTCGACCTGCAACATAAAGACAATAGTTTAGTTATCTTATCGCTAATCAAATTATTTTTCTGTTCGCTTATCACTAATTACTTATCTTAGAGAGGAGCAGAGCCGAGTTGTCGAAATCACGCGCTGTCGCTCGTTTTACCGGATTTTCATCTAGATTTTTTCCTGCCCGTCGCTGGCCATCGGCTCCGTCGACCTGCAAGATAAAAACAATTTATCAATTGAATGTTCAAAATCGACATAAATAACTGTGAAGAATGTCTGTTTTAATCAAATGAGTAGGAAATGTAATATATTTCAGAGAGACCGAGATTCAATGTGGGATTTGTGAAGGGCGAGGGACAATTCTTAGGTTCAGCATCAGTTCTCGATCTTTGGGCTTCTTGAACGAAACTTCAGGATAATTTGGATTAGCAATTTATTACATAGAACTGATTTGATCAATAAATAGCCACATTAGCCATGGTCCAGAAACGGGAATTATTACTCGAAAACTAATCAGGATTTAAGAGAACGCATCTCTTGAAACGCTGAAACCGTACCTAAAGCTGTCTCCAACCACCCCTATAACGGTCCCTGACCTCACATCTAATCAATTTAACCACAACACGACAGACAAACCTCCATCTGAACGTGAGGGTAGTTATCAAAATGCACAAATTAATTAATAGACAATTATTATGACTCAGGCGTGATCCCTATCACAATTTAGAGATGTTGACGGCATGCTCGTCCCGATGAAAGTGCCCCAAACAAATGGTACGCTGCGATTATAAGGCCAGCGATCGCGCAATCCCCACCTCTCTTCACTCAGAGTGGTTCGGTGTAGCTCGTGCGCGGGCTCGTGATTCATCCGCGCCGACATACACGTGTCAAACTAATAAAACTGAACCGCTTCGCGTGTTTTTGATACTTAAATTAACCGTCGTGACCGCGAATGTAGTGGATGGCTGCACTCACCTGTAGCTGGCGTAGGCGGCGGGGTTCTCCTGGGGCGGGAAGCAGGCGGTGGGCACCAGCGCGCGCGGGCTCTGCGCCGCCTGGGGGCTGCCGGGCTGCTGCCAATAGCGCCCGTGCGCCTCGTCGCCGCCCAGACCGCGACAAATGAGAACAAAAAACAACAATTATTTTGCTATAATCCTCCAACAGAAAAAAATCTGTATGGTCAAACATGCAGTAACAAGCCAAGTTCCCAAGCAAGCAATGCCACCACCACTCACATGCACCACCACACAAGACACAATACAAGACAAGACGTCGTCCAGCGCGCGCGCCGGCAGCACGCCGCACCACGACAACAGCCGCGCACGTCGCCCGTCCGCCGCGCCACCTGCCGGAAAAACATCACTCTGTGTAGATATCTGAGCCTCCATCACCGGTACAAGTTTGAATACATCCCCTTCATTGTATTATTTCTTTTAAATAAGTGATAGGTGCCGGTACTGAATAATAACCGAGACTATTTTCACTTGTTAATACGTCGACTAACGCTTACAGAATGAGCCCTTTTAAGTCGCTACATGGCTTTATAACGAAAACCGAATGTGTTACGAATGGAAACGAATGGAAACGAATGGAAACGATTGGAAACGAATGTGAAACGAATCTTATTATTATTTTAACTGTCAAAAATGTGAAATGCCACTTGGATCGATAATTTTAGTAATTTTTTCCATTAACTATCTTAATAACTATATAAAATTAAAGCAAGGTACATTTTATGGAATAGCATTTGGTTGAATGAATGATTAAGTGTTAATACAATGTTATTCATTCAATCAAATGTTTTCAATAATCCATGAACTGTTACTTATCTTAATCTACGTATAATTTCTATTAATAACACGTGTAAATTGAAAATTTACACTTGTGTTTATAAATAACTTCGTTCACGTGGAATAAGATTTTTTAAAATCCCGGGGGAATTTTATCGGGGATACAATGCACCTATCCAAATCCTTTATTAAATCCTCAACTATACCCAAGCAAAAAATTACTTCGATCCGTTGCTAATTACTGCTTAATTGAAGGACAAACCAACAGACAAACATTTTCGCATTTATAAAAAAGTAAAATTAAAAATTTTAAAAACCCCCCGACACAAAAAATAATCTCTAAAAACTAACAAATAATATTTTATACCTATATTTAATTATTATCGTCACATATATTATGTAAGTTCAAATATTTTTATTTTCCAAGTGTCGTCGTCGCGTCGCGGGACCGCTAAAGTTTATAAAGTATTTTTCCAACAGCTAATTAATTATTACGAATTACATTTAGGTACGAGCGATCTTAAGTTTCATGCATGTATAGTCTACGCTCTACGTAATGCCGCGCGCGACACGTGAGGGCAGGCGACGTTGACGGTTGTGTCGATTTTGAGTAAATTCTTTTATTGCAATCTGCGACTACACCTGTTTCTCACTTAGCGGTCCCCCGACGCGACGACGACACTTGGAAAATAAAAATATTTGAACTTACATAATATATGTGACGATAATAATTATATATAGGTATAAAATATTATTTGTTAGTTTTTAGAGATTACTTTTTGTGTCGGGGTGTTTTTAAAATTTTTAATTTTACTTTTATTTAGTCCTTTTTAAAGTAGGTATAAATATTAGGAAGGTATTTATAGTGATTTGTTAGCGCAGTGGTAATTGAGCCTAATTGATCCCATTTAATTACCCACCTTCGAAATCTAAACCTTACTCTAACATGTCATATTTAAAGTCATGGTTACCTTACCATGTTCTTTCAATATCATTGAAGTAATACGGTACCTTTCGAATCGATAGGACATATGGAAGGTAGTCAGATCACCTCATCAACTATTAAAGAGCTGATGATCTTCAAACGGCTGATCAGGTCATGGTTACCTTACCATATACTTTCAATATCATTGAAGTAACACGGTACCAAATTTCGAATCGATAGGACATATGGAAGGTAGTCAGATCCCCTCATCAACTATTAAAGAGCTGATGATGTTCAAAGGGCTGATCAGGTCATGGTTACCTTACCATATACTTTCAATATCATTGAAGTAACAAGGTACCAAATTTCGAATCGACAGGACATATGGAAGGTAGTCAGATGCCCTCATCAACTATTAAAGAGTTGATGATCTTCAAACGGCTGATCAGGTCATGGTTACCTTACCATATACTTTCAATATCATTGAAGTAACACGGTACCGAATTTCGAATCGATAGGACATATGAAAGGTAGTCAGATCCCCTCATCAACTATTAAAGAGTTGATGATCTTCAAACGGCTGATCAGGTCATGGTTACCTTACCATATACTTTCAATGTCATTGAAGTAACACGGTACCAAATTTCGAATCGATCGGACATAAGGAAGTTAGTCAGATCCCCTAATCAACTAGAGATTCTCGTACTATCCTATTTTGATACTCGGCAAGCCTCGTATCAAAAAACAGCACTCGAATTAAAATGACCCTCATTACGATGCAGTTGCATAAATAGCTATTATATACATTCACTTGCATACATTATATACACGCACGCACGCGAACACAAACACACAAACACTTTTTTCACTAATTTGGAACTATTATTATATACGATATTTTCTTTCCATTTGTTTATTGTAATAACTAGCTGATGCCCGCGACTTGGTCCGCGTTGACTTAGTTTTTATAGTCCATCGGGAACTCTTTGGTTTTCGGAATAAAAAGTAGCCTATAATCACTCTCCGAGTCCGAAACTATACCTACCCATGCTAAAAATCACGTCGATCCGTAGCTCTGTTGGGGCGTGATTGAAGGACAAACCGACAAACCAATAAACAACTTTCGCATTTATAATATTAGTATGATTTTAATTTAATTTTGTAATGGTAAAAAATTGTTGAATTATTATAAGTGTCTGAGTTGGGCGGTGGCATCTGCAACACTGTTTCTACTAGTGCAGTACAACCTTTCCGTTAAACTAACTTACCTGTATTAGGTGAACAATAAAGATATAATTATTATTAAAGCTTACACTATTAAAAAAATTTATTGCAACATATAAACAATAGTTTAGATTTGCAAGAAAAGATTAAAATTATTTTACTATAATCCACCAACAGAAAAAATCTGTATGGTCAAACATGTAGTTACATGCTAAGCACCACTCACCGTCCCTATCAAGCAAAAAAGCCAAGTTCCCAAGCAAGCAAGCAAAAAAAATTATTTATGGGTAGGTTTATTGACACCATACAGTTATCAGAAAACGGCGAAGGTAGACGAGGGTAGACTAAGTCGGCAACAAGATTATCACCAGAAATTGCACGTTAAAATCAAACTTTTTGCATTAGAGGGTAGAATGAAGCAGTAGAAACAAAAAGCTTAAAAATTTACATGGTGTTTAGGGAATTATACCGTATAGATAGTAGAAAAACTACTTTAGATTATTATCAAGCCCAAAAAATATATACTTTCATTTGAATCAGTTTTTACTAGTGGTTCGCCCCGAACTGAGACCTCGCGGTAACGATATCCCATGATTATTCATTCAATCGATACATGACGACCAAACCTGACATTATTATTATGCCCGTTTTCACCAAACATACCTAAATCATCAAATTATTGTTTAGTTAAATATCAAACTTCAATAAGTTTGATATTTAACTAAAAAATAATTTTAATTGATATGGTATTATATTATTATGTAACTAAATAATAATGGTCGACGCAAAACTGTTTTTGGGATAGGTCGTAGTCGTAATCTCCTAGTTCCATGGAATAGTGCCTAATGTAATGACTGCGCCATCTATTAGCATTATTGTGAAGCTATGTTGATGCTATATGAATTACTGATGCCCATTAAAAATTAAATAATCTCGTTTCTTTATAATATTCATATAATTTTAGTATTTGTTGTTCAAGTACAGGATATAAGTGAAATAATAAAAATAAAACAGGTTGAAAATACGTAGCGGATTTTGCTAGAGAGCGTCTTCAAGCGAGCGTATAAAATCGCCACTTTGAAAGCCCCCCATTTCGTCAATTTTAAAGGAAAAAATAAAAAAAAAATATTTTTGTACTCGATTCGAAATTATCTTTAATATGATATGTTACAATTTTATATAACGCGATAATTTTTTTTTTACTTCGCATTCACTTCTATGAGAGCCCACCTGAAATAAAGGTTTTTATAATTTTTTATGCAATATTCGGCTGAAGGCCATCAGTTCACATATTATATCTAAATTTGAAGTAATTACGTTCAGTAATTCAAAAGTTATAAGGCTCTGACAGACGGACGGACGGACGGACGGACGGACGGACAAGAGCAAATTCACCTAGTAGACTCAGAGACCTCGCTTCGCTCGGTCAAAAATGACTGCAGCAAAATTACACAAATTTAAATACGGCTGTATAAATTTCAAACGCACAGTGTACAAAACTGGAATAAAATAAAAACTCACCCGATGTAAACGCGGCATTGGAACCAAAAGCTTTCAAAGTTGCTGAACTTAATTAACTCTGCCTGTCCCTACAGCGTGAAGACCAGTTGCCTGCTCGGCAGCAAAACGTCGACTGGCTAGTGAACTAAACGCAGCGAAGTACTAAGCCGCACCCACCCTTCCACTATCCCTACCACCACCCCCACTCCCCCTACCAATGAATTGATACCCAATCAGACACAGGCCACGCCCCCTTTCACTACATTTTTTCAGTACTTACTTCTATTTTAATAATTTTAAAATGTTTTAAGTTGCTTATAAATATGATAATAATAATTATACAAATAATGTGAAATATTATTTTCTTTTATAATAAAGCTCTTAATTTAAGAGTTACGAAAAAGAGATTGATTATTTTGCCGCCATCGTTTACGATTGGATGGCAAGATGGCGCATGCCCTGTTACAATTCAATTGAGCATCTTATTTTAGGAGTTTATTTTAATCAGTCAATTGAGCATCTTATTTTAGGAGTTTAATTTATTTAGTCAATTGATCATCTTACTTAGATCAACTTATCATGTCATATCATCCTGAAAACCTAAAATACCTAAAATAATGGCATCTTTGTGGATAGGTGTTTATAAAGCTTTTCTAGGAGTAGGTAATTCTAACCTCGTAGGTGTGACAATTTTGATACTACAATGTACCTACTGGCTACTATATACATTGTAGTATCAAATTGTCTGGAAAATTTATAAATAATGGAAGTAGACCTCCGACACGTCTTTTGACAAGGTAAAATCTAAAACAATAAAAATAACATTAAATAAAACCCATGTGTCTACTATCTTTACAGCATTTATTCATTAATTTAATTTAACTAGTGGTTCGCCCCGAACTGAGACCTCGCGGTAACGGTATCCCATGATTATTCATTCAATCGATACATGATAACCAAAACTGACATTATTATTATGCCCGTTTTCACCAAACATACCTAAATCATCCCCTAAGTAGGAGTCTCTTAACGTAGGTAGCTCCTAAATACAATCCTAAGTCCTAACATCCGTCCCAATATCCTTTTAGGTGTCCCGTACAGGATCGTGATAAATAAGTTGACAGAAAACATCAATCACCTAACTTATAGGTAGCCCGTAAAGGTTAGGGAACGTTAGTGAAAACATTGAATTATTTATCAAACATTGAATTTAACTCGTAGTTCCATGGGAATAGTTACTGACTGCGCCATCTATTAGCATTATTGTGAAGCTATGTTGATGCTATATGAATTACTGACGCCCATTAAAAATTAAATAATCTCGTTTCTTTATAATATTCATATAATTTTAGTATTTGTTGTTCAAGTACAGGATATAAGTGACCTAAAAACATAAAATCAGTTTGAAAATCCATAGCGGATTTTTCTAGAGAGCGTCTTCAAGCGAGCGTATAAAATCGCCACTTTGAAAGCCCCCCATTTCGTCAATTTTAAGGGAAAAATTAAAAAAAAAATATTTTTGTACTCAGTTCAAAATTATCTTTAAAATGATACGTAACAATTTTATGTAACGCGATTTTTTTTTTTTTACTTCGCATTCGCTTCTATGAGAGCCCCCCTGAAATAAAGATTTTTATAACTTTTTAAGCCATTTTCGGCTGGAGGCCATCGGTTTACATATTATATCTAAATTTGAAGTAATTACGTTCAGTAATTCAAAAGTTATAAGGCTCTGACAGACGGACGGACGGACGGACGGACGGACGGACAAGTGCAAATCGCCCTAGTTAACTCAAAGACCTTCGCTTCGCTCGGTCGATTAATGTTTCATATTATTACATACCATTTAAAAATAAGTTTTAATTGAAAACTCAGTGTACATGTTTCAAATTTCAGTTCACTTCACACACCTTTGAGCACACTATGAAGAACTCTCAGGCTGGTGTGCAGGTTTCCTCACGATGTTTTCTTTCACCGTTGAAGCTTGTGATATTTATTTTCTTAAACGCACTTAGAAAAGTCAGAGGTGCGTGCCCGGGATCGAACCTGTAGGCTGCAACTCCTCGAATAGGAGACCGAAATTGCTGCCTGCAGCAATTATTAAGATTATAATATAATATTTTATGTGTACTCAAATGTTCTGAATTAACTTTTCTTTGCAAGTCAATTTATACCTGGCCATTTTTAGTATAAGCAGTGATAGCCTAGTGGTTAGGATTGTGGTTTCCTATTTGGGGGGTCGCAGGTTCGATCCCGGGTACGCACCTCCGACTTTTCGGTGACAATTAGTGAGTTTAAGCAATTATCTAAATATTACTTGCTTCAGCGGTGAAGGAAAACATCGTGAGGAAACCTGCACACCTGAGAGTTCTTCATAATGTTCTTGAAGGTGTGTGAAGTCCGCCACTTCGAATTGAGCCAGGCGTGGTGGACTATGGCCTATAACCCGAGACCTGCGCTCAGTAGTGAGCCATTGATGGGTTGCTGATGATGATGATGATTTTTAGTTATTTCAGTTTAAAAAATAGTGCTTTAAAATGGTTCTTTAATTAAAATTTGTACACCCTTGTTTTCCCCGTTTTTCTCCAGACCATATCACCGTAATTTCTTAGAATCTCCCGTATCTTTTGTACGGTATCACCGTGGACCAGATTTTGGACATGGCAACACTGGCTGGGCTGTCACCCTCACCGATCAACACAAAGTATTGTAAAATATTTTTTTTACAGTCCATGACCATTTCAATTTGCATCACAGATTTTCATTGATTTTTCGATTTTGGTTCTCGAGTATCGTTGTTTTTAATTTTGTAGTTATACATTAAAGTGAGTGTAAACAGTGTTAAACCCGTAGGGCCGTAGTATCCATTCTAATCTATGGTTAAACTGTACATAAATTCCGTGTTATGTTGTCTACTTTTTCCAGAATAAGATTTAAACGAAACAAAGAATATCTGCTAATTTTAAATGCTTTAAAGACATACCTATAATTGCAATGAATAAAAACGAAGAAAAGCAAGTGGCCGATAGCTCTAATTCGGAAAACAATTTAAAAGGCAAACCTAGAGTTCGTGGTAGAAAACGGAAGAGGTACGTATAACAATTTTACTAATTTTCAAAGGTACTATAATATACCTGCTACTGCAAAAAAAAAAATGTCTCAAAACGATTGGAACATTCACCTAGTCCAAAGCATTATATAGGTAAAGTAAACTAGCTGACCCAGCGAACTTTGTACCGCCAACTTATCTTAATAAATAAAACAAATAAACTATCCCAATCCAAAAAACTATCCTATCTTTCAAGTTTGACCAAATTACAGATACTTACGAAGTTTTATAAAAATCGGTTCATTAGTTTAGGAGTCCATCGCGGACAAACAACGTGACACGTAATTTATATATATTAAGATATAAGATATTTAAGTAGCAAACCTTCCTCTCTTGTTTTTGTTACCATGCTGTGAGTTCCAGAACCTGACTTTTTGGGTGCTTTCTATGTAAAGTAAGTCCAACGAGTCGAGATCCTACATATAAACATTGCCCAACAAAATAAAGTCTATCTCTTTCTATCTTGTTTGTGATGGCCATTTGATTTTGTAGTTTTTTAATCTATTTCATTCCGTGTCCTAAAGCGCTCGGGGTGATACATAATTTCGTTCGTTCTCTTTTATTTCCTGTTATTATTTTCGCTTTAATTATTGTTACCTGTTACTGTTAACTGTTACTGGTTTTATAGTTATAGTTATTTGTTGTATTGGTTTTTGTTTTTGTTATTTGTGGCTGTTAAAATCTAGTTGGCTATGATGGAACCTCAGCCAAGCACTTCAAAAGGAACACCCACAGATTTTAATTCCCCAAAGAAAAAACGCCCAAAGGTACGTACCTAACTACCTACTTATTACAAAGATAGCCTACCTTTAACTTGCTAACTTTAACTAACTAAACCAAATTGAATTTCGTAATGCCTTAATAATGGGTTTATTTAAATACACATTATATTACCTTTTTTTTTTTAGAAGACGAGTTTCAGTGTTTTTGAAAAGAATATGGTAATTAAAGCTTACAAATATATGAAAGAGACGTGGCCAACTGATATGTACCCATATAACAAAGATATGGTGAAAAAAACGGCTGATATGTTGGGCATCAGCGTTCCATCGGTCTATAGAATCCTTAGAGATTATAGAGAAAATAGCCAAATTACTCCACCTATCACCACAAAAACCAGGACACAAACTTTTACAGGACAGGTGATCAATGAGTGAGTCAGTGAGTCAGTCAATCAGTGAATCAGCACGAGCAGCTATATATGTAGTAATTATATAAGATTTAATACTTCTTAAATAGTATTACATATCAAAATATTTTATTTTACATTTTCCAAATTACTGTAAGTAAAAAAGGTTACAAAACCCTGTAGGTTTGTTTATATGTAGGATCTCGACTCGTTGGGTAGACTTTAGTTGATAGATCACAATTGTATTTATAATTTTATGCAGAAATGGTTTTCTTCCTGTAAGAATGAATAATGAGAGTTTGAGAATAAATAAAAATAGTTTAATTTACAATAAGAAAAAAGAAAACATTGTTTGAATTTTGAAGAACTAGATGATGCCCACAACTTCATCTGTGTGGATTAAGATTTTTTAATTCCCCTGGGAACTTGGTATTTTTCCAGGATAAAAGTAGCTTATGTTTTAATCCTGGGTATGAGCTATCTCCATTCGAAATTTCAGCCAAATTGGTTCATTTTTTGTGGTGTTAAAGAGTGACATACATCTATCCAACCATCCATACATCCATCCTCACAAACTTTCGCATTTATAATATTAGATTAGTAGGAAGTAGGATTTAATTTGGGTAGGTAAAGTCTGTGTCACAAAAGAAGTCTAACAGTAATGGTGGAAGTTCTTAATCCCTTTTTTTTTCCTTTAGAGAAGACAGTGAAAGTAGCAGCGATATAGAGGACAGCCTCCCTGAAAACACATTGGAGACAGAGAAAAACTTACAAGCATTGGCAATTAAAAATAACTTAGATGATGTGAGCGTAAAAAAAATTCTAAAGGTATTTCTATTTGCTTATTAATATTATATCATTGTTAATGTGTCTTTTGTATTGTGTTTACGGAGGGGACGCCTGCTTACACCAGGCTGGTGATCAGTCCTGTGTCAGAACTATTCCACCCAATTCCCCGTGTTTGGACACACTTGTTTTTACTGTCTTGTTGTTACTGGTGCCCAGGCAGTCTGCCCCCCCCTCAAACCTACATGTAGCTAAGAAAAGGAAGAATTATTTTGCTATGATCCGCCAACAGTAAAAATCTGTATGGTCAAACATGCAATTACAAGCTAAGCACCGCTCACCTACCTAGCCAAGCAAGAAAGCCAAGTTCCCAAGCAAGCAATGCCACCACCACTCACATGCACCACCACACAAGACATTTACAATACTCTCGACGCACGTTTCACCCTGATACCGGAGCATCCTCAGGAGATGTCGACTTTACAATGCTGTATTGTGTAGTGTGTATGCAGTGCAAAACTGGGGCGGGACACTAGTTACCGATAAAAATCTTATGCTGCTGCTTTGTGTACAAAGTTTGTTTTTCAGTGCTAGGTTTTAGTAGTGTTTTAAGAATTAGTTCTCTCTCATCTTGTTGGATAACCACTCCTACTTGAGTGAATCCAGCCAATTAAGCTCACACCAGAAGGCCACCTAAGTTGCAGAAGACTTCCTGAAGTCAAGTTAGGTAGCTGAGGTGGAAATAAAAGCTTAAACTTTATTATTTTACAGAAAGTAGTGACGAATGACCATGTACTGGCTCTTGTTAAGATGCGGGAAGAAGAGGAAGATTCAGGAACAGAGGATGGTCTCAGACCGAAGCTTACAAGGGCTAAAGCCAAGTGAGTAATTATTGTGTTTTGTAGATTGTAGGGTTGTTGCGTGTAGTCTTGAGCATTGGCATCTTTATGTCCTAGAAATCAAAATAAAAATAAAAATTTGAGTATCTTCAAAGCAAGCGAGAATAGGCATTTTCTAGGCAAGCGCACTCCAACTTAAACTTCACCAGTGCTTTCCGGCATTGATTGTTGGTCAAGCGCAAGCCTATCTAGTAATAAAGAAAATGGTAGTTCAGTATTCAAAACTTTTAAGATACAGCCATAGGATACGTCTTAAAGGAGTCCATATTTAGTGTGTGACTTATGTGTTGTTTGTTGGTTTGTCCTTCAATCATGCGGTAACAGAGCTACGGATCGACGATTATTTTTGCATCAGCATAATTGTGGACCATATAGGCTACTTTTTATTTCGGAAAATCAAAGATTTCCCCAGGGATTTTAAAAACTAAATCTATGCGAACGAAGTCGCGGGCATCAGCTAGTATAATCTGTTAACACTCACAGGGAGCTAAGAAATGTATCTCGTAAGACAGCATGGGACAACTTAGAGCTGACACCCATTAAACATATACCCGTGAAGACCACTCCTGAAGTGACAGCCCTGATAGCTCAGGAACTGCCTGATGATGAAGATGACGAGGAGTATGAACCTACACATGATGAAGTAAGTGACCTTGTACTGTCAGTCGACAGTTATAATAACCATTCCACTATCGAACCGCAAGGTGTCGGATAGCATTCTGGCCTCTCAGCTTTCGCAAGAATCCAGAATGTTATATAAATTGTTTTATATAGGTCTTAAGCATAGATTAGTATAAATGTATGACATAGGTCTCCTGCATGGACCTCCACAGGCTTTAGTCTTGCGCCGCCTGAATCCAGCGGCTCTTTGCGACTTGTTTTATGTCGTCGGTCCACTTAGTTGGGGGTCTCTCTATTATTATTATTTGAATTATTGATTTTAAGGTAAGGTAAATAAGGTAGGTAAGGAAGAAAAGTTTAAATACTGTAAACCGACTACGGAAAATTGGATGCCACAACTGTCATAATGATTTGATTCGTATAAAATGTAGCTATGTCACCCGGAGCATCATAACGAATTGTTTGACGAAGTCTGTGCAGTAGTTTATTCATTACGGTGGAAAAATCATACTTAAGTATGTGACAATTGACAAATGTTAACCATAACCCTTCCTTATGGCTTAGCCATAGACAGGTAAAAAAGTATTTAATACTATTTCAGAGTGATGATGACGTCACTTGCAGTGATTTAGACTCGCAACCGCGAACGCCGGCCACCCCTGCGAGCCAAAAGAAAGAAAGTCCGGTAGTTGTTAAAGATGGACCCTTCAAAGTGCCGCAAGTTAGTATTTCATTCATTCTTCCTCTTTATCACTAGTGGTTCGCCCCGAACTGAGACCTCGCGGTAACGGTATCCCATGATTATTCATTCAATCGATACATGATAACCAAAACTGACATTATTATTATGCCCGTTTTCACCAAACATACCTAAATCATCCCCTAAGTAGGAGTCTCTTAACGTAGGTAGCTCCTAAATACAATCCTAAGTCCTAACATCCGTCCCAATATCCTTTTAGGTGTCCCGTACAGGATCGTGATAAATAAGTTGACAGAAAACATCAATCACCTAACTTATAGGTAGCCCGTAAAGGTTAGGGAACGTTAGTGAAAACATTGAATTATTTATCAAACATTGAATTTAACTCGTAGTTCCATGGGAATAGTTACTGACTGCGCCATCTATTAGCATTATTGTGAAGCTATGTTGATGCTATATGAATTACTGACGCCCATTAAAAATTAAATAATCTCGTTTCTTTATAATATTCATATAATTTTAGTATTTGTTGTTCAAGTACAGGATATAAGTGACCTAAAAACATAAAATCAGTTTGAAAATCCATAGCGGATTTTTCTAGAGAGCGTCTTCAAGCGAGCGTATAAAATCGCCACTTTGAAAGCCCCCCATTTCGTCAATTTTAAGGGAAAAATTAAAAAAAAAATATTTTTGTACTCAGTTCAAAATTATCTTTAAAATGATACGTAACAATTTTATGTAACGCGATTTTTTTTTTTTTACTTCGCATTCGCTTCTATGAGAGCCCCCCTGAAATAAAGATTTTTATAACTTTTTAAGCCATTTTCGGCTGGAGGCCATCGGTTTACATATTATATCTAAATTTGAAGTAATTACGTTCAGTAATTCAAAAGTTATAAGGCTCTGACAGACGGACGGACGGACGGACGGACGGACGGACAAGTGCAAATCGCCCTAGTTAACTCAAAGACCTTCGCTTCGCTCGGTCGAATACAAAGGTCTCTTGCATGGACTTCTACATGTCTCGGTCTTGCGCCGCCTGCATCCAGCGGCTCCCTGCGATTCGTCTGATCTGATCCCCATCGTCGATCTGGAAGGATCTCGAAAATTAATAGTTTTTATACTTGATTCTAGTGTCAGATTCGGATGTAGATTTCCCTCATTCCCTCATCTTCCCTCATTCTGGACTCTCATTGTCCCATTGGACAATGAGAGTCAGAGAATAGAGAGTGCACCTGTATTTGAGCACACATCTCTGCACTATAATATCTCCCACGCTTATCTAGAGACATGTTGATCGTCGAGAGAATTAAATTTTTGGAACAAAGTATCGGACGGTACAGACTTGGCTAGTCGAAAAAACTGTAAGAATTTTTCCGTCACGACCCCTGTGTGATGCATTCATTTATTACACACGTTTCGTCATAGCTTTGGTGGCGTTGCGGCTAAACGAAGGAGTAAAACTATCGGGGTTCGAATCCTGTCTTCAGATTATTATTTTTTAATTTTTTATTTGTTTCTAGGAAGTCTCAATGACAGTACGCAAAAAGTTGAATCTAGAAGAAGAAGCGACGATAGCACTTCGCACTCGATCCAAACTGAGTCTCTCGGAGACACCCATAGAGCATATAGAGAGCTCCTTCATACCGCCCGACGATCTGCCGATGCCGGATGTTGATGATCTATGGAACGAATTTCTGAACGAGTGTTTGAATCCAGAATCCAAAGCCAATGAAGAGGATGATGAATTGGATCCGGAGTATAATGTTGCTGCAGATCCTGATGCAAGTGAGTTCTTTTCAGGTGTTTTTGAAGCGATGTTTTTTTAGTGGACGTCACAAAGTGGAATCAACAATTATGGTGACGATTGCACATCATGGGGTGGGCGTTTCATCATGAACTCCCGTGCTTATGTCACTCTCCAGGTCCTCGACTATACTCATTAAAGATCCCTCCAATCTGTTGCTCCGATGTTCCATGGCTGAATGTTTGTACTTCTAAGAAAAATTTTTGTATTTATAAAGGAGGTTGGAGAATTTTGACCCAGCAATTTTAAAAACCGTTCAGATTCAGAAAACATATAATTTTAATTAATACTTTTCAGAGTATTTTTCTGCGTAAACCCCATATTTTTAGAAGATGGGGATACATTATAGATAAGTACACATTATAAATAACCGTTACATGGCAATACAACTGAATATCTCTTTTCTCCCAACTTTATTTGATAGACTTTGATTAATTTTTTGTTAGTCTGGTTTACTAGAACAAGTATGAGAAGTTTGATTCGTGAATGTGGGCGTTCAGTGTTCAGTTCAGTTCGTCTGGGTCAGAAACTATGGAATTCGCCTATCTCCTTTAGTAGAGATACTTAGATCCATTCATTCATCATTAGCAACCCATCAACGGCTCACTACTGAGTGCAAGTCTCTTCTCAGAGAAGGGTAATAGGCCATAGTCCACCACGCTGGCCCAATGCGAATTGGCGGACTTCGCACACATTCGAGAACATTATGGAGAACTCTCAGATGTGCAGGTTTCCTCACGCCCAATTTAGACATGACACTCGACGTTGATGAAATCGGAACTTAATAAACTAAACTTAAAAAAAAATTTAATCACTTTTAGAAGTTTAAGAAGAGAATAGAATATATTTATGGCTGAAGCCGAAGAAAGGTTAATTAATAACCCTTTTTTGAACCTGCTTCAGCTTCGGCCAGAAATCGACTTTCGGCGGGACACTATGCCCCAGATATACGACTTTTCTCATCTTGACGGTCTGCAAAAGTTTTCGTTTTCACAAGCTTTTATTTACACTAGCGGCACGCTATGATGGCCGGTTTGACGTTTGTCCGCTCATGAAGTTCCGTATTAATTGATAACGACTTTGAAGGAAATAATTGTATTACTTTATTGACGATAGTGATGTGCAGAGATTCATAAATTTTATCGAATGTAGTTTTAGGTTTAGGACTCAAAATTTATTTATTAAATTGATTTCTAAAATGTATACAAGTGTAGAAAAATCAGTTTGCACCATTTAAGGGGTGAATGTACTTGTGAATATGAACAATTTTCACTATGTGGACAAACCTCTGAAATCGCAAAAAAATATCAGCTGTTTCATACAAAAGGTAAAATTTTTATTTTTATATGATATATACCACAACTCGGCATTTGGTTTTCTAAATTGAAAATTTTTAAAAATGGAATCTAATACGATCGTCACATAGGATCGCTGGCTAGCACAACTACTACCTCCGGCAAACTCGCGTCAATGCTCAATGCAAAACAAAGCAGTTTCGAATTGACGTTGCTTCGAAAAGTATAAACTGTCAGTGCAATGCGATTGTGATATAGTTTTGACCTGGCTTTGGATTTCAAATATTGATACTGCATTACTGTTGACCCTTGCTCGTTAATTTGGACTCTGTTCAAGCCCTTTGTTGTGGATTTCGTCGATATGACCGAACGTACGCAGAGAACTGTTCTAAATAGTCAGACACGTGAGTTCGTAATACGCCTTCGTAACTATTTCGATCGTGAAGCTCAAAATGGAGGGCCAATTTTACCTATAACGTCAGTGGTTGAACGCGTAGCTGATGCGCTTAATATTGGACAACGAACTGCTAGACGGATAACTAAAAAAAAATATGGCGAGACTGGCACAGAAGAAAATAAACTTCACACACCAAAAAAGAGAAAACGAGCAAAACCAGTCGTAGGCATCGATAGCTTTGATGCCGATGCTATCCGAAGACATGTTTACGGCTACTATTTACAGAAGGAGTATCCAACAAGAAAAAAGTTGGTGCATTCACTGAAGGAAGCTGGATTATTCTTCGGTGGGGAAAGTTCTTTAACGAAGATTTTGAAGACCATTGGATTTCGATACAAAAAATGTAACAAACGCAAAATATTGATGGAAAGATTTGATATAGCGATGGCAAGGTATACTTTTTTACGGCAAGTGAAAGAAATCAAAAATTGGCAAAATGTTGTGTTCTTGGATGAAACATGGCTTAATGCTAACCATACTGTAGGCCGTTCTTGGAACGATGACACAGCAGCATCTACTTCCAAAGTTCCTGTAGGAAAAGGATCGCGACTTATAATTTGTCACGCCGGAACCATCAACGGGTTTGTCGAAGGTTCTCTCATGGCTTTTGCGTCAAAAACCACTGGAGACTATCATGAAGACATGAATGGAGAAAAGTTTACTGAATGGTTTACCTCAATGTTGTGTAGCCTCCCTGAACCATCTATTATAATTATGGACAACGCCCCATACCACTCGATGCAAATTGACAAGCCACCTGCCCAATCCCAAAAGAAAGCTGATATCGTCGCATGGCTTCGTAAAAATGGCGTAGATGCAAACATGAATATGTTAAAAGCGGAATTAGTACGTCTTTTAAAAGAAAACAAACCAACCAAGATCCGATACGTCATTGACGAAATAGCATTAGAACATGGGCACAGAGTTATACGGTTACCGCCTTACCATTGTGAGTATAATGCGATTGAGTTGGTGTGGGCTCAAATTAAGGGATATGCTGCAAGACACAATACAGAACCCCCATTTACCACAAAAAAAATGCTAAAATTATTAGAAGAAGCTTGTGAACGTGTGACTAAAGGAGACTGGGAAAAGGTTGTGAATAGAACTGTTAAATTAATAAGGGAAGATTATGAAAGAGATGTGAAAATAGATAATATTATAGAAAACGAACATATAATTATTAATGTAGGTGATGATAGCAGTGACGACAGTGAAAATAGTAGTATGGACGAATCTGATTAATTATGGCCTTTTGTGGCACCTTTTTTGGTATCTTTTGTATTCATATGTTTCTTGTGTGCATATAAAGTATGTATATTCATTTTCATTCAAATATTCAGTTCGTTCAAATAAATTAAATAAACATATACATTTTTGTTTTATTAAACCTATTTAATCAGGTACAAAAACAAAACTTAATTGTTTTTTGTTCGAGAATAAATTGACATTCCACATCACTATTGTAATGTGTCAAACCGGCCATCATAGCGTGCCGCTAGTTTAACTTGCAATGTTTGTTTGGGTCAAATCTTGCAAGATGAATTAGACCCACTTCCCGGTTTCTGATCGAGCTGAAATTTTGCATTTATGTGTAAATCGGATGACAATGCAATATTATTGTGACATGGAGCTGATCTGATGATGGAGACGGAAGATGGCTATCGGAACTCTGTAATAAAACGACGTAACCCCATCGAGTTTGGGCTCGTTTGATTCGTCATAACAAGTACTCTGATCCTAGATGATATCCGATTGTAATGATGTAGCTACTAAAAGCTGGCATTTAAAAATAAAATTTTTAATTTACACTTGTTGTTTGACGCGATCCAAAACTTCCACATTCATGACAAAGTCCAGCTAGTGGCCAGCATTCGGCTTAACTGCCATTTGAGTATATGAATGAATATATTATTATAGATGAAGAAGATGAAGAGGCATTAGATAAGAGTATAATCAAAATATCGAAGAAGGAATTGAATGATTTAGTGAACGAACTGATGACTGTGATGCCGGATGGGCTCGAAAACCAACTCATTTCCAACGTACAGGATGATCTGAATCAGGGTAGCAATGGAATTATAGATAGAGGGGGCGTTAAAACGCGGATTTCAGGCCGGACAAATAAGGCTGATGTGGTAGGTTATGTTGAACATCCGTGCTAGTATTAAAAATACGAAACTGTGTTTGTATGTTGGTTTGTCCTGCAATCACACAGCAATGGTGCAATAAATCGACCTACTCATAATTTTTTTGCATGTGTTTAGTTGAGAATTGGATAAGTGGTATTATTTACTTTTTATTTGAGAAAAAAAGCTACCGTGGGTTTTTTAAATGACTCCACGTGAACGAAGTCGTGGGCAAAAGCTGGTCTCGAATCAATCAATCTAATCAATGAAATTATGAATTTATCTAATGAAATAGGATTCATGGATATATATAAAGAACATATTAATTTTTAAATTTTTAGTGAGATTGATATGTATTTTGATAAAATAAAACTTTAAAATACAGCGCTCCGCCATATTTGATTGAACACCAATCAGAGCGATACGTCACATCTATCTTCAAACTTTGACAAAGTATAGATGTGACGTCACGAACGACACCATGATGACGAGCGTTTTTGCGTGAATTTTAAAATTTAAAAGGCAATTTTAATAAGATATTTTTTCTAAATAGAACTTCCGAACATCATCCAATAGTTTCGAAATCTGTCATCATGCATGCCTCTTGTGTAAAATTGTACAGATTTACATTTTCAGTTCCGTATTTATTTATTTTTCAATTTTTAAGGCACAGTCACAATGGGAAGGTAAACAAGAGCCTATATCGGACGACGAATCTCAAACTACTAATGTAGCAGCTAAAATTACATTTGAATCCAGTAACACTATCAATCGAATGTCCGTCGGCAAGATTGAGAAAGAAGATAATGATGAGCACGCGGCAGAAAGGGATAGTACACAAGAGACAGTTACAGTGGATATTACAAAAGTTCCTAAAACTGAAGTTGCTACTACAAGAACTTCAGATGTACCAACAATGTGAGCATGCATAGTTTTAATCACACTATCACATCACACTTCACACTAATGTCATAAAGGCGAAAGTTTGTGTGTGTGTGTGAACGAGTTCCACCGGCGGGAATGGGGCTGCTTTCTGTCTGCCCGTCTTGACATGTATTGAATTGTAGTACACATTTTTCGAACTTTCTCTGATTGTGGAAATATTCTATTGTGGATAATATTCTGTGGCTTGGGATAAATCGGCTTGGCATCCAGCTGCCCACAGAATAGTATAAAAAAACTTATTACAATGTAATAGCTACATAATAATATTGTAAAATGATTATTTTGAAAAGAGCAACTACTGAGTTTCTTGCCGGCTCTTCTCAGCAGAATCCGCTTTCCGAACCGGTGGTAGATTCACGACTTGTCATAAGTGCCACAAATTGGCTTACATGAAATAAATGATTTTGAATTTGAATTGGCGCACCAGCTTCTGTAATTAATTTATGATTTCATAGATTAGCTATAGATGTCGGTGCACCATTTTCAATATTATTTACAAGCTTTTATTTAGCTTGACCAGTTTATTTATTTATTTGTTTGTTTGGGTCAAATCTTGCAAGATGAATTAGACACACTTCCCGGTTTCTGATCGAGCTGAAATTTTGCATTTATGTGTAAATCGGATGACGATACAATATTATTGTGACATGGAGCTGATTTGATGATGGAGACGGAAGATGGCTATCGGAACTCTGTAATAAAACGACGTAACCCCATCGAGTTTGGGCTCGTTTGATTCGTCATAACAAGTACTCTGATCCTAGATGATATCCAGAGTCTAATGATATAGCTACTACATGCTTGCATTTAAAAATAAAATTTTCAATTTACTGAGACACTCGTATGTCAAATAAGTCAGAGATCAGTGAGCGATGTGCATAGAATGCAGAGAGAGAGAGAGAGAGATGTGTAAACCTTGTGTTGTGAACCTCGAATACGGTTGAGCGAAGAAATGGCTGAGTCATGCGTCATGCTCGTGAACGGATGCCACCGGCGGGAATGGGGCTACTTTCTGTCTGCCCGTCTTAACATGTGTTGAGTTATAATTAGGTATGCTTTTGTGGAACTTCCCCTCATTGTGGAAATACTGCATACATAGCATAGTATCCTATTGTATTGTAAACTTGTTTTGAAAAGAGCAACCGCCGAGTTACTTGCTGGTTCTTCTCGGCAGGAAGGACATTCCGAACCAGTGGTAGACTCATCGACGATTCAAAAGCACTTGTAAAAAAAGTTTATTTGAATAAAAAACATTTCTATTCTATTCTATTCTATTAGGAATGCTTTTGTGGAAATTCCCCTCATTGTGGAAACACTGCATATATAGCATAGTATTTACTGTATTGTAAATTTGTTTTGAAAAGAGCAACCGCCGAGTTTCTTGCTGGTTCTTCTCGGCAGGGAGGGTATTCCGAACCAGTGGTAGACTCATCGACGATTCAAAAGCACTTGTAAAAAAAAATTAAGTGGCACTCAGGGACTGCCGCGGTAAAGCTATTGCATAGCATTTTTTATCAACTTATGCAATTATAATATTTATGCAATATTTTTTTTGCATAATAATAATTATGCAAAAAAAATAATTAAAAAAACAAACAAATAAGAAAAGCGCACTGTCACTACTTCGCGAGTGAGATTTGAACCTGCGACATCTGAAGAAAGCGGCCGCTCGCCCACTGCGCCAAACAGAGCTAAATGTGAACCTCTAAAATGTTGAACGCTTACTGAACGACGGTGTTAGGTTTATTTTCGTTACGGAATTTCTTGATTCGGTCGCCGCGCTCAAACTGTTTGTCCTAGTTCAAAGCCCGCGATAAAAGCTATGCGATAGCTTAAAAGGTTATTGGAATAAAAAACACTTCTATTCTATTCTGTTGTCTATTCCAGTGCAATCCCTCGTTCCATTACGATCTCGGTGGAGGAGCGGGAGCTGCCCGTGGTGGAGGCCGCCCAGCCGCCGTTGTTGCCGCCCCCGCCGCTGCTGCAGCTGGTTGCGCCACCGCCGCTCACTGTCAACATCGAAGTCGACAACACTGTTCAGGTATGTTTTAACTTTTTTAACCGACTTTTTTAACCGTTCGAAGAGCTGATGGTCGTTGGGGTCCCAAGGTGCTGGAGTGGCGACCCCGCACCGGGAAGCGCAGTGTTGGCAGGCCCCCCACCAGGTGGACCGACGACATCAAACGAGTCGCAGGGAGCCGCTGGATTCAGGCGGCGCAAGACCGAGGCCTGTGGAAGTCCATGCAAGAGACCTTTGTCCAGCAGTGGACGTCTATCGGTTGATAAGAAGAAGAAGAAGAACCGACTTCAAAAAAGGAGGAGGTTCTCAATTCTCAATTCCTTCTAAGGAGAGTTCTCAATTATTTTTTTATGTATGTTCACCGATTACTCGAAGACGCCTGTACCGATTTGGAAAATTCTTCTTTTGTTTCAATGGGTATACCCATTCATGGGACCACCTGAGAAGTATACTTCTCAGGTGGTCCCATTGAAATTTTATCGAGCGGTCGAGCGGTTTTTAAAATATCAACAATATATTATATACTTTGTACTGGCGCGAGCGTTTGAAGTCGGTATTTAGAAAGATTTTTTTATATTAAATTATAGGATTCCGTATCCAAAGGGTGCCAACGGGACCCTATTACTAAGCCTTCGCTGTCCGTCCGTCCGTCCGTCTGTCTGACAGCAGGCTATATTTCTTTTTTATTCGATGACATGATAGTCCTTGATTATGATCCCACCTGCAGGCCTAGCATCAACGTCGAAGTGATATCTCGCGAAGACAGAGAGATATTGTCGATGTAGACTGATTTCACGTTTACTCTTTTAAACTTCAAAATTCGAGAAAATGACGTCGCCACTCGAGAAAATAATTTTATCTCTACTTTTGACGTAACGAGACGAATCATGGTGTGCAACCATGTTAGTTTCGATATAGAGATAATACGAGAAAGTCCAAAAACAATGCTATAGATCGACTAACTTATCTATTCAGTTGACAGGGTCACGGATGATGATGGTATTATAGATATGGTTTATTTGTCAACAGATGTCCCCGCAGCAAGTGAGTATTCTGGAGCAACAGCTGCGGCTGCACATTCAACTGGCCGCGTCAAACTTCTTGCAACTCTTTGTGCACCCTGTACATTGGCACCTAGGGCCTCAGTACAAGGGATATTTGGTATGTATTGAAATCCATAATAGTGTTGTAAATGCTATATCTGTCTGTTTCCCTTTTACTGCTCAAGCGCTGATTCAATCTTGACGAGATTCGGCACAGGGATGTAAGAAAAAATCAATAAAATAAGGAGTCCGCCAATGCGAATTGGCGCACTTCACACACCTTTGAGAACATTATGGAGAACTCAGGTGTGCAGGTTTCCTCACGATGTTTTCCTTCACCCTTGAAGCAAGTGATATTTAATTGCTTAAACGCGCGTGACTCCGAAAAGTCGGAGGTGCGTACCCGTGATCGAACCTGCGACCCCCCGAATAGGAGACCACAGTCCTAACCACTAGACTATCACTGCTTACATACAACAATAAGATAATGTTATTATGTTATAGGAAACCTTCAACAAAATTGCCAGTGAGAACCCAAAGTCAGTAGTGAACGTATGCAACCTGACACCCGCGGTCGAACTCGTCCACAGCTGGGAATCGTCAGTGTCTGAAGATACAGAGGAGAATAAGAAAATGGTAGAGTAAGTACGTGGTCAAAAGGTAATAGAACCAAAGTCACCGACATAGCTCAGCGAGTCGCGAAACTGACGTGGAAATGGGCGGGGCACATGGTTCGAAGAGCTGATGGTCGTTGGGGTCCCAAGGTGCTGGAGTGGCGACCCCGCACCGGGAAGCGCAGTGTTGGCAGACCCCCCACCAGGTGGACCGACGACATCAAACGAGTCGCAGGGAGCCGCTGGATGCAAGCGGCGCAAGACCGAAGCCTGTGGAAGTCCATGCAGGAGACCTTTGTCCAGCCGTGGACGTCTATAGGTTGATAAAGAAGAAGAAGTACGTGGTCAAATTAATGGCTGAGTAATACTATAAAATATATCGCTAAAGTAGAATCAATAATTCAGTAGACTGAAATGACAGTTGCTATTTGTCACTTTGTAAAATAATATTGCCATATTTATTGTAATAGTGATGTTCTAGTTCAGTAGGTAGTGATAGCTGTAGTACTGTACTATTACATTTCATTTTATAAATATCATAAGATCACATAATATGTAATAGAAATAGTAATAAAGGTCACCTTTTTAATGCTGTAATAATAGAAAGCACGAATAGAAATATTTAAGATCTATTTTTAGTACTAAAAGTTGTTTTATTTCCTCAGTATATGCAGAAAAAGACGAGATCAGATTTTCGATAAGATCATAATTGCTATTCAAAATATTTTTGTATCAATTATAATAAACACAATTTGAGAATTTTCTTAGTAAATAAAAAAATAAGTGTTTTGGTACACGACGTAATGAGTAAGTGATTGACGTGGATCCTTTAGCCACAACACTATTTTATTTTCATCAGAAACTGACAACACTGTAAATGTCAAATCTTTCTACTGAATTATTGATTCTACTATAGGTAGGTATTTTTGACGACCTCCCCGGCACAGTGGTAGCGCTGAGGTCCTGTAACTGGGAGGTTTTGGATTTGATTCCCGGTGGGGGCAATTTGGGAAGTTATAATTCTGATTTATCTCTGGTCTGGGTACCAATTGTCTAAAAGTTATTCCATTGATCGTATTCGTATTCGATGACATTAGCGTCAAAGTAAAATAATCCTTGATGTATTGATTTAAAGTCGCAAATTCAGTACAACCGATTTTAATATGGAGCGTATCGTAGACACGTAAACGTATAAGAATGCATACACGAAATTGATCTCTAATTCATTGCAATTATGGTTTATTTTACTTTGACGCTGATGTCATCAAATACGATTACGATTAATGGGATTTACTTTAGACAATCGCATCTCTGGTCTTGGAGGCTTTAGACGAGATGTGGCGTATACAAACTCCTCTATGTAGAGATAAATGCGTAAAGCAATACAAAAAATTTTTTCGTGTTATACTAAAACTTTAATATTTTCCTAACTTGGTTAGGCAAATTGTGGTGTAAGTAAAATAATAAAATAACTAACGTTTCTCTCTGATTTCAGATTTGTTCAAGAGGAAGTTGAAAAAGGGTAAGTTTTTAAATCTTTCTAAAAACACACACACACACACACATACGGTATGTATGTGTGTGTACACATATAAATCACATCGGTTCGATAATCAAATCGGTTTTGGTACATTTTTTATCGATATATTAAATAGAATATTATCGTTCATTATCCGTGTTACTACCAGTCTTACTACAGTTTTTGCAATTCACGAAGGCGAGTGAGCTTAACTTGTGGTTACTTCATGTACATGCACATTGCATAAGTGTGCGTGCCTGTCAAAGCCTATAGTCCAGATTTCCTTACTTGAGAATTCGAGTAAACAAACATCTCTTGATATGAATATCACTTATTTACACACAAATCACACATTTTTAACTATGTATAACTGTCTAGATCTATTCATCAGACACATTCGTTACGATTTACACCAAAAATTGCTTCGAGTTTACCATTATAAGATATTTATTTTCTCAAAAACGAAATAATAGCAGAACTCATTTGCACAGATTAGGAGAAAGTGACATTTCGTAACCCTAGATTGTCTATGAATCGTTGAGGTGGGGACAGGCGAATGAGTGACCTTATGAATGGATTGAATCCATGGAACTAGGAATTACGACTAGTCTTCCTACTTCAATGATTGAATTATCATTACAGTAGAGGTGAATAACTTTAGAACATAAAATATAATGGATATTGATAAAAAATAAATCACTAGCAGAAAATGATTGTAATGGTTATCTTAAATAAAATTAGATATTATTATAAAATAAAATATCTGGTGACAGAAGGGCTGGCTCATTTTTTGCACAAAGGATCAGCCTGGCTGTCCAGCGCGGAAATGCAGCCAGTATTCTTGGCACCATTCCACGCGGGCATGATTTGTATACTAATTAGATTAGTTTAGCTATAAGTTCTTTTTGTAACATTTTAATAAAAAAAATATATATAGATAATCTTAATCTTTATTATTACCAAACTAAATAACATTTTACTAAAGAAAACAGGTAAATAAAAATACACTACTGTTTTTTTTTTTTAAAGAAAATTGTTTGTATCACAATGTTACCCACAAATGGGGTATACTTTAGAATAGAACAAAAATCTGATTAGTAATAATTAATAAATCTTCTTTAATTTTTTCTTGTAAATTCCTCTTTTTAATATAATTATGAAAAAGATATTGTTTAGTTACTTTTTACGTCAAATTTGTAGTAATGGTACACGTCTATGACCATCGCAGTTGGGATGAAAATCATTCAGTTGTATAATGCTTTCACATTCGTTCAATCGCTTATGCGATAACTTCCCAACCCTATAAATTGTCTTTGGTTAACATTCGGCCATTATTGTTTACTCGAGTACTCAAGTAAGGAAATCTAGACTATAGGTGGAGCGGGCAGGCGCGAGCATTGCGCTCGCTCATACTTATACAGATACGACACACACACAACAATAAGTCAGTCGCCCTCGTGAATTGCAAGAACTATACCAGTCTTACTACCAGTAATAGCACAGGTCATTTTTTCCCCTATTACAACAGCTAATAGTAGTATAACAAAAACAAAATGCCCGTGTTTAGGTACTACTTGCTAAATTCTGATAAAAAGTTCTCTAAGAAAGATTAAGAAAAGTAAAATGAAAGATTAAGAAAAATAAAATGGAATTATATGATTTACCTTTCGACGTGCAGAAATGGGTATTACCCCTTCTCATAATCATTAATCTATGTTCTAGTCGTCGACGCAGCGCCGGAAACGGTCTCTATACCGGGGACTTCCCCGAAATGTTCAAAAAGGTGATCGCCAACAGCACCGTGTTTCTGTACCCCTACATGCTACCACCTGTCCCCTACCGCGCTTTCCACACCACTAGGAGGTTTAACTATATGAAATCGGAAGATTCGTGAGTATTTGAATTATCATCATCATCATCAACCCATCAACGGCTCACTACTGAGCGCAGGTCTCCTCTCAGAGGAGGGTCATAGGCCATAGTCCACCATGCTGGCCCAATGCGACTTGGTGGACTTCACAGACCTTCGAGAGCATTATGAAGAACTCTCAGGTGTGCAGGTTTACTTAACCGTTGTAGCAAGTGATATTTAATTGCTTAAACGCACTTGACTTCGAGAAGTCAGAGGTGCGTACCTGGGATCGAACCTGCGACCCCCGAATAAGAGACCACAGTCCAAACCACTAGGCTATCACTGCTTTATCACTGCTTTTATTTGAATTATAATCGACTTTAAATAATGGTTTGCCATGTACGAATACTATTACCTATCTACCTATGATTTTTAGATTTTTACCTTGTTAACTATCTAAAAACAATTCTATAGATCGACTAACACTACTTATCTTTGAAACCATGAACACTATAGCGGAATTAAGTGGAATAATATTTTGTAGTAGTGGGCTTAGTTTCAATTTTGTCTGTATATTTTGTTTCAAACATCCCTCATTGTGGAAACACTGCATATTTATCATAGTATTTATTGTATTGTAAACTTGTTTTGTTTTTATTTTATTTTATTTTATTTATTTTTTATTTTATTTTATTTTAATATTATAAATGCGAAAGTGAAATGTGTGTTTGTTTCTTGGTTTGTCCTTCAATCACGCCGCAACAGGGCTACGAATCGACGTGCTTTTTGCATGAGTGTAGTTGAGGACCTGGAGAGTGACATAGGCTAATTTTTATCCCGGAAAATCAAAGAGTTCCCGAGGGATTTTAAAAACTAAAACCACGCGGACGAAGTCGCGGGCATCAGCTAGTATAAATATTTCTATTCTATTATATTCTATTCTATAAACCTGTTGCAAAAAGTCAATCTTGTCTATGCTCATTTTTACAGACTCATAGTGTTAGGATTGGACCAATTCTGGTGGTATGTAGAGAACAACCCGGATATCTTCAAAGTACCACAAGCGAAACACCCTCGACGCCGCTGGGGGTTGCAGACGACCGTCAGTCTGATCTGCAAGCACATGCTACCCTGGCAATCCCCTAAAGCGTTACTGGGGCATATACAGTCCGTGAAGAAAACAAATGATAAAAGCAATCCTATAGTAGTAAGTTTTTTTTTTTACAAAAAAGAATATCAGCCAAGTTGAACTTGACTAATATTCTCCTCTCCCCTCCAAATAAGCGGAAGGCTTGTGCCAGGAGTGGGTACGACAATAGTGCAACGGGTGGGATTCGAACCTGCGACCTTTCAGTTTTCAGTCCGCACCTTTAACCGTTGGGCTATTGAGGCTTAACTTGTTTTGAAAAGACTTGTAAGACTTGTTTTGAAAAGACTTGTTTTGAAAAGAGCGACTGATGAGTTTCTTGCCGGGTCTTCTCAGTGTCATAAAATGTGACGTGTAATGAAAAATTCATATGTAAAACTTAAATACTCATAATATTGTGACGGCAACTACGGAACCCTACACTGTTCGTGGTCCGACACACAATTGACCGTTTATTTCTGTTTGAAAGCTAACGTGATCGAGATGGATCTTAGCTATAATTTATAAAGATCTGCACGCCTAGCATACACGCGCGAGAAAATTTTGTCTACCCCTTTTCTCATATCATCTCTATATCTCTATCGAAACTAACATAGTTGCACACATGATTCGTCTCGTTACGTCAAAGTAGATATAAAATTATTTTCTCAATTTTTCTCTACGAACTCTAACATGGCGGCGTAAGTTTCTCGAATTTTGAAGTTTAAAAGAGAGATGTTTCACGTAATTTTTAAAGATTTCACACATGGAAGTAGTAAATTTCCATGGTTTCTGAATGAACGAAATCGGTGTTGCAACATTAGATTATCGTATGGTGTTGTGAAACGGCTACACAGTGCACCGGTTTGTCTACGTCTACTGTCACGAGAATGCCAAGTCTTCGACGAGAAATTAGTCACTCGTTACGTGCATGTTAAGTTAAACGAGTTAAGTTATCAATATCTCTCTCTCTCTTCGCGAGATATCACTATGACGTGCATGCTGGGCCTGCTGGAGTATCAACTTATGTAGACCCTTGAGTAGAGTAAGACCCTTGTCTTACAGACTTTCACTGGTGCGATTGATTTGAAAGGTGCAGTGTTACTTCGGATTATTTCCAAGACATGGTAACTGAGCTGATGCTGCAGCATCAAGTAGTCTGCGGGATACCCAACTCCTCAGCAACTTTCAGCAAATATAATGTGATTTGGACTCATTAGAATGGTCCCAATTATTGGGTCTCGTATATAGATAGATGTTGATTGAATCGAGAAGGAGGATCTGATGATGGAGCAGAAAACTGGGTGACAAGATGTCAGGTATATTATCGTGTATAATCCGACCATGGATTCACATGTAAGTATATTGTTTTTTTATTGTTATAGAAATATTTTGTGGACAAAACCATAGATCCCGTGAGGCACTCAATTTTGCCGTTCAATCCAAAACTGACGCTGTATGAACACCCTGAGATAGAAATGCCTAAGATCTGGATAAAATATCTCTCCATAAGTAGCAAGCGGTTTAAAGTAAGTTTTATTTTGCATTTTTAATTGGTTATGTTTTTCTCAATCGACTATCTATTCTTGGCTATTTCGCAATCGACAAGTACATTTTAACGGGCGAATTTTGACATATTCTGTTACCAATTCAACAAAGTAACGTTTAACCCAGGAGTAAATTTCATGTTCTGACAGTTTTTATATTGAAAATCTGTTGAGACATCAAAATGCGTCGGTTAAACATTACTTGGCAATGCTGAAATTTTTTTACCATTTTACTGTAGACAAATATAAGTCTAGTCGAGTTTGAAAATTTGACTTTAATCTTCCAGCAAAATATGCCTAGAGTACATAATTTAATTATTTAACTTGAATAATTATTATCATGACCTTGTGCATAATTAATATAAATGATAAATGAAAATTAATTATCACTCGAATAAAAATCACTTTGATTAACTAGATAAATTAATCAAAGATTAATCAATAGAATTTATTGATTAGGTATATAAGAAAAAATTGTATAATTATTTATTTCAGGTTTTTAACCGTCGATTAAACCCAGTAAAACCACCACAAGGTATCGAAGTTCAATCTGACAAACCAATAGAACCCATACAGAAAGAGGCTCTACCCATCGATTTTATAAAACCCATATCCTGTAATCGTATTAACATAATACCAAAAGCTAAAGAAACCTTAGTCGACAAAATTGATGTTCATATAACTACAACGACATCAGAAAACGTGCCAAATACAAATTTCCTTTTAGCTGCGAATCTTTACACGCTCGTTAACACTAGTACCGGTGCAAAGTTGATGCCTTTAAATGTTTTCCAAACGAGTACCGTTAATAGTTCAACGACACCAATTTGTTCGACCACTGCAAGTAATATTAACGCAGAAAATGATAAAGCTGTAGATAGAGATGGTGCTAAAATATTTGGAATAAGCACAAAGCAAAATTGTTTCGTTATAGCACCTGGTAATGCTTTGAAAGTAGTCAAACAACTTGAACACTGTCCATGCTGTATACATCTAAGAAGGATATGTAAAATAAGGCAACCGCGTATAACGGAATACTTTAAACCTAATAGAGAGAACCACAGAGTCTGTGAATGTACTTATAAAAAGTATCCGAGGATAACAAATAAGTTGAAACTTTTAGTGAATAATTATAAAACTCGTTCGAATATGCTGTACACTGGGTTACTAGCAAAACTTAGGGAAAAGGGTGATGTAAATACAAGAAAGGATGAATCGACTGATTTTAGTTTTGAAGACTTTGGTACGTATTCCTTTTTGATGGTAAAATCTCGAAAAACACTACCTATTTACGTCATTTTTAACGATTTCGCATTGGTTGTGGGTCTGTGGTTGGTTGTGGTGTGGGATCTGCACAGCATCAGAAAAAATCTTATTAAAATAATTAATTTATTTTTAAAATACAAGCTTTTAGTAACTGGCTACATCATCAGACCCTGGATATCATCTAGGACCAGAGTACTTGTCAAGACGAATCAAACGAGCCTAAACAGAGTTCCCATAGCCATCTTACAGATCCATCATCAGATCAGCTCCATGTCACAATATTATTGCATTGTCATCAGATATATATGTAAAATTTCAGCTCAATCGGAAACCGGGATGTGATTGTAATTCATTTGTGCAAGATTTGACCTAAACATACATACATACATTGCAAGTTGAATAAAAGCTTGTAATATATATTATATATATTTATTTGATCAAAATAGACCACCATCAGGCCTGTCGGTAAGTGACGGTGCAGTCTAAGATGGTAGCAGACTAACTTAGAAGGAGTATAGCATTTTAACTTAAACCCGTACAATCGGTTTCTACACCCCATCGTACTGAAACACTAAATTGCTTAAAATATTAAATGTACATACACAAATAAATGTTAAAAGGATAAAATGTTCAGATACCTGCTTTACTCATAATTCAAAAAATTCAAAATTATTTATTTCACGTAGGCCAACCTGTGGCTCTTATGACAAGTCATGACTCTACCACCGGTTCGGAAAGCGAATTCTGCTAAGAATAGCCGGCTAGAAACTCAGCAGTTGCTCTTTTCAAAATAATCATTATACAATATTATTATGAAGCTATTACATTGTAATAAGTTTTATCTACTCCAGCATCGAAAAGTTCCAATTTCGAGTTTGACAGCTGAATCGAAATGAACCCTCTTTCGGTTTTGCTTCTCATTTCGATGCAGCTCGTTGTATGGGAGCTGAATCGAAATGGTTATCTTCTTAAAATAGGATACCTAAAGCTAAGGCTCTGAGTTCTGGCACTTTTGTACCGTTCATATGACAGAGGCGCCACAGGCGGCTGGTGGCGGCTTACGGAGTTACTTTTTGTTGACAGAGGCGCCACAGGCGGCTGGTGGCGACTTACGGAGTTACTTTTTGTTACTTTATTGAGCCTACGGCGTATTTTGATAATGATTTTACTTCCTTGTCGTAGATAAAATCTTGTATGCAACTGAACGTAATTAGTCATTTTAATTCTCGTACTATCCTATTTTGATACTCGGCAAGCCTCGTATCAAAAAACAGCACTCGAATTAAAATGACCCTCATTACGATGCAGTTGCATAAATAGCTATTTTTATACTATCTTGTGGGCAGCTGGATGCCAAGCCGATTTAACCTATGCAACTTAGAATAACATATAATATTTCCGCAATGAGGGGAAGTTCTAAAAAAAAAAAAGAGAAGAGAAAGAGAAGTTTCTGTATTCAGCCGCTAACGTGCTTTACTAATTGTTGTTAATTTTTTCAGCATCAGCCATATCATACCAAACTAAACTATTAGTTCGGACAGGTATAGTCAGAAATAATACAGTCAAAAACGCTGTGCATACAGCTTTCTCAAAATTCAACGTCGAATGGGGAGATCCTTTAGATTTGGCCGCGAAATTGTACAAAATCTTTGACGTGGACTTGGCGGATATGTACAAAGAGTTTCTAGGATTTCTGACGCCGGAGCAGGCTGCTACACTTGGCGAATTTAAAGAATATTTCATAGGCAATTGTGTTGAAGATTTAATTAAGAAAGTTGAGGTAAATATATTATTATAATCTTTCCTATGCATCTTTTATCCTACTTCCTACTAATATTATTATAAATGCGAAAGTTTGTGAGGATGAATGTATTAATGGATGGATGTTTGTTACTCTTTCACGCCTTAAGGAATGAACTGATTTGAAATGGAGATAGCTCATACCCAGGATTAACTCATTGGCTAGCCTACTTTTGCCCCGGAAAATTACAGAGTTCCCGCGGGAATTAAAAACCTTAATCCGCGCTGACGAAGTCGCAGGCATGATCTAGTGTAAAAATAAAAACACAACCATATGATGATGTTTGGATGTTTGTTTCCTAATCACGCTTCAACTGTCAAAAGCTGAACGGAAATTAAGTTTTGTAGTACATAACTACATAATTTAAGACTATCAGTGAATAAGCGGTGTGTGGTTTCGGCTGGAGATTTAAACACTGCAACTTTTTTGGTATGGTATTAGTTTAAAAAACTCATATACTTTTTATTCCGGTAAAAACAAAGTTTTCCTGCGGGATTTCCTACAGCGCATTCTGACAAACTCTCAGAGCCATCTATTGGCATACTTGTTAACTTTTAACTGTGCTCTTCTTATTTTTTTGTTCTCGATTAACCCAACCTACGTCTATGCGGACGCAGTCGTGGGCAATAGCTGGTCCAAAATAAAGCAACTCATAATTTATTTCTATTCAGATTAAAAAAATCATAGGATACTTTTTATTCTGGTAAAAACAAAAATTTCCGCGCCATCTAACAAACTATCAGAGCCATCTATTGGTATACTTGTTAACATTTAACGGTGCTCTTCTTTTTTGTTATCCTCTGAACCCGACACCGCTCCGCTCGCGGCGGCAATCCTGCCCGCCAGCGAGCGGAGCCACTGGACTGACATTCAGCCGCAAGCCGCAACCCATAGCGGAACAGGAGCCTCAGCCGCCATGGACCTAATTGCCAAGACGGCTGAAAAACCAACACCGGGGAAGTGCTCTTCCCCGCGCCCCGCCCGGGTAATGAGGCCCTGCCTCGAAGCCCGTATCCTCCGCTGGCCATGGCCAACGAAGACGACCCTCGCAATTTTTTGTTATCGATTTAACCCAACCTACGTCTACGCGGACGCAGTCGCGGGCTAAAGCAAGTCCAAAATAAAGCAACTGATTATTAATTTTCAGGAACTAGTCCAAGATAGTGTGAAGCGTCGGGAGATATTCCAGCAGATCAAGGAGTTGTTCGTCTGCAAGTCGTTCTCGCCGTGCGACATTTGCTTCGAGCTGCTGATGAATCTGGAAGAACAACCTGAGCTGGCGCGATACGTGTTCTCACTGTTCCCACATCGACGAAAAGACGAGTAAGTTAATAGGCATATTATATATTTACTAGCTGATGCGCGTGACTTCGTCCGCGCGGATTAAGTTTTTTAGATCCCGTCTTTGATTTTCCGGAATAAAATGTAGCCTATGTCACCCTCTAGGTTCTCAACTATTCCCATGCAAAAAATCAGGTCGTTCCGTAGCTTTGTTGCAGCGTGATTAGAATAGAATAGAAATGTTTTTTATTCAAATAAACTTTTTTACAAGTGCTTTTGAATCGTCGATGAGTCTACCACTGGTTCGGAATGCCCTTCCTGCCGAGAAGAACCAGCAAGAACTTTGATTGAAGGACAAACCAACAAACAAACACACTCGCATTTATAATATTATTAGTATGATTAGTAAGGATACTACGATACGAATGTAACCAATGTTTATTTTTACCGGCGGCTTAAAGTGAGTATGTTTGTTGGTTTGTCCTTCAATCACTCAGCAACGGATCGACGAGATTTTTTGCATTAGTAATGAGTATACTTAGTAGGCAAGCAGTGATAGCCTAGTGGTTACGACTATGGTCTCCTATTCAGGGAGTCTCAGGTTCGATCCCGGGTACGCACCTCTGACTTTTCGAAGTTAAACCTCGGACTTTATAGTACCAAAGTAGCATGGACATCTTTAAGTTGATACCTTGTATTTTTTTAGGCCAATAGAGCAACCTGCAAACAACAAAGTAGCCATAAGAACAAGTAGAATAAAACCTAGTATTCATAGACAAGCAGACGCAGTTTCTGGATTAAAAGAAATCATGTGTGAGGTTACAAGGAATGGCTATGAGGAATCAGCTGTTACTATGGATTATGAGGCTGATAACTCTTCCAGGTATGATCTTCTTCTTCTTTATCTATCGTAAGATGTCCACTGCTGGACAAAAGTCTCTTGTATGGACTTCCACAGGCCTCGGTATTGCCCCGCCTGTATCCAACAGCTCCCTTCGACGCGTCTGACGTCATCGTATGTACACATAAAGGGCCTAGCATGCGCGCAATAGGCTATCGGCGCTTACTTGAAACTTGATTCAAATTCAAAATCATTTATTTCATGTAGGCCAAGTTGTGGGTCTTATGACAAGTCAGGAATCTACCACCGGTTCGGAAAGCTGATTCTGCTGAGAAGAGCCGGCAAAAACTCCGCAGTTGCTCTTTTCATAACAAAAATGCTACAAAATGTAGCTTATCTATCTTGTAGACAGCTGAAGCAAAGCCGATTAGAATAGAACAGAAATATTTTCCATTTAAATAAACTTTTACAAGTGCTTTCGTGAATAATATAAATGTATCTACCACTGGTTCGGAATGGTACTTATAATTCGATACACGTTAAGACGGGCAGACAGAAAGTGGCCCCATTCCCGCCGGTGGAACCCGTTCACGAGCATGACGCTTGCTCCAGCCCAGCTTGATGGGGTAAAATAGGGGTTTGAAAAATCTAACAAACGTGAGCGAAGCCGCGGACAATAGCTAGTGTAACATATTTAATAGCATTTTTGAGAAATATACAAAATTGTTGCAGTGATGAAGAACTCCAGCTTGCAGTAGATGAAGATAAAGAACCTTCAACTGAGAATAGCAATCCCGATGAAGTCTTATCTGAAAGAAGAGAAGGAAACGAAGATCAAAGAGTACAACTAGTCACTACTATTAATTATGTAAGAATTTCTAAACGTTATCACTGGAAGAGCCTTCTTGCTTCAGCGTTAAGAGAACATTTCGCATCCCTCTCTCAGCAGCAGCAGCAGTGATAGCCTCGTGGTAGCAGTGATAGCGTCGTGGTTAGGACTGTGGTCTCCTATTCGGGGGGTCGCAGGTTCGATCCCGGGTACGCACCTCTGACTTTTCGGAGTCAAGTGCGTTTAAGCAATTAAATATCACTTGCTTCAATGGTGAAGGAAAACATCGTGAGGAAACCTGTACACTTGCGAGTTCTTCATAATGTTCTTGAAGGTGTGTGAAGTCCGCCAATTCGCATTGGACCAGCGTGGTGGACTATGGCCTATAACCCTTCTCTGAGAGGAGACCTGCCCTCAGTAGTGAGCCGTTGATGGGTTGCTAATGATGAAAATGATGATCCCTCTCTCGTACATTTTAATATTTTCAATGAGTGTAAAAATCGCAGATACTTCTGACAAAATGTGGTCAATTATTATTATCTTCGACAGTTAAATTACGGATATTTTAGACGTAGTTTTAATATGAATTATCTAGATTTTGATAGAGAAAAAAGGTGAAAACTACTAGTAACTTTTATCGCTCTTATTCTCATCAAAAGCTAGTTATAAAAAAATAAAAGTAAAATAAAAAAAGCCATTTATTCCCATATCTTACAGTATTTTAAGTAATTAATCAAACTAGGTATATGATAATAAAAATATGTTTGAAATATCCGTAATTTGATTGTCGAAGTTAAATAATAACTGACCACATTTTGTCAAAAGTATGATTTTTACAATCATTGAAAGTATTAGAATGTGCGAGACAGAGGGAAGCGAAATTTAATAGTCCTTTTAAGCCTTGTATTCACTAAGCAACAAGGATGTTGTCAACTTATCAAACCAGCAACGACAAAACGCGCGATTAGTATGGCAGCTTGTATGAAATAGTGAACTGTGACGTCATAACCATTTGGTATAATCGATAATAAGTTAAAATGGTCATCACACTTAGGGTAAGATCTATATAAGGCACTCCCACTCAGCTCAGACTCAAGACTGACTTAAAACAAGACAGATTTATGTCGGAACATATTTGTGTCTCATTTCAACTCTATCTTAAGTCTTGAGCAGAGCCAGAGTACGATCTTTAGATCTCAGTCTTAAACACTCCCTTGTGAAAGGAAGTGCCTCCTTTTGAGATTAAGGCCGCGGCCGCACTGTTAAAGCAACTGGCGACGCGACGCGATAGACCGTGTGTCCGCATTGCAGCGGCGATAAACTAGCAAATTGCGCTTACGTCGCGTTATGAATGGCCGTACTGAGTACGGACACATTCATTGGTTTTAGTACTATTGAAAATTAAGCGCGACAAATAAATATCGCACGTCACTTATGTGATGCGGCCGCATTCATTTGCTGATAGGAGTATGTTTCAACGAAATCGACGTCGCGTCGCCAGTCGCCTTACCAGTGCGGCGTTGGCGTAACTTCCTAATCTTTTAGTTCTATTATTAGAAAATAAATAGTTTGATATAGCATTCCATCATAAGAAGGCTCAGGGTCACTCAGTGGGCGATGGAGAGAGCTATGCTTGGAGTATTCCTGCGAGATCAAATCAGAAATGAGGAGATCCGCAGGAGAACCAAAGTCACCGACATAGCTCAGCGAGTCGCGAAACTGAAGTGGAAATGGACGGCGCACATAGTTCGAAGAGCTGATGGTCGTTGGGGTCCCAAGGTCTGGAGTGGCGACCCCACACCGGGAAGCGCAGTGTTGGCAGTCCTCCCACTAGGTGGGCCGACAACATCAAACGAGTTGCGGGGAGCCGCTGGATTCAGCCGGCACAAGACCGAAGCCTGCGGAAGCCCTTTGTCCGGCAGTGGACGTCTATCGCTTGATTAAGAAGAAAGAAGACATCTTCATAACTTTTGATGTGAAACATCTATAGCGGCACGTAAAACAGATTTCTCGCGTGGCGACGCCTCGCCACGGCATGCGATGTTATATGTATACTTAGTGACATATTTAGTTCCTATTACAATCTGTTCTTTTCTGCATATTACTTTTACAAAATAATGTCGATGTTTCACATCTGCCAGGCGTCCCACGACGGCTTACAATTTTTTTATTAGTATTTTGTTTAAAAACTGTTTCACTACATTGCAAGCTATTAGCAGTTTTGTATTTTATATTCCACTAGCCGATTCCCGCGACGTCGTCCGCGTGGATTTAGTTTTTAAAATCCCTCGGGAACTCTTTGATTTTCCAGGATAAAAAGTAGCCTATGTCACTCTCCAAGTCCTCAACTATACCCATGCAAAAAATCACGTCGATCCGTAGCCCTGTTGCGGCGTGATTGAAGGACAAACCAACAAACAAACACACTTTCGCATTTATAATATTAAGTAAGGATAACTACACTGCATTAACAATTTCATTTCTATACAACACAGGAACCAATAGAAACCAGCGAATTAACCGTAACCAAGACTGAGGTGCAGGAAAACAGCGAAACAGACTTGTCTATACACATTATGTCTGAGGATGAATCCATAAAAACTGAACCATTAGAATGGACGAGAGAGGACGACAAAATTATCCTAGAAATACTGAAGCAGTATTCAACACCAGAAGAAAGAAGCGACAAAACCATAATAGAAATAATCAAAGAAAAGAATTTGCTAAACATTATAACAAGTAGATTGTCCCATAAGTCATTAGAGGATGTCATCGAACGTGTTTCCTATCTGTTACAAATATTAATTCTAAGTGATTATGATAGTGGTAAATGCTGTTAGACACTACCTTATTTATTTTATTTAGGTATTTATTTATTATAATTAAATAGTGATGATATTTTTGTTGTTTTTTTCACTGTTTTCTGTATATTTAGTTACTTAATGGACCACCGTCAATATACTTGCGCAGATGTAGGTTTCTAGAAAGCGAAACATAAACAGAACATTTTTTATGGAATATTCGCCATGCTGGATTTGAATTGTGTGCACTGTCGTACAGTATTGCAACCGGTAGCGAACCGGTAGTGAACCGTCGACCTATTAGTTTTCAGCCCGCACCTTTATGCTACCCGCTCAAATATGGTTGAGCGAAGCAATGGCTGGGTCATGCGTCATGCTCGTGAACGGGTTCCACCGGCGGGAATGGGGCTACTTTCTGTGTGCCCGTCTTAACATATGTGTCGAATCTATATAAATAAAAATGAATGTTGGTAAGCGCATAACTCAAGAATGGATGGACCAATTCGGTTAATTTTTTTTGTATGTTCCTTAAGTTCCACGGAAGGTTTTAATACAAAAAAAAAAAACAAAAACTAAATTCACGCGGACGAAGTCGCGGGCATCAGCTAGTTATAATTAAGTATGCTTTTGTGGAAACACTGACTACATAGCATAATATCTATTGTAAACTTGTTTTAATAAAAATTCTTTTCAAAAAACCGACTTCTAACGCCACTACAAAGTATAAAAATAATTTTAGTTTGTCCACGTTTGTTGAAGTCGGGCGGGCCTATATACAAACTATGAAACCGATGCGCGACGCTACAGAATATGATAGACTCGTTTGTAGAAGTCGAGCGAGCATCGCGAGTCGGTTTCATAGTTTGTATTTTAGGCCCGCCCGACTTCAACAAACGTGGACAAACTAAAATTATTTTTATACTTTGTAGTGGCGTTAGAAGTCGGTTTTTTGAAAAGAATTTTTATTTTAAGCTTTTGAGTGTAGTACCCTATGATTGAGGAGCTAGGACCTGGAGCTCCATGATGTAGTCCATACTTGTTACCTACAATATCAATTATTCGTAATCGAAATTTCCTAAATCGCCATAGTTTTAGGTGAGCAATATCCCTGCAGCATCAGGCTTGAGGAGTTGAAGGTTAACATTTTTATGGGACCATTTCGCAAACATCCTCTGTCGATTAAAAAAAAAATCACGCCAATCGGTCCAGTAATCCCGGAGAAATCGGTGGACATACATAGAAAAAAAAAAAGATACCGGCCGAATTGAGAACCTCCTCCTTTTTGGAAGTCGGTTAAAAAGAGCACCCGCCGAGTTTTATGCTGGTTCTTGGCAGGAACGGCATTCCGAACCATCAACCAGTGGTAGACTCATCGACGATTCAAGAGCACTTGTAAAAAAGTTTATTTGAATAAAAAACATTTCTATTCTATTCTATTGGGATATTGAGGCTATCAATAGGCTATATTTGTATTGATAAGTTCAGTTTTTGCAAGAGCCATGAAAATGCCATAGACTGAAGAAAAGCACGGTCATGGTGTTCAGCACGTGTTCAGAGTTGTAATCATGGAACTAGGAATTACGACTACGACGCGATGGTTGTTATCATGGAACTAGGAAGACTAGTCGTAATTTTGTGCGTTTGTGGCACTGGCTTGTGCGTCACTTTGGTGGCCCCAAACATCGCCCCATGGAACTAGGAATTACAACGATTCGCATTTTGTCCATACAAAACTGTCATTTTTCATAGAGTCGCAACGAAAAGCCGAATTGATGCGTACACGACTGAAAAATTACAGTTTTGTACAAAGAGTATAATAATATACATACATATATATATGTCGGAACAGGATGGGCCGATCTGTGATCTTCATCTAACATCTTTGTCTTACATGACGTCATATCAAATAAAATCCACCAAAACAGTAAAACAATACTTTAATCAGTGTCCTTTACAAAATAGGTCTTAACACTTGAATCACAATAACTGTCTCTTTATCTCCTTCAATTCTAACTCTGTACTTTAGGTATGTACAATTTACACTGCAGCTAACATTGATTATCTTTCTTCAGCTCTCTCAATATGGAAACAGAAACAGATCAAAACGACAGTTTCAGGTCACGTGCGTGACTCAGCTCAATTAATTATTTCTTATAGTACGTTCGTCCCTTGTCACGCCTGCCAAGACTCTGTCATATGATGCAGCGGCGGCTACGGCCGAAGCATATGTTTTGATGTCCCATATTACGATGACGTAACCATGCCTCTCCCGACATATATATATATGTATACTGGTATTGTATGGACAAAATGCGAATCGCTGCGCACAGATGTGGTTACATACTTAGTCTTCCTACTTTTGTACTTCCATGCATTTATTCAGAGAGTAGGGGGTGCTATTCTATAACTCAGTGGCTATTAAAATTTTAAAAAGTCATAGCCACTGCCCACCGACATAATTTTTTTTTTTCCATTGAAGGTTTGCTAGGAAAGTGTTATTTTTAAATTCAAATTCAAAATTATTTATTTCACGTAGGCCAACCTGTGGCTCTTATGACCCTACCACCGCACCGGTTCGGAAAGCGGTTTCTGCTGAGAAGAGCCAGCAGCATATTGCAATATTTCGAATAGCAAACCTTCAAAAAAGCAAAATAAAAATGTAAATGTCAAGCTATCATCACGAAGTAACCACGAGTAAAGCTCACTCGCCTTCGTGAATTGCAAAAACTGTAAACACTGAGTTACAGAATCGGACATGTTACAGTTAACTGGGGAGCAATTATTGGCTAAAAATATAAGGACAACATCAATGTCAAAACATGGTTTTGGGCGTTGGTCAATGGCCAAAAACATGTTTTGACATTGATACTGTCTTTTAATGATTGACATTGTTGTTGTTGTTGTTGTTGTTTTGTTTTTATGGCTTTTGACATGCCAACACGGCACAATTTACTTTGCCAATTTCACGTAGCTTGAAGAAAACACACAGGAGATTGCATTTTTTAGCCGATTGCCCGGCAGTTGACATTAAAACAGTAAACACTATAAGCAGTAGCACCACAGACCAGGAACAACAAGAGTAGCACGTAGAGATATGTTGGCATGTTCCTTGACTGAGAGTGTCAAAAACAGCTGTGAGTATTTATTTGTTAAATAGTGCAAAAGTTTAAAATTAAAATGGAAGATTGGTTAAGTGAAGGATTATCCAAAATATTAGACTTCGAAATCCCCGAGGATCTAATAAAGTAAGTGAATAAGCAAAATTGTATGTTTCAAAAAACACCTACCTAAAAGTCACCTACTCAATTTCTGTTGAAATTGTTGTTTTTTTACATTTCAGATATATTTTGTCAATTGAGAACGAGAAGGATTTGAATGAGTATCTTAAAACTTTACTTGATTTCGATAATTCACAGCATAAAAACTTTTATTTGGAATTGACTAAGAAAAAATTTCCTGATAGAGGTTAGTTTCATTATTTTATTAGCTGTTGCCTGTTCTTCTTTGACAACCTCTTTCTATCTAAATATATAAAAGGAAAAGGTGTCTGACTACTGATCTATCAACAGCTCAATCCACTGGAGGGATCTGGCTGAAATTTGGTATACAGATAGCTTTTATGGTGTAGGCATCTGCTAAAGAATTTTGAAAATTCAATCTGTGAGGGGGTTTAAAGTAGGGATTTGAAAAATCTAACTTAACTTGAGCGAAGCTGTGGGCAACAGCTAGTTAGAAATAAATTGCAAGCCAAAGTGGTTATATTGTCTTGGTGCAAGCCTTAGTTAGATTTTCAGTTTGGAAAGTCATATAATAACCAACCTATAACAATGGAATTAAAAATTCATTAAAATGATGAATCACATACATTTCCGGTAACATACATAATAATAAATTATATGACTTATACTTGACCTACAACCACAGTTAAATGAATTTTATCAGATACTAGCAGATGACTTCGATGTGGATTTCATTTTTTAAATCCCACAGGACCTCTTTGATTGATAAAAAGTTGTAGATAAAAATATCATTCTCCACCTCCTCAACCATTCTACTGCAAATCATGTCAATCTATAGCTCTTGCAGCGTGATTGAAGGACAAACAAACATCATTTCGCTTTTATAATATTAGTAAGGATTTGTAAGGATGATCTGATAAGAGGTACCTAATTTTTTTATTCCAGGAAATTCTCTAAAAAAGCAGCAAAAGAAAAAAATATCAAAGAATAAGCAGCAAGATTTTATGAGCATTGAACAACCTGCTGTGCAAAGTGATAACCCTGAAGTGGAGTCTAAATCTAAGAAGAAAACTAAATATGTCAATCTTTACTCTCAAGAGGGGAAGAATGCTCAAGTTGTTTTATTGAAAGGTTGGTTCCTTGCACAGTTTTACAATCCACAAAGTTTTGGATAGGAGCAGGCGTTGCTTTGCGGAAGTTCATGATTAGCAAGAATAGGTTAGAATTATTTGGCTATAATCTGCCAACAGATAATAATATATGACTTTACAATGTAGTATTGTCTAGTGATGTTTGTGTCAAATGTGTGGTAATATATACCATTTTTACCCCCACTACTGTGCCCTGCCCTTTACCCCCGGGACTCCCCCCTGGACTTCCCCCTTCAAACAAATTAAGCAGTGGTGAATTTGAAACGTTATTGGAAAATAAGTTTGTTGTTCCTTATATAATTAATTATTTATTTGTTAAATAGGTAGACACCATTGCGATTGTCAGGCATCAAAGCATGAGCTCATCAATAACTGCCTACAATGTGGCCGAGTGGTTTGCAAGCAAGAAGGCTCTGGACCATGTCTGTTCTGTGGAAATTTGGTAAGTTATGACAAAATTAGACTGATTATTGGGTCAAAGCGCCATCTAGTTGAAACTTATAGTACTATGAGTGCACCATCTATTGACATATTATTTCTTTTTGGTAGACATGGCTTACAAACCACACTCTCCTCTCATCTATCTGTATAAATAAAAATTGACGTATGTGTATTTTCCCTATAGACTTCTAAATGGCTGGACCGATTTTGATGAAATTTTCAGGCAATCTTCAGATTAGTCCAATGGGTGATTGGTAAAATTGGTAGCTATGTGATCAACAGCAATTTTGTTTTAATGCTACATACGAAGCCAGGGAGGTTCTCTAGTATTTAATTTAATATTTATAAATGAAAAAGTTTGTTTGTATCGCTTTAACAGCTGGATGGATCAGGTGACAGGTCCTAGATTAACATTTAAGATACCAACGTTTTATCCATTTATTTCTGAAAAGGTAACACTTTCTAAGCTAAGCGGAACTTTTAAACAGCGCCTTCTATCGGAAAAGTATTAGCGCCATCTATTGGCATATTATTTCGCTTTGGTTAGTTCTTAAACTTAATTTTATATTCAGGTATGTACACCGGAGGAGCAAAGAGAAATCAATGCAAAGACTAAGTCCAGCGCCAAGCTTATGGAGTCCCTAATGGAGAGAAGCCGACCTAAAGGCTGGGAGGCAGCCGTGTCCCATAGAAACAGACTGCTAGAGTATGATCGCACCAGGTATGTCTTCCTGCAGATATAAGCCGCCAGTTCATTCATTAATTTCATCCATTTCAACCTAGAAAGAGGTGATAGCCTACTGGTTAGGACTGCGGTCTCCGCAGCTTTGAATTCTCTGAGGTATGTGTGTATATCACATGCTTCAATGGTGAAGGAACACATCGTGATGAAACCTGCCCGCCTGATAGTTCTCCAGTTCTCCATAACACTCTATATAATGTGTGTGATGTCTATCAATTCATATTGGGCCAGCGTGGTGGACTATGGCATATAACCCTTCTCTGAGAGGAGACCAAAGCTCAGTAGTGAGCCATTGATGGGCTGCTGATGGTGATGAATATAATTGAGTATTTTACTGTAGTCAAAATTTTGATATTCATTATTTATCATTGAAAATGTAACATTTGTAAAAACAGAAAATAAATCGGCCCAAAAACAAATAAATTATAGAGCTTTAAAGTTTCCTGTTAGACAGAGAGCGTGCTACTCAAGTGTGAAGTCACAATTCTCCAGCTCCATACATGCTTCATAGAAAATATCGTTTTAGAAAGAGACAGTTACAGTCACAGTAAAACAGCTTATAATTACGAGACTAGTAAAGATATTTAAAAAAGAGGAAGAGAGAGACAAATAAAGTATCAGTCAAATACCCAATTGTACTGATAGATTAGAAGTAAGAAACCTTAAAAGCGCTTCTACATCCTAAATCCTACAGCGAGCGTCGCACGCGCGTCACGGACGACGACAGCGACTACTTCAGCGCGAACAGCGTGTGGCTGAGCGCGGCCGAGCGCGACAAGCTGCAGCAGTACCAGCAGGCGCTGCACGACAAGAAGCACGCTTCCAGGCTGCACAAGAAGATGACCTTCGACTTCGGTGGTAACTTGTACCAGTATAAACTCAACGCTACAGCGAGCGTCGCACGCGCGTCACGGATGACGACAAGGACTACTTTATCACCAACAGCGTATAGCTGAGCACGACAAGCTGCAGCAGTACAAGTAGGCGCTGCACGACAAGAAGCACGCTTCCAGGCTGCACAAGAAGATGACCTTCGACTTCGCTGGTAACTTGTGCCCGTATGAACTCAACGCCACAGCGAGCGTCGCACGTGCGTCACGGATGACGACAGCGACTACGTCAGCGTAAACAGCGTATGGCTGAGCATAAGCTGCAGACATTAACCAGTGGTAGAGTCTTGACTTGCCATAAAAGCTACAACTCAGCTATAAAAATTTTTGAATATTGAATAATGTTGCCATGAATATTTGGTTTTTTGTTTATTTTTTGCTGAATATTCAGTTAAAATTCAACTGAATATTATTTTTTGAAAATTAACTGAATATTCTTCATATCGTTTGCCTATTTGTCACCTCTTTTCCTATTTGTCACTTATTTTACCTATTTGTTGTATCTTTTACCTATTTGTCACATCTTTTATCTATTTGTCACATCTTTTACCTATTTGTCACATTGTTTACCTATTTGTCACATCTTTTACCTATTTGTCACATCCTTTACCTATTTGTCACATCTTTTACTCTACAGGGCGTCAAATTGTAGAAGACAAGACAATAGAACATGAAGTGGACGAAGAACGCATCCGACAAATTACTGCAAGCACTGGCAACACCAGCAGCAGCACACAGATGTTGCGACCAGACTTGTTGATGGACTCGTCGGGCGACCGCGACGTCGCTCCGGGTGTGAACGCACCTTTATTACAGGTACTATCGCTCGCTTGTATCTAGTAGTACTTATCGAAAATAATTTGTTTTTTATTTAAACTGTAGAAGTAACGCCCGTAATTCTACGAATAACAATGTTTTAATTCTGTTTTCGAAGAAATATTTTAAACTTATCTATCGAATTAGGCTTACCTGTAATGATAGATTTAAGTTTGCTTAAAATAAAATAAATAAATAAATAAACTCTTCCCTTTCAGTTTGACGAGTCAGTCAGTAAGGAGGGTCAAGGCTACGCTGGTGCGGTGAGGTCGACCTGGCACCAGACCTCTCGCATTCAGGACATGGAGCTGCAAGAGATGAGCGATGCCGGCAAGTGCCTTTCCATGCACCAACCCTGGGCGTCGCTGCTCGTAGAGGGTGTTAAACGGTTAGTTTCATAGCAGGCCTTTAAGTATAAAGCTACATTACTACGGGCGTAGTCCCGTCCAGATGGGTCAACTCAATGGGCCAACGTAGTGCGAAGGAAAAAGGATTATGAGATAGAGTGAGGTAACTTGTAGGTGAGTATGACTGTATCAAGATTTCAGAGTTGCTATTTATTTATAGTACATTGTTCAATGAGGGGTGAAAGTGACCGATTACATACGAGGGTGTCGTTTGAGGCGCGAGGCGCAGCCGAGGGCCTCAATACACCCGAGTTAGGAATCGCACTTTCTCCCGAGTGATACATAGTGCTTTATACTACACCTACGAGGAAAATAACAGACATTTTTTAATTAAAGTTTATATTGAAATTCGTACAATCATTAAAACTCAGGTTGATGTTTTTGTTCGACAACTTAATGGTTTTAAACGTCTGAGACAAAACAGCTGACGAGATAAATGCCTGTGCTGGTGGCACAGCGCTTGTAGAAGGCTGTGGTTCCAAAGGGTCAACTGCTTGTCTAGTTGCCACTGGTGACGATGCCAGCTTCGTAGATGGATGAGTAGATGAATGTTAGTTAGAACAACATTTTCAGAAAAAGACATTTTTCTCGTTTTTCCATTGTACAAAATCTTCGTAAGCTTTATTGTATCTATTTTTGGATTTTTCGGGCAAAAGATTTGCAATCGCTGCTTCAGCACATATTTTTAATTCTGGCGGCGTCATCAAAAGAACTTCACTGTCACTACTAGGTAATTTTATAAATTCAATATTATGATAAAACAAAAGAAAGATTTTTTTTAATTTTTTTAAATGCAAAGAAAATGCAAGCGGCCAGCAACAATTTGTTTTTTTGACAATAATTTTTTGGTACACAACGAACAAATTTGTAGGTTGTTGTTGTTTTTCATTCGCCCTCTTGAGGACAGGCAAAGATCCATGACCTATTCAGCCTAATAGAATCTGTAACCGCGTATACCTACTTATAAAACAAAATCGTCTTTATGATATTCTTCTATATTTAATTATATTAATTAAAAATTGACATGAAAATGAAATAAATACACTAATATACAAAATAAATAACATAAGGGTACAACTGGCTGATATAAAACTATTAGAAGCGATACCAGCACATACCAGACAACCATGTTGTAGAGGATAATATTATGATGATATGATATTTATTTATTATTTTATTATTTATCATTTAGTTCCTATTTTTTATATTTTTAGTTCGTTATTTAATTTATTAGGAACTTACTATAAAAATAATGAGTCTTATTTGTTGAAACAGATTTCTATTTTTTTTTATCATTTTTTAAGTATTGGTATTACTGAACTGATTTTATCAAAAATTAAAAAAAAACCACGTGTGTAATGGATTTTCATACAACTTTTCAGCCCGCTAAAGCACGTAAGTAATGAAATTTCATACATTTTTTCAGCCCGCAGATTTGTCTCCACGTAAAGACGTATTTTCTTTCTCGCTCTTTTCCGATATGACGCAAATCAGAAGGTACTTTCCGAGCAGGTGTAGTATAAAATGATTTTGCGAAGTCATCTTCTGTACCTGTGCCTGTATGTATTCTGTCTCCTTACTAATAATTAACTATAGTGTAATCAATAGTTCACTGGAGTAAACTGACGTTTACAGTGTTGACAGTTTCTGATGATCATAAAATAGTGTTGTAACTAAAGGATCCACATCAATCGCTTACTCATCACGTCGTGTATTTTAAATTTTCCAAATTGTGTTTATTATAATGTATATAAAAATATTATGAATAACAATTATGATCTTGAGGAAAATTTGATCTCGGTTTTGTTGGCCTATACTGAGGAGATACAACGTTACTAAGTACTAAAAATAGATCTTAAATAATTGTTCTATTCATTTTCTATTTATGATCTTGAGGTTTTTGTCGGCTCATCCTGAGGAGATAAAACCACTTTTACTACTACTAATTACTAAGTACCAAAAAACGATCTTGAATTCTATTCATGAAAATCATTGGAATTTTAAAAGCTATTACAGCTCTAAAAAGGTGACATTTATTAATACTATTTCTATTACATATTATGTGATCATAGAAATGATATAAAATGAAATGTAAAAGTACCTACTGAACATCACTATTACAATAAACATGGCAACGTTATTTTACAAAGTGACATTAGCACCTGTCAGTTCACTCCAGTGAATTATTGATTACACTATAAAAATCACGTGGGAACTTTTTGATTTACAGAAAACAGACAGACAATGTAATATTAATATTTATGAATAAATGACTATGACTATGACGATTGAGTGAGCCTCTAAGGGTTCCTTTTTTTTCGGAACTCTAAAAATACTTTTACTACTACTATACTACTACGTACAACTACTATACTACACTACTACTACTACTACTATTACTATATTTTGACGACCTCCCTGGATGGCGCATTGGTGAGCGCTGTGGTCTTATAACTGGGAGGCCTCGGATTTGATTCCCGGCGGGGTCAATTTGGGAATTTATAATTTCCGAATTGTCTCTGGTCTGGTCTGGTGGGAGGCTTTGGCCGTGGCTAGTTACCACCCTACCGTCAAAAACGTTCCGCCAAGCGATTTAGCGTTCCGGTACGATGATAGCGTGTATGTGATGATACGTGTAGAAACCGATTAGGGTTATGGGCTGAATGTTCACTGTCATACCCCTTACAAGTTAGCCCACTACCATCTTAGACTGCATAATTGTCACTTACCATCAGGTGAGATCGCATCGCATCAGGCAGATCTTGTCATCGAATAAAAAAAAAGAAAAAAAAAATTAAGTAGCACTCGGTGACTGCCGTTCTAAAGCTATTGTATAGCATTTTTTATCAACTTATGCAATTATAATATTTATGCAATTTTATTTTGCATAATAAAAATTATGCAAAAAATAATTTAAAAAACAAACAAAAAAGAAAAGCGCACTGTCACTACTTCGCGAGTGAGATTCGAACCTGCGACATCATACACCATACGGTAAAGAAAGCGGCCGCTCGCCCACTGCGCCAAACAGAGCTACTTGTGAACCTCTAAAATGTTGAACGCTTACTGAACGACGGCGTTAGGTTTATTTTCGTTACGGAATTTCTTGATTCGGTCGCCGCGCTCAAATTGTTTGTCCTAGTTCAAAGCCCGCGATAAAAGCTATGCAATAGCTATCAGGCTTCAATTTCTGGTGCGTCTTGCAGACACGAGGGTCGAACCTGGTACACGAGCCACCGCGGCCGGCTGTGGATAGCTTCCACCGCCAAGCCGCCGGACCATTCCGTGGTCCGCGCTGTCGAGAATCAGTACCGAGTTCTCCGTCCAGGTAATGTAGGTACAGTGCGACAAGTATAACTTGGCGCGGCTGTGCGCCACTGTGCTTAATATCCTCATTACTATTGCCATTGTATAGAAAATGAGACTAAATTTGGGGAAAAAACATTTTTAATTTACACAATTAACGCAACAGCACACAACGAAATCCAATTGTGAATAGCAAGAAAAGGTTAGAATTATTTTGCTATAATCCGCCAACAGAAAAAATCTGTATGGTCAAACATGCAGTTAGAAGCTAAGCACCACTCACCTACCCAGCCAAGCAAGAAAGCCAAGTTCCCAAGCAAGCAATGCCACCACCAGTGAGTGGTGCCAGTGAGTGGTGCTTAGCTTTTAATTGCATGTTTGACCATATGGATTTTTTTCTGTTGGCGGATTATAGCAAAATAATTCTAACCTTTTCTTGCTAATCATGGACTTCCGCAAAATAACGCCTGCTTCTATCCAATTGTGAATTTTCAAGATGCCCATGGAGTGTAAAAATTGGATGACCGAATCAGTTCCTCAAAACGCCACCGCCAACTTATACTTGTGGCACTGTATCATGGGTATGTTCCGATATACACTGCGAGCGCTGCTCACTGCTCAGTGCTCTCAGTGGTGAAAAATTCGTTCCGTTATGATCTGCCAGTACACTGCCGAAGTACCCTAGGGAAATGTATGAAGTCATAACTCGCCGCCATTCTTGCACTGTGGCGCTTCGAGGTAAGAATTAAGATGCTCTCAGTACTTTGATCACGTGATCAAATAACATAACAGCGCCTAGGATTTAACGGCTTCCATGAATGATTGTTATTTTTAAAAGCGACAACATTCAAATAATATAATTTTTCTTGTTGAACAGAAAACATGATAAGTATTTTCATTTGAAAACAGTGTCGAAAAATGGGGATGACAGTATACTGGACTGCGTTCCGTTTTAAACGGGAATATATCATACATAGTCCGGCCATGAATTCACATGTTGGTGTTTTAAATTTTCAATATACACTTTGTAAAAAGAGCAACCGCCGAATTTCTTGCCGATTTTTCTCGGTTGAAACGGCATTCGGAAACAGTGATAGATTCACTTGATGAATGTGACATGTGAATATGACAAAAGCACTTTCTAAAAAGGTTACTACTTATTTTTATACATTTTTGAACTATTTTCTATGGCTAATGCACAAAATATTTATTTAAGTATAATTTAATATTTCTTAAACGAAAGTGTTGTGTACGCCTATAAGTGGCGTGTCACGCCGAATAAGAATTTGTATATTATAAATTAAGTTGCATAGTTTTGTGAACACGCTGTTGGCATACCGTAATTAATATTTCCGAGTTAGAGTGAGTAATAATTGCCGAGTTTCTTGCTGGTTCTTCTCGGCAGGAACGGCATTCCGAACCAGTGGTAGACTCATTGACGATTCAAAAGTACTTGTAAAAGTTTATTTGAATAAAAAACATTTCTATTCTATTCTATTCTAATAAATAAAAAAAATGAATAAAAATTGTTTATATTTCAGACGAGCAGTCCAAGTTCCCATCTTTCTATCCGACTGGCTGCTTACTTGGGTGTGTCAACGTAGAAGACTGCTTGCCGCAAGAAGAGTATGCCAAGAAGTAAGTATTTTTATATATTTAAGTATTTTATAAGTAAGTATATTTTATACAACTTTATTTATCCTACTAATATTATAAATGCGAAAGTTTATGAGGATGGATGTTTGTTACTCCTTCATACCCCAACGAATGAACCGAGTTGGCTGGAGATAGCTCATAACCTAGGATTAACATTATAGGCTACATTTTATCCCGGAAAATTAAAGAGTTCCTCCGAGAACTAAAACCCTTAATCCATAGTTTTCAATATTATGAAACCTGAAAAAAGATCAGAGTAGAGTAAAATTAACTCCTAAAAATCAGAAATGAGGTAATCCTTAGGCGATACCGACATAGCTTATCGAGTCGCGATTCGCGAAGCTGAATGGGGGAGGACACATGGCCGATGCCCCCCCCCCCCCCCTGGTGGAGGGATAACATACCAAACGAGTCTCAGGGAGTCGGCTAAATACAGGCGGCGCGAGACCGAGAGCTGTGGAAGTCCGTGCAGGATACCTTTATCCAGCAATGGAGGAATATCGATTCATATAAAATAATAAAATAGAATTCTTTAGTATTAACTATGGGGCCGTTCATAAAATACGTCACGCTAAAATCAGCTTTTTTTGGCCCCCTCCCCCCCTATTGTCACGCTGTGTCACACTTTCTGTGACCCCCCCTAGAAATATTCCGTCACAAAAACTAAGACCCCCCCCCCCTCCTTAGTGGTACATAAATTTTGAAAATGAAAAATATTTATTTAATTATTATAATAAAATTTAAATAAATCAATAAATATGTTTTATAAGGAACACATAAATAACAAATAATATTTCTATTAATCAGAAGTCCAAGGATTTTGTGTGATTTTTTATCTGAATAACACTTTATAAGTGTTAAATAATTTTTGATAGAGTTCACCTCTTATTGATGACATTGTTTTTAATATATATATAGCTGCTGGGGCTGATTCACTGACTGATTGACTGATTGATCACCTCTCCTGTAAAATTTTGTATGAAAATTTTTTTTTCACTAATGGTTTCGTATAGAAGACAAAAATTCATTCGGAGGAAAATTATGGAGAGAGCTGATGATTGAGGATTTCGGAGACGGGTGAAGAGCACGGCCAGGGTATTGAAGATAGGTGGGGTGTGCTCGGACAAATGTCACTCGAAACCTCATCCAATTCGCAGTGAGCTGAAAATAAATTCAAAATGGCGGAAAAAAAGATGGCCGCCATACAAATTTCGTCGGTGTCTATCTCGGGGAGTATAAAAGATGGAAGAGTGGTTTCCTGGCAAAAGATGATCAGGACCCAAAGGTCTATTTGATGAATAGAAAAAAAAATCCAAGATGGCGGAATTTTTTTTCTTCATACAAAATATATGGCGAATATTGAAGAGACTAGAAGCCGGGAATCATGCGAGACTTTGATACGGTTCCTTTTCAAGATTTGTTTTTATTGAAGAATTTTCATTATGACAAATGATGACATATGATGATCGAGGGTTTGGAAGGTGGGTGAGGAGCACGGCCATGGTAATGAAGATAGGTGGGGGTGCTCAAACACAGTCACTCGAAACCTCATCCAATTGGCAGTGAGCTGAAAAAAAATCCAAAATGGCGGATTCAAGATGGCGGCCATACAAACTTCAACGGTGTCTATCTCGGAGAGTATAAAAGATGGAAGAGTGGTTTTTTGATAGAAAATGATCAAGAGCTAAAAGTCTACTTGCCGAGTAGAAAAACCGCGGTCCGCTTGCGGGCCGCGCACCCACGCGACCTACTAGTCTAATATATATCTTAACTATTAAATCTAGGAGTTACAAATTTCGGCAATAAAGAGTATAAAGTAATTAACGTAATAAAGAGTATTAAACTGAGAAATATGAAAAAAGCGTCTGTATTAGTTCACTGCTAAATGGCGAATGAAGGAATAATATAATAATAAATACATGAGAAACAGTATTTTCATTTGCCGTAGACCCCCCGTTCCCCCTTGTCACATCTTGTCACACTCAGCAAGACCCCTCCCGCCCCCTTGTATGATAACGTATTTTATGAACGGCCCCTATTAAGTACTAATAAATATGAACCTGCTAGATGATGCCCGCGACTTCGTACGCGTGGATTAAGGTTTTTTTAATTCCCGCGGGAACTCTGTAATTTTCCGGGATAAAAATGTAGCCTATGTGTTAATGATGTATGAGCTATCTCTATCCAAATTTCAGCCAAACCGGTTCATTCGTGGTGGCGTGAAAGAGTAACAAACATCCATCCATCCATACGTACATCATCACAAACTTTCGCATTTATAATATTAGTAGGATTTAATTTTTCACAACCTTAAACATTTTTTAGACGACCTCTCTGGCTCAGTGGTGAGCGCTGTTGCCTTATAACTGGGAGGTCTCGGGTTCGATTCCCGGCGGGGTCAATTTGGGAATTTATAATTTCTGAATTGTCTCTGGTCTGGTCTGGTGAAAGGCTTTGGCCGTGGCTAGTTACCACCCTACCGTCAAAAACGTGCCGCCAAGCGATTTAGCGTTCCGGCACGATGGCGTGTAGAAACCAATTAGGGGTATGGGTTGAATGTTGACTGCCATACCCCTTCCAAGTTAGCCCGCTACCATCTTCGTCTGCATCTACTGCATCGTCACTTACCATCAGGTGAGATTGCAGTCAAGGACTAGCTTGTCATTGAATAAAAAAAAATATTTTTACCCGTGATTTATTATTATTTCTTGTTGTAGATACGCAGACGTGGATGAGAGCGACAGCCCCTACGTGTTAATTTGCTCCAACCCTATCAGCTTGAGACTACGCTTCCCTATCCAGGGACACCATAAGATTTGTAAGTTATCCCCTACTCCCGTTACTTTTTTCTACTATGGCCCGTGGCTTTGTTTGCGTTATCTCAAGCGATCGCCGGCTCACTAGAAGATTTGTCTCTCCTCTCAGAAAGATAAGGGCTTAGGCTTTAGGCCCTTAGTCTACCACGCTGGCCAAGTGCCTAAGTAGATTGGCAAACTTCACACACCTTTGAGAACATTATGGAGAATTCAGGGATGTAGGTTTTCTCACGATGTTTTCCCTTCATCGATAATCAAGTGATATTTAATTCACACACCTTTGAGAACATTATGGAGAATTCAGGGATGCAGGTTTTCTCACGATGTTTTCCCTTCATCAATAAATCAAATGATATTTAATTAAAATGCATAACTCCGAAAAGTCAGAGATGCCTGGGATTCAGACGTGCCTGGGATTGTTAACACCACTTATTTATCGTCTGCGGTTAACTCATATTATGATTTAAAATTCACCTTAGCTGAGAGACTTTTCAAAGGTTAAATTAAGATATCTAAATATATAAAAGGAAAAGGTGACTGACTGATCTATCGACGCATAGCTCAAACCACTGGACGGATTGGGCTGTTTGGCATACAGGTAGCTTTTATGACGTAGGCATCCGCTTAAAAAGGATTTTGAAAGCTCAACCCCTAAGGCGGTAAAATAGGGGTTTGAAAAAACGAACTTAACGTGAGCGAAACCGCGGGCAAAAGCTAGACTTTAAAAAAAAATACTTTGTTTACAGATTCACTGGACAAAAGTATCCATCAAGCGGCGGTGAAATGTATTCAGAAAACATCGAAAATGCAGGCCGAAGAAGCTAACGCCGGATAGTTCATATAAATTGCACGTCAGGCAGTTAAAGTTAAGGTTAAAACCGCCGCAACCACAAAACAAGTATTTGTACCTCCATAGATTAGGTTATGGATCTTATTTTTAACCTTTAAGGTGAACTAAACGGGTCTGCCCGCGAAATTCTAACTTAATTTGGTTTTTCGCAATTTTTAAACTAATACGTCAAAGTAGGCTTCATTATTAGCATCCCATCAGCGGCTCACTACTGAGCGCAGGTCTCCCTCTCAGGGAAGGGAAAGTAGGCTTATGACATTCTAATTGCGCCAATAGCAGTATCATCTTCAAAAGTTTATAATATAAAAATGTTTACTTGAAAGTGTCCAGTTTAAGAAATTAGTCCGAGTATCGAGTTTGACGTGAGTTACGCACAAATTAGTCGATACTCGGACTAATTTCTTAACCTGGACACTTTCAAGTAAACATTTTTATATAAACCTTTGAAAATGATACTGCTATTGGCGCAATTAGAATACCATAAGCCTACTTTGTCGTATTAGTTTACAAATTGCGAAAAACAAATTAAATTTGAATTTCACGGGCAGACCCGTTTAGTGCGCCTTCGGACCTTACCCTAACCGCCTGAAATGCAATATTAGGAATTTATAAAGCCTTGGTTATTTATGAAAAGAAAGTGAAATAAAAACCTATGTTACTTTAAGAAATTAATTTATTTACACATTTTAATACCTAAGTTTTAATATAAATATTTTAAGAAACACTCACACTTACACCCTAACTCACATTCATTTAAGACAACGCACAAAACATGCATTCGTACATTTTAATGTACTTTAATACTATACGAATATATCACTCATGATATATTGGACTTAAAACTAAAATGAGCACCAATGAAAGTCATGGAAACACTTATTTTAAAAAAAGCAGTCAACAAAAATGAAGGTGGGGTGCAAACAACTACATTTTATAAATGCTAGAATTAGTTCTATAGCGTAAAACTAGAATTTTACTGACGCTTTGGCTGTCGAAGAGATTTGGTTTTTTTGTAATATTTAGTAGGAATTAGGAACATTACGATTCCTTTTTTTGGTTAAGCTGAGGGAAGAACGCTTCTATGGGTAGTATCGGGTCGTCGGTTGCTATTGTGAAATAGCTTGGTATTCGCCTGCTATTTGCAGAAATACTTTTGAACATGCCGGGGGTATTGTAGTCTTTACTGGCTGCTAAGGTTAAATCTGATACTCGCTTGGAATGCTCGAATAGTCGATCCAGATGATCTTGGTGCTTTTTATCTGCTATTTTCATTATTGCACTTTCAGATCGTGTTCTTTCTGAAGTAATATCATTTTTGTGATCATTGTTTACTGTGGTTTCCGTTACACTTACGTCTTGGACCGATTGTCCGATTTCTGAGTCTGGAATCTTCTTTCTTGAAGGTCTTTTATTATTTACGGTCGTTGAACTTGTAGTTTCTGTAGAATCTTCTGTTGGTTTTGGTCGTCTTTGACCATGTCGAATACGAGCTGAAATCTTTTGAGTGGTTACTTCACTGTCAGTATTCTTTCGTCCATTATGTCTCGAATGGATTTCCTGTTCATTATTTTCAGTCTTGTTTAATTTGTGTCTAGGTTCCTTAGGTGTAAACTTCTTTCTCTCAGTTGTAGTTTCGACGTCGCTGAAAATGACGTCGCTGTATGGATTCTTTCTGTGAGGTCTTGCTTTGGGTGTATTTTCTTCCACTTTTTCCGTTGTACTTGTTGTTAAATTAAGCCGATTTCTATAATCTTTGATACTGAATTTGGGTCTGTCCAATTTATTTTTGAGCCTTGGCCTTTGAATTCTTGCTGTCGTTCTAGTATCCGATTCATTGCGTGATGCGATCGTCGTTGGTTCAGCCTCTTTAACCGATTCTGTGCTAGACTCTTTTATTCCTACAGGTCTCGCGTCCCTGTGGAATGAAAATTCTTGAAGGTTATCAGTTATACTCACAGAGACATCACTTGTTGGAGTATCTTTTTCATCCTGTTTATGGCTATAATCCGGGGTTTCGCTGGTAAATTTAAAGTCATTAAGATTAGAAGGCAGCTTCGATGAATGTGGACGTGAGGATATTTTCATGATTGGCGAATCTTTACTATCTTCTTTTATCGACTGCGTTGTTGTATCAATTTTATCCGAGGGAGTTGTTAGGGGACGTCGGTGACTGAGAAGCTTTTTCTTAACTACTGTAGGTTTTGTTGCAGAAGTGGTTGGTAATGCGCTGGTAGTTAAGTCTGTAGTCACAGTTGGAGTGGTCACACTTGCTTCAGTTCTAGTCTTGATAGGTCTCACCCGTGGTCGTATAGTGGGAATTTCATCTGAAGTAGTAGTAGTGGAAGCTTCTGTGGATATATTATTGCGCGTGCTTGTTTCGTCTTTATTTCGGTTTATAGGACGACGTCTCCTAATTTTATTGCGTTTTCGGATTTTATCCTTATCTACTGACGGTTCGGAAGTACTCGGACGTTTGAAGTGTAGGCTGGGAGGAAGAGTAGGTAGCGTTTCAATCGGTAGGTCATTATTTTCTTTGTTTGCACTTTGTGTTATAACTTCTTGTTTCGTAGTTTCATTCGGCTTCTTCGTCCGTCTGTATTGTTTGTCGTGATACGCTGGAGTTGACACTTTGTAATAATATTCCTTTAATTTAGTCTTTCCGATAGGTTCGAAGTCATCACCAAGTGGTCGTCTGCTTTGGGTATCTATATGACTCTCGTAATTGAAGCCATTTTCGTATCCTTTTTCGCCTTCGGTGACGATTGCGTACTCATCTACTGAATCAGGATTTAATGTTGTTGGTCTCTCAAAAATGTTATTAGTATTGCCAGGGTTTGTAACCGTGTCTTCAGATGCTTGATGGTTACTGTGTGGAGTTACAGTCCAAGTTGGTGGCGATGACTGTGTCATTTCATTTTCTGATACGTTTTCCACTACTTCATACGTGGGTCGATGGGATAGAGCGTTCAAGGAGCTCTGTAGATCAAACATTCCCGGAGCATTAGCATATTGTTGGGAAACTTGCTGTGTGAGACCGACGTTGTCAGATACCTTTTGTTTTTTTTTATCATAGTTGATGTTGACAGTTTCGGGTTCATCATAGTTTTGGGAGTTTTGTGACTGATAGCCATAATCGTTGTAAACACTTTGCGTCGTAGTTTGTATGATAGGAGGATTATAAGTTGTAATCTTATTGAAGTCGAAGTTATGGAAGTTCTTGATGAAGGGGTCCTGGGGGCTAGGTTTAAAGTAGGTTTTACTTCCAGCGTTAGGATCTATTTTCAATGGAGCAATTAATTTAGTTTGTGGCGTGGGCACATTTCCGAGGTCATTAAACGTCGAAGCAAAGATTAAATGATTTTGCGTCGTTTGCAGCTTGGGGGTAGTTGTAGAAAACAATGATGACGTAGTTTTGAAATTCGGTGAATAATTGAACGAGTTGAAAATAGTCTGTTTGGTTGGTTGTGGAGGTAAATATGTCGTTTTAGTATTTGGATACAGATGATCTCTTCCTTTTACGGATTGTAGGCCAAAGGATCCGAACGTTCCTGAAAGGATAAACAAGAATTTGTAGTAATGTCTTAGATGTTCAATATTGCGATAATGGTAAGTTGATAAAAATGTACGTACCTAAAATGTTCGGCAGTTGTTGGAAATTATAAACATTATCCTGGAACGGATGCCCATATTGATTGATCGGTAATTTTGACGTCAACGTCTGCTGTTGAGCCGTCTTCACAGGCTGGGCGATGAACTGGGAGGCTGTGTCGGTATCGGGTAACTTATAAACTTCGGGCTTGAAGATCTCGGTTTCTGACGACTGCGGCCGCTTTCCATCCGGTCTTGAGTAATCTATCTTCCCGTATATATCTACCGGGATGTTATACTGCCCGAATTGGATCGGCTGAACGTTCGTCAATTGCTGCAGTATATTACTATGGTACTGTGGCTTTTGCTTTGTGTTTTTCAAAACCGGGCGAGCGGAGTATGAGTTGTGAGGGTTTCGGTAAATCACGCTGTCCATTGGGTAGTTTTGGAGGAATTTGTAGTTGTTTAAATTATTCGGTAGGGCGAAGGGATTGAGATACGAGTTTATTGGTTGGTTGGGCGGTAAAGAATGAGAGGATAAAGGTACAGTGCGAAGTGTTGTAGGGCGGTAGGACTGAGCGATAGAGGTCAGCTTGTTGATATCTCTGGCTGTTAGCGGCCTTGCTGAGGAATGGTACATATCTAGTCCAGATACTGGTATTTTATACGGTGCATGAAGAGGCGCAGTGTTCATAGATCCGTACAGGAGTCCTCCGGATCCGACCACGGGTCTCCAGCCGCCTTTCGAGACTGGCAAATTCTGGAAAGAGAATTAAGTATGCTGTAGTATTCCTTATCATAACGACTAGTAGATTTTCGCTAAAGCATTCGCGTTGAGATCAATTAAATTTCAAGTGGAACACAGATTTTCACTATCAACAACCAAGAATAGGTAGTGATTGTAAAAACATTCCGCATCCAGACAATATTAAGTGTACCCAGTCCGACATGGATTCCTTGGTTTCCAACGGTCTCGATCAAAAAATGATCGAATCTTTTTGAGATTCGGTACTCGCTCACTATAACATACCTATTATATTGTGATCGAATTAAAGTGGTTCGATCAATGATGATCGACACAGCTCTACAAATCATACTCACTTGAGCCGCTAGAGAGCGTCGTCGATGGGGCTTGTGACACGCGACCGTCAGCAGCAGCGTCTGTGTTGCCAGCGCGACCACACATAGCCGCACCCCTGGAAAACGACACAAAAATTAGCGATTATTTCAAAATTACATAGTAAAAGGGCAGAGAAAGCGATTTGCGAGAGTTATTATTCTTGTTTTGCAAATCATTATTATTAATAACTAGCTAATGCCCGCGACTTGGTCCACGTGGATTTAGTTTTTAAAGTCCCTCGGGAACTCTTTGATATTCCGGGATAAAAAGTAGCCTGTGTCACTCTCCAGGTCCTCCACTATAACCATGCAAAAATCACGTCGATCAGTAGCCCTGTTGCGGCGTGATTGAAGGACAAACCAACAAACAAACACACCTTCGCATTTATAATATTAGTAAGGATAATGATTAAATTAGTGATAGAAGCTTTAATAGCCTAGTGGATATGACTGTGGTCTCCTATTCGGGGGGTGCAGGTTCGATCCCGGGCACGCACCTCTTGACTTTTCGGAGTCAAGTGCGTTTAAGCAATTAAATAGCACTTGCTTTAACGGTGAAGGAAAACCTCGTGAGGAAACTTGCACATCTGAGAGTTCATAATGTTCTTGAAGGTGTGTGAAGTCTGCCAATTCACATTGGGCCATCATGGTGGACTATGCCTATAACCCTTCTCTGAGAGGAGACCTGCGCTAAGTAGTGAGCAGTTGATGGGTTGCTTAATGATGATTATTAATAAGAACTAACCATTCGCTAGAGGAGAGGGTCATGTAATAAATAATTTTCAAGCGTTAGTTTAGTATGGATTTTACCAATCACTTTTGGATCATCTAAAAGTGGGTACAAATGTCAGCTTTTAATAGGTTTAATGATAATCAATTAATGACTCATTAAGTAGAATTTCATGAATGTTTCTAAGTATGGCTCCCGGATTTATTGTCTGTGATTACTTGGTTACGAAGAGTACATTCACAAGGCATTCCAACGAAACCCCTGTGGGTACCTACGTGATGTAAGTATGTTGGTAAGTAGGAATTTAATTTTTTTATTATTTGATGACAAGCTAGTCCTGATGGTAAGTGAAGATGCATTCTAAGACCGTAGCGGGCTAACTTGGAAGGGGTATGCCAGTGAACATTCAACCCATACCCCTCATTGATTTCTACACGCCATCGTGCCGGAACGCTAAATCGCTTGGCGGTACGTCTTTGACGGTAGGGCAGTAACTAGCCACGGACAAAGCCTCCCACCAGACCAGACCAGAGACAATTCGGAAATTATAAATTCCCAAATCGACACCGCCAGGAATCGAACCCGAGACCTCCCAGTTATAAGACAACAGTGCTCACAACTGAGCCAGGGAGGTCGTCAAACGTAAAATTTAAAATTCTTGTTGTTATTCAATTAAGTTGTGATATAACAGCTGAACATCAGAGAGGCTTGAAGTGATTTCGGCAGATGTTTACTCAGCAAAAGCAGGTAAGAAGGTAGTAGGTACATAATTATCTGTAATACACGCAAACAGCTAACACAGACAAAGTACCTAGGTAAGTATCTAAGTACGAGTCCAGTAATAGTGATAATCCAAAAATAATGACCAATAATAATCCGTACCTATGCGGCTCTCCGCTTCTCACTGTGTAATTTGGCTTTTTGTGTAGAGACCACATGACAAAGCAAATCTAATGAAAGTGTGACCCTAAACCAAAGTTCAAACTACATACAATACATACGTAAGAACTAAGTAGGTATAGGTAGGTTTAAAATGACCGCAGAAGACAGTCTTATACTTATCAGAGATATTATTAACGGGACAGAAAATATAGACACCGAAAATTAAAAAGTTCAACGTATAGAAAATAGATTTGGTATTGCGTCCGAACTGTTTAGGTACATAAACATAATATATTGTGATACCTTTACCTACTATTTAGTTCCATAAACATTATTATTGTGGCATTACTTACTGTAACTAGTCCTTAAATATACTAGAAAGTTTAATTTAAAATAAGTCTAGTAGGTAGTATAAGGGGGGTAAGACAGGGAGACGTTACCCCGAAACTTTTCACTTGCGCCCTAGAAGACGTGTTTAAGGTGTTGGACTGGAAAAGTCGAGGCGTTAATGTGAATGGTAAATACATCTCACACTTGCGTTTTGCAGACGATGCAGTTATACTGTCGGAATCGCTGCAAGATCTTGAAGAAATGCTGGCCCAGCTTAGCTGTTCTTCCAGACAAGTGCAAACATAGACAAAACAAAAGTCATATTTAACGAGCACGTTAATCTCAAGACCTGTTAACGTCGGAAATGTCAGCATCGAAGTTGTTCAGGAATCTAGATTCTACCTCGGCCAGATTATACAACTCGGTAGAAACAACTTCGACAAGGAGGCTGACAAAAGAGTTCAGTTGGGCTGGGCAGCATTTTCATTCGTCGATACCACAAAGCCTGAAGACAGGTTTTCAATGATTGTGTCCTACCGGTAATGACGTTAGGAGTGGAAACGTGGATACTGACGGTGGGCCTCGTTCACAAATTGAAAGTCGCTCAGCGTGCTATGGAGCGAGCTATGTTGGGAATCTCTCTCAGGGATAAAATCCGGAACGAGGAAATTCGTAGAAGAACAAAAGTGACCGACATAGCTCTGAGGATTAGCAAGCTGAAGTGGTAGAGGGCAGTTCATATCTGTCGCAGAACCGATGGCCGATGGAGCAGACGTGCTCTGGAGTGGAGACTACGTACCGGCAAGCGCAGTGTAGGACGACCTCCAGCTCGCTGGACCGATGACCTTAGGAAGGTGGCGGGATGAGGAAGGCGGAGGACCGTGTTTGGTGGCGCGCTCTCGGAAAGGCCTATGTCCAGCAGTGGACGAAAACAGGCTGATGGATGAGTAGGTAGTGCGATATTAGTAGGTAGTTTCATTTTGTTGCCTACATTCTAGTGTTTCAACATTGTTCCAATCATCTTGCCAATTTTAATATAGTTTAATTGTTATGGCATTAAATTGGTATTAACTTAGTTCAAAGAGCTAATAAATAGTTTGACCCATGCGACACGGATACAATAAAAGTTCCACCTTTTGTATTGCAAATAATTGTGGTTATTACTTATTGATATAATAGCTATTATTTAGTTCTAGAAAAGAAATAAAAAGCGTATCCGAAGTCGTGGGAACTTCGGATTCGACTGCGCAGTTCCGCTCTACATATTCGTTTACTGTTTTCTATTCAGTTCGATATTGTGATATTACCGATCCAAGTAAATATTGATTGAGATCGATTGAAAATCAGATTATTTATTATTATCATTTCAACTCATTTCCGTTCCGATACTTGCCACGGTAGCCTATATAGTGATTAGTACTGCGGTCTCCTATTCGGGGAGTCGCAGGTTCGATCCCGGGCACGTACCTCTGACTTTTCTAAGTTAAGTGCGTTTAAAAAATTAAATATTACAAGCTTCAACGGTGTAGGAAAACATTGTGAAGAAACCTGCACAAATGAGAGTTCTTCATAATGTTCTCAAAGTTGTGTGAAGCCTGCCAATTCGCATTGGGCCAGCGTGGTGGACTATGGTCTATTACCCTTCTCGTAGAGGAGACCTGCGCTCAGTAGTGAGCCGTTGATGGGTTGCTGATGTTTATGATGACTTGACACGGGACGGCTCTTAGAATGAAAATTGAGGGAATAGAGAGTTCATTTGTATTTACACACACACTTGTGCACTGTAATATCTCCCGCGGGAGATATAGATATTATTGCCATCTGGTTAAACTCTATAGAAATCCGACGTAGTCGGTTTCCGTTGGGAGGACATTACATACATAAATTATATTATTTCATGAGTCGTTTCAAATGTCAATAAGGTGTCGAAGAAAACTTATACAAATAATTATGGAGATGTCACTTTCTAACGATTGCGTGTATTGAACGTGGTATAAATTTAAATTGTTTCGTATGGGAGCACGTACCAGTACCACCATAACAATTCGTAATTGTTATGGGGTTTGCCCAACACTTGCCCAATATTACGTCGGTAACCTCAAGTAAATAATAATATAGAAATTAAGAGTTGTGTATTAAACCTAACTTTGACTACTTTGCTTCCGCAATGTAGAGAGCTATGTTCAGAATATACCTGCGAGATAAAATCAGGAATGAGGAGATCCGTAGGAGAACGTGGATCATGCGTCATGCTCGTGAACGGGTTCCACCGGCGGGAATGGGGCTTCTTTCTGTCTGCCCATCTTAACATGTATTGAATTGTAAGTACCATTCCAAACCAGTGGTTGATTGATTTGATGATTCGAAAGCTGACTTGTAAAAGTTTATTTGATTAAAAATATTTCTATTCTATTCTAATCGGCTTTGCTTCAGCTGTCCACAAGGTAGATAAGCTACATTTTGTAACATTTTTGTTTTGAAAAGAGCAACTACTGAGTTTCTTGCTGTCCCTTCTTTCCGAACCGGTGGTAAATTCTTGATGTGTCATAAGAGCTACAAGTTGGCCTACATGAAATAAATGATTTTGAATTTGAACCAGATTTACCCGACCTAGGTCATCGAGTTGCAAACCAAGTGGCAATGGGGGGGTCATTATAGTCCGAAGAACTGATGTTCGTTAGGGTCTCAACTCGCAAGGTGCTGGAGTGGTGACACCGTACCGGATTTCGTCTCCTATTGTCGTTTCCAGCATTGCATTAAGAGTAGTCCTAATTCATATCAGATTTAGCTAAATTGCACATGTCGTGATCTCGTAGGCTGCTCACCTACCGTGGAACGTTTCACTCTAGCTATTCGAGAAAACTTCGCTACATTTTTACCGTCTCGCGAAACGTGGGAGAGTGATCAAAAGTGTACCATATCTTCATGAAAATAAAAGTGCAATTTGAAAAATGTTACACCAGGTTGATGTACCGACAGACACGATCAACATATTGTACTGTTATCAGCCGATTTTGCGTTTTTTAATATTGTATGTATAGTCATACTTGCATTATTAAAAATGCGCTATTATGTCTCTGTTTGTAATCTTGTTACAATTTAACCACTGAACTAACCTTCAAAGCACAAAAGAAGATGCATTCCGAAGCCGGGACGGAGATTTTATATGGGATTTTTTCCCTTATTTATTTCTGAACAACTGTTATGAAACAATTATTGGGCCTGTTCTGACTAATATATTATTATTATGGCAGTGAGTGTTGGGTTTTCAGCAAAAAATATGAAGAAGCCATCTTTTTGAAACAATGGTTTTGAGATCGATATTATTGAATGGTCTATGGTTGTAGTGCCGCTGATGATGATGTTGGAGAACAATATTGAATTTTATACCATTTTTTGAACATTCTGCGTGTGTTTTTTATACTCTTCTCGTCCTTAAAGCTTACATACATGAAAAAAGTTTTTTGAAATACGTTTGTAGTCGTCTATTAAGGGCCCCATATACGTCGTGACGATCCATCGTTTCAAAAATGCCGTTCAAACACTAAAGAATTGGTCGTTACGATAGATCATTTAAGTACTTGTTTGAAAATCAACGATAAAGATGTGCTCTAATAAAATTCAAAACGTGCCCTATACAATGGAAAACGAACTTCTATTCCTTACCTATGTGGCGGTAACTTTGATTCGGCTACAGAAGAAAAGAAGAAAATCTAGAAAAGTGTGGGTTAAATAATGGTTATTAAAGCGAAATCAGTATTAAATGTTTTTAGTATATAGACAAAACATCGTTGAACCGTTGATCGCAAAGAGCCATACACTGTCGATTAATCGTTACGATATTCATGATTGCATGGGTTTTTGTTGTGATTTCCGATATCGTCTTCGAATAAGTGAATCACAATCGATCTTGACATACACTATTGATACGTCGTTGCGATCGGTCTGAAACAACGGATCGATGAATCTGAAATTAAAAAAAAATCTGAACGATCAATCGTACCGTATATGGGACCCTTTATATGTATATAGCGAAGTAAGAGTAACGTCAGAACGCCGAATTTATTCCTCCGTTAAACGTCACTCGACTTTGGTGAAATCGGCATTCAATATTATAAAAAAACATTCTACTGTAGTACTGTTTTATAGTCGTTATAATTAATAAATAGTTACATGAGTTTTTTTTATTAGTCATATTTAAAAGAGGCACAAGAAAGCTGTCATAAAGATCGCGACCGTTAAAAAACAGGAGTAATCGTCACATTATTTTGCCACAGCTTGTAAGATATTAGCGTACTAAAATATTTGTTATTTAGGTTTATTTTGAAATAAAATAATATGAGAAAAGGTATTTTTATTTGTACTTAATAAAACTGCCAAAACTAGACGAAGCTTTTTGTTTTTAAATAAGTAAATACATGTATGTTCGTGTACTTTTTTTCTTATATAGTTATTATAATAATAGAAACTTAAATTCATATGCGAAATCTTCATTCTTTGATAAAATATTTAAAAAACGCATTGTAGCGCGTTGAACTCTAATATATGGGAGCAACTATATGTTCTTGATGGCGAGTCTCTGAGCCGCTAGATCGCATCAAGCGGTATAAGATCGCGGCCCTCATTTTAAGAGATCTAACTCCAGTAGTGTACATACATTTATGATCTCATATCATTGAGATGATAACGAATAATATCAATTACACCATGTTCTCATTTTCCGCTAATTATAATAACGCGAAAGTGAGTTTGTTAGATTTTGCCTTCAATCGCGCAGCTATGGAGTTACGGATCGACATTATTTCTTGCATGAGTAAGGAGTAGTAGCGAAGCAACGACTGGGTCATGCGTCATGCTCGAGAACGGGTGCCACCGGCGGGAATGGGGCTACTTTCTGTCTGCCCATCTCAACATGTATTGAATTGAAAATAGTATGCATTTTCGGAACTTCCCCTCATTGTGGAAACACTGCATAGTATAGTATCTATTGTATTGTAAACTTGTTTTACAAAAAGCAACTCCCGAGTTTCTTGCTGGTTCTTCTCGGCAGGAAAGGCATTCCGAACCAGTGGTAGACTAATCGACGATTCAAAAGCACTAGTAAAAAAGTTTATCTGAATAAAAAATATTTCTATTGTATTCTATTCTGAGGACTTGAAGCGAGTGACATAGGCACAGGCTACCTTTCATCCCGGTTGCCGCGGCATTTTTAAATACCTTACTCCACGTAGGTATATTAACGGTTAAATACATTTTAATGGTTGCAATAATTGGTTAATACATAAAATCAAAATGTTTGGAAATTGGCCTCAAGTGAGGAAGAAAGTGTTTAGCCAAGTGTTCACCGCAGGCTCGTCACGTCGCCATGGAAAGTGCCCGTGTGTTCACTGCAGCCTACGCAGCGATACGAAGGTCACGGGCGTTGAATCGTAATGAACGACCGGGTACAGCCGGAATAGCTATGTGTAACAGTGTTGTTATTTCTTCTTCTTCTTTGTCAACCGATAGACGTCCACTGCTGGACAAAGGTCTCTTGCATGGACTTCCAAAGGCCTCGGGTTGTGCCGCCTGAATCCAGCGGCTCCCTGCAACACGTTTGATGTCGTCGGAAGAAAGCGGTCGCTCGCCCACTGCGTCAAATAGGGCTACTTGAGAACCTCTAAAATGTAGAACGCTTACTGAACGATGGTGCTAGGTTTTTTTTTGTTACGGAATTTCTTGATTCGGTCGCCGCGCTCAAACTGTTTGTCCTAGTTCAAAGCCCGCGATAAAAGCTATGCAATAGCTTAAAATGTATTCCTGGGTTAAGCCTAACCCCGCGTCGAATGAGTGTTAATAATGGTGTAAGGTCGATACATACCGCATCGAAGATATAAAAACAGGTGTACTACTTGTCACATTTCTCAATACGGGTAAACACAACTCAGTCTTGCCCTATAACCTGACTTGTGAGCAATCAGCGCCAAAATGGCGACAAACTGATTGATTATCACGTCGTCAATAGCTACTCCAGTAAACTACGTTTATTAATAGAGAAGCAATTAAATATTATCATAATTTATGCTTCAACGGTGAAGGAAAACATCGTGAGAATATTTGCACGCCTGAGAATTCTCCATAATGTTTTCAAAGGTGTGTGAATTTAGCAATTCGCATTGCACGGCCAGCGTGGTGGTCTATGGCCTATAACCCTTCTCTCAGAGGAGAAATGTGCTTAGTAGTGAGACTTTAATGGGTTGCTGATGACGATGGTTTTAGTCGTGCCGAATGATGGGCACAGATTGTTGTGCCAGTGTCACTTTAATAGTCAACACACGAAGGAGATTGAAGATTGACGGGTTTGAAAGAGATCACTGACCTTCGTATGGCTATTTCTGACACATTCCAAAAATCAAAATATCTAACAAAATAATTATGCTCTTTAAATATACTTAATCGACCGAGCGAAGCGAAGGTCTTTGAGTTAACTAGAGCGATTTGCACTTGTCCGTCCGTCCGTCCGTCCGTCCGTCCGTCTGTCAGAGCCTTATAACTTTTGAATTACTGAACGTAATTACTTCAAATTTAGATATAATATGTAAACCGATGGCCTCCAGCCGAAAATGGCTTAAAAAGTTATAAAAATCTTTATTTCAGGGGGGCTCTCATAGAAGCGAATGCGAAGTAAAAAAAAAAATATCGCGTTACATAAAATTGTTACGTATCATTTTAAAGATAATTTTGAACTGAGTACAAAAATATTTTTTTTTTAATTTTTCCCTTAAAATTGACGAAATGGGGGGCTTTCAAAGTGGCGATTTTATACGCTCGCTTGAAGACGCTCCCTAAGAAAATCCGCTATGGATTTTCAAACTGATTTTATGTTTTTAGGTCACTTATATCCTGTACTTGAACAACAAATACTAAAATTATATGAATATTATAAAGAAACGAGATTATTTAATTTTTAATGTACATCAGTAATTCATATAGCATCAACATAGCTTCACAATAATGCTAATAGATGGCGCAGTCAGTAACTATTCCCATGGAACTACGAGTTACGACTAACGACCTATCCCAAAAACAGTTTTGCGTCGACCATTATTATTTAGTTACTTATTATAATACAATAATTGTATTGTAATTTTTTTTGTACCATATTATTCAATTAAAATTATTTTTTAGTTAAATTTTAGTTAAATATTGTATATTTTCTATTCGCGTCGATAGATGACGATTTGTTAGGAGTGGTCTGTAACAGGTAAAATGAGAAACCTGTTCCGCCTGTTCCAGTTCCAGTAAGATAACAGTTTCGGAAACCTGTTCCAAAATAACAGCAACAATTCGGTAGCCCAGTGATGAGGAACGGTTCAAGTGTTTAGTGTATGTTCCTGAAGTGAAAACAATCCTTCATGCATAACAGACTGACTTTCCAAACAAACAAAAATCAAAATAAAAACAACAGAACTTGACATGACACGACCTACTCTATGCCGACCACAGACAAACAACTTGTTTTTTTTTTTATCTGGCCTTTCGGACAGGCGAAGGTCTGAGATTATGCTGCCTCGTCAGTAACTTCAAGCTTGTAAAAAGCATAACAGCTGCTATCTCGTTCTAACAAAGGTAAGCTGCGTAAGCTAGAATAGAGAAGAGCATGTTCCGTAGTGTTATCTCTTCCTAACAAAGATTCGGGCTGTTGTGAAACTGGAACAGTTTAAGGCATAACAGCTGCTTTCTCATTCTAACAAAGGTAAGCTGCGTAAGCTAGAATAGAGAAGAGCATGTTCCGTAGTGTTATCTCTTTATAACAAAGATTCGGGCTGTTGTGGAACTGGAACAGTTTCTCATAGGTTTAGACAACAGTTCCATACTGTTGTTTAATGAAACCTGTTATTTTTATCTGTTCCGATATATACGCCTCACTCCTACGATTTGTACAGATGCCCGTAACCCGGTTTCACTCGTTAGTACCTACATAATAATTCAATGTTTTCACTAACGTTCCCTAACCTTTACGGGCTACCTATAAGTTAGGTGATTGATGTTTTCTGTCAACTTATTTATCACGATCCTGTACGGGACACCTAAAAGGATATTGGGACGGATGTTAGGACTTAGGATTGTATTTAGGAGCTACCTACGTTAAGAGACTCCTACTTAGGGGATGATTTAGGTATGTTTGGTGAAAACGGGCATAATAATAATGTCAGTTTTGGTTATCATGTATCGATTGAATGAATAATCATGGGATACCGTTACCGCGAGGTCTCAGTTCGGGGCGAACAACTAGTTAGGTACATGTATCACTTAAAATACCACAAAACACTTGTTGTATTGAGAACTGTTCCCACAGCATTTATGTCATAGTGGACTTTTTGCGCTAACGAAAGTACCTAATCGTAGTTACGTATTACTACGACTATTGTGACACTGGTGGTATTCAATTATGGGAATCAATTTGTGGAGCGTTGAACTATAAAAGCTATTTCGAAAACAATTAAATGATAGCAAGCAGATATCTCCATGAATAAAAACTGATGTAATAATATTATTAATACAATTCTTGTCTTGAATCTAGGTATGTTGAGATTTTTAATACAAAAGCAAGTCATACTATTTCGCCCTTAAGTCTAATAAAAGAAAAAAAAGCCGGCCAAGTGCGAGTCGGACTCGCGCACCGAGGGTTCCATACTCCAAAAGTAAAAGTAAAACGATAATATTATATTAATTTGCTAATTTATCGTTAACTTTGTTTGTAGAGATTTATTGTTAATATAAAAAAAAACTATGCTAGTTAGAGCGTTGGTTTTATTTTTCCTGTAAAATATACATAAACCTCTATTGACCATAATTATTTCAGATTTTTCGATTGTTAAACTTCGGAGATAAGGGGGGGGAACGGTATTTTTTTTCGACATTTTGGCCGATTAATCAGAAACTATTATATCTAGAAATAAATAAAAAACTGTTTTAGAATGCACAAGTAAAGGCCTTTCATATGATACCCCACTCGGTATAATTATCTTACTTTGAAATTTCAAACCCCTGATTTTCCCCTTTTTTAATTAAACTAAAATAATTTTCGCGTTCACTTTATTTTTCCTGTAAAATATACATAAACCTCTATTGACAATAATTATTTCAGATTTTTCGATTGGTAAACTTCGGAGATAAGGGGGGGGGGGGGGTCGGTATTTTTTGGCCGATTACTCAAAAACTATTATATATAGAAATAAATAAAAAACTGTTTTAGAATGCACAAGTAAAGGCTTTTCATATGATACCCCACTCCGTATGGTTATCTTACTTTGAAATTTCAAACCCCCGATTTTCCCCCTTTTTTAATCAAACTAAAATAATTTTCGCTTTGCTTTTATTTTTCCTGTAAAATATACATAAACCTCTATTGACCATAATTATTTCAGATTTTTAGATTGGTAAACTTCGGAGATAAGGGGGGGGGGGGAAACGGTATTTTTTTCGACATTTTGGCCGATTAATCAAAAACTATTATATATAGAAATAAATAAAAAACTGTTTTAGAATGCATAAGTAAAGGCCTTTCATACGATACCCCACTCGATATAGTTATTTTACTTTGAAATTTCAACCTCCCGATTTTCCCCCTTTTTTTTATTAAAACTAGAAATAATTTTCGATTTTTCTTTATTCCAATGATTTTGGGCCACTATTATACACAGCTATGCCAAATTTCATGTCGATAGCTTTAATACTTACTGAAATAATCGACTGTGACAGACGGACGGACAGACGGACGGAGAAAGTCTCACCATAAGGGTTCCATTTTTACCATTTTGGTATGGAACCCTAAAAATATCTGCGCTTTATAAGTTACAACGATTTATCCAATGAATCATCGTTGTAACTTATAAAAGTGGTAGACCTACTTTCGTGACAAATATAACCCGGTCAATTAAGCGATTAAGGAAAGAAAACATTCATTACAACACAAGAATGTTTGTATCTATAAATTATATAAGATTTACGTGAGAAATGTACGGAAAAAATCCAGCTACCAAATAAACGTTCTCTAAAACAGTTAGTAGGTGAACTGCGATCTAGCACGAAACTTTCTGAGCAAACTTACTCTCAATAATAGTCGGGTCATTGTGTCGAATTCTGCTGTGGTAATCAAGAGGGCAGTAAGTCAGAAAAGGGTTCTTGATCTAATTATTTTTTGTCTGTTATAACATATTATTGTGTCAAATGTGGTAATCGAGACGGCTGTAAATTAAAAAAAAACCGGCCAAGTGCGCGTCGGGCCACGCGCACTTGGCGGGTTCCGTAGTTGCAAGTCACAATTATTTTATTGCTGACCTAGGATAGTGCTTGAGGGAATTTGACTCTAATAAAAATTAGCGCTTTAAAATATCATATTTCACAAACGGATCCCTGAATCATAGTCTCTGAGCTAAACCGCGGACGGACGGACGGACATGGCGAAACTATAAGGGTTCCTTGTTTACTACGGAACCCTAAAAAGCAGATTTGAGAATTTTTCGAAATCTGTTTTTAACGCTGTTGCAAAAAAATGATGCTTTTGTTCTAATATTTTGTATTTGAAGGGTACAATAAAAGAAGTGGCTAATCTACAATTAGGATGACTTATGAGAAAATGGCCATTTAAAGACTTTATTTTTCATCAGATTTTTTATAAGCCATTTTGTGATAACTGATAAATAATACATTACGTAGAATTCTACTGTGCTAGTCAAATGTATTAAGTTGTAGGTATAGCTACCTACATACAATAATGTCATACACACTCTAATCACGGAATATTTAGAAGTAGAGCCTTATGGCTCATAATTTGACACTTGCCTATGCAAGTATCAATTATGAGCTACAAGTGAAATTCTTTAGTGCCACTAAAATTGTCAGTGTTATTGCAGAGTCACCCATAAGCTAAGTTATACGTATGATTGACATGTGAATGTATCTTCTGAAAGTATTTTTGAAAATGTATAAAAGAAAGACATCTAAATAATATGATGATGATGAACTAGGATCAAGAAACTTAAATACCTAAACTAGGATCTAGAGAGACGGACTGAATTTTGACTACCAGCCGACTGCGCAGTTGCAGTACTTTTATGGACAATTTTTAAGTCATTTTTAGACAATCCAGTGCCTAGATGCTATGCTCACAATTAACAGTGACGAATCTCTTTCATACGCGGAATGCAAACACGAAACTAGTAGGTATTATCACTTGGGGATTGTTTTAACTTTCCGGACTAAAATTTAGTCTGTGTGTGTTAATCCTGGATAAACTATCTCCATTCCTAGCAAAATCCCGCGTCCAGTAGCTTTTGCGTGAAAAAGTAACAAACATACACACACATACAAACTTTCGCCTTTATAATATTAGTGTGATTAGAGTTAGTAGTGTGTAATAGTGTCATATCATGTTATGTGATGATTTCAAAGTGCATGTATGACAATCATTACTATCGTTATGTACATGGATTCTGTTACCCAACAGCAATAGCAAAACCCATTAAAATTGTCATAAAGTTTGCATAACAATTTAGCACGTTACGCTCCAAATTTATACATCCAAAAGACCTCTATTTATAGCATACGCAAGTATTACTAAACCGTACCAATTTGGGTACAGCACTTTCTTAGGAGAAAGTTAAATAAGATCGCTTACCGAAAACACTGTTTGGTCTGCTCTGATTAACATCAATATTATAATTCATACTGGGCTCAATTTTGCACACGTTGTGCGTCCACCGTAAAAGTGAAAATAGACCGTTTATATTGCCTGTACATAGTTATTTAACCGCAAATGGCAATTACACCTGTTGAAAGACTAAAGCTGTAAGGCCCCAAGAATTATTGCAGGTAAAATGTAGAATGAAGATATACACAAATATAATAACTAACAAATTCATTCTCCCTATAATAAATCTCAAGTCAGTCAAGATTTAGGGCTTGTACCTGCATGTACTCGTACATAGGTATCGGCGGAATAGAGTACACATCACCCCCACTAGGTGGACCGGCATCTTCGAGTTGCAGAGAGCCGCTGGATTCAAGCGGCGCAAGACCGAAGCCTGTGTAAGTCCATGCAGGAGACCTTTGTCCAGCAGTGGACGTCCATAGGTTGACAGAGAAGAGAGAAGAGAGATATTATGGACTTTACATACGTGTTCGTGCACACATTTATGCACTATAATATCTCATAGGAACACGCATAACTCCGTTACTTACCCGTGGTAGGTACCGGTGGTCCTACTGGTAGTGCCACGGAAGATTTTGCCTTTGGTACTACCGTCTTGTCGGGTGGTACTACGGGCAATCGGAGGTGCGATTATCTAAAAATTGCCGATCAAAATCTTATTCATTTCATGGAATTAGCGTCAAAGTAAAATATTCCTTGACTGTATTGATTTAAAGTCACAAACTCAGTACAACCGATTCTAACATGGAGCGTTATGGAGCGTATCGTACATACGTAAACGTACAGGTCTTAATCGTCGGGCGGTCACCGCTTATTTGCAGAAATAACTCCCAGAAAGAAGAAAGAAAGAAGATCTCATACGTAGATGGCTCATTATCAGTTAACACTGGTCGCTGTGGCCGAAGTTCACATTATTTTAAATATCTAAACCTATTTTTAAATTGGAAATGAAACAATTTTCATGGCGTAACGATTCACCCATAATGTAGTAACGAAGTAAGTACACCAATTTGTCCCCAGTGAATTCAGACTCCTTTTCCCATGTGATTAGAAAGCGGTCGACATGTATAATACGGAAGGCCATTGAATCATAGGCAATGAATGACAATGAAACGCATTGAGCAGAAAAACTCGATTCAGGGGTGGGTTTGCCTTTCTTTGTAGCGTTTTCCCACGAGAGGGAAAGCTTATAATTTTTCTGAATGACGAGTTACATGCTGTCAGAATATTATGCCATTATGTGGGATAGGTAGCCCTACTCAAATGCCTCTAATTAAGTATACCTAATCCGGGTTTCACGATTTCAGATGCGTGGATTAGGTTATTAAAAAATCTTGTGGCAACTATGACTTAAAATGCGTTGATAAATTAAGAACGCATCTTAACTATCGTATAACTATCATGCAGTTTAACTATCCATAGTAAATAATCGGCCGTTGTGATATTCTCTTAAATTGATTGCATCATGCTCCCGCTATTGGTTAAAATCTGCTGATGCAGAAGGAACGCCATAAATTCAGCCAATCAGAGATCCTTTTTAGAGGATACTCCTTAATGAGTTTAAGTTTGTTTGAATCGTCGCGGTTTTGATCGGAAAACAGATAAATTGACCTGAACACTGAAAATCTAAACATTAAATAAAAATCACGATTATTTTATTTTTCTACTTATAGAGGTATCTAATTTATTTATTTTTTGCCAACCATTTTGATGCGTTTTTTTTCGTTACGCAAGTAGGACGTAGGCAAGCATTACAGAGCAAAAGCACGGCAAAAGAAACACTTAATATAGACATTAGACACACGTATGTATAGTGTATGAAAGAGAAATTTAAAGGAAAACTGCTCGCAATGGCTCAAGTATGGACACAGCCGACATAGTACAAACACTGCTTTCAATTGGACCCTGCAGTCGATATGGTAATCGGTTCCGTCTACATAAACTATATAATTTTCTTGGCACGAGAGTTCCACTCGAGTTACGGTTACGAAGTGATTTTTTTCCTATTATTATGAAAAATGTAAATTTGTAAAATTATAGAGCATGCTTTAACTGATTTCATCAACAAACTGTTAGCCGCATGCTTCTAAGCTGGTACAATTTTTGTCAGGGTAAAAATACCCAGATCATCTTGATTTAGCAAATCTGAGGTTCTAGTAAAACTTTACAAGTAACTATGCGTAAATCTGTCCTTCAGTATAGAATTGCTTTCTATACAAATACAAACAAAGACGGTCACGGCGGCAAACCTTCTCAGAGGTTAACCATCTGCGCAGGAGATATTATAGTGCACTAGGGTGTGCGCAAACACTGGTGCACTCTCTATTCCCTCACTGTCATAGTCCGGTGGGACGAAAAATCCGACACGACCGGTGAGAGATCAGGCGCATGACCGACGACTTTACGTGCTTTCCGAGGCATGGGGGTGACTCAACGCCAACATCCTAACTCCGGGCTGCTAGGTACTGAGACAGATTTCTTGACAGAAGAACCCAATACCTTTCCGGGAACTGAACCCGGGACCTTGTCATTCCGTAGTCAAACATGCTAACCACTAGACCAACGAGGCAGTCGCATTTTAGCCAATAGCGAGATAGGGACAGCCAATCAGTGGTGATTGCGATCGTCACTCTAGGTATAGCAATCATATTCATATAAACATAGGGCCGTAATATTATATTGACTTGATAGGATCTCACGTTTATCGATTGATAAAGCTACAACGAATCTATCTGTAGTCTGATACCTACCTAAGTACCTAGTTTCATACAAATCGCAAAAAGTCTGAGAGCGTAAATATAGAATTATTGTATTAGGTATTGCTGTAGTAATATATTCAATTGCAGTTTAGTGAAGTTATGTCTGTTAGACTGAGTTTCCACAGCGCGGTTCGCACCCGCGCCCGCAGCGGTTGCGGTACCGCTGTTACCGCGCCCGCCGCGGGCGCAAACCGCGTCGTGGAAATTGCTGCTTCATTTTCCATACAAATCTGCATTCTACGGAGGCCGCGGGCCCGCAACCGCTGCGGGCGCGGGCTGCGAACCGCGCCGTGGAAACCCAGTCTTAGACAGACACGTACGTTATCGTATAAAAAGTTTTGTTTCCTAACTTATTAGTTATTCTATTAGTTCTTACAAAAAAGAGACGAATTCGGTCATGCTTTTTAAACTTTTGTTCATAAAAGTAGTTACAAAAAATTTTTTCACTTGTCTATATTTTTCGGTTTTTCTTTTGCGTATACGGTTTTTTTATTGTTATAGTGTCGCTATTAACTATGTAGTAAGAAGTGCCTTGTCTAAACCTACCTAAGAAGTCAGCTGAAGAAAATCATTCAAGTCAGACTGTCCATAAACTTACCAATCTACTAATTGCCTTGAAAAGCTTTTCTTATTCTTTTGCTGCTAACTAAACTTGTGAGTATTCAGCAACTTTTAAAAATGTAGTTAATCTTGTAAATATTGTACATATATTATAAGGAAAAGGTGTCTGACTGACTGACTCACTAATCTATCAACGCACAGCCTAAACCACTGGACGGATCAGGCTGGGCGTACATCATCATCACCATCATCACTAACAACCTTTAGATGTCCACTGCTGGACATAGGTCTCCTCCACAGGCTTCGGTCTAGCGCCGCCTGAATCCAGCGGCTCCCTGCGACTCGTTTGATGTCGTCGGTCTACCTAGTGAGTGGTCTGCCAACACTGCGCTTACCGGTGCGGGGTCGCCACTCCAGCACCTTGGGACCCCAACGACCATCAGCTCTTCGAACTATGCTGGGCGTACAGAGAGCTATTATTTGAAAATTCAACCCCTAAGAGGGTAAAATAAGGGTTTGAAAAATAGAACTTAACGTGAGCGAAACCGCGGGCAACAGCTCGTATTCTATATAAACGATGACCGTGTATATCACAAATGTGTGTGTATTTAGTTACCTACTGTAGTAGCACAGTATGTATAAGGTGGTACCCGGAGGTACCGATAACAACACAACAAACAAGTTAATAGAAACCGTATTGACAGCAAAAAGTACAAGTAACTTAACAAACGAGCTCTGCTGGTTATATCGCCGATGTCGAGTCACTTATTAAAGCCTTCTGTTTACTCATCTCGTATTTAGAAACTAGAGCACAAAAACGAGCACATATTAATTCATTAAAAATAAAAGAAAGCCTTGCAGAAAAATTAAATTGAAGATAAACGGAAACCAAACGGAGCCGCGCGGTTTTCAATTGCCTGCATATTACCATAATTAAATGCTAACGGACACGGTTTAACACCTTCACTTAACTTCACTCATTAAATATTATAATCTGCATCTTTATACCTGCCTACCTATAAAGGTATTAAGCTATTGCATAGATTTTATCGCGGGCTTTGAACTAGGACAAACAGTTTGAGCGCGGCGACCGAATCAAGAAATTCCGTATCTAAAAAAAAACTAACACCGTCGTCGTTCAGTAAGCGTTCAACATTTTAGAGGTTCACAAGTAGCTCTGTTTGGCGCAGTGGGCGAGAAGTTTTACTATCGAATTAAATTAGGTATTTTTTTAAATTGTCTATCTGTCTGTTTTTCTGTCTGTCTGTCTGTACGCGCATCACTCTGAAATAACAGGACGGATTTGAATGAAATTTGATATAGGTACTGGTAGCTGCGCTCTGGGTAAACAATTAAAATAATTACCTACTTTTATCCCGAAAAATAATGGGGTTCCTTCGAAGCACCCACCGAATATAATTTAAAAAAAATATCTATTTCATAGATATTAAATAAAGAAGAAAATATGGGACCGTTCCGATGTTGTTCTTTGAACACTTTTTATAATAAAATCTGTACCACGCTGAACGCACTGTTAACCGCTAACGGTTTTTATTTTTGCATGTTTTTTCCGTGGATATCGAGAGTCCGAGAATATAAAACATTTTTATGATCGAGGCATGACCATTGCCCACATAGTGACACACGTATTATAATTTCTTTTCTTATCCATCGCAGGACTTAGGCCTTCTCAAGTATACTACACCATTCTTTCGGTGTCAAGCGAGTCTCCTCTAAGTATTCCTACCAAAAGCTTGGTGATGTCATATGTTTAAGGTTTAAATACAAAGTTTTTAGCCATTACGAAAATATGTACTCCGTAAAAAATGTTTTTATGTGGACTTGCCTAGATGTTTGCTGGCATTAATGATTAAATGATCATTTATTGAAATCCAATACTTCAAATCCATTCGTAACGCGGATTAGCGACTCTATTTACTCACTCTATTATCTATATTATCACTATTTTCTCACTCTACCTCACTCTGTGTAATATACAAATGGACTATTTCCTAAGAATGTATATACTTTAGTTTGGGCTTTTATAAATCCGTTAATCAAGAACTTAGGTTTGATTATTTACTACCAAATTACCGTTCTTTCATATTTATTCTGAATATTCTTTTAACAAATTAGATGCTCCAAGTAATATAATAATTAATTACTTGGAGCACAAAAATATAATAATTATTACCTACACTATTTCGGATTAATAATAATTTAAACAAGTTTAATTTTTTTTCACGTTGAATAATTGATCTTAATTTGGATATCAGTCATTTTATTTATGAAAAAAAAAACAAAAGAAATTACCGTTCATTTTATTACGGCTACTCCACACGAAGACTCACTAGATAAGGCTGTGTACACACGTTCGCATCACTGTCACAACACTCGCGGTGGCAACGCACGTACCTACAGTTGCAGTGGGTAACTGCGTCTGAGCTACTGAACGCTGCTCTGTGGTCAGTGGTGGGTGGCGGATTTTGAATATGGAATCACATCTAGAAACGGGTAGGGAAGGCTTTGTCGTCAGTGTCATTTGTTTGGTTTAACCATAGGCTTAGAATGTACTAGCGAAAAAATTCTAAGTCTATGGGTTTAACATTGCAATGTAACAAACTGTAACATTTGCTACTGGAGTTTGGTACCAGCGCACCTTAATACCATCAAGGTTTTGTTTAGAGACCCTGGTACATGAAGTCTAAATTAAAAACAAAATCGAACAACATATCACCGAATTTGATAGGTAGCCATTTCTGGTGAAAGAAGTGATCGTCATTATCATCATCGTCTCAATTCACAACCCATCGCTGCCAGTCCACTGGGCACGGGTCTCCTCTCAGAATGAGTAGGGTTAAGACTTTTGGCCATAGACTACCACGCTAGCCAAGAGCAGACTGGCAAACTTCAAATACTTTTGAGAATATTATGGAGAACTCTCAAGCATACCTACGGATGTTCTATTCCGATATTTAATTGCATGGAATGGAAAGGAAAATGGAAGGGGAAAGAGACTACTATAAATAATTATTATTAATGAAAGAGAAGATACAAGGAAAAGGTTTTATTCTGTGATCGAAAGGAACAGCGAACTCTTACCGCCTTAAGATTTTGCTACCTTGAAAAATGGAAACGTATAAGAAAAAAGTTTAAAAACTGTGACCGGACTACAGAAAAATGGACGTATACCTATGTCTCTCGAACCTCGAATCGATTGCCACTTCACCAAAATAGATTCAGTAGTTTAGGTGCTACTGTGGAACATGCGTAAAGGGACATATTATAGTATTTATACATACATAGACTGCTAAATTATAACTTTTCCTTTTCGCTTCAATAAAGTCATAGCCTCACTTCTGGTACCTACCTCCGTTCTTCAATATGAATAAGAATATCCCATGTCCCCACGACAAATGACAAATAAATTATTATCTATTATACTTTCTTCCTCGCTCATTTCTATTCAATGCGAGCCCCTTGGCGCTTATGGGCGCGCGATACTATAATTTCTCTCGTCCTTTGGAATGTAAAATGTATGGAAAGTAGTTCCGGAATAATTTTTGGGTAATCGATGAAATAGAAAGTCAATTGAGTTCCATAATAATATGTCATGTTATTAGTTTGTTACACAATTATAATTTTCAGTTCCCTAAATCTGAAATTGGGTATTTTGACTGATATTCTTTTTAACCGTCTTCAAAAAAGGAGGAGGTTCTCAATTCGTCGGAATCTTTTTTTTATATGTATGTTCACCGATTGCTCGATGACGCCTGAACCGATTTGGAAAATTCTTTTTTGTTTCAAAGGTTATTAGTTTGTTACATAATTATTATTTTCAGTTCCCTAAATCTGCAATTGGGTATTTGACTGATATTCTTTTTAGCCGACTTCAAAAAAGGAGGAGGTTCTCAATTTGTCGGAATCTTTTTTTATATGTATGTTCACCGATTGCTCGAAGACGCCTGAACCGATTTGGAAAATTCTTTTTTTGTTTTAAAGGGTATACTTCCCAGGTGGTCCCATTGAAATTTTATCGAAATCAGTCGAGCGGTTTTTAAAATATCAACAATAAATTATATACTTTGTAGTGGTGCGGGCGTTTTAAGTCGGTTTTTTAAAAATAATTTTTTATATTAAATTATATTTTTTAAATTTCTTAACTCCAGTCTCGGAAAATATAGAGCTTTGAAATTTCCTGTTAGACAAAGAAAGCGCTACTGAAATGTGACGTCACAAGGCAATAGTTTCATACAATCTTCTGCATAGACGTTTTAGAAAGATGCAGTATCAGAAACAGCTTATAACTTATTTAGTTTTTGACCGATTTATATTCTGTTTTTACGAAAGATAAGTATATTCTAACATGTTACATTTTCAACTAGTAGTATAATAATTAATGAATATAATGATTAATGAAAGTATAATAATTAATGAATATGAACATAATATTATTTTTGACAACAGTCAAATACCCAATTATTGCTTAGTCAATTTATTGCTTTATCAACGCCTGCAGACCATAAACATTTAAGATTATATTATACGTAATTTAATAAGTAAATAGCACATGGGAACGGTTAATTATTGCAAAGAAACGTATTCAGACAACGACGTCCATAATTGTTGATTACTTCATATAGTTATATAGGAATTTTTTAAAGAATAATAAATTCCCCTGCCCTCAAATTAAGCAGAAAGCTTGTGTTAGGAGTGGGGTACGAGAATAGTGCAACTGGTGGGTATTGAAGCAGCGACCATTCAGTTTTCAGTCCGCACTCTTAAACGTTGGGTCATTAAAGCTTAAATAAAATAATAATAAATTAATATTGTTATTTTAACAATCGCTAAAATATATTGTGTACTTATTATATATGTAGTAGTATTAAGAAGATGAGCCTAAGAATATTTTAGGGCCATTTTCACCACCTTCTGATAAGTGCCGGATAGCTTATTCGCATATTTTGTCTTTGTCACTTCACATAAAGTAAGAAAGTGACAAAATTTACGGTTAGGCTATCCGACACTTATCAGAAGGTGGTAATACAGGCCCTTAGTATCTCTAATTCGGTAATTTAACTAAGCGAAATACTTCAAATCAAATATTTTTAACGAAACGAATTTCATTAAACAATGTTATACGCAGATACGTAACAAAAGGCGTTGGTAATGTTGGTATTCGTAACACGAGGAAACAGAGAATGAATTTTCATGCATTTACCACAGTTATCCAATTAGTTCGGGAATTGATACGCTTCCGTTGTGTGTTCTAACTTCCGATTCCAATTTGGAAAGCAAAAATGGCAATCGAAACAATACGATATCTATATATATAAAAGAAAGTGGTGTTAGTTACACTATTTATAACTCAAGAACGGATGAACCGATTTGGCTGAAAATTGGTGGAGAGGTAGCTTAGAACCAGGAGACGGACATAGGATACTTTTTAATATTATAAATGCGAAAGTGTGTTTGTATGTTGGTTTGTTTTTCAATCAAGTAGCAAAAAAGCTACGGATCGACGTGATTTTTTGCATGGGTATAGTTGAGAACCTGGAGGGTGACAAAGGCTAATTTTTATCCGGGTAAATCAAAGAGTTTCCGCGGGATTTTAAAAATGAAATCCACGCGGACGAAGTCGCGGGCATCAGCTAGTATTTAAATAAAGCAAGCCGCAATGGACTGTAAACAATATTGCTTAATTATTATTTATCTGAAAGTTTATTCATTTATATATTTAAGAAGCTGGCTCATACTCGCTCCGACTTCACAAGAATAGTGTTATTTTATAGCCTAAATTCGATTAATTGTTATAATATATGTGTTCTGTACAAAGTAGGTATTTATCAAAATTTCTTAATGGTGGTTTTAAACACTTACGAGTAGACCCGGGTCTATTGTTTAAAGATTATTATCAGTCGAATAAAAAAACAACAATGAAATCTCTCTGCTGAATTTGTCTATGTATATTGTATGCACTCATATCAGAACTCAGTTTTCATGAGGTTTTCATGAATAGCTAGCTAGTTTTATGCTTAGGTGCAAAGATTTAGTATACTTAATGTTGTGGGTTTTGGTCACACAGTGCTATAATATTATATAATAGGTAGGTATTTCAGGTTATTAAGTATTTATTGAATATCTTTTATTCAATAAAAAATGACCTGAAATAACAAATCCTTCGTCAAAAATAAAAAAAATACCTTCGTCTTTACATCAGTTCATGTTCATGAAATAATTACTAGAAACAGAAATACTTAGTTTCGAAATGAATTAGGACTTAAGTATTCTATTTTTCTATAATTAGTTATATCTACGGACGATTAATTCTATTCTATTTATAAATTCAAGCTAATATAATCGGATGAATGTACTTAATATAAAATGTCTGCTCTACTATTAAACCTATGAAATTAAATTGATATTTTAGAGTTCCATAATTTCATTTACGACTCTAAGCACATTCTTGCTTGACTCCTGTGATTCGTCTTTATTCAAATTATTTTTCAACATGTTCAATGTTTTTCCTATGAGGCTATACTTTGAAATGTGATATTTTTTCCCCTTGCCAAACGTAATGGTTACTTTCAGTAAATTCAACCAATGTAATGCAAATGTAAGGAATTCCTGCGTAACGTTTTGCGTTAGTTGGAAACGTATTAGGGTGTGCGTCCATGGTTGCGATGTAAGTGTTGCGACTAGGATGGAGTCATTTTTGTAAACAATCGCATGCTTGAAAATTGAGTTCAAAGTTTTCCAGCCATCTGACGATTGGTTTTTGGAGTCCTGAAATTTATATTGAACATTTATGCTTAGATTTCATCATAATATCATCATCAGGAACCAATCAACGGCTCACTACTGAGCTCATGTCTCCTCTCAGAGAAGTGTTATAGGCCATAGCCCACCACGCTGGCTTAATGCAAATTGGCGGACTTCACATACCTTTGAGAACATTATGAAGAACTCTCAGGTGTGCAGCTTTCCTCACGATGTTTTCCTTTGTGATATTTAATTGCTTACACTCACATAACTCCGAAAAGCCAGAGGTCTGTCTGTCTGTTCTGTCAGCCCGGAATCGAACGGAGCGACCGCGACCCCCCGAATAGGAGTTCATAGTCCTAAGCACTAGGCCATTACTGCTTATAATTAGTATCTAACTCTATTTTGTAGCTTCCTTTTTTCTTATTTTTAATCGGGTATGAAACGTCGAATTGATATATCTATAGAAACTATTTCTTACCCGACAGCACAGCATCAACTGTATTCTAAACATAAGCGCCCTCAAGGCCTTACATTGCTGCATCTGTGATGGGTGGTCTTTCAGCTCGTAGGTCAGGACTATTGGCGTGTTAGGCCCAGAGCTGAGAATTATGTGAATGAATTGTAACAGGGAAGTGCCCCTTTCGTTTTGACTATCTTGACGGAGAGATTTTACTATAAGGTCAGTTTGCAATTCCAGGACTGATTTTGGCTGAAATAGAGTAAAAAGTTATTTAATAGTAAGTTTGATTCTACGAAAACGACATCAATAATGTAAGTTACGAATAGTATAGAAAGGTTCTTAGATATTGATAGCTATAACTAGTGAAGTGAGGCATAAATGACTTAGGTCCTGTTTCACCTTCAAGTAAATTTTATTCATCAAATAAATTTGACATTTTGACACCACAAAACCTATCAAAAGTCAGCTTTATTAATTGATGGATACAATTTAGTTGAAGGTGAAACAGGCCGTTAACATAATAGAAGAGATTTAAAGAAACGAGGGTGCTAGTAATAATCTTACGATTGTTATTATTATTGAATTTAAAGAAGAATATCTAAATCTATGATGATATAAAGATATTAGCATCGATGATAAAATGAAGCATATTAAAAAAAGAAAAAATTACATTAAAGGTTCTTACTTTATAGTTGTTCTTGGTGAAATAGAAGATTATACAAGTTAAGAGCTGTAAAGACGTGCAGGCGACGTTGTCATCAGAGCTATTGGCAGCTGTTAGAACGCGGGGTAAGAAACCCGCACGATATATAAATGTGAGCAAAACTGAAAACAACGTGAATAAGTTTAAAACTAAAATTAGAAAAACTAGCAGAATCAAAAATCATTCTCAACGGAGAACATTGCGAAGATGGCTTTACTATAACCCTAAGTCCTAACTAATCCTTACTGATATTATAAATGCGAAAGTGTGTTTGTTTGTTGGTTTTCCCTTCAATCAGGTTGAGGACCGAAGAGTGACAAAGGCTTCTTTTTATTCTGGAAAATTAAACAGCTCTCGTAGGATTTTAAAAACTAATGCCACGCGGACGAAGTCGCGGGCATCAGCTAGTTTTATAAATGGGAAAGTGTGTTAGTCTGTTCGTTTGCGCTTCAATCGCGTAACAAATTAACGTGATTATTAGACTTAGGCTGAGGTCTATAGATCGTACTCTGGATCTGTGCAAGACTCAAGAAAGAGTTAAAATGAAACACAAATATGAAATAAATCTGTCTCATTTTAACTCAGACTTGAGTATGAGCTGAGTGAGAATGCTATCTATAGATCTCACCCTTAGAGCAGACCTATTCCGTGAAAAACAAGTGATTCCATAGGGATTTTTAAATAACTGAAATCCAGGTGAACGAAGTTTCAGGCCAAAACTGGTTGAAATAAACATTTGAATGTTTAAACTTTGCCATTTGTGTTCGCATTGAGATACGCTTCGCACTGAACATACCTTTATCGTCATTTTGTTCCCCGGCTACATTCAATAGCAACAGACACAGCTTCAAGCATACGAATTCAAAGTGATTTTGCACACCTTTTGAGTCTACTGAATTTTTGGAATACAATGTGGCAATAAGTACAGCTACTTTGAGACATACGGATTGGTCCATTTTTGAAGGTAGCTCAGATATTGCTATGTCCAAGAGATAGCAAATATTTGTTTCTGCCAAGACACAAATAAATTAAATTCTACGAGGAATTCGTTTTACAGACATAAAAATTTACAATCATTAGTTTGGTAGCTTGGTGATTAGATTCGGGTGTTTTACTTTATATATTAATTTAGATAGTTTTGGCAATTTTTCTACAACTATTTTGGTTTCTCAATCCTTACTGATTTACTACATATGTATAATCTAGCTTTTGTCCGTGGCTTCGCTCACGTTAAGTTCGATTTTTCAACCCCCTATTGTACCCCCTTAGGTTTTAATTTTCAAAAATCCTTTCTTAGCGGATGTCAAAGTCATAATAGTTATCTGTATGCCAAATTTCAGCTTGATCCGTCCAGTGGTTTGTGCTGTGCGTTGATAGATCAGTCAGTCACCTTTTCTTTATATATATTTAGATATATTTTAGTATTCATACCTATTTCATTACAATTAATTAATGCTTTGGATAGAACTTCAGGTAGTAAAGACCATATTAACGTTGAAAATTCCTCCTTAGATGTTTCATCTCCTCTTTCAATGCAATCATTAAGAGCTTCCATACAATTCGTAATCACTGTATTGTCTTTACTTTGTATTAAAACGTTTAGAAGTAAATCCCAGACCATCGAATCCTGTATTAAATCTTCTGGGAGTGAATTTTCTATTTTAAACCACTCCGATAACTGTTTAATGGGAACACATATTGTTGTATTGTTGTTAGGTTTTATTTTTGTACTAAATGAACTCTCTTTCTTACTTACATGAAAACCGCATTACACTTTGTGTACTTATTAAAGCCTAATCATCAAATGTTTGGAAATAATATTAGACCTAATATCCAAAGTATTATAATCAATAACGAAATGAATCTAAAAGTAAGGGACCGAATGTCCTTCCTTGGGGAACCTTGAGAAATATACCAGCTAATGATAACCTAGGTACTCGAATAGAAAAGTTACCACTCAGTGAACGTAATTATTATGAAGGATTATTTTCAGAAAATATACCTGACAATAAAATCTACATTAAAATTAATATACTAAAAAGGAAATGACTTACAACATTTAATTGAACAGACTTAGAGATCCTTAGAGATGTGAAAGCCCAAAACAATAAAGCGGGATTGTGGGTGTAATAAATATAAGGTTCCGGATGCAACATCGACACAAGGCGTTCTGTTGCTTTCTCTAAATAAACTCTTTGCTCCAAGGAATCCAGTGAGCCGTTTGATACTGTTGACATCTAGAATCGTGTGTGAATTATTGTACAAATCATTCAATTAGTATTAAGTACTCGTATATTTATCATAGATTTAGAATTGGTAGGCGCTTCAACTACGCTAGCAATCTTAAATGAGAGTTAGATAACAATAACATAAATGTAATAGCTGCATAATAACATTGTAAAATGATTATTTTGAAAAGAGCAACTGCTGAGTTTCTTGCCGGCTCTTCTCAGTAGAATCCGCTTTCCGAACCGGTAGTAGAGTCATGACGTGTCATAAGAGCCACAGGTTGGCCTACGTGAAATAAGTAATATTGAATTTTAAATATCATAGATTCTATGATATTTATGTTATTATTTTATGAAGAAAGTCTCTATTAATATAAATAATATGTTAACAAATAAGTATTTATCAATGTAGCAATGTTCATAGGATAACTGTAAAATTATCTAAATTCGTAAAAAAAATTAAATATAATTGGAGAAAAATATTTTTACAGCAAAAACAAGCCACAATGCTTTTATTATGTATCCTGGAGGTTTAACAACTTTGGGAAGTTGCAATATATGTTTGATGAGATACGGTAGCAAAGGTGCCGTAGATTCTTCAGGACTGAAAAATAACAGTGAATAATCATTTAATATAATAATTAATAGAAATAATAAATAACAAAAAACATACTTATTATATTTAATTGAACTTCATTATTATCTAAATATAATTTTGGATCAAGTCCACTGGAAGACAATGATAAACATAAACCATGAATACAAAAAAATATAGTTTAGCGTAGCTTTCAGTGCAGACTTACAATTGCTGCGCTAGTCTGTTAGTTACGATAAAGTGAATAATTGAGAAACAGATTAATAAAACTTATAAGTTATAAGTACAACAAAAACATTAAGATACTTCTCTGAGGATTGGCAGTAGAAATAAATATATATTAGCAAGCAGTAGGGTTCATTCTTCTGTAATTGCAGACCTATATTTTTCAGCTTTTCAATTCCATATTGCAACTCAACTAACCCCGTCTACAAATGTGAGTATTTCTTTAATGTCTAATTACTTTATTTATTTAATCTTGATTAAACTCAGAAATATTTTCAAACTCATCAATCTTATCGTTGCTTAAAAACCCTTTTTCAAGTTGTTCACAAAACGGCTCATTAATATAAGTCAAAAAGAGATTTGGACTAATCAGACTACCTAGAGTAACTCCATAATTTAAAAGAATTATAAGTATAACATAAGGTATCTTACGTGTATATCATTTATGCAAGTAGCAATATTATCATTATCCTTAACAGATAGATATTTCGCAGCTAATATTTTTAGGATCTCTCCTAATAGTTGAGTGCTTATTTTACGGACCATTGTATCGTTTCTGAAATAGTTTTGAGATATTTTAGAGACTATAAAATTGTTATTTAGATTTCTATGGACTATCCATTTAAATACAATTAAAATAATAAATATTTGATACCCTTTGGAAGAGTTAATCAGCACCTTTGAGTAACATGATAATATCTATAAATTTTATAATTATACTGATGATCAAAATTGATGATCATCTAAAGTTTTACTATTTATAGTTAATTATCTAAATTCTAGATTGCAATTTTGTTAAATTGGTACAATATCTACAGTATCTTTAGGAAACTTAGCTAAGAGTTTACCTTATAATTTGTGTCTTCGGCAACATTATAATATAACCTTTAGAAAATAAGGTGTCACAGAACTCAGATATAACATCGGTATTTGCATTTTCGTACATGAAGTTCAGGAGAACTTTTAGAAATACACTGTATTCTTCGGTACCGATTATATCCAGATTATCCTGTAATTCATAAACTCAACATCACGTTATTTTTATATTTAATTACTTATTTTTATGAAGTTAATTAGCCATGCTGAATATTATTAATATTCTTTATTACAAATATTTCATCAACGGTTTTTTCGTTGTAGGCTGTAGCATGGTGCAGGTGGCAGGTCAATAGAATGTAACTTATTTTGTATCATATAATAACAAACGTAAGGTTTAAATTACTACGAAAATAGATTTTCTGAAAAAGAATGGTGTTCAGCCTTTTAACTGAATTAACTTTTTTCCAATTAGATATAAATAACTTAAACTAAAAAACGTTTTAACTTCCTAGTATAAAATAAGTATTTAATATAACTATATTAAATCTATTTTGCTAACCTACTCAACAACTACCTCCTAAGTCCTAACCAATAGTCTCAACAGATTTTAATTGTGTAAATTTGAACCTTAGCATCACCTGTCACCCGCATCATGCTAAGTATGAATAGAATAGAATAGAATAGAAATATTTTTTATTCAAATAAACTTTTAGAAGTGCTTTTGAATAGTCGATGAATCTACCACTGGTTCGGAATGCCATTCCTGCCGAGAAGAACCAGCAAGAGACTCGGCGGTTGCTCTCTTCAAAACAAATTTACAATACAGTAAATACTATGCTATATATGCAGTGTTTCCTCAATGAGGGAAGTTCCAAAAATGCATACCGACTAACTTCTATCTTAAGATGGGCAGACATAAAGTAGCCCCATTCCCGCCGGTGGCACCCGTTCACGAGCATGACGCATGACCCAGCCATTGCTTCGCTCAACCATATTTGAGGGAACGTAACAACCCGCATCACACGACACGCATCACATATGTAAAAAATCTGGCCAAGTGCGAGTCGGACTCGCGTACCGAGGGTTCCGTACTCCAAAAGTAAAAGTAAAACGATAATATTATATTAATTTGCTTATTTATCGTTAACTTTGTTTGTAGAGGTTTATTGTTAATATAAAAAAAACTATGATAGTTAGAGTGTTGGTTTTATTTTTCCTGTAAAATATACATAAACCTCTATTGACCATAATTATTTCAGATTTTTCGATTGGTAAACTTCGGAGATAAGGGGGAGGAACGGTATTTTTTTCGACATTTTGGCCGATTACTCAAAAACTGTTTTAGAATGCACAAGTAAAGGCCTTTCATAATATGATACCCCACTCGGTATAATTATCTTACTTTGAAATTTCAAACCCCTGATTTTCCCCCTCTTTTAATTAAACTAAAATAATTTTCGCGTTGATTTAATTTTTCCTGTAAAATATACATAAACCTCTATTGACCATAATTATTTCAGATTTTTCGATTGGTAAACTTCGGAGATAGGGGGGGGGGGGGGGGGGACGGTATTTTTTTTCGACATTTTGGCCGATTACTCAAAAACCATTATATATAGAAATAAATAAAAAACTGTTTTAGAATGCACAAGTAAAGGCCTTTCATATGATACCCCACTCGGTATAGTTATATTACTTTTAAATTTCAAACCCCCGATTTTCCCCCTTTTTTCTTCTTCTTCTTCTTCTTTATCAACCGATAGACGCCCACTGCTGGACGAAGGTCTCTTGCATGGACTTCCACAGGCCTCGGTCTTGCGCCGCCTGAATCCAGCGGCTCCCTGCGACTCGTTTGATGTCGTCGGTCCACCTGGTGGGGGGTCTGCCAACACTGCGCTTCCCGGTGCGGGGTCGCCACTCCAGCACCTTGGGACCCCAACGACCATCAGCTCTTCGAACTATGTGCCCCGCCCATTTCCACTTCAGTATCGCGACTCGCTTAGCTATGTCGGTGACTCTGGTTCTCCTCCGGATCTCCTCATTTCTGATTCGATCCCGCAGGGACACTCCGAGCATAGCTCTCTCCATCGCCCGCTGAGCGGTCCTGAGCCTACTTATGAGGCCCTTAGTTAGCGACCATGTCTCGGATCCGTAAGTCATCACTGGCAACACGCACTGTTCGAAGACTTTAGTCTTCAGGCACTGAGGAATTTTGGACGAGAAGACATCTCGGAGCTTCCCGAACGCTGCCCAGCCGAGTTGGATTCGGCGGTTGATCTCTTTCTCGAAATTGGACCTACCTAGCTGGACTGTGTGTCCCAGGTAAATATACTCGTCGACAATTTCGAGTGCAGAGTTCTCAACAATTACTGGGTGGAGCGGTGCATGAGCATTGGACATGATTTTCGTCTTGCTCATGTTCATTTTCAGGCCCACCTGTTGAGAAACCCTGCTGAGATCGTTGAGCATTGTATTGAGGTCTCTCAGAGTCTCTGCCATGACTACTATGTCATCGGCAAATCGCAGGTGAGTGATGTACTCGCCGTTTATGTTGATGCCAAGCCCGTTCCAATCCAGAAGCTTAAAGACGTCCTCCAACGCAGCGGTAAAGAGCTTCGGGGAGATAACGTCTCCCTGTCGCACTCCACGCTGCAAGTGGATTGGCCTCGTAGTCTGGTCCTGTATACGTACTGACATTGTGGCGTTTTCATACAAGCACTTCAACACTTGGATATACCGGTAGTCAATCCGGCATCTCTGCAGCGACCTCAACACAGCCCAAGTTTCCACCGAATCGAAGGCTTTCTCATAGTCCACAAACGCTAAGCAAAGTGGCCGGTTATACTCTTCCGTCTTTTGTATAACCTGCCGCAGCGTAAGAATGTGATCTATGGTACCAAAGCCTTTTCGGAATCCGGCTTGTTCGGGAGGCTGGAAGTCGTCGAACCTACGAGCGAGACGATTCGTAATGACTCTCGAGAACAACTTATAAACATGACTCAACAACGAGATGGGTCTATAATTCTTCAACAAGGTATTATCACCCTTTTTGAAGAACAGAACCACCACGCTCCTGTGCCATGCTTCCGGCGTTGTGCCCTCGTGGATGACGGAATTGAACAATCGCTGAAAGATCTTAAGTACCGGTTTTTCACCCGCTTTCAGGAGTTCCGCAGTGATTCCGTCATCACCTGGCGCCTTGTTGTCCTTGAGCTGTTTGAGAGCCATTCTAATCTCGTATAGGCTGACGTCCGGGATATCTTCGGTATAGTGTCGGGTCAGTTTGGCTCTGGGATCTTTCGCCAAATCTTCAACAGGTTTTTGTGTCGTGGTATATAACTGTCCATAGAACTTCTCAACCTCTCCCAAGACCTCAGGTCGAGAAGAGACGAGACGGCCGTCATCAGTTTTCAGCCGCGTCAGCTGGCTCTGTCCGATAGACAGATCTCTCGCGAACACTTTTGAGCCTTTGTTCCGCTCAATGGTATCTTTAATACACTTGGTATTAAAGACACGGAGGTCGCGAGTTTGTGCCTTAGAGATCTGCCTATTAATCCGCCGGTAGGCAGCCGCGTCTGCCGATGACTGCAGCCTCATCTCTTGTCTCTCCTTCATTAGCTTGAGAGTATGGTCAGAGAACTTTTCGGTTCTTTTCCTGCGATGGGTCTTAAAGAATTTAGACCCCACAGTATGGACAGTTTCCACGAACCTGTTGTTTAGATCGTCCACAGAAACGCAGTCTGCTAGGCACTCGAATCGGTTCTGCAGTTCGAGTTGGAAGTTTTCGGGATTTTGGATATGAGCACGAGAAGGTCGGAGAGTGGACTTCACCAGTCTGGCCCTTTCCAGCTTTACATTAATATTCAACGTGCCTCTTACCATCCGGTGATCGCTACCGGTTTTCACCCTATTGATCACAGAGACATCATTGAATATATGCCGCTTGGTCGACATAATGAAGTCGATCTCATTTCTCGTGGAACCATCGGGACTCAACCATGTCCATTTCCTGTGTGGCCGCTTCCTGAAGAAGGAGTTCATCATAAAGAGGCCCTCCTTCTCCATGAAGTCGGCCAACATTTGGCCCCTTTGGTTCCTTCGCCCATACCCAAAATGCCCCACTCTCGTCTCTGCACCGCTTCGTTCGCCCAGCCTTGCATTGGGGGGTAAGGGAGCGCAACTCCATCTAGCGCTCCAAACGTCAACCTCACCTGCCCGTGGTGCCCCCTGCTAGTCTACTGACGAGGCTATGACGACCGAAAAATGGCGGTATAACCATTTCATACTGGCTAGACTGAGCAAATGGCACAGGCCGGTGTCGGGCAGCAGCGACACTGGTGCGATCAGTCTAGCCCTGCGATGACCAACACGCCTGCCCAGCGTGGTCATTATGGGCAAAACCTTAATGGATAATCACAGAAAACCATGGCCCCTAGTTCCCGGCGGCCTCGCTATTCCTGACCCTGGCAGCGGTCACGGTAATGGCGGGGCAGGGGGTGCTAAGAATCTCCGGACGAGATTCCGCTGCCAACCCCGACGACTGGACCTGGTGACGTATAACGCACGCACTTTGAGGACCGACGAGAAGATCATCGAGCTGGAAGAAGCAGTGAGCAAGTTGCGCTGGAATATTATAGGATTGTCTGAAGTCCGAAGAGAGGGGGAGGACTCGATAATCCTCAATTCCGGCAACTTGTTTTACTACCGGGAGGGCGATCAACAGTCCCAGGGTGGTGTCGGGTTCATCGTCCACAAGTCCCTCGTCAACAACATTGTACAAGTCGAACCACCATAATATCGATGGTCGCACCCCCTTTTTTAATCAAACTAAAATAATTTTCGCGTTGCTTTTATTTTTCCTGTAAAATATATATAAACCTCTATTGACCATAATTATTTCAGATTTTTCGATTGGTAAACTTCGGAGATAAAGGGGGGGGGGGGGGGAACGGTATTTTTTTCGACATTTTGGCCGATTACTCAAAAACTATTATATACAGAAATAAATAAAAAACTGATTTAGAATGCACAAGTAAAGGCCTTTCATACGATACGCCACTCGGTATAGTTATTTTACTTTGAAATTTCAAACCCCCGATTTTCCCCCTTTTTTAATAAAACTAAAAATAATTTTCGATTTTTCATTATCCCAATGATGTTGGGCCACTAATATACACAACTATGCCAAATTTCATGTCGATAGCTTTAATAGTTACTGAAATAATCGACTGTGACAGACGGACGGACGGACGGAGAAAGTCTCACCATAAGGGTTCCATTTTTACCATTTTGGTACGGAACCCTAAAAACTGTACCTAATCAACACCGAATCATAAGTATGATCCGGTTCGAAGGACCAGTTTTATTATATAACGATATACGGGGGCATAGCTTCTTCTTACCTTTACAAATACCACGAGCTGGTTCATCGCAGTTAGAATGGCATGTCTCAGTTTTAAAGAACATTGTCTTAGCGCATTAATCTCTTGCTCATCTTTTAATATTTTATGTATGAAGTCTGCAGGATTTTTGCTGTTCTCTAGGACTCGTGTAAGCCTATAAATAGGATTCCTTGCTGTACAAGAATGCGTTTTGCAATAAACAATGATGTAAAGATTAAATATATTGTTTCTCATGTTTTATAGATTTTATCGAATATTTTCAAAAAGACAGATATTCAGCATATCTTTCCGATACACCAAATTTTTTTTATTAGTAGGTAAGTTATTTTACAAACAAGGTATTTTAGTAGTAGGTAGGTTTTGTAACCCATTCCTCCATGGAAAAACATGATGTATATTTTACCGGAAAGTTTTGGTACTTTGGACAACATTTTTGACGTGACCACTCACCTCAGTGTATCCATTCCAATTTCACACGTGACTATCAGCATCATACCGATTTCCCCACCAACACCTATCAGCACTATTTGATTTAGCCCCCCTATGAGTAGTTCAAACCATTTTTCTAAGACCTCCACAAGCTCATTGGCTACCGAACCCTTGAGGTCTAGCTCAGCTGGCTGGTAAGAAATTAGCGCATGCAACACTAAAGCGCTTGATAATATAGAGTTGGCTTTGCCTCGTATTCTATCAGCCAATGAGCTGAAGCAAGCTAAGAGCTGTTCTGTGCTGTAAGGGGTTTGGTGGGATAGGGGTGGCGTTGTTTTATTAGTTTTCACCCTGAGGACAGTATGAAAATATGTTTTAAAATTCTAGAAGGATCAAAATGTAAAACATCTTATATAGCACCTACCTAGGTCCTAGGTATCGAAATCTATCTCTTCTTATTAAGGTATCTCTTTTTCCTCATTCGAGAACTAAGTGAGGTGAGGTGAATTGTTCTCACAGTGGGGACTGCCACCACTTGTTCCGATATTGTACATCCAATTTGTGAGCTTATACTTAATTTAATATAAAAAAATTATTATTTTTAAAAAAACCGACTTCAGACGCCCGCACCACTACAAAGTATATAATTTATTGTAGATTTCTTAAAAACCGCTCAACCGATTTCGATAAAATTTAAATGGGGCCTGGGAAGTATATCCTTTCAAACAAAAAAAGAATTTTCCAAATCGGTTCAGGCGTCTTCGAGCACCAGTGAACATACATAAAAAAAAGATTCCGATGAATTGATGATAACCTCCTCCTTTCTTGAAGTTGGTTAAAAATCTATTCTCCTAAATATTACAGTCGGTCAGTCAGTCGGTTTACCTCTTCCTTTAGAAGAAGATGTCATTCCGCTGTATAAGTGTTCGTGGTTTTTATTTTTTTCTAGTACCGTATCAGCAATAATAATCGATTGTAGGTAAATAAATCTACTAAATTCTCCACTAGCGACATCGTAATCTGAACAAAAGTTGGTGGAACTAGAAAGAGAATTTGCCTGGCGATCGCGTAACTTTTATCGCTGTCCAAGGACTATTTCAATGTCAAAACATGGTTTTGGTCAATAGGAGAAGCCCAAAATCATATTTTGACAATGATGCAGTCCTTTGAGGACTGAGAAAAAATTACGCGATAGACCCCCTAGGTTCTTACCCATTCAATAGATCGCAGATAAAGTGTAAGCACGCATCTACAGCAGTGTACGCGTCGGTGGCCGTATAGTGAGCCATCGCGCGCGTCACCGCAGCCATGGAATGGGCGGCATGCTCATCCGCAAAGAAGCGCACATCGCGCCACAGAAGCCGCACGCAGTGGAGCACCGACCTTAAATATTAATTACTAACTAGCTTTTGACGGACCTTGGTCCGCGTGGAGTTATGTTTTTTAAAAAAATTGGCAGTCATAGGGACTGCCGATAGAAGTGAAATAGTTATTTGTGTTATATGGGGCCAAAGGAATTTTTTGTTCCCCGAGGGCGTTATTTTGAATTCAGAGCGAAGCGAAGGATTGTATAGTAGACTCCCGAGCGCAGCGAGGGATTCTAAAGTAGAATCCTGAGCGTAGCGAGGAATTCAATATACGCCGCCCGAGAACAAAAAAATTTGGCCCCGAATGACACATACTATTTTTCATCATTACCTATGAGAAAAAGCTAGGAGTATCAACCTACTATGTATAGAGTATAGACATTACCAATAGGTACGTATATTGAAAGTTTAAATAAAACACAAATAATTTTTTATGAAATAATTAAACATTAATATTTATGTTGGAAGTATGGGCGTATATGTCTAATCGACAAATTTGATCACGTGACTTATCGTAGTCAACAACAGCTTCTCAAACATTTTTGAATTTCGACACATTTTTGAATTCTCTCTTCTGATTGGTCCGCGTTAGTGCTTTAGTATGCTAAAGCACTATAACGCGGACCAATCAGAAGAGAGAAATGAAAAGTCCCATGGGGTTAAAATGAAATTTTGCTCCCGCTGTCCTCTGAAGCCAATATTCGTTTTTCGAATAGGTATGATGAAAACTAGATTTGCTAATAACTAAAAACCATAGACGAATAATATCACTTTGTCAAAGCTAAAAACAAATAAGAAAAGCGCACTGTCACGATTTCGTGAGTGAGATTCGAACCTGCAACATCATACATTAAATGGTAAGGAAGGCGGCTGCTTGCCCGCTGCGCTGTACAAGGTTGCCTCTAAAATGTTGAACGCTTACTGAAATCTCCAGGTGACGATTGTGAAGGAGACGATGACGCGAAATCCATGTTTTTTTTCTCACCCAAAAAAGTGCTCAACGCGCCTTAAGAAATTTTCACTTCAAAATCACGTCGATCTGTCGTTCCGCTGCTGCGTGATTGAAGGACATACCAACAAACAAACACCCTTTCGCATTTGGAATACCAGTAAGAATTAATAGTAAGTTAATTTCCGAGAAAGCGAAAGATGGTTATTAAAATTTAAAGTGTGTAAAATAGCGAATTCGTAAAAATACGTTTCCAAATGGCCGTCATACAAACACGGATCCGTCAAAATACGAATCGAAGGAGTGCACAAGCGCACGTAAATTTTCTAGACATTCGTACATTCGTAGACATGATGTAGACTTTGAGTATTAAAGTGATGGTTTAATATTCAAAGGATGTAGACCACTTCAAATCGTATTTTTACGAATCGAATACGGATGAGTGCGAGTGAGTATCGTATTTGGAACGAATAACGTCACGTTTTTCGTTCTTCTACTTCTCTTGGGCGGCTAGTAAATATAAAAATAAATAAAAGAGAAACCTTACAAGATACTCTATTTTACATAAAGCATTTACCATGGCATATCAGTATCATTCAGCAGTGTGATTGGTGGTTTTGGGCATTTGAATAAGGCCTTAGGGCTAAAGCGCCAGACGTTATTTTGACTATTCAACCTCGTAAATATAATAATTAGTCTAAGGCGGTAACTTCTGGCGCTTTAAACGATGCAGACATTTAAACGATGCAGACATTTAAACGATGCAGACATTTAAACGATGCAGACATTTAAACGATGCAGACATTTAAACGATGCAGACATTTAAACGATGCAGACATTTAAACGATGCAGACATTTAAACGATGCAGACATTTAAACGATGCAGACATTTAAACGATGCAGACATTTAAACGATGCAGACATTTAAACGATGCAGACATTTAAACGATGCAGACATTTAAACGATGCAGACATTTAAACGATGCAGACATTTAAACGATGCAGACATTTAAAAAACTCTGAGTTCTCTGTTCAGTGACTTCGGACCCAAAAGTCTCCAAACGCAAAAGTAAAACGTAAAAATGTTGCTAAATTCAAAAACGTAATCTTCACGTAGGTTTACGTAAGTATCGTTGATTAGGTACCTATTTTATGGCACCTAAGCAATTGAACTATCCATAATTAAAATTATTAGTACCTACTTACCTACGGGAATTTTTATATTATATTCACAAAACAATTATCACAGAAAGTTTACTTAATTATCATAGGAAGATATGTGATATAGGTACCGAAAAAGTGTAAAATCCATGTTAGATGTTGCTTCACATAGAAATACAATTATATCATTGTCCAGTAAATATTGCACTATGCTGCTTCTTTCGTTTGAATTGTAGTTGTTCTTGCTTATAACGTCGATTAGGTAACCGCAGGCTTTGCTTTGAGCTGCCGTGTCTCGACATGTCAACAAACGTTTTATATCACATAAAATATTTTGTTTACTTCTTGGATTATAAGTTCGATTGAAGTTAGAGTTAACTAAACTTGACATTTTAAGAATTTTTAATCTCCAACGGTAAAGAAGAACAGATTTTTCCCGCTATTCTAAAAAACCGGAAACATAGACAGCGAACAATAGGATAGAATAGGTACCCGGAAGATCTTTTCAAATATCCCCATGGAACTAGGAAAACGATTATAATTATTAATATCCCATAAGGGTGGAACCACATTTGTGAGGATCGATTCGGATTTTGCCTATACAAAATTTCCATACATTCGTGTACGCATCGAAAAGCCGATTTGATCCGTATACGTTTATATGGAATTTGACAAAAAACTCAGTTGAGACACATGTTTTAATTTTATTTTAACATTTTTAAGTCACCGTATTTAATTGCATTAAATTTCGATAGATAATTATATTCCTTAACAAAAAAGAAAATATAATTTTTATCTAGTCTATTTTTTTTCGAGCGGCAACCCGTTAAAACGTGAACGCTAAGGGTGGAATCACATTTGTGAGGATCGTTTCGGATTTCACCCATACAAAACTGTCAAATTCCATAGAAACGTGTACGGATCGAATCGGCTTTTCGATGCGTACACGAATGTATGGAAAATGACAGTTTTGTATAGGCAAAATCCGAATCGATCCTCACAAATGTGGTTCCACCCTAAATCGACAACTATGTTGACCATGAATTTTTAAATTCTTGTATTGTGTGATGGGTCGAGTACGTACGATGCCGATGTCGATTACGATGGTTCCTTACTCCTTACTTTTGTACTATTATTATTATTTCATTTATTTCATTTATATCATATAATTTACATTTTTAAATATTTGATTATAAAAAAAAACATTTAAAAATATAAAAAATAGCGGTCCACCGGCCTCGGGAACAGGGTCCAAGCAACCGGCGGTCAGGGCCCCAGAGAGAGGAACCTCCTGACGATGCGAGCCGTGTCCAGGAGTACAGCTTTCTGGATCTGGCCCTTGACCCAGCTACCCAACGAGAGCCTCGAAAGATTATTATTATTATTATTACGATTTTCATTATTTTAATTTTTCATTTCAAACCAATAGAACCTAAGTGCCCTGCCAAGTGGACACCTGAATATTTCTGTACAACCCTGACCTAACCTAAGATTTTGGTATATATACCGATCGTGCGGCAACGGAATAAGGCGCAGGAGGGAAAGTGGGGCTCTATTTATTACTTTGGGTGCCTTTGGCCAGCTATTATGATTAATATCCAGAGAAAGTGATGAATTTATCACATTATCTACACATGATTACAATATCTAGCAATGTACTCACTATGACTGGACAAATCGATACCATGTACTATTTGTATTATTTATTTCGTAATCCATCCCTAATCCCTAAGAAATTTTCCATTGCTAATGAAAAACTTCAATAACTGTGTATATTATAAACACTTGCAATCTTCCTACTATAAGTTTATTATAAACTAATTAGTAGGAAGATTGCAAGATTGAATTTGTCTCACATAATATCGAAAATCTTATTGTCACCCTGTTAGAAAGGGAAAAACGGCCTCTGTCATAGCCGTCTCTATCTCCTGTAGAGAGCCATGAAGTGGATGTGGCAACGTCGCAATTTACTGTCACTAGTAGGCTCATGGGTAAAATGAAAAATCAGTAGGAATATATAGCTGTATAGACTTCGGTGTTGATAATTATTTACTGATACTAATTAGCTGCTTTATTTTTATGGCGTCCACATGAATGAGAACTAACATATTAAATAATTACATAATTTTGTGTTTTTAGAAACATCGAAGAGTGAATTGAAAAGGTAATGATGTAACAAAGTTACAATGTAAACGACATTATGGTACATAACTTTGAAACTACTGACCCGATCTTGATGAAATTTGCACTGTTTCCTAAGTTAAAAGATTCTTAAAACAATTAAGAAAGATTTTTGATAATGATAAAGTAGGTATATCAAAAAATAAAATAAAACTTCTTCAAAAAGCGAATATTCTCTTTATTTAATGGCTTCTTATTATTCAGCTTGTTTTTATTTCATTGCCTTTTTAAGAAGAATCTAACACTGGTTCGGAATGCTGCTCTAACCTTAGCGAGAAGAACCAACAAGAAACTCTGCATCGTCTATGCATTGTAACTTAAAAGAAAAAACAATACCTATTTAAGAGTATTATCATCATCATAATTTAGACTACTTCAACAATCACTATGAACTAACAGAAAGCAGCAAAAATTTAGTTAAAACAATGTCATAGAGTAAAACATATGTTTTTATAAAAGTAGACAACATTAAAATAGTCAACCTATTTAGTCAACAAATGAATTAAAATCTCTATCTGATTTCTCTTTTAGGTAATACACATACTTTTTTTATAAAAATAGTCAAAGCAATTACATTTACAAGCAAGTATAAAAGTAGTCAACCTATAGTCAACGCAATAACTTATTAAAATCTCTATCTAATTATTCTTTTAGGTAAAACACATACATCATACTTCATACTAATATTATAAATGCGAAAGTGTTTTTTGGTTTGTTCGTTTGTTGGTTTGTCCTTCAATCACGCCGCAACAGAGCTACAGATCGACGTGATTTTTTGCCTGGGTGTAGTTGAGGACCTGGAAAGTGACATAGGCTTATTTTTATCCCGGAAAACATAAGAGTTCCCAAGGGACTTTAAAAACTAAATCAATCATCAGATAGTTTCTTATAAAAATAGTCAAAGCAAGCACATTAATAAGCAAGTACAAAAGTTATAGTCCATATCTTACTAAACTACTGAACTGATTTTGATGAAACTTGCGCTGATTCCTAAGTTAACAGATTCTTAATCCAATTAAAAGAAAATTACTTGTTGCAATTTGTTTCCAAATTTCTGAGAAATATACGTGGATATACATACACACACTTATGAAATTTGACATCTATTTTGAAACCCACAGAGATTAACTTATACGAATATTGTGCATTGTTGGACAATATTATATACATTCGGGTCGAATTTTTGGATTATTTTCTGCGTAACCTAGAATAGTTTTGGACTTATACTCGGCCACTTTTTATATAAATTTCATCAATCAATAAATTTACAACTTTCTCCCTTTCTACCCACGTAGAGCATATTGATTTTAAATAACAATAATTATTTTCTGATGAATTCGGACACAGGCCAGTCATTGAAGTTATTTGCTGCAAATGTCTTGCAGTTGGCAAGATTAGGTATTGCCTCAAAGTATTATAGGCACAGGAGGAAATACTAAATATCACAAATGAAAATATAAGTGTAGCAACACTATATCTACGTTGCTTATTTTTTAACAATTTTATTTGGTCTAGAACTAGCTCTGCAGCAAAATTATCAATTTCAATATTAACTGCTTCGTTCAAATAATTAAGACCTATCGAGACAATATTCAAATGACTTTGTTGGTTCACAACTATTGTTATAATAACGAGATAGTATATTTTCAAGCTGTGACCATCTTCTTAGCTTAAGTTCACTAGGTAATATCCAGCTTAAATCTTCACGATGCATTAAAATATGTCCTTTTACATATACCTGAATGCTTAGATTTTCATCCACCAACACACTATTAACTACTTTCACATTGCAGTCACTGTCACCATTATTACTTTCAATATCAAGATTTAACAAATAAAAATAGAGCTTCTTATTAGGTATCACTCGATATAACCATTTAGAGTCTCCTAACTTTTCTTGGAATTTATGCACTTGTCTTTGAATGACGAAATTAAATTAGACACCTGCTCCTCATGAAATAGTTCAGCTCGTTGTCTCCTTTTTTCGGGGTTGCTTCTTGAAGGTGGAGTGCTCTTTGACATGTATGATGGGAGATTATTGAATATATGGGGTACTGCACCCTCGACTAAACGTGGGTATTTCAATTTCTGTTTAAACACATCCGTCACTTCCAATGACAATTTCCTCAGTCTGGATTTCATGGGTTGAAAAATAGTTGCAGCATACAACTGAGTGTTTTGTAGGTACCCAGTCTTTTCGTGGAATGGCACGTAACCACTCTTGAGATGAGCATCTTTCGGGAAAGAAAATGTACTTTTAGCTCCTTCAATGCGGATTACACTGGCTTAATTTGATTTGCATTCTGGCACACAGCATTTTCTTGGCATCTGAAACGGTTAAAATAACTTTTATAAACAAACAAAATGAAATAATATAAGTATTTTTTTTGTAGGTTATGTTTTCAAACCTAGATAGGTACCTACTTATTTAAATTATGAGTCTAGCACTTAATTGTAAGTTACTGCACATCTTTAATCGAAAATATCTTCATTTGTTACATTAAAACATATTGACAGTAGTAGTCAGTCAGTAATAAACTTAACTTTCTTACCTTAGCAGGTTTGTTTACACTTTGCAGTCCATATAAAGTTAACCACGAAAACGGATTTATCTCGTCATAACTGATGTATTTTTAAAAGGTTTCTATCTACCTTGAGTGAAAACGTACATTAATCACCAAAATTATTGTATCTTTTGTTAAATAATTATGATTTAAATACAAAATAACACGACGCGAAACAAAACCAAACACCAAACACAAACTTGTCGATGTCGACTGACAGAGCCTACCTGCGACGTTGCCAGACTTCTACTTCATGGCTCTCTACAGAAGATAGAGACGGCTATGCCTCTGTACTACCTATCTCGGTCGGCTCGCTTTTCAGCTGCGAGTACTCGGTCCTGTTTGAGTACTATGTCCATGCGTCCAACTCGATATTTGCCACAGAAAAAAAGAACCACAGAGCAAGACCGCGGAGCAAGAGTCGAACTAGTAACTAGTCTACTACCTAATCTGTGGTCGAATTCATAAATCTGCCTACTGTAAAGTATTTTTCTTTTTAATTAATTTATTGTTAAAATTATCAATATATTCTTGAGTGAATAAGTGTTTTAGACGCCTAATTAACATCAAAATAGGATCAAAATGGTAAGAAAGACTTTGGATTGATACATCATAGTGATATTCAGTATTTTTCCACTTGCGAATCCACATGATTTCTGTCCATGTACATTGTACCTACCTAACACTAGTTTTTTATTTCAGTCGGTAATAGAATTTTTGAAAGATCTGCCATCTTACGACGAGCACAATTTTGCACTATTCAACACTGATCATGGTATTCGGAATTGTTCTAAAAGACCTTCAATATATCTCCCCACTAAGGATATTCCTTCTGAACAAAGTTGAGTATGCGATTTTTGTTCGTAAAATTAAGTTTAATTACTTTTTAATTGTGTGATGCGGGTTGTTACATTCCTTCAAATATGGTTGAGCAAAGCAATGGCTGGATCATGCGTCATGCTCGTGAACGGGTTCCACCAGCGGGAATGGGGCTACTTTCTGTCTGTGTTGAATTATAATTCGGTATACTTTTGCGGAACTCATTGTGGAACACTGCATACATAGCATAGTATCTTTTGAATTGTAAACTTGTTTTGAAAAGAGCAACCGCCAAGTTTCTTGCTGGTTCTTCTCGGCAGGAAGGATTCTATTACTCCAAATATTTTTTTAGTTACAAGTTTTCAAACCATAAACTCTTGTATGATTATTGAAATGCAGCATAAATAATTCTTAATAGAATTAAAACTATTGCCCTTTAAATATAAGCCTGACTTCTGTAAACTGAACTAGGATAGGAAGCTCTAAATAATAAACCTCATTTTTAGGGTTCCAGGTACCTACTACCCAGTTTTTTAGCCTTAAACCTGGACATTTTCTCTTAACCTTAAGAATAAAGTTAAATTTTTGGCTGAACACCCTGCAAACAATTTGGAGAAGTCCAGTTGGATGGCTACCCTATTTATTTTAGATGATTATTTACTATTAATAGGGGTTTAAGACAATTTTGTCAAGTTTTAATATTAACACCTTACTAAAATATATTTATTATTTTTATTTCTTTTTTCAGTAATAGTAACGGAAAAAACAAATATTCTCTTAAGATATCTTCATCAGCAGTGGGAGAAAAAGGTAATTATTAAATAATAATATAATATGATTGTGTCTGAACTTTAATGATTTTAGACCTCTATTCCACTATCATGGTAAGCAGTGATAGCCTAGTGGTTTGGACTGTGATCTCCTATATGGAGGTCCCAGGTTTGAACCCAGGTACCTCTGACTTTTCTGAGTCAAGTGCGTTTAAGCAATTAAATATCACTTGCTTCAACGGTGAAGGAAAACATCGTGAGGAAACCTGCACATCACCTCTGACTTTTCTGAGTCAAGTGCGTTTAAGCAATTAAATATCACTTGCTTCAACGGTGAAGGAAAACATCGTGAGGAAACCTGCACATCTGGGAGTTCTTCATAATGTTCTCGAAGTTGTGTGAAGTCCGCCAATTCGCATTGGGCCAGCGTGGTGGACTATGGCCTGTAACCCTTCTCTGAGAGGAGACCTGCGCTCAGTAGTGAGACTTTGATGGGTTGCTAATGATGATGATGATTCCACTATCATTTTTCAATTATCATACTTCTATGGTTCATAGAAATATGATAAATGTATGGCAGAGTAATAGTAACATTGTACTTCCTGCTATCCTACTAATATTAAAAACGTGAACATTTTTGGGATATATGGATTGATGTATGTTTGTTACTCCTTCATACAAATGAATCAATTTGGCTGAAATTTGGAATGGAGATAGCTCCTACCAAGGATTAACACATAGGCTACATTTTATCCTGTTTGTTTTTTTAATTTGGAGTTCCCACAGGAATAAATAACCTTAATTGCACTGGCAAAGTCTAGTCATCTAGTATGAATCATAAATTACTAGCTAATGCCTGCGACTTCGTCCACATGGATTTAGTTTTTCAAATCCCTCGGTAACTCTTTGATTTTCTGGGATAAAAAGTAGCTTATGTCACTTTCCAGGGCCTTAACTATACCCATGCAAGAAATCACGTCCATCCATACCTCTGTTGGGGTGTGATTGTAGGACAAACCAACAAACCCAAAAACAAACACTCGCATTTATAATATTACTAGCTGATGCCCGCGACTTCGTCCGCATGGATTTAGTTTTTAAAAATCCCGCGGGAACTCTTTAATTATCCGAGATAAAAAGTAGCTCTCCCGGTCTGACGAACCACTACTACATCCATTACTATAACCATGCGAAAAATCGCATCAATCCGCTGTTCTGTTGCGACGTGATTGAAGGACAAACCAACAAACAAACACATTTTCGCATTTATAATATCAGTAATGCTTTATTATAACACTTTTTATAATTGTCAAATTTTTTACCATACTTAACCAAAGACAAAATTACGTTTAGCTGTCATTTACGTTTTGTTATTCCACTGTCATTTGCGTTTTGTTATTCCATGTCAGTAGCGTTTTTGTTATACCACGTTTTATAGTGACTTGACGGAAACGCGGTCGAACGGGATAAAAAGTATCCTATGTCCGTCTCCTGGTTCTAAGCTACCTCTCCACCAATTATCAGCCAAATCGGTTCATCCGTTCTTGAGTTATAAATAGTGTAACTAACACCACTTTCTTTTATATATATATAGATTATGATGCGAAAGTTTGTGAGGATGGATGGATGCTTGTTACTCCTTCATGCCACATTAAATGAATCAATTTGACTAGTAGTAGCTCCATTCCAAACAGCCAAATTGATTCATTTAATGTGGCATGAAGGATTAACACATAGTCGACATTTTATCCTGGAAAATTTGAGTTCCCACATCAATAAAAAACCTAAATCACAGAGGAAGTCTAGTCATCTAGTATGAATCATAAATTTAAAAAAAATTATGTTGCTATTAATCTGTAAACTCTATCTTAACTCTGTTTTGTGTACAATAATGAAGTTAACAATCACTTTTGCTGTTACAGAATAACACCTCCCCAAAGAAACGCGATCAAAGTCATGTAGAACAAAATGGTGATGAAACTCGGCCGCGCAAGAGGCCCTGCCTTAACTCTCCATTCCACTGAAAATGTTCCCACATGATTATGTTGTGCTTCAGTTACAGACTTTACCAAGTGTATTGCCATTTTATATTGACTTTTGTATATCACCGTTTTAGGTCAAATTATACAATTCTCGGAACACACTGGTTCTACATTTTTTGGGAACCTGCCTCACAAATTGCTCGATTACTTTCTCAGCTATATGGTTTAACACAAATACTAAATTTTATTATAATTGACAAGTGAAAAAGTATTGGCATCTTAAGGAAAGTTGTGAAAACTATGAAGCTGTGAGAATTGTCTAGGACATATTGACATTGCATTACATGTACAATTGGTACCCTATATAGAGTGAAAAGGAATTTCTAGGCAAGTGCACCAAATCTTAGGCTTCACTTACCAATCAGGTGTGATCACATTTAAGTGCTAGTCTATATAAAAAAATGTGTGACAATATAGCCACATCTTTAGCAAACTTACGAATTTGCAAAAGATGCATTTTATAGGGGAATGTTTTGAAAGCCTAAAAAATATCTTTTTCTTTTTTTTTTGTAATAAAGGGGTAGATATCTATGGTAATTCTAGTAAAATTTGTTTGCAAAATGCTTAAAAAAATCTGTGAAATTTGTCTATGCAGATTTGTAAGTTTGCTGTAGGTAGATGTGATGATATAGTGCGACCAATTGCTTGATGGAGATGTAAGGAATAAACTACGTATAATCTAGTTTTAGACTTGGCGGATGGGTGCTAAGCGAAAAAAAGTGTAAGAATTTTCCGTCACGACCGTTGTTTGTTGTCTTCGTTTATTACACACGTTCCGTCATAGCTTTGGTGGCGTAGCGGCTAAATGAAGGAGTGACTATCTATTGGTTCGGGGTTCGAATCCTGACTTCAGATTTTTTAGATTATTATTTTTGTTATTAAAAGGAACTTCGTTCCAACGGAGTGTTCCACGACACTCACGCAACACTTTCTTAAAAGTTACACAAAGTGGTTTCTTGCGAAAAGACGCTTAGCACAGTGCATAGGATGTTCTTACAGCACTTACAATGATATTCAAAATTCAAAATTATTTATTTCATGTAGGCCAACCTGTGGCTCTTATGACACGTCAAGATTCTACCACCGGTTCGGAAAGCGGATTCTGCTGAGAAGAGCCGGCAAGAAACTCAGCAGTTGCTCTTTTCAAAATAATCATTTTACAATATTAATAAGTACCTAGCTATTACATTGTAATAAGTTTTTATACTATCTTGTGGGCAGCTGGATGCCAAGCTGATTTAACCTGTGCATCTTTGTTAGAATAGAATATGACATTTCCACAAAACGTACTACAATTCAATTCATGTCAAAGACGGGCAGACAGAAAGTAGCCCCATTCCCGCCGGCGGCAGCCGTTCACCGTACCGTGCCACATATAAAAATACAAACTCATCTCAACTCAATTCGTCTTGAGAACGTCTTAAGCGCCCAGCTAAGTCTGCTTTCTGCGATTTGTGTAACTATTAAGTGAAAATTTCACCAAGGTTGAGTAACGTTTAACTGAAGTATATTATTACTGATATTTTGGCAGATTTTCACTACAAAAACTGTCCGAATGCCAATTTATTCCTCGGTTAAATGTAACTGGATTTTGTGAAATTGGCAATTAGACAGAGGAAATTTCACTTCATGGAAAAATAGATTTTACCTACTTGATAATATGGAGTAGTTTGCATGTCACATGACTTAAAGATTTTCTGGATTTTGTGCACCCAGGACAATTGTTATTGTTGCCTAGAGAGTATAGTAAAGCTTAAAAAACTTTAATTTAGGAATAGCAAATTGCGATCGATCATATAATAACAACTTGTTATTATTTAAGAAACTTATCAAAGTGATTGACTTGTATCTACTCTTGTGAATTCAGTTTCGTTTTGTGATGCAACCATAAATTACATGTTATTACTATTGTATCAACATATTTAGCACTACCTACTACAAATAAACAGTTGCTTTGTAATTTCTCTTCTACCTGTTACATTTAAATGTAAACAAGAAGTAAAGATTAAATCATTCCAATTTCCATGGCAAGTATAGAATAATGGTATGGTATAGATATTTCTCATGGGTTATTTATTTTATTATTCTATATGTAAAAATATTATACTTACTAAATAACTTTATTTGTACTAGAAAAAATGATTCAGATTTTAACAGAGGCTTGATGCATTGATTAAAAGTTCAGTATTTATTGCACATAAATGTATTAAGTATATAAATCATTTTCATTTTCATGTAATTAAATATATTTACCTACATACTTACCTAATATTTTGTTAGGTCAGAAAAATAGATGTTGCCTGAACAATTTTTTACTGCAAGACTAGATTTTCGAAAAAGTTACAATAATTCTTCTTGTGTAAACAATTTTTTCCGCCATCCAGCTATCATATTCATTAATCATTATTACAATATCATTTAAATAGATTTGTTTGAGCACCTCCCACCTATCTTCAATACCCTGCCCGTGCTCCTCACCAACCTTCCAAACCCTCGATCATCATATCTCATCATTTGTCAGAATTTAAATAGTGATAATCTGTAATTTATTTTCAGAGATTAATACTTGCACGTTTTTTAGAATTAAATAAATTAGGTAGGTACCCACTTATTTAAGTATTTTTTACTCAAAATAAATGTGATGAGTCTTTTCAATAAGTCGGCCGACATGGGTTAATTGAAAAATATGTTGTAGCAACATTGTGAAAGATTCATCAATGAATCAGTTTGATAATGTAAGTAGGTAGGGTACTAAACTAACTACATAAAATTAATCTGATTTTAATTAAAAATAAACTGCACATATTAATGTGCAATGGAAAGGTGGAATAAATGGAAAAAGTAGGTAACCCATGTAAGTGAACAGACTTGACTTGAATACAGGCTGTGAACATAGTTCACACTTGATCTGAGGGTTTTTAGGGTTCTGTGCCAAAAATGGAACCCTTATGGTGAGACTTTCTCCGTCCGTCCGTCCGTCACAGTCGACTATTTTAGTAACTTATTTTTAGTTTAATTAAAATTTGGAAAAAGGAAGATACGGAACGGAAAAAATAGCAATTTTAGTTAGTGTTTTCTAATTAAGTAAATAAAGCTTTATTTTTTAGTTTTGTCGTATGGAATAATGTTTTTAGATAGCTGTAGCTTTTAGGATGACACCAGATGAAACGATATTTTTAATATAGTCAAATACCCTATTATGGTCAATAGAGGTTTATGTATATTTTACAGGAAAAATAAAACCAACGCTCTACGATAGTTTTTTGATATTAACAAAAAAAAACCTCTACAAACAAAATTAACGATTAATAAAAACAAAGAAAAAAATATGCATAAGCAAATTAACATAAGATTGTTTTACTTGAATACTTTACTTCTGGACTACGGAACCCTCAGTGTGCGAGTCCGACTTGTACTTGGTCAGGTTTTTTAATTTTGTGACTTTATAGGTACTCAAAAATAAGTTAAAACAAGCAATAGGGGTTACTTTATACTTTTGCAGCTCGGATCTAACCTGTAGTGCTATTCAGTTTTTAATTAAAACACAATGATAAATATATTTTAATGAATATACTTAAGTAGTTTTATTTGTTTTCCTGATATAAGAGAGAATTCCAGTGATCTCACTTTATTGGGTTGTTAGATTGATAAATAGGGGTTACCACTTATCAAGCTGCACATTACACACACTATACGAACTATTTAATTTATTAATATTTTAAAAACCGCTCAACCGATTTTGGTAAAATTTATATGGGACTACCTGGGAAGTATGCCCTTTAAAACAAAAAAATAATTTTTCAAATTCACACGTCTTCGAGTAATCAGTGTACGTAAGATAAAATAAAGATTCCAACAAATTGAGAACCTCCTTTTTGAAGTTGGATAAAAAAGATCTTTAAATCAGTTCTATGGCTATTTATAGGTAGCTATTGACATACATAATTATTGTTTGTGAATAGTGGTAGAGAAAAATAAAACTACAGAATTAGAAAGGAAAATAATTTTATTCTAAACAATTATACTTATTTCACAATTTGCAGAATTGATCCACAAGCTGCATTGTTGAATTTTCAAGGGTACCTAATGGAATCTTTCACTTAAATGTTAATAGTGTTATCTTACTTAAATACCTAAAACACCAAATGCTAGAACAAGATATCTATAGGCCATAGATTTAATAGGAGCATAACTTGGGGTGAAACTAAATATATAGTATTTAAAGTTTGCCCAACATTGCATTATTAAATTTTAATGTATAAATACTGCACAACTTTCAAATTGTTGCCACAATAAGTACCCTCCTAGCATTATCTATAGACCTTTAACAAAGGTTTACTATATGAATAGTAAGACAAATATATTAAGAGTCAATATGAATACAATTTTTTGTATTCTTTCTGTTGATGTTTCGATTCAATACAACTTGTCATAGGGTCAAGCATAATTAATATTATAGTAATTACATCAGTGTAAACCAAGATTTAAAAAAAACTTCCTATCTAGTCTGTGATTCACAAGATTTAAAATATTTTATAATAAAAAGGAAATGCTAATTCAATCAATGATAAGTTTGCTTTAAAATTAAGTTTAAAATCTTTTAGCTCTGAAATAATAATTTTAGACTAACATTTTTATAAAAATGTCTCAATTATAATGAACAATTTAATCTTTAGCGGGCACTTCGATGACTCGTGGCTTGTCAATGATGCGGGCAGTGCGGTTGCCCTTCTCAACAATGCCAATGATCCAGGCTTGGTAGCCCTCCTGCTTCTCAATGTCTTTGCAGTACGCCGCAGCCTGCTCACGGGGCAAGCAGATCAGCAGGCCACCTGAAGTCTCTGGTGCATGTCCTTGTAATAGCTGGAACATATTGCCACAGGCCTTAGCCACCGCTGCCATCTTTGCAATCACTGGCAAGTTATGGATCACGAATGACACCTCATTCTTTTGGTGTGATGCTAAATTCTGAGCATGTCCAAGGAGGCCAAATCCAGTTACATCAGTGGAGCCATGAGCATTGTACTTGTGCATAAGCCGGGCTGCAATCCGGTTGAGTCTACTCATGGAATCCATCGCACGATGGTAAGCTCTTCTCACATCTTCTTCTGACACAACCAATTTAATTCTATTCCATCGTTCGGGCTGATCAAGCCATTGATGAGCGTTTACAGCAACTTGAGTGCCGAGAGGCTTGGTTAGAACTAAAACATCACCCATAACAGCATTATCGGGTACAATATATTCATTCGGCTGGCAAATAGTTGTAGCAACCCCCCCAATAGTGCACCAGGGATTGATCACAGTTTGCCCACCCGTCACAGACGTGCCTGCTTCAAGTGCAGAATCCTTGAAGCCTCGCATGATGAGAGGAATAACTACGTCTCGCTCCTTTTCAGTCATCTTGGTAGATACTCCAAGCAGCATCAACATATTGTCACATTCAGTCACACCCATAGCGTATAAATCGCTAAGTACATTGGCACACGCAATCTTACCCATCATATAGGGATCGTCAACTAAAGGGTAGAAAAAGTCAGTAGTTTGTACCAAACAAAGCCCTCCGTGTCTCAGCGGCGTCACTGAACAGTCCAAACCGATTCCGATGCGCGGGATAGCCACATGCATAAACTGGTCTTGATCCTGCTGGGAATAGTCCTGCTGCAGCGACTCGACGAGCTTGGAGAGGACATCTTGAGGAACTTTACAACTTCTTCCTTTGAGATCGGCGAATCTCGTCAAGCGAAAACTAGCTTCCAAGTCGTGCGCTACAGGGTCGAATGGCCGACGGAGAGCCAAAGCATTGGGGTTACCGGCCATTTCTAGTTGCGCTGAAGACAGTGAATCTTGCGCTACACTAGAATGATACGACATATTACACAGAAACAAAACAATACTATGATTCGCTTTCGGGTAAGTTTGATGAAAATACCGAAACCCAACACGCCGCCAAGTGACGCTTGCAAAATGGCGTCTCCTTTACAAGGAGAAAATGGCAGCTCAAACTTCATTCGAATAGTGAATTTCTATTGGTTCCTACGATACGTAAACAAAGAAACCTGTTTGATCATTGGCTAATACTATCAAGATGAATGAAATTTGCAATGAGAACGCACTTGTGCAATAAAATTCTATGTTTTTGTTTAAAAAAAAGATTACTATAGACTTTTCTTGCAATAGCACGAATTTTCAAAATAAAATTAATCTACAGATTTTTTCAGATTTTTTAGTACTTAATTTCTTTAAAAAAAAATACAGGTTTTTTAAACTCTTTCACTTCAGAGATATGCGGGTAACAATGGTATAGCAGCGCGGGTGGCAGTTTTTTTTAATTTTTAATATTAAATACTCTTTAGAAAGTCTTTTTAAAACTAAAAAAGTAAAAAGTAAGTTGAAAAGTACTGCTTTCTTTAGGGATGAATAGGAGACTGATTTTTAAACGATATTTTTGCTATGGATTTTATACAATATGATTTCAATATGAATAATTTTAGAAGATCGACATGCATAAAATCAAAAATGGATAAAATAAACCACATTTTGTAGAAACTATTGAACTAATGAAATGGATTTTTTTTGAAACGGAGAAACTTATTTTGTAATGGTGGAATCGGGATTTGAAGAAACGGAATTTTGGAAAGGATCAGAAAAACTAAGGACTATGGCTCAAACGCTCGACGCGCGGAGCCACCATATTATTATACTCTTTGGGAGCCACTAAACAAACGAAGAAGAAGAAGAATAAATAAGATTAATTTTTTACCACTTTCCCAAAATAGTACCTCTTGGCTGATCATAGATAAAGTTACAATGTAGAATTTTATGAAAGGCCTTATAGAACTAGAATCGAAGCCACAAAAAATTGAAAAAAAAAGTATTAGACAATTTGACTATTGGCCACTCTCTCTCATTGCTCATTGACTTGACAGACCCTGACCAATCATATGACTGAAACAACTTTTCTAGTTGGCGTAAAAAAATACGTCACAAAATGTAATTGGTCACTGGCATGTAAGGCGGTTATTTTCTGTGGCTATTTTTTTTAAACTTGTTTTTGACCGTCGAATGTCGTTCCGCTCGTTCCGTAATTATTCTAAAGTTTAAATTCCTGTTTTTTATGATTTCAGACTAAATAACTCTGATAAAAATTATTACTTATTATCATGCTATTGTTTTTATAGTTCGGAATGGAATTGTTAAAGTGGAAAAAGGTGGAAAATGAAGCGGGCTATCCATGTTATATTGAGTGAGTAAAACAACTTTCACTAGTAGAATGTCTTCATTTCCATAAATAATTTGTTTTAATTCCCAAGCTAATTTTTAGAAATTGATTTTATACTGATCAATTCCTATTATAGTTTTAACACACGGTATTTGATCATTAGTTACGAGTAAGGTATATTAATTAATTATCAATTATTTAATGTCTTCTGTTTTAGTGAAACAAATGGCCAACAATTCTATGATCATCCTCAGTTTAGACATATATTGAAAAGTTTGGATGAATACGATGACATCAAATACAGTGCTTATAGAATTGCATTCAAATTATTTGCCTTACAAAAAAGTTTGAAAGGTGAGTTGTTTTTCTTAGCATGAATACAAAACTGTGAATCCTAAAGGCTAAGGCATCAGTTACACCAGAAGAGTTTTTTTGAAAGCTACCCAACTAGCAAAACTTATCATAAAAATGCTTATAAGGCAAAAAGAAATGTCTTATAAGAGCCATATTGTCGTTAATAAGGGTGGGTTTGGGGCAACTTATAAAGTAAATCAACTATATAAGTGCCTATATAGTTGATATATATGCCTAAGTACTATAAGTGTCAAATTGTAAGTACTCCATTGTAAGCTAATATTCTTATATGTATTTTAATACTGCTAGCAGTAAGTTAGCATAAGTAAAGATGAATGTAATCTCCTAAAGACATTTGACGGCCTAAAGTGTGTGTGAACAAGTGTAAATTATTTTTACTTTTTTAATAAATAAATCATCATCAGAGGTCGGAATTAGGTAGAGTTATTTATGTACTTGCATCGAAATGTTGATATTAATGTGGACCTTCCCGGGATTTCTAATGGACAATCCCGTGTGGCCAACAATATTGCAACTAAATAATAGTAAGAACGTCAGAGATAGACAAATAAAACAACGATAATTAACATACAATTTTTATTAGTTTACATTAATTCACTATACAAATTATTGATAGTCTTAAGCAAATTCTCATACGCATATTTCACCTTTTTTATTTTCTGCAGTAGCATTTGAAATCATTGTTACTTTATTGTGATTGTATCAAAGAACATCTTAAGTTAAACAATACCGATTTTGATAACAATACAAGAAAACGTTCTACATAGGGAAAATCTATTTTAAAGGAAATTTAATAAAAATATGAACAAGAAACTTACCAAGTATATCACCAATTTCAAATATCCAATCATCCAATACAGTAAGGCCAAATCAAAGTCCGTTAATGTGTGCCGAAATAGTCGTATTAAGTAGAGTCCAGAATCCAGTAAATGAGCCAGGGTCAAACAGGATTCACCACACAAAGCACAATAGGAAACAAGTGAGCGCATTCGACGAACCGAGGTAAGCGAATGAGCTGAGTGAATGAGTAAACCGATTCATTGCTAATAGATAGTTTGAATGCAGTAGAAAGAGACACTAGTACATTACGTTAAGCGGGGAGTGCTCCGCATTTGCGCTATTGCATTCTTTTGTTCTCACAAGCTATGTTGTGCGAACTACAAATGTGGCAACATCGCGCGTATTGGTATTTTGCAACTTTGGACATCCGATGTCATTGATGTAAGTTTGGCAACGTCGTGCGTGCAGTAGTTAAAATTGTCTAAAAGTAAATAACTTTTTATTTAAAAAATCACGGGATTTTTTCTGCTCTTTAAAATTAATCTCGGGATTTGAGGCATATCCACTTTATTCTTTCGCTGTATGAAATCAGTGTAAGTACATGAATAACTCTACCTAATTCCGACCTCTGATCATCATCATCATCAACCCATCATCAGTTCACTACTGAGCGAGGTCTCCTTTCAGAGAAGGGTTAGAGAAGGAGAGTTAGGGAAGAATAAATAAATATTTTTATTAAATTATAAATTATAAATATTTCATATCATTCATTCATTCAACTGCGACTACACCAAAGTATAATAACTTTGTATAACTTTGTATATAACTAATAATAATGTGTGTAATAAACGAAGGACACAAGTGTTGTGATGGATAATATTTACACTTTTTTTCGGTTAGCCTCCATCTACCAAATTTTCCGTAAAGGAACTTCAAAAGGAATTCCAAAAGGGTGTCCCCATACAAAAAAAGTGACATTCAGCATTTTTGTTTGACCTTAACAATTGCAGTTACAAAAGTGCAGAACCCTTTGTGAGCAAGTCTGACTCATACTTGGCTGGTTTTTTATTTTCAGTGCCCCCACTACGAATAAGTTCAGGTGTATTTGCTCGCCACCAGCTAAGCTTATCAGAGAGCAGCTTATCTCTGGATACTGCTGAGCTGGAAGCTGTACTAGCTGATATTTATTTTGCTGCAGAGAAGGAGGGACTCTTCAATGGTGATGTTGACCTAGCAGTGGATCTGTTGATCAACTTGTTGCTCAATGTGTATGACGAGTGAGTTATTTGGAAATTTTTAGAAATACTTGCTAAATTAAATTGGAATTTGTCCACATAGTCTTGCTATGAAATTTTTTTTTATCTCTGGGATGAGGAAAATTCTCAGATGCCTCATAGGTATGCCCAACTCCATTGGGAATGTTGCCCAGCCTATGGACTAAAACTTCCCTCTTCTTCGCTCAATCTTCCAGGTACCAGCAGTTTACATATTGATGATGAAGTGTCAATACCTTCTAATTTCCAAAATCAACTTAATACACAAAGAAATTGCTCAAATTGTTGAATTTGATTATTGATTAAAAAAAAGTGTGGTGGTAGAGAATGATGAGAATAGCAGAACCAGAAAGATATTTTCACTTCACCGTTGATATGACATGTGGCTTCTTTTAGGCAGTCTCTTTTTGCCTGTCCTACTTATCTTCTGTTCCTTTCTGACAACTCCAAATGTAATGTTATCCTTTTACACAGGGAACATTGTGAAAAGAATAGCACTATTTTTAAATCTGTCAATTTAGTGTTTGCATTGAAACCAATAAGTACCTAAACCTTTATAGCTATTTATGCAACTGCATCGTAATGAGGGTCATTTTAATTCGAGTGCTGTTTTTTGATATGAGGCTTGCCGAGTATCAAAATAGGATAGTACGAGAATTAAAATGACTAATTACGTTCAGTTGCATATAAGATTTTATCTACGACAAGGAAAATAAAATCATTAACAAAATACGCCGTAGGCTCAATAAAGTAACAAAAAGTAATACCGTAAGCCGCCACCAGCCGCCTGTGGCGCCTCTGTCAACGAAAAGTAACTCCGTAAGCCGCCACCAGCCGCCTGTGGCGCCTCTGTCGTATGAACGGTACAAAAGTGCCAGAACTCAGAGCCTTAACTTTAGGTATCCTATTTTAAGAAGATAACCATTTCGATTCAGCTCCCATACAACGAGCTGCATCGAAATGAGAAGCAAAACCGAAAGAGGGTTCATTTCGATTCAGCTTTCAAATTCGAAATTGGAACTTTTCGATGTTAGAGTAGATAAAAAAATAAAGAGCTTTAGAATAGAAAGTGCTTTCAAATTGTCAAGTGAATCTACCACTGCACTGGTCGGAATGCTGTTCCTCTAAAACATTTAGTTGCATTTGAACCTTTCTATTTATTTATTTATTTATTACAAAACAAGTTGCAACCAAAACATAGACAAAATAATATAACAGTATTAAGTTACTTTAACCATTGAGTCTACAGAAATGATAATTATAATTAAACAGTTAACATACATATTTAAAATTTAAAAGTGCAGTTCTGAAATAAATAATGTTTGTCTAAAACTATATACAAGGTGAGATACTTCTTCAAAACTCAAAAAAGGAATTAGATACAGTTGTCAAAAATATAAATCAAAGTAAATATACCAATTGTTACAGAGAAAGAAAATCGTCAATACGTGTTTTAGCCGCCAAAACCCTGCTAATATTGTTGAGTGAGGAATCAATAGCAGAGAAATGGCAGGCCCTGGCCAACTGCTGCGCGGATCACAACGGCTGTGTGTCGCCCAGGAGGCTGGCTGCGCTCTTGTTGCACGTCACAGCCTTGCCCAAGTATCTGGGATGTCAGTGCGATCACTTGCAGAGTGACGTGGATTCCTGTTTTGCTAAGGTAATAGAAATATTTTGGAATGTAGTTCCTTATCGCGCGGTGCGGAAGGGGGCTAGACGGAAAAAATTAACACAAAATTGAACCGACACTTTTTTGAATGTGAATTTAGCATTGTGTTCATTATTTTCACAGTACAATATAAGATCTCGGTAAAGTATATATAGGTATAACTTAAAAATAAGAAAAATTCCACATGTAGAAATTATTTAAAATAAAATTGAAAATGGAAAATTCGGTCTGTCGAGCTGGGATTCGAACCATCGACCTTTGGCTGTTTGGAGACTGTGGAAACCACAAGGCTACCGAGATCTAATATTGTAGTGTGAAAATGTTGAACACAATGCCAAATTAATTAATCGAAAGGAACTTCGTTCCATCCGGATGTCCCTTGACACCTCTCAAGTATTTTTTATTCAAATAAACTTTTTTATAAGTGCTTTTGAATCGTCGATTAGTCTACCACTGGTTCGGAATGCCCTTCCTGCCGAGAAGAACCAGCAAGAAACTCTGCGGTTGCTCTTTTCAAAACAAGTTTACAATACAATAGATACTTTGCTATGTATGCAGTGTCTTCCACAATGAGGGGAAGTTCCACGAAAGCAAACCTTACAATTCAATGCATGTTAGGATGGGCAGACAGAAAGTAGCCCTATTCCCGCCGGTGGAACCTGTTCACGAGCATGACGCGTGACCCAGCCGTTGCGTCGCTCAACCATATTTGAGGGATCGTAACAACCCGCATCACACGACACCACCACAGAAATGTTTAAAGAGTGCATGACATACTTAGGCTACCCATTAACATCATTGAATTCAATACTAATATTCAAATACTCATTTTAAGACATGACAGTGCATTTTTTGTAATAGTAATATGTAGTAGAAATATACGTTAACTGTTTTGTTAGTCTAGTCTTCACTAAGCATTATCAATAAAGCGCTCGCACTTAGAATAGCACAGACATACAATGAACACTTTGGCAACACAGATATTCTTGCCACTCGAGTAAACCAGAAATTTAAAATTAATACTTTAGCATATTGAGAAGCATTTGATAATAATTAATTATGTTCTTTCCTCTTTTAGTTCGTTTTTTTTTCTTTCCTTTTTAATTTTGTATCTTAATCATGTAATTTTTTTTTTGTAATTTGTGGACAGTGGTGTGGAATTTGCAATAAATGATGTATTATAGTATTCTAAAGCAAGTTTTGTAAGTGCATTACTGTTGGTTGTCGCTTAAATAAAATAAAATAAAATTATCGCTGCCCTACTATGTGGGGTCTGCTTTTTGACATACTGTTGCCCACTTTGCCCGATCTCGTGCTGTTTACAGTTTATTGGCTCTCATATCGAAGCTTACGGGATTTACCCAGCTCTTTCTTGGATGGCCGCAAGCTCAGGGACGCCAAGGTTGAGACGTAAGAGATACCTAAGAGACGCGACTTTGTGATCATTAGTCAAGTGGCTAACTTATTCACATGCATTTGTACTTGTACCCTATCATGAATACTGGGATTATCTCCGTTTTTAGGGTTCCGTACCCAAAGGGTACCAACGGGACCCTATTACTAAGCCTACGCTGTCCGTCCGTCCGTCCGTCCGTCTGTCAGCGGGCTGTATCTCGTAAACCGTAATAGATAGACAGATGAAATTTTCACACATTATGTATTTCTATTGCCGCTATAACAACAAATAATAAAAATTAAATTAAAAAAATTAAATTAAAATATTTACATGGGTACATGGAATTTTTTTTTTAACGGAACCCTAAAAGAGCGAGGCCCGACTCGCACTTGGCCGATTTTTTTTTTCTACGGTGCAGTAGGCGGGAAAACATCTTAATTAGATATTGGTTATGGCGGCTTTGGCTTTTATAAGATACCCGATTCTGTAACTCAGTGCCTATCAATAAAATAGCCACTGACCATTTTTTTTTACCCATTGAAGGTTTGTTATAAAATAAAAATAACATTTTCCTAGCAAACCTTCAATGGATAAAAAAAATGGTCAGTGGCTATTTTTTTGATAGGCACTGAGTTAGAGAATAGGGGGCTGTACATGTAAAAGCCTGTGTTACATTAGTATAGGTAGCGGCACGAAAGTCTAGCGGTGACCGTTATTGCGCAGAAGTCGAAAATAAGGTATCATGGCGCTGATTGGCTCTCCAGTCGCATTCCGGCCGTTGTCATTGGTTGCGCTACAGTACCCCATGCGCAGCTATTTTGTTCAGCGCTAGACTTTCGTGCCGCGACCTATATTTACAACCGCTTTTAGTTAGTTATAAAATAATGTGGTCTTACTGTACTTTAAAAACTTAGACCAAAATTATGTCTTTATGGTATAGAATGCAGGCATGCTTGGCGTGTCTGCTCAAGCAGTAGCAGAATGGGGGGCGCAAAGCTGTTCCAGCACTCGATGGCTCAGTGTTGTGCAGCGAGTAGTGGAGAGTAGGAACGTTTCTAACGCAAGCGCGGGCTGCAGTGCGTGTGGACAACCCCTTATACAGGTAGGCACCTAAAGTGTCTTGCAATAATTGCCTCATTGGTCTAGTAGTTAGCATGTTCGACTGCAGATGAAGAAGTCCCATATTCGATTCCCAGGTCGGACTAAAGGTCAAGATTTCTTGACCTTTAGTTCACTTCCTAAGTCACTTCAGCTTACTTCCTAAGGGCTGGGCCAGTACTGATAATTTTATCAGGACTGGCCTGGCCCTTAGGAAGTAGGCAGAGTGTCACCCCAAGGTGTCTCACCAGATTATGAGAGTTATGAGAGTGAGGGAATTGAGAGTGAATCTTTGTTTGCACACTTGTGTACTATTATATCAATCGCGCAGATTACTAATATCTGAAGATTTTCCACTGAGGCCGGATGCCGGAGGACATTATTGTTAGTTATTAGTTCATAGATCTAGATATAAACATATACAAGACCGAAAATTGCTTCCTTTTATGTTCTAGGAGTAGCTACGACAAAAGGGCAACAGGGGTTTAAATTCAAATTCAAATCTATTTATTTCACGTAGGCCAACCTGTGGCTCTTATGACAAGTCATTAATCTACCACCGGTTCAGAAAGCGGATTCTGCTGAGAAGAGTCGGCAAGAAACTCAGCAGTTGCTCTTTTCAAAATAATCATTTTACAATATTATTATGAAGCTATTTGTAATAAGTTTTTAATACTCATCATGTGGGCAGCTGGATGCCAAGCCCATTTAAACTATGCAACTTTGTTAGTTTATAATTGAACTATTGACCTTGTCTTTATCAATCAGCACATTGAACTATGAATATTATGTCCTAACAAGCTATACATTAGGAAAAATTAAACCGACTTCAATATACTGAAATAGAGGAGAATAATTGAAAAGGGAAAGTGGCCATATCTTAAAAACTACTGAACCGATTTTGATGAAGTCTTTACTGTACCCTAAGTTAAAGGAAATGTAAGCAAATAAAAAAAGAATGATCGCAAACCGATTAATAGTTCTGAAGAAATGCGTGGACAAACATATACACATAAATATACATAGATACACCAATAAAATTTTATATATTTTTGGCTGTTTGGAAGCCCTAAAAGAATTATTATATGGAAATATTTTGCAGTTCCAATAATATTACATACATATGTGTCGAATTGATGACTTTTTTTTGAAGTTGTTTACAAATTATGATATTTTTTGGCCAGCAGCTTGAACATTTGTTCAGTTTGATTGTTTATTGAATTTTCAGGTGCTGAGATTCAAATGTGCGAAGTGTAACAACGTTTACTTCTGTGAAAAGTGTTATTTATATGACAAAGATTTGTCTGGTGTAGCCAGTCATAAGAAGACACATTTAGTGCAAGAAGTTATAGATGGAGAGGTATGATTATATTTTTGTACCCTTTTTACAAGCTTTTGTTTAACTTGCAATGTTTGTTTGGGTCAAATCTTGCAAGATGAATTAGATCCACTTCCCGGTTTCTGATCAAGCTGAAATTTTGCATGTATGTGTAAATCGGATGACCATGCAATATTATTGTGACATGGAGCTGATCTGATGATGGAGACGGAAGATGGCTATCGGAACTCTGTAATAAAATGACGTAACCCCATCGAGTTTGGGCTCGTTTGATTCGTCATAACAAGTACTCTGATCCTAGATGATATCCAGAGTCTAATGATGTAGCTACTAAAAGCTTGCATTTAAAAATAAAATTTTTAATTTACACTTGTATTTTTTATACTTGTAGGGTAAAAGTTTTTCTTCTTTTTAGTTTATATTTCCCCTTTATGCCAATTTGAGATTTATAGTCTCCTAACTCCTACAGTGAAAAGTTCACAGATTTTTAGAATGAAACAATAATGTTGTTTTCTTTTTATATTTCCATTTTTTGCCAACTTGTGGCTGATATTCACCTAATTCTTACAATGACCAATAAAGTCGCAGATTTTAAAATTATCAACAATGAGATAAATCTCTAGAATAGATTCAAAAAGTTGTAGTTTTAATATTGGAGGAACTTTCTGTATGCATTAAAGTTTTTTATTCTCTCAGCAGAATCAGCTTTCCGAACCGGTGCAGGTGGTAGATTCATGACTTGTCATAAGTGCTAAAATCCTTCCTTAGGATGCAAGTTATCTCTTTGCCAAAATTTGTCAAAATTGGTTCAACCGTTTAGATGTGATAACTTAAAAAGGTGACAGTTTTCGCATTTAGCATAGATAAGAATCTGTTATTATGTTTTTTTAAGATTAAACCCGCCGAATGCCTAGGCTTTATGAAAGGCATGAAAAGATTTTTCTTCTGTACGAAAAATAGAAAGAAAAAAGCTATTAAAAAGGACAAAAAGAACAAACAAACAAGACAAGGCCCTGTGAAAAAGACAGAAAAGCCGGTGATATTTACCTCCACTGTAAGCAAGGCGTCCGGAAATAAGGCTAGCAATCCTGCTATGACCCTACAGGATATTATTACTAATATGGAAAATGACACTAAGTAAGTATCACTAAATATTATCGAAACAAAGTCCCCCGCCGCGTCTGTCTGTCTATTAGCGATAAACTCAAAAACTATTGAAAGGATTTTCATGCGGTTTTTGCCAATAGATAGGGTGGTTCATGAGGAAAGTTTTAGTGTATAATTTAAGGTTTTGTGTAAATTGTTTGAAATATGACGATAACTGTTGAAAGTGTCTGAAAAAGTTAAGCTGCCTGGGAGTTTTAATCGAAAACGCTGCCAATTCCTTTGAGATATAACAAATAATGTATGGTTATTTTATGGTGGGATAGGTCTATACATAAAAGTCCGCGATGGCATATCTGTCTATCTTTTAAGGATAGCTTACTATGCCCATTTTAAAACATGGTCACATACAATTAGAAATCTATTTAGACGGATACTTTATTAATCCTTATCGACTTAAATACGTTAGTTACCTTAAGCAATTCATGCACATTATGGTAATCCTTTACCGCATATAATTTAAATGAATATCTTAGGAGTTATCGCAAAATAAAAACGAACGCGCGCGAAAATAAATCCACATATTCGACGCAACAAGCTGATGCGACGACAGAAAAACATCTAGGCATTTATGCCCTACTACCCGTGCGAAGCCGGGGCGGGTCGCTAGTTAATAATAATCATGTACAATGTTCGAAAGTATCACATCATCAACATCAGCAACCCATCAACTGCTCACTACAGAGCGCAGGTCTCTTCTCAGAGAAGGGATATAGGCCATAGTCCACCACGCTGGCCCAATGCGAATTGGCGGACACCTTCAAGAACATTATGAAGAACTCTCAGGTGTGCAGGTTTCCTCACGATGTTTTCCTTCACTGTTGAAGCAAGTGATATTTAATTGCTTAAACACACTTGACACCGAAAAGTCAGAGGTGCGTACCCGGGGTCGAACCTGCGACCCGAATAGGAGACCACAGTCCTAACCACTGGGCTATCACTGCTTCAAGTATCTACACAGTAGTAAATAAAATGCCATGTTTAAGGGCCCTAAAAGATCTGATGGATCAGCTAGAAACAGCAACTAAAGCCGGCGACGAGCAGCTGAAAGGCAAGGCTGAAGTGTATTACAACCAGATATCCGTACAAATTGCGAGGCTGAAAATTTTGAAGGTAACTTTTAATCATTTGATGAGTGACGTCACTGTATAAACTTTGATAGGGTGTCAAGAAGGAGGCGTTTAAATCTTCCGAAACTGATCGCAATCACTACTGGCTACTAATATTATAAACTAGCTGATGCCCGCGACTTCGTCCGCGTGGATTTAGTTTTTAAAATCCCTCGGGAACTCTAGCCTATGTCACTCTCCAGGTCCTCAACTATACCCATACAAAAAATCACGTCGATCCGTAGCCCTGTTGCGGCGTTATTGAAGGACAAACCAACAAAGAAACACACTTTCGCATTTATAATATTAGTAAGGATGCATTAATAATGGAGCAACTGATCGGATTTTATCCCGGAAAAACGGAGCTCCCGCAGGATTTTTAAAACATAACTACACGCGGGCGAAGTCGATGGCAAAAGCTAGTTTATAATATTAATAAGGATGCGAAAGTTGATTAGTCTTTAAATCACGCAGCAACGGAGCAACAGATGGACTTGATTTTTTGCATCAGTATAATTGAGAACCTGGAGAATAATAGGCTACTTTTCATGCCACAGAATTTTGAAAAATCGTACTTAACACAAGTGAAGTTGCAGGCAAAAGCTAGTTATAATTAATATTTTTTTTATGTAATATAAACATTGAGTGAAATATTTTACTTTTATGGTATTCTCTATGAATTTATAATCTTCTCTTTCTTCTCGACAAAGGTATCTTGCATGGACTCCCACAGGTCTCGGTCTTGCGCCGCCTGTATCTAGTGCTCCCTGCGACTCGTTTGATGTCGTCGGTCCACCTGGTGGGGGGTCTGCCAACACTGCGCTTCCCGGTGCGGGGTCGCCACTCCAGCACCTTGGGACCCCAACGACCATCAGCTCTTCGAACTATGTGAATTTAAATTATCAATTAAAAAAAATCTTATTTCAGGACAACTTCCTAAACCCGGAAAACTTCCCACCCCAAAGCAAAACGGAAAAAACAGAGCGACCTCAAGCATTTGACCTGTTCAGCCCCATACCAATAGTGGGCGAAAAACAATCTAAAGTTACAGAAAACACCAAAACACAGCCGAGAGTTCTTAGCTTGGACTCTGGAAATTTCTCAGTGACTGATAAGCCTGACAGTCAGAACTTATTGACCATGTCTGGAGATGCGCTCAAGCCAGTTGTCGTTCATGCAACTTCGGATACCGTTTCCACTGTGTCTATGAATGATATGAGCAATTGGTATAACGGTAAGTTAAACTTTTTAATGGAATTTCACTAGAGAAAAAACAATATTGAATAAATTAACCTATTCCAAATAAATAATCTGTCTATGATTTAAAAATAACTTGTATTTAACTCATTATTTGAATGTTTCTTTTTTACTGAACCGATTTTCATAGGATTTTCACAGGCAGAAACGAAGTCCTTTATGATTTTGTTTTTTTGTTTGAATTGATTTTGATGAAATTGGAAACAGTTAAATGACACCCCAGAGATAGTTTGCATCCTAGAGACAGGTTGCATTCTAGAGATAGTTTGCATCCTAGAAATAGCTGGAATCCTTGAGATAACTTGCATCTTAGAGATAGCTGGAAACCTAGAGATAGCTTGCATCCTAGAAGTGGCTGGAATCCTAGAGATACCTTGCATCATAGAAATAGCTGGAATCCTAGAGATAGCTTGCATCCTAGAAATAGCTGGAATCCCACAGAAGGAAAAGTGTAGTTGATTAATTATTACAGAGACGGAACCAACGGCCAATAAACTTAACGCCGCTAAGTCAAAACTGGAGAGCAACCACAGTATAACGGCGACGGAGAAGCGGTTCGCTGCAGACACTCGTTCCGTTGAGAACAGTAACGACAAGATGAGGGAACTGAATGCAGACCTAGACACAGTGTTAGACAGGCTGCAGCAAATACTCACTAACAATTTCGCTATGGATGGTAAGTTAATCATCATCATCAGCATTAGCAACCCATCAACAGCTCACTACTGAGCGCAGGTCTCCTCTCAGAGAAGAGTTATAGGCCAGAGTCCACCACGCTGGCCCAATGCGAATTGGTGGACTTCACACACCTTCGAGAACATTATGGAGAACTCTCAGGTGTGCAGGTTTCCTCACGATGTTTTCCTTCACTGTTGAAGCAAGTGATAGTTAATTGCTTAAACGCACTTGACTCCGATGGTAAGTTACCTTGGTATATTTAATACAATAATATGGTAGTGGTACAATTTTTGTACTAGTGACTTATTAGACTAGTGGCTTGTTCAGCTGCAGAGCACGAATCAGACTATCTATAGAATAGACTTATCTCCGAAGTTTACCAATCGAAAAATCTGAAATAATTATGGTCAATAGAGGTTTATGTATATTTTACAGGAAAAATAAAACCAACGCTCTAACTAGCATAGTTTTTTTTTTAATATTTACAATAAACCTCTACAAACAAAGTTAACGATAAATAAGCAAATTAATATAATATTATCGTTTTACTTTTACTTTTGGAGTACGGAACCCTCGGTGCGCGAGTCCGACTCGCACTTGGCCGGCTTTTTTATTCATTTAAAATAACTTTTTTAAATATCTTATAATAATGCCATTTCTCTTTTTTAAATATCTTTCCTAGTCTCGTAATTATAAGCTGTTTTACTGTGACTGTATCTGTATCTTTTTAAAACGATATATACTTTCTATGGAGCGTGTATGGAGCTGCTGAATTGTGACTTCACACTTGAGTAGCGCTCTCTCTGTCTAACAGGAAACTTTAAAGCTCTAACTTATTTGTTTTTGGACCAATTTATTTTCTGCTTATACAAATGTTATTCTTACATGTTACTTTTTCGATTCTAAATAATGAATATCAAGATTTTGACTACAGTCAAATACCCAATTACGCTTACATCGCGTAATGACTAGCCGTACTCAGTGCGGACACATTCATTGGTTTTAGTACTGTGAATACATAATATAACGCGAGACAATTAAAAACGCATGTCGCTTATCTGATGCAGCCGCCCCGATTTGTCTATAGGAGTATGTTAAACCCAGCTTAAAGGTGTGTAAAGTCTGCAAAGCATTGGGTCAATATAGCTCTTTTCTGAGAGGAGACCTAGATACCATCAGTAGCTAACCGTTGATGAGTTGAGCAGTGACAATGGTCGGTGCTGTGGTCTCGTGGTGTCGCAGGTCCGATTCCGGTCACGCACCTCTGAGTCATGTGCGTTTAAGCAATTAAATATCACTCGCTTTAACGGTGAAGGAAAACATCGTGAGGGAACCTGCACGCCTGATAGTTCTACATAATGTTCTAAAAGTGTGAAGTCCGCCAATTCGCATTGGGCCAGTTGTGGACTATGGCCTATAATAATGTGGAATATGGTTTACAAAATACAAATAGTCCCTACCGTCTGCGCTAGGAAAACCTGTGTTGCAGAAGGTAGTTTCTTCCAGGGATGCAATACTCCTGAAGTTATATTATTTTGACATAATTAGGCTAACACTGACTGTCTGTGTGTGGACCAGGTAAAAAGTACACATTATAAAAGTTTGTAGATAGGTAGTTAATTTATTTATTTAATGAGTAAGTGTGTGTGTGTGTGTGTGTGTGTGTGTGTGTGTGTGTTTTTGTGTGTGTGTGTGTGTGTGTGTGTGTGTTTTTGTGTGTGTGTGTGTGTGTGTGTGTGTGTGTGTGTGTGTGTGTGTGTGCGTGTGTGTGTGTGTGTGTGTGTGTGTGTGTGTGCGTGTGTGTGTGTGTTAATGGGTTGCTGATGATGATAATTATTTCATAATATGTTTGTTAGACTCGTGTTTCGACAACACTCAACTCCGGGAGACGGCCAGCGAGATGGAGGGTCTGCTGGGGACGCTGATCCGCGGCGTGGAGCAGCGCGCGACGCTCGGCGCGAGCAACGGACTCGTGTAGTGACGTATGAACACCCAGCAACATCGTAAACTCGCCCAGTATGACGTCACAGGGGCCCCGGTGTTACTTTTCAAGATGAGTTTACGCTTCATACAACTTATGAGGTGATATTATACCTACAATTTATGACGTAATTATGAATTTTCATGTATATAAATAAGAATTTCGCGTCGGACCGGCACGTAAGCTCACAGAATACAATTGCGTAGGCAAAACAATGAAGTAATGATTCTACGTAGTTTTCACGCGCAACGGTATTTAGTTTCTTAATTCAAATTTCGTTCCAAACTCCCCAAACAGTGAAGGAAATAAAACCTTCATAACAATAAAGAACTTTACATGTTGTAGATCTAAAGCCAGATATCGATTAATCTCTTCATATTCCATAATTTCCATAATTCTATGACATACGGGAAACAAAATAGTAAAATTATACCTGTTTATAAAAACACGTAGTTATAATTATAGGTAGGTATAACTAATGCGGCATTAATAACTATAGTTATAACTATAAAATAAAGTTATACCTATAATTATTAATGCCACAGTGGCAAGTGATGCGTCACTCATGCACCCATATTAATATCAAAATATATCAAACTACACAAAACTAGTAACGACCACGAACTTTTTTTTTCGACGAACGCCGAAATTTCCAACGAATTAATTTTTTAATATTTTTGACTAGCTGTAACTACTGTCCTCAACTGTACCAATGCAAGCAATCTCTTCAATCCGTAACTCTGTTGCAGCGTGATTGGAGGACAAACCAACAAATACAATTTCACATTTACATTACATTACATAATATCAGTAAGATTTGTTTTGCAAAAAACAAAATACCAAGCACTGATTTGCGTGCTCAAAATCAGATCTCGCTCTTGAGTATGTGTCACCATGTGGCATGTGGGCACGTGATACTGAAGAGAGTATGTTGTTTAATGAAGGTAGTATGTTTACCTTCCAAAAGTTCTTTACGGAATGACTGATTTACGCGCAGATGTAAGATGTTTTTAAGCTATCGCGGGCTTTGAACTAGGACAAACAGTTTGAGCGCGGCGACAGAATCAAGAAATTCCGTAACGAAAAAAACCTAACACCGTCGTTCAGTAAGCGTTCAACATTTTAGAGGTTCACATTTAGCTCTGTTTGGCTCAGTGGGCGAGCGGCCGCTTTCTTTATATGTCGCAGGTTCGAATCTCACTCGCGAAGTAGTGACAGTGCGCTTTTCTTGTTTGTTTGTTTTTTAATAATTTTTTTGCATAATTTTTATCATGCAAAAAAAATATTGCATAAATATTATAATTGCATAAGTTGATAAAAAATGCTATGCAATAGCTTTACCGCGGCAGTCCCCGAGTGCCACTTAATTTTTCTGGTGGTGGGAAGGCTTTTGCCATGGCTAGTTGCGGACATACTAAATCGTACACGTGATATGTGCCGCCAAGCGATTTAGCGTTCGGGCACGATGGCGTGTAGAAACTGATCAGGGATATGGGTTGAATGTACACTGCCATACCCCTTCCAAGTTAGCCCGCTACCATCTTAGACTGCATCGTCACTTACCATCAGGTGAGATCGCAGTCAAGGACTATCTTGTCATCGAACAAAAAAAAAGATAATGTTAACTTGAAAAGTTACACTAGGGCCTCAACATTAGTATTAAGTAAAGTACGGCCACAGAGAGAATACGTTTTTGACACCTGTCAGTTTGCCATACAAAACAAAAATATCCGGTTGACATAACCTTGTCATAGCGCAGTTTAGATTTAGAAAAATATTGTTTACCAAGTTATTTGACACTCAGTTTGGCACAAAATTATAACATTAATTGATTATTGATATAATAATGTTGTTTTAATGCTCATCAATTGTTAAAACTGTAAACAACCAGCAATAATATTTTTATCGTAACTGCAACGCCATTACAAAGTTACGTCGTCAGTTCAATCGCGACGTGTCAGGAACGCATTCTCTGAACGGCCGTAGTTTATTGATATTACATCCGTCAAACATGGATGTTTCATAGCAAAATGTTATCGCTTAAAAGCTTAAAGTGAAAATGTTAAAAAAAAGTTAAGCTAATTATTTCTTAAGACATTTATCCGTCCCACTTAAATCGGTGCTCAACTCACTTAAGGCTTTATTTATAAGGATCTGAGTAGGTATTGAATAAAACGAAAACTTTAGAAAAATAACATGCCATATATTTTATATAAAAAAAAATTTGCAATAATGTAATGTTCGTGTGTATAATAAATCATATAAATTAAGTATCCCTTAAAATGTACTGTTAAAATTATTATTTCGATATAATTCTTAGACTAACTATTCTTATGGGTTAAGCGTAAGTGGAGCAATCTATCTGATGCTGGTACTAATTCTGATGTACAGAATCTGTTAACTACCCTTTTTTCACAAAACAATGGACAACGATAAACTTATTTATTTTATATTATAGTATTCAAAGAATTTGTACATGAGAATTAGCACCAATATATATTTATAATATTTGAAATATGTGTACATATTTGTGATGTAAAACTGTTCATCTAAAAGTTTCTCTCAGACTTTTTAGTTGTGACAAACAATTTTTCATGAAAAATATCTTCTGCCCTATTCTTATTTTTTAGTTTGGAAACTCTTATAGTGTTATTAATTTTCTTTTTTTCGAATTGTTAACAACTTAAAATATTGTCATACTTGCATTAATTAGTCTGGGGTGTATTGAAATATCATAAGCTCAAATTGTCTTCAACACCAGTAAAGATGTAAGTTTTGATATAAATTAGGTACCTAAAATGCAATTAGATTGCACTAGCACAACCTAGAGTACTTAAGAAATAAAGTTATCGTTTAAAAATACAACACTTACAAAAAATATTATGTATAAAATTATATAAGTAATAATAATTAGTTAATATACGAATATTTTAATGGACGGCTTTAATTTCCTATTAATATCTACATTTGGATAATAATTCTTAATTAATTAAAAAAAACTAAAACATCCTGCCGTAAAAACGAAATTTTAATCATTAAATCATTTCTTACTAAATGATTTTACGTTTGTGGGTACAATAGAATGGGGACAAGCGTTCAGTAGTCTACAACTTGAAGTTGACTGTGGAACCAATTTTATTAACACGTGGTATTACGCTTTGCAGTTGGTAGGGTACCAGGTGTAGAGCTTTTTTTTAAAAAGAATATCAACCAAGTTGAACTTGACTAATATTCTCCTCTCCCCCCTTCAAATAAGCGGAAAGCTTGTGCCAGGAGTGGGTACGACAATAGTGCAACGGGTGGGATTCGAACCTGCGACCTTTCCGTTTTCAGTCCGCACCTTTAACCGTTGGGCTATTGAGGCTTTGGAATGGATTTGTCAGCAAAAAGGTACTAGATAAAGTTCCTCATAGATAGCTCACTAATAAAGTTCCTCATAGATAGCTCCCTATTAAAAATTCCTCATAGATAGCTGACTAATAAAGTTCCTTATAGATAGCTCACTAACAGAGTTCCTCATAGATAGCTTCCTATTAAAATTCCTCATAGATAGCTGACTAATAAAGTTCCTCATAGAAAGCTCACTAATAAAGTTTCTCATAGATAGCTCCCTATTAAAAGTTTCTCATAGATAGCTTATTAATAAAGTTCCTCATAGTAACTCACTAATAAAGTTTCCACATAGCTTCCTAGTAAAGTTCCCCATAGTTAGCTCCCTCATAAAATTCCTCATAGAAAAAAACAATCTATCAACAAAAAAACATCCTAACAAATGTCCATGCAAGAAGTCGTCCCCAGCCACCAACAGATTTCAAACGTCATGGCAGCCTGATGATTTTTTACTATGACGACATCCGCTGTGTGATTCGGATTTTCATGCAAATCGAGTTTAATTATTTACTTTCAGTAAATTGTTTTGGATACCTTGGTTTGTAGTTTATAGTTATAAAAAAGGACCATTAACCAACTAAAAAAAAGCTATTGTAAGACGCAGATGCGTTTCTGACGCAAAGAAAAAACCGCGCCGCGCGCTGCCCGCGCTCCCTTTGACCACCTCCCACCCTTTCATCGCTTGTGTATGCGCGCGCGTACTTCTAAGTGCGTACATTCTTTTGTATTTAAAAAACCCCACTCATTTTTGGATTGAAAATGGTTATTAAGTGTTTTTATGGGACGACACAATAATATTAAAAATAGTGCCTCGTCTGTTGGGGGCTGGGGACAGTGCTCATACAATTTTTTGAATAGTCCTTTAGATATTTCCCTAATATAATTCCTCATACATAGCTCCCTAATAAATTTGCTCAGATAACTTTCCTAGAAAAATTCCTTAGTATCTGAAGACGAAAAGTCTACGATTATTGTAGTCTTTTCAGCGATGACTTACACATCCGAAATATATTATAATTACGAATCTTGGAAAAGGCTAAGATTCACTCATTGGACGATGAACAGTGTTTAGGGGTATTCCTGTGTAGGAGAAGCAGAGTTACCAACATAGCTTATCGAGTACAGAAGCTGAAGTGGAAATGGGTGGGCTCGAAGATTTTTTTTTTAATATATAGACTAGCGCTTGACTGCAACCTCACCTGATGGTAAGTGAAGATGCAGCCTAAGATGGAGCGCGCTTGCCTAGAAGATGCCTATTCACTCTTGATTTAAAGGTACCCAAGTTATAGTCAGTTGGAAAAACGGAAGCTGGAAGGGCATTCCAAATTCTAGCGGTGCGCATTAGGAACGAGGAAGCAAAACGCTTAGTGCGGGATCGTGGAATTTCGACCACGTAGCGGTGCAGGTTCGAGAGATGCCTTGCGATTCGGTGGCAGAAGGGTGATGGAGGAACTAGTTCAAATAGTCAAATAGAATCGATTTGGAACATGTTAAGGTCCCTAAAAGGGCGACATCGCATCAGAAAACACAGCGTTATTAGATCCTCCCAACCCACTCGGTGGACAGGCGATGTCAATTTCGTAACTGTGTTCTTTGTCCAGCAGTGGACATCTATCGGTGGAGACAAGACCGTTTGGCTCATTCTCAATGAGTTTCTCAATTCAAATTCAGTTTCTCTTGCTGCTATTGATGAGATACTTGCAGCAATGTGTCAGAAGATGCTTCTCTTTCTCGGTAGATCCGTTCTGATGTATAGCAGTGGGCCCCCCTCGTTCACGAGTGTAGATATCCAGGCCGTACTGTCCTAGAATTGAAACAAGCAAATTATAAACAAAAAAACGAGACCAAGACCTAACTGCTTAATATTATGTTTCATGGACTATAATTTGGCAAAGAACGCCATGTCCCAGCTATCAAAGATCTGGAGTAGCAGGAGCATATCAATACGCACCAAGCAAAGACTGGTAAATGCGCTGGTTTTCTCCATATTTTTATACGGTTCTGAAACATGGACTATTCGGGCTACAGACCGCAAACGCATTGATGCCTTCGAGATGTGGTGCTGGAGGAAGATGCTTAAGATACCCTGGACTGCATTCAGAACCAACGCATCTATATTGAAAGGGCTTAATATAAAAACCAGGCTGTCGACTATATGTCTCAGGCGCACCTTGGAATACTTCGGACACATTGCCCGCCGTAGCCCTGGAAACTTAGAAAAACTACTGGTCACGGGCAAGGTGGAAGGGAAGAGGCCAAGAGGACGTAGCCCCATGCGTTGGTCCGATCAGATCCGCACTGCACTCGGAACTTCGTTCCACGCCGCTCTACACAGTGCCGAGAACAGAACCACCTGGAGAAACATCGTACGGGAGAAGGTGATCCATGCAAAGGATCGCGACCCTCAGTAATGAGGACAACGATGCAGAGAGAGAGAGAGGACTATAATTAAGTATAACTCATTGATTAACATCTTATTCATCAAAATTGGCTTTGTAATTTAGAAACATAGCAGACGTAATAAGAAACATACATACATACATAGCATGCTGATGCCCTTTCTTTTGGGTATAAAATATGCGGCATAATAATAGTTATTATATTAATAGTTATTATATATTAATATTTTTTATGGGGCCAAAGAAATTTTTTGTTCCCCGAGGGCGTTATTTTGAATTCAGAGCGAAGTGAAGGAAACCATAGTAGAATCCCGAGCGCAGCGAGGGATTCTTAAGTAGAATCCTGAACGTAGCGAACAAAATATTTTGGCCCCGAATGACACTATTTTTCATCATTACCTATGAGAAAAAGCTATGAGTAAAAACCTACAATGTATAGATATTACCTATTCGTATGTTGAAAGTTTAAATAAAACACAAATAAATTATTATGAAATAATTAAACTAGCGGCACGCTATGATGGCCGGTTTGACGTTTGTCCGCTCATGAAGTTCCGTATTAATTGATAACGACTTTGAAGGAAATAATTGTATTACTTTATTGACGATAGTGATGTGCAGAGATTCATAAATTTTATCGAATGTAGTTTTAGGTTTAGGACTCAAAATTTATTTATTAAATTGATTTCTAAAATGTATACAAGTGTAGAAAAATCAGTTTGCACCATTTAAGGGGTGAATGTACTTGTGAATATGAACAATTTTCACTATGTGGACAAACCTCTGAAAGAGATGTGAAAATAGATAATATTATAGAAAACGAACATATAATTATTAATGTAGGTGATGATAGCAGTGACGACAGTGAAAATAGTAGTATGGACGAATCTGATTAATTATGGCCTTTTGTGGCACCTTTTTTGGTATCTTTTGTATTCATATGTTTCTTGTGTGCATATAAAGTATGTATATTCATTTTCATTCAAATATTCAGTTCGTTCAAATAAATTAAATAAACATATACATTTTTGTTTTATTAAACCTATTTAATCAGGTACAAAAACAAAACTTAATTGTTTTTTGTTCGAGAATAAATTGACATTCCACATCACTATTGTAATGTGTCAAACCGGCCATCATAGCGTGCCGCTAGTGTAAACATTAATATTTATGTTGGATACAGTATGGACGTATAGCGTATAACCGATCAACAAATTGATCACGTGACTTATCGAAGACAACAGCTTCTCAAACATTTTTGAATTTCGAACGGAATGAGCGATTGACAGGTTTCTGCAACGAACGCAGTGGTAGTAATAAACACATACTAAGGAACGAACGCGGACCAATCAGAAGCGAGAAATGAAAAGTCCCATGGGGTTAAAATTAAATTTTGCTCCCGCTATCCTCTGAAGCCAGTATTCGTGTTTCGAATAGGTATGATGAAAAAAAAAATACGTACCTTCTTCAGGGAAAGTGATGTAAAAGTTCACAATATCGTCGACAACGTTCTGCTGCACGTATTTGGAGAGCCGCTTCTCGTCCACCCCGTTCTTGTGCAGAGTCGCCATGAAGTCCGCCAGCGGGCGCGACATCCGGAACTGGATCTCCAGCTCACGGCCCGCGAACACCAGCGCCTCCTGAGGTAGGTGTGACAGTGATGCGATAAGTCACATGTTTTATAAGCTATCACTCGTTAACACATGAAATGAGTGGTCTAATGTGTTGCGTTATACCGCGGTTGCAGTATAACTACTTAGCGTGTTCTTGCAGAGCGAAGCCGAAGGAACGAGTTAGAGAAACACAGACTCGTGAATATCTAATATTACATATATTTACACAATTACATTGATCTTATACATTAATAAAATTACATGAAAATAAGCGGGAGTAGCTTAGACTATGGACTCCATCATTCATCATTAGCAACCCATCAACGGCTCACTACTGAGCGCAGGTCTCCTCTCAGAGAAGGGTTTAGGCCATAGTCCACCACGCTGGCCCAATGCTAATTAGCGGACTTCACACACCTTCAAGAACATTATGAAGAACTCTCAGGTGTGCAGGCTTCCTCACGATGTTTTCCTTCACCGTTGAAGCAATTGATATTTAATTGCTTAAACACACTTGACTCCGAAAAGTCAGTGCGTACCCGGGATCGAACCTGCGACCCCCCGAATAAGAGACCACAGTCCTAACCACTAGGCCATCACTGCTTACTATGGACTTAACTACGTGCAAATATTGCTGATTAATCGTCCTTGAAATGCCTTAAGGTGCATGTGCAGAGCTCGACTTTCATACATTTTTCTTTTTGATTAATCTTGAAAGATATACATTTTTTATTTTATTTAATTTGTTTTATCATTCCTTTAGGCCTTTTTATAGGCGCAAATACAAATTTCAGGCAAATATTTTCATTATTTATCATTATATTTCAATAAAAAAAGGGGCATCAAAACCTTTCAAATTACGAATGTGTGAGTGTCAATTTACATTTGGTTAATCAATTTTTTGGCGCCATCTACCATGAAAGTTTAAAAACATTGTCAGCGCCATCTTTCAATAAACTGTAAAAGTACTTCGCTGGATATGGGATAGCTAGGAACCTATTAACAACCTATTTTATGAAGGTTCTTAACTAAGAACGAGAATTGAATTTACAATGGGTGTGTTCCGATAAACACTGCGAGCACTGCTCAGTGCTCTTACTGGTGAAAAATTCGTTCCGTTATGGACTGCCAGTACACTGCCGCAGTACCTACCCTAGGGACGTCATAAATCGCTACCATTTTTGTACTTTGAGCACTGGCGCTTTCAAGGTAAGGAGCTCTCAATACTTTGACCAAGTGATTAAAAAAATTACAGCGCCTAGAGATTTGAAAAATGGGGATGACAGTATACTGGACTGCGTTCCGTTTTAAACAGTTACCAGTATAGCAAATTAAAAAGGCAAGGCTTCACAGTATACTGAATTGACGTCACAGTATCAGTGGTCATACCCAATAATAGGTATTCACGTAGTCGCAATTCCTAGTTCCATGAGGTATTCACAGTAGTTACAGAGTTGCCATTTTCACGGAATGGTCACATTTATATCGTCGCTGTAGTTGGAAAATTAAATAACTACACTTTTGGCGAAATCGACTTTATTGCATTTTCAGAAAGACCAATTAAAGCCGCATCTTTCTGTAATTCTAATTTTTGATTATCATTATTAATTAAAAAGATATATGAAAATGAATCTTGCAAGGCGCCACATTTGGAAAAATAAATACTGAAAAATTGATACAAAAGTAGCGAGGAAAAAGTAGATAACTTAGCAAAAAATAAATAAGTTCTCTCTTTGCATCACTTCGAGAGTGAATAAAATGCATAAAGTTAGTTATTTAGTTTTCCCTCGACACATATTCTGCTTAACAGGGGCCATGCAGTCCAGAAAAATTAATTATAATCAGTTATTTAATTTTGCGTGTGTCATGATTGCAATGTAAGGGTACTTTTTAAATTGAAAAGTAAGTAAGTAAGATTCCACTGTCCAGTTTTCAGGCATCATTATTGTCAATATGGTAATGATGGTCCATATATGTCTAAGGGCTTGTACCGTACTACTGGGCGACCGACAAGGAGGATAATGGAAGGGAAATTAACATTGCTCACGAGTTAATTACAATGGCATAACACCCTTTGCCGATTACAAAAACTTAATAATTTTCGCATAATGAGATTAATACATGTTCGATTACAGGCGGTATGCACTATGCATCTATTCCTTCGTCACAAAGCAAAACATTGACGATTTTTAATCCTGAAATGGTTCTGAATAGGGTACTTGGAATTTGTAGCCATCAAGCTCAAGATTATGAGTAAAATAGATTTTGCCCCCGTGATCTCATCCGCATGAAATCAGGTTTAAATTGTGAAACACGTACTTCTTTATTTATAATCGAAAAGCTAAATCCCTGTCTTCATATTTTATTGAAAGCTCAAATAGCAGGTTTCATTGATGTACTTAACTTGCAAAAATGTTTGACTACCGTAAAAACTTTCACCCCCTATTTAACCTCCATGGGGATAGAATTTCCAAAAATCCCTACTTATTAGATGCCTACATTATAAAAGGAACCTACTGTCAAAATTTCAAGCTTCTAAATCTAGTGGTTTAGGTTGTGCGTTGATAAATCAGTCAGTCAGTGATGATGACAAGTCTTTTTATAGGTAGAGAGCGTAAGAAGTCGTTTAATAAGTGAGTGGACTACTTAAGTCATCGGATGCTTTCCATTACTACATCTTTGATATCCCATCTACGCACACGAAGCGTTTAAGTCTTCATTTCTCGTTCGCACGACTAGGCTCCGGATATTTCTTCTGAAATCGTGGGTTTCCCGATACTACAAGAGTGAAAAGGCCAATCTTCAAGGCAAACGCGTTTCATCACTTCACTTCAGATCACTTTTCATCAGAGATGATAGTGATCAAGTGAGTACCTATAATGTATCGAATTTGTTTTTGTGAATGTTTTGTTTCCATAGAGTGAATGTATAAGAAAATTCTCATAAGTTACTTTAGCTAATCGGCTAATTGAAAAGCTTAATAAGTTCATAGATACTTGCGAATCGATGAGCATCTTTGAACTTCCTTAAGAGTTTGAGTTAGCCATTTGACAAACGTAACCATTGGTTTTAAACACTCGAATGATCATGATAAGTTGTTATCAAGTCAGATAGAAGAATGAAGGTGTTTCAGTGTTTTTTTCATTTTATTTTTAAGCTGTTAATAATAAGAAACGTTTTTTGTTGGTTTTACTTTAAAAAAACATTCTATTTTTGATCTAATGAGACACATGTATAGGATTTTCAAAGTTGAATAAGTAAACAATAGGTCTTTATAAAGTCTCACTACTGTGGAAAAATTAAACAAAGGCACTTATATCGTTAGTTTTTCGAACTTAAATGGAATCTTGACGAAGAAAAACTAAATAACTGACATGGAAAAATAAATAAGTGTATCAATATTCAAAACTTTGGTGAGGGAAAACTAAATAATTGCATCTTATTTTTTTTCTCACAAACAAATTAATCAAAGTTTATGGCAAGTAGATTCGGACATAGATACAGTAAGAAACTTTAACATATATAAAATTGTTTATGAAAACAAAGTTATCGCCATTTTTGACGCAAAAAAACACTAAATCGCGTTTTACTCGCGATATTGGTTTTGTTAGTTATTTAATTTTCCAACTACAGCGACGATATATTGTCGCTGTAGTTGGAAAATTAAATAACTACACTTTTTGCGAAATCGACTGTTGCATTTTCAGAAAGTCCAATTAAAGCCGCATCTTTCTATAATTCTAATTTTTGATTATCATCATTGATTAAAAAGTTATATGAAAACTAGCTGACCCAGCGAACTTCGTACCGCCAGCAAAAATATTTAGTGGTTGGTCACCCTTATCATTTAGGGCTATGAAAAAAAGATGTTGGCCGATTCTCAGACCTACCCGATATGCTCACAAAATTTCATGAGAATCGGTCAAGCCGTTTCGGAGGAGTACGGGAACGAACATTGTGACACGAGAATTTTATATATAAGATGAATCTTGCAAGGCGCCATACTTGGAAAAATATATATTGAAAAATTGATAAAAAAGTAGCTAAGAAAAAGTAGATAACTTAGCAAAAAATAAATAAGTTCTCTCTTACATCACTTCAAAAGCGAATAAAATGCATAAAGTTAGTTATTTAGTTTCCCTCGAATTTTTAATTTACAGGGGAATTAAGTTCGGAAAAATTAAACAAAGTCAGTTATTTAATTTATCATCCCATGATTGCAAAGATATAGGTACTATTAAAATTGAATAAGTACATTTATACAAAGGTAAAACTAAAAGAAAGATGATAGCTGTTATAATTTCATTAGAATCTTAGTTTAAATTTAAATGGACGTAATTATGTACCTTTTTCTTTTTGGCATCCTACTAATATTATAAATACAAAAGTTTGTGAAGGTGGGTGGATGAATGTTTGTTACACTTTCACGCAAAAACATTTAGACGGATTTTGATAAAGCTTCACGATGTCATAGCTTATACATCAGAATAGAACATGCACTATATTTTATCCCAGAAAGTTAGAGAACTTCTGCGGGAATCAATCATTAGCTAGTCTTCAATCCTAGTGTTCCACAAACTATTAAAATCTTTATTATTTTATGAGTAGAGTCGTTATTATAACAATTACTAGCGTCACTTACATACCCCTAGTTCGATTAAACCATTCTTAGTTTAATTATAACTTGAAAAGGATAGTTTTGATTATACTGAACTTTACTCGCTATTTGATTTGAACCAGCTGAGCTTAATTGTTAAATTTAAATTTATAATGGTAAAACTGAAGAAAAGTTGATAGTTATCATTTCAGTTGATACTTAGTTTTTAATAAGTATAATTGTTAAATTCAAAGTGAAATTTTGTTGATTTTATGAGTAGAATCGTATAATTTATTGTTATGTGGTTTTTTTTTTATGTTTTATTTTGTAAGTCTGATAGAAGAATCTAGTTGCTTCAGTCGTTTTATTGATTACTTTTTACAATAATATATAAAAAGAAATGTTTATTTGTTGGATTTCTTTTAAAAATCCTCCTTTTTTAGGGTTCCGTAGTAAACAAGGAACCCTTACTAGTTTCGCCATGTCCGTCCGTCCGTCTATCTGTCTGTCTGTCCGCGGTTTAGCTCAGAGACTATTGGTACTAGAAATCTGTAATTTGACAACGGTATAAATATCAATCACGCCGACAAAGTCGTGAAATAAAATTGTGAAAAATAATTTCTCTTAGGGTACCTCCCCTACATGTAAAGTGGAGGATGAATTTTTTTATTCTCGTGTATCCCATAGTGTGGGGTTTCGTTGAGTAGGTCTTTCAAAAATATTGTGGGTGTGGGAACATCATTTTTCAATGCAGGGATCCGTTTGTGAAATAATATGATATTTTATAGTGCTAAATTTTATTAGTCAAGTGTCCCCCCCTCTGCCAGCTAAATGGTTGTATATAGGATACAAGAAAAAATTCACAGCAGTAGTATATATAATGAATTTTAAAGGAAAACTATCACGGCTAAGCAGGGTTCATTAGTTAAGGAGTTATATCTGTTTTTTCTAAGTTAGGTATTACACGTAGTGTAAGTTGCATATTTTGTAATATATTATAGTATTTAAACCATGAAACTCAAAATTTATTCAATATTCATAAATAAAACAAAAGCACTATCCTAGGTCAGCAATAATATTTGTGACTTGCAACTACGGAACCCTACACTGCGCGTGGCCCGATACGCACTTGGCCGGTTTTTTTATTAAATTAATACCCTTAAATAGGATTGTCATAGTAAAATAAGTAAATAACGGGTCATTTTAACATCTCAGTAAAGTGGAAAAACTAAATAATGGTACTTATATCGTCACATTATCGTACTTCAACGCAATATTGACGAGGAAGAACTAAACAACTGACATGGAAAAATAAATAAGTGCATCAAATATTCAAAACTTTGGTGAGGGAAAACTAAATAATTGCTTTTTATTTTTTTTCTCACAAACAAATGAATCAAAATGTACGTCAAGTAGATTCAGAAATAGATACAGTAACAATCTATAACATAATATCAAAACATGGACCGTTAAATTGTTTATGAAAACAACAAACAAACAAACACTAAATCGCGTTTTACTCGCGATATTGGTTTTGTTAGTTATTTAATTTTCCAACTACAGCGACGATAGTTTGTATTGATTGGACCCCTAGTAAAAGGTAATATTTCAAATATTGGACTTTCTGAAAATGTAATAAAGTCGATTTCGCAAAAAGTGTAGTTATTTAATTTTCCAACTACAGTGACACTATCTCCGCCTATCTATTCAGTGGACACCGTCGTGGGCTAAAACGACGAATTCTGCTTTTATAATGCTGTTTTATAACCGATTTGAAAAAAGGAGGCTATCAATTCGATCCGAATGGATGTTATATTATTAGAATTGCACAATTTTCGGATTTAAATTTCACAAGTGTATGTATGTATGTTTGTCCATGTATTTCTCCAAAAATATTAATCAAATTGCAATAATTCTTTTTAAATTGGATTAGGTATTTTTCAACCTAGGGAACATTGCAAGTTTTATCAAAATCGGTTCAGTAGTTTAAAAGATATGGTCCAAAAAGTGATATAAAGTCGGTTTTTAGGTAACTTTTATTACGTGGATTTAGTTTTTAAAATCCCTGGGGAATCTTTCATTTTCCGGGATAAAAGTAGCCTATGTCACTCTCCAGGTCCTCAACTATACCTGACTATACCTATGCAAAAAATCACCTCGATCCGTAGGTAGCTTTGTTGCGGCGTGATTGAAAGACAAACCAACAAACTAAACAAACACACTTACGCGTTTATATTATGAAGTATGATTGTCTAATGTCTACTGTGTAGCCTTCATGTTTTGATAATTTACCTACTGTTTTTGCGCGGCTTTACCTGTGTGGATTTAAGTTTTTAGTACTAATCCCGCGGGAACTGTGAATTTGTCGGGATGAAAATTTTCTATAATTAAGTTAATCCAGGGCTTAGACTAATATCCAGGGTAAAAGCTATCTCTATTTCAAATTTCAGCCAAATCGGTTCAGTAGGTATATATTTTACCTAATTATTGTGTCGTGAAGAAAATAAAATAGGTATAAAAATATTATATCTAAACAACCATTTCTAAAATTTAATACTTTTTGTGCATTTTATGATAAAAAACAGTCGCCCCGAAGCCGGTTGGCGAGCTAAAAAAATAAAGCCCGTTGAAGAAAGTAGCAGTCATGTATTAGGGTAAGTACCTACCTACCAAGTGAAGTTAGACAAGATCACAAGAAACAAACTGCGCTGCGCGCCGGCCGGCGGCCGCGACACTCGATAGTAATAATATCAAAGAAGCCGCCGCGCCGGCCGAAACTAGCGATCAGCGACATTATGCTTTAATTTGTACGATTGGAATGTTAACCTTATTTTATTACTCTTAAGACTGAATTTCAAAATTGTCAAATGGCTTGATAAGGTTTAAAATATTTGAAATCATTAAAAACCTAAAATTATTTAATTTTACAGAACTACTATATTTTCACAACTTTTGAAGAAAAAACTATTTTTAACCGACTTCAAAAAGAGGTTAGGTATCAATTCGACATGCATGTGTGTAATATTATTGGAAATGCAAATCACCTATATCACAATCTATTAGGGCTTACAAACATAATAATGTATGTATGTATGTTTGTCCATGCATTTCCACAGTCGATCTTAGACTTGCCTTTACACAAGTTTAAGAAATCAGTTAAAACTAATCTCATGAAAAAAGCATATTATTATACAATTGAAGACTATATAAATGACAAAAAAACGTGAATATAATTTATTCCAGCGATTCATCATTGTGGAAACACTGCATACATAGCTATCTCCTAAGTATAATGTAAACTTGTTTTGAAAACTGCCGAGTTTCTTGCTGGTTCTTCTCGGCAGGAACGGCATTCCGAACCAGTGGTAGACTCATGGACGGACGATTCAAAAGCACTTGTAAAAAAGTTTATTTGAATACAAAACATTTTTATTCTATTCTATTTCTCCGAAAATATGCGACCAATCTTTTTAGGGTTCCGTACCCAAAGGGTACCAACGGAACCCTATTACTAAGCCTACGCTGTCCGTCCGTCCGTCCGTCCGTCCGTCCGTCTGTCAGCGGGCTGTATCTCGTAAACCGTAATAGATAGACAGATGAAATTTTCACATATTATGTATTTCTATTGCCGCTATAACAACAAATAATAAAAATTAAATTAAATTAAAAAAATTAAATTAAAATGGGTAGGTGGGTAGATGGAAATCTTTTAATTTAATTTTTTTTAACGGAACCCTAAAAGAGCGAGGCCCGACTCGCACTTAGCCGATTTTTTTACTGGCTTACATTTACTTCAAGATATCGTTATAATCGTTTCAATAGTTTTAAAGATAAGGACAATAGGGTATTTGACTATTATTAAAAATATCGTTTCATCTGGTGTCATCCTAAAAGATTATTATAAAAACATTATTCCATACGACAAAACTAAAAAATAAAGGTTTATTTAATTAGAAAACATTAATTAAAATTGCTTTAATTCTGGCCATGTTCACGAGATCGAAAACGTTCTTGAATCTCGAATGACGTCACAGTTCACGCCACCTTTGGGCTTTGGAATTGTCATTGAACTGTGTGTGAACTGTGACGTCATGTAAACAAATGGAACCAACGTTTCCGCGGCAATTTATTTTTTTGAATTTATTTCTCGATTTTTATGAAAAATACTGAAAATTATGCCGAAATATACGTTTTGTTAGCTTCAGCATAGCATTATTAACAATTTAATATGATTTTCTAAAAGTAGTCAAATACCCTATTGTTCGTTTTCATTAGGTATATTTGAAATAACAACCCAATAGGCAACCCTAGCCGCAGCCCTTGCCGTCCGCGGTAAAGCGTGCATGTGAGTCCTGCTGATGTAGGTAGGTACCTAAAGTCTTTAGTCTTGCGACCTCCCTGGCGCAATGGTAAGCGCTGTGGTCTTATTAGAGGGAGGTTCCGGGTTCGATTCGCGGCAGGGAAATTTTGAATTTTATATTTTATAATAAGTATATTTTATAATTTATAAAATTTTATAATTTTCTCTAGTCTGGTCTGGTGGGAGGCTTCGGCCGTGGCGAATAAAACCTACCGGCAAAGCCGTGCCTCCAAGCGATTAGCGTTTTGGTACTATTCCATGTAGAAACCAAAGGGGTATACATACAGTATGGGTTTCATAAAAAACTGCCATACCCCTTCCAGGTTAGTCCGCTCCTATCTTAGACTGCATCATCACTTACCACCATGTCAAAGCTCAAAAAAGGCTAACTTGTACTTATCTGAATTATTTATAAAAAAAATACGATGCAAAACGAAGCAGCTTTTGTTTTAATGCCATCTAGTTCAATTTTATAGTAAACAATTCGTAGTTCATGTTAGAACCACAACCCTAATGGATACCAACCATGTTGTCAATGTGTGCGTGGGTATCGCGTCTCTACAGTAATTCGATATGACAGATATTTATATTTGATTAATCATCTAAATGGCTTCGTTTTAAAGTAAGCTAATGATTTGATAAAATAATAGGCATTGGTATACTGGCGCAATTTCAATATTTTTAAAATCTGTGCATAGCAACTATGCGAAAAAATTAAAAATCTGTCAAACGCCCTAACAGCGCCATCTAGCGTGAATCTTTTCTTGAGAAGGTATGTCTCTTCCTCCTTAAGCGCGGAAGAAAAATATGAACATAATATGCTAGGGTTACGTATGCGTGCGTGCCACACGTATAGATCCGGAATTCCGGATTTGATTCCGTATCCAGTGATAGTTTTGGTCCCAAATAGAGTAAATGTAAAAATACCCGCACCTGAAAGCGCAGTATCGGCAGACCCCCCCAACTAGGTGGACATGACATCAGACGAGCCGCAGGGAGCCGATGGACACAGGCGGTGTAAGACCGAGACATGTGCAAGTGTATGCAAGAGATCTATGTCCAGCAATGAACGTCTATCGGTTGATAAAAAAGAAGAAATTGTACCCTAAATCGACTTAGGTACTCGAAACCGTCATTAATTAGTAACACCGTCATAAACTTGTAACTAGTAACATCGTCTGCCTACAGAAAACAAACTACAGAAATCCTTTGTGAGTGTATGCATATTAAGTGTATAATTTGATTTCGAAAAAAATTTAAGATTTACCATTGTACAATGTGTAAAAACGCATTTATTAAGTCAGCGTAAAGCCCGACTTAATAAATGTATTTTTAAACATTGTACAAGCAATTTGCAGCAAGCAAGCAAGCAGTTGTATTGTAATAAATTACACATTTGAATTTTCTTAATCACAATGTTACATGGGAGCACACTTGTTACATTGAAATACTTAATTTAATAATTATGTAGTAACATTTTGCTTCAAAAGAGCAGCTGCTGAGTTTGTTGCTGGCTTGTCTCAGCAGAATCTGCTTTCCAAACTGGAGAGTCTTATTATTTGAGCTATAGGTTGGCCTCAACGAACTAGGAATTACGACTATAGTCTTCCTTACGACTACTTCCTAGTTCCATGGTTGGCCTACATGATGTAAATGACTTTTAACCGACTTCAAAAAAGGACGAGGTTCTCAATAGGGTATTTGACTATAATAAAAATATCGTTTCATTTGGTGTCATCCTAAAAGATTATTATCTAAAAACATTATTCCATACGACAAAACTAAAAAATAAAGTTTTATTTAATTAGAACACATTAAATAAAATTGCTATAATTCCGGCCATGGTCACGTGATCTCGAATGACGTAACAGTCCACACCACCTATGGGCTGTGGAATTGTCATTGTTTGAAATGTGAACTGTGACGTCATGAGAGCAAATGGAACGTTTCGGCGGCAATTTATTTTTTTGAATTTATTTCTCGATTTTTATGAAAAAAATACTGAAAATTATGCCGAAATATACGTTTTGTTAGCTTCAGCATAGCATTATTAACAATTTAAGATGATTTTCTAAAAGTAGTCAAATAGCCTATTCCGACCATGGTCACGTGATCGAAAACGTTCCGTGATCTCGAATGACGTCACAGTCCACGCCACCTATGGGATGTGGAATAGGGTATTTGACTATATTAAAAATATCGTTTCAACTGGTGTCATCCTAAAAGATTATTATCTAAAAACATTATTCCATACGACAAAACTAAAAAATAAAGCTTTATTTAATTAGAAAACATTAAATAAAATTGCTATAATTCTGGCCATGGTCACGTGATCGAAAACGTTCCGTGATCTCGAATGACGTCACAGTCCACACCACCTATGGAATTCTCATTTTGTCAATACATTTCGACGTGTTTGTGCGGCGTAATAGGCTAATTTCGTCTGTTTTTCATCGTTACTATTTTATTAAATACCAAATAGTATGCGACACGCGGCCTAAACACATATTATAAAATTGTCATTGTTTGAAATGTGAACTGTTACGTCATGAGAGCAAATGGAACGTTTCGGCGGCAATTTATTTTTTTGAATTTATTTCTCGATTTTTATGAAAAATAATGAAAATTAGGCCGAAATATATGTTTTGTTAGCTTCAGCATAGCATTATTAACAATTTAAGATGATTTTCTAAAAGTAGTCAAATACCCTATTCATCGGAATCTTTTTTTTTATGTATATACTCGAAGACGTGTGAACCGATTTTAAAAATTCTTTTTTGTTTCAAAGGGCATACTTCTCAGGTGGTCCCATATAAATTTAATTGGAATCGATCGAGCGGTTTTTAAAATATCAACAATAAATTAAATACTTTGAATAGTGTGTGTGTGTAATGTCACAGAATATGTAATGTATTTTGTATATTAAATTATGAATTTAGAAGTGGTACATACCTGATGAGTGATGGGAACCAGTCCAAAGAGTCTTGTAGCTTTTGTAGGACCCCACTCTCCGCTGGCACAGTCGGGAAGCGGTACCATGACTGTTTGTAACTCTGCACAACAAATCTGAAAAAAAAATTAAGTGATTTATTTTTATCGGAATCGAACAGCAATTTAAAAAGATAGGTATATTTTATTCATATGGTGATTTAAAAATCAATTAAAAATATAAAACGTTTGATCTACAGGTATAACTTCATATAGAAACGGTGCTTCTAAACTTATAAACATAGACAACATAGACTAAACTCGCCGGCATATTTAGCGGAACATAAAAAAAAGGTTTGATATCAGTATCATATAAGGTTGCTGGCTGGTTTATACGTCATTTAATTTAAAAGAAATACAGTGGACCCCCGGTAATCCGACAAACATTTTGCAGGGCAGTGTCGAACTATCGAATTTGTCGGATTGTAGAGTACTGCCTAAGACCGGTGCGATAGTCCGGTTTTTTTTTACAAAAGAGTACCTTGTAATCCGACTACAGATCCAATGATAAGATTCTATGTGTCCTTTTCTGTCCTCTGCAGTCAAATTCAAACTAAGCAATCAGAATCAAAACAATACCCTACGCGTCGAGCACAATATCGGTGGTGCGTACAAGTTGTAACTTGTTCAATCATGCACTAGCGAAGATTGTCAAAAAAATATTCAATAATAAATAATAGACCATGTCGGATTACAGGGGGTGCCGGATTAGACAGGGGCCGGATTACCAGGGGTCCACTGTATTTTCAAACTAAGAAAACAACTGAACATCACATTTTATGCAATTGTTTTAATTTTATTCAAATACACCTTATCTGGAGCGAACTTCGAGTATTTCTTCCTTCTGAGTTTGATTTAAAATTTCATTGAAATACTGTTTTTTGTTAGTTTTTTTTAATCGCGTATCTTTCTGGAGTTGATGACTGAATTATGCCTGACTTAGCCCCAACGGAGATTGCCAGGGCACTCGAAATGCGAAGAAATTGTCAAACCTACAGAGTGATATCCAGAGATCTTCGTCGACCAGTTTCAACGATCCATCGCAGTATCCAACGGTTCAGGGAGACCGGTACTTATGTGAGAAGAGCAGGACAAGGCAGAAAAAGACGCACTTCGAGTAGGGATGATCGTTTCATTCGGCTTCGTGTACGTAGGAACCCCCGTTTGACGGCCGTCCAAGCCCGACATGAGTTAGAAGCAGTGCGGGGTGTAACCGTAAGTGAGCGTACGGAACGAATAAGACTCGAAGAAGCTGGTTTGGGTTCATTTGTGCCCGCCAAGGCTCCAAGGCTCGAGGTAAATCATCGTAGAAACAGGTTAACTTTTGCTCAGGAACATCGACTTTGGAACGCGGACCAATGGAGTAAGGTATTGTTTAGTGATGAGTGCAGAATTCTCTTAAATCAAATTGACGGCAGGCAAAGAATATACAGACGCAAAGGAGAACGATACATTCAGACAAATTTTGAAACTACAGTTGCATACGGTGGTGGATCAATAATGGTTTGGGCGGGCATTTGTTTGGGAGCTCGCACAGACTTGGTAGTGATTGACAGAGGGAGTCTGACTGCAGACCGCTATATCAGAGAAATTTTAGAAGAAAATGTCGTACCGTTTGCCCCATATATCGGTGACGATTTTGTTTTTATGCAGGATAATGCTCGGCCGCATACCGCTCGGGTAACTCAAGCTTATCTTAATGATATGAATATCACTGTTATGGAGTGGCCGGCGAGATCACCGGATATGAACCCAATAGAGCACGTTTGGGACTTGCTGAAAAGAAAAGTTAAGTCCAGAATTCCAGCTCCTGCCAACGTGGGAGAACTGCGAATCGCCGTAGTTGAGGAATGGCGGAGACTATCCCAGGAGACCATCGATAACATCATTCTCAGTATGCCTAGACGGGTAGAAACTTTAATAAGAGCACGTGGAGGAAATACGCGATATTAATCACTATTTTTCTAATTTAATTAATTGTTATTTTAATATTAAATTTCACTTTTCCCGGTTACATGAAAAGTTCAAAAATGTACAATTTTTCACAAATAGCCTTTACTTGCAAAATCTGTTCTTAATGTGATCTCATTTTAAGTAAAACAAATGAAACTTTAAATAACAAAAGAAGTGTAGTAAGTAGATTTTAAAATAAAACCATATTTTTTTAATTATGGACCTTTTTTTTATGTTCCGCCGTTTAAATATGCCGGCGAGTTTAGTTGATAGTGAACCTCCGTGTTTTATAAGCTTCATATGACCTACTATTAGGTAGTTGAAGATGATAATTTACGTATTTTACAGGAATCTGACAAAACTCACGACACATTTGTTGGAACGTAGTTCCTTATCGGACGGTACGGACTTGGCGGATAGGGGTGTAGTATACTGCCGTATACTCGTATATATCGATATCTGCTATATGTTGATATCACACACCCACACACACACACGTGCTACTAATGTGACCGGTCCGGTAGCCTGTACGCAACTGACTCAGGCGTGCAGTGGTCTCTAGTATTTATGCGCTATCTCTGATATGTGTCTTACCCGCCATTTGGTGTATAAACTTTATACCGCCAAATGCCAATACACTACAAGGGGCAAAGCGAAAAAAATCTAAGAATTTTTCACACGTCTAAGAAATTTTCGTCACGACCTTTGTGTGTTGCCTTCGTTTATTACACACGTTCCGTCAGTGAAACTATCGGTTCGGGGGTTCGAATCCTGACTTCAGATTACTATTTTTCATTTTATTTATTTTTATTATTAATTTCTTATTAAAAGGAATTTCGTTCCAACCGAGTGCTCCACGACACTCACGCATTTTTATTTTCTAGAGCGTTTCACTAACTTTAATTGGTTACTAAAATAAGAGACGAACTTTTATCTATCTATCTATAATATAATAAAACTGTAACAGGTCCAATTCTGTACATTGAAGATATTTTGAAAATTTTTGTTTGAGGGCACTCTATAATCGATACTGAAGCCAAAACAATTTTTTTTTAATTTTTTGTCTGTCTGTCTGTCTGTCTGTCTGTCTGTCTGTCTGTCTGTATCTTGGCCGCGCATCACGCCGAAACTACTGGACGGATTTAAATGAAACTTGGCACGATTTAAGTTAATACTACGAGGTATAATATAGGATACTTTTTATCCCGAAATTCAGCACCGTTCCCTTGGGAGAGGGGATGAAAGTCAAAATGTGTATTTCGCTGTAATTCATTAAGGCGTATTCCGATTCAATCCATTCTTTTTTTGTTAGAAAGCAGGTTCTTTAGAGATTGTCCTATAATTATTTCAAGGTCGTCAATTTCGTAGTTCAGAAATTATAGACATCACAATCTTCAGTATAGGTCCAAATAACTTGAACCCCGGAATCTACAGGATACTTTGAATGAACGGCTCATCTTAAGCTGGCATGCGTAATTTATCGTATATAATATAGCCATCGTGGATACTATTTTGTCAAAGTCAAACTACTCCAAAGGCGTCAGTCAGATTTTGCCAAACGATCATTAAACCTACATACTACATAGTAGGTATGGATGTAATACATCTTATGGACGTAATATTACAGTGTTTTCCTATGTAATTTAATATCCTAATCATAATTACTAATATTATAAATGCGAAAGTGTGTTTGTTTGTTGGTTTGTCCTTCAATCACGCCGCAACAGAGCCACGGATCTACGTGATTTTTTTACATGGGTATAATTGAGGACCTGGAGAGTGACATAGGCTACTTTTATCCCGGAAAATCAAAGTGTTCCCGAGGGATTTTAAAAACTAAATCCACGCGGACGAAGTCGCGGGCATCAGCTATCTTAATATATATAAATTATGTGTCACGTTGTTTGTCCGGGATGGACTATAAAACTACTTAACCGATTTTCATCAAACTTCGTAAAAGTATCTGTAATTTGGTCCAACTTAAAAGATAGGATAGTTTTTTTGGATTGGGATAGTTTATTTGTTTTATTTATATAGATAAGTTGGCGGTACGAAGTTCGCTGGGTCAGCTAGTAATGACAATATAATGTCTCACTCACTCTAACTATGTGAGAGTGAGTGAGAATGAGCAGTCAAATAGAAAATAAACGGTAGGACAGGGTCTAAGTGGTTATAGTTCTTGCAATTCGCGAGGGCGACTGACTTATGGTTGTGTGTGTGTCGTATCTGTATAAGTGTGAGCGAGCGCAATGCTCGCGCCTGCCCGCTCCCACCTAGGCTTTGACAGGCACGCACACTTATGCAACGTGCATGTACACGAAGTAACCACGAGTAAAGCTCACTCGCCTTCGTGAATTGCAAAAACTGTACCTTAAACTTGCACACGCTCTTGAACTTCATGGGCTCCCCGGTGAGGTACTCGCGGGGGGTCACGGCGTTCGCGAAGATGTCCAGCAGGAACGCGCCGCTGCAGGGCGCGTGCACGCGGAACGATACCACGTTGCCCACCACCGACTGGAATGAGTTACAAATACTCTGTTCACGGGGACGAGCTACTATAGGCCGCTCTGTCTTACACGATTGTATAAAATCGGCTAAGTGCGAGTCGGCCTTGTGGAATTTCCCCTCATTGTTGAAACTCTGCATACATAGCATAATCTATTAAGTATATTGTAAAAGTATTTTGAAAAGAGCAACTGCCGAGTTTCTTGCTGGTTCTTCTCGGCAGGAACGGCATTCCGAACCAGTGGTAGACTCATTGACGATTCAAAAGTACTTGTAAAAGTTTATTTGAATAAAAAACATTTCTATTCTATTCTATTCTATTCCTCGCTCTTTTAGGGTGCCGTACAATATGACCAAATCACTTTTTTTTTAAACTAGATACATATTTAGATATCTCAGTTCTTAGATAGTACTAAATTAGCATATGGGGAAAAAATGCTCGTTTGTTTTGGTCACAACTTTGAAGGCCCCCCATTTCTTCATTTTTGAAGCTTAAAAAATAATAAAATATATATATTTGAACTCCACTTAATGAGCTCTAGACGATGAGACCACACATGCCAGGGTTTTTATTATTTGTTGTTATAGCGGCAATAGAAATACACACTGTGAAAATTTCAACTGTCTACCTATTACGCTTTACGAGATACATCCCGCTGACAGACGGATGGACAGACGGACAGCGGAGGCTTAGTAATAGGGTCCCGTTGGCACCCTTAGGGTACGGAACCCTAAAATGAAAGGACGCACTATTATCGTCATATCATTATCAATCCATCGCTGGCCCAGTACTGGGTCTACTCAGAATGAGAAGGTTTAAGGCCATTATGGTCTGTAGAATACTCATATAATATTCTACATGTAGATTACACACACAGACGCTCGCACTACTGACACTACACTTCTCTCACGTACTAATCTGTACGTGGCTTACACACAACTGACTCACAATTCAGTGGTGTCTTGTATTTATGCGACTCTCTGTTTTGTGTCTACCCACAATTTGTTGTACGAACACATAGCGTCCACCGTCTGTACACTACATGGTCCAAATTAATTTGTGACGTGGCCATCATCATCATTTGAAATCCAAGCTGGTTTCCTCACGTGGTTTCCATCGCCGCGCCGGTAAAAGCAAGTGATATTTATATGAAAATCTAATATGAAATTATATTCGCTTAGGTACCTAATTGCTAGAATAATTAGTGAGCAGTAATTTTGCCATGTTAATGAAGCAGTGAGGAAAGGAAGCATCGTAAGGAATCCTGCACATCTGAGAGTTCTCTATAATGTTCTCGAAGGTGTGTGAAGTCCGCCAATTCGCATTGGGCTCGCATGGTGGCCTATAACACTTCTCTGCTAATGATATTTTGCCATAAATAGGTATATACGTATGCAATATTGCGTGCAAAATTCTAGATATACACACATCAAAAGTGTCTAGGGATCAAGCATTTTTATGCGGATTTCTTGAGATTGAGATGTGGCTTTGTAATAAATTTATGATTTTATAAATTTATATGGATCCTTTTTGGTGCATTTCATAATTTCATAATCAGCGATTAAAATCCTGCCAGGAAGTCCATCCTTATAGTGGTGGAACCATCATGGTATGGGCGGGTATTTGGATCGGCGGAAGAACTGAGTTGATTTGGATCAGAGGCAACCTCAACGCTCAAATTTATGCTGAGACGATTGTATCAGACGTCATCGTTCCTCTACAAGTGCAAATCGGTCCCTTATTTCAGTTAATGCATGATAATGCACGACCGCACACCGCAAGAGTTGTAAGACAGACTCTCGCCGCAGCTAACATCAATGTCCTGCCCTGGCCTGCTCAGTCGCCAGACTTGAACCCGATTGAGCATGCATGGGATATGCTACAGAGAAGAGCTCTGCCGAATATGGAGGGTATCCAGTGGCAAGAAGACCTTTTTTTGTTGTTGCAACGAACATGGGCGGCCATTCCACAGCGTGATTTGGATGAACTCATTTTGAGTATGCCAAACCGATGTTCTTGTGTTGTTAGTGTTCGCGGTAGAAACACGGATTATTAATTGTTTAAGTTACCCAATAAAATTTTAAAGAAAACTGTTATTTCAGTCTTATTTTCGAACTTTAATGTTAGTGGTTCAAATGTCAAAAATCCCTTTATTAGGAAAATGGCAAATTTCTTTATTAATGCAAAGGTGACTTGGTTTATCGTTACTGTGACAAACGAAAACACTTTATTTGATGAATCCTTAAAGAAAATTTTAATTAATATCAATCAGGAGAAAAGTTATTGCAAAAATATATGTTGATCCCTAGACACTTTTGATGTGTGTAAATTAATTTTATTTGTACGATGAAGTATTCACAAACCAGCTCGTTCGGGGTTACCTGCATAACGAACCGCTTGAGGCTGACGCCGTCGAAGCCGTCGCCCTCGGTGTCGTAGAACTTGAGGTTGTAGTGGAAGATGAGCGAGCCCTGCATGTGCGCGGGCATGGCTATGCGCATAGTCGCCGCGCCTGCACCACAGGGGTATTGATACGTTGATTGTTACCTGCATAACGAACCGCTTGAGGCTGACGCCGTCGAAGCCGTCGCCCTCGGTGTCGTAGAACTTGAGGTTGTAGTGGAAGATGAGCGAGCTCTGCATGTGCGCGGGCATGGCTATGCGCATAGTCGCCGCGCCTGCACCACAGCGGTATTGATACGTTGATTGTTACCTGCATAACGAACCGCTTGAGGCTGACGCCGTCGAAGCCGTCGCCCTCGGTGTCGTAGAACTTGAGGTTGTAGTGGAAGATGAGCGAGCTCTGCATGTGCGCGGGCATGGCTATGCGCATAGTCGCCGCACCTGCACGGTATTGATACGTTGAATGAATAACCCATAAACGTAGGTTCTTGCAATTCACGTTGCGTAATGGGGGGTTTACACGGGTCGATTTTCGCCGCTCGGCTAGTCCGCTCGCCAAAAATTGATCGTCTAAATAACAATTCAACTACGCCGCAAGTGACTAAAATCACAAGCCCCAAAGTTGGGTGCCATCCGACTTTTGCCGTGCGGCGACGAGCCGCATGCGGCGGGTGACTAAAATCGACCATGAAATGGTCAGTTGCATGCGATCGCCCGCCGCATGAGGTGTGTTTTGCGCTGTTTCGTTTTGCTACGATATCGGTACAGATCGTTTAAAATCCATGAATTATAAATAATACGATATTGTTACAGTACAAACGCAATTAAACCAGCAAAGTATCCGAAGCACCCAGAATTCTACGCGAGAAATCCATCTACATACCCACAATTTACATTTCTTTCTTTCCTTCTGTTTCTCTCTCGTTTCTCAAGCAACTCTTGAATAATCGAACTACGAACCAATTCGATGCCGGCACGTAAAACACCTGTTCTGCTCAACATTTTTTTTGGAAATGAACAATTCGCATGCTGTTTTTATCGAATGGTGCAAAAGGGACAATGGCGGTTTGATTTTTACAAGCGATGCGACTGGTGAGGGTGACTTGCCGCACGGTTAAAATCGACCCATGTAAACCCCTATAAGTATTCGTGCTTGTTGGAGCCTAGGTGGGAGCGATCAAGCACGAGCATTGCGCTCGCTCATACTTATACAGATCCACGCGCACTCGTGAATTGCAAGAACTTACTACGCGTTCGTTTAAAATTGAGCCCTGCACCATAGAGTACAGTAATCGACGTAGTCGTAATTCCTAGTTCCATGCCGACAGTACGGACACAGTATAGGATATGCAGTAGTTTGACGCCTTTGATCTAGTGGTACTACGCGTTACAAACTTCCCCTAGCTCTCTCGCGCTTCCCCGCACCGCACCTCAAGTCAGACCCATTTAGTAAACCGCTCGCGAAGCACCGCTTATTAAAAATAAATTTCAAATTCAAATTATTTATTTGCACAGATTGAGTAGTACAATGGTGTTACATTATAATAAAAGTCCTTACAATCTGCCGGATAGGCATGCAAAAATAATATTTAATAATAATTCTTATTCTAAGTTTACGTATTTTAAAGGTGGTACAAATCAAGAGCTTTACAATTACAACATTTCATAAAAGTAAGTGCTCCATAGAATTTCAAGGAGGTACTATCGATTTAATTTATTTTATTAGAATGTCAAATATAAAATTTATTTGATTAAAAATGTCAACTTTATTCTAATTTACTTACTTATTCTATAGATTTTTAATTTATGCTACCTATAGCTTCATATCTGTTAAATACTCTTTGATTGAATAATATTTTTTCATCATTAAAAATTCCTTAATTGGAACGAAGTTCCTTATTGCGCGTTGCGAAAGGAGGCTAGACGGAATAAATTAAGACCAAATTGGACCGACACTTTTTTGAATGTGAATTTGACATTGTGTTCAATATTTTCACACTACAATATTAGATCTCCATAGCCTTGTGGTTTAACATCACGGTTAGTTCAGAGCCATCACGCCTAATATTAAAAGTTCAATTTATTAAATTGAACTTTGGATATTAGGAGTTTTGGTAAGTTTGGTAAAAAAAAACTAAGAATGTATATCGTAAAGCATTAGAATAATAAACACTTTTTTTTTAAATATTTTTTTATTATTTATTCGAATTCAATATTCATAGTTAAGACAGGTCAGCTAGTACCTACTTAATAAATAAAACAATAGATAAACTATTATACTGCATCTTCATATACTGTGTTTTTACTGTGGGTCTGACTTGTACTCTATGGTGCAGGGCTCAATTTTAAACGAACGCGTAGTATATTATTATTACATAACGTTTAACCATAATCACACAACACCATTAATACAAAAATGTTTGGCCATCGCGAAACGCCCGGCAGACACTTCGAACGTTGCTGCGTCAATGCAATTTTAGCCAATCATAGTGAGAGAGTATCGGCCACTTAAATAACACTGATAGATTTACTTAGCGAGGACAATTATTATTCAAAAGTAGTTTGTAAAAGATTTCTCTTCTATTGTCTAAACATATAAAAGGAAAAGGTGACTGATTTATCAACGCACAGCGCAAACCAAAGGACTGATCGGACGGTAGACAGTTATGACGTAGGCATCATTCAACCTCTAGGTATGGGGGTAAAATAGGGGTATGAAAAATCGAACTTAACGTGAGCGAAGCCGCGGGCAAGCACTTTATAATGAAATGAAAATGAATGAAAATACACTTTATTGTACACCAATCAACACAAAACAAAAGAACATAAAACATTCATATAAGGGAAGAAGCTGTTCAATAGGCGGCCTTATCGCTAAGCAGCGATCTCTACCAGGCAACCTAACGACGAAACACTAATAGAAGAAATACTGGATCAGGGTGTACACTAAAAAGGAATAAAATATGATGAAAATGCCATAAGCCTTAATAATAAAAGATAATATTAATAATGAATATGGAATTAAGTAGGTAAGTACCTAACTAAGTATACAAAATTACGGGGACATAAAATGTTTTTGGAGCTGTTTGGGAGCCACTCGAGTTTTTTTGCGAAATTCGGAAACGTGGTCATATTTACGAAGCCCAAATATGAACCGCATATAGATATTTTGGATGCGCTCGAGCTTATATTGTGACGTACCTGTGGAGTCCGTAAACATAACGGCCTTAGTGTTAGGATCGCTGAAGTAGAGCCCGTAGCGGAAGAACAGCGACCTGACGAAGGGCAGCTCCTCGAAGTCGTGGAGCGTGATGGGCGTCTTGAGCAGCTGCCAGTCGGGCTGCAGCGGGTAGAACTCGTAGATGAACTCGCGCGGATCCGTGAGGAAGTAGTGGTCGTCGTATTCGTACCTGCGGAGTTTGGAGGAACCTTGAACGATCATGAATGTTTCCTTACACTTTCTTAATCTATATTATTATATATTATATTATACTTATAATAAAACTGTAACTGGACGATTTCGTGTCTGTTTGTTTGTCCTTCTTTCACGTAAAAACTACCGCACAGATTTCTACAAAATTTTATACCGTGGTAGCTTATTACTCGGGTCAACATCTAGGCTACTTTTTATCCCGGAAAATCAAGGAGTTCCCGAGGGACTTTAAAAACTAAATCCACGCGGACAAAGTCGCGGGCATCAGCTAGTACTTAGATAATGTGTTTAAGCTATTGCATAGCTTTTATCGCGGGCTTTGAACTAGGACAAACAGTTTGAGCGCGGCGACCGAATCAAGAAATTCCGTAACGAAAATAAACCTAACACCGTCGTTCAGTAAGCGTTCAACATTTTAGAGGTTCACAAGTAGCTCTGTTCGGCGCAGTGGGCGAGCGGCCGCTTTCTTTACCGTATGGTGTATGATATCGCAGGTTCGAATCTCACTCGCGAAGTAGTGACAGTTCGCTTTTCGTGTTTGTTTGATTTTTAATTTTTTTTTGCTTATTTTTTATTATGCAAAAAAAAATATTGCATAAATATTATAATTGCATAAGTTGATAAAAAATGCTATGCAATAGCTTTACCGCGGCAGTCCCCGAGTGCCACTTAATTTTTTTTTACTAATTAGATCGCAAAGTGGATCTTACTAGATCATTGTCAGTACTGTAAACTTCTATCGCTGCTGTTTAAAATATTACTGCATTGTTGGTAACAAAGCTGAAAGAAGTTCAAAGGTGTGTAAAGACTGCCAATTTATATTGGACCAAGGTGGTGGACAACGGCCTATAACCCTAATCTCCCCTCTCTAAGGGGAGATCTGCGCTCAAAATGAGCTGTTGATGGGCTGATGATGATGATAACAACATACAAAAATTATGCGGTAAAGTGTCTGTTTTTGTGGGCAGCTTGGAGTCTCAAATGTTAACACCATAACGAACTTGTCAGTGAAGTCAGCGGGAGTCACGAAGCTTTGCCTATCTTTGACAATAAAATATCATAAGTCTATGTTGCCTATTGGCATTAGGTTCTTGGACGAATCTACTATCTATGACTAAACAATATGGCCGCCAAACAGAACCGTTGTTTTGAGTCTGGCCAATTACAGGATGTGCAAAAATTGCGACTATTAGTATTTCAATGTTAAATTATATTCTACTTTACTAACATGTAACCAACACCAATATGGCTGCCAAATAGAACAGCTGTTTGTTTTATGTACAAAACTGTAGCAGCACCGACTTTAAATCTACTTTCTATTCTTTTCTTGCTTAATGACCAAACCAGCTTATTGGACTTCGTCAGTGTCAAGTAACTTACTAAATATCTATGGAAACCAACCTTAAACTGTCACTCTTCCCTCTATTGCCCGGCTTGGGAGCATCTTTCGCGTTCACCAAGTGCCTCGCTCCCCAGTTGCACTGCACGAACCGCCACGCCCCGGCCACGTACACCGCGTTCCAAGAGTTTCTGAAGCGGTTGTCCTCAAAGCGGACGCCAGGCTGGTAGCCCGCCGATTTGCTGTAGCCCTTTATAACCACGCAGTGGAGGCCTGCGTAGCTGAAAATAAATGAAGATCATCATCATCATCATTAAATATTGTTAGCAGAATTTCAAAATTGTAAAAGTTTGCAGTACCGACCAAGACTAAATATAAAAGCGAGCTCTCAGCCACACACGTATGTTTCCTGGCTCAACCGCCAAATGTTAAAGGTGTCGGTACCGGCGCTATTCGATTATTGTGTTAAGCGAAGTTAATTTGATAGTAAATTAGCTCAATTTGTTTTGAACCTGTTTTCTCCTTTTCCGCGTCTGATTTCTAACAATATCATATCAACCCATTAACGGCTCATTACTGAGGTCTATTCTCAGATAAAGTAGTAGTACCGAGGTCCCTACAGCAATCGGTGCTTTTAGCTTGCATAATATATCTGCAGATATTGGCTATACAAATTTTTTAATATGACTAAAATAATAATACCTGCATAATCTTTTAAACAGAACGTGGTAACTTTCCGTGCCGTGTTTGATTCCCCGCAGCAAGCCGAGCGGAGAGTCTCCCTTGAGGTTATCATCGAAGTGTATGTTGTTGAGGTTCTTCACGGTGATCCAGCGGAATATCGTGCGCGCCTTCTCCACGTCGCTCGCACACCTGCCCACTAGCTGCCGGACCAGGTCTGTGAAAGTCTTTTGGTCTTCTTGCGCCACCTGGGGATGAAAAATATAATCATCAACATCAAGTCAACTGATAGAGGCCTACTAATGGACATTCTTCTTCTTATTCGTTCACTCTTGGCAGAGTGGTCGTGGTTATGACTTGGCCTTCACAGCAGCTCTTACGATCTCCTTCCAGCGATTTCTGTTGGTGGCATCACGACCACAGTCATCCATCGCCATCGCCACAGATCACGATCCTGCGCCGCGCAGCTAGCGACTACCAGCGACTCGCCTGAGATCTTCCGTCCATCTAGTGAGGGGTCTATTAACGCTGCATTTCCCGGTGCGATTCGCGAGTCGCCATTCCAGTACCATGATTCTATCGGTTTTCAAGTCAAATGCCCCCCCCCCCCATTGCTACTGCAGATTTGCGACTTTATGAGCTGTTCGGTAACTCTGGTTTTCCTAAGGATCTCCTCATTTCTTATTTTCATGATCAGGTATCCCGAATTAGGTACATTCTTCTTGGTCAACCAATAAACATAATATTAAGCATATCTCTTCCATTAGTTTTATGACTGTTTCCACCAATCATACCTAAATCATGCCTTATGAGTCTCTTTACGTAGGTACCCCCTAAATACGAGTATTAGAGAGTACCTACATTCCCTTACCTTTCATTTTCACATTTAGGTGTTTCCTAGGTTCGTGAAAATGAAATTGACAGAAAGCGTCACCTAACTTAGCTTAGGTAGCCCGTAAAAGTTGTATGTATGTATGTATTTGTGGAGGGGACGCCTGCTAACGCCAGGCGGGTGATCAGTCCTGTGTCGGAACTATTCCACCCAATTCCCCGTGTTTGGACACAGGTTACTGGTGCCCAGGCAGCCTACCCCCCTCAAACCTACCTGTAGCTTTCGTAAACCTAACGATGTCTCCTATTGAAAGGTTTGTTAGGTCTTCTTCACTTAATCTATCCTTACCTTGTAGTTCCCATCTTACCAATGAGTACATAGGGCACTCAGCTATAAAGTGGAAGCTGGTCTCTTCCTCACCACACTCTGGACAGGATGGGTCTTCTTGTATTCTCATTATTGTGAGATGTCTATTTAGCAGACAGTGTCCCGTTGCTATTCCTATTACCAATGCAATATTGTTCCTACTTTGTGACATAATTTGTCTTGTCTTCTTTTTATCGAATGATTTCAGGAACAATTTCGATTGTCTATATTGAATCGAGTTGTTCCATCTTGAGTTCGATTCTCTTTCTACGATTCCCTCCATCACTCTTTTGGCAATCGTGTACGGAATGGGTAGGCAAGGCTCAGGTCCATGAAATTGGATACTTGCTCCCATTCGAGCTAGTTCATCTGCTTTCTCATTACCGATGTTCCCTTGGTGTCCAGGAACCCAAGCAATCGTCACTTTTGTCTTTTTCAGCTAGTGAGTTTAATGCATGTTTGCATTCCTTCACGAGAGCCGAAGTGGTGTCCTTTCTTTCCAGAGCTTTTATTACGGCCTGGCTGTCACTATATATAATAATTCCTTTTGTATCAGTACCTACAATGTCCATCAGGCCGATAGCACACTCCATGATCGCATACGTCTCGGCCTGAAATATGCTCGTAAATTTACCCAGGCTGATTGCCTGGTCCTTATCCGGAATGGTGCTATAAAATATTCCAGCACCACTGAGCTTTGTGGATTCACGCCTTGATCCGTCCGTGTAACAGACAATGATACCTTCGCTGGCGGATTCTATCTTCCATTCTTCTTTTGATCCTATATGCACTCTATATTTCTTATCGAAGATGCGCTGCCTCCTAATGAGATCATTATTAATGATTATCATAGACAGTTTATCTCCGTAAATCTTTTCTAACTCAGTATGTCCTTTATCCATGAAACTGCCTTTCCATTGTCTTGACAGTTTCATTCTATACCACAGCCCGTAAAAGTTAGGGAACGTTAGTGAAAACGAGCATTAGATCTTTTAGCTCTTCTCGCGTCGGATCCTTAGCTTTGGGATCGTGGTTCCTCCGAGATATCACTTCCTTCACGATGCTATTCTACTTCTCTCTGTTGGAGGCCTTACGGAAGGCATTGCAGAGATCTTTTAATAAGGACAATACTACTATTTTTATTTTATATGAATAGTGAGCAAACGAGCAGGCGGGTCAACTGATGTTAAGTGATTACTGCCGCCCATGAACATTTGTAGCAACAGAGGCACCACGAATGCGTTGCCGGCTTTCAGGAATTTGTTGGTCCGCCCCTTGAATAACCCGAGCAGGAATGGGATGGGCGGGATGACACCTGATGGGAGTTGGAGACTAAGGGCTCGTTTTTGGAGACGCGGCGCGTGGTGCGTCGCGTCGCGCAGGCCGTCGCCGCGTACTAGGCCAGAACGATTCTGCAAGTACGCTCTCATACTTTGCCACATTATTTTAAAGTTATTTTTTAAGTTAATCGCGCGAAGCGACGCACCACGCGCCGCGCAATGCGCCGCGTCTCCAGAAACGAGCCCTTATAAGACTATTGTCTTGCATATATAGTCTTCCCCTTGAAGGGGGAAAAATAGTCTTCATGTAAACTTACCGAGATGGCAATTTTATCGACATCCGCAAACTCCATCGGATCTGTGTAAATGTGGAACTTGGAGACCAGGGGAGGCTGCGGGGGCGGAGCTCTCGCTGGGTACGGGGGTGCCTCTTCCCCATCGAGGTATAGCGACGACGCCGCCATGTACTCCGACCTTCTCTCCGTTATCAACTCCATCATTTCGTGGCTTTGCTTCTCTACTAATGCTGCCGTGGCGGCTCTGGAAAGAAAAAACGAGTGTGCTTTAGACCAAACGACTGAAGTAAAACTTACGAAACGCTATAAGAGAAAGAGAGAAAGAAAATGTGTGCTCGGACCTGGCTCTCTTGCCCCTACAACTTTGAGTAATAAACCAACACAGGAGAAGAATTGACGCGCGTACCCCTCTGTAAGTTGGGTATGAGCACTGGTCCTACTCGTTATATAAAACTGTTTGACTCGAGTCACGCGCCTGTCAACTACGTATGGTTAGCGGGGAATGAGCTCCGCTATAAATGCCGAATATGAGAGTATTTTCTTCTAAAAAAATATTTAAAACATCCAGTTTACTAAAGGATAACATTTATTTACTTCTGATGTATTATTTTATCCAAATAATGCAATACTTATGCAGAAAACTTAAGAAAACTGTCGATCTGAAAATGTTGCTACTTAATCGTACATGAAATAATTTGGGGAAAATATTGAAAATTAATCTTCCTACTTACTATTCGTTTAGAGACCTTTATCTTGAACTGCATTATAAATTGATCCCATAGAATTAAAATCACGATAGAGAAGGAAGGGGTGAACGACTAATTTATAAGCTTTAAGTAAAATATGACTAGATATATAAATACGAACTTTGATCGTCTGTGGGATTATCAAATAATGATAAAAAATTCTTTCTATAAAACCGACTTTAAACGCCACTACAAAGTATAAAACAATTTTAATTTGTACATGTATGTTGAAGTCGGGCGGGCCTAAATATAAATGATGAGACTAATGCGCGACGCTAGCCCAACTTTGCCCGATCGGCGTATGAAGTCGGTTTTTTAAAGATATTTTTTTTACATTATTATTTTAAGCTTTTTTGTGTATATCTCTGATCGCGAGCAATTTGCTCTTAATCATTGAGTTCCTTCCTCCATCACCGAAGATATGAATCATCTTCTCTTCACCTTTTAAATAGGCCCAACCTTATTATGCTTTCTTTCAAAAAAAATTGAAATCGGTTCAGATTTGACGTAGTTATGGAGTAACATCTAACATTATATCAACAAAAATTTATATGGGAACCACCTCTGAAGTATGCCCTACTAAACAAAAAAAAATTATCAAATTCCATTCATTATTTGGCGGAATAATTGGGTAACAAATATACAAAAAATTCTAATTGAGAACCTCCTCCTTTTTTGAAGTCGGTTAAAATGATTGCATTATTATAACGATCGCAATGGTGTCTGATTGGCTGGTACTCTCCAACTATTGTTTAAAATGCATTGATGCAGCTAGAGCTCCATAAACTCAGCGAATTCATAAAATTTGTTTTTTTACTCAATTATTTCAAAATTTATAGGTATATATTTCCATATAGCCAGTGTGATATGATTTTCTAAATATATAAAATGAAAAGGTGACTGACACTGATTTATCAACGCATATCTACTATGACGTAGGCATCCGCTAAGAAAGGATTTTTACAAATATAATACAAAAAATAATGAAAACGAGACTAAAAAATTGTTTAATAATAATGATAAGTTCTACGTAAGTCTTTCTTACTCGAAAATTAGGACTTTAATTTTATGAAGTCGGCCACACCGCAATAAAATTAGGGCTGGACAGCAAGATTTCATATGTCGATATTGGTGGGGGGATTGTATAAATTATTTATACCGAGATATTTTTATCGTCTTCCTAATGGTTCATTGACGAAAAAAAATATTTAAATTCTATACATATTTGGTTCATTAAAACTTGGCAATTGAATTAAAGTACCCATACTTCTTATTCATCCCGCTAGGTTTACCGGAAAGCTAAATAGCTTGGCGGTGTTTTATTACAGATGGGGTGGCCACTATAGCCATGGCGGCAGCCTAGCATTACAAACAAATATACACTTCGTTCAGATGAAGTAGATGAAAAAAATAAGCCTTCCAAGTAAAGTATGTAGGTACAAGTTTTAACTTACCAATCATAACTTTAAATAAATTTTTTTTAGGGTTCAGTTTTTCCTTTTTATGTTTCCTCCATACTGGACTGAGAGAATATTATTCAACGCTGGAAAACGATCTTGTAAATCGAAAAAGTGAACTTTAAACCAGAGCCAATAACGTTTTAAAAAATCATAACAGTTCATAATAAGCTATCAGGAGCAGATTTTTTTCAAAAAGCATATTTTTTAATGTAACACATCAGATGATACTAATTATATAATTCTAAAGTAGAATTACTTTAGTTTTATACATTAGTTTTATATCAATTTCGACTAATAGTTTTTCAATTTCAAGAAGCAATGTTGCTGTAACTTGGTATTTGATACATATGAAACCACGAAATAACTCTAAACTCTGAAATGCTAATTATGCTGTATTTATTTTTAAGGAAACATGATGTAGTCCTAACAGTTTGTACTTAATATACTTTTTAGAAATAGATACATCGTAAATTTCGCTTTAAACATAAATAAAACAAATGATGTTTCATTAAAAATGCTGTATGTTTCTTTAAACAAGATTACTTAAAAAATCAATGTGTTCAATATTAATACCCACTACGTATTCAAATAAAAATTAAATGTCTCTCAACTTAATAAACAATATTATTAAAAATCTATGACAAAGTACAGCACTCCCTGGTGGCTTATAACCTTAAATCATAACTAAACAGCTGCTCTAAGGTGATATACTGTGGTACCTACAGCATGCTTTCAGCATGAGATTGAGAGTATAGTGACGGAGTAAATACCTTGGTATCTACAAAATCTGTTAATAATCAGATAATCCTAAGTCCTTACAGTAGGTACACCTAAGTGCACTGCACTGCTAAAAAGTATTGATAACTTTTTTGAAGTATCTGTATAATATTGAAAAATAGATAGTGTCTTAGTATTTACAGCATTTTTGAGTACGTTGAAAAATATGAATAACAAAAAATATAATATAAACATGTAGAGAAGGTCAACATAGTATCTTAGAAAAATAATGTCATAGGAAAACGAAAATCCGACAATCCGACGCAGTATCTTTTTCTTCCAAATATATAAAAAAGTCATTTTGTTATTTTTCGAAATAAGCTAGATCGCTTTCCAGCGTCAATATAGTCCAAAGTTTCTAGCTGTATCTTTACGCAAGTACTAAAAGCCTACAAAGAGTCAATCTAATAGCAAAGGCATATTATGACTAAAATAACGGCAAGAACCTCGTTTCCTAGCGCTTCTATATACCTACCATGTTAAAGATCTCGAACAAAAAAATTTACTCTCGAATAAAGTAACTCTGTTGTAAATAATTATTAGAAAAACTTATCGAAAGTCGATAATCGATAGTGTCAAATCCCTAAAATGCTTACACAAATGATGCGATTGTTTCATGTAATGATAGAGCGTCCCTGTGTGTGAATGTGATAGTGTGCATATACTTTAAGGTAGTGTTTGCTAATTATATTGTGTGCGTGCATAGCGACGTGATGGAAAAATGCAACTGTAGTAAGCAAGTTTTCATGTGTGCTACCTCGCCCCCCACCGTAATTGACAGACTTTTTTGCGAATAAATTAGGGGTCAAGTCCTCTCCTGTGTTGGTTTATTACTCAAAGCCCTACAATAATATACGAAACGTAACTCTTCTCTTTCTATCTTCACTAACTTATATCTCCCTCTCAACTTCTGTTCGCTTCGCCCGATCACACTTTTCGTAACGCATTCACCAGCTTACTCCCCAAGTCAAGCGTGCGTAAAGAAGTTTTACTTCAAAATATATTTCAAACTCAAAAAGCTCTCTGTTTCCTAGACTAAAAAAAAGCCTTTCTGAATCTTTCGTTAGTGAAGTTATGAAACTCAACTTTATTTTGGGTCACATTTCACAACATAACTTGTGACATACCTAAAATAAAATAGATTCTCATTTTACCAACAAAAGATTCAGAAACACCTTTTCTCGTCTAGAGAAGAGATTTTTTATAGGTGTGCGATTTGTTATTTGACAAAATATGTCCTTTAATTTCGCTATACCACAGATTAGTTTGATTAACCTCTGGCTGTCCTACCTAGAATTAATGTTCTCCGACCACATCCTTTTTCCTTACAAATACTATTAATGCGATTCAAGTATGTGTACAATGTGATGGTTGTCTTTTAATCACGCAGTACCGGATCAACGGATCGACGTGATTTTTTGCATGGGTATATTTGAGGATCTGGAGAGTGACAAAGGCTACCTTTCATTCCGGAAATTTCATCCCGGAATTACTTTTATTCTGCGGGATTTTTAGAAAACCTAACTGGACGCGAGTTTCTAAAATAATGATGATTTTTGGCGACCAAAGTGATTCTATTCTACTTTTATTCTATAGATATGTTAGGTCTTCTCATTGATTACTAGTGGTTCGCCCCGAACTGAGACCTCGCGGTAACGGTATCCCATGATTATTCATTCAATCGATACATGACGACCAAAACTGACATTATTATTATTATGCCCGTTTTCACCAAACATACCTAAATCATCCCCTATGTAGGAGTCTCTTTACGTAGGTAGCTCCAAAACACAATCCTAAGTCCTAACATCCGTCCCAATGTCCTTTTAGGTGTCCCGTACAGGATCGTGATAAGGAAGTTGACAGTAACGAGTGAAAACGGGTTAAGGGCATCTGTACAAATCGTCATCTATCGACGCGAATAGAAAATATACAAAATGATATTTAACTAAAGAATAATTTTAATTGAATAATATGTTATTATATTATGTACCTAAATAATAATGGTCGACGCAAAACTGTTTTTGGGATAAATCGTAGTCGTAACTCCTAGTTCAATGGAATAGTTAATGACTGCGCCATCTATTAGCATTATTGTGAAGCTATGTGAAATTTACTGATGCTCATTAAAAATTAAATCATCTCGTTTCTTTATAATATTCATATAATTTTAGTATTTGTTGTTCAAGTACAGGATACAAGTGAAGTAAGAAAATAAGTACAACTTGAAAATATATAGAAAATTTTCCCAGAGAGCGTCTTCAAGCGAGCGTATTAAATCGCCACTTTGGAAGCCCCCCATTTCGTCAATTTTAGGAAAAAAATTAAAAAAAAAATACGGTTGTACTCTGTTCCAAATTGTCTTTAAAATGATACACAGAAAACCTATGAATCGCAAATAAAAAAAAATTTCTTCGCATTCGCTTCTATGAGAGCCCCCCTGAAATAAAGATTTTTATAACTTTTTAAGCCATTTTCGGCTGGAGGCCATCGGTTTACATATTATATCTAAATTTGAAGTAATTACGTTCAGTAATTCAAAAGTTATAAGGCTCTGACAGACGGACGGACGGACGGACGGACGGACGGACGGACAAGTGCAAATCGCTCTAGTAAACTCAGAGACCTCGCTTCGCTCGGTCAAATATTTAATCGTTTTACCCGTTTTACAAAACAAAAGAAAGTTGCTAATAGCACTTGGTAAGTATAAATTTATTTTGTAATCACTTAAGTACGTACAGACATTACGACTTGAGATTGTTAGGAATTAAGATGAATGGTAATTAAAATTCTCATAATCCTAGCTGACTCTTGTTAACATATTTCATCTGATAAGTCATTCAAACAAAAAATATTCTCATGCGTAAAGGATTGGTCAGACAAAACGCGACGCGACGCACCTCCTCATGAGTCGTAACTACAATGTGTCCTACTTTTTTAGCGTCCAACGTGTTTGTATGAAGTAGTTGTTGTAGAAGTATGCTGGCGTGCACATAGAGGAGACATCGTAAAGGAGTCGCAGTGCCTCTTTCACATAATCTTAACACGAAAAATATGTTCCTTGTCACTAGCAAAACTTTTCACAGTCTTATTCAAAGTACAGAAGCAGTAAAGCATGTATGAACGAAGCAACAAAGGTAGGTTCATTTCAATGTTACTATGGCGTCTCGATACTCGAAATCTTTAAGCATCATCGAGATGTGAAAACTTGTACTGAAAATACAGTAGGTAGTGTCAGTGTAACCGTGTAAGTAACAGAGTAAGTGTGTCGCTACCGCTGCGCGGTGTGTATGTCCAAGCCTTTACTCTAACATCCGGTTGTTCGTACTACCGACGCAAATGAAAGTAACTTCCCACTACTGTTTTGCTTTGAACCCAACCGCTGTTGAGTGCAATTTTTTACGGTCAGTGACTGAGCTTATTTAGTGTTAATATAATAAGACAGTGATAGCCTAGTGGTTAGGCATGTGGTCTCCTATTCGGGGGGTCAAAAAAAAAATTCAAAATTATTTATTTCATGTAGGCCAACCTGTGGCTATTATGACACGTCAAGATTCTACTACCGGTTCGGAAAGCGGATTCTGCTGAGAAGAGCCGGCAAGAAACTCAGCAGGTCGCAGGTTCGATCCCGGGTCGACCTCTGACTTTTCGAAGTTATGTGCGTTTAAGAAATTAAATATCACATGCTTTAACGGTGAAGAAAAACATCGTGAGGAAACCTGCACATCTGAGCGTTCTCTATAATGTTCTCAAAGGTGTGTGAAATAACCCTTCTCTGAGAGGAGACCTGCTTTCAGTAGTGAGCCATTGATGGGTTGATGATGATGATAAAACAGATGATGATAGACCGAGTTGGCCACTCAAAACACTTGTTTAATTAACTAGGTACAGTACCCAGTAATTATTCTTTTTTTTTAACTTTCAAGAGTATGTACCTACTGGGATAATATTTTGCTAGTAGGGATATGTGGCGGAATACGTTTGAGACTTTATACGATGCGACGTAGACTTCCTCAGAGTGCCTAGTCATAATCAGTAATTTAAACTTTTAATAATAAACTTTATTCTATTCTAAATTCTAATCATTTTCCATTTTTCCTGTGAAAATTCTTACTTAGATCTAATTTACATACAATGTAGATCTACCATTTTGGTAGGTACCTAGGTTACTTTCTTTCCGAAATATTAGGCCTAGCTGTAAATAAATAAATGTACCTTTCATGTTCCAACATTTTCCTGGTCAAACTCTCCTTTTTCTTGTCTCTCCGCAGAGTCATGTTCTTCTCCAGGTCCGCTCTCTCCTGCTGGTGACGGAGAGTCAGTGCTCCGATCTCCGACTCTGGTCTCCGTTTCTTCACTTGCATCTCTTGTTGGAATCTGTTTGTCAACCTTTCTAGTTCTCTTTCCCATTCATCCTGGAAGGCAAATGATTTTATAACAATTATATTTAAACGTTATCATAACCCAAACACACGTTTTTAACATTTTTGTCTATAATCTTCGGAATGGCTCAAAAATCAATTTTGACGAGATTTTCACGGGCAACTAGAGAAATATCAAATATGCAAGGAGTTGTACCACGTTGTACTTCTGAGAAAAAGTCCTACTAAACTTTCTTTAGACACCTACAAAGAGGAGCCTAATTCTCATTCCCAAAATTAGAGCTGGAAGAGAGGATTGCAGGCAAGAGCTCCAGGTCGCCAAAGATGCAAGTGGTTGGACGATATAAGGGGGTGGACTGGGCTGACTTATCCAAAATTAACGATATAAGGGCTGACTTATCCAAAATTAAAAGATGCGGCTTTAAATAGAGAAGCTTTTCGCATGATTTCAGCCAAACTTCAACACGAGGAAGGCACGCGATGATGATGAAACGGTTGAACGCATAGCTGTTGTACTAGTGGAAATGAGCCATGTTCAGCAGTAGACGATTATCGACGGACGAAGAAGAATAAATTTCGATGTATTTTATTAGAAAGGGAGTTCTTATACCTGTATTTCTTCCCGTATTCTTCTGTTCTCTTCTTCTCGATGTTTGGAGAATTTCCTGTACAAATCATCTTCTTCTTGCCGGTGTTTCATTTCTAGCTTTGTCTGTTCATCTCGGTCCTGGAACAAACATAAAAGATATTCAATTTTGTTTCAACTAAAGACAAAAGAGCGGTAAATAGTCTAGTGGTTAATGCGTGTTTTGACCAACCACCACCAGAAGAAGTTTTAAATAGCTAGTGAATTTGACTGTCGACTGTCGTTATTTGAGTTTCTTAAGATTTTTTAACCGACTTCAAAAAGGAGGTTTTTAATTCAACGAGTATTGCGATGTTAGTCCATAACTCCGTCAATCTAAACCGACTTCAATATTTTTTTTTTATTTGAAAGGGCATACTGTCAGGTAGGTCCCATTTAAATTTGGCGAAGATCTGATGAATATCTTCGGTGATTGAGGACGGAACTCCTCAATGAATAAGAGTACCTAAATCGAGATCAAAGAATGTGTAGATTACTAAAAAGCTTAAAAAAAACTTGAGAGGTGTCAAGGGACACCCGGATGGAACGTAGTTCCTTTATAACTGTTAAGCGACTGCCGAAGCCACTAGGCTACGGAGACCCAATATTGTACCGCGAAAATACCGAATACAATGCAAAATTCACATTCAACAAAAAAGTGTCGGTTTCAAAAATGTGTCGAGTGTCGGTTCCTTAATTTTTTCTGTATAGCCCCCTTCCGCACCGCGCGATAAGGAACTTACGTTCCAATATGTATTTACAATTACAATACAATACTTGTAATACAATTCTTTTAAAAAAAACCGACTTCTAACGCCACTACAAAGTTAAAATAATCGACCGAGCGAAGCGAAGGTCTTTGAGTTAACTAGGGCGATTTGCACTTGTCCGTCCGTCCGTCCGTCCGTCCGTCCGTCTGTCAGAGCCTTATAACTTTTGAATTACTGAACGTAATTACTTCAAATTTAGATATAATATGTAAACCGATGGCCTCCAGCCGAAAATGGCTTAAAAAGTTATAAAAATCTTTATTTCAGGGGGGCTCTCATAGAAGCGAATGCGAAGTAAAAAAAAAAATATCGCGTTACATAAAATTGTTACGTATCATTTTAAAGATAATTTTGAACTGAGTACAAAAATAATTTTTTTTTAATTTTTCCCTTAAAATTGACGAAATGGGGGGCTTTCAAAGTGGCGATTTTATACGCTCGCTTGAAGACGCTCTCTAGAAAAATCCGCTATGGATTTTCAAACTGATTTTATGTTTTTAGGTCACTTATATCCTGTACTTGAACAACAAATACTAAAATTATATGAATATTATAAAGAAACGAGATTATTTAATTTTTAATGGGCGTCAGTAATTCATATAGCATCAACATAGCTTCACAATAATGCTAATAGATGGCGCAGTCAGTAACTATTCCCATGGAACTACGAGTTAAATTCAATGTTTGATAAATAATTCAATGTTTTCACTAACGTTCCCTAACCTTTACGGGCTACCTATAAGTTAGGTGATTGATGTTTTCTGTCAACTTATTTATCACGATCCTGTACGGGACACCTAAAAGGATATTGGGACGGATGTTAGGACTTAGGATTGTATTTAGGAGCTACCTAGGTTAAGAGACTCCTACTTAGGGGATGATTTAGGTATGTTTGGTGAAAACGGGCATAATAATAATGTCAGTTTTGGTTATCATGTATCGATTGAATGAATAATCATGGGATACCGTTACCGCGAGGTCTCAGTTCGGGGCGAACCACTAGTTTTAGTCTGTACACGTATGTTGAGGTCAGGCTAGCGTTGCGCATCGGTTTTGTAGTCAAAATTTAAGGCCCTCCCGATTAAGTATACTTTTAAAAATAATATTAGGCGTGCCCAATGCGTAACAAATATTTTCTTTTCCCTCCAACTAAGCGGAAAGCTTATCTCGGTACGGCCCTAGTGCAACTCCCGTTGGGGATCGAACCGTTGACCTTTTAAATTTAGTTTTCAGTTTGCACCTTTAACCGCTGGGCTACTGAGGGCTGAGGCTGCATACATTATTTTACTAACTGCATGACTGCGTAGCCAACATGCGTGTTCTGGCACGCACTTGAGCAGTAATTTTGCTATAGTGTCCCCAACTGGCGGGCGAGTTGCAAATTGAAAGTGAACGTGTCATTCACCTGATAGATTGTGCGACGTCGATTAGACACCGTTTGTTTCACCGCCTTCTAATGTCGTTGGGTTTTTATGTTTTATTCACTAGCTGTTGTCCGCGGCTTCGCTCACGTTAAGTTCTATTTTTCGAACACACCCACTTAGGGGTTGAATTTTTAAAAATCCTTTCTTAGCCTAGGTAGGTACATCATAAAAGGTATCTTTATGTCAATTTTCAGCCCGATCCGTCCAGTAATTTGAGCTGTGCGTTGATAAGTAGATCCTGGTCAGTCAGTCACCTTTTCCTTTTATATATGTATAGTTAGACTAAATATTTAGATTATGATTTCGTACCAGTAACATAATTTACATACATATAAGAACGTTCACAAAGAGAGCTTGCGTTTTTCTGGTTTTTGTAAAAAAATATTTTTTCGATGACAGCATAGCGCTTGACAATGACCTCACCTGGTGGTAAGTAACGCTATAATCTACAATGAATGGGGCATAATTATATTTAAACGCTTACTCACTTGGCAGCACTACGGCACGGTGTAACAGTTACCAGTGTTGTTGTTTGGCCAGGCAACAACTTTAATTTAAACAAGATTTAAAAACTGTTAGCTGACTACGAATTTTTTTTTTATTTTTTTTATTATCTCAATCTCAATTTTTAAGGGGCTTTCGTCGGACAGGGACACGCCAGGCCCATCGTAACCTAACTTACACATAATCTGGTGGAACGTAACAAATAACTGAAGCCAAATTCACTACTGCCTGTGCAGATATATCTCAACATTCGATATAAAGCCTTCTGTCTCAGGAATACGAAAAATTGGATAAATAACATCCGTCCCTGTTCATAGGAAACGTAGTCTTTATGTCACCGCCGCGCCGGTACATGGTAACGAATTGATTGACATCGTTTTCATCGAAATCGGCTCAGTAGTTTAGGTGCTTGAGGAACATACTTAAATATATGGCTACATACTTAAGACTGTCAAAATCATAGCCCTTTTGTTTTTCCTTAGTCGGGTAAAAGATGTGATGCCTATCATTGGTAGTTTAAGTAGGCCGCGTAATTGTATATGCGTTTATGGTATGTAAACCGAAAAGCGTGCCATTGTCATTTACTTCAGTGCATAATAATAGGTATGGTAGGTACGCAGATACACACGACTTGAATGGCGATATAAAACGATAAGTATGTAAATATTACATCAAGTCACTTACGATTCACATTATCGTTCCATTATTCAAGTTTTTATCAACGCGGGTCAAACCATACGACGAAATTTGTTTTAGTACACTACTTAATCGTCATGATAACGGTACTTTATCGCCAGTAGTCAACAGCAAACCCCACGGCCGGCCGTGTTTAAACGTGTAATTTATAAAGCGAAAATGTTAAAACTAGTCAGAGGAATACGGCGATTGAATGCTCAATGTCGGCAGTTCAGCCACGCAACAGTGATCGGCAGCGAACCGAACAAAAATGACCCTTTCTACCAAGAGAATAAGGCGAAAATGGATGAACTGGTAGACGAGCTGTGTCAGAAAACGAATGACGCTATCAAAGGCGGGCCCGAGGAGGCAGTAAAGAGGCACACGGCAAGAGGAAAATTGCTCGTGAGAGACAGGATCAACCGGTTAGTGGACGAAGGAAGCGACGTTTTAGAATTGAGCACGTTAGCCGCCAACGACATGTACAAAGGTCAGGTTCCGTGCGCCGGCATAGTTACAGCTATCGGCAGAGTTCAAGGTCAGGACTGCATGATTGTTGCGAACGACGCTACTGTTAAAGGAGGGACCTATTTTCCCATCACAGTGAAGAAACATTTGCGAGCGCAGGCGATCGCTCAGGAATGTCGGCTTCCTTGCATTTACCTCGTCGACTCGGGAGGTGCTCATTTACCAGATCAAGCGGATGTTTTTCCCGACAAAGAACACTTTGGAAGGATTTTTTATAACCAAGCGAACATGTCCGCGGAAGGCATCCCGCAAATATCTGTTGTAATGGGATCGTGTACTGCCGGAGGTGCTTATATTCCCAGTATGTCAGATGAGAGTATTATTATAAAGAACCAAGGCACAATTTTTCTCGCTGGACCGCCATTAGTGAAAGCGGCCACGGGAGAGTCAGTGTCAGCTGAGGATTTAGGGGGCGCTGATTTACATTGTAGACAATCTGGAGTAACGGATCACTATGCTCAAGATGATGAGCATGCCTTACATTTGGCTAGAAATGTAGTTGCTAATTTGAATTGGAATAGTGATAAAAGCGTCAGAAACTATCCACCAAAGATTGACGAACCGTTACATGATATCGAAGAATTGCATGGAATAGTAGGTGCAAACATTCAAAGACCTTTCGACATCCGAGAAGTAGTAGCCAGAATAGTAGATGGGAGTAGGTTTCACGAATTCAAACAGTTTTACGGAGACACATTAGTGTGTGGATTTGCATCGATATATGGTCACCCTGTAGGCGTTATAGGCAATAATGGTGTTTTGCAATCAGAATCCGCTTTAAAAGGTTCGCACTTCATTCAGCTTTGTGCCGCTCGTAAAATACCGCTTCTGTTTCTTCAAAATATAACCGGTTTTATGGTTGGTAGGGAAGCAGAGGCGGGTGGAATTGCTAAGAACGGCGCGAAAATGGTTACAGCTGTGAGCTGTTTTAAAGGACCTAAAATAACAATTTTAGTTGGTGGCAGCTTCGGAGCTGGTAATTATGGAATGTGTGGAAGGGCGTATTCACCGAGTTTCCTTTATATGTGGCCTAATGCTAGAATATCTGTGATGGGCGGGCCTCAGGCTGCGACTGTTCTATCATTAGTCGCAAAGGAAAAAGCTTTAAGAGATAAGAAGCCTTGGACTGATGACGACGAGAAGAAAGTAAGAGGACCGTTGGAAGCTCAATTTGAAAGAGAAGGTCGGCCATATTTTAGTACTGCTCGACTGTGGGATGATGGCATAGTGGCACCGAGAGATACGAGAAAAGTAATAGGACTGAGTTTATCAGCTGCTTTGAATGCTCCATTCAGAGACAGTAAGTTTGGTGTGTTCAGAATGTGAATATGTTTACTGTTTTGTATACTTAATTATACTATATGGATGATAATTGAGTGTGTTTGTGATAAACTGTGGTACCACGATAAAACAGTTTACCGTGATAATAATGACAGAATTGAATAATACATAATTTGATTTCTGTTTGATTGTGTTATTATCAGTAGGTAATTATAAATTAGTTGTTACACAATCTTGTTTTTGAATTATGTAAACCTATTTCAGAAATGCTTATTCCATAATTATTGTTAATATTATAAATGCGAAAGTAACTATCTGTCTGTCTCATAACTCTGAACCGATTAGACACAATATAGGATATTTTTTATCCCGGAAAATCAAAGAGTTCCCATGAGATTTTCAAAAACCTAAATAGTCGCGGACGAAGAACATACATTAACATTCTACATACTTAATCGAGAGTAAACATACTTCAACTATTTTGTTATTTGTAGATTGATCTTCCTTGTCAGTCAACAAAGAATAACAATATCAAAGTGGAAATTGACGTCTAATTGCTGCAATTATATAGTAACCTTAGTCTCATCGTTACACAATGCCACATAAATAAGGACATTCATCTCATTAATCAATTTAGATCAATCAGCGTCGAAAATGCCAATGCAAATGAATACGAACCCTAAAGTGAAAACAATAGGGCTTATAATACATTTTTGGCTGGAGTTGAACGTTTAAAAAGAATAGCAGTTGATTATAGCAGCGAGAACAATGGTACGATAAAAACAATATCCGTTTTGATTAATATGCAGATGGAGCGACCTGGGTGTACGAAAGAGTCGGGTTCACGTCGTAACACCTTTACAGCTATTTAGGAGCAAGTGTCAGCTGTTATTGCTGTCATAATCACCGTTATTATGTAACCATATTGCCTGACACCAATTATTTATTTTTTAGAGAACCAAGTTATAGATTTATTTTCCACAACTTTTCTATATAAGTATCTCCAAAAAATATTTTAAACAAAGAAACAGAAGTCTGTGTCACTCTCGAAGTCCTTAACTATTCTCATGAAAAAAATCACGTCGATGCGTTGGTCCGTTGCTGCGTGATTGAAGGACAAACCAACAAACAAGTAACACTTTCACATTTATGTTAAAGATTTATTTATTTAAGGAGATTTATTTCTTTACAACTGTTCCATAATTCCAAAAAGTATTTGAAACAAAGAAAACCAGATACCCTTGCTAATATTACAAAATGCATTGTATGCTGTGCATGATTGTAATTCAATCGCGCCACAACAAAGCTAAGAATAAACAAAATTTTTGCACGACCTGGAGACACTGGAGAATGATATAGGCTAGATTCTAGACTCTAGAGAAAGTCAAATTGTCGAATAGAAAAAATCCTATAAAAATCATCAAAAACAAAACGATCGGCAAACAACGAAAGCTATCTTAAAGTCTTCATCATCTGGAGACTTTGGGATAGTGCAATATCTTAACTCCTAACATAACAACTATCAACTTACGTCACTAAGCATTAGTAAACAAATGCCTCGCACAAAATACATCATACATCATGTACATTTTACGCTTTCCACTCTTGGGCCGCACGCTCTGTTTTTGCCCCGAGCATTCTTCATAAGAAATCTCCAGTCTTTGCTATTAACACAGTTAATTGCCGATTTTTATGCCCAATGAGCATCTATGGCGATATGTTTTTGTCTACCGTCGTCAGTGCTGTAATCTTCTAGAAATTTCCTCCTGTTTGAAGCTTATTCACTTAGTTTTCTCAAAGCTGAGATCAGTAAGAAAAATATCTGCTTAAATTCATCATCTGTATTTATTTCTTTTATTTGGGTTAACTTACTTTAAAGAAATTTATTCAATCCAAGGTTTATCTGTATTTTGTCAAAAATATCATCATCATCATTTAGCAACTCATCAACGGCTCACTACTGAGCGCAGGTCTCCTCTCAGAGAAGGGTCAAAAATATAAATTTAAAAAAATACAGTTTTCTGACGGCGCAATGGATCGTCGTGATTTTTTCATTGGGTATAGTTGAGGCAGTGATAGCTTAGTGGTTAGTACTGCGGTCTCCTTTTCGGGGAGTCGCAGGTTCGATCCCGGGCACGTACCTCTGACTTTTCTGAGTGCGCTTAAGAAATTGAATATCACAAGCTTCTACGGCGAAGGTAAACATGTTGAGGAAACCTGCATACCTGAGAGTTCTTCACAATGTTCTCAAACGTGTTTGAGGTCTGCCAATTTGCATTGGGCCAGCATATGGCCTATAACCCTTCTCTGAGAGGAGACCTGCGCTCAGTAGTGAGCCGTTGATGGGTTACTGATGACGATGATAGTTGAGTATTTGGAGAGTTACATAGGCTACCTTTTATCCCGGAAAAACAGAGGGTTCCCATGAAAGTAAAAACCTAACGCTAACGTAGTCGCGGCTCAAAGCTAGTAACTTTAGACCTTATATTAAAGTTTAAAGAATATGCATGTCTATTCTAAGGCTAGTAATTAGGTAAAAAAATTTTGTAACCTCCATTACAGATCCTACAAAATAAAACAATTAAGTACTACTTTATTCTGTACATGTATCTAATTGATTAATGTTACCACAACAAATATAATACATGATTGTTGTAATAAATACCTAATTATTTTGCATTTAGTATTCTAATTGGCAACTAATCGTTAACAATTGATCTACCCGTGACCGTGTACTTCTACAATTTATTGATGTTATATCGTTGTAGACTTTGGTTACATCTGTCCAAATGAATTTTAAGCTTATATGAATATTTAGACGAATTAAGAATTTCAGAATTTTCCTCGGAGCAGTGGCAAATGGCAAAACATAAGTACGTATTATGAAAGAAAACTTATTTGTTTCTTTGCTTACTACACAAGATTTTATAGCTGTTAAAAACTCACGTAATTCTATGTTTATGGTTACAAAAGACAATTTGGGCCCAATTTCATCCATCTCCCTTTAATTCAAAATTCAAAATGTTGAGTATCTCTTGCAACTTTAATTAAGGATGATTATACGAGTCTGCCCGCGAAATTCAAATTTAATTTGGTTTTTCGCAATTTGTAAACTAATACGACAAACTAGATGGCATTCTAATTGCGCCAGTAGAATTATCATCTTCACAGGTTTACATAAAAATCTTTACTTGAAAGTGACCAGTTTAAGAAATTAATCAAAATACTGAGTTGGACGTGAGTTACTCACAAATTAGTCGATATTTTGATTAATTTCTTAAATTGGACACTTTCAATTCAAGTAAAGATTTTTATATAAACCTGTGAAGATGATACTGCCATTGTCGCAATTAGAATGCCATAAGCCTACTTTGTCGTATTTGTTTACAAATTGCGAAAAACCAAATTAAATTTGAATTTCGCGGGCAGAACTGTGTCTTCCACCTTAAGATCATCTTTTGTTGAGCCGCCGCCGTATATGTACTCAAGATAGAGAAGCTCCCACCCACGCCTCGCAAGCACATAGCGCCTCTCTATTAACTTAATCCATAACGACTTTGGTATTTATAGCCAATTACTCACGTCCTACGTTTTGTGTTCGCTCGATTATCGGATTTACAAATATGTACTTGGGAAATTTTCCGCATTTGATTTTAATATCTCTAAGCTACGTCTACGCTTGGCGAACTTAGTTTAGCTGTGGAATCGTCTAAAAATACCTCTGATTCGCTGAATTTATGGCGTTCTAGCTGCATCAATGCTTTTAACTACTAGCGAGAGAGTACCAGCTAATCAGAGTTGTTTGCGATCGAAAAGTTTGATTTTACTAAATTTGGTGATTGCGATAGTGTGACGCAGGGAGCCGTTGGATCCAAACGGCGCAAGACCGAAGCCTGTGGAAGTCCATGCAGGAGACCTTTGTCCAGCAGTGGACGTCTACGAGTATAGGTTGATAAAGAAGAAGAAGATAGTGTGGCGATCGCAATCACCTCTGATTGACCGACACTCTCTCGCTATTGGCTAAAATGCATTGTTGCAGCGAGCATGCTACAAATTCAGCCAATCACCACGATTAAGATTGCAGCAATCATTTATGCAGCGTTCTAACAATCGATCAGGTAGGCATTTGTAGGCAGTGATGATCGCGATCGCCTCAGAGTGACTGACTCTTTCTCGCTATTGGCTAAAATGCATTGTTGCAGCGAGCACGCTACAAATTCAGCCAATCACCACAATTAAGATTGCAGCAATCATTTATGCAGCGTTCTAACAATCGATCAGGTAGGCATTTGTAGGTAGTGATGATCGCGATCGCCTCAGAGTGACTGACACTTTCTCGCTATTGGCTAAAATGCATTGTTGCAGCGAGCATGCTATAAATTCAGCCAATCAGCACAATTAAGATTGCAGTAATAATTTATGCATCGTTTCCGCAATCGATCAGGCAGGCATCTGTATAGGCAGTGTGATGATCAGAATCGCCTCAGATTGGCTGATAATCTCTCCTGCTCCGTTGCTACGTGATTGAAGGACAAACCAACAAACTAAAACACTTTCGAATTTAAAATATTAGTCAGGATATGTAAGAATTATGATAATTTCGGACGGCATACCTATTAAGAAAAGTCATCTTCTACGTATTTGCTTTCTCTTCCATACAAAGATCGCCGACTAATATTAACCGCAGTGTTTATGTCTCTATAATATGTTAAAGTCATTATAGCCACATATGAGGCATTTGAAAGCAAATTATAATCCCTCCGAGCAGGAAGTTAAGACGCCATTCTCAGCCGCTAATAATCCTGCACACTTACATTTATTCTCGCTCTTTATTATGTACAGCTTGTTTTATAAAGGTCCGTTTTCATATTTATTAAAAAGAAACCTTACTAACTTTTAAAAATTCCCGAGATAAAAGGTAGCCTTGGAATTTTTGTTGTGTATGTATTCAAAATTAATTGGATTTTTCCTTTAAATGTAGGTTAACACTTTAATAAAAAATTAAAAAATAAAATCCCTACTAATATAATGAATGCGGTGTGTTTTTGATGGTTTGTCCTTGAATCTAATTAAATAAAAAAAATATCATTTTTTACTGACTTCAAAAAAGGAGTTTAAGAGGAATTCGTAGCAATCTTATTTTTTATGCAGGTACCTATGTTCACTGATTAATCGAAGACGCCTGAACCGATTTGGAAAATTCTTTTTTGTTTGAAAGGATACACTTTCCAGGTGGTCCCATTTAAATTTTATCAATAAATTATATAATTTGTCGTGGCGCAGGCGTTTGAAGTCGGTTTTTTAAAAAGAATTTTTCAATTCAAGACTTAACCAATGAGAAGTTATCCGTGAACGTCAACGAGATATACCAATTACCATCATCTACATAGGTACTTACATACGTTGCAAATTGCCTGACTGTGTGAAAAGGTGGAGAAAACCTCATCCTTTTTTGCAGTCGGTCATAAATGATTCCACGCCTTGACCTGAGCTCGTCATTACATCAGAGGTCTATTTACAATGTTTGTAATATACCTACTCTGTGACCTCAGAATCTGCAACGAATGGAAACGGCCTCTAATGCTGCGTCTTACAAGTTACTAGCAATGCATTTAATTCTACAGGTGTAATATTTTGTAATTCTAATGTACTTTAACAAGATGCCACGACGCGTAATTCCTATTATTTCTCCTCGACATTCCTGTATCATAAGTGATGTTATTGCGTGGTGTACATGACAGGGGCCATTGCTTTTGCAACCCCCACAAGTATCTTGTTTAGATTCTAGTAAAGTATTTTAACGTTTTAAGTCTCGCTTAAGGTTGATTATACGGGTCTGCCCGCGAAATTCAAATTTAATTTGGTTTTTCGCAATTTGTAAACTAATACGACAAAGTAGGCTTACGGCATTCTAATTGCGCCAATGGAATTATCATCTTCACAGGTTTACATAAAAATCTTTACTTGAAAGTGACCAGTTTAAGAAATTAATCAATATATCGAGTTGGACGTGAGTTACTCACAAATTAGTCGATATTCTGACTAATTTCTTTCTTAAACTGGACACTTTCAAGTAAAGATTTTTATATAAACCTGTGAAGATGATAATTCCATTGGCGCAATTAGAATGCCGTAAGCCTACTTTGTCGTATTAGTTGACAAAATTGCGAAACACCAAATTGAATTTCGTGGGCAGACCCGTATAATCAACCTTAAGCGAGACTTAAAACGTTAAAATACTTAAATAAAATAAATCAACCTTAATAAGACTCTGGGAAACTCTAAGGTTATCTAACTACAAAGAATTACGATCACCTTAAAATTCGTCTGAAATTAAAGACCTATCTAGTCCAATATGGACTGAAGATTGATTTAACTCAAAGTAAAGCGTGTCAATATATCCATGAATTGAGATTGCCGTCTGTTTTATTGTGGAAGCAACTCCCTGGAACGGTGTTCCCACTTAACTACAACATAGGGTTATTCAAGGGGTGGAGCAACAAATTCCTGAAAAGCCTGCAACGTATTGGTAGTGTCTCTAGGCCTACAGTAAATTAATGTTCATGGGCGGCGGTAATCACTTAACATCAGGTGAACCGCGCCTACTCGTTTGCGCTATACCTACATGCAAAAAAAATCATTCATTTGCTGAAATATTGTTGTATGACAAAAGTCCCGATTATTCAAAAAATGTGTGTAAAGGTTTCTAATTTTTTAAAACTTAAGGTCGGTTTCACCACTTGCTGATAAAGTGCCTGATAGCCTATCCACAACTTGTCTGACAGATAGCGTTCAAAGGTCTGCTTCACAAGTGTTCGTAAGAAAATCTAGCACATAAACACAAAAAAATGTCAAATAGATTTATCTGACAGCTAATTTATCAGTTAGATATCAGACACTTTAACGGACAGCGGTGAAACAGGCCCTTAGTTTTTGATTTTATTGTAAACTCATCTGTGAGATTATTTTCAACTAACGTAGTAGGTAATTTTCGACCAGGCATTTCTCAACAGCAGATAAATTACATAATACATTAGCTTTATATTTTTAGCAGCAAATCTCCGGCAGTTAATTCGGTTAGTAGGTATCTAAAAGTTAATTAGGTTCGAGTAGATTAATTAATTTTAATCTTATTCAGATTCGGTGATGGGTTCGGTTGATGTCATTTTAATAACGTACGTAATAGGGAATATGCATGATTTTTTTTTAATTTCTTAAATTAATCATTTACATCTTTATAACATATAAAAAATATAAATAGGTTTGAAAATAGTCAAATAATTTTTAAAAGTGAAATTTAAAACATTGAATAAATTTGAGCCGTTCAAACGCCACCATTAGCGCGCGCTTTTGATGACGTCATTCGACATGTCCCGTGTTTGTTTACTATAGCGTTTCAGTTACTTCATACTTATTTTCAGTTTTAATTGCTACGCAAACCATGGAAGAAGTTAAAAAACCTTCTTACAAGTATTGTATGGTACCTAAGTACAAAAACACTATTATTAGTACACCCGATAAAGTGTTTTTTCGTATTCCACGAGATGCGAAAGTACGAAAAAAAGTGTAAGAAAATTGTTCATGTAAATCGGAATATCGTATTTATCTAATACTTATTTACAAAAAGTATATCTTCTTCTTCTTCTTCTTTATCAAGCGATAGACGTCCACTGCTGGACAAAGGTCTCTTGCATGGACTTCCACAGGCCTCGGTCTTGCGCCGCCTGAATCCAGCGGCTCCCTGCGACTCGCTTGATGTCGTCGGTCCACCTGGTGGGGGGTCTGCCAACACTGCGCTTCCCGGTGCGGGGTCGCCACTCCAGCACCTTGGGACCCCAACAACCATCAGCTCTTCGAACTATGTGCCCCGCCCATTTCCACTTCAGTATCGCGACTCGCTGAGACATGTCGGTGACTCTGGTTCTCCTACGGATCTAGTCATTTCTGATTCGATCCCGCAGGAATACTCCGAGCATAGCTCTCTCCATCGCCCGCTGAGCGGTCCTGAGCCTACTTATGAGGCCCTTAGTTAGCGAAAACAAATTAATTTGATATTATCCTTTCACTTTTACTTCTAGAGTACGGAACCCAACTAGAGTACGGAACCAAAAAGTATATAAACACATCAAACTTGAGTGAGCTTCAATAACATAATAAATATTACGTATAAATTATCATGATATAGACGTAAATTAGGAGTTTAGGAACACAGATGGTTATTTAAAGGTTATGTTTTGTTTTAAGTATTATTTAAACATATAAGAATAAAAATCTATGTTAAGGACTAAAATATACCATGTAACATAATAATTACATTGCAGCTTTCACTCCTTTGATCTCTGCGCTCGTAAAATCGAGATTTGATACAAAATATGCTGACATCATAAATGCATCTATTTTCGGTATATTATCCGATTGTGCTTTGACAAAACCAGTTTCAGTCATCGACCTAGATTGACTACAAATATAAATTCACAAGTAATCACACAGGAATACAGTTTTAAACAATTTTTCTCACAAACACTGTATGAATATCGACGCCGTAAATCAACCGTAAATCAAATGACGTCACATTTCGTTTCGACCAATGGCGACGCGTTTTGTAAGTTTGAATTTCCCTCCTTTATTTTTCACTTTCTATATAATATTTTCTGGGTTTAAATAATAACTAAATAAAAAAAATACCTTTTAAGTATAATGTTAAGGCAATAAAGAATCTAGAAAAAAATAATTGAGACAAATTTAAATTTTATGCATATTCCCTATTAAGTTCAATCAAATTAACCCAATAACATATCCGAGATGGCCGCAATAAGCGCGTTCAATATTTAATTAAAATTAGATTAGATACTAGCTATTGTCCGTGACTTTATACAAGTGGAGTTAGTTTTATTAAGAATCCCGCAAGAACCTCCACCTCCACTTTCCACGTCCTCAAGTACCCATGCGTACTCCGTGATTGAAGGACAAACCAAGAAACATACACACTTTCGCATTATACTAGTAAGGAATATGAAGCAGCTGAAAGTTTTAGACTTCGTCCGTGAGGATTTAGGTTTCAAAATCCCGCGGGAACTCTTTCATTTTCTGGAATAAAATGTAGCCTATATCACTCTCCAGGTCCTCAACTATAGCCGTGCAAAAACTAACATCGAGCTGATGCAGCGTGATTGAAGGACAAACCAACAAACAAACACACTATATCGTATTTAAAGCATGTATACTTAATATTATAATAAGGATGGTAGGTATCTTTATGTGCGGGCAAGGACTAAATATCCAAATAATTATGTCGTCGTGTAATTGTTACGTACACAATATGTAGTATGTACGAAACCAGCAAAAAAAAACCGATTTCAAAGCGTTTTTAAACGACTTCAAAATGGAGGAGGTTCTCCATTCGTCAGAATCTTTTTTTTATGTATGTTCACCGATTACTCGAAGACGCCTGAACCGATTTGGAAAATTCTTTTTTGTTTGAAAGGGTATACTTTACAGGTGGTTCATTACATTTAAATTTTATCGAAATCAGTTAAGCGGGTTTAAAAAAAAAAAAACAAAAATATATAATTTATATACTTTGTAGTGGCGCGGGCGTTTGAAGTCGATTTTTTAAAAATATTTTTTTATATCCTATCCTACTAATATTATAAATGCGAAGTTTGTAAGGATGTATGGATGGATGGATGTATGTTTTGATGGATGTTTGTTACTCTTTAACGCCACAACTGATGAACCGATTTGGTTTGGAAATTTGGAATGGAGATAGATCATATCCAGAATTAGCACATAGCCCATAGGCTACTTTTTATCCCGGAAAATCACAGAGTTCCCGCGGGAATTAAAAACCTTAATCCACGCGGACGAAGTCGCGGGCACCATACAACCAAATTAGCTGTCAAACGCTTATCCCATACCGTGGAGTTACACAATCGAGTCAATCACCGTCCTTAATTAACGACTTTCTCTGATACAGTCAACGAACGGGGGGCCCCACGCGTTACAACAGTGCCCACCATCGAAGAGGTGTTATAATTATATGCTAGAGGTGGAATAGTTTCAGAAAAAAGTTTAAAAACTATAACCCGAATACTTACTGAAAATGTTATGTAAAATCCGTCATATTGATTTTGTGTGTATAAAAACTGCTCGACCTATTTCGATAAAATTTCAATGGGACCACCTGGGAAGTATACACATTGAAACAAAAAAAGAATTTTTCGTATCGGTTCAGGCGTCTTCGAGTAATCGGTGAACATACATAATAAAAAAGATTCCGACGAATTGAGAACCTCCTCCTTGTTTGAAGTTGGTTAAAAATGTAGCCTAGTCCCCCAGACCATAATAACGAATCGATTCATACCTCGTTAATGAAAATTGGCTCAGTAGTGTAGACGCTACGGTGGAATATTCGTAAATAGACACGTATTTGACGATAAACTCTCGTATAAACAAATACAATACTTAAGAATGATAAAAGTATACAGTACTTTTTAATTATTTTTGCATTAGCTGATGGATTTAGCTTTATAACTTCGTGAGAGAACTTTGATTTCCAGTAAAAAAGTGCTCTATATCTGTGTAAAATTTTATCAAATACTGGTATATGGTATGGAATAATATCTATCAACTTTTGAGTATTAAAAATACTCAAAGTCTAACAATGATCTGCAGGATTGTCTAAAAATGCTGCCCGACACTCTATCACTATTGGTTAAAATGCATTGTTGCAGCAATAAATTCAGCCAATCACCGCAATTGAAACTGTAGCAATGGAAAGTGACGATGCTTGCTTGGAAGCTAGCATACCACAAATCGGTTCTACATGCCATCATCGTGCTAGAACGCTAAATCGCTTAGCAGCAGTTCTTTGATCGTAGGGTGGTCAATAGCCATGGCCGAAACCTCCCACCAGACAAGATTGAAGATACAATTTCTTTTTCATCATACCTATTCGAAAAACGAATATTGGCTTCAGAGGATAACGGGAGCAAAATTTAATTTTAACCCCATGGGACTTTTCATTTCTCTCTTCTGATTGGTCCGCGTTAGTGCTTTAGTATGCTAAAGCACTAACGCGGACCAATCAATTCAAAGAAGAGAGAATTCAAAAATGTGTCGAAATTCAAAAATGTTTGAGAAGCTGTTGTCTTCGATAAGTCACGTGATCAAATTTGTCGATTATATATATATATATATACTTCCAACATAAATATTAATGTTTAATTATTTCATAAAAATTTATTTGTGTTTTATTTAAACTTTCAATATACGTGTTGGTAATGTCTATACTCTATACATAGTAGGTTGATACTCCTAGCTTTTTCTCATAGGTAATGATGAAAAATAGTGTGTGTCATTCGGGGCCAAATTTTTTTGTTCTCGGGCGGCGTATATTGAATTCCTCGCTACGCTCAGGATTCTACTTTAGAATCCCTCGCTGCGCTCGGGAGTCTACTATAGGATCCTTCACTTCGCTCTGAATTCAAAATAACGCCCTCGGGGAACAAAAAATTCCTTTGGCCCCATATAACACAAATAACTATTATCTACCTAATTTATTTACCTAATATCTATGAAGTAGATATAAGTGGGTACCAAAAGTTGTTCATGAGCACTGCCGTTAGTACAAGACAATTTGATGAGTTTTTATAGACTCTAAGATTATACTTGGAACCCAAATCTGAAGTTATTGTACTTTGTCCATATTTTGGTTGCAACCTGTTTTGTGTACCTTTTCAATAAATAAATAACTTTGCTATCAAGTTACTAATTGAGGCTTACATTTTGGAATGCAAATCGATTTTAGTCTACACCATTCCGAAATAAATGCACAATTCAACAAATGCACGCATATACAAGTAGTTGCAACATTACACCACATTTCCCAGTAAGCGCAGCGAATTACAGTTGAACACTGAATGTTCAGTTTTTGCTTCCATCGCAACCGTATGATTTACGAGTTGATACGCCTGCCTTTGTGAGCACCGAACGGTAAATAGACCGCTGCTCCCACGCCTGAAGAAGGCTGCATTCACATGTTACGCTGGCAAAACTTATCTGCATGTTTGATGTGTATTTGAATCTACTATGCCATCTATATACTCCTCCAAGTTATGTGTGCATCAAAGTTTTGTTTTGTAATAGATTTTCATCATCTTTATTCTTTACTAGCTGATGCCCGCGAGTTCGACCAAGTGGATTTAGTTTATAAAATCCCGCGGGAACTCGGGAACCAGAAGAACCAGGTTTTGAACTATACCTATCCGAAAAATTACCTATCCCAACAAACAAACACACTTTCGCATTTATAATTATGTATTAGTAAGGAAGAATTAATACTATACGATAATAAAGGCGATCTAATTAAATTTTAGAACACAAAAGCTACTATTGTGACTTAAATATGATAGTTAGATTATATTCTCTTGCGGACTTTTTTGTAGAGAATAATGAGTACTTTAATCATGTAGTAGTTACATAATTTTTATGTATCATCAATAGTTTTCTCAGCACACGCCAAATAATGCATTTTATAGGCAAAATTTTGCTACTTTGGGTTACATTATTGCAAGATCTCTAATTTTTTTAAATAAATTATAGCCTTTGTTACTTCCTGATAACTTAGCTTTCTATTGGTGAAAAAATTGTTAAAATCGGTCCAGTAGTTTCAGAGCCTATTCGGAACAAACAAACAAACAAAGAAACAAATCTTTCCTCTTTATAATATTATTAGTATATTTGACCGAGCGAAGCGAGGTCTCTGAGTCTACTAGATGAATTTGCTCTTGTCCGTCCGTCCGTCCGTCCGTCTGTCAGAGCCTTATAACTTTTGAATTACTGAACGTAATTACTTCAAATTTAGATATAATATGTGAACTGATGGCCTTCAGCCGAATATTGCATAAAAAATTATAAAAACCTTTATTTCAGGGGGGCTCTCATAGAAGTGAATGCGAAGTAAAAAAAATTTTATCGCGTTATATAAAATTGTAACATATCATGTTAAAGATAATTTCAAACCGAGTACAAAAGTATTATTTTTTTATTTTTTCCTTTAAAATTGACGAAATGGGGGGCTTTCAAAGTGGCGATTTTATACGCTCGCTTGAAGACGCTCTCTAGCAAAATCCGCTACGTATTTTCAACCTGTTTTATTTTTATTATTTCACTTATATCCTGTACTTGAACAACAAATACTAAAATTATATGAATATTATAAAGAAACGAGATTATTTAATTTTTAATGGGCATCAGTAATTCATATAGCATCAACATAGCTTCACAATAATGATAATAGATGGCGCAGTCATTACATTAGACACTATTCCATGGAACTAGGAGATTACGACTACGACCTATCCCAAAAACAGTTTTGCGTCGACCATTATTATTCAGTTACATAATAATATAATACCATATTATTCAATTAAAATTATTTTTTAGTTAAATATCAAACTTCAATAAACTATTAATTACTACATTTTGTATATTTTCTATTTGCGTCGATAGATGACGATTTGTACAGATGCCCGTAACCCGGTTTCACTCGTTAGTACCTACATAATAATTCAATGTTTTCAGTAACGTTCCCTAACCTTTACGGGCTACCTATGATAAGTTAGGTGATGATTTCTGTCAACTTATTTATCACGATCCTGTACGGGACACCTAAAAGGACATTGGACGGATGTTAGGACTTAGGATTGTATTTAGGAGCTACCTACGTAAAGAGACTCCTGCTTAGGGGATGATTTAGGTATGTTTGGTGAAAACGGGCATAATAATAATGTCAGTATTGGTTATCATGTATCGATTGAATGAATAATCATGGGATACCGTTACCGCGAGGTCTCAGTTCGGGGCGAACCACTAGTAGTATTAGTATTAGTATAGATCACCTACCTATGTAGTCATTTCTCATTTTGCGTATTCTAAGCGTGTTCGTTAAAAATTATATTAATTTTGCTTAAAGAGTCCTTACTCCTTATCTAACTAAAATAAAAAAAATTCTACAACCGCCCCTACCGAATGCCCGTAGTCCAACTGGTTGGGTCACGACCCCGAAATGATTTAAATATAAATAAACTTTTTCAAAGTGAATTCGGTTTGTTAAGTGAATCTGACATGAGCATTTAACTCGCAGGGAAGAATTGCATACATAAGTTCTTTGACCAACATGTTAGTCATGGCGGAAATAACTGGGCGAGCAAGAGTTCTAAAACAGTCAAAATGAGCCCGCTTGCAAAGGCAGCTGTTAAAATTCTTTGTTAGTGAAAGTGAAATACTGTTTTAACCGACTTCCAAAAAAGCCTCCTTTTTTGGAAGTCGGTTAAGGTTCTCAATTTGGCCGGTATCTTTTTGTCTGGACAGAGTCCGTTCCACTTAGCCATTTCCCCCTTTATTACCCTTTGCAGTGGAAACCCCGCTCAGGCTATATAGTTACTAGCATAGATAAGACATAACATGACATCATGGTCTATGGTCTCGGCAAACATTTCTCATTCCGCGTAAACCGGTCCGGCTCACCCAACCACAATTTTAAATATAATTTCATATTTATTTATACCTTACGGTAACTCCGTGAGAATAAGATCTTTGTCAAATGTCAGTGGGTTAACTTTGAAGTGAAATTGCGTTTGGATTTGAATTGCTTGAACTTGTGAATGAGGCTTACAGTATTTAGGGCGAATGAGTTCCCAAAGATGTATTTATCTTGTCTGGCTTTTACTTTACGTCGCATGAATATAATTGACCGTGTTGAATTGTTTAGTAGAAATGGATTTCTTAGTCTACCCAGCATAATTTTACTAATCACCGCTAAAATAGCGCTATTTTCAGTACAAAAATGTAACTGCTGCGTTCGGATGTCTATTGAATCATTAACTAATTACCTATAAACTATCAATTCTAAGCAGAGATTAAACGACTGAGTGCGACCGCAAGCGTTCTCTTAATAGCTATTTATGCAACTGCATCGTAATGAGGGTCATTTTAATTCGAGTGCTGTTTTTTGATACGAGGCTTGCCGAGTATCAAAATAGGATAGTACGAGAATTAAAATGACTAATTACGTTCAGTTGCATACAAGATTTTATCTACGACAAGGAAAATAAAATCATTAACAAAATACGCCGTAGGCTCAATAAAGTAACAAAAAGTAACTCCGTAAGCCGCCACCAGCCGCCTGTGGCGCCTCTGTCAACAAAAAGTAACTCCGTAAGCCGCCACCAGCCGCCTGTGGCGCCTCTGTCATATGAACGGTACAAAAGTGTCAGAACTCAGAGCCTTAGCTTTAGGTATCCTATTTTAAGAAGATAACCATTTCGATTCAGCTCCCATACAACGAGCTGCATCGAAATGAGAATCAAAACCGAAAGAGGGTTCATTTCGATTCAGCTGTCAAACTCGAAATTGGAACTTTTCGATGCTGGAGTAGATAAAAGTTATTAAGTTCCACATTCCAATTTATTGATTTGAGATACTTTATTTCATATTCTCAGTTTGATAGATTTTGTAATCGTCCATTGAAAAGGCATCATCCCTTGAAGATGCTGCGGTATCGGACTTGAACATACTTAGTGTATTCTTAAGGGTTTGTGTGGTAATGCGTTGCGTAATGATGTAACTTCTGCTACTTACTACTAAAAGAGCGGCAGTGTACAGCATGAGCGATAGATGGTACATACAGATTTTTCTAGTTTGGCGAATTAAAGCAAAAAAATTTAGTTTTTCCTTGTATATCATGGAATTCTGCAAAGTATACGCCTGCTGTATAGTTATGAAACTGGAGCAATTTCAATGGTTTTCCACGGTCCTTCCGCATAACACAATTGTCGTAACTGCCTTGTTACGCTGTTGTAAGGGACCGCAGGCTCGTTTACATTACAAAAGCGAAAATTGATCAAGAAACAATCCATGCTCTACTTCTGTTTGTTAAAAAGCGATTGGAAAACTCAAACGGCATTGAATGCGTTTGCATTTTGCTTACTCAAAGCGTTTCATTGTATCATAAAATCGCTTGATATGAATTACTTACGTATCTATCTATAGCAACTTGTATACTATAATTTTTCTATGTGTACATACTTATCTTCTCTTCATAGCTATGAGTTTGTAGTAAATTAAACAATACGAAGTAAACATTTTCTGTTTGGGAAAACGTAACTGCTGAAGAGAGCCCTCAGAAGGAATTGCTTTCCGAGCCGGTAGATGAAGTTACTTGCCGCAAACTTCCATAGTTTTAAACTATTTCTTTATCTTTTTAACCAAGTAAAAATAGATTAAAGATGTTGATATGGTGCGACGAAGTTGCGGCGCTGCGGATACGTCATTCTTATTTCTACGCCCCCGATGACGTCAACGCGTAATGATGACGTCATTCACTTTCAGTAAGTAACTAATGCAAAATGCGATTCTTACGATGAGCTCAGCTACTACTCGTTCAAAACAACTGTTCTCAAGCTGCACTACCTACATCAGTTTTCTACTACAGATGCTATAAAAAATCGGCACAGATTTCGTTCAGTTATCAAGTTACGGCCTACAAAGCGTACGGCATCGACGAGCGTGGGCGCAAGGTCGTTATGATACAATCCATTCATACGATCAACTAAGGTCACCATAAAACCAGAACCTTCCTAAAAATATGAATTACTAGATGAGGCCCGCGACTTCGTCCGCGTGTATTAAGGTTTTTTAATTCCCTCGGGGACTCTGTAGTTTTCTGGGATAAAAAGTAGCCTATGTGTTAATCCTGGGTACGAGCTATCTCCATTCCAAATTTCAGTCAAATCGCTTGCTGCCTGCTGGCACGAATAAATATGGTAGAATAGCGTGCCAAGTTGTGGAGTTATAGAGTAACAAACATCCATCCGAACAACTATCCATCCAAACATCCATCCATCCAAACATCAAAATTAAAAAAAAATCAAACATCAAAATTATTTATTTCACGTAGGCCAACCTGTGGCTCTTATGACACGTCATGACTACCACCGGTTCGGAAAGCGGATTCTGCTGAGAAGATCCATACATCCTCACAAACTTTCGCATTTATAATATTAGTAGGATGTGATCAAACGAATTTCTCAAGTAAGTAATTGTAATTTGTATAAAATTTTGTTACTCTTCGTCTGTCCAAACTCCAATCCTTATTACTAGTCTGTGCTCTGTATGCGACAGAAAATACAGAGGTATGTTTATCAAGCATATTGGGGCATGTGGGCTTACCTTAAACCATTCAACCCTAATGGTCAACCCAACCATGGTCTAAGGGGCATACTGAAGCCAAACAGTTTTATGGATATTACTCACTGAGGGGTCGTTACATGTTAGGTTTTATATTTACGAGTATACCACAATTTCTTAGTGATGGTGTAGATGTTTCATATTCAAGAAGATGTTTTCTATAGAGCCATAAAAGCTCCGTTTAAGAATTATACAACACCTCTAGATACCTATTTTTTGTTAGTTATACCTACTGTAGTAGGGATTTTGTTTTGGATTACTTAATTTTCCATTTTTCCCAGAGAATCTTCCTTCTAGATCTAGACCATAGTCCATCACACTGCAGTGGTCCAATGCGAATTGCCAGATTTCACACACTTTTGAGAACATATTATGGAGGACTCTCAGACGTATTTTCGCAATGTTTTCTTCACTGTTGCAGCATGCGATTAATTATTATTTAACTATGTCAATTATAAATGCTTAATTTAGATAATTTAATGTAAAAATTTCTTTAAAAAAAAAAACGACTTAAAACGCCCGCGCGTAAACAAAGTATAATATAATTTATTTTTGATTTTTTAAGAACCGCTGGACCGATTTCGAAATTAAAATGGGACCACCTGGGAAGTATACCCTTTCAAACAAAAAAAAGAATTTTCCAAATCGGTTCAGGCGTCTTCGAGTAATCGGTGAACATACATAAAAAAAAGAAAAAAAAAGATTCCCATGAATTGAGAACCTCCAGCTTTTTTTAAGGCGGTTAAAAATTATAGAGAAATGTCCTGAAATTTCGTAGGTAGATGTAGTAAACCTACTAATAAGCACTCAATTTAATTTGCTTGCATCAGATTATATCAGGCGGGTGACATTTGTGCATTAATTTTTCGATAACTATCTATAATTTATACGTATAATTTGCATGTATTATACAATTTAGGATATGATATAGAGACATTATGCCTTAATACTGTTATATTAGTTCGAGATACTTATGCAATACAGAGATTAGAACAATAGAGCAAAACTGTACTTATAGAGATACATAGGTTACTTTTCTTTCAATTCAAAGTAGAAGCACCTATGTATGAAAGATACTTTTCTCACAATTCGATGAATCTTATTTATCATCGCTGAGTTATCTATGTATTTATGAAGAAACTTATGACAGCAAACAATCAAATAAAATCCATAGATAATCCATATCCTACTAATATTATAAATGCGAAAGTTTGTGAGGATGGATGTAATAAATAAATTAATTAATAAATAAATAAATAAATAAATAAATGGATGGATGTATGGATGGATGTACGAATAAACCGATATGGCTGAAATGTGGAATGGAGACAGCTCATACACAGGATTAGCTTAGCACATAGGCCACATTTTACGGAAAATTAAAGAGTTCCAGTGGAAATTAAAAAATCTTAATCCACGCGGACGAAGCCGCGGGCATTATTTAGTGTTATAATAAAACCGAATCGTGCAAAATGTTAATTTTTTAAATTCGTATAAATTTTAGTTCGAGCAATGCCCCATGCATTAATCAGAATAACCGGAGGTAGTCAGATTTTGCAACCAATATTATAAAACTGACATAATTTATAATATAAAATCATAATAATTCTTATCTAAATGTATTCGATGGGATTTTAAAATAAAACTATTAAACAAGACGAACGAAAAGAAAATTATTATTTTTCATCTGTATCAAATCATAATCTGGTAGATTCACATAACAATCAAAAGCTCTTTGTAAAAGTTTATTTGAGAAACTTTTCTATTCTATAGATGATTTAAGAAATCTATATTTTCATATAATATGTATCTCTCCAATTTATGATAATTTTTTAACCGACTTCAAAAAAGGAGGAGGTTATCAATTCGTCGGAATCTTTTTTTATGTACTCGTATGTTCACCGATTACGCGAAGACGTCTGAACCAATTTGGAATAGTCATTTGTGTTATATGGAGCTCCAAAGTCCCCGACATAGCTCAGCGTGTCGCGAAACTGAAGTGGAAATGGGCGGAGCACATAGTTCGAAGAGCTGATGGTCGTTGGGGTCCCAAGGTGTTGGAGTGGCGACCCGAAACGCAGTGTTGGCAGGCCCCCCACCAGGTGGACCGACGACATCAAACGAGTCGCAGGGAGCCGCTGGATTCAAGCGGCGCAAGACCGAAGCCTGTGGAAGCCAATGCAGGAGACCTTTGTCCAGCAGTGGACATCTAAAGGTTGATAATGATGATGATGATGATTTTAAAACTTAATTTTAAATCTTGATACAACGTGTCACCCCATTATATTTGCAGACTGATAAAATCTAGTTCCCAATTTAAAGCAAAACCTCCGTTTGTATATCTCAGTGGACGTCTATAGGTTGATAAAGAAGAAGTTCTATGGAGCCAAAGAAATTGTTTGTTCCCCAAGTTATTTTGTTATTTTGAATTCAGAGCGAAGTGAGGGATTCTAAAGGGAGTAGCGACGAATTCAATATACGCCGCCCGAGAACAAAATATTTTGAATGACACTATTTTTCATCATTACTTATGCGAAAAAGCTAGGAGTACCAACCTACTATGCATAGATTGCATAGACATTACCTATACGTATATTGAAAGTTTAAATAAAACACAAATAAATTATTATGAGCGTAAGTATATCCGATCGACAAATCGCTTCGCGCGAAAAAACAGCTTCTCAAACATTTTTGAATTTCGAACGGAATAGGCGATCGACAGGTTTCTGCAACGAACGCAGTAGTAATAAACACATACTAAAGCATGAACGCGGACCAATCAGAAGAGAGAAATGAAAACTCTCATGGGCGTAAAAATTAAATTTTGCTCCCTCTAACCTCAGAAGCCAATAGTCGTTTTTCGAATAGGTACCTATGATGAAAAATTCTTTTTTTGTTTGAAAGGGTATACTTCCCAGATGGTCTCATTAAAATTTTAGCGAATCAGTCGAGCGGTTAAAAAATCAACAATAAATTATATACTTTGTAGTGGCGCAGGTGTTTAAAGTCGGTTTTTTAAAAATAAGTATTTATATTAAATTATTACAATATAACTAAATTGTGCCTGTCGTTTTCCGTTAGTTTGCATGTGGGAAGGACCAGTTTTTACAAAAAAGGAAGTTTGTCCAAACATTCTTATAAATAATATTGTATCACCATTTAAAATGTATAAATGAGATCATTCTTTACACTCACAACAGCTATTTACCATACCGGACACGGTTTTTTATATGGGGGCATACAGAGGATTCATGGAGGACATAGTTCGAAGAACTGATGGTCGTTGGGGTCCCAAGTTGCTGGAGTGGCAACCCCTTTTGTCTGGTGGGAGGCTTTGGCCGTGGCTAGTTACCACCCTACCGTCAAAAACGTGCCGCCAAGCGATTTAGCGTTTCGGCACGATGGCGTGTAGAAACCAATTAGGGGTATGGGTTGAATGTTCACTGCCGTACCCCTTCCAAGTTAGCCTGCTACCATCTAGACTGCATCGTCACTTACCATCAGGTGAGATCGCAGTCAAGGACTAGCTTGTCATCGAATAAATAAAATAAATAACCCCGCACTACAACAGCTAGGGTTTGCCAACATTAGTGCAGTATTGATTAGATGGATCGATGATGTCGGATGAGCGAAGGAAGCTGCTACATACACGCGGCGCAAGACCGATATCTGTGGAAGTGACCATGCAAGAGACCTTTGTCCAGCAGTGGATCGTGGAAAGAAGAAGTAGAGGATTTATGTGATTTTTTGGTAAGGCAAACTCGATAGACGTCCACTATACTGCTAGGCATACTCGTAGGTCTCTCGTATAGACTTCCATATGTCTCGATCTTTGCTCACTGCCTGTAGGTATCCAGCGGCTCTCTGCGACTCGTATGATGTCGTCGGTCCACCTAGTGGGGGTTTGCCAACGGTACGCTTTCTGGTGCGTGGTCGTCGGTCGTCACTCCAGAACCTTGGAATCCCAACGACTATGGGTTCTTTAAGTGGTTCGTGAAAACTAGAAACGGGCATTTCGCGGCTCGATGAGTTATGTCGGTAACTCTGGTTCTCATACGGATCTCCCCATTTCTGACGATCTCATTACGATTCTGATTACATTTTGACAGTTTGTTTATTTCTTGACAATCTGTCCAAACGTCAAATTTATTTGTCGTTTAAAGTTAACATGGTGAAATAGAACCTAAATCTAAACCTGTCTACCATGAAAAAGTAATGATGAATCTCATGCTTTGATCAGTTGTACGGTTGCAAGTCTATATAAATATTGTATGAGCGAGGATTGGCAGGTACCAAAAATAGTCTGTAGCGTTCCTTGGCATACGGAATATAAACACATCCTGTTTTCACTGAAAGGACGCGAAGCAACTTGGTTACAAATCTCACCCGCCCTGCATTATTCAGTACAATACTTCAGTTGTCACCGATAGGTACGAGACCATCTTTTTGTACCATCGAAGCTGCCAATCATCCTGTGGTTTCCAATACATACGTGTATCGCAGAGAAAGTTAAAGCAAATCTTTCTTTACGTAGTATTTAGCAATGGCATTTCAATATTTGCTTTTGTGTATGATAACTTCAAAGTTACACTAGCTCAAAGATTTGTTAAAAATCAAGTAAAAAATTTAGAATAGTATAGAATAGAAATATTTTTTATTCAAATAAACTTTTTTACAAGTGCTTTTGAATCGTCGATGAGTCTACCACTGTGCACTGGTTCTTCGGAATGCTCTTCCTGCCGAGAAGAACCAGCAAGAAACTCGGCGGTTGCTCTTTTTAAAACAAGTTTACAATACAATAGATACTATGCTATGTATCCAGTGTTTCCACAATGAGGGGAAGATGCATACTAACATACAATTATTCAATACATATTAAGAGGGACAGACAGAAAGTAGCCCCATTCCCGCCGGCGGCACCCGTTCACGAGCATGACGCATGACCCAGCCGTTGCTTCGCTCAACCATATTTGAGGGAACGTAACAACAACAATTAAGTAGATATTGTGTAGGTACTTTGATTTCACGATCCGAAAGCTTTTTCTTGAAGAAAAATCAAAATTGGCTTTAATATTTCAAGAATTAGTTTTACGCAGACAATGTCAAATATACAAAACCAGAGTACAACCGCCACCTACAAAAACCAGCGTCTCCATTTAAAGGTTACATAATAACCGGCTTCCCACAAGAAATGACTGACCGCTGACGAGCGGACGGCTGGTCCTTCAACGCCCTATATGGCCACGGCCCAATGCCCGACTCAGTTGACAGTTCGTTTTTGGCCAAAAAGGCAACAACACCCAAGCAGAACTAACGTATAGAAAGCCAGATTTTACGTGCCTTCTTATGGCCTGGTAACATAAGGGAGCTTTTACACCATGCAGCCTCGATCACAGCAAGTGGCTGCACCGTCCAATAGCCCTAGTTTAACTTTTCATCCGACTGCGCGACGCAAAGGAGTGGTAATGTGTTTATCAGTCTATGTATGTATGTATGTTTGTTTCTTCCTTTGTGGCACTCTAGAGACCCAACCGCGCTGGGGCGATTTTGATAAGTGACACGTTCGTTAGATTCGCCATGCCAGCCCGAGTGTCAACGAGAACATAAAATTTGAAACATTCAAAATGGCGGATTTTGGACGCCATAATGTGGGATTCAAAAAATTTTTTTTGCTTCAAACCCTATTCAGTGGGCTATCAAATTAAAGGGTTTGAAAAGGTGATTACGAAATTTTTTTTCTCATAAATTTGTTTATTGATATTTTCATTGATATTCTTTAAAGCAGTCGGGTTTTTTATTCTTTTTTATTATTTTGCTTGTTATAAGCTTACGTTACTAACTGTGCGCAAATCTGTCATTTAGTATGAATGGGAAAGAGACAGATAATTTCTCCATCCTTTTTCCGTCCATACAATTGACGGATTTACGCACAGTCAACGTAAACTAGAAAAGTTATACTACAGGTAGCCGCACGTTCAATTATTATTATTATTGGCGACGTGACGTACCGATGTTACCTACCGGATAATTTTCGTGCTGGAAAAGCTGAAGAAATCGATTGATTTATTTATTTTTATGATTAACCTATGAAGATCAAGAAAGCAACAACATGAATGATAGAGGTACTTAAATGCAGAAATAGTGAGACGGTTGCAATGCCAAAGAAAGTAAGCGAATAATAATAAGTATATGATACAAAGATACAAAATGCAAAAGAAGAAAATATTATTTTATCTGCGTGCAGATCGTCCTGCCATCGCATCGGAAGCTTTGTCGATTTCTCGCTACACTTAATGACGGTCGATTGTTATGGTGCCGTGGCCGGTCTGTAAGCTATAGGCGATAGCGATTGTTACTAATGCGATTATTGTTATATATATCCGATCATAAGAATAGTTTATTATTATTAAGCCTTTATTTGCTTATTTCACTAATTACAGTTAAATTCTAAATCTAATTTTAGTAGCCGTTACACATTTAATCGCCTAACCTAATGTTAGTACATAATATTATTATTATTATTTATTTACGAACTATTATGTTACTCTTTTTTTTATAAGGATCCCTCTAATTGAGTGTAGGGCTCCCCCAGTTTCTGCTATTTAGGTCTATCCTTTACAGACCTACCTAACCATCGTTTTCCAGCTATGGGTAATTAAGTCATCACGCCAGCATGAGTTTGGTCTACCGACTCGTCTTTTTCCTATAGGGCCAGATCATATAGTTACTGCGCGTGTCCATCTCTGGTCGCTATATAATCATAAGAATAGTTGTCAGGTTAATATTGAAGGCGTGAGGAGGGTGATTTATGAACTGTATTTTAGTTTGACGAAGATTCAGATGATTGAATATCTATCTATATATTATAACTTCACCTTTTAGCGTGTGTTATTTTTGCCTATAATGACCTACATAAGAGTCCGAACCTAGAATAATAATGAATATCTAATATCTATACAGTATTTGTCATTTTATGTGGTTGGCGTAATGTGATTTGTGAACTACGGCAGGTTATAGCAACTTCAGTGTCTCGTTTGTAAACTTACTGAGAAAATAAAAGCTTTTTAAGAAGAGACAAGTCTCCAGAAAAAAACTCAACATAAAAAAAAATTTAACTTTGAGTGGTGGTAAAATTGATTGCATCAGTGCTACAATCGCAATGACCTCTGATTGGTTGGATCTCTCCCGCTATTGGTTTTAATGCATTGATGTAGCAGGAACGCCATAAATTCAGCCAATCAGAGGTCTCGAATGAGGCGGGGTTTTGTCGCTATCAATATTTAATTTATTAACCCGCTTTACTCTTATCACTTTTTCCACAATATTCGCACATTCCCGATGCGCACGCGATCGTTTCTAGTCCGAAAGGCAAGAATGCGAAGATCACTCGATATTGCTCTGCGAGAGATAAATAATTATACCATTTTAAATCATTTATAAGGTATGCAGTTATAAATGATTTAAAATGTAGTAAGCTGTACAGTTTTAATTAAGTAGATCTATTTAAAGGTACAAATACACTTTAAGTATGCCGGTACAGTGTACACGGAATATAAAGTAAAAAACAAAAATTAAATAAAAATAATTTTCGAATCGAATTTGAAAGTGCCCAAAAGCAAAACCAGGCTCCACAAAATCGTCGTGGCTAGCACAGAACCTGTCATTATCAATTATACATCTTGCAAAAAAAGCATATTTCAATCTGCGATATTTTTGCTACATTTTATTTTCATTGTGCTTGCAATAAACTTTAAGCATAATTAAAAAAAATCTTTTTCATCTCCCCATCTCGGAAAGAGTATTTTTGCTCTTCGATATCTGAGTGCAAAAGTCGTTTTTATCCGCTAGAGGATAAAGTAAATTGAATTTAGAACATCGTGTGCTCTAAGTTTGTATAATAATTCAGAACATCATTAAACCTATTTACTTCTACCTCCATGGTGCCGAATTTATCATACAACCTTTTTTAATTTGTTAAAAACTCAGACTCGGAACCTTCTTGGTGTACTTTTTTTTAATTTGCTTTGTTCGCGCCATTTTCTTTTCACGTCATATTGTTAAAACCTTAGATAGATGGGGAGATGAAAAGTTACGTGTTGCACTCGAGTGCAGTGCAAAGATTTTTCACCTCGTGCTGTTTTGATTGCCTCGCTAATGCTCAGGATTCTAATTTTTGAATAACTCGCTGCGCTCGTGATTCAATTTTAGAATCATTCGCTTGCTCGGTTATCAAAATTGAGCACGCGGTTAAAAAGAAACTTTGCACTCTTGTATAACAAATAACTATTTCATCATACCTATTCGAAAAACGAGTATTGGCTTCAGAGGACAGCGGGAGCAAAATTTCATTTGAACCCCATGGGACTTTTCATTTCTCTCTTCTGATTGGTCCGCGTTATACTGCTTTAGCATACTAAAGCACTAACGCGGACCAATCAGAAGAGAGAATTCAAAAATGTGTCGAAATTCAAAAATGTTTGAGAAGCTGTTGTCTACGATAAGTCACGTGATCAAATTTGTCGATTAGACATATACGCCCATACTTCCAACATAAATATTAATGTTTAATTATTTCATAAAAATTTATTTGTGTTTTATTTAAACTTTCAATATACGTATTGGTAATGTCTATACTCTATACATAGTAGGTTGATACTCCTAGCTTTTTCTCATAGGTAATGATGAAAAATAGTGTGTGTCATTCGGGGCCAAAATTTTTTGTTCTCGGGCGGCGTATATTGAATTCCTCGCTACGCTCAGGATTCTACTTTAGAATCCCTCGCTGAGCTCGGGAGTCTACTATAGAATCCTTCACTTCGCTCTGAATTCAAAATAACGCGCTCGGGGAACAAAAAATTCCTTTGGCCCCATATAACACAAATAACTATTCTTTCAACGTTTTTAAAATGGGGCGTTGATTATTATTTATTTTTACTAATAATTACGAATTTAAATCACAAACTGTCTCTAATCGCTTTACTCTTTATGTTCAGATGCAATAGAAACCTAGTCTAGGCAAAGTAGTGTAACAGTGAAAACATTAAACTCAATACGCAATACCTAGGAAGTAGAACACAGCCTTGCAAGGTTCTTACGCTAACGACACACCGTTTCTGTCGTTTACGTATTGTAACAAGTATATCAAATGCGTTTTAATTGATCGGGTCTATCGACGACTAACGTTAATTCTGAGAACCTTCTGAACTAATAGCCGGTATGACCGTATGACCTATCTAATTCAAAATCTACAAATGAAAGATCAAAGTTAAAAAAACTTTCATCAAACGGTTAGCAGATTAATAACCTAACATGCAACTCAAAGTTAAATGTGTGCAGCGCCATACGACGCAAAATCTTAGGCGTTGCACACACGTAGTTGCCTGTTGTGGCAATCGGCAACTCGCAACTAGCTGATTTACGATTTTCATATAATATGTTTTTGAGAAACTGCGCAGACGTAGAAAATCTAATTACGAGTTTCGGTGATCGCAACTACAGAAACTTAAGTTGACAGTTTCGGCAGGGCTTCGGTGTGCGCAGCGCTTGTTCGTGGTGAACTATAATACTACTTAGTTATGACGGCAATAACATGATCCGTTTTTCCTCGGCCACTGTACGGCGCGATAAATTGCGGTTTATTTCTGTTCGGTGTCGTTGAATGAGTAAACGGTCCATAAAAAAATATGGCGCTCGGATTTGTCACCGTAATTTATCGTGACGTGCGATGGCCGATGGCTGGTGGAAAAACGCCCATAGGCAGCCCGCACACAGTCAATATTTACAAATGTTGTCAATAATATTGCGTGTGTGTGGGGCGGATTGAAGGATTGATAAATATTATTTCATATAAAAAAATATTGTCAATATTCTTATTGACAATAATATTGACTGTGGGCGGGCGAATGCGTGACTATTCGACTATTGAATTAATTAGCCTTAGACTTACCAAATAGCAATCAATCGGCTTCTCCTTGGGCCTGTGGTACGCCTTCTGCAGCTCGGTCTGCTTGAGCGCGTGCGCGATGTGCAGCGCGCTGGCGTCGAAACGCCCGTACTGGTAGTCGGGCGTGTCGCGCGAGATCTCGCGCGCGGGCGACGCGTGCACGCTGCCGCCGTTGGTCGCGCGAGTCGGCGACACTGTTGGACAAAAATACTATTCATTATTGGAACGTAGTTCCTTATCGCGCGGTGCGGAAGGGGGCTAGACGGTAAAAATTAGGATAAAATTTAACCGACACTTTTTTGAAACCGACACTTTTTTGAATGTGAATTTGGCATTGTGTTCAATATTTTCACAGTACAATATTAGATCTCCGTAGCCTTGTGGTTTCTACAGTCGCATAAAGGTCGATAAGGGTCGATGGTTCGAATCCCAGCTCGACAGACTGAATTTTCTATTTTCAATTTGTAGCATATTGGTGAGGCGATCTGTTGTATATTGACAATAGATGGTAGCGCCATCTAGTTCCGGTAGTCTTGTAGCGTTGATTTCATTGGTCTGTAGGATATTGGTGAGGCGATCTGTTGTATATTGACAATAAATGGTAGCGCCATCTAGTTCCGGTAGTCTTGTAGCGTTGATTTCATTGGTCTGTAGGATATTGGTGAGGCGATCTGTTGTATATTGACAATAGATGGTAGCGCCATCTAGTTCCGGTAGTCTTGTAGCGTTGATTTCATTGGTCTGTAGGATATTGGTTAGGCGATCTGTTGTATATTGACAATAGATGGTAGCGCCATCTAGTTCCGGTAGTCTTGTAGCGTTGATTTCATTGGTCGTTGAGAATTAAGTCATGCTCCCCACTCGTTCAGTGCATAAAAAGGAGACGTACGGCGTTTATCGGGGCATTCTGGTAGCATTCGGCTTTCTGCAGTCAGCATTGCTCATTCGGCATTCTGCGTTGTGCATTCTGTGTTCGGCGTTAGGCATTCTGATTCGGTCTTGGGTCGCAGTGTGGTGCGCAGTCTTGTTGGTCTTAGGGTTTGGTTTGGTGTAGTGTTTCGTTGCCTTTTGATAGGTCATAAGCGAGTTAGAAAGGAGATTTGCTTAGGATCTTCTCTTGGTGGAGACAGGGCAGCTATGGGGATGGTGGAGGCTGCGCCTAGGCTAGAGTAGTTAGCCGGGTTTGTCTAGTTAGACATGGAAATATTGGGTTCCATGCTTGTTATGTAAAGATTACAAAGTACCTCCTTTGTGGATAGTTATTATCATTGAGAGAAGATGATTGCTGAGAATGATGTTCTGTTCTGAGATAGTGTGTGATTGCCTTTATTAGACGCTCGGCGATAGGAGAGGAGCCTACAAATTTTATTTTAAATAATTTCTACATGTGGAATTTTTCCCTAATTTTTTTATTTTTATTATTAATTTATTATTTAATAAATTTAAAAAAATATTTAAAATAAAATTGAAAATAGAAAATTCAGTCTGTACAGCTGGGATTCGAACCATCGACCTTTAACTGTTTAGCGACTGTAGAAACCACAAGGCTACGGAGATCTAATATTGTAGTGTGAAAATATTGAACACAATGCCAAATTAATTAATCGAAAGGAACTTCGTTCCATCCGGGTCTCCCTTGACACCTCTCAAGTTTTTTTCTAGTCTTTGTTACGTTCCCTCAAATATGGTCGAGCGAAGCAACGGCTGGATCATGCGTCATGCTCGTGAACGGGTTCCGCCGGCGGGAATGGGGCTACTTTCTGTCTACCCGTCTTAACATAAATTGAATTGTAGTACGTTCTTTTGGAACTTCTCATTGTGGAAATGTTATATTCTACTGCTGAGTTTCTTACCGGCTCTTCTCTTCTGAAACGGTGGTAGAGTCGTGACGTGTCATAAGAGCCACAGGTTGGCCTACGTGTAATAAATAATTTTGAATTTTGAATTTTTTTGAAATTTTTCTAGTCTTCGGCCTCCTTTCGGATCCGGGGTTCCAATCCCCAGGCTCCTCTTTTTTTACTTTTTAGTGTGCTTTTTAGTTGTAACATGGTGCGGGTCAAGAAGTTCAAGAACATAACCTATTTTGTACCATATTTTTGTAACCATAAGGTTCAAATTATAAAAACTTTTTGAATAAGAATAGTCTCAGTCGATGTTTTTTCAAATAATTTCAGACAAGCTGAACTTTACTAAAATTCTCTCCTCTTCAAATAAACGTAAAGTTCGTGCTTGTAGCGGAGTAGGTATATTCCGCACCTTTTACCAAAGAATAGAATAGAACAGAAATATTTTTTTCGTACCACTTGCTCAAAAACGTGACATTCTGTGCCACAAAAAGCGAACATAACAATAGTCATTTTTAATCTGTTAAAAACAGGGCAAGAAAATTGTACTGAATTTCATTCATCCTCTAGGGGGAGAGTGTGATTTAAATTTGGAATACTTACCGAAATGTATACTGAACTACATCTGTGTTTACACCATTGAGTTTGTATATAAAGCATTATACATCTTTTTGAAAAAGGAATGTACGCATTTATTATGCAGTTAATTACGGTAGTAAATATCATTCGTCTATGTGCAGTTATGATTATTAAATAAAATTACGAAAACCGACGAGGCCGTATGAGCTTGATGCCTTTGCTTTTCCGACAAAAAAATATTACTCTAGGAATTTGCCGCGTTTTTGTTTTCTTCAAATAAATAAACGTTAAGTTTATTTTAATTTATTTTTATAAATAAGTAAATGTTCTAAAAATACGTTACGATGTTAAATCAAAGCGACAGTGACAGTGACTTGTCGGATTCCATCAGTGCAAATGCTCAGACGCAAGAACAGACAAATACTCAAATCAACTCATCAACAATAAATGTACCAAACAAAAATGTAACTCTCTTTCGAATGTTAACTTTTACTTTTAATTGTCATTATTTTTAATAAATGTTTATCTCATATTATTATTGTGTTAATTTTTTCGCAAATGGTACGAAAAGTAGAGTATTTTCCTCGGTGATAAAGCTGTCTTAGTCTTGGGTGAACTTAAATCCCTCGCTACACTCAGGACTCGTCTTAAATCCCTCGCTTCGCTCGTGATTTAAGTTTTTAACACCCTCGCTACGCTCGGGAGTAAACCTCGGATCCTTCGTTACGCTCGCGATTTAAATCGTCACCCGCGACAGAAGACACTGCTTTATCCCCTTGATTAATAATCTACTATTATTCAAGTAAACTTTTTTATATCATACTTGCTCAGTAACTAGGGATTACTATGGTGGAAAGTCTCCTTGTAAGTTGGTGTTTGCAATTCAAGGCAACATTACGTCGCACTATGCTTGAATTGTAATGTTCACATTACAGTTCAAGCTATGCAAAACTCCTTGGTAAACAATCTCTTTTCTTATAAAATGGTAAGAAAACTTTTTACTGAAAAAAAAACACTGAACATGGCGGCATTTAATTTCCATACATTTCAAACTATGCAAAACTCCTTGGAACTCAGAGCCGTAAAAAAAAATAGAAAACTATTTACGAAAAAAAAAATGGAAATGGCGGCATTTCATTTGATCTGAAAGTTTGTGAAGTTTGTTCGTAAAGGGATTTAAGTTATTTACAACAATGTCAAGCACTTCATCAGATGATGAAAAAGGAGGAGAGCCTGATTTTTGTTTGCTTGAAGCAGAACAAATGATGCAAAACCTTTTGCCGGATAAGTCCAAAGAGCGCTACGTGAAAACTTACGAAGAATTCAACAAATGGCGTGCAAAGAAAGGAATTACATCTTTGGCAGAATGTGTTTTGCTTTCTTATTTCAATATGCTGTCAAAAGCTACAAACCACCGTCATTGTGGTGTTTTTACTCTATGCTAAAAGCAACTTTAAACACTAATCATGATGTAAAAATAAACAAGTATTTAAAACTAACTGCTTTTCTAAAGAAACAGTCCGCTGGCTATAATTTCTATTTTTTCTCTAAATTTGCTAATTATTCTAATTAAAATTTCATTTTGCATTACCAATGTTTTATTTACCTCGCAAGAATGATATAAAGTAGAATGCTTACCTCGGTTGCAAGTAGCTATTACACCCTCGAACTATATTCACCCTCGCTCGCTGCGCTCGCTCGTGTGACTAAATATCTCGGGTGCACGCGATCCATTAGCGCCCTATGCGAGCTGCGCTCGCACTGGCGCCAAATTAGATCTTGTTCTGTAATAGCTTACTTACGTCCCTTGTGTAACAATCTACTATTACAAGTGCTTTTGATTCGTCGATGAGTCTACCACGCACGCAAAGACTACAGTGTATAAAGGGAGACACGCACGTTCGGAATGCCCTTCCTAAAGCTATTCGGCTATTCTTCCTATAGCTATTCGAAAGCTATTCGGGAACCTAGTGTCGATTATTGCAAGGTATTTAATAGCCAGACAAAACATGTTTTATTCCCGTAAGCCGCTATCAGTAACGGCTATCCGCATAATGAGCGGCTATTAGCGGCTATTGGCGTGTGGCCGACCGTGCAGAGCCGTTATGCGTGACTATTCGACTATTGAATTAGCCCACTTGTTTCTATCATTATACGACTGCCTCATTAGTGGTCAACATGTTCAACTGAGGGCTCTGAGGCTGAAGAAATTCTGGGTTCAATTCCCGGGTCGGGTCAAAATCGACCCGATTGTGTACAACAAAACTTTGTATTTCCACAGTTTATTTTATATATACTGCTAAAAATAGTCGTTTTATATATTTCAGACATTACGGTTGTCACAAGAACGACGAATAAATTAAAGACGTTTCTAGCAAAACTATGTCCTAACACTTTCCTAAATGGTCCAAGATCCCAGTGCCGCCAGACCTAAGTTATTTTCTCAGCAATTATTTGTGTACGATAGAGTACTGTTCTAATGTCCTTTCAGTATATGCGTACCAGCTAGATTGTGCCGACGGCCAATTTCCAGATACCAGGTGCTAAAGGTAGGTAAAAACTAGAATAACTTATCTTAAATTCTCAGGGCTGATTTTCATATATGTTTTAAAGAATATTGTAAAAATTAATAAATTAATACTGCCAGACGCTTACCGCCGGCGGTTACTTTAGCCAGACGCTTTGAAGCTCCCAAAAAAATATATAATTTAAGTTAACTTATATTCTCAGTTCTGATTTTTATACATGATACTCAGGGAACTATTGTGATATTATCTGTAAGCTGCCAGACCTATTGGAAGGGTCAATCATCCCCCCAGACACACATTATGCGTCCCCATATGTATGAGCGCTAGAACATGATTCACTTGTTTAAGTGTGTGAGAGATAATATCATCATACTATAATATTATAAATGCGAAAGTGTGTTTGTTGGTTTGTCCTTCAATTACTCTGCAACAGAGCTACGGATCGACGTCATGTTTTGCCTGGGTATAGCTTGCAGAAGATATTGCAATAGTTCTCTCTCTCTAGATCCTAAGCTATACCCAGGCAAAAAATTACATCGATCCATAGCTCTGTTGCAGAGTGATTGAAGGACAAACCAACAAACACACATTCGCATTTATAATATTATAGTATGACTAGCTGATGCCCGCGACTTCGTCCGCGTGGATTTAGCTTTTTAAATCCCTCGGGGAACTCTTTTTAATTTTCCGGGAATAAAAAGTAGCTGTTGTTACTTTTCCGATCCTCAACTATGGCTATCCAAAAAACCACGTCAATATATTACTCCCTTCGCACATAATTGAAGGATAAATATATGAAAAGTAGTACACTAATATCGCGCAGGAACCGTTTGTTTTCCCGGGATAAAAAGTAGCCTTTGTCACTTTTCAGGCCCTTAACTTTACCTGTGCTAAAAAACCACTTCAATCTATAACTCCGTTGGCGCATAATTTAAGGATAAATATGTGAAAAGTAGCATACGAATATCCCGTGGGAACTGTTTGTTTTCCCGGGATAAAAAGTAGCTGTTGTTACTTTTCCGGTCCTCAATTATGCCTATCCAAAAAACCCCCTTCAATATGTAACTCCCTTGTCACATAATTAAAGGATAAATATGTGAAGAGGCATACTAATATCCCGCAGGAACCGTTTGTTTTGCCGGGATAAAAAGTAGCCTTTGTCACTTTTCAGGTCCTTAACTTTACCAGTGCTAGGAAAACCACTTCAATCTATACCTCCGTTGGCGCATAACTGAAGGATAAATATGTGAAAAGTAGCGTACAAATATCCCGCGGGAATTATTTGTTTCCCGGGATTAAAAGTAGCCTTTGTCACTTTTCAAGTCCTCAACTATGCCTATCCAATAAACCACGTCAATCTGTAACTCCGTTGGCCCATAATTGAAGGATAAATATGTGAAAAGTAGCACACTAATATCCCGCGGGAAGTGTTTGTAGGAACAGTTACAGTTACAGTTACAGTTTTATTATAAGTATAGATAGATAATAATTAAATTTTATGTAACAATGTCAATTTTTGACGTTCGTAAGCGTTAGGATATGCAGTCGCTTGTGCTTGAAATTTCAAAAACTGATGCTTGCTATGGTTTTTTGAAACCGAAGCTTGCTTGCTTGTTTGCTTGCTTGATTTCTTGCATGCTTGCTTGCAGGATTAAAAAAAACCCGAATCCCGATGAAAAAATCGATGCTGCGGATAATGTAAGCGTGATTTAAGTACAATCAGCGCCATCTATCCGTGGTTTTTCAAAATCCCGCGGGAACCTTGGATTTTTCCGGGATAATTTGTAGCCTATGTGTTATTCCAGGGTATAATCTATCTCCATTCCAAATTTCAGCCAAATCCATCCAGTAGTTTTTGCGTGAAAGAGGAACAAACATACACACAAACTTTCGCCTTTATAATACTAGTTGTTCGCCCCGAACTGAGACCTCGCGGTAACGGTATCCCATGATTATTCATTCAATCGATACATGATAACCAAAACTGACATTATTATTATGCCCGTTTTCACCAAACATACCTAAATCATCCCCTAAGTAGGAGTCTCTTAACGTAGGTAGCTCCTAAATACAATCCTAAGTCCTAACATCCGTCCCAATATCCTTTTAGGTGTCCCGTACAGGATCGTGATAAATAAGTTGACAGAAAACATCAATCACCTAACTTATAGGTAGCCCGTAAAGGTTAGGGAATGTTAGTGAAAACATTGAATTATTATGTAGGTACTAACGAGTGAAACCGGGTTACGGGCATCTGTACAAATCGTCATCTATCGACGCGAATAGAAAATATACAATATTTAACTAAAATTTAACTAAAAAATAATTTTAATTGAATAATATGGTACAAAAAAAATTACAATACAATTATTGTATTATAATAAGTAACTAAATAATAATGGTCGACGCAAAACTGTTTTTGGGATAGGTCGTTAGTCGTAACTCGTAGTTCCATGGGAATAGTTACTGACTGCGCCATCTATTAGCATTATTGTGAAGCTATGTTGATGCTATATGAATTACTGATGTACATTAAAAATTAAATAATCTCGTTTCTTTATAATATTCATATAATTTTAGTATTTGTTGTTCAAGTACAGGATATAAGTGACCTAAAAACATAAAATCAGTTTGAAAATCCATAGCGGATTTTCTTAGGGAGCGTCTTCAAGCGAGCGTATAAAATCGCCACTTTGAAAGCCCCCCATTTCGTCAATTTTAAGGGAAAAATTAAAAAAAAAATATTTTTGTACTCAGTTCAAAATTATCTTTAAAATGATACGTAACAATTTTATGTAACGCGATATTTTTTTTTTTACTTCGCATTCGCTTCTATGAGAGCCCCCCTGAAATAAAGATTTTTATAACTTTTTAAGCCATTTTCGGCTGGAGGCCATCGGTTTACATATTATATCTAAATTTGAAGTAATTACGTTCAGTAATTCAAAAGTTATAAGGCTCTGACAGACGGACGGACGGACGGACGGACGGACGGACGGACAAGTGCAAATCGCTCTAGTTAACTCAAAGACCTTCGCTTCGCTCGGTCGATTAGTAGGATGATATTATCTCTCACACACTTAAACAAGTGAATCATGTTCTAGCGCTCATACATATGGGGACGCATAATGTGTGTCTGGGGGGATGTTTGACCCTTCCAATAGGTCTGGCAGCTTACAGATAATATCGCAATAGTTCCCTGAGTATCATGTATAAAAATCAGAACTGAGAATATAAGTTAACTTAAATTATATATTTTTTTGGGACCTTCAAAGCGTCTGGCTAAAGTAACCGCCGGCGGTAAGCGTCTGGCAGTATTAATTTATTAATTTTTACAATATTCTTTAAAACATATATGAAAATCAGCCCTGAGAATTTAAGATAAGTTATTCTAGTTTTTACCTACCTTTAGCACCTGGTATCTGGAAATTGGCCGTCGGCACAATCTAGCTGGTACGAATGTACTGAAAGAACATTCGAACAGTACTCTATCGTACACAAATAATTGCTGAGAAAATAACTTAGGTCTGGCGGCACTGGGATCTTGCTCTAAAATAGAGACACAATTTCTATAAGTTAATTTTTCTTTCTTTCATTAATACAGTATACATTACAATATATACTCTAATTAAAATCTAGCCTAATAATTTCGCTAACGAGAAATTTAACTTTAACCTAAACTTCTAAATTATCTATAAGTTAATGTAAATAAATTTACACCTCGGAATGGTGTCAACGGACCTTTACATAACCATAAGGGTCGACTCACACCGAGACGCGACGAGGCGCGGGAATATTTTCGATAGCGATAACAAAACAACTTGTTTACTACTAGCCCACTCAACGAAGCAAAAATAGGGGAAATAATTCGTGTAAAAGCGATTTTTGGCATAGTTGTAGGGAATGGTGTCTGAAGCAACATACTCAAAGTACTGATGGATGGGGGTGAAGCTAACGGGGAGAGGGGGGTGTAAAGATACCTTTTTTAAGTTTTTCTTGAATAACTCGTAAACGGTGGCTTAAAGCAAAAAAAATTCTATTATTCAAGTAATCTACATAAGATTCTCTATAAAAAAAGGTTCTATACACTTTTTCGCTGGGATCAATATTTAACGAGATATTAAAGCAGAAAAGTTAATTATGATCAATTCTCGCGTTTTAACGCTAAAGCGTTAAGTTAAGTTTTAACTAATGGCGCGCACGGCGCGCTCCTGTGGCGTCGGGGCATTTTAGTCAGACCTCGTCGCTTCTGCTCTGCTCGTTTCGTTGAAATCAGTGTAACCATCAAAAACCACCATACAATTTGGACCGTAATGTTTCTGTACGTAGGTAATGTACTGATGGCAAATCGAAGAAACGTTGGAGGATGGTTTCCATTTCATACGGTGTAGTACGAAACCACCATCTACCACATTGGTGGTTTGGTTGAGATCGAGAGCTGCGTTCTCTACTGGCAAAACATCGTAGAGGGATGACTTCTTCCCTTTTCGCATTACACCCTCGTGGAACAGAGCCATAGGGAATGGGGTAAGTTCATAAGTCAAAAGGTCTGCAACATCTTCTTCGTTCTTTTTTGCTATGACAGTTCTTTGGAAAATTGACAAAGGGTTAACAGTAACTGTCTCACCATTGATTTTAATGGGACTGCTCATACTGGCTAGTGACAAAACCACATTCTCCTTAGACTGCTTCATGTCACTGAATTTGCTGCCAGTAAAACTTTGCATCGTTTTGGTGCCAATATCGAGGGCTGGGTGGCAGTTTACTTAGGAATTTCCCAGGATGCCCGTTGACAGGGATATTAGCGAATTCAATTTTGGAAATGGAGGATGTTCACTGAACCATTCTCGAATCTTAGCTCGATCTCGTGAATCTCTCTGTTGCCATGACAGCCGGAAATCAACGTGCTGTTCTCCACTAGCAAAAACCACTTTGGCGAACTCCTCCAATGAAGTGCAGATGGCGGTGCATCCCGGTGATCCGCAAACCCATTTGGCCAATACAGAATCAGTAATTCCTCTCCCTCGCGTCAGGCCACCTGAACTTTTCATGGAGCGCATGAGAGTTTGCTCTATGACCATATCCGACCAAACTCCTGCCCAAGGTGTACCTGTGCGACTAATGGTGAAGAAGCCTTTTTCTGCAAACTCCTTGTACGTTTGAGGATGGCTGTTTTTCAGTAGCATCATGTCTTGCACGTAGAGATGGGCAAATTTCGCGTTCACATGCATGGATGAATGGGAGTATCTGTTGTACACACGACAAGTGGCCGTCCCAATCACCACAACGCTCAGAATCAATGTACTTCTTCATGAGGAAAACCATATTGAAATACTGCACCCACAAAGCAGCAGTAGGCCCATTCTGTTTAAGGGTTTCCAGGTGGTTCTGAATTTTTTTCAAAGTTAGCATCAAGGAAGCATTCTCTTTATCTTTGTCTGGAGTAAATTCTTCCATGTTGGTCAATATAGTCGAGATGTCCTTCTTCTCTTCTTCTGAGACATTGGCTCCATCCAGAATAATATGAGCTAAAACAAGCTGAATGAGCAAATATCCTCGAACGGCTCGGCTGTAGGCATGTCCTGTCAACATCTTGTCAACTGAATTAGCAGCAAAAATTTGGCATAGTACATTTTTCAGTCCAGATCCAGCCATTATGTGGCCAATGCAACCCAAAAAGGTCATTAGAAGGTGAAACCCACCAGTCTCAACATAATGGTCCCAAACGTGATTTCCCTGGCCTTTAAATACAAAGGCTGGTCGAATGTTACGAAACAAATGGTGGCTCCTACCTCCTGACTCTTTTCTAAAGCATACTGTAACGCTGTGCGTATAGTGCTGTATACTCATTTGGTAGCGAATTGATAAATGGAAGAAAAGTTACCGAAGTTGTTTCGTTGTTAGTTAATTTACTCGTTAATTTCATAAAACCTTTCCATTCCGGAATGGTAGGCACCTCCAAAGTAGGTTCCACCTCCTGGAGCCACTTACCACTCATCCACAAGAGATCTTTAATAGTGGGTGTGAATATGTCAGAGGGGATGGGCTTCAGCAAGCTCAAGTCTTCTATCATGATTTGCTGCAATGCGTTGGTTCCCCTACGCTCAAATGTTTGCAACGCCAGAACTCCCAGCTGGCCCACTTCTTTCTGGCGAGGAGCAGAATTTAACCTCTTGACATTTGTGGATGCATAGAGAGTGTTGGCGGGTGTAATACATTTGATACCTCCCATGCTGTGGAAGGTATTCCGGCCATCGAGAGTAGATACATTGAAGTCAGCATTGTCAAAGACGAACTGAATAAACGTTCTAATTGGAATAGGCTCTTCCGTATGGTGGATGGTGGAGAGCTCTAGCCGCTGAGCCTCGTAATAAGAGGCACTCAATCCCAACTTTGACAGAAGGTCCACCAAGTTCTTGGATCCATATTTTCAGTATATTAGCAGAGCGATGCTGGATAAGTGTATGAGCTATAGTTGTCATTTTTTTCTCACAGTCAGGCATGTTGTGGTGTCACATAGAAAAAAAATCACTACTTGGACGCGATATACTCGTTTTATAACCTCTGACCGATTTTGGTGCGAAACTCGGCGCACACACAACCACTTCACTTGCGGCGCTAACGTTACCACGCTCTCATTCATTCCTTTGATTGGTCGGGCCATCCTTGGCGCTCTCGCTAGTCCACCGGTGCGTCGTGATTGGTTGGCGGTGCCCGCGCCGCCCGACCCTTGCACACGACGCCACAGGAGCGCGCCGTGCGCGCCATTAGTTTGAACGCCTTAGCGTTAAAACGCGAGAATTGATCATAATTAACTTTTCTGCTTTAATATCTCGTTAAATATTGATCCCAGCGAAAAAGTGTATAAAACCTTTTTTATAGAGAATCTTATGTAGATTACTTGAATAAAAGAAATTTTTTTGCTATAAGCCACCGTTTACGAGTTATTCAAGAAAAACTTAAAAAGGGATCTTTACACCCCCCTCTCCCCGTTAGCTTCACCCCCATCCATCAGTACTTTGAGTATGTTGCTTCAGACACCATTCCCTGCAACTATGCCAAAAATCGCTTTTACACGAATTATTTCCCCTATAAGGCAGTTTTTGGTCTTCATTGAGTGGACTATACACACAAAAGTACAATTATCGAGAGCATGAAAGCGACCTACATACAAAGATATTATGTGTCGAAGCATGGCTCGTTACACCGACGCCCTACGCCGCGCTGTGCTCCGGAACATCTCGCTGGTCAACATAAGAAAGAGAATACGCGTTGCGAGGAACATCGAGGTGCCGAGAAGACGCCGCCGCGGCTTATCTCTACCATTCCAGTCTAGATTTGATCAAGGGCGTCGCCAGCCGATGTCCAGGGGGGAGGCGCAAGTTGATATTATTTTGACTCCGATGGCCAAGGGGGGGGGGGGGGCACCTGGGGGGGGGTACCTGAGACTTCATCTGCTTGGTGTAAGTTTTCTAAAAATCTCAAGGCACCCATTGTCTTTTAGGATAACGCTCTATACTGTCCAGCTGTACTATTATTTAAAAAGATTGCTACACTGTGACGATTGCAATGGCCTCTGATTGGTCCATACTCACTCGCTATTGGCTAAATTGGCTTAGGGCGCATAAATTAGCTAGATATATTTTTTCAAATCTCTATTGGGGGCGCAGCTACCCCTACCTACCCCCCCTTAGCGACGCCCATGGATTTGATACAAATCGGGTGTGTGCTCGAAATTACAATGAACGATTGTGATCTTGTTCCCTTGAAGTAACTTAGTTGGTTGATTTGAGGGATGCTTTGAGACTTTGAGTATCTGCTCGTACAGACGCGACGCGACGATGTGTTCCGACACGCGGTTTCAACATCGTTACCCTCCCAATACTAGATGCCTCGCAAATCTGCAAAATTTAGGGAGAGGGCAGACTGACTACTTTTATCGGCCAGCGATCGGCGTTTTTATGGCTTTTAGCGTTTTTGCGACTCAATTAGCTTCGCCACTTTACGCCGCATGGACTCTCGTGTTTCTTCAAGCGCCTCATCGCGTCGCGTTACGTCTCGGTGTGCGCAGACCCTAATGCATAAGTCACACTAAACAGTGTCGTTCTTAGAATTCAGCCGCATACCTAGGTATCTGATTTAATGGTAGGTACTAATCTGTAATCTGTTTGAAATCTACAAGGCTCAGAAGTCAGTGGTAATTAACGTTCATCCTGTTAAATAGGAAATAGTTATTCAGTACTTAGATATATTATGTATGTGAGCGGTCGTTGGTAGACGTACTAGGTACGGCAGTTTAGGGTTCTTTAATAAAACAAGGAAATCTTATCTCTATTCTTCTATCTTCTCCGTACTGCTTCTTTTCTTTTCTTTCTTCTATATATAAAGGAACTTCACCTAAATTGTAATTAAGAGAGTAGGTTCCTTTTATGACGTTGGCAGTTGGCATTTGGCACTCAACAATAAAGCGATATAAATGAAGTAATATAAGAAGCAGTGATAGCCTAATGGTTAGGACTGTGGTCTCCTATTCGGGGGGTCGCAGGTTCGATCCCGGGTACGCACCTCTGACTTGTCGGAGTCAAGTGCGTTTAAGCAATTAAATATCACTTGCTTCAACGGTGAAAGAAAACATCGTGAGGAAACCTGCACACCTTAGAGTTCTTCATAATGTTCTTAAAGATGTGTGAAGTCCGCCACTTCGCATTGGGCCAGCGTGGTGGACTATGGCCTAAACCCTTCTCTGAGAGGAGACCTGCGCTCAGTAGTGAGCCGTTGATGGGTTGTTAATGATGATGATGATGAAACCTAGCTCATATTGTGTGGTGGCAGACTATATATTACATCGTTTGAATTTAATCTTGTTTAATTTATAGGTACTCATAGGACCTAATGCTATAATAAAATCCGCCGATATAGCGCTCTAGCAAAAACTGGAAGACATCCATGTTTTTATTTCATCTCAACCGGTTATTGCGAAACTGGTGTAAACGTGGTCAATTGGTCAATTTGACGGACGTAACAATCTTGTTATTACGCTCAAAGTCTCTTATGGCGAATGCTTAAACTTATCCGTCTCTCCGTTTATGGTTATGTTATAATTGTAACTTGTTTAGTAGAAAGGTATAGGTAACATAGTAAACAGATTCTGTGTAATGTTTACCTCATAAAGTAAAGATTTGCCTTAATTTTCCGTATATAGCGTATGTTGAGACTGGACTTCAGGAATAGAGTTGACGCCATCGACTACATTAGTACTTGTAATACCAACAAGGAATGTATTTCCACTAGGTCTCACTGATAGTGATAGGTATCATAGCGTTCCTTCAAGTTTTAGACCGGCCTTATACATATTCGAATTGCCTCGTTGGTCTAATATTTCATCATCACTAGCAACCCATCAACGGCTCACTACTGAGCGCAGGTCTCCTCTCAGAGAAGGGTTATAACTTATAGGCCATAGTCTACCACGCTGGCCCAATGCGAATTGGCGGACTTCACACACCTTAAAGAACATTATGATAAGACTCTCAGGTGTGCAGGTTTCCTCACGATGTTTTTCTTCACCGTTGAAGCAAGTCATATTTAATTGCATAAACGCACTTGACTCCGAAAAGTCAGAGGTGCGTACCCGAGATCGAACCTGCGACCTCCCGAAAAGGAGACCACAGTCCTTACCACTAGGCTATCACTGCTTCATCTAATATTTGCTTATATCGAATATATATAAAATTCTCGATTCGCGATGTTTGTTACCAAACCCCTCCTAAAAGCTGGACCGATTTTTATGAAATTAGGGTAATATGCGACTGTGAAAGACGAGGTCATAGGTTCAATTGGGACTCGCGTCAAAAATAAGTAGGCCCGGTATTGCGAATCAACCTCGTGCCTCGGAGAGCACGTAAAGTAGTCTGTCCTGTACCTCATCTCTCTCCGTTCGTTTCGGAATCCATTTCTAAATATAGAATAGTAGTAAATAACGTAATTATGGCCTCTTCAAATAAAAATATCGGACGATTGCATCAATTTTTATCTAAGTTTTAGGGTAAATTACTATCCCCAAGTACCTAATAAGTAGGTATTCGTAAGCTTTAACCCATGAATAATTATGACGTTTTATCCAAACTACTTTCAGAAAAAAATGTACCTACCTAATCTAATGTAAGTTACCCATTTTGTTTTGTTTATTATCCTCTTTCACCCGTAGTACTCAACCTTTTTTTCATACGGGCCACAAATACGTGTTAGTTATGGTTTAAAAAAAAGAAAAAAAAAAAGCCGGCCAAGTGCGAGTCGGACTCGCGCACCGAGGGTTCCATACTCCAAAAGTAAAACTAAAACGATAATATTATATTAATTTGCTTATTTATCGTTAACTTTGTTTGTAGAGGTTTATTGTTAATATAAAAAAACTATGCTAGTTATAGCGTTGGTTTTATTTTTCCTGTAAAATATACATAAACCTCTATTGACCATAATTATTTCAGATTTTTCGATTGGTAAACTTCGGAGATAAGGGGGGGGGGGGAACGGTATTTTTTTCGACATTTTGGCCGATTAATCAGAAACTATTATATCTAGAAATAAATAAAACACTGTTTTAGAATGCCCAAGTGAAGGCCTTTCATATGATACCCAACTCGGTATAGTTATCTTACTTTGAAATTTCAAACCCCCGATTTCCCCCCTTTTTTAATCAAACTAAAATAATTTTCGCGTTGCTTTTATTTTTCCTATAAAATATACATAAACCTCTATTGACCATAATTATTTCAGATTTTTCGATTGGTAAACTTCGGAGATAAGGGGGGGGGAACGGTATTTTTTTCGACATTTTGGCCGATTAATCAAAAACTATTATATATAGAAATAAATAAAAAACTGTTTTAGAATGCACAAGTAAAGGCCTTTCATATGATACCCCACTCGATATAGTTATTTTACTTTGAAATTTCAAACCCCCGATTTTCCCCCTTTTTTTATTAAAACTAAAAATAATTTTTGATTTTTCTTTATTCCAATGATTTTGGGCCACCATTATACACAACTATGCCAAATTTCATGTCGATAGCTTTAATAGTTACTGAAATAATCGACTGTGACAGACGGACGGAGAAAGTCTCACCATAAGGGTTCCATTTTTACCATTTTGGTATGGAACCCTAAAAATAGGTCGCAAAAAAAAAAATTACTTAATGATTACTAAGGTTGTCGTGATTTTTACAAATTGAATTAAACAACTAATTTGAACATCGCGTATCGGCCGCAGGTTGAGTAGGTATAGCTGCATCTATCTGTTGACATTCCGGTCAAAATTTGTTCAGTTGATCTGAAGATTAATCCGTACAGATAGACAGACAAAAATTGTAACTATGGTTCAAATTAGCTATTTATGCAACTGCATCGTAATGAGGGTCATTTTAATTCGAGTGCTGTTTTTGATACGAGGCTTGCCGAGTATCAAAATAGGATGGTACGAGAATTAAAATGACTAATTACGTTCAGTTGCATACAAGATTTTATCTACGACAAGGAAGTAAAATCATTAACAAAATATGCCGTAGTAGGCTCAATAAAGTAACAAAAAGTAACTCCGTAAGCCGCCACCAGCCGCCTGTGGCGCCTCTGTCAACAAAAAGTAACTCCGTAAGCCGCCACCAGCCGCCTGTGGCGCCTCTGTCATATGAACGGTACAAAAGTGCCAGAACTCAGAGCCTTAGCTTTAGGTATCCTATTTTAAGAAGATAACCATTTCGATTCAGCTCCCATACAACGAGCTGCATCGATATGAGAAGCAATACCGAAAGAGGGTTCATTTCGATTCAGCTGTCAAATTCGAAATTGGAACTTTTCGATGCTGGAGTAGATAAAATAATAATCATATTACGCTTAATATGAGCCTGGGATTATTATGTATTCTGTGGTATTACGAAATCACAGACAATTCAATTTTATTTGTATAGATGAAAGTATGGATATAATAATAATTTCGTAACAAACGATCTATACTCTCACCGCGTATAGTTTATTTGCATTGAATTATTATGTACTAACGTACCTACCTACTTTATTTGCAAGTATTAATTAAGTAGTCGGGAAACGCGTATGTCTTCTAACAAACCTATTAACTAACAGCTGTATTGCCCAAGCGTTAATACCTACATTCTTAATAAGGCAATGAAATGTTACTAAACTAAATACTCTCAAGTCTCAGTCATACCTAAATAAAAACGACGATACGGTTACCACTTACCACAATAAGGTAATAAGCTAATATTTTAGAAATGTAGGATTCTCTAAGGGCCGGTTTTTGATCCGTAGTAAAAGTAGAGTTGACTATTTTTCAAATTGACTATAGTTAAGACACTAACTAATAGTTAAACCAAAGTTTCGTTTTTTGATCGTCATTTTAACTAGTAAGTATTAACGAATGGTTAAAGTATTGCCATTGCTATTAACATTGACTAACCTAGGGTAAAGTCATTTTTCGTATGGAGTCGTTATTTTCTTATTTGTAGATCCGAATGCATTTTGGCCATTTGTCGTGACGTTAATTGACGCTGGGCGGCGCAGTGAGTAGCGCTGTGGTGTCGAAGTGCGAGGTCTTGGGTTCGATTTCCAGTAGGGACAATAATTTGTTGTGGTATATTCTAATGGGAGTCCCTAATTACGTACCACCCTATCGTCAAAGACTTACCAAGCGATAGCATTACGGTACGATGACGTGAAACATAACCTAAGTATTAAGAGTTGGGTTTAATATCACTTCCAAGTTAGTCCGCATACCATCTTAGCAGCAGTCACTTACCATCAGGTGAGATCGCAGTCTTTAACGGTAGGGTTGGCAGTAGCTATGGGATACATTGGACAGCATCGTCACTTACCATCTGGTGAGATCGCAGTATAATGACAGCAGGGTTGGCACTAGCCATGGCCAAAGCCTTCAAGCAGACCAGACCAGAGAATTGTGAAATTATCAACAAGTTGCCCCCACCGGAAATCAAATCCAAGACTTACATCTTTAGAAAACAGCGTTCACTGATATCAAAAAGAATATCTATTTAATTAAATTAAAAATTCTTTCGGCTTACTAGGTACAAGTAGGTACCTACCTATTATTTTTAACCGACTTCCAAAAAGGAGGAGGTTCTCAATTCGGCCGGTATCTTTTTTTTTTTTTTTCTATGTATGTCCACCGATTTCTCCGGGATTACTGGACCGATTCGCGTGATTTTTTTTTTTAATCGACAGAGGATGTTTGCGAAATGGTCCCATAAAAATGTTGACCTTCAACTCCTCAAGCCTGATGCTGCAGGGATATTGCTCAACTAAAATAAAGAGATTTAGGAAATGTCGATTACGAATTATTATTGTAGGTAACAAGTATGGACTACATCATGGAGCTCCAGGTCCTAGCTCCTCAATCATAGGATACTACACTTAGCTTAAAATAAAAATTCTTTTCAAAAAACCGACTTCTAACGCCACTACAAATTATAAAAATAATTTTAGTTTGTCCACGTTTGTTGAAGTCGGGCGGGCCTAAAATACAAACTATGAAACCGACTCGCGATGCTCGCTCAACTTCTACAAACGAATCTCTCATATTGTGTAGCGTCGCGCATCGGTTTCATAGTTTGAATTTAGGCCCGCCCGACTTCAACAAACGTGGACAAACTAAAATTATTTTTATAATTTGTAGTGGCGTTAGAAGTCGGTTTTTTGAAAAGAATTTTTTCTTATCTGGTATTTCAAATCACTTATACCTACTTCCACAGATTAGGTACCCTACCCTTCTCAATTTGAATATTATTTAAATAGTTTCGTATTCATTTCCATTCATATTATAATAAGGAACATAAGTATACCTAAATTCACAGGTCGAATACAGGTGAGGTCCACGCAGCTTTGGGTCACTGGGCTGTTCACGGTTGTATGGAATGCGGCCTCTTTTGCAACAAGTTCTTCTGTCCCTTTCCCTCTCGCAGGCATTTATTACCCTTCTCTTTTTGACAGTTGTTTCTATCTCTTTTACTCTAGTTAGTAATTTAGTGTTCTCTCGTTTTGGCACCGAACCGTTGCGGAGACCACCGATTTATTTGCTTGAGGCTCGATTTGGCGGTTTCTATATAAATCTAAAAATCCGTCATTTTTACACCAAAACTAAAATAATAATAATAATTATAGTCCTATTCCACGATCTTTATATTTTTATGAATTTCCACTTTCGTCTCTATCGAATGAGTTTCTAGGTGTACCTACCTAGGTATGTGATATGTCCTATTGAATGGATGACGTCCTGGCATGCAATGCAACTTGCAAGACTAAATTGGTTGGTACCAAAATAAGTTCAACTAGGTAGGTATAGCTTCAGCGATGTAATATGATCAATGATTCTACATTCGTACTAGGTACTACCACCTATAACTAGACCTAAGGTTAGATCAAAGAATCAAGAGTCTGCTTTTATTGTTCTCAAGTTACAGCTAATCAAAAATTAACTACTTAGGTACAAATAAAATACTTAAATGGAAATTCTCAATAATATCATCTTCTTCGGTGACGATTACAGTTTGGCGATTTGAGATAGGTGGAAATTTATTCGACGATTTATTATGTCTGCATTCCTCTATAAGTATAAGTAATGTAGGTAACTTGTTTTGGATGAGTTGAGAGCTTTCCTTTAAATTAGGTGCTTTTTGCGATTTGAATGGCGAATTCCATGTAGCCAGCGAACTATAAGCTAGAATAGCTAACTATGTATGTTTGTATGTGTCTATTGTATTTTTGGTAAAATTTGGACCAGACTGGATGCGACAAGCTAGAGACAGGAAGTGCTGGAAAGATTTGGGGGAGGCCTACGCCGTAGAGGCATAGATAAAATAAAATTTATCTATGGTAGAGGCGACTTATGCGTGAAAGATGATATTTTTAAATTGGCTCCTCTCACACCTCCTCTCTACATATTAATTATTGACATAGAATTGTATTTTAATGTATATTAGACCTGATTATTTTACTATTTTACTTTTAATTAATGCAAACTTGATATTTGACTTTGATTTATAGACTTATTTTTTATTTATTGACTATTGACCATCGATGTATTATCTATTGACTATATTATTTTTGACTTGATTATTTTATTACATTTTAATATTTTATTTGACTTTATTATTTTATTATTTTAAATATTGACATGAATGATGTAATTTGTAATATTAATTTATTAAATCTTTACCTTATCAAATTGTGAAAGTTAAAAAGATTAAATTAATAAATTAAAGAATAATGTAACTTTATGCGAATAGATCTACCTGTAATTTTGTAACGTATTAGAAATAAAGGGCTTTTTTATTTATTTATTTATTTTATTTATGTGTCTATAGGTACTATATTTACATTTGTTCCACGGCACCGTAGCGCCTGAGCTACTGAGCCGATGGATTTTCATGATTGAGATGTCAATTGATTCTTTATTATGGTCCAGGTGATAGGTTACATTTTATACGAACAAAATCAATATAACGGATGTGATACTCAATTTGCCGTAGTCAGGTGACCTACAGTTTTATAAATTTTTTCTTGTTTGTTGTTACTTGTACGACCTACTTAGGTGGCTAAGGTCAGTGCAGATTTGTTGTGAGCGGTCATATTGTAAACTAGAGTGCAAGGTCACGGCTATTATCGAAACGTCAGCTCTTCTGAGCATCAAAACAAAGAGCAACTGCTGAGTTTCTTGCCGGTTCTTCTCAGCAGAATCCGCTTCCCGAACCGGTGGTAGAGTCATGACTTGTCATAAGCGCCACAGGTTGTCCTACATGAAATAAATGATTTTGAATTTGAATTTGAATTCGTGATATATAGGTATAGCAAGTAGCAACATAATAAGGTTCATTACAATGGAAACTAATTTGACGTTACTAGGCGTTTGTATTCAAATACAACAAAAAAAGAGTATCAACCGGCATCACAATATATAAAGTTTCAAGTAGGTAGGTAAGTAGAAATACCTACTTGCAAGCAGCTGGTTAAATATCTAAGTAGGTACTAGGTACTACGATCGTGAAATTGTGATAGTAACAAGTGTAAATTAAAATTTTTATTTTTAAATGCAAGCTTTTAGTAGCTACATCATTAGACTCTGGATATCATCTAGGATCAGAGTACTTGTTATGACGAATCAAACGAGCCCAAACTCGATGGGGTTACGTCGTTTAATTACAGAGTTCCGATAGCCATCTTCCGTCTCCATCATCAGATCAGCTCCATGTCACAATAATATTGCATTGTCATCCGATTTACAGATACATGCAAAACAGCTCGATCAGAAACCGGGAAGTGGGTCTATTCATCTTGCAAGTTTGACCCAAACAAACATTGTAAAAAAGTTATAAAAGCTTGTAAAAAGAGTATCAACCGGCTTATTATAAAGTTTCAAGTAGGTAGGTAAGTAGAAGTACCTACTTGCAAGCAGCTGGTCAAATATTAAGTCATAAAATATCTAAGTATGTACTGCGATCGTAAATTTGTGATACCTACTATAGTAACTACAGTTACTTTACTGATTCTGAGTTTGAGAGTTCTTCGCAGTCCAGGGCGCGATTGGGACTCTTCTTTAGTTTTAGAGTGACCTAGATATTATGCGGAAGGATCTGGGAAGCCACCGCATTAATATCCTAAGAATTAAGAAAACTAACTGATTTTTAGAATGCTACATTGCCCTTGTAGGGCATAAATTTGATATTTTGACAAATCTTCAATACAAAAGCTGTCAATTATACGTTGGTGAAATCGGCCCTTTGTAGTTAGTCCGCCTCTATACAAGTTTAGCCTAGGTTTTTATTTATTTCGTTTATTAAAAAAAAACTTTACTGCGATCTCACCTGATGGCAAGACCTGACTAATGAATAGAATAGAATAGAATAGAATAGAATAGAATAGAATAGAATAGAATAGAATAGAATAGAATAGAATAGAATAGAATAGAATAGAATAAATATATTTTTATTCAAATAAACTTTTACAAGTGCTTTTGAATCGTCAATGAGTCTACCACTGGTTCGGACTGCCCTCCTGCCGACAAGAACCAGCAAGGATATCGCGGTTGCTCTTTTCAAAACAAGATTACAATAGGTACTATGCTATGTATGCAGTATTTCCACAATGAGGGGAAGTTCCAAAAATGCATACCTACTTACAATTCAATACATTTTAAGATGGGCAGACAGAAAGTAACCTCATTCCCGCCGATGGCAACCGTTCACGAGCATGACGCATGACCCAGCCGTTGCTTCGCTTAACCATATTTGAGGGAACGTAATGCTTATTCCATTTCGGGTTTTGCCCATAATGACCACGCTGGGCAGGCGTGTTGGTCATCGCAGGGCTAGACTGATCGCGCCGATGTCGCTGCTGCCCGGCACCGGCCTGTGCCATTTGTTCAGTCCGACCGAAGCCTGTGGAGGTCCATGCAGGAAACCTTTGTCCAGCAGTGACGTCCATAGGTTGATAAAGAAAAAGAAGAAGAGAATGCTTATTCCGACTTACACTTGTGACTTGGGCGGTTAAATAAAAAAAGAAACATTCTCACATTCAGTCTCATGGCTGTTCCTGGCATAACCCCGGATCTGCTCGTTCACGTAGTTGTTGCTCTTGGGCACGTTGAGCGCGCTCCGGATGCCCACCGACGAGTTGTCCAAGTGGCCAGGCCCGATCTTGGGCACGTGACTCGAGCAGTACACCTCTTTGTCTTCTGTCCAATGCTGGTTGTTGTAGTATGTCTGGAAAAGACGGTTCGACGTTAGAATGCGTTACAAAACCATTTGAGATATCTCTAGGCTCAAATAGGCTCAATCAAAAGAAGTAGCAAAACTAAAATATCTTTCTACAAGATTTGAATGCGAGGGAAATGATTTACATGTGGCCGTATACATCATGGAGCGTTATGGAGCGCATCGTACATACCTGAACGTATAAGAATGCATACACGAAATTAAACTCTAATTCAATGCTGTTATGGTTTATTTTACTTTGACGCTGTTTAGATATATAGGGTTATAATTCGATAGATCCACACAATCTCGGCAACCTTTACTAGCAATGTCAATTTTGTGGGTAAGATTTTATCGATCCACCCTACCTATTCGATATTTTTTCGTCTTGTCAATTCGCAAGTGAGACAAGCGAAGCATCGGTCGTTGTCATTGCTCGGACGTCTAAAGTGCCGCTTATAAAACTGTCCAGAAATTTTTACCTTTTCCATCGTGTCATCAAGTGTCGTGTTCCTCGAACTTGGATTCTCCATAACAGCAGCTGCTGCAGTGTTGTGCAATTCGTTCGAACCAAAGAGAGAAGTCTAGCAGAACAAAGGCCGACCCTACCAACTACGTCGGCGTGGCAGATCGACGACATCGAAAGGTCAGTGGAATCCTTAATTTCCTGCTTGCTTATTGATGTTGGAGGTTTGTCCAGAAATAGGAACTATCGAATTAAAACTCAATACAGTCCGCTAATTTCTATTCTAACCAGTGATCGCGTGGGCCTTACAACCCCACTAACATTTCATCTAAAACCATTCGGGTGGAATAAAACCCACCAGACGCTAATGCCATCGAATACGATTACGATCAATGGAATAACTAGACAATCGCACCTCTGAAATATTATATAAAATATAAATATTAATAGAAATTGTTTTCTTGTGGCAACCCTAAGTCCTAACCCTAGTCTATGTTGCCGGCGCCGCGACGGGCGCGGCGTATAGAGTACGGTATTTATTTACCACGAGATCAAAGGCGTCGACTTTACTGGAAGTGTAACTCTCCTTATAATGTGGTACTACATGGTTTGTTTAGGTAATTTTCACACAATTTATATTAAATTACTTATTACCTGCTTCGTCTAACATTTCGCGAACCGTAAACATAAGCACGACGGAAAGCGATATGGTTTATTGACGCCGGTGCATTTGCTATTGTGTTCCAAATGAATAAATCAACTCTAGTGACAGAGTGTAATTGCACCGAGGCAGTAGCGAAAAGAATGGGCATTGAATGTGGTGGATGGCGTTGACTTGACATGCCATGAAATTATTATTTATTTAATATTGTATGTTTTTCTGCAGTGATAAAGTACTAGAATATACATAGTTTTATTTTTGTCTCAGGTCAAGGGAGATTTATTGTTAATAGTTTTTAAATACCCATCTGTACATTATACAATAAAGTAAATTATAAAAGAAAATTAAAATACTACTAAAATTCAAATAAAATGATATTAAATAAACTTTCACAAATCCGAAACCATTCGTTATTTTAACAAGTGTAATTTCTAAACAGACAACGGTGTCGATATATAACATCCCTTTTTACTTCGATGGTTAAAAGTTGGCTATTTCACGTAGGTACCATTTCAATTCCATTTTTTATGGGGAGAAAGGAGGTCACATTACACTGGTTAATCAAACAAAAGAGTAATAAAATGATGTTAGCATTGACATGCTTCGTTATTACGGACAATCCAGCATTGATATTCAATCAAAGTTTTTGTATATAGATGAGTAGAGACCTTAATTTTTAAGTGAGGGTCATTGAACTTGTTTCATTCATCAACATCATACATCATTGAAGCCTCAATAGCCCAACGGTTAAGTGTGCGGTTCGATATCCCCATCAGTTGCACTACATTTAAATATCAAATTCAAATTTTTTAAGCTAATGCATAGCTTTTATCGCGGGCTTTGAACTAGGACAAACAGTTTGAGCGCGGCGACCGAATCAAGAAATTCCGTAACGAAAATAAACCTAACACCGTCGCGTCGTTCAGTAAGCGTTCAACATTTTAGAGGTTCGCAAGTAGCTCTGTTTGGCGCAGTGGGCGAGAGGCCGCTTTCTTTACCGTATGGTGTATGATGTGAGATATCACAGGTTCGAATCTCACTCGCGAAGTAGTGACAGTGCGCTTTTCTTGTTTGTTTGTTTTTTAATTATTTTTTGCATAATTTTTATTATGCAAAAAAAATATTGCATAAATATTATAATTGCATAAGTTGATAAAAAATGCAATAGCTTTACCGCGGCAGTCCCCGAGTGCCACTTAATTTTTTATTTCACGTAGGCCAACTTGTGGCTCTTATGACAAGTCAAAAGTCATGACTCATGACTCTACCACCGCGCACCGGTTCGGAAAGCGGATTCTGCTGAGAAGAGCCAGCAAGAAACTCAGCAGTTGCTCTTTTCAAAATAATCATTTTACAATATTATTATTATATCAGGTCTGATAGTTGCACTATTGTCGTACCCACTCCACACAAGCTTTCAGCTTATTTAGAGCGGAGAGGAGAATATTAGTCAAGTACAGGCTTGCTAATAGGAATTCGTTTTGTTAAAAAAACAATTTTCGACGACCTCCCTGGCGCAGTGATGAGCTTTGTGGTAATGTAAGTGGGAGGTCCTGGGTTCGATTCCCGGCAGGGACAACTTAGGAATGTATAATTTAATTAACTTGTAATCTTTGAGCATATTTTTCTTAGAAAATGCATATTTTTACGGAAATAAAGATTTTAGAATCAAACTCCGTTTGTATGGGGCTCGCTGGATGATGACTTAACATCTTAAACAAGATAAAAAGTGTAATAATGGATCCTCCGTAAATAAACATGTTTTATAAAAAGTAGTAACTAGTAATGAATACAATATGGCCTCCAAAACAATATGTAACAGTAACAATAATAATTATACAATGCACTGAGTAGGTAAGGAAGGTTATTGTAATAACTCATGAGTCATACGCATGAACATCGGATCTGTAACAATATCATTACTCACATTTATTTACCTTGGATTAGGTACTCATTTCGGTGAAGGTTCGACAGTTTTTGTTTGATATTTCTGAAAAAATTTCGCTTTTCACAGCCAGGGTATAAACGTTACGTATAGAGAAATAAACGAGTAGGTTTAATTTACATTATATCGTTCATGTTTAGCTGCAAAACTTTTTTATCGCAAAAATCCCGATTTTTTTGAAAAAGTGTGTGTAAAGGTTTCAAATGGGGTGAAAAATAGTTGTGGTGATTCATATTAGGTACTAGCTGATGCCCGCGACTTCGTCCGCGTGGATTTAGGTTTTAAAATCCCTCGTGAACACTTTGATTATCTGGGATAAAAAGTAGCCTATGTTACTCTACAGGTCCTCAACTATAGTACCCATGCAAAAAATCACGTCGATCCGTGGCTCTGTTGTGGCGTGATTGAAGGACAAACCAACAAACAAACACACTTTCGCATTTATAATATTAGCTTAAGATGAGCCGTACATTCAAAGTATCCTGTAGATTCCGGGGTTCAAGTTATTTGGACCTTATACTGAAGATTGCGATGTCTATAATTTCTGAACTACTAAACTGACGACCTTGAAATTGCTTTCTAACAAAAAAAGAATGAATGAAATCAGAATACGCCTGAATGAATTACAGCTAAATACTCCTTTTGACTTTCATCCCCTCTCCCAAGGGAACCGTGCTGAATTTCGGGATAAAAAGTATCCTATATTATACCTCGTAGTATGAACTTAAATCATGCCAAGTTTCATTTAAATCCGTCCAGTAGTTTCGGCGTGATGCGCGGCCAAGATACAGACAGACAGACAGACAAAAAATTAAAAAAAAATTGTTTTGGCTTCAGTATCGATTATAGAGTGCCCTCAAACGAAAATTTTCAAAATATCTTCAATGTACAGAATTGGACCTGTTACAGTTTTATTATATTATATAGATATAGATACAAAAATTACCAAGTTTGATTTTTGGATTTTTCAGCTGTTATTTTGTGTTTCCGTATTTTTTATTTTACCATCTCTGTTTTAGTGAAAATAACAAAAAAAAAAATCAAATCGGACGAGCCGTTTTCTGAGTTTTAGCAAGTAATGTATAAAAAATATAATAGTCGTAAAGAAGTAATATAATAAAAAAAGAGTGTTCTGTGTACTGTATTTTTAATATAAAAAACTCCAATTACTAAATTGTGAGAAAACAAATCCTAATGAAACTAACTACTGCACACTGCACAATGTACCCTCAATGTACCAAAAATAAAATTATATACATATACCTACTTAAAATCCTTTAATAATGTAGAACTACATATAATTTATTTTATCATTGTTTTATCAACCTTGACAATACCTTCTTCGCGACATTTCAAATGTCTGCTGACATTTCGGCAACCTTGCGCCCGCGCACCTCCCTCACCCGCGAAACAGTTTTTGCACTATTAACTATTGTATTTTTTTGTTTTGTATATTATTGTTGCCTGCGGTAGCAGTATGACGTCGCGCGTCGATACATTTAAATTATATTATAGCCATATTATATCTAAAATCTAAATCCATACTTGTATTGTAATGGCAACAGAATCTGACTGTCTGCTAAACTGCTGCCTTAACGGCTCACCTGCTAAGCTGTAAAGTTATTCCATTGACCGTAATCGTATTCAATGACATTAGCATCAAAGTAAAATAAACCATAATGCATTGAATTAGAGCTCAATTTCGTGTATGCATTCTTAAACGTATATGTATGTACGAACAGTACTCCGCTCCATGTTATTTTTATATAATAATTAAAATAGGTTGTACTGAATTTGTGACTTTAAATTAATACTATCAAGGATTATTTTACTTTGACATTTAGACACTTGGTACCCCAATCTTCATAAAAAGCACAGATTCAGCTTATAGACGAAATAATTACAAATTAAATAATTAGAAGTTTAAAAATGTAATAAAAGAAAGAACTTTTAATCGCTTTGTTTCAAAGGAAAGATTAATTATCATTTATTTTAAGCTATTGCATAGCTTTTATCGCGGGCTTTGAGCGCGGCGACCGAATCAAGAAATTCCGTAACGAAAATAAACCTAACACCGTCGTTTCAGTTCGGCAGACTTCGGCACGGCGGTGTTTGTGTGCGTGCGACTAGAAAATGCTATGCAATAGCTTTACCGCGCCAGTCCCCGAGTGCCACACGTATTTTTAAGCTATTGCATAGCTTTTATCGCGGGCTTTGAACTAGGACAAACAGTTTGAGCGCGGCGACCGAATCAAGAAATTCCGTAACGAAAAAACCTAACACCGTCGTTCAGTAAGCGTTCAACATTTTAGAGGTTCTCAAGTAGCTCTATTTGGCGCAGTGGGCGAGCGACCGCTTTCTTTGATGATGTCGCAGGTTCGAATCTCACTCGCGAAGTAGTGACAGTTCGCTTTTCTTGTTTGTTAGTTTTTAATTATTTTTTTGCATAATTTTTATTATGCAAAAAAAATATTGCATACTTTTAGCGGCAGCGATCGCGCGCTTTTATTGCCTTTAGCGATTTCGTGATTCTGCGATCCAGAGTCATATCGCGTTTGAGTCGCGATCGCGCGCGCGAAATGCGATGCATGCAGAAGGCTGAAGGCCCTACAAATGCTAAAGGCAATAAAAACGCCGCGATCGCTGCCGCTAAAAGTAGCCAGTGTGCCCTCTCCCTAAGTAGCATAGCCTAGGGCCTAGGCCTAGGGGTGAAGATTCCTGTTAGGCCGCCGCTGCACTGGTAAGGCGACTGGCGAGTTAGTGTGCGCTCATGGAGACGTAGTGAGTTAGTAAATGTGTGCTGTACGTATTTACCTCACCTCCCGCGGAAAGTGGCAGAATTTATTTTGTACCTACTAAACCTGCTTTAAGGCACGTCCTACTTTAAATTGTCGAAGGTTAGTACTAATAAATTTAACAATTCTTCAAATACAAAAACTCACCTTCAGAGTCAATTTGGTGCCACACACAGCACATTTAAAGCATCCACTGTGGAAGAAAGTAAAGTCTTTCAGTGGACCAACTCTGTCCACTTGGTACACAATTTCATTGCACCTGAAGCATGTGCTCTCGTAGAAATTCGGCCGGTACATGACTGTGTTGTTTAGTCACGTCATAATTAGAATTCACTTCACTTTCACTTCACTTTGTTCACTTATCGGTCACTTTTTTACGTGCACATTGTCTGATTGTTGTGGTTTCTGGAATTTGACAATGCAAAAACATGATTTGTTCAGATTTTAATAAATAATGACTAGGCTTAGGTAGTGATGGCCTGAGACCTGATGGTATGACGCTCATGGAGGATAGGAAGGTTATTTGGGATGCCGCCTGTGCAGATAGCCTAAGGGCACGTTTCTGCAAACGCGGCGCGTTGCGCGGCGCGTTTGCAGAAACCACAATCGCGTCTCTAACTCATACATATGGCCAAGTATGACAGCGTTCTTGCAGAAGCGTTTGCGTTGAACGCGACGGCGGCGCAACGCGCCGCGTGTGCAGAAACGTGCCCTAAGATACCCTAGCAGCTAACTGTATCCCTCCCACATACAGGCGAACTCCTCTATGGCGGACAAACTAATGCTTTGGCCTTTTCTTTGCCTGGATAGCTACTAGATTTTTATTTTTGTAATTGCTGCTTTTCGTCAACACCATTTACGTCAAAAATTTTAATCCTACTTTATGACTATGAGGTTAAAATTGAGAAAAGGATGTAATATTTTAAGCCTTGTGCTAGATAAAAAGAACGTTATGTAAATGTTTGCGGAAAAACAACCAGTAAAAAGAGGTTAAAACCTAAAGCTGAGCGCACACTTGCGAATTTGCAGAGCCGCATAATATTATGTCTGGTTTTTGTCGTGTCAGGTGAAGATCTAATGTCTCTAATGCCCGTTTTGAACAACTTTCTCTTACTTTTAAGGGCTAACGTAAGCTAAGTCAGTGACGCTTTCTGTCAATTTCTTTTTCATGAACCTTTAGGGAATACCTAAAGGTGGAAATGACAAAAAAGGGAAATATTCAGAAGGCAAGAAAATTTAATTTATGCTATTTGCAGCACAGCAATATATTTCATCATCATCATCATTATCATGATCATACCAACACTGAACACATCGACAGCCCACTGCTACTGCTACTGGTGGCAAAGGATGGTGGTGGTGGTGGTGGAAAAGGATATTATAGAAAAGTACATATAATATAGTTAGTATTTATCCTTCACACCCTCTTCCCATCAAATTATACCATCCCACATCCTTTATGATTTGATGGTAGGTAGGTCCCATCTTTTTAGGGTTCCGTACCAAATTGGTAAAAATGGAACCCTTATGGTGAGACTTTCTCCGTCCGTCCGTCCGTCCGTCCGTCTGTCACAGTCAATTATTTCAGTAACTATTAAAGCTATCGACATGAAATTTGGCATAGTTGCGTATAATAGTGGCCCAACATCGTTGGAATAAAGAAAAATCGAAAATTATTTTAGTTTGATCAAAAAAGGGGGAAAATCGGGGGTTTGAAATTTCAAAGTAAGATAACTTTACCGAGTGGGGTATCATATGAAAGGCCTTTACTTGTGCATTCTAAAAAAGTTTTTTATTTATTTCTATATATAATAGTTTTTGAGTAATCGACTAAAATGTCGAAAAAAATACCGTTCCCCCCCCCGCCCCTTATCTCCGAAGTTTACCAATCGAAAAATCTGAAATAATTATGGTCAATAGAGGTTTATGTATATTTTACAGGAAAAATAAAATCAACGCGAAAATTATTTTAGTTTAATTAAAAAGTGGGGAAAATCAGGGGTTTTTAAATTTCAAAGTAAGATAATTATACCGACTGGGGTATCATATGAAAGGTCTTTACTTGTGCATTCTAAAACAGTTTTTTTGTTTATTTCTATATAATATAATGAATAGTTTTTGAGTAATCGGCCAAAATGTCGAAAAAAATACCGTTACCCCCCCCCCCCTTATCTCCGAAGTTTACCAATCGAAAAATCTGAAATAATTATGATCAATAGGTAGAGGTTTATGTATATTTTACAGGAAAAATATAACCAACGCTCTAACTAGCATAGTTTTTTTTATATTAACAATAAACCTCTACAAACAAAGTTAACGATAAATAAGCGAATTAATTATTATCGTTTTACTTTTACTTTTGGAGTACGGAACCCTCGGTGCGCGAGTCCGACTCGCACTTGGCCGGCTTTTTTTTCTTTAGTTTGTTTGTGGTCTAGTGTGGGAGAGAGTCTAGGTACACCATGTCCGAGGTGGCCCTAATTTAGCTTCTTTCAATTGCGCCAATACCTAGCTATACTTTGTCAACGTTTGACTACCGAAGTTATCAACCCGTTGAGCTTAATATTATGGAGCTACTTTGTGAATAATGTGTGCGCAATCCTAAGGATTTTAAAATAAAATAAAACTGTTACAATCTTGCCACTTGTAGGTAGTTCATTTGCATTATTATGCTTATATCCTCTATCCGTATTAGATAAATAGTAAATTTATTTAAATATTTTGCAAGTTTTTTTTAATTTATCTAACCTCAGGAATAATTCAATTAGTCTTGTCCTCATTGTTTGGTAACTAACATGGTTTGGTAAGATGTTTTCATCTTCATAATATTATTATGTATTTAATATTTCTGATGTCCAGTGTAGATTACGTTAAGGAGGAAGAGACATACCTTCTCAAGAAAAGATTCACGCTAGATGGCGCTGTTAGGGCGTTTGACAGATTTTTAATTTTTTCGCATAGTTGCTATGCACAGATTTTAAAATAATTGAAATTGCGCCAGTATACCAATGCCTATTATTTTATCAAATCATTAGCTTACTTTAAAACGAAGCCATTTAGATGATTAATCAAATATAAATATCTGTCATATCGAATTACTGTAGAGACGCGATACCCACGCACACATTGACAACATGGTTGGTATCCATTAGGGTTGTGGTTCTAACATGAACTACGAATTGTTTACTATAAAATTGAACTAGATGGCATTAAAACAAAAGCTGCTTCGTTTTGCATCGTATTTTTTTTATAAATAATTCAGATAAGTACAAGTTAGCCTTTTTTGAGCTTTGACATGGTGGTAAGTGATGATGCAGTCTAAGATAGGAGCGGACTAACCTGGAAGGGGTATGGCAGTTTTTTATGAAACCCATACTGTATGTATACCCCTTTGGTTTCTACATGGAATAGTACCAAAACGCTAATCGCTTGGAGGCACGGCTTTGCCGGTAGGTTTTATTCGCCACGGCCGAAGCCTCCCACCAGACCAGACTAGAGAAAATTATAAAATTTTATAAATTATAAAATATACTTATTATAAAATATAAAATTCAAAATTCCCTGCCGCGAATCGAACCCGGAACCTCCCTCTAATAAGACCACAGCGCTTACCATTGCGCCAGGGAGGTCGCAAGACTAAAGACTTTAGGTACCTACCTACATCAGCAGGACTCACATGCACGCTTTACCGCGGACGGCAAGGGCTGCGGCTAGGGTTGCCTATTGGGTTGTTATTTCAAATATACCTAATGAAAACGAACAATAGGGTATTTGACTACTTTTAGAAAATCATATTAAATTGTTAATAATGCTATGCTGAAGCTAACAAAACGTATATTTCGGCATAATTTTCAGTATTTTTCATAAAAATCGAGAAATAAATTCAAAAAAATAAATTGCCGCGGAAACGTTGGTTCCATTTGTTTACATGACGTCACAGTTCACACACAGTTCAATGACAATTCCAAAGCCCAAAGGTGGCGTGAACTGTGACGTCATTCGAGATTCAAGAACGTTTTCGATCTCGTGAACATGGCCAGAATTAAAGCAATTTTAATTAATGTTTTCTAATTAAATAAACCTTTATTTTTTAGTTTTGTCGTATGGAATAATGTTTTTAGATAATAATCTTTTAGGATGACACCAGATGAAACGATATTTTTAATAATAGTCAAATACCCTATTGTCCTTATCTTTAAAACTATTGAAACGATTATAACGATATCTTGAAGTAAATGTAAGCCAGTAAAAAAAGATTGGTCGCATATTTTCGGAGAAATAGAATAGAATAAAAATGTTTTGTATTCAAATAAACTTTTTTACAAGTGCTTTTGAATCGTCCGTCCATGAGTCTACCACTGGTTCGGAATGCCGTTCCTGCCGAGAAGAACCAGCAAGAAACTCGGCAGTTTTCAAAACAAGTTTACATTATACTTAGTTGATAGCTATGTATGCAGTGTTTCCACAATGAGGAAAAAGAGAATTTACAGGTTAATCATTACCTACTGTCTCATGAATCGCTGGAATAAATTATATTCACGTTTTTTTGTCATTTATATAGTCTTCAATTGTATAATAATATGCTTTTTTCATGAGATTAGTTTTAACTGATTTCTTAAACTTGTGTAAAGGCAAGTCTAAGATCGACTGTGGAAATGCATGGACAAACATACATACATACATTATTATGTTTGTAAGCCCTAATAGATTGTGATATAGGTGATTTGCATTTCCAATAATATTACACACATGCATGTCGAATTGATACCTAACCTCTTTTTGAAGTCGGTTAAAAATAGTTTTTTCATCAAAAGTTGTGAAAATATAGTAGTTCTGTAAAATTAAATAATTTTAGGTTTTTAATGATTTCAAATATTTTAAACCTTATCAAGCCATTTGACAATTTTGAAATTCAGTCTTAAGAGTAATAAAATAAGGTTAACATTCCAATCGTACAAATTAAAGCATAATGTCGCTGATCGCTAGTTTCGGCCGGCGCGGCGGCTTCTTTGATATTATTACTATCGAGTGTCGCGGCCGCCGGCCGGCGCGCAGCGCAGTTTGTTTCTTGTGATCTTGTCTAACTTCACTTGGTAGGTAGGTACTTACCTACCCTAATACATGACTGCTACTTTCTTCAACGGGCTTTATTTTTTTAGCTCGCCAACCGGCTTCGGGGCGACTGTTTTTTATCATAAAATGCACAAAAAGTATTAAATTTTAGAAATGGTTGTTTAGATATAATATTTTTATACCTATTTTATTTTCTTCACGACACAATAATTAGGTAAAATATATACCTACTGAACCGATTTGGCTGAAATTTGAAATAGAGATAGCTTTTACCCTGGATATTAGTCTAAGCCCTGGATTAACTTAATTATAGAAAATTTTCATCCCGACAAATTCACAGTTCCCGCGGGATTAGTACTAAAAACTTAAATCCACACAGGTAAAGCCGCGCAAAAACAGTAGGTAAATTATCAAACATGAAGGCTACACAGTAGACATTAGACAATCATACTTCATAATATAAACGCGTAAGTGTGTTTGTTTAGTTTGTTGGTTTGTCTTTCAATCACGCCGCAACAAAGCTACCTACGGATCGAGGTGATTTTTTGCATAGGTATAGTCAGGTATAGTTGAGGACCTGGAGAGTGACATAGGCTACTTTTATCCCGGAAAATGAAAGATTCCCCAGGGATTTTAAAAACTAAATCCACGTAATAAAAGTTACCTAAACCGACTTTATATCACTTTTTGGACCATATCTTTTAAACTACTGAACCGATTTTGATAAAACTTGCAATGTTCCCTAGGTTGAAAAATACCTAATCCAATTTAAAAAGAATTATTGCAATTTGATTAATATTTTTGGAGAAATACATGGACAAACATACATACATACACTTGTGAAATTTAAATCCGAAAATTGTGCAATTCTAATAATATAACATCCATTCGGATCGAATTGATAACCTCCTTTTTTCAAATCGGTTATAAAACAGCATTATAAAAGCAGAATTCGTCGTTTTAGCCCACGACGGTGTCCACTGAATAGATAGGCGGAGATAGTGTCACTGTAGTTGGAAAATTAAATAACTACACTTTTTGCGAAATCGACTTTATTACATTTTCAGAAAGTCCAATATTTGAAATATTACCTTTTACTAGGGCTCCAATCAATACAAACTATCGTCGCTGTAGTTGGAAAATTAAATAACTAACAAAACCAATATCGCGAGTAAAACGCGATTTAGTGTTTGTTTGTTTGTTGTTTTCATAAACAATTTAACGGTCCATGTTTTGATATTATGTTATAGATTGTTACTGTATCTATTTCTGAATCTACTTGACGTACATTTTGATTCATTTGTTTGTGAGAAAAAAAATAAAAAGCAATTATTTAGTTTTCCCTCACCAAAGTTTTGAATATTTGATGCACTTATTTATTTTTCCATGTCAGTTGTTTAGTTCTTCCTCGTCAATATTGTGTTGAAGTACGATAATGTGACGATATAAGTACCATTATTTAGTTTTTCCACTTTACTGAGATGTTAAAATGACCCGTTATTTACTTATTTTACTATGACAATCCTATTTAAGGGTATTAATTTAATAAAAAAACCGGCCAAGTGCGTATCGGGCCACGCGCAGTGTAGGGTTCCGTAGTTGCAAGTCACAAATATTATTGCTGACCTAGGATAGTGCTTTTGTTTTATTTATGAATATTGAATAAATTTTGAGTTTCATGGTTTAAATACTATAATATATTACAAAATATGCAACTTACACTACGTGTAATACCTAACTTAGAAAAAACAGATATAACTCCTTAACTAATGAACCCTGCTTAGCCGTGATAGTTTTCCTTTAAAATTCATTATATATACTACTGCTGTGAATTTTTTCTTGTATCCTATATACAACCATTTAGCTGGCAGAGGGGGGGACACTTGACTAATAAAATTTAGCACTATAAAATATCATATTATTTCACAAACGGATCCCTGAATTGAAAAATGATGTTCCCACACCCACAATATTTTTGAAAGACCTACTCAACGAAACCCCACACTATGGGATACACGAGAAAAAAAAAATTCATCCTCCACTTTACATGTAGGGGAGGTACCCTAAGAGAAATTATTTTTCACAATTTTATTTCACGACTTTGTCGGCGTGATTGATATTTATACCGTTGTCAAATTACAGATTTCTAGTACCAATAGTCTCTGAGCTAAACCGCGGACAGACAGACAGATAGACGGACGGACGGACATGGCGAAACTAGTAAGGGTTCCTTGTTTACTACGGAACCCTAAAAAAGGAGGATTTTTAAAAGAAATCCAACAAATAAACATTTCTTTTTATATATTATTGTAAAAAGTAATCAATAAAACGACTGAAGCAACTAGATTCTTCTATCAGACTTACAAAATAAAACATAAAAAAAAAACACATAACAATAAATTATACGATTCTACTCATAAAATCAACAAAATTTCACTTTGAATTTAACAATTATACTTATTAAAAACTAAGTATCAACTGAAATGATAACTATCAACTTTTCTTCAGTTTTACCATTATAAATTTAAATTTAACAATTAAGCTCAGCTGGTTCAAATCAAATAGCGAGTAAAGTTCAGTATAATCAAAACTATCCTTTTCAAGTTATAATTAAACTAAGAATGGTTTAATCGAACTAGGGGTATGTAAGTGACGCTAGTAATTGTTATAATAACGACTCTACTCATAAAATAATAAAGATTTTAATAGTTTGTGGAACACTAGGATTGAAGACTAGCTAATGATTGATTCCCGCAGAAGTTCTCTAACTTTCTGGGATAAAATATAGTGCATGTTCTATTCTGATGTATAAGCTATGACATCGTGAAGCTTTATCAAAATCCGTCTAAATGTTTTTGCGTGAAAGTGTAACAAACATTCATCCACCCACCTTCACAAACTTTTGTATTTATAATATTAGTAGGATGCCAAAAAGAAAAAGGTACATAATTACGTCCATTTAAATTTAAACTAAGATTCTAATGAAATTATAACAGCTATCATCTTTCTTTTAGTTTTACCTTTGTATAAATGTACTTATTCAATTTTAATAGTACCTATATCTTTGCAATCATGGGATGATAAATTAAATAACTGACTTTGTTTAATTTTTCCGAACTTAATTCCCCTGTAAATTAAAATTTCGAGGGAAACTAAATAACTAACTTTATGCATTTTATTCGCTTTTGAAGTGATGTAAGAGAGAACTTATTTATTTTTTGCTAAGTTATCTACTTTTTCTTCGCTACTTTTTTATCAATTTTTCAATATATATTTTTCCATGTATGGCGCCTTGCAAGATTCATCTTATATATAAAATTCTCGTGTCACAATGTTCGTTCCCGTACTCCTCCGAAACGGCTTGACCGATTCTCATGAAATTTTGTGAGCATATCGGGTAGGTCTGAGAATCGGCCAACATCTATTTTTCATAGCCCTAAATGATAAGGGTGACCAACCACTAAATATTTTTGCTGGCGGTACGAAGTTCGCTGGGTCAGCTAGTTTTCATATAACTTTTTAATCAATGATGATAATCAAAAATTAGACTTATAGAAAGATGCGGCTTTAATTGGACTTTCTGAAAATGCAACAGTCGATTTCGCAAAAAGTGTAGTTATTTAATTTTCCAACTACAGCGACAATATATCGTCGCTGTAGTTGGAAAATTAAATAACTAACAAAACCAATATCGCGAGTAAAACGCGATTTAGTGTTTTTTTGCGTCAAAAATGGCGATAACTTTGTTTTCATAAACAATTTTATATATGTTAAAGTTTCTTACTGTATCTATGTCCGAATCTACTTGCCATAAACTTTGATTAATTTGTTTGTGAGAAAAAAAATAAGATGCAATTATTTAGTTTTCCCTCACCAAAGTTTTGAATATTGATACACTTATTTATTTTTCCATGTCAGTTATTTAGTTTTTCTTCGTCAAGATTCCATTTAAGTTCGAAAAACTAACGATATAAGTGCCTTTGTTTAATTTTTCCACAGAAGTGAGGCTTTATAAAGACCTATTGTTTACTTATTCAACTTTGAAAATCCTATACATGTGTCTCATTAGATCAAAAATAGAATGTTTTTTTAAAGTAAAACCAACAAAAAACGTTTCTTATTATTAACAGCTTAAAAATAAAATGAAAAAAACACTGAAACACCTTCATTCTTCTATCTGACTTGATAACAACTTATCATGATCATTCGAGTGTTTAAAACCAATGGTTACGTTTGTCAAATGGCTAACTCAAACTCTTAAGGAAGTTCAAAGATGCTCATCGATTCGCAAGTATCTATGAACTTATTAAGCTTTTCAATTAGCCGATTAGCTAAAGTAACTTATGAGAATTTTCTTATACATTCACTCTATGGAAACAAAACATTCACAAAAACAAATTCGATACATTATAGGTACTCACTTGATCACTATCATCTCTGATGAAAAGTGATCTGAAGTGAAGTGATGAAACGCGTTTGCCTTGAAGATTGGCCTTTTCACTCTTGTAGTATCGGGAAACCCACGATTTCAGAAGAAATATCCGGAGCCTAGTCGTGCGAACGAGAAATGAAGACTTAAACGCTTCGTGTGCGTAGATGGGATATCAAAGATGTAGTAATGGAAAGCATCCGATGACTTAAGTAGTCCACTCACTTATTAAACGACTTCTTACGCTCTCTACCTATAAAAAGACTTGTCATCATCACTGACTGACTGATTTATCAACGCACAACCTAAACCACTAGATTTAGAAGCTTGAAATTTTGACAGTAGGTTCCTTTTATAATGTAGGCATCTAATAAGTAGGGATTTTTGGAAATTCTATCCCCATGGAGGTTAAATAGGGGGTGAAAGTTTTTACGGTAGTCAAACATTTTTGCAAGTTAAGTACATCAATGAAACCTGCTATTTGAGCTTTCAATAAAAAATGAAGACAGGGATTTAGCTTTTCGATTATAAATAAAGAAGTACGTGTTTCACAATTTAAACCTGATTTCATGCGGATGAGATCACGGGGGCAAAATCTATTTTACTCATAATCTTGAGCTTGATGGCTACAAATTCCAAGTACCCTATTCAGAACCATTTCAGGATTAAAAATCGTCAATGTTTTGCTTTGTGACGAAGGAATAGATGCATAGTGCATACCGCCTGTAATCGAACATGTATTAATCTCATTATGCGAAAATTATTAAGTTTTTGTAATCGGCAAAGGGTGTTATGCCATTGTAATTAACTCGTGAGCAATGTTAATTTCCCTTCCATTATCCTCCTTGTCGGTCGCCCAGTAGTACGGTACAAGCCCTTAGACATATATGGACCATCATTACCATATTGACAATAATGATGCCTGAAAACTGGACAGTGGAATCTTACTTACTTACTTTTCAATTTAAAAAGTACCCTTACATTGCAATCATGACACACGCAAAATTAAATAACTGATTTTAATTAATTTTTCTGGACTGCATGGCCCCTGTTAAGCAGAATATGTGTCGAGGGAAAACTAAATAACTAACTTTATGCATTTTATTCACTCTCGAAGTGATGCAAAGAGAGAACTTATTTATTTTTTGCTAAGTTATCTACTTTTTCCTCGCTACTTTTGTATCAATTTTTCAGTATTTATTTTTCCAAATGTGGCGCCTTGCAAGATTCATTTTCATATATCTTTTTAATTAATAAAGATAATCAAAAATTAGAATTACAGAAAGATGCGGCTTTAATTGGTCTTTCTGAAAATGCAATAAAGTCGATTTCGCAAAAAGTGTAGTTATTTAATTTTCCAACTACAGCGACGATATAAATGTGACCATTCCGTGAAAATGGCAACTCTGTAACTACTGTGAATACCTCATGGAACTAGGAATTGCGACTACGTGAATACCTATTATTGGGTATGACCACTGATACTGTGACGTCAATTCAGTATACTGTGAAGCCTTGCCTTTTTAATTTGCTATACTGGTAACTGTTTAAAACGGAACGCAGTCCAGTATACTGTCATCCCCATTTTTCAAATCTCTAGGCGCTGTAATTTTTTTAATCACTTGGTCAAAGTATTGAGAGCTCCTTACCTTGAAAGCGCCAGTGCTCAAAGTACAAAAATGGTAGCGATTTATGACGTCCCTAGGGTAGGTACTGCGGCAGTGTACTGGCAGTCCATAACGGAACGAATTTTTCACCAGTAAGAGCACTGAGCAGTGCTCGCAGTGTTTATCGGAACACACCCATTGTAAATTCAATTCTCGTTCTTAGTTAAGAACCTTCATAAAATAGCATATCCAGCGAAGTACTTTTACAGTTTATTGAAAGATGGCGCTGACAATGTTTTTAAACTTTCATGGTAGATGGCGCCAAAAAATTGATTAACCAAATGTAAATTGACACTCACACATTCGTAATTTGAAAGGTTTTGATGCCCCTTTTTTTATTGAAATATAATGATAAATAATGAAAATATTTGCCTGAAATTTGTATTTGCGCCTATAAAAAGGCCTAAAGGAATGATAAAACAAATTAAATAAAATAAAAAATGTATATCTTTCAAGATTAATCAAAAAGAAAAATGTATGAAAGTCGAGCTCTGCACATGCACCTTAAATTGATTTTTGGTTACATAAGTTTTGTTATTTTATAATATTGAATTGTTTTTATTTATTTTTTATCTACGATATTAAATCTTGTTTTTATGCATGTCGAGTTTTTGTCATCATCGTTCATTCATGTGATGGATCGATTTCCGACAATTTCCATGTACATTATGGGGCAAGTACCTACCTATTACGATAAATCATTTCGATAAATAAAATAAATGTGTACAACAAAAAATTTTTGAGGTTCTTACACTAGCGGCACGCTATGATGGCCGGTTTGACGTTTGTCCGCTCATGAAGTTCCGTATTAATTGATAACGACTTTGAAGGAAATAATTGTATTACTTTATTGACGATAGTGATGTGCAGAGATTCATAAATTTTATCGAATGTAGTTTTAGGTTTAGGACTCAAAATTTATTTATTAAATTGATTTCTAAAATGTATACAAGTGTAGAAAAATCAGTTTGCACCATTTAAGGGGTGAATGTACTTGTGAATATGAACAATTTTCACTATGTGGACAAACCTCTGAAATCGCAAAAAAATATCAGCTGTTTCATACAAAAGGTAAAATTTTTATTTTTATATGATATATACCACAACTCGGCATTTGGTTTTCTAAATTGAAAATTTTTAAAAATGGAATCTAATACGATCGTCACATAGGATCGCTGGCTAGCACAACTACTACCTCCGGCAAACTCGCGTCAATGCTCAATGCAAAACAAAGCAGTTTCGAATTGACGTTGCTTCGAAAAGTATAAACTGTCAGTGCAATGCGATTGTGATATAGTTTTGACCTGGCTTTGGATTTCAAATATTGATACTGCATTACTGTTGACCCTTGCTCGTTAATTTGGACTCTGTTCAAGCCCTTTGTTGTGGATTTCGTCGATATGACCGAACGTACGCAGAGAACTGTTCTAAATAGTCGTAGTTCGTAATACGCCTTCGTAACTATTTCGATCGTGAAGCTCAAAATGGAGGGCCAATTTTACCTATAACGTCAGTGGTTGAACGCGTAGCTGATGCGCTTAATATTGGACAACGAACTGTTAGACGGATAACTAAAAAAAAATATGGCGAGACTGGCACAGAAGAAAATAAACTTCACACACCAAAAAAGAGAAAACGAGCAAAACCAGTCGTAGGCATCGATAGCTTTGATGCCGATGCTATCCGAAGACATGTTTACGGCTACTATTTACAGAAGGAGTATCCAACAAGAAAAAAGTTGGTGCATTCACTGAAGGAAGCTGGATTATTCTTCGGTGGGGAAAGTTCTTTAACGAAGATTTTGAAGACCATTGGATTTCGATACAAAAAATGTAACAAACGCAAAATATTGATGGAAAGATTTGATATAGCGATGGCAAGGTATACTTTTTTACGGCAAGTGAAAGAAATCAAAAATTGGCAAAATGTTGTGTTCTTGGATGAAACATGGCTTAATGCTAACCATACTGTAGGCCGTTCTTGGAACGATGACACATCAGCATCTACTTCCAAAGTTCCTGTAGGAAAAGGATCGCGACTTATAATTTGTCACGCCGGAACCATCAACGGGTTTGTCGAAGGTTCTCTCATGGCTTTTGCGTCAAAAACCACTGGAGACTATCATGAAGACATGAATGGAGAAAAGTTTACTGAATGGTTTACCTCAATGTTGTGTAGCCTCCCTGAACCATCTATTATAATTATGGACAACGCCCCATACCACTCGATGCAAATTGACAAGCCACCTGCCCAATCCCAAAAGAAAGCTGATATCGTCGCATGGCTTCGTAAAAATGGCGTAGATGCAAACATGAATATGTTAAAAGCGGAATTAGTACGTCTTTTAAAAGAAAACAAACCAACCAAGATCCGATACGTCATTGACGAAATCGCATTAGAACATGGGCACAGAGTTATACGGTTACCGCCTTACCATTGTGAGTATAATGCGATTGAGTTGGTGTGGGCTCAAATTAAGGGATATGCTGCAAGACACAATACAGAACCCCCATTTACCACAAAAAAAATGCTAAAATTATTAGAAGAAGCTTGTGAACATGTGACTAAAGGAGACTGGGAAAAGGTTGTGAATAGAACTGTTAAATTAATAAGGGAAGATTATGAAAGAGATGTGAAAATAGATAATATTATAGAAAACGAACATATAATTATTAATGTAGGTGATGATAGCAGTGACGACAGTGAAAATAGTAGTATGGACGAATCTGATTAATTATGGCCTTTTGTGGCACCTTTTTTGGTATCTTTTGTATTCATATGTTTCTTGTGTGCATATAAAGTATGTATATTCATTTTCATTCAAATATTCAGTTCGTTCAAATAAATTAAATAAACATATAAATTTTTGTTTTATTAAACCTATTTAATCAGGTACAAAAACAAAACTTAATTGTTTTTTGTTCGAGAATAAATTGACATTCCACATCACTATTGTAATGTGTCAAACCGGCCATCATAGCGTGCCGCTAGTTTAGTAAGTTTAAGTTTAAGTTTTTAGATTGAGAGAAGGCAGGTCTAGGCAGAACGACATCAGAAGGTGGAATTGGACATCTATCGATCGAAGATTAAGCAGATTTGGAGAGATGATAGGTAGGGGTTTTTAATTTGAAATTTTCGGAAATAATATTCAAACTTTGTATTTTACTGTGGCTTAAGTTAATAATCATGAAGCAGCTAGGGTGACCCGGGGCAAGTTTATTGATCCACGGGAACCCCTTGGTTAACCATAAAGAAGGAAAGAATGACGCAGTGGTCAGTACACTCACTGGCTCGTAAATATATTTTTCGTGTTTTCCACTTTCCGATGCTTTCGAACCGATGATATTAGTAGGTAGACCTACTAAAATCATCGGTTTATATCGGTACATTTAATTGCCTACCTGTACCTACTTAAAATATCTTATAAGATACTAGGTGACCCGGCGAACTTCGTACCGCTAATTTATCTAATAAAATAATAAAACAACAACTATTACCACAACTACTAAGTACTACAACTAATAAAAAAAATTGACAAAAAAATAAAAAAAAAATTTTGGGGTGGGCCACCCTTATCACTTAAGGGTATAAAAATAGCTTATGACCTATTCTCAAACCTACCGAATATACACAAATAATTTCATAAATATCGGTCAAGCCGTTTCGGAGGAGTTCTGTCACAAACACTGTGACACGAGAATTTTATAAAGATTTTTAGTACCTAATAGTAATATAGACATGCAATCGAAATAGGAGATATTTAGCTCCTACATTTTATTTGCTTTAATCATTATTTAAAAAGAAAGATAGTCCTTGACTGCGATATCACCTGATGGTAAGTGACGATACCGTCTAAGATGACTGTATACATTCAACCCATATCCCTAATCAATTTCTACACGCCATCGTGCCGGAATGCTACCTTAAAATCAATAGCGAATAGGCATTTGTTAGGCAAGCGCGCTGAAAAAAACCTGGTATCTCCCGCTTGAGACTACTGCGCCAGGGAGGTATGGAACTTGATACATAATGAATTGGCCAAGGCAGGTATGATTTCACATACAATAGGTACTAGGTAGGTATTCTGATTCCACTCCATGAGCGCTGTTTATTAGCAAATTATTGCTTGCCAGCCGCGTACCGTTGCTTCGGGCTGAATTCAAGGTTTAAGTTAAAGACTTCAGTAGGTGCAATTAAAAAAAAACAGATTATGACTCTGCGACGTAAAAAGGATCCAATCCACAAAACTTGGCAAAAGAAAATTTCTAATTACTTACCTATCAACATGTATTCGATGCCTTAACATGGGTAGCATAATGTCACGCACTCTTTAAACATTTCTGTGGTGGTGTCGTGTGATGCGGGTTGTTATACGTTCCCTCAAATATGGTTGAGCGAAGCAATGGCTGGGTGATGCGTCATGCTTGTGAACGAGTGCCACCGGCGGGAATGGGGCTACTTTATGTCTGCCCATCTTAAGATAGAAGTTAGTCGGTATGCATTTTTGGAACTTCCCTCATTGTGGAAACACTGCATATAGGTATAGCATACCTAGTATTTACTGTATTGTTTTGTTTTGAAAAGAGCAACCGCCGAGTTTCTTGCTGGTTCTTCTCGGCAGGAAGGGCATTCCGAACCAGTGGTAGAGCCAGACGATTCAAAAGCACTTGTAAAAAGTTTATTTGAATAAAAAATATTTCTATTCTATTCTATTCTATTTTATTAAGTATTGACAAATGTTTTGTGGATTTGATCTTTTTTGCGTAATAAGTAACAGTATAAGATCGAAATCAAAAGATCGTGTTCTCAGGTTGAGATCTCTATAGACGGCACTCTCACTCAGCTTAGACTCAGACTGAATTAAAACGAGACAGATTTATGTCAGGGCATATTTTAATTCTATGTTGAGCAGAGCCAGAGTATATAGATCTCGGTCAGAAGGACAACCAACAAATCACACACTTGTGGGCAGCTGGAAGCAAAGCCGATTGCTCTCATGTAATTATGTCAATAAGCTGCCAAATGACTATTGATTTTGCTTGAAAAAATCGCCATTTTGCCTGCGATTTTCTTACAAAATGGCACGGCAGAGTACGACCGCTTACGGTTTGCAGTTTGCACCACACGACCGATGCACCGGCTCCGCGGAGCGTGCCGACGACGTAATGATAGGCCGTGCTCACACGCTGCACGCGTTACTAGTTGTTATTTATAATTCTTGCATTCTTCTAATAAACGGTTTATTTTGAGTAGGTTTAGCCAAATAGGGTATGTACTATGTAGGACGTGTCATCGAATAAACAAAGGGATTTGCAAACCTACAGACTACAGTGACAGTTAGTGGATAGGTAGGTACATAGTTCTGTTCATTCGTTCATTCGATAATCTTCTTAATATATATAAATTACGTGTCACGTTGTTTGTCCGCGATGGACTCCTAAACTACTTAACCGATTTTAATCAAACTTCGTAACTATCTGTAATTTGGTCCAACTTAAAAGATATATAGGATATATCTTTTAAGTTATAACTATATAGGAACTTTTAACTAAAATATAGGATAGTTTTAGTAGTTATTTGTTTTATTTATATACCTAGGTAAGTTGGCGGTACGAAGTTCGCCGAGTCAGCTAGTTTAATATAAAAATATCTTTTTAAAAGCCCGACTTCAAACGCCCGCGCCACTACAAATTATATAATTTATTATTGATATTTTAAAAACCGCCCGACCGATTTCGATAAAATTTCAATGGGACCACCTGGGAAGTATTCCCTTTCAAACAAAACAAGAATTTTTCGAATCGGTTCATGCGTCTTCGAGTAATCGATGAACATACATAAAAAAAAGATTCCGACGAATTGAGAACCTCCTCCTTTTTTGAAGTCGTTTAAAAATAAATATATTTTTATAATTCAATCCCTTGACTGCGATTTCAACCGATGGTAAGTGACGACGCAGTTAAGGATGGCAGCAGGCTAACTTTGAAGGGGTATGACAATGTAGTGTAAGTAATCCAACCCTTATCCCTAATTGGTTTCTCTCTACGCATTCGTACCGGGATGCTAAATCGTTAGGCGGAACGTCTTTGACGGTAGAATGGCAACTAGCCACGGCCAAACCCACCGGACTATACCAGAGATTATTAATTCCTAAATGGCCCCTGCCTGGAATCAACCCCGAGACATTCCACTTATATATACCACAGCGTTCACCACTGCACCAGGAAAGGTCGTCAAATATAATAACGATAAATAAATTCGTTAATGAATTCAGAGTTAAATTAACACATTAATAAAATATAGATAAATCCTTAACGGTTTTTGCAAATTATGATTTCATTCAGCATCGAGTGAAATCTTAATGGTGGCTCATTTACTTTATTTACTGCCCAAACAGGTGATAAATCTACGAGACAATTTCTTATGCCAATATAACGTTAGAAAGCTCACATTTCAATAGTCAATTTATAGCTATTATCTAGAATAGCTCGTGTTTACTTGATAGAAAATACCTGAGCGGATCGGTTTGGTCTAACTCGGCTATTTGATTTAATCTTGATAAATTGCTGAAAGGAATGTAAGGCAGATATATGTATGGAGGGAAGTGGTTTGACAACCAACACATTGGTGTAGTGCGGTTACGCTAATTTGAGATTTTTGGAACGAAGTTCCTTATTGGACGGTAGGTACTTGGCGAATGGGGGTTAGACGAAAAAAGTGTAAGAATTTTCCGTCACGAGTAGTGTAGACGGTTGTCCATATCGCGTATGCTATATTACGAGATGGTTCTAACATGTGGCGAGAGAGGGCGTTGATTCTAGTAAGAATTTTCCCGAGTAGTGTAGACGGTCATCCACAGTAAATATGCTGCCCAGTCAAAGGTGCACGCTTATTTATTACGAGATGGTTCTAACAGGTGGCGAGAGATGGCGTTGATTCTAAAAGGTAGATTAGAATAGAATAGAATAGAAATATTTTTTATACAAATAAACTTTTTACAAGTGCTTTTGAATCGTCGATGAGTCTACCACTGGTTCGGAATGCCCTTCCTGCCGAGACGAACCAGCAAGAAACTCGGCGGTTGCTCTTTTTAAAACAAGTTTACAATAACTACATTATAATACATAATAATCTAATTATTTATGTATATCTTTAAGGTAATGTTCTTATATTCTCCTCTACCCTCCAAATAATTAAGCGGAAAGCTTGTGTTAGGATGAATACGATATTAGTGCAACGGGTGGGGGTCGAAGCGTCGGTTACTGAAGCTTCAAAATTCTATAGCCATATAGCTCTCGACTGCGATTTTACCCGATGGTAGGTGACGATCCAGATGTGGGAGTGTCTAAAAAAGATTGCATCGGATCAGAATCACCTCTAACACTCTCACCGCCATACATATATAAGGTTTTTACAGTGCAGCAGGCCATGTGGGCGGCCGGCGGGACACGTCGTTAACTTTACCGGCAGGCCATGAGGTCCGCTGTGATCCCACAAATTCATATAATTTTATAGAGCTTGGCTTGCTAGATAAAGATTCGAAAATTATTGCTTCGATTAGTTTAGTCAAAACGCTACCCATAAAAAAAAGTTTGATGAAAATTGGACTATATTTAAAGAACTATAGGGGTGAAAACTGAGTAAGTAAAACTAGTACCAAAAAGCATAATATTTATTTTAATTTCTTGAAAAACCAATTAAAATCAAAAATCTTAATGTTAATATTTATTAGAAAAATAAGGCTTAATTTGAACATGGATTTCTGCGTAACATTGGCCACAAACACTAGATTGAGTTGGGCATTTCAGGCATACAGTGTTTACTTTTTGTTCAATCCCTGGCTTGTTTTAGCTGACAGTCCACCATTTTTATTGTTTTCATAACAATGTATACATTTTTGGCTAATAAGTCTTCCTCTATGATCAAACTGTGATGATTTTTTGAAAAATTTATGAAAAAATTCTTTCCCAGCAGGCCACGTGGGCGGCGCGCGGCCAACTGACCTAATTATACTGATGGCCTGCCAGTTAAAATTCAAAAAACCGATAGTGGCCTGCTAGGCTCGAATTTTTGTGGGCCGCCGGCAGCCCACGTGGCGGTGAGAGTGCTAATCTACTAGTATGTACTTTCTTGCTATTGGTTAAAATGCATTGATGCAGTAAAGACGCAGATGGAGAAGAAATAATCTAATCTAATTTAAATACAATACATATATAAAAGGAAAAGGTGACTGACTGAATGACTGACTGATCTATCAACGCACAGCTCAAACCACTGACTGGACGGATGGGGCTGAACATACAGATAGCTACTATGACGCAGGTATCCGCTAAGAAAGGTTTTTTTTAAAATTCAACCCCTAAGGGGGTAAAACAGGGGTTTGAAAAATCGAACTTAATGTGAGCGAAGCCGCGGACAAAAGCTAGTTCTATATAAACCTAAAATACATTTAAGTATCTACATATTGTACTCTAAGGCGAAAAGCCTTTTAAGATTACTGTGACACAGACAAATCACCTTTATTGGTGCGACACACGCCGTCTTGCGATTAGACCACCCATACATAAAAGGAACCTATTGGCATCAATTACGTGTTGAGAAAATTATTAACACTCAGACAAAAGTTATACTATGTACCTAAAGTCTTTTATATAAGTATAATAAAACTAGCTGACCCAGCGAACTACGTACCGCCAACAAAAATATTTAGTGGTTGGTCACCCTTATCATTTAAGGGTATGAAAAATAGATGTTGGCCGATTCTCAGACCTATCCGATATGTGCACAAAATTTCATAAAAATCGGTCCACCCGTTTCGGAGGAGTAAGGTAACTAACATTGTGACACGAGAATTTTATATATTAGAAGATGACATCATTCGCTACATCAGCAAATTATATAAAACAAAATTGAATAATCCTTTTACTAAGATTAGTTACGCAAACAGCAAAACGTTTCTTAATTCCATATTCGGTGGAAAGTGGAATTACTATGGAAATCCGTTCATTGGCTTCTAAGGTAAGTAAGTATAAGTAATATTGTGCACATTTAGTACCTAATTGGATTAATAGCTTCCACAGTCCTTAAATTAATATTTTTAATCGAACTTCCATTTTATGAATCATAAATTCAAATTCATTTATTTCATGTAGGCTAAATTTTGGCACATAAGCACATGACTTTCAATACTGTATTATCTCAAAATTTTGCGATTTTGAGCTATTAATGGTTTCAGAAACTAGATTTTCTTCTCTACAACTGATAATACCCTCATATTTTTAAGTCATTGGATCACCGATAAAGGTCTTTCTTGACTGTTTACCGACGCCCTACCGTTATTTTTAGTCATATTTCAAAATAAGACACCTAATTGGCTAAATATTAACGAATCTGAGCGTTCTATATCGTATTAATTTTGACATATTATTACCTTATTCCTTGTCGATTATATTTTAAATATTTATTTTTATAATAAGTTTTATTTCAAGTTGATATGGTCATAAATCAAAATAAATAATCATTAGGGTAGCAATATAGTCCTAACTATAAGTGGTTGTAAGAAAACGCTTTTAAAATCGAAGATATAAGCCTAAAAAGCTATGAATTTCTCTGCACATAAAGAATATTGATGTAGCAAGATAGCAATACAATCATTAGAGTACTAATGCCTCAGAATTAGGAATTGCGATTTTTCAAAGTTTCAAAACGCGATATCTCGAAACAGCGTTTTTTGACATAGGTAATACAGTATTGAAAATCATGTGCATTATGACAAGTCGTGAATCTACCACCGCTCGGTTCGAATACTCTACAACGGTTCGGGTTCTACCATAGGTGTGATATTACCTATAACCACAGAGTAAGGAAAGGCTTTAACACCACATTAAAATTACTACATTGAATTTTATATTATAAATGCGAAAGAGTGTTTGTTTGTCCTTCAATCATGTAGCAACGAAGTAACGGAGCGACACGTGACTTTTTGCATGGGTACAATTAAGGACGTGGAAAGTGACATTGGCTACCATTCATTCCAGAAAAACGGAGGGTTCCCTTGGAATTATTAAAAACCTAACTCAACGCCGACGAAGTCGCAAACAAATGCTAGTTCTCATAATAATATCTTAAAGTTGCTCCTACAATTTAACTAATCTTACGACCAATCTTAACTACATCATTTCAGCGACAACATTTTTCGATATCGATCCATTCTTCGCCGAGCGAACCTTGAGCCGTTTTAATGAAATTCTCAGTTATCCGTAGGTGATTGTTTTGGGCAGTACCTATTGGTCAATAGGTGTATTATGTATATGGGTGTATTTGGGTGTAGATGATAAAGCGTCGGTGGAGAGTGGGTGATGTGAACTTTAGAACCACTTTTACTTGTAGCTATAACGTATTACTCAATCGGGTTTGATACTGAGGGGCAGGTGCATTTGTTAAAAGCGAAATGGACTTGTAGAAGACTTCTAATAGTTCTTCTGAGCAGTGATAGCCTAGTGGGTAGAACTGCGGTCTCCTATTGGGTAGTCGCGGGTTTGATCCCGGGCATGCTCTTCTGACTTCTCGGAGTTGTGTTATGTTTAAACAATTAAATATTGTGATATTTAATTTTTGGAGTTTACTCCTTAAGAATCGATTTTAGGCGCCCGGTATGAGAAAAATTCGAGTAGTAAAATCTACTTATGAATGACCTCGTTACGTTTTTCACAACGATGCAAATTTCTACCCTAACGTTGAGTAAATAAGGTTGGTTTTCGCTTGAGTTGCCGCGTTACATTTTTCACAACGATGCAAATTTCTACCCTAACGTTGAGTAAATAAGGTTGGTTTTCGCTTGAGTTGTCGAATGCGAAAGAGCTTTCGCTTCGGGAAGCCGAGCGCGTACCGATCGGGTCCGAGCGGCGCAGCGAGCGCCGCGAATGCATTACGACGTTGTAAGGAGTAAACTCCAGTCGTGCGTCGGAGCTGACACACACGCGTTTTTTTAAACGCAAGCATGTGAAGGAAAACATCGTGATGAATCCTGTAAGCCTGAGAGTTCTCCATAATGATTTGAAAGGTGTGTGAAGTCCGCCAATTTGAATTGGGCTAACGTGGTGGACTATGAGAGAGACCTGCGCTCAGTAGTGAGCCGTTGATTGGTTGCTGATGATGATAATGATGACTAGTCCTTAGTCTTTATTCCTTCACCCTTATAATCCATATGTTGAAGTCGGGTTAGCGTCGCACAACAGTTTCATCGTTTCTATTTACGCCCACCCGACTTCCACATACGTGTGCAAATTAAAATTATTTTATACTTTGTACCGGCGTTTGAAGTCGGTTTTTTTATTGAATTTACTTGACAAGGAAACTAATATTTTTATTAAAAATCAACCTTATTAAAAAAAAATTATTAAAAGCATAGATTTTCATGACTTGAAAAATTTTCATGTTATCATTTCGCAAGCAACCTCTGTCAATAAAAAAAAAATCACACGAATCGGTCTAGAAATCCCGGAAAAATTATGGATGTTTAAGAAGCCAAGATTATAATTCTCAATAGATATTGTAGTTTCATTCATCGACATGTGTTCTCATTCAGAGCCTGTATTTGCTGAAGTTGGCATGTCGTTTGCCCACATTATTGGCGAAGGCAAACCGGGCATCAGTTTAGTTTAGACACTGTTTTATTTAAATGTAAATAAAATTTAAATATTGAATAGTAGCTACTTCCTTTACTTAACGTAAGCTCAAGTAATTTTCAAGGGTTTTCATACGAACGTAGGTTTTGCTTTAAATTGGAAACTAGATTTTATCAGTCTGCAAATATAATGGAGTGACACGTCGTATCGAGATTTTAGATTAAGTTTAGCTGTAAAAAATAAATCAGGAAAAAATATACTTAGCGAATTAAAAAACCGGTCAAGTGCCAGTCAAGTTGCGGTCAGTGTCCCATCGAACTATGCGAGTTAGGGAATAGAGAGTGCACCTGTGTTTGCGCACACACCTTTGCACTACAATATCTCCCCCGCAGATCTCTCTATTCTCTGTGCGCTAATCTCTGTGGACATTTTCCGCCGTGGCCGGATTCGGTCGGGCTTACGAAAAAAAAGCCGGCCAAGTGCGAGTCGGACTCGCGCACCGAGGGTTCCGTACTCCAAAAGTAAAAGTAAAACGATACTATTTTTCGCCATTTTTCGCCGTGGCCGGATTCGGTCGGGCTTACGAAAAAAAAATGGACGAGGCTTCCATGGACACAATTTTTTTGGTAAAAAATAGTGTCAGAGTACCTACTCTGCCCCTATTTTTTGCACTTTCTAGCAAATCGATAGGCCCATTGAACATTTTTTGTGAGATGTTTTTTTTAATTTATCCAGTTTGGCGAAGATCAAAGCTTGTTCAGCTTATTCAGTCGCGTAATTTTTTATCATTGGCAAAAACTGTTGTCAAGTTCTTGTTACTCTTTGATTTAATTTAGACGATAACGGTACATTTATTTCAAACCGAGTCTAATTAAATTGTAGTCGCAGCATACTTTGTTATTTTCTTTTTCATAATTTTTTCGAGTGGAGTTCGATTTTTTTTTATAAATGTAAGTATTTTACTCTTGGATGATACTTTTAAGATAGTTCTTTAAAATATGGTAGATAGTCCGGGAGGAATCGGCGCATGCGTACCGAAAACTATTCCACCTCAATTTTTTTATACGATCCTCTTCAAATGGCCCTCCTTATTATATAAATGCATGTTGCCAGGGCGCCACCTGGTGCCATATTGTTTAAACCGAAATTGTTTAAACAATTGCAAGGAATTGTTATTTTTCAACCGGACAATTTTTTTTTATATTCTTTATTGAAATACCAATAAAAAAGGTCCTATGTCTTTTCACGATAAAGTTAATATTTTTAAAGATATGAATTTTTAAAGGTTCGAAAAATCTCAAATTTGGGTACTTTTGACCCATGAAAAATATATTAAAAAAAAACATAATGTTTAAAAATATTTTTTTTAAAATTCTCTATACAATAGTTAATAATATTGTTAATAGAGATTTAAAAAAATTTCATTGTTTATATCTTTTTTAATTGTTAATTTCGCGCGCTCACAAGTTTTACGCTTACCTTTAAGAAAATTTTTAAGAAAATTTTTAAGAAAATTTTATTGGCTTAATAACTAGGCCAGTGTCAATAACTGGGTCTTTTACTTTACTTTCCGTTTTAATAACAAAAAAGTAATATAAACTGATAAAAAAGTAATTTTAATGACATGTTCCGATTTACGCTTAAATAACTTTTGAAAAATTGATTTCAGAAAAAAATTTATTAAAAACAAATTGTAGACAATTTAATTATTAATAACATTGCTCTCTTTAACAATCTTGATAAAGTTGATAGTTTTTAAGATAAATGATAAATAATGATTCAAGACACAGAGAGGCCGATGCAACGCATGAGTCAGAGAGAGACAGCGATACTTAAAGGTTACCTTTAAGTATCGCTGTCTCTCAATAATTAAATTGTCTACAATTTGTTTTTAATAAAAAATTTTCTGAAATCAATTTTTCAAAAGTTATTTAAGCATAAATCGGAACATGTCATTAAAATTACTTTTTTATTAGTTTATATTACTTTTTTGTTATTAAAACGGAAAGTAAAGTAAAAGACCCAGTTATTGACACTGGCCTAGTTATTAAGCCAATAAAATTTTCTTAAAAATTTTCTTAAAGGTAAGCGTAAAACTTGTGAGCGCGCGAAATTAACAATTAAAAAAAGATATAAACAATGAAATTTTTTTAAATCTCTATTAACAATATTATTAACTATTGTATAGAGAATTTAAAAAAAAATATTACTTAAACATTATGTTTTTTTTTAATATATTTTTCATGGGTCAAAAGTACCCAAATTTGAGATTTTTCGAGCCTTTAAAAATTCATATCTTTAAAAATATTAACTATAACGTGAAAAGTCATAGGACCTTTTTTATTGGTATTTCAATAAAGAATATAAAAAAAATTGTCCAGTTGAAAAATAACAATTCCTTGCAATTGTTTAAACAATTTCGGTTTAAACAATATGGCACCAGGTGGCGCCCTGGCAACATGCATTTATATAATAAGGAGGGCCATTTGAAGAGGATCGTATAAAAAAATTGAGGTGGAATAGTTTTCGGTACGCATGCGCCGATTCCTCCCGGACTAAGATAATAATTGTTTGGAGGGGAGAGGGGAATATAAGTCAGGTTCGGCATGGCTAGTATTATAAATAAAAAAATATTTACTAGTCACAGGTGTACACCAGTGACAGATTTACTCCCTATGTAGTATCTCCCTTATACGTCGTTGGTGTAGGTATAAATTAATAACGTATTAGGTGGTAGTAGGCACTGGTAATAGGTATGTCTATAAAATACCTATTTACGTGAGCAGAATGATCTAAACACTAAAAACAAGTTATCTTTAACAATATACCCGCCTTGTTATTTATAGCAATGTTTATTTAATTTTAGAAGGTCATTTATGTATATTTTATTATCCTTGCTTTAGTTTTACTACGTTTGTTTTAGAATTAAATGATAAGGTTCTTTTAAAAATGTTTGGAAGGCTATGCGGGCCATAAATTGGTTTAATTAAGGGGTAAAGAACCTGCAGGCCTAGAATGCACGCGCGAGAAAATTATGTCTACCCCTTTTCTCGTATTATCTCTATATCTCTATCGCAACTAACATGGTTGCAAACCATGATTCGTCTCGTTACGTCAAAAATAGAGATCTCTTTTATATTTTCCCTATTTTTCTCAACGAACTCTCTCAGCGAGTGGCGACGTCATTTTCTCGAAGTTTAAAAGAGTACCTAAACGAAAAATCAGCCTACATAGACAATCTCTCTCGCTCTCTCTCTCTCTTCGCGACATATCACTTCGACGTGCATGCTAGGCCTTATGGCAGCCCGCACACAGTCAATAATATTGACGAAAATATTGACGAAAATATTGACAATATTTTCGTCAATATTTAGACCCCGCACACTACGCAAATAATATTGTCAATATTTCTAACAAAAAGTGATTCAGTAAGGCGTAGAAGCTTGATTTGCATGCACGTGTGCTAAAATGGATACAAAGAAAAAACCATTGCATTGGTTATTGCATTAACTTTATTGAATAAAAAAAGAAAGAAACGATGGTTTAAATACTGGATGACAAAAAAAATTTCGCATTGATTTTATTTTTCCTGTAAAATATACATAAACCTCTATTGACCATAATTATTTCAGATTTTTCGATTGGTAAACTTCGGAGATAAGGGGGGGAACGGTATTTTTTTCGACATTTTGGCCGATCTATCAAAAACTATTATATATAGAAATAAATAAAAAAACTGTTTTAGAATGCACAAGTAAAGGCCTTTCATATGATACCCCACTCGGTATAGTTATCTTACTTTGAAATTTCAAACCCCCGATTTTCCCCCTTTTTTAATCAAACTAAAATAATTTTCGCGTTGCTTTTATTTTTCCTGTAAAATATACATAAACCTCTATTGACCCCCGATTTTCCCCTTTTTTAATAAAACCAACCAAACCAAAATAATAAAACCAAAATTGAAATTTTTTAATAAAACCAAAATTGGCCAAGTGCGAGTTGGGCCTCGCTCTTTTAGGGTTACGTTAAAAAAAAATTAAATTATTATATTTCCATGTACCCATGGAAATATTTTAATTTAATTTTTTTTTATTTAATTTAATTTTTATTATTTGTTGTTATAGCGGCAATAGAAATACATAATATGTGAAAATTTCATCTGTCTATCTATTACGGTTTACGAGATACAGCCCGCTGACAGACGGACGGACGGACGGACAGCGTAGGCTTAGTAATAGGGTTCCGTTGGTACCCTTTGGTTACGGAACCCTAAAAATAATTTTCGATTTTTCTTTATTCCAATGATGTTGGGCCACTATTATACATTATTTTAAATTATTTATTATTATATACAATGCCCAATATATTATACATTTTATATTATATATTATTATATACAATGCCCAATTTCATGTCGATAGCTTTAATAGTTACTGAAATAATCGACTGTGACAGACGGACGGACGGACGGACGGAGAAAGTCTCACCATAAGGGTTCCATTTTTACCATTTTGGTACGGAACCCTAAAAAAGAAAGAAACGATGGCTTAAATACCGGATGACAAAGTGGAAAAGTGGAATTAAATCATTTAAATCTAATAAAAGAACTTCGAAATACAGAAAAAGATGATTTTAAAAATTACATGATAATAAAAGGTAGTAGCTGTCAAAAAATACTATCTTTAGTAACCCCTTACTTAAAAAAACAAGATATACTGATGCGAAACTCGTTACGTCTCCCACATTTTAATAAATTCTATTAAATATTCTTTTTCATTGCTTGTTGCACTGGGGATGTCCTCAATTTTTGGTTGCGAGCGCACGTCCTCCTGCCTTGAAATCTTTTTTCAACTAAAATATTGACGCGCGCCCGCACACTGTCAATATTATTGTCAATATCCCTGCCTCCCCCCGATATTGACGAAATTTCCGGACTTCGACAATAATATTGATCAAACCCCGCACACAGTCAATAATATTGTCAATATTTGTAAATATTGACAATAATATTGACTGTGTGCGGGCTGCCTATGAAGTCACGATTGATAAAGTTTTAGTACCTACTTTAGTTTAGGTAGGTAGGTATCTATCTTTCGTAAGCTGTATTAAAAGGTAAACAAATCCCAGAATACGTTTTGGCAAAACGCGTAACCGACGTCCTTTACCTGGCGCTTAAGGTGGAAGACACGGGTCTGCCCGCGAAATTCAAATTTAATTTGGTTTTTCGCAATTTGTAAACTAATACGACAAAGTAGGCCTTCTAATAGCGCCAGTGGAATTATAATCTTCACAGGTTTATTTGTAAGTAACTCACGTCCAACTCAGTATTTTGATTAATTTCTTAAACTGGTCACTTTCAAGTAAAGATTTTTATGTAAACCTGTGAAGATGATAATTCCACTGGCGCAATTAGAAGGCCGTAAGCCTACTTTGTCGTATTAGTTTACAAATTGCGAAAAACCAAATTAAATTTGAATTTCGCGGGCAGACCCCTGTCTTCTTGTCCTGTCCTGTCTGTCTGTCTTGACCTTAAGATGTTTTAGTTTGGTTTTAACTTGTAGCACGGTTTAGTGTCAGAGTACCTACTCTGCCCCTATTTTTTGCACTTTCTAGCAAATCGATAGGCCCATTGAACATTTTTTGTGAGATGTTTTTTTTAATTTATCCAGTTTGGCGAAGATCAAAGCTTGTTCAGCTTATTCAGTCGCGTAATTTTTTATCATTGGCAAAAACTGTTGTCAAGTTCTTGTTACTCTTTGATTTAATTTAGACGATAACGGTACATTTATTTCAAACCGAGTCTAATTAAATTGTAGTCGCAGCATACTTTGTTATTTTCTTTTTCATAATTTTTTCGAGTGGAGTTCGATTTTTTTTTATAAATGTAAGTATTTTACTCTTGGATGATACTTTTAAGATAGTTCTTTAAAATATGGTAGATAGTCCGGGAGGAATCGGCGCATGCGTACCGAAAACTATTCCACCTCAATTTTTTTATACGATCCTCTTCAAATGGCCCTCCTTATTATATAAATGCATGTTGCCAGGGCGCCACCTGGTGCCATATTGTTTAAACCGAAATTGTTTAAACAATTGCAAGGAATTGTTATTTTTCAACCGGACAATTTTTTTTTATATTCTTTATTGAAATACCAATAAAAAAGGTCCTATGTCTTTTCACGATAAAGTTAATATTTTTAAAGATATGAATTTTTAAAGGTTCGAAAAATCTCAAATTTGGGTACTTTTGACCCATGAAAAATATATTAAAAAAAAACATAATGTTTAAAAATATTTTTTTTTAAATTCTCTATACAATAGTTAATAATATTGTTAATAGAGATTTAAAAAAATTTCATTGTTTATATCTTTTTTAATTGTTAATTTCGCGCGCTCACAAGTTTTACGCTTACCTTTAAGAAAATTTTTAAGAAAATTTTATTGGCTTAATAACTAGGCCAGTGTCAATAACTGGGTCTTTTACTTTACTTTCCGTTTTAATAACAAAAAAGTAATATAAACTGATAAAAAAGTAATTTTAATGACATGTTCCGATTTACGCTTAAATAACTTTTGAAAAATTGATTTCAGAAAAAAATTTATTAAAAACAAATTGTAGACAATTTAATTATTAATAACATTGCTCTCTTTAACAATCTTGATAAAGTTGATAGTTTTTAAGATAAATGATAAATAATGATTCAAGACACAGAGAGGCCGATGCAACGCATGAGTCAGAGAGAGACAGCGATACTTAAAGGTTACCTTTAAGTATCGCTGTCTCTCAATAATTAAATTGTCTACAATTTGTTTTTAATAAAAAATTTTCTGAAATCAATTTTTCAAAAGTTATTTAAGCATAAATCGGAACATGTCATTAAAATTACTTTTTTATTAGTTTATATTATTTTTTTGTTATTAAAACGGAAAGTAAAGTAAAAGACCCAGTTATTGACACTGGCCTAGTTATTAAGCCAATAAAATTTTCTTAAAAATTTTCTTAAAGGTAAGCGTAAAACTTGTGAGCGCGCGAAATTAACAATTAAAAAAAGATATAAACAATGAAATTTTTTTAAATCTCTATTAACAATATTATTAACTATTGTATAGAGAATTTAAAAAAAAATATTACTTAAACATTATGTTTTTTTTTAATATATTTTTCATGGGTCAAAAGTACCCAAATTTGAGATTTTTCGAGCCTTTAAAAATTCATATCTTTAAAAATATTAACTATAACGTGAAAAGTCATAGGACCTTTTTTATTGGTATTTCAATAAAGAATATAAAAAAAATTGTCCAGTTGAAAAATAACAATTCCTTGCAATTGTTTAAACAATTTCGGTTTAAACAATATGGCACCAGGTGGCGCCCTGGCAACATGCATTTATATAATAAGGAGGGCCATTTGAAGAGGATCGTATAAAAAAATTGAGGTGGAATAGTTTTCGGTACGCATGCGCCGATTCCTCCCGGACTAAGATAATAATTGTTTGGAGGGGAGAGGGGAATATAAGTCAGGTTCGGCATGGCTAGTATTATAAATAAAAAAATATTTACTAGTCACAGGTGTACACCAGTGACAGATTTACTCCCTATGTAGTATCTCCCTTATACGTCGTTGGTGTAGGTATAAATTAATAACGTATTAGGTGGTAGTAGGCACTGGTAATAGGTATGTCTATAAAATACCTATTTACGTGAGCAGAATGATCTAAACACTAAAAACAAGTTATCTTTAACAATATACCCGCCTTGTTATTTATAGCAATGTTTATTTAATTTTAGAAGGTCATTTATGTATATTTTATTATCCTTGCTTTAGTTTTACTACGTTTGTTTTAGAATTAAATGATAAGGTTCTTTTAAAAATGTTTGGAAGGCTATGCGGGCCATAAATTGGTTTAATTAAGGGGTAAAGAACCTGCAGGCCTAGAATGCACGCGCGAGAAAATTATGTCTACCCCTTTTCTCGTATTATCTCTATATCTCTATCGCAACTAACATGGTTGCAAACCATGATTCGTCTCGTTACGTCAAAAATAGAGATCTCTTTTATATTTTCCCTATTTTTCTCAACGAACTCTCTCAGCGAGTGGCGACGTCATTTTCTCGAAGTTTAAAAGAGTACCTAAACGAAAAATCAGCCTACATAGACAATCTCTCTCGCTCTCTCTCTCTCTTCGCGACATATCACTTCGACGTGCATGCTAGGCCTTATGAAGTCACGATTGATAAAGTTTTAGTACCTACTTTAGTTTAGGTAGGTAGGTATCTATCTTTCGTAAGCTGTATTAAAAGGTAAACAAATCCCAGAATACGTTTTGGCAAAACGCGTAACCGACGTCCTTTACCTGGCGCTTAAGGTGGAAGACACGGGTCTGCCCGCGAAATTCAAATTTAATTTGGTTTTTCGCAATTTGTAAACTAATACGACAAAGTAGGCCTTCTAATAGCGCCAGTGGAATTATAATCTTCACAGGTTTATTTGTAAGTAACTCACGTCCAACTCAGTATTTTGATTAATTTCTTAAACTGGTCACTTTCAAGTAAAGATTTTTATGTAAACCTGTGAAGATGATAATTCCACTGGCGCAATTAGAAGGCCGTAAGCCTACTTTGTCGTATTAGTTTACAAATTGCGAAAAACCAAATTAAATTTGAATTTCGCGGGCAGACCCCTGTCTTCTTGTCCTGTCCTGTCTGTCTGTCTTGACCTTAAGATGTTTTAGTTTGGTTTTAACTTGTAGCACGGTTTAACTGTCATTGTGCCGTAAGAACGTTTCTGCAAGAAAACACGAGAAAAAATAGATTGTAATTTGCAAGTACCTAGATTTGAAAACCTAGTAAATCTATAAAATATTACATTAAATGGATGGGTCGTAGCTATGCCTACTTACTTATGGTAGGTAGGTAGGTACATTTTAAAAAATCACATCATTTTTAAACCACCCCTGAAAATCATTTAAACTCTGAGTGAAAACTTGATACTTGTACGACTGTTAGTATCCTTGCGTTTCTCAAGTACCTACCCATTATGTAAATATTTTATTAGGTGTTGAATGGTAAATAACTAGTTTCATACATATCATAGAATACATAATAATACAAGCTAATAAAGCATAAAGAAGATTAATAGACGTATGTAGGTACATAGGTATTATTATTATAAACTAGCTGATGCCCGCGACTTCGTCCGCGTGAATTTAGTTTTTTGTTTTTTTTTTGTATTAAAACCTTCCGTGGAACTTAAGGAACATACAAAAAAATAAATTAACCGAATTGGTCCATCCATTCTTGAGTTATGCGCTTACCAACATTCATTTTTATTTATATAGATTTAGGTTTTTAGTTAGTTCAAAAACAGGACAAAAAAACACGAATGACAGCATCATTCCATCATTGTTAAATAACCTTTTCGACTCACACCACTACCATGAGATTGCCATCATTAAAATCTGCTTACGCGGTACGTTTTACTGTAAATCTAAATAATTACGTGTAGGTACACCAATGTATCGCACAGCACAGCACTAACGGAATAAAAGAAACCTCAAAGAAACGCAACGGTACACAGGAAAACACTTAAAAAGAACGAATCTTGTCTATGACTTAGTTTGACAGTTGTTTAGGTCATTTATCATGTCGCGATAGGACGCGCGGCGTTCGCGGGGGCCGGCCGTGGACTGCCCGCGATTGTTTACGGCCGGTCTTGCTATGGCAAAGATAAAAGAACCTTTTGCGTGTTGTTGAAGTTACTTTCAATACGTGGGCCAAAGATTTACAAGATGGAGCCTAAAGGCTGTGAATGCGTCGAAAATTTGTGCTGCCACATGTGGTTCACGCCCTTTTCCCGTGCTCAGTTTGAATTAGGTCATCACCAGATATGGAGCTCGCGAGCCAATATTATTTTTTTTAAATGGCGGTTTTTGGTAAATAAAATGTGAAAAAAACTTAACAGGACGATCTAAAATAACCAATAACATCACCTACCATCAGTAAATAACATTCAAGCACATCAGTTCCTGCAAAATAAGAAATTGAAATTTGTAGAAAATAATTAAATTAGAGTTCGCCATTTAATGTGTGTTGCCAGTTTACGAACCCAAAATTTCCCTAATAAATAATGAAACCTTAGAATGTAGATACCGATAATATTCGAAAAGCGATTGCAGATAATGTCATTTTTTAATTTTCTTTCCAAGACAGTCCTTGTTCTACGATCTCACCTGATGGTAAGTGACGATGCAGTTTAGATCGTAACGGGATAACTTGGAAGGGGATAAGCTAGGATTTATTAAATTTTTACACGCTATCGAGCCGGAACGCTAAATAGCTTAGCGATACGTCTTTGATGGTAGAATGGTAACTAGCCACGGCCGAAGCCTCCAACCAGACCAGATCTGAGATATTTCAGAAATTATAAATTTCGAAATTGTCTCCATCGATAATTGAACTCAAGAATTCCCCTCTCATTTTTTTTTAACTTTTTCGTTTCTGATTTTCTTTTACTTATATTCATTTTAATTTTTTTTTTTATTTTTTTAAACGAATATTTTACCGGGAGAGAGTTTTTATGACTTTAGCGATTAAGCGATTCACCGATCGAGTTGGAAATAGGGCTTAGGGTTACCTTGGATCAAAAATAGGAAATGGTTGCCAAAATTTTTAAGTCAGCGCCATATTGAAATTTTTTGTTATTGCACCGATGTCGTTCAAAATCGATATTTAGGGTTACCTTGGATCAAAAATAGGAAATGGTTGCCAAAATTTTTAAAAGTCAGCGCCATATTGAAATTCTTTGTTATTGCACCGATGTCGTTCAAAATCGATATTTAGGGTTCCCTGGGGTCAAGAAAGACCAATGGGTGGCCAAAATTTTAAAAAGTCAGCGCCATATTGAAATTCTTTGTTATTGCACCGATGTCGTTCAAAATCGATATTTAGGGTTCCCTGGGGTCAAGAAAAACGAATTGGTAGCCAAAATTTTAAAAAGTCAGCGCCATATTGAAATTCTTTGTTATTGCACCGATGTCGTTCAAAATCGATATTTAGGGTTCCCTGGGGTCAAGAAAGACGAATTGGTCACCACAATTTTAAAAAGTCAGCGCCATATTGAAATTCTTTGTTATTGTACCGATGTCGTTCAAAATCGATATTTAGGGTTCACTGGGGTCAAGAGAGACGAATTCGTTGCCAAAATTTTAAAAAGTCAGCGCCATATTGAAATTCTTTGTTATTGCACCGATGTAGTTCAAAATCGATATGTAGGGTCCCCTAGCGTCAAAAGAGAGGGAATAGTTGCCAAAATGTTGAAAAGTCAGCGCCATGTTGAAATTTTTTGTTATTGACGCTTGGGGACCCTAAATATAGATTATCAGTATTGCGCTGACTTTTTAAAATTTTGGCAACCAATTCGTCTTTTTTGACCCCAGGGAACCCTAAATATCGATTTTGAACGACATCGGTGCAATAACAAAGAATTTCAATATGGCGCTGACTTTTTAAAATTTTGGCCACCAATTCGTCTTTCTTGACCCCAGGGAACCCTAAATATCGATTTTGAACGACATCGGTGCAATAACAAAGAATTTCAATATGGCGCTGACTTTTTAAAATTTTGGCGACCAATTCGTCTTTCTTGACCCCAGGGAACCCTAAATATCGATTTTGAACGACATCGGTGCAATAACAAAGACTTTCAATATGGCGCTGACTTTTTAAAATTTTGGCCACCAATTCGTCTTTCTTGACCCCAGGGAACCCTAAATATCGATTTTGAACGACATCGGTGCAATAACAAAGAATTTCAATATGGCGCTGACTTTTTAAAATTTTGGCCACCAATTCGTCTTTCTTGACCCCAGGGAACCCTAAATATCGATTTTGAACGACATCGGTGCAATAACAAAGAATTTCAATATGGCGCTGACTTTTTAAAATTTTGGCCACCAATTCGTCTTTCTTGATCCCAGGGAACCCTAAATATCGATTTTGAACGACATCGGTGCAATAACAAAGAATTTCAGTATGGAGCTGACTTTTTAAAATTTTGGAAACTATTTATCTAAAACAAAATACTAAATACAATAACTCACTATAGTTAAAGGTATTAATAAAATTATTGTTTTATGATAAAAATTAAAAAAAAAGTAGATATTAATTTTATTTTTAAAGTTTAAAAATTTTAATGACATAATTCTCCCCATTTTATTGGAATCACCTGCGTACCTGGTATCATTACGCACGCTCAGTAATCCACGCCGCGCATGCGCGGCACTCACGTCACGCACACGAGCACATTCTCATTGGCCTGTTTTTTTTCGTTCTTTAGTAGCGCGATACTCCTTCTAGACATATATGTATTCATAGACGTGGGCTTAGGTGGTCTCTGTGAGACTCATTTTATTTGATTTTATAATATTTCAGTCTTGGTAGAGATATGACCCTCCATCCACTAGGATCCACTGACTGGATCCACCAGTGCATTGAATAGCATGCTGGTGACTGGAGTTCACTGTGATCCACCTTTGGTCTGATGGGTCCTGTAACTCTTCAACTCCATCAGTGTAAAGAAGGTTAACCTGAACCACTTGTAGGGTTTATTCTCTATCTCAGTTCTATCGAAAGTTGCTAATTAAGAACTGTCAAATCTACATTTTTTAAGACAGTTTGACAGGTTTGACAGTTTTCGGTTAGCGACATCGCGCGAATCTCTTCGTGTAAAGTTTAAACAGATTAATATACTTACAGTAACTTCACAGCATATTCGACCGAGCGAAGCGAAGGTCTTTGAGTTAACTAGGGCGATTTGCACTTGTCCGTCCGTCCGTCCGTCCGTCCGTCCGTCTGTCAGAGCCTTATAACTTTTGAATTACTGAACGTAATTACTTCAAATTTAGATATAATATGTAAACCGATGGCCTCCAGCCGAAAATGGCTTAAAAAGTTATAAAAATCTTTATTTCAGGGGGGCTCTCATAGAAGCGAATGCGAAGTAAAAAAAAAAAAATCGCGTTACATAAAATTGTTACGTATCATTTTAAAGATAATTTTGAACTGAGTACAAAAATATTTTTTTTTTAATTTTTCCCTTAAAATTGACGAAATGGGGGGCTTTCAAAGTGGCGATTTTATACGCTCGCTTGAAGACGCTCTCTAGAAAAATCCGCTATGGATTTTCAAACTGATTTTATGTTTTTAGGTCACTTATATCCTGTACTTGAACAACAAATACTAAAATTATATGAATATTATAAAGAAACGAGATTATTTAATTTTTAATGGGCGTCAGTAATTCATATAGCATCAACATAGCTTCACAATAATGCTAATAGATGGCGCAGTCAGTAACTATTCCCATGGAACTACGAGTTAAATTCAATGTTTGATAAATAATTCAATGTTTTCACTAACGTTCCCTAACCTTTACGGGCTACCTATAAGTTAGGTGATTGATGTTTTCTGTCAACTTATTTATCACGATCCTGTACGGGACACCTAAAAGGATATTGGGACGGATGTTAGGACTTAGGATTGTATTTAGGAGCTACCTACGTTAAGAGACTCCTACTTAGGGGATGATTTAGGTATGTTTGGTGAAAACGGGCATAATAATAATGTCAGTTTTGGTTATCATGTATCGATTGAATGAATAATCATGGGATACCGTTACCGCGAGGTCTCAGTTCGGGGCGAACCACTAGTTATAATAAATCTTTGTGACACAAAATATTCATCTTTATATAAACAAAGAGGTGATTCACACAATCGCCTTACTAGAGACCCTCATAAACTAGAAACACCGTCATGTCGTTTGCGCAGAGTACAGAAATCATTTGTGGAGCTGAGTGTACGCTTAGATAATAAAATTCCGAAGGAAATAATAGATTTGCCATTACACAAATTTAAACAATTTGTAAAAACTCATTTATTAAGTCGAGGTTAATATATACTTTGATGTACTTACTTAATAAAATAAATTATCGTTCTTACATTGATGAACTAAATAATAATAATAAGCTATTATTATATATTTTGAAGACAAAAACTTGATTGTTGTTAGATAATGTACTGATAGATAATATTGTGACAGATTCAGCAATTCATCAATCGCTGTCGAACATCAGACAGATGTTAGATAATATGCTGATTGGTATTGATAAAAGTACAATCATATTTATCTAACTATGTGATCTTTTTTAACGTGAGGTTATACAAAATAATCAAGATATTTAAAATTACTTTTCTTCTTCATTTGTCGGACTTCAATTCCTTTGTCGTTTGGAAAACTTTGGAAAAACAGATTCAGTAAAAACATACGTCTCTTTAGATTAAAAAATCCAAGTTACGTTATAATTTCTTCTATCTCTTCTTAAAAATTTAAGAAATTGTAAATGTTTAGTTTAATAACTGGGAAAAATAATAACAGAATAGTTGAAGAATTATAAAGGAAGTAGATTGAAGTTTACTTTCAGAAGAATAAATTTTATGACTACCTATCTAGCTACGAGGCAATACCTACGAGGTTATTAAAAGTTGACTAATCTATGACTGCGAAGGTAGCGAAGAAGCGGTGCGGGCAGTACATCGGGCATTCCGAACCAAATCGCCTGTTGGAGAAAGTAAACTCTACTAATATAGCCTTTTACGAAGCTATTAAGACTAAACTAAGTCCTATACCCTAGACATAAGGTAGATATTTTAAGAAAGATGGTAAATACAAAGTCATCTCGGGCCGCAATACAGGTGATTGCATCGTATACCTACCAAGTACCGTCTACCTACTAGGCTGCCGGGGTTCAAGAGTTCTTTGCATAGTAAAACACCCCGTTTATGTGCCGTTTATACTTTGAAATGTGTTTTCTAGGCAAATGGATCTATGGAAATGATAGTTATTTGTCCAACAAGAAATAAAGTTCGTTTTTGTTGCGAGTAGTCAGTTTCATCGTAAATCGCAGATTTTTTAGTAAGAGGGATTCATTGCAGACGTCACTTTTTGTATTGAATTAAATTAGGTACCTACATATAGCACTAAATTAGTATTATATATAAGGTCTCCATTGTATATTCGATTGCCACGTTTTAACATCATGTCTCCAAATAGGCCGAAATAGTAGGTTTCCAACTTTCCAATAAATAATTAAGTTATTCGTACTTTGTATTGGGTTGAATAGTCTAAATTCGTAGGCTAATCACGCTACTTCTCTGAAAAAAGATTTAGTTTAGTAAAACTGAACTGACGATCTAAATTCAAAACGTTTTTCCTCACTGAGTGGGCAAAATGGTCTTATAAAATAGACATGCTCATTGCTCACTGGTTTAGGTTTTCAAGCAAGTAAGTTGTCGATAAATCCAATGAATGAAGTAAGCACTGCCCTACGTGTATATTCTGTGGATATCAGTGTTTTTGTTAGTCATTATTTTTTATCTCTATACGATTCCCGTAAATTATAAATGTATGAAATGTTTTGGTTTCTTCGGTTCCAAAAATTCTTCTGAACTTTCGCAAGTTAAAATTATAATATTTGAAGACTCATAAATGCTTAATTAAAACATTATATTTTAAATTAATGAGACTTTTCTGAGACAGGGAAAGATTTGATACAAAAGACATCAACGGGTTTCACGCTGCGTGAGATCTTTTATAAAGACAATTTGAAGATCTTGACTACATTTTGATAATATCATCGCTTTCAAATTTATGCAAAGTACGTAATACTTTACTAGGTACTTATGTACCTAGTAAGTTATTAAAGTTAAGTTATTAAAAAGTGTACATTATAATATAAGGCAGAATCATATATTTGGTAATAAAAATGCGATATTTATGTAATGTCGACAAAATAAATGAATACGGTATAAAACTTACTATGTAGGTGGGTACATACTTTATAGTAATATATTTTCCTAATGTTATAACAAAATTTAAACCAACTAATTAATAAAAAACCGGCCAAATGCGAGCCAGACTCGCGCACCGAGGGTCCCATACTCCAGAAGTATTCAAGTAAAATGATAATAAATTATATTAATTTGCTTATTCATATTTTTTTTTGTTTTTATTAATCGTTAACTTTGTTTGTAAAGGTTTATTGTTAATATAAAAAACCATGCTAGGTAGTTAGAGCATTGGTTTTATTTTTCTGTAAAATATACATAAACCTATATTGACCATTTCTTTCTAATTTTTCGATTGGTAAACTTCAGAACAACCCATCAACGGCTCACTACTGAGCACAGGTCTCCTCTCAGAGAAGGGTTACAGGCTATAATTCACCACTCTGGCCTAATGCGAATTGGCGGACTTCACACACTCTCAGGTATGCAGGCTTCCTCACGATGTTTTCCTTCACCGTTCAAACATGTGATATTTAATTGCTCAAACGCCCATAACTCCGAAAAGTCAGAGGTGCGTGTCCGGGATCGAACCTGCGACCCCCCGTATAGGAAACCACAGTCCTAACCACTAGGCTAACACTGCTTAAACCCACAGTTATTAGGAATTATTCGTCGGAACTGTTTTTCCAAAAACCATGTGAAACAAATGATCACTGACCCGCAATAACTCAGTTAAGATCACTTTAAAAAGCTAATTAATACAAAAAGAGATGCGTATCCGAGTCACCGCTTTCGTTTTAGCGTTCGATCGCTGCGTGACCGATCGATAGCGAAATGAAATAAAGGAAAATAAATTTGTTTCAATTTGGTCGGTAATTTATTGGAACATAGTTGAATGAATATATATACTTATACTTACATGTACTTTTATAGTACCTACACAACATAAATTAATAAAGGATTGACTAAACAGACAAGATAAGTTTGACTATGCAGCGGGTAATGCAGCCAGAGTTTTTGGCATTATTTTCCTCGTTCCAATGGTTTAGATGATATTTTTATAGCTTTTAATTTTTGATATTAACAGGATTTTGTTTTAATTTAGATTGTACCTATGTTATATTTCATTTCATGCATTGAAAAAAAAACGTCCTGCCCGATTTCTCAGTCGTTTTGTGAGGTGGATTAAAAAAAAAACAAGGAAACGTCCAATTAAACCTCTATGTATTTATATTTACAAACTTATAATACAACTAACTTAACTCATAAAATTAATAAATATACAGAGTATTTTGTTTCTGTGTCCTATGTAAAGCAAGCTACTTGCTTTATGTTTTTACTATAACATATTTCACAGGCGTACTTAGCTCGATAGTCATCTTTATTAACGCAACAGCAAAAATAATATACAAATAAAAAACCTCTCTGCAAACCAATACCTCCAGATTATTTTAACTAATTTATTTTAAATATTGAGTAAGATAACAAGCCTGTACAATTATAATACTCCCCTATTACTAGTCTACCAATACCTACCCAAACTTAGGACAGCAGTTTTTCCGTCATTTATTTCTGTAAGGTTTTTGTATGAGATCAAACTTTCAAATATTTGTTAAACTGGAACTAGAATATTGATGACCATCCTTACCACCATAATCATACTAATACTGCGAAAGTGTGTTTGTTTGTTGGATTGTCCTTCAATCACGCCGTAACAGAGCTACGGATTAACGTGATTTTTCGCATGGGTACATTTGAGGACCTGAGTGACATAGGCTACTTTTATCCCGGAAAATCAAAGTTTCCGAGGGATTTTAAAAACTATATCTATCCACGCGGACAAAGTCGCGGGCATCAGCTAGTAATTAATATAAATGCGAGTGTGTTTGTTTGTTGGTTTGTACTCCAATCACGCAGCAAACGAAGCAACAATTGGCGTGATTTTTTGCACGGCCATACCTAGTCGAGGATTGGGAGAGTGACGACAAAGACTACCCGGAAAAAGAGGGTTTCTGCAGGGTTTTTAATGCGGGCGAAGTCAAGGGAAAAAAGCTAGTTTTCATGTAAACAATACGTAATGTATACGGTAGGTATAGTTATCTTATTTTGAAATTTCAAACCCCCGAATTTCCACCATATACGTAAGTACCTATGTAAAAACTATAAGTGTTTTCTTAAAATAGTTCCTATAATATAACTAATATAGTTATATTGTATCAATTAAAACTAAGTATAAACTACGCTGGCGCCGCTATTTGCCCGTGGTTTATTGAAGTCAACTCGTGCTGAGGTACAGGCTGATGTTTTCGTTTTGGCTCCAAAATATCTGTGCCCCAAGTCCACTGTAAATAAAAAAAATATTGTTGGATGTAGATATGTATTTTTATTATACTAACAAAATAATCAACATATATATAAATTAATCTTCCTCTTTTTATTCTTTGTCAACCTGATATAAATAGAGGCTCATTGTGGGTCTCAGTCATAGGCTTATACATTTGTATAGGTCACCCTGCGGCTATATTACCGGGAATCGGCGAATTTCGACAATACGTGTAGCCGGGTAGTTCGTTGTGTCGCGAATGAGTTCGGGTGAACTAGCACGATTATGTAGCCGTGGTGATAGAATGAGACAGCTGTTTATCGCGACAACTCGACACGAATGTTCGCACGATAATGTAGCCGCACCATCAGTGTACATCCAGTGACTTCACGCGATCTGTCTGTATCGTCGGTCCACATTGTGGGTGGTCTGAAAACACAGTTTGATCTAGCAGAATACTCCAAGCATACTTTATCTCTCTCTATCACTCGCTGGCTGACTTTGAGACTTCTTATGAGGCTCATAGTTATCGGCTATGCTATAATTATATTCTATACATATATGAGACAAAAAATGAAACAATTATTCCGGAAATTCCGGAAAGTCCAACGGTGGGTGTCGACAAGCCACAAACCTGTACAATAAATTTATGATTTACTCTGTACAGGATGCTATCATCTTTTTTTAGGACCTACTTGAGTGACCCCATTTTCGCGCTATAAACAGTAATGAGTCCAAGTAAATTAGTGCGGGCATTATTTGACTTAACAATTGATATACCTAGTTGAAACTTTTTGGCGCTTCGTGCATCCTTATATTATTAGTTCCAGAGACACTCGTATGACAAATGTGGCGCTTTAATTCCTTACTAATATTATAAATGCGAAAGTGTGTTTGTTGTTGGTTTGTAGGTGTGATGGTTTGTTGGTTTGTCTTTCCATCACGCTGCAACAGAGCTACGGATTGACGTGATTTTTTGCATGGGTATAGTTGAGGACCTGGAGAGTGACTTTTTATCCCGGAAAATTACAATCCCCGTGTGATTTTAAAAACTAAATCCACGCGGACGAAGTCGCGGGCATCAGCTAGTTGGTCCATAATTTTAACTGACATTAGGGAAAGCCAGTCCAGTGTTAATCATAGATTAAAATAGAGGTCAGTAGTTCAGTACCACACTGACGATCATGATATTTCATTGCAGACCGTTCACTTTAACTTGTCCCTTGCCGTCATGTTGGCACCACTGCTTCACATAATGAAAACCTTAGTTTAGTACCACACTGACGATCATGATATTTCATTGCAGACCGTTCACTTTAACTTGTCCCTTGCCGTCATGTTGGCACCACTGCTTCACATAATGAAAACCTTAGTTTAGTACCACACTGACGATCATGATATTTCATTGCAGACCGTTCACTTTAACTTGTCCCTTGCCGTCATGTTGGCACCACTGCTTCACATAATGAAAACCTTAGTTTAGTACCACACTGACGATCATGATGATATTTCATTACAGACCGTTCACTATAACTTGTCCCTTGCCGTCATGTTGGCACCACTGCTTCACATTATGAAAAGCTTAGTTTAGTACCACACTGACGATCATGATATTTCATTACAGACCGTTCACTATAACTTGTCCCTTGCCGTCATGTTGGCACCACTGCTTCACATAATGAAAACCTTAGTTTAGTACCACACTGACGATCATGATATTTCATTACAGACCGTTCACTTTAACTTGTCCCTTGCCGTCATGTTGGCACCACTGCTTCACATAATGAAAACCTTAGTTTAGTACCACACTGACGATCATGATATTTCATTACAGACCGTTCACTATAACTTGTCCCTTGCCGTCATGTTGGCACCACTGCTTCACATAATGAAAACCTTAAATCATAAACAGTGGTGCCAACAAGGGACAAGTTATAGTGAATGGACTGAACGTACTATGAGCACAGCGAAGGTCATCCCGAGGAAGTAGCCGGCCAGCACGTCGCTCCAGTGGTGCTTGTAGTCGGACACGCGGGACAGCGCGGTGAACCAGCTCAGCATCACCGCGACGAACTGCAGCACGTGCCGGAGCACGCGAGTGTCGCGCCACACCATCCTCTTCTCTAGGTACAACTGTGAAGTTGGGGCAAACCCTTTAGTCACGTACTAATAATAGCTTAAATTAAGAAATATTATATGGGGTTGACATGCCAGCTGGTAAAAATCCCGAAAAAAAATAAAGATAAAAAAAGAAATATAATTAAGGGTCGTTTCCACCAACGTAAAAACTTTTTGATATTTTGACAGTATTTTCAATACAAAAACTGTCAGAACACCCAATTTATTCCTCGGTAAAACCACGTAAAACGTCACTTGATGTTGCTGAATTTGGCACTGAAATATTATAAATTAATTTTTTTTTGTTAATATAGATAAAATAGTTAGGCTAGGATAAAAAATTCGATGGAATTTTTAAATAAAACGAAACGGACGAAGGAAATTAAACGGTGACGGAAAATTCTTAAACATTTTTTAGCTAGCCTCCATCCGTTTGAAAAGGAATTTGTTCTAAAAAATAAAAAGTAGTTAGTTATGTACTCACAGCCAAGTAAAACATAGTGAAGGCGGACCAAGCCGAGTGCCCACTAAGAAAGGACATGTGCATGTCGACGAACTTGTCCGTCTGTTCGCCCGTGCAGTGGTACTCGTTGGGCTGCACGTAGCGCCTCTGCCACTCTGGGAGGCTACAGTCTATCGAGGGTTTGCAGAGCTGGAAACGAAATTCGGGCGTGGTGAAGGATATCATAAGAAATTACAAAATCCTATTGCGCACAGAAGCAGTGATAGCCTAGTGGTTAGGACAGTGGTCTCCTATTCGGGGGTTGCAGGTTCGATCCCGGGTACCTTTGACTTTTTTGAGTCAAGTGCGTTTAGACAATTAAATATCACTTGCTTCAACGGTGAAGGAAAACATCGTGAGGAAACCTGCACACCTGAGAGTTCTTCATAATGTTCTTGAAGGTGTGTGAAGTCCGCCAATTGGGCCAGCGTGGTGGACTTGGCCTACAACCGTACTCTGAGAGGAGACCTGCGCTCAGTAGTGAACCCTTGATGGGTTGCTGATGATCTACAACCTGACGCGTAAGAAATATGTCTATCTTTCCTCCCGCCGCGCTCCTGCGCAGTTTATATACTGACAGAAAAAGTATGTCAGTATCGAAGTATACGTATTTAACAAGTTAATGATGTAACTATAATAAAAACTAAATAACACATTATTTCTACAGTGAAGGAACACATTGTGAGGAAACCTGTAGCTACGGCTGAGAGTTCTCCATCGTGTTCTCTCAAAGTGTGCGAAGTCTGCCAATTTGTATTGGGCCAGCGTGCAGCGTGGTGGATCATGACCCTAATAGCCCTTCTTTGAGAAGAGAAACGCGCTCAGTAAAGAATCGCATAATATAGGTCAATGATGATGATGAATCATGAAATACAACGTCTATAATAATGTTTGCTATTTATTTTGATTAGGCGCGCTTGCAGAAACGTTTTAACCCAGAGTTAGCAGCTAACTCTGGGTTAAAAGGACAGATTTGACAGATTTCGTATACAGCTTCTGTCAAAATTACAAATTTATTCCTGTGTTAACTAACTCAGCGTCTCTGCAAGCGGGCCTTAAAGTGTTAAACTTGTGTTTACACGAAATTTCCGAATTTTGAAGTAAGTAAATATGAAAATTCCTGGGCCGGCGGGGATCGAACTCAAATTTGTCGGGAATTGCGCCAGAGTGTGTTGACCACTGACCAGCAGGCCTAGCTTGCACGCGCAAGAAAACTTCTACCCCTTTTCTCGTATTATATCTCTATCGTTACGTCAACAGTAGAGATAAAATTATTTTCTCTATTTTTCTCTACGAACTCTAACATGGCGAGTGGCGACGTCATTTTCTCGAATTTTGAAGTTTAATAGAGTAAACGAGAAATCAGTCTACATCGACAATATCTCTCTCTCTCTCTCTCTCTCTTCGCGAGATATCACTTCGACGTGCATGCTAGGCCTGCTGTTTACGCTTCGGCCACGTTTGAACCAATTATGCGAGAGCCCGCCGCAGTTATACCCTCAGCGCTCACCCTGCGCCAGGAGGTCGTCAAATTTTTTGAAGAGAAAACTTCTTTAGGCGCGTTGAGCACTTTTTTCGGTGAGCAAAAAACATGGATTTCGCGTCATCGTCACCTTCACAATCGTCACCTGGAGATTTCAGTAAGCGTTCAACATTTTAGAAATTCTCAAGCAACCTTGTACAGCGCAGCGGGCAAGCAGCCGCCTTTCTTACCGTTTAATGTATGATGATTGATGTCGCAGGTTCAAATCACTCACGAAACGTGACAGCGCGCTTTTTTTATTATTTTTTTAATATTTGTTTTTAATTATTAGCAAATCTAGTTTTCACTTCTACCGGCAGTCCCTATTTTTTGACTGACAATTTTTTTTCGTTTGTTATGTTGCGATTAATTAATAAGATTACGTTGATATGACACAATTATGATACGTTAATAACGATTCCTACGTATAAAGCAAGCTTACGTCAAAGAAATGCGGCCTAGGCCTCCCGATGACGTTCTTGGTGACGTTGGTGGTGAGCTCGATGAAGCAGGTCCCAAAGGCGAAGGAGGCCAGTGGGCAGTAGAACCCACGCAGCCACGCCGGCACGCAGATGCTGAGGACGCGCTGCTCGTCCGCTTCCTTGCGGAGGAGCACCCACTCGCAGAGGAGGAACTGAAGGGAGACAATAATCTAATAAGCGAATTTCGTTTAGCCCGGATGGGGTAAGTTGTAAGAAGTTTGTAGTGTAGATCCTTTGTAGATCTTTATGACAGTTTCAGATTAGCGTTTTTCTAGCGCGTATAAGCTCGTTTTTGGAAGCGGAAAGTTTTTGGAAGTTTTTTACATGGTAATCTTCTTCTTCTTTATCAACCGATAGACGTCCACTGCTGGACAAAGGCCTCTTGCATGAACTTCCACAGGCCTCGGTCTTGCGCCGCCTGAATCCAGCGGCTCCCTGCGACTCGTTTGATGTCGTCGGTCCACCTGGTGGGGGGTCTGCCAACACTGCGCTTCCCGGTGCGGGGTCGCCACTCCAGCACCTTGGGACCCCAACGACCATCAGCTCTTCGAACTATGTGTCCCGCCCATTTCCACTTCAGTATCGCGACTCGCTTAGCTATGTCGGTGACTCTGGTTCTCCTACGGATCTCCTCATTTCTGATTCGATCCCGCAGGGACACTCCGAGCATAGCTCTCTCCATCGCCCGCTTAGCGGTCCTGAGCCTACTTATGAGGCCCTTAGTTAGCGACCATGTCTCGGATCCGTAAGTCATCAATGGCAACACGCACTGTTCGAAGACTTTAGTCTTCAGGCACTGAGGAATTATGGACGAGAAGACATCTCGGAGCTTCCCGAACGCTGCCCAGCCGAGTTGGATTGGCGGTTGATCTCTTTCTCGAAATTGGACCTACCTAGCTGGACTGTGTGTCCCAGGTAAATATACTCGTCGACAATTTCGAGTGCAGAGTTCTCAACAATTACTGGGTGTAGCGGTGCATGAGCATTGGACATTATTTTCGTCTTGCTCATGTTCATTTTCAGGCCCACCTCTTGAGAAACCCTGCTGAGATCGTTGAGCATTGTATTGAGGTCTCTCAGAGTCTCTGCCATGACTACTATGTCATCGGCAAATCGCAGGTGAGTGATGTACTCGCCGTTTATGTTGATGCCAAGCCCGTTCCAATCCAGAAGCTTAAAGACGTCCTCCAACGCAGCGGTAAAGAGATTCGGGGAGATAACGTCTCCCTGTCGCTAATGGTAATACAAGTGAATATCTTTTTTCTCCCAACTTTATTTGATAGACTTTGATGAAATTTTTTGTTAGACTGGGTTACTATAGAACAAGCCTGAGAAGTTTGATTCGTGAACGTGGGCTTGAGGCCCACGGTTCAGTTCTTCTGGGTCAGAAACTCTATGGGATTCGCCAATCTCCTTTTCGTGTGTAATGTGAATTTTGTGTTTCCTGAAGAAAAATTTCATAACTGTCAATTTTAATTATTAAGTTTTGTCTAATTCTGATCTGTTATCCTTATCAATTATCATTTCTAAATAAGTATTATTATAAGTATGAGTAATTTTATCTGTTTCTAAAGCTACAACTTTTTATAGCTTTCTGTGAATCTTAACTTTCCGTATCGGTATCGGTATCGGCGATACTTTTTTATAAATATCGGTATTGGTATCGTATCGGCTGTATTGCGTATCGATGCACAATAACGTATAACCCAATTATGTTTTGTGTTTTCTTATACATGGTACATTTTAGATTATAATTGAATATCAACATTTTGACAACAGTCAAATACGCAATCGATTCTATTGTATCTTTGAGTATTAAACCAGCACTATTCTATTGTATTGTATGTCACTCCACAAGATTTTCCTATTTAAAAAACAAATGGTAACAAACCGACAATTTTTTTTAATATTTTAAATTTTTTTTTGATTTTTGCTATTAAAATTTTAGTTTGGATGACATTTTTTTAATAACCTATGAACTAGTCTAGCACTGGCTGGGAAAGCGAGAGGTTTCTCCTCGGCAAGATTAAACTTAATCGCGTTAGAGTAAGTCCTAAGTATAGGTACTTTCTAATCAAGTGGTATTTACATAAAAGGGAAACGTAATCGATATACCTAATTGAAGACACAACTGAGCACTGCAGTCTTATATGTAAGTCCTGCACATACATGGGTATTGGGTTCGATTTCCAGCACGAGCAATTTGGAATTATTCATCGCTTCGCGCCGACTATTAAGTTAATCCTAAGTGGTTATTTCTATGCAACATTACCAGTCCTGCAATCAATCCTGCATTAGGGGGAACACAAAAAAAAATATTCAAATCGATCGAGCGGTTTTTGAGTTTTAGTGAGACTAACGAACAGCAATTGATTTAGATATTTTAAATTTAAATAGATAGTTCTGGTCCAATTTGTTATTGTCATTAATCCTTACCTATTTTTATTACACACTAGCTGATGCCCGCGACTTCGTCAGCGTGGATTTAGTTCATAACATCCCGCGGGAAATCTTTGTCACCCTCCAGGTTCTCAACTATACCTATCCAATAAATCACGTCAATCCGTAGCTTTGTAGCAGGAAACATTTGATCGTCTTGCTCGCGGCATTGCTAATGATGATTCAAAGAGAAAACATATTACTGATGATATTATCAATTACATTAAACTATAATTTTTATTATTGTTTTTACCATAATTAACCAATTACAAAATTACGTTTAGCTGTCATTTACGTTTTGTTCTTCCACTGTCATTTTCGTTCTTTTATTCCCGGTCAGATGCATTTTTGTTATAACAGGTTTTATATTGACTTGATGGAAACGCGGTCGAACGGGATAAAAAGTATCCTATGTCCGTCTCCTGGTTCTAAGCTACCTCTCCACCAATTTTGAGCTAAATCGGTTCATCCGTTCTTGAGTTATAAATAGTGTAACTAACACCACTTTCTTTTATATATATAGATATTATCATCATCTTACATTGTAAATGCGAAAGTGTCTGTTTGTTGATGTTGGTTTGTCCTTCAATTACGCCGCAACAGAGATACGGATCGACGTGATTTTGCATAGATTTGCATCATCTAATTCTAGTCATACTAATATTATAAATGCGAAAGTGTATTTGTTTGTTGGTTTGTCCTTCTATCACGCCATCGACGGCTACGGAGAGCTACGGATCGACATGATTTTTTGCATGTGTATACACACGTTGGGGACCTGGAGAGTAACATAGGCTACTTTTTATCCCGGAAAATCAAAGAATTCCCGAGGGCTTAAAACCTAAATCCAAGCGGACGAAGTCTCGGGCATCAGCTAGTTAACAATAAACAATTAAACTGGTGACATCATTAACTTTTAATTAAGGTCTCCTCTCAGAGAAGGGTTATATTCCGTTGTCCACCACGCTGGCCCAATGCGAATTGGCGGACTTCACACACCTTCGAGAACAATAAAGAGATGTGCAGGTTTACGATGTTTTCATTCACCGTTGAAGCAAGTAAATTTAATTGCTTTAACGCACATGTCTCCAAAAAGTCAGATTCGCGTACCCGGGATCGAACCTGCGACCCCCCGAATAGACCACAGTCCTAACCACTAGGTTATCACTGCTGCTGCAAAACTAATGGCGTCATCAAATGTCATAATTATCTTAAAATGAGTATTTGATTTGAATACATCGATGTATGAATATTAGTTTCAATTCGATGCCTTAAGATGGTAGGCTAAGTATGTCACACTCTCTTTAACATTTGTGCGGTGGTGTCTTTTGATGCGGGTTATTGTTACGTTCCCTCAAATATGGTTGAGCGAAGCAATGGCTGGGTCATGAGTCATGCTCGTGAACGGTTGCCACCAGCGGCAATGGGGCTACTTTCTGTCTGCCCATCTTAACATGTATTGAATTGTAAGTAGTATGCATTTTTAGAATTTCCCCTCATTGTGAAAACTCTGCATACATAGAATAATATCTAATAAGTATATTGTAAAAGTATTTTGAAAAAGAGCAACTGCCGAGTTTCTTGCTGGTTCTTCTCGGCAGGAACGGCATTCCGAACCAGTGGTAGACTCATTGACGATTCAAAAGTACTTGTAAAAGTTTATTTGAATAAAAAACATTTCTATTCTATTCTATTCTAATGAAAATAAAACTCACAGCTAGTATAGGCAGAACCAGTCCGAATATCCTCAGCATTGGCGTGGTGACGGTGTCGCTCCTGTACGGAAACATGAGACTTTCGTCGTCGCAGAAAAATCCTCGCTCGAAGGGAACCCACAAGTAGTTGGTCGCGTATATGCATAGCACCACTGCGGAATAGTAAACATTTAAATAAAAAAAAATTAAGTGGCACTCGGGGACTGCCGCGGTAAAGCTATTGCATAGCATTTTTTATCAACTTATGCAATTATAATATTGATGCAATATTTTTTTTTTGCATAATAAAAATTTTGTAAAAAAAATATTGCATAAAAACTCGAGCAGCTCGCCTCGATCCGTGCGAGCTCCGTACAGTCTACACGCATACGTCTAGTCGCACGCACACAAACACCGTGCCGAAGTCTGCCGAACTGAAACGACGTTAGACGATGGGTTAGGTTTATTTTCGTTACGGAATTTCTTAATTCGGTCGCCGCGCTGAAAGCCCGCCATAAAAGCTATGCAATAGCTAAAAATTAATAACAAAAATAAATAAAATAAAAAATAATAATCTGAAGTCAGGATTCGAACCCCCGAACCGATAGTTTCGCTCCTTCGTTTAGCCGCCACGCCACCAAAGCTATGACGGAACGTGTGTAATAAACGAAGGCAACACACAAAGGTTGTGACGGGAAAATTCTTACGCTATTTTTCGCCTAGCCTCCATCCGCCAAATCCGTAAGTACCGTATGATGGAACTTCGTCCCAATAAAATAAATCTATCTATCTAATATCTTTAAACGAGCAATTCTTGTATATAAATATATATATAATCTGAATCTCGGAAACGGCTCCAACGATTTTCATGAAATTTAGTATTAAGGGGGTTTCGGGGACGATAAATCGATCTAGCTAGGTTTCATTTTTAGAAAAGGTCGTTTTATCCGTGTTTTCAGGCAATGAAAAACCCCTTACAATATCATTAGAATACGAAGGTAAATTTCGCCATTATCTAAAACGTCCCTATAGCTCGGAAAAATCGGGCGGTCCCGAAACCAGAAGGTCCCCGGTTCGAGTCCAGACGATTATTTTTTCCCTATGAACTTTATTATTTTTTTTTTTTATATATAATTTCCAAAAAAACGCGATTTACCAAAAAAAAAAATACCCAATCACCCACCAGGTCACCCGATATTTTTAATTAGTACCATACCCATATGTTGAAGTCGGGCGGGATCTGATGAATATCTTCGGTTTTGGAGGATGGAACTCCTCAATGAATAAGAGCAAAACGCTCACGATCAGTGAATGTGTTTAGGTAAATCCTATGAAGCCTACAAATTATGTTTAAAAAAACCGACTTCAAACGCCACTACAAAGCATAAAATATATTATTAGGGTTATTATGAATTTGCTAAATCATACTCGCATTTAAACTATTAGCCTATTCGATTCTAAAGAAATTAAATTTTCACTTATGTACTATTAATAAATTAATAATTAATAAAAATCGGCCAAGTGCGAGTCGGGCCTCGCTCTTTTAAGGTTCCGTTAAAAAAAAAATTTAAATAAAAATATTTCCATGTACCCATGAAATATTTTAATTTAATTTTTTTAATTTAATTTAATTTTTATTATTTGTTGTTATAGCGGCAATAGAAATACATAATATGTGAAAATTTCATCTGTCTATCTATTACGGTTTACGAGATACAGCCCGCTTCCAGACGGACGGACGGACGGACGGACGGATGGACGGACGGACGGACAGCGTAGGCTTAGTAATAGGGTCCCGTTGGTACCCTTTGGGTACGGAACCCTAAAATTGTCACTATGAAATATTATTTATATGTTACTTACATGAAGATATTAAAAATAGATCTACAAAAAACTTCTTAATCACACGTATTGACTCTTGGTGGGCCATGTTGACTGTCTGTGGAGTAACCGACTAACTAAAGATAATATTAATAATTCCCCGCTATATACCTATTACATGTGTCGGAAAATAAATCTTTGTACTAGGTATTTATGATAGTTGATAACCTAATCAAAAGTAGGAAATCATTTTACCCCACTTCGTCAAAGCCAGGGTTAGCAGATTAGAGTTATACTTAGTTAGATTTTAGCAGTCTACAGTATGTGACTATTTACGAATGTTCCTCCTAGATCTCATTCTAAGCAAGCGGTGCCTATTTAAAAAAGTGTAACATGAGTCTGTAGGAGATGATCGCGTCACCAGCTTAGAGAATCTCCTTACGACTCCGTATGCAGCGCCGTGTTCTCTATCAAGGTTTATAGGGTTTGTTAAAAGAAGTTACTCCGTGACTTTAAATATTTAATCAATTGCACATTAATAATAAAATACAAAATTACTAAACCCTACAGTGGAACAGTGTGACGTGTGCGGCCGGTAAGGGTCAACTGACTCGCAGCCAGTTCAAAAACGTTTAGTAAAACTCGGTCGCCAAAATACCCTGTCAGCGATGCTGCTACATCACACCACCCCAAATTTTTATCTTGGTAAAAATTAACAAACAAAAATCTTAAACTAGGCACACAGTAATAAATTTATTCCAACAATTATACCAACTTTTATTTTTGACAACCCTATTAATGATCCAGATCCGCTTTAGCTAACAACTCTAATGTGACTCGACCCTTATAATGTTATTGCATTGTTCGTTTCACTTTCGACGCACGGCACATACTCTATTGCATCACACTACTTTGGCTGACGTCACCACTACCTGGGCGGGAGGCGCCGGGGTTGCTACGGCAGGATTACGCTGCTCTGTCGCTAAGCCCGTGCCGTCCAACTGTCGTCGCACCCAACGTTTCGCCTGTTGGTTACACTTGCTTAATAGCCAAACTATTATGATGAGCGTCAGAAGGGCTAGAATCCCAATTGTAATATTCCCGACTATTCGTACGCTGCTTTCCAGCTCTTGATTTCCGGTCGACGCGTTCTGTGCTATGATAACTTGTTCTTCTACTGAAGTCGCTTTGCTCTGCTGTTTACCAATCGTGCACAACTGGTTACCGAATGTGGAATGAACAAGATGTTTCTCCCAATAATAAAATTTACTTCTATCCTCTAATGAAAAATAAAGTTTGCGGATCGGGGTCATTTCACAATAATTACTCATAAGCTTAATTGTTATACTTAGCATTCTACCTAAACCTAACTGGCATTTTGCTGACCCGACCACTGCGCGTCGTACGAGTTATAATTGGGGTCGGCAAAATGTCATCACTGCTAAGTCGACACGTTTTCTGAACTACTGTGTCACCCGGCGTTTGTCGTGAATTTTTAACATCCAGGACAAACGCTGGTTTTAACCTATCAATGGAGACAAGTGCTTGCCTTTTGGGTAACTGTACCACATACCCTTTGTCCAACCGCTTTATGACGTCATACGGCCCGTCATAAGGGGGTTGCAGACACTTCCTCATTACATCGTTTCTTACAAACACTTTCTCGCAGTCTTTTAAGGCTGGATGAATGAATATAGTCCGGGAGTCTCTTTGGGTATCAGGTTTTGGTCTTAGGCTACTAATTACCTGTTTCAACTGCCTTAGGTATTCCTCACCGTCCGTTATTTTGCCATCCGATGGTTCGAAGAATTCTCCAGGGAGCCTTAGAGTTCGCCCAAAGGTTAGCTCCGCGGGACTTACCCCTGTGTCGCTACGCGGTGCTGCACGCAGTCCCATCATCACGGTGTGCATTTCATCGACCCATGACCTATTATTCGTTAACCTCGCCATTAAGGCGGCCTTAAAACTACGATGCCAACGTTCTATCGCACCGTTACTTTGCGGATGGTACGGTGTCGTTCTTAACTTATGTACGCCTAGGTATTTCATCAGATGTCTAAAGAGATTACTTTCAAATTGCAAATCGCCATCGGAGCTTAACCTAGAAAATATTCAATATCTGACGATCCATCCCTCGTAGACGTGTTTAGCTACCGTTTTTGCGCAAATATCCTTAATGGGGAATGCTTCCGGCCACCCTGTTTGCCTATCAATCATCGTGAGGCAATATCTATATCCTTCCTCAGAAGTGTTAAAGGGCCGGTCCCTTATCTATATGTACGTGACACATCCTATCTACCTTTTCGAATTGTCCTAATAGTGACATAGTGTGTCTCTGAACCTTTGCTCTTTGGCACTCTATGCACGACCTAGCCCAAATACCTATATCCTTATTCATCCCAGGCCAAAAATAATTATTAGCTACCATCCTTCGCGTTGTTCTAATGCCTGGGTGGCTAAGATTATGAACTTCCTCGTATGCAGTACGCCTAAACTGCTCCGGTAGGTATGGCCTGGCCTTATCGTCTCGCAAGTTACAAACAATCGACTGAGGTCCGTTAGGCAAATCTATTTTTATTAGTTTCGTATTACCGTTTCCTGCTCCAAGCATTCCAGCGAGCTGTTTATCGTTCGCCTGGGCCCGTGCTACTTCAGCGAAATCGAGTACTGACGGGCACGAAATCGTTTCGACCCGCGATAACGTGTCCGCGGGCGCGTTTTCATCGCCTTTCAAATAACGAATATCCGTCGTAAACTCACTAATAAATAACAACTGACGGGTTCTCCTCGGCGTTTCCTTGCTACTCCCTAGCTTTTTGAAAGCGAACGTTAACGGCTTATGATCAGTATACAATATGAGATCTCTACCTTCGAACATATTCCTAAAATATTGCACTGACAAATAAAGCGCAAGAAGCTCCCTATCGTAGGTACTATACTTCTGTTGCGTGTCAGTCAACTTCCTCGAAAAGTAACCTAACGGTACCCATTCGTTGTTCACTTTCTGTTGTAATGTTCCACCGACGCAACAATTTGATGCGTCTGCCATAATCGCAATCGCCTGACCTGAAATCGGATACGCTAACAATGCGGCGTTCTGTAAACCCAACTTACATTGTTCGAACGCTCGAACAGCATTTTCTGTCCACACTATACAACTTTTGTCACGCTTCTTTGCCCCGTGAAGATACTTATTTAATTCTGCCTGATATTGGGCTGCCTGGCGCAAATGACTTCTATAAAAATTTATCATGCCGAGAAATCTACGAAGTTCCTCGACCGTTTTTGGTCTGGGAAAGTCTACAATAGCTTGGACCTTGCTTGGCAGCGGCCTTAAGCCATTGGCTGAAACCTCATGACCCAAAAACTCGACTTTGTCTTGCGAAAACGCACACTTTGCTAAATTAATCGTTAAACCTACTTCCTGTAATCTTTCAAAAACAACCTCTAAATGTTTTTCGTGCAGAGTTCTATTTTCACTAGCTATTATTATATCGTCTAAATACGAAAAAACGAATTCCGTTTTATACTTCGCGTATTCGGGGTTATTTTGCTGAAAATTTGCCTCTAAATCCTGTAAAACATAATTATTCATAAAACGTTGAAAAGTCTGCGCGGCGTTTCTAAGACCGAAAGATAAACAAGGCCATTCGTATAAACCGAAATTTGTGATAATCGCGGTTTTTTCTACGTCTTCCCTCGCTATCGGAATGTAGTGATACGCCCTGTTGATATCGATACGGCTAAATACTTTCTTATCCGCTAAAATAAATGTAAAATCTCTTATGTGAGGAATTGGGTATCTATCGGGCTTTGTTATAGCGTTTAGCGCTCTGTAGTCTCCGCACGGCCTTATATTTCCATCTTTTTTAGGTACTACGTGTAGGGGGCTCGCCCACGCGCTCTTCGACGGGCGGCAAATACCCATTTCCTGCATAAGGCGAAATTCTTCTCTTACCTTTTTATATCGGTCTGGTGGTAGTGACCTTGGGCGCGCATGTACTGGCGGACCTGTAGTCTCGATGTGATGTCTCACGTTGTGACGTGGTGGTTCTTTGAACGTCGCTGGCTTAGTCAATTCAGGGAACCTACTTAGGAGAGAATAACAAGGATGAGACTCGGCTATAGTAAAAATCGACGTATGGTCCGAGTTGACTATTGTAGAAACGACGTATAAATTAGTTTCTTGATCTAACAATCGTTTGTTCCTTAAATCTACTAAGTAACAAATTATACTTAGACAAAAAATCCGCTCCTAAAATAGGTTGCTTTACATCGGCTATCACAAAGGTCCATTTAAAAGCACGACGCAAGTTTAAATTTAACACTAAAGTTTTGGTACCGTATGTCTGTATTTCACTACCGTTCGCGGCGTAAAGTTTATATTTTTCGTTCACTGCACTGTTACGCACGGATCTATGAGCTTTAGGTAACACTGAAATGTTTGCTCCTGTATCGATCAAATATCGCATACCATTGTCCTTGTCTGTGACGCATAAGCGGTGGTTTCCTAATTCGATGCAGGTACCCACCGGTTCTACCTGCATCTTCTCTAGTTTTCCTGACTTTTCTTCCAGCTGCACGGCTGCTCGCATCGGTTGGCCCTTCCTTTGAACCTATAGTGGTGCACACATAGCCAGCCCGGGCTATCAGGTGTCCGTCTCGACCTGCTGCTGTCTCTCTCGCGGGAACGTGGACGTCCGCGGAACCTTCCGCGACCTCGATTGCCTCGCCAACTTGACCTGGAACGGTCCATCTGGTCTATCCTCGCGCTGAGCTTAGCTATTTCTGCCGCCAACACCGACGTAGTGTTCGACGCTGTGTCTGTTATCACTACCTCGGCGACAGGCTGCGGCCTCATATTTTCCATAATTTTATCCGCTATTACTGCTAGACGGTCTAAGCTTTTGGCCTCGGTTGCGGCTAGAACTCCTCGGGCAGCTGCTGGTAATAATTTTTGCCATAGAACGCTTAACGTATCGTCACTTATCTTGCCTCTCACGAGATCCTGCATCCTCCTGAGTAAGTGACTGGGCTTCTGGTCTCCTAGCTCCATCTCTCCTATCAGCTTCTGGATCTGCCTATTTTCGGATTCCTCGTAAATTTCCAGGAGTTTGTCCTTGAGTACCTTGTACTTCCGTACCTCGGGCGGGTTGACCAGGATGTCTGTCACTTGCTGTATGACCTCTTTGCCTAACTTCGCTACAACCATATTATACTTGGTGTCATCGCCAAGCTTCTGCGGTGCCAGTATCGCCTCCAGTTGAATGAACCAGACCCTGGGCTGGTCTGTCCAGAACTCCGGGATCTTGGATGCTAGCGATATGGATGCTAGTCCCGAATCTTCAATTTTCACCACGGTCTCTGGTTGCGTCATTTTTTAAAAGTCTTTCGCCGATTTACACTGAATTTAATTAATGTCTTTATTTAACTTAAAACACTGTCCACTTGAGTTGAGTTGCCCTTTCGTAGAACCGACCGCCTTAAGAATGCAACGACGCAAATTCATTTACACGTGTAACCTTGATAGTCCGACGCGGTGGTCACCAATGTAGGAGATGATCGCGTCACCAGCTTAGAGAATCTCCTTACGACTCCGTATGCAGCGCCGTGTTCTCTATCAAGGTTTATAGGGTTTGTTAAAAGAAGTTACTCCGTGACTTTAAATATTTAATCAATTGCACATTAATAATAAAATACAAAATTACTAAACCCTACAGTGGAACAGTGTGACGTGTGCGGCCGGTAAGGGACAACTGACTCGCAGCCAGTTCAAAAACGTTTAGTAAAACTCGGTCGCCAAAATACCCTGTCAGCGATGCTGCTACAGAGTCCTTGGGGGAATGCTAAAACAGGCATTTTGGACCCGTTGAATGAGCTTGCTGTATTAAGTGGCGAGGCCCTTAAACTATATCAAATATCAGCAGAACTCTATTTAAGTAGATAAAACTAAACTTTCCATGCGCATATTCATAATGCGCACTTCCCGACTGATATACTTACGGATCAATAGATACAGTATTTTCAGCCGGTAAAAGCGAAGCAACGAACTAGAGTTCGATGGTTCAAAGTTAAATAATCTAGAATCGATGATGGGTTCCTGCAGAAATCGAGGGAACTCTTCAAATTTCACAGGCACACTTGAAGCGATTTGGGTATTTTTAACCGACTTCAAAAAAGGAGGTTCTCAATTCCTTGCAATCTTTTTATTTTTTATTTTTTTATGTATATTCACCGATTACTCGAAGACGCCAGAACCGATTTGGAAAATTCTTTTTTCATCATACCTATTCGAAAAACGAATATTGACTTCAGAGGACAGCGGGAGCAAAATTTCATTTTAACCCCATGGGACTTTTCATTTCTCTCTTCTGATTGGTCCGCGTTATAGTGCTTTAGCATACTAAAGAACTAACGCGGACCAATCAGAAGAGAGAATTCAAAAATGTGTCGAAATTCAAAAATGTTTGAGAAGCTGTTGTCTACGATAAGTCACGTGATCAAATTTGTCGATTAGACATAATATACGCCCATACTTCCAACATAAATATTAATGTTTAATTATTTCATAAAAATGTATTTGTGTTTTATCACATGAGTAAGGTAACAGAGTGGAAGCTACATACAAACGGCTCGCGGCGGGCTCACCCATACATAGCGCAACGCTGTGTGCGTGAGCTCTCACCGACACATTCACCGACACGTCGCTCAGGGTCAAACCGGTCCACTCAGGGTTAGAACGTAAGGGCTGACGGTCGTGCGTTTAGTGGAAATAAATAGACGAAGAGTGAGTGATTTAGATTTATTTGTGTACTTAAATAGTGTAAAAATGCCAAACTCTTGCACAGTTTGTTTAAAATAACCCAAAGACAATAAGGACATTTCCTTTTTTTTATGTCTGAGAGATAAAGAGAAGTAAGTACTTTTTTATACGTATAGGTACCTACATATTGAATTAATTAATAAATAATATTAAAATTCTTTGTTATTCGACCGATTTTGTTTAAAATCGATATTTGGGCTTCCCTTGGTCAAGAAAGAGGAAATGGATGCCAAAATTTTAGTCACCGCCATATTGAAATTCTTTGTTATTCGACCGATTTCGTTCAAAATTGATATTTAGGATTCCCTGGGGTCAAGAATTAGGAAATGGATTCCAAAATTTTAGTCACCGCCATATTGAAATTCTTTGTTATTCGTCAGATTTCGTTCAAAATCGATATTAAGGCTTCCCTGGGCCATTATTTGTGAAACAACATTAATTGTGAAGTTATGGCAAAAATACTGATGTTTATTAAAAAAAATCGTTTCTTTATATTTTTGTTAATTTAAGTATTTTTTGTTCAAGTTCAGAATATAACTGAAATTATACATAATTATACAAACTTTAAAATATTTTTATTTTTTCCTTAAATTGTTGACATGCATCAGGTGACAACCCTAGCAGAATAGGTATACTTCTTCGACCTTGTTAGGAAGCTTCCTCTCTGTTCGGAATATTTACTCGTGTGGTTTTATTTAAACTTTCAATATACGTATTGGTAATGTCTATACTCTATACATAGTAGGTTGATACTCCTAGCTTTTTCTCATAGGTAATGATGAAAAATAGTGTGTGTCATTCGGGGCCAAAATTTTTTGTTCTCGGGCGGTGTATATTGAATTCCTCGCTACGCTCAGGATTCTACTTTAGAATCCCTCGCTGCGCTCGGGAGTCTACTATAGAATCCTTCACTTCGCTCTGAATTCAAAATAACGCCCTCGGGGAACAAAAAATTCCTTTGGCCCCATATAACACAAATAACTATTTTGTTTTAAAGGGTATACTTTCCAGGTACATTTAAATTACGAAATCAGTTGAGAGGTTTTTAAAATATCAACAATAAATTATAAACTTTGTAGTGGTGCGGGCGTTCCAAGTCGGTTTTTTAAAAATATTTTTTTATATTAAATTATAATATACTTTGTACTGACGTTTAAAGTCGGTGTTTTAAAAATATTTTTTTTTTTAGATTCTTATCTAATAAGCAATATCTTTTTTATGAATAATTAAAGTTGAATAAAATAAAAATAATTTTAGATTTTGAGTCAGAAATTGACTTTAAGTATATTGAGCTCGTTATTATACGCGTACTTACCTACCTACACAATTATACGATACGAATAAAACCTGAAGTAAATTCATTAAAGTCCCTATTCATATTGAAATGACTCAAGTAGGAAGTAGGTACTACTTACATCCAGATATTAAAAATATATCCACGAAAAACTTTCTAAGTATCCGCATAGAGTCTTCACGAGACATCTTGGCTGTCTGTCCTCTAAGCGCTAACTGCAGTATGGTGTGTAGTTTCTAAGTTAATATACACATCATAGCTTTTATACATCAGGGAATAGATAACGGACAGAAGGAAGAATCTTGTGCTGCGTAAGATTTTATCTTTATCTTCAACTAGCTGATGCCCGCGACTTCGTCCGCATGGATTTAGTTTTTAAAAATCCCGCGGGAACTCTTTCATTATCCGAGATAAAAAGTAGCTCTCCCGGTCTGAGGAACCACTACTACATCAATTACTATACCCATGCAAAAAATCGCATCAATCCGCTGTTCTGTTGCGACGTGATTGAAGGACAAAGCAACAAACAAACACACTTTCGCATTTATAATATCAGTAATGCTTTATTATAACACTTTTTATAATTGTCAATTTTTTTACCATACTTAACCAAAGACAAAATGACGTTTAGCTGTCATTTACGTTTTGTTATTCCACTGTCATTTGCGTTTTGTTATTCCATGTCAGATGCGTTTTTGTTATACCACGTTTTATAGTGACTTGACGGAAACGCGGTCGAACGGGATAAAGAGTATCCTATGTCCGTCTCCTGGTTCTAAGCTACCTCTCCACCAATGTTCAGCCAAATCGGTTTATCCGTTCTTGAGTTATAAATAGTGTAACTAACATCACTTTCTTTTATATATATAGATAATAGGAAATCAAAACATGGTGTTATTGCAATCGATAAATTAATAAAATAAGATCGATAATAAGTTTAGCTGCAGTGATATTAAGCAGTGTAAGTACCATATTTTCTACGTAAGGCATAATAAAATTAAATAATTTAATATAAAAAAAATATTTTTAAAAAACCGACTTCAAACACCGACGCCCCTACAAAGTATGTAATTTATTGTTGATCTTTAAAAAATCGCTTAACCGATTTCGATAAAATTTAAATGGCACCTGGGAAATATCCACCCTTTCAAAAAAATAATTTCCAAATCGGTTCAGGCGTCTTCGAGTAATCGGTGAACATACATAAAAAAAAGATGCCGACGAATTGAGAACCTCCTCCTTTTTTGAAGTCGGTTACTAAATTAAATTAAATAAAATTCTACTTATAGAACAAGAAAGGATTAAAAACTTACCCCTGAAAATTGGAAATAACATCCGTCGTATTGATTTTGCATATTTAGCCTACAGCTATATCGCAGGACTATAATAACGAGTCGATTGACACCTCATCATCATAATAAGCTCAATAGTTTAGGGCTTAGGCGATACTGATATAATGGGCGAAATAGGTAGATACAGTGCCACAAGTATAAGTTGGCGGTGGCCTTTTTAGGAACTAATTCGGTCATCCAATTTTTATACTCCATGGCCAGCTTGAAAATTCACTATTGGATCTCGTTGTGTGCTGTTGCGTTTATTGTGTAAATTAAAAATGTTTTTTTTTCCAAATTTAGTCTCATATTATGTTATAAGCAATGGCAACACTAATGTTGAGTACAGTGGCGCACAGCCGCGCCAAGTTATACTTGTCGCCCTGTACTTGAAATTGTCACAGAATGTATTTATTTCTATTGCGCGCTATAACAATATTATTATATTTAATTAGAAATTAAATTAAAAATTGGAGAGAATTGAAATTAAATTAAATAAATAAATAAATAAATAAATAAACTCCCCCATAATAAACTTTTGTTTGTGCTCGATCTTAATAATAATAATAAATGATTAATAACTTAATAAATCTTCTACGATGATACTACTTACTTATAGGTATTTACCTACTTGGCCGGTTTTTTTCATATATATCCGACGCATGCTCAGTTAAGATTACTTGAGTGTCATATAAATCCTAAGATTGACCAATCTATTGCAGATTAAATTAACTACGGCACACCACATAATAATTTATTATCGAAATAAGCAATGTAATTGTAACTATTTACATTCAATATTGCATCATTGTAACATTGTATTGAACGCATCACATCTGTATACGTAGTTTAATTTATTTACTAGTTATACATATTATTATACCTACGCTTAGAATTTCTGTGCGTCACATTTCGACACGCAACTAATAACAAACACATTGAAGTTTTATTTTTAGTCAATACAACGAAAAAAAAATATGTTTACTCTTAAAATATCTCACATAGGCACTAAGAGTCAAGTACCTACTTATCTATCTTCCCTTTATATGTTTGTGACCTACATGCGATAAACTTTATATATTTTATAACTGAGTGAACAAGACATCGTTTAAAATTAACGAGATGAGTTTGTGAAATCAGTAAAAATACTTAAGGGGGCTCAGTATGCGTGAACGAAGTTGCCGGCGCACGTGGGTAACCTGCTTGCTATTTCACCCAACATTGTGTGAGAAAGAGATAGACTCAGTGTAGCGAGTGCATGCGCGCATACTTCCGTGCTACCGTCCCGCTCCCGCTCCGTGTCGGGTGAGAGGCACGATAATTTTCACCGAAATCAAACGCGCGACAAGGGTTGAACAGTCTTTTGGGAAAAGTGTTTTTGAGAAAAAACTACTAAATGTATGTTTACAAAGTAAAGTTATTTGAACTGATGAATAAATAAACTATGTCTAATGATAATTTTTTTTGGAATTTTCATACTCCTAATGTTATTTATTTGCGCCAAAAGTTGTCATAAATTTAGTGTGAAAATGACGATCTTTCGAGGCTCGTAACTTTTTAGCGAATATTTTTTTCACTATTTTACATATCAATAAACCTAGATAATGACGAGGCAAATCGACATAATACTTAGTTTTGAGCGTACAATATCAAATAATGTAGTAATCACTCATCTACGTTTGTATGAAGAAGGTACTGGCTTGCGTCCCCTTAACGTCTCAATGAACCAACGAAAACGGTCAATGCACTCATAGAGTCATAAGTATTGTTTTATCAGGTAACAGGATTGGCTCATTTTTGCTCAGCTATTTTGTATCAGCAGGTATGCAGAGTGGAAATGCAGCCATTATTCTTGGCACTATTCCACGCGAAAATCATTTGTATAGTAACTAGGTAGATATAAGGTATAATGTTTTATATTTGGAACTTTTTTTTAAAAAATCGGCTAAGTGCGAGTCGGGCCTCGCTCTTTTAGGGTTCCGTTAAAAAAATTAAATTAAAAAATTTCCATCTACCCACCTACCCATTTTAATTTAATTTTTTTAATTAAATTTAATTTTTATTATTTGTTGTTATAGCGGCAATAGAAATACATAATATGTGAAAATTTCATCTGTCTATCTATTACGGTTTACGAGATATAGCCCTCTGACAGACGGACGGACGGACGGACGGACGGACGGACGGACAGCGTAGGCTTAGTAATAGGGTCCCGTTGGTACCCTTTGGGTACGGAACCCTAAAAAGTGCTGAAAGCATAAACCCACGCTTGTAACATTTTTCTGTAGGGTATGTATGTAGAGTATAGAATTATAGAATAGATTTTTTTTGAATCATCATCATCATCATCATCATTAGCAACCCATCAATAGCTGACTACTGAGCGAAGGTCTCCTCTCAGAGAAGGGTTATAGGCCACAGTCCACTACGCTGGCCCAATGCGAATTGGCGGATTTCACACACCTTCAAGAACATTATGAAGAACTCTCAGGTGTGCAGGTTTCCTCACGATGTTTTACTACACCGTTGAAGCAAGTGATATTTAATTGCTTAAACGCACTTGACTCCGAAAAGTCAGAGGTGTGTACCTGGGATCGAACCTGTGACCCCCCGAATAGGAGACCACAGTCCTTATCACTAGGCTATCACTGCTTATTTTTTTGAATACATATAACAAATTTTTCTTAATCGTCAAGTGATCCACCTATCTAATATCTACCTACTCGTAATAAAAATAGTTAGGTAAGTTACAAAATATTCCGATTTCGGACTGAAAATAGAGTGCGCTGATAAGTACCTACGAGTACCTAATCTCAAATTGTAACATGCATTACATACGTTCTTGGCGTGTGATTTGTAATTACTGGGGGCGTGACAGCAGCCAGGTGACATTAATTTTTTATTATTATGTGAGTACCTATATCTTTATCAAAATTGGTCATATCTGATAGCAGCTTCATAATATAGGCTACATAGCGGTTGATGCTTGCAAATTACAGACCTAGCGATGGCATACGTTCTTTTTAAACTTAGGGACCAATGTTAGTATTATTTCAATATTTTTTTGAATTGTCATACAATGACGTCCTTATGTTACATACCTTACTATTTTAAAGTTGACATAATGACATTGTATTATAATTATGTCAAAACATTCCAACTAATATTATAAATACTATCCTACTATCATATTTACTTCATACTAATATTATAAAATGTGAAACTTTGTGAGGATGGATGTATGGATGGATGTATGGATGGATGTTTGGATGGATGTATGGATGGATAGATGGATGTTTATTGCTCTTTCACGGCACAATGAATGAACCGATTTGGCTGGGAATGGAGAGATAGCTCATACCCAGGATCTACACATAGGATACATTTTATCCCGGAAAATTAGAGAGTTCCTGCGGGAATCAAAAAACGTTAATCCTCGCGGACGAAGTCGCATAATAGTGCTTTAAACGTTAATGGAAGCTCTCTGATATGTTAAAACCATAAACATAGTATTAGAACTATATTTTATCCTAATAATATTATTAGGATAATACATAGTTCCAACAGTAATCAAGTAATACTATAGAATAAATAAATTATAGTAACTTAAAGAATATTCTACTAATAAAATAAGAAGAACCGCTTTACAAAAATACAGCAAAATTACGTTTTACAGACTTTACAAACATTTTATGTTTGTTATTATAATAACTGTCCGTTGTACTATCTAACTAGGTTCAAATAGAAGTAATAAATCGTTTCGGATTACTAATATAACATTTCGATAACGCGTGTACCTAGGTAATCGTCAACTGTAATAAATAGCCTTTAATACTATATTCTGCCATGCGTCCACTACGTTGCCGTCGTGTGATTCGCTGTTATCGGGGGCGTGACAATACTTTATCACTTGTTTGTCGACGTAAAGCTCTCTAAACCTTGTTTCAAATGGACGTGGTGAGAATTGCCAACTTTATTTGCGGTCAAAAAATACGCCATCCATAGATTGTGAGGCCAAAGCGACAGCAGATGTTGACGTAGTTTTTGATGCCGCACCAATTTCACAATGGCGGCACGGTTCGATTTTGACCGCAAATAAAGCTGGTAATTTTTGGTAAACCTTGGTAAACCTACACATCAAAGCCGCCAGTTCTTCGGTTCGAATAAGCTATCTCCTAAATAGGTCTTGCGATATCCGCTCCCGTTGGTTTTAGGCCTTTCTACATCGTTATTAATTTGGAATAATTGGCACATTGGGTTTGCGCCAAGTTTATCAAACGTAAATTGTATGCATTTAATAATTACGTCTATGTCCACTATAGTCGCTCCAAAGCATCCAAAGTTTCTACAAACAGTCTCCCATACCCATAAGACTGGATAGTTTAAAAACCATTGATCTATAAATTTTATAAATCCTACATCGAGCATCAATAACCAAATGCCAAAGTTTGCCACCAAAAAGCAAGCAACCTGAGTTGCTTGAGACATGGGTATAATTTTGGTAAAAGTTAACGAACCCTTATTAATTGTACTTGAGTAAGCTGAATTTGGAATGCCCTTCTGGTCTCCGTTTTTCCTACTAACTATAACTTAGGTACCTTTAAGGAGAGGCCACACTGGCTACTTTTAGCGGCAGCAATAGCGCGCTTTTCCTGTCTAGCATTTTTATGACCTCTTGCGTCTGCTGCGCGTTTTTATGGCTTATTTTCATAAAATAGTTCAGGAGACAATTTTACATTATGACATATGACGTAAAAATGTCATATATATTATGACATATACATATATATGACATTTTTACGGTTGAACGTGCTTTATTTATATATTTATTTATGCTAGTTTAAAAAAAAACACCGGCCTATGAATCCATCGGAAGGGGCACTTAAGTGGACAATAGAATAAATCGTAGCTTAATAATACGTTAATCTCACCGCATTGTGTCGCGGTCAACGACTTTCCTACGTATCATTCATGATTTTAAACGCTCTATTAAAAGATCTATAAGTAGGTACTTTTGACAACAGCCTGTAACGTTTTCAAACATATTATCGCAGCATAGAATGTACATTTTTGGTATATTTACAAACTATAATTTCTAAGCAATTAATTGAATTTTTCAATTGTAAATGCCAAAGTAGGAGTCGAATCTACATTACCAAAAAATATTACAGACATAACGTAATGGAATCTTGGGCTCTTTTCGTAGCATTTCGTAGTAGGTATGCGACGACTTTTTCGATCCACTCGTGGCTAAAGTTTGGAGTCCCTACCTACTAGGTAGGTACATTCTAGATTTCTAGATGGTAAAATTAGGAATTGGTTCAAACAAAAATAAAATTTATTGACTGCAGCATTCGTATTGTAGTACAGCTTCTAGATATTATCAGTGGGTATGAAATTGATTGGTAACATAAATTAGGCTAAGATAACGACTTCATTGTAGATATAGTTGTATGATGAAATGTATGTTGAATAAAGTAGTATACTTATGTTACAATTTACTTGACGAGTTCGAGAAGTAAGAAGGTGAAACTGCAAAGTTACCAAGATGTCTTTTCAGATGATCCTTAGACTAGGCAGCCTGGTAAGGCGATTGCGATGCGACTGCGACGCCATAAATTAAGTTGCCATTGCAGTAGCTGTAAATTTATATATTTTTTAATTCAGATACTATCCATAAGTTTATAGGTAGTAGTTTTAGTAGGTTTAGGGCATCTTTCACCACTTGCTGATAAATGTGCCGGATAGCCTATCCACAACTTGTCTCACAGATCAAAGTTCTGTTTCACAAGTGTCCGTAGCAGATAAACTCTAAAAAATAACAATCTGATTTATCTGATAGATATTTATCTGTTTGATATAATATATCAGACACTTTAACAGATAGTGGTGAAATAGGCCTTTAATATTAACTATAGTCTACCGGAATCGCTTTCGCGTCTTGGCCGTACTAGTGTGATCCCGGTCTAAATAGGCTTATGAAAATTCTTAACTTATTAATTCATTTTGTTTATCATGTTCTAGGATACGATCATTCGACGCAGGTCAACTATAGATAAATAGTTTGACCTGATAAATAATTACATAAGCACATAATCTATTGACGCATAATAATATGTGCGTAAAGGCGTGCTATTTTTGTTTCCTTATCTTTCACTAAATATATGTGTGTCGCATCTAACTGTGGCACGCGACAGAGACGACGCGCGATCGCTTCACGCGACACTTGCACACTGCTGTGTACAATAATATATCTATTGTGGAGAGGATGTGAGGTACGACCCCCTGACGCCGCGAATCTTGACCCCACGTTTCCACGACTCCAACCCCTGGACTTCTTAAACCCATGTCCTTGACTCTACGATCTTCCCAAGCCCTGTTACCCACCGACCCCTAAGCCTTAAACTCAAGATAGAATAGGAAAAAATATTATTGAATGTTTATGGCATCTGGAAAGCACTGTGTTCGCAGACCCCACACTACGCGGAGCGACGACACCAGAAGTCTCACGGGGCCGCTGGATGCAGGTAGCGCAAGACCGAGACATGTGGAAGTTTATTCAAGAGACCTCTATGCAGCTGTGGATGTCTATTGGTTGATGAAAAAGTCTCCTCTTTTTCATCAACCAATAGACCCAAAAGAAAAAAGTATAGCATAAAAATATTTAGGTAATGTATCAGCTATCGTTCACACCCCTAGATAGACTTTGTATTATATTCTAGAGTTTAGCCTGTAGCGTAGGTACAATTAACTGGAACACAGTGTAAAGTACACATAATCACGGAATCAAATAGATAACCTAATCTATAAAGGGCGTTTACGCACGTTAAGGTCATTGTATGTTACACAGTTACATACCTACACTCCATCCTACTTGATGTGAATCGAACATATCAAAGACTAGAAGCCTCCTTGACGCAGTGGTTAGTCTTATAAATGGGAGGTCTAGGGTTAGTTCCCGGTAGAGGCAATTTGGGAGTTTATAATTTCTGAATTTTGCCTCTGGTCTGGTGGGAGGTTTGCAGTGGCAAAAATTGAATAGAGGTATGGGTTTTATTAAACTGCTATACAAGTTCCACGTTATAGTAGGTAATATGTGGGTATTTATCCTTAATTTGCAATCAGCCCCCCGATTGTCTAAATATTGCTTGTAAAAATATTCCTTGATTGTATTGATTTAAAGTCACAAATTCAGTACAGATTTTATTTTTACTTTACTTTTTACCGATTTTAACTTGGAGCGTTAAGGACCGTATCGTACATACCTAAACGTATAAGAAAGGATACACGAAATTGAGCTCTAATTCAATGCTGTTATGGTTTATTTTAGTTTGACGCTAATGCCATCAAATGAATTCGATTTTGATCGGCAACTTTTAGACAATCGGGGGGGCAGTTTGTAGGGCAATGAAAAAGTACTCGTAAAATAATTTAATTTATTTTATTTCTTTTAAATCACAACAAATACCTTAATACCTTAATACATAAAAAAATACTGAATACTTAATACTTGTACAAGCTAAGATTTTCTCTATGTATAAAACTACCCTATTGGAATGCAGCATTATTTTGTATGTAGGTATTCTAAATAACTCGCACTAAGTATCATAATTGTTTAAATACAACAGTGATAACATACAACAGGAAAATTCTTAATTAACAAGTTTCAATAAATTAAACATAAAAGAAATTACAGCGCCAGCTAGTGAAAAATTATGGAAATGACCATGCAAAAATCGTCTCCACCTACCAACAGATTTCAAACGTGTATCAGTTATTACATCACGGTAACCTGATGATTATGCAAATCGAGTTAGAATTATTTTTTATTCATTTTTCAGTAGTGTTTTGGATAAGTAAATTACAACCAAATATAAAAAGAACATACAGGAGCATTAACCAACCAGAAAAAAGCTATTGTAAGATGCAGAAGCGTTTCTGAGACGAAGAGAGAGAAAAAACCGCGCCGCGCGCTGCCCGCGCTCCCCCTGACCACCTCCGGGCGAACCCTAGCGTCGCCTGTCGCCTGCGTCGCGCGCGCGTACTTCAGCGTGCACTACTTCTTTCGTATTTAAAAAAACCCCAAACATTTTTGGATTCAAAATGGCTATAAGTCTTTTTATGGGACGTTACAATAATATTAAAAATAGTGCCACGTCTGTTGGGGGTGGGGCCAGTGCCCGTACAATTTTTTGCATAGTCCTTTTAGCTTAAGTATGACGTACAGAGCGGATCTTTTAACACGTGGTCAAAGTCGCAACGAAAAACGGGATCTATAGTAACATCACTTTACAGGATGTTGTACATTTTACTGTTATGTTAACACCAGTTAACACACACACTCCCCCTTCAATGTTATCCAGCTGCCAATAGATACCTACTTGTCGTATTGTAGAACGGTGAACTAAACGGGTCTGCCCGCGAAATACAAATTTAATTTGGTTTTTCGCAATTTGTAAACTAATACGACAAAGTAGGCTAATGGCATTCTGATTGCGCCAGTAGAATTATCATCTTCACAGGTTTACATAAAAATCTTTACTTGAAAGTGACCAGATTAAGAAATTAATCAAAATACTGAGTTGGACGTGAGTTACTCACAAATTAGTCGATATTTTGATTAATTTCTTAAGCTGGACACTTTCAAGTAAAGATTTTTATATAAACCTGTGAAGATGATACTGCCATTGTCACAATTAGAATGCCATAAGCCTACTTTGTCGTATTAGTTTACAAATTGCGAAAAACCAAATTAAATTTGAATTTCGCGGGCAGAACTGTGTCTTCCACCTTAAGAAATTAATTCGAGTATCGAGTTTGACGTGAGCTTCTCACAAATTAGTTGATATTCTGACTAATTTCTTAAACTGGACACTTTCAAGTAAAGATTTTTATATAAACCTGTGAAGATGATACTAACTGGCGCAATTAGAATGCCATAAGCCTACTTTGTCGTATTAGTTTACAAATTGTGAAAAACCAAATTAAATTTGCATTTTGCGGGCAGACCCGTTTAGTTCGCCTTAACTAGTAATAGTAAAGCTAATAAAAGGAAGAACTATAAAGAAAATTTTCTAGAAAAAGGAATTTCAGTTACAAAAGTAGGGGTAGACATTTAAAAAAATCTATCTTACTAACTAGGCAGATATCTCTATTCTTGTCATATCACAGTACAACAATTTAAATCTCTCCGAAAATCATCCGAAAATAAATTTTATTTCACTCAGTCAAAATATTGTGAAAACTAATGGTCGATTGCAGAAAAGCTGCATCAGTCGTGTAATGTAGAACACTCTCAATTGTGGTGATTGGCTAAATTTACAACCTTTTTGCTGCTACAATGCATTTTAACCAATAGCGAAAGAGTGCCAGCCAATCAGAGGTGACTGCGATCACACTGTAGCTATCATCTTTAGAAAATCGCTAAAAGGGTCATCGGGACAGAACAGGCCGCGGCAACATTTCCGGGGGGGCAGCCTCCCAAGACGCAGGCGCTCCGTACTTCTTAGGCTTCAACACGAAGATAAACTGGAATTGATAATTACAACAATTCATATTATCAAGATCTTTTATAAAATACTAGATGACCCAGCGAACTTTGTACCGCCAGCAAAAATATTTAGGAGTGGGTCACCCTTCTCATTTAGGGGGATGATGGCCGATTCTCAGACCTACCCGATATGCACACAAAATTTCATAAAAATCGGTCCAGCCGTTTCGGGGGAGTTTGGTAACATACACCGCGACATGAGAATTTTATATATTAGATGACATTGACATTACATATTAAAATCTATATCAAAGACAAGTGTGAATTGAAAAACGTCACCCCGAGATAATAGATTTATGATAGGAAGTTGCTACGCTCCCACCGTAGCGACTACTTAAACTATGCACCCCGAACTTTAAAACAATGTTATGTTAACTTTAATTTCGATTGTATTACCTCTACGTCAATAGGTCGTTGTAGCTAGGTGCCTCTACGACGCCTCTACGTCAGTAGTCTCTACACTGTAGTACCTAGGTACCTCTACGACTTTTTTTGCGTAGAACCATCCGAATAAACAAAAATGCAATAGCATTTTTTTCATGCATTTTTGTTTACGGTTCTAAGCCCGATTTCAATCTATACGTTTCAGATTTCAGTAGAAGTTGTTTGTTTGCACGTCGCCGGTCTCTTTACTCCTAAATAAAACCACGTACCACGCGCCGATCAGCACTCGCTGCATAACACTCACCACAACAGCGCCATACAGCGCGCCGACAGCGAAGCCGACGGCCACGTCGCTCCAGTGGTGCATGTGGTCCACCACGCGCGACAGCCCCACGTACCACGCGCCGATCAGCACTCGCTGCATAACACTCACCACAACAGCGCCATACAGCGCGCCGACAGCGAAGCCAACGGCCACGTCGCTCCAGTGGTGCATGTGGTCCACCACGCGCGACAGCCCCACGTACCACGCGCCGATCAGCACTCGCTGCATAACACTCACCACAACAGCGCCATACAGCGCGCCGACAGCGAAGCCGACGGCCACGTCGCTCCAGTGGTGCATGTGGTCCACCACGCGCGACAGCCCCACGTACCACGCGCCGATCAGCACTCGCTGCATAACACTCACCACAACAGCGCCATACAGCGCGCCGACAGCGAAGCCGACGGCCACGTCGCTCCAGTGGTGCATGTGGTCCACCACGCGCGACAGCCCCACGTACCACGCGCCGATCAGCACTCGCTGCATAACACTCACCACAACAGCGCCATACAGCGCGCCGACAGCGAAGCCGACGGCCACGTCGCTCCAGTGGTGCATGTGGTCCACCACGCGCGACAGCCCCACGTACCACGCGCCGATCAGCACTCGCTGCATAACACTCACCACAACAGCGCCATACAGCGCGCCGACAGCGAAGCCGACGGCCACGTCGCTCCAGTGGTGCATGTGGTCCACCACGCGCGACAGCCCCACGTACCACGCGCCGATCAGCACTCGCTGCATAACACTCACCACAACAGCGCCATACAGCGCGCCGACAGCGAAGCCGACGGCCACGTCGCTCCAGTGGTGCATGTGGTCCACCACGCGCGACAGCCCCACGTACCACGCGCCGATCAGCACTCGCTGCATAACACTCACCACAACAGCGCCATACAGCGCGCCGACAGCGAAGCCGACGGCCACGTCGCTCCAGTGGTGCATGTGGTCCACCACGCGCGACAGCCCCACGTACCACGCGCCGATCAGCACTCGCTGCATAACACTCACCACAACAGCGCCATACAGCGCGCCGACAGCGAAGCCGACGGCCACGTCGCTCCAGTGGTGCATGTGGTCCACCACGCGCGACAGCCCCACGTACCACGCGCCGATCAGCACTCGCTGCATAACACTCACCACAACAGCGCCATACAGCGCGCCGACAGCGAAGCCGACGGCCACGTCGCTCCAGTGGTGCATGTGGTCCACCACGCGCGACAGCCCCACGTACCACGCGCCGATCAGCACTCGCTGCATAACACTCACCACAACAGCGCCATACAGCGCGCCGACAGCGAAGCCGACGGCCACGTCGCTCCAGTGGTGCATGTGGTCCACCACGCGCGACAGCCCCACGTACCACGCGCCGATCAGCGCTGCAAACTGTACGCCGTGACGTAGGAGCTTCGAGCCGCGCCATTTGCCTTTCACTTGGATGTAGAACTGAAATGTAGCATGAATATCGACCTCAAAACCCTTGTTTCAAACATAAGGTCTTCTTAATCTATTTTGCTGACCCAACACACACTGCCATTAGACAGAACAGGTCTGATGGTGAAAACTTATCTAAGGTTTAAAAGACGAGTACCTTTAAAACCTGCCTTGTTTAAGGGAACCATGACCTTTGCTTAATTCCCAGCCGACACTACTAAAACTTTTAGTAAAGGTGCGAACTGAAATCTTAAAGGTCGCAGATGTGGTCCCTACTCATTGCATTATTGTGTTACCCACTCCTAACACAAGCTTTTTGCTTATTTGGAGGGTAGTGGAGAATATTAAACAAGTTCAGCTTGGCTAATATTCCTTTTTTTAACTTACAATGAAGAACACGGCGCTGTACATAGCAAAGCTGGAGTGTGCGCTGGGGAAGGATAGCCGCATGTCCTTAAGGCGGGCCGCGTCCGCGCTCGGTCCAGTGCACGAGAAGTCTTGAATGTAGCCAAGAGTGTTGAGCGTGGATGACTCGTTTGCTACTGGTCGACATACCTGGAATTTGAAAATTTACTAAGAGTATCTGATCCACACTAGTCGAAATATACCTACGCATTAAAACATTTCTTTTTTACATATTAGCCAAGCTTAACCAATATTTTCCTTTCCCCTTCAAATAAGAGGAAAACTTGTGTAAGAGTGACATTGACTAAGAAAAAACTAGGTACAATGGTGGAGGTTCGAACCAGTCCACTCTCAATAACCCTACGGTAGACGTTCTGTTGTTGAGACTTCAAAAACATGTAGTCCTTAAAGTTTTAGATCTGTGTCGATTGGGAATTATGCAGGTTCCCTTAAGCGATATAGCCCCCCCCCCCCAAACTTCTTTGGTTTTTCACTCAAAACTCGAACGCACAGAAGGAAGACAGACGTACTGGGCGAAACTATGAGGGTTCATTGTTGTTTTACTGCGGTGCCCCTCAAAGCGGAACTTCATCATCATCATTAGCCACCCATCAACGGCTCACTACTGAGCGCAGGTCTCCTCTCAGAGAAGGGTTATAGGCCATAGTCCACCACGCTAGCCCAATGCGAATTGGCGGACTTCACACACCTTCAAGAACATTATGAAGAACTCTCAGGTGTGCAGGTTTCCTCACGATGTTTTCCTTCACCGTTGAAGCAAGTGATATTTAATTTCTTAAACGCACTTGACTCCGAAAAGTCACAGGTGCGTACCCGGGATCGAACCTGCGACCCCCCGAATAGGAGACCACAGTCCTAACCACGAGGCTATCACTGCTTAAGCGGAACTTACATCAAAGAAATGCGGCCTCAATCTCCCGATGATGTACTTGGCCGAGTTGACCGTCAGCTGCTGGCACGCCGCGCCGAACGTGAACACGCCGACGGCCGCGTAGCTCTCCCACGCCCAGCCGGGGACCAGGCTCCCGAACAGGAACTTGTCCCCGACGCCCTGCCCTTGCTTGTTCCGTACTAACTCCACTATTATTATCTGAAAGGAGATAATTAGAATGCTTTCAGCTGGCAATGTTAAAAATAAATTCTTTCTTCTTCTTTTTCAACTGATAGACATCCACTGCTGGAGTCTTTTGCAAGAACTTCCCTAACTGCTTTCTGCGACTCGTCTGATGTCGTCGGTCCACCTAGTAAAAATCTGCCAACACTGTGCTTTTCAGTGTGGGGTTATTGGCAACACAACAATATGATTGTATCTTTCATTCAACTGTTCATTTAGCTATTCGTTCAACGAAGTAATATGCACGTACTGTGCAATAAAAATTTTCTGTGCCACAAAAAATGTTTTATCTTGTAACCAATTTTCCCACAGGGTCACCATTTCAGCATCAACCCCAACGACTGTCGAACTGATAAAATTGTTGGGGTCGAATTATGCGCCCCAGCCTTTTCCATTTCCACTCCAGCTTCGCGACTTTGTAACTTCAAACTGTCGGTAACTTTGGTTCTCCTACGGAAAATTAGGTATTAATGATTATTTCCTCAATAAATCCCTCAGTGCCTGAAGACTAAAGTCTTCGAACAGTGCGTGTTGCCAGTGATGACTTACGGATCCGAGACATGGTCGCTAACTATGGGCCTCATAAGAAGGCTCAGGGTCACCCAGTGAGCGATGAGAGCTATGCTCGGTATATCCCTGCGAGATCAAATCAGAAATGAGGCTCACCGATATAGCTCAGCGTGTCGCGAAACCGAAGTGGAAATGGGCGGGGCACATAGTTCGAAGAGCTGATGGTCGTTGGGGTCCCAAGGTGTTGGGAGTGGCGACCCCGCACCGGGAAACGCAGTGTTAGCAGAACCCCCATCAGGTGGACCGACGACATCAAACGAGTCGCAGGGAGCCGCTGGATTCAAGCGGCGCAAGACCGATACCTGTGGAAGTCCATGCAGGAGACCTTTGTCCACCAGTGGACGTCTAAAGGTTGATAAAGAAGAAGAAGAAGATTATTTCCTATCGATTATTATTAAATAGAGGTTCTTCCAGAACTCAAGATGGCTGCTGGATCTGACCGCTAGATCGGTTAAGACGAAGACGACGAGGTACATACCATCACAACATTGAGAGCGAAGCCGAGGCCTGCCAGCAGGCCTTCAGATATTTGCTGCTGCTTGTAGGGTAGCATGAGGGACTCGTCATACGGGAAGTAGCCCCGGTGGTAGGGCTCCGCTACCAGGTATATTACAAGCAGAGGTATTGACACTGAAAGATGAATAAACAAACTTTTTAAATCTTCATCTCATCGTCATTTTATCTATGGTTGTTGGTTGGTTGGTTTATATTTACATAATTTATTTTGATTTATATAAGTGTACTAGCTGATGCTTGTACTTGTGCTCGCGAAGATGTGTACGACTTCGTGCGCGTGGATCTAGTTTTTAAATTCCCTCGGGAACTCTTTGGTTTTCCGGGGAAAAAGTCTATGTCACTCTCCAGGTCCTCAACTATACTCATGCAAAACATCAAGTCAATCCGTTGCTCTGAGGCGGTGTGACTGAAGGACAAACCAACAAACAAACACACTTTCGCATTTATAATATTAGTAAGGATAAGCCCTCGCAGTGTTGGCAAACGCTCCGCTCCCCACTAGGTAGACCGATGACATCAGACAGGTCGCAAGGACCCAAAGGATACAAGCGGTAAAAGACCGAGATAAGTGAAAGTATATGAAAGAGACCTATGCCCAGCACTGGACGTCTTTTGGTTGATAAATAAGAAGATAAGCTGTTGGTTTACTATGGCACGTAGGGAACGTGACACCAATCATAGCACACCTTTCTTTCCACATGATAAACCTTGTAAATCATTTCAACAAACTTGTAATAACATTAATCAGCGATATTCTCACGTAGAGTTACTTAAGTTCATAGTCTAAATACCCCACTCTTCATCATGTAATTTTATTAGTAGGTATATACGATATGTATTTATTTATTTGTTTATTTGCAAGAAACATTGTACATAAATAGACCAATACGACCAATACGACCAATGTACAAATGTAAATATATGCCACATGCCACTACCATTAGCTACTCACAAGTCTGTGTTTCACTACCTCGTTCCTCCGACGTCTCTACTGCAAGAACACGCGGTTATACTGCAACCACGGTATACCGTATTTAACGCAACAGTGGTCACCCCGACGTGATCAGTCCCCCGGCCGACATGATCATAACCAACGTGTCCAACGAATCAACGATCGGCCAACAACATCAAGACTTCAAAATCATCATTGTCACTTCCTTTTCGTCTCAACATGGCTCGTCAAACGCCTATAAAAGGGTTCGGCGCTGGCAACACTTCAGACGAACAACTCAACACTGGCACAGACTTAGTGGCATCAGTCACAGTAGCAGAGAGAATTCCACAATTTTGGACCGACTCACCGCGTCTTTGGTTCTCTCAATTTGAAGCTATTGTGGTCCCGCAGAAACAAGGGGACGAGTACAAATTCAACGCCGTCGTATCAAAGCTGCTTAATGACGTCATCCACCAAGTCAGCGACATTTTAACAAATCCGCCTTCAGAAAACAAATGTCAATGCCACTCTATACTCACAAGTCTGAATTTCTTTACCTCGTGCCTACGCCATCTCTCTCTATAAGAACACGTAGTTATACTGCAACCGCGGTATAACGCAACATTCACCAAATTTTAAACAATCTCAACCCATCGCGGCTCTACAGGGTATCGTCTCAGAATGAGGTTTTAAGCAATTACAATATCACTTGCTAGTGCTGCTTTAACGGTGAAGTAAAACATCGTGAGGAAAAATGCATGCCAGAGAGTTCTCCATAATATTCTCGACGGTATGTCTAGCGTGGTGGACTATGGCCTAAAGCCTTCTCATTCGGGAGGACACCTAGCCTAGTAGGCTGGCGATAAATTAGGACCTGGATAGTGACATAGTATCCCAGTAAAACAAAGGGTTCTCGCGGGATTTTTGATAAACCCATACGGCCTATCGTGTTGCGGGTAAAAACTGTTACTAGTTTTTTAATAATATCGTGTACATAGAGCAGTAAATGTAGATAAATATTTATACTAATCAATTTAAATCTACTCGATTATCTCGCTACTTGATACTCTTGATAGTGCTCGAGCCAATGCGATCATTTTATTGCTATTAATAAATAATTAAGATTTGAGTCACTAGTAACACCTATCTAGTAATAAGCCAATTACTGTTTTTCTAAGAACGACATGAAAATAAACTACTTTTATTAATTCATGTGTAAATATACATTTTACTGTAGAGTAGTTGATGATGATGATGATTAACAAAAAAGTGTGTGTGTCAGCTCCGACGCACGACTGGAGTTTACTACTTAAAACGTCGTACTCGTAATGCATTCGCGGCGCCGCTCCGACCCGATCGGTACGCGCTCGGCTTCCCAAAGCGAAAGCGCTTTCGCATTCGACAACTCAAGCGAAAACCAACCTTATTTACTCAACTTTAGGGTAGAAATTTGCATCGTTGTGAAAAACGTAACAAGGGCATTCGACAACTCAAGCGAAAACCAACCTTATTTACTCAACGTTAGGGTAGAAATTTGCATAGTTGTGAAAAACGTAACGAGGTCATTCAAAACAGATTTCACTGCTCAAATTTTTCTCATACCGGGCGCCTAAAATCGATTCTAAAGGAGTAAACTCCAAAAATTTGTACACGTACATAGTAGTTAGGTAGGTTAATTTGTTTCATTTTTTTTCATAATATAAAATTCACGTAAGTAGAGCACTTTAGCCGGTAGGTAAATAGTGTTTTTTATCTCAACAGAATCCAAGTGACCTGGATGCTGCAATTACACGGTATTGTACCACTTCCGTATTTGTCGAAGCTGAGGTCATTTGCTATAGTTACTTAGTTAAGAGGTACGACGTATTGTTAAGGTTTCAATGCAATAGATACCTACCTAAGTAAAACCATGGTTACTAAGCCATAAGTAACTCGAAAACAATGAGTCTTATATTTAAACCAGTGGCGGTATTCTCTAAAAGCCCGCTATTGGTTTAAATGCATTGATGCGGCAAAAACGTCATAAATTCAGCCAATCAATTGTCATTGCGGTAGTTCACTGTTGACATCATTTTAACAGAATCGACAAAACTATCGGCCAATAAGAGGTGATTGTGATCGTCAGACTGTAGTAATAATTTTTAGTCAATTCCGTAACCTGTCTTTTAAAAAGTTACTCTGTGCCCGTAACTTCTCCTTGACTTTTGACACTACTCGACTCTGACACTGACAGATCAAGACATTACCCTTGCCGCGCTACGGTCCCCATGGAATTATTATGTACTATCGTTCGGCCGTTCAGAGAATGCGTTCCTGACACCTATCAAAAAAATATTGTTTACCAAGTTATTTGACACTCAGTTTGGCACAAAATTATAACATTAATTGATTATTGATATAATAATGTTGTTTTAATGCTCATACGTACAATAATAATTCCATGACGGTCTCCTACTTAGTTATAGAGGTCAGTGCGCCATTTGTAATTATAATATTAGTTCCAGAGACACTCGTATGTCAAATGTAGCGCTTCAAATGGATCTGTAATTTTATTGGACTGTCATTTGTATAGGGACAGCCTTGAGTCAATCCAGTGTTAATCATAGATTAATTATACAGATCAGTGGGCCTACCCCACCCTATTTGCTGCAAATAAATGTGCGTATACCTAACTTACATTTTTAGGGTTCCGTACCCTAAGGGTGCCAACGGGACCCTATTACTAAGCCTCCGCTGTCCGTCCGTCCGTCTGTCAGCGGCCTGTATCTCGTAATCCGTAATAGATAGACAGTTGCAATTTTCACATATTTTGTATTTCTATTGCCGCTATAACGACTAATAAAAAAAAATTAGGTAAATTAAAAAAAAAATTAAAATATTTCCATGGGTACATGGAAATATTTTAATTTAATTTTTTTAACGGAACCCTAAAAGAGCGAGGCCCGACTCGCACTTGGCCGATTTTTATAGTTCCTGTGATAAAAAAATGAAAAATACGTATTTCTATTTTACTTCCATTAGTACCCATTCATAAATAATTATTATTAAGAGGGCAGTGATTAGCAGTAATAATAAACTAACCAAGGATTTTAAACATAGCTAAAAAATATTATTATAAAATACTATGTACAGTACCCGGCGATATATATTGCACATCGGTCTTTGGAATAAAACGCTAGGTATTCTATTCTATTCACAGTTCGACTGCATTTTTTTTATATATGCTACGTGATGTGCTCGCCGATTGTGAAGAGATTTCAGTAATTACTACGTGAATTTCTGGCTAGCTTTCCTTGCAATAGAATAGAAATAGCGTTTTATTCCAAAGGCCGATGTGCAATATATATCGCTGGGTACCTACTGTAAGTGCTGTCAAAATCAGCAATGTATTTTTTTACTATCATCAAAATGACAGTTTCATAAGTCAAACTGGACTATATTATAAATATCCAAAAAAAAATTTGAACGGAAGTTAGGTATTTTTACCTAAACTCTTTTATGCTTAATATCTCAGTTCGACAAAATGCTCGGTCAAAACTTTCTTCACCTGAAACATCCATGTAAAGTCTAGAAACAAAATATAAAATATCCAAAATATACTCCTAGTTGAAACCACCAAATTTTGAAAAATAAGTTTTTTTAATGTAACTTGCAGCGAAAAATTGCTCTGTGATTTTTTTTCACTGGAATGTCCTTTTATAGCCGTTTTGTACCTACAACTTGAAAATCCAAACAATATACCAAGAGACTATATTTTTTTCAAAAACTACCCTTTTACTCAAAGTGCAAAATTTCTCCATCCATTTTTTTAATATATATGATTACAATTATTTTTTTTGTATCAAGTATCAAAATATCCAAAAAAATAATCAAGCGCATTAAAAACTATAAAAATTTTAGAAAGAAATATTTTATATTTAATCCATCAAGGGAAGCAGGAGCGTGGTGAGTTGACGTAATGGTCCGGGAGCCAGTGACAGATTTTCATGACCAAGTCCCTCCCAATTAAAACTTCGTGAAATGCATTAGGGATTTATATTATGAATATTCGCGACCGTCAGCTGCGACTCCGTGGGTGGGGCGGGCAGTGGCAGCCTCCAACGCATGGAGAAAAAAAAAGTTTTTTAGTCATTTCCTCCCATTTGAAAATTTGACAGATTATAATTTACCTAATATTTTGAAGGAAAATTAAAGTCAGCTGACCATAACATGGTGGACCATGTTATGGTCAGCTGACTTTATTTCTTTTCTATATATCTGATATCTGAGTCGCAGCTGACGGTCGCGAATATTCATAATATAAATCCCTAATGCGTTTCACGAAGTTTCGCTCGAGAGGAAATAATTGACCGAATTTGTACCTGGCTCCCGGACTATAACGAGACTTCATCTATTCAGTGACGAGACTGACATTAGTATCTGCCTTTTGTGACGCGAGCCAGTACTCGATAATCGAATGTGTCGTTGAGCCGACAATTTTCAATCAAAAACTTTTGGCAACTACAGTGACTGTGTCGGTCAAATGGTTCTGAACCATATTGTCATGGTATTAAAGCGAAAAATCGCACACAGATCTAAAACTAGTTTAAATGCTGAGACAAAAACTGCTTTAAGAGTGTATAATAATTTGCAATTTTGTATTTTAAGTAACTTGTAATTAGGTAAAAAATAGTACGTCGTCAAAAGTACGTCGCGCGTCTATCACTCTATTTCTCACTCACGAGAAAACGATAATTTGCCATCCCGCTCGAAAAGGGGCACAAAATCCATATCATAGCGACATTACTGCACAATTTTAAGGGCGCTAATGCAAATCCGTTAAACTATTGGAGTTTTCGGATCATTTTGTAACTAATTCGAACAAAATACAATGGAACTAAAAACTACTACACACAGAGATTGGTCCTTTATCTCCAATTTTTGGTTTTGGTTTGGTGAAAAATCTTTCTTTTTAGTACTATAAAAATGATTTTTCGTCACCTCTTCACACCGAAAATTGATGATTTAGGAGCGAGTTTAGTTAGGTTTAGGTACATTTTTTCTGCATAACATACCAATTTTGAAAAGAGCTGACTTTCTTGCCGGCTCTTCTCAGCAGAATCTACTTTCCGAACCAGTGGTAGAATCACGACGTGCCATAAGAGCCACAGGTTGGCCTACGTGAAATAAATTTGAATTTGAAAGAAATGGATATTATTATTTTATAAGTTGTTATGGCTATTTTTAACTGACTCAAAAAAAAGGAGCAGGTTATCAATTCGACGTTTTTTTTGTGCCGATGTTACTCCATAACAAGGAGTGAGCAGGAGCGTGATGACGTCACAAGACCCGACTTTGCTCACGGCGACGTGAGCCTGTAGATAGTCCATAGAGCCTTTTTAACATACATACTTAACAAGATCGCGCCATAAAAGGTAAAAAAAAATTTATACTTTGTTTATAATAATTATTTTACTTTACAACATTACTTGGATTTTTCAGTTTTTGTTCAAGTATAAAAAATTATTATAAACAAAGTATAAATATTTTTTTAACTTTTATGGCGCGATCTTGTTAAATATTTATGTAAAAAAGGCTCTACGAAGCTAAAATTTTTTACGACAATTATTTAAACATTTTTTTCACTTACAATTAAGACGGAAGTTCGAGAAAATTTTGTTAGTTAACAGTTGTTTAACTTGTTGAAAAATTAACTTTAAGTAAAATTTCCAACGAGAATAAATTATTTATAGTGTTCAAAACACACCATAATTTTTTCAAATTTTTAAAAAATATTCAATACCATAAATAAATTAATTAATGTGCCGTACTCGCTTTTGACGCCGCGCGCGCAACCTAAAAATGTCGCGCGCAGACCTATTTTCAGCGTTAAATTAAAATTATAAATAATGGAGATAGAGTTCCGTGAGTTCGGAGTTTTTTATTGAAAATTTCCTCTTCTTTTAGAATCTTTTTTTGAAATTTCTTAAATATTAATAGTTTATGAAATATTGGCAAAAAACAAAATGCCATTTTTTTTCATCTTTAATTGTTTATAACTTTTGCAATTTTTTATGTGCTAATACACTCTTTTGGAACATTTTTCTAGGCATCATTCCGGATCCAATGAGCTATCGCACATAATTTTAAGACCAGTATCTCTATTTTGTACCATTTTGAACTTGTCAACTAGACTATTAGAGCCACTTTATGAGCAAGTGTGTTAAAAAAAGTTTTTAGTTTCTACACATTATGTTGACATTGGGCGTGTTTTTATGCTCGCCCGACTTCAGAATGAGGCATTAGAATTGAAAAGTTGGATCCAGAAATTATTGGGGAACCATCTCGAGAATTTTTTCTAGCAAGTGAAATAAAAATTATCCAAATCGGTTCAGAAATCTCGAAGAAACCGTTGTACATACAACACACGGTGTTTTAGGATCCCTAAAAAGTGTCATGCTCTTTTTATTTATTGTATTGTATTCATTCATAATACACGAATTTATCTATCTATCTTCTTCTATATAAATAAAAATGAATGTTGGTAAGCGCATAACTCAAAAATGGACGAACCAATTCGGTTAATTTATTTTTTTGTATGTTCCTTAAGTTCCACGGAAGGTTTTAATACAAAAAAAAAAAAACAAAAAACTAAATTCACGCGGACGAAGTCGCGGGCATCAGCTAGTCTATATAAATAAAAATGAATGTTGGTAAGCGCATAACTCAAAAATGGATGGACCAATTCGGTTAATTTATTTTTTTGTATGTTCCTAAGTTCCACGGAAGGTTTTAATACAAAAAAAAAACAAAAAACTAAATTCACGCGGACGAAGTCGCGGGCATCAGCTAGTCTTGAATAAAAACAGTATGTCACTTTTTTAGGGATCCTAAAATACCGTGCATAAGTTAAAAAAATAAGTGCTGAATTGAGAGCCACTTCCTTTTTGGAAGTCGGTTAAAAAGGTTTTGGTAACAAAGTAATCAATGAAGCTTTTGCCAAAAAACAATTGTTTTTAAGCATTATAGAGCGTCATAATTTTTTATACTTTTTCAAAATAAAGATGTTATTTTTTGGTTGTTTGAAGCAGATACATATTATTTTATTTTCAGTGAAGGAAATGAATATTAGTTAATATAAGCTGTTATGGCAATTTTATGTTGTTTTTGTTTAAATTTTCCCAAAATAAACTAATTCGGAGAAACAAATTATGCTTAAGGGCCCTTAATTAAACTATTGAAATAGCTCATTAATTATCTGGAAGCTAAGTCGCTACAATTAGTGGTTGTATAAATAAATTAATGTTGAGGTACACATTTATGTTTATTATTTAGCATCGTCACAGACTTTATAATACTGTGGCATCGTAGAAGTCATGTAGTAATATATTATTTGTGAAGTCGCTTCGCTCGCGCACGCTAAACTATACCCAATGATTCAAGCATTAAGGTACATTATCGCGAAAACGCAGTTTAGATTTCAAAAACTCTGTTTCAATATCGATGTTCTTCGTGATATTTTTTTTGGATATTTAGGATAAGTGTGTAAATGTGACTACCTACTATGTTAAAAAAAAGAAATTGGATAGAGAAATTTTTCATTCCGAGTTATAAACAATTTTCAGTTGAAGTAAGATAAATAGATTTTGGTATGGATTTTTTTTTGGATTTTCTTACACGTTATGCTAAATTACATTTTAAGGACATTTGAAAATAAAAAATTGACTGAGCAATTTTCTGGTCGAAATTACGGACAAAAAAAGGAAACCTCTTTAAAAAATGACAGTTCCGTTTGAAAAAAGTTTTGGATTTTTATCAAGTACCTCTTATTAAGGCTAATAATTAGTTTGGTAAAAAAAAATTGGACGGAGAAATTATTCTTTTCAAAATATTAAGCTATTTGTACTTTTAGGTATAAATACCCAACTTCCGCATGGATTTTTTTTTGGATATTTTTGTGTAAATTTTGGATCATCCCATACTACAACCCTGCCAAGTTTCATCGACTGAGGATTTGATGCGGGGGTCTCCATACAACAAACCGCCCCATTGCCTAGTCTATAATTGTGATATTGTCCGAGCTGGCAACCTCGCAATACGTTCTAGGTATATCGTATACGAAAATAGACACTATTTCCATTCATGTTAGAACGATATCGCTGTGAAAAAAATACAAACACTTCCGAATATTCTATTGTAGGTACTTGCATACGCCATCTATTAGCGTTTTCATAACTGCAACGACAACAAAAGAACGTCATCTATCGGGGCTCGATCAAACTGTTCCCTAGAGCGCCATCTAATTGTAATCATATTAACTGTTATGAAGCTGCTCGCTACAACAGCGCCATTAATTCCCGTTTTAGCCATCGGGTGGTCCACCCGAGCAATTTAACAGTGTGTCGTTTCTTTGTTCCTGATGGAGTATCTGTACGTCAGTATTATAAAGTCTGTGCCTAAAGCATGCCATAAGCTAAGCACAATAATATTTAATACCTAATGAAAGATATTATGATAATCAAAAATATCAGGTACTTACCACATGCTAATACAAAGACGTCCAGTATAATCTTGAGTAACAATTTGTCAAAAGCCATCTTACTTTATGAACTGATTCACCGTTTTTTGCGCAGGACTTTCATTTAGTCACCAAACCAGTTTAGGCCAACGTCCAAAACCGTTAAAAAATATAAAAGAACGACTTGGAATAAATTTCTTATTCGGTCAAATTGAATATGACCGTTTCGCTAGCACATTGAAATCTCAATGATAAAATCGCTGATAAAAAAGGCAATCTCTAAGTGGGGTAACCATTAGTCATTCGTGCCGTCATTTATTATTAAAAAGTCCCGGGTTTGCCTCTAAATATACCGGTAATTTAAGGATTAATCTGATATTTATACAGTAAATTTCATTTAAGTAACGTTATTTAAACTTCACAAGCGAATTTACTATTTGCAAGAGACAAACTAATGTGGGTGCTTGATAAACTTAGCCAGCTGTGCGGAAATTATGAGTTTTATCATACCATTAAAGTCCTTATACTCAAGTACTAAGGACTCAAGTAACATAACATTTCATCAACTGTTATGGTGTGACATGTGGAACACTAAACTTTACTGTACAAATCGCGTACGCAATTAGAAACTTTATTGCAATGAGATAATGACACAATTTCGTTACAATAATTAATTGTATTTGAGCTGACAGCGCCATCTATGTACGTGTAGAAAAACGTTACCAACATTGTTTACCACAAGTTTAAAAGACCTACTCATAGATGACGCTAACGTCCTTTTCTACATGACATTCATATTTTAATAATTTAATAAACTCGCTGAAAAGCTCATCATAGCAACCTGAATTATTATTCTCTGGATTAAGCATATAAATTACAGTGTGCGTGAAAGAGGATGCAGCTTATGTAAAATTGTATGAGCAGAAGAAAAAAGTTACTGGCAGAAAAAGTTATGTTTTTCACTGTTTTAAGACTTCACCTGCATTAATTTTGCTCTTATGTGCTCTTACATAGGCTCTTACATTTATATACTTAGACCATTCGACCCAAGTTATATATTAAACTTGATGTGTGAGACACTCAAAAGTTAGCAGTATTTTAGGCACTGAGCATATTTTAAATATTATTTTGAAATGACAAAAAACACCTTGCTTTACGGTAAATTATGAATTCGTCACAGGTTTTTCTTTCAAGTGAAAAGGAAGTTTATTTATAAAGAAACGAGATATCGTAAATTCAGAACGTGTTTATTATGCTTCCGTGTTAAAACTATGTACATTGTAAAATATTAAAACTAAATAGCTGCCATATAATAACTAGGTAGTGCTAGGCAGTGCGTTCTCGAAAACTATGACATAAAATAAATTAGGTGCATTGTAAACATTGTACATAGAATAACTTAGTTTCTATATTATATATTTTTTTTAATTTAATAACTCTAAGGCCGGTCTCATACAAGAGGAATTAAAAATCTGAATTCTGTTCCCAGTTTGTAGTTAACTTAGCCCAATCTGCATATTGCCACTTAATTTTGAGTCAATTAGGCCGCAATTCGTTATTGGGCCTTTTCTGGGCCCAAATTTATTTTTATACTTCTGCGGGATCATCGTTCAAATCTGTTATAAAATCATTTGTAATTTTGGAAAAATAAACGATTGCTTATTATTAAAAAAAAAAAAAGATTGGCTGCTGACCTCTCGCTATTCGTTAAAATGCATTGATACGGCTAGAACGCCATAAATTCAGCCGATCAGAGGTGACTGTCCCACAGCTGCATTTAAATAGAAATTTTGTAGCCCGTCTGTCTAGTCACTAATTTGTATAAACTTTTCGTACATTAACCCACCTAAACTGTTGTGATAACATTATACAAACTTTTCGGGGTAACTTTGCCGTTCTGTGTAACTTTGAAAGGAAATAGAAAATACAATTTTTTCATTATGAATTTTGTTCACTAGTGTTCTAGCATTTTTCAATAATTATAATTATACATAAAAAAGATTTGAATATCAAATTTCTATTATGATGCAGTTACTCCGATTCAATTTGCATTACAATTGACAAAATTTTTAAAATTTCATACATTATTATTTACAGTAAACATAGCAGTCATACATTTTAATTTCCTAATAAACGCTATTTCAGCAACTACGAGTATAACACAATGCTGCAACATATTTTTATTTACACCCCTACATATATCACAGAATAAAAATACAACCCAACATCTTCGAGACTGGGTATTTTTATATCTACATCTACTAATAAATAGAATATGTGTCTTGTAATTTTTTTTTTTGTAAAAAGTGAGTAAAAATGCACTCAAATTCGTTAGGATAAAAGACTTGTTATTTAAAAAAAAAACTTAAAATAATATTGTACTATCTACTAAAATTACTTTGATACGTAAATAAATATATAAAATAAATAAAATATGTACTTTTAATTAACCTAGAGTAGTCATAAGTAGAAACGATTTTATAAGGCACGCTTGCAGAAACGCCGGGTTATCTTTTTAACCCAGAGTTAGCAGCTAGCACTGGGTTAAAAGGATAGATTTGACAGAAATCGTATAAAGCTCCTGTCAAAATTACAAATTTAAAACCTGGGTTAACTAACTCGGCGTCTCTGAAAGCGGGCTTAAGAATACTAATTTTATAGCTAACATATTAATATTGTAAAAATTATACCAACACCCTTATAAATAATTTAATATTTTCTGCACATAAAGTTAGCTGCTTTACTACTTATACATTTTTATATATACCTAGCCAAAATATCTGCAAAACTTTTATTTAGTAATACATAGATAAAAGCAGACCTTTAACTGATTGGTGGAAGGTATAAAATTGCACCTCATGTATAAATGCCTTAACTATTGATTTCATTTTACATTGCACAAATAGTGCACATGCTATGTACTTACATTGAAGTTCAAGTTACCTTCAATGAATTATATTATAGACTTTAATAAAACTGCTATAAGATCTTAAATCGAGTGTGCATAAATAAATCTATATTCTATAAACGCAGTAAATTTGCAAAGTACCTCATAATACTGTCATACAAGCAATTTAAACGTGACAAGCCGATAAATTGACTTAATATGAAATGTGCATCCATATGGAAGACAAGATGTTAAAATAATAATCTGTGGAAATGTGGTATCGAGCACGCAGATCGATTGTAGGTATACACATATAAAATTGCTATAGCGTATTATTTGTTTAGGGTCTACACTCCACAGAAACATCATCTAATTTAGACGTACCTTTTCGTCCTCATATTTTATTGATGTTTTTTGATTTTGTTTTACTCAACAAGAAGCTTTTTGATTTACTGTCATCTCACTTGGTGGTAAGTGACGTTGGTCTAGTTTGGAAGCGACAATGGCATTTTTATTGACCCCTAATCCTTAAATATGTATATTGTGTATACGTGAAAAAAGACTGCAATCTTAGTTTAGTTTAGAAATTATATCTACTAATATCTACACTCTTTAAATATTATCTTAGTTATTTACTTATATATTTTTTGTAAATCCAATACATTTTTTTAACCATACTAATATTGAACAACCTAGGTACCCACTTTAAGTATATTTAGTTACTGAAAAAATTTATTTGTTCTCGAAAATGACAACCTTTTATTGCTACATCTCTGATCTAATTTAATAGAGTTAATAGATATTTTGCTTAATTGACTTTCTACTATATTTCTAGTACAAATTGTTGAACAAATAATATTTATTCAACAATGTGTACTAGAAATATACCTAATAGTTATTTGGGTACCTATATCATATTATATGATTATGTCTTTTATAAAATAAGTGCTTCAGATATTAGTTTGGGCCTGATATTGCTTTTAAATAACAATCAAATATTATTATGATCATTAAATCTACTAAGTATAGGTATATATGTATAACATGTTACAAGACTGCAAGGTTGTATCAACCCTTTTAAATAAATTCTTATGAATTCAAGAACTTTGCAACTATTGGATAGAAGCAGGCGTTACTTTGCGGAAGTCCATGATTAGCAAGAAAAGGTTAGAATTATTTTGCTATAATCCGCCAACAGAAAAAATCTGTATAATTTTAAACTAACTATTAACACTACTCTCGACGCACGTTTCGCCCCGACACCGGAGCATCCTCAGGAGATGTTGACTCTACAACGATGCATTGTCTAGTCAATGACTAGACAATGTTAGTCAATAACTTTGCAACTGTAAAGAAATATAAATAGACTAAGAAATTCATAAAAATATCATATTTAGGAACTTCCTAGTTCCAGAGAACGACCAGAATTTATTAAAATTTCAAGTACTTACATAATTATACAGTTTCTTATTCTTGTTCCATACTAACTATTTATGAATGCCTTATCTGGGGAGCAATTACTCAACGCAATAAAGATCACATCACATTAAACTAATTGAAGATGGTTAATTTGAGTAGAGCAAAGAGAGAAGGAAAGAGTAAAGAGTTATTTTATTTTCATCGTGACCGTCATTCAGCTGTCACAATCACAATATTATTATGCTGATTAGAAGTGCGTTGCGTAACTGCCACGTCCAAATATTAATATTTAAAATATTGTTTAATATTTAATTAGTTATGTTTTATCTTAAGTTGTGGTGCAGTATATTTAAATAAATAATATTTTTACCATGCACTTTGACTCGCAGATATAGAAATTTTGCTTCGAGAGGTCATCAATTTAACACTACATTCATCAACCACATACCAGGTTCTCATAAATTCAAAGAGTTCAAGTCAATACTCAATCATCGAACTACACACAGTCTTTAAATTGAGAACGGCAAGCGTTCAAAGGTCCATATACTCATGGGAGATCCACGACACGTTCGGGGGTCATGGTTCCTCTTCGGTCAAGGAACTATGAGACTCAGGGGAGTGTCAGACATTCCAGCTGGCGGCTGAACGGGTGTTGCCGTTGGTGGTCAGCTCATTGTCGTGGTGGTTGGCGGACTGTCTTCGCGGCGTCTTGCGGAGACCGGAGACGAATGTGAACTGTGGAGAAACGATATATTTTTTAAGTCAATTTCAGTCATTCAAATTGAATAAATTGAAAACTGAATAAACCATGATTGGACTGTGTAATGTGTTCTAACAGTTCCGAAAGTACCAGGCAATCATAAACATAAAATAACTTTGCTGTCTCGGTAACATTTATATGCATTGCTGAAGCTTGTAATTTTCCACCCAGCTCACCAGACTATCGAACCGGCGCGGTCCACTACCTCCTGAGCTCCTACGATCACAATCACCAGTGCGGCAACCCGCAGGTGAAGAGGAAAACGAGAGTACTATAACCGTGAACCAATCAACCGATCGACTCCTAACCTCGAGGCCCTAATCAATGATAGCAGGTCTTAGCTGAAAAATTTCAGCTTAAACGTTACCAGGGAAGCATCTTGCCTCGAGGCTGCAGTTTGCCGTATATTTTGCCTGCAGAGAATCGGAGAAGACCCCGCTCTCTCTCTCTCCCACCCTTCCTTCCTGTATCAACACTTGTAAGTTCGGTTGCGGCTTAGCTTTAATACAAAAAACTTACAATAACAATAGCGTAGATAAGTCCGATACTGAAGCCGGCGAGAACATCGCTCCAGTGGTGCTTGTAGTCGGAGACTCGCGTCATCACCGTGTACCAGGCCATCATGATCAACAAGAACTGTATGCCGTGACGGAGCAGCTTCGACCCGCGCCAGGTGAAACGCTTGTGGAGATAGAACTGAAATATAAAAAACAAATTTTCATTAATACATTTATCTCAAACATCTTATTGGACCTACTTGATTGACGCTATTTTGGATTTGATTGACGCCATTTTGGACTTGATCGACGTTATTTTGGCACTAAGCAGTTAAACGAGTGTCTCTGGAACTAAATATTGCAAATGGCGCACCAACCTCTGTAATTAATCTATGTACCTATTCTCAGGCATGCAGCCCCACCCCCCTCAGAAACGAGTAAGATAGCCAGATTAAACTTAATTTTAATTTTTTTATTATATTATTGAGTATTTGAATTTTTTCGTCACACGCCAGTAGCGCTCTCTTTGTCTAACAGGAAACTTTAAATCTCTATAGATTTAAAAAAAAAAGAAAAATGTCAGTGTTAAGTATAATATTTAAAAACTTTATTTTAAATGTATAAAAAATATCACTCAAACACCCTATTATATGCCTATTGCCTAAGTATATTACTTTATAATAATTATTCAAACATGAGCAGTCGTCTAAATCATCATAAATATTCATAGCCAGTTCACTAGTAAAAGAAAACTTGACGAAGCATGACCTACTCAAAAGTCAAAACATATGCGTGAAAAATCTTCACATAATTAATACACGTGCTTTGTTGCCTAATTTGTGATTTCATAGCTGTTTTCCACATAATAACTATGCACCACGATATTACCTCGTATTGTCCTCACTACAGTTCTGTTTCAAACGAGGGCACAGCTGTATATTAAAATAGGCAAATACGCCAATATACCTATAAAAGAATCACGGAGTGAATTCATAGAATCATAATATTATCTATGTAATACCTAATATAAGATTTTGTGTGAAGTTAGCAGGAGGTGTAAAACAGCGCCATTTGAATAGCACATAATATCTCGACCAATAAAAGCATAACCCATAAAATTTTATGCAACGTAAATAGACTGCCCATATAGCAGCCCGCACACAGTCAATAATATTGACGAAAATATTGACGAAAATATTGACAATATTTTCGTCAATATTTAGACCCCGCACACTACGCAAATAATATTGTCAATATTTCTAACAAAAAGTGATTCAGTAAGGCGTAGAAGCTTGATTTGCATGCACGTGTGCTAAAATGGATACAAAGAAAAAAACCATTGCATTGGTTATTGCATTAACTTTATTGAATAAAAAAAGAAAGAAACGATGGCTTAAATACTGGATGACAAAAAAATTTTCGCATTGATTTTATTTTTCCTGTAAAATATACATAAACCTATTGACCATAATTATTTCAGATTTTTCGATTGGTAAACTTCGGAGATAAGGGGGGGAACGGTATTTTTTCGACATTTTGGCCGATCTATCAAAAACTATTATATATAGAAATAAATAAAAACTGTTTTGAAATGCACAAGTAAAGGCCTTTCATATGATACCCCACTCGGTATAGTTATCTTACTTTGAAATTTCAAACCCCCGATTTTCCCCCTTTTTTAATCAAACTAAAATAATTTTCGCGTTGCTTTTATTTTTCCTGTAAAATATACATAAACCTCTATTGACCCCCGATTTTCCCCCTTTTTAATAAAACCAACCAAACCAAAATAATAAAACCAAAATTGAAAATTTTTAATAAAACCAAAATTGGCCAAGTGCGAGTTGGGCCTCGCTCTTTTAGGGTTCCGTTTAAAAAAATTAAATTATTATATTTCCATGTACCCATGGAAATATTTTAATTTAATTTTTTTAATTTAATTTAATTTTCATTATTTGTTGTTATAGCGGCAATAGAAATACATAATATGTGAAAATTTCATCTGTCTATCTATTACGGTTTACGAGATACAGCCCGCTGACAGACGGACGGACGGACGGACGGACGGACAGCGTAGGCTTAGTAATAGGGTTCCGTTGGTACCCTTTGGGTACGGAACCCTAAAAATAATTTTCGATTTTTCTTTATTCCAATGATGTTGGGCCACTATTATACATTATTTTAAATTATATATTATTATATACAATGCCCAATATATTATATATTTGGGTAAAGTATAGATATACTGGTACTCACGTACGAGGTTGGGGGTGGGGGAGGGGGGGTGGGGGGGAGAGGGGAAGTCCCCCCCACCTTTCCCCTTTGGCGGAAATGTATAGTTTTTGAGTAATGATTTTTTTTATAAATCATAACCTCACTTCTTTTACACAGGAATATTGACCTATATATTACTTATCCTGTGTTAAATATTCTGTTAAAACATAATATCCCTTAGCATGAGGGGGACGAGGGGGGATGGAGGTGGAAGGAGGGGAAGGGGTGATAGAACTCAATGCTCAAGTTTTTCTAGGCGGTAGAAAATAATAAACACGAAGGCTGTGGCGTGAGTTGCGTTTTGTTCAAGCTACAAATCAAATGGGCTACGCCAGAAGACTCGCTCCGTCGCCCCTTCATTCAGCTTCACCTACTCGACCTTCGTTTCGCTACGGAGGTCGCCGGCTCGCTTCGCTCGCCACCTCCCCCCTTCGCTCCACTCGGCCTCGTAGGCTCGCTTCATTCAGGACCTCCTTCGCGAGCTTCTGGCTTCGCGCTTCATAAAAACACTCTAGGGGTAGGACAGACAAGACTACGTGGAGTCGGGGTTGGCCAATTCGGTTCTGTCACACTGTTCGACCTATATCAGTCCATGTCTGTCATTCTTTATATTTTATAACAAACACGAAGGCTGTGGCGTGAGTTGCATTTTGTTCAAGCTACAAATCAAATGGGCTACGCCAGAAGACTCGCTCCGTCGCCCCTTCATTCAGCTTCACCTACTCGACCTTCGTTTCGCTACGGAGGTCGCCGGCTCGCTTCGCTCGCCACCTCCCCCCTTCGCACCACTCAGCCTCGTAGGCTCGCTTCATTCAGGACCTCCTTCACGAGCTTCTGGCTTCGCGCTTCATAAAAACACTCTAGGGGTAGGACAGACAAGACTACGTGGAGTCGGGGTTGGCCAATTCGGTTCTGTCACACTGTTCGACCTATATCAGTCCATGTTTGTCATTCTTTATATTTTATAAACATGAGCTCCCATCTACTCTACTCCTTTTCCCCTCCTTATGTTCTAACCCAACCTAACGAAGCTGAATGAAGGGGCGACGGAGCGAGTCTTCTGGCGTAGCCCATTTGATTTGTAGCTTGAACAAAACGCAACTCAGGCCACAGCCTTCATGTTTATTATTTTCTACCGCTTAGAAAAACTTGAGCATTGAGTATCACCCCCTCCCCTCCCTCTACCTCCATCCCCCCTCGTGCTAAGGGATATTATGTTTTAACAGTATATTTAACACAGGATAATTAATATATAGGTCAATATTCCTGTGTAAAAGAAGTGAGGTTATGATTTATAAAAAAAATCATTACTCAAAAACTATACATTTCCGCCAAAGGGGAAAGGTGGGGAGGGCTTCCCCTCTCCCCCCTCCACCCCCCTCCCCCACCCCCAACCTCGTACGCGAGTACCAGTATATCTATACCCAACCCATATATTTTATATTATATATTATTATATACAATGCCCAATTTCATGTCGATAGCTTTAATAGTTACTGAAATAATCGACTGTGACAGACGGACGGACGGACGGACGGACGGACGGAGAAAGTCTCACCATAAGGGTTCCATTTTTACCATTTTGGTACGGAACCCTTAAAAAGAAAGAAACGATGCCTTTTATATGGATGACAAAGTGGAAAAGTGGAATTAAATCATTTAAATCTAATAAAAGAACTTCGAAGTACAGAAAAAGATGATTTTAAAAATTACATGAGAATAAAAGGTTAGCTTTCAAAAAATACTATCTTTAGTAACCCCATACTTAAAAAAACAAGATATACTGATGCGAAAATCGTTACGTCTCCCACATTCTAATAAATTCTATTAAATATTCTTTTTCATTGCTTGTAGCACTGGGGATGTCCTCCATGTTTGGTTGCGAGCGCACGTCCTCCTGCCTTGAAATCTTTTTTCAACTAAAATATTGACGCGCGCCCGCACACTGTCAATATTATTGTCAATATCCCTGCCTCCCCCCGATATTGACGAAATTTCCGGACTTCGACAATAATATTGATGAAACCCCGCACACAGTCAATAATATTGTCAATATTCGTAAATATTGACAATAATATTGACTGTGTGCGGGGTGCCTATCAGTTTACGGATTTACTGCTAGGGGAGTCTCGATATCTGCTTACAAAGTAAGAGACATTTAGCGTTCCGTTTAAGGAACATGACGTGTCTAATTCATGTCTTAAAATGAGTATTTGAATATTAGTATCAATTCGATGCCTTAACATGGGTAGCCTAAGCATGTAACGCTCTCTTTAAACATTTCTGTGGTGGTGTCGTGTGATGCGGGTCGTTTAGGGTTGTTACGTTCCCTCAAATCATGGCATGGCATGGCTGGATCATGCGCCATGCTCGTAAACGGGTGCCACCAGCGGGAATGGGGCTGCTTTCTGTCTGCCGTCTTAACGTGTTGAATTATAATTAGGTAGGTATCCTTTTGTGGAACTCATTGTGGAAACACTGCATACATAGCATAGTATCTATTGAATTGTATCTTGGTATGAAAAGAGCAACCGCCGAGTTTCTTGCTGGTTCTTCTCGGCAGGAAAGGCATTCCGAACCAGTGGTAGACTAATCGACGATTCAAAAGCACTTGTAAAAAAGTTTATTTGAATAAAAAAACATTTCTATTCTATTCTATTCGTGTCTGTTCGTCTGTTTGTAAAGCCATGTTGAAAGTGACATTTACAGAAACTTGTTACCGACCGCTATAGAGATGACTTTGGTCATTGCTGGCACCCTACCGTCAAAGACGTGCCGCCAAACGGTTTAACGTTCCGACTTCCGGCACGACGCGATTGCGTGATGGAAACCTATTGGGGGGTATAGTTTTAAGTAAAATTCTAATTACTTCCCTTCCAAGTAAGCCCGCTACCACCTTAGTTTGCATCGTCACTTATTATCAGGTGTGGCTGTAAGCAAGGGCTATCTCGTCTTTGATTTAAAAAAAACCAGCTAGGTATATGACTGCGGAGTGCGGAACCCTGCTTTATGCGTGTTGCGAGTCGCAACTTGCGACACGCACTTGAATAATTATTTTCACTATGCGTATTGGGGTGGAACAAATATCGACGCAGTGGAAAGTTGTGAGGGAGAATAATTATGCCAGATCCGGCCACGGTAAACAGGTGAATTCACAATGATTTTGTTACCATAAAAGGGATATAATTTAAGTAGGTAAGTATAAAAAGCTTAATTTTGCTAAACCTCCTCTATATTCATATTATACTTGCTGATGCAAATGCAGTTCTTCGAGTTGAGTTTGTGACGAGCGCCGTCACAACGCAAAGCAGCCTACACGGGCGGCGTGAATCATCGCACGAGGGACCCGCGTGAACACGCCGTCACAGCGCAAGCAGCCCACGATACACGTGCCGCCTGACTCATCACGCGGGGCCGACGTGAACGCACGCGCCAGGGCAATGACACCAGCGACGCGATCCCCGCCGAACCGCGCCGAGGCCCACCGAAGCAGCCAGCAGAAAAGTATAAAACGCCGAACAAGAGCGTCCACCGGCAGTTCGCCAGCGGCGCCCGTACCATCGGGGTCGGTCTGATTTCCCTCTGGATCGATCCCATCGTCGGCCTGATTACCCTCTGGGTTGACGAGTGGTACGAGCTCTCTGGTAGGACCACAGGGGCTGTTGCTCGCGCTTGGCCTCGCGGCCCGGCCCGTCCAACCACCCCGAGCGTCTGCGTTCCCCCCCGCGACCGCCGCGTCACCCGCGCTCCACCGGGAGTCCGTCGTCCTTCCGTCAGCCGCCCGGGCGGTCCCGCTTCATATAATATTGTAACCGTGTTTAGGCTTGCGTCAACGTCTCTCGATATCGTGTAATAGGTTAAGAGAATTGTAAATAAAAGTCGTTATTGTTTATCGAGTATTTTATTCCTTGTCCTAGGAAATAGTGAAAAGCGAGGTTCGATCCCTCACATCTAATGAACGAAGTGGGTCGCTCTCAGCCGGGTCGATCCACTCCGTTACATTTGGCGCCCACCGCAAAAACCCGCGATACCGTTCCGTGAACACGTGAAAAAAAAAAAACCACCTACTCGTCCGTGAAAATACCGCGCGAACCAATTAGGTAGCCGGTCCGTTCTGCGTCGCTTAAGAATCGCGTCGCATCCGTAAAACCACTCACCCGCGCCAATCCGTTACGCTTGGCCGGTCCGTCCGCCCACGTCGCGTCGCGAGAAAAAGTACCGCGTCGCGTTCACAGGCATATTCCGTAAAAATAGACACGCTCCACGCGACCGTGGTGGTGTCTACCCGTACCGAAAAACACAGAGTGGCAATCAAACAGTAGGTCATTTCACTTTAGGAATACTCGCGACTTTTACAACTTAACGGTTACAAACTCTTTCACGTAATCGATTCGATTTATCGGGTCCACTGAAAGGGTGAGTAACCGATCGTATAAAGAGAAAGAAAACATAGGGAAAAGAATAAGAAAACGCGAAATAGATGCTTATCCCGGATTAGTCGGCTTGATTAACCTCGAGTAGTTAGATAAATCACGGGAAAAGCATCTCATCGTTTAGAAAACTACTACACGTACGACACAAGGGGGAACACCGCGGAGATTAGGGAAAAATTAAGAAGAAAAATACAGTAGGTAGAAATAACGCTCGCCGACCGACCGTACTTGCTGTAACCGCCGGAATAATTAAATTGAGCACCGCGAAATAACCTAGCAACAGAGTAGGTTACCGTAGATATTAAAACTAAAAGATATAAACTAGCTTCAGTACCGTTACCGTAAATATTAAAAATAAAAGATATAAACTAGCTTCAGTACCGTTACCATAGATATTAAAATAAAAGATATTAACTAGCATCTGTACCGTTACCATAGATATATTAACTAGCACCCGTACCGTGACCATAGATATTAAAAACAAAAGATTATAAACTAGCACCCGTACAACTACCGTAGATATTAAAAATAAAAGAGATAAACTAACTTCCACACCGTAGATAAAATAAAAAGACATAAACTAGCACCCGTACCGCTACCGTAGGTATTAAAAATATAAAGATATTAACTAACAACCGTACCGTTACCGTAGAGGAAAAAAAAAAGATAGTCACTAACACCCGTACCGTAAAAAGAAAAAAAAACCCAAGACAGGGAGAACAAATCGAAGGCGAACTATGCCAACTGCCTGGATCTACTCACTAAACAAACAAAAACTAACAGAAGAACTAGAGAAGAGAAACATACCAGCTCCAACTACAAGCACAGTGGAGGAATTGAGGAAGCTGTTATCAAAAACGATAAAAACCGAAGAAGCAACTAGCCAAGACAACACAATGGGTACCGAAAGCGGAGCAACAGACTTCAACAAAGCAGTATCCCGATGGAAGATACAGTTCGATTCAACAGGAGACGCCGTAGAATTCCTAGAAAGAGTGGAAGAACTGGCCGAAACATTAGAGGTCAACAAAGACAAAATAATACACGTCATACCAAGATGTCTCAACGGAAAAGCAGCACTATGGTACAGGAACAACAATCAATATTGGGAAACATGGGAAGATTTAACAGACAGCTTCAAGTTGTACTACTATCCGAAAAATTATGAGAAAAATCTTTTAGAAACGATCATAAACAAGAAACAGGAAGCACGTGAAGATTTCGTCGACTATCTAACAAACATGCAAACATTATTCAGAAGATATGGGAAATTAACACCAGAACAACAACTAGAGAGAATCTATGACAACATGAGAAGCAGCTACCAGTTCTACATCAAAAGAAGAGATTTCAACACGATGACGGAATTAATACAGCTGGCAAAAGAATACGAAAAAATTCGAACAGATCAGTATCAGTATACATACAAGACACCGACATACTACCACAAGGGAAACCAACCAGAACACTCCAGAGCAGGGTCCAGAAACCAGGAACACAAACAGAAGCCGGAAGGAAAACTAATCTTACCAGACTATGACCCAGGGAAATGCTGCTGGAAGTGCGGAAAGAAAAACCACAGGGCCCGAGACTGCCGAGGCAAACAGGCTATTTTCTGCAGCCGTTGCGGATTACTAGGAAAACTAACTCGGGATTGCTGCAACGGAGCGAACAAAGTGAGAAAAACAGGGTCACAAGCCTACACAATAAACGTACAAGAAAGAAAAAAAGACAATAGAATATTCGCAGAGGTAAAAATAGGCGACAAGACGTACGAAGCACTGGTGGATACAGGGTCAACAAACACGTACATAAACAAGACCATCATGAACCACATAAAAGAAACTAGGAAGGATGTAATACCCAAATCAAACACTATAAAATTAGCAGACGGTTCGAAAATAACATCGGACACAGCAGTGAACATCGAACTCGAAGTCGCAGGACAGAAACTAACACACCAAGTGATATATCTACCAACAACTACAGTAATGATAATGGGCATGGACTTGTTAAGAAGACTGGGACTAGCAATAAGATGGGAACAAAAGCCAAATAGACAGACCTACAAAGAAGAACCCAAGGAAAAACGCGAGGGCAAGCAAAGGTTAGCAAAGAAACAACAGAAAATACTACAAGCTATAATAGCCGAGGAAGTCGAAAAAGCGGAAAAAAGTCCAAAAGGCATTAAGGGGGGGAAACATATCACAAAACCAAAACATAAAGAACCAATAAAACAAAACGGGATAGCAGATGAACTATCAAGAAACCCAGTATGCGCCGCGTCAGTTGACGAAAACGAATGGTACACAAGGAAATTCAATAAGGTAATGGCGAACCCCGAAACAGAACCAGACTATCGAATACAGGAAGATAAACTATATAGAAGAATAATCAATCCACGATACGGGGGCAAATTAGATCCCGACACCGAATGGAAGCTATGCGTCAAAAACTCCGACAAAAGAAGAATCCTCTCACAAAACCACGACGAACCTAGCGCAGGACACCTAGGGGTATCAAAAACCTTCAACAAAACAGCACAACGTTATTATTGGCCAGGCATTTTTAGAGATGTCGCAAAATACGTAAACAGGTGCGAGACATGTCAAAAACACAAAACGTCGCAGGAAAAAAGACCAGGACTCATGCATATCAATAACACGGAAGAACCATGGCAAGTAGTGACAACCGATCTAATAGGACCACTACCACGATCGTCAAAGGGATATCAATGGATCATCGTTTTTCACGATAAGTTCACAAAGTGGTCGGAAATAAAGCCATTGAGGAACGCGACGACAAACGCGGTTATAAACGCACTAAAAGAGTGCATACTCATGAGATACGGCAGAATACAGACATTACTCAGTGACAACGCAAAGGTTTTCACAAGTAAACAGTTCAGAGACACACTCGATAAGTACGGTATACAACAGAAACTGACCGCACCATACACACCCCAGTGTAACCCAACAGAAAGAATAAACAGGACATTAGAAACCATGATAGCCGCCTTTATAGAAAAAAACCATAAAAAATGGGACGAGTACTTAGGTGAATTCAATTTTGCGATAAACACTTCAGTACAAGAATCAACGAAATACACGCCCGCATTCTTGTTATTCGGCAGGGAACTTAGACATTTTAACGACGAAAACAACCTCCCAACTCCAACACTGAAAGAAAAACAAAAACTAGAAGAAATTTATCAAATGGTACGAGAGAACCAGAAACTAGCATCAACAAACCAAAAGAAAAACTACGATAAATCGAAACGAGAATGGGAACCAAAGATGGAACAACTCGTACTTAAACGAGATTTTCCACTGTCAAACGCAGAAAAAAAGTTCTGCGCGAAACTAGCACCAAAATACTCAGGCCCGTACAAGATAATAGAAAGAAAATCGCCCGTGATATTTTTATTAAAAGCACTCAACGGAGGCAAGATATGCACAGCACACATAAAGGATATAAAAAGATTCCAAGAATAAAACGAAAGAAACGTAACCGATAAAAGTCAGAACACGACACGAATAGTCCAAGACGACACACACCATCCAACATAGACCCGACCGGGAAGGTCCGACCAGACAAACATCGGACTATAAGAAAGCATAGACAAAGAGCACAGAATACACAAATGTCACTAGAAAGAAATCAACCTACCCTCAAGACAAGAAATATAACATCGAAATCAAGAAAATGTCAAAAAAAGGATCAGTTACAGTGGAGTAAACGATGGCGGACGCGACAACCCCAGCGTGCTCGGACAAAGAAGCGGCAATGCAAGGTCCGTCAACCAGAAAGGAACCCGATGACGACCGAACGATGTCACCAGAATGCCAGGCAATGGCCACAGAGGTGGTGGCAGCCGAGGGGCAAAAGAAGAAGAAAAAGAAAAGGAGAGGAAGAAAACGCATGGGTAACCACCGAAAGGGGATAGTGAGGTTACCCAAATACAAAAAGGGTGACAAAGGAGGGAAGGCACAGCCAAACGCATAGGTTCGAAATATACAAAGTGACATACAGACGACAGTAAACCACTTTCTAGTTCTTTTGATTCAGAGGATGGTGTGTAACCAACGGTGATGTTTACAGGTAAACATCTCAAAACGAGAGGGGAGAGTGTGACGAGCGCCGTCACAACGCAAAGCAGCCTACACGGGCGGCGTGAATCATCGCACGAGGGACCCGCGTGAACACGCCGTCACAGCGCAAGCAGCCCACGATACACGTGCCGCCTGACTCATCACGCGGGGCCGACGTGAACGCACGCGCCAGGGCAATGACACCAGCGGCGCGATCCCCGCCGAACCGCGCCGAGGCCCACCGAAGCAGCCAGCAGAAAAGTATAAAACGCCGAACAAGAGCGTCCACCGGCAGTTCGCCAGCGGCGCCCGTACCATCGGGGTCGGTCTGATTTCCCTCTGGATCGATCCCATCGTCGGCCTGATTACCCTCTGGGTTGACGAGTGGTACGAGCTCTCTGGTAGGACCACAGGGGCTGTTGCTCGCGCTTGGCCTCGCGGCCCGGCCCGTCCAACCACCCCGAGCGTCTGCGTTCCCCCCCGCGACCGCCGCGTCACCCGCGCTCCACCGGGAGTCCGTCGTCCTTCCGTCAGCCGCCCGGGCGGTCCCGCTTCATATAATATTGTAACCGTGTTTAGGCTTGCGTCAACGTCTCTCGATATCGTGTAATAGGTTAAGAGAATTGTAAATAAAAGTCGTTATTGTTTATCGAGTATTTTATTCCTTGTCCTAGGAAATAGTGAAAAGCGAGGTTCGATCCCTCACATCTAATGAACGAAGTGGGTCGCTCTCAGCCGGGTCGATCCACTCCGTTACATTTGGCGCCCACCGCAAAAACCCGCGATACCGTTCCGTGAACACGTGAAAAAAAAAAAACCACCTACTCGTCCGTGAAAATACCGCGCGAACCAATTAGGTAGCCGGTCCGTTCTGCGTCGCTTAAGAATCGCGTTATTCTGGTTGCAGCATCAGGTCGAAGTTATCAATTAATTGTCATTTAACGATTATACTGGCACGCGTGAAGCACTTAATCGAGTAATCATACGCCAAAAATGCCTTACATCATTTTGGAAAAGAGCTGATACACTGCTGTACCGATATTAACCAAACATAGCTAAGAACCACCGCAAGGAAACTGGCTTTCAAATGAAAAAAACCGCATCGAAATCGGTTCATCCGTTTGAGAGCTACGATGCCACAGACAGACACACACACAGACAGACATCGACTTCAAACTTATAACACCCCTCTTTTTGCGTCGGGGGTTAAAAATAAATTTTTCCTTGCGTAAAGATATTTTGGCAGATTTTCAATACAAAAACTCAAAACTTTCAATTTATTACTCGGCTAAGCGTTACTGGACCCGCGTTGGTTAAATCGGCTTAGTCGCTTCCATGTAAATTCCTCCTTTTGTGAGAGCTTTTATTTCTATGATTGAGAATAGAGTAACACATTATTGGAAAGTATTGCACTTTTATTTGCTAGCAAGGGGTTATTCACTTTTCCGTTTCCTCTTGAGTTATTTCTATGGTTCAAAATATGAGTTTAGAATAGGTACAGTTGTCAACTCACCGCAAAATAAAACATGGTGTACGCGGAGAAGGAGGAGTGTCCGCTGGGGAACGACAGCCGCAGCTCCTTCATCAGCTTTTCCTCAGTGCCGAGGCATTTGAAGTCTTCGATGTACCGCCACTTATTGTCTGGCAGTGTGCAGTCTATGTCTGGCTTACAGACCTGTAAAGAAGACAATATAAGAGTGCGGGTTGTTACGTTCCCTCAAATATGGTTGAGCGAAGCAGCGGCTGGATCTCCGTCATGCTCGTGAACGGGTTCCACCGGCGGGAATGGGGCTTTACTTTCTATCTGCCCGTCTAAACATGTATGGAATTGTAGTACGCATTTTTGGAACTTCCCCTCATTGTGGAAATATTCTATTCTATTCTAACAAAGTTGCATGGGTTAAATCGGCTTGGCATGCAGCTGCCCACAAGAAAAGAGGAACTGAACTTTGAAAAGAGCAATGCTGCAACTGCTGAGTTTCTTAACGGCTCTTCTCAGCAGAATCCGCTTTCGGAACCGGCGGTAGTCATAAGAGTAGTGTCATAAGAGCCACAGGTTGGCCTACGTGAAATAAATAATTTTGAATTTGAATTTTGAATAATTATTCAACTTTTTTTAGGGTTCCGTACACAATGGGTGACAATGGGACCCTTTCACGGTAGGTAGGTATTAGGTATATATTATATAGGTATTATTAGGTATAATAATAATGTCTGCCCGACCGACACCCCATTAGAGATTAGCCATCTGCACGGGAGATATTATAGTGTAAAAGCTTCTCTATCTACATTCTTATCAATCATTTTTAGACAATCCTACGACGAGTTACGAGTACTTTTTATAATAGCAGCAATTTTCCATATAAGTAACGGCATTTTACTAAAGAAGGCAGAAAGTAAAATATACAAAACAGCCAAGACCTTTAATTTAACGACTGCATCATATTATACTAATTATATAAGCAAACCTTGGCATAAGCAAAACCTGTATTCATCATCAAGTAATAATCAGTTCGTGATAAAATTATCAACTAAGTAGACTCAAGTAAATTACTTAAGCGACCACCAAGGGATTACGACGGAGATTTTCTTGGGTAATTTTCTAAAATCGGCTTACTAGCTTTTTTTTAATCCATGACAAGATAGTCCATGATTGCGATCTCATCTGATGGGAAGTGACGAGCACGACGAAGTGATCGAGCTAACTTTAAAAAGAGTATGCCAGCCCCTGTAGCCAGGTAACACTTCGTTGTGTCTATTCTCTTTCTACGATAGTTGTCACTGGAAGTTTTGGCTAGAGCTAGACTAGATGGCGCTGCAGCTGATCAAAGACAGAAGTGTATTGATAATATTTCGCGGCATTTTGTATTATAAATGTTTTAAATGCTAAAAAAACACTACAAAATGCCGCGAAATATTATCAATACACTTCTGTCTTTGATCAGCTGCAGCGCCATCTAGTCTAGCTCTAGCCAAAACTTCAAGTGACAACTAACGTAGAAAGAGAATAGATACAACGAAGTGTTACTTGGCTACAGGGGCAGTTTTTATGGGCATAATTTTTGATCGCAGGGCATATAGGCATCTTCTAGGAAGCGTGCTTCAATCTAGACTAGACCTCATCATAGCTTTTCATCAGGAATAGTCGTCAAGCACAAGCCATCTTGCATAAAAATATCTTTGCTTTTGGTCAAGATCGTTTCAGCGTTAGACAGACAAACACACGGACCACGGATAATAATATGGTCAATCTAATAATATGGATTTGGAAACTGTCTGTCAGTGTACAAGCACGTTCCACTTTAAAATAATGTTAATTCATTCTGATCACGTCTGAATGTGAAGATGGAGAAAGTGCGGATTGGCAGACTTCACAAACCGTTGAGAACATTATGGAGAACTCTTAGGCATTGGAGGATTCCTCATGATGTTTTCCTTCGCCGTTAAAGCAAGTGATATTGAACTACTTAAAACGCACGTAACTCGAAAAAGAAAAAGTGCCCTTAAAAATCCACAACCCCCGCCCCGTAAAGCCGGCAGAAGTCTTATCCACTAAAAGGCTAACACCGCGTAAAGTACGTAATTATAACAATTGAGTATTTGACTGCAATTTTTTTATTTATTTAAAATAACACAATGCCATTTCTCTTTTTTAATTGTCTTTACTAGTCTCGGAATTATAAGCTGTTTTACTGTGTCTCTTTCTAAAACGAAATTTTCTATGGAGCGTGTTGGGAGCTGCTGAATTGTGACATCACAGTTCCTAGCGCTCTCTCTAACAGGAAACTTTAAAGCTCTATAACTTATTTGTTTTTAGACCGATTTATATTCTGTTTTTACAAATGTTATATTATTGTTACATGTTACATTTTCGATTATAAATAACTAGCTGATGGCCGCGACTTCGTCCGCGTGGATTTAGTTTCTAAAATCCCTCGGGAAATCTTTGATTTTCCGGGATAAAAAGTCTATGTCACTCTCCAGGTCCTAGACCTAGGACCTAGAATAGAACCCTGGGGTACACCCATTACTGAGGCTGATCCGGATGATTTTACGTCATTGACACATACTCTCTGAACACGATCACTGAGATAAGACGCAATGAGACTAAGTGCAAAACCTTTAATACCATAGTGGCTCAGTTTAAGCAAAAGGGTCTCGTGATCAACGCAATCAAATGCTTTTGATAAATCACAGAAAATACCAATGGCATTCTGTGAGTTCTTCCATGCATCGAATATGTGTTGTAACAGCTTTGCGGCTGCATCGGTTGTTGATCGACCCTTAGTAAAACCATACTGCTCAGGGTGAAGCAGTCCATTTAAATTAAAGTGTAGAAGCAGTTGGTTGAGCATTATTTTTTCGAATATCTTGCTGAGGGTTGGCAAAATTGAAATTGGTCTGTAGTTATTCGGGTCACTTTTGTCTCCCGATTTAAAAAGAGGTATTAGTTTACTACATTTCATAAGGTCTGGAAAAGATCCAGAATCAACTGATTTATTAAAAATTAAGGCAAGATATGGCGCAATAATATCAATTATACTGTGGATTATTTTAACTGAAATTCCCCATAGATCTCCCGTTTTTTTATTTTGTAAAGCCTTAAATATTTTGATAATATCATATGGGGTAACGTGTTCAAACTTAAATAGTTTACTGCACTCAGAAACATTGCTCTTTAAAAGATTATAGGCTCCTGTTGGCGAGGAATTTAGAGAACTAGTTGTGGTAACTGGAATATTTTTGAAAAAGTTCTCAAATGTATTTGCAATGTCTATGTCGGAGTCAATAATATGGTTATTAATTTTGAGCTCCAATTTATTATTATGCGTCTTGTGTTTTCCCATTTCATTGCCGATGATGTCCCATGCGGCTTTTATTTTATTATCAGAATTAATAATTTTTTGTTTTATGTAAAGAGACTTAGCATGTATGCATACTTTTCTAAATAATTTGGAATAGGTTCTTACATATTCAATAAACGCGGGGGAATAATTATATCGCTTTTCTGCATACAAATCAAATAGCTTATTTCTACTCTTATAAATGCCAACAGTTGCCCAGTCACTAAACTTTAGATTAAACCGAAACCTTTTTTCTATCATCTTAAAGGCAGAGTTGAATTGAGAGTTTAACAGATCAAAAAACTTGCGATAAATTTCATCCGGACCACCCTGTGTAAGGTCAAGTGTCGGTAATGTAGCCGAGATATTATGTTTGAATTGCCTTACTTTTTTAGTGGTAACTGGCCTACATTTTATTATTTTTGTAATTTTCTGTTCACTGCTTGGAACAGATATCATTTGTCCGCAATGATCAGATCTTAAATAAGTGATAACAGATTTTTCGATAATGTTACAATCACAAAAAATGTTATCTATACAAGTAGCTGAATTTGCAGTTATTCTTGTGGGTTCAACAAAAATATTCTCCAGGTTAAAGCATTTAAATAAGTTTAGTAGTCTACCCGTAAAAGGAGTGTGAAGCAAAATATCAATATTATAGTCTCCACAGATTACTATTTTTTTTGATGACCTACATAGCCGCTTTAAGGCGTCCTCCATGACCTGCTCAAAAAGACCGAAGTCACCCGAGGGGGGTCGGTACACGCAAACTATAATATATCGGTCCAGCTCAACACAAGACAGCTCTATTATGCGTTCTATAGAAAGACTAACAATGTCTTTTCGCTCTTTGTAATTATTATTGTTGCGCGTTATTATTAGTGATCCCCCGCGTATCGCAGTCTTTCTTGAGAACACACTTGACAGTGAATAATTTTCAAAGTGTACAATTAACTGATGAGAATTGAGCCAGTGCTCAGTGAGGCACAAGATGTCAATATCAAATTCTTTTATAAATAGCTCAATCTCATGTTCTTTGCCAGATAAGCCCTGGATATTTTGATGTACAAGATTAATTTTACATTGCTTATCTGTTGTCCTATTGCTTAGTTTAAAATTTTATTAATTCCACAGGAATTACTTCTATTGGAATCCAATGACAAAAAATCTGAATTAGTATTACTACTAATTATGTCTTGGTACATGTTGTACTAATAATATAGATATTATTAGTACAACATGTACCACTGTCGCTGGAATTTAATTTTGGTGTCAAAATACTTGATTTAGTAATAATTGTGTCAATATTTCTGGTACAACATGTACCATCGCCCGACAAGCCAAAATTGGCTGAATTTTGTATATTGTAGGTTACATCACTTGTAACTGCATCGTTAATATTATGCGCTAAAAGTGAAGCTATATGGAGCTTACATCTCCTCGGGAGATACATACTCTCACCGGTCAGTTGAAAATTAGTAATAAATTTATTTGTGTCAAAATAAAAAATAGCGTCGCTATGACGGTTAGTCAGGTTATACATAAGTATATTTAAGTTATGTATATGCTGGTTTTGCTTATCATTCAGTGAGTGAGTAAGGTAAGGCACACATATAAAACCTACATTTTGTTTTCATATGTAAGTGCAGTAATTTATCAATACCTTTTAATATTTGGTGTTTTTTTACCTTTAGACTGTCCCCAAACAAAATAATAACATTTGTATTATGGTTCAAATTATCTTCATTTAAACTATTGAATAAATACTCCAGACTAGCCCCCGGTGAACATCGGTTAATCACTGAATGTTGCAAGTAATTGCTAATACATGAGCCAAAATCTCTGCCCAACTTGTCAGAAACAATAATAGTTTGTTTTCTAAGGTTAGGTGAGAGACTTCCGCTCAAGCATGAGGGAGCTTCAACAGCATTTGTAGTACACTGCTCCGGACAAGTGCCCAAATTGTCAGGGAGTAGTATACTGTCGCTATCTTTGGTAGCCATAGGTACCATATGGGTGCATTGACACTGATTAGTTAGGGACTCAAAACGAGCCAAGTTATAGGTGCCTAAGGCTAACAGCTCATCGGCTGCGAGTACTTGCTCATCAATCTGTTTTTGTGACAGCTCATATTGCAAAGTAGCATTCTTTAGAGATTCTTTCAAAATTATAATTTCTTCATTTAGGCTTTTAATGTCCAATTCATATTTTTCTCTAATATCAATCAACGCAGAGCAATATGTATCCAGTTTGTGTAATAAATGAACTCTTTCCTTTCTTAAAAATAAATTTTTTGTGTGGGCCTTTTGTATTTTAATTAACTTTTTGGTTTTTTTAATTAATTTACCAATTCTAATATATTTTTTTATTTTTTTATGACTATTTAATTGGATTACATCTCGCTCGGGCAGTGGCTTGTTAGCACAGGGACTGTCACAAGTCAGATCAATGGTCATAACTGGCACCGAAGAGGATGAATTGAGCAATTCATTATACAAATTATTTGTCGATTCAGTTTCATGACTTTGTAATTGAGACTGAAGGTCATCAATTTTTCTTTGTGCCATGCTCAATTCCTCCTCCAACATAGAAATTTTAGAAAGAGCCTCGTCATAAGTCTGTATGCATGTGTTGAATGAGCTGACCGCCTCCTGAAGTAGGTCACGTTCCTGCAACACCAAAGTGTGAGCCCTATTCAGGTCAGCCAGGTCAGCTTTCAACTGGCTGTTCTTAGAAATAATTTCTGTGAGCTCAACTTCACTGTCTTCTCTTTCTTTCAGTAACTGCTCGTTTAGTTCTTTCACAGATTTGAGTTCATACAAAGCATTCTTAAGCTTCAGCTGTTCCTCCATAGCAGTTACCCGTCTGGTTTTCATTGTAGGTGCCATTGTGCAATACAGTTCTGAAACACCAAATAGTAAGAGTTAGTAAAAGAAACAGAAAAATTTAAGTAAAGAAAAAAAAAAATAATTGAGAAGGTAGGAAATGGAAATAGAATAATTTAGGCACTGTATTACACTCCCAATAAATGTTTTGGCACAGGATTAATGCAAATAATTGCTGATTCTTGTTACACTGTAATCAGCTGATGATAAGTAGGTATCTACCTACCTGAATTCTGTTAAAAATTAATCCAGTATGTACCTACAAAAATGATACAAATAGGTACCTATATAACTACTTAGTTCAAGATTAATATGCTGCTATACAATAATAATAAACTTATTATAGTAAACTAGCGTTATGGGTTAAAAAAATAACAATACTTCCCCGGTTTAAGTCGTCGATTTTGAATCACGTCGTGTCGCAGCACCGCCTCACAGGTAGGTGTTTATGATAAATGTTTCGGTGGTCGAAGGATGATGAATGACGATAGTAATTAATAAGTTTGGACACAAATTAAAACTGTTTACACTTAGTTTAGGTAAGATTTGTTTAAATTATACTTAAAAAATAAATATTAAATAGGGAACAGCTGATTTTATAACTTGACAGCTTGACAGCTGACCACAGATGTATGATGTGTGACCACAGATGTATGAAGGACAAACAAACACACTTTCGCATTTATAATATTAGTAAGGATGAATATCCACATGTTGACTACAGTCAAACACCCAATTCCCGCTGAGCCGGCTCACAGCCAGTCAATAGCTTTGAGTGATTGCTTTCCCGCCGCGGGATACCCGCTGTTCAACACGCAAAACCTCCTTTCTGCAAGCTTTGCAAAGCATAATAGTAATATATAAAAATATTTTTTAAAACAGCAGACGCCACTACAAAGTATAAAATAGTTAGTTTGTACATGATGTTTAAGTCGGGCGGGCCTAAATAGTAACAACAAAACCGATGCGCAACGCTAGCTAGGAGTTCCGTCCTCCATCACCGAAGATATTCATCAGATCTTCACCAAATTTAAATGGGTCTAACCTGACGCTATGCCCTTTCAAATAAAAAAAATATTGACAGCGATTCAGATTTGACGGAGTTATGTAGTAACATCGCCATGGGACCACCTCTGAAATATGCTATAGTACCAAACAAAAAAATAATTATCAAAATCAATTCATAATTGGCGGAGTAATCGCACACACACAAAAAATGCAGTCGAATTAAGAACTTCCTTTTTTTGAAGTCTGTTAAAAGAACTTGCTTTTTATCGTCTAGCTTGCGTTTTATTATTTAAACGTTTAAGAAAAAGAAAACCTACGCACTTGTGTGCGCTTAATGTCGTTTAGATCTGAATACTATGGGCTTAAAGACTTTTTTTTTTGAAGCAGTGATAGCCTAGTGGTTAGGACTGTGGTCTCCTATTCGGGGGGTCGCAGGTTCGATCCCGGATACGTACCCCTGACTTTTCGGAGTCAAGTGCGTTTAAGCAATTAAATATCACTTGCTTCAACGGTGAAGGAAAACATCGTGAGGAAACCTGCACATCTGAGAGTTCTTCATAATTTTCTCGAAGGTGTGTGAAGTTCCCCAATTCGCATTGGGCCAGCGTGGTGGACTATGGCCTATAACACTTCTCTGAGAGGAGACCTGAGCTCAGTAGTGAGCCGTTGATGGGTTGCTAATGATGATGATGAAAGACTTTTCGGTTATAAAATTGACCACGAGCATAGGCATTCCCAGCACAGGTCTGCTGTGTGCTAGTTTAGACCATAGTCTACCAGTATGGCCAAGTGAACATTAGCAGACTTCAAACACCTTTGGGAAAATTATGAAGAACTCTCAGGCTTCATGCCTGTTCCTTTTCCTGACGTTTTCAGCTTTATGTAAATAGCAGCCTCCTACTGGTTAAATAAGCGTGCGTTGTAAGTATATTTACGTGGTAGGTACGATATTTCGTAAAAACTGAAAATGTATTTATGAAAGTAAACATACGAGATACGAGTAGTTTCTCTTTCGCATTAAAAAAGAAACAAAAGCTCTTACGAGGCTACCAGCTTTTTCATCTCGAGACTTAAATATTAATCATACCATTGTTTACATGCGCCAACGTGTTATTATGGTTATTATACAATCTCGTCAAAGTATCGACTATAAGTAGAGTAACCATATGATTCCGTTTTGTCAGGATAGTCCCAAGTTCCAAATTAATTTGTAAAAGACGAAAGAGAAAGTAAACAAAATTGCTGTTCATTACGATTTCTAGTACCTATGACGGTTATATTACGAAATTTTCTGGAAACGTATAAAGATAACCAGATAAATGTGGTCCAATAAGAGTAAGAATGCACCTATTGGTGTCTACTTAACGTTATAGTCACGATCTAACATCGAGGAAGGCTGGGGCTTATGATCCTAAAATTCCTAATTGATCCAGTATTGGTCTCAATCTAGTCTGGTCTGCTTTCTTTGTGCTGGTTTGGTAAAGTGCTATGCCATCAACAAACTTTGTGGATCACAGGCGCATCAACTTGACAGTTGTTGAGCGTTAACTTCATCATGCCGGCCTAAGAAACGTTGATTACTTGTCGCAAAAGATTTCAGGTCTGTCGTGCAAAGTGGATGAGATGAAATGGACGCAAGTGAGCTTTGAGAAGTAGGTAGAACCTAACCTTCTATTCTTTAAGAACTACAATTCAAACAAAAAAGATCATGTTCTACCGACAAGTTAACATATTGAACCAAATCCGTATTTGCAATTGGACACATTATTTTAACTCTGTATACATGAATTCAGACTAAGTCCCGATTCGCTAATTAAAAATATGGTAAGCCTACCCATACGTCCATCAGCCCATCATTCCATCGTATAGAGAACAAGTTTTATATTCACGATAATCGTCTTTTTATACCGAAATTGGCTGTTTTAACGATATGTTGCCTTTATAAAGTGGGAAGATGTTTATTTTTCGCCTTTTGCATACTAAGCCGGTGTAATTTAGTAATTTCGTGCTCGGAGCCTCGCAAGCCGGAGGCACGTAGTTACTTATGGTATAATCGAGGAGTTTTCTGTACGTTATTTATTGAAAAACTTCGAAGGGTTACTGGTACGTACATACTTTCCTCCTTACTCCTATTGTGAAATTTAAGCAGAGTTTAAGGTATTTTTAATCTAATCTAACTAGAGATTTGACGGTCCCAGCGATCAACTTTCAGAATTACATATACCTAATTTTCTAAGTTTATAATTTTTTATGTTTTTCTTCTTCATCTAAATCCAATCCCACTATTGCGCACGAGTCTCTTCTCAGAATTAAAAGCTTTATGGCTAATTATTTATGGTTAATTCACTACGCTGGCCATGTGTGGATTTCGTAGACTTCACATACCTTTGAGAACATTATGGAGAACTCACAGGCATGCAGGTTTACGATTCTGAAGTGTGATTTGAAATATTTATTTAGAAATATCAGTTGCACTAATACTCAAAGACGAGAAGAGACGAAGAAGACTATATACAGTGCCTGAAGACTAAAGTCTTCGAACAGTGCGTGTTGCCAGTGATGACTTACGGATTCGAGACATAGTCGCTAACTATAGGCCTCATAAGGAGGCTCAGGGTCACTCAGCGAGCGATGGAGAAAGCTATGCTCGGAGTGTCCCTGCGGGATCAAATCAGAAATGAGGAGATCCGTAGGAGAATCAAAGTCACCGAAATAGCTCAGCGAGTGGTGAAACTGAAGTGGAAATGGGCGGGCACATAGTTCGAAGAGCTGGTCGTTGGGGTCCCAACTCCCAAGGTGCTGGAGTGGCGGCCCCGCACCGGGTGGACCGATGACATCAAACGAGTCGCAGGGAACCGCTGGATCTAGGCGGCGCAAGACCGAGGCCTGTGCAAGTCCATGCAAGAGACCTTTGTCCAGCAGTGGACGTCTGTCGGTTGATAAAGAAGAAGAAGATACTATATACTATGTATTTTACCAATAGGTGTTTTTTTTAAACATCTCATCGATTGCATGTGCAATGTGCATGCTGAGTACAGCGTGTAAGTAGATACTTTAATATTTTTAACACAAACCTTCGGTTTGGTATTAAGGTTAACTAACTGTTTTAATTTGAAGTCACAAGAAATACCAACCTAGAAACGTAACAAAACCTCTATAAATTAAAAGAAATAGCTACATAATGAATTCTGTGCATCGCACCGTATTTATTGGTGATTACTCACGACCGTTTGCAACGCCTCTTGAATTTAATGAGCCTTAGAAATATACCACACATGTCAATTTAAATGCATATGAGGTAGGTACCTACTACCTGCACGTTATGTAACGCTCTAACGCCTTCTTCTTTCTTCTTCTTCTTTTCGAGCCTCATGTAATCCATCGTTGGACATAGGCCTCCTCATGTGCACGCCATTCTGCTCGATGTTGTGCCAACCTCAACCAAGTTTTTCCCACAAGCTTGACGATGTCGTCGGACCAGCGCGAAGGTTGCCTCCCCACATTTCTCTTGCCAGTACGTGGTCTCCACTCAAGCACCAAGCGCCTAACGCCTTAGTTAAGTTCAAATGTAAAAATAATCAAGTCAAAAGTATGCAATAATCAAGTCAAAAGCCAGTAAATAACGATGAAAGAAATGAATGAAATAAGCATTTGTGAGACGCGAACAGAAGAAATCGCACCATAAGTCTTCCTTTTTTACCTTTGAGTAATAATTTTTTACCATTTTGGTAGGGAGCCTAAATGTAAATTATATACCTATGTGAAAAAGGCTAACATAAATTTTAATGCTAGATCGAGACGAGACAAGACAAGACAATATAATAGGTAATGTTGCGTGTAAGAATTCGAACAAAACAATGGAATCCTTGATTGACCGATCCTGCCAGCACGACTTGCATGTTTTGCTATTTTTACAAACACTCTACGTCTATTTTACCTTATTTGTTCACTTCAAATTCTTTTTTACGATATTATGGGAACTGTAGTACTTACTTACGAGCTCACACACACACACACACACACACACACACACAATCACTCGCACAGGCACGTTATGAATATCATGGTTGCTTACATCACTATACCGAATTCTTTTCTATTTTTAAATAATGTTTAATGGAGATTGCACTACCTTCTACTGCTTAAGAATTTAATAGAAAAGGTTATTAAGCTATTGCATAGCTTTTATCGCGGGCTTTGAACTAGGACAAAGTTTGAGCGCGGCGACCGAATCAACAAATTCCGTAACGAAAATAAACCTAACATCGTCGTTCGGTAAGCGTTCAACATTTTAGAGGTTCACAAGTAGCTCTGTTTGGCGCAGTGGGCGAGCGGCCGCTTTCTTTACCGTATGGTGTATGATGTCGCAGTTTCGAATCTCACTCGCGAAGTAGTGACAGTGCGCTTTTCTTGTTTGTTTGTTTGTTTTATTAAAATAAACTTTTACGAAGTGCCTTTGAATCATCAAGTGAATCTACTATTCCGCATAAATCTAATTAATTGAATTTCAGCAAAAACATCATATCACCGCACATTCGGTGCTCGTTTTTCATATTATAGATAACAGTAGCACTCATACTCTGCTCAGACTTACTAAAACGTTAACTCTACCTCAAGCCTCAGACAAGTCTCTACTTTATTGTACCATGATTATGATTAGCTAAACTTTAAAAAATAACAATGTTTGTATTAGAATGCCAATGTGAATACAACAGTCGTAAATTGGCAATAACTTCTCTGCTACATATAGAATTCTACCACAAACAAAATAACTCTAGGAAAACAGACGCATATTAAACTTTAGCCAGCAAAACAATAATAATAAGCATAAAGTCTGCGGGAAAGGAATAAAATAGTGCAAATATTATAGCAGTTATAACGAAGCGTGTTATTTCACAGCTTGAAACGCCTCGAGCTTTGACAGTGCATAGAATTGAACGCAAGCATGACGCTATTTCATACACAGAGTATTTTATTGTGAAAACCTAAGTAGGTATAGCAAGAGTAGTAAGATGCTATTGTATATTATTTATTAATCTATACTAATATTATAAAGAGGAAAGATTTTTTGTTTGTTTGTTTGTACCGAATAGGCTTTGTAACTACTGGACCGATTTTAACATTTTTTCACCAATAGAAAGTTAAGTTATCAGGAAGTAACATAGGCTATAATTTATTTTCAAAAAATTAGAGATCCTTAAGAAAATTGCAATTATGTAACCCAAAGTAGCAAAATTTTGCCTATAAAATGCATTATTTGGCGTGTGCTGAGAAAACTATTGATGATACATAAAAATTATGAATGAGAAACAGAAATGCTGAATGACTTAAATTGCAAAATGACTATAAAATATATTTTTATCGTTAAACGTTCATGCTGGAGCAAGATTAAACACACAAGAGTTATTATAGATGGCAGAAATTGTATTTTCAAGTTATGCATAGCATTAAAGTCAATAATGACGAGAAGACGGCGCGTTGGCATTGTGGAAATATTATAGCACTTACGACGACCACCGTAATTTGTAGCTAGCCCGGGGGCTTTGCTTTAGCACTTCATAGAAATTGCATCAACAGCAATTGCAACAACAACAATTCTTATTTATTGAACGCTAGAGGAAGAAGATTTTTAAACGAGGGTTAAACTAGCCATATACCTACACACGAAATGTTTTACATAATTCGAGTAACTTACCGATTCAAACTTAATGTTAAAACTTAATATTATAGAAATTATTTCTAATATGGATCATGAAGAAAGTAAATGAAGACAAAATTGGGTATTTGACTGTTGTCAAAATGTTAATTTTCATTAGGTTTTATTCATATAATCGAATAAAAAAAAAACTTGAGAGGTGTCAAGGGACACCCGGATGGAACGAAGTTCCTTTCGATTACATTTAAGTTATAAAAAATTAGGGAAAAATTCCACATGTAGAAATCATTTATAATAAAATTGAAAATAGAAAATTCAGTCTCGAGCTGGGATTCGAACCATCGATTGTGAACTATTAGGCGACTGCCGGAGCCACTAGGCCACGGAGACGCCGTGTTGTATCGCGAAAATACCGAACACAATGCAAAATTCACATTCAACAAAAAAGTGTCGGTTTCAAAAATGTGTCGAGTGTCGGTTCCTTAATTTTTTCCGTCTAACCCCCTTCCGTACCGCGCGATAAGGAACTACGTCCCAATAACATTTGTCATCAGCTAGTCCTCTATAAATATTCAAAATAATATTCATAACTGCATATCCATTGCATAAAGTGCAATTGCTTTAAATGTAGTCATAATATAGAAGCTATCAATTTCACATCCTGTAACATTATTACGCCTGTTACAGTAATGTGCGATTGCATCTTCCCACTTATCTGAGATACGATTTGACGATTGCTTTGATGTTTGCAATATTGGTTTCTATGCCTCCGGCCACCTGATTCAAATGCATAGGCTTTCAGTGAATGAAAATGAAAAAATAATTTCATTTTATATTCATTTGAGTGTTCTAGATTATAATTTACTATTCAGAAGTCAGCAATATTTATTATTATTTATCGATGCATCTTTTTCGCATTCGACCTAAAATGCTTTAAAATATTTTTTCTAAGATTTTTTGCTATTGCGAAATAGGCTTGTATACTTGACGAAAATCAATGATGGGAAGCATTGATGAGGTCTAAGTTGGAGCGCGCTTGCCCAGAAGATGCCTATTCACTCTTGCCTTGAAGGTACTCAAATTAAAGTAAAAGTACTCAAGGTAAAAAATATCAGGAAACACGGATGCTGGAAGGGCGTTCCACATCTTCGGTTCGTTTCAGAAACGTTGAACTAAAGCGTTTCGTGCGAGTGAGTTTGATTTCGACCACGTAAGGGTGCTAAACGCTCACAAAATTCAATTTGATGAAGTCGCGGAACATAACATCATCATCATCATCTCCCTCTCCTTGTCCCACGCTATGTGGGGTCGGGACAACATGGCTTGTAAGCCATGTTGTAAGTGGTTCGGCGTGACATCGCGGAACATAATATAATAAAAATTAACCATGTAAAGTATGACGTATAGGAGTTGCTTATATTTTAAAATTAACCCTTTTTACAAAAAAAAAAAACAAATTACCCATGCCGAAAATGAATAAATAATATTGCATTCCCGTTTCCCGTAACACAATAGCGCGAGAGTATCATACAGGCCTGAATGAGTGATTTGGCTGAATTGAAATGGCTGCGAACGAAGTCTGCTTGAAAGGTTTCTGACGCCGGCGATACAGAATATGCCGACAAATCCGTCATGTATTAAGTTTGTTCGTAAAAAATGTAGCCTGTCACACTGATCCTAATAAAGAATCGGGTGACATCTCATTCGTCAAAATCGGTTCAGTAGTTTAGGCACCACGGTGAACCATACGTAAATACAAACATACATACACATAAACTGCTAAAATCATAACCGCTCCTTTTGGCTTTGCCGTAGTTGGGTAAATAGAGGAAGTAGTAAACAGTTTAGCCCTCTGACGCAAGGGGACACAATAGCGCGAGATTCATACGGGCCTCAATGAGTGATAACTGCAAACAGGCAGTCGTATAATAAATGGCTGCGAACGAAGCCTGCTTGAAAGGCCTTATGAAGGCGATAAGCGGCGATTTGCTCGATCTAATACGTGACTACGTGAGGAATCGAAGCCGTGAATGTGATGATATTTCAATTTGTACCCAATTTACAACAAGGAAAAGATTTAAAAACATCATATGGCTGACGGTATACCTATTGGTAGATTCATCGACTATTCAAAAGCACTTATAAAAGTTTATTTAAATAAAAAATATTTCTATTCCATTCTATTTATATTTTGTACGTATATAATGTAGCAGTAACCCGGACCATAAAGGAAGACACGTAACTTGTCATACACGCGCGAGAAAATTTTGTCGACGCCTTTTCTCGTAGGTTATCTCTATCGACAATAACATGGTTGCCTACATGGATTCGTCGAACGAGAAATTAGTCTACATCGACACTATCTCTCTCTCTCTTCGCGCGAGATATCACTTCGACGTGCATGCTAGGCGGGCTGGTCATTAAAATCAGCCTAGTAGTTCAGGTGGAACATACGTAAATACAAACATACATACATAGACTGCTAAAACCATAACCCCTCCTTATGGTTTCGCCTTTAGCCTGATAAAAGCCCTGCGGTCTACGCCGATGCAATCAAATTTTGTCAATATGTGATTGAAACTAATGCGGAATGCATTGGTTTTCGTCGGCTCGCCACGTGCTGAATTGTTTTGGCTTCTTGCACGTTTTCGCTAAACCTACTTACCCTACTTATTGCGTAATCTTACACCGAAATGTGGGTCACGGAATAACGCTCTTTTCGTTTATTTGAAGATAAAAATGGCTCCAATCAACTGAGGTTCAATTTAATTGACTTTGTAGGAATATAACGCAAGCCTCTCTAAAACATCAACGTTTCTAGCAAGTCATACAACATCTAGGCCACAGAACATAACACGCGCATTTAGTTCTGACAACATTTCAGACACAAGCGTGTCTAATAGCGGAATGCACCCGTCACACTCAATTTAGGACGCGTACGAGAGTACTACGCCCATAAGATACTCATGTTTCCCGGGACTCAAGAGCCTATATAGTACACTGAAGCGATGCCACACGGTGCGGCGCGTTGCGGCACTCTGCCCCGATTGGCGTTGGGGTCCAATATCCTAGAATGGCGACCTCGCACTGTAGGCGCAGCGTTGACCTCACACTAGGTGGACGGACGATCGAGCTACGCCAGAAGACTCGCTTCATTGTTCTTCCATTAATTCACCTTCGCTTCCTGTTCGCTTCACTCGGACGCACAGGGTCGCTTCATTCAGGACCTCCTTTGTGACGCTTTGCGCTTTAAAAAATCACTACCTATAGGGCTACCCCAAGAAAAGACCGAGGATTCGGCTCGGATTTTTGTCGTTTTTTCGTGGCAGTAAAATCTACGATAAACTAGTTTTATTTAATTTGGTATTAAATAAAACTAGTTTTATCGTAATGGAGAGAGAGCTATGCTCGGGGTATCCCTGCGAGACCAAATCAGAAATGAGTAAGTAGATCCGTAGGAGAACCAAAGTCACCGACGCGCGACGTAGCTCAGCGAGTCGCGAAACTGAAGTGGAAATGGGCGGAACACATAGTTCGAAGAGCTGATGGTCGTTGGGGTCCCAAGGTGCTAGAGTGGCGACCCCGCACCGGGAGGCGCAATGTTGGCAGACCCCCCCACTATGTTGACCGACGACATCAAACAAGTCATTGCTTATTTTCACTACACAAATCACAATTGAATAAAAGTTCTCACTGTAGTTACGAGTATAAAACAAACACTTTCCCACTCGAGAGATGTATAATCACGGCCAATTGTCGTCAATAAAAAGTTTTAACGACAACAATCACTCACTCAATCAGAACAGATGCAGCTGTTTAAACTTTTCGATACGGCAATATTGGGTTTCATTGTTTTTCGGCTTACAACTTAATTCTATTCGAATCATCTCAATGCCGAACTTAGTGCCGATTTCACCAACGTCGAGGAATAAATTGTGTTTTATCGGGGAATAAATTGTGTGGTCTGACAGTTTTTGTATTGAAAATACTTTCAAAATATGAAATTTACGCTCGCCTAAGACTTATTTCACGTTGGTGAAATCAGCCCTAAGTCATCATAACATCTTAAGGCAACTAAAGTTTTAATTAATGTTCTGATCATATTATTTTCCGTTTTCGGGTTCAAGTTTATAACTACAAGTTTTCAAGTTTATAACGAACATGTAAGGGAATTAAAATAACGTCAAGTAAAGGTCTTCATTTCGGTGGAACTCTGGTATTTCTTTTATTTCCAGGGTAAGTAACATTTTCATCTTAACCATTTCATTTTTACCGTCAAAGAGATGTTTTAATCCTCAAGGAAACCTGTCGAGCGGTAAAAAATAAACAAGCGTAAAAGCTTCTTACAGGACCATTAATGCCATAGTAAGCCGTGACACTATGGAATAAAGACAGCTCGGCTACCATTCATAAGTAGATGAATTGTTGGGATTAAAGATGTCCAAAAAGATAAGAAACATTAATTTGGAGGTGTTCTTTTCAGATGCGCGAGGTGCAAGAGGTCAGGCTATACTGGTCAACAAAGGAGGTCAAAATAGGGGCGCGCATCAAAGCGATGTCTTTAAACCGCCTTCACACGACGCGTGAGTCGGGATCAAAATTGGTCCCAATTGCTAAGTACAAGGAAGGAAGCAAGGAAGCAGTGATAGCCTAGTGGTTAGGACTGTGGTCTCCTATTCGGGGGGTCGCAGGTTCGATCCCGGGTACGCACCTCTGACATTTTGGAGTCAAGTGCGTTTAAGCAATTAAATATCACTTGCTTCAACGGTGAAGGAAAACATCGTGAGGAAACCTGCACATCTGAGAATTCTTCATAATGTTCTCGAAGGTGTGTGAAGTCCACCAAAGCGCATTGGGCCAGCGTGGTGGACTATGGCCTATAACCCTTCTCTGAGTGGGACCTGCGCTCAGTAGTGAGCCGTTGATGGGTTGCTAATGATGATGATGATGCTAAGTACAAATGAATAGATCTGTCTCGTACTATACTACTAGCAGGTACTCGTTCTAGTACTCTTCATCATATCAGCGTGTAAACGTCCACTGTTGGATATCACTTCCTATTGCACTCTAGGAATTTCGCCTCTAATAGCCATTGCTTCTACGACAAGCATGGCTAGACCTTTGCCACTTTGGTTTCCAAATGATTTCGGTTAAGCAGTCACCTTCGTTCTCCTGCGGTCTCTTCATTCCGGATCTTACCTTCAGGGAAACACCTAAAATAGCTCTCTCCATAGCGAGCTGAGTGACTTTAAAGCGGACCCTTTTCCGTGTTTTGAACAACGCGGAGCATCCTGCAGATGTCATAGCATACAGTACAAAATTCAGACTTGTGCAAAAAAAAGTCGTGTGGTGTCGTAGGACACCAGATAGGAACGAAGTTCCTTATTATAAAAATATTAATTTCAAGTTCTATTCCAGGTATAAAGAAAATAATTATTCGGGTATACATTTTTTATCATGATTTTTTTATCGATAAAAATCAAAATGACCCCAGGGAAACCTAAATATTGATTTTATAAAAAATTAAAATTATTTTATAAAATAAAAATAGAAATTAAAATTGCGCACCCCGGGTGGGCTCGAACCACCAACCTTTCGGTTAACAGCCGCACGGAATCCGAATGCGCCACGGAGGCCATGCACAATTTATTGAAATTATTATAAGATTCTTAGGCCAAATCTTACGCTTTTTGCGTTTACGGACGTTTTTTGCCGGCTAGACAAAACACAGATGAGTATTTCAGTGGCGGCGGTATTTGTACCGCGTCGTGTAAACGAGCCCTTAAAAATGATAAACGTAGGGACTAGGGACGCATTGCATTGGAGATATGTCATACATACTCATAAGTTTTAATTAGAATGGGACATTAGGCCGGGGCTGTCGAAGATGAAACGAACGGGAGTCCGAAGGGAGGCGATTCAATAAATGTTGTCCGTGTAATTGATTGGGTTAACGCGATGGGAATCGCTAGATTCGACATTATTGGTGATATATTGTGTTCCGATGACATGGCGTGTGTTGTCACGCACATTTATCACACTTTATTTATATAACGACGCGTTTTTTTTATTACTTTCTTTAGTGCAAGCTGCATAGCAATGGCATACTAAAGGCTCTCATCTATTTATCTTTACACATCTATTTTAAATATCATTAATTAGTTTACGTCTCCCTAAACGACTTATCTTTAATATTATATCAATTCCAATTTACGTCTCTATTAAATGTTTGAGTTATTTTCAAGTACTTTTTACCATGTTTTACAATTAGGTACATAATTATTAGTTTTACTAAGATAACATAATCAGCGTCATAACCTTGAATATATTCACTATGTAACCACAGTATATGAAGTAAAACTGCTATGACAAATTAAGTTAGCCCGCTACCATATTAGACTGCATGATAACTTAGCATCAGAAGAGATCGCAGTCAAGGGCTATCTCGTTATGAATAAAAAAAGCTTAAAGCAGAGATAGATCAAAGTGATAGTAATCTAATTACGATTAAAGACCCTCCTTTTTTCCTCCTAATTTTGAAGAGCTTATTTAATTGCAATAAAGTACAAAATAACATCATTGCTAAGTAAAAGAATGCAATGAAATGCAATAAGTTATATTATTATCAAACGGATTGCGTGCAAGTAGGAATTAAGGCTGTACTTGATAATAATTATCCACACGGCCATGAGACCGAATAGTCAACGTCGCATACAGTTGCAGGCCTCTTGAATAAATTGCGCGCAATGGAAAGTGAAGACTTCAATTTAGATGAGAACCATTGTTAATGCATCGCTCCACTTGATGCAATGCATGGTGGTTTATTAAATGCATAATTTATAGTTAGAATGATCTGACAAAATAGCAACCAATCAAAAATATTTCAAAGGAAAGCCGACGTAGATCTCACTTAACAGATACCTACTGCATCCAATCAATCACGATCCATAAATGACCGATAGCGCAAAAAATGTCCCAAGCCTTACAACTATCAGCTATTCCCATTATACTTGAAAAACACGCGTTGCAAAATCGAGAAAAATCATAATATCGTCGCTAAATGAAATCCCTTTGAAAATGCGAGTCGCGATGAATAACTTTAAAATATATTTTGTTGTACCACCAATGTAACAAAAAATAGTATGTTTATGTTTTGCATATAATACTAAAAAGTAAGAGACATATTATAATATTCATCATCATCATCATCAGCAACCCATCAACGGCTCACTACTGAGCGCAGGTCTCCTCTCAGAGAAGGGTTACAGGCCATAGTCCACCACGCTGGCCCAATGCGAATTGGTGGACTTCACACACTTTCAAGAACATTATGAAGAACTCTCAGGTGTGCAGGTTTCCTCACGATGTTTTCCTTCACCGTTGAAGCAAGTGATATTTAATTACTTAAACGCACTTGACTCCGAAAAGTCAGAGGTCGGGACCCGGGATCGAACCTGCGACCCCCCGAATAGGAGATCACAGTCCTAACCACTAGGCTATCACTGCTTATGCTTATTATATTATGCGCTCCTAAAAAGTTGACTCTCCAACTTACGTGGTGTCTAACACCATATAAGCGACGCTACTCTACTTCAACATACATGAGAGTTGTCAAACAGTAAACTAGGAGGATGGTGATGGTCAATAAAATGGAATTTCCCAACGCTTAATGACAATAAACTCTTTTACGATACACTGGGTGAGGTTAGTGTCATTAGGAAATTGCTCCGCGATGGTATTTTAAATATATTTAGAGATCGTAAAAAAGTTGAAATAAAAAGAGGCCGGGTTCTAAGAAGGATACGGATCATGAACCAAAAGTCACTACTTATTGTACCTATTGATAAACTAAACTAAAGTGAAATACGTGAAGTTAAGATATGATGAATAAACTGAAATGAAGGAAAATAGGAAAAGGCTAAGTGAGGAACTGAGGATAATATACATAAAAAAGGATAATAAATATAAAAAAGCCATACAATATTTTATTTAGTATCCGGTACCAATCTTGCGTTGAAGATATTTTTACTAAACATTTAATAAACCTGACAATAACAAAGGATTTAATGCAGACCATAATAATAAAAAACATCAAAGGTATAAATAACGTTTTGAAGCTCAATTTTTATGAAGATTCATAGATAATAAAGTTATTAACTTCAGTAGAAAAAAACTATAATTTTCTATTAAAAGAACAGTATGAATTTTTCGAACAACAGAAAAACTGTTTAACTACATAATCCAGGATGTCTGTGATGGTCAATAAAAAGGAATTGTCTCCGTTTTATTAATAGCGATATATGTTTTTACGATGGATTAATTGCCGGTAACACTAGGTAATTATTGTGAGAGAGTATTTCGAATGTCGTATAAAAGACAGTTTCGAAAAGATAAATATAAAATTGAGATGAAGAGCTCAGAATTTCGCTAGATATAATTTTGCTTTTAAATACGTGTTATTTTAATAATTACAAGTTCATGTACTCAATTAATTAACAAAGGGAATACAAGATGCACAATGATAATAATATCAGCAAAATAAAAGATAAAGAAAGTCTTCAGATTCCTTATGACGTTACTAAAATATACATACAAACCAAACGTGACAAATAAAATTATTTCTTGGCAACGTTGAATAAAAAGCTTAAATACTT